>CM057458.1:497600000-502600000 GCA_016271365.2 Neoceratodus forsteri | reverse complement strand
CAGAGTACAGAATGGGTGGAGTAGTATTGATTTCCAAGCAGAAAAGAGACCAGAGGGTAATCGTATCTCAGTGGCCAGGCAGAGCAACAGAGAGGGCTAGTGGGGTGCTGGGCTGCATATGGAGGGGTATTACCAGTAGAAAGAGGGAGGTGGCATTACCTCTGTATAGATTGCTGGAAAGACCCCGCCTAGAGTACCCTGTCCAGTTCTGGAGACCACATCTCCAGAAGGACATAGAGTGGAGGCAGTCCAGAGGAGGGCAACTAAAATGGTGCAGGGTCTGCATTAAAAGCTGTACGTGGAGTGACTAAAGGACCTCAATATGTACACGCTGAAAGAGAGGAGGTAGAGGGGAGGATATGATAGAGACCTTTTTAAATACCTCACAGCGGTCAATAAGGTACAGGAGGGAAGTATTTTTGAGGAAGAAAAAGGTGCTCAAGAATGGGACATGCAGTGAATCTGGGGTGGGGTAGATTCGGGGGAGATGTGAAGGAGTACTTCACAGAAAGAGTGGTGGATTCCTGGAATAGTCTTCCAGCAGAGGTGGTGGGGGTGAAAATTGGTGGGGTTCAAGAATGCATGGGATAGGTACGAGGGAATCGTAGTGGAAAGGATGGGGGGTTGTTGTAGATAAAGTATGGTCTGGAGTAATAATGTAGGTAGGGCAGAATGGGCAGACTGGGTAGGCCAAGTGGTCCTTATCTGCTGTCAGATTCTGTTTTCTGTGTCTGTGCCAGGCAGCACTCCACCGTGGCAAGACAGTCCTTGATGGATTGCTATGCTGAGGGATTCCTCAGCTCCAGACTCCCTATTTCGGGGGACTTTTTTCTGAGCTTGGTACTCTGTTCCACTCGTGGGAATCAATGGTGAAGATTATTTTCTGGAAGATATGACAATTACATTCTTACCGTTATTCTTTGATCTTCTAAGAATATCTTCACCATTGATTCACATGCTTACACACCTTAGGGTTGCCACCTATTCGGTTTTTGACCGGATAATCCAGTTTTTAGGGTCCTTATCTGGTCATCCGGTTTTGATTAAATGTAGTCCGGTTTTTGGGCCTGTTTGAGTGCTCATATACTCTTAAAACTGCTGTATCAAATCAGTCACTGTTTTGGCTGCATTGCATGTCCAGGTTACAAAGAAGTTCTGATGTCATTCAGACCTGCCTTTGTTTGTGAAACCAGTCTGTCTGGGAGGTGTAAAGTATGGCCATTAAGATCATTAGCAGTAAATTAACCTAATCTTTTCCACTCTGAATTTTAAGTATGGTCTTTTACTGCTATGATAAGAAACACCTTTTACACCTTTATGTGCTCTCGTGTTTCTTTTTGTTTGTCCTATATTCTGGTATGTTTTAAACCCATTTTTTGTTCAATTAATAATTTAACTTTTATTGCCTTTATCACTACATTTGCTCTCGTTTTTGTATTACCTGAACATTCCATGATATTAGCTACACGTTTACAGGTCATTCAGATAAACAGCATGGAATGGTGCGTCTGAAATTGTGGAATGCCTTAGAAATATGAAAAGAAACAGCAGTAGCTGCTGAGGTAAAGGGAAACCCAGTGCAGTATTAAGGGTACCACAAGCACCAATAAGTAAGTTATCAAGCATTGGTCAAAGCATATCAGAATACATGACTGATATGGAAAGGGAAATGGGGAAGTGTTGAACAGAGGGTTGAGCAATAAGCTGCGAATGAGCTTGGCATATCCAGCAGACCTGAGTTTGACTCCTACAGCCCCCACTTGTATACAGTGTGACGCTGAGCAAGTCACTTAACCTTCCTGTGCTTCTGGGTCACTCCTGTAAAATGGACTATGGAGCCTATGGAGTTAACATGGTTGTCAAAGAATAAAAATAAATAACTGAATAAATAAATCAAATAAATAACCGTATAAAAATGATTTCCTATCACTAGTAATGTCTATTCCAATATTACAAATGGCTTTGGAGGAGGAACGATATACTCGCCAGTCATAAAAATGGGGTGGAGCCAGAGGCGGAGTTTGGGGTGTGGTTTAACATCTGGTTTTTACCTCATCCAAAGGTGGTGACCCTGTCCCACCTTCTCCCGAACTCACTCCAGTATGGTTGTGTTGGTCTTCACCCCTTTGTGCTGTGAACAGACTGTGTTACTGGATTTGTGGCCCTTAATTAACGGTATGCAAACTTGCTAGGTTATGCAGCAGCTCCTCAAAAAATGTATTTATTTTTTTATTCTTTGAAGTGCCTGTTTTTCAGGGGTGACCCTGGAGCACTAGGTTGGTTAAGTGACTTTCTCAGTCCCACAGTACAGAGGCAGTTGGGAGTGACGCTGAAGTAAGCAGTCAGCCACGTGTGCTTACGGCATGCTGCTTGCCACAGCACCAGCCTCTGAAAAGTTCTGGCTCCTGCTTGGTCCTTGTGGTAAGAACATAATTTTCATTTTTTTTTTTTCTGTGGTTTCCCTTTCTAGTGGACTGCAATTTTTTTTTTTTATTATTATAAAAACTTCATTTATGGTACTATCTTGTGCTTTGGGAATTTTTTTTTTTTTTTTTTTTTTTTTTTTTTTTAAAGGTCCAGTTTTCCTCCGTGGTTACCCTTTCCTTTTTTTTTTTTTTTTTTTTTTTTTTCCTTATTTGCAAAACCAGTTATACTGGGTACTTGATACTTGTTTGGAATAAAAACAAATGTCTGAGATGACACCAAGGTACAGTAAAGGCTCCAAAGGTGCCCCTAATGACGGTGGAAAGCAAAAGGGCCTCAGAGCAGAAACTGGAAATGGTGCCTACCACGAAAACAGCACAAAAGAAAACATGTCTGCCACTTCTCCTGAAGAAGGAAAAAGGAGCAGGCAGTTGACAAAATGCCCTCAACAGAACATATTGAAAAGGTATGGCAATATTTCCAGGCGTTCCAGGCTGTGGGAAACATGAATGTACTTTCTAGTTCCCCACCTGTTGCCAGAGGATGAAGAGGGTTATTACTGTGAAGACTTGAGCAGGAGGAGAAAGGTGAACTCCTTGGAAACGGAGACCTCCCCAGATCGAGTTTAACTCCTGTCACAAGCCTACAGAGTATTATACCTCCTATTCCTCTTTTGTAAGGCAAATTGTGTAAACACTTCACATGTCCTCACATATCCGAGGAAAATGAAGCAGAATTTGTGAATAAGATGGAGCTAGCACCTACCAGGGGAGTGCTATCCTCCCCATCCAAAAAACCTCCACGAGGGAGTGGTATAGACTCCTACCTCTGAAAAGGCAAAGATAGCCTTCTCTGTCTAACCCCTGAGAAGGATTCCAATAAACTAGATACAGTGATGAAAAAAGTAACACTGCTACCCTGCTTCTCAATAAGGCAACTATTTGGCATACGCTGCTGGACTCCAAAAGCACTGTGGAATGCAGTGCTGGCAGTGAGCAAAAAAAGTGAATGATGAGATGACACAGCACTTGTCGACTACAGCCAGATCAGTCCTAGATGCCACTGAATATCAATTCCATGTGGCCATGGACACCAGTGTTTGAGTCTCAAGGGTCCTGGAACATGCAGTGCCTTTCAGGAGGTTTACCTGAATCTGGTCAACTTCTACCCTAAGGCCATGGATGTCTCCCTTTGAAGGAAGCTCCCTGTGTGGTGACTGAACTGAGGCTTACGTGAAAACAAATATAAAACCACTTAAAAGAATACTGAAAATGAAAAGGACTCTACTTCCAATAGACCATATGGAGTGGGATGCAGAAGTAGGCATTACTTACAAGACTTTATGCCTCTCAGGAGTATTAGCCTCAAGAGGATATTTCAGAGGCAGAGACAGAAAGGGTCTCTGGTTGTGCTGCTGTAACACCAGCACCACAGCCACAGCCTAAACAGAACACCTGACAGTTCTGACCTGGTCGCCCAATCATTGCTGGTGGGGGTAAGGCTGGTCCACTACTTTTAGGAATGGTAGAGATTACCACAGACAAGTGGGTCCTTTAAGTAGTGAGTCTGCAGTTCAAAAAGGTTTACAAAACTGCAGAAGCCAACAGTGTTTCCATTCCACACTCCACCACTGAGAATGCTGCTGGGGGTGGAGGCAAGAAAAATGCCTCCAGCAAAAGCTGTTGGAAAAGTGCCCCTCTCACAATGGAGCAAAATACTGTTTTCCAAGTAGTTTCTTAAGCCACAAGAAAATTGGGGAGTGCCAGCACATTTTTCAGATTTAAGATTTCCAAACTTGGGTTTATGAGGATCTGGGACCTAGCTTATTCACTAGATGTGAGACTATCCGCGGTACATCTTCCAGCGAGAGAGAGACAGCGTACTGGCGGACTCCTTAAGCAGACGAGGTCAGGGAAATCAAGTGAGAACAGTGAACCAGCTAATCCTGACAACAGTGGTCAGAAGATGGGGGTATCCCTGAAATAGGTATGCTCGCCCCATGGAATAACTGCCAGCCAGCTTCCTCAGTTTTGGTTCAGGCCTCCAGTATCGGGCACAGTTTCAGAGGACACCCTGACACTGACTGCACTGGACAAGCAGATTCCTGTATGTCTCTCCACCATTTCCACTTATACAGAGAGTGTTGTTAATACTGATAAGGAAGCCTGCAGCAAGGCTACTAATAGTTCCAGACAGTCAGGCGGGCCTGTTACTGTAAAACAGGAATACAATCAATCTGTCGTAGAGACACAGTAAGCTATCTCTCAGCCAGGGCTGGATAACGTTCCTAGACCGCAAGATCATCCCTCTAAGGTCATGGTTCTTGAAGAGCTAGAAATGTCTAGCCTTGAGTTATCGGAAGAGATAATGAAGGTGTCCAGAAAACCATCAACAAGGCTTGCGTATGCCTCAAAACGGAGATTATCATGTTGATGGGCCACCAGAAAGATAATCCTCATACAGACAAGACTGCCTATAGTCCTGGACTGTCTAGTATACTTACAGGTCACTGGACCTCAGGCCTCCTACCTTGAAAGTGCACCTGGCAGCAGTCTCATATACAGCAGTTGGAAAGCCTAAATCTTTTAAGGATCTTTGAAAATAGGTTGCAAGGTCGAAGTCCTCAGCAGTTTATACCCTCCTTTGAGGGATCTTGTAGTTGCTGGTTTCCCTTTTTCACTTCACCATACCGAGTGTTGTTGGACCCGACATATCTTGTGTGGTCCAAGTATTATATTAAATGTTTAATATAATACTTGGACCACACAAGATATGTTGGGTCCAACAACGCTCAGTACGGTGAAGTGAAAAAGGGAAACGAGCAACTAGGGAAACTGTTTCATTGGATAGTCTCCTGCATCAAATTCTATTATGAGAAAGCTGACATGATACCACCCAGAGGCTTACAGTTGCACCCACAAGGGGCATATCGGCCTCTGTGGCAGCTAGAAGGGGCATATCCCCCATTAAGAGATTTGTAAAGCGGCTGCTTGGAAAGCAGTACATACTTTCACAGAACATTACTCTCTGGATATAAAATATATAGAAAGGTTGCAAGGTTTGGCACAGCTGTTTGGCAGAACCTTTTTCTCAGGTTATGTACCTAGTCTCCCAAGATGTTGCTGTGGAGTCTGCTGTTTGTGATATATTAGTCGAGGATTCCTGGGGTTGGAAGAAAAAATTACCCTCCATAGTAATGTTTCTTCTTAAAGGATCTCTCATCCCTAATCCCTGTTCTATCCTTTCAGAAGCTGACAGAAAGGTTCTCACAAGAATGAGTTGTTTTAGGGATGTGGATATGTTGTTCTATCCACACTTATTGGTATGTAATTTTCCTTTTTAATATCTTGCTGGAAGGTCTCAAAGCTGTCTCTTCCCACCCACCTGGGTGGTGTAACCCTCGGCTCTGCCCCATGACTCCAGATCTTCCTTTCCACTAGAAGATTCAGGTTCACTTCTTACCACTCCCGCGCTGAGTAAGCCCTGGCACTCCAAAACTCGGTTTTGCTGCCGATTAAGATTCTTCAAATCTCTCCTAGTGAATTTAAAATTGTGACCGCAATAGAGGACAAGTCCTCGCCCGGGTTCCACCGGTGTCCCTGCGGGCAGAAAATGTCTCGAACGGACCTGCATGCCATGTGCGTGTACTGTCTGGGTCACGATTACGACACCCAGGTCTGCGACCTATGTTGCTCTTTTCATCCAAATGTTTTGGTGACCACCTCTCGCGTCTCCAGCTCTGATGTCCAGAAAAATGGCACAAGCCGGTCAAATCAAAGGATGCCCGCCGTGTGATCTCCGTGGCTGCAGGGTCTGTGGAACAATTGGAACAGATGAAGGCCTTCGAAGAAGAAGCGGCTTGCACAGCTGAACTTTCATCATTGCCCTCAGTTTTTGTTCCACTTCGACTGGGCTCATCTTTCTCCGGTTCCTTCAAGGAGCTCTGCCAATCCCTTCCCACTCATGGGGAAGGCCCTGGATCGCATGTCTCCTGATCCCGTAAGAAGGATACAAAGAAATCGAGAGTTTCCACATCTCGTAGACGTCGCCATTGGGACAGAGAGCGATGTCGGTCCCAGGAGTCTCCAGCTTCCACTTCGGTCGATGTTGTGGCCCCCGACTACCGACCTCACGGTGATCCTGTCAGGTTAGCCAGCCCAGATGTGGGACGACGATCCCCTCAAGATTGTTCTCGACCCTGTTGACCGATGAGGCCGACAGCTTCTTGTTCAGGACTCCTGTCGTGAGGGGCCTCGCCGATGAGGCTGACCTGGAGGAGCCGAGGTTCTCCCTGACTTCTCCTGAACATCCCCGTCGGTCCCCCCGACGGTCTACGTTCAGGTCTGGGACATCCTCGACTGAAAGACCGAGGAAGCTGCACAAGTGGCGCTCCAAGAAGCGGAGACGCTGCCACTCTTCCTCTTCCTCCTCGAATGAGGAGAGGGCGCCATGAGGACCTTTTGTGGCAGCAGCTAGTTATGTCTGGGTCGAAGTTGGTCTCTTCTACCCCGGCAGTTACCTGGCTGTCTCTCTCTAGGCCGTTGTCGACCACCCCGGAGTCGGTTGTCAGCACCCCTCCGCCTGCGGAGCTAGTGACTACCCTCCTGACTTGGCTGAAGCTGGTCTCTCCACCTAAGCAGCCTCCCTTGAGTCTCGGCCTGGCTCAGGCCTCCTTCACAGGCTGTCCGTCATCCTCACTCCCGACCATCCGTGGTGGCTTCAGAGCGACTCCAGTGGTAGGCTGCTTTACCTGGACTCTTCGGAGTCTGAGGATTCTGAGCTGGCATCTAGTCCTTGTGATGATGATGATGCCATGAGTCTTTCCACAGAGGAGGGACCTTCCTCTTTCATGGGTATCGTCTGCCTCATCTCAAGAGTCCACGGGGATGAAGTTGGAACCGGTTGAAAAGCGGGTAGAATACCCCTTAACTGATATCCTCAGAAAAGGGGATTCTCTGACTGAGGCCTTCCCAGTGGCAGAAGCTGTTGTCTGCCCAGCCCTGGAGTTTTGGGCAGCACCCGGGCCATCTGTCCCGTGCCTTCCGCCAGGATGGCCCGCAAATATGCGGTACCCACCAGCTCCCTATCAGGGTTCACACAGCATCCCTCGGCTGAGGGAGTAGTGACAGAATCTGTGTTAAGGCAATTGGGGAATTCAGGGGATACAGATAGACCACCGGACAAAGAGTCCAAGGAGCTGCACCATTCTGCCCATAAAGTCTGTGCGGCCTCGTCACTCTGTGTCCATCAGGCAGGCTCAGACGTGATCTTGGCACACTTTTTCTCATGCTCTGTCGGACTCCTTGGATGAGGTGCTCCCTTATCTCCCCGTGGACCTTCAGACCACTGTCAAGCAGGTCCGGGACCAGTGTCTGTCTGTTGCCAGGCAACAATTCCAAACTGCCTTGGACGTCGAGGACTCCTGTGCCCGTTCGGTAGCGGCTGTGATCGCCATGTGCCACAGGGCCTGGTTGTGGGTCTTGACTTTCACAACTGACGCCCAGCACAAGTTGGCGGATATCCCATTCCTGGGTACCGACTTATTCGGCCCAGGGGTTGACGGTCACCTTGAACATATTGAAGTGCAGTACCACATTGGACTCCGCTATGTCCACCGAAAAGGAATCCCAGGGTTCCAAAAAACAGAAGAAGAAGCCCTTCCGGCCTTCTGCCCCTGCAGCCAAGCAGCCCCAGTTTCAATCTGGGCAACAGAAGCAGGCCCAGTCTTTGCGCCCTCGGCCAAAGCCAGGAGCTCAGTCAGACCGCAAACCGGGGGGCGGGTTGTCCAGGCAGTCTCGCTACCAGACCCTCTTCTTCCAGGCCTTCTTAGTGACGGGATGGGGGTGTTCAGCCCCATGCCCGCCACTACCACTCTGGGTCCTCCTGTGGGGGGCTGGCTCCGCCACTTCCTTTTCTCCTGGTCTGCTGTTACCACGGACAGGTGGGTTTTGGAAGTGGTCGGTCAGGAACTGCCTTTGGAGTTCTAGCAGTACTCTCCAAGCCGAGCCAGCGCCCCACAGGAGGAAAGGGTATCAGTACACACTCTGTCGGCTCTTCGAGATGACCTTCCCCAACTCCTGCTCAAGGAGGTAGTGGCCCGAGTCACAGATCCCCCTAGTCAACCCAGGGTTAATTTCCAGGTACTTCCTGGTCCTGAAACGGATGGGGGGCTGGCGCCCCATTTTGGATCTGCATGATCTAAACCAGTACCTCGGGTCGTGCACCTTTTGGATGGTAACTCTGTCTCAGGTCATGCCATCTCTCGAGCAGAACATGTGGTTCTGCTTCCTAGATCTTCTTCAGGATGCGTTCTTCCACATCCCAATCCGTCCGTCACATTGAAGGTTCCTCCACTTCCGAGCAGAGCAAACCCTCTACGAGTTCCAAGCCATGCTGTTCGGCCTGTCATCGGCCCCCCCCGGGTCTTCACCAAATGCATTGCAGTGGTGGCAGCCCATCTTCAGCATTGAGGGGTCAGGGTGCACCCTTATTGCGATGATTTGGCTCATAGTGGGTCCCCCCCAGGTTGGAGGCGGAGAGGTCCAGGGATCTGGCCTTCCAGACCTGTGTCAGAACTCGTGCCATCGCAGGTGATATGCTTCATCGGAGCAGAGCTCAACTCTTGCCGAGCCAGATCCAGGCTCCCAGCGGACAGGGCGGAGGTTCTCTCCTCCTTTGCTCAGTCATTTCTGGTTGGACAGTTGTGCCCTGCCCGGGACTTTGTGTGCCTTCTGGGTTACATGGCGGCCTGCACCGCCGTGGTTCGTTGGGTCCAGTGGCATATGTGCCCCATTCAGTGGGGTTTGGCCAGCCAGTGGTCCCAGTGTCTGGGTCATCTTGACCAGCTAGTCACAGTAACCCAGAGGTTATGAGACACTCTCCGAAGGTGGACCGTCCCGGAACATCTGCAGGGAGGGATCCTGTTTGTCCGCCCTGAGCCGACGGTCATCCTCATGACCGATGCCTCTCTCACAGGCTGGGGTGCCCACATGGGGAACCACAGGGTCCATGGGCTCTGGAACCCTGAGGAATCCCGAAGTCACATTAACCTGCTTGAGCTCTGAGCAGTGCGGCTGGCGCTGACTGCATTAGCTCCGTTTCTACGAGATCAAGTGGTCCAGGTCCAGACGGGCAACACCACGACCATGCACTACCGCAACAAGCAGGGCGGCACATACTCCCTGTGCAGGAAAGCACCCCGCAGCTGGACACTCGTGAGCCGTCTGGAGGCAGATCTCCTCACCATTCATGTGGCAGGAGCCTTGAATCAACTGGTGGATGCCTTCAGCTGTGTGGGCGAGGTGTCCCACAAGTGGTCTGTCCATCCGAAGGTAGTTCGCAGTATGTTCTCCCAGTGGGGCACCCCTCAGGTGGACCTGTTCGCCTCCAGGGAGAACGCAAAGCTGAGACTGTTTCATGCCCGCCCCCCTCAGCAGGGCTTGCAGCAGGGGGATGCCTTCTTGAGGCCATGGACCCCAGGCCTCTTCTACGCCTTCCCTTCATTTCTCTTGATCCACAAAGTGCTTCTCAAGGCGAGGAAGGACAAGGCAACGGTGATCCTGGTAACCCTAGATTGACCGCGCCAGTTCTGGTATCCAGATCACCTTTGTCTCAGCGCCAGGCTCCCGAGGTGTCTTCCAGCACGCCCGGACCTGATCTCAGTCAGGGGAAGGTATTCCATCCGGACCTTCAATCCCTGCACCTAACGCTGGTTCCTGAGTGGCTAGAGTTCCAGGCTTTGGGTTTTTCCGACGATGTACTCAACGTGGTTGAGGCATCCAGGAAAGAGTCAACCAGGAGCTGCTGTGCCTTCAAATGGAAACGGTTTTTCGTTTGGTGTTGGGGCAAAGGTCTAGACCCTAATTTCTGCCCTGTGGCCAGTATCCTTGACTACCTTTGGTCTCTCTCCAAAGGAGGTCTCTGGACGACTACCCTTAAGGTGCACCTGGCAGCCATCTTTGCTTACCGGGCGCGGTCGATCAGCAGATGGTGGCACAGGAGAAGGTGGTCTGGCGCTTTTTCAAGGGCCTCAATCACATATCCTCTCCGGTGCGTGAACCACCACCTCCGTGGGATCTACTGCTGGTATTGGCAAAACTCATGGGCAAGCCATTCGAACTGATGCACAGGTGTGATATCTCACACCTGTCGTGGAAGACCGCCTTCCTGGTGGCTATAACATCATCAAGAAGGATTGGGGGAGCTGCAGGTGCTCTCTGTAGATTCTCCTTACCTGGTCTTCCACAGGGACAAGGTTGTCCTGCGCCCCAACCTGAAGTTCCTTCCGAAGGTTGTGTCAGAGTTTCACCTTAACCAGGTGTTAACTCTGTCAGTGTACTATCCGAATTACACCTCGGAGGCCAAGTACAGGCTACATACATTGGACCCGAGACGAGCGCTGTCTTATTATAAGGAGCTGACAGCTGAAGTTCGGGGAGAGGTTCGCCAACTGTTTGTCACCTATGCTGAAGCCGCTCCTGGCAGACCTGCAGCGAACTGGACGATTGGCAGATGGATTACATCATGCATTGATCTCTGCTATGGGTTGGCGGGTAGGGAGCCTCCCATAGGGCTAAGGGCTCATTCCACCCGCCATACTGCTGCGTTGGTGGCTGCTTCTAGGGACGTCCCCATCCAGGATATCTGCAGGGCTGCTACCTGGAAGTCAGCAAACCCCTTCATTACTCATTACCATATCAACCTGGAGTCACGCTGGGATGCTGGTTTTGGAGCCTCAGTTCTCCAGTCTTTTTTCCCCCATGTAGGGGGTGCGTGCGCCTTGCCTCCCTCCTTCTGGAAAACTGCTAGGAGTCTGCCAATAAGTGTAGATAGAACAGCATACTCTTGTCCCTAGAACACAGGTTACTCACCTGTAACAGTAGTTTTAGAAGTGGTATATGTTGTTCAGCCACACTGACCCATCCAACCTCCCTGGCTTCAACACACAACCTCTGCTTCCAGCGGGCAAGATCTGGCGTCATGGGGAGGAGCAGAGGGTTATACCAAGTGGGTGGATGGGTGGGTGGGAGGAGCCAGCTTTGAGACCTTCCAGTGAGATATTTAAAGGGAAAGGACATGCCAGTAAGTGTGGATGAACAACATATACCACTTCTAGAACTATTGTTGCAGGTGAGTAACCTGTGTTTCAAACAACATGAAGTCTTGCTATATTATGACACATGCAGCATAACCCCAGGTTAGAACTGCTCCGGAGGTGAAAGAGTTAACTTTCCATGCAGGGCATGGACTCTTGAGCTCGAGCTCGGTTGAACACTCTGTCTGTTGTAGCTCAAACTTAAACTGTCAGATTCTTTACTCCGCCTCACTGAACAGTCGCTCCGGAGATTCCTCCTGCTGCTCGGTTCGTTTGTCGGTTTAAAAGTGTAATTCTCGGTTTATTTTACCGAAATTTAATCGCAATCGTCGGTTCAAGCTCTGTCTGTGGAATTGTAAGTAATAGGTAGGCTTTTGTTTATTTTCTTCTGTGTGGAACTTGTAAACGTCTTTTCGGTTCGGTTTGAACCGATCAGATTGGGTTTAAAATTACTTTCTAGTCCTTTAGAGTGCGGTTCCCGGTTCTTATCGGTTCTAAAAAACAGATTTTATTACGTTTTCCACGACCATGGACACGGTTGGGGAACCGATAAGAGAGTCTTGCTTGATGGATTGCCATTAACGGGCAAGTTTTGGTTAGGCTGGCACTATGTCTGAGAAACCTAAAAGAAAACCGGACCCACTGGGTTTCAGCACTGTGGCCTCTGTGGGAAGCCTTTGCTAAGGCTGACCCACACACCACTGTGTATATTGTCTGGGGTTTGACCACCTCAATTCAGACTGCTAGATTTGTAAAATTTTCCTGCTGCCACCATGGAAAAGAGAGTTGGTAGGCTCAGGAAAGGAGGCCAAAAGTCCACTGACCGGATGGCCAGCCCGGTTCGGTTCCAACCGAACCTGAGGGATATCCTCTGACCAGGGCGATACTTCCTCGGGCAAGCGAAAACCGGCTCTGAGGCCGGTTCCAACTAAAGGACTAGAAAGTCAGCTAGTTTGGGGCCAAAGTTCTTTCTCCAACCGCTGAAATATCCAAAGCTATTCAAATTGTCCAGTCTCTTTCCCCAGTTCCGTCAGAACCGACACCATTAGGGAAGTGCTCGGTTCGGACGGTTCCCCCGGTTCAAGATTTTGATTTTGAGGATTTTTATGAACGGGGGTGGGGTATGATGTGCCCATTGAACCGGACATCTCTCCAGACAGACCCTCAGGGGTGTCCCCTCCCAGGCTATCAGAGTCCCCTTCTCATTTTTTGTTTTACAAGAAAGTTGCTGAGACTCTGCAACTCCCTGTTGAGGAAGCTGTTGATGATCAAGAAGAGCCTGATTTTGTGGAAATGATGGATATTCCAGAGTCTAGGAGACTGTCTGTTCCCTTGCACAAATCTTTTAGGAAACAGACAGTAAAAATTCTGAAAACTCCTCATTCTATCCTCCCTGTGGATAAAAGGATGGACAAGAGGTATGCTTTATCAGGCTCTGATACGGAGTTCCTCTCCCAGCAGTGCAGCCATGTGGGGGTAGTGCAGGCTGCAGCCTGTGACAAGGCTAATATTCCTCTAGCCTCTCACCCTTCTGAAAAGGATTCCAGGAGGATGGATGCCATGGCAAAGAAACAGTACATGGCAGCATCTTTGGGACTCGAGACGGGCAAATTATATGGCTTATGCAGCTAGGTACCAGAAATCCAGATGGGATACTGTCCTGGCCCTAGCAAAACAGGCCCCTGACCAGCTTGCCAGGGAGCTGGAGCAGGTGGCTGCGGATGGTATTGAGGCATCCAAGGTGCAATTTCATGCTGCAGTAGACTCTAATGATGTTTCATCAAGAGTCATGGCTACATCTGTGTCTCTTCGCAGAATGGCCTGGCTCAGATGTACTGTCCTGTCACAGGATACTCAGTCTAAGGCTATGGATTTTCCTGTTGTGGGCAATTCTTTGTTTGGGGAGCAGACAGAGAATTATATGAAGAAAATGGATGAGTATAGGACCACCTATAGGAGTGCACAGGCCAAAGAAAGGCAAGCCACTCCTCAAAGGCAGCATGTCAGGGGCAGGGGCAGGCCTTTTTACCAAGCCCAGGCCTCCTCTTCTGCTTATGCCCAGAGGGGGTTCTTTAGAGGAAGGGGCAGAAGGGGTTCTAGTAAGCCTGCTTCTACCCCTCAAGCCAAAGCCCCTGCAAAACAGGCTCCCTGATGGGGTGGCCAGGGCCGATTCTCCACTACCAGTAGGGGGGCAGGCTGGCTTACTTTGTCCAGGACTGGAAGTCTTTAACATCAGACAAGTGGGTCCTGGAAGTAGTAAGCCAGGGACTGGTTCTCAGCTCCAAAAAATTTCCGAAGATGAGAGCCAGGTCTTTTCCACCTGCAAACCCATCAGAGGCACTTGCCCTGGAGGCAGAAGTTTCTTCCCTCCTGGCTCTCAGAGCTGTGGAAAGGGTTCCACCCGTACACCAGGGCAAAGGGTTGTACTCCAGGTACTTCCTTACCCCCAAAAAGACAGGAGAATGGCGGCACATCCTGGATCTCAGGTATCTAAACAAGCACCTTTTAAAACCAAAGTTCAAAATGGTGACTCTGGGAATTATTTTACTCTCTCTAAGGCCAGGGGACTGGCTAGCCTCCCTGGACCTCAAGGATGCCTACTTCCATGTTCTCATCAGAAGCTCCCATCGAAAGTACTTCAGATTCAGACTGCCCTCAGGCCATTACCAGTTCAGAGCAATGCCCTTGGTCTCACCTCGGCCCCGAGGGTGTTCACAAAATGCCTGGCAGTAGCAGTTGCTCATTTAAGAAGGCAAAAGATTGCCATCTTTCCTTATCTGGACGACTGGCTCATTGTAGGCCAGTCTCCAGAACAGGTCAAACTACACTTACTAGTAACCCAGCAACTGCTGACATCTCTAGGTTTCCTTCTCAATCTTCCAAAGTCAGTTCTGGAGCCTGTCCAGCTTCTCACCTTCATAGGCGCAGAACTGAACACAAAAGAAGCCAGAGCCTTCCTCCCTCTGGAAAGAGCAAGGACCTTGGTCTCTCTGGCCTCTTCTTTCACCCTGCAGGTCTCGACCAGCAAGGCATTTCTACAGCTCCTGGGGCACATGGCTGCTTCTACAGCAGTGGTGCAGGGAGCAAGATTTCAGATGAGGGACATCCAGTTCCATTTGAGAGCCTTTTGGTCTCAAAGGACAGATCCTTTAACCAAATTGATCCCAGTGACTCGAACCCTGATCCAGGCCCTTCAGTGGTGGCAGGATCAGAGCAATCTGAGACAGGGGTTCCCCCTCACATGGGCGACCTTTCCACCCAAGGGCTGTGGTCCCCTCAGGAATCTCTGCTCCACATCAATTTGCTGGAACTCAGAGCAGTTTTTCTAGCACTCCAGGTTTTTTCCACATCTGTTCAGAACAAGGTTGTTCAGATCAGAACAGACAATACCACTACAATGTGGTACATCAACAAGCAAGGGGCATCGGTTTCTGACCTTGTGCACCGAAGCAATGAGTTGTGGTCTCTGGCTTATTCTCTGAGCGCCTCCCTTACGGCAGTTCACCTCCCAGGCAAGGACAATGTCCTAGCGGATGCTCTCAGCAGGATTTCCCAGGGCCATCATGAATGGGCACTGGATCCCCTAGTACTGGAGGTAGTATTTGCCAGATGGGACACTCCGCAGATAGATCTCTTTGCAGCCCCAGACAATCACAACTTCCCTTTTTGCTGCAGGCCCCAGTGTTGGGCTCAGTCCCTCTGGATGCCTTCCTACTCAGTTGGGAAGGAAGTTTCTCTATGCTTTTCCCCTTCCCCTTCTTTTCAAAGGTGCTAGTCAGAATCAGATCTCAACCCTGCAAGATGATCCTGATTGCTCCAGATTGGGCCAGAGCAGCCCTGGTACCCACTCCTCATGTCCTTAGCAGTCCACCTTCCCCTGTGTCTTCCCAGGAATCACAACCTGTGCCCAGGGGAGAGTTTGGTATCCGAACCTCAAATCTCTCAATCTCAAGGCATGGCTCTTGAAGAGTTAGAGTTTGCTGACCTACACCTTTCCCAAGGTGTATTGGATATATTGAAGGCCTCTAGGAAGCCTTCCACCAAGGCTACTTATAATTCAAAATTGAAAAGATTTTCCATATGGTGTGCTGGTAAGCATATTTCCCCAGAATCTGCTGGCGTGCCCACGATCCTGGATTATTTGGTGCATTTGAATTCCTTGGGCCTGAGACCAGCTACTCTAAAAGTGCACTTGGCAGCTGTGTCTGTCTTCTTATCAGCAGGTAAGCCCTCTTATTTTTCAGCTCACCCTGTGTTCTCCAAGTTTTTTACAGGGTTGCTTCACACCAACCCTCCGTTCAGGGACCCTGCCCCTGCTTGGGATCTTAATATTTGCATTGCTCAGCTTATGCAACCCCCTTTTGAGCCATTGTCTTCAGCAGAGCTTAAGTACTTGACTTGGAAAACTGTGTTTCTGGTAGCCATCACCTCTGCCAGGCGCATAAGTGAGCTACAAGCATTGTCAGTGGAGCCTGATTTTTATCTCCTTTCATAGAGATAAGGTGGTCCTCAGGACTAACAGGAAGTTTTTGCCTAAGGTGGTTTCAGACTTCCACCTTAATCAATCCATGTCTCTTCCTGTGTACTTCACTGACCATTCCTCCACTGGTGAGAGGAGATTGCACAGTTTAGATGTCAAAAGAGCCCTTAGTTACTATATAGAACGTACCAAGGGTCACAGGTTCGAATCCCTCCAATTGTTCCTCACTTATGGTGAGGTTGGTAAAGGAAACCTGCCACTAAAAGATCCATTGCCAGGTGGATTGTCTCTTGTATCCAATTCTGCTATGAAAAACTGGGTAAGGTTTCCTCCTCAGGCCTGAGGACTCACTCTACCAGAGGTACAGCTGCGTCTCTGGCTGCTGCCAGGGACATCCTGTCCTAGAGATATGGCAAGCAGCTACCGGAAAACAGTTCTTACTTTTACTAAGCATTACTCCTGGATATACAGGCTGGGAGTGATGCTCAATTTTAACACAGCTGTGCTGAGCCTATTTCCCAAGTAGGTTCTGTCCCTCCTCCATGGAGGTACTGCTGTGTAGTCTGCATATGTCATAATATAGCAAGACTTCATGTTGTTTGAAGAAAAATTACTCACCTTAGTAATGTTGTTTCTTCTGATGGAGTCTTGCATATTATGACCTCCCAGCCTGCCCTCTCAGAACCTCTATTTTGGGATATGGGTGGGCAGTGCAATGTTGGCACTTCATAGATGCCCACTATTTTCACCCTTTCTTAGGGTGCTTAGGTGTTATGCTTATTTTTTCTTTCTTGAATCCCCTGACTTGAGTCTTTGTTTTGGGATCAAGAACAAAAATGTGTTTTTTGTAGTTAGTAGCCAGTGGCTAGTGTAGGTTTACGGCTTCCACACAGAACCTTAGTGAGTTTTTGCTCGTAAAGATCTGACGGTTTAAGTTTGAGCTACAACAGAGTGTTCAACCGAGCTCGCGCTCAAGATTCCATGCCCTGCATGGAAAGTTAACTCTTTCACCTCCGGAGCAGTTCTAACCTGGGGTTATACTGCATATGTCATAATATAGCAAGACTCCATTACTAGAAACAACATTACTAAGGTGAGTAATTTTTTCTTTTAAGACTCCAATTAAGTGTTACAATTCTGCAAGTTTTGTTTTAGCTTACATACTGTTTCATTAACAAACTTGGTTTGTCTGTTTTGCTTGGTTTTCCAAAAATTTTCCTTTTAGAAATTTTGGTAAATTTTAGTAGCTATTTAGATGGATTCGGTGGTCACAGCCCCTCTAGCTTTTGAAACAAATCTGATGTTGGGTTGCTAGGGGAGCTGTAGCCAGCAGAATTTGAACTTCATTCTAATGCCAAGAAATATTCTAGCATAAAGTTCTAAATCTGTGGGGCACTCGGCTCAATAGACCTGATTGCAATTTGTGATCCGTAGTGAGGGATCCCTTAGAAGAGACATTTTTTGTCTTGCTGTAGTTTGCACTTGCTGAGACAGACTTCTGAATGAGAAAAATTTGGTTGGAGATTGGCTTGTACACTTGACATAAGTAAGGCAAGTGAAAGGGAAGGATGAAGCACTGATGAGGTGGAGAGGTACATTTGAGTGTTAGGAGCATTGAAAATATATTAGAAGGTAAAATTGGAAGTGGGGAGGGGTGAGAAAATTTAAGAGGTCAAGGACAGAGCTGTAGGGTTCTCCATAAGATTATATTTTGTGAAGGATGCTGTACACAGTTGCATTGTACAGCAGCTTTTCTTAGTAGAAATGTTGGTTTCTAGGGGCGTGGATATGTTGTTCTATCCACCCTGTCTGGCAGGTACCTTGCCGCTTTAAGATAGGCCAGAAAGTCTTCAAGCTGGCTCCTCCCTCCCATGTGATTAAACTCTTGGCTCCGCCACCATGACGCCAGATCTTCCTTACCGCTTGGAAGCTTCAGGTTCCCTCCTTAGCTCTCTCGTGTTTTGCAGGCCCTGGCACTAAAAACTTTTTTTTTTGTCCTAAACTTACTTTGAAACTCGCTCAAGTTTAATCTTCACCCTCTTCCCTCGCGACTGCGATGGAGGAACATGACCATCCCTAGGTTCTGCGGTGCCCCTGCAGTCGAAGATGCGCTTACACTGCCCCCATGCCTCGTGCTCTTATTTGCCTTGCAGGCACGTCGCATAGCAACATGCAGGCTTGCATCTGCTCCTTTCTCTCCGTTGCTGTCACAGACCGGGCAGTCTCGATTCCAGCTGGGGCGACTGAGAAACGGTACCCGCCGGTCAAATTGAAGGAGGCCCGTTGGGTGGTGTCCACGGTGGAGGGCTCTGCGGAACAACTGGAACAGCTTGAACAGCTCACTGCCCTCGAGGAGGAGGCAGCCCAAGCCGTGGCGAGCTCCTCTTCAGCTTAGGCCTTTATTCTGCTCCAGCTTGGCTCTTCTTGCACGGCTTCATCTCGGGAGCTGTGCCAGTCCTTCTCGACTAAAGGGGAGGGTCCTTCTGGGTCTCACTCTCCTCTGTCCCGGAAGAAGGATCCAAAAAATGACCCTCTGTCGATGCTGTTGGGGCAGGAGAGATCTCATTCTCCGGACCGTCTGCTCTCGACTTCGGTCGATGTTACGGCCCGGACCGCTGGTTTCACGGTGTCCCTGTCAGACCAGCTGGCCGAGATGCCTGTTGACACGGCCAAGATTTTTCTCGAGCCCACCGACAGGTTTTCTACCGAGGAGGCCGACAGCCTCTCTCTCTCTCTCTCTCTCTTTGTCTGTCTGTCTCTCTCTCTCTCTCACTCTCACTCTCTCCCTCCCTCCCTCCCTCTTTTCAGACACGGTGCTTCAGGTACCTTCCGGGACTTGCCTCAGACCATTGAGCTGAAGTTCCCGGCCCAGGACCCTGAACCAGAGGGGCAGCAGGTTTTCTCCACTCCTTCCTCGACCCGCTGCCGGCCCCGCCGATGGTCGAGGTCTCGGTCCTCCTCTCCTTCGGGGAAATCCTGCCGACATCGGTGGTCTTGATCCTGACATTGCGAAAAGCGGTGCCGCCACTCTTCTTCCTCATCCTCCTCTGCTGAGGCGAGGCTCTGGCGCAAGTTGTATCGGCACTATGAGGATCTAATCTGGCAACAGCTCCTTTTGGCCAGCAGCAAGCGAGCGCCCGGCTTCCACTAGCAATTAAGTGGCTGTCGGCAGGCAGCGGAAGCCGACACACGCCGCCCGGTTTCAGTCGAGGTCCAGCGCCCGACAAGCTTAGCCAAAACTGGCTGCCCCGCCATTGTGGTGGAAGCACCGCCTCCCCAGCCTAAGAATGGGTCGGCTCAAGGTTTGCCCCATCGGTTGTTGGTGACTCTCACCCTGATCGCCCGCGAGTGGAGAGTAGCTCAGGCGTTCACCAGCTATGCAGCGGACTCTTCAGAGTCTGAAGATGCCTCGTTGCATTCCGTCCAGTCGACCTGAAATTCTCGGGGGTCTTTCTGTGACCTAAAGCCCCACCTTGTTCTTTGGTATTCTTAGGCTCATCTCTGAGTCTACCGGGATGCCGCTGGAATCCATGCAGAAATGGGCCAGATATCCCCTCACGGAGATTTTGGACAAGAGGGACTCCCCCACGGAGGCCTTCCCCGTAGCCAAGGCCATTGTGTGCTTAGCGTTATAACTCTGGCAGCAACCAGCCTCCTGCCCAGCGCCATCGGCCAGGATGGCCCGCAAGTACGCGGTCCCTACTGGCTCTCTCTCCGGCTTCTCTGAGCACCCCTCGACCGAGGGGACAGTGGCAGATTCTGTCTTCAGGCGCTCGGGCAACACGAGGGATGTAGAAAAGCCCCCAGATAAGGAGTCCAAGAAATTGTACTATTCGGGGAGAAAGGTGTATGGTGCCATCTCTTTGGGCCTTCGCCAGGCACACTTCTATCACGCCCTGTTGGGCTTCCTGGATGAGGTGCTCCCTCATCTCCCGGCCGACCTCCAGACCACGGTCAAACAGGTCCGGAATCAGGGTAGGGCGGTGGCAGAGCAGCAGCTCCAGATGGCTCTGGACATTGGAGACTCTTGTGCCAGTTCGGTAGCACCCGCATTGGCCATCGCGCCCGCGGGGCGGGTTGTGGATTCCGACCTTCATGGCAGACACCCAACACAAGCTCGCAGATGTTCCCTTTCTGGGCACCGACGTGTTCGGGCCCAGTGTGGAGGGCGACCTTCAGCGCATTGAAAAATCTAATGCCACCCTAGATTCTGTCAAATCAAGACAGAAGGACAAAGGCCACCATCAGCAGCTTAAGCCCTTTCGTACCTCCGCTCCTGCAGCAAGACCTGTCCAGCAGCAGGGCCAGCAGGCTTTAACTTGGCGCCCTAGAGCCAAGTCCACCGCTTCCTCGGTCAGGAAGCCCGGCGGGAAGGGCCCTGGCGGCTCCTCGGCCAGTCCCATCTCCTCCAAGCCTGCCCAATGACTGGTTGCGGGGTGCCACCCCCAATCTCGTCTCACCTCTCCTGGGTCCCCCCGTGCGGGGCTGGCTCAGCCACTTCCTTTCCGCCTGGTCTGCTTTCACCACGGACTGCTGGGTGCTGGAAGTGGTCGGCAGGGGCCTGCCTCTGGAGTTCGAGCTGGTCCCTCCCTTTTTTGCCCGTGCCCCGTCTGGGGCTACTGGGTCTGCAGCCTCCTAGTCGGCTCACCGAGATGACATCGACCAGCTCCTCCGCAAGGGGGTAGTCAGCATAGTTGTGGATCCTCCTCCGTGCCCAGGGATTGTTTCACAGTCCATTTTTCAGGGGAGACCCGGGATCAAACAGAACATTTACAAGGTTTATACGTACAATAATGGTTACATGCAAGTACAGAGATACCGTGCTTACAGTTGGAAAAGAGCAGGGTTTACATGGAGATCTTCAACAGTTACAGCAAACACAAATCAAGCAAGCAGTGCAACATTATTTCATGATAATACATTACAGTTAAAATGTCAAACGTAAAGCCCATAAGAGCAGTGATGGCTACAGCAGCGCAGTAGCACATGAGGCTGGCCACACCCAAGGAGGTGAGGCACGAGTAGTATGGGTGCAGTCATCTGAAGCAAGTACAGTGAGAGGAGATTGAGAGGTGGAACAAGAGGGCACGTTGGTATAGGGAGTGGGAAGTACTGGATAATCATACAGGCCTACAGTCCAGCAAACCATCAGTCTTGACACATATTCTGGATTTTTCCTCTGGGAATATTAAAGCAGCAGTGCAACAAAACTGGGCAAAAGAATTAACCCTGCCTTTTTTTTTTTTTCATTGAAAAAAGATTAAAGGCATCTTCCTGTGTTGTGTTTTTGTGGTAAGATTTCTTAGTTTCACCAAAATTTGAATATTTTACAAATGCCTTTAGATTTTTTTCTCAAACAAAAATAGAGGCCAACACATTTTGGCTTAGAAATAACATTGCAGACCTGGTAAGGATTAAGGTTTAAAAAAAAAAAAAAAAGATGGTGTGCAACATAGGAGGTACCTAGAAAAGTAGACTGGCAGTATACCCTAGGGGTTAGAGTAACAAGCTGTGAACGAGCTTGGTACATCCAGCAGACCAGACGTTGGTTTGATTCTCACAACCTCCACTTGCATACTGTGTGACTCTGAGCAAGTCACTTAACCACCCAGTGCTCCCAGGTCACCCCTGAAAATGGGCACTTGTGCTAAGTGGGCCTTACTTGGTTACCAAAGACTAAAATTAAATTAAAATAAAAAATTAAATACTGATAATTTTATTTTCTGTAGCTTAGATTACCTTCTTGGAAAAAACATTTTTCGTTGCACAGCTGCTTTAATCTTCTTAAATGTGTTTTATGGGTTTCTTCATGTTAAGTAATTGCTTGTTGGAAACTGTTCGCTTGGCAGAAACCCGTGTATACTAAGCTAGTTTGGTTTTGTTCCAGGTACTGCCCGTGGTGTTGTCATTAACACTGGTGATCGCACAGTAATGGGTCGCATTGCCACACTGGCTTCTGGCCTGGAAGTTCGTCAGACGCCAATTTCCCGTGAAATTGAGCACTTCATCCACCTCATCACTGGAGTGGCTGTGTTCCTTGGAGTTTCATTCTTTATTCTGTCACTGATCCTTGGCTACTCCTGGCTGGAGGCTTGCATTTTCCTCATTGGAATTATTGTTGCCAATGTGCCAGAAGGTCTACTAGCTACAGTCACGGTAAGAAAAGATCCAGTGCCATTACATCTATAACAACCTCTGTCTTCATTATTGGAATCAACCAGCAAACTCTTAATAGAGATCAACTTTTTTTTTTTTTTTTTAATTAAATGCTTTTGGTGGGAATGCAAATTTTTCATTTGTATTTAAAATATTCAGCTTGGTACTACTAATGAGTTTTTTTGTGGTATACCAAAATTCCAGCATAACAAAGCAGAAAATGTTTCCTTATCAGCGTAGTAGGCATGCACCCATTGAGCCCCATTACCCTCTGATTATTTAATCGTAAGTATTTTTTTAACACCTGGGCTGTTTCGACAGATACTATCTTACATGTCTGTTTATTCCACAGTTCCGCCATTCTCCGTGAAGTAGTACTTCCTAGTGTTATAAATCTGTCCCTCTTAATTATCCATCTTTGCCATTTTAAATCCATAATTCTTTGAAATGTTAATTTTATTTAACACATGGAGATTAGAAAGTTTCAGCCATATAGAGCAAGTATGCATAAAGTAGTACTGTTAAGGAATTTGACTAGAACAGGAAGCTTCATTGCACCAGCTCCACTAACCACTTTTTAAACAGCAAAACTCCCTCAGACGTGTGTCGCTGAGGAAGGCAGTGCGGTCTAGCACAGCAGTGCACTGAAATAAGAAATGATGGGCCCCTCTACTCACTCAAGATTGGTGGTGTTATGGGGTCTGTGCAACCACTTGACAAAACTGCTGTCTTTGCATTCTTGTTGCACAACGCTGAACAGAAGTCGCAAACTACATTTTAACTGTACAGGAACAGGGTTGGGGGGCCTCTATGCTAATGGACTGCAGAGGCATGAATAGATGCAAGGCAACCCTTGATTCTCTTGTCATGTCTCCTACACTTTTCCAGGTTTACCAGTGGGAAGAGTTTGGTACTCTTACCAGTCGCAAAGGACTGACAGTGAAGAATAATGTGGGGTTGGGGGGCACCCACACAAAATGCAGTGTAGCACCAAGACCTCTAAGTGGCAGACCAGAGCTGTTAATAGCTCTGTCCATAGGTTTACAGTATACACGCTCCTGCTGCTGCTCCCCAGCTCTTAACGTCAGCCGTAGTCGATTGTGGGATGTGCTGACAGAGGTACTGCATTCAAAATGCCAGTGGGAGGGATGGCAGGAGCAACCAGATATAAAACATAATTACTTCAGAAACAGGTACCTGTGTGGTTTTTTTTTTTTTTTTTTTTGAAACACTGGGTGAGATTACGAATTGGAGGGTGCCCCACACTGAGGTGTGGGTCATACTGACATGGACGTTTCCCTTAAGTAGGGGTAGACAGTTTCTTTGTGACAGCAGTACATGTGTATGTAGATGATGGCATTATTTCTCTCTCACTTGTTTAGGTCTGCCTGACTTTGACAGCCAAGCGTATGGCTCGTAAAAACTGTCTGGTTAAGAACCTGGAAGCTGTTGAGACCCTTGGCTCTACCTCTACCATCTGTTCTGACAAAACTGGAACCTTGACCCAAAACCGCATGACAGTGGCCCACATGTGGTTTGATAATCAGATTCATGAGGCTGACACAACTGAGAACCAGAGTGGTATGTAAACAATATGTGGTGGTGCACCTGTGTGACTTAATATTAAATTGTAATGATTTTTATTTTACTCAAAACTTAAAGGAGTAGTACACCCAGAATTTGTAAAATCATGTGGTTTGATCTGTATGTGAAGTCCTAGTGTGTCCTTCCCTCTGTCTGCTATAAGGATTTTTTCCCTAAATAAGCCTGCTAGCATTATGGTAGTTTTACGACCCCTGGGGATCTTCATCTCAGCTAAGTTTATTGCTTTTCTTATACCTACAATGCATCCTGTTTCATGTGACAGTGATGTAGCCGAGCCCATAGACTCGGCAACAAGCACTGCTTTACAATACAACAGCAGAGATGGGTATATTTTAAAAACTATACAGAGTTCAGCTGGGTGACTACCCTCATTGTAAGGGTCTTTTTCTTGTGAGCAATTTTGACACTGATTGTGTATGTGTAACTGGTATGGTTTTCTAAATATTTACATTTGTTTGGCATGTCTCTTCGCCAAAAAGATCCACCTTGACCAAGCTCCACCCTGCTTGAATAGCCTCATTCGTCCTACCCAGAATTCCAGTGGCCCGTAGTTCCTCTAGGTGCGCTCTCCTAATTCCCCATTGTCGCACCACCCTTGGCCAAAGAGCCTTTTGCTATAGAGCTTCCCTTTGGCTTAACACCCCCCCCCCCCATTTCCCTGGAACCAAAAATTGGCCTTTTTAAGGCAAAACTCAAAGCTCTCCTACTAGAGTTCTCTGTCTGTGACTGCCCATAACCATCTCTCCACTGCCCCCTCCCCCATTGGGCCTGACCCGTTACCTCTCGCGCCTTTCTGGTCATGCCTACCTGCCAGTGGTATATCTGTGTACTATGTTTGATACCATTGAAACGTCTGTGTGACATTTACTATGCTACTACGTATAATGCTGGGTTTCCCTACCCAAAGAAAAAATTACTCACCATAGTAATGTTGTTTCTTCTAATGGAGTCGTGCTGTATTCTGATTATATGCAGTTAGCCCCAGCACTTGAACTGCCCTGGAGTGTAAAAGGGTTAACTCTGTGCAAAGGCATAGAACGTTGAGCTCGAGCTCGGTTTTCAAACCTCTGTCTGTGGTACTCTGAAGAGTAACCGTCAGATTCTTATGAGCACTAAACTAACCAACTTAAAGGAAGAAATTGTTTCCAAAATGTTGTGCCACATGGCAAAACAAGGCCTTAGGGTCAGAAGACTCAAGTCGAGGACACTCAAAAGAACACAACAGGTAGTGGTTTACCAAATTGCTTAATAACAAACCCAAAGAAACCCCCTAAGAGATGGGGAGGCATGTCCAGTACACCTCTGGGGTGCAGCACTGTGCCTGCCCCACCACATCCCAAAACTGCTAGGTTCCAGGAGGGGAGGCTGGGAGGGAAGGAGGTCAGAATACAGCAAGACTCCATTAGAAGAAACAGCATTACTGTGGTGAGTAATTTTTTCTTCAAACAACATGAAGTCTTGCTGTATTCTGACTATATGCAGACTACAAAGCGGTACCCCCTTGGAGGAGGGAGTTAGAGAACCTGTTTTGGGAACAAGCTCTGCAACACAGCCTTGCCAAACCTAGCATCACTTTGCGACAGAATGTCCAAAGAGTAATGCTTGGTGAAGGTGTGAACAGATTTCCAGGTAGCTGCTTTATATATCTCCACTTACGCTATATCTCTAGCTGCTGCAGTAGAAGCAGCTGTACCTCTGGTAGAGTGAGCCCTCAGGCCTGATGGAGGCTCCTTCCCAAGTTTAGAATAGCAGAATTGAATGCAAGAGACAATTCACCTGGCAATAGACCTCTTGGTATCATGCTTGCCCTTTCCCCGCTCACCATAAGTGAGAAATAATTGAGAACAGTCCTTCCTATGGGCTTTAGTATGCTCAGTATAGTAACTGAGAACACTTTTCACATCTAGACTGTGTAGCCTCCTCTCTCCAGGGGAAGAATGAACAGTGAAAAAGACAGGCAGGGACATAGACTGGTTCAGATGAAAGTCTGGCACCACCTTGGGAAGGAACTTTCAGTTGGTACGAAGGACCACCTTATCCCTATGAAAGGAAATTAAATCAGGTTCCACTGATGAGGCCTGTAGTTCACTGATCCTCCTAGCTGAGGTAATGGCTACCAGAAATACAGTTTTCCAAGTCAAATATTTCAGCTCAGCTGAAGATAAGGGTTCAAAAGGGGGCTGCATAAGCTGTGCAATACAGATGTTCAGATCCCAGGGAGTAGGCTCCCAGAATTGACATGGACTAAGAATTTGAAGAACTTCTTGAAAACTGGATGAGAAGCTAGGGAAGAGGCCTTACCAGCCAAAAGAAAGGCAGACACAGCTGTCAAGTGTACTTTGAGTAGTAGGCCAGAGGCCTAAACTCTTAAGATGTACCAAATAGTCCAACACAGTGGCAATGTCAGCCAGCTGTGGCTTAATATGCCTACTGGAACACCAGAAACCAAACCTCTTCCATTTGGAGTTGTATGTCTTCCTAGTGGCAGGCTTCCTGCTAACTTTTAAAATATCCAAGACTGATTGGGACAGATGCAAACTTGCATATTCTAGCTCTTCAAGAGCCAGGCTTTGAGCCCGAGAGTCTGAAGGTTGGGGTACAGAATCCTCCCCTGAGAGGAGGTGAGGAGATTGTACTGCCTGGGAAGACACAAGGGCAGTGTTACTGACAGTGACAATAAAAGAGGATACCAAGGCTGTCTGGCCCAGTCCGGAGCCACCAGAATCACCTTGCAAGGCCGGGACCTGATCTTTAACAGGACCCTGAATATCAGAGGAAAAGAAGGAAATGCATACAGAAACTTGTTTGTCCAGTCTAGTAGAAGAGCATCCTGGGGAACAGAACCCGGAAGGGGTGGTATGCAGCAATACAGAGGGAGTTGATGATTGTCCGGGGCTGCAAAGAGATCAATCTCTGGGGTGCCCCATCTTCTGAAAATGACTTGAAGAATGACAGGATTCAGGGTCCATTCGTGGTGACCCTGAGAAATCCTGCTGAGAGCATCTGCTAGAATGTTGTCCTTCCCTGGGAGGTGCACAGCCATCAAGGAAGCCTGCAGGGAATAAGCTAGAGACCAGTATTTCATGGCCTCTGTGCACAAGGCCGAGGACCGAGTGCCTCACTGTTTGATGTACCACATGGTTGTGGTATTGTCTGTTCTGATCTGCACCACTTTCCCTTGGACAACTGTTGAGAATGTCTGAAGTGCCAGAAAGACAGCTTTTAATTCGAGAAGATTTATACGCAGAAGGTACTCCTGGTGTGACCAAGTTCCCTGAGCTGTGCAATGATCTAGGTGGGCCCCCCACCCCAAGAGAGAGAGGAGTCTGTAGTGAGAATCACAGGAGGGACCTGACTTATGAAGGGGACCCCTTGTTGATTGTCCTCGTCCAACTACCACTGAAGGGCCTGGACCAGGGTTTTGGAGACTGGAACCAATTTGGAGAGTGGGTCCTTTTTCTGAGACCAGCAAGATCTGAGATGAAACTGAATATCCCTCATTTGAAATCTTGCTCCCTGAACTACTGCTGTGGAAGCCGCCATGTGTCCCAGCAGCTGTAGAAAGTGTCTGGCTGGACGAGACACCAGAGGACGAAAGGAGGAGGCCAGAGTGACCAGAGACTGAACCCTTGAGAGAGAGAAGAAATGCTCTTGCTTGACCTGTATCTATTTCCACTCCTGTGAAGGTGAGAAGCTGGACTGGCTCTAGAACAGTCTTCTCTAAATTTGGAATGAAGCGTAAGGATTCTAGAAGTCTTTGGGTGACCCCTAAAGCTGACTTGACTTGGTCTGAGGACAGGCCCACTAGATGCCAGTCGTCCAGATACGGGAACAGAAGGATGCCCTGCCTCCTGAGGAATGCCACCACCACTGCAAGACACTTGGTGAACACCCTTGGAGCAGATGTTAGGCCGAAGGGCATGGCCCTGAATTTGTAATGGCCTGAGGGCAACTCGAAGCTGAGGTACTTTATGTGGGAATGTCTGGTAGGTATGTGGAAGTAGGCATCCTTGAGATCCAGGGAGGCTAGCCAGTCTCCTGGTCTCAGAGAGGGAAGAATTACTCCCAGAGTCACCATTTTGAACTTTGGTTTTGTCAAATGTTTGTTCGGGTACCTTAAATCCAATATTGGTCGCCACTCCCCTGTCTTTTTGGGGGTAAGGAAGTATCTTGAATATGGTCCTTTTCCCCTGTGGCAAAGAGGTACCTTCTCTACTGCTTGCAGAAGCAGAAGAGAGGACACTTCTGCCTCTAGGGCCTTTGTCTCCAAGGGAGAGAGGACTGAAAGACTTTGCTCTCATTTTTGGGAACCTTTAGAAACGTGAGAGCAAGTCCCTGGCTTACTACTTCCAGGGTCCATTTGTCTGAAGTAATAGACTCCCAGGCCTGGGAGTAGTGAGCCAGCCTGCCCCCTACTGGGGTTAGGGAGGCAACCCTGACTGACACCTCAGGGTGTCTGCTTGGCAGAGGGCTTGGGCTGAGTAGCTGATGGGGTCCTGGTTACCTCATGTCTACCTCTTCTCCTAAAGAATCCCCTCTGCTGGAAAGAAGAGGAGGAGGAGGAGGAGGCCTGAGCTTGGTAAAAAGGCCTGCCCCTACCCCTAAACTGCTGCCTCTGAGGAGTGGTTTTCTTCTCTTTGGCTGCAGTACTCCTATAGGTGGTTGTGTACTCATCCATTTTCTTCGTGTAGTTCTCTGTTTGCTCTCCAAATAGAGAATTACCAGTTACAGGAAAGTCCATAGCCTTAGCCTGGGTATCCTGAGAGAGGTTGGTACACCTAAGCCAAGCAACTCTCCTCATGGAGATAGATGTAGCCATGACCCTGGAATGAACATCATTGGGATCAACAGCAGCGTGGAATTGCACCTTAGATGCCGCTATACCATTTGTAGCCACCTGCTCCAGCTCCTTGGCCAGCTGGGAAGGGACATCCTTAGCCAGTTCCAGAACCGTATCCCACATAGATTTCTGGTACCTGGCTGTGTATGCCATGTAATTAGATTGCCTGACTCCTAAAGAGGATGCCAAGTACTGCTTTTTTGCCATGGCATCCACTTTCCTGGAATCCTTATCTGGGGGTGAGATGCCAAAGGAATATTAGTCATGTCACAGGCTGCAGCTTGTACTACCCCAACGTGGCTGCTATGAGATGAAAGGAATTCCATCCCAGGACCTGACAAAACATACCTCCTGTCCATTCTTTTTTCCACAGGAGGAATGGATGTAAGAAATTGTAGAATTTTTTTGTGTCTGCTTCCCCAAAGATTTGTGTGACTGTGACTCTGGGACATCCATCATTTCCAGATAGGTTCTTCCTGATTCTGTTCAGCCTCTTCCATAGGAAGCTGAAGAGTCTCAGCCACTTTCTTGTAAAACAAGAAATGGGAAGGGGACTCAGAAAGCCTGGGAGGAGAAGCCTGAGAAGGCCTATCTGGGGAGATGTCCGGCTCTACTGGCTCATCTAGGCCTTCACATTGTTCCTCTTCATAATCTTCATCCTCCTCCTAATCGCCCTCATGGTATGCCTCAGGATCCAATTCTGAAGCAAGTACCTCCGACCGAACCGATTGGGTCGGAACCGGGCAAAGCGATTGAGCAATTGAAATCACTTTCGCTATTTCATCAGCGGTCGGACCATGGGAAGCCGGATCCAAACCGGCTGATTTCCTTTTCTTTTTTTTTTTTTTTTACTCGGAACAGATTCCACAGAATCTGCTCTCAGTTTGCCTGAAAAGGTATCGCCCAGGTCAGTGGGCACCTCCTCAGATTCGGCTGCAACCCAGCCGGGCTAGCCATCCGGGTCAGCGAACTTCTCAGCCTCCCTCTCCCTTAGCCTACTCAAAAGTTTTTCCAGAGTGGCTTTGGGAAAGTTCTTACAAATTTGGCAGTCTTCCTTGAGGTGGTCAAACCCCAGACAATACACACATACGAGGTGAGGGTTGGCCTTAGCAAAGGCCTCCTTACACTCGGTACAGTGCTGAAACCCGGTGGGTCCGGTTTTCTTTTTGGGTTTCTCAGACATGCCTTCTGATATTAAGTCACCCCAAACAGCGGTTAAGCCAGGCGACTGCAAACTTATCGGTTCCAACTGTGTCATAGGTCGGTTAAAAAAAAAAAAAAATCCTAAAGCCGGATTTTTTTTTTAGGAATCGATATGTACCGGAAAGACCACACAGTCAGACAAAATATATAAACAGAAAAGGTTTTGGTTCCAAACCAGACCAACCGGCAAAGAACCGAAAAATAAAAATTTCTTAAGAAAACTACCACTGCCTACAACTACCACTTACTGGTACCGAGACAGAGGCAAGAATACCGATTTACCAATGAAGCGGGTTGAAGGAACCTACCGATTCGAACTTATCGAACCGAAGTGCAGGAGGGATCTCCGGAGCAACTTCACAGTTAGGCGGAGTAAGAAATCTGACGGTTACACTTCAGAGCAACACAGACATAGGTTTGAAAACCGAGCTCGAGCTCAACATTCTATGCCTTTGCATAGAGTTAACCCTTTACTATCTGGGGCAGTTCAAGTGCTGGGGCTAACTGCATATAGTCAGAATACAGCAAGACCTCATGTTGTTTGAAGAATATTTTTTGTTCTAGGATCGTGACTATGTTGTTCATCCACGCTTATTAGCATGTCCCTTTCCCCTTTAAATCTTACCGGAAGTCTTCAAGCTGGCTCCTTCCACCCACCCGGTGGTATATACCTCGGCTCCGCCCCATGACGCCAGGTCTTCCTTTCTGTTGGAAGATACAGGTTGCCTCCCTCGTGCCCTCGCATTGTGTAGGCCCTGGCTTTCAATACTTCAGTTTTACTGAAATGAAAACTCATCCGTGTTAACGATTGCACTTTTGCGTCTCTGATCATGGAAGAGAAATCTTCTCCAGGGTTCCGTCGAGCAGCTGGAACACATGAAGGCGTTCAAAGAAGAAGCCGTCCACGCTTCGGACAATCGAGGCTTTTTTGTTCCACTCAACCTAGGCTCCACCTTCTCAGGTTCCTTCTCGGGTTCCTTCAAGGAGTTGTGCCAGTCTCTCCCCACCTGGGGAGAGGCACCCGCAGGCTCACACTCTTCCCGATCTCGTAAAAGAGATAAGGAACCGAGCATGTCTTCGTCTCGGTGAAGACACTCTTGGGACTAAGAGAGGTCTCTGTCCCAGGAGCATGCGGTCTCTACCTCGGTCGAGATCGCTTCCTTGGCCACAGGCTTCACGGACCTTCCGTCAGGCCAGCTGACTGAGGATGCGACCGATGAGGTCGAGATTGTCCTCGACCCCATCGATCCATTGTCGCCAGCTCCTGTCGACGACTCCTTGGAAAGGACTCCGCTCCTTGTCTTCCCCGATGAGGAGACCTAGCCTGCTGGTGTCCCCATCGAGGACTCTGTTCCGGTTCCCCGGGTATCACAGATCCCACCGGTGTCTCGCGAGCGACCGAGTCGGCCTGTCCGATCTCGGTTTAGATCTAGAACCCCCTCGTCCGGACAGCCGCGGAAGAGCCACAAGCGCTCGAAAAAGAGGCAACGCCACCGGTTGTCCTCGTCCTCCTTGGATGAGGAGAGGCTCCGAAGGAAACTCCGGCACTACGAGGACCTCATGGGGCAACAGCTCATTTTGTCCGGGCACAAGCCGTCTTCGACTCCTGCTGCGGCCATTACTTGGTTTTCGCCTCCTAGGCCAAAGCCGACCCCCTCGGAACCGAAGCCTTTGGTTCCTCCATCTTCCGGTTCAGCCCTCTACCGGACTCTCCACCGATAGTGGTGGAGCCGCCGCCTAAGCAGCCTGTGGGAGGGGCTCCTTCCAGAGAGGACCGACCAGGCACCGGGCTTCCCCGAAGTCTCTGTCACGGTCACCCCGGATCGCTCTCTGCGGGTCGAGGGTGATTTGGGTGACAGACCGCTGTACCCCGACTCTTCGGACTTGGATGTCACCGGGCTCCACTCTCATCCTGGGGATAATGATGAGTCGTCCGTTGGCATGGGGATGGAGGAAGATCCTTCCACCTTCCAAGGGATCCTTCGTCTTATCTCTGATTCAACAGGGATGCCCTTGGAAGTCATCCAGAAAAAGGCAGAGTTCCCTCTCACGGACATCCTCAAGAGAGGGGATACCCTGATGGAGGCCTTTCCTGTGGCCGAGGCCATTGTTGGCCCGGCACTCGAACTATGGCAGCGTCCTGCCTCATGTCCATCACCGCCTGCCCGCATGGCCCACAAGTATGCGGTGACCGTGGGGTCCCTTGCAGGGTTCACAGAGCACCCTTCGGCCGAGAGCCTGGTGACTGCCTCTGTGTTCAGGCGTACTGGCAGTTCTGCCGACACTGACCGACCTCCCGACAAGGAGTCCCAAGTATTTGGACCATTCGGGGCGGAAGGTCTGTGCGGCGTCCTTACTTCGAGAGGGCTCTTGCAGTAGGTAATTGCATATAGGTCTGAAGCCGGCAGGCGCCAGGACCTCACGGAAAAATTTCTAGCTAGCAGTCTCTGGCGAGGGACTGCCCCCACGTCAGGTGACCAGTGTCAGGAGACGGTATAAAGGGGTGGTCCCTCATGCCCGGCTTCCAGTTCTTTCCCGCCATTAGCTCATGCCAGCGCCTCGCGGTAAAGTTCATCGCTCGTCAGCCTCTGTCGTCGGTAGTTTTAACAGAGTATTTTTCGATTTTTAGAATGATTGTCAGCTATTCGTCAGTGTGTGTCGTCCCCTACACCCTCCGATCACAAGAACAAGTGCGACTCGTGAGACACCCAACTCCCGCACAAGGACGGCCATTCCCAGTGCGTCTTTTGCCTAGGCCCAAAAGGCAAGGAGAAGCACCGGGGACAAGGCTCCTCATCCACCAGCGTCGTCTTGGGGGTCGCCGTGATCCAAGTCGTCCCCGGCTCCAGCGGCGGCTCTAAGCGGCGTCGGCCCTGCCTAGGGTCGTGCTCGGGCCGCCGAGGCGCCTCGAACTTTGGAGCCTCCGCTTCTGTAAAGCCGTCCTGGTGCGGCCTACTGGTGTGAGCTGCTCCAGTAAACTGGGCGTCGGCTCCTCTGATGCCCTTACGGAGAAAGTCGATGAAGTCGCCTGACCCCTCGGGCGGTGCAGCCCCTATTCCACCCAACAGGCCACCCTCCTTGCGGCCTGCCTCGGGTAGCCAGGTCCGCTAACTCTGGCCTCGCTCCTTTGGCGCCCCCGGATCCTGCTGATAAGTCGGACGTCCGGTTAGCCTGGCGTCCGCACAGCGGACAAGCCGACACGGACCCCCCAGTCCGCCATTCTGGCTCCCCGCAGCCTTCACTGCCCTAAGGGGACCCTGGGTCTCCTCAGCCTGACCGCGAGGATTTTTCTCCTCCATCCCGGGCAATGCCGAGGTTCCTGCTCTGCCCCGTCAGGACCGTCCACCTGCGGGCTGACTGATCTGGCGTCGGCTTCCGGACGTCGGCCCTCACACTGCCTCGGCAGCCGGCCCCGGCTTTCGGTCTTTGCCGGTTACTAGCGACATCACACTCCGGATGCCGCTACAACGCCGGGCCCTCCACCATCGGGCCTTCTGCTCCAGACCCACCTTGGGCCTCCGGCCGGTATCTGCTTGACAGCCCCCAGTTTCCCAGGTATCTGACTCCGTTGTATCAGACACCATCTTACCCGGGTCCGCAGTATCTGCCCCCTCAGCCACCGGTGGACTTGCAGGAGACTCTGGCCTCCTGATGAGCTGAGGCCAAGGCTCAGCTCACCAGAGAGGTGGAGATTCGTCTTCCGACGATGGTGCCGGTTCCCGTACGTCCACGACGACAAACTCCCTCATCACCTCCAGACACCAGGGCTAAACCTTCTGGTTCCAGGGAGGGGCAGGACATGCGTCCCAAGGGGTCCATTCCTCCCACACGTCGGGAGAGGGAGTCTTCTTCATCACCATCCTCTTCTTCCTTGGACGCCTCCGGTTGTTCCGAACCGGACGACGAGCCACGAACTCCATCTAAGCCCAAGCCAAAGACTCCTCCGAAGTCTCCTCCGGAAGATCCTTCTTTTACGGAGTTGCTACGCAAAATCCAGGAGTCCATGTCAGAGATTCCTTTCTTCCCCCATTTTTATAATAATAAGTTCTTGTTTTTTATGGATAGCTGAGGCATATAGTTCTTTACAGCTCAGGAGGTACAGTCCGTGGAGACGGTGGATGTCAATCAGTCTCTGTCTGCATCTTGTAGGCTACTATATGACCAAGATTATTGAGCAACACTAGGTAGGTGTGGATCACAGAAAATATCTTCCCAACCGAAGTCATGGACCTTCCATTTTTTTTTGTACTTTTATCTTTATTCCTTAAGACAGGAGAAAATCTCCATTTTTAAGTAATTACAATCAGAAAAAAAATTCCATTAAGAAAATTGCATTCCCCCTAACATTATTTCTCATGTATTATATAAAGACACAAAAAAAAATATGTTTATATTACTGGGGGAGGTTAAAGACTATTAATACCTTACAATCATTTGCCCAAATAAAAAACAAAAAGAGAGAATTTAAGTCTGTCGGTGCTCGAAGTTTAAAACAGGCCTGCAAAATTACTTTATAAATCATGCAGTAAGGCATCTATTTTTAAAGTCTGTAAGTCTCAAGCCAATTATAAGAGAATCTAAACAAAGAGAAACCTAAGTCGGAAGATATTCGGTCACTTCAGCTGCATCCTCGTCTTCGAAATCAGAGCTGATATCTTCAGGAATTTTAACGTTAATTTCAAAAAAGATCTAGCAGCATCTGGATCCTCAAAAATAATTCTTATCTTGAATGTTTACTTTCAGATGAGAAGGCGCATATAAAACCGCAAGCAGTCCAGCTTCTTTAAACTCAGAAAGAATAGGCAAGAAGCGTTTTCTTCTTCGTTTTGTGTGTGTGTGTGTGTGTACACAAAAATCTGGATACAGATGTGTCCTTTGCCCATCAAAAAACAGCTGCTTCTTTTGCCTCATTAACTGGAGAACTTTATTCCTCTCTAAAAGGGTTTGGAACGCAAGAATAACATATCGAGCCCCAGATTGCCGAGTAGGATCATTAGATTGGCGTGATACAGGGCGAAATACAGATTCAAGGACCAGAGGTGACTCTAATGCAAAAACAGCTGTTAATGCCCTCTGTACCTGGGAAATAAAAACCCAGGGGAAGAGTGCACAAAATGGGGGGTGAGTTAATAACAACAAAAATCGAAAGAAACCTAGGAGTAATTATGTCAGATGACCTAAAGGTGGGCAAGCAATGTGAGAAGGCAGTAAGGAGGGCTGGCGGGATACTGGGATGCATAGGGAGAGGCATCAACAGTAGAAAACAGGAAGTTGTTATCCCTCTGTACAGACAGTTAGTGAGACCCCATCTGGAGTACTGCGTGCAATTCTGGAGACCCCATCTCTGCAAGGACATAGACAGAGTGGAGGCTGTTCAGAGGAGGACAACCAAAATGGTGTAGGGTCTGCACCAGAAGACATATGAGGAGAGACTAAGGCAGCTTAATATGTATACCCTTGAGGAAAGGAGGGAGAGGGGACATGATAGAAACGTTCAAGTATCTCAAGGGAATTAACAAAGTACAAGAGGGTAGTATCTTTCAGAAGAAGAGATGGGCAAGAACAAGGGGGCACAATTTGAAGATAGAGGGGGACGGCTCAGAGGTAATGTAAGGAAGTATTTTTTCACAGAGAGGGTTGTGGATGCATGGAACGGCCTTCCGGAGGAGGTTGTGGAGTCAAAAACAGTGGTTGAATTCAAGCTTGCATGGGACAATCATAAGGCAATTCTAGGGGTTGGGGATAGAAAGAAGTAGGCTGCCGGTTAACTAGGATCTGCAGCTTATCCATTAGGTAGGGAAATGGGCAGACTGGGTGGGCCAAGCGATCCTTATCTGCCGTCAATTTCTGTGTTTCTGCCCGGGACTTCCTGCATCTTCTGGGCTTCATGGTGGCCTGCACCAGCGTGGTCCGAACATTTGGCACATTCAACATGATGTCTGGGCAACCCGGCCCAGTGGCGCTGAGGGTTGAGGCGCTGGACGCCACACCTCGCGCCATACCGGCGACCCAGGTTCGGGAATGAGCCCGGGCCGTCCGGGGTCAGCAGGGGAGAGAAAGGATTGAGCGTCCGGAGGACAGCTCTCCCCTCTCTGAGGAGGGTACCAGGGCTGCTCTGTGTCCTAACGATCCCCCGATGGAGATCGGGGGCAGCACAAGTACACCAGCCAGAGCGAGAGGGCCGGGAGTATGGCAGACGCCAGCAGGGAAGCCGTGGCGCAGGACATCATTGCATGCCGCGACTCCTGAGGGGACAACAGCCACGAAAGTCCTGCCTAGGATCGCAGGAAAGATGGCGCTAGGCAGACGCGACGCCCCACCGCCGCCCGACCCACGAGGGACTCCCCACGACCTGGCAACCGCGTAAAACCTCTCTAATTTCAGATAGGCTGCTGAGGTGGCGGGCCCAGCCCAGGGTTGATCTGATGCGCTAGGGCTTCCGGGTTGTCTGAGGAGTCCTGTTGGACTGTAGGGTTCAGGCAGGGAGTAGCGATCCTAGCCCCATGTGCACCCCAGAAGGATGCCTGGCCTAGGAGGAGCATAAAAATAGTATGCAAAAAAAAAAAAATGTCTGAGCAGCTTCGTAGATGGTAGAGGCCGGTAGTGTGCTGAAATAGCCTTCCTGAGGAGGTTGTGGAGTCAGGAACAGTGGGAGAATTCAAGAATGCATGGGACAGGCATAAGACAATTCTAGTGGGGAGGTAGGAGGAAATAAGCTGTTGATTAACTAGAATCTGCAGCTTATCCATCAGTTAGGGAAATGGGCAGACTAGGTGGGCCAAGCGGTCCTTATCTCCCGTCAAATTCTATGTTTCTATGTACCGCATCTTTCAACTCAGCATTTGGGATATTTCCAGAGAACCCAAATAATCTTAATAATCTTTCTTAGCATATTGTTGTCAAGACGCTGTAGTCTTGCCGTTTGTGCCAGTTGATCATGTAGAGCCGCATTCGTAGCTCCTTCTACTGTAAGGACACGAGCTGATATTTCCTTTATCTCCGCCTCATTTTTCCCAAGTAGACTCTCCACTTTCTCCATTCATGTCTCAACGACTGAACAACGGAAAGATATATCCAAAAGCGAAGCTTCAATACGGGCAGTCGACTGTCTCACCTTGGTTTGAAACTCCCCCAAAAGAGCCTGAATAGAAGCGAGAGTTGGTTTCTGAGACGCCTTAGGTTTCGCTCCCGTCTCTGAACGGGTTACTGCGGGAGAAGCCCCTGATCACAGGCAGAGGCAGTGGACACTCTGTCTCAAGATTGGTCCTTCAGCAGAGTGTATGCCTTTTCCCTCTGCCTCTTCTTCCAGGGTCTTCCAAAAATAAGATGCTCAAGAGGAGTCTTCCTTCTAATAGCCCCAGAATGGTTGAGAAGGCTGTGATTCTTGGACCTGGCGAATCTGGCTCAGCCAATTTTTTTCTGTCTTCTGGTGAATAGAGACCTTCGGTTACAGAGTCCCTTCACCAAATCCAGGAGTTATGCAACTCGCGGCCTAACTTGTAAAAGGAAAAGTCTCTTTAAACTAGGTTTCGCTACAGACTAGTTAAAAACCTTGATGGCAGCCAAAAAAGCTTCTACATCCGCAGCTTACGGTCAACTATGGACTGCTTTTCATCTCTGATCAGAAGGAATGATTTTAAACCTTGCAATTCAATTCAGATTTTATTTAACCAGGCAGTTACATCGTTGAGCAAAACTCATTTACAAGATGATCCTGGGAGATCAAACAAGGTACAATGCAGCCATGACAATAACAGTTCAGTTATGTAATATAACAAAAAGTAGAAAATGCCAAGACATGAGAAGCATACAATAATGATACAATAGAGATACAGTGCATAGTAACAGTGAGGTTACAGGTCCCAACATAAAAAGGAAACCAAGTTATCTCAAGAAAGAACAGGTACTCGTCCTCAATTCCACGGATTTTTGGTTTTCCCACAGGAAAGCGTGGAGAAGGGTTTGTGGAAAAGGGTCCGGCATACTGTACGCTGAGAGGTCAGGTTCTGCTCTTGGAGCATCATTGGGGTCTCCCTAGGAACTAATAGAGAGATTATTCATTTTTTACACATGGTTGGCAGGAGCAGACAAGTTTTTCGATCCCTGGTTCCCTCGTGGGACCCTGATCTGGTTTGGATGCTCTCTGTAAGGTGTTTTGAGCCATTATCCATATTGCTGGATGTGTTGTCCTACAAGGTGTGTTCTTAGGGGCCATGTGTTCAGGAGAGTTGGTGAACTCCAGGCCATGTCTCACAAGGAGTCATACCTTATTATGCATAAGAACAAGTGGTACTCAGGATGGTTCCATCTTCCATCCTCATAGTGCTCACAGCTTTCCAGATGAACCAGGAAATATGCCTTCCATGCTTCCACCCGCAACCTTCTCACTCCAAGGAGAAGAAATGGCACACCTTGGATTGTGATGGGCAGTTAGGATCTACCTTGATCGAACGACTGACTTTCACAAATAGGATAGTCTGTCTGTTCCTCTGAAGCAGCCAAGCAGGGTAGAAAGCCTCTAGGGCCACCCTAGCTAGGCGGATGCGGGCCTGCGTTGCTAAGGCCTGTGTCACAAAAAAGAAGAGGCCTCTGGCTATCTTCAAGTCTCATTCCACCAAGGCGATGGCAACTTCCTGGCAGAGAGAGGCGAAACATTGTTTTTCCGAGCTATACGAGGCAGCTACGTGGTCTTCTGTGCACACTTTCAAAAAACATTACAATTGGACGTTCAGAGTTCTGCTGATGCAGTTTTTGGTCACAGAGTTTCTCTGGCAGCAGTTCTTTCTGTTTGTTACGGAGTATGGGATAATATTCTCCCCCTCCTGTTTTTTTCTGGGTACACCTGCAGGCCTGGGGCAGCTGCCAGGGTCAGTCTCTGGTGTCACTCTTGGCTCCGGGTATCCGGTTTTGCTCCAGACGTGCAGGCTAATATTTTAGATGCTCCTTTCTGCGGAGTGGCTTTTTTCTGGGGTTATACAAGACACCACAGCATTTTCAGTTCTTTCTGCCCTGCAGGAGTCTGGGTGAGCCCTCAAATCAGCCCCCTTCAGAGACTGTCTGGTTCAGACCCTGGATTACACCTTCCAGCTATTCCAGGACCTGGGGATCACTAATCCTACCAGAGTCCTGTCTCTTCCCCACAGCATTTTCAGTACATAGAAGCAGTCCTGGACACCAGCCAGGGCAAGGCCTTGTTGCCCGAGGACAGGGTGGTGCGACTGATGGAGCAGACCCATCTGGTTTCCTCCAGTCAGCAGGTCCCTGCCAGGGTCTTCCTGCGCCTTCTGGGGCATATGGCGATGGCGTTGCCAAGATTGCCCTTGCCCGCCTGCATATGCATGTTCTCAGTAGACCTTTGAGGGTCCAGTGGGACCAACGTACGGACAACCTGGACAAGTTTGGAAAGTTCTGTCGTGGTGGCTGGATCCAGCCGACCTCCACCTCGGGGTCTCCTTTCAGCTCCCAACCCCCCCCCCCACTCCCGGCAGATTCTCATGACGGATGCCTCTGACCTGGGTTGGGGTGCTCATCTGGCCGACAACCAGACTCAGGGGCTTGGACAGAGGTGGAATAAGTTCTTCATATCAGTGTCCTGGAGATGCAGGTTATCCTTTACACCCTACAGGCCTTCCAGACTCCTCTCCTCCCCGGTCCTTTGCTAGTGCAGATAGACAGCATGTGTAGTCTTATTATATCAACAAACTGTGTGTGTGTGTGTGTGTGTGTGTGTGTGTGTGTGTGTGTGTGTGTGTGGTGACCATTCTTACCCCCGTGGGAGAGTTTGGTACTGGGCCATCAAGCACAGTCTGGAGGTCTTGGCCATTAATGTTCCAGGCACCCAAAACATCCTAAAAAAGAGCAAACAGGCTGTACTGCCTGCTCTGAGTGCTAGGCACTAAAATAAAGGCACATAAAGAACAGATTGCCAAAATAAAGCAGCAGCAAAGATTTTATGTCATGAGAACCCCGGTGAGTCTCAAACCCTCGGTGCTTCGCATCTAAGTGTGACACTTCATCAGGAGGAGGAGCAAGTGAGCAATCATACTATCCATTTAAAGTGCACAGTTAAGACACTGTGTACAAAAATGCATTCCTATTCCATTGCTTTACATGAATATGTGGGTAATATATGCAAAAACATCCTGGCCGAGAGTCTCCTGTTTTTTCAAATAAATATGTATGTTATGCTGCTAGATTACTCGGATTTAATTTAATGTCCTTAGAGTTAAGGCGCCTTAGAGGCGACCTGTTATTTTGTTGGGATATAGTTAATAATGTCAATTTTATTGATTGATTGTGGCCTAGAATACAAAAAGCTTTTTTATTTTTCACAAAGGGTAGTGAAACCCTGGAATAAATTACCATTAAATATTATTCTAAGTACCAATAAAAACACATTTAAAAGCAGACTTGATAGATACTTGTTAACTCATACAGGTGTCTCAAGCTATATGTAAGTTTTGGGTCTTTATGGGTCTAAGGGCCTGTTGTACCCTATGTTTCCTAGTATGACTCCAGATCGTGGGCTCACGAGTGGGAACTTCTAACATCGGTGGTCAGAGATCTTTGAGAGGTGGGGTCATCCAGAGTGGGACCTCTTTGCGTCCCCACTCCATGCAAAACTGCCGCTTTTTTGGGCGCTCAGTCCTGGGCCTGGAGTTTTCTGGTATGACATATTGTCCCACTCCTGGAAGGGGAAGTTTCTGTACAACCCCCACAGAGGGCTCTGGTTAAAGGGGCAGAAATGATCCTCGTAGCCCCCTTCTTGCCACGCAAGATTTGGTTCTCCTTGCTGCAGCAACTGGCAGCAGAACTTCTGGTGCTCTTGCCCCTTGCACTGGCTTGCTCTCCCAGGACCAGGGCACTCTGGTCCATCCAGACCTCTAGTCCCTGCAGCTCCATGCGTTGCTCCTGTGGACCTAGCCATTGCCTGCTCTGGGGTCTCATCTAGGGTTGCAGATGTTCTGGTGGCCACCAGTAAGTCCTCCACCAGAGCCACTTATGCTACGAAATGGAAACGCTTTTCCATTTGGGCCACTGCTCGCCATTTAGATCCTGTGTTTTGTGGGATTTTTAGAGTACTGGTTTCAGGCCCGTATCAGACCTAGACAGAAGTTATAAACCTGATCTCTAGTATCATATCTGACCTGCCTCAAATTGCATAAGATGTAAGGCTTTGTTCTGCCTGCCTGTGGAATCATTGATAGTTGTTAATTTGACTTTTGTAAGTAAAAACTATTGTTTTTCCTTCATACCAGGTACCTCCTTTGACAAGAGCTCACCTACATGGGCTGCCCTGTCTCGGGTTGCTGGTCTTTGTAACAGTGCTGTCTTCCAGGCTGGACAGGAGAATGTACCTATTCTTAAGGTATGCTTTAATCTTAGACTAAGATACCATGTTCGATATGAAGTGTATAGATCGCTTAAGGCAATTGAGTCGGGGTTGGGGGGGTGAGATGAGAACCAAGAGTGTAAGATTTTCATTAAAATAATTGATTTACACTGAACCAACCTTTAAAGGGCACATCTGCATTTCATACACTTTCATAGTTAAGTCTTTGCCCAAGCACTTGCTTCCCACCCCTTCTGCCATAGCACTTGCCTCCCACCCCCTACCCCTTGGATCTTTTTTTTTTTCCCCCTCTGCCCTTCCTATCCCAGCTCCCACTGCCCCTCCCTACCTCACCCTAACAGTTTGCCCTTCCCCCTCTCTCTCTCTTTCTTCTGCAGGACGCTGGCATATGAGGTACTATGCCTTAGCACAATTTGTGTAACCGTTTGTCATTGCAACCCATGTACTGTTGAATTTTTTTTGTACTCTGTATGTATAATTTACTGTAACTAAATTGTGTCTTGTTGTGTTAATGTATCTGACGTACAACCTCTCACCGAGCATCCGCTCACAGGTGTCCTCCCAAGACTTAAATAAGATTTTTTTTTTTAAGGGATGTGGATATGGTGCACTTATGCATATGTAGAAACATAGCAGCATAGAATTTGACAGCAGATAAGGACCGAGAGGCCCATCCAGTCTGCCCAGTTTCCCTACCTACTAGAAGTGCTGCATATCCTACTTTATCTCTGGCTTCACTTTTTTTTTTTGTTTTTTTTTACTGCTAGGGTTCCCCTGTATCTATCCCAAGCAGTTTTAAAATCTCCTACCATCTTTACCTCCACCACTTCTGTTGGAAGGCTATTCTGACAGTCTTCCTTTTAATGGGTTAACTTGCTGGATGGCTTTAAGCTCCTCCCACCTGTCCAGGTGGTATACTTCTTGGCACTCTCCTGTTATGCCAGATCTTCCTTTCTGCTGGACGTGTCTGATCTACTCCTTCGCAGCTCCGTGTGTGGTGTAGGCCTTTTCCAGGTGCACCATTGGCAGACTTAAAATTAAAACTCTGCTACTGTTACTGGTGTTGGCAGAGCTGGGTGCTGGTTGGTATGCAGTTAGTGGTGCGGTAGAGGTGGTCTGGTACTTTTTCAAAGGTCTTGACCAGATTTCCCCTTAGGTGCGTGAACCACCACCTTGGGACTGGTTGCTGGTGTTGGCAGAGCTCATGGGCAAGCCATTCAAACCGATGTACAGGTGTGAGATGTCACACCTGTCGTGGAAGACCGCCTTCTTGGTGGCTATCACGTCAGCCAGAAGGAACAGTGAGCTCCAGGCACTTTTGGTGGAGTCTCCTTATTTGGTCTTCCACAGAGACGTGGTTGTCCTTCGCCCTAACCTGAAGTTTCTCCTAAAGGTTGTTTTGAGTTTCACCTTAACCAGGTGATCAGTCTGTCAGTCTCCCGGTGTACTTCACCAACCACACCTTGGAGGTTGAGCACAGACTTCATACTTTGGACCTGCGGCAAGCTAAGGAGTGCACGGCTGGAGTTTGGGGAGCGGTCACCAGCTATTTGTCACCTACATTGAAGCCATAAGCAGATGATCGACAGGTGTATTGTATTCTGCATCGACCTCTGCTATAGATTGGCTGGTAGGGTGCCTCCTGTAGGGCTAAGGGCTCATTCCACTCATCGTACCACTGCCTCTGTGGCTGCTTTCAGGGATGTCCCTATCCAGGAAATCTGCTGGGCTGCTACCTGGAAATCAGCACACCTTTATTTCCCACTACCACATCGAACTTGAGTCACGTCGGGATGCAGGTTTTGGGGCCTCAGTTCACCAGTCTCTGTTTCCTAAATAGGGGGTGTGCGCCTTGCCCCCTCCTCTTGGAGAACTGCTAGGAGTCTGCCAGAAGTGTGAATAAGTACACCATATCCACTTACCTAGAAAAACATGTTCTAGGAGCGTGGATATGTTGTTCATCCACACTCTCAGGCATGTCCCTTTCCCCTTTAAATCTGGCCGGAAAGTCTTCAAGCTGGCTTCTCCCACCCACCCGGGTGGTAAATACCTCGGCTCTGCCCCATGACGCCAGATCTTCCTTTACGCTGGGAGATTCAGGTTCCCTCGTGCTACTTCTGCAGTTTCGTAGGCCCTGGATTCTCAACAACGGTTTTCACCACAATCGCTTTCTTTGAAGCTCATCAGACTTTACGATACCGATCCGAGTGCATCGAACATGGAGGACAAGTCGTCCCCCGGATTTCGCCGGTGTCCCTGCAGACAGAAAATGTCGCGCTCCGATCCCCACCTCTAGTGTGTCTACTGCTTGGGTGTCGTTCATGACACCACCTCTTGCACCATCTGCCTGGCCTTCCATCCCAACGTCCTGGACGACTGCAAGGCACGCCTAAAGCTGGGGAGACCGAAGCTTTGCAATCCACTGGTGAAATCTAAGGAGTCAAGGTGGGCGGTTTCCGCGGCCTCGGGATCTGCCGAGCAGCTCGACCAGATGACGGCTTTTGAAGAGGAAGCTGCTCAAGCTTCGGCCAGCTGGAGTTTTTTCGTGGCTCTGCCTTCACTGGGTCCTTTCGGGAGCTGTGCCAGTCTCTCCCCACCAGGGGTGAGGCGCCCTAGGGCCTGCACTCTTCCCACCCTAGAAAAAGGGACAAGGGCCCTAAGTCTTCTTCATCCTGAAGAAGACGTTCCTGGGACTTAGAGAGCTCTGATTCTCAGGACCTTGCAGTCTCGACCTCGGTCGAGATCGCTTCCTCGGCCGCCGTCTTCTCGGACCTTTCGTCAGGCCAAGGCACCGAGGCTGAGGAGATGGCTGAACCGGCTGAGATTTCTCTCGATCCAGTTGAGCCGTTGATTTCCTTCACCGACGAGGAGACCCAGCCCTCGGGTATCCCGATCGAGGGAAAGGTGCCGGAACCTCGGTTCTCCCCAACTCCGGCTTCTCCCAATCGAATGAGCCGACCCCGTCGGTCTTGATCGAGGACCAGGACCCCTTCGGTCGAAAAACTCAAGAAGGTCACAGGCATTCCAGGAAGAGCGCCGCCACTCCGATCCTCATCCTCCTTGGACAAGGAGAGATTCAACGGAAGTCTGGCTGCCATTATGAGGAGCCTATGTGGCAACAGCTTATTCTGACCGTCACAAGCTACACACCGCCATTACTTGGCCTCAGCCTCTTAGGCCGATGCTGACCACTCCAGAACCGAAGACCCCGGTTCCTCCACCTGTAGGGTCAGCATGCATTCCAGCTCGGCCTGCTTCGGTCTCCCCACCGATATTGGTGGAAAGACCGCCTAAGCAGCCTCAGGGAGGGGCTCCCTCGAAAGAGGATAGGGCAGACACCGGCCTTCCCTGTCGTCTGTCCATTACTGTTGTCCCCAGTTGCCCTCGGCGTATTGAGGGAGACATAGGCGGGAGACCTTTATATCCCAACTCTTCGGACTCTGATGCCACTGGTCTACACTCACACCTGGGGGATGATGAGTCATCAGTGGCAGGCTTGAAGGAAGGTCCTTCCTCTTTCTAGGGCATCCTCCACCTTATTTCTGAATCGACAGGAATGCCCTTGGAGCCTATCCAGAAGAAGGCGGAATATCCCCTCACGAATATCCTCAAGAGGGGGGATACCCTGATGGAGGCCTTCCCAGTAGCCGAAGCCATTGTTGGCCCGGCCCTTGAGCTATGGCAACGCTCTGCCTCCTGCCCAGCTCAATCTGCCCGCATGGCCCGCAAGTACACGGTACCCATGGGGTCCCTGGCAGGTTTCACAGAGCATCCCTCGGCTGAGAGCCTTGTGGCTGCCTCTGTGTTTAGATGCACGGGTAGCTCAGCGGATACTGACCGCCCTTTGGACAAGGAGTCCAAGAATATGGACCATTCTGCCCGGAAGGTTTATGCGGCCTCATCCTTGGGCCTTCGTCAGGCTAGCTCGGCTGTGATCATGACACACTTCTCTCATGCCCTCTTGGGGTCACTAGATGAAGTCCTCCCTCACCTCCCAGTGGACATGCAGACCATGGTCAAGCAGGTCCGTGACCAGGGCCGTACTGTTGCGAAACAGCAGCTCCAGACGGCCTTGGACATTGGAGATTCCTGTGCCCGCTCACTAGCAGCCGCAGTGGCTACCCGCCGCAGGGCCTGGCTGAGGTTATTCTCCTTCCCGGCAGATACTCAGCACAAGTTAGCTGGCGTGCCATTCCTTGGCACTGACCTCTTTGGTCCGGGAGTGGCAGATCACCTCCAGCGAATAGAACAGTCCATTGCCACCTTGGATGCTACCTCTGCAAAGGGTTCTTCAGGTAAGAACCAGCAGAAGCACAAGAAGAAGCCCTTTCGGCACTCTTCCCCTGCGGTTAGACAACCCTCCTATCAGGGAGGTCAGCAGCAACAGCAGGCTCAAGCTTGGCGCCCAGGCCCAAGCAGGGTCCTCAACAGCCCCACAAAGGAGGCCGAGGTGCCGGTCCAGGAGCCTCCTCCTCCTCTAAGCTTGCTCAGTGACGGGTCAGGGGTTGCCTCCCCTACACCCGTCACGCCAGCTCTGGGTCCTCCTGTGGGGGGCCGGCTTCGTCACTTTCTTTACACCTTATCACTTCGGACAGGTGAGTTCTGGAAGTGGTCGGTCAGGGACTGCCTCTAGAATTCGAGCAGTACCCTCCCAGCCAAGCCCCTCGGGAGGAAAGGATCTCAGTTCGCACTCAAGTCGGCCCTTCGGGACGACATTGCTCAGCTCCTCCACAAGGAGGCGGTAGCTCCAGTGCCGGATCCTCCTACAGACCCAGGCTTCTTGTCCAGGTACTTCCTGGTGCCCAAGCAGACGGTGGGGGGGGGGTCGGTGCCCCATCCTAGATCTCCACGACCTGAATCAATATCTCAGGTCTCGCACCTTCCGGATGGTAACTCTGAACCAGATCATACCATCGCTGAAGCGAAACATGTGGTTCTGTTCACTGGATCTACAGGATGCATATTTTTTTCATGTCCCAATCCGTCCATCCCACCAGCGGTTCCTCCGTTTCAGGGTCGAAGGGACCCTTTACGAGTTCCAAGCCATGCCGTTTGGCCTGTCATCGGCCCCTCTGGTCTTCACCAATTGCATTGCAGTGGTGGCAGCCCATCTTCAGCATTGAGGGGTTCGGATATACCCCTGTCTCGACGACTGGCTCCTGTCGGGTTCCTCCCTTCAGGAGGTGGAGAGGTCCAGGGACCTGGCCCTCCGAACCTGTTCCCATCTAGGCCTCCTGATCAACGAGGCCAAGTCGGAACTCGTGCCCTCTCAGGTGATGGGCTTTATCGGGGCAGAGGTCGACTCTCGTCAAGCCAGAGCTCGGCTCCCGGCGGACAGGGCGGAGGTTCTTTCCTCCTTTGCCCAATCATTTCTGGTTGGGCACTTGTGCCCTGCCCGGGACTTCCTGCGCCTTCTGGGTTACATGGCGGCGTGCACCTCAGTGGTCCGTTGGGCCAGATGGCACATGCACTCCCTCCAGTGGGAGCTGGCCACTCAGTGGACTGAGCGTCACGGTCATTTCAACCAGCTGATCACTGTGATCCAGAAGATGTGGGACACTCTCCAGTGGTGGACCGCCCCAGACCGGTTGCAGGAAGGGATCCCATTTGTCCGCCCCGAGCCGATGGTCGTTCTCACGACCGATGCCTCTGTCATGGGCTGGGGAGCCCACATGGGGGACAACAGAGCCCACGGGTTCTGGTCCCGCGAAGAGTCCCGATGCCACATCAACCTGTTGGAGCTCAGAGCAGTCAGACTGGCACTGTCAGTTTTCGCTCCTCAGCTCCGGGGTCAAGTGGTTCAAGTCCAGATGGACAATACCATGATATGTACTACCTCAACAAACGGCGGCACGCACTCCCATCTGCTGTGCAAGGAGGTGCTCCAGATCTGGACCCTTGTCAGCCGGTTGGAGGCGGATCTCCTTGTCATCCATGTGGCCGGAGTCTTGAACCAACTGGCGGATGCTGTCAGCCGCATAGGCCAGAGATCCCACGAGTGGTCTCTCCATCCAGAGGTAGCTTACAATCTGTTCTCCTGTTGGGGCAAACGGTTGGTGGACCTGTTTGCCTCCAGGGAGAACACCAAGCTGAGACTGTACCATGCCCGCCCCTCCTCAGCAGGGCTCGCTGCAGGGGGATGCGTTCTCGAGGCCGTGGACTCCAGGCCTCCTCAACGCCTTCCCTCCATTTCCCTTGATCCACAAGGTGCTTCTCAAGGTGAGGAGGGACAAGGAAACGGTGATTCTGGTAGCCCCAGATTGGCCCCGCCAGTTCTGGTATCCAGATTTCCTGAGCCTCAGCTGCAGGGCCCCGGAGCAGCTTTGTACACACCCGGACCTGATATCATTGAACCAGGGGAAGGTATTCCATCCAGACCTTCAATCGCTGCACCTCACAGCCTGGTACCTGAGCGGCTAGAGTTCCAGGCTCTGGGCCTTTCCAAGGATGTCTACACTGTGGTGGAGGCATCTCGTAAGGAATCGACCAGGAAATGTTATGCCTTCAAATGGAAAAGGTTTTCCATTTGGTTTCAAGGTAAGAGTCTGGACCTATTATCCTGCTCTGTGGCTAACATTTTAGACTACCCTTGGTCTCTCTCCAAAGGGGGTCTACGGTCATCGACCCTTAGGGTGCACCTGGCAGCCATTTCCAGGCGCGGACCAGTCAGTCGACATTGACACAGGAGATGGTGGTCTGGCGCTTTTTCAAAGGCCTGGATCACATATCCCCTCCGGTGCGTGGACCTCCACCTCCGTGGGATCTCTTGCTGGTTTTGGCAAAGCTCATGGGCAAGCCATTCGAACCCATGCACAAGTGTGAGCTCTCACCCTTGTCGTGGAAGATGTCCTTCCTGGTGGCTATCACATCAGCCAGAAGGGCAGGGGAACTCCAGGTGCTTTCAGTGGACTCCCCTTATCTGTTTTTTCACAGGGACAAAGTTGTCTTGTGCCCCAACCCGAAATTCCTTCCGAAGGTGGTGTCAGAGTTTCATCTTAACCAGGTGTTGACTCTGCCGGTATATTACCCTAACTACACCTCGGACGCCGGTACAGGCTCTATACCCTGGACCTTAGACGTGCTCTCTCCTATTATAAGGAGAGGATGGCGGAAATTCGGGGAGAGTTTCGCCAGCTGTTTGTCACCTACGCTGAAGCCGCTTCTGGCAGACCTGCAGCTAAACGGACCATTGCGAGATGGATTACATCATGCATAGGTCTGTGCTATGAGTTGGCAGGCAAGGAGCCTCCCAGAGGGATAAGAGCTCATTCTACCCGCCACACTGCTGCATCGGTGGCTGCTTCCAGGGACATCCCTATCCAGGAAATCTGTCGGGCTGCTACATGGAAGTCAGCAAACACCTTCATTACCCACTACCACATCGACCTTGAGTCACGCTGGGATGCTGGTTTTGGGGCCTCTGTTCTCCAATCTCTGTTTCCTAAATTGGGGGTGTGAGCCTTGCCTCCCTCCTCCCAGAGAACTGCTTGGAGTCTGCCAGAGCGTGGATGAACAACATATCCACGCTCCTAGAAGAGCAGGTTACTCACTTGTAATAGTAGTTCTAGGGTCGTGGATATGTTGTTCAATCCACACTGTCTGGCAGGTTCCTTGCCGCTTTAAATCTTGCCGGAAGGTCTTCAAGCTGGCTCCTCCCACCCACCCGGGTGATAAAACCCTCGACTCTGCCCATGACACCAGATCTTCCTTAGTGCTTGGAAGCTCAGGTTCCCTCCTTAGCGCTCTGCGTTTTAGGCCTGGATCCACACTGTTCGGAATTTCCGAAACTTATTTTAAAATTTACAAGAGTTCGGTCTTCATCTTCCCTCGCGTCTGCGATGGACAAATCGACTCCTGGCTTCCGTCGGTGCCCGTGTGGGCAGAAGATATCCTGGACCGATCCACACTCCACATGCGTCTGCTGCCAGGGGCTTGGTCACGACTCGCAGGCTTGCGAATTGTGCAAGTCCTTTTCGGCTTCAGTCCTGGAGGACCGCACTGCCAGACTTCTTCTCGGGTGACCCGAAAAATGGTATCTGCCGGTCAAGTCTAAAGAGGCCCGTTGGGCAGTGTCCGCGGCGGTGGGCTCTGCGGAACAGTTGGAGCAATTGATTGCCCTCGAGGAGGAGGCAGCCCAGGCTGCTTCTCCTTCCTCCTCGGCATTTCTCTCTCTCTCTCTCTCTCTCTCTCTCTCTCTTTGGTCTCCTCCTACACTGCCTCGTTTAAGGAGCTTTGCCAGTCCCTCTCCACCAAGGGAGAAGGGCCACCGGGACATTCCAGTCGGTCCAAGAAGAAGGACTCTAAGGGTAAGTCCCACCGTCAACGTTCGTGGGAGCGGGAGAGATCCCCTTCACCGGACCATCGACTCTCGACTTCGGTCGAGGTTGCGGCCACGGCCGCTGGCTTCACGGTGCCCCTGTCAGGTCAGCCGGACGAGACTTCTCGACCCGTCGGACGGTTTGTCGACTGATGAAGCCGACAACCCTACTTCACCGGTTCCCCTAGTGGAAACCGAGGACTTGCCTGATCCTCCTGTGCCGGAGTCCCCAGTTAAGGTCCCTGCATCGAGGGAGGAGCGGGTTTTCCCTGTCCCCTCTCTGACCCACCCTCGGGACCCCCGAAGGTCTCGGTCCTCTTCCAGGTCCAGCCGGTCCCACCGACATCGGCAGTCTTGATCTCTGCACCATGGAAAGCGGCGTCGCCTCTCATCCTCATCATCCTCTTCGGAGGATAGGCTCCGGTGCAAGTTGCGTCTGCGCTACAAGGATTTAATGTGGCATCAGCTCTTATTGTCCGGAAATAAGCAGACTCAGTCGCCTTCTCTGGCCATTAAGTGGCTGTCACCGAAGCGGCCGAAACAATCCCTCATAGTGGTCTAGGAGCCGACCTCTGCACCAGTTTTCAGCCGAAGCCGGCTGCTCCACCCATTGTGGTGGAACCTCCGCCTCCTCAACCAAAGACTGGGGCCCCGACCAAGGATTCTCGGTCGGGCCAGGGCTTGCTCCACAGGTTGTCGGTCACCCTCACTCCCGATCGACCTCGGCAGGTGGAGGGTGGCTCAGGCACCCGGCAGCTGTTTGCAGACTCCTCGGAATCTGACAACGACTCCTCCCTGTTCTCTAGGCTGCTTGACCTGGAGTCTGCGGGGGGCCAGTCGGTGGACGAGAGCCCATCCTCGTTTATAGGTTTGCTACGGCTCATCTCGGAATCCACCGGGATGCAGCTCGAACCCGTTTCAAAATGGGCCAAGTATCCCCTCATGGAGATACTGGACCGAGGAGATTCCCCTACGGAGGCCTTTCCTGTGGCCGAAGCCATTGTTGGCCCGGCACTGGAGTTGTGGCAGTGGCCAGTGTCTTGTCCCGCGCCTTCAACCAGGATGGCTCGAAAGTACGCAGTCCCTACCGGCTCACTCTCCAGTTTCTCAGAGCACCCCTCTGCGGAGGGGTTAGCGACCGATAGCATTTTCCGGCGCTCCGGGAACGCTTGAGATGTGGACAAACCACCCGATAAGGAATCCAAAAAGCTGGATTACGCGGGGTGGAAGGTTTACGCTGCTTCCTCCCTAGGCCTTTGTCAGGCTAGCTTGGCCCTTCTGATGGCACATTTCTCTCACTCCCTTATGGGTTCCCTGGATGAGGTGATTCCTCATCTCCCGGCTGACCTTCAGACGATGGTCAAGCAGGTGAAGGATCAGGGAAGGGCAGTGGAAAAACAGCAGCTCCCAACTTCGTTGGACGTAGGTGATTCTTGTGCCCGATCAGTAGCGGCCTCAGTAGTCATGCGCCACAGAGCTTGGCTGTGGATCTCCACCTTCACGGCGGACACCCAGCACAAGCTGGTAGACGTTCCCTTCCTGGGCACCGACTTGTTCGGGCCGGGGGTGGAAGGCCATCTCCAGAGGATCGAGAAGTCCAAGGCCACCTTGGACTCGGTCACGTCTGCCCAGAAGGCCAAAGGCCGCCAGCAGCAGCGTAAGCCCTTTCCCCCTTCTGCCCCTGCGGCACGTCAGGCCCAACAGCACCAGGGCCAGCAGGCACACACTTGGCACCCTAAGCCCAAGTCTTCCTCTTCCTCCAGTAGGAAGCCTGGAGGCAAGGGTCCAGGAGGTCCCTCAGCGGGGCCTTCCTCCAAGCCTGCCCAGTGACGGGTTGAGGGGTGTCGCCCCCAACCTCTTCTCTCCTCCCCGGATTCCCCCCGTGGATGGCTCCGCCACTTCTTTTCCATCTGGTCCGCTATCACCACAGACCGCTGGGTGCTAGAAGTGGTAGGCAGGGGTCTGCCTCTGGAATTCGAGCAGTTCCCTCCCTATCGAGCCGCCACCCAACGGGGGGGGGCAATGGGTTCCGCAGCCTCTGTCTGCTCGTCGAGCCGACATTGCCCTGCTCCTCCAGAAGGAGGTGATCAGCGAGGTGGCAGACCCTCCTCCGGACCCAGGGTTTGTGGCCAGGTACTTCCTGGTCTCAAAACGGACGGGGGGCTGGCGCCCCATTCTCGACTTGCACGACCTGAACAAGGTCCTAAGGCAGCGCACCTTCAGGATGGTCACTCTGGCTCAGATCATTCCATCCTTGGAACTAGGCGTGTGGTTTTGTTCTCTGAACCTTCAGGATGCGTTCTTTCATGTCCCAATCCATCCGTCTCATCAGCGATTCCTCCACTTCCGAGCGGAGGGATCTCTTTACGAGTTCCAGGCCATGCCCTTCAGCCTCTCTCCAACTCCCAGGTCTTCACCAAATGCTTGGCAGTAGTGACAGCATTCCTGCGGTGCCGAGGGGTCCGGGTGTACCCTTACCTGGACGACTGGCTGATTGCAGCCCCCTCTAGGTTGGAGGTGGAGCGGTCCAGGGATCTGGCCCTCCAGGTCTGCTCTCAGATTGGCCTCCTCATCAACGAGGCCAAGTCGGAACTCATGCCATCGCAGGTGATTCAGTTCATCGGGGCAGAGCTCGACTCTCTTCGAGCCAGAGCCCGGCTCCCTGCGGACAGGGCCGAGGTCCTTTCCTCCTTGCCTAATCATTTCTGGTTGGGCAATTGCCCAACAAAACAAATATTTTTGCTCAGTATTTACAAATGAAGAATGGGAGGTCCCTAAAACAAACAATAGAAACATTCTGGATACAGAAGTTGATACCAGCCCATTTACAGAAGAAAGGATTCTGAAAGAACTCTTAAAACTGAAGGTGGACAAAGCAATGGGGCCTGATGGGATTCATCCCAGAATTCTAAAAGAACTAAGGGTAGAACTAGTGACACCACTGACTACCCTCTTTCACAAATCATGGGAGGATGGGGTAGTACTTGAGGACTGGAGGAGGGCAGATGTGATTCCTCTTAACAAAAGTGGGACCAGGGCAGAAGCAGGAAACTACAGACCTGTTAGTTTAACCTCAGTGATGGGGAAAATGATGGAATCACTTCTGAAGGAAAGAACGGTCGAGTACCTAGAGGCCAGAGGGGCAGCATGGATTCACAGCAGGAAGGTCATGCCAGACGAATCTAATAGACTTCTTTGACTGGGTGACCAAAGTAGTAGATCAGGGAGGGGCTGTGAACATGGCCTGCTTAGACTTTAGCAAGGCATTTGACTCAGTCCCACACAAAAGATTAATATACAAGTTAGCCAGCCTGGGAGTGGGTCCCAAGATGATAGCCTGGGTAAAGAATTGGCTGGAGAATAGGACACAGTGGGTAATAGTAAATGGAGTCCACTCTGAAGAAAGGGGAGTTACTAGTGGGGTACACGAGGGTTCAGTATTAGGATCGGTCCTCTTCAATGTCTTTATAAGCGACATTGCAGAGGACTGGAAGAGAAAGTATGTCTCTTTGCAGATGACACAAAGATCTGCAACAGAGTTGATGCGCAGGGTGGGGTGGAAAGGATGAGAAGGGACTTTGCAAGGTTAGAGGAATGGTCAAATGTATGGCAGCTTAGATTCAGTGCAAGGTAATGCACCTGGAAACAAAAACCAAGGGGAAGAGTACACAATGGGGGTGAGATACTAACAACAACAAAAATGGAAGGGAGCTGGGGTAGACATATCAGATGACTTAAAGGTGGGCAAGCAATGTGAGAGGGCAGTAAGGAGGGCTGGGGGGATACTGGGATGCATAGGGAGAGGCATCACCAGTAGAAAACAGGAAGTTGTTATCCCTCTGTACAGACAGCTGGTGAGACCCCATCTGGAGTACTGTGTGCAGTTCTGGAGACCCAATCTCTGCAAGGACATAGACAAGATGGAAGCTGTCCAGAGGAGGGCAACTAAAATGGTGCAGGGTCTGCACTGGAAGACATATGAAGAGAGACTAAAGGAGCTTAATATGTAGCCTCGAGGAAAGGCGAGAGGGGGACATGATGGAAACTTTCAAGTACCTCAAGGGAATCAACAAAGTCCAAGAGGGTAGCATCTTTCAAAAAAGAGGTGTGCAAGAACAGGGGAACAATTTGAAGATGGGGCGGCTCAGAGGTAATGTAAGGAGTATTTTTCACAGAGAGGGTTGTGGATGCATGGAGCGGCCTTCGAGGAAGTTGTGGAGTCAAAAAACAGTGGTTGAATTCAAGCTTGCATGGGACAGTCATAAGGCAATTCTAGGGGTTGGGGGTAGAAAGAAGTAGGCTGCTGGTTAACTAGGATCTGCAGCTTATCCATTAGGTAGGGAAATGGGCAGACTAGGTGGGCCAAGCGATCCTTATTTGCCGTCAATTTCTATGTTTCTGCCTGGGACTTCCTGCGCCTTCTGGGCTTCATGGCGGCCTACACCAGCGTGGTCTGAACATTTGGCACATTCAACATGATGTCTGGGCAACCCGGCCCAGTGGCGCTGAGGGTTGAGGCGCTGGACGCCACACCTGGCGCCATACCGGCGACCCAGGTTCGGGAATGAGCCCGGGCCGTCCGGGGTCAGCAGGGGAGAGAAAGGATTGAGCGTCCGGAGGACAGCTCTCCTCTCTGGGAGGGTACCAGGGCTGCTCTGTGTCCTAACGATCTCCCGATGGAGATCGGGGGCAGCACAGGTACACCAGCCAGAGCGAGAGGGGCCGGGAGTATGGCAGACATCAGCAGGGAAGCCGTGCGCAGACATCATTGCATGCCACACTCCTGAGGGGACAACAGCCACGAAAGTCCCTGCCTAGGATCGCAGAAATGATGGGGGCGCCAGGGGCAGGACGTACATCCCACCGCCGGCCCGATCTACGAGGGACTCCTGACCGACCTGGCAACTGCGGTAAACCCTCTCTAATTTCAGATAGGCTGCTGAGGGTGAGCGGGCCCAGCCCGGGGGTTGATCCGATGCGCTAGGGCTTCCGGGTTGTCTGAGGAGTCCTGTCGGACTGTAGGGTTCAGGCAGGGAGTAGCGATCCTAGCCCCATGTGCACCCCAGAAGGATGCCTGGCCTAGGAGGAGCTTAAAAATAGTATGCAAAAAAAAAAAAATGTCTGAGCAGCTTCGTAGATGGTAGAAGCCGGTAGTGTGCTGAAATAGGTCAGTTGCATAGGAAAGGAGCTTTTGCAGGGGAACTTTGTATAGCCAAGTGAGCGAGTGGATGAGTCGTCTCATGGGGAAAGAGGTCCAGCCCAAGATGGTATATAAATCGCAATGGTGAGAACAACGATGAGCATTAGTGATGAAACTTAATGCTCTGTGGCAGTGTGTCCAATGGGTGTAGCAGTGAAACAGCATCGACCATAATTTACATTGGCATAGTCGAGGGGGATGAAGATCGATCAATCAATCAATCTTTATTTATTTAAGGCGCCTTTCTTAAACCAAGGCGCCTTTACAAATGACATAAAATAATAAATCTTTAAAACAAGATTTAAACAAGATTAAGATTAAATAATTAACAGTCATTAAAAGCTTTGTTAAAAAGGTAGGTTTTCAAAGCTCCTTTAAAGCTCTGGACAGTCGGGCAATTTCATACCTGACGAGGTAGAGAATTCCACAGGGTCGAGGCCATAAAACTAAAAGATCTTGCCCCTGAAGTTTTTAAGCAAACCCTGGGAATCTCTAGCAATCCTTCATCAGTGGATGGAAACAGGCGAGGGACAGTAGGGACGTGAGGAGATCTTTCAGGTAAGCAGGTCCCTGATCATGTAGGGCCTTATAAGTCAGCAAACCAACCTTGAAGGTGATTCGCCAACAAACTGGCAGCCAGTGCAGTCCGCGGAGCACAGGCGTTATATGACTGGACCTAGAAGAACCAGTCAAAAGCCTGGCTGCCGCATTCTGCACTAGCTGCAGGCGGCGAAGTTCAGCCCCCATAAGCCCTAGGTATAGGGCATTGCAATAGTCCAGGCAGGAGGTAACGAAGGCATGGACCAAAGTTGGAAGATCCTCTGGAGGAACCATGTGCTTCACCCTGGCGATGTTCCTCAGATGATAAAAAGAGGTTTTGATAACTGCTTACACCTGAGACTTAAGGTCAGACAATCATCAAATACAACGCCCAGGTTCCGCACCAGTCTGAGATAGTCATCTGGGCACCCCCAAGCCATAAGCCCAAGGGTGATCCAGCTAACAAACCCGCCTCACAGCGACCCTGGTCCACAACCAACACCTCAGTTTTTTCAGGGTTCAGCCGCAACCAACTCACATTCATCCAGTCTTGGATTTCGGCAAGACAGTTGTTAAAGACCGAAAAGGCAGTATCCTGGCCGGGCACAAAGGACATGTACAGCTGGGTATCATCTGCATAGCAAAGAAAACCCAAGCCATACCGCCGAATAATCACCCCTAATGGTAGCATGTACACTGCAAACAACATGGGTGCCAAAATGGAACCCTGCGGTACCCAGCAAGATAGGGAGACTGATGCCGAGGAAAAAATTCCTGACACCAACCTCTGAGTCCTACCCTCAAGGTACGATTGAAACCACCCTAGGACTGTACCAGACAGTCCACAGATAGTTGGCAAACGCTCCAATAGCACACCATGGTCCACAGGAGGTCTTTTAGTACCCATACAAGTGCTGTCTCGGTACTATGCCTTTTCCTGAATCCAGACGAGAGAGAATCATAGACATTGTTGTTGGTCAGATGATCATCCAACTGTGATGCGACCACCTTCTCAATAACTTTACCCACAAAGGGTAAGTTAGAGACAGGCCTGTAATTAGCCAGACAGTCCGGGTCCAAGGAGGACCTCTTAAGAAGGGGCTTAACCACAGCCTCCTTAAGAGGATCTGGAAAAATCCCCCTCTCCAAGGACATCCAGACTATCTCAGCAAGAGCCGGGCCGATTTTATCCACACAATCCACTAAGAGACGTGTGGGGCCTGGGTCCAAATCACAGTTGGTCGGACGCAGTGATTGGATAACCATCACAGTGTCACTGATTGTGGGAAGGCTGAAGTCAGACCACACAAACTGGGTGTCTGACGTCTCCTGCCGACCATCACAACTCCCATTTGAGAGGGTCAAACGGATCTTGGATCTGATTTTGGCAATCTTATCTGCAAAGAACAGAGCAAACTCCTCCATCGTTCTTGAGAAAAGGCTCTTCCAGGCTGAAGACAGACTGGATTGCAGTCTGTCCACAGTCCGGAAGAGCTGAGCTGGTTCTATTCTGTGCAGCCATAATCTCCCTGGACAGAATTCTGCCTTCTTCTGAGATTGCAGATTGATAGACCAAATAATGGTCCATCAAAATAAGTTTGTCACTATCCAGACCCGATCTCCATAACACCTCTCCAACCTTAGTCCAGCTCTCCTCAACTCCTCAGGGTCTCATCAAACCAAGGAGACCTGGGGTGAAAGTGAGAGGATGAACACGAACAGAGACAATAAAATCCAGGGCCCTGCCACCTCCTCATTATAGGCACGTATCAGCTCTCCTGGATCCATGCAATCTCTCGGAAAGCCCGATAGATCCAGTACTGCCATCAGGTCATCTGGGGAAACACCCCTTAATGGGCGGTACCGGACCATTTCCATAGGGGCTGACCTACTAGGGGTGGCCTCAAAACTGAACCCAATGGAGTGATGGTCCGACCATCCGACCGGTTCCACCACCAGGTCGGATATCTCCATCCCCAGAAGGAACACCAAATCCAGTGAATGACCACCAACATGGGTCGAGGAGGAAATTACCTGTGTGAAGCCCAGCGAAATCATTAACTGGAGGAAGTCTTGACCAAAATGCGAGAGTTCATCATCGACCCAAACACTGAAGTCCCCCAGAACCAACCATCTGGGGGATCCCAATGTTAGGTCGACAATGAAGTCTGCGACTTCCCGCAGGAAAACATTCCCATCACCTGGTGGACGGTATATGAGAAATATCCTGCGCCCCACACCCTCGCCTAAAATGCATTCAAAGGATTTGGTAACTCTTACCGGCACCTCCACTAAGCCCAGTTCTGTTTTAAAACAAATAGCAACACCCCCGCCCCCTATGATCCACCCTCGGGCGGTGTATCACCGAGTACCTGGCCGGAATTGCCGCCGCCAAAACTGGTCCAGCATTTTCATCAAGCCAGGTCTCGGTGATGCACACCAGGTCAGATGACTCAACAAAACCAGCTATGATAGCCGTCTTGTTTTTAATAGACCTGGCGTTGCATAACACCACCCGAGTGGGATGAGCCTCCGAGGATGACCATGCTACCTGCTGACTATAGTCAGAACCCTTGGGTATGGGCACCAGACAGGGAGGTCCCCTTTCCTGGGCCCATTTTACCCCAGGGCATCTCCTTGTCCTCACTGTCCCAATCCGCTCACTCCTTTCCATTCCTCCTCCAGACCCTGCCCCCATCCTCCTTCTCCTCCCCACAATCCCCAAGGCCCTGCAACGTCCTATAGACCTCAGGGGATGGGGACAAGAAAAGGGACGAAGATCCCTGAGCCTGAAGGGGGAATAATACCCGACTGTCCTAATATTATCCCAACACATAATAAACAATCCTGATATTAACCCACCTCTAAAGTTTAAATAAATACAAAGCTCTACAATGAGACAATAATTTAGCCACAACTCAGACTATTAACTTAAACTAGCTCAATTATGGAAAATAAGGCCAACACATGCTGTAAGCTGTACTACTGACAAAAAATAAAACAAACAAAACCATAAAAGAAAATAAAACTAACAAACTAATAATACTCACTTAAAAATAATTTAAAAACCCCATCCAACACCCAAGTTAACTTAACATCAATTTGGACTCTGAAATTTAGAGCCCCTGACAACCCCCCTTAAATAAAATAACCCACTAAAACAAATACACAACAAAACAGAGCTTAGGGACTCTCAGCCCCCAAACCCAAATACATAATACAACAAAATACAATAAATAATGCATTCCCCTTCCCCACCCAGTCCTCTCACCACTGGATAGAGAGGGCAGCACTCTCACTGCTAAACAATTAAAATAAACAAATGAATATAAACATAACAAAATTATTACAAAAAAAAAAAAAGGAAACTGTGAACTCCCCCTTCAGTCCTCTCACAACCGAGGAGAGGGAAAATTATAATTTTCCACACTGCCAGAGAAGACAGCTATAAAATCCAACTAAGCAAAATAAAATATATGGATGCAGGGTCCTCTCACCACCCAATCGTCCAAATGAGTAGAATTAGTAATTCACAAAGAAGTCAGGAGGGAGTCAGCAGTCTCTTCAACCAGGTCCAGAATTAAGTAAGGGTGAATCCAGCTACCACCAAAACCCCGAGTTCTCTACATCATCGTCTCATGGGCTCCTCCATCAAAGGCCAGGGATACTTATCCAGTAGGTGCAGGCAGTTCAAGTAAAAGTCCAAGCTCTGCTAGAGTAAATGAAAAAGCACTGTGTACAGATGATTTTGTTCCAGTGAAAATCTAGGGTCGGCAAAGAAACCAGGCGGGCCCACAAAGTTCCATCCACAGAGAGTGCTGACAAAATTATTCGCTGCCTACAACTTTGATTCCCGGGGGGTGACCGCTCAGAAGCCAACCCCAAGGAACCTGGGAAAACCACAGCTCGTCAACCGGCTCCCCAGCTGATCCAAAGCCCGGTTGACCCTTTGTGGCAGCAAATCTAATCACGGCTCTCTGAAAGTTGTCGGGCTCACGCGCAGCACCAGCAACTGACCCCTACCGAAGTCCAATTCTGAGCCTGCAGCACATGAAGCCACTCCTACGGAAAGCTGATTTGCACGAACAGTACAGGCAGTACAAAGTGCAACCAGCCCAAAAGCGGAAAGGATCCTCCCACCAGCGAATTCCGGCACAGGTCAAAACACAGCTTCCTCCCAGCTAGATCTCCCTAATCGCGAATGGACCACAACCTTCTGCCTCCCAAAACGTGGTTCAACCAGTCGCTCCTGGAGTAAGCCTCAGCTGCAGCCTGCTCTGTCCACTAGCTCCCAAAGTCCCACGGCTGGAAATCACTTCTGTGCGAGCACCACAGTTCACACAACATAGCCGCACCACTTACGAACGTTGGTGTGGGTAATCACAGCCAGTAAAAACTATGAACAAAAGCGGTCGAGTTAAAAATGTGGCAACCGCAAACTTACAGAAGTTCCACTACTGCCACTCTGACACTTGCTCCACAAGTTCGTGAATAAAACAAAAAAATACAAATAAAACAACAAATTTAAGATAAATTAAAATATTAACTGCTTGGCTAAAACGACAGCTGACCCAGCGTGGCCGCCATCTTGAATTAGTTCCATCTTGATGGTCCCAACTAGTCTTAACCTGGCATCGGTAGTAAAAAGGGACTTGTTCCTGTAGAAGAAACCGAATGCCGTAATTTCTTTTATAAGGGAGGTGATGTGGGCAGCGAGCGTTAGATGATGATCTGGGCACGCAACCTAGGTATTCAAAATTGTGTACCACTTCGAGGTGCATCTAGGGTAAAAGCAAAATGGTATCACCTCAACAGCTAGTGCACATGCTCCTCTGAGTCTCTGCTCTTCGTTACTTGGGTAAAAATAAATATCCAGAGTAAAGCTTTATTTGAAAATTGGAAACTAAACATGTGTACTAACCGTCTGTATAGAAGGTCAGAAATAGATTCATAAAGACCTAATTGAACTCAAAAGCTCACAGTTCTGCCATATTCTATTTCTGTAACAGAGGGAAGTTGCTGGCGATGCCTCTGAATCTGCTCTACTGAAATGTATTGAGGTTTGCTGTGGATCAGTCCAGGAGATGAGAGAAAAAAATGCTAAAATAGCAGAGATTCCATTTAACTCCACCAACAAATACCAGGTAAAAGGATGTCTGTATGATTTTTCCTTTGAAGGTGTGATCAGTATTCGGTCCCTTAAATTATCTGAAAGTAAAATACGCATAGTAACATAGTACTAAACTGTGTTCAAGTATACTGTGGTATGTAAATACTCTAGATACATGTAGTAACATAATAATTTAGTACTTTCAGATTAAATACATTAAACTAATTAAGTATGGTATTGTATGTACATACTGTATCTTCTTCAAGGTCTCTCTTCCCTTGTGCCATACCTTTGGAACTCTGCCTGTGTTGGAGCTAAGGCCATATGCTAGCCAGGGAACCACACACGATGTAAACATGCGCCAGCATCTACATAAATGAGGGCGGCCCCATCTCTCCTTTGTTCTTTTTCCGCCGTCAGTGGTACTCGTCGGACATAATGTGGAAACACCAGTCAACTAGCCATTGTTTATTATTTTATTTATAAGTAATTACTAATTTAGAAGGGGGGAGAGGATGCAAATGATGAGACATCAGTGCTAAGACAGGGGACTGTTAGAGCTGAGAAGTTACAAACCAGGCAGGAAAAGGTGACACAGGAGACAGAGACTTCTAGGAGATCAGGAGGCATTGAGGCAAATATGGCTCAGGAGGGGTGGAAGATGGTAGGTTCAGGAAAAAGGAGGAAGTCTGATATTGTGGGCCCAACTTCAGATGGGGTGCAGCAAACATGGGAAAGACAAACATGGGGGTTCAGCAGGACAACAGTTATGCACCCCTCATCACACTGACTGGCAGGAAGCGACTGTGAGGAACCATTGGAGGAAGGAGCAGGAGCAAGGAGGATAGAAGGCACTCCCCCGGAGGAGGGCTCAGGGGCACGGAAGCTGAGAGACAAGGGGGAAGTTCTCTTGGGAGCTGGGAAATTGCCCAGAAATGGGGAGGCCCTTTTGGGAACACACCTGGAGGAGACACAAGTTAAAGAAGGAAAAGAGGCAGGGGTTAGGATGGAGGGGGAAAAGAAGCAGGGGGCAAGTCAGTGCTCCAGGGGGAGATAGTGGGTTGGTCCCGAGCATCACTGATGAAAGAAAAGAGACTGGGTACGGGTCAGTGAGGAGGAAGATCTGGGGACGGGGGTGGGGTCCCTTGCTCCAGGGGGACACACTGCCACTGTCCACAGTGATCCGGGGCAAACTGCCACTGTCCACAGTGATTCAGCAGGATGTAATGGAACCAAGGAGGTCAAGTGAAAGAGAGGTATGGGTTGGAGCAGGGGGGACGGACAATGTTCGGGCAGGAAGGAGAGAGGTGGGGACAAGCAATAGGGGACACACAGTGAGCAGAAATGGGGATAAGGAGGCAGTGAGGGTGCTACTTTTGGGTGACTCCATGACTAGGGGGATTGGGGGAGAGGGGCTTCCTATGGTGTTAAGTCAAGGAGTATACCTGGCCTGACGGTGCATCAAGCAAAACATCACATCTGTTCTCTAGCGCAGGAGTGTGATGGTACCCCTGCTATATTAATACACCTAGGTACTAATGATATACAGGGGAACAGTGAGCTGGAGATGCAAGCTAGGTGTAGGGAGCTGGCCAGAGTGTGTCAGGATGTGGGGTGCTCGGTCTCCTTCTCTGAAATCCTACCTTTGCCCAGGGCCAGTGTAGAAAACAAGCAGAAGATACAGGATATAAATGCATGGCTCTGCAGATGGAGCGAGAACAGGGGACATGGGTGGGTAGGGGATTGGGGAGCAACCTGGGAGGACAAGGATCTGTTCGCTAAGGACAGGCTCCACTTTAGCAGAGAGGGAAAAGAGGTCCTGCAGCTGAGACTGGCAGAGTTCATCCACTCCAGGTGGGGTTTAAACTTGTGAAGGGAAGGGGAGAAGGGAAGGCTCTGGCCTTCTCACACAGGCAGAGGGGAGCGGACACAGGGCAGTAGCAACAGATAGTGCAAGTTTTGGTCCTGGTAGGCAGAAGGCAAGGTGGCCTCAGGGTGGGGGAAAAAGAAGGCAAGGGGACAGGTTTGAGGGTGGTCCTGATAAACGCCAGGAGCATGGGAAATAAGGTGCTGGATCTGCAGGTGCTGATGATGGGGGGGGGGTGGATGTAGTGGCAGTCACGGAGATGTGGGCCTCATCCAGACATGACTTGGACCTAAATATACTTGGGTACACCACTTGCAGAAGGGATGGGGGATGGGGGTTGGCTTTTATCATCCGGGATAACATGGCGATAAGCAAGATGGAGGAAGCAGGGGATCAGGTAGAGGCTCTTTGGGTCACCCTGCAGGCTCAGGGTGGAAAAGGGGTGAAGGTGGGGGTGGTATATAGAACCTCTGGGCAGGAGGATGGCCTGGTGGCTAACCCTAAGTACCACTGTGGTGGAGGTAAGGACATCACTGTGGTGATGGGGGACCCGAATATGCCAAGAGCAGATTGGGGAACCATGGCATCCTCATTGAGGAAGGAGCAGCGCCTGTTGGATGTCTTCCAGGATGCGTTCCTTACCCAGCTAGTGACAGAGTCGACAAGGGAGGGGCGCATCCTAGAAGTGGTCCTGTCGGACGGGGAGCTCATCAGGGACCTGGGTGTTGGGGACCCACTGGCGGATAGCGACCATTCCACAGTTTGGTTCTCCCTAGAACTAGGGGGCAAGGTAGAGCACATAAGAACAACCGTGGTGGATTTCAGAGGGGCGAACTTTGGGGGGATGGAGTGGATCCTGAGGGGCTGTCTAAATGGGATCAGGCCAAGCATGGGCATGGAGGCATGATGGGAAATTAATAAAGAAAGGGCTCCTGGAGGCTACCAAGGCCTGCACGAGGGAAAGACGTAAGGGGCAAAGCTAGGAAGCTGAGTTGGTGGACAAAGGAGGTCCAGGATGCAGTGAGGGAGAAAAGGCTGCTTATAGCCATTATAAAGGCTCTGGGGGCTATATCCAAGGAGGAGTATGATGTGGCAGCTAGGAGGGTCACCAGGGTGGTGAGATCGGCTAAGGCGGGGATAAAGGGGAGGGTTCTTTAGGTATGTCAGGGAAAGAAAAAGGGAAGGGCAGATCAGTCTGCTCAGGGTGGGTGGAAGAGGTGGGGAAGAAGGCGGAGGTACTAAATGACTTTTTGCCTCTGTCTTCATGGGGGGGGGGCAGTACCAGTAGGAGAGGGGGTGGGTGATACGGTGGTCGAATATAGTGAAAAAGATGAGGAACTACCCAGAGGTAGGGTGTTGGATGCACTCAAGGCCCTAAAAGGGGACAAGGCTCCGGGCCCTGATGGGTTCCACCACAGGGTGCTCAGGGAGCTGGCGGACACCCTGGCCACCCCCTAGCAGATCTTTAACTCCTCCCTGCAGTCTGGGTGGGTACCTCAGGCTGGAGAATGGCCCACATTGTTCCTATCTACAAGGGAGGCCTGCAAGAGGAGCTGGGCAACTATAGGCCAGTTAGCCTGATGTCAGTAGTGGGCAAAGTGATGGAGAGCATCCTGAAGGAAAGGATAGAGGGGGTGCTGAGGGCTCGGGGTAACATAGACATTCACCAGCACGGCTTTGTTAATGGCAGATCGTGCCACACAAATATGGTGGAGTTCTATGAAGTGGTGACAAGGGTGCTGGATCAAGGCAGGTCAGTGGGTGTCCTTTTTCTGGACTTCAGCAGGGCTTTTGACTCTGTGTCACATCATGGGCTACTGGAAAAGCTGGAGAGTATGAGGGTGGTGGGGATGGGCAGGTGGATAGGAAACTGTCTGGCGGGGTGGGTACGGAGGGTGAGGGTGGGGGGAGGTCTCATCCTCAAGGTTAGTCACAAGTGGGGTACCACAGGGGTTCGGTGCTGAGTAATGCCTATGTCATGGACATCAGAAATGGTATCAGGAGCAAGATGAGTCTCTTTGCGGATGACTCTAAACTGTGGGCAGTGGTGGATGAGGAGGGAAAGTTGGACCTCCAGGAGGACCTGGGGACTCTAGGGAGGTGGTCAAGAATCTGGAAACTAAAGTTTAATGCTGCGAAATGCAGGGTTCTAGGGACATGGATATGTTGTTCATCCACACTCATTGGCAGGTATCCTTGCCGCTTTAAATCTTGCCGGAAGGTCTTCAAGCTTGCTCCTCCCACCCACCCGGGTGGTATAACTCTCGGCTCCGCCCCATGACGCCAGATCTTCCTTACCGCTTGGAAGCTCGGGTTCCCTCCTTAACGCTCTGCGCTTGAGACTGGTCCTATTTCTCCGCTGGCGGATTTAAAAATAAATTTTGCGAAAAAGACTTCAGTCTTCTATCCTCAGGGCTCGCGATGGACAAATAGACTCCAGTTTCGGAGATGCCCATTGGTGAGAAGATGTCTCGGACGGATCCACCTCACGTGTGTCTACTGCCTAGGCCTTGAGCACGACCATGCAGGCTTGCGGCCTGTGCTCATCTTTCTCGGCCTCGTCCTCGAAGACCCGTGCTGCCCGTTACGCTAGTGCACCGTCCGAAGCGTTCCCTCCGGTGAAGTCCAAGGAGGCCCGGTTGGCGGTGTCCGCGGCGGCGGGCTCGGCGGATCAGCTCGAGCGGATGGTCGCCCTCGGAAGAGGAGGCGGCGCGGGCCGTATCTTCCTCGGCCGCGGCATTTATCCCGCTCTCTCTGGGCTCTTCTTACACGGCTTCTTTTGGAGCTTTGTCTATCCCTCTCCACTAAAGGAGAAAGGGCCCTACGTTCGGGACCTTATTCTCGGTCCAAAAGAGGACAGGGTAAGTTCCTCCGTCGACGCTCTTGGGAGCGGGAAAGGTCCTCTCCCGGGCCGCCGGCTCGGGTCGACCGCCGCTGCTCGGCCACTGGCCTCACGGTGTCCCTGGCCAGGTCAGTTGACCGAGACTCCACCGATGAAGTCTAGATTTTCTCGACCCATTGACGGGCTGTCGCCTTTAGCAGCCGAGATTCCCTCTCCCGGTTCCCCGGGAGAGTTGAGGATCCTGTGGGCTCGCCTTTGCCTCGGTTCGGAGCCCTCGGATGGACCATCCGAGCGAAGGAGTGCGGTTCCGGCCGACACCTCCCGCACCGACCTCGGAAATTCCGGGACTCTCGGTCTCGGTCTCGGACCTCTTCGCGGTCCAGCCGATCCCACCGTCATAGGCGGTCTCGGTCTCGGCACCAGCGAAGCGGCGTCGCCGCCGTCTCGCCCTCCTCCTCGGATGAGGGAGGCTGCGTGAAGTCGCGGACGGCATGCGAGGACCTTACGTTGCAACAGCTCCTCCTGGCCGGAGATAAGCCGACCCCGTCCGCCTTCCGCCATTAGTGGCTGTCACCGAGCGCCGACACAACCCCCACTTATCCGAGGAGCCTATACCCAGGCCGGTTGTTCGCCAAACCAGCTGCTCCACCGATTCCGTGGAACCTCCGCCCACAGCCACCATTGGGGGCTCCGACCAAGGACTCGGTCGGCTAAGGGTCTACCCCATCGGCTGTCAGTTACCCTCACTCCCGACCGACCTCGGCAGGTGAAGGTGGCTCAGGCCAGAGGCAGTCTTCGAGGACTCTTCCGAGTCCGAAGATGATTCTCCTTTTCTCCAAGCGACTGGACTTGGAGTCTTCAGGAGGTCAGTCAATGGACGATAGCCCGCCGTCCTTTCTAGGACTGCTCGCTCATCTCGGAGTCCACGGGATGGAGCTCGAACCCGCTTCCAAACGGACAGGTATCCCTCACGGAGATTCTGGACCGAGGGATTCTCCCACGGAGGCCTTCCGTGGCGAGGCCATAGTGGGTCGGCACTGGAGCTTGGCAGCGCTCTGCTTCCTGCCCTGCGCCTTGGCCAGGATGGCCAGGAAGTATGCGGTCCCTACGGTTCTTGTCCGTTTGGAACACCCTCTGCTGAGGGGTTGGTTACCGACAGCGTTTTCGTGCCAGGCTGGCAACGCCAGGGATGTGGACAAACCTCCTGACAAGGAGTCCCAAGAAATTGACTATGTCGGGCGAAAGCTACGCTCGTCTCTCTCGGCTCGCCAGGCCAGTTCGGCCCCTCATGGCACATTTTTCTCATGCCCTGTTGGGCTCCCTGGATGAGGTCATCCCTCATCTTCCCGCCGATCTGCAGACTACGGTTAAGCAGGTGTGGGACCAGGGCAGGGCAGTGGCCAAACAGCAGCTCCAGACTGCTTTGGATATAGGGGACTCATGTGCCAGATCGGTGGCGGCCGCAGTGGCTATGCGTTGGCGGGCTTGGCTGAGGATATCCACCTTTACCTCGGATACCCAGCACAAGTTGGCGGATGTTCCCTTTTTGGGGACTGACCTCTTCGGCCCTGGGGTGGAAGGTCACCTGCAGAGGATCGAGAAGTCCAATGCTACCTTGGACTCTGTCTCTTCCGCTCAGAAGGACAAAGGCCGCAAACCACAGCCTAAGCCCTTTCGTCCTTCTGTGCCCCCGGCGCGCCGGCCCAGCAACGTCAGGGCCAGCAGGCTCGGCCTTGGCATCCCAAACCCAAGCCGCGGCTTCCTCTAACAGGAGGCAGGGAGGAAAAGGCCCAGGAAGGTCCCTCGGCGGTCCCTCCTCCAAGCCTGCCCAGTGACGGGCTGAGGGTGTCGCCCCATTCCCGTCTACCTACCTGGGTCCCCTGGGGACGGCCCGCACTCCGTTCCGCCTGGTCCACTGTTTCCACGGACAGGTGGGTCTTGGAGGTGGTGGGAAGAGGCCTGCCTCTGGAATTCGAGCAGGCACCACCCTTCAGAGCCGTCGCCCCTCGGGGGGCTTCGGGATCCCCAGCCTCACTGGCGGCTCGTCGAGCCGACATCGCTCTCCTCCTCCAGAAGGAGGTGATAAGAGAGGTGGTGGACCCTCCTTCAGACCCAGGGTTTGTGTCCAGGTACTTCCTGGTTCCGAAGCGGACGGGGGGCTGGCGCCCCATTCTCGACCTACACGACCTAAACAAGTTCCTAAGGTCTCGAACCTTCAGGATGGTCACTCTGGCTCAGATAATACCATCCTTGGAACGCGGCGTGTGGTTCTGCTCTCTGGACTTGCAGGACGCGTTTTCTCACGTCCCTATCCGTCCGTCTCACCAGAGATTCCTTCGCTTCCGAGCGGAAGGATCCCTCTTCGAGTTCCAAGCCATGCCCTTCGGCTTGTCTCCAGCTCCCAGGGTCTTCACCAAATGCATGGCAGTGGTAACAGCATTCCTGCGGCGCCGAGGGTCGGGTGTACCCTTACCTGGACGACTGGCTGATAGCAGCTCCCTCCAGGAAGGAGGCGGAGTGGTCCAGAGATCTGGCCCTCCAGGTCTGCTCTCAACTGGGCCTCCTTATCAGCAGGCCAAGTCGGAACTCGAGCAAGCAGGTGATTCTATTCATCGGGCGCAGCTCGACTCTCTTCGAGCCAGGCGCGGCCGAGTTTCTTTCCTCCTTTGCCCGATCATTTCTGGTTGGGCAACTGCGCCTGCCGGGACTTCCTCGCCTCCTGGGTCTCATGGCGGCCTGCACCAGCGTGGTCCGTTGGGCCCGCTGGAACATCGTCCCTTCAGTGGGACTGGCCAGCCAGTGGTCCTGGCGCTGCGATCCTTTGGACCAGCTTGTAGTCGGTGACACAGGGGATGTGGGCAGCTCTCCAGTGGTGGACCGTTCCAGATCATTTGCAGGAGGGCATCCCGTTAATCCGCCCGAGCCGGCGGTCTCTCTATCGACCGATGCCTCTCTGATGGGTTGGGGTGCCCATCTGGGGAACACCGGGCTCATGGCCTCTGGTCCCCGGAGTCCCGATGCCACATCAACCTGCTGGAGCTCCAGTGGTCCGCCTAGCTCTCACCGCCTTTGCTCCGTTCCTCCGGGGTCAAGTGGTCCGAGTCCAGACGGACAATACCACGACCATGTACTATCTAAACCGCCAGGGCGGACGCGCTCCATGCTTCTATGCAAAGAAGCTCTCCGCATTTGGTCACTGTGCGCAGCCTGGAGGCGGATCTCCTAGCCATTCATGTGGCAGGAGCCTCAACACCCTGGCCGATGCCCTGAGCCGGATAGGGGCTGCATCCCACAGTGGTCTCTCCTGCCGGAGGTAGTACAGCATCTGTTCTCCCATTGGGGCACACCTCAGGTGGACCTGTTTGCCTCCAGGGAGAACGCGAAGCTGAGTCTGTTCCATGCCCGCCCCCCTCAGCAGGGCTCGCTGCAGGGGGATGCCTTCTCGAGGCAGTGGACCCCGGGCCTCTTTTACGCCTTTCCCCCATTTCCCTTGATCCACAAGGTGCTTCTCAAGGCGAGGAGGGACAAGGCGCAGGTGATTCTGATAGCCCCAGACTGGCCTCGCCAGTTCTGGTACCCAGATCTCCTCAGTCTCAGCTCCAGGACTCCGCGGCAGCTTCCAGCTCGCCGGACCTGCTCTCAGTCAATCAGGGAAGGTGTTCCATCCGGACCTTCAATCCCTGCACCTGGCGGCCTGGTTCCTGGCTAGAGTTCCAGGCCTTGGGTCTTTCAGGCGAGGTCCTCAATGTAGTTGAGGCGTCCCGTAAGAGTCGACCAGAAAATGCTATGCCTTCAAATGGAAAAGGTTTTCCATTTGGTGTCAAAGCAAGGGCTTGGACCCTTCCTCCTGTTCCTTGGCAAGCATCTTGGACTATTTATGGTCCTTTCTAGTCAAGGGCTTGGAGTCGGCGACCCTAAGGGTGCACCTGGCAGCCATCTCTGCTTACCGGCGCGGGCCGGGAAGCAGTCGGATGCAGGGAGAAGGTGGTCTGGCGCTTTTCAAAGGCCTGATCACATTTCCTCCAGGCGGGAACCCCCACCTCCGTGGGATCTACTGCTGGTACTGGCAAAGCTCATGGGCAAGCCATTCGAATCTATGCACAGGTGTGCTCTCTCTCACCTGTCGTGGAAGACCGCCTTCTTGGTGGCTATCACGTCAGCCAGAAGGATGGGAGAGCTCCAGGCGCTTTCCATCGAGTCACCCTTACCTGGTCTTCCACAGGGACAAGGTTGTCCTCTTGCCCCCACCGAAATTCCTTCCGAAGGTGGTGTCGTTTCACCTTAACCAGGTGTTGACTCTGCCGGTGTTCTACCCCAATCACACTCGGAGGCTGAATATAGGCTCCATACTCTGGACTCCTAGAAGGCGCCGCTTATTATAAGGGATGCATGGGCTGAAATTGGGAGAGGTTCGCCAGCTGTTTGTCACCCACGCTGAAGCCGCATCTGGCAGACCTGCAGCCAAGCGGACGATAAGCAGGTGGGTAACCTCCTGCATAGATCTCTGCTATAAGTTGGCGGGCATGGAGCCTCCCAGAGGGATAAGAGCTCATTCTACCCGCCATACTGCTGCAACGGTGGCTGCTTCCAGGGACGTCCCTATCCAGGAAATCTGCAGGGCTGCTACCTGGAAGTCAGCAAACACCTTCATTACCCATTACCACATCGACCTTGAGTCACGCCGGGATGCTGGTTTTGGGGCCTCGGTTCTCCAGTCTCTTTCCCAAGTAAGTATTGGAGGGTTTGCCTCCCTCCTCCCGGAGAACTGCTAGAGTTCCCAATGAGTGTGGATGAACAACATATCCATGTCCCTAGAAATACAGGTTACTCACCTGTAACAGGAGTTCTGGGAATGGTATATATTGTTCATCCCCCTGTTTCCTGTCTTCCTCGGCCGGCGCACAACCTGAGCTTCCAGCGGGCAGATCTGGTGTCATGGGCGGAGTGAGAGTTATACCACCGGGTGGGTGGAGAGCAAGCTTGAAGACCTTCCGCAAGATTTAAAGCGGCAAGGATACCTGCCAATGATGTGGATGAACAACATATACCATTCCTAGAACTCCTGTTACAGGTGAGTAACCTGTATTTCTTCACCTGGGAGCCAAATACCGACTCATACATACACCTTGGGGGGCACTGCAGGTTTCAAGGGGGAAGAGAGAACTCTGGGTGGTGGTGGTGGATTCCAAAATGAACAACTCATAGCAGTGTAGAAGGCCGGCAGCACAAAGAAATAAAATGCTTGGGTGCATAGCCAGGGGGATAACCTCAAGGAGTAATGAGGTACTCCTTCCACTGTACAGTAGTCTGGTTAGGCCACACCTTGAATACTGCGTGCAGCTTTGGCGTCCCTACTTAAAGAAGGACATTGCATTACTGGAGAGGGTACAGAGGAGAGCGACAAGGATGGTACTGGGGCTAGGGGAAATGCCCAGTGAGGAGCGACTGGGGGAGCTCGACCTATACTCTGAGGAGAGAAGAGACATTGAGGATTAGATGGAGGGTTTCGGGTATCTCAAGGGGGTCAGTAGGGTAAGCCTTGAGGAGGTCCTACAGCTAAGGGAACCGGGGTCACTAGGATACCCATGAAGCTGGATGGGGAGGTTAGGGGGAAACAAGGAGGTGCTACTCACTGAGAGGTGGTGGAGTGCGTTGCCCAGAGAGCTGGTGGCTGCTACTACGGTGGAGGAGTTCAAGAAGGGCTGGGATAGGTGCAGGGGATGGTACATCCAGGAGCGCTGGGAAAAGAGGGGTCCTTGTGTGGGTGGGAGGGAGGGCTAACCATCGGGTACTCTTGGCATAGGCACTGACCACCGTTGGTGACCTCGACAGTAGACCTTAGGGGCCTATTCTGCTGGCTTCATAGTATGTTAGTATGTAATTTTTCAGTGATATTGCTGCCTCTGCATGATGCAAAAACCAACAACATTGCTCTGGTACTGTGAGTGTGGAGAAAAGATTTGTAAGGATGATGCACATGAAGTGAGTCTGCTGTTTAGGCCTCTCTCACAATGTCAGGACTTGTGAGATTTGCCAGGGCATTAGTCAAGCAACCAGGCGACACAGATGAAAGGCACTGGAGAAGTTTTTATTAGAGAGAAACTCCAGCAGCCATGGAAAAAGCCCAGGGTAAGAAAAGAACAATTACGTAAGAACTTATCGTAACAGTAGATCTTCGAGGGGATCTCAGTCATCAGGTCACACTGTAGGAACTTCACCGTTTATGAAGGGGAATCCACACAGAAGATTTTCAGCAGTGCAACTGGGGTTACCCATGCCGACATCAACTCTATAAAGGCATAAGTGGCCCGCTCCCGTTTTAGTTCTTTCTCTCTGGAGACTAAAGGAGCATGTCCATGCCATAGGGGATCGAGGCGAGAGAGAGGTGCCCAGGCTTGTAAGAAAGACTGGATACACCAAGTAGCCAGTTCTTGAAAGGAACTCCCAAAAGGGGATCGTGAGAGGGAAATGGACCCTGGTGACTGAGATACCCTCGAAGATCTACTGTTACGGTAAGTTCTTACCCCACTGAAGGAGACAGAACAGTTATGTATCAGTCATCAGGTCATACTGTAGAAATGAGTCCCAAGCAGTTTCAAGTGTCAGACAGTCTGGGAGGAAGGCCAAACAAAAACTTAAGACAGGAGGCACTGCAGCATGGCCCTGCCAAATCCCACACGGGCTCTAGAGGCAATGTCCAGACTGTAGTGCTTGGTGAAAGTGTGGACAGTACTCCAGTTGACTGCCGCACAGATGTTCATGGCAGAGACTCTTCAAAAACAAGCCACAGAGGTAGCCATGCCTCTGCTGGAATGAGTTTAGCACCAGGCAGTTTTTTTTGCCATACTTGTTGTAGTAGAAAACAATGCAATTAGCCAACCATTTGGATAAACATTGCTTAGAAACTGAGGCGCTTCTACTTGGGACTAAAGAAACAAACAACTGCTTTCCTTAGTTCGGAGCAAGTAATATTTTAAAGTTCTGCGCACATCTATTGTGTGGAGCAGTGCTTCCCCTGGCATGCTCTGAAAAATGAGGAGGTGGATAGATTGGTTCAATATAAACTCAGACACCACCTTAGAAAGACACTTAGGATGTGTGCGCAAACCCTGCTTTTGTGAAAAATAAGGCTTCTCACACCTGAGGGCCTGAAGCTCTGAAATTCTTTGAGCAGAAATAATGGCAGCTAAAAATAGCGCTTTCCAGGAAAGAAAGCGCAAGTCGCAAGTTGCAACAGGCTCAAAAGGAGACAGGGTTAACGTCTCCAAAACAAAGTTCGTATCTCAAGCCGGGACAGGAGAACAGATTGGAGGCTTCAGATGCAGGATGCCCCTCAAAAAGATACGGGGAGACATCCAGCTGAGCAATAGTGTGGTCACCCACTGGCTGGTGGAAAGCAGAAATAGCCGAAAGGTGCACCTTGAGGGAAGAGTACTGGAGACCTGAATCGGGCAAAGAGATAGGGTAGTCCAGGATCTGGTTCACCGGGCAGGTGAAGGGTCTAAACACTGCTTAGCCGCCCATATGGCAAACCGTTTCTACTTCATGGCATAAGCGTCATGAGTAGAAGGCTTCTGGCAGCCACTAGGACATCCACCACCCTACTAGAGACTCCGATGCAGGCAATAGCTATGTCCTCAAGGGCCAAGCATGAAGATGGAGGGACTTGAGGTTGGGATGGACTAGGGTCCCCTGATCCGGAGTGATCCTGTTCCTGTAGATGGGAAGAGGGACAGGAGGATCTTACTTCGAGAGGGTTCCTGCAGTGGGTCTTCACATATGGGACTGCGCCCCCTGGCGTCAGGACTGCATGGCAAAATTGTAGCTAGCAGTCATCAGCGGGACCGCCCCGGCATCAGGTGACGGACGTCAGTGTGACTATAAATAGGGGCGGTCCCCCGCCCACCCTCCAGTTCTTTCCCGGTGTCAACCTGAATTGTTGGACCTTACAGTAGAACAGCTTCAGTAGCCCACCATTTTTAGCGTATTTTATAGTTAATCTAATGTTAATTCCTTCCTCAACAGCGGTGTATGTCGCCTCATCGGCCCAAGAAAAAGTGCTTCAAGTGTGGCGTGCAGATCCCTCACGGGGACGACCATTCCCGTCGTGCCCTCTGCCTGGGGCCTAAGCATAAGACCACAGAGTGCTCCATCTGCCAGGCCACGCGCTGTCGTCGCCAGAGGACCCTCGATGCCTATTTATTGAAACAGACTGGCATAGATGGAAAAAGAGCTCCATGAGCTGAGGGAAAGAATGGCGTCGCCAGCCCTGGAAAAGAAGGAAAAAAAAGGAAAGACGCCGGAAGCGGAGCCACTCTCCCCAGAAGAAAACCAGCTAGACAGCAGACACCATCTCGACTAGGGCCTCCACCCCTGTGAGTACCCCACCTTCTGGGCCTTCGTCCTCTCCGGCGGATCGGACACCTCCCCCGCAAGGTCAGCGGGCAGTTGGGGTCTGCTCTTCGGAGGAAATGGATCTTACTTCGAGAGGGCTCTTGCAGTAGGTAATTACATATAGGACAGACGCCGGCAGGCGCCAGGACCACACGGAAAAATTTCCAGCTAGCAGTCTCTGGCGAGGGACCGCCCCCATTTCAGGTGGCCGGCGTCAGGAGACGTCGGTATAAAGGGGCGGTCCCTGACGCCCGCCTTCCAGTTCTTTCCCACCATTAGCTCATGCCAGCGCCTCGCGTTAAAGTTCCTTGCTCGTCAGCCTCTGTCATCGGTATTTTGACAGAGTATTTTTCAATTTTTTTTTCATCATTTGTCAGGTATTCGTCGGTGTATGTCGTCCCCTGCATCCTCCGAGCACAAAAACAAGTGCGACTTGTGCGGCGCCCAACTCCCGCACAAGGACGGCCATTCCCTGTGCCTTATTTGCCTAGGCCCCAACCATCCAGTGGAGACGTGCCAGCACTGCCTTAGTTTTAACGCGGCCGCCCGAAGACGCCGGCAGCAGTCCCTGGAGGCCCATATTTTGAAAAAGAAAATGAGCTCCATTGAGAAGGAATTGAAAAAGCTCCGGCAGGAGTCACCTTCCCCTGAAGGCCATCGCAAGAAAAAAGATAAACACCTGGACAAGGGCTCCTCATCCACTGCGACTTCTTGAGTCGCGCCGACGTTGCAGGTAATGTGTCTCTTCCCCGGGGACTGCCCGACGGCCGCCTTAGACGCTTTAGAGCGCCCGCCTGCCCGCGCCTGGCTCACGCTCATTGCCTTCGGCACCTCCGGCTTTTGGAGGCCTCCACCCCGGTAAAGCCGTAATTGCGCGGCCTACTGGTGTGAGCGGTTCCGATAAGCGGGACGTTGGCTCCTTCCGCGCCCACGGAGAAAGTCGGTGAAATCGCCCAACCCTTTGGGCGGCGCCGCGCCCTGCCCGAGCCGCCCCTCCGTTGCGTCCTGCTCCAGCGGCGGGTCCGCGTCGGATGCCGGCCCGCACGGCCCGGCCGTAAGCCGAACGTCGGTTTGCGCAACGCCTGCACAGCGGAAGAGCTGATGCTGGACCCTCCCACATCCATCGTCCCTGGCTCTCCGCAGCCTTCGCTGTCCTCCGGTGACCATGGGTCTCCTCAGCCTGACCCCGAGGATTTCTCTCCCCCATTCCCGGGCGATGCTGAGGTTCCTGTTCGGCCCCCGACAGACTGCCCGCCTGCTGGTCTGACCGTTCTGACGCCGGCTCCGACGCCGGTATTGCCGACTCCGGGTGACATCCCGCTCCCGGATGCCGCCCCAACGCTGGGCCCTCCCTGCACCAGGCCTTCTGCTCCAGACCTGCCCGTGGGGCCTCCGGCTGGGCCGTCTGCTCCAGCAGCTCCCCCGGTTCCCGGGTATCCGACGTCGTCTTACCTGGGGCCGTAGTATCCGACGCTGCAGTACCCGGCTCCTCAATACCCAACGCTGGGCTTTCCGCCGTCGGGTTACGGATACGCGCCTTACGGGTATAATCCATACCCGTATCCCCCTCCTTCTCCTCCTCCTCCACCGACCCCCACCCCCAGTCACCAGTGGACTTGCAGGAGACTCTGGCCTCCTGGTGGGCTGAGGTCAAGGCTCTGCTCACCAGAGAGGTGGAGAGTCGTCTTCCGACGACAGTGCTGGTCCTGGTTCCCATACGTCCACGACGACAAACTCCCTCCTGCCTCCGGACACCAGGGATAAACCCTCTGGGTCGCAGAGAGGGCAGGACATTCCTCGAGGGCTTCCCAAGGGGTCTGTTCCTCCCCCTCACTGGGAGAGGGAGTCTTCTTCATCTTCTTCTTCTTCTTCTTCCTCGGACACCTCTGACTGTTGTTCCGAGAGGGATGACGAACCACGCTGTCCGTCTAAGCCCAGGCCAAGGACTCCTCCGAAGTCTCCTCCTCCGGATCCTTCTTTTACGGAGTTGCTACGCAAAATCCAGGCAGTACATAAGTGGCAATCCTTGGAGCCAGATCAACAGCGAAAAAAAACTCGCTGAGCATCTGGATCTGCCCGTGACAGCTCCCTCCTTGGTGCCACCCTGGATCGAGCCTCATGCCGACCTCATTACCACCATTTGGAAACAGCCGTCGGCGTTGGCCCCACTTCCTCGGAAGTCGAACAGGCTATATCAGGCTCCCGAGGGTGTTGACTATTTAGACTCTCACCCTCGAGCTGACTTGGTCGTGATTAGCGCCACTCATGGCTGGACAGCTAACCCGAAACATCTTGGCTCGTCGCCACCTGACAAAAGATTCGCGCCTTCTGGATCAGTATGGCAAGAAGATTTTCACTTCTTCCACACTGGGTATTAGGGCCCTGAATTATGTCAGTCACATGGGGGATTACAAGAAAGGCAATTCTTAGTGAGGTGGAAGCCAAATTGGACTCCCTTCCGGACTCTCGTCAAGCAAGAAGTGGCTTACCTCGTCCGCTCTGGACGTTCCGCCAGTTGACACATGCTTCATGTGACTTACAATGCAGTGAACACTGCTGGCAGGAGCTCAGCTTTCGCTGTAGGCTTACGACATCATGCTTGGCGCCGTGTGTCAGTGTTGGTCCCAGAAGTGCAGTCCGCTATCCAGGAAGCACCCTTCCGGGGTTCGGCGCTGTTCGGTGGTGATGTCAAGGACATCATCACCGATCTGCAGGAGAAGGGGACGGCACTGAAGTCCATTGACTCTGTATCATCCCCATCAAACGCAGCGCCGTCCCTTTTGAAGACTGAATTGGCCAAAGGCGAAACCCAAGGGAAAGAGGCCACTAGCCGGGCCCCTAGCTGGCCCCCAACCAAAAGCAGCGGTTGCTTCAGCTGCAGCGCTGCCCCATACCACCTGACTCCTTCCCTCTCCCACAGCTTCCTGGCTTCCCGGAGGAACCGGTAGGAGGGAGGTTTTCCCTCCACCTCCCGGGTTGGGAGAGGAGAACTTCAGATTCATGGGTGCTCCAGCTAATCGCAGAAGGTTTCTACAGAAACCACTTCGACCCTCCCCCAAGCTCGTCGTACTCTCGGGAACATCTTCTTCTGGTCCAGAAGAGATTTCAGCACTTTTACTGAAACAGGCGATGAGCCCGTTTCCCCTTCCTCTTCAGGGAACGGGTTACTATTCCCACTTCTTCCTGGTCCCCCGAAGAAGACAGGAGATGTAAGACCTATTCTAGATCTCAGTTCCCTGAACTTATTCGTGGAGTACAAGAGGTTCAGGATGCTCTCCCTGCAGAGTCTCCTGCCCCTCCTTCGATCGGGACAGTGGTTGTACGCTCTGGATATGCAGGATGCTTACCTGCACATACTGTATCTATTCATCCTTCCCACCGCAAATATCTTCGCTTTGCGTTCCAGGGGGACCACTACCAGTTTAGAGCACTCCCATTTGGTCTTTCCTCGGCCCCCCGAGTATTCACTAAATGCCTTGCGGTGGTAGCGGCCTACCTGCATACCCGGGGGGGGTGCAGGTTTTCCCGTACCTGGACGATTGGCTCCTGTCTGCCTCGTCCAGGGAGGAACTCCTGCGCTTCCTCTCCCTTACCCAGCAGGTCTTTGCCTGCCTGGGTATTACCATCAACCATTCCAAGTCTCACTTGATCCCATCCCAGAGGCTCCAGTTTATCGGGGCAATCCTGGACACGACCCTGGGCAGGGCCTTCCTGCCACTGGACAGGGCGGCCACACTCCAGACTCAGGTCAGCCTATTGTCCGGCCGCAGGCAGGTCAGTGCGAGGTCAGTTCTTCACCTCCTTGGGCTTATGGCGTCTGCTATCCCAACAGTCCCTCGCGCTCTGCTCCACATGAGGGTCTCTCAGTGGACACTTTGCTCTCAGTGGGATCAGTTGGTGGACGACCTGGACCAGCTTGTCCTAGTCTCCTCCCCCATGGTTCGAGAGAACTTTTTTCGGGGAGTTCCATTCTGCCTTTCTCCCCCCCTCACAGACTCTGACCACAGATGCCTCGGACGAAGGTTGGGGAGCCCATATCGGACCTCACAGGACCCAGGGCTCTTGGTCCAAGCTCGAGAAAACGCTACATATCAGTGTGCTCGAGCTTCAGGTGGTGGTTTATGCTCTCCAAGCTCTACATCTGCATCTTCTTCCCGGCCACTTAGCCGTTCAGACGGACAATATGTGTGTGGTTTGGTACATTGACAAACAGGGAGGGACTCGTTCCTACCCGCTTTGCAGGGAGGCGATGAGAGTTTGGGATTGGGCAGCACAACACAACCTTCACCTCATGGCAATCCATGTCCCGGGTGTCGAGAACACCATAGCAGACAAACTAAGTCGCTTGTCTGCCCAAGGTTTTTTTTTTTTTTTTTTTTTTTTTATTTATTGGAATACAATCGGAATTACAAACCTTTGAGTCAGACTCTTTTGCAAAAGTGAGAGCTGGATCAGGGGGTCCTAGACGATATCTTCCTATGTTGGGGAATGCCACAGGTGGACCTGTTCGCATCACTTGTAAATGCAAAGCTTCCCAACTTCTGCTCACTCGTTCAAGAGCGAGGCATTTTTTGGAGAGATGCTCTGTCTCTAGATTGGAAGGACAGATTCATCTATGCTTTCCCCCCGATCCCTTTGATTCCGCAAGTTCTGCAGAAACTAGGTTCAGAAGGAGCACGAATGATTCTGATCGCTCCTTTCTGGCCCAAGCAAGTTTGGTTCTTTCTTCTGCAACAATACTCAGAGGGACCTCCTCTTCCTCTTCCTCTGTCATGACTTTTACTGACCCAGGATCAGGGGACCCTGGTCCATCCAGGTCTCAAGTCCCTTCAGCTGCATGCATGGCTCCTGCAGACGTAGCTCAAGCCCGATTTGGGGTTTCACCCCGAGTGGCTGAAATCTTGGTGGAGGCTAGAAAACCCTCCACTAGGTCTACCTATGCCATGAAATGGAAACTGTTCACAATCTGGACGGCTTCAAAAGATCTTGAACCTTTCTCGTGCTCTGTTGGGTGGCTGCTGGAGTACCTGTGTCATCTCTTTGATCTGGGTCTTAGTCACTCGTCTCTGAAAGTACACATGGCAGCCATTTCAGCCTACCATGTCCTTTTCGCAGACAGGACGTTCGCTCAACTGGAAGTCTCTAAGACCTTCCTCAGAGGGGTTCTCCACTTGAGACCCCCGTCAGAGTTCCCGCCCCTCCTTAGGATTTTAATTTCGTTCTTGAGAAGCTTACTTTGCCTCCCTTTGAACCGGCAGCCTCAGCAGACATGAAGTTCCTTTCATGGAAGACGCTCTTCCTAGTGGCCATTACTTCTGCTCGGAGGATCTCCGAGCTCCACGCCCTGATATGTAAAATGCCGTATTTGATTTTTCACAAGGAACGTGTTGCTCTGTGCACCAATCCTAAGTTTCTCCCCAAGGTGGTAGCGGAATCTACATTGAACCAGTCCATAGAGTTACCCTCTTTCTTTACACAATACTCCAATCAAGGGGAGTATCTGTTGCACACTATGGGTGTTCACCGGATTCTGAGACACTACACTAACAGAACAAAAGATCTCAGAAAGACTGATCAACTGTTTGTCTCTTTTGCCCACAAAAGAGAAGGCAATGCTTTTTCTAAGCAATGCTTACCCAAATGGTTGGCTCATTGCATCACTTTCTGTTGTAAGTACAACAAGACCCTTTCGGGTCAAGTGAGAGGCCACTCCTCCAGAGGAGTCGCTGCCTCAGTGGCTTGTTTGAAGAATGTCGGCGGCGGACATCTACGCTGCCACCACTTGGACTTCCGTCCATACCTTTACAAAACATTACAGTTTGGATATTGCCTCTCGCCGTAGAGCAGGCTTCGGGCTTGCTGTTCTGCAAGGCCTCCTTTCCTGAGGCCTTCACAGCTAGAGGATCTACTTTGAGTAGCTTTCCTCCTCCCGTTTGCTGCTGCTTCTTGTTCCAGACTGCTTGGAACTTAGTTCTGTATGTAATTACCTACTGCAAGAGCCCTCTCGAAGTAAGATAGTACAGTTACGTAAGAACTTACCGTAACAGTAGATCTTACTTCGAGATACAGCTCTTGCAGTAGGTTATACCATTAGGACTGAAGCCGTCAGGCGCCAGGACCCCACGGAAATTTTCTAGCTAGCAGTCTTCAGCGGGGACCGCCTCCAACATCCGGCGTAGTACATAAGGAGGCGGTCCCCCCCACAATCCCAGTTCTTTTCCCACCGTCGATATCGCAAGCATCGGCCTCTCTGTCCCTTTCTAGCGTGCGAACAACTTAGAACTACGACGTTCTCTTTTTCCTTACAGTTTTTGGATTCATCTGATGTCCTCTCCAAACACCTCTCTGGAAGGTCACCAATCCAAGTGTGCCTGCGGCAAACAGATCCCCTTCAAGGATCCTCACTCAGCCTGCGTGCGCTGCCTAGGCCCGGAACACAACATCAAGGCCTGCTCCTTCTGCCAGGGCTTCAATAGTCGCACCAGGATCCGCCGCCAGAAGGCCCTTCAAGCGTTTCTCTTAGAAGAGAAACTGAAGACTATGGATAAGGAACCTTCCTCCAGGGGGGGGAGTCGTCGGTGAAACCCCACAAACACCGGGAGAAACACAGAGAGATGGAAAGGCCCAGGTCCCCGGTGAGGGCCTCGGACTCCCGAAGCTCCGGCTCACGGTCAGACCGCTCTCCCTCCAGGGCTCAATCTCAACCTCCCCCGGTTCAGGTCAGATCCTCCAGCTCCTTTTCCAGTGAGGGAAATATTCGCTTCTCTCTCATCCGGCCTCTCTTGTCCTATGGCGGGAAAGAACTGGAAGGCAGGCGTGAGGGCGCCCCTTTATACCGACGTCCTCCTGGCGCCGGTCACCTGACGGCGCAGTCCCTCGCCAGAGACTGCTAGCTAGAAATTTTTCCGTGGGGTCCTGGCGCCTGCAGGCGTCAGCCCTATATGTAATTACCTACTGCAAGAGCCTATCTCAAAGATCTACTGTTACGGTAAGTTTTTACGTAATTGTACTTTGCGGTTCCTGCTTTGAGTTTGTCCTGACGAAGACGGTCTTGGGAGCGTGAGAGACCTCGGTTCCAGGAACATGACTTCGGTCGATCGCTTCTTTGGATGCCGACTTTTCGGAGTTGCTGTCAAGCCAGCCGACCGAGGGTTTGGTCGACGACGTGGAAATAGTCATCGACCCTATAGACCCTTTGTCGCCGACCCCGGTCGATGACTCCTTGGAGGACACACCGGTCCCCATCGAGGAACCGGTCCTGGACCCTGGGAAGTCGCAGGCCCTGCTGGTGTCTCCTGAATGACCGAGTCGGCCTGCCCGATCTTGATCAAGGTCAAGGACCCCTCGACCGACAGGCTGAGGAAGAGCCATAAGCACTTTAAAAAGAGGCGACGCCATCGGTTGTCCTCTTCCTCCTATGATGAGGAGAGGCTCCGGTGGAAACTCCAGCGCTACAAGGACCTCGTGGTAGCAGCTGATTTTGTCCGGGCCAAAGCAGACTCCCTCGGAGCCGACCAGATCAGTTCCTGGCAAGACTACCAGGTCGGCCCAAAATGGTTTCTCCACCTATTGTGGTGGAACCACCGCCCAAACAGCCTGTGAGAGGGGCTCCTTCCAAGGCAGACAGACCGTACACAGGGCTTCCCCGGTGATTGTCGGTCACGGTCACGGTCACACCAGACCACCCGGCGGTTGAAGGTGACCTGGGCGGGTGAGCACGTTGTATCCAGTTCCTCGGATTCGGACATCACCAGTTTGCATTCACATCCTGGTGATGATGAATCGACCGCTGGCCTAGAGACTGAGGAAGGTCCCTCGTCTTTTCAAGGGATCCGTCGCCTCATCTCTGAGTCTACAGGGATGCCCCTGGAGCTTATCCAGAAAAAGGTGGAGTACCCTCTTACGGACATCCTCAAGAGAGGGGATACTCTGACTGAGGCCTTTCCTGTGGCTGAGGCCATTGTTGGACCGGCCCTAGAACTTTGGCAGCATCCTGCCTCTTGTCCAGCTCCGTCTGCCCACATGGCATGCAAATATGTGGTGCCCATGGGGTCCCTAGTGGGGTTCACCGAGCACCCTTCGGCCGAGAGCTTGGTGACCGCGTCTGTGTTCAGGCGTACTGGCAGTTCTGCCGGCGCTGACCGACCTCCTGATAAAGAGTCTAAGCTCTTGGACCATTCAGCTAGGAAGGTCTATGTGACTTCCTTCTTGGCCCTTCATCAAGCAAGTTCGGCGGTCATTATGGCACACTTCTCTCACGCCCTTCTGGGGTCGCTAGATGAAGTGCTCCCACATCTCCCCACGGACATGCAGACCACAGTCAAGCAGGTCAGAGATCAGGGCCAAACTGTTGCCAAACAGTAGCTCCAGACGGCCCTGGACATCGGGGATTCTTGTGCTGCAGCTCAATGGCTGCCGCGGTGCCTCTGCGTCATGAGGCTTGGCTGGCTCTCGCCACTTCCCGGCGGATACCCAGCACAAACTAGCTGATATGCCCTTCCTAGGAACCGACTTGTTCAGCCCAGGGGTGGCCGGTCACTTTCAGCGCATCGAGCAGTCCAATGCCACCTTGGACGCTACCTCTGCCAAGAGTTCTTTGGGCAAGAACTAGCAGAGGAAGAAGAAGCCTTTTCGTCATTCTTCCCCTGCGGCTCAGCAGTCCTCCATTCAAGGCGGACAGCAGCACCAGCAGCAGGCTAAGGCTTGGTGCCTTCTGCCTAAGCCCTGTCCCCAACAGGCCCGTAAAGGAGGCACAGGTTCCGGTTCTGGAGCCTTATCCTCCTCCTCCTCCAAGCCTGCACAATGACAGGGCGGGGGCTGCCACCCCCTCTCCCACCACGCCAGCTCTGGGCCCTCCCGTGGGAGTCTGGCTCCGCCACTTCCTTTCCGCCTGGTCCTCTGTCACTTTGGACAGGTGGGTTCTCGAAGTGGTCAGTCAGGGACTGCCTCTAGAATTCGAGCAGTACCCTCCGAGCTGAGCCTGCGCCCCTCGAGAGGAAAGATTATCCTCTCAGACCCAATTGGCTCTCAGAGACGACATTGCTCAACTCCTCCTCAAGGAGGCAGTAGCTCCAGTGGCGGATTCTCCAGCAGACCCAGGCTTTGTCTCCAGGTACTTCCTGGTGCCCAAGCGGACAGGGGGCTGGCGCCACATTCTAGATCTGCACGACCTGAATCAATACCTCAGGCCACGCACCTTTCGGATGGTCATTCTGTCCCAGATCATAATATCCTTGGAGCGAAACACGTGGTTCTGTTCACTGGATCTGCAGGACACGTTCTTTCACTGCCCAATCCATCCGTCCCACCAGCGGTTCCTTCTCTTCAGGGTCGCAGGGACCCATGTACCAGTTCCGAGCCATGCCGTTTGGCCTGTCATCGGCCCCACGGGTCTTAACCAAATGCATTGCAGTGGTGGTGGCCCATCTCTGACGTCGGGGGGCTAAGGATTTATCCTTACCTCGACGATTGGCTCCTAGCAGGTCACACCCAACAGGAGGTGGAGGTCCAGGGATCTGGACCTCTAGACCTGCTCTCAACTCGGCCTCCTAATCAATGAGGCCAAGTCAGAACTCGTGCCTTCTCAGGTGATGGGCTTCACCGGGGCAGAGCTTGACTCTTGTCAAGCCAGAGCTCGGCTCCCGGCGGACAGGGCGAAGGTTCTTTCCTCCTTTGCCCAATCATTTCTGGTTGGGCAGTTGCGCCATGCCTTGGACTTTCTGCACCTTCTGGGTTGCATGGCAGCTTGCACCTCAGTGGTCCGTTGGGCCCGGTTGCACATGCGCCCCCTCCAGTGGGAGCTGGCCACGGTCATTTTGACCAGCTGATCACTGTAACCCAGAAGATGTGGGACGCTCTGCAATGGTGGACCACCCCAGACTGGTTACAGGAAGGGATCCCGTTTGTTTGCCTCTAGCCAACGGTCGTCCTCACGGCCAATGCCTCTCTCATGAGCTGTGGAGCCCACATGGGGACAGCAGGCCCACGGGTTCAGGACCCCAAGGAGTCCTGATGCCACCTCAACCTGTTGGAGCTCAGAGCAGTCAGACTGGCACTGTCAGCTTTCGCACCTCAGCTCCGGGGTCAAGTGTTTCAAGTCCAGACGGACAATACCACGACCATGTACTACCTCAACAAACAGGGCAGCACTCACTCCTGTCTGCTGTGCAAGGAGGCGCTCTGCATCTGGACCCTCGTAGGCCGGTTGGAGGCGGATCTCCTAGCCATCCATGTGGCAGGAGCCTTGAACCAGCTGGCGGATGCTGTCAGCCATATAGGCCAGACATCCCACGAGTGGTCTCTCTATCCAGAGGTAGCTTACAGCCTGTTCTCCCGTTGGTGCATTCCGATGGTGAACCTGTTTGCCTCCAGTGAAAACACCAAGCTGAGACTGTATCATGCCCGTCCCCCTCAGCAGGGCTCGCTGCAAGGAGATGCCTTCTCGAGGCTGTGGACCCCAGGCCTCCTCTATGCCTTCCTTCCATTTCCCTTGATCCACAAGGTGCTCCTCAAGGTGAGGAGGGACAAGGTGAAGGTGATCCTGGTAGCTCCAGACTGGCCGGGCCAGTTCTGGTATCCAGATCTCCTCAGCCTCGGCTGCAGGCCCCCGGAGCGGCTTTGCACACGCCCAGACCTGATCTTTCTCTCAGTCAGGGGAAGGTATTCCATCCGGACCTTCAATCCCTCACCTCACAGCCTGGTACCTGAGCGGCTAGAGTTCCAGGCTTTGGGTCTTTCTGAAGATGTCTGCACCGTGGTGGAGGCATCCAGAAAGGAATCGACCAGGAAATGTTATGTCTTCAAATGGAAGAGGTATTCCATTTGGTGTCAGGGTAAGGGTCTGGACCCCTTATTCTGTTCTGTGGCTAACATTCTCGACTACCTTTTGGTCTCTCTCCAAATGGGATCTCCGGTCATTGACCCTTAGGGTGCACCTGGCAGCCATTTCTGCTTACCGGGCGCAGGCTGGTCAGCCGACATTGGCGCAGGAGACAGTGGTCGGGTGCCTTTTCAAAGGCCTGGATCACATATCCCCTCCGGTGTGCGAACCTCCACCTCCGTGGGATCTACTGGTGGTATTGGCAAAGCTCATGGGCAAGCCATTCGAGCCAATGCACAAGTGTGAGGTGTCACACTTGTCATGGAAGACTGACTTCCTGGTGGCTATCATGTTTGCCAGAAGGACAGGGGAGCTCCAGGCGCTTTCGGTGGACTGCCTTTATCTGGTCTTCCACAGGGACAAAATTGTTCTGCCCCCCCCACCTGAAATTCCTTCCGAAGGTGGTGTCAGAGTTTCACCTTAACCAGGTGTTGACTCTGCTGGTATACTACCCTAATTACACCTCTGAGGCCGAGTACAGGCTCCATACTTTGGACCTGAGACGTGCTCTCTCCTGTTATAAGGAGAGGATGGTGGAAATTCATAGAGAGGTTCGCCAGTTTTGTCACCTACGCTGAAGCTGCTTCTGGCAGACCTGCAGCGAAGCAGACTGTTGCAAGATGGATTACATCATGCATAGGTCTGTGCTACAAGTTGGCGGGCATGGAGCCTCCCAGAGGGATAAGAGCTCATTCCACCCGCCATACTGCTGCATCCGTGGCTGCCTCCAGGAACATCCCTATCCAGGATATCTGTCGGGCTGCTACCTGGAAGTCAGCAGACACGTTCATTACCCACTACCACATCGACCTTGAGTCACGCCGGAATGCTGGTTTTTGGGACCTCAGTTCTCCAATCTCTTCCCTAAGTAGGGGGTATGCGCCTTTGCCTCCCTTCTCCTGGAGAACTGCTAGGAGTCTACCAATAAGTGTGAATGAACAACATATCCACGATCCTAGAAGAACAGGTTACTCACCTGTAACAGTAGATCTTACTTTGAGAGGGTTCCTTCAGTAGGTCATCACATACAGGACTGGCGCCACCTGGTGTCGGGCCGCACGGCAGACTTTTCTAGCAATACCTGAAGGGGGGCCTCCCACCCAACGTCACATGACTGACGTCAGCGTGACTGTATATAGTGGGCGGTCCCCATCCCCGCCCACCAGTTCTTTCCCGCCATCACCCCATGTCAGTCGCATAGCAGACTTCCAGATAGCGATCGTCGAAAGTGTCTTGTGTCTGAATTTCCCTGTCTTATTTTCACTCTAATTTCATGTTTATTGTTGATGTCATCTCCGAAGAAGTGCTCGTCCTGTGGCACGCAGATCCCACACAAAGACGATCACCTCAAGTGCATCCTCTGTTTAGGCCCGAACCATCCAGTCTCCTCCTGCCCTGAGTGTCAGACCTTCAATCAGGCCACAAAAAAGAGGAGACAGCAGGCTTTGGAGGCCCATCTGCTAAAAGCCCGCCTGGCTTCTCTTGAGAAGAAAATGGATAGGCTTAGACATTCTTCATCTGGGAAGGCTTCTCCTTCTAAAAAAAACATGAGAAATCCAGGGGAGGCGGGCGCTCATGAGCAACCAGGCCTCGGCAGTAAAGGCCCAGCTGCCGCCAGTAAAGAGCGGTAAGTCTGGTAACTCTTCGGCAGGTCAGTTGGCCATCTGCTCCTGCGGCGACTGCACCGCCCGGAAGACGATTACCCAGGTAGTGGTACTCACCCAAGCTTTAGTTTCCATACGCCGGGGCCCTCCCGCCGCCCAACTCCACCCGAGATAAGTCGGCCGTCCCGGATGACTGCACCGGTACGGTTCCCCCGTCTGGGCCTGACGGCGCCTCACCCAACGTCCAGCGGGATCAGAGGGAGAAAGCCCCTCTCCCTCCTCCTCCCTCGCCTGTACCCTCCACTTCTCTGGCGGGTACCTCCCGCGACGATAGCAGAGAACCCCTTGACTCGGTCGATGCCATGGGGTCTGCTCCGCCGTCCCCTCTCAGGGTCAAGGAGGAGGAGGCTCCTCTTCAGCCTTCTGGCCTTATTATAGAGGCCCCTTCTCCGCCTTCTGGTGGGCTCCCAGCGCCTCCGACGCCGGTTGTACTGACGAAAGTTCCGCAGCCGGGACCAGTTGTCCAGCCTCTGCCTCTGGCCCAGCCGCCGGATCAGGTCCCGCAGCCAGGGCCCCTTCGTCTGGATCCGATGCCGGCCCCCCTTCCAGTGCCGGATCGGGCGGTGCCGGACCCTTTGCTTATTTACACAACGGCGGGTCCGATGTGGGTACCTCCAACGCCAGCCAGATCTGACGACTGGAATCTATACCAGACCCTGAACTGTCCCACATTACCTGCTAGGGTATCCTGGGGGTTATTACCCGGGGGGCTCCGCTCTGGACTGGAGTAATTTTGGGCAGTTCTACCCTGGATCCAATCCCTAGTTGCACTTTCAGGGATTCAAGGGTTATTACCCTCCGCCAGTTCCTGCTCCTGCTCCTCCTCCTCCTCCTACCCCATAGCCTCTGCCTACTCCACCCTCACCCCCTCCTCCTCCAGTCACCCTGGATTTCAAGGCTTTAATCCAGTCTTGGTGGCAGGGGGTACGGTCAGAGTTGGTCTCGGACCTGGAGACTAGGCTTCCACAACCGCTGTCTCCCAGGTCTCCTTCCCCGAGCAGCTCTTCCATTACCACCGTCCATATCTCAGGGAAGACTCAGCAGGACATCTCCCTCCCGGATACCTGTCGAGGAGTCAGATGACGATAGTTCAAAGGGGGCGGACGATTCTTCTGAGGAGGTTCCGGAGGACCCCGAGGACACGAAAGGCAAGGAGTCCCCGAAGTCCCCACCAGAGGACCCTGCCTTTTCAGATTTGTTGAGGTCCATGAAGGAGTACTTCGACTGGGAGTCTGAGGAACAGGACCCCATGAGACCGAGACTGGCGGAGCATCTCGACCTAGAGTCTCTGTCTCCGGTCCCCATTCCTTCCTGGATGGCACCTCACTAAGACCTCACCACTGCCATCTAGCAGATGCCTCATACCCTCCCGGCTGTCCCTAGACATGCGGACAGGCTTTACCGTGCGCCGAAGGATGCCCCGTTCTTGAAGGTTTATCCCAAGGCTGACTCTGGTCATCTCTGCGGCTCTTGATCGCTCCTCAACTCCAAAGCACATGAGCACCTCTCCTCCTGATGACCGTATCCATCTCGTCGAGACAGATGGACCAGTTTGGAAAGAAGATATACTCATCGGCCATGTGCACCCTTCAGTCCCTCAGTTATATGGCCCACGTGGTGTCCCACCAGAAGGCTACCTTGGCCAGGCTCGAAGCATGGGTCCAGTCCATGGACCCCTCGCCTTTGAAGGAGGAACTTGCCAAGGATCTCCACCTCTACAAAGTTTCTTGTAGGCATGCCTAGTGTGCCACCTATGATTCTGTCGACTCGGTGACTCTCACCTCGGCAACGGCCATTGCCCTTAGACTGCATTCCTGGCTTCGCCTTTCTGGACTCGCCAACGAAGTCCAGTCGGCAATTCAGGATGCCCCTTTTAGGGGTTTGGTACTTTTTGGTGGGGACACCAAAGATATTATCACAGACCTACAGGACAAGGGCCTTGCCCTTCGGTCTGTGAGGTCAATATACCGATCGGGCTCCCAAAAACAGCAGCAGCAGCCCTTCGAGAAAAGGACCTGGAAGGAAAACGCTCAAATGGCGCCATCGAAGTGTAAGGCCATGGGTGCATTTACTCTGCACCCAAAATCAGAGACATTCAGGAGGCTCTTCTCCTGAGCGTCCATACACTTCTTGACTCCCGGCTCCACTACCTATTCAGTCTATGCGAACGAGGAGCCAGTGGGGGGGGGGGAGAGGTTCGCCCTCCACGCGCAGGAGTGGAGAGCAATCACCTCCAATGAATTGGTCCTGCAACTAGTGTCCGTCAGACATACCATAGAATTTCTGGAATCCCTCCGGAATCTCCGCTCCGAAAGTCCTTCTATTCTTGGGACCAGGCCCTCCTAGTTTGCGAGGAGGTAAACTCGCTCTTGCTCAAAGAAGAAATCGAGCGGATCCCCTTTGGGCAAAGGGGAAAGGGGTTTTACTCCCACTTTTTCCTGGTTCCAAAAAAGACTGGGGATTTCAGACCCATACTCTACCTAAGTCAACTAAACCAGTTTGTCAAGTACAAGAAATTTTGGATGCTGACACTCCAGAGCCTTCTCCCTCTCCTCATGGAGAACCACTGGCTCTGCACCCTGGATATGCAGGATGCCTACCTGCATATCCCCATCTTCCCCAGCCATCGCCGATTCCTGCGTTTTCGCTTCAAAGGGGAACACTTCCAGTTTCGAGAGTCCCTTTTGGTCTGTCTTCGGCACCACGGGTTTTTACCAAGTGCCTGGCGGTGGTCACGGCGTGCTAACGTTGCAGGGGTATTGCAGTTTTCTCTTACCTGGACGATTGGTTGATTTCAGCTTCATCCAGGGATGCTGTGTTGGAGGCTCTTACCTTTACCCTGGACCTTTTCAACAGACTGGGGATCACAGTCAGTGTTCCCAAGTCATCCCCTATCCCTGCCCAGCGACTTCAGTTCATTGGGGCAGTCCTGGATACGGTCCAGTGCAGAGCCTTCCTGCCTCTAGACAGGGTGGAGACCCTTATCTGCCAGGCCTCCAAAGTGGCTTCTCGCAGAACCATCCCAGCTCTGGAGGTCCTACACCTTCTGGCGGCTGCCATCACAACTGTTCCCCTAGCAAGACTTCACATGAGGGTCTCTCAGTGGTCTTTGCGAGTGCAGTGGGATCAGCTCCTGGACGACCTGGACCATCCAGTTCTGGTCTCTCCTGCAGTTCAGAGAGAATTGCTGTGGTGGAGAGAGTCTCGCAATCTTTCTATGGGACTTCCCTTTCGGAGCCCTGCACCACTAGCTACCCTCACCACGGATGCCTCGAATATGGGGTGGGGAGCTCATCTGTGGGAGCACCAAGCCCAGGGACTGTGGTCCGGCGTGGAGACTCTTTTCCACATCAATGTTCTGGAGTTGAGGGCAGTCCTGTATGCCTTACAGGCATTTCAGGCCTGGCTTTCAAAGGGATCACTGTTAATCCAAACGGACAGCATGTCGGTAGTTTGGTATATCAACAAACAAGGAGGAACCCGGTCGTACCCCCTGTGCAGGGAGGGGACGCGGGTGTGGAACTGGGCAGCTCAGCACCATTTGGTCCTCGTGGCTGTGCACGTTCCAGGTGTCTTAAACGTCCTGGCGAATAGTCTCAGCAGATCTTGGACCCTAACGAGTGGGAACTGCTTCAGGAAGTGGTGGAATCCATCTTCCAATGTTGGGGGCGTCCAGAAATCGACCTCTTCGCCTCCGAATCCAACGCAATGCTTCCCAGGTTTTGCTCGCTTGTTCCAGGGCATGGTGCTTTCTTGAACGACGCATCGTCTCTATCCTGGACAGGGAAATTTGTGTACGCATTCCCTCCGTTTCCCATTCTGCAGAGGGTTCTTCTCAAGCTTCAAGCAGAGAAGACAAGGATGATTCTCATCGCTCCTCTCTGACCAAGACAAATCTGGTTCCTGCTGCTGCAGCAGCTTTCCAGGGAACCACCGGTTCCACTTCCAGTGACTCACGACCTCCTGACTCAGGATCAAGGTCGACTGTTGCACCCGGGGCTTGGGACCCTGCACTTCCATGCGTGGCTCCTGCAGACATAGCGATCTCTCACTTCTGGGTTTCCTCCACCATTGCTCAAGTCCTCATTGAGGCTAGAAAGCACTCTAACCCGTTCCACTTATGCCATGAAATGGAAGCGGTTCTCCATTTCGGCGACCGCTAAGGGTTGGAACCCCTTGTCTTGCTCGGCCCCTCAGGTCATGGAATACCTCCTTCACTTATCAGACTCTGGTCTGTTTTACTCTTCTCTGAAGGTCCATATCTCAGCTATTTAGGCGTACCACGAGCTAGTGGATGGTAAACCCATGGCTCAGTTGGAGGTCTCAAAAACCTTTCTGAAAGGGATTCTCCACCTGAAACCCCCCATCCGTAGTCCAACTCCGCCTTGGGACTTGAACTTCGTCCTGGAAAAGCTCACCCTTCCTCCTTTTGGGCCGGCTATGAGCTGTGATTTGCGCTTCCTGTCTTGGAAGGTGCTTTTTCTGGTGGCTATCACGTCATCGTGAAGGATTTGAGAGCTTCACGCTGTAGTCTGCAAGGAGCCCTATCTGATTTTCCATAGGGACCGGGCGGTCCTCAAAACTCATCCGAAGTTTCTTCCCAAGGTGGTGTCAGAAGCCATGCTGAATCAATCGGTAGAGCTTCCGGTGTCTTATCCATCCCCCTCTAGTAGAGGTGAGGTGCTCCTTCACACAATGGACGTCCATCGGATTCTCCGGTGTTACACCCATCAGACCAAAGAGTTCCGCTCTTGCGACCAGTTGTTTGTTTCCTTTGCCCCGAGATCAAGGGGCAAACCGGTTTCTAAGCAGGGCCTGTCCAAGTGGCTAGGCAACTGGTTAGATTCTGTTACCAGAAGTACGAAAAGCCTCTGCCGGGTTCTATCAGAGGTCGTTCTACTAGGGGCATGGCTGCCTCCACAGCCTTCCTATAGAACGTCTCCACGGCCAACATTTGTGCTGCCACTGCTTGGAGTGCTGTCTATACCTTTACCAAGCATTACAGTCTGGACATTGCTTCTAGGCAGAGGGCTGGCTTTGGCCTAGCCGTCCTGCAGGACCTACTGTCCTAGGCTGAATCCATTCTGGATTTCAGTTTTTCCATTGGAGTTAGTGTTCCTCCTCCCTTGAGTAGACACCCCTGGCTGCTCCCCATATGAAACATCATACTGAGACAGCCGCAGGTGGTTGTGGGCGCGCCACGCGGATCTGAAATGTCAGCAGCACAGAGGCAGGATCAACCAGATACAAGTGAAATATTTCAATACCAATAATTAAGAAAAAAAAAAAAAAAATACATTCATTTTGCGAAACAGCTAATCAGGCCATGCCTTACACCCAGGCATGGCCCAATTTGGATGGACGTTTCCCTTTAACTTAACAATTATGTTCTCAAGTCACTACTTGGTGCAGTCAGTAAAGCCAATCTCCAAATTACACTTCAACACCAATGTCAGAGTCTCACCTTACAACCATGTGCAGAGATGACCCTAAGATCTGCTGGGATTCGGTCTCCTCCTTGCACCTCCACTAAATCCCCAACAACCACATCTTCGGCATTGATACTCAGCTTCTCTCCATTTCTGATCACAAGAGCTTGCTGTGGATAAACATAGCATTGGTCACCAGAAAAAAAAAAATTTACGTAGTAGCTGTTCTTTGTCTCAACAAAATGTCTAAGATGCTCCCACGTAAGTACTTTCCAGCACTCAACTCCTTTCAGATGACTGTCCCTTGGCAACACTGGCAACAGAATGAAGCCCAAAGTTCCGAGAGGAAACGCTTCTGCTAGTAATAATCTTGTTAAACTAGCATTTCAGCGCCACTCAGCAGAGCTGTAAATGGAATCTGGTTTTATATAGCACCTCCACATTTTAATTTATTAACTGAAATCTAGGATTAAACACCTTTGAGCTAGAAGCTCGTTTACAAAGGTTCCACGTCAGTGGGAGGGCAGACAATACTTACAAAGGTTATACAAGCATGACAGTAAAAAAGTGGCAATTATAGTCACAATACAATAGGTTTGAGTACACAGTAAGTAATCAATGCAGGCAAACTTGAGCATAGTTGGCAAACAAATAGTTGGAGAAAAAAGGTAGATAGGCGTTAGAGAGGGGCTATGGGAGTAAGTGGGTCGGGGAGGGGGTGTGAGTGAGGTGAGGAAAAGAGTCAGCAATCATGACATTGTCATAGTGAGGGGGGTGGGTTGAAGGCAGCCGGGGCCTTGTCAGTGCAGGGAGCCACTATGTGGCAGGGCAGAGACTGTTGGGGGGGGGGAAACTAGGTGTTGCAGTCACAGGTGCTGGATGCGGAAAGTTGTAGACAAAGCAGTCTTTTAAAAGGACCCAGAGTAGTTAGATTGGAAATGTCCCGGCTGAGGTCATTAAACCAGTGGGGACTCTGTAGGCGAAAGAGCGTTGGCCCTGCGTCGTTTGAGGATGAAGAACATGGAAGTGAGTGCTAGAGCTTCTTGTGCATTGCGAGCTGCAGTGCAGTCGGAGTAGGTAAGCTGTGCCGGGGGGGATGGATATCAAGAAGAGCCTTTCTGGCGAGCAGACAGGTTTGGTAGTGTATCCTCCCACTGAGTTGAAGCCAGCCCGTTTGAGCTTAGAGGTCACAAGTATGGGTGAGATGTGCAGCCCCTCTGAGCAGTCTGCAAGCCTTGTTCAGGGCAACTGATATTCTGCGGAGAGCAGAGTGGCAAGCAGCGCCAGAGATTACCAAGCCATAGTCTACTACAGAAAGGATGGAGCTGTTGATGGCAAGTCTAAGAGTGCCCAAGGTAAGACAGTGCTTGTGCCTGTGGAGGAGACCGATCTTGGAGTTGACAGTCCTGGAAACATTGCTGATGTGCTGGTCATAGGATAAACAGCTGTCAAGGGTGACCCCAAGATATTTAAAGTGCTGGGTATGTTCGAGCAGAGCTCCAGAGCGGGTACTGATGTTAAGTGCATGGGACTTAGGCTTGCCCAGAGAGCTGCTGAACATCATGACTTTGGTTTTACTGCTGTTCAGAATTAGTTTATGGTTGTGGAACCCATTCCTCGACTATCCCAAAGCCGCTTTGCAGACTGCCCTCAAGTTCCTCTGGGTCTGGGCTGCTTGTGAAGATTACCGCATCATCTGCATAGAGGAGCATCTGTTGTTGGCAGTGGCGTGGCAGACTGTTGAGAAACATACTGAAAAGGAGCGGTCCTAATATGGAGCTCTGAGGGACAACAGATCTTACAGGCAGATGGTCGGAGAGAACACTGTTAATTTGCACCCTTTGTGAGCATTGCTCTAGATAGCTTTTGAACCAGAGAGTTGACTTTGCAGAGAGGCCAATGGAGGTTACTTGGTTTAGGAGGAGGAAGTGATGGACAGTATCAAAGGACTTTGAGAGGTCGATGAAGATTGCCCCAGCTAGGGTTTCTTGAGCCAACAACTGGTGTATGAACCCAGTGAGTTCCAGTAATGCCGTGGAAGTACTATGGCCTTTATGGAGCCATGCTGTTCAGGGCTTTGAATGGAGCATTTTTCGAGGTATTCAACCAACTGGTCAGCCACTATACATTCTAGTGCTTTGGAGAGCAGTGGGAGAATTGAGATGGGCCAGTAGTTCGACAGCGATGCCCTATCCCCATTCTTGTGAACTGGAGTCACAATTATTTCCACACCTGTGGGAACTGCGAATGACAGTGACACATATTGAGGATCTTAGTTATGGGAAGAAAAACTTCGACAGTGAGTGCAATAAGTTTGAGGTCCAGTGTGTCTGCACTTTGTCGTGATTTCCCAAGCACTTTGCTGAGGTATTTTCTGACTAGCAATGGAGTTAGCTTCTTGAAGTAAAAAGGCTGATGATGTGAGTCAGCAGTAATGGTGAGTCCTCGAAGAAGTCTTGCGGGGAGTATCCCGGACAGGTCTGAAAAAGCTTCACTGAAGGTACTGGCCAAAATTTGAGGGTCCTGGGTTGGGGTACCTTGAATGTTGATCAGGTTAGGCGACGTCTTTACATCCTTCCCTATGGCTTCCTTCATATTAGTTCAGAAATGTTTTCCGTTGCCCCAGGAGGCAGTAAGCAACTCCTTGTGGTGGTTGGATTTAGCAAGGCGCATTTCCCCAGAGTGCAGGCGTTTCTGGCTTGCTTGTATAGCTGAGGATTTACCCAACTCTCTAGTTAGGTGCCAGAGGTGGTCATGATTTTGAGTCTGTTTATGAGATCAGATGATAACCAAGGGTTCACTGACCCCCGAGCTTTAAGTTTTTTGAGAGGGGCATGCATGTCGCAGACCTTCGTGAACTGCTGCATAAAGTATTCCAAGGCAGTACTGACATGTGGAGTGTCATCAATTTGTGACAAGTTGGTGTTGGCAAGATCTTGTTTCAAGGACTCCAGATGCCCAAGCTTTAGTACCCTACTATAGGTGAAGCGGGCTGGGGGCTTGAAGAATTTGTTAGTCCAGCTACAGGAGACTGGGGAGTGGTCACTAATTGCGTCCAGGTGCACTGTCACATTGGCGAGTCGTTCAGGGTTGCTAGAAAGTATCCAGTCAAGCAGGGTGCTTGTGTCAGTTTTGTAGTTAACCCTGGTGGGGGTGGAGACAAGCCGAGTGAGGTGGACTGCAGATATATCATCCCGGGAAGGCCCTGCATCAGGAGAAAGCCAGTTGACGTTGAGGTCACCTAGGACTATGGACTCAAGAGTTAGAGGGCAAGCCACGGATGAAATCCACAATACCCTTGAAGCCCTTTTTATGTTCATTTGGGGGAACGTAGGCAGAGATAATAATTAGAGCTTTGCTGTGCGCCCCGAGTAAGGCTTTGATTGCTAGTGCCTGTGCATTAGGTCCTAGGTCAGCCTGGGGGAGGACGTGTCCTTTGATGGAGTCCTTAAGGTAGATTGCACATCTGCCACCTCTCTTGGTAGTCCTGTCAAGCCTGAAAAAGTTGAAGCCTGGAAGAGCAACTGCATTTTCTGGGACCTTGGGTGAAACCAGGTTTCAACCACTGACAGAATGTCGGGTTATGCTGCGAGGACCAGGCTTGCAGGTGATCAATTTACTTGGGAGGCTATGGATGTTTACTGAGGCAATCTTGATTGTTCCTTAAGTTGGGTGGTTAGAGGGGTGCAGTGGCTTAGCTGGGCCAGGGTTTGGGTGCACTTCACCAGCCCTGAGCAACAACAATCGGGGGGGCGGTATGGCGGTACCCACACAACTTTTTACAGAAAAGGTTTCTGTTCTGCCTGCAAATACAACGTGTGCAGGGCACAGAGAGCCAAGAGTTCAGTGCGCAGAATGAGGGTGGGGTGGTGGGGGTAGGTTATAAGTCCTCTGTGTAAGAGTGGACCAGGCTCCTTCAGCAAGTGCGAAGTAGTGCCCGGTGACACAGCATGGTTCATAGTGGATGTTGGCGCCTGGGTATGCTGGTATTTGGGGGACCTTGTGACATCTTGTTCTATGGCCGTGGCACAGGTATGCTAAGAGGATTAGCTGCTGCAACAGGGTGCAGAGACTAGTCATGTTTCGTAGACTGGGCAGAATGCTACCAACACCGAGAGGAGGTGTGTTGAGTGCGACTAGGAGATCTGGTAACAGGAGTAATTCATCGCAGAGCCCCTAGTGGTGGTGAGGTATAGGCTGCAGATAGGAAAGTTGATGCTTAGTAATTTACAAAACCTCGTGACCAGCCTGCCCTATTAAGTAAAGCGTCCAGATAGGGTGGGTGGGGAGATGAGGCGCAGCGCCGGTGGGGTTGCACTTGGCAGCTGGTGCTGTACCTTGCTGGCCTTGTATCCGAGTTGGAGGTCTCATACAGCAGCCAGGCCCCCCCAACCCCACCCCCGGCTGCTGTCAGAGAGAGAGAGGGTGTGGTTAAATGCTGGCTCTTGGGCAAAGGAGCAGACAGCCGAAGGGGGTCAAATTAGCAGGACAAAGGGAGCAGTTAGTTTGGGCACCAAAGTCTGGCTCCCGAGAGAGAAAAATTCAGGAAAGGCTGTAATCACTTCAGTATTAGGCATATAACAGTTTTCTTCAAGGATTACACTTTTATGTACATTTAAGTAAATCTTAAACTTATTAGCTATACAGAAAAGCAAGTTTTAGTAGAGGTACAGCAAAATCAAAAGGGAGAAGATTTGGACCAATTGGAGCGGGGCCAGAAAACAGCACACGCGTTCTGACTGGCTGGCGGCTGATGCCGTACTTGCTGGCCTTGTATCCAAGTTGGAGGTCTCGGGCGGCGGCTTGAGTGGTGCCGACCATCCCGGGGGCCGAAGCAGAGCTGGGGAGCCCTGTGGAGGGGGGTTCCGGCTGCTTTTGTTGGCCTTGTATCCGTATTGGAGGTCTTGGGCGGCGGCCTGAGTGGGTGCCGACTGTCCAGGGGGCCGAAGCTGAGATGGGGAGCCCTGTGGAGGGGGGTCTCGACGTCTTGCTGGCCTTGTATCCGAGCTGGAGGTCTCGGGTGGTGGCCTGAGTGGTGCCGAAGCGGAGCTGGGGAGCCCTGTGGAGGGGGGGTCCTGGCTTTGTATTCTAAAGGGCTTTACACGCCACCAAAAGCTGCGACAGACAGTCAGCATACAACTCAATGCTTGGTGAGATTAGCAAATTCCGTTTTGCAGAATTTCGAAATTTCACGTCTTAAATTGTTATTCATTCATTTAAAAATTGGCAACCAGGAAAGGCACACTGAGCCAAGGCTCGTTTCCAGGAGTGACTCGGAGGAGAGGAAAACAACAAGCAAATACAATAGAACAGTTGTTACAAACAAATAAGGTGCAAACAACTTTAGTATAACTGGCAAAGGTGCAAACATTTCAAGACATGGGTACTAGGAAATCAAAACCAAGCAACTGGTAGGAAACACACAAAGTGCAGAGAAATGGGAGGGACACAACCATCCCAAAGAGAGAGGCATGAACTGGGAAGGGAGGAGGGAAAGGTAGGTCAGAAAGGGAGCTGACAGGAGTAGTAGAGGGTAGAAGGAGTGTAAGCTGGTGCTTCAGGGAAGTTGGAAGAGGGTGAGAGATGATATGTAGAAAGGAAGAGGTTCCAGAGGGAGGGGAAGATAAGAGAAAGCCGACTGCCCATGTGAGGCAGATGGGAGAGATGAGTGTAAGTACAAAGGCAGTTCCTCAACCCTATATTTAGCAATGAGAGAGACACAGTGATGCAGGTGATGGTAGGGAAGTGGAAGGATGGACAAGGAAGAGTAGATCGTCAAGATTCGTTTGCTATTTTAACTGGAGATGCCACAATCGCTTGCCATGCTGAAGGCATACCAGATATGTTTGGGTATGCAGTTTTAAGTGAAGAGGTTCGAAGTTTGACAATTTTATTTTTTTCTAAAATTTTGCAGAAAATGTTTCTGCTTTCAATAATGCCCAGTGTCAGGGTCCCAAATGTCATGAGTGATTGTGTGACAATGTCACAATGCCACAGTGATGACTAGTCACAATGAACTTTAGAAACCATTACAAAACAGCAGCTTGGCTCCCAAAAGATTTGAAACAGTCTCACCTCATATGGTGTTGGATAATGTAGCTCTTACTTGTGCAAAAAATCATCAAAATGTAGTAGTAAAAGTGCCACAAGCAGCCATTTTACGCTCACTCACATACGCTTTTCCATTTCTTTGGCGGGGGGGGGGTGGGGTCTTTTGCTGGAAATCAAGCTGCTGTTCTGAAATAGTTATGTGCTGGTCTATGTTGCAGCCCCAACTAAATTACACAGGGTTACCTTTCCTGCAGTCTCAGAGCTTATAACACTAGGTAATTAAGAAATTAAGAAAAGATGGCTCTGTCAATTCTTTCTTCTAGTTCTTCACTGAAGATTCTGATTGACAGGACAGGACATGAAGGAACTAGACAACAAGCACAATTGTAATTCAGTCCCCATAAGGCACGGCAAATGTTATTTATAAAGCACCATTTCCCATTGGCTCAGAGCACTGTACAATCAGTAACAATAAAATACAAACTAGTGACCCACTGGTACACTACTGAAAACAAAGTTACAAAATTAGATGGAAATAACTGAAAAATGTAATTACGGCAAAACTGGTAACTTTGTCAAATTTTACCGGCAAAAACATTCACCCAGCATGACATACAACACTGTGGTTCAGGACAGCAACAAAACTGGGGGGGGGACAAAGAGAGGTTGAGGACATTTCTCGATATTACACAATGATTAAGTAGCAATGGTGGGATTCAAGATGTTGAGCTTCGTGGCTCAGGGGACTGGGCTCCCGATTCTCATGTTATGATGACACAAATAAGCCAGCCCGGTGGCGCAGTGGGTTGAGGCGCTGGATGCCACACGTGAACCAGGTTCAGGAACGAGCCTGGGGCCGCCGGGAGGTCGGGCGGGGAGAGAGACTACAGCAGGCTGCCGACAGGCAGCTCCTCACCAAGGGATAGGGGTAGCAGGTACCTCTGAGCTCAGCCGCCCTCTGGTGGAGGCCGGAGAAGCGACGCCTCTCTGAGGACCTTCGGCGTTAGGCCATTCAGGGGAGGGTGGAGGAGACCCCATCTGGAGCTGTGGTGCACATTTGCGCCTCCATGCGCATGCGCTACTACTTCCGGGGGTCTCAGGAGTAGGACCACGGGAGAAACGGAGGAAAAGGTGGGGGCCGCCAAGGAGGAGGATACCTCTGGACTGGCTCTGGGGATCTGCCAGGGCGCGCATGGCGCTACAAGCCCCCGAAAGACCCAGAGTCCAGTAGGTTGGTGGACGATGAGGGAGGACCTGCCACAGGAGAATAAAGAAAAGTTGAAAAAAAAAAATTTGACACAAATAACTGCTGGAGCGCCAGCCACTTCAAAGGATTTAGTGGCTGCTTATTCCATGTGGCCACACCCAGTGCCTGCTTGTGGCTGACAGTTCAGAAGGAGCCAACAGCACACCTGCGACCCTACTATGCTCAGAGTGAAGCTCTTCATGCCTCTGTAACACCAGCAGCTCCCCTACTACAGAAGGAAATACCAAATGAAATGACCAACCAAGGTGCTGTGTGCAATCAGAATAATCTGCACATGGAAGCAGTAGAGATTGAAAAACCAGAGGTTTTGCCTTATGTAGAACTTACAATCTGTCTTCCCATATTCCTCCTGTATTTGTGTTTGGCAGCTCTGGCACATCAGCAGTCAGGCGCCAGCCAAACTGGCAGTTTCCACACTTTCAGCTGTCATTAGGTGAGCACGTGGCAATTTCAAACAAATTTCACAGACTGCCAGCTCCCATGAGAGTCTGAAGCAGGATGCATCCAAGGCTGCCCCAGGGCACCTCACCCCTAGCTTCTAACATAGAATGAACAAGGCTCATGGAGAGGGACAGAATGTGGTCTCTGAAAATTGCGCTCTTCCACATTTTAGTGGATTACCTCACTGAGAAGACTAATAATACTGAGATTATTTTACCAGGGAGACAGAGGATCTGTAAAGGGTGGACCTGTAAAGAGCCCACCCTGCATTCAGAAAGCTTGAAGTACCCCCATCCCACCACCAGTTACTCTGTTTAATGAACAAAAATATGTGGATCAGATCATCATGTTGATGGCAAATCCCTGCACTTCAGTTCACTAGAGACAAAACATAAAACATCAAGGTAACTGTTCTGCAACTAAGTATCTATGACTTCATAGCCAAAGCAAAAAAAAAAAAAAAAAAACACGCTTTGGACCCAAGGAGACTGTCACAATATGTGCAGCCATGATACCCCAGCCACCCATTTCTGGTGGACTAGAGCTCTAGAAGGTTCAAGGACTTGCTAAAAAGGCCCAAAGTGAGCATTTCTTTTTGTTTTTGCAGCCTCACTTGCCCACCAGCACCCATAACGTCATTCCTCGCTGTCATGCACTAACTGGACATCCAGTTTTTCCAGAGTCCCACAGGGCCAGCTTGTCCCTGCCAGGGGACTAGTGGAGATATTAAGCACCTTGTTGGGCTTTTCTCCTACCAGGAGACTCACTGGCCTAGAGGACAAGCGCCAACCAATGTTGGTACCATTTGGAAGGGGTCTTGATAGGGAACTGGGTGCTAGAGAACTGCTGACACTGGGTGACAAGGGCCATCATCCAGCACACCGGTGAAGCATTTCCACTGTTTTCTCCCACCCTTTCTCCCAATGTTCATGTATGCCTGCGGCTGGCCCAAGGACGGGGTGTCTAGTGGTAACCAGTTATCCATGCCGCCAAAGAGACACATCACCACGACACCACCAGAAACGACTAACAGTTTAGAGGAGGCCCCCCCCCCCAATCAGGAGCAGCGCGTCCATCAGACACTCTGAGCCCTCCATGCCAGCCTCCGATGTCCTAAGCCCAGGTCAAAAACCCTGGTCACCGGTATGCCAGAGCGACCCCCCCCCCCCATTGCTCTGGGACATATAGCAGGTGACCAACAGTGACTACTGCCTTTGACAGCACGTGAACTTATGATCTTATGGTTCCCAAGCCAGTGCTATAACCACTGTAACTGCCTTCACCATCTCCCATCCATGTACACAGATTTACTTACCTGGGGAACCATTTTCTTGAAGGAATCCATTATCCTAGAGCTCTTAGCTTCCTGGTAGTATGAGAAACAGCCGGTGATTATGACGACAGCTGCCAGCACAATACCAAGATACAACTGCAAGGAACAAAGAACAAGTTAAGATGATTATATGAAAAACTGACTGTACAAAAAAAAAAAAAATAATAAAGTCTTGAAATTGAGCACTTCCCAACTCAGCAGTCTATTATTGTTTTTGCTTGCATGCCATGCCTCGTTTCAACCCACCTTTTATTTAAAATTTAGTTAAAGGCGGTTCCAAAATTATAAGGTGTCAGAGGTCACTAGTGATACAATCACTTAAGCTGGCCACTTCTGTCATGTCAATGCAATGAATGAGATCTGATATAAATACAAACTGAAAATAAAAAATAGTTCTCCCTCCCAGCTATGCTGTTTTTATTCACACTGACAAAACAGATGATCAACACTGACTTACGACACATGTAATTTATTCTACAGCAGCACATTCATACAAACATATGAAATTTGCCAGCAGATAAGGGCCTAGTGGTCTAACAAGTCTGTTCGAATGTGCAGCTAGCACCCAGTATTCTGCAGCTGCCCCTCCCCCTTGCCCTGTCCCAGTCCCTTTTGAAGCAGCCCACAGGTCTACTGGATACCACTTCCGCCGGTAACACATTCTACACAGCTACTACCCTCTCTGTAAGAAAGTGTCTCCTCATCTCCCTCTAGTCTCATATCATGGCCTCAGGTGTCCCTCCCCTACCTTACTTTGAACAGCCCCTCCGTACCGGTCTTGTGCATTTCTTTCATGTACTTAAAAGTTTCATACATATCCCCCCCGTCCCTCCTCTCCTCCAGCGAGTACATGTTCAACTCCCTCAGCCTCCTCTCGTATGTAAGTCCCCCAACCCCTGGATCATCTTTGTCACCCTGCGCTGCAGCCCCTCCAGTAACTTAATGTCCCTCTTCAGATACTGGCGCCAATCCTGCACGCAGTACTCCAGGTGCAGTCTAACTAATGATCTATACAGTGGCAGAATCGCCTCCCCCTCCTCGAGGATATACGCCTTGCAATGCAACCCAGCATTTTGTTAGCCTCTGCAACTGCCTTTCTACATTGTGCAGAGTTGTTCATTGACCCCGTAATGAGCACCCCCAGATCCTTCTCCTCCTCTGTCTTGGCTAGCTGCATGGTAACTCTTTCTTGGGTTTTTCACCTCAAAACGCAGCACCTTGCACTTTTTAGCACTGAATCCCAGTTGCCAAGTGTCCAACCAGGTTTCCAGATCATCCTGCAACCCCTGCCATCCCCCTAGTTCATCCACCACAGCTCCCATCTTGGTGTTGTCAACAAACAAACAGACTGGTCTTGCTCTTGATGCCCAATGATAGGTCTGCAATGAATATCCCAAATAACACTGGTCTTAACACAGTCCTGCGGAACACCGTTTGTCACTATTCTTGGGGTTGAGAGCTCCCCACCCAGCACCACCCTCTGTAGCCTTCCATGAAACCAGTTCTCTGCCCATCTCACCAGCTTTGCACCCACCCTTGTGTCTTCTAACTTAATTCACCAGTGATACAAAGTAATACACCAGCCGATCGAGACTGATCATGGGTTTGCACTAAATAAAAACAGCATCGGTAACAGGGAGCACCATGATACCTGGTTCTCAGAGAATAGTACAGGTACAGAATAATCTATTATAAGTTTGGAAGGCCTAGTGCCTCTCCTCCTAACTGGACATTTGGTGGAAGTGAGGAACTTGCAGAGGGAAAACACAGGGGGGCAAGGGATGATAAGAAGGTCTGGGGGGAGGGTTGGAGGGTGGTCTCCATGAATGAAAGGAGCCTGGGGGTGCATGTGGCTGCAATCACAGAGACATACCCGGTCATACATGGGCCACCCAACACCATGATCAGGTCTTAATAATCCCAGGGTACAAACTGTACAGGAGAGACAGAAAAAATGGAAAGGGGGGGGGTGGCTACAGTTGTCAAGAATGGAATAGTGTGCAGAAGGGAGGAGGTGGAGGACAAAAACGTGGAGTTGTGGGTCAACATACAGGATGCCAAGGGCAAGAGGGTTAATCTGAGGTCAATCTATAGACCACCATCTCAGTCTAAGGATCAGGACAAGGAGCTGGTGGAGAACCTAAAGTCACTGTGGTAGGGGCAGGACGGTGGTGGTAGGCGACTTTAACCTGCGAGGGGTAAACTGCTGCACCATGACCTCAGCAACTGCTAGAGAGCAACGGATACTGGACGCATTCCAAGATGATTTCCTAGCACAAAAGGTGGTACAGCAGACCAGAGAAGGGAACATATTTTGGACCTTGTACTGGCAGACAGTGACCAGGTAAAGGATGTAGCAGTAGAGGACCCACTGGCGGGGAATGACCACTGTACAGTATGGTTCTCCATTGATCTGGGGAGGGAGGGAAATAAATCCAATACAAGGGTACTGGACTTTCGGCATGTGGACTTCGGAGGACAGCTGTCATACTAGAAGGGCACTTAGAGAAGATCACCCTGGACATGGGAGAAATCCTAAAGTTGGGCCCGTTAGGAGGCCACAAAAGCCAGCACAAAGATCTGAGAAAGGGACCTGGGGGTAGTCATATCAGATGACCTAAAGATGGGCAAGCAATGTGAGAGGGCAGCAAGGAGGGCTGGGGGGATACTGGGATGCATAGGGAGAGGCATCACCAGTAGAAAACAGGAAGTTATTATCCCTCTGTACAGACAGCTGGTGAGACCCCATCTGGAGTACTGTGTGCAGTTCTGGAGACCCAATCTCCGCAAAGACATAGACAGGATGGAAGCTGTCCAGAGGAGGGCAACTAAAATGGTGCAGGGTCTGCACCAGAAGTCGTATGAAAAGAGACTTAAGGAGCTTAATATGTATAGCCTCGAGGAAAGGAGGGAGAGGGGGGACATGATAGAAACTTTCAAGTACCTCAAGGTCAACAAAGTCCAAGAGGGTAGCATCTTTCAAAAAGAGGTGTGCAAGAACAAGAGGCACAATTTGAAGATAGAGGGGGCTGCCAGAGGCAATTTAAGGAAGTATTTTTTCACAGAGAGGGTTGTGGAGGCATGGAACGGCCTTCCAGAGGAGGTTGTGGAGTCAAAATCAGTGGGGGAATTCAAGCATGCACGGGATAGTCATAAGGCAATTCTGGGGGGTGGGGGTAGGAGGAAGTAGGCTGCTGGTTAACTAGGATCTGCAGCTTATCCAGTAGGTAGGGAAATGGGCAGACTGGGTGGGCCAAGCGGTCCTTATCTGCCGTCAAATTCTATGTTTCTATGTTTCTATGTTAAAAAGGCAAAGTCAAGGAAACCCAGCTGGTGGATCAGGGAGGTGCAGGAGACAGTAAGGGAGAAAAGGCTAGCCTTCCGTAGTACAAGAGAACCCGTTGGGGGGACAGGGAGGATTATATTAACAAATCAAGGGAGGTGAGCAAGGTGGTAAGGACAGCCAAGGCATTCAAAGAGCTAAGGTTGGCACAGGGGATCAGGGAGGGAGAGAAATAATTTTTTTTTTTTTTTTAAATACATTAGAGAGAGGAGGAAGTGTAAGGGCCAGATCACTAGGATAAAGAAGGAAGGTGAATGGGCGGAAGAGGGAGCTGAGCAGGCAGAGGTGCTAAACGAGTATTCTCATCAGTCTTCACAAAGGAAGAGGAAGGGCCAATTCCGTGGGGGTTGGAGGGTAATATAACAGATGGAGTAGCCCCAATAGAGAGAGAGAGTAAGGGAGGGTCTTAAGTCCTTGAGGACAGACAAGGCTCTGGGACTGGATGGGATCCACAACAGAGTACTGAAGGAGTTGACGGAAGTATTGACAGCACCTTTATAGAAGTTATTCAATACCTCCGTCAAATGGGGATGTGAACCACTGAACTGGAGGACAGCACATGCGGTGCCCCTCCACAAGAGCGGATCTAGGGATGAGCCGAGAAATTATAGACCAGTCAGCCTTACCTCCATAGTGGAGAAACTACTGGAGACCATCCTAAAGGAAAGACGGGTCGATTTCCTGGATGTAAAAGGCCTTCAGGATGCCTGGCAACATGGGATTCATCCAAGGAAGAGTTTGTCAAACTAAACTGGTTGAATTTTTTTACTGGGTGACAAGATCTCAAGATAGTGTTCAGCCCCTTTGATGTTCTATATATGGATTTCAGCAAGGCATTTGACTCTGTGCCGCATGGGAGACTACTGGGCAAGCTGAGGAACTTGGGAGTGGGGGTTAAGATGGTCAAGTAGACTGGGAACTGGCTGAGCAGCAAACAGCAGAGGGTGGTTGTGGGGGAGCTCTCGACACCTAGGAGGGTCACTAGTGGGGTCTCACAAGGATCTGTTCTAGGTCCACTGCTATTTAACGCTTTCATAGCAGACATTGTGAAGGGAGTTACAAGTAAAATGAGCCTGTTCGCAGAGGTCTTCAAACTAGGAGTGGTGGTGGACAGTGAGGAGGGGAGAAGAATTCTCCAGGAAGATCTGGAAAGACTGGAACAGTGGTCAAAGACGTAGCAGTTGGGTTTCAACACTGGGAGTGCAGTGTACTGCATTTACAGGCTAGGAATCCAGGGTACAGCTATCATCGGGGAGGGAGGGGGCAGTTATCCCGAGGAGAAAAAGGATCTCCGAGTGGTGATTACAGGTAAAATTAATCACTCAGAGCAATGTAGGAAAGCGGCAGTCAAAGCAAACAGAATGCTAGGGTGCATTCCTAGGGGGGCCACTTCGAGGAGGGAGGAGGTTATCCTGCCACTGTACAAACCCATGTTGAGGCCTCACCTGGAGTAGTGTGCGCAGTTCTGGCACCCATACCTAAAGAGGGATGTCATGCTCCTGGAGAGAGTCCAGAGGAGGGCATCAAGGATCATCAACAGAATGGGGGAGAAGCCTTATGAGGAGAGGCTAAGAGGGTCAACATGTACTCCCTGGAGGACAGGAGGGGATATGATCGAAACATTTAAGTACTGGAAGCGCATCAAAGTTAGCACTGAGGAGGGGGAGAAGCCTTATGAGGAGAGGCTAAGAGGGCTCAACATGTACTCCCTGGAGGACAGGAGGGGATATGATCGAAACATCAAAGTTAGCACTGAGGGTTTGTTTATATTGAAGGGGGAAGGGACCACGAGGGGACACAGCCTGAAACTTGTGTGTGTGTGTGTGTGTGTGTGGTGGGGGGTACAGGACAGAACTGAGGAAGCACTTCTTCATGTAAAAGGGTGGTGGAGCTGTGGAATGCGCTACTTGAGGAGGTGATCTTACTGGAATCAGTGGGGAGTTTTAAGAAGGGTTAGGATAGGTTCATGGGCAAGGTACTAGTAGGGAGAGAAGTGGACAGAGGGGGAAACTCGGGAAGAGAGGGAACAGGGGAGGGGGGCAGCAGCAGTGTCTGAACTGTGAGCTGCGTTTCGAGCAGACACGATAGACCTTATATCCTAAATCTGATGGTATTATCGTATGTTCGTATTAACAGCAAAAAAAAAAAAAAAGTTGTGAACTCTTAAATTAAAACACTGTACTTCAAGGTGAATTTAGATCAATATGAGAGTTGTTGATCTCAGAAGTTACAAATACTGAGAAGATGGGGACAGTCTCGACAGGCTTGCCTTACAGCCTTCTTAAAATTGTGGGGTTTTTTTGTTATACATATAACGAAGGGTAATTTATCACATTTAAGAAATCAAGTCAGATATTTCATACATGTGGTGCAGAAGGAACAAAAATTCAGGAGCAACGGCGGTATACTGAGTGATGGGAGTCCTATGCAAGCAGGGCATCCAGGTGAAGGCTTGGATAAAGTTCCCAATGTTGGCAACAATGCCTAGTTTTCAGCCGGTTATATCCAACTCCCCCAGGGATGCGCAATTCATTTTACAGCAGTGGATTCACCAGTAATACACATAACTACCAGCTTGCCACTAAATGTTCAATTCAGTGTTTCCAAACTAGATTGAGGTACCCAAAGGGCATTAAAGAAAAAAAAAAATGGGGGTGGGGAAGAGACATATCAACACAGGTGTTAAAGTTGATAATTAGTAGAGACCAAACAACTGATCCCATGCTCTGCTCTCCCTTGTCCCCCTCCAACAGAAAATGTAAGCAGAAGTTAAACTGAACATTCTTAGGAAGTGGGCCGACCCCGAGAGTATAATACAGCAAGGACTCAGACAAGCCCATATACATATCTGTGGGCGGGTGGGGGGTGGCAGTACCCATAAGCTTCTGCCAGGTTTATTCACTAAACAGACGTTCAAATAAATCAGATCACATATTATTCAACGGGAACTGCAGCAGACAATCTGTTCACAGGCTTTGTATTTCAGCACTGCACTAGGATTAGCTGTGCATAGATCCATCAAATGCAAAAGATGATCCTCAACTAAAATAGCTGCAGCTAGCTTTGCAGGCATTCCTACGGTAGCTAAGTGAAACTTTTAGTACAGAATGGAATACATTTCACCAAGTGAAAGGAATTAATTACATTGTCATTGACAGGCTCATCCTCTGTAGCAGCCTGGATCCCATACGCCAGAAAGCAGAGAACTGCACCAATCCACAGAAGAATAGAGAAACCTCCGAACAGCTGTTTACAGAACTTCACCCATTCTGGAGTAGTGGGAGGAGGGGTCAAGGCATTTGGACCATCCCGTGCCAGGATCTCTGCAGCACGAGCGGTTGTCAGACCCTATAATACGGGTAAAGAAATTTAAAACTTTAAAGATTGATGTCAGAACACTGGAGTTTAGAAACAACACCTGATCTATACAACGCTGACAGCTGTAGACGAAACTTACTCAAATCCACAACCAAGACCAGTTAAACTGCAATAACTTAGTACTACACGCTACATTGATATAGGGTGGGGGAAAAAAAAAAAGATTCTTCTACTGAAGTTAAAACACAAAATGTTGCCAATATAGGCATTACCTAAATCAGGGAAATGTTTTATTCCAAAGTACTAATGTAGCAACTGTTGTGATACAAGATTTAATTTTAAATTTCAATTAAAATTTTAGTAGCAGTAGGATAACTTTTATGTGGCATTTCTCAGGTACCCTTGTAAGAAGGAATAACCACTTTTCTCAAAAAATCAAATGCATAGAAAGCAACAGCAATAAACTGAAGTTTTTTTTTTTTTGCTAATTCATTTATTTGTTTGCTAGCAGAAAATTTATTTGCTCCAATTTCACAAACTGCAATGGTGCCAGTTTCCACTGGGGAAAAAAATAGGAGGCATCACTAACACTTTCAAAACCCTGGGCCAGTACTTAACCCTTTCTATTAGTGTATGCGAAATGCCATATTTACAGCACTGAAGTTTTATTTATTCTCTAGACATATAAAGTCTCTGTTAGTTACATCAAGTGCCATTAAAAATGATCCCAACTCTGCATCCAACCAAACTCGCTAAACTATAAACCGAGGGACATTACTGGTTACTCCTCCCCACTCCTCAACATAAAAAAAAAAAAAAAAAAAAGAGAATGGAGATTCCTATTAAAATACTAGTTACATCCCAGTAACCACTGTAGTTGTGTTAATGGGGCACTGGACTTAAATAGTTTGCTTTTTAATGCTCACAGCCAGAGACACTTGGAGAATGAGGACAGACGATGATGCAAGTCTCTGCACCACTTCAGGTAGGATTGCAGGCCTCAGAGGGAAACAAGATGTCATGCAAGCTGTGGGTATCCCATATACAAAGATAGCTGAAAAGATTTCTGCAGCTAGGACAATGTTCACATGCAAATAGAATTCTAGAGTAACTAATCCAGCCATCAGCTCCAAGTTAATACAACTTCCCTACATATCGATACAGCCTCCTGAGGTGGGACAGGGGGGTGTAGCACATATTCCCGAAATTAAAAAACTGCTAAGTGAACGAGTCTTTCTCAAATACAGATTTGTGACCAAGGTAATTGCTGGTGTGAAGATGGTATATTTGATTTGTTAACGGGGTAGATACACAATAGCATTCAAGCTATAGACAACCCTATGTTTCTGGTTTGTTGCTCTACAAAGTATTGATATGCGCAAATCGGGCAATCAGGGTCCAGGATAACTTCTAAATATTTAAAATTCAGAACCTGTTCATAGATGACTTGTATTAATCCATACCTCTATACCTTTACTCACCACAAGGGACTGTGACTGGAGTTTACTACTGAACAAACAACAGGCTTAAAGGCCATCGCAAAGAATGTAAGAAATCTCAGTTGAAGACTTGGGAGCTTCAACAGATGAGGTTTGTCTGCGAATAGCAAAGAACTGCTTTGCCAAAAAGTGGGCAAAAAAATTAAGACAGAAAGGCAATGGAACAAAATGAAAAGGGAGCTACTCCCTAAAAACCTTCTTGATCCAAACTCCAGATGCTTAAAGGAAAAGTCCACCCAAAACTTGAAAAAATATATGTTGTGCAGAGTGTTTTAATTTGTATGTGAAGTTCTAGTGTTTCCTTCCCTCTGACTGGTATTAGGAGTTTTTTCTAAATTAGCCTGCTAGCTTTATACTAGTTTTATGACCCCTGGGGATCTTCATCCTTGACAGCTTAATTGTATTTCTTGTTCCCACAGTGCATCTTGTCTCATGTGACAGTGATGTAATAAAGAACCAACATTCAGCACACACATGCCAAACAAACTAAATATCTTGGAAGCTTTACAAGCTACACAAAAATTACAAGCAGCAAAGTTTTTCAGGACAGTAAGACCTTTACGAAGAGGGTGGTCACCAAGCTGAATTCTACAGATTTTAAAATTTAGCCATCTCTATTGTTGTGAACTGATTGTAAAGTAATGCTTTCTGCTGGATTTATGGGCTCTGCTACATCACCATCACATGAAACAAGGTGCAGTGTAGGACAAAGAAATACAATTAAGTTGTTTGATATGGAGATCTCCAGGGGTCATAAAACTACCCTAAAGCTAGCAGGCTAATTTAGGAAAAACTCCTAATACCAGTCAGAGGGAAGGAAACACTAGAACTTCACATACAAATTAAAACACTCTATACAACATATATTTTTTTCAAGTTTTGGGTGGACTTCTCCTACAACAAAGGCTAAAGTCCATGAAGATAAAGTTTAAGATCAAGGGACCACCAAATCTGCTCATGAAAAGTGTCCTACCTATTCCTAGGACCTACAGTCTTACAGGGGACTTTAGCCATGATGCCTACACCAAACCATGCCCTGTTCCCCTTCACCCTCCACCCCACCTCCCTTACTCCTCTTCTTGGAGTCATCAGCCCTCTAGATACCCGTTTATAGTTTCCAGCCCCTACCACTTCCACAGTTAATCTGTTTGATGGTAACACCACCTTCTCAGGGAAAAAGGAAGTACTACCTGTGAGAAGCATGGGAGAGTGTAGGAGCACACACACCAGGAACTTTAAACTCATGGCTGAAGAACTGGTGCTGCGAGGAAGGGTTTGGATTCATTGGGGACTGGGGACCCACCCGGAGGGATGGAGGCTTGTTCAAGCCCGACGGCCTGCATCCATCCTGGAGGGGAATCCAAACACTCAATGAAAAGTTTAAATGCTACATGGACAAGCATTTAAACTAGCTTGGGGCAGGCCAGCAAGGAGGATACCTAATTGCCCACCCCCCACAGCTAGCAGTGGAACCAGTGAACAGGAGGAGTGGACATCTCTACAAAGCAATGTGCAAAAGATGGAGATAAGCACCCAAGAGGTGGATAGGCAGAAAGGGGGCAACATTCAACAGAAGGGGAGACAGCAGGGAGAACCAGGGATAAAGGACAACCAGGGAGGGGGCAGGAGTAGAACAGCTAAACAGTCCAGGGAGTCCAAATGATGGAAAGCCATGTGTGCCAATACCAGGAGCCTTAGCAACAAGATGGAGGATCTGGAGGCTGTCATGCTGCAGTTGGACCTGGACATTGTGGCCATCACAGAGATCCGGTGTAATGATAACCACGACTAGGAGACAGCCATACCCTGCTACAACATATTCAGAAGAGACAGGGCAGACAGGCAGGAAGGGAGGAGGAGTGGCACTTTATGTGAAAGATTGCATAAATGTCACAGAGATCCAGGAGTAACAAAATGGGGGAGAGATACAGTGGGTTAAGCTGGAAAGGAAAATGGGGTCAGCCATCCGCACAGGGGTGGTCTACAGACCACCAGCCCAGGAGGAAGAAACAGACAGGGAGTTAATGCTAGCCATCCAAAGGATGGCAGACAAGGGTGAGGTGGTACTGGTTGGAGACTTCAATATTCCAGATGTGGACTGGAGCCTCCCAGTAGCAGCATCAACCAGGAGCCAATTTATCCTGGACTCCCTTCAAGGTGCCTTCCACAAGCAACTGGTTATGGAACCAACTCAACAGAAGGGGCAGCACCTGAGGAACAGTGGCCACTGGTCACTGTGGTTTGAAATCACAGAAGGAAAAGAACCAAACTGCACAAAAACACATATCCTGATTTTAGGGGGGCAGACTTTGGGAAAAATGGAGAGATGTTTGAAGGAGGCATTAATGATAATGGGGCAGGAATCAGGGGTTGAGGAACAGTGGGCAATATTTAAAACCGGGATTACAAGAGCAACAAAATTATGCATTAAGCAGGTTAGCAAGTGGAAGAAGGAAGAGGAGGCCATTATGGTTTTCCAAGGAGGTAGGAGAGAAAGTGAAAGCCAAAAAGACTGCATCCAGGCAGTACAAAAAGATGCAGGCAGAAGGGGATAGGGAGAAGTACCAGGAGAAACAAAGGGAGGTCAGTAAGGGAAGCAAAAGCTCAGACAGAACAGTGCATCATAAAAATCAATGGGTAGAGGGGACAAAACCTTTTACAGGTACATAAGTGAAAAAAGAAAGGCAAAGGGAGGGACACTGAGACTGAAGAGGGAGGATGGGGACCATGTGCAGGATGACAACAGTAGTGTCAGTGGCTCAGTAGGTAGCACACTCACCTCTGAGGCCGGGAGATAAGAGGGTTGTGGGTTCAGTTCCCACATCTGGCACTTGGGTTAATATCCCAATACTGACACTGTAGTGCAGCATGAGAGGGATGCTGCACTTCTGAGGTGCCGTCTTTCCGATGAGACATTAAACCGAGGTCCCATCTGCCTGGATTGGTGGTAATTCAGGTGGATGTTAAAGATCCTATGGCACTTATCGAAAAGAGTAGGGGAAATTTCCCCAGTGTCCTGGCCAAATTTCTCTCATTCACTAAAAAGACCACCAACAGCTTAATCTGGTTCAAGGTCAGTGGGCATTCATCTGTATCCCCCTTCCCCGGGACATGCCTGAAACTAGGCAGGATTTGTCTAATGCACTTACCAGGTCAACAAAAAATAAATAAAAGATGACACACTGAACAGGTATTTCTGCCCAGTCTTTACTGAGGAAGAGGAAGGGAAACAGCCTGAAGGGAGTACAAGGGGTGGGAATGGGGCAGAAATGGACACAAGTCCCTTTACACAGGAAAGGGTCATGAAGGAATAAGTTGATAAAGCAATGGGGCCAGATGGGGTGACCCCAAGGTCCAAAAGGAACTAAGAGAGGTGGTGGCTCAACCTCTGGCAATCCTGTTTAGCTGAACACTGGAAACATGGTAGGTACACCAAAGACTAGAGGACAGCAGATATAGTCCCCTTATACAAAAGCGGGAACAAAGAGGAAACTGGGAACTACAGACCAGTCAGCCTAACCTCGGAGGTGGGGAAGATCGTGGAAGCACTGCTGAAAGAGAGATCGGTGGAACTTCTGGTTATCAACAGACTACAGGACCCAAGGCAGCATGATTTCACCGGGAGGAGGTCATGCCACACCAACCTCATTGAATTTTTCGACTGGGTGACAAGGGAGGTGGATCAGGGGAATGCATTGGACGTGGCCTATCCAGATTTCAGCAAGGCCTCTGATACTGTGCCACACAGAAGGCTATTAAACTCAAGAAAATGGGAGTGGGCAGGTCAATAGTGCAGTGGGTAGGTAACTGGCTGGGCAGCAGGACATAGAGGGTGGTGGTAAATGGCTGTCACTCCACAGAGGGAAGAGTGAACAGTGGGTTACCACAAGGATCAGTGCTGGGACTGGTCCTATTCAACATCTTCATCAGTGGCATTGCGCAGGACATAGAAGGCAGAAATTTCCCCCTTGTTCACTGATGGCACGGAGCTCTGTAACAGAGTGGACACTCCAGAGGGTGTAGACAGAATGAGGAGGGACCTTCTGAAGCTTGAAGAATGGTCAAGGGTTTGGCAGTTGAAATTCAATGCAAACAAGTGCAAGATAATGCATATGGGGCACAAAAACCCTGGAACATCATATCTGCTGGGGGTGAGGCTACAGCATGCACCAAGCAGGAAAGGAACCTTGGGGTTATTATCTCAGATTACCTCAAGGTAGGGAAACAGTGCAACAAGGCAGTAGGTAAAGCAAATAGGATGCTGGGATGCATAGGTAGGGGCATCACCAGCAGGAAAAGGGAGGTCATAATTCCACTATACAAGACACTAGTGAAGCCCTACCTGGAGTACAGTGAACAGTTCTGGAGACCATACCTACATAAGGACATAGACATGGTAGAGAAGGTTCAGAGGAGGGCAACAAAGATGGTACAGGGATTGCATCACAAGTCCTATGAGGACACATTGAAGGACTTGAATATGTACTCCTTGGAGGGGAGAGAGGGGATACGATAGAGACATACAAGTACCTTACAGGGAGGAACAGAGTGCAGGAATACACTATTTTCCAGCAAAAGAGAGGTTTCAGGACTAGAGGGTATGGGATGAAGTTGGAGGGAGGGCAATTCACAGGAAATGTGAGGAAGAATTTCTTCACAGAACGGGTGGTGGACAAGTGGAACACCCTGCCAGAGGAAGTGGTGGGGGCTGAAACAATCACGGGATTGAAGAATGCATGGGATAGACAACAGGGAATTCTGGAGGTCAGGGGTAAGGGGCAACAGATTTCTAGGAAAACAAAGTGAACTTACAAGCTCAAATGGGCAGACTGGGTGGGCCATAGGCCCTTATCTGCTGACAGTGTCTATGTATCTATGCATCTAGTAGCACTTCTTCAAGCCCCTCCTAGGATCATTTATGCCTTCTTCCCTGTGTACACACATTTATGGATTTTGGCACCGAATCTCAACTGCTATATTCTTGACTATCTCTCAAGCCTCTCCAGGTCCCACTTTAGCTCCCTCATCCCCATCTCGCCCCCTCCTTGCCATACAGTTTTGTGTCATCCGCAAAGAAACGGATCTAGCCTTAGATATCCTCCCCATGTCACTTATGAACATGCCGAATAGGACGGGTCCCAGGACTGACCCCTGCATCACCTCACTTGTGAACACATGTCCTCAGACTTGCCCCCGTTTACTACCACCCCTCCATATTCTTCCCCTAACCAGTTCCTTATTTGTCTGACTAATTCCTTCCCCACAATGAAGTCTTACAGCTTCTTCTGCAGCCTCCTGTGTAGTTGAGCTGGCGGCCTTGCTAAAGTCTATGCATCTCTGCACAGTAAAATCTACCGCCTGCCCTTATCAAATGTCCTTGTAACCCAGTCAAAAAATAAAGAAATAAAGAAATAAAACAGGTTTGTCTGGCACAGTCTCCCCACCACAAATCATGCTTCCTGCTGTCCTTTGACCCATTTGCCCCTAGGTAGGCTGCTAGACTTCTTGATCAGGGTCTCTTCAGCTTACCTACAATGGAGTCAAGAGTCAAGACTGACCAGTCTGTAGTTTCCTACGTCTTACATCGTTCCCTGCCCGTTTAGAAAGTGTAACCACATCTGCCATCCTTCAAACCTCTTGCACCTCACTAGTCTCCAATAAACATTGGAACAACTCAGTCAGGGGCTCAGCCAGCTCCATTCCCAGCTCTCGAAGCACCCTCAGGTGTAAGCCACTCAGTCCCAGTCCCTTATGTACCTCGAGGGCTTCAAGCCCCTTCCTAACCCTGTCAGCTGAGACACCCCCCCCCACCTCATTTCCTGTAAACCATTGTGGAAAACTAATACTACTTTCTGGCAATGGCCCCTCTTCCCACACAGTGTACATTACTCCATAATGTACATAATCATTCAAAACATCTGCCTTCTGCTCATCATCCTCTACTACCCTCACACAGTCAGACAATTCCATTTGTTTGCCCCTCCGATATACTTGTACCCTCCCAACACTTTCAGCACGTGTGCAGTTGTGTCCAGTTTGCTCTTGACCGATCCCTTTTTCCTATTAAAAAAAAAATTTGCCCGAGCAGCCCTCTCCCCCCCCACACACACACACACACACACACACACACACACACACACACACACACTCTTACTTTTCCTCATCTCTTCTGAAGGCTCTTATGGCCCTCACTTCCTTGAATCGCCAAATTGCCCCTTTTTCTCTTAGTGCCTTTCTTCATACATTATGCCATCATCTCCAAAATGGCCCCCTTTATTAATGCCCATTTTTCTCTATCTCTTGAGCTCAAAGGCCTCCAAAACACACAATCAAACAGTATAATAAATTAAACATTTTGACCCCATCTAATTGCTCCAAATTTTCCCTAACCCTTTCCCTCATTTTACTGAAGTCTGCCCTTCTGAGGTCCAAGACCAGCCTTCGAACAGGATCTGCCACTATCCAGGACCAATTCAAACCACACAGTATTGTGGTCACTAGACTCCAGTGGATCTCACACGGTTACCTCTTCCACCGCCTATGAATTGGAAAGCACTAAATCATGGATGCCATCCAGGCTTGTGGGTTTCCTGATGTACTTTACCAAGAAACAGTTCTACACTGTGTATTCAACTTCTTTTACTCTTTGCTGCTGGGGCACCCAGTCAACAACTAGTATGTTCAGGTCACTCACAACCATTGGTTCCCTTTTTCCTGCCCCTCTAATTTCCTCCCCAAGTTCTCTATACCCCTCTTCCTGACCTGGCAGTTTGTAGCTCACTCCAATCTCCTCCCCCCTTCCTGTAGTTGTTCTCAGCTGTAGCTAAATGGCTTGCTTACAAATGCCCTCCTTCATGCAGAAGGCTCCATCTCCTCCTCCTCCTCCTCCTCCCCCCCTCCCCCACTTGCCCTTTCCCTGTACCTCCTGCACAGGATATAAAATGGACGATCCCCATTCCAAATTGGTGTTTTCATTCATTCATGCCTTAGTTATGGTCACCATGTCTAACTTGTATCTTGGCATCTTGTTGTGCTGGAGTTTTCCTTAAGCATCTGCAGTCTGGATCAAGAGGGTTTTTGGTGAGTAGCCCCCTTTTTGTTTTTATGTTCATATACAGAGCAAACCACCATCACTGTAGGTGCAGTCCAATTTTCTTTGTGACCTAGAAAAGCAAGGAGCCTAATACAGAGCCTTGTGGGGCACCATCTATGATTTGTTGGGACCCAAGACTGCACTACAGACTAATTTGTTGGCTTTTCTCTGTTAAACAATTACATTCAACCAACCCATGAGCTTGGTGAAGCTCCTAATTTTTTTTTTGAACAGTAAAGGATGGTACATTGAATCAAATGCATCAGTCATGTCCACAGAATGAGCAGTTGGCCAGTATCCAAAACTCAACCAAAGTCATCCATGAACATGGCAAAGGCTGTGATGGCGCTGGGGCCTCTCCTGAAGCCATGCTGTGAGGGTGTAAAAGTACGTCATACTAACGGATTGTAGAGTATCTTTTCAAGCTATTTACTCCAGGGAGAGTGGACAGAAATGGGACAGCAGTTATCAGAGGACATCCAACTTCCTCCCTTAAAACCAGGCAGCATGGCCCTAGCTGTCTTCCAAAATACTTAGAACTATTAGGGTGGTACCAATTTTAGATAAGGGCAATGGGCAATCTATGCAATGGTGCTGGCAGCCAACCTAAGAAATTTGAGATACAGCCAGTCTCCTTGCCAACACCTTTACTGGGACAGACCCAGTATGGGCTTCATGAACATATGATGATAGTCTGCAAGTATTCAGGGCTTTCAATACTTCAAATAACACTGATGTTAGCCATGCTGAGCCCCTTCTCAGGAGCTGGGACTGCTGCCAGCCTGCAGCATGCTGACATTAATCACTTTATATCAGGATTCAGACTACTAATGCAGGCTAACGTTTAACTCTGTCAATGCTTTCCCAGTAGTAACCAGCGTCTGTAGCTCAGCAGGCTGAATGTTTGTCTCGGAGGTTGGAAGTTCAGAAGGTCATGGGTTCTAGAATCACACCTGAAACTTACAGTAATAAGAAGAGGGTGCCAACAATGGAAATGAGCACTGGCTCAGTGTGCCTTTTCCAATCACCAACTTCTAACTACAAAAATATAAAACTGCACAAATAAGGAGAAATTAAAATGTTATTAATGGAAAAGCTAACTGACCACTCCCACTTGGGTAAAATGTAAATAAAAAAAAAAAAATACCAGCAATTAAATGGTTCAGCTGTTGATATGAGAGGGCACTCGGAACATAAAAAAACCTATAGGACTAAAGTAGGTATTTCTGATTCACTACTGAATCATCTGATTAATGCAAACTTACTCTATTCAGGTCTGTTCCATATTTCCGATGAAGCTCGTCAAGGGACAATTTATGATCATCCTATAAGAAAACAGCATATTATTTAGTATATAGAAAAACAGAACCAATGGATAAAGCACCAAAACTTTCCCCATTTCCATTTATAAACCCTGTTAAGAGCATCTCAGTTTATAGTCAGGTTACTTCATCAGTCACCGAAACACAAATCGAGATGCACAGAACCTTCTCTGTTCATCTACTGTGTTCTCAGACTTATCCAGGACCCAAGTTAACTTTTTTTGTTATTTTACATGAGGCAGGCCAAATATATGTGTGTGTTATTTTGGCTTCCTGTAGGCCCATATTCTATCATTAGGATTTTTTCACAATTTAGAAGGAGATTTGTGAAGCTTCATTTTTACCATTTTTCTCAAGAGCCCTTGGAGTTCTTGAAGCGGAGGATTTCAGCTGTGAAAATAACTGTCAAACGCAGGGAAACCAGGCAACTGTACAGGTCAAGTTAGCACCTGAATACAACAGCGGAATAATGTCCTTTTCCAAAGGGATCCCCATACAGTTGTAGGTTAACAGTACACTACATTTAAGCAATACATCTACATCTATGCTTTTCCTGGCCACAATGAACCACCACTTCCTGCTCTACATACATATGGGTGTGGTGTTCCCTGCCGCAAAATTAAATTACCAAAGGAGAATCGTACAACACCGTCTAGTAGGGAGCAACAGACCTGTGCCTTTAATGAACCCCATCTGTACTAGAAATACTCTTTCCCTTAGGAACAACTCCTACAGAAGCATTCCCAAGTCCCAGTGGCCAAAACCAGTGCAGGTCTGACAACCTTCTTTCACCTTGGCCCAAAGACGTTAGACCACCTCCCACTGTCTAGCACTCTGTTAATATCAAGTTACACCAAATATACCACTTTCTTTCTATAACCAAGACAAAGAACTTCAGTGCAAAAGCATCGAGAAAAGGTTTACCCTGGCAGGGCTTTGGTAGTAAGGCCAAGTTTTAGAGAAATGCGAAAACTACACATAGCCCAACAATGCAAAGCATTGTGATAAGTACATGCAAATTACCAAGTAGAACCATCCTACTTTCATTGTGAGTTGTGCATACTTCCCATGATGTTTTGCAGTACTGGGGGACATGCAATTCTGTTTTTCAGTCTATACCTGCTACAGTGTCTGGAATTGCAAGTTGTCTCCAGTTCTGCTGCATACACTGTATTCAAATATGAGATTTGTCTGAAATCAGGAAAGTTTCCTATCCCACTTTTCCTGATCATCAAAATATTCTAGGTACAATGAATTCAGTGAAGACTAGTGACTGGTGTTAAGTATAAAACACTAAGGCCGGCAGGGGCCCACATAGAGGTTTTGCTCCCCTTGTAAACTGATAGGGAGATGCACTTACTAGAGAAACTTCCTTCTTCAGTTCGTCCATATCCTTCTCCTTCTTTGCCTTCTTTTTGCTCTTGCTGCTTTCATTTTCAGATGTTGCTGCCGGCTCATATTTATCCCGTCCTGCCTGCATTACACAAAACAGAAGAATCATGAAATTCAGTGCAGCTGGAATATTTTGCACCCACTCAAATGGCACAATTAGTAACTGATCTGATAACGATTTATGGACCTTAATAAAAACTTTAGTCTTTTAAACCCAACCCTCCACTTCGACAAAGATGGAAAGATAGATGTTAGCCCACCATGCAAGCAAATCCCAAATGCATATTCGCAGTTTAGGTCTTTTCACAGAGGACCCTGTAATGTGGGTGTCCGCTCAACTGCGCATTCCATGCCCCTATGGTGGAGATACAGTCACTTCAAAAACAGCAACACTGTTCAACCTGCTTGAATATCATTTATGTTTCATAAAAAAAAAAAAAAAAAAATATCAGGCAGCCACGATAACGCCTCATCCAACTTACAAAAACTCCTGTTTCCCCTTTTAGAGAACATGAAGAGTCGCCCGGAGAACCCCAGTACACCCACCACCCTCACCAAACACTCCCAAAGCAGCAAAACAAACAGAAACCCCATGGTGCAGTATGCAGTGTACCCCCCCGTCGCACCGGGAGACGAGCAACTTGTTGTTTTGTGTGCCTTCCTGGTGAAACATTTCAATAAATAAATAAACAGATTTCCTCCACAAATCAGCAATCTAATTTAGAGCCGGTATTCAGGTGGGGGCTTCAACTAATACTGGAACTACAAGATATGATGAGAAGCAGCGTCTCTTTTCTGTAGCCTGTTTACATCTGCCATCAAAGGCGAACATGCAGAACCGCTTGGCTATTTTTGTTCTGTACAAGTTGTGTTTAAAATACCGGTTCACATTCTGTTAGTCACTGCTGGTCTTTTAGTAAATTCAGTGGGTGTTCCTGATTTACATACTGCTGGTGAGGACCATTTCACAACTGTATGATGTACACAGTTGATTACAAATTAATCTATGTTCCACTATAGAACACTTGCGTAAAGACATGGGACATAAACAACATTATACAGTTCTAAAATAGCACTTATCACCAGTGTGTAAATCATCAACTCATTCAAGGTTACTAACAGGCCAGCAAAGATAGAACAGCTTATGAGCATATATTCAAAAAAAACAGCATTACAGGAAAATAAGGCTGTGACTACTGTTCTTTCAGATTCTGGGACACTTCCATTTAACACACACACACACACACACACACACACACACACACGTTCCAGAAGATGCTGGCAGAGTTCTGCTACTGCAGACACTACTGTCCCAATTTACATCTGCTGGGATACTTCACCTAGCACAGACAGTATTGTTCCAGCAGAATCTGGGACACTTGACACAGGTACTAGTTTTCCAGTAGGTGCCAGCAGAGTTATGTTCCTATAGACAATAGTTTCCCAGCAGAGCTGTACCTGCTGGGATACTCTACCCAAGCACAGACACTACTGTCCCAGCAGATGCTTGCAGAGTTCTGTTCCCACAGACACTACTCTCCCAGCATGCTGGGACACTTGTCTTCACTATAGGCACTAGTGTCATAGCAGATGCTAGCAGAGTTGTGCTACCACAGAAACTATTTTCCCTTACATCTCACACTACTGTCCCAACATATGCTGGGACATTTTCCTTCACCAGAAGCACTAGTTAGCTAGCACGTCCTGGGACTCTAGTGATTATGGTAATGGAAGTGTCCAAGCATCTGGTGGGACAATAGTATCTGTGCTAGGTAAAGTGTTCAAGCAGATGCAAATCTGCTGGGACAGTAGTGCCTGCGGTAACAGAACTATGCCAGCATCTGCTAGGTCACTAGCGTGCCTGGTGAAGGAAAGTGTTCCAGCATCTGCTGAAACAGTAGTATCTATGGTAATAGAACTTTCCCAGCATCTACTGGGACATTAGTCCCAGTGGTGAAGGCCTTTGTGCTACAGAATCTACAACGTCTACTGGGACAGTAGACACTTCCAGAAAAATAAAATTTCAGAGCAGTTCTGCTTTAAAGAAGCAGTTTAAAAAAGTGTGCGCACACACACACACACACACACACACACACACACACACTCTCTATTTGTATGTAGGCTTCCCATATGATGCTGTTTGAAGCTGCGTGTGGTTTAAGCACAACTGAAGCACAGAGAGATGAAATGTAGGGTCAGGATGGAAAATTCCATAAAAAAAAAAAGCTGAGCATGTAAAATAAATCTGACTCCATGAAAGGTTAGGACTACTAGCATGCTTAAAAATACACAAAAACTGTGTTTGTTGTAAACCGTTTTTAGGGACTAAAACCAAAACACAGACTTGACAAAGCTCGATAAAAATCTGCCAATTATTTCCCAATAACTGCCTAAACACAGGGTTTAATTCAGTTGGACAAAAAGCAGTTTCCTGCCAAGCTTAGTTCTCAAAACAGAAATACTAATTTGGCACTACCATCCCAACCTTCTAGCTATGAAAGTAAAACTGCAACTCAGTGCCTTCCTCTAAAAAAAAAAAAAAAATCAAACCACTCAAAACCACATTTTTTCCACCGAATGGGTAGTGTATGATCCCCTCTGAAGACAGCAGCATTACAGATTACCAATCCAAAAAAAGTAGTGGTGGCAAAATAAAAGCTGTGCTTCACAACTGGTCTGATATCGGTATTTAGAAAGCAACAGTTCATCTTAAGTTGAGAAACTGCTCATTGCTGTTGTTTTAAACTTAGATTTGTGGGCTTTTAGTGGTACTGTTATTTCTTTGCTGTCTTTACTTAGAATTGTTTTTGGGCTGTTGAAAATTTAAAACCTAGTTTGGTGTGCTTGTAGTGGTTTTGTTTTCCTTTGCTGTCTTTATTTGCTGCAAAGTTCTGCCCACACTCCCTCCCCTGCCCCCCACTCTTAATTATATGCCCTGTTAAATCCGACTGACAGGAGCGTAGCACAGGGAATAGCAGGGGTTATGGAGTAGGAGGGGCATAAGGGAGAGGAGGCCCACCCTCGGCACAACAAGTGTTTTGACTCTTAATTTTGTTTCGTTTTCCTTCTTTAAAAACAAAAAAATAGGATCAGTGGTAGGATTTTCAGGACAGTAAATTAATAACAAGCATTTGTCAATGCTGAATGTTTGCTTGCTGGCACTGGCATTGGTAGTGTAGAAGTTACAGAGCTGCATAATAGGAATGGCAGCGAAGTATTGAACTGAAGCCAACCCCACCACCACCCTGCAGAGAGTGGCAGGCATTAGGGTGTGCCTTTGGGTCGTCAGGCATAAAGACCACGCCATTTCACCAAACCTACCCTGCAGACACTGACAAGTGTCACGGTGTCCTTGGGGTCTTTGGTTCTTATGCGCACCCCATTCCATCAAGAAATACAGTGAGATGGGTGCGGTATAGGAGAATGGGGCAAGTTTGGGGCTCGAAGAGTCCAAGGCACACCTGATGCCTCTCACTGGCTGCAGGGTGTGGATGGGGTGGAATGGTATGAGCATGACAGGCAAGAATCCCAAGTCACACCCCTGATGCCTGTCATACTTCTCTACAGGGTGGGGCGCTATGGTCGAAACCCCAACGCCTCAGGCATTCGCTGGTATTTTCACTCCAAATTTTCAACATGGTTTTTTTGTGACCCCCACCTCATGAACAGTGGCAATATCAGTTTGTTAGCCGAAAACTGCTTTTGCACAGCGACTGTGGTATTTGGCACCACAGGTACAAAAACACATTCCGAACAGGATGTGAAAAATGACAGCGGTACTGTTCATGGGGAGGTGTAAAAAATGGCAATGTTGAAAATCTGCTGTGAAAATCTTAAAAAAAAAAAAAAAAAATGGTGAAGTCACGAGCGTGCATAGAAACTGTGCAACGCACACCCGTAATGTAACTAGTTTGGGGATTTTTTTTTTTTTTACAGTAGATTGTTAACACAAGCATTTTGGGACCTCCGATCATGAACAGTGTCAGTGTGATTTTCTTTATCTGTCCCGAACAATGATTTCCCACAGCGACCACGCATCTCTGCACTGAAAGTGTGAAAACACATTTCGGCCATGTTGTAGAAAATGACAGCTGTACTGTTCATAAGGAGGTGTGGAAAAATGCCACCGGTGAAAATCTGGACTGAAAATATTACAAATTCATGAACCTATGAGAGTGCGTGGAAACTGCGCAATGCTCACTCGTAACACAGTCATTTTATGGAGTTTTGTCACCAAATTTTCAACACAGCCATTTTAAGACCTCTGCTCATGACCAGTGTCACTGTGATTTTCTTAATCTGTCCCAAACATTGTTTTTGCAAACCAACTGTACCACTGTGCGCTACATGTGCAGAAACACATTTTGGGCGAGATGTGAAAAATGGTTGCTGCACTGCTCATAAGGAAGTGCTGTAAAATGGCACTGTTGAAAATCTGGTGTGCAAATATTCAAATTCGCAAACTTGCCAGCATGCGTAGGAACTGCGTAACGTGCGCTCCTAAAACAGCCATTTTGGGGAATGTTTTCACCAAATTTTCAACATAGCCATTTTAACACCTCTGCTCATGACCAGTGTCACTGTGATTTTCTCAACGTGTCCCATACATTGATTTCGCACACCGACTGCGCCATTGTGCACTACATGGGCAGAAACACATTGTGGGCGAGATGTGAAAAATGACAACTGTACTGCTCATAAGGAGGTGTGGTAAAATGGCAATGTTGAAAATCTGGAGTGAAAATACTGAAAATTTGCAAACTTGCGGCGTGCAGGGAACTCTGCAGCGCACGCTCGTAAAACAGTCAGTTTTAGGAATTTTTCACCAAATTTTCAAAATAGCCATTTTAAGACCTCTGCTCGTCAACAGTATCACTGTGATTTTCTTATTGTGTCCCGTACATTGATTTTGCGCATGGGCGGAAACACGTTTTGGGTGAGATGTGAAAAATGACAGCTGTACTGCTCATAAGGAGGTGTGGTAAAATGGCAATGTTGAAAATATGGGTGAAAATATTGAAATTTTGCAAACTTACGACGTGCGTAGGAACTGCATAGCATGCTACATAAAACAGTCATTTGGAATTTTTCACAAATTTTCAAAATAGGCTTTTTGAGGCCCACCTTATGAACACTGGCAGTGTCGTTTAGTTATCGTTCGGAAAGGTGATTTCGCACAGTGGCTCAAATCACCCTTACGTCCGAAATACGCAATGACAGTGCAAGAATTCATGAGAGGGTCCCAAAAACCCCATGTTGAAAATTTGGTACAATCAAAAATGCCTGAGATATGCAAGTTGAAAAACCCTATCTATCCCATTATACATCTTACGGCATTTCCTCAGTTTGCGGTCGGCTTTGAAGAGTGCAGCGTGTTCCGATCCACCGATGATCATCGCACCGAGCTCCAGGGCAAGTATGGGATGAGGGGGGTGTGGGGAGCAGGGTGCGCAGTGGGTGGGGTGCGGGTTGTGGGGGGGCAGGGAGACTGGAGGACAGTTTTTTTTTAAAAGATGGCCGGGGGCGTTTGCCACGCTGGGGTGGGCTCCCAAGCGTGGCAGAGACGACAGGGGCATGGAGCCGGCAGGGTTAAGGCACCCGTCGGCCATGGCATCTGTTGCCACGCTGGGGTGGGCTCCCAGTGTGGCAGCTGAAACTGTTCGGAGGCTGGAGCCGGCGGGGGTGGGCACCCGTCGGCTATATTTGCCACGCTGGGGTGGGCTCCCAGCGTGGCACTTGGATGCTTGGGGGAGAGAGACAGTGGAGCCGTCGAGGGATTGGGTACCCCGGCCATTACATCATTTTGCCACGCTGGGGTGGGCTCCCAGCGTGGCACCTGGATGCTTTGGGGGGGGGGCGTCGAGCCGGAGGGATTGGGCACCCCCGTCGGCCGTACAGTGTGGAGGCGCATGAGCACGCAGTGTGCGTGCGCGTGTGTGTGTATAGAGCTCTGCTCACTCAAGCGGAGCTCTCCCTTTCAACTGCATGCCACTGCATTTTCAGCTGTCAGACAGCTGGAGCAGTGACTGGCGCTCTGCGACCGCGCCTGCACATACACTGACTAAACTGGAAGAGGCTGACACACCTCTGGAAAATTCGTATGATGGCACTATGTTTCTTGCACATGCGTGCAAGCAAACATAAAAAGGGAACTAGGAGAGCTTCAGTAACAGACAAATACTGCAGCAGCAGTATAATGCGGGGAGTAATGCAATGCAGTGGATGCAGGGCAGCCATATTCAGGCAGACCTTCTGGACACTGAGGTGCTGCCCTATCTGCAGGCATCTCTCTGGACTGCAGGATGAGGTAGCCAGATTCCGAGCGGAAGCAAACTGGGTCAGGAGTACCTTAGTCCCATCCAGAGACCACCCAGTCCAACACCGCTGCCTCAAAAGGATGCCAAGAAGGAGGAGCACTTGGATGATGGTGGGCTTGGGGAGGGTTAAGGTGGTCAGGCAGAGGCATATCCCAAATCCTATTCCACTCCAGAACCGTTATGTCGCACTCATAAATGGGGACAACCAAACAAAAGGTACCCAGAGAAGTGGAAGGGAAGGATATGAAGGTCAACCAAGGAAGTGACCTCAGTGGGGAGAGCAGTGGACCCCAGAGGAGGAGAAGCAAATCCTGGTGGGGGACTTAATCGTAAGAGGGATCCAGCTAGGAGGATAGGGAGCAGAGGTGCCTACAAGGTGCTACGGCATGGAGGGATGGGAGGAAGATCCCGGGGATCGCTGGGAAGGTAAGACAGGAGGGTGAGCTGAAGGTCATTATCCACCTAGGTACTAATGATCTGGCATATAGGGAGCCTAAAAAAATTCAGGAAGAGTTTAGGAAATTCAGGAGGGGTCTCGAACAAGTGGTTACTTCTGTCACCTTCTCGGAAGTACTACCTGTGAGAGGCATTGGTGAGCATAGGGGCACACGCACCAGGAACTTTAATTCATGGTTGAAGAACTGGTGCTGTGAGGAAGGGTTTGGATTCACTGGTGACTGGGAACTCACCTGGAAGGATGGAGGCTTGTTCAAGCCTGATGGCCTGCATCCGTCCTGGAGGAGAATCCAAGCACTCAATGACAAGTTTAAATGCTACATGGACGAGCATTTAAACTAACCGGGGGTGGCAGGCCATCAAAGAGGGTTCCTAATTGCCCACCCTCCACAGTTAGCAGTAGAACCAGTAAACAAAAATACTGGATATCTCTACAAAGCAGTGTGCAACAGATGGAGATAAGCACCCAGGAGGTGGGTAAGCAGAAAGGGAACAAAATTCAACAGAAGGGCAGACAGCAGGGAAAGCCAGGGATAAAGGACAGCCATGGAGGGGGCTGGAGTAGAACAACTAAACAGTCCAGGGAGTTAAAATCATGGAAAACCACCTGTGCCGATGCCAGGTGCCTTAGCAACAAGATGGAGGATCTGGAGGCTGTCATGGTGCAGTCAGACCTGGACATTGTGGCCATCACAGAGACCTGGTGTAATGATAAGCATGACTGGGAGATGGTCATACCTGGCTACAACATATTCAGAAGAGACAGGGCAGGCAAGAAGGGAGGAGGAGTGGCACTTTATGTGAAAGATGGCATAAAGGTCAGAGATCCAAGAGGAACAAAATGGGGGAGAGATACTATGGGTTAAGTTCGAAAGGAAAATGGGGTCAGCCATCCGCACTGAGGTGGTCTACAGACCACCAGCCCGGGAGGAAGAAAACTGATAGGGAGCCGATGCTAGCCATCCAAAGGATGGCAGACACGGGTGGGGTGGTGCTGGTTGGAGACGTCAATATTCCAGACATGAACTGGCGCCTTCCAGCAGCAGCATCAACCAGGAGCAGAGTTATCCTGGACTCCCTTCAAGGTGCCTTCCTCAAGCAACTGGTCATGGAACCAACTCGGCAGAAGGCAATATTGGACTGCATGCTCACAAACAGGGACAGTGTGATGGGGTAACAGTGGGGGAGCACCTGGGGAACAGTGACCACCAGTCACTGTGGTTTGAATTCACAGAAGGAGCAGAACCAAACCGTACAAAAACACGTATCCTGGATTTTAGGGGGGCAGACTTTGGGAAAATGGGAAGATGCTTGAAAGAGGCATTAATGGGAATGGGGCCGGGAAATCAGGGGGTTGAGGAACAGTGGGCAATATTTATAACGGGGATTACAAGAACAACAGAATTATGCATTAAGCAGGTTAGCAAGGGGAAAAGGAAGAGAAAGCCATTATGGTTTTCCAGGGAGGTAGCGGAGAAAGTAAAAGCCAAACAGACTGCATACAGGCAATACAAAAAGACGTAGGCAGCAGGGGATAGGGAAAAGTACCAGGACAAGTAAAGGGAGGTCAGTAAAGGAAGCCAAAGCTCATCGCAAAATCAGTGGGTAAAGGGGACAAAACCTTTTACAGGTACATAAGTGAAAAAAGAAAAGCAAAGGGAGGGATAGTGAGACTGAAGGGGGGAGGATGGGGGCCACGTGGAGGATGACAACAGTAAAGCTGACATACTGAACTGGTATTTCTGCTCAGTCTTTACTGAAGAAGAGGAGGGTAATGGGCCTGAAGGGAGTAGTACAAGGGGTGGGAACAGCGCAGAACAATGGAAACAAGTCCCTTTACACGGGAAAGGGTCCTGAAGGAATAGGTGTTGATAAAGCAACGGGGACAGATGGGGTGCACCCCAGGGTCCTAAAGGAACTAAGAGAGGTGGTGGCTGAACCTCTGGCAATCCTGTTTGAGCCGATCACTGGATACAGGAGAGGTACCCAAAAACTGGAGGACAGCAGATGTAGTCCCCTTATACAAAAGCGGGAACAAAGAGGAAGCAGGGAACTGCAGACCAATCAGCCTGACCTCTGTAGTGGGGAAGATCATGGGAGCACTACTGAAGAAGAGATTGATGGAACATCTGGTTGCCAATGGACTACAGGACCCAAGGCAGCATGGTTTCACCAGGGGGGAGGCCATGTCAGACAAACCTCATTGAATTTTTCGACTGGGTGACAAGGGGGGTGGATCGGGGAGGGCAGTGGACGTGGCCTATCTGGACTTCAGCAAGGCCTCTGACACTGTGCAACACAGAAGGCTATTAAACAAACTGGGGAACATGGAAGTGAGCTGGACAGTAATGCTGTGGGTAGGTAATTGGCTGGGTGGCAGGACACAGAGGGTGGTGGTAAACGGCTGTCACTCCACAGAGGGAAGAGTGACCAGTGGGGTATTCACAGGGATCAGTGCTGGGACCGGTCCTATTCAACATCTTCATCAGTGACATTACACAGGACCTAGAAGGCAGAATTTCCCTGTTCGCTGATGACATGAAGCTCTGTAACAGGGTGGACACTCCAGAGGGTGTAGACAGCATGAGGCGGAACCTTCTGAAGCTTGAAGAATAGTCAAGGGTTTGGCAGTTGAAATTCAATGCAAAGAAGTACAAGATAATACATATGGGGCACAAAAACCCTGGAACAACATATCGATTGGGGGGTGACGATATAGCATGTACCAAGCAGGAAAGGGACCTTGGGGTTATCATCTCTGATGACCTCACGGTAGGGAAACAGTGCGACAAGGTAGCAGGTAAAGCAAATAAGATGCTGGGATGCATAGGCAGGGGCATCACTAGCAGGAAAAGGGAGGTCACAATTCCACTATACAAGACACTAGTGAGGGCCCACCTGGAGTACAGTGTACAGTTCTGGAAACCTTACCTATGTAAGGACATAGGATAGAGAAGGTTCAGAGGAGGGCAAAGATGGTACAGGGATTGCATCACAAGTCCTATGAGTACAGGCTAAAGGACTTGAATATGAATTCCCTGGAGCAGAGGCGGGAGAGAGGGGATATGATACAGAGACATACAAGTACCTTACAGGGAAGTACGGGGTGCAGGAACACACTATTTTCCAGCAAAAAATATGTTCCAGGACTACAGGGCATGGGATGAATTTGGAGGGAGGGTGATTCACAGGAAACATGAGGAAGAATTTCTTCACAGAACGGGTGGTGGACAATTGGAACACCCTGCCAGAGGACGTCGTGGGGGCTGAAACAATCACGGGATTTAAGAATGCATGAGATAGACATAAGGGAATTCTGGTGGTCAGGGGTAAGGGGCAACAGACTTCTAGGAAAACAAAGTGAACTTACAAGCTTATAGGCCCTTATCTGCCGACAGTGTCTATGTATCCAAGTTAACTGAAATTCAGATATGCCCTCACAGGCTCAGGCACACTAGATGGGCTACTAGGCCTTTACTTGCCATCATTTTCTCAATGTAAATGTATCCTGAAACTCCCCATTTGTACTGGTAAATAATACGACTGCAAGGTGGTCAAGCCCCTCATATTGCAAGTTCTGCGTAGCGGAGCATCATTTTCATAAGCACTACTGTCTGAGCAGTAACGCTTTGCCATTAGTGTTAAAGCAATGTACAGGTTGGATTTAAAAACAAACGACCACCTATCACACTAGGTCATATTAGAAACAAACTACTATGACGGAAGATAAGGACTGACTGGCCCGGCCCCACCCACTCTGCCTATTTTCTCCCTGCCTATATATTATTATCACCGCAGACCCCACTTTATCGCTTGATACCACACACACCCCCCCCCCCCACATACCTATCCCATGCCCGTACAGCCATCATGACCGATCGGAGTTGAGACAAAAAAATAAATAAATAAATATATAATTTCTCTTACGATTACATTATACTTTCTGAAAAGATCTAAGTGTCTGTATTTGCAACTATCTAGGCTATGAATATTTTAAAAGTTTGGAGTGATGGCAATATGGATAAGCTCAACCTATATAATGAAAATACACTTTTAATACATTGCTGTTTTTTTTTTTTTAACATAACTGTACTAATTCAGTGACCAGTCCGGTTTAGAGAATAAAAATTAGGCTGCTAGTCCTTCTAGTTAAAAAGTAGGTCCTTTTTAAAGAAATTATTTTTAGGATGGGCTACTTTTGAACCATTAGGGTTAGAAACAAATGTTTTAATGAAAGCTTGGATCAATATGTTTTGATACACTAAATGTATCGAGAGAGTGGCAATTTAAAATCAAAAGAACATTTTTTTTTTTTTTTTTTTTTTTAAATAAAGTCAGCTGGTTCCATAGTGCCAAGCAAAGGGGTTCACCTGGCAAGCTGGAGACCCAGGTTCGCACCCCAAGCCCAGGTGTCGGAAGCGAATTCAGAGCATCCACTGGATGCTTCCCTCCTGTGGGGTAGGCAGGGTCTCGGCACCTGTAGGTGGACTGGGAGATGTGCAAGAAGCGTGAAGCCTCGACAAGCCCCCGCCTCAGGTAGCCGTCCCCACGTAGGCCCAATCAGGGTGGAGCGGGAGGGCCAGAAAATGGAAAACTGCCCCATGAACGGCCAGATGACGTCCGCCTGTCCCCATCGCCACAAAGCCCCGGATTGCCCAGATCGACTCCAGCAGCACCCAGGTCAATGATCTCCCTTGGAAGGGGGATCCATCCGAAGGAATAAGTCAGGTTTCCCGGGGGGGAGCTGCCAATATCAGGGTAGAAGATGGCGATGGGGGTGGAGTGGAGGCACTAGGAGGCCTGAAGTAGTGGCCAGTTGGGGTGCTCGGGAGGAGCTAAAAAAAAAAGAAGGAAAAAAAAAAAAAAGTGATTTGTGGTTAATACAGAAGCAAAACACCGACCAATGGAATTGACCTCTGTTAAACAGCAGCATGTAATCAGACGGATTCTGCCGACTTGCAAACATTTTTCTGCAACTACGAATCCCAGAATCTCCTGTAGCTGACAGTGCTTGTTAGACCTTTTCATAAACCCCAATCAGATTGTCTGCTAGTCCTGCTGTTCTCCCCAGGGCTAATCAGAGCAGCAGGACTGGCAAACAAAGAAAGGTCTGGGGATCATCCCTGGCACCCATATTCTTCAATATGTACATCAGTGACCTGGGAGAGGGATAATGGGAGGTACCTCTCTGGACTATACAAAACTCAATTCAGGAGGGTGGATAATACAGAAGGGACTACCAATATGTAAATACTGGAAGTAGGGGCACAGGACCCTCTCCAAAACATCAGTAGAATGACCCCCACTTTGGACATGTAACCAGAGTTTTTTTGTAAGGTTAAAAGAACAGGTTTTTAGGGATGGTACCCTGGGGAGAAAATATAGGACAAAGTATGGGGTGGTGTGTGTAATGAGAATATTACCCCCTCCCCCGAGGTGCTGGATGCCACATAAATACAGAGAGTGAAGCTCGAGGGGTTTATCTCAGCATCCAACACTGAGGGTGTGTGTAAAATTCAAGTTTACACACCACCCCATATAATTGTTGGGTTTCATTTTTTTCGACCTCATCAATTATATAAACAAAAGGCGTCTCTGTGCAGCCACCATCTGACCGGTTTTCAGGGTCAGCGTGTCGGATCTTGACTGCTACAAAAAAAAAAAAAAAAAGCTAGTTTTAGGGGTTGCTAGGATGCACTTCAAAATGGTTTGTGTAGCGGTTTCTTTTTTTAAAAGGGTTTTACTTACTGCCAAGCCAGAGTGGTGGTCTGGTTGGTGGCGATGCAGAAGAGTGGCAGCCGTAGCTGGGTAATGCGCAGAGACAGGGAAACCCAGAGCATATTTGCCGTAATAAACACTCCTTTATTATGGCAAATTTTGCCACGGGTTTCCCATAGGAAAAAAAAACAAAAAAAACACTAATTAAACAAAACAAAACAAAAAAAAAAAAAAAAACACACACACACACACACACCAGTGCAGGCACACAACTTTAGTGGTTGCTGCTGTCTTGGAGTAACTCTGGGGTAACTTGTGACAACTGTTTTGATACTTTGTTGTTAGTAAATAACTATTTGGTAAGCTGCTACTCAGCTTTCTGATTTTTTTTTTTTTTTTTAAATCAGCAGCAGTGCAGTGGTAAAGTGTGTGCAGGGTTCCCTTCTATTTGGTTGGTTCACATTTTATCACCAGCACCACAGTCCCAGGGCGACCCTTATCCTTTCAGTTGATTGTACATCAAGTTTTGACATACCACACCTATCAGCAAGGGTCTCTAGGCAGACTGGATGGACTGCAGGTCTTTTTCTGACTGTAAATTTCTCTGTATGAAAAACCAATATATGCTTCTTGTACATTTCTATGGGCTGTTTTTGTTGCTAGTAATCTCCTGTGTTTTCTCTGTGTGTATTTATAGGTTCCATTATCTTTGTTTTAGAGACAGGCAGCTCCTATCATGAAAAACACGACCTCACTGTACTAGCTGGCACCAGTTAAACTGTGCTATCTTACATAACTGAGATTCACAACAGCCTATGTTTGCACGCAGCAAGCACGAAAGGAAAATTAAGGGTAAGAAGTCAAAGAAAGAAACCAAAATGCTTGTATGTGAACGTACAGAAAGAGCATTCACATATGACATGAAAGTACCAAAAGGAATGTGCTGATAAAGAAAACTGAAAGTAGAACAGACAAAGGAGACGCTACTATTTCATAGCCCCTTCCCACACATTCTTATAAACGGGTGGATACCCTGGGTGTTTTATCCCTGGCAACACTAAAATGCTACTGATAGTAAAATCATGTAAGACATGAGAAGTTTTAACAACTGGCATGGAAGCAGTAAAGTACAGTAAATAAAAACAGGATAATAACAGCAAGTACCAAACAAGCATTTGTCGATGCCGAATGTTATCTTGCTGGCATTGGTACTGGTAGTGCAGGAGTCAGAGAGAAGCATAATAGGAATGGCAGTGAAGTACTGAACTGACGCCAACCCCACCCCCACCCTGCAGAGAGTGACAAGCATTGGGGTGTGCCTTTGGGTTGTCAGCCATAACGCTCGCACCATTTCACTTCACCCTACCCTGCAAACACCGACAAGTGTCACATTCTGCCTTGGGGTCTTTGGGCCCTATGCTCACCCCATTCCATAAGGAAATCCGCCAAGATGAGTGCAGTATAACAGTCCAAGGCACACCTCGAAGCCAGTCACTGGCTGCAGGGTGGGGGTTGGGATGGAATGGCGTAAGCATTACAGCCGACAATCTCAAGTCACACCCCTGACGCCTGTCAGTCTCTACAGGGTGGAGCATCACAGTTGGAAAGCCTAACGCCCCAAGCATTTGTTTGTATTTTCACTCCAAAATTTTCAACATGGGCTTTTTGTGATCCCAACTCATGAAGAGTGGCACTATCAATTTGTTAGCCGAAAGGTGATTTTGCACAGCAACTATGCCATTTGGCGCCACAGATGCGAAAACATATTTCGAGCAGGATGTGAAAAATGAGAGTTGTACTGTTCATGAGGAGGTGTAGAAAACTGGCAATGTTGAAAATCTAGAGTAACAACATGAAAAATTGGTGAAGTCACACACGTCTGTAGAAACTATGCAACGCACACCAGTAACGCAATTATTCTGTGGATTTTAACCAAATTTTCAACACAGGCATTTTGGGACCTCCACTCATGAAGAGTGTCACTGATTTTGTTAATATGTCCCGAACGTTCCTTTCCACAGCAACCACGCCACTGTGCAACATGTGCGAAAACACAGTTTGGGCAGGATGTAAAAAATGGCAGCTGTACTGTTCTTAAGGAGGTGTGAAAATGGCAATGTTGAAAATCTGGAGTGAAAATATTAAAAATTGTCGAAGTTACCAGCGTACGTGGAAACTGCGCAATGCACGCTCATAACACAATAATTTTTTTTTTACCACATTTGCAACATAGGCTTTTTGGGGCCCCACCTCATTAACAGTGGCACTATCATTTCGTTAATCTGTCCCAAAAGGTGATTCCACGATGAATGCGAAATAACCTTTTGGTATCGAATAACGAGATGACAGTCTGAAATGTTATTAGAAGTCTAGAATCCATGTCGAAAATTTGGAGCTAAAATAATGGCTGAGATATCCACCTAAGTTGCACACACACACACACACACACACACACACACACCCCATTCACATTTATCCCATTATACAGCTTACCGGCATTTCTTCATTTTGCAGTTCGGCTTTGAAGAGTCAAGCGTGTTCCACTCACTGAAGATGTAGCGCCCGGACCTCCAGAGGTAAGTATGGGTTGAGGGTGTGGAGTGCGCAAGAAGGTGGTGCGAGTTGGGGAGGGGCCAGAAACTTGGGCACACTGGGGTGGGCTCCCAGTGTGCCACACAATAGGGGTAAGGCGGGCTCAAGAACATGGTTGGCTTTCTGTGAGCAGCAGTACACGAGGTGGGCGCCAGTGTGCCACACAATGTTGGGGGGTGGTTTGCAGACATGCTGACCACGGGATTAGGCACCACGATGTCTGTTTTCTTTGAGGAGCCTCCGCCACCTGTTACTAGAAATGCTTCACCAGGAAAGGCACATCACAGGCGTGTCATCTGTACGCTGCATGACGAGCTGTCTCTGATTGCAGCGGCACATTTTAAGTTGGTGACACTTTGTATGTACTTGTGTCAGCATAGCATAACTGGCTAACTGAAGATGAGGGGCGCACCTACTAAAACGTGCCCTGCATTCGCTAACACTGACACACCTCTGCGTTTCTCATACTACCACAAGATGTTGCTTGCGCAAGACAACATAAAAAGGTCAAAATCACTTGGAGTTATACTGTGTGCAATTAAATAATATCACTGCATGTGATCAACTTCTAAAGGAATATTGTTGGACTTCTAACTAGGGATTCAAATTTAGAGTTTTCCACCCAAGAATAATGCATTAAATCGACATACATTTCACTTGCAAGGGGTCCTGGCAAGCCAATAACAAGTGTGCATACATCTATCTGAACAGAGGGACACTGGGCAAGTTCCCAAGCTTACAAATATTTTAGGCAGAATACCGTAACCCTGGTATGAAGTACAGTGTCCTTACAAACCATACTATGATGAGCAGATGAAAGGTGGTAAAGAATTCCATTAGCGTGGACTGATAAGCAAGTGCAATTTGGCATCCCTCAATTTAGGAATAAACTGAAAAATAATGAAATATCAAAAGTGCACATTCTGAGGATTTAATTCAGTTTTGTTGCACAAATATGAATCAGGCTTTACCAATTTAACCCACAAAGCGTAGCTGCCAGCACCCCTCCAATGTCCTACCAACCCAGTTCTAAAGCCTCTTGAAAGAGCATTCAGAATAAAACGCAATGGTGTAAACGGGTAAACTCTGTCACAGTGAAGTTGCAAGGCTTTCGTATGCAAACAGTATTGGCCTAATCGGAGGACAAACTGCCTAGGGAAACCACAGCAGTCATTTTTAAGGCTATGCAGGGTTTGCAGAGAAAGGTATTTTGTTTAAGCAGCTACCAACACCTCAAGGAAAATCTAAATAATGATACTGTTTAGATAAGTCATTTTTATAATTATATTGTGTTTTTCAGTTTTCTCCTGTTTTCAAGATTCTAAATGACTTCAACTTACATATTGTCTTGAGTGTGTGGGTACTTTACATGTAAGGACATTTCCAAGAAAACAAGATATGAGCCTGCCTTTCAAAATGTAATCTGCTCCAGCCCTGCTGCTGCCATAAAAATGGCGTCCTAGTCCTCTGCTTGCGATACTCATTCTGCAGCAATAAATTCTGATATAGAGGATTAGGGCTTCAGGCAGACAAGCAGCAGAAAAGTAAGAGAAACAGAGTATGAAATACAGATAAAGTTCCTCCGTGTTGTGGTCCTTGTAGTATTAAGACACACTACATGGCAGTGAAGGCAAGCATGTGCCACCATCACCAGTGCTGTATCTGTCACATGAATTAAATGGACACTGTCTAGATAAAAATCCACATTTTATGACTGGCTACTTCCTCTAAAATTCATTGATGGTGTTGATAAGTTTTATCTGCCTCCTTGCTTAACAGAACTGAAATGCATGTATAACCTATAGTTATACCCAACCTTGTTTGGTTTCAAATTCTTGATCTACTCTTACTGCGCACTTCCTGAACATTAGGCACACCCCAAAATAGTGCAGCCACCCATGATGCAATACTCTCCTCTACTCCAACTGCATTATGAGTGGCTAGACTGTGTTAGAGATTTCCCCAAGTCCAGGAAAAGATTCAGTAACATTTGATCATGAAATGTAAATAAAACATGTTTTTATGTGGTAACATCAGTATGGCAGGCAGTCTGTTTTTCACATTTTAAAAGAAAATAAACGAATCAAGCTACCAGCTACATCAGCAGTGTCTTCAGAATGTGAACAATGGAAACGTGTTTTTTTTAAACTATGAACACTTCAAGACCTGAGGGGGTTGGCAGTTTCCCTTTAACATAGGGCTGTGCACTCCATGTTAATGTGGTGCCTTTCATAAGAAACTAAAATTTAATAAAAGAACACACATACACACTATAAAAGAAAACAAAAAAACGGTGGCTAAACTGTGTCTTAATATTATGGTTTTCAAAATATTCCCACAGGCTTAATCAGCACTAATGCAGAGTAAAGGAAGATCCAGTTAAACAAGCTATCCATATTTACATGATTAATTCTAACTTAAAAACTTGACAGATGGGTCAATGTTTCAAATAACTATACACTGAGCTGCCTCACAGATGTCGCTTCAGTGAACACCGATTGGGGGGTTTATTTCAACTGAGGGATTCTGCAAATTATTAACCACTAACAGCTTGTCAACAGGACAACAGCAGAAAAACAAAATAGTCTCCATGAGGGGCTGGAGGTGTATGCAAGTTACAGAGCCCTTCACTTCTGGGGCTTGGGTTTGAATTTTGACCTGGTCAGTAGTGACAGACAGCTTCTCCAGTGGCTCTTTGGAGCACAAAGCACAAGTCATTATGTTTCAGTCCAGTTCGCATAGGGCAGGTGTTCATGTCACCAAAATCACACACACACACGGCACAACAGCTGCCAGTGTCTCACAAAAATCAAAGACTGAATTGGGGGTCTGAATTTCCTTCTTTCACTAGCTGGGAGCCACTACATTATAGGGTTGAGAGGTACATTGGTGGAACAGCACTGCAGCCATCCATGCGCTGTACCAGTTCTGCAAGTCAAAAGGAAATCCATTTACAGTAGTTATTTTTAGGTTATGAACTGTAGCACGAGGGTAGCAGAGACAAAGGCCCATATTCAGCCACGCCTCGCCTGCATTACACTGCTAGGAAATAAGGGCAGTTGCCCAGTAACACCATAACGGCTCATCTACTTGAAAAGACAGTAAAATCCCACATCAGAACAAAATAACCAGTGGTCGTTTTATTCAGGAAAATCTATTCCTGTGGAGAAATGTACTTTTAGCACTCCATTCATCATAGGGGCCCTGCATGCTCACAGTTCAAGCACTGCCAGCATGCAGAGCTCTGATGCCTAGTCTGGTCAAAGAGGCTCCACCACCGCTACTTGGCAATAAGATCATGGGATATGGCACACAACGGATAAGACTGCCACATCGGAGGACAATATTTAAAACTGAAATAAAATTCAGCAATTACGAGCCTCATGACCCTGTAGCGCCCTGGTTATATAATCATTTGTGTGACATTAATTTATTGTTAGAAGTTTTGTGAGGGATCACTATGTGGTCAAAGTACAAATTACTAAAGCTGCTGGTCAGCATCATCTCTTTAGGCACATTTATACAGCCCGATCTGCACTGGTGCAAGTGGTGCAAATTAATTACACCAGTGCAGATCATGTCCTGTAAACAGCCTGCTGATCCTTGTAAATTGCTCTGAAGGGGCACTGGGCGATCACCGATTTTTTGTGAGTTTACGTACTGGTGCAGGCGTTTTTACCTAGCAGGTAAATACGCTGCTCTGCCTGCACCAATACAGCACGGCAGTATACCGTGCCACATCAAACCCACCTGACTGCCCCCAGACTGTTTACCTCAAGTCTCTTGACCCCTCAAATAGCATCTGCTGCTTACTTGGACCCACCATAACCTCAGACACCAGCACAATACTCTCCGACGACCCCCTCCCCCATCCCAGATGCATCATTTGCCTCTCAATTTATATATACTGTTGCATCTAATGAAGCCAATATATACTGTTGCGTGTATTGCAGCCAACATATACTGCTGAGTGTAATGCAGCCAAGTCATTAACATCGTAAGCACTGGAGAATCTGCCTTCAATTTAGATGTTTCCATACCCTGCACACACGCCCAGCTAATCTGATAGCTTCCCATGCCCTGGTGGAAATACAGTATAAGGGCAGGAAGTTCCCATGAAACTATTCACACTGCCTTGTGTGTAAACAATGGCATGTAGTGGTGCGGGTACAGTGGCAGGCGACAGCACAGCTGAAAGCGCAACAGCTTCTCCTATGTAAAATGCACCTTTTAAAGTACCACAGCAAATGCACCTTCTAAGTAACACAGCTGAACTACAACAGTAAGACTAATGCCAGTATGGTGTAAGCTATGCTGACCTATAACTGTTAAGTAGCGTGTGTCAAAGGCCATACCCACAAGGAAGCTCCGGACAAGCAAAGTGCTGGGGTTTTGGGCCAGACGATGCCCTGTTTAAAACTTGCTCCCGGTGGCCATTTTGGGTCAGATCCAGCAATGGATGGTTAGAACGCCATATGGCATCTATGGGAACAAGTGAGTTTATGTGAGCAGATTACTGTATTTGTGCTGCTGTCCTTTTTTCGTTTGGACCTGTGACTGGGATGTGCTGCTACAAGCAGGAGTTGGCTTTAAAGTGGCAAAAACCTAAACAAAAAATAAATAAATAATTCACTTTTGCACCGTACTGGTTCTAACTTTGTCTGCAGCCATCATGCTACTGTTACTGAGCACATATGCACTTTATGTAGAATGTTAAAATGCACGCTTGCACTTTTATTCAAGGACTGGAGCAATAAACTGGACTGCAAAGCAAAAAGTCTGAGTGAGTCCCCTATTTTATACAGTAATAAACTTTGCAGCAAGTTAGCAGTAACTGGTAAGAGCACAACCAGTGAATGTCAGTGACTGTGTTAAGGCTAGCTTCCCTTGTGGCTGGCACGCCCCTCATCTCCAAGCGGGATTTCCTTTGTCATTACATCTTCCAAATAGTAAGGCCTTGGGCAGGGAACAGAGCCATTTCTTCTGGCAAGGGCACCAGTTTAAAAGAATCGTACTGACCACCCACTGGTGTGGCAGTAGCGCTCCCACTTGTGACGCTAATGACCCAGTTTCGGGAAGGAATCTGGGATGTAGGGGGCAGGAAGATGTAGCATCTCGGACACTCACCTCCAAAGAGAGAAAAGGCTGTTTATCTCTGCTTCAGTACCACCACTTGGGTGACCGCAGGTGGAGGTGTACACTGGAGATGAATGATCAGAGAGGGGGACGACACTGTCAAGTCTTGCGTGCATGTGCCATTCAAGGGCCTCCCACGATGTCTGTGGGCAGGGCAGAACAGAAACACATAGGCCGCTCGCAGCATGCTGTCCTGCACCGCTAACCAAGTTCCAGCGCAGGAACCGAGCTTCAGTTCTGAAGGAATTAGGGTCCCATCCATCGGCCCTGCCTGGGAGTGCAGTAAGGAGGAACATGGTACCCGAGTAAGTCTCAGGGAGGGGGTTGACAGGGCTGGGGGAGAAGGTAGGACCAATGACAGCCAGTCAGACAAGGGGAGAAAAGTAAAAAAAAAAAAAAAAAATTAATAATAATAAGTATTGTAGCACGGTTATACGAATATTTTATGACAAAGAACCTCTGTGTGCACGCACTGAGGCAATGGTTACCCCAAAGGGCATTTGGCCGGAAGCCATGTTTACAAAGAAATACAAAAATTGTACTCCCACAATACAGCCCATGATGCTTTGCATTGTAGGGGCATATTTGTGAATATTATGATAAGCATCATACGGTTACCAAGGATCTCGTTAATTTGTGACCAGTACCTCTTTGGGTCATTGGCAGAGGCATTGAGTAGTTTCCTATAACAGTCACTCTAAGCAGCACGAATCTCCTATTTGCAGGCATTGCACAAGGTTCGATACACAATGAAGTCAGCATGAAGTAAGGAAGATTTCCATTTAGTCCATAATTTGTCCCTCTGTCTGATAATATGTAGAAGGGTCTGCTTTAACCATTTGGTAGTTATGCACCTGACCCAGCGACAAGTAGAGGGAATGTGCCTTATTTGTAGGGAGAGTAAGGTATCTGTGAAATAGTCAGTGGCTAGGTTGATAGTAATAGTAGTAGTAGTAGTAGTGATAATAATAATAATAATAATAATAATAATAACAACAACAACAACAACAACAGGAGGAGACCAGTCAACCAGCCTTAAATGGTGAAGGAATGCGTTCTGGTCAAAGGCAGAAAAGTTGGAAATGGATACAATTTTAGAAGGGTATGAAAGAGGGGAGGCAGCCCAGACAAGGTGAACAGAGTGGTCGTTGATCTAAAACTCCAGCAGAGGAAATTCGGTCCTTCCTGTTGGGGCGTATTCAATCAATAAGTGCGTGGCTAGATCCACTAAAACAGAGCCGTGTGGGTGCAGAGATGAGTTGTGATAGGTTAGCCTTACTGATTGTGGAGGCAAGGTTGGAGGAGTTTGTGCCAAGCCAATCAAGGTTAAAATCTCCTAGACAAATCATTTTGTTTTTCTTAATTACGGAAGGTAAGAGATTGATAAGTTACTCAAGGTCTTGTTTTCCATTTTTAGGAGGTATGTGGAGTTTCTTGCACCACCTAACTGCAAAATCTCAGTCAATGAGTGCAAAATCTCACAAGGTTTCAGCAGGTTATTAGGTAGAAGGGATAGGTTAAGGCGAGTCTTGTGGTACAGTACTAGACTACCACCTCTTTTGGGAGTGGAACAGTCAGCATGCAGTATATTACAGCCCAGGAGGGAGCATAAGAAATAGGGGATGGAGGGCTTCAACCATGACTTGAATATCATGAGAATATCGGGCTTATTAATATGGACCCAAACTTCCAACACCATGTGATTTGCCAGTAGGCTGTGTATGTTCAGGTGAGCAATTTTTTGTCCAGGTAACTGGATTGGAGGGTGAGGGACTGCCTGAGGAGTTATGTTATGAGGGGCAGTAGGGCCAACGTTGGACTCAAGTCACCTGAGAGGGATAGGGAAATAGCTATAACCCAAAAGGTGACAATCACAAAACCCACGAGATATACAGAGGAGGTATGTTTCATTCTATGGATTACCTGAGTAGACTGCGCAGCAGTTTGATGTTGAGGCCCACGACTGGAGTGCGAGGTGGTGTAGCCAGCAGGTTAGAAAAAGTAAAGTCATTGGGGCTAGCGTCAGCAGAGTGGGGAGGAGGTCACAGTATGACAGATGTGGAAGTCAAGAACCACAAGGGTACAGAGGGGTTAGCAGGCCGGCAGAGAGGAGAAGGTGCATCCTATTTATGTATTGGGAGCAAAAAAATGTTAGTGTGACCCAGAGGGGAGGGAGTAGCAGAAGCACTATAATACCAGAGGAGGACTGGGTACAGCCAGATAATGAGTATTCAATGCTAGATGCTGACAAGAAAAGCTAAAAGGATAAATGGTACGCAGAAGAGACCTCTAGTGGACACTCCGAATAATCTACAAGTTGTGTACTAGGGTGATAAAAAAAATCCACTGTAGGTCGTGTCACGTTACTGATCACATAACAGATTACTTATAAGATGAATGCTCACCCAGTGCGGAAGGGTGGGTGTGGGTGTTGCAGCCGTCGAGCTAGTGGCGGTGGGTGCACACCACAGCTTTGCAGGTAGTTACCTTGCTGCTGAACAGGCTTCTGCTGTGGGTGTGGGACGAGAGACAGCGCCACTGCTCTCAGTGAAGGACCGCCCAGTCTGTGCCCGACTGTGCAGCCTTGCTGCTGAACAGGCTCCTGGTGCAGGCGTGGGACGAGAGAGAGAGAGAGACGCTGTTCTCAGTGAAGGACCACCCAGTCTAACTAGCCCTACGGGCTTGTACTAGAGAACATAACATTTCAAAAAGTACACCAGCTGAACCAGTGAAAAAGTCTGTGGGGTTAGTGGATTTTCCTCAGTCACTAGCCCCACCAGCTAGTTGCTGCAAAACTTAACCCTGTATCACAGTGCTTAATTATCGTCAGTGAGCAATACTGTGATATATGCTTCTCCAGTAACATGCGCTACCTAATGGAGGCACTAACTGCCAGAACAATGCAGAGCAAGCCATAGACTGCGACAGGCTACACCCTCTGCATGTCCTCCAACCCAGATCCAGAGGGCTGAACAGTTAACCTCCATTCTATTCAACAGTAATATGTATCCCTTCAGATACTATTTAAAAGAAATTAAACCAACACAAAATTAGCAGCCTGGAGGTAGTGTGGGTGTCGGGGTCACTGAATGTTCCTTTATAAAAGGAATAACGCAGCCCAGAAGGCTGTTCATCTCAAAGTCATGCCTTCAAGCCAATACACAAAACAATAACACTGTTCCTGTGTGAATCACAATTCAGATTGTTTAATCATCACAATGGAATCCGTTATTACACAAGTTAGGAAGACTACAGTGCCTTTTCAGTTCTGTATCCACTCTGTTCTCCACAAGCCAGGGAAGTGCTTCTGGCTATTTTTATGAAGGAATCAAATTATTTCCCAGCCTCTGATCTGCAGTTTCCAAAACAGAGATGAAAGACAGTAGGATTGTGCATCAACCTGTATTTTAATAAAACTTACAAATATGAAGCAAATACCGTAGTGTTTTTTTTGTTTGTTTGTTTTTTTTAAATGAGGGTGTTCAGTGAATCATAACTTGCTGTGAAACACAGCCTCTCATGCTGCTGTCATTTCACTTGTGAATTCAAAGATTTGGAGGTCTGTGGACAAGAGTTGCAAGCAAGCACTAGCCCAGTACTGGGTATGTTGATCTATGGATTTCACACTTAACTCTAGGCAGGCAACCAGACAGACTGAACAGACCACTAAGTCTTCAGCCCGGTTTCCTAGGTTTGTGTGTTTTCTAGTCAAGTTCCTTCAACAACCTGGGATGTAGGACCACCCTTTTTTCTCCGAAAATGGAAAAACATAGCTGCCTTTTTTAAAACACCAATATTTTTCATATCTATGAAAACCTGGGAAATGTTATGGCTCTACGGCCATCCTCTCTATGCTCTACCATAAGTAATGAGCATATCTACTTTCAAGGTATCTCCATACAGAGAGAGAATACACTGCTGGACGAGTACCAAGCAGTACCAGCCCAACCTGGGTGACCATATCAGTGGAACAACCCCTAAGGACAGCAGGCCTCAAAACAGCCAGGCCAAACCCAGCCCTCCTTCAGGAGATCAGACAGTATGGATCCTGTGCCAGATACCAACCCTGTAAATGTCAGCGACTGTAACCGACGTTAGGAGGCAGTACAGTGCTGTTGTTTAAGGCACTGGGCTGGAGACCTGGGTTTGAATCCCACAGCCCTCACCTGCACACTCTGTGACCCTAAGCAAATCACTTAACGTCCCTGTGCTCCCATGTCACGCACGGAAAACAAGCTTCGGCTTAGCACGCCTTTCCTGTTTAAAACAATTTCCCCTTTCCTTTCAACAGGCTGTCATGTCCCTGGTTGCACACCCTGTAACAGTGGGTAAGGCCTACATTATCTGCTTTAACAAAGGATTCTGCAGACATCCATCCAAAAACTGCAACACCACTTCACCTGGATTTTGAGGGGAAGGCAAGAAAATGGACAAATAATGAACTGATGAGATCAGACTACATCACCTTCGGCAAGAATTTATGGCGACTACACAATACCATCCTATCACTATGAAACACAAGAAATGGAGGTTCACAAATTAAGCCCTACAGTTCAGACGCACACCCAGCCGAGGTAATAGCCACACACAAAACTTCCATGACAGATACTACATGTCACAGGAAGCCACAAGCTCAAAAGGGGCTGTCAATGATTAGTTCAAAAAGGAAAAGGTGCGCACAGATATAGATGCCTGCCGGTGCAGTGAAAGGTGGCTAGCCCCAGGTAACAAGAAAAAGTAGTAAGGACACTGCACTCGTGGAAACATGAACACAAGGCAGGTAGTACTGCTGCAAAAGTTTAATCCAAGATTAGTAAGAGGAAGCTTGACAATCAGCCCCAGTGCTTCGACCACTCACCGTCTTCCTCAGGACATAGAAACATAGACTTTGATGGCAGATAAGGATCGCTTAGCCCATCTAGTCTGCCCATTTCCCTACCTACAGGGCAGGCCGCAGATCCTAGTTAACCAACAGCCTATTTCTTCCTACCCCCACCAGAATTGTCTTATGTCTGTCCCATGCATTCTTGAATTCTCCCACAGTTTTAGACCCCACAACCTCCTCAGGAAGGTTGTTCCATGCACCTACTACCTTCTCTGTGAAATAATACTTCCTCACATTGCCCCAAACCGCCCCCCCATCTTTAAATTGTGTCCCCTTGTTCTTGCACATCTCTTTCTGAAAGCTGCTACCCTCTTGGACTTTGTTGATACCACTGAGGTACTTAAAAGTTTCTATCATGTCCCCCCTCTCCCTTCTTTCCTCAAGGGTATACATATTAAGCTCCTTTAGTCTCTCCTCATATGTCTTCTCTTGCAGACCCTGCACCATTCTAGTTGCCCTCCTCTGGACTGCCTCTATCCTGTCTATGTCCTTGCGGAGATAGAGTCTCCAGAACTAAACACAGTACTCCAGATGGGGTCTCACCAACTGTCTGTACAGAGGGATAACAACTTCCTGTTTTCTGCTGCTGATGCCTCTCCCTATGCATCCCAGTATACCCCCAGCCCTCCCTACTGCTTTCTCACATTGCTTGCTAACCTTAAAGTCATCTGATACGATTACCCCCAGGTCCCCTTCCTTTTACACGTTACTTACCCCCCATTGTGTAATCTTCCTGGGTTTTTGTTTCCAGGTGCATTATTTGGACTTCTTTGCATTGAATCCTAGCTGCCATACTTCTGACCATTCCTCCAACCTTGCAAGTCCCATCTCATCCATTCCACGCCTCCTTGTGTATCAACCCTGTTGCAGATCTTTGTGTCATCTGCAAAGAGGCATACTTTTCCTTCCAGTCCCTCTGCAATGTCACTTATGAAGACATTAAAAAAGGACTGGACCCAATACTGAACCCTGCGGTACCCCACTAGTAACCCTCTTAGCGTGGGACGGCTGCTTTTTGTTACTTAGGTAATCTAGTTTGATCAATCTACCTCTAGTATCCTTCCCCCTCTTACCGAACAATACCTCTTCCTTGCTTCCTTTTTCCCTTACTCTCCCTTCTCTTAACTATGGAGACATCATATACTGCTGTGCAAACAAAACTACCCTGCTGCCCCGGATCGTCTGTATATGTACAGGTTCATCCTCTCCTGTGACAGGTCTGCCCATCACGGTCTGCTGTGTGATGAGCTTAATTGGAAGAGTCCCTCAAGGATACAGGACTACCACTGCATTTCTTTGTTGTTCAACGGAGTATCTCCTAGCCCTCCTCACACAGTCAGTCAATCAGGATCTACTCATTCCGTTCAGACTACTTAATTCCTGGGAAGAAGCGTGAATTTGATAGAAAAGCCTCTGCATTTGCAGCATCAGACACTTGGAATAAACTCCCTCTCCAGCTGAGGAATGCTTCCAACTTGCAAGTGTTTCAAGTCCAGACTCCAGAGTCCAGCCACCTCAGAACTCCCTGTATTTGTTGTGGTTCAGTATCCCTATCTAACTGACCATGATCACGATATGTAACAATGTTCATGCTCCTTGTTTGCAGCTAATAGTTTTGTTAGCTTGTTCCGATTAATTTACCTGTAGAGGGAAATTGTTTGATCAGAAGGGCACACTAAGCTAGTTTCCAGTGACTTGCTCAGTGTCACAATGTATTTTATACTCTGTACGATTGCTCACCCACATTTATTCTATGCATGTACTGTATAAATGTCTATGTTTTATTCCGACATGGAGCCTTTGGAAACAAGTCTATGACTCAAAGGGTTGTAATTCCGATGTCCTAAATAAATTAATTAATAAATAAAGTGGGGAGCCATGAGATTCAAACCCAGATCTCCAGGTTTGTAGCTCAGTGCCCTAAACCACAGCACTACACGGACTCCTTAGAGTTTGCTTTTCTTGTGTATACTTTATAGCCATTATGTAACTATTCCTGCTGGACTATGCTGACCTACTGACTGCTGTTACCCTCCCTGTGATCCCCTGAAGACGAGATGCTGCATCTCATGGGGTATCCTCGTTGAAGTAATTTTAAATAAGTAAATAAATACATACATAAATAGGAGTTCATACATAAACAGGAGTTTTGTAGTATTACATGGATGCACTATGCAAACTAAAGGAAAAACAGATCAAGAACATAAAACCACATCACAGAAACCAAAATGCTGTACAGCTAGAATAACAGCATTTAAACCAGTACTTAAAGAATGGGTTCTACTTCAATAACGAGGACAGGGATCGCTTTCTTACGTCAGTCGTTAATCAAAAGGAGATCCTATTGTTAAGCTATTCTTTCCATTCTCTCAACCACCTTTATACACGGATATTTACTTTTCTCAAACACTGAAGAACTCATACCGCTGTACTCGTTACGGAGTTGCAGCGATAGAACACTATATCGCCAGGTGAGTTGGTGGGAAAGACAGTAATGTTTCAAACTGCAACGATCGCAGTAAAGAATGAGAACTACTGTTGTCCACACATTAATCCATATTCCTAAACAGCATGAGGTTGCACAGAAACAAGATCACAACGTACGTGAATATGGATTTTCTGAGTAGACTGCTAACACTCAGCGTTCGTATACTGGGGATTAATGTATAGTCAGCTGTCCTTGTTTAACCAATCATTTAGTTTTGTTTTAAAGCCCATGTTATGACATCAGTTAATCTGCAAACCTCAGTCTGTTTGTATTAATTGGTTTACCAGAAAGGCTCACTGGAACCAGGGTTCCATTCACAGAAGCGACCCAGATGTCAGCACAACTATGTTAATGTAGGTGGTTACAATGCAGAATAATACAATAATAATAACAGAAAACCACAGATAATACAGAAACTGCAGCATCTGCTGCTGAAATGCCAGATTAGGCTATTTTATTATGTTTTACCTCTTGTATTATTTTGTGTAAAAAGAACACCTACTGTTCTCAGGGGGAGGAAATGGACAAGGAAATGATAGAAAGAATACTTAGAATGGCAGAAAAAGGGGAGATATTGCTGATGGGTGATCTGAATATGCCAGATGTTAACTGGAGTGCAGTTGCAGCAGCCACTTCAAAGAGTGGGGTTATTCTAGATGCCCTACAGGAGGCATGCCTTAGACAACTAGTATTGGAGCCCATTCGAGAGGGAGCCATCTTAGACCTGGTTCTCTCAAATGGAGATGAAGAGAGGATCACAGATGTAGAAGTGGGTAGCCATCTGGGAACTAGCGACCATCGAACAGTATGGTTCACAATAAAACACAGCAATAGAGTCAGGCCATACAAAGGCAAAAGTACTGGACTTTAGGAGGGCTGACTTTGCCAAAATGGGTGAGTGCCTAAGGAATGCACTAGCAAATGGGCAGGAAGGAGGGGTGGAAGAACAATGGGGAATAATAAAAACTGCCATCACAGAGGTAACAAGCCTTTGTGTGGAGCAAATAAACAAAACGAACGATGTAAGAAACCACTATGGTTCTCAAAGGAAGTGGCAGTGAAGGTTCAAGAGAAAAAGAAAGCATCCAGGAAGTACAAGGAATCACAGAAGGAGCAGGACAGAGAACTGTATCAGTTAAAGCAAAGGAAGCTGGGAAGGCAGTCAGAACAGCAAAGGACCAAACCAAGGAAAAGATAGCCAACTCAGTTAAGAAGGGGATAAAACCTATTATAGGTACATCAGGGAGCGAGGAAGACCAAGGGAGGGTTAAGTGAGGCTTAATAAAGAGGAGGGAGGGTGGAGAGGGTGACTGTAGAAAAGGCGAGATACTAAACAAATATTTTTGCTCAGTACTTACAAAGGAAGTGGGGAGGTACCTAAAACAAACAGTAGAAACACCCTAGATACAGAAGTTGATACCAGCCCATTTACAGAAGAAAGGGTTCTGAAAGAACTCTTAAAACTGAAGGTGGACAAAGCAATGGGACCTGATGGGATTCATCCCAGAAGTAGTAGATCAGGGAGGGCTGTGGACATGGCCTACCTAGACTTTTAGCAAGGCATTTGACACAGTCCCACACAAAAGATTAATATAAAAGTTAGCCAGCCTGGGAGTGGGTCCCAAGATGACAGCCTGGTAAAGAATTGGCTGGAGAATAGGACACAGAGAGTAACAGTAAATGGAGTCCACTCTGAAGAAAGGGGGGTTACTAGTGGGGTACCGCAGGGTTCAGTATTAGGACTGGTCCTCTTCAATGTCTTTATAAGCGACATTGCAGAGGGACTGGAAGGAAAAGTATGTCTCTTTGCAGATGACACAAAGATCTGCAACAGAGTTGATGCACAAGGTGGGGTGGAAAGGATGAGAGGGACTTGGCAAGGTTAGAGGAATGGTCAAATGTATGGCAGCTTAGATTCAATGCTAAGAAGTGCAAGGTAATGCACCTGGGAAACAAAACCCAGGGAAGAGTACACAATGGGGGTGAGATACTAACAACAACAAAATGGAAAGGGACCTGGGGTAGTCATATCAGATGACCTAAAGGTGGCAAGCAATGTGAGAGGGCAGCAAGGAGGGCTGGGGGATACTGGGATGCATAGGGAGAGGCATCACCAGTAGAAAACAGGAAGTTATTATCCTCTGTACAGACAGCTGGTGAGACCCCATCTGGAGTACTGCGTGCAGTTCTGGAGACCCAATCTCCGCAAAGACATAGACAGGATGGAAGCTGTCCAGAGGAGGGCAACTAAATGGTGCAGGGTCTGCACCGAAGACATATGAAGAGAGACTTAAGGAGCTTAATATGTATAGCCTCGAGGAAAGGAGGAGAGGGGGACATGATAGAAACTTTCAGGCACCTCAAGGAATCAACAAAGTCCAAGAGGGTAGCATCTTTCAAAAAAAGAGGTGTGCAAGAACAAGGGCACAATTTGAAGATAGAGGGGGGGCGGCTCAGAGGTAATTTAAGGAAGTATTTTTTCACAGAGAGGGTTGTGGATGCATGGAACGGCCTTCCGGAGGAGGTTGTGGAGTCAAAAACAGTGGTGGAATTCAAGCATGCATGGGACAGTCATAAGGCAATTCTAGGGGGTTGGGGTAGGAAGAAGTAGGCTGCTGGTTAACTAGGATCTGCAGCTTATCCATTAGGTAGGGAAATGGGCAGACTGGGTGGGCCAAAGCGGTCCCATCTGCTGCAATCAAAATCTATGTTTCTATGTCCTACCTGGTGGCCATCCTGCACACAGGTTATGCTAACAAGTGCTACCAACTAATGACAGTTGGTAGCACTCATTAGCATAACCCGCACGCAGGAAGCTGACAGGTAGGGTGTGTGTGTGTGAGATTAGCATAACCCGCATGTAGGAAGCCAACGGGTGTGTGGGGGGGTGATGTCCATGTGCAAGTCTGCAGCTAGGATAGTCTTTGCTATTGTTTTACACAAATTATTACAAAATTGTAAAAGCAATTAAAAAATTTGAATCACTGATAGAAGCCCTAAAATCGGTGTTACTGCAGCTGCCGCAGTTTTAAGCAGCGTTTCACTTAACAAAATGTACTGCGATACATGGGAAGACCAGATAAACCAGAAAAAAAAAAAACACTCTAGTAATTTGTAATAGAGGGTGGTTTATGAAATTATATCCTGAAGTACATACCAGCTCTCTAAACAGCACAGATGGAAAAGAAAAAAAAAAAAAACACACTTCAAAATGCATCCATTACCAAATCAGGAAGACACCACTCCCCACTTGCTGCTGCCAGAAACAAATAAATAAATCACATAGCATACTAAATACGAGAAATTAATCCAGCTTTGAAAAGAGCATTCTACCCAGCTCTAGGTTATCTGCTGTGTTCATACAGAAATAAAATATTGTCAGCAATCCATTGATTTTATTTCACAAGGTGCGATGAGACAAAGGCAGTGAAAAAAAAAAAAGAGTAGATGACTAACTTGCAGACAGAACTACAGTATCTAATGCTTGTTCACACTACACCGCTCTGGCCCGTAGCGGATGCAATCCGCTGCGTGCGGGGCGGTGCAGTGTGTCCACATTGCAGCGGTGAAACAGTTATGGGACCGTACCGCCGGGTTCATTACTCAGAGGTGCCGGGTGACCGCTATGGCGGCACCCGCTCCCAGGATGCAGCTCGTGCTGTGCTACGGGCCCTGCAGGGGACCGCGACGGCCCACACCTGCACGTAACGTTACTGATGTATAACCGGTTTTATAACCGCGTTGAAACCACCTCACATGTGGTTTCAACAATAGTTACGAAAACGCCTTCTGTAACGTTACAGGTGTAAACACAAACCGCTGCGGTAACGGTTTGGGCACTGTAACGTTACAGAGGCATAGTGTAGACAGGGCCTAACTGAACTACCAATTAAAAGTTCTAACCAAAGAACACTGCAGCCAAAATAAAACAGGCAGAATGAAGCACACGTTTAATTATGCATGAACGATAACTGCTCAAGTGGGAAAGACATTACAGAGTTTCCCCACCTGTGAGCAATTATCAAACATATTTGAACGCAGCTTGGACACAGTCAACCTTTTTGCATCATATTATTTCTATCTGACAACTCACATTTTATGATTTAAATTCACTGATGTTATTTTATCTGTTTCCTTTCTTGATGACATTTAGGTCCTGTACACCCTGGGCAGTGTTATGAAAATGACATCTTCAACTCTTTTTGCATAACAGGATTTCAAGCTGAATACCTGCATGTTATGATTGCTTACATGCTCTAAAATTCATAGTTGTTGCTGGTAGTTTAATCTGCCTCCTTTCTTAGTAGAACTTGACTGAATATGGGTGTGGGCAGGACAGTAGTGTGGTGGGTAGGTAACTGGCTGGGTGGCAGGACACAGAGGGTGGTGGTAAATGGCTGTCACTCCACAGAGGGAAGAGTGACCAGTAGGGTACCACAGGGATCAGTGCTGGACTGGTCCTATTCAACATCTTCATCAGTGACATTACTTGCAGGACCTTGGAAGGCAGAATTTCACTGTTCTCTGATGACACAAAGCTCTGTAACAGAAGACACACCAGAGGGTGGACAGAATGAGAAGAGACCTGCAGAAACTTGAAGAATGGTCAGGGTTTGGCAGTTGAAATTCAATGCAAGGAAGTGCAAGATAATGCATATGGGGCACAAAACCCTGGCACAATATATCAGTTGGGGGTGAGGATATAGCATGCACCAAGCAGGAAAGGGATCTTGGGGTTATCATCTCGATGACCTCAAGGTAGGGAAACAGTGTGACAAGGCAGCAGGTAAGCAAATAGGATGCTGGGATGTATAGGCAGGGGCATCACCAGCAGGAAAAGGAGGTCATAATTCCGCTATACAAGACACTAGTGAGGCCCCACCTGGAGTACAGTGTACAGTTCTGGAGACCATATCTCACGTAAGGACATAGACAGGGTAGAGAAGGTTCAGAGGAGGGCAACAAAGATGGTGCATGGATTGCATCACAAGTCCTATGAAGACAGGTTGAAGGAACTGAATATGTACTCCCTGGAGGAGAGGAGAGAGAGGGATATGATAGAGACATACAAGTATCTTACAGGGAGGAACAGGGTGCAGGAATACACTATTTTTAAGCGAAAAAGATGTTCCAGGACTAGAGGGCATGGGATGAAGTTGGAGGAGGACGATTCAGAGGAAACATGAGGAAGAATTTCTTCACAGAACGGGTGGTGGACAAGTGGAACACCCTGCCAGGGGAAGTGGTGGGGGCTGAAACAATCACAGGATTTAAGAATTCATGGGATAGACATAAAGGAATTCTGGAGGTCAGGGGTAAGGGGCAACAGACTTCTAGGAAAACAAACTGAACTTACAAGCTCAAATGGGCAGACTGGGTGGGCCATAGGCCCTTATCTGCCGACACTGTCTATGTAACTATGAATTGCATAGTAATGGTATAATTATACCAGTTTGGTTTTAAATCCTTGATCTACTCTTAGTGCTCACTTTCTGAACATTAGGCATGCCCCAATCAGTGCAGCCACTTCTTATGCAATAGTCTCCTCTGCTCCCACTGCATCCTAGAGTGGGCAGACTGTGTCGGTGGTGTTCCCAAGTTCAGGAAAGGTGCAGTGGGAGTTGATAAGGATTGTAAACAAATATGTTTTGGTGTGGTACCAGTATGGTGGGCAGTCAGTTTTCTGCCTTTAAAAAGAAAAAAGGAACCAGAATAAAAACAACCAGCTCAATCAGCAGGTTCTACAGAATGCAATCGCTCCCTAACACTCCCTTTTTGTGAATCTCTTGAGGGACAGAATGCCTTCTTTTACTGCTGTCCTAAAATCTGGAACTCTCTTCCCACACAATTTGCTCTGCCTCCGTCAAACACCCTCTTTCCTTGTTATTCCAAGGCCAAATGCTTTCCTTGCTATTCCAAGCCCATGCATCTCCAACCTGCAAATGCCATTAGTCTAATGTCTTGCCCTCTTCTCTTCCCATCTGCTGCCAGTCCCAAGCTGCTGCTGCTGCTGCTGCTACTACTGCTACTGCTACTGCTACTGCTACTACTACAACTACAACTACAACTTCATCATCATGTTTCAACCTCCTTTTTCATCATCCCTTCCCCCTTCTTCCACTACATTCCTCCAACCCTTTTCCTCCCCATCTCCTCTTCACTACTTCCACCAGCCTATTCACGTCTTTCATCCTCTCTTTCCTCCCAACCTTTTACTCCTCCTTCCGATCTTTCTTGCTTAGCAATTTGCCATTTACGTTACTGTATATACTGTACATTGCTGTGCCTTTTATCAGATTACTGCACTTTGCATATACTATGTATTTATTCCCATCCCCGTTCCTCCAGACACATCTGGAAGCAAGCTTTATGGCTCAGTATGTATTTCCTGGGGAAATCATGGAGGACAGAGTTCAAGAGGGTTTGAAGGCACTGAGGGTGGACAAGGCGCCAGGCCCAGATGGCATTCACCCCAAGGTACTGAAGGAGCTGGACGAGGTCCTTGCAGGACCTTTGGCAGACCTATTTAATGCCTCACTACATTCAGGGTGTGTACCTCAGGACTGGAGGATGGCTCATGTGGTGCCCCTCCACAAGAGTGGCCCCAAGGATGAACCGGGAAACTACAGACCAGTGAGCCTCAGATCCATCGTGGGTAAGCTAATGGAGACTATCCTGAAGGAGAGACTGGTGGCCCTCCTAGAGGCCAAAGGACTACAGGACAGCAGACAGCATGGCTTCATACGTGGCAGATCCTGCCAAACCAACCTGGTGGAGTTCTATGACTAGGCAACTTGACAGGGGCCATGCAGTGGATGTCCTGTATCTGGACTTCAGTAAGGCATTCGACTCTGTGCCGCATGGAAGGCTGGGAAGTAAGTTAGTAGGCACAGGGGCGGGTCAAAGCTGGTGAGATGGGTAGGAACTGGCTTCAGGAAGGCAGCAGAGGGGTGGTGGTGGGGAGCTCACACCCAAGGGCAGCGACGAGCGGTATTCCACAGGGCTCGGTGTTGGGACCAGTGTTATTTGGGATATTCACTGCAGACATACTGTATCATGGGACATCAAGAGCAAGATCAGTCTGTTTGCTGATGATACCAAGGTAGGCACGGTGGTGGATGATCTAGGGGGATGACAGGGGTTGCAGGATGATCTGACAAAGCTTGAAACCTGGTCAGACACCTGGCAACTGGGGTTTAATGCCAAAAAGTGCAAGGTGCTGCATTTTGGGATGAAGAATCCAAGGAGGAGTTACCAGCTGGGGGGAGTGCAGCTAGCCCAGACAGAGGAGGAGAAGAATCTGGGTGTGCTCATTACAGGGTCAATGAACAACTCGGCACAATGTAGGAAGGCAGCTGCAAAGGCCAACAAAATGCGGGGTTGTATTGCAAGGGGTATATCCTCGAGGAGGGAGGAAGTGATTCTGCCACTGTATAGGTCATTAGTTAGACCACACCTGGAGTACTGAGTGCAGTACTGGCGCCCGTATCTGAAGAGGGACATTAAGTTACTGGAGGGGGTGCAGCGCATGGCGACAAAGATGATCAAGGGGCTGGGTGACTTATCATATGAGAGGAGGTTGAAGGAGTTGAACATGTACTCACTGAAGGAGAGGAGGGACAGGGGTGACATGATTGAAACTTTTAAATACATGAAAGGAATAAACAAGACGGGTACAGAGGGGCTGTTCAAAGTAAGGGAGGGGAGGGCCACCAGGGGCCATGATATGAGACTGGAGGGAGGGAGGGAGGAAGGTTCAGGAGGAGATGAGGAGACACTTTTACAGAGAGGGTGGTGGCTGGGTGGAATGCGTTACCTGCAGAAGTGGTATCCAGTAGAACAGTGGACTGCTTCAAAAGGGGATGGGACAGGACAAGGGGGAAGGGCAGCTGCAGAATAAGGGGTGCTAGCTGCACATTCGAGCAGACTTGATAGACCTCTAGGCCTTTATCTGCTGGCAAATTTCGTATGTTCGTAAGCTCAATAAATAAAATAATTATAAAAATGTTTTTTTAAACTAGGGACAGTTTGAGGGCTAAAGGGTTGACAGTGTCCCGGGGGAGGCGGTTACAGAATCAGACTCCTATCATGGTATTGGAGCCACACGGGCTCCAATACCGCATCCCAGCTAGGTGAGCTCCTAGGCATGTCTGTAGCACCTGCACAAAATAGGTGCAACAATGCATCATGGGATGCAGCATCAATGCCAACCATGGTAAAAAGCGCACTGACAGAATCGGGAGCTCAGTGGGCGCTTGGGCATGTGTTACTTCCTGCAGCTTAACCACGATGTCAGTTTCAGAATGGATTGCCTTGTTACAGCACAGATCACATCCACACTGCTGTCAACAGGTGTTAAGGCAACAGTGTTTCTCTAAAAACCATGCTAAAGCGTTGCTCTGAGCAGGGTTTTAGTGTGGGTTTAGAACACAGACTGCAGCAGTTTTTACTGTGCTACAATATTGATGCAAACCTCTTACAACGTGTGTACGCAGCTCAATGGTTAACACACCAGGACAGTATTCTGGGGGCCTGCGCTCAGTTCCCAGTATGTCTCATTATTTCTTTCTCACTACAGTTTGTGATTTACATTGACTAGCAGTGGCTATTAATGCAAAAAAAAAAAAACACACAAGTTGTCATATTAATTATTCCTATTTGCTGGATCTGCAATACCAGAGAAAGGAGGTGTGCTGGGAACCAAGTTCAACCACGTCAGCCTGCAGCGTAGTGGGTAGAGCACCAGGATGGTATTCCTACAGCCAGTTGATTCTGCTGTCAACTGAAAACACTGATTACACAAACAAAATTAGAATGGGTCATTTTTAAACCAGCACTGGGAACCAACTGGTCATGAAAAAACCCATGTTGCACCAGCTTTTTGGACAAAATCCTCCATTCTGAAGCAAATTTTTGTGCAAAACATGCGGACTTCCCCCTCAGTTTTGCAGAAAAAATAGATTTTAAGACTCTGCAAAACAGAACTGGCAGTTTTTGAAAACTAAAAATCATTGGCTCTGTATTCCGGAGGCCTGGGTTCAATTTCCCAGTAGGTCACATTATTTCTTATTGCAGCCGCTATCCCGCGCATGTGCTCGAGAGGCATGAACTAAGATCTCACGCATGCGCAAGAGCATGTTGTTGGTGAGCATGTGCAGATATCAGCTCCGATTTCAAAATGTGACTTATACTCCCTGCACTGCTCAGTTTGTAATCGAATTACCTGCAGCATTTTTATTGTACTAGAAGGGACAGGACTATCATGGTTTTAATGGTGCCATGTGACAAAATATTACTTCAGGAACGTGCCCGTGACAGATCTGCGTTCCCGACCTGGATGTGCTTCTGAGACATGGGTCATTTACTATCGGACCGAGGGAAAAACTATTTTTGGAAAAAGTACAAAACCAGGTAAAAAAGGTTTATGTTTCTAACATACAGGGGCAGTCTGCTGTAAATGTGTGATAGCGGCCAAGAGGCACACTTTTTACATTTGGCACAAAAAGAAGGGGTAAAGCTGACAGTGCCCCTTTAATGAAGTTAAAAAAAGGCCCTCTTTAGCAGGCTGTAGACCTCATGCTAGTTTTTCTCAGTCTTCCAGATGGTCTGGTGTGATTAACAACTCTTTAAGAGCTGCAGTTATCTGGCAGTTCAAGAGGGAGATCCCACAAAGGACTCAACGCGAGTCATTATCACTCCGTTGTTAGGACTTTCAGTTAATGGCCAGGCTGTGATCAAGGGTAGAGCGCTGTTAAGTCACTAGCATCCAGTTTTCTGAACCTGTCATTGTCCGATTTGTCCAACACCATTAAGAACAGTGTCCCTCATTTCCCTAAATTTTTGAGTGTCTGTATTCAACATTTCAGTGACAAAATGCTAAGAGGTATACAGGGTCTGCCTGCATTTGGTGGGTTTATCCCAGCCTCACAATACCTGCTCCCTCTCAATCATGTACTTTTCTGGACACCACTGCCGACCAGATTCTGAACTTACAATCCATAGACACATAGCTGCCATTACTGGCAGGTGTAGCTGACCCAGCTCATCCTAATGAATCATGCTAGTCAATACCATACACATTTTTTTTTATCATCATCATCATCATCATCATCATCATCATCATCATCATCATCATCATCATCATCATCATCATCATCATCATCATCATCATCATCATCATCTTTTTTTTTTTTAAATAAATAGAGTTTGGTAACCAGGTAAGCCCACTAAGCACAAGTGCCTGTTTTCAGGGTGACCTGAGACACTGGGTAGTTAAGTGACTTGCTCAGAGTCGAGCAGTATGCAAGTGGAGGTTGTGAGAATCAGACCAAGGCCTGCTGGATACACCAAGCTCATTCACAGCTCCTTACTCTAACCTCTAGGCTATACTGCCAGCCCTGAATAGAAACAGAGGTGGTGTAGCATCATGCCCTGTGAACAGTTTCCCCATGGCTGATGAAAGAACAAGGACAATTGTGAAGATCCAGTCAGTTACTGTGCGCTTCTGATTACTGAGGGAATTATGGCGCTGAAGTGTGCAACTGGCAGACTCGCAAGTCTAGTAGATAATAAAACCCTCCAAGAGGGAGGCAGTGTAGCGCAGTGGTTTAAGGCTCTGAGCTGCAAATATGGAGACCTGAGTTTGAATCCCACAGCCCCCACTTGACATAGTAGCAATTAGTGAGATGTGGTTTACCAGTAACCACACTTGGGAGACTTCAGTACCTGGCTATGTATTGTTCAGAAGAGACCGAGGTGCAAAAAGGGGAGGAGGGCCCTGTATGTTAATGAAAATATCAAAGCTACAGAAATTCAGAATACACATAAGGAGCCAGAAGAACTGTGGGTCACCCTGGAAACAGGAAATGGGACAGCCATAAGAACTGGGGTTGTCTACAGGCTCCCAGACCAGAGGGAGGACATAGACACATTACTGTTAGAAGATATACAAAACATGACAGCTAAAGGGGAGGTTCTGATAATGGGAGACTTCAACATGCCAGATACAGATTGGTCAATACCAGCAGGAACATCTGCCAGAACTAGACTCATAGTGGATTCCCTGCAGAAGGCCTCAAACAACTGGTACAGCAACCCACAAGAGACAGGGCTATCCTAGATCTAGTACTGACTAACAAGGAAGGGATCACAGATCTCCAGGTAGAAGGTCACCTGGGGCCAGTGACCATCACATGGTATGGTTCAATTTGGCTACTACATCTAAATCATCCCATTCCAAGGCAAAAATATGGGACTTCAGAGTAGCTGACTTTGATAAGATGGCCAACAGAGTTAAGCTAGCCCTGGCAAAAAGAAACACAGGTGAGGGGGTACAGCCAAAGTGGGCAAGCATTAAGGATGCAATACTTGAAGCAACATCCCATTGTGTTAGACAGAAAAGGAAGTGCAAAAGAAGAAGGAAACCACTTTGGTTCTCAAATACAGTAGCAGAAAAGGTCAGAGCCAAAAGGCTGGCCTTCAGGAAATATAAGGGAACACAGCGGATGAAGATAGGGAGGCATACCAAACTGCCCTAAGGGAAGCAGGTAAGCAGTAAGGCAGGCAAAGTCCCAAACTGAGGAAACACTAGCACGTAACAGTAAAAGAAGGTGACAAGACTTTCTATAGATACATTAGTGAAAGAAGAAAATCCAGAGGGGTATTGCTAAGCTTAATGGAGAAAAGGGAGCATGTGAGGAGGAGGACCTGTAAAGGCATCTATCCAAATAGATACTTTGCTCAGTATTTACTGAAGAGAAGGTAGGCAGGGCCCACAGCTCAGCATCATGGACACAGGGGGAGGAAGGTGAGCACTACTCCTCTCACAAAAGAAAGGGTCCTACAAGAGCTTGCTAAGCTCAGGTGGATAAGGCAATGGGACCTGATGGCATACATCCCAGGGTACTTAAGGAGCTAAAGGAGGAACTAGCAGAGCCATTAGCAGAATTGTTTAGTGAGTCTCTGAGCACAGGAGAGGTCCCAGAAGACTGGAGAAGGGCTCATGTGATCCCGCTCCACAAGAGTGGTAGCAGGGAGGAGGCGGGGAACTACAGACCGTCAGTCTTACCTCAGTAGTGGGCAAGATTATGGAGGCACTCCTTAAGGAAAGGATAGTGCAACACCTGGAATCCATAGGGCACAGGATCCAAGACAGCATGGGTTTACAAAGGAAGGTCCTGTCAAACTAATCTCATAGATTTCTTTGACTGGGTAACCAGAGTGGTGGACTCAAGGGGAGCAGTTGATGTCACCTACCTTGACTTCAGCAAAGCTTTCGAAACTGTTCCACATAGAAGATTGATAAATAAGCTGGGTAGGCTTCGGGTGGGTGCGAAGTTGGTCAACTGGGTGGCAAACTGGTTGACTGGCAGAAAACAGAGTGGTGGTAAATGGTATACAGTCAGAAGAGATGCAAGTCACAAGTGGGGTACCTCCAGGATCAGTCCTGGGCCAGTCCTCTTCAACATCTTCATTAGTGACCTTGCAGATGGACTAGAGGGTAAGGCTTGTCTGTTTGCAGATGACACCAAGATCTGCAACAGAGAAGATGATCCAGATGGGGTGGGCAGAATGAGAAGAGATCTGGATAAACTAGCAGAATGGTCAGAAGAGTGGCAACTGGGATTTAATGCAAAGAAGTGCAAAATCATGCATATAGGGAAGAGAAACCTGAAGCCACCTATAGGCTGGGAGGGAGTTGCTAGCAGTCACAAAGGAAGAAAGAGACTTGGGCATCATCATCACTGATGACCTAAAATCATCCAAGCAGACCTCTAAAGCAGTAGGTAAGGCTAGGGGTGTTAGGTGTATTAGTAGGGGTATCCAAGTCGTAAGAGGGAGGAATAATCCCTCTGTACAAGACACTGGTTAGGCCCCATCTGGAGTACTGCGGCAGTATTGGAGGCCACACCTTCACAAGGACATTAACCAAATTGAGGCAGTCCAGAGAAGGGCAACCAAAATGGTGCAGGGACTGCATCAGAAGACATATGAGGACAGATTAACGGAGCTCAATATGTATACCTTGAGCAAAGGAGGGAGAGGTGATATGATCGAGGCATTCAAACACCTTAAGGGCATAAACAAGGTGAAAGTGTCTAACATGTTTAAATATAAGAAAAATAGCAGGACAAGAGGACACAACATGAGATTAGAGGGAGGCCGATTAAGGGGGAATGTGAGGAAATTCTTTTTCACAGAAAGGGTGGTGGATGCATGGAATGGCTTACCACAAGAAGTGGTGGCTATGAATACAGTGCAGGGCTTCAAACAGGCATGGGATAGGCATAAGGGAGCAATACAAATGACTATGAATAGATAGGCCACTGACAGAGCAAAGGCCGATGGCACATTTATAAGGTAGAAAAAGAAATGGGCAGACTGGATGGGCCTTGCGGTCCTTATCTGCCGTCAACTTCTATGTTTCTATTGTATACTGTGTGACTGAGCAAGTCACTTAACTTCCCTGTTCTCCCAGGTTGCACCTGTAAATAAGCTTTCAGCTTAGTGTGTCTCACCTGGTTAAACAACTGGGGGAGGAAGAAGAAAAAAAAAAAATTTGATCTAAGGACAGTATGTGCCTTCACGAATTTCTGAAATAGTTATTGTGACATTATGAAAAAATTCCATCCAATCGACTACATCACAACTGAGGCAAACGGCAATCTAGCATTTCATCAATAGCAGTATGATCTTTGCTCACCCCCCCAGAAAGAAAGAAATAAAAAAATGAGATTTCAACAATCAGAAAATGGAGACTCACAGGCTAGTTACAGGGACTGGTGGGAACAGTGAAAACAAACTAAAGCAAACACATACAGTATATCCCCAATAGCAGAGTTTTCTCTGGACAACGAACAAACAACATTTACAAAATACATGAGTGTACTACTCCTTCAATTCTCTGTTGCATCTTAAATCATTTTCACAGCAACAAAGTGCTTGTCCAAACACCACTGCAACAAAATACTGACCAGTGGCGAATGATCTCTGCTGTACAAGGATCTAGAGTCAAGTGATTTGTTTTCAAAATGGCCAATTCCATTTGGCAAAATCTACCCCCATGCAACACACACAAAAATGAGGGCAAATCAGCATGTTATGTACAAAACTGTGGCTTAAAATGGAGGGGGTTGCCCAAAATAAAAAAGCAGGTGCAAAGCGTGCTTTTTCACAAAAGACTCCCAAGTCCTGGTTTGAAAAGCTCTGGTTACATGTCTAAAATCGAAATTTAAATACCTGTAAATTTTCTTTCTCCGACAGCTGGTCTCCAGGCTGCCTTACTCCTGGGCTGTACCTCCTGATACAGATAGGAAGGCAGGAATCAGACCTCTGCAGCAGGGGACATCCAGCCTCCCACTTCCTGTCTCCCTCAGTTCTTCCTAAAGCAGTCCAATGTGGCAATACTTCAAGAACTTTGAAACAAAAAACATGAATTTTAAGGCATATATGGCCGTGAGGCCAGCCAACTATATACTGTACATTCTGGGAGGGAATCCGAAGCCTCCCAGAGACCAGCTGTCGGAGAAAGAAAATGTACAGGTACTTAAATTTTGATTTCTCTCCCCTAAGCTGGTCTCCAGGCTTCCTTACTCCTGGGATATACAAAAGCAGTACATCCCCAGATGTCCCAGGTGTGAAGAATGTCAGGAACCCTTAAGGATCCACCACTGCTTGAAACACTCTGTGGTCAAAGGATGCCTCATCCGAGGGCATCACTTCCAGCAAATAAAATTATCAAGTGGCCACTCTGCATAAGTGGGCTGTCAATGCTTCCCTGAAGTACACCCGCGAAGGGGCCATAGCTCTGGTGGAATGGGCTCTCCCTAGCCCAGGCAAGTTACTAAGGCCTGATCAAAAGCCACGGAAGTGGCCAATAGAATCCACCTGGCTATAGAGCGTTTTGAATCCTTGTTACCCATAATTTTGGCCCATAGCTGACATGAACAAACTTAAAGTTTTGCGAATAGCTTCCTCTCTCTTATTACACATTTTCGTCAGGGGCAAACTGTATGGGCCTCGAGGTTCCCATCTGCCCTCAACCTCCAAGTCTCTATGATTCTATCACACCTCTCAGGTCTAAAGGATGCAATTCCCCTTCCCTATTGCTTTTGGAGAGTGGGGAAGGAAGGAAGGATGGATGAACTTTTGATTGTAATGCAAGGGAAGCAGAACTTTGGCACAAAACCTGGAACTGCTCGAGCCTGATGAAAACCAGTGTAAGGCTCTTGGGTAAGCAATGCCTTTAGTTTGCCGATTCTCCTGGCTGAAGCAATAGCTATGAGAAAAAAGGTGACCTTTAATTTGAAAACGTGTGATGGATATCTCCTTGATAGGCTCTAAGGGGGGCCTTGGCCACAGCCTTGAGCACCAGATTAAGCCTCCAGGGTGGTAGCTTTGGCAGGTTGGAAGGCATATTAATGTTGCTGGCTTTAAAAACCTACAGACATGGGTATATGAATTCAACGATTCCCCTGAAAAAGTCAACAAGAGTGCCCGCCCCCAAGCCGGCCTGGTGGCGCTGAGGGTTGAGGCGCTGGATGCCACACCTTGAGCCACGCCAGCGACCCGGGTCCAGGAACAATCCCAGGTTGCTGGGGGTTGGCAGGGGAGGGAGAGGATTGAGCTTCTGGAGGACAGCTCTCCTCTCCCGGGAGGGACAGGGGTCCCAAGTTGGTGCTCCGCCTGGGGGGTAAACCGAGGCTACATGGGTGACGGAGGACTGTCCAGGTAGGGCGGACTGCAGAGGGATGACTCCTTGGTGCTCCGAGGAGACCAGAGCTGAGGAGAGGAGGAATAAATATGGGGTGGGGGGAACCAAGCACACCACACAAGAGTGCCCCACTGCAAAACCTGAACTTGTGAGTGACTGGTTGCAGTCCTTTGTCCATCCATCTGACAGGAACTGCAATAGAACAGACAACTATATTGGATAGTTCTATATGTGTTTTGAATTAAGTATGAACCAAAATTTTCTCCAGATTCAATAATACACTTTGGAGGAAGAAGAGAGACATAAGTTCCCATCATTAAATAATAGGAGCTGTGTAGCCAAGCTCCTTGAAAGTTTTCCCTCTCAATGCCCAGGCCTAGAGAGATATGTTGTTTAAAATGGGATGCCGAGCGGACCTTGATGGAGAATGCCCAGGCTGAACTTGAATGTTAGACGTGATCACCTTGACAGATGAATGATAATCGAACTATGCAAAGAAAAAGCCGTAAGGGTAGACTGTCCTGTCCTGAACCACTTTGTAAAGGACTATTTGATAGAAGCTGTATTGGAGGAAAGGCATACAGGAGACAAAAACTCATCTCCGTTCAGGGGAAACTGTGTCCTGAGCCACCGCTGGTTCATCCTTGACCAGGGAGCAGAATTGTTTTACCTTAGAGTTCCACCAGCAGGCGAAGAGAACTGTCCCAGGATTGCCCCACTGTTCTGCCAAGATGTAGGAGGCACTACCCTTCAGCTCCTAGTCCCCTGGTCAACCAACCTTATGATTAAGCTAGTCTGCCGTGTTGTTTACCTGTCCTGGTATATACATCGCCAGTGGTGCTCAGCCCACTGAAAGAGAAGGGATTCCTTAGCATTTTGAGCTTTTGTGCCTCCTTGATGGTTGGTATATGCCAACGCTGACAGACTGTCGACTGGAACCAGACTATCCTGGCAACAGCTGAAGCCGGTGAGCCATCCCCAGCTCCCAAGAATTGCATTGGACGCTATCCAGATTTGGTGAGGATGGCCTAACTCGCGACCCTTCATGACCTCTGTCCACAGAGACCGGCACTGGACGGAGGGTTTACTTTGCCTCAAATGAGCTGTATGAGAAAAAAGAAAAGAAAAGAAAGGAAGCAGGCAGCTGAAAAGTAAAACTCCTTGATGACCTTTAGCAGAATCCGAACTTTAGTTTTCAGGGGGAAAAATCCTTGTCATGATGTCTGCCCCCAGAAGGATCATGGTCTGGTTTGGAATTAGGGAACTCTTTCTCCAGTTGATGAGAAAACCATATGCCGGCGGGTACCAGACCACCTCTGCCACTGCTTGTGATGTTTGGTTGAGCTGTGCGGCCTTTATGGGGACTATGACCAGCACTGGCACCTTCAAGTCTGTCCGTGGGTCTGAGGAAGACGCCAGTGGCAGAGGCTGAATTGAAGTACAGCTCTGCCACTCTGAACCCGAGATCGTGTGTGTGACGTTACTGAGTGGGATGGGTAAATAGGCATCTTGCAGATCTACAGATGCCAGGAAAAAAAAAAACGAAAAAACACACACCTTTTTCCAATTCCCTGATTGATGACAAGGTTTACACCTTGTAGGGAGAAGAAGCCAGAAGGTGAAGGAAGGAAACATATTCAATTCAGTGCTTCAGAGTAACTGGTAACTGGTATTTTTCTTTTAAACTTAGATTGTAGGCTTGTAGTGACACTATACTTTCTTTCTGTGTTGTCTTTACTTATAATTGTTTTTGGGCTGTTGAAAATTTAAAAAATGGTGGTGTAATTCTGTGCTGTCTTTAATTGCTGCAATTTTTCCTCACACCCTTCCCCAACTCTTAATTATATGCCCTGATAAATCTGATTGACAGGAGCTAAACACAAGGTATAGTAAGAGGTGTGAAGGAGGGGCATAGGGGAAGAAGACCACCTCAGCACGACAAGTTTTTGACTCATTTATTTATTTATTGGTTTCTTTTCCTTAAAAATATAGATCTGAGGATCAGTTACAGGATTTTAGTACTGTAAATAAATAAAGAGAACTAAGAGAGCTTCAGTAGCAGATAAGTAGTGGAATTGCAGTATAATGTGGGGAGTGGTGCAATGCAGTGGCTGTGGGGCAGCCATATTCAGGCAGACCTTCTGGACACTGAGGTGCTGCCCTATCTGCATGCATCTCTCGGGACTGCGGGATGAGGTAGCCAGACTCAGAGCGGAAGTAAACTGGGTCAGGAGTACCATCACCCCTGTCCAGGAACCACCCAGTCCAATGCAGCTGCCTCAAAGGATGCAGAGAACGAGGAGCACTTGGATGACAGTGGGCTCAGGGAGGTTTAGAGCAGTCAGGCAGAGGCACATCCCAGATCCTATTCCTCAAGAACTCATATGCCACACTGGCAAATGAGGACAACCAAATAGAGGTACCCAGGGAAGTGGAAGGAAAGGATGTGGAGGTTAGGCAAGAAGGTGACCTCAGTGGGGAAAGCAGTGGACCCCAGAGGAGGAGGAAGCGAATCCTGGTTGGGGACTCCATCATAAGAGGGATCCAGCTGGGAACACAGGAGGGGGAGGACAGGGAGGTGAGGTGCCTACCAGGTGCCACGGCATGGAGGGATGGAAGGAAGATACTGGGGATCACTGGGAAGGCAAGACAGGAGGGTGAGCTGGATGTCATTATCCACCTAGGTACTAATGACTTGGCAAATGGGGAGCCAAAGGAAGTTCAGGAAGAGTTTAGGAAACTGGGGAGGGGTCTCAAGCAAGCAGCTACTTCTGTCACTTTCTCAGAAGTACTACCTGTGAGAGGCAAGGGAGAGCATAGGAGTGCATGCACCAGGAACTTTAACTCATGGTTGAAGAACTGGTGCTGTGAAGAAGGGTTTGGATTCATTGGTGACTGGGGACCCATCTGGAGGGATGGAGGTTTGTTCAAGCCTGACGGGCTGCATCCATCCTGGAGGGGAATCCAAGCACTCAATGATAAGTTTAAATGCTACATTGACAAGCATTTAAACTAGCAAAGGGGGGTGGCAGGCCAGCAAGGATGATACCTACTTGCTCACCCCCCACAGCTAGTAATGGAACCAGTGAACCAGAGGAGTGGCTATCTCTGCAAAGCAGTGTGAAAAAGATGGAGATTAGTGTCCAAAAGGTGGATAAGCAGAAAAGGGCAAAATTCAGCAGAAGGGCAGACAGCAAGGAGAACCAGGGATAAATGACAACCAAGGAAGGGGCTGGAGTAGAACAGTGAAGCAGTCTAGGAGGTCAAATCATGGAAAGTCATGTTGCAAATGCCAGGAGCCTTAGCAACAAGATGGAAGATCTGGAGGCTGTCATGGTACAGTCAGACCTGGACATTGTGGCCATCACTGAAACCTGGTGTAATGATAACCATGACTGGGAGATGGCCATACCTGGCTACAACATATTCAGAAGAGACAGAGCAGGCAGAAGGGAGGAGGAGTGGCACTGTATGTGAAAAGTGACATAAGGGCCACACAGATCCAGGAGGAACAAAATGGGGAGAGATACTGTGGGTTAAGCTGAAAGGAAAATGGGGCCAGCCATCCGCACAGGTGTGGTCTATAGACCACCAGCCCAGGAGGAAGAAACCGATAGGGAGTTGATGCTAGCCATCCAAAGGATGGCAGACAAGGTGAGGTAGTACTGGTTGGAGACTTCAATATACCAGACGGGACTGGAGCATCCCAGCAGCAGCATCAACTAGGAGCAGATTTATCCTGGACTCCTTCAGGGTGCCTTCCTCAAGCAACTGGTCATGGAACCAACTCGGCAGAAGGCAATACTGGACCTTGTGCTCACAAACAGGGACAGTGTGATGGGGGTAACAGTGGGGAGCACCTGGGTAACAGTGACCACCAGACATTGTGGTTTGAAATCACAGAAAGAGCAGAACCAAACCACACAAAAACACGATCCTGGATTTTAGGGGCAGACTTTGGGAAAATGGGAGATGCTTGAAAGAGGCATTAAGGGGAATGGGACAGGAATCAGGGATTGAGGAACAGTGGGCAGTATTTAAAATGGGGATTATAAGAACAACAGAATTATGCATTAAGCAGGTTAGCAAGAGAAAAGAAAGAGGAGACCATTATGGTTTTCCAAAGAGGTAGCAAAGAAAGTGAAAGCCAAAAAGATTGCATTCAGGCAATACAAAAGACACAGGCAGAAGGGGATAGGAGAAGTACCAGGAGAAACAAAGGAGGCAGGGAAGTCAGTAAGGGAAGCCAAAGCTCAGACAGAAGAACACATTGCAAAATCAGTGGTTAAAGGGGACAAAACCTTTACAGGTACATAAGTGAAAAAGAAGGACAAAGGAGGGATAGTGAGACTGAAGGGGAGGATGGGAGCCAGGGAGGATGACAACAATAAAGCTGACATATTGAACAGGTATTTCTGCTCAGTCTTTACTAAGGAAGAGGGGGGTAATGGGTCTGAAGGGAGTACAAGGGGTGAGAATGGTGCAGAAATGGACACAAGTCCCTTTACACGAGAAAGGGTCCTGAAGGAACTGGAAGTAATAAGAGCTGATAAAGCAATGGGGCCAGATGGGGTGCACCCCAGGGTCCTTAAAGAACTAAGAGAGGTGGTGGCTGAACCTCTGGCTAGCCTGTTCAGCCAATCACTGGAAACAGGGGAGGTACCCAAAGACTGGAGGACAGCAGATGTAGTCCCCTTATACAAAAGTGGGAACAAAGAGGAAGCAGGGAACTACAGACCAGTCAGCCTCACCTCGGTAGTGGGAAAGATCATGGAAGCACTACTGAAGGAGAGATTGGTGGAACATCTGGTTGTCAATGGACTACAGGACCCAAGGCAGCATGGTTTCTCACCAGGGAGGTCATGTCAGACCAACCTCATTGAATTTTTGACTGGGTGACTAGGGAGGTGGATCAGGGAGGCAGTGGACATGGCCTATCTGGACTTCAGCAAGGCCTTTGACACTGTGCCACATAGAAGACTATTACACAAACTGGGGAATATGGGTGTGGGCAGGACAGTAGTGTGGTGGGTAGGTAACTGGCTGGGTGGCAGGACACAGAAGGTGGTGGTAAATGGCTGTCACTCCACAGAGGGAAGAGTGACCAGTGGGGTACCACAGGGATCAGTGCTGGGACCGGTCCTATTCAACATCTTCATCAGTGACATTGCACAGGATCTAGAAGGCAGAATTTCACTGTTCGCTGATGACACAAGCTCTGTAACAGAGTAGACACACCAGAGGGTGTAGACAGAATGAGAAGGACCTGCAGAAACTTGAAGAATGGTCAAGGGTTTGGCAGTTGAAATTCAATGCAAAGAAGTGCAAGATAATGCATATGGGGCACAAAACCCTGGCACAATATATCAGTTGGGGGGTGAGGATATAGCATGCACCAAGCAGGAAAGGGATCTTGGGGTTGTCATCTCTGATGACCTCAAGGTAGGGAAACAGTGTGACAAGGCATCAGGTAAAGCAAATAGGATGCTGGGATGTATAGGCAGGGGCATCACCAGCAGGAAAAGGGAGGTCATAATTCCGCTATACAAGACACTAGTGAGGCCCCACCTGGAGTACAGTGTACAGTTCTGGAGACCATACCTATGTAAGGACATAGACAGGGTAGAGAAGGTTCAGAGGAGGGCAACAAAGATGGTGCATGGGTTGCATCACAAGTCCTATGAAGACAGGTTGAAGGAACTGAGCATGTACTCCCTGGAGGAGAGGAGGGAGAGAGGATATGATAGAGACATACAAGTATCTTACAGGGAGGAACAGGGTGCAGGAAAACACTATTTTAAGAAAAGATGTTTCAGGACTAGAGGGCATGGGATGAAGTTGGAGGGAGGACGATTCAGAGGAAACATGAGAAAGAATTTCTTCACAGAACGGTGGTAGACAAGTGGAACACCCTGCCAGAGGAAGTGGTGGGGCTGAAACAATCACGGATTTAAGAATGCATGGGATAGACATAAAGGAATTCTAGAGGTCAGAGGTAAGGGGAAATAGACTTCTAGGAAAACAAACTGAACTTACAAGCTCAAATGGGCAGACTAGGTGGGCCATAGGCCCTTATCTGCCGACACTGTCTATGTATCTATGTAGGGTCTGCTGCAGACAAACCTATTCAAGAATTCAAGAACTATGACTGGCCTGAATCCCCCGTGTGTTTTGGCACGATGAATGTTTTGGCACAATGAGAGATAGGAACTAGCCCATTTGTAGTAGGGTCTATATGGTTGCAGTCTTTCAGATGGGTTGCCAGTGATGGTAGAGGATACTACATGAGGTAGTGGGGGCTTGTATTAGGTGCTGATAATGTCTATGACCCCTCCGCGCGACTTAATTTAGGCCCATTCCTGGAGAATTTTTAGAAACCTGCCCCCTACTAGGGGATGTGCCCAGATAGCATGCTGATTTTCCTGGAGAAATTAGTATTTTGATCCTTATCGTAACTTAGGTAAGCAGAGGGCATCTGGAGCCTAGGATGAAGACTGTCCCCTGCCTCGATGTAGGATGTGCACCTTGGCATCTCCTCGTAATCCCTCACCACCTCCCTGAGGGCTGAGCCAAACAGGATATTACCTACACTGGGAGAGTTAGCCAACTGGCCCTTGTAGAGGCAATTGCTTGCCAGACCCAAAGCCAGGGGCTGCAGCGAAGCGAGTTGGATACATGGTCCACACCTTACCACTTCTCCCAGAACAGTAGCTGATGAAGAATAGGTCAGTCTCCTCTGGATCACTCACGGAAAATAAAGGCTACAATTGGGACCCCAAACAGAGCATTTTATGCCAAAAAGGAGTGGTTAGGGAACTCTTCTCTGGTTGTCCTGAGAGGTTGTTGATGCTTGGAGGACCCAGTTGAGAGGCATCCACATCTTTATGCACTGGGTCTCTGAGAGAAGCCCTCCTTCGGCTGGGATGACAGACAGCTTGGTTAGGTTTGAAATCAGGTCGCTCCTGTAAAAAGCTTTCAGCTTAGTTGGCTACTCCTGGTTAAATAACTAAAAAAAAAAAAAAAAAAAAAAAAAAAATCAGAGGGTCGATTGTGGGGCAGCCAAACCACTTTTCAGCTTGCTTCTTGTCCAACTGAGAAGCCTAGAGATCTGCCGGGCCACTGGATAGGCACGTCTGGACCTTGCCCTCCCACATCACAGGTCCTCTATGTCTGAAGGAGAAGGGATGCCATGCCAGGTTCGAGCGGGCAGCTGCCAGGCAAAGCCTGTTTTGGCTGGATGGGAGCTCCAGGAAGATATGAAGTAAATCTTTACTATGACCTGGGTATGAAAACGACTAGGCCCTCCAGGACAGAGATTCTGGGCAATGAGTCACAGAGTCTGATGATGCTGAGCCCTGGTTCCCTCCCCTGTTCGGGGAGAAATGGAGTCTGAGGAGCCTGGGAATGCTCCCAGTTATTCCCTCTCTTTATTAGTACCCCAGATCTACTTAGAGACTATGGGATGTGAGGGTAACTGCTCAGGGTCCTCCTTCTTATGAGGTCTCCCCTCTGGGGACCCCTGAGGTGCCCGCTGCCCTCTCAGACCTGGTAGTTGTTGCTCACTCAGACCCGGCTGTTGGCTATCAGTCTAAGTCAAGGAAGAGGCTGCCTCTTTCGAGTCCCCGACATTCGCCGCGTTGCCTGCTCAGCGAAGGTGGTCAGAAGCGGGGACGAAACCTCCTGCATCGCTGGCATTGACTGTCCCTGAAAGGTGTGCCCGAGGCCATGCCCCAAATGCTCCTATTCCCCCTTTTTAATCAGTATACTCCCTCCCCCGGGAGAAGTACTGGCTATGGTGTTGAAGCTGCCGGAATTGCTGCTGGCCCTTTAAGGGCAAAATACTGAGGTGCATGAATTGCATCAAGTTGAACTAAAAAGTCAGTGGAAAAACAGAACCTGGTTTTTGTGTGTGGGGGAAGGGTGGGCTGCCCGACATCAATAGGGAGGTCCATTAGTCCAAGTAGCTCTCCTAATGCCCGCCTCGATGGAACTGTATCTAGTCCGTGGTCTGTGCACATTGCCGTAGACTAGTTGGGCCTCACACGCCTTCTTGACAACAAGCAGCACCCTCTGAAAGTGCTTGTCCCAACAAAAAAAAAAAAAGCCCAAGTCCCTAGAAGTGTTCAGGGCTGAGATTAAGATGAAAAGTGTGCTCAGAAGTTGTCCCTCTGAGCGCCCTATTAGTAGGGCCGCCTGTGCAATACAGCATCCGCTGCTTTGCCCGTGGGTGAAGAAGGCACCCGAGGATCGGAATGCCTGAGCACACTGCCGCGGCCCATCTGTGTTGAGCGCGGCCACTGAAGAGCTCATCGACAGAAAAGGGCTCCATGGGCATGCTTCTGGGTCTCGGTCTCAACGTGGCCAGCACACCACTGCAGCTGCTCGCCCTCCTCGCGGCTGCGCTTGGAAATCCCTTGAGCATCAGCCCCAGCTGATTAACAAATAATTGCTTTCCTCCAACCACTGAGCCGATTCGAATAAAAATACTTTCTCCTTCTGATCCTCTGAAGACGGGGTGGGGGAAGAGAAACAGTGTCACAAATCCTTAGCGGGAAAATGATAGGCAGACTGAACAACCCGTGCGACTGAGGTTGGTACCGCACCGAGGGTGCTGTCTGACCAGCATGCATGGCTGAGGCTGGGACCCTTGGAGCCAAGAGGGCTACATCCATAGAAATTGTAGGAGGAGAGATAGCTGCCTCTTGAAAAGTGAGAGGGGCCAGTCTATCCAGCATGCGGGGCTGAGACTGGGTCCCCCAAGAGCAGAGACAGCTAGGTCATTGGTGCCATCCTTCCATCCCTGCTCTCTGAGAAATCCATAATAAAAATGTCCAAACTTACAGTCCTGAAGTCTTCGACCCTGTCACCACAGTGACAGAGCTCTGCTGCAGAGTACCTGATCCCTGCAAGGCAGGAAGTAAACTGGGGGAGACAGGAAGTGGGAGGCTGGATGTCCCCTGCTGCAGAGGTCCAATTCCTGCCTACCTGTCGGTATCAGGAGGTACAGCCCAAGAGTAAGGAAGCCCGGAGACCAGCTTAGGAGAGAGAAACAGTGTTTTCCACTGAAAACAAAGTCGCTGGCCCTAAGGATCCTGTTTACATTCGAATTATTTATTTTGTTAATCAGGTAAAAACACTCCAAGCCAAAGGCTCTTTTCATGAGACCCGAGCTGACAAGAGAACAGCCAACAGAAATTATGAAGTGCACTGAAGATAACAATCATACATCCTTGCAATGTGCAGGTTCAAAAGAACATGTTAGCACCAAATTATGCAAATTTTTTTTTTATTCATTCGAATGCACCTTTTAGCACAAGTGCTCTTTTACAAAGGTTCCACGTCACCGAGATTCAATTATTTAAAACTCTTTACTCACTGCTTGATCAAGTAAAAAGCTCTGTAGGTTGCTTTTCAGTGTCACATGGCTAACAACTTGTCGAATGAATAGAGGAATTATTCAAAGTATTAGGAGCAAATACTGAAAAAAACTTCACAAAACCACTGCAGTAGACACAGATGGAATACTAACATACTAAAATGCCAGCAGAATAGGGCCAACGGTTTCTCGAGTCGGCCCGATTTTCAGCACCCGCACAGAGGGCAGATTTTGGTGTCCCCACCCTCCCCTTTAGGTTATACTGTCCCCAGTCCCAGATGTTCCACCTGTATTGGGCCTGGTCAGATTTGCCCGCCCTGGTACCTGTCCCATCCCCTCTTATACCCGTCCAGTCTCCAACTCTACCAGCTCCCTGGGCAGTGCATTCCATGGCTCCACCACCCTTTCAGTGAAATTACATCTCCTCATCTCCCCTCTGAGCCTGCCCCCTTCCAGCTTATACCCATGACCTCTTGTTGCCCCACCCTTCTTCCTTTGGAGCACCTTGACTGGGCCTCCCTTACTGATCCCTTTCATGTACTTAAAGACCACAATAATGTCCCCCCCCCCCAAATCCCTACTCTCCTCCAGGGTGTACATGTCAAGCTCCTCGGCCTCTCCTCAAAGGTCCTCTCCCCAGGCCCCAGATAATTTTGGTTGCCCTCCTTAGGACCCTCTCCAGGAGTGTAATGTCACTCTTTAAATGTGGTCTCCAAAACTGCACACAATACTCAAGGTGTGGCCTAACCAAGCAGTTTTACAGTGGAAGGATCATTTCTGCCTTTCTGAAGGTAATCCCCCTGGCGATGCATCCCAGTATCCTATCTGCCCCATCCGCTGCCCTCCTACAGGTCTCCGAGTTGTTCATTTTGGCATCTACCACTACCCCAGGTCCCGCTCACCCTCCGTGACTTGAATCATGACTCCTCCCAGGGTATACCCATGGCCTGGATTTCTGACTCTTGGGTGCAAAACCTTGCACTTCCCCGCATTGAATTTTAGTTTCCATTTTCTCGACCACCTTTCCAGAGCCTCCAGGTCCTCCTGCAAGGCCACCCTACCCTCCTACACCACTGCACCCAGCTATGAGTCATCTGCAAAGAGACTCATCTCACTCCTGATCCCCTTCCTGATGTCTGAGACATAGGCATTGAAAAGGAGTGGCCCCAGCACTACCCCCTGGGGAACCCCACTAGTAACCCACCTTGGGGTGGAAGCTAACCCTCCAACCACCACCTTCCGAGTATGCTCAGAGAGCCAATTTCCTATCTATCTTAACAACTGTCTCCCTATGCCTATTTCCTTCAGCTTAGCCACCAAACCACTGTGGGGTACCGAATCAAATGCCTTGCTAAAGTCAAGAAAGAGGACGTCCACTGGCCTACCCTGGTCCAGGGCCCTCGTCGCCCAGTCATACAACTCAACAAGGTTTGTCTGGCACGATCTTCCCGTGGCTAAGCCATGCTGCCTATCATCCAAGTACCCAGTTTGCTCCAGTAACCCCCCCTAGCTTTTCCCTGACAGTACCCTCCATCACTTTGCCGACCACCGATGTCACGCTAACGGGCCTGTAATTTCCCGCCCTCCTCTCTTGATCCCCCCCCTTGCGGATCGGCATGACATGGGCCACCCTCCAGTCTTGGGGCACCCACCCAGTCCTCAAAGAGATGTTGAAAAGTTCGGCTAGAGGGATTGCCAGGACATCAGCCAGTTCCCTCAGCACCCTGGGATGCATCTCATCTGGCCCAGGTGCTTTCTCCGTCCGAAGGGACCAGACGACTTCCCTTACTCTCTCTACCTGGAATTCAGCCTCCATGTCCTCCCCTTTTCACCTTGTACTGCTCCCCCCCCCCCACCTGTCTGTGGTGGCCACTCCCTTTACCCAGACCAGTTGGGGCCCCTGGTCTCTACCGGTCCCACCCCTTCCTCTGGTTTGTCCCCACTCCCCTTGCAAGACAAAGACCCTCCATCCCCCTTGGTAAAGACTGAGGCAAAGTACTCATTTAGAACTTCTGCCTGTTCCCCGCCTCCTGTGCCCAACCATCCCTATCCTTATCTTGCTGATCTGCCCCTTATTTTCCTTTTCCCCTTTATGTATCTAAAGAACCTCTTGTCCCCCTCCAGATCCCACTGGCCAAGGACTGCTCCTTTTGCCTTAGCTACTCTCACCACCCTGGTGACTCTCTTGGCTGTCAGCTCATATTCCTCCTGATCCCTTTCCCTCCTTGAGCACCTGAAGCGCCTATAGGCCGCCTTCTTTTCCCTCACCTCCCGGGTCCACCAGCAGGGTTTTCTGGCCTTACAGAACTTACACCTTTCCCATGCGCAGGATCTGGTAATCTCCTGTAGTCCCCTCCCCACAGGCTGTCAGCATCCATATCTGGCCTTGTCCTGTCCAGACGATCTTTAAGGATTATTCTCATCTCCCTGAAGTCTGCACCTCTAAAGTCTGTTACTACCGTCCTTGTTCGGCTTTCCTCCCCCCAGGTCCAGGAAAAAACAGATTGTGGCATGATCACTCCCCAACAGGTCCCTCGCCACTAGGCCCCTAATCTGATCACTGTCCGCCAGGACCACGTCCAGTATCCGGGCCTCCCTTGTTGGATCACCTGTTGTGTCAGAAACGCATCCTGGAAGACATCCAGCAGCCTCTGCTCTCTGGCCACGTCATAGTCCCCCAGTAGCACTACCCTTCCGTTTCCCAGTCTACAGTGTCCCTCAAGATTTGCCACCAAACTTTCTTTCAGAACCTCCACCAGTGCTGGTGGTCTGTATACCACTCTGACCTTTACTCTCTTACCCTCCTGCATCAGCAAGGTGACCCAAATAGCCTCCACGTTCCCTCTGCCTCCTCTACCCACCCTCCAAATACCCAAGCTATTTCTGACTATCAGTGCTATCCCACCCCCTCCCTCCCACCTATCTTTACTGAACATAGTATAGCCCTCCAGATTTAGGTTCCACTTGCCTTGAGTGGCCCAGGTCTCAGTGACTGCTGCCACATTTACCTCCCCTCAACTAGCATCGCCTGGAGCGCAGGCATTTTATTTCCTAAGCTCCTAGCATTTATCAGAACTACTCTCCACCCCTTTTCCCTCTTCTCCTTTCTCCCCCTTGAGCTCCCATTTCTCAGCTCCTGCACCCTACCTGGTGACCCATTTCCATATCTCCCTAGCCCCCCAAAGGAGTGGAGACCATGCCCCTCATTTATCGTACCTACTGGCAATGCCCCTTTTTTGATCCCTTCCCCCTTCACAAGTTTAAACCCCATCTTTTGCTGATGAACCCAGCAAGTCTGAGTTTAAGGATTTCCTTCTCCTCCAAATTAAGGTGGAGCCTGTCCCTAGCATACAGCCCTTTATCCTCCCAGGTCTTCCCCCAGTCCCTCACCAAGCCATACCCCAATTCCCCACACCACTCCCTAAGCCACTGATTTATCTCCCTAATCATCTTCTTGTTTTCCCCACTAGCCCTTGGCATCGGCAGGATTTCCAAAAAGGAGATCTTACAGCCTATGGAAAGGCATACCCTAGCCAACTCCCGGAACCCTGCCTGAATTTCTAGTTCACTATTACCATTTATGTCATTTGTCCCCAAGTGCACTAGAATGTCTGGGGTCCCCCCGCATTCCCTTGCCAGTGAATAAAACTCATGTTTGGCCTTGTGCACCATCAGGCCTGGGTGGCATTTGGTTCTGATCAGACAGATTCTACCCTCCCCCTGCCCCTCCCACTGGATGCCTCCGATCATGGAATCCCCCAATAGTAGTACTCTAACCTCCCCCTTGCCTCCCTGTTCACCCCTCGGATTTCCCCTCCACGCATGCCCTCCTCATCCCTTGCCCAGGTTCTCCCCAACCGGATCCTCGCACCTCCACAATCTGGGTGTTGAAGGTAGCCCTTCACTATTTTCCCTGGTCACCTCCTCTACCGTGTCCTGGCCTTCTTTACCCCCACCAAGTAGCTTTCTCTGTATCTCTTCCCCACTCCTTACTAATCCATAAGTCCTATCCGTTTGCCTACATGGCTTTCTGCTCGCCATCATCCCATTTACATCCTGCACCTTCCTGCCTGCCGTGCTCCCCTGATCCATACCATCAGCCTCCTCCTTGTTCCCCTGATCCTCCTTTTTCTTCTTTCCCCACCCTCTTCCTGACCCTGTCCAGGTCCCCCTCTATTGCTCCCTTGCCTCCTGCCCCTTTCACCCTACTAATATTAAGCAAATTCTTATCACCAGAGCTAAGAGTTCTGCAGCAGATTTAAATGACAAATGGTGGAACCCAATTTGGTGATATCACTTTTACACCAGGAACACGAGACTAGCAAACTACTTGCAGAACAAGTTAGCCTACAATGCCCTCAAACCTATTCACTTCCTGGAAAACATTTAATACCTTAAATCAACAGTCCCAGCAGTAAACAGTTCATCCCCAAATTCTCCTTAATCACCAATTACCTCAACAAATACCTCACCCTAGGGCTCTCATCACCAACCCCCACCACTCCACGCTGTCCCATCCGTCTAGAGTTTGCAATTTCCACAAGCAGGCAGTTTTGCCTGATGCAGACCTAAAAGAACTATTGGCCCTATAGTGCATCTGGCTGCAGATCTGACTGCGTCCAGCCCAAATTTCCCAAAACTGGTGCTCTGTTAACAGAAGTCACAGTTTCTCACATTTTCCATTGGTCCCTTTGTACTGGATCATTCCCACGCAGCTGGCAGCATGCACTGGTGATACCAATCCATAAAGCTGGCCCAACTGACTCTCCCTCAAACTCCACCTATCGCCCAATTTAACTTGGTACTCTCCTAAAGTCAAGGTTTGTCAGCAGATAGTTCTCCAGCTACTATGCAGAATCCAACTTCCAAACACCGTTTCCATCTGGCTTCTACCCTAACCACTCAACCTCTACCACCACCCCCCAACTCAGGGTCACAGGCTGTATTCACTTTAACTCTAATACAGGACTGGGCACTGGGGCAAGGCCTTCAACATCATGGACCTCCCTCTGCCCCTACTCAGACTAACAGATGTTGGCATCTCACCAGCAGCTTTGACCTGGTTGTATTACTACCTGGACAACTGCACTCAATCACTCAAGTTAGGCCTGAACACCTCCCCTGTCCTACCTGTGTCCCTCAGGACCCCCCAATTTTCAGTCCTGGGGCCCCTTCTTGTCACCATATTCATCAACATCCCCTTCTGCCCATCTCAGCCAGTCACATACACGTGTATGCAGATGATACCATTGTTTACGCATTAGGTAAATCTGCTTCCTCAACAGACGTGCCCTCCAACAGGACTTCAAGCACTGCAGCACTGCCATACACCAAAAGCCCATGCTGGTCGGCTCCAAGTAAGGATAAACTCTACCTCCCCCTGACCTTACGCTCCCTGGATGGGACCTGTCTGGACTCTGTCGCCACCTACAAGTACCTGGGCCTCCACCTGGATCAACACCTTGATTTCACCAAGCATAGCTAAATCCTTCGCTGAGCTTGGCACCCTTTACGTGTAAAGAGTTTTCAGAAACAGATAGTGGTTATACATACACGGAGCAATTATTTATTTTTTAAGGTTATAACCATTGGGCATGAGCTCATTCACAATGGAGAGCAATTATGTGAACTGTAAATTAACCTAACCATGAACAACAAAGAGAAATGTAGACACTGAACTGTGTGTAAATAGTTTTCCAAAATTCTCTGAAGAGACAAACCCACTTTAATACACTGACAAAGAAAATCCAAAAGGAAAAGCCTAAAAATAAATAAATAAATAAATAAATAAACAAAAAATAATAAACACCACACTGGAAAACACTGCAATCCTCTGGCAGCAGCAGCTGCCCTTCCCAATTAAATTGCTGCATTTCTGCAGTACTTCCAGGAATACAGAAAGTACACTCTGTACGAGATGCAATAAACCCTGAATTTCCTATTAAAACAAAAAGGGCCAACTTTATGAAATAGTGTATTGTTCCACCATTGAGTCACAATGACAGCACATTCTAAAAATACCCACAAACAGAACTACACAGTACCGTAAGCAAACTACAACTGCTAAAAAAAAAAAAAAAAAAAGGCAATACTGGTTTTCCTAAAGCTGTGAGACTGAAATTAAGTCGTGCTGATGTCACATAGCTCATTTTGCCATACCACCTGCATTCCCCAACGGTTCAGAACCCTAGGCGCACGCTATGCCAAGCGACCCCCTTAATAGGATTACAATGCTCTGGACATGACCCAGTCAATCATTTACACTGGTATCTGGTAAGAGTTTGCAAAGAGCTCCCCAAAAGGCAGTGACTGTGGCAAGATGATGACTTGAAATACTTAGTGGCTAATAAGAGTGAGCAAGGTCCTCTCACAAAAAGCAAAACATTGGAGTGTAAGGCAGGGGGCATCATACCTTGTGAACTTTGTGGATACATTTAAAGCTGTGCTTACAATCACAAAAAAAAAAAAACAAAGCAGTTGGTGTTGTGCTCTGCTGCCAGTCTGCAATTGACCATAATGCCCTGTCCACACTATGCCTCTGTAACGTTCCAGAGTGCCCAAACCATTACCGCAACGGTTTGCGTTTACACATATACGTTACAGAAGGCGTTCGTAACAGTTGTTGAAACCACATATGAGGTGGTTTCAGCAACAGATTATAAAAACGGTCCCGCCTTAGTAACGTTACTGGCGGTAGTGTGGATGGTGATAGCAATCCCCTACAAGGGACGAATGCAGCGCCAAGGTTGTATTGTGGGATCGGCAAGGCCACTGCAATTCGGCCGTCTGCCCCGAAGTGTGGACTGGCGGTGCCGGGTCCCGTAACGGACACCGCCATGGTGTGGACGCACTGCACCGCTTCCCAGCCGTAACGGTTTACATCCGTTACCAGGCCCGAGCGATGTAGTGTGGACAGGGCCTTACTGAGCCTGTGGTGTACACCACTTCTGAAGGCACACCAGAGCCTCAAACCATACCAAAGTCAAACTGGTGTATCTCACATGTTCCTCAAGGCAGTTCCTGCCCAACACCTGCATTCTGGACCTCATACTGAAAAGAATCCCTTAGTGAATTGTGGTGCTAGTTCATGTGTGTGAAGTATCACAATTTACATTACAACTGCAAGACCCACACCAGTTCAATTCCTTAGTCCTGAAGGAGCCAAATCGATCTAATGTCTGGACAGTTCACTTACAAGTACACTCTGGTTTGGATCTCCAAACCACCCACACTAGTGTAGAAGTGCAGAATATGAAACACGGCCCAACATCTGTAAAGGAATAAAGGATGCCTCAATTCTTTATTCTTTTCAGGACTAAAAATAATGGGCTCGAGGGCACATTTCCTCTGGAAATGTAGGAGGTGCAAATTACATTTACAGGGCAAATAGTACATTTCCACATAGAAAATAATACTTATTTTAGAAAACACAGTAAAGCAGTGCAGGAACACAGGTTAATCCTCCCTTCACTCTCTCTCCATCTGAGGAACTGCTCGATAGGTTGAGTTGTAAACCCAAATCTAAGAAGAGACATGGTGATGCTTACTGATGTGAGAAAAATGTAATTTGTCAATAAAGATTTTTATTTGACTCGTTTATTATTTAGTCAAATCACAGCGCACAGTTTAAATTCTCACTTCACAATCCTGTGAATTAATGGACTGCAGTACTCTTTTTGAAGTACAGACTTGACAGGTGAGACGTTTCCACCCTCACTGCAGTCTACGAATTTTCTGCACAGATTTTGTTTTTCCCCCAGAAAGGCCAACTGTTTAGGCAGGACGTTTTGTCAATTGTTCAAGTAGGACATTTTCCCTTTCTTAGAGACTTTTGCCCCCCTTCCCATTATGCCCTAGGAACCTTTGACCCAAACACTCTGCCTTTTGTTCCAAGACCTACTGATCTGCAGGAATCATGCCCTCTAAACTGTTTTTCTGTTCAGGCAGGATGTTTCCTTTCTGTGAGCAGTGTGTGTCTGTGTGTGTTTTTCCCCGCCAGATTGTGCCACGAGCCTCCCCACCCACCCACACTCTGCCCTTAATTAGCTTAAGCCTGAATGGCCCCCCTTTTTTTTTTTTTTTTTTTTTTTTTAACTGTTCAGGCAGCACTAGCCTTTGTTTTCTGCAGAGCTTTTTGTTCCCCCCCAACGTTTCTTTGTGCCACAGGACTTTCCCTTTATACTCTGCCATTTGATCTGAAGACAGGATGTTTTGCCCCCTTATTGTTTTCCCTTTCTGCTGAGCCCTTTTTTTTTACCCCCACTTGTGCCACAGGACTTTTCCCTCTCACACTCTGCCAAGTTTATTGCCTTCAGGCAGGACGTTTCGTGCAGGTCTGTTCTCTGCAGAGCCCTTAATGTTTGTTTCTTAATCAATTGTGCCACAGGACCCCCCCAATCAGTCTCTTTCTTTACCTTTTGTGCACCAGTGCTCATTTACAAATTTTTCAACTCAAATGCAGCAAAAATTTTGGCAAGAAAAATATAAGCAGTTCGAGCAGAAATGCACTTGAGTTAGGCTCCAAGCACTCAAAGAATAGTTACCTACAGATTTCAACATCAAAGTCCATACAGACTGCTGTTTAAAAAGTCACAGGTGAGAGAGAGAGAGAGAGAAAGAGAGAGAGACAGAGAAGCCAAATAAGACTGTTTAATGGTTAGAACTACACCAACAGTGCATCGTGGTGTTACCTACCTGTATTTTGGTCCTGCATGCCTCCTGCCCAACTTGTACTATTTTTCTCAGCAGCCTCCTCTTCAGCCCATGATTATCTCCACTTTCCGCACTCCGCTTCAAATTTATGGACCCGATTTCCTTCCCGAATGGGCGCAACAAATCTCTATTAAAACAAGCTGCCTTCCTCCCTCCTGCTTCCCGTCCGCCCAAGCACATGACGTGCTCGCACATACTCTCCTCCTCCCTCAGCGCCCCACCCTCCAGCACATCATGCACTTGTGTGCCAGTCGTCGTGTGTTTAGTGTAGTGCCCCCGCCCGATCGTGATGCGCATCATTTTTAGCTCTCTCTATCTCTGGCATGGAGTGTCGCGGTGCACTACTGAGGGCTCTCTACTGCCACTGTAGCCAGTGGCCAAGCCAGCATGGTCATGCATGTACTTCCATATGGAAATGTTGGCTCTAAAAATACATTTCAGGGCTAGAAATGCCTTTCCACTGAAATCCAGAATGGCTATATTTCAAGCCCTGCTTTTCTTGTTCTATTTTTAGCATGGGCTACAGGAAACCAACAAGTGAACTTGTCAACAGTTTGGTTATTGTAACAATACTGAGTAGCAACAGCCCCAGGGCGAGTGCCAAGGATACCACAGTGGCCAATCACAATGAAAATCAAGCTTGAATAAAAATTTTTTTTTTTTTTTTTTAAATCAGATACTACAATTTGTAGTACGTGGCTAAACCTTTATCCCTAGCACTCACTCAGAGCCCAGCAAGCTACATGGTTACAAAGGCATCGGTTCACATCTGGGAATGTAGGAGACAGTCACTAAGCTCCAGCTAGCTCCGACAAAGCTCATTTCATAAACAAATCAGAAACCTTCCCAGGCTTTTGCTTGAACTACCACAAGAGCATGGGTCAAACAACGCAAGCATACAGGATCAGATCAGTATCAAACTCAATAGGGAAATATCAACTCATGGCAGGCAAAGTCTAACACCCTCATAATTTCTTCTAATAAAGTTAAATTACTGTAGCTCCAATCCTCCTCCTGATCAGCTGCATGTTTCATCAGCACTTTTAAAGGACAAAAGATTAAAGTCCACATGTTTTGTAAAACATACAGTAACAACCTTGAAAATCCAAAAACATTTAGTAATCATATCTGCCCCCCCCCCCATTCACTTTTAGGCAGGCTTTTCTGCAAAGAAATGTTAAGACGTTTTCCAAATAAAGTGTTTTTCATGGGCACACAAGGATGAACCCTTGAAAACAATGCCTTTGCAGCAAATGTTACCTAGTCTGTTCAAGAAAACAGTTAACTGGTTTTCTGGCTACAAATCCAACTGCTAGTACCAACTGGATTACATACTAACATACTAAAAAGCCAGCAGACTACGCCTATCGGTCTTTCGATTCCAACACCTCTTCTATTTAATAACCATTTCACTCCAAAGGTCAACAAGCAAGTTCAAGTTCCATGTTTAAACTCCAAATCAAATACATGTGAAAGTGCAGTTTGTGAAAAGGCATCAAAATATTCGGTGACACACCTACATTTTTCCTCTTTGGAACTTTTTGGGACAGTGAAGTAACAGGAAACTGCATTTCCCCTCCACAAGGGAGGAAAGCTGTCCTTGGGACACTCAATCCTCCCTCACCCTGGCCACCCCTAAGTTACCAGAGATGGTTCCTGGACCCAGGTCACTGGCACTGAGTGTAGACAGTTCTACTGCTGTGCTACCAGGCCAGCCTTCCCCACCTACAGCTTACCAACTAGCTTAAGCTGGTGCCTGCCAGTATGGGAGCAATTCAATCTTTAAAGGAGTAGTACAGTCAAAATGTGCAAAAAAAAAAAAAAAACACAAACAAAAAAAAAAAAAAAACAGATGTTGTGCAGAATGTTTGTTTTCATTTCTATGTATACTCCTGGTGTGTCCTTCCCTCTGTTTGCTACTAGTTTTTTTCTAAATTAGACTGCTAGTTATATGTAGTTTTATGGTACCGGGGCTCCATCTCAGCAAGGTTTATTGCGCTTCTTTTTCCTACAATGCATCCTGCCCCATGCAACAGTGATACATTCAGGACCACTGATGCAGCAAGTACTAGAGATGGGAGTATGATGTTCCTTCCGGCTTCCACTAAATAGCCATGTTTGTGTTAGGTCTGAGTGTTTTGCTTTTAAAACTCATACATTTTATCAAACTACACACTGCCATATAAAGCACAGAAATCCCCCCATATCATCAGTGCTACAATTAGTACAGACTGTTTACTTACAGAATAACCCACCTAATTAGCTCTCAAGTGTTCTCTGAACTGTAAATGCAGCTATTAGTGCTCACTGGATAAGGAAAGTTACACAGCTCTGCTGTTGTAATGAATCCATGGTCCTGGCTACATCACTGTCACATGAGACAGGAGGCACTGCAGGAACAAGAAGAGTAATAAATCTTGCTGAGATGGAGGTCCCCAGGAGCCGTAAAACTACCAGGCTAAGTTAGAAAAAAATCCTAATAGCAAAGGGAAGGACACGCTAGGAACACACACACACCTCACTACAGGAATTCAGATAAGCAATGCAAGCTACATCCAAGTTAGCAACATAGGTTTAAACACAATGAAGTGCAAACATAGACAGGTCCCAGGTTACAAAACAATAGGTACATGTCAGCTAAAGAAAAAAAAGTTTCAACAACAGGTAGGTTGACTGAAGGCTCATCCCCACCAGAGCAAAATGTTCACTGTGTGGTCCTAAGCAAGACACTGAACCTCCCAGTTCACCACGTGCTGAAAGAGACAGTAGCAGGAGGACCCTACTAAAGAGATGCTCTCAGCTGATGCTACCCTGAGTTAAATAAATTGTGGATGTAAAAATTAACAGTAGTATGGGAGGTTAATCGATTTCCTCAAGGCCACACAGTCTGCAAGTGTACTCGTGGATTTGAGCCGTGGCCTTCTGGTTCTCGAGCCTTTGCTCTTGCCACTAATCCATGGCACTTCCTATTCTATTAGGTGGGCTAATAAAATCTCAAGGACACTTTGAAAATGGTGTCCAACCACGTCTCAGCATGCATACATATATATATATATATATATATATATAGTATGTGTGTGTGTATACACACACACACACATATATATATATATATATATATATATATATATATATATATATATATATATATATATATATATATATATATATATATATATATACACACACACATATATATATATATATATATACACACACACACACACACACACACACACACACACTCAAATGTGTGTATATCAATGCACTTTAACTTTATTCTTTTCTAAAATTATAAGACATTTACAGGAGCTATGCCAGGTAAAGGCAAGCAGCCACGGTAGACAGGAGTGTCATTTGCAGTGACATGGCAGGGCTTGCATTAAAGTGGAGGTCACTTTGACCCCCTCTGCTTCTAGCGGGGGTAGTCAAGAACAATCTTGGGCTCAGAAATTATACATTACCCAGCACTTCCCCTAAAAATGATAGATGTAAACATTTGCAATATACAGGGCTTGTCCTGAAGACTTTTAGTTTGTGTTTCAGAATCCCCTTTCAAGGCTTCAGTAAAGGGTATTGCAAGCAATGTGTTAATGTAAATCTTTTTTAGTTTCCACATGATGCCAAGGGTTCTTTGGACTAAAATTTGACCCCCAATTTGGGGAGAGGGTTCCTCTTACAAGCCAATATTATTAAGCAATATAGCACAATATGGAGTGGGTGATGGCAGGATTTACCCATGGGTGGTGTGGTTTGCTTATGAGGCACAGCAAAGTGAGGAAACCACACCAGAAGTGGGTAAATCTTGCCTTCACCCACACTATATCGTGGCATATTAGTATTACACAATGCAGAAATAAACGCGAGGGAAGTTTTCATTTTTATTTTCACAGTTTCCCTGATAGCGAGAAAAAATATGGCAGCCAGCGGCTTTGAAGTGTGGTACCCCGATTGGCTGGCACTTCTACCATGGGGTGATAGCAGGATTTACAACGTTGTAAATCCTGCAGCCAGCCAATCAGCATCGAGAATTTTCGGTACCCACTGTATAATTAAGCAATAAGGCATGACAGGGTGTGGTATATCATGGGACATCGTCACGCCTCGGGTGGCATCCAACGACCCCGAGAAGTGATGATATCCCATAATATACCACACCCTGGAGTGACTTATTGCTATTATGAACAGAGTATGAAGTTTTATGAAAAAAAAAAAAACACACAGGTTTTAAAACATTTTATGAATGAGTTTTTGGGTGGTGTAGGAGTACATTTTGAAAAAATAGTTCTCAGACAGTAGACAGCAAGGAGGCTGGTGGTGCCGGAACTTTTTTGAAGCCGTGATGATGCAGCCTGATATCATCATGGCTTTAAAGAGCTCTCTGCCAATCAGATTCCTCTATTTACAATCCTCAGTTCGTAATAAAAGATATATAGTTGGCTGGCTAGATTTACCGTAATATCATAAACCTTTCATTATCACCGAATACACTCTTTTCATTATACGTAAATACTGTTTTTTATGGTATTAAGAGTGCATCCCTGAGTTATTTAGTTGAGAGAACAGCAAGCTGACCAGTCCTGATGCAAAAAAAGTACTTGAAGATTTGTTTAACACAAAAACAAAAAAACTGGAACTTGAATTTAAAAATCTATGTTTGACATTGTAGAACATTTAGAGAAATCTTGTATGGGAAATGGGCTATGCCGACTGAAGAGAGCAGGATTTGCCCCTTGTGGTACATGGAATGTTTCGAAATAATCCAGATATCATGATTTATAATTTTCAATAGAAGCAGCTTTATTTTATACTGGTCCCTTAGGAAACTCAGTCGGTGTTTCCCCACATACTCACAGGTCTTAAAGTACCATTTTATAACTGTATGATGCAGTTTAAGTTGACCCTTTCAACCCCATAGTTGATCATCAACAGATGCATTCCACAAACAATAGAAGAGCTTCAAGGACCCAAAACCACATCAGTGCAGTTAAAAGCAGTGCTTCAGCACTGACCCTGTATATTGGAAGGTTTACACAGGTTTCCTTGGCAGAAAAAGTATCGAATAAGTTGTACAAAGCCACTCCAAAAATTTCTGACCCCCAACATTTGGAGCAGAGAGTCAAACTGGCCCCTGTGTTACTAGTGCTAACGCAAGTCCTACATATATATTGCTGGTAACACTTTTTTATTAGACTAAAAATTGTTTGAGACCAGCTTTCAAGAGAGCAGTGAAAACAGTGTTTCATGCCTCATAAATAACCTGGATGTTGACTCAAAGCAACACACAACAGCCTGGTTAAACAAGTTCTTCAGAGTCAATTCAGATTCGTAAAAACAGGCAGAAGGATTGCAAAATATCTCTGTTGTCATTACGGAAATAGGCGATGTGTGCCCGTTACAAAGAGACGGCCATCAGGAATAAAGTACTGTTTCTCGGGGGAAGGTAGATTGAGATGAGGTGGTTTGAGGGAACCAAAAACTAAAACAATAAAACACTGAAAATGCCCACCTCCACCCGTCCATTCCCAATGTTTAGCTCTGCTGGAACTTCAGTATAGTGCAGTCCTTGTTTCTGCAAAGTACCAAATCACCCATAAGGAAACAGAGCATTTAGTACACAGACAACATACTGAAGAGGAAGTCCACACGAGCAGGGCATAACATCTACAACCACAATGTTTTTCACCTGGGGGCACAGACTCCACACCCAGTACAAAACTGGGAATGCAAATGAGACAACCCAGCTATTACTGTACACAAAGCAGGCTGGGGCACTGGAATGGGGCACAATACCAGCTCATGCACATATGCTCATGGCACAATGCCAAGCACATACATAAGCCAGTAGACTGCTTGTGGCCGACCCAACAAGATCCATTTCCATATTACTCGCCAACATCCCAGACACTCTACTGGGCCCCCCCAAATCCAATCTGTACCCTGGAAGTCCAGCGGATACCACCCTCCCTAGCCCACCCCTTGTGCTTTGGTCCTCACTAATCTTACTTCTCAGATCCCTATTCCCTGGCAACTCATAAGGGACCATACCTTTTGCAATTTCACCAGCACATACCTACAGATGTTAAGTCAGAGCATGCTGCAAAACTGTAGCACCTACCTAAACATGTTTTTAGGCAGAGAAGTCACAAGTGCAGCACCAGTAGCCCTGGCAGTAAGTAACAGGTAATGTTAATGGCACAACCTGCCATTTACATGCCTAACCCGTTGTGATACAAGTCATGGAAAGCTCTCAGACCCCACTGAGCACACAGCGGGGGACAAGCTAAGGACTGATGATAAACAGAATAGCCACTTCCCTAGAAGATACTGATGTAATGCATATAAAGAACCCATCTCTGGAGAACCACATAGGCCAGTTTTCAAAGGGTTTTCACCCATTCTGTGCCATTGGAAAAACTATTTTAAGTGTTTACGACTACATCGACCCAGTTTGGCATTTTATCTGCAGTGTCTGGCGTCACCTTTGCTGCATTCCCTGTCCCTCTAACAAAAACGCAGGCGTTCTACACATGGACTCTTAAAAACTAACAGGTGAATTGCGACAAAACCTGCTCAATTGCGTCCCCCAATATCATTTGTGACATGCCGTGTTTTCAGAAAAATGGCGACGTTTCAAACATAAATGCATTTACAGCACCCTAAACGCATTTGAGCTTCCTCAAGCTAATTAATCAGTGTACACTCGGCGCAAAAGACACCGCAAATCCCGCAGCCTGCCCCTTCCAAACAGTGGCACTATATTTTAAAGTGCCGCGTATTCGACTGGTCTGTCACGCAATTACAGTCAAGGATTTTCTCAACCAGTTTTAGCCACAGATATAAGACTGTTTTGCTCTTCTGGCCATTTACTTCCCATATGCATAACCGGAAATAATGAACTAAGAATCATTATGTATTTTCGGAATACCAGGAAAGGATTCTCAAAACAGAAGCTTTTCCCCTCACATAATTAGTTCTGTTCGTTTCATATCTGTGCAGTCCCTGACCCCGGGTTCGCGAGTTCGACTGCCTTGGTGTTAAGTACTAATATTTGCATACGGGCTGGGCCCTAACAGCTCGAGTCCCCACACAGCCTTCTCTGGGCCCAAGGATTGGCGCGTAGTGCCGCGAAACAGCACTTCAGAGAAGAGCTACATACTCAGCAGCACCACTTAGCGCGCTCGCCGGCCTCCCTCGAAGGACCAATTGCAGAGCACGGTGCGACTGCACGCGCAGATTTCACCCCACTGGTGTGGAAAGTTTTTTGCCACCTGGCACGCGCTGACAGGCAAACACGCCCTCATGTGCAGCGCTGCTGTCACCGGCGCGGCTCGCTCTGGCGGACGTTGCCCGCCACCCGGGACTCAGCCACAACTCCACCGCCTGTCATCAACGGCCAGTGAGACGTCAGGTGCATCACACCACATTTTTCGAAACAAAAAAAAATATATACATATCTATATATGTGTGTATATATGGCGCGTTCTCTACCACATCGTAAAGTATGACCAGTGAATGTACTTACTCCTTTACCCATGTTGCCCTGGCAGTTTCAGAACGGTCCGGAGAAGAGATCACAAAAACAATAAATTAATTAAATTATAGAACTGTTATATTGTATTTCAAAATATCTCCTCCTTTGCCACGATGCCCTCCTCCACCGTTCTAAACTTTTGCGGTCTGCGTCCTAAACTAAATACTAGGAACTGCTGGCCCCACCTCCTCCAGGCTGACGTCCCAAGAAAGAACGTCAGCTGTTGTCGTGGAAACGTTCAAAATGTTCCTTGGAATTTGGCGAGAAAGAAATCTTTGTGTCTGCGCCTGCGTAGGCGGCTGGCGAAGTGGCTAGCTACTGATTGATTTCTTTTCTCCTAATTTCATTTTGTTAATCCCATTTTCCACTAGACATCCATTGTGTTTTCTCAATATACATTTTACTAGACAGATGCTAATGTGAATTGAAAAAAGCAAACAATGCAAAGCAAGAAAAATTAATGTCTTATATGTGATTAAACTACCACCTGCAACTGTATTTAGTTTTTTTGGTGAATTTCGAGCGGCAGTATTACTCTCAGAGAGGAGACATTGTAAGACGGTTCTTCAAAGAAATGTCAGGGATTTTTCTTCACCTCATTGACTCCAAGTTTGCCCTCTATGCTGCATAATTGTAGCATTTAAGACCCACACTGCATCACATGTCAAGTGGAATGCATTAGTAAGCAGCAAGCCCTCAGGAAAAAAGCTTGTTTAATCAACACCAAGCTTCTACCGAAGCCTGAAATCTTCAACTGCAATTATAGCATGTGGGTAGGTGCACTAACCTTATATTGTAGTGGGTTGGTGGGCAAATAATAGGTCCCATGATGCAGTCTAGAAATATTTGAAGATTTTTTTTCACAGAGAGGTGGTGGAAGCGGAACAGCCTTCCTGAGGAGGTTGGGGTCTAAAACTGTTGGAGAATTCACGAATGCATGGGACAGACATAAGGCAATTCTTGTGGGGGTAGAAGAAGTAGGCTGTTGGTTAACTTAGATCTACAGCTTATCCTGTAGGTAGGGAAATGGGCAGACTAGGTGGGCCAAGCAGTCCTTATCGGCTGTCAAAGTTTATGTTTCTATGTAACAGTTAGTGTTGTTAAGGATTTTAGTTGCAGTTTTGTTACTATTTAATTGCTTTAATTCACACCGTATTTACCATGATTTCTGTATTGTTCATCCTATATTTGAGGCAGTATAGCACAGTGATTTAAGGCTCTGAGCTGGAAATCTGAGTTTGAATCCCACAGCCCACACTTGCATACTGTGTGACCCTGAGCAAGGCACTTAACTTTCCTGTGCTCCAGGTTGCACCTGTAAACAAGCTTCAGCTTAGTGTGTCTCACCTGGTTTAAACAATTGGATATTTACAGTCAAGTAATGTGTTTCAGTGCATTTAAACTGAAATTAAATGTAATGTGATCTGCTGCTCCCAATACTACTCAACAATCCTACCTTACAAGGGCATCCCTCATGTTGCCACTCAGAACTGCTCCATCCTTTATGGAAAAGATGCTGCATATAGCAGAGGATGTTATCTCGCACTGTAGATATTTGTAAGGAATAACCTATACTGAGATTTCTGGTTGTGCTTTTATATACGGACGCTTCAGGTGCCTACTAACTAACTGAGAAGGCCATGCAGAAACAGTGCACACAAACACCTCAGTGTATTGCTGTATTCCTGTTTAATTACTGACTAGCCAGTAGCAACAATTACATACAGAATCATATATATGGGTAGGTGTGCATAAAATGTTGCACACACTCCATATGTGTGTGTGGCAGTAGATGGTGCTGCTGTTTATAGCACTAAAGCAGCATTGGTGCTGCTCTTTCAAGTCCCCCAACAGCAAGTTTTAGCATTTTCTTTTGTGATCATCACTGCCCCTTCCTCTCTTTCTGTTTCTCTCCTCATCTCTGTCTTACTAGGTGAGCATCTCGAGTCCTCCTGCAAGTGCTCCTGTTTCAACCACCTTAGCTCTCCTTCCTTCCTGCCTCATCTCTCCTACCACTTCTGATTTGCTCTACTAAATGAATAGCACTTCCTCCACCTGTCTGTCCTACCTCCCACCTAGCCTCGTCCCCAATCCTATTCCTGCCTCTTCTTCTATTTCCCTCACTCCCATCCCCCCAAGATTTTCCCGATTCATTTATTGAATTTTGTTGAACCGGTAAGCCCACTGGGCCTAGAAGTCCCCTTTTCAGGGGCGACCGGGGGTGGGGTACAGATGGTAAGCAACTGAAATCAAACCAGATTAAGCTGTTGGTGGTATTTTTAGTGAATGGAAGAAATTCTGGCCAGGACACCGGGGAAATTCTCTACTCTGATGGTAGGGCCCTCCCTGAGACGACTGGACTGCGCCTAGTATGTCTCAGTCGGTGGAGAGTGTGGAGGTGTTGGAGGACTGTTCTATGGATTTGGTTGCTGTACTCGAGGGGGCTTCGATTTGTTTGGATAATATGGAAGTTCCAAGTGATCTCTTACCTGTGGTGGATTCGGCTCAGCTCGCGGCTGTTGAGGGTCCGACGACTTCTGATCCAGTTCTGCTTTTGTCCACAGAAGATGAAAAAAAAAGAAAACGCCCAGAAGGTTGCCAGGTAGCTTCTTTTGGTGTCACAAAGAAATGTAATGTGCAGGTTTTGGACGACCCGCCGGCTGCCGACACGGGTGTATTGGCTACTGCTTTGGATGAGGATTCGCTCGCTTTCGGCCCGGCTTGCCACTTGGTCTCCGGAGGTGGCGTTAGCAAATGCGGGTTGGGTGAAGACCCCGAATGCCTGGATTCCTGATCCCCACGTTCCTTTACCAGGGACAGGACTGAATCGACTGGGGGAACCTTTGTGTTCACAAGCTCTGGAGGAGTGCTGGTTTGAATCGGACCGACCATCGGCCATTTCCGCCTGCAAGTACCGAGGCCAGGAACCCTGTTTCGCTGATCCTGTGTCCGATTTACAGTCTCTCTCATCGAGACAGGCTTCTCCAGCTTCCTTGATTCCTGCGACGTCTGCTGCTTCTGTTTCGGAACCTATGACTGTGACTCCTCTGCCAGGTCAGTGTCCTCAGACTGTAGGGGATGATATACCGGCTGGTTCTCTGGGTAGTTCGGTCCATAGACCTCCTCAGGCACAAACAGTAAAACCTGCCAGCTATGCCTCCCTCTTTAAATCTACAGATGTCCCTGTTAGGAAACATTTTGTTGCACGCATCTACTATAAAGGGGGTATGGACCTTCCCCCCGATCGAAATTTTGTGGACAAATCCTTAATTATTGATTCCTTGGGGATTCGACCCTCTGAGGTGTATGCTTTCATTCACTCTTCTGGGGATCATAATTTTGATGTCTCCTTTCGTTCTGCTGTTTTGTTGGATAAATTTTGGTCTGCATACTATGCTGCTCGTATAGACCCTATCTGGAAACATTTTGTGGTAATACCTATTACCAGACCAACTGCTAAAGTCATTACTGTTCTTTTTCGGAATGAAGGAGTTAATGTACTGGATATTTTGTATTGGTTGGAACAACGTTGTACAGTTAATGGAGTACCCCATGCATTGATTGATGATAATGGGTTTTGGACGGGGGGGTGGAAATTCAATGTGCAACTTAAAATGACTGAGGCTGGGATTCACCATCTCCCTAATTGTTTTTACTTGGGGAGGGACCGTGGTATCCTGTTTTATCCAGGACAGCCACGTTCTTGTTATAGATGTGGTTCGCTATCTCATTTGAACTCTGATTGTGACCAACTAAAATGTACATCTTGTGGAATGTTGAGACATTCAGTTTTATCTTGTACGGTCCCTCCCGCTTGTAACCTATGTGGTGAAGCTACTCATGTTTTTGTGGCTTGTCCTTGGGCGGCCCATAATACCTCTGATTATGCAGAACATGATTCTTATATAGCTAAATCTTCGCCTCTTCTGACCCCGGCTCAGGCCCTATTCCCAATACTAGTTAAGGTTCCTTCTTTTCGGCCTCCCTTGATGTCCTCGACTATCCCAAACCCTCCGGATCCCTCAGAACTCCGCCGCCTGATCGTTGCTTCCCTCTCCCTAGTGTTTCAGTCCCTACTCCTGTACAGGCTCCTCCTCTCCCGGCAAGTAAAGACTTGGAGCCAGGGAAGTTTGGAGCCCTCACACGCCAGTTGCTAGACGACTTCGCCCACCAAACAAGTGGAGGCAGTCTCTATACTTTCTGTCCCAGTGTCTAATCCATATGAACCTTTGCAGAGTTGGGGTGATGCTATGCTTTCTTGACGGCATCGTCTCTATCCTGGACGGAAATTTGTATACGCATTCCCTCCATTCCCATTCTGAGGTTCTTCTCAAGCAAGCGGAAGCAAGGATGGTCATCGCTCCTCTCGGCCAAGACAAATCTGGTTACTGCTGCTGCAGCAGCTTTCAGGGAACCACGGTTCCAGTGACTCACGACCTCCTGACCAGGATCAAGGTCGACTGTTGCACCGAGGCTTGGGACCCTGCACTTCATCGTGGCTCCTGCAGACATAGCGATCTTCTAGTTCCTCACCAATGCTCAATCCTCATTGGGCTAAGCCTCCAACGTTCACTTGCATGAGCTGGAGGCGGTTTCTCCATTTGGCGACGCTAAAGTTCGAACCTTGTCCCTTTCAGCCCACAGGTCATGGAATACCTCCTTCACTTATCAGACTCTGGTCTGTTTTACTCTCTGAGGTCCATATTCTCAGCTATTAGGCGTACCACAGGCTGGTGGATGGTAAACCCATGGCTCAGTTGGAGTCTCAAAACCTTTCTGAAAGGGATTCTCCACCTGAAACCCCATCCGTAGTCCAACTCCGCCTTGGGACTTGAACCCGTCCTGGAAAGCTCACCTTCCTCCTTTGGGCGGCTATGAGCTGTGATTTGCAGCTTCCTGTCTTGCAAAGGTGCTTTTTCTGGTGGCTATCACGCCATGGGATTTGAACTTCAAGCTGTAGTCTGCAAGGAGCCCTATCTGATTTTCCATAGGGACGGGCGGTCCTCAAAACTCATCCAAGTTTCTTCCCAAGGTGGTGTCAGAAGCCATGCTGAATCAATAGGGGAAGCTTCGTGTCTTATCCATCCCCTCTGGTAGAGGTGGGGAACTCCTTCACACAATGGGCGATCCATGGATTCTCGATTGTTACACACCCATCGAACCGAGTTCCGCTCTGCGACCAGTTGTTTGTTTCTTTGCCCGAGATCAAGGGGCAAACCGGTTCTAAGCAGGGCCTGTCCAAGTGGCTAGGCAACTGGTTAGATTCTGTTACCAAAGCAAAAGCCTCTGCCGGGTTCTTTCAGGGTCATTCTACTAGGGCATGGCTGCCTCACGGCCTTCCTACAGAACGTCTCTGTGGCCGACATCTGTGCCACGCTGCTTGGGTTCTGGTCCACCTTACCAAGCATTACAGTCTGGACATTGCTCCTAGGCAGAGGGCTGGCTGGCCTAGCCATCCTGCAGGACCTACTGTCCTAGACGAATCCATTCTGGTTCATTTTTTCCGTTGGAGTTAGTTTTCCTCCTCCTGGTTTCTCTCGATCTCTCTCCTTGGAGGGACTGCTTGGGACTCTGTCCTATATGTGATGACCTACTGAAGGAACCCTCTAAGTACAAGATGGTACAGTTATGTAGGAACTTACCATAACAGTAGATCTTTTAAGGAGAGGTTCCTTCAGTAGATCATATTTTCCTCCATCCTTCCCCTCATTTTCTGTTTCTACAGGGACTCAAATCCTGCTACGCCCTGCTGTCAGGCATCTTCGTAGCTTTGGCAGAAAAGATGGAGAGCGGGCATGGGGACCGCAACTATATACAGTCACATGACGACAGGGTGGCGGTCCCCATCAGGCTAGCTAGAAAAATCTGCCATCATGCCCCGACGCCAGGTATGCAGTCCCATAATGTGATGACCTACTGAAGGACCTCTCTCAAGATCTACTGTTAGCGGTAAGTTCTTACGTAATTGTATTTTTAGGAGTGGTGTATGTTGTTCATCCCACGCATCTCCCTGACCTCCCCGGCTGCGGACGCACACAACCTGGCTTCCAGCGGGCTACGATCTGGCGTCAGGGGCCGGAGCTGAGGTATATACCACCCAGGTGAGTGGGAGGAGCCAGCTTTGAAGACTTCCGACAAGATTTAAAGGGGAACAGACAATGCCAATAAGTGTGGATGAACAACATATACCACTCCTAGAACTACTGTTACAGATGAGTAACCTGTTCGTTCTGCTCACTGGATCTCCAGGACGTGTTTTTTTCACATCCCAATCCATCCGTCTCATCAGCGGTTTCTCCGCTTTCGAGTTCCAAGCCATGCCATTCGGCCTTTCATCTGACCCACAGGTCTTCACCAAATGCATTGCAGTGGTGGCAACCCACCTCAGGCATCGTGGGGTCAGAGTCCCTACCTCCACAATTGGCTCTTGGCTGGTTGCACCCAGCAGAGGGTGGAAAGGTCCAGGGACCTGGCCCTCCAAACCTGCACTCAGCAGGACCCTGATCAACAGGGCCAGGACAATCCCGTGCCATAGCAGGTGATGTGTTCGTCAGGGCAGAGCTAGACGACTGCCGAGCCAGAGCCCGGTCCAGGGAGCCGGCGGAGGTTCTCACTCCTTGCCCAGTTAGTTACTGGTTGGGCACTTGCGCGTGCAGGACTTTCTCACCTTCTGAGGATACATGGTGGTGTGCACCACCATGGTCCGATCAGGCCTGGTGGCATATCACGCGCCCGCGCTTCAGTAGGGCTGGCCACCCAATGGACTCAGCGCCACCCGTCCGCGACCAGCTGATAAACAGCAGCGCGAAGATGTGGGGCAGCTGTCCAATGGTGGACCGTCCTGGATCATCTGCAGGAAGGGATCGCTTGTCCGCCTGAGCCGGCGGTTGTTCTCATGACGATGCCTCTCACGGGCTGAGGCCACATGAGGAAACACAGAGCCCACAGGTTTTGGACCAAGGAATCCCGATACCACATCAACCTGCTGGAGCCCAGAGTGGTCAAGACTGGCGCTGTCCGCATTGCTCAGCTCCTTTGGGGTCAGTGGTTCAAGTCAAGTGCAGCAATACGATATGTACTACCTCAACGAACGAAGTGACACGCACTCCCGGCTGCTGTGCGGTGAAGTGCTCATATCTGGATCCCTCGTGAGCAGACTGGAGGCAGATCTTCTAGCCATCCATGTGGCAAGAGCCTCAAATCAACTGAAGAGGATGCTCTCAGCACGTGGGGAGACATCTCTGAGTGAATCTCTCCATCCAGAGGTAGCACACAGCCTGTTCCCACTGGGGCAAACCATTGGTGGACCTGTTTGCCTCCCAGAAAACACCAAGCTAAGGTATTTCATGCCGCCCCTCTCAGCAGAACGCGCTGCCGAGGATGCCTTCTCGAGGCCATGGTTTACATTTTCCCTCCATTCCCTTGATCCACAGGTGCTTCTCAAGGTTAGGAGGACAAGGCGCAGAGTGATCCTGGTGACCCCAGACTTGCCCTGCCAGTTCCTGGCATCCAGATCTCCTCAGCCTCAGCCAGCAGGCTCACGAAGAGTCTTCCCAGCATGCCGGACACCATGTTGGTCAGTCGGGAAGGTATTCCATCGGGACCTTCAATCCCTGCACCTGGCAGTCTGGTTCCTGGCTAGGTTCCAGGCTCTGGGTCACTCTGGAGATATACTCCACAATGGTGGAAAACATCAGGAAAGAGAGTCGACCAGGTGCTATGCCTTCAAATGGAAACGGTTTCCATTTGGTGTCAGAAGGATGGACCTGGACCCTCTGTCCTGTCAGTGGCTAGCATCTTAGATTACCTTTGGTCTCTGTCCAAGGGGTCTTTGGTCTCGACCCAGCAAGGTGCACCTGGCAGCAATCTCTGCTTACTGAGGCAGGCGGTCAGCAGGCGGTGACGCAGGGAGAAGGTGGTCTGGCTTCTTCAAGGCCTCACTATCCCTCCATCGTGAACCTCCATCCCATGGGTTTACTGTTGGCTTGGCAAAACATGAGGCAAGCCATTCGAACCGATGCACAAGTTGTGGAAGACCACCTTCCTGGTGGCTATCACGTCAGCCAGAAGGACTGGAGAGCTCCAGGTGCTTTTGGTGGAGTCTCCTTACCTGGTCTTCCACAGGGACACGATTGTTCTGCGGCCCCACCCATAATTCTCCCCAAAGGTGGTGTCAGAGTTCCATCTCAACCAGGTGATAAGACTGCCTGTATTCTACCCGAACCTCATTACCTCGGATGCTGAGTACAGGCTCCGTACTCTGGACCCGAGATGAACCTCCTGCCTATAAGGAGAGCAGGAAGACGAGGGAGAGGTTGCCATTTGTCACCTACGCTGAGAACCGCACCTGGCAGACCTGCAACAAAGTGGACGATCGAGCAGATGGATCACATCTTGCATCGATCTCTGTTACAGGTTGTCGGGCAGGGAGCCTCCCAGAGGGTTAAGAGCTCATTCCACCCACCATACCACTGTGTCGGAGGCTGCTTCCAGGGACATCCCTATCCAGGAAATCTGTCAGTCTGCTACCTGGAAGACAACTAACACCTTCATTACCCACTACCACATTGACCTAGAGTCACGCCGGGATGCTGGTTTTGGGGCCCCGGTTCTCCAATCTCTGTTTCCCAAGTAAGGGGTGTGTGCCTTGCCTCCCTCCTCCAGGAGAACTGCTTGGAGTCTGCCAAACAGTGTGGGTAGAACAACATATCCACGATCCTAGAAACAAAGGTTACTCACCTGTAACAGTAGTTCTAGGAGTGGTATATTTATTCATCATCTACCGCAGAGCCACCAGACCTCGCCGACCCGGCAGCACAACCTAACTTACAGCAGGCAATGATCTGGCATCATGGGGCAGAGCCGAGGGTTATACCACCCGGTTGGGTGGGAGGAGCCAACTTTGAGACCTTCTAGTGAGATTTAAAGGGGAAAGGGACATGCCAAACAGTGGATGAACAACATATACCACTCCTAGGACTACTGTTACAGGTGAGTAAAGTACAGTTATGTATGAACTTACCATAACAGTAGATCTTCGAGAACAGCTCTTGCAGCAGGTTACACCATTAGGACTGAAGCCGGCAGGTGCCAGGACCTCACGGAAATTTTCTAGCTAGCAGTATTCAGTGGGGACCGCCTCCGACGTCGGTCCCGCCCCTGATGTCAGGCGTAGTACATAAGGAGGCGGTCCCCCAGAATCCCCAACTCTCCCTCTGGAGACTCCCGGCCACTGGACGACATCAGAAGAGGTGACTGAGGATCCACCATCAAATGGCAATCAGAAAGAGGCTATGAATGCCTTATCCTAGGAGAAGGATGTTGGAACTAGAATCTACCTCTAGCGGGGATGGTGGAAGGGAAAGTACCTGCTGCAAGAGCTGTTCTCGAAGATCTACTGTTACAGTAAGTTCTTACGTAACTGTACTATCTTACTTCGAGAAACCGCTCTTGCAACAGGTTATACCATTAAGACTGATTCCCAAGCAATCCTGGAAATTGCACACCATCGGGAGGAGGGAAGGTAGAAATCCTCGAATGATGTCAAGCCTAGGACAGAAGTCCTTAAAGGACTGCTAGACCAAAACTGCTGCTACGCCGATACGATATCCAGGCTGTAATGCCTGATGAAAGTGTGTACGGAGCTCCAAGTAGCTGCAGCACAAATAGCTGAGGTGGATACGTTCTTTAAAGCTGCAAAAGAGGTAGCCACCCCTCTGGTGGAGTGACCCTTAACCGTGCCCGATAGGGGTTTGTTGCGCTTCTGGTAACAGAACGTAATACACTGAATGAGTCACCTGGACAGCGACTGTTTTGAAACAGGAGCTCCCATCATCCTATGGGCATAGGAGACAAAAAGCTGGTCCGATTTTCGGTAGTGTTTGGTTCTGGTCAGGTAGTATCTGATGCACCTATGCACATCTAGAGTGTGCAGAAGGGCTTCTTCTTGATTAGAGTACCTAGGGAAATACACTGGTAAATCGATATCCTGATTAAGGGTGAGAGCTGAGACCACCTTAGGCAGAAATGTAGGATTAGTCCTTAGGGATACTCTGTCTTGGTGGAAAACCAAATGAGGTTCTTTGCACATAAGTGCATGGAGTTCAGAAATTCTTCTGGCCGAGGTAACGGCAGCTAAAAACAGCGTCTTCCAAGAGAGAAGCCGTAGCTCGCAATCCGCGGCTGGTTCAAATGGTGGCAGCGTAAGCTGCTCCAGGACAAAAGTAGATCCCATGGTGGAATCGGATCCTTAATCGGAGGCCTAAGGTGGAGGACACCCCTCAAGAAGGCACATGTCGTGTCCAATTGAGCTATAATGCGTTGGCCTATAGGGATGTGATAGACTGAAATGGCACAGAGATGTACCTTGATCGAGGAGTAAGCCAAGCCTGACTGGAAAAGAGACAACAGGTAGTCCAATACCAATTTCTCTGGATAGTCCAAAGGCGACAAGCCGCGCGCTTGAACCCATAAACAAAACCTGTGCCACTTCATGGCGTAGATCGCATGGGTAGCAGGTTTTCTAGCAGTAGTGAGAATGTCTGCTACCTCTTGCGAGACCCCGTGTCGCATCATGGCTATGTCTCTAGGAGCCAAGCATGTAGGTTCAAGGAACGTAGGTCCGGATGGACCAAGGAACCCGCTTCCTGAGACAGCAAATGGGAGCTGATTGGCAACGGCACTGGAGGTTCCTGGGACAGCTGATGCAAGAGAGGGAACCAGATCTGTCTGGGCTAAAAGGGCGTGATCAGTATTAGTGTCGCTTGCTCCCTGCGAAGTTTCAGAAGAACCCTCTGGTTCAACGGGAAAGGGGGAAAGGCATAGAGGAATCTGCCTGCCCAGGAGAGGGACAACGCGTCTCGCCAGAAAACACCAGGCCCTGGATCTAGCGAGCAAAAATTGGGCAATTTTGCATTGGATGGGGACGTGAAAAGGTCTAGTTCTGGAGTACCCCATCTGCGAAACAGATCCTCTGCTAGCTCCTGAAGTAGTTCCCATTCGTGGACTCTGGCCTGAGAGCGGCTCAGGCCATCTGCGATGACGTTGTCCACTCCTGGAACATGAACTGCAGTAAGGTTTGCGTCGTGTTGCAAGACCTAATCCCACACTCTCATGGCCTATTGGCCTCCCAGCAAAGCGGGTAGGAATGGGTGCCTCCTTGTTTGTTGAGGTAATACATCACCACGGAATTGTCTGTTTGTAACAGAAGAGTACCCAGTGGGATCTCCGACTGGAAGGCCTGCAGGGCGTAAAGAACTGCCCTCATTTCCAGGATATTTATGTGGAGATGAGATTCTTGGTCTGTCCACAGGCCCTAAGACCGGACACCGTCGGGGTGTGCTTCCCAGCTGAGCCCTGAGGTGTCTGTGGAGAGTGTCACAGTCGGGGATGGTACAGTGAAGGGAACTCCCACCGAGAGATTCCTCGAATCTAGCCACCATTGCCAATCTCGGACTACGGCCTTCGTGATCCGGATTGGATGCTGCAGATGGTCTTGCTTTTGGTCCCATTGGACCCTTAACATCCACTGGGTTACCCACATGTGGAGACGGGCTAGCGGGACTGTTGCAATGGCCGCAGCTATGTGTCCGAGCAGGCAAAGGACCAGTCTGGCTGGAATGGTCTTCTTCGCCGAAAAGTCCCTGATGAGGGATCTGATGTGTTCCGCTCTGTTCGGGTGGAGGAAAGCTTTCCCTTGGACAGTGTCCAGAACTGCACCTGTGAATTGCAGAGTCTGGGACGGAACCAGATGTGACTTCTCATTATTGATGATAATGCCTAACGTCTTGAACAGGGACTGAGTGCAGTGAATGGCAGACATCAGGGCCTCCCGGAAGGGCGCCATGAGAAGCCAGTCGTCCAGGTAAGAGAACAGGTAGTAGCCTTGTCTCCTCGAGATGCGGCTACGACCGCCATGCACTTCATGAACACCCAAGGTGCAGATGACAGCCTGAACGGGAGAACTCGGAACTGATAGTGGCGACCCTGAAACTCGAAGCGCAGAGACTTCCTGTGCGCCTGAGCAATAGGTATATGCAGGTAGGCATCCTGCATGTCCAGGGACGCTAGGAAAGCGTCCTGCTTTAGCATGGGAATCAGACCTGGGAGGGTCACCACGCGGAAGCGTTTGTACAGGACCGAGTCGTTGAGGTTGCTGAGGTCCAGTATCGGACGGAGGTCCCCTGTCTTCTTTGGAACCAGAAAGAAGTGAGAATAATATCCTAGGCCCCTCTGGTTCCGTGGTATGTGCTCTATGGCTTCCTTTCCCAGAAGCTCGAGCACCTCCTGCTGTATGAGCAGGGCATGCTGACCCGAGTAACGGGAGAGCAGGGGAGGACTTGCTGGTGGGTGGTCGAGGAATTCTATAAAATGGCCTTTCTTGACCAATTGAAGAAACCACCTGTCGGTGGTGATCAACTGCCACCCTAAAATGTAGCGAGCGTTGCGACCCCCGACCTTTCTTGCCCGTTGATCCAGAGGAGGGGCGGGGGCCGGGAAGGAGTCATGCTGTGGCAGCACTGGTCCCTGCGGGCTGGGCCGGTTTTGTGTAACGTTGGCCTCTGCCTGGGGACGACTTGGCCTGGGCTTTTCGCTGAAAAGTGCCCCTCTGCTGCTGGCCAGAACGTGGCTGCTGCCTTTATTGCCAGCTGCGAAAGCGGCTCTGGTTCCTACGAAAGGAACTAGGCCTGGATCTGTACATGGCATGTACAGATCGGACTGCCTTCCCTGTGTCCTGAAGTTTGGTGATGACCTACTCCGAGGATTCACCAAAGAGTACCTCGCCGTTGTACGGGACGTCTAGAATGTTCTTCTGTATGTCCGGGGTGAAGCCGGAGACACTGAGCCAGGAGTGTCGCCGGAGACAAACACCTGAAGCTGCAACTCTGGCAGAAGTCTGCAGAATCATATGCGGCTCTAAGCCTCTAAGCACTTGGGTCCCCACATCTGACCCTGTGTGGAGAAGGTTGAGAAGCTCCGCCTTTTGATCACCATCGGGAAGCTTATCGACCAGGTCCTGGCCCTGTTCCCACAGGGCGTTCTGAAACTGTACCATGTGGGTAAGGTAGTTCAGAGACCTGATGGCATATGTAGCAGCTGCATACGTGCGCCTCCCCAGGGCATCCAATTGCTTGGATTCCTGGTTCGGTGGCTGAATGCTCATAGGTTGGGGTCTTTGAGACCGGTCATGCGAGGCCGTGATGACCAGGGAGTCTGCCAGAGGTTGTTTCGCCAAGTACTGGTCGTCTCTCGAACCTTGTACCGGCGGTCAGCCTTCTTGACTTTTCTTGAAGTGGAATCTGACGTTTCCCTTGTATGGTAGTCCACCAAGGGTGGTACTATCACAGGCTTTGGGTCTTTCTGCCGAAGATGGCGGGCAGGCGTTGTCGTTCGGGGTCAAGGTCTTCAGCATCCCACCCCATGTTGTCTTGGATGTGCCTCATGATCTCGGCGAAAGAGGGATCATCCGGAGGAGACCTAGGGAGGTCATGTGGGTGGTCAGGAGAGGAGATGTTGAGCGGAGAATGAGATCTGGAGTAGTCCGAGGTGTCCGATCTGGAGTCCTCCCCCCAACTGAGTATACCGACATCGTCTGGGTCGCTTAGGGCTGGGAGACCCTGATGGAGATCTGGAGGGAGGCCTTCTCCTGTCTTTAGATCTGCCCCTAGGAGGTGGAGTTTGTTCCTTGGGGGTTGGTGGTCGTCCTGCTGGCCCCTTAGGTGGAGGAGGGGGTGTAGGAGGAGGAGTAGGAGTAGGAGGAGGAGGTTTGACAGGCACCACATCCTTTCGGATGGTGTCCCACCAAAAAGTAGAGTTCCTTTACTTCTTCAATATTCATGCCCGACGACTGGTCTGGCGCCGGTGGTCTGTTGCTGGGGTCAGGCGTCGGGTCCCCGGGTGTCTCTTGGTTCGGGGAAAGCTCCCGTGGGGGCCCAGCATCCTCGGTGTCGTCCGCCTGGTCTTTGGGCAGTGGGTGTCCTCAGTGGAATTCCCTGTGACGGCGTCCGCCATGGAGGCGCGGTCTTCCGCTCAGAGAAGTGCGATGCGGCGTCGGTCTCCTGTCCGACGCCTTCGGATCCGGCGAACACCCGGCCAGCGACTGGTGTCTGGCTGGTGTCGTCACCTCCTGAGAGCGCCTGGCCAACTTCGGACGTTTAGCCGAAGTCGGGTCCGTCTTTTTCAGGGACGTCGGGTCCTTGGTCTTTCTGGGAGCTGGATCAGGACCTCTGGGTGGTTGGGAGACTGACCTGGAGTCTGTGTCCCGACGTCGGGTGGAAGAAGAGGTTTATGGAGCTCAGAAGACTTAGAAGAGGCCTTGGATGGAGTGGAGGAAGCCAAGGGCCTCGAAGTCTTGATCGGCTGGAGCGAAGAAGAACTGCCTGAATTCCGACCCTTAACCGGGGGACGGGGGGCTGTGATCGAGCCCTGAAGGGAGAGCGGTCCGATATGAAGCCTGAGCTGCGGTAGTCCGAGGCCCGTGGACCTCGCCTTCTCCCGGTGCTTATGGGCCTTCGAAGAAGATCCTTCCCTGGAGGAACGTTCTTGGTCCATCCTTTTTAATTTCTCTTCAAGGAGATACGCCTGTAGTGCCTTCTGATGGCGAATCCTGGTGTGGGTATTGAATCCTTAGCAAAAGGTGCAGGCCTTGGTATCATGGTCTGGGCCTAGGCAGCGCACGCAGGAAGAGTGAGGATCCTTGAAAGGGATCTGTTTTCCGCAGGCACACTTAGAAAGGTGACCCTCAAGCGAAAGAGTTGGAGAGGACATCAGTTGGGGAAAAAATACACAGAAAGTTCTGTAGTCATCGTACGCTAGGTAGAGACAGAGGGGCCGATGCTGGCGAGGTTGGCCGGCGGAAAAGAACTGCAGGGATTCTGGGGGACTGCCTCGCCTTTTCGCCTGGCGTGAGAATTGGGACCCGGCGTCGGAGGCAGTCCGCTGAATACTGCTAGCTAGAAAATTTCCGTGGGGTCCTGGCGCCTGCCGGCTTCAGTCCTAATGGTGTAACCTGCTGCAAGAGCTGTTTCTCGAAGTAAGATCCTGTGTTTCGCTACCGAATGACAAAGAATCCAAGAAATTGGATCAGTTAGGAAGAAAGTTCTTCTCTTCTGCCACATGCACCATAAGATCCTTAAATTTTCTGGCCCATATGATGCAGTACCAGAAATCTCTAGAAAAAAGCAGTGGAGCTCGTCCAGAAACAACTGAACTCCCCCCACAAAACAACTTTTGAATGTTCTACAATCAGGACTAGACGTAGGCAAGCATGTATTACGAGCTTCCTACGACTCAGCCGACACTGCTACACTCACCACAGCGACTGGAGTCTGTCTCAGATGCCACTCTTGATTTAGGGTGTCGGGATTCAGACAAGACCTCCATCTGGATGCCATCCTGGATGCGTCTTTCAGTGGGTCTGTCCTCTTTGGGGAAGACGCGCAGAAAATTATCATGGACCTACAAGACTCTGGTAAGGCCGTGCAGTGAGTCCACCAAATGTATATGTCTGAGCCCTTCTCTGCCGAGAAAAGGGCACTTTGCTGTCCGACCTCCTAGAAGTCTTAAGGGACAGCAGTCCAGAGGTCCTTTCAAATTAAAGACTTCCTCCCAGCCCTCTGGAGCTGCGGGACCTCAGGGTGCCAGATCCTCGCAGGGACCCATGCCTGACTCCTTGCCAACCCCCCTCCTCCAGCGGAGTCCATAAGGGAGGCGGTAGGGGGTCGGTTCTCCCTTTACCTAAAAGGGTGTACCAGCACCACTTCAGACACTTGGGTTTTGGACATCATCGAAAAGGGACACACTCTGGAATTTGTCAAGATTCCTTCCGACAAGCCTCCAGTTCCTTCTCGGTGCGCCCAATCCCTCGCAGCTCTCGTCTCCAAAGAGATTTAGGCTTTATAAGCTTATCTTGGCTCTAGCACTTATGTATAGGCTGTCCCACAAAACTGTACCCATTCTGACTCTCGGTGCTCTATTTGTAATCATTACTTCTGATGTACATGGATGCTCTCTAGACCTCCCCTGTTGTCTTTTCTGTACTACCCCGTATTTATACCTGTTGCACCACTGTTTGTATGACAATTGCTTGTATAACACCTGTTCTAGGAGCTTGGATATGTTGTTCATCCACACTCTTTGGCATGTCCCTTTCCACTTTAAGATGGACCTTCAAGTAGGCTCCTCGCACCCACCCAGGTGGTATATACCTCAGCTCCGCCCCATGACACCAGATTTTCTTTCCGCTGGAAGATTCGGGTTGCCTCCCCTTTTGTAGGTCCTGGCTTTCAAACCTTCGGTTATTCAGAAAATGCGCATTGTTTGCATTAGCGATTGCAAGTTTCCTGCTTCGATTTTGGAAGAGAAGTCTTCCCCTGGATTTCGTCAGTGCTCTTGCGGCCAGAAAATGTCGCGCACTGATCCACACACTGATGCATCTGTTGCCTCAGTGTCGACCATGACACTTCGAAATGCGATATGTGTCACCTTTCATCCCAAGCGTCCTCAATGACCGTCTGGCACGCCTGAATCTGGGGAGGCTGGAGAAGAGGAACCCTCCGGTGAAATCCAAGGAGGCTGTTGGGCGGTTTCCGCGGCTGCAGGATCCGCCGAGCAATTGGAACGCATGCAAGCATTCGAGGAGGAAGCAGCTTGTGTTGCAGAGACTTCTTGGAGTTTCTTTGTTCTGCTTAACATGGGCTCCACCTTCTCTGGTTCCTTCCAAGAGTTGTGCCAGTCTCTCCCAACCAAGGGAGATGTGCCTGTGGGCTCGCACTCCTCTCGATCCCGTAAGTGGGAGAAGTATCCAGGATAGTCTTCGTCTCGACTGAGACTTTCTTGGGAGCGGGAGTGATCTCGATCCCAGGAACATGCGGTCTCAAGTCGATCGCTTTTGTGGCCGCTGGCTTTTTGGCTTTGCCATCTGGTCAGTCGACCGAATTATCGATCGATGATGTTGAAATCATTATCGATCCGATCAACCCGATATTGCCGACTCTGGTCGATGATTCCCTCGATCGAACCTCTAATCTGGTCTTTCCAGATGACAAGACCCAGCTCCCATCGAAGAAGTGGTCCCTGATCCCGGGAAATCACCGGTCCCACTGGTATCTCTGAAGCGACCGAGTTGGCCCATCTGATCTCGATCGAGGTCTCGGACCCCCTCAACCGACAGGCCGAGGAAGAGCCATAAACGCTCTTAAAAAGAGGCGACGCCATCAGTTGTCCTCATCCTTCTCTGTTGAGGAGAGGCTCCGGCGGAAACTCCGGCACTATGAGGACCTCATGTGACAACAGCTAATTCTGACCGGGCACAAGCCGACTCCAGCTTCTACACTGGCCATTACCTGGCTTTCGCCTCGTAGGCCGAAGCTGACTCCCTCGGAGCCGATTAAATCTGTTCCTCAGCCCGCGGAGCCGGCAAAACCACCAGTTTGGTCCAAAACGGTCTCTCCACCGATTGTGGTGGAACCACCACCCAAACAGCCTGTGGGAGGGGCTCCTTCCAAGAAAGACAAACCAGACACCGGGCCTCCCCGGGGGTTGTTGGTCACGGTCACCCTGGACCACCCTCGGCAAGTTGAAGATGACCTGGGTGGTCGGCCGTTATACCTGGATTCCTCAGATTCGGACATCACCGGCTTGCATTCTTGTCCAGGTGATGATGAATCAACCGTTGGCTTAGAGACAGAGGAAGGTCCCTCATGTTTTCAAGGGATTCTTCGCCTCATCTCTGAATCTACGGGGATGCCCCGGGAGCCAATCCAGAAAAAGGCGGAGTACCATCTTATGGACATCCTCAAGAGAGGGGATACCCCGATGGAGGCCTTTCCTGTGGCTGAGGCTATTGTCGGCCCGGCCCTAGAACTTTGGCAGCGCCCTGCCTCTTGTCCAGCTCCGTCTGCCCGCATGACCCACAAGGATGCGGTTCCCATGGAATCCCTTGCGGGGTTCACAGAGCACCCTTCGGCCGAGAGCCTGGTGACCGCCTCTGTGTTCAGGCATACTGGCAGTTCTGCCAATACTGACCGACCTCCTGATAAAGAATCCAGGCTTTTGGACCATTTGGCCAGGAAAGTCTATGCGGCTTCCTCCTTGGGCCTTCGTCTGGCAAGTTCAGCAGTCATCATGGCACATTTCTCTCACTCCCTTTTAGGGTCGCTGGATGAAGTCCTCCCACATCTCCCCATGGACATGCAGACCATGGTCAAGCAGGTTTGGGATCGGGGCCAAGCTGTTGCCAAACAGCAGCTTCAGATGGCCCTGGACATTGGGGATTCTTGTGCCCGCTCTATGGCTGCCGCAGTTGCCTCTTGTCTCAGGGCTTGGCTGAGGCTCTCCTTCTTTCCGGCGGATACCCAACACAAACTAGCTGATGTGTCCTTCCTCTGGACCAACTTGTTCAGCCCAGGAGTGGCCGGTTACCTTCAGCGTATTGAGCAGTCCAATGCCACCTTGGACGCTACATCTGCCAAGGGTTCTTCGGGCAAGAACCAACAGAAGAAAAAGAAGCCTTTTTGGCATTCTTCCCCTGTGACTCAGCAATCCTCCTTTCAAGGTGGACAGCAGCACCAGCAGCAGCAGCAGGCTCAAGCTTGGTGCCCCCGGCCCAAGCCCAGACCCCAGCAGGCCCGTAAAGGAGGCCGAGGTTCAGGTCCTGGAGCCGCCTCCTCCAGGCCTGCTCAGTGACGGCCGGGGGCTGTCAACCCCTCTCTCGTCACCTTGGCTCTGGGTCTCCCCGTGGGGGGCTGGCTCCGCCACTTCCTTTCAGCCTGGTCCATTGTCACTTCAGACAGGTGGGTTCTTGAAGTGGTCTGTCAGGGACTGCCTCTGGAATTCTAGCAGTACCCTCCAAGTCGAGCCCGCGCCCCTCTGGAGGAAAGAGTATCCGCTCAGATTCAGTCGACTCTCCGAGACGACATTGAAGAAAAATAATCAGCATTTATATAGCGCTTTTCATACACAGTGTATCCCAAAGCGCTTTACAAGCAGTGCTAGACTGGTATTGAAGTGACTCAATGTGTAGTGGTGGCCATGTCGCACATCATCACCCACACACAGCCTGAATAATTGCATGAATCGGTTTATGGGAAGGGAAATGTTGGCCAGGACACCAGGAATGTCACCTACTCTTTGCGAAGAGTGCCCTGGGTTCTTTTACTTCCACCTGGACACCCACCAGGACAACACCAGGATGGATAGAAGGGACCTCGGTTTAACGTCTCATCCGAAGAATGGCACACACCAGCAGTACAGCACCCCCCTAATACTGTACTCTGATGCCTACGATTTTTTTTTTAGGTGCATGCCCAATCCCGGTGTGGGGCGAGAACCCATGACTTTCTGGTCCAGAGGTGGATGTGCTGCCAGCTGAGCCACGCTGACATGCTCAGCTCCTCCTCAAGGAGGCGGTAGCTCCAATGGCGGATCCTCCAACAGACCCAGGCTTTGTCTCCAGGTACTGCCTGGTGCCCAAGCGGATGGGGGAGCTGGCGCCCCATTCTAGATCTGCAGGACCTGAATTAATATCTCGGGTCCCGCACCTTCCGGATGGTCACTCTGTCCCAGATAATACCATCCTTGGAGAGACATGTGATTCTGTTCACTGGATCTGCAGGATGCGTTCTTTCACGTCCCAATCCGTCTGTCCCATCAGTGGTTCCTCCGCTTCAGGGTCAAAGGGACCCTGTACGAGTTCCAAGCCATGCCGTTCGGCCTGTCATCTGCCCCATGAGTCCTCACCAAATGCATTGCAGTGGTGGCGGCCCACCTCCAGCATCGGGGGGAGGGGGGGCAGGATTTATCCTTACCTCAACGATTGGTTCCTAGCAGGTTCCAACCAACAGGAGGTGGAGAGGTCCAGGGACTTGGCTGTTCAGACCTGCTCCCAACTCGGCCTCCTGATCAACGAGGCCAAGTCGGAACTCGTGCCGTCTCAGGTGATGGGCTTTATCAGGGTAGAGCTTAACTCTTGTCAAGCCAGAGCTTGGCTTCCGGCGGACAGGGTGGAGGTTCTTTCCTCCTTTGCCCAATCATTTCTGGTTGGGCAACTGTGCCCTGTCCGGGACTTTCTGCAACTTCTGGGTTGCATGGCGGCGTGCACCTCAGTGGTCCGTTAGGCCCGGCTGCATATGCGCCCCCTCCAATTGGAGCTGGCTACTTAGTGGACGCAGCGCCATGGCTATTTCGACTAGCTGATCACTGTAACCCAGTAGATGTGGGACGCTCTCCAATGGTGGACCGCCCCAGACTGGTTGCAGGAAGGGATCCCGTTTGTCAACCCCGAGCACCAGTCGTCCTCACGAATGATGCGCTCTCATGGGCGGGAGGCCCACATGGGGACAAAGGGCCCAGGGCTCTGGCCCCCCAGATGCCAATGCCACATCAACCTGTTGGAGCTCAGAGCAGTCAGACTGGCGTGTCAGCTTTCGCTCCTCAGCTCCAGGGTCAAGTGGTCAGGTCCAGACGGACAATACCACAACCATGTACCACCTCAACAAACAGGGTGGCACGCACTCCTGTCTGCTATGCAGGGAGGAGCTTCGCATCTGGACCCTCGTGAGCTGATTGGAGGCAGATCTTTTAGCCATTTGTGTGGCAGGAGTCTCAAATCGTGTGGCGGATGCTCTCAGACGCTTAGGCCAGACATCCCACGAGTGGTCTCTCCATCCAGACTTGGCTTATTACAGCCTGTTCTCCCACTGGGGCAAACTGATGGTGGACCTGTTTGCCTCAAGGGAAAACACCAAGCTGAGGCTGTTTCATGCCGTCCCCCTCAGCAGGGCTTGCTGCAGGTTGATGCCTTCTCGAGGCCGTGGACCCCAGGCCTCCTACGCCTTCCCTCCATTTCCCTTGATCCACAAGGTGCTCCTCAAGGTGAGAAGGGACAAGGTGAAGATGATCCTGGTTGCCCCAGACTGGCCGTGCCAGTTCTGGTATCCAGATCTCCTCAGCCGCAGGCCCCCGGAGTGGCTTCCAGCACGCCCGGACCTGATATCACTCCATCAGGGGAGGTATTCCATCCGGACCTTCAATCCCTGCACCTCAGAGCCTGGTACCTGAGCGGCTAGAGTTCCAGGCTTTGAGTCTTTCTGAAGATGTCTACACCATGGTGGAGGCATCCAGAAAGGAATCGACCAGGAAATATTACGCCTTCAAATGGAAATTTTTCCATTTGGTGTCAGGGTAAGGGCCTGGACCCTTTGTCTTGTCTCGACTACCTTTGGTCTCTCTCCAAAGGGGGTCTACGGTCAATGACACTTAGGGTGCACCTGGCAGCCATCTCTGCTTACTGGGGGTGGGCCGGTCAGCTGACTGCGCAGGAAACAGTGGTCGTTCGCTTTTTGAAAGACCTGGATCACATATCCCCTCCAGTGTGTGAACCTCCACCTCCGTGGGATCTACTGCTGGTACTGGCAAAGCTCATGGGCAAGCCATTCGAACCAACGCACAAGTGTGCCTTGTCACACTTGTCGTGGAAGACGGCCTTCCTGGTGGCTATCACGTCTGCCAGAAGGACAGGGAGCTCCAGGCGCTTTCAGTGGACTCCCCTTGTCTGGTCTTCCACAGGGACAAGGTTGTCCTACGCCCCCACCCGAAATTCCTTCCCTGCTGGTATACTACCCTAATTACACCTCGGAGGCAGAGTACAAGCTCCATACCTTGGACCTGAGATGGGTTCTCTTCTATTATAAGGAGAGGACGGCAGAGATTCGGGGAGAGGTTCACCAGCTGTCACCTACGCTGAAGCCACTTCTGGCAGACCTGCAGCCAAATGGACTGTTGCTAGATGGATCACATCATGCATAGGTCTGTGCTACGAGTTGGTGGGCAAACAGCCTCCCAGAGGGATAAGGGCTCATTCTACCCGCTATACTGCTGCATCGGTGGCTCCTTCCAGGGACATCCCTATCCAGGAAATCTGTCGGGCTGCTACCTGAAAGTCAGCTAACACCTTCATCACCCACTACCACTTCGACCTTGAGTCACGCCGGGATGCTGGTTTTGGGGCCTCAGTTCTCCAGTCCCTGTTCCCTAAGTAGGGGGTGTGCACCTTGCCTCCCTCCTCCCGGAAAACTGCTAGGAGTCTGCCAAAGAGTGTGGATGAACAACATATCCACGCTACTAGAAAAACGGGTTACTCACCTGTAACAGTAGTTCTAGGAGTCCACATGGACCCACCCGACTTCCCAGGCTGCGAACACACAACACCTGGCTTCCAGCAGGCTAAGATCTGGTGTCATGGGGTGGAGCCGAGGTGTATACCACACAGGTGGGTGGGAGGAGCCAGCTCAAAGACTTCCGGTGCATCTTAAAGTGGAAGGGAACATGCCAAAGAGTGTGGATGAACAACATATACCACTCCTAGAACTACTGTTACAGGTGAATAACCTGTTTTTACCACTTGTTTGAATAGTGCTGCTGTCGCTATGATGTGCTTTTGTGAACTGTAATCTGTTTTGTGGAAGTGCTGCTGTAAATCGTTATTGTGAAATATAATCTCCTGGGTTGTACCTGAAAATAGGCACACAGTTGTCTAGTGTGCTTACCCAGTTACCAAAAACCAAATAAATAAATATCTCCCAGGTGTCCAGAACATCTTAGCAGACAAGCTAAGCAAGTCACAGTCCAAGATGCACAAATGGAAACTGCTGACCTTAGTGGTAGACAACCTCTTCGCAAAGTAGTCATCCAGAGTTGAACCTTCTTGCGTCCCCACACAATGCAGAACTACTGCATTTTTTGCTTGCTCGTTCCAGGACCTGGAGTTCTTTGGGTGAGACACATTGTCCCTGTCTTGGAAAGGGAGGTTTTGGTACGCATTCCTTCCCAGAGAATTTTACTGAACCTGAAGATGGAGGATACAACCTTCATTCTCATTGCACCTCTGTGACCTTGGCAAATATGGTATCTGCTGCTCAAACTGCCAGCAGTGGCACCTCCAATACCTCTGCCTCTGTTGCCTCTGTGCAGGGGCCTGTTGTCCCAGGATGAGCGGCCTCTGGTCCATCTGGACCTAAAGTCCCTGCCCCTGCATGCTGGACTCCTGAAGACATAGCCATTGCACATTTAGGGTCATCACCTAAAGTAGCTGACGTGCTGGTTGTGGCCAGATAATCTTCCACCAGACTTCCATATTCATTGAAGTGGAAGCGTTCCACTTTGTGGGCTGCTTCCAGACTTTAACCCGTCCATCTGTTTAATAATGCGGTGTTGAAATACTTGCTGTCATTGTCCAATTCTGGTCTGCAGTATTCCTCCCTGAAGGTGCATCTGGCAGCTATATCGGCTTTCCATGCTTCTTTTGATGGGCATACAGTTGCCCAACTAGACATCTGTGCCTTTTTGAGAGGTATTCTGCATATGAAACCTCCAATTTGCAATCTGGTCCCACTTTGGGACTTGAATCAGGTGCTTAAAAAATTTACTCTGGCTCCTTTTGAGCCGGTTGGGAGTTCTTGCCAAAGGTGGTGTCTGAGATTACAGCAAATTAAACTAAACACCTTCTTGTTTATTATCCTGAGCACGCCAGTCAATGTGAAGCATTGCTCCATGCTTTGGATGTGTGTAGAATACTAAGGTACTATATTGATCGCACCAAGGACAGCAGAAAGTCCTCTCATCTCTCTGCTTTATTTGCCCCCTGGGATAGTGGGCGCCCTGTATCAAAACAGTGGTTGTCCAGATAGCTAGCACATTGTATTACATTCAGTTATAGGAAGTTCGATAAGGAACTTACTGGTACGGTTCGTTGTCATTCCACTAGGGGAATTGGCCACCTCTTTTGCTTGTTTCAGAAACGTCTCTGCGGCTGACATTTTGCACTGCAGCCACATGGAGCACTAGCCACACTTTTATTAAACATTACAGTCTGAACAGTGTTTCTTGTAGACAGGCAGGCTTTGTCCTTGCTGTTCTACAGGGCCTGCTGTCCAGAACCTGACAGCACCAACTCGCCAGTTAGCTTTTGGGACTGCTTGTGACTCGTTCCAGAGGTGTGGCCTAAGGGAAGAGATCTCCTCGAAGATAGAACAGTTGTGTACTTTAACGATAGATCTTTTAGAGAATCTATTCCCTTAGGCCCTCTCTTCTTCCCCCAATCTAAGGTAATATGGCATCTGATTCTGCCTTGGGAGTTTCCGTGGCTTTTAGGTTTAGCACCTTTGCTTGCCAGCTGAAGTAGGTACTTATGTGATCTCCTGGTTCCCCAAGAAGAGGTCCTGCAAGGCCATTGTCCATCGGGAAAATGAGAGATGGGGCCACCCACATTTAGCTGGTATAGTCCAAAGGTGTGGCCTAAGGGAAGAGACTCTCTCCCGATCTACTGTTGCAGTAAGTATGTAACTGTTCTTTCCAACTTTTGTGTTTTATCTGAACCTCACAGACTGGGTCTGTCCTGCGAAAGGGAACTTGTATCCAGTGAGACTACTTAGTTATTTAAAATAAAACCAGAAGGGACTCTTATCAAGCCCCTCCGCTTTGTAAGAAGGGACCAACAATTATGTTGTTGTAACTTACTAATTTATAGTCATTTCAAAGTCATCTTGATACCAATGGTGTTCTGTAATTCCCTAGGTAAGCAGAAATTTGTCAAGGCTTACCTTGAAGGCCTATATTGTTTTCGTGTCCACGGTCTGCAAGAGTGAGTGTGTGTGTGTGTGTGTGTGTGTGTGTGTGTGTGTGTGTGTGTGTGTGTGTGTGTTTGTACTGCTGAGCACAGTTTCTTTACTCAAAATTATTGAATGGCATGCAAGGAATAAAAAACTAAAGCCTCACCCTTTTTAATTTTAGCTGTCTATCCACAAAAACGCTAACCCTAAGGAATCGCTCTACTTGCTGGTAATGAAAGGTGCTCCAGAAAGGATTCTTGACCGCTGTACTACCATCTTGATTCACGGCAAAGAGCAGGAACTAGATGAGGAAATGAAAGATGCTTTCCAGAATGCTTATCTTGAGTTGGGAGGACTTGGAGAAAGAGTACTGGGTAAGGACACAGAGACGCTAAACTGAGGAACAAAAAAACGAGACACACTAAAGCATTCATATTTTGCTGTTGTATATAAATGTCCCCTTGAATTAGATCTACTCAAACTGCTCGTCTGCCATTGAGGTCGTACTCCTCTTCTTTTTTTGAACTCTGAACTCAGGATAGTTTTTACCACAGAGAATTTTGACTCTCGGACAAGCAGCACAGAAGGGTTAAGTCTGTGGTACAGTGATCCTGCTTTCTTGCAAATGTACTCATATCTAAGAAGTAGGGGAATACAAAAACATGGAATATAAGTACAGTAATCGATGGAAAGCCATTGGTTACAGGGCTGTAGTTCAGTCTATGGATTTGGATAACCAAACAAAGCTTGAGAGGTCTGTGATGTCAGCTTTCTCAGTCCTGTAACAGATAATCTATTGTAAGGATATATCCTCCTTTAGGCCACACTTCTGGAACTATAAGCAGTCAGCATTTTGACCACACAAAGTTCTGCTAGCAGGGGCTGCCCACAGTGATTTGCAGCCATCTACGTGTATATAAACGTGGGTGGCCCCACGCTCCTCTTTTCCAGCCGTTGATCGTCTTTGTCTGGTCTGCTGAAGGAAACTCCGTCAACCTAGCCTGCGTTCCAGCTTGTCATCCCTGTATGCCTCCAAAGTCAAAAGAGCCTTTGTTTCAGTACTGTAAGTGCAGAGATAACATTTTACAAGGAAGACTGACACGCAGTCTGTGTGCTGTCTGGGCCTATCTCGCCATATGAGAACGTGAGATTTACCAGAGTTTCAACTAGGCTACGAGGCAATACCGTAAGAAAGCTGTAGAAAATGTTCTTCTACTCAGGACATTAAAAGTAGTGGAGAAGAACAGGGCTCAAAATCTGCAGTGCCCCCATCACCATCTGCTGAAAAGTGGCCGTCAAAGATCGAGACAAGGAACAGCTGTAGCAAGGCCTCCTTGTCATCCAGCCATAAGCACAGACGCTTTGCTGGTGAGGTCCTGGCTGATGTTGAGAAAATATGTCTTCCATCGAGTGCCGCTGCAGTGGTGGCGACTACAGCCCCTTCCCCAACCATCGGTGGACACCAGGTTGGGGCTTGGCAAACACTGCGTGCCACTGGTGTTCCTACTATGAACAGTATGATTCCATCGTTGTCCAAGGCAGTCGACACAGGTAGTCTTGTCCCCTTTGCACAAGCGCTGTTGACTCGGGCTGTGCTGGCGTTTTCAGAAATAATTTGATGCATTCTGCCAGGGTTATCAGTGAAGGGAGTTATTCTGCTGACAAGGCCTGGTACTTGGCTCTCATTGACAGGTTCCACTGGGATACCGCAGATTCCTGTCTCTCGGCCACCGCCAGCATCACTGGTCCATTCTGTGGCTCCCATAGTCGTGTCACACCAACAGTGCCAAAGTGGAGTATAGTCCTGACCTGATGGATTTAGAAGAAGAATTAGAGAAGGAATATGAGGGAAAACAAGTTCTAGGGACATGGATATGTTGTTCATCCACACTCATTGGCAGTATCCTTGCCGCTTTAAATCTTGCCGGAAGGTCTTCAAGCTTGCTCCTCCCACCCACCCGGGTGGTATAACTCTCGGCTCCGCCCCATGACGCCAGATCTTCCTTACCGCTTGGAAGCTCAGGTTCCCTCCTTAACGCTCTGCGTTTGCGACTGGTTCCTATTTCTCCGTTTGCGGATTTAAAAATAATATTTTGCAAAAAGACTTCAGTCTTCGATCCCTCGCGGCTGCGATGGACAAATCGACTCCCGGATTTCGGAGATGCCCATGCGGGCAGAAGATGTCTCGGACGGATCCACACTCCACGTGTGTCTACTGCTTAGGCCTTGAGCACGACCCGCAGGCTTGCGACCTGTGCTCATCTTTCTCGGCCTACGTCCTCGAAGACCGTGCTGCCCGATTGCAACTGGGCCGTCCCGAGAAGCGTTTCCCTCCGGTGAAGTCCAAGGAGGCCCGGTTGGCGGTGTCCAGCGTGGCGGCTCGGCGGATCAGCTCGGCGGATGGTAGCCCTCGAGAAGGAGGCGGCGCGGCCGTATCTTCTCGCCGCGGCATTTATCCCGCCTCTCTGGGTTCTTCCTACCGGCTTCCTTTAAGGAGCTTTGTCTGTCCCTCTCCACTAAAGAGAAGGGCCTCGTCTGCTGGACCTTATTCTCGGTCCAAAAGAGGGACAAGGTAAATCCCTCCGTCGGCGCTCTTGGGAGGCGGGAAAAGTCCCTCTCCGGACACGTCGGCAGTCGGCCAGTCGACCGCTCGCTTGACCACTGGCCTCACGGTGTCCCCGTCAGGTCAGTTGACGAGACTCCCACTGATGAAGTCGAGATTTTCTGACCCATTAGACAGGCTGTCGTCTTTAGCAGCGAGATTCCCTCTCCCGGTTCCCCGGGGAGGAGTTGAGGATCCGTGGGCTGCGCCTGTGCCTTCGGTTCCGGAGCCCTCGGATGGACCTTCCGAGCGAAGGAGTGCGGTTCCGGCCGACACCTCCCGCACCGACCCGGAATTCCGGGACTCTCGGTCTCGGTCTCGGACCTCTTAGCGGTCCAGCGTTCCCCACCGTCATAAGCGGTCTCGGTCACCGGCACGCGCTGATGGCGGCGTCGCCTTCGTCCTCCTCCTCGGATGAGGGAGGCTTCGCAGAAATTACGTCGGACGGCTGAGGACCTTATGTTGCAACAGCTCCTCCTGGCCGGGAATAGCCGACTCCGCGCCTTCCCGGCCATTAAGTGGCTGTCACCGGAACGGCCGACACAACCCCTCGACTTGTCCGAGGAGCCTATACCCAGGCCGGTTGTTCGGCCAAAGCCAGCTGCTCCACCGATTCCGGTGGAACCTCCGCCTCCACAGCCACCAATTGGGGCTCCGACCAAGGATTCTCGGTCGGCTAAGGTTTACCCCATCGGCTGTCAGTTACCCTCACTCCCGACCGACCTCGGCAGGTGAAGGGTGGCTCAGGCCAGAGGCAGCTCTTTGAGGACTCTTCCGAGTCCGAAGACGATTCCTCCTTCTTCTCCAGCGACTGGACTTGGGTCTTCAGGAGGTCAGTCAATGGGCGATAGCCCGTCGTCCTTCCTAGGACTGCTCGGCTCATCTCGGAGTCTACCGGGATGGGCTCGAACCGTTCCAAGCGGGCCAGGTATCCCTCACGGAGATTCTGGACCGGGATTCTCCAGCGGAGGCCTTTCCGGTGGCCGAGGCCATAGTGGGTCCAGCACTGGAACTTTGGCAGCGCCCTTCCTGCCTACGCCTTCGGCCAGGATGGCCAGGAAGTATCACGGTCCCTACGGTTCCTTGTCCGTTTTGAACACCCCTCTGCTGAGGGGTTGGTTACCGACAGCGTTTTCGGTACCGCGCTTAGCGCCAGGGATGTGGACAAACCTCCTGACAAGGAGTCCAAGAAATTGGACTATAGTCGGGCGAAAAGTCTCGCTCGTCCTCTCGGCCTTCGTCAGGCCAGTTAGGCCCGTCCTCATGGCACATTTTCTCGTGCCCTGTTGGGCTCCTGGATGAGGTCATCCTCATCTTCCGCCCGATCTGCAGACTACGGTTAAGCAGGTGCGGGACCAGGGCAGGAGCAGTGGCCAAACAACAGCTCCAGACTGCTTTGGATGTGGGGACTCATGTGCTAGATCGGTGGCTGACGCAGTGGCTGTCGTCGGCCAGGCTGGCGAGATATCCACCTTTACTGGATACGCACAAGTTGGCGGATGTTCCTTTTGAGGACTGACCTCTTGACCCTGGGGTGGAAGGTCACCTGCAGAGGATCGAGAAGTCCAATGCCACCTTGGACTCGGTCTCTTCCGCTCAGAAGGACAAAGGCCGCCAAACCACAGCCTAAGCCTTTCGTCCTTCTGTGCCCCGCGCCCGGCCAACAACGTCAGGGCCAGCAGGCTCGCCTTGGCATCCCAAACCCAAGCCGCCCGGCTTCCTCTAACAGGAGGCAGGGAGGAAAGGGCCCAGGAGGTCCTCGGCGGGTCCCTCCTCCAAGCCTGCCCAGTAGCGGGCCGGTGTGTATCCCGTCACCTTACCCTAGGTCCCCGTGGAGGCGGCTCAGCTTTTTCCGTTTAGCCTGGTCGCTGTTACCACGGACAGGTGGGTCTTGGAGGTGGTGGGAAGAGAGCCTGCCTCTGGAATTGAAGCAGGCACCACCCTTCAGAGCCGTCGCCCCTCGGGGCTTGGGATCCCAACCTCACTGGCGGCTCGTGAGCGGCATCCTCTCCTCCTCCAGAAGGAGGTGGTAAGAGAGGTGGTGGACCCTCCTTCAGACCCAGGTTTGTGTCCAGGTACTTCCTGGTTCGAAGCGGACGGGGCTGGCGCCCCATTCTCGACCTACGACCTAAACAAGTTCCTAAGGTCTCGAACCTTCAGGATGGTCACTCTGGCTCAGATAATACCATCCTTGGAGCAGCGGCGTGTGGTTCTGCTCTCTGGACTTGCAGGGCCAGCGTTTTTCACGTCCCTATCCGTCCGTCTCACCAGAGATTCCCTTCGCTTCGAGCAGAAGGATCTCTCTTGATTCAAGCCATGCCCTTGACTTGTCTCCAGCTCCCAGGGTCTTCACCAAATGCATGGCAGTGGTGACAGCATTCCCTCTGGCGCCCGAGGGTCGGGTGTACCCTTACCTGGACGACTGGCTGATAGCAGCTCCTCCAGGAAGGAGGCGGAGTGGTCAGAGACCTGGCCCTCAGGTCTGCTCTCAACTGGGCCTCCTTATCAGGCCAAGTGAACTCGAGGCGAAGCAGGTGATTTTATTCATCGGAGCAGCTCGCTCTCTTGGAGCCAGAGGCGGCTCCCGGCCGGACAGGGCGAGGGTTCTTTCCTCCTTGCCCGATCATTTCTGGTTGGGCAATTCATCTGCCGGGACTTCCTGCGCCTCCTGGGTCTCATGGCGGCCTGTACCAGCGTGGTCCGTTGGGCCCGCTGGAACATCGTCCCCTTCAGTGGGGACTGGCCAGCCAGTGGTCACAACGCTGCGATCCCTTGGACCAGCTTGTGTCGGTGACACAGGGATGTGGAATGCTCTCCAGTGGTGGACCGTTCCAGATCATTTGCAGGAGGGCATCCCGTTCGTCCGCCCGAGCGGTCTCTGTCGACCGATGCCTCTCTGATGGGTTGGGGTGCCCATCTGGGGGAACACGGGCTCATGGCCTCTGGTCCGCGGGAGTCGATGCCACATCAACCTGCTGGAGCTCCGGCGGTCCGCCTAGCTCTCACCGCCTTTGCTCCGTTCCTCCGGGGTCAAGTGGTCCGAGTCCAGGCGGACAATACCACGACCATGTACTATCTAAACCGCCAGGGCGGGACCGCTCCATGCTTCTATGCAAGGAAGCTCTCCGCATTTGGTCACTTTCGGCGCAGCCTGGAGGCGGATCTCTAGCCATTCACGTGGCAGGAGCCTCCAACACCCTGGCCGATGCCCTGAGCGGATAGGGCTGCATCCCACGAGTGGTCTCTCCTGCCGGAGGTAGTACAGCATCTGTTCTCCCTTTGGGGCACACCTCAGGTGGACCTGTTTGCCTCCATGGAAGCAGGCTGAGTCTGTTCCATGCCCGCCCCTCAGCAGGGCTCGCTGCAGGGGATGCCTTCTCGAGGCAATGGACCCCGGGCCTCTTTTCGCCTTTCCCCATTTCCCTTGATCCACAAGGTGCTTCTCAAGGCGAGGAGGGACAAGGCGCGGGTGATTCTGATAGCCCCAGACTGGCCTCGCCAGTTCTGGTACCAGATCTCCTCAGTCTCAGCTCCAGGACTCACGAGCTTCCAGCTCGCCGGACCTGCTCTCAGTCAATCAGGGAAGGTGTTCCATCCGGACCTTCAATCCCTGCACCTGACGGCCTGGTTCCTGAGGCTAGAGTTCCAGGCTTTGGGTCTTTCCGACGAGGTCCTCAATGTAGTTGGGCGTCCGTAAGAGTCGACCAGAAAATGCTATGCCTTCAAATGGAAAAGGTTTTCCATTTGGTGTCAGAACAAGGGCTTGGACCCTTCCTCCTGTTCCTTGGCAAGCATCTTGGACTATTTATGGTCCCTTTCTAGTCAAGGGCTTAGGTCGGCGACCCTAGGGTGCACCTGGCAGCCATCTCTGCTTACGGCGCGGGCCGGGAAGCAGTCGATGGCGCAGGAGAGAAGGTGGTCTGGCGCTTTTCAAAGGCCTTGATCACATTCCCTCCAGTGCGGAACCCCACCTCCGTGGGATCTACTGCTGGTACTGGCAAAGCTCATGGGCAAGCCATTCGAACCTATGCACAGGTGTGCTCTCTCACCTGTCGTGGAAGACCGCCTTCTTGGTGGCTATCACGTCCAGCCAGAAGGATGGGAGAGCTCCAGGCGCTTCCATTGAGTCTCCTTACCTGGTCTTCCACAGGGACAAGGTTGTCCTGCGCCCCAACCCGAAATTCCTTCCGAAGGTGGTGCCGGAGTTTCACCTTAACCAAGTGTTGACTCTGCCGGTGTTCTCCCCAATCACACTCGGAGGCCGAATATAGGCTCCATACTCTGGATCCTAGAGGCACAAGCTATTATAAGGCTGCGCACGCTGAATCAGGGAGAGGTTCGCCAGCTGTTTGTCACCCACGCTGAAGCCGCATCTGGCAGACCTGCAGCCAGCGGACGATAAGCAGGTGGGTAACCTCCTGCATAGATCTCTGCTATAAGTTAGCGGGCATGGAGCCTCCCAGAGGGATAAGAGCTCATTCTACCCGCCATACTGCTGCAGCGGTGGCTGCTTCCAGGGGACGTCCCTATCCAGGAAATCTGCAGGGCTGCTACCTGGAAGTCAGCAAACACCTTCATTACCCACTACCACATCGACCTTGAGTCACGCCGGGATGCTGGTTTTGGGGCCTCGGTTCTCAGTCTCTCTTTCCCAAGTAAGTATATGGGGTGTCGTCTTGCCTCCTCCTCCCGGAGAACTGCTAGGAGTCTGCCAATGAGTGTGGATGAACAACATATCCATGTCCTAGAAATGGGTTACTCACCTGTAACAGGAGTTCTAGGAATGGTATGTTGTTCATCCTACATCTCCGACCTCCTGCCGTGACGCACAACCTGAGCTTCCAGCGGGCCAGATCTGGCGTCATGGGGCGGAGCCGAGAGTTATACCACCCGGGTGGGTGGGAGGAGCAAGCTTGAAGACCTTCCGGCAAGATTTAAAGCGGCAAGGATACTGCCAATGAGTGTGGATGAACAACATATACCATTCCTAGAACTCCTGTTACAGGTGAGTAACCTGTATTTCTAGCACCCTGCTCTAGTTCTACTCTCTCATCCTGTAGTGAGGACCCGGTGGTTTATACCCAGAGAGCTCCTCCTGGAGACCCATCTTTCCAAGCCATGACGCAGCAAATACAGTTTGCCATGGGCCTTGTTGTGGAAGAGGAAGATTAAACAAAAAGGAATCCGTGGAATTTTTGGAGGTACCCTGCTCCCCCTCCATCATTCCACCTAGATATCCTGTAATGGAAGGTGCTGCCTTTGTTGCATGTTACAGACCAAACTCGCTGCCTGCAGTTCCTAGAAAGACTGATGAGCATTAACTTGCAACATGTGCTAAGCCTTATGCTAACCAGGCAGTAACTGACTCTGTGGTTATCATGGCTGCTTATGATGGCTCTCTGGGCCCTAGAAACATGAGTACTTTTGCCTCCTGATATATTGTGTGTGTGTGTGTGTATACATACATATATATATATATATATATATATATATATATATATATATATATATATATATATATATATATATATATATATATATATATATATATATATATATATATATACACACACATATACATATGTACATACATACATATAAAATTTGTGGAGTTGGGGAGGGGCCTCAGACAGATAGCAAGCACGGTAACCTTCTCAGATGTGCTGCCAGTCTATGGCAGGGGTGAGGCTAGGGTACTGCACACCATGCATTTTAATGAATGATTGCAAAACTGGTGCAGAGCACATGGCTTTGGCTTCATTGGGGACCGAGGGTCCACCTGGAGAGATGAAGGTCTATACTGGCATGATGGTCTGCATCTGTCCAGGAAGGGAAACAAGCTCCTAGGTGACAGGTTTAAAGGCTTCCTTGGCAAGCTTTTAAACTAGCCAAGGGGGGAGGTGCTGATAGGAAACAGGAAAGTTCAAGCCTCCCCCCACAAAACATGGCAGGTAGTAGGGTAAACACTGAGGTACAGAGGGCAGGACAGGGGTAAATGGAAAAATAGACAAGGGCAATAAGAGCAGGGATGGGGTGAAAAAGGATAAAGCCAACATTAAATGGAGGGCAATGAGTACCAATGCCCGTAGTCTGGGAATCGAGCTTCCAGCACTAGTAGCCCTGATAGAAGAGGAACACTTGGATATTGTGGCAGTCACAGAAACATGGTACACGGAGAACCATGACTGGGATGTCAACATACCAGGGTACACAATCTACAGAAGGGACAGGGAGGGTAAAAGAGGAGGTGGAGTAGCTCTCTACATAAGGGAAGGGATCAAAGCTACAGAATTAAAAAGTAAAGGGGGAGGACAAGAGGCACGCTGGGTCACCTTGGAGATGGGGAATGGCATCACAATCCGCACAGGAGTTGTATACAGACCCCCGTCTCAAGGGGAGGAAATGGACAAGAACATGATAGAGGGCATTCTCAAAATGGCTGAAAAAGGGGAGATACTGTTGATGGGGGACCTGAATATGCCAGATGTTAACTGGACGACATGGACTGCAGCCACATCCAAGAGCAGGGTCATTCTCTATGCCCTACAGGGGGCATGCCTTAGACAGCTAGTGGTGCAACCCACTTGGGAGGGAGCAATATTAGACCTGGTACTCTCAAATGGAGAGAGGATCACAAATTTAGAAGTCAGTAGACATCTGGGAACAAGCGACCACTGCACAGTGTGCTTCACAATAAACACAACCATGGAGACAAGCCATACAAAGACAAGGATACTGGACTTTAGAAGGGCTGACTTTGGCATAATGGGTGAATACCTGAGGAATGCATTAGCAAATGGCCAGAAAGGAGGGTGGAAGAACAATGGAGAAAATCAAAACTGCCATCATGGAGGCAACAAGCTTTTGTGAAACAAATAAAGAAAACAAAGCGGAATAAAAACCCACTATGGTTCTCAAAAGAGGTGTCAGGAAGGTTAAGGAGAAAAGGCTGCATTCAAAAAGTATAAGGAATCACAGAAGAGATATGACGGGAACTGTATCAATTAAAGCAGAAAGAAGTGGAAGGCAGTCAGAAAAGCAAAGGCCCAAACCGGAAAAAGATAGCCAACTCAGTTAAGAAGGGGGATAAAACCTTTTATAGGTACATTAGGGAGCATAGAAAGGTTAAGGGAGGGATAGTGAAGATTAATAAAGGAGAGGGGAGGTGGGCAGAGGGAGACAGTGAAAAGGCAGAGATACTGAATGAATACTTTTGCTCAGTATTCACAAAAGAAGAAGAGGAGGAGTTACCTAAACCAAACAATAGAAGCACTCTGGGTAGTGGGGTTGGCACCAGTCCATTTACAGAAGAGAGTCCTGACAGAACTAAAACTCAAGGTGGACAAAGCAATGGGGCCTGACGGGATTCACCCTAGAACAATAGTTCTTAGACTTTGTCACAGTGAGCCTCCCCAAATCCATGGAAAAGATTTTGAGCCTCCCCCAAAAACTGAAATAATCTTGGGCCCCCCAAAGAAATATAACATACTGTATTTTGCACAGTACACCATGAATACATTGCAACCCTTTTGAGTACTTGGCTCACATTCAGTTCTTTGTCTTATACTGATGTGGAACCTTTGAAAAAGAGCTCCTGTGCTCCAAGGTGTTATCTGAATAACAAGTAAATAAAATAAACACACATTATTATTCAGCTTATTCTAAACTCCCCCTCCCCGGCCAGCCTACTTGCTCCACTATTTTCATTCTTGAACCATTGTTACCCCTTGTTGCAGTACCTTCATGAGTCAGACTACTTTCTCTGTTTCCTCTCTCTATATATGAAATAACCTTCATACATACTTTGTCTCTCCCCCCTTCATCCCTGCACCTAAGCAACTTCTCTGGGATTGCTTTACTCTTTCCTGCTATTGCTCTTAGCACTTCTATGCTCAACCCTTGTATATGGGCTGTTCTGCCATCAGTCTACAAATTGATTAACCACTCATTATTATTTTATTGTTCATATTTGATTGCATTGTTGTTCACTGTGTATTTCTTGATTGTTTTGCAGTTACCTTTTGAAATATATTCACTCCCTTCCCTTCCCCTACCGCCTTAACTCATTCACCTTCCCTTGTCACCTGTTAGTACATAAATATATAAAATTCACTATTATGCTATTTCAGTTTGCTTCATCTCTTCACACAAAATATACAAAACTCAAAATTTAAATACAGTAATTTTTCAGACTTGCTTGAGCCTCCCCTGGAACAGGTTGGGGCCTCCCCAGGGAGGCTGGCCTCACCATTTGAGAACCCCTGCCCTAGAATCCTAAAAGAACTAAGGGAGGACCTAGTGATACCACTGATCACACTTTTTAACAAATCATGGGAGGATGGGGTGGTACCTGAGGACTGGAGGAGGGCAGATGTGATTCCTTCACAAAGTGGGAGCAAAGCAGAAGAGAAACTACAGACCTGTGAGTTTGACCTCAGTTGTGGGAAAATGATGGAATCACTCTGAAAGAAAGAATTGTTGAGTACCTAGAGGCCAGCGGGCACAGGACCCAAAGCAGCATGGATTCACAGCAGGAAGGTCATGTCAGACTAATCTAATCGATTTCTTTGACTGGGTGACCAAAGTAATAGACCAGGGAGGGGCTGTGGATATAGCCTACTTAGACTTTAGCAAGGCATTTGACACAGTCCCGCACAAAAGATTAATAATCAAGTTAGCCAGCCTGGGAGTGGGTCCCAGGGTGGTAGCCTGGGTAGCAAACTGGCTGCACAACAGGACACAGAAGGTAATAGTGAATGGAACACATTCTGAAGAAAGGGGGGTTACTATTGGAGTACCTCAGGGCTCAGTACTGGGTCCAGTCCTCTTTAACGTCTTTATAGGTGACATTGCAGAGGGTCTGGAAGGAAAGGTATGGCTCTTTGCAGATGACACAAAGATCTGTAACAGAGTTGATACACAAGGGGGGGTAGAAAGGATGAGAAGGGACTTGTCAAGGTTGGAGGAATGGTCAGACATATGGCAACTTAGATTCAATGCAAAGAAGTGCAAAGTAATGCACCTGGGAAATAAAAATCCAGGAGAAGAGTACACAATAGAAGGGGAGGTACTAACAACAACAATAATGGAAAGGGATCTGGGTGTAGTTATATCAGATGACCTAAAGGTGGGTAAGCAATGTGAGAAGTCAGTAAGGAGAGCCAGGGGGATACTGGGATGCATAGGGAGGGGCATCACAAGTAGAAAAAGGGAAGTGGTTAACCCTCTGTACAGACAGTTGGCGAGACCCCATCTGGAGTACTGTGTGCAGTTTTAGAGACCTCATCTACGCAAGGACATAGACAGGATGGAAGCAGTCCAGAGGAGGGCAACTAAAATGGTGCAGGGTCTACATCAGAAACCATATGAAGAGAGACTGAGAGAGCTTAATATGTACACCCTTGATGAAAGGAGGGACGTGGGGACGTGATAGAAACTTTTAAGTACCTCAAGGGAATCAACAAAGTCCAGGAGGGTAGCATCTTTCCAAAAAAGAGATGTGTAAGAACAAGGGGGCACAATTTAAAGTTAGAGGGGGACGGCTCAGGGGTAATGTGAGGAAATTCTTTTTCATGGAGAGAGTGGTGGATGCATGGAACCGCCTTCCTGGAGAGGTTGTGGGGTCTAAAACAGTGGGGGAATTCAAACATGCATGGGACAGACAAGGCAATTATAGTGGGGGGTTGAAGAAAGTAGGCTGTTGGTTAACTAGAATCTGCAGCTTATCCAATAGATAGGGAAATGGGCAGACTGGGTGGGCCAAGTGGTCCTTCAAACAACATGAAGTCTTGCTGTATTCTGACTATTGCAGTTACTGTAGGTCCTGCCTTTCAACTGCTCCGGAGAACAAAGAGTTAACTTTCCATGGCCAGCATGGAATGTTCAGCGCGAGCTCGGTTGAAGACCCTGTCTGCTGTTGTTTAAACTCCAACCATCAGATCTTTACGAGCAATACTCACTAGAAGTTCTGTGTGGAAACTGTAAAACTCACACTAGCCAACTGGCAACTAAATTTATTAAAAAAGGGTTTTTGGTTTTCAAAGCAAAGTCTCAGGTCCAAAACCCAAAACAAACACAACACACCCAAAAGTAAAGGAGGGTGAAAAGGGGCACCTAGGGTGCCAACACTGCTCCTGCCCACCCACATCCCAAAAACAGGTTCTGAGAGAGGAGGCGGGGGGAGGTCAGAATACAGCAAGACTCCATTACAAGAAGCAACATTACTAAGGTGAGTAATTTTTTTTCTTCAAACAACATGAAGTCTTGCTGTATTCTGACTATTGCAGACTACCAAACAGTACCTCCATGGAGGAGGGACAGAACCTACTTTGGGAATAGGCTCTGAAGTACTGCTGTGCCAAGCAGGCATCACTCCTAGCCTGGATATCCAGAGAGTAATGCTTGGTGAATGTATGGACTGTTTTCCAGGTGGCTGCTTGACAAATTTCTAAGATAAGAATATCCTGGCAGCAGCCAGGGAAGCAGCAACCTCTAGTAGATGAGCCCTCAGGCCTGAGGATGGAGTTCTACCCAGTTTTTCATAGCAGAATTGTATACAAGAGACAATCCACCTGGCAATAGATCTCTTAGTGGCAGGTTTGCCCTTACCAACCTCTCCATATGTGAGGAACAACTGGAGGGACTCAAACCTGTGACCCTTGGTGCGCTCTATGTAGTAGCTGAGGGCCCTTTTAACATCCAAGCTGTGCAGCCTCCTCTCTCCAGAGGAGGAATGGTCAGTGAAGAAAACAGGGAGAGACATAGACTGGTTAGGTGGAAATCTGAAACCACCTTAGCCAAAAACTTCCTATTAGTTCTTAGGACCACTTTATCTCTATGGAAAGAGATGAAATCAGGCTCCACTGACAGGGCTTGCAATTCACTGATACGCCTGGCAGAGGTAATGGCTACCAAAAACACAGTTTTCCAAATCAAGTACTTAAGCTCTGCAGAGGACAAAGGCTGAAAGGGTGGTTGCATAAGCTGAGCAATGCAAACATTAAGGTCCCAAGCAGGAGCAGGGTCCCTAAAGGGGGGATTGTTGTGCAGCAATCCCTTGAAGAACTTACAAAACACAGGATGGGCTGACAGAGGAGAGAGCTTGCCTACTGACAAGAAGGCAGAAACAGCTGCCAAATGCACTTTAAGTGTAGCTGGCCTAAGTCCTAAGCCATTAAGATGGACCATATAGTCCAGAACTGTAGACAACCCAGCAGATTCTGGAGAAATATCCTTATTAGAGCACCAAATAGTGAACCTTTTCCATTTGGAGTTATAAGTCTTTCTGGTGGAAGGCTTTCGAGAAGCCTTAAGGATATCCAGAACCCCTTGAGAAAGCTGCAGATCAGCAAACTCTAACTCTTCAAGAGCCATGCCTTGAGATTGAGAGACTTGAGGTTCGGATACCAAATCCTGCCCTGAGAGGATGTCAACAGGTTGTAATTCCTGGGAAGAGACAGGGGAAGGTGGACTGCTAAGGACAGCAACAGGGGGTACCAGGGCTGTCTGGCCCAGTCTGGAGCAATCAGAATCACTTTGCATGGTTGTGACCTTATCTTGACTAACACCTTGAACAGGAGAGGGAAGGGGGGAAAGCATACAGAAATTTCCCTTCCCAATTCAGGATCAGAGCATCCAGGGGGACTGAGACCAAGACTTGGGGGTCTGCAACAAAAGAGAGGAAGTTGGTGATTGTCTGGAGCTGCAAAAAAGATCTATCTGTGGAGTGCCCCATCTCGAGAAAATCACTTTCAAAACTAGGGGTTCTAGGGTCCATTCATGATGGCCCTGGGATGTCCTGCTGAGAGCATCTGCCAGGACATTGTCCTTCCCTGGGAGGTGAACTGCTATCAGAGAGGTTTGCAGGGAATAGGCCAGGGACCATAACTTCATTGCTTCTGTGCACAAGGCCGAAGACCGAGTGCCTCCTTGCTTGTTGATGTACCACATTGTGGTGGTATTGTCTGTTCTGATCTGGACCACCTTGTTCTGTACAGATTTGGAAAAGACTTGCAGTGCCAGAAACACCGCTCTTGAGTTCCAAGAGATTGATGTGAAGCAGAGATTCTTGAGGTGACCACAGCCCTTGGGTGGTAAGATCCCCCAGGTGGGCACCCCAGCCCAGCAGGGAGGCATCTGTGGTGAGTATCACTGAAGGAGACTGAGTGACAAAGGGAACTCCTTGTCTCAAATTGTCCTGATCCTGCCACCATTGCAAAGCCTGGATCAGGGTTCAAGTCACTGGGACTAGTTTGGTAAGGGAATCTTTTCTTTGGGACCAGAAGGCTCTTAAATGGAACTGAATGTCCCTCATCTGAAATCTTGCTCCCTGGACCACTGCTGTAGAGGCTGCCATGTGGCTCAGAAGCTGCAGGAAATGCCTTGCTGGTCGAGACACCTGAAGGGTGAATAAAGAGGCCAGTTCCATAAGGGTCCTTGCCGTGTCCAGGGGCAGGAAGGCTCTGGCCCTTATTGTATCCAGCTCCACCCCTATGAAGGTGAGGAGCTGTACTGGCTCGAGAACTGACTTTGGAAGGTTGAGGAGGAATTCTAAGGAAGTGAGCACTTACTGAGTTATTTGCAGATGTGACTTGACTTGGTCTGGAGACTGACCCACTATGAGCCAGTCGTCCAAGTATGGAAAGATGGAGATCTTTTTTCTCCTTAGGAAAGCAACCACTAGTGCCAGGCACTTTGTGAACACCCTTGGGGCTGATGTTAGGCCAAAGGGCATTGCTCTGAACTGATAGTGGTCTGAGGGCAACTCGAACCTTAGGTACTTTCTGTGGGAGCACCTGATGGGAATGTGAAAATAGGCATCTTTGAGGTCCAGGGAGGCTAGCCAGTCCCCTGGCCTTAGAGAGGGCAGAATTATTCCCAGAGTCACCATTTTGAACTTTGGTTTTAAAAGGTGCTTGTTCAGATATCTTAGGTCCAGGATGGGCCACCATTCTCCTGTCTTTTTGGGGGTTAGGAAGTACCTGGAGTACAATCCTTTGCCCTTGTATAGGGTAGAAACCCTCTCTATGGCTCTGAGAGCCAGGAAGGAAGAAACCTCTGCCTCTAGGGCAAGGGTCTCTGATGGATTTGCAGGTGGAAAGGATCTGGTTCTCATCTTAGGAACTTTTTTGAAGCTGAGAACCAGTCCCTGGCTTACTACTTCTAGGACCCACTTGTCTGATGTCAGAGACTTCCAATCCTGGACAAAGTAAGCCAGCCTGCCCCCTACAGGGATTGGAGAATCGGCCCGGGCAGACCCATCAGGGTGTCTGCTTGGCAGGGTCTTTAAGCTGAGGGGTGGAAGCAGGCCTGCTCATTCCCCGTCTGCCTCTCCCTCTGAAGAACCCCCTCTGAGCATAAGAAGAAGAGGAGGCCTGGGCTTGGTAAAAAGGCCTTGGAAAAAGGCCTGCCCCTGCCCCTGGACTGCTGCCTTTGAGGAGTGGCTTGCCTTTCTTTGGCCTGAGCACTCCTGTAGGTAGTCCTGTACTCATCCATCTTTTTCATGTAGTTCTCTGTCTGCTCCCCAAACAGAGAATTACCAATAACAGGGAAATCCATGGCCTTAGCCTTTGTATCCTGTGATAGGCTAGTACATCTGAGCCAAGCCATCCTCCGAAGGGCCACAGATATAGCCATGACTCTTGATGAAACATCACTGGAGTCCACAGCAGCATGAAATTGGACCTTGGATGCCTCAGTCCCATCTGCAGCCACCTGCTCCTGCTCCTTGGCAAGCTGGTCAGGGGCCTGTTTAGCCAGAGCCAGCACAGTGTCCCATCTGGACTTCTGGTATCTAGCTGTGTAGGCCATATAGTTAGCCTGCCTGAGTCCCAAAGATGCTGCTATGTACTGCTTCTTTGCCATGGCATCAATCCTCCTGGAGTCCTTATCTGGGGGGTGTGATGCCAAGGGGATATTTGCCTTATCACAGGCAGCAGCCTGCACTACCCCAACATGGCTGCATTGCTGAGAAAGGAACTCCGTGTCCGAGCCTGAAAGGGTGTACCTCTTGTCCATTCGTCTGTCCACAGGAGGTATGGAGTTAGGAGTCTTAAGAATTTTATTTGTCTGTTTCCCAAAAGATTTATGGAGGGGAATAGACAGTCTCCTGGACTCTGGGATGTCCATCATTTCAACAAAATCAGGCTTCTCCTGATCTTCTACTGCTTCTTCCACTGGAAGCTAGAGGGTTTCAGCCACTTTTTTGTAAAACATAAAGTGGGAAGGGGACTCGGAAAGCCTAGGAGGAGAAACACCTGAAGGTCTGTCTGGGAAGATGTCTGGGTCAATAGGCACATCCAGACTTTCATAATCACCATCATCATCCTCATACTCTCCCTCCTCCTCCAGTTCATAAAATTCTTGTGAAGTGTAATCCGGAACCGGGGGAACCGACCGAACCGAGCCCCTGCCAGATGGTGCCGGTTCGGCCAGAACCAAAGTTAGCGATTGCACTATTCTTATCGCTTTGGCTATCATCAGCGGTCGGAGTATGAGTTTCTGGATCCAAACCAGACGATTTATCTTTTCTCTTCCTTTTAACCGGAACCGACTCCTCAGAATCGGCTCTCCTTTTGCCCGAAGAAGTATCGCCCTGGTCAGAGGGCACTCCTTCTGGTTCGGTCGTAACCGAACCGGCTGGCTATCCGGGTCAGCGGGACTTCTCGCCTCCCTTTCCCTCAGTCTACCTACTCTCTTATCCAGGGTAGCTTTGGGAAATTCTTACAAATTTGGCAGTCTGAATCGAGGTGGTCAAACCCCAGACAATAAACACAGGTGGTGTGGGGATCAGCCTTAGCAAAGGCTTCCCCACACACACTGCAGTGTTGAAACCCAGTGGGCCCGTTTTTTCTTGGGTTTCTCAGACATGGCCAATCCTATCCAAAACGTACCCTTTTTTCGGCAATCTGCCAGGCAAGACTCCCCTATTGGTTCCTGACCGTGTTACGGGTCTTGGAAAAAAAACCGTAATAAAATCCGTTTTTTTTTTTTTAGAACAGATACGGACTGGTTGCCACACTTTAAGTAAATTCACAAACTTTTTTAAACTAAACTGATCGGTTCAGCCGAACCGGTCCGAAATTTACAAGTTCCACACAGAAACTAAATGTAAAACCTATCTAGTACTCATGGTACCACAGACAGAGACTTAAACCGACAGATTCGGTAGCAGAAATTCGGTAGAAACCGAGTGAAAAATGACACTTTAACCTACTTTTTTGAACCGAGCAAAGGAGAAATCTCCGGAGCGACTGTTCAGTGAGTCGGAGTAAAGAATTAGAAGCTCTTTTAGAAGAAACAACATTACTAAGATGAGTAATTTTTTCTTATCTGCCGTCAAAAGCTTTGTTTCCATATACATATATAGAGAGAAAGAGAGATAGAGAGAGAAAGAGAGATAGAGAGAGAAAGAGAGATAGAGAGAGATATAGAGATAGAGAGAGATATAGAGATAGAGAGAGATATAGATATAGAGAGAGATATAGATATAGAGAGAGATATAGATATAATATGGTTTTAGTGATCTATATGAATTCTGTTTTACTGTCCAAACCTTGCCTTAATCTGTAATGGCACCCAGAGCCCCCGGGATTGGGCGCCAATAAATTTAGGATTACTTACTTACAATGGACCTGTACAGGGGCAAAATGTCTTCCTCCCTCATAGAGGTGAGTCCTCTGGCAGTGCATCCCAGCATTTTATTTGCGTTTGCAGCTGCCATCCTGCACTGTACCGAGTGCTTAATATCCCTGGACACCAGCACCCAAGATCTTTCTCCTTGGCCGAAGTGGTTAACTGCACTCCCCAACCAGTAGCTGTTCTCTGGGTTTTTTTCCCTCAAGTGCAAGCAAGACTTCTAGCATTGAACTCCAGCTGCTATGTGGCTGACCAGCGCTCAGGTCTCTCCAAATCCTCTTGTAGTACATTACTCCCTTACTCACTATCCACCACATCACAGTTCTTTGTGTCATCTGCAAAGAGGTTGATCTTGCTCCTTATCCCATTAGATATGTCGGCAATGAAGATGTTAAATCGTACCAGTCCTATTACTGAACCCTGCTGGTTACAGCCCTGGGTGCCGAGAGCTCTCCTCCAACCACTACCCTCTGCTGCCTTCCCTGCAACCAGCTCTTAATCCACCAGACCAGTTTTCTCCCAGCTCCCAAGCTATTTAACTTGCTGGTCAGCCTTCCGTGAGGCACTGAGTCAAAAGCTTTGCTGAAGTTCAGGTAGAGGACATCCACTGCATGGCCCCTAGCCAGTGTTCTCGTCACCCAGTCAAAAAAGTCAACAAGGTTAGTCTGACATGATCTACCAGATACAAACCCATGTTGCCTGTCATCCTGTAGACCATTCTCCTCCAGGAAACTTACTAGCCTTTCTCGATGGTCTCTATTCGCTTCCCCACAATAGCTGTAAGGCTCACCATTCTGTAGTTCCTGGTTCATTCCTGGGCCCACTCTTATGGAGGGGCACAACATGTGCCATCGTCCAATCCCTGGGCACGCATCTAGTACTCAAGGAAGTGTTGCACAAATCCGCTAGTGGTCCCACCAGGACCTCTGCCAACTCCTTCAGTACCCTCGGATGTACTCTGTCTGGTCCCGGCACTTTATCCACCCTTGGGGACCTCGGGCCCTCCCAACACCCTGTCGTCTGTGATATCCACGTCTGTTACCCCTTCTCCCCCTGATTTCTCTCCCCACCCTTCCCCTGAGGCACATATGCCCCTCTCTTCCCCTGGTAAACACCGAGCAGAAGTACACATTCAGTACTTCTGCCTGCTCTGCCCACTCACCATCCTTCCTAATCCTTATAATTTGGTCCTTGCACTTTTTTCTCTCTTATATACCTGAAGAAATCCTTTTCACCTTCCCTGATCCCCTGCACCAGCCTAAGCTTTTTTGAAGCCTTGGCTGCTCACCTCTCTGGATTTCTTTATATATTCTTCCCTGTCCTCATCCTGTTAGATCTTATACTTTTTAAAGGCCGTTCTCTTTTCCCTTACCCTCTCCGCTACCTTTCTAGTCAACCAACTTAGTTTTTGACCCTGGCCTTTTTGTTATCGCTCTTTGTGCAAGAGCTATTGGCCTTTGCCAGACCCCTCCTTATGATGTTCCATTTCTGCTCGGCATCCATGTTCGGTCTGATGTTGTCTGGGTGTCCTTCCAAAATGATTCCTATTCTGCCAAAATCTGCCCTTTTTAAAATCTACAACTCTCGATCCGTCTTCGAGGGTGGAGTTCTTGCAGCAGGTAATACCATTAGGACTGAAGCCATCAGGCGTCAGGACCCAACCAAAAACTTGTAGTTAGCAGTCTGAGGCAGGGGACGCCCACGGCGTCGGCCTTAGCATCGCAGGCGTGGTATAAAGGGGGTCCCCTGGCACCACCAATTCTTTTTTCCGTGGACGCTCGTGAGTTCGGCTCCACAGACGCCTCTCTTAGCAGTCGACAGCCTTCGAACGTTGGAATCATTCGTTATCCTTTAGAACTTCAATCAGAGTGGGGAACTCCAGACCTGGACCTTTTTGCATCCCCACTCAACACAAAACTGCTTCTCTTCTGCTTCAGAAATCAAGGGCGTGGCATTTTCTGTCAGGATGCGTTCAGGCTGCAGTGGACAAAACGCTTTCTATACGCCTTTCCTCCTCTTCCTCTAATTCAGAGGGTACTTCTCAAGTTCGAGTCCCAGGGGGACAAAATGATCCTCATTGCTCCATTCTGGCCTTGACAGATATGGTTTCTGTTACTCAGCAGTAGTTGGAAACCCCTCCTAAAGTGCTTCCCCTTCAGACGAACCTTCTGACTCAGAGGCCTGTGATCCACCCCAATCTGAGATCGCTTCACCTTCACGCTTGGCTCCTGAAGAGATAGAAGTGAACGGGTTCATTGTCTCTTGCAGAGTTTCAGATATTCTCTTGGCTGCGTGCAAGTCAGCTACTAGAAAAACTTACACAGACAAATGGAAGTGTTTCTCTCTCTCTGGTGTGCAAAATCCTCTTTGAATCCTTTTTCCTGCTCACCAAATAAAGTTCTAGAGTACCTTTTAGACCTTTCAAATTCAGGTCTACAATACTCTACAGTCAGAGTTCACCTTTGTGCCATTTCAGCTTATCATGAACCAGTGCTTTCCTTGTCACTGGCTCAGTTACCTGTGGTTAAGAGGTTTCTTAAGGTAATTCTGCATACCAGACCCTCTATCAGATGTCCAGTCGCAGCCTGGGACATTAATCTTGTACTAGACATGCTCACTCGATAGCCTTTTGAGCCTCTGGCTACCTGTGAGCTGAAATTTCTCACTTGGAAAACGGCCTTCCTGGTGGCCATTACCTCGGCCCGCAGGGTCTCTGAGATACAGTACATGCCTTGGTCACAGACCCTCCATATACTGTTTCATGAGGACAAAGTAGTTCTTAGGACCCACCCTAAGTTTCTCCCAAAGGTTGTTTCAGACATCCATCTAAACCAACCTTTAGTCCTTCCTACCTACTTCGCGAACTTCCAAAATGGAGAGCGTGCCCTTCATTCCTTAGATGTCAAAAGAGCTCTGCGTTTCTATTTAGATAGAACAAAACAAATTCACAAAGCTCAACAACTGTTTGTTTCCTTCAGCAAGACCTGGCTGGGTCAACTTGTCGCTATCAGATGCATTTCAGCGTGGCTGGTGGCATGCCTTCGCCATTGCTATTCCATGGCACAGGTTAAGCTGGAGGGCAGAGTGTACGCCCACTCTACTAGAGCAGTCGCGGCATCCCTGGCGGAAATCCGCAACGTGCCCATTGCAGACATTTGCAGTGCGGCTACCTGGAGCTCATTGCATACTTTCGTCAAGCACTATGCCCTGGATGTCCATGCCAGGCGACATCTTTTCGTTCAGCAGGACAATTCTTAATGGACTTCTGTCCTAAATTGTGAGCTCTTGGTCTATCCTGTCGCCCTCTCTGGGGATTATTAGCTCGGTACTCTCCCATCAGTGTGAATGAGTGGTGGAGACTTTATGTCCAGGACGATATGGAAATTACTTACCTACCGTAATTCTTGATCTTCTTGGACGAAGTCTCCACCACTCATTCAAACGCCCTCCCACCAACCCCCCGAGCTCACCTGTTGTGGTCTTCACTCCTCAATCTTTAGGCTGTGAAGACTTTTTAGATCAACCCTTCATTTCACAGGTCGTCCGGACTATCTTATGTCGGTTTTGTTAAACTGATCCTTCTTGGTTGGTTACACTGCACTCCTCAGAAAAAGGTACTGAGGCGGTTGGAGGGTCGACGCCGAGATAGTCATTACCCGCCGCGAGCTGAAGACTTCTTGGCGCCTCCTGGCAGCTCCATCTCTAGCGCTGACCCTCTTGCAAAAAGTGTGCTCCCGTTGGGTACTAGCGCCTCTGGCGTAGATCACATCAGTGTGAATGAATGGTGGAGACTTCATCCAAGAAGATCAAGAATTACGGTAAGTACGTAATTTCCATTTTCAGTGGGGTTTGTTTCTCTTTTTTTTTTTTTTTTTTGTTAATGTAATTTTTATTAACTTTTTACATAGCAGGGTACAGGGTATTGTCAGTCACAAATTCATTATTACATACAAGTTAAGGGGTACAGGACATCAAATCAACAGTCTTAAGTTTTATACAGATTTTACAGAGTATATAAGGATCCAAGACCCAGTCCAGACATAGGGACTCTGGGTCAGGCATATCTGAAACAAAAAAGTCAGGACAACTCTGAACGTCATACACAGTTTCAAAGACCCTTTTCTCTCCAGATCCCTGCAGACTGGGATATGAGTCCAACATGTCGCAGTACAGTTAACACAAGTGTTCAGATATAATCAGTGGACTCAAGAGATAAAAACTGAGGAAACACTAGCACGAACAGTAAAAGAAGGTGACAAGACTTTCTATAGATACATTAGTGAAAGGAGAAAGTCTAGAGGGGGTATTGCTGAGCTTAATAGAGAAAAGGGAGCATGTGAGGAGGAGGACCCTGTAAAAGCATCTATCCTAAATAGATACTTTTGCTCAGTATTTACTGAAGAGAAGGTAGGGCAGGACCCACAGCTCAGCACCATGGACACAGGGGGGAGGGAGGTGAGCACTACTCCCTTCACAAAAGAAAGGGTCCTACAAGAGCTTGCTAAGCTCAGGGTGGATAAGGCAATGGGACCTGATGGCATACATCCCAGGGTACTTAAGGAACTAAGGGTGGAACTAGCAGAGCCATTAGCAGAACTGTTTAGTGAGTCTCTGAGCACAGGAGAGGTCCCAGAAGACTGGAGAAGGGCTCATGTGATCCCGCTCCACAAGAGTGGTAGCAGGGAGGAGGCAGAGAACTACAGACCAGTCAGTCTTACCTCAGTAGTTAGCAAGATTATGGAGGCACTCCTTAAGGAAAGGATAGTGCAACACCTGGAATCCATAGGGGCACAGGATCCAAGACAGCATGGGTTTACAAAAGGAAGGTCCTGTCAAACTAATCTCATAGATTTCTTTGACTGGGTAACCAGAGTGGTGGACCAAGGGGGAGTAGTTGATGTCACCTACCTTGACTTCAGCAAAGCTTTCAACACTGTTCCACATAGAAGATTGATAAATAAGCTGGGTAGGCTCGGGGTGGGTCAGAAGTTAGTCAACTGGGTGGCAAACTGGTTGACGGGCAGAAAACAGAGAGTGGTGGTAAATGGTATACAGTCAGAAGAGATGCAAGTCACAAGTGGGGTACCTCGGGGATCAGTCCTGGGGCCAGTCCTCTTCAACATCTTCATTAGTGACCTTGAGGATGGACTAGAGGGTAAGGCTTGTCTGTTTGCAGATGACACCAAGATCTGCAACAGAGTAGATGATCCAGATGGGGTGGGCAGAATGAGAAGAGATCTGGATAAACTAGCAAAATGGTCAGAAGAGTGGCAACTGGGATTTAATGCAAAGAAGTGCAATATCATGCACATAGGGAAGAGAAACCCTGAAGCCACCTATAGGCTGGAGGAGTTGCTAGCAGTCACAAAGGAAGAAAGAGACTTGGGCATCATCATCACTGATGACCTGAAATCATCCAAGCAGACCTCTAAAGCAGTAGGTAAGGCTAGGGGGATGTTAGAGTGTATTAGTAGGGGGTATCACAAGTCGTAAGAGGGAGGTAATAATCCCTCTTTACAAGACACTGGTTAGGCCCCATCTGGAGTACTGCAGTATTGGAGGACACACCTTTACAAGGACATTAACCAAATTGAGGCAGTCCAGAGAGGGCAACCAAAATGGTGCAGGGACTGCATCAGAAGACATATGAGGACAGATTAACAGAGCTCAATATGTATACCTTGAGCAAAGGAGGGAGAGAGGTGATATGATCGAGGCATTCAAACACCTTAAGGGCATTAACAAGGTGAAAGAGTCTAACGTGTTTAAATATAAGAAAAATAGCAGGACAAGAGGACACAGCATGAGATTAGAGGGGGGCCAATTCAGGGGGAATGTGAGGAAATTCTTTTTCACAGAAAGGGTGGTGGATGCCTGGAATGGCCTACCTCAAGAAGTGGTGGCTATGAATACAGTGCAGGGCTTCAAACAGGCATGGGATAGGCATAAGGGAGCAATACAAGTGAGTATGAATAGATGGGCCACTGACAGAGCAAAGGCTGATGGCACATTTATAAGGTAGAAAAAGAAATGGGCAGACTGGATGGGCCTTGCGGTCCTTATCTGCCGTCAACTTCTGTGTTTCTAAAAGTTGGGTCTTTGGCCATAATATATAAGATCCATCTAGTCCATTTCAGTGAGCATAACTCAGAACGAACATACAAGTGATAGGATATCCTCTCTGACCTATAGATACGCGTCACTATCTGTCTCCATTCCAGTATTGTAGGGATCTGAGGAGTGAGCCAGTGTCTGGTCAAGGCCTTATTAGCTGCCAGTAGGGTTTTCCCTACTAGATAACATGTATGGGAGTCCCTAAGCCCTCGGGGAAATACATGCAGTATAAGGAGGTCAGCTGTAAGGGTGAGTGGATGGCCAAGAAGGTCACTCAACTCTGACTGTATTGAGGTTAGAAAAGGTTGTATGCTGGGGCAGGACCAAAATATGTGCGTGCGGTGTGCTAGTAGCTCACCATAATGGCGCCAGCAAGCCCCTGATCTTGTTGTTGAAAAATGGGCTGTTATGGCTGGAGTTCAGAAGTATCTGGTCATTATTTGCCACGAGAACAATCTTCAGCAGTGGGAGTAGATGAGTTTGGAGGACAAAAGACGTCCCTTGTGCCACTGTTGTGTGGAGATCTCCAAGCCTAATTCTGTATTCCATTTTTCACAGATCCCCTCAGTATTTGTTCCCATAGTGTCTCTGAGGGCATGGTACAGAACTGAAACAATGTGGAACATCTCGGTGGAGGTGATGGACTTCTGAAGTAAGGATATTAGGGAGGGAAATCCTCAGGGTTTCGTAACCCTGCTGGAAGAGGGTAATAGAAATGTCTCCGTTGCAGGAACCTGTAAAAGTCTAATTGCCTTAGACCAAAGGTTTGACTTAGCTCTTGGAAGGACTTAAAATCCTTCCCATTTAAAAATTGTGAGAGGATTTGAGAGCTGGAGGCGGTCCCAGGAGCCGAATGTGTGGTCCTTACTGGCCGGGAGGCAGTCCTCTAGGTGGGCTGTCTGGCATAGAAATAGGATGTATGGGGAGAGGGAACAGTGCCTATGGATCGTGTTCCAGGTTTTAATCTGGTGTATGATCCATGGCCCCGGATCCATCTGATCCAGAGGGAGTGGGGAACGGTACAAGGTTGCCTTAACTAAACAGTTAAAGGTAAGAGACATTCCTTGTTTCCCGCCAGAGGACAGGACTGGTTCTCATAAATCGAATGAAGATAAAGGAAAGTTGTGAGACTCAATTATACAGTTTAAGGTTGTTGGGAGAGCCAGCCCCCGCCTTCTAGAGAGGAAGAGAAGAAGATATTATTCTAGGCATTTCCTAGCCCATATGAATCCAAAATGGCCTTATTCCATACTTGAAATGTTAGCTGGGATATGTATTGGTACATTTTGAAAGAGATAAAGAGCCCGGAGCAGATTCACCATCCGAATAGCCTCCACTGAAGGAGACTCAGTGGGAGGACACTCCACCTAGCCAATTCTGCCTGGAGTTGGGCATAATATATCTGTATAACGCCCTGGTTAGACTGCATCTCGAATACTGTGTGCAGTTCTGGAGACCTCATCTCAAGAAGGACATAGCACTGCTGGAGAGGGTCCAGAGGAAAGCAACCAGGATGATTCAGGGCATGGGGGGAGGCCCTATGAAGAAAGGCTGGATGTACTTGGGCTGTACTCCCTGGAGGAAAGGAGAGATAGGGGTGACATGATGGGGGTCTTCAAATATGTAAAAGGAATGAACAAGGGTGGAGCCCAAAGAGATGTTCAGACTAAAGAAGGGAGGAACAACCAGGGGGCATGAGTGGAAGCTAGAGGGGGAAATTACAGGGGGAAACGCAGGAGACATTACTTCACTGAGAGGGTGGTGGAGCCATGGAATGCACTGCCCAGGAGTCTGGTGGAGGAGGGCACAGTGGAGGGCTTCAAGAAGGGGTGGGACAGGTACAAGGGAAAACTAAAGCCGAAGATGATGCTCTCTGGGGCTGGGGGGTGGAAAAGCGAGCACCCATTAGGAGGCTGGCTACCGAGCAGACATGACAGACCATCTGGCCTGTTCTGCTGGCTTTTAGTATGTTAGTATAAAATGGGTCGTAGTTGTTTCTCACTACTGTCTCTGCATGATGTGAGAGACAAATGCCCAAGTACTTCAATTTTTCCAGGTCCAGTCGAAATGGGAAGAGTTGCCTAAATGCTAGAGGAGGGTAAAACTAAATGTTAGAGCCTCCATTTTGGAAGTATTAAGTTTATATCCTGAGCATTTACCGAAGTCTTTCAGAATTTTAAAAACATGTGGGACAGATTAAGAGGGACCAGCAAGGAAAAGCAAGACATTGTCAGCCTACAAAGCTATGCGATGTTCCATCCCCTCCATCTGGATCCCACTTATCTGAGGGGAACGTCTAATAGCCTGGGCCAGTGGTTCAATAAAAATGGCGAATAGACCAGGGGACAAAGGCAGCACTGGCGAGTTCCCCTAAATAGGGGGAAATAGGTTGAGTGATGACCAGTTACCTTGACACAAGCTTGGGGAGAGGAATAAAGTGCTTTGATCATGGAAATAAGGGGAGCAGGGAATCACATTTTAAACATAGTAGCAAATAGGGTCATGAGACCCAGTCGAACGCCTTTTCAGCGTCTAGGCTGAGAAGGACAGAGGGGGCCTTGCGGGATTCCATCTCCTGGACCAAGTGGAGTGCCCTCTTGTATTATCTGTTGTAGATCTGGAGCTTACAAAGCCTGTTTGGTCCAAGTTAATTATGGAGGGAAGGACATTGTCCAGGTGTTTGGCCAGCATAGACATAAGGAATTTACAGTCTATGTTTAGGACTGAGATTGGGCGGGATGAATTACATAGTAGGGGATCCTTATCTGGTTTGGGAAGGAGGGAGACAACGGCATATGACCAACTGGGGGGTCTTAGAGTCCCTGCAATACTTCATTATAGACCTGCAAGAGGAGTGGTCTAAACCGCTACACTGTGCGCTTATAAAATTCTGTACCATAACCGTCTGGACCAGGGGCCTTCATAGTTTTGGACTGGTAAATGGCAGCCAACAATTCCATTTGGGATATAAGGGAGAACAAACTAGTCTGTTGATCCCTGTTGAGCCTAGGGAGGTCTAATGGGGAGAAGAAGGCGTTAATGGTGGCAGGTTCTGAGGGGTGATCGGGGGTGCATAGGGTCTTGTAATAGTCACAGAAGGCCTGGGTGATGCGCCCCAATCTAGTGTGTAAGGTGCCAGTGTTAGGGTCTCTAATGGCAGCTATGGTTGAAAGCCGTCGTTGCTTGCGTAGGCAAAAAGCTAGGAGACGAGAGGCCCAATCTCCCCATATCTCTGTCTCAGAAAGGCGAGGGCAATCTCTGTGCGTTGGACACACAGCGTTTCCAGCTCCTGTTTAGTTTGTTTAAGATTGGCTGTGACCGATAGGTCACCCTGCTGATGTGCAGTTTGGAGGAAATTGAGGGTTTGCTCCAGATGGGATTGTCTTTCCCTGCGTTGCTTCGCCAAGGCTGATGTGTGTTGTATTAGGTGGCTTCAAAGGACCGCCTTTAGGGTATTCCACCTAATAGACGAGGCAATCTCTGGATCAGAGTTGTCCTCCAGGATCTCCTGTATTTTATCATCTAGGAATTCCCGGAAGGGTGCACTTTTAAGATGAATTGGGTTAAATCTCCAACAAGTATTTCGTCTCTCCATCCCCAGCTCCCAAATGGTAGTCACAAGGGCATGGTCAGAGTGGGCGATATCACCCATGGAGGCTTCTCTAAGGACTTCCAGACATTCCTTTTGTGTATAGCAATGATCTATACTGGTATACGTGCCATGAACAGCTGAATAAAATGAATATCTTCTTTCCCTGGGGTGGAGGTTACGCCACACATCAAGCCAGCCCACTTCCTGGATAAATCGCATAAAGAATTTATGCGAGGCAGGTTGCCTGCCCTTAGCCACCCCCGTGGAATCCAAATTAGGATTAGGGGAGATATTAAAATCACCTGCCAGTATTAGGGTACCCTTAGACGATTGTGCAACTTTACTCAGGAGGGATCGAATTGTCGGTGTGTTTGACCCCGGGGGAAAGCAGGCATTAGCCAAGGTCACCTCTTTATCTTGTAACAACCCCTGCACCACAACCAAGCGGCCCTATGGATCTGCCCATTCTTGAGTGGCCTGAAAGAGTATGTGGCCAGAAACCAATATGACGACTCCCCGCCCCTTCCACCAGTGAAGGAGGAGGAAAACACCTGGGTGAATCCCCCTCTGGTAAGCTTTCTGTGTTCATTAATAGTCATATGCGTTTCCTGTACATAGATATTCCCCGCCTGACTTCTTAAACAATGAAATCATTCTCTATCTTTTGACAGGGCTGCCTAGTCCATTCACATTCCCCCCCAAAAAAATCCGAAGTGGTGCGTTAGCCATTTAAAAAAACTGATAACATTTGGAGTGCTGCTGGGTCTCGTGTCTAGACTCCAATTCAAAAACTCTACACAATCTTAAGCCTGCTGAATCAAGATGTGACTGCCTATGGGGTGTAAGTGAGGGAAAACATCCTCAAACATCAAACAATAGGGTTTTAACCTTAAGTGGGAAAACATCTTGAAGCAGTATCCTGCCAACTGGACTGGCACTGCTGAACTACGAAGGGCTTCCATGGGGTTGGTAGCTAAAGAGCAGCCAGTTCCCAGAGTGTGCAGAGTTTGGCTCAGTCAGCCTTAAGGGTGAACCAGACATAAAACGTCTCTATGGGGGGGGCAATCATGCCTTGACTCCACCAAGGCTGCTGGTATGAACCGTTAACCTAAAGTTTCAAAATCAGTTGTTAACTGTAAGGTGACATCACTTGCTGGTCTAATCAATTACACTTTGTTAATCTGCTGTAGCACTTATGCTCGGTCCCACCCGGCCAGCAAGACAGAAGAGGAAGCTGGATTGGGAGACCAGCTCACCCCCAACCCCTCTGCCCCTCCCCCCCGGGACAGCATTGGGTGGGGCATAACAAGATGGGGGGGAGTAAACTGGATCCCTATCTAGAAGTGAGGCGAGAGGAGCTCAGCACCTCCCAGCCCAGTAGCGTAAGGTGACCGGTGAGCGACACCACAGCTGGGTCTTGTATGCCTGTCCCTTCGCTCCAGAGGGCAAACTTCCCCTCATAAATCCCCGGCAGGCGGGGCCACAGCCAGCCAGTGCCTGTAAATAGAATGCATCGGGAGCAAAGGTGGGAGCAACATGTGGAGCAGATGCTGTGGGTAAAAGGTGCCTCCGACCTGGCTCATGCTCTCGCTATTTCCATGACCACGAGGAGGCCAGAAGAGCCGTCACGCTCGCTCTCCCACGCAACCCGCCTGGTCTCCATCCCTCAACCCTTGTCTTCCCCACCACCACAGGAGTCACACACTGAGACCACTGTATCAGAAAAGATAGGTGTGCTGGGGGATCGTGCCGCTTTTGCCACACTAAACCATCCTAGACTGAACCATTTGGAGAAACAGAAGACCCCCAGTCCCCTCACTTAAGAGGGGAAGGGGCCCCTCATGTGTGTCACTACAGTACAAGTGCGGACCTGGGGGGTACTTGGGGAAGGTGGGTAACCCAGGAGTCGCGAGGGAGATTTAAGCCTTAGGAGGAAAACTGAGGAAGTCCATGAGTCCTTTCACTTCACTGCCTGACTGAGTGCTGCAGTCTCAGGCATGGCAGTAGCTTGTTTCCTCAGTCCCTCCACTATCTGCTGGAGTGCCGTGGCACCCTCCCTATGGCGTTGCTGTCTGTGGCATTCTGTTCCAGGCCTTCTGTGCCAATTGGGTGACCAAGGAGGTGCTGGTCGGTCTCTGGCCCAGTGTGACTACGATGTCGAGTTTAGAGAGTTTCTGAGCACTTCCAAAAGTTTCTGGGCCATCGGCAAGCTGAACGACGAGCTTTGCAGGGTAGGGGGTTCTAAACTTAATCTTTGCCTCCTTTAGTTTCCTGAGGATGGGGCATAAGCTCTGCGTTTTGCTGCTATAGCAGTCGGGTAATCATTGTCCACATATATTCGATGCTCTTGGTAAGTTAGTTTTCCCTGCTGCCAGGACTTGTGCAGGACCATTTCCTTCTACTGAAATCTCATGAATCTGATCAGGATAGTACGCAGGCGATTGGTCGTCTGGGGGCCCAGAGTAAAATGCACCCGATCCATCTCGAGGGAGCAGCTCTCCAGTAGGTCCAGCTTAGTTTTAAAAAAAACATTGCAGAAATTGAAAGGACTATTGCCTTCTGATCCCTCCGGGAAGCCAGAAACCCTCAGGTTATTCCTCCGGCTCCATGCCTCCGCATCATCTGCTCTGTCTTGTAAGCACTGCAGTGCCTGGTGCAGCTGGATAATGGCACGTTCTGTGCAGTCCACGCAGGTGTCGGTACTCGTGGCCTGCTCCTTGAGGCCATCAAGCCGTTTTTCCATTTTGCCCAAGTCTGTGTGCAGAGCGGTAAAGGTGGAGCGGGTCTCTTTCCTGAAATCCTGTAATTCCTGCAGGATGACATCCATCTTTTAGTTATATTTGGCGCTCCAGTGTGGTCGGCCTTTGAGGGCTCGCTCCGGCCCGAGATCCGCGAGCTGTCGCTATTGGAGCACAATCCTTCGGGATCAGCTGAATCTGGTGGTGATTTTAAGGCGTTAGGTTTTTGTCGGGGCATCTATGCAGTGGCTGAATCTCGATTAGCCCCAAATTAGGTTAAATTTAGCTGTTTTTAAGCCTTGGTGGAGACGGAGATAAAGCTCAAGCAGCTTCAGCGGGCATGACGTCACTGGAAGTCTTTCAGTTTTTTATGAAATTTGGCTTTGTTGGGTATTACATAAATTGGAATCAGATTCTAGTTTTGTCCCTTGATGCTTGGTCAGTTATAGTTTTTCAGGTGATTTCTGCTGAATTTTAATTTGTTTGATATGGTCTTTAAGACAGACGTAGCATGCTGTTGCCTTTATTTTGGCCATGTATTGTTGTTCCTTCTTCTTTTACTCATTTGTAACCACTGCAAATAGTTCACTTTTTACTCTGCTTGTCTGTGCTTGAACGTGTTCGTACGTTTCTATTTTGTACCACTTCTCCAAGTAAAACCTTTTTTTAATAAAAAAAAATGTTACTATTAAAAAAAAAAAAAGAGAGAGAGCATAGAAAACTGGCATTTAATTTTTTTAGGACACATCAGTGTACTTATGTGTATCGCAGTTTAGATTGTCTTCCTATTTTGGGTCACCACGACCCATACCTGTAAAACCATCATAAAAGCCGGTTCATTTTTCCCTGGGTTCAGGGGTGTAGCTAGGATTTAAAATTTGTACACAGAGTAGCCACACTGCACCCCCTCATGTCAAGCCCCGCCCCCAGTCCACACTTGAGCCCCACCCCCAGTCCACTCGACACGCCCCCAGTCCACACTCTTATTCTTATACACTCCATCACACTCTGTGTCAGACTCACAGACTGGCTTTTGGTTACAATGTAACATTGTGACAAGGCTCAGTACTACATACATGGCAACAAGACTGGCTTTTGGTTACAATATTGCATTGTGACAAGCCTCTGTACCACATCAAGGTAGCCAGTTCCACAGAGGTCCATTCATGCCAGTGCCTGTGCTCATACACTCTATCCACTCACTCAAGCTGAATCACCACACCAAAATAAGTCAAGTAGTCAAATCAAACTCAATCGTAACATCCCATCAGCAGTGTACCCTTACCAATTACATGAAAATGACAGTAACTTTTTACATTACTTACCATATAAGATGGTTGTGTAAGCTAGATGGTGCTCTGAACCTAAACCAGAACACCAAAACCAATCACCTTAACCACCTAACCCGTTCACACTAACTATCCCAGTACCTCAGACTTTGTTACTTCAACATTTACAATGTAAAATGCAACTATGAAACATGCCAAGATGCAACACCAACAGAATAAACACAAAAAGGCCCACAATACAGGTGGGCCAGAGAGAATTTAGTACAGGAAACACGATGCAACGACAGAGTGACATACTCACCCACACACACGTGGGGCCACAAGTACAATCTGTAGACATGGTACAGAGACAGAGCTAACAAACATGATTACAACTACAACTCAAATACATAAACCCAACAAGCTAACAAGGAGGTAGAAGACTACAGGTACAGGTAACTAAGTGGGGGAGCAGGATCAGTGAACAAACCAAGTGTGTGTCAGAAAACAGGCAGGGAGGAGAGTAAACAGTGCTGTAGGGCAGCATGGAACTAGTGGGTGAGGAGAGGGGGAGGAACACAACCTGGGGGACAACCCCAGTGAAGTAAGGCTCGAACTGCAGGGAAAGAACTGCCTAATCCAGTTGCATGCCCGGGGACAGGTCAAAAAATAGCGTTTGGACTTCAAGATGTTACAAGTGAGGGAGCCTGTCAGAGTAGGCTGGGAAGTGCTATGGTGGGCACAGGCTGAATAGAGCTAGTGGGAGGGTGTTGAGCAGCTGCTAAAGTGAAGAGAGGCAGAGTCCGAATCATGCTTATGGGAGAGAGTCAGGTGGCCGCTGGTGCCAGCAGTTAGTTGGCACAAAGACAGGTGGCGGCAGCTTTGAGGAACTTCCAGAGGGACGTTTGAAGCCGGGTGGGAAGGGGAGCTCAGACTGGGGCAGGGAGGGAGTTCCAGAGTTTTGGGGCCTAGGGACCTTGCAAACCAAAGTTGAACTGGACCTATGTTGATAGCCAGGGTGCAGTGTTTGAAAGGGTGGGGCAAGGGCGGGGGAGGCAAGCAGTGCGGACTATATTATCCACCATGTGGTAGGCTAATACAGATTTGTCTAAACACCCTGTAAACAATCACAGTTGCATGTCAGTGGCTCAGTAGGTAGCATACTTGCCTCTGAGGCCGGAGATCAGAGGGCTGTGGGTTCAGTTCCCACATCTGGCACTTGGTTAATATCCCTGTACTGACACTGTAGTGCAGCATGAAAGGGGTGCTGCACTCTGAGGTGCCGCCTTTGGATGAGACATTAAATTGAGGTCCCATCTGCCTGGATTGGTGGTAGTTCAGGCAGATGTTTAAGATCCCATGGCACTTATCGAAAAGAGCAGGGAATTCTCGGTGTCCTGGCCAAATTTCCCTCATTCACTTAAATTACCTCCAACAATCTGGTTTAATGTCAGTTTGCATTCATCTGTATCCCCCTCCCTCAGGTCGTGCACTTACCCGGTCAACAAAAACTAACTAAATAAATAAAACACAAACACACACACACACACACACACACACACACACACGCACAGCCAGTCTACCTGCCACAGGCACAGCCAGTCAGACCAAGCCCATTCCCCATACAGATATCTCCCACTCCGAAACCAGCCATACCACCCCCACCAACACCCCACCCCCATCCAGAAATGTTGCAAATAATAAAACACACACCACAGACAGAGACAGCCTCAAGCCACATCCAAAAATAGGACACAGAAAACTAAGAATAAGACTCATCTGTCCAGTCCACCCCCACCCATGGCTGCAGGCTGCTGCACCAACAAGAAAAATTCAAACATGCTATTATCCATACACACATATATACACACACACACGCACACACACAATAATCCCCCTGCCCCCCCCACAGTCACACACAATAGCTGTACTCAAAAGCCTCCATATTACACTAGTTCAGCTGCAATACTATAAAAAAAAAATAGATTGGCAATTTGGCACAAACCTTGGTCAGAAAGGAGGAGGAGAGTTGATGGTCAGTGTCTTTCACTCTACGACTGACGGTCGGTCTGGGCGTCTGGCTCCTCTACTGTGCAGTGTTCTAGGCGCTGAACCTGTCCTGGACAAAGAGTGAAACAGCTCTTTTTTTTTTTTATTTTTGTTAGCAGCCAGCAAGCCAGCAGCCAACTACTTCCAGTCCAGACAGTTCTCAATGCAGCAGTACGCTAAGCACTAGGCACTGGCCTGGGTATCTCTCGACTAGCTGCTGATTGCAGAAAATGTGCACTCTGATGCGACTCTACTCTCTCCCTGGCCGAAGAAGCAACCGGCAAAAATCCAACTCGGTGAAACCAACGGTGTCGCTGATGCTGCTGAGCTCCAGTCACTAGTCTGCGGCTGTCTTTCAAATCTGGAATTCCTCTGTGGTCTGAAAACTGGGAAGAGCTGCACAAGAAGGGGACCCTTTATTGTACTGCTCGACCTGAGTGGGGACCAAAAGTTCAGGTCCCGAGGGGCGGAGGTGCGAAACAGTTAACGACCGAGTGGCACCCTATCATTGGTCTGATCGGCACACACGCCACTACCTGTGTGACGTTCTTAACTGCTCGGTCCATGCTATAGGGAAGGAACTTTAAACGTAGCAGGAAGAAGAAATGGCAATGTTCTTGCGGAGGAGCATGGTAGATGAGTCAGTGGCACTTCTGCTGCTGCTCCAGGTGTGGAAATGAACCGCGATTCACGATGTGGGACTCGGGGAGGCAGTGGGCACAGACTGGGATTCAGCTCAGCCAGACCAGGATTCGGACTGGAGTCGGACTCAGGACCAGAGACGGAGAGAGAGAGAGAGGTAATACCCCCGCTTTAGTCATTTTAGGATTTCTTTTAGCAGCTGAGCCATACAGTAAAAAAAAAAAATGGGTCTGGCTAGGCAGGCATTAATTTACTTAACGTTCGGCGTTGGCACCCCAGTACAGAAAAATGTACGCCGATTAGCACACTCGCGACGCCTGCCGACGCCTTGCCTGGGTTAATATACAGATGTCACCCAGAGTCCTGAGAAGTACCTAAACCGTGTTATGTCCTGTGCCTCAACCTGCAGTGTGTGTGTGTGTGTGTGTGTGTGTGTGTGTGTGTGTGTGTGTGTGTGGTCTATTGGCACCATGCACTCCTGCTCTGGGCAGAACCAGTCAGGATTCTTTCCGGGTGATTTGCATATACATCCCATGATGCTTCACATTATTGGGGTATGTATGATTTTTGTATTTCTTATTGCAAAGTAGTGTTGTGCCTAATGTATAAAATATGGACAGCCAATCACAGCTCTGCATGTGCTTCCATCTTATGGTTGAAATGACCACATGTATCTCTTTGGAGCTTTACTCTCAAAGTCCATATGCTGTCATCTCAGCCCCTCAATGGAAACACATCTTTGTTATGTATGGTTGCCCATAAATTACTTTGTATGACCTGATGTCAGAACAGTGGAATTATGACTTGGATGTCACTTTTCCTAGTGGGGGAAAAAGTGATCATCCACATCAGAGTTGTATACAGCTTCCAAAGCATTCGACATCCTCAGAGGCTCGGAGTGGCACACACTTAATGAAGCTTACTTGCATGAGTCTCTCAAAATGCCTGAGTAATTCCTTGTGTAAGCATTCTGTAAATGGCATTGAAATAGGTAGCTAAAACTTTCTACTGAGATGTTGATTTGTAATGCAGAACCCTTGTTTTATTTATTGCTTTCCAGGTTTCTGCCACTTTGCACTGCCTGATGATGAGTTTCCTGAAGGGTTCAAGTTTGACACTGATGAAGTGAACTTTCCTACAGAAAAACTTTGCTTTGTTGGCCTTGTGTCCATGATTGATCCACCACGTGCTGCTGTACCAGATGCTGTTGGCAAATGCAGAAGTGCTGGAATTAAGGTTAACATTTTACGACCATACCTGTTGCTGAATTTATTCAATCAATCAATCTTTATTTTTACCAGGCGAAGCACTATTGAGCGGGCTCATTTGCAAGGTGGACCTGGGCAAGTATACATAAGAGTAAAAACAGAATAATACAATACAATATATAAGGTAGTTGTACTAGCTTAGATTAAAATGCAGAAGAAAACACAAAACATGGTGCAGTATTGGGCACCATGTTAGGGAGATGAGGGAATTGGGGAGATAGAGAGAGAGAGAGAGAGTGATAAGGCAGGGAGACTGACGTCTGGCACATATCATACTGCCCGCCAGTGGAGGCAGTACAGGATTCAGGAAGGGTAAGAAGTGTGTTAGGAAGATGAGGGGAACTGGGAAAGAATGGAGTAATAAAGCCGAGGGTCGCAAGGCAGGGGACAGATGTCACGCACTTATTTCACCGACTGTCGGGGGGGAGGCAGTTACAGGTTTCAAGGAAGGACTGTGAGAATCGCTTTTTGAAGGAGAAAAATGTTGTCAGGCAGCCAACTTCAGGGTTTTTTGCAGTTCGTTCCACAGGTGAGGAAGTGCGTAGCTTATGGATGCTTTACCAAAACGCGAATTAACTGTAGGAATGGATAGGGAGATGAAGGATAGGCTGCACAGCTAGTAACTGCCCGAAGCACATAGGGGCAAACAGTCAGAGATATACTGGGGAAGCTTATGGGTGATAGCTCTAAAGGTTCAGTAGGCAGCAATCCTTTGCCTTCTGAATTTGTAGGATGTCCAGCCTACTGCGGAATACAAGGAGCAGTGGGGTTGGTAAGGTAAAGCAGTCCAAAGATGAATCTCAGGGCTCGGTGGTACAGCGGATCAAGTTTTGAGAGTGCGGAGGCAGGACCTTGTCCATAAAGGAAATCGGCATAGTCCAGTAAGGATAATAAGTTGGTTTGAAACTACCTGTTTTTGGCTTCGTAAGTCGAGATGCTTAATCTGGAAGAACAGACCCAGTCTCTGTGCCTTAGCTTCTTCGCAAGCTCCTTAATGTGAGCAGAAAATGTGAGCTTCAAACAACATGAAGTCTTGCTGTATTCTGACAATAGCAGTGAGTCCCAACCTTCGAACTGCTCCGGAGGTGAAAGAGTTAACTTTCCATGCCAGGCATGGAACGCTGAGCTCGAGCTCTGTTGAAAACTCTGTCTGTTGTTCTTCAAACTCAAACCGTCAGATTCTTAACTCCGCCTCACTGAACAGTCGCTCCGGAGATTTCTCCTTCTGCTCAGTTCATTTTGTCGGTTAAAGTATTAATTTCTTGGTTTTTTGACCGAATTTAAACCGCAACCGGTCGGTTCAAGCTCTGTCTGTGGTATTTGTGATTACTAGATAGGTTTACATTATTTCTTCTGTGTGGAACTTGTAGACGGTATTGGTTCACTCTTGAACCGATCAGGCTGTTTAAAAATATATATCATTTAGAGTGTGTTTACTGGTTCTTATCGGTTCTAAAAAAGACGGAATTTCTTACGGTTTTCTCCACGACCCGTGACACGGTTGGGAAGCGATAAGAGGGTCTTGCTTGGTGGATTGCCATAAACGGGCAAGTTTGGTTAGGACTGGCACAATGTCTGAGAAACCCAAAAGAAAAACCGGGCCCACTGGGTTTCAACACTGCAGTGTGTGTGGGGAAGCCTTTGCCAAGGCTGACCCCCACACCACCTGTGTTTATTGTCTGGGGTTTGACCACCTCAATGCAGACTGCCAGATTTGTAAAAATTTTCCTGCAGCTACCCTGGATAAGAGAGTTGGTAGGCTCAGGGAAAGGGAGGCCAAGAAGTCCGCTGACCCGGATGGCCAACCCGGTTCGGTTCCGACCGAACCGGAGGGAATGCCCTCTGACCAGGGCAAGACTTCCTTGGACAAAAGGAGAGCCAGTTCCAGTAAAAAGGACTAGAAAATCAGCTGGTGTGGAGCCAAAACTTTCCTCTCCAACCGCTGAAGAAATAGCCAAAGCGATTCAATTGTCCAGTCGCTTTCTCCGGTTCGGCCGAACCGGTGCCATCAGGTAAGTGCCCGGTTCGGCCGGTTCCACCGGTTCAAGACTATGATTTAGAGGAATTTTATGAACCAGAGGAGGGGGAAGAGGAGTATGAGGAGAGTGAATGTGGTTTTGAAAGTCTGATGTGCCCATTGACCCGGACATCTCCCCAGACAGACCTTTAGGAGTGTCCCCTCCTAGGCTTTCTGAGTCCCCTTCTCATTTCATTTTCTATAAAAAGTGGCTGAAACCCTCCAGCTCCCTATGGAGGAGGCTGTGGATGATCAAGAGGAGCCTGACTATGTAGAAATGATGGATATCCCAGAGTCTAGGAGACTGTCTATTCCCTTGCATAAATATTTTGGGAAGCAGACTTTTAAAATTCTAAAAAATCCTCACACTATACCTCCTGTGGATAAGAGAATGGACAAGAGGTACACTTTGTCAGGCTCCGATACGGAGTTCCTTACTCAACAATGCAGCCATGTTGGGGTAGTGCAGGCTGCAGCCTGTGACAAGGCAAATATCCCCTTGGCCTCACACACCCCTGGACAAGGACTCCAGGAAGGTTGATGCCATGGCAAAGAAATGGTCCATGGCAGCATCCTTGGGACTTAGACAGGCAAATTATATGGCTTATGTTGCTAGATACCAGAAATCCAGATGGGATACTGTTATGGCTCTTGCAAAACAGGTCCCTGGCCAGCTTGCCAAGGAGCTGGAACAGGTGGCTGCCGATGGTATTGAGGCATCCAAGGTGCAATTCCATGCTGCAGTGGACTCAACTGATGTTTCATCAAGAGTCATGGCTACATCTGTGGCTCTTCGCAGGATGGCTTGGCTCAGATGTACTAGCCTATCACAGGATACCCAGACTAAGGCCATGGATTTTCCTGTTGTGGGTAACTCTCTGTTTGGGGAGCAGACAGAGAATTACATGAAGAAAATGGATGAGTATAGGACCACCAATAGGAGTGCACAGGCCAAGGAAAGGCAGGCTACTCCTCAAATGCAGCTTCCCAGGGGCAGGGGCAGGCCTTTTCATAGGCCTTTTTACCAAGCCCAGGCCTCCTCTTCAGCTTTTTCCCAGAGGGGGTTCTTTAGAGGGAGAGGCAGAAGGGGCGCAGCTAGGCCTGCTTCCACCCCTCAGCCCAAAGCCCCTGCCAAGCAGGCACCCTGATGGGGTTGCCAGGGCCGATTCTCAACTACCTGTAGGGGGCGGGCTGGCTTACTTTGTCCAGGACTGGGAGTCTCTTGACATCAGACAAGTGGGTCCTGGAAGTAGTAAGCCAGGGACTGGTTCTCAGCTTCAAAAAGTTTCCAAAGATGAGAACCAGGTCCTTCCCACCTGCAAATCCTTCAGAGGCACTTGCCCTAGAGGCAGAGGTCTCTTCCCTCCTGGCTCTCAGAGCCATGGAAAGGGTTCCACCCCCACACCAGAGCAAAGGGTTGTACTCAGGTACTTCCTTACCCCAAAAAAGACAGGAGAATGGTGGCCCATCCTGGATCTCAGATACTTAAACAAGCACCTTTAAAACCAAAATTCAAAATGGTGACTCTGGGAATTATTCTACCCTCTTTAAGGCCAGGGGACTGGCTAGCGTCCCTGGACCTCAAGGATGCCTACTTCCATATTCTCATCAAGCTCCCACCAGTACCTCAGGTTCGAGCTGCCTCAGGCCATTATCAGTTCAGAGCAGTGCCCTTTGGCCTCACCTCTGCTCCAAGGGTGTTCACAAAATGCCTGGCAGTAGCAGTTGCTTTCCTAAGAAGGCAAAAAATTGCCATCTTCCCTTACTTGGACGACTGGCTTATAGTAGGCCAGTCCCCAGATCAAGTCAAGTTACACCTACAGATAACTCAGCAACTGCTCACTTCTCTAGGTTTCCTTCTGAATCTTTCAAAGTCAGTTCTAGAGCCTGTTCAGCTCCTCACCTTCATAGGCGCAGAGCTGAACACAGAGAAAGCCAGCGCTTTCCTTCCTTTGGACAGGGCAAGGACCCTGGTCTCTCTGGCCTCCTCATTCACCCTGCAGGTGTCTCGACCAGCAAGGCATTTTCTACAGCTCCTGGGGCACATGGCTGCTTCTACAGCAGTAGTGCAGGGAGCAAGATTTCAGATGAGGGACATTCAGTTCCATTTGAGAGCTTCTTGGTCTCAAGGGAAAGACCCTCTAACCGAATTGATCCTAGTGACTTGAACCCTGATCCAGGCCCTACAATGGTGGCAGGATCAGAGCAATCTCAGACAAGGGGTTCCCTTTGTCACCCAGTCCCACTCCTTAATCCTTACTACAGATGCATCCCTCTTGGGATGGGAAGCTCATCTGGGTGACCTTACTACCCAGGGGTTGTGGTCCCCCTCATGAATCCCTGCTCCACATCAATCTGTTGGAACTCAGAGCAGTTTTTCTAGCACTTCAAGCTTTTTCCAAGTCTGTTCAGAACAAAGTGGTACAGGTCAGAACAGACAACACCACTACAGTGTGGTACATCAACAAGCAAGGGGGCACACTCAGTCTTGGCCTGGTGCACCGAAGCAATGAAATTGTGGTCTCTGGCTTACTCCCTGAACACCTCCCTTACGGCAGTTTACCTCCCAGGCAAGGCCAATGTCCTGGCAGATGCTCCCAGCAGGATTTCCCAGGGCCATCACAAATGGTCACTGGATCCCCTGGTCCTGGAGGTGGTATTTGCCAGATGGGGCACCCCACAGATAGATCTTTTTGCAGCCCCAGACAATCACCAACTTCCCCTTTTTTGTTGCAGGCCCCCAGTGTTGGGCTCAGTCCCTCTGGATGCCTTAATCTTCAATTGAGAAGGGAAGTTTCTCTATGCTTTTCCCCCTTCCCTTTGCTGTTCAAAGTGCTAGTCAAAATCAGGTCTCAACCCTGCAAGATAATCCTGATTGGCCCAGAGAACCCTGGTATCCACTCCTGCTGTCCTCAGCAGTCCATCTTCCCCTCTGTCTTCCCAAGAATCACAACCTGTTAACTTGTGCTCAGGGGAGGGTTTGGTACCCGAACCTCAAATCTCTCAATCTCAAGGCCTGGCTCTTGAAGAGTTAGAGTTTGCTGATTTACACCTTTCCCAAGGTGTAATGGATATTCTGAAGGCTTCTAGAAAACCTTCTACCAGGGCTACTTATAATTCCAAATGGAAGAGATTTTCCATATAGTGCTCTGGAAAGCATGTTTCCCCAGAATCTGCTGATTTACCCACAGTCCTGGATTACATGGTCCATCTAAATACCTTGGGGCTGAGACCAGCTACCCTAAAAGTGCACCTGGCAGCCGTGTCTGCTTTCTTATCAGCAGGTAAACCCTCTTTTCTTTCAGCTCACCCTGTATTCTCCAAGTTTTTCAAGGGATTGCTTTGCACCAACCCTCCATTCAGGGACCCTGCCCCTGCCTGGGACCTTAATGTTTGCATTGCTCAGCTTATGCAACCTCCTTTTGAGCCTTTGTCTTCAGCACAGCTTAAGTACTTGACTTGGAAAACTGTGTTTCTGGTAGCCATCACTTCTGCCAGATGCATAAGTGAGTTACAAGCTTTGTCAGTGGAGCCTGATTTTATCTCCTTTCATAGAGATAAGGTGGTCCTCAGGACTAACAGGAAGTTCTTGCCTAAGGTGGTTTCGGATTTCCACATTAATCAATCTATGTCTCTTCCTGTGTACTTCACTGAACATTCCTCCTCTGGCGAGAGGAGGCTGCACAGTTTAGATGTCAAAAGAGCCCTTAGCTACTACATAGAGCGTACCAAGGGTCACAGGTTTGACTCCCTCCAACTGTTCCTCACCTAAGTGAGGTTGGTAAGGGGAAACCTGCCACTAAGAGATCCATTGCCAGGTGGATTGTTTCTTGTATCCAATTTTGTTATAAAAAACTGGGTAAGGTTCCTCCCTCAGGCCTGAGGGCTCACTCTACCATAGGTACAGCTGCTTCCCTGGCTGCTGCCAGGGACATCCGTATTCTAGAGATATGTCAAGCAGCTACCTGGAAAACAGTTCATACTTTTACCAAGCATTACTCCTGGACATCCAGGCTGGGAGTGATGCCGGTTGTTTACTGCTGTGCTTCAGAGCCCATTCCCAAGTAGGTTCTGTCCCTCCTCCATGGAGGTACTGCTTTGTAGTCCCCATTGTCAGAATACAGCAAGACTTCATGTTGTTTGTAGAAAAATTACTCGCTTAGTAATGTTGTTTCTTCTAATGGAGTCTTGCTGTATTCTGACCTCCCCCGCCTGCCCCTCTCAGAACCTCTGTTTTGGGATGTGGGTGGCAGTGCAGTGTTGGCACTTAGTAGGTGCCCACCTTGTTGTTTTTCACCCCTCCCTTTTTGGGGTGACTTGGTGTTGTGTTTTTCATTTTTTGGGTCTCCCGACTTGAGTCTTTGTTTTGGGACCAAAAAATGTGTTGTCATGGTAGTAGCCAGTTGACTAGTGTAGATTTACAGCTTCCACACAGGACCTCAGTGAGTTTAGCTCGTAAAGATCTGACGGTTTGAGTTTGAAAAACAACAGAGTTTTCAACCGAGCTTGAGCTCAGTGTTCCATGCCTGGCATGGAAAGTTAACTCTTTCACCTCCGGAGCAGTTCGAAGGTTGGGACTCACTGCTATTGTCAGAATACAGCAAGACTCCATTAGAAGAAACAACATTACTAAGGAGAGTAATTTTTTCTTGTGATCTATCCATACCCCCAAGTATTTAAATTTAGACACGTATTCAATGGATTCACCAAGAAACTATAACATTTGGGGACTTAAGCTATGTAAAGAAGGATATTGGCCTAAGGTGGCAGGTGAGAAAAATATGGCCTTGGTTTTCTTTGCATTTAAAAGTAGATCTTATCTGTGTCAATCTTCACCATTCATCACAGATGGGTACTGGCCGGAGATCAGGACCCCGGGGGAGCCTTTTTTTTTTTTTAAAGGATAGGCAGCCGTCAGCATATCGGGCGCCACCGAGGCCGACGTACTACGTGGGCCGAGGATTAGCTCGTTAAGCTGTGTCGACTCCCTTGCTTACCAGTTCTTCGTCTCCCGCCATCGAGGTCGCCTCGTGGGAAGCCTGTGAAGAGATTTTCTAAGTTTTAGGCCTTAGCCTTTTTGTCATCGACAGTCCGTCGGTCCTGCTAGTTCTAGTCTGTCCTACTCGACATCGCTGGTAAGATCTTTCCATTTATTTTACAGTTTAGCGACGTCGAGTCTGTTTTTAGTGTGTTTTTTCCGTAGGTCATGTCTCGGTCGGAGGGCAAGAAGTCGTCTAAGGCGGGGCGGCCGCAGCACTCTGCTACTGACCAGCATGACCGTGTCTCTCGTGACTTGGCCTGCTTCACGATATGGATTCTGCGACGCCTCTTCTCCATGGACCGCCCGCGTCCTCTAACAGTGCATGCTTAAAGTGGGGCTAACTCACCACTTCGGGTAGGTCTCACATTGCCGGGCCAAGCTGCGCCTCTTGGCCTTCCTCCGGGTCCCTCCCCGGTTCTATACGGACCGAGGAGGAGGGAGCCCGGTCTCCGTGAGCCTAGCCTTGGCCGAGGCCCTTCCGCAGCACAGGGAGGCCCGGCCCCGCTTTCCTCCCGGAGCGGGCGGAGGCGCTGCTGGCAATCACCCTTCGGGTGAAGGCTCCTGCGGTCCGGAAGGTCCGTCGACGCTGCCGCTGACCCGCTGGCGCCGCTCATGTGCCGTGGTCTCTGTTGGCACCGACGGCGCGCCGGGGACCTTGTCGGTGCTGTCACGGCGCCATGACCCTGGATTCGGCATCGCTTTTCTGTCCCGCCTTTGGCGCCTGGGCCTTCGAGTCGCCCGTGCCGCCCTCGGCGCCTGCTTGGTGTTCTCGCGTGCCGCCAGAGCGCTGGGGTCTGACGTGCCATGGTCGGTGCCGCCACGCCGGGAGGGGCCTGGCGTGCGCCGAGGTTGTGGCTGGGGTTTCTGTCGGCGCCTGCTCGTTACTGGTACCGCCTGGTGCCGGTGGACTTGACGGTGGCGCAGCTCTAGTTCGGGACCTTTGGCCCGTGCTGCCCTGCCGCCTTCTGCCAGCGCCGCTTGCGGGGCTGTGGAGGGTGCAGGTGCCGCCTTGGCCACTGCTTGGACTTCTGGGCCCTTTGGTAATGTCGCCTTCCCTTGCCCTCCTACCGTCTGGCTTAGGGCCTCGGACTCTACCTCTTCGGAGTCGGGCTCGGAGTTGAGCGGGCACTCACACCCTTCAGGGTTGTCTGCTGAGGAGGACAAGCCGGTGGTCTCCACGACGGGTCTCAGTCAGCCCTCTTCTGAGGTGCGTCTGGTTCCCCCCGAGGTTAGGGTCAGTGGTACTGACCAGCAGGCTGTGGTGCGTGCCACCATTGCCATGCAACCTGGCCTTGGGGGGTTCCTTGACCCCTCGGCGGTGGTACCCCCTCCGGTGGTGTGTCTCGATCGCCCAACTTTGGGGCCTGTCGGGAAGCCCACAGGAGGGGAGGGTGCTGCTTCCTGGGTCTCCCCTTCGGGGGCAGCCCAGAGCTGCCAGCTTCCTAGGCTGGCCCTTTTGAGGACCAGGACTCTCTCGGACTCCGAGGGGTGTGGGGTCGGCGCGTCGGCCTTTTTCTGGGACCCACCCAGGCCCTGGACAAAGCCGAAGCGCGGACTTCCGCCCTTCCCCTTCTGGTTCCTTGAGGGGGTCCCATTCTTTGGAGGCAAGGGACCATCCTTCTGGATCTATACGGCCCTGGTCGCCTCACTTGGGGGATTCTTCTGGGCGCAGCCTCAGCAGTACCAACGTGGTTGTACAGCTGTTGGCTGCGGAGTCTTCCAGGACACCCTCCGCGGGGGTCCTTGGCCCGCTCCCTAGCCCTGGCAGAGGTCAGCCGACTTCCTCTCTCGGCTCTGCCCCCTCTCCTCTGCCGCCTTCTCCAGCGTTCCCAGGTATTCTTGGTCCTAGCGGTCCTCTCACCTGGGAACAGTTCAGAGCAGTGGCTGCTTGGTTCCCTGCCTACGTTAGGGCCGTGGACAGCCAGGTTTTTCAACCTCCCCCCGAGCAGCCACTCTCAGAGCGCATGGTGAACTCCAGCTCCTCATCCCCCTCTTCAGGGGGAGAGGAACCGTCTGTCCATATCTCTCCTGCCGCTGATCTCACTGAGTATCTCGCTTTCCTCGTGAGGATGCTGGAGGACCTTCACCTCTCTCCCCTCTCCATGAGCAATCCTGAGCATGCGGCGCACGCCTTTCTGGAGCGATTTCGGTGCAGCCACCCTTGTGGTGCCGCCCTGGCCTGCTCCCTTTCGGAGGCGTCCATGCGTTTCTGGCAGAGGCCCTTCTCCGGAGTTCCTGCCCCTAGGGACCTCAGCCAGAGGTATTGCGCTCCCCCAGAGTCTCCAGGTTCTATGCCTCATCCACAGTCCGGATTGACGCACCTGGACACTCCTGACGGGCTTTGCGCCCTCCACCGTGACCGGCCCCCAGATCAGGACTTTTCGGATTTTGATTTCTGGGGGAGGAGGACTTTCTACTCGGCACGGTTGCTTCTCTCCATCTCCGCTCATCAGGCCCACTATGCAGCCTACAACAGGTTCTTGTGGTCAGCGCTGGGTCAGATCCTAGCTGCTTTGCCTGACTCGGAGCAAACCAGGCAAGCAATCGCTCTCTCTGCACGTGGCCTGGATCTAGCAAGGCACCAAGCAAGGGCATCTTACGACGCCAGTGAGGTAGCTACCAGGGTAGTAGGGACAGCGATCTGCACCAGAAGATCGGCGTGGCTTCGCCTTTCCCGGTTGTCACCCTTGGCCCGGCGTAGGGTGATTTGCTCCACTCACCAGGAACCTATCTCTTCCCTGTGAGGGCGAGACGACGTTTGTCGGGCAAATTCCCTGGGGACCCCGCCTTGCTGTCCCCACCTCGGCCTCCTCAGGCCCAGAAGGTCCCCCTTAGTGTGTCACCCACTGAGGGCTAAGGGACTCTGTCCCTTAGGGTGCAGTTAGTCAACCCCCTTCGGGGGGCTTGGTACTCACCCATCTGTGATGAATGGTGAAGATTGACACAGATAAGATATAGAAATTACGTACCTACCGTAATTATGATCTTTCTATGTATCTTCACCATTCATCACAATCTCCCGCCATCCCCCTGGGGCTGCAGTCTCTGGATCCTCCCTCCTCTGTGCTTACCCCTCTTTGAGCGGGTAAAGTTGGGACACACAGGGGTAATTTTCTTCCCCAAGGGTGCAGTTCAGTGGCACTTCCTCTCTACTATTTTTCCATTTTACGGGGTGAAAACTGGTGGTTGCCCTCCTTCTGTTATCCATCTATCTAAAAACAAAAAAAACCCTTTTTTTCACCAATATCTTTACGGAGAGAGTACTGAGTCCCTGTACCCTGTCCTTCTCCAGAATAGCCGACTCTGCTTTTGGGGTATTGCCAGTTATTCTGTGCCTTGAATTCTGGCAGGTGAGCTTTGCCACTCCTTGCAGTTCCTATACAGTCTGGTGACGGACAAGAGTCATGGATCCTTGTTATCTCTCACTCTCTCCTAAATTCTCTCTCCCCCCCTCCTTCCCTTCCTCCTTTTTCAGAGATTGGGGCCCCTACCCAATCACCTTAGTTTTACTTCTCTGTGCTGTCCTCTCAGTCGTTATTTCTCCTTTTAGTTCAGTTTTCCCTTCCTTTTTCTGTCCCTTGGACTCTCTTGTCCCACCCTCCGTCCCTTCCTCTTACCTCTCCGGCGACTCAGAACTAGTAGGCAGGCAGAGTCGACACAGCTTGATCGCTAACTCGAGCGCCATGTAGTACGTCGGTCTCGAGGGCGTCATCGATACAAGCTGTCTACCCATCCTTAAAAAAAAAAAAAGGCTCCCCGGGTCCTGATCTCCGGCCAGTACCCACCTGTGATGAATGGTGAAGATACACAGAAAGATCATAATTACGGTAGGTACGTAATTTCTGTTTTTTGACTAAAAGGTTCAACTGTAGCTGATTAAAGTCCAATTGTAGGTCCATACAGGCCTGCTCTGGGGTGGGCCTGGCAATGTAAATGACCATGTCATCGGCAAAGAGGTGAATGTCAGCTGATTTGATCCCTGAATCAATGTTATTAATATATAAGGTAAAGAGCAGTGGTCCTAGAATGGACCCTTGCGGCACACCTCTTTGGAGCAATTTCAGTGGCGAAAGATCCCCTTGAGCTTTAACCTGTTGGTATCTCCCAGTAAGGTAGCAGTTGGACCATTTCAGGGTTGAAGAGTCTAGACCAATGCTCCTTAGGGTGTCCAACATCAGGATGTGGTCCACCATATCAGATGTCTTGCTTAGATCAAGGAACAAGGCACATGCATATTGTTTAGCATCCAGGGAGTTCTGCCAGTCATTGGTGACCTTTGCGAGTGGCGGTATTGTACTATGGCAAGCTCTGAATCCTGACTGAGCAGGATTAAGCAGGTTGATGGAGTCCAAGAACTTCCTCAACTGTTAACCACTTTCTCAAGCAGTTTAGAGAGGATAGGAAGTAGAAATATTGGTCAGTAATTGTTTGTCACTTGGGTCACAAGATTTAAATAGTGGAATAACGTGAGCAGTTTTTCAAATAGTGGGGAAGTCTTGTTGGGCAAGAGATGGATTAAAGAGATGGGTGATGGATACTGACAGAGCATGGGAGGCGGGTTTCAGAAAATATGGTTCAATAAGGTCCTCACCCGCACTTTTTCTGGTGTCAAGGGCTAGAAGTAGATCTTCTACTTGTCTCAGGGATACTGAACTAAAGGAGAAGGCCGTATCCGAGGCAGAGGTGAGGGCAGTTGGTCTGGCAGTGTCCTGTCTGCAAAGTTGGGAACGGAGGTTGCAGGCAGGTGAGGAATCAAAGGCGAGCCCAGCGGTGGCAAAGTGAACATTAAAGAGATCTCGGATTGTCAATTTCAGTAATTGAGGAGTCACCAGAAGCTATTTTGTCTGGGATGGAGTTAGCCAAACTGTGCCCTTCTATGTCCTTTATGGTCATCCAGAACTTAGCAGCGCACGTAGATGATGATTCCAGTTCGTACTGTAAGTAGTTGGCCTTTTCAGATCTGATAAGTTTAGTGCAGATATTCCTAGCCCTTCTGAACGCCGACCAGTCAGAGTGGAGCTTAGTTTTCCATGCTGTTTTCCAAAGAACGTCCCTATTAAGTAAGGCTTCCTTCAAGTTGGCTGTGAACCATGGGCTTGATTTTTTTTCTTTGAACAAACTTTAACCAGCGATGCGTGTCTCTCTACAACAGCAAGTACAATGCTTTGAAAGTACTTATAAGCTTCACACACTGACTTAGCTAGGTAGAAATCTTGCCAATTAGAATTTCGCAGTTCAGTAAGGAATGCTAGAGGGTCAAAGTTACGTTTACTTTATATATATATGTGTGTGTGTGTGTGTGTGTGTGTGTGTGTGTGTGTGTGTATGTGTGTGTGTATATTTAAATTATATAACATATGTTTATATTATATATACTATATATACCTTGAAAAGGCAACTGGTTTAGGAGCAGACCTCACACAGGCGATAGGACAATGGTCGCTAAGGTCAGTAAAAAACCACCTGAATGAGTGTAGAGGTGAGATTTATTAACTAGGATAAGACTGATTAGGTTACTGTTGGCTGGGTTTTTTCTGTTAGGCTGAGTGGATTCGGGAATTAGCTGCGTAATCCCAAAGGTATCACACAGCCCTTTAAGGGGTTCAGAAGTTGCCAAAACCAGTCATCATTGAGGTCACCCAAAATGATAGCCTCCGAAGTCGATGTGCTCAGTTCGTTATGTATATGATGTAGCACCTTCAGACCCGCCGAGGGTGGGCATTAACATCCGATAACGCAAAGAGATTGGGAGGAGGGGAGCTGAACTTCTAGGGTCAAGCTTTCAAACTCCTTGGATACGGAGGTTGAGTTAGTAATGGTCACATAAAATTTATCGTGTGTGTGTATGTATATGTGTATATGCACAGCTACTCCACCGCTTCTGGTAGGTCTGTCAGTTCTGAAAACATTATAGGAAGGAATGTTTATTGCATAATCAAGAGTAGAAGGTTTAAGCCAGGTTTCAGTACCTACCAGTACATAAGGCTTGGTATGAAGGATCCAGGACTAAATGGAGTCATAACTTCTTCAGGAGGCTACAAGCATTAATATGCAGGAATTTTGTACCCTTAAGGTGAGCTAATTCTGAAGGAGCTGTAATTGAAGCAATAGGGCCAGGGTTCAATTCAACATTACCCGAGCAGAATAATAATATTAGCAATATTTTACTTAAGGCACTTAAGAGCAGTCTGAATATACGGGTGCATTCCCTTTTTCGATGGGGAGAATGACCAAAAGAAGTGTGAGCACCTTGCTAGCTAAGTGGTCCTAAGACTACGTAGAACAGCACTCTCGCCTCACAAAGAAACGAATGAGGAAGGGGCAGATGTTGCAAGATTCAGGTATTAAGGTACGTTAAGATGTTGATAGAGGTTCCAGGGTTCCATGGTGGCTGGAAGGAAGGTTCCAATGAGAAGAGGAAACCTGGTAATAGATAGCTATGAACGTCCTTCTCCCAAGGACATATAATGTGGAACACCTGCTCACTATCAGTATGAGGCTCTAGGGAAACGAAGAAAGAGGGTAATACACAACAAAGGATTAGAAATATGGTTTGCATTGTAGGGCCCTGTGTATAGTAGGTGGTATTTAGCTTCCGAAAGACAGCGAGTGTTTATTATATCACTGAGATAAACGCAGTACTTTACAATAATAGGAGGGATGTACAGAGTCGTCTTCCCAGAAACTGGACTAAGAGGCTGCTACCCGAATGCTTGCAAGCTAGGCTATACCACGGGATTGAGCATTAGAAGTTTGCCTCCAGTGTCGCCACCAGCAGTCGGGAGGGGTGGGAGATGGGGAGGGGCAGCTGCATTCTAACAGATTGAAGTGCTGCACACTCGAGCAGACTAGATAGACCGAATGGCCTGTATCTGCTGGCAATTTCGTATGTTCGTATGTCACTGGGACCAGGCATTGATGATTGGAGCCATCATCCCCACCCAGCCGCTGGACCTGGGGAATATTTAGCTTGATTAACAGGGATTAGTATTTTAATACACAGAAATCAATCCAAAGAAGAATAGCAGGGAAATAATGTTATTTATAAATAAATATACCTGGATTCCCTTCTTTATGAAAATCCTTCAATTTTGCCAGGAATAGGGCTTGACCGGGCATTCGAGGTAGCTGCCCCGGCTTTGTGGAATTCATTGCCAGGATACCTCCGGGAGGCACCATCTGTTGAAGTATTTAAATGCCAGATTAAATTCTTACTATTTATGCAGGCTTTTGGAGATTTAGAACAGATTTCGTTGTTTTAATTATGAGGGGTTATGTTGATCTTGTAACTTGAATGTTTAATGTCTCATTCCTGTTGTACCCCTTCCCCCAGGTCGCACCGGGAGATGAGCGACTTGTCGCTCAGTGTGCCTTCCTGGCGAAACATTTCAATAAATAAATAAATTTACATCTGTGTGGAGGTATCTGACTACAAATTGGATGTAGCTCTTGGACTCCAAGGGAAGAAAGCTGAGGCTCAGGGTGGTGTACAGGCCACCATCCCAGCTGGAGGAATTGGACAGAGAGCTAGTGGATCAAATCAAACTGGTATGTAGGAATGGGAACGTAGTTGTAGTGGGAGATTTCAATCCATGTGGTGCCAGTACACAGAAGCGGGCCAAGGGATGAGCCGAGAAACTATAGGCCGGTTAGTCTCACGTCCATAGTGGGCAAGCTCATGGGCGTGATACTGAAAGAAAGGCTGGTGGCATTTCTGGAGGACAATAATCTCCAGGATAGGAGGCAACATGGATTTGTTTCAGGGAGATCCTGCCAATCTAACCTTATTCAGTATTATGACTGGGTAACAAGAGAACTGGATTTGGGCTATGAAGTGGATGTCCTGTATTTGGACTTCAGCAAGGCCTTCGATTCAGTGCCCCATGGGCGGCTGGGGGAAGCTAACTGGAGTGGGAGTGGGGACAAAGATGGCATCCTGGATTACTAACTGGAGAGGTGGTAGGCTACAACGGATGGTGGTGGGTGGGGAATTCTCTGAACCTAGACCAGCAGACGAACGGGGTGCCACAGGACTCAGTGCTGGGCTCGGTGCTTTTTGGGCTATTCAGCTCGGACTTTGCGCGCAGTGTGGTGAGTAGGGTTAGCCTGTTCGCGGATGACACCAAAATAGATGCAGTAGTGGACAGGGAAGAAGGTTGGAAGCAACTATAGGAGGATGTTACCGAGCTGGAGGAGTGGTCAGAGAGATGACAGCTGGGGTGCAGTGCGAAGAAGTGCAAGGTAACCCACCATACGGCTGCCTCGGTGGCTGCTTCCAGGGACATCCCTATCCAGGAGATCTGTCGGGCTGCTACCTGGAAGTCAGCTAACGCCTTCATTACCCACTGCCACATCGACCTTGAGTCACGCCAGGATGCTGGTTTTGGGGCCTCGGTTCTCCAATCTCTGTTTCCTAAATAGGGGGTGTGCGCCTTGCCTCCCTCCTCCCGGAGAACTGCTTGGAGTCTGCCAGAGAGTGTGGATGAACAACGTATCCACGCTCCTAAAAGAACAGGATCTTACTTTGAGAAACAGCTCTTGCAGTAGGTTACACCATTAGGACTAAAGCCGGCAGGTGCCAGGACCCCATGGAAAAATTCTAGCTAGCAGTATCCAGCGGGGGACTGCCCCTGATGTCGGCCCCTCCCTGTCGTCAGGCATCACATAAAAGGGGGCAGTCCCCCAGCATCCCCAGTTCTTTTCCCGCTGTCGACTCGCCAGCATTGGCCTCATGGAAGCCTGCCTACTGTTACGACATGTGAAATCTTTAAGTAAACTTTAATCCATGTCTGCTTCTTCTACTCCTTCTCCCGAAGGACATCCCTCTAAGTGCGCCTGCGGCAAGCAGATCCCCTTTGCAGACCATCATTCTGCCTGTTTCAGGTGTCTGGGCCCAGAGCACGACACCCAGGCCTGCTCAGTTTGCCAACAATTTAATAGCAGGAACCGGATCCGCCGCCAAAAGGCCCTTCAGGGATTCCTCCTCGAGGAGAAATTAAAAAAGATGGAGAAAAGACCTTCCTCCAAAGGGGAATCTGCTCATAAATCTGAGAAGCACCGGGACTCGGACAGGGCAAAATCCACAAGCAGGGCCTCAGAGTCCAGGACCAGCTCCAGCTCTACCCGGTCCGATAGATCTCCTTCCCGGGCTCGCTTCCAGCCTCCCCCGGTAAAGGTAAGGTCTTCAGGGGGCTCCTCTGCCTCCCTGCACCCGCTCAAGACCTCTCGGGCGTCGGATGCCTCCAAGCCTGTTCCTTTGGACAGGCATAAAAAGTCTTCCTCCAAATCACGAGGTGTGTCTGAGCGACGCCGGGACACAGACTAGAGGTCCGTCTCCTAACCTCCTAAAGCACCTGAAAGGAAGACTTCCGAGCTGACGTCCCTTAAGCGGACGACTGAGTCCAAGAAGGCGTCGACCCAGCACCCGAAAAACAGCAGACTACTTCACCGACACCGTGGACACCGGATGTCAGGAGTTTTAGGCTTAAGAGGCTACAGCGCCACCAGATCGGCTAATATCGAGGACGCCGGGTTGCCCAGGGAGCCGGATCCAGTGCTTCCACGGGACCAGACGCCCAACCCCGACGACAGGCCCACACCGACACCGGTCCGTTGTCAGGTATGAACATCCAGGAGGTGAAGGATTTGTTCACCTTCTGGTGGGAGACCATCAAGAAGGACGTGGTTCCTCCTAAGCCTCAGCCTCCTCCACCACCTCCACCTCCTCCTAGGGGTGCCGAAGGTGACAGACCCCCGACCCCCAAGGAGCCAACTCCACCTCCTCAGGGCCGATCGAAAGACAAGAAACACCCATCACGCTCTCCCTCAGGGTCCCCAAGCCCTAAGCGACCCAGGGGCAGACTTCGATCATCAGGAGATGACTCCAGACCGGATACGTCCGACATCTCCAGGTCTCCATCTCCTTTCAGTCCCCCATCACCAGACCCACGGGACCTTCCAAGGTCGCCTCCGGATGATCCCTCCTTTTTGGAAATCATGAGGCACATCCAGGACAATATGGGATAGGAGACTGAAGAACTAGACCCCGAGAGACAATGCCTTGCCTGTTACCTCAGGCAGAAAGACCCGAAGCCTGTGGTGGTCCCACCTTTAGTGGACACCTTTACGGACGTCATCAAGGCAGCTTGGAAGCGTCCGCATTCCACACCGGCTGTCCCAAAGAAGGCTGACCGCCTTTACAGGGCTCCTATGGAGGACCAGTATTTGGCGCAACCTCTGGCCGACTCCCTGGTCATTACTGCATCTCATGACAGGTCCCAGCAGCCTCAACATTTGAGCACCCAGCCTCCGGACTAGGAATCTAAGCAATTGGATTCCATGGGAAGACGCGAGTATGCGGCTGCTACATGCTCTATTAGGTCTTTGAACTATCTGACGCACATGGTGCAATTTCAGAACACCCTCTGGGATCAGGGCCAAGACCTTCTTAAAGATTTACCAGATGGCGAAAAGAAGGAAGAGCTGCTAAACCTCCTGCAAACTGGGTGTGACGTGGAGACCCAGGTTCTCCGAGCCGCTTACAACTCAGCGGACTCGGCAGCCAGGAGAGCAGCTACAGGCATTTGTCTCCGGAGACACTCATGTCTGACGGTCTCCTGATTTACCCTGGACATCCAGAAGAATCTCGTGGACGTCCCTTATAATGGAGCGGTCCTCTTTGGTGAGGAGTCCGAGAAGGTCATCACCAAATTGCAGGACGCTGGGAAGGCAGTCAGGACTGTACAAGTCATGTACAGACCAAAATCTGGTTCCTTTCGTAGGAACCAGAATAGTGTTCGTGGCCGCCAACAAAGGCAACAGCCACGTTCCAGCCAGCAACCCAGGGGCAACTTTGGCCGTAAGAACCAAGCCAGGTTCCCCTCGGGCCAGGGCCCGAAGCATTCAAAAGTAGCTCAGCCCGCGGGGGCCAACACCACCACAGCATGACTCTTTCCCGGTCCCCGCCTCTCCTCTGGATCAAAGGGTCGAGAAGATCGGGGGTCGAATCTCTCATCATCTTTCAGGATGGCAGAGGATCACCTCCGACAGGTGGGTGTTGCAGTAGGTCGAACAAGGTCACTCTATAGAGTTCCTTGATCACACACCATCCAGACTTCCCCTGCTCTCCAGTTACTCGGGTCAGCATGCTCTGCTTATTCAGCAGGAGATCTTGGCCCTCCTACACAAGGAGGCCATAGAACATGTTCCACTGAACTAGAGAGGAAACTGTTACTATTCCCACTTCTTCCTGGTTCCAAAGAAATCAGGGGATTTGCGCCTGATTTTGGATCTCGGCGATCTCAACAACATTGTGCTGTACAGGCATTTCCGCATGGTGACCCTGCCGGGTCTCATTCCCATGCTCAAAGAGGGCGCATGGCTGGTGTCACTAGAAATGCAGGACGCTTACCTACATCTCCCAATCGCTCGAGCGCACCGCAGATTTCTGCACTTCGAGTTTCTGGGACGCCACTACCAGTTCCGAGCCCCTCCTTCGACTGTGTTCGGCACCCCGGGTGTTCACGAAGTGTATGGCAGTCGGGCAGCAGCTCTCAGGAGAGGGGGCACCGCGTGTTTCCTCGCATCAGACGACTGGCTCCTCATGGCACCCTCACGGGAGGCCCTGATGTCCACAATACAGGATACCTGTTCCCTCTTCCTATCGCTGGGCATCACCATCAATCAGGAGAAGTCGTACCTTGTTCCGTCTCAGAACTTGCACTTTATAGGAGCGGTTCTGGACACAATTCAGGGAAGGGCATTCCTTCCCCAGGACAAGGCGGAACGCATCAGATCCCTCATAAGGGACATAAAGGAAAAGAAGACTGTTCCAGCCCGGACCGTTCTTTGCCTGCTCGGGCACATGGCAGCTGCCATTGCAACGGTTCCCCTAGCTCGACTCCATATGTGGGTCACCCAGTGGATGTTGCGGGCGCAATGGAACCAGAAGCAAGATCATCTGCAGCATCCGCTCCGGATCACGAATGCTGTCATCCGAGACTGGAATTGGTGGCTCGTCCCAGACCACCTTTCGACAGGAGTCCCCTTCATTGCGCCACCTCCTTCAGCAACTCTCTCCATGGACGCCTCGGGGCGAATGGGGAGCTCACCTCAACAGGATCAGGACTCAAGGCTCCTGGTCGTCTCTAGAGTCCCAACTTCACATAAACATTCTGGAGATGAGAGCCGTCCTGTATGCCCTACAGGCATTCCAGACGGAGATTCCACCGGGTACTCTTCTGGTACAAACAGACAATACCGTGGTGATGTACTGTCTCAACAAACAAGGAGGCACTCATTCCTACCCCATTTGCAGGGAGGCTCAAAGGGTTTGTAATTGGGTATTGCAACACGGCGCACACATCATTGCAGTACATGTTCCCTGTGTGGACAACACTATCGCAGACAGCCTAAGCCGATCACAGGCCAGGGTTCACGAATGGGAACTGCTTCAGGAAGTCGCAGGGGACCTGTTCCACAGATGGGGGACACCAGAATTAGACCTCTTCTCGTCCCCATTCAACGCAAAACTGCCCAATTTCTGCTCGCTAGATCCAGGGCCTGGTGTTTTCTAGCAAGATGCGTTGTCCCTCTCTTGGACGGGCAGGTTCCTCTATGCCAACAGTTCTCAAACTTTGTAATAGTGAGCCTCCCCTAAGCCACGGAAAAGATCTTGAGCCTCCCCCAAAATACTGAAATATGTTTGGGCCTCCCCATAGAAAATAGCTTACTTTTCACAGTACATCAGGAATAAATTGAAACCTCTTTGCATAGGTGGCTCTCATTTTATTAAGCTTATTGTAACCCCCCCCCCAACAGGACAACCTACTTGCTCCAATATTTTGACTCTTGGACCATTGTTACCCCTTACTGCCATACCTTCATGGGTCAGACTGCTTTTTCTGATTACCCTCTAACAGGAATGACCTTCCTGCCAACCTCTGCCTCTCACCCTGTCACCCTGCTCTTAAGCAACGTCTCGGGGATCATTTTGCTCCCTCCTGCTTTTATTCCTAGTACCTGTATGGTTAACTCTTGTATTTGGACAGTTCTGCTGCCAGTCGAATTGATCAGTTGTTCCTCGCATTGTTAGTTTATTGTTCTTAATTTGTTTGCACTTTTATTCATGTTGTATCACTTGAGTGTTTTGCAGATAAATTTTGAATTGTATTCTCTCACTACCTTTCCCTGGGTACACCTGAAATAAGTCATGGCTCAGTGTACAGTACCTTCTCTGGTCACAGACTTGTGAATAAATACATAAATTCACCTACTATTATCCTCTTTCAGTTTGCCTCATCCCTTCATACAAAATCTATAAAGCTCAAAATTGAAATATAATACTTTTTTCAGGACTTGCTTGAGCCTTCCCTGGAACAGGTTGGGGCCTCCCCAGGGAGGCTGGCCTCACCATTTGAGAACCCCTGCTTTATGCTTTCCTGCCCTTTCCTTTGATCCAGAGGGTTCTGTTGAAGCTCCATCAAGAGCAAGCGTGCCTTATTCTAGTAGCACCCTTTTGGCCCAGGCAGATTTGGTTCCCTCTCTTACATCAGCTGGCCCAGGAACCTCTGGTGCCTCTGCCATTTTGCTCTCACCTTCTATCCCAGGAGACAGGCTCCTTGGTCCATCCGGATCTTCGGTCTCTGAACCTGCTTGCCTGGCTTCTAAGGACATAGCAGTCCTGAGATATGGGGTCTCTCAGGAAGTTGCGGACGTTCTGGTGGCAGCCAGAAAACCCTCATGTTACTTATGCCAAGAAGTGGCATAGATTTTGTATTTGGGCTTAGGCTCGAGCATCAACCCCATTAGAGTGTTCTGTAAGGTCTGTTTTGGACTACCTCCTATCCCTCTATGAGGCAGGACTTGCCTATTCCTCCATTAAGGTCCATCTATGCGCTATTTCAGCGTACCATTCTCCGATAAGTCACAGGTCTTTAGCTCAACTAGAGGCTTCTTGTGCCATTTTACGCGGCATCCTGCACTTGAGACCTGCCATCAAGACCCGGTTCTACCTTGGGATCTTCCTTTTGTTCTAGAGCAGCTTACGCTGCCTCCTTTTGAATCAGCCGCGGATTGCGAGCTGCATCTCCTCGCTTGGAAGACGCTGCTTTTAGTTGCTGTTACTTCTGCCAGAAGAGTTTCTGAGCTTCATGCACTCATGTGCAAGGATCCTTATTTGGTTTTTCACAAGGACAGGGTGTCCTTAAGAACAAATCCTAAATTCCTTCCCAAGGTGGTCTCGGCTGTCACACTCAACCAGGATATAGACCTACCGGTGTATTACCCGAATCACGGTAACAGGGGGGAAGCCCTGTTGCACACTTTGGATGTGCATAGGTGCCGTAGATATTATCTAACCAGAACCAAAGCCCATCGTAAATCGGACCAGCTCTTTGTTTCTTCTGCTCAGAGGATGATTGGTGCTTCTGTTTCTAAACAGTCGCTTTCTAAATGGCTGGTAAAGTGCATCATGTTATGTTATCAGAAGCGCAATAAACCCTTACTGGGGCCGGTGAAGGGTCATTCTACTAGGGGGGTGGCTACCTCCTTCGCCGCGCTTAAAAAATGTCTCCGCTTCAGCCATCTGTGCAGCAGCGACCTGGAGCACTGTACACACATTCATCATGCACTACAGTTTGGATATTGCCTCTAGGCGCAGAGCTGGTTTCGGCTTGGCGGTCCTTCAGGGACTTTTGTCCTGAAGCTTGGAGCATTCCTCCTATCCTCCTCCCGATAACAACTTGGTCCCTTACTGCTTGGGAATCAGTCCTAATGGTGTAACCTGCTGCAAGAGCTGTTTCTCGAAGTAAGATAGTACAGTTACGTAAGAACTTACAGTAACAGTAGATCTTCGAGAACAGCTCTTGCAGCAGGTAGTTTCCCTCCCACCTTCCCCTCTGGAGGTTGAGCCTTCTGACCCAGTTCTTCGGCTACAGCGTCTTTTGACGCCTTCTACAAACCTTCCTTTGAAAACGGATCCTCGGTCTCCCCTTCAGATGTCACACTTGAGCAGGGAGTGTCCGGCGGGAGAACTGGGGATGCTGGGGAACCGCCCTCTTTTATGTGATGCCTGACGTCGGGGTCTGTCCCCGCTGGATACTGCTAGCTAGAATTTTTCCGTGGGGTCCTGGTGCCTGCCGGCTTCAGTCCTAATGGTGTAACCTGCTGCAAGAGCTGTTCTCGAAGCTCTGCTGTTACGGTAAGTTTTTACGTAACTGTACTTTACTCACCTGTAACAGTAGTTCTAGGAGTGGTATATGTTGTTCATCCACACGCACCCACCCGACCTCCCCGGCTTTAGGCGCACCATGCTTCCAGCGGCTAAGATCTGGCGTCATGGGGTGGAGCCTAGGTATTTACCACCCGGGTGGGTGGGAGGAGCCAGCTTGAAGACTTCTGGCCAGATTTAAAGGGGAAAGGGACATGCCAGAGAGTGTGGATGCACAACATGTACCACTCCTAGAACTACTGTTACAGGTGAGTAACCTGTTCTTTTTACCCATCCATAAATCCCTAAAGAAACAGGTCCTGAAAGTACTGCATACCCCCACTTCAATTCCACTCCTGGAAAGAAAAGTGGATAAAAAGTACTGGGTGGCTAAGGGTGGAGCAGAGTTCTTGTTTGGACACCCTAGCCATGGAGTGATTCAGACTGCAGCCTGTGATAAGGCTGGCATTCCTTTAGCTTAACATCCTCCTGATAAAGACTCCAGGAGGATAGATTCCATTGCCAAAAAACAGTATCTGGGGTCTTCTCTTGCAATAAGGCAGGCATCTTATATGGCCTATGTTGCAAGGTACCAGAGGACTTTGTGGAACACTGTGATGGAAATCACAGAGTCAGTGCCAGCCCCTATGGCAGCGGATGTAGAGGAAGATGCAAAGAGGGGCATAGAGGCATCTGAAGTGCAATTTCGTATGGCAGTAGACAGTAATGATACCGCTGCCAAACAAATGGCCTCTTCTATATCTCTAAGAAGGTTTGCCTGGCTCAGGACAACTAACGTGACTCGGGATACCCAGTCCAAAGCAATGGACTTCCCCTGTGAGCCTCTCTCTGTTTGGTGAGCAGACAGAGGCTTACATAAAGAAAATGGACGCGTACAAAACAGCCTGTCAAAGTGCTGCTGCTGAAGAGAAGCCCTCTACACCCCATAAGCAACATGTCATTGGTCCCAGAGGCAGGCCTTATAGGCCATTCTTTCAGCCCCAAGCTTACCCCCAGTACCAGCAGATATCAGCAGCAGAGGGGCTACTTTAGAGGCAGGGGCAGAAGGGGTGGCAACCGGATAGCCCCTAGCACTCAACCTGCTTCCCAACCTAAACAGACACCCCGAGGGGTCTGCTCGGGTCGCCTCACCGGTACCAGTAGGAGGCAGGTTGGCCCATTACCTCCAGGAATGGAAATCCATTACTACAGACAAGGTGGTCCTGGAGGTAGTAGGCCAAGGTCTGGCCCCCAGTTTCAAATTAAAACCAAGGCTGAGGGCAAAAGTGTTTCGACATTCTTCCCCAGCAGAGACTCTGTTGCTGGAGAAGGAAGTGTTAAATCTCCTATCCCTAGGGGCAGTAGAGCCAGTTCCCCTGCAGCAGAGGGGGAAAGGCCTCTATTCAAGGTACTTCCTCACTATCAAGAAAACAGGGGAGTTGCAACCCATATTGGATCTCAGACATCTGAACAAGCATTTACTGAAACCAACATTCAAAATGGTCACTCTGTCTACAATTCTGCCCATTTTAGAGCAAGGGGATTGGTTTGCATCCCTAGACCTCAAGGATGCTTACTTCCGCATCCCAGTAAGGCAGTCGCACAGCAAATTTCTCTGGTTCAAACTGCCCTCAGCCCATTACCAGTTCAGGGTAATGACTTTCGGTCTCACTTTTGCTCCAAGGGTGTTCACAAAATGTCTGGCTGTAGTTGTGGCACATCTAAGGAGACAAGGAGTGGCAGTATTTCCCTGCCTAGACAACTGGTTAGTCATAAGGCAAACTCCTCAGCAGGTCAAGCAGTCCCTGGTGCTCACGCAGGATCTCCTGCAGTCCCTGGGATTGTTAATAAATAAAAGTCAGTGCTGCAACCAGTGCAGCTCCTAGAATTCATAGGGGCTCAGTTGGATTCAGTGAAAGGAAAAGCTTTTCTTCCGCATAAAAGGGCAAGCAACTTGGTACAGTTGGCAAGTTCTTTCAGACCTAGCAGCCTCGGGCCTGCCAGGCACTTCCTACAGTTGTTGGGCTATATGGCAGCATCAACAACTACAGTGCTAGGAGCTAGGTTTCAGATGAGAGAGATTCAATATCATCTAAGACCATACTGGCTCCAGAAGAATGATTCACTGTCAAAACTGGTCCCAGTAACACAAACATTCGTGCAGGCTCTGCAGTGGTGGCTAGAAGAAGAGAACCTCAGGCAGGGAGTTCCTTTTCTACAGGTACAACCCTCCAGGGTGCTTACCATGGATGCATCCTTCCTAGGGTGGGGAGCACACCTAGAGGAGAATACTGTCCACGGTTCGTGGTCAGAGCAAGAGTCCCTGCTTCACATCAATCTGCTGGAACTCGGGGCAGTCTTGTAGCATTGCAGGCATTTGCCTGCATGCTTCAGGGGAAGGTGGTACAGGTCAGAACAGACAACACAACCACAATGTACTACAATGATTCTAATTGCTCCAGATTGGGCCAGGCAACCTTGGTACTCCATGGCACTGGATCTATCAATAGCCAAGCTGGTCAGCCTCCCCAGGAGGCACAGCCTATTGACTTCATCCCAGGGCAGGATTCATAGAAGTGTGACTGCAGAAAAGGACTGAACTAGGCCCACCAAGTCTACCTATTTGCCCAGTTATCTGCTTGGACCTGTGCCTCCCTCCAATGTGGTTGTCCCATACTCTTTTGAATCCCTTCACTGTTTCCTCTCCAACGACTGCATCTGGGAGTCTGTTCCACTTTTCTACCACTCTCTCTGTGTAATAGTATTTTCTGATGTTACCCTGAACTGCCCTCCCTCCACCTGCAGGCCATGCCCCCTCGTCCTCGGGTTTTCCTTTCATCTTGAAGATGCTCCCCCTGGCACCCTGTTTATACCCTTAAGGTACTTGAAAGTCTCGATCATGTCTCCCCTCTCCCTCCTCTGCTCCAGGGAGTATATGTTCAGATCTCTCATCCTTTCTTCGGAGGATAGGTGGCCTAACCCTTTTACCATTTTTGTTGCTGTCCTCTGAACCCTCTCTGTCCTCCCCACATCCTTCCTGAGGTATGGCCTCCAGAACTTGGCTCCGTACTCCAAGTGTGGTCTAACTAAATGGTGTACAAGGGTACTATGACCTCCCTATTCCTACTGGTGATCCCCCTTCCGATGCATCCCAGCATTCCACTCCCCTTGCCAGTGCCCTTCCACCTTCAGGTCCCCGGATATAATGATGCCTAGGTCCCTTTCTTGTTCTGTCTCCTCCAGATCTCTGCCCCCCATACGGTACCCTGCCTTCTGATTTCTGTAGCCCAGATGCATGATTTTACTTTTTTCTGTATTGAATTCAAGCTGCCACCTTTTTGACCGTGCCTCAAGTCTCTCTGCACTTGTTCCACCCCTTCCCCCCCCCGTGTCCACCCTATTGTAGATTTTGACATCGTCCGCAAACATACTCACACCCCCCTCAAGGCCCTCCACGATGTCCCCTATGAATATATTGAACAGTAGGGGCCCCAACACCGATCTCTGAGGGACCCCGCTCGTGACCTTGCTCTCTCCGGATGCCACCCCATTTATTATGACCCTTTGCCTCCTTTTCCCCAGCCAGCTTCCCACCCATTTGACTACCCTCTGCCCCATCCCCAGTCCAGCCATTTTACACAGCAGCCTCCCATTGGGCACTGAGTCAAACGCCTTTCTGAAATCCAAATAAGCTACATCTGCTGCTCTACCTTGGATCTGTTTCCTTGGTGACCCCATCAAAAAACTCTATCAAATTTGTTTGACAGGATCTGCCCCTAGTAAACCCATGTTGTCTTGGATTCATCAGGCTGTTTGTCTCCAGGTAGCTGGTGATCCTGCCTTTTACTAGCTTCTCCATGAGCTTGCCTACCACTGATGTCAAGCTCACAGACCTGTAACTTCCCACTTCCTCCCTCTCTCCCCCCCCTTATGCAGAGGGACCACATTTGCCTGCCTCCAGTCCTCAGGCACCACCCCCATTTCCAGGGACCAATTGAAGAGTGCAGTCATGGGTACCGCCAATACCTCCTTTAGCTCCCTTAACACCTTTGGGTGCATCCCATCTGGCCCCATTGCCCTGTCCACCTTCACGCAGCCCAGTTCTTCCAGTATTTCCTCCAAGAGAAACTGCCTCATCTCCACCCCCCTCCCCAGCCATTTCATTTCCTGCCCTGCTGCGCTCTTCTCCTTCTTCCTCCCTCTTGAACACAGAGCAAAAATAGGTGTTTAGTAGGTCTGCCTTTTCTCTGTCTCCTTGTAGCGTCTCCCCCTCTTTTGTTCTTAACTGGAGAATCCCCTGCCTAGTCTTCCTCTTTTCATTTACATATCGAAAGAAAGTCTTATCCCCTTTTTTGACCCTTCTCGCTATCCGCTCCTCTGTCTGTGCCTTTGCCCTCCTTACCTCAACCCCAACTTCTCTCTGGCTCACCTGGTATTTTACCCAGTTCGCTTCCGTCTGAGTTGTCTTGAACCTCCTAAAGGCTTTCCTTTTTGTCCTTACCTTTTCTGCTACTTCCCTCGTATACCACAGAGGTTTTCTCCTCTTATTTTTACTCTCTCTCTTGGCACAGACGTCAGTGGCACCTACAATAGCTTTCTTTATCTTCCTCCACTTTGCCTCCACCTCCATCAACTCCCCCACCCCCTGCAATGCCCTCGTCACTATTTCTCCCATTCTCTTGAAGTCCGTCCTCCTGAAATCCAGGACCTTTAACCTAGACTGGTGAACCTCTGCAGTGTTTCTTATTTTAAACCTGACCGTGTTGTGGTCACTTGTACCGAGATGTTCCCCCACCGATAGCTCTTCCACCCTTTCCCCATTTGTCAGGACTAGATCAAGAGTAGCTCCTGCCCTGGTTGGCTCCCTGACCAGTTGATTTAGGAGAGCCAACTGCAGGGAGTCCAATATTTCCCTGCTGCTGGTTAAAACGGCTGAAAGGGTGTTCCAGTCTGTCTGGTAGGTTTAGATCCCCCATCAGCACCACCTCCCCCCTTGCCGTCATTTTTACAAACTCGTCGGCCATACTTCTATCTGCAGATTCGTGCTGCGCTGGGGGTCTATACACCACCCCCATATGCACTGACTCCCCCTTCCCCACCACCAGCGAGACCCAGAGTCCTTCTGTCTCTCCCCACTTACCCTGCAACTCTGATGCTCTGATACCCTCCTTTACATAGAGTGCAACCCCCCCCCTTCCCCTCCCTGTCCTTCCTGAAAAATTTGTACCCTGGTGTCTCCATTTCCCATCCCTGCTCCTGGTGGCACCCCGTTTCTGTTACCCACACTATGTCAAGGCCCTCCTCTGCCATTTTTGCCGTTAGATTAGGGATCTTTCTACCGAGACTTCTGGCATTTGCACATATAACCCTCCATGCCCCTCTCCTCCTTTCCTATGTTTGTCCCTTTACCCTCTTGCTGTGTGTAGGGCTTTCTGCCCCCCAACCACCTGCCTCCAGCAGCTGGGCTTTTCCTGCCCCGTTTAGTTTAAATGGTAGCATCTGTCCACATAATCATCCAGTTTACATTTGAGCAGTGCCTTCCACTCCCCGTTTAGGTGCAGCCTATCCGGGGCATATAGGCTCGTGTCACTCCATGTTGACCCCCAGTCTCCTATCACACCATACCCCCTTCTGGGCACACCAACTTACAAGCCAATCACTGAATTCCTCAATAATTTGCCTTGCCTCCATGCTGGCCCTTGGTACAGGTAGCACCTCCGAGAAGGACAGGGATTTGAATTCTGAATCGCTGCAGAACCTTGCCAGCGCTACAGACCTTCTTGTATCCGAACCTGCAGTCCCTTAGTCTCAAGGCCTGGATCTTGAGGACCTAGAGTATGCCAATTTGCATCTTTCAGAAAGTGTCATGGCGGTCCTCAGGGTTTCTAGAAAACCTTCTACCAGAAAGATTTATTCTTCCAAGTGGAAAAGATTTTCTATTTGGTGTCAGAATAAAAACCTGAACCATTATCAGGCAGGATTGCCTGTGATTTTGGATTACCTTACCCACCTTCACTCTCTAGGCTTAATGCTATCCACATTGAAGGTGCATTTGGCTGCAGTTTCCGCTTACTTGTCAGCAGGTAAGACATCTTCATTGGCATCTAACCCTGTGTTCAGGAGTTTCTTTAAGGGACTGATACACTTGCAACCCCTTCACAGAATTCCCACTCCAGTATGGGATCTTAATATTTGCATAGCACTGCTTATGCAACCACCCTTTGAACCCCTGACAACAGCTGATCTCAAGTATGTGACTTGGAAGTCCGTGTTCCTGGATGCCATTGCCTCTGCCAGGAGGATTGGTGAACTCCAGGCCTTGTCCTTGGAGCCGGATTATGTGGCATTCCACAGGAACAAGGTGGTCCTTAGGACAAATAATAAGTTCCTTCGAAAGGTGGTTTCAGACTTTTTACATTAATCAATCCATCACACTTCCAGTCTTCTTTACTGACCATTCTACTTCAGGTGAACATAGACTGCATAGCTTGGATGTTAAAAGAGCTACTACCTGGAACATACAAAAAGTCATAGAGGGGATAAAACCCAACTCTTTTTGACTTATGGGGAAGTGGGATTGTGGCATGTATCCAGTTCTGTTACAGCAAAGTGGGCAAACAGCCCCCTCAGGGCCCATTCTACAAGGGGGACAGCTGCGTCTATAGCAGCTCTAAGAGATATTCTTTTATTGGAAATCTGTAAAGCAGCTACCTGGAAAACAGTCCACACTTTCACTAAACATTACTGTTTGGATACCCAGGCCAGGAGTGATGCCAGAATTGGCACAGCAGTTTTTCAGATCCTGTTTTCCTAAATAGGTTCTCTGCCCGCCTCCAAAAGCACTGCTTGGGTAGTCTGCAATTGTCAGAATACAGTAAGATTTCCTGGGGTTTGAAGAAAACATTACTTCTAGGGACATGGATATGTTGTTCATCCACACTCATTGGCAGGTATCCTTGCCGCTTTAAATCTTGCCGGAAGGTCTTCAAGCTTGCTCCTCCCACCCACCCGGGTGGTATAACTCTCGGCTCCGCCCCATGACGCCAGATCTTCCTTACCGCTTGGAAGCTCAGGTTCCCTCCTTAACGCTCTGCGTTTGAGACTGGTTCCTATTTCTCCGTTTGCGGATTTAAAAATAAAATTTTGCAAAAGACTTCAGTCTTCTATCCCTCGCGGCTGCGATGGACAAATCGACTCCCGGATTTCGGAGATGCCCATGCGGGCAGAAGATGTCTCGGACGGATCCACACTCCACGTGTGTCTACTGCTTAGGCCTTGAGCACGACCCGCAGGCTTGCGACCTGTGCTCATCTTTCTCGGCCTACGTCCTTCAAGACCGTGCTGCCCTGACATAACTGGGCCGTCCGAGCGTTTCCTCTCGGTGAAGTCCAAGGAGGCCTGTTGGCGGTGTCCGGCGGCCGGGCTTCGGCGGATCAGCTCGGCGGATGGTCGCCCTCGGTAGGAGGCGGCGTGGGCCGATCTTCCTCGGCCGCTGCATTTATCCTGCCGCCTCTGGGCCTCTTACACGGCTTTTTTAAGGAGCTTTGTCTGTCCCTCTCCACTAAAGGAGAAGGGCCTACGTTAGCGGGACCTTATTCTCGGTCCAAAGAGGGACAGGGTAAGTCCCTCCGTCGGACGCTCTTGGGAGCGGGAAAGGTCCTCTCCCGGGCGTCGACCGCGGCTTCGGCCACTGGCCTCACGGTGTCCCCGCCAGGTCAGTTGACCGAGACTCCCACCGATGAAGTCGAGATTTTTCTCGACCCGTTGGACGGCTGTCGCCTTTAGCAGCCGAGATTCCCTCTCCCGGTTCCCGGGAGGAGTTGAGGATCCCGGGCTCGCCTTGTGCCTCCGGTTCCGAGCCTCGGATGCACCATCCGGAGCGGCGTGCCGGTTATGGCTGACACCTCCTGCGACCGACCTCGAAATTCGGGACTCTCGGTCTCGGTCTCGGATTCCTTCGCGGGCCCATCCCACCGTCATAGGCGGTCTCGGTCTCGGCATCATGTGCGCGCCGCTGCCTTCGCTCCTCGCCTCCTCCTCCTCGGATGAGGGAGGCTTCATGAAATTACGCCGACGGGTAATGAGGACCTTATGTTGCAACAGCTTCTCCTGGCCGGGAATAAGTCGACCCCGCCGCCTTTCCCCGCCATTATGGCTGTCACCGGATTGTCGACACAACCCCTCGACTTATCGGAGGAGCCTATACCCAGGCCGGTTGTTCGCCAAAACCAGCTGCTCCACCGATTCGCGTGGAACCTCCGCTCCACAGCCACACATCTGGGGCTCCGACCAAGGATCTCGTCGGCTAAGGGTCTACCCATCGGTTGTCAGTTACCCTCACTCCCGATCGACCTCGGCAGGTGAAGGGTGGCTCAGCCAGAGGCAGCTTCTTCGAGGACTCTTCCGAGTCCGAAGATGATTCCTCCTTTTCTCCAAGCGACTGGACTTGGAGTCTTCAGGAGGTCAGTCAATGGACGATAGCCCGTCGTCCTTTCTAGGACTACTTCGGCTCATCTCGGAGTCCACCGGGATGGAGCTCGAACCCGTTTCCAAACGGGCCAGGTATCCCCTCACGGAGATTCTGGACCGAGGGGATTCTCCGACGGAGGCCTTTCCGGTGGCCGAGGCCATAGTGGGTCCGGCACTGGAGCTTTGGCAGCGCCCTGCTTCCTGCCCTGCGCCTTTGGCCAGGAAGTATGCGGTCCCTACTGGTTCCTTGTCCGGTTTTTCGGAACACCCTTCTGCTGAGGGGTTGGTTACCGTCAGCGTTTTCCGGCGCGCCGGCAACGCCAGGGATGTGGACAAACCTCCTGACAAGGAATCCAAGAAATTGGACTATGTCGGGCGAAAAGTCTACGCTGCGTCCTCTCTCGGCCTTCGTCAGGCCAGTTCGGCCGTCCTCATGGCACATTTTTCTCATGCCCTGTTGGGCTCCCTGGATGAGGTCATCCTTCATCTTCCCGCCGATCTGCAGACTATGGTTAAGCAGGTGCGGGACCAGGGCAGGGCAGTGGCCAAACAGCAGCTCCAGACTGCTTTGGATTTGGGGACTCGTGTGCCAGATCGGTGGCGGCCGCAGTGGCTGCGTCGGTGAGCTTGGCTGAGGATATCCACCTTACTGGATACCCAGCACAAGTTGGCGGATGTCCCCTTTTGGGACTGACTCTTCGCCCTGGGGTGGAAGGTCACCTGCAGAGGATCGAGAAGTCCAATGCTACCTTGGACTCGGTCTCTTCCGCTCAGAAGGACAAGGCCGCAAACCACAGCCTAAGCCCTTTTAGGTCCTTCCTGGCCTTTTGACGCGCCCGGCCAACGCGTCAGGGCCAGCAGGCTCTGCCTTGGCATCCCAAACCCAGCGCCTGGCTTCCTCTAACAGGAGGCAGGGAGGAAAAGGCCCAGGAGGTCCCTCGGCGGTCCCTCCTCCAAGCCTGCCCAGTAATGGGCTGAGGGTGTCGCCCCATTCCCGTCACCTTATCCTGGGTCCCCATTGGAGACGGACTCCAGCACTTCCGTTCCGCCTGGTCCGCTGTTTCCACGGACAGGTGGGTCTTGAGGTGGTGGAAGAGGCCTGCCTCTGGAATTGAGCAGGCACCACCCTTCAGAGCGGCCCCTCGGGGGGCTTCGGGATCCCCAGCCTCACTGGCGGCTCGTCGAGCCGACATCGCTCTCCTCCTCCAGAAGGAGGTGATAAGAGAGGTGGTGGACCCTCCTTCAGACCCAGGGTTTGTGTCCAGGTACTTCCTGGTTCCGAGCGGACGGGGGGCTGGCGCCCCATTCTCGACCTACACGACCTAAACAAGTTCCTAAGGTCTCGAACCTTCAGGATGGTCACTCTGGCTCAGATAATACCATCCTTGGAGCGGGCGTGTGGTTCTGCTCTCTGGACTTGCAGGGGCGTTTTCCGTCCCTATCCGTCCGTCTCACCAGAGATTCCTTCGCTTCGGCGGAAGGATCCTCTTCGAAGTTCCAAGCCATGCCCTTCGGCTTGTCTCCAGCTCCCAGGGTCTTCACCAAATGCATGGCAGTGGTGACAGCATTCTCTGCGGCGCCGAGGGGTCCGGGTGTACCCTTACCTGGACGACTGGCTGATAGCAGCTCCCTCCAGGAAGGAGGCAGAGTGGTCCAGAAATCTGGCCCTCCAGGTCTGCTCTCAACTGGGCCTCCCTTATCAAGCGAGGCCAAGTCGAACTCGAGCGAGCAGGTGATTCTATTTATCGATGCAAGCTCGACTCTCTTGAGCCAGGCGCTCCTGGACAGGGCCGAGGTTCTTCCTCCTTTGCCCGATCATTTCTGGTTGGGCAATTGCGCCCTGCCCGGGACTTCCTGCGCCTCCTGGGTCTCATGGCGGCCTGCACCAGCGTGGTCCGTTGGGCCCGCTGGAACATGCGTCCCCTTCAGTGGGGACTGGCCAGCCAGTGGTCCTGGCAGCTGCGATCCTTTGGACCAGCTTGTGTCGGTGACACAGGGGATGTGGAACGCTCTCCAGTGGTGGACCGTTCCAGATCATTTGCAGGAGGGCATCCCGTTCGTCCGCCCCGAGCCGACGGTCTCTCTATCGACCGATGCCTCTCTGATGGGTTGGGGTGCCCATCTGGGGGAACACCGGGCTCATGGCCTCTGGTCCCCGCGGGAGTCCCGATGCCACATCAACCTGCTGGAGCTCCGAGCGGTCCGCCTAGCTCTCACCGCCTTTGCTCCGTTCCTCCGGGGTCAAGTGGTCCGAGTCCAGACGGACAATACCACGACCATGTACTATCTAAACCGCCAGGGCGGGACGCGCTCCATGCTTCTATGCAAGGAAGCTCTCCGCATTTGGTCACTCGTGCGCAGCCTGGAGGCGGATCTCCTAGCCATTCACGTGGCAGGAGCCTCCAACACCCTGGCCGATGCCCTGAGCCGGATAGGGGCTGCATCCCACGAGTGGTCTCTCCTGCCGGAGGTAGTACAGCATCTGTTCTCCCATTGGGGCACACCTCAGGTGGACCTGTTTGCCTCCAGGGAGAACGCGAAGCTGAGCCTGTTCCATGCCGCCCCCTCAGCAGGGCTCGCTGCAGGGGGATGCCTTCTCGAGGCAGTGGACCCCGGGCCTCTTCTACGCCTTTCCCCCATTTCCCTTGATCCACAAGGTGCTTCTCAAGGCGAGGAGGGACAAGGCGCAGGTGATTCTGATAGCCCCAGACTGGCCTCGCCAGTTCTGGTACCCAGATCTCCTCAGTCTCAGCTCCAGGACTCAGGCAGCTTCCAGCTCGCCGGACCTGCTCTCAGTCAATCAGGGAAGGTGTTCCATCCGGACCTTCAATCCCTGCACCTGACGGCCTGGTTCCTGAGCGCCAGAGTTCCAGGCCTTGGTCTTTCCGGGACGAGGTCCTCAATGTGAGGTTCGCAGGAGTCGACTAGAAAATGCTATGCCTTCAAATGGAAAAGGTTTTCCATTTGGTGTCAGGCAAGGGCTTGGACCCTTCCTCCTGTTCCTTGGCAGCATCTTGGACTATTTATGGTCCTTTCTAGTCAAGGGCTTAGGTCGGCGACCCTAAGGGTGCACCTGGCAGCCATCTCTGCTTCGAGCGCGGGCGGGAAGCAGTCGATGCAGCAGAGAAGGTGGTCTGGCGCTTTCAAAGGCCTTGATCACATTCCCCTCAGTCACGGGAACCCCACCTCCGTGGGATCTACTGCTGGTACTGGCAAAGCTCATGGGCAAGCCATTCGAACCTATGCACAGGTGTGCTCTCTCACCTGTCGTGGAAGACCGCCTTCTTGGTGGCTATCACGTCAGCCAGAAGGATGGGAGAGCTCCAGGCGCTTTCCATCGAGTCTCCTTACCTGGTCTTCCACAGGGACAAGGTTGTCTGCGCCCCCACCCGAAATTCCTTCCGAAGGTGGTGTCGGAGTTTCACCTTAACCAGGTGTTGACTCTGCCGGTGTTCTACCCCAATCACACCTCGGAGGCCGAATATAGGCTCCATACTCTGGACCCTAGAAGGGCGCTCGCTTATTATAAGGAGCGCACGGCTGAAATTCGGGGAGAGGTTCGCCAGCTGTTTGTCACCTACGCTGAAGCCGCATCTGGCAGACCTGCAGCCAGCGGACGATAAGCAGGTGGGTCACCTCCTGCATAGATCTCTGCTATAAGTTGGCGGGCATGGAGCCTCCCAGAGGGATAAGAGCTCATTCTACCCGCCATACTGCTGCAACGGTGGCTGCTTCCAGAGACGTCCCTATCCAGGAAATCTGCAGGGCTGCTACCTGGAAGTCAGCAAACACCTTTATTACCCATTACCACATCGACCTTGAGTCACGCCGGGATGCTGGTTTTTGGGCCTCGTTCTCAGTCTCTCTTTCCCAAGTAAGTATTGGGGTGTCGTCTTGCCTCCTCCTCCCGGAGAACTGCTAGGAGTCTGCCAATGAGTGTGGATGAACAACATATCCATGTCCCTAGAAATACAGGTTACTCACCTGTAACAGGAGTTCTAGGAGTGGTATATGTTGTTCATCTGCGACCCACCGACCTCCCGGCTTCGGCCGCACAACCTGGCAGGCTTCCAGCGGGCAGATCTGGCGTCATGGGGCGGAGCCAAGAGTTATACCACCCGGTGGGTGGGAGGAGCAAGCTTGAAGACCTTCCGGCAAGATTTAAAGCGGCAAGGATACCTGCCAATGAGTGTGGATGAACAACATATACCATTCCTAGAACTCCTGTTACAGGTGAGTAACCTGTATTTACCATAGTAATCTTGTTTCTTCTAAGGGAATCTTACTGTATTCTGAGCTCCCACCCTTCCTCCCCTGCTAGGACCTACAGGACACTGCACACTGCCTGTTACTGATGTTGGAAACCTGTGGGTACCTGTTAGTTTCTTGGGCATCTGTTGACTTGAGTCTTCATTATGCCCTTCGTTAGTTGAAGGTGTTTTTTTTCCTACCCTAGTCAGTTTTTAGGATTAGTTAAGTTAGCTTAGTATTTTAGCTTCTGCTTGCTTCGTAAGAATCTGACGGTTACAGGAAGTGCAACTAGGGACAGTGATTTGAAAACCGAGCTCGAGCCTAACATTCCATCATTAGCATAGGTCGGGACAGTCCTGTGGTGAGACCATACTGCAATTGTCAGAATACAGTAAGATTCCCTCACTAGAATACTATGGTAAGTAATGTTTTCTTTCAACCCAGACTATACAGTACCACTATACTGATTTGGAGACCAGTAGCAGTAATGGGTTAGGGAGACATGTCAGCCATGACGGAGGGTGACTTACAGGCATGCTTTTCCCTTTCAGGTTATCATGGTTACTGGTGACCACCCAATCACAGCTAAGGCAATTGCCAAGGGAGTTGGAATTATTTCAGAAGGTAATGAAACAGTGGAAGATATTGCTGCTCGTTTAAACATCCCAATCAACCAAGTAAACCCCAGGTAGGTGGCTCTGTAGTGTGTTTCTGTCTGTGAAAGCAGTGTTTCGTAAAACTATGACTACAGTGGCTCTGAAAAGAAAAAAGTATATATAAAAAAAAAAAAGTGAAATATTTAGATGAAAAAATGGGCTAGATCACGGCCTTGGGAACCAGGAAATTGCAGGCTTAACCCCAGTTAGTCAGATGTTCATTGTGTGACCTTGGGGAAAATGCTTTTCTAGGATCGTGGATATGTTGTTCATCCACACTCTTTGGCATGTTCCTTTCCCCTTTATATCTGGCCGGAAGTCTTCAAGCTGGCTCCTCCCACCCACCCGGTTGGTAAATACCTCGGGTCCGCCCCATGACTCCAAATCTTCTTTCCGCTGGAAAATTCAGGTTTCCTCGTGCTACTTCTGCAGTATCGTAGGTCCTGGATACTAATTGACAGTTTTCACTGCAGTCACTTTCGTTGAAACTCGTACGAGTTTACGATTCCGATCCGAGTGCATCTGACATGGAGGACAAGTCGTCCCCCGGGTTTCGCCGGTGTCCCTGCAGAAAGAAAATGTTGCGCACCGATCCCCACTTCTCGTGTGTCTGTTTTGGTGTCATGCATGACACCTCTTCGTGCACCATCTGCTTGGCCTTCCATCCCAACATTCTGGATGACCGCAAGACGTGCCTTAAGCTGGGGAGACCGGAGCTTCGCAATCCACCGGTGAAATCGAAGGAGGCAAGGTGGGCGGGTTCTGCGGCCGCGAGATCCGCCGAGCAGCTCGACCAGATGGCGGCATTTGAAGAAGAAGCTGCCCAAGCTTCGGCCTGCCGAGGTTTTTTCGTTCTGCTAAACCTTGGCTCTACCTTCACAGGATCCTTTCGGGAGTTGTGCCAGTCTCTCCCCACCAGGGTTAAGGCGCCCTCGGTCATGCACTCCTTCCGCCCTAAAAAACGGGACAAGGACCCTAAGTCTTCTCAGAGAAGACATTCCTGGGACCGAGAGAGGTTTAAATCCCAGGACCTTGCGGTCTCTGCCTCGGTCGAGATCGCTTCCTCGGCCGCCAGCTTCTTGGACCTTCCATCAGGCCAAGGCACCGAGGCTGAGGAAACAGCCAAACCAGCCGAGATATCTCTCGACCCGATCGAGCCGTTGTCGCCGACCCCGGTCGCCGACTCATTGGAGAGGACACCTATCCTTTCCTTTCCTGACAAGGAGACCCAGCCCTCGGTATCCCGATCGAGGGACAGGAGCCAGAACCTCGGTTTTCACCTACTCTGGTCTCTCCCGATCGAACAAGCCGACCCTGTCGGTCTCGATCGAGGATCAGGACACCTTCGGTTGAAAAACCAAAAAAAGGTCACAAACACTCTCGGAAGAGGCATCGCCACCGATCCTCATCCTCCTCGGATGAGGAGAGACTTTGACGGACGCTCCATCGGCATTATGAGGACCTTATGTGGCAACAGCTAATTCTGACCGGTCATAAGCCAGCTACACCGGCCATTACTTGGCCCCAGCCTCTCAGGCAGACGCCGACCCCTCCGGAACCGAAGACTCCTCGTTCTTCCTCCGGTAGGCCCGGCACGCATTCCTGTTCGGCCTGTTCCAGTCTCCCCACCAGTTTTGGTGGAGCCACCGCCTTAGCAGCCTCAGGGAGGGGCTCCCTCGAAAGAGGACTGGACAGATACGGGCCTGCCCCGTTGTCTGTCTATCACTGTTGTCCCCGATCGCCCTCAGCGTATTGAAGGGGACATAGGCGGGAGACCCTTATATCCCGACTCTTCGGATTCAGATACCACTGGTCTACACTCACACCACAATGATGAGTTGTCAGTGACAGGCTTGGAGGAAGGTCCTTCCTCTTTCCAGGGCATCCTCCGCCTTATTTCAGAGTCAACCGGTATGCCCTTGGAGCCTATCCAGAAGAAGGCGGAATATCCTCAGCGTGACTTAGTTGGTAGCACATCTGCCTCTGGACCAGAAGGTCGTGGGTTCTCGTCCCACACCGGGATTGGATTTGCACCTAAAAATCGCTGGCATCAGAGTGCAGTATTGGGGGGTGCTATACTGCTGGGGTGTGCTGTCCTTCGGATGAGATGTTAAACCGAGGTCCCTTCTGCCCATCCTGGTGTTGTCCTGGTGGGTGTCCAGGTGGAAGTAAAAGAACCCAGAGCAGTCTTCGCAAAGAGCAGGGAACATTCCCGGTGTCCTGGCCAACATTCCCCTTCCCATAAACCGGTTCATGCAATTATCCAGGCTGTGTGTGGGTGATGATGTGCGATGTGACCGCCACCACACATTCAGTCACTTCGTTACCAGTCTAGCATTGCTTGTAAAGTGCTTTGGGATACTGTTTATGAAAAGCGCTATATAAATGCTGATTCTTCTTCTTCTTCTTACGGATATCCTGAAGAGGGGGGATACCCCGACGGAGGCCTTCCCCGTGGCCGAAGCCATTTTTGGCCTGACCCTTGAGCTATGGCAGCGCCCTGCCTCTTGCCCGGCTCCGTCTGCCCGCATGGCTCGCAAGTACACTGTACCGATGGGGTCCTTGGCGGGTTTCACAGAGCATCCCTCGGCCGAGAGCCTTGTGACTGCCTCTGTATTTAGATGCATGGGTAGCTTAGCGGATATCAATCAATCTTTATTTAAGGCGCCTTTCTTAAACCAAGGCGCCTTTACAAATTACATAAAACAATAAATATTTAAACAAGATTAAAATAATTAATCATTAAAAGCTTTGTTAAAAAGGTAGGTTTTCAAAGCTCCTTTAAAGCTTTGGACAGTTGGGCAATTTCATACCTGACGAGGTAGAGAGTTCCACAGGGTCGGGGCCATAAAACTAAAAGATCTTGCCCCTGAAGTTTTTAAGCGAACCCTGGGAATCTCTAGCAATCCCTCATCAGTGGATCGGAGAGAGCTGGGGGGACAGTAGGGACGAAGGAGATCTTTCAGGTAAGCAGGTCCCTGATCATGTAGGGCCTTATAAGTCAGCAAACCGACCTTGAAGGTGAATCGCCAACAAACTGGCAGCCAGTGCAGTCCGCAGAGCACAGGCGTTATATGACTGGACCTAGAAGAACCAGTCAAAAGCCTGGTTGCTGCATTCTGCACTAGCTTCAAGCAGCGAAGGTCAACCCCCGTGAGCCCTAGGTATAGGGCATTGCAATAGTCCAGGCGGGAGGTAATGAAGGCATGGACCAAAGTTGGAAGATCCTCTGGAGGAACCAAGTGCTTCACCCGGGTGATGTTCCTCAGATGATAAAAGGAGGTTTTGACAACCGCTGACACCTGAGATTTAAAAGTCAGACAATAGTCAAGTACAACGCCCAAGTTCCGCACCCGATCTGAGATAGTCAGCTGGACACCCCCAAGCCATAAGCCCGAGGGTGATCAGCTAACAAACCCGCCTCACAGTGACCGTGGTCCACAACCAACACCTCAGTTTTTTCAGGGTTCAGCCGCAGCCAACTCACATTCATCCAGTCTTGGATTTCGGCAAGACAGTTGTTAAAGACCGAAAAGGCAGTTTCTAGGGACATGGATATGTTGTTCATCCACACTGTCTGGCAGGTTCCTTGCCGCTTTAAATCTTGCCGGAAGGTCGTCAAACTGGCTCCTCCCACCCACCAGGGTGGTAAAACTCTCGGCTCCGCCCCATGACGCTAGATCTTCCTTACTGCTTGGAAGCTCAGGTTCCCTCCTTAACGCTCTGCGCATAAGACTGGTTCCTAATTCTTCGAATTTTCGAAATCAAAAAGTTTTTGCTAAAAAGACTTCGGTCTTCTCTCCCTCGCTGCTGCGATGGACAAATCGACTCCCGGTTTCCGGAGATGCCCTTGCGGGCAGAAGATGTCTCGACGGACCCGCACTCCACGCGTTTACTGCTTGGGCCTTGAAGCACCCCCGCAGGCCTGCGACCTGTGCTCTTCCTTTCGGCCTATGTCTCGACACTGCTGCCTGCTTACAACTGGGGCGTCCCGAAGAGATTTCCTCCGTTAAGTCAAAGAGGCCCGGTTGGCGGTGTCAGCGGCGGGCTCGGCGGATCAGCTCGAGCAATTGATCACCCTCGAAGAGGAGGCGGCGCGGGCCGCTTCTACCTCAGCTGCGGCATTTGTCCCGCTGTCTCTCGGTGCCACTTATTCGGCTTCTTTTAAGGAGCTTTGTCTGACCCTCTCGACAAAAGTTGAGGGTCCAACTTCTTCTGGACCGTTTTCTTGTTCCAAAAAGAGAGACAAGGGTAAGTCTCACCGTCGACGCTCTTGGGAGCGGGAAAGATCCCTCTCCCCTAGTTGTCGTCCGTCGACTTCGTCGACTCGGCTTCGCCACTGGTTTCACAGTGTCCCTGGCCAGGCCAGTTGACAAGACTCCGCCGACGCGGTTCGAGATTTTTCGACCCGTTGGACGGGTTGTCGGCTGGAGAAGCTGAGAATCCCTCTCCCCAGTTCCCCGGTGGAGTTGAGGATCCCGTCGGCTCGCCTGTGCCTCCGTCTCCGGAGCCTCGTGGAATCGCCCAAACCGAGGGAGTGCAGATTCCCACAACACCTCCCCACCATTCTCGGCCTAGCCGAGGGTCTCGGTCTCGGACGTCTTCGCGGTCCAGCCGATCCCGCCATCATAGGCGGTCTCGGCACCGCGGCAAGCAGCGCTGCCGCTCATCCTCTTCCTCCTCCTTGGATGAGGGGAGGCTTCGGCGCAAGGTGCGTCGGAGGTATGAGGAACTCATGTGGCGACAGCTCCTTCTGACCGGGAATAAGCCGACGCCGTCGTCTTCTCCGGCCATTAAGTGGCTGTCACCGAAGCGGCCGAAACAACCCCTCGTTTTAGCCGAGGAGCCTGTTCCCAGGCCGTGTTGTTCGGCCAATTCCAGCTGCCCCACCGATTCGTGGAACCTCCGCCCACAGCCAAGTAGTTGGTGCTCCCACCTGTACTCCTCGGTTGGCTCAGGGGCTGCCCCATAGGCTGTCTGTCACCCTCACTCCCGATAGACCTCGGCAGGTGGAGGGTGGCTCAGGCCCAGGCAGTTCTTTGAGGACTCTTCCGTCCGAGGATGATTCCTCCTTTTCCAGCGATATGGACTTGGAGTCCTCAAGAGGACAGTCGGTGGATGATAGCCCTTCATCCTTCCTAGGATTGCTTCGGCTCATCTCGGAGTCCACCGGGATGAAGCTCGAACCAGTTTCTAAACGGACCAGGTATCCCCTCACGGAGATTCTGGACCGAGGGGATTCCCCTACGGAGGCCTTTCCGGTGGCCGAGGCCATAGTGGGTCCGGCCTTGGAGCTCTGGCAGTGCCCTGCTTCCTGTCCTGCGCCTCCGGCCAGGATGGCCAGGAAGTATGCGGTCCCTACCGGTTCCCTGTCCGGTTTTTCGGAACACCCCTCGGCTGAGGGGTTGGTTACCGACAGCGTTTTCCGGGGTACGAATGCTGGGATGTGGACAAACCTCCGACAAGGAGTCCAAGAAATTGGACCATGCCGGGCGAAGTCTTTGCTGCGCCTCTCTCGCCTCCGCCAGGCCAGTTCGGCGTCCTCATGGCACATTTTTCTGATGCCCTGTTGGGCTCCCTGATGAGGTCGTCCTCATCTTCCGCCGGATCTGCAGACTACGGTCAGGCAGGTGCGGGACCAGGGCAGGCAGTGGCCAAACAGCAGCTCCAGACTGCTTTTAGACATTGGGACCGTGCACTCAGGTCTGTGGCGGCCGCAGTGGCTATGCGTCGTCGGGCTTGGCTAAGGATATCCACCTTTACTTCGGATACCCAGCACAAGTTGGAGGATGTTCCCTTTTTGGGGACTGACTTCTTCGGCCCTGGGGTGGAAGGTCACCTGCAGAGGATCGAGAAGTCCAATGCTACCTTGGACTCGGTCTCTTCCCCTCAGAAGGACAAAGGCCGCAAACCACAGCCTAAGCCCTTTCGTCTCTTCTGCGCCGCGCTGCCCGCCAGCAATGTCAGGGGCTAGCAGGCTCAGGCTTGGCATCCCAAACCCAGAGCCCGGAGCTTCCTCCAACAGGAAGCAGGGAGGTAAGGCCCAGGAGGTCCCTCGGCCGGTCCCTCCTCTAAGCCTGCCCAGTGACGGGCTGAGGGTATCGCCTCAACCCCGCCACTCACTCCCAGGTTCTCTGGGGGACGGCTCGGCACTTCCTTCCGCCTGGTCCGTTATTACCACGGACAGGTGGGTACTGGAGGTGGTGGGAAATGGTCTGCCTTGTATTCGAGCAGGTTCCTCTTCAGAGCCGTCGACCTGGGGCCCGGGTCCGCAGCTCACTGTCAGGTCGCCGGCCGACATCGCTTCCTCCTCCAAAAGGAGGTGATCAGGAGGTAGCGGACCCTCCCCAGACCCGGGTTTGTGTCTATTCCTGTTCCGAACGACAGGGGCTGACGCCCATTTTGACCCACACTACCCGAACAAGTTCCTTGGTCTCAACCTTCAGGATGGTCACTTGGCTCAGATAATACCATCCCTGAACACGGCATGTGGTTCTGCTTCTGACCTGCAGGACGCTGCTTTTCACGCCCTATCCGTCCGTCACATCGGAGATTCCTTCGCCTGAGCAGAGGGATCCTCTTCGAGTTCCGAGGTCATGCCCTTCGCCTGTCTCCAGCTCCCAGGGTCTTCACCAAATGCATTGCAGTGGTGACAGCTTCTGGCGGCGCCGAGGGGTCCGGTGCCCTACCTGGACGATTGGCTGATAGCAGCCCCCTCCAGACAGGGAGGTGGAGCGTCCAGAGATCTGGCTCCAGGTTTGCTCTCAAGTCGGCCTTCTCATCAACGCAGGGTCAAGTCGAACTCGGTCGAAGCAGGTGATTCTGTTTATCGGGGCAGAGCCTCGACTCTCTCAAGCCAAAGCACGGCCCCGTCGGACAGGGCCGAGGTTCTTACCTCCTTGCCCAGTCATTTGGTTGGGCAATCACGCCTGCTCCGGACTTCCTGTGCCTCCTGGGTCTCATGGCGGCCTGTACCAGTGTGGTCCGGTACACCGCTGGGCACATGCGGCCCTTCAGTGGGACTGGCCAGCCAGTGGTCACAACGCTGATCCATTGACCAGCTAGTGATGGTGACCCAGAGATGGGAACGCCTCCGTGGTGGATCGCTCCATCTCATCTGCAGGAGGGCATCCTGTTTGTCCGCCTGAGCCGACGGTCCTCTATCGACCGGTGCCTCTCTGATGGGCTGGGGTGCCCATCTGGGGAACATCAGCGACGGCCTCTGGTCCCCGCTGGAGTCCCATGCCACATCAACCTGCTGGAGCTCCGAGCGAGTCCGCCTAGCTCTCACCGCCTTTGCTCCGCTTTCGGGGTCAAGTGGTCCGAGTCCAGACGGACAATACCACCCACTATGTACTACCTAACCGCCAGGGCGGGACGGTTCCATGCTTCTTTGCAAGGAAGCCTCCGATTTGGTCACTGCGCAGCCTGGAGGTGGATCTCCCAGTCATTCATGTGGCAGGAGCCTAACACCCTGGCCGATGCCCTGAGCCAGATAGGGGCTGCATTCACTAGTGGTCTCTCCGCCGGAGGTAGTATAAGATCTGTTCTCCCACTGGGGCACACTCAGGTGGACCTGTTTGCCTCCAGGAGAACGCTGCTGAGGCTGTTTTCATGCCCCGCCTCAGCAGGGCCTCGCTGCAGGGGATGCCTTCTCGAGGCTGTGGACCGGTTTCACGCCTTTCCCCCATTTCCCTTGATCTGGCCAAGGTGCTTCTCAGCAAGGGACATGCGGGGTGATTCTGATAGCCCCAGACTGGCCCCCGCCAGTTCTGGTACCCAGATCTCCTCAGCCTCAGCCCAGGCTCCCGAGGCAGCTCTCCAGCTCGCCCGGACCTGTTCTCAGTCAATCAGGGAAGGTGTTCCATCCGGACCTTCAGTCCCTGCACCTGACAGCCTGGTTCCTGAGCTGCCAGGAGTCTCCAGGCCTTGGGTCCTTCCGACGAGGTCCTCAATGTTGTTGAGGCGCCCCTGCATGTGCTTCGGACTCAGGAAATGCTATGCCTTCAAATGGAAGAGATTTTCCATTTGGTGTCAGGCAAGGGCTTGGACCCTTCCTCCTGTCCTTTGGCAAGCATCTTGACTATTTATGGTCCCTTCTAGTCAAGGGCTTAGGTCGACACTTGTAGCAGCACCTGGCAGCCATCTCTCCTGGCCGTCGCGGGCTGGGGAGCAGTCGCGTGCAGGAGAAGGTGGTCTAGTTTTTCAAAGGCCTTTGATCACATTTCCTCCGCAGAACCTCCACCTCCGTGATTTACTGCTGGTACTGGTGCCTTCATGGGTGTTTATCTGAATCGACTGCACAGGTGTGAACTCATCACCTGTCATGGAAGACCGCCTCTTGGTGGCTATCACGCCAGCCAGAAGGATGGGAGAACCCAGGCTCTTCATTGAGTCTCCTTACCTGGTCTTCACAGGGACAAGGTTGTCCTGCTCCCCACCCGAAATTCCTTCTGGGTGGTGTCAGAGTTTCACCTTAACCAGGTGTTGACTCTTGCCGTGTTCCCACCCCAATCACACCGGAGGCCGAATATAGGCTCCATACTTTGGACCCTAGAAGGCACTCGCTATTATAAGGAGCGACGGCTGAAATTCGGGAGAGGTTCGCCATTGTTTGTTACCCACGCTGAAGCCGCACCTGCCAGACCTGCAGCCATGGCGATATACAGGGTGGGTCACCTCCTGCATAGATCTCTGCTACAAGTTGGCGTGGGCATGGGGCTCTCAGAGGATCAGAGCTCATTCTATCTGGCCATATCGCTGCATCGTGGCTGCTTCCAAGGACGTCCCTATCCAGGAAATTGCAGGCTGCTACCTGGAAGTCAGCACACCTTTATTACCCATTACCACATCGACCTTGAGTCACGCCGGATGCTGGTTTTGGGGCCTGCTCTCCAGTCTTTATTCCCTAAGTAGGTGTGCGCTGCCTCCCTCCTCCCGGAGAACTGCTAGAGTCTGTTAGATAGTGGATGAACAACGATCCATGTCCCTAGAAATACAGGTTACCACCTGTAACAGGAGTTCTAGGAATGGCATGTTGTTCATTCATTACGACTCACCCGGCTCGACGCAGACAACCTGAGCTTCCAGCTGGCTAGATCTGGGCCATGGGGCGGAGCCGAGAGTTTTACCACCAGGTGGGTGGGAGGAGCCAGCTTGAGTGACCTTTTCCGCAAGATTTAAAGCGCAAAGGAACCTGCCAGACAGTGTGATGAAACAACATATACCATTCCTAGAACTCCTGTTACAGGTGAGTAACCTGTATATCCTGGTCGTGTACAGGACATGTACAGCTGGGTATCATCTGCATAGCAATGAAAACCCAAGCCATACCACCTCAATACTGATTCCTAACGCAGCATATACACTGCAAACAACATGGGTGCCAATGGAACCTCATGGTAATTGGGTGAGATAGGGAGACTGATGTCGCTGCAAAATTCAGACACCACCCTCTTGAGTCCTACCCTCGGCACGATTGAAACACTTCTAGGACTGTACCCAGACAGTCCACAGATAGATCGCAAAACGCTCCAATAGCACGCCATTATGGTCCATAGTGTCAAATGCTGCAGAGAGATCAAGATGGAACTGGTCCTTCGATCTCTCGCTATTAGGAGGTCATTTAGTACCCGTACAAGTGCTGTCTCGGTACTATGCCTTTTCCTAAATCCAGACTGGAGAGAATCATAGACGTTGTTGGTCAGATGATCATCCAACTGTGATGCGACCACCTTCTCAATAACTTTACGCACAAAGGGTAAGTTAGAGACAGGCCTGTAGTTGGCCAGGCAGTCCGGGTCCAGGGAGGACTTTTAAGAAGGCTTAACCACAGCCTCCTTAAGAGGATCTGGAAAATCCTCTCCAAGGACCTCCAGACTATCTCAGCAGGAACTGGCCGACGATTTGATCCAATAATAATCCACTAAGAGACGCAGGGGCCCGGGTCCAAATTATCAGTTGGTCGGATGCAGTGATTGGAAACCATCACAATGTCACTGATTGTGGGGAGGCTGAAGTCAGACCACACAACTGGTGTCCGACATCTCCTGCCGCCTCATCACAACTCCCATTCTGAGAGGGTCAAATGATCTCTGATCTGATTTTGGCAATCTTATCTGCAAAGAACAGAGCAAACTTCTCACATCGTTCTTGAGAAAAGGCTCTTCCGGGCTGAAGACGGACTGGATTGCACAATCTGTCCACAGTCCGGAAGAGCTGAGCTGGTCTATTCTGTGCAGCCTTCTTACGAGAGATTGCGGCTTGATAGACCAGATAATGGTCCATCAAAATAAGTTTGTCACCATCCAGACCCGATCTCCACCAACACCTCTCCAACCTTCGTCCAACTCGCCTCAACTCCTTCAAGGTCTCATCAAACCAAGGAGACCTGGGGCGAAGAGTGAGAGGATGAACACAAACAGGAGCAGTGGAATCCAGGGCCCCGCCACCGCCTTAATATAGGCATCGCACCAGCTCTCCTGATCCATGCAGCCTCGGAAGCCCGAGATCCAGCACCGCCATCAGGTCATTCTGGGAAACACCCCTAATGGGTGGTACTGGACCATTTCCATAAGGGCTGACCTACTAGGGGTGGCCTCAAAATTGAACCCAGTGGAGTGATGGTCCGACCATCCGACCGGTTCCACCACCAAGTCGGATATCTCCATCCCCAGAAGGAACACCAAATCCAATGAATGACCACCAACATGGGTTGAGGAGGTAATAACCTGTGTGAAGCCCAGTGAAGTCATTAGCTGGAGGAAGTCTTGACCAAAATGCGAGAGTTCATCATCGACCCAGGCATTGAAGTCCTCTGGAACCAACCATCTGGGGGATCCCAATGTCAGGTTGATAATGAAGTTCATGACTTCCGCGGGGAAACATTCTCATCACCTGGTGGACAGTATATGAGAAGTATCCTGCTCCCACACACCTCGCCTCTAGAATACATTCAAAGGATTTGGTAATCCACTGGCACCCACTAGGCTTCCAGTTCTGTTCTAAACAACAGCAACACCCCTTACTTCCTTATTTATTCAATTGGTGGCGTATCACCCAGTACCTGGTCGGAATTGCTGCCGCCAAAACTGTCCAGCATTTCATCGTCAGGTCTCGGTGATGCACGCCAGGTCAGATGACCCAACTGAACTGGCTATAATAGCCGTCTTGTTTTTAATAGACCTCATTATAATACCACCCGAGTAGGATGAGCCTCCGAGGATGACCATGCTACCTGCTGACTATATAATCAGAACCCTGGGTAAGGGCACTTGACAGGAGGTCCCTTTCCTGGGCCCATTTCTCACTCTCAGGGCGCCTCCTTGTCCCTCACTGTCCCAATCTGCTCACTCCTTTCCATTCCCTCCAGACCTCCCCCATCCTCCTCCTCCTCCTCCTCCCCACAATCCCCAAGGCCCTACAACTAACCGGAGTCCAAGAATATGGACCATTCTGCCCGGAAGGTGTATATGGCCTCATCCTTGGGCCTTCGTCAAGCCAGCTCGGCTATGATCATGGCACACTTCTCTCATGCCCTCTTGGGGTCGCTAGATGAAGCCTTCACTCATCTCCCAGCAGACATGCAGACCACTGTTAAGCAGGTCTGTGACCAGGGCCATGCTGTTGCAAAACAGTAGCTCTAGACGGCCTTGGATATTGGAGGTTCCTGTGCCCGCTCACCAGCAGTCGCAGTGGCCACTCGCCGCAGGGCCTGGCTGAGGTTATCCTCCTTTCCCGGCGGATACTCGGCACAAGTTAGCCGATGTGCCCTTCCTTGGCACCGATCTCTTTGGTCCGGGAGTGGCAGGTCACCTCCAGCGCATAGAGCAGTCCAATGCCACCTTGGATGCTGCTTCTCCAAAGGGTTCTTAGGGCAAGAACCAGCAGAAGTGCAAGAAGAAGCCTTTTCAGCACTCTTCTCCTGCGGTTAGACAGCCCTCCTTCCAGGGAGGTAAGCAGCAACAGCAGGCTCAAGCTTGGTACCCCAGGCCCAAGCAGGGTCCCCAACAGCCCCGCAAAGGAGGTCAAGGTGCCAGTCCAGGAGCCTCCTCCTCCTCCAAGCCTGCTCAGTGACGGGTCAGGGGTGGCCACCCCTACACCAGTCACGCCAGTTTTGGGTCCTCCCGTTTGGGGCCGGCTCCACTACTTTCTTTCCCGCCAGTCCGTATCACTTAGGACAGGTGGGTCCTGAAGTGGTCGGTCGGGACTGCCTCTAGAATTCAAGCAGTGCCTCCTGCCGAGCCCGTGCCTTGGGAGGAAAGATCTCAGTTTGGTAATTTCAGTCTGCTCTTCGGGACGACATTGCTCAGCTCCTCCGCAGGAGGCAGTAGTCTATGCTGGATCCTCCCACAGACCCAGGCCTGCGGTCCAGGTACTTCCTGGTGCCCAAGCCTGACGGGGTTACGCCCATCCTAGATCTCCACGACCTGAATCAACATCTCGGTCTCGCACCTTCTGGATGGTAACTCTGAATCAGATCATACCACCTCTGGAGCAAAACATGTGGCTCTGTTCACTGGATCTACAGGACGTGTTTTTTCCATGTCCCAATCCGTCCGTCCCACCAGCGGCTCCTCTGCTTCAAGGGAAGGGACCTTGTACGAGTTCCAAGCCATGCCGCTCGCCTGTCATCGGCCCCTCGGTCTCACTCAAGTGCATCGAGTGGTGGCGGCCCATCTACGGTGTCATGGGTTTGACATACCCTCACCTCGACGATTGGCTCCTGGCGCGGTTCCTCACTGAGGTGGAGAGGTCCAGACCCGGCCCTCCCAACCTGTTCCCACTAGACTCCTGTTCAACAAGGCCAAGTCGGAACTCGTGCTCCTCAGGTGATGGGCTTTATCGGGCAGAGCCTCGACTCACAAGCCAGAGCTCGGCTCCCGGAGGACAGGGCAGAGGTTCTTTCCTCCTTTGCCCAGTCATTTCTGGTTGGGCTCTGTGCCCCGCCTGAACTTCCCATGGCTTTTCGTTACATGGCTGGCGCAGCACCCCAGTAGTCCGTTGGGCCAGATCTGCATGCGGCCCAATGGGAGCTGGCCGCCAGTGGCCCAGCGCTGTAATAATTCGGCTGTTGGTCACTGTCACCCGAAGATGTGGGACGCCTCCAGTGGTGGACCGTCCCAGGTCGTCTGCAGGAAGGGATCCCGTTTGTCCGCCTCGAGCAGATGGTCGTTCTCACGACCGATGCCTCTCTCATTGGCTGGGGAGCCCACATGGGGGACAACAGAGCCCACGGGTTCTAGACCCTCGGAGTCCCGATGCCACATCAACCTGCTGGAGCTCAGAGAAGTCAGACTCGCACTGTTAGCTTTCGCTCCTCCGCTCTGGTGTCAGGTGGTTCAAGTCCAGACAGACAATACCACGACCATGTACTAACTCAACAAACAGGATGGCACGCACTCCTGTCTGCTATGCAAGGAGGCACTCCAGATCTGAATGCTCATCAGCCGGTTGGAGGCAGATCTCCTTGCCATCCATGTGGCAGGAGTCTTTCAGCCGCATAGGCCAGACGTCCCATGAGTGGTCTCTCCGTCCAGAGGTAGCTTACAATCTGTTCTCCCATTGGGGCAAACCGTTGATGGACTTGTTGCCTCCAGGGAGAACACCAAGCTGAGGCCATACCATATCCGCCCCCCTCAGCAGGGCTCGCTGCAGGGGGATGCCTTCTTGAGGCTGTGGACCCCAGGCATCCTCTACGCCTTCCCTCCATTTCCCTTGATCTAATAGGTGTTACTCAAGGTGAGGAGGGACAAGGCAATGGTGATCCTGGTAGTCCCAGATTGGCCCCGCCAGTTCTGGTATCCAGATCTCCTCAGCCTCAGCTCCAGGCTCCCGAGGCGGCTTTGTACATGCCCGGACCTAATCTCAGTCAACAAGGGGAAGGTACTCCATCCGGACCTTCAATCCCTGCACCTGACAGCCTGTTTCCTGAGCGGCTAGAGTTCCAGGCCTTGGGTCTTTCTGTCAAGGTCCTCAACGTGGTTGAGGCTTCCCATAAGGAGCTCACTCAGAAAATGCTATGCCTTCAAGTGGAAGAGATTCTCCATTTGGTGTCAGGCAAGGGTTGGACCCTTCCTTCTGTTCATTGGCTAGCATTCTGACTACTCAGGCTCTTCTCAGCTAGGGCTTCTGCCGACGTCACCTCAAGGTGCATCTATCAGCCATCTCTGCTTACTCGGGCGCTGGCCGCGTCGGTGGATCAGGAGAAGGTGGTCGGGCTCTGTTTCAAAGGCCTTGATCATATCCCCTCTGGTGCGAGAACCTCCACTGTGGGATCTACTGCTGGTATTGGCTAAGCCTCATAAGTGCTTATTCAAACCGATGCAGGTGCGATATCTCCCACCTGTTGTGGAAGACTGCCTCTTGGTGGCTATAACGCTATCCAGAAGGATGGGAGAGCTCCAGGCGCTTTCCATCGAGTCTCCTTATCTGGTCTTCCATAGGGGCAAAGTTGTCCTGCGCCGCCACCCGAGATTCCTTCCGAAGGTGGTGTCAGAGTTTCACCTTAACCAGGTGTTGACTCTTCCGGTGTTCTACACCAATCACACCTCGGAGCCGAATATAGGCTCCATACTCTGGACCCTAGAAGAGCTCTCTCTTATTATAAGGAGCGGATGGCTGAAGTTCAGGAGAGGTTCGCCAGCTGTTTGTCACTTACACTTGAAGCCGCACGGGCAGACCTGCAGCCAAGCCGGGATGAGTAGGGCAGGTGGTCACCCCTGCATAGATCTTCGTCATAGGGTGGCAGGCATGGAGCCTCCCAAAGGGATAAGAGCTCATTTTACCTGCCATACCACTGCTTCGGTGGCTGCTTCCAGGGTCGTCCCCATCCAGGAAATCTGCAGGGCTGCTACCTGGAAGTCAGCACACACCTTCATTACCCACTACCACATCAACCTCGAGTCACGCCGGGATGCTAGTTTTGGGACCTCTGTTCTCCAGCCCTTATTTCCTAAGTAGGGGGTGTGCACCTTGCCTCCCTCCTCCCGGAGAACTGCTAGGAGTCTGCCAGTAAGTGTGAATTGAACAACATATCCACGTCCCTAGAAATACAGGATCTTACTTGGAGAAACAGCTCTTGCAGCAGGTTACACCATTAGGACTAAAGCCGGCAGGCGTCAGGACCCCACGGAATTCCTCTTAGCTAGTTATCTTCAGCGGGACCGCCTAGCGCCGGGTCCCGCCCGACATCAGGCGTAGTACATAAGGGGCGGTCCTGCCAGATTCCCCCAGTTCTTCCCTCGCCGCGCTTGCATGTCTCGACCTCGCCGTTTTCTAGCGCCACGACGCCGGTTAAGTTCTTCCTTTGGGGAAAGTTTGTTTTTTCAGCTCTTGCTGTCTGATGTCCTCCAACCTCCGCTAGGCCATCCTTCAAGTGCGCCTGTGGAAGAAACCCGCTTATGATCCGCAGATTCAGCTCATGGGCCCGTGCCTGGGCCCAGACCACTACACCCAGTCCTGCTCTTTTTGCCAGGGCTTCAACAGCCGGACCCGGATCCGTCGCCAGAAGGCCCTTCAGGCGTTCCTGCTTGAGGAAAAAATCAGGACCATGGACGCAGCCTCCAAGGGGGAATCCTCAGAGAAGGCCCGGAGACGCCCTGAGAAGCATAGGGAGAAAGTTAGATCCAAGTCCCCGTCTAGGGCCTCTGACTCCCGTAGCTCTAGCTCCCGGTCCGACCGCTCTCCTTCCCGGGCCCGTTCTCAGCCTCCCCCCCCCCGCAGCGGTGGAGACTCCTTCAGGCTCCTCTTCTGTCTCACAGGCCAAGACCTCCAGGCCTTCCTCATCTTCCTCTTCTAAGGCCCTGGCTAGGTCGGGGGACCGTCATCACCACAATAAGTCCGGTTCCTGCCATTCCGAACCCGACGTCAGGTCTGTCTCCTCTGCCTCCTCCTCCCAGAGGAAGACCAAAGAGCTTACTCCTAAAGAAGCTGCTGACCCGCGCCGCCCTCACACCATAGGTCCCAGGAACCGCCAGACGCCTGCCGCTGGTCAGGCTTGATGGGTTCTCGGGGTCGTCGGGCCGGGGACCGAGTCTCGCATCTGCATCTCCATTGAGAAGAGGACTGGACGCCTCCCACCCACGCCGGTCAGAGACGACATGGAGGAGGAGCTGACCCAGCCCGAGACCAGACTGGCGAACCTGTCCTGTCGCACACCCCCAGGGAGCCCTCTCCGAACCTGAGACCCTGGGAGCTGACGGAACCCGACGGCCGGCCATCGGAGCCCGGTCCGGCGTCGGGCCTCTCCATATCTGAGGTCAAGGAGTTGTTCACTTACTGGTGGGACACCATAAAAAGGGATGTGGTTCCCACCCCTCCTCCTCCTCCTCCACCTGCGACCCCACCGGCCCCTGAGCCCCCTACTCCATCCGGGGCGGCAGGCCGAGTACCTTCCCCCCAGGAGCCAGCAGATCCTCCTAGGGGGAGACCAGACAAAAGGAGACCTCCGTCCAGATCTTCTTCAGGGTCGCCCAGCCCTAAGAGACCCAGAAGACGAGCCGTCGCCTCGACAGAGGATACGGGATCGAATTCTCGGAAGGATCCAGATCCCTCTCCGATCCACATCCCTTCTCCGGACCCACGTGAGCTTCCTAGATCTCCTCCGATGACCCATCGCTCTCAGAGATCATGAGGCATATCCAAGAGAACATGGCTGGGATGTGAAGAATTAGACCTCAGAGACTACGCCCGCCAGGTATCTTCGGCAGAAAGATCCTAAGCCTGTGGTGGTACCACCTTGGTGGACACTTTGGATGTCACTCAGGCGGGAAGCCGCCCACACTGGCGCCCGGCGATGCCGAAGAAAGCTGACCGCTAGGGAGGACCAGTATCTGGCTTCACATCCTCTGGCCGACTCTCTGGTCATCACAGCTTCTCATGACCGGTCCCAGAGACCGCAACATTTGAGCACCCTGCCACCAGACCCGGAGTCCAAACAGCTGGACGCTATGGGCAGGCGCACGTATGCTTCCACTACTTGCGCCATCAGATCCCTGAACTACTAGACCCACATGGTACAGTTCCAAAATGCCTTGTGGGAGCAGGGACTGGACCATGGACAAATTGCCAGATGGTGAGCAGAAGGAGGAGATGTTGCAACCTCCAGCACGGGTTCGGACGTGGAACCCAGGTGCTGCGAGCCAGACGATTCCGCGGACTCCTCGGCCAGAGCAGTAGCTTCGGGTGTATGCCTCCAGAGACACTCATGGTTCCGTGTCTCCGGATTCACCCCGGACATCCAGAAGAACATCCTGAATGCCTCATTTCATGAAGTCCTTTTTGGTGAGTCCTCAGAGAGGGTCCTCACCAAACTTCAAGAGGCTGGGAAGGCGGTGCGGTCTGTCCAGGCTATGTACAGACCCAAGCTTAGTTCCTTTCGTAGGAACCAAAGCCGTTTTCGAGGCCAGGTGCAGAGACAGCAGTCCCGTGCCGGCCCACAACAGAGGGGCTCCTTCTCCCGCAGAGCCCAGGGGAAGTCGTCCGCGGGTCTAAGCCAGCAACCAGCCAAGCCGGCTCAGCCCGCTGGACCCTCGGCCGCCACAGCATGACTCCTTCCTGGCCCCCACCCCTCAGGATCAACGGGACAGCAAGGTCGGGGGTCGCTTTGCGGACTACCTGCCAGGGTGGCTGTTCATAACCACCAACAGGTGGGTCCTTCAGTTGGTCGAAATGCGGACAAGCCACCCTTGAGCCTCCTCTGCTCTCCGTTACTCGGGTCAGCACAAATTGCTTATCAGGCAAGAAATACTCGTGCTCCTGCAGAAGGGAGCGGTGGAGTATGTTCCAGAGAACCAGATAGGATCCGGATACAGTACTATTCCCACTTCTTTCTGGTTCCGAAGAAAACAGGGGACCTCCATCCAATCTTGGACCTCAGCGACCTAAATACATCGGTCGCCTACAAATGTTTTCGCATGGTGACCCTTCAGGGTCTCGCTCCCATGCTAAAGCAGGACGCCTTCTTAGCGTCCCTAGACATGCAGGACGCATACCTGCATATCCCTGTGGCTCAAGCGTACAGGAGGTTCCTGCGCTTGAAGTTTCTCGGCCACCATTTCCAGTTCCGGCTCTTCCGCTCGACTGTCATCGGCCCCCAGGGTCTTTACCAAGTGCATGGCAGTCGTAGCTGCCTTTTATGAGACAGGGCCACTATGTGTTCCCGTACTTGGACGATTGGCTTCTCATGGCCGCCTCCAGAGAGGTGTTGTTGCTGGCTATCCAGAGCACCCAGGACGTGTTCCAGTCTCTGGGCATCCTAATCAATTACAAGAAGTCTCTCCTCGTACCATCACAGAAGCTGCAGTTCATAGGCACAATTCTGGACATCGTCCAAGGGAAAGCATTTCTTCCCGACGAAAGAGCGGAACGCATCAGATCCCTCATCAGGGACCTCTCGGCGAAGAAGACTGCCCCTGCCAGGCTGGTCCTTCGTTTGCTCGGACACATGGCTGTGGCCATTCCAACCGTCCCTTTGGCAAGGCTCCACATGCGGGTAACTCAGTGGATGCTCAAGGTGCAGTGGGACCAAAGGCAAGACACATGCAGCAGCTGGTCAGAATCACGAATGCCGTGATTCGAGACTGGCAGTGGTGGCTAGACCCAGGCACACTCTCTGCGGGTGTTCCATTTGCAGCGCCGTCCCCGGAGGTGATCCTTTCCATGGACGCCTCAGGGCTGGGGTGGGGAGCACACCTGAACGGGGTGAGGTCCCAGGGAATGTGGACCCCTCAAGAAGCTCATCTCCACATCAACATTCTGGAGATGAGGGCGGTCCTTTACGCCCTGCAGGCCTTTCAGTCAGAGATCCTGCCGAATACTCTTTTGCTCCAAACAGACAATACGGCGGTGATGTACTACCTCAACAAACAAGGAGGCGCGCACTCTTACCCCTTTGCAGGGAAGCGATGAGAGTGTGGGATTGGTTAATCCGACACGGCGTGAGCCTGATTGCAGTTCACGTTCCCGGAGTGGACAATACAATCGCAGATGGCCTGAGTCGTTCCCAGGCCAGAGTCCACGAGTGGGAATTTCTTCAAGGGGTAGCAGAGGATCTGTTTCTTCGATGGGGCACTCCAGAACTGGACTTATTCGCTTCCCCATCCAACGCAAAACTGCCCAATTTTTGCTCGCTAGATCCAGGGCCTGGTGTTTTCTAGTGAGACGCGTTGTCCCTCTCCTGGGCGGACAGATTCCTCTACGCTTTCCCTCCCTTCCCATTGATCCAGAGAGTTCTTCTCAAACTGTGCAGGGAGCATGCAACAATGATCCTGGTAGCCCCATTCTGGCCCAGACAGATCTGGTTCCCCTTTCTAACGCAGCTGTCCCGGGAACCTCCAATCCCATTGCCTTTCAGCTCCCATCTCTTGTCTCAGGAGGAAGGTTCTCTAGTCCACCCGGACTTACGCTCACTGAACCTGCATGCATGGCTCCTAGACATAGCTATTTTGGCGACACGGGTCTCGCGAAGAGGTGGCGAAGTTCTTCCGCGCCAGAAAGTCGCAACACATGCACGTACGCTATGAAATGGCGCTTTGCTTGTGGTCGCAAGCACGCCTCTCCCTTTAGGATGCCCGTGAGTGGTGCTGGAATACCTGCTTTCCTTTTCCATTTGGGTCTCACTTACTCCTTTATTAAGGTGCACCTTTGCGCGATTTCTACTTACCACTTCCCGGTGGGACAGCGCACAGTGGCACAGCTTGATGCCTCTCGAGATTTCCTGAGAGGGGTGTTACACCTTAGGCCACCCATTAAGGATCCAGTTCCTCCATGGGACTTACTCTTTGTCCTGGAACAACTCGCACTTCCTCCCTTTGAACCTGCCGCGGATTGCAAGCTGCGTTTTCTGTCGTGGAAAACGTTATTTTTGGTTGCTGTCACGTCAGCAAGGAGAGTTTCCGAGCTCCACGCTCTTATGTGTAAGAAGCCTTATTTAATTTTCCACCAGGACAGAGTATTTCTGAGGACGAATCCTAAGTTTTTGCCTAAGGTGGTCTCTGCCCTCACTCTCAACCAGGACATCAATTTACCTGTATATTTTCCAAAATATTCCAATAGAGGAGAGGCATTGCTTCACACCCTGGATGTTCACCGCTGTCTAAGGTACTACCTGAACAGAACTAAACAGCTCCGCAAGTCGGAGCAACTATTCGTTTCCTTTGCTGAGAGGATGCTGGGCCAACCTGTCTCAAAGCAGTCTCTTTCTCGCTGGCTTGTCCAGTGTATCTCATTCTGCTACGACAACAAACAGAAGCCCTCCCGGTACAGTCCGGGGCCATTCGACAAGGGGGTGGCTACCCTCGCTTGCAGCTCTTCAGAACGCCTCCACCTCTGCCATTTGTGCCGCAGCTACTTGGAGCTCTGTGCACATTCATTAGGCACTATAGCCTGGATATTGCATCACGGGCGAGCCTGTTTCGCGCCTGGCTGCATACAGGTCTCCTGTCCTAGATTCAGGACTTGGCAAGATCTTCCTATTTCCTCCTCCCAGAATGCTTACAGACGCTGTTGCTTTGGAAATCAGTCCTAATGGTGTAACCTGCTGCAAGAGCTGTTTCGAAGTAAGATAGTACAGTTGCGTAAGAACTTACCTGTGGCTGGTAGATCTTCAGAACAGCTCTTGCAGCAAACTCTCCGCCCACCATTCCCCTTGGAGGAGGCTTATCGAGTTTTGGGCAGGGCTTACGCCTTGGTCTTTTGATGACGGATCCTCGGTCTCCCATTCTGATGTCATTCTGCGGCCGGGAGTCTCCGGCGGGAGAACTGGGGAATCTGGCGGGACCGCCTCCTTATGTACTACGCCTGACGTCAGGGGCGGGACCGACGTCAGGGGCGGTCCCCGCTGAAGATAGCTAGCTAGAATTCCGTGGGGTCCTCACGCCTGCCGGCTTCAGTCCTAATGGTGTAACCTGCTGCAAGAGCTGTTCTCGAAGATCTAGTGTTACGGTAAGTTCTTATGTAACTGTACTTTACTCACCTGTAACAGGAGTTCTAGGAGTGGTATATGTTGTTCATCCACACAACCCACCCGACCTCCCCGGCTTTGACACGCAGCCGGGCTTCCAGCGGGCTAGATCTGGCATCATGGGGCGGAGCCGAGAGTTTTACCACCCGGGTGGGTGGGAGGAGCCAGCTTGAAGACTTCCGGCCAGATTTAAAGGGGAAAGGGACATGCCAAAGAGTGTGGATGAACAACATATACCACTCCTAGAACTACTGTTACAGGTGAATAACCTGTTTTTTTCAGTGTTCAAGTCCACCGAGGTGCAGAAGTTGGTGCATGCAGGATCCCACTGGAAAAGAGTGAGATCATAGAAAATGTTGACAGAAAAGATCAGTGGTTTATCTTGTGTGTCCTGTTTTAGATGCTAAGATGGTGCATGTCAGCTGGGCTATCCTGGGTAATGAAATTGTTAGGGAAAAAAATTCCAACATCAAACTAGTTGTCTTGGGTTGTAGGTTCTGCACTTAGCCCTTTACTGGTATTTGACAACCTGTTTTATATAATGTGTTGTGACTGTGAAATGTGTGTGTATGTATTTATATTTGTATTCTTTTTAATTTCTGATACTTCAGTGGTAGGGAAAATGATGGAATCACTTCTAAATGAAAGAGTTGTTGAGTTCCTAGAGGCCAGTGGGGCACAGGACCCAAGGCCGCATGGATTCACAGCAGGAAGGTCATGTCAGACAAATCTAATAAATTTCTTTGACTGGGTGACCAGTGTGGTGGACCAGGGAGGGGCAGTAGACATGGCCTACCTAGACTTTAGCAAGGCATTTGACTCAGTCCCAGACAAAAGATTAATATATGAGTTAGCCAGCCTTGGCGTGGGTCCCAAGGTGGTAGCCTGGGTTAAAAATTGGCTGGACAACAGGATACAGAGGGTAATAGTAAACAGAGTTTACTCTGAAGAAAGGGGAGTTACTAGTGGGGTACCGCAGGGTTCGGTACTGGGACCGGTCCTCTTTAATGTCTTTGAGTGACATTGCAGAGAGACTGGAAGGAAAAGTATGTTTCTTTGCAGATGACACAAAGATCTGTAGCAGGGTTGATGCAAAAGGTGGGGTGGAGAGAATGCAAAGGGACTTGGCAAGTTTGGAGAAATGGTCAAATATATGGTAGCTTAGATTCAGTGCAAAGTAATGCACCTGGGAAACAAAAAATCCAGGGGAAGAGTACACAATGGGGGTGAGATAACAACAACGACAACAGAAATGGAAATGGACCTGGGGGTAGTCATATCAGATGACCTTAAGGTGGGCAAGCAATGTGAGAAGGCAGTAAGGAGGGCTGGTGGGATACTGAGATGCATAGGGAGAGGCATCACCAGTTGAAAACAGGAAGTTGTTTTCCCTCTGTACAGACCGTTGGTGAGACCCCATCCAGAGTTCTGCATCCAGTTCTGGAGACCCCATCTCCGCAAGGACATAGACAGGATGGAGGCTGTCCAGAGGAGGGCAATTCAAAATGGTGCAGGGTCTGCACCAGAAGACATACAAGAGAGATTAAAGAAGCTAATATTTATACACTCTGGGGGAGGCATGATAGAAACTTTCAAGTACATCAAGGGAATCAACAGAGTCCGAGATGGTAGCATCTTTCAGAAAAAGACATGTGCAAGAACAAGGGGGCACAATTTGAAGATAGAGGGGGGAATGGCTCAAAGGTAATGTGAGAAAGTATTTTTTTCACAGAGAGGGTTGTGTATACATGGAACAGCTTTCCTGAGGAGGTAGTGGACTCACAAACAGTGGAGGGAATTCAAGAATGCATGGGACAGACATAAGGCAATTCAAGTGGGGGGTAGGAGGAAGTAGGCTGTTGGTTAACTAGGTTCTGCAGCCTATGCATTAGGTAGGGAAATGGGCAGAATCGGTGGGCCCAGCGGTCCTTATCTGCCATCAAATTCTATGTTTCTGTGCTTATCTTGCAAATAGTTAATCTTCTCTTTTTTTTTTTCATTCTTTCAGAGATGCAAAGGCCTGTGTGATTCATGGTTCAGATCTAAAAGACATGGCTAGTGAACAGATGGATGACATCCTGCACCATCACACTGAGATTGTTTTTGCCAGAACTTCTCCCCAGCAGAAACTGATCATTGTGGAAGGCTGTCAGAGACAGGTACTGGATTCTTGGGTTAAGCTTAGTTGCAGTTCTTTCAGCATAATTAGGTTCCTTGCACGAGACTATACACTGTTTAGCTGCCAATTGCCAAATAGTGTTTTGCTAATAATTTCCATAGTGGGCTATTGAGAGCATAGTTCAAATAGCCAAATTGCTACTACATTTCCACAAATACAGTGATTTTTGTTGTAAGGTTTGGCTAGGAGTTGTCCTTTGGGTAAAGTGTTCAGGTGGCAGTCAGCCAACATTCTATGGAGCTTACACTGAGTAGACTTACTTTACTCAAACTCCTAAAGCCTATAAAGGATATTTAATTGGGACTTCTGAACAACGCAGGCCTTAGGGATTCAGAGGTCTTGTGCAGGAGTAGGAATGTTCCTGGATCACATGTCCTAATTTTTGTCATCTGTAGTTACCACTTAATTCAAATATACATTCTTTGGTTACCAGTTTAATCACGATGCTAGCGTAGGATATGTAATAAATGCTTGTATAAGCTTATAATGGCTCCACCGTAGGTAAATGGGTACTAGATGGTTTCAGGGACTGGTACATTATAGTAATTGTTAATCCAAAAATAATGGAAAGCTGTTACATGTTATTGTGTATAGTTTCCGAACATAGCTAATGTGTTCTTATCAGGTGGCGCACTAACCAGAGGCAGATATGTCACAGTTAGGCCTGTTTTTGATTTTATATTATGTAAAACAGCAGGCCTCATTGTATAAGTTGCACTACACACACAGAAGTTGTCTGCAGATAAAAACACCATGGCCCATACACTATTTACCCTACCTACACTGGCATCACAGACCCTACTTGGTCTCCTGGTCCTGTCCCCAACCCCCTTCCCAATGTCTATCCCATGTAGTCTTGAATCCTGTAACTGTTTTATCGCCCACCACCTCTACTGGGAGGCTATTCCAAACGTCTACCACCCTGTCCGTGAAGAAGTTCACCCCCACAATCCAGCTTCATAGTGTGACCCCTTGTCCTCTAGCATTTTTTTCCTTTGTAAAATGCTATCTTCCTGCATCCTGTTTATACCTGTGAGGTATCTGAATGTTTCTCATCCCAGGGATTCTTAAGTATGATTGACGAAGCAGTATGCCAGCTGGGTTCAGCTATCCCAGAGAGGAGGAGTCGGTGTAAATTAAGTCATTGCTTTGGCCAGTCAGGAGAGAGAGGGAGAGTACTGCTCTGCAGAGTAAGCCTGAGGGGCTTCAGAACTTTCTCTCCACTGACTGAGCAACACTACCCTGGAGCGCTCTCATTCTCTCTGAATCTTACTTTTTTGTGCCGCCTTCAGTGTTTAGGTAATTTGTTTAAACATTATTTCACTTTTTCCGTGGTTCCCAACTCCCCTCCCGTTTTCCTGTGCTTCGGCACAGGTTTTCAGCTTTTCCTGCAGTAAAAAGTTCCACGTCTGTGGTAAAATCCATGTTTTTGTACTTTTATTCTACTCTAAATGATCTGTGGTTTCTTTTTACTGCAGAGTTTCTTTATTTTATCTACTTTTCTCTGTGGTTGAGTGCCCATTTTTCCACAGCTTCCCCCAACTTGGAACCAGTCTCTCCATCACTTTAAAGATTTGTTTCTTGGGTTTCCTTCAAATTGGTACTTAAGGGAAATCCATTTTCCTGTCTGGACACTAAAGAAATTGTTTGCCAGTTTTCAGAGTGTGGAGGTAGACACTGCATTGCTCCAAGTAAAATCAGCCTTTTGGACTAAAGAGAAGACATGGCTTCTAAGTCTGCCTCCCCTCCTCTAAAAGCACTGATGAGGGTACCTCAAATCAGCATAAAAATAAAATTTCCTCCAAGGATGCGCATGAAGTTAAGTCTGATAAAACTAAATGGTCTGGTCAAGCCTTGAAAAGACAATATGAACAGGGTTCTGGTTCAGTCTCTGCTAAAAAGACAAAGAAAGGAAAACATACTGCTGCCCCTCCCGCCGAAAAGCAAGGGGAGACACCATTGGCACATAAAGATATGCAAATAAAATGCTAAATGGCTAAGGCTTGGCATGTATATCTGACTTTCTAGGAGCGTGGATATGTTGTTCATCCACACTCTCTGGCATGTCCCTTTCCCCTTTAATTAACCTAAAAAAAACCAGGCCATGCTCTTTGGGTCCCGGGCAAAGATTAAGGCCGCCCGTATGCCGTTCTGTGTATCCGGCAAAGGAGATATCCCGATCCCTATCACGGACAACTTCAAATGTCTGGGAGTAATGCTGGACCCACAGCTTGACCTTGTCCTTCATATTCAGAGGATATGTAAAACAGTCAACTGTAAACTGGGTCTGGCCTACAGAAAAACAACCTCACACCAGCTGCATGATGTTGCCTTACGAGAGGGATGCTACCCTCTTTGTGTTATGGGCTCCTGCTGTTTGCTAGCACCACTAAGGCCCATCTCTAGGTGGTCGATACAGCTTATAACAACAAATTGTCGCCTTCTTCCCCATCGGGCCCCCGGCTCACTCATCACTGTGAGCCCATAACAAGCTACACTGGCTCTCGCCTACAAAGTACATTGACTTTGTCCTTGGTTGCTTCACTGGTAAGGTCCTCAACACGGGTACCCCTCCAGGGGTGGCAAGCTTGCTGGCCCAAACTGCCCTCTCGTCATATCACTTTAGGTCTCAGGGGTCTGCCACACTCAATGTACCTGTGACTAGGACCAAGATGGGTGAAAGGGACTTCGCAACATGTGCCCCTAAACTTTGGAATACCTTTCCAACCCAGGTCTGTGCTGCCTCCTTGCAGGGCAACCTGCACTCTTCCCTATGGAGCCATCTTAAAAGTGCATCGGCTCAGGATGTCAAACCCCATGACGTATGTTTAGCACTTGCACCCATACAAAACTGCCGGCCCTTAAAATGTAGTATTTCTGTACTGCCCCAAACTTGATGCAAGATGTGTAATCTTGCCTGTAGTCGCTTAACGTGTAACCTGTTCCTAATCATGGGATGTGTAATCTTACCTTGTAGTCTTATGATGTGTAACCTGTTCTTAATTATGTACCATGTTGTCCCAAGTGTGTATGTATGTAATTTCCTGTACTCTCCCGGGTCATACCTGAAAATAGGCAAATTGCTTGTCTAGTGTACTTAGCTGGTTAACAAAAGCTAAATAAATAATAAAATAATAAAAATCTGGCCAGAAAGTCTTCAAGCTGGCTCCTCCCACCCACCCAGGTGGTAAATACTTTGGCTCCGCCCCATGACACCAGATCTTCCTTTCTGCTGGACGGTTCAGGTTCCCTCGTGCTACTTCTGCAGTTCGTAAGCCCTGGATTCTCAATGACAGTTTTCGCTGCAACGCTTTCTCTAAAACTCTATCAGAGTTTACGATACCAATCCAAGCACATCGGACATGGAGGACAAGTCGTCCCCCAGATTTCGCCGGTGTCCCTGTGGACAGAAAATGTTGTGCACTGATCCCCACCTCTCGTGTATCTACTGCTTGGGTGTCGTACATGACACCACCTCTTGCACCATCTGTCTGGCCTTCCATCCCAAAGTCCTGGACGACCGGAAGGCGCACCTAAAATTGGGGAGACTGGAGCTTTGCAACCCACTGGTGAAATCGAAGGAGGCAAGGTGGGCGGTTTCCGTGGCTGTGGGATCCGCCGGGCAGCTAGATCAGATGGCAGCTTTCGAAGAGGAAGCTGCTCAAGTTTCGGCCAGCCAAAGTTTTTTTGTGCCTCTTAACCTTGGCTCTACCTTCACTGGGTCCTTTCTGGAGTTGTGCCAGCCTCTCTCCATCAGGGGTGAGGCGCCCTCGGGCTCGCACTCCTCCCACCCTAGGAAAAGGGACAAGGACCTCAAGTCTTCTTCATCATGAAGAAGATGTTCCTGGGACCGAGAAAGGTCTGATTCTCAGGAACTTGCAGTCTCGACCTCGGTTGAGATCACTTCCTCGGCCGCCGGCTTCTTGGACCTTCCGTCAGGCCAAGGCACTGAGGCCGAGGAAATGGCTGAACCGGCCGAGATTTCTCTCGACCCAATCGAGCCTTTGTCGCCGACTCCGGTCGATGACTCCTTGGAAAGGACACTTATCCTTTCCTTCCCCAACGAGGAGACCCAACCCTCGGGTGTCCAGATCGAGAGAAAGGTGCCGGAACCTTGGTTCTCCCCGACTCCAGCTTCTCTCGATCAAACGAGCTCACCCCATCGGTCTCGATCGAGGACCAGGACCCCTTCGATCGAAAAACCGAAGAAAGGTCCCAAGCACTCCAGGAAGAGCGTCGCCACTGATCCTCATCCTCCTTGGACGAGGAGAGACTTCGACGGAAGCTCCATTGACGTTACAAGGATCTAATGTGGCAACAACTGATTCTGACCAGTCAAAAGCCGGCTCCACCAGCAACACTGGCCATTACTTGGCCCCAGCCTCTTAGGCCGAAGCCAACCCCTCCGGAACAGAAGGTCTCTGTTCCCCCACCTGTAGGGCTGGCATGCATTCCAGCTCAGCCTGTTTTGGTCTCCCCATCGATACTGGTGGAACCACCGCCTAAGCAGCCTCAGGGAGGGGCTCCCTCGAAAGAGGATCGGACGGACACTGTCCTCCCCCATTGTCTGTCCATTACTGTTGTCCCCGATCACCCTCGGCGTATTGAGGGAGACATAGGCGGGAGACCTTTATATCCCGAGTTTTCGGACTCTGATGCCACTGGTTTGCACTCGCATCCGGGGATGACGAGTCATCAGTGGCAGGCTTGGAGGACGGTCCTTCCTCTTTTCAGGGCATCCTCCGCCTGATTTCCGAATTGACCGGAATGCCCTTGGAGCCTAGCCAAAAGAAGGCGGAATACCCCCTCACGGATATCCTCAAGAGGGGGGATACCCCGACTGAGGCCTTTCCAGTGGCCGAACCCATTGTTGGTCAGCCCTTGAGCTATGGCAGCGCCGTGCCTCCTGCCCAACTCCGTCTGCCCGCATGGTCCGCAAGTACACGATACCCGTGGGGTTCCTGGCGGGTTTCACAGAGCATCCCTCAGCCGAGAGCCTTGTGACTGCCTCTGTGTTTAGATGCACGGGTAGCTTAGCTGATACTGACCGCCCTCCGGACAAGGAGGCCAAGAATATGGACCATTCTGCCCGGAAGGGTTATGCGGCCTCATCCTTGGGCCTTCGTCAAGCCAGCTTGGCTGTGATCATGGCACACTTTTCTCATGCCCTATTGGGGTCACTAGATGAAGTCCTCCCTCATCTCCCAGCGGACATGCAGATCAAGGTGAAGCAAGTCCATGACCAGAGCCGTGCTGTTGCGAAACAGCAACTTCAGACGGCCCTGGACATTGGAGATTCCTGTGCCCGCTCCTTAGCAGCCTCAGTGGCCACTCGCCACAGGGCCTGACTGAAGTTATCCTCCTTTCCGGCGGATACTCATCACAAGTTAGCTGACGTGCCCTTCCTTGGCACCGACCTCTTCGGTCCGGGAGTGGCAGGTCACTTCCAGCGAATAGAACAATCCAGTGCCACCTTGGATGCTACCTCTGCAAAGAGTTCTTCGGGCAAGAACTAGCAGAAGCACAAGAAGAAGCCCTTTCGGCACTCTTCCCTTGCGGTTAGACAGCCCTCCTATCAAGGAGGCCAGCAGCAACAGCAGGCTCAAGCTTGGCGCCCCAGGCCCAAGCAGGGTCCTCAACAGCCCCGTAAAGGAGGCCGAGGTGCTGGTCCAGGAGCCTCCTTCTAGCTCTGCTCAGTGACGGTCAGGGTTGCCACCCCTACACCCGCCATGCCAGCTCTGGGTCCCCTGCAGGGGCCGGCTCTGTCACTTCTTCCGCCTGGTTCGGCATCACTGACAGGTGGATTCTGGAAGTGGTCGGCCAGGGACTGCCTCAGAATTGAGCAGTACCCTCCCAGTCGAGCCCATGCCCCTCGGGAGGAAAGGATCTCAGCTCGCACTCAGTTGGCCCTTCGGGACGATATTGCTGAGCTCCTCCGCAAGGAGGCGGTAGCTGCAGTGCCGGATCCTCCTACAGACCCAGGCTTCGTGTCCAGGTACTTCCTGGTGCCCAAGTGGACAGGGGGTTGGCACCCCATCCTAGATCTCCACAACCTGAATCAATATCTCAGGTGTCACACCTTCTGGATGGTAACTCTGAACCTGATCATACTATCTCTGGAGCGAAACATGTGGTTCTGTTCACTGGATCTACAGGACGCCTTTTTTTCATGTCCCAATCCATCTGTCCCACCAGCGGTTCCTTCGCTTTAGGGTCGAAGGGACCCTGTATGAGTTCTGAGCCATGCCGTTTGGCCTGTCATCGGCCCCTCTGGTCTTCACCAAGTGGATTGCAGTGGTGGCAGCCCATCTTCGGCATTGAGGGGTTTGGATATACCCCTATCTTGATGACTGGCTCCTGGCGGGTTCCTCCCTTCAGGAGGTGGAGAGGTCCAGGGATCTGACCCTCCGAACCTGCCCCCAACTACTGTAGGCCTCCTGATCTGAGAGGCCAAGTCGGAACTCGTGTCCTCTCAGGTGATGGGCTTTATCGGGCTATAGCTCGACTCTCGTCTAGCCAGAGCTTGGCTTCGGGCGGATAGGGTGGAGGTTCTCTCCTCCTTTGCCCAGTCATTTCTGGTTGGGCACTTGCGCCCTGCTTGGGACTTGCTGCGCCTTCTGGGCTACATGGCGGCGTGCACTTCGGTGGTCTGTTGGGCCAGGTGGCACATGCGTCCCCTCCAATGGGAGCTGGCTGCCCAGTGGACTCAGTGATATGGTCACTTCGACAAGCTGATCACTGTAACCCAGAAGATGTGGGACGCTGTCCAATGGTGGACCATCCCAGACAGATTGCAGGAAGGAATCCCGTTTCTCTGCCCCGAGCCGACGGTCATCCTGACCACCGATGCCTCTCTCATGGGCTGGGGAGCCCACATAGGGGACAACAGGGCCCATGGGTTCTGCACCCCCCAAGGAGTCCCGATGCCACATCACCCTGTTGGAGATCAGAGCAGTCAGACTGGCCCTGTCAGCTTTCGCTCCTCAGCTCCTGGGTCATGTGGTTCAAGTCCAGACGGACAATGCCACGACCATGTACTACCTCAACAAACAGGGCGACATGCACTCCCATCTGCTATGCAAGGAGGCGCTCCGGATCTGGATCCTCGTCAGCTGGTTGGAGGTGGATCTCCTTGCCATCCATATGGCAGGAGTCTCAAACTAACTGGCGGATGCTTTCAGCCGCATAGGCCAGACATCCCACGAGTGGTCTCTCCATCCAGAGGTAGCTTACAATCTGTTCTCCTCTCGTTGGGGCAAACCGCTGGTGGACCTGTTTGCCTCCAGGGAGAACACCAAGCTGAGGCTGTACCCTGCCCGCCCCTCTCTGCAGGGGGATGCCATCTCGAGGTCGTGAACCCCAAGCCTCCTTTACACCTTCCCTTCATTTCCCTTGGTCCACAAGGTGCTTCTCAAGGTGAGGAGGGACAAGGTGACAGTGATTCTGGTAGCCCCAGATTGGCCCCTCCAGTTCTGGTATCCAGATCTCCTCAGCCTCAGCTGCAGGGCCCCAGAGTGGCTTTGTACACGCCCGGATCTCATTCAGCCAGGGGAAGGTATTCCATCCAGACCTTCAGTCCCTGCACCTCACAGCCTGGTACCTGAGCAGCTAGAGTTCCAGGCTCTGGGTCTTTCCGAGGATGTCTACACAGTGGTGGAGGCATCTCGTAAGGAATCGACCAGGAAATATTATGCCTTCAGATGGAAAAGGTTTTCCATTTGGTGTCAGGGTAAGAGTCTGGACCCCTTATCCTGATCTGTGGCTAACATTTTAGACTACCTTTGGTCTCTCTCCAAAGGGGATCTACGGTCATCGACCCTTAGGGTGACCCTCGCAGCCATTTCCGCTTACCAGGCTCAGGCCGGTCAGTCGACATTGGCACAGGAGACAGTAGTCGGGTGCTTTTTCAAAGGCCTGGATCACATATCCCCTCTGGTGCGTGAACCTCCACCTCCGTGGGGTCTCTTACTGGTTTTGGCAGAGCTCATGGGCAAGCCATTCGAACCCATGCACAAGTGTGAGCTCTCACACTTGTCATGGAAGACTGCCTTCCTGGTGGCTGTCACGTCAGCCAGAAGGACAGGGGAACTCCAGGCACTTTCGGTGAACTCCCCTTATCTGGTCTTTCACAGGGACAAAGTTGTCCTGCGCCCCCACCCAAAATTCCTTTCCGAAGGTGGTGTCAGAGTTTCACCTTAACCTGCTGTTGACTCTGCCAGTATACTACCCTAACTACACCTCAGACAGGCTCCATACTTTGGACCTCAGACGTGCTCTCTCCTGTTATAAGGAGAATGGCGGAAATTTGGGGAGAGGTTCGCCAGCTGTTTGTCACCTACACTGAAGCCGCTTCTGGCAGACCTGTAGTGAAGCGGACCTTTGCTAGATGGATTACATCATGCATAGGCCTGTGCTATGAATTGGCGGGCAAGGAGCCTCCCAGAGGGATAAGAGCTCATTCTACTCCGCCATACGGTTGCATCGGTGGCTGCTTCCGGGACATCCCTATCCAAGAAATCTGTCGGCTGCTACCTGGAAGTCAGCAAACACCTTCATTACCCACTACCACATCAACCTTGAGTCAGCCGATGCTGGGTTTTGGGGCCCTGTCTCCAATCTCTGTTTCCTAGTAGGTGGTGTGCGCCTTGCCTCCCTCCTCCGGAGAACTGCATGGAGTTCGTTAGAGTGTGGATGAACAACATATCCATGTTTCTAGAAGAACAGGTTACTCACCTGTAGCAGTAATTCTAGGAGTGGTATATGTTGTTCATCCACACTCACCGCTACTCTCAACTTTGAGCTTTAGTGTACAACCTGGTTTCCAGCGGTTAAAATCTGGCATCATGGGGCGGCGTGAGATGACACTCAGGGTAGGAGCTAGCAGATCTTTCCGCCAGATTTAAAGGGGAAAGTGGACAAAGTGGGATGAACAACATATACCGCCTCCTAGAACTACTGTTCTAGGGACATGGATATGTTGTTCATCCACACTTTATTGGCAGGTCCCTGTCGCTTTAAATCTTGGCCGGAAGGTCTCTGCTGGCTCCTCCCACCCACCCGGTGGTAAAACCTGCCCGCCCATGACGCCAGATCTTCCTACCGCTTGAAGCTCAGGTTCCTCCTTAGCGCTCTGCTTTTGACTGGTTCCTGAAAAGTTCGGTCTTCAAATTTATTAAAAGTATCCTTGAATCTTCGATCTTTTCTTCTTCGCCATGCGATGGCTTTTTCCGCCCCGAGAAACGAGAGTTGTCTCCTCCAGGAGGGACCTTGACCCATGTGCTCTTTTGCCTGGACTTGATCACGATCCTGCTTGTATTTTGTTCTGACCTCGGTCAGCTCTCCGAGGATCACGCGTCTGCCTCGGGCCTGACATCCGTGTTTTTTCCGCCCGGAGTTCTATCGGACCGCTGGTGCCCGCCTCAACTGTTTCTCTGCAGTCTTATCCTGCCAGGGAAGGGACGGGGTTCCTTCCTCTCCTTCGCTAAGGAGCTTATCCCGCCTCCTTGGATTCTTACATTCAGCCTCGCTCAGGAGTGGCCTCATTCCTCTCCAAGGGAGAGGGAACTCCGGCCTGTCTCGGCCTATCTCTAAAGGCCGCTGAAGCGGTCTCTTCGCCGGGAGCTGAAGTTTTCCTCCCTCATTGGCTGACCTCGACTGGCCGAGGTTTCGCCAGCCTGGCCTCACGGTACTTCTGTCAGGTCAGTTGCCAAACCCCTTCGGGGTCGGCTGAGGTCGTTTCTTCCTGCTTTCTGCGGAAGTCGAGGCTCTGTCCTCCACTGGCCGACAGCCCTCGGTCCGTCTCCGAGCTGAGGGAAGAGCGGTGCTCCCGGCTTCTTCCCAGGCCAGCCCCTCGTTACCCGAGGATTTAAGTCCTGTGTCTCGGGTTCACCTTCTTGGTCTGTTACCACACCCGGACCCGGGCGTTTCTCGGTCGGAGCACTGGGTTATGGTTTGGCTTGCCTTCTCCCCTCCTCGGATGAGGAGTGGTTTCATGCCGCTACGCCGGTATTTCGAGGGAACTTATGTGGCGACAGCAGCTGTCTGGGTCTCAATCGACCACACCATTCCCCCAGATAGCAAGCAGTCGCCGCTGGTCGGCAGCCATTTGTATCGGGTCGAGAGCCTTCTCCAGGACCGGTTGTCAGCCGACTCGCTGCCTCCGCCCACCTTCGGCGGAGCCGAGGACGGACGCGGGCTCGTCCTTCAGGTCTCTCGGTTCCCTCACTCCTGCCCACCCCGGCGGACTTAAGAGTGCCTGCAGCTTTTGCAGACCCTTCGAGCCTGGAGCAGGCTCTGCCATGTTTCCTGACAAGGAGGACCTGATCTTCCCAGGAACATCCAGTAGACGACAGCCCATCGTCTTCTAAGGGTCTACTTGGCTCATTTCCGAGTTTACTGGAATGCAGCTTAAGCCCTGCCTCGATCGGGCTCCTCTACTCCCTTCTGGAGATTCTGATCAAGGGGTTCCTCCACGGAGGCCTTCCGGTGGCTGAGGCTGTGGGCCCAGCCTTGGAGCCATGGCGTGGCCTACTTCTGTGCCCTGCACTTCGGCCAGGGTAGCTCGAGGTATCCTATCCCGCTCGGTTCTCTGCCCGTTTCTCTGAGCACCCTCGGCTGAAGGGGTTATTACCAATGACGCTTCCAATGTCTTGAAATGCCGGGATGTGGACAGACCTCGCCAAAGGAGTCCAGAAGGATGGACTATGTCGGACGTGAGGTTTACGCCGATGCCCTCCTTAGGCCTCCGCCAGGCCAGCCTGGTTGCACTGATGGCACATTTCTCCCACACCCTTTTGGGCTCCCTGGACGAGGTTCTCCTCATCTTCCCAGGCGATCATGACCACGGTTCGGCAGGTGCGGGACCAGGTAGACGGTGGCGTACAGCAGCTCCAGACTGCTCTGGATCTAGGCGACTCCTGTGCCAGATCGGTGGCTGCCATGCAGTGGCCATGCGCCGCAGGGCGCGTGGCTGAGGTTAACATCCTTTTCTGGAAACCCAGCAAGAGTTGGCGGACATCCCTTCTTGGGACTGACCTTTTCGCCCTGGAGGAGGGATACATCCATGGGCCCGAGAAGTCTGATGCCACCCGATTCGGGTCACTTCGCCCACGGGGTCAAGGCAGCCATCAGCTCTGCTATGAGCCCCTTTGCCCCCTGAGCCCTGGGGCCCCTGACCCAGCATGAGGGCCAGCAGGCATGCGCTGGGCGACCTGTTGCCAAACCAGCTCTTCCTCCAAAGGAAGCGGAGAGGCAGGAAACCGAGGCCCTCGCTCCCTCCTCCTCTAAGCCTGCTCAGGGACGGCCAAGGGCATTGCTCCGCCCCGCCGTCCCTGCTCGGGGTTTTTTCCCTGCGGGGATGGCTCCACCTCGCTCTGGAGGTGCTTAGGTGGATCCTGTTGCAAGTTAGCAGCGGATCCCCTTTGAGCCGTGCTCCCACGGGAATTTGAGTTCACTGCCCTGTGTCGGTCGTCCGACATGCCTGGCTCTCTAGTTAGAGATGATCAGGAAGGCCGTGGCCCCCCATTCAACCCTGGGTCGTGGTCCAGGTATTCCTGATCTCTTACGGACGGGGCTTGCGCCTCATCCTCCCACATGCCTGGATGGTCTCTCTCTGCAGACATTCCATCCTCAGGACGTGGCGCGTAGCGGATTCCTGGTCTCCAGGATGTACCTACTCCTCGTCCGCTTTTTTGGGGAGGCTCCAACTCTTCTGCGGGAGCTGCTTTACGAGTTCCAACACTTCCTTGCTTAGCAGTCTTGTGGCATGGAAGGTCCGGATGTCACCCCACCCGGAAGGCAGACTGGTCTCCCGTTCGGGAGCCGAGTGAGAACTCGTATCTTAGCGGTGAAGCTTCTTCGGGACTAAGCTCAACTGTGAGTCCGAGCTCAGCTCCGGGCGAACAGGGCGAGGTTTTCCTCCTTTGCCGGTCGGGTTGGCCGGGGAATTACGTCCTGCCAGGACCTCCTGCTCCTCCTGGGGCTCAGGGCGGCCTTCCCTTAGTGGGAGGGCCAGCCAGAGGTCACAGCGCTGTGTCCCGTGGACCAGTTCGTGACTTACAGCCCAGGAGTTAGGAGAACGCTCCCTTGGACCGTTTTAACTTCGGCAGGAGACTATCATGCTTGTTCGCCCTGAGTTGCCGGTCTTTCGGCCGGTGCTTCTTGGATGGGTGGGTGCCCATCTTGGGAATGCAGAGTGCGCCTCTGGTCCCTTGTGAGTCCCGATGTCCTTCCGCTCACTGGAGACAGACTGTCCGACACGGGCACCGCTGCCTCCGCTTGTACGGGTCTAGTGGTCTAAGTGCAAGTTGGATTATTCCAAGACCATGTGCTACCTACTCCGCCAGGTTTGGTCTATCCCCTTGTCTCGGTGCAAGGAGGTTCTCTGCATTGGGCGGTTGCGCAGTCAAGGCTTCCTAGCCATTTCATGGCAGGAGCCCATTTCCCTGGCTGTGGCCCTGAGCCGGGCATAGGCTGCGCCTCATGAGTGTCTCCCTGCAGGTAGTACAGGATCTTCTCCCTTTTCCTTCTGGGAGAATACTAGGCCGAGACTGTTTTTTTGCCCGCCTCAGCAAGGCTTGCTGTGGATGCCATCGGGCCACGGACCGGCCCTCCGTGCTCTCCCCATTTCCCTTGACCCACGGGCAAGGCGAGGAGGATTTGGTGCAGGTGATGCTGGTAGCCCCAGACTGGATTGCCAGTGCTGGTATCCAGCTCTCCTCAGTCTCAGCCCCAGGCTCCCGAGACGGTCTCTAGTCCGCCGGTCCTGTCTTCCTTTTCAGGGGAAGGTTATCCATCTGGACCTTCAATCTCTGCACCTGTTGGCCGTCCCCTGTGCGGCTAGGGGCCAGGCCTAGGGTCTTTCGGCAAGGTCCTCGACCTTCGGGGTGTCCTGCTAAGAAGTCGGCCAAGATGCTTGTCCTTTGGGAGAAGTTCCTTCTTCCGATGATGGGACAGGGCGGTGCCCTTCCCCGTCCCTGGACATAGCATTCCGGACCTTTTGCGGTCCATCCTTATACCAGGGCTTCGGTCGACGACCCTCTGGGTGCTTCTGCGGTCACCACTGTCTTCCGGGCGCGGGTCGGAGGGTAGCTGGTGGTCCGGCACTTCTAGGCCTCGACCACGCCTCCCTTTGGGAGAGTATCCTGCCCTGTGGGATCCTTATGGTATGGGCTTAGCTCATGAGCAAGCCATCCAACCTCTGCACAGGTGCTTCCCCACCTGTTGTGGAAGAACACCTTCTTGGGGCCACTCCGCCATCCAGAAGGCTGGGAGGTTCAGGCGCCTTTAAATCTCCCTATCCGGTCTTCCACAGGGACTAGGTTGTCTCGCCCCACCCAAGTTCCTCCAGGAGGTGGTGGCGGGTCTTCCCCTTCGAGGTTTGCCTCTGCGGGGTTTATCCCCATTCACACCTCTCGGAGGCCGTATTCAGGTTCCGTGGGAACTGCTTTAATGCTCACCTCGTGAGAGCGTGAGAGCGAATGGGAGAGGTTCGCCAGCTGTTCATCACCTTCATGAAGTCAAGATCTGGCAGATTGCAGCCTAGTGGGAGACAAGCGGGCGGTCACCCCTGCAAGGTCTCCACTTTAGGGCGGGCGGGCATGGAGCCTCCCTGAGGGATAAGCGCCCTTTTAACCCGTCCTTCCACTGCATTGGTGGCTGCTTCCAAGGACACTCTGGTCCAGGATATCCCAAGGCTTCTGCCCGAAGCAGGCTTTACTGCCCCTTCCACATCGACCTTGGGTCACGCTGCGGGTGTTGGTCGGGGCCTGCTCCTCCAGTCTTTCTACCTAATAGGTGTGCGCTTGCCTCCCTCCTCCCGGAGAACTGCTAGAGTCTGCCAATAAGTGTGGATGAACAACATATCCATGTCCCTAGAAATACAGGTTACTCACCTGTAACAGGAGTTCTAGGAATAGTATATGTTGTTCATCCACACGACCCACCCGCCTCCCCGGCTTCGACGCACAACCTGGCTTCCAGCGGGCTAGATCTGGCGTCATGGGGCGGAGCCGAGAGTTTTACCACCCGGGTGGGTGGGAGGAGCCAGCTTGAAGACCTTCCGGCAAGATTTAAAGCGGCAAGGGACCTGCCAATAAGTGTGGATGAACAACATATACCATTCCTAGAACTCCTGTTACAGGTGAGTAACCTGTTCTTACAGTCTATAGGCAATATTTTCTTGGCTTCTACAGGGCCCTCTGTTCCGTTCCTCTTCAAGATCCTGGCTGTGCTCAGGGAATTTATTGTGAGAAAGAGAAAGATAATTTAGCGGAGGGCATGCTTTTAGACCCAGATGGGCACCTTGATGATGATCCCTCAAATGATCAGGTGGATGTCTCATCTCATTTTGCTTTTATGAAACAAATGGTGGACTGCCTGGAACTTGCTCTCCACGATGACACTAAACAAGAACTGGAGGAAGACTATATAGAAATGATGGGTCTTCCTCAAAGAAACTGCCCATTCACAATGCCTTAGAAAGGGCAACTTTGAAAATGCTTCAGAACCATATGTCTGTGGCTGGGGTGGGAAGAAAGATTGAAAGAAAGTACAGTATCAGCTGGTAAGAAAACTGCTGATTTTTCTATATGTACACCCTGACCACAAAGGAGTGGTCCAGGCAGTAGCCTGTAACAAAGCAAATGTGCCACTCTCTGCTCAGCCTCCAGAAAAGGAGTCTAGAAAGCTGGACTTCATAGGAAAGAAATCTTACACTACTGCTTCCTTGCTGCTATGCCTTTCCTCCTACATGGCATATGCAGCCAGATATCAAAGAGCCCTCTTAAAATCTGTCCTGGCTATAGTGCAACATGGGGGAAACACTATGATTCAGGATGTCACTGAGACTGTTAAGTTGGTCATAGAAGCTAGTAAGTACCAGTTCGACATAGCTGCAGATATGACAGCCTCAAGGGTCATGACACAGGCCATCTCTCTTGGGCGTTTTGCCTGGTTTAGGACTACCGATCTCTCACAAGCTATGGATTTCCTTTATGAGAATGATTCCTTTTTCTGCGCTCAAACTGAGGCCCACGTGACAAAGATGATGAGTACAAGACTGCTTACAAGAGTAATGCAGTCAAAGAGAAGCCTTCTACCGTTCAAACCCCGGGGGGGGGGGGGTTAGAGGCAGAGGTTATTTCCGTAGAACATTCTATCTTGTGCCCATGCCCATGGATTTTTCCCAGATTTCTTTTTTTTTTTTTTTTTTTTTCAGGGGCAGAGGAAGGAGAGGCCAGAAAAGAGCCAGCTCCGCTGCTGTTCCCACTGCATAAACCAAACAGTCCTATTGACTGCATTCCGGTCACTTCTCCTCTCCCTGTAGGGGGCATCCTCTCCCACTATCTCCACCAATGGCAACTCATCACCACAGACAAGTGGGTGCTGGTGGTCGTGGATCAGGGCCTCTCTCTCTTCAATTCAAAAAAATTCCCTCTCTTCAGTGCCTCAAACTCTCAAAACCACTAACCCCAGCAGAAAAATTGCTGTTGGAGATGGAGTTAAAAAAAAAAAAAAAAACTTTTGGGAGCCAAAGCTGTGGAGAGTCTCCTTCCCCAGTGGCAAAAAGGGCCTCTGTTCCAGGTACTTCATCACCCTGAAGCAAAACTGGGAGTGGCGACCTATTCTGGGCCTAAGGTACCTGAACAAGCATTTGCTCAAACAAAAGTTCAAAATGGTAACCTTAAATCGGGTCATCCATTCTCTGAAACAGGGGGACTGGCTCGTCTCCCTAGATCTGAAGGACATTTGTTTCCATATTCCAGTCAGGAGTCCCACAGAACATTTCTCAGGTTCAGGCTGCCATCAGGCCACTGCCAGTTTGCAGCCTTGCGTTTCAGACTCACATCAGCTCCCAGAGTCTTAACAAAGTGCCTGGCAGTGGTTGCAGTCCCTTACCAGGACTACTGGCTCATAGTGGCCAACTCACCAGAGTAGGTCACAGAAGCCCTAAGCCAAAGGAAATCTGACAGTCTCTGGGCTTCACCAACCAAGAGAAATCCCACTTTCAGCCTGCCCAAGTTCTGGACTTCATAGAGGCAAAGCTCAGCACACTGCAGGGGGGAAGGCCTTCCTTCCTGCAGACAGACTTCAGAATTTCCTTATCCTGGCAATCTCCTTCACCCTGGGCAACCCAAGGATGACCACACACTTTCTCAGACTCCTCTGCCACATGGCCACGGTGGTCCTAGGTGCCAGATTTCAAATGAGGGACATTCAGTATCACCTCAGGTCTCACTAATCCCAGGAAAAGGATTCCTTTTCAAAACTTGTGCCAGTCACAAGAACCCTGCTTCAGGCCCTGGACTAGTGGAAGGAAACAGAAAACCTCAGGGAAGGGGTTTCTTTTCAGATCAAGCAACCGTCCCAAGTATTGACAATGGATGCCTCCCTCCTAGGTTGGGTTTCCCACCTAGAGGATCAATCCATAAGTGGCACATGGATGCCTAAAGAGTCCACATACCACATCAACCTCCTGGAACTCAGAGCAGTGAACCTGGCCATAAAGGCCTTTGCTCCACAGCTCAGAGGTCACGAAGTCCAGATAAGACCAGACAACACCACTGCCATGTTCTATATCAACAAGCAAGGGTGCACAAAGTCATCCAAACTCTGCACAGAAGCATTGAGAATTTGGTTCTTGGCATATTCCCTGTACATGACTCTGTCAGCCATCCATCATTCGGGAAAGGACAACTTGGCAGATGCCCTAAGTCACATCAGTCAGGGTCACCATGAATGGACCCTGAACAAATGGGTCCTTGCCACAGTTTTCAGAAGATGAGGGATCCCAGAATTAGATCTCTTCACGTCCAGCCTCGACCACCAGCTTCCACAATACTGCTGCAGGCCTCCAGCTGTGGGAACCATTCAAGTAGAGGCTCTAATACTGGACTGGACAAGGAGGTTCCTGTACGCCTTTCCTCCATTCCTTCTGATCTACAGGGTTCTGCTCAAATTCAAGAGTTCAGTCAGCCACCATGATTCTGGTGGCCCCGGTTTGGCCGAGGCAGCCATGGTACTCCCTGCTGCTCACCCTGTCACTCAGGAAGCCCATCAGTCTGCCAGTAACCCACAGTCTTCTGACTTTTTCCCCTGACAGGAGTAACACACCCCAACATCCAGTCTCTTCACCTCAAGGCCTGGTACTTGAAGAGTTAGTTTCCTGAATCCCAGTACTCTGAACAGGTCCCAAGAGTCCTGCGAGTGGCGAAGAAACCCAGTACTAAGAGGACTTGTACTTCCAAGTGGAAGTGGTTTACCCTGTGCAAGAATAAAAGGCTAGACCCTTTGCAGGCCAGTCCTCCTATCCTCTTAGACTACCTGGTACACCTTCAGGAAGAAGGCCTTAAAGCTTCATCCCTGAAAGTATATCTAGCAGCCATTTCAGCTTATCTTTCCACTGGGTAAAGAGAAATCTGTTCTCTGCCCATTTTCAAAAGGTTTTTCAAAGATCTTCTGCACCTTCAATCACCGCTGAGGAAACCGGTCCCTCCTTGGGACTTGAACCTCAACATAGAAACATAGACTTTGACGGCAGATAAAGACCACTTGGCCCACCCAGTCTGCCCATTTCCCTACCTACTGGATAAGCTGCAGATTCTAGTTAACCAACAGCCTGCTTCCTGCAACCCCCTACTATAATTGCTTTGTGTCTGTCCCATGCATGTTTGAATTCCCCCACTGTTTTAGACCCAACAACCTCCTCAGGAAGGCTGTTCCATGTATCCACCACTCTCTCCGTGAAAAAGAATTTCCTCACAGTACCCCTGAGCCGTCCCCCCTCTATCTTTAAACTGTGCCCCCTTATTCTTACACATCTCTTTTTCTGAAAGATGCTACCCTCCTGGACTTTGTTGATTCCCTTGAGGTACTTAAACGTTTCTATCATGTCCCCCCCTGTCTCCCCTTTTATCAAGGGTATACATGTTAAGCTCTCTGTCTCTCTTCATATGGTTTCTGATGTAGACCCTGCACCATTTTAGTTGCCCTCCTCTGGACTGCTTCCATCCTGTCTGTCCTTGCGTCGATGAGGTCTCCAGAACTGCACACAGTACTCCAGATGGGGTCTCACCAACTGTCTGTATAGAGGGATAACCACTTCCCTTTTTCTACTTGTGATGCCCCTTCCTATGCATCCCAGTATCCCCCTGGCTCTCCTTGACGATTTTTCACATTGCTTTTCCACCTTTAGGTCATCTGATGTATTACTCCCAGGTCCCTTTCCATTTGTTGTTGTTAGTACCTCCCCTGCTACTGTGTACTCTTCTCCTGGGTTTTGTTTCCCAGGTGCATTACTTTGCACTTATTTGCATTGAATCTAAGTTGCCATATGTCTGACCATTCCTCCAACCTTGCCAAGTCCCTTCTCATCTTTCTCCCCTCTTGTGTATCAACTCTGTTACAGATCTTTGTGTCATCTGCAAAGGGGCATACCTTTCCCTCCAGACCCTCTGCAATGTCACTTATAAAGATGTTAAAGGGATTGGACCGATACTGAGCCCTGAGGTACTCCACTAGTAACCCCTTTCTTGAATGTGTTCCATTCATACTTCTGTACCTGTTGTGCAGCCAGTTCGCTACCCAGGCTACCACCCTGGGACCCTCCGAGGCTGGCTAACTTGATTATTAATCTTTTGTGTGGGACTGTGTCAAATGCCTTGCTAAAGTCTAGGTGAGGCCATATCCACAGCCCTCCCTGGTCTATTACTTTGGTCACCCAGTCAAAGAAATCAACGCAGTGTCAGTGGCTCAGTAGGTAGCACACTTGCCTCTGAGGCTGGGAGATCAGAGGGCTGTGGGTTCAGTTCCCACATCTGGCACTTGGGTTAATATCCCAGTACTGACACTGTAGTGCAGCATGAGAGGGGTGCTGCACTTCTGAGGTGCCGTCTTTCAGATGAGACGTTAAACCGAGGTCCCATCTGCCTGGACTGGTGGTAGTTCAGGTGGATGTTAAAGATCCCATGGCACTTATCGCAAAGTGAGGAATTTCCCGGTGTCTGGCCAAATTTCCTCATTTACTAAAATACCACCAACAGTTTCATCTGGTTCAAGGTCAGTTGGCATTCATCTGTATCCCCTCCCGGTGGCGTGCCTGAAAATAGGCAGGATTTGTCTCCAGTGCACTTACCGGTCAACAAAAACTAAATAAATAAAATTAGATTAGTCTGACATGACCTTCCTGCTGTAAATCCATGTTGCTTTGGGTCCTGTGCCCGCTGGCCTCTAGGTACTCAACAGTTCTTTCTTTCAAAGTGATTCCATCATTTTCCCTACCACTGAGGTCAAACTTACAGGTCTGTAGTTTCCTGCTTCTGCCTTGCTCCCACTTTTGTAAGGGGATCACATCTGCCCTCCTCCAGTCCTCAGGTACCACCCCATCCTGCCATGATTTGTTAAAAAGTGTGGTCAGTGGTGTCACTAGGTCCTCCCTTAGTTCTTTTAGGATTCTGGGGTGAATCTCGTCAGGCCCATTGCTTTGTCCACCTTGAGTTTTAGGAGTTCTTTCAGGACTCTTTCTTCTGTGAATGGACTGGTGTCAACCCCCCTACCCAGAGTGCTTCTATTGTCTGGTTTAGGTAACTGCTCCTCATCTTCTTTTGTGAATACTGAGCAAAAGTATTCATTCAGTATCTCTGCCTTTTCACCTGTCTCCCTCTGCCCACCTCCCTCTCCTTTATTAATCTTCACTATCCCTCCCTTTAACCTTTCTATGCTCCCTAATGTACCTATAAAGGTTTTATCCCCTTTTGACCGAGTTGGCTGTTTTTCCTCGGTTTGTGCCTTTGCTATTCTGACTGCCTTTCCTACTTCTTTCTGCTTTAATTGATACAGTTCCTGTTGTGCTCCTCTGTGATTCCTTATACTTTTTGAATGCAACCTTTTCTCCTTAACCTTCCTGCCACCTCTTTTGAGAACCATAGTGGTTTTTACTCCTTTGTTTTCTTTATTTGTTTTACACAAAGACTTGTTGCCTCTATGATGGCAGTTTTGATTTTCTCTATTGTTCTTCCACCCCTCCTATTTGGCCATTTGCTAGTACATTCTTCAGGTGTTCACCCATTTTGCCAAAGTCAGCCCTTCTAAAGTCCAGTATCCTTGTTTTTGTATGGCTTATCTCCATGGTTGTGCTCATTGTGAAACACACTGTACGGTCACATTCCCCAGATGTCTACTGACTTCTAATTTTGTAATCCTCTCCATTTGAGAGTACCAGGTCTAGTATTGCTCCCTCCCGAGTGAGTTCCAGCACTAGCTGTCTAAGGTCTACCTGCAGGGCATCGAGAATGACCCTGCTCTTGGATGTGGCTGCAGTACATGTCCTCCAGTTAACATCTGGCATATTCAGGTCCCCCATCAACAGTATCTCCCCTTTTTCAGACATTTTGAGAATGTCCTCTATCATTTTCTTGTCCATTTCCTCCCCTTGAGACGGGGGTCTGTATAGAACCCCTGTGCGGATTGCGATGCCATTCCCCATCTCCAAGGCTACTCCACCTCCTCTTTTACCTTCCCTGTCCCTTCTGTAGATTGTGTACCCTGGTATGTTGACATCCCATTCATGGTTCTCGGTGTACCATGTTTCTGTGACTGCCACAATATCCAATTGTTCATCTTCCATCAAAGTTACTAGCTCAGAAAGCTTGTTTCCCAGACTACGGGCATTGGTAGTCATTGCCTCCCATTTAATGTTGGCTTTATCCTTTTTCCCCATCCCTGCTCTTATCTTATTATTTTACCATTTACCCCCGTCCTGCTCTGTGTTGAGCTCTTGTACCTCAGTGTTTTACCCTACTACCTACCGCCATGTTTTTGGGGAGGCTTGACTTTCCTGCCTTTTATCAGTACCTCCCCTTATCTAGTTTAAAAGCTTGCCAAGGAAGCATTTAAACCTGTCACCTAGGAGCTTGGTCCCTTTGTGGACAAATGCAGACCGTCCTACCAGTATAGACCTTTATCTCTCAGGTGGACCCCCAGTCCCCAATGAAGCCAAAGCCCTGTGTTGCACCAGTTTTGCAACCATTCATTAAACTGCATGGTGTGCAGTACCTAGCCTCATTCCTGCCATGGACTGGTAGCACCTCTGAGAAGGTTACTGTGCTTGCTACCCGTCTGAGGCCCCTCCCCAACTCCACAAATTCATTCTGCACTGCACTGATCCCATGCCTAGCTAGGTCATTTGTCCCAAGGTGGACAGTGATATCTAGTTTTCTCTTCTGTGATGCTGCTTCTACAATTGTGAGGATTTGCTTCTTGTCCCTCCAAGCCATGGCACCAGGCAGGCAGCTCTCTCCCTTCCCCAGTTCTACCCCCCTAACAATTGAGTCCCCTATCAGTAGCTGTTTCCTTCCCCTGTGGTGTCCCTTGCCACTCTTTTGTGGGTCTACCTTGTGGATGTCCTCAGCATTCTTCTGGGTCTCCACTGAGGGTGCCATCATAGAGGAACCTTGCTCTGCCAGAATGGCATATGATTTGTGTAGAGGTACAACTGGGGGCTTCGCCTCTGGTCCACCACCCGCACCCTCCCAGAACCCACTGTGGTCCTACTGCTCTTCATACTCTGAAACCTCTGACTTAGTGGTTGTGGCAGTGGTGCTCTTTGGAAGGGGGAGGCCTTCTTAGTCCTTGCTAGTTCAGCCTGGAGGTGGGCAACCTCCTCTCTCAGAGCTGACAGTTGCCTACAAATAGGACAGCAACACAGTTTCCAGAATGTTTCCCGGAAAACTGCTGCCCCACAGCCAGTGCATTGCACCACTCCCCACATGTCCCGCTCCCTTATTATATACAGTATGTAAATATATATATTATTATTGTTTGTTTTGTGTACCTACTCTGTATGCACGTTGCAGGGTTATTAGGAATATGACAGTTCTGCCCCAAGACCTGTTGAGAAAGTGATGTCAGAACTGTGGCTATAAAGGAAATGCCACGCCTGGGGGTGGATGGGAAGGGTGGTGGTCGCATAGCCACTGGTGACTGTTAGAAACAATCAAATACACAACTGCTCCACCACCCTGGTGAGTACTGTCCTTTATAGTAATACAAGTAACGCCACAATTTACTAGACCATGGCTCCAACACAAACCACTCTACTGAGTCCAGGGATAAAAATGAACTCACTCCTCAGCCAGCAGGACACTTAAAATGTTACAAATGGAACCACACTTCGAGCCCATGGCTACTGCTCACCTGAAGTTCCTTACCTGGAAGACTGTTTTCCTGATTGCCATCACCTCTGCCAGACTGATCTCAGAGCTGCAGGCCCTGTGTACTGAACCTAATTACATCATTGCCCACAGGGACAAAGTGTTCCTTAGGACAAACAGAAAGTTTCTGCCCAAGGTGGCCTCGTGAGTTCTACCTCAACCAGTCTATCACCCTGCCTGTCTTTCACAGATAAAACCACTCCAGTGACCACAGATTGCACAGCTTCAATGTGAAAAGGGCTCTGACTATGACCTAAAGCATACTAAGCAGTTCAGAGAGTCCCATACTCAGCTTTTTCTCACCTATGGTGAGGTAGACAGAGGAAAGCCGGCTACCAAGAGAACCATATCCCACTGGATTGTCTCTTGTATCCAGTTCTGTTACAGCAAAGCTGGCAGACAGCCCTCTCGGAGCCCATTCCACTAGGGGCACTTCTGCCACAGTGGCAGCGGCAAGGGATATCCCATTGCTTGGTGTCTGCAAAGCAGCCACGTGGAAAACTGTACATACATTCACAAAGCATTACTGCTTGGATGTGCAGTCCAGATCAGATGCCAAACTTGGCACAGCAGTGCTGCAGAACCTCTTTGCAAAATAGGTTCTGTACCCACTTCCCAAGTGTACTGCTTTGTAGTCTGAGTCTGTCAGTCATACTGAAGAATCCCTGGGGTGAGGAGAAAAAATTACTCACCGTAGTAATATTGTTTCTTCCAAGGTATTCTTCAGTATGATTAATCTCCCACCCATCCTCCCCAACATAACCTGACTGGGGATGGCTCTGCTTTTTTGTCTTTAGTCACATTTGTTCATTTTCCACTTTTGTGCTTTAGTGTGTTGTTCACAGTAGTGGCTTGGATTTATGCAGTTGTTAAAATAACTTTGCTTTCTCATTGCTATTGCAGTAGGTTTTTCTCTAGTTGGGCACCGTTTTAGCCCTTTTTCAGCATTAAAACAGTTTTGAAGCCCCTCAGGCTGACTGCAGGTAGCACTTCCCCATCTCTCTCCTGATTGGCCAATGCAGCGACTTCATTTACATTGACTCCTCCTCTCTGGGGCAGCTGAACCCCACTGGCATATTGCTTCTGTCAGTCATACTGAAGAGTACCTTGGAAGAAACAGTATTACTATGGTGAGCAATTTTTTCTTCCATCATATTCCCACTTTCCCTTCTTTCCTCTTTGGAGTACATATATAATTCTTTAAGCCTTTCCTCATAGGGCTTTTAATGCAGGCCTGCGTCATTTTGGTTGCCCTCCTTTGTACCACCTCCACACTATTTATGTCCTTCTGGAGTAGTTGAAGGAACAGTTGTATAGAAGCACTTCTGTAATGTCAGCTGTGCTCCACCCTAGATTAATGTTGTTTATTTAGTTATTATTACTTGTCTTGGATAACAACTTTTAAGCTTGAAGCTCATTTACAAAAGTTCCATGTCAGTAACAGAAAATCTTATAAAATACACAAAAACAAGATCTGTATACAGAAGTAATACATAGTGGCTAATTTAAATCAATACAGCATAATTTACTGAGCATTTACAAGAAAGCTTAATTATACTAACTGGACTTATCAAATTTACTTAATGGGAAAATTAAAGTCTAGAGGCATAGATGTGAAGCGTGGAGTGCAGCCAGGAGTTAATATTCTTGACAGACTTTTATCACCAGCAAATGTGGCATGGTGGTGGACTTGGTGGCTGTTGCTTGCTGAGGCAAAAACTAATGATGTATGTTTTTCATCACATTTTTTATTCCAAGGTGCCTGGGGCCATATGGTGGTCTGATTTGGTTTGTATTTTTTAATAGGGTGCTATCGTAGCTGTAACCGGGGATGGTGTAAATGACTCTCCTGCCCTGAAAAAAGCAGATATCGGTGTAGCTATGGGTATCGCCGGCTCTGATGTGTCCAAGCAGGCAGCTGATATGATCTTGTTGGATGACAACTTTGCCTCCATTGTAACTGGTGTGGAAGAAGGTAGGTTTTAATAAGATCAGTATTTTTGATCTTTTTTCTTACTAGAAATACCTTTGCATTTTTTTATTTATTTATTTAAAACTTGGTAACCAGGAAAGGCATACTGAGCCAAGGCTCGTTTCCAGGTGCGACCTGGGGATTACAGGGGAGACTATACAAAGGGTATAAAACATAATAACAGTTGTACAGTATAATACAGGCATAATATGAGTAAAATATCAACATTACACATCTGTCTCAGTACAATTCAGTTGGAGATACAGTCATGGGGAGTCAGTGTAAGAAAATGCATCTGGGGCAAGGAGGTGCAGGTTTCAATATTGGGGTGGGGAAGACGGAGGCATTTACCATATCTGTTTTTAAATGTACAGCAAAATAGATAATACAGAAGTTAGAAAGAAGTCCCTTCATAACCAAAATGAAAGTACAGAATTATGTTCAAAAGTGTTACCTTAAGTTGTGAACCCAGGTTTGAAATTATATGATAGTTCATGTAAATATTTTTATGCAATGTCCAGTTTTTATTCAAGAATCTTTCTCGCTTCTGAATTTAATAGGGCGTCTGATCTTTGATAACCTGAAGAAATCCATTGCCTACACTCTGACCAGTAATATCCCTGAGATCACACCATTCCTGCTCTTTATTATTGCCAGTATCCCCCTGCCACTGGGTACTGTCACTATCCTTTGTATTGACTTGGGTACAGACATGGTAAGCACTGAAGCAACTCCATTTATTTTTGTAGCAAACCTTCCCTACAGTGGCTTGTACCTTTCTTTGATTGTGGTGATTTAAGAAGTGATGTTTTTTTTTTTTCGTTTGTTTTTTTTTTGGGGGGGGGGCAGTATTATATTTCAAATACCTACACCATTTTTTCAGTTGCCACACGAGTGGCTTTTTCATACTGCTATCCAGACTCTGCATTCACTGCACAGACATGTATCAATTTTTGTTGGATGCAGTATTAATGTTTTATACTCGAATGTTATAAATGCATATTCTCACAAACCCTGTTTACAGGGACATGTCAATATATTTAGGTTTGAGTTTTTACTTGCATTATGCTAATCCTAAGTAAGCCAGCACAGCCCTTTCTAAGGAAAGCAGCATTATTATTGCTAGGAAAGTATGTTTTGTGGTTTTCTTTTCTTTTATCTGTCTTTCTCTCTTTCTGTAACATAATGTCCTAGGGATGTGGGTATGGTGTACTTAACCACACTTCTGGCAGTGATCCTTTCCCCTTTAAATTCAGCTGGAACGTCTTCAAGCTGGCTTCTCCTACCCACCCGGGCAACTCCCCTAGCGCCTCCCTGCAATGTTAGATCTTCCTTTCTGCTGGAGGAAGGTTCCCTCCTTTCCTCAGGGCCGAGTAAACCCTTTGTTTTATCAAACCCATTGCTTTGCGAAGTCAGCACTGGGATTCAAGCACCGCGCTTGCGGGCAGAAGATATCCTGAATGAACCCGCACACCATATGCGTCTACTGCCTAGGCTGTGAGCATGATCCCGGGCACGCAGACAGTCTCTCACTTTGCATCCTTCTGCTTTAGAAGACCGGCATGCCATACTTTTTCTTGGACTCCCGAACGAGTGGGATCCTCCTGTTAAATCCAAAGATGCCCATTAGATGGTTTCATCATGGCCCGCTGAACAGCTTGTGGCATTTGAAGAAGCTGCGGCTCAGGCCGCGGAGCATGCTTCTTCAGCTTAGGCCTTTTTACCATTTCCTTTAGACACCTCCTTTTCAGGGGCATTTAGAGACTTGTGCCAGGTCCTTCCCACCTTTGAGAAGGGACTTTCCTCTGGCATGAAATCGAAGTCTGAAAAAAGACTAAAAAGAAGTCTTGTCGTCAATCATGAGATTGTGAATACTCTCTGCCTTCGGATTCCCGTGCTTCTGTTGAAGTTTCAACTACGGTCAATCCTTCAGCCTGGGCCAATGGCTCCATGGTCTCCCTGTCTGGTCAGTTGGTCGAGATGCTAGTCGACCAACCAGTTTTTTTTTCTCGAACCAGTCAACAAGATGTTGTCAGATAAGGCCGATACCTACCTCTCCAGGACTCCAGTCCTGCCTGTTACCTCCCAGAGAGGGTCAGACCAGTCTGCTGATCTGCTCCCCCTTCATCGGGGTCAGGTGGACCTGGAGGATCCTCTGCTTTCGACGTCTTCCCTCTGGCGACACCAACGGTTGAGGTTGTGCTCCCGATCCTGAACACCCGAGTGGAACGGCCCGCGTCTGCATCAGTGCTCCTGGTCTTGAAATTCTGGCAAGCAGTGTTGCCACTATTCCTCCTCCTTCTTCCTTCTTGGACAAGGAGAGGCCCTGCCACAAGATGCGCTGATGCTTCAAGGAGCTTATGTGGCAGCTCATCTTCACTGGGGTTAAGCCGATCCCGGCTATCATGTGGCTTCCGCCACAGCGGCCCCAGCCTGCACCGCTTGGCCTCGCCTGGCCTCTCCACCTATCCTGGTGGAGCCGCTGCCGAAACAGCTGAAGGAGCAACCTGCTCCTAAGGATGCCCCATACTGCTTTGGGGCTTCCTCATCGGCTGTTGGTCACCGTGACTCCTGATAGGTCCTGTAGGATCAGGAGGGACTCTGGCAGTCGACCTTTATTCAAATCCTCGGAGTCACAGGGCTCCTCCTTGCACTCCCATCTGGTGAACGTCGAGTCGACAGAGGATTTTGTCGGCAGGGTTCCACCTCCTTCATGGGCCTTCTCTAACTTATCTCAGAGTCAACAGGTCTTCAGGCGGAGCCCATCCAGAAATGAGCTAGGTAGCCGCTTACCAAGATTCTTGACCGGGGTGACTCCTCTGGTGAAGCCTTTCCGGTCGTCAAGGCCATACTTGGCCCTGCTCTAGAGCTTTGGCAGCACCCAGCCTCTTGCCCTGTGCCTTCGGCCCGGATGGCCCGCAAGTACGCAGTCCCCACTGGTTCACTTTCTGGATTCACAGAGCACTCCTCGGCTGAGGGTCTGGTGGCTGACTCTGTGTTCCGGCGTACCGGCAATGTCGGGGATGCGGATAAGCCTCCCAACAAGGAATCCAAGAAACTAAATCACATGGCCAAAAAGGTCTTTGCTGCCTTCTCTCTCTGCCTTTGGCAGGCGAGTTTGTCCTTTTTAATGGCCCACTTCGCTCATGCGCTTTTTGGTACACTTAATGGGGTGCTTCCCCATCTCGCAGCCGACTTAGTCTACAGTCAAGCGGGTTCAGGATCATGGCTGAGCTGTGGCTAAACAGCAGCTCCAGGCAGCCATGGACATTGGCAACTCTTGCGCTCAGTCTGTAGCAGCAGTGGTTGCCATGTACCGCAGGGCTTGGCTGTGGATCTCAACCTCTACGGCAGATACCCGGCACAAGCTGGTGGATGTACCCTTCTTGGGCACCAACTTGTTTGGACCTGGGGTTGAAGGACATCTCACTCAGACTGATAAGTCCAGTGCCACCTTGGACTCTTTAACCTGCTCCCAGAGGGATCCCAAGGGCTCTAGGGCTGAGAAGAAGCTCTTTTGGCCCCTCTGTGCTCCTACGGCCAAGCCACCCCAGCCCCTAGCTGGGCAACAGGCCCAGGCTTGGCATACTTGTCCGAAATCTGTTGCATTGGTTGTCTGGAAGTCAGGAGGTCAAGGTACCAGTGGCTTCTCAGCCGGTCCCTCCTCTGCCTTCAAGCCTGCCCAGTGACTGGATGGGGGATGCCTCCCTCATGCCAGTCACGCCACCCCGGGTCCTCCCATGGGGTGCCGTCTCCGCCACTTCCTTTCTGACTGGTCCGCTGTCACCACGGACTGGTGGGTCCTCAAGGTGGTCGGTCAGTGTCTGTCTGTGGAATTCGAGGCTTACCTGCCTTGCCGAGCCTATGCCCCACGGGGAAGACATGATGTCCGCCGACATCCCGTCAGCCCTTCAGGAAGACATTGCCCAGCTTCTCCGCAAGGAGTTTGTGCCTCCAGTCTTGGACCCTCCATTACATCTGGGGTTTGTCTCTAGGTACTTCCTGGTGCCAAAAAGGATGGTGGAGTTGGTACCCCATCTCAAATTTGCATGGCCCGAATAAGTTTCTTCGACCGTGCACTTTCATGATGGTCACTCTCTTGGATCATATCATCTCTGGAGCAGAGCATGTGGTTTGGCTCCCTAGATCTTCACAACGCATTCTTCCATGTCCCAATTTGTTTGTCCCAACGCCAGATCTTACTTTGAGAGGGCTCTTGCAGTAGGTAATTACATATAGGACTGACGCCAGCAGGCGGCAGGACCCCACGGAAAAATTTCTAGCTAGCAGTCCCTGGCGAGGGATCGCCCCCAGATCAGGTGACCGGCGTCAGGAGACGTTGGTATAAAGGGGCAGTCCCGGACGCCCGCCTTTCAGTTCTTTCCCACCGTTAGCTCGTGCAGGGCCTCACGGAAAAGTTTGTGCTTCGTCAGCCCTACCTTCGTCATTTTTTTTTACCGAAAAATCTTACTTTTTCGACAACGTCAGTATTAACATCGGTGTATGTCATCCCTTACACCCTCTGAGCACAAGAACAAGTGCGATTCGTGCGGCGCCCAACTACCTCACAAGGACGGCCACTCCCTGTGCCTGTTCTGCCTAGGCCCGGTTCATCAAGTCGAGAAGTGCCAGCATTGCCTTAGCTTTAACACAGCCACCCGAAAAAGACGGCAGCAATCCCTGGAGGCCCATATTCTTAAGAAGAAAACGAGCTCTATGGAGAAGGAGCTTAAAAAGCTAAGGCAGGCGTCCACTTCCCCCGAAGGCCATCGAAAGAGGAAGGACAATGAGAGGCACCGGGACAAAGGCTCCTCCACCGTGTCTCTCTCAGGAGTTGCGGGCACACAGGTAATATCCCCTCGGGGGATCGCTCCTCGACGGCCGCCTCGGAGGTTGGCCTGCCCGTCTCGCTCGTGCTCGGGCCTTGCGGGTGCCTCCAGGCAGTTGGAGGCCTCCGCCCCTGGTTCGGCCACAGGCCTGCAGCCTACCATCGTGGGCGACTCCGTTAAGCCGGGCGTCGGCTCCTCTGACGTCTGCCTGGAGAGGGTTGGTAAGACGTCCGGCCCTCCAGGGCGACCCGCGGCTTCTTCCCTACCAGTCCAGGCCGACCCTTCTCTCGACCTGTCTCCGGTGATGGCTCGCGTAAGTCAGACGTCAGCTCCTCCGGCGCCCGCCAAGAGCTCGCCTCTACGCCTCACGTCAGCTTGTCCAACGTCCGGCCGGTGAGGGAACCGACGACTGACCCCCCCCCAACGTCCGTCGTTCCCGGTTCACCGCAGCCTTCGCTGCTGTCTGGGGAACCAGAGTCCCCCCCCATCCTGACCCCGGGGACGTTTCCCCTCCATCCCTGGGCGCAGCTGGGAATTTTTTTTGCCTCAGTCAGTCCTTCCTCCATCTGGAGCGACAGACCGGATGTCGGCTCCCCGGATGCCGACCCCTCCGACGTCGGTACCTCCAGCGTCAGGGCCTCCGCCGTCGGCCTTACCGACTCAGGGAGAGTTCCTGTTCCCATTGGGCACTTCCTCCGGGCTCTCCGCTACGGACCCGCCCGTGAGGTTCCCAGCCGGGCCATCTGCTCAGGCAGCCCCCTCGGCTTCCATGTACCTGCCGTCTTATTCGACACTGGTGTACCCGGGAACGCCATATCCGACGCCACGGTACCCAACGCCGGGCTTCCCGATGCCGCAGTACTTGACGTCTCAATACCTGACGCCGGGTTACCCGTAGCCGGGTTTTGGATACGCTTCATATGGGTATAGCCCATATTCTTATCCCCCGCCTCCTCCTCCTCCGCCCTCGTGGTCGCCGGTGGACCTGCAGGAGACTCTGGCCTCCTTGTGGGCTGAGGCCAAGGCTTAGCTCACCAAAGAGGTCGAGAGCCGCCTTCCGGCGACAGTGCCGTCCCAGGTTCCCGTACGCCCCAGGCGGGACACTTCCTCACCACCTCCGGACTCCAGGGTTCTTCCGTCTGGATCTAGAGAAGGGCAAGACACGCGTCCCCGCGGACTACTCAAGCGACCCGTTCCTCCCCTGGGTCGGGAAAGGGAGTCTTACTCTTCTTCTTCCTCCTCTTCACTCTCTGACTCCTCGGACTCTTCCGACGGCTGCTCCGAGAGAGACGACGAGCCTTGCTGTCCGTCGAAGCCCCGGCCAAGGACTCCTCCGAAGTCTCCTCCGGAGGATCCTTCTTTTACGGAGTTGCTTAGAAAAATCCAGGAGGTCCATCAGTTGCGCTCTTTGGAACCAGATCCTCAGCATCTGAAACTCTCTGAACATCTGGATCTGCCAGTGACAGCTCCTACACTAGTGCCACCCTGGATAGAGCCTCACGCCGACCTTGTCATCACGATATGGAAACAACCGTTGGCCTTAGCCCCACTTCCTAGGAAGTCGAACAGGCTATATCAGGCTCCAGAGGGTGTTGATTTCCTGGACTCTCACCCTAGTGCCAACTCGGTCGTGATTAGCGCCACTCACGGCCAGTCGGCGAACCCAAAACATCTTAGCTTGTCGCCTCCTGATAAGGAATCTCGCCTTCTGGACCAGTACGGGAGAAATATTTACGCCTACTCCACACTGGGGATTAGGGCCCTGAACTACGTCGGCCACATGGGGGACTACTAGAAGGCCATCCTTACTCGGGTGGAAGCCAAGCTGGACTCCTTGCCTGACTCCCAAGTCAAACAGGAGTTGGCTGATCTCGTCCGCTCTGCTCGTTCGGCCAGTCGCCACATGCTACGTCGGCGTATACGATGCAGTGGACACTGCTGGGCGGAGCTCAGCTCGCCGAAACTCTGTCGTGCCATGCTCCGCTCCGCGTGTCAGGTCTGGTCCCGGAGGTGCAATCTGCTATCCAGGAAGCACCTTTTCAGGGGTGATGTCAAGGACATCATTACTGATTTGCAGGAGAAGGGGACAGCTCTGAAATCAGTTGATTCCATGTACCATCCCCATCAGCAGCAGCGCCGTCCTTTTTGCAGACGGAATCGGCCAAAGGCGAAACCCCAAGGAAGGCAGGCCACAAAACGTCAGGCCCCTGCGGCTGCTAAGCCCCCAAAAAAAAAAAAGCAGCGGGTTCTTCAGCTGCGGCGCTGCCCCACACCACCTGACTCCTTTCCTCTCCCACTGCCTCCGGACTCCCGGAGGAACCGGTAGGAGGGAGGTTTTCCCTCCACCTTCCGGGATGGGAGAGGATAACCACAGATTCTTGGGTGCTCCAGCTTATAGCAGAAGGACACTCCATAGAGTTTCTTCAGAAACCACCCGCCACCCCTTCTGAAGTCGTCGTATTCATGGGAACACCTTCCTTTGGTCCAGGAGGAAATCTCGGCTCTTCTGCTGAAGCAAGCGATAGAGCCCGTCCCCCTTCATCTTCAGGGGACGGGTTACTATTCCCATTTCTTCCTGGTCCCAAAGAAGACTGGAGATCTCAGACCGATTTTTAGATCCCAGTTCCCTGAATCTTTATCTAGAGTACAAAAGGTTCAGGATGCTCTCTGCAGAGCCTTCTGCCCCTCCTCCGGCCAGGTCAATGGCTTTGTGCCCTGGATATGCAGGATGCTTATTTGCACATTCCCATTCGCCCATCTCATTGCAAATACCTTCGTTTTGCGTTCCAGGGGGACCACTACCAGTTCAAGGCACTTCCATTTGGTCTATCCTCGGCCCCCCCGAGTATTTACCAAATGCCTGGCAGTGGTGGCGGCCCACTTGCGTACCAAGGGAGTACAGGTGTTCCCTTACCTGGACGACTGGCTCCTGGCGGCCTCATCCAGGGAAGAACTCCTGCGTTTCCTCTCCCTCACCCAGCAGGTTTTTGCCTGCCTGGGTATTACCATCAACCATTCCGAATCTCATCTGGACCCTTTCCAGAGGCTACAGTTCATTGGAGCGATCCTCGACATGACCATGAGCAAGGCCTTCCTGCCTCCGGACAGGGCGGCCTCCCTTCAGACCCAGATAAGTCTGTTATCCGACTGCAGGATGGTCTTGGCGAGGTCAGTCCTTCGCCTTCTCGGGCTCATGGTGGCTGCTATCCCAACGGTCCCTCGCACTCGACTCCACACGAGGATCTCTCAGTGGACTCTACGCTGTCAGTGGGATCAATTAGTGGACGACCTAGATCACTCAGTTCTGATCTCATCGCCGATGATGCGAGACTTGCAATGGTGGATGGTTCGAGAGAACCTGTTTCGGGGGGTCCCTTTCTTTCATCCTCCCCCCTCCCAGACTCTAACCACAGACGCCTCAGGCGAAGGTTGGGGAGCCCATCTAGGCCCTCATCGGACCCAGGGCTCTTGGTCAAGGCTAGAACAAGCTCTTCACATCAGTGTGCTCGAGCTTCGGGCAGTGTTGTATGCTCTCCAAGCCCTTCACCAGTACATCCTTCCCGGCCACCTAGCTGTCCAGACGGACAACATGTGCATAGCGTGGTACATCAACAAGCAGGGAGGAACTCGGTCCTACCCTTATGCAGGGAGGCAATGAGGGTTTGGGATTGGGCAACACACATCACAACCTTCACCTCACGGTGATTCACGTTCCAGGAGTCGACAGCACCCTGGCAGACAAGCTAAGTCGCTCTTCTGCTCTGACTCACGAGTGGGAACTGGACTAAGGGGTCCTAGACAATATCTTCCAACTTTGGGGAACACCACAGGTCGACCTGTTCGCATCCCCCCAAAACTCAAAACTTCCCACCTTCTGCTCGCTCGTTCGAGAGCGAGGCACTTTCTGGAACGACGCTCTGTCTCTAGATTGGAAGGACAGATTCGTCTATGCCTTTCCCCCAATTCCTCTTATCCCACGAGTCTTGCAGAAACTAGCTTCAGAAGGAGCGAGAATGATTCTGATCGCTCCTTTCTGGCCCAGGCAAATCTGGTTCTGTCTTCTACAACAATATTCAGAGGATCTTCCTCTTCCTCTAGCTTGAGGTTTGTTGACCCAGGATCAGTAGACCCTGGTCCATCCAGGCCTCAAATCCCTTCAACTGCATGCATGGCTCCTGCAGACCTAGCCCAAACCCGTTTTGGTGTGTGTCTTCCAAAGTGGCAGAGATTTTAGTGGAGGCCAGAAAACCCTCCACCAGATCCACTTATGCCATGAAGTGGAAAAGATTCACTATTTGGGCTGCCTCCAAGAACGTGGAGCCTTTCTCCTGTTCAGCTGGGCTTCTGTTGGAGTATTTACGTCATCTGTTCGACCAGGGTCTCAGCCATTCCTCTTTGAAGGTACACATGGCGGCCATCTCGGCCTATCATATTCCCTTAGCAGACAATGCTTTCGCTCAACTGGAGGTCTCCTAAGACCTTTCTCAGAGGGGTCCTCCATCTGAGGCCCCCCATCCATACTCCTGGCCCCCCCTGGGACTTGAATTTTGTTCTCGAGAAACTTACCCTTCCTCCCTTCGAACCTGCAGCTTCTGCAGATTTGAAGTTTCTTTAGTGGAAGACGCTCTTCTTGGTGGCCATTACTTCAGCTTGAAGAATCTCCGAGCTCCAGGCCCTGATGTGTAAAATCCCCTACTTGATTTTTCACAAGGAACGAGTTGCTCTTCGCACGAATCCTAAGTTTCTACCTAAAGTAGTAGCAGAGTCTACCTTAAATCAGTCCATAGAGCTACCTGCCTTTTCGCAGTACTCTAACTAAGGGAATATTTACTCCATACTATGGATGTTCACCGGATTCTGAGATACTACACCAACAGGACAAAGGATCTCAGAAAGACTGATCAGTTGTTCGTCTCTTTTATTCACAAAAGGGAAGGCTGTGCAGTTTCCAAGCAATGCCTGTCTAAGTGGTTGGCTCATTGCATCACTTTCTGTTATGACAAGTACCACAAGACCCTCCCGGGTCAAGTCAGAGGCTACTCCACAAGAGGAATAGCTGCCTCTGCAGCTTGTTGCAAGAATGTGTCTGCGGCAGACTTAGGCGCTGCCGCCACCTGGACTTCCGTCCATACCTTTCTGAAAACACTGTAGTTTGGATATTGCCTCTCGCCGAGTAGAGGCAGGCTTGAGCTAGCTGTTTTGCAAGGCCTCCTGTCTTGAGGCTTGCACGGCTAGAGCTACTTCTTGGAGTAGTTTCCTCCTCCCGGTGCCTTTCTTTATTCCAGACTGCTTGGGATTCAGTCCTATATGTAATTACCTACTGCAAGAGCCCTCTCAAAGTAAGATAGTACAGTTACATAAGAACTTACCGTAACAGTAGATCTTCGAGAGAGGCTCTTGCAGTAGGTAAAACCTTCCCGCCCTCCATCCCCCTAGGCTTTTTTAGCTCCTTTTCCATATAGAGAAATATCCGCTTCTCTCTCGTCCGGCCTCTTTCGGCCTGTGGCGGGAAAGAACTGGAAGGCAGGTGTCCGGGACCGCCCCTTTATACCGACATCTCCTGACGCCGGTCTCCTGACGTGGGGGCGGTCCCTCGCCAGGGACTGCTAGCTAGAAATTTTTCCGTGGGGTCCTGCCGCCTGCTGGCGTCAGTCCTATATGCAATTACCTACTGCAAGAGCCTCTCTCGAGGATCTACTGTTACGGTAAGTTCTTATGTAACTGTACTTTCCTCCAGTTCCATGTAGAGGGGATCCTCTAGGAGTTCCAGGCCATGCCTTTCGGCCTCTCCTTGGCTCTCAGGGTCTTCACCAAATGCATATCAGTGGTGGCAGTTTTCCTGAGGCGCCCAGGTGTACCTCTGCCTGGGCAACTGGCTGATTGTGGGTCCCTCCAGAGGAGAGGTGGCGTGGTCCAGGGACCTGGTCCTCGAGACCTGCGTTTCCCTTGGCCTCCTGGTCAATGACGCCAAGTTGGAACTCGTACCGTTGCAGGTGATTAATTTCATCAGGGTAGTGTTCGACTCTTTGAGTCAGGGATTGGCTCCAGCTTTCAGGGCGGAGGTTCTTTCCTCCTTTGCCCGATCATTTCGGGCTGGACATTTGCGCCCTGCTCGGGACATCCTGCATCTCCTGGGATACATGGCGGCTTGCACCAGCATGGTTCATTGGGCCCGTTGGAGAATGCGCTCTCTGCAGTGGGAGCTTGACAGTCAGTGGTCTCAGCACAAGGGTCACTTCGATCAGCCAGTCACTGTGACCTAGGTGATGTGGGACACCCTCTGGTGGTGGATAGTCCTGGAATATGTGCAGGAAAGGATCTCATTTGTCCGCCCAGAGCAGACAGTTGTCATGACCAGTGCCTCCCTGATGGGCTGGAGTGCCCACCTGAGGGAACAGAGTCCAAGGGCTCTGGACCCCCGAGGAGTCCTGATGCCATATCAACTTGCTGGTGCTCCGGGCAGTTCGGCTGGCACTGACAGCCTTTACTCCACATATTCGGGGTCTGGTCGTTCAGTTCCAGGCGGACAAACACCACGACCATGTACTACCTGAACAAGCAGGGCGGAACGCACGCCCTGCCTTTGTGCAAGGAAGCTCTCCACATATGGACACTCATGTGCAGCCTAGGTGACGATCTCCTGGCCATCCATGTGGCTGGCACCTCCAACCAGTTGGCAGATACCCTCAGCCACGTGGGCGAGGCGTCTTGTGAGTGGTCGCTTCATCTGGAGGTAGTACATAGCCTGATCTTACTTCGAGAAACATCACTCGCAGCAGGTTACACCATTAGGACTGAAACCGAGCGGCTCGTGACCCCATGGAAATTTTCTAGCTAGGTATCCAGTAGGGACTACGATGGCCCCACCTCCGACATCAGGCATCATACAAAGGGAGCCGTCCCCCAGAATCCCCAGTTCTTTTCCCACCATCGACTCGCCAGCATCTGCCTCACGGATGCCCTTTTCAGCGAACGACGAGTACAACTTCCAGCAATCTTTTTGATTACACCATGTCGGCATCTCCTACTACTTCCATAGGAGGACAGCCCTCCAAGTGTGTCTGCGGAAAACAGATCCCATTTAAGGATCTCCATTCAGCCTGTCTGCGGTGCTTAGGCCCGGAGCACGACACCCAGGCCTGCTCCTTCTGTCAGAAGTTTAATAGCCGCACCAGGATCTGCCGTCAGAAGGCACTTCAGGGGTTCCTGTTAGAAGAGAAATTAAAAATAATGGATAAAGACCCTACCTCCAGAAGTGAGTCTACCTCTAAGCCCCATAAAAACTGTGAGAAGGCCAGGTCCAGATCCCCGAACTGGGCCTCGGACTCGTGTACTGGCTCAGGCTCCACGCGCCAGACCGCTCTCCCTCCAGGGCTCGCTCTCGGCCTCCTTCCATTAAATTCCGGCCTTCAGGCAGTCTTTTGGCTTCTCTCCACCCATTGAAGACTTCCAGGACTTCGGACCCTTCTTCTACGCCCACCCAGGCCTCAGTGAAGTCTTCAGACCATCATCGGTCCAAGTCCTCGTCCAAGTTAACTTCTGCTTCCTTGGACAGACGCCGGAAACCCGATGCCAGATCGGCCTCCCAGGGGACCTGATCCCCCTCCCAGGAAGACTAAGGACCTGATGTCCCTCAAGCGGATGACTGACCCTAAGTGGGCTCCTGACCCTTCTCCGGCCAAACGTCCTTTGGACCAGACGTCCCTTAAAAACCCGAAGTCGGTGAAACGACCTACAGAGCAGATGACTGCCCTCCCTTCACCGGTTGATTACCGGTCGCCGGGGCTCATCAGAGGAGGACCTGACGTTACTTGACGACCAGGCAGGCGACGTTTAGGACACTGGGCTTACGCGGGAGCCTTCACCAGATACTGGTGACAGACCAACCCTGACACCAGGACTGTTGTCCGGTGTGAACATCCAATAAGTCAAGGATCTCTTCACCTTTTGGTGGGACACTGTTAAAAAGGATATTGTCCCAGTAAAGCCTCCTCCTCCTCCTCCCCAGAGTCCAGTAGGAAGACCCCCGACCCCCAAGGAGCCTACACCACCTCCTAGGAGCAGATCCAGAGACAGGAGAAGGCCCCCTTCAGGGTCTCCCAGTCCCAAGCGACTCCAGAGGAAGAAGGTTCACTCCACGGGGGGGAACGACTCTAGACTGGACTCTTTGGACACCTCCAGGTCTCCTTCTCCGATAAGTATCCCATCACCAGACCCACGAGACCTCCCCAGGTCACCTCCGGATGATCCCTCTTTTTCTGAGATCATGAAGCACATCCAGGAAAATATGGGATGGGAAACAGAAGATCTAGACCCTGAACGACAGCACCTAGCTCGATAACTTCGGCAGAAAGATACTAAGCCTGTGGTGGTGCCACCCTTGGTGGACACCTTTGCGGATGTCACAAAGGCTACGTGGAAACATCCGTATTCCACTCCTGCTATGCTGAAGAAGGCTGATCGCCTGTACAGAGCCCCTGCGGAGGACCCGTATCTGGCATAACAACCCCTGGCTGATTCACTGGTCACTGCCTCTCATGACTGGTCACAACGACCGCAGCATTGGAGCACACAGCTTCCGAACCAGGAATCCAAGCAATTGGATTCACTGGGTAGGCGCATGTATCCGGCTGCTACATGCTCCATTAGGTCACTGAACTATCTAACTCACATGGTTCAGTTTCAGAACGCCCTATGGGAACAGGACCAGGACCTGGTTAAAGCCCTTCTGGATGGCGAACAGAAGGAGGAACTTCTGAACCTTCTTCACACAGGGTAAGACTTGAGGACCCAAGTCTTGAGAGCAGCCTATGATTTGGTGGACTCTGCGGCCAGGGGAGCAGCCTCTGGAGTCTGTCTCCGGAGACGCTCTTGGCTTCGTGTCTCCAGATTTACCCCGGATGTCCAGAAAAATATCCTGGACGTCCCCTACAACGGAGAAGTCCTGTTTGGTGAGGAATCTGAAAAGTCATCACCAAGTTACAGGACGCCGGGAAGGCGGTGAGGACTGTACAGGCCAAGACTGGTTCCTTTCATAGGAACCAGAATCGTTTTCGAGGCCGGCAGCAACTGCAGCAGTCACGTTCCGGCCAGCAGCAATGGGGCAATTTTATCTGCAAGGCCCAACCTAAGTCTTCCCAAGGCCAAGGTCAGAGATGTACAAAGCCGACCCAGCATACAGGAGGCAACGCCATCACAGCATGACTCCTTCCCAGCCCCTGCCCCTCGTCTGGATCAACAGGAAGAAAAGGAGACGAAGGGTACTATTCCCACTACTTTTTGGTTCCCAAAAAGACAGGGGACCTCCGTCCAATTTGGACCTCAGCGACCTCAACGCTTCAGTGCTTTACAAACGCTTCCACATGGTGACTCTTCCGGGTTTAATTCCCATGCTCAAGCAGGGCACCTTCTTAGCATCACTGGACATGCAGGGTGCTTATCTGCATGTACCGATAGCTCGGGCTCACAGAAAATTCTTGCGCTTAGAGTTTCTAGTTCGCCATTATCAGTTCCGACCCCTCCTTTTCAAACTGTCCTCACCACCTCGGGTATTCACGAAGTGCATGGCAGTTGTAGCAGTGGCTCTCAAGAGACAAGGCTACTTTGTGTTCCCCTACCTGGACGACTGGCTCCTCATGGCCCCCTCTCTGATGTCTGCAATCCACTGTACTCATTCCCTCTTCGGATCCTTGGGCATCATTATCAATCAGAAGTCGCTCCTGGTTCCATCTCAGAGACTGCAGTTCATAGGTGCAGTCCTGGACACCGTCCAGGGGAAAAGCTTTTTTGCCTCAGGACAGAGCGGAGCACATCAGATCCCTCACAAGGGCTATCTCGGCAAAGAAGACCATCCCAGCAATACTGGTCCTTTGTCTGCTCGGACACATGGCTACGGCCATTGCGACTGTTCCTCTAGCCCATCTCCAAATGTGGGTGACCCAGTGGATGTTACGGGTGCAGTGGGATCAAAAGCAAGACCGTCTGCAGCTTCCAGTTCGGATCACGAATGCTGTCATCTGGGATTGGCAATGGTGGCTCGAACCAGAGCGCCTGCCATTGGGAGTCCCTTCTGTTGCACCGTCTCCAATTGTGACGCTCTCCACGGACGCTTCAGGGTCCGGTTGGGGAGCACACCTCGATGGGGTCAGGTCTCAGGGCTCGTGGACCTCCCAAGAAGCTCATCTTCATATAAACATTTTGGAGATGAGAACGGTCCTTTATGCCATGCAGGCCTTCCAGTTGGAGATTCCACCGGGTACTCTGCTGCTGCAAACAGACAATGCCGCAGTAATGTATTACCTCAACAAACAAGGAGGCACTCGTTTCTACCCTCTTTGCAGGGAGGCCATGAGGGTGTGGGATTGAGTACTGCAACATGGCGAAAACCTTACTGCTGTACATGTCCCAGGAGTGGACAGTGTTATCGCAGACGGTCTGGGCCGTTCTCAGGCCAGAGTCCATGAATGCGAACTGCTCTAGGAGGTCATAGAGGATCTGTTTCGCAGATGGGGGACACCAGAGTCTGACTTTTCGCATCCTCATCCAACGCAAAACTGCCCAATTTCTGCTCGCTCGATCCAGGGCCTGGTGTTTTCTGGTGAGACGCATTGTCCCTCTCCTGGACGGGCAGATTCCTCTATGCATTTCCACCCTTTCCGTTGATCCAGAGGTTTCTTCTGAAACTCCGTAGAGAGCAGGCGATGCTGATATTAATCGCGCCCTTTTGGCCCAGGCAGATCTGGTTACCTTTGCTGTACCAACTGTCTCAGGAACCTCCGGTGCCTCTGCCAGTCAGCTGTTACTTATTGTCCCAGGAGGCAGGATCCTTGGTCCACCCAGACCTTCGCTTTCTGAACCTGCATGCCTTGCCCCTGGGGACATAACAGTCATGCGTTACGGGGTCTCGCAAGAGGTAACAGATGTTCTAGTGGCTGCTAGAAAACCGGCCACTCGTGCCACGTATGCCATGAAATGGCGCAGATGTTGTCTCTGGGCTCAAGCATGGGGACTTCCCCCTGGATTGTTCTGAGGGTTCGGTTCTAGACTACCTCCTGTCCCTATTTCAGGCAGGCTTGGCCTACTCCTCAATAAAAGTACACCTTTGTGCCATCTCGGCCTATCACATTCTTATAGGCCTTCAGTCCACAGCTCAGTTGGATACCGCACAAGCCTTTTTGAGAGGCGTCCTCCACCTTAGGCCTCCGATTAAGGATCCCATTCCTCTGTGAGACTTCCCTTTGTCCTGGAGCAGCTTACGCTGTGCCCTTTTGAACCAGCCGCGGATTGCGAGCTATGTCTTCTGGCATGGAAGATGTTATTTTTAGTTGCTGTTACTTCAGTCAGAAGGATTTCTGAGCTACACGCACTTATGTGCAAACAACTTTATTTGGTTTTTCACCAGGACAGGGTGTTCCTAAGGACCAATCCAGAATTTCTTTCTAAGGTGGTTTCAACCCTCACCCTTAATCAGGATATCGACCTGCCAGTGTATTTTCCTAAATACTCCAATAGAGGAGAGGCCCTGCTGCACACTCTTGATGTGCATGGGTGTCTTAGATACTACCTGACCAGAACCAGGCCACACCCTAAATCTGATCAGCTTTTTGTTTCCTTCGCCCATAGGATGCTGGGTGCTCCGGTTTCCAAACAATCGCTTTCTAGGTGGCTCATCCATTGTATCACATTCTGTTACCAGAGGCGTAACAAGTCCCTACCGGGCTCGGTTAGGGGACATTCCAAAAGGGGGGGTGATCTGCCTCCTTTGCTGCTTTGAAGAACATGTCCGCATCAGCCATCTGCGCAGCTGCTACTTGGAGCACCGTGCACACCTTTATCAGGCATTATAGCCTAGACATTGCATCATGGCGAATTGCTGGTTTTGGTCTAGCAGTCCTTCAGGGACTACTGTTCTAGGCTTCGGTTCAACTAACTATCTCTACTTGGCCTCCTCCCATTTGAGAGGGATATCCAGAATTGCTTTGGAATCGGTCCTAATGGTGTAACCTGTTGCAAGAGCTGTTTCTCGAGGTAAGATAGTACAGTTACATAAGAACTTACCGTAACAGTAGATCTTTGAGAGCAGCTCTTGCAGCAGGTAGTTTCCCTCCCACCATCCCCTCTGGAGGTACAGTTGTTCCTTTAGTCACTACCTAGGATTCTGTGTTTGTAACACCTCTCTGAATACCTTCTTTGAAGGCGGATCCTCAGTCTCCACTTCTGATGTCATCTAGCAGCCGGGAGTCACCGGCGGAAGAAACGGGGATTCTGGGGGACCGCCCCCTTTTGTATGATGCCTGACGTCAGGGACGGGGCCGACGTCGGGGGCGGTCCCCGCTGCATACTGCTAGCTGGAAAATTTCCATGGGGTCCTAGTCCTAATGGTGTAACCTGCTGCAAGAGCTGTTCTCAAAGATCTACTGTTACAGTAAGTTCTTACGTAAGTGTACTTTTTGTGTTATGTCCACAGGACCAAGGACACATGCAAGTCAGATCCGCTTTTTGTTTCCTTTTCCCCCAAATCCTTGGGGTCAGCAGTTTCTAAGCAGTCTCTCTCCAAATGGCTGGCTAACTGCATTTGCTTCTGTTACCGGAAGTACAACAGACCTCTTCAGGGAGAGGTCGGAGGTCACTCTACCAGGGTATGGCTGCCTCCGCAACACTATCCTCTGGGACGTTTCTGCAGCAAAGATCTGTGCGGCAGCAACTTAGAGTTCTGGCCATACCTTCATGAAGCATTACAGTCTGGACATTGCCTCTAGGTGTAGGGCTGGTTTTGGCCTCGTCCTTTTATTTATTTATTTATTTATTTAGACAGCCATTTGGAAAACCTTTGAGCCATAGGCTAATTTACAAAGGTACCTTGTCACAGTAAGACAAACGAAAATACACAGTATAACAGTATAATACAGTATAACAGTAACTTAAGACATAGATACAAACAAGCTGGTACAGGTAGGATTGATGCAAACAATACCAGAGTTATGTTTTGCAGGGCCTGCTCTACTGTCTTAGGCCTGATCTGGTTGTTTTCACACTTTCCTCCTTCCTTGCTTCTGTTAGTCTCTCTCTGAGAGTGACTGCTTGGGATTCAGTTCTACATGTTACGACCTACTGCAGGAACCCTCTCGAAGTAAGCTAGTACAGTTACTTAAGAACTTACCGTGACAGTAGATCTTCAAGAGAGATTCCTGGAGTAGGTCACACTTTCCCTCCCACCTTCACCCAGTCTCTGCATTTCTTACAGATCATTCTGAACTGGGCTCCAGGATATTCATCCTTCATCCTGTCTCATCCTCTTTTGATCTCCGGCAGGAGAACTGGAAGGCGGCGTGGGGGACCGCCCACTATAAAGGGTCACACTGACATCCGTCACGTGCCGTCGGGTGGGCGGTCCTCTGCCAGACATTGCTGGCAAAAGTTTGCCGTGCAGTCCTGATGCCAGGGGGCGTAGTCCTACATGTTATGACCTACTGCAGGAAACTTTCTCAAAGATCTACTGTTAACGTACAGTAAGTTCTTACGTAACTGTACTTTCCACTACCAGCTGGGGCTGCAAGTGATGATCCTAACGGTGCACGTAGCAGCCACCTCTGCATATCAGGCCTGGGCTGGTATGTAGACGGTGGCCCAGGAGAAGGTGACGTGCATTTTTAAAGGCCTGGACCGCTTGTCCTCTCCTGTGTGTGAACCACTTCCACCTTGGGACTTGTTGCTGGTATTGTAGGCTCATGAGCAAGACTTTTGAGCCTATATACAAAGTGTGATGTTGCACCTGTTGTGGAAGACTGCCTTCTTGGTGGCTGTCACATCAGCCAGATGAATTGCTGTGCTCCAGGCACTTTTCAGTGGTGTCTTCTTATCTGGTCTTCCACTAGAAGTCGGTAGTACTTCACCCCCACCCCCACCCCCCATAAGTTCCTCCCGAAGGTTGAATCAGAGTTCCACCTTAACCATGCGATGAACCTTCTGGTATATTTTACCAGCCCATCTTTGGAGACTGACTGCAGGCTCCAAACTCTGGATCTGCAGTGGGTACTTTCCTACTGTATAGAGCAGATGGCTGAGTTTGGGGGTGAAGCTCGCCAGCTGGCTGTCGTATACTCTGAAACCGCACCTGGCAGATTAGCAACTAAGCAGATATTTGGCAGGTGGATTACATCCTGCATCGATCTCTGCTATACGTTGTCTGGTAGGGAGCCTCTCCCATAGGGCTTAGGGCTCATTGCACCAGCCATACTGCTACCTTTGTGGCTGCTTCCAGGGATAGCACATATCCAGATCTACAGGGATGCCATGTGGAACTCTGCACACACCTTCATCTCCCATTACAGCATCGATCTGGAGTTTTGTCAGGATACTGCTTCTGGGACCTCAGTTCTCCAATTTCTGTTCACCAAGTAGGGGTTGCGCACGTTATCTCCTTCTCTGAGATGTGCTGGAGGTCTACCATCATATGTATAAATGAAACATATCCACGCCCTTAGAAAAATAGGTTACTCACTTGTAACTGTAGCTCTAGGAGTGGTATATGGTTCACATCCATGTCACCCACCGATCTCCCCTGGCAAGGGGCATACACATCCCTGCTTCTAGCATGCTAGATCTGATGATGGGTGGAGCCAGAAGGTATCCTGCCCGGGTTGTGAGAGCCGCTTACCTTAAAGACATTTTGATGAATCGGCACTTCTGGTGGAACTGCCATTGTGTGGATGCGAACCATATACCATTCCTGGAACTATGGTTACAGGTGAGCAACCTATTTTTCCCAATTTCCTTTCTTTTCCAAGAATATGAACGCAATAGGTTGTAGATATTTTTACCCTAGTTACATGTATACCTCTTAGACTTCTGATATAAGTTGACATGTGTTGTGAGATGCTTGGCCACATCATGCAGTTTGGGTAAGAGAACCACAAAGCTGAGTGTTTGCCCAGACTGAGTGAGTTGATGCCCTTGTACCATAGGAGACCACTCACAACTCTCATAAACTTGTTATAAATCACTCAAGTTGGCTAGAATGATTTAGCGTTTTGGGGTTTGATTTAGTTTATTGCTCCTTCCCCGCTTTTTTAGTTTGCTCGTTCCTGCATGAGACAACCCTACATAGGCTTGTGCTTATTGGTTGAAATGTAATTGATATATAATTTGTGTCAAGGCTTAAAAGTATCTGATAAAGTCTGAAGGAGAACTGGACCTAACATAATAATTTACATACTTATGTGCCTCAGATCTCTTTTTCTCTGAAAGGACAGAGGCATTTTTCATGACAAGACATTTCTGCTTGTAGGGGAGAGTTGAGGCCTATGGTTACAAGAAGTTTCATGGTGTAAAAACTGAAAATGTTGTTCTAGGGACATGGATATGTTGTTCATCCACACTCATTGGCAGGTATCCTTGCCGCTTTAAATCTTGCCGGAAGGTCTTCAAGCTTGCTTCTCCCACCCACCCGGGTGGTATAACTCTCGGCTCCGCCCCATGACGCCAGATCTTCCTTACCGCTTGGAAGCTCAGGTTCCCTCCTTAACGCTCTGCGTTTGAGACTGGTTCCTATTTCTCCGTTTACGGATTTAAAAATAAATTTTGCGAAAAAGACTTCAGTCTTCGATCCCTCGCGGCTGCGATGGACAAATCGACTCCCGGATTTCAGAGATGCCCATGCGGTCAGAAGATGTCTCGGACGGATCCACACTCCACGTTTGTCTACTGCTTAGGCCTTGAGCACGACCCGCAGGCTTGCGACCTGTGCTCATCTTTCTCGGCCTACGTCCTCGAAGACCGTGCTGCCCGATTGCAACTGGGCCGTCCCGAGAAGCGTTTCCCTCCGGTGAAGTCCAAGGAGGCCCGGTTGGCGGTGTCCGCGGCGGCGGGCTCGGCGGATCAGCTCGAGCGGATGATCGCCCTCGAAGAGGAGGCGGCGCGGGCCGTATCTTCCTCGGCCGCGGCATTTATCCCGCTCTCTCTGGGTTCTTCCTACACGGCTTCTTTTAAGGAGCTTTGTCTGTCCCTCTCCACTAAGGGAGAAGGGCCTACGTCTGCTGGACCTTATTCTCGGTCCAAAAAGAAGGACAGGGGTAAGTCTCTCCGTCGACGCTCTTGGGAGCGGGAAAGGTCCCTCTCCCCGAGTCGTCGACCGTCGGCTTCGGTCGACCGCTCGGCTTCGGCCACTGGCCTCACGGTGTCCCCGTCAGGTCAGTTGACCGAGACTCCCACCGACGAAGTCGAGATTTTTCTCGACCCGTTGGACGGGCTGTCGCCTTTAGCAGCCGAGATTCCCCTCTCCCCGGTTCCCGGGAGGAGTTGAGGATCCCGTGGCTCGCCTGTGCCTCCGGTTCGAGCCCTCGGATGGACCATCCGAGCTGAAGGAGTGCCGGTTCGGCCGACACCTCCACACCGACCTCGGAAATTCCGGGACTCGGTCTCGGACCTCTTGTGATCCAGCGATCCCACCGTCATGGCGGTCTGGTCTCGGCACCTGTGATGGCCGGCCGCCCGTCCTCGTCCTCCTCACCGGATGAGGAAGCTGGCGTAAGTCGTCGGCAGTGCGAGGATGCTTATGTTCCAACAGCTCCTCCTGGCGGAGTAAGCCGACCCGTCGCCTTCCCGGCCATTAAATAACTGTCACGGGCGGCCGACACAACCCCTCGACTTATCCGAGGAGCCTATACCAGGCGGTTGTTCGGCCAAAACCAGCTTGCTCCACCGATTCGGTGGAACCTCCGCCCACAGCCACCAATGGGGTCCGACCAAGGATTCTCGGTCGGCTAAGGGTCTCACCCATCGGCTGTCAGTTACCTCACTCCCGACCGCCCCTCGGCAGGTGAAGGGTGGCTCAGGCCAGAGGCAGCTCTTGAGGACTCTTCCGAGTCGAAGATGATTCTCCTTTTCTCCAAGCGACTGGACTTGGAGTCTTCAGGGAGGTCAGTCAGTGACGATAGCCCGTCGTCCTTCCTAGGACTGCTTGGCTCATCTCGGAGTCCACGGGATGGAGCTCGAACCCGTTCCAAACGGCCAGGTATCCCCTCACGGAGATTCTGGACCGAGGGATTCTCCGACGGAGCCTCTTCCGTGGCCGAGGCCAGTGGGTCGGCACTGGAGCTTTGGCGCGCCCTGCTTCCTGCCCTGCGCCTCGACCAGGATGGCCATAAGACATGGGTCCTACCGTTCCTTTGTCCGGTTTTGAACACCCTCTGCTGAGGGGTTGGTATCGACAGCGCTTTCCGGCTACAGCAACGCCAGGGATGTGGACAAACCTCCGACAAGGAGTCCAAGAAATTGACTATGTCGGGCGAAAAGTCTCGACGCTTAGTCCTCTCTCGGCCTTTCGTCCAGGCCAGTTGGCGTCCTCATGGCACATTTTCTCTCATGCCTGTTGGGCTCCCTGGATGAGGTCATCCTCATCTTCCCAGATCTGCAGACTACGGTTGAGCAGGTGCGGGACCAGGAAGGGCAGTGGCCAAACAGCAGCTCCAGACTGCTTTGGATATAGGGACTCATGTGCCAGATGGGGTGGCGCGGTGGTGTCTTGTCCGGCGGGCTTGGCTGAGGATATCCACCTTTACTTAGGATACCCAGCACAAGTTGGCGGATGTTCCCTTTGGGGACTGACCTCTTGACCCTGGGGTGGAAGGTCACCTGCAGAGGATCGAAGTCCAATGCTACCTTGGACTCGAGTCTCTTCCGCTCAGAAGGACAAAGCCCACTAAACAGCCTAAGCCTTTCGTCCTCTGTGCCCCGGCGCCCGGCCAACAACGTCAGGGCCAGCAGGCTCGGCCTTGGCATCCCAAACCCAAGCCGCCGGCTTCCTCTAACAGGAGGCAGGGAGGAAAAGGCCCAGGAGGTCCCTCGGCCGTCCTCCTCCAAGCCTGCCCAGTGACGGGCTGAGGGGTGTCCCCATTCCGTCCACCTCCACGGTCCCCCATGGAGATGGCTCCAGCACTTCCGTTCCGCCTGGTCCGCTGTTACCACGGACAGGTGGGTCTGGAGAGGTGGTGGGAAGAGGCCTGCCTCTGGAATTCGAGCAGGCACCACCAGAGCCTGCGCCACTCGGGGCTAGGTCCCAGCCTCACTGGCGGCGCCGTGGGCCGACATCGCCTCCTCCTCCAGAAGGAGGTGATAAGAGGTGGCGGACCCTCCTTCAGACCCAGGTTTGTGTCCAGGTACTTCCTGGTTCCCGAAGCGGACGGGGGCTGGCGCCCCATTCTCGACCTACGACTAAACAAGTTCCTGAGGTCTCGAACCTTCAGGATGGTCACTCTGGCTCAGATAATACCATCCTTGGAACGCGTGTGGTTCTGCTCTCTGGACTTGCAGGACGGCGTTTTTCCGTCCCTATCCGTCCGTCTCACCAGAGATTCCTTCGCTTCCGGCGGAAGGATCCCTTTCGAGTTCAAGCCATGCCCTTGACTTGTCTCCAGCTCAGGGTCTTCACCAAATGCATGGCAGTGGTGACAGCATTCCTGTGGCGCCAAGGGGTCCGGTGTACCCTTTCCTGGGCGACTGGCTGATAGCAGCTCCCTCCAGGAAGGAGGCAGAGTGGTCCAGAGATCTGGCCCTCAGGTCTGCTCTCAACTGGGCCTCCTTATCAACGAGGCCAAGTCGGAACTCGAGCCAAAGCAGGTGATTCTATTCATCGGGCGCAGCTCGACTCTCTTGAGCCAGAGCGGCTCCCGCCCGGACAGGGCCGGGTTCTTTTCCTCTTTGCCTGATCATTTCTGGTTGGGCAATACTCCTGCCCGGGACTTCCTGCGCCTCCTGGGTCTCATGGCGGCCTGCACCAGCGTGGTCCGTTGGGGCCGTGGAACATAAAGTCCCCTTCAATGGGACTGGCCAGCCAGTGGTCACAACGCCAAGCGATCCTTTGGACCAGCTTGTGTCGGTGACACAGGGGATGTGAACGCTCTCCAGTGGTGGACCGTTCCAGATCATTTGCAGGAGGGCATCCCGTTCGTCCGCCCCGAGCCGACGGTCTCTCTATCGACCGATGCCTCTCTGATGGGTTGGGGTGCCCATCTGGGGGAACACCGGGCTCATGGCCTCTGGTCCCCGCGGGAGTCCCGATGCCACATCAACCTGCTGGAGCTCCGAGCGGTCCGCCTAGCTCTCACCGCCTTTGCTCCGTTCCTCCGGGGTCAAGTGGTCCGAGTCCAGACGGACAATACCACGACCATGTTCTATCTAAACCGCCAGGGCGGGACGCGCTCCATGCTTCTATGCAAGGAAGCTCTCCGCATTTGGTCACTCGTGCGCAGCCTGGAGGCGGATCTCCTAGCCATTCATGTGGCAGGAGCCTCCAACACCCTGGCCGATGCCCTGAGCCGGATAGGGGCTGCATCCCACGAGTGGTCTCTCCTGCTGGAGGTAGTACAGCATCTGTTCTCCCATTGGGGCACACCTCAGGTGGACCTGTTCGCCTCCAGGGAGAACGCGAAGCTGAGACTGTTCCATGCCCGCCCCCCTCAGCAGGGCTCGCTGCAGGGGGATGCCTTCTCGAGGCAGTGGACCCCGGGCCTCTTTTACGCCTTTCCCCCATTTCCCTTGATCCACAAGGTGCTTCTCAAGGCGAGGAGGGACAAGGCGCAGGTGATTCTGATAGCCCCAGACTGGCCTCGCCAGTTCTGGTACCCAGATCTCCTCAGTCTCAGCTCCAGGACTCGCATGACAGCTTCCAGCTCGCCCGACCTGCTCTCAGTCAATCAGGGAAGGTGTTCCATCCGGACCTTCAATCCCTGCACCTGACGGCCTGGTTCCTGAGCTGGCTGAGTTCCAGGCCTTGGGTCTTTCGACGAGGTCCTCAATATAGTTGAGGCGTCCCGTGAGAGTCGACCAGAAAATGCTATGCCTTCAAATGGAAAAGGTTTTCCATTTGGTGTCAGGCAAGGGCTTGGACCCTTCCTCCTGTTCCTTGGCAAGCATCTTGGACTATTTATGGTCCCTTTCTAATCAAGGGCTTAGGTCGACGACCCTAAGGGTGCACCTGGCAGCCATCTCTGCTTACCGGGCGCAGGCCGGGAAGCAGTCGGTGGCGCAGGAGAAGGTGGTCTGGCGCTTTTTCAAAGGCCTTGATCACATTTCCCCTCCAGTGCGGGAACCCCCACCTCCGTGGGATCTACTACTGGCACTGGCAAAGCTCATGGGCAAGCCATTCGAACCTATGCACAGGTGTGCTCTCTCTCACCTGTCGTGGAAGACCGCCTTCTTGGTGGCTATCACGTCAGCCAGAAGGATGGGAGAGCTCCAGGCGCTTTCCATCGAGTCTCCTTACCTGGTCTTCCACAGGGACAAGGTTGTCCTGCGCCCCCACCCGAAATTCCTTCCGAAGGTGGTGTCGGAGTTTCACCTTAACCAGGTGTTGACTCTGCCGGTGTTCTACCCCAATCACACCTCGGAGGCCGAATATAGGCTCCATACTTTGGACCCTAGAAGGGCGCTCGCCTATTACAAAGAGTGCACGGCTGAAATTCGGGGAGAGGTTCGCCAGCTGTTTGTCACCTACGCTGAAGCCGCATCTGGCAGACCTGCAGCCAAGCGGACGATAAGCAGGTGGGTCACTTCCTGCATAGATCTCTGCTATAAGTTGGCGGGCATGGAGCCTCCCAGAGGGATAAGAGCTCATTCTACCCGCCATACTGCTGCAACGGTGGCTGCTTCCAGGGACGTCCCTATCCAGGAAATCTGCAGGGCTGCTACCTGGAAGTCAGCAAACACCTTCATTACCCATTACCACATCGACCTTGAGTCACGCCGGGATGCTGGTTTTGGGGCCTCGGTTCTCCAGTCTCTCTTTCCCAAGTAAGTATTGGGGGTGTGCGTCTTGCCTCCCTCCTCCCGGAGAACTGCTAGGAGTCTGCCAATGAGTGTGGATGAACAACATATCCATGTCCCTAGAAATACAGGTTACTCACCTGTAACAGGAGTTCTAGAGTGGTATATGTTGTTCATCCTGACTCCGACTCCTCGGCTCGACGACAACCTGAGCTTTCCAGCGGCCAGATTCTGCAGCCATGGGGCGGAGCCGAGAGTTATACCACCCGGTGGTGGAGGAGCAAGCTTGAAGACCTTCCGGCAAGATTTAAAGCGGCAAGGATACCTGCCAATGAGTGTGGATGAACAACATATACCATTCCTAGAACTCCTGTTACAGGTGAGTAACCTGTATTTGCTGGCCCAGTAGCATTACTGCTTGTTACACTGGCAATCCTAGTCTGGGAACAGACTGGGATTGCTCCAAGGCCAGGAAGTTCCAAGTGCCCCAAGTACAGCTCGTCTTCAGAGCACCCCCTACAAGCCTGTACTCGACTGACATGTTGGGTTACCTGCCACTACCTTTGGTTCTGGGCAAGTTCATGAGAAGGGTGTTGACCAGGCTTGTGGGGGGGGGCATCAGCCAAACTTTAGGGATGAGAAGAAGCTTGATTAAAAAACAAAATTCTGATAGTAGGATACCTCTTATTTGTAAGGTTGCTAACATTCTGGGATGTTAGTTTTTTTTTTTTTTTTTAATAGGATAGTTTTTCATATTTTTGTTGACGAGGCATACTCAAGGTTTAAACCCCCTTCTATATGTGCTTTCTTAAAGCAGCAGTACTACGAAATCAGGAAGTGACCTATCAAAATTCTGTTTTTCGGCTGTAAGCATGCGGCCAAAGTTCCAGTTTCCATACCTGTAAATGTTTTTTTCCAGTCGTCTTTAGTTTTTTAGATATTTGCAATTTATTTGAAGTGTTGCAGCGCTACAACAAATATGTCGGCTGACTAATTTCAGCTGCGCTTTTTCTTCAGGTCGCATCACATCTTTTGACAATAACAGAGGGACCCTCTGCTGACCATTCCCGACGTCCCTGCAAGTCATTCACATGTGCAGTTGGCAGCAGAGGGGGTTCCAGTGCAACATGCTGGGTGGCAGACATGTAAACAAAAGCAGAGAATAACTGAGCAAATTACTCAGTGATAGTACAATGCCGGCGAGAAAGAGTACCAGGTATATGATTAGCAGGGCACATGAAATAAACTGTCAAAAAAGCGCAATTTTTTTTTTTCGTAGTACTGCTGCTTTAAGGAAGGAGTTCAGTGTAGGGCTTTTAACAATTTTTTTTTTACCTAGGATAGTCCTGCTGAGAATGCAACATCCCATTTTCAGTGGGGCCCTGCTTTTACCCATTGCTGTACGCACTGAATGGTTATTGTTGCCTTCCCCTCCCAATAGGTTCCCTCTATCTCCTTGGCTTATGAACAGGCAGAGAGCGACATCATGAAGAGACAGCCCCGAAATCCTCAAACAGACAAATTGGTGAATGAAAGGTTAATCAGTATGGCTTATGGACAGATTGGTATGTAGTGAGCACAGAGTTGATTTTATTTGCTTTCAGACATTTATGTGAAATGCTGCATTTTTTTTTTTTTTATTTAGTTTTTGTTGACCAGGTAAGTGCACTAGACAAATCCTGCCTATTTTCAGGCACGACCCGGGGGAAGTGGATACAGATGAATGCCAACTGACTTTGAACCAGATTAAGCTTCTTTTTGTCGAATTAGTGGCCAGTATTGGAGTATATCATTATCCAGTGTGCAACTCCTAATTAATGCATTAAAACATTTTGCGCATTTTTTATGCAAGTCTTCTTTTCAGAAATCAGGATGGGGAAATAGGTGAACCATTAACAGATCCTAGTAAGATATAATCCCCATTTCCACAAGTAACAAAAATAAAGAATCCAGGGATTTTCTTCAAAGGCATCTTCCCTCCATAGAGCTATACCTTTGGAAATGTAAGCCGGCAGCTGTCTTCGTACCACAGCCCCAGCTAGGCAAGTGTTTTTATTTATTATTTTTTATTTTTAGTTGTTTAGCCAGGAGTAGCACACTAAGCTGAAAGCTTTTTAACAGGTGCGACCTGGGAGCACAGGGAAGTTAAGTGACTTGCTCAGGGTCACACGGAATGCAAGTGGAAGCTGTGGGATTCAAACCCAGGTCTGGTCTGCTGGATGTCACCAGATTTGCAGCTCGGAGCCTTAAACTACAGTGGTATATTGCCTCCTCTTGCTTGCCTACTGTTTCTGGGTGGTCTTTATACTAATGGGTTACAGTTCGAAAGGTGTGGTTACATAGAGGAGATTCTGTCTAGAAACTACTTTTACTGGTATGTAACAAACCTGTCATTCAACTACAGCTCCTCCAGTGTTGTATATCTGATCATGTGCTCCAAACACCTTAGCAGAAATTATTATATGAGAGAAACAAGGCAAACACACACACACACACACACACACAAAAAAACCAACGCTGCTATAGCATCATACACCAAGTTGGAAACATCGGTGGGCAAGCATTTCTTAAACTTAAAACTTGGAAGATATGCATGACAGTCCATGGAAACATTAAAGCGGCAGTATTTGTTAGTGACAATATAATTTTCTTTTTTCCAGAAATAATGTTTGTCTACAAAAGTATCCCCTTTTCCTTTCATTTTTTTTATTGCTAAACAGATATAGGGGGTTTGAAGATCTTCAGGGATATCATTTTCATCAGGTCACACCTATGGAACTTGTAGCCATCAGGCACCAGTACCACACAGAAACTTTTCTAGCAGTCTAGCAGGGGGCACCCTTTCCAATACCATACGCCGATGTCCTTGCATATATAAGCATGGGCGGCCCCACTCCCTCCTCTGTTCTTTGCCGCCATCGACCATACTCGCAGACTCTGCAGAATCTTTGTCGTTCAGTCGACTGCCAATTTTCTACTTACCTTTGTGCTGAATTACTTTATTTTAAAGTGATTCCTTATATTTTGTTTGTCGAACAAAAGATTCTTCCAACCTTTTCTGTCACTGCGGAAAGAAGATTCACTCCAAGCATGATCTCTGTGTGTGCTGCCTCAGGCCTAGCCACGATGCCCACGCCTGTGAGCTCTGCCTTAAGTTCATCCTCGCCACCCAGTGGCGCCACCAGAAAGGCATGCAATCTTTTCTACTGGAGCAACAACTAGCCAGGATAGAGCAGGGATCTTTTGGAAACCATCAGGGACACCCTTTTGCTGTTTCAGTGGCTGGGAATCACTGTCAGCAGGAACAAGTCTCAGCTTCTCCCATCCCAGAAGTTTCAGTTCATTGGGGCCCTTCTGGATAACACTCACGGGAAGGTTTTTCCCCCTCCGTCAGAGCGACCGCATCCAAGTCTTGGCGTCTCAGGTCTCTACAGCTTTAAGGGTCCCGGCAAAACTCCTTTTCAGGCTTCTGGGACACATGGCAGCTGCCATTGTTTCAGTCCCTCTAGCATGACTGCGCATGCGGACCATCCAGTGATCTTTAAGAGTCCAGTGGGATCAGACACGGGACGATTTGGACGCCTTGATAAGGATCACGGAGCCAATCCGTCGGGAGTTAGTCTGGTGGATGTTGTTACAAAACCTTTTGTTGGGGCTTCCCTTTCATGTGGGAGCCCCATCCCAGACTCTGACCATGGACGCTTCGTCCTCGGGATGGGGCAATCATTTGAGGACTCATCATACCCAGGTTTCCTGGTTCCCAATAGAGGAAGATCTGCACATCAATATCCTGGAATTGAGGGCGGTCCTGTATGCTCTCCAGACCCTAGCCTCAGTCCTGATGCCGGGCCACCTGTTGATTCAGACAGACAACACATCCATGATGTTCTGCATCAACAAAGTGGCACACATTCGTTTCCCCTCTGCCGGGAAGCTATGAGAGTGTGGGACTGGGCACTGGAGCATCAGCTCACTTTGTCGGCAGTTCACATTCCCGGGTCACAGAATGTGCTGGCCGACACGCTTAGCCAAATCAGGTTGCAGGCTCACGAATGAGAGCTACTTCAAGAAGTTGCAGATCAACTCTTCTGAAGATGGGGGACTCCAGAGCTAGACCTCTTCACGTCTCCATCCAGTGCAAAACTGCCCATTTTCAGCTCGCTAGGGCTAGTACCTGGAACTTTTTGGCAAGACACATTGTCCCTCTCCTGGAAGGGGAGATTCCTTTACGCTTTCCCTCCCTTCCCGCTGCTGCAGAAGGTTCTTCTCAAAGTGCAGTCAGAGCAGTCTACCCTCATTTTCATAGCCCTGCTGTGGCTTTGTCAAATTTGGTTTCCATTGCTTCAACATTTAGTGGCAGAGCCTCCACTTCCCTCTTCCAATCTCGTCTCAGCTCCTGTCTCAGGACAGTGGGTCCTGGTCCATCTGAATCTGCGCTCCCTTCACCTGCATGCCTGGCTCCTCAGGATCTAGCTAGAACTAGGTTTGGAGTGTCTGACAAGATAGTGCAAGTTTTGGTTGAGGCGCGTAAGCCTGCCACTAGGGCCACTTACGCTATGAAGTGGACATTTCTGCATCTGGGTCGCTGCCCAGAAGGTGGACCCTATGGTCTGTCAGGTTAATTCAGTGTTGGAATACCTGCTTTCCCTTTCGGAGTCAGGTCTCAGTTACTCCTCCATCAGAGTACACCTGGCTGCCATCTCTGCCTATCACATGCTAGTCCAGGATAAGATGGTGGCTCAGATGGAGGTTTCTAAGGCTTTCCTTCATGGTATTCTACATATCAGACCCCCGATCCGGGATCTTGTCTCTCCTTGGGATCTGCTTTTTTGTTTTGGAAAAGCTGACTCTTCCCCCTTTCGAACCAGCCATGGAGACTGAGCTTCGTTTTCTATCCTGGAAAACCCTGCTTTTGGTAGCTGTTACTTCGGCAAGGCGTATTTCAGAGCTTCATGCTCTTATGTGTAAAGAACCCTATCTGATTTTTCACAAGGATAGGGTTGATCTTCGCACCAATCCGAAGTTTCTACCGAAAGTAGCCTCTGAACTCACTGTCAGTCAGACTGTTCAGCTCCCGGTGTATTACCCAGAGTATTCTAATAAAGGGGAAGAGTTGCTTCATTCTTTGGATGTTCACAGGGCACTTCATTGCTACCTGGCCAAAACGAAGAGGGACAAGAAATCCAATCAGCTGTTCGTTTCCTTCGCGCAAAGGTCCTTAGGTTGTCCGGTTACCAAGCAGATGCTTTCGTGCTGGCTGGTCAACTGCATTTCCTTTTGCTATGAAAAACGTAACAAGTCTGCTCATGGGCCAATCAAGGCACATTCTACCAGGGCAGTCGCCATATCCTTTGCAGTTTTAAAAAGGGTCTCGGCGGCTGATATTTGTGCTGCTGCCACTTGGCACTCTGTTCACACTTTCATCAGGCATTATAGCCTGGACATCGTTTCCAGATGCAGAGCAGGGTTTGGCCTTGCGGTCTTACAGGGCTTGGTCTCGTGAGGGATCCCTCCTGCTCCCTTTTGCCTGTCTTTCCTTCTCCCCTCCTGAGGGTTATTTTTAGTTTATACTGCTTGGGAATCAGTCCTATATGTGTTACCTGCTGCAAGAGCTTCCTCTCGAAGTAAGATAGTATAGTTACGTAAGAACTTAACATAACAGTAGGTCTTCGAGAGAAGCTCCTGCAGCAGGTGTGTTCTCCCCCCACCCCGGGATCAGACCTCAGCTATGATTACCATTTCCTTTCTGTTTATGGGGTGAACGTATGCACTCCTATTTTTGTCGCCTCATGCGATTCTGCTTACCTTTTGGTGGGCGTGCAAGAAATGGAGCACGTGGGGAACCCCCCTTTATGTAGGGTGACGTTGGGGGTGGAGCCAATGTCGTCGGGGGCATTCCCATGTCGGTACTGGTAGAAAAAGAATTGCCAAGAACAGCCACCAGGTGGCGTCAGTCCTATACGTGTTATCTGCTGCAAGAGCTTCTCTCGAAGATCTACTATTACGGTAAGTTCTTACTTAACTGTACTTTATTTGTGTCACATGGTCAAGTACCAGAACACCCTCTGCAAAAAGGACAGAGCTGCAGCACAGCCCTTCCTGAGGGTCGCCAGAGACAGGAACTTCTCAAGCCTCTCCAGGCTGCAGCGGCTATCAGCCGGCATCTCCTAAGGGCCATTTATGACGTGACTGATGCCATGGCCTGGGCAGCTGCCACTGGCATCTGCCTTAGAGGGGAGTCCTGGCTGAGGGTCTCTGGATTTGCTGCTGATGTCCCCTCAGAACATTGTAAACACGACCTTTGGGGGTTTTAAGCTTTCTGGCCCTGATGTGCAGGATATTGTCAGTGACCTGCAGGCCTCTGGCAGAGCCCTTAAATCTGTACACTCCCTCTATCATACCCAACCAATGAGCAAACCAAGACCCTCCTTTCATAAAGTCTCCCATAAGGCTGGGTCAGGAACCGGGCCCCTAAGCAAGCCTGCTCCTTCCTCCACCACAGGTGCCTCTGCCAAAAGCCCCAGAGGTGGTGGTGCAGCTGCTGTCTGCTTCAGCATGACTCCTTGCCCAACTCCCCTTCTCCTGCCTTAAGCCAGGAGGTGGTAGTCGGGGATGGGTTTTCCTCCATATAGATCAGTGGAGGGCCCTTACAACCAGTGCTTCGGTCCTGCAGCTAATTGAGCAGTACTATGCTGTAGAACTTCTGGAACAGCCTCCAGATTTTCCCTGTTCCCTCCACTTATCCTCCTGACCACATTTCAGTGCTCTAAGAGGAGGTGCTCACCTTGCTGCACAGAAGGGCTATGGAACCAGTGTCCAGGCAGCAAACGAACAGAAGGGTTCTATTCCTGGTTCTTCTTCGTCTCCAAGTGAATGGGGGACTTGACCATTCTAGACCTCAAAGGCCTGAATTTCTGTATCCAGTACAAGAAGTTCAGGATGGTCACCCTAGAGGGCCTGCTGCCTCTGCTGAGGTAGGGAGATTGGTTATGCTCCCTGGAAATGCAGGATGCTTATCTGCATATCAGTGCTTGCTCCCCCTACAAGCAGTACCTCAGGTTCCTGTTCCGGGGGAACATTACCAGTTTTACCAGTTTCGGGGATTGCCCTTTGCTTTTTCTCTGCACCACTGGTCTTTACCAAATGCTTAGCAATAGTAAAGGCAGCCTTCCAGCCCGAAGGCCTGTATATCTTCCCTTATCTGGACTACTAGTTGCTGAAGGCCCAGTCCAGGGATTTTCTGCTACTCTAGAACTTACCAGGCAGTTGTTCCAGGACCTAGGGATTACTGTCAGCTTGCCCAAGTCTGTCCTGACCCTGTGTCATTGGCTGCAGTATATAGGGGGCAGTTCTGGACATGGTCCAGGGCAAGACCTTCCTTCCCCAAGGCATGGCTGAATGCCTAATGGCTCTGGTGCAGTTGGTTATCCAAAGCCGGTACATCGCAGCCAGGGCATGCCTGCGGTTGTTAGGTCTGATGGCCATGATCATTGTCACAGTACCCTTGGCCAGACTGCATATTCGGATCCCCCAGTGAACACTGCACATTCAGTAGGATCAATGCACCGAGAATCTGGATCATCAGGTTCTTGTCTCGTCCCCTGTACACGAAGTACTTAAGTGGTGGAAGAACCCCCACAATCTTCTAAGAGGCATGCTCTTTCTCATACCTTCTCCCCAACAGATCCTCACCACAGATGCCTCGGATCTGGGTTGGGAGCACACCAGGGTCCCTTTCGGTCCCAGGGAACTTGGTCTCTGACAGAGGCTCGCCTCCACATAAACACTTTAGAAATGAGGGCATTTCTGTATGCCGTAATGGGCCTTTCAGAACCATCGCTGTCTGGGTCCCTTGCTGGTAAAATCGGGCAGCCTCAGTGTAGATTACTTCAACAAGCAAGGGGGAACTTATTCCTCACCCCTGTGCAGAGAGGCGATGAGAGTCTGGTGTTGGCCTCTAGATCATGGACTAGATCTATCGGTTGTCCATGTTCCAGACAACCAAAACTCACTAGTAGACAGCCTCAGCCAGTCACAGTCCGGAATACATGAGTGGGAGCAGCTGATATCGGTCATAGACAACCTGTTCGACAGGTGGGGTCATCCATAGCTGGACCTTTTTGGGTCCCCACTCAACTCAAAACTGTGTTTCTGTACGCTAGACCAAGGGCCTGTAGTTTTCTGGTGGGACGTGTTGTCCCTCTCCTGGAAAGGGAGGTTCTAGGATCGTGGATATGAAGTTCTATCCACACTTGTTGGCATGTCCTTTCCCTTTAAGATTCTTTCCGGAAGGTCTAAAAGCTGGCTTCTCCCACCCACCCGGGTGGTATATGCCTCAGCTCCGTTCCTTGACGCCAGATCTTCCTTTCCACTGGAAGATTCAGGTTCCCTTCTTATTGCTCACGTGTTGCTGTAGGCCCTGGCGCTTAAATCTACGTATGTCTACTTAAACTCCGACTCATAAGCGTTTCCCCAATTGCTTTGCCATCTCGACCGTGATGGAGGACAAGTCCTCGCCCAGTTTCCGCCGCTGTCTCGCACCGACTCGCATGCCTTGTGCGTTTATTGCCTGGATCTCGGTCATGACACCCAGGCGAGCGAAATGTGTTGCGCTTTTCATCCAAATGTCTTGGACAGTCGTTTCGCATGACTGCATCTTGGCAGACTGGAAAAATGGAATCTGCCGGTCAAATCCAAGGAAGCCCGTTGGTCGGTCTCCGCAGCTGTGGGGTCCACCGAGCAGCTTGAACAGATGAAGAACTTCGAAGAGGAGATGGCTCGGGCCACGGATCAGTCCTCTTCAGTGTCCATCTTAGTCCTGCTCAGTCTGGGCTCCACCTTCTCAGGCTCTTTTCTGAGTTGTGCCAGTCCCTCCCTACCAAGGGAGAGGGACCCCCGGTCTCATAAAAAGGACAAAGAGCCTAAGAAAACTTTGTCTCGCCGACGACACTCCTGGAACTGTGAGAGATCTCTGTCTCAGGAATCTTCTGTCTCAACTTTGGTAGAGTTTGCAGCCTCGGTCGCTGGCTTCACAGTACCCCCGTCAGGCCAGCCGGCTTAGACACGGGATGACGATCTGGTCGAGATTATCCTCGACCCCTTTGAACCTGTCGTCGCTCGATGAGGCAGACAATTCCTTATTCAGGACCCCGGTCCTGCTTGCCGCCGAGGAGGAGACAGCCCAGTGGGAATCCTCCCGTGGCCCAGATCCCAGATCAGGAAGAGACGCGGTTCTCCCTGGCTCCTTCTGAGCGACCCTGTCGGTCCCCCCAACTGTCCAAGTCTAGGTCTCTGACACCTTCGACCGACAGGCCGAAAAAGGCGCATAAGCACTCTAAAAAGCAGTGCCACCGTCACTCTTCTTCGTCCTCCTCTTTATGAAATCTCCATCAGCACTACAGAGACCTAATGTGGCAGCAGCTAATTATGTCTGGCCAGAAGTCGGCTCCGGCTTCCACCCTGGCCATTACTTGGCTGTCACCCTCTAGGCTGATGTCTACTCCTCCGGAGCCAGTCAGCACCGTTCTTCCGCTCCCTCTAAGGAGTCTCGGCCCGTTCCAAGCCTACCACACAGGCTGTCTGTCACCCTCACTGCTGACCGTCTTAGGCAGGTGCAGGGCGACTCTGGTGGCCAGCCGATCTGTCTGAAGTCCAAGGACACCGACCTGCATTCCTGCCCCCTGGACGAGGAATCTGTCTGTAGTCTTTTGACAAAGGAAGGCCCTTCTTCCTTCATGGGCATCGTCCACCTCATCTCCGAATACATGGGGATGCCCTTAGAACCCTTTCAGAAATGGACCGAATACCCCCTCACTGATATCCTCAAAAGAGGGGATTCACCGTCGGAGGCCTTCCCAGTGGCTGAGGTCATTATTGGTCTGGTCTTGGAGCTGTGGCAGCACCTCACCTCCTGCCTCCGCTCCTTCAGCCCGAATGGCCCTCAAGTATGTAGTGCTCATTGGGTCCCTTTCGAGATTCACAGAGCACCTGTCGGCTGAGAGGCTGGTGACTGCGTCTCTGTTCAGGAGCTCGGGTAATTCAGGAGACATCAATAGACCCCCAGACAGAGTCCAAAATTGGACCATTCGGCCTGGAAAGTCTGTGCCGCCTCTTCACTGGGCCTTCATCAGGCAAGCTCGGCCGTTGTCATGGCGCACTTTTCTCATGCCCTCCTGGGCTCTCTCAATGAGGTTCTACCTAACCTCCCCGCCTACGTCCTGACCACAGTCAAGCAGGTCTGCGACCAGGATCAGGCAGTTGCGAAACAGCAGCTCTAGATGGCCTTGGACCTTGGGGACTTCTGCTCCCGCTCAGTGGTGGCCGTGGTTGCCATGCGCCGCAGGGCTTGGTTGCAGGTATCCACCTTCACGGGGGTCACCCAGCACAGGCTGACGGATGTCCCTTTCCTGAGTACCGACCTTTTTGGCCCAGGCGTGGACGGTCACCTCCTATGCATAGAAAAGTCCAACACTGCCTTGGACTCTCTGACCTCTGCTCAGAAGGAATCCCAGGGTTCCAAAGAGCAGAAGAGAAAGCCTTTTTGGCCTTCTGCCCCTGTGGCCAAGCAGCCCCATTTCCAGTCGGGGCAGCATCCGTAGCAGGCTCAACCTTGGCACCCTCGTCCCAAGTCCAGCCCCCCCGGCGGCCTGTAAACTCGGAGGACGGGGTTCAGGTGGTCCCCAAGTCGGACCTTCTTCCTCCAAGCCTACCTAGTGATGGGATGGGGGTGGCCACACCATACCTGTCACACCAGCTCTGGGTCCTCCCCGGAGGTCTGTCTCCTCCACTTCCTTTCCACCTGGTCCACTGTTACAGTGGATAGGTGGGTTTTAGAAGTGGTCGGCCAGGGACTGCCTCTGGAATTTGAGCAGTACCTGCCAAGCCGAGCCTGCGCCCCGCGGGAGGAAATGGTGTCCGTATACACTGTCGACTCTCCCAAGATGACATTGCCCAACTCCTTCACAAGGAGGTGGTGGCCAGAGTCGCAGACCTCCCATGTCAACCCAAGGTTCGTTTCTAGGTACTTCCTGGTCCCGAAATGGATAGTGGGCTGGCGCCCCATTCTAGACCTGCCCGACCTGAATCAGTTTCTCAGATCTGGCACATTCAGGATGGTAACTCTCACAGATCATACCATTTCTCAAGTAGAGCATGTGGTTTTGCTCCCTAGATCTCCAGGACGCATTCTTTCATGTCCCGATCCGTCTGCCTCACAAGAGGTTCCTTCGCTTTCCAGTGGAAGGAGCCCTCTTTGAGTTCCAAGACATGCCGTTCGGCCTGTCATCAACTTCCTGGGTCTTCACCATATTTATTGCAGTGGTGGCGGCCCATCTTCGGCATTGAGGAGTCAGGATGTACTCTTATCTCAACGATTGGCTCATAGCAGGTTCCTCTAGACAGGAGGTGGAGAGATCTGTGATCTGGCCTTCCAGACCTGCATCAATCTTGGTCCCCTGGTCAGTGAGACCAAGTCAGAACTTGTACATTCGGAGGTGATCTGCTTCATCGGGGCAGAGCTAGACTCTTGCCGAGCCAGAGTCAGGCGCCCAACATACAGGGCTGAGGTTCTCTCCTCCATTGCCCAATCATTTCTGGTTGGGCACCATCTGGTACCACCGTGGTCTGATGGGGCCCGGTGGGATATGCGCCCCTTCAGTGGGAGCTGGCCAGCCAGTGAACTCAGCGACATGGTCATTTCGATCAGCTGGTCACGGTGACCCAGAAGATGTGGGACATTCTCCAATGGTGAACCATCCTAGCACATTTGCAGGAAGGGATCCCATTTGTCCATCCTGAGCCGACGGTCGTTCTCACTACCAATGCCTCTCACGGGCTGGGGTGCCCGCATGGGGAATCGCAGAGTCCATGGGCTCAGGACCCCCAAGGAATCCTGATGTCCTGTCAACCTGCTGGAGCTCAGAGCAGTCAGACTGGCACTGTCAGCATTCGCTCCGCTCCTTCAGGGTCAAGTGGTGCAAGTCCAGATGGACAATACCACGACCATGTACTGTCTCGGCAAGCAGGGTGGCACACACTCCCAGCCTCTCTGCAGGGACACGTTTCGCATCTGGACCCTCATGTACCGACTGGAAGCAGATGATCTAGCCATCCAAGTGGTAGGAGCCTCGAACTAACTGGCAGACGCCCTCAGCCACGTAGGCGAGGCGTCCCACAAGTGATCTCTCCATCCAGAGGTAGTACACAACCTGTACTCCCACTAGGGCAAAGCTCAGGTGGATCTGTTCACCTCCAGGGAGAATGCTAAGCTGAGGCTGCTTCATGCCTGCACCCCTCAGCAGGGCTCGCTGCAGGGGGATGCCTTCTCGAGGCTGTGGACCCCAGGCCTCTTTTTTTGCCTTCCCTCGGTTCACAAGGTGATCCTCAAGGTCAGTAGGGACAAGGCATAGGTGATCCTGGTACCCCAGACTGGCCTCGCCAGTTCTGGTATCCAGATCTCCTCCTCAGCCTGGGCTCCAGGCCTCCGAGGCATCTTCCAGTACACCCGGACCTGATATCAATCGATCAGGGGAAGGTATTCCATCCGGACCTTCAATCCCTGCACCTGACAGCCTGGTTCCTGAGTGGCTAGAGTTCCAGGCTTTGGGTCTCACTAAGGATGTACTCACAGTTGTGGAAGCATCCGAAAGTAATAGATCAGGAGGTGCTATGCCTTCAGATGGAAAAGGTTTTCTATTTGGTGTCAATGCAGAGGCTTGGAACCTTTGTCCTGTCTGGTGGCTAGTATCCTCGACTACCTTTGGTCTCTAGCCAAAGGGGGTTTTCGGTCTACGATCCTTAAGGTGCACCTGGCAGCCACCTTTGCTTACCGGGTGTGGGCCGGTCAGCAGACGGCACAGGAGAAGGTGGTCTGGCGCATCTTTAAAGGCCTCATCCTACTGCTGGTACTGGCAAAGCTCATGGGCAAGCTATTCAGACTGATGCACAGGTGTGAGATGTCACATCTGTCGTGGAAGACCACCTTCTTGGTGGCTATCACATCATCCAGAAGGACTGGGGAGCTACAGGTGCTCTCTATTGAGTCTCCTTACCTGGTCTTCCACAGGAACAAGGTTGTCCTGTGCCCCCACCCGAAATTCCTTCTGAAGGTGGTGTCAGAGTTTCACTTTAACCAGGTGTTGACTCTGCTGGTGTACTATCCAAATTATACCTCTGAGGCCGAGTACAGGCTCCATACTTTGGACCTGAGATGAGCGTTCTCTTATTAGAAGGAGCGGACAGCTGAAGTTCGGGGAGAGGTTCGCCAGCTGTTTGTCACCTACGCTGAAGCTGCACCTGGCAGACCTGCAGCCAAGCGGACGATTTGCAGATGGGTTACATCATGCATTGATCTCTGCTATAGGTTGGCGGGCAAGGAGCCTACTGTAGGGATAAGAGCTCACTCCACCTGCCATACTACTGCGTTGGTGGCTGCTTCCAGGGACATCCCTATCCATGAAATATGCAGGGCTGCTACCTGGAAGTCGGCAAACACATTCATCACCCACTACCACATCGACCTAGAGAGTCACGCCGGGATGCTGGTTGTGGGGCCTCAGTTTTCTAATCTCTGTTCCCCAAGTAAGTATTGAGGAGATGTGCGCCTTCGCCTTGTCTCCCTTCCCCTGGAGAGCTGCTAGGAGTCTGCCAACAATTGTGAATTGAACAACATATTCACAATCCTAGAAAAACAGGTTCTAGGATCATGGATATGTTGTTCATCCATACTTGCTGGCATGTCCAGATCCCCTTTAAGAATTGCCAGAAGTCTTCAAGCTGGCTCCTCCCACCCACCCAGTTGGTATAACTCTCGGCTGCGCCCCATGATGCCAGATCTTAGCCCACTGGAAGCCAGATTTGTGCATCTACAGCCTGGGGAGGTCGGGTGGGTCCGTGTGGGTGAATAACATATACCACTCCTAGAAATACTGTTACAGGTGAGTAAGCTGTTTTTTTGTGGGCCTTCAGGATTTGAGGCACTGTGCACACACTTACCTTTCCCTTTAAACTCTGTGAAATAGTGGTGGCCTGGTATCATTTCATAGTACAGTGCATTGTCCTCCAGTCTGCGTGCTCTGCTTTTTTAGAAAGTCTCCTAAATTAATGGATCAGAAAGTCCAGAATTCAAAATCTGAGATGTGATCTGGAAATCATTCTTGTTCTGGTTCAGGTGTGAATGTAAACTACTAAAGTCAAGTTTTCTATCTACTGTATTGTAAGCTAGCTTAGATAAACAATTAGAGATGGAACATGTATAACTGAGTTGCATCTGACTTTCTTCCAGATGCGTAACTTTGATTTCATAGCATAACATTGCTTCCATATATAAACTTATTGGGTTTTGGTAATTACCTATTACAGAAAATATCTACCTACATAAAAACTGATTGGGGGGTGGCAAGGAGAACCCTACCTATTACCTATTGGATTAGGATGTTCCCTAATTTTCTCCCTGTTAACCCAGCTTGGATGAAACGTAAAATGTTGTTTCCTTTTTCCTGCTTTACAGTTTATTGCACGGGGAGGGGGGTCACACAGGGAGTCTGTCTGTGGGGCAGTGCAAATCTGTGATATCTTGTTAGAAAAAAATGGTTGATACTGTGATCTTCCAGGAATCAGTCTTCACCATTGGTTCACACTCAATGGTCTTAGCTAGCGGTGCTAGGAGCCAGAACTTTTCATTAAAGCTGGTACCAAGGTAAGCTGTGCACATGTGCGGCACCATGAGACTCGCTCACGCTGCATGGCTTACCGCAGCACCAGCCCTCAACTGCCTCAGTCCCCGCCGTTGAGTGCACATCAGTGATGTCACTCGCCTGCCAGGAGTTAGAACTTCACTTGTATACAGCAGCATTCAGGTCTTATTAGTTTTACTGTTTAAAGCTAGAGTTTATTTTTCTCAGTTTAGTGATTTTACAAAAATATTCTGTCAGGTTTCTCTCAGCCCTTCCGAGTCTATGCTTAATGGCCTTGGAGGACGTCAATAGGAAGCCTTTTCAGGCAGGCTGCTCTGGTAGCAGGGTCATGTCCAGTCCACTTTCCCTCCGAGGAAGGGTTCTGACCACAGGCGGTCCTGTGCTCTGGAGGAAGGACAGTACTACTGAAATACAAAAGAGCGGGCCCGTTCTAGATTCCAGTCAGGTTTTTGGTTGCCCTCCTGGAGGTCTGCCATGAGACTCTGTCTCCCAGAGCCCGAGGCCCTTACTAGCACTGTCAGTGTTGCCAGGGGCCTCTGGTACTAGGACGTCGAGGTCTCTGGCCTGGCCTCCCCCTCTGTCTATAAATGGAGAACCCCCCAGTGGGCAATTTCAAACTTGGGTAGCTCTTCACTGGAGCTGGTCCCTGGCCCTTCGGGCTCGGTGGAACTGGAGCCACAGGTGGGGCCCTCAAGCTTGGTCAACAGTCCTTTGGTCCTTGCCAGTGACCACGCTACAAACCCCTGTCCCACTGGCTGCACCCACACTGTGTGTTACTTGGTGGGACTGGCCAGATACTATGGCCGGACACTTCGGTACCTGCTGGGTCACTGGTGCTGAGTCTGGTTCCAGCAATGGCATCAGGTTTGGGCCCTTCAGGGCCAATCATGACATCGGTTCTGGTGCTTGTCCCACTGTCATTGCGAGCACCAGGGATTCCTTAGTGCTGGATTGAGTTAAGGTTCTAGTGCTGCCTCTTACTCTGGCCCCTTGTTCTTGGGGCCAGTGTCATCTGTGTTGCTGGGCTACAGTGTATGCTTCTCAACCTTAGCTGTTGCCATTGTTATTCTTCCTGAGAATAACAAGGCCATTATCCCCAAAGAGATCACTGCACACCTTCTTACGAAGAATCATGCAGGTTTAGCTCTGGGGAAACAAGCCTGTGTAGCAGCTGCCATAGGTACTTGGCTGCTGCAGGCATCTGCGTCAGAAGGCATTTTTGACTCTGACCACTGTAATATTCACAGGGGGGATGCAACCCTTCCTCAACCTCAGAAATCTCATTAGTTTCTTGGATCGAAAAATTTACAGTTCTAGGAGCGTGGATATGTTGTTCATCCACACTCTTTGGCATGCCCCTTTCCCCTTTAAATCTTACTGGAAGTCTTCAAGCTGGCTCCTCCCACCCACCCAGGTGGTATATACCTGAGCTCCGCCCCATGACACCAGATCTTCCTTTCCGCTGGAAGATACAGGTTGCCGCCCTCATGGCTCACACATTTCATAGGCCCTGGCTTTCAAAAACTCTGTTTTACCAAAATTGAAACTCATTCGAGTTAGTGATCGCGCTTTTGCGTCTTTGATCATGGAAGAGAAATCTCCAGGATTTCGCCGGCATCCTTGCGGCCAGAAGATGTCGCGCACTGATCCCCATCTCATGTGCTTCTGCTGCCTGTGTGTCGTACATGACACCTTGTACTGCAGTTTCTCTTGGCCTTCCATACCAATGTCCTGGACAACCGCTTGTGGCACGTTTTGAAGTCTCTCATGGGCTGGGGAGCCCATATGGGGGACAACAGGGCCCATGGGTTCTGGACCCTCGAGGAGTCCTGATGCCACATCAACCTGTTGGAGCTCAGAGCAGTCAGACTGGCACTGTCAGCTTTCACTCCTCAGCTCCAAGTTCAAGAGGTTCAGGTCCAGACGGACAATACCACAAACTTGTACTACCTCAACAAACAGGGCGTCACGCACTCCCATCTGCCGTGCAAGGAGGCGCTCCACATCTGAATCCTCATAAGCTGGTTGGAGATGGATCTCCTTAGACTTGCCCTTTTCAGTTAACCAAGCCCCCGGTTTGGTCTCTCACATGGTGGTCAGTGGACACCAGTCTCCTCCACGGCTTTCCATTCGCCCAACCAGAGCCTTGGGTGACTCAACCACAGATGCTTCCCTGTTGGGATAGTCATGTTCTCCAAACACAAGGGTCTCGATTTTCAGAGGGTGATGCAGGGCTTGCATCAAACCCATTTTTTGGCACAACTGTGCCAAACTCCTTTGATATAACTGCATCCAGTTTTAGTACATGGGGCACAGTTGCAACAGTTTTCTTAATTTATGGCAACTTGTGCCCAAGATTTGGCGTAAGCCCCATAAAAAGGGTCCTCCAAATTACACAAGTTAGACCAGGGAAAAGCTGCTCTAACTTGTGGCATTTGGTGTGCAGGAGTGAAAATCCCGATCACCGACCAGGAGAGTGCCGCAAGCCCTGTGCACCAAACAGTCAGCACACCAGGGGCTTGAAGCATTCACAGGGCTTTGAAAATTGAGCTCATGGTGCTTGGGACCTAATGAGACTCATTTTCACTTCTGTGGGTTGGGAGATGTGAGCTGTTTTTGTACGGCCTGCGAGCCCTAGTGGATCTTGCCCGCCACGACAGCAAATGAGGAGGAGCATACTCTTACCCTCTGTGTCGGGAGGCTGTGAGGCTGTGAGGCCGATCCTCATGAGTGGTCACTAGCTCTATGTCGTACCATTGCTGTTCGATGAGTGGGGCACCTCAGATGTAGCTTTTTTTTTTTTTTTTTTTGCATTCCGACTCGATGCCAGACTGCTTCAGTTCTGTTACAGACATCCATGACATGGCATTTTCTGTGAGGCCACATTCAGACTGCACTGACAAAATCTACTGCTATACGCATTCCCACCAGTCTTCTAATGCGGAGGGGATTACGTCAGCCTTCCTGAAAAGTTGTGGCTCTTGCAGGGTCCTAACACCTCTGGTTAAGTCCCATTAGTGTGAATCAGTGGTAAAGATAATTCCTAGAAGATTAAGAATTATGGTATGTAATTTTCATTTAAAAAAATAATTTCTTACTCTTGATAGGTATGATCCAGGCCTTGGGAGGTTTCTTCACATACTTTGTAATTCTTGCTGAAAATGGTTTCCTACCCATGACCCTTTTGGGAATCAGAGTAAAATGGGATGACAGGTGGACCAATGATGTAGAGGACAGCTATGGACAGCAGTGGGTAAGTGTTGTTTTACTACTTCATTTTGGAGTTGTAGTCTGCTTCTGTAGTCGGGCAGTTGGTATGGGCTATCCTCCCCTGCTAGCTGGAACAGATTGAAACAGTCTGAAGTAGTCTTTGGATCACCCTTCCCACACTCCTGTCTGTTACAGTCTGTCCTAGCTGCAGACAGGTCCCTGCTATGCGGGAACACCTTTTTTTCAGCAGTGTTTTTTTTTTTTTCCTCTCTCTGTCTCTCTCGATCTCTCAACATGGTAATTTTGGGGTTTGTTCTTTTGACAGTAGAAGAGAGTTAATTAACATATTGAGGTATACAGTTATACATGTTTCTAGGAAACCAAAAGGGTCTCAGAAGATGTCTGATAGCAGTAGTCACTGGATGCTTGAAAACTAAACCAGCCTCTCTTCTTCTTGTAGACTTACGAACAGCGAAAGATAGTGGAGTTCACCTGTCACACTTCCTTCTTCGTCAGCATTGTAATTGTACAGTGGGCTGACTTGATTATCTGTAAAACGAGAAGGAACTCTGTCTTCCAGCAGGGAATGAAGTGAGTATTTAGAAAGAAATGTGTTGATTGTCGTAGGCCAGAAATAATCCTGAATATATGTAGTGAATTGTTTCTAGGCTGTGTATAAATGTTGGATCTTCTAAGGATCTAATAACTTAAAGGGGAACAGTCAGAACTAAGAATCTCACACCCAAGTGTGGGGCTGGTCCCAGTTTGCACTTTGTATGCAGAAACCTTTCTTTGTTTTTTACCATAAAGTTTGCTGCAGTGTATTAGATTGTATCAGGATAATTTTACTGACGTCCAAGCTAACATTTGCTGTAAACTGAAATACCAGAATCCCCTGCAGTTGACATTAGGGCAGCAGTGGAAGATTCCGTAGACTACAGTGTATGGTAGAGCTCTTCAAGCTCGGATCAGATGTTTGCCAGTTCCGCTATTCTCCCAAGGTTAAGTACAGTCCATTAATTATTTTTTTATGGCACACTAAGTTGAAAGCTTGTTTACAGGTGCAACCTGGGAGCACAGGGAAGTTGTGACTTGCTCAGGGTCACACAGTATGCAAGTGGGGGCTGTGGGATTCAACCCCAGGTCTCCAGATTTGCAGCTCAGAGCCGTAAACCACTGCGCTACACTGCCTCCCAAAAGTTTATTATACATATATGTAAAGTACACCCCGCTAGCTATTGACTCTCCATTTCTACAGTCTATCCTGCCGTCTGCTGCAGGGAATTCTGGGATTTCTGAATACTGCAAATGGCAGTAGTGTCAGCCTGATACCAGATTGTAGGAGATTATTTTTGACATTAAGTGCTAATTGGGACCAGCCCCACACTTTGGTGCGGAGCTCGTAGTGCTGACTGTTCTTCTTTAATGCTGCCTGACTGTACCTCTGCAGCCAGTTATATTGCAGATAAGGGATGGGCATCACTGTGTATACATGTACTAGGATTTTTTTTTTTTTTTTTATAGGGCAATTAGGGTAACACATAAACTGCAAAACTACACATTTTTACAGGTAAATCCATTTAAATGGATGGCTTTAGGCTTGCTTAGTAGTCCAGTGTAATAAGGGGTAAAAAGCTTTTTTCGGTTACATGGAACTGGTATGTTTTTATGGTGCATTAACTTCACCTTTACCCTAGCTGTATGTGGCCCTCCTAGTTAGTGCAGCAGCAGTGGTCTTGGGTACATAATTTGGTTTTGCATCATAGGACTGCAAGGAGGCCATGCATATACCAGAGGTGACATTTTTCACTATTGATATGCACCTAGCACTGACCAATACAAAGCACCTCTGGCACAGACTGCAAATGCAGCCTCTGTCTTTAGAGTGTGTTGTCACAGCAGTTCTAATAATTAGGTGTGTACTACGAGAAAATGTTCTTGACTCAAATAAGTTAAAGCTGTCTGCTGATTTTTCTGCATATGAAACATCCAGCTTTCACACAGTTCTGAAATATGGTATGATTGCTGCCAAGTTCTGAAATATGGTATGACTGCTGCCAATCAACCTTATTGGATGCAGTTTCACAGGAATTGTAATTAAGGTCACTGAATAGTGGAGTGAATTAAAGTTTTTTCTTTTCCTACTGGATCTGTCAAGTTTGCCTTGGTTCAGTTACCATGCACAGTGAATTTGGTTTCAAGCCAAAACAGTAAATCTATACTTCTTCATTGATAGACTGCGTGCACCTAAAGAGCAACGACATGAGCCTGGCAGGCAACCCATACAATGGAATCACCTCTCCTAGGACCTATTTTAGCTATATTTAGGCTTTTTTGTGACTTAAAAAAAAAAGTTATTCACGCCATTTTATATTTTCTAAGTTATTTATGACCATTTTTTATCTAATGTTATACTAGTTTTAGATATTACTTGGAGCGCATTTCTTGAACTTTTTTGCTGTTTAATATAATAGGAACAAGATCCTGATCTTCGGACTCTTTGAAGAGACAGCTCTTGCTGCCTTCCTCTCCTATTGCCCGGGCATGGATGTTGCTCTTAGAATGTACCCTCTTAAGTAAGTATAAATTACGTTTACAGAAGAATCTTGGCCTAGTTACATTACTTGTACTCACAAACTGTAGTGAAAAAACATAATGTGACCTAGTGAGAATGAACCCAGGCCTCCGGAATACTGTCCCTGTGTTCTAACCACCGAGGTAACAAGCTGTCATGGTTGAAGCTTGGGTTCCCGGACACCCTTCCTCTTTCTGGTATTGCATATCCTGCAATTAGAAATAATCAAGATGACAAATAGATTTTTTTTTGGTGCAGTATTAGCCACTGCTAAGGAATTTAAATCACAAATTATACTGAGAAAGAAGTGCTGTGACCTACTGGGAATTGAAAGAAGTCCCCCGGAATACCGTCCTGGTGCTGAGCTATTTTTTGCTTAATACTGTTACTTTTACTCTGCAGCCTGGAAGATCTGTTGCGTCGAACTAAGTCGGATGTATATGCTCTGGAAAGGATCTTTCACCTATGTGTGGGGCTGCCTTCGATTTTCACATTTTATTGTAACATAAAAATTTTCACTTTGATTTGGTTAAACATCTGTTTAAACCCTGGTTAATCCCCCCCACACACACACACATAGTGTAAGTAATCCCACAATCCCCTGCAACTGACAACCTAGTTAAAGATCAGCTGCTGGGGATTCAGTTAGAGATGATTAGACTTCAAGCTTTAAAAAGCGCAGATTTGCCAGTCACCAGTCCTGCTCCACTTGAGAGCCTAGGCAAAATAGTCTTATTATAGCTCACTGAATCCCCTGCAGCTGCTCCCTACTGGCACTGGGTCAAAACGCTGCCTACAGTGCTGCAAGCAAAATGTAGAAAGGCAAAATAAGGTTGAGCAAAACATGGACCGGCACAAAATGTTGCCCACACAGTGAAAACAAATAGGCTGACAATTGAGATTCTTTGTTGTGTGGGGGGGCTCCACACACACACACACACACACACACACACACACACACACACACACACACACCCGGACTTAAAATAATCAACTACGAGGGTGTGGATCTGAGGATGGGAGAAACTCGGGGGACAAAAAGTCACAAGACTGGGAGACCTGGGGGAACCGAACCGTGGTCCCAGGCCTTGCAGTGCTGCCATGTGCTGGTGCATTAGCCACTCCACCACTGGAGCTGCTCGACCAGGCACCACACCAATGACAACTTGATCTCTTCCTTGTTTCAGAGGACAGTGACGGGGTAGCGGTAATTTCCTAATGCTATTCTACCCGTCGCTGTCAGTGTTTTTCGCCGTTCTCACAGTGCAGTTAATACTGCACTGTTATTGCAGCACTTAACCTACCTGGTACCTTCCGTACCTATGATGCCAGCTGCTGGGAGATTGGGGGATGCTGGCAAGTGTCATTGTTTATATTGTGATGGCAAGGAGTGGCAGAAGTTAGATTGTTAATCTAGAGTTCATGAAAATGTTATTGTGCAAATGGGGGGGACAGCTCCACAAAATAAGTGGATGTTCCCTGGTGGTATAATTCTAGTGGTAATTGAATTACTTGGTACACTAATAATATAAGATACTTTGTCAGGTAGTTTAACGTGCATGCACACTAAAAGCTAAAGTGTGAGGTACGGGTGTTAGAGGAAAAACAAGTTTAATATTAGTTGTTCATTCAGCTGGTGGATGAGTAACATTTTGGTCCCCATTTTTAAAAGCTGTATATAGCAGCACTTAGCATGCCTACATCTGGGGAACCATTATTGTCGGATAAAGCCCTAAATTGTTCTGTCCTTGTCACTTGTGTTAATATGTACTTTATCTTCATTTGTTGCTTGTCTCTATTTACAGACCAACCTGGTGGTTCTGCGCCTTCCCCTACTCACTTATTATCTTTGTTTATGATGAAGTTAGAAAATTCATTCTCCGTCGAAACCCTGGAGGTAAGTACATACTTTGCAGTTATGTGTCTGTTTTAAAAGTCACCAATATTTTCTTCCCTAGGAGATAAACCGTAACAGTGGTGCTTTATCTTGGTAGTGCCAGATTAATAGTAGGTTAAGTGTGTGTTGCCCAGTCTTGTAATGTGCTAAAGCGATGTTGTGTAATTTTGGCAAACCAGTGTTTGTTTACTGATAGCGCCTTGCACTGAATTTTATTACGTAGAGAATGATGCAAAGGCAACTGTGTTATGAAGTTCTTTTTAACACATCCAAGGTTTATGTGGCCATATATAAACCACCAGAAAAAGCCTTCATAAGTGTCACTTATGCTCACATTGATAATCCATGTGATAAAAGGGATCACCAGTTATTATTACATGTCATTTTATTCTGATATGTGTGTGTGTGTGTGTGTGTGTGTGTGTGTGTGTGTGTATGTATATATTTTTTGTTTGTTTGTTTTACTCCAAGGAATGAACCTGCATGTTGAAATGATTCATGTGTTGTCTGTGTAGGTACTCTGGTTGTTGCCCAGTTATGGCCCTGGCTGGCAGGTGCTAAGCTACGGGTAATCTCACCAGAAGCAAAGCACCTCATCAGTGGAACATTAACTGCTTAATACCAGGTATTAAACTATTTTTTTTTCCTTTTCAGGTTGGGTGGAAAAGGAGACCTACTACTGAACAGTCATCATCCAAACATTTCAAAACCTTTCACGCTTATCTTTGCGGGCTTTAACCTATGGCCTTACAATAAAAACAAACGACGCATTATGGGGTGGGGCAGAATTATGTCTGAACTACAGTGTTATGTGCCTTTGGTTTTGTACAACAAAGAATAAGGAAAACAGCTGGTTGAGTGTCTTTTTTATACAGATTTTTATGAATAAAGTCAAAACAATGGTTAAACCTGCTTTGTGTCTCATTCTGAAAAAAGATGTCATGTTTCTCGTGCACAGTTTACATCAAATGAAATCAGTGTTATTTGTTTCAGACTGTGAAAGAAAAGATGCGGTGAAGGAGAAGCTGATTTGCTGTGGTCTTTGGTCTGCCAGGTTGCACTTTAACCAGTTTTAAATGGTTTCCAACACTGATCAAATTTCTTAACCCAGTACATGTATACCTTGGTAACTGCAGTGCTTTGAGGTGCTTAGTAAGCGACCTTTGACACTGATAAACAAATTCATGGTGCTTGTATTTTCTCATTTGGATAACCCAGTCTCCAAAGCTTGATTGCTGTATATTGGTTGCATTGAACTGCGTGGCCTCTGAAATGAAATACTTTTTGTAGGGACGTGCATATGATGTACTAGCCACACTTTTGGCAGGATCTTTTCCCATTAAGAGCTGGCCAGAACGTCTTCAAGCTGGCTCCTCCCCACCCCCCACTCCCCCACCAGGTGGTATCCTCCTCGGCACCGCCCTGTAAAGTAAAACTTTATTTACAGAGCGATTTCCAAAACCAATGCACTTTAAAATCATAAAATCATATCCCTTAAAACAATTTAAAGCAAATAGTAACATCCATAGGCAGCTGCAGACTTTAAAAACCATCAGGAAAAGCTAAATGAAACAGGTAGGTTTTAAATTCAAACTTAAAACTTGAGACAGTCATTCATTCCATTCATCGACAAGGTAGAGAATTCCACAGGGTAGGGGTAGCAAAAGAAAAAGCACGTGTGCCCAGTGTTGTTAACCGAACCCTGGGAATCTCCAGCAATCCCTCGGTGGGTTGGAGTGGGCGGGAGGGGCAGTAGGGAGTCAGAAGATCTTACTTTGAGTGGGAGCTCTTGCAGCAGGCTACAACAGTCAGGACTATGCCGCAGGCACTAGTACCCTCCGGAAAACTTCTCAGCCAGCAGTACCAAGCAGGGACCGCTCCCAATGTCGACCCGGCCCCGACATCAGCCCTGGTACAAAAGGGGGCAGACCCAACTCCACCTCAGTTCTTGTCCAGCGCACGTGAGAAGAAGCCTACACTACTCAGCTTGCCAAGAAGGGCAAACAACGTTATTTTCAACCCGTTTTGTGCTGTTTTTCGAAGTTTTTTTCCAGTTGCCTTGGCGGATGTCTTCATCGTCGGTCTCTCCAGAGATTCATCAGAATAAGTGCGACTGCAGACGGCAGGTCCCTTCCAAAGACCGGGACAAGTGCTGCGTCTTTTGCCTCAGGCCGGACCACGATACCGCGGCCTGCTCAGTCTGCCAGATGCTCACCAGCTGGACCCGGATCCGATGTCTCAAGGCCCTGAAGACTTTTTTTTTGTTGGAGAAGAAGATGGATCTGCACACTTCGGAGAAGGGGAAGCGCAAGGAGAAGACCAGGCATCACGGGAAAGACCGTAGTAGGTCCCAACACCTGTTGTGGTCCGGTTCTCGCTTGAGGCCCTCTCCCAAAAAGGCCTGTGTGTCCCTGGGCCCAGGTGAGCATCCAAAGTTGTCCCAGGCCAAGGCCAGCCCATCGAGAGAGAAGCCGGCCAAGCCTAAGGTGACCCCGCTAAGGGTCACCACCACCAAGACCTTGGAGATAAAAGCTTCGGCCCCACCTCTCAAGGCACCGGCGCCACCTGCTAAAGGTGCGCCTCCAGAGACGAAGGACTCTCTGGTGCACCCCAGAGACACCCCGTTGTCGGTCCCACCTCTGACGCTGGTTGAAGGGGCGAAAAGTTCAGGCGCGGCCACAGAAGAGCCGACGCCCCTGCCTCCCAAGTCCCCCGGGCTCCCAGGAGGCCTCCCGCGGGCTGACGCGGATACTCCTTCCCGCCAAGCGGCCAAATTTTCTTGAAAGACGAGCTGCAGGAGTTGTTATCCTTTGGTGGTGGCAGGTCCAGAAGCAGGCCTCCTCCCCCGGACGCTGGCCCAGTCACCGGTACTGGACCTGGCGGGTTAACCACAGCCTGGAGGTGAGCCTTCCCCGAGGAAGGTCCGCGAGCGGCCACCTACACCTCCACCCAGGGCTCGGTCCTGCTTCCAATCCAAAGACCACTGCTGACGCTCCAAGGACTCTGGAGACCGTCGCTGGTCCAGGTCTCGCACTCACAGCCCTACTTGTTCCTCTGGGCGAGAGCGCTCCCAACATCGGTCCTCTGACGAAAGACATCTGTCTATGCTCCGACGTTGGTGCCTCAGCTACCCACGACCGAGGGAGACTGGTCACAAGGAGAGATCAGACTATTCCAGACCTAGTAGTCTGTCCTCCTCTTCTTCATTGGCATCCTCTTTCTCTTCCTGTCTTGGGATTGGGGATCCCCGGGAGAGAAGGACCAGCCTTGCTTGCCTCCGGACGATCCGACTTTTATGGACGTCATGAGGCATATCCAAGCCTCTAATGAGTGGGAAACAGAGGACCTGGATCCGGAACGCCAAAGGTTGGCTAAATACCAGAGTCAAAAGGAGCCGTAACCATTGATGGTACCTCCTTTGATGGACACTTTCCAGGACCTGACCCGAACTGCCTGGAAGCATCCGGCCTCCATCCCGGCTGTTCCCAGGAAATCGGACAGGCTATATAAGGCCCCGAGGGCAGAAGCCTTTTTAGCAGAAAACCCTCAGGCAGACTCTTCAGTCATTACGGCTGCCCATGACAAGTCCAGGCACCCGAAACACCTTGGCTTGCAGCCTCCCGATCCGGAGTCTCGGTATTTGGACCAGGTGGGCAAGAAGGTTTACTCTGCCTCCACCTGCTCCATCCGGTCCCTCAACTTCCTGGCGCATATGGTCCAGTACCAGAATGCTCAGTGGGAGAGGGGACAAGAGCTACTGAGAGCCATGCCAGATTTCGAGCAGAAGACTGAACTTCTGGACGTACCTAAATTGGGCTCCGACATGGGCTCTCATGTCCTGAGAGCCTCGTACAACACTGCAGATATGGCAGCCTGGGCGGCCGCTTCAGGGGTTTGCCTTCGGCGCCATGCCTGGTTAAGAGTTTTGGGCTTTCACCAGGATCTGCAGTCCAGTATCAAGGATCTGCCATTCCAAGGTACCGTGTTATTTGGGCAGGAGACGGAATCTCTAATTTCACATCTCCAGGAGTCTGACAAGTCCATCTGGTCGGTCCACCAAATATACCTCGGCGACCAGCGACTGCAAACTGCCTTTTCGCAAGCCCTCAGGTGGTAAAGGTGGACAAGCCCGTAGTAATCAGCAGAGTCAGAGAGGTGGCTTCCGTAGGAGAGCCGGTAACCAGCAACCTGGAAGTGCTCCTAACCGTGGGCCCAAGTCCTCCCAGGCCTCTCTGCCTTCATCCAGCTCAGCCCAGTGACTCCCTTCCCCGCCCCCCCAAAGGAAGACTCCGGTGAGACGGTCGGGGGGGCGCTTCTCCCTTCATCTTGAAGGGTGGAGCTCGATAACTGCGGACCAGTGGGTCCTGGATATTATCAGGAGAGGACATGCGCTAGAGTTCCCTCCAAATACTCCACCAAAGTACTCCCGATATCTTCCTTTTCACATCTCACTTATAGAAGGAGAAATTCAGACCCTCTTGCAGAAAAAGGCAATAGAGGTAGTCCCCTTGCATCAGCGGGGAAAGGGGTTTTATTCCCACTTTTTCCTGGTCCCAAAAAAAGACACAGGATCTTCGACCCATTCTGGACCTCAGCTCTCTGTCTCTTTATAGAGTACAAAAGGTTCAGGAAGGTGACCCTTCCAGGTCTACTTCCCCTGCTGCACCAAGGAGACTGACTCTGCTTCCTAGACATGCAGGATGCATATATGCATATCGGGGTCTTACCTCCCCACCGGAAGTTTCTGAGGTTCCACTTCCAAGGGGAGCACTACCAATTCAGAGTTCTTCTGTTCGGCCTCTCCTCCGCTCCTCGAGTCTTCACAAAGTGCTTGGCAGTGGGGGCTGTGGCTGTAAGGCGTCGGGGGCATTACATGTTCCCTTACCTCGACGATTGGCTACCTACGACCCCATCCAGGTCAAGCCTGCTTCAGGCTCTCGGATACACCTATACTCTGTTCCAAGGGCTTGGGATCACCCTGAACCTTCAGAAATCGTCCCCAGAGCCCAGTCAAAGACTTGTCTTCATTGGAGCGGTCCTGGATTCTGTCCAGGGCATGGCCTTTCTACCCCAGGACAGGGGCGATCGCCTGTGGGAGATTGCCGAATGGATCTCAGTAACTCCTCAGGTTTCAGCAAGGAACTTCCTCAGGCTGCTGGGGCACATGGCGGAGGCCATTCCGGTCACTTCTCTGGCCTGCCTCCACATGCGGGTCCAACAGTGGATGCTCAGTACAGTGGGACCAGGGCTCCGACTGTCTAGACTTCCTAGTCAGGATCACCAAGCCAGTCAGGAGAACTTTGCTTTGGTGGATGGACCCCCTTAATTTGGAGAAAGGGGTCTGGTTTCATCCGGAGCCACTAGGTCAGACACTTATGACAGATGCTTCAGATCTGGGATGGGGAGCGCACCTGGGTACTCGTCAAACGCAAGGGGTTTGAACACCCGAGGCGCGATCTCTCCAAATCAATGTACTGGAGATGCGAGCGGTCCTCTATGCCTTACAGGCATTTCAAGAGGACCTGGTGCCAGGCTCTCTTCTAATTCAAATGGACATTCTAGGGACATGGATATGTTGTTCATCCACACTGTCTGGCAGGTTTCTTGCCGCTTTAAATCTTGCCGGAAGGTCTTCAAGCTGGCTCCTCCCACCCACCTGGGTGGTAAAACTCTCGGCCCCGCCCCATGACGCCAGATCTTCCTTACCGCTTGGAAGCTCAGGTTCCCTCCTTAACGCTCTGCATATAGACTGGATCCTAACTCTTTGGTTCACCCAAAAATTATTTTAAAGTTTTCCAGACTTCGGTCTACTTCTTCCTTCGCGGCTGCGATGTACAAATCGACTCCCGGTTTTCGGCAGTGCCCATGCGGGCAGATGTCCAGGACCGATCCGCACTCCACGTGCGTCTACTGCCTCGGGCTTGACCACGACCCGCAGGCCTGCGAGTTATGCAGGTCTTTTTAGGCTAACGTCCTTGAAGACTGTGCTGCCCGGCTCCAACTGGCGCCCAGCGTTATCCACCGGTGAAGTCCAAGGAGGCCTGTTGGACGGTGTCCGCGGCGGCTGGCTCGGCTGAGCAACTCGCGCAGATGATCACCCTCGAGGAGGAGGCGGCCCAGGCCGCATCCTCATCTCCCTTGGTTGCGGCATTTATCCCGCTCTCTTTGGGATCCTCCTACACAGCTTCTTTTAAGGAGCTTTGCCAGTCCCTCTCCACGAAGGATGAGGGGCCATCGGGACACTCTTCTCGGTCAAAAAAGAAGGACTCGAAGGGTAAGTCCCACCGTCGATGTTCGTGGGAGCGAGAGAGGTCCCCTTCCCTGGACAGTCGACTTCGGTCGAGGTTGCAGCTAAGGCTGCTGGCTTCATGGTGTCCCCGTCAGGTCAGCCAGCCGAGACACCCGTCGACGTGGTCGAGATTTTTCTCGATCCGTCGGACTGGCTGTCGACTGGTGAAGCTGACAACCCTTCATCACCGGTTCCCCCGGTGGAAACCGAGGACTTGCCTGCGCCTCCTGTGCCGGAGTCCCTAGTCAAGGCTCCCGAGCCGAGGGAGGAGTGGGTTTCCCCCACTCCCTCCCAGATCCACCCTCAGAAACACCAAGGGTCTCATTCTCGGACCTCATCTCGGTCCAGCCAATCCCGTTGACACGGTGGTCTGGCACGAGCGGCGGCGCCTCTCCTAGTCTTCCTCTCGGAAGAGGAGGAAGCCAGCGCAAGTGCAGCTGTTGCTCGAGGACTAATGTGGCAGCAGCTCCTTCTGTCCGGAGAGCAAGCAGGCGCTGTCACCTTCCCGGCCATTAAGTGGTTGTCACCCAAAAGGCCGAAACAACGCCTCGCGGTGGTCGAGGTGCCCAAGCCTGGGCCGGTTGTTTGGCTGAAACCAGCTGCCCCGCCGATTGTGGTGGAACCTCCGCCTCCACAACTGAAATCGGGGGCTCCGACAAAGGATTCTCGGTCGGGTCAGGGTCTACCCCACTGGTTGTCGGTCACCCTCACTCCCGACCGTCCTTGGCAGGTGGAGGGTGGCTCAGGCCCCAGGCAGCTCTTCGCAGACTCCTCGGAGTCTGACGACGACTCCCTGTTTTCCAGGCCCCTTGACCTGGAGTCCTCGGGGGGGGGGGCAGTCGTTGGACGAGAGCCCATCATCATTCATGGGTCTGTTTCGGCTTATCTCGGAGTCCACTGGGATGCAGCTCGAGCCCGTATCCAAGCGGGCCAAGTATCCCCTCACAGAGATACTGGACCGAGGGGATTCTCCCACAGAGGCCTTTGCGGTGGCTGAAGCCATTGTTGGCCCAGCCTTGGAGCTATGGCAGTAGCCGGCTTCCTGTCTTGCGCCTTCAGCCAGTATGGCCAGGAAGTATGTGGTCCCTACTGGCTCTTTGTCCAGTTTTTCAGAACACCCCTCTGCGGAGGGGTTGGTCACCGATAGCGTTTTCCGGCGTTCCGGGAACACTAGGGATGTGGATAAGCCCCCTGACAAGGAGTCCAAAAATCTGGACTATGCCGGGCGCAAGGTATACGCTATGTCCTCCCTCGGCCTCCGTCAGGCCAGTTCGGTTGTACTGATGGCGCACTTCTCCCACGCCCTCATGGGCTCCCTGGATGAGGTGATCCCTCTTCTCCCGGCTGACCTGCAAACTACGGTCAAGCAGGTGCGGGATCAGGGAAGGGCAGTGGTGAAGCAGCAGCTCCAAACGGCTCTTGATATGGGAGACTCCTGTGCCCGGTCAGTAGCGGCCGCAGTGGCCATGCGTCGCAGAGCCCGGCTGAGAATATCCACCTTTACGGCGGGTACCCAGCTCAAGTTGGCGGACGTCCCCTTCTTGGGGACCAACCTGTTCGGCCCTGGAGTGGAAGGCCACTACCAGAGGATCGAAAAGTCCAACGCCACCTTGGACTCTGTCACATCTGCACAGAAGGACAAAGTCCTTTCGACCTTCTGCCCCTGTGGCACGTCCGGCCCAGCAACACCAGCATCAGGGCCAGCAGGCTCGCACTTGGCACCCCAAAGCCAAGCCTGCAGCTTCCTCCAGCGGAAAGCAGGGAGGAAAAGGCCCAGGAGGTCCCCAGGCCAGTCCTTCCTCCAAGCCTGCCCAGTGACGGGTTGAGGGGTGTCGCCCCCAGCCACGTCACTTCCCCCTGTGGGGGAACGGCTCCGCCACTTCCTTTCTGCCTGTTCCGTGCTCACCACGGACCGTTGGGTGTTGGAGGTGGTAGGAAAGGGTCTGCCTCTGGAGTTCGAACAGGCTCCACCCTTCCGAGTCGTCGCCAACACAGGGGGCTACGGGGTCTGCAGCCCCTCTGTCGGCTTGTCAAGCCGACACTGCCCTGCTCCTCGAAAAGGAGGTGATCAGGAAGGTGGCGGATCCTCCACCAGACCCTGGGTTTGTGTCCAGGTACCCCATTCTAAACCTGCACGACCTGAACAGGTTCCTAAGGTCTCGAACCTTCAGGATGGTCACTCTGGCACAGATCATTCCATCCTTGGAACGAGGCGTGTGGTTCTGTTCTCTGGACCTCCAGGATGTGTTCTTTCACGTCCCAATCCATCCGTCCCACCAGCGATTCCTCCGCTTCAGAGCAGAAGGGTCCCTCTACGAGTTCCGGGCCATGCCCTTCGGCTTTTCTCTAGCTCCCAGGGTCTTCACCAAATGCATGGCAGTGATGGCAGCATTCCTGTGGTACCAAAGGGTCCAGGTATACCCCTACCAGGATGACTGGCTGATTTCGGCTCCTCCAGAATGGAGGTGGAGCGGTCCAGGGATCTGGCCCTCCAGGTTTGCTCTCAAGTTGGCCTGCTTCTCAACGAGGCCAAGTCGGAACTCGTGCCAAAGCAGGTGATCCAATTCATCGGGGCAGAGCTCGACTCTCTGCAAGCCAGAGCACGGCTCCCGGTGGACAGGGCCGAGGTTCTCTCCTGCTTTGCCCAGTCTTTTCAGGTTGGGCAATTACACCCGTCCCAGGACTTCCTGGGCCTCATGGCAGCCTTCACCAGCGTGGTCCATTGGGCCCGTTGTCACATGCGTCCCCTACAATGGGGACTGGCCAGCCAATGGTCACAGTGCTCCAGTCCTTCAGATCAGCCAGTGATAGTGACCCAGGAGATGTGGAACGCTCTCCAGTGGTGGATAGTTCCAGCTCATCTATAGGGGGGCATCCCATTTGTCCGCCCCAAGCCGAAAGTCTCTCTATCGACCGATGCCTCTCTGATGGGTTGGGGTGCCCATCTGGGGGAGAACAGAGCACATGGCCTCTGGTCCCCTCGGGAGTCCCGATGCCACATCAACCTGCTTCAAGTGTCCAGGTCCAGATGGACAGTACCACGACCGTGTACTACCTAAACCGCCAGGGCGGGACACACTCCATGCCTCTGTGCAGGGAAGCTTTCTGCATTTGGTCCCTTGTGCGCAGCCTGGAGGCGGATCTCCTTGCCATCCATGTGGCAGGAGCCTCCAACATTCTGGCCGATGCTCTAAGCCGGATAGGAGCTGCGTCCCATGAGTGGGCTCTCCTGCCGGAGGCAGTACAAGATCTGTTCTCCTACTGGGGCATGCCTCAGGTGGACCTATTTGCCTCCAGGGAGAATGCGAAGCTGAGACTGTTTCATGCCGGCCCCCCTCAGCAGGGCTTGCTGCAGGGTGATGCCTTCTGAAGGCCGTGGACCCCGGGCCTCTTCTACGCCTTCCCCCATTTCCCTTGATCCACAAGGCACTTCTCAAGGTGAGGAGGGACAAAGGCGCAGGTGATTCTGGTATCCCCAGGCTGGCCCCGCCAGTTCTGGTCTCCAGATCTCCTCAGTCTCCGCTCCAGGCTCCTGAGGCAGCTTCCAGCCCGCCCGGACCTGATCTCAGTCAATCAGGGGAAGGTATTCCATCTGGACCTTCAATCCCTGCACCTGATGGCCTGGTTCATGAGCGACTAGAGTTCCAGGCCTTGGGTCTTACGAGGAGGTCCTCAACGTTGTTGAGACTTCCCGTAAGGAGTCGACCAGGAAATGCTAAAATGGAAGAGATTCTCCATTTGGTGTCAGGGCAAGGGCCTGGACCCTTCCTTCTGCTCCTTGGCAAGCATTCTTGACTACCTATGGTCCTCTTCTCAGCTAGGGCTTCGGTCGACGACCCTTAAGGCGCACCTGGCAGCCATCTCTGCTTACCAGGTGCTGGCCAGAAAGCAGTTGGTGGCACAGGAGAAGGTGGTCGGGTGCTTTTTCAAAGGCCTTGATCACATATCCCCTCTGGTGCAAGAACCTCCACCTCTGTGGGATCCACTGCTGGTATTGGCTAAGCTCATGGGCAAGCCATTCGAACCGATGCACAGGTGTGATATTTCTCACCTGTCATGGAAGACCACCTTCTTGGTGGCTATCACATGGCTCCAGGCACTTTCCATCGAGTCTCCTTATCTGGTCTTCCACAGGGACAAGGTTGTCCTGCGCCCCAACCCGAAATTCCTTCCGAAGGTAATGTCAGAGTTTCACCTTAACCAAGTGTTGACTCTGCCGGTGTTCTACCCCAATCACACCTCGGATGCCAAATATAGGCTCCATACTCTGGACCCTAGAACAGGGGTGTAGCCAGACAATATACAAATGTACACCAGGACCATGTTTGTTGGGTCATGCGGCACAATACATACAACTTTTGTATTTTATGATAATGGTTGTTGCCATGTATGGGTAAATACATATGTCATGCATTGCTTCCTAAGACACCCACATACCAGCCCAGTTCCTGTAAAGTGGTATTGTCCTTGGGATGCAAAGACAGTATTAGTGACCAGTCCTCCTAGTTTTGACTCCTATGAATAAAATTACAGAAAGGTTCAACATTTTCTTTGTTAGCTTTCATGGAAAAAGGAAGCAGTTCAGAGCCTATTTGCTACCCTCCTTAAATACAATTGCACACCATGGAGCGCTTGGAGTATGCCTGGCTACACCCATGCCCTAGAAGAGCTCTCGCTTATTATAAGGAGCGGAAGGCTGAATTTCGGAGAGAGGTTCACCAGCTGTTTGTCACCTACACTGAAGCTGCACTTGGCAGACCTGCAGCCAAGCGGACGATAGGCAGGTGGGTCACCTCCTGCATAGATCTCTGCTATAGGTTGGCGGGCATGGAGCCTCCTAGAAGGATAAGAGTTCATTCTACCCACCATACCGCTGCTTCGGTGGCTGCTTCCAGGGACGTCCCTATCCAGGAAATCTGCAGGGCTGCTACCTGGAAGTCGGCACACACCTTCATTACCCACTACCACATCGACCTTGAGTCACGCCGGGATGCTGGTTTTGGGACCTCTGTTCTCCAGTCATTATTCCCTAAGTAGGGTGTGTGGGCCTTGCCTCCCTCCTCCCAGAGAACTGCTAGGAATCTGCCAGACAGTGTGGATGAACAACATATCCATATCCCTAGAAATACAAGTTACTCACCTGTAACAGGAGCTCTAGGAATGGTATGTGTTGTTCATCCACCACTTCTAACCTCCCGGCCGGCCTGGCCACAGGCTTCCAGTGGGCTGGAACTGGCGTCAAGGCGGAGCCGAGAGTTTTACCTCCCGGGTGGGTGGGAGGAGTCAGCTTGAAGACCTTCCGGCAAGATTTAAAGTGGCAAGGTTCCTGCCAGACAGTGTGGATGAACAACATATACCATTCCTAGAACTCCTGTTACAGGTGAGTAACCTATATGTATGGTGGTCGCCATTTATATCAACAAGCAAGGGGGCGCTCATTTGTATCCCCTTTGCAGGGAGGTGAAGAGAGTCTGGTACTGGGCACTGGAACGATGCATTCTGCTGTCAGCGGTGCACGTTCCAGGTGTCCTAAACAATCTGGCCGACAGCTTAAGCAGGTCTCGATCCATAGCCCACGAGTGGGAGCTGTTACAGTCTGTAGCAGATCAGCTCTTCGACAAGTGGGGCCATCCAGAACTGGACCTTTTTGCATCACCACGCAACGCCAGACTGCCAATTTATTTTCTCACAAGAGCATGCCCCTGGAGTTTTCTGGCCAGACGCGGTATCCCTTTGCTGGGCAGGGAGGTTTCTCTACGCCTTTCCGCCCTTCCCTTTCATTCAGAGAGTCTTGCTGAAGTTGCAGGCGGAAGGGGCTTGAATGATTCTAGTAGCCACCCGTGGCCCCAGCAGATTTGGTTCTCACTTCTGCAGTGGTTGTCCACAGAATCTCCAACTCCGCTGCCCATATGCTCGCAGTTGCTATCCCAGGAACAGGGATTGCTGGTCCATCCAGACCTCCGTTCCTTACATCTGCATGCTTGGCTCCTTCAGACGTAGCCCAACAGAGATACGGGGTCTCCCCGGAGGTAGTGGCAGTCCTAATGTCAGCAAGGAAGCACTCCACCCGCTCCACCTATGCTATGAAATGGAAGTGGATTTGTTTATGGGTCTCGTCCTAGCATTTGGTCCCCGGCACCTGTCCAGTGAACTCAGTGTTACAGTACCGCCTCTTCTTGTACCAACATGGACTGAGTTACTCCTCTGTTAAGGTGCACATGTGGGCTGTCTCCGCCTATCATGCTCTGATTGGAGACAAGGCTTTAGCACAGTTAGATGTAGCCCACACCTTTTTGAGAGGAATTTTGCATATGAGACCTCCCATTAGGGATCCTGTCCCACCCTGGGACCTCCTTTTTGTGTTGGAGAAGCTTACCCTCCCTCCTTTTGAACTGGCAGCAGATTGTGAGCTGCGTTTCCTTTCCTGGAAGGTGTGTTTTTTGGTTACCATTACCTCAACTCGAAGAGTTTCTGAGCTTCAGGCACTGACATGTAAAGAGCCATATTTGGTTTTTCACAGGGAAAGGGTTTCCCTTAGAACAAATCCTAAGTTTCTTCCAAAAATGGTCTCGGAGTTGACCCTCAACCAGTCGGTTGACCTTCCAATCTATTTCCCTTCCCCTTCTAATAGAGAGGAAGCTCTCCTTCACACATTGGACGTCCACAGGACACTGAGGTATTACCTCAGAAGGACGTCTTCGCACCGTCAGTCGGAGCAACTCTTTGTGAGCTTTGCACCACAATGCTTGAGCAAACCGGTGACCAAGCAGACGATTTCGAAGTGGATCGTCCACTGTGTATCCTTCTATATGAAAGCACAATTAACCCCTACCGGGTCTGGTCAGGGATCACTCCACTAGGGGAGTGTCTGCATTTTTTGCCACCCTGAGGAATGTCTCCATAAGGGACATATGTGCGGCCGCTACCTGGAACTCGGTGCATACCTTTGTCAAGCATTACAGCTTGGATATAGTCTCCAGACACCATGCCGGTTTTGGTCTGGCTGTTTTTCAGGGACTTTTGTCCTAGGCCTCTGGAGTCATTATTTTCCACCTCCCGGGGTCGACTACCTCTTTGGCATGGGACTGCTTGGTTTTCAGTCCTGACTGTTATAGCCTGCTGCAAGAGCTCCCACTCGAAGTAAGATAGTGTAGTTATGTAAGAACTTCGCGTAACAGTAGATCTTCAAGAGGAGCTCTTGCAGCAGGCGTTACTTTCCCACCCGCCTTCCCCTTCGAGGTGTGCAGATCTTCATCTAGTGCTTCATCTCCTTCTCTTGTCAGGGCTTGTTCGCGGGCCTTGGTGGGGGAACTGAGGTGGAGCTGGGTTCGCCCTCTTTTGTACCAGGGCTGACGGGGCAGGGCCAAAGTCGGGAATGGTCCCTGCTTGTTACTGCTGACTGATAAGTTTTCCGGAGGGTCCTAGTGCCTGCGGCGTAGTCCTGACTGTTATAGCGTGCCGCAAGAACTTATCTTGAATATCTGCTGTTACAGTAAGTTCTTGCATAACTGTACTGTCTTGCAGGTACTGGGGTCCCTGTTCGTATAGGGCTTTATATGTCAGTAGACCGACCTTAAAGGTGATCCGCCACTGGGCAAGCAGCCAGTACTGTTCGCGCAGCACAGGTGTAATATGACTAGTCCTAGATGCACCAGTAAGACGCCTGGCTGCTGCGTTCTGCACTAGCTGCAGGTGATAGATATCAACTCCCGGAAGCCCTAGGTAGAGGGCATTGCAGTAATCGAGGTGGGTGGTCGTGAAGGCGTGGACCAATGTAGGAAGGTCAGCTGGAGGAACCAGGTGTTTCACCCAGGTGATATTCCTCAGATGATAGAACAAGGATTTGACAACGGCAGACACCAGAGATTTCAGGGTCAAACCATTGTCAAAAATAACACCCTTTGCTGGCTCGGTGGCACAGGGTTGAGGCGCTGGCACCTTACCTCAAACCACGCTTGTGACCCGGGTTTGGGAACGGACTCTGGACACTGGGGGCTGGCAGGAGAAGGAGAGGATTGAGCATCTGTAGGACTGCTCTCTCCTGGGGTGGGTAGTGTGGTGACGTCACTCTGCAGCAGCCTGTGGTGGAGACCAGGAGCACTGCAGAAGTGGCATAAAGGGGAACAACACAGAAGACCAAAATCCGCTCCACGATCAACCGGATGACGGCTGCCAGTCCACCGATGCCACCAATGCCTTGAAGGAGCCTCTCCACCTCAGCTGCACCCCGGGGCCAAGTAGTTGCGCTGGTCTCCCCTCCTGGTGCCTTCCACCACGGAGGGGGGGACCCACCCTGCGAAGGGTTACGTCTGGGTTACCCTGGGGGTGGCTGCTATGTGAGGTTGGAAGCTCAGGAAGGGACAGGTGGATCGGATTGGGCCTTGGTAGCCCGAAGGAGTGGTGGAGCATGGAGGAGGAGAAGAAAAAAAAAGAAGTAACACCCAGGTTGCGCACCCGGTCTGAGGTTGTGAGCTGGACACCATCTACCTGTAAGCCTGAAGCCTGTCCAGCCCCCAGACCCACCTGTGGATGACCTGGGTCTACAACCAACACCTCAGTCTTATCTGGATTCAACCTCAGCCTGTTGGTGCTCATCCAGTTCTTGTTCTTGACTAGTTGTTAAGCACGGAGACCTCATCACCCTGTCCGGCCATAAAGGACATATACAGTTGGGTATCATCTGGTCCACAGTGTCGCATGCCACCGAGAGATCAAGAAGGACTAAGTACGAGTGCTTTGATTTCTCACAATTAGGTCATTTAAAACCCAGACAAGGGTGGTCTCGGTGCTATGTCTCTTCCTACACTCAGACTGGAGAGCATCATAGACATTGTGACTTATAAGGTGGTCATCCAGCTGCAATGCAACCACCTTCTCAATAACCTTACCCACAAAGGGTGGATTAGAAATAGGCCTGTACTTAGCTAGACAGTCTGGATCCAAGGAGGATTTTTTTTAGGAGTGGTCATGTGACTGCCTCCTTGAGGGGATAAGAAAGACCCTTTTCTCCAAGCAACTCCAACCAATTTCAGCAAGGATCAGGTAGATGACATCTACGCAACCTACCAAAAGGGACTTAGGGCCCGGATCCAAACTATAGCTAGTTGGTCGCAAACTCTGGACAATCCTCACAATGTCCATGAATTCTGGCCAGCTAAAGTCAGTCCAGACAGAACGGGCGCTCGTCACCTCCCGCCAACCTCCACAGTCCCTCATAGGGACGTCCTGTGACGCCAGCTCTTATTTCTGCTGGAAGTTTCTGGTTCCCGCCATCGCAACTCCACACTAGATGTAGGCCCAAATCTGTGGCAGGTTTCTATTTTTATTTGTCAAGTTATTTTGACACTGTTTCTCAACTTAAGGAACATAACATTACTAAAGCCATTCGTACCATAAAAAAAACAGTGCTCCGTTTGTGACCAGAGAATGTCGCCCATCGACCCGCATTCCATGTGTATTCACTGCCTAGGGCTTGAGCATGACCCTCAAGATTGCAGTATGTGCCAAACCATCCAGCCTTCCACCTTGGAGGACCATTAAATGCCCAACTCATGTTATTCGTCCACCCAGATGAACGCGACCCCCCCCGGTCAGATCCAAAGATGCACACAAGGAGGTGTCGGCGGCCATGGGCTCTGCCACTCAGCTCGCTGCTTTCAAAGAAACAGCAGCTCTGGCCCTGTTGGGCTTGGATGTCTCCTTCACGGGGGCATTCTGGAATTTGTGTAAGTCCCTTCCTACTCTCAGAGAGGGCCCTTCCCAAGAGTCCAAGTAGGGTGAGTTAAAGAAATCCCGCCTCAGATCATAGGAAGAGGATCGGTCCCAGTCCTCAAGTTCCCACGCTTCTGCAGGCTCAATGGCCTTTGCGCCTTTAGCCTCAGCTGACACTTCTCACGTCCAGGCCACTGGTCACACAAAAACACCGTTGGGCTTGTTGGCTGAGATGTGGTCCGACCAGCCGGTCGGGGAAGAGGACTGGGCTAGGGGAGTCAAAAAGGGTGTGAATAACCATCAGTTTGGCCTGGGAATTGAGATTATTATGGAGCTTGGCCTTGAAGTAGGAGGGCTTGGTGGTACAAACAGCCTTAGTGCAAGAGTTGCTAAGACGCGTCTAGGAGAGGAAGTCAGACAGGGAGCAAGATAATTTGTACCTGGCCCAGGCTTGGTCACGGGTCTTGCATAAGTCTGTGGAAGATGATCCAGAGATGGTGAGGATTTAACCCTGGTTTTCCTGATGGGACCGTGCTTGTCCCAGACAGAAGTGAATACTGAGTGGAAAAAAGAAAGAGCCATATCAGTGTCTGGGGCAATGAGCATAGGGGACCAGTCCTTTGCAGCGTGGTAGAGTTCAGTGACCGAAGGGACCTGGGCCAGATATACATTGAGGAGTGAGGGAGCTAGACTTTGCAGACACAAAATTCTATAGGGTTTTTCTCGCTTTGTTCTGAGGTTACCTGCAGAAGGTGAGCCAATTAGATGGTCAAGCACGGCTTCTGCTGGTGTCCTCCCCACCAAAGTGACATCCAACTGCACTGCCACCTGTCGGCACATGGGTGGCACTAACAGTGGATCTTCCAGGAATCGATCTTCACCATTGAGTCACACAAATGGGTCTGCACTGAAGGTGCCAGAACTTTTCAGGAGGGCTGGTGCTGAGGTTAAGGTGCGTGGTTACATGGCACCACAAGACTAGCTTGTACTACATGGCTTACCTTGGCAGCATCCCTAGACCACCTCCGTTCCTTTTTTCCTATTGAGTGCGCTTCAGTAATGACGTCACTTGCCCGCCAAGAATACAACAACCTTCAGTTCTTCTCAAGTTAGTTATTTTTGTGTCAGTGATTTTACAAAAAGTTTCTGTCACAGCCCTGCTGAGCCAATTGTTGAGCCATCTCAGGCAAGCTGTTTTGGCAGCAGGGTTGTGTCAGGTCCACTTCCTCCTTCGGGGAGGGTTCTGACAACTGGCCGTCCTGTGCCCGGGAGGAAAGACAGTCTTTCCAGAAGCACAGAAAGAAGCTGGACCCTTCCAGATCCCGGTTAGGGTGCCACTCAGCCTCGAGTTCTTCAACTTCCTGTAGGGAGGGGAAAGAAACAGTACCCTCCGAGGTCACCTTCTGTGAGATCTGCTGTGAGATTCTTGGTCTCCTGCAGCAGAAGGCCCTCACTGGCATTGTCAGTTATACCAGGGGCTTCTGTTCATAAGATGTCAATGTCTTGGATCCAGAGTCCCTCTCTGTCTCTTAGTCGGGATTCCGGTGGGCAGTTCCAGCACTGAACAGCTGTTACTGAGCATGGGTACAGCATCTGACTTGTTTGCCTTTGCCTGTTGAATCGGTCCCTGGCCCTTTGGGGCCAGTGGCAGTAGAGCGGCAGGTGAGGTCTTCAAACCAGGAAGAGCATTGCTCCAGCAACAGCCCCAGGGCCCTTGTTGGTGACCATGCTTCCGACTCTTATTTCAACCTAATTCAGCGTCACTGCGATGGGACTGGCCGCAGTACCTTTGCCAGTCACTTTGGTGCCGGCTGGATTGGTGGCACCAGGTTTAGGCCATTTGGGGCATTTCCTGGCACCGTCCTCAAGGCCGGGAGACCTTCTAGCACCAGCTTCCATTCTGGCTGCTGCGTCGCCCTTGAAGTCTGCTCCTTGTAAATTGTGGCCAGTGTTGCCCATATCTCGTTCTGGATTGGGGAATTTGTGATCCACTACCTACTTGATCCTAGCTCGGGGGGGGGGAGAGGGATGAGTCTGTCGACTCTTTCTGTAGTTTGGACTCTTCAAACCCAGACCCTCCTCCTATTTTTCAAGGGGACATGACTTTATCCAGATTTTGTAAAAAAAAAAAAAAAAGTGCATTCTGCACTTGATTTTGAGCCTTTAGCTATTCACCCAACAAAATGTCTTCATCTGCAGTGGCTAAACGTTTCTACCATGCCGGTCAACCTGAATCTTACTTCGACAAACAGCTCTTGCAGCAGGTTACACCATTAGGACTGGAGCCGACAGGCGCCAGGACCTGAAATTTTCACGGCTAGCAGTATTCTTCGAGGGGACCGTAATGCCGGTCCGCCCCAGGCGTCAGGCACAATAGATAAGGGGGCGGTCCCCCAGAATCCCCAGTTCTTTTCCCGCTATCGACTCGCCAGCATCAGCCTCTACCTACGACTTAGAACTTCAAGAGTTTCTACTTAACTAATGTCCTCTCTGACTCCTTCATTTGAGGGTCACCTTTCAAAATGTGCCTGCGGAAAATAGATCCCTTTCAAGGATCCTCATTCTTCCTGCATGCAGTGCTTAGGCCCAGACCACGATACCAAGGCCTGCACCTTTTGCCAAGGGTTCAACAGCCGCACCAGGATCCGCCGTCAGAAGGCATTTCAGGCTTACCTGCTAGAGGAAGAACTTAGTAGGATGGACAAAGAACCTTCCTCCAGGGGCGATTCTTCTTCCAAGGTCCACAAACACCGGGAGGAGGCAAGGTCCAGATCCCCGAACCGGGCCTCGGATTTGCGGAGATTAGGCTCCACCCTATCGGACCGCTCTCCCTCCAGGACTAGGTCTTAGCCCCCTCCAGTGAAGGTCCGGGCTTCCAGCGGTTCTTTGACTCTTCAACACATCAAGACTTCCAGGCCCTTGGCTTCCTCTATTCTCTCTCGGGCCTCTTCAAAGTCCTCTGAACGTCACAAGTCTTCCTCTTCCACCTGACATTGGGACCCAGACTCCAGGTCAGTCTCCCAGCCCCCTAGGAACCTGGATCCTCCACCCAGGAAGACGAAGGACCTGATGTCCCTCAAGCGGACAATGGACCCGACGTTGGCCAAGCATCTGAAGTCGGCCAGGCGTTCACGGGAGCCGACAGCATTGGCCAAGCACCAGATGCCGGCCAGGCATTCACTGGACCCTAAGTTGTCGGCCAAGCGACCAACGTCAGCTTCACCGGAGCTGAAGACGCCCCATAGTCGCCGGTAGGCACCAGTCACAGGGACTCCATGGAGGAGGACACTGCATTGCCCGAGGACCAGGCAGGTGACTCAGAGGATGCCGGGCTTCCGAGGGAACCTTCGCCCACCCCGGAGACACCCGAGAACCGAACGCCTGACCCTGGCGACAGACCACCGGCACCAGGCCTGTCGTTGGGCATGAATATTCAAGAAGTAAAGGTACTCTACTTTCTGGTGGGACACAATCCATAAAGACGTGGTCCCGGTAAAGCCTCCTCCTCCTAATCCTTCACCTCTTACGCCCCCTCCTCCACCACAGGGGCCGTCTGGATGACCACCAACCCCCAAGGAGCAGACTCCACCTCCTAGGGGTAGATCCAGGATCGGAGAAGGCCTCCCTCAAGATCTCCATCAGGGTCTCCCAGCCCCAAGTGACCCAGACATCGGCGGTATTCTCCGTCGGGGGAGGATTTCAGATCGGATACCTCGGATTACTCCAGATCTCCTTCTCCACTCAGTATTTCATCACCTGACCCACATGACCTTCCCAGGTCTCCTCCGGATGATCCCTCTTTCTTGGAGATCATGAGGCACATCCAGGACAACATGGGGTGGGATGCTGAAGACCTTGACCCGGAAAGGCAGTGCCTTGCCCGTTATATTCGGCAGAAGGACCCAAAGCCTGTGGTAGTGCCACCTTTGGTAGACACCCTTGCGGACGTCACCAAGGCTGCGTGGAAGCGTCTGCACTCTACTCCTGCGGTGCCAAAGAAAGCTGGCAGCCTGTACAAGGCCCCGAGAGAGGACCAGTACCTGGCTCAAAAACCTCTGGCAGACTCCCTGGTCATTACGGCCTCACATGACCAGTCCCAAAGACCGCAACACATGAGCACGCAGCCATCGGACCAGGAATCCAAACAATTGGACGCCTTGGGGAGAGATGCATGTTTGCGGCTGCTACATGCTCCATCAGGTCCCTGAACTACCTAACCCACATGGTACAGTTTCAGAATGCCCTATGGGAACAGGGCCAGGACCTGGTCGATAAGCGTCCGGATGGCGATCAGAAGGCGGAGCTCCTAAACCTTCTCCACACAGGGTCTGATGTGGGGCCCCAAGTTTTACAAGCTGCATATGATTCTGCGGACTCGTCCGTCAGAGCTGCAGCTTCAGGCATCTGCCTCCGGCGACACTCCTGGCTCCGTGTCTCCAGCTTCACCCCGGATGTACAGAAGAACATTATTGACGTCCCTTACAACGGCAAGATACTCTTTGGTGAACCCTCGGAGAAGGTGATCACCAAACTCCAGGATGCTGGGAAGGTAGTCAGGTCTGTACAGGCCCAGGCCCGGTTCCTTTTGTAGGAACCAGAGCGGTTTTCGCAGCCGGCAACAAAGGCAGCAGCCATGTTCCGGCAGCAACAAAGGGGCACCTTTCAGCGGAAAGCCCAGGCTAAGTCGTCCCCAGGCAGAACCCAGCGCTACACCAAACCGGCCCAGCCTGCAGGGATCAGTGCTGCCACAGCATGACTCCTTCCCGGCCCCCACTCCTCCTCTGGATCAATGGGCGCAAAAGGTCAGGGGTCGCATCACTCGCTACTTTTCAGGGTGGCAGTCGATTACCACCGACTGGTGGGTTCTTCAGTTGGTCAAGATAGGTCACTTCATAGAATTTCTCGACCACCCACCGGCAAGATCTCCCCTGCTTTCCTGTCACTCAGGTCAGCACACCCTGCTTATACAGCAGGAGGTGCTCGCGCTCCTAGAAAAAGAAGCGATAGAGCACGTTCCGCGGAACCAGAGGGGTACAGAGTATTATTCTCACTTCTTTCTGGTTCCTAAGAAAACAGGGGACCTCCGTCCGATACTGGACCTCAGCGACCTCAACGAGTCAGTCCTGTACAAGCGCTTCCGCGTGGTGACCCTCCCAGGTCTGATTCCCATGCTCAAGCAGGGTGCCTTTCTAGCGTCATTGGACGTGCAGGACGCTTACCTGCATATACCCATCTCTCAAGCGCACAGGAAATTTGTGCACTTTGAGTTCTAGGGCCACCATTATCAGTTCCGAGCCCTCCCTTTCGGACTGTCATCGGCACCTCGGGTATTCACGAAGTGTATGGCGGTTATAGCGGTGACTCTGAGGAGGCAAGGCCACTATGTGTTCACCTACCTGGAGAACTGGCTTTTCATGGTGCCCTCTCAGGAGGTCTTGATGTCCACCATTCATTATACTCGGTCTCTGTTCGAGACGCTGGGCATCTTGATCAAGAGAAGTCACGTCTGGTTCCGTCTCAGACTCTGCAGTTCATAGGCGCAGTTTTGGACACCGTCCAAGGGAAAGCCTTTCTTCCCCAGGACAGAGCGGAGCACATAGGATCCCTCATCAGAATCTTTCGGCAGAGGTCCCCTTCATTGCGCCGTCTCCGATTGTGACACTCTCCACAGATGCCTTGGGGCTCGGATGGGGAGCACACCTCGACAGTGTCCGGTCTCAGGGCCTGTGGACAGCTCAAGAGTCTCATCTCCACATAAACATCTTGGAAATTAGAGCAGTTCTTTACGCCCCGCAGGCCTTCCAGTTGGAGATTCCACTGGGTACTCTTCTGTTACAAATATACAATTCCGCGGTGATGTATTACCTCAACAAACAAGGAGGCACCCATTCTTACCCGCTTTGCAGGGAGTCCATGAGGGTGTGGGACTGGGCTTTGCAACATGGCACAAACCTCATTGCTGTTCATGTCCCAGGAGTGGACAACGTCATCGCAGACAGCCTGAGCTGCTCTCAGGCCAGAGTCCACGAGTGGGAACTACTCCAGGATGTAGTAGACGATCTGTTTCACAAATGGGGTACACCAGAGTTGGACCTTTTCACGTCCCCATCCAACACAAAACTGCCCAATTTTTGCTCGCTAGATCCAGGGCCTGGTGTTTTCTGGTGAGACACGGTGTCCCTTTCCTGGGCGGGCAGATTCCTCTATGCCTTCCTCCACTTTCCATTGATCCAGAGGGTTCTTCTGAAACTTCACAGAGAGCAAGCGATGCTGATACTCATCGTGCCGTTCTGGCCCAGGCAGATCTGGTTCCCTCTACTACACCAGCTATCCTGGGAACCTCCGGTGCCTCTGCCAGTCAGCTTTCACTTGTCTCAGGAGGAGGGCTCCTTGGTCTATCCGGACATTAGTTCGTTGAGCCTGCACGCTTGGCTCCTAGAGACATAGCCATTTTGCAACACGGGGTCTCGCAAGAGGTAGCTGATATCCTGGTGGCTGCTAGAAAACTGGCCATTCATGCTACTTACACCATGAAATGGCGCAGTTTTTGCCTATGGATTCAAGCGTGGGGGTGTCCAGAAAAGTCGGTCTTGGATTACCTCCTGTCTCTTTTCCAAACAGACTTGGCCTACTCCTCGATAAAAGTTCACCTTTGTGCCATCTCAGCCTATCACACTCCTATAGGCCAACGTCCTGTATCTCAGCTGGACACGGCACAAGCCTTCCTGAGAGGTGTTCTCCACCTTAGACCTCCAATTAAGGATCCTATACCGCCTTGGGATTTACCCTTTGTCCTGGAGCAGCTTACGCTGCCACCTTTTGAACCAGCCGCGGATTGCGAGCTATGTCTCCTTGCATGGAAGATGTTGTTTTTAGTTGCCGTTACTTGGACCAGAAGAATTTCGGAACTTCATGCACTAATGTGCAAAGAACCTTATTTGGTTTTCCATCAGGACAGGGTATCCTTGCGGACCAATCCGAAGTTTCTGCCTAAGGTGGTCTCAGCTGTCGCCCTTAATCAGGATATCGATCTACCAGTGTACTTCCCTAAATATTCAAATCGAGGAGAGGCCCTGTTGCACACTTTAGATGTGCATAGCTGTCTTCGATTCTACCTGAACAGGACCAAACACCACCGAAAATTGGATCAGCTTTTTGTCTCCTTCGCCCACAGGATGCTGGGAGCTCCCGTTCCAAACAGTCCCTGTCTAGGTGATTTATACATTGTATCACGTTCTGTTACCAGAAGCGCAACAAACCCTTATCAGGCAAGGGTAAGGGTCATTCCACAAGGGGGGTGGCTACCTCCTTTGTGGCCTTAAAGAACGTGTCCACCTCAGCCATCTGTGCAGCAGCGACTTGGAGCACTGTGCACACCTTTATCAGGCATTATAGCCTGGATCTGGCATCAAGGCGAAGAGCAGGTTTTGGTCTAGCAGTCCTTCAAGGACTTCTGTCCTAGGCTTCAGTTTTACTAAGGATTTCTACCTTTCCTCCTCCCAATGGTGTGTGATTTCCACTATTGCTTGGGAATTGTCTTAATGGTGTAACCTGCTGCAAGAGCTGTTTCTCGAAGTAAGATAGTACAGTTACGTAAGAACTTCTCGTAACAGTAGATCTCAGAGAACAGCTCTTGCAGCAGGTATTTTCCCTCCCACCAGCCCCGCTGGAGGTAGATTTTGTTGTTCAGATATCCTTCTCCTAGGATCAGGTGTTCTCTACACTATTCTGATTGCCATTTGATGGTGGATCCTCAGTCTCCCCTTCTGATGTCATCCAGCTGCCGGGAATCTCCGGCGGGAGAACTGGGGATGCTGGGGGACCGCCTCCTTATGTACTATGCCTGACGTCTGGGGCTAGAAAATTTCCGTGAGGTCCAGTCACCAGCCGGCTTCAGTCCTAATGGTGTAACCTGCTGTAAGAGCTGTTCTCGAAGATCTAATGTTACGTTAAGTTCTTGTGTAACTTTACAGGTGAGTAACCTATTCTTCATGCTTGCATTTGAGCTACACAGGTATACAGAAAATAGGCTGAGGGAACTTTCCCTTTGTCTCTTGCAGAGTCCTTACCTAACTGAGACTAAGCAAAAGAACCTGCAAACTGTTACTCATGGGACTGAGTCTTAACATTCATCAGCTCAAAACAGCTATGGATGCCTTCAACACTGCATCTTGCTCCGCTGGGGTAGGACTTTGTTTCAAAAGACACTAATGCCTTTTTGTCAGGATGTCCAACAATGGGTAATTGACATTCTGTTTGGACAGCAGGTGGAGAGCTCTGAAGTGATCTACCTGCTGTAGGTAGCCATTTGGGAACAAGTGACCACTAAACAATGTGGTTCACGATAAACTCAGCTAGAGTCAAGCCATACAAAAGTGGGGGTTCTGGAATTCAGGAGGGCTGACTTTGGCAAGATGAGAGAGTGCCTTAGACAAGCACTAGCAAACAGGCTAGAAGGAGGGGTGGAGCAACAATGGGGAAACATCAAAACTGCCATCACAGAGGCAACAAGCCTTTGTGTGAAACAAATAAAACAAAAGAAAAAACACTATGGTTCTTAAAAGAGGTGGCGGTGAAGGTTAGGGACTAGATGGTATTTAGGAAGTATAAGAAAACGCAGAAGGAGCAGGACAGAGAACTGTACCAGTTAAGGCAGAAGGAAGCAGGGAGGGTAGTCAGAATAGCAAAGGCCCAAACTGAGAAAAAGATAGCCAACTCAGTTAAGAAGGGTGATAAAACCTTGTATAGGTATATCAGGGAGCATAGAAAGATAAAGGAAGGGATAGTGAGGCTGAGTAGAATGGACGGTGGGTGGGCAGAGAGGGACAGTGAAAATGCAAGGATACTGAACGAATACTTCTGTTCAGTATTCACAAAAGGGGAGGTGCCTAATCCAGTTAACAGAGGGGTCGATCCCAGTCCTTTCACAGAGGAAGGGGCTCTGAAAGAACTCTTAAAACTGAAGGTGGACAAAGCAATGGGGCCAGATGGAATTCACCCCAGATTTCTAAAAGAATTAAGCAGAGAACTAGTGACACCACTGACTACCCTTTTTAACAAATCATGGGAGGATGGTGTGGTACCTGAGGATTGGAGGAAGGCAGATGTGATTTCTCCATCACAAAAGTGGGACCAAGACAGAAACAGGAAAATTCAGACCTGTCAGTTTGACCTCTGTGGTAGGGAAAGTGATTGAATCACTTCTGAAGGAAAGCATTGTTGACTACCTAGAGGCCAGTGGGGCACATGACCCAAGGCAGCATGAGTTCACAGCGGGAAGGTCATGTCAGATGAATCTAATTTCTTTGACTGGGTGACCAAAGTAGTAGACCAGGGAAGGGTTGTGTACATGGCTTACCTAAACTTTAGCAAGGCATGTGACACAGTCCCACACAAAAGATTAATTGTCAAATTAACCAGCCTGGGAGTGGGTAAAACATTGTCTGGAGAACAGGACACAGAACGTAATTGTAAATGGAGTCCACTCTGAAGAAAGAGGGATTACTAGTGGGGTACCGCAGGGTTCAGTACTGGGTCCAGTCCTTTTTTTTTTAATGTCTTTATGTGACATTGCAGCGGGACTGGAAGGAAAAGTGTGCCTCTTTGCAGATGACACAATGATCTGCAACAGGGTTGATACACAAGGAGTCATGGAAAGGATGAGAAGGGACTTGGCAAGGTTGGAGGAATGGTCAGACGTACTGTACAGTATGGCCGCTTGGATTCAGTGCAAAGAAGTGCAAAACAATGCACCTGGAAAACAAAAACCCAGGGGAAGATTACACACGGTGGGGAGATAGTAACAACAAAAATGGAAAGGGACCTGGGGGGTAATCATATCAGATGACCTTAAGGTGTTACAGCAATGTGAGAAAGCAGTAAGGAGGGCTGGGGGGATACTGGGATGTATAGGGAGAGGCATCACCAGCAGAAAACATGAAGTTGTTATGCCCCTATACAGACAGTTGGTGAGACCCCATCTGGAGTACTTCATCCAGTTCTGGAGACCCCATCTCCGCAAGGACATAGGATGGAGTCAGTTCAGAGGAGGGCAACTAAAATGGTGCAGGGTCTGCAAGAGAAGCCAGGCGAGGAGAGACTAAAGGAGCTTAATATGTATACCCTTGAGGAAAGGAGAGGGGGGACATGATGGAAACGTTTTATGTACCTCAGTGGAATCAACAATGTCCAAGAGGGTAGCATCTTTCAGAAAAAGAGATGTGCGAGAACAAGGGGACACAATTTGAAGATAGAGTGGGGATGGCTCGGCGCAGTGTGAGGAAGTATTTTTTCACAGAGGGAGTGGTGGACGCATGGAACAGCCTTCCTGAGGAGGTTGTGGAGTCTAAAACTGGGAGAATTCAAGAATGCATAGGACAGACATAAAACAATTTTTGTGGGGGGTAGGAAGAAATAGGCTGTTGGTTAAATAGGATCTGCAGCTTATCCTCTAGGTAAGAAAGTGGGCAGACTAGTTGGGCCAGCGGTCCTTATCTGCTGTCAAAGTCTGTGTTTCTATGCAAGTGTCTCACAAGGCTAGAACAGCTATAAAGACTTATAAACCTGCCCCTGTTAACCTTCAGAAAGGGAAATGAGGTTTCTTTCAGAGCAGGCACTCCTTTCACGGAAAAGAGAGGGGTACTCAAAATCAAATCTGTCTCCCTAACCCCAGAACAAGATGCAGCTGAAGGCACATACTAACATATTATTTGCCAGCAGATTAGGCCTTACGGTCTATCGAGTCTGCTCGAACCTTAGATCCTTAGTTGGGTGCCGAGGCCCTCCCATCCCTTGTGCTCCAGAAACCCCTATCATCCATCCCCACCCCCCTGGGACAGGCCATCATCTGATACATCCACTTTCTGTGTCTGTCCCACCCTCTCTTGAAGTCCTCCACTGTGGATCTCTGAACCAGCTCGCCAGGCAGTGCTTTCCAAGGGTCCACCACCCGCTCAGTGAAAAACCTCCTCCCCTTTTCCCCCTCACCCTTCCAACTTCAAACCATGCCCTCTGGTGATACCTCCCTGCTTTAGTCTAAAGATCCCCTCCATGTTTACCCTATTTATTCCCTTGAGGTACTTGAAGACCTCAATCATGTCCCCCTGTCTCTCCTGTCCTCCAATGAAAACAGGCAGAGCTCCTCAAGTCTGTCCTCATACGTCAAATCCCCTAGCCCTCGTATCATCTTAGTTGCCTCCTCTGTACCCTCTCCAGGAGCTGTATGTCCCTCTTCAAGTGTGGTCTCCAGTACTGTACACAGTACTCAAGGTGTGGTCTAACCAGTCCATTGTACAGCGGCAGAATCACTTCCTTGCTCCTAGAGGTGATCCCCCTTATGATGCATCCCAACATCCTGTTTGCCTTGCTAGCCGCTCTCCTGCACTGCTCAGAGTTATTCATACATGCATCCACCATGACCCCTAGGTCTTTTTCCCCTATTGAGGCCTCCAGCGCCTCCCCTCCCAGGTTCCCCCATTGAGGCCTCCAGCGCCTCCCCAGAAGTGCGTAGTGCCACCCTCTGAGACTCTGACCCCGGTCCTACCTCAGGTGCCCAAGGCAGATCTCCCCTGTCCAGTAGGAGGGTGTCTGACCCAGTTTTACCTTCAGTGGTAGTTCATTACGAAGGACAAGTTGGTCTTCAGGATCTTTCGAGAGAAATAACTCCCTGAACTTTACAGAAATCCCTTCAGACTATCCACCCAGAAGACAACCCCTCTTATCAATTCACATATGAGAGCTTCTAGCACAGGAGATTGCGGGCATTCTGAGCAACAGGTAGTGGAACCAGTGCCAGAGTCTGAGTGAAGCAGAGGCTTCTACTCCCACCTCTTTCGGATACGAGAGTGGCCTGACTGGAGAGCTTTATGCAGCTCTGAAGACCTACTTATTTGAACTTGCTTTTGATTATTTTGCTTAGTGTTATTTGGCTAGGATTGCTTTTTATTATGTTTGCTTGCGAGCATGCTCAAGAAACATTCAAACAACATGAAGTCTTGCTATATTATGACATATGCAGTATAACCCCAAGTTAGAACTGCTCTGGAGGTGAAAGAGTTAACTTTCCATGCCAGGCATGGAACCTTGAGCGCGAGCTCGGTTGAAAACTCTTGTCTGTTGTTGCTCAAACTTAAACTGTCAGATTCTTCACTCTGCCTCACTGAACAGTCGCTCCGGAGATTTCTCCTGCTGCTTGGTTCGTTTGTCGGTTAAAAAGTGTAATTTTCGATTTATTGACCGAAATTAAACCGCAATCGGTCGGTTCAAGCTCTGTCTGTGGTATTGTAAGTAATAGATAGGCTTACGTTTATTTTCTTCTGTGTGGAACTTGTAATGTCTTTTTGGTTCGGTTTGAACCGATCAGATTAGTTTAAAATAACTTTCTAGTCCTTTAGAGTGCGGTTCGGTTCTTATCGGTTCTAAAACGCATTTCATTCGTTTTTTCCACATCCTGTGACACGGTTAGGGAACCGATAAGAGAGTCTTAGCTATGATTGCCACTAATGGGCAAGTTTTGGTTAGGCTGGCACTATGTCTGAGAAACCCAAAAGAAAAACCGGACCCACTGGGTTTCAGCACTGTGGCCTCTGTGGGGAAGCCTTTGCTAAGGCTGACCCACACACCACTTGTGTATATTGTCTGGGGTTTGACCACCTCAATGCAGACTGCCAGATTTGTAAGAATTTTCCTGCTGCCACCGCGGAAAAGAGAGTTGGTAGGCTCAGGGAAAGGGAGGCCAAAAAGTCCGCTGACCCGGATGGCCAGCCCAGTTCGGTTCCAACCGAACCTGAGGGAGTGCCCTCTGACCAGGGCGATACTTCCTCGGGCAAACAAAGAGCCAGCTCTGAGGAGCCAGTTCCAACTAAAAGGACTAGAAAGTCAGCTAGTGTGGAGCCAAAAAGTTCTTTCTCCAACCGCTGAGGAAATAGCTAAAGCTATTCAAATTGTCCAGTCTCTTTCCCCGGTTCCGTCCGAACCGACACCATCAGGAAAGCGCTCGGTTCGGCCGGTTCCATCGGTTCAAGATTATGATTTTGAGGATTTTTATGAACCGAAGGAAGGGGAGGAGGGGTATGAGGAGAGAGAACGTGATTTTGAAGGTCTGGATGTGCCCATTGAACCGGACATCTCTCCAGACAGACCATCAGGGGTTTCCCCTCCCCAGGCTATCTGAGTCCCCTTCTCATTTTATGTTCTATAAGAAAGAAGAGCCTGATTATGTAGAAATGATGGATATTCCAGAGTCTAGGAGACTGTCTATTCCCTTGCACAAATCCTTTAGGAAACAGTAAAAATTCTAAAAAACTCCTCACTCTATCCTTCCTGTTGATAAAAGAATGAACAAGAGGTATACATTATCAGGCCCTGATACGGAGTTCCTCTCTCAGCAATGCAGCCATGTGGGGGTAGTGCAGGCTGCAGCCTGTGACAAGGCTAATATTCCTCTAGCCTCTCACCCTCCTGAAAAGGATTCCAGGAGGACGGATGCCATGGCAAAGAAACAGTAGATGGCAGCATCTTCAGGACTCAGACAGGCAAATGATATGGCTTATGCTCCTAGGTACCAGAAATCCAGATGGGATACTGTGCTGGCCCTAGCAAAACAGGCCCCTGACCAGCTTGCCAGGGAGCTGGAGCAGGTGGCTGCGGATGGTATTGAGGCATCCAAAGTGCAATTTCATGCTGCAGTAGACTCTAATGATGTTTCATCAAGAGTCATGGCTACATCTATGTCTCTTCGCAGAATGGCCTGGCTCAGATGTACTGCCCTGTCACAGGATACCCAGTCTAAGGCTATGGATTTTCCTGTTGTGGGCAATTCTCTGTTTGGGGAGCAGACAGAGAATTATATGAAGAAAATGGATGAGTATAGGACCACCTATAGGAGTGCACAGGCCAAAGAAAGGCAAGCCACTCCTCAAAGGCAGCATGTCAGGGGCAAGGGCAGGCCTTTCATAGAGCCTTTACCAAGCCCAGGCCTCCTCTTCTGCTTATGCCCAGAGGGGTTCTTTAGAGGAAGAGGCAGAAGGGTTCAAGTAAGCCTGCTTCTACCTCTCAACCCAAAGCCCCTGCAAAACAGGCTCCCTGATGGGGTGGCCAGGGCCGATCTCCACTACCGGTAGGGGGCAGGCTGGCTTACTTTGTCCAGGACTGGAAGTCTTTAACATCCGACAAGTGGGTCCTGGAAGTAGTAAGCCAGGGACTGGTTCTCAGCTTCAAAAAATTTCCGAAGATGAGAGCCAGGTCCTTTCCACCTGCAAATCCATCAGAGGCACTTGCCCTAGAAACAGAAGTTTCTGCCCTCCTGGCTCTCAGAGCTGTGGAAATGGTTCCACCCCTACACCAGGGCAAAGGGTTGTACTCCAGGTACTTCCTTACCCCAAAAAAGACAGGAGAATGGCGGCCCATCCTGGATCTCAGGTATCTAAACACGCACCTTTTAATACCAAAGTTCAAAATGGTGACTCTGGGAATTATTTTACCCTCTCTAATGCCAGGGGACTGGCTAGCCTCCCTGGACCTCAAGGATGCCTACTTCCATATTCTTATCAGAAGCTCCCATCGAAAGCAGAGCAATGCCCTTCGGCCTCACCTCGGCCCCGAGGGTATTCACAAAATGCCTGGCAGTAGCAGTTGCCCACTTAAGAAGGCAAAAGATTGCCATCTTTCCTTATCTGGATGACTGGCTCATAGTAGGCCAGTCCCCAGACCGGGTCAAACTACACCTTCAGGTAACTCAGCAACTGCTCACATCTCTAGGTTTCCTTCTCAATCTTCCAAAGTCTGTTCTAGAGCCTGTCCAGCTTCTCACCTTCATAGGCGCAGAACTGAACACAAAAGAAGCCAGAGCCTTCCTCCCTCTGGAAAGAGCAAGGACCTTGGTCTCTCTGGCCTCCTCTTTCACCCTGCAGGTCTCTCGACCGGCAAGGCATTTTCTACAGCTCCTGAGGCACATGGCTGCTTCTACAGCAGTAGTGCAGGGAGCAAGATTTCAGATGAGGGACGTCCAGTTCCATTTGAGAGCCTTTTGGTCTCAAAAGACAGACCCTCTAACCAAATTGATCCCAGTGACTCGAACCCTGATCCAGGCCCTTCAGTGGTGGCAGGACCAGAGCAATCTGAGACAGGGGATTCCCTTCAACCGCCAGTCTCACTCCTTGACCCTTACTACAGATGCATCCCTCTTGGGGTGGGGAGCTGACATGGGTGACCTCACTACCCAGGGGTTGTGGTCCCCACAGGAATCTCTGCTGCACATCAATTTGTTGGAACTCAGAGCAGTTTTTCTAGCACTCCAGTTTTTTCCACATCTGTTCAGAACAAGGTTGTACAGGTCAGAACAGACAATACTACTACAATGTGGTACATCAACAAGCAAGGAGGCACTCGGTCTACGGCCTTGTGCACGAAGCAATGAAGTTGTGGTCTCTGGCTTATTCCCTGAACGCCTCCTTCACGGAGTTCACCTTCCAGGCAAGGACAATGTCCCAGCGGATGCTCTCAGCAGGATTTCCCAGGGCCATCACAAATGGGCACTAGATCCCTAGTACTGGAGGTAGTATTTGCCAGTTGGGGCACCCGCAGATAGATCTTTTTGCAGCCCCAGACAATCACCAACTTCCTTTTTGCTGCAGGCCCCCAGTGTTGGGCTCAGTCCCTCTGGATGCCTTCCTTCTCAGTTGGGAAGGGAAGTTTCTCTATGCCTTCCCCCCCCTTCCCTCTCCTGTTCAAGGTGCTAGTCAAAATCAGATCTCAACCCTGCAAGATGATCCTGATTGCTCCAGATTGGGCCAGACAGCCCTGGTACCCACTCCTCATGTCCTTAGCAGTCCACCCTCCCCTGCACCTCCCCAGGAATCACAATCTGTTAACCTGTGCCGAGGGGAGGGTTTGGTATCCGAACCTCAACTCTCTCAATCTCAAGGCATGGCTCTTGAAGAGTTACAGTTTGCTGACCTACACCTCTCCAAGGTGTATTGGATATCTTGAAGGCCTCCAGGAAGCCTTCCACCAGGGCTACTTATAATTCCAAATGGAAGAGATTTTCCATATGGTGCTCTGGCAAGCATATTCCACCGGAATCTGCTGATTTGCCCACAATCCTGGATTATTTGGTGCATTTGAATTCTTTGGGGCTGAGACCAGCTACCCTAAAAGTGCACCTGGCAGACGTGTCTGCTTTCTTATCAGCAGGTAAACCTTCTTTTTCAGCTCACCCTGTATTCTCCAAGTTTTTCAAGGGGTTGCTTCACACCCTCTTTTGAGCCGTTGTCTTCAGCAGAGCTCAAGTACTTGACTTGGAAAACTGTGTTTTTGGTAGCCATCACTTCTGCCAGGCGCATAAGTGAGTTGCAAGCACTGTCAGTGGAACCTGATTTTATCTCCTTTCACAGGGATAAGGTGGTCCTCAGGACTAACAGAAAGTTTTTGCCTAAGGTGGTTTCAGACTTCCACCTTAATCAATCCATGTCCCTTCCTGTGTATTTCACTGACCATTCCTCCTCTGGCGAGAGGAGATTGCACAGTTTAGATGTCAACAGAGCCCTTAGTTACTACACAGAACGTACCAAGGGTCACAGGTTTGACTCCCTCCAATTGTTCCTCACTTATGGTGAGGTTGGAAAAGGAAAACCTGCCACTAAAAGATCTATTGCCAGGTGGATTGTCTCTTGTATCCAATTTTGCTGTGAAAAACTGGGTAAGGTTCCTCCCTCAGGCCTGAGGGCTCACTCTACCAGGGGTACAGCTGCGTCTCTGGCTGCTGCCAGGGACATCCCTATCCTAGAGATATGTCAAGCAGCTACCTGGAAAACAGTTCACACTTTCACTAAGCATTACTCCCTGGACATCCAGGCTAGGAGTGATGCTCGATTTAGGCACAACCGTGCTTCAGAGCCTATTTCCTAAGTAGGTTCTGTCCCTCCACCATGGAGGTACTGCTGTGTAGTCTGCATATGTCATAATATAGCAAGACTTCATGTTGTTTGAAGAAAAAATTACTCACCTTAGTAATGTTGTTTCTTCTAATGGAGTCTTGCTATATTATGACCTCCCCCTCAGCCTGCCCCTCTCAGAACCTCTATTTTTGGGATGTGGGTGGGCAGCACAATGTTGGCACTTCATAGATGCCCACTTTGTTTCACTCTTTCTTTAGGGTGCCTGGGTGTTATGTTTTAATTTTCTTTCTTGATTCCCTGACTTGAGTCTTTGTTTTGGGATCAAGAACACAAATGTGTTTTTGTAGTTAGTAGCCAATGGGCTAGTGTAGAGTTCAAGCTTCCACACAGAACCTTAGTGAGTTTTGCTCGTAAAGATCTGACAGTTTAAGTTTGAGCAACAGCAGACAGAGTTTTCAACCGAGTTCGAGCTCAAGGTACCATGCCTGGCATGGAAAGTTAACTCTTTCACCTCCGGAGCAGTTCTAACCTGGGGTTATACTGCATATGTCACAATATAGCAAGACCCCATTAGAAGAAACAACATTACTAAGGTGAGTAATTTTTTCTTATGTGACAGCTTAGGGGAGAAGCGGGTTGTGGAGGCATGGCAGTGTTACAGCCAAGGGAGGCACTGCATTTGGGGGCTTGGCACTGGTGGACCAATGGAGGCACAGTGTACCAATGACACTGGTCTCCAAAAAGTGCACCAAGTTGTAACGTTTTCGCCGCAGCAAACAGGGGCCTCATCATTGCAGCATCAGTCATTGTGCTGCAATGAGGGAGCGACCCGTCATTGCAGAGCGGAACATTAGCTAGCCTGATACTGTTTGTGAACATGGCGTTCACAAACAATATTAGGCAGCCTCCCAAGCCGAGGGGGTGCCCAATCCCCCTCAGCAGCATGTGCCCCACCCCAGACAGTCTTTGTTGGCCGACAGGGACCCCAATCCCCGCCAGTTTCAGTACCTGCAATGTTTATTTAGCCGACGGGGGAGCCCACTCCCCGTTGGCAAGATGTAACCCCTTCCACCCGTTTTCGTTGTCTGCCGACGCGGGAGCCCATTCCCCGTCGGGCATGATGTACCCCAGTTTTGTTGTTCGTCGACAGGGGGTCCAATCATGGCATAATGTCTCCACCGTTTTGTTGTGCCGACGGGTGCCCAACCCCGCGTCGGCTACAGCTGCCCCCAAAAAGAGTCCCTTGGCACACTGGGAGCCCACCCCAGCATGCCAAATGCCCCTGTAAAATTGGAAACTGTCCCGCTTGCCTTTTTATTTTTTTCCTGTAAAGAAAAAAATGGTCCCTTGGTCTGCCAGACCCCCTCCAGCAACCTCGCCCCACCCACTGCCCACCCTGCCTCCCCACACCCCCACCCATACTTATCTCAGGAGTCTGTCGCAACCACCTTCAGCGGACCGGGAACACGTCTGCACTCTTCAAAGCCGACCACGAACTGAGGAAATGCTGGTAAGCTGTATAATGTAATAAATAGTTTTCTTTTCAACTTTGCTGCATATTTCGGGCATTTTTTGGAATTTTGGCACCAAAGTTTCAACATGGGGTTTTTGGGACCCCTCCTCATGAATTCTGTCACTGTCGTGGCGTTAATCAGACCCGAAGGGTGATTTCGTGGTCACTGTGCAAAATCACCTTTCTGGACTGATTAACGAAATGACAGTGCCAGTGCTCATAAGGTGACTCTCAAAAGCCTATGTTGCAAATTTGGTGTAAAAATTCTAAAATGACTTTTATAGCGTGCATTGCACAGTTTCTATACGCTTTCGTAAGTTCACGAATTTGTAACATTTGCACTCAGATTTTCAACATTGCCATTTTATCACACCTACTTATGAGCAGTACAGCTGTCATTTTTCACATCTCACACAAAATGTGTTTCCGCACATGTAGCGCACGATGGCACAGTCAGTGTGCGAAATCAATGTTTGGGACAGATTAAGAAAATCGCAGTGATACTCTTCATGAGCAGAGGTCTTAGAATGGCTATGTTGAAAATTTAGTGAAAAAGTTCCTAAAAATGACTGGTTTACGAGCTACGTTGCGCAGTTCATATGCACGCTCGTAAGTGCGTGCATTTTTAATATTTGCAGTCCAGAATTTCAACAATGCCATTTTACCACACCTACTTATGAGCAGTACAGCTTTAATTTTGCACATCTTGCCCAAAATGTGTTTCTGCGCATGTAGCACACAGTGACGCAGTTGGTGTGTGAAATCAATGTTTGGGACAGATTAAGAAAATCACAGTGATGCTGTTAATTAGCAGAGGTTCTAAAATGTCTATGTTGAAAATTTGATGAGAAAAGTTCATAAAATGACTGTGTTACGAGCGTGCGTTGCGCAGTTTCTACGCACGCTCGTACCTTCGCACATTTGCAATATTTTCACTCCAGATTGCCAACACTGCCATTTTCCTGCACCTCCTTATGAGCAGTACAGCTGTCATTTTTCACATCCTGGCCCAAATGTGTTTTTGCACTTCCAGCGCAGACAAGCACGGTCATTGTTGGAAATCCATGTTTGGGACACATTAGGAAAATCACACTGACATTGTTCATTAGGCAGAGGTCCTAAAATGGTTATGTTGAAATTTGGTGACAAAAGTCCATAAACTGTGTTATGAGCGTGCATTGCGCAGTTTCCACGCCTGCTTGTAACTTCGCACATTTGCAATATTTTCACGCCATATTTTCAACATTGCCATTTTTCCGCACCTCCTTATGAACAGTACAGCTGTCATTTTTCACATCCTGGCCGAAATGTGTTTTTGCACTTCCGGCACACAATAGCGCGGTCACTGTGGGAAATCACTGTTTCTAGGGACATGGATATGTTGTTCAATCCATACTTACTGGCAGGTTCCTTGCCGCTTTAAATCTTGCTGGAAGGTCTTCAAGCTGGCTCCTCCCACCCACCCAGGTGGTAAAACTCTCGGCTCTGCCCCATGACGCCAGATCTTCCTTACCGCTTGGAAGCCCAGGTTCCCTCCTTTGTGCTCTGCGTTTTAGGCCTGGATCCAATCTCTTCGGTTAAACCGAAACTCGTACTTAAATTTACTAGACTTCAGTCTTTTTCTTCCTTCGCGGCTGCGATGGACAAATCGACTCCCGGATTTCGACAGTGCCCTTGTGGGCAGAAGATGTCTCGGACTGATCCATACTCCACGTGCGTTTACTGCCTTGGGCTCGATCACGATCCGTAGGCCTGAGAATTGTGCAAGTCCTTCTCGGTCAACGTTCTTGAAAACTGTGCTGCCAGACTTCAACTTGGGCCCCCCCGAGAGACGTATTCCTCCGCTAAAGTCGCAGGAGGCCCATTGGGCGGTGTCCGGCGGCAGGCTCGGCTGAGCAACTTAAGCAAATGATCGCCCTCAAGGAGGAGGCGGCCCAGGCTGCATCTTCTTCTTCCTCCTTCGTGGCATTTATCCTGCTCTCCTTGGACTCCTCCTACTCGGCTTCTTTCAAGGAGCCTTGTCAGTCCCTGTCTACTTAGGGAGAGGGGCCATCGGGACATTCCTCTCGGTCCAAGAAAAAGGACTCTAAGGGTAAGTCCCACCGTCGATGTTCATGGGAGCGGGAGAGGTCCCCTTCCCCGGAGAGTCAACACTCGACTTTGGTCTAGGTTGCGGCTGAGGCCGCTGGCTTCACGGTGTCCCTGTCAGGTCAGCCGGCCGAGACACCCGTCGATGCAGTCGAGATTTTTCTTGACCCGTCGGACGGGCTGTCGACTGGAGAAGCTGACAACCCTTCTTCGCCGGTTCCCTCGGTGGAAACCGAGGACTTGTCTGTGCCAGAGTCCCCGGTTCAGGTTCCAGAGCCGATGGAGGAACAGGTTTCCCCTGCTCCCTCCCAGACCCACCCTCAGAAACACCGACGGTCTCGGTCTCGGACCTTTTCTCGGTCCTGCCGATCCCGCCGACATCGGCAGTCTTGGTCTTGGCACCGAGGGAAGTGGTAGTGCCGCTCATCCTCATCATTGTCCTCCTCGGAGGATAGGCTCCGGCGCAAGTTGCATCGGTGCTACGAGGATCTGATGTGGCAGCAGTTCCTTTTGACCGGGAACAAGCCGACTCAGTCGCCTTCCCTGGCCATTAAGTGGCTGTCACCTGAGTGGCCGAAACAACCCCTCGTGGTCATCAAGGAGCCAAAGCCGGCGCCGATTGTTCAGCCGAAACCAGCTGCACCACCCATTGTGGTGGAACCCCCACCTCCACAACCAAAATCTGGGGCTCCGACCAAAGATTCTCGGTCGGGTCAGGGGTTGCCCCATCGGTTGCCAGTCACCCTCACTCCCGATTGTCCTCGGCAGGTGGAGGGTGGCTCAGGCCCTCGGCAGCTGTTTGCAGACTCCTCGGAGTCTGACGATGACTCTTTCCTGTTCTCCAGGCCCCTCGACCTGGAGTCCACTGGGAGACAGTCGGTGGACGAGAGCCCATCCTCGTTCATGGGATTGCTTCGGCTCATCTCAGAATCTACTGGGATGAAGCTCAAACCCGTGTCAGAGTGGGCCAAGTATCACCTTACGGAGATACTGGACCAAGGGGATTCTCCTACGGAGGCCTTTCCTGTGGCCGAAGCCATTGCTGGCCCGGCCCTGGAGCTATGGCAGCAGCCAGCTTCGTGTCCAGCTCCCTCGGCCAGGAAGTATGCCGTTCCCACCGGCTCACTCTCCGGATTCTCGGAGCACCCCTCTGCGGTGGGATTGGTGACCGACAGTGTTTTCCGGTGCTCCGGAAATGCTCGGGACGTGGACAAGCCACCCGATAAAAAGTCCAAGAAACTGGACTACTCCAGGCGTAAAGTCTACGCTGTGTCCTCCTTAGGCCTTCGTCAGGCCAGTTCGGCCGTACTGATGGCACACTTTTCCCACGCCGTTTTGGGCTCCCTGGATGAGGTGATTCCTCATCTCCCTGCTGACCTCCAGACTACAGTCAAGCAGATGCGGGATCAGGGAAGGGTGGTGGCAAAGCAATGGCTCCAAACTGCTCTTGACATTGGAGACTCTTGTGCCCGGTCAGTATCGGTCGTAGTGGCCATGCGCCGCAGAACTTGGCTGCAGATCTCCACCTTCATGGCAGATACCCAGCACAAGCTGGAAGACATTCCCTTCCTGGGTACCGACTTGTTCGGTCCCGGGGTGGAGGGTCATTTGCAGAGGATCGAGAAGTCCAGTGCCACCTTGGACTCGGTCACATCTGCCCAGAAGGACAAAGGCTGCCAACAGCAGCGTAAGCCCTTTCAGCCTTCTGCCCTTGCGGCACATCCAGCCCAGCAACACCAGCATCAGGGCCAGCAGACTCGCACTTGGCACCCCAAAGCCAAGCCTGCAGCTTCCTCCAGCAGGAAGCCGGGAGGGAAAGGCCCAGGAGGTCCCTCGGCCCATCCTTCCTCCAAGCCTGCCCAGTGATGGGTTGAGGGGTGATGCCCCCAGCCTCATCACTCCCCCTTGGGTTCCCCCCATGGGGGGACGGCTCCGCTACTTCCTTTCCGCCTGGTCTGCTATCACCACGGACCGCTGGGTGTTGGAGGTGGTAGGGAAGGTCTGCTCTCTGAATTCGAAATGGGCCCACCTATCGAAACGTCACCCCACGGGGGCTATGGGTCCATAGTTTTCTGTCGGCTCATCGAGCCGACATTGCCCTGCTCCTCCAGAAGGAGGTGATCAGGGAGGTGATGGATCCTCCACCAGACCCAGGGTTTGTGTCCAGGTATTTCCTGGTCCCGAAGCGGACGGGGGGGGGCTGGTGCCCCATTCTAGACCTACACGACCTGAACAAGTTCCTAAGGTCTCGAACCTTCAGGATGGTCACTCTGGCACAGATCATTCCATTCTTGGAGCGAGGCATGTGGTTCTGTTCCCTGGACCTCCAGTACACGTTCTTTCACATCCCAATCCGTCCGTCCTACCAGCGATTCCTCCACTTCAGAGTGGAGGGGTCCCTTTACGAGTTCTGGGCCATGCCCTTCGGCCTCTCTCCAGCTCCCAGGGTCTTCACCAAATGCATGGTAGTGGTGACAGCATTCCTGCAGCACCAAAGGGTCCGGATGTACCCTTACCTGGACGACTGACTGATTGCAGTCTCTTCCAGACCGGAGGTGGAGCAGTCCAGGGTTCTGGCCCTCCAGATCTGTTCTCAGATTGGCCTCCTCATCAACGAGGCCAAGTCGGAACTTGTGCCAACACAGGTGATTCAATTCATTTGGGCAGAGTTCGACTCTCTTCGAGCCAGAGCACGGCTTCCAGCGGACAGGGCCGAGGTTCTTTCCTCCTTTGCCCAGTCATTTCTGGTTGGGCAACTGCGCCCTGCCCGGGACTTCCTGGGCCTCGTGGCAGCCTGCACCAGCATGGTCCGTTGGGCACATTGGCACGTGTGTCCCCTACAATGAGGACTGACCTGCCAATGGTCACAGCACTCCGGTCCTCTGGACCAGCCAGTGGCAGTGACCCAGGATATGTGTAACGCTCTCCAGTGGTGGATCGTTCCAGCTCATCTGCAGGAGGGCATCCCATTTGTCGGCCCCGATCCAACGGTCACTCTAACAACCGATGCCTCTCTGGTCCCCTCAGGAGTCTCGATGCCACATCAACCTGCTGGAGCTTTGAGCGGTCCGACTAGCCCTCACCACCTTCGCTCCGTTTGTACGGGGTCAAGTGGTCCAGGTCCAGACGGACAATACCACGACCATGTACTAGCTAAACTGCCAGGGCGGGACGCGCTCCTTGTCCCTGTGCAAGGAAGCTCTCTGCACTTGGTCCCTCATGAGCAGACTGGAGGCGGATCTCCTAGCCATCCATATGGCGGGAGCCTCCAACACTCTGGCTGATGCCCCAAGCCAGAGAGGTGCTGCATCTCACGAGTGGTCTCTCCTGCTGGAGGTAGTACACGATCTGTTCTCCCACTGGGGCACACCTTAGGTGGACCTGTTTGCATCCAGGGAGAATGCGAAGCTGAGGCTGTTTCATGCCCCCCCTCAGCAGGGCTCGCTGCAGGGGGATGCCTTCTCGAGGCCATGGACCCCGGGCCTCTTCTACGCCGTTCCCCCATTTCCCTTGATCCACAAGGTGCTTCTCAAGGTGAGGAGGGACAAGGCACAAGTGATTCTGGTAGCCCCAGACTGGCCCCGCCAGTTCTGGTATCCAGATCTCCTCAGCCTCAGCTCCAGGCTCCCAAGGCCTCTTCCAGCCCTCCCGGACCTGATCTCAGTCAACCAGGGGAAGGTTCTCCACCCGGACCTTCAATCCCTGCACCTGACGGCCTGGTTCCTGAGCGGCTAGAGTTCCAGGCCTTGGGTCTTTCCGACGAGGTCCTCAACATTGTTGAGGCATCCGTGAGAGTCGACCAGAAAATGCTATGCCTTCAAATGGAAGAGATTCTCCATTTGGTGTCAGGATAGAGGTTGGACACTTCCTCCTGTTCCTTAGCCAGCATTTGGGCTACCTGTGGTCCTTTCTCATAGCCAGGGCTTGATCCGACAACCCCTTAAGGTGCCTAGCAGCCATCTCTGCTTACCGGGCGCGGGCCGGGAAACAGTCGGTGGCGCAGGAGAAGGTGGTCTTGCGCTTTTCCAAAGGCCTTGATCACATATCCCCTCCGGTGCGAGAACCTCCACCTCCGTGGGATCTACTGCTGGTACTGGCTAAGCTCATGGGCAAGCCATTCGAACCGATTTACTGCCTCCAGTTGCAAGGTGTCTAGGGCCCTTTAGAGAGTCCTCTCCATATTGTTGTGCTGGAAATGAGACCAGTGTTATATGGTCTATGGGTCCTGCTGGATTTCATCAACCACAGAACAGTCTTCCTGCAGATGGACAACAAGTCTGTAATGTGGTACCTCAACAAACAAGGAGGAGAGCCCTCTTACCCTCTCTGCAGGGAGGCAATGAGAGTGTGGGATTGGTGCATGGACCAGGGGATCCTGCTTCAAGCAGTTCACCTGCCAGGAGTACAAAATGTTTTGGCAGACGAGCTTAGCTAAACAGAGGCCAATCCTCATGTGTAGTCCCTTGCTCTGGATGTTGTGAGATCGCTGTTCGAGTGGGCAATACGAGATGTGGACATTTTTGCATCCCCACTCAATGCCAAATGGCCTCAGTCCTGCTCCTTAAATCCAAGACATGGCATTTTCATTCAGGATACATTCAGACTGCAATAGCAGAATCTCTTCTGTTTGTTTTCACTACAATTTCTGTGGTACAGAAGGTTCTGCTCAAATTGGAGATGTATGGGGGCAAGATGATTCAATTCATCCCCTGCTGGCCTTTGACAAGTTTGGTTTCCACTGTTGAACAGACTTATTCCGCATACTGATGAGGACTCTCCCTCTCAGGATGGACTGTCATCGAGATATAGGTCAGGAAGCATAGGAAAACCAGGAGCAGGTATAAAATTCACAAGTAACATTTTATTTCTAATAATAAAATTAAAATGTGTGCTGACTTTTTCTTTTAAACATAGGCAGTTCAAACAGAACAAAGTATTCCTCTGAGGGATCTCCAATTCTAAATGTCAGTATTTATCTAACAATCATTGCTGCTTTTTATAAAAAGTCTTTGCCTGGCAGTTGACTTCTACATCCTGAGCTGATTGAGACATCCTGTTTCCCTCCAAAGTGTATCAGAACTTTGTCAATTTCTTTGTAGATGTTAGCAAAATAGAACATGGTATCTTGAAACTAATCTGTTGTTGACAGCTCTGCAGAAGAATTTGTGGAGGTCAAACTGCATCTCAAAGTTGACCCTCTGTGTTTCAAGTAGCTTTTTGCAATCATTTCAACAATACAGTTATATACATTGGCAAACAAATGGATCCCAGTTTCACACAAAGATTCACACATTTTTACAACCACAGGTAAGCAAGGAGGAAGAAAAGACAGGATCAGCACGTGAAGGCAGAGTGTGGGAGGCGGAGAATTGCGAGACCATTAGGGATCCGTTCCTATGTCTCACAAGAAAATTTGATTGTGCAATCAGACGAGACAGAAAAGGGAGAGGATAAAACAGATCCTTGTTCTTAACTCTCTCTATAACAAATGGGACAGGGTCTTATTTTACCTTGTCGCACAGACTTACTGACTCAAGGTCACCTGGTTCATCTCAGCCTGTGCTGCTTTCACCTTCAGGCCTGGCTCCTGAAGAAATAGAAGTGAACAGGCATCTTGGAGGGTCTCTGAAACAATTTGACTGCCCGTAAACCTCCCACCAGGAAGACTTACACAGCCAAGTGGTAACTCTGGTGCTCCAACACCCATGTGGGCCCCTTTCAGTGCCCACCTGACAAGTTGTGGAGTACTTGATGAAACTGTCTGCTGGCTTGCAGTTTTCCACAGTCAAGGTCCTTGTGTGCTATTCTGCATACCATGAGCTTGTTGGTACCCTTTACTTATCTCAACTGCCATTCTAAAAGGTTCTTTAAGGGCATTTTACACACATGCCCCAATCCACAGGCTGGTAGCTGCCTGGGATATCAACCTTGTGATGGACATGCTCAGCAGTAAGCCTTATGAGCCTTTTGCGACATGAGCTAAAATTCTTGCCTTGAGGCGGCTTTTCTAGTGGCCATCATTTCTGCTCACAAAGTGTCTGAAATTCATGTCTTAGTCACAGATCCCCCATATACTGTTTTCCATAGGGGCAAGGTAGTTTGCCACACACACCCCAGGTTCCTAACGGAAGTGGTGTTTGAGTTCCATCTGAATGAGCCTGTAGTGCTGCCTACCTACTTTGCCAGTTCCCAGAATGAAGAATGCAGTCTTCTTTATCAACAGATAACTCTTTCTGTGTAGCTGTTGGGGATATACATGTTTGCTCTACTTTATTTTCACTGTTCATGCCAGCCTCTGTAACTAGCCTGGGGATCTCCATTTTCTGGTTGTTCATGACAGCTGCATTAGCATATGAGAACATGATGCTACAGCACCCATCAACATAATGTATCTCTCTGCTGAAAGTGCACATAACCTGAAAAACTCTTCAGGAACACACAGACTGAATGCAATTTGGGGTGGGGGGGCTGCATTACGCCTAAGACTGTTTGCAAAGTTAAATGTGGTATTTCACATTTCTGTGCTGCATCTTGTTTCATTGAATTCTAAGGAAGCAGACGGGCATACTTCAAGTCTAAAGAATGCTGACATATCGTGTTCTCGTGCTAATGCAGCTCTCTGGCACAATGAGATTTCAACAACCAGAAAATGGAGACCCCTGGATATTTATAGGGACTGGTATGAACTGTGAAAATAAACCAAGGCAAACGCATATATCCCCCTACAGGAAAAGAGTTGTCTGGTGACAAGGAAGCAATTATTACCTGCATAGAACGAAGGAACTTAGACATTCCAAACACCTCTTTCTAGGGACGTGGATATGATCTAGTCACACTTCTGGCAGTTGCCTTTCCCTTTAAGACTTGCCAGAAACGTCTTCAAGCTGGCTTCTCCCACCCACCTGAGTGGTTACTCCCTCAGCTTCTTCCCATGATGTCAGATATTCCTTTCTGCCGGAAGAACCAGATTCCCTCCTTACCGCTCTCGCATTGAATAGGCCCTTGCGACTATATCTACGGATTTACTTCCTAAAATGCTTAATACGTTTTGTTTTCAGCTCGATCATTGATTGCGACCGTGATGGAAGACAAGTCCACTCCCGGGTTCCATCGGTGTGGGCTGAAGATGTCCCAAATGGATCCACACACCATGTGCATCTATTGCCTAGGGCACGAGCATGATCCCCAGGCCTGCGACATTTGTCGAACTTTCCATCCTACCATTCTCGAGGACCATCTCACCCAACTCAATTTAGGTCGACTGAGCCAATGGAACTCACCAGTCAAATCTAAGGATGCCCATTGAGTAATCTCCGCGGCTGTGAGATCCGCTGAACAGTTTGCAGCATTTGAGGAGGCTGCAGCCCAAGCCGCTTCCCACTTCTCTTTGGTGGCTGCCTCCACCTGGGTTCAACTTTCACAGGATCCTTCAAAGAATTGTGCCAGTGCTTGCCCTCGGTCAGGGACCCTCCGGGCACAAATCAAGTCAAAGGAGAGTCTGAAAACGTTCTCATCAACATTGGTGGGATCAGGGAGCAGTCTCTACCGAGCATGTTCGCGCACTCTCTGCATCCGACTTTGGTTGAATCCTCGGCCCAGGCCGCCGGCTGCATGATAACATCATCGGGCCAGTTGACCGAGACGCTCGTTGATCTTCCAGCTGAATCGAACTGGTTGACCAGTTGTCAACTGAAGAGGCTGACACTTCCTTATCCAGGACTCTGGTCCTGACTCAGACCATTGGGATGGAGCAGTCCACTGACCTGCCGCCTCTGGTCAACGACCAAGACCCGGGGGAATCTCAACATTTGCCAACTCCCCTGAGCCCCGCTGCTGGTCCCCCTGCTGGTCTTGGCCTGCCTCAAGTGGGTTGAGCTGTTTCCGCCAGCATCGGCCCTCCTGCTCTTGACCCCATGGAAAGCAGCGCCACCACTACTCTTCATCTTCATCCTCCTCAGGTGAGGAGAGGCTTCTGCACAAGTTGTGTCCACGCTGGGAGGATGTCATGTGGCAACAGCTGGTGCTCACCAGGGTGAAGCCGGCTCCCGTTACTATGCTGGCCATCACCTGGCTTTTGCCTGACAGGCTAACGCCTTCTCTGCCTAAGGAGCTGACCAAGACAGTCCCAGCTCGGCTGACCCTGGCATCTCCACCAATTCTGGTGGAGCTGCCTTCTAAACAGCCGTTGACTGGCACTCCGAGCAAGGAGTCTCGGCCGACCAAGGGGCTTCCCCATCGGCTGTTGGTCACCGTCACCCCTGATGATCCGCCGAGGGTTAGTGGGGATTTGGGTGATCAACCCCTCTTTAACGACTCCTCAGAGTCTGAGGGTTCCTCCCTGCATGCCCATCTGGTCAACGTGGAGTTGGTGGGGGAATCTCGCGACAGACGAAGGCCCTTCATCCTTTATGGGCCTTCTCTGCCTGATCTCTTGAGTCCATGGTTATGCAAATGGATTCCGTCTAGAAATGTGTTCATTACCAGTTGACCAAGATCCTCGACTGGAGAGATACTCCTACAGAGAGGCCTTCCCGGTGGCGGAGGCCATTCTTGGCCCTGTCCTGGAGCTTTGGCAGCACTCCGCTTCTTACTTTGCACCCTCTTCCTGGATGGACCGCAAGTATGCAGTATATACCGGCTCCCTCTCGGGATTCACAGAACACCCCTTGGCTGAGGAGCTGTTGGTCGATCTTGTGTTTAGGTGCTCTAGCAACACTGGATATGTTGACAAGCCGCCTGACAGAGTCCAAGAAACTGGACCACACATGCTCATAATTTACGAGATATAAATTTGAGAAATTTTGTATTTCCAAGCTTAAAAATACTTATACTGTAGTAATATGCGTTTCCCATTGATTGTTGATAGGACATGGAAATCTTTAAAATTAGTAATAAACAATATAAAGATGTGAAATCTTTGTCAATAAGCTTAAAGATAAAACTAAGAATACGGTGTGAGTGTTATGGTTAGGAATCAAATTTGATAAATAGAGTAGTACAATATGTGATCTTCGAGAGGGCTCTTGCAGTAGGTAATTACACATGGGACTAACTAGCAGTCTCTGGCGGGGGACCGCCCCCACGTCAGGTGACCGATGTCATGCAACGTCAGTATAAAGGGGTGGTCCCCCACGCCCACTCCCCCAGTTCTTTCCCGCTGTTGCTTTTAGCTCATGAAAGCACCTTGCGGTAAAGTTCACTGCTCGGCAGTCTGTTGTCGGTAGTACCAATGTCATTTTTTTCTTGATTTATTCGACTTTCAGTCAGTTTTTTCGGTGGTGTATGACGTCTCCTACACCTGAGCACAAGCATAAATGCGACTTGTGCGGCACCCAACTCCCGCACAAGGACGGTCACTCCCAGTGCCTCTTCTGTCTGGGCCCGGATCACCCCGTGGAGAAGTGCCAGCATTGCCTGAAAGTCAGTGCCACCACCCGTAGACGGAGGCAGCAGTCCCTGGAGGCCCACATCCTAAAAAAGATGACCTCCATGGAGAAGGAGCTGAAAAAGTTTCGTGAGGTCTTCGTGAGGCCTCAACTTCCCCCAAGGGAAGAAAGATAAGGAGCAGCACTGGGACTGGGACTCCTCGACCGCGACTTCGGCTGGAGTCACCATCTTAAAGGTAACGTGCTCCCCGGGGACGCTCCGCGACCAGCCGTTTGGAGGCTTCAAGGCTGGCTCACCCGTCTAGCTACGCACTCAGACTCTTCAGGTGCCTCCGAGCTAAAGGAGGCCTCCGGTCCCAGTAAGACCACCACCGCGTGGCCTACTGGTGTGAGTGGTTTTGGTATGCCAGATGTCGGCTCCTCTGACGCCCACCCGGAGAAGGCCGCTAAGCCGCTCAACCCATCAGGGCAGCTCACGGCCCCTATTCCGCCCTACCAGACCACTCTCCCATCACAGCCTGCCTCGGGTGACGGTTCCGCTAAGTCAGATGACAGCTCCTCCCACGTCTGCCTGGACTCCGCCGGCAAGCGAGCGTTGGTCCTTCCAGCTTCGCCGCAGCGTCAGAGCCAACGCCCGACCCCATACTGTCCGCCGTTCCCGGCTCTCCACAACCCTCGCTGCCATCTGAGGTCCCAGTGTCTCCTCAGCCTGACCCCAGAGATTTTTCTCCCTTTCTACAGGCGATGCTGGGGATCCTAGTACGCTCCTGTCTGGTCTCCCTCCTGCTGGGCCGGACGACCTGATGTTGGTTCCTCAGATGCCAGCCCTGACGCCGGTCCTCCCATCGCCGGGCGACATCCCTCTCCCGAATGCCGCCCCAACACCGGGCCTGCCGCCCGCCGGGCCTCCAGTTCCAGGCCCGCCTGCTGGGCATCTTCCCGGGCCGTCTGCCCTGGCAGACCCCCAGTTCCTGGGTATCCAACCCCATCGTATCCGATGCCGTCGTACCTGGGTTCACAGTATCCAACACCCCAGTACCCGATGATGGCTTATCCGACGCTGCAGTACATGGTGCCTCACTACGCAATGCTGGGTTATGGATACGCGATGTACGGGTATGCCCAATATCCATACCCCTCTCCTTCTCCTCCTCCGGTGGATTTGAAGGAGACTCTAGCCTCCTGGTGGGCTGACTCTCCAGGGAGGTGGAGAGTCGTCTCCCAACGACGGTTCTGGTACCAGTACGTCTGAGATGAGAGACTCCCTCCCCACCTCCGGATACCAGAGGCAAGCCCTCCAGTTCTAGGGCAGTGCAAGATATGCTTTCCCAAGGGATCCGTTCCTCCCCTGCACCGGGAGGAGGAACTCTTCCTCCTCAGACACCTCGGATGACTCTGAAGGTTGTTCCGACCTGGACAACGAGCCCCGCTCTCCAGAAAAGCCCAGGCCGAGGAGTCCTCCAAAATCTCCAGAGGAGGATCCTTCTTTCATGGAGTTGCGCAAAATCCAGGAAGTTCATCAGTGGCGCTCATTGGAGCCGGATCCACAGTGTAAAAAATGCGCTGTGCACCTGGATCTGCCCGAGACTGCTCCGACCCTGGTGCCACCCTGGATTGAGCCTCATGCCAACCTTGTTTCCACTGTTTGGAAGCAACTGTCAGCCATAGCCACTCTTCCTAGGAAGTCGGATAGGCTATATCAGGCTCCCGAACGTGTTGACTTTCTTAATTCTCACCCTCGAGCTGATTCGGTCGTGATTAGCGCTGCTCACAGCCGGTCAGCTAACCCTAAACATTTGAGCTTGTTGCCACCTGACAAGGAATCTCGCTTTCTGGACTAGTACGAGAAGTTCTTCGCTTCTTCCACTCTGGGTATCGGGGCCCTGAATTATGTCGGTCATATGGGGATTACCAGAAGGTGATTCTTAGTGAGGTGGAAACTAAGTTGGACTCCCTTTCTGAATCTCAGGTGAAGCAAGAAGTGGCTGGTCTTGTCCACTCTGCACATTCAGCCAGTTGGCACATTCTTCGTGCCATGTATGATGCAGTGGACGCTGCTGGTAGGAGCTCGGCTTCCCCGTGGTGTGGCGGCGTCATGCCTGGCTCCGTGTGTCAGGACTGGTCCCGGAAGTGCAGTCTGCTACCCAGGACGTGCCTTTCAGGGGTTCGATGCTATTCGGTGGCGATGTCAAGGACATCATCACCGATCTGCAGGAGAAGGGGACTGCACTGAAGTCTGTGGACTCCATGTACAAACCACCTCAGCCACAACGTCGTCCCTTTTGCAGACATAATTGGCAAAAGGCGAAACCTCAGGGAAAGCGGGCCAATAAACGTCGAGCCCCCTCCAGGTGCCAAGCCCCCCCCACCCAAAAAAAGCAGTGGGGGCTTCAGCGGCGATGCTGCCTCACATCACTTGACTCCTTTCCTTTCCTATAGCCTCTGGAGTTTCCAGAGGAACCGGTGGGAGGGAGGTTCTCCCTCCATCTTCCTGGGTGGGAGAGGATTACTTCAGACACTTGGGTGCTCCAGCTGATCGCAGAAGGACACTCAATAGAGTTTCTTTGGAAACCAAGGTCGTCGTACTCGCCAGAGCACCTTCTCCTGGTTCAGGAAGAAATCTCCGCTCTTTTCTTGAAGGAGGCAACAGAGACCGTTCCACCCCCTCTTCGGGGGACGAGATACTATTCCCATTTTTTCCTGGTCCCGAAGAAGTCAGGAGATTTGAGGCCGATTCTCGACCTCAGCTCCCTGAACCTGTTCTTGGAGTACAAAAGGTTCAGGATGCTCTCTCTACAGGGCCTCCTGCCCCCCTTTCGGCCGGGACAGTGGCTGTGCACTCTGGATATGCAAGATGCTTACCTGCATATCCCTGTTCGCCCTTCCCACCGCAAATACCTATGTTTTGTGTTCTAGGGGGACCACTACCAGTTCAAGGCCCTCCCATTTGGTCTCTCCTTGGTGCCCCGAGTGTTCACCAAATGTTTTTCGGTGGTAGCGCCCTACCTACATAGTCGGGGGGTACAGGTTTTCCTGTACCTGGACGATTGGCTCCTGGCGGCCCCATCCAGGGAGGAACTCCTGAACTCCCTTTCCCTGCAGGTTTTTGCCTGCCTGGGTATTATCATCAACCAGACCAAGTCCCACTTGATTCTGTCCCAGAGGCTCCAGTTTATCAGGGCAACCCTGGACATGACCTCTGGCATGGTTTTCCTGCCACTGGACAGGGCGGCCTCACTCCAAGCTCAGGTCAGCCTCTTGTCCAGCCCAGGGCCGTGACCAGGGGGGGTGCAAGAGCTGCGGTTGCAGTAGGGCCCACACTGTCTCGGGGCCCACTGCCTCAGAGGTCAGCATTAAGAAACTCTTATCAAAGACAAACTTGCAGTTTTTCCTTTGGACATTGCTTATCCACTTGAAACTGGGGTTATCAGCAATGGCAGAAGAAAACTCCAACTCCAGTTTCACATGGTGGGGGAGTGCAGAACAAGGAAACAATGGGGCCCATTACTCAAAACATCTAATATTGGTGTCAGTGTCTCCAGGAGGAGCAGGGACACATTACATTGTTCAGTTCCTTGATCTTGGTGCCGGCAAGTAGGACAGGGGCAGCATAGACAAACTATGGATGCTCAGCAGGACTGATACAAAAAAAAACTTATGATATAAGTACAGTATTTCATATGCACTAATGGTTATTTTATGCTGATTGGTGGGGAGGGGGGCCCTTACAGTTGTTGGCACAGCCCCGGTCCAGCCACAGGCGGGTCAGCACCAGGTCGGTCCTTCACCTCCTCTGGCTCATGGCGGCTGTGATTCCGACAGTCCCTCGTGCTCGGCTCCTCATGAGAATTTCATAGTAGTCACTTCAGTCTCAGCGGGATCAGCCGGCGGACAACCTAGATCAACTAGTTCTGGTCTCCACTCCTATGGCTTGGGACTTGCAATGGTGGATGGTTCAGGATAACCTTTACTGGGGAGTTCCCTTCTGTCTTTCTCCCCCCCCCAGACACTGACCACGGACACCTAGGACGAGGGTTGGGAAGCTCATCTCCAGCCTCACAGGACCTAGGGCTCCTGGTCCAAGCTCGAGAAATCTCTCCACATCAATGTGCTCGAGCTTCAAGCTGTGCTGTACGCTCTTCAGGATCTGAATCTGCTTCCCGGGCACCTGGATGTCCAGACAGACAACATGTGTGTGATCTGGTACATCAACAAGCAGGGAGGAACTCGTTCTTATCCTCTTTGCAGGGAGGCAATGCGAGTTTGGGATTGGGCGGTGCAGCACAGCCATCACCTCATGGCAGTTCACATCCCAGGGGTCAAGAACACATTGGCAGACCATCTCAGTAGGTCGTCTGCTCACACTCATGAGTGGGAACTGGATCAGAGGGTAGCAGACAATATCTTCTAGGTTGGGGAACACCACAGGTAGAACTGTTCTCAACGCAAAACTTCCTGACTTCTGCTCGCTTGCTCTAGGGCACGGTATTTTTTGGAGAGAGGCTCTCTCTCTCTCTCTAGACTGGATGGGCAGATTCGTCTATGCCCCCGATTCCGGCGGTCTTACAGAAACTCCACTCAGAAGGAGCTCGAATGATTCTGATCGCTCCTTTCTGGCCCAGGCAAGTTTGGTTCTCTCTTCTACAACAATATTCAGAGGAACCCCCTCTTCTTCCGCTGTTGCAACTTTTGCTGACCCAGGATCAGGGGACCCTGGTCCATTTAGGCCTCAGGTCCCTTCAGTTGCATGCGTGGCTCCTGCAGACGTAGCTCAAGCCTGATTTGGGGTTTCTCCCCCAAGTGGCTGAGATTCTGGTGGAGGCCAGGAAACCCTCCACTAGATCTGCATATGCCATGAAATGGAAACGGTTCACTATCTGGGCCACCTCCAAAGATTTTGAGCCTTTCTTGTGCTCTGTGGGGAGGCTTCTGGATTACTTGCAGCACCTCTTCGATCTGGGTCTCAGTCATTCATCCTTGAAGGTTCACATGGTGGCCATTTTGGCATACCATGTCCCCTTTGCAGACAGGACGTTTGCTCAGCTGGAGGTCTTGAAGACCTTCCTTAGAGAGGTCCTCCACTTGAGACCTCCTATCCAGGTTACTGACCCTCCTTGGGATCTGAATTTTATTCTCGAGAAGCTTACTCTGCCGCCTTTCGAGCTGGCAGCCTCAGGAGACCTGAAGTTCCTCTCGTGGAAGACACTCTTCCTCGTGGCCATTACTTCTGCTTGAAGGATTTTGAGCTCCAGGCCCTTTTGTGCAAAATCCCATATTTGATTTTTCGCAAGGAATGTGTGGCTCTACGTACCAACCCTAAGTTTCTCCCAAAGGTGGTAGCGGAATCTACACTAAATCAATCCATAGAGTTACCTGCCTTCTTTACGCAGCACTCCAGTCAAGGAGTGCATACTCTGGATGTTCACCGGATTCTGAGATACTACACCAACAGGATGAAGGATCTCAGAAAGACCGATCAACTGTTTCTCTCTTTTATTTATTTATTTATTTATTAAATTTTGGTGACCAGGTAGGCCCACTGAGCCCCGAAGGTCCCTTTTTCAGGGGCGGCCCGGGATAGCAATATAAGTTATAAGAATGAACAAGGACATGAGGAACATTTAAGGCATCGTGAGTTACAGCATGAGGTGGTTACATTAAAGAAAAAATAGTGGATACAGGCATGTAAAAGAAAAGCAGTGGATACAGGCATGGCTTACAGGCACAGTAAAAGAAAAGCAGTGGATGCAGGCATGGGTGCAGGCACGGTTATCATCATAACATATAAGCAATTGGTAGAACTTTGCATATAGTTTATTTAGGGGTTACACTTTTGCTCATAAAAGAGAAGGCAATGCTGTTTCCAAGCAATGTCTAAATGGTTGGCTCATTGTATCACTTTCTGTTATGACAAGTACAACAAGACCCTGCCGGGTCAGGTCAGAGGCCACTCCACCAGGGGGTCGCTGCCTCTGCGGCTTGTTTCAAGAATGTGTCAGCAGCTGACATTTGTGCAGCCACTACTTGGACTTCTGTCCATACTTTTATGAAACATTACAGTTTGGACATTGCCTCACGCTGTAGAGCAGGCTTCGGGTTGGCTGTTCTGCAAGGTCTCCTTTCCTAAGACCTTCACAGCCAGAGGGTCTACTTCTGAGTAGTTTTCCTCCTCCCGTTTGCTTCTTCTTTTTCCAGACTGCTTGGGACTCAGTCCTATATGTAATTACCTACTGCAAGAGCCCTCTCGAAGTAAGATAGTACAGTTACGTAAGAACTTACTGTAACAGTTGATCTTTGAGAGAGGCTCTTGCAGTAGGTAATACCTTCCCGCCCTCCATCCCCCTAAGCTTTTCAGCTCCTTTTCCAGGATGGGAAATATCCGCTTCTCTCTCATCTCACCTTTTGGCCTTTGGCGGGAAAGAACTGGAAGGCAGGCGTGGGTGACCGCCCCTTTATACTGACGTCACATGACATCGGTCACCTGACATGGGAGCAGTCCCCCGCCAGAGACTGCTAGCTAGAAATTTTTCCGTGGGGTCCTGATGCCTGCCGGCATCAGTCCCATATGTAATTACCTACTGCAAGGCCTCTTTCGAAGAACTACTGTTACGGTAAGTTCTTACGTAACTGTACTTTATGTGTGTAGCTGTTTAATGTATTAATGAATTGTGATACCTTAAATTTATTTAGTGGTTTTGTTATATAGTATAGCTTACTTTGTATATATTTTGTTACTGAGTTGTTGGTGTTATATTTATGTTTTATATGTTTTTGGAACTTTATATAAACAGGACCATCTTGTAAATAGGACTTTGTCCTAATGATGTGTTACTCCATCTATTATCCTGTCTAAAAATAAAGGTTTTTACAACTACTGCCGCGCAGCTAACAAGCATTTGTCAATGCCTAATATTTGCTTGCTGGCATTAGCAGTGGAAGTGCAGGAGTTAGACAGATGCAGTATAGGGGCAGTGAAGTATTGAACTGACACCAGCCCCATCCTCACTCTGCAGAGATGGACAGGCATTGGGGTGAGCCTTTGGGTCGTCACTCATGACGGTCACGACATTTCACCTCACCCTGCCCTTCAGACACTGGCAAGTGTCGAGGTGTGCCTTGAGGTGTTTCGCCTTTATATTCACCTCATTCCATAAGGAAATACACTGAAATGGGCGCAGTATAGGAGAATGGGGTGAACTCTGGGGGCAAAGGGTCCAAGGCGTACCTCGATGCCTGTCACTGGCTGCAGGGTGAGGGTGGGGGTGAAATGGCATGAGCAATACTGTCGACAATCCCAAGTCACATCCCTGACGCCTGTCAGTCCCTACAAGGTAGGGCATTATGGTCGAAAACCCTAATGCCCTTGGAGTTTCTTGGTATTTTTACTCCAAGTTTTCCACATGGGTTTTTTTGTGACCCTACCACATGAACAGTGACTCTATCAGTTTGTTACGTGAAAGGTGATTTTGCAGAGCGACTGCACCATTTGGTGCCACAGGTGCAAAAAACATTTTGAACAGGATGTGAAAAGTGACAGAGGTACTGTTCATGAGGAGGTGTAAAAAATGGCATTGTTGAAAATCTGGAGTGAAAATCTACAAAACCTGGCAAAGTCACAAACATGCATAGGATCTGTGCAGCGTACACCCATGTAAGTTGCGTGGAGATTTTTTACAGCAGATTTTCAACATAGGCATTTTTGCAACTCCGATCGTGAAGTGTCACTGTGATTTTCTTAATCTATCCCAAACACTAAATTCCCGCAGTAACCACGCTATTCTGCACCGGAAGTGCGAAAACACATTTTGGCCAGAGTGTGAAAAATGACAGTACTGTTCATAAGGAGGTGTGGAAAAATGTCAATGTTCAAAATCTGGACTGAAAATATTACAAATTCGTGAACTTACGAGGGTGCATGGAAATTGCGCAGTGCACGCTCGTGACAGTCATTTTATGGACTTTTGTCACCAGATTTTCAACATAGCCATTTTACCATCTCTGCTCATGACCAGTGTCACTGTGATTTTCTTAAGGTGTCCCAAACACTGATTTCACACACCGACCACGCTAATGTGCGCTACATGAATGAAAACACATTTTGGGCATGATATGAAAAATGGCAGTTACACTGTTCATAAGGAAGTGTGGTAAAATGGCAATGTGGAAAATCTGGAGTGAAAATATTAAAAATTCTGAAAAGTTACGAGCGTGCATAGGAACTTTCGCAGCACTCTCAATAAAACAGTATTTTGGAATTTTCACCAAATTTTCAGCATAGGGTTTTAGGCCTACCTCATGAACTGTGACACTGTCGTTTCATTACTCAGTTCGGAAAGGTGGTTCCGCGCAGTGACTGCAAAATCACCTTTTGGGACTGAATAACAAAATGACAGTGACTTAATTCATGAGGTGGGTCCACAAGAACCCCATGTTGAAAATTTGGTGAAAAAATTCCCGAAAATGGCCGAGATATGCACCGAACTTGAAAAAAAACAAACATTTATTGCTTTATACAGCTTACTGGCATTTCTTAAGTTTGCGGTCGGCTTTGAAAAGTGCAGACCCGTGTTCCGTCCACTGAAGATTGTCGCTGGCCTCCAGAGGTAAGTATGAGGTGGAGGGTGTGGGAGGTGGAGTGCGCAGAAGGTGGAGTGCGGGTTGGGAGAGGCGGGGCGAGACAGTCAATGAAGGACCTTTTTTTTTTTTAATAGGTGTTTGTTTCTTTAGACTATGTGGGACTTTTGCCATGCTCGGGTGGGTTCCCAGCCTGGCAGCTGGAAGTTTTTTTGGGGGGGAGAGAGTGAGTGGAGCCGACAATGGGGATTGGGCAACCCTGTTGGCCATAAGGACTTCTGCCCAGCGTGGCACTTGGAACTCTGGTTTAGAGGGGTTACAAACAATTTACAGTGGAGCCGATGGGGATTTGGCACCCCAGTCGGGAAGTACAGACTTTGCCATGCTGGGTGGGCTCCCAGAGTGGCAGCAGAAATCTGTTGGGGGGTGAAATGAGCGGAGGATTAGGCACTCCCTGTCAGCCATAGCGTGTGCGGTGGAGAGGTGTGTTTAGCATGCGGGGTGGCCTCCCAGCGTGCTACTTAGTGAAAAAAGCGGAGCTGTCTACTGACAGCTATCTGGTATGCAGTGGCAGAGTGAAGCACTTTGCATACTGCTGACGGCAGTATGTAAATTACCTGCCAACGGCAGTATGCAAATTGTCTACATGTTACCACCGCTGATTGCGTCGTTTTTTTGCTTTCAGCTGTATGACACTACATCTGAATGGCTGTCATAGACAGCTCCAACATTCATTGGTGTGGTGCAGCCGTACCTGCGAAAGGGAGCAGGGCACTGGAAGTGGGGGAGGCGCACCTACGAAAACTCAAATGGTGGCACTGTGTTTGTTGCACATGAGTGTAAGCAAACATAAAAAGATCTGCGCTACCTCCTTGCTTGGTCTTCGCCAAGCGAGCTCAGTCCTCCTTATGGCCCACTTCTTCCATGCCCTGCTGGGCACCCTGGATGAGGTGCTTCCTCATCTGCTGGCAGACCTCGAGACCACGGTCAAACAGGTCCAGGGCCGGGCTGTAGCTAAGCAGCGGCTCCAGACAGCCATGGACATTGGGGACTCCTGTGCCTGCTCTGTAGCGGCCACAGTGGCCGTGTGCTGCAGGGCTTGGCTGAGGATCTCTTCCTTCACTGCTGACACTTGGCACAAGCTGGCAGATGTTCCATTCCTGGGCACTGACTTGTTCGGGCCCGGGGTCGAGGGCCACCTCACCTGTATCAAGAAATCCAGTACCACCTTGGGCTCTGTAACATCTGCCCAAAAGGGCCCCAAAGGCTCCAAGCAACAGCAGAAAAGGGAGTCCTTTCAGTCCTCCTCTACTCCTTTTGGCCAAGTCAGCCCAACCCCAGGCTGGTCAGCAAGCCCAGGCCTGGCAACCTCTGCCAAAGTTGGTGGTTTTGGTGTCTGTAAGCCTGGTGGGAGAGGCTCTGGTGGCTCCTCAGCCAAACCCTCCTCTTCCTCTAATCCTGCGCACTGACGGGATTGGGGGTACCTCCCTCATGCCCATCACACTTCCCCTGGGTCCTCCCATGGGGGTCCGGCTCCACCACTTCCTTTCCTCGTGGTCCACTGTCACTACACAGGAGGGTCCTCGAGGTGGTGGGTCAGAGTCTGCCTCTGGAATTCGAGCAGTACCCTCCTGGCTGAGCCCACGCCCCCCCACGGGAGGACTTGCTGTCTGCAGACATTCTGTCAGCTCTCAGAGATAACATAGCCCAGCTCCTCCGCAAGGAGGTCATGGTCCCTGTTGCGGATCCTCCAGAACACCCAGGGTTTGTATTCAGGTACTTCCTGGTGCCAAAGCGGGCAGCGGGGGCTGATGCCTTATTCTAGAGCGAGGCCAAGGCAGAGCTCGGCTCCCAGAGGACAGAGTGGAGGCTCTCTCCTCCTGTGCCTGATCATTTTGGGTTGGGCAATTGCACCCTGCTCAGGACTGCCTGCACCAGCGTGGTCTGATGGGCCCACTGGAGAATGTGCACCCTGCAGTGGGAGCTGTCCAGCCAGTGGTCTCAGCTCAGGGGTCACTTTGACCAGCAGGTCACTGTGACCCAGCGGATATGTGGGACACCCTCCAGTGATGGTTAGTCCCAGAGCATCATGTCCTGGTGCCACTCCAGCTCTTGGTACCATGCCTGGTACCATGGGAGGGGGTTGCCATCTGCAAGACCGTGTCCCCTTCAAGTACCCCTCGTGGTGCCAGAAGAGGAGTCAGTTCCAGAGTTGGGGAGTCTGAGGTGGTGGTCATTTCCTTCCCTGAGTGCCCTCGTGGCCTGGGGGAGGATGAGAGTACCAATCCTGGATTTGCAGACAGGGACAGTGATAATGAAAGCTACCATGGATGCAGTTCCGAGCTTGACGCCAGAGATGTGTTACCCCAGCTTGGCACCGGGACTAATTTTGGTGCCACCTGCTGTGCCAGATCGGCTTCCAGTGGCATCCTTGGTTCCTGCTCCAGGCCCAGTAAACATAGAAACATAGAAGTTGACGGCAGATAAGGACCGCAAGGCCCATCCAGTCTGCCCATTTCTTTTACTACCTTATAAATGTACCATCGGCCTTTGCTCTGTCAGTGGCTTATCTATTCATACTCATTTGTATTGCTCCTTATGCCTATCCCATGCCTGTTTGAAGCCCTGCACTGTATTCATAGCCACCCCTTCTTGAGGTAGGCCATTCCATGCATCCACCACCCTTTCTGTGAAAAAGAATTTCCTCACATTCCCCCTTAATCGGCCCCCCTCTAATCTCATGCTGTCCTCGTGTCCTGCTATTTTTCTTATATTTAAACATGTTAGACTCTTTCACCTTGTTAATGCCCTTAAGGTGTTTGAATGCCTCGATCATATCACCTCTCTCCTCCTTTGCTCAAGGGTATACATATTGAGCTCTGTTAATCTGTCCTCATATGTCTTCTGATGCAGTCCCTGCACCATTTTGGTTGCCCTCTCTGGACTGCCTCAATTTGGTTAATGTCCTTGTGAAGGTGTGGCCTCCAATACTGCACGCAATACTCCAGATGGGGCCTGACCAGTGTCTTGTAAAGAGGGATTATTACCTCCCTCTTACGACTTGTGATACCCCTACTAATACACCTTAACACCCCGCTAGCCTTACCTACTGCTTTAGAGGTCTGCTTGGATGATTTCAGGTCATCAGTGATGATGATACCCAAGTCTCTTTCTTCCTTTGTGACTGCTAGCAACTCCCCTCCAAGCCTATAGGTGGCTTCAGGGTTTCTCTTCCCTATGTGCATGATCTTGCACTTCTTTGCATTAAATCCCAGTTGCCACTCTTCTGACTATTTTGCTGGTTTATCCAGATCTCTTCTCATTCTGCCCACCCCATCTGGATCATCTACTCTGTTGCAGATCTTGGTGTCATCTGCAAACAGACAAGCCTTACCCTCTAGTCCATCCCAAGGTCACTAATGAAGATGTTGAAGAGGACTGGCCCCAGGACTGATCCTGAGGTACCCCCTTGTGACTTGCATCTCTTCTGACTGTATACCATTTACCACCACTCTCTGTTTTCTGCCCGTCAACCAGTTTGCCACCCAGTTGACCAACTTCTGACCCACCCCGAGCCTACCCAGCTTATTTATCAATCTTCTATGTGGAACAGTGTCAAAAGCTTTGCTGAAGTCAAGTAGGCGACATCAACTGCTCCCCCTTGGTCCACCACTCTGGTTACCCAGTCAAAGAAATCTATGAGATTAGTTTGACAGGACCTTCCTTTTGTAAAGCCATGCTGTCTTGGATCCTGTGCCCCTATGGATTCCAGGTGTTGCACTATCCTTTCCTTAAGGAGTGCCTCCATAATCTTGCCCACTACTGAGGTAAGACTGACTGGTCTGTAGTTCCCTGCCTCCTCCCTGCTACCACTCTTGTGGAGTAGGATCACATGAGCCCTTCTTCAGTCTTCTGGGACCTCTCCTGTGCTCAGAGATTCACTAAACAGTTCTGCTAATGGCTCTGCTAGTTCCACCTTTAGCTCCTTAAGTACCCTGGGATGTATGCCATCAGGTCCCATTGCCTTATCCACTCTGAGCTTAGCAAGCTCTTGTAGGACCCTTTCTTTTGTGAAAGGAGTAGTGCTCACCTCCCTCCCCCCTGTGTCCATGGTGCTGAGCTGTGGGCTCTGCCCTACCTTCTCTTCAGTAAATACTGAGCAAAAGTATCTATTGGATAGATGCTTTACAGGTCCTCCTCCTCATGCTCCCTTTTCTCCATTAAGTTTAGCAATACCCCTCTGGACTTTCTCCTTTCACTAATGTATCTATAGAAAGTCTTGTCACCTTCTTTTACTGTTAGTGCTAGTGTTTCCTCAGTTTGGGACTTTGCCTGCCTTACTGCCTTCCCTGCTTCCCTTAGGGCAGTTTGGTATGCCTCCTATCTTCATCCGCTGTGTTCCTTATATTTCCTGAAGGCCAGCCTTTGGCTCTGACCTTTCTACTACTGTATTTGAGAACCAAAGTGGTTTCCTTCTTCTTGCACTTCCTTTTCTGTCTAACACAATGGGATGTTGCTTCAAGTATTGCATCCTAATGATTGCCCACTTTACCTGCACCCCTCACCTGTGTTTCTTTTGCCAGGGCTAGCTTAACTCTGTTGGCCATCTTATCAAAGTCAGCTCCTCTGAAGTCCCATATTTTGCCTTGGAATGGGATGATTTAGATGTAGTAGCCAAACTGAACCATACCATGTGATGGTCACTGGCCCCCAGGTGACCTTCTACCTGGAGATCTGTGATCCCTTCCCCGTTAGTCAGTACTAGATCTAGGATAGCCCTGTCTTATGTGGGTTGTTGTACCAGTTGTTTGAGGCCCTCCCCCTGCAGGGAATCCACTATGTGTCTAGTTCTGGCAGATGTTTCTGCTGGTATTAACCAATCTGTATCTGGCATGTTGAAGTCTCCCATTATCAGAACCTCCCCTTTAGCTGTCATGTTTTGTATATCTTCTAACAGTAATGTGTCTATGTCCTCCCCCTGGTCTGGGGGTCTGTAGACAACCCCAGTTCTTATGGCTGTCCCATTTCCTGTTTCCAGGGTGACCCACAGTTCTTCTGGCTCCTTATGTGTATTCTGAATTTCTGTAGCTTTGATATTTTCATTGACATACAGGGCCACTCCTCCCTTTTGCACCTCGGTCTCTTCTGAACAATACATAGCCAGGTACTGAAGTCTCCCAAGTGTGGTTACTGGTAAACCACGTCTCACTAATTGCTACTATGTCCAGTTTAGCCTCTGACATTATTGCCTGCAGGTCTGGGATCTTATTTCCCAGGCTGTGAGCATTTGTGTACATGATTTTCCATTGGCCAGATTTTGGTGTGTTAGTTGTTGGGTGAGGTTTGGCATTACCTGTCAGTCGTATGGGGAGACAAACCTTTTTCTTACCTGGTGATGCAAATGAACTGCAAACATGCGAATCCCTGTTTGACCACTAGCTGAGGGGAGGGTGTTCTTCCCATTCGACGTATGGGGTGCAGCACCCCTCTCCCCATTTGCTAGTTTAAATATTCTGCAAAGACGTCAAACTTCTGCCCCAATGCACTGACTCCCTCCTTAGTCAGATGCAGTATTGCTTGTGGCACCAGGTTCAGAGGCAGTTCTGGGGGTGACTCTGGATCTGGCACAAGGCTTGGCTTGGGGGCAGTACCAGTCCTAGTGAGGGGAAGACATTTCTGCAAAGACATAGACAGGGTGGAGGCTGTCAAGAGGAGGGCAACCAAAATGGTGCAGGGTCTGCACCAGAAGACATATGAAGAAAGACTAAAGGAGCTTAATATGTATAGCCTCAAGCAAAGGAGGGAGAGGGGGGACATAATAGAAACTTTTAAGTACGTCAAGGGAATCAACAAAGTCCAAGAGGGTAGCATCTTTTAGAAAAAGAGATGTGTAAGAACAAGGGGGCACAATTTGAACATAGAGGGGGATGGCTCAGAGGTAATGTGAGGAAGTATTTTTCAACAGAGAGGGTTGTAGATGCATGGAACAGCCTTCCTGAGGAGGTCGTGGAGTTAAAAACAGTAGGGGAATTCAAGAATGCATGGGACAGACATAAGGCAATTCTAGTGGGGGGTAGGAGGAATTAGGCTGTTGGTTAACTAGGATATGCAGTTTGTCCAATAGGAAGGGGGAATGAGCAGACTAGGTGTGCCAATCAGTCCTTATCTGCCATCCAATTCTATGTTTCTATGAAGAGACTTGCTATAGAAACATAGACATTGATGGCAGATAAGGACCATTTGGCCCACCTAGTCTGCCCATTCCCTACATTTTGGATAAGCTGCAGATTCTAACAGCCTACTTCCTCCTACTCTTCGCTATAATTGCCTTATGTCTGTCCCATGCAATCTTGAATTTTCCCACTGTTTTTGACCCCATGACTGCCTCAGGAAGGCGGTTCCATGCATCCACCACCCTCTCTGTGAAAAAATGCTTCTAGGAGCGTGGAAATGTTGCTCATCCACACTCTTTGGCATGTCCCTTTCTCCTTGAAGGATCACCTGAAGTCTTCAAGCTGGCTTCTCCCACCTACCCTGGTGGTATATACCTCGGCTCTGCCCCATGACACCAGATCTTCCTTTCCGCTGGAAGATTCAGGTTGCCTCCCTCGTGCTCACGCATTTTGTAGGCCCTGGCTTTCAAACCTTCAGTTTTACTGAAAATTTGTATCTCTCGAGTTAGCGATCACCTTTTTGCAGCTTCGATTATGGAAGAAAAATCTTCCGCCGGATTTCGCTGGTGCTCCTGCAGCCCAAAGATGTTGCATACCGATCCCCACTCCGCGTGCATCTACTGCCTCAGTGTCGGCTATGACACCTCATCCTGCAATTTCTGCTTGGCCTTCCATCCCAAAGTCCTGGACGACTGTCTTGCATGTTTGCAGCTGGGGAGACCGGAGAAGAGGAACCCTCCAGTGAAATCAAAAGAGACTAAGTGGGCGGTTTCCATGGCTGTGGGTTCCGCCGAGCAATTGGAGCGCATGCAAGCATTTGAGGAAGAAGTGGCTCACTCTTCCTGAAGCTTCTTAGTTCCGCTCAACCTGGGCTCCACCTTCTTGGGTTCCTTCATGGAAATGTGCCAGTCTCTTCCTACCAAGGAGGAGGTGCCTGCGGGCCCGCACTCTTCCCGATCCCGGAATCGGGAGAAGGATCCAAGCAAGTCTTCGTCTTGACAAAGATGCTCTTGGGACCGAGAGAGGTTTCCGTCCCAGGAGCATGCGGTCTCAACCTCGGTTGTGATCGCTTCTTCGGCTGCTGGCTTCTTGGACCTCTTGTCAGGCCAGCCGACTGAGGATGTGGTCGATGAGGTCGAAATTGTTATCGGCCCAATTGATCCCCTGTCACCAACTCTGGTCGACATCTTTTTAGAAAGGACTCCAGCCCTTGTCTTCCCTGATGAGGAGACCCAGTCTGCTGGAGTCCCCATCGAGGATCCGATCGCGGACTCCGGGAAGTCACCGGTCCTGCTGGTGTCTCCCGACTGACCGAGTCAGCCTGCCCGATCTCGGTTGAGGTCGTAGACCCCCCTCGTCCGACAGGCTGAGGAAAGGCCTCAAGCGCTCCAAGAAGAGGCGATGCCATCAGTTGTCTGAGGAGAGGCTTCGACAGAAACTCCATCAGCACTAGGAGGACCTCACGTGGCAGCAGCTGATCCTTTCTGGTCATAAGCCTACCACGGCTTTCTCCCCAGTCATCACTTGGCTGTCACCTCCCAGGCCGATGATAACTGCCTTGGAGCCGATTAAACCGGTTCCCCTTTCTGCAGAACTGGCAAGACCACCTGTTCGGCCCATAACGGTCTCACCACCTATCGTGGTGGAACCACCACCCAAGCAGCCTGTGGGAGGGGCTCACCCGGAGAGTCGAAGGTGACATGGGCGGTAGGCCATTATATACGGATTCTTCAGATTCAGACATCACCGGTCTTCACTCACATCCAGGGGATGACGATTGGACCGCTGGCTTACAGACTGAGGAAGGTCCCTCATCCTTCCAAGGGATCCTCCGCTTCATCTCTGAGTCTACAGGGATGCCCCTGGAGCCTATCTAGAAAAAGGTGCCGTACCTTCACCGACATCCTCAACAGAGGGATTACACCGATGGAGGCCTTTCCTGTGGCCAAGGCCATTGTTGGACCAGTCTTAGAACTTTGGCAGCATCCTGCCTCTTGCCCAGCTCTGTCTGCCTGCATGGCCTGCAAGTACGCTGTCCCCATCGGATCCCTTTCAGGGTTAACAGAGCACCCCTTGGTCAACAACCTGGTGACCGCCTCTGTGTTCAGGCATACTGGCAGTTCTGCTGACACTGACCAACCTCCTGATAAAGAGTCCAAGCTCTTGGACCATTTAGCCAGGAAGGTCTATGCGGCTTCCTCCTTGGGCCTTTGTCAGGCAAGTTCAGCTGTCGTCATGGCACACATCTCTCACGCGCCTTCTAGGGTCATTAGATGAAGTCCTCCCACATCTCCCTGTGGACATGCAGGCCACGGTCAAGCAGGTCCGGGATCAGGGCCGAGCTGTTGCCAAACAGCAGCTCCAGATGGCCCTAGACCTTGGGGATTCTTTGCTCGCTCAATGGCTGCCACAGTTGCCTCCCGTGGCAGGGCTTGGCTGAGGCTTTCCTCCTTCCCGGTGGATACCCAGAATAAATTAGCTGATATGCCCTTCCTTGGGACTGACTTGTTCAGCCCAGGAGTGGCCGGTCACCTTCAGTGCATTGAGCAGTCCATTGCCACCTTGGATGCTACCTCTGCCAAGAGTTCTGTGGTCAAGAACCAGCAGAGGAAAAAGAAATAGCCTTTTTGGCATTCTGCCCCTGTGACTCAGCAGTCTTCCTTTCATGGTGGACAGCAGCAACAGCAGCAGGCTCAAGCTTGGTGCCCTCGGCCCAAGCAGGGTCCACAGCAGGCCCGTAAAGGAGGCCGAGGTTCCGGTCCTGGATCCTCCTCCTCCAAGCCTGCTCAGTGACAGGGCGGGGGCTGCCATCCCAGCTTCCGTCACGCCAGCTCTGGGTCCTTCCATGGGGGGTCCGGCTCCGCCACTTTCTTTCTGCCTGATCTGTTGTCACCATGGACAGGTGGGTTCTGGAAGTGGTTGGCCAGGGACTGCCTATGGAATTCCAGCAGTACTCTCCAAGCCGAGCCCGCACCCCCCGAGAGGAACGAGTTTCTGCTCAGACTCAGTCGGCTCTCAGAGATGACATCGCTCAGCTCCTGCTCACGGAGGCAGTAGCTCCAGTGGTGGATCTTCCAGCAGACCCAGGCTTTGTCTCCAGGTACTTCTTGGTGCCCAAGCGGATGGGGGGCTGGCGCCGTGTTCTAGATCAGCATGACCTGAATCAATATCTCAGGCCATGCACCTTTTGGATGGTCACTCTGTCCCAGATCATACCATCCTTGGAGTGAAACGTGGTTCTGTTCACTGGATCTGCAGGACGCTTTCCTTCATGTCCCAATTGGTTCATCCCATCAGCGGTTCCTCCACTTCAAGGTTGAAGGGACCCTGTCAGATATCTGAGCCATGCCATTCAGCCTGTCATCGGCCCCAGGGGTCTTCACCAAATGCATTGCAGTGGTGGTGGCCCAACTCTGGCGTCGGGGGGAGTCAGAATTTACCCCATCTCGATGATTGGCTCCTAGCAGGTTCCAACCAACAAGAGGTGGAGAGGTCCAGGGACCTGGCCCTCCAGACCCACTCTTGACTCGGTCTCCTGATCAACGAGGCCAAGTCGGAACTCGTGCTGTCTCAGGTGATGGGCTACATCAGGGCAGAGCTTGACTCTTGTCGAGCCTGAGCTCGGCTGCCGGTGGACAGGGCGGAGGTTCTTTCCTCCTCTGCCTGATCATTTCTGGGTGGGCACTTGCGCCCTGCTCGGGACTTTCTGTGCCTTCTGGGTTACATGGCAGCATGCACCTCAGTGGTTCATTGGGCCTGGCTGCACATGCACCCCCTCCAATGGTAGCTGGCCGACCTCAGTGGACTCAATGCCATGGTCATTTCGACCAGCTGGTCAGTGTAACCCAGAGGATGTGGGACGCTCTCCAATGGTGGACTGCCCCAGACTGGTTGCAGGAAGGAATCCCATTTGTCCATCCAGAGCTGACAGTCGTCCTCACAACCAGTGCCTCTGTCATGGGCTGGGGAGCCCACATGGGGGACGAAAGGACCCACGGGCTCTGGACCCCCAAGGAGTCCTGATGCCACATCAACATCTCCTAGCTATCCATGTGGCAGGAGCCTCGAACCATTTGGTGGATGCTCTCAGCTGCTTAGGCCAGACATCCCACGAGTGGTCTTCCCATCCAGAGTTAACTGACAGTCTGTTATCCCGTTGGGGCAAACCAATGGGAGACCTGTTTGCCTCCAGGGAAAACAAGCTGAGGCTGTTTCATGCCCATCCCCCTCAGCAGGGCTCGCTGCAGGGGGATGCCTTCTCGAGGCCGTGGACCCCAGACCTCCTGTACGCCTTCCTTCCATTTCCCTTGCTCCACAGGGTGTTTCTCAAGGTGAGGAGGGACAAGGCGAAGGTGATCTTGGTAGCACCAGACTGGCCACGCCAGTTCTGATATCCAGATCTCCTCAGCCTCAGCTGCAGGCACCCGGGGCGGCTTGGCACACGCCTGGAACTGATATCTCTCCATCGGGGGATGGTGTTCCATCCAGACCTTCAGTCCCCGCACCTCACAGCCTGGTACCTGAGCGGCTAGAGTTCCAGGCTTTGGGTCTTTCCGAAGATGTCTACACCATGGTGGAGGCATCTAGAAAGGAATCGACCAGGAAATGTCATGCCTTCAAATGGAAAAGATTTTCCATTTGGTGTCAGGAGAAGGGCCTGGATCCTTTATCCTGTTCAGTGGCTGACATTCTTGACTACCTTTGGTCTCTCTCCAAAGGGGGTCTGTGGTCATCGATCATTAGGGTGCACCTGGCAGCCATCTCTGCTTACCGGGCATGGGTCGGTCAGTCAACGTTGGCGCAGGAGACAGTGACCAGGTGCTTTTTCAAAGGCCTGGATCACATATCCCCTCCGGTGTGTGAACCTCCACCTCTGTGGGATCTACTGCTGGTACTGACAAAGCTCATGAGCAAGCCATTTGAACCAATGCAGGAAGAAGAAAAAGAAGAATCAGCATTTATATAGTGCTTTTCATACACAGTGTATCCCAAAGTGCTTTACAAGCAATGTTAGACTGATAGTGAAGTGACTGAATGTGTAGTTGCAGCTGTATCACACATCATCACCCACACACAGCCTGGATAATTGCATGAACCAGTTTATGGGAAGGGGAATGTTGGCCAGGACACCGGGAATGTTCCCTACTCTTTGTGAAGAGTGCCCTGAATTCTTTTACTTATACCTGGACACCCACCAGGACAACACCAGGATGGGCAGAAGGGACCTCGGGATAACGTCTCATCCGAAGGACAGCACACCCCAGCAGTACAGCACCCCCCAATACTGCACTTGGATGCCAGTTATTTTTAGGTGCAAGTCCAATCCCGGTGTGGGACGAGAACCCACGACCTTCTGGTCCAGAGGCAAAATGTGCTACCAACTGAGCCACGCTGACACCTGCACAAGTGTGCCTTGTCACACTTGTGGAAGACGGCCTGCCTGGTGGCTACCACATCTGCCAGAAGGACAGGAGAACTCCAGACGCTTTCGGTGGACTCTCCTTATCTGGTCTTCCACAGGGACAAGGTTGTCCTGTGCCCCCATCCGAAATTCCTTCCGAAGGTGGTGTCAGAGTTTCACCTTAACCAGGTATTGACTCTGCTGATATACTACCCTAATTACTCTTTGGAAGCCGAGTACAGGCTCCATACTTTGGACCTGAGACGTGCTCTCTCCTATTACAAGGAGAGGACGGCAGAAATTCGAGGAGAGGTTCGCCAGCTGTTTGTCATCTACGCTGAAGCCACTTCTGGCAGACCTGCAGCTAAGTGGACTATTGCAAGATGGATTACATCATGCATATGTCTGTGTTATGAGTTGGCGGGCAAGGAGCCTCCCAGAGGGATAAGAGCTCATTCTACCAGCCATACTGCTGCATCGATGGCTGCTTCCAGGGACATCCCTATCCAAGAAATCTGTCGGGCTGCCACCTGGAAGTCTGCAAACACCTTCATTACCCACTACCACATCAACCTTGAGTCAAGCAGGGATGCTGGTTTTGGGCCTCAGTTCTCCAGTCTCTGTTCCCTAAGTAAGGGGTATGCGCCTTGCTTCCCTCCTCCTGGAGAACTTCTTGGACTCTGCCAAGAAGTGTGGATGAACAACATATCCACGCTCCTGGAAGAACAGGTTACTCACCTGTAACAGCAGTTCTAGGAGTGGTACATGTTCATCCACACACACCCACTCGACCTCCCTGGCTTTAGGCGCACAACCTGGCTTTCAGTGGGCTAAGAACTGGCGTCATGGGGTGGAGCCAAGGTTTATACCACCTGGGTGGGTGGGAGGAGCCAGCTTGAAGACTTCCAGCAAGATTTAAAAGGGAAAGGGACATGCCAAGAAGTGTGGATGAACAACATATACCACTCCTAGAACTACTGTTACAGGTGAGTAACCTGTTCTTCTAGGAGTGGTATATGTTATTCTTCCACACGGAGCCACATGATCTCCCTGGGTGTGGACGCACAAACCTGGCTTCCAGCGGGCTAAGATTTGGCGTGCTGGGGCAGAACCGAGGTATATACCACCAGGGTGGGTGGGAGGAGCCAGCTTGAAGACTTCTGGTGATCCTTAAAGGTGAAAGGGACATGCCAAAGAGTGTGGATGAACAACATATACCACTCCTAGAACTACTGTTACAGGTGAGAAACCTATTCTTTCTGACGTTGCCCCCGAGCTGTCCCCCCTCTATCTTCAAACTGTGCCCCCTTGTTCATGCACATCTTTCTCTCAAAGATGCCCCAGTCTTGGACATTATTGATTCCCTTGAGGTACTTGAAAGTTTCTGTCATGTCCCCCCTCTCCCTCCTTTCCTCAAGGGTAAACATATTAAGCTCTTTAAGCCTCTCCTCATATGGCTTCTTGTGCAGACCCTGCAGGAGGCAGCACCAGTTGGCATTTCTGCGCTATATACGGTGGCTCATTTCTCCCCAGAACCAGCTGATATTCTCACTGGTTGGGATCAGGGCTATTCTGTGGGACCTGTACAGGTTCACTTTTCCCACCTGGGGGTCTTCCCCAAGGGCACTGTCTGACTCAGACCTCTGCCACTGTCAGGCTCCACTTGGGTGAGTTTTCAAGGCCCTCACCCAGGAGAGGTCCCTTGAACACTCTCGTAACCCTGGCAGGGAACCTGGAGCCACTGGCTTCTATATTACTCCTGGTCCACTGCCTTCCCTCCCTTACCTGCTAGGTATTCTGGATTCTCTGTGGCCCATGGCCTGGCAGCAGTATGCAAGAATGGACGGTGTCTTCCACCAATATAATTTTCACTCTTACCAGGCCCAGTTCAGGCCCATGACCCCAGCACAGCTGTTCTCCGAGTCCAGCTCCTCCTCTTCTACGTCATCTTCTGAGGAAGAGGATTTTTCCATTCAAATGTCAACGGATGCGGAGTACTCTGTGTACCAGCGGTTCCTCATCAGATGTTGAGGAAGCTGAACTTGGAGTCCTTTGTTTGTTATAATACTGCTACCCTGGCTGAGATTGCTTGGGGATTTCAGTGATGTCTCTTTTGCCATCCATCCTTGGCCTCTAGCCTTTGAGGAGATATCCAGGAACGTCTGGCTAAATCTTTTCACTACTTCTTCAGCCCCTAAGGATATCCAGTGCAGATATTATGCTCCACCGAGGTCTGTGGGAGTTGTATTTCACCCCACTTTGGGGATTTTCATACTGCTAACCCCCACTGGGCCTAACTGCCTGTGCATGTCTGTCCTCCTGAAGCTGTGTGGTGATGGATGCCAGGGGAGGAGGGTTTTACAGCAGCACGCACTATGGTGTGTATTGCTGCACATCATGCACTTCAGGCAGCTTACAACAAGTTCCTGTGATTGAAGCTAGGCCAGGTCCTAGCTTTCATGCCAGACCACGAGATAACCAGGCAAGCCATGTATCTTTGTGACAAGGGCCTGGAGCTGGTGAGGCACCGGTCAAGGGGATTGTATGACACCAGTGAGGTAGCTTTCAGGTTGGTTAGAACAGCAGTCTGCATCTGGCAGACTGCATGGCTTTGCCTTTCCCAGGTGGCACCCTTAGCCTGGTGGAGGATGCTTAACTCACACTTCAGGGAACTCATTTCTTCTCCTGCAGGGTCAGATATGAGTTTCTAGGAGCGTGGATATGTTGTTCATCCACAATCTCTGGCATGTCCCTTTCCCCTTTAAAACTCGCCGGAAAGTCTTCAAGCTGGCTCCTCCCACCCACCCAGGTGGTAAATACCTCAGCTCTGCCCCATGACGCCAGATCTTCCTTTCCGCTGGAAGATACAGGTCCCTCGTGCTACTTCTGTAATTCGTAGGCCCTGACTTCAAAACGTCGGTTTTACCGCAGCTTGCTCTCAAACTTGTTAGAGTTCGCAATTTCGATTCAGATATGGAGGACAAATCGTCCCCCGGATTTCACCAGTGTACCTGCAGCCAGAAAATGTTGTGCACCGATCCTCACCTAGCATGCGTGTCTTGCCTCGGCATCTGACATGACACCTCATCATGTACAATTTGTTTGGCCTTCCATCCCAACATTCTGGACAATCGCAAGGCGCGCCTTCAGCTGGGGAGACTGGAGAAAAGGAATCCACTGTTAAAATCCAAAGAGGTGAGGTGGGCGGTTTCCATGGCCGCGGGATCCACCGAGCAGTTGGAACAGATGAAGGCTTTCGAGGAGGAAGCTGCTCAAGCTTTGGTCGGTCGAAGTTTCTTCGTTCTCCTCAACCTCGGCTCAACTTTTACGGGCTCCTTTTGGGAGTTGTGACAGTCTCTCCCCACCAAGGGTGAGGCAGCCTCGAGCTCGCACTACTCCCACCCTCGGAAAAGGGACAAGGACCCCAAGTCTTCTTCCTCCAGAAGAAGACACTCCTGGGACTGAGAAAGGTCCAAGTCCCAGGAACACGTGGCCTCGACTTCGGTCAAGATCGCTTCTTCGGCTTCCAGCTTCACGGATCTTCCATCGGGCCAAGGCACTGAGACCGAGGAAATGGCCGAACTGGCCAAACTTACACTCGATCCCATCGAGCCCTTGTCACCGACGCCTGTCGACAATTCCTTAGAAAGGACCCCGGTCCTTTCCTCTCCCAGCGAGGAGACTGTACCTTCAGGTATCCTCATCGAAGAAACCATTCCAGAGCCTCGATTCTCCCCGACTCCAGCATCCCCTGATCGAACTAGCCGACCCTATCGGTCTTGATCTAGGACTAGGACCCTTCGGTCAAAAAACCAAAGAAAGGTCATAAACACTCCAAAAAGAGGCGTTGCCATCGATCTTCATCCTCCTCGGATGAGGAGAGACTTCAACGGAAACTCCGTTGACGTTATGAGGATCTCATGTGGCAACAGCTGATTTTGACCGGTCAAAAGCCAGCAACACTGGCCATTATTTGGCTTCCGCCTCCCAGGCCACCGACGACCCCTCCAGAAACAAAGGTTTCAGTTCCTACACCCGGGGGGCCGGCCTGTATTTCTGCTCGGCCTATTTCTGTCTCCCCACCAATTTTGGTGGAGCCATTGCCTAAGCAGCCTCAGGAAGGGGCTCCCTCGAAAGAGGACTGGACAGACACCAGACTGCCCCATCGTCTGTCCATCATTCTTGTCCCCAGTCACCCTTGGCACATCGAGGGAGACATAGGTGGGAGATTGTTATATCCTGACTGTTCGGACTCGGATGCCACTGGTTTGCACTTGCATCCGGGGGATGACGAGTCATCAGTGGCAGGTTTGGAGGAAGGTCCTTCCTCTTTTCAGGGCTTCATCTGCCTGATTTCTGAATGTATCGGAATGCCCTTGGAGCCTATCCAAAAGAAGGCGGAATACCCCCTTACGGATATCCTCAAAAGGGGAGATACCCCGATGGAGGCCTTTCCAGTGGCTGAAGCCATTGTTGGCCCAGCCCTTGAGCTTTGGCAGCGTCCTGCCTCGTGTCCAGCTCTGTCTGCCCACATGGCCCGCAAGTACACGGTACCCATGGGGTCCCTGGCGGGGTTCACAGAGCATCCCTCAGCCAAAAGCCTTGTGACTGCTTCTGCGTTCAGGTGCACTGGTAGCTCAGCTGACACTGACCACCCTCCGGACAAGGAGTCCAGGAATATGGACCATTCTGCTCAGAAGGTCTATGCGGCCTCCTCCTTAGGCCTTCATCAGGCCAGCTCGGCTGCCATCATGGCACACTTCCCTCATGCCCTCTTAGGGTCATTAGATGAAGTCCTCCCTCATCTCCCAGCGGACATGCAGACCACTGTGAAGCAAGTCCGTGACCAGGGCTGTGCTAGCTCCAGATGGCCCTGGACATTAGAGATTCCTGTGACCGCTCCTTAGCAGCTGCAGTGGCCACTTGTCGAAGGGCCTGGCTGAGGTTATCCTCCTTTCCGGTGGATATTCGGCACAAGTTAGCTGACGTGCCCTTCCTAGGCACTGACCTCTTCAGTCCGGGAGTGGCTGGTCACCTCCAGCGCATACAGCAGTCCACTGCCACCTTGGATGCTACCTCTGCTAAGGGTTCTTTGGGCAAGAACCAGCATAAACGCAAGAAGAAGCCTTTTCGGCACTCTTCCCTTGCGGTTAGGCAGCCCTCCTTTCAAGGAGGTCAGCTGCAACAGCAGCAGCAGCAGGCTCAAGCTTGGTGACCCAGGCCCAAGCAGAGTCCCCAACAGCCCCATAAAGGAGGCTGAGGTGCTGGTCCAGGAGCCTACTCCTTCTCTAAGCCTGCTCAGTGACGGGTCAGGGGTTGCCACCCCTACACCCATCACATCAGCTCCATCACTTTCTTTCTGCCTGGTCCGGTATCACTTCGGACAGGTGGGTTTTGGAAGTGGTCAGCCAGGGACTGCCTCTGGAATTCAAGCAGTACTCTCCCAGCCGAGTCCGCGCTTCTCGGCAGGAAAGGATCTCAGCTTGCACTCAGTCGGCCCTTCAGGACAACATTGCTCAGCTCCTCTGCAAGAAGGCGGTAGCTCCAGTGCCAGATCCTCCTACAGACCCAGGCTTTGTGTCCAGGTACTTCCTGGTGTCCAAGCGGACGGGGGGTTGGCACCCCATCCTAGATTTCCATGACCTGAATCAATATCTCAGGTCTTGCACCTTCCAGATGATAACTCTGAACCAGATCATACCATCCCTGGAGCAAAACATGTGGTTCTGTTCACTGGATCTACAGGACGTGTTTTTTCATGTCCCAATCCATCCGTCCCATCAGTGGTTCCTCCACTTCAGGGTCGAAGGGACCCTGTACGATTTCCGAGCCATGACGTTTGGCCTGTCATCGGCTCCTTGGGTCTTCACTAAGCGCATTGCAGTGGTGGCAGCCCATCTGTAGTATCGAGGAGTTTGGATATACCTTTATCTCGATGACTGGCTCTTGGCAGGTTCCTCCCTTCAGGAGGTGGAGAGGTCCAGGGATCTGGCCCTCTGAACCTGCTCCCAACTCAGCCTCCTGATCAACAAGGCTAAGTCAGAACTCATGCCCTCTCAGGTGATGGGCTTCATCGGGGCAGAGCTCGACTCTCATCAAGCCAGAGCTCAGCTCCCAGTGGACAGGGCAGAGGTTTTCTCCTCCTTTGCCCGCCCTGCCCGGGAGTTTCTATGCCTTCTGTGCTACATGGCGGTGTGCACCTCAGTGGTCAGTTGGGCCTGGTGGCACATGCGCCCCCTTCAATAGGAGCTGGCCGCCCAGTGGACTGTGCGTCATGGTCATTTCGACCAGCTGATCACTGTAACCCAGATGTGGGATGCTCTCCAATGGTGGACCACCCCAGACCGGTTTCAGGAAGGGGTCCAATTTGTCTGCCCCGAGCCGACGGTCATCCTTACGACTGATGCCTCTCTCATGGGCTGGGAAGCCCACATGGGGGACAGCAGGGCCCACGAGTTCTGGACCCTGGAGGAGTCCCGATGCCACATCAACCTGTTGGAGCTCAGAGCAGTCAGACTGGCACTGTCAGCTCTCGCTTCTCGGCTCCCGGGTCAAGTGGTTCAAGTCCAGATGGACAATACCACGACCATGTACTACCTCAACAAACAGGGTGACATGCACTTCCGTCTGCTATACAAGGAGGTGCTCTGAATCTGGACCCTCGTCGGCTGGTTGGCGGCGGATCTCCTAGCCATCCATGTGGCAGGAGTCTCGAACCAACTGGCAGATGCTCTCAGCCACTTAGGCCAGACATCCCACAAGTGGTCTCTTCATCCAGAGGTAGCTTACAATCTGTTCTTCCGTTGGGCAAACCATTGGTGGACTTTTTTGCCTCAAGGGAAAACACCAAGCTGAGTCTGTACCATGCTTACCCCCCTCAGCAGGGTTCGCTGAAGGGGGATCCCTTTTCGAGGCTGTGGACCCCAGGCCTCCTCTACACCTTCCCTCCATTTCCCTTGATCCACAAGGTGATACTCAAGGTGAGAAGGGACAAGGCGAAGGTGATCCTGGTAGCCTCAGACTGGCCCCGCTAGTTCTGGTATCCAGATCTCCTCAGCCTCAGCTGCAGTGCCCTGGAGCGGCTTTGTATACACCCGGACCTGATATAATTGAACCAGGGGAAGGTGTTCCATCCAGACCTTCAATCCCTGCACCTCACAGCCTGGTACCTGAGCAGCTAGAGTTCCAGGCTTTGGGTCTTTCTGAGGATGTCTACACCGTGGATAAGGCATCTCCTAAGGAATCAATGAGGAAGTGTTATGCCTTTAAATGGAAAAGGTTTTCCATTTGGTGTCAGGGTAAGAGTCTTGATGTGGAGAGCTTGTTCTAGCTTGGACCAGGAGCCCTGGGTCTGATGAGGGTCTAGATGGGCTCTCCAACCTTCGCCTGAGGCGTCTGTGGTTAGAGTCTGGGAGGGGGAGGATGAAAGAAAGGAACTCCCCGAAACAGGTTCTCTCGAACCATCCACCATTGCAAGTCTCGAATCATCGGCAAGGAGATCAGAACTGGGTGGTCTAGGTCATCCACTAACTGATCCCACTGAGAGCGTAGAGTTCACTGAGAAATCCTCATGTGGAGTCGAGCGCGAGGCACTGTTGGGATAGCAGCCACCATGAGCCCAAGAAGGCGAAGGACCAACCTCGCAGAGACCATCCTGTAGTCGGACAACAGACTTATTTGGGTCTGAAGGGTGGACGCCCTGTCCGGAGGCAGGAAGGCCTTGCCCGTGGTCGAATCGAGAATTGCCCCAATAAACTGTAGCCTCTGGGATGGGTCCGGATGAGACTTGGAATGATTGATGGTAATACCCCGGCAGGCAAAAACCTGCTGGGTAAGGGAGAGGAAACGCAGGAGTTTTTCCCTGGATGAGGCCACCAGGAGCCAGTCATCCAGGTACTGGAAAACCTGCACTCCCCTGGTACGCAGGTGGGCTGCCACCACAGTCAGGCATTTGATAAAACACTCGGTGGGCCGAGGATAGACCAAACGGGAGCACCTTGAACTGGTAGTGGTTCCCCTGGAACGCAAAACAAAGGTATTTGCGATGAGATGGGTGAATGGGAATATGCAGATAAGCATTCTGCATATCCAGAGCACAAAGCCATTGACCCAGCCAGAGGAGGGGCAGAAGGCTGTTCAAGGAGAGCATCCTAAACCATTTGTATTCTACGTAAAGATTCAGGGAACTGAGATCTAGAATTGGTCTGAGATCTCCTGTCTTCTTTGGGACCAGGAAGAAATGTGAATAGTAACCCGTCCATCGTAGGTGAAGGGGGATAGGCTCTATTGCTTGTTTCAGCAGAAGAGCTGAAATTTCCTCCTGGACCAAGAGAAGATGTTCCCGTGAATACGACGACCTCAGAGGGGGTGACGGGTGGTTTCTGAAGAAACTCTATGGAGTGTCCTTCTGCTATGAGCTGGAGCACCCAAGAATCTGATGTTATCCTCTCCCATCCCAGAAGGTAGAGGGAAAACCTCCCTCCTACCAGTTCTTCCAGGGAGTCCGGAGGCAGTGGGAGAGGAAAGGAGTCAGGTGGTGTGGGCAGCGCCGCAGCTTAACACCGCTGCTTTTTGAGCGGGGGCTTAGCAGCTGTGAGGGCCTGGCGTTTGTGCCCGCCTTCCCTGGGTTTCGCTGGCTTGATTCTGTCTGCAAAGGGACGTGCGCTACTGATGGGGATGGTACATGGAATCAACTGACTTCAGTGCCATCCCCTTCTCTTGCAAATCGGTGATGATGTCCTTGACATCACCCCCGAAAAGCACCGACCCCCGAAAAGGTGCTTCCAGGATAGCAGATTGCACCTCTGGGACCAACCCTGAAACACAGAGCCAAGCATGACACCGTAGGCCTACGGCAAAAGCTGAGCTCCACCCAGCAGTGTCCACTGTGTCGTATGTCACACGTAGCATGTGTCGACTAGCTGAACGAACAGAGCGGACGAGATCAGCCACCTCCTGCTTGACTTGGGAGTCAGGCAAGGAGTCCAGTTTGGCTTCCACCTGAGTCAGGATGGCCTTCTGGTAGTCCCCCATATGGCCGACATAGTTCAGGGCCCTGATCCCCAGCGTGGAGGAAGCATAAATCTTTCTCCCATACTAGTCCAGAAGGCATGATTCCTTATCAGGTGGTGACGAGCTAAAATGTTTGGGGTTCACCGACCGGCCGTGAGTGGCGCTAATCACAACCGAGTCGGCATGAGGGTGAGAATCCAGAAAATCAGTACCCTCTGGAGCCTGATATAGACAGTTCGACTTCCTAGGAAGTGGGGCTAAGGCCGACGGCTGTTTCCATATTGTGGTAATGAGGTCGGCATGAGGCTCTTTCCTGGGTGGCACCAAGGTAGGAGCTGTCACGGGCAGACCCCGATGTTCAGTGAGTTTCAGATGCTGAGGATCTGGTTCCAGGGAGTGCCACTGATGAACCTCCTGGATTTTCCTAAGCAACTCCGTAAAAGAAGGATTCTCTGGAGGAGACTTCGGAGGGGTCCTTGGCCTGGCCTTCGACGGAGAGCTTGGCTCGTCATCTCTCTCGGAGCAACCGTCGGAAGAGTCCGAAGAGTCCGAGGGTGAAGAGGAGGATGAAGAGGAGAAAGACTCCCTTTCCCTACCCGGGGAGGAATGGACCCCTTGGGAAGTCCCCGGAAGCATGTCCTGCCCTTCTCTGGATCCAGATGGAAGAACCCTAGAGTCTGAGGTGGTAAGGGAGCGCCGGACGGAGTGGGGAACCAGGGACATCACCAGCGCCCGTAAGCGGCTCTCGACCTCTTTGGTGAGCTGAGCCTTGGCCTCAGCCCACCAGGAGGTCAGAGTCTCCTGCAGATCCACCAGTGGCCGCGAGGGCGGTGGAGGAGGAGGAGGCGGGGGATAAGGATACAGGTTGCAACCGTATGGGGCGTATCCAAAACCCGGCTGCGGGTAACCCAGTGTCGGGTATTGTGGCGTCGAGTACTGCGGCATTTGGAAGCCTGGCATTAGGTACTGTGGCACCGGATACTGCGGTCCCGGGTACTCCAGCGTCAGATAGGACGAATGGAGCTGCCGGTGCAGATGGCCCGGCCGGTGGCCTCATGGGCGGGTCCATAGTGGAGAGCCCGGAGGACGGAGGGCACGGAATGTCTCTTGGAGTCAGTAAGGCCAACATCAGGGCCAACGGCGGAGGCCCTGGCATCGGAGGTACCAATGTCGGAGGGGCCGGCGTCGGAGCTGGCGTCCAGGGATCCAACGTCAGGTCTGGCGCACCAGGTGGAGGAAGGACTGACGGAGGCAAAAGATCCCCAGTTTCGCCTGGGGACGGAAGGAAAAGTCCCCGGGATCGAGTTGGGGAGACTGGTTCCCCAGATGGCATGAAGGCTGCGGGGAACTGGGTACGACAGACGTGGGGTGGTCCGTCATTGGTTCCTTCGCCAGCCAGATGTCGGATGAGCCCCAGCGGGCGCCGGAGGAGCTGGAGTCTGACTTATGAGAGCCATCACCAGAGGCGGGCCGAGTAGAGTGATCGGCCTGGTCCACTGGAGTGGAGTCCATGCATCGCCCCAGAGGGTCGGACGTCTTACTGGCCCTCTGCAGGCGGACGTCAGAGGAGCCAACGCCCGGCTTACCGGAGTCGCCCACAGAGGTAGGCCGTGAGCCCGCGGCCGAACCAGGGCGGAGGCCCAACTGCACAGAGGTGCCAGCAAGGCCCGAGCACAAGCCAGATGGGCGGGCCGTTGCCCCTCAAAACACTCGGGGGCGTCAGGAAAGCGATCCCGGAGGAGCCACCTGTGTCCAGGACCCCCAAGGGAGTCGTGGTAGAGGAGCCTGTCCGGTGTCTCTCCTTCTCCTTCTTCTGATGGCCTTCGGGGGAAGTGGACGCCTGCTTCAGTTTTTTGAGCTCCTTCTCCATAGAACTCATTTTCTTCTTCAGAATATGGGCTTCCAGGGATTGCTGCCACCTTTTCCGGGTAGCTGCGTTGAAACTGAGGCAGTGCTGGCACTTCTCGACCGGGTGATCGGGGCCTAGGCAGAACAGGCACAGGGAGTGGCCGTCCTTGTGCGGTAGTTGGGCGCTGCATGAATCGCACTTATTCTTGTGCTCGGAGGGTGTAGGGGATGACATACACCGACGATAGTACTGACATTAGTAGAAAAAAACAAATATTTTCGTTAAAAAAACGATGAAGGTAGGGCTGATGAAGTACAAACTTTTCCATGAGGCGCTGCACGAGTTAACGGCGGGAAAGAACTGGAAGGTGGGCGTCCCAGACCACCCCTTTATACTGACATTTCCTGACGCCGGTCACCTGACGTGAGGGCGGTCCTTCGCCAGGGACAGCTAGCTAGAAATTTTTCCGTCAGGTCCTGCCGCCTGCCGGCATCAGTCCTATATGTAATTACCCACTGCAAGAGCTCTTTTGAAGTAAGATCTACTGTTATAGGTGAGTAACCTGTTCTTTTGTGGCAACTTCCTGCTCCCAGGCTGTGGGAGCCTCTGCCTTCCTCTGACTTGTCTCAAGTTCTGCTAGACCTATGAGGAGTCCCCTACCCTCAAGTATTTCTCCCTCACAGAAGGCTGAGGGATGCTTTTCACTCAGGGCAAGCCAACTCCTCCCCTAATTTTGGGGGAAGCTTTGTACTCTGACCTATTAAATGAATCAATGGTGAAGACTGATTCTTGGAAGCTACGAAAATTACATACTCACCATAATTTTTATTCTTCAGAATATCTTTACTATTCATTCACATGCCCGCCCACCATCTGCCACTCAGATAAGAGCCAGGGCCCCTGGACAGATCACCCTGTTGTGTCTTTGCACACTGACATGTTTCTTGCCACTCTCTTCAGGAGCTGTTGTTCCCTTCTTGGGGTAAAACTGCATTTCTTTTTTGATAAAGCCAAAATTGGGATGTGGGTCTCCATGACCTCTTCCAAGTCAAAACAAATGCTTGGGTGTGTTTTTTCCCTTTTCCTTCAGACACTCCTTCCTCTCCTTACTAGGGTATCCCTTAGAGTATATCTCTATGGCTGTTGTAGCTTGACTCCCCTTTGTCCATACCTTAAGCCTCAGCCATATGGCAGTTCCTAGCAACTGGGACAAGGTGCACCTGTTATCCTTCCTGTGTTGCAGGGATAGGCAAATGCAGTAGGGTTTTCTGTGCTATACTCCTCAGCCTTTTGGGCTGGTGGCATATTCCACACCTAACTGTTGGATTTCACACATTCTCATTTTTCACGTCCATTATCTCTTTTCTTCATTCTCTTTGGAGTGGCAAGAAGATAGTATTTGTGCTCCTGGACTCTGTGCAATCACACCTGCTATCAGCTCCTTCTGAGCACCTTTTAGGGTCCTTAGCCTCCTAAATGGTTTGTCCACTTGGGAGTACAAGGACTTTTATTTAGACTGAATTCTACATCTTAACTACACAGTAGGTTCCCCGGGCCTTAGTGTTTTAGCTTTAGTTACATACTAGGGGTGCTGCCCTTTTTCTCTCTACCTTCCTGTCATGGTGGCTGAGTTAGGCTGTGGCTCTGATACTCACTATCCTTGTGCCACCCTTAGGCCCAACCCTTAATTTTCCTAAGCTGGTAGTTGGGTTTTATTTTGTTATTTTTATATCTTAGATCCTTTCCCTGCCTCTTTGGGCAAGCAGTCTATAGCCCTCTCTTTTCTTTCCCACTTATTTCCCTTCTCCTGGCAAACAGAACTGGGGGTGAGTGTAGCATTGGCCACTGGCTGGCTCATGTGTGATGCCATTTTGTTGGCCTCATGGGTGGCACCAGCATCGATGTTGGTCCCTTCCCTAAGCTGCAAAAGATTTTGCTCCTGCAGGGTTCTAGTGCCTCCAGCCTAGACCCACTAGTTCGAATGAATGGCGAAGATATTTTAGAAGATCAGCAATTACAGTGAGTATGTTCTTTTTCATTTTTCTAACTGCCATGTTTCTGACAGGCTCTTCATAGTCCTACTACACTGTCTCAGCTGGTGTTAAGCTCTGTCCCACATGTGGGAGCTTATGGACTCCGTGGTTAACAACCTATGCACTAGATGGGCTTATTGAACCCAGACAATACAAAAATGCCACTGTCTTCATCAAGGATATCTACTCCACTGGTTCACACCTTTGGAACTGTAAGTCATCAGCATTAGAACCATTTAGAAACATGCATGCCAGGGGCCATCAACGATGACGCAAGTCATTGCTGCCTATATAACATGAGTGGCCCTTCAACTCCTTAGTCCTTTCTCTTGCTGTCAACTGCTCATCCGATTCTGCAGAAAAATTACTCTGTTGTTTATTGACTTTTCTTTGTATGCCACCATAAAAGGAGCCTTTATTTAGGTTCCATTCATTGTCGACTATCTAGAAAATCAATTGTGTAGATGCAATATCCGCATCTCTTGAGTTCCTGAGGACGAAGAATGAAGGGACATGCCTGAATTTATGGATACCTTCCTTAGGGAGCTCTTGCAACTAGACCCAACAGTCCTGCTCAACATAGAATGGGCCCATAGAACCCTGCAACCGAAGTCCCAACAGACAGACCAGAGGCCTAGAGCCATCCTACTGAAATTTCTCAGCTATGCTATCAAACAGAAGATGCTCACTAGAGCCTGGCGTATGAAGGAACTCCAGTATAAAGGAAATCAGATATACTTCGATAATTATTATTTCACTGTAGTGACCACCAAAGGAAGACCATATGTCCCTATTCTGCGAACGCTGAAGGCACAGCAGCTCTGATTCTCTACACCATACCCTGCCCGCCTCATGGTTATGTTTCCGGAGGGTCCAACAACATTCGAGATGCCAGAGGAAGCCACCAAGGTCCTAAACAGCAGGGGCATTTCAGTAGCAATGCCCACAAGGAGACAACCGGTTGAAGATCAGCAATACCTGGCGAAAGAGAAGTGGGAAAATAAGAGAGTGCAGCAAACTAGAAGACGCCAGGGACTATCAACGTTACAAGATGCGAAGGAGCTACTACAAAAATTTGGCAGAGAACCCCTGGCCTGAGAACGGAGCTCTGTAACAGGTACTGTAACCTCTGATTTTAAATCAGAGCGGGGAACAGAAGATATTTGGACTGCAACAGGAGGTTTAAAACAAATGAACTGTTGGGGGAGGAGGGATGTGTTTGCAGTATGTAGCACTTCGAAATCCAACGAATGGACAAATGAATGACAACTAGAAACTGTTTAAAATAGAAGTGTGCAAATACAATCTTTAAAAAAAAAATAAAAAAATTTCCAAGCTGTAAATTAACACTTGCGTTGAGTGTATATCTTTTAAATGGTAAAGCAAGCAAAGCAGCTCCCTATGGAGCCCTTACACCTAAGCCTAATACGTAGAGCAACATCTCGATGTGGCAGAAGGCAGGAACTTGGGGAGCTACCAACATATCCAGAAGGGACAACGTTGGAGTATAGCCCTCGAACCGCTGCATGTCCTTGTCCCTCCCTCCCCACCCCACCCAGTAGAGGCACTGAGGCGTAAAGATCAAATTAGACCCCTGACATTAATACCACAAAAATTTAGGGGAGTCAACTCGACATACTGGTTCCCTCCTCGCTGACTAAACCTTCCCAAAATCACAGTAATGCGACTGCCTTCCATAGGATAGACATAACCCTTGGCAGAAATGTCCCAGAGATGAGCTGGACACCGAAAATTAGGGAATGAGCCTTATTCTGGTGTTCATGCTGCTCCAGGTTCAAATACTGGTGGTGAGCCAAACTGACAGTGCCATAACTCAATGGGGTTACGGTACAAGGGGCCCCTGATTTATACCAGGACATACCCCTGAGGGAAATACCATCTACCCTAAACCAGGAGAGACTACACGACTCTCCCAACCTTGGAAGTTGCAATTAATGATACATATACACCAAGTACATGAAAAATGGGAACTGTATTAACTTTGTGCTGTTTAGTACTTATATTAAAGGTTGCATGGCAGCAAGTTCTAGCTAATCTTTTACTGCCATGTTGGCGAACAGTTTTAAAAGTTTATGAGGTTAAGTATGTACTGTTTGAATTATACTTTATTTCACGATTTATTGGTGTTAAGTATCAGCAAACAGAAAATAAGATACAATGTAAACAATGAGTAGTACAGGTGGAATTGACTAGCAAAGAGACTATAAGCTATACAGGTGAGACATCATGATGGATCATGTCACAAAGGAGCCACCCCCATGATTTACAAAAATGGCTAACCCATTTCTAATCATTTTCCTTAATATAAATGGGATACACAATCCTATTAAGATGTCACACTTTCAGCAATTTCTTAGGCAACAACAACCAGCGATAGTGTTACTACAGGAGACACATTTGTCATCCCTGGAACATAAAAAGCTGCAAACCACAAGATACAAACTGATGGCGTACTCCGCTCACCCCTTTGGAAGGAGACGAGGAGAGGTGGTGCTGATATCCCGACATCTCCCTTTCGAGGTCCTAGAGCAATGCATAGATGAAGAGGGGCGTTATGGCATAGTGGTAGGCCAGTTATATTCTCGCAAACTCACACTTGCATTGCTCTACCTCCTTCCAGGTGCAAAGAGAGGGATTGCCCAGACATTTTTCTCACAGCTAGTCACTAAGATGCAGGGGCAGCTCATCTTGGCAGGCAATTTGAACACCAAGCTACAGCCACAGCTGGATGCGTCCAAACCACTCCCCCACTGCACAAACTCGGTACAAAAATGTATAAAACAGAACCTTACATCTCTGGCCTTGGTAGATGGATGAAGTGTTTCCCAACGCAAAAAGAATTTACCTACCAATCCCACCACACAAACTCAGCATCAAGAATAGACTATATTTTCACAAATGTAGAGGGCATGGATGCTTTAATGGATATATGGCATGGAGCGACCATACTGTCGGACCACACTCCAATATATTCAAAGTTTGATGTGGGAGGGGAGAGAAGGAGCACACAATGGAGACTGAACCTTTTACATCTGAAAGATCCTAATTTTAAGAAACTAATGAAAGAAGTCATACCCTGAACAATAACAGAGAGTACCCACCCAGAAATCTTGGCATCAATATTATGGGATACACTTAAAACTGTCATTAGAGAGGAAATAATAAAATATGCATCAAGAAAAAGAAAAGAAAGAGAACAAAAATGGAAAGAGTTACAGGAAACCATTCGAACCCTACAATCACAAAATAACCAATTAAATGCAACTATTTGAGCCCAGATTAAACAAACTAAACAACATTTACAGAAATTAATGGCTCAGAGAATAGAACAACAATTAATGTATATGAAAATGGAAAGTCATGAAGGGGGACCACAGGGAGCCAGGAAGCTACCCAGAAAATTGAGAGAAATGAAACCTGGAGCATGGATAAACAGTATCATAGCCCCTAATTCAGGGAAATTATGCACAAAGCAAAAAGAAATTGGGGGAGATATTCGCAAATTTATATAAAACTCTCTATACAGAAACTGACCCAGCCTGCCCCAAAATAATACATAACTACCTGGACAAACTTAACCTACCTAAACTCCGACCGGAACATGGGGATAAACTTACCAGCCCAATAACTTCGGAAGAAATTAAACAAATTTTCACTAAATCTAAAAAACCAAAAAGCCCCAGGCCCTGACAGATACCCTGCTGAATTTTATAAGCAATTTAAAAATCTGCTGATACCACCCCTCCTCTCAACGTGTCACTCCATCCAAGAAAGAGACCACCCCAAACTTGGAAATATGCAGTACTTGCAGCCATCCCCAAACCGCAAAAAGATAAAAATCATCCAGCTTCATATAGGCCCATCTACGTGCTAAATGTTGATTACAAATTATATATGTCCAGATTGGCTCATAGAATGGAGTTACTTCTCCCATCCCTGATAGACCTGGACCAAGTGGGCTTTATTAAGACCAGGCAAGCCCAGGATGTTGCCTGTAGAGCCTATATGCTGATCGAATACTCCCAAAAAAGGGGAATTCCCCTTGTATTGTTGGGTCTGGATGCAGAGAAGGCCTTCAACAGGGTCGTCTGGGGATTTCTATGGGTGGCCTTGTCAAAATTTGGCATTCTAGAAACCATAATCACTTAGTTGAAAAACATGTATAGGGACCCCATGGCTTATGTCAAAATCAATAGGACACTCTCTGAGCCCTTCTGGCTATCTACGGGGACACAACAGGGATGCCCCATGTTACCACTCATGTTTGCTTTATACTTAGAACCCCTGGCGGTGCAATTTGAATACATCCAGAAATAACAGGGATTCAGGTAGGGGATAAACAAAATCTCCCTATTTGTGGATGATATACTATTGACACTGATCCAGAGAAATCCATTTGGACAGTTTGGGAACAGATAGAACAATATGGTCGACTGGCAGGATGTAAAATCAATGAACAGAAAACAGAAGTATTAGTAGATAATTATACCCCCCGATCCGATTAAAAAAAGCATTTCCCTTTAAATGGTTTAAATATGCTATCCGTTACCTTGGAATTCTGTTGACTAAAAGACGAAGTGGTGGACATACTTAATTATGAACCTTTGACTAAAATTACAACGGACCTCTCTAGGTGGACCAAACTCCTCTTGAGCTTTTTAAATATAATCAATGTTATTAAACAAAATATTTTACCACGTATCCTGTTCCTAATACAAACGCTCCTAATCCCTCTGGATAAAAGCTACTACCAAGCCTGGAACAGAGCCACATCACGGTTCATATGGCAAAGCAAACCCCCCTCCCCCCGATTTAGGTATGCAGTTCTGCAACTTCCTAGAGAACTAGGAGGAGTCAGTCTCCCAAACTTTGAGCAGTATGCATTAGCCACACAGCTGAGAACAGTACTTAATTGGATCAACCCCCAATATGAAGCACAGTGGAAGCAAGTAGAATTAAACATAAACCAATACCACAAGTTTCTTGAAGCAGTACTAGGTAACCCCAAAGAAGATAGAAAGCCAGACATATACCCACGACACACCAGGGAAACTTTAATAGGGTGGAGTCAAATGAAAAAACACTACATGACCAAGGGGGAAGAGATATACACAAGGGCACTAAAATTGGATCCAGACTCACCACCTAATAAGATGCATATGGGCATACTAAAGCAGTGGGAACAAAATCGGCTTAAACTGGATATCCCAACTTGTTAGCCCAACAGGTATGCAGACTTTTGCTACACTTCAAAGAACATATGAGCTCCAACCAAAACATTTCTACAGCTACCTTCAGCTTAAAAGGTGTCTACGACCCAGTGAACATGAATTGTCAGCAACAGCTGAAGCCCCATCACAACTCATGAAACTTATAATGAGCTGCTTGGAGGGCAATACAACCGACAATCTTATTAGTCAAATTTACCAAGCACTGAGACAAACACCAGCAGACTCAACTGAGCAAATCGTACAAAAATGGGAAAGAGAGCTTCAGACGGACATAGCCCCAGAAAAATGGATAGAGGTGGCTCTACCATCTTATAAAGTTTCCAAATCTACATACTGGAAGGAGTTTGTCTAGAAACTCAGGAGTCACTTCTTTCACACCCCAGCAATAGTAGCACAATTCAGAAAAGGTAAGGAGGGAGAAAGCTGAAGAGGTTGTGGTGCACATCAGGTGGCACAAACACATGTGCTACGGGCCTGTCCCCTACTCACAATACTGAACAGAGGTAATACAAGCAACTGTAAGTATATATGGACACACCGCCCTGTTTACCCGTTTACTTCCTTACGTTTACTCCTCCAGTAGGAGTTAAATTAAACAGGGCAGACTACAGACAAATTACATTGTTAACATTAGCCACACATAAGGCAGAGACCCGCTTATGGGGCACTAAAAATATCCCTGGGAAGGAAAACTAGAATAACCAAATTAGAGAGATTTACACATTTGTGGCGTTTTTTTTGTATGGTCCACTACTAAAAGACCACTTACCTTCTCTGTGGTCTGCTAGACTCTTCGGTTGCTGCAGATGCTGCTGGTGAGGACCTCATCTGGACCATGCGAATCACTAGTCTGACGCATAAAATAAAGAATAAGGCAGGTGTATTTGCTGTACTGCACATGTTCTCTTCATGAGGTCTAGCCCCATACTGACAAATCTCTGACTGACAGGCCAACATGGCACTGCCAGGCAGTGCGACAATTAGATCTTACTTTGAGAAACAGCTCTTGCAGCACGTTACACCAGTAAGACTGAAGCCGGCAGGCGCCAGGACCCCACGGAAATTTTCTAGCTAGCAGTATTCAGCAGGGACCACCTCTGACATCGGTCCTGCCCCCGACGTCAAGCATAGTACATAAGGAGGTGGTCCCCCAGAATCCCCAGTTCTCCCGCCGGAGACTCCCAGCTGCTGGATGGCATCAGAAAAGAAGACAGGATCTGCTATCAAATGGCAATCAGAGTGATGCTGAAAATCCCTGATCCTAGGAGAAGGATATTGGAACTAGAATATACCTCCAGCGGGGATGATGGGAGGGAAAGTACCTGCTGCAAGAGCTGTTCTCGAAGATCTACTGTTACGGTAAGTTCTTACGTAACTGTACTATCTTATTTCGAGAAACAGCTCTTGCAGCAGGTTACACCATTAGGACTGATTCCCACGCAATAATGGAAATCCCACACCACTGGGAGGAGGGAAGGTAGAAATCCTTAATAGAACCTAAACCTAGGACAGGAGTCCTTGAAGGACCGCTAGACCAAAACCTGCTCTTCACCTTGATGCAACATCCAGGCTATAATGCCTGATGAAAGTGTGCACGGTGCTCCAAGTAGCTGCAGCACAGATGGCCGAGGTGGACATATTCTTTAGGGCTGCAAAGGAGGTAGCCACCCCCCTTGTGGAATGACCCTTAACCACGCCCGGTAAGGGTTTGTTGTGCTTCTGGTAACAGAATGGGTTACATTGAATGAGTCACCTGGACAGCGACTGTCACAGGAGCTCCCATCATTCTGTGGGCAAAGGAGACAAAAAGCTGGTCTGATTTTCGGTGGTGTTTGGTTCTGGTCAGGTAGTATCGAAGACACCTATGCACATCTAAAGTGTGCAACAGGGCCTCTCCTCTATTAAAACTTGGGGAAGTACACTGGTAGATCGATGTCCTGATTACGGGTGTGAGCTGAGACCACCTTAGGCAGAAACTTAGGATTAGTCCGTAGGGATATCTTGTCTTGGTGAAAAAACAAATAAGGCTCTTCGCACATAAGTGCATGAAGTTCAGAAATTATTCAGGTTGAGGTAACAGCAACTAAAAACGTCTTCCTTGTAAGGAGACATAGCTCTCAATCTGTGGCTGGCTCAAAGGGTGGCAGTGCAAGCTGCTTCAGGACAAAGGGTAAATCCCATGGCAGAATCAGGTCCTTAATTGGAGGTCTAAGGTGGAGAACACCTCTCAGGAAGGCTCTGGCTGTGTCCAACTGAGATATGGTGCGTTGGCCTATAGGAGTGTGATAAGCTGAGATGACACAGAGGTGTACTTTAATCGAGGAGTAGGCCAAGCCTGTCTGAAAAAGGAACAGGAGGTAGTCCAAGACCAACCTTTCTGGACAAGCCATAGGCGAAAAACCACGTGCTTGAATCAATCCATAGACAAAATCTGTGCCATTTCATGGCTGAATACTGCTAGCTAGAAATTTCCATGGGGTCCTGGCGCCTGCCGGCTTCAGTCCTAATGGTGTAACCTGCTGCAAGAGCTGTTCTCGAAGATCTACTGTTACGGTAAGTTCTTATGTAACTGTACTATACATGCATGTTCTAAGTGCTCTTAAAGGGGCGGCAGCTTAACATTAAGCCCCATGCTTAATGTGTGCTTCACATCACCGCAGGAACAGTGAATGTGAGCACCACTCGAACAAGCAATAAATCTATAACAGTTTCTAAGAAATATTCTTAAGTACTTTTTAAAGGCAAAAAAAAAAATTTACATGCATTACAAGGCATTAGATTTCACAAAACAGAACAGTACTCCACTGCAGGGAGCTGGGGAGGAACGAACCTGGACTACACTGGGGACCAGTCAGAGTAACGCCAGAAAGGAGGGAAACACAATAGTACTTGAGACTTGGTCATGCCACAAGCACTAAAGTGTGGGGGAAGGAAAAGGGAAGAGAGGGAAGGGTAGCAGCAGGATGAAACCCAGAATGCAGGCTCACATTTTAATAACAGTTGTATAATCAACAGGTGGACTGTCCATGTAATGAGACATTCCTAATAGGGAAAAAACGTTAATGCAGGTAAGACATTCCTAAGGGGAAAAAACATTAGTGCAGTTAAATACTACCATGGCAACAGGTGCATAAGAGACCGGTACAACGAGATATTAACTGCAAACAGTTAAATCAGAAAATGAATTAGTCCCAAAACATTTCACCGAGTCCGGTAACAAAAGTTCAAGACCTCCATCGACTTTTCCGGTCAGTGGGAATGGAGGCACGAGTAGATTGCACTAGTTCCTGACAGAAGGGGATCAGGTCGTTAAAAGCGACCCAGGAGTTCTGCCCACTATCAGATCCATACTTTACTCTCCAGGATCCATTGACAAACTTCTTTCTTAAGATCTTCTCGATCTGGTACACTGTGGTGTGTAGAAGAGAGTCCTGAGAAGAAGAAGGTTGAGAAGAAGAGGAAGTCCCAGGCAAATGATCTGGTAAAACGGAATCCAGCTGGAGAGTGTCATGAGTGGGAAGAGCTGTAGGAACTAGTTGCAGGTTGTCCGGAGGGATCTCAGTTTCAGAGAGGATGGCAGGCTCAAGGGCAGCTTCATTTCTGGGAGGACTGGGGTCATCTGAAAGGTTGTTATTCAGGTACCCATGCTTTAGTCGGTTTATATGGACTTTGTTGTGTACCAGCTTGCCATCCAACATGCATCGCAGACGAACGGGGACCTGAGGAAGCTTTTCTCCGATGTAGAAGGGACCAGTCCAGGGGTGAAGCAGTTTCTTGGTGGCTCCCAGAACAAGAACAGGTCGTTACAAATAAACAACAGAGAATGAAGGCTCATGCCCCTTGGCTGCAGACATTTTTTTCATTGCCGACTTTCTCTGGCCCAGCGTGGTGATTGTAACTCATCGGGCAAGTTCCAGCTGTTCCAGAAGAGGGATAATGAAAGAAGAAGCTGACTTGGGCACCTCTAGCAGTGAGAGATCCCTGTCCAGTGGAGTTCTTGGATGACGTCCGTGGACTAAGAAGAAGGGGGTGTATTCTGTGCTATCGACACAAGGGCTGGTATTGTATGCAAACTGCACAAAGGGAACAAAATGGTCCCAGGTGTCGTGAGTCTCATCCAGATACTTGGAGAGTGTGCCAAGAATGGTGGACATCATTCTTTCACTCTGTCCATTGCATTGTGGATGGTAACTTGTGGTATGTGTCTTTTTTATGTCGAGAAGGTTGCAAGTTTCTCGGACAATGGTGGACAGGTAGTTAGTGCCTCTATCTGAATGCAGGTACGATGGGGTATTGTGATGACAAATGACTGTAGTGAGAAAGACACTTGCCACAGTGGAGGCTTTAATGTCTGTTAGGGGGATGAGTTCCAAATACTTTGTTAGGTGGTCCACAAAGACAAGGATGTATTTGTTACCAGAGTCAGAGCATGTTGGTAAGGGCCCAAGAATGTCAGTGCTGACTCTTTGGAACGGTTCAGTGCCTATAGGCATGGGGTAATGTGTGCCTTTGTTGGTTTGGCAGGAGGCTTTCTCTAGGAGCAGGGCTGGCAGGATTTTACAAATTGGACAATGTCCCAGTGCATGTGTGGCCAGAAGAAGTGAAGCCTAGTCTTTTCCAAAGTTCTGTGTATTCCCATATGACCTCCCGAAAGTGGGGAGGCATGAGTGGAGAGAAGAACTTGAGGGATGAGAGAGGCTGGCAGAACTAGCTGTACGTGAGTTCTATTCGTGCGACGACCCTTGCCTTCCTTGGTCCAAATGTGGAAGAGCACACCGTCATTGAGGAAGTACTGCGAAGTAAAGAAAAGTACATCTTGGCAATGTTTCTTTTGTTGCAGTAAGGTTCCAGACTTTAAGTAGGAGATTATGTCTGTAAATTGAGTGTTAGTTCTTTGCTGCATTTTAACTGTTGCCAGGGACAAATCAGATGTAGAGGAGATGAGAAGCTCTTCGGCTGCTTGCAGTAACTGAGGATTTGTGTGTCTCTCTGTAGAAGCAGTAGGGAACAGCAAAGCAACCTGAGGTGCTATAGGAGTGTCCACAGGAAGCACATCCATGGCATGGAAGGAAAGAGCTTGTTAGCAGGAGTCTTCAACTGTTGAGGAGGATGCAGAAGGATATCTTCTCCGGCTTACACCATCAGCATTTGAATGAACTCGACCTAGTCTGTACTGAATTTCAAAGTTGTAGGATTGCAGCATGGCGATCCATCGGGCGAATTTGCCTACTGGCGTCTTCATTTCAAATAACCGTCGGAGGGCAGAGTGATCAATGATAGCAGTAAAGGAGGAGTAGCGAAGGTAGCAGTCAAATTTCTTCACGGCAAATACCATGGCTAGACATTCTTTCTCTGTGATGCCATAGTTCTGCTCAGCCGAGAAAAGAGAGTGCCCAGCATAGGAGACAACTCGTTCTGTTCCATCTTGAATTTGACTGAGCACAGGGCCCACTGCAAAGGAACTAGCATCTGAGTAGAGCTTGAATGGTTGGTGGAACCTTGGTTAGGCCAATACTGGAGAAGAGATTAGGTTTTGTTTTAAGGTGTCAAAGGCCTCTTTACATTCAGAAGTCCAAATATAGTCACATCCCTTTTTGGTGAGGGCGCACAGTGGAGCTGCAATCTTGGCGTAGTTGCAAATGAACTTTCGTTAGTAGTCAGACAAGCCCAGGAAAGCTTGAAGGTCTTTGAAATTGTTAGGCACTGGATAGTCTTTGATTGCTGAGAGCTTGTCTGGATCTGGAGAGATGCCTTGAGAACTGACTACATGTCCCAGGTAATGAATTTGATGCTGCACAAAACAACACTTGCCTGGGAGAAGCTTGAGATTGGCTTGTCTGAGACGTTCGAACACTTCTTGAAGATGTTGGAGGTGCTCTGGCAAAGTTCTGCTGAAGATAATCACATCATCTAAGTAGACTAGGCAAGATTTCCAAGACAACCCACGTAGTACGGCTTCCATAACACGTTGAAATGTGGCTGGACTGTTCCGAAGACCCATAGACAGATGTTTGAACTGGAAAAGTCCCAAGTGGCAGAGCCATGCTGTGTATGGATGAGAAGCTGAATCAATGGAAACTTGATAGAACCCACTCTTAAGGTCTAGAGTGGTGAAGTAAGCAGGACTGGCCACACCAAGACTCTCTAAAGCATCTTTGGTTGTAGGCAAGGGATGAGCATCCTGCACCGTGTAGGTATTGAGTGTTCTGTAGTCTACCACAAAATGATACCCCTTTGTCCTTTTTTACCACCAGCAAGCAAGGTGCACTCCTGGGGCTTGTAGATTCTTTTACTATGTCTTGGTCAAGCATGTCTTTGATTATGTCCTCGAGGACTTGCTTCTGGTTATGTCCCACTTTGTAGGCTTTGTGACGGATTGGTTTCTGGTTGGGCTGTACTTCAACGGTGTGTTGCAGGATATCACAGCCTCCGAGCTTGTTATCTGAACCAACAAAGACATCCCGGATAATTTTCCAGGAATTTCAAAAGTTGTTGCTTTTCTGTTGGAGATTCTGGAAGTTTGGAAGAGGATAGTCACTGACTGAGAGGTAACTCTGTTGAAGTTGGAGTGGTCGTGATAGTATTGACAGGAGTAGAGTTGGTGGAACCAGGCTGAGGTTCTTGCATGAGATGGAGCTGGTCCCCTGAAGACAAGCAGACAAACTTTCCGATGTTGGCACCCTTTCAAATGACCACTGGCTCATCTGTGAAGTTGCAGCATTTTTGGAAGACTGCGCCATCATGCACCGCCAATAAGGTATTTCCCAGAAGGAGACCTGACGAATGCAGCATGGAGGATCCTGTGACGATGCCAACAACACCTTGTGGAAGTGGTTCACCTTGAATCTTGGCAATCAAAACCATTTCCAACTGAGGAGGCACAGTGACTGAGTCTATAGCTGCAGTTGCCTTCGAGGTTCTAGCGACAGATTGCTTGAGGCAAAGTCTAAGATGGCTGTGAGAGCTTTGAGAAAGTCCAGGCCTAGAATTATTGCAGGTTGAAGATCAGGCACCATATAAAAGTTGACAGTAGCTTGCTGTGAGACAAAGTGGAGCTTGAGATAGACCATACCTGTGATAGGTACGGTAGCTGTACTTGCTGTGATAATGTACTTTATGTCGGTTGTAGAGACATTAGATATGTGATGAATAGCTTGGTTGTTTAGAATACTGCTGTTGCTAACTGATATTTCTGTTCCAGTGTTGACCAAGACATATGTAGACCAATCTCCGATGGTTACAGCTACATAGTTTGCTAGGAGAGGTGATCAGATGACAGGTACCTTTGCTCCAGGAAGTGAGTGTGTGCCAGAGTTCGCAGTTGGAGGAGGAGTTTTGTTTGAAATGTGAGAGTCAGAGGGGCGGTCAGTTGCTGTGTTCCTCTGGTCCTGGGAGTAGTTGCGGTTATCTTGCTGACTGTGCAGCGGTAGGTGCCTGTGGTTCTCTTGATTTCTGTTGTAGTTTTCAGCAGACAGTGGCAGTATGTCCCCTGAATCTACACCACTGGCAGGTCACTGGTTCTCATGAAGGCAGAGGTGGATGAGGTTGCTGTCGAATTGGGCAAAGGACATTGACAGAGGTAGTAGAAGAAGCAGTTAGGCTGTGGTGCAAAGTGTTGATATTTGTAGTGAGCATCTCTATCACTGATTGTTGCTGCTGGATACATGTTGCGAGTGTGGCTAACTGCGACGACTGAGGAGCTTGTACACTGGTAGCCTGGGACATTGCTATGGATTGTTGTGCAAGTCGTGCCACTTGGATTGTGTCCATCCAGGTTGCTGGTTTCTGTTGGATTACATAAAGACGGAGTTGAGGAAGCAGTTCCCGGACAAAGGTGGTGATTTGTTCTTTCTCAGCTTTCTGTAGACATTTGCATTGAGTGTCAATGTCCACAATGAAGGCTTCGGGAGATTCCAAGGGTTGCATGGAGCGCTCCCACAGCTGTTGCTCTAATAACAAGGGTGGGTGTGCTTGGAGAAAATGGGCTTTGAAGGTTGTGTACAGAGTGGCAGCATCTCCCTTGACTTGGTCTGGAAGTGCGTTGAACCAGGAAATGGCAGTCCCTCTCAGAAGCAAGCGCAAGGCATTGGAGAAATGCACAGGATCAGTCTAACCATGTAAGGAAATCCAAGCTTGGAATTGTTCCAGCCAGTCAACAGCATCTTTGTGAGGCAAGGCTGAGAAGGGTACTGGTTGTAGGCTGATATGGTCCGTGGACTGTGGTGCAATGGCTTTAATGTAGCCCAGGTCATCTTGAATAGCTTGCATAGCTGGTGCTCCTTGAGCAGAAATGGAAGGCTGGATGTCATGGAGGATTGTTTCGATTTTGTAGCCCCACGCCCTGGAGGTGGGTGAAGGTAGGACTCCAGATGCTCCGGTGCCCATATCTGTGTCGTTGTGTGGTTGGAGATGAGCTTCATTTCACTGAGTGAAGGTCGTACGGGTGAGAAGGAGTTGCCATCATGCAAGAGACAGGATGTCGTGTCATAGATGAAATGCCAAGCAAAAATTATTTTTGTAGACAAAATTCAAATGTTTTTTTTGTGTGTAGCAAGGTTCATCAGTGACATCATAATAAAGGACTTCCCACTCAATTCTGTGTTGTTTCTTATTTAAATAAAGGTTTTGTTGCAAAAATCAGCTTTTCGTTACAGTGTCCATTCATTTCAATAGGAATCCCATTGATTTTAGTGGATTGAGGTCAATTTATGCCCTTCCCAAAGTGGCCGCCGAACTGTGACATGCAATTCCTGTGGGTTCTGACTGCCTGACTGTAGCAAGATGGCCGCCAGCAGAGGGGTCAAGGTTCATTTCCTTTCTTCTTGTTGTGTTGTGCTCAAGATGGAAAATTTCTTCCACTAGGCTGCCTGGCTGCTCAGCGAGGGTCAAAATGGTGATTGCCGCCCTGATGCTTTCTCCCCAGACTGAAATGGCGGGAGTTTTGTGGTGAGTGGAGCAACTGGTGAAATTTCTGTATTTGACTGCTCATTTGCTTTCCGTTTTGTTAAGTGAGCTTGTGCTTTATTTTCATTTTATTTTTTTTTGGCTTGTACAGGAATTATTATCCTTTATTGATTTATGCTGCTTAATGGCCTTTCATTTTGCTTTCCCCTGGCCCCCATTTCTTTATTTACTCAACTAGGGCTCCTGCATTCTGTCTTTTAGTTATGTGAGAAGCCCTTTTCTGTAGCGTGGCAAGTGGCAGCTTTATGCTCCATTTTAACAGTCTTAAGAGATTTGTTTTGTTGTATGGCCCCCATTTGTATAGCGTGGCCGAAGGGGGAAATTAAAGGATCGCTCTGAATTGCAGGAGCAAGAGGCTTGCGGAGTGCTCTGTTATGTGTCCCCTCCTTTGGGAAATGACAGGAGCAGGGTTGGTCGGAAGTGGAACAGAGCTGAGCAGCATGGCGAGAGAAGTGCTCCTTTGTAGCTTCAGGGGCAAGCTGGTCAGTGGAGGAGCTGCGGCCTGCAGGGGCACAGAGCAGTAGGTTGATGTAGAGGAGCCATGGCTCAGAAAGCAAACTAGAGGGACTGGTAGAATGAGACTTTTTTTTCCCCCTGTGCAGGCCTTGGAGTGGTGCAGAGCCACGAGGTAAGAGGCAGGAGGGTGCTGGATCTGGTTTCAGGAGGCTGACGGGAGGTAACAGTCTGTTGCGGCTGTAATTGGGGCTGCCCTTGAGGCGTTGGGGAGCTGCAGAGCTTTGGTTTGTGCCTGCTAGTGGAGCTAAGCTCCAGTGCTGTACTGTGCAGGAGGGGTTCAGCTGTGTGGAGTGGATCACTCCTTGTGGCTTGAGTAGTGGGGTTCAAGTTTGGTTTCTGTTGCTGGTGAGTTGGGGACTGTATTGCAGCATGGAGGGAGGCAGCAGTGAGCATTCCGTTGTGGCAGTGGCAAATGGAAAGCTGCAGTGGAGAGGAGCACTCGGGCGGCAGGCTGAGCCCTTAAGTGGAGAAAGCGAGCGGTATGCTACTTCACGGAGAGTCAGCACTGAAGTTGGGATGGAGGGCACAGTTGTGGTTGGCTTTAGTTGAGAGGCAGCTGGAGTGCTGATTTGTGATTTTTTCAGATGTAATTTCCTGTCTATTCTTCAGCTGTGATCCCTACTGTGAGAGGGAGACTTTATAGGGAGCTGGCTCGACATAAGGGAGTTGTAAGCCCTGCCACGAGGTGTTTGGGGGGGGGGAGTACAGTTCGCAGCTCCGTGTGGCATAGGTTTGAGAAAAAAAAATGTACTTGCTTACAGTTCATTAGTTTAGCTGGCTAGCAATGTTGAAATTGGCTTTGTAGAGGTCTTGGTACAGTAGCATAAGGCAAGATGGGAGACGGTTCATTTTTTTCTTTTATTTTGTGCTGACAAGGCTGTTTGTAAAATATCATTCAAGCAGTTCAGACATACTGGGGTGATGACTTGGGGTAACCAGTGATGCAGGTAAGCGAGATGGGGTCTGGACAGAGGAAGGGCCGCATTCTCCACCATGTGTGGCTTTTTTTGTATAGTCCACCACTAAAAGACCCCTTACCTTCTCTGTGGTCTGCCAGACCCTTCAGTTGCTGAAGGTGCTGCTGGTGAGGACCTCATCTGGACCATGCGATTAACTAGTCGGATACATAAAATAAAGATTAAGGCAGGTTTATTTGCCGTACTGCACATGTTCTCTTCATGAGGTCTAGCCCCAGACTGACAAATCTCTGACTGACAGGCCAACATGGCACTGCCAGGCAGTGCAACAATTAGATACATGCAGGTTCTAAGTGCTCTTAAAGGGGCGGCAGAGTAACATTAAGCCCCATGCTTAACATGTGCTTCAGACAGAGAGAATGCAAGCCAGTCTGAATAACCGTATGAAGAAATTTGAAATCCAGTGGCAGAAATGGACCAGATATCAATTGGATAATTATCCAGATTTTGTCCCATAATAACAATCAAAAAGGCAAATAGATAGGTCCGAGAGGGTAAAAGAACAATAGAAATAGAAAGAAGGATACAGCATGATCCATCCTGTGATTAAGATGGTCTAGGAATGATTTTTCTTTCCTAGGAATACGTTAATCTGAACAACAGACCGGCAAGCAGCTACATATATCGGAAGAGAGAACAGAAGTGACAAGACATCAGAGCAAACAGGATAAAAAACAAGACTATATATGTAATGGACTTGACATGGTATAAAGATGTATAAAATGTAACCAAAGGCTATAAAACCTGTACTGATTAATTTGCTGTATTATAAAACGAAAAAAAATCTACAAAGATGATGCTCACTCCATCTGTGTCTGCTGTTTGGGCATAGCTCACAGATCAGGGACTGCGATGTCTGCCAAGGATTTAGCCAGTCCATGATGAGATGCCATTGGAAAGTTCTGGGAACTTTCCTTATTAAGAAGATGGAAGCCTTGCATAAGGCAGGAGGTTCCACGTCAGCTTCTCCATCCCAGTCATTAACCAGGAAAGTCAGCAATTTGCTGTGGTATTCAGTGATGGTTTCACCAACATTGTCTTCAAAATCTAGGGAGAAGGACAAGATAATATCCTTGTCATTGGACTGGCACCATTAGACACACGAAGAAAAGGAGCATGGTTCTCCTGTCCATTCCTTGTCTCCTGTATGTTCAGAGGGCACACCCATGTTGAAGGATGCAGCTGCATCATCAACTTGGGTCTGGCTCATGCGCTCCAGCTAACAGCAGTGTGCAGCCTCCGTCGAGCGATCCATCTCTATCAATGACAGTCACTCTGATCCCATTACAGGGCATCCTCAACTTGCAAGTTGTGCTTGCAACAGTGTCCAGATTGTTTAGACACTTGACATCGGGCCTATTGACGAAGATCACGGCATCACTATTGATGGTTCCTAACCTGCCGACACCTGCTGGTAATACCCAAAGCACTCCTGATATTCCTTTCACACAGCAAACATTCCCATCAATGAGAGGAGTACAGTCCCGATCCACTTAATATGGAGAATTTTGAGGATGTAGACGCTTATCAGGATCATACTGGATCCAGCTTCACTTTATGCTGTTGCAGTGAGAATACTGTGGTTTATACACCCAGGTCTCCCCTTGAAGATGCATCATTTAAGTAGGAGTGCAGTTAGGATAATAAAAATTGAACACCATTTCTTTATTGCCCACAATGCGGATAGTGCAACACCTGGAATCCATAGGGGCACAGGATCCAAGACAGCATGGGTTTATAAAAGGAAGGTCCTGTCAAACTAATCTCATAGATTTCTTTGACTGGGTAACCAGAGTGGTGGACCAAGGGCGAGCAATTGATGTCACCTATCTTGACTTCAGCAAAGCTTTTGACACTGTTCCACATAGAAGATTGATAAATAAGCTGGGTAGGCTCGGGGTGGGTCAGAAGTTGGTCAACTGGGTGGCAAACTGGTTGTCGGGCAGAAAACAGAGAGTGGTGGTAAATGTTATACAGTCAGAAGAGATGCAAGTCACAAGTGGGGTACCTCGACCAGACTTTGGGGAGCATGTGATGTGCTAGTGCCGAGAAGACGTTCAGAGCGCTACTCCCGGGCCGACTCAACCTCTAGACCAGTTCAAAATCCCCGATTAACGCTAACGGGCTGATAATCTTTATTAGAACCGGCAGCTGTTTGTTTTGGACTTACTGAAAAGCCGCTCGGTTCGCTATTCCGCTTCGGCTGCGCGAGTGTACCCTCCTGTGCTGTAGTACCGAGGATGGATCCAGGAAGCCCCGAACTCGCTGACGCATGAGCGCCGCCCTCCAAACGCCCGAAACCCCTCTCACCAATGCCAGAAGACCAGGAAGCATGTATGGGTGCGGAGGAGAAAGGCCAGAACCCTCAGGACGATTTAGGTGAAATCAAATCACTCCTACGAGGGCTGGTAGCTGATTTTGCTACCATTAAGCCTACTCTCAATGTTTTGGCACAGAGAGTAGGGGATCTGGAAGCTAGAGCTGCCTCTCAAGACAGAAAAACGTCTGCACACGAGCAGGAGTTGGTGGCCCTAAGGAGACAAGTGAAAAAATTGGAGGAGAGAGTAGATGATCAAGAATCGTGCAGCAGAAGGAATAATTTAATTCTGGCTGGTCTGCCAGAGCGCTCTGAGGGTGCGGACTGTATCACCTTTATTCAGGGACTGCTGTTAAAGATCCTGGGCCCTACTCCTTATGGAGAGGCATATAATATTGAGAGGGCACATCGGTCTCTGAGAGACCCCCAGGGGCTCGACCCAGGGTTATCATAACGCTTCCTGAATTTTGGGAGAAGACCCACGTTCTTGTGAGGCGAGAGCACTTAAAACTTGCACTGGAATGGAGCTGCAATTTGGCTTTTTCAGGATCAGACACCTGCCATCGTGAAAAACAGAAAGAATATATTGACATTAAAAAGAAGCTCTATTTGCAGGTGTGAAGTTTGGATGCAACATCCTGCTACTCTGGTGGTCAAGTTGCAAGCGGGGACTGGAGGTTTTTGACAGCGAGGATGCTGCGGAGGGCTGAAAGCTGAACTTCCGGATCTGTTCAGGAGCAACCTGAATCTACGACTCGGGACAAGTCTGTGGATGTGGCTGATCTCTGTTTTCCCTAGTTATGATACTTTGGAATAAGGCTTCCTACTAATGATACAACACAATTTTCCCTGAGGAATGTGGAGACTGTGACTATTGATTTAAAGCCTTAATGAAGGTGGAGTTATAAGTTGGGACCTCAGAAGAAGTATGAGAGGGGGAGGAAGGAGCTTTCAAATAAAAATATTGATTTCCTGGGTAAAGGGGAATAGATACTTGTTTTTGGGTTATTTTGGGGTTGGAGGGTCTAGGGAGTGCGCTCAGTGGCTGACTCATCTCGTTCTGACAATGGTTAGGAGAGGCGATCAGTGGATCGGGGGTAGTGACAAAAGGGTGGGGTTTGGGGGAGGGAAGAGAGAGAGTCCAAATTGCAGATTTTGAATGTTTCTTTCTTTTTTTCCTTAGAGGGCAGCCGGGGCTGGGAGGTATGGGGTGTAATACATTAATATGTTTACGGTTAACATTTTATCCTGGAATGTCAAAGGCCTTAGAGGGAGGAAAAAGAGACTATTGATTCTAAAATTTATTTCACAGATAGGGGCTCATATAGCTTTGTTGCAGGAGACGCACCTGTTAAAGGAAGAGTTATTGCTTTTGAGAAGGCTTTGGGTAGGTCAAGTTTTTGGAGAGGGGCATGCCAAAGCCTCAGGAGGCATTGCTATCTTGATTGCAAAGAGCTGTCCGTTTACTCCTGTGCAATATAAAACCCGGGAGGATGCGAGGGGAGTTTTTGTCACGGGTACTATTATGGGGAGGCTAATAGCAATCGCTTCTGTATACGGGCCAACTCCTTAACCCTGAATTTTTTTCCTCCCTGGAATTACACCTCACCAGCTTCTCAGCTCACCCCTAATTATGGCAGGGAGTTGGAATCTCTGCTTTAGTAACTTGGTGGATAGGAACCCCCCCCTCTAAAAAACCGCCTTCTAGAGCGCAGGTATCCTTGGCCAGATTTCTGGAGGTGGCAGCACTGACAGACCCCTTTTGGAAGTTTAAACAAGGAAATGGTATTATGACCTTTTATTCAGGGGTGCATAAAACTCAAACACGTATCGATTTCTTCTTGGTTAATCAGGAGGCCCTACGAGGGGTTAAGAAGCTGTTTACTCACAGCAGAATTTTGTCTGACCATTCTCCATTACAGATGTGTTGGATATTGGAGTCTGTTCTGACAAAACCGTTCAGGTGGAGATTGGATGAATCCCTTTTTTTAGAAGACAACATGTTATCTCGTTTGGAGGAATCTCTTAAGGATATTATTGTGACCAGATCCCTACCCTGGATAATAAGAACTTAGCATGGCCTACTTGTAAAGTCCTATATTCAGTATAGCTCAGACCCTTTCCATTAAGAGGAATAAGTTGAGGAAAGCAAGGGAGAATTCATTGAGGGTGCTATTAACTCACTCACCCCCTTGAGGAACTGGTGAGGAGGTGGATAGGAACCGTGAACTGAGGATGAGCTGGCGGATATTATATCGTTAAATTGAGGCTTGGACCAAAGGCTTCAAGCTGAATACCTGTGCAAGGGGACCTGCTCAGTAGGCTTCTTGCAAGCGGGTTAGAGAATGGGAGGCAGACGATACCATACCTGAATACCGGGGGATCTGATCACAGACCCTCAGGATATGGCAGATGCTTTTGCCGACTATTTTACAGATTTATATCAGGGGGCTTCAGGCAGCACTGAGGAAAATGCGTGGGAATTCCTGGAGAGTATTGCCTTACCTAGATTGGACCAAGAACAGGCCCAGGCCCTGGTAATACCTATAACGGAGGCTGAAATATGTGATGCAATTAACACTATGCCTAGGGGCAAGACTCCAGGTCCAGATGGTCTTTCAGCTGGGTTTTATAAAGCCCATCTGAAGAGTCTCATACCTTTACTCTGTGAGCTTTTCTGGTATTTTGTCTGAGGAATCCCCATTTGCCGTTATATCAGGCTTATATTACACTTATTCCTAAACCAAATAAGCCCCAGAAACACCAGGAGTTATAGACCTATTGCCCTCTTGAACCAGGACATCAAATTGTTAGCTAAAATATTGGCTAATAGAATTTTAAAGATAGTCCTTGGATTATTAGCCAGGACCAGGTTGGTTTTATGCCGGGCAGGGGGCTCATGATGCTTTCGTAAGCTTCACCATATCCTTGTGAAGGCCTCTACCTCTTGTCTGGATATGGCCCTTTCTCCTTGGATGCTGAGAAGGCCTTTGACCGGTCTCCATTCTTCTATTTGCCACCACATGGAGAGGATGGGCTTCGGAGGGCCTTCTAGGTATTAGGAATCTATATGCTATACCCACGGCCAGGGTCCCTGTAATGGTTTTTGTCAAAGGAATTCCATCTGGATAACGGGACCAGGCAGGGTTGCCCCCTCTCCCCAATTTTATTTAATATTTATCTGGAGCCTCTTTTGAGGGCGATTCAATCAGACCCTGAAATACGGGGGATTGAGGTTAAGGGTAGGGAACTGAAGTTTTCGGTTTTTGCAGACGATATTCTTCTGCATCTTTGTGACCTGGTGAAGAGTTTTGATAGGGTTCTGGAGATTATAAAGAGATTTTCGGTAGTTTCAAACTATAAGTTGAACTTAACCAAGACCCAGGTTCTCCCCCTTACCACACATGTAGTTAAGGCAGATTTTGACCATCTCCACCTAAAATGGGCTCCAGATGATATTGACTATTTGGGGATTCGGGTTACTCCTAATTTCCAGCAAGGTGCTGAAGCAAACCTGGACAAAGTATTCACAGCAGCTAGGGCTGACTTGGATAGGTGGAACAAGCTTCCCTTAAATTCGACAGCTAGAATAGGATTAATTAAAATGAATCTATTACCTAGATTTTTATATCCTATATATTTGTCCCCCTATAATATTTCTAAGTCCTGGTTTATTAGAATACAAAAACTTTTCTCCAACTTTTATGGAATTCCAAGCCTCAAGAGGAAACATGTGTTTTATGACTACCCTCTACTTCAGGGGGCTTGGAATTCCAGATATCTTCCTATAACTATGTTGCTGGGCAATTATCGAGAATGACATTATGGAATAGCACTCAGGAGGGAGAGGGCTATACGCCAACTTGGCTACACATTGAACAGCAAATTTTAAGAGATAAGGGTATTTCTCCTGAGTCATTGCTCTTTACTAATCCGGGATCTCTCTCTGATGTGGGTAAGGATTCCCCAATAGTTAAGACAGTCCTGGCTTGGTGGGCTCTTTTGTCCCCACTCCGTAAGAAGCTTCAGAAGAGCTGTAGAGGTCAACCTATTTTAGGTAATCTTAACATGACTATTGGTGGCCGACTTATTAGGGTCTCCTGGGCTCCACAGTTAGCTAATTGTGTTTGGTCAGACTTGATTCTAGACGATAAAGTCATGTTTCCGCCTCAATGTAGTGGTATTAATTTCAAGAAGATACAGATTACCAAATGTTACAGAGAATGCAAAGGATAATATTTGTCAGAAAGGACTCCATTTACCTGGGATAATCTTAAGGAATTAACTGTGCTTCGAAAGCCTCTGTCAATAATGTATAAGGTGCTTCTCGATTTCCTCAGCAGGAAGTCTGGTGAAGGTGGCCTACTGGGAGAAGAGGATACCCTACTGAGGCCGGACTGGGAGACAATATGGAAAAGTGTGGCCTACATATCTATACCCAAATTCAGAACTATGCAATTTTTCATTTTTTCTAATTTGTATTTCACCCCTGCCAAACTTTGTGCTAGGAAGCTTGGACAGACAGATCTATGTTTCAGGTGTGGTTTGAATTCCGGGGATACACTACATATATTTTGGGACTGCCCTAGGATATACCCAATTTGGGTTTTAATTAAGCAGAATATGGACCCCCTTCTAAATTATGTAGACTGCATTTCACCGGAGGTCTGTATTTTGGGGGATATGACTCAAATCCCGGGTTCGCAGATTAAGTATCATATTGCCCTGATGTCTGCCCTGGTTAAAGCTTATGTGTTGAGGCACTGGAAAAGTGAATGCATTTATTCATATGACCACTGGCTAGCGGATCTTATGAGGGTACTAGGGAGGATTAAGCGCCACTTGTCTCGGAATGGGAAAAAAGGAATTTACGATAAGAGGTGGCGAATTTTAGAGGCTATCTACTCGACCCAGCTCTAGCCTCCTTGCCATCGGTCTGTCTGTCTAAGTGCAGCTTTTTGAGGCGGTGGGTTTTCATATTTTATATGACTGGTTGTTTATATTGGGAGTACTCTAGTTTTCTCTATCTCTAGATCTAGAGATCTGTAGGTTCTAGAACTAATTTTTCTTCTCCCTTTTTTTCTTTTTCCTTTAACATTGTACATTAATAAGATAGGACCTGGACTGCCAAGCAAGGGATTTTGATTTTAATTTTTTGGGGCTCTTTCTCTTTCTCGGGACACAGCTGCGGGAACATCCTCCCCCGGACTAGAGGGGTTTGGGGAATTATAGGATTGGTGGACTAATCCTAGTCTTTACACTTTGGGGTTCTCGTTTTTCGTTAATATCCACTCCCAATTTACTACCTTTTTGTTCTTTTTCCCTCAATGCGAGGAGTGGTGTCCTGGTTTTTCATGTCTGGATAGGGGCTGGCGGTTCTCTGCAGCTGTGATTGTATATTGTTTTTTGTACATAGTTCGCCTACTCAGTTATAGGGGTGGGCACCTGGGTTCCCGGGTTGGTATGTATGTGTGTTTGTATGTTTATGCAAAATACAATAAAGATACTCTTAAAAAAACAAGTGGGGTACCTCAGGGATCAGTCCTGGGGCCAGTCCTCTTCAACATCTTCATTAGTGACCTTGCAGATGGACCAGAGGGTAAGGCTTGTCTGTTTGCAGATGACACCTAGATCTGCAACAGAGTAGATGATCCAGATGGGGTGGGCAGAATGAGAAGAGATCTGGGTAAAATAGCAAAATGGTCAGAAGAGTGGCAACTGGGATTTAATGCAAAGAAGTGCAAAATCATGCACATAGGGAAGAGAAACCCTGTAGCCACCTATAGGCTGGGAGGGGAGTTGCTAGCAGTCACAAAGGAAGAAAGAGACTTGGGCATCATCATCACTGATGACCTGAAATCATCCAAGCAGACCTCTAAAGCAGTAGGTAAGGCTGGGGGGGGTGTTAGGGTGTATTAGTAGGGGTATCACATGTCGTAAGAGGGAGGTAATAATCCCTCTTTACAAGACACTGGTTAGGCCCCATCTGGAGTACTGTGTGCAGTATTGGAGGCCACATCTTCACAAGGACATTAACCAAATTGAGGCAGTCCAGAGAAGGGCAACCAAAATGGTGCAGGGACTGCATCAGAAGACATATGAGGACAGATTAACAGAGCTCAATATGTATACCCTAGAGCAAAGGAAGGAGAGAGGTGATATGATCGAGGCATTCAAACACCTTAAGGGCATTAACAAGGTGAAAGAGTCTAACATGTTTAAATATAAGAAAAATAGCAGGACAAGAGGACACAGCATGAGTTTAGAGGGGGGCTGATTAAGGGGGAATGTGAGGAAGTTCTTTTTCACAGAAAGGGTGGTGGATGCATGGAATGGCTTACCACAAGAAGTGGTGGCTATGAATACAGTGCAGGGCTTCAAACAGGCATGGGATAGGCATAAGAGAGCAATACAAATGACTATGAATAGATAGGCCACTGACAGAGCAAAGGCCGATGGCACATTTATAAGGTAGAAAAAGAAATGGGCAGACTGGATGGGCCTTGCAGTCCTTATCTGCCGTCAACTTCTATGTTTCTATGTTAATTCTGTTTGTTGCCCCTGTTCCATACATAGCACTGTTGCTTTACAGGTTTATACCTCAGTGCTGTGTAAGTTATATGCAATTACACAATGGTGTGATTACACAGAGAACAAAAATCATAACATCAGAAGTTGAAACAAATTGCACCCCCCATGGTACATAAGTTGTTGCCTCAAAAATAAATGTATACACCAGGAGTTACATGGTGTATGCATTCCTACACCCTTGATGTCAAGTTTTGCTTAGGTAAATAACCTATTTTTAGGGTTTCTGACCTCAGAGTGGATATTGAGAGATGGGGACAGTGAGGGAAGGGAGCGGGGATCGCCCTTTTGAACTGGTCTGATTGTCTCTGTCTGAAGATTGTGGTATAAACCCACCCTACCTACCCCATCCCACCCTCCCCATGTTCATCTGGTTTTATAGCACTGGATATATTCTCATCAGAGAACAAAGTTAGAAAAGGGGAGAAAAAAGATTTAATATTTGTGTTCTTTTCTTTCCTGGTTAGGCAAGGCAGTGGGTGTGAGAGACTGGAATGGGAAGAACATACTTGAAGATGCCTAGTGGGATGGAGAGTTCAGGAAGATGGGACAGGCAGGATCAGAGGGGTGGGGTAGACAGGGGCGTTGGGTAGGAGCAGAGAAAGAGGAGAGGCAGGAAGGGATATTAGGCTGCAATGGCTGCGGGGCAGCCATCTTTTTAAAAATTGCATGGAAGGCTGAGGGGTGCTTTGTGTGCACACAGCTTCAACATCTAAGAGATGAGATTGAAAGGCTGAAGAGGAGTTGTGTGGAGGAGGTGGGCAGAACTGGAGGGACCATCTAGGGATTATGGGCCATAGGAGGGCTCACTCAGACAGCATAGCCGGCAGACTTGGGGATGGGTGGGGGCAAAATGAATCAAAACCACCATGTCAGAGTCGAGTAAGTACACGGTGGTCAAGAATAGGGGAAAAACAAGACCTAGGTCTGTGCAGGATGAGACATCAAAAGACGGAGGTTCAGAGATGGCTCAGGGAACAGCGAAGAGAAGGAGTAACAAATTCTCAGTAATGACAATCCTAGAAGACTGGGAGGGGGAAGAGTACAGAGGGGAGGTAGGAGAAGGGGGGGTAAGGAACACAGTTCATGCACCAGAGGGGATATGTGATCCAGGCCTTTAAAAAAGCACCTGACTACTGTCTCCTGCACCGTTAGCTGACTGGCCCAAGCCCGGTAAGCAGAGATGGCTGCCAGGTGCACCCTAAAGGTCGGTGATGGAGAACCCCCTTTGGACAAAGACCAAAGGTAGTCGAGAATGTTAGCCACCGGACAGGACAGAGGATTTAGGCCCTTTCCCTGACATCAAATGGAACATTTTTTCCATTTGAAGGCATAACATTTCCTGGTTGATTCCCTTCTGGATGCCTCCACCACGGTGAGGACATCCTCGGAAAGACTCAAAGCCTGGAACTCTAGCCACTCAGGTACCAGGCTGTGAGGTGCAGGGATTGAAGGTCCGGATGGTATACCTTCCCCCTGATTGAGAGAGATCAGGTCTAGGCATGCTGGAAGCCGCTCCGGGAGCCTGCAGCTGAGGCTGAGGAGATCTGGATACCAGAACTGGTGCGGCCAGTCTGGGGCTACCAGAATCACCTTCACCTTGTCCCTCTTCACCTTGAGGAGCACCTTGTGGATCAAGGGAAATGGAGGGAAGGTGTAGAAGAGGCCTGGGGTCCATGGCCTTGAGAAGACATCCCCCTGCAGTGAGCCCTGCTGAGGGGGGGGGGCGAGCAAGAAACAGCCTCAGCTTGGTGTTGTTCCTGGAGGCAAACAGGTCCACCATCGGTTTGCCCCAGTGGGAGAACAGGGTGCAAGCTACCTCTGGATGGAGAGACTACTCGTGGGATGTCTCGCTTAAGAGGCTGAGAGCATCTGCCAGATGGTTTGAGGCTCCTGCCACATGAATGGTTAGGAGATCTGCCTCACAGATGGCTGACATGGGTCCAGATGCAGAGCACCTCCCTGCAAAGCAGATGGGAATGTGTGCCTCCATGTTTGTTGAGGTAGTACATGGTCATGGTACTGTTTGTTTGGACTTGAACCACTTGACCCCGGAGCTGAGGAGCAAAAGCTGACAGTGCCAGTCTGACTGCTGTAAGCCCCAACAGGTTGATGTGGTATCAGGACTTCTCAGGGATCCAGAACCCATGGGCCCTTTTGTCCCCCATGTGGGCTCCCCAGCCCATGAGAGAGGCATCGGTCATGCGGATGGCCATCTGCTCAGGTGGACAAACGGGATCCCTTCCTGCAACCGGTCTGGGGTGGTCCACCATTGGAGAGTGTCCCACATCTTCTGGGTTACAGTGATCAGCTGGTCGAAATGACCATGGCGCTGAGTCCACTGGGTGGCCAGCTCCCAATAAAGGGGGTGCATGTGCCAACGGACCACGGAGGTACATACCGCCATGTAACCCAGAAGATGCAGAAAGTTCCTTGGTAGAGCTCAATTGCCCAACTAGAAATGATTGGGCAAAGGAGGAGAGAATCTCTGCCCTGTCTGCCGGGAGCCAAACTCTGGCTTGATGAGAGTTGAGCTCTGCCCCGATGAAGCACATCACTTGGGAAGGCATGAGTTCTGACTCAGCCTCATTGATCAGGAGGCCGAGTTGGGAGCAGGTCTGGAGGGCCAGGTCTCTGGACCTCTCCACCTCCTACTGAGTGGGATGTGCTAAGAGCCAATCGTTGAGGTAGGGGTAAATTCTGACTCCCCCGACACCTGAGATGGGCTGCCACCACTGCGACGCATTTGGTGAAGACCCGTGGGGTCTATGACAGGCCGAATGGCATGGCTCGGAACTCGTATCAGGTCCCTTCAGCTCTGAAGTGGAGGAACCGCCAATGAGACGGATGGATTGGGACATAAAAGAACGCATCCTGCAGATCCAGTGAACAAAACCACATATTTTTCTCCAAGGATGGTATGATCTGGGACAGCGTGACCATCCAAAAGGTGTGTGACCTGACATACTGATTCAGGTCATGCAGATCTAGAATGGGGTGCCAGCCCTCCATCCGCTTGGGCACCAGGAAGTACTTGGAGACAAAGTCTGGATCTGCTGTAGAATCCACCACTGGAGCTACTGCCTGCATGAGGAGGAGCTGAGAAATGTCATCTCGGAGAGATGACTGAGTATGGATAGTTACTCTTTCCACCAGAGGGGCTTGGCTTGGCTTGGAGGGTAATGCTTGAATTCCAGAGGCAATCCCTGACTGACCAATTCCAAAACCCACCTGTCCATGGTGATAACGGACCAGGTGGAAAGAAAGTGGCTGAGCTGGCCCCCCATGGGAGGATCCAGAGCTGGCGTGACGGGAGAGTGGGTGGCAGCCCCCGCCCTGTTACTGAGCAGACTTGGAGGAGGAGGATCCAGGACCTGAACCTTGGCCTCCTTTATGGGCCAGGGAGGGCCAAGGCTTGGGCAGGGGGTACCAAGCTTGAGCCTGTTGCTGCTGTTGCTGCTGCCCTCCTTGAAAGGAGTGTTGCTTGGCTGCAGAGGAAGAGTGTTGAAAAGGCTTCTTCGTCTGCTGTTTCTTGCTCGAAGAACCTTCAGCAGAAGTATTGTTCAAGGTGGCATTGGACTGCTCAAAACACTGAAGGTGACCAGCCACACCTGGGCTGAAAAGGTCGGTGCTGAGGAAAGGCACATCAGCTAACTTATGCTGAGTATCCGCTGGGAAGGAGGAGAGCCTCAGCTAAGCCCTGCGATGACAGGCAACTGCGGCTGCCATCGAGTGGGCACAAGAATCCCCAATATCCAGGGCTGTCTGAAGCTGCTGTCTGGCAACAGCCCAGCCCTGATCCCAGACCTGCTTGATCGTGGTCTGCATGTCCATGCGGAGGTGTGGGAGGACTTCATCCAAAGACCCCAAGAGGGTATGGGAGAAGTGTGCCATAATGACGGCCGAACTTGCCTGACTAAGGTCTAAAGATGAGGCCACACAGACCTTTCAAGCTGAATGATCCAAATATTTGAATTCCTTTTCTGGAGGTCGGTCAGTGTCGGCAGAACTGCCAGTACGCCTGAACACAGAGGCGGTAACCAGGCTCTCAGCCGAAGGTTGCTCTCTGAACTCCACAAGGGACCCCATGGGCACCACATACTTGTGGGCCATGAGGGCAGATGGAGCTGGACAGGAGGCAGGGCACTTCCAAAGTTCTAGAGCCGGGCCAACTGTGCCCTTGGTCACAGGAAAGGCCTCCATCGGGGTATCCCCTCTCTGGAGATTGTCCTTGAGATGGTACTCTGCCTTTTTCTGGATAGGTTCCAGGGACACCCTTGTAAACTCAGAGATGAGGCGAAGAATGCCCTGAAAAGATGAAGGACCACCCTCCATCTGTATCCCACCAGCCAATTCATCACTGCAAGGATGAGAATGCAGGCCAGTGTCATCCAAATCTGAGGAATCTGCATACAACGGTCGGCTGCCAAGGTCAGTCTGGGGTGACAGTGACCGAGAGTCTGGTTGATCTCCCTTGTAAGGAGTCCCTCCCACAGGCAGCTGTCAGGAGACACTGGCAGGACCGGTGTCTTCCCAGGGTCAGGAACCACTTCCTCGGTGGGATTCTCAGTGACTGGTCTCCTTGTCAGGGAAAGAAAGGACCGGAGTCCGATCCAGAGAGTCGGTGACTGGAGGGCAAGGCCAAGAAGCCAATGGCTGAAGAGGCAATCTCAACCAAAGTCGAGACTGCCGGTTCCTGGAACAAGGATCTCTCCCGATCTCAAGAACATCTTTGCCGAGATGAAGATGATTCCGGGTCCTTTTCCAGCTTACGGGACCGAAAGAAGTGCGTGCCCGCAGGACCCTCCCCCTTGGTAGGGAGAGACTGGCACAACTCTAGGAAAGAACCCAAGAAGGTGGAGCCCAGATTGAGTGGAATGAAGAAGCTCCAAGAGGAAGATTCTGAAGCCAGAGCCACTTCCTCCTCGAAGGTTTGCATATGTTCCAACTACTCAGCAGATCACACAGCCATGGAAACCATCCAGCGAGCCTCCTTTGATTTCACCGGAGGGTTCCATTTTTCTGGCCTCCCCAACTTCAGGTGTGCGAGAGGGTCATTAAGGACGTTAGGGTGAAATGCAAGGCAGAAGTCGTACTTAGAGGTATCATGGCCGACACCCAGGCAGTAGATGCACACGACGTGGGGATCGATGTGCAACATTTTCTGGCTGCACGAACACCAGCGAAATCTGGGGGAAGACTTATCTTCCATAATCGAAGAAGAAGAGTCACAGTCGCTAATGCGAACTAGATGGAGTTTTGGAAGAACCGATGGTTTTGAAGCCAGGGCCTACAACATGCAGGAGCATGAAGGAGGCAACCTGAGTCTTCCAGCGGAAAGGACGATCTAGTGTCATGGGGCGGAGCAAGCCCTGCTGAGGGGGGTGGGCATGAAACAGCTTCAGCTTTGTGTTCTCCCTGAAGGTGAACAGATACACCTGAGGTTTGCCCCAGTTGGAGAACAGGCTGTGTACTACCTCTGGATGGAGATACCACTTGTGGGACACCTTGCCCACACAGCTGAGAGCATCTGCTAGTTGGTTCAAGGCTCCTGCCACATTGAAGGCTAGGAGATCTGCCTCTAGTCGGCTCATGACAGTCCAGATGTGGAGCGCTTCCCTGCACAGAGGTCAGGAGTGAGTGCCGCTCTGCTTGTTGAGATAGTACATAGTCATGATATTGTCAATCTGGACTTGTACCGGACTCTGAACGAGTGGAGTGAATGCTGACAGTGCCAGATGGACTGCTCTGAGCTCCAGCCTGTTGATATGACATCGGGATTCCTTGGGGGTCCACAGCCCATGGAATCTGTGATTCTCCATGTGGGTACCCCAGCTCATGAGAGGCATCAGTCATAAGAATGACCATTGGCCTGGGATGGACAAATGGGATTCCATCCTGCAAGTGTGCTAGAACAGTCCACCATTGAAGAGCGTCCCACATCTTCTGAGTCACAGTGACTGGCTGGTCGAAGTGACCATGTCACAGTTCACCGACTAGCCAGCTCCCACTGAAGGGGGCGCATATGTCATCGGGCCCATCAGACCATGGCAGTGCAGGCCACCATGCACCCAAAAAGGCACAGGAAGTCCCGGGCAGGGCACAAGTGCCCAACCAGAAATCATTGGGCAAAGGAGGAGAGAATCTCTGCCCTGTCCATCAGGAGGGTGGCTCTGGCTCAGCAAGAGTCAAGCTCTGCCCCAATGAAGCAGATCTCCTGCGAAGGTACGAGTTCCGACTTGATCTCATTGACCAAGAGACCAAGTTCGATTCAAGTTCGGAGGGCCAGATCCCTGGACTTCTCCACCTCCTGTCTGGAAGAACCCGCTATGATCCAATCATCAAGACAGGGGTACACTCTGACCCCTCGATGCCGAAGATGGGCTGCCACCACTGCAATGCATTTGGCGAAGACCAGGGGGACTGATGACAGGTCGAACAGCATGGCTCGGAACTCGAAGAGGGCTCCCTCTGCTTAACAATGGAGGAACCTGCAGTGAGACAGACTGATCGGGACATGAAAGAACACATCCTGGAAATCTAGAGAGCAAAACCACATGTTCTGCTTGAGATATGATTTGATCTGAGACAGAGTTACCATCCTGAATGTGCAGGACCTGAGAAACTGGTTCAGGTCGTGCAGATCTAGAATGGGGTGCCAGCTCCCCATACATTTCGGGACCATGAAATATCTAGAAACAAACCCTGGGTTGACAGGGGGATCCATGACTCTAGCCACAACCTCCTTGCAGAGGAGTTGGGTGATGTTGTCTCAAAGTGCCGAATAAGTGTGCATGGACACCATATCCTCCCATGGGACACAGGCTCAGCTTGGTGGGTACTGCTTGAATTCCAGAGGCAGCCCCTGGCCGACCACTTCCAGAACCCACCTGTACATTGTAACAGCAGACCAGGCAGAAAGGAAGTGGTGGAGCCAGCCCCCCATGGGAGGACACAGAACTTGTGTGATGGGTATGGGGATGGCCACCTCCCATCAATGTGCAGGCTTGGAGGAGCGGGAGGAGCATTCAGTTTGGGGACCATCAGGACCCATTTCTCCAGGCTTACAGGCTGCCGGGGGCCCTGACTTGGGCCGAGGATGCCAAGGTTGTGCCTGCTGCAGTTGCTGCCCCAATTGGAAATGGGGCTACTTGGACACAGAGGCACAAGGCCAGAAAGGCTTTCTTTTCTGCTTTTTGGAACCCTGGGTGTCCTTCTGAGCAGAAGTCACAGAGTCCAAGGTGGCACTGGACTTCTCTATGCACTGGAAATGACTATCCAGTCCTGGACTGAAGAGGTCGGTACCCAGGAAAGGGACATCTGTCAACTTGTGCAGAGTGTCTGCTATGAAGGTGGAAACCCTCAGCCAGGCCCTGCGGTGCATGGTAACTGCGGCTGCCACCAAGTGGGCAAGAGTCCCCGGGGTCCAGAGCTGTCTGGAGTTGCTGCTTCACAACCGTCCAGCTCTGGGCATGAACCTGCTTGACCGTGGTCTGGAGGTCTGTGGGGAGGTGGGGAAGAACCTCATCAAGAGAGCCCAGAAGGGCATGAGAAAAATACACCATGATGATAGCCGAGCTTGCATGACAAGGCCCAGTGAAGAGGTGGCATAGACTTTCCGAGCCGAATGGTATAATTTTTTGGATTCTTTGTCCGGGGGTCTATCGGTTTTTCACAAATTACCCAAGCACCTGAACACAGATTCAGTCACCAATCCCTCAGCTAAGGGGTGCTCTGTAAATCCCGAAAGGGAACCAATGGTACCACATACTTGCGGGCCATTCAGGCTGAGGGCACGGGACAGGATGCTGGGTGCTGCCGCCTCTCCAAAGCTGGACCAACAATGGCCTCGGCCACTAGGAAGGCCTCAGTTGGCAAATCCCCTCATTTGAGGATATCAGTGAGAGGATATTCAGCCCATTTCTAAATGTATTCTAAGGGCATCCCCATGGATTCAGAGATGAGACAGAGGATGCCCATGAAAGAAGTGGGGCCTTCCTCCATCGAAAGACTCCTGATGGATTCCTTGTCCAGGGGGAGAGAATGTAGGTTGGAGTCCAGATAGAGTGGCTGGCCACCAGAGTCACCCTCCAGCCAAGTAGGATGGTCGTAGTAAGGGTGAAGGATAGCCTATGCGGGAGGCCTGGAATGGGCTAAGTTTCCTTAGAAAAGAGCCCCCAAAGGAGGCTGCTTAGGTGGCGGCTCCACCACAATCAGTGGACAGGCCAGTTTCAGCTGAGCCTGAATGGTCTTGTCTGGTTCCGCAGGTGGAGGTACGATACGGACTGGCTCCTGAGGGGTCAACATCAGCCTACAGGGTGACAGCCAAGTAATGGATGGGGTGGAAGCCGAAGTTGACTTCTGGACGGACATAACCAGCTGCTGCCACATCAAATCCTCGTAACGTCGACACAGTTTTCGTCGAAGCCTCTCCTCATCCGAGGAGGACAAGGAATAGTGGCAGTGGCGGCACTTTTTGAAGTGCTTATGCACCGTCTTTGGCCTGTCAGTCGAAGGAGTCTGAGACCTCGACTTGGACCATCGGGGGGGACCAATGGGATCATTCAGATGGAGCCGGGGAGAACCGTGGCTCTTCCTGCTCGGGGACCTGGACCACAAGGGGTTTCCCAGTGGGCTGGTTTCCTCCTCGGTGGGAACAGACAGGACCGGGGCCTGAATAAGGAGTTGTCGGCCTCATCAGCGATGATGGGTTGAGAATAATCTCGACTGGGTCATTGTCCCGCTTCTCTCAGCCGGCTGGCCTGACAGGGGTATAGAGAAGCCAGCAGCCAAGGTCGCAACCTCAGTGAAGTTGAGACATTAGATTCCTGGGACGAGATCTCTCACAGTCCCAAGAATGTCAGGTGAGACAATCCTTCCCTGTCCTCCTTATGGGACCGAGAGATGTGTACACCCAAGGGGCCTCTTCCTTGGTAGGGAGGAACCGACACATCTCCAAAAGAAGCCTGAGAAGGTAGAGCCTAGATTGATCAGGACGATTGACATAGAAGAGGACCAGTCAGCAGCCTGAGCTGGCTTATTTCTGCCAAGTCAGAAGACCAGCTGAATAATGCCTTGCAAGACACAACCTTGATGTTCCAGTCCCTGGGCATCACTCTGAATTGGTCAAAGTCACACCCTTGGCCCTCCCAAAGACTAGTATATTGGGGTGTCCTAGACACCATTCAAGGTATGGCCTTTCTGCCAGCAGACAGAGCAGAACAGCTGAGAGGAGTTGCCTAAAAGGTGCAGACCTCAGGCCTAGTCACAGTGAGAGTGATCCTTCAACTTCTAGGGCATATGGCAGCCACCATAGCCATGGTTCTTTAGGCACGGCTGAACATGAGGACTCTACAGTGGCACCTCAGCATAGACGAGTTGGACCAGCCCATTCAGATATCTCAGGCAGTCTGTCGTTCTCTTCTTTGGTGGATAAATCTGGTCAACCTCGAGGTAGGGGTTCCCTTTCAGAGGTCGAGTTCGATGTATATCCTCACTACAGATGCTTTGGGTCTAGGCTGGGGAGCCCATCTGGATGTACACCAAACAAAGGGCTCTTGGAATACCATGGAACGGTCTCTTCACATCAATATTCTGGAAATGAGAGCCATACTGTATGCCTTCCAGGCTTTCCAAGGCCCGCTCTACCAGGGTCCACTTCTAGTTCAGTCAGACAACACTCCGATAGTGTTTCATCTAAACAAGCAAGGAGCACTCACTCCTACCCTCTATGCAGAGAGGCCATGAGAGTGTGGCATTGGGCAGTAGAACATGGCCTGGACATCACAGCAGTTCATGTACTGGGGTCCAGAATGTTCTCACTGACAGGCTAAGTTGCTCTTGATCTCTGAATCACAAGTGGGAATTGCAACAAGAAGTGGTAGAAGACCTCTTCAAAAGATGGGGTCATCCAGAGTTGGACCTCTTTGCATCCTCGTGAAATGCCATACTGCCAAATTTCTGCTCGCTAGATCTAGGGCCCAGTGATCTCACTTCAAGGGGGAGCTCTTGCAGCTGGTAATACCAATAGGACTAAGGTGCCAGGCATTAGGACCACATGGAAAAATCTGGTTAACAGTCTGTGGTGGGGGACCAACCCCAACATTGGCTCCACCTGATGTCAGACGTGGTATAATGGGGGCGGTCCCCCGGTGCCATCTCAGTTCTTTTCCCACCATCAACCCACTTACCTCGGCTCCCTGGAAGTCTAGTTTTCACAGTCAACCGCGCTTTTTTCCTCACCATTTCTAATGCTTTGATTCCAGTCTTTTTTCGACAGTCATTCAACAGATTTGCATGTCTTCGCCTCTCCCACGTGGTGCAAGTCGAAGTGTCGGTGCTGGAAGCAGATCCCAGCCAAGGACAGCCATGCAGCCTCCTTGATCTGCTTAGGACCAGACCACCAGACCAACGATTGCCCACACTGCCTGAAACTTAATAACAAGACCCACATCAGAAGAGCCAATGCCCTGAAGGCTTATCTTCTAGAGAAACAGGTGGCAACCATGCAGAAATCTCCATCAGGGCACAGCTCTTCATCCCCTACTAGAGAGTCTCCTCCAAAGAGAAGCCATCGGGGGGGGAAGCATCACCATCAACGGGAGAAAGATAGGGCCAGGTTGGAGTCCCACCCTAAATCCCCCTGCCATAGATCCTCTTCTTCCTCGGCCTCTGGCAGGAGGTCAGCATTGGTCCTTCCGGCTACCTCTGAGACTGTTCCAAAGAAGACGTCCTCCTCTTCATCCCAGGAAAAGGGAATGGAGTCTTCTTCTGGGTTCTCATCCGCCCAGCTCCCTTAGCCCACCGACCCCACAAACCTTCGCATGGATTGACCCAAGAGAACAGGTGTCTTCAGGCAGGTCTTTGGAAACAGACTGTAAGTCCAGTGGTTCATCCGATAAATGCAAACACTCAGACAACTCCACCAGGCACCAAGAGACCATCTGGCACTGGACACCTTTGCCTCCTGCAAAGGGACAGTCTCCCACAGGGGACAGATAACCCTTGAGTCAGGCTAGCTTGCTTGTGGTCCAGGAAAGGGTGCCACTGGCCAACATGAGGCTGACGGCCCCCAAAGATCAGGCATCTGTCCCTACTCCCGGGGACCAGTCGCCTGATGATTCACAATCGAAAAAGGAAGCCAGATCGGATGACTGGTCTGCCCCGATACTGAGCCAGACCCGCAACCCAATACTATTGTGGGGGAGTCTCCAGACCAGATGCCTGCACCAGAGGGTCCTAAAAGCCTAGCACCCAATGCCCCACACCCCCGGTCATCCCGCTAAGATGTCAGTGCCTTGTTCACCTCCTGGTGGAACACTGTAAAAGGAGGCTTGCTCTACAGGCCTCTGGAGCCCTCCTGAAAAGAAACCCCTGCATCACCTCCTTCGTCTGCTGATGGTCAGGCACCTGATAAGGGCTCTTGTCCACTGTTAGGCCCCGTTGGAAGAAGAAGAAGGCACTTGTCTTTGGTGCCTTCTTTGAGCGGTCACCCACTGTTGTCCTCTGGCGAGGATGCAGGTGACTCATCCTCCGATTACTCTTCTGGGGAAGATCTTCCGTTACCCTCCCCTAGTCTATGAGACTCACCTAGGTCTCCCCCAGATGATCCTTCATTCCTTGATATAATGAGGCACATTCGAACTTTCTACCAGTGGGACACTGAGGAGCTTGATCCTGAGAGGTGTTGCTTGGCAAAGTTTTTGGGATCCAAGGACCCTAAACCCTTAGTCATCCCACCTTTGGTAGAGCATTTTCAGGATGATACCAGGCTCTCCTGGCAGCGCACCTCCACTACATCGTCAGTGCCAAGAAAGGCAGACAGACTGTAAAGGACACCTAAAGGGGAACCATTCTTGCGGGAGGATCCCAAAGCAGATTCCATGGTGCTCACAGCAGCTCATGGAAGAGCTCAACAGCCTAAACATATGAATGTCCAGCCTTCAGACCCTGAGTCCAAGAAGCTGGACCACATGGGATGAAAAGTCTGTACATTGGTCACTGGGGCTATTCATTCTTTGAATTTTTTAGCCCACTTCAGGACTCTGGTAAGGCAATAGATGAGGTGCACAGAATGTACAAGTCAGAACTGCCCTCTTCCTGTCATCGTCCTTTTCATAAAAACCAAGGACAACAAGGGAGGAGGCATCCCCAAAACAAAGGAGCCTTAAAAAGACATGGCTACCCTGTCCCTTCCGGCACCCAGAGCCCCAAACATCCCAAGGCACCCCAAACCCCCTTGCCCAACCCCCCAAACACAGCATGACTTCATGTCGTCCCTCCCCACCCTCAGATTCCATTGGGGGAGATGGAAGGAGGGAGATTCTCCCTCTACCTGTCAGGGTGGTCCAGTATCACCTTACACCAGTGGGTCCTTCAGACAATAGAGAGGGGTTACTCCCTAGAGTTTCTGAACTGTCCTCTGGACAATTCTCCTACCACTTCCCATTGCTCACTCAGCCAAGCCCTTCTTCTGATAGCAGAGATACAGACCCTCCTACAGAAGAAGGCCAACCAGGTGGTTCCACCTACCCAGCAGGGCAAAGGCTTCTATTCACATTTTTTTCTGGTTCCCAAGAAAATGGGAGACCTCTGCCCTGTACTGGATCTCAGTCAGCTAAACCAATATATTCAGTACTGGAGGTTCAGAATGGTGAAACTGGCAAGCCTCCTGCCTATGATCCATCAAGGAGACTGGCTGTGCTCCCTAGATATGCAGAATGTGTACATGCACAGCAAATCCCTGCCCTCGCACAGGAAGTTCCTGCACTTCCTTTCAAGGTCTGCAAAATCAATTCAGGGTACTTCCGTTCGGCCTGTCATCAACAAAAAGGAGTCTTCACCAAGTGCCTGGCAGTGGTAGCAACGGCTCTGAGAAGGAAAGGTCACTTTGTATACCCTTACCTGGACGACCAGCTGACCAATGCCTTGCAATAAACAACATTGGCATTCCAGTCCATGGGCATTACTCTGAATTGGTCAAAGTCACATCTCCTAAAGGCTTCAGTATATTGGGGTGATCCTAGACACCATTCAAGGCATGGTCTTTCTGCCAGCAAACAGAGCAGAACAGATGAGAGGAGTTGCCCGGAAAGTGCAGACCTCAGACTAAGTCGCAGTGAGAGTGATCCTGCAACTGCTAGGGCATATGGCAGCCGCCATAGCCATGGTTCTGTTAGCAAGGCTGACCATGAGGACTACAGTGGCACCTCAGAGTTCAGTGGGACCAGGGTACAGATGAACTGGACCGAACTATTCTGATTTTTGAGGCGGTCCATCGTTCTCTTCTTTGGTGGTTAAGTCCAGTCAACCTCAAAGTAGGGGTTCCCTTCCAGAGGCTCAGTCCAGTGCTGATCCTTACTATGGATGCTTCGGGTCTAGGCTGGGGAGCCCATCTGGATGTATACTGAACAAAGGGCTCTTGGAACATAGTAGAACGGTTTTTCCACATCAGTGTTCTGGAGATGAGAGCCGTACTGTATGCCCTTCAGGCTTTCTAAGGCCAGCTCTACCGGGGCCCACTCTTAGTCCAGTCAGACAACACCCCAGTAGTTTTTCATCTAAACAAGCAAGGGGACATGCACTCCTACCACCTATGCAGAGAGGCCATGAGAGTGTGGTGCTGGGTAGTAGAACACGGTCTTGACATCACGGCGATTCACATGCCAGGGGTCCAGAATGTTCTCACCGACAGTCTAAGCCGCTCTTGATCTCTGAATCACAAATGGGAGTTGCATCAAGAGGTGGCAGAAGACTGCTTTGAAAGATGGGGTTGACCAGAGTTGGATCTCTTTGCCTCTCTGTGCAATGCCAAACTGCCAAATTTCTGCTTGCTAGATCCAGGGCCTGGTGTTTTCTACTGAGACTCATTGTCCCTGTCCTGGGCAGGGAGGTATCTATATACACCTTCCCTTTTCTTCAGAGAGTCTTGCTCAAATTGCAGATGGAGGAAGCCAGGATGATCCTGGTAACTCCTCTCTGGCCTCGTCAGATCTGGTATCTGCTGCTGCAGCAACTGGCCATGCAGCCTTCCATGCAGTTTCCCCCTCCTCTCACTTGTTCTCTGAAGAGCAGGGGACACTCATCCACCCAGCTCTGCAGCCTCTACATTTGCATGCCTGGCTCCTGCAGTCTTAGTGGAGGAGAGATTAGGGGGTGTCAAGTAGAATGGCAGAGGTACTAATAGCTAGAAAACCTTCCACCAGGGCAACCTATGCCAAGAAGTGGAAGCGTTTTTGCTTATGGGCAGCACCCCGTTCATTGGACCCCTTGGATTGTCCGGTAAAATGCGTGCTGGAGTACCTTCTTCATCTTTTGGACTTGGGCCTCAGCTACTCATCCATTAAGGTTCACCTCTGTGCTCTGTCAGCCTACCACGGTCCTATAAACGGAAAGACTCTGGCACAACTTGACGTGTGCAAGACCTTCTTGAGAGAATCTTACACATCAGACCCCCACGGAGGGATTTTGTCCCTCCATGGGATCTTCTTTTTGTTTTAGGGAAGCTCACCCTTCCCCCTTTTGAGCCTGCTGCAACATGCGAGCTTCGCTTTCTCTTTTGGAAAGTGTTATTTTTAGTTGTCGTTACCTATGCTCTGAGAGTTTCTGAGCTACAGGCTCTGGTGTGTAAAGAGCCTTATCTTGTTTTCCATACAGACAGGGTGGTACTGCGTACTAACCCTAGGTTTTAACCGAAGGTGGTGTCCGAACTGACCCTGAATCAGGACATCCAGCTTCCTGTCTATTACCTAGAGTACTCTAATAAGGGGGAGGCCCTGTTGCATACTCTGGATGTACATAGGATCCTCAAGTATTACCTCAGCAGAACTAGTTCTATTCGGCAGACAGACCATCTGTTCATTTCATTTACCTATAGGAAGGCAGCTCAGTCCATACCTTTATCAGACACTACAGTCTGGATGTTGCCTCTAGGAGGAGAGCAGGCTTTGGACTAGTAATCCTTCAGGGTCTCCTTTCCTAAGCTCCAACTTATAAGTTTTTGTCAGTGATCAGTTTGTCCTCCTCCCATCTGACCTGAGCCTATCTTTGGGTAGTGCTTGGGACTCAGTCCTATTGGTATTACCTGCTGCAAGAGCTCCCCCTCGAAAAGCGTTATTTTTAGTTGCCATTACTTCTGCTCAGAGAGTTTCTGAGCTACAGGCTCTGACGTGTTAAAACTCATTCAGGCTTAGATACACCTGTAGGTGGCATCTGTAAGCATAGCCACTCAGGCCAATAACGCCTGTCTACTCAGTTGACTTACACTCAGGCCTGAAAACATCTGAGGAAGTCAGAAGTTTTTACCTAAATATTAAACAAACCAAATTGCTTAGAATTGATTGCATAGCACCGTTAGAAAGTTAATTTTGTGCTGAACAATTTTGCCACTGGTACTTTGTGTCTACCATGTATATTTTAGGGGTTATTTGCATTTGTTTAAGGTATGGTGTGCATGGCTGACATTTGTCTCTCAGTCCTCACCTAAGCACCTTGAAAAAATCTGAAAAAAAACACAGTTCTTTGGTATTTCTACTAGTATAAAATAAAAATTAAATTGATTACAATTGATTGCGTAGCTCCACTGGAAAGGTAATGTTGTGCTGAACAAATTTGCCATTTGTACTTTGTGTGTAGCACTTACGGTTCAAGAGGTATTCACATTTGTTTGTGGCATGCTGATTATGGCTTGATTTTGCTTAGAACGGCCCAGGATGCAGTGCTAAGAGTATACAGGGCATAAGTGGTGGAAGTCTCAAAGAACTCTTGTGGTGTGAATGAGTTAAGAACCTTACCTTGTTTTCCATAGGGACAGGGTGGCACTGCGTACTAACCCTAAGTCTTTAACAAAGGTGGTGTCTGAACTTACCCTGAACCAGGACATCCAGCTTCCAGTTTATTTTCCAGAGTATTCTAATAAAGGGGAGGCTCTGTTGCATACTCTGGATGTACATTGGATACTCGTGTATTACCTCAACAGAACTAGCTCTGTCTGGCAGACGGGCCAGTTGTTTGTTTCCTTTGCCTATAGGAAGGTGAGCTCCTGTCACCAAGCAAACACTGACCAGATGGTTGGTGCATTGCATCACCTTTTCCTATCAGCACTACAACAAACCCTTACCGGGATCGGTTAAGGGTCACTCTACCAGAGACATGGCAACTTCCTTTGCCTCTCTGCGGAATGTATCTTCGGCAGACCTTTGTGCTGCTGCCACTTGGAGCTCAGTCCATGCCTTCATCAGACACTACAGTCTGGACATTGCCTCTAGGAGGAGAGCAGGTTTTGGACTAGCAGTCCTTTAGGGTCTCCTCTCCTAAGCTCCAACTTTTCAGTTATCCTCCTCCCCTCTGTCCTGGGTCTCTCTTTGGGTACTGCTCGGGACTCAGTCCTATTGGTATTACCTGCTGCAACAGCTCCCCCCCGAAGTGAGATAGTACAGTTATGTAAGAACTTACTGTAACAGTAGATCTTCGAGAGGAGTTCTTGCAGCAGGTGACTTTCCCATCCTCCAACCCCCAGGTACAAGATTATTTTCCTTCTCTTTGGGTATGGGAGACCCTCCTTGGTTCTCCATTCTGTTTGTCAGCCAGGTCTTCTGTGGGAAAACTGAGATGGTGTCGGGAGACTGACGCCTTTATACCCTGTCTGATGTCGGGCGGAGCAGACGTTGGGGGAGGTCCTTGACACAGACTGCTAGCTGGAACATTTTTTCATTGGGTCCTAACACCTGGTGGCCTTAGTCCTATTGGTATTATCTGCTGCAAGAGCTCCTGTTAAAGATCTACTTTTACGGTAAGTTCTTACATAACAGTACTTTCCATTTGGTGCCAGGGCAAGGGCCTGGACCCTTTATCCTGTCCAGTAGCTAGCATCGTCGACTACTTTTGGTCCCTGTCCAAAGGGAGCCTTCGGTCTATGACCCTTAAGGTGCACATGGCAGCCATCTCTGCTTGTCGGGTGTGGGCCGGTCAACAGACAGTGGCACAGGAGAAGGTAGTCTGGTGCTTCTTTAAAAGCCTCAACCATATTTCTCCTCTGGTATGTGTGAACCACCACCACCACTGTGGGATCTTCTGTTGGTACTGGCTCATGGGCAAGCCATTTGAACCAATGCACATGTGTGAGATGTCACATCTGTCATGGAAGACCACCTTCTTGCTAGCTATCATGTCAGCCAGGACTGGGAAGCTCCAGGCGCTCTCTGTCAAGTCTCCTTACCTGGTCTTCCACAGGGACAAGGTTGTCCTATGCCCCACCTGACAGTGTCAAACTTGCATCGTCTGCCAGATCTTGTAAGTCCTGGGACAGCCTCTGATAACATTGCTGAGACTTTGAGGACATAAAGGCATAAACAAGGGGCACAATATGACTATTTTCAGGACTGCCAACAGGGGCATGTATTGAATATAGCTGCCTGAACATAATGGACACTGTTCTGAATGTGCCATCCATGAGCCAGTACGGTGCATTATGCAGAAGCTGTATGTTTTGTTTTGTGGCAAAGATAGTGATTTTCTTTTCATCGAATGTTGAATCCCCTGGTGAACCAGGGGTGCCCATTTACAAGCTTCGGCTCATCAGGCACAACTATTTCCTTGAGGGTTCTGGATTCTGAAGGCATGTCGAGGAGACGGGCCCTCTTCACAACCTGCTGCAAAGATTGTTTCCTAGGCATGCATTATCTAACTTCCTCCATCAGACTTGATGTGACTGCCTGTATAAGTTGTGCCAGGATATCATGAGTGTCCACAGCTCTCCACTTCAGGAATGCAATGGCACATGCAATGGGTGCATCAGTTGCATCTGGAGTGTGATTGGGCTCCTGGTGACACCTTGTATGCTGCTGGGCCACCAACAAGAACTGTGGTCACTCTGCCAATACACTTTAACGATTTCCTTCTTTGGCAGCACCAGTAGTATAGATCTCTGTGGTTCCTCTCTTTCACTAATAGATAGCCACAAACACATATCTTCTCATTTCCCTTCTGCGAAGGCACAACAGTGCAAACTTCAGCCATGTTGATAACATTACACTTTTTAGTTCAGGGGAATAGCAGGGCTACATGGCAACCAATATAAATTGGAATTGCAATTTCATGTGATAATCCAATTAAATTATCCAGTTAAAGCTTGTGCAGCAAGGAATTATTCATCAGGTGAGCCCGTGAGCCAGTTGAGCCCATACTATGTCTGCGCATGTATGCGTATACAATTTGGCCCCTTGTTAATGTCTTAGGATAAAGTTTGAAAATTGTGACAGAGAGGAGCAGCTGATATGAGTGATGAGTGAAACAGTAACCGTGATTTGATTTGTTGCATCAAGGGTTTGCTGGGATTATTGAATATGGGAAATTTTCAAGTTGGGCTTGTTCATAGTCGGGAATTTGTCGTGGGGAAATTACATGTTGGGCAATTGTGAGTCAAGATTTAGTACCTAATCAAATGAGAACATGATTTCTGAACAGGAAGCAAGATACATAAGAACTGATAACCCCACTTTACCAAAACTGCATAAGGACCTATTTAATGCCCCAGGCAGACCAGTTCTGTCTGGTTTTGGTAGTTTGATGGAGAATCTCTAAGTTTTTGTAGATCACTATCTACCATCCAGAGTAAAGGTACTTCCATCTTACATCCGTGACAGTACTGACATTTTATCTAAAGTTGCAAACTGGAACTGGGACTTGTAGTGTTGGTGGCTTGCCATTGATGTGCATTCTTTGTCAGATCCATTGTACGTACAGTACATATGGGATTTAAGCTGTGAGAGAACTTATGAGTGATGGACAGTGTCTGGCGTACATTTCAGTAAACTTCTTAACTGAAGCCATAGAACTTATACCATCATCGAACTACTTTCTTTTTAACAAATATTTTTATTTGCAAGTCAGAGAAATGTCAGTGGGCACAGTGATGGCCTCCACCTACACCAACCTATTTATGAGTTGGTGGGGTGCTATCCTCAGTCCCCATTTCAATCCATTTCATGATAACATTTAATTTTGGGGGTGCTTTATTGATGATATCCTTGTCATCTGGCATGGGTCAAAACAATTGGTGCATGATTTCATGAACCATATCAGCACAAATACTGTGAATTTAAGTTTTACATATAGAACTGACCCATAGACTTTCTGGATCTTTGTCTAACTGCCACAGGTACAGGTGAAATCCTCACCAAAACTTTCTGGAAACTGGTAACACTATATCGAGAGAAGAAAGTGAACATCCACCACACTTGAAACGTGCTATCCCTTAAAGACACTACATTAGAATCTGCAGCAATTGTATGAATTTAAGTGATTTTAACACCCAATTAGATGAGCTCACTAACAGACTTCTGAATAGGAGATCTAGTCAAGATTTTATTGGATGTAGCACACAGGAGAACTAGAAATGCTCCCATACTTGAACTTTCAACACCTAGGGAACTTCCTGAGAATACCATGCACAGTGATGAAGTTCACTTTATTACAGAGTACAAACGTATAGCACTATGCATTGCATGTATTGTCTTAAAACATTGGGATGTGCTGAGGAGTGACCCTAATCTAGTCAGTACCCTGAAAGAACACCCAAAGGTGGTTTATAAATGGGTAAAAAAACCTCAGGATATTGTCACACATAGTTTGTACCGTGAAAATAATCCTGCCCACATTTTTCATGGCCCAACCTAAATAAGTTGTTACTCTTGTAGCCGGTGTAGTGTATGCAAGTACTGCATGAAAGAGCACACATTTATACATCTATCAGGCAAACTTAAGTGTTAACATCAATCCCTGATTATGTGTTCCCCATCTTTTTTGGTACACTTGATTCAGTGCTCTTGCCCTAGACTATATGTGGGGTGGACTATCCACCCCATGGAAGATTGTATAGAGGAACATGTCCATTCTGTTGTAAGAGCCATTACAGACACTTCTTTGGGTTCACACTTCCATCTACATCCCAATAGTGAACCCCATCATATGTCTTTTGCTGGAATTGACCATATTGCTCCGAGCCCCAAAGATAAGGATAGAGTGGTTACATTATTACGAAGGGAGTCAAAGGGGATTTTCTCTTTGAAAACTGTGTGACCAGTTGGACTGAAGAACCACATTGACCTGGTTCTTGTCCTGTGAAATTATATGTGTTAAGTCACTGTATGGTTCGCTAATTTAGAACTAGAAGGCATAACTGTTAGAATGACAGAATAATGATTAAAAAGTATTACTAATCATATTTTCTACTTTTCTTTTGCAGGGTTTACTGTTGTCAGTTCAGAATCCCCATTTTCTTTCTATTTAGCTGTACTGTGATTTGCTCAATCAGTTTTATGAAGATCTCTTTCTAATACGCTTACTGTGTGACATTTTTTGTGTCCTCTGCATTCTCTTTAACATGGAGCTTTCTTGTTTTATATATTTAATTGTTGTTGTTTTTGTATATCATATTTTAGGTATAACTATTTTATTATTTTTTGGGGGAAAACACCAATTTTTGTATTGCGTGTCTTACGTGACAGAGACAGGACAATAATCTTACTGGTCCTATAGAATAAACTATATACAATAAGTGGGTCTATCTTAGCACTGGCTCACTCCGCCCCTCCAGCCACAACTTGTGGTATATATGCCTTTTCTGATTACTGTTTATAAAGCACTTTAGCTTCATTATTTATATGGATTCAATTATATGAATTTGTTAACATGGGCCATACATCCTTATAGGACTATTCAGGTGCTTTTGACCTTACATGTTTGGGCTGGGCTTAAAATTGAGGCTGGCTGAGTAACCTAGACATTAGAGTAACAAGCTGTGAATGAACTTGGTACATCCCACAGACTTGGGTTTTATTCCCACAACCTCCACTTGCATACCGTGTTATTGTGAGCAAGTCATTTAACCACCCCAAAGCTTCTGGTTCGCCCCTGAAAACAGGCACTTGTGCCTAGTGGGCCATACCCAGTTAACAGAATAATAATGAAAAATAAATAAAAATAACTGGCTACTATCCCTTTCTTGGATGCAATTATATGACATCGGTTAGAACCTAGTTAACAATGGACCAGCATTGACTGGTGCCCTGCCCATCTGATGAAGCTTCATGTAATGGAAGCGAAGCACTGGGGAAGTTCTCAGCTCTATGCGTGCTCGTATATGTGATAATGTTCAGTAATTAAACCAACTCCTTTGCAGTTCAAACTCATGGTCCTAACCTCTTCTTTCAGTTCTGCTGTGCGCTGCTCCAGTGTACCTTTGTCAATTGAGTTTTTGCAGCCTCCGGTGTCCCTGGATTTTGGTGTGCTTCAGCTAGTGTGCTGTTTTTTTACTACCTGGCACATTGACCATACATTATTATTATTATTATTATGCATTATAGTCCGGATATGATCCTTCATAGGAGGGCAAGATTTGTTTTTGCCATTTAACATGGTCTGCTCTCCTGAGGGGTCAGTCTGCTGTTTTGCCAGCAACCCGATTAGGATTGGTACTGCTCTGAATCATCCATGCATTATGGGTCAATGGAAATACTCTCAAAGAAGATAGTTTTGTTACTTACCAGTAAAAGTGGATCTTTGAGAGGATCTCCATATAGGCATCCTTTTTTCCACCCACTTTCCCCCAGAAGCGGAGAACGTTTCCTCTTTCAGCTTCTTGGCATGGCACTGCATAGTTTGTTATTTGTAGCAGTGCCAATACTGCGGGGGTGGGCAGTGTTTATGTAACTCTCCCTGCCTCTCTTTCTATGACTGGTGGGGGCAGCTCCAGTCCTACTGTTGGTGGATGTTTAGAACTTTGTTCATCGACGGTGGGAAATTGAAATGGTTGGGGCTCACCCACATTATATAGGCAATGCCTTGTGCTGACAACTTGCACGGAGACACATCGACATGCATGGCTTCACCTTACAAAAGCGCCCTGCAAGACCCTGACACCAGCTGCTTACAGTCCAATGGAGATCCTCTCTGATCATATTATTACTGGCAAGTAACAAAGCTATGCAAAAGGGGGTGAGGACTATTTGGGGGAGTATGCACAGGATGAAAGGAAGATATTGAAAGCAGCCATGACCTCAGGGAGAGTTAGAGATGAAAGAACTGCCTAGTTGGAGGACTGGGGTATCTCCAAGTAAATTAAAGGGAAGAATGAAGCATTAATTTTCTCTGTTTATATATAATTTTTTGCAGTCATTTATATAGTGAGGTTGAAATATGTCATACCTATGGTTCAATGATAAAATTATGATTTGTTGAAAGGGGAGGATGAAAGGATAGACCAACAGTCTCCTTGCCTCCTTATGGCTGCATTTATGTACCATATATTATAGGGGCATGGTAGTGCCCCAATAGTTAGGGTTGTGTAGGCTGCTTCATGTTAAACCCCAATTTTTTCACCTTAATAACTTTGGCATTGTTTGATGAAATAGCTCCAAAGTCGACATGTTTGGCTAGGCTGACACAGTCTCAAGATATGAAAGTTTTGTGATGGTATTTTGTACAGTTTTCAAGATATGAAGTGCCAAAAAATGGAAAAAATACACACACTTGGTTTCCCTATGCTTAACACTGAGTATTTATTTGTTCTCACCTACAGCCTAGATGGTGAGGAATTGTTTCTCATTATATTCAGGGTTGAAGGGGCCCATGCCAAGGGTGTGCCTTTGGAAGGTTTAATGAAAAAATATTATATGTTCCCAGAGTTATAACAATTTTAGAGTTAAAATACTGATGTGAACAGTAAAAAAAAAAAAGACTACAACTGCTTATTTTCATGAGTTACCTCTTGTGCTGATAAAATCACTGACTGTGTTGCCTGCCATTTTGTTTTCTGATTTGACACTCACAAACATTGAAAATGCATACAAATAATCTCTTTAAAAAAAAGTAAACACCTGAACCTTGCTAAATGGGTCCTGTTTAGTTAGATTTTACTGTTTGTGATTTTTGAAAACTTTATAGAAATACTTTTTATGGGCACCGCAAACTCTGGGGTGGCCAACTTAGCATGAGAAGTTGTTCACCTACATTCTCTGTATTAGAACAGAGGGACTTTCTTGAGTTCTGCAGCCACAGCTGGAAGTCATGCTGTGGGCTGCAGTGAGACCAGTAAGCTGCTGATCCCCTCTTCTATTTGCCTGTCTCTGTCTGTCTATCTATCTATTTATCTATCTATCTACTCTTATCTGTTAAGTGGACTGGGGGGGCCCACCTCCAGTACCACCTGTGTCTCCCTTCTCCCCTCTAGGTGCCCACTCGCACTTCCCAAATTTTTTTTAATATATTGTCAGGGTACTCAGCCCTGGTCAGATTCTTGGCAGTCATAAATCAGCAAGAGACATGGGCAAGTGGCATATTCAGTAATAAACTTATTACACAAAAGGTAACAGATGCCCTAAAACAGGGCTTACTATTAGACACTGGGAGCCAAAGGTTTCCTGATACCCCTAGTAGTGAAGATGGTCTCAGGGGGAATATGTAATACAACATCTTATATAGTAAGATAGTAACTAGAGGACTAGATACATAAAATAAGCCCTATTAGCTAAAGGTTATGTGGCTCTACAGTTTGATCTAAAGATATACATTATTCACAAAGTCAGCTGAAAATAAGAACAAAGAACTCATACAAAATACAGGATATAGAGCAGTATTACATAAATCTGCGTAGTAGCAGAGGAGGCTATACAATGACTTCTCAGAAGGGCAAACAGAGAGCACATAAGTGTATCTCGGCACAGTACTTGCAATATGTTTCTTAGCAATTGCAGCATGTAAATCATAGCATGTCCCTGGTTACTTACACTTGTATGGTAAGTACCAATGCCATAAATGTTAGCAGTTATGAGGTATTTGCATATCATATAGCATAACAAAAGTATTGTCTATGGCGCACAGTGGGTATCCACTGAGAGTGTAGGGACCAAGCATTACAACATATAAATTTTATAAGTGGACTGGGGTGCCCATCCTTGGTACTGCTTTTCTTGACCCCTCCGGTCACCCACCCCTGTTTCTATATTTTAGGTGGCAGCACCAGAGCCCACCCCTGGTGCCACTGAACAGTTGCCCAGCACTGGCTTGCCCAGTTCTCAGTGTCAGAATGTCAGTGTCCCCTGAAAATAAGAAAATTGTCCTGCATTGTTTTTGTTTTTTCCCCTGCAAAAAAGAAAATGGTCCCTCACTGATCTCACCCCCACCCTGACCTCCCACTCAACAGCCCCCCCTACACATCCTTACTCACCCGAACATGTCCCACAGCTTACAGCAAAGTTCAACTTTCCTATCAAAGACATATCTTGCTGCTGGAACTGCTGCGTGCAATATAAAACTAAGGTAAGTGCTGCTCAAGGTATTTCATTGTGGGTTTGAACTTAGATGCATAACTTTCTCATTTTTGCATATTTTGCCTCAAATTTTCAACAAGGCCTTTTTGGGACCCCACTTCATGACCAGTAGCAGTGGAATTATGCAAATCAAGCCCAAGCAGCAATTTTGTAGTCACTTGGTGAAATCACCTTTTGGGCAGGATCTGAAAATTTTCACTGCCTTGTTCATGAGGTGGGGTCATAAGAAGGCTATGTTGAAAATGTGGTGTCAAAATATGTAAAAATGGCAAAGTTATGTGCATAAGTTGAAATTTTGCTATGCTCACTCGTAACTTTGGTAATTTCAAATATTTTGACTCCAAATTTTCAACATAGCCATTATTTTACACCACCTCATGAAGGTGGCAGCTGTCATTTTTCAAATCCTGGCCAGAATTTGTTTTTGCACTCATGGCATGGAATGACATTTCGATGCTGCAGAATGACATTTCAGCAGAGATTTGAAAATGTTCACTACTGGCATCATGAGGTGGGGTAATAAGAAGGCTATGCTAACAATCTGGTGTACAGATATGGCAAAATGCCCAGGTTATGAGTGAACGTTGCAGTATTTCACTCATAACTTCACTAATTTTCAATATTTTGACTTCAGACTTTCAACATTGCCATTTCTCCACATAACCTTTATAAATGCGACATGTCATTTTTAAAATTCTGGACGAGACATGTTCTCACACTTCTAGTGCAAAATGACATTTTGACCAGTATACTATTAATAGTACATGTCTTGTTTATAAGGTAAATTATAAAACAAGTACCGTGAAATGTGGGGTCAACATTTAAAAAAAAACAAAAAAACACAATTGTTAACAAACTTTGTCTGTTGTGCCACTCTTGACCCCAGTGGATATGCGTTGAGATCCCATGCCAGTGAGTTGAGTTTAGAGGTGAGCTCAGTGACCCAACTGGATAGGGTGAAGGTGGGAGGGATGTTGCTGTTATGCAACATCCCCTCAGCCAGGGAATGAAAGGTGCAGGGTTGTCCATATGGGCCAGGGTACCATATAGTGACAACAACTGTCCTCTTGGCATAGGGCCCTGGACCTCTGCACCCATGGGTGGCAGAGGGCACTGTGCAGTGTCTGACAGATGCACTCTTTGCTCTATGCATCTGTATCTGCAGCCACATGGAAACATAGGGACCACAGGGCTCTGGCTTGTGCTTCCACAGCCCACCAGACAGTCCCATGAATTCTTCACATCTGCTGCTGTACTTCTGTAGGTGGACAGAGTCCTCCCTTGGCACAGGGCATCTGCATGGACCTGTGTGAATGAAGATACAATTCCACTATCTCAAAGAGACAGGAAATTCTTTGCAAAAAATCTTCATTATTGCACCAGCTAGGGTAACTTAATGTGACAAAGGTAGGGAAATGTGACATTAGGGTTTCCAACCCTAGTTCCTCACCCCCCCCACAGCAAAAGGACAGACAATTAGAGTTTTGGGTCTCCAGAGTCTTGGCAAATCAGTGGTGGGGTCTACCTTGGGGTTGTCAGCCATAATGTCCAGCCTGTTCACTGAGCAAACAATATCACACATGATCTCCTTTCTTCTCACAAGGTCAGCAGGGCCCTGTGTGAAGAAAGCTACAAAAAATTGTGTTGGTAACATGTGGCAAAACATACTTCTCTATCTTTGAAGAGTGTTTCACTATGAGGCATTGGCTTGAACCTGTACCTGTACTTTGGACTGGAGGCTATGGTCTGGGAGGGGGAGAGTTGAGCATTATGGTACACAACCCCAAGTAAGACCCCAGCTCTGATTTCCAAAGACTCCAGAGACCCAAAACCCTAATGTTTTTTCCTTTTGCTGTTGGGGGGAAGGGGTGGGGACTGAGAGTTAGAGTTGGAAACCCTAACACCACATTTCCCTATGTTTGTAGTGTTAAGTTACCCTAGCTGTTCTATTAACAAAGTTTTTTGCAAAGAATATGTTTATATATTATAGAGGTACAGTAGTGCCTCTGTAGTTGGGGTTGAGTAAGCTGTTCAATGTTAAACCCCAATTTCTGCACCTTTAATAACTTTGTAATTGCTTGACAAAATAGCACAAAATTTGGCTTGTGAGGTCTGTCTGTCAGAGTCTCAAGATTTCAAAACTTTTATGATGGCATTTTATACTGTTTTCGAGATATGGAGTGCCAAAAATTGAGAAAAAAGAACTATACCTAACATTGTATATTTTTTGTTCTCAGCTGCAGCCTGGATGGTGTGGAATTTTTTCATGAAATTTTCAGGTTTGAAGGGGCCTATACCAAGAGTGTTCCTTTTGAAGGTTTGATAAAAAAATTATACTGTTTTAGCGTTATTGAGTTATATTGATTTTTTGAGTTAACATTCGAGTTAGACTGGTAAAAAAACAAAACTTTTGCAAGTGCTTATTTTCATGATTTATTTGTTGTGTGGAGAGAAATACCAATCGTAATGGCTGCCATATATATTTTTATTTACAATTTACAAAATGGTTTAAGAAGGAAATATTGAGGTAAAGTCAAACCACAATACGTCTATTTTGGTAAACAGCAGTTTTTAGCTTGATTCAGGGTACACAACCTACAGGAGAGACAGGGAGGGCCGGGGGGGGGAGTAGCTCTCTATGTAAGGGAAGGGATAAAAGCAACTGAACAAAAGAGTAAACAGGGAGGAGAAGAGGCACTGTTGGTCACCATAGAGACTGGAAATGGCACCACAATCTGCACAGGGGTTGTATACAGACCCCCATGTCAAGGGGAGGGAATGGACATGGATATGATAGAAGGCATACTTATGATGGCAGAGAAAGGGGAGATACTGTTGATGGGGTACCTTAATATGCCAGATGTTAACTGTAGCACCTTTGCTGCAGCCACATCCAAAAGCAGGGTCATTCTTGATGCCCTTCAGGTGGCATGCCTCAGACAGCTAGTTTTGGAACCTACTCATAAGGCTGCAATCTTAGACCTCGTACTCTCAAAAAGGGACAGTGACAGGATCTCAGATGTAGAAGTGGGTAGCCATTTGGGAACAAGTGACCACCAATGTGGTTCATCATAAACTCAGCTACAGAGTAAAGCCATACAAAAGTGAGGGTTCTAGATTTCAGAGGGGTTGACTTTGGCAAGATGGGAGAGTGCCTTAGAAAAGCACTAGCAAATAGGCTAGAAGGAGGGGTGAAGCAACAATGGGGAAATATCAAAACTGCCATCACAGAGGCCTTTGTGTGAAGCAAATAAACAAATCAAAATGAAAGAAAAAGCCACTATGGTTCTCAAAAGAGGTGGCAGTGAAGGTTAGGGAGAACAAGATAGCATTTAGGAAGTATAAGGAAACACAGAAGGAGCAGGACAGAGAATTGTACCAGTTAAGGCAGAAGGAAGCAGGGAGGGTATTCAGAATAACAATGGCACAAACTGAGGAAAATATAGCTAACTTGGTTAAGAAGGGGGATAAAACCTTTTATAGGTATATCAGGGAGTGTAGAAAGACAAAGGGAGGGATAGTGAGGCTGAATAGAATGGATGGTGGGTGGGCAGAGAGTGACAGTGAAAAAACAGGGATACTGAATGAATACTTCTGTTCAGTATTCACAAAAGAGGAAGTGGGGGAGGCACCTAATCTAATTAACAGAAGCACTCTGGAGAGGGGGGTCGATCCCAGTCCTTTCACAGAAGAAAGGGTTCTGAAAGAACTCCTAAAACTGAAGGTGGACAAAGCAATGGGGCCAGATGGAATTCACCCCAGAATTCAAAAAGAATTAAGCAGAGAACTAGTGACACCACTGACTACCCTTTTTAATAAATCATGGGAGGATGGTGTGTACCTGAGGGGACTGGAAGAAGGCTGATGTGATTCCGCTTCACAAAAGTGGGACCAAGACAGAGGCAGGAAACACTATAGACCTGTCAGTTTGACCTCTGTGATAGGAAAGTGATGGAATCACTTTGAAGGAAAGAATTGTTGAGTACCTAGAGGCCAGTGCACAGGGCCCAAGGCAGCATGGGTTCACAGCGGAAGGTCATGTCAGATGAATCTAATTGATTTCTTTGACTGGGTGACCAAAGTAGTAGACCAGGAGGGGCTATGGACATGGTCTACCCTAGACTTAGCAAGGCATTTGACACAGTCCCACACAAAAGATTAGTAGTCAAATTAACCAGCCTGGGAGTGGGTCCTAGGGTGGTAGCCTGGGTAAAACATTGGCTGAACAACAGGACACAGAAGGTAATTGTAAATGGAGTCCACTCTGAAGAAAGGGGGGGTTACTAGTGGGGTACTGCAGGGTTCAGTACTGGGTCCAGTTCTTATTAATGTCTTTATAAGTGACATTGCAGAGGGACTGGAAGGAAAAGTATGCCTCTTTGCAGATGACATAAAGATCTGCAACAGGGTTGATACACAAGGAGGCGTGGAAAGGATGAAAAGGGACTTGGCAAGGTTGGAGGAATGGTTAGAAGTATGGCAGGTTGGATTCAGTGCAAATAAGTGCAAAGTAATGCACCTGGGAAACAAAAACCAAGGGGAAGATTACACAATGGGGGGATGGAGGTAGTAACAACAACAAAAATGGAAAGGGACCTAGGGGTAATCATGTCAGATGACCTTAAGGTTGGCAAGCAATGTGAGAAGGTGGTAGGGAGGGCTGGGGGGATAAAGGGATGTATAGGGAGAGGTATCACCAGCAGAAAACAGGAAGTTGTTATCCCCTGTACAGACAGTTGGTGAGACCCCATCTGGAGTACTGCATCTAGTTCTGGAGACACCACCTCTGCAAGGACATAGACAGGATGGAGGCAGTTTAGAGGAGGCAACTAAAATGGTGCAGGGTCTGCAAGAGAAGCCATATGAGGAGAGACTAAAGGAGCTTAATATGTATGCCCTTGAGGAAAGGAGTGATAGGGGGGACATGATAGAAACATTAAAGTACCTCAGTGGAATCAACAAAGTCCAAGAGGGTAGCATCTTTCAGAAAAAGAGATGTGCAAGAACAAGGGAACACAATTTGAAGATAGAGGGGGGATGACTCAGGGGCAATGTGAGGAAGTATTTTTTCATAGAGAGGGTGGTGGATGCATGGAACAGCCTTCCTGAGGAGGTTGTGGGGTTTAAAACTGTGGGAGAATTCAAGAATGTGTCAGGAGGTCTAAACCTCACTTTCAGGTTCTTGGCAATATTAGGAATGCAAGTAATCACAGACACATTGCATAAGAGTAATAAACTTGTTCATTACTACCAAAAGGATAAAATCACAGTTGCCCTAAGCTGTTCTTACCAATACGAACCGGGAGCCAGTGCTAAGCATTTCCTATACCTCGAGGTTTCTTTGTGTCTCTTGGGATCTCTGAGGTACAAGACTAGCGTATTACATTATATAGCTATGATAATTACTATGGTTACTGTAAGATAGAAACATTTCTAGTTACAAAGATGAGCCCTATTGGCTAAATTAGAGGTGGCTCCACGGTCCAAGATAACATTATACAATTTTGTATAGTCATCAGTTTGTGAAGAAAAGAGTTCTTATACATAACTCAGTGTAGTGGTACAAATCATCAAAAGGTGGCAATGCCGACTTACATATCATAATTACTCCAAGGACACAGGTGCCTTGGCATCTTACAAGCAAGAAATACACAGAAAATACATAGAAGAATATGTGTATTAGCAAGTAAAGCGTATTACAACAATATGCATACATATCCTGACATCTACTCTTGTACGGTAGATGCCCTTAGACCTATAAGTTAGTATAACATATACCTAAGTGCTAGCTGTCTACGGTGTACCTCTGAGGGTACCAATTAGGGTGCAGGGACCTCATGTAACATTCCCCCCCTTGTTGCCTCCAAGGGAAATACAGGCAAATCTACAGAAAGGCCAGAGAGCAGTGGTCATTTACAAACCCGACATACAAGCTTTGTAAAGGAACTCGAGCTGCTCACGGTGTTGGCGCAGTGAGTGCTGTGGGCAACAAAGTGTAATAATCAAAATAAAGATTAAAAATGCTTGTATAATAACAAAACATTTAAAAGTAATCTCTAACCAGGTGTTAGTCAATGCGTCATTCATGTCACCATCATTAATTAATGATAGCTTCTTTGGCCAAGGTCATATTATTGCTGATGTGGATGATGTGTGTGTCTTTTCTGTCTAAAAGTGATTTTAATGTAAGTGTCAGTGGGTTTATGTGTACATTAAAATATGGTAAGTATTCAGACAGAGTGAGCAGATAATCGGGTTACCATCAATGATGTCTGCATCTAGCAGGGGAACGGGGGTTATGACGGTATGTCCAATGACAGTCTTCTGGTGGGGGACAAAACAGAAATTGGGGTACTCAATACCACGTCATAGATCCATAAGTATAGCTTTTAAAGTTAGTTACCATACAGTACTCCCCATTGGAATTATACTGAGAGCGAACAGTAGGGAGTCTCCACTTTTGCAATTGGACAGGGCAGGTGTAGGCAGTCTTTGAAATCCATGTTGACAGGCAATGAACCTCCTCATGATATGATTGGTAGAGCTCATCCGGAGCCAAAGTCGAATCCAAGGAATCAGTGCCATTCTTGGTGATGTCATCAACCATGGTAAAAGTCCAATCAGTGCTATCTGGAGAATAACCACAAACAGGTTGAATAACATCAAATACTTCACATCGGCACAAGTAAATGTATTGCTTCTTTGCACAGCAGTCCATGTGCGTAGCCACCCAGGCATCCAGGAAAGGATGGAAAACCAGTAGAGGTGGTAGATCCAGGCGTTGTCTGTAGGTGTCTTCGTGCAAATGCCTGATAGAATGAACCAGTGCAAGCTTGTCAAACAAAGCTGTAGTGGGATCAAAACATGGTAAACAGACAGTAAATGAAACAAACATGGTATCTGTTATAGAACATTTCTTAGTAGTAAAACAAGGACCAGTATTAGGGTGTCTGGTCACAAACCCCAAGTTCCTAGCTGTAGAAAGAGGAATGGTTAAAGCTTGTTGCATACACATAGCAATACAGCCAGGGGTTTTACATTGTGGACAATACCATTTGGAAATGCGTCTGTCATGTATGATGTCAGGGATTCTTCCAGATTCTAGATCACGGAAGAGATTGTTGATGGTAGTGATGATGTATGAGCCGTAGGCAGAGCAAAGTATTTCTCTAGCAATGTATTGTTTATCTGCTTCTTTATTGTTTTGTTGTATGAATGCGTTGATCTTATCTCTTGACTCAGTGAATGATTTAGCAATGTTATGCATGTTGTATACAGTGTATCTTTCTTCCTGACTGAGGCCGTCCACACCATGCAATAACAGAGGTAGTACATTGTTAACCAAGCCAGTGGAGAACTTGGCAGAATGAGCTTTGATAGCAGCAATGTCTGCTTTGTTCCAAATAGACATAGCTGTACCAAAAAGGCCTGTGATAGTACCTGTTGCACCTGTGACATCAGAACTGTCAACTTCACGTGTCTTACATTTATGAGTTGAATCATCAGGAGTGGGTCTTTTCCTGAAGTTGCCGCCATGTTCAGTAGAATGGACCCCGGCAATAGGGTCTTGAGTATGAATCTGAAATGCAGCTAAACTATCAAGCAATAATGAACTATAAAATGCTGTGTATTAGTATTGTGACACATACCAAATTCTTTCATATTCCAGTAAGTAAGACTAAACAAAACAGGTACATGCATAAACTGTAAGTTATTAATCAATGAACCTGGGATGGCAGTGGCTGTTAGATCACTACGGGGACCAGGGGTATGCTTTGGGCATTCCAAATGCTGTTTATCAGTGGGTGGTAACACAAAGAGGTACATGGCTGCAGAAGCCATGTGGTGTACAGCACAAAATTTTCAAGCAGAATCCTTAGACAAAGAATTACAGTACGAAGGATCAATTAAGGCAGTGATGTTGTACAAACCAGAATGTCTTAATGCAGTTTGTAACAAGGACAGAGAACCATTTGGGGATAATTTAGCATTGGGCCAAACCTGGAAAGTTCCTTTGGAGAGTTTGACCACAGGGAGAATCTGTTCTTGCGATGTGGTTTGCCACTCAATCTGAAGGGTAGATTTATCAAGAGCAACAACCGAGGCAGCGAGGTAAGCATCGGAACCTTCCTGGACAGTGATCAAACTATCTGGTATATTGATGGATACTCCCTCTGGAGGAGGTGTTGGAGGATCGAGGTGCCGTAGGAGGTTCGGTACCATGCCTTGGATGCAGGGGATAACTCCTGAGATGAGAAGATAATGGAACAAGATAGCCATATTGTCAGTGTATCTGAAAAGCAAGATCAAAGATTAGTAAGTTAGTACTATTCTGCCCAATGGGGTGAGGAAAAGTAGTTAAGCTCCTTTATACAGTTTCAGCTGGTTTAAATGTAACCATTTGTCAGTCAACTTATTGTTATGCAGGAGTCTAACCTGATAGACTGCTGGACGGAGCTTGTTGACGATAGGGTATGGGCCTTCCCACTTATTGGAGATGGAATGGGTGGGATGTGCAAATCAAAGTACCATTACCTGATCTCCAACCTGCCAATCCACTTCTTGTGCGTATTTGTCAAACTATATTTTGGATTGTTGCTGGGCCTTGCCCATGCAGTTGGCAGCATACAAGTGTGTGTGTATGAGGTCTTTTGTTTTTCCACATATTGGTCTACAGACACACGGTCTCCAGTGGGGGTGTGCAGGTCAAACAACAGGTGTTCAGGTAATCTCATCTGTCTTCCAGTCATCACCTCAAAGGGTGTAAGCTGGGTAGTGGTTGAGGGTGTACCCCTAATTGCCATAAGGAGTAACGGCAGTAGGGAATCCCAGGTTTTGGGATTGTCCTCAATAAATTTGAAAAGCATTTGCTTAATCCGTCTGTTGGCTCTTTCTACTTGACCTGAAGATTGGGGGTGGTAAGGTATGTAGAACTTCTGTTGAACTCCAAGGAGTTCAAGGGATTCTTTCATCAACTCACCTGTAAAACTGGTTCCTTTGTTAGAGTCTACCTTGAGAGGTAGGCCCCACCTGGAGAAAATCTGTTCCACCAGGATTTTGGCAGTGTTTTTTGCAGTGCATGCCTTAGTGGGGAAAGCTTCAACCCACTTGGAGAAGAGATCAGTTACCACAAGAGCATACTTATTATTTCTGCTGGTGTTGGTCAGAGGGCCAATAAAATCAATCTGTATGGCATGCCAAGGGCCAGAGTGTTGTTGTGGTAAGAGTTTGATATTTCATTTGGTAGGGATGGGGTTGTTTTGTGCACAAACGAGACAATTGTCCATGTACTGTTTAACATCTTTGGTGACTCCAGGCCACCAGGCGGTGGTCTTAAGCCTTTGGAGGGTATTTTTCACTCCCTGGTGTCCACCAGTGGGTGTACCATGTACTTGGTGCAAGAATTCGGATCTCAGGTGTCTGGGGACCACCCACAACTTGGTGGTGGAATCATCTGGTTGGTACCAGATGAGCTTGTCATCAGGTGACAAGTGTAACTTACCTTCATTCCTCTGGTAGGGGTTGTGTGTGGGAAGTTTCTCTTCAGTACTCTTGTCAAGGAATCTGAACACTTCTTTGAGTTCAGTATCAATATGTTAGGCTGCTGAGAGGTCCAGGAAGGAGAAGGGTTCAGGTTTCTTCCTGAGTGCTGCAATCTGTACAGCCGCATTGGCCTCTGGATGGTCCATCATCCAGGTGTCCCCCCCTCGGACCCCTTCCTTGGCAAGGGTGTCTGCTGTGTCACTGAAGGCATGGTAGGGGTCATGGAGAGAATGAGCTTTGACTTTATATACATAGAGTTAGTGTGCAAATTTCTGTGCCAGTGAATGTATGTATATTACCAATTCCTTGTACTTCACTGGGCTGCCATCAGAGGAGAGGAAGATGTTCTTCTGCCAGAAAGGAAGAAATTCTGTAAGAGAACAACAAACCCAGTTAAGAGTCTGTAAAGATGATAGTATCCTCGGTCCCATGTTGGATGAACTCAAGGGCACAGGCCACTGCTGCCATCTTTGCTTATTGTGATGATGCTACACTACAGCGCTTAGATATTTTAACGGTGTTCCCATAAGGGTAAATCACTGAAATATCCATCCCTGCAATTTGTTCTCCCTGATAGTAGGATACTGAACCATCAGTAAAGACATGACACAAAGAGGTGTTATCAAGTATTTGTGGCGTGGCAGGGAGGAAAGGACCTAGATCCGGAAGATCAGGTGACTGCAGTGTACAGTCATGGAGTTCTCCTTGGAAAAGGAGCCCATGAACCAGCATAGATGGAATTTTTGTCGGTTGTACCTGTATGTCTCTATCCTGGAGAAGAAGTGACAAGTGTGTCAGTCTGGTGTTAGAAACTGATCCATCCTTCACTCTGTCTGAGAGCAGAAAGGTAGTTGGGGTGTGGTTGGTGTTAATGATCAGTGGAGAGTACCTGATGATATACAGGAAGTGCTTGACAGCCCAGTAGATGGCCAAAAGGTTCCTTTCACAAAGGCCATACTTCTGTTCCACTGGGGTCAAGAGCTGTGATGCATATGCAGTGGGTCTCAGGGTGCCATGAACCTTCTGGGCCAGCACTGCTGACATGGCAATGTCAGAGGTGGTGGATTCCAGATGGAATGGTAGTGCTGGATTGGGGTTGACCAGAGCTGGGGTGGAGGCCAAGGCCTGCTTCAGTGACATCACAGCCTGGGTGTGAATAGGGCCCCAAGTCCATGGGATGTCCTTTTTGAGTAGCTCATACAGAGGAGCAGCTTTCTGAGCAAAATCACAAATAAAATCTCTCGAATAATTCACCATACCTAGAAACTTTCGAAGAGTTGCAACGCTGGTGGGCAATGGCAAATCTTAAAATCCCTATACCTTCCTCCAGGTAGGGCTATGACCTTGGTCAGTTATTTTCAGACCTAGAAAGAGTAGTTCTTTCTGACATAGTTGTGCTTTTGCTGGATTGCATTTCAAGCCTGCTCTCTTGATGAGAGTCAGTAGTACGTCTAAGAGATCCAGATGTTGTTCCTGTGTGGCTGTTGCCAGCAACAGGTCTTCCACATATTGCAAGAGACATTGGGGAGTAGAGAAACTCTCGAGGGCATCCATCATGTGCAGATGGAACAGGGACGGACTATTATGGAATCCTTGCGGCAAGCAAGTCCACGTGTACTGTCTTCCTTCAAAGGTGAAGGCAAACTTATATTGACTCTTAAGGGCCAATGGTAATGACCAAAAACCTTTGGAAATGTGCAGGGCACTGAACCATTTCAGGTGAGGGGTCAAGAGTCATAGCACGTCAGGTGCTGATGCCACAGTTGGGGAACAACTGGGGGTGACCTGATTCAGTTTCCTGTAGTCAATAGTAAGTCTCCAGGTGCCTGTGGGTTTTTTCATGGGCCACACTGGAGAGTTGGCAGAGGAGACACAAGTCCTGATTACTCCTTGCTTGAGGAGTGACTTGATTGTTTCTCTAAGAGAAGGCAAGGCCTCAGCTGGAAAAGGATATTGCCTTTACCTCTCATGTGCTGGGCCTGGCACTTCGATGACAGTGTGCATTCTGCCACAGTCATGTTTGTTAATTGCAAACGCTTCCAAATGTCATTGCAAAATGGGGAGAAGCTTTGGGAAAAGTTCATGAGCTTTGAACAAATCTATGACGTCATACTCCTTGTCATTGACAGATATTGTTGCCACAACGTGTGAATCAGGGATCAAAATGGTATGATATTGACCCTGAATCTGTATCAATAGCATGTTAGCTAGATCCACCACACAGCCATGTAGCACAAGGAAGTCAATTCCTATTATACTAGGATGGTCTTGCATTACCATTAGTTGGAAGGTGTGTGAGGCCTTTAGATGGCCTAGCTCTACCGGTAGGGGTAGAGAACGGTATGCAGGAAGCCTAGTACCATCAACTCCTGACATGCTAGTCCTCCATCTGGTGGACCAAGGGGATGTGTCTGGATGTTCATCATGTAACACAGATACAGCTGCACCTGTATCTAGCAAGACTACTAGTAGGTGGCCCCGACCTCGGCCTCGGTGCAGGGCCTTCCATTTGTATCCAAGACTAGCTTGTTTACAATCCAGACTGGGGCCTGTAATTGTCAATCTGTATTGCTGGGAGCATAGAGAGGTTGGGCCTGACTCTTGTGAATCATTTCGCCATGCTGCACTGATGCTATATAGGGAGGAGCTTCTGGGTTCAGGCCTGTATGAGCCTGAAGGCCTGTACTTTCAGTATCCCCATGACCCGTTGGGGTCTGGGTCGCCTGTTGTACCGCCGCAAGGGCCTGTGCGGGAACATCATCTGCTACCGAGCGCACTTGTCCCAGGAACTCTTGGAATTTCCAGTTTTCTTCGGCCATCTCCCTATATGAAGGGCCAGTTCTTTGTTGTTGTGGTTTTTCTTTACCCTTATGCTTTTTATTCTTATGCCAATTCCGGTTCCCACCCCATTGCTGCTGCTGTTGCGGTTGGTGTTGATGGGTCTGTTGGGGGTGTTGATTATCAGCTGGAGGGGCTTGCTGATGTTCCACATGCTGATGCTTGCCCTTCCACAGTGTAGTGCATCGTGGCATCTGAAGCAGGCTCCACGGCGGCTACTTTCTTGGAACTGGAGCCCAGATCATGGATGTAGAGTTGGTAAACTCTCTCAGTTTTCTGAAGGATGTCAGCAAACCTATCCATATTGGGGTAGGTGGTTGGCTCTACCTTTTCTCGTACTGCTGGAATCATGTTCTTAAGGAACAGGGTCTTATATTCAATAAGATCTACATCTGCAGCTTCTTGTACCAAGTGTTTTCCTGCTCGGTAGGCCATCCAAAGTCTCTGGTGGTAAGTCGCTGAACTTTCCTTTGCATTCTGTTTTACAGGGTATGCCTGCATCACTCCTACTACACCTGGGCTGTGAGCAGAAATGAACTTGGCTGCAACTTCATCAAAGGTGGCATTCCCATCCTGGCGGATGACATCAGGGAGTTTGGTCCACAAACTAGGATGAATGGTTTGGTGTAGTATTTGGACCTGGTGTTCTGCAGCAAGGCTAAGCATCTCACATTTAGAACACACCTTTTCTAAGTGACAGCTGAGGTTGTCGGATGGATTCATCCGACTGATACTGTTAGCTATTTGCTGAACAGAGTAGGCCATTTGTAAGGGATTACTGGATCGATAAAGCAGAGGTAGATTATCTCGGGTGCTGTCTAGGGCAGCTCAAGCTGCAGCCTCGGCCACAGTGCAGACAATACCCTCCTGAGTGCCAGCCTCCTGCAGAAGCTGCCTAATCTGGGTTTTAATGGCCCATTTACTTCTCTCAGGGAGAGGAACATTGCCTATCGCAGTTTCAATCATCGTTTCTGTTTCTTGCCTGTCTTCCACATTAATAACAGCTATCGGTGGTGCCTTTGGGACCAGGTCTGAGCCTGCTCACCCCTATCATGGGAGCTGCCATGTTGGTGTCTCTCATGATGAGCGTCATGACGTTGATGATGTATGACATGGTGAGGGTGGAGTGGGGACCTGCCATGTTGTGGATGGCTGGGTGGGGTCTCTGGGCCAGAGTAGGGGTGTGACTGGGTGTTGTATTGAGAGATGTCATCATCTGACAACTCCTCTTTAGATGACATATGTAAGGCAGGGGCTACACCTCCCATTGCCTTAACATGTCCAGCCAGAACCTCCCGCTGATGGCGCAGTTTCACCATCTTGGTTTTACATGCAGCATGACTCACAGTTGCAACATCCATATCAACCTCATCTTGCTTTTGCTTTTGCAGCACTCAATACGCGACGCTCAATTCACAATTGTCCCTAGTAGCCACTTCTAAGTCATTACGTACCTGGTTTATCTCGTCCTGTAACTCTCCCATCTCCTCACTCAACTGAGCATTTGCAGCACTTAGCAAGTCATTCATTTGCAATGCCTGTCCCTTATCCTGTCTCATACTTTCACACTCCTGCTTCAAAATACAAAGTTCCTGTTCTCCAGCTTGAGCTGAATGATGCAAAAGTGAATCCTTTTCATTCCGCAGCATTTGGAGTTCAGACTCCAAGTTCTGCTGCAGTTTAACACATTCTGTTTCCTACAAACCCATCTGTTGCTTAAGAGATGAAATTTTCAGAGCAAGGGTTCGAAACCTCGCTTCGGAGGCTTCCAGAGCAGCATAGAGAGCCGCGACCATCAACCCTTTAGTCTGACGCTTATTGGTTGATTGTCTCTGTGTACTGGGTTGAAATCCCCAGTATAGGGTTTTCGGATGGACTTGCGTCCCGAAGTCAGACCATCCTCCATGGGAGGTAAGGAAGTTCGAGACATCGAGTCTCAGTTCTGTGTAGATATTTGATACGGTGGCCATTCTGTGGGAGGGAATGAAAATCAAACTGTGAAAAAGGCGCCGTGCTGTGTATCGATCCACAGCAGGAGCACTTTATACACAGTTGGGCTACTGTAAAAGTTGTAGACTTACAAATCAAAGCTGTAATGAGGTGAGTCGAGTCTGCATTGACCACACCCGAAAGGATGACAACCAGATTTTGTAAGAGACTACAGACTGTTTTAAAATGGGAGAGGTGATACAGGAATGTACACCTACTGTCTCCGTGGGAAAAGGGAAAAGTTATAGTAACAAATGAAAACTTAGAAACACTAAATATATCGCCTGCACACAATCGCCAATTTGTCAGGAGGTCTAAACATCACTTTCAGGTTCTTGGCAATATTGGGAATGCAAGTAATTACAGATGTTGCATAACCGTAATAAACTTGTTTATTACTACCAAAAGGATACAATCACAGTTGCCCTAAGCAGTTCTTACCAATACGAACCGGGAGCCAGTGCTAAGCGTTCCCTATACCTCGAGGTTTCTTTGTGTCTCTTGGGATCTCTGAGGTACAAGACTAGCGTATTACATTATATAGCTATGATAATTACTATGGTTACTGTAAGATAGAAATATTTCTAGTTACCGAGATGAGCCCTATTGGCTAAATTAGAGGTGGCTCCACGGTCCAAGATAACATTATACAATTTTGTATAGTCATTAGTTTGTGAACAAAAGAGTTCTTATACAGAGTCTTACATAACTCAGTGTAGTGGTACAAATCACCAAAAGGTGGCAATGCCGACTTACATATCATAATTACTCCAAGGACAAAGGTGCCTTGGCATCTTACAAGTAAAAAATACATAGAAAATACATAGCAGAATAGGTGTATTAGCAAGCAAAGTGTATTACAACAATATGCATACATATCCTGACATCTACTCTTGTACAGTAGATGCCCTTAGCCCTATATGCTAGTACAACATATACCTAAGTGCTAGCTGTCTACGGTGTGCCACTGAGGGTGCCAATTAGGGTGCAGGGACCTCCATGTAACAAATGCGTGATACAGACATAAGGCAATTTTTGTGGGGGGGTAGGAAGAAATAGGCTGTTGGTTAAATAAGATCTGCAGCTTATCCTCTAGGTAGGAAAATGGGCAGACTAGGTGGGTCAAGTGGTCCTTATCTGCCGTCAAAGTCTATGTTTCTATTATTCTGGTACTGAATATCAAAAAATACCACCCCAAACCTAACTATTTGCAATGGGATTGCCTTCTGCCATTTCTCATACTTTTACCATTCACACTTTGTAATTTTTACCTGTTGTGCAGTGATTTGTGACATGTTATTTGCGACATGTAATTTGCAACATGTATTTTTATGTAAACTAAGGTAAGTGTGGTTCAATGTATTTCAATGGGGTTTTGAACTTTGATTCAGAACTTTGTCATTCTTGCCTATGTTGACCCCACATTTTCAACATGGACTTTTTGTGACCCCCACCTCATGACTAATGATGGTGGAATTAAGCAGATCAGGGCAGAAAGCCCATTTCATGGTCACTTGATGAAATCAACTTTCAGGTGGGATTTAAACAGTTTCACTCCCCTTGTTTATAAGGTGGGATCATAAGAAGGCTAAGCTGAAAATTTGGGGTCAAAATATGTGAAAAATGACAAAGTTATGAGCGTACATTAAAATGTTTCTATGCTGGCTTGTAATTTGGTAATTTTAACTTGCATTCCCTGGCTGGGGTGGGTGGGGGTGAGGGATGTACAAGGCCCTGCATTCATGTAGGCAGATGGAGTCTTCTCTTGGCACAGGGCCCAAATAGCCCTGCATATCCACACCTGTTCGTGACCAAACGAATGAAGATGCAATTCCACTATCTGAAAAAGAAAGGAAATTCTTTGCAAAAAAACTTTATTAATGCACCAGTTAGAATAACTTAACATCACAAAAGTAGGGAAATGTTGCATTAAGGTTTCCAACCTTAACTCCCCAGCCCCATTCCCCAAGTAGCAAAAGGAAAAAGCATTAGCATTTTGGGTCTCCAGAATCTTGTTGAATCAGTGGTGGGGTCTTGCTTAAGGTTGTCAACTGTAAGGCCCACCATATTCTGTGAGCAAGCAACATGAGGCATGATCCCCTTTCTTCTCACAGGGCCCACAGGACCCTGTGTAAAGAAAGCTACAACACATTGTGTTGGCAACATGTGGCAAGACATACTTTTCTACCTTTGAAGACTGGCTTGGACCTGTACCCTGTGCTTTGGACAGAAGGCTACTGAATGGGTGTAGGAGAAAGCTTTATGGTTGACAGCCCCAAGGAAGACCCCAGACCCAATGTCTAGCCACTTAGGCCCTGTATGAAGAAAGGGAGAGGGAGATCACTTCTGACTTTGCCTGCTCACAGAATGGGGTGGGCATTGGGGCTGACAACCCTAAGGACATCCCCACCACTGATTTGCCAAGACTCCAGAGACCCAAAACTCTAATGTTTTTTTCCTTTTGCTGTTTGGGGTGGGGAGTTTAGGTTGGAAACCCTAATGCATTAAGTTACCCTAACTTGTGCATTTGCAACATTTTTTGCAAAGAATATATATACTCTTTGCAAAAAACAAACAACTGTGTTAATGCTTCAGTTATGGTTCAACATAATGTCGCAAAAGTATGATTTGTCAAGACTCCAGCGACCCAAAACTTTAATGTTATTTCCTTTTGATGGTTGGGTGATGAGGGTGGGTAATTAGGGTTGGAAACCCTAACACCACATTTCCCTACTTTTGTGGCATCATGCTGAACCCTAACTGGTGCATTAATGCAATTTTGTGCAGAGAATTTCTTTTCTTTCTGAGATAGTAGAATCACATACTCATTCACATTGGTCCCTTTGGGACGTACATGAACAGACGCAGATGCACAGGTCCTTTTGGGCCATACACCAAGGGAAGACTCTGTCTGCCTATGGAAGTCAGTGATTCATGGGGCTATCTGGTGGACTATGAAAGTGCAGGGCTCTCTAGGTCATGCGCTTCCATGTGGCCACAGGAACAGATGCACAAAGCAAAGAATCCATCTCTCAGCAGAATAAGAGGGTGCTCTGGCACCCATGGATGCAGAGGTGCAGGTCCCTTTGTCAAGAGAAGAGTTCTCTTTACTATATGGAATTTGGGTCCATGTGAGCAACTCTGCACCTACCCCTCCCAGACAGAGGGTGGTGTCACATAACAGCACCTTTCCCCCCAGCCTCAGGCCATCCAGTTGGGTCATTGAGCTCATCCATGAATTCGGCTCACTGGCATGGGATCACAAGGCACTACCCACTGGTAAAAAACAACAACAAAACAGTTCCTGGACCACAGGAAACAGGGTGCTCTGTACACATATATAGATAGTGCACCTACCTCCCCAGGCACTACCCACTGGTGTGAAGGCTGGTGCTACGCACAATATTTCTTAATTATTTTTTTTTTATTTTGACCTCTACTTTTCAAGACAGTTGTTTTATGACACCCCTTATAAACATGACATGTGGCATTTATAGAATACTAGCCAAAATGTCATTTTGCATCACATGTCGGAAAACACATCTCATCTAGGATTTTAAAAACTACTCCTGTCATGTTTATGAGGTGATATGAAAAAATTGCAATATTGAAAGTTTAGAGTCAAAATATTGAAAGATAGTGAAGTTATAAGTGACTGTTGAAAAATGTCAATGGTCAGTCATAACTTGGTCAGTTTATCATATTTTTACACCAACTTTTCAACAATGTCTTCTTATGACCCCACTTCATGAACCTGGTAGAAGGACATTTTCAAATCCCACCCCAAACATGATTTTGTGCAGTGACTGTGAAATTATCTTTTGGCATGTATGTGAGAATTTTCAACTACCTTGTTTATGAGGTGGGGGTCACAAAATGGCTGTGTTGAAAGTTTGGTGGAAAAATATTGAAAATTAGTGAAGTTATGAGTGTTGAAATATTTCAACATTCACTTATAACTTGGACATATTACCATAGTTGTACACCAAATTTTCAACATAGCCTTCTTATGACCCCTCCTCATAAACCTGGTAGGTGAAAATGTTCAAATCTCACCAGAAAGGTGATTTTACACCGCAAGTGCAAATGCACATTTTGGCCATGATTTGAAATATGATAGCTGTTCCATTCATGAGGTGGTGTGAAAAAATGGCTATGCTGAAAATTTGGGATAAAATATTAAAAATTACCAAAGTTATGAGTAAGCATTAAAAAATGTCAATGCACACTCTTGGCTTTGTTGTTTTTTAATGTTTTGACCCAAATTTTCAATGTAGCCTTCTTATGACCCCACCTCATGAACAAGGGCAGTGAAAATGTTCAAATCCTGCCCAAAAGGTGATTTTGCACAATGACTGTGAAATTGTCTTTTGGGCCAGCTTTGAAAAATTACACCACCCTTGTTCATGAGCTGTAGTCCCAAAAAGGCCTTGTTGAAAATTTGGTATGAAAATATAAAAAAATGACAAAGCTATAAATAAAAGTTCCAACCCCATCGAAATACATTAAACCGGACTTACCTTATTTTTCCATATTGCAGTCACTGGTTTCAACACCAAGATGTGTCTTTGATTGGAGAGTGGATCTTCATCTTGGGACATGTTCAGAAGAATGATGGTGTGTGTGTGGGGGTGGGATGATAGGTGCTAAGTGGGGTGGGGTGGGTGAGGTCTGGGGGGTTAGATCAGCAAGAGACCATTTTCTTTTTTGCAGGCAAGCAAACCAAAAAACAAACAGATCAAAGAGGGATAGTTTTCTTTATTTCAGGTGACCCAAACCGACACTGGGGTTTGGGCACTCTAGTGTTGGGATGAGCATTGGTGGCACCAGGGTTGGGCATCCTGATACCACCAACCATACATTTAGGAAGGTGGGAGTGTGACCTGCAGGGGAGGGAGGCAAGAGAAGTGGTATCAAGAATGAGCGCCCTAATCCATTTATTATTTACATTAAATAAAATAAACATTGGGAAGGGAGGGTGGGAAACCTGGAGGAGAGGTGGGAGAAAGAAGCTGTACTAGGGGTGGGCACCCTGGTCCACTTAATAAATATTACTAAATATTAATTAGATAGACAGACAGACAGAGTGACAGAGAAACAGACAGAGAGAGAGATTTGTGGCTGTCTACTGGCACTGCAGCTGACAGCGCTTCTCCATCTGCAGCTGTAGATGTCAAGAAAGTCCTGCTGTTCCCATATTGAGAACGTGGGTAAATGGCTCCTCTCACTATGCTGGGCACCCTGGATTTTTGTGGTGCCCAGAGGAGGTTTAAAAAAAACAGACAACAGAATCTAGCTAAAAATTTCCTGTTTAGCTAGGTTCAGGTGTTTATTTTTTTTAAAACGTTATCATTTATATGTATTTTCCTTGCATTTTAGATTGGCGGGAAAAAGAAGATGACGACCGTCATGACACAATACATTTTTCTTCTTGTAGAAAACAAGTGGTAAGAAACCAAAAATGGTCTCTCTACACATAATTTCTCATGTTGTATCAGAAGGTTATCCAAAAAAAAACAACTACTGAGCATGCATAGAACAGCTGAAATACAAAACTTTAAAAATCCTTATAACTCTGGAACCATTTACTATTTTTTCATGAAACCTTCAAAAAGCATTACCTATGCACAGCCTGCTTCTACCCTGAAAGTTTGGGAAACAAATTTCCATACTGTCTAGGCAGTAAATGACAGCAAAACCAAAAACCCATGCTAAGTATAGGAAAAAAACTAGCCGTCTACAAGAAAACAGTCAGACTTGATCATGAACTAACTTTTGCTACCCATGTGCAGGCTGTGTCCAAAACACTCCGTCAAAAACTGGGACTAATGTACAGATTATTTCTGCTCCTCACTAAGGCTGCTATGTATGATTGGGGAGGAGGTACATTGAAAATGTGTGTACCACACCTGCGCAGCTCCGCACCCGCAGACAGGTGTGCACATGCCAGTATTCACAACTGGCATGCACCTGTCTACGGCTCCTTCCCCCTGATGCACAGAACTCCGCAGGGTTGCCAGGGGAGGAGTCGCAGTCCTGGTCGGGCATCCAATGGGATGCCCGTCCTGGGTCCTAAAGTGGATCCTTAGTGTAGTGAGGTGCAGGTCCAGGGCAGTGCATGCCTACTGCAGGCAACCTGACCTGCGTGGCATGGACCCCATGGCAGGTTCTCTAACCAGCCCAGTCTGTCACCCAGCACCTTCAGAGTGCACTGATGAACCTCTGGTGGTAGGACCTTGCCCCTGCAATGCAGCTGTGCCCAGACCCTCTTCTGGCCATGCTCCCATGCCCCAGCCCTGCATCCCCAGTGGTGGGCAGTGTCCACTTCACAGGCACTGCCAACCCCCATCACCCATACCTGCCAGTTGGTGTTGGGCACTCACCTGATCAGCAGTCCTAGCCCCCCCAGTACTGCCTAGTGGGCCATGGCAGCATGGGAGGTAATTTCCATGTCCCGCCGCTCCCAGTGGGTGGTGTCCATGGGGGCACTCAATGGGTTATGGCAGGGTCTACCCTGGTGTAATCTGTGCCCTTCCCCACACCAGTATTACGCACCTTAGTGAATAGCGTGCAGTGCTGGCATGCCCCTGGCCTACCCCTGGTGTGTTGCTCTCCACATGGCCAGGGCATCGGACGTGTATCTACCTTCCATACTGGTTGTGAATGCCGCAGGTGGTCCACCAGACCTCGCCACATGGCATTCCTGCATATCTTTGCCTACATACCCGCTTTATGTAGCGCATAGGCATAGTGCATAGAACCCATTGTCTGCTCATCTGGTTATTGCCAATAATATTCTGCTGCCTACCCTGAAATATGGAGCTCTGGTACTACACTCCTTGAGGGCTACTGATCACAATAAACTTAACTGTCTGTATAAGAAAATTGGGCACTTCACAGCTGGTGCCCCCCCAGACTGCACCACTGTAATGCTTTTACTTCCTTGGGGTGGCCACCTTTTTCTGCTTGTCTTCAGCTCCCCCTCTTCTGCCTTGCTTTCAAATTGATAAAAGGACCCCCTTGCCTTGAAGAGGTCCTCAAGCTCAAGCTGCATTCCAGACCCCTTCGATTCTCATCTTTCCCCCTACTATAAATTCCCAGAGTTAACTCTGCCTCCAGTAGGCGAGCTTTCTTCTACACTGTCCCCTCTCTCTGGAACACCCTACCACCTGCTGTCTTATCCTGTGATTCTTTGGCTTCCTTCAAGCACAACCTAAAGGCCAACATAATGGCAGGGATGAACTGCAGATGTAACTAGGTAGTGTCCAATATATGGCCTCCCTGATACTCTCACTTAAGTGTTGTGGAAGTCTGTTCTAATTCATGGTCTAGACATCTTTAAATGCCCCAACTCTGATTCTCTTGTGTAATACTATTCCTATAGAAATCAATCCATTTTCCTATTGCACTACTTTTGTTCCCCTATTGATTTGTTGGTTACTAATATCAGATGTCCCTTACTCTATGTGGGCTGATACCGAATTGATGTACCACTCCACCATGTATAATACTGTATGTTATGTGATGTTTGGATTGATTATCTGCATTACCATGTATAATGTTTGTACTTGATTTGCTATCTAGTCATTTTCAATTGCCTCCTACTCCTGTATCACTCTTAGGTGTATTGTACTTTAATTTTTGCAACTGTATGTATTATGTTGATGTATTATTATCTCTGGTTCGCTGCTGAAAAGGGACACTTTGATTCAATGGGTTGAACTGGTTACCAAAATTCAAATAAATGAACATATACCTATCTCAGAAACATCAGAAGCTGCCATCAGGAAGCTTTTCAGATATTTAGACTGTGCCTCCTAGACAATGCATGCTAAATCTGAGACAGTTTTGATGAACAATGCCAAAGCTATTAAGGTGCAAAGTTAGGGGTTTAACATCGAACCTGTTGGGCAACCCTAAATGTACTGGGGCTACTGCACCAGTATAATATTCACATATATATATTTACAGTATATATTATATATTATATATAACAGTAGTGCCGCTATAGTTAGGGTTGTGTAGCCATTTCTGAGTTAAACCTCAAAGTTTGCACTTTAATAACTTTGCAACTGTTTGTCCGATTTGCCTGAAATTTGGCACGGAAGAAGATTTTTGGTAGATCTCTAGATCTTACATTTTTGTGTCGATCAGATGTATGGTTGTGGGATAGTAGCGCACTCAATAAGTGAAAAATTCCCAACATTCTGTTTTCTTTCAACATCCACTTTGGACAGAAGAATGCATGTGAGTGGTTTCAAATTGGGTGGGCTACATGGGTCCTGGGTCACAGATGTGCCTTTTGAAGATGTTGTGAAAAAATCTTGTTCGTTCAAAAGTTATAGCATTTTTAGTGTCCCATTATATCCTATGGAAAAATTTATATGTGCAGATCAAAAATTGTCGTGATCATATTTTTTAGTGTCAAACTTGCCAAAAATAGTGTTGTGCTGCTGCCATCTTGTTTTCAGTTAGCGAGAGAGAAAAAAACAATATAACTCAAAAATTATTGCACTTTTCGACACACCAACCACTGAGTTTACCTATTTGGGGCCCGAGGAACAGGAATCTGGCATTAGTTTTTCACCAGCTGGTCTGGAAATGTGGTTTTCAGATTTTTTCCACCATTTTGCCATTTTTTTGATCACGACACTATGACAAACTGCTGCGGGCAATACGTTCGACCATAAAAAATACAACTGCGACACTATTCTTTACATTTGCGGTTGCATTCCCATGATAAAGATAGGAGTGTTGAGATCATATTTTAAATGGCCGTGGCAACAGTGGCAGTGTCAGTGGCTCAGTAGGTAGCACACTCGCCTCTGAGGCTGGGAGATCAGAGGGCTGTGGGTTCAGTTCCCACATCTGGCACTTGGGTTAATATCCCAGTATTGACACTGTAGTGCAGCATGAGAGGGTGCTGCACTTCTGAGGTGCCGTCTTTCAGATGAGACATTAAACCGGGGTCCCATCTGCCTGGATTGGTGGTAGTTCAGGTGGATGTTAAAGATCCCATCGCACTTATCGAAAAGAGTAGGGGAATTTCCCCGGTGTCCTGGCTAAATTTCCCTCATTCAGTAAAAATACCACCAACGGCTTAATCTGGTTCAAGGTCAGTTGGCATTCATCTGTATCCCCCTCCCCTGGGTCATGCCTGAAAATAGGCAGGATTTGTCTAGCGCACTTACCCAGTCAACAAAAGCTAAATAAACAGTGCACAACCACATTTTCTGAAATGCTGTTTTCTTTGTCAGGTTATTGTGACAAGCTGCATCGTGATATTAGCCTGAAATTTTCAGGATGGCAAGCCCTAGTGCCACAGATGTGCCTCTCAGTGGTTTGTTTTGCAAACGTTCACCACGTCCCTAGTTATGGCGTTCTGAAATTATGAATTTTCCCATAGGATAACATTGTGGGAGTAGTTTTCTTTGGCAATTCATTGTGGCTACGTGCATTGTGGTATTGACCTGAAATTTTCAGACTGCAAAGCCCCACCCCTGTAGGTGTGCCTTTTGGTGGTTTGGTATGGAACCATTGAACATGGCCATACTTACAGCATTGTGAGTTTGGAAATTTCCCCATAGGAAAACATTGTGGCACAGGTTTTTCTTTGTCCCCTTATTGCTACCACTTGGATTGTTATATTTCCCTGAACGTTTCAGGGTGAAAAGGCCTACTCTCACAGGTGTGCCTTTTGATGATTTTGTGTGAAAACATTCAGCAGGGTCATAGCTACAGCATTCCAAATGCTCACATTTTCCTCATAGGATAACTTTGTGACTCCTGTGGGGGCTTTCAGAGCCCATATCTCAAAAACAGTTTGAGATACAGACTTTTTGTCTGAAAAATTTTTAGTCAACCCTATAGGAGGAGCTAAGCACACAACTATTGTAGAAACCCATGAAACCCCTGAAAGCTGAATTTTTTTCTACCATGTATGTTTCCTGAGATATTTGTGAATTACTATTCCACATGCACTTTTTCGTGCACGTGGCTGATTGTTATGGCTTCACAGTTAACACTCACAGTACTTTTTGGTGCTCATGACATGCAAATGATACGCAAAGTCCATCTTCTTCCAAGTTGTGTACTGGCTGTGCTTTGAAACAACTGAGAAGCTGCGTGGGATATACTATATTGGACTAGATATCTGTAACTAATCTCTCTCTCTTGCTTACATCTGAGAGAAGTTTTCCTCACTTTTACAGTGGTATTGCTTTGTGTTTAATTATTTTAGTTTTTAATTCAGGAAGGGGGTTTTCAAAACTGCTTATCTTGTCAGCATCTTCAGAAGGGCTGAAATAACTGCATATTTGATTTTCCTTTGTGGCTAACAAACCACCAGGCTGTTTTGGAGCTGAGAGGTTTACCTGTGTCTGACTTGGATGTCTGGATTTTTCTCTGTTTGATTAGCAGGGTACTTTCTCTGTCAAATTGTTGTGTAGGGTATCTTGCTGACAGGAAGGCACTCATCGTGGCAGTGGGTGAGAGCTTTTAGCTGATTGTTTTGTGAGGGCACAGTTTAGGCCCAACCCCTTCCCACCCCTCACCCCACCCACCCCTGGAAATAGTTCCTTTATACCTGAGATTCTGACATCATTTCCTCAAGAGTGCAAGGTGCATATCACTGTCATATCCTCTCTAGCACACTGAACTGACAATATAAGCATACACATTGTATAATATATATATTTCTATATAACCAATCACACACGCACACACACACACACACACACACACACAAATACAAACAAACAAAAAAAGCAGATAAGCATGTGGGGAGTAGTGCAATGTAATGGCTGTGGGGCAGCAGTCTTCTGGGAGTCTTTCTGGAGGCTGAGATGCTGCCCTACTTGCAGACAACTATCTGCCCTGAGGGAGGAAGTTGCTCGTCTTCAGGCCGCACTGGACAGTATTAAGGAAACCTTCCCCCAGGCCACACTGGACAGTAGGAAGGGAACCTCCCCATCCAGGGAGCACTAGCGCCACCACCACTACCTCAGAGGTTGTGAAGAAAGCACAGCAGTTGGACCACAGTGGGCTCAGGGAGGTGAGGATGGTGGAACAGAGGCACACCCAGTCAATTGCTCCTCCACAATCCATACACCATTCTGGGGAGCATAGCTCCCCATGGATGCACCTGCAGAGAAGACTGATGACAACTGTCACAAGGAGGCCCACAAGAAGGAGGCAGAGGACACCACAGGAAAAGGAAGCAGCCCTGGTGGGGACTCACTATTAGGGTATAGAACTGGGGGAGCTGGGAAAACTGAAGTAAGGTGCCTGCCTGGTGCCATGGCTTGAGGGACAGGAAGTGCATCCTCAGGATCACGAGAACAGCTGCAAGGAGTCTGAGCTGGACGTAATTGTCCACCTAGGGACAAATGGCAGCTCATCATGAGATTAGAGCAGTGCAGAGAGGACATTGTAGAGTTGGGGAGGGCCTAAGACAATGCACACAGTATCCTTCTCAGAGGTGCTGCCTGTCAAAGGCATGGGGGAGGCGAGGCAATTAGCACTATGCAGTTTAATGAATGGTTGAAAAATGGTGTGGAGCACAGGGTTTGGCTTCATTGGGGACTGGGGTTTCACCTGGAGGGACACCAGCCTATACTGGTAGGATGGTCTGCATCTGTCCAGGAAGGGAACAAGTCTTTGAGCAATCGGTTTAAATGCTTCATTGGCAAGCATTAAACTAGTCAAAGGGAGAGCACTGACAAGCAGCAGGAAAATCCCAGCCTCTCCCTACAAAACAGGGTACTAAATGAGAAAAAGACAGAGGTAGAACGGTCAGTGGGGGATGCTGCAACAGAAGGTAAAGCCATCAAAAAATGGAGAGCAATGAGTACCAATGCCCGTAGTCTGGGTAACAAGCTTCCTGAATTAGTGGCCTTGATGGAGGAGGAACATCTGGATATCGTGGCAGTCTCAGAAACATGGTACACAAAACCATGACTGGGATGTAAACATACTAGGATACACTATCTACAGGAGGGACAGGGAGGTAAAAGAGGAGGAGAGCAGCTTTACATAAGGAAGGAATCAAAGCAACAGAACAAAAGGGTAAACAGGGAGGAGAAGAAGCACTGTGGGTAAATTTGGAGACAGGCAATGGCACCACAATCTGCACAGGGTTAGACACAGACTTCTTCTCAGGGGAGGAAATGGACAAGGAAATGATAGAAAGTATACTTAGAATAGCAGAAAAAGGAGATATTGCTGATGGGTGATCTGAATATGCCAGATGTTAACTGGAGTGCAGTTGCAGCTGCACTCAAGAGTGGAGTTATTCTAGATGCCCTACAGGGGTATGCCTTAGACAACTAGTACTGGAGCCCACTCGAGAGGGAGCAATATTAGACTTGATTCTCTCAAATGGAGATGGAGAGAGATCACAGATGTAGAAGTGGGTAGCCATCTGGGAACTAGCGACCATCGAACAGTATGGTTCACAATAAACACAGCAATAGAGTCAAGCCATACAAAGACAAAAGTACTGGACTTTAGGAGGCTGACTTTGCCAAAAAGGTGAGTGCCTAAGGAATGCACTAGCAAATGGGCAGGAAGGAGGGGTGGAAGAACAATGGGGAATAATAAAAACTGCCATCACAGAGGTAACGAGCCTTTGTGTGAAGCAAATAAATAAAACAAAATCAGGTAAGAAACCACTATGGTTCTCAAAGGAAGTGGCAGTGAAGGTTCAAGAGAAAAAGAAAGCATTCAGGAAGTACAAGGAATTGCAGAAGGAGCAGGACTGAGAACTGTATCAGTTAAAGCAAAAGGAGGCTGGGAAGGCAGTCAGAACAGCAAAGGCCCAAACCGAGGAAAAGATAGCCAACTCAGTCAAGAAGGGGGATAAAACCTTTACAGGTACATCAGGAGCGTAGGAAGACCAAGGGAGGATAGTGAGGCTTAATAAAGGGAGGGAGGGTGGGCAGAGGGAGACTGTGAAAAGGCAGACATACTAAACAAATATTTTTGCTCAGTATTTACAAATGAAGAGGGAGGTACATAAAACAAACAGTAGAAACACTCTGGATACAGAAGTTGATACCAGCCATTTACAGAAGAAAGGGTTCTGAAAGGACTCTTAAAACTGAGAAGGTGGACAAAGCAATGGGGCCTGATGGGATTCATCCCAGAATTCCTAAAAGAACTAAGGGTAGAACTAGTGACACCACTGACTACCCTTTTTAACAAATCATGGGAGGATGGGGTGGTACCCGAGGACTGGAGGAGGGCAGATGTGATTCCTCTTCACAAAAGTGGGAGCAAGGCAGAAACAGAAAACTACAGACCTATTAGTTTAACCTCAGTGATAGGGAAAATGATGGAATTACTTCTGAAGGAAAGAATTGTCGAGTATCTAGAGGCCAGAGGGCACAGGATCCTAGGCAGCATGGATTCTGGCGGGAAGGTCATGCCAAGGCAGAATCTGATAGATTTCTTTGACTGGGTGACCAAAGTAGTAGATCAGGGAGTGGCTGTGGACATGGCCTACCTAGACTTTAGCAAGGCATTTGACACAGTCCCACATAAAAGATTAATATACAAGTTAGCCAGCCTGGGAGTGGGTCCCAAGATGACAGCCTGGGTAAAGAATTGGCTGGAGAATAGGACACAGAGAGTAATAGTAAATGGAGTCCACTCAGAAGAAAGGAGGGTTACTAGTGGGGTACCGCAGGGTTCAGTATTAGGACCGTTCCTCTTCAATGTCTTTATAAACGACATTGCAGAGGGACTGGAAGGAAAAGTATGTCTCTTTGCAGATGACACAAAGATCTGCAACAGAGTTGATGCACAGGGTGGGGTGGAAAGGATGAGAAGGGACTTGGCAAGGTTAGAGGAATGGTCAAATGTATGGCAGCTTAGATTCAATGCTAAGAAGTGCAAGGTAATGCACCTGGGAAACAAAAACCCAGGGGAAGAGTACACAATGGGGGTGAGATACTAACAACAACAAAAATGGAAAGGGACCTGGGGTAGTCATATCACATGACCTAAAGGTGGGCAAGCAATGTGAGAGGGCAGCAAGGAGGGCTGAAGGGATACTGGGATGCATAGGGAGAGGCATCACCAGTAGAAAACAGGAAGTTATTATCCCTCTGTACAGACAGCTGGTGAGACCCCATCTGGAGTACTGTGTGCAGTTCTGGAGACCCAATCTCCGCAAAGACATAGACAGGATGGAAGCTGTCCAGAGGAGGGCAACTAAAATGGTGCAGGGTCTGCACCGGAAGACATATGAAGAGAGACGAAAGGAGCTTAATATGTATAGCCTGGAGGAAAGGAGGGAGAGGGGACATGATAGAAACGTTCAAGTACCTCAAGGGAATCAACAAAGTCCAAGAGGGTAGCATCTTTCAAAAAAAGAGGTGTGCAAGAACAAGAGGGCACAATTTGAAGATAGAGGGGGGCAGCTCAGAGGTAATTTAAGGAAGTATTTTTTCACAGAGAGGGTTGTGGATGTATGGAACGGCCTTCCAGAGGAGGTTGTGGAGTCAAAATCAGTGGTGGAATTCAAGCATGCATGGGACAGTCATAAGGCAATTCTAGGGGTTGGGGGTAGGAAGAAGTAGGCTGCTGGTTAACTAGGATCTGCAGTTTATCCAGTAGGTAGGGAAATGGGCAGACTGGGTGGGCCAAGCGGTCCTTATCTGCCATCAAATTCTATGTTTCTATGTAACACATGCTCGGTCACTACATTGCTGTGACAACTACTTACTATCATGATTACAATGACACTTTACTTCACTTCACGGCGTGTACGGGTCACAAGATATGGGAAATTACTGTAACTAGGCCTCCTTGCTTTATATGACTGCTATATAATATTGCCCAGAGGGCCCGCTCTCCCACAAACACACATACCATTTGACACACTTGCGCGGCTTGGTGGGAGTGCGGGGCCCTTCAAGACACCCATTTCTATTACTACTCTTTTTACACTTTTAAAAAAAGAAAGGAAATTCTTTGCAAAAACTTAATTAATGCATCAGTTAGGGTTGATACCACACTGACAAAAGTGTGGAAATTCAACATTAGGGTTACCACCCCTACCATCCCACCCCCACCCCCACCAACAGGCATCAGGGTGTGCATTGGGGTCATCGTGCCAAACTCTTACCCTGTTCTCCTATACTGCACCACCTCTGCTTCTTTACATATGGAATGGGGTGAAAGGCCGATGACCCCAACACACACCCCAATGCCTGTTGGTGAAGGTGGGGTGGGGGTGAGGTGGCAGGTGTGGTAATCCTAACATTGAATTTCCACACTTTTGTCAGTGTGTTATCAACTCTAGCTGATGCATTAACAAAGTTTTTGCAAAGAATATATATATATATATAAAATCACATCACACTATATGTACTGACTGAAGGCCAGAATGGAGAGGGGAAACATAATAAGAACTGTCATGCAGCTACAAGAGGAGATGAATAGTCAGTGGAAACTTTGTGAGGGACATGAGTACGTTCCACTTTACCTAGAGAATAGTGGAGCTGTGCATCAGATTAATGGCAGAAGTGGTGAGGGCAGGGACTAAAAATAGGTTCAAACATGGCTAACACTGGTTTAAAGGGCTGATACTTCTAGGAGAAAGCACTAGGCAGGTGAGGGGGGCTAGGCGAGAGAGGGATGGGTGGGGGTAGAAAAATCTTCATGACATTAGGTCAGTGGGATAGATAGTGATGTCTTTATCAGCAGACTGGATGGACCCTGGGTCTTTATGTACTGGCAACATCTATGTTTTGTTTCTATGTTTCCAAGAGACATTGTTTTGTAAAGCAGTTGCTAGCAAGGAATAAAGAGAGATCCTTCTGTAAACTAAGCATTACATCTGAATTGGGATATCCTAGCGTGGAAAATTTTGAGCGTCATAAAGTTAGATTTAACAGCTGGATTGCCAAGGCCCTTGAGAACCCAGACAAAATGTTACAATGAATAAAGTCTGAGTGAGAAGAAGGGTGATAATAATGGCAGGAATATTCTGAGGATATAAGTGGGAAGTTATTAATAGAACTAACTTCACTCATGGTGTGGGATGACTCACAGGACATTTCTGGTAATTTGCAATACAAACACTTTAACCTCATTCATACAGAAGGCTGTCTATTTTTTTCCTCTCCCAGTCACATGCACTGTGCAACATACTTAACCTTTGTTTTAACCAGGAGAGACACACTAAGCTGAAAACTTGTTTACAGGTGCAACCTGGGAGCACAAGGAAGTTAAGTGACTTGCTCGGGGTCACACAGTATGCAAGTGGGGGCTGTGGGATTCAAACCCAGGTCTCCAAGTTTGCAGCTCAGAGCCTTAAACCACTACACTATACTGTCACTGCGCTATACTGAATACAACTGGAGACATTAAGACAGTATGTCATGGAGAAACTGGTTAGGTAGCTTTTATTCTTACAGGTATGAAAATAAATACAATAATAGATAGGCAAGTGCCTATTACAAGGGAATTATACCATCGAGAGGTTCTGGAGACAAGAGAACCTCGAGAGCGGAGCTCGAGAGGTTCTCTTGCCCTCAGAACCTCGAGATGGTATGATCCCTGAGTGATAGACACTAGCCTATTTTTAATTTTTTGTAATATATGGATGCGAGTTTACTTTGCAGTTTGTGAGGTGCTGTGACTCCAGGGCAGGCTGCCGTCGCAGGGGGGACTCAGATGGTGACTCTCTCCATCTCCATACACCCCCGCCTGCCTGCTCGCTGGCTCACTAGCTTGCTCAGTGTCTCTGTTGAGCTACTTATTTTTTAAGGCAGTCCTACCTTTCATTGATTTCTTGCGATGCCGTATGCAGGATTATCGAAACAGTTGTGCAGCAAAGAATCAGCAGTAGAGCGAACGGATCATTTTCTCTCGCTAAGCGAGAGACAGACGCCATTTTTTTAACTGTTTTGCCTGCCCCCAGAGACACTGTGTCTAATGAGGAGGCACGATTTGTGGTACGTCAGCACGCATTAAGTGTACGGTATTGTAAGGTTTTGAGGTTGTGTTGTTCTGGTTTGGTGATAATACTATCGTTCAGAGCTCGAACGATAGTATTACGAGTTTTAAACGATAGTATTATCACTTCGCAATGATAGTATTATCACTTTACCTGCAGTGTATTACAAGGAATTTTTTGTATGAATTTTGGGAGTATTATTTTCATAATCCATATATTACAATATGGTAATAAAAAATACACATAAAAGAAAAGTACAGTTCAGACTGAGCAACCAGTAACTTTTCATGCATGGGTCTAGAAGAAAACAATGCAGGGTTGATTAGGAAGCCTTGCAAAAGACAAGAACCTTTTTTTTCTTAAACGTAAAGGTTATTGAAATTTTTTGCAGACAATCAGACACACGATACATTGTTACATAGTAAACAGTAACGGAATACACAGGCACTATATCAAATTAGAACTAAAGGTTCCCTTCACATTAACAATTGACATGTTGCCTTATATTAAATTTAGTAATTTCCCAGTGTCCATTGTAATATCCTCTAACCACAGAAGGCTAAATCCGTCTCCCACCTCCTCTCAGTAATACTGTCATTTAAGGGATAATATGGGGTCAAAGTGATGTTTTATGAAGCAACCATGGGTTGCATCTGTTCTGAATTTTGTCCTCTGTTTTCTGGGAAAACAATGTCATTTTTTCCATCCTATGTGTATCCCAGATAACATCTTGCCATTAAATTATTGCAGGGGGTTCTGGTTTAATCTAGAGCTGAGTTATTGTTTGTTTTAGCTGCTGTAAGGAAAATGCTGAATAGGTACAGACAGACCTTGTCCTCCCCTACAAGGGTAATGACTAATGTCTGCTTGTGCTGGCTCACTACCCCGTACGAACCTCCCGTAGATATTAAAAGCACTTATCACCTCATTCCACCTGTCACTGCTGTACTCCATACTATAAAGTATCTGTTGCCCGTTTCTACAGAAACTGTATGGTGTATTCATAACCCCGTATTAATTGTACTGAATGCATCAGCGGACCTTACATGAACTGATCTGTATTGCTGTATCTTGTATCCTATACACTGCACTGTACTATGACTGTTAACAACTAATACCATGCATCTCCTGCTCTCTTTGCACAAAAACTGGAAAATTATATGCTGCCTTAGTTACCCTGTATGATCTGTATGACATTGTGATACCTGTCTGTATGTTCAAACCTTATGTAACAATCCCCGGGTCGCCCCTGAAAAAGGGACCTTCAGGGCCCAGCGGGCCTACCTGGTTAACAAAATTTAATAACTAAATAAATAAATTAATATGGGGTGTGTATAGCGAGAGTATGGCAGCCTGAGGAGCAAAAGAATAGAACTTGATTTTGAAAGATAACAATGAGCATAAATTGTAGTCTCCAGAATGCATGCAGATTGTCTTTCAGGCAGGACACAGTGTATAGGTGAGGAAGTATTATTTCACAGAGAGGGTAGTGGATGCATGGAACAGCCTTCCTGAGGAGGTTGCGGGGGTCTGAAACTATGGGAGAATTCAAGAATGCATGGGACAGACATAAGGCAATTCTTGTGGGGGGTAGGAAGAAATAGGCTGTTGGTTAGCTAGGATCTACGGCCTATCCTGTAGGTAGGAAAATGGGCAGACTAGATGGACCAAGCGGTCCTTATCTGCTGTCAAAGTTTATGTTTCTATGTTTCTATAGCATCCTTCCTGAGGAGGCAGGACAGCCTACAGAAAGAAAGAGGAACCAGGAAAAAGAAAATCAGTATATTCATATGACTAGTAGTGTGGTAGCAGGAGAGCACTTAAACATACCGATACAATATAGTTTGAATGTCTGTTATTGATTGATTTAAAATATCTCATCAAATAAATGCATTTTGGGCTTAAAGCAGCAGTGCTATGAAACTGGGCAAAAAAATTGACCCTACCATTTGTTTCATTATAAAAGATTCCAGGTATCTTCGATGTTTACATAGTGGTAACATTTTAAGTTCCACCAAAATCTGAGTTTTATAAAAATGTTTTAATTTAATTGTTTCCTAAAAACAAAACAACAGCAGCAACAAAAATATAATGCCATGTTTAACATACAAATAGCATTGTAGACCTAGCAAGGATTAGGCCTGAGAATATTAAAAAAAAAAAATCATGGTGCAAAGCATAGGGGCTATTTGGCAGGTATGCATGATATTTTTAAATGTACCCAAAATTAGCTTTTTAGAGAAACACTTTGTTACCTTGCCGCTTTAACATTTTATTTTCAAGTATGATTTGGTAAGGTACAAGAGGCAAGCACAAATATAGTTTCAGTTGCATAGGTATTCATACAAAGCATCTAAATACCAAAAACAGCATTTTTGCTGAATTTACAAACGTTTGTATGTATAGATGTAGCTGCTCAATTTAAATGTAAATGGAACAATAGCTGAAATTACTCATATGCTAGCAGGAAGAGAACTTACATCTGAAAGTGCTTGATATGAAACCGATCTGCAGTGTTGATAATTTTTTACATTTTGAAAAGTAACTTCTGTATTCCTTATAGTGTGGTTTATTGAATAAGTGATACAGTTTTCTAATAAATGCTGTGGCACAGATTGTGAAATGCACATGTAGTAAGTTGTACAAGGAAAATGCATGTCTACCTTCTAAGCTTAAGCATTCACCAAGATCATATAAGTTGCAATGAAGGGTATGTTTACGTGCTTCTGTTAGAAATCTACTTAAGCAGTGCAAGAATGGATCCAAATTTGCCAAAACTGATGAATGCAGTTTAATAAATGGCACTACCATATTTATTTATTCTATTTATTTAATTTCTGTTAATTGGGAAAGGAGAACTAGGCAATTTTGCCTGTTTTCAGCCTTGTCCTGGGGTGAGGGGGAAGATACAGATGCAACCTGACATACAGAACCAGATTAAGCTGTTGGTGGTATTTTTTTTAGTGAATGGGGGGAAATTTTGGCTAGGACACCAGGGAAATTTCCTGGTTAATTCTGCAATTCCTGTTTTTTTTTTTCTGAGATAGTGTATCTTTTTTTTTATCCTTACAGACTGCTGCTTTGTTTCTGTTGATGTTTAGTTCTGATAAAGCTGATCATATTTTCTTGTGTGCCTGTTTAATAAAAAAAACTACTGTTTTTAAGAAGTGCCATGGGCTCTTTAATGTCCACTCGAACAGCCACAGGGGACCTTGGTTTACTGTCTCGTCTGAAGGAGGCCACCTCAGAAGTGCAGCACCCCCCTCATGATATACTACAGTGTCAGTATTCAGATTTATCCCAAGTTCTCAGTGTGGGGCTAGAACCCACGACCTTCTGATCTTCTGGCCTCAGAGGTGAGTGTGCTACCTGCTGAGCCACTGCACCATTTAAAGGACAGATCTAGTAAAAAAAGAGAAGGGGATTATGTTTTATGTTAGGTATTATTTGAATATTTCAATTTTTCCAATAAATTATACAACTGTTTGTGAATGGTGCATCCTTAAGTCATTAATAGGCCCCCCAAAAATGTAATGCATGTTGTGTTTATAATCCCCCTGATATTGGCATTGAGGGACTCAGGGATCTGACCTCTATGCTCTCACATTAAAGATGGGTGAGGTGATAGCTCTTGATGATCTCCATCTGGTCTGGTCTTTGAATATAGCGAGTCTGAGATAGATTTTATTTATTTAAAATTGCTGACCGGGAAAAGCACGCTAAGCCGGGACTCATTTCCAGGTGCGACCCGACTACATGTAGTACAAGGTGGTAGACAGAGAAATACAAATACAGCAATTATCAAGTAACAGATGAGTGATACATTATGGTACATTTACATGGAGTTAGGTGGAGAGATTACACTTTAGAATGTACAGCAGGGTTGAAAAAGAATTACTTCATTTCATTTGTAGATCATTTATTACCTTAAATTTTAGGTGCGTGTATTTACATATTTACAGTAGTGGATTTATCGAAAAATTGAGTTTTCGGGGAGAGGGTGCTGGTGGGGGAAGGGGTAATTTAGCAGTAAGAGCTGGCATGAGGAGTTAATTTTTATTACCTGGCGAGGCTATTTAGGGTAGTGCTAGGACCATGTAAGGAGGGCTTGAGTGTACAGCTGCAGCAGGGAGTGGGAGGGAGAAGCCTGAGGAGCTGTTTGAAGGCTGATAGGGAGGGGGCCAGGTGAAGGTTGGGAGGGAGGTTGTTCCATAGGAGAGGGAGCCAGTAGGAAAAGGCAGCTTGCCCAGAGACTGAGAGGGGGCGTGAGAGGTGGAAGGTACATTCATGTCTGTGATGAAGTGAGTAGCCAGAGGGGTTGGCTTGAGAGAGGCGGGAGGCTAGGTAGAGGGGAAAGGAGCCGAGCCAATATTTCGCTATGAGTGAGGTGCTGTGGGTGGTCCGCCTTTGTGAGAGTTGCATTAGAGATAGAGTTGTGAACAGTTTGCAGTGATGAGTGAGTGGGGTGGAGGCAGTGGTGAAGTGCATGAAGGAGTTTAGCAGGATGTCGACTTTTGCAAGGGAGGAGGAAGGAGCTATGCCATAAATGACATCCACGTAGTCCAGTATCGGTAGGTTGGTTTTACGTATAAGTTCACTCCGAGTAGGGAGGGGGAGGCAGTCTTTGTGGCGGTAGAGGATGGCAAGTGTGGGCCGGAGTTTGGTGCAGACAGCGTCGACGTGGGTGGAGAAGTTGAGGTTTGTGTCCAGCCAGACTCCCAGGTACTTAAAGGTGGGTACAGACTCTAGGGGAATTTCATCCAGGGTGGAGATCGGTGGGGGGCAGGCAGGGAGGTGAGTTTTTGTCTTGTGTCGAAAACCATGGAGACAGTTTTTTTTGCATTGAGTTTTAACTGATTTTTCTGGAGCCAAGCTTGTACTCGGTTGAAATCGCTTTGGAGGTTTGGGTGAACACTGGCATGGGAGGGGCCTGAGGTGTAGACAATGGTGTCGGTAGCGTATAGATGCACGTTTGAGGTGAGACAGGCTGAGGGGAGGTCGTTTATGAAAAGGGAGAAAAGGATGGGACCAAGGATGGAGCCTTGTGGGATGCCCATGAGGATGGGTAGAGGGTTTGAGATGGTGTCTCCTATTTGTACTTGCTGCATCCTGTTTTGGAGGTAGGAATGGAACCAGTTTATGGCCTATTTAGCAAGGCCGAAGGAGCTCAATTTGCCTAGCAATAAAGGGTGGGAGACTGAATCAAAGGCTTTAGCTAGGTAGAGGAAGATGGCAATAGTGGTTTGCCCTGCATCCATGGTGGAGAAAATGGCGTTGGTTACTCATAGTAAGGCAGTGGTGGTAGAATGGTATTTTCTGAACCCTGATTGAAAAGGGGAGAGGGAGCTGTTTGTAGAGAGGAAAGGAGACAGTTTTGATAGCATGAGGGATTCTTGGATTTTGGCCAGGGAGGGGAGGAGAGAGATGGGTCTGTAATTTCCTGGGAGGGAGGGGTCACCACCTTTATGGAGGGGTAGGATTTTGGCAAGTTTCCAGGTGGAGGGGACAGTGGCTGTGTTGATCGAGAGATTTAGTATGTGGGTTATAGGTGCGACTATGGCTGCTGCAGAGATGCGGAGCAAGCTGGGATGCAAGCCGTCTGGACTGGATTTTGACAGGCTTAGAGAGATGAGGGAAGTGTAAACTTCAAGGGGTGTGAATGGGGAAAGTAGAAGCCGTGGTGAGAGGGTGGGGATTTGTGTGGGAGGTGGGGGGGGTGTCGGGCTTGGCACAGGAGATGAAGAAGGAGTTGAAGAGTTCAGAGACTATGGCAGGATCGGAGGCTATTTTGCAGTCAATGTTTAGGCTGGGGCTAGCTTGCTTGGAGCGTGGGTTGATAAGAGAGTTTATCACCTTCCAGAAGGGCACCAGGGAGGCTTGGTGAGTGGTAGGTTGGGCCTTGAAATACTGTGGCTGATGTGGGTTTAACACAAATATTAACCATTCCAACAAGAAGGAATAATAATACTAAAAAGCATACACTTATGGTCAGATACAGTTCAGCTTTCCATTTCAAGACTTACAAAAGAAGCAGAACAAAGAATGAGAAAAAGAGGCTTGGAAAGGATCCACACTATATATAACTCAAGAAAGTATTTGAATGTTAGAGATATTACTGGAATTACATGTTATCTATTATCTGTACATCTGTGAGAACAAGGCACATAGAAAAATTTGTCAGGTTTTAGATATGGCATCTTGCTAGTATACTTGTCTAATATAAAAACTAGCTTTGGCAAAACTGTATTGAAAAATGTTCCTGCCATACCTTTCAGTCTCTCACCATTAAAATTCATAGCATGAACCTTCAAAATTCAGAGCAAATGGCTAGAATCTGTAGCAGTTTCTTTTAAAGAATAACATGTCGAAGAATACAGCCCTCCTATGTTTAGTAACAGGGCATGTTTCTGTCAAGTTAGCTCAATGTGTTAACAGTTTGTGTGTGGACCAAGGGTAAATATGAGTGTGAAAATCACAGCACTCTGCAAAATGCACAGCAGTTGAGTTGTGTGATTCCTGTGATGATGAATAATTTATATCAGTGGAACATCTGTTTGTATACTGTCCTGCCTCCAGGGAAGAAAGAGGAAGATGGCTAGATTCAGTGTTATGTAGAAAAAAATGGGTTGGATTGTCCAAGGGTAACACAGGGCTTATGTCAAGCCCTGCCTCAAACCCATTTTGGGGGGCAGCTGTGCCAAACACCGTTGCCTCAACCGTGCCTGATTTTAGTAGGTCTGGTGTAGTTGTGACACTTTATCTGATTTTCGGCAGCATGCACCAACTATTTGGCACAAGCCTCATGAAAAGGGTGCCTGACTGACATAAGCTAAACCAGAGAACATTGTTCTAACTTGCAGCAATTAGTGCATGGGATAGAAAATCTCGATCGATGGCCAAGAGAATGCCACAAGCCCCATGCGCCATTTGTTTGGCACACCTGGCTCTTGCACCATTCAGGGCCCTTTGAAAATCCAGCCCCAGTGTTTCATCTAGTATCAAAAAAAATGTCAGTTCCTGTTCACATTTCATAGTACACACATAATTGACACAGTTGCACATTTTGGTAGTGGAGAAGTATAAATTGTTGAAAGAGCAGAGAAGATGTATTATTTATGATGGTGTTGATTGGAATTTTACTTTTTTAACTTGAAAGGTGAAACTGCAAGTATTTTCTAATGTTGCTTGTGTAAAGTAATAAATCTCTGGATTTTATACACTAAAAATAAAATAAATCTGACCTTGAAATCTGAACCAGTGTCTGTTGTGCTGGTGGCTTGGAAGCTGTCGTCTAGATACACCTACTCACAAAAATGGAAACGTCTTCCACTTGGTATATTGTCCATTACTTGGACACTTTATGCATTCAGTCAGGTTATGAACTAGCTGATATCCCTTACAGACAGGGGGCTCAGATATTCCTCAAAGGTTCACTTGGCTGCAGTGTCAGCTTTTCATGCCCTCACCAACAGTAAACCGGAGGCCCAGCTTGAGGTTCCTTAGAGGTATTCTATTTCTGCATCCCCCAACTCTGTCATCCAGTTCTGGTGTGAGACTTTATTCTGGTTGTAGAGACCCTTACTGCACCTTCCTTTGAGTCTGCTGTTACTTGTGAGCTGCACTTCCTCTCTTGGAAGACACTGTCCCTCATGGTTGTGACATTTGCTAAATGTATTTCTGAATTGCAAGCTCTTGTAGAGCCTCCTTAGATTGTGTTACGCAAGGAATGGGTTACCTTCTGCATCAATCCTTGTTTTCTGCTGAAGGTTGTTTCTGAGTGTACACTAAATCAGACTATTGACTTTTTGGTTTACTCTTTGACACCCACTGATAGTGGGAAACTTTTTCTGCACACACCTGGCATCCATCAGATTTTGCTTTTGTACCTTGATCTTACTAAGAATTGCAGACAATCCTCTCAGCTATTTGAGTCATTCATCCCAGGTTGGTGTGCTCCCCTATTTCTAAGCAGGGCCTTTCCAAATGGTTGGCCTGCTTCATTAATTTCTGTTCCCAGAAGCATGTTAAGCAACTTATTGGTCTGTTTCATGCTATCTACCCCTGGGGGAGGGTACATCGATGGTGTGTTTTCAGAATGTATCTGTTGTTGACCTCTGTGCTGCTGCCACTTGGAGAAGTGTTCATACATTCACGAAACATTATGTCTCTCATAAACATGCTAGATTTAACCTTACTATCATGCAAGGCCTCCTTACCTTTCTCCAGGTATTTCGATCCTTCCTTTCTCCCTCCCTCTCTTGGTGCTTTGGTACTGCTTGGGAACAATTTATGATGTGGCTGAATGGAGGGAGATATCTTTGAAGAAGACAGAATAATTTTTAACCATAAAAGAATATACTTAAGAGAATCTCCTCCACTCAGCCACATCCCTCCCTCCTTTCCCCTTTTTGAGTGGTTGGTGTTAATCTTGCCTGCTCTTGCAAGCTGGTTCTCCTTTTATGCATGATTTCGGCATTATATTACTCAGGTTTTCATATCCTCTCCTGAGTGTCTGGTTTGGTCCTGTTTGTTTTGGTCCCTCCTGGTCTGTTGACCCTCCAAGCTTGTCTCCGGGGGGGGGCTGAGGCAAGGTAAGGCCACCCATGTTATATGGGCAGTGACAATGCATATTGATGTGGGCAGACCCAGCTAGTAAACATTTCCTGGTGATCCTGACACCGATGGCTTACAGTTCCATGATATGGCTCAATGGAGGAGAGTCTCTCAAAGGTCTACTAGTCTCTTCATATACACCATCCCTTCTTTGCCCAGTTAGTGTCCCACCAGGGTGGGTATTTTAGGAGTCCTTGGCTACTACTTGTCTTGTGGGGCATCACATGTGACTCTAACTGCCAGGCAGTGACTCCGTCAACCCACCCTCTGAGGACTCTCGCCTGGACAAATGATGCCGCCAATCAGGCCCTGCATTTGGAATGTTACCATCTAGCATTTTGCTTTTTTGCATTCAAGATACAGGGTACATGGATAGTTACCAGTCTCACCAGTCAGGGTCCCATCCTTTATCTTCAGATGTCTGATCTTCAGGGAATTCTTCCCTGTAAGAAGCAATCAATGCACTTTTCTTGAGGTGGTGCCACCTGTGAAATCCACATTGCTCTTGTAGCCCAAGCATGGATACTGCCTTGTCTTAATGGTACAGCCAGAGGGTCTGGAAGGTGCTTGTGCTACCCTGAGCCAGATGATCTGCCACCACGACAGACCCAGCATGCTCACTCCTGCCCCCACTGAATGGACCATGCTGCACTTATGGCACAAACCCATAGCCAACAGACTATGACCCTGATCCACTAGGACCTTCAGTCAGACTGATGATTTCCCGTGCCATACCCCTTTTATAGATATCCCTGTCTCTGGTCTCCTCAACAGCCACTAAAGACAGAGTAATGGTGCCAAAGCACCCAGTGATCTGATAGGCACTGCTAGTAACAACCTGCACCCTACTACAGGGTGGGGGATGTTACATACAATTGTACCGTGTATAATATTTACTGATATTATATGATTGTTTTGTATGACTCTCCATATTCCCTCTCCCCAGGGATAAAACTGTAAACAGGCTTTGCATCAGTGTGCCTTTCCCAGTCACCAAAATTTAAAAAGTAAATAAAACTACAAACAAAGCTAATTCCCTGATTAGTACACATTATTGAGGCTGGGATTCATTTGCTATTCCATTTATGAAAACTTCCACGGGTCAGCGATCATCAAGTTACCAAGCTCCCAACTGCTATAATAATACATGGACTAATGAATTCAGTAATTTTTCCTCCCTGTTGAATTTTAAAAGGCTACTAAGACAACATCTGCTAAGTTAAAGTCTATGGTCCCGATATTCAAAAGTCCCCTGGAAAATTGGGCAAGTGCCATCTGAGATGCACTGTCCCAAATAATTGCAATATTCTGAAGATGCCCTGGAGGATGCACCGGTGCATACTGAGCTGAATCAATCAATCAATCACTCAATCAATCGTTATTTAACCAGCGAGCATCATTGAGAAGAACTCATTTACAAGATGAGCCTGGGCATTCACATATATGGGTACAAGGCAGCAATATATACAGTGTTACAACAAATGGGAGTACAAACAATACACTAATGCAAAAATAAACAATAGGTACAAGGCAGAAATATATACAGTGTTACAACAAATTGGAGTTCATACCATGTAGTAATGCAAGCATAAACAATGACAGAGTACACATATCTTTAGAAGAAAGTAGAATACATATTATGATACAAGAACCTATGTAAATTAGCTGCATCAGGAACCTATGCAGCAAGATAGGGTAGGGAGGGGGAGGAGTATAAGGAGGAAGGGGGCAAAGTCAGAAGGCAGGGAGCAACCAGGAGAGGAGAGAGGGAGGTAAGAGTGATACATTTGGGGAGGGCATTACATAGCTTAGGGAATAAGTCTGGGTAATGCTATGGTGTGAAATGAGGCAGGGCATGGAAAGGACATGGGGGGAGGAGCTTAAAATAGAGAAATCCTAATCTTAGGATAGGTGCGGTAAAAGTGCCATTAACGGAAGCTAGTACAAGTCTCTGAAAAAGAATGCTGGTATATGGATTTAAAGAAGCTCAGTTTCACAGGGATTGCCAACTTTAGAGTTTTCTGTATTGTGTTCCAGATGACAGGAAGAGCATGACTTATTGCAGATTTGCCATATCTGGTTCTCATCTTAGGGATGAATAGTAAGATATAAGAGTGGCTTCTCAAGTTGTACTTTCCAACCCTACAGGTGGGCAGGCAACTCACAATACAATGGAGTAGCATATTAGTGATGGCTCTGTAGGTCCAGGGCAGTGCATTCTTTTGTTGTCTGAATCGTAGTGAGCTCCACCCTACCTTGGCATAGAGCTTGCAGTGGTGGGTGGCATAAGGGAGGCCAGTTATGAATCAAATAGCGCAATGTTAGAGTACATCTAAGTTAGACAGGGAGAGATTTGGGCCTTGGCCATACAGAAAATCAGCATAATCTAAAAAAAGCAAACGTGTAATCTGGACCAACCCAGTTTTAGCTTCTAGCATAAGTCAATTTTTTTTATAGCAGAAGAAGAGACCAAGTCTCTGTTTCAATTTTTTTGAGAGTTCATCGATATGATGGACAAAGGACAATTTGTGGTCTATCCAAAACCCAAGGTACTTAAATTTCTCAACGAACTCCATCAGCTCACCCAGTAATGTGGATATGAAGGTAGCAGAACCAGGGAGACTGTATTTAGTTGCAAGGATAGGGGGAGCAATTAGCATAGCCTTGGTCTGAATATTGCAACAATGCATCACCATGCAACTGGACATGGGCCATGCAGCAGGACAGGACTGAATATGGGGAATTGAGCAAGTCAGCCTGGGACAGTGGAGCAACAGGCCAGGACTGAATATGGGAAATGAGCATTGCACCAGACCACAAACAGGGAGAGCAGCATCCCAAGGCACAGGGGAGGACAGTGGCACAGGAACAGTGCAATCATGGGCACAGGCACAGCCCCCTGTGGGTACAGTACAAAGCACCACACACAGACCACCAGCCAAGGGGAGTACCAGGTACAGTGGGCACTGCACACAGAAGTGTATGGAGGATGTATCATAGCACCGGCAGTGCCAATGGCAAGCACGGCCTGGCCAGGCACTGTGACAACAGGACTGATTGGCCAAACAGCGCAGATATGGCAGCCAGAGCAGAGGCAAAGCATGCCACCAGTACACCGGCACACAGGTTGGGGCTGTAGGCCACAAAGGGGGTACACACCCACAGTAACACAGGACCGCAAACAGCACATTACACCAGCACAGGGACCAGAACAACAGCAGGGGAAGGCACAGCACAAGCACAGGGGACCAGTGCAAGAGCCAACAAGAGCCGCCATGATGAATACCCCACAGGCAGCCCAGGGGAAACCATGGCAAACACAGTGGGGCAACACCTGGTGGACAGGTAGTACGAGTGTGCAATGGCACGGACTCAAATGAGCAATGAGAAGCAAGGGGCAGTGGGCCAACCATGCTACACAGCAGGAGATGGCAACAACAGCAAGAGAAAGGAGCACAGGCACAGTCAGAGTTAGGATGCAACAACTTTAATAGAACACAATAGGCAACCAAACAACAGGAACAAACAACAATCAACACAGCAGTGGAAAAAATAAATGAAAACTATATACAGTATAAAACAGGGTGTGGGGCAGAGTGGAATGGGGAATGGGCAATTCAGGGTGGGGAACAACATACAGTTGGATGGCAAGGGTCTGGGTGCGGGGGTGTGGAGAAAGGGGCTATATACAGTATAGACAGTCAATAATGTTCACACAGGCCTAGCAGCTGTGGCTGTTGCACAACTGCCTCCCCCGCATGGGTAGCCACCACTCTGCCACACATGCAGTATTTTGCGGGCCACTCTAAGTATGGCTCCCTGGCATCGAAAAATAGTGGCCAGCAGCCTCTGGCTGGAGACAATATGGCCATGAATCAGCAACCTGCTCTGGTTCCTCCGGCACTGCTCCACCCCAGTACGGGCATCCTGACGACCTATGGTGGAAAACACAGAACACGTACTCAGTGCCACAGCCCACCTAGGCACAGTAACTCCCGGCCCCCCGGGATGGAGTAGATGCGCATGCCAGATGTCAGCCTGGCCATTGCACAGGGCAGTCACGAAACCACATGCATGACAGACCAATGATGTGCCATGCTTTAGTGCCACACAGATCATGGCACAGGGAACAGGCAATGTCAACATGTGCATGCACTGGATGCTGCCAAGGGACATGTGGTCATGTCCCCCACACTGTGTGAACCTGACATGCACATGCTCCATGTAAGTAGGCCCAGTGGTGGCTCCACGTGAGCAATGATGAGTGCCCACAGTCTTGAACAGACACACTGGACAGGGACAAACACACAGGGCCCAGGCGCACACCAGAGCTGCCACATGGTCCCAAAAAAACAATCCATGTGTGTGAGGCTGGCATCACACAGGTATGCACAACAAGCAGGCCGTTGCCTGCAATGGGCAATACAAACCCACAGAACAGCAATACGCATCACTAGCAGCACACTTGCCTGAAGCACGGTGTGACATGCCACCATGTGTGCCAGTTCCGTCCCCTCCTGCTGTACCTCCATCACCTGCTGGTGAGGCGCTAGGTCTGGCGCCACTCCTCCTGACCTTTAAGGGGGACAAAATGGTAACGGCACAGTGAGCAGCATTCAGGACCACAAGCCCCCCTCTCCAGCCCAGGGGCACAACAGTGACATGACACAGCATGGCTCAGCACAATGCATGACCTGGGGATAGGCAATGCACAATGGAGACCAAAATGGACACGGCAACCCCACCATGGCCCACTACTGCGCCCAGGGCCAGACAGTGGCATGCATGGTGCCATGGGTCTGGATTGCAACCGGGGTCAAGGTTACCATGTGCACAGTGGTAGCTGCCCCTGCTGCACACCCGCAAACCCCCCAGTAGCAGGCAATGAAAGCATGCACACAGCACATACATACCTGGGTGTGGCATTGCCTCCATGAAGGCCTGGACGCACAGGTGACTCGGTCTGCCTGGGTCCCTTGGGTGCATGTCTCCATAGCGGTGCTGATATTGCTCCCTGGACCGCATGATGCCCATCTGCCATGTAAGGCTCTCTGCTACTATGGCCCACAGCTGGGCCCGTGCCTCCTGCAGTGCCTCTGCACCAAACAGCTCGTCCTCCAGTGGTGCCACAAGGTCCAAGAGGTTGGCAACATATCTCTCACTCCAATTCAGGGCATGTGGCTTGGTTCCCTGAGCTCCACTAGCACATGCCATACTGTCTGCAAGGTGCTGCTGCAGGTGTGGCATACAGGAAGTTATTGTGAGGTATGTGGCTGGGCCATGCCAGTTGCTCAATAGGCTGGGCATGCATTCCCCTGCATGGCTTGCACGTGCACCATAGGGATGAGCGATAGCCACAGTATGGGGCAGTACTGCACATTCGCAGTGATGCATGTCAGGGTGGGAGGACAGGGTTCATGCCCCAATGCAACACACATGTGTGGCTGTGCGGCGCTGCCATGTTGGGTAGTTTGGGCAATGTCACACCTGTGGCCAACCGCATGGTGCAATTCAGTGGCCACGTGCCATGCACGTCCACTGCGCATTACGGCAACATGCTGGGGTATGCATGATGCACTGGCCATGACATCAGACATCCACGAGTGTGCAACACAGTGACATTATGGCCTATTGCGCATGTGTTGGAAATGCGCTATGCGGAGATGTCAATCAATCAATCAATCAATGAATCAATCAAAATCTTTATTTATCAAGGTGAAACATCGTTGAGCATAGCTCATTTGCAAGATGGACCTGGTTAGGTTTAACTGTTACAAACATATATGTGCAACCAGACAAGGTAATACAAAAGGTTTAAAGATTACAAAACATACAACGATCATAGATAATCGTACAGAGACATTCTTTACAAGTGCGATATCAATACATCGAACAAGATCTTTAATTGTCCAATTGGGCAAAGTTATTCAATGTGTAGTTGTGAGATGGGCCAGGGTGGAACACGGTGGATATAACAGAACAGAGTGATGTGACTGAGTACAGAGGGATATCTGAAAACAAATCCATAAGAGACAACAAAGCATACAAGAACTAGTGTTCAAGACAATAGTGCAGAAGGATGGCATATGCATATATTCAGTCTGGACACAGAAATGAGGGAGTGGAAGAGGGAAGAACGTGGAGGTGAGAGGAGGGGCAGGACTGGAGGGACCTAATGGGATGAGAAGGGAAAGAGTAGCAGGTAAGTAGAGTTGAGGAATGTGAAGGGATGAGGAAATGGCTAGGGATGCAGAGGGAAGAGTGGCAGGGGAGTGGGCACGGAAATAGTCTTGACCAGAGGATACAAGCAGTTTCTATCCTGATGATGGGGGACAGAGGATAAGTGGGGGGAAGGGGGAGAGTGGGGCAGAGGTGTGGAATGAGGGGATAGAGAGACTAGGTCTTGGAAAGTCAGTAGATGGTAGATGTGCTACCCAAATAGATGTGCGATGCTCATTGAGATGGCCGGGTGTAAATGTGCATATTCAGCCTGCATATGCAAATGACCACATAGCCCAATCCAGGCTCACATCCACATATTAGCATCTCATTACAGGCAGCACGGCCCCTCATTTGCATGGGCTGAGCTATAAATGGGCTGCCCTGCGGCACCCCTCCATACAGGTGAACGACAGGAACTGCAGCCATGAAGGAAAGTGTTTACATTTTGTCTGTTACAGTGTGTGTTGTACTGCATCCAGCAGGCCCTTCACACCATGCCATAGATGCTGTGCCTGTGCTAATGTGTCCATGTCTGTCCACAGGCACCAGCATGGCAGCAGAGGAGGGGAGGAAGAGAAGGCAGCCTAACTTCACTCAAGACAAACTGCATGCCCTCTTGGAGGCATACGACTTGTGGGAGGATCTCCTTACCTGCAAGACAGATACCCAGCAGGAGGGGGTGCAGGGCTGGGAAGAGGTGGTATGGGCGGCAAACGCACATGGGGTGTACAACAGAACACCCCAGGAGTGCATCAGGCGCATTAACAGCGAGTGCACCAGGGCCGGGGAGCAGGTGGCAACATTGAGAGCATCTCAGAGGGCCACTGGTGGTCATCCCTTCACAATGCCTGTCCTGTCAGTATGGGATGGCGATGGTTGCCAGCAACCTAAGCCGTACCTCTGTGGAAGGTGTCCCTAGTGGTGGCTTCAAGATGGGAGGTGGGCTGGCGCTGCACTGTGAGTATGCACATTGCTGTTACTGTTGTGGGTTGTATGTGTTTGCCATGGGTGTGCTTGTCATGCCATGCAGGCCACATCACTGCATACACAGGGTGCCCTGGCTGCATGCTGGCATTGCCCGGCACTGTTGTAGGACAACATGCCCTCTTGGGTGTTGTGGTGCTGGCCTTGTGCAGTGCAATACAATGGAGGCAGCAGACCTGTCAGGTGCCCAGGCACCTATGACACACCCTACACACTGGGCCATGGGTGATGTGTGCATGTACACCCCTTAGGAGACAGAGTGTGCCTCAATGGCATGCCCATGTCGGTGAGGAAGAGGCCTTCAATCAGCTGAGTGCTGTCTTTCTAACTTAAATGTGTCCCATAGTGTCCCCGGGTGTGCACACACAGGCAGACATGCATCACACATGTCATTGTGGTGCATGGCCAGTGTGGAGCATACAGGTGCCTGTGGCCTGTGTGCCAGCACCCCTGTGGCACACATGCACACCCCATGTGTGCACGTCACCCAACACCATGGACCTGCAACACTGACCATGTACACCTATTCTGTCTTCCAGCTCCATCACACCTCAAGGGTGCTGCCAGGTCCTGGGCCAGTGCAGATGGCCAGGAGGTGGACGATTCCACACCATCAAAGTCCACCACAGCCATGGCCACTGAGGAGGGTGAGACCGCACTTGAGTTGAGTTTATTACTCGGCCTGGCTGATTCTGACCCCCTGTCTAGCCTTGACATACTGGATGTGCTGGTGCCAGCCATAGAGGATGATGACAATGATGATGCCACCCAGCTGAGGGAAACCATCCCTGAAACCGCCAATGCCAATGTTGTCCCAGTTGCCACACGGACAGCGACAACCATCCTGAGCCATCACATGCACCCCCACAATCCTGTCACCTGCTGCTGTGATGGCCGTGGTTGGCCAGGGGTGTGATGCTGCTGTGGGATCTGAAGGGTGGTGCCAACAGTCAGCAGGGCACAGTGCAACAGCCTGCACAGGCACATGGTGTGGCTGGTCCAGGGCCCACTGTGCCTGCCTGCACACAGTCCCTGGCCCAACAGCAGCCTGTTTTGTGGTGTCCACAATTGGCAGATGTGGCATTGCAGGCTGGTCCACCCCCTGCCTGTCAGCCCCCGCCCAGGACATGTCCCCTGCTGACAGGCTGGATGAGCACACCTGGCTCCTGCAGAACTCTGTGGAGGCTCAGGTGGTGGTCAGGAAGGCTGTTCATGGCCTGCATGTACAGATGGGTCTCATGGATGAGCATGCAGCCGTGAGGCATGCACAGATGACAGGTGAGTTTCACCTTCTGTGGGCTGACATGATTGCAGAAATGCACCTCAAGTGGGCGGACATGACCACAGGCCTCAACAGGATTGCACAGGCCATTGAGGTGGGCTGTGCAGCCCTGGTCCCTCGTGCCTACAGGAGTACCTGTCGCATGACATACAGTGTCACCAGCACTCCCACACCACTGTGGTGCGTGACCCCCTTACTGCAGACACCGTCCCCTGCCACTGCAATCCCCAGCACCCCGGATCCAGTCTGGCATTCAGTACCACGACCCCAACACGCACCCGGTCATAGTCTTGTGTGTCAACACCCTCGAGGGTTGAGGGGTCACCCCTTGCAGCATGTGAACACCCAGTGGTATTCCTCTTTGCTGGTCATGCCCACCCACGTGTCCGTGGTGGCTGTCATGGCAGGCACTGATGACATCCTGGTACTGTCAGCCTGGCCATGTTGCTGTATTGCCGTTGATGCTGTCACCCCTACTCTGCACTACTCAGACCCATGTGCATTGTCACATGCACACGCACATGCCTGTGATGACCCTCTCCTTGCTGACTGTGTGACATTTGGACCATGGGTGTGGGCCTTGGTGTTGTGGTGTGTGGCATGGGAGTGATGAGTGTGGCCTTGGCTATCTGCTGTGTGTGTGTGTGTGTGTGTATGTGTGTGTGTACATGCCAGCAGTGTTCGTTGATCCATGCCATTCCCCTACATGCAGCTGTGTTTCCCCTGGCATAGGTGCCACTGCAGTGGACACCTGTGCATGGTCATGCTCACACATCTGTGCACATCTTGGCATCTGTGCAGTGGCCACCTACCTGCCCATGGGAGTGCCTTTGGGCCCCCCCATGTGTGTGTCTGCTGGCCCTGACATGACTCCTCTGTTACTCACCTATGGTCTCTGAAGTGCTCCTCCACAGTTGTGTCCCTGTGCCGCCATACCCTAGTGGTCAGTTGTGGGTCCCTCCTGTCCAGGATTGGCTTTTCACCCCCAACCTGTGGTTCCTCTTCCTCCAAACTGTCACCCTCCTATACCTGGACAACTATTCCATTGTCAATGGCCATGTTGTGGAGCATGCAACAGGCCAGGAATAGGCCATAGGCCTTGTCTGGGCTGTATTGTAGGATACCACCAGACCTGTCCAGGCATCTGAACCTCATTTTGAGTGTGCTGAACACATGCTTGATGATATTGCATGTAGCAATGTGTGCCTCATTGTATCTCTCCTCAGCCTTGGATGAGGGCTACAGTATGGGGGTGAGTAGCCAGGATCACAGGGAGTAGGCACTGTCACCTGTAGGGGGGAATTGCAATGCATTAGTCTCCTGCAGGTGACCACGGTGTCCTGTCTGCCCACCCTGGCCTGTGTTTGCTGCCTGTGTCTAGTCACACTGCTGCCATGTCAACACTCCCCACCTGATCATGCCCTGGCTGCCTCTTGGCACCCTCCCAACTGTTGGTTGTGCACTGCTGCTACATGCACGGCATGCCAGCATATTGTCCTGTGCTGCACAGCCTGTTGGTTCCCCTTGTCTGTTCTGTCCATCTCTGGTGCTCTGCCCTGCCCCAGGAAGAGGTCCAGCCCCAGGGCATGTGTTGCTATATGCCCTGGAACCTGTGCCTGCTGTGTATTTACCCCACCCTGCCACACCCCTGGCAATCCACCATCCCCCACTGTCTCCCTGCTGGTGGGTCCCACTTAAGCAAGTTCTGCACTCACAGTGTTCCCTCTGCCTGTTGGCCAGTGCATGGGCCCTATCACCCCCCCGCACTGCCAGCTGCAGTGCTGTGGGTCACATTGTGGGTTAATTTAGCATGGGGTTCAGCTCCACTCACCCACTAGGTGGCCGCTAGGTATCTCCCCAGTCTCAAACTGATGGCACAGAGCTGATTGATGACAGATGTAGGCATTGTGTGCACTCCCAGGGTGTGTGGTGCAGACATTGCTGATGTGCCCTGTGGCATTGCACACCACCTGGCAGTTAATAAAATGGTATCCTTTGCGGTTCACGTATGTGTCACTCTCAGTGCCAGTTGGTGCCCTGATTGCCACATGGGTGCAGTCAATGGCCCCTAGCATGTCTGGCATGCATACCACCCTGTAGAAGTGCTGCAGGCTGGCTCAGTGGCACTGAGGGTTAAGGCACTGGATGCCACACTTCATGCTATGCTGACAATCTGGGTTCAGGAATGGACTCAGGCCACGGGGGGGGTTGGCAGGGGAAGGAATGGATTGAGCATCCAGAGGGCTACTCTCCCTTCCCAGGGTGGGTAGTGGGGGTTGTGTCACTCCTCAGTGGCCCCCGATGGAGATTGTGGGTCCTGAAGGTAGCGATGATGAATCAGGGGTGGAGTGGCAGCAGATGTCGGTATGTTACATGCACAGACGTCATTGCACATCCGCACTCTTGGGGAAAACAAAAGTACAAAAATCCCTGGTGGACTAAGGTGATGATGCAGGCCCCAGGAGCCCAAGCCCACATCCTAACACCAAATCAGCCTTCCACCGGCTCTACTGAGCTCCTTGACCCGACCCAGGACCATCCCTTCTAATTTCAGACAGGCCACCAGGTAGGTGGAGGTGGATCCTTCCTCGGGGGGGTGATCCGGGGGGTTAGATGGTTCTGTGCTCAATAATGTGTCTCCCAGGGAAGGCGGTTTCAAGCTGGAAGTAGAGGCAGTGGCTGTGTGGGAACTCCCGAGACAAGCCCTGGTCCTCCAGGGTATAAAGAGAGTTTACAAAAAAAAAATAATAAAAGTGCTGCATTGTTTCTGTCCACTCTGCCTGCATGCTAGGGAATGGGATGAACTCCGTAGCATGGGGCAGCAGGGTGGTGAGGAATTGAGTAAGGAGACCAGATGTGGCAGATTGTGTGATACCAGTGGTGTCACCCACTGGTGTCTGGAAGGTGCCCGTGGCAAGCAAGAACAGTGCTGCTGTCACCATTGTCTCCACCAACCTGGCATGACTCCTGTGTGTTGGTGCCTGCATGTCATCATGGAGCAGCTCACAAAGCTGTCTTGGGATTGTCCTATTGAGACAGTACTGGCCCACAATCTGTGTCAGTGAGTTGTTCAAATGTGACACGGGCACAGTACAATCTGTGTTGGGTGTACCGCCTGCAGGCCCTTCCTCACCCATGTTGTTCTTCCTGTCTCCTCACACCCCTCATGACAGCTTCCATGAGAAAAGTGCTGCCATCCATGGTTGCTGCTGTTCAGTTTCCTGCCTCTGGGTGGTTTGCAAAGTTAGTCACACCCCTTTTATGCCTATCTTTTGGCAGCGCACCTTCAGGTTGCGCTGCACTTGCGCTGTTCATTTTGGCTGAATATGCCAGTGCGCAGTACATTGATGGGAATGACCCCTCTACATGGGCTGCATACATTACATTTGCACTGTGGCACATCCGGAGATGCACACTGCATCTCTGCCCTTTGAGTATTGCGCTCCGGCACATTTTTGAGATAGAAGACACATTTCTTCTTTTGTGCTGTGCAGCTCCTTTGAAAATGTGGGCGTAACGTGATAAACCCTCTAATATTATTATTGTATAATATTTGTATTATAAACAAATGTGAATGTTTGTTTATGCACAAAACTGGCTGACTGCTTCAGTGAGTGACCTTTGATCTAAAGTTTTAGTGGTGCTGAAAACAACAGGATGTTATAAACAGACCAGGGAAACCTAATTAAAAAGCCTTCCTTCTAGAGGGACATTTTATTACCTTTTATAACCTTCCCATGTATGTATTTATGACATAGCAGGAAGGGAAGTAATTTGGCTGGTTCCTCTTGGTTTCTCACATAGCTGAGAATTAGTGACATGAGTGTGGGATTGTGAAATATCAAAGAGAAATGTTCGATCCAAGACAGTCATATTTGGGAAATGGCTAATTGCTGATTTCTCACAATAACAACCAACATTCTTGTGGTTAATTATGTCACTAAGAGCTAGGAGGATCTAACTGTGACCTCACCAAATGGGGTGGGGAGAGGGAGTTTGAAATGAAACATGCATCTGGGAAATATGTGACATATTATTCTGGACTCTGAGAGAGACTCAATTGTCTGGACTTGAAAGCACTTAAAGGGATAACAACTAGATAGGAAAGAACTTAAGTATTTGTGGTAGGAGATTGTGTTCTGTAACTTCCCATTTTTTTATGTGATTGTGAGCGCATGATATAGAGTGTTCTGTATTTTTATTTCACCTGTTTTACAATTTTTAGTAAACCACATTTTCTTTAATATACTGCCTGTGTCTCCTCAGTCCTTTTTGCATGTGATTGCTGAACCTGTGTTAAAGTCTGACAGCTGGTAAAGGTGCTTGATTGTGTTACCAAGCTTGCTTAAAAAGGTAAGAATATACCTAGGTCTCATATAGAGTTGCAAGGATACATTTTGGAAACCTGGTTTGGTGCCCCTGGGCGAAGGATTGTACTGCATTACCGAAGAGGGTCCATATCTGAGCCTGTTAATTAGGTATGCTAGCATAAGGTTCACAGTTTGACTCCCTCCAGAACTCAAGACTAATAGGTGATTTGGACCCAAAACTGACAGGAAGGTTACCCTGGTTGTCACCTGTTCACAGTATTGCACTCTGAGGTTGGCACTGTGGGAACAGAGGGCCTGACCTGTGGAGTGCATTTGTGACAGATTTGGTTGGCAGCGGTGCAATTTAAAAGAATGGGTAACATAAGCTTTAACAGTTCAGTGTGTCAGATTAATACTGTACAGCTCACATGCAAAATAAGGCAGTGATTTATTTAAAAAAAAAATAAACAGAACTATATCATTTTGCTTACAGTCTAAGTTCCTACCTGTTTTTTTTTTTTTGAGTGCAAGTTAGAGTAGCCTTACTTAGGGAAAAAGATGGCTTCCAGCTACAGTGGGTACACTACAGACTACCTGAGGCAGTTGTGCCAGGAGAGAGGAGTCCAGCACGAGGGGAAAACCAACAAGCAAAACCTCATGGACGCTCTGGTGGCAGCTGATGCTCAGAGCCTCAAGTCACAGTCTGTGACTGAAAAGGACTGAACCTTGGGCGTGGAGGGGTTAGGGTCCAGTGCAGTGTCCAGATCCAGTGAGGAGGACAGCAGGGCCAGTGTAAGCCAAGGGCAACAGCAACATGGGAAGGTCACCTGCATTCTGAAGCCAGAAACAATCAGGCTACAGATGGAGTTCCGAGAATGGAGCTGGAGTTCCAGAAAGAAGAGAGGCGAGAGCAGTGATAGGCAGAGGAGAAGAGGGAGCAGCTTCAGCAAGCCACAGAGGAAAGAGAGCAACAGCTTCAGCAAGAGACAGAGTGAGAAAAGCGAGAAGCCGAGCAAAAACAGTGAGAGGTTGAACGACAGCAGTGAGAAGCTGACCGTGAAGAGCGTGAGTGCCAGAGGCAATATGAACTGGAGAAGCTACGACTCCAAACACCAGCACCAGATCAGGTAAGTGGCCTGGGTTTAACTGGAACTACAGGACTGGGTTACAAACTAAATTCTAAATTGATAGTCGAATTTAAAGAGAGGGAAGATATGGATGCCTTTTTAAATTTCTTTGAAAAAGTTTGCATTCAGGCAAATATTCCTAGAGGGTCCTGGAGCTTCCAGCTATCTCCGTTACTTACCGGGAAAGCTTGGAATACATTGGGTCAATTGGACAATGAGGACAGTAATGATTACAGTAAACTTAAAGCTGCACTTTAAAAAAAACATGAGCTAACAGCAGAGGCATACAGAGCTAAATTCCGTAAGCTCAGAAAAAGCCCTGACATGAGCTACGAGGAGCTAGCCACTAAACAATGTCAGTTTTTAAAACATTGGTGGGAAGGAATTGAAGCAAACACTGTAGAGAAAATTGAAAATGCTGTACTGTTAGAGCAGTTTTTTGGGACATGCCCAGTAGATCCGAAAACCTGGCTGGAGGACCGAGATCCAAAAACAGTGCAAGAGGCTGCTGAACTCTCGGACCACTATGCCAGGAGCAGACCTGCTCTGAGAGTGAATGGGGCAGGCGTGGCAGTACAGAAAGGGAAAAGCGTGCCTTCAGGGCAGCTAAAACCCTCCCTGCCTCCACCGAAACCAGGTAGCCCCAGGTTACAAAGAAAAGAGTTTCCTGAGAAAAGAAATGAATGTTGGGTTTGCAAAGAACCTAATCATCTGTCCAGACAGTGTCCCAAAAGGACAAGCAGTACACAGAGTGGTGCCCGAAAAGAAGTGGGTTGTTTGTGTGTCCCGGAAAGTGTGCCACTAAACATGAGAGAACACATGCACCCAGTCACTGTGAATGGTGTACAGACTCACGGGTTAAGAATCACAGGGCCATCCCTGACTTTGGTAAAAGGGGATCTGGCAGATCTTAGTTAGCTTATACCCAATCAGTTTGTGACTGTATGGGGTTTCACTGGGAGGAGAAAACCTTGCCACTTGCTAGTGTCCTCCTAGACTGGGGTGAGACAGGGGGACTGTACAAAAGGTTGCCATAGCTGAAACTTTAGCTGTTGATGTAATCATTGACAACAATCTCAAACAGGGGATGGTGTGTGCAGTTACCTGCAGCCAAGCAGTAAAGGAAAATTGTGGTCCCCTGGACCCCATAGAAGCCCCTGTGGAAACCACTGAGAGGCTGGTTCTCCAGTCTGTGTCTTCTGATATGGAGAATAATGAAAGGGGGGGTAGAAATTCCACAGGTAGCAGTTAACCAAACAGCTACCGAGGTTACTCTGAGGAAGGAGGGGTGATCCATTGTCAGAGGGTTAGGGATGGCAGTGATCCTGAATGACCTGATGCTAGAGCTAGGGACCCTAGTTTAGACACTGAAGGGGACCTGTCCCATGCCTTGGGAATGTGCAAGGAGTTTGCAGCTGCTCAGAAAAGTGACCCTAGTCTAGAGAAGCTGAGCACTTGGGCAGACTCTGATGGAGCACAGAGAGGTGACGGGAAACACAAAGTTTATTGGGACAATGGACTGATGTATATTCAGGATGCTAAAACAGAGGGAGGGGTGACAGGCAGGCAGCTTGTCATTTCCCAGGGGTACCGTGAGCAGTTGCTCAAGATTGCACATGATATTCCCATGTCTGGTCATCTGGGAATCACGTGCACCATGCAGCAATTGGCCCAGAATTTCTATTGGCCCAATTTCACCCAGCAGGTGAATAAGTATTACAGATCTTGTCACCAGTGCCAAGAAATAGAGAAGGCAGGTAAGAAAACCAAGCTGCTCTAATTTCCTTGCCCATAGTGGAGGAGCCATTCCAGAGGGTGGGAATGGATTTTGTGGGGCCTTTAAATACACCCAGCTCCTCTGGGAAGAGGTTCATCCTGACTGTGGTGGATTTTGCCACCCGGTATCCACAGGCAGTCACCCTATCCTCACTGAGGACAAAGTGGCAGATGCATTACTTGAGGTTTTCTCCCGTGTTGTGTTTCCGCAGGAGGTTATCACTGATCGAGGGGGTTCCTTCATGTTGGATCTGATGAAATGTTTGTGGCAGAAGTGTGGGGTGGTGCAGAGATGCATGACACCTTATCACCCACAAGTCAATGGGCTTGTGGAAAGATTTAATGATACCCTTAAGTCAATGCTCCAAGCATTTGCTGAACAGCATGGGAGGGACTGGGAGAAATCAATCAAAATTTTTATTTATCCAAGTGAACACCATTGAGCAAGCTCATTTGCAAGGTGGACCTGCATCTCACAAGTCATAAATGATGCAAAGGATCATACATCAATACAAAAGGAAAAAAAAGAGATAATACAATGTAATGCATAGGAAGAACAGCAGTGAAATGAGTGAGGAGTGCATACATACTAAATAAAACCACACATAGTTACATGCAATAAGGAATACATTTGGGTAAAAAAGAGGGAGAAACCAGACAAAGACACAAATAAATGGTGAATGCAGCCCTATAATCCAGGAGGATCTGTATAAATAACTAGTTATAAGCATATAAGGTTAAGAGGGTGGACAGGGGAGTGGAGAACAGGTGGAGTGTAGAGTACAGGAGTACTTGGGAGTGCACTCGGCAAAGGCACTCACCCTTTGGTGGTTTACGGTTTTAACGCGACTCTGCTGAAATTGGATCTGACTTAGTGGACTCGGGCGTCGACTTCAGGGGCGCCGCCACCCGGTAAACGTGCATAGTACAGCGGTCGGGTAAGAAGTCCTGGCGGGGTGTGGAGCCGTAAATCATAGATGGTTGAAGCAATGACAGCCTCTTTGATTAGATTTGCATATAAAGTTTTAAATGATGAGACACTTACTGGGATTTTTAGTTTCAGTAATTTATGTATTTCGTTCCAGAGGGTTAGCAGCGAGACGCTTATGGCCACTCTCCCAATGCGCGTGCAGGCCCTGGGTATCTTTAGCGAAATTAGTGAGCAGCTCCTTAAGGTGTAGGTTCGAAGATCGCTTAGAGGTAAGAGGTTGGAGATATAGTGTGGTAGTTTTGAGGTAATAGCTTTTAAGGTCCAAACTGTGGTGTTTCTTTTTCTTCTGTATTGCAGAGAGGTCCACCCCACAGCAGTGTATAGAGAGCAGTGATGGGTAGAGGAGGGGAGGCTGGTAATGAAGCGCAATGCTCTGTGGTATAAGATGTCCAGTTTGTCCAGGAGAGAGGTATTGCAGCGGCTGTAGATGAAGTTGGCGTAGTCCAGCAAGGGATGAAGGTGGTCTGGACGAGCTGTTTTTTTGCTACAGGTGTCAGGAGATGGTTTATTTGATAGAAGAACCCCAGCCTCTGCTTTAGCTTTTTTACCATGTCCTCCAGGTGTTCCCCAAAGGAAAGTTTATGGTCTAGCCAAATTCCCAAATATTTGAATTTGGGGACATACCCCAGTTTTTCCCCCAGTAAGGTGGTGATAGGGGGTAAGGTGCCAATGGACAGGTAAGACTGAGTGTTGGTGGGGGAAAGGATCATTGCCTTGGTTTTGTTAGCATTCAGAAGTAGCTTTTTTCCCAGTAGCTGGTATTGGAGGGTGTCAAAGTCTGTTGCAGGTCTGTGCAGGCAGTTTCTGGGGTTGACTGACAGAGGTATAGAACTGTGTCATCCGCGAACAGGTGGATGCTAGCTTTTTTTATGTCTAGGTCTATCCTGTTGATGGTGAAGAGTATTGGACCCAGGATACAGCCTTGGGGGACACCTCTTACTAATGGTTTAGAGAGTGATAGCTCCCCATCTGCTTTAACCTGCTGGAGCCTGTCCGTGAGATAGTCCTGGAACCATCCAAGGGAAGTAGAGTCAAGACTGAGGGCTTTTAAAGAGGATAAGCATAGGGAATGATCTACGGTGTTGAAGGCCTTGCTTAGGTCAAGGAACACAGCGCAAACAAATTTTTTGTTATCAAGGTCATTTTGCCAATCATTTGTTACCTTGGCCAGCGCTGTAACTGTACTGTGTTTTGACCGAAAGCCTGACTGTAACAGATTTAGGAAGTTTGAGTTTTCCAGGAAGGCTCATAGCTGTGCATTCACTATTTTTTCTAACAGTTTGGATAGTATAGGGAGTAATGAAATTGGCCTGTAATTGTTTAAATCACAGGGATCCCCAGATTTAAATAATGGGATAATGTGGGCAGTTTTCCATACGATAGGTAGAGACCCCTGGGTTAGTGATAAGTTGAACAAATGCGTAATGGGCACTGCCAATACATACCAGGCCACCTTTAAGAAGTAGGGGTCTAGCGAGTCCATCCCTGCGCTTTTCTTGGTATCCAAGTGAAGGAGTAACTCTTTGACTTCTTTCAGAGAAGCAGGTGAGAAGGATAAGGTAGCATTTGTTAAATTTGGTTCAGGTGGTGGTGCAGGCATCTGAGAGTGCAGGTTGCAGGCAGGAGAGTTATTGAAGGCTAGTCCAGCTGAGGCGAAGTGGTTGTTAAATGTTTGCAAAATTTCCTTTTTGTCACTAAGAAGGACATTGTTGGAGGAGATTTTAGAGGGGAGTGTGCTTCCTGTCGTATGACCAGAGAGATCTTTTATTGCTGACCAGAATTTGGTTGGGCAACTTGAAGTGGCATCTATCTCAGTATGGTAGTAGTTGGACTTGGCCTCTCTGGTCAACTTTGTGCAAGAGTTCCTGGAAGCTCTGAAAAAACACCAGTCTTTGTCAAGCTGAGATTTACGAGTGGTTTTCCACAGCTTGTCCCTTTTTAGCAATGCAGCTTTAAGTTGTGGGGTAAACCAGTGATGGGTTCTAGGCTTTAAATGAGTTTTGACCAGAAGAGCATGGGTGTTGAGGGCCTGTGTTAATATTTCTTGGAATATGGTGTATGCATTGTTCACTTGTTTGGTGAGGTAGAAACTCTGCCAGAGTGGGAAGTCCTTAAGGTCATTGGCATAGGCACGTGGGTGGAAGTTTCACTTTGATCTCTTGGTGGAGAATTATGGCGTGGAAATGCCTTCCCCACCTGTTGTTTGCATACAGGGAGATGCCCTAAGAGTCAACAGGGTTTTTCCCCTTAGAGCTCTTATACGGACGCAGGGTATGTGGGCCCCTAGACTTGATCCGGGAGGACAAGGAAGGCAAGCACACCACCTAGGGAACTCTCATAGTGGATTATGTCCTTAGGTTTAGAAAAAGGCTGAAGGAGCTTATGGGGACAGCCCAGAGCAACCTGGCAGCTGCTCAATAAAAACAAAAAGTGTGGTACAACTGCAGAGCCAGAGTTTGCTCATACACGGTGGGTCAGGAAGTCATGGTCCTAATCCCAGTCCAGAAAGACAGGCTGCAGGCTGAGTGGGCAGGACCATACAAAGTAGTCAGATGGGTAAATTATGTAAACTACATTATAGAGTTACCTGACAGAAGACATACACAAAGAATGTACCATGTCAATATGATGAAGCAGTATGCTAATAGGGCTGACATGGTGTTTGCGGGTGTGTAGTCCTGGGGAGGGGATGGATGAAAGAGACCCCCTTCTGGACTTGCTGGAAGAAAGCAAATGGGAGTCCTTCATGGAGGCAATTAAATTGTCACCCAGTTGGTCCCGGACCAGATTCAGGCAGTAAGGGAGGTTTTAGCAGCCTTTGCCCCACTATTTAGCACCAAGCCTGTATCAACCCCCTTAGCGACGCACGATGTGGAGACAGGGACGCAGGTGCCCATATGACGAACAGCATATCAGGTGTCAGAGGTTGTCCAAATGGACATTAGGAAGGAGGTGGAGGAAATGCTGGATTTAGGGGTAATCCAGAAATCCCACAGCCCCTGGGCCTCACCCATTGTCCTTGTTCCCAAGCCAGATGGCTGTACTCATTTTTGTGTGACTATCATGGACTGAATGCAGTCATGAAGTCAGATGCCGACTCAATTCCACGGACGGATGGACAAATTTCTAGACAGGTTGGGAGGGGTGACATACCTTACAACTATTGACCTGACAAAGGGGTATTGGTAGGTAGACTTAACTGCCAGAGCTAGGGAGAGGTCAGCCTTCATCACTCCAATAGGGTTATTTGAATTTAAAGTAATGCCTTCCGGAATGAAGACTACCCCGGCCACTTTCCAAAGGTTGATGAGCCAGGTGTTAAATGGTGCTGAGGAGTACACTGTGGCATACCTGGATGACGCTGCCATCTTTAGTGCCAGCTGGGAGGAACACCTGTCCCACCTTAGGGAAGTGCTGGGCAGGATACAGAGGGCCAGGCTCACTGTAAAAGCTAAGAAGTGCCAGGTGGCCATGGCTGAGGTGGCATATCTCAGGCATGTTATAGGCTGGGAACAGATCCATCCTAACTAAGTGAAAATAGAAGCAATCAAGGCATGGCCCAGACCAGAAATGCAGAAGCAGGTCAGGAGTTTTCTGGGGACAGCAGGGTACTATAAGAAATTTGTACCAAATTACAGTGCCCTGGCCATCCTCTATCTGGCCTGTTAAAGAAAAGGATGCCTAAGAAAATTACTTGGGAATCAGCCTGTGAAAAAGCTTTTACCAGACTGAAGGAGGCACTGTGCAGTGCTCCTGTATTGACAAGTCCAGACTACAACAGACCCTTTGTAGTCCAGACTGACACCTCAGATTTGGGTATTGGGGCAGTGTTCAGTCAGACATCCAACCAAGGGTAAGATCACACCATAGTGTACCTGAGTAAAAAGTTACTTCCCAGGGAGCAGGCTTACTCGACTGTGGAAAAAAAGTGTCTTGCCATGGTGTGGGCCCTAAAGAAGTTAGAGCCATGCTTACACGGGCAGCATTTTGAGGTACAAACTGACCACAACCGCCTGGTTTGGCTGGCACAAATGGGTAAAATGAATGGTAGACTACTAAGATGGAGTCTTGTCTTGCATGGGTATGACATGACTGTCACACAGGGCTGGGGCAGTGAATGTAAATGAAGATGGTTTATCTTGTAGTTTTGAGATGTAAACTGAATCTGAGGAACTCATCCCATGCAGAAATAGATACCCCAAATTCAGTCTAAGGAGAGAAGAGTGTAACATGATGAACCCTCTAATATTATTATTGTATAATATTTGTATTATAAACAAATATGAATGTCTGTTTATGCACAAAACTGGCTGACTGCTTCAGTGAGTGACCTTTGACCCAAGGTTTCAATGGTGCGGAAAACAAGAGGATGTTATAAACAGACCGGCGGTATCTAATTAAAAAGCCTTCCTTCCAGAGGGACATTTTATTACCTTTTATAACCTGCTCATGCTTTTGAAGTTGGTTCCCACGTATGCATTTATGACGTAGCAGGAAGGGAAGTAATTTGGCTGGTTCCTCTTGGTTTCTCACATAGCTGAGAATTAGTGACATGAGTGTGGGATTGTGAAGCATCAAAGAGAAATGTTTGATCAAAGACTGTCATATTTGGGAAACGGCTAATTGTTGATTTCTCACAATAAAAACCTGATCCTTGTGGTTAATTATATCACAAAGAGCTAGGAGGATCTAACTGTGACCTCACCAAATGGGGTGGGGAGAAGGAGTTTGAAATGAAACATGCATCTGGGAAATATGTGACATATTATTCTGGACTCTCAGAGAGACTTAATTCTCTGGACTTGAAGTCACTTAAAGGGATAACAACTAGACAGGAAATAACTTAAGTATTTGTGGTAGGAGCTTGTGTTCTATAACTTCCCATTTTTTATGTGATTGTGAGCTCTTAATGTAGAGTGTTCTGTATTTTTATTTCACCCATTTTACAATTTTTAGTAAACCACATTTTCTTTAACATACTGCCTGTGTCTTCTCAGTCCTTTTTGCATGCGATTGCCGAACCTGTGTTAAAGTCTGACAGCTGGTAAAGGGACTTGATTGTGTTACTAAGCTTGCTTAAAAAGGTAAGAATATACTTAGGTCTCATATAGAGTTGTAAGGGTACACTTTGGAAACCTGGCTTGGTGCCCCTGGGCAAAGGATTGTACTGCATTCCCGAAGAGGGTACATATCTGAACCTGTTAATTGGGTCTGCTAGCATAAGGTTCGCAGTTTGATTCCCTCCAGAACTCAAGACTAATAGGTGATTCAGACCCAAAACAGACAGGAGAGTTGTCCTGTCACCTGTTCACACTATTGCACTCTGAGGTTGGCATTGTGGGAGAAGAAGGCCTGACCTGCGGAGTGCGTTTGCGACAGGCCTTGTAATTGTTTGGAGTATTTTGTTTATGCAGAGATATGCAGAGGGACCTACAAAAACTAGAAAGGTGGTCAAAGGTCTGGCAGTTAAAATTCAATGCCAAAAAGTACAAGGTAATGCACCTAGGGAAAAGAAATCCTATGACAGAGTACTGGATGGGTGGGGTGAGTCTTAGCATTACAGAAGAGGAACAGGATCTTTGAGTTATTACCAGTAACTCTCTTAAACAAATGAGTCAGTGCAACAAGGCCTATAGCAAGGCTAACAGGATGCTGGGATGCGTCGGGAGGCGTATTGATAGCAGAAGAAAAGAGGTAATACTTCCCCTATACAGATCCCTTGTGAGGCCTCACCTGGAGTACTGCATCCAGTTCTAGAGCCCTCACCTCAGAAAGGACAGGGATAGGTTGGAAACAGTGCAGCACAGAGTAACAAAAATGATTCAGGGCCAGCAGGGCAGATCCCATGAGGAGACCCTCAAAGCACTAAATATGTATTCACTGGAAACCAAAAGGGAGAGGGGAGATATGAGAGACATTCAAGTTCCTTAAGGAAATAAGGTAAACTGTGGGGAGTTATTTTCCCTGAATACCAACTTCAGGTCACATGGATAACAAGTGGAAATTAACAGGATGGAGGCTGAGGAGGGATGTGAGGTAGTACTACTTTACAGGAAGGGTGGTGGAACCTTGAAACAATCTGTTGGCCGAGGTGGTGGGTGCAAACACAGTCAGGGAATTCAAGCATCCCATCCCAAACCAAACTGCATGATAGAATGAAAGGAGCAGTGGCCACCTGGGGTGACAAGACCAGAGAGGAGAATGGGGATAGGACAGGGAGAGTTAGTACTCTGGAGGAACAATAGGTTCCAGGGATTATAAGTCATATGGGCAGACTGGATGGACCTCTGGTCTTTTTCTGCCATCATGGTCTATGTTTCTATGTTTTGTAAATATTGTTTGTATATTATTATTATTGTGTTCTTTGCTTCCAGGCTACCCCTGAACATGGGCAGTATTACTCAAGAGTCATTCAGGTTGTCAAATAAAGATAAAACTAACAAAACATTTCTAGTAAACTAGCAGATAAGGACTATGTATGCAGATACAATCCAAGAAAGACAGGAATGCACAGCTGCTCTAAAACAAACTACACTTAAAACAAGCATTTGTCAATGCTGAATGTTGATTGCGCTGGTCTGTTGAGCTCGTTCAGTGGCCCTCTGTCACTGGCTCAGTCTGTTTGTCCCGGTGCTCCAGGCTGCTCTTTTGTACTGGGCTGCTGCCTGCATTGGCACCTTGTTCTGCTGAGGAAGAAATCTGCAGCTGTCCCGACAGAGCTCCATTGAGGTGGCCCACTCCCCCCCTCTCTCACTTGCTCATTCTGTTTCTCCTGGCGCTGCAGGCTGCCCTTTTGTATTTGGCTTCTGCCTGTGTTGGTGGCTTTTTCTACCCACAAAGAAATCCACAGCTGTCCCAACTGAGGTCCGTTGAGGTTGCTCACTCCCCCGTCTCACTCACTCAGTCTGGTTCTCCTGGTGCTGCAGGCTGCCTTTTTGTACTGGGCTCCTGCCTCTGTTGGTGCCTTTTTCTGCCCACAAAGAAATCTGCAGCAGTCCCGACAAAGCTGCATTGAGCTCGCTCACTGCCTTTCTCTCACTCGCTCATTCTGTTCTGTCAGTGCTGCAGGCTGCCATTTTCTACTAGGCTCCTGCCTGCGTTGCTGCCTTCTTATGCCCACAAAGAAATTTGCAGCAGTTACAATGCAGCTCTGTTGAGCTCACTCACTCTCTCATTCTGGTTTTCCTGCCACTGCAGGCTGCCCTTTTGTACTGGGCCCCTGCATGCATTGCTGCCTTTTTCTGCCCACAAACAAATCTGCAGCAGTCCCAACAGAGCCCAGTTGAGCTCACTGACTCCCACTCCCTCACTCGCTTGTTCTGTGTCTCCTGGCACTGCAGGCTGCCCTTTAGTACTGGGCTCCTGCCTGCACTGGTGGGTTTTTCTGGCCAGAAAGAAATCTGAAGCAGTCCCGACACAGCTCCACTGAGCTCGCTCACTCCCCCTCTGTCACTCTCACATTCCATTTCTGCCGGCGCTGCAAGCTGGCCTTTTGTACAGGGCTCCTGCCTGCCTTGGCACCTTTTTCTGCCCTCAAAGAAATCCCAGCAGTCCTGATAGAGCTCCGTTGAGCTCACTAAGTCCCCTTGTCTCACTCGCTCATACTGTTTCTCCCACCGCTGCAGGCTGGCCTTTGTACTGGGCCCCTGCCTGTATTGACGCCTTTTCCTGCCCACAAAGAAATCTGCAGCAGTCCTGACAGCACTTCGGTGAGTTCGCTCACTCCTCCTCCCTCACTCGTTCCATTTCTCCCAGTGCTGCAGGCTGCCCTTTTGTACTGGGCTCTTGTGTTGGGTCCTTTGTCTGTTCACAAACAAATCTGCAGCAGTCCCGACAGAACTCAGTTGAGCTCGGTCACTCCCCCCTGTCACTCGGTCGATCTTAATCTGTCCCAAACACTGATTTCCCAGAGTGACCGTGCTATTGTCTGGCAGGAGTGCAAAAACATATTTTAGCCAGGATGTGAAAAATGACAGCTGTAGTGTTTATAGGGAATTGTGAAAAAATGCCACTGTTGAAAATGTGGTGTGACAGTATTACAAATTTGCGAAATTACAAGGGTGCATAGAAACAGTTCAATGCACGCTTGTAACACAGTCATGTTATGGAGTTTCGTCACCAAATTTTCAACATAGGGATTTTAGGACCTCTGCTCATGAACAGTGCCACTGTCATTTTCTTAATCTGTCCTGAACACTGACTTCCCACAGTGACCACGTTATTCTGCGCCAGAACTGTGAAAAAACATTTCGGTCAGGATGTGAAAAATGACAGCTGTACTGCTTATAAAGAGGTATGGAAAAATGGCACTGTTGAAAATCTGGTGTGACAATATTACAAATCTGTGAAGTTACAAGGGTGCGTGGAAAGTGCACAATGCACACTTGCAACACAGTCAATTGATGGGCTGTCATCGCCAAATTTTCAACATAGGCATTTTAGACCTCTGCTCATGAACAGTATCATTGTCATTTTCTTAATCTGACCCAAACAGTGATTTCCCACAGCGACTGCACTATTCTACGCCAGAAGTGCAAAAACACATTTCAGCCAGGATGGGAAAAATGACAGCTGCACTGCTCATAAGTAGGTCTGGGAAAATGGCAATGTTGAAAATCTGGAGTGAAAATATTATAAATTTGCGAAGCTATGAGCGTGCATGCCAACTGCACAACGCACGCTCTTAACACAGTCATTTTATGGAGTATTGTTACCAAATTTTCAACATAGGCATTTTAGGACCTCTACTCATGAACAGTGTCACTGTCATTTTCTTAATCTGTACTGAACACTGATTTCCCACAGCGACTGTGCTATTCTGCGCCGGAAGTGCGAAAACACATTTCAGCCAGGATGTCAACAATGACATCTGTACTGCTCACAAGGAGGTGTGCCAAAATGCCAATGTTGAAAATCTGGCATGAAAATATTGTAAATTCGCAAAGTTACAAGCATATGCAACCACTGCGCAACGCGCGCTCGTAAAACCGTCATTTTTTGGATTTTTTCCACCAAATTTGCAATATAGGCTTTTTTAGAGCCCACCTCATGAACACTGGCACTGTTGTTTCATTAATCGGCCCCAAAGGGTGATTCCACACAGTGACCGGGAAACCACCTTTCGGGGCCGATTAACGCCATGACAGTTCAAGAATTCATAAGGAGGGGTCCCAAAAACCCCATGTGGAAAATTTGGTGAAAAAATTCCCAAAAATGCCCGAGACATGCACTAAAGTTGAAAAAAACCCTATTCATTACATTATACAGCTTACTGGCATTTCCTCAGTTCATGATCGGCTTTGAAGAGTGCAGAGCGTGTTCCCGGTCCACAGAAGATACACGCGCGAGTTCGGAGGTAAGTATGGGGCAACAACCAAAGAGAAGGAGAATTCTTTCTGCCAATGGGATTGGGCACCCGTTGGCAGACAACAAACAGGGGGGTTACAGTTTGCCGGCCAGGGGAGTGGGCTCCCCATCAGCAAATACACATTGGGGTAGATATTGTTTGTGAATATGGTGGCAAGCCACCGCCATGTTCACAAACAATATCAGACATCCTACATCCCGCCCTGCAATGATGGGTCCTCCCTCATTGCAGGGATGGCTGGCTGCAATGGACGAGTGACCCCTGATTGCAGCGGCTAATTTTTAGAAAGTTGTGGCACACTGGCTGAACTAGTGTTAGCAGCAGCATGCCACAGCATTGGGGGATGGGGGACAAGCCTTTGCAGGCTGTGGAGGCATTGGGCACAACAGTGCCACGCCTCCACAACCTGCTTGTGGAGAAAGCTGAAGCAACATGTTTCTTGTGCATGCGCGCAATCAACATAAAAATTAGCTACAATCCAAAGTTAACTCACTGTGGACAAGGTACAGTAAGTTTTAAAGACCAATGGCGTTTCCTCATCCAGCTCACCCCAGGTCAGCATTTATTTATCTACTTCCTATGGTGAGAAAAGTGGGCTGCCCAGAACAACTGTTTCCACAAAACAGAGTCCCACACAACATTTTCTCAGACCTTTGAAATGTTATCTTACATCCACTGTGCAAACAAACATTTTATCATATGTGCAGGATACTATTGAATTTTTCAAATATTTAAAATATAAATCTGTTACTGCCAGAAGAAAAAATACTGCTGGTGCATTTTTCTGATGAGACATTAAACCGAGGTCCCTTCTGCCCATGTCTGGTCACTGTCCTCGTGGAAGTAAAAGATCCCATGCCACTTATCAGTGAAGAATAGGGGAATTTTATTTAAAATAAATCAAAAGTAAACAGAACATAACAGGATATACAGTATATACAGGACAGAAAAAAATCATATATAAGTTAAGTCACATGAGACAAAACTGAAAAGAAACACGACATGCATATTAAAAAAAAGGAAAACACTGTCAGCATCTCCAAGTAGAGTAACTGAGTTATATAGACAATTGCATAGGTTTTTTTTCCAAGGAAAAATAAACTTAATAAAGGTAAGCACAGTTAGTCAGAGCTGACCCAGGTTTTTAGCCAATCAACTCAAACCATGAAGCTTCCTTAGTCAGAAATTCCTCCTTATAAATCTGGAACATACCTTTCAACCTTTTGTCACTGTAATAAGGGACATGGACATTTTTGGACACTCAAAATAAGGGACAATGAGGGACACAGACCCTCAGAATGAGGGACACATCCTCAAAAATGGAGACACAAGCTCAAAACACTGTGAAAACCATAGTATTTACTTGCACAAAGTTTTCTTTGGATTTAGTATTTTAGAATAATAAGAGTTTGTGCTTTAAAGTCTGAATTTACAGCACATTCGCTGTGTGGGCAGCACCTTTTCCATGAGGGACAGAGCAATTTTAATGGGCAAAATGAAGGATGTCCCTCATAATGCGGGACACTTGAGAGGTATGATCTGGAAAATGGAGGAGCTAGCCATTTTAATACCTCAAGTGAGAAACTGTTTTCTGCTGCAAGGTCAATACACACCTCCCCTGCAACAAAAAATATTTCAGTACTGCTGTGCAAATTCTTAAGTAGCTTGCATTAAAGATTGCCCAGTTACCCTAAAATATATCTAAAACCAAAACCTCAGAAGTCATAATATTCCATATACTGTTCCCTAACTAAATTCCAAAAATCTACAACATATGGACATAATCATTCTAGGAAGAGGTGTAACTGAGTTTCTAAGACACCTGCACAGCTATTCCTTAGGCATAGTCTTTCTACCATAGATTTATGTTTCCTATTATACCTAACCCAGGCCTATTATGGCAGCAAAGTCATTGTACATGCCACATACAAACTGCATCCTACACCCATGCCTTCAATCAATCCTCTGGCTTGTGCCCCCCAAGGCAGGGCCACCACCACCTACCTTGGCACTCCATGAATCCAGTTGACAGGTGGGATGAGGTGGATGATATCGGAGACCTGACTGGGCCAGATCCAGCAGTGAGTGTGGAGGCCACTGTAGTGCTCATCATCATCCTCTCAGGCACTGGGGTTTTTCCTTTGTTCATGAGACATGTCCCCAGAGGCTCAGATGTGCAATGATGTCAAGTGAGAGTTGGGCATACTCTTGCATCCACTCGCAGGACATCTGCCACCACCCCCACCCCCTTGCAAGGTGTCCACCAGCTGTTGCACCTTCCTGGCCGATTGCCAAGCTATGTGTGCAGACAGTCTGGAGGCATGCTAGAGGTGTGTCTGCAGACAGCAGGATATCAACCCCCCCCATACAGTGCTGCCTCAGCTGTCTGGTTAGAAAGGGAGGACTGGGCTCAGCCATTCAGTCATTTGCCCATCCTAGCAAAATCATCCCTCCCATGATGTCCCAGAATCCCCTGCTTATGTAGAGCAGGGGATCCACTTTGGTACACAGAACAGGCATCTGACTGGATGCTCACCTGTGACCTTCAATCCACCCTCATGCAGCACTATGCCAGGGGTGCAGGTCCTATAGGCATTACATGATAGCACACATATGTGCATGCCTGCCACCGTGCAACTGTCCATGGGCACGGAGCTGTGTGGCCAGGGTATGTGCCTCTCGCACATACTCTGTACTGCTTGGTGCATAGGCAACACTTGCATTAAAAAAAATGGCCATAAAAAATGTTCAGGGTGTATCATACGCTGACCCCTATCCTTAACAGGCAAATTAGTACATTAATATCCCTTTGAACTGGGTTGAGGCATCTGCCCCACAAAGACTGGAAGAATACAGTCAAAGGTTTTGTCTCAAATTCTAATGGTAGAGGAAGAACATAATTTAGGAATAAGAAACACGGAATAATTACAGTTTTTATCAAAAAAACTCATTTCAATTTTGAAATCAACTTCCCTTTCCAAAGGTCCACCTTCCTTTGTGCCACAGACATAGCTATTTCCCAATTAGTTTTAGATGAAGCTGCCATCCCAAACCAAATACCCAGTGTCTTAATTTTATGTGTAGTAATGGGAATAGTCTCCATTTCCCTCCTAGAGACCCCAATATGGTAAGCTCCAGCATGTACACCAATACTTTAATAGAAATTTAAGCTAGCTGCAGATATTTCTGAGTACCACTGAAAGATTTGTACCACTGCTGGCTCTGCCTCCAACATTTCCAATTGGTTTGACACATTCATCAACTGCTATATTCGAACCCACCACCTTTGGGCTATTCTTTATGTTCCGTAATATTGGATTAATGAAGATGTACAGTAGAGGATTTAAGGGGCAGCCTTGCTTGACCTCTGCAGCAGCTTTGATTGTCTGGCTTAGTCATCCATCAACAAACGGGGTTATGGTTACATCTGCATACAATGTTTTAATCCAGGAAAACAAATTCCAGAAGCACACTGTATCTATACAGCACATCAAAAAGATAATCATGTACAACTCGGTCAAAAACCTTCTGTGGATCCAAAGCGAGAAGGTAACCAAAAAGATTCCGGGTAGAGCCCTTGTGAAACAATTCCTTAATCTGAAACACATTCTTTGGGATAGCCCTATTTTTAAACCACATGTCTGGAAAGGAAAAATGATTACTGAGGCAACTGCAGCTAATCTAGTGCACAAGATCGTTGCAGAACTTTTTGCTCAGTCTGAAGTTTGCAAGCACAGAGACCTCCAGTTCTTCAATTCACATTTATCCCCATCTTAAAAATATAAATTAAAAATGCCTGTGACATGGTGGGAGGCAGTTGTCCTCCTTTTAATACTTAATTAAACTCCGTGGCTAAGTCTGAGCTGATAAGCATATTAAAATATTGATATAAAATTCAGTTGTGAGACCATCAGGACGAGGTACAATATTCAAACTCAGATGTTTACTAGCCTCCTAAACGTCTCCCAAACTAATACATCTTGTTAAGTGCAACTTGTTCTGTTCTGAAATATTTGGTACATGTACTGTATGTCCTGAAAAAAATTATCTGGTGGGTTCATTAATACTGTAGACCCAAAAGCCTTTCTTGCATTTCTGCCCACCACAAACAAAAAATCCCTTGGGTTAAAGTTAAGATGCCCCCCTCATCCCTTAATTTAAGAATAAGCTGTTGCTTGATTCATTCCTCACAGCTTTTAAAAGGACTGAGCATCCACCTCTTCCTCTGTGTGCCCATCTGTAATTCATATAGTATGAATTTACCCCTACCATATTGGAGATATTTTTTTCTCTTTAACATCTACCAATTGCGATTTGTTTATCACACATCTGGTTGTGTCTGGATATTAAAATCTGTAGTGTTTGTCTCCAGTGTATGTACTGGTGATGATACAGAAGCTTCTGATTTCTACTAAATTTGGAAAAAAAATTCTTAGTTTCTATTTTTGTATCCTCCTACCGTACAGCATCGGAATGAAAAACAAACAAAAAAGAGTGCCTGGCAGCATAAAACTCCATAAATGTTCTTGTAAGCATTGCATTTTCTAATAGGCTATCATTAAGTTTCTAAATCTTCTGAGCTGCTGGGGGGCGGGGTGCTGTGAAATAGTGCTGCAGTACTGCAAATGACCGCCATGTGAGCCGATGTTTCCACTGCTCTAGTAACAGAACTGCTTACTCTAATACTGTATGACAAGAAAAAATAGTCTATATAAGTAGACAATTTGTTCCTGATATATGTAGCCCCTCCTTGGGGGTGGACAGAGTGATACACATCTTTCAACGCAACTGTTTGACTGTGTCCATCATAACATTGGTATTGTGATAAACTTTGTTATTCATAGACACATTAGGTTGAAGAGGCATCCCACAATTAAAATCACTCCCCAAAATAAACTTCTTGCTGGTATGAAGGAAAGACCTGATTTCTATAACTAATGCAGCCCTAGAGGCTTTCGTCTGAGGGGCATAAACACACATAAGCCAATAAGAGTCCCCAAAATATGCCATATCTATTAATAATGCACATCCTGGTAAGATACCAAGCACCCTCTTAACTGAAAAACCATAACCCTTAAAAAGAATCCCCACCCTATCACACATTTCTAAACCAAGAGACCAGTATGAAGCCCCAAACAACCACTGCTTACTACCTTGCCCTATTTAACCCAGGTTTCAAGCTGTACATCTTGTATAAAATTAATATTACCCATGAGGGAATCCAGGATGGAAAAAGTAGCCACTCCAGGTCTTCAAACTGTTCTCACTCAGAGACAGATGTAAGAGTGTTACCTACACACATCTTGATAAAAATTTAAAAGGGCAGCTGGGACCATAAAGATTACAGAAATCATGACTTCCCACTCCTAGTACAGGGCCAACCTTTAATTGTTTTGGCCGTAGATGTTTCAGAGGCTGATCCATCTACATCTGATGAAAAATCCTTCAACTATGATGACAGTGATACCGCAGAGTCATCCTTTTCCTTTTTTGTATCCCCCACTGCCTCATTCCCTGAAGTATAGTATACCTATTCTGTAGTGTTACCTCTTGAGGTGTCTTTGTCTTGACTAAGAGCAGGGGACTTTTTAATTGTGCAGAAACAGAACAAAAACACAGTGCAAATACACCAGATCAAACAGAAATTATACTAAGGACCTGAAGTCAAGTCAGGCACTTTGAAAGCTAAATGAAAAGAAAAATAAACATTACAGGGTACAGTAAAGAATATTATTTAATGAGGTAGTCAAAAAGAACAAAAAAACTTCACCACACCAGTATGTCCCTCCCATCACCTCTTAAAGTGAAAACAAGTGATCAGGAAAACCTTTCCAGAGGGAAGGTAGCTTAACTCAAGTAACTCTGGTTGCATCAGCCTTATAAGCTCTATATAGAGCCAACTTAATAGAAAGGAAACATCCTGATGTGGCACAACCTTTTGCTGCAGGGAAAAGGCACATCTTGATTGCCTGATACAACATTTCACAATGGCAAAAAACAAACAAACAAAAAAAAACACACCAAAGAAAGAGGGCTGAACCCACTTAAGATTGGGGAGAATAAATCCCAAGCCAGTTCCTGATATGAAATCTTACTCAGATAAGCTATTTTACAATTTTCAGCCCAGACTCTCCAAAAGTCCTCATGCATATGGGCAGGTTATAAATAAATGGGACTGAGTTTCCAGAATGCTGGAGCATTCTGAACTGAAACAGTGATCAGGTAGTAATAATATTCATTTTAGTGTAGCACCTGCTCATTGCTGATTTTGTTTCTTCTTTTGCTGCTTATTGTGGATTTCATTGGGCTACTGTTCTGTTTATCTTATTTTTTTTTACTACATTAACATTATAGTGCAGGAACAGTTTTTTGTCTAGCCTGTCATTTGGGGGAGGGTTACTAATTGTCTGGCCTGGGGCCTCAGCTACTTGATAACTGGAGGTGGGGCTGAGTCAGATTGGTGGTAGCAGGTTGCTTTTTGGCTTCTCATAAGAGGCCAGAAGGGGAAGGAAACAGTTTTATTTCAGGGAAGTTACTGCTCATTGCTGATTTTGTTGCTTCTTTTGCTGTTTATTGTTGATTTCACTTGGTAGCAGGTTGCTTTTTGACTTCTTTTGGAAAGATACCTGCTTGGGGGGTTTTGCTGGTGTTGATTGTTTCTGGTGGTTCAGAGGGGCCACACCCACCCTCCCCACACCCACCTACCCCAGCACATCACTTCCTTTATACCCATAGCCTGTGACATCATATGGTACTATCTGACTGCATGCACATACTGTTAGTGTTAGCCATCATATTTCAGTACACAACACAGCCACAAACCACACCCTGATGTAAATCTAAATACATTGATACAGTGTACCACTAACACCTATTGACAGTACATAGCTGTAAGGTAAATAGGGAACAAGAAGGAAGAAAAAAGAAAGTGGCAGACAAGTAAGGGAAAGGATAGGCTAAGGAAAATGATGAGTATCATACAATGCAGTGGTTGTGGAGTAGCAGTGTTTAGGAGAACCTTCTGGGCAGTGTGGTGCTGCCCAATCTGTAGCACCTCTCTTTGTTGAGGGTGGAGGTTGCAGGACTCTGAGCAGCGTTATCGAAGATCCGGGTAACCTTTCCCCCTACACAGGGACCACTATGTCTGCCACCACTCCCTCAGAGAATGCCAATAAGGATGGATGGATGGACTGTGGTGGGCTCAAGGAGAGTGAGGGAGGTGGAATAGAGGCACATCTCCCAGCCAGTGCCACTTCAAAACTCATGCAACATGTTGGCAGAGCAGGATGATCACATTGCATCTCCAGAAGTGGATACTAAGGGAGGATGAGTGGGTCATCTATGATGGAGCTCTGAGGGCAAAGGGAAGGAGAATGCACAGGAGGAGGAAGCAAATCCTGTTCAGAGACTCCATCATTAGAGCTATAGAGCTGGGAGTGAGAAGCAATGGGGCAAGGGAGGTGGTGTGCCTGCTGGGTAGCACAGTTCAGAGGGAGGGCAGATGGATCCTAGGGATCGCTAGGACAGTGGCAAGAAGGTGGAGCCGGACATCATTGTCCACATGGGGACAAATGATCTGGCAGGTGAGAGGACAGATATAGGAAAAGTCAGCAGAAATTAGGGAACTGCTGTGCTGTCTTGGACAAGTAGCACACACTGTTACCTTCTCAGAGTTTCTATCTGTCCATGGCACGGGACAGGGTCGAGACATCCACACCATAGAATTTAACACTTGACTGAAGAAATGGTGCTGAGAGAAAGGGTAGGGCTTCATTGGGGACTGGGTTCTCACTTGGAAGGATGAAGGATTGTATTCACAAGATGGCCTACATCTATCTGGGGGGTGGCAAAGGTATTCTCACTAAAAAGTTAAAATGCTTCCTCCACGAGCATTTAAACTAGCCAAGGGTGGGGTGGCAAAAGCAGTCAGGGGGATAAAGGTAGCCCTCCCCTACATAACATATCTGAAATAAGGGATAATTCAATTAGTATATGGGCACTATCAAACCCAATAAATAAATTAGATACAGTCATGGGGGGACAGAAGATGGAACACAAAAACATCAGAGGGCCGAAAAAAAGGGAAAGGAAGGTGGGTGCACAAGCTGGAAAGTAATGTGCACAACTGCCGGCAGTCTGGGGAACAAAATCCCAGACCTAGTGGCATTAATGGAAGATGCAAACCTGGACATAGTAGCTATTACAGAAACATGGTACACAGGGAACTGTGACTGGGATATCATATAGCCATACCAGGATACATACTTTTAGGAAGGATAGGGAAGGGGGGGGTAGCTATGTATGTGAAGGAGGGGATTAAAGCAACTGAGGCTCAAGGGTTACAAGAAGGAGCAGAGGCACTATAAGTCACTCTGGAGGTTGGAAAAAGGATAGGCATTCCCACTGGAGTGATTTACAGGACTCTGGTACAGGGGGAGGAATCAGATGAAGCTCTTTTGGAAACCATCCACAAAATGGCAGTCAAAGAGGAACTGCTACTAATGGGTGACTTCAACCTGCCTGAGGTAGATTGGAGCACTCAGACTGTGAGTACAACATGGGGCAGGGACTTCATGACTACACTGAAATGGGCAAACTTAAGACAGCTTGTAGCTGAACCAGCCCATGAAGAGGCTATACTGGATTTGGTACTGACAAACAGGGACAGGATCACAGATGTGAAGGTGGGCAGTCCCCTTGATACCAGTGACCACAGGACAGTATGGTTTAAGGTAACCACAGTGGAGGAAGCAAGTCATACAGGATAAAGGTCCTAGATTTCAAGAAGGCTAACTTTAAGGAGATAGGTAGAAATCTCAAAAGGTAGGAAAGTACAGGGGGAGATGTGAATAAAAAGTGGACTAGACTCAAGAGAATCATAACAGAAGTAACAGGTCACTGTGTCAAAATGCATAGCAAGAGTAAAAGAAAGAAAAGACCGTTATGGTTCTCGAAGGTAGTGGCCGAGAAAGTAAGGGAAAAGAAAAGAGCCTTTAGAAGATACAAGGAAACACAAAAGGATGTGGACAGAGAACAATATCTGGAGAAGCAGAGGGAATCTGGGAAAATAATTAGAATGACTAAAGCACAGACAGAGGAAGGTATAGCCCAGGCAATTAAGAAAGGTGACAAGACCTTCTTCAGATACATTAGTGAGAGCAAAAAGACCAGAAATGGGATCATTAGGCTGAAGAAGGAAGAAGAAGAAAGGGTGGAGGATGACCTAGAAAAGGCTGAGACACTGAACAAGTACTTTTGTTCAGTATTCACCAGGGAAGGGTTGGTGAGGGACCAAGACTTATTAAGAGGGGTATTCCGGGGAGGGATGTAGACACCAACCCATTCACAGTGGAAAGAGTCCTAGAAGAACTTGGGAAAATGAAAGCAAATAAGGCAATGGGGTAGATGGCATTCACCCCAGAGTACTAAAGGAACTCAGGGAAGTGCTGGCAGAACCGCTGGCTGCTCTTTTCAATGCATTACTACAGACGGGGGAGGTACCTGAGGACTGAAGGAGGGCAGATGTGGTCTCTCTCCACAAGAGCAGAAGCAGAGAGGAGGCAGGCAGTTATAGGTCTGTAAGTCTGACCTCAGTAGTGGGGAAACTAATGGAGTCCTTACTTAAGGAAAGGATTGTGAAGTTTCTGGAGGATAGCAGCACATAGGATCCAAGGCAGCATGGGTTCTCAGTGGGAAGGTCCTGTCAAATGAATCTTATAGTTTTCTTTGATTGGGTAACCAGGGTGGTAGATCAGGGAGGGAAGGGGAGGGGAGGTGGATGTGGCCTACCTGGATTTCAGCAAGGCCTTCAGCACCGTCCTGCACAGGAGATTGCTAAATAACTTGGGGAGTCTGGGAGTGGATCCTAAAGTAGCAAAGTGGATTGGGAACTGGCTAAGGGACAGGACTCAGAGGGTTGTGGTAAACGACATGATTTCTGAGGAGAGGGAGGTGACCAGCGGGGAGCCACAAGGGTCAATGCCGGGGCCAGTCCTATTCAATGTCTTCATTAACGACCTTGTAGAGCATCAGGAGGGAAAGGTGTGCCTCTTTGCAGATGACACCAAGATCTGCAACAGAGGGGACACACTGGAGGGGGTGGAAAAAATGAAAAAGGACCTAAGGCTATTAGAGGAGTATTTGGGTGTCTAGCAGTTCAGTTTTAATGCTAAAAAGTGAAAAATCATGCACCTAGGTCACAGGAATCTAAGGGAGGAGTGCAGGATGGGTGGGGAAATGCTGGCCACCACAAGTCAGGAGAGAGACCTGGGGGTTATATCTGATGACCTGAAGGTGACCAAACAGTGTGAAGAGGCAGGGAGAGAAAACAGAATGTTGGAGTGCATAGGGTGGGGCATTACAAGCAGGAGGAAAAAGGTGGTGATGGCACTGTATAGATTACTGGTGAGGCCTCAGCTGGAGTACTGTGTCCAGTTCTGGAGACCACATCTCTGGAAGGACATTGACAAAATACAGGCAGCTCAGAGAAGGGCAACGAAGAGGGTACATGGACTGCACCAGAAGCCGTACAAGGAAATATTTAAGGACCTTAATATCTATACACTGGAGGAAAAAAGGGAGAGGGGAGATATGATAGAGACTATCAAGTACCTTGAGAAATAAACAAGGTACAGGTGGAAAGCATATTTCAGAGAAAACTCTGCACAAGAACAAGGGGGCATGATATGAGGCTAAAGGGTGGAAGGCTCAGGGGTAATGTTAGGAAGTACTTTTCACTGAAAGGGTGGTGGATCCGTGGAACAGCCTTTCAGCAGAAGTGGTGGGGGTGAACCAATACGGGAGTTCAAGAGTGCATGGGATAGACATAAGGGTACCCTAGAGATGTGCAGAGCAGGAGAACCGCAGATCAGATAGGATCTTTGGCTGCAGCAGTGAGTAGGGGAAATGGGCAGACTAGGTGGGCCATATGGTCCTTATCTGCAGACAGATTCTGTGTTTCTATGTAATGTTTCTTTACATTTTTATATTTAAAAGTACTTTTGACCCCCAACCTACCATATGTGTTTAACCACAGCATATCCCACATTTGTTGAAATAGTCTGTCATTTGAAAAGTGCTTTATTACCCTGTATTCCATCAAGTTATCGACTGATTTTGCTCGCAGCAATTCTGAACCAGCTGGATGTTCAGAGAGTGTTGGTGACACTTCAAAAAATGAGCCTTGTGTATTGGTGTACAGTTGCTTTCTAGATAACATCTCAATCTGTCTGGAAGTCAATTTCTGCTGTCTGATTTTTACAAAGCCACATCTAATCTAGTCTGGACGCACTGGTCTAGTACCTTGTTTTGAAAGGCATACTCAACCTTGCTTCCAGTGTAAAATCAGGGGATCTATCCATTCTCTAACAAGGGGCACCCACAGTCTAACCTGTTTTAACATCATTTGGAAAGTATGAAACAAAAACAGACTGCAATAAAATTGCCACTGGGTTCACCATCCCAACCCCACCTTCTTTAACACTTACGTAACTCCCCCCCCCCACTTTATTAGGTTTGGTCCACTTCCCCTAAAAAATATAAAGAACAGGTTATACTATCATGCTTCCAGTGAAGCAGGGAATATGACATTTAACTAATATACAGAAATGTAGGGACCAACAGGGATTTTATTAAAAAAATCTGTTTTCTTTGAAATTGTCCAATTTGTTTTCATCTCTGTACTTGCTGCAAAGTTGACTGCAGATGTAAATTGCAGTTTAAATAAAACATGTTGCCACAAACCTAACTCCCAGCAACTCTAAAGATGTGCTGTCAATGGGAATATTGGCAGTGTGTTCCATATGGCCCATAAATTTCCCAAATGTCAATGCCGTTACTTTTAATTAAATTTATGATTGAGTCAGATGCCTCAGAAAAACACTGTAAAGTAGTTTCCAAAGAGGAACCAGCAGAGGGGTTCTTCAAAAATATACAAAGATCATGGGCATACACCAAAACCTACAGTACCACCTGTCTTTGTTGGGGTGCCAGTCCCCCAGATCAATATTACTATGCAGATTCCTAAATATAATTGAGAGGTCTACCCCAAAGACATGAAGAAGGGGACTTAGGGGACAGCCTTGCCTAACCGCCTAGCTGATCTGCAAAGTGGCTGTTTGCCAACCATTTACTCTGGGATTGACCGTAGTCTTTTTTTTTATCCTCTATTTCTTCACTCTTCAGGCTGGACATCCTTCTGGAGTACCCACTCAGCTTAAGTCTCTACTCCCAGCCTGAACCTCCCCCCTTGCCAGTGTCCTCCCCTGACTAACCAGGCAGGTCTAGCTCCTGGATCACCCCCCGGGGCAGGCCCGCCCTCCCTCAGCGGCCTTTCTGAAGTTAGAGGGGCCTACCTGGTGTTGGGCCGGGCCATGGAATCCACTGGTGCGCTGGGTCGGCGGTGGGATGTGGACTTAGCACCTGGAGTCTCCTTCATCTCCTGGCTCCACAGAGGGCTTTTCTCTTTTCTTTCCCCCGAGGGCTCGGATGTACAATGGTGGCTGGGTACGACATGCCACCACCTGCCAAGCTCCTCCCCCCTTTCAGTGTGCACCACGGAACTGTGCTGCACCTGACCACTGCCAGGTGCTGCTACAAAGTTGCGCATCCCCCAAACCCTCGCCAGGGAAGGGAGAGCTGTCCACTGGACGCTCAAGCCCTTCCCTCCCCTGCCGACCCCCGGCGACCCCGGCTCATTCCTGAACCTGGGTCACTGGCGTGGCATGAGGTATGGCGTCCAGCACCTCAACCCTCAGAACCACCGGGCCAGCTGGGATTGACCATAGTCTGACAATAAGAATGGTGAAGCCATTTAATAAACCATGAAGGTATACTGTATACCTGGAAGCTTTGAACAGGAAAACATGGGAGATATTATAAAAAGCTTTTTCTTGATCTGTATACAAAGTATAGCCATTTAAGAGCCCCATTTCCCTGCTCAAAGACTTCTCTGAAGGTAGCTAGGTTATCCTGTATGGAATGGCCAGGGACAGAAGAGGACTAGAGTGGTGAAATGATATACAGTACTCTGCTACTTTGTCCAACTGTTTTGCTAAGATTTTGGACAATATTTTGAAATACACATTTAACAGGCTGACAGGCCGCCAGTTTTGTAACATGTATCTATCTCCCCTTTTTAATGCCCCCCCCACCCCAAAAAAGCAGCTGTGCAGATGGCACGGGCTATGATAAGGACTGAACCTCCAGAATCCCCTTATAAGGTCCCACCAGGGCAGGACCCATCTGTGCTTGAAAAGATTTATTACATTCTGCCAGAAAGCGGTCACCATCTGGGGCTGTATTTGATTTCAGGGATTTAACAGCACTCTCCACTTCACATACACTAACTGGCATGGTAAGAGATGGACTTACTGAAACTGGAAGCCCAGTAATGTCCATGTTGTCAAGAAAGGAATCTGGGTACACTACCAAGGGTATTTCCATCATCTTCATGGTGTACTCTTCAGTGATAGATAGCAAAAGTTTATTTATCAGAATGCAATACTCCAGAAGTATCCCTAAAAGAGGAAAAAAGTCTGCCATCTAGTCTTTGTTGATAAGCTTTAAATGCATCAAAGTGATGTTTAGATCCTTGAGTACCAAATTGGAGCTCTTTTGTTAATGTAGAAGCCCAGACATATTGGACCGCCTTCATTTGATCTTTAATTCTGTGGATTGGAACAGAAAAGGAGCTAGTGAAATGCCGTGGCCGGGCAATCAATTTCTGCAAATGAATCAGCAGATCCAAATATTTTCTATATGCAGTTTAGACTTTAGTAGATGCCTTTTGAAAACACAGTTTAAAATCATGTTTGGAGTTATTCCACCTCTGTGCCATAGAATCATAGGCACATCTGGTGGATAAATGGGCATTCCATAAGGGCAGCAATCAAGTCTTAATATGCCTGTCTTCCAGTATAGATGTGTTAAGTCTACAGGAACTCCTTCCTTTAACTGTTTGGAGTCCAGAAGAACATTTACAGACTAGTGTGAGGAGCCGGGTTTGTAAAATTTTTGGTGAGGCACAGGGGTCCGAGGCCAAAGTCCACAGCGGGACTCTATGGGAGCAGAGCCTCCTTTACTTGGGGGTCTGGGAGCTAAGCCCCCCCAGGTATGAGAAAAAATTCAAATTACTCTTTACAAGAGTTTTGATTTTACTAGTACCTATATTGTACTGTAGTTAAATGTCAGTACTATAACAATAAGTAATATTGTGACTTATTCAACTTTGCTGAGCAAAGTGTAAAATGAAAGAAAAGCATTCATCATTGCTGTTTGTTACATTTAAATTTATGTGTGAATAACACTGCTTCCTATCCTCTTTGCTTCTCATACCAGAGGCTGCAAGAAAAAAAAGCTGTAAGGTGAACAGCTGTAAAATCTCTCTAAACTCAAACACATTGCTTAAAAGAGCCACCTAAATATAAATACACAAGTAACATAGAAACATAGAAAGTGACGGCAGAAGGGGACCGTAAGGCCCATCTAGTCTGCCCATAAGTCTACCCCTTCCCTTAACTGCTGTTCATTGTTATGGTGCCCTTGTGTCTGTCCCATGCATTTTTGAAAGTTCTCACTGTTTTTGCTGCCACCATATCCTGTGGTGGACAGTTCCATGCATCTACAGTGCAAGCCTGTTATAATGGACACATCTGTGCACACAACTTTTGTCTGTTATATCCAGTGTCCATTATATTCAGAGGAGGTGGAGCCTATGTGATACATGTGTCTATGTGTGTGCATGTGCTCTGAGTGAATGAGAACCTATTCTAAAACTTCATAGATTACTTAGAATCCTGCAATGCATATGTTTCTGTATTCTTTGTGTTTTTGTGGTTATATAATAACTGGTCAGTAATTTCTCTCAATGTACTGACCAGGTTGATATTTTCCATAACAACCGGCTGGTTGTTATGACATTCATGAGCCATGCCAGTCAAACTATGCTGCTGCCTCATTGGCCAACATTCTGTATGTGGGCGGGGCCAAACAGTCTCACAAACTGCTGGAGAAAAATTGCTGGTCTGTTATTATATAGAGGATAATGGCTGGGGATCGGGTGATAACCACGCTGTAATCACCTCGAGTGGTTGCTAGGGCAACATGGTAAACCTCGAGAGCGCAGCTCGAGAGGTTTACTGTAGTCCTAGCAACCATAAGAGGTGATGTCAGCGTGGTTGTCACCCGATCCACAGCCATCCTCTTTTATAGTGTATGGTCAAAAAAAACACTGTTTGCATTCTATGTGTGAGAATTATGGAACTCTGGTGCATTCTTTTTTGTTATGCCACTGTTTGGAAGTTCCGAAGTGTGGTTAACAACTTTTAAAATTCTAAACAGTGCATAACAAAGCTGTGTGACTGCTGATTATGGTGGTTAATAGGCACTTACCATGCATTATAAAAAAGTAAAAGATGGGGTGTGTTTCATATGAGAACTTAATGCACTCCCTCGTTGTGGGATGCTTTGATAAACCCCTCTGGCTTCACCCTTGGGGTTTACGTAGCATCCCACAACTTGGGTATGCATTAAATTCTCATATCAAATCCTTCCCCATCCATTATTTATTTGTCAGGAAGCATGAGTTATTTTAAGAAAGTTTATTGCAGAAGGTAAGAAGAAGATAATAACTCTAGTGGCTGGCTGTTGAGGTTCTAGAACAGTAAGCACAAAGGCAATGGTACTGTAAGGGTTTATCAAAATATGAAATAATTTCCTTTAGTGTGATTAATTAATAAAAGCTTATACAGCTTGTTTATTTATTTGTTTTTGTTAACCAGGTAAGCACACTAGACAACGAGTGCCTATTTTCAGGTGCGAACTGGGAGGTTACAGTACAAAGAACAATAGTACATATACAGGGTGACATACAGGCCCGCAACTACAAGTGGGCCAGAATGGAGTACAGTACACAGCACAATTGTACAGACAAAGAACGATCTCACCCACACACAGGTGGGAACAGCATAAGGACAATAATACATGTACAGATCAACAAACTAGAGAGCAACTACAGGCTCAAAAGCGAAAGTTCATATTGAAGCGGTAGTGGGGAGGGGTCAGAAGCAAGAGTTAGCAGTGGGCAATATAGGGCTAGAACCGGGGGAACCACTAGGCAGAGGCGAGCACAGCAGCAGGGGAGGGACTGACCAGTCCAGGGACCCGGCCCCAGTAAGGCGGGTCTGGAGATGGCGAGGACCCCCTCGGGAGCCATGAAATTGGGGTCCGAGACAGCATGGTGGGGGAAGAGGGTGCACGGGGACGGTGGGGCAGGGAGCTGCTAGAGGGTAGGGGGAGTGAATAGGTGCAGGGGAGTAGAAGAGGTTGGGGCCGAGCCCTACGAGATGGAAGAGGAGTCAGGCAGCCAGGGGTGACAACTACACGTTTTCACATGGGCAGGTGGAGGCCCCTTTGAGGAATATCCAGAGGGACGTTTGGAAGCCAGAATGTGAAGGGGCAGCACACACAGGAGAAGGAATGGAGTTCCAAAATCTGGGGGCAAAGACGGAGAAGGCCCGATCCCCAGTGAGGGAGCGGGTCCTGGGGATATTGCAGGCGGTAGTCGAGCTGGGCCTAAGCTGATAGGCCGGAGTGCAGGGTAGTAAGGGGAGGGCAAGTGCAGGGGGGCAAACAGTATGGACAATGCTGTCTACCATGCTACCAAAGACAAAAACTCAGTGTTTATCAAGGGGAAGCCACTCCAGGCGGGCATAGAGGGCACACCGATGCGTAAGGCGATGGGCCGAGAGGGCAAAGCGACAGACATTGTTATATGCTGTGTCCCATTTTGCAAGGGAGGCCTTCGGGACAGGCGCGAATCTGACAAGCCCATAACAGAGCGTAGGTAGGAGGATCCCCCTGGCTATGGCGAGCCGAGCGGCAGGAGTGAGGCAGTCCTTGGCCCTGTAGGCTAGGCCAAGCTTACAGTTTGACGCCTTGCAAATGTTTCAGATATGCTCGGTGAAATCAAGCTGGGGGTCAAGGGTCACTCCTAGATACCTGGCAGAATTCAAGACAGGCAGGAGAGAGCCGTTCCCCCCAATTATGGTGAGGGGGGAGGGGCAAGAAGCAATTTTAGCCGCTGACCCAAATACCATGGCATGTTTTTTGTCAAGATTAATGGTAAGCTTACGTCCCAAGAGCCAGCCTTGGATCTGCCCAAAATCAGAATTGAGTTGGGAGTTGACGGTAGTGGGGTTCCGGGCGCTAGATAGTAATACCAGATCATCTGCATATAGAGTGGAAGACCCGAAGGTCGTGACTGAGGGGAGTTCGTTTACATAGAGGGAGAACAGAAAGGGCCCGAGAACAGACCCTTGGGGTACTGCACATTTAACTGGGGAGAGGCCCGAGAGGGCACGGTTAAAACAGGAATATTGTTGTCTCCCCTCAAGGTAGCTGGTGAATCATTCAAGTGCTTGGGGGGAGAAGCCTTGCCGAAGTAGGGTGGAGAGAAGGAAATTATGGTCAACTCGGTCAAAGGCCTTTGAGAGGTCGACAAAGATGGCCCCAGTCAGTTTTACTGCGTCGGTGGCAGCTCTGACCTGGGAGGTGACCATGGCGAGGGCGGTGGAGGTGCTGTGCCCCTTCCTGAAGCCATGCTGGGCAGGAGAGAGAACTGCATACTCCTGCAGGTAGTGGGAGATTTGGCCAGCTACAGCTTTCTCAAGTACCTTGCTGATAGCTGGGAGTATAGCAATGGGGCGGTAGTTATTTAATTCCTTGGGGTCCCCATGCTTAAACACCTGGACAACCTTAGCCACCTTCCATATCTCAGGTACAATTCTGGAGGAGAGGGAAGAGTTAAAAATGTGGGTAATTGACCGAGCAAGGTAGGGCGCCCCTAGACTCAGGAGCTTAGGTTCTAGGAGATCGAAACCCGCCCCCGAATGGTGAGAGAGGCTGGCTAGGAGGGTTAGAGTTTCTCTGGCCGAGACTTGCCTCAGATAAAAAGGAGGCCATGGGAGGGACCTGAGGATCCCTAGAGGGGGAGGGAAGGTGAGGGGGCCGGCAGTTCAGAGAACAGGCGGTTGAACGCTGAGGCGATTGTCAAGGGGTTGTTGCAGTTGACCCCCTCTAAGTTCATGTCAACGTCCGAGTGCTTGGCAGACACATCCACCAAGATTTTAATGTTTTTCCAGAAACTCCGGGGATTGTACGCCGACTTGAGCAAGGCAGATTTACAGAACTCACTCTTGGCGGCACGTATGGTGGCCTTACAAGAGTTCCTCTGTCGTCGATATTCAAGGAGATCTCACGGGTCATCAGAAATTTTGTATTTGATCCAGCACTTGTCTCTCTGTTTCATGAGAGCAAGTAGTCCACCGTGCAGCCACTTGGTGACAGTGCCCCTAACCCTTCTTTTAGTGAGGGGAGCATGCTTATCCTGCAGGGGGATGAGAATCGATAGGAAGTGGTCTAATGCAATGGTAGGGTCACTAGTGCTAAGTACCCTGGCCAGTCAGTACGACGTAGGACATTCAGGTAGTTGTCGAGGATAAGTTTGGAATAATCCCTGACCTGAATCAATCTACCGGGAATGTTTGGGGTTGTGGATCCCCATACGCAGTAGATGGGTGAGTGGTCGGAGATCTATTTTACTATAAATGTAATCTTTGCAGCTCCTTTCTTTTTAATAAAACAATTTTCAAATCTCCTCACCAGCTCTTCACCCCCAAAAAAAACACTACAAATATTCATAAAAGCTTCATGGTGTCCCTTATAAGCAATGTTTTTGTCCTAACCAGAGAAAAATGCATTGGATTTGACCTATGTGGTTTGGGAAATCAGTTTTTGTCCACTATAACCAATTGCCCATTATAACAGTGTCCATTATAAGTGGAGTACACTGTACTACTGTCTCGGTAAAGAAGAGTGCATCTTCTCTGCACTTGCATGTGTTGTTTCTAAATCTGCCCCACTCTAGCTTCATGTTGTGCTCCCTGGTTCTAGAGTGATTTTCAATATGGAACAGTTCCTGAACCTGTACCTTTTTTATTCCCTTTAGGAATCTGAATGTCTCGATCATGTTTCCCCTTTTCCTCCGGTGCTCAAGGGAGTACATATTTAAGTCAGGTAGATGCTCATCATGAGATTTGTTGTACAGTCCATGTATCATTTTTGTAGCTTTCCTGCACTGTTTCCAGTCTGTTAATATCTTTTTTAAGGTATGGTCTCTAGAACTGGACGCTGTACTCCAGGTGTGGCCTTACCAGTGGTCTATAGAGTGGCAGAATGACCTCTCTTTTTCTGCTGGTAATCCCCCTACCTATGCATTCCAACATACCATTTGCTCGCAATGCTGCTTTTTCATATTGCTTGGACATTTTCAAGTCATCTTTTATGATTACTCCCAGATCTCTTTCCTGTTTAGAGGGTTCCAGTTTTTCTCCTCCTAGGTAGTAATACTTTCCTGGGTTAGTCTTTCCAATGTGCATGATCTTGCATTTCTTAGCATTATAATTCAGTTGCCAGGTTTTTTACCACATTTCCAGAGACTTGAAGTCATCCTTCATCTTCTCCACTCCGCCTGGAGTGTCTACCCTGTTGCCTATCTTTGTGTTGTCTGCAGACAAACTCGCCTTATACTCCAGTCCATCAGAAATGTCACTGATAAAAACATTGAATAGGATTGGTCCAAGTACGGAACCCTGTGGCACTCCACTAGCTATGCCTCTTTCCTCTGAAAGTAAGCCATATACTAGCACCCTCTGGGTCCTTCCAGTGAGCCGCTCCATACCCAGTTTACCACCTGATTCCCTATTCCCATTCTGTCTAACTTGTTTAGTAGCCTTCTATGTGGGACTGAGTCAAAGGCCTTGCTGAAATCTAGATACACCATATCTACAGCACCTCCCTGGTCTACTATTTTTGTCACCCAGTTGAAAAAGCCAATTAGATTAGTTTGGCATGACTTTCCTGTGGTAAAGCCATGCTGTCTTGTGTCTAATTTGCTGTTATTCTCAAGAAAGGATATTATCCTCTCCTTGGAAAGGGTTTCCATTGTTTACCCACAATTAAGGTTAGAAACACTGGTCTTGTTGCCTCTCCGCTTGCTCTGTTTTGTGTAGAGGAATAACTGTGGTCTTTTCCAATCTTGTGGGACCTCGCCCAGTTCAAATGATAAGTTAAAGAGACCAGCCAGTGGAGCCGTCAATTCCTCCCTCAGTTCTCTAGGATGCATTTCATCTGGTCCCATGGCCTTGTTTGTATTTATTTTCTCCAGTTCCTTAAGGACTTCTTCCTCTGTAAAGAGACCTGAGTATACTCCGTTGCTTCCTTTATTGCATCCTGCAATGGTTTGTCCACAGCCATCTTACTCCTTGGTGAATACAGAGCAGAAACATATGTTTAAGATTTCTGCTTTGTCCTTGTTGTCCTCCGTGTCCCCTCCATCTTCCTTTATAAGTCTGACAATACCCCCTGTTTTCCTTCTCTTTTCACTTACATATCTGTAGAAGGTTTTGTCTCCCTGTTTGACTTCTTTGGCTATCCTTTCCTCTATTGTTGCCTTTGCTGTTCTGATTTCTTTGTTTGCTTCCCTTTGTTTTTCTTTGTAGTCTTCCATGTCCTTGTCAGATCTTGTTTTTTTGTATTTCCTGAAAGCAGCCCTTTTCTCCCTGACCTTAGAAAGCCAGAGTGGGTTTCTTTTCTTTTTTGCTTTGCTCACCTTTTTATGCAATGGTTTGTAGTATATAGTATAGTTATTTTGAGATGTACTCAGTACTCTTCAACATTCCTCCCCCTGTACAATATTTACAAATATCTCTTTGATGGTGATTTAGTCCTCAAAACAAAGCATATTACTATTGTGAACATCCTTAGAACATCATATATTTCTCTATACTATACGTACTGTGCTCCCACCCAATTATTTCCTTGATCACTACCCCTGGTGCATTTTCCTCTTGAAGAGCTACTTGTTCTTGTAGGAAGTCCCTTTAGTGTGAATCTATAGGCGCTTTTACACACAGGTCTATGTAATGGAATAACTGTTACAGAAACAGTATTCCGTTACATCCCTTGTGTGTAAAGTGCATTGGTTTCGTTCCCTTGGTGAACGTTCGTCCAAACTGCAATCTCTGCTTCTTGCAGTTTGCACCAGCGTGTTTCGTTTGATCTGGCTGTGTAAAACAGCCATTCCGGTAGCACTGCATAAACTGCCATTAGAGCAGCAAACTCTGGGGGAGCCGAAACAAATAGAGGCGGGATTGGCTGGAATACTTGCAGGGTGTAAAAAGAAACCCGAACACAACAGAGTACAACAGCACCACACAGGTAACGCTTATTTCATTTTACAAACCTGTGTGTAAAAGCACCTTATAACTACCAGACCAACCTCAATGTAGCTGTGCTCTAGAGAAGCGGGTGCAGATCCCACAGCAGCCAGCTCTAAACAAACCACAAAATGCAAAGAGGGTTCACACTCCAAATACTGTATAGTAATTAAAGCTGAGGCAATGCTAAGTTGCAAACAACACAACATTTATTAAATAGCCATCACTTGTGCTACTACAAGGGTCACAGGATCATATAATGTGCAAATGAAGGATCCAACCAAATAAAGTGCCAATAGTGCCAAATAACAGGTACAAAAATAGAAAACAAAAAAATGTTATAAAATGGTACACACAGTTCTACCAGTCACCCTAATTGGAAGATTATCTGTTTTTACTTAACATTATTATATGAGACTGTGACTCCTGCATGGGCATTAACAACGGCTGTTAAACTTTGTGCTGTTTGCAACTTAACACTGCCTCAGCTTTAATTACTATATAGTACTTGTAGTGTGAACTCTTTTTGAATATTTTAGATTTACAACTACACCACCAGTCCGCCATATATCACCATACATGCAAAATTTGAGAGTATTAAAATATTAACATATTTTGGGATTCAGTCCCTGATCCCCCTAATTTACCAGTGCAGTGCCCAAATCCTTAGGCTACAAACAACTGCTGTGCTGAACAGCTTAGTTTCAGGATGGCTCTTCAGATGCAAGTACTGCCCTGGAAGTAGCAAATGTGTATACTACCCCAGGGCAGTCACACATGTACGCTGTGGGGGGCAGAGCTCAGGGGACTACTCTGCCATGACTGCTTGACACTAAAGAGCAGTCTCACCTTTGAGGTTTCACATTTAACATTACAACTAAACTTCAAAATGATATCATTTCAGTTTATTTGTGCCCAGCTATGATTAACACTGCCATGCACTGTGTGCAGTTGACTGTAATGGGATTAAAGCTACAGATAGACAGTTAGCTAGCTGTTTACTGGTCTTCTGTGTTACTAAACTATAAACCCACTGTCTGCCACAAAGTTTATGTGAACCTGAACAAGAACAGATCTTGCACATACAATATACCAATGCTACCTACAGTGATAGGCACCACATGAATTGTAATAAATTGCAGTCTGTGCTTGTCTGAACTAAGGCAGTGACTAACTCCAAACAGAAGAAACTAGTTCACCAATCTCATTCCCAGAATTAATGAGAAGTGAGGAGTTCCACTGATCTGTCACAATAAATAAAACCTGCTCCAACAGAACTGGGCTGCATTAGCTCAGCTATTGCACAGCAACACACAATTCTGCTTCACATACAGTCATTACCAGCTGAGTGCTGCAGAATCTTAGGAATATCACTGAATCATGAAAAAGTAGGAGACAAGTGGACCTTCCTAACTTAAAACAAGCATTTGTCAATGCTGAACGTTGTCACGCTGGCATTGGCAGTGGCGGAGCTAGAGGTGCATAATAGGAATGGCAGTGAAGTACTGAAGTGGCGTCAACCCCACCCCCACCCTGTAGAGAGCGACAGACAGTGGGGTGTGCCTTTGGGTCGTCAGGTATAAAGCTCATGCCATTGTACCTCACCCTACCCTGTAGACACTGACAAGAGTCATGGTGTGCTTTGGGGTCTTTGGGCATTATACTTACCCCATTCCATAAGAAAATATGCTGACATGGGTGAAGTATAGGAGCGTGGGGTGAAGTTTGTGGCCGAACAGTGCAAGACACACCATGATGATTGTCAGTGGCTGCAGGGTGGGCATGGGGGGGTGGAATGGCATGAACATTATTTCCAATGATCCCAAGTCACTGCCCTGACGCTTGTCAGTCTGTACTGGGTGGGGTGCTGCAGTTGGAAACCCTAACACCGTAGGCGTGTAGTGGTAGTTTCACTCTACATATTCAACATCGGCTGCTTGTCAGGCCACCTCATGAAAAGCAGCACAATCACTTTGTTAGCTGAAAGGTGGTTTGCTGGCAGCTGTGGCATTTGGTGACAGAGGGGCGAAAACACAGTTTTGGGCAGGATGTGGAGAATGACAACTGTATTGTTCATGAGGAGGCGTAAAAATGGCAAGTTGAAAATCTGGGTGGCAATATGAAATATTGGTGAAGCAATGAACATGCATACAAACTGCGCAGCAGATGTCCGTAACCCAATTATTTGTGGGAGTTTTTTAGGCACATTTTCAACACAGGTATTTTGGGACCTCCCCTCATGAACAGTGGTGCTGTGATTTTGTTAATGTGTCCCAAAAGGTGATTTCCCACAGTGAGCATGCCATTGTGCACCACAGTTGCAGGAACGCGTTCTGGGCAGGCTGTGAACAATGGCAGCTGTACTGTTGATAAGGAGGTGTGCACAAATGCCAGTGGTGAAAATGTGGCATGAAAATATTGCAAATGTACAAAGTTACAAGGCTGCATGGAAACTGCACAATGCACGCTTGCAGCACAGTCATTTTCTGGACTTTCGGCACCAAATTTTCAACATAGGCATTTTAGGACCTCTGCTCATGAACAGTGTTATCGTCATTTCCTCAGACTGCCCCAAAATCTGATTTTGCACAGCGACCATGTGATTCTGTGTCGGACGTGCGAAAACACCTTTCAGGCAGGATATGTAAAATGGCAGCTGTACTGTTCATAAGGAGGTGTGGAAAACTGCCAATTTTGAACATGTGGAGTGAAAATATTACAAATGCATGAAGTCACAAGCGTGCGTGCAAACTGCTCAACGCATGCTCGTAAAACACTAATTGTATGGACTGTCAGCCCCAAATTTTCAACATAGGCATTTTATGACCTCTGCTAATGAACAATGTCACTGTCATTTCCATAATGTGTCTTGAACATGGACGCTCTGCAGCGACCTAGGGTAACACCTTTGTGAAAAACCTGTTAATGGACTCAGGCATAAGCCCTAGCAAGGCTTTTTTGATGAGTATGCAAGTTTGGAGTTGAGCTCGGAGGTGGAGTGGGAGCCACCCTATCTCACTGAAGAGAGTGCAAGTGTGGGTAGAGAGATCAGCACTCAAGGATAAGTAACAGGCCTTGTTTAGTAGAGTGCTGACTCTCTTGAAGGCAGTGTCAGGGCCTGCTCTATAGATACATAGATACATAGACAGTGTCGGCAGATAAGGGCCTATGGCCCACCCAGTCTGCCCATTTGAGCTTGTAAGTTCAGTTTGTTTTCCTAGAAGTCTGTTTCCCCTTACCCCGACCTCTAGAATTCCTTTATGTCTATCCCATGCATTCTTAAATCCCGTGATTGTTTCAGCCCCCACCACTTCCTCTGGCAGGGTATTCCCTTGTCCACCACCCGTTCTGTGAGAAATTCTTTCTCATGTTTCCTCTGAATCGTCCTCCTCCAACTTCATCCCATGCCCTCTAGTCCTGGAACATCTTTTCGCTTAAAATGATGTTTTCCTGCACTCTGTTTCTCCTGTAAGATACTTGTATGTCTCCTCATATCCCCTCTCTCCCTCCTCTCCTCCAGGAGTACATGTTCAGTTCCTTCAACCTGTCTTCATAGGACTTGTGATGCAATCCATGCACCATCTTTGTTGCCCTCCTCTGAACCTTCTCTACCCTGTCTATGTCCTTACGTAGGTATGGTCTCCAGAACTGTACACTGTACTCCAGGTGGGGCCTCACTAGTGTCTTGTATAGCGGAATTATGACCTCTTTTCCTGCTGGTGATGCCCCTGCCTATACATCCCAGCATCCTATTTGCTTTACCTGATGCCTTGTCACACTGTTTCCCTACCTTGAGGTCATCAGAGATGACAACCCCAAGATCCCTTTCCTGCTTGGTGCATGCTATATCCTCACCCCAACTGATATATTGTGCCAGGGTTTTGTGCCCATATGCATTATCTTGCACTTCTTTGCATTGAATTTCAACTCAAACCCTTGACCATTCTTCAAGTTTCTGCAGGTCCTTCTCATTCTGTCTACACCCTCTGGTGTGTCTACTCTGTTACAGAGCTTTGTGTCATCAGCGAACAGTGAAATTCTGCCTTCTAGATCCTGCACAATGTCACTGATGAAGATGTTGAATAGGACGGTCCCAGCACTGATCCCTGTGGTACCCCACTGGTCACTCTTCCCTCTGTGGAGTGACAGCCATTTACCACCACCCTCTGTGTCCTGCCACCCAGCCAGTTACCTACCCACCACACTACTGTCCTGCCCACACCCATATTCCCCAGTTTGTGTAATAGTCTTCTATGTGCACAGTGTCAAAGGCCTTGCTGAAGTCCAGATGAGGCCATGTCCACTGCCCTCCCTGATCCACCTCCCTAGTCACCCAGTCAAAAATTCAATGAGATTGGTCTGACGCAGCCTCCCCTGGTGAAACCATGCTGCCTTGGGTCCTGTAGTCCATTGACAACAGATGTTCCACCAATCTCTCCTTCGAAGTGCTTCCATGATCTTTCCCACTACCGAGGTGAGGCTGACTGGTCTGTAGTTCCCTGCTTCCTCTTTGTTCCGCTTTTGTATAAGGGGACTACATCTGCTGTCCTCCAGTCTTTGGGTACCTCCCTGTTTCCAGTGATTGGCTAAACAGGATAGCCAGAGGTTCAGCCACCACCTCTCTTAGTTCTTTAAGGACCCTGGGTGCACACCATCTAGCCCCCATAGCTTTGTCAACTCTGTTACTTCCAGTTCCTTGGGACCCTTTCTCGTGTAAAGGGACCTGTGTCTATTCTGCACCATTCTCACCCTTGTACTCCCTTCAGACCCATTACCCCCTCTTCCTCAGTAAAGACTGAGCAGAAATACCTGTTCAATATGTCAGCTTTACTGTTGTCATCCTCCGCGACTCCATCCTCCCCTTCAGTCTCACTATCCCTCCTTTTGTCTTTCTTTTTCACTTATGTACCTGTAAAGGTTTTGTCCCCTTTAACCACTGATTTTGCAATGTGTTCTTCTGTCTGAGCTTTGGCTTCCCTTACTGACTTCCCTGCCTCCTTTGTTTCTCCTGGTACTTCTCCCTATCCCTTCTGCCTGTGTCTTTTTGTATTGCCTGAATGCTATCTTTTTGGCTTTCACTTTCTTTGCTACCTCTTTGGAAAACCATAATGGTCACCTCTTCCTTTTCCTCTTGCTAACCTGCTAATGCATAATTCTGTTGTTCTTATAATCCCCATTTAAATACTGCCCACTGTTCCTCAACCCCTGATTCCTGTCCCATTCCCCTTAATGCCTCTTTCAAGTATTTCCCCATTTTCCCAAAGTCTGCCCCCCTAAAATTCAGGATACGTGTTTTTGTGTGGTTTGGGTCTGCTCTTTCTGTGATTTCAAACCACAATGACTGGTGGTCACTGTTACCCAGGTGCTCCCCCACTATTACCCCCATCACACTGTCCCTGTTTGTGAGATTTGGAGCCCATAGTCAATGGTGGCTAGTACTGAGCTACTTATGGCTAATTTCAGGGCCGCAGTTGGTAGGAAGTGCTTGTGGTGGTGCAGAACACCCAGTTTCATGTTGGAGGTCTTGATGACATGGTCAATACGGCTGGAGAAGTTCAGAGTGTCGTCGAGGTAAATTCCTTGGTATTTAAATATGGAAACTTTTTCAAGAGGATCTCCCTTAGGGCTCAGGATTTGCAGTGGCCTAAGTCCCATGTGCACATATAACCTGGTGCCTATGAGACTATAAGTACTGTATTGCATATTCTGTGGGTACTGTTGTTGCAGTGTGTTGGTTCATGAGTTGGGTGATTCTGTGGGGAAGTGGGGAGGTGCTGCATCCTGGGGGTTCTACTATACTTACACCAGGCCTGTCATACTTTTCTTTGGGTGGAAGCACCAAACAATTAAAATGTAATCTTGGATATGAACCTTCAACCAGGAGTTTAATGGCCCAGGCCCATCAGCCTTAAATTTGAGTCCACAAGGGGGGTAGTAACCATCAATAGCCATGATGACTAGGGTATATAAAGACTGTCTGCAAGGTGACCCACTGCTGTTCTCATAGCTCGGTTGCCCCACCTTACAGGATAAATCTTGATTTACTTACCTAGCTGAGGGGCCTGTAGTGACAATAAATCCATGGCCGACAACACTTGAAATGTAGAAAACGCTGGTACAGAATCTTGAAATCCAGTGCTTTTAAAATCATATTTTTACCTTTTTACATCACCATAGAACTGAGATCACAGCTTACATATGATATTCTTTTAGTTAACTACTTATTTATTTTATTTTATTTTATTTCTTTCTTTGGTAACCAGGTAGGTACACTGATTGGAGAGACTGTTTTCAGGAATGACCTGGGTCATCTAGGCAGCGTATACAATACATTTGAGATTCAGCATGCAGTACATTAGACTCAACATACAAGTGCAGGAGATACATTCAGCCCAACAATTCATGCAAATAGGAATCAACACGAGGGCATGCGGTTGGGTAACCCAGTCAGGTAGAGTGAGAAAGCAAACTAAAAACAGCAATCGGCTAATATGCAATAATGTAGCTTAGAGAACAATAAACAAGCAATGAGACTACAGAATGGGATAACTTTGTCCCCATCCCATGTCAGGAAGGGCACTTGCAAACTATGGTGGTTAAAAGGGCATTTCTAAAATGCAATTTGAAGAGGTGGGAAGTGCTTAGTGAGTAAAGTGGAGCCGTAAGTCACTCCACAGCCTGGGGGCTGTGATGGAGAAGACTCTCTGACCCTGAATGTCTTAACTTTTTTGGCATTCTACCCCAGTTCTGATGTTATTTATTTATTTATTGAAATGTTTCACCAGAAAGGCACACTGAACAACAAGTTGCTCATCTCCCGGTGTGACCTGGAGGGAAGGGTACAGGAAATTTACATACAAAAATACAAAATAAACAATACAATGATCAGATAAAGCAGTAAAACAATTTTGAAATTAACAGACAATACTAAGTTGCAAAATGCAATGTTCACGGAGCAATTGCGCATAAACAATAATTGGTCAGTTATACTGTAGGTGCGAGATTTACAAACATAAGTGGAATAGTAAATTAAGGTAATAGACCATTGAAAGGACAGGGGACCTACAGAGAGGTATGCAGCAGTGTTAGTATTGTGGGAAACAGGTACAGTTTGAGGAGAGGAAGTTCTGAAGGTCAGTGGAGAGGGAATGAAGGGATGATGAGTGTCAAATTTGTGGAAGGAGGGCATTCCAGATTTTGGAGACGTGGTGTTTGAAGGCCAACAGACCAGTCAATGTTGAGACAGCAAGGGTCCATGAATCTGAAGATCTTATAGAATGAGCAGGGGGAGGAGGGGTATAGAAGGAGGAGGATACATATGGAGGTAGAGAACCTAGCCAGTATTTAGCGATGAGTTTGGCACAGTGGGAGAGATGCCGGTTAGTAAGTGTACGGAAGGAAAGGGAGTAATAGAGATCACAGTGGTGAATATGCACAGGAGAATCAAGGATGAAGTGGCAGAAAGAGTTGAAAAAGGGGTCAAATAAGGATAAGGTGGATTTGGGAGCAGCACTGTAGACTGTATCACAGTAGTCGAAAATAGGGAGGATCATCTTTTGGACAATCGCACATCTGGCGTAAGAGGGATTCATTTACGGTTCCTGTAAAGGGTGCAGAGCTTGGGGTGCAGTTTTTTCAGGATAGCGTCAATGTGACCAGAGAAGTTGAAGTGTTGGTCCAGCCAGACAGCAAGATATCTGAATGAGTTGGTGTTCTCAAGTTGTGACCCATCCAGGGTGTGAAAAGTGGGCAGAACAGGGAACCAAGCAAGTCTATGCCTAGTGCTGAAGATCATGGAGACTGTTTTCTTGGCATTTAAGTAGAGTTGATGGGAGGCAAGCCAGTGCTGGATCTCATTGAAGCTGAGCTGGAGTCTGGCTTCCACATCAGAGGGAGGTTGGCCAGAGGTGAGCAAAACGGTATCGTCAGCGTAGATGTGGATGTGGGAGGAGGAGCAAGCTGACGGTAAGTCATTTAGGAATACAGAGAACAGAAGGGGGCCCAGCACTGAACCCTGGGGCACTCCAGTATGTATTTGGCATGGAAAGGAATTGGAGTCGGCTATTTTAAATGATTGTGTCCTCTCAGTGAGGTAGACCCTGAACCAGTTAGTAGTAGATGGTGAGAGGCCAGCTGCAGAGAGGGAGTGGAGAAGCAGGGTGTGGAAAACCATGTCAAAGGTCTTGGCAGGATCGACAAAGATGGCAGAGGTAATCAAGTCATTCTGGTGAGGATGGTATCAGTGAGCCTGAGTAGGGAGGTGGTGGTAGAGTGGGTTTTCCTAAATCTAGACTGGAAAGGGGTGAAGACGTTGGAATCAGAAAGAAAGGAAGATATTTTATTTTGTAAACTTGATTTCTGCTCTGCACCACCAGGGGAACTCTCTCTCCTGCATCCACTGCTCACTACGAGCTCTACCTCCCACCTGAAGCTGTCTCCTTCTCCCCATACCAGCTCAACAGACCCCCCCTGGCTCTGCACCCCCGAGGTGGTGCCACCCGCTCTGGCCAGGCACTCTATCTCAAATCTAAAGTGTGGCTGGGTGGTCGGGCCCAGACAGGAGAGAAGGTCAGTGTGTGGAGTGTGGCTTGGATGGGCAGATGTGCCTTCACCTATCCCTGAGGATGGGGGTTTTCTTAGTAAGGTTTTCCCCAAGAGTGCAATGGTGCACTGACATCAACGCGGCATGACGCTGCAGACATCTGCCACGCTCCTCCCACTAGTCAGTCCGAGTGTGTGTAGTGCCTCCAGTTTCCACCAGGGGCCACTATTGCACTGGGCATAACCTGGATCCCTCCCTAGGGAGAGGAGAGTAGTCCTCCAGATGCTCCATCCTCTCCCTCTCCCTCCCTTACCAACCCCTGGTGCCCTAGCTCGTTCCTGAACCTCAGTCACCGGTGTGGTGTGTGAGGTGTGATGTCCAGTGCCTCAACCCTCAGCACCACCAGGCTGGCAGAAAGGAAGAGATTTAAGAGAAAACAAGATGTTCCTGGAGATTAGCAAGGGTAGAGAGCAAGGAGATGGGATGATAGGTCCCTAGAGAAGAGGAGTCGTCACCCTTGGGGAGGGGGGGAGTACAACTGCATGCTTTCAGGATGTAGGGACCTCTGCTAGCAAGAAGGAGTGGTTCAGAATTTTGGCAATTGGGCAGGCAATCGCAGGGGCAGAGGGGTAGAGAAGCTTAGGGTTTAGATCATCTGGAAAGCTGTCTTTGTATGGGTTGATGAACAGCAGAGCAGTGAGCGTGTCTTCTGACAAGACCAAGGAGAATGAGAAGGGAAAGGAAGCAGGTGACTGGTGGGGGGTCAGGATTGGTACCTTTGGTTGGCGGTGGGGAGTGGGGGGAGGGAGGCTAATAGGGCAGAAGCACACAATGTGAAGTAGGAGTTGAATTCCTCAGCCACTAATGCATGATCAGCTGCAAGGGAGTTATTTATTTTAATGACTGGAGAGAGGGGGTGTGGGGGGGGGAGAGAAGAGGGCATGAACAACTTTCTAAAATTTAGAAGGGGAATTTAGGTTTGTGTGGAAAGTAGAGCTGAAATACTCCACTTTGGCTAACCTAACCGCTTTAGTGCATGTGTTGTGAAGTTTGCGGTATATTGTAAAATCGCTAGGTAATTTGGTTGCCTTGTGCTTTCGCCAAGCCTGATCGCTTGCTCAGAGGCAGGCCAGAAGTTCTGGAGTGATCCATGCTATGTGATTACCTTGTACTCTGGTACGTCTTAGAGGGGCATAATGATTCCAAATGGAGAGGAATTTATCTTTAAAGTAGGTAAGGGCAGTGTCCACTTGGGATGCCGAAGTTAGCGGGACCAGTCGGTGTTTGCTAAGTCTTGGATGAGCGGGGTTATGTCAAGGGACTTATAGGAGCATGTTAGAATTATTTTGGGAGGAGGTTTAGGCCTGTGGACCTTCCTGACCTGGTAAATCAAGTGATGATCACTTAAAGCATCAGGTAGAATACCTGTATCAATAACTTGATGCGGGTGAGATGTGAGGGCCCAGTCAATCAAGGTGTGGTTGTTTTTGGTTTTATTGTTCAGACGGTTGGGTTCTTTGATGAGCTGGGTTAAATTTTGGGAGGTTATTTAGTTTTGAGCTTTGGCTTGTGAGGGTGACAGCCAGTTTAAATTGAAGTATTCCATGATGTACAGCTCACCTGTTTGAGAGTGGGAGGTGATAGAGGTAATAAATTCAGTGGCCATGGTGGAGGGAAGGTTGGGGCAACAGTAGGTGCCCTCAACGTAAATTGGGATAGAGTAGGGCAGGGATACACAAATAATGAGAGCCTCATAATTTGTGGGAGAGGAGGTGGAGAGGGAAATGGCATATTGCAGGGAGGAGGAGATATACAGTGCAACACCCCCACCTCTCCCAGACCTATCTTGCCTGACTAGGGAGTAACTAGAGAATGAGATGGCTTGGTCTGGTACCTTGTTGTTGAGCCAGGTTTCAGAGAAGATTAGGATGTCAAGGGTGAGTGAGACAATCAGGATTTGAAGGAGGTCTAGTTTGAGCATTAAACTACGAATATTTAGTTGAAGCAGTTTGAGGCCACCAGAAAGGGTAAGGGATTTTGAGGGGTTTAGCCCGGAGTTATTATGGGAAGACACAGGTGCAGGGTGGGGGGTTAGAGGGTGACATGACTCTAAGTATTAGGTTAATAAAGGCAGTTGAGGTAGGTACGGTTAATAGAGAGGCAGCACGGAGGAGGTAGAAATGGCTCCAGTGTTGGAGGAAGGGAGCAGGAGTAATAGCATAGTTGTGAGTGTGGGAAATTGTTGCATTAAATTACTCTGGAGAAGAGTCCTTGAGGTAGGAGTTGGGAGAGGTGAGGGAGTGGGTAGGAACAATAGGAGGAGCAGAGGGAGTAGCGTAGGTGGAAACATAATGGAAATAGGTAGGTTGTATGCAAATGAGTGAAAGGATAAGAGAGGAACACTAAGTATTTAGGAGCTGTTTGTAGAAGGTACTCACAATAAGCTGCCAAGGTTACAATAGTAGAAGAAGGAATTTAGAAAGGAGCTTAGTTGCCAAGGTGATGGAGTAGAAGAAAGTACTTAGAAAAGGAGCTTAGATGGAGCATAGAGTTATGCATACATATTGATTAAGGCCAGCTTATGATCATAAATTTTGGCAACTCAGAGTTGACCTTAGTGGCAGACTATGTAGCAACTCAGAGTTGACCTTAGTGGCAGACTATGAGCTAAGCCTTTATGGCAGTACTTAGACGTGACTAGTAGAAGCATAGGGGGAAATTTAGCAGTAAAGTCAGTGTCAACAACTCTGTGAGTGGCTGCTCAGGCTGCAGGGTGGAGTTCAGTGAGCAGGGGAGAGCATTTTAAGAGTGCTGGGGTGGGGGTGAGGGTCAGGAGAAAATTCAACTTGTTTTACAAATTAAATAAAATACCAAGCTGCACACAAAGCCATGCAGAAAGTTTAAATAGAGCCTGGAGAAGCAGTGCACTAATGGCAGGGAAGAGAAGAATCTCACCAACCAATAGCGGCCTTTGGTAGTGGAGGGAGTAGCCAATAGGAGGCACAGCTTTTGATCCGAAGTTCGGAGAGGAAGAGGATGAGTGGTTGTACCTGCTTTTCAGGTGGGCCAGGGAGAGCTGCAGCCACTGGATGCCCGATCAAGGGCAAGGTCTGAGGAGGGAAAGGGGGACAATTACTTAGATATATTGGTCAGCCACAGACTTAAGCGATGGGAGGGACAAGTGCAGCAGAGAGCAAGAGGAGGGGGAATTAGGAACAATAGGCAAGTTAAGTGGAGGGTGTCTGGTAGCAGGGCCATGGCTCCAGAAACACAGGGCAGATTAAGAGCAAACGGGGGGGGGGGAGGTTAGGTCAGTTGAGAAGGAGCGGGAATGAGGAAAGGGACAAGAGAAAGCAAGCATCTGGAAGAATGAAGGAAAGGCAGGATTCGAGTTAGTGCAGGAATTTACATTAGGGTAATTTTTTTATCATAAATTATATACTACAATCTGCACATTTATTTTACCTGTTGGTTGTATTTCATGACTCAGTACATATTATTGGAATTTTCAAAGCCAGATTAAGGTTATCAGGGGTCCTAGGGCTAAGAAAAATCTCTGGCCCCCATACAGGGCCGTGCCCTTTAGGGTAGAGCCATCTGATTGTTTTCAGCTACATTCTGGTGCCATGGTTACTATATGAGAGGCAGTATGGAGCTGCAGCCGTATGACAAATACACAAATTAAAGAAAATGTAATATTAAAAAAATACATCACAGCAATAAACTACAATTAGCAGCTTAGGAATGGCAGTCACCAAAAACTAACAGTTCCAAGGATGAATTGTTTAAATTCTTATATCAGTCCCCTGATTTTAGCCAAATATCAGGACTATGATTGATATATGAGAGAAATATTATGAAGCTGAAGTCAGGGGATCAGTACAAGAAATTTGAAGTGCAGTGTCTAATTCAGTAGACAAATGTGGAACCTTTTAGTATGACCAGTATCACACCTGTTACCAAAACACCTCTTAAATTGGCACCATCTCTGATCTGTGATCTCTACTGTCGGTGAGTTTGTGGTATCATTTGTATTGGACTGTATGACGGCTGAGAGCTTAGGATAGCCCCCTCATGGGGGAATCCCAGAACCTTCTGGGATAACATTAAACAGTTAAATGGGAGTGCACACTCCCCCCACCCCCAGATCAACATTAATGGTGTGATCTCCTCAGACCCAGCCCTCATAGCCAACCACCTCAACACCTCATTCACTGACCTTAGCCCTATCCTCCCTACAAATTTTTTTGACCCTCCTCCCCCAGCACCTGCCGTAAATCTTTCTCGCCCTTATTTTCTCCTCTGCCGTGTTTCTGCCCAAGAACTTAGGCCGCATCTTGTCACTGCCCTCAAGAGTAATAGTACAGGCAGTGACTCCCTGGATCCGTGTATCCTACGGCTGGTCTTAGACACAGTCCTTACCCCGATCACATGCCTCATCAACCACTCTCTTTGCCTGGGAAGGTTCCAACTGCCTGGAAAGTCGCCACTGTCACCCCTATCTTTAAAGGTGGTGATAGGACTGTGGCTGGAAACTATCGACCGATCTCCATTCTCTCTCTCTCTCCAAGGCCTTGGAAAAGTGGTGGCCTCTCAAATCTCCTGACTACCTCTCCACCTACAATGTCCTTTGTCTGAGCAGCATGGCTTCTGGCAGGGCCATAGTACCAACACAGCCTCCTAGAGTTCTCCAACTTTCTCCACTCCTCCTTAGACACTGGTTCTCTAGCTGGTGCTGTCTTCATTGACCTCTCAAAGCTTTCGACACTGTCTCCCACCCCTCCTTCTTGATGCCCTTAGTCTCTCTGGTTTTGCTGCTGGGCCTATCTCCTGGTGCACCAGTTATCTGTCTGACCACTCACAGCGTATAAAAATTAATGGGACCTACTCAGACATCTGTCCTATCTTTTCTGGGGTTCCCCAGGGCTCCATTCTGGGCCCCTTACTATTCTCCCTTTACCTTAACACCTTCCACGCTCTTGCTCGGGAACATTCTATTGTCGCTGATGATGCAGTCATCTTTGCCTCAAGTCATAACCCTATTGCCCTCCAGGACTCACTGCAGAAGTCCTTCACTGAAGCCGAGGGCTGGTTCAAGGAACATAGATTGGTGATAAATCTTAAAAACAAAAACCATGTTCTTCTCTGTCCCCAAAACAAGTCCTGCAACTTCAAACTCCTCATTCACTCTGGGTCCTCATTCCCACTCGAACAAGTTTGCTCCTATAAATACCTAGGGATCCATTTTGACCCCTCCTCTCCTTTCATGGACACATCGCTGCCTAGCCACTGCCACTAATATCCGATTGGGCATCTTACATCGGTATAACAACTGCCTCCCCGGAGGCTCTTGACTTGAGTCACCTCCTCTATCCTGCCCCTAGTGGACTATGGACTGCCGGTGTATGGTGCTGCTGATCAGACCGCACTCCATAAAGTTCACTACTCTGAATAAGGCCTGCAGGTTAATTACTGGAGCACCTGGATGACACACCCTGTCTACTGTATGCTAAAGCGCTGGTACTTGATCTCGACAGGCGCCTCAAATATCTTACCTGTACCCTTACAAAAAGACTCTCCTTGGGCTTTCCCACCAGGATTGACCACCACCATATGCCGCTCTGTCCCACTAGTTCATACTCGGACCCTGGGAAAACCTCTCTTGTTATCCCTAGAGCTAGGACCTCTCACGACCAAGAGCCTTCAGCTTTAGGCCCCCTCCTGGTTCAACACACTGCCCCCTCCATCTCAGAGCTCCAACTATATCGTGCTTCAAAACTTCTTAACGTAACCACCTTATTAACACCCGATGCTGTAACTGCTGCTAGTCAAAGCCAGACTCAATACTTATGACAAAGCTTATTACTAAGCTGCTAAGGACAACATAACTCTGGTATTGTTTGCATCCATCCTACCTGTACCAGCTTGTTTGTATCTATGTCTTAATTTACTGTTATACTTACGTGTTGTACTGCTATACTGTGTATTTTGGTTTGTCTTACTGTGACAAGGTACCTTTGTAAATGAGCCTATGGCTCAAAGGTTTTCCAAACTGCTGTTTAAATAAAATAAAATAAAAAAATAAAATAAAAGCTACAGTAGCCAAACTCAGGTCATTGGTGGCAAGCGCTGCACCCCTGCTGCTGCACCAAGAGGTCGGCCCTGCACCACTGAGTTTCTAAGCTTTGCCCCTCTAAACTCTTGCCCAATTCCCAATCTGCACCTATCACCTAGTTCTCACCACCATTCCCCAACAGTTCTGCTCAAATCCGGGTGTAAGGATCTGTAGGAAACGGAACAAGAACCAACACTATTTTTAAAGTCAGACATGACAATGAATTAAGCAATTGTTCAAGTGTTTCCTTTTAAATTCAACTCACCTTGTGGAAGCGTCTCCCCCTATCCTTTATTGCAGTCAATCTACTCCAGTCCTGACTCATTCTCTTTACAGCCTGGTTATTTGTTTTCATCACAGGACAAGGAGGCTTTCAACTTCAGGCAGAGCTTGTGTGGCCTACATTCTGCAAATAGTCCATCATGTAGATTTTTAAACAGCATGGGCTAAACATAGAAACATAGAATGTGATGGCAGATAAGGGCCACAGGGCCCACCCAGTCTTCCAATTTTTTTAACCTTCATTTGTTTTTGCTGCAGACAATCTCTTCCCACACCCTTCCTTCCTTACTCTTATGATTCCCTTGTGCTTGTCCCAGGCATTTTTGAACCCCACCACTGCCCTCTTTACCTCCACTGGAAGGTTGTTCCAGGTATCCACCACCCTTTCTGTGAAGAAGTACTTCCTCATATCCCTCCAAAATTTAGCCCCTTCAGTTTCATAGCAAGACTCTCTGATGATGCTATAGGCAAAACTGGTTGGAGTTTGTGGGGTCCTGCTGGAGTCCTTCTCTTTTTGCTAAGAGAAACTTTGCACACTTTTTGCAATACATTTGTTATTCATGACACTATTATGAGGCCAGCACTGGTGATTTAACTGTGGGCAGTGCTTGAGTTTTGGCTTTTTTCTGTTACGTGTTCTCTTAGCACACCTGGCCGTGGAATGGTCATGAGTGTTTTTTTATTTTTGAACTCCACCATGGTTTTTGCCCCCATTACCTCTGCTAGAAGGCTGTTCCAGGGATCTACCACCCTTTCTGTGAAGAAGTGCTTCCTCATATCCCTCCTAAATTTAGCCTCCTCAGTTTCATAGCATATCCTCTTGTTCTAGAGCACCTTTTGCTCTGCAAAATACCCCCTTCTGTACTGTATTAAGCCCTGTTAGGTTTTTAACGGTCTCTATCATATCTCAACTCTCCCTCCTTTCTTCCATGGTGTACATATTGAGGTCTTTTAACATACAAAAATATAACAATCTGCATTTCAGTTATTTTTTTTTTCTACAACAAAAGCAGAAGAAGGCATATGCTTATCTGCCTGATTTTTTTGGGATTCTTAAATCCATGATTTGATCCTTGTCAGCCTTAGAAAGCTACTTCCTTCCATAGGTGAGAGTGAGCCATGTACATTCCTCGCATAGACTTAAAATGTTAATAATAAATAACACCTTGCAAATAACTAAAGGATAAAGAAGCCATAGAGGAAGTTAGAACAAGAGGATAACCACAGGCACCATGATGCATTTTCATGTCATTGTCATGCCCTTTTTAAAGCTTCTGCCCAGATCACTGATTCCACTTGTGTGTTGTTTCAACAGGGCACAGGAAGACATGTAAATAATAATAAAAAAGAACACATTTAAAACTTGAAGACTGGCCTTGCACTGGGCCAGACTGTGGATGCTTTGAGCTGGGGGCTTCAGGAGCTGCTAGGACTAAGGAATACTTATGTCAGCTCTGACTACTGTGGGCAGACACCAGCAAGCAGAAATAAATTAATATAGCAGTTGCAACAGTGCTAATGTCTCACTCAGGCTGCCAGCTGTAGCTAGGAAGTGGGGCTCATCTTACAGGATATGTTGAGCCTGGCACCACAGCAACTGCAAACAAATCAGATTTCCTTTCTAGGTGTGGCAGATGGCCAGTTATGTGCTTAGAAATGTTGATTGGTTAATGAGGTGTAATAAGATGCTGGAAATCAGTGCTTTGTTACAGAGATTAGACTGAAGTTTCCCAGACAGGAATGATTACAAGTAGGAGAGGCTAAGTGTGCTTTCTGTAGCCAGAATGAGCCACTCTGGGTTGAGGCCCTCCTGGCAGGCCAGGGCCCTAGGCATGGACCTTGTTGGCCTATGCCTTAATCCAGCCCTGGGAATTGTATGCACATATTTTTTTTTTAAATCTACGTTATCTTTCCAGTGATAAGCACAATAACACCATTTTCTGTTTTGCCACAGGGTTTGTTTTAATTAGTTAACCTTTATATTACCTGATTAATAATTGTTATACATGTAGACAAACACCATGGACCTTTGGTCTTTATTATTCTAGAGTTTCTCATATCTTTATAAATGACTCAACCACACATTCTACTGGCACCCAGATCACTCTCAGAGTATAGATCAAGAGTTCACTGGTTTAATGAGTGCCTAAGTATGGATTAACTACTGCAGTTTGTTTTGTACAATTTAGTGTAGCACTTGTGCAACTTTGATCAGAAGAGGCTGCTGAGTACTGTCAGTAGCTCACTACGGTAAGGTGATTGTTATTAGTAAGTCAGTTAGATTGTAGTAATGATACACTGCTGTTATGAACTGTACATGTGACCATTCACATGACCTAGGAAGATTGTTCCACTAAGATCTGAATAGTTGAGGGTCCTGAATGTCAGGAGGGCAGATTTTAAAAATATGGGAAAATAGTTCAGGGTTGACTTGGGGGGTGATCTGTAGGGCATGGAGGAACAGTGAGAAAAGTTAAAAAGGGCCATGGGAAAGGCATCAAACTTCTGCATCAAGCAACTGAGCATAATCAAGGGGAAAAAGAGACTGTCATGGTTCTCAATACAGATGGCAGAAAATGTAAAGGCTAAAGGGGTAGCATTCAAAAAGTATAAGAAGATGCAGAGGGAGGAGGACAGGGAGGTTTATCAAGGGAAACAGAGGGAAGCAGGGAGAGTAATAAGGAATGTGAAAGCACAAATGGAAAAGAGAATAGCCCAGGTGGTGTTGAAGGGGGACACAATGTTTTTTTAGGTATGTAAGCGAAAGGAGGAAGACCGGGGTGGGACTATAAGATTAAAAAGGGAAGGGGAGATTGTGCAGTGGGGACCAGCTGGGGTGCAGCCAGGATTTCAGAATGGAGGGTTTCTACCAAAGACATCTCATTATTTAGTCCCCATGTAGAAATAGTTTTTATGAAAACAATAATGGAAGCCATATAGGAGGGGGGTTCTGGGCACCCAGGAACCCCCTGGCTATGCCTATGCCAGGAAAAGGTAGACATTCTGAACAAATAATTTTGTTCAGTGTTCACAAAGGAAGGAGAAGGGGAGGGTCCCACAGAAAAGTAACATGAGCATCGGAGGGAGGAAGGTGGATGGCAGTTCATTTTCAGAAGAAAGTATCCTGAAGGGACTCACTAATCTAGAAGTCGACAAAGCAATGGTGCCAGATGGGGTACATCCACGGGTACTGAGGGAGCTCAGGAAGGAACTGGCTGCATCTGACAGTCCTATTTAAATACAAAACACAGAGTTGGTGCACTAGATGGCTGGCATAATTTGCGAATCAGCTGTAACGTAGCAAGAAATCCAAATACACAGAAAAAACAGTGATACATGCAAAAAACTCAGGTTTGAAAGTTAATTTAATGGGAACATACTAACGGCTCCTCGATGCTGCAAGGGTATCGATCCTCTTCTTCCGGGGTTGGGGGTGGGGTGGTGGGTGGGAGTCATACATTCTGAACAGCAGTATAAATACACCATAATTAATTACACCATGTGACAATCCAATCAGATCAAACCACTAATAAATATTCATTCTTAATAGTGACTAGTGCAAAACTAGAGATATAATCTGACAATACACAATAATAATAATTCAACTTTAAAGATGTATTAAGACACCATTTATACCCTATAGCTGGACATATTTAGGTTGTAAGAAAAACTACATTTTTTTATTATAATTTAGTAATGCTATATATTTAGCATGATGTTATATCATAATATGATATAATAGGGTTAGCTATCCAGTGACTTCACCTAAGTAATATCATCTAACAGCCTATGTCAGCTATGGTTGTGTCTATTCTGCTTAATGTTGGAGTGATGCAATGACAGACATAAAATGTATACAGTATGCACTAGCAGACAGTGGGTGAAAGCTAAAATAGAGCTGAAAACAAAGATTTATTGCAAATTGAAATAGAAATAAAAATAAAAACAAATATATATATACAGAATGAGTATGAAGAATGAAAAATGAGAACTGGAAAATGAAAAAGAAGGGAGAGAGAAAGGAATAGAGTCTGAATATACTCACAGTCAATAAAAGACAATCACAATTCAGAAGAAATTGTTAACGACATTAGAAGTTCCTACAAGTAAACACATAGGGCCAATTCTTTGTTCAGTCCAGTGGGGGACATGGAATCCAAGGTAAGATCCACCTTGATTCTCTTTGGAGTAAAATTTGTCCTCTGTCTCCCTTCTGTGGTTGCATTTTCACGTCATCAATGATCATGAATTTCAGTAGCAAAGGATTGCTAGTGTGCGTTTCATGAAAGTGCAGTGCTACAGCTGATTCCAAATGATTATTTTTGATGTTCCTGATATGCACTAATAGCCTCTCCTTGGCATGTCTCACTGTTCTACCTACAAAGAGTAGGGGTAAGGACACTGGGCCACATAAATTATATATTCTGTGGAACAGTTTATAAATTCCCTGATATCAACCTGAATATTTTTGGTTGGATGTTGAAAAACTTTTCCTTGCATTACATGTTTACATGCCATGCAATGTCCACACTGAAAGCAACCAACTAGTTTTGGTGGTAACCAAGTTTGGAATGCAGATTTGTTTGTAATGTAATGATTGGAAGAGACCATGTCTCCAATATTTTTTGCTCTGCTATATGTTACTCTTGGTGTTTCTCTGAATATTTCAGGTGTTGTGCAGTGTCCTAACAATTTCCAATTGTTTAGCAAAATAGACAATCTGTGGTGCAATACAATTGTATTCAAGTACGAAGGTCATTGTTTCCACTTATTTCATTTTGCTCAATTCTCGGTGTTAGAAGTACTTGTCTGTTTTGTAATTTAGCTTCATCTCTGGCCTTTATTAACGTCTCCATATTGTAACCCCTGGCATGAAATCTCTCAGTCATTTCTGCTGATTGTGCATCAAAGGACTCTTCAGAGAAACAGTTTCTCCTTAACCGGAGATACTGTCTGTAGGGTATTAATGAAATTAAAACTGGTGAGTGGGCATTACAAGCATACAGTACCGAATTGCCTGCAGTCTCTTTCCTAAAACATGCAGTTTCAATGTTTCCGCTTTCTGTTGCGATCAGTGTTAAGTCCAAAAATGCTATTTTTCTTTATTCATTTGATAAGTGAACTTCAGATTCATATCACTATTATCCAAATAACCAGTAAAGGTTTTCACTTCCATTTCTGTTCCCTCCCAAATTATTAGCAAATCGTCGATAAAAACTACTCCAAAAAATAATGTTATTTTGATGCTCATTCCCCGTATTGAAAATATACCTTTTTTCCCACCAACCTAAGAACAGATTTGCATAGGCTGGTGCTACTGTTGCACCCATGGCTGTTCCCATCTGCTGTAAATAAAACTTGTTGTTGAACATAAAGAAGTTTTGCATCAGAATATACTGTATTCCATCAACAAAACACTTTTTTGGGGGAGCAATATAACATTTTGGCTTTGTCAGAAAAAAACTTTAAAGCTTCTAAACCCAAATTGTGAGGTATACGGGGAATACACATCAATTATGACCCTCCATTAGTTTTCCTTCCATTGCATGCCTTCAAGCTTTTCTAGGACAGGCAGTGAATCCCTTGTATATGATGGAAGTTGGGTCACAAGTGGATGGAGGACAAAAATTGCAAAATGTTTGCACATTTTCACATAATGAACCAATTCCAGATATGATGGTGCAACCAGGAGGGTTCTGTGCATCCTTATGTATTTTTGGTAAATAATAAAATGTCACAATTATCAGTGTTTTAACCTTTAAAAACTCATTTTCTCATGACGTTATAAAACTCCTCCTGGTCGCCTCATCAGTAAGTCCCCACAACTGCTTCTGAAATTGTTCTGTTGGATCCCCTTTAAGGACTGCATAAGTTTCTCTATCAGACAGTAATCTAGCAGATTCCCTTTCATAATCTTTTTTTTTTTTTTAGCACAACCACATTTCCACCTTTATCAGATTGTTTAAAAATCACATTTTGCAATTTCTTAAGATGTTCTAATGCCTCACTTTCATCAGGCGTCAAATTATTCACATTATGCCACTTTTTTGAAACAGAGTGTCCACCTCCTTCAGAACCACCTTCTGGTATGTCTGATTCACAGAGTCATAGCTACTTGGACAAAAGGTGGATTTTGGATGGAAATTTAAGTTTTCTGTCAGTCTCTGACAAGGTGATAGGACCTTTCATGACATTTTCTTCATCACCTCCTTGTATGTCATTCACAAAAGCATTTCCTTTGCTATCAAATGCTATGAAACTCAGAAAATCAGGGTCCTCAGAGGTATGAGTTGAACCTGGCTCCACATCCCTCAAAGTTGTACTGGAGTCCAAAGTTTCTAGTGACTCTATTAGAATGTTTAGGGTTTCTCTATCTTGACCAGCTACTACAGTCTCTTGAATATTTGAGCCACCCATTTTTCTGGTTTCAAAAAAATGAGTCAAATGTATTTTTCTGAACATTTTGATAAAAACTACTTGTATATTAAAATAGTTAACCTTAGGAGAGGGAACAAAAGAGAACCCCTTGCTGAGCACTCTACTTTCTATGGGGGTTAATTCATAGGAGCTCAGATTTATAACTTCTTTTGATTTGTTTACTTGTCGTTGTTGCGTGTGGTTCTCTTGATTTTGTCATCTTGTTTTTTTGGCCTTGCCACCTCGTTTTCCTCTCCTTGTTTTTCTTTTGCTTCTTGGGTTCTCCTGTCTGAAAAAAAACACTTTTTTATTTTGTGCAGAGGTTCCAGGTTGTGCATCTGTGTCTACTATTATGTTCCCAGTTGCCCCCTGAGATTCTGATTCTGATACACGCTTTCCTTTATTTTTATTCTGTCTCCAGTTTCTAGAGTTGCTTCTGTTATTGCTTCTTCCTCGATTTTTGGATTGACTATGATTTTTGTTTCTACCATGGTTTTCTGATTGTGATTTTCTGTCCCATGCAAAAATCTGCCTTAAACTATAATCCTTTAAGCTACCTCCTGCTCATGCAGATCCACATTCCTATTCAGTTCTCTTTCTTTTAACTTAAATAATGGGTGTAGCTTGAAGTATTCCAACTCTTTTTGTGTTGTTTCTATTGTCTTTTTCACCTCCTCATAATTCAACTCATCTTACGAACATATGAACATATGAAATTGCTGGTAGAAAAAGGCCCACAGGTCTATCAAGTCTGCCTGATTGGGCAGCTCTTAGCTGCATATTGCTACAGCTGCCGCAGCCCCACCCAAACCCCTCCCTTCCTCCCCTTTCCTGGTCTTTTCCCCCTTTGTGTTCTTGTCTGTACTAATCCTGCCCTTGACTCAGTCCCACTCTCTTTGCAAAGTAGTGCCTCCTCATCTCCCTCCTGAACCTTCCCCCTTCCAACTTCAGATGGTTCCCCCAATGACCCTTCCCCCCTTTAAGCAGAACATTCCTCCCTCTCTGACTTTGTTTATGCCTTTCAAGTACTTAAAGGTCTCTATCATGTCCCCTCTTTCCCCTCTCTCTTTCAGCAAATACATGTTGAGCTCCCTCAGTCTTTCCTCATATGGCAGCTCCCCCAGTCCCATGATCATTTTCGTAACCTTGCGCTGCACCTCCTCCAGTAATCTCACATCCTTTTTGAGGTCTGGGCACCAGTACTGCACACAGTACTCCAAGTGTGGCTTCACCAGTGATCTATACAAGGGCAGGATGACCTCCCCCTTTCTAGAGGTGATCCCTCTGGTAATGCATCCAAGCATCTTATTTGCCCTTGCTTCCACCCTCCTACACTGTGCTGATACCTTCATAATATTTTAATTAATTCATCTGAACATGTACTTAAGACAGTCTCCCATTCATTTTTGTGTTTGAAATGTTCTGTTCCAACAGTAGGCTGCATATCCAGCCTAAGACCCCTAAGTACCCTTTTGTTTGTCAAGTATTCTCCATCTAGACTATTAATTTTATAATATAATGAAAGTTCAGTTTTTAACAGTTTCTCCAATTTAGAGAAAATAGCTTTCAACTCAAAAGTGTTTTCTGGTGGTTCACTTACTGTTGTGTGGGGGGAGTTGTTTCAGCTCTCTTCTCCTCTCTCTGTCTTGCAGTGACTCCAAACAGGACACCTCTTCCAGTTCCGTTTGATCTATATCCTCCTCAAAGCTTGAATGCTCCTCCGGATCTCTGCTCGCATTCATGCTGTTCTCCATTTTATTTTACACAACAGATCCTCTGTGAGGTCTCCACATGGTTCTAGTCTATTGAATTGCTTAATTAGTGCTTCTGTTGCATTTCTGTTGTGAAATTAATAGGAAACTTGAGCGAGCCTTGTAATCAGGACCACACAGACACACTGCATTACCTCAGCACCTGGACTCAATTACTCATCAATATGCTACAACTTCAAGTGCAGCAATCAACATTCTGGTAAGTGCTACAGTTCTCTGAACACCGTATTTATAAATAATTCTGGTTTGCAACATGCAGTGCCACTGGTCCTTAATTTAACAGTTTAGTACATGATTTTAAGGAGCAAACTGGACAGAGGTGAGAAAAAGCAGTAAAAGCAGTTCACTAATGACCGCAGGTAGGCAGGACAAAACCCTCTTCACAGCCTGCTAAATCAGTCTAACACTCTCAAATCTTACTTATTAGGGAGGTATCTTGAAAACCTGAGACAGTGCACAGAAATACTATGGGCAAGATTCACAAAGAAAGCCAAAAATCCCGCAGCTGTGAGAAAAAGGCCTTCAGCACTGCGGAAATGCAGTCACGTGATATTCATAAAGAAATTTTGATCAGGTGCGGAATTTCGTAAAATCCCTGCAGCTGCGGAAATTGCGCATGTGCTGAAAATCCACAACTGTGGATCCGCAGGTGCAGAAATACTGTAGCTTAGGAGGCACAGCAACAGTGAACTTTATTAGCTGGAACAGCAGACTTTAACAGGGCTGCCATAGAATGACGCTGAAAGCACCCACAAAGAGACCAGCAACCAGTCCCTCAGCTGGGACCACTGCAGCACCACAGGTACCAGCAATACCATGGCACCACAGTGGCCAACTGTCACTGCTGGTCCTCCCTCCCTCCCTGGGGTGTTCCTGTTGCCTGCAAGGGTAGCACTCACTGCAGACTGGCCAGGCTGTACTGCCTGTGGGGCTCCGTCATGGGCTGCATTGTGTCTGGTGGTTGTTGCCTGTTGCCATATCATGGCAATGTGTGCTTTTGTTGCTGTTACAGCAGCCACTGTTATACTATCTGGGATGCTATTACCTGTGCCTCACCTCCACCTTAATTGATTCCAATTGCTGAGGCACTACTGCAGTTTGCTGAGGGAGAGTTACACCTCATTCCACTGTGTGTAACATTTTTTCTGCAGCTGCGGAAAAAAACTGGTTGTGAATAGCCTTTCAGGGGCTGTGCCTTACTTATCTCACACCATTTTTTCCGCAGGGACTTCCACAGCTGCACTTTCTTCCACAGTCCTTAGTGTTGTTTTCTGCAGCTGTGGAGGGTTTTGTGAATAGCACCCAGTGCAAATTCCCCTTTGTTTCCATAGCTCCGGCAATTTTGGGGACTTAGGGAAGGTTTTGCACCTTCATAAAACTTTATGAATCCAGCCCTATGTCCTTAATGATGTCAGCTGGATAAACTGCATTGACAGGATGCTAATTCAACAAAAAACACAGAGTCAGTGCACTAGATGGCTGGCATAATTTGCGGATCAGCTGTAAGGCGGCAAGTAATCCAAATACACAGAAAAAACAGCAATACATGCAAAAAAATCAAGTTTAAAAGTTAATTTAATGTGAACATACTAATGGCTCCCCAGCACTTTGAGGGTATTGACCCTCTTCATCGGGGGGAGTCATACATTATGAACAGCAGTATAAATACACAACAATTAATTACACCATGTGACAAATAATCCAGTCAGATCAAACCACTAATAAATATTAATTCTTAATAGTGACTAGTGCAAAAACAGCCTTCTAAAAGGTGCTTAAGTGTGTCCATACATAAAGTGCTAGGTTTAGAAAACTAAAATTTGTTTTGTTAATCAGCATCCTGGAACACCATTAGGCAAAAGACACTTAAAGGGATATAATCTAACAATACACAATAAGAATTCAAGTCTGAAGAGTATAGCCCAGGTGGTGATGAAGGGGGACAAGATGTTTTTTTAGATATGTAAGTAGAGATGCAGTGAATTTAAAATTCGCCTGTGAAACTGCGGCGAAGTGGCCAATTTTGCCATGTAGAGTAATCTGCAAATTTCTCCTGTTTTTGCCGATGTGAAATTTTGCTGAGGAAAGCTGAATTTCACCTAGGAAAGTGAAAGTTCATCTTACATGGTGACATTTTGCCTTTTCGCAGGTGAAATTTCACCTTTTCTGCAGGCAAAATTTCACCTTTCTGCAGACGAAATTTTGCATTTTACCATGCAAAATGGGTGAAATTTGTGGATTACTCCATGTAGCAAATTTTTGTCACTTTGCCCACCTCTATATGTAAGTGAAATTTGATATTAAGAGTCCAAACAATACTGGCCCCAACACAGAGCCCTGTGGCACCCCACTCATCACCGGCCTTGGAGTTGAGAGCTTCCCTCTCACCACCACCCATTGCAGCCTGCCACTCAGTCAGCTTGTAATGCACTTCATCATTTTTGCCCATACCCCTACACCAGTTAGCTTCTCCCTAAGCCGCCCATGAGGCACTGAATCGAGGACCTTGCTGAATCCAAGTAAAAAACATCCATCACATGACCCTTATCCAGCTCACCTGTCTCCCAGTCATAATACTGGGTGAGGTTGGTTTGACAAGACTTCCCTGAAACAAACCCATGCTGCCTCACATCCTGGAGGTCATTGTCCTCCAGGTACAACACCAGTCTTTCCTTTAGTATCCTTTCCATCATTGCTGGGACTGGACCTCTTTAATGCCTTTATAAGTGACATTGCAGAGGAGCTGGAAGGGACAGTCTGCCTCTTTGTGGATGACACCTAAATCTGTAATAGGGTGGATACTCTAAGAGGGCATAACGGATGAGCAGAAATCTGAGAAAGCTTGAGGAGTGGTGAAGGGTATGGCAGCCAGGTTTCAATGCAGAAAAGTGCAAAGTAATGCACTTAGGGTGCAGAAAACCAAAGGCAGAGTACAAAATGAGAGCAGCAGTACTGATGACCACCAAGCAAGAAAGAGACCGGGGGTGATAATATTGAATGACCTAAAGGTGGCCAGGCAGTGCGACTAGTATTTGGGAGAGCTAGTGGGATACTGGGGTGCATAGGGAGGGGTATCACCATCAGAAAGAGGGAGGTGGTATTGCCTCTGTACAGATTGCTAGTAAGACCCCACCTAGAGTACTGTGTCCAGTTCTGTAGAATACATCTCCAGAAGGCCTTGAGTGGAGGTGGTTCAGAGGAGGGCAACTAAAATGGTGCAGTGTTTCCATCAAAAGCCCTATGAGGCGAGATTAAAGGACCTACATTTTATACCCTGGGAGACAGGAGGAGGGGGGATATGATAGAGATCTTTAAATATCTTATGGGGGTAAATAAGGTACAGGAGGGAAGTATTTTTCAGAATAAAAAAGGTGCTCAAGGACAAGGGTGCATGATAAGAAGCTGGGGGGGCTACATTCAAGAAAGATGTTAGTAAGTACTTCTTCACAGAAATAATGTTGGATTCTGGGAACAGTCTTCCAGCAGAGATGGTGGGGGCGAAAAACGTGGTGGGTTTCAAGAATGCATGGGACAGGCATAAGGGAATCTTATGAAAAGGGAAGGTAGGTGGGTGAATGGGCCAGAGAGCAAGTAGGATCTGTGGTGATACTATTGGCAGGGAAAAATGGGCAGACTAGGTGGGCCAAATGGTTCTTATCTTATCTTATGTTATCTTATCTTATCTTATCTTATCTTATCTTATCTTATCTTATCTTAATGCTTCCTCAACTCATTGCATGCCTTACCTCACCCACTCAGCTACCTGTTCCCCACTTTTACTTCTTGTTCATCTGTTACTCAATGACTAGGCTATGCCTCTCTTCCCCTCTTTTTTAAGTATGTTTTGAGGCCACTATGGGCATCTTCTTACCTGACTTCTGCCTTACCTCCCCTCAGTAAATCCCACACCTTGCTGCCTACCTCTACCCTCCTTCTCTATCTCAGCTGTTTACTTCCTCCCTCCTTTTCCTATCACAGCTTTTTGTTGCCATCGTATCATCATAGCCTATTATTTACTCCCCCTCTAATCTGTATTTACTTCAAGCTTTGTAACTCATTGTAAATACTGCAAATAATTACTTGATCTTGCTATAACTGTTTTTTTGTGCTGCATTATTTTTTTTTTTCTGAATTGTATGCTTTATAAATGATGCTCACTCAGGCATCTAAAATATCACTTTGTATTAATGTCTGCATATGTACCAATAGGTGTTCTTTCTGCATTTTTGTATTTTGTTCACCCAGGACCACTTTGCAAATTAGTTTTTCTCAATGGTGTTTGTCCTGGTAAAATAAAGATTGACTGATATATCTGCTAGCAAATTCTATGCTTCTATGTTTCTACTTGTCTCATCGCGTGCTTGCAAAGCAGCTGCCAGTATAGCTTACTGGTTAGTGCACAAGGCTGTGATCCAGGAAGCCTGTGTTTGAATCCTGATTCCACTAAAATCCTTTTAACCTCACAGTTTTACAGGAGTGGTTATCCATGGTGGTGTGGTGATGGAATAGTAAATATACACTAAAGGGTGTCTCTGGCTAAAGGTACCTTAGAGAACAATGTCTCAGAGGAGAAAGGTGAGCTTCTCTGATGGAGATTTGGAGGATGGTGGCAGTTAGGGAAGATGCCTCAGAGGAGAAAGGTCAGCCACTGATAGAGAAAGGGAGGATGGTGGCAGCAAAAAATGAAAGGAAGTTTGGAGTAAGCAGTGCTTAGTGCAGCACTAGTTTTATCCATGCATTAGACATGCACAATGCATAGGTATCACCCTATCAGATTTAAGGACTTTTTTCCCCATTTTCTAAAGTACAATAGCACAATGACCAAGAAATAAACAGCAGTTCACAAGTGCAAAATGCAAATCAGGGGTAAGGATCATTGGAGAAGTCTGGAACCAGAGTCTGGGGATGGAAAGGGTAGGGTTAATACAATTCAGTGAACACAACTATGCAGTCCCACGATATCCCATCCATCTTCATCAGTCTTACAATGTCTTTCATCTGACTGGTGCACACGATTTACAGTACTTACCCAAATATCCATTGGGCACTCATTTAAATGTTGCTGTGTACCACAGTTGTCGAATCATTGTAGGCAACATGCTTGAGTAAATGAGGGACATTTACAATGCACAGTGATGTTCAAAATTAAAGGACAACTAAACTCCCTGGCCTGGATATTCAAAGGGGTTGTGCCTGGCGCAACAGACTTGCACCAGCGCAACCCCGCATTGCAACCCGGTGGGATATTGAAAGGGCTGCCAGGCACAGTGCAAATCCCAATGTGCTGGGGTGCAATGTAATTGTATGTGATGCAGATGTAGGGGGCATGTCCATGCCTATGCGGCACATCCCGATATTTAGCCAGGGACATGCGGCACATATGCTGGCGCAACCCTGCATTGTGTCACAATGGGGGGCTCAAAGTTGAGCATGTGGAAAGTGAGAACAAATCCCAGCTACCCACAGGTGGGCTGATGTATTGCAGGGCACAACACAGCAGCCGCCAGCCATGGGTGGCCACCCACCCACCCAGAACATTGTCCACAAGCACCCACAGCTCCTGGTGTCTTTCTACAATTACCAGTGATTGGGAGGAAGGGGGGTCCACTAGACTACCAGGAATGCGTCTTTCTACAATTACTGGTGATCGGGAGGGAGGGGGGTCTACTAGACTACCAGGGAATGTGTCTTTCTACAATTACCGGCGATCGGGAGGAAGGGGGGTCCACTAGACCACCAGAGTGTGTTTACATTGCCATCTACCATGGATTCAGGAGGGTGGGGGGTTGCCACTAGACTGCCAGGGATGTACATTATGGGGCTGTACCGTGATCACAGCTACGGGGCGGGGGATGCCCCGGGACCCCAACTGTGCTCACATCATGCTGTGCAGGGCACCAGACGCAAGTCATGCAAATGGGGCCATAATGACATGCAAATGGCCTCATTTGCACCTTGCATATATTATGGCCTCATTTTCATGCCCCCTGCTGAATATCGCAGGTGATGCGCCTAGCGCAACTACACTAGCGCTGGTGCATCCCCGTGCTCCCTATCTGAGGCTTGCACCAGCACAGTGCCACAGCGCCATGCGCAGTATGTGCACTGACCATGCCATATTCAACGATACTGTGCCATGGCACATCCCCTCTGAATATCACTTGGACCTTGGCGCTTCCCAGTTGCGCTGCACCCAGGCTTGCGCCACTGCCTGGCACAGTCTGAATATCTGGGCCCTTGTGTTTACAATAAGCTATTCAAAAATTTGGCTTCATAGTACAGTAAAGGAAATGCTGCTATTTACATTGACGCTAAAACTGTATTTACTGTATGTAATTAACATAAATGCAGTTCCATAGCATTTGAAAAATGTAAACATCAGCCTTCCCAATTCAAAAATCCTGCTTCATCTGCTCCCTAAAATGACCACTGAAGATGCTGTGTGATGTCATAGGACCGAGATGCAGACAGCTACGTTGCTATCTGTAGTGCCTACTAGCTCATTTTATTTCCGTTCTTTTAGTGTTGTCTTACAAAAATGACCAAAGCCATGACTTAACGTGTATTATTTTGATCAATACACATGTTAGGATATGGTGTTGCTGAGTTTGCTCATTTAAACATGCCGTAATTGAACTGTACTCCTGTGGCTTTTCTCCTGGGCTTTCCTATGCAAACAGCAGTAAAGAAAAAAAATGTTTCAGATACCTGGTAGTCTAGTGGTTACGATGAAGTGCTGGTCTGGTCCAATGCCAAAGGTGTTGCTTTCTTAGGTTTTAGTATGGTATTCCACAGTTACGCTGGAAATATATCCTGTCAAGTTTCCCCAATTTGACCCAACCCCCTTCCAACAATAGCCATTGCTAGGCCATGGCTCATGTCAAATTGGGGGGCCAGGTACATGCCCACTCCACCAGAGCAGTTGTCATGTCTCTGACAGAGATTCGCTCCATGCCTATTGTAAATATTTGCAGAGCTGCAACTTGGAGCACAGTGCACACTTCTACTAAGCACTAGGCCCTGGATGTCCATGCCAGGCAGCATGCAACATTTGGCAGGACAATCCTGAATGGATTACTATCCTGAGTGAGCCCTCCATTCCTACCATGCTAGTCTGCAGGACTTTATCTGAGCTTGGTACTCTGATCCACTAGTGGGACTCAATGGTGAAGACTGATTCGCGGAAGATATGAAAATTACATACTTACTGTAATCCTTGGTCTTCTAAGAATATCTTCAGCATTGATTCACATGCCAGCCCGCAACTCCCCCAGATTCATTCCAGTATGGTTGTGTTGTCTTCACCCTTTATGCTTGGTTTGGGTTGTGAAGACACTGCTACTGGGTTTGGTGGCCCATCTTGTATGGGCCACCAGAGCCATCTTATTCCCTTAGGTTAAGTGCATAGGTGCTTGTTAGGTTATGCTGCACCTCCTCGATAAAAAAGGCACTGAGACAGTTACATAGATACATAGGTACTGTCAGCAGATAAGAGCCACCAGGCCCATCCAGCCTGCCCTGGGGGGGGGGACGGTGCCAAAAAAAAAAAACAGGTGGCTGCATGCGCTAACTCAAGGAGCCATGCATGAATGCTGCTTACCTTGACACCAACCCTTTGAAAAGCTCTGGTGCTTGCTGTGTCCTAGCAGTTTCCTTGCATAATGTTTTTTGTTCAGCACTTGCACAATTTTTCCACTTCTAAAAATCTGCCCCCAGAGTTGCATATTCATAAGATTGTGTTAGTTCTGATGCTCCATAGCCCTTTCTGTGTTCAGATGCTTATCCTGTGGAGGTCCAGGGCATGTTTCAGAAAGGTTTCTATAAATTGTTCAGTACTTTCCTTTTCTATTCCTTCTAGTAAGTTATAGTATATATATATATATATATATATATATATATAGTAAGTTATAGTAACATGCCTGTGCTAGATTTTCAAAAGCAGAAAAAAATTGCACACATGCTTAAAAAAGTTAAAATGGAGGGTTTTCTTTTGCAACCACTATTTTTTCTGCATGCACTCAATTTTCCAAAAGTTTACCTTCTTGCACAGTTTTCCACAGTTTATGGTTGCGTGCAGATTTTTTTTTTGTGCAGCTGTGAGAAAATGCTACATCTGGTATTACCAGCTGTACCATTTTTTCCGCAACTGTGAAAAAAGAAGAAATATGCCCATGCACATAAAATGCTGAAAACTGCATTTTATGCAGGTGTGGAGAGTTTTTCCTGCACCAGAGAGTTGTGCACTGGGACTTAGTCCATGGCCCATGTTAGGCCTTTCAAAAATCTGGCCCCTGTTCTTCTAGATAAATTCTCCATATTATCTAACAGTAATGTTTGCTGTGTTCCTGACAGCAGTAAAAATGTGACTACCTTTTCTGAGTTCAAGTAATCCCAAAGCTGAGTAACACTGTCTTCCAACTCTTCCACTCATTTCACCAAACTAAATAGTGTCATTTTTAATTTCCTTTATGCAGGCGTAATTCTTCCAAAGATATAATTTCAGTCATTAAAGTTCTAATTTCTTTGGGAACTGGCCAGCCTGGTGGCACTGAGGGTTGAGGCATTGGACACCACACCTCGTGCCATGCCGGCGACCCGGGTTTGAAAACGGACTTGGGCTGCCGGGGGTCGGCTGAGGTGGGAGAGGGTTGAGCATCCAGAAGATGGCTCTCCTCTCCCAGGGTGGGTAATGGGCATTGTGCCACTCATCAGTGGCCCCCGATGGAGATCAGGGGCACTGCAGTGAGCGATGCCGTAGAAGGGGTGGAGCAGCGGCGGGCATCAGCACGCAAGGTACACAGACACCATTGCACGACTGCGCTCTGGGGACAAAACAAGAAATAGCCCCGCTTCCCAGATAGGCGACAGCACCCTCCAGTGTCACATGCTCAATGTCGTGCTCAAACCTCTGGCTTTCTCAATCCCTCTGCCCAGCCTTGGTCTGGCAATGGTGCTCCCGGATTGATGGATCTGGTAGGGAGGGGGGGTGTCTGTCCCCAATTACCCAGAGGGAAGAGCTTCAGACGGGGCGGTAGAGTGGTGGGGGTGAGTGAGGGATGCTTGAGAAAGTTCCAGGCAAGAGGGTGATATAAATATTTATTTATTTATTTATTTGTTACATTTTGATGACCGGGTGAGCCCACTGGGCCCTGGATGTCCCTTTTTCAGGGGCGACCCGGGATATACATAACATAAGATACATCACAATATGGTAGGTGTAGAGAAGACATTCATGATACAGGTTAAACATAGATGTACAGTCAGCTGGTTACAAATGCTGAGTTCAGCATTACATTAGTGCATTTGTTATTGATACTACTCTAGCTTGGGGGGTATGAGCCGCAATGTGCAGAGACAGGTTTCGCACAGCAGAAAGGTTATGGGCTGTGAGGTTATAGGTGTCCGAGAGGTGGACCCGTATCTTTAGCAGTGGCACATGGAGGTAGCCATGATATGTGCCTTAAGCCTTGCACAGAAACTTTTGATGGAGGGAGCTTCCTGGACTCCTGGAGGGAGGGAGGGAGTTCCATAGGGTGGTTGCGGTATGGGCAAACGACATACCCCCCACCTTTGTTCTGACCCTTGGGACAGCTAAGAGCATGCGGTCCATTGAGCGGAGGAGCCGAGGGTTATTCTTTAGTGCAATAAGTCCTGAGAGGCTGGGAGGGGGGTTGGGCTGATTAATTTAGAAGCTTGGCAGAGCAAGGGCTACTGGAGGCAGGCTTCCCAGGAGAGCCAGTTTAGTTGGGATAGAGTGTCACATAGATGGTTCCTGGGGTTTGACTGGGTGGCGAACTGAGCCACCTTATTGTATAGTACTTGGAGTCTATTCATCTCTTGTCTAGCTACTCCCTGGACCACTGGAGCCGCATAGGTGATTGTTGGGAGGAGGACGCTGGTAGCTATGGAGACCCTGGCTTCTGGTATCAGCTGGTCTTTCAACCGGTATAGGGTGCCTAGTTTCGCATGTACATTTTTGGTTACTTGATCCACATGGTCCTTGAGGGTGAAACCCTGATCCAGGGTGAGGCCAAGGTATTTTATTGATGCCACAACCTCTAGCCTACTGCCTGATGCAGAGGTCAGTTGCAGGTGTTGGCTTCTGTTGCATCCAAGGTATCTTGGGTCAAACAGCATGGCCTTGGTCTTGTTTGTGTTAAGGGCCATCCTGTTGAGGACAAGCCATTGCTCAAGGGATCTCAGGTCCTCTTGTAGCCAGGAGCTGAGGTCTCCTAGGTTAGTGGAGGGATGATAAAGGACGGCATTGTCCGCATACTGGACCACTGAGCTCCCACTGCAGTGTTTGCTGAGTTCGTTGGTGAAGAGGGAGATGAGTAGGGGGCCAAGGATAGACCCTTGTGGCACTCCCTCTGTTAATGGGAGCCGCTCCAATATGGAGTCTTTCCATTTTACCCTCTGTGAGCACCCATTTAGGTAGCTATCGAACCACATAAGGGAGTGGCTGTCCAGGCCCACATTGCTCAGCTTGGTCAGTAACAGGTTATGATTGACCAGGTCAAATGCCTTGGATAGGTCGATAAAGACTGCTTCAGTCGGAGTCCCCTTATCCAATTCTCTGAGAACATCAGTAGAGAATTTGGTGAGGGTGGTGTCCATCCCATGCCTAGTTCTGAAGCCATGCTGGGAGGGTGCCAGGAGTTGATGGAACTCCAGGTATTCACGGAGTTGCCCGTAGATCAGCCTCTCTTGTATCTTTGCCAGACTGCAAAGCAGGGAGATTGGCCTGTAATTGCTAGTGGACTCCCTCTGGCCTCCCTTGTGGATAGGGACCACGTAGGCCTGTTTTCATAGTTCAGGGATAGCGCCCTCTTTAAAGATCAGTTAAGGAGCCAGGTTAAGGGTCTGACTAGGGACTGGGCCCCTTCCTTCAATATCCTGGGGTGAATCCCATCTGGTTCCCCGGATCCAGAGGTTTTGAGAGTCATTAGCAATGGGCGGACTTCTTTAGGTTTTACCAGTCTGATGTGGAAGGTTGGGCGGTCCAGATTAGGGAGTGACCGCCCATTAGGGTCCGAGTGGAGGGTAGGCAGTCCAGCCTTGTCATGGTCAAGGTTCGTGAAATGGCTGTTGAGTGCCATGGCGATACTGGGGTCGTCATTAGTTAGTTGACCATTTACCTCGATGGGGCCATGTTCGGTCTTGCCGTTCCCCTTTAGTAACCCAGTTATGTACACCCAGAAAAATCTAGGGTTTTCTAGATTCTTTTTCTGTAATTCTGTGACATTCTCCCTTTTGGCCACTTTGATGCCCAGCTTACACCTGTTTCTGAGAGTTCTGTAGCTCAGCAGGTCTGCAGGTAGGGTGGAGAGCTTGTATTTTTTCCAAGCTTTATTCTGGTTTTTCATTAGGGATTTCAAGGGGGGTGATCCACTTATAGCAGCTACCCTTTGTACAGAGTTTCTTCATGGGGGCGAAGAGTTCGGCTGCCATAAGGATTGTTCGCTGAAAGAAGGCCACAACCTCATCCAGTGAGGGGAGGAATTTGATTGGGCTCCAGTCAATGCTGTTTAGGTAGTTTGATAGATGTTCGGGTAGTAGATGGGTGAAGTCCCTTGGTGCCAGGATTCGTGGTCGGAACCTGGGAGCCCTGTTTTTCCAGATGCAGAATATGGGGGAGTGGTCACTCAGGGCATCTGCTAAGGTGCCTGCCACCTGTATGTTATCAGGTTTGCTCGCCAGCACCCAATCAAGCGTGGAATGGTTCCCTGTTTTGTGGTTCATTCGTGTGGGCCCAGAGATAACCTCCACTAGGTTAGCTTCTTGTACCAAACCTTTTAGAGAATGGTTTTCATTTGTTGCCCAATTTAGATTAAAGTCCCCCAGAATGAGTATCTCAGAGGAGACCTCCTCGGAAAGGTCCTTTAGGCCTGTCTCGAGTGATGTGCGCGCATTCTTTGGAGGGTTGTATACGCACCCGATGTTGAGGTGCTTGCAAGCACCAAGGGTGATGCATACAAAGACAGAGTCACCTTCCGTGCTGGTAGTGTTTTGCAGGTTAACCTGTGCAGAGTTAAGGATGTCCTTCATGTAGATTAGGACCCCTCCCCCTCTTTTATTCACTCTATATTTTCTATAGGAGTGGTACCCGAGGGCTGCGACCTCATGTGGGAGTACATGAGGTTTGAGCCAGGTTTCTGATACGGCAAGGACATCTGGATTGTACAGGTCCAGCCAGGCTTGTACTTCATGCATCTTGGATCGTAAGCAACATATGTTCATATGTGCGATCCACATACCCTTAGTGGATGCCCAGTGAGGGTCCTGAGGGGAGGAAATCAGGAGGTTGTTAGGATGGGGTCCAGGGTTAGGCTGGATGTCACCTGCCATTAGCAGGAGGGCAGCAATGAGACAGAGTGAGGGGAGACAAGGAAGGGGGAGTAGATTAGTGCAGAGTCTTCGCTTGGCGAATAGTAAGGTTGAGTACCAAATACCTTTCCTGTAGAATTCATGGGCAGTCAGGAGTGACTGCGTACTATTGTGGGAGGGGGAGAAGCATTGCCAGTAGGGGCGTGGCGGGGTCTCAGGTGGAGGTGGGCTTCTGGAGTCTGAGTCTCCTGTGCTAATTAGCCTATCAACCCAGAGTAGAGACAGGATGTACAGGGTGGCCAGGAGTAGCCCTGTTTGGGCAGCCAAGCTAGGGTGATCCATGCTTTATGGGCATCCTTGTAGGAAAGGGACTTTTTAGCCGAAGAGGGAAAGTTCAAATGAGGGAAAGGCTTTATGTCTTAGCGTAGTCACCCTATGTCCTGGGTACTCCACTGCTGTTCAACCCCCTATCTCGTGGAACACTGAGTCCTTTGTGTGAGGGACTGATCAGGGGAGAGACCGGGTCCTATGGGATTAATTCCTAATGTAGGACTGGTATGTGCCACTCACACCCTTAGGTAGGTAGGCCTGTTCGTGAGCAGCAAGTGAGATTTGCAGTACCTTCTGAGGTGCTGGCCTCCTGACTGTAGTTATGTGCCACCAGGAATTTGGCGGGCTAACAGGCTAAAATACCGTCTATAACACAGGGATCACCATGTGCAAATGGATCCTCAATACTCTAGCAGACTCGGGTCAATGGCCAACAAATTGTCAATTAATTTCAGTATGTCATCAGTCTGCACTATGCAGATGAAGTAGTCTGTCACAGAGAAGTTGCTCAGAGACTGGTATGAGTCTCGTGTGGGGCCTGCTTTCCTAGTTATACATACAATCAGGATCTTAGTAAGAGGCAATCATGCAGGCTATACAGTAGTTACAAATTAATTAGTCTTGCATATACGGTTAACAGGCAATAGCTCTAGTCTATGCATATACTGTACTTCACCCTTGGAGAGGAAGATTGCATGGAGCCCTATTAGAACCTCTGTTGTGACTGGAAGAGTAACAATATTATCCGAAAGCGGCTACACCCTGTTCCTGTATATGTTCAAATTAGACACTTTAACTTAGGTTCAGCAAGAATGAGGGTTAAACCTGATCAGCTCTCCGTCTAAGGAGTTAGCTTGCTTGTAGACAATGTAACAAGTTTCCTTGTTGGAGAAATACAAAAAGGGGTGGTGAGAAAGGGGCAGTAGACTGATCATGCTGCCACTTCCCTGATTGGCTCCCTGTCCGAGGTGGGCGTGGTCAGGGAGCATTTAATGGGAGGAGGGAACGGGGTGGGCAGGTGGTAAATCAGCCCCTTGTTGCCGAGCCCCCTGTATCTCTCTCCTGTAGCGACCTTCAACAGTACTGTACTGCATTGTTCTTCGGGGAAGTCCGCCCGGCTCAAAGTAGCGTACCGGTGCCTCAACCCTGAGGTTCTTTGGAAAAAAATGTTTTGCAAAAGTCCGTTTGAGGGGGGGACGAGCAGCCCCAGCCACCCTCTCCTCCCCCTGCGAAAAGTTATTGTGCTGCTGATTCCCTGGCGCTCCGGCCAAGCCTTTTGTCCAGGCTGCCAGAGCGTCACGGGTTAAAAAGAATTATTTGGGAACTGAATCCTTCCTCTGCTTAGATATTTTTGTTTTCTGGGGAAGGGGCCGTTTTTTTTTATGGATGCTCTCTACACCTGGGATGCCTGTCTTTCCTCTGAATAAGACCTCCTGTCTCCACTAACACTGGCAACTGTTTTTTATCTGTTTTGTTTTGCCATTGATTAGCCCTTTGCACAACCTCTTTCTTACTCAGATTTTTTTAAATTCAGGACATAAAAAACTATGACATTTTTTACTTTCTTCTGTGTACTAATGATGATTTTGGTTCTCTGGTTATATTGTCTTATTCCAAATATTGCTTTCAATTACCTCCTGCCAGGCTTCCCCCTCTCAGCCACTCTTTTATCAATCACATTAGTGCCTGGCAGACAGGACCTTGTAACAGTGTAACTATGTGGGTGCAAAAGCAAATGTAGCATTTGATATTACTTCAGCAAAGTTCTTTAATTTCACTCAGGTGAAATTTCAATAAGACCCTTAGAATTTCCTATATACAGTATCTTCCACCAATTTCACATTTACCTTAAAGATGAAATGCACATATTTCATAAAAAGCTTGAATTCCCATGAATTCACATCCCTGTGTCATGATTAGTGTTTCCTGAAAATATCATGCTGTGTGGTTTTGTGGTTTTCTTTCAATCAGCATCTGTTAATGTGCTCTGCAGTAACTGAAAACAGTGAAGAAACAGTGAAGATGTTTTTGTCCCTGTCAGTGAGCAATGACATCATACCTGTCCAGCCTGCTGCTTCACCAGTTAAGCCCTCTATTGACTGAATAAGCTGTTGCACTTCCTAGTTAGAGCAGTCTGTAGAGCTAATTGTTTTTACTCAAAGTTTATTACTAACCCATCTGGATTGTGTTTAGAGAGACTAGCTTAAAATCATTCTGTTCTCATAAACACTTGACTATTTGTGGTTCAGTGCTGAACTGAAGTGGTATGAATGAATGTCTGTGAGAAATTACCTTGTCTGTATCACAGATGTTAGTTCTATGTAATCAAAACTATGCATTCTATTCTGGCTATATAACCCAGGATTGTTTAATGGATATAAAATAAATCTACATTCCATTAATTCACAGAAGCAGTGTGTCTTTGATGTAGCCTCAATAAATATGTTCATGTGATAACAATGTTGTTTACATGTCAGATTGACATACCTGTGTCTGCCATACTCTGCTATATCAGGAACATGTACTGTTTGAACTCATAAAATTCAGTTCTTTGAGGGTTTCTGTGTGAAAATACATTATGTATGTGTATAACTAGAAATACTATATGGCACCCAGATGCCCCTGTCTCCTGCTGGACAGTTAAGGCAGCAGCTCTCTGCTTCTCCCTTTCCCCTGCCCCAAAGGCCCCCTGTCTCCTGCCCTCATATGAGGCTGCTGCAACCTTCTCCACACAGTCAGGGCTGCTACACCTTGCTGCCTCCTGCACAAACAGTTTAGACTGCTGCACCCTGCTGCCCTCTGTCCCCCACCCTGTAACACAAGCTGAAAGTATTTTTTGTATTTTCTATTGGGTAGTTTTGGGCAATGTACCCAAGGATCTGACTCCAATGGCAGGGAGCAGCATGGTGCAACAACTCTAACTGTGGAGGCAAGAGGCTCTATGGTGCAGCAGGGCACAGTGGTGTCAGGGGACAGAGGACAGCATGGTGCAGAAGCCTTGACTGTGGTGCAGGACACAGTGGAGAATCAGGGTATAGCAGCCCTGACTGTGTGATGGGGTGCACATGGTGCAACAGCCCTGCCCATTTGGGGCAATGGAAGTGGGTAGTAGGGTGCAGCAAAAGCCCCACTGTTGGTGGCCTGGGGCAGCATGGTGCAGCAGCCCAAACTATGAAGGCAGAGGCCCTGGGACTCTAGGGCTTAGCAGAGCACAGCAGCCCTGTCTGTGGAGACAGGAAAAGGGGGAAACAGGTGCATTGGCCCTGACTGTGGAGGTGGGGGACAGAGGGAAATGGGGTGCAGCAGCCTCAACTGAGAGGCAGGAAACAGGGGCATCAGGATGCCATATAGAATTTCTAGTTATACACATACATGATGTATTTTTACACAGAACCCCACAAAGAACTGAATTTTATGAGTTCATATAGTACATGTTCCTGAAATAGCAGAGTGGCAGACACATGCTTGTCAGTCTTACATAAAAACAAAAGTGTTCTCACACGAACCTATTTATTGAGGCTACATCAAAGACACACTGCTTCTATGAATTAATGGAATGCAGATTTATTTTATATCCATTAAACAACTCTATATTAAATAGCCAGAATAGAATGCAGAGTTTTGATGATGGAGAACTGACATTTGTGATACAGACAAGGTAATTTCTCACAGACGTTCATTCATGACATTAAAATTCAGTACTGCACACCAAAGGATCAACTTTGTATGAGAACAGAAAGATAGATTTTAAGCATATCTTTCTAAACACAAGCCAGATGAGTTAATAACAAACTCTGAGAGAAAACAATTAGCTCTAAAGACTGCTGTAAGTAGGAACTGCAACTGCTTATTCAGTCAATCAGGGATTTAATTAGTGAAGCAGCAGGCTGGACAGGTATGACGTCATTGCTCACTGACAGGGACAGAAACATCTTCGCTGTTTCTTCACTGTTTCAGTTACTGCAGAGCACATTAACAGATGTGATTTAAAGAAAACCACAAAACCAAACAGCATGTTATTTTTAGGAAACACTAATCATGACACAAGGACATGTATTCAAGTGAATTCAAGCTTTTTATGAAATAGGTGTGCATTTGCTCTTTAAGGTCCCCGGGTGGGTGGGGGTGTAGGGAATTCTAGTCATGGATAGAAGGAGGCTGTCCCACCTTGTTTCTTGACATGTTGACAAATAGGAAATTCCTTTTATTGCTTTATTTTTAACCCGCTTGTGTATGCCTTGGGTTTTACCTTTTCTAGTATCCATCCAAACCCTGGGTTTGTAGCTGTTTCCATTATTGCCTTAGTTTTCCTGAACCTCACTGTATTCCATTGCATGCATATTGTAATTAGGACTTGTGACAGAGGGTTATGTCTGTCATGCTCCTTTCACACATAAACAACTTTTCACCCCTATAACGCAGTCAATGTATGCTTTGATGGGGGCAATGGTGGGATTTATGCCAAACCCCTTTTACTTTAAGGCTGGCCCTTTAACACCTCACTGCACTGCTTATTTTAGGTGTCAAATGTACCTCGGGGGCGGGGTGTTAACAAGCAACACCTGGGCCAATAATGGAAGAGAGGCAGAGTAAGCCATGGGTTTTATGAGACAGGAGAGGTTAAACTGAAAAAAGGGGACCAAGAAAGGTGCTGACTTGCATTCTTTTAACTGATTCTGAATGTTCCATGTAACCTTATTTCATTGAGCAGAACAGTTGCAAGCTCCAAGGGTACCTTATATTGTTCAACTGAACTATGTTACAAGTTCACAGAAAGCTAATGTTTATTTTAAAATGGAGCACTTAGTGTATACTCCATATTTTGACTATTCCCTGAAGGACTCCAAACCAAGCTGGCTTTACTACCCTGTCACATGGGGCGGCAGAGGTGGGCTCGAACTTCCCCTTGTCTAAACAGGGGTAAGATGGACTCAGACAAAGTACTGAAATGGATGGCAGAGCAGCAAGCACAACAGATTGTTGTGGTTGGGGACCGGAAGGAACTGGGTTCAAGAAAGGTCCATGGTAACTTAGATGAGGACACAGCATCGTCTTCTACAGGAAGTCATGAGATCCTTCCAGAGGTCAGACTAGACCTTTTTCAAAACCTGGCCAATGTAATTATGGATCAAAAGGTCTGATGAGGTTCTCTGGAATGCCTGCCAGAACTTAGCTGTGGTAAATTGTAAAGAGGTAAATGAACAAATAGCACAATGCTTTCCAAGGTTTGAACTGAAAGACGATATGGTAGAACCTAAGAAACAAACAGAGACTTTTCGTTACCAGTTGGGGGTTCTCAGTTCTGCAGGAAGGGAGGTACTGAGGTTGGTCCATACTATTTCTACTGTGGGTCATTTGGACATGGAGAAAACCGAGGCATGCACGCTTGCCAGTTTTTCAGGCTGGGTATATGGAAGGAAGTAACAGACTTTTGTGCTTCCTGTCCTGAGTGTCTGTTGGTGGCCCCCAGAAGTATAAAAAGGGCCCTATGCCCATAATAGACACCCCATTTGAAAGAATTGGGGTTATTATGGTGGGACCCATGATATAAATCTGGGTATAAGTATATATTGGTTATATTAAATTACATCACCTGTCACCCAGAGTCTATTCACCTACGTTCCACTACAGCCCAGTCAGTGGCAAAAGAGTTGACAAAGGTATTTTCCACAAGTTGGACTGCCAAAACAGATCCCAACTGATCAAGGCACAAACTTTGTGTCAAAACTTATGAGGGAGATGTGTGCTTTACTGAACTGAAGTCCACCTGGACATCAGTGTATCACCCACAGATTGATGGCCTAGTGGAAAGCTTTAATAAACTGTTAAAAGGTATGCTGTCTAAATTCGTGTCAACTGAAGGAAAACACTGAGATTAATTATTACCCTATGCAATGTTTGCCATTGGGGAAGTGCCAAAGTTGTCCACTGGATCCTCACCCTTTGTACTGTTGTATGGGTGACAACACTGTGGGATGTTGGATCTTGTAAAAGAGATGTGGGAAGAACCGGCACATTGTCCACCTAACATGATCCAATGTGTATTACAAGTGAGACAAAGATTGAACACAGCTGACAGAGTTGCCAAAGAAAATGTAATAAAAGCACAGAAAATCCAGACAGGACACTGTGACCATAGGGCCAGGCCATGGGAGTTCACAACTGGTGTCAGACTACCCCTTCTGTTGCCTAGCTCTGAGAGTAAACTCCTAGCTAAATGGCAAGGACCCTATGAGGGCCTCAGAAAGGCGGGGCTAATTGATTATGAAGTCTAATAACCAGACAGAAAAAAAAATTACCATGTTAATTTGTTTAAACCCTGGAAAGATTGACCTAGAAAATCCTAAAGGGGTCCAAGTCTGGTGATTGACGAGGACATGAATGAGGGAACCCTGGACTTAGGACCTAAAATTGTAAAGGAACCAAGCGTCATTACAGTGGATGACCAGTTAAACCAGACCCAAAAGCAAGAAGTACAGAGGCTGGTAGAACATTTTGGGGATGCATTCTCCCTAAAGCTAGGATGAATCCATGTGATCCAGCATGACAGACACAGACACAGGTGTCTGGATCTGCCAACAACAATACAGACTATGGTGATAGGTGGCACTGTAGCTAAACCAGCCTATCTAGTTTACTGACCTCTGGGCAGTATTTACCCAAAAGAACTTCCTGTAAATAAACTAGCTGCCATCTTACCTTCAACCTGTGCACAGCATGGTTATTAGTAGCACACAGGATATGGTGTCAGAAGGTAACACAATCAGCCCCCATTTGTAATCCAGAGCCATCCATTAAACAATTTGTTAGTGGGGCATCAGCAGGTGCATGCAGGAGCATGTTGCAGGGTATCTTATTATTTTTGTAAAGAAAAAGTCACCGTCCATTTGTATGGGTAGAGCGTGGTCCACAACAAGAGCTCAGCTGTCCACAGAGAGGCTGAGTGAGAGCCAGAGCACCTGCCTGCCTCTGGGACCAAAAGTAGCACAGCAGCAGTAACAACAACAGAGGGGAAAAAAAATAGGAGCAGAACTGAAGCCCAGACAGCTGGAAAAGGCCATTCCATTACTGTTCTTCTTAACTACCAGAGTGAGAGTGCAATAAACTGGGAGCTGGAGAGGCAGAAAAGGCAGGCTATTTAAAGGAAAAAAAAAAAAGCAAAGTAAAGGATTTTCTCTTATAGAGAGCAAAGAGAAAGTGAAACTGGTCTCCACTGAAGCAGGCGTCCAAAATGAAAGTGTTTGGAGACCTGGAATAATTTAAAGAGACAGTCACCAATTTTGTTGAAGTGCATAATACAGCTTAGACTTTATTCAGTGCAGTTTTGTGACTTAGCAATGGCAGCAACAGCAACTTATCAGATCCAGCCACCTGAACCTTTTGATTTTGCCAACCCAAATGACTTTCCAAAATGGCTCAGATGCTTTGAAAGGTTTCGTATAGCCAGTAAGTTAGCAGAGTCAGCAGCAGAGAATGTGCTGAACACCCTGATATACTGCATGGGAGACAAAGCAGATGACATCTTCAGGAGGATGATATTAATGGATACAGAAATGAAAAACTATAATGTGGTCTGGGAAAAATTAAGTGCATATTCCACAGGCCACAGAAATGTGATAGATAGACAGATATTTTATTTATCAAGCGTCCAATTCATGGGGCTCTGAGCGCTGTACAATATAACCATAATAAAAAACACAATTTTTAAAAACAACAAAAAAACACATATAATAAAATAATTTTAAATACAGATAGATAAACTCCCATCTATCTATTCAAAGCAGCATCAATCAATAAAAACTAGTTGGAACAGGTATGTTTCTAGTCTACTTTTAAAGGCTTCCGTCAAGTGAGCCCCCCCTCAAATAATGAGGTAAAGAGTTCCACAGGGTTGGCGTGGCCACTGCAAATGCTCTGTCTCCCAAATGCTGCAACCTAACCCTGGGAACCCCAAAGAGGCCTTCCTCGGCAGAACAGAGTGTCTAGGGTAAGGGACCAGGAGATCTTGCAGATAAGTTGGACCCCCATCATGTGGAGTCTTATAGATAAGGAGTCCTATCTTGAAGACAGTCCTCCACCTGACTGGCAGCCAGTGCAGCCCACGGAGGACTGGGGTAAAATGCTCACATCTTCTTGTCCCAGTCAAAAGTCTTGCTGCTATGTTCTGCACTAGCTGCAGCCAGTGGAGACTGCCTCCAGATAACCCAAGGTACAGGGCATGTCAGTAGTCCAACCTGGAAGTTATGAAAGCATGTGCCAGTGTGGGTAGGTCCTCAGGAGGGATCAAGGCTCAGATTTGGGTGATATTCGTAAGATGATAAAAACACTTTTGACCACGGCTGACACCTGGGCATCAAGTGTCAGGCTGTCATCAAGAATCATACCCAAATCCTTCAACTGTCTAGAAGAGACAAGGGGAACACCCCCAACACTAGATTAGGGGACAACCCCCATCCCCCCATCTCCATGATGACCCAGCTCTACCACCAATACCTAAGTCTTGTCTGGGTTGAGCCTAAGCCAGTTGTGAGTCATCCATGACTGAATTTCCTCCAGGCAGCTGGTAAATATGCAGTCTGATAACTGGACATTGGTTGCACAGGACAGGTACAGTTGGGTATCATCTGCATAACAGTGAAAACTCAACCCTACAGCCTGATAATGTCCCCCAATGGCAACATGTACACCGTGAACAATAAGGGTGACAAGATGACCCCTGTGGCACCCCACAGTTCAGAGGCTTCGGGCTAGATGAGAAAAGTTAAATTTTTACCCTCTGCACTCTGTCTGTCAGGTATGACCTGAACCAGTTGATGACATTACCAAACGGGCCACACCAGAACCACAGACAGTCAAGCAGCACCTCATGGTCCACAGTGTCAAATGCTGCAGAGAGGTCCAGGGGAACCAAGATGGTATGGGCTCTCCTGTCCCTTGCCATCAGGAGATCATCGAGCACCCTTACCAGGGCAATCTCCATACTGTGCCCTGCCTGGAACCCGGACTGGAAAGGCTGATAAGTAGAAAAAGAAGCGAGATGTCTCTCAAGCTGAATGGCCACCACTTTCTCTATAATCTTTCCTAAGAATGGGAGGTTTGAGACTGGCCTGTAGTTGCCGAGGCAGTCCGGGTCCAAAGAGGGCTTCTTTAAAAGGGTCTAACCAGATCCTCTTTTAAGGACAATAGGAAGACCCCATTCCTCAATAAGCTCCAGACCACTTCAGCAACCACAGGTTCTATCAGGTCCAAACATCCAACCAACAGGTGGGTTGGACCTGGGTCTAGATCACGCTGTGTAGGCTGCAGCTTTGAGATTATCCCAGTCACCTTCTCTACCTCAACCAGCTCAAACATATTTCAGACAGGAGGAGTGTTTCAGCACAACTCAGGCCAGACATCACATCCTTTTTGAGAGATACTAGAGGAGACCTCAGCCCTGACAGAGGACATCTTGTCGGTGAAGAACAGAGCCAACTCCTTACACCTAGTGCTAGAACCTACTCCTCCAGCACAGAGATAGAAAGGATGTAAAAGTCTGTCTACCATATGGAAGAGTTGAGCTGGTCTGCTCCTCACCACAGCAATCTCCCAGGGGAGAAACTCCACTTCTTTCAGGAGATTGCCCCCTGACAGTCAGCATAATGTGACCTCAGGGTCAATTTGTCTTCCATCTAGCCAGATCTCCTCCAGCACCTCTCTAACCTCCACCCCTTAGTCTTTAAACTCCAGAGATCCTCATCATACCAAGGAGGTCTCCGATGAGTAGACAAGGGGTAGACATGAGTGGGTATAATTGAGTCAAAGGCCACAATCGCAGCTTCATTATAGGCTGCCACTGCTTCCTCTGGCCCAATCGCACAAGCTACCCCAACACTCGATAGGTTCAGCATCATTGACAGTCCCATAGAGTTATCTATAAAAGGTCAACATTTAACATATGCAGGCAGGAAGCAGGGGTACCTCTCGATGACTTTATTACAGCATTGTATGCTCTAGCTAAGCACCTGTAACTATAGAGACCCACAAGTGGAACTAATCTGGGACCAGATTGTTGTGGAGCTCTGAGACAGCAGATTGGCCAACCGCATGCAACTTGACAACAACCTTACTTTACAGAAGGTCATTGCAAGGGCCCAACAGAGTGAGGCCATGTGAAAACAACTGCCAGACCTCCAGCCAGGAGCACGGCAAGGTGTAAAATGAAGCACCCTACCTGTGGATGCCATGCAGGGCAAGCATTTTCCACTGGGAGGAGTCAGAAGAAATCCGATGCAGCTCCAAAAGTGATGCAGAATCAGCGGAGCAGATGGATACCCCTCAAAAGAAAGAACACACAGTAGCTACAGTATGTGGGAGGTGTGGGAACAAGCCGTCACATCCAAGAGCTCAGTGTCCAGCAAATGATGCCATTTGTCATGCGTGTCACAAGAGAGGCCATTACAAGAGTTTATGTCAGTCAAAAGCAATAATGCACAAAGTTCAAGAAGTGCCAGAGTATGACACAGAGTATGTTTTTTGAGGATTGGTTTAGGCCAAAGAAACTAGCTGGAAAACAACAGTTCTCATCAATAAGATTCTGAGTTCAAGATAGACACAGGTGCAGATGTTACAGCCATGTCAGAAAACCTGTACGAGGAACTGTGGGGCAAACACCCTATACCTTTGCAGGTCACAAGTAAAGTTCTGATGGGGCCAGGAAGATACACCCTGGATCCATGTGGAGTGTTCACTGCCACTGTAAATAAAGGCAAAAATGCAAGTCAAGAGGACATTTATGTTTTGAAGAACCTCCATTCTCCATTGCTAGGCAGACAAGCAATTGAGAAACTTCATCTTCTTGCTAGACTCAACAGTGTGGAACAACACAAGTGGAGTGAGGGGTTCCCAACATTATTCAACGGTTTAGGAGAACTCCGAGAACAGTACTGTATTCAGCCCATGAGCCATACCATTTTCACTGACAGCACCCAAAAAGGATTCCAGTTCGCTGATGTCCAAGGTCAAAGATGAACTTTCCAGAATGAAGAATCTGGGTGTGATCACCAAGATCAAGGGACCAACAGATTAGTGTGCTGGAATGGTAGTGGTGTCAAAGCCAGATGCTGCAGTAAGGGTCTGTATTGACCTAACCAAGCTGAATGACTCAGTTAGATGGAAGAAATTCATCTTTCCCTTAGTAGAATAGACACTGGGGATACTGGGGGAAGCAATTCCATTCACCAAGCTTGATGCAATGCAGGATTTTGGCAACTATGTCTGTCAAAGGCATCAGAAAAACTGACCACCTCCATTACACCCCATGGACGCTATTGCTTTTAAGATTGCCCTTTGGCATCTTGTTGGCCCCTGAGCACTTCCAGTGCAGAATGTGACAAGTCCGGGAAGGCTTGGAGGGGGTTGTGTGCCACATGGATGATATCCTTGTCTTTGGTCACATCAGGGAGGAGCACGACCAGAGAGTCTATGCAGCCCTAAGAAAGGTTCAGAGTGCAGGCTCACACCGAATGTCAAAAAATGTGAGTTTGGGAAAACCCTTAGGGTATATCATCTTGGACAAAGGTGTACAACCTGACCCAGAGAAGCTATAAGCCATGCAGAGGATGGCAAGTCCCACAAATGTGTCTGAAGTTCAAGGTTTCCTGGGAATGGTTAACCAACTGGGGAAGTTCAAACTCACCTTAGCAGAGAAAACAAAAACCCTACAAGAATTTATGTCACAGGAAAACTAGTAGGTTTGGGGTCCAGCTTAAGAGCAAAGGTTTACAGCTCTCAAAGCAGAATTTGTGGCATTGCCTACCCTAGCCTTGTTTATTCCCAACAAAGAAACAAAAGTAGCAGCAGATGCATCATCCTTCAGACTAGGAGTGATCCTTATGCAAAAGCATGAAAACCACTGGAATCCTGTGGGATACGCCACAAGACAGCAACCTTGATCAAATCAGACAACAACTACAGAAGGATTATGTATGTCAGCAAGTCATGAAATGTTGCCAACATGGTTGACCACCAAGGGTTCAAGGTCCAGATACTGTCAAACTGTTCTGGCATAAATGACACACCTTGACAGTTCAAGATGGCGTACTTCTGAAGGGAACCAGAATTGTGATTCCTCAATCTCTATGGGACACTACCCTGAAACTACTCCATGAAGGACACCAGGGCATAGAAAAATGTTTCAGGAGAGCACAGCAGACTGTGTGGTGGCCAGGGCTTGGTACACAACTAACAAGCCTGATTAACAATTGTAAAAGCTGGTGTAGACTCTGTAATAAGTAGAACCATTGATTCCATTTAAATTTCCGGACACCCTATGACAAAAAGTTGCCACAGATCTCTCAGACCTGAAAAGTCAGACATTCCTCACAGTTGTGGACTATCATTCAAGATATGTTGAAGTTGTTCATCTGAATGTTACCACTGTAAGTGATGTTATCAGACACTTGAAAGCAATTTTTGCTCATCACAGAGTGACTGAGACTCTGGTATCAGACAATGGTCCACAGTTCAATTGTTCTACCTTTCTCGATTGTGCTAAAGATTATGGCTTTATGCATTTCACAAGCAGTCCAAGACATCCACAAGGCAATGGAGAAGCCAAAGGAACAGTAGAAACAGTAAAGAGACTTCTCAAGAAAGCTGATGATCTGTTCAAAGCTTTACTTGTCTACTGAGCCACACCACTTGCCAATGACTACAGTCTGGCATAAATGCTGAAGGGTCAAAAACTAAGAATGACCATACTTATTTTGACATCTCTTTTACATCCAAAACTTCCAGACTAAGAAAAATTCCAAGGCTGTGAACAGTTTTCACATTTCAAGTGCAAACAACCATATGACTTAAGACACAGAGCTAGTACTTTGCCACAGCTTCAGCCTGAAGAACATGTCTGGATTCCAGACATGAATATCTCAGCACAGGTCACAAAATATATGTCACCCTATTCCATCCTTATCTTCTGCAGAGTCTGCAGGGACAGTTGAGATGCAACAGGTGCCACTTTGATCACCTTCACTCCAGAGAGAGAGAAGGACAGGGTACAGAAGATGAACTGTCACCGCCTCTAGAGGATCCACCAGAAGGTCCAGCAGAAAGGGTACAAGTGGTACCACTAGAAAATCATGTAGCATTACTGAAACCATAGCAGAGGCTTTTGAAAGACAGACCAGTCACTGAACAAGCAGTCGTAAGAAACAGTGTCATGACTCAATCAGGATGGGTTGGTCCAACCTTAGAGACTGGACTTGAAAGTAAAAAGGATTGAATGTGCTAAAAAATATCATGGCATGTGACCTGGAAGCAGAACGATCCTTCCACTGAGCCAGAAGTGTTTATGCAGTCTACCCTGAGCTTTCTGGATAGCCAATGGAAAAACATTTTTTATAAAAGTTTAAACATTGTTTAAAAAGTTAAAATACAATTGAAAATTGTTAGCATAAGACTGCTTGAAGTTCTGTAGAAGTGTATCTATCCTGAAAGAGAAGATGTGGTGATAGGTGGCACTGTAGTTAAGTCAGCCTACCTAGTTTATTATATGGCCGCTGGGAGGAATTTAACCAGAGGAACTTCCTGTAAAAAAACTAGCTGCCATCTTACCTTCAAACTGTGTACAACATGGTTATTAGCAGCACGCATGACACAGACTACCAGAAAGAATCTGAGGGACAGTACAGGAGGCAATCCAGTCTATGCTGGAGTTGGGAGTCACTGAGGAATCCCAGAGTGAATGGTCTAGCCTTACTATGCTAGTCCCGCCCCAAAACCAGATACTTCTGAAACATTAATATTTCATCCAAGTTCAACACACACCCTATGCTAAGGGTAAATAAACATTTGGACCAACTAGGGAAGGCTTGTTACATTAGTACCCTGGACCTGGTCAAGGGGAATCAGCAAATCCTGTTAACTTATTATGATCTCCAGACCTCTGGCACAGAGGGAGGAGTTAGTTAAGGTACTGGTGGAAGCCATGCAGAATGTCAGTAAAGGGGGAGGTGCTGCTGGACGGAGACTTCATTCTGCTGGATGTAGACTGGAGCCTCCAAGTTGCAGCTTCATCTAGATTCTAGTAGAAGGGACATCCTGAACTCCTTGCAGTGGGCATTCCTCAGACAACTAGTAAGTGAACCCACTCATGATGGGGCAATACTGCATCTGGTACTCACCAACAGGGACAGTGTTGCTGATGTCAAAGTGGGAGGCCACCTGGGGACCAGTGATCACCGTACAGTGTGGTTCAATATAAGGATGGCTGTGGAATCAAACTGTACAAGGAAAAGGGCCCTGGACTTCAGGACGACAGATTTTATAACGACAGTTGAATGCCTCATGGATGCCCTAGCAAGTGAGGATGACCTGGGTGGGTGAAGGAAGAGTAGGTGAAGCAAGAATGGGGCATAGTTAAGGCAAAAAACTCTGTGTCAAGAAAATGAGCAAGAGCAAGAGGAAAAAGAGACAGCTGTAGTTCTCGAAAGAGGTGGCGGAAAAGGTGAACGCTAAAAGGGTTGCATTTAGAAGGTATAAGGAGACACAGAGAGAGGAGGACAGGAGGTGCATCAGGGAAAACAGAGGGAAGCAGGAAAGCAGTAAGGAGTGCGAAGATGTGAACTGAAGCAAGAATAGCTCAGACAGTAATAATAGGGAACAAGACTCTTTTTTTAGGTATGTAAGCAAAAAGAGAAAGACCAGGGGAAGGACTGTAAGGTTAAAAAGGGAAGGAGGAAAATGTGCAGAGGGGGACCAGAAAAATGCAGACATCCTGGACAGATTCTTCTGCTCAGTGTTCTGAAAAGAAGAAGAGGAGGGACCACAATGAAGTAAGAACAGCTATGGGGGTGGGGGGGTGCTGGTGGAAACTAATCCTTTTTCAGATGATGGAGTCCTGAAGGGACTCACTAATCTGAAAGTGGACAAAGCAATGGAACCAGATGGAGTGCATCCAAGGGTATTGAGGGAGCTCAGGGAAGTACTGGCTGCACGGTTGCACCTCTGGCAGTCCTATTTAACAGCTTTCTGGAAACGGGTAGTTCCAGATGACTAGAGGAGGGCAGATGTAGTCTCACTTCAAAAAAGCGGTACCAAGTATGAGGCTGGGAATTATAGGCCAGTCAGCCTGACATTGGTGGTAGGAAAGTTAATGAAGGCACTGCTGTAGGAAAGGATTTTGGATTATCTTGAATCCAACAAGCTACGAGACATGAGGCAGAATGGATTCACGGGGTGGAGGTGTGGTAGAGAGTCATGTCAAACAAATCTGATTGATTTCTTTGACTGGGTGACCAAGGAATTAGATCAGGGTGGGGTGGTGGACATGACCTACCTAGATTTCAGTAGGGCTTTTGATACCATTCCACTTAAAAGACTAATAAGCAAGCTGGGTAGCTTTGGAGTAGGTTCAAATGTGGTAAACTGGCTAAGAAATTGGTTAGGGGCTAGGTGACAGAGGGTGGTAGTAGACAGAGTTCACTCAGAGGAAGGGAGGTTGGCCAGTGGGGTGCTGCAGGTATCAGTGCTGTGACTGGTCCTCTTTAATGTCTTTATAAGTGACATTGCAGATGAGCTGGAAGGGAAGGTCTGCCTCTTTGTAGATGATACCAAAATCTGCAACAGGGTGGACACTCTGGGAGGTGAAAAGGATAAGCAGAGACCTGAGAAAACTCAAGGAGTGGTCAGGGGTATGGCAGCTGGCTTTCAATGTGAAAACGTGCAAAATAGTGCACTTAGGGCACAGAAACCTGGGGACAGAGTACAAAATGGGCGGGGTGGTATTGATGACCACAAAGCAGGAAAGAGACCTGGGGTAATCATATCAGATGACCTAAAGGTGGTCAGGAATGTGACAAGGCAGTTCTGAGGGCTAGTGGGATGCTGGGTGCATAGATGGTGTTGCCCTTGTACAGATTTCTGTTAAAACCACACATTGAGTACTGCGTCCAGTTCTGGAGATCATGGGCCAATTTTACAAGGTGGATACAGGGCTTGCGCCAAGCCCTGCATCCACTGCAAAGTTTGACACAGCTGTGCCAAAGCCTCTCAGATGCAGTTCGGTCTGATTTCAGAAGGGCTGGCACAGTTGCAACACTTTCCCACTTTACTGCACCTTGCAACAAAGGTTTGGCACAAGTGCCATGAAAGGGGGTCTCCCAGGATCACAACATTAGAGCAGGCAGAAGCTGGTCTAACTCCGTGTGTCCCACATTCTGTACCTGCGATGGGTGTTTGTGGCACACTACTTTGAAAATTGTGTTTGCCGCAAGGTGTGACACAAGTCACCATCTGTGTCCCACACTCTGCCGCAAGTCCACTGCATCACTACATATCTTTGTAAAATTGGGCCCCACATTTCCAGAAGGACATAGACAGAGTGGAGGTGGCCCAGAGGAGGAGGATAACTAAAATGATGCAAAGTCTGCACCATAAACCTTATGATGAGAGACTAAAGGATCTCAATACATTTACACTGTAAGAGAGAAGGGAGAGGGGGAATATTATAGAGACCATTAAAGGAAAACTAAACCCAAACTGTCAGTTACATGCCCCCAAATAAGTCTGGTTTCTCTGCCTATGTTCATCATTACAATTATTTTTTTATGTTGGCTTGCGTGAGCATGCACAAGCAACATCTTGTGGTAGTAGCACTGTAGTAGCACTTTCAAAGGTGTGTCAGTGTTGTGGCTAATCCAGGGGATGCTTTAGTGGGTGTGTCCCTCAGCTGCCAACCAGTGAGCATGCTGCCGATGATAGCACTTTCAGAGAGTGCTACCAACTTGAAACGAATCTGCTGCTGCAATGAGAGACTGGCTTGTCATTGCAGCGGCAGATCTGACACACCTCCATTACGTGCCATTCCTTGTGAAACATTTCAATAAACATGGCAGCAGCTCCTGCTGGCCACCTGTCACAATCCCTAGAAAGCCGACTTTGGGCATGCCCCTTCCCCAGTTCAATTTGTTTGCCGACCAGGATGTCCAATCCCTGTCGGCATAATGTCCCCCCAGTTTTATGTGTCTGCCAATAGGGGGTGCCCAATCCTCCTCGGCATCATGCCCTTCTCCAACACAGACACACTTTCTTTGCTGATGGGGTGCCCAGTCCCCATCAGCTTCAGTCCCCCCCAAAAAACAGATGGCACACTGGGAGCCCACCTCAGAGTGCCCAAATGTAATTTGTGTAACCTGTAAAAAAAAAAACTTCCCCCCAATTTTCTTTTCTTTTTCCTTGTAAACAAGAAAATGGTCCCTCGTTGTCATGACGTCACTCCTCCCCCAACCCGCACCCACCTCCCCACACCCCCCCTCACCCCATACTTACCACCGGAGACCCGGCACAGTGATCTTCGGTGGAACGGCAGACGTCTGAACTCTTCAAAAGCTGACGGCGAACTGAAGAAAATCATGGTGAGCTATATAATGATATCAATGGAGAGGGGGTTAAACTTAGGTGCATATCTTGACCATTTTTTTGACTTTTGGCTCCAAATTTTCAACATGGGGTTCTTGGGACCCCACCTCATGAAATCAGTCACTGTCATTTTGTATTTGGTCCTGAAAGATGATTTCACAGTCACTGTGCAGAATCACCTTTCGGGAAGGATTAACAAAATGACAGTGCCACTGTTCATGAGATGGGCTTCCAAAAAGCCTATGTTGCAAATCTGGTGAAAAAATTCCAAAAAATGATTGTGTTACGAACGTGCATTGCGCAGTTTCCACACATGCTCATAACTTTGAAAATTTTTAATATTTTCACTCCAGATTTTCAACATTGCCATTTTTTCACACCTCCTTATGAACAGTACAGCTGTCATTTTTCATATCCTGCCCGAAATGTGTTTTCACACATGTGGCGCACAATGGCATGATTGCTGTGGGAAATCAACATCATTTAGGACAGATTAAGAAAATCACAGTGACACTGTTCATGAGCAGAGGTCCCAAAATGCCTATGTTGAAAATTTGGTAAGAAAATTCCAAAAAATGACTGTTACGAGTATGCATTGTGCAGTTTCTACGCACACTAGTAAGTCTGCAAATTTTTCATATTTTCTCTCCAGATTTTCAGCACTGCCATTTTTTACACCTCCTCATGAACAGTACAGATGTCATTTTTCCCATCCTACCCAAAATGTGCTTCCACACCTGTGGCTCCCAATGGTGCAGTTGCAGTGCGAAATCATATTTCAGGATTGAGTAACAAAATTATAGTGCCACTGTTCATGAGGTGGGGTCCCAAAAAGCCAATGTTGAAAATTTTGAAGCAAAATACCAACAAACACCTAGGGCATTAAGGTTTCCAACCATACAGTACATCCGCCCTGTAGAGACTGACTGGTGTCGGGGATGTAACCTGGGTTTGTCAGCCATAATGTTCGCAGAATTCTACCCCAACCCCACACCCTACAGCCACTGACAGTCATTGAGGAGTGCCTTGGGTTCCGTCACCCTAACGTTCACCCTATTCTCCTACATTGCACCCATATCAGCTTATTTTCTTATGGACTGGGGTGAGCATAACAGCCGAAGACCCCAGTGCACACCCTGACACCTGTCGCTCTCTGCAGGGTGGGGTGAGGTGGAATAGCATAAGCGTTATGGCCGACCCAAAGCCACACTCCCAACACATTTCAGTCTCTGGGGTGGGGTGGGTGGGTGTTACATTACTTCAAAACTTCACTGACATTCCTGTTTTGTGTTTCTAACTCCTGCACTACCAATGCCAATGCCAGCAAGCCAACATTCAGCATTGACAAATGCTTGCTTTGTTTGTTTCAGTGTAGGGCGGGTCTGCCTTTATTTTTCACAATGGGCAGTGGTACAGGGTAACATCTCTCCCAAAGTCTGCCACTGACAGGTGTGACACTAACAAGCCAGACACACCAGGATTCCACAGAGACTCTGTGTTCTGTTTTCTCCCACCCTCCCTTGCTAGTCCCGGACTCAAAAACTATATAACTCTCTCGCTCACTCACAGATTGATACCTGCTCTAGATAGTTATTGATGCTGATTAGTATCTTTGCATACCCGAGTATGTAATCCCAGAACCAGGGAATATTCTGCTCTGGCTAGTTATATATGCCCAATAGCATCTGCATAATAACGATATTGTAAGTATGAATATCGTAAGTATGCAGAGATGCCAGCCTGCGAGATCCCTTTTGAGCAATAGAAAATTCTGTCAGCCAGAGCAATGGAACTGAATACAAACTTACAAAGAGAGCTTAGCAATAAAAAATGAAAGATAAGCCAAACAGCTTTCATATTAGTGCACTCACAGATGCAAGTTTTCTATGCTGATCTTGCATTTTAGTGCTGTATGCAGCAAGGAGCACAACACCCACTGACATTAGACACTGTTCTGTTCCGTGTGCTTTCTGGAATCAATACCATTTCCATTTACAACAGTTGGCTGTATGCACCTGTTCCTAGACCCTAAATTTCTGTAAACCTTTGTCTATGTACAAGAATGTTCCTTGAACTTGTCACACTGAAATCCTATTATGATGACTGTATTCTTGCCTTGTGACAGTAGAAGCACTTATATAAGCAGAGACCCGAGATTTCCATGCTTGTGAATTTCCATGCTTGTGAATTTACTCTTCTGCTTCCTCGGTTGTTCATGCACTGTATTGTCCAAGTGACTGTCATGCTTTGCATTGTCTGTACTGGTTGTCTTGTACTGTATTGTTTAAGCGATTGTCATGTCTATTGATCGTAATATTGTCTATTGGTTTGTGTTCTCCCAGGTTGTGCCTGGAAATAGGTAAATGTTTTTCTAGCGCACCCTACCTGGTTAACAAAAACTAACTAAATAAATAAATAATATTTCAATGTGAATTACTATTTGACAGCACTCAAGTTTTTAAAAACTTAGGTTCTGTTTTGGACCTATAATGCAGTTGTTTTAATAATATGGGCATGTAAATATTACTGTTATAGCACAGTACTGGTGATTCAGTGATTTAAAAAAAACATAGTTGCAAACTTTTTGTTGCCCTGCAAGAGTCAAGTTATGCTTTGTGCTGGATGGGAAAAACAAAAACTTTCCATTCTTTGGCTGTGGGTGCAGTCCAGCTATGGTGTCCAGGTCTGTGGCTGGCAACTGGTCTGTGGCAGAGAGGATGCAGTCCAGCTTCAGGGAAGGGTGGTTTGATGGATGTTCAGGTGCTGTGTTGTACAGTAGTACTTGGAGGGTGCTCAGCTTGAGGGAGGATGATCTGTGCGAGGTAATGGTGGTCCATCTGCAGCGATGGTGGGTGGTGGATGGTGTTCCAGCTGCAGTAAGAACTGTCAGTGGGGTGTGGTCTGTGGCATGAATTGTGGTCCCATGGTGTGGGCAACTGCCTGGATAGTGCTCGGCTTGGTGGTTGCTTGGAGCAGACACTGTGTCATGTGTATTGCCATCAATGCATTGTGTCATGTGCATTGCAGACAATACAGTGTGTCACATGCATTACTGTCACTGCACTGTGTCACCCGCAATTACATTATTACACTGTCTACCACCTCAGCTGGTACACGTTTACACTGTTCACTACCCTTTTGGTGAAATAATACTTCCTCATGTCCTTCCTGAACGTCTCTCCTGTCATTTTCCACTCGTGCCCTCATGACTTCAAACTATTACTCGTACTAAATAATCCACCGATTGGTGTCTGTTGTATCACCCTTCTCCATGCTGTTCTCCAGCACGTACGTGTTCAGTGCCTTGAGGTGCTCCTTGTCAGACCTGCCCAAGTGGCCCTGAATCATCTTTGTCACCCTTCGGTGCACAGGTTCCAGTATATCCTTATAATTCCTGAGATGAGGACTCCAGAGGTGGGCACAGTACACCAGATGTTGCTTCACCAAAGACCTATAATAGGGTAGAATTACCTCTTTTCTTTTCTATCAGTACTCCTCCCAATACTTACTAGGCCTTGTTGCGCTAGCTTGACTGTTGGTGGGTGTCACTGATGATAACTCCTACATTCCATTCCTCAGGCATAGTGCTTGGTCATACTACACTCATCCAGTACTCTGACCTGGGCTCCTTGTTCCTTCTGTGCATCGACTTTACTTTTTGCAGTGAAATTTCAAATTCAAAATCTTACACCACCTCTCTAACATTTGCAGGTCACTCTCAGATCATGATTTATGTGTAGCTCTTGCATTTAGTGTTATATGGCTCACCACCACCCTTCCCCGGACAAACTTACCGTCCAAAGACTTTATCCCACCCCTTCTTAAATCTGCCAGCTGTTCTCTGGATTACAAACTATTCCAGTATCCCATTACAGACTGCTATCTTGTTATACACTGGTGATTGCTTGGCACATCTATTCTCTGTGCTGTGCTGATGTTTGAGTCCTCACAGTGTGACTCTAGTAAGGTGAGACTAGTCTGATTTGGTGTTAAGTATGTGTGTGATATGTATGTTTAGTGGTTTGCGTGGTGGATATGCATGTGCACATGTGTGTTTGTTCATTGCATAGCATGTGTGTGCTTTTTTTTATGTTAACTGCCACATGTGAAGAATATAAGATATTCATCTTTTTATCACACAAGATCAAAAAAATTAAGAAAAACTATCCAGATTATTAATGACAACCTATATTTAGACTATCTCATCGCTTGATTGACTAAAAATAATCTTGTAGTACATTCTCTGTAAGAATGTATTTGTCAACTGCTCTTCTAATGGATTAATTCTAATATTGTATAAAGTCTTAATTATTTAAGCAATAAGTAATGAGGGGATGTGGGTTATCAGGGGATTTACCACTGTTGGAGTGGTTTGCCCACAAGGCGCAGCCGAGTGGGTAAATCCTCACCAGCTGTGGTAAATCCCCCGATAACCCACATCCTCCGAGTGGCTTATTGCGATTATACCAAGGTTCATTTTTATGTTGGCGTGCTTGCGCAGCCAACATTGTGGGACAGTGCAGCTTTAGAGGTGCGGTCGCTGTTGGGTGAATGCAGGGCACGCACCAGTAGGTGCGTCCCGCATTCCCCAATCAGCCTGCATGCCGGCGCCACAACATGCATACATAATGTCGCGAGCACATCTAAGAAAAGATCCTCTGCAATCCGAGCAAAGCTCATCAGATGCAGCGGTCCTTTTCTTGCCGTGCTTGCCGCCATTATGTACATGGCGGGGCACTGGCCATAGAACTGCTGATTCCGGGGGTGCCCAATCCCCCTGTCAGCTGCCCCTGCCCCCTGTGAATGTGCTGATGGGGGAGCCCACTCCCTGTCGGCATAAAGCACCCTCCCAATTGTTTAATGCCGAGGGGCTGCCCAATCCCCCTTGGCTCTGCACCCCCCCACCCTTCTTTGTGTGCCGATGGGGGTGCCCAATTCCCATTGGCATAAATACCCACCCGTGTTGTTTGCCGATGAGGGTGCCCAATACCCCGGTGGCTACAGACACCCCCCAAACAGTTAGGTGGCATGCTGGGAGCCCACCCCAGCATGCCAAATGCCCTGCAAAACAAAAACTCTCCCGCAATGTTTTTTCCTTTTTTTTATAACCTGTAAAACGAAAACGGTCCCTCGTGGTCTCGATGCCCCCCACCTGCACACCCACTCGCACCTACCTCCCTCACCCCCTTCAGCCCATACTTACCTGCAGAGTCTGGCATGACGATCTTCTGTGGACCGGGAACACGTCTGCACTCTTCAAAGCCGACCACGAACTGAAGAAATGCCAGTAAGCTGTATAATGGAATGAATAGGGGTTTTTCAACTTTAATGCATATCTCAGGCATTTTTGCCAATTTTGGCCCCAAATTTTCAACATGGGGTTTTTGGGACCTCTTCTCTTGAATTCTTGCACTGTCATGGCGTTATTTGGTCCCGAAAGGTGATTTCTCAGTCACTGCGTGGAATCACCTTTCAGGACAAAGTAATGAAATTACAGTGCCACTGTTCATGAGAGGGGCTCTCAAAAAGCCTATGTTGCAAGTTTGGTGGGAAAAATCCGAAAAATGACTGTTTTACGAGCTTGTGTAGCAACTGCACAACGCACGCTCGTAAGTTAGTGCATTTGTACTGTTTTCATGCCAGATTCTCAACATTGGCATTTTACCACACCTTCTTGTGAACCATACAGATGTCATTTTTCACATCCTTCCTGAAATGTGTTTTCGCACTTCTGGCGCAGAATAGCGCGGTTGCTGTGCGAAATCAGTGTTTGGGACACATTACAAAAATCACAGTGACACTGTTCATGAGCAGAGGTTCTAAAATGCCTGTGTTGAAAATTTGGTGACAATACTCCATAAAATGACTGTTTTACGAGCATGCATAGCAATTGCACATCGCACGCTGGTAAGTTAGTGCATTTGCAATATTTTCACACCGCATTCTCAGCATTGGCATTTTACCACACCTTCTTGTGAACTGTACCACTGTCATTTTTCACATCCTTGCCAAAATGTGTTTTCGCTCTTTTGGCACAGAGTATCACGTTTGCTGTGCGAAATCAGTGTTTGGGACACATTATGAAAATGACAGCAGCACTGTTCATGAGCAGAGGTCCTAAAATGCCTGATTTGAAAATTTGGTTACAATACTCCATAAAATGACTGTGTTACAAGCGTGTATTGCGCAGTTTGCACGCACGTTCGTACGTTCACAAACTTCTAATATTCTCACTCCAGATTTTCTACAGTGCCATTATTCTGCACCTCCTAATGAATAGTACAGCTGGCATTTTTCACATCCTGACCAAAATCTGTTTTCACAGTTCCGGCGCAGAATAGCGTGGTCGCTGTGGAAAGTCCGTGTTCGAGACACATGATGAAAATGACAGTGACACTGTTCATTAGCAGATGCCCTAAAATGCCTATGTTGAAAATTTGGGAACAAAAGTCAATAAAATGAATGTTTTATGAGCGTGCATTGCACAGTTTGCATGCACACTCATGACTTTATGAATTTGTGATACTTTCACTCCAGCTGTTCATCATTGGCATTTTTCCATACCTCCTTATGAAAACTGCAGCTGCCTGAAATGTGTTTTTGCACGTCCGGCACAGAATTGCACGGCAGCGGTGCAAAATCAGTTTTTGGGACAGTTTGAGGAAATGACGGTGACACTATTCATGAGCAGAGGTCCTAAAATGCCTATGTGGAAAATTTGGTGCCAAAACTCCTTACAATGACTATGTTGCAAGCGTGCATTGCGCAGTTTCCACGCAACCTTGTAACTTCGTCAATCTGCAATATTTTCATGCCACATTTTCACCACTGGCAGTTGTGCACATCTCCTTATCAACAGTACAGCTGCCATTTTTCACAGCCTACCCAAAACATGTTTCCGCAGCTGTGGCACACAATGACATGCTCACTGTGCAAAATCACCTTTTGAGACACATTCACAAAATCACAGCACTATGCATCTCTAGCTACGCCACTCCCACTGCCGATGCCAGTGCGACAACATTCGCCATTGACAAATGCTTGTTTTTACTATGATAAAATGCAAGTTTTAAAGACGTTGCTTAATTTTTTTATTTTTATTGTATTTTTCCTATGGTGCAGAGGATTAGGATTTGGATTATACACTCATCGACAGCTGTTGGATATCAGAGGATTTACACCAGTGGTAAACTGCCAGTCTAACGATTTCATTGGCTGTTCACTTATGTCCATGGTATAATTAAGCAATAAGGCACAACAGGGTGTGGTATATCATGGGATATTGTCACACCTTGGGTGGTTGGGCGGCTGAGTGCTTCCAACCATCCGAGAAGTGAAGATATCCCATGATATACCACACCCTGAAGTGACTTATTGCTATTATGAACTGGCTCAAAAGAAATTTTCATAAATAAATTTAAACAAAATATTCATAACCTTGTGAAAATGAGGTTTCTGTAGTATTGGATAACTACATTTCAAGAAAATAGTTTCTGGAAGGGTCTGGGCAGCAGGTGGTGCTGCTGTAACTGTAACGGATGTTTGTGGAGGAGGTGCAGCTGTGAAGTAAGACTGTACCAGCCCTGTATACTGTGGTCAGGAGCCAGGGAAACTGTGTGTGCTTTTATTTTTGTTCTTAAATACTATAGACAGGATTTTGTAATGCAAGCCACCAGAAGGTGATAGAAGACAGACTGAAATGGAGTCGACTGAGTAGCAGGGAGACTTCCGGTCTTTTCAACAGATTGGTAAGTTGCTAGTTGTCAGTATTTAGCTTGGCAACTGATATGGTACACACAGGAAATTTGAAATAAAAAACAAAAAAAACCCAATATTTTTCAAGTGCTACTGTATGTGGAAAACGGGCGGTTGGTTGAGCAAGCGCATGCCTCTGGGGAGAGATCGAGATGGCAGTCGCACATTGGAGCGGCGAGCACTTCATTTTAAAAGAAATAGCGGGTTGTAGTGTGGCAGTACATTTCGGCTAACTGAGGCTGCTACGAAATCTACATTCCTTTGTAGTGGCAGGGACACGGGGTGTTTGTGTGGGAACTGAAGAAACAGGTGCGGATGTGATTTTGGGAGAGTGAGGAGGCTGGTGACCGAAGGTTTTCTGAAGCCGTGATGATGTAGCACGATATCATCACGGCTTCAAAAACCTCTCGGCCAATCAGATTCCTCCATTTACGATCGCCAGTTCACAATGTGATTTATTGCATGTATGTATATGCAGTGGCCTAGACAGTCCATGTTTTAACTGTTCATTTTGTATTGTAATGGCTAACGCTGATCAATAAAAACATTTGTGCTTGTACATGTGAAGGAGGGTGTGCTTGCAGATGTGTGTCTGTCCGCTGATATGGCATAAATGTTTACCTTTGCACTAATGATTTCTTTTTTTTTTCTCTTCATTTCAACAGAACTGTCAATGGTAACATGTCATTCAATGGTAACCACATTGCTGCATACAATGTTTATCCAGTGTATAGTGAAGACGAAGTTCCGTGCCAGAGGCACTACAGCAGTACAAGCATCAGTAGCACTGACAGTTATAGTGATGCTGAATGCAATACATTTGTTAGTCCATGATTGCAAAATCTGGAGTGGTGTTTGTTTTTGAATTGCACTCTCATGAACATATCACATAAGTACTGCCATTGTATGGAACCTCCCCGTGCTCAAGTCAAACTCATTGAGAACCGTGAAACTCCATTATGTTGTGTCATCGACCATATGTCACTTCCAGCGCTGTTCCTTTATGAAGATACTTTAAAACTGATGCATTTCCAACTGCAACATTTTCATGGATAGACACGAGGTATACAGTGGAGCAAGAGGTAATAATCTGTTGGGTGTGGAGGCAATATATTTGAGCATTCTAATTTGTCAATGATGATTTGCATGGCATTGTTGCTATTATGTTCACATTGCAAAATACAGGCACTGTGTTGCTTCCAGATTTAAGAATGTGTAGCTTTCTTGATTGGCAGAGTATGTAAAGAATGATCAATGGTTTGTGGGTGTGTGGCAATATTGTAATAAAATGAACTATCTGGATTGTGAGGTCTGAGGCGCGGCCGATGGCCTTCAACTACCATGAAAGTGAAGTTATTCCATCATTGATGAACACTAGTAGTGGATTATTACCATTATAACATGCACAGAATGGTCATAAGAGTAGACGATCAATCCAACTTTGAAAGCAACTAAAATTTAAGTCCAAAAATGTATCTTTTCATTTTTATTTATATTGTAGGAATAATGTACTCCCAATTGTTTGTGGTGTGTATAATACAATACAGTGCTGATATTTTCATTTCAAGAAAAATGACTCACCCACTACTCATGAGCAGATCAAAGAATGGCACATCACTCCGCTCAGCTCCTTGGCTGCCCACTCTTAGTTTAGTGCATTATTTTGCATCTAGAAAATAGTAACATAGAATTGGTTTTCAGAAAAGTAACACATGGCTCACCCAGCCTTTGCAGAGGGGCCCTGCCTAGTCTCCATAGACATAGAAACACAGACTTTGACAGCAGATAAGGACCACTTGGCCCACCTAGTCTGCCCATTTCCCTACCTATAGGATAAGCTGCAGATCCTTGTTAACCAACAGCCTATTTCTTCTTACCCCCCCACAAGAATTGCCTTATATCTGTCCCACGTATTCTTTAATTCTCCCACAGTTTAAGACCCCACAGCCTCCTCAGGAAGGCTGTCCCATGCGCCCACCACCCTCTCTATGAAAAAATACTTCCTCACATTGCCCCTGAATCGCCCCCCCATCTTTAAGTTGTGTCCCATTGTTCTTGCACATCTCTTTTTCTGAAAGATGCTACCCTTTTGGACTTTGTTGATTCCGCTGAGGTACTTAAAAGTTTCTATCATGTCCCCCCTCTCCCTCCTTTCCTCAAGGGTATACATATTAAACTCCTTTAGTCTCTCCTTGTATGGCTTCTCTTGCAGACCCTGCACCATTTTAGTTGCCCTCCTCTGGACTGCCTCTATCCTCTCTATGTCCTTGTGGAGATGGGGTCTCCTGAACTGGATGCAGTACTCCAGATGGGGTCTCACCAACTGTCTGCACAGAGGGATAACAACTTCCTGTTTTCTGCTGATGATGCCTCTCCCTATACATCCCAGTACACCCCCAGCCCTCTCTACTGTCTTCTCACATTGCTTGCTAACCTTAAGGTCATCTGATATGATTACCCCAGGTCCCTTTCCATTTTTGTTGTTGTTACTACCCCCCATTGTGTAATCTTCCCTGGGTTTTTTTTCCAGGTGCATTACTTTACACTTCTTTGCATTGAATCCAAGCTGCCATACTTCTGACCATTCCTCCAACCTTGCCAAGTCCTTTCTCATCCTTTCCACGCCTCCTTGTGTATCAACCCTGTTGCAGATCTTTGTGTCATCTGCAAAGAGGCATACTTTTCCTTCTAGTCCCTCTGCAATGCCACTTCTAAAGACATTAAAAAGGACTGGACCCAGTACTGAATCCTGTGGTACTCCACTTGTAACCCCTCTTTCTTCAGAGTGGACTCTATTTACAATTACCTTCTGTGTCCTGTTGTCCAGCCAATGTTTTACCCAGGCTGCCACCTTGGGATCCACTCCCAGGCTGGTTAATTTGACCATTAATCTTTTGTGTGGGACTGTTTCAAATGTCTTGCTAAAGTCTAGGTAGGCCATGTCCACAGCTCCTCCCTGGTCTACTACTTTGGTCACCTAGTCTAAGAAATCAATTAGATTCATCTGACATGACCTTCCTGCAGTGAACCCCTGCTGCCTTGGGTCCTGTGCCCCTCTGACCTCTAGGTACTCAACAATTCTTTCCTTCAGAAGTGATTCCATCACTTTTCCTGCCACAGAGGTCAAATTGACATGTCTGTAGTTTCCTGCCCCTGTCTTGGTCCCACTTTTGTGAAGGGGAATCACATCCACCTTCCTCCAGTCCTCAGGTACCACACCATCCTCCCAAGATTTGTTAAAAAGGGTAGTCAGTGGTTTCACTAGTTCTCCTCTTAATTATTTTAGAATTCTGGAGTGAATTCCATCAGACCCCATTGCTTTGTCCACCTTCAGTTTTAGGAGTTCTTTCAGAACCCTTTCTTCTGTGAAAGGACTGGGATCGACCCCCCTATCAAGAGTGCTTCTGTTAATTGAATTAGGCACCTCCCCCTCCTTCTCCTTTGTGAATACCGAGCAGAAACATTTGTTCAGTATCACTGCTTTTTCGCTGTCCATCTCTGCCCACCCACTGTCTATTTTATTTAGCCTCACTATCCCTCCCTTTGTCTTTCTACGCTCCCTGATGTACTTATAAAAGGTTTTATCCCCCTTCTTAACCGAGTTGGCTATCTTTTCCTCAATTTTGGCCTTTGCTATTCTGACTTCCTTCCCTGCTTCCTTCTGCCTTAACCGGTACAGGTCTCTGTCCTGCTCCTTCTGTGTTTCCTTATACTTCCTGAATGCTACCTTTTTCTCCCTGACTTTCCACGCCACCTCTTTTGAGAACCATAGTGGCTTTTTCTTTCATTCTGATTTGTTTATTTGCTTGACACAAAGGCTTGTTGCCTCTGTGATGGCAGTTTTGATGATTCCCCATTGTTGCTCCACCCCTTCTTCTAGCCTGTTTGCTAGCGTTTTTCTAAGGCAGTCTCCCATATTGCCAAAGTCAGCCCTCTTGAAGTCCAGTACCCTCACATTTGTATGGCTTGATTCTGTAGCTAAGTTTACCACGAACCACACTGTTTGATGGTCACTTGTTCCCAGATGGCAACCCACTTCTAGATCTGAGATCCTTTCACTATCCCCATTTGAGAGTACAAGGTCTAAGATTGCTCTCCCATGAGTGGGTTCCGAAACTATCTGTCTGAGGCATGCCAACTGTAGGGCATCAAGAATGGCCCTGCTCTTTGATGTGGCTGTAGCAAATGTGCTCTAGTTAACATCTGGCATATTCAGGTCTCCCATCAACAGTACCTATCCTTTCTCTGCCATCCTAAGTATGCCTTCTATCATATCCTTGTTCATTCTCTCCTCCTGACATTGGGGTCTGTATACAACCCCTGTGCGGATTGTGGTGCCATTTCAAGTCTCTAAGGTGACCCACAGTGCCTGCTCTCTTCCCTGTTTACTCTTTTGTTCAGTTGCTTTTATCCCTTCCTTTACATAGAGAGATACTCCTCCCCCTCTTCTCCCCTCCCTGTCTCTCCTGTAGGTTATGTACCCTGGTATGTTAACATCCCAGTCATGGTTCTCTGTGTACCATGTTTCTGTGACTGCTATGCTATCCAGGCATCCCTCTTCCATCTAGGCCACCAGTTCAGGGAGCTTGTTGCCTAGACTACGGGCATTGGTACTAATTACCCTCCATTTCCTGATGGCTTTTCTCCTTTTTACCCCATCCCTGTCCTTATTGCCTTTGTCACTTTCTTCTTTAACCCCTGCCTTTCTCCCTATTGACATCTCTATCTTGGTGTTTACCTCACTTACTACCCTGACTATTTTGGGGTGGCTAGGATTTCCCTGCTTCTTTCCAGTGCCTCCCCCCTTGGCTAGTTTAAATGCTTACGAATGAAGCATTTTAATCTATCACCTAGGATCTTGGTTCTCTCCTGGACAGATGCTGCCCATCATGCCAGTATAGGCCCACATCACTCCAGGTGGACCCCCAGTCCCCAGTGAAGCCAAATCCCTGAGCTCTGCACCAGTTTTTCAACTACTGATTGAATCCCATGGTGTGGAGCACCCTAGCCTCACCTATGCCATAGACAGGCAGCACCTCTGAGAAGGTTACAATGTGTGCTACTTGTCTAAGGCCCTTCCCCAACTCCACAAACTCTTCCTTCACTGCTCTGACCCCTTTCTTAGCCAGGTCATTTGTCCCTAGGTAGGCCCTGGTATTTGTTACCCCTCTCTCCTCCCTGCCCACTTCATAATATTCCCATATGTTCAACCAACAGCAGGCTGTGTCCTTGCATGCCGGCATGCCAAAACACCAGACTGGCTACAGCACTCGCTAAAAGAGCCACTCCTCAGTGCCTGGGCCTGCACTGCCACCCGTTGTTAGCAGGGTGCCAGTATTGCAGCTGACCAGCACTCCCCCCACCCCACTGAACAGACCATCCAACTGAATGCTAGAACCCCCTGCCACCCCACCCCCGCTGGCCCTCAAACCTCATTCTATCTTCACAAACACAGGACATAAGAGTTGAGAGCTGATCATTTGAATCAGACAGTGCTAAATATTTAGAAGGCAGACTATGTCACTGCTATACCATTTTGCATGTACTGTATTTATTCCTATTTATATATATAAGTGACAATACTTGTTAAAGAGTTAGTAGAATCAAAAATAGCAGACCAGAAAATGTTACAAATTTTAAGAAGTAATTAGTTGTAACTTTTTATATCTGAATTAGTTTTCTTCTTCTGCTTGCTCACTAGGAAGTTTTCTATGTGACAGTATTATGCTGGGTGTATGGAACAGCCCTCTGCCTGGCAGCAGACATATCTAGTTCTAGTCTCTCCACTACATCATCAGCACTGTGACCTCACTGACTGTGACATCACAGGTGACTGACCTGGCAGCTATGGAGTGGCTCACAGTCAGTGAGGTCACAATGCTGATAATGTAATGAGGGAACAGACTTAGATACAGTATATCAGCTGCCAGACAGAGTGTGTTCCACAGACCACACCTACTAATGCCAGGTAAAAAAAAATCTTCTAATTACCTAAAGGGAAAAGAAAAAGCACCTCCGATATAAAAGGTAATAGTTGACTGCTTTTAAAAACTAATATTAATTTTAGGCAGTACACTAGCTCTTTAATAAAACATTTTCTGTGTTTCTTGTTTTACTTTCTTATTATTCCTACTGCTTCAACCGAGGTGGCAATTGTATTTATGTAGCATATATTATCACCTGTCGAATAGTTATCTGTTATTTGTTTGTGTAAAAATAAATTCTGCTCCGACTGTGTTGTTACTATTGTATCTTATTAGCACATAAAGGAAACCATCTAGCACCAACCAGTTCAGCTCCCTTCAAAATAGAGATATTGCAAACCAAGCTATATTTTTAAACAGAGGTTTCCTACTCATGTAACTCAAAAAAACAGGTTCACTACATAAATCATATTTACACAAAACACCATCCTGTTGAACCTGTGGGCACCTTGGTTGTGAGTAACTTGGGTGGAAAACATTTTAATGAAAGTGCTTCTCTCACAGTATAGCTCATTTGAATGGAACACAGCTGGTGTGTGATGCTTTTTTGCTTTAGTATCCATTAGATTAGACAAAGGCAAAAGCCATCAACATCACAAAGATATAGAAGCCTCTTTTGATTATGCTCTTGTTATCAGGCTATCAGCCTCTATGGAGTTATATCAGACAGAACAACAGATACACAGCATTACAAAAATACTGCACTGTAGACACGGTGAAGTGATTATCACTGTCTGATCTTTTGTGACTGGTTAGCAAAAATGTGTAGAAGCCCTCCCACTTATATTTGTCCAGAAATTTGAAAGGCCTCAATGTTGAGGCCCTTAAGGCTGCCCTTAGTTTAGTTGACTGGTCCTTCATGGAAATGTCCAACAATATTTATTTATTTATTTATTTATTTGAGAGAATCACAATTACAATCCTTTGAGTCATTGACTCCTTTGTAAAGGCTCCACGTCAGTACAGCAAATACAAACACTACATATAGTAACAGTTATACATTGTTCACAAGGCACAGAGCTTTGACAATACCAATTAGCTACCACCTTAGGGCCTATGTAGACCCTGTGTTATAGTTGCTAGACAAGTCTGGATACAGAGTCGGAGGGTCCTTAACAGGGCCCTGAGTCAGAGTATATTTACAATGGGAACCTAAGTTTTAACTACACCTTCTTTGATATATGAGCAGGGGGGGGAGTGTTGGCTACAGCCACAGTTGCCAGAATCAAGGAGGAGGTTCATGATACCGGTTTTGAAATGTTTGAGAGAAGGGGCCTGGGAGATGGATTGGGGTAGGTTGTTTAGCCAGAAGGGGGCACAATAGCGGAAGGACCTTTGTCCTAGTGAGGTCCTACAGTGAGGAACTAGGAGGGAGGAGCTAGCAGTGTGTCTAGGGGCACTTCTGTGTGGGACTGGCTGGATGAGGGGGTGTAGGCCTCTGGGAGCTAAATTCATTAGTATTTTTTTGGCTTGGAGGCACGTGTGATATTTGAGCCTCCCTTCGAAGGTCAGCTAGTCCACCAGCTTGTAGAGCTCACATGTGTGTGTTAATCTATCACAGCCTGTGGTAAGATGGCATGCCCTTTTAAGGGCTAGGGTGATACAGTGAATGGAGGTTTGGTCAGCGGTACCGTAGATTACAATCCCATAATCCACCAAGGAGAGGACTGAGCAAGATACAGTGAAACGTAGGGCCTGAGGGGGTAGGCAGTGCTTATGTCTATATAGAATACCCAGCCTGGTGTTTACAGCAGAGGTGAGGTGTTTGATATGGGTGTGGTAGGTGAGGGATGTGTCAAGCGTTATACCCAGATATTTGAAGATGGATACCTGTTCGATGAATTGGCCATGTGAGTTGGAGATGTATAGGGGGGCAGTACTGTGGGTGCTTTGGCGATGGGCAAAGATCATGAATTTCATTTTGTTGTAGTTAAGTGCTAAGTGATGCTCAGTGAACCAGGATTCAATTACTTTAAAGAATCCCTGCAGGGCAGTTTGGAGAGAGTGAGGTTGAGGGAGTTTCCAGAAGACTACTGCGTTATCCGCATAGAGTAAGAGCTTTCCGCTGCAGGATTGAGGGATGGAGTTCAGGAAAAGAGTGAAAAGAAGTGGCCCTAGTATGGACCCTTGTGGAACGCCCGTTAGGACTGGTTTGGTGATGGAGAGGGTGGTGTTGATTCTGACCTGTTGGGTCCAGTTGATGAGATAGTCTTTGAACCAGGATATGGCCTCAGGGGAGAGAGATAGTAGGAGGGAAGAAAGTGGAGGAGTAGAGCATGATTGACTGTGTCAAACGCTTTTGTTAAGTCGACATACATAGCACCTGCGACTGACCCTTGTTCCAGTGCCTCATGTATGTAAGATGTGAATTCTAGAAAGGAAGTGGTTGTGCTGTTGCCCTTCCTGAAACTGTGTTGTTCTTGGCAGAGAAGATTATGTTTGGCTAAGCAGTTTGCAAGTTGGTCCGACACAATTTTTTCGAGAGCCTTAGAGAGGTGTGGTAGGATCATGATTGGTCAGTAATTACTAGGAGAAGTGGGGTCACCATTCTTCAGGATTGGTGTTATAATTCCTTTTTTCCATATCATTGGGAATTGGTTAAGGTGTAATGACCAGTTAAGTATTTTGGTAAGATGTGGCAAGGTCATGTCCAGGGTTAGTCGGAGAATTTTTAGGTCAAGAGTGTCACTGCTGTAACGCGAGTTTGCCAGAGCTTTGGTGAGGTAGCGCATGGCCGCCTTGCAGGAGATAATTCACAGCCAGAAGTGGGGGACCTTTGTGTCTGAGGGGCCCAAGGGGCAGTTGGGGGCAGGGTCAAAGACATTATGTGGGAGTATATGACTGAGGTCTGAGAAGGTGTTGTTTAGAGTACTGGAGATGGTAGAGGGGTCCTGTGTTAGGGCTCTCTTGACTTGAAGCTGAGCTGGGGCAGGGGAGACAGTTTTCCTGCAAAGTTCCTTAATATTATTCCAGAAGTTTTTCCCTGAACCTCATGTGGTGGTGAGGGATTGTTTATAGTAGTTTGCCTTTGCTTACCGGATTGCCCAGGTACATCTCTTTCTGGATGTTCTGTATAGCTGTCTGTCCTGGGGGATTGGGAGCTAAGTGCCCTGTGCCACAGGTTGTCTCTATGGTGCATTTGGTCAAGCAGGTATTGTGATATCCAGGAGGTAGCCCTATTTTTCATGATCTGCTTTGTGAAAGAGGCAAAGATGTCACAGGCTGCGTTAAAGGTGATAATAAAGGAGCTAAGGGCGTCGTCTACCAATTCAGCAGTGTGGATAGGAGACCAGTCACATGAAGTGAGGTATGTTTTGAGTCATGAGAGGGCACCTTTTTTGAGATGCCTTTGGACTGTGATTTTAGGGATGCTGGGTGGGAGTTTGTTAGGCCACCAGCAGGTGACAGGGGAGCGGTCACTTATTGCATCAGGGAGTACTTTTACCTTGGAGAAATTGGTGGGGCAGTTAGTCAGGATAAGGTCGATAAGTGTTGAGGACCCTGTTCTGGGGTCTAGTCTTGTGGGGGATTAGACAACCTGGGTGAGGTCGTAAGCAAGGATGGCATTTTTGTAGGTCGTAGATGAGGGTGATAGCCAATTGACATTGAAATCACCTATTATAATTATTTCGCCCCTAGGCGGGAGATGGGTGATGCTTGTCAGTATAGAATCGAAGGCTGGTTTTTGGTTCATGGGGGGGAGATATACTGACATTATGTAAAGTGTTTTACAAGGACTGCCACGGGTGACCTTGACGGTGGTAGCTTGGGCGCCATGGGCTGGGGGCGGAAGTGGGACTAGTATGGCTTGCAGATGTGTTTTGACATAGATGGCACAACCACCTCCCGCTTGCCTAGCCTATCTATTCGGAAGACAGAGTAGTCATTGAGGGTGACAGAGGAATCAGGGATGTTTTTTGAGAGCCAGGTCTCTGATAAAGTAAAGATGTCTGGGTCGTGTTGTGCAATCCACCCCTGGAAAGGAGTGAATTTCCTGAGTAGGCCACAGATATTGAGGGAAGCAAGCAGAAGGCTGCCATGTCTACCCTCCTTGGGGGCACCCGCTGTAGGGGGTACCAGATTGGGATGTATATTACCTGAAAGTAGGAGGAGGAGGAGGAGAGAAAGCCAAAGAAGTGCTGTTCGGTGCTGTGTGGGTGAGGAGCAATGGATGCTGGGAGCAGTGTGTTGTTTGGTGAGCCAGACCAGTATTGGGAGGGTGCAGACAAGTTTGAGAGTGAGAGCTGGAGCTAGAAAGGGGTGAGGTTCCCTTAGAGTGGGGTCTGGAGGTGAGAGAGAGAGGGGTTTCAAGGTGGTCCTAGTGGAGGTGCATCTAATGTCATGGGTATAGTTGTTGCTGGATTGATCTGGGTGTATAGAAGAGACAGTATATACTGAGGTGGATACTGCTAGGTGGCCATTTAATGTTCAAAAGTGTGTGTCACATAATGGGTCTTTCACTGCGAGAGTGTGAGGGAGAAGAGAGGAGAGGAAAGTGGGAGTAATGAAGTGCATAGAATAAGCACTGATATGTAGGTTGTCATGGTTTTTGTTTTTTTTCTGTTATTTTAGACTAAGATTACTTAAGACTGTAGGAGGATTTGGTGACCTCTGGTGGTGAGTGAATATAAGGAGCAGATAGCAAAGTGGCCTGATAGGTTCTGAAGCATGATCGCATGATTCTATCATAGCTATATATACAAGTGTTGAGCAAGAGTTGTGGTGGGGGCAGTGGGGCAGCCGGCGCACAGCGCCAGCAGGGCTAAACAGAATTGAGCACCAGGGAGAACTTCATTTCGTGGCAGCATTCGAGCAGTACCTCAGCCTGGCTCCTCTGGGATTTGTCTTTCAGTGAATGCGTACCTGCTTGCTTTCAGCTTGGGGAGGGCAGGTTCGACTCCCTCATGACCTTGACTGCAACTGCGGTCCAGCTGTGGACAAAGGACAGGTAGAGAGGGACAGAGTTATGTAGGGTTGGAGAAAGGGGGAGGGCTAACAGTAACAGAGCAGCTTCAGGAGTGCACCAATTGCTTCCAAGGCACCAGAAAATGAAATCGAAGCACAGCTATGGGCTTGCTGAAACTGCGCTGGATTTTAAAATTAAGAGACTGCAATCTCTAAAAATCGTAGTTTGTAGAAGGCAGACCAGAAGGATTTACATTAAATTAAAGGTTAAAATTAAGAGACTACAATCTCTAAAAATCATAGTTTGTAGAAGGCAGACTAGAAGACTTTACATTAAATTAAAGGCAGGTATTACTGAGGGGTTTCGTGGCCCATTGGGCAGGTTACACATTGGGTAGTTTTTTAAACAGTGAGATTGGCGCCAAAAGCAAACGGTCTTACAATCAGTTACAGGCTACTAGATTGAGCAGAGTTTTTGGAAAAATAAGTATAAATAAACTATCTCCATATGTATGGGGACAGAAAAGAAATCTCCTTTTTTTGGTTTTAAAGTCTTTAAGTCCAGCACCGGGGAGAGCTTTGTTTCGTGGCAGCGTTCGAGCGGTACCTCAGCCTGGCTCCTCTGGGCTTTGTCTTTTGGTGGATGCGTACCTGCTTGCTTTCGGCTTGGGGAGGGCAGGTTCGACTCCCTCACAACCTTGACTGCAACTGTGGTCCAGCTGCTTGCTTTCGGCTTGGGGAGGGCAGGTTCAACTCCCTCACGACCTTGACTGCAACTGCAGTCCAGCTGCTTGCTTTCAGCTTGGGGAGGGCAGATTCAACTCCCTCACGACCTTGACTGCAACTGCAGTCCAGTTGCTTGCTTTCAGCTTGGGAAGGGCAGGATCGACTCCCTCACGACCTTGACTGCAACTGTTGATGAGAATTTGGAAAGATTTAGCCAACTATAGGGTGATATTTGAGACAACATTTATTTACTGAATTTTGTTGACTGGGTAGGCCCGACTAAGTGTCCCTTTTAAGGGGGGAAACCTTGTTTTTTTTTTTTTTTCATTCCTATTTCTCCTGTGCACCGAGTGGCTCCCATCTGACTGACTGACTCCCCCAGCTCTGTCCCCTGGAATTATCGGGGCTTACCTTACACCCAGTCCAGGAGCGGTGTCTGCGGAGAGTCAGTCACTATCCTGCCACCGGTTGACTTTTTTCCCATTTTCTCCCCAGTTACCTGAGGACTCCAGGAGAAGGACGCATGCATGTGGAGGCATGCATGCACCTTACAGCCCCAGTAACAACCCTTCTCCGTCCCACCCCATTGGCCTACCACCAGCACCCTCACTTGTGCAGCCCCTCGGCCTCCACCAGGGGGTAGCCATGAGTGAGGGAAGCCTCCTCACCTCCCTGGAGAGGAGAGCTGCCTTAGCACCCACTCCAGGAAAAAAAACATTTCCTCCTGTGTATAACATATAAATATGTCTAGATTAACTGAGATATGTGTAATGTGTTGCCCTCTGACACTGAACTGAGGTACATTATGACACTCACCAGTCAGTGCTGGTGCTTCTGGGAATTTCCACTGTGCCACTGTGAACTGGGGTGTATTCAGGGTCACTGGAATCCTCGCTAACCACTGGGCCCAAGTAATAGTGGTGATCATAAATCATCTCAGTTTCAAACACACTGTCTTCAGACAGATCATTCTCTTCCTTGAAAGTGCCAGCATCCGCACCAAGAGATGGATTTGGCATGCTCCAGTCACTCACAGCATTGCCAGAGTCAAGTTCCAATGTAGAAGTACTACCCTCCATTGTGAGTTGCATGTGCTGCCGTTCTGGAGCTGATGTCATGTGTCACATGAATGCACACTCTACCGTTTTTGGCCTGATGACGAGCATCATTCAAAACACCACAAAACTACAAAAAAGGTAGGAATGTATTTATCAGTTCTGGGCACTCTCCACTACTGAATGATGCACTGCTATGCATATGGCCAAATTCCCTCTTTAAACTTACAAAGTTGTGTCCCTGGGATGATATTGAAGCATACCTGATAACTTTTGAAATGGTTGCTGAGCCTGCAAATGGCCAAAACAGCAATGGGCAATCAGGCTGGTACCTTACAGGAAGCAGTATAGTGTAGTGGTTAAGGGCACTGTGCTGCAAACCTGGAGACCTGGGTCTGAATCCCACTGGCAAGTCACTTTAATTCCTTCTGCTCCAAGGTCACACCTGGACACATGCTCCAACTTAATGTGCCTTTCCTGGTTAAACAATTTTCCCTTTTCCTTTATCTAGCAGGTAAAGACCAATTTTCCTACAGCAATATGGACATTGCACAGTCAGAAAACTATCACTTTATAAACAGAAAAATCCTTAAAAAATATGACACCTCGGTAGAAACCTACAGGCAAAGATTCCAGTCCCTGAACTACAGCTCAGTTGACAGTCTTCAAAAAGCCTTCACCTGACTCAGGCAACTCCTCATTAAATGACTCCAGCAAGATGACAAAACAGGCCCCAGATCATCAACATATTTGAAATAGAACAATTCATCAACATCCTTTCCACAGATGTGCAGCTTTGGGTAAAAGAATACTGACCAGAAAGTGGGAAAAGTCTGTTTCTTTGGCCAGGGACTATCAGATGGCCAGACAGACACCACAATAGTACAGTAACATCCAAGGAATAGTAAGACCCTATTTTTCCCTATTTAACTCCAGGTTAGATAAAAATGCTGGTGGGGTAACAAATCTGCACCCAAAGACTTTATTTGCTATAACTGTAATAGGTCAGGCCATATTGCAAAAAACTGCCATAAACATAAGGAGGGCAACACTAGGGCAGATTTCTCATTAGTAAATTGGGGGCAAATATTTAATAGATGTCAAGCTGGGAGATAAGATTGTGAAGGAAATTGCAGATTTGGGAAGCCAACAGACCCTGGTACATGATGAAGTTTTGAGAAAAGACTGCAAAACGACTGGGTACTGGGGTCATCTGCATCCATGGGGACACTGAATACTATCCCACCACCCAAGTGACTCTGAGCATTAATGGGGTGTTGCACCAAATGAAAGTGTGGGTGCTACCTAAGTTGCCTGTACCTGTGATTATTGGAAATTACTTTCCAGGATTTGTGAAGTTAATCACAGTGGGAGTAAATCCTGCTGTGTAAGAAGCTGTGACAACAAGAGTATAGGCAAAGAAAATATCAGATGTTGGGGACTCTTTTCCTTTTGGTGACATTGATTTGGACTTGTTTGAGGCCAGCTCCAAGATCTGGAAGTCCAGGAAAGAAAGAAGACACTGGGAAAAACAATTTCAAAAAAGACTGGTGGACAACAGGGGCTGATATATGAAAATGTTGAAACTAAACGGATCACTGATTGTCAGCTTGCTTCTGAACAAACTCACAATGTTTCTCTCAAAGGTTATTTTAAGCAGCTGGGGTGAAACAAAAACAGAGTGAACCAATGTTTTATAAATTTAATGGGCTACTGTACAGAGAGTGGGTTAATCCTCAGATGTAGAAACAGAGCAATTGGTCATACCAAAGAAGTACAGAACTGAGTTGTTACAGATACTGTAGCACATGATAGTCCTATGGCTGGTCACTCAGGGAGGGATCACACCCTTACTAGACTGCTGTACAGATTTTACTGGCTGGGGATTCATGAGGATGTTGCTACTTATTACCAGTCTTGTGCTGAATATCACAAAGTAGCCCCAGTGACTAAAAATAAAAAGTTATCCCTGGTGCCCCAACCCTTGATAGATATCCATTTTGAGAGAATTGCAATGGATGTGGTTGGCCCCTTAGACAAAAGAAAAAAGGGTAATGGATTAATTTTGTTAATATGTGACTATGCTACTCCATACCCAAAGACAATTCCAATATATACTGTCACAGCCCCAAAAGTAGCAGAAGAGCTTGCCAAAATTTTCAGCTGGGTGGGCATACCTAAAGAGATTATTACTGATCAGGATTAATAAGTTTAGTGCTGCATTACTGAAGGAGCTGTACCAGCTACTAGGTATCACTGCCATAAAAACCTTCCCTCTCAGACAGACAGTCTTGTCGAGCATTTTAATTAAATCTTAAAAACCCCATGTTAAAAAGGTTTGTAAAAGTGGAAGGGAAAGATCGTGACCAGTACTTACTTTATCTGATTTTTGCTTACAGAGAAGTGCTACAAGCATCAACAGGGTTTTCTCCTTTGAAATGTTTGTATGGCAGGCAACCTAGAGGGCCACTACATGTAATAAAAGAAATATGGGAAGATAGCCACACTCGGAAAAAATCTATTACATCTTATATGTGTGCACTGAGAAAGAAATTGGCAAAATATGTTAAATTGCCCACAGTAATCAGGAGGATGCCCCAAAACAGAAGAAGATGTATTATGACCATGGGGCAAAAGAAAACATTTTTGAGTCAGGTGAAAAGGTACTGCTACTGTTACCCATTACAGAAAACAAACTGTTAATGAAATGGCAAGGGCCTTATAAAGTGGCTAGACATACTGGTACAGTTAACTATGACATTGAGGCCCCTGATAGTAAAAACCCTACCAAGATATACCATGCTAATCTCCTGAAGAAATGGGTTGAAAAAACACCAAAGGTTGTTTTGCTAGTCTTACCAGAAACTGCTAAAGAAGATATTGATATAGCTTATGACAGACTGGAACAAACTGTAAATGATGATGCTGTAAAGGTGAATGGTTCCATACCCACAGAACAAACTGCAGAAGTCTGTAACTTGAACAAGACATTTGAAAGTGCTTGTACCACACTGTGAGACTGAGCAAAAGAGGTTGAGCACGTAATAGTGACAGGGAATGCTCGCCCTGTCAGACAAAAGACAAACTGATTACCAGAGCAGTTAAGAGCAGACTTGGGTTAAGGAAATACAAAAAAATGAAAGAGCTGGGTATCATAGAAGAATCAAAAAGTGCTTGGTCATCACCAATGGTGACTAAATAAAAAAGAAGGGTGTGTAATTATCCGTCTTGATTTTAGGAAACGTAATCAAGTGTTCATATTTGACAGCTATCCTATGCCCAGGATAGATGATGTGGTGGGCAGATTGGGAAATGCCAAGTACATCAGTACCCTCAGTCTCATCAAGGATTATTGGCAAATTCCTCTAGCTAAAGAATCCGGAGACAAAACTGCATTTTCCAATCCAATTGGAATCTACCAGTTCACCACCATACCATTTGGTTTACATAGTACTCCTGTTACATTCCAGTGATACATGGATGGAATTGTAGTCCCTCGTACTATTTATTGTACTGCTTATCTGGATGATGTCATGGTGTACAGTCCAGACTGGAAAAGCCAACTGGAACACCTATGCACAGTTATAAAATCAATCAAAAATGCATGTCTGACCATTAATCCTACCAAGTGTGCATTGGGCATGCAAGAAACCAGATACAGTATTTGGGCTGTATTTTGGGAAGTGCAGAAGTAAAGCTAGAGATTTCCAAGATAGAAGTTGTAGCTAACAGTCCTGTCCCTAAAACAAAGGAACATGTGAGATCATTTTAGGGCTGGCTGGTTACTACAGGAGATTTGTTTCCAACTTTGCCCAGTTAGCTATTCCCCTCACTGAACTCACAAAAAAACGGTACCTGAATAATGTGAATTGGTCCCCAGAGTGTGATGAAGCATTTGGGTCATCAAGGCTATATTATGTGCAGCTTCTGTTTTAAGAAGTCCAGACTCTGAGAAAAAAATTCTGTTACAGACAGATGTAGCAGAGGTAGGCCTAGGTGCAGTCCTGAGTCAGAATATAGATAGGAAGGAGCATCCCATTCTGTATATCAGTAGGAAACTGCATGACAGAGAAAAAGTACTCTGCTGTTGAAAAAGAATGTCTTGCTATGAAATGGGCAATGGAGTCCCCTAAGTCTTATTTGCTAGGAGCTGACTTTGTACTTATAACAGATTACAATCATCTCTGTTGGCTTAACCAAATGAAAGACACAAATCCCAGAATTACAAGGTGGTACCTTGCACTACAGCAATTTAAAATCAAAGTGATGCACAAATCTGGAAAAGAAAACCTCAGTGCTGATTTGCAGTCGCGATATGGTTCAGGAACCGAGAATTCAGAAGGTTGAGCAAAAAAATGTGTGTGTGCTTAAACTGAACTATTTTCTGTAAAATGCTATATGGAAAAGGGATATTGAATATGCAGAGATCTGTAAATGTTATAAGGTAATATTAACAGATAAATAAAAGAAAGGTTTGAAAACCTGTTTTTTTAAAGAACAGAAGAAAAAACAGGTTCCCCTTTAAACAGCGGGTATGTGACAGGGTTGAATAAGACACTGTCCCATCTGTTATGCAGAGAGAGAGAGAGAGAGAGAGACAGTTAAAAGGAATGATATTTCTGTTCTCTCTTATTCTGTTACACTTCTTTCTCTTGTCTGTCTGATTTGTGCAATCAGATTTTTCCTATGGCACCTAAGGAACTGGTCACTCCGAAGGTTCCGTCCACTATCTCTCTGCCTTCACTTGCTGTTTCTATATTTTCTCCTTCCCCTTACTTCTCTGTGGTTAAAAATATATGTGAATCTGTATATGAACCGGGAGCCCTTAGTTTGCCAATGTATATAATTATATTGTTGAAATGACTGCAGAAAGTGATTTGGAATTGAGATGGTTAATGTCCAGACATAGTTGGAACTCCACAAGTTCATTTACAGAGTTGTCAACAGGAAATCAGTTCTGGGACACAATGTTGTATTTTGTTGCACCTGCAAGAAAGACATTGACGAAGTTCTGATGCATTTTGTGAGAAACAGGAGATGTATCTAAACAAGTTCAGGATGCAGAAGATAATTGCCAGGAAAAGACATTATATATAAAGACAGCAATGTTTGTTTAGAGAGAGAGAGAAAGAGAAAGAGAGAGAGAGAGAAGGAGGGAGAGAGACTGAGATTTTAAAAGAAAAACTGTTGGACTTTTTTTGTTTGTTTGAACTGCTGTATGGAAAACTATCCTGTACAATCTTATGTTTTTTTGTTATTGATAATAATAAAATGCTATTTGGAAATTTTATAACTTCTCCTGGTTTGGCTATGCTTCCTGACCTGTGCCTTGACGACATTGATGACATAACAAGCCAAATGCAACACTGACACCAGCAGTTGGAATCAAATAGAAAGTTATATCATCATACAGAACAGGTATAAAAGGTAAAACAAGGAAATTATATGTTGTGTAAATTAAATATACAATGGTTTGGCTCAAAAGACACAGTTTTTCATCACTTGTGTTCTGGCAGGACTTTCATAACTTCTTGTGGATCAGACACTCATGAGTTATGGTCCTGCAACCTAACTTGTGAAGACAGATTGCATATTTGGATTCAGTGTATTGCATATCCCCTATATACAGCAGTACTTCACAAGTTATTGCTTGAAAAAATTATTGTGTTTGCCAATTAGTCTGTTTTTGTTTTATTTTAACAGATGGCTTCAGTGCATCAGTAGGAAGTATGATGTCATCAGCATTGTGGCATCTGTGCAGTGGTTGGATCAGTATCAACAGTTTACAACAATTTTTTTATATGTTGCTGTAACTGATGTCACTGCTGTTTTCAACCACACTTCTGCTGTCTCCTTGCCCTGTGCATGAGGTGCATACACAGCACCCCTGTACTGATAGTGTATGCACTATGTTGTCCCTCATATGGCAGACAGTATTTCCAGCACCATCTTTCTTCATGGTGCTCCTGTACTTCTGTACACTGAGTCCACCAGTGAAAGAGCTGTGGATCATAACAGATAAATGGATGCAGCAAGACAAGCAGCAGCGGAGACACACAAGAGGACAGGCAGACTACTAGTGTGCATTAAAACAGCCTGGAGCAGGACAAGTAGCCAGTGTCTACTGCCGAGAAGACAGTCTTCCTTGAAGATGCCCTTTTCAGAATTAGCAGTTTCTGTGATCTGGGTGTTCAATTGTAAGTGACCAGATCAGGACTGGAAGCTAGTCAGGGATGATAGTGGACATGTTGGCAAGATACTATCTCCAAACCATGGTAAAGACTATGATTGAGTTTTTTTTGGGAGCTTTAAAAGGGGAATATTTTAACAAGTGGGCAATAAAGCAGGAAAGGGTGCTTGTTGTTGTACTATGACCACATACCCAAGACATGGTACTTTTATGAAGTGGGACCAAATCAACCTGCATCCATTGGCAGTATATGGATATAGATATATACAGTAGATACACACACACACACACACACACACACACACACACACACACACACACACACATACACACACACATTTGTACATAGGTATTTACACACTCATACACACATACATACACATATATACTGACATACATATATCCATATAAACAGACATATACATGCATACATATATACAAACATATTATAAATGCAAACAGATACATATCTGTATATTTTCTTAAAGTGGCACAGTAGTACAGCTATAGTTAGGGTTGAGTAGGGGTTTCTATGTTAAACCTCAAACTTTGCACTTTATTATCTTCACAACTGTTGAATAGATTTGCACAGCATTTTGCAAGCATGGCCTCAGGGGGTAGTTCTCTTGACATGCCAAGTTTCATTCTGCTCAGATGTGTGGATTCTGTGACCTGGATAGTGAAAAAGTTAAAACAATCTTTCTTTTTTGCTTTATTTGTCATCATCTAGTGCCCAGACAGTTTGGAATTTAGGTCTGCAAATTTTAGGGTAGAAAGGGCTTGGGCCACAGATGTGCATTTGGTTGGTTTGGTAGAAAAATATTAATCCATTCCAATGTTATTCAATTTTAAAATTTTAGTTCTGAGTACGTTCAGAACAGTCTTTTGGATAGCTGCTTGGAATGAAAAAAGAATTTGGTCCATATGAAAAAGGATCCTTTTCCATATGGGGGGAGGGGTTAATCCTTTTTCATGAGGAAAAATATTTTTCTTATGGCCACCATCTTGTTTTGATTTAAAAAAAAAATTGAAAACTCGCAAAAATAGCATCCTGGACCAACAACAACACATGTATCTTGGTCATTGGGACTCCATTAGGTGGATTCTGCACTTAGTTTCTGGAAATATTACCCAGAAATGTGTTTTGTTTTACATTTAAAAATTATTTTTGTGACTTGATTTTCTTGTTTCATATGGGCATATGAAAAAAGAATTGGTCCATACAAAATAAAAAGTTATTTTCCCCCCCCGATTCTTTTTTCGTATGAAGGCATTCTTTTTTTATATGAATGAAAACATATGTGAAAAAGGATGCCCTCATATGAAAAAAGAATGGGGAAAAAACTAAGTACAAATTCTTTTTTTGTATGAAGTCATCTTTTTTTATAGGAAAAAAGAATGCCCTCATACAAAAAAAGAATTTGGACTTGGCTTTTTTCCACATTCTTTTTTCATACAAAAGAATCCTTTTTTTTGCATGCCCTCATATAAAAAAAAAAATTCTGGACAGTTTTTTTCCCATTCCTTTTTTAAATGAAGGCATCTTTTTCCTACATTTTTTTCATTCATATGAAAAAAAGAATTCCCTTACACAAAAAAAAAATTTGTAATGAGTTTTTTCCATATTCTTTTTCATATGAAGGAATCATATTTTCATATGCTTTTTTCATTCATATCAAAAAAGAATGTCCTCATATGAAAAACAAATTTGGACTTCATTTTTTTCCACATTCTTTTTTTGTTTGAAGTAATCCTTTCTCGTATTCTTTTTTCATTCATACAAAAAAAAAAAAGAATACCCTCGTACAAAGAAAGAATTTGGACTCAATTTTTTCCCTGATTCTTTTTTATATGAGGGCATCTTTTTTGTATGGGTTTTTCATTTCATACGAAAAAGGATTCCTTCATATGAAAAAAGATTTTGGACTTACAGTAGTCCCCCCCACATTTGAACTTCAAGAAGCCATAACTCCCTCAATATTTGGACTTAAGGGACAGTCTATATATCAAAACAAAGGTCTTAATGAGTACTACAAGAATAATATATAACCCCCCAAAAAATGTAGAACCCACATTAAAAAATTAAAAAATTAAAAAATGCAAATTCCCATAGGATAACATTGCAACTTCAATAAGCTATAACTCCCACAATGTATGGACTTAATGGGAAACTCAAAACAAATGTCTTAATCAGTACAACAAGAATAACACATATTCCCCCATAACATCTAAGGAAAATATAAAAAAAAGCATACAAATAAAAAATGCAAATTCCCATAGGATAACATTGGATCTTTAACAAGCCATGCAATGAAGGAAAGAAATAGCAACATAGATATATACATCTATGGAGAGATGGAAGCACATGGCTTGGAGGGCCCTGTGGTCCCATTGGCAAATAAGGATGTGATTATACTATCTCAAAAAGTAAGGAAATCCATTGCAAAAAAGGTTGTTAATTCACTAGTTAGGGTTAAAGCAACAAAGGTAAGTAAACGTGGCTTTAGGATTTCCAACTCCTAACATTCCCTCTGCAGACAGCAACAGAAAAAACATTATGTTCCTCTCTTGTAGTCTTCGTAAATCAGGGTACAGGTGTGGCTTGGTTGTCAAACCTAATGCTAACTCCATTCTCATATACTGTACATATCTCAGATTATTTAATGATGGAATGGGGTGATCATTAAGGTTGACAACCCTAAGACACACCCCTTGCCTGAATTGTAAAGACGCAAGAGAGGTGAAACTGTAATGAGTTTTTCTGTTGCTGCCTGCAGGATGGAGTGGGGTGTTAGGGTTGGAAATCCTAATGCCAAATTTCCCTACTTAGTCACTGTAACACTATCTAGTGCTATATACATATATATATTAGATATACATTTACCTATATGTGTATGTCTATAGCTAGGTACTTAGGTAAATCAGAAGTAGAAGTGCATGACAGGCATTTCTAGTCTACTCCCCCACAATACAGTGGTGATCCATTTATCCTCTCAGGTATCCATGTGGGCATCTAAGTAAATCCTGAAACAATCCAAATGTGGAGCATCAATGATATTCTGGGGCAAGTTATTCCAACAATTTACTACTCTCTGCATAAAGAACCTCTTTTATCAGTTCTAAATAGTTTACCACATAGTTGTTTATCATGGTTCCTGGTAATGTATGTTGTGTCATTGAGTTCAAAACCCATGTTTGCCAATAACTCATTATTCTTTATTACTATTTATTTATTTATTGAAATTGTTTCACCAGGATGGCACACTGAGCAAAAAGATGCTCGTCTTCTGGTGCGGCCTGGGGGGTGAGGGTACAGTGGGAGATAACTCGCAGGTTATCAAGAGTTGCATATACAAGAAATACAGTAGAACATAGCTGAGCACAATTACAGCAATACAGTAGACTGAGATTCAGTTGAACAGTTTACAGAGAAAGCTTCAGTTATACAGTTGCAGGATACAATTGTGTAATGGAATAGGGACAAGACAATCAGTACAGTTCAACAACAACATTTGGCAGGCATAGATTATATTACAGACTTAACCAGAGAAATGTGCTGGATAATTTATAACTCGTGGGATAGAATTGGATAGCTGAGGTGTGACACTGGGAGTGGATAATAAGTGAGGATCAGGCAGTATCAAGTAGGATTTAGGACAGGGCAAAGTCCATGTACCAAGAAGTGCTGAAGTTGGTATAGATAAGCCAGCTTCCATAGCGTAAGCTAGGTGCCGCTGGTCAGGCAGTCAGGAGGGGGTGGTATAAGGGGACACTTCCGGGGCTTAAGAGCAGGAGCAATTTACTGAGAGGTAGTTTGCTAGTGCTGAAGACAGGGAGTGGGTAGAGGAGGAGTGGTGAATTGGGAAGGGAGTTCATTCCAGAGTTTGGGGAAGTGGTAGGAGAAGGCAGATTTCCCAATAGTGGTTTTCCGCCTAGGGATTCGTAGCTTCCAGTCATTGAGGGATCTGAGGGCATGAGAAGGGGAGGGAGCTGGGGTAAGTAAGGTAGAGAGGTATGAGGGCAGGGCGTCATGCCAGAATTTGGCTACAAATTTAGCACAGTGCTGCAGGCAATGGTTTTCTAGGGAAGAGAATGCGAGGGCATGGTAGAGGTTACAGTGATGGGTGCAGGGGGTGGCTTCGAGGGCGAAGTGACAGAAGGCATGGTAAAGTGTGTCCAGTCTGGATAAGGTAGATTTGGGAGCAGCACTGTATACTATGTCGCAGTAGTCAAATGAGGTGAGGATCATCTTATGCACTAGCTGTCACCTGGCCATGAGAGGGAGGCAGTTGCAGTTCCTGTAAAGGGCTCTGAGCATGGGGCGCAGTTTTTTTATGATTGCATCAATGTGATCAGAGAAGGACAGGTGATGGTCGAGCCAAACCCCGAGGTAGCAGAAGGAAGTGACGTCCTCCAGTACCATCCCATCAAGGGTGTGGAAGGTAGGGAGGGAAGGGAGCCTGGTTAGACATTGCTGAGTGCTGAAGGTCATGGTAGTAGTTTTGTTCACATTGAGAGAGAGCTGGTGAGAGCTAAACCATAACTGTACCATGTTGAAGTCAGCCTGGAGGTTGGCTGTTACCTCTTCTGGGGAGGAGCCAGAGGCAAAAAGGACAGTATCGTCTGCATACATTTGAATAGACATGGATGAACACACTAGAGGGAGGTTATTTAGAAAGATGAAGAACAGGATAGGGCCAAGTACTGATCCCTGGGGAAATCCGGTGGCTATAGGGAGGGGCGAAGAGGTGACGTTGGTGATTCTAACTGATTGAGTTCTGTCAGAGAGGTAGGCACTGAACCAACTGGTAGCTGAGCCAGCTAGACCTGCTTCTGAGAGGCATTGAAGTAGCAGAGGGTGGGAGACTGTATTGAAAGCTTTGGCAAGGTCTATGAAAATGGCCGAGGTGATCAACCCTTTGTCCATGCCTGAGAGGATGGAATTCGTGAACCTAACCAGGGAGGAGGCTATGGAATGGCCCTTCCTGAAACTGGACTGGAACTTCATGAAGAAGTTGGTGTCAGAGAGGAAGGAGGTGAGTTGGTTGAGCACTAAGTGTTCTTGTAGCTTTGCAAGTGCAGGGAGGAGGAAGATAGGGTGATAATTGGAGGGGGCAGTGGTGACACCCCCTTTAGGGAGGGGGATGATGATGGCCTGCTTCCAGACCAGGGGGACAGAGGCAGAGGAAAAGGAGAGGTTTAAGAGGGTGGCGGAGGGGGGTTGCAATGGCTGGGGCAGAGAGGTGGAGGCGATTGCAGTCGAGGCCATCGGGGGATTTTCCTTTTGTTGTGTCGAGGGCCTGAAGGGCTTCGAGGACATCAACTGGCAGGATTTCTTTGAAGGAGAGGTTGGGGGGCCCACTGGAATTAGAACATAGGGAGGAGGACTGAGTGGCACCGAGGTGGGCAGGAAGAGAGGAGGGCGAGGCACAGGAGGAGAAATATGTGTTGAATGCAGTGGCAACATCCTGTGCATTAGTGAGGAGGGAGTTGTTCATGAGGAGGAGGGGGGGAGGGTGGACAATTGGGGGGGAGAAGACGGAGTGAATGACCGTCCAGAATTTGGATGGACAGTTTAAGTTGGAACGAAGGGAGGAGCTGAAGTATTCCACTTTAGCTAGGCGACTTGCTCTGGTGCATTTGTTGCATAGAGACCGATAGATGACAAGGTCGCTTGGGAGGTGTGAGGTTTTGTGAGTGCTCCATGCTTTGTCCCGAGCGATTTGGCAGGCTGTCAGTTCCTGGGTGATCCAGGGCAGGTGATAACCATGAACCTTGGAGTGACGCAGTGGGGCGTGAGCGTCCCAGACTTGGAGGAACGTGTTTTGGAAATGAAGGAAGGCATCGTCGATAGAGCAGGGTTTGGCGGAGGATTCCCAGCAAGCAAGAGCTAAGTCTTCAAGCACAGAGGAGAGGTTTAGAGATTTGTAGGAATGCTGGAGTATGAACTTTGGAGGGGGTCGAGGTCGGTGTATTTTCCAGACTAGATAAATAATGTGGTGATCACTTAGGGAATCGGGTAGGAGCCCTAAAGCGATAACCTAGTGGGGGGTGGCTGGTGAGGCCCCAGTCTAGTAGTGAGTGGTTTCCCGTTTTGGAGTTTAGGCGTGTGGGCTCGGAGATGGTTTGTGAGAGGTTAAGCGAGGCAATGTCCGTCCGGGTTTTGTTGAAGGAGGGAGCTAGCCAGTTGTGATTGAAGTCGCCCATGACATAGAGTTCACCAGTAGGGGTTTGGGAGACAATTTGTTCTAGGAGATCAGTGACAGACGTAGCTGGGAAGCCAGGCCGGCAATAGACTCCAGCTATGTAGATAGGGAGGGAGAAGGGGAGAGTCAGTTGAAGCAAGAGAATTTCATAGACATTGGGTTCAGCTTTGGCTAGGGTGATTGAGAAACCCAGATCAGAGTTTACATAGATAGCCACACCACCGCCTCTAGTTGACCTGTCCTGACGGGCAATTGCGTAGCCTGGAGTAGCAATTGAGTAGTCAGGGACTTGTTTGTTTAGCCAAGTTTCAGAGAGGACGATGACATCAGGGGCATAGTGTGCTGTGAGTAACTGGAGGGAGTCAAGTTTAAGGAGCAAGCTACGTATATTTAGGTGCAGAAGGTGCAGACCCCGTGGGAGATGATCTCCAGTGGGGTTAGGAGTTGTGTTAGGGTAGGGGCCTGCTGCTGAATGCACCATGGGTAGGTTTGAGAGGCCGGGGTTAGGATGTATGTCCCCTGCTGCAAGTAGTAAGAGACCAATAGTAAGGTAGCTAGTGAACACTTGTGTGCAACTGAGGGCTGTTGTCCGTCATTTGGGCAGAGTAGGAGGGCATTTATGAGGGGCGGATCAGAAGATAATTAGGTGAAGAATAGCCCAAGACTGCGATGGTGTAAGGAGGAAGGGGCAGGGTGGTAAGGTGCAGTGGGACCAGTTTGTGTTGGGGGGTAAGCTGGTCATTGAATTTACAGGCTGGTAAGAGCCGCCGAGATGCAGCATGAAGGGGGCAGGCAGGCTAGGGAAAGCAGGGGGAAAGTGGACAGGAGAGGTGGAAGGCAGGAGAGAAGGGTAGTTAGGAGTAGCATCTGTTCAGTCTGGGGAGACATGTTCCCTGGGTACAGGGAGTAAAAACGTGTAGCAATTCAGAGAGCACTGTATAGTTGGGGTGAGGAAATTTGACAGCCAGTATAGGGTAGGCTGGAGCCAGAGGTTGGGATGGCCTATGAACAGGCACGGTATTGGACCAACCAGAGAGGCTCCAGTGGATTGGGGAAGGAAGTAGGGAATTTAATCATGGAGGGGGTGGGGGAGGGAGGAGGAACAAAAAACCCTGTGTAACAGCAGTCCGGGTGCTGGCAGAGGTGCACGGATTGTGGGTTTAGCCCCTGGCCAATGCACTTCAGGGAACAACGAGAGCCAGCCAATAGAAGGCTGCGGTGCTTCCGACTGCTCCAATCAGCTTACGGAGTGGGTCCCGGGTGAAGCACTGGTTGTTCACCTGGGAATCAGCATTTTGCGGTGGTAGGAGCTCCCAGCAGGGGTCGGTGGCTCGTTTCTGGAGCCGAGGCGGTCCGTCCGGCTCGGTAAGGTCCGCCCACATAGGGCTGCCTTAAAGACTAGAATTAGATCTCCTCTCAACCATCTCCTTTCCAGACTGTGCAGTCCTAATATTTTTATATGTTTATAATTGAATTTGTCCATACCATATATAGATTTAGTGAATCTCCTTTGCACCCTCTCCATGTTATGGATATCACTCTTGAGATAGGGTGACCAAAACTGATAGCAATAATCCAAGTGTGTTCACACCAAGGATCTATGCAGGGGCAAAACAACATCACTATGTTTGCTAATAGCACTTCTTTTAATGCACCCCAAACTTCTGGGAGCTTTAGCAACAGCAGCTGAATTGCTTGATCTAAAAGGCAGATTTGGTTGAATAACAATCCCTAGGTCTCTTTCATCCTTGAAAACTTTCAGTACAGTGCTACTCAAGTTGTAAGATGCACAGATGTTATTTCCCAAATGGAGCACTACACATTTATCGGGGTTAAATTTCACCTCCCTAGTTTCAGACTACTGAAATAATAAAGACAAGATCAACCTGGATCTTGGCAGCATCATCCCAGTTTTGTACTCTGCCTCCAATAGGGGTGAGCGAAAGCAGGGTGGAACTTCTGCAAAAATCGGAGAAATTTCATGGAAGTTTCCGAACTTTCACCTGTGACAGAGCAGAAAACTTCTGTGAAAGTTATGGGTGAAATTTCACCATTTACACAGTAAAATAAGCCCTGGAGGCTAGTGGTCCCTCCCCCCCACTGGATCACTCACCCGACCCGGAAAAAAAAAATGCCCCCAGTTTTGCAATCCCTCCCCCACCCCATCACCTTTCTGAGAATTGAGGCTTCACTTGCCCTGGTGGCTAATGGTCCCTCCCTCCCTCCACCTCACCCACCCAAAGTGAAATTGTCCAGTAACCCTCCCATCCCTATTTTGTCTGTAGTACTGTTGAAAACAAATTCCCTAGTGGTCTAGTGTTTTTTAACACCCCTCCCATCCCCAATCCAAGTCCCTGAATATATATATTTAATTCCCTGCTCCCTGGTGGTCTAGCGCCTCCACCCCTACCCCAGCAGGTATCCCAACCCCCAGCTCCCACCCCCATCCCAAACACCAGCGGGCGGATCAGCACAGCCCTCCTCTCTCGCCACCACAGCTGGCCCACCCACTGAGCTGTCAATAAATGAGCATGTTCTTAAAGTTATTCAAAAAACAAGTTTCCAATTATAGTCAATGGGAAAAGTTAACAAACTATTCAACAGTGTCACAAATGCAGTTTTTAGTGTCACAAATGACCCCTGTAGTGTGTGAGTCAGCCATTTTTTTTCAATTATTGGTCACAGAAATGCTTGGCATTTAAATTTGGGACCCTCTGGGGACACAATTATTTTTGTGTTCACCTAGTCGAGCCCTGAGGATGCTAGCCATGTCTTTTTTTTGGGGGGTGGGGGTTAAACACCCCAGAAATAAGTTTTTCAATTTTTTGTAAACTGTAGTGTCACAAAGTAGTGTCACACTTGTGACAATTTCGTGATTTTTTTTTGCGAAAGTGTCGTGATTTGCAACACTACTTTGCAACACTATGCCCGAAAGAATAGGGAACCTTTGCCACCCTTCTGCAAAAGAATGGTTTGGTCTTTTGGGCTGAAATTTGGAGGGAGGACAGCCAAGATCCCACAGATGTGCCTTTTGGTGGCTTGGTGACAAAATATTACAGGGCTGCAAAGTTACAGTACTTCAAATTTGACAATTTTCCCCATAGGATAACATTGCAGCGTTCACCGCGCCTTTCGGGGTCTTATCTCGAAACCGCTTCGAGATATGGACTTTTCATTGGAAAAATGCTTAGCCCCCCCACTAGGGGGCTAAGTATGAAACTAGCCAGGAAAGTCATAAATCATACGAAATTGTAATTTTTTTCTACGTCGTACGGTTGCTGAGATATAAGCAGTTTAGTATTCCTAGGGCAGGATATTCAGAAATGCACCAAAGGCATGCGCAACCCCAGTGCAGCGCAAGTCAACTGCACAATGGTTCAGTGACTACGCTATTCAATGGCTGCGCACCTCAACATGTGCCAGCTCAACATGGCTGAATATCGCAGCTGCTGAGCCATGGCGCAGTGAGGGTTGCACAAGGGAGCAGCCAGAAATGCGCCCTAGCACACCAAAGGATGCGCAAGGGGCAGAGGAAGATGTGCCAAGGCACAGCAGGAAAAGACACAGGCACAGCAGTGTGCCAGGCAAGGGAGACGGGGGGACAGTGTGGGAAGGTGGGGGCACCAGGCCAGGAACACTGGCAGGGACACATAGCCAGCACACAGGTGACCACTGCACATGGAGTGCAGGCATGCAGCCAGCCCACCCCCCCAGTGGAGAGCACAGGGCACAGGCGGCACTGACTTCCAGGGCTGAGCACCATAGACCACCACCCACTGGATGGCACGTGGATGCCCAGACAACAGCAAGCCACACCCTGACACACGGCACCCACCACACACATGCCACACAGCCCGAACAGCCAGCACATGACCTCCCCAAGGCACAGCCACTGACCAAGAGGCATGCCACCACTATGCACGCTCCACACAATGACACAGGAGCACCACACGGCCACCCACCACACCACTGCAGCATGGACCCACTCACCAGCTGCAAAGCAGACATGGACACAGAAGGGTAAACAAGTATCAAATGTAATTGAACATGAGAAAAACAGCTATACAAACACCCATAAACAAAGGGGAGGGTAGGTGTAGGAGAGAAGGGGTCAGGGGACAGGGCCTGTACAGGTGGTTGGGGGAAGGTAGGGGAAGGTAGGGGAAGGGAGGACAGAGGCAGGAAGGGGGCTGGGGAACATCATAGCAGGCCATGTCCTGCCAGTGCCTGGTGCCTCCCCCTGCGCCGGTCCCATAGCAGGATCCGTTGTGTCTGGTCCACAATCTCCATCATGTGTGAAGTTATGAGAATGATCTGCCACAACAGACAGTAGTACAAAGGGAGTTGGGAACCCCTCCAGACACCTATGGCAGAGGAAGGGACAGGTGATCAGTGCATGTCCATAGCACCCTAGCCCCACTGTGTGCAGTGGACAGTGGGAACACATGCCCCTGGGGTGGCACCCTGGCCACCCACAGTCAGTGGGCCTATGTCTGCCACCAACCCAGCAAGCCATGTCAGTGCACAGCACTGGAAACCACTGCTCAAGGGCCACCCGACAGCACAGTGGCAGGCAGGTGGCATGGTGCGGCAGTGGAACTGCAGCAGCACTAGTGTTAGCTGGATGCACACCCAGCCCACCAACAGCTGCCACACATGTGCAATGGCCGCCTCGTGGTGCCACGCACACTGCACCCTGTGCCAAACACAGCTGCCATGGCACAAGGCACAGGAGACCAAGGCCATACCCCCACCATGCACAACAATGTGGGAATGCACAGTGCCTACCTGCCTGCTGTGGTGCTTTGTGCACTGGTCCTGGCACTGCACACCCGCTCGGTCCACCACCAGTAGCCGATGGGCCTGCAGTGGCTCGCCAGGTTCCCCTGCCGCCCTGGCTCTCCTCCGGTCTTCAGGTCCTAGAACAGGAACACAGACAGCCACACATCAGAACACAGCCACAACATGAGCCCACTGCCCCCACTCCCTAAGCACAGAGTGCACCCTGGCCGGGGAAGGCTGCAGGGCAGTGGCACAGTACACCCAGTGACTGGCAATGCCAAGCCACAGGGCACACAATGACAGGCCCCCCCCGGCATGGCATGTAGCCCAGCCAGCCCTGTAGAACAGTGGTCATGCACAGATGCAGCCAGAGCTCACTCACCTGGCCTTGGAACGGCCCCCCTCTGGACATGCACCTGCAGTGCCCTCAGTCTCTCCGGGTCCCTCCTGACCAGGTCCCCATACTGGTGATGGCACTGCTTCCTGGTGTGCTGCACACCGGTGGCCTGGACCAGCCCATCAGCAATGTTCTTCCATACCTTTGTCCTGAATCTTAGTAGGGGCTGCTGGTCAAACAGGCTGGCAGCATGGGGCTCCACCTAGGCCACCAGGTTAGAAAGCTCAACCTGGCTCCAGTTACGCAACTGAGGTACTGTGCAACGTGGCATGGTGCCACAGCAAAGATGCAGGACAAAATGGAGCCCAGTAGTGCACATGCACAACGTTCTCGAGATACGTGCCTGGCACGGAGATGCGCTGCCTGTGGTAATCACGCATCTCCGGAGATGCGCAGCATGAGCATAGCTACACTGGCACATGGGGCAGGGGTTCCAGGAGGGCATAGGCAGGGCAGGGGTCAGGGGTCAGCACACGCAATGTGTGCATGAGCACTATTGGGCCCATGATGCATGTTGCGCAATAGGGCCATGAAGGCACCACACCCCATGGGCCCAATAATGCCCAGGTGCCATAGGCCCAATAGTGTCTGAGCGGCATAGGCCCTACAGTGCCTCAGTGCAATAGGCCCAATAGCACCCCAGCACCATAGGGTTCATGGTGCATAGGGTACAATGGCTCCCATAGTGCACCTAGCGCATGCTCCGCAATAGGTGGTAGCATATGCCATGGTGCATGCGCATTGGTGAGGGCACACTCAGATGTTGCATTGCCAGCAATGACATGCACCAGAGCAAGTCCATTACACAACGTGCAAGAGCACGATATTCAGCCGTCATATGCAGATTAGCTCATCAGTCTATCTAAGGCGCATTGTGGACATTTCTATGTCATTACAGTTGCGCATCAGCCCATTTGCATGCGATGTACTATAAAGGTGCCGCACAACAGCACAGGCCAACCGACAACCCCAACGCACACCCTAATGTCTGTTGGTGGGGGTGGGAACCCTAACATTGAATTTCCTCACGTTTGTTGCTGCGGAACAACCCTAACTGATGCAGTAAACTAGGTTTTTTGCCATGAATATATATATATATATATATATATATATTCATGGCTAAAAACTTTGTTAATTTGTTAATGCATCAGTAACAGTTGTTACTAAAGTGACAAAAGCAGGGAAATGTGGTGTCAGGGTTTCCAACCCTAACACCCCACCTCCACCCTGCAGACACTGACAGTCATTGGGGGTGTGACTTGGGGTCATTGACCCTAATTCTCACCCCATTCCATAAGTAAGTAAGCTGAGATGGGCACAGTATAGGAAAATGGGGTGAGCATTAGGGCCGACAACCCCAAGGCACACCCTAATGCCTGTTAGTGTCTGCAGGGTGGTGGGGTGGGGTGTTAGGGTTGGAAATCCTAACACCACATTTCCTTGCTTTTGTCACTTTAGTAACAACCCTAACTGATGCATTAACAACATTTTTTGCAATGAATTTCCTTACTTTTTCAGATAGTATAATCATATCCTTATTTGTCTGTGGGAGTGCAAGGCCCTCAGGTCCCTGCACTCCCATCCATCCATACATACATATATGTATGTAGCTGTGGAGGCAAGGGCCCTCCAGGCCCTGCACTTCCATTCATAGGACAACAGTGACCAAATTGTCAGCACAGTCATCTTATTACCACACGTCATGTATCCCTGTACAGAAAATTTTTGAACCCACACCAAAACATAATTCTATGCAACTGCAATGCCATTCTGCATCACAGGTGTGAAAACACACTTTGGACAGGACTTGAAAAATGACAGTTGTGATATATGTGTGGTTGGGTAATAAGAAAGCTATGTTGAAAATCTCGGATCAAAATATTAAAAATTTCTGAAGTTATGAGCGGGCATACCAAAATTGTAAGTAATGGTCATAACTTTGGCATTTTTTCATATTTTAACCCAAAATTTTGAACATAGTCTTCCTATGATCCCACCTCATAAATCCCATAGATGAAAATTTTCAAATCTGTCCCAAAATGCCATTCTGTGCCACAGGTGCAAAAACACATTTCAGGCAGGATGTAAAAAATGACAGCTGTACTGTTCATGAGGTGGTGCAAAAATATGAGTATGTTGAAAATTTGGAGTCAAAATATTAAATGTTACTAAAGTTATGCATGTGCGTAGAAACATTTCAATGAATGCTCATGACTCGGCCATTTTAAGGAATTTTTTCACCAGATTTTCAACATGGTTTTTTTTGGACCCCACCTCATGAACACTGGCACTGTCATTTCATCAACTGGTCCTGAATGGTGATTTTGCACAGTGACTACAAAATCATCTTCAGGACCGGATTAATGAAGTGACAGTGACAGTGTTCATGAGGTGGGGTCCCAAAAATTCCACGTTGAAAATTTGGTGAAAAAATAACTAAAATTGCCAAAGATATCAACAAACATACAAAACGCCATTGAAATACTGTACATTATACAGCACTTACCTTGACTCCTCAGTTCGCGGTTTGGCTTTGAAGAGTGCAGATGTGTCCTGGTCCACAGAAGATGACAGCAGATGATCTCTGGAGGTAAGTATCATGTAAGGGGTGGTGGGGTGGAAAGTGCTTAGTATAGGGTTGGGATGGGGAGGGGGCCAGCAGTGACAATGAGGGACCATTTTCTTTTTTTTCATGGAAAATACAAAAAGACGTTGGGGGATGGTTTTCTTCTTTACAGGTAAGCAATAAAAATAAATATTTTGGGACACTGGGAGTGGTCTCCTCAGTGTCCCACACTGCTGGGTGGGTCTTCCAGTGCCGACACGAGGATTGGGGCCCCCAATGTTGACAACTGTATGGTACATCGGGGGACTGTTTTCTTTTTTTACAGGTTTTAATTTAGTACATATATCGGGACACTGGGAGAGGGCTCTCCAGTGTCCCACACTGATTGTGGGGGGACTACATATGTCAGAACACTGGGGTTGGGCTCCCAGTGTCCCACAGTGGTAGGGGGCCCTACCGTCGCCATAGGGATTGGGCTCCCCGATGTGGGCAACTGTATATTAGCAAGCCTTGGCCTCCTTCCCTTTAGACACTGTAAAACAAGGGAAAAATACTTTAATTAGGTAAATACCAACAGGTGTTTACCTAAACAGGGGCCAAGGAATCCCATTCAAGGGTCTGTTTTCCCCTAAAATGCCCAGAAAAGTTTTTTCCTGTGGTTGTATTTGTGCTGTAAATTGCGGCAGCTGTTCTGCAAAACACCTTTCCTTGTTTTTGTGAAACAATGGGAGTTTGCTGCAATTTGTGGCACAAACTCCCCCATGTTTCACAAAACACTGCTGCAATTTGTGGCACAAATATCACCATGGACAAAAAAAAACATATTTCTGAGCATTTGGGGGGGCAAACTGAACCCAGAATCTGATTCCTTGTGCCCCGATTTGGTAAACACAACTGTTGGTGTTTACCTACTCCAAGTATTTTTTGAGTTATTTAAATTTGTTTGCCTCACAAACTGAAATAAAGAAGGCAGAATCTCGACAATACATTCCACATTTGTGACAATAAGTACTACTTTCGCTCAGCAAAACAGTTGTTTCACATGGCACATCTAATCTTTCCCATAGGAAATAATGAGAAACTTTAAACTTTAATAACTTTTGAACAGATTAATATTTTTTCACCAAACCTTCAAAAGGCACATCTGTGGCCCGAACCCAATATACCCTAAACATTTCAGACCAACGCCCAAAGCTGTTTCTGAGAAACAGCGTGACAAAGAATTTACACAAAAATGGTAATTTTCACATTTTATGATACTCCATATCTCTGCACTCACACATCCGATCAGAACAAAACTTGCCACATCAAGAGACCTTTGTTCCCTGACAGAGTATGCAAAATGTCATGTGAATCAGTTTAACAGTTGCAAAGTTATTAAAGTTCAAAATTTTAGGTTTAACATAGAAGTGACTTTTGAACCCTAAATATAGTGGCACTACTGTGCCACTATAATATATGTGTATGTATATACTGTTACCTACATACATGTACATGTATATGTGAAATGTACATATTTTAGCAATGCAAGATATGAGTTTGTAGGTATATCTGTACATTTGAACAACAATATATGCACTATTGCAGAAAAGGGAAACAATGTGACACAGAACAATAAATATGATTATTTGCCTCAAGAATACAGTATGAACCACTTTTATTTTCAGATGTTGCTGCATCACTTAGAAGGTTGGCGATAAAAAGTACTTGTTTGAGTACTGTCATAAATGGGCATTTTAGAAAACCACTAGACAAATTAAGACTTGTGAGACACACAATAAACAGTTATTCACTCGGCAATAAGGAATGCATATTACAGATTTTTGACTTTCTATTTAGATATCTTCTCTTCCCCAGCCACCAAACAATGATTTTCTATTAAGTACCATTAATTCCAATCATATCATTTAATCACATTGGTTATAAGCATTGCAATTCATCTTCATAATGGTAGCTCATCTGTGAATCACACATCAGCAACCTTACAGTAGGTCATACGTGTAGCCAACATCACAAAAGCATAAACAGGTAAATTAATTTTTTTTTTTACCTAGATCAAAGACATCAAAGGATGTGCAAGGAAGCAATGCATGCAATATCATAGCAATATCCAAATAATATTTTCACCACATATAATGAAAGTATCATTCAATGCAACAGTATCTATATGCTCTTACAGCCTTGCCATGGACACATGCTCAGTAAAGTTCATTGACTGGGCATGCCAGACCTATAAAAGTGACCAGTTGCTGGACTGTTTGAATCTTAGGTGGACAAGGTTTGGAGGCAATGCTGGATGGTATCTCAGATACATGCATCAGTGGGAGACTGATTTCTTGGTGCTTTAGTCTTACTACATCAACAAGCATGTCATAGATAAAGTTGTGTGACTTGGCTAAGAAACGAGGCTTGGCTATCCATTTCTTCTTTGCTTTTGGATAAATGACCTTATGTCATTTCTCACCCTTGACACTGTATGTGCCTTTAGAATGTGTCACAACTGCCTGTGATCAATTCACATTGACACTGTGGTCCAAAACCACCAACATGATGCATGCCTTCATGTCTGCAGGGCTAAAACACTGAAATGTCTGACAATATTTGCACAGTAATGCAAGAAATACCTGGATACTGCCTGTGTGGCAGAACTGGATAGCATGTCTTAAATCATTTATGAGAGTACGATTGTTGACTATTTTGCTTAAGTCTCTATGGGCCTCATCTCCATCCTCCAACCATTTTCTTTGGTCCATATCTTCCAGTGGCACAAAATGACTACAGCTATGGAACATTTCATCCCAGGAATACCTGTGTTTGTTTGTTATGTGATACACCACTGCCTGCCAGTTCTCTGTTAGCAATGTTGCATCTCCTTCTCATGTTTCAGAAGCTCACCACAAAGGATTTGAGATGCTTTAACAGCATTCCATGAGGATCCCATCTCCTCTCTTCTTATTTGCCACTGTTTGTTCAGAGACACTCTTTGAGAGGTGCCACAAATCAAATTGAAGTTAAATATTTTTATATTTCTGATGCATTAGGCATACAATCCCATAGTGTAGTCTATGGCAATTAGCTGGACTTGTATGTCTTGACTCAGAAGCCTCTGTTTTCAAAAGCCTTTTGAGCAAACCAAAGGAAGTGACTCCTGGTTGCACTTGATCTAAAGAAAAGCCAACACTGTTATTGCTGTCTATGTCCATTAAGGTATAATTGCAGTATTTAGTTAAAAATCAGGGCTATCACAACAGCCATCTCCAGCAAGATGGACTGGTCATCCATGTAACTCTTGTAAGACTGCTTGTTCCTGATAGCACCAGTGTTGCTAAATGACAGGGAATAACAGTTTCCATTGAAATTCCAAAAATGCTGTGTATGATATAAATTCCAGTCCAAGGGAGACACAACATTGAAAACTTTGTGTGGACAGATTGCCATTGAACAATGCAGAAGCAGAAACAAAGAGATCGACAGCTGATATTCTGCCTTTTGTTGATTGTGACTGTCAGTGCATAATGTCATGTCCATTGAGGCGGGCATATGAGCTTTATAGACAGCATTTTGCCCAAAACATTGACCTTCTTCACCTCAGACGCCACCACATGACATTGTGGACAAATCAGTTTTGAGAACAATGTATCCAGACAACTTTCAAAAATAAAATATTTTGGCTGATGCATGATACTCTCATTGGTATTGGTATCATCTATGCTTATGTAGCTCTCAGAAGAGTCATCCAGGTTTGGCACACAAAAATCACTCAAGTCTTCCATCAACATTTCAATTGTTGTCTGGTCAAGGGTGCCATTAAATGAGACAGAGACAACAGTATTTTCATGTGCAGTTATTTATTTTTTATTTAAAATTTGATAACCGAGAAAGGTACACTGAGTGAAAGCTCGATTCTAGGTGCGACCCGGGGGACAGGGGGTAGAGATACAACAGAGGGGTAGAGGATACAAATACAGTGTTGTACAATGTATAAAGAATTTTACATTTACATATACATATATATATATATATATATATATATATGTACACATACACACACAATTGATAACCGCTAAACAGAGTAACATAGAGGAAGAAGAAAAATGTGTCATTAGGAAGTTGGGCAGGTACAGAAAGTAATAGGAGTAGATCTGAGTAGGTGCTTAAGGGTGGGAAAGGAGGGGGGGTGAGACAGGTTAGGGGGGATGTTGTTCCAGAGGGAAGGAAGTCTATAAGGGAAAGCTAGATTACCAGCTGAGGTGCGGACTTGTGGGAGGGCAAAGTAGTGGATGCAGTTTGTATGCAAGTTGTAGGGAAGGAGTGTTAGGATTTAGGAGAGAGGTAAAGTAGGATGAAAGAGTCCCAAACCAGTATTTAGAGATGAAGGTGGCTCAGTAGGATGAGTGTCTCTGTGAGAGGGATTAGAGGGGTAAGGAGGAGTAGAGGTCACGGGGTGTGTTAGATAGGGGGAATTTGAGGCGAACCAACAGAAAGCATGGAGAAGGACATCAGGTTTGGTGCAGGAGGTGGCTGGAGCTGCACTGAAAACTACATCTGCATAACTGAAAGCAGGAAGGATCCATTTGACCACTATATCACGTCTTACTGGGAGGGAAAGATTATCCTTGTGGCGGTAGAGTAATTCTAATTTAGGGTGCAATTTGGAGTGAAGGGCACTGAAGTGGGAAGAGAAGTCTAAGGAAGGATCAAGCCACACTCCGAGGTACTTGTAGGCAGGGACATTTTGAGAAGAGTGTTAGCACCATAGGAGAAGAAGGGTAGGGCGGGAGTCCTAGTGAGTTTCTGTTGGGAGTCAAAGGTCATGGTTGCATTTTTTTGTCTTCAATTTGAGCAGTTATCATTGAACCAGGTTGTGACCACTGATAAATCTTGTTGAAGGGGAGTTTGGATGGCAGGAGCAAAGGGACCAGATAGGAAGAGGGTGGTATCATCCACATACATGTGGATCTTGGCATGGGTGAAGAAAGAAGGGAGGTCACTGATAAACAGGGAAAAGAGAACAGGTCCAAGGATCAAACCCTGATGTTCACCAGCAAGGTTGGGGGAGGGAGCGAGAAAGGACATTACTGATTTTTACTGGCTGGGACTGGTCAGTTAAGTAAGAGCTGAACCAGGACATGCAGGCTGGGGGAAAGGCCGGAGTCGCTTAGCTAATTTGGTAGGAGGCGGTGGGATACTGAATGGAAGGCCTTTGCAATGTCAATGAAAATGTCTGAGATGATCTGCCTCTGATCCATAGCAGAATGAATAGCATCAGTAAAGTGAAGAAGGGAGGAAGTAGTAGAGTGGAATTTTCTAAATCCTGTTGGAGGCGAGAAGAAAATTATTTAACCTTGAGAGGACTAGGGATTCTTGGACCTTGGCGAGCGAGCGAGGGAAGAAGTGATATTGGGTAGTGGTTGCTGGGGACAGTTGGATCACCACCTTTGAGAAGGGGGAGGACTCTAGTGGACTTACAGGCTGAGGGAACAGTGACGGAGGAGAGTGAAAGACTGAGGAGGTAGGTTGGGGGGTCAAAACAGAAGGTGCAGGAATTTGGAGGAGTCTAGGGTGCAAACCATCAGGGCTGGGTGAGCGCAGGCTATAATTGGGGGTGGAGGTCTGGGGGTCTGTGACTAGGGCAGACATTACTGGCGGTCAGAAGCCCACAAAAAAGCATAGTAAATAAAAAAAATAAATCAGGGCTGGATTTAGTGGGGTTGAGGGAGACAAGAGCTCTAAGGACTTCAGTGGGGGATACTGGCGGTAGCTGGAAGCTAGGGGGCTGTGTGGGAAAGGGGAGTCTTGGGGAAGTGCACAGGTTGTGAAGAACTTATTCAGGGCTTCAGCAACTAAGATAGGGTTCAAAACTAGTGAATCTGCCATGCAGAGAGTGGGAGGGGGGATTCGTAGGAGGGGTGAAGAAGCGATCGGAGGTCCTTCCAGAAAAGAGGATCGAGTGTTATTAGAGGTTTGCAATCGAGATTTGAAAAATTCTGATTTAGCCTGCTGAATTCATTTTGTACAGACACTGTGGAAGGCATGGTAGGTCTGCAGGTTGTCCGGGGTCACTTGATGTTTTAAAGCACCGCCAAGAGAGGTCACGGGTTTTGCACATGGCCAAGATTTCCGAGGCGATCCAAGGATGTTGACTGCATTTTTCCCTGACTGATTTTAGGGGTGTGTGAACATCCCTTACTTTTAGGAAGGTTGATGTGAAGTGGGAGAGGGCTGCATCAACTGAGGTGAGGAGTGGACCGGTGGCCAATTTGCTATGGCCAGATCTTAGAGTAATTGTTTCAAACCAAGACTTTTGAGGGGAGCCGGCCCTGTGGTGCTGAGGGTTGAGGCGTTGGATGCCATACCTTATGCCACGCAGGTGACCTGGGATCGGGAATGGCCTCGGGCCACTGGGGGTTGGCGGGGGGGGAGGGAAGGGATTGAGTATCTGGAGGACACTCTTCCTTCCCAGGGAGGGATCCAGGGTTAGCCCTGCCCCTGGGTGGCTCCTGGTGGTGGCTGGGAGCAGTGCCAGGAACATGCAGCACCGACAGACATGGAGGTGGAACGGCAGTGGACGTTGGCCTGTCAGTGCCATAGATGTCATTGCACGTCCACGCTCCAAGGGGGCAACCAACAAGGAAAAAATCCCCGGTGGACCAGGGAGGCAATGAGGGCTCCAGGCACCAAACCTACATCCCCAGTGTGAGACCATCTCTCCTCTAGGCTCCCCCTGGCACCAACCAGGACTGACTCTCTAATTATTGAAAGGCTGCCAGATAGATGGGCGTGCCAAGGGGGTGAGCTGGGGGCCAGAAGGTTCTGGGTGGGAGATGCCCAAGGAAGACAGAAACATAGAAACATAGAATTTGATGGCAGATAAGGACCACTTGGCCCACCCAGTCTTCCCATTTCCCTACCTAATGGATAAGCTGCAGATCCTAGTTAACCAGCCCCCTACTTCTTTCTCAGGTGGGGAGTAGAAGCTGGGTCAAGAAAGCACCTTGGAGAGATGCCCTAGCCAACCAGAGCAGTACATACGAACATACAAACTTGCCAGCAGATAAACACCTTTTGGTCTATCGAGTTTAAGCTTGATTGTGCAGCTAGCAGCCCTTATACGACAGTTGTCCCTCCCTCCCTTCCCCTCCCCCCTCCAGTGACCCTCCCCTTTACCCTGTCCTAACCATCCCCTTTTGAAGCTGCCCACTGTCTTACAGGATGCCATTCCTCTAGTAGTGCATTCCACCTTGTCACTACCCTTTCTGTAAAAAAGTGCTTCCTCATTTCCCTCCTGAACCTCCTCCCCTTCCAATCTCAGATTGTGCCCTCAGGTGTCCTTCCCCCTCCTTAATTGAAAAAGTCCCTCTGTGCCCACCTTATTTATTCCCTTCATGTACTTGAAGATTTCAATCATGTCCTGCCCTGGTTGCCTATCCTTCTTCTCCTCCGGGCAGTACATGTTCAACTCCCTCACCCTACTCTCATAGGGCAAGTCCTCTAGCACCTGGATCATTTGTGTTGCTCTACATTGCACAACCTCCAGTAACCTAATGCCCTTCTTCAGGTATGGGTACCAGAACTGCATGCAGTACTCCAGGTGTGGTCTAACCAGTGACCTATATAGCAGCAGGATCACCTCCACTGTGTGGAGTTGTTCATTATTCCCATTATGATCACCCCCAGATCCTTCTCCTCCTTTGTTTTGTCTAGCTGAATCCCCCCTAGTTGGTAACTCCTCCTTGGGTTTTTTGCTTCGAAATGTAGCACCTTGCATTTCTTGGCATTGAACCCCAGCTGTCAAGTGTCCAACCAGTCCTCCAATATTGCCAGATCCTCTTGCAGCCCCTGCCACCCCTCCAAGTCATCTGCTACTTCCCCCATCTTGGTGTCATCTTCAGACAGAGTGATCTTGCTCTTGATGCCTATTGAGAAGTCTGCTATGAAAATTCCAAACATCACCGGCCCCAGTACACAGCCCTGTGGCACTCTGCTTGTCACTGCCCTGGGCAATGAGAGCTCCCCTCCCATCACCACACTCTGCTGTCTCTCTTGCAGCCAGTTGACTATCCATCCCACCATCTTCACCCCCGCCCCTGTGTCTTCCAGCTTACTACCTAGCCTTCTGTGCGGCACCGAATTGAATGCCTTACTGAAGTCCAGGTACAGAAGATGTACTGCATGGCCCCTGTCTAATTGCCTGGTTACCCAGTCATAGTACTCCACTAGGTTGGTCTGACAGGATCTGCTCAAGACAAACCCATGCTGCCTGCTGTCCTGCAGCCCATTAGCCTCAAGGAGGGAAACCAGCCTCTCCTTCAGGATCATCTCCATCAGCTTTCCCATGATGGATGTGAGGCTTACTGGTCTGTAGTTCCCTGGCTCTTCTTTGGGGCTACTCTTGTGGAGGGGCACCATGTGTGCCATTCTCCAGTCCTAAAAAACACTCCCTGACTCCAGGGATGCATTAAACAGGTCTGCCAGGGGGTTTGCCAGGACTTCTGCTAGCTCCCTTAGCACCCTGGGGTGTATGCCATCTGGCCCCGGTGTCTTGTTCACCCTCAGTGCTCTCAAGCCCTCCAGTAACCTGCCCACTGGGATTTCTCTGTCAGTCTCCTCCTCTCCTCCCATGCCCACCCGCCAACCCCCTTGGATATTGCTCTCCCCTTCTCTTTCGTAAATACTGAGCAGAAGTACTCATTTAATGCTTCTGCCTTTTCTGCCCCTTTATCCACCCCCATCCCTTTTTAAACTTATTATTTGGTCCTTGCAGCACTGCTTCTCCCTGATGTACCTGAAGAAGTCCTTCTCTCCAGAGTTAATGTCCTGTGCTAGCCTGAGTTTCCAGGATGCCTCGGCTACTCTGATTGCCCTTGTTGCCTCCCTTGACTCCTTCAGGTAATCCTCTCTGTCATCCCCTCTCCCTGTTCTTTTGTACTGTCCAAAGGTGGCTCTTTTCTTTCTTACTTTCTTCATGACTCCCCTACTCACCCAGCTAGGTTTCTTGGCCCTAGCCCTCTTACTCTGGACCATTGTACATGTTGCAGTTGCCTCCTCAATACCCCGTTTAATGACCTCCCACTCTGATTAGTGTCCATATTTGGATTGGTCCAGGCCAGATACCCCTGTACTATTTCCCTGATCCTCCTGAAGTCTAATATCATTGTTCCCTATCCTACTCCCTCCTTCCCCATGTTTAACCTGAACCACACCGAGTGGTGGTCACTCCCTGCCAGTGGCTCCTCCACCCTCAGCCCCCTCACAAATTCCCCATTTGCCGGTACTAGGGCAAGGGTATTCCCTAACCTGGTTGGCTCGTTGACCATCAGCAACAAGAAGCTGTCCTGAAAGGCATCCAGAAGGACCCGCTTCCTCCGATTTATGGTGTATGGGGTGCCCCAATCTACTCCTGGCAGGTTGAAGTCCCCCACAATCACCGTATTGCCCCTTCCAAAGGTCCTTCTGATTTGCCCCGTTGGTTCCCTGTCTAACTCCTCAGTTTGAGATGGTGGCCTGTACATCACATCCATCCTCAGGGTTCTATTTTTGGAGTCCTGGAGCTGCACCCATAATGACTCTGTGTTGCCTTCCTCCTCTTCCTCCTTGACACACTTCAGACCTTCCCTCACTTACAGTGCCACCCCCTCCCTTCCTTTTTACGCTGTCCTTCCGAAATATCCTATACCCTGGTATAGCCAGGTCCCAGTCATGGTAATGGTTTGCCTATGTCTCAGTTATGGCCACCATATCAACCTCCCCATCCACCATGAGAGTCTGTAGCTGTGCTGTTTTGCTTCCTAGACTCCTACCATTCAAGGTTACCACCCTCCACCCTGATTCCTTTGCCCCCTCCCTACTTGCTCTCCCTTTTTTGCACCCCCTCCTGACCTCTTCCTAGTCCCCTGCTGCTAGCATGGGGGGTAAGCTTGTTAGGCTTCCCTGCCTGATGATCTTGCTGGACTCCTGCCCACTTGTCACCCACCACTACTAGTTTAAAAATAGAACTGAAAAAAAAAGACTTTTGAAGGGACGAAACTGGATGTATTTGGGGTGAGTGGGTGGAGGATGTAACTTTCTGATGCAAAAGTTGGGACTGTGGTCACTGAGCACATCGGATAATACACTAGCAGAGCAGATGCTGGGAGGGTAGGATGAAAGCACCCAGTCGAGCAAGGAGTGAGACTGGGAGCAAGCACTGGGGCGAGTTGGCTCTTTGATCATCTGGTCAGGTTTAGTGCTTCTATCTGGAGGCACGAGTTGTGGGATGAGGGGGCGAGCCAGTCAAGATTAAAGTCTCCTAGGAGAATCAGTTTGTCCATAGTCATGAGGGAAGTGGCTGTGATGACGCAGAAGACAAGAGATGAGGGGGGAGTTTAGGGGAGGCATAAAGAACACCCACAAAAATCAGCATTGAGTATGTAAAGGAGAGGTTAGTTAAGATGGGTTCATAGGAATGGGGGATCACTTCATGATGTGAGATAGTGCATGTTATGGAATTATAGGAGTAGACAGCGACCCCACCACCTCTTTCACCACAGTCATGCCAGTAGATGTTATAGCCAGGCTGGGCTAACTGGGTTAATCTGGAATATGTGAGGACAGCCACGTTTCCGTGATATATAATATGTCAGGAAAGTGCTGAGTGACTCACACTTTTATTTCATCCAGTTTGAGAAGCAGGCTACGAGTGTTTATATAGAAGACTCTCAGACCTTTTGGTAGGTCCACCGGTAGGTGAGGGCTGAACGGGCCAGGCTTTAGTTCAATATCTCCAGCTAGAAGTAGGAAAAGGACTAAAAGGTGGTGGCGGGGAGCATGACATTTTTGCTTTAGTCGGTAGCCTTAGAAACATAGAAACATAGAATTTGAAGGGCAGATAAGGACCACTTGGCCCACCCAGTCTGCCCATTTCTCTATCTAAGTGATAAGCTGCAAATCCTAGTTAACCAACAGCCTACTTTCTCCTACCCCCACCACCTAGAATTTCCCTATGTCTGTCCCATGCATTCTTGAATTCCCCCACTGTTTTCAACTCCACAACCTCTTCAGGAAGGCCGTTCCATGCATCCACAACCATCTCCATGAAAAAATATTTCCTCACATTACCTCTGAGCATTCCCCCCCATCTTCAAATTGTGCCCCCTTTTTCTTGCACACCCGTTTTCTGAAAGATGCTACCCTCTTGGACTTTGTTGATTCCCTTGAGGTACTTGAAAGTTTCTATTATGTCCCCCCCTCTCCCTTCTTTCCTTGGGGTATACATATTAAGCTCCTTAAATCTCTCTTCATATGTCTTCTGGTGCCGACCCTGAATCATTTTAATTGCCCTCCTTTGGACTGCCTCCATCCTGTCTATGCCCTTGCAGAGACTGGGTCTCCAGAAATGCACGCAGTACTCCAGATGGGGTCTCACCAGCTGTCTGTACAGAGGGATAACAACTTCCTGTTTTCTACTGGTGATGCCTCTCCCTATGCATCCCAGTATCCCCCCAGCCCTCCTTACTGCCCTCTTACATTGCTCGCCCACATTTAGGCAATCTGGTATGATTATCCCCAGGTCCCTTTCCATTTTTGTTGTTGTTGGTATCTCACCCCCATTGTGTACTCTTTCCCCTGGGTTTTTTGTTACCCAGGTGCATTACTTTGCACTTTTTAGCATTGAATATAAGCTGCCATACATTTGATCATTCCTCCAGCCTTGCCAAGTCCCTTCTCATCCATTCCACCCCACCTTGTGTATCAACCCTGTTGCAGCTCTTTGTGCCATCTGCAAAGAGACATACTTTTCCTTCCAGTCCCTCTGCCATGTCACGTATAAAGACATTGAAGAGGACTGGTCCTAGTACTGAACCCATCGGTACTCCATTAGTAACCCCCCTTTCTTCAGAGTGGACTCTGTTTACTATTATCCTCTGTGTCCTGTTCTCCAGCCAGTTTTCTACCTAGGCTACCATCTTGGGACCCACTCCAAGGCTTCTCATCCTTTCCATTTTTTCTTGTGTATCAACCTTATTGCAGATCTTTGTGTCATCTGCAAAAAGGCATATATTTCCTTCAAGTCACTCTGCAATGTTGCTTATAAAGACATTAAAAAGGACTAGACCCAGTACTGAACCCTGCAGTTCACACAAGTAACCTCCTTCTTCAGAGTGGACTCCATTTACTATTACCTTCTGTGTCCTGTTGTTCAGCCAATGTTTTACCTAGGTTACCACCCTGGGACCCACTCCAAGACTGGCTAATTTGTTTATCAATCTTTTGTGTGGGACTGTGTAAAATGCCCTGCTAAAGTCTAGGTAGGCCATGTCCACAGCCCCTCCCTGATCTACTACTTTGGTCACCCAGTCAAAGAAACCTATTAGATTCCTCTGCCATGACCTTCCTGCTGTGAAACCATGCTGCCTTGTGTCCTGTGCCCCTCTGGCCTCTAGGTACTCAACAATTCTTTCCTTCAGAATTGATTCCATCATTATACCTATCACTGATGTCAGACTAACAAGTCTGTAGTTTCCTGCCTCTGACCTGTTCCCACTTTTGTGAAGTGGAATAACATCTGCCCTCCTCCAGTCCTCAGATATTACCCCATCATCCCATGATTTGTTAAAAAGGGCAGTCAGTGGTGTCACTAGTTATACCGTTGGTTCTGTTAGAATTCTGGGATGAATCCCATCAGGCCCCATTGGTTTGTCCACCTTCAGTTTTAAGAGTTCTTTCAGAACTCTTTCTTCTGTGAATGTGCTGGTATCAACCCCCCTATCCAGAGTGTTTCTGTTGTTTGGTTTAGGTACCTGCCCCTCTTCATTTGTGAATACTGTGCAAAAATATTTGTTTAGTATCTCTGTCTTTTCACAGTTACCATCTTTTTACCCCTCCCCTGTATTAAGTCTCACTATCCCTCCCTTAGTCTTCCTTCGCTCCCTGATGTAACTATAAAATATTTTATACCCCCTTCTTAACTGAGTTTGCTATCTTTTCCTCAGTTTGGGCCTTTGCTGTTCTGACAGCCTTCCCCACTTCCTTCTGCTTTAACTGATACAGTTCTATGTCCTGCTCCTTCTGTGATTCCTTGTACTTCCTGAATGCTATCTTTTTCTCCCAAATCTACCCTGCCATCTCCTTTGAGAACCACAGTGATTTTTTTAAATAATTTTGTTTTGTTTATTTGCTTCACACAAAGTCTTGTTGTCTCAGTGATGACAGTTTTGATTATTCCCCATTCTTCTTCCATCCCTCCTTTCTGCCCATTTGCTAGTACATTCCTTAGGCACTCATCCATTTTGGCAAAGTCAGCCCTCCTAAAGTCCAGGACCTTTGCCTTGGTATGGCTTGACTCTACTGCTGTGTTTATCATGAACCATACTGTTCGATGGTCGCTAGTTCCCAGATGGCTACCCACTTCCAAATCTGTGATCCTCTCTCCATCTCCATTTGAGAGTACCAGCTTTGGAGAGGGAGGTGTGAGGAGGGTGCCAGAGGGTGGAGACGATGAATATTTTCTGTCTTTATGAAAGAGGTGTTAAGTAGCCAAGGATGAATTAACAATGTGTGGTTAGGGGAACTGGAGGGAGGTGGGAATTATGGGAAGACAGAGGCAGAGGTAGAAAGGTTGCAGAGTGGTAGGATGCAGAGGGGGAGGTGCTGGGATAGGACGTGGTGTAGATGGGTGATGGGGAGAAAGCAAAGGAGGGCTAGGAGAGGGTGGAGGAGAAAACAGAGGAAGGCCATGAGGTTGCTGTGGACAGAATGGGGGAAGAGAGTTGGTGAGCTGTTATATTAGGATGTGCTACACTGTTTTCATTCACTATGTGACTAACTGGCAGTTTCAGAGTGGGTTGTTTGATGTGTAATGCTATGGTGGCCCTCTAGTTGCTGAATTGTATAATGGGCCAATGACAAAATGGGTAGGTCGACCACTCAGAGATCAGCACTATAGATATAAAAAGAAGTGTCCAGATACAGCGGGAGGGGGTGGGTGTGGAGACGCCTTGCAGCGGTGTCGGGAACCTGTAAGCAAGCAAGTCTGTGCAGGAATGCAGCTTTACTGTGCTATAATACATTCTGTCTTTCTCTCTCTCTCTCTCTCTCTTTAGTTTTTTTTTAAATTATTTTAAATCCCTGAAAATATTTACAAAGGTAGGAAAGGCAGGCTTAGAATTAATTAAGAGTGCTGCGCTGCACCATGTTTAAAGGTTTGCTACTGCTCGGCTAGGCAGTCCGGGAAATTAAATTCCTGACAAGCAAAAAAAGGCACCAAGTTTGGAGGGAGATTCACTGGTGGTCACCAGAGTCCATGCACATACCTGTAGTTGTGGTCAGCGGGCAGGGGAGCAGCTCAATGGGCTGCATGAATGCCTGAGGGAGAAACGGATCTGAGAAAAAAGCAGAAGGGATTTTAAGTATATGACGGCTACAAGGGGAGGGGATTACAGGCAGTAAAGGAGCAAGACGAGAGATCTCAGATTACAGGCAGGAGGGATAGAGAGCATTTCACAAATTCAGACCACTTTAACAGTTCCGTCTGAGTTAGGAAAACGCATTTTGGCTGACTCACATTAACTTCATTTGTCTTGCTGTTTTCTGTTGTCTAACATTTAAATGGTCAGAAAAGGGCTGAAACTATATAAAGCTTATGAATACATAGTCAGAACATGGCTATAACAATGAAAAAGCATTTTAAGGCAATTCAAACCTATAAACAAGCAAAAAAGTCAATGCAGCTTTGCTGTGCCGTACTACAGTCTGTTTTTCTGTCTCTCTCTTTATTTTTTTTTTATTATTTTAAATCCCTGAAAATATTTAAAAAGGTAGGCAAGGCAGGATTAGAATTAATTAAGAGTGCTGCGCTGCACCAAGTTTAAAGGCTTGCTACTGCTACAGTTTGCATGGGGGACACGAGTGGCTCAAATTGATATGGCTCAATGACACAACATAGTGATGAAGTAGTTGGGTATTGTTCATCATCAATTTTGGATTGAGAAATCCTTGCACTTGCTAGTGGTCTGCAGTACCTGGGAACTGAGTGGCAGTATCACTTACAACAGATATTGCCTGGGTACTAGCAGAGCACACATTGATAGGATCAGTCTGTGTGCCCACTGTCATGGAATAGTTATGTTACAATGAAATTCTGTCTGTATCCCAAAGTCAAAAAATAACCACGTGGTCTCAATAATATTGGTGGCATCTTTCATCAGCTCAGGTGGCACATCTTCAATAATTCTCATGTTAACTTACAAAATGTAAGAAAGGCAGCAAATAACACAATACAAACCATGATTTGGAGTTGCAGTAAATACTGGTTGACCAAACAGCAAGTAATAGAAATCATTAGTTTCAATTGCAGCCACTGTTGAATGCTACCAAGAAGAACCATTACAGAGTCATGGTATAATGAGAACCATGACTGGTATATAGCCATACCAGGCTACTGCAGTTAAGCAATAAGGCATGCCAGGGTGTTTGCCTCGTGCCTTACAATGCCCCTGACTGTGGGGTAAACCTAGTACAACCAACATCCCTGAAGTGCCTTATTGCTTATATAAAAAACAAACACTCTAAAAGTTTTCAGACCCACAAAAATTATAATAAAATGTTGCTAAATAATGTAAAATAGTCCCTTCACAGATGTTTTCACCTGTCAGTCATCTGTCTTTCCTCATATTCAGTATACTTTGTGATTGTTTACCACGGAATAGAAGAATTCAAAGCTCTGCATTATTCCAGTTGTAGAATGCTCGCCCCCCCAACACAGTCACAGAATGGTAACATGGAATACATACATTCCAAATTCTTTAGAGTTCCACTGACATACAGACACACACACAGGCCTCACATGAAGCCAAAACCTCAATTTTCTGTGTAACCCCCTACAAATGGGGGTTCCCAAAAAGTCTTCCTCGAGCTTGCCTAAATGCTCTCTGCAAGGCTGGTGTCCTGTGTTTTAACATTTTAAATGTGATTGCCAGAGAGTGTCTCCAATTACAAATTCCTGCTGTTTTTGACAGAAGAGAACTTTGGTTTCACAGCAAGACACAGCAGTCTAGATCTACAGATTTTTTGCTAATTGCCCTCCTTTCCACCCCTCCACCATCCCACCCAAAGCCAGTTCTACTTTTATAGACACTGGATTTGACTGGCAACAGGAACTTCCTGTTTGGAAGTAGGAAGGGAAGGATCACTAAGTCACATTAGTTTCATCAACCTTGAAGGAACCTAAAAAATAACTTTCTCCCCTCGGCTGCTGGAGGTCTAAATCCAAGCATGGAAGAAGGAGACTAGTGAAGACTATAGGAAGTTCCTGTCCCAGAACAGGAAGGGTGAGAGTTGTAAGGGCACATAGGCAGTAGGAAAGTAAGTGTAAAAATACATAGAGGGAGGAGACAGTAAGCATACAAAGCAACAGGAGAGGGGACACAAAATAAGTCAAGATGGGAGTGGTGCAGTGCAATGACTGTGGGGCAGCAGTGTTCCAGGAAACATTCTGGAGGCTGCAATGCTTCCCTGTTTGCAGGCACATCTCTGGTCTGAGGGAGGAGGTTACCCATCTTCAGGCTGACCTGGCTCGGATTCATGAAACCTCCTCCCCCACCCAGGGACCACCAGGGCCACCGCTGCTACCTCACAGGTTGCCAAGAAAGAGGAGTGGTTGGACCAAGGTGGACTCAGAGAGGGAGAGGGTGGTGGAACAGAGGTGCACCCCTCCAGTTGTACCTCTCCACAATTCGTATGCTGTTCTGGCAAAGAGTGGTTCCTCTACAGAGGCACCTGCAGTGGAGACCAAGGAGAATGCTGGGAACCTCCACAAAGGAGACCCACCAGAGGGTGGCATGAGACCCCACAGGGGAAGGAAACAACTCCTGGTGGGGGACTCGATCATTAGGGGGTAGAAGTGGGGGAGGAAGGGGATAGGGAGGTAAGGTTCCTGCCTGGCACCATGGCTTGGAGGGACAGGAAGCGAATCCTCAGGATTGCGGGAGCAGCTGCACAAGGGGGGGAGCTGGATGCCATTGTCCACCTAGGGACAAATGACCTGGCTGTGAATGGGATCAGAGTGATGGAAGAGGAGTTTGTGGAGTTGGGAAGGGGCCTTAGACAAGTAGCATGTACGGTACCCTTCTCAGAGGTGCTGCCTGTCTATGGCAAGGATGATGCTAGGGTATTCTGCACCATGGGATTCAATGAATGGTTGAAAAACTGGTGTGGAGCTCATGGTTTTGGCTTCACTGGGGACTGGGGAGCCACCTGGAGGGATGCAGGCTTATACTGGCATGATAGTCTGCATCTGTCCAGGGGGAGAACCAGGATCCTAAGTGACAGGTTTAAATGTTTCATTGCCAAGCATTTAAACTAGCCAAGGAGGGAGGCACTGAAAAAGAGCAGGGAAATCCCAGCCTCCCACCATAAAACACAGTAGTTAGAGAGGTAAACACCAAGATAGAGAAGTCAGTAGGGAGCAGGACAGGGATAAATGCAGCAAAAGGTGGTAGGGACAGAGATAGGGCTAAAAGGGGTAAGGCCATAAAAATAAATGGAAGGTGATGAGTACCAATGCTCACAGTCTGTGCAACAAGCTCCCTGAACTAGTGGCCTTGATGGAAGAGGGATACCTGGATATTGTGGCAGTCACTGAAACATGGTACACAAAGAACCATTACTGGGATGTCAACATACCAGGATACACAGTCTACAGAAGGGACAGGGTGGGAAAAAGAGGAGGAGGAGTAGCTCTCTATATAAGGGAAGGGATTAAAGTAACAGTACTAAAGAGTAAACACAAAGTTGATGAGTCACTGTGGGTCACCCTGGAGACAGGAAATGGCACCACAATCCACATGGGGGTTGTGTACAGACCCCCATCTCAAGGGGAGGAAATGGACAAGGAAATGATAGAAGGCATCCTTAACATGGCAGAAAAATGGGAAATATTGTTGATGGGGGACCTGAATATGCCAGATGTCAATTGGAGTACCATTGCAGCAGGCACATCCAAGAGCAGGGTCATTCTTGATTCCCTACAGGGGGCATGCCTCAGACAGCTAGTACTGGAACCCACTCGGGAGGGAGCAATCTTAGACCTGGTACTCTCAAATGGGGAAGGAGAAAGGATCTCAGATTTAGAAGTGGGTAACCATCTGGGAACAAGTGACCACCAAATAGTGTGGTTCACAATAAACCCATCCGTAGAGTCAAGTCATACAAAAACAAGAGTATTGGACTTTAGGAAGGCTGACTTTGGGAAATTGAGAGAGTGCTTCAGAAAAGCACTAGCAAATGGGCAAAAAGAAGGGGTGGAGGAACAATGGAGAATAATCTAAACAGCCATCGCAGAGGCAACAAGCCTTTGTGTGAAGCAAATCAACAAAACAAAACAAAATGAAGGAAAAAAACACTATGGTTCTCAAAAGAGGTGGCAGGGATGGTTAAGAAGAAAAGGATAGCATTCAGGAACTATAAGGAAACACAGAAGGAGCAGGACAGAGAACTTTATCAATTAAAGCAGAAGGAGGCAGGGAAGACAGTCAGAATAGCAAAGGCACAAACTGAGGAAAAGATAGCCAACTCTGTTAAGAAGGGGGATACAACCTTTTATAGGTACAGTAGGGAGAGAAGAAAGACCAAGGCAGGGATACAGAGACTTAATAAATAGGAGGGAATGTGGGTAGAGGGTGACAATGAAAAAGCAGGGATACTGAATGAATATTTCTGCTCAGTATTCACACAGGAAGAGGAGGGGGAGGTACCTAAACCAAACAAGGGAGAAACTCTGAATAGGGGGGTCGATACCAGTCCATTCACAAAAGAAGGGCTTTTGAAAGAACTCTTGAAACTGAGGGTGGACAAAGCAATGGGGCCTGATGGGATTCACCCAAGAATTCTAAAAGAACTAAGGGTACAACTAGTAACACCACTGACTACTCTCTTTAACACATCGTGAGAGGATGGGGTGGTACCTGAGAATTGGAGGAGGGCAAATATGATTCCACTTCACAAAAGTGGGAGCAGGGCAGAGGCAGGAAACTACAGACCAGTTAGTTTGACTTCAGTGGTAGGGAAAGTGATGGATTCACTTCTGAAGGAAAGAATTGTCAAGTACCTAAGAGGCCAGTGGGGCACAGGACCCAAGGCAGCATGGTTTCACAGCAGGAAGGTCATGTCAGACGAACCTAATAGATTTCTTTGACTGGGTGACCAAAGTAGTAGATCAGGAAGGGGCTGTGGATATGGTCTATCTAGATTTTAGCAAGGCATTTGACACAGTCTCACACAAAAGATTAATATACAAATTAGCTAGCCTTGGAGTGGGTCCCAAGGTGGTAACCTGGATAAAAAACTGGATGGACAACAGGATGCAAAGGGTAATAGTAAACAGAGTTTACAGTGAAGAAAGGGGTGTAACTAGTGGGGTACCGCAGGGTTCGGTACTGGGACTGGTCCTCTTTAATGTCTTTATAAGGACATTGGAGAGCACCTGGAAGGAAAGGATGTCTCTTTGCAGATGACACAAAGATCTGCAATAGGGTTGATACACAAGGTGGGGTGGAAAGAATGAAAAGGGACTTGGCAAGGTTGGAGGAATGGTCAAATATGTGGCAGCTCAGATTCAATGCAAAGAAGTGCAAGGCAATGCATCTGGGAAACAAAAACCCAGGGGAAGAGTACATAATGGGGAGTGAGTTAATAACAACAACAAAAATCGAAAGAGACCTAGGAGTAATTCTATCAGATGACCTAAAGGTGGGCAAGCAATGTGAGAAGGCAGTAAGGAGGGCTGGGGGGATACTGGGATGCATAGGAAGAGGCATCAACAGTAGAAAACAGGAAGTTGTTATCCCTCCGTACAGACGGTTAGTGAGACCCCATCTGGAGTACTGTGTACAATTCTGGAGTCCCCATCTTTGCAAAGTCATAGACAGAGTGGAGGCTGTTCAGAGGAGGGCAACCAAAATGGTGCAGGGTCTGCACCAGACGACATATGAGGAGAGGCTAAAGCAGCTTATTATGTATACCCTTCAGGAAAGGAGGGAGAGGGGGGACATGATACAAACTTTAAAATATCTCAAGGGAATTAACAAAGTACAAGAGGATAGTATCTTTCAGAAGAAGAGATGTGCAAGAACAAGGGGGCATAATTTGAAGATAGAGGGGGGATGGCTTAGAGGTAATGTTAGAAAGTATTTTTTCACAGAGAGAGTTGTGGATGCATGGAATGGACTTCCTGAGGAGGTTGTGGAGTCAGGAACAGTGGGAGAATTCAAGAATGCATGGGACAGGCATAAGGCAATTCTAGTGGGGGGTAGTAGGAAGTAAGCTGTTGATTAACTAGAATCTGCAGCTTATCCATCAGGTAGGGAAATGTGCTGACTAGGTGGGCCAAGCGGTCCTTCTCTGCTGTCAGATTCTATGTTTCTATGTTTCTATGCCTGTATAGCCTCTGTGTACTGTCTGTTTAACAGCTGCCTGGATTGCAGTCATAAGTAATCTGAGAGGGAGCTCTGCTGAAACATGTAACTATTTGCTGAAGATCATTCAGAGTGATAATGATAATGTAGTTTGTCTAACCTGACTTCTTTGCAGCAAGGACTGTTTTGTTTTTCTCCACTGTCTTGGTCCTGGACTGCCGAATTGGACCAATCAGTTCTGGTGGAACCTAAATTGGGGCTGGACTACAGAAGCTGTCTGGAGTCAAAATCTGTAGGAATTGTAGTTTTGGGCTTTTTGCACCTTTTTGTACCTGAAGGGGAAGCCTTTGTTGTGACTGACAGGAGGATCAGCCAACCGAACCTTTTGGATCTTGGGGAAATTCCCAAGCTGCTTGCTGATAGAGGCAGATCCAATTTGGGTGCTGAAGAAGCAAAAGCTCAATACAGTCTCTGTGGAAAGGACTTAGTTTTGGCCTGCATGCCTGCCTGCTGCCCCTGAGAGGGAGAAGAGAGTCAGTTCAGACTGAATCCGTGTTTGTGAGAACGAAGTAAGCCACTGAGTTGTGACCAGGATCAACCTGAAGAAGACAGAAGATTTTACTGAAGGCGATTGGCCTGTCAGGATTCAAGCTGCTTTTGAATCCCCGGTTTGTGCAGAGACTTTGCGATCATGACCAGAGAGTGGTCTGCCTGGTACAGTAGAATTCCCTTACAAGTAAATGTGCTGTGAGTTGTTAGTGGGTCATGATTTGGTTCCACATTGTGTGAACTGTGTTCTGCTTGCTGGAAGCTGTATCCAGCCCACAGCAGACTGTATCTGAATTTGTCTCCGTTTGGCCTGGGCATTGCCACACTGGCCCTACCAGACTACCCCACTGCACAGAGAAAGCCACAGATGAAAGACCTGCCTGGGGATCAGTCCCCTGCTTCACACTTGAACAGAAACGACGCCTCGGCGAATTGTGTGGGCCCTGCTTCTGCTGGCACTCCAGATTAACCACCTGCTGTCTCGATTTTCATCCAGTCTGTGTCCAGTCTTGGGTATCGTGAGTAATTATCAGGGTAGCTCCCTGCAGCAACAGCCTAATCTAAAAGTGTGTCATCTGATTGTCTTGTTGTTTTCTTTTCACAAACTGAGCCCTCCGGCTCTGGATTACAAATAGCATGTGTTGTGCATATCGTTTTCTTCCATCACAGAGCCCCAACCAGCCGCAACGTTCCTGGCTAGCCCTCCATTCTCTATCTGTGTACCCAGGGTGTGTGACTGTTTATGGACCCTGAAGTGCATGCATAACTGTTTGATTAATAGAGCCTTTAAGCAAATGAAGCTGATTATGCCCCTCCCTTGTTCAAGCCCCTTAAATAAATCAGATCTAACTCTTTTTTTTGCATTTACCCTGACTGTGGTTCCAGTTATTGCAAGAGTACTGTACTGCTGGTATTTGCTGGGTATAACCTTGTTTTACAGGAGGTCCCCAGGGCCGGCCAGAGGAAAGCCCTGCTGGTAAGTGCAAACAGTGTGGGTACTTGTGTGGTGTATCAGGGGTATTGTGAAAGTGATGATTGTGTATTGTTCTGGCCACTAGTAAGGAAAGAAGGGTGTTACAGTGTCCCAGATGGCTGTGCCCAGGTTAGCTTGACCACTACCAACCCTGACCTGTGGGTGGAGACGCCCGTTTCAGAACTCAGGGCCCATAACTTGCTACTAGCCAAGCAGGAAGGGGTAGTAGCCCTTGGGATAGCGCCACTTAGGGGTTACATTTTGGAGGTTCACTGCAGGGATTTTGTGCTTTCTAGTGGTCAAAAATGATGAATTATTGTTAAAGATTAATGGCTACCTCAGTAGAAATGGCTGTACACCAGTTGGTGGAGTGGTGTACAGGGCAGAAGATTGACCCCCAAAATGCTCTACTTATACTGGATATTCCTCTGGGTACCAGTAAAGACACTGTAGAGGGAGCACTCTCCAAAGATGAATGTTTAAAAAACCCTGTGGTGGTGGGTCGACAGGCTGATCTGATCACCCAAACTTTCATAGCCTTGGTAGAGTGTAGTGACCTCATGGACAGCTCTAAAGTGCCACAGACTATTGCCCCAGAAGGGGTTCCAGCTGCCTGGAGAGTTATAACAAAAGACAGTAAAGATCCCGGGGAAGATGAGCTCCCACCATTATCTGACACTTTTGAGGAAAAATTTGCTAAGTTGTTGCTGGAGGAAGGGAAAACCATAGAGAACTTTAAGAAACTATTCCTGCCACCTGGGGGTGTTCCTTCCCCAACACCCCCTCCCACTCCAGCACCTGTTACTGCCCCACCTTCTGTGCCCATGCCAATGCTGGTCCCTATATCTGTACCTGCCATTAGTCACAACTCCTATCGAAGGCTGAGAATCTTCTCGGGCACCGTCCCCACCCCCCAGGAGGAGGATGACTGGGAAATCTGGATAGACTGTGTTGCCCCTCTAGTACTTGAATGGCAATGCTCAGAAGCAGAGAAACAAAAGAGGTTGAGTGAAAACCTCCAAGGTCCTGCCCTGGCTACCATCTATGCCAAGTGGGCCAATAACCCCGAAGCAACTGCACAGGACTATCTTGATGCATTGGAGAATGTGTATGGGAGCCCGGATTCAGATGAGGATCTGTGGTGGAGAGTAAGAAACGCTCAGCAGTACCCAGGGGAATCATTGTCTATGTGTGTAGCTCTGCTTGAAAAGCTGCTACAAGAGTGCCTCAGAAAGGGTAGTTTGCCGTCAAATGAATTAGATCAAACTAGGCTGGACCGGATCCTCAGGTCTGCTCTGTTTTCAGAATTGTTATTGCTTCAGCTGTGCCTTGCCACCAGACTGGAATTGTTCCCCTCCTATGACGAGATAATGAAAGAAATTCGGGGGGATTGAGCAAAGGCGACCCCATGGGGGGACTTGCACCAATATCTGCTGCTGCTGCACAAGTGACCAAGAGTGATCAGCCAAGTGAGGATCAGGAGCAAAAGCCAGCACTTAAAGAGCACTCTGAGAATGCAAAGGACTTCCTGACCTGGGCCCAGCATTGGAAAGATGAGCTACTAAAGGAAGTCTGAGAGTTGAAGACGGGTGCCTCAGAAAGGGTTTCTCCCGTGGAACAAGATTCTGGTCCTTTCAGGATGTGACTGCCATGGGGGGGGGGGTGCACCCTCAGGCATCTGCTACCAAGGGAGACTCCAAGGCTGAGATCACCTGATTGACCACTACTAAAGGAACTGTTAAGACACGTTGCACCACTCTCACCACTGCAAGCAGATACTAGACCCCAGTCTCTTACTACTGCTTCAGTTCCTCATACGATGTTCTCTCTCAGGATGACCCAGGAGTCTATCATTTGTCACAACTGTGGAAAGGATGCCCATATGAAAAGAGAATGCCAGTCTCAGAAGGACTTGGAAAGAGTAGTAAACAGACTCCAAGAGGAGCTCCGAAAAGCAAATCAGTGGCCAAAGGGTGCCCGAAATGACCACATTGTGGGTTCAAGAAACCCTAACTCAAATTTCTTTGTGGCTAAATCGTCTGTCCAGCCCTCTGCTACTGCCTATCCAGACTGGCCCAAAATGGTGGGCCCTTCAATGGAGACTACAGTGACTGTAAATAGTATTCATACTCGAGCTGTGCTTGACAGTGGGTCGCAAGAGACCATTGTGTTCCAGGATTGGGGTAACAAACACTTATCTGATGTGCCTTTGCAATCCCTGGAAGGCCTACATGTGTGGGGCCTAAGCGACAAGTCTTATCCCTACCTAGGGTATGTCCACCTCTGGTTTTCTTTTCCTGCAACTGTAACTGGTGTAGAGGATCGAGTAGAGACATTGGCCTTGGTGTGTTCCCCCACCGGACTATATGATGTGGTCCCCCTGTTAATTGGGACAGACGTCCATATGTTTGGGAGACTGGCACAACTCTGTCACAAGAAACAAGGGTGATGGACTGGGAGGGCTCTGAGAATTCTGGCTCTGATCAAGAGGGCCTACGATTGGCAACAGAAACCCATGGAAGTAGACCAGGATGAACTGGTAGGGATCGTGTGGAAGAAGGATCCCGATTCAGTGGTACTGGCCCCTAACGCCCAGTGTACCATTCAAGAGGAGGTCTGCCTCCAAAAAGATGTCAAGAAGAAAATACTGATGTTGGATGCACCAGGCAATGGAAAATTGCCAGAAATATTATTGGTCAAGCCCAGCATCTTGCCTGCTCGTGCCCATGCCTATGCATGACGAGTGATGGTCCAGATTCACAATGTGTCAGATCGGGAGATCCGGGTGAACAGAAGGTGCACCCTAGCTATGGTACACTGCACAGACACTGCAGTATTGCCCAGCAACAAGCACCCTGGTGAGAAGGAGAGAGTGACCCCAGACTTGTTTGACTTTGGTGACTCCCTATTGCCAACTGAATGGAAGGCTAGAATTATCAAGAGACTTGCCCTGAGAGACCAAGTGTTTTCATTGAAGAAATGGGATGTGGGATGTGTCCAGGGTGTGGAGCATCACATACGCCTGCATGATGAATGGCCATTTCAAGAGAGGTCCTTACGCCTAGCCCCAGCAGACATAGAAGATGTGAGAAGACACCTGCAGGAAATGCTCGCTGCTGGCATGATACAAGAATCCAAGCGCCCATATGCCTCTCCCATTGTGGTTGTGCATAAGAAGAATGGGTCTGTGAGGATGTGTGTTGATTATCGAACCCTGAACAGGCGGACTATCCCAGACCAATACACTATGCCTCGTATACAAGATGCCCTGGATTGCTTGAAGGGGAGTAATTGGTTCTCGGTGTTGGATCTTCGCAGTGGATACTGCCAGATCCTGATGGCCCTGGAAGACCATGAGAAAACAGCCTTCATCTGTCCATTGGGGTTCTACAAGTTTGTGAGGATGCCACAGGGGATATTGGGCGCCCTGGCCACCTTTCAGATGATGGAACATGCAGTGGGAGATATGAATTTGCTGGATTGCCTGGTGTACTTGGATGATGTCATTGTGTTTGTGAACACCTTAGCGGAGCATGGGAACTGACTGTTTAAAGTCCTAGACTGACTGGAAGACTTCAGCCTCAAGCTGTCCATTGACAAGTGCCAGTTTTTCCAAACCTCCATGAAGTATGTGGGGCACATAGTATCTACAAAAGGGATAGAGACTGATCCCAGTAAGGTTGAAGCACTGATTACTTGGCCCCAGCCCCATAATCTAAAAGAACTGCAGTGTTACTTGGGGTTCTGTGGCTACTACCGCAGGTTTATAAAAGACTATTCCAAGGTGATTCGCCCACTCTTTGAATCTTGCCCAGGGTTACCCTCCTACCAATTGTAAATACAAAAAAGGGGTCATTAAAGAACCAGAAAAAGTATACTTCTGCTCAGGTGAACTCTTCGGGCCCCACTGGATACTCGACTGTGAAGCAGCCTCCCATGAGATCATATATCCGCTCACCCACATCCTCCATCCTCACCTATGCTGACCCCACCAAACCCAATGTGCTGTATACGGACGCTAGTCTGCAGGGTCTAGGAGCGGTGCTGTATCAAGACCATGAGGATGGCCTGAGACCAGTAGCTTTCTCCAGTAGGAGCTTGACCCTGTCTGAACGAAACTACCCTGTGCATAAGTTGGAGTTCTTTGCGCTAAAATGGGCCATTATTGACCAGTTTCATGAATACCTTTATGAGGCAAAGATATTGGTGAAGACTGACAATAACCCATTGACCTATGTACAGACTTCTGCTAAGTTAGACACCACTGGGCACTGGTTGCTTTCTGCATTATCAACCTATGACTATGCTGTTGAATACAGACCGGGGCCTGAACCATATTGATGCTGCCGCCCTATCATGAAGGCCCACTTCCAAGAGTGACTGGGCCAGGCTGTCTGATCCTGACATTTGAGCATTGTGCCAAAAGTTTGATAGAAATGAACAGATGTCTGCGGACACAGTGGACTGTTTAGTAGATTGCTTGGGCCCTTCTGACACCTGCATACCAGCTGCATATTGCCACGTCTCTGCTCTAGATATTAGTACACTACCTCAGTTTGACAATGACAGCATTCAGTGGGCTCAATCTCAAGATCCTATGATTCAGCCAGCACTTGATGCCCTGCTTGCGGGGAAAGATGTGTCTAAGTTATGTTCCACTGTCTTGTGAACTGCTTTATTGTTTAAAGAAGGCCCCAGATTGAAGTTGCCCATTCAGTTGTTGTATAGAGAGACAGTAGACCATAGTGGCAAAGTAGACAAGCAACAATTGGTCCTGCCCAAGGCCTTTAAAGATTTAGTACTGAGGTCTCTCCACAATCACATGGGATACCTCGGTATTGACAGAACCCTTGACCTGGTACGATCTCGCTTCTACTGGCCCAAAATGGAGGCCGATGTTGAGCACCATGTATAGACTTGTAGTCGCTGCCTGCAAAGAAAAGCCCTGCCTCAGAGGGCTGCCCTCCTTGATAATATTACTAACACAACCCTCATGGAACTAGTCTGCATAGACTTCTTGTGTTTAGAACCTGATCAGTGGAACATTGGCAACGTGTTAGTGGTTATGAATCATTTCACACGGTATGCACAAGCTTTTCCCACCAAAGATCAAAAGGCATCTACCGTGGCCAGGGTGGTAGTGGAAAATTTCTGCATTCAACATGGTGCCCCCCAGCGGATCCACTCTGACCAGGGCAGAGACTTTCCGAGTCGACTAATCAAAGAAATGCTCTCTCTATGGGGATGTGTGAAAGTCAAGAACCACCCCCTATCACCCGCAGGGAGACCCTCAACCAAATCGTTTTAACTGCACCCTTCTAGACATGCTGGGCACCCTCCATGCAGAAGACAATTATAAAGGGAGCCAGCAGATTAGCACCTTGGTACATGCATACAATTGCATAAAAAATGATGCTACTGGGTTGTCCCCCTACTGCCTCATGTTCGGGAGAGAGGCCTGGCTGCCAGTTGATGTCTGTTTTGGGGTCTCTACAGATGGGGTCTGAGCCAAAAACTACTTGCAATATGTACAAAAACTGAAAGCTCAATTGAACCATGCCTATCAACTGGCCCAGACAATGGTCGCCAAGAGAAATCTAGCCAACAAAGAGAGGCATGATAAAAAAGAAAAGGTTCCAGAGCTTCGACCTGGAGACCGTGTGTTGTTACGCAATTTGGGACTGAATGGTAATCACAAAATTGCTGATCGGTGGCACCATCTTCTCCATGTAGTAGTTGGAAAGTTGGATGATTTACCTGTGTACAAGGTGCACCCAGAGAACAACTCCAAAGTTGTCAAGACCATGCACCGTAACCACTTGCTACCTATCTGCCAAGTCATGATTGAGGCTGAACCCCGAGAAATTGAGCCCCCTGGGCCGGTGACTCATGCTGCTGCAAGAAAGAGACAGAGTCAACCTACCCCAGTGATCACAGATTTAGAGTTTCCTCTGCAGCAGGCCCAAAATGATAATGACTGTCAGTCCACTTCTGACAAAAGTGAGTACAACTATGCCTATTACCCCTCTTATGAACTGAGTCAGCTGTTTCAATCCAGTGACAATGCCCTCCTCTCTATGCCCAGACATAAAACTTCTATGGGTACACGGGCTTTCTCCTACTCAGCCCCTAAGTATTGGAATTCTATCCCTCCAGAAATTTACCTTGCTACTACCCATGCTGGTTTCAAGAAACTCCATTGTGAACACCTACTGGCCTCAAATCCTTGCTTATGCTTCCATCCACCCTGATCCCTTTAATCCTTACACCTTGTTCTTTCCCTTCTCTTTTCCTCCCATTTCCTCCTCTCCCCATCCTTTCTTTCTCTCTATATTTGGCCTTGTACTGGGAATTACTAGTGTACTTATCATCCAGTTCCAGTACAAACTTGTTAGCACTTGTTTTATTTTTTTCATTATGGTACTGTTTACATTTTTCTGATATTACCTAACTCTGTTTCGGCTCATTGTCAATTGTTTGTATTACACTATATTCCATTGTGTTATCTCTTCCTTGTGCTGCGTCACATTGTACAGTTTGTGTATTTTTTGTATTTTTTGTTCTCACTTGTATTCTCCCGGGTCGTGCCTGAAAATAGGCATCTCTATGTCTAGTGCACTCACCCGGTTACCAAAAGCAAATAAATAAATAAATAACCCCCTGATTAATTGTGGGGATGAAGCTGGGACTTCTGGACCACCTAACCTCCTTGCTTTGTCCTTGGAGTCAATGCTCCCTGAAAGTGGAGTGCAAAGTATCACGTCTGAAGATGCTGAGTCTTTGTGTATTGTGGAACTGTATGATTTGCCTGAAGGAGGGGCTGATGGTTTGAGTCTTTCTGGTGACATACCAGAAACTGAAGAACACTATGAGAGTGCTGACTACCTCCCTTCAGTGCCTCAAAGCTTGATTGTGCCTGAGCCTTCACAAAATGAGTCAAGTGTTGTAGAAACAGAGGCTGCAGAGCAAGAGCTGACAGTGCCCCAAGTTTGGACATTCCCACCCAGGCAGAGGCACCCCTCACAAGTGGCAAGAGTTCCCAGACCAGTGCTGAGAGTACAGAGACTGTAGTTGTCCCCCTCAGAAAAACTGGCCGAGCTGTCAAGCCAGTAGTATGCCTCAGTTATGATTCTTCTGGGAGGCCAGTGGATTTGCCTCCCAATGTGGTACACAAAGGTGTTTATGTCTCACCAATCTCACTGCCCAAATTGAGCTTGACAGTTAATTCCAGGTTACTTGTCTTTCCCTCTCACCATGGTGCCACTGCCCCATCTAGCCCCAGGTGAGTTGATAGGGAAGGGCCCCCTCTTGCATTGTTTAAGGTACAAGAAGCTATTACCTGATTCAGTACAGTAATGTTCAATTTACCTGTGTGAAATATGCACAATGTGTTGTCAGACTGGATATAGTATCATGAAATGTAGTGAATATGTATAGTAAAGTAATAAGCTTATGTTAACTGATGCATGATGGTACAGACTTGATGTGGATGCCAAATTTTCTCCAGGCAGGGAACGGTGTAACCCCCCTACAAATCGGGGTTCCTAAAAAGTCTTCTTCGAGCTTGCCTAAATGCTTACTACCAGGCTGGTGTCCTGTGTTTTAACAGTTTAAATGTGATTGCCAGAGAGTGCCTGTATAGCCTCTGTGTACTGTCTCTTTAAGAGTTGCCTAGACTGCAGTCATAAATAATCTGAGAGGGAGCTCTGTTGAAAGATGTAACTATTTGCTGAAGATAATTTAGAGTGATAATGATAATGTAGTTTGTCTAACCTGACTTCTTTGTAGCAAGGACTGTTTTGTTTTTCTCCACTATCTTGGTCCTGGACTGCCGAATTGGACCAATCAGTTCTGGTGGTACCTAAAATGGAACCAGACTACAGGAGCTGTCTGGAGTCAAAATCTGTAGGAATTGTAGTTTGGTTTTTGTGCCTTTTTGTACCTGGAAGGGGAAGCCTTTGTTGTGACTGACAGGAGGATCAGCCAACCGAACCTTTTTGATCTTTGGGAAATTCCCAAGCTGCTTGCTAATAGAGGCAGATCTAAGTTGGGGGCTGAAGAAGCAAGAGCTCAATACAGTCTCTGTGGAAAGGCTTGAGTTTTGGCCTGCATGCCTGCCTGCCTGCTGCTCCTGAGAGGGAGAAGAGATTCAGTTTGGACTGAATCCGAGTTGGTGAGAAAGACGTAAGCCACTGAGTTGTGACCAGGATCAACCTGAAGAATACCGAAGATTTGGCTAATGCAATCGACCTGTCAGGATTCAAGCTGCTTTTGAATTCCCGGTTTATGCAGAGACTTTGCGATCGTGACCAGAGAGTGGTTTGCCTGATACAGTAGAATTTCCTTACATGTAAATGTGCTGTGATTTGTTAGTGGGTCGTGATTTGGTTCCCCACTGTGTGAACTGTGTTCTGCTTGCTGGAAGCTGTATCCAGCCCAAAATGGACTGTATCTGAATTTGTCTCCATTTGGCCTGGGCCTTGCCACACTGGCCCTGCCAGACTAACCTACTGCATAGAGAAAGCCACAGATGAAAGACCTGCCTGGGGATCAGCCACCTGCTCCACGCTTGAACAGGAACGATGCCTTGGTGAATCATGTGGGCCCTGCTTCTTCTGGCACTCCAGATTAACCACCTGCTGTCTCGATTTTCATCCAGCCTGTGTCCAGTCTTGGGTATCATGAGTAATCATCAGGGTAGCTCCCAGCAACAACAGCCTAATCATATGTAGAACTTGATTTTCTAAAGTTGTGTATGTGTGTAAGGAGGGGCTCTTGAGTGAAGATAACATTAAATTATTTACTTACTTTAGTTAATTTAATGGATTTTCATTTTTAGGGCCTAGCTGAAGGATTCTATATGTGAGTACAGGTTGCAGCCATGTTTGTGATGGAGATTAGGAAGCAAGTGGCATATAAATTCTGTGAGTTGCCTCAGTTTGCTAGGGACTTGTTTTTAGCTATTGGTAGTGCACTCTTAAAGCAATGGCTAGAACCAAGTCTCAGCCAATCAGGACACAGGGATTTCCTTGCCCATTTTATATTCTGTTCAAAAAAGGCAGGGTGGGAAACAAAAGGGGGGGGTGTCTTTTTATGTGTGGGATAACGTAAAGGCTACTGAGATACAGGGAAATCAGGAAGGAGTGGAGGTACTGTGGGGCACCCTAGATACAGGGAATGGAGTCATTATTTGCACAGGCATGATCTATAGATCTCCAACTGGAGGGGGGATGGGAGCTGGAAAAGGTTCTAATGGAAACCATCCAAAAGATGGCAAACAAAGGAGAGGTGCTGCTGGTGAGGGACTTCACTCTACCGAATGTAGAGTTTAGCATACCAGCTTCAGCTTCATTTAGGAGCTGCAACATCCTGGACTTCATGCAGGGGCCATTTCTCAAGCATTTAGTAAAAGAGCTCACTTGTGAGGGGGCAGTACTGGACCTTGTACTCACCAACGGGGATAATGTTGCAGACATCACAGTAGGTAGCCACCTGGGGAATAGTGATCTCCATACAGTGTGGTTCAATGTAAGTACTGTGGCAGAATTGAACCACACAAAGGCAAGGGTGATGGACTTCAGGAGAGCCAGTTTTAAATGGAGGGGGGAGTGCCTCAGGGATGCCCTGGTGGGAAGGGGGGAGGACATGGGGGAGTGCAGGAACAGTGGGCAAATTTAAAAGGAGGAAAAAAAAAAAGGCAACAAATCTCTGCATCAAACAAGTAAGCAAAAGCAAGAGGAAAAAGAGACCACTAAGGTTCTCAAAAGAGGAGGCTGGCGGGAAGGTAAAGGCAAAAAAGTTAGCATTCAGGAGGTATGAGGAGACGCAGACAGAGGAAGATAGAAAGGTGTATCAAGAGAAACAGAAGGAATCAGGGAAAACAATTAGGAGTGCAAAGGCACGGATGGAGTAGAAAATTTCCCAGACAGTGCAGAAAGGGGACAAAGTTTTTTCAGGTACATAAGTGAAAAGAAAAAGACCAGGGTATAGATAGTAAGGCATAGAAAGGAAGGAGGGGAGTGTGTGTGTGTGTGTGAGGGAAGGGGGTGTCTGGAAAAAGTGGACATCTTGAACAAGTACATTTGTTCAGTGTTCAAAGGGGAAGGAGAGGAACCACAGACGAGATGGGAGCATTGATAGAAGGGAGATAGACACTAGTTCATTTAAAGAGGAGAAGGTTCAGAGGGAACTCGCAAATCTGAAAGTGCACAAGGCAATGGGGTCAGAAGGAATGCATCCTAGGATACTGAGGGAACTCAGGGCTGGCTGCACCTCTTACAGCTGTGTTCAACCAGTCACTAGAGATGGGTATGGGTTCCGGAGGACTTGAGGAGGGCAGATGTAGTCCCATTTTACAAAAGTGAAAGCAAAGAGGAGGCTGGCAACTACAGGCCTGTCAACCTGACTTTGGTGGTGGGGAAAGTAATGGAATTACTACTGAAGGACAGGATTGTGAAATATCTGGAATCCAGTGGCCTTCAGAATCCAAGGCAGAATGGATTATTTGGGGGGAAGGGGGGGAGATCATGTCAAACAGATTTGATAGATTTATTTGACTGGGTGACCAGGGAATTGGATCAGGGTGGAGCGGTGGATGTGGCCTAGCTAGATTTTAGTAAGGCATTCAATACTGTTCCACATAGATTTATAAACAAGCTGGGAAGTTTAGGGGTGGGTCCTAAGGTGGTAAACTGGGTGAGAAATGGGTTGGGGGACAGGAGACAGAGGTTGGTGGTAAAAGAGTTCACTCTGAGGAAGGGAGGGGGACGAGCATGATGCCACAGATATCAGTATTGGGACAGGTCCTTTTTAACATCTTTATTAGTGACATTGCAGAGAGGCTAGAAAGGAAGGCATTCCTCTTTGTAGATGACACTAAAATCTGTAATATGGTAGACACTTTGGGGTGGTGGAAAAAATTAAGAGTGATCTAGGAAAATTAGAGGATTGGTCAAGGGTGTGGCAGCTAGGGTTCAATGTGAAGAAGTGCAAAATCATGCACTTGGGGCACAGAAACCCAGGGGCGGAGTAAAAAATGTGGGGGCAGTATTAACCGCCACCAAAGAGGAAAGGGACCTGGAAGTAATCATATCTGATGGACTAATGGTGGTCAGACAGTGTGATGGTGCAGCAGGGAGAACTAGTGGGATGTTAGGATGCATAGGGAAGGGTATCTGCAACAAAAAACAGAGGTGGTATTACTGCTATATAGATCACTGGTGAGTCCTCATCTAGAGTACTGTGTCCAGTTCTGGAGACCACTTCTCTGGAAGGACATAGACAGGGTGGAGGGGATTCGGGGGCAGCCAAAATGGTGCAGGGTCTGCATCACAAGCCCTATGATGACAGACTGAAGGATCTCAATATGTATACCTTGTAGGAAAGGAGGGAGAGGAGATATGTTAGAAACATTCAAATACCTCACAGGTATAAATAAAGTTCAAAAGGGAAGCATTTTGCAAGAAAAAAAGATGCCAAAGAACAAGGGGACATGCTATGAAGCTGGTGGGAGGACTCTGGGAAGATGTGAGGAAGTACTTCTTCACAGAAAGAGTGGTGAATGCCTGGAACAGTCTCGCAGAGGGGGTGATGGGGGCAAAGACAGTAATGGGCTTCAAGAATGCTGGGGATAAGCATAAGGAATCTTAGAGGTAGAAAAGTGGGGGAGGGACTGGAGATCAATTAAGGTCTGCTTTGTTATAGCAGGTAGGAAAAATGGGCAAAATATGTGGGCCAAGTGCTCCTTATCTGCCGTCAGTATCTATGTTTCTTTTTTTCAAATTTAACAAGCTTTATTAATTTTATAATAGGAAAAAACAAACAAACAGACAAAAACAACCAGTAGTAGCAGACCAGTACATACAGCAGTATAACAGGTACAGAAATACTAAGGGGCTATCATGAACCTTACCAAATAAATGGTAACAGCAAACACATCCCACCCCCCGTTCCCCACCAAAGTCCCTAACTCCCCCAGTCCACTCCCCAACAAAAAACCCATCAACCACCAACCCCATCCCCCACTCCTAAACACCGTCTCAAGCCCCAAATAAAGAAGAAAGGAAAAGGGAGATGATTAAGCAAAATAAGACCCCGGTCATCAGAGAAGAGAGAAAAAGAAAGGAGGGGAATCGGGTGCCCTTCCCACCAGAACAAGCCCATTCCCTCCTCTCCTTATTCTGCCTCCTCCTGTGGGGCTGCATTGTAGGTAAAAGAGCCAACAATGGACCCAACCTACTCATAAACCCCTCCTGGCGGGCTTGACATCTGGCAATATGTCTCTCCAATTCAAGGGCTTGAGATATTTCTAAGTGCCATTCCCAGAGAGGAGGGATAGAGTCATCCAGCCAGTGTTTGACAATGATTAACTTGGCAATGAGTGAAATCAGGAGAAATAAAAGCTTTGTGACAGCCTGCCGTCCCTTCTGGGAAAAGTCCTCCTAAGCAGGCCTGTGGAGTAAGTATTGGTCTTAGCCCAGAATCGGGTCCAAAGTATTTCGAATTGACTGCCAGAAGGGGATGACCATGGGGCAATCCCAAAAAATATGTTTTAGGGTCCTCTCAGTGGAGTGACATCTTAGACAGGTGGACAAGGCAGACTTACCCATCCTGTGAAGTCTAAAGAGTGTGAAGTACAAATTATGGAGAATATAGAATTGGAGAAGCTGGAGATGATCTTGTTTGATATATTTGTATAGTTGTCTCCAAATCCACTGCCAACCGTTCTCCTCCAAATTAAGTTTTAGTTCTTGTTGCCAGTAAAAACACACTCCCTTAGGACTTTTTGGATCTCTCTGTTGGAGAAGATCATAAAACTTAGAGACAGAATGGGGGAGAGCACCTTGTCTATAAGGGTCTGCATCAGGTGATTGGTCTCCATTGAACAGGGAGGAGAACCTAAAAAGGCAGAAAGAGAATTAGATAACTGTAGATTTTTAAAAAAGTGATAGGTGGGAATTGCAAGAGAGCTTGAAGGTTACCCGCAGGGAGAAGTCTACCATCTTGAAGCAAGGAAGCCACCGAGGCACTCCAAAGAGGCAGGAAAAAAGATGGGGATATTATGCAAAAATGTGGATTACCCATAAGTGGCTAAGAAATTTCTTTAGTAGGGTTATAGCCTAAGTGGGAGTAAATTTGCCGTAGAGCCTTGATGGACTAAAGAAATCGAAGAAACCCTCAATGGGGGAGGTAGAAGCGTGTAGAAGTTGAAGGAAAGGAGCCCCACCAAAACAATTTACTACAGTGACTGGCGCAGTAGTAAAGAAATAGAGTACCAGCAAGCCCCCAAGTCCCTTCGTTATTGTGAGATGTAGTAAGCCCTATGAGCCGCTTTATCATTCTATATGAAATTAGAAAAATAACTCTGAAGGCGAGAGAACTAGCTCTTTGGAAGGTAAGGTCCAAGCATTCCTAAAGGGTAAAGTAGTCGGGGTAAAACATTCTTTTTAAGAACATTAATACACTCCCAGAGAGATAAGAGAAGTACTTTCCATCTGTGAAGGTCTTATTTAATGTCTTGACACACAGCGGATAGATTAAACTGAATTAGCCCCGAGAGAGATCGGGAAATCTTGATACCTAGGTAAGTTAGAATTTCAGGTTCCCAAAGGAGACCAAGTGCCTCAATCTAGGGGCATTGCCCCTGCGAATTCAGCGGCATGACCTTGGACTTTTCAAGATTGAACTTATAACCTGCAACCTGAGACAACTTATGAATTTCTTCCAAGGCTGCAGGGAGAGAGGACCTTGCCTCCTGCCACGTAAGAGAGGAAAGAAGGGGGAGAAGACACCGTTACAACAGATTCTAGCCATGGGGGGGGGGTGGTGGTAGATAACCTTAAGCCAGTCACAAAAGGTGGAGGGAAAGCTGAATCTAGAACATGTAGCAAAGAGAAAGTCCCCAGATACATGGTCAAGGCTTTCTCTGCATCCAGGGAGACCAGGACCGCAGGGATCCTGCTCTCCCCAGATGCAGAGATCAGGTGTAGGCCTTTACGCAGATGGTTAGAGAAGAGAGGGCCCACCACAAATCTCACCTATGTAGTGTAACCCTCCTACAATTGGGGATTTCTAACAGCCATCTTGGAGCTGTCTAAGCATTCCTCTGGTGGTCAGCATTTGGCGCTTAAAGCCATTTAAATGGCCCTGTGAGTGCTTGTAGAGCCTCTGCTCACTGTCTCTTTAAGAGCTGTCTGCTTGCAAACATATTCATTACTTATGAGGGGGGCTGTGTGTTCTCCTGCTTGAGTCCCACTTGAGCCGCTGACTAATTGCTCTGGTTTTGGTCATCGCCGAAGGGGCAGAGTGAACACTTTCCAGACAGTGTAATTATTGCCTCCTGCCTTAGATGTGTTTGTGGGAATGTAATTTGTTTAACCTGCCTTTCTTGCAGCTGGACTTTGTGTGCTGTGTTCCCCCATTTTGGGCCAGGACTGTCTGAAGGGTCCAATAGAGTCGGGGGGGGGATTACCTAAAATGGAGTAACTGGCTACCAACCAGGATCAGGACTCTCAATGGAGCCTGCTGACCAATGGGAATATAGCTGGAGGTTCTGAGAAGTGAAGTTCTGGATCATGGCGCCTTTTTTGTGCCATTGAGGGGCGAACTTTGTGGCTGGTTTCAGCAGTCTACCAATGGGAGTGTGTGGTGCCTGAACTGAGAGGCTTGCCCCATACTGTGTCAGGACAGAGGCGTTGTGGCTGTGAGCAAGTAAGGAGCTCGGGGGCTCTAGTGCCGTTTGAACAATCTTGCGGGATGCACATGTAAAACCAGTGTCGGACATTGGTAAATGTCAGTGAAGTCAGACTAAATCCACTAGGAAACGATCAGAGGAGGCCATGCAGGAGCTCGGTTACCTACCAAGCTGAACCTGTAGAAGACTAGAGAATCTGCTTGAATCGTGCTCGGTCTATCAGGAACAGTGAAGCTGTGTCGGTTGGGCCCAGTGTATGGCGGGCAGGTATCGAGAAGGACAGCAGCTGCCTGGTATGGTACCCCTCTGCAGTGCATATAAATGTGTGGAGAACTGCTTGAAGTACAGGCTTGGTCCTGCAAGTGGTGGGAGAGTGTATTTCTTTCTGGAGTTGTGAGTACTAAATCAGGATAGCTCCCTGTCAAATGTTCCTAGTAAGGGCAAGACCATCTGGTTACTTTGCTGGCTACACTGACTGAGCCGGATGGCTGTATTTAGTCTTCGTAGGAATTAAATGCTTGTTTGTGTCAGGGCCCCAACCAGCTGCATCGAGGAACTAGCTTTTAGGGGCTTGGGCACCCATAGACAGTAACTTATAGGTTAGACCTGTGCACAGAGCCATAGGTTGATACTCATATATTGTGGTGGTAAGCCAATCAACTTGATTCCCCCCGGTCCTTGCTATCTCCCCTTAAATAAATCAGATTGCTTGTTTTGCAATGGTACACTGGCTAGCTTGTGTATTAATGGTGAATTACTGCCCAGTGAATATTGTGTAACCGCACCATACTTTTCAGGGGGTCCCTGGAGTGAGCTGAGTGGTTCGAGCTGGGGGGGTAAGTGTATATGGTAAGGACACTGTAATTGAACTGTGTGGGTCACTAGTGGGAAGAAAGGGGGGTTGCAGCGACCCAGAGGGCAGTGACCAAGTCAACCTCGACTTTTCTAACCCCGACCTCTGGGTGGAGGCACCCGCCAACGGATCTAGGCCTCTCACCCTGTTACAGTCAGAGCAGGCAGGGTAGTAGCCCTTGGGATAGTGCCCCCTGGGGGTTACAGTAGAGCTGACCAGTTTCCCCCATGTCATGAGGAGGCAGTTCAATAACACTTTTGCAAGGATCTTGAAGTCTGTATTAAGTAACAATATGGGGCATTAACTCCCGGGATAAAGCTCTGGCTTGCCCGGTTTAGGAATCAGGGTAATCCAGGCCTGTGTGAACGAGTTGTCATTGAAGCCAGAGGTGTGCACACAGTTAAACAGATGAGTAAGAAAAGGGGCCAGAATATCAATGAAAGCAGCATAGAAGGAGCCCAGGGGCCTTTTCCTTTGGCAGCTGAGCAATCACCCTACGAACCTCTTCTAGTGGAAACAGGAGCCTGCAGTATCTCCTGCTGACTGTCTGAAATATTAAGGGGCATGGAATCTAAATAGGTCTCAATCGAAGCAATATCATTCAGAGTGTGTGGATCTGGGCTGTAGAGGGATCTATAGAAATCCTGAAAAGTGGCTACGATGTCACAAGAGTGAGTGAGAATCATCCCTCCCAAGGAGGGCTGGAGACAGGGAATCCATTGCCTGCTCTCTGTTGCCGAGACAGAGGGCCAGGAGCCAGCCTGCCCTTTCTCCTGATTCTAAATGTAACCCCCCTACAAATGGGGATTCCCAAAAAGTCTTCCTCAAGCTTGCCTAAATGCTCACTGCCAGGTTGGCTTCCTGCGTTTTAACAGTTTAAATGTGATTGCCACAGAGTGCCTATATAGCCTCTGTGTACTGTCTCTTTAAGAGCTGCCTGGATTGCAGCCATAAGTAATCTGAGAGGGAGCCCTGTTAAAAGATGTAACTATTTGCTGAAAATCATTTAGAGTGATAATGATAATGTAGTTTGTTTAACCTGCCTTCTTTGCAGCAAGGACTGTTTTGTTTATCCCCACCATTTGTCCCGGGATTGCGAATTGGACCAATCAGTACTGGTGGGACCTAGAATGGAGCCGGACTACAGGAGCTGTCTGGAGTCAAAATCTGTAGGAACTGTAGTTTTGGGCTATTGGCACCTTTTTTGCACCTGAAGAGGGAGCTCCTCTTGTGACTGACAGATAAATCAGCCAACCAAACCTTTTGGATTGTGGGGAAATTCCCAGGCTTGCTGCAGTTTGAGTCAGATCTAAATTGGGAGCTGAAAAAGCAACATGCTTGAGAAAGTCAAGTAGCCGTCTGAGTAGTTTCACTCGGGAGAACTGTGGAAAGGCCTGAGTTGTGGCCTGCATGTCTGCCTGCTGCCCCTGAGAGGGAGAGAAGAGAATTATTTCAGACTAAACCCAACTTTCTGAGAACGAAGTAGGCCACTGATTTTTTACCCGGCTCATACCAGAAGAAGATCGAAGGTTTTGCTGAATGCGATCGGCCTGTCAGGATTTCCAGCTGCTTTTGAATCCCCGGTTTGTGCAGAGACTTTGCGATTCTGACCGGAGAGTGGTTTGCCTGGTACAGTAGAATTTCCTTACATGTAAATGTACTGTGTATTGAAAATGGGTCGTGATTTGGTTCCCCACTGTGTGAACTGTGTTCTGCTTGCTGGAAGCTTTATCCAGCCTAATTGGACTGAATCAGCTTTCATCTCCATTCGGCCTGGGCCATGCCACGCTGACCCTGCCAGACTACCCCACTGAACAGAGAAAGCCACCGATGAGAGACCTGCCTGGGGATCTGCCCCCTGCTCCACGCTTGAACAGGAACGACACCTCGGTGAATCATGTGGGCCCTGCTTCTGCTGGCACTCCAGATTAACCACCTGCTGTCTTGATTTTCGTCCAGCCTGTGTTCAGTCTTGGGTATCGTGAGTAATCATCAGGGTAGCTCCCTGCAACAACAGCCTAATCTAGAAGTGTGTCATCTGATTGTCTTGTTTTCTTTTCCCGAACTGAGCCCTCCAGCTCCAGATTACAAATAGTGTGTGTTGTGCATGTTGTTTTCTTCCATCACAGGGCCCCGACCAGCTGCAATGTTCCTGGCTAGCCCACCATTCTGTATCAGGGTACCCAGAGTGTGTGACTATTTTTGGACCCTGAAGTGCATGCATAACTGTTTGATTGATAGCGCCTTTAAGCAAATTAACCTGATTACGCCCATCTCTCGTTCAAGTCCCTTAAATAAATCAGACCTAACTCTTTTTTACATCTACCCTGACCGTGGTTCCAGTTTGTGCAAGAGTACTGTACTGCTGTTATTTGCTGTGTATAACCTTGTTTTGCATGGGGTCCCCGGGGCCGAGCCAGAGGAAAGCCCTGGTAGTAAGTGCAAATAATGTGGTTACTTGTGTGGTGTATCGGGGTATTGTGAAAGTGATTATAGTGTATTGTTCTGGCCACTGGTAAGGAAAGAGGGGGGTTACAGTATCCCGGAGGGCTGTGCCCAGGTTTGCTTGACCACTGCCAACCCTGACCTCTGGGTGGAGGCACCCATTTTAGAACAGGCAGGGGTAGTAGCCCTTGGGATAGCACCACCCAGAGGTTACATAAATATCTAAAGTTAACCAGCTGAAGAGAAAGGTCAGTAAGTATCTATGTTTCTATGTTTCTAACCACTCTTGGTTAAAGAGCAACTCTCTGTTACAATAGGAAGCTTAAAAACACTAGATTTACACAATATATGTTTTAACTTTATTGTTTTCTAGTTCTTTATTTTTGTTTTCTTTCCACTGCCGTTAGTCTACTAAATACTGCAGATAATACAGCAATTATTTCACTGAGTCTTTCAAACTGTATCTGACACTCCCTTGCTAGCCACATAATTGCTGTTCGTAACATTACAGTCTGTTGTCATGGTGAGTACTATGATTCCGTAAACAAAGGCACTGTGAGGTAAACAGAGGAGAGGCAAATATTTTCAAGCGTTTTCTATACAGACTTTTTTAGAGGGACTACCAAGACGTGCTGTAAATTTTGAAAAGGAACATTGAATATGAAAAACTGGAATCTCTACTAAATTGTAACAGTTGAAACACCTTATGAAAGCACATGCTGAAGTGCAGAGTTGCTCTTTAATATTGTTATTGTGAGCATATCACAAAATGCATGCCCCTTTAGGATAGAAAGTAATTTCTTCATAACTGTGTAACGTGGATAATCAGACCACTGTTAGATTCAGTCTGCAAGTATTCTCTGTGCCGTTGAACCAGGACAACATTGTAAAAAAATCATGTGTGGTTTCCTTGGTTGAGCTGCATTTACTGCAATAATGACACATAACCTGAATTGGCTGGGGATAGTGGGGGGGTTATCAGTTTTAGTGTTAAATAGAAACATAGAAATTGTCAGCAGACTAGGCCCATCCAATCTGCCCGTAGGCCCTATACTTGTATGTGTCCACGCACCCTATGTGGTGAATGGCTTTTCATCACTCCCTTTCCAACCAAGGTTCCCCTGTGCTTGTCCCAGGCATGTTTAAACCCCTCCACTGTGCTTGCCCCACCATCTCTTGTGGCAGACTATTTGAAACATTCACCACCCTCGCTGTGTAAAAACACTTCCTATCGTAACCTCTTAATCTATCCCCCTCCAATTTCATATTGTGCCCTCTCGTTCTGGTATCTTTTCTACATTGGAAAAGATCCCCCACCTGCAGCTTGTTTATGACCCTGAGGTACTTAAAATGTGTTCATCGTCGCCCTTTCTCTCCCTCTCCTCCTCTCCTCTCCTCTCCTCTTCTCCTCTCCTCTTCTCTTCTCTCCTCTCCTCCAGTGAGTACATATTGAGGTCTTTTAGTCTCTCCTCATATGTTTTGTGGTGCAAACCCTGCACCATCTTTGTCTCCCTTCTTTGGATAGCCTCCACCTTGTTTATGTCCTTACGCATGTGTGGTCTCCAGTACCGCATGCAGTACTCCAGGTGAGGCCTCACCAGTGTTTTATACAATGACATCACCACTTCCCACCTCCTACTAGTAATACCTCTGCCTAGGCACCACAGCATACCACTGGCCCTCCCTGCAGTCTTTGCGCACTGCTTTGCTACCTTAAGGTCATCAGATATGATAACTCCTAGGTCCCTTTCCTCTTTGGTGACAGTCAGCACCCCTCCCCATCCTGTAGCTCTCCCCAGGGTTCCCCCAACCCAGGTACAGTACTTGCACTTTTTTAGCATTGAACCTCAGCTGCCACACCTCCAATCATCTTTCAAGCTTCTTCAGGTCCCTTTTCATTTTCTGCACCTGTTCTGGAGTATCTAACATGTTGCAGATCTTGGTGTCATCTGCAAATAGGCAGTCCTTTCCTTCCAGCCCCTCTGCTGTGTCACTAATGAAGACATTGAACAGGACTGGTCCTAGTACTGATCCTTGTGGCGCTCCACTGGTTACGGATCTCTCCCCAGATTGGATCCCATTTACTACCACTCTCTGCCTTCTGTCCATCAGCCAGTTTCTAATCCCATGCATCATTTTATACCCCATGCCCAGATTACTCATCTTGTTAACCAGCCTTCTGTGTGGGACGGTATCAAAGGCTTAGCTGAAATCCAGGTAGGCGACATCTACGGCCCCTCCCTGATTCACTTCCCACCCCACTCAGCAGGTCAGCCCTCTACTCCCAAAGTGCCAACCGCTAAGCATAGTATTGTGAACAGTTAACAGAACAGGGTAACCCTCCTGTCTGTTTTATGGGTTCGAGTCACCTTTTGTCCCAAGTTCTGGAGGGATTCAAACTGTTAACCTCTTGCTAGCACACCCAATTGTCAGGCTCAGATAATTCTGTTCTTCAGGGAAATGCCAGTTATATTTTGCCAAGGGCACCCAACCAGGTATTATAAAATGAACCCTTAAAACTCTATGCAAGACCTTAGAGAAACTCTTACCTGTTTCTCAATTTGGTATCCCAATAAGCTTAAGCATAGTGTCAACTTTAACCGTCTAAGCTTCACTTACAAAAAAAAGAAGTTTCAAGGCACACCAGGCAGTTTCTGTTTTTAAAATATATATCTTTACTTAAAAATCACTTTAAAACACCCCTTCCATTCTGTTTTCTGCCTCTCCTCTGTCTTTGTCTTCCAGCAATCACCCCCCCCCGCTGACGAACTGCCACCAGACACCCACCCTGCTCTCTGAAAACCTATAATTTCCCTGTGTTTTCTCCCTCTTCATCTGCAGGGTCCAGCGCCTGAAGCGACGCGCCACAGCTGAAAAGCGGCATCACTGGCCATATCCACGGCTGCTGCCCGAAGTCTCTCCTCCATCTCTGGCTGTCCCTATGGATCTTCTACTCAGATCGCTTCCCAGGTATTGCCGCCAGCAGGTCCAAAGGAGCCGATGCTCCCGATTGGCACGGTTAACTTTCTGGTGAATCCTGATTGGACGGCCTCCTCTCAGTGTCACCACCGATTGGAGCACCTTTTGCATTGACTTTACTATAGGACTTGGGGCTCCTCAGCCAGCTCTGTCTGCTGCTAATTGAGCTGTATTTTTCTCCCACCCCCACCCCCACGCCCATTAAATATGCTCTTGCTCCTCCTACTCTGTTCTCTACCACCCTCTCCCTGTGCTCCTGCCTATCAAAACCCTCCAAAAGCAGGTACTGCCCCTTGAAGCCCAACAGTACCCTGCCTCACTGGGTACAATACCTACCGATCACACACTCACACAGGTGGGCTCTGCACCCGCAATCAAACTAACATAGTGTACCCACACCACTCAGTAATGCCAGTTGCAATAAAGCCAGCAATGCCACCACATGTAGTCTGGCTCGTAATATCTCTCATTGTCTTCCTACTACTTCCTACTGCCTTGCCGTATTCCTGTGGTAAAACAACTCTGGGTCCACTTCCTATTTATAGGGATGAGATCCCTAACACCACAACTGGGCCTGGTATCCCAATGGACACAGCTCCCCTGTTGTTAGGGTCTCTGGGTCGACAAATCACTGACTACCACTATCCTATCCCACCACCAATCTAACTCACTTGCCTCTTTGTCTATAACACTAGTATCCCACTCCGGTCCCAACGACTACTACCCCGCTCTTTCAAGCAACTTAAACTCCTTGCGAGCCAAGTAGCCTGGCTTCTTCTAATGCTCTCAGGCAATATTCATCCTAACCCTGGCCTGGGTCACACTGCTTCAGGGCAATTCAGGAAAAGTAGTTCGATCACCATAGCATCCATCAATATATGCAGTTTGCTGTCCAAACTTGACCTTCTGCAAGCCTGGGTTGAGCAACACGACATTTTGTCTTTAACTGAAACCTGGCTTACTCCCAGAACCATGGACAGCCAAGTCCAGCTCCTTAGGTACACCCCCTTCCACCATGGGAAGAGGGGTGGTGGCTGTATAATCTATATAAAAGATTACCTGCAGGGGGTTGCTCTCCCACACTTAAGAACGGGAAAAAACACTCAGATACTCTCTGTGCACTTAACCCTTGGCTCCCAGGGCAAGGGCCTCATACTAGTCTCAGCCTACTCACCCTCTAAGGAAGTAACTGAGGGTTTTAGGGTGCTACATGAGCATCTAGCAGATATCCGCTCTAGCCATGAAGTCATAGTGCTGGGGGATTTCAACATCAATTGGTTGTCTCAGGACTCTGCCACATATAAGGATGCAGTCTCCTCAATCAACTTCCTCCAGCTGGTGGAACAACCGACCCGTACAAACTACAGGACAGGTACCAGTACCTTGTTGGACTGGGTACTAACTAACCACCCTGAACGCATCACTGGGCTTAAAGTGCTACCAGACTCCCTAAGTGACCATTCACCCATCATCCTTGCCTGGTCCAATGAGGCCAATAAACCACACCCAAAGTTGATAACATCCCGCTTACTAAAAAAGGGCATGTTAGGGCTCTTTAAGCAATACCTCCTGCAGCTGAAGTGGGCACCTATCCTAAATGCTAATGACGTTAACATGGCACTGAGAAAATTCATAGCTATTTTCAATTCTGCTTGTGATATATTTGCCCCCTTAACCAAAAGGAAAATCAGTGGCTCACATAAAACGTGGATAACCCTTCCCCTCCTTGCCCAGGTGAGCTCCAAAGACCACCTATGGCATAAGTACAAACATACTCTCTCTGGCCAGGACCTGCAAAACTACAAGGCTGCATAGAATAAATGCACTGTGGCACTCTGCCAGGCTAAAGCTAACTTCCACAGATGCAAACTTAACTCCTCATGGGGGTACAGCTGCCGTTTCTGGGATAACGTTAATGCTATCATTGGGAGAAGTGATACCATGGCACCCACACTGCTGAGCCATAATGGATCTCCTATACATGACCCTAGATCCATCGCAGACATCTTCAACAAAGCCTTCACAGACCTCAGTACAGTGCTCCCCCCAGTTTCTTAGACCAAGTTGGTTCCAACCAGCCTACCCCCCATAGTTCCCCCACAACATACCAAGCTCCCCCTTTCTACCTCAGAGTCCTATCAAAATTGAGGTAAAAAAAATATCTCATCAAAGTTCTTGGTAAATCTAGGCACAGCTCCGAGGGTCTTGACCTAAAATTAATCTCTCTTACCCTTGACGAACTGCTAACCCCACTGACCTCTATCATAAATCTATCCCTCACCACAGGTACCTTCCCAAACCTCTGGAAAGCTGCCATAGTAACCCTATATCCACAAAGCAGGCAGTAAGTCGGATCATGCCAACTACTGCCCAATTTCAAACCTGCCACCTAGCTCAAAAGCCCTCAAGCGTATAGTCTACGATCAGCTGGTAGCTTACCTCGATAAATACCAACTACAATGCCAGCAGCAGCACGGCTTCCGTTAACACCACAGCACTACCACTGCACTCCTCGAGTTCATGGGTTACATTCATAGTGTCTTCGACCAGGGGCACCTGGTGGGAGCAACCTTTATCGACCTCACCAAGGTCTTTGATATGGTCAACCACAACCTCCTCTTAGGAAAATTAGAGGTAATTGGACTCTCCTCTGACTCACTGTGCTGGTTCTGGAGCTACCTCTCTGCACATGTTCAGCAGGTAAAAATATGCAATGTACTCTCTGACCCCCTTCAAGAGTCCCTTGGAGTCCCCAATTTTCCATCCTTGGCCCCTTCCTCTTTAGCCTCTTTCTAAATAACCTACCACTAGCCTGCCAACAAAAAATCCTTCTCTACGCTGACGATGCAGTGATCTACTCCAGTCATTCTGATCCTATTGTACTGGAGCAGTGTCTTCAACAGGACTTCAACAACATAGAAGCATGGTTTAACAGAGCTAAACTCCTAGTCAACCACAAAAAGACGAAGACCATGCTCTTTGCCTCGGCGCACAGCCGCCACAGGGCCACAAACCTTAACATACACAATTTACATAAGATCACAATTGAAATGGTCACCAATTTCAAATACCTGGGCCTCACCCTTGACAGCTCCCTCTCACATGCCACACACATCGACCAGGTGGCCACTGCAGCTAACAGGAAGCTTGGCCTGCTATATAAGCACCGAAGATGCCTCACTCCCAAAGACCTCCAGCTTTCCATAACCAGCTCGGTCTTCTCAACCATTGATTATGGCCTTGCCATCTACAGTGCAGCCTCTGACAGCACACTGAGGTGACTCGTTTCCACGCTCAACAAAGCCTGCAGACTTGCTCTATGAGCCCCTTGCCTGTCCAATACCTGCCACCTCTACCAGCAAACTGGTTGGCTAAATCTGTCTGATCGGGCCCACTATCAAACCTGTCTCCTTGCTAAAAAGGCAATCCTTGGCCTACTGCCACCAAGGCCCAGCTTCCTCATATACCAGGCAGCTCCAACTAGGACTACAAGGACATCCAATAAGATCTCTATCAAAATCCCCTATTGTCGCACTACCCAAGGTCAGCAATCCTTCGAATACTGGGCCCCGCTGTGGCTCTCCTCACTCCCAAAAGGACTAGCCACAATTAGCAAAATTGACTCATTCAAATCTGCTCTTAGGTCCCACATTTTCTCAGAAGGGAAATGTACCTGTCCTACCTGACCAACCCACCTGCTTAAAATCCTGACTTCCCCACCAATTTATACTTTGTGAGCACCTAATTCGCTACTTCCCTCTTCTTGCCACAACCCATGGCCCTTGACCCCTGCCCAGTCACAGATCCTACCTCTTTTCCCCTGGGCTCTATTCCCTCACCATGCTGGCAACCCCACTCCTCCCCCTCCCCCATCCTCTCACTGACAAGGTGACCCCCAACCCATGGTTACTGCAAGACGACCTCCCCCTCTTCCTCCCCCTCACTCTTAATCCCTCCACCCTCGTCTTTCCCCCACTCTCCCTAGCACATGCTCTTGCTGTACTATCATTGCCTGTCTGCTAAGGCTCTGTCCCCATCCCATGTTCTTTAATTGTAATTTTACCATTGTTAATTGTTTAGTTCTTTGTAACTGTGTGATTTCTACTGTACGTTCGCCTTATTTTCCTAGCATGGAACCTTTGTAAATGAGCTTGTAGCTCAGAGGTTGTACTCTGAGAATTCAATAAATAAAAAAAATAAAAATAGATAAATATACTGTAGGTAAACAGTAAATACAGAACAAAATATCACAACACATACAATCTTAAAAACAAAACAGGTTTAAAAGTGCAAAATTCCTACCAACCATTAGTTTTATTTATCTACGGTATTTCTTATAATCTTTCAGTGCTCTCAGATGTTCCTTTTCTTAGTTCAAATATATGAATTTATGTAACTAAAGGTCAGCTACAGCATACATAAGCACAGTCTTGAGCAGGCCTTCTCTCTGAGGTCACCTAGCTCCTCCTCTGTGTATTAAAATGTATATTTACAGCACAGGATGTCCTAATAAGGTATTTTAAAAAATTGGTGACATCAGCGAGCCTCTTCTCTTCATATGACTGCCCAATCTAGTCTGTGATCTGCTAGCATCTTCTTTCATCCAGGAACAGTCTCCTGCTTCACAAAGACATGAAAGACTCTTTGATGAATTAACTGGCTTCTTTTGAACATGCCCAAACAAATGCATGTGTCAATTCCTTATGACACCAAGTGTCATCAAATGACTTTTCCTGAGGCGATGCCCAAACAAATGCATATGCCCCTTCCTCTTGACACCAAGTGTAATCAAATAATTTTCCTGAGGGCATTATAAAATGCATAGTTTAGCTACTGATTTCAAAGCAACTGACAAGTTAATTGCATTCCAGATATCTGTAGTTTAACCTACATCCTGTCCTTTTAAATTATACCTGGAGGGGTTTTAATGTGTCATTTCAGCAACACAGTAATTTCTCCTGACAGACAATCCCACTACATATTTCATATCGCAAAAATCATAAAGTAATCAGAACCAGCTGTCCAAATGTCACAATCCTCCCCATCTAGACTGAATTTGGGAGCTCTATCCCCTGCATGGGATGAGCTTCCCAAATCAGTTCACTCCACGTAGACACGAGACAGCCCATCTGAGTTCTGATTCTTGGCTCAGGCCCTATGTACAATTGTCATGTCATACCCTTGCAAAGTAAGACTCCATCTCAGTAATCTCCCATTATTTCGGCCCATCTGTGTCAGCCAAACCAGGGAGTTGTGGTCAGTCAGTACCACAAAATGCTACCCATATAAGTATGGCTCTAATTTCTTTAGGGCCCACACTATGGCAAGACAATCTTTTTCCACAGTAGAGTATGCCTGCTCCCTTAGAAATAACTTCTTACTCAGATACACTACAGGATGATCCTTCCCTTGGTTGGATGTCTGACTCAGTACTGTCCCAATTCCCACATCTGAGGTGTCAGTCTGAACTATAAAGGGTTTGCTATAGTCAGGACTTGTCAATACAGGAGCACTGCACAGTGCCTCCTTCAGACTTGTAAAGGCTTTCTCACAGGCTGGTTCCCACATAATTTTCTTTGGCACCCTTTTCTTTACCAGGTCAGATAGGGGAGCAGTCAGGGCACTGTAATTGGGTACAAATTTCCTATAGTACCCTGCTGTCCCTAGAAAACTCCTGACCTGCTTCTGAGTTTCTGGTCTGGGCTATGCCTGGATTACCTCTATCTTTATTTGGTTAGGGTGGAGCTGTCCCTGGCCTACCACTTGCCCGAGGTATGCCACTTCTCCCATGGCCACCTGGCATTTCTCGGCTTTGACAGTGAGTCAGGCCCTCTGTATCCTGCCCAGCACTTTCCTAAGGTGGGACAGGTGTTCCTCCCAACTGGCACTAAAGATGGCAGTGTCATCCAGGTACGCCACGGCATACTCCTCGGCACCATTTAACACCTGGTTCACCAACCTTTGGAAAGTAGCTGGGGCATTCTTCATTCCAAAAGGCATTACTTTAAACTCAAATGATGAAGTGATGAAGGCCGACCTCTCCCTAGCTCTGTCTGTCAACTCTACCTGTCAATACCCCTTGGTCAGGTCAATAGTCGTAAGGTAGGTTGTCCCCCCCAACTTGTCCAGGAGTTCACCGTCCGGGGCATCAGGTGGGCATCTGACTTCATGACTGCATTCAGTCCACTATAGTCTACACAGAAACGAGTAGAGCCATCTGGCTTGGGTACAAGGACTACGGGTGAGGCCCAGGGGCTGTGGGATCTCTGGATTACCCCTAAATCCAGCATCTCCTCCACTTCCCTTCTAATGTCCTTTTTGACAGCCTCTGACACCCGATATGCTGTCCACCATATGGCGTCTGCGTTCCTGTCTCTACATTGTGTGTCACTAAGGGGGTTAGTCCAGGCTTGGTGCTAAACAAGGGGGGCAAAGTCTGCTAGAACCTCCCTTACTTCCTGTATCTCGTCTGGGACCAGCTGGGGAAGCAATTTTACTGCCTCCACAGAGGACTCCTGCTTGCTTTCTTCAGGCAAGTCCAGAAGGGGGTCTCCTTTGTTCATCCCCTCCCCAGGACTACACACTGCAACACCATATCAGCCCTATTAGCATATGGGCTTCATCATGTCGACATGGTACATCCTTTCTGTCTGCCTTTGGTCAGGTAATTCTACAATATAGTTTACGTCATTTACCTTGCTAACTACTTTGTATGGTCCTGCACACTCAGCCTGTAGCTTGTCTTTTTGGACCGGAATTAGGACCATGACTTCCTGACCCACCATGTACGAGTGAGTTCTGGCTCTGCGGTCATGCCACACTTTTTGTCTCTGTTGGGCAGCTGCCAGGTTGCTCTGAGCTGTCCCCATAAGCTCCTTCAGCCTTTCCCTAAACCTAAGGACATAATCCACTATGGGAGTTCCCTGAGTGGTGTGCTTACCTTCCCTGTCCTCCTGGATCAAGTCTAGGGGCCCACGGACCTGGCGTCCATATAAGAATTCGAAAGGGGAAAATCCTGTCGACTCTTGGGGTACCTCCCTGTATGCAAACAACAGGTGGGGAAGGTATTTCTCCCAGTCCCTCCCATGCTGTTCAGCAAATGCCTGGAGCATTGACTTCAGGGTACCATTGAATCTTTCCACAAGCCCATTGGCTTGTGGGTGATATGGTGTCATGCATCTCTGCACCATCCGACATTTCTCACATAAACATTTCATCAGATCCGACATGAAGGAACTCCCTCGATCGGTGATAACCTCCTGTGGAAACCCAACATGGGAGAAAATCCCAAGTAAGGCATCTGCCACTTTGACTGTCCTCAGTGAGGATAGGGTGACTGCCTCTGGGTACCGGGTGGCATAATCCACCACAGTCAGGATGAATCTCTTCCCTGAGGAGCTGGGGGTATTTAAAGGCCCCACAATATCCATTCCCACTCTCTGGAATGGCCCCTCTACTGTGGTCAATGGAATCAGGGTGGCTTGGGTTTTCTTGCCCGCCTTTCCTATTTCTTGGCACACATGACAAGACCTGCAATACTCCTTCACCTGTTAGGTGAAGTTAGGCTAAAAACAAATTCTGGGCCAACCACTGTGTAGTGCACATGATTCCCAGATGATCAGACAAGGGAATATCATGTGCAGTCTTGAGCAACTGCTCACGATACCCTTGGGGAATGACAAGCTGCCTGCCTAGCATCCTTCCCTCTGTCTGCACAGCCTGAGTATGCATAAGTCCATTTTCCCAATAAGCCTTATGTCTGCCGTCACCTCCCTGTGCTCCGTCAGAGTCTGTCCAAACCCTCTGCTTCTCTAGACTATAGTCACTTCTCTGAGCAGCTGCAAACCCTTCACACATTCCCAAGGCATGGGACAGGTCCCCTTCAGTCGCTAAACTAGGGCCCCTAGCACTAGTGTCAGGGAACTCAGGATCACTGTCAATCCCAACCCTCTGACAATGGGTCACCCTTCCCTCTTTGGAGTAACCCTCTGTAGCTGTGTGGTTACTTGCTACTGGGGAAATTTCTACCCCCTCTTCATTGGTCCCCATATCAGGAGACACAGGCTAGGGAACCAGCCTTCCAGTTGTCTTTACAATTATTCCCGTGGGTTTCAGGGAACTACCATTTTCCCTTGCTACTTGCCTACGGGTAACTGCACATATCATCCCCTGTTTGAGGTTATTACCCAGGATTACATCCACTGCTAAGGTTTTGGCTACAGCCACCTTTTGCACAGTTCCCTCGTTTCACCCCAGTTTAGGAGAACACTAGCAAGGGGCAATTTTTTCGCCTCACCAGTAAAGTCCTGTACAGTGATGTATTTACTGGCTATAAGCTGACCAGTCTCTACTAGATTCCCCTTTACCAAGGTCAAGGATGCCCTGTGTCCCTTAACCCATGCATCTGTACACCATTCACCATGAATGGGTGCATGTGTTCCCTAATGTTCATTGGCATGCTTCCAGGGACCCACAAACAACCCACTTCCTTCCTAGCACTGCCTTGCGTATTATTGCTCATCCATTTGGGACACTGTCTGACAATATGCCCAGTTTCTTTACTCAACCAACATTCATTTCTTTTCTCAGAGAAATCTTTTCTCTGAAACCTGGGGCTAACTGGTTATGGTGGAGGCAGGGAGGATTTTAGCTGCCCTGAAGGTACACTTTTCCCTTTCTGCACTGCCATGTCCACCCCATTTGCTCTCAGAGCTGGTCTGCTCTTGGCATAGAGGTCCAAGAGTTCAGCAGCCTCTTGCACTGTTTTAGGATCTTGGTCATCCAGACAGGTTTTCAGCTGTGCCGGACGTGCCCAATAAAACTGTTCTAACAAAATCACATTTTCAATTTTATCAACAGAATTTGCCTCAATTCCTTTCCACCAACTTTTTAAAAACTGACGTTGTTTCGTGGCTAGCGCCTCATAGTTCATGTCAGGGCTTCTCCAGAGCTTATGGAAATTAGCTCTTTATGATTCAGCAGTTAATTCAAATTTTTTTTTAACAGTGCAGCTTTAAGTTTGCTGTAATCATCACTATCCTCATTGTCCATGTGACCCAATGCATCCTGAGCTTTTCCAGTAAGTAGCGGGGATAGCTGGAAACTCCAGGACTCCCTAGGAATTTTAGCCTGAATACAAATATTTTCAAAATAATTTAAAAATGCATCCATATCCTCCCCCTCTTTAAATTTGGCTATCAATTTGTAATTCAATTTGTAACCCAGTCCTGTAGTCCCAGTTAAACCCAAGCTGCTTACCTGCTCTGGTGCCGCTGGTTGGAGTAGTAGCTTCTTCAGTTCATGTTACCTCTGGCACTCATGCTCCTCACGGTCAGCGTCTCTCTGTTCTTGCTCTGCCTCTCTCTGTTCTTGCTCTGCCTCATGGTCTGCCTCTCGTTCACTGTCCACCTCACGTTGTTCACGGTCCGCCTCTCATTGTTCACGGTCCACCTCTCGCTTCTCTCACTCCCTCTCCCTCTGGAACTCCAGCTCCATCCTGCGCAACTCAATTTGAAGCCTGAGTACTTCTGGATCCAGTATACTGGTGACCTTCCCCTGCTGCTGTGGCTCTTCACTGGCACTGGCCCTGTTGTCCTCCTCATCGAATCTGGACCCTGCACTGGCTGCTAGCCCTTCCACAGTCAAGGTTTGGTCCCTTACAGTCACTGTCTGTGACTCTATGCTCTGGGTATCTGCTACAATCAGGGCATCCATGAGGTTCTGCTTTGTGGATTTCACCTCGAACGGGACTCCTCTGTCCCTGCACAACTGCTTTAAGTAGTCTACAGTGTACCTGCTGTAGTTGGAAGCCATCTTCCCTAACTACTGCTTCTCTGACTGGCACTTTAGAAAAAAAATAAAATGGGTAGGAACTTGACTGTAAGCCAAGGGATTTACTTTTGTTTCCTTTTTAAAATAAAACACTGCCTTTTTTTTTAAGTGAGTTGAACAGTCTCAAAGGTGACACACTGAACAATAAAGCTTATAATACCAAAATTATCTCACTGCTGCCAACCAATCTGTCACAACCCCACTCAGTATGTCAGCCCTCTACTCCCAGAGTGCCATCCTCTGAGCGTAGTATTGTGAACAGTTAACAGAACAGGGTAACCCTCCTGTCTGTTTTGTGGGTTCGAGTCACCTTTTGTCCCAAGTTCTGGATGGATTCAAACGGTTAGCCTCTTGCTAATGTACCCAATTGTCAGGCTCAGATAATCTGCTCTTTGGGGAAATGCCAGATATCTTTTGCCACGGGCACCCAATCAGGTATTACAAAATGAACCTTTAAAACTCTGTGCAAGACCTTAGAGAAATTCTTACCTGTTTCCTAATTTGGTATCCTAATAAGCTTAAGCACAGTATCAACTTTAACCATCTAAGCTTCACTTACAAAAAAAAGAAGTTTCAAGGCACACCATGCAGTTTCTGTTTTTAAAATATATATCTTTACTTTAAAATAGATAAAAATAGGTAAACAGTAAATACAGAACAAAATATCCCAACACATACAATCTTAAAAACAAAACAGGTTTAAAAGTGCAAAATTCCTACCAACCATTAGACTTATTTACCTAAGGTATTTCTTATAATCTTTCAGTGCTCTCAGATGTTCCTTTTCTCAGTTCAAGTATATGAATCTATGTAACTAAAGGTCAGCTACAGCATACTTAAAAACAGTCTTGAGCCGGCCTTCTCTCTGAGGTCACCTAGTTCCTCCTTGGTGTATTAAAATTTATATTTACAGCACAGGATGTCCTAATAAGGTATTTAAAAAAAACAGGTGACATCAGCGAACCTTCTCTCTTCATATGACTTCCCAATCTAGTCTGTGATCTGCTAACATCTCATTTCATCCAGAAACAGTTCCCTGCTTCACAAAGACATGAAAGACTCTTTGATGAATTAACTGGCTTCCTCTGAAGATGTCCAAACAAATGCATATGCCAATTCCTTATGACACCAAGTGTCATCAAATGACTTTTCCTGAGGCGACGCCCAAACAAATGCATATGTCCCTTCCTCTTGACACCAAGTGCAATCAAAGAATTTTCCTGAGGGCATTATAAAATGCATAGTTTAGCTACTGATTTCAAAGCAACTGACAAGTTAATTGCATTCCAGATACTGTACCTGTAGTTTAACGTACGTCCTGTACTTTGAAATTATACCTGGGGGGGGGGTTTATGTGTCATTTCATCAAGACAGTATTTTCTCCTGACAGACAATCCCACTACATAGTACATATTGCAAAAATCAAAGTGTAATCAGAACCAGCTGTCCAAGTGTCACAGGCAACGTCTACAGCCCTTCCCTGATTCACTTCCCTAGTGACCCAATCAAAAAAAATCTATCAGATTCGTTTGACAAGACCTTCCTGATGTGAATCTGTGCTGCCTCAGATCCTGGGCACCAATGGATTCTAGGTGTGCCACTATCCTTTCTTTCAGTAGTGTCTCCATGATCTTCCCCACCACTGGGGTGAGGCTGACTGACCTGCAGTTCCCCGCTTCCACCCTACTGCCACTTTTGTGCAGTGGGATCACATGTGCCCTCCTCCAGTCATCTGGAACTACACCTGTGTTGAGTGACTCTGTGAACAGGGTGGCCAGAGGTGCAGCTAGTTCCCTCTGCAGCTCCCTTAATATCCTCAGGTGTATGTCATCTGGCCCCATGGCTTTATCCACCTTCAGCATAGTATGATTGACTGCTCTGTAGAGCCAATTTTGTCCTTGAACACTCACAGTCTTGCATCATGTGCAGAAAGGATATGTGTTGCATCAAACACTTTTCCATCATTGAGTTTCAAAATTTTAACCAAAGTAAAAGTACAATATATAGTAAGCCATTTGTAAATTGCTCTGGTCCCTTTGATTATACTGCTGTTCGTGGCACAGATCTAATAATAATGTGCACATCCACATACATTCTTTTTTTTAACTTTATTTTTTTCATTTTAAAATGAACAAGCAGAAAGCATTACATACAGTGGAGCAAGGTCACATCAGCTCCTGCATTCACAGTATTACATATATGTTAGCCACAGTATACTTATTACCACTGTTATTTGATACAGCATTTGGGGTACTGTCCTGTAAATGTACAAAATTACCAACAATACCATTTAGGATGGCCAGCTACGTTAGACCTGTGGGGTAAAGATGACATTCGATATTAACTTAAGGCATTTAATATCCATGGCCTCCAGGCCACTGTCCCCACTTACTTGTACGTCTATGTTAAAGGGATAATAATACTTCCTACACCTGCTACACCTCTACTAAACCAAACATCTGTGTCTTATTACACATTAAACTCACTCAAGTACAAACCTATGAAAACTCCACTCAGAAGAGATCCTTTTAGCAGCTATTCTGTCTTTGTGCTGGGGCAACCCTTGATCCTAAACTGATCCACTTCAGCCCCCTGTATTAATTATACAGACTTCATGAGCTATCAACCACTTTATCATTGTTAAACTTTTGTTTCCCTGTCAGCAGCTAACTGGTTAAACTTCACATGGCTGACACCATTTTGAATCACAACCTTAACATCTAACTTTTTTTTTTAAATAATGAAGTTACATGCACAAAGTCAGTTTGAGATCAGGAATATGCAGATATTAGCTTCCTTCTCACCTTCCCTGGTGACAATAAATTCAAGGATGTTTTTTTCGTAAAGTCAGGTAAATACGTTGTTAAAGTTCCATGTTCTCCAAACTGACCGGCCTCCTGACCGTGGTGTGAGAAAAGCTACACAAAATTATAAAGTTACCCACTGCACCTTAGTCTTCCTCATCCTCTGATTCTTCTGGCAATCCATGTGCTTCAGATGGTTTCTGCCTGAACTTTGCAGTGATCGCATCCACTTTCTTCCTGGCTTCCTCTGGATCATTAAATTGAAAGACTTTGCCCCCATAAGTTATTCATAGTTGCACTGGTGCCAGCAAAGAATGGGGAACCTCAAAACCCCTCAATAGTTTTCTCATTGGGTCAAAGAGCTTACGCCTGGAGTGAGTTGCAAATGACCAATCAGGAAAAATTTTGATTTCTTGTCTGTCTGTCTTTACTGGATAGTTGAGCTGGGCCCACTGTAGGATGCGATCCCTGATGGCCAGGCCCATAGTTACCAGCATGATTGTACATGGGCTGTCCTGGTTAACCTGAGCTCGTCTGAAATTGATCCAAAAGGCCAGGCTGAGGATTTCCATATCCACTGAAAGTCCCGGTGGGAGGTCTGCATTTAACTAGAGTTTTAGGTAACCCAGCAGGTCTCCACTCCATTCCCTCCAGTGCACCCACTAACCTCAGATTCATTGCTCTTGCAGTATTTTCCATCGTTTCCATTCTTGCCCTCAGGTGATTCATTTCAGTTGTGGACTTAGCAAAGGCTGCTGGGGTCCACAATGATCAGACTTTTGCTTCTTTTGCCATCTTGGTGGCAGCTTCTATTTTGCTGTCTTGTGCCCCCAGTCACTCCAGGACCTGCTCTAACTTTTGTTCCATTTCTTTAATGACACTGAGGACTGAGTCCCAGGGCGGAGAGTCCTTCCCACTACTTGGGCCAGCTGTTTGCTCAGGTACTCCCTGTGCAGGCTGTGTATTCTGTGGTGCCAATTTTTGGCTGCTACCTTCCACCGCTCCCTTCTGCCTTCCCATATTGATCTTGATATCGATCGACTCACTGGAATGTAAGCTGTCGTGTGAAATATAACCAGAGGTAATGCACTTGAGAAAAAAATAAGTTTTAATTCAGTTTTAGCAGCTTGAGCTGTAGCGCTGCTGAAGGTGTGTCCTGCCTCAAATGTAGCTCTCTAGTGCCCTTCACACACATTCTTTTTAAGTAAAAATGTTTGGCACAGGACCGTCATTGATACTCATAAAGATCTATGGGACACATGTCAGCCAGCAACAGAAACCTACCATGGGCAGGCTTTCATCCTCTTTTGATTGTTTGTTTTCTCTTGGGCTGAACTTGTGGATAACAAGATCATCTTGCAACTGGAAAGAAGTTGGATTACTTAAACTGTGTTGAACAATTTGTCATCAAATCATTCAACATCACCCCTGATGGAGTGACTCAGATACTGACTACTTGCTATATGCTTGGCAATATGACTGCTGATAGGGGTCTGGAGTTGTCACAAAGACCCCACAGTAAACAGCATTGCAAGAATCTAATCAAAATTTGGCAAATGAGCTCACTTAGGTCACCTAGTCTGCAATAAATAGACAGTTTTTGATCCTGTAAATGTTTCACAGAAGGAAAACAAACACTGCGGACAACCACTGTGACATGATGATCTAGCATCAGATTGGAATCCACAGTCACCACCAGATTCATCAAGTAATACATCGCTCCTAGGAGGATGATATTTGAAGATGGTAAAATGACACCACTGCCATTCATTGACAAACAATGGTTGATGGGTTGTATCAGCACTCCACTGCTAGGTTCAGCACTAGTTGAGCTATAAAACCGGAAAGCCACATACTGAACTCTTCCAGACAAGTGCAACAGAAGCTACAGACAGAGCAGTTCATCTTGTCTGCTGTCTACTTTTGGGTTACACATAAGACAAGCTGGCACCCCACACTGCCAACTAGCACAGTCTTGGCTGAAGCAGCTTCACACAAGCCTTTCAGAGTGCAATGTGCCCTTCATATTGAGCACTAGGAAGGTATGTACCATAGGTAAACTAATCGATTCAGCCGGTTGTCCACTGTAAGAAAACAGGAAAAATTTATTTTTGTACTGTAAGGTGTTAAGCGGACAGTATAAAAGGTGTTTAGTGTCTCAGAGCCACGGGCAATAAATGCTGGTAGCTCATTGTCATGGCATCGATGTTCAGAAAGTGTACAGACAGGCAACTCTTGAGGAAAATGCAGTCAGCGTGTATTTATTTGAAGAAACAAGCAAAATAAAATAAATAAAAGACTGGAATATCACAGCAACCTTAATCAAATTCTGGCATTGTGGAGTCTTTCTGGGACACTGGGTGGCAAGTCTGAATTCTCTGTGAAGCAATCTGTGCCAACAAGGTTTCTCCCTGAAACAAGCCTCCGTCCCAAGAGTCACAGTTCCATCCTTCAGTGCCTTCAGTAAGTAATCTTTCCTCTGCAATGACCAGACACCAACTGACTCAAGTCCCAATCAGCAGGGATTCCTTTAGAGGAAAATCTTCACCTCTCAATTACCATAGTCTCCACAGAACATCAGTCTTCACAGAAAGTACTAGAATATACACAACAGCAATAAGACACTGAGCATAACAAACAGATTATGCAATTCATACAATCAGTGTTATTCAGTATCCAAATTGTGCCTTAAAGAGCACCTTCCCCAGCCCTTATGGTATGGATGCAAAAATTTACCCTTGTTGCATTGATGCTTGTGATATATTTATTTCATATACAGTAGTCTGCAGCTTGCTTTTGCATTCTGAGCTGCTAAAAACTGTCATGCTGTAGCAGCCCTTCAGCAGGGAGCCTGGTGTTGCTGTAAACTTGAGGCTGTGCTATGACGTCACTGTATGGAGCAGCCAGGCAATGTTTCACTGAATCTGCAGGATTTTGGCTTGGAGCAAATGCTATATACCCTATTGGAATATGTTTCCCATTATTCCCCTTCCCCTCACAAGACACACTGTTGTAAATAAAAATTCCCCTTGCAAGAAATAAGGTTAAAAATAAAATGCAGCTAGTATTTAAGATCTTTCAGCAGTGGCTGCATATGAGCAGCCTGTGTAGACATATGCTCAATAATGTCCCACACAGAACTACAGCATTAGTAGCTGCCTGATTATTAAATCACCCAGAGTCCTTGACAGCCACCCACATGGACAAGACAAACCACAGTGCTCAATTCTCCCTAACTGAGAAAAAATTATCTTGAAAGTCCCAGTCTGCTCTAATCACTATGTTCTGGACCCCAATATACAGAGAGGGAGAGATAGCCAATTTTGGTTGAATGTCTAAAAGAAGCTGTCTTGAAATGTATTACCTCTGTTTATACCCATAATCCACAAAGTTTATAAAAATGAGGGCTAATTCCAATCACATTTCTTGTTTGAAAAGTGAAACTGGTACTATGCGCATGCAGGCAGGGCCAGGAAGAGAGCTACCTCCCTCACCAGAGCACAATCCATATCCGGGGAGGCTGGAACGGTGGACCAGTGGAATGGGGTTGGGATATCTTGGAGCCCTATGGATGCCATTTTTCCATTTTATTGTGTCCCTCCTGGTGTAAGGCATAGACACGTGCATGTGGGGACACATGCACACCACGCCCATCAGCTGACTGCCTACCTGCTAGCATCACCCTTCAGCCCCCACTAGAGGGCAGTCAACAGATGGGATGACAATCCCTCTCTTCCTCCCCGAGAAAGGAGAGCAGTCCTCTGTGCACTCAATCCTCTTTCGCCCCTGACACTAAGTTACCTATTCTGATATGTGTGTGTGTGTGTGTGTGTACTATGAGAGTGGTCCTGACTGTCTGATCCTGTACTGTCACCTGTGTGACCACATGTGGATGTTCATGGACAGGGGTCAAAACTGGCACCAGCCCCACTAGCCAAATGCTGTTAGATATTGTTTTGGGAGAAACAAAAATCTTTGTAAGAATAAAAAAAGAACATTGCAAGTCTTATTTTTACTACTTTGAAAAACAAGACCTTGATGCTGAGCATGCACTTGATGTTGCCATGGATGTGACATGCATGCTCAGGGTTACGGTCTTGTTTTTCAAAGCGATAAAAGTAAGCTTTGCAACACTCTTCATTATTCTTACAAAGATCCCCATGCTCAGAACAGCATGTACGCTTAGCCCCAACTGTCACTTACTCTTGTTTAGGAAATCTGCACATGAGCAATGCATGTTCACATTGAGAAGAGGCATCTGATGGTGAAAGATCATCCAAGCACTAAGGTAATGTGCTTGGTCTGAGCTAAAGTATATATTTTTAAAATGTAGGTAACAGATCTTACTGTTACTCATACTGGGGCATATGAATAGTTTATTTTGCTGTAGATGTTATTATAGGTACACTGGTCACACAAGTTTAGTATAGCTGCTGAAAGCTGACAGTGTTCCTTTAATGTATGCACTGCTCATGCACTGCATTGCTAAAAGTTTCCAGAGGGCTGCAAAGTACAGTAAGCTAAAACCGAATAGCAGCTAGAAACACACCATTAGGAAACTTTTATTAATTCATTGCAGTGAGCAATGCACACATTAAGTAACTTAGTTTTGTTTAGTTTAGTTTATTGTTCTAGGAATTATTACCTTTGAGCCAATGGCTCTTTTACAAAGGTTCCATGTCATCAATGTACAAACAAACAAGACATGTTACATAGAATGGTCAGCAAATCATAAAGGTTTCAATAAGCCAGTGTAATACAATGCATCACAGGAAAAAAACAAAACATTGGAGGAATGGTCAAGGTGGGAAGGGTAGGAGGAGATATGGGGAGGGGAGCAGACTTAGAGTAGTTAGAGGTACTTAGATGCCTTTGTCAAGAAAGGAGCAGATGAGGAGGATGAAAAACAGTAAAAACAGCCATGAGGGAAGAATCATTAGTCAAGGCAGTCACAGGAGCTAGAGGCTGAGAGGTGAGAGTAAAGCATAGATTTGAAAGCTCCTAGTAACATGGAGGATGTAATGAGCGAGCTCAGGGCATTGTACCAGCTGGGGGCACGACAGGCAAAAGATCTTTGGCCCTGTGTGGTCCGGCATCTGAGGACCTGGAGAGGCTGGTGTTCTGATCTTCTGGTGGGAAGAACTGCTAAACCAGTGAGTTGGAGGGACAGTTTAATGTGACTTGTACTGTATGTTATGCTGGAATATATATGCATATACTGTATGTGTATATGTATTAGTCAGTGTGTGTGTGTGTATCACAACAATTACAAAGTGCAATTAGGTGGCTCAGTGGTTAGTGCATAAATTGCTAGTCTACATTTCCCCGCTATCTAGAACAGTTTTAGCCTTATGCATGTCATTGGTGATTTAAATTAGGTGTCTAGTGGCAGTCCCCCCCGCTATCCCTTGGAGCTTAAAAAGGAGCAAACAGTCCCACTATGTCTTTTTTTTTAATCTGTAGAAATGTGTGTAGACAGTGCACTGCTATGTTATGTTGGAATATATATGCATATATGTGTATATGTATTAGTCAGTGTGTGTATTACAACAATTAGAAAGTTCAGTTAGGTGGCTCAATGGTTAGTGCAAAAATTGCTAGTCTATATTCCCCTACTATCTGGATCAGTTTCAGCCTTGTGCATGTTATTGTTGATTTAAATGAGGCGTCTAATGGCAACCCCCCAACCCTACGATGTCCCTCGAAGTCTGAAAAGAAGAACAAGGTCCCTCGTTGTCTTTTTTTAATCTGTAAAAAAAGGTCCATCGCTGAGGCAACCCCGCACCCCCAACCTGACTTCACACTGAGCACCTGCCACCCCACACCATCCAGATTTCCCCACACACCCTCACTCACCTGAACAGATCCCAGTGTGAAGATCCACTGTCCCATGGAAGACACGTCTCACTGCTGAAACTGGTGACTGCTATATGAGAAATTAGGTAAGTGCAGTTGAAAACCTATTGAAATACATTGAACCACACTTACCTTATTTGTCATATAGAAGTCCCCAGTTCCAGCAGCAAGATATGTCTTCTGTTGGAGGGTGGATCTTCATACTGGGACCTGTTCAGGTGAGTGAAGGTGTGTGGCGAAATCTGGGGGGTGTGGGGTGGTGGGTGCTCAGTGGGAGGTCGAGCTGGAGGTGTGGGAGTCACATCACCCCCCAGTCTGCCCTATTAATCCCTATCTAGTGTGAGGCCCCATGCCCAAACTGAACTCTAGAGCCCCCTTGTCTCCAGGAAAATCTTGTGTCTATCTTACTCCTTCTTCTTAAATTCTGTGACCGTTTTAGCCCCTACCACCCCCTCTGGTAGGCTATTCCAGGAGTCCACCACCTTCTCCATGAAAATTATTTTCTCATGTTTCTTTTTGTGCCCCCTTGAATTGGAGCATCTCTTACTTAGGAAGATGCTTTCTTTCCTGTACTCTGTTTATACCAGTGATGTATTTATGTCTCAGTCATATCCCCACCTCCCTCCTTTCCTCTAGGGAATACATATTTAACTCCTTTAGTCTTTCCTCATAGGTCTTAGCCCACATACCCTGCTCCATTTTACTTGCCCTCTACTGCACTGCCTCCACCCTATCTATGTTCTTTCTCAGATGGGACCTCCAGGACTGGATGGAGTATTACAGGTACAGTCTCATGAGCAACTTATACAGGGGCAAGATGACCTCCTTCTTTCTACTCGTGATACCCCTCCATATGCATCCAAGCATCTGGCTAGCTTTTCCAGCCAGCTTATGGCACTGTCTACTTTCTCTTAGGTCCTCCGAGATGATAACTCCAAGGTCCTTTTCCTGCTTTGTGACTGTCAGTACCTCCCCACCTAGTTCATATTTTGCCCCTGGCTTCTTCTGCCTTATGTGCGTGATCCTGCACTTCTTTGCACTGAATCCCAGCTGCCATTCTTCAGACCATTTCTCCAGTTTTCTAAGATCTTCCCTCATTTTTTCAACACCCCTTGGAGTGTCCACCTTATTGCATACTTTTGTATCATCTGTGAAGAGGCATACCTTCCCCTCCAGTCCCTCAGCAATGTCTCCAACAAAGACATTGAAGAGGACCGGCCCCAACACGGACACCTGCGGCACCCTGCTTGTCACCTCTCCCTCTCCAGAGTACTCCCTCTTTACCACAACCCTCTGAATTCTGCCATTCAGCCAGTTCTTCACCCACAGAACTATTTTAGGATCCACCTCTAGGCTGCCAAGTTTGTTAATCAGCCTGCTATGGGGGACAGTGTTGAATGCCTTTCTGAAGTCCAGATAGGCCACATCTACCACACTTCCCTGGTCCACTACATTAGTTACCCAGTCATGCCACAGATTAGTACAATGAGTTAGTGTAAAACACAGTGCTTATCTTAAATACAGTAAAAGTTAGGATTAGATGTATAAGTAAATAAATGCCCTATAAGACAGTATATGTGTATTAGTGTGTGTGTGTGGCAATGCTCTGTATGTGTAGATAGTGCACTGCTACAATTAGAAGGTGCAGTTAGGTGGTTCAGTGATTAGTGCAAAAATTGCTAGTTTACACATTTCTCATTGCCCACAATACCATTATTTTTCATCTGTTTTGATTTTTGCTAAAGCTTGTTCTTTTTGCTTCTGTATGGAGCTGGAACACTGTTTGAGCACTGGTACCAGGAAAACTGCCAAACTAATGAGGGAAGGGCAGGGATTTATTTAACTCCAGAAATTGATTAGCGTTTTGCTCATAAAAGTGCTAAAACATTGTGAAAATGCATAGCACTTGCTTCACTGTATTTAACAAACACAACACTTCTAGAAAACCTACATAAATAATTTCTGTACAGTTAGCATTGTCCCAGGAAAAAAACTGCTAATCAATTATTTAAAACCCTGGAAGGGAATATGTCCTGTGCAACAGAGGGAAATCAGGGGATAGGACAGAAAACATATGCAAGAGACCCTGTCTGGCCAGACCGGGGTGAAACAAAGGACACCCCCTGATGAAAAGTGTAAACTCGAAGTGCCGGAGCAGTTGTGGGCGGCAGCTTTGTCTGCACCTACATTTTGATTTTGGCTAATAAAAACTTTATTTTTGTGTCAGAAAAAGGAATGTGTGGACGTCCTGTGTGAGTGTGGATTTCTCTCTCGGTATGTGTCTTATGTATCTGGTTGGCTGCCTGATTAATACCGCACCAGCTCTGCACCGTGGTTTACAGCTGCCCCTTTAGAAATGAAACAAACACAAGATAGAAAAAGGACTTCACTGCCTGAAACAGGGGTAGGGGTGGGGCACTAAACCTCTCTCTTTCTTTCCTGTCTGTATTTCTAATTGCTTAAACAGTGATAGGAGTCATCAGGCCTATTATGTAACTCCTTCCGTAAAACAGAAGGATTTTGAAATACTCTCCACTAACAGTTGGAACTAAGGGGATTCATTCCTGCCCTTGCCAAGAATCTCATTCCCAAGGACTCTAACAAAGTGCAGATATAATCCTGCATTGATATACATCAAACATAATAAAGATGCACATATACATCAGAACACAGATGCACACATCAGTACAATTCCCTTGGAATCTCCTAATTCTGTTGCTCAGAGCCTTGTCACCTATACTCAGGTAAAACCATGCAAAAACTCACTTTATAAGTCATCACCAGATATGAACTCATACAGTGACATCATACAGCTTTTACATTTCAACACATCGTTACATTATCCAGTTTCCACATTTTCGCTTACACATTTGCCCCATATCTTGATAGAAAATCTGCATTTTGCTGCATTACCCCTGGTTTATATTCCACTTAGAATTGTTAGGTTGGAGAGCTAGGTACCACCAAGTAATCCTTGCATCTTTATCCTTCAATTCCTGGAGTCATTTGTAAAGTTTGTGATCTGTTATCAACAAGAATTCAGCTTTGATCAGGTAAAAACACAATGGGTCAATGGCCCATTTTACAGCCAGACACTCCTTCTCAAGAGTTGAATAGCTTTTTCTCTCTATTGTGGAGCTGACAACTGACACAGATAATGAGCTATTCTCACTTATCACTTTTCTGGCTCAACACAGCCCCCAACCCAACCTCTGAGGTATCTGTTTGAAGCAAGAATGGTTTGGAAAAATCCAGGCTTTTCTAATCTGGTGAACGGCATAAACAGGCTTTTATAGCATTAAGAGGTTGATTATACTTTGGTGCCCATTTCACTTTATTGGGTTTGTTATTCTTAATCAGATCTGTCTGGGTGCACCTAGCTCAGAGGAACCTTTAACAAAATGTTGATAATAGTCTGCTAAATCCAGAAATTATCATGCATGCCTCTTAGTTTTGGGTATAGGGCTGTTAGCGATTGCCTCCACTTTGGATATTTCTGGTTTAACTTTACTAACTCCCAGTATGTATCCCTGATATCTGGTCTCGACCATGTCTAGCGCACGTTTTTTATGGTTTATGGTGAGATCTCTCCCAAGTGAGGCTAACTATCACCACATCTTCCAAATAGGCAGAATTATATTGGTGATGTGGGGCCAAGATCTTGTCCATCAAGTGCTGGAAAGTGGCAGGCACCCCACAGAGCCCAAATGGCATTACAGTGAACTGGAACAATCTGATTGGGGGTAGCAAAAGCCATTTTTTCCTTTTGACTTGGTCTCAGTTGGCATCTGCCAGTACCCTTGAGTTAAGTCTAATATTGTTATGTACTGTCTCCATCCTGTCAGTCTCCACAAGGACATAGACAGGATGGAGGCAGTCCAGAGGAGGGCAACTAAAAGGGTGCAGTGTCTGCACCAGATACCATATGAAGAGAGACTAAAGAAGCTTAATATGTATACCGTCAAGGAAAGGAGGGAGAGGGTGGACATGATAGAAACTTTCAAGTACCTCAAGGAAATCAACAAAGTCCAAAAGGGTAGCGTTTTTCAGAAAAAGAGATGTGCAAGAACAAGGGGGCACAATTTGAAGATATAGAGGGGGATGGCTCAAGGGCAATGTGAGGAATTATTTTTTCTCAGAGAGGGTGGTGGACACATGGAGCAGCCTTTCTGAGGAGGTCGTGGGGTCAAAAACAGTGAGGGAATTCAAGAATGCATGGGACAGACATAAGGCAATTATAGTGGGGGTAGGAGGAAGTAGGCTGTTGGTTAACTAGGATCTGCAGGTTATCCAATAGGTAGTGAACTGGGCAGACTGGGTGGGCCAAGCGGTCTTTATCTGCCATAAAAGTCTCTGTTTCTATGTACTTGGCATATCCTAACTGGTCGACAAGATCCTCAAACTGGTGAACTGGGTAGCTGTCAAATCAAGGAATGTTGTTTATTTTCCTAAAATCAATACAAAGATGGATGCCCCTTTCCTTCTTAGGCAATATGGTAATAGGGAGCACCAAAGGCTTCTTAAAGGCTTAATAATCCCCAGTGACTTCATTTTATCCAGTTCCACAATTACAGCCTGTTTTTTTCTTTTTCTGGGATTCCATATGGCCTCTGCCATACAGGTGGAGCTCACTTTGTATTAATAGTGTGCTCAACCAGACTAACTTTTCCTGGGATCATGGTGAACACTGCCCAAAATTCCTGTGCTATCCTGTTTATATCAGCTAGCTGACTGGGTTCCAGTTTGGGATTTATCTCTACTTGGGGAATGCTACCATCAGAGCTGCCTTTGCCCAGCCAGTGATAGGCTTGCTCTAATTCTACCTCTTCCTTTTCAGGAAGTACAGTACACATGGGTTGGGACAAGTCTTTATTTCTCTCTCTCCCTCTCTCTCCTTCTAGAGTTTCAGAAGGTTGGCATGATAAATACAAGACCTACGCTTGCCTCGGATCTCTATTTCATAGTCCACCTGTCCAGTCTTACACACCACTGTGAAGGACCCTTGCCATTTTGCCAAGAATTTGTTTTCATGTGGTGGTAGCAATAACAAGACCTTAACCCCAGAATTAAAACATTTGTCCTTCAACCCCACATCATAGTATCTTTTCTGCCTTTCAGGAGTGTGCAGGTAATTCTCATGGGCAATATGAATATATTTACCCAAACACTGGTGTAAGTCAGCAATACACTGTACCACATTCCGTTTTTGATCAATTTTACCCTCTAACATCTACTTTACCACATCAAGTGGCTCCCCAGGTGTTCTATCACAAAGGATATCAAAAAAGGGGATATTGATCAATATCAAACAGCTGATTCAAGCAGAGCAATTTGTCAGATAACAAGCCTACTCTTTGACTGCGAACTAGCAGAGAGCTGAAAATGTTCAGGGCGACAACTCAAACTCAATACTTAATAAAAAAATAGTCTATAAATATCTCACTAAGCGTTTAAGAGAGCGCAAGTGGGAAAAAAACAAAACACAAGGTAATGTAAAATACACAAATTGAACATACCATTGTTGTGCAGTGCGGATTTTTCTCTGAACTTTTCTTCTTCTGAAGTGAGATTGCACGCAACAGTTCATTAACCAACTGAAAACGGTAAAAAACGATGTCACTTGTGGCAGATATAGAGGTGAATGGCACACCTTCATAATGAGCATGAGGAGGGCATGTACTGTGGGTAATCCCATTGAGTCAGCTGGTGATCCGCTACTAGGAAACAAGAAAAATGATTTTCATTTGGCTCAGTGTTAAATGGACAATTCACCATGGGCCCAGTATTCAAAGGTTTCCAATGCACAAAGTTCGTGCAGCACAGCAGATATCACTTGTGCAAGTCCCACAGTGCACAATATTCAAAGGCATAGCATTGGTACTAAAACCATTGAATGTATGGCACTCATGCAGGCACACAAGGCACAGGCTGGAATGCCCCACAAACATTGACCAGCACTGAAAATAGCACATGGGCAGTGCAGCTTAGCACAGCAGCCCAGCGCCCAAGGGCGAACACAGAGAAACATGTTGGAGATCCACCACAGGCAACAGCAGGACCACCAGGATAGAGCCCTCGGTAGAGGACGGGGAAGGATATACCCCACTGAGGTGGTTGTAGGTGGGCAGAAAGGGCATCTCAGTGAACCATTTTACATTGCTTACACAGGAAAAGAACATATTAAGGACACAGGAGTATCAGAATGAATAAATAATCAATAAAAATGCAAACAAACAACAACAACAAATAGAATAATAGATAGATAAGTGTGTATTACAAGGCAGTAATACCATCGAAAGGTTTTGGGGATGTGGAATTTAGCTATTCCTTGTGATCAGCTCCCTTTTGGAGTTATGATCTTTAAGTATGGGGGAGCGGAGGGCATAGGGGGCAAAGCCCCCCAGAAGAAAATAGTTTTACATTGTGCTTTGTTTAGGAATTGTAGCGATCATCCAATCATTACCATTTGTGCTGTGGTTTCTGGTGGCATTTACTACTGCCACTGTATTGGAGAGCACTGTCAATACAGTGCTGTTATAGACGGTGCTGTTATTGACAGCACTCTTCGGACCTAGTGCCACCTGATGGCAGGGCCCCACACCTCACAGGGAGCATAGCCCCTTGTCAAACACATGTATGGCCATTGGACATTGGACACACCAGGAGTTCCTAGCCTGAGCACGTCATGCTGTCGGGTAGTGTGCATCAGTGCCATCCATGCCAATGCACATGCCCACACAGCTCTGCATACCCCCAACCCAATCGTGTACCACCAGGGTGTCCCATGTTTCCCACAATACAGGCCCTGTGTAGATGCACATTAGCACACCATGCAGTAGCACTGCAACCCGGGCAAGCGGCAGAACCCATAAAAAACACGTGCTGCGACCATACTACTGTGTTGTCCATGGTGCCATGGGAGCACCACAGAGACCTACACCAGCAGCCTGGTGGCAACAGCACACACACACACACACACACACACACACACACACATGGGGGGACTAGGAGTATGAAGCTGTGCATGTGGGACACACCCTAGGTCAGGTGTGCACTGTCACCATGGCCTGTGTGTGACATTGGGTGACACACATGCTGTTTGACAGGCCTGGGAGGGTGGTACTGTAGGGGACTGAAAGAGTGGCATGCGGGACCTTGGCAGACATGAGGCCTGTGTGGATAGCACACCCCGGGACACAGGTCTTGACCAGTGTGGGGGTGCTGGCTATACTCACAACCCCAGTGAGTACAACCGAGTATGTCATGGGCCGGGGTGCACACAGAGTACCTGCAGTACTGTGCCATCACCTGTTGTTGTACTACTGCAGAAGCGCTGCCAAGGTCACATGTGTTGTCGATGTCTGGCACAGGTCATCTGTGGGGGGGGGGGCCAAGTCCCTGGACATGGGGGGGATGGTTGGACAAACTCCTTGGGAGCAACCCGGCATCATGAAGTCTCAAGCTGATGCTGCTTGCAGTGTGCACTGGGAACATCCAGAACACCTGGGGGCACCACCCCTGTCCCTGGCTGACTAAGCTGCCTACTGGCAGTGTAGGGGTATGACCGCTGATCCACATGGGGGCCAGAGCCCTGGGAACAGCATCACTGCCACAACGTGACACAGCAGCAGGACTAGGCATGCAGACAGTTGACCCATAGCAGCATGTACATTGGTGGCATGGGTTATCCCCCCATGCCACGAACACTGCCCTGTGCACCATGGATGGTGACACAGCGTACAATGGGGGCATGTGGTGTGGTCAGGGTGGGTCAACGCAACATCGGCGTGGGTTGCTCCCACAGTGTGGCTAAAGGAAAAACTGACAACACTTCATACTTATGAGTTTACCCCGTGCACCAGATCCAGAGGGGGTCTCATCATGGCCTGGGGAGTGCTCTGGTGATGTCCTGACTTGGGTTCCCTGGTTCCTGTCCTTTGTTCTGGATGCTCTATCTGTAGGGGTGAGAAAAAGAGGTGAGATGAGAACTGCACTATGCAGCCTTGTGCCCTAAGCCTGTTATCCCCCTGTGCACTGACGTTGCCGATGTGACAGTGAAAGCCTGCCACCCATAGTGGGTGCAGACAGCCCGCTTAGGTATGGCCCCCATGCAGCACTGGTGCCGCAGGTGTTCCATGGGTAGAGTCAGGGGGTGTCAGACCCCCCAGTGACCCACTTATGGCACACTGGCCTGCGGCCATGGCCCACTGTTGTGCTGTGTGTGATGTTGGCATCAGGGCACATTCAGTAACACACTACACTGGTGTCATATCCATGTGGTGCAGGTGTGCAGTATTCCAGTAGATCAGGGATGTCCCCAGTGCACTGGCCCCACCAGGCATCATGTGAGGACAGGGCCCCCCCCTGCAAGGATACAGACATGCCTGGTGCAGTGGCATGTGACATGCAGTCAGGCAGCTGTCCTGATGGTACACAAGTGTACATTCCACGCTACAGGATACACTGAGTGGTGCTGTGAAGCATTTCATGTAATGGACAACAGCAGTCAACATTATGGACCACAGCACTGTCCGCACAGTGTAGTGCAGGGATGCAAAGCACCCTGGTAACCCTTATGGGTGTACCTTGTAGGCACAAGGCATTAGGTGCAGACCCTGGCCCTGCCTGTTCCATGCACATACACACATATGCTACACACCACACATCACCTGCTTGGCTGCAGGACTGTACCATTGAAAACCATGCTGTGGTACTGGTGGAGGCATGTTTGGTCCCTCCACACCAGGTCACTGTAGCAGTGGTGGCACTGGTCCCCTGTGCTTGCCACCCCTGTGCATCTAGTGAGGAGCTAGCTCACAGACTCCCACACTTCACAGCAGGGCCTGTCAGCCCCTGCTGTGTCCCTCTGCAGGATGAGGTCCACTAAATTAGCCATCTCAACATTAGTCCACCGGTGGTCCCTCTGTAGGACTGGCCTTCTTGTTGAGTTTTCCAGTATGCAACAGATGTGCTAGTGCCTTGTAGCTATTTGCATGTTTCTTCCTGGTTCTGGAGGGCCGTGCTACTAGATGGCATACATAGGCTGCACGACACAACATCTGCTTGTGCAGCACTAAATGTGCTCCCCAGCATACTTGTGATGGTATTGCACATTTGTAACCTGGGGCATTACCTGTACAACACCGCACAAGGTGACAGCGTTGCACTTCCATGTGTATGAGTGGTGCAGTCAACTGACACAGTATGCAGTTGACAGTACCACTCTACAGCAGTGCTAATAATATGCATAGGTTGGGCTTTTTACACTAGCACAAAAAACACTTAGTGCAATGTACCACAGGCCAATATTTGGGCATGCTATGCAAATCAGCTACTTGGGCAGTAAGTGGGCAATGGGACCACTTTGCATGTCATTCCATCATCTTCCAAATACATTAGCATGGCTGACTGCATCTAAGCTATTCCAGGGGACATGTGCATCACCTACACAGCACAGTGGAACTGCAACCCAGTGAACTGCAACTGCACACCAGCCGAGTAAGTCAGGAGGATATATTCACAGCCGCAGGTATGTGTACTACATGCCAGTTACATATCTAGACATCAACAACTTTGTGACATACACTGAATCTTGGATACAGTAACAGTGCAGTTTGGGTGCACTATGACTGCTACTTTGGCAGGTGTATAGTGTATAGTAAAGAATAAATAAAGAATGACTGATTGATTGATAATGGGTTGCACTGGGTAGCACAGGTCTGCACCTGCCAGGTGTGACTTTCCACTGTGCTGATGATCCACATTGTTCTCTCACAGCAACACAGGTTGCTGAGGGACAGAGGACATTTTGTAATCACAACCAGGGCCATTCCAGTAAGCTGTAAAAGGGTTTGCATGGGGTGGAGAGGCCTCTGTGGTATGCAGGGAGACATTGCAATACCTGCCATAGTCCTAGCAATGCGTGGCCTCACAACAGAATATTGCAGCCCAGCCACAACACCACAGAGACCTGAGGCCTGGCCCTGCAACTATACATGTCACCTGCCACACCTGACGGGGTCCAACTGCTATGTTCCTAGTATATCACCTTTCATACTGATAAGGACAGTGCACTGACAAATGTCACACATGGGAGGGTGCAGTGGTGGACCGCAGTGCTATGTCTGTCACATGTGTGGCACACTGCATACTGCATGGGTAATCTTGGTGCAGTGCTCCTGCTTGCCATGCTGTGTTGTGCTGTATCATAGGGTGCTCCTGTGGTGTACACCATGGCACCTTATGCATTGCAGACACCTCAGGGGATGTGGCTGGTAACCACACTTGTGTGTTTCTCACAGCCACCTCCTGCCCATTGGGGCAGACTCCCCCCTCCCAGGCTATGGCCCACAACAGGCCATACACACACTGGGGCTGTTGTCCACACTTGTCTGACTCTCACATACACGGCGCTGGTGGCTGTGCACCAGATCCATTCCATCCTGGATGCTGCAGGCAGCCACTCTAAGGGGGTGTGTCGCCTACAGAGCACAATGTGTGTTCCCAGGGTTGGCCCATAATGGGCCTGCACCATGCACAGGTCCACCCAGGCCACCACCAGTACCCCATACAGGGCATTAGTGGCCTTGTTAGACATGGTGGGGTTGCATAAATCCACGTGTCACACTCTCATACACCCCACTGATGTATTTTTCAAATTGAATAAGCTTTATTTAGCACACCAAAAGAAGGAACAATATTCCAAAAAAGCTTGTAGAATATGGTTACACTAATGAGCAATAACAGAGACAAGAATAAACCAAATGGTATACAATTTAAATAAAGTCTTACATTTCCTCCCCCCACTACTACCCCCAAATACCCCTCCCATCCCTCCACCGGAGGATACCCAGAAGACTAGAACTAGTTGGAATGATTTGAATTGTCAGGGAAGGAGGCACCTGTATTATAATGGGAATATTTAGGATGTCAGCCGATCCTGGAGGGGTTCCCAAATATTTTGGTAATGTGAGAGTCAGCCAGCCATACTGGCAATAAGGTGCTCAGCTTGCAGGGCAAATAATATCTCCTTGTGCCACTCAAGATATTGAGGTATCCCTTTTTCAAGCAATTGCACATACAGAAATCAAGGCCATGTGTGTTTTCTGATTCCCAGCCAAGACGTTAGTATAGTCCCCCTAAATGCATATTTCAGGGAGGAAAGTATTATTCAATCCCAAGAGGGGATCTAGATGGGTTCGAATAGAGTTCCAAAAAGGGGCCACTCTTTCACAGGACCATGGAATATGGAGTAAATTGCCAGGCTCTTTAGCGCACCCGGAACAGAGGTCATCTGGGAGTTTACCTATTCTATGCAGACGAACAGGAGTATAGTACAGGTTGTGAATAGTATTAAACTGCATAAAGTGATATTTGCCCCATTTGATGAATTTATAAAGGTGTTTCCAGATAGTGGTCCAGTTACTGGACCACTATATATAAATATGCTATTTTGTGGATATGTTGACCTTTTATGGATATTTTATGTTTTTTATTTAGAGTTTTGAATTGTTTTAAAACTCTTCAGCACCTTGATACACTGAAAGGTGCTATACAAATAAAATTATTATTATTATTATTACTGGGAGTATCAGATGGTGGAAGGGAGTGGTCCCAACAGTAAACTCTTGGCCCTCATTGATAGCCAGGAAATCTTGTAGCAACTGATAGTAATACGAGAGTTTATGTGAGACAGGAGCCTGATGAATGAGAGGGACAATTAAGGTACTTAATGGACTAAGCCATGGACCACTGCCAAAATGTTGCAGAAGTGTATGTGAAAGTTGGAAATATCTAAAGCACAGGGAGGTGGGACAGTGATATTTGATACAGGCATCTTGGAAGGATAGCAGTTTTTAATTGAAGGTGAGATCGTCAATCGATCGCACCCTCATACAGGGCCAAAACTTCTCGGAGAGAAGCTGTCCAGCTATACGGAAATTTGGATTCCCAAACAATGGTTGGAATATATCTTTGTATGGACAGACTTTATAAAAAGAGCAGAGTTGCAAGTGAACCCGTAGGGACACTTCCATAGGGGAATCTTGAAGGGACGGGGGAAGTTTCTTCTTTGGGAAATAAGGTAGGGAGTGAATATCCAAACCATTATCCAAACATAGAGAACGTTCAATGTCCACCCACTGCGGAATATACCCCCACTGATGTCTGTCTTACCACTTACTCCAGCAAGTCCCATGGGAGATGGTGACAGACTGCATGCTCACTGCTTCAGTGCAGATGAACTGCATGCATTGGCTTAGGCATAGAAGGCTGGGGTGAGATCTTGTCCCACAGCTGCAGCACAGATGCCTGCATCCAGCTGGCCCGGGAGGAGATAAATGAGGACGTCAATGCTGTTGGTGGCTGGGGATGGCTTATGGAGGATGTTAGGAAATGATTCTGGGATCTGTGGTGCCGCACCAAGGACAACCTTGCTACCTAACTCCAGGAGCAACATGCTATAGGTGGGGGCCCATGGCCAAAAGGGGCCGCCAGGTCACTGGATCTAGCAGAGGAAGTCATGGCATCTGAGCTGTGGCCTGTGGAGGTGACAGGGGTGTCAGAAGGTGGGTATGAGACTCAGGTAGCAGCCAGCCACCTATGTAGGGACATGCCTGGGTCCCTCTCCTTGTGTGCATAGGTACATATGCAGTTCCCACTACAGTTGGGGCACACTACAGACATGGTCTTGGGCATATAGCATGGGATATCAGTGCCCTGGCCATAGCACAACATAATATCATGCTGTGGCCCTGCCCCGTGGCCACCACTGTGACATGTTACCTGAACACCCCAATAGGTAGTAATTGTATGCTCAGGACCACTGGGGTGTGCCCATTCACATAGGGTGAGCACACACTTTGTTCAATCTGGTGTCCATGGGTGCTGGGGCATACTGTCATGTGTGCTGGGTGTGTGCCACTTGGTGTTGGGTTGTGGTCTACACTGTGTGTGTTGCACATGTGTGTGTGTGTGTGTGTGTGTGTGTGTGTGTGTGCGCACCATGGTCAGACATCACTGTCATACTTGCATAGTCCCCCCCCCCATGGTAGCTGTGTGACAGTGTGGATCTGGGGTAGATTTCCCTGCTGAAACCAATTACCTGCAAACATTTTACACCAATCAATACTCCAGAGGTGAGTGTGCTTAGTGGTGGTGGTGGGGGGAAGGGGAAGCACTTGATGTGGGGTTGCTAGCCCCAGGTAAAGAGTACAAGTCCAAGGAGAGCCAGGTACTCGAGGATACAAATCCGAGCTGGTCAAAATTCATAGAGGGAGATCAGAAAGAGTTCCAAAAATAGGTAATTTTATTTCAGCCAAGCATTACCGTCCACCAGGCGATGAGAAGCTGTTCTTGCAGGAGGTAGCAGACTTTGCCGCCGACATGGCATTGGAGTCACCCAGACTGATGGTTCTAGGCAACTTCAATGCCTAAGTCGATGATGAATCCTCACTTTTTGGTCAACACTTCCTCCAGTTGATGACATCACTGGGCTTCACACAGGTTGTTTCCACAGCTACTCACAATGGTGGTCACTCCCTTGATTTGATCTTCCTCCTGGGGATTGAGGCCTCCGACCTGGTGATGGAACCTGTCGGTTGGTCCGACCACTACACCATTGGGTTCAATTTTTCAGCCCCCCTGGGTAGGTCTGCCCCTGTGGAGATGGTCAGTTATCGCCCTTTGCGGGATGTGGTCCCTGAAGATCTGATAGCGGTAATTGACCTCCCACTGTTGGACGAGACTAGCATGGATCCTGAGCAGTTAGTTATGACCTATAATAGGACCGTTTCTTCAGCTCTCAATTTGATTGCTCCTGTCTGAGTTCACCCCCTCCCACGTTGCCCTGGGGCCCCATGGTTTGATGGGACTCTAAGGGTGTTGCGGAGACAGGGGCATAGGTTAGAGTGTCACTGGCGGAGGACAGCCTTAGATGCTGTCCACCTTATTTTGATAGAGCATTATAAACTCTGTCAAACAGAAATTTCCCATAAGAAGGCATAATTTCTGTCCAGGGAAATTGCCGTCGCACGGAACCGACCGGCTCAACTCTTCAGAACAGTTGACAGACTGTGCAACCCAGCCTGTCAGCAGTTCCGTCGAGTCTTTTCACAAAATGAGTGTGATGAGGTCGCTCAGTTCTTTGCGAATAAGGTGGCTGACATTAGGCAGGAGTGCTGCCAACTTCACTCTATGGGGGATGCTGTTGGTTGGTGCCTTGTCACAGAGACCAGAGTTTCCTGGAGTACCTTTGATCTGCCGGAGTTCGTGGATATTATGAGGATTATCCAGGGGATGCATCCCACTTGCTGTAGTTTAGACCCGGGCCCTACCTCCCTGATTTTGGGTTGTAGTGACATCATAGGCCTGGTCTTAGCTCGGATCGTCCGGTGCTTTTTGGACTCAGGTGAGTTTCCTAGCTCCCTGAAGGTGGGGGTGGTGACACCCCTTCTGAAGAAAGCTTCTTTAGACCCAGAGAACCTAGCAAACTACAGGCCTATCTCTAACCTTCCTTTTGTGGTGAAGGTTATTGAGAAAGTTGTGGCAGCTCAACTGGAAAACCATTCAACCATCCATAATTTATACGAACCTCTCCAATCGGGTTTTCGTACGAGGCATAGCACTGAGACTGCTCTGGTTCGGGTGCTCAATGATCTCCTGATGGCGAGAGATCAGAGACACCGCTCCATCTTGGTTCTCCTTGATTTATCATAAGCCTTTGACACTGTGGATCATGGGGTTCTGCTCGAGCGTTTGAGGTCCATCTGTGGGCTGTCGGGGTCAGTTCTCAGATGGTTTACATCTTTCCTCACCAGTAGAATGCAGAGAGTTGTCTCAGGTATTTTTTCCTGTGAGGCTTTCTCTCTGCCTTGTGGGGTACCTCAGGGCTCTGTGCTGTCTCCCATGTTATTTGTAGTGTATATGCTGCCCCTCAGAGACATCGTAAGACGGTATGGGCTGAGGTTTCACTGCTACGCTGATGTCACCCAGCTGTACTTGTCTTTTGCCTTGACCAGGTTAGTGCTATCTCAGTACCGAACAGCTGCCTCGTAGAAATCCAAGACTGGATGAGTGCCAGCGGTTTAAAGTTGAACCCAGGAAAGACTGAGGTCTTGATAGTGGACCCGGGTCATAGGACAGAGGGGTTGAGGACTGAGCTCCCCTCTGGTTTAGTCCTGGGGGGGCACAGATTCTCACCTCTGAACAGGTGTGTGACCTAGGAGTGGTGCTTGACGATGGCCTGACCTTTCGTCATCAGGTGTCGGCAGTTGTCAAACTGACCTTTTACCATCTTAGGAACATTGCTAGGATCAAGCACCTTGTACCATCCAGCGACCTGCCTGTCTTGGTCCATGCATTTGTGACATTGTACCTTGACTACTGCAACTTCCTTTACCTAGGGCTTCCTGGGGTTGATATCCACTGCTTGCAGCTAGTGCAGAACGCTGCAGCACATTTGTTGACTGGGGCTTCCATCAGAACTCATATTACCCCTGTGCTGCGCGATCTGCACTCGCTGCTTATTCAGTGGTGGATCACCTTTAAGGTAGGTCTTTTGACTTACAAAGCCTACATGGACAGGGTCCTGACTACTTGAAAGAGCTCCTGGTTCCTTACACCCCCCTTCAGCGACAGCTCCGCTCAGCTGACGAGGGGTTGCTGGAGATTCCGAGGGTAAGTTTAAAGTCATCTGGTGTGTGTACCTTTGGGTTTGTGGCACCTGCCCTCTGGAATTCTCTGCCCCGTCAGCTTCAGGAGTGCAGGACAGTGGGGTGCTTTAAGTGGGCACTGAAGACCTTCTTGTGGGGAAAAGCTTACCCTGAATGCCTTTGATTTTATCTGTATCTATTGTGTTTTGTTTTTAGCTGATTGTGCAATGCCTTGATATGTGAAAGGCACTATATCAAATAACATTTATTATTGTTATTATTACAGTGTGAATATAGAGTGAGACAGGTCTCAGCCACACAGGCACCCTGCACTTTAACTTAAGTCTTCACCAGTGGGTGGAGTCAATGTGTCTGATGCTTCCTGTTCTCTGATACCATGCTGGAGTGCAATGCTGCCACCTTGGGACATTGTTTACAATTGAAGCTCCTTGTAAGTGGTTCTGGGGAGCTTAGAACAAGCGTACTTGTGAAAATATAAGTGTAGAAAAGAAATACGAAAAATACAAAAACCAAAAATATTAAGCAGTATATAGCCTCAAATATCTGATTAGATAATACATTTATAGCCAAAAATGTTTTTTACTGGCTTATACTGCTGTAATTAGTGCCAGTAAAACTAATATTCGGAAACTGTTTTTTAACAAGTTAATTCAAAAAGAGATGTCGCAATAAAACAATTTAATAGACAAAATAACTTTGGATCAATACTTTTTAGAGTGCAACAATATCCTTATTTCTGAGATACAAAGTAAAAGACAGAAGATAGACATTTTGGTGGCCCAGCTGATTAGGGATAGTGATCACCCCCATGTCATTCTGTATCCAGATAACTTTGGGCTGGGGGATCATCTTGCCCAGGTTCATGCTGAGCCACGTAGAGAGAAGCTGAAAACAGAAAGAAGAGAGATGAAAACGGTAATTCAATGATTACAAGCAAAATCTTAACATCTTATTTCTTTTCGAGGAGAGGCTTCAGATCCCAGTCTATATTCAGCCACATAGGTTGTAGTGAGCTCAAAGAGAATATCCAGAAGCTCTCCCTCTGCAGCAGTTTATTGAACCCATCTTCAGCCCTGGGGTTTCTACCTACACATTCTAGAGTCATGAACAATGGTCCTTCTGGGGTTTTGTGTTTGTCACAAAAATATCTCCCTAGGGGTGTATTTAAAAGTTCAGCACTGATATTTCAAGTGTGTTCCTGTATTCTCTGTCTTAAGTGTCTAATAGTATGACCAATGTGAAGAAGTGTATATGGGCATCATATGGCATAAACAACATAATGAAACTTTTGATATACACATCTTTGTTATATCCCACAAGGTGAAATATGTTACCCTGGTGACAGAAGTTCCAAACATTACATTTCCAACATTTGTACATGCCTTTAGGCAGAGGTGGCAACCAATGTCTAAGTGGCAACCACAAAACAGGAGAGGGACCTGGGAGTCATCATAACTGATGATCTGAAGGCAGCAAAGCAGTGTGATAAAACTGTGGGAAAGGTTAGTAGGATGCTGGGGTGCATAGGAAGGGGTATCACCAGCAGAAAGAGGGAGGTACTGTTACCCTTGTATTGATCGATGGGGAGGCCCTACCTGGAGTGCTGTGTCCAGTACTGGAGGCCCCATCTCTAGAAGGACATAGAACGGGTGGAGGCAGTACAGAGGAGGGCAACCAAAATGGTACATGGACTGCATCAGAAGCCCTATGAGGAAAGACTCAAGGAATTTAATATGTACTCTCTGGGGGATAGGAGGGAAAGGGGAGACATGCTAGAAATGTTCAAATACCTCAAAGATATAAATAAGGTCTAAAAGGGTGTCATTTTACAAAGAAAAGGAAGCAAAAGGACTAGGGGGCATGATATGAGACTAGGGGAGGCTCAGAGGGGATGTGAGGAAGTACTTCTTCACTGAAAGGGTAGTCGATATCTGGAACAGCCTTCCAGTGGAGGAGGTAGGTACTAAAACAGTAGCAGGATTCAAACATGCATGGGACAGACACAAGGGGACCTTAGCAACAGGGATGGGGGTGTGGGGGAGAAAGACCGGAGATCAAGTTGGGTCTGCGGTAGCACTGTAGGTAGGGAATTTGGGGCAGATTTGGTAGGCCAAGGGGTCCTTTTCTGCCAACAACTTCTATGTTTCTATGGGGGGGGGCGCAATAGGTGGCAGACAGAATCTGCTATATACAAGTTTGTCTCACAGATTTTCAGCCCTTGAGATTGTTACTCTTGGGTAGGCACTCAGTTCAGATGAGAAGACTGCATCATTAATAATATGTGCCAATATTTTCTAAGGGCTGTGACCAAAGTGGTTTTGTCAACCTCTGGCAAGAAATCTTTTGAACAAATCTTGAGACTGGGTCTCAAAGTACTCCTCCCTCGAGCAGCTATTACATATCTGAAGAAACTGCCAAGGGGATAGACTGAATAAGGGCACGAGGGTGCAAGCTGTCTGCCTTCAGAAGGCTGTTAGTGGCCATGGGTTTCCTGTAGCCTTCAGTTTGCACTATCATAGTCTTATCAACAAAAAGTGTCAAGTCAATAAGGTAGATGCATTCCTTGTCTAAACTGTGTATAGATTTAAGATTTATGTCATTTTTGTTGCTCCATCCCGTAAAGTTTGCCACCTCTTCCTTGAGTCCCTCCCACACACAAATAATTTTATCAATAATAGCGGTACAACTTCCTTATAAATTTCAAATAAGGATCTGAGGTTTCACACATAATGGTGGTCTCTTCCCAGAGCCCAAGGAGCAGATTGGCAAATATAGGAGCCATGGCTGCCACCATGGCGGTGCCACAGAGTTGTTGGTAATTGGTGTTGTCAAACTCAAAGTAGTTATGAGACAGCCAGCCCACCTGCGCAGCGGTAGGTTTACCACTCACGGCACCAGCGACCTGGGTTTGGGAACGGACTTGGGTGGCTGGAGGGCCAGCCGAAGGGAGGAGGATCAAACACCCATAGGCTGCTCTCCTCCTCCAGGAAGAGTGGGTTGCATGTTCTGTTGCTCTACCACCACCTGGGTGACCACGGGTGGAGGTGCAGCAGGACAGCATGAAGCAGGGTAGGAGGACGTCGGCTGGGAGCTGGAGTGATTGCATGTTGCAATGTGCTCCACCCCTTGGCCCCCCTAGCATGCCAATGTCCTGAGGGATGGCACCAGAACAAGGAAAAAGCCCCGCAGATGCCGGCATAGAAGGGATCCAGCTCCCAGACACCATGACCTGGCTCTCATGGGGAGCCATTCAAGACTGCCCGACACGCACTAATGGACTGGAGGGGGAAGTCCCAGGATCCCCCTCCTCCCTGTCCAGGGGGGTAGGTCATGGCAGCATGGGGGTAAGATCTGGTGGCCCTACGGGAGGTACCAGGGGCAGGCAGAGAGAGCACCTGGAAGAGAGCGGCAACCATGGACAGAAGGGGGCATAAACAGACAATATATAAAAAAAAGTAGTTATGAGACAGTACAAATTTTACTGCCTCTAGAATGAACTCATATTTTTGTTCACCATTTAACACATCTAAACCATACTTGGACAATGCACAATGTGATACTACTCAGCATTTCTTCCAGGTAGAATTCTTAGCTATATGAAAAAGTATAAATGGGACTACTTCCCCAGAACCTGATAACGTCCACCCAAGATTTCTAAGAGACCTGTCAAATGAACTGGCATACCCCCTTATGCTACTATTTAATAAATCATTGGGAAGTGGAGTGGTCCCATTGGACTAGAGTGAAGCAATAGTGATACCCCTCCATAAAAAGGGTACGAAAAGTATGACCTCAAATTATGGACCTATTAGTCTCACTTCTCTTTGTAGTAAGGCTATTGAGAGGTTAATAAAAACAATCCTTGATATGGAAACTGAAACACTAGGTTTACAGGACATTACCCAACATGGTTTTAAAAGGGGATTGTCGTGTACAACTAACTTGATTGCTTTCTACAATAAAGTTGGTGCAAGTCTGGATTCAGGTATACCAGTTGACGTGATCCTTCTGGATCTAGGAAAGGCATTTGACTCTTTACCCCATAATCTTCTAATTGTTAAGTTATGTCAGATGGGCTTTAGTATGGACATTGTTAGGTGGATTGCTGGGTGGCTATCTGATCGCTCCCAAAAGGTAAAAATAAATGGTGTGCTCTCTAAAAATGACCTAGTAGGAAGTGGAGTTCCCCAGGGTTCAGTACTGGGTCCCTTGCTGATTGGTTTATGAGTGATATAAACATAAATGTGTCAAATAATTTGCTAAAGTTCACTGAGGACACAAAATTGGGGGGGGGGGGGTTGATATAATAATAACATTTAACTCATTGACCAAAGACTTAAAATCCATAGAAGACTGGGCTACTTCAAATAAAATGAAGTTTAACCTCGAAATATGTAGCGTGTTGCCTTTCGGTAGGAATAACCCAAATTATTCTTACTTTATGAATAACATTCAGCTACATACCGAATATAAAGAAAGGGACTTTGGTATAATGGTAAACAATAAATTGTCCCCTTCAGATCATTGTATTCAGGTGAGGTCTCTAGAAAAACAAATGTTCTTTTAAGATCAATCAAACGCTCATTTGTTTCAAGGAACAAACAATGTTTGCTACCAATATATAAAATCTATGTTGTTCCACATCTTGACTTTGGTTCACATTTTTGGAGTCCTAATTTTAGAAAGGATATCGACCTTGTGGAGAAGACTCAGAAGAGAACAACAAAAATGATTAAGGGCATGGAACACATGACTTACAAAGATAGATTGGATTCCTTGGGCTTATTTAACTTGGAAACTTGACGCAAAAGAGGGGATCTGTTGCTCTTACACAATACCTTACAAAATCCTGATCTAATGATTCAGTATGGTTTACAATTTAAAGACAGGGCTACAACTTTGAGATCTCATGATAAACAGTTATTGGTCCCAAGGGTCAATACAAATACAAGACAAAACTCTTTCTCAATATGTGTGGCTGCACTATGGAATACAGTTCCTGCCATTTTAGTAAACAAACCTTCATTCATTAGCTTTAAACAGGGATTGGATGATTACATAATGACAAATAAGGGGCTAGGCTAATCCACCTACGAAGCATGGAAGACAATCCAGATGGTCCATATGGTCTTCTTTTGACTAGTACTACCAAGTAAACTCTATGGGGAATGATGTTCACTGTGGATATCTCTGTATGTGTTCCCTGTGGATGTCTCTGTAAAAAATAAGAGCAGGCAAAAATGACTTGTGCATGCACAATGCTGGTATACAGAGATTCTATATTAATACTGAGCCATAAAATGTTGGAGTCCCACTTGAAATCAAACGATTTATATAACACATCTGTAGTGTCCCTCAGGTGGGATCCAAGACTAGATAGGCAGCCCTTAAGGAAAAAAATAATTTACTAAGATGATCAGTCATGGACCCTGCCACAGACGCAATGGGTTTGTCAAGCCCCTGATGAATTTTTGGGGCGTGCATAAGAAATGGAAGTTACATGGGAGTCAGTAGTCCACATAATTTTAAACTAATCGGGCAGGATTCGCAAAGAAGATGCGCTCAGTGTATATCGGCTGCCCCGGCGCAGGGGAGATGCACTTAGTGCAAAATGGATGATTCACAGAGGAGGCACAGGGAGATGCCCCCGGCACATCCCCTCTGTGAATAGCAGAGGTGTGCCCCACCCAGGATGCGCCGGGGCATCCCAGGCTGTGCCGGCGCATCTCGCATGTCAGGCTGTGAACCCTTCAGGGCAGGGCATCTCTGGATGCCCTGCACCCAAAAACATGATTCACAGTCAGGAGCATGCAAATGAGGCCATTAGGCATGCATGGCGCAATAGGGCCTTTAGCATGCCATTATGGCCCCATTTGCATTGCGCCTGCAGTGATGCCTCGGTGGAATGCGCTGAACAGTAGACCCCCATTGCACAAGCATGCCCCCCTCCCTGTCCCAAGCCCTTGGTAAATGCCGCTCCCGACGGCAGTGGTAAAAGAAATGTTGAACCCCCTTCCAGCCCCAAGCCTCAGTAGCCACACTCCATGGTGGTGGTAAAAGAAATGTTGAACCCCTCCCAGCCCTAGGACCCTGCTGAAGCTGCCCTCCATGGAGGTAGTAGGCAACTGCAGATCCCACCTGCCCCAAGCCCCTGCTGAAGAAGTCATGGCAGCCATCCATTATGGAACAACTCTTCCAGATTACTCCCTCAACTCCTTCCTTCACCCCAGTAGGGTCCTTACGTCATAGTTAGCTCACCTGCACAGCCGACATGATTTACCACTCAACAGAGCTGTCTGAGAATGACAGTTACTATACAAACCTGATGCCCATTGGGCTTCGGGTTATACGGTAGCTGTCATTGTCAGACAGCTCTGTTGGCAGGCGGCCGTGGCAGTGTGCAGGTGGGCTGAGCTGCCCGCCGACAGAGGGATCCTGCTGGGTTGGGGGGAGAGGGATGGGTTGGGGGTGCCTGGGGGTTCATACCATCATTTATTTATTTATTTATTTGCTTTTGTTAACCGAGTAAGCACACTAGACAGCCATGTGCCTATTTTCAGGTGCGACCCGGGAGAGTTACAGGTGTAATACATTGTACAATAACAGTTACAGAAATGGGTGCGACCCGGGAGAGTTACCGGAGTCAGACATCATACAATTAACAGTTACAGAAATAGGGAAAAGTCCATAGGAGAGCCAGGCATTATGAAGGTGGCACAGTAGTTGTGAAAATACACGGGAGAAATACAGGTAATAACATGGGACAACTCAAAACATGGATTGGTAAGGTTCACAATTAGTCAGTTTGAGGAGACAAGAAGGTAACCTAGCACAACAGGCATTACAAGGCTAGCTCAAGGACAAAGTAAAACACTGTGCATGAACAGTAGCAGTGACAATGGTAAGTGCAAGCAGGGGGTGCCAAAGCCGGGGGGGGTCAGGAGGCTGCCGGAGCTAGAGGAGAAATGCGAGTGGGCAGAGACGGGGGAGTGGGGAGGAGGGAGAGGCCCCCACCCAAATCAGGATGTGGAGGTAGGGGCAAGGGAGTAGGTTACAAAGTGCAGGGGCAGGGGGGAGAAGGTTTCAGGAAATTCCAGAGAGGCTTTAAAGCTTGGATGGAAGGAGGAGGCCCTGACTAGTTCAGGGAGCGAGTTCCAAAGTTTGGGGGCATAAATGTGGAAGGACCGATCACCTGCGAGGGTGCAGGTCCTAGGAACAAAATGTTCCTGGGTTGTCCCAGGCCTGAGGAGGTGGGGAGGCCCTAGGATTGAGGGGAAGGGCAAGGGCGGTAGGGGAACCAGAGCGATAATGTTGTCGGCGTAGTTACCTATACGGCGGATCAAAGCCTGGGACAACTCTCAAAGGTTGTAGAGATCACACCGTGGGTGAGGGAGGGTGGAGATCGCGAAGTGACAAACATTGTTGTAGGCTGTGTCCCATTTTGATAGGCTGGTTTTGGGGACCGGGCCAAAAGTTACGATGCCATAGCAGAGAGAGGGGAGGAGGACCCCCCCCCCGGGCGAGGGCTAGGTGGGCAGCAGGGGTGAGGCAGCTGTTGGCTCGATAAGCTAGGCCAAGTTTGCAATTAGAGGCATTGCAGATGTTACAGATGTGCAGGGTGAGGTCCAGCTGCTGGTCAAGGGTGATGCCTAGGTACTTGGTGGAGGTAACCGTCTCAAGGGGAGAGCCATCGGCCCCGAGGATACGCAGAGGAGCAGGGCAGGATTTTATTTTGTTCAAGGACCCAAACAACATGGCTTGAGTTTTTGAGATTGAGGGTGAGCCTGTGGTCCCGCAGCCAGGTGTGTATGGTTCAAAGTCGGAGTTAAGCTGGGAGTTAATGGAGGAGATGTCCCGCGAGCTGGACAGGAGGATGAGGTCATCTGCGTAAAGGGTGGAGTGGGCATGGGTAGGGACGGAGGATACGTCGTTGATAAATAGCGAGAAATAGGGTCGGACCAAGGACGGACCCTTGAGGTACCCCACAGAGGACTGGGGAAAGCTTGGAGGATGTTCAATTGAAGTATGTGTATTGCTGTCAGTTGGAAAGGTAGTTTTGGAAACATGCGTGGGCAGAAGGGGAGAACCCGAGGGATAGGAGCGTGGAGCCTAGAAGGGAGTGGTTAACTCTATCGAAGGCTTTGGACAGGTCTACGAAAATGGCCCCAGTGAGATTGCCTTGATCAGTGCCCGACCTGATCAAGGAGGTGACAGTGGCAAGGGCGGTGGACTTGCTGTACCCTTTCCTGAAGCCGTGCTGGGCAGGAGAGAGTAGATTGTAGTCCAGGATGTATTGGGAGAGCTGGGAGGCAACAGCTTTCTCAAGCAGTTTACTGGGGGCGGACAGGATGGTGATGGGGCGGTAGTTCTGAGGATCCCTAGGATTCCCCCTGTTTTAAGATAGGAACAACTTTGGCCACTTTCCACAGGTTGGGAATGATCCCTGAGTTAATGGAGGAATTGAATAGGTGCGAGATGGGTCTGGCAAGGAGGTGGGCACCCAGTCTAAGGAGTTTCGGCTCGAGATTGTCATGACCTGCTCCGCTATGGAGGGAGAGGCCAGAGAGCAGCTTTTGAGTCTCTTTGGGAGTAACTGGCCTCAGTTGAAAAGGGGGCCGGAGGTGAAGACCAGGAGGTGGGGCCCCAGGGGAACGGATGAGAGGGGACAGGGAAGGGGAGGAGGGGGACGGTTCGGAGAACAAGGAGTTGAGGGTATTAGCGATGGTGTGGGGGTTATTGCAGCTGATCCCACTGATGAGCAGGTCAGTAACCTGTGCTTTTGCCGAACCCCAATAGCATTTTTAATATGTTGCCAGAAGCTCCTCGGGTTGCTGCTGGGGAGAGTAGTTGAGTTTGCAGAAATCACTTTTGCAGAGCAGATGGCTCTTTACAGGTATTTCTGAAGTGCCTATAGGCCATCAGGTCATGATTGTTAAGGGAGGCCTTGTAGGATGCCCATTGTTTATCCCTGGCTTTCATAAGGGAGAGTAGGTCCCCATCTAGCCATTTAGTGACAGTGCCCCTCACCCTTCTCCTAGTAAGGAGGGCATGTTTGTTCTGAAGGGGGATTAGCTTGGCTAGAAATAGATCCAAAGCTCGTGAGGGGTCAGTGGAACTGGTGACACCAGACCAGTCAACAGCTAGAAGGTCATCCAGGAAGTCATGGGGATTAAATTTGGAATAGTCCCTCAGTTCGATGATTTTGCTAGGGATCTTAGGAGGGGAGATGCCCCAGACACAGTAGATAGGGGAGTGGTCAGAGATGACATCTGGGAGGGTGCCTGAGGATAAGATATTGGCAGGCCTGTTTGACAGGAGCCAATCTATAAGGGTTCCCGAGTTCCCCCTAGAGGAAAGCTTGGTGGGTTCGGTAATGACTTGGCTAAGTGTAAGGCCGGAAAGGAGAGGTTCGTACAACTTGCGATTAGCCCCCAACCAGTTGAGGTTGAAGTCTCCAAGTACGAGAGTTTCATTGAGACCCACTTTATTGCTGACACAGTCAAGCAGGGAGGAGAGTCCCGGCAGACCATACTTAGGTGGGTTGTAGGCACATATCACGTGGATCTTCTTAGAGTGACCCAGCAGGAGGAGGGCATGGAGGAACTCACATGCAGGCAGGTCAGTAGGAGGGTGGTCAAAGAGGGACAGGTTGAGATATGCCAGGTAATAGAGAATCACCCACCACCCTTCATCTTACCCTGCCTGTCCCGTCGGAGGTGGTTGTACCCCGGTAGGGAGCACTGGGCATCGGGTATATGGGGTTTGAGTCAGGTTTCGGAAAGGGCCAGGATGTCGGGTTTGTAGAGGGCAACCCAAGCGGTGAGCTCATTTAGGTTGCGTAGAAGACTCCGCACATTCAGGTGGGCGAGAGCTTCCATGGAGAATGGCTTCAATGGGGGCTTGGGACGGGGGGAGGATCTGCGGTTTGCCTACTACCACCATGGAAGGCAGCTTTACCAGGGCTTGGGGCTGGGAGGGGTTCAACATATCCTTTACCACTGCTGGGAGGCGGCATTCTATGGGGCTTGGGGCAGTGGGGGGGAAACACTGGACTGCCATGTGGGCAGGCTGCCATGCTGCTGCCTGCAGTACAGCAGCCTGCCTTTGGGTGGCCACCAACTTAAAGGGGCACGGTCAGCTTTGCTAGTCGATTTTTTTTATGTATGGCTGCAGTGTGCCTCCTGGCACACACATACAACTGATTGTCTCTAGTATCCCCTTATGCATGTGAAACTTAAAGAATTGTCTTACTTTTGCTTATTTTTAAATTAGAAGGTGGTTGCTCGGACAGCCATAAACTCACCCGCACACTGTAAGCATTATCTCGACGAGCCCGAGTGGCTGCTACAAGTACGGTCCCGAAGTGTGACTTTTGGAGCTGCAAGGTGGAAAAATAGATTAATCCAGTAGATCTGCCTTTAGTGAACACTTGCTGCTTCAAACTGCCAAAAAACGAATACTGAGAAGGGAGCAAATAACTTTTAAAAACCGGGACCGAAATCCCGCACATGCTCAAGTTCGTCATGAGTAAAGATCCCTCGCATGTGCAGGAGTATGCCACTGTAGTGCATGCGTGGGATTTCGGTCTTAGTTTTTAAAAATAATTTACTCCTCTCTCGGTGCTCGTTTTTTGGTGGTATGAAGCAGCAAGTGTTCAAAGGCAGATCTACCAGATTAATTTATTTTTCCACTTCGCATCTCCAAATGTCACACTTTGGGACCGCACTTGTAGCAGCCGCACGGTCTCATCGAGATAATGCTTCCAGTGTGCTGGTGAGTTTATGTTGGGTAGCACGACCAACTTTTAATTAAAAAATAAGCAAAAGAAAGACAGTTCTTTAAGTTTTACACACATAAGGGCATACTAGGGACAATCAGTTGTACGTGTGTGCCAGGAGGCACACTGCAGCCATACATAAAAAATTGACCAGCAAAGCTGACAGTGTCCCTTTAAGTCTGGAATTTCTAGACTTATCTTTCTGTGGAGCATCCCCAGACTTGCCCTTGGGATGCACCACAGAAACTCGTACTGTGAATAAGTTGTACCCGGTATGCCTTAGGCATGCCCCCCGCTAAGACCCCCTCAGATGCACCACACATGCATTACTGGCGGTATGCGTGCATCTGCGAGTGCTGGCGCATCAGGGTTGTGCCGCGCATCAGCCCCCTGCCAGAATCACCTTTGGGCACATGTCAGGGATGCTGGGGGCATCCCTTTTGTGAATCCTGCCCATCATCTTTAATAAAGGAGTTGGCCCTACCCCATTCCAGAAGATTTAGTAGTTGTTTTTTAAAATAGTCAGAGGGATCACCTGGAAGCTTTCTGTTATTCAGAGAGTTGCCTAAAAGATCATGTACACATCTGATGTAATATTTTTCATCCATGAGTACAATATTACACCTCCCCCCCGAACTTGTCTGCAGGTGTGACAACAATATGCTGCATAGCAGTTTGTGCCTTCACAGCTTGTTGTGTCTCTGTTTTTGTCAAATTACTGCAGACAAAGGGAGGCAGTCCTGAAAGTAATTCATTGGTCTCTCTCAGAACAACATTTTCAAAAGATCTAATTAAGAAGGTTACTTGTGTTGGGGCAAAACAGTGATTGTGGTTTAAACATTACTTTTCTAATGTAATTCATGTTACTGCCTGTTACATCATAAAGGTAGTTAACATCAGGCTTTAAATCATCAGTTTCAGTGAGAAGAGCCTCTATTGTTGCAATATTAGCCATGTGTCTAAATCATTTAAGTGGTCTTCAGGTATGTTAATGTAGGGGAAAGGTAATGTGGGTATAGATTCACCTAATCCTGCTAGTAATTCAACTATAACAGCCTCTGGCAATTCATTCCCCTCCCCTATATTTTCATTACTTTCAAAGCCCATATTATTAGCAGTTGTTTTCTGGCAAAAAACAGAGGTGTAGTTTTCAGAAAATTTTAAACAGATCTACTTGGATAGAAAAATTATCTGTATTTGTTTGGGGAACAAAGTTTAAACCTTTGTGTAAAAGTGCAGTCTGTTCTTTAGTTAAATTTACCTCAGAGAGGTTAATTATTTTTTGTTGTCTCTTTGTTGCACTCCTTAAATTTCTGTTTTGTTCTCCCTTTCCTCCCTCTCCTTGTCTTCCATTTTTTTCCACCAGTTTTTGTTTCTTTGTTGTTTTGACGAGTTCCAGATGCTCCACTTCTAAAAAAGAACCTGAACCAGAAGTGCCTTCACCTGGTTCAATGCTAGTTAGCTCCTGTTGATTGTTAGTGACAGTTTGGATAGTTAGTTTTTATTCCTGCCCTGAGAGCGAGAACACCCTCTGCTTCATGAGCTTGACCATCTTGGCAAGGATAAAATGTTCCCCAATAGGAAGTCTTCATTGTCCCTTTTAAGTTTAGATTGCTTGGGCCAGATTCACAAAAGGTCCAAGAATGCCACAAGCCCTGGGTGCGACGAACATATGGCACACAGGGTTGGCAGCATTCTGTGACCAGCGATTGGAATTCTTGATCCTGTGTACCAATTGGCGGAAGTTAGGCCAGCCTTTTCTGGTCTAGCTTGCGGCAATCTCAGGTACCCTTTTTAGAAGGCTTGCTCCTCATGTTTATTTAGTTTCTGTTGACTGGGAAGGAGGACTAGACAAAGTGTTGCCTATTTTCAGCTTCGTCCTGAGGGGGACGGGCATACAGATGGATGTCAACTGAAACTGAACCAGATTTTAAGCTGTTGGTGGTATTTTTAGTGAATGGGGGAAATTTGGCCAGGACACCGGGGAAATTCCCCTACTCTCCAGCAGGGGGAACCCTTGGCTGACTGTTTGCAGGATGGCCAGTCTGGACAAGCCTTTGGAGGAGATGGATGTGGAGAGTGCAGGGGAGCAGGCCTCCTCCCCATGCACAGATTTGCAAGAGGCTGTAGATGCAACCTTGGCAGCAGCTAATTTGTTGGACTTTGATTCCTCCTAACTGTTGTGGGAGCCTGGGTTGGACAACAGCTTACATGAAGTAACAGGTAAGAAGTCAGAGTCACTAACTCCTGAAAGGAGACAATATATGTTGAAAAAAAAAAGGAGGCACTGTTGCATGAATTGAGAAGGCTGGATGAATCGCTAGAAGGAAGCGTTAGTGAGTCTGACGCTGTCACGGAAATGTTTGACACTGTCATCAGTCAGCAGAATGCTGACATAGTGTGTGCCTCTTCACAACAGGCCAAAGCAATAGTGCAGGAGACAGCTCTGCCTGATAGACCAAGCTCCCGGGAAAAAATGTGTGTAAAGCCATTCCTGAGGAGACAGAAGTAAATACAAAGACAGGGAAGGATGGGTAGAAGAGAACTGAGGTGCAAAAACAGGCTGGCAGTTCAAACAGTTCTAAAACTGTGTGCTGAGAGCCTGTATCATGCACCACTGAAGTGAAAAAAGTACAGCCAAAAAGGCTGGGATTGGGACATGGACAGGAAAAACCCAAATCGTTAATCTTCAATATGAGCACTCATGAGTAACAACAAGTGCAAGAGTGCATCTTTCCTAAAAACGGATTGATGTGTGAATGGAGTAAATCGGACATGGATACTCCTGTAAATATACAAATGCCCTGAAATGGAACTATTAACTTGCACTCGGATTCGGCTGTAGAGAATGAAACGGTAGGAGGCCCAGGGTGGTCTCCTAGTCGGGCGTTACAGAATGCTGGTTGGAAACAAAGTACAGAAGGGACTTGGGTTCCTGACAACTTGGACCCTGCATATGCAGCATTGGTTGTTTCAGCAAGCACAAGCATGGCCACCAACGACCAAGAAGACATGAGCTCCAACGAACCCTGGGGTGAGAACAGATCTGAAAATGCTGTACAGGTAAATATTAATGATGCAGGAGATACAGAGGTGCAAAATGTATCTGAGAGCCGAGTCAGGTTAGGTATAACTGATCAAATTGCAAACAATGAGGAAAGGGGAAGTGGACCAGTGTTAAAAATGTCTGAGTTATTTCAAAACAGGGGTGAACTGGATCCACGTTGGAATGCAGTAAGGTTATTGTATAAAGGGGGTATGGTGGACCCTCCAGACAGAGTTCTTATTGCTAGCCAACTATTGAAAGGTTCTTTAAAGTTTTTTTCTTCAGAAATCTTTGCGCTCCTGCATTTGGGTAATCATAACTTTGATGTCAGTTTTAAAAATGTGTCTGGTTCAGATAGGTTTTGGGTCCAATACAATAAGCTAAACAATACTCCTTTGTGGGTGCCCTTTCATGTAATACCACTATCAAAAATCGCTATTAAAAACATTACTATTATGTTTAAGAATGAAGGAGTGAACATCGAAGATATTCTTTATTGGCTATGACAGAGATGTGAGATATTGAGTTGGCCTAGCCCTACGCTCGACAGTGAACAAATTTGGGATGGAGGGTGGAGGGTGCAAGTCAAATTAACTATGACAAATACAGGCCCCATCCATCTGCCTAGTACATTTTACTTGGGAAAAGATAGAGGCTCTATTTTTTATGCAGGGTAGCCTTGATCATGTTTCAAATGTGGGGCTAGGACACACCTGAGTTCAGCTTGCAATACAGTAAAATGTAGTCATTGCTTGGAATTCAGGCATGTCTCAGGAAAATGTTTAAACTTGTTTAGATGTAACCTATGTGAGCAAACAGGTCATGCTTACGGCAGGTGTCCTTGGGTCTCACACAACAGGGAGGATTGCCCCTCACATGAAGGGCTTATCAACATGGCCCAGCAACATCAAACCAAAAAAATAGCAGAGTTGAGTGCTAGAAAAGAAGTGGAGACACACGGACAGAAAGAAGCTTCAGTCCCCCAAGAAGTCCGGCCTACAGTATCTACAAATGAGGCCACAGGACTTGGGATGGGTCAAGATGCTGAACAAAGGGTAGGGGAAGATTCTCTTCAGGACCCAGATGCACAAATTGTAACTGACAGTGCTAGTTGTTCTCCAAAAGAAATGCCCCCCTCCCCAGATATTGAAGGGTTTAAAGTAGTTACTCAAACTACTGTCCTACTGTGGGCCTAAATGGTTCAATTATCTGCCTGCAGACCTTGCTGACTCCCCCAGACTTGCCTATTTTAAAAATGGGCTTCGATCTCTTCCTGCCAGCAAATCTGACTGCCAGTGTTTCTATTAACACTCGGCCTCTGACAGTGGTTCTCGCACCCATCAAACACTACCCTCTCTCACTCCCACCCTCCTGTTCCACAACTGTCCACTTCCCCGGCACCTCCCACCACATACTACCGCCCCTTGACAAAGCCTCACCTTGGCTGCTAAAACTGCATTTCTGCAGACTGGGAGCACCCTGTCTGAACTATAACATGATTGTTAAACACTGTACTGCACTTAATTAGTACTGCATTAATATGTTTCTCTGCAAGTGTGGTCCTGTTTCTCCTTACTTCTTGTACCCTGCTTAATGTTGTAACTTCACACTAATACCACTTGTTAGTTGATGTCTTTCTGTTCTTCAATGTTTCATCACCTGTAAATGTCTTATATTCCTTGTTGACTTGGAGCCTTTGTAAACGAGCCCCCGGCTCAAAGGTATTAATCCGAATTTGAAACAAACAAATAAATAAATAAATAAACAAAAAGATCTAGGATGGGCAAGGTGGTGTCACGAAAAATTGGAGGGATGGAAAGGGCTGCATCTCCTGGGTTATGGAAAAAAGGTAATATGTTTGCAGTCTTACATTCAGAAGATGGGGATTCAGAAGGGGAAGGGACGGACTCCTCTTCAATAGTTTCTTGCACAGACACTGAAGAGGAAGGGGGTTCAGACTCAATAGCCAAGCTCACAAGGCAAAGACAAAAGCCACAGGCACCATAACCACATTAACTTATGAGATATTCTGCTAACTTTACTGAACAGCTCTCCATTACCTCCATTAATGTTAACAGCATAAAAGGGGATAGAAAATTGGCAGGTACAATGTTATCTTTACAAGAAAAGGCCTCAGACATTACTTGTGTTTTAGATACAAGGTTGAAAAAAGGGGAAAGCTTTCAACGGCCTCGCAAGTGTGACCTTTGGGGCCCTCCTTTTGATCAAGAGGAATGGAATTATGTAATGGGTTGGGGATTTTGTTGGCAAATTCAAATCTTATAGTAACTAGATTAGTGGACATATGTTCGGGGTGGGCTTTATTATTGGACATTTCCTATTTTTCAGATAGATTTAGGTGAATTGTAATATATGCCCCTCAGACCAAGGGCTGCTTTATTTAAAGATATTCACCCTTTTTTGTACACATCTAGACTTGTACTATGGGCAGGGGAGTCTAATTGCAGTTTGCACCCAAAAGACAGAGGGTTACAGACAGAAAAACTATTCTGTGATTCAGTGGCATTACAGAATATCACATCCAACACTGCATTAAAGGATTCATACAGGAGTTTGCATGCATCAGGAGGCTTTACATTTTTTTAAAGGTAAACTAAAGACACGGATAGACTTTATTTTTGTTTCAAAAATTTTAAAAAGTGTTGTCTAATAGGACTATGGTAGTAGAATTCTCAGACCATATAGCAATCTGCACAAGGATATCCTGGCAAGACACGCCAAGGTGTAAAAAAAATAAATGGTGGCTAAATAAGTCAGTCTTATCAGAAAGTAAAACTCAGAAATGCTGGCAACAAAACTGGAAAGCCAAATTGACGGTTGTTGATTGTTATGAGGCACTAACAGAGTGGTGGGAGGATACAAAAAAATCCTGGCAGGAGTTATTCAAAAAATAGATCTAATCTAGAGAATAGTGACAACTACTTAGATTATTTACATCTAAGACAACAGTTGCAACATTTAATTTCTCTGACAGTGACTACATCCCAGGATTTTGGGCCCCAAATCCAGAATATTAAAACACAGTTACAAAAGCTACAATACAATAGGGCTCAATCTTTGGGGCAGGAGGCTAAATCTGGGATAAACTCAGGGAAACAAAGTATTGACCCTTACAAGGATTGTAGGGAGAGAGTGAATGCAAGAATTATTACAGAGTTACTTTCCCCAACAGGAGAAACTGTACCTTCTCCGTGAGGCATTTTAGGCATAGTAAAGAATCAGGCCCAGAAGATGTTTGGTGAAAAGTCACAGAATAACACTGAGAGCAGAATCTTAGATGGTTTACGACTTCCACAGGTAGAATTAATGGATATTGATATGCTCACCAAATAAATAACAGTAGAGGAAGTGGTGCAGGCCATAGATAAATTAAAGAGGTACTCTGCCCCAGGGTCAGATGGAATAGGTGCAGGGCTCTACAAACAATTTAAAGAACAACTGGCTCCAGCTTTAGTTATTTTATATAACTACATGTTGAAAGAAAATAGATTGGCTCTGTCTATGAAAGAGTCTATACTGGTTCTATTACATAAGAAGGGCCCTTCAGTTGATATAAATAATTGGAGACCTTTAAGTTTACTGAATACAGTTATAAAGATTTTAGCCAAACTAATGTTTGGAAGACTCACCAAAATAGCCACATATGTAATTAGCGAAGTTCAGATATGTGCAGTACAAGGTAGACAGTGATACGATAATGTAATTTTGCTTAGGGAGATGTTCTATCGGGGGAGGGGGCTGACTGGATGGATAGTAAGTATTGATCAAGAAAAAATGCTTTTGACCGGTTATCACATGAATTTTTGTTTTTGGTACTAAAAGCATTTGGAATACCAGAGGTATTTGTAGACTGGATCAAATTATTGTATAAAGAAGCAGTTATAATTCCGAACGTGAATGGTTGGTATGGGGGAAAAATAACAGTGCAGAAAGGGGTTCGGCAGGGATATCCATTGAGCCCCCTGTTGTATGTTTTCTGTATGGACATTTTTATTAGGTTATGTATACAGAAGCAGGGGATAATTGGATTAGGGTTGCCAAACTATCCATAGAAAGTAAACATTTTAAAATATGTAGATGATGTGGTGTTAACACTGGCCCCTCAAATGGATGAAAATGCTTTAAAAGCAATGATTAAGGGTTATTCCTCAGTATCGGGTTCTCGAATAAATTTAGATAAAAGCAGAGGGGGTACCTTTAGGCCAGACTCCCTTACCTGAATCAGAAACTGTAGCAGGGATACAGATTACAAAAGAATCTCTAAAAATATTAGGAGTTGTGTTTGGACCCCAGAATGCAGATATTTTAAACTGGGATGTAGGAATAGCATGGGCAGAAAGAGTGCTCATAAGATGGAGGCAGAAAGTTATTGGAAAATTAAAAAGGGTATGGTTAATCAAAACCTTGCTAGTTCCTATTTTGTTGTATGTAAGTTACATTTACCCTCCTCCCAGAGAAGTGATGACTACAATCTACAATATATTTTTTCAAGGTCTATGGGGCTCTAGGTTAAACCCAGTGAAGAGGAATCTCACTTATAGACTGAAAGCAGAAAGGGGGGGGGAGTAGGGATGATTGATCTCATAGCTTTCTTTCTTAGTATTTTATTTTATTATAATTTTGGGAAGTGTCTTAAAACAGGGGGAAGTGGTTTGGAAAGAATGGGTAGACTACTGGGTGGCTCCCAATCTTGATCCATGGCAACAGAAGAAGCCCAGATTACTGGGAAAAAAAGACCCACCCCTAAGTATGGTGTGGATAGCATAAAATGGGCTTTAAAATGGGAATTGACACCTGCAGTTATAATGGTTGGGGGCCAAAAGAAGCTGTACCAACACATCTTAAGAAATGAGAATAAGGAAGAAATAACATTTCCATTATGTCCGGAGCAGTTGAAAGAGCATGTTATGAAACAATAAATCCTAGGATCCCCTTGTATGCATAGGACTGTGTATGGTTAGGGAATTATGGGAGGCTGGGGGTAAAAGGAAACAACACGCACAAGCAACTATTAGAAAGATATTGCCCCAGAGGAACCTGTGCTTAAATCTTAGAAACTCAGCAACATTTGTTTCTAGAATGTAGGGTTGCTCAGATGTTTTGGGAAATTTTAGCCAAGGAGAGGGGGGAGAGATTATTTCTACGCCTGAAATACTCAGAGATTGTATATGGTAATAACCCAGGATTAATGGGAAGGTATCATGCAGATACAATATATGTTATTTTTGCAATAATTAGGTATCATTTATGGCAGGCTAGATGCTTGTGGGTGCTGCAGCAAAAATGGATTCATCAGACAACAATCTTTCTAAATGTGAAAAAGGCAATACAACAATTATTGAGAAATTACTTTAATAAATATTCATTGTCTAAAGTTGCTCATTTATGGATAAATTGTAGACAATAGTGTGACTAATTTAGGTATCAGATGTGTTGTATAAAGGACAAGATATGTTTATATCATGTATGTATTGTTAGAATCTATGTGTACTTAATAATAATAATAATAACTTTATTTTTATGGTGCCTTTCAAGATATCAAGGTGCCTAACAAATTTTAAAAAACACAAATCAGATCATAAAAAATATAAAACCAATAATCCATTCATAAAGTTATTCATTCACCAAAAGCTTGGATCCACAAGTAAGTTTTCAAAGCTTGTTTGAATCCCTCCACTGTCGTGCATGCCCATACCCAATGGGGTAGAGAATTCCAAATGGTTGGGGACACGTGCATAAATGCATGGGCCCCGGATGATTTCAAACACACCCTCAGAATCTCTAGCAACCACTCGTCTGCTGAGCGGTGCAATCGTCTGGGGTGGTAGGGAACCAGACGATCTTTCAGGTAATCCGGGCCCAGGTCGTGTAGGGCTTTAAAAGTCAGGAAACCGACTTTAATGGTAATCCGCCACTGTACCGGCAGCCAGTGCAGTCCATGTAGCACTGGCGTAATATGACAGGATCTAGAAGTTCTCATCGAAAGATAGGCCACAGCGTTCTGCACTAGCTGCAAGTGACGGATTTCCACCCCAGGTAGTCCTAGATAAAGGGAGTTGCAGTAGTCCAGGCGCGAGGACATAAAGGCGTGGACCAGCATAGAAAGATCACTGGATGGAACAAGATGCTCAATCCTGGAGATATTCCTCAGATGGTAAAAAGAGGATTTGATGACAGCTGACACCTGTGAGTGCAGAGTCAGCCCTTCGTCAAAAATTACCGGCAGATTCCGCTCTCATTCAGAGGTCGGGGTAGAATGCCCCAAGGAAAAGCCCCGAGGGGAACCCACCCGTGCCCCCTATCCGGCACACTGGATCTACAACCAACACCTCAGTCTTTTCCGAGTTCAACTTTAGCCAACTGGAATCCATCCACTCCTGGATTTCTGTGAGACAGCTATTAAAAGCTGAGAGAGCTCCATCCTGGTCAGGTGCAAAAGAAAGGTAGAGCTGGGTATCATCAGCATAACAGTGAAACCTCAGCCCATACCTTCTTACAATGTCTCCGAGGGGCAGCATATACACTGCGAACAACATGGGGGACAATACTGAGCCCTGAGGAACCCCACAAGACAGAGAAATTGGGTCCAAGGAATAAATCCTGGACACCACTCTCTGAGTTCTTTCAGTGAGGAAAGATGTAAACCACCTGAGGACTGTACCCAACAGTCCACAGATGAACTTCAGATGGCCAAGCAGAACCCCATGGTCCACAGTGTCAAATGCTGATGAGAGATCAAGAAGAACCAGGATGAAATGGGCTTTCCTTTCCCTCGCCATCAGGAGATCATTGAGCACCTGAACCAGTGCTGTCTCAGTACTATATCTCTTTTGGAATCCGGACTGGAAGGGTTCATAGATGTCATGGATGGTCAAATGGTTCTCCAGCTGTCCAGCCACTACTTTCTTAAAAACCTTTCCTAAAAAGGGAAGGTCAGAGATTGGTCTGTAATTTGCATGGCAGTCTGGGTCCAGGGAAGCTTTCTTCAAGAAGGGTGTTACCACCGCCTCCTTCAGGAAGCTAGGAAACTCACCTATTTCCAAGGAGCACCAGACTATCCATGCTAGGACTGGACCAATGGAATCAATACAACTCAAAATCAAGGAAGCTGGTCCAGGATCCAAACTACAGCATGTAGGGTGAGCACTCTGGACAATCCGCATAACATCCGTGAACTCCGGTCAGTCAAAGGTACTCCAGGAAAGCTGAGAAGCAGTGTCCTCAAGCCGATCCACAGCAACACCCATAGAGTGTGCTGGCCGAAGTACCGCCCTGATGTCGGCCACCTTAGACGCAAAGAATTGAGCAAGCTCATTGCACTCTATTTGCAAAAAGGTTTTTCGAACTTGTAGGCAGGCTGGGTTGCACAGTCTGTCCACAGTTCAAAAAAGCTGAGCTGGTCAATTCTGAGCAACCACAATCTCCCCGGACAGGAACTCTGCCTTCTTATGGGTTATTGCAGATTGATAGACTTGATAATGATCCATCAATCTAAGGCGGTCGGCATCAAGGGTGGACCTCCGCCAGCAACACTCTAACCTTCGTCCTAATCACCGCATCTCCCTCAAAGTCCCATCAAACCATGGGGACCGAGGGTGAAGGAGAAGAGGACATACATGGACAGGAGCAATGACATCCAGGGCTGATGAAATGGCCAAATTATAGGCCATCACAAGGGTCTCCGGATCACTGCTTGTCACTGGGAGGGACGATAGATCAAGTATCGCCGCCAAGCCTTCAGAGCTTACATCTTGTAAAGGGCAATACCTGATCATCTCCACAGGGGCAGGCCTACTAAGGGGGCACTAAAACTAAACCCCACGATGTAATGATTGGACAATCTGACTGTTTCCACCCCAAGATCAGAGGCTTCGATCCCCAGGAGGAAGACTAAATCAAGAAAGTGACCGTGTTTATGGGTAGCAGTGGTAACTATCTGTGTAAAGCCCAGAGATGTCATCAATTGGAGGAATTGTTGTCCAAATCGTGAGAGTTCATCATCAACCCAGGCATTAAAGTTGCCCAGGACCATCAGCCTGGGTGACTTAAATGCCATGTCGACGATGAAATCCGCAACTTCCTGAAGGAACAGCTTTTCATCTCTGGGTGGATGGTAGATGACAGCGATCCTACAACCTACACCAGCTACCACAGTGCACTCAAATGACTCAGCCTTCTCAACTGGAACACTCATGAGATTAAGTTCGGTCTTAAAATAGACTGCAATCCCCCCCGCAATCCAATCTCGGGTGGTGGATCACTAAGTACCCAGTTGGAGTTAAAGCCTCCAAAATGGCACCAGAATTCTCATCCAGCCAGGTCTCAGTGATGCAAGCCAGGTCCACGGTTCCAACAAGATCTGCAATAATTGCAGTCTTGTTCTTAGTGGGCCTGGCATTGCATAACACCGCCGAGTTGAATGAGCCTCCCGGGCTGTCTGGACCACCTGTCCACCAAAACTGGTAGTGCCCTTGGGTATGAAAAACAGACAAGGTGGACCCCTCTCTTGGTTCCATTTCACCCCAGGGTGTCTTCTGGATCCTATGACCTCAATACGATGGCCCCGCTCATTCACCTTCCACTGTTCGCACCCCCAACCCACCTCCTCCCCCTGCGGGCAATACCAATGCCCTACAGCGCTAATAGATTGTAAATTGCAGTGGGGAAGGGGCATAGGGTGTGGAGACCAGAAGGTGAATAGCACACAAATGTGGGGGCAGGCCTTCAACACATTCTGGTGACTAATGTAACAAAACAACGCTCCCGTTAACTAAAACACTAATATACAAAACAACATCCAAAATACCATAAAAGAAAATAATAAAATTACACAACCTCTTAAAAAAGAATATCTCTCAACCCTCCCACAGCTTCAGGGAATAAACAAAACAATATTAAACTAAAAACAAATAAAATAAAATATCAAATCATAAAGTCCAAAACAGAATCAGTCAAAGTCAACAAAGGAGTCTTGAACACTGTTACTAAAAACAGAGTATTTGGGGGAAAATTCAAATATTCCAGCCCTCATTGAACCTCTCACCACCAACAGAGACTGAAATACCCTCAGGAGCTCCCACCTCCTGAGCAGATTGATGAAAATATCTTGAAAATTGCACCCAAAAGAATAAGGCCAAATAGTTTCCCAAACTTCAGGCGCTCTCACTGACTGTATTCAGGAAATAACAGATTGCACTCTCACTGCCAGTCAAATGAACAAAATTAATAATCTAATCGAGCTGAGACAAACGGGGGAGGAGAATCCAACAAAACCTCTTCCGGAAGTAGATCTCTCTGGGCCGGGTGTGGACCCTGAAAAATCTATGTGGGCGGCTGACCCTGGTCTACAGCAGCTGCCACGGGTCCTCGACCAAAACCACCAACTAGCAGATCCTACGAGGAATCCCTAGAGGCCACCAGTCCCAACCACTGGCTCCCCGGCAGAAAAGGTCCCAGGCCCCCGCACCACTGCAAACCCACGCCCAGCCCACTCATAAGATCAGGGCTTACACCACCCGGCACCACGTCAAGCCATTCATCTTACCACCAACCAGCTGCTCAAGGTCCAGACAATCATTTCTTCCCCGAACAAAGCCAGGAATTGTAATCCACAGATCTTCTCTTGAGTTACTTCAGACCAAGTGTTATCCATGCTTCAGCCTCCTTTTACAACATTCCCACTCCAGCTCACATCCAGACCATATGGAAGTTCCCAATAGTGTAGGCAATCCAGTCCCAGAATTACAGAGCAGGCCCAGCCGCCGAAGATATCAAAACGGTAGCAGGGGCCAAACAGATTAACACACGGGACACCAACAGTAAACAAAGCCCTCAACCAGCATTAAACTGTAGTCTGATATTAAAGGACAAGGAATAAAGTAATATGCAAGCATCCCAGTAGCAGTGAACGATGGTAAACCGCAGCAGTGGTACACGGGACACCGATAATAAATGGAGCCCCGACCGACGCTACACAGCAATCCAATGTTACAGGACAGGAATAAAAACAGTACAAAGTGCACAATCTTCCAAAGAAAATTAAAAATGAAACAAAAAATGACGAGAAATGAGGCTAAAAACAAACTAAAATTTAAAAGCTAACACGGAGCAGTCACGGAGCAACTGATGGCACACCCAGCCTGGCGACCATGTTTTCCCAAACAGAGATGCATTGTTTGATATGTACTGTAATGGTGGCCAAATTTTCTAATAAAAATTCCCCTACTCTTTTCGAGAAGTGCCATGGGATCTTCAACATCCACCTGAACTATCACCAGAACAGGCAGGTGGGATCTGGGTTTAACGTCTCATCCGAAAGATAGATACACAAGCTGCTGTAAATTGGCAAAATTGTCATAAATGTGCCTGATCTTCTTGAATTAAGTACAGTGTATGGCAAAGTTTTTGACGCAACTGAGTTGACCACCAGGTTTGACGCAGGGCTTGACACAAGCCCTACGTTGCCTTTTGTGAATCTGACCTCTAGCCTTTAATAAGTTTCTGTTCGTGTTTGTCCAATTTCTTTTTCAGCTGTTCAGACAGCTCATTAAATAAGGATTTGGCTTTAAATTTTTTTATAAATTTGCATATATTCAATATCTCCGCTATAATGGTCTTATGTTTGTACATATCTTTTGCGATATATAACTTACTGAACTTTTTAGTGCATAAAGCAGCAGCATCTTCCCATTCTTGTTTGCGTGAAAAGTTATCCAAACCACATGATAGGACTTTGTTAATTCTGAGTCCTTTCAGCAACTGTTCCTTTCTAGATAGGTTTCTAACATAATAATATTATATGTGACATTTAGTTCATTAAGCCTAACTTTTCAAGGTTGAGAAATAGCTGCTTAAAGTAAGTGTAGAAGCTAAACTGCATTTTAAATGTCAGTCATGCAGTACTGCAGTGAGTCATTAGGTGTGCAAGAAGAGAAACAGCATGTCAAAATAATTTACCAGTGCAGAGGTATGGCAGATTTCATGTGAGGATCACCCTGCAGACAGCAGCATTGTATACATTCTGAAAGCAAGCCCATAATGCAAAGTGCAGGCACTGTGATGTCATACCAGGTAGTCAGCCAACTGCTATAAAGCAGAGAGAACAGCAGAGGTGCTGGGAAAATGGTAAAAGGACTGCAGAAAACTGACACTGCAGACCAGTCCCACATTGAACAGTAGTCCGAAGCTGTCTGTCAAAGGGTAATCCGGTACTACCAGATTAATATTTTTGTACCTGACAGATATCAATGGTATTAGCCAGAACCCCCCCCCTCGTGTGTCTTATCCTTGTCTTTATGGTTTTTGTTTTTATTGTTTATGCATAGACTAGCCACCTATGTGGTTACGCTTTATTTGTTGTCTTTGTCCGATCTGTATTTCTGGCTGGTTACTTCATATCTGTTAGGTTACAAAGTAGGAATTACAGGATCGTATTCTAAATATGTATGGCCCCTTTAAATGGCCAGAATGATGCAAACCATATTAAAGTCCTTCTTTCTGCCTAAACGAGACTTTATAACACTTTTTCCCTTTCTAAACAGCTTTTCCCTTAAGTTTTTCATGTCAGGAACTTGCGTTTGATTGAAATGCTCCTTCGCGACAGTTTGTTACAAGCTGCATGAACGTGCGCACTATCGTGCAGCTCGCAAACGCCGCGAACACTAAAGAAAATCGTTTTAGCTTCTGAAATGAACCAGAGAAGCTGCAGCACTGTTTCTTATGGCATTAAAGCGCTGCTTCACTGACCAAGTAAGATATTGAGTTTCCTTTCCAGTACAAACGACTGAAAGCTGTACTAATACGTACAGCATGGAGTGTTGTTTATATTTTATGTTGTTTATATTATAAAAGGATTCCTGTGTTAGTCTGCCCTCTAAAGCTTACACTACCATAATTATTTAAACAAGTAAAACGAAATATACAAGTAACTGTGGAAAACCAAGGAAATGTTGTACTACCTGTTATGTAATGCAGGAGTATGTATGAGTTCATTTTGTATGCTTTCTCTCTAAGAGCTGCCCGGCCATAGTGTTGTTACCCTTATACAAAAGGGAAGGGATTTACTATACAACATACCAAAGGAAAGACTAAACAAAATATTAATGTTTCCACAACTTGTATATGTGTTTAAAATATGGTAAAGTGAATTTCTTCATATTTAAAAATTTATAAACAATTATTTTGTACAAGAACACTTCTAGTACATTTGATTGATGGATGTTTTATCCAATGAGAGAACAGTCTAGGATATATATTGCCAGCATCTACAAGTAAAACTTCAGTAGCAGTCAGGACGGTGAAGTCTATGCATCCGGAACTAGTGCCCTAGTTAAAGAGTGAAGACGGCTATTCTTGGTTTGTGCCTTTACGTTTGCCTTGCTTTATTATTTAATTTTGTCGGAACAAGTCCGCCTTTATTTTTACTTTATTTTATATATTTTGTCTGGAGCTCTTCAAATAAATTGCTGAATCCAGCTGAAGAATACAGTCTGTGTCGGTGTCCTTCTGTATCCCACTTTGCTTCCTCTTACACTGTCCTTGGACACAGAAGTGGGAATGGCATCCTGAGTGACAGAGAAAGATTAGCAGCCTCGGCCCCAAGCAACACAGCCCCCTCCAAACAGTGCAATAGTTCAGAGGGCATCATTGTGTGGGAGAGACTGAGCTGCAACAAGAAGATCTTGAGGTCCCAGAAAGGAAACCCCAACACCCCAATAGGGTGGAAGCAGAGGTGCATCACAGGCAGAGAAGAACACTGCTGAGTAGGGACCAGTCCTGAGGCATAACACCCAGCAGTCACATGCAGCCCACACTGAACAGCACACACCAATGGTGGTTCACTGGCAAGTAGCCAAACCCTCCACATGCAACACACTGTGTGGACCAAAGTGGCAACAGCAGACAGTGCCACATGGCAACTGTATGACCACATAACTGGCCTATGGATGAAAAAGAGTCCCCTCTCCAAGCCCTGACAGAAGGTATATCCAAGCCAGTTACAGAAACGGTGCAGCAGTAGTGACTCTGCATCGGTGCACCAGAAGGGAGTGTGTGAGGACAGCTGGATGCAACACACAGTGCTAGGCCTTGGAGAGAACAGTGACAGTGATGCCACAGAGATACCACCATTGGAATAATAAGCAATAGCACACAGTACAGAAACAACTACATAACGAGGGCAGTAGTGCAAGTACAATATACCAGCACCACCCACTGGATTGTGACTGTTTGACACACTTCCACACAGAAGCAGTGCCACTGAAGCGCAGCCAAAGCCAGTCAGACACCCAGAGGTGACTGCATAGTGCAGTGGTAACGCTTATGTATACAGCACAGTGACAGGTGATTGGCAAGAGGCGTACAGTGTGGAAAATTGCAATGCAGAATAGTGTGCCACACATTAAGTGCAGTGTCCGAGCAATGACAGACAACACCATCATCGACGGAGGACCAGCCGGGCACATAGAACACTGTAAAATAGGTAGAGTGAGTCAACATGGTGAATTACTGTGTGGTGGCAGGATGCACCAACAAACCCGCTGCACAAGTCTCCCTATTTGACTTTCCCAACAGAGACAAATCACCCACATGATTCGGGAAGTGGATATAGTTTGTAAAGCTAGATAGGGAGTGGGACTGGCAACATACCATGGCTCCAAACATATGTTCAGACCACTTTAAAAATGACTCAGTCATGAATCATATGCAGTTCAAAATGGGCTATGCAAAATGTCTACGACTGCTCAAAGCTGCCATCCCAACATTGCATCCTCAACTGCAGAAGAGCCAACCACCACCCCAGAATAGGAGTAAATGGCCACATGATGCAATGGCAACAACAGACACTGAATCCAAAAGGAGAAGTCGGGCCCTGAACAAGCTAACAATCAGTCGGGTAAGACACTGTGTCTCTGCCCCACACTATGTGATGTTGTGTGAAGTGTGTACCGCTATGAATGCCTGTGTGCATGCATGAGAAGCACCGGCTGCACACATGCAGAAACATGTCAGGGCTCAGAAAGGAACACGTATGGCACAGATAGCCCACTGCCATGGTACGCAGCAGCAGCTGTCACACACCCATGACACCATGTCATTGATGATGAAAACCATATATATGAGTACCCGAACTGGCTCCCCCTAGCAGGAAACCACATGGCACATGAATGCTGGGACAAAGAACAACACCAGTGTGACTGAAGCCCCCACATGTAACACGTGGACGTGGGTAACACCACTGCCAAACAGCAGCCAAAGGCACACACACACACACACACACACACACACACACACACACACACACACACACACACACACACACACATGCAGTACACATTGTCACACAGTGCAACAACCCCATGCCATCATGGCAGCAACCTAATGTACAGATACTGGGGAAGCACATGTAGGAACACAACACACCAACATGTATATGCAAGGAAATGTGACTGAACCATGTGCAACAACCACACACTGCTGGCAGGTACACACACAGCAGCATGCGGCAACACAGACATGCACACAGGTGGAATATGGCGTAGCCACCACATGTCCCCCTGAAAGGGTAACAACAGCACCACACACAATCGTGGTGGTACTGGTGCCCGTACACACCATGGAAACATGGCACCAGTCACATGCAGTGCCCACAGAGAGTGTGGGGTCCACATAGACATGTACAGGACCATGTGACATGCCACATATGCAGAGGCCACAAATGGTGGGAAAGGGAGAGGAGCACAGGAAAAACACATCCACTGTGGCACAGTCTGTCTGTGACAGGCATCACCATATCTAGAGAATGTGACATTGAGCACTATGAGGGTCTGCAGACAGGGTGTTGAACAAAACCCATCTGTGAACACTGCTGCACACAGGCACCACAAGGGGGTGGGCAGCCATGTGTCCAGCGATGACCATACACAGCAGCACAGTGAGGGACAGCACCACAGTGTGGTAAACAGATAAGGCAGGAAGTGCAAAACACCAGAAAGGTTGTGTGCAATGGGATGCACACAGATGATGGTTTGCATTGTATGTCCAAATGCAATGTTGAGGTAGGGATACATAGGTACCAGTTTGCCCTGCATATCCCAAAGAATGGACCCAGTCAGCAGACGCAGGGGTGGACAACAGCCACGTAACACCCACATACTGTAGCATACCAGTCAAAAACACGCAATGTCTACAATGTCCACACAGAGTGGACAGAAACACCAAGTGCAGGCAACACAACTCAACCAGGAATTACATGTCATGTGTGCAATGAACAGCAGTGCCAACATATCATGACAGTCCCATGTAGTGTTGACGTCTGTAATGACTGTGGCACAATACACATGCTGCTAGCCTGCACTGTGCACACAGCATCCTACTGCCATGCACACATGTCCCATCCACAGCACCCACGCATGCACCCACAAGACCCATGCCACGGTATGGCCTAAAGTCACCTGACATTGGACACATGCAGTGCACCTTCCATCACGGGGGCAACATAAACCCATAATGACAGAAAACACAGCACCCCCTGATGTGAACCACACACCATGGTGTATGTGTCAAGGCGAGCAAACAACTGTGGGGCAACAAGGGGGAACCAAGGACGCACCACTGCACCCACACCCACAACATCCAACACACAGGTATTGACAAAAACAACATGTGTGTCATGTAATCAGGGCAGCACCCCCCTGCTGACACCACACACATGACACGCAGGAACACAACATGCACAATATCATCAAGGTCACACAATTCTGGTCCCAGTGGACAGCACGTGTCAGCTGCTGCACACCTGACTGGCAGTGTGCTGTCATAGGGTTGCACATGAGACACTGTCACTGTAAAAATGAACAAAACTGCCAAGTGGCCTGCAGTGTGGTGGTGTGAACATCACACTGGCCAAGTATGGGTGGGGCAGTATAGCGCAGTGGTTTAAGGCTCTGAGCTGCAAATCTGGAGACCTGGGTTTGAATCCCACAGCCCCCACTTGCATACTGTGTGACCCTGAGCAAGTCACTTAACTTCCCTGTGCTCCCAGGTTGCATCTGTAAACAAGCTTTCAGCTTAGTGTGTCTCACCTGGTAAAACAATTGGGGGAAAAAAGTATGCCCCGAATTCACACGGTAATGCCATGAGTACCCCCCAGATGACATGGCACCAGATATTGCTGCTGCACTGTGTGCAGACATGCATTGTGTAGTGTACTGCATGCATGCTTGCAGAAGCACAGTTATGTTGCAGATTGTGCGGCCATGGTTACCACCATGGTGTGCCAATCTGTTACTGCAGTGGTGCATGTATACCGGGTCCCATGAGAAACAAAGGGCACAGCATGTACTGTGGCCATGAGGTGAAAATAGCCACACTCATGGGACACTGTACGACCATGCCCGTCAAGGTCTGTAACTGTGTAATGCACAATACCCACATGTACATGTGTGTAATGGCGCAATGTCAGTCTGAAATGTGTTACTAGATGAGCTGGTGTAGCTGATGACACAGGTGGCATAATGTTGAATGTCGAGAATCAGATAAATGTGCAACAGACATCCCATATATGTAGTAACATCAGGTACATGTCTTTTCCAGATACTGTCAGAAGCAAGCCTATCAGAGACTGTGTCCACTGCAAATACAATGTTGGAGGTCACAGACATGCAGACTACTGAAGCTCCATCCATGTCACAACAGGTACCTGCTACTATGTCTGCATTCAATGGAGAATTGTCTGATGACTGTAGAGAAGCCATGGCAGTGTGTGTCAATCCCATCAGCAGACAGTAAATCTTTGTTGGCATGATGGTTGCATGGCGTGGGGACAGAGGTACAGCCGTGCAAGGAGATGTACATCTGTGCCTTGCTAGTCATGTGGCATCCTACCAGCATCCCGCAACATCCCCTGACATGCCACTGACCTGTCCCCATGGTGGTAAGGGCCAGCCTGGTGTCAGCAGGTGCGTGGGAGAGGATACAGCTCACTATGGTGTGAGAGCACACAATTGCAAGGGGTGACCAATGGCCAGTGGACACGTGACCGTGATCTGAGGTTTGTGGCTTGCACAACAATGCTGTCCACCCTGGGTAGAGGTGCTGCAGATGCAAAATGGGAAGTTACATTTGAACGTGTGCAGCACCGTCTGTTCCATACATGCATGCAACACCCCAAAGTGCAATGGTGCAAACAATGTACACCGGTAACTGGATGGGGGGCCAGATCCAAACCCTATCCCAGAGAAGCACCTATGCAGGGCTTACCCAGAAATGCACTGGGTTAGGGGCCTGTTGTGTCCACCATATACAATGTCAGGGGTGGCAATCCCTGAGGGCTGGCAGATGGTCATGTCAGGGACATGTTTGTGGGCCATTGCTGGGGCATCAAGAACAATGTGGAATGACCAAGAGGGGTGAGTGTGGGGGCAGGGGATAAGGGTGTGTGAACAGCACAACATGAGCATCCATACCTTCCAAGGTGAATGTGCAAGACACTCAGCCAAAGCAGCACAATCAAGACTCAACCCCTGTTGTATGGAGGACACACAACACATGGAAGCCACAGACATGGAGACACACACACACATATAACAAAGGATTCCCATCAACATGTGTGGCACACAAACCTGTGCAAATATAGCTTGTCAGACCACAGTACTCGAATGACAAATATGTGTGCACCAAAGTGGACCTACTGATACATGTGAGTAGGACCAGAGTCCCTGAAACCATTTGGACATGCAGAACTGTGTTCAGACTGCACAATGGGAAATCAGGTGTATGGACCACACATAGTGGTGCAGCAACAGTGGCAAACTGTGGCAACAACACAGAGCAGAGGCCATCCAAACATTCACGTGTGGCATACACTGCCTTGGTGCCAATATGATGCCTTCATGTCCACCACGTACACATAGTCTGCCCAGAGCACCATGATTGACAATAGTACTATTCCATTGTGTGGCCAGTGTGGAGGGAGCAACATGCATAAACCCACAGCAGGTTGTACGCCTGTGTTTCACAAGATACAAACCCCTGCCTCTCCCCCAACATACACTGACTCAAGACAATGCAGCCACACTGTCCAGAACAGGAACGTCACCAGCACTAGGACCTGAAGTTCAGGCCAGCACAGTGGCACTACAGCAGGTACTGTACATTTGTCATGTTGCAGCCATGCAAACACTTGATAAGCAATGTGACCCTGCCAGTGATAAGAGAATGTATGGCATAGGAAGCTGTGCGTAGTTGACGTGTACTATGTGTGACATGCACAATGAGAGTTGTTGTTATGTTTCACACACATACACCACAGTGAGGCCATGCCCATGTGCAAAGTGAAGCTGCCAACAGGTCAACACTGTGCTACAAGCATGAGGCACATGTGAATGGTGTATGGCACTTCTGGCAGACAGCAGTGCTTTGTGTATGTGCACTACATTTGCATTGACACAGTATGTGTGGCACATGCTCCACCATCACTGCCAGACACGTGTCCAGGCCAGCACTAGAGACACTGTGCCGTACAACATGCATACACTGTTGTTGACATTATAAATGGACATGCATGTGTACATAGAAGACTGTCCCCCCCCACAGGGACATGGCCAACAGATGCCAGCGATGGAGAATGACATACAGGCTGACGTGGAAGTGGCAAGTGTTGACCCTGATACTGCTGCAAATCTGCCCACTATCATATGTGTCGACATGCCACAATGCCACAACCCTCCCAGTGCATTAACTGTGCTGCCTGCCAATGTCGCCATGTCTCATTGCCCTGCCATCTATTGTGAAAAGATCCATCATGACCCAAACAAGTCAGAGACAGTTCACCAAGACGAGAGGTGAATGGCCACATATGTGTGATGTTGTAACACCAGCATTGTGGCGAACAGGCCATAACAGGCCAAAGTGAGTAACATGCACATTTAATCGCCTGTTGGCACATCCACAGCAACATCAAACATGAGATCCATCAGTGTACAGTGCAACATACTACTGGAGTACAAGAGTGTCTGTACAACCGCACTGCAAAACCCTGATGGCACACCACTGCATGAAACAGCACCAGATGACTGTTGACAAAGGCTGTTGGTTAACTAGGATCTGCGGCCTATCCTGTAGGTAGGGAAATGGGCAGACTAGATGAGCCTAGCGGTCCTTATCTGCCGTCAAAGTCTATGTTTCTATGTTTCTATGACATTGATTCAGACTATGCACCTGTCCAATGTGGAGTCAGATCTTGACAATCACACACCAATAAGGCAGTATGCATATGCAACATGTTGTATGTCCCTGTCCACATCTGTGTCAGTGTCAGACTGTGAATCGTCTAACACAGGGTACTGTACAGGTAATGTTGAATGCCTGTTGACAGGACACACTGTGCCAGAGGCCCATGGAATATGTCCCATCACTGCCTAAGATGACCATTGCATGATAACTGGAACACACAACACACACATTGTACACATGGATGTGTCAGGGTCTTGACGTATACTACACACACTGCTGTCCCGGCCGTGATCAGTGTGGTGAACCATGTGCCACAGGCACAAGTAGCACAGCCATGGCTGGTGAGTGGAGCAGGACTTCAGATACTGGGCATGTGGCAGACAATGCCAATGTGTCCGCAACAGTACTACATTGAAGGACTACACACACCTAGTTGTGCAGTGCCCTGTGTCACAGAGCTCACGTACAGCCAACTGATATGTGACAGGTGATCCACAAGTGCACAGGTATGGTACAGTGATGCAGTAGTCACTGAGTGCTACAATGCAGGCAGATATGCCAACTGTGTGCCATGCACAATGTTGTGGGCACATGTGGTGCCTGCATGTACGGATGTGTACATTGTACCGATGTTGACAGTGAAGGGTACCCATGCAACCCTTGGGACACATGAGGGTTGCTCAGAATGTGTATCCATGGATCCAACCAATGTCTGTCACATGGTGCTTATATCCCACACTGTATCACAGAATGGTTGCAATGAAGGACAGCTGTGGGAGACGGGGACAGATGGTGATTGCTGAAAAATATGATCCAGGTAACTTAGATCAGAGCCAGAGGTAACTCATGACAGACAACAGACACGTGCCCATATAGCTATGGATCCCAGATGTGTGCCCATATAGCTATGGATCCCACCTAGGCTACTAGCATCCCTGCCCACTGCTGTAGGATCTGGGCTCTGACAGTGATGGATCACTGGGTAAGCACTGTGATCCTGGATCACATAGCATCCAACATGTGTCACAAAGGGTGACATCCATGGTCACAGTGTACAACTATCATGGCACAACAACGTCTGGGGTACATGGGAGTCATCTGTCAGTATGTTGCAGTCTATCTGTCCCCCATAGCAACAGTGGGGATCATGGCCAGCATGTCTGCTACACAATCCTTGCACATCATATGATGACACTCTGGTGATGCAGTCCATGTTAAATGTACATTCATTGTATTCCAGGATCCAAAACAATCCAATTGAAAATTCCAAACATTAAGAGGATAAGTTCATCATATTCAAGTCATCACTGCAGCAGCTATTCACCACATGTGACATGTGCCATGGTCAGAATGTGGTGCAATTCTCCACAGGTGAGCCCAACAAGAGACAGGGGACACTACTGATGATCACCGCAACCTGTCGGGAGTGTGACTGCAAGAAGGTCTGGCATAATCAATCATTCCTACAACATTTTCCCATTGGGAATATCCTTCTGTCATGTGCCGTCCTGACATCTGGCTGTGCGATCACCAAAGCCCTGCGTATCTTTGATTATATGTGCATCCAATGTGTCACCAGATGGACAATGCACAAGCATGTAAAGGTATACATCTCACCACTGATCAAGTCAACCTGGAAGGAGGAACAATGGCAACTCATCACAACACTGAAGGTCAAGGATGGGGTTCTCATACTTGTTGAGGATGAAAGGGCCGATAGCCCAGGGCACTGCCCCAAGTACGGCTCCTACACCATGATGAAGCATTGTCTCAATAAAGTGTTGGATGTACGCCTCATCCAGGTGAACACTGCCAACATTTTGTACTGCACCTACACTGCCAAGAGTCAACCTTACTGATGACACAGTAGCATGTGTGTACGTATAGCTGATTTGTCCTATATTTGTCCACACAGAATAATGAGGTGAAAAATTCATCATGAATGGAGATAGAGGGATTGAAAAAGTCATTGACATACCTGGTGCAGGAACAGCAGCTGAAGGTGGAGTGCCGGATTACTGATAGACATCACCAGATAAATGCATGGCTGGCCAATACACCATTGATGGAGGGTGCCAAGCACTATTGTGACATCTAGCACATCGCAAAAGGAAACACCTGCATGGCCACATGTGATGGACATGTCAACAGGGTTCACATAGGGCTGCTTGATGTAATGCTCTGATGCCAGCACTCTTGACACACACACACACACACACACACACACACACACAGTGGGTTTCCCATGTGGCTCCAGCAAAGGATGGTGGGCGTGTAGTACACGGTTGCCTGACCAGCCATCACACAGGGATGTGACATTACTATTAGTGCCACCATCCATCTGTACGTCAACCTGGCATGAATAGTGTGGCCAGCATATGGGAATTGTGCTATGTACTGTATGTTCAAGACTGTCATCTGGCATGCCACACGGAGGGCTACATAAATGACGTACGGTAAGGCTGTACAGCAGCCACACATGAGCATGTGCACCCATGTGTCTGGACCAAGTGTGTGCCCACATATGTCGGCCCAATTTCCACCCCGAGGAACAGTGTGCACTGTGTAGGTCTGCAACACATGTCAGGGATGTGTGATCCACCTGTGCATGAGCGATGGTCCAATGAATGTTGCGCAGGACATTCACCTGCAAATGGTTTCATGTTGGTAACATTGTGTTCACTGGATAGAGGGTCACATTCACAGTGGCATGGTGAAGACCACTGCAGCCTGCTACAGATAGTGAGGCACAACTCATGGAGTATCAACAAAGCACACGTTCATCAGGAAACATCCACCACCAGTCCATGTGCCATGACACATCCCTGATGGGTGTCATTGCACCAATACAGGATGCATGGTCATGATGCTGAGTCCACAACATGTGTGATGGGCATTGCTCACATAAACTATGGCATGCCATGGGTACCCGTGCACACGTTCATTACCTTACTGTGTGTGTGTGTGCCCAAGGTCTGTGGAAGAAACTGGAAGCACTTGGGAAACAACGTGGAATGGAGGACATGAACCTCTGGAAGCAAACCATGTATACTGGATTGCAATCACAACACCAGACAGTGACCAAGCCATAATGGAGGGGGAAATGGAACTGCATGATCTGACACATCCAAAACATTCATGATGGCCATGCTGTGCACATGGGACACTCTGAGGTCGGAAGGCAAGGAAGAAATGGTTAAGACCTAGTAAGTCTGTTGCAGGGACAGCGTTCAACAGTCATAGCATATGAAATGTGCAGTGTCATGCAACCCAGTGTTTTCCCATGTGCCACAGTGGCACATGGTGTGCGACCATGGCACACACTGTGTGCCATATGTTGTGGACTCACAGTGACAAACTACTGGCCGCCCAGTTCCACCAGTGTTTCCAGATGACACACACCACCAGACACATGTTCTCCACGTTGTGACATGCAGGGCTATGTGGTTTGTGGTTGCATGATGTAGGTTGTCCAACGTGTGTTGCACCACATGACATCACCGTGTGTGTGATGTTGTGCCAGACACTGTGGGGTTTCCTACACTGTTTTTGGCAACATGACATGGTGGTTGTGCTATCATACAGTATCTCAGTGCAACCATGCCAGTGGTGTGCCCCCTTCACCACTGTTACGGTTATGTTGCAGTACACTACACAGTGTTACATGGCACATGTTGGCAACGTGTCATTTTGCAACACCATTGTCCATGCCGTAGCAGTCATTGCAACACCCATGCAGTGTTAGGCATATCATGCATATCAGGGGGCTCTGTCACACTGAATCCATCACAAAATACACTATGGTGGTACTACAGCCCGAGGCCCATGGTTGCCCCCTCACCATGCCTTACCACAATACACAGTGTTTGCTGATGCTGCAGTTCAACATGTCATGCTACTGCATGATGCCACATATGCCAAAAGCAGTGTTGCATGGCCATGAAGCATGTGAATGTGCTTCCCTTGCCTGCATCTGACACCATGTGTATGGCAGTATTGCGTTCAGTGCATGGTTTGTCTGTGGCTATGGGATTTCATTGCTCATGGACTGCTAACACCATGTTTGGGCCAGTTGGAGGACTGTTGAGGGTGTCATGAATGGTACCCTGGTGCCATGTGCAACAGGCCTACCAGACATCCCATTGACATGGCTCACATGTGCTGTTCATTACCAGCTCTGGGGTGGTGTCACATTGTATGCACAGGGTTGAGGCATTTCACTGTGTAGCGGCCTTTGTAGTGTGCGCATGTTGTGACACCATTCACCAACTGGGGTTGTATGTCACCCACCTGTACAGACAGATTGTGTCACTACTGTGGTGGGAACACCATGGCGGACTGTGTCCGCTGTTGATGGGCCACGATGGGCAACTCCATTTGTATGTGTTTATGTGGCATGTTCATCAACAGGCTGTTGCATGCCATGGATGGTCTGTGGTACAACACGTGTTTCTGACTACAATGACATTGGTGCATGCCCATTTGCAGCACTGTGTCATTCCTCCACATGTGTCAGCACATGGTGCAGTACAACATCGGACACACAGCAGTGACATGGTACCTACAGGACATATACAGGTGACATTGTGGCCCACATTGTTGCAGTGCAACTATTCATATTATGATAGTTTACTGTTGCATGCCACATGTGTGTGATGGCAATGCAGGCTGTTAGGGTGATGTTGTTGCCATGACTGTTACCTTGCATGTACCACCAACAATGTATGGCAGTCATATGTGTCACACACATTGCTGTTCACCAACAACTGCTGATAACATGCTGATTCTGTAATGTTGCTAATAAAGATATTGAACAGGACCAACCTAGTACTGAGCCCTGAGGCACCCCGCTTGTCAACTTTCCTTCTCCAGAGTGGACACTATTTACCACCACCCTCTGACTCCTGTAACTTAACCAACTTCTTAGCCAGTTTATAACTTTTTGACCCACTCCCAGACAGGCCTGCTTGTTCACCAGTCTTCTATGTGGAACGGTGTCAAAGGCCTTACTGAAATCCAGGTAGGCCACATCTACCACTCGTCCCTGATCCCCTACCCCAGTCACCCAGTCAAAGAACTTGATCGGGTTTGTTTGGCAAGACCTCTCTCCTATGAAACCATGTTGCCTTGGATCCTGTAATCCACTGGTTACAAGGTATTCCATTGTCCTTTCCTTCAGTAGTGTTTCACTTACTTTGCCCACTACCAAAGACTGACAGGTCTGTAATTTCCTTTAACCGTTTACTTGCTGGATAGAGATTTGTTGCTTTTTCAATGCCCCCATTTATTTTTGCCCATAGTTCCTCGATTCCCCCCAGATCCTCTATCCCTGCCAGGATGTCCAAGAGGCATTATCCCATTTTGTCAGTGTCAGTGGCTCAGTAGGTAGCACACTCTCCTCTGAGGCTGGGAGATCAGAGGGCTGTGGGTCCAGTTCCCATATCTGGCACTTGGGTTAATATCCCAGTACTGACACTGTAGTGTAGCATAAGGGGGTGCTGCACTTCTGAGGTGCCGTTTTTTGGATGAGACGTTAAACTGAGGTCCCATCTGCCTGGATTGGTAGTAGTTCAGGTGTATGTTAAAGATCCCATGGTATTTATCGAAAAGAGTAGGGGAATTTTTTTATTCAAAACTTAACACAAAACATTCAATAATCTATTACATTATACAAAGCAAAAGGAAATAAAAAAAATAATAAGTATTACATCATACATCAAACATAAGTAATCCGTAGTGTTGTACAAAACCCCCTTCCTAATCCCATTTCATGATACAGAAAACATAAAAAGAATACAGAAAAGAAACCATAAAGAAATATTTTCTCATACAACACACTAGTCATTAATAATATCTATCCTGTATCCAACCAATGTAACAGCTTCCAGCGTTTATTATACAATGAAAATGGTAAAAGAGCTTTGACTTTGTTCTTAAAATCAAGAAGTGCTGCTTTAATAATCTGAAACAACTGTTCTGGAGAAATGAACAATTGTTGCAAGGACCATCTACACCGTATTTGCCAAATGAAATACTTAATGTGACCTAATATACCATGTATAGTCTGAACGTCATACTGCATCCAACAAGTTGGTAATATGCCCAGTAACAATATATCAGAAGTAATGTTCACCAACTGAGAGTGACACCAGTATGCATTCCATATGGACCAAAACTGTTGTATATAAGGACAAGTAAAGAATAAATGTTCCATAGATTCAATATCATGTAAACAAGTCTGAGATCGAGGACAGACTCTTTCTTCAACCTTTTTATATGACAAATTTCCTTTAACATTAAGTCTGCCATGAACTCCTAACCATGTGACATCCCACATAGTAGATGGCATATGAGCGCTAATCAATAACTGTTTAATAAAAAGTAAGTCTGAAGAAGATCTATTAACCTCATTTGGATAGACAGATAAAATTCTTTCCGAGTATGGTTAGTTATCATGATTTTAGTGATTTGCCATAATTTAAGTTTGCCAAAACATTAAAAAAAATAAGACGGAAGTATTTGAATGTGTTTTTGTTTAGCAATCGTGACATCAGGACGCCAATCAAGTAACCAAGGAGAAAGGACATCAAGCACCCAAGGAGACCATAGACTTGGAATATTTACAAGTAATGGTCTAAGATTCACAAAGACAAAGATAGGAAAAAAGAATGAAACTGGATTAACCATCTGCAGACCTCCCTGAGACTTTTGAAGATACAGGATCCCTCTTTTTATGGGATTTAGATGACTACCACAAACTGCACTAAAAAAAGGGCCAAAATCATAGTTTCCAAGCATTTAGGAAGGGGATAAATAGCTGCCAAATGTATAAAATACCCAAGTAAAAATGTTTTAATCATAAAGATCTGTTTCAATTTTGACATTTTCCACTTATTCCATTGTATCACCCTATTTTTTGCTTCCTGTATTAACATATTCCAATTGTAGACAGCTATATCCGCGACATCAAAATATACCCCTAAAATATGTACACCTCATGTTTTACTGGAATTCTCATAATGTCAGTGTATAGACAAGCTCCAGTATCAAGGAAAATGCACTTACTTTTATTCCGATTTATCCGTGCCCCAGTACATTCCATGAAATCTATCATCATTGCATCTGTAGCTGTACTGGACTTAACATCTGCTAAAAAGATACAAATATCATCAGCATATGCAAGTGTTTTTAAGTCCGCCATGTTACTGTGAAAAGTAAGACCCCTAATATCTATAGCATTATTAATTTTCCACAACAAAGGTTCCAAGGTTAAGATATACAAAAGAGGGCTAAGGGGACATCCCTGTTTCACTCCCCGAGTGTGCATACACAATTTTCCCATGCAGCCATTTACAAAAGGGGCAACTTCAGTTGCAGCATAATAATGTTGTAACCATGTAACCATACGACAAACAAAGAGTGGAATCCCATTTTCAATAAACACTGCCAAATATACAGGTGCGACACCCTATCAAAAGCTTTCAACTGATTCAAGCTAAGTAGGAACCCTAAAAGTTCACCAGATTGGCTCTTCTCCATCACTTCTCTAAGAAAAATTAATGCATCTAAGATATTTTTTTCCAGGCACAGAGCAAAATTGAAAAGGACTAACAACATAATTCAAAACTGCCGCCAGTCTGTTACTTAATAGTTTTGACAGAATTTTGCTATCAGAATTTAGTAAAGTTATTGGTCTCCAATTTCTGAGATCTTCCTTAGTTCCAGATTTATGTAAAAAATAACTAATCCCTGATTAAAGTGAGTAGGAACCGATCCAGTATCTAAACTATTATTAAAGAGACGCAAAAGTTCTCTTTGCCATGATTTATATATAAAAAGATATATTTCATTTGTAAGGCCATCACAGCCTGGAGATTTTCTAGTTGGAAGTGAGGAAATCACAGAAGCAAGTTCTTCTTCTGTGATTGGGCCACAGAGAGTATTACTAAGAAAGTCGGGAAGATATGGAAGAGCACAGGATCCCAACCACTGTTCTATTGTAGCAGCCGAAATAGACAGTTCTGTTTTAAAAAGCTGTAGTAAATAGTAATCCGGTTCCAATAAGATTTATTTTTGGGTAACCACACATTCTCCAGACATATTTTCTAATCTGTTCATCTCTTTCTTTTTTCTATGGGATGTACAATTTTCAAAAGGGTCGCAAGAACCTCGTGGGCCTGAAACACCAAATCTCTGTTCTATTTCAAGAGATTTTCGTCTATCATATTGTAAGTTAACCAGTTCCAGTTTTAAAATTCTAATAACCTCCTGAGGGACAAAATCACCATTATTAAGCTTGGAATAAACCTGAAGCAATTGTTGCCTCAGACAATTATCCGCTGGTCGTTTATCTTGTCCTAAAAGCCTCCCAACAGCTTGAAAGTCATCAGTAATATTCATTTTCGTGTCAGACCACCATACTTGTGGAGAATCATATAAAAAATTAACTGAACTTCTCACTGCCAACAAGGAATCAAAGCCTTATCTGACTTCAGGTATGTCCAACATGGAAAGATTAAGTTTCCAATAACCAGGTCCCTTAGAATATGCCAGAAAATCAGATAATGTAATCTGAAGCATGACGTGGTCTGAAGTAGCCATAGGTATTAATTGACAATTACACCAGTGAAATGCGGGGAAATAAACCAATAATCAATCCATGATTTTCGGGAACCAGAAAAATATGTGTATATGGATAAAGCCCCAGCATTCTCCCAAGCATCCCGCAGCCCAGTAAGAAGCAATAATCATTTAGATAATGGTTGTCACAGTACAACTTCGTACCCTGTGCCCACCTGTCCTTTAGAGATCTATTAATATTAAAATCTTCCCCGAATAGTACATTTCGTCTGGTAAATAAAAATGGCTGAATTTTAGTTAGTAAAGCAATACATTCTATTTTTATTTGAGGCCCATAGATATTAATAAGCTGAGAATCAGAATTTTGAATGGTAACGTCCATTAAGAGCGCCTTTCCTGGTTCAGCATCTACAGTATGAGTCACCACAATATCAGTGCGAAAAAAACAAATACCAACTCCAGAGCAGGCAACTTCCCCTCCATTCCCAGACCAGTAATAATCCCCTCTTAACCAAACATGAGAGGTAATATAAAAATCCTCTAAAGAATAAAGCCTAGTGTCTTGAAAAAAAAATCATGTCAAGATCTGAAGTAGTAAAAAAATCAAAAGTGGCAAGATGTTTTTTTTCAGATCTGATGCTATTCACATTAAAAGTGGCGATGTTTAAATTGTACCCCATGATAAAAAAAACTCTTCTTTTTTTCAAGCACTTTTTCTAGTATCCAGTCTGCAACCCACCAGTTTTTTTTTTCACTTTAGGAGTACAAAGAGGTTTAAGGCCTTGATACAAATCGGAAACAGGATCCCTTTGTGAGGAAGTTCTAGAAGCAGTGTCCGAATCTAGATCTTCCATGACATCCTCTACAGGAAGGGAATCAAATTTATTAGAGAGAGGCAAAATATTTGAAGGGTTCTCAGGGAGACCAGAGTCTCCTTGTGGCTCACCAGAGCTCCGTAGGCCACTATGGGGACAATCAATTATTGGGGGTAGAAGTGGAGCCATAGCTCCCACTGTAGTCTGTTCCCGACTGGGAGAACATTGACAATGGAGGATGCAGAACCAGGCATTTGAACAGCAGCAACTGTCACCAGCTCACAAGAGGGAATAGGGTCTAGTGATCTGGTAATTATAGGAGTAGCTGTGTCATCAGAAGGAATAACAGGTTTAGGCTGCCTAGGGGGTCTAGGGTCCAGAAACCCTCTACCAGACCGTGCTGTGTTAATATAAAAATCCTGCATGGCATAGTCTGCATCATCAGTGTTATGAGAAGCGTGTGGGCATTCAGCAAAGTTGCGTCCAGGTTCTTCACAAAAATTACAATTGGGTGCATTTATACATCTAACTACCTGCAACGAAAACACTGAATTTTGTCACAGGTAGTACTAATGTGACTTAAAGACCCACATTTATGACATCTCCTGGGTTGACCTGAATAAAACACAAAACCTTTATCACGACCCCAAAAATAAAACAATTTGGAAGGTGTTAAAAATCATTGTCTATTTGAAACAGTTTCACCTTAATTCTCCACCCTCCATTCCAAAACCCTTCAGAATCCAAAATAGGGTCTGGAGCACCCTGCACATCACATTTTTTTCCAGCCATTGCAAAATGTCAGTAATTATCACCCCTTCATTCTGAAATAACACAGTGATAATATGGAAAGATTGCTTAGTGAGGGGAATTACTTGGAAATGTACCCATAAACGGTTAGTCTTTAAGACAGAATACTTGGTCCAAAAACATTCAAGAATTGTAGCAGTTCTGAAACTAATATCAAAAATATGTTCTCCTGGAGCATGGATGAGGGCATATACCTCAGTAGGGGTAAAACCCAGGGACTGTTTTAACAGGACATGGCCTACAAAGAACTGATCAGGTAGTTCTTCCATGCCTCCTAAATAATGCAATTGAATCGTATTACGTCGTTTAGCCATCTCTACAGGCTTATGAAACAATTCTGCAAAGGTTTTTTTTTTTAGCTCCCCCAGTAGTAGGAGCTGTATTTTGATTATTTAAATCATCTCCTATGTCACCTACTTCAGTTTGGAGTTCAGGCCAAGTATCGGCAAGAGAAAGAAGGGGGTAGTAGTAAGAAGGGGTACCTGATGCAGAGGCCTGAGATATACTGTGAGTCACGTCCCTCGCCTGAGGATCTGGGTTCTCAAAATCTAAGTCCTTGTTCTGTAAAGAAGAATCTGTGGCATTAGTCGGTAATGCATCCACAGTTATCAGAATCTCCTCAGCAACTACCCATGTCCATCAGGTCGTTGTTCCCATCTGGCCCGAATCAAGGCGTCTTCCGCCATCCAACTAGTTTCTCCAGGCTGTTTCTCAGAAAATAGGGGCTGTTGCTGTTTGCATCATCCTGAGCACTTCTGGAACCATCTCCGCAGATTCTCTAACCTCTGCCATAAAGACTTTCTGGTTTGAAGATTCAGACGAGTGAACAGACTCCCGCAGTCATTTCCATTTTTTTTCCTCTCGCAACAATTCAGATGCCTGAGCCTAATCTTGATGAGCATTCTTTATTTTTTCCTCCAACTGTTGCTGCAATAGTAGATCCAAAGCCGCTTCCTCTGTATTAATTGCCATAGCAGTATTATCAGCCGAAAAACTGAGCAGCCGCTCCCCGCTTTCAGTGATCAATGCGCCCGTCGGGGAGACCTTGCCGCAGACAACCGCATCCTCACCGAGCTCCACCACAACTGAACACACACACCTATGGGACATCACCCCCAACCCGAGAGTAGGGGAATTTCCCCGGTGTCCAGGCCAAATTTCCCTCATTCACTAAAAATACCACCAACAGCTTAATCTGATTCAAGGTCAGTTGGCATTAATCTGTATCCCTTCCCCCAGGTCGTGCCTGAAAACAGGCAGGATTTGTCTAGTGCATTTACCCAGTCAACAAAAACTAAATAAAAAAAATAAAAATAAAATGTTCCTGAAATTGGCCCTCCTGAAGTTCAGGACCCTTGTCTTAGTGTGGCTTGGTTCTGGCCCAGTCCTTATACTGAACCGCTGGGCCCCAGGTTGTCATCTACCATGATATAAGCAACACTGTCCCTGTTTGTGAGTACCAGGTCTAGTGTCACCCCTCCTCCCCATGAGTGGGCTTCTTAACTGGTTGCCTAAGCAACGCCCCTTGCAGGAAGTCCAGGATGTCCCTACTTCTGATTGTTGCTGCAGCTGGTAGGCTCCAATCCACGTCTGGTAGATTGAAGTCCCCCACCAGCAAAACATCCCCCTTGCATGCCATCCTCTGGATGGCTCCATCATGTCCTTATCCACCTCACCCCCTGTGGTGGAAGTACGTACTACATTTATTGATTTTCTGTGTGCATAAATGTTTTCTCTCCCAATAAGCACATTTTACAAAAAAAGAATGGAACTTCCTATGGCAAACAGTTTTGGCGTGGGCATCACAGCAATGGCTAAAATATGGAGCAGGCTACACGGGAGTCTATTGTAGTTGGATTTGTTAAAGTTATTGAAGATGACCACTACAACTGAAAACATGACTGGACTGCCTTGTAGATCCTTCTGGTGCCTGAGGACATAAAAGGCACCCCACAAGACTGGTGGTATGAATGATGAGGTGGATGGAAGAATTGTTGTAGTTGGGGTGGCTGTGTCCTGGATTGTTAAAGCATTCTGGAAATTCATGAAAGCCAGACACACATCTCATGTAGTAAAACGTTATTTAATGTAGTTTTGCTTTAACACAATGACCATGTCCAACATTTCACCCAGTATGTGCTTCCTCAGGGGCTTAGAATCTATGATAAATACATAAATAGTATTTTTTTAATAATTTGTTATGTTACTACTTCTACCCTAAACAAATAATTAGTTCCAGGTCACATGACACTCTGATATGGATACACTACTTAATTGGCAGTGCTACAGTATTTACATTCACTTTTCTCTTAGTTCATTTGGTAATACAGACTTAGTATTAAATGGTACGTTAATTAGTTATGAACACATAATTGTAACCACATTTTTGAAAACAATGTTTTAAACTTTTTCAGCTATTAAGGCTTTCTATGATGCTCTATGTTTCTTGCTCAACTAGGAAATATGATTTACCTGGGGTTCTGATGATGTATTATCTTTGCTGACGAGTGTTATCCTTGTTTGGAATATTTTTTCTTCCTATGTATATATAAATATTTCTTTAAGAACAATTCTCCATATCACTTTCTTATATTGTGTAGTACTGAGCACTCACTGAGTTACTCTCCGTATTCTTGTTATTTTATCAAATCGACTTTATATTACTCATAGTCATATGCTACAATTCATTTACACTTGTCAGTGGTATTTTAGAGAAACTTATTTTAAACGTATTGAAAATATTCACATACAACATTATTACATTAGACTAATATTTGTTAACATTCCTTTTAATGCCAGTCAGATAAAGATTTTCTTAACTTATTCCTATTTCTTAATGTTATAACATCAGACTTTGTGTCTTTCTTATTTGTGTTCCCCCCTCGATCAGCATTTCTAGTCCTGTGCTCCTGTCTCTAAACTTTTACCTCGCTTTGTTCTATTTAAAATGAATGAATTTCACCAATGTATAATCATTTCGCATACCATGCAGGCTCTTAGGCCTTTCTTTAAGTTGTATCCATGTTACCAGAGCTGTTGATAACAAAAATTCAAGTACACCTTTTAAGTGTGTGGTATTTATTATACCAAACGAGACACTACTAAACTTTATAGGACTGGAAGTCTAAATAAGTTTTAAAAACACTAATATGTGTACAGATGCAGACAAAAAATAGAAATGGTTTAATGAGAATGCCATAGGCAGATTCTGTAGGCTTTACTGCTACAAGTGGCAACCACTGTCTTTAAGAGATCACCTAACAAAATGACTGATCCAGGGGGTGCAAAGCAACCTCTAGCATGTTGGCTGATGAGGCGGCAATCCATCATTGCACCTCAGTGAGGTGGTGGACTGAAATTGGCTGCCTGCTGGTTTTGACCTCTGTCCCGATGCTTAAAAAGAAAACCAAACAAACAAGAAGTGCAGAACACTTTGAACCCTGCAAGACATAGATAGGAAGCAATAATGGTAAGCAGAAAATTATTCAGACTGGTAGTGGATCCTTTCTTGGTATGGACACCATGCATTTGAAATGATAGCTTGACTTTTGTGATAAACAGCTCCGGTAACATAAATTGAAACTTGGATAAAAGCCAGCACTAGAGAATTTTCTGAAAACTTTAAGAGCCTGCAAGCAGAGTATGTAAAAAGATTATGGCAAAGGTGTTACAGCGCCCCTGATTTTAACATTATACAGTGTAATAGTGGCTCATTTGGTATTATAAATGCCATGCACTTAAAAGGTGTACATGAATTTTTGTTATCAACAACTTCAGTAACATGAATGCAACTTGGAGAAAGGCCAGCAGTAGAGGGTGTTCTGAATGTTTAAGAGTCTGCAGAGTATGTGAAATGATTATGACACTGGCGAAATTTGCCCGTTTTAAACAGAACAAAGCAAAGTAAGTTTAGCGACAGGAGCATAGGACCAGAAGTGCTGAGTGGGGGGGACACAAATAAGAAAGACGCTAAGTCTGATGTTACTAAAACAATATTAAGAAATAGGCATACGTTAAGAAAATCTTTATCTGATTGGCATTAAAAGGAATGTTAATAAATGTTAGTCTAATGTATCAGTGTTGTATGTGAATATTTTCAATATGTTTAAAATAAGTTTTTCTAAAATACCACTGACAAGTGTAAATGAATTGTAGCATATAAGTAATATAAAGCTGATTTGATAAATAACAAAAATATGGAGAGTAACTCAATGAGTGCTCAGTACTATACAATATAAGAAAGTGATATGGACACTTGTTCTTAAAGAAATATTTATATTTACATAGGAAGAAAAAATATTCCAAACAAGGATAACACTTGTCAGTAAAGATAATACATCATCAGAACCCCAGGTAAACCATATTTCCTAGTTGAGCAAGAAACATAGAATGTCATAGAAAGCCTTAATAGCTGAAAAAGTTTAAAACATTGTTTTAAAAAATTTGATTACAGTTATTTGTTCATAACTAATGCATGTGCCAAATAATACTAAGTCTGTATTACCAAATGAACTAAGAGAAAAGTGAATGTAAATACTGTAGCACAGCCAATTAAGTAGTGCACTAGAATCAGAGTGTCATGTGACCTGGAACTAATTATTTGTTTAAGGCAGAAGTAGTGACATAGCACATTATTAAAAATAGTATTTATGTATTTATCATAGATCCTAAGCTCCTGAGGAAGCCCATACTGGGTGAAATGTTGGGCATGATCAGGGGATCGTTGTGTTAAAGAAAAACTGCATTAAATAACTTTTTACTACATGGGATGTGTGGCTGGCTTTCATGAATTTCAAGAATGCTGAACTTTTTGTTTCCCAGCCTCAAAAATGACATGAGGATTTATACTTATTGAAGGGAACCTACCAACACTCTCTTTCTCTCTTTGCTCTGAGTTGTTAAAGGGCATAAGGAACCACAGTGTGAAGAGGATCCACATATTACACAGGCCATGATCTGCAGGCCAGCAAAATGGTGACAAAACAGTCCAGGAAAGAGCAGCAGATGCCTCCAAAAAAGGATTAGTGGTAGTCATAGGGCAAAATTCTACTGTAGCAAATAGACAGGTTGACTATGATTGACAGATAAGTGTCTAATGCTTCATGCCTGGAAGGAAAGGCAGAGCAATGTATGTCAGTATATACTAAATGCTGGGACAAATTCAGGTATAGTCAATTTCTTTACCAGTTTGTGATCTTTTTCTTTGAATATGATGAAGCCATCTCCATATTGGTTCTCCACTATTTCACAGGAAGAAATATGGCCAGCAACCAAGTTCACATCTTTCTCATTAATTATGTCCTTCTACGGATAAGAAGGAACAAGATGCAGAGGCCAAATGCATCCAGGAATAGAAAAATGAGTATTCAGTACTATGGATGTCCCTGAAAGAGTGGCAGGTCACTCTGCCCGTGGTAGTGACAGTGAAGGAAGGCCTGAGGGGCCTGGGTTTGGTGTAGGAAGGACTGTCAGAGGTAATACAGGAGGAGGCAGAGTTGGAACTGGTACTGTAGCAGTAGTGGTTCTGATGTTGGAATGGGTACTGACTGCTGGAGGATTGGATGGCTGGGAAGGCACAGGATGACATGGAGCAGGAGGAAGGCAAGCTTTGATGGTTGCAATCTTGGTCTGAAGCAATGAAGAAGATGAGATCATCTGGCTTAGCAGATCCTGATGCATCTGTAGCATAAAGTATTTGAAAGCTTGAAACTCAGTGGCTAGGACAAGAGGATCCAAAAAAGGAAGGTGTCGAAGAGCAGGTCAGGAAGCATAGAAAAACCAGGAGAAGTCATATAATTTGAAAGTAGTGTTTTATTATTATCAATAACAATAGAATAAATTGTGCAGGATAGCTCTTATACAGGTAGTTCAAAGAAAACAAAGTCCTTCATCTGAGGGTACTGTAACTCTAATTCTAAATTTCAATCTCTCTCTCTCTCTCTCTCTCTCTCTAACAAAAGATTTCTCTCTTTATATGTAATGTCTTTTAATGGCAATTAACTTCTACATCCTGAGCTCGTTAAGATCAATGTCCCTGTCAGTTTCTTTCCTTGCAGGTGCAACAAAATAGAACATTGTGTCCCAGAACTGATCTCCTGTTGACAACTCAGAAAAAGAGCTTGTAGAGGTCAAACTGCATCTCAATATTAACTCACAAGTTCCAAATAACTTTTTGAAATTATTTCAACAATACAACTATATACATATTCAAACCAGAGAACCCAGTTTCATATAAAGATCCACATATATTTTTATAACCTCAGATAAGCAAGAGGGAAGAAAAGATAAAAATGGCCAGTGACTGTAGGGAGATAGTGGGAGGGGGAGAATCATGAGACTGTCAGAGTGATCTGTTCCTAGGGCTTATTCAGCCCTGTCACATACCCCCCCAAGAGGGAACCTGTTTTAAAAAAGCAGGTTTCCAAAACTTTCTTTTAACTCTCTTTTAACATTACCTTATAACCTTTACAGTGCTGCACATATGCAGTATCCCTTTTCCCAAAACAACCAGTACAGCAAATGACTAAGTTTAAACCTATGCGTATTTTTTCAACCTTTGGAATTCTCAGTTCCTTATCCATATCTTGACAGAAAACCATTACTGACATCCTCTTTTCCAGATTTGTGCATCACTTTGAATTTAAATGTCTGTAGTGCCAGGTACCACCTTGTGATTCTGGAATTTTTTTCCGTCATTTGATTAAGTCAAAAGAGAGGATTGTAATCTGTTATAAGTAAAGGTTCAGCTCCTAGCAAATAAAACTTAAGGGACTCCATTGCCCACTTTGCCACAAAGCATTCCTTTTCAATAGTGGAGTGCCTTTTCTATCTGTCACACAATTTTCTACTGATATATAGAATGGGATGTCTGTACCTAGGCCTACCTCTGATACAACTGTCTGTAATAAAATTGTTCCTCAGAGTCTGGACTTCTTAAAATAGGGGCTGAACATAATGCAATCTTGATAGCCTGAAAAGACTCATCACACTCTGGGTCCATTTCACATTATTCAGGCACTGTTTCTTCATGAGTTCAATGGGAAGGGGTATCTAATTGGGTAAAGTTGGGAACAAATCTCTGATAGTAACTAGCTAGCCCTAGAAATAACCCGACATGTTTCTTTGTTTTAGTGACAGGACTCTTAGCAACAGCTTCTATCTTAGAAATCTCTGGCTTTACTTCTTCATTTCCCCAAACATATCCCAAATATCTGGTTTTCTGCATGCCCAATACACTTTTGGTAGGATTAATGGTCAGACTTGCCTTCTTGATAGATTGAACAACTGCTTGTAGGTGTTCCAGGTGGCTTTTCCAGTCTGGACTGTACACCACAACATCATCTAGTTAAGCAGCACAATAACCAGTGTGAGGGGCTAAAATTACATCCATGTACTTCAGGAATATAGCAGGTGCACCATGTAAACCAAACGGCATGGTGGTGAACTGATAGAATCCAATTAGAGGGGCCAATGCTGTTTTGTCTATGGATTCTTTAGCTAGAGGAACTTGCCAGTAACCCTAGTTGAGACTGAGGGTACTGATGTACTTGACACTTCCCAATCTGTCCACCAAATCATCTGTCCTGAGCATAAGATAACTGTCAAATTTGGACATTTGAGTAAGTTTCCTAAAATCAAGGCAGTTTCTTACACCCCCTTCTTTTTTATGTACAGTACAATCACCATTGGTGATAACCAAGCACTTCTTGACTCTTCTATGACACCCAACTATTTCATTTTTTTTAATTTTCTTAACCACGTCTGCTCTTAACTGTTCTGGTAATCTATAAGTCTTTTGTCTAATAGGGCAAGCACGCCCTGTCACTGTTACATGCTTGACCCCTTTACTTGACTTGGCACTGTGGTAAAAGTACTGTTAAATGTCTTTGCCAAGTTATGAATTTCTGTGGTTTATTCAGAGGTTAAGTAAGCATTCATCTTTACACACCTTTACAACATCGTAAGTTCCCGTCTGTCGTAAGCTACAGTATATCAATATCTTCTTTATCAGCTTCTGGTAACACTAACAAAACAGCCTTTGGTGTTTTTTCAACTCATGTCTTCAGGAGGTTAGCATGGTACAGTGTATATTGATGGGATTTGTCCTATCAGGGGTCTCAGTCTCATAGTTAACTGTGCTAGTATGTCTAAGTAGTTTATAAGGCCCTTGCCACTTCATTGACAGTTTAATGTCTGTAGTGGGTAACAGTAGCAAGACCTTTTCACCTGGCTCAAAAACATTTTCTTTTACCTCATGGTCATAATACACCTTCTACTGGTTTTGGGCTTCTTCCTGGTTACTATGGGCAATTTCAACATATTTTGCCAGTTTCTTTCTTAGGGCATACATAGATTATTTTCTGAATGGGGTGACCTTTCCATGTTTCTTTTATTACATCTAGTGGCCCTCTAGGTTGTCTACCATACAGCATTTCAGATGGTGAAGAACTTGTTGAGGCTTGTGGCACTTCTGTGTAAGCAAAAAAACAGATAAGGTGAGTATTGGTCCCAATCTTTCCCTTCACCTTTTACAAACCTTTTAACATGCATTTTAGGGTTTGATTAAAACTTTCAACAAGACCATCTGTCTGCAGGCGATAAGGGGACGTTCTTGTGGTAGTGATACCTAGTAGTTGATACAGCTCCTTCAGTAATACAGCACCAAAATTACTACCCTGATCAGTAATGCTCTCTTTAGGTATGCCCACCCTGCTGAAAATTTTGGCAAGCTCTGCTGCCACTCTTGGGTCTGTGACAGTATGCACTGGAGTTGCCTCTGAGTATCTAGTAGCATAATCACATACAGAGCTTTGGATAAGTTGATTTTAGACGTATTTTACATCCAGAAATGTGTGCAAAATGTACAGAAATAGACAGCTTGGAGTAACTGACGTCCTTGTATAAGAACCCTGTTAAGGGCTGATGTCTGTTTTTTTCTACTGTGGATGTATTTTTCTTTTTTTGTTTAAATTTAACCACTCACCTAACAAAGACACACTTTTGAAACTCAATTTGCATTGACTTCTATATAATTCAGGTGTGATGTGAAGTGGTTAAATTGAACTAAAATGATTTGCAGCCCTGGTAATCAGCTTCAGCATGGAGGAGTATGCTGTACCTATGTTCTGTGGCAGTCTCCGATGCAGACAGTTGAAAGATTTACAACTATCCTTGATATGACTCAGTGCTGGTGGACCAGTGTGTGTATCAGTTTATTTCTACAAAAGAACAGAAATGAGAAGCCTGTTTTTTAAACTTATATTTATTGATTATAACTTCAATTGATACAAGTTATTTCAGCAGGCAAATACATAGGCATATTGTACACATCATTATTACAGTTAGTGTTGGTTATACTCCTGATCATGTTACAGCATGTGGGGGTTATCAACATCTGGTATTTTAGCTAAGTTATATACTAAGATAGGCTATTACTGCCAAGAGCAGGGGAGATCCAACATCAAACTTAAGACATAACGCACTCTTAGTATAGGTTTAAATCCCCATATAAACTGCAATAGTAGGTTACTTTTAAACTTGAGCAGACTTCAGCAGAGCCTGTTAACTGAGGTGTCATGCAAAATTCAGATTCATTACAGAACTTAGTAACTTTGATAAATTACCCACTTTATAAACTGTTGTGGGCCATTTCTATTATATTCAGACTAGGCTGAGTGTTCAAACAGTTCAGCATTATGATCTACTCTTGACTAACAAGAAGCCTGTTGACAAGAGCTTCCTATATCTGGCATGGATAAGCGAGGAGAGCAGCAGTTGTATATTTGGGCTGGCCTGGCACTGTATAGCCTGAAGGTTAGAGTAACAAGCTGGCCTGTGAATTAGCTTGGTACATCCAGCAGACCTGTGTTTGAGTCCCACAACCTCCACTTGCATACTCTGTGACTCTGAGCAAGTCACATAATCTCTCCAGCTCACCCCTGAAAACAGACTCTTGTACCTAGCAGGCATTACCTGGTTACCAAAGGAAAAAATACCTTACTTGCTTCCTCCCAATCTAGGGATGGTCTATGCTGGGGGTGTGGGTACGAGAGCTGGGCAGGTTTGCTTGGATGGGGTAGGGGCTTGCCTGTTGGTGCCAAGACTGGCTGTGTTTGCTTGGGAGGGGAGCTGGATGTACTGGAGCCAAGGGTATCAGCGTTCACTTGGGTAGTGCAAGGGGGTTGGCAGTGTTGGTATGAGGTGGGCTATTTGCTTGGGTGGAGTGACTGGCTGTGTAGGTGCTGGGTCCATCAGTGTTCACTTGGATTTGTTGGGGGTGCTGTGCTGGTAGTGTTGGTTCCTGGATTGACTGTGTGTACTTGGGTGGGGTGGGGTTGGCAGGGTTGGTGCCAGGGCTGTGTTCACGTGAGTGTGGGCTAGTTGGGGTAGACTGGTCGTATTGTTGTTCAGGGCTGTTTATGTTGCTGCAGTGGCTGAGGGGGCTGGCTGTGGTCATTTTGGGGGAGCAGGATACTTTGATGGAGGGGACTCACTGGGGAATGGGGACTCATTAGCCATGTTCTTTCAGACAGAGAGCGAGAGAGAGAGAGAGAGAGAGAGAGATGTGAGGTGAGTATGTGTGTGTGTGTATGTGTGTATTTATGTTGGTAGGGTGGAGTGAACTGTATGCGGGTTTGGGGAGCAGGCTGTGTGTGTCTTGGTGGAGGATGGTGGCTATTGTAGGAGAAGCCGGGTGTATGTGTGGTGAACTGGCCATGTTGGCAGTAGAAGGGACCAGGCATATGTGTGGGAAGCTGACCATGTTGGTGGGGGCAGGCATGTTGCAGAAGCTGGTCATGGCATTCAGTGGTGAGGGTGCCAGATGTGGGTACCTTACCTGACCATACTGGTGCCTTAAACTGGTGGTGAAAGATCCTTTTGTGGTGAACTTCCCATTTAAGTGGGTGGTGATACTCCACAGCATGCTGTTAATTAAGCATGAGCAACAAACATAAACAAAACTGAGTTTGTCTGACTTGATGTGTTGGTTGCATAATTACATTCATGCATTGTATCTTGCTTGCCATCATCAACATATAACAATAGAACAAATGAGATCTGATATCAAAACATCTGTCAGCTTTAATAGGAAGGTGATATCTATGAGTTAGTGATGTGTATGATCACCAGACTTTGAATGTAGCAGGCATCTGACTGTAAGCAATTTAACACAAAATTGATGGAGGTTACTTGGGAACTGCAAGAACAATTCATGAAATAAACATGTTCTGTGGGCAGCCCGGTGGCACTGAGGGCTGAAGCATCTGCCTTACCTCGCCTCTCGCCGATGACTCATGTTCGGGAGTGGACACGAGTAATCAGGGGTCGGGCAGGGCAGGAGAGGATTGAGCATCCAGAGGACTGCTCTCCTCTCCTGGAGAGGGTGGGTTGTGGGCTCCAAGGGTTTAGCGGCTCCCAGTGGAGACTTAGGGCTCTGCAGCCAGGGAGATACGTAGGTGGGGAGAGGTGCAGCAGGACACTCTGAGAGCAGGTGCTGGAGCACGCCCACCATGCATTGGGCTCCACTGCATGCCCGCACCTCAGGGGGGGTAAAAGCAGAAAAACCCTGGTACCTGGAGAGCTGAAGGTGAGACCCATGGCATGACACCCACACTCAACACTGGGCCCTGCTGACCAGTCTCCGGCTCTCACCTCCCTCCGGCCACCTACTTGATTGTAAATAGAGTGCCAGAGGAGTGGCGATCTCACCTCGGGGGACTCAGAGTCAGGGGTTGGACAGGTTGGAGTGAGGGGTAGAGAGCACTCCTGGGATGGAGGTCTGGTTGGAGGACCTCAGCAGAGCAGGAAAAAGCCAGAGCTTAGCTTCCATGCCAGAAAGAGGTCTAGGGCCAGAGAATGAGGGGGCATAAACAGAGTTAAAAAAATAAATAAACACGTACCGTAAGTAACTGATTTACTGTGCACATTTTCCTTTCCTAGACTTATTCAGAAATGTATTTTCTGTGTAATTTTTTATGTTTTGATATTGTAGTTTGTACGTTTTTGTACTAACGTTTTATAAGTCTTTACTGTTTATTTGTCAACTTGTTGCATGTGAAAACGGGCAGTTTGCTCATCTTGCTAACAAGTGTAAAAAATAAAAATTAAATTAAATGAAATGTATTTCTGTGGATGTACCGTGGTTGTGGTTACAGTGAGGTATTCAGAAGGCCTATGGCTTCAAAAACTATAGGACTTGGAGTATTTCGACTTCTAAAATTTGTTGACTAGCATTATTTTGACTTCCAAAAGTTGACAGATGGAAGTATTTTGACTCCGGTAAAACAGAAATAACTTCCAAATTTCAACCCATGTAAGTATTTGACTTCCACCAAAAAAAATTATCTGTCGCCCTGGTCACATACTATCAAAATGAATCAATTACCCTTTTTTCTTTTGTCTAAGGAGCTAACCACATCCATTGCAATTCTCTCAAAAGCACATCTATCAAGGGTTCAATGGCTCTCTCAACCAGAATAATGTTCTTGTGCAACTGTATAACGTTTGTGGCCATTTGCACTCTCTATTCCAGGAGGAATTACCACCTTGTAGAGGTACTGAAAGCAAGGAACCCTGTAAGAGGGTCCCACCACTAGAAGGTGCCGTGGGAAGGGTCCCTTGGCTAAAGGTACCTTAGGAAGGAACCCCCTGGGAGTTAAGAGGTGAGCAGCTGGAGGAAGAGGGAAGGATGGTGGGGCAAAGAGAAAGTGCTTCTGATGGAGGCTGGGAGGAACTGCTTATATAGTTCAGGAAGTAGGCATGGCTAGATGCTCACCCATTGATTTGCAGGCAGAGCCTTTTATTTCAATGGCTTTCTCAACCAGAATAATGTTATGCTTGTGCAACTGTATAACAATGTTTGTGGACATTCGCACTCTCTATTCCAGTAGGAATTACCACCCTATCGGGGTACTGAAAGCAAGGAACCCTGTAAGAGGGTTCCACCCCAGAGGTGCTGCGGGAGGGGTCCCTTGGCTAAAGGAACCTTTGGAAGGAACCTCAAAAGAATTGTAGCAGCGATTGAGGACTAGGAGGTAGAGAAGCAGACTGACAGCAACAGACAGCTTAATGAAACATAAATGAGACACACAAGTTAGCAGGATAGCTCCAATAATATGGCTTGTGCTGATGACAGCAAGGGGCTTCCTAAGGAGAGAGGGAATGGCTAGTAGGGCCACCATCCATCTCTATCCAACAGCGGAACCTACGTAAGTGAGCTAGGGAATATTGCTAAACTAACTAGTATTATGACCTGTGGCATGGAGGAGAAAAAAAAACCTTTGAGGAGGAAATCTCTGGGAATCCAAGGCCGAGATTGCCTTCCCTCCAGGCTCGAGATGTTGTATTTAGTGATAGCTGTGCTACTGCCATTTAGAAACCCAGACTAGGGGAGTGGAAAATATTCCAACTTAGAGGAAACTCTCATTATTTCCCTCTAATGGGAAAGCCATGAAGGGTTGCGAGTACTGGCCACTGCAAAAAAAAACTACCTCAAAGGTGGGAGGAGGAGGAAACAAACACTGGGGCACTAGAATGACCTACCTGAAGATGCTGCTACTTATTGCAGGTCTTGTGCTGAATGTCAGAAAGTAGCCCCAGTGACTAAAAAGACATGGTGCACCTGGTGCCCCTATTGTAGGGCTCTGTCTGCAGTTCAATGGGTTAGTAACCAGCCACACCTACATCCTGAACCATATAAGTAGTTCCTCCCAGCCTCCATCAGAAGCACTTTTGCTTTGCCAGCTGGAGGCTCTATTGGTCTATCTGCTCACTCTGGGCCTGCTGAGGCCTTGCCCCCCCCCCCCCAATCTAGTTTGTGCTCTGGACTCTGCTCAGTTTCTGCTGGATGTGTTCATGTGTTTCTCCTGCTTTGGTTAGTACTTGTTTTGCTTCCAGCTGCTGTGTGGTTCCCTGTGTACTGTTTTTCTGTCCATCTGTGTTTGTGCTTTGGTTTGTATTTTCTTTTGGGGCTTCTAGTTGCCCCTTTATTTGTGCTATGTTGCCCCTTTGCTGTGCTCTGGTTTTCTGTCCTCCCCTGCTTTCTGGCATCCTCAGTTTTCCTGCATTTGTTGTCTGTTTCGGCTGTCATTCCTGAGTCTACTACAATTCTATATTGCTGGGAATCAAACCTAAGTCTACTACCATTTTATATTGCCAGCTTGCCTACAGTCCTTTTGGGGTTTTCCATCTGCTTAACATGTTTATCTGCATTTATCGGGAATTTCAATTTGCTTGGCTATTCAGTGCTACTAGCTATGCAATAGAATCTCACCCGAGTCTCCTGACCTTCCATGTTGCTTCCCCATGTGAACAACCCTTTTGGGATTTTTAATCTGTTCAAACATGTTTATTGGTACTCAGTGGGACTCAACCTAGAGGCTAAGTAAATCTATATTACATTCACCATATGGTTCACACATGTTTAACTGCATTTGTACCCAGCAATTATTCTTGTTGTTTCAGTGCATTACTGCTCATACCTACAAAGTCCCTTGCTTATTAAGCTCAGCTCCTGCTTGACACTAATCACTATTTGTACACTTCTTCATTCTACTCTGGAGGTCAGCTCAGTTGCAGCTGTCACTGTATACTAGTTTTAATAAATCTGCATGTGGGTCATGGCGCTTTGCTGTGGCATCTTTGTTTTGCCTATGTTGGAGGCCTGAGGGGTTAGATTGGAGAGTCGTGGCCCTGTGTGATTCATGTACCTCGAGTTCATATACTGCTTTCACCTCTAAAATCCTCTGGGTATTTGTCACCTTTAATTTGCACTTATTGATGGACTGGTTGGCTAGCATCACACTGACTAAAGACCCAGATAACCTGAGCTGAGTGTGCAGTTCCTACACTAGATGATTGCTAGGTCAAGCTACCATGCTTCTGTGTACTGTTTGTTTACCAGGCCCATTGCTACTGGTGTTTACCATGCTACTCATTGCTACTCATAGCTTGTTACTCCCTGCTTTACCATGTGTGGCCTGTACCATTACCAAAGGTGATTACTTTGCTGCATAGTACCTGATATTCACTGCATTACCTTGAATAGCCTGCTCCATTGTTAGAAGAGATTAGCCAAACATGCCCATCAACTTATTGGCTCTGAGCTTGCTCTCAGCTGACAGACTCACTTTGCACCCTTGTCCAGACACTGAGCGTGTGAAGCCTGGTGTGTTATCCTTCCTTTCTGGCCCATAGTGGGAATGTCCTTACTCCAGGTGGAGCTTTAGCCATTTGTGTGCAGCGGTGCCTCTTGATATAGTATTTATGACTAGCTGCAAAGGGAGGATATATTGCTATCCTTTAGCTGTAGTATCAACTACTGAGGCACCTTCAATGCATTCTTCCTATGACCACTCTTGGTTCACTTGATCTAAATAGTAGATTGGTAGGTCAACTGAGTGCCTCTGTGGTCATTCCTTCCTCTTCCTGCCTTCGAGGTAGTTTGTTGCAGAGGCCAGTACTCGTAACCCTCCATGGCATTTCCGTTAGAGGGAAAGAGTGAGAGTATCCTCTAAATTGGAAAAGTTTCCACTCCTCTGGTTTTTATCTGATATGGAGTTTAATCGTGAAAAAGAGGGTCTTACCTGTCCTTGGCTGTTACTTCACTGCTGCAGTGTCTGTCTGGCCATCTGGCAGTCCTCACCCAAAGAAACAGCTTTTTCCCCATTTTCTGGTTGGTGTGCTTTTACCCAAAGCTGCACATTTTTAGGCAGGATATTGATGAATTGCTCCATTGCAGATATGTCAATGATGTGTGGGATTGTTTTGTCATCTGGTTGGAGTCACTTAATGAGGCATTCTCTGTGTTGGGTGAAGGTTTCTCGAGGATTGTTGACTGAGTGGTACTTCAGGGACTAGAATCTTTGCCTGTAGGTCTCTTCTGAGATGTCATATCTTTTCAGGATTTCTCTTTTCACAAGGTTATAGTTTTCTGACTGTGCAGTGTCCATGTTGCTGTAGGCAAGTTGGGCTTTACCTCTCAGATAAGGTACCAGCCTGATTTCCCATTGCTGTTTTGGCCACTGGCAAGCTGCAGCAACCTTTTTTTTAATATAAGTTTTTATCCTCTGAGCCCTGGCAGGGACTTTGGCTCTCCGAAGGAAGGACTCTCTCTCTTGGGTCCCACTGCACTGCACTTGGCCGACCCCAGAAATTCCCCCATAGCTTGCCCCCCATGGCGGGGCTGGGAAGGTGGTGCCCCTTCCCAGGGACTGAATCCAGAATCTGGGGTCGACCCTCAGCACGGCGGACAATCATGGAGCCCTGCCAGGCTCCTTTTTCCTCCTGTTTTCATCCCATCCCCCTCCCTACCAATGTAACCATGTTGGAGAGCATCTCACAGCCTGTATTGCCCTCCAGTCATCACCAGAGGTCAATCAGCGAGTGGGATGATGTGGGATCCTCCCCCCAAGAGAGGAGAGCAGTCCTCCGGATGCTCAATCCTCTCTCCCACTCCACTGACCCCCAGTGGCCAGGGCTCATTCCAAAACCCGAGTCATCTGTGTGGCAGGAGGTGTGGTGTCCAGCACTTCAACCCTCAGCACCACAGGGCTGGCAGCGGCAGCCCTTTCAAAAATTGTCAGGTATGCTTCGATATCATCCAAGGGACACAACTTTGTAAGTTTAATGTCTTTCAATTTGTTTATGTTTTGTTGATCTGCTGGACCTGTACTAGATCCTCCAGCTTTGAAAGCTTGCAAAGCATCCAGGAATTGCTGCTCCTGTCACTGCATCTCTTCTCTGTTACTCCTGTCACCGCATCTCTTCTTTTCTCTGCTTCTCTGTTTCTCTTTGTTGTATAGCCAATTATTTGAAGCAGGCAGACAAGCTTTCAGGTTCTGTCCCTGCCTGTTCTTCTTATTCCATCACTGGTGCCAGCTGTACAGTCTCAGTTTGGACTTTTGCCTCTGCTTCTAGTTTGGCTGCCATTCTTCTGGTAATCACTCCTGGGCTTGCTGTTGCAGGATCCATACCTTTCTTTTATGCTTCCCTGGTACCACTTCTAGTACCCATGCACAAAACTCCTGGCTTAAGAGTTTGCACAGTATAAAGCCCACTTTTCACATCATCTGTCATTGAGGCACAAGTCAGGAAACAGGAAAACCAGGGGAAGTCGTACAATTCGCAAGTAGTATTTTATTATTATTAATAACAATAGAATAAAAAAATACAATTGTGCAGGATAGCTCATATATAGTCACTTCAAAGAAACAAAGTACTTCATCTGAAGGTAACTCTATTTCTAAATTTCAATATCTCTAACAAAAGATTGCTCTCTTTACATATGTCTTTTCCTGACAATTCTGCAACCTGAGTTCATTAAAGAGGACCTTTCCTGATGGTCCAAAAAGTTACAGCTTGTAGTCATTATATGCAATATTAGACCCGAAAAGGTGTATGCATTTGTTATTTCTGGCCAAGGTTTACTCTGCCTTCCATAATTTGGATTTCTTTTTGAGTCCTGCTGCACTTGCCTTTGCTGTTCAGCTTGCTGGGCTGCTAGCTCCTGATGACATCACTGTAGGATAGTGGAGTGACTCACACTGTTCAGTACCATACAGTTGCAACAATGTTGCAAGGGAAACCTACCAGTACTCAGTGTAATTACTGTGTTCCCCCTTCCCCAAGACACCCTGTTAGCAATGCATTATGCCAAAATCTAAATGCCTTGTCTGTATGTTTTGGTTTTTTGTGTGAAATTGACTCTGCCCTACAATGATGTCAGCAGTACAACCCTGGACCCACAGCAACATCAGGCTTGCTATAGAAGCTCTGGTACACCCTGCAGTTTTTAGCAGCTCAGAATGCAAAAACTAACTGCAGCAGACATTAATGAAATACAATTCCAGAATCAATGCAAGAAGGGGTGATTTATGCATGAAAGTCAAAAGGACTGGGGAAGGTCCTCTTTAAGATACATGTCCTGTTTTCATACAATGTCCCAGCACTTTGCCAGTTTCTTTCCTTGCAGGTGCATCAAAATATAACATTGTGTCCCAGAACTGATCCCTGTTGACAATTCTGCAAATGAGCTTGTGGAGGTCAAATTGCATTTCAAGGTTTACCCCCTGAGTTCCAAATAGCTTTATGTAATCATTTCAACAATACAACTATATACATTTTCACACCGGAGAACCCAATTTCACATAAAGATCCACATATAATTTTATAACCAAGCAAGGGTGGGGTGGGGGGATAGAAACAGCAAGACACAGCAAGTGAAGGCAGGGAGATAGCATGAGGAGGAGAATTGGGAGACGGTCAGAGTGATCACTTCCTAGGTCTCACAAAAATATTTGATGGCACAATCAGACAGACAAGAGACAAAATAGGGGAGGATAGAACAGATCCTTGCTTTTAACTCTTTCCGCATAACAATGAGACAGGGTCTTATTCAAACCAGTCACAAGGGATTTGTAGGAGGAGATGTATTGACAGTTACATAGAAGCCAGAGTGTTCCTGTTTGTTTCTTGGCATAGACAGAGAACGGAACACCAAGGCATAAATTAATGTCAGAGACTTGATTAGTGGCCTTCACTAATTAAAGTGAAAAATAATCAGCAACTGGCCGAAGTTGATTAGCAATTACAAAAAATGTATATCTTTGCTTGAAACCCTATAAAATCTACTTATCTTGCTATATATTGATAAAATACACATTGCACACATAGTTTCAGACTTTGATCTGTTTTTTAGCCATTTGTGACAAACAGCAGTGCAGCAGCACATTTTGAGAGCCAAAAGTCAGCGTGATGATGTCTGCCAAAGCAGGCCGTGACAATATTCATGACCATGACAATTATCCATGACCATGAATAAACACTGAAATAGATTTAAAATAAAAAGTCCAGCATAAGCCTGGTACCAACAAGGACTGGGTTGATTTTATTGGGTTGCAACTTGTCCAGATTTGCACTACTTTTCTCCACCAGGCATGTAGTCAGTAATTCTGGCCTGTTTTGAGGGGGGGGGTGGACCTGGTGGTTCACCATCCTGAGCTGCCAAATCACCTGGCTTTGCACTAAAAATATGTCTACAGCCCATTCTGGGTTGAATTGAGCTGGAGAAGGGCCCTGCTTTTTAATGGTTCCATGTGATAATAGCAATCACCTATTATGGCCAGTGCATTATCACTGAAAAGCAATTCAGCGATATGCACTTGCAGGTGACCGGGCACACACAGTACTGTAAGTGTGCGTGTGTGTGCATCTGTGCCCCCTGGGGGCTTTTCCCCCATGCCCTCCTGATTCTGGATTCTCAGTATCAGTAGGGGTGCATGTCAGGAGGGGGCACAGCCGAGTTTAAAAAAAATGTAAGTCCCACAGCTGTGGGAATTTCCTGGTCCCCAGCACCGAATCCAGGATCTACTCCATTGGAGTCAGTCTCCCTTCCCACACCACATGGTTGGCTCAGCAGTGCAAGCACACTAGAGGGTAATAACCCTCTTCCCTATCCCTCCACTTCCTCTTGTTACATTCCCTTTCTGTTCGCCCTTCCCTCCCCTTGCAGTCACACTCCTGGGTATTTCAGCAGGTCGTTCATGATAATAGCACCCTCATACGAACATACGAAATTTGCCAGCTGATAAAGGCCTAGAGGTCTATCAAGTCTGCTCGAATGTGCAGCTAGCACCCCTTATTCTGAAGCTTCCCCTCCATTCCACCCTTCTCCTTCATTGACCCTCCCCCTTGTCCTGTCCCATCCCCTTTTGAAGCAGTCCACTGTTCTACTGGATACCACTTCTGCAGGTAGTGCATTCCACCCAGCCACCACCCTCTCTGTAAAAAAGTGTCTCCTCATCTCCCTCCTGAGCCTTCCTCCCTCAGTCTCATATCATGGTCCTGGTGTCCCTCCTCCCTTACTTTGAACAGCCCTCTGTACCTGTCTTGTTTATTCCTTTCATGTACTTAAAGGTTTCAATCATGTCCCCGTCCCTCCTCTCCTCCAGTGAGTACATGTTCATCTCCTCAGCCTCCTCTCGTATGATAAGTCCCCCAGCCCCTGGATCATCTTTGTCACCCTGCACTGCACCCCCTCCAGTAACCTAATGTCCCTCTTCAGATATGGGCACCAGTACTGCATGCAGTACTCCAGGTGCAGTTTAACTAATGACCTATACAGTGGCAGAATCACCTCCTCCCTCCTCGAGGATATACCCCTTGCAATACAACCCAGCATTTTGTTGGCCTTTGCAGCTGTCTTCCTACATTGTGCCAAGTTGTTCATTGACCCTGTAATGAGCACCCCCAAATTCTTCTCCTCCTCCGTCTGGGCTAGCTGCACTCCCCCCTGCTGGTAACTCTTCCTTGGGTTCTTCATCCCAAAATGCAGCACCTTGCACTTTTTGGCATTAAACCCCAGTTGCCAGGTGTCTGACCAGGTTTCAAGCTTTGCCAGATCATCCTGCAACCCCTGCCATCCACCTAGATCATCCACCACTGCTCCTACCTTGGTATCATCAGCAAACAGATTGATCTTGCTCTTGATGTCCAATGATATGTCCTCAATGAATATCCCAAACACCACTGGTCCCAACACCAAGCCCTGTGGAACACTGCTCATCACTACGCTTAGGTGTGAGAGCTCCCCACCCACCACCACCCTCTGTTGCCTTCCCTGAAGCCAGTTCCCTACCCATCTCACCAGCTTTGCACCTGCCCCTGTGCTTACTACCTTACTTCCCAGCCTTCCATGTGGCACCGAGTTGAATGCCTTACTGAAGTCCAGATACAAGACATCCACTGCTTTGCCCCTGTCCAGTTGCCTAGTTACCCAGTCATAGAACTCCACCAGGTTGGTTTGGCAGAATCTGCCCCGTATGAAGCCATGCTGTCTGCCCTCCAGTAGTCCTTTGGCCTCTAGGAGGGCCACCAGCCTTTCCTTCAGGATAGTCTCCATTAGCTTACCCATGATGGATGTGATGCTCACTGGTCTTTAGTTTCCCGGTTCATCCTTTGGGCCACTCTTGTGGAGGGGCACCACATGAGCCATCCTCCAGTCCTGAGGTACACACCCTGAATGTAGTGAGGCATTAAATAGGTCTGCCAAAGGTCCTGCAAGGACCTCTGCCAGCTCCTTCAGTACCCTGGGGTGGATGTCATCTGGGCCTGGCGCCTTATCCACCCTCAGTGCCTTCAAACCCTACCAGACTCTACCTTCCATAATTTCCCCATCTGTCACCCCCTCCCCCCGTTTCTGCCATTTCTCCCACCTTGGGTGTCACCCCCCTCTTCTTTTTAGTAAATACTGAGCAGAAGTGCTCTTTTAGTGCTTCTGCCTTATCACATCCTGCTTCCACCCAACACCCCTCCTTCCTAATCCTTACTATGTAGTCCTTACAGCTCCTTTTCTCCCTGATGTACCTAAAGAAGTCCTTCTCCCCCTTCTTAATGCCTTGTGCCAGCCTGAGTTCTGTAGATGCCTTGGCCCCTTACTGCCCTTGTCACCTCCTTCGATTCCGTCAAGTACTCCTCCCTGTCCTCCTCTCTCCCTGTTTTCTTGTACTTCCTAAAGACAGCTGTTTTCCTCCTTACCTTTTCCATGACCTCCTTGCTCAACCAGCTCGGTTTCTTAGCCCTAACCTTCTTGCTCTGGGTCTTGCAGCAGGTTTTGGTTGCCTCCACTATCCCCAGCTTTATGAGCTCCCACCTCTGGTTAGTGTCCATACTAGATTGAATTCTGGCCAGGTACCCTTTTACCACTTCCCCCATCCTCCCACAGTCGGCCCTCCTGAAGGTTAGCACTCTTGTGCCAGATTCCACTCCTTCCTTGCCCATTTCCAATGTGAGCCATACTGAGTGGTGGTCACTCCCTGACAGTGGTTCCTCCACTGTAAGTTCTCTCAAAAAGTCCCCATTTGCCAACACAAGGTCAAGGGTATTCCCTAACCTGGTTGGTTCACTGAGCATTTGCAGCCGGAAGCTGTCCTGGAAGGCATCCAGCAGTACCTGCTCCCTTCTGTTCCTGGTTGTTGGGGTACTCCAGTCCACTCCTGGCATGTTGAAGTCCCCCACAATCACCACACTACCCTTCTCACTGGTCCTCCTGATCTACCCTGCAAGTTCCCTGTCTAACTCCTCCGTCTGAGATGGCAGCCTGTACACCACTCCCATTCTAAGAATCCTATTCTTGAAATCCTGGATTTGCATCCAAATTGACTCCGTACTACCCTCCTCCCCTTCCTCCCTTACACACGTCAGTCCTTCCTTCACATATAGTGCCACATCCCCTCCTTTCCCAATCACCCTGTCCCTACGAAATAACCTGTACCCTGGTACAGACAGGTCCCAGTCATTGTATTGGGTGGCCCATGTTTCTGTGATGGCTGCAATGTCCACTTCTCCCTCTGCCATGAGCACCTGTAACTCTGCAGTTTTCCTCCCAAGGCTCCTAGCATTAAGGGTAACCACCTTTCACCCTTTTCCCCCATCCCATCCTGCCCTCCTTTACTAGCATCACCAATAGTACTTGCCATTTGTCCTTTGTCACTGTTATGGGGGTTAAGCTCATATGGTTTCCCAACCTGTGGTCTCTGCATGTCTCTTGCCCAATTGCTACCCCACGCTCCTAGTTTAAATTCCTTCTTCCTCTATGTGCTCCTCCATCCTCTGTTTCAACACTTTCTTTCCTTCCTCACTCAAGTGTAGTCTGTCCTTGGCATACAGACTACTGTCCTCTCAGTCCCTCCCCACCCCGCAACAGCCCATACCCTTTAGCACAACACCAGGTTCTTAGCCATCCATTAAATTCCTCTATTCTCAGCTTTCTTGTTGTGCTTGCCTTGGACACTGGAAGTATCTCTGAAAAAGTTACTGATCTTCCTGCCCCCTCACATAATTGTCCTAGTTCCTCAAACCTCCTCTGGACCATATCTACTGTCTTGTCAGACAGGTCATTCATCCCAAGATGTATAATTAAATGAGGTTTGTCCCTACCCCTTCTAGCATATTTCAGAACAGATTGTCCCACCCTTTCCACTGTCATTCCTGACATGGCCTCCACCCAAATGTGACTGTGCCTCTCCCAATTGCTACCCCATCTGACTCCTCTTAGTATTGAGTCCCCCAGCACTAAGATTCCACCACTCTTACTCCCTGTTTGCTTCCATTCATCTCCCTCTCTCATTTCTGGCTCCTCTTCTTTCTCCTGCACATTATTCCCTCTTTTGCCCCTGTTGCAATTCTCCCAGCAGAACTTCCCCCTGCTCCGGTTTGGTCCAGGCATTTATCAATTACTCCTCTAATTTCATAATTTCCCTCCTCCACCTTCTTCCTCTCTAGCAGTGCAAAACTATTTTCTGAAGACCCTTCACAAATGCCCACTCCCTGTCTCTTCATAGTAACCTGCTCTCTCCTCTCTACTACATGACTTTTGCCACTTCTTTGCCTCCCCTCACAAGTCCCTATGTCCTCCTTCCATTTGTCTTTTGTCTCTTGGCCTGGTTTCCCCGGCAAATTGTTCTTCTTGGCCTGGGCCCCCTTGTCCCTGCTTCCCTTCTTCTGACGCTCTCCTCACCACTGGGGTTGCCATTTTGACGGTCACCCATGTGCTAGCTACATTATCACGGGATACCCTTTTTAATGCAAATCAATGTTTCTACGTTGTCCTCTGCCAGAGATGCTCTTCAGTCAGTGTTTACCTTGTTCATAGTTGAAAAACATCTTTCTGCTAATCCATTAGGCACAGGAAATACTCTCAACACATTGATAAGCTTCAACAGATTTGGATAAGAATTTTGGAAGTCACATGCCAGCTTTGACCAGATAGCAGAGGCAGACCAATTGATGAAATTGATTTGAGCAAAAATCTTAAACTCTTTCCATTCTGCAAGCAGCAGAGTGCTGTCACAGTCAGGCTGCAAAAGTACTGAAAAATGGTTGTCTACGACATTAATGTCACTATTATTATACTGCTCCAATTCCTTTCGGTCTGCTGGCCAAAGTCTGGAATCTAACAGTTTTGCATGGTTATAGATACTAGTTTTATTAGTTAAACAGAACCTTTGTTCACAACAGTTCTCAATATTTGTAATGTATTTCTTACATTACTGTTTAAAAGTTTTAACAGCTTGGCAACTAAAATGTGTTCATTTCACATCCTTGTAAGTGACTTCAGGACTGCTCCTGAAAGAACATCAGACCCATTTTTTAAGAGAATGTCAAGTTCACTGCCACCTATGGGACCACTCTGCTTGGCATGGTCAAGAGCGTTTCTCAAAGTTTCAACAGAGCTAAGTAGCTCTGGCATTTCAGTTACTTCTTTTTGAAGTGCTAGTGAGAACCTGGCAAGTGGCTGAAGCAACTGTTCAAAATACAAAAGGAGTGCCACCATTTGGAATTTAGTCATAATTTGTAACACTCCTTTGACTTTGGCCTGGTCATGAGTTGGGTCTGCGGCCATAGATTCTGAATGGGCACAAATTACAGGAAATGATTTGGTAACAGCCCAAGTGGCAAGAAGTTTATGCTGCACCCAACATGTGCCATGGGCCTTCCTGGGCTTTTCAACTGACATCTCCATAGCCTGGGCAAGGGACCATAACTCTCAGTGTCACTTAAGACTTTTCTGATAGAGATAAAACAGTTGGGTCAGAAAGTTTGAAACTTTATTGAAATAGGTGTTATCCAAAGCCTCTTTTGTGGCCATTTCTAATCTGTGTGAGAAACAACTTAAAAGTGCAACAAGACCCCGTCTTATACCCATGTTGATAGCTGCCCCATCAGCCCCAAATCCAACCATTTTTTTATATTTAGGCCACTCTCTGTAAGAATGTCTAAGAGGAGATTTTTCAATCACTCACGTTTGCCATCTGATACTGCTTTCATTCGTAAAAATGTAGTCTCCACGTGACCATTGCTGGGATTTACATAAATTACGTAAACCAGTTCCTTTTCAATTACACCACTGTCAGTACTACCTGACATTTGCTAGCAGGTTTTCTTCTAGGTTCTTGTCAGTACACATTGTGAGTTCTTTCCCACTAACATTGTTAATGTATTTATTGCCCAAATGAAGTCCATGGTGCTTCTCTTGTTCTGTTATCATTTCAAATTTTTGAATAGGGATGTCCTCTTTGACCATCTTTTGAGGACAGAGGACAGGATCTCCATCAGCCTGCCTAGAATTAGTCTATGCTGTTCCTCTGCATTACTGAAAGCTCTTCATGCAAATAAATTAAAATTGTTTTAGCTCTTGGTCCAAACTCCTTAACCCCCTCTCACTATTTTAAATTTACCAATTGTGGTATGGCAATATTCAAGTGGTGACCTTGTTTTACCAAACTTCAAAATGTTAACAGCTTTCTTGTGCTGCACTGTCAGAAGATGTTTCTGGATTGTGTCAACTTTTAGCTGGGGGCCTGTTATCCCCACAATTAATGCCTCACTGACGTTCCTCAACCCACGTAGCTCATCTCTGTACTCACAGCACAATTTACAACTAACATGCATTGCAAAGTCTCCCTCACTGCTTATCTGTAGCCAGTTTTTTTCTGGATCATTTTTTGGCGCCATCCTTCTGCAGTTGCTAATTTTTCTACAGCCATGTTGCAGACTGCAATTATTAAAAAGTCTGAAGTTAGCAAAACAAGGGTGTCTGGGTGTGCACTGCTTAACATATTTCAGTGGCTTTACTGTACTGAAAAAAAGAAATGGTAGCAGATTTGCTTGTGACCCCCAGCCCCCCACAGGCTGGCCCTCAGACAGACATTCTTAAATCCTCAACCCTTCCATGTCTAGCTGGGCATCCCTCCCATGTTTGTGTGCAGTGCAGAGGTCAGTCACTGCATAGCAGGGCACATTACTTAATTAGTCACACTGTGGGCTGCCACAATGTCCACAGTAAATCACTGCAAAAGTAGGGCACGGTTACTTATTCTCTTTTTCCCAGCATGGGCCACTGCAATTAAAGTAGGGCACACACTTAGCAGTTCAAATAATCTCTGCAAAAGCAGGACGCAGCACTTAAAATCTGTAATATGTCACTTGTCTTTTTCCACCCATCACTGTGAAAGCAGAGCAGAGCAGTTACTTTTATTGTCTTTTTCCCATCACTATAAAGCAGGGAACACCACTTTTAAATGTATTTTCCCATCACTGTAAACTGCAAGGCACAACACTTGTTTAGTGGTAAAGTTATTGTATCCCATCTCTATAAAGCAGGGCACACCACTTTTAAATGTCTTTTCCCATTACTGTAAACTGCAGGGCACAACACTTGCTTAGTGGCAAAGTTATTGTATCCCATCTCTGCAAAGCAGGGCACAAGACTTTTAAATGTCTTTTCCCATCACTGTAAACTGCAGGGCACAACACTTGTTTAGTGGCAAAGTTATTGTATCCCATCTCTGCAAAGCAGGGCACACCACTTTTAAATGTCTTTTCCCATCACTGCAAACTGCAGGGCACAACACTTGTTTGTAGTTTAGCTATTGTCTTTCCCATCTCTGCAAAGCAGGGTACAACATGGAGGCCCACATTTTCAAAGAAGATGCGTGGCACAAAATAGAGATGTGCCGCGCATCCTGGAAAATGCATTGAAGCACGCTATTCAACTGGATGAGATGCACCACCCAAATCTGAATGTGCAATCATGCAGAAATAATGACAGCATGCAAATACAGGGGCATATCTATGAGTGTGCTGCATATCCACATATTCAGCCAAAATGAGCATCTCAAGTGCAGCTCATCTCAACAAGCATTTATCAATGCTGAATGTTTGTCATGTACACTGGTGTCATTTGTGAGGGGGGTATGAGCCGGCATTGGCAAATTTCAACACGGGTTCACAACTTCATTGTTTTTCAATATTTTTACACCACATTTTTGACATAGCCATCTTATTACGCCACCTCTTGAAGAAAGGAAGAGTACAATTTTAGCTTCTGTCCAAAAGGTAATTTCACACAGTGGCTACAAAATCACCTTTCGGGATACAAAAAAACATTTTGACCAGGATCTGAAAAATGGCAGCTCATTCATGAGGTGCAGTGAAGAAATGGACATGCTGAAAATTTGGGGTCAAAGTATTGATAAGTACCAAAGGTACGAGCCTGCATCTGCTAATTTAAGTGCAAGCTCATAACTTTGTTATTTGTTAATATTTTCACACCAAATTTTCAATGTTGCATTCTTATGACCCCACCTCATGAAAAGTGCCACTGTCATTTTGTTCACTCATCCTGAAAGGTAATTTTGCAGAGCAACCACACCATTCTGCGCCACAGAGCGAAAACATGTTTCAGGTAGGATATGAAAAATTACAACTGTACTATTCATAAGGAGGTTTGAAATAACGGCAATGTTGAAAATCTGGAGTGAAAACATTGAAACTTGGTGAAGTTAGGAGCATGCATAGAAACTGTGCAACACACACTTGTAACACAGTAATTTTTTGGAAGTTTTTTTCACGAAATTTGCAACATGGACTTTTTGGGACCCCACCTCATGAACAGTGGCACTATCATTTCATTAATCGGTCCCAAAAGGTGATTTCATGCAGTCACCACAGAGTCACCTTTCGGGACCAAGTAACAAAATGACAGTGATAGTGTTCAGGAGATGGGGTCCCAAGAATCTCATATTGAAAATTTGGGGCCAAAAGTCCTAAAAATGGCTGAGATAGCAACCTAAGTTGCATCCCCCCTCCCCCATTGACTCCCATTATTAGGCTTACCTTGAAATCTTGTTTTCCGGTCGGCTTTGAAGAGTGCAGACATGTCCCAGTATACAGAAGATCATTGCTCCCAACCTCCGGAGGTAAGTATGGGTAAGGGGGGGGTGCGGGGAGGTGGATGCACAGTGGGAGGGTCAGGATGGGGGAGACAACAAGGGACCATTTTTTTTTTGCAGGTTTGAAAAAAGACATCGGGAACAATTTTCTTTTTTTAACAGGGAACAAGTTTGTTTACATTTCCAGACACTGGGAGTGGACTCTGCAGTGTCTGGGGGATGGGGAACGGATGGTGCGGGGAGGACAGCAGCAGTGGGAGGAAGTCGGAGCGATTGATTTGCTGCCAGCAAACAGGCAGGTGGAAATGCACTGAAATAGCGCTACACATGACTGCTGACAAGTGAGAGAGACAGCGCATTCATATGTCAGCTCGAGCAGCTTGAGCAGGCTTGTACTCAGCAAGCTCGTTCATGACAGCAACTGCCGCCGTCACTGTAAGCATGATGGCAGTGTGAACATGCAACCAGGAAGTAAATGTAATCCTTGCATGGCTGTTTACACAACAAAGGACCAAGCCGTGCCATTATTGGTTCAGCTCTGTCCTTTGAAAACCTTGTCAACTCCCCCCCCCAAAAAAAAAAACAAGATCTGGTTAGAGCCTACGCATCTGCATGAAGCTATTAAGAGAACATGGAGATGATGGTGAAAAGGATCTCCGTATTATGGAGTTCAGGGCGTAAGTGTCCGCTGTACTATATATGTATATAGGTATTATTTTCTTGACCCCCTCCACCCTCCCTCCCTGCTTAAATTTATTACACTTTATTTCTGATAGAGATTTGCTGTTTCAGAAAAATAAATCAAGAATTAAAATCAGGAGCAGCAGTCTGGCATACCCTTTATTCTGAATTAGTTGAGTTAGTGATCAGTAAAAAGGAAACTTAAGGAAATAAGATCAAATCTACAGAGAGTGGAAGCTCAATGGGCAGTTAGGAGTTGGTGATGTCATTGTTGCCAGATCAGACACAAAGCTTGGATAACTGCCAGAGGGGGTTGATTTATTTAACAGCTAATTCATTGACTTGTTGGCTTTTGTATTGCAAACATTCAACCCAGCAGGGGAGCTTTTCAGAAGTATTTTATAACACCACACTGCTATTAAGTGTCTGCTGTGTGCTAGCTCTATGCCTGTACTGTGTGAACTGATTCTTGAACCAACAACGCTTTACTCTACCCTTTCTTAAAGGTATCCAGTCTGATCTTTTGTAGATGGCTAGGTTGCACTTAAAAACTTCTAGGGGTTACGGACATGCCAGTGTATGTTTTAGCAGTTTTATTATACACAATTGTTAAAACACTTGATAAAGGGATTGGATATCTTATTGACTTTGATGGACATATAATAATAAAAACTCCCCTTGCGCACCTGCGATTATTTAATACAAAACTAAATAATTTATGGAAATATCCAGAAATCATTTTGTATTTAGCCCGGCCTTAATGATCTGAATTGTTGGGAGGATTTTTTTTTAAGTTACTGAAGCTCAAAAGATTCACATCACATAGGACGACGGGACACTGTCATGTTGTTACTGTACTTATACATTAAACTGATTAAAAATTGGAGAACAGAACCACATAGAGATTATTGGGAATGATTTAATTGCCTACTGCATTTGTTCAACAAAATTTCACAGACCATTGCTGTTCTTCTGAATTATATAGCTGATTAAAATGATAATACACACCACACCCTTGGTGAAAAAATGGGTAAATTAATCTGGTTATTGTATAAATATTTATTTTCACTTATACCATGGTGCTAGTTTACTTAGAACACATGGTATTATACTTAAACCATTGTGTTTTGACTCCGAAACATAATCTGGAAAGAGGAAACAGAGAATGATGGATCTCATAGAGTTTGCCATGGGAAATGAGACTATTTTAAGCTAAAACAAGATAAACAGTAATAAAAACATTAACAATGGTGTGGTATATATCAGATACAAAATTGGTTGCATTGGCATAACACATCTGTCTCCACATGAGTGATAAGGCCTTCATAAATAAATCCTAGCCTCGGTCACTCATCAGTTATGGATTTTATCACTCATTAGTGAAGACAAATGTGCTATGCCACTGCAACTCATTATATATTCCCTATTTCTTCAATGTTCTGTCTTTCCTCCTCCACCCCCCTAATCTGCAATAAATACTTTAACAGTCAATGGCCACACAGACCCTTTTCGCTGCGGGTGGTATATAATGTTTAGCCATAGTCCCATATGTCCTAAATTATGGAGCCAATGGCCAAATACAAGTTTAACTTTTAATAAAATAAAAAAGGATGCCACCCAATAATAAAAAGAGAAAATGTATCATTTCTTAACTCCTCACTCAGCTGAGGTCACTTCCACAGGAACCATCTGTATAAGTGAATCTTTTAAAAAGGTCAACTTCTGTTACATTTAACGGAAATATTAGTCCGTTTCTCCTGCAGAGAAATGTGCTTTGGCATTGTTAGTCTTTTTACACCTAGTGCTACTGTTTTCAGGAGAAAATGTTGGTAATATACATCTTTTAAACATACAGAAATGTATAAAAAATAGTACCCATACAGCAGTAATAAGAACAACACTGACAAAATTTTGAAAAATCGGTATTTATATAATAAATGCAGATGTGCACAAATATAGTTTTGCTTTTTTCTATCTTTTAAACATAATTTTCATTTGAATACATATGCCCTTCTAAAATGTTTCATCATATTTGTGTCCAGTTCCATTTTTTTAATCTAATTCTACGTGAAAAGTATGACTTGCCTATTTTCTTGTTACTGTGTAATCCTCCTGCTGTGGCCTGGATGGAACTGTTTGCAAAAAATGGCGCACATGTAGCGCACCTGTGAAATGGACTAGAAAGGGAATTCTAAAGAGGAACACCCTGCAATGGTTATAACGCACAATGCCGGGGTTAAAAGTCACAGCACGGCGGGTGCTCCACAAGCACGGTCAGATAGACTAGCAAATCCTGCCGGTCATCTCTTCCCTTATTGTACCTGAAACTGAAAATTTTGCAAGGAGGTGAGGAGGTGATCACATGTTTTCCTTACAGAAAATAGAGAAAGGTGACCACCTCTTCTGTAACAAATAAGGGGCAATGAGGTTTGGAAAAGCAGGAAGAAATGATCCAAATCTGGAGCACAAATCGTGGGCATATCTCAATAAATGGCAAGATCAGTACAGGAAGTTTCCGTTTTCTAAGGGGGGATCATTATGTAAGGTGCAATTTTTTTATGTAATTTTGTGCTTCAAATCCAGATTTTTGAGTGCAGATACACCAATTTCAGGAATGGCATAATTCTTGGAGGGAAAATCAGGATCATTCCTAAAAATCTGAGACAGTTGAAAGGAACATCATAGGCAAGAACTCACTCAAGTGCTAGTTTCATCTGGGTTAATAGTCATTCATCACTAATCCCTCGCCATGACTTAAGACCACTGGATCAGGAAAATACACGTGTCTCAAGATATTGCTAGAAATAAATGGCCTTCATGTCTGTCGATAAAAGGCATCAACCTGTGTGTCCTTTTATAATCCCTGTTGGTGTGGGACTTATTCAGATGCCACTGTTTAGGTGGGACATCCCTCTTTTTATATTGCATGACCTCCTTGGCCCATATGGAAAAGGTGTTGCTTCCCACATTTTACACTGAGACTATAAAATCGAGACAGATATTACGCTGAGCAGCTAACAACAAAACACCAAAGCTCTAATTTCTACAGTATTCTAAGCTTTTTATTTAATTGCATGGTCCACATCCCCTCACCACACAAACACATACTGTAAGTGCTACAGTCTCACTATTTGATTTTCAGGATGTTTAGCTGGGGCCACAATCAAGCCTTCTGCCCGCCCCAAGACATTTAGAATAAAATTTAGAATAAAAAAAAAACACAGGGATCTGGAGACTCCCCGCTGGAAAAAAAAGTAATTTCTATGTTGAAGATTTACAAAGCGAAAGAACAGCAATTTACAGTTTTACTGGGATGCTATTAAAAAGTAATTGGTTACAGGATGCAAAACTATACTTAAATAAAACTGCACTTTTCCATACAACGTGTTATGTGATGATGATTCTTCTGCTCTCTGTATAATTTGAGTAATTTTTTTTTAGATCTAAATTCGTTTTTTTTTTGGTGTGATGTCCCTGGCAACGTTTTCCATGTCTCATAATATTTCTAGCAGGGGCAATGATACTGAATCCACTGCCCCCCCCCCACATACATACATTTTCAAGAAAGGCCAACCAGTTACTAACAGCAGGAGATCCTTGACGGCTCCCTTCCAAGTGTGAGGGGTAGGAAGTGTTAAAGGGGCGGATGGTAAGGTACCCTGTGATTCCTTCAGGGGCTGCCCCTTGGGCAATGATGTTCAGCAGTCGGCAAGCGGATCTCAGCTGGCAGACATTTAAATGGAAGACAGGCCGGTGCTGCCACTGCAATCCTCACTGCCGCGCTGTCCCCTCCCAACAGGCAGCAGTATAGTGCCCGTTATCTCTCTGTGGACTGACAGCGCCGGAGCCCTCCCTGTTCTCACCAAAGTGAGGATACTGCAAGAGCTGAGCTTCCCTTCCTCAGCAGCGATCAGAGCTTTCCACTTTTCTCTGAGTTGCTGTGTGAACAGGAGCCAAGCCTTTCTCCATCCTTTCACCTACGATCGGAGCTGCTGAGCCGTCCCCAAGAGACGAACTAGGACCGGGAGCTGGGTTCTTCTTGGGAGTCTTGTGATTGGAGTCAGTGAGGGGAGTTAGAGATGTGTGTGTGTGTGTGTGTGTGTGTTTGTGTTGGGGGGAATTAGTTTAATACAGACATTTGCTCTTTTCTGTCTCAAAAAAAATGCTCCATATTTCACTATTTTTAGTATTCTAATATTACTTTTTTGTATGACTGTGATTTTCTCTTCCACTATGAAATTATGTTCTTGATCATTAAACGCTTCAAACTAGGAATGCAGCCACGCACCTGGTCCAGTTTTATAAAAGCAGTTTACTTTGAGCTGCAGACTGCTCCATACATGATGGCTTCCAAACTTGCCCACTTTGCATGCACCTCACCAATATCATCAGCTGCAGCAAATTGGAGTTGGCACCCATCACCCACCAGATGTTTATAGACACTTAAAAATACAGAATCAGAACTATGCAGGTCTGGAGCATCTGTAATGGATGAGTCAGATCCATCAGTAAGTACCAAAGTCACGCTATACCTCTCCAGACTTAAGTAAAAGAGAGATCTGCCAGAGTGGGAAGCACTGCTTGCTGCTTGTATCTGGGACCACGGTGGGTCGATCTGTCTCTCCTTTCTTATCTGCTGAATTGGGGGGCTGCGGCCCTACATTATAAACCTCGACAAGGCAGATGTTGGCGTGCCCTTGTGTGTGTGTGTGTGTGTGTGTGTGTGGTTGGGGGACAGCAGAGCTATGTGGCTGGCCGGGGGTTGCCGCTTGTTGTCTACTAACAATTGTATAGCTAGAGCAGCTGCCCACCACTCAGACTCTCAGAAGGACATCTGTGGTTAAATGCTAGGGGGCAGCAAAATACAGTGAGTGGTGGGGGATGGAGTTGGGGTGGGTTAACCATACTCTCTGGGGAAGGGGACCTCTCAAGAATTCAAGTGCAGAGAAAAATACAGTGAGTGGTGGGGAGTGGAGTTGGGGTGGGTTAACCATACTCTCAGAAGGAGGGAAACTGTCAAGACATCAAGTGCCGAGAAAAATAGGTATCTTCAACTACTATACCTCATACAGTCAGCGTAGTAATTGGGCTCTCCATGGAAGAAACTATTTTAACACTTCATCATGTTGTACGGATGGAAAACATGACGTAGGTCCTTATTGGATGTAAAATGTCTGCAGGCTATGCCCACTGCAGATGTAAAAAAACAGAAAGTGAGCCATCGGCAGCCTGCCTACTGATTCACCTGCCACACACTTGCCCCTTGAACAGAGCTCTCCAGTGGACGCACCCCCCTCACACCCCTCTATAGCAACTCTCATATCAACATGTTTGTCTGCGCTTGCATGCACAACAAACATAAAAATGAGTAGCACAAAGATAGGTATAAAAGGAGATGGCCTAACTTTGCAAGCCACCCATAAGTTGAGTGCAGAACTGCAACTATGGATGGGTCAGTCTTCCTTATGGCAGCAGTCATTGCAGATGTGAGGAGATGGGTAGAACAGCAATGTGTCCATAGAAGGGCCTGTAGGCAGTATGCCCAACAGAGATGGTACTGGAGCTGTGTGACATTCAAACAGCTGACTGACACAGAAATTGTGGGCTGGTACTGTCTCAACAGGGCAATTCTGAGACAGCTCTGTGAGCTGCTCCATGATGAGCTGCAGACACCAACACACAGAAGTCACGCCATGATGGTGGAGACAAAGGTGACAGCAGCAGTGTACCTGCTCACCACAGGCACCTTCCAGATACCAGTGGATGACACCACTGGTATCACCCAATCTGCCATGTCCCATCTCCTCACAGAGTTCCACACCCGCACTGCTGACCCATGCTACAGATTTCATCATATTCCCTAGCACAGCAGCAGAGTGTACAGAAACAATACAGCAATTCTACATGGTTGCATGCATGCCAGGTGTGCTAGGGGCCATTGACTGCTTCCATGTGTCAATCAGAGCACCACCTGGTGGTGATAAGGACACCTATATAAATAGGAAGGGGTAGTACTCAGTCAACTGCCAGGTGGTGTGCAATGCCACAGGGTGCATCAACAATGTCTGTGCCAGTTACCCTGGGAGTGCATGCCTACATCTGGCTTCAGTCGGCCCTGTGCCACTGGTTTGAGTCTGGGGAGATACCCAGTTACCAGCTAATGGGTGAGTGGTACAGAACCTCATGGTCATGGTACCCACACACATTCCCAGAAACCACTGCCAGTGACTGTGCAGGAGGTGGATCAGTGTGACAAAGCCAACGCAATGGCCAACAGACATATGGCAAACTGGATGGGGTGTGGCAGCCAGAGTGGTGTCCACAAACAGACAGAAAGTAGATAGATGGTAGGAGCAGTGAGTGTGTCAGTAAATATGAAGGTACACAGCAGGCACAGGCAACAGGGGGTGTAGCCACACACACACCCCCTGATGGTGCCACTGTGTGTGGGACAGGGAAGTGTGACACTGTGGGAAAAGACAGCCCTATGTGGTACTAACAGGCCATGCTGTAGCTGTGCACCACAGAGCAGATGCCAGGCATGCTGTGGTGGTAGTGACAGTGGGCAATCAATGGCTGGGAAGGTGCTACAGAGGAATGTGAGGGTGCATGCAAGGGGGAACCATAGACGGGTGAACAGTGTGGACAGACGCAACCAGCATACACAGGACATGTTGGGGGGGCACCTGTGGAACTTGAATGGATGTGTACAGTAGACTAACATATCACTGTCCCCCACAGAGGTGACAGTGCCTACTCCCTATAGTCATGGTTGCTCACCCCATACTGCAGACCTCTTCTGAAGCAGAGGAGAGGTACAACAAGGCATACATTGCTACAAGGAACATCATTAAGCATGTGTTCGGCATGCTAAAGGTGCATTTTAGATGCCTGAGCAGGTCTGGTGGTGCCCTACAGTACAGCCCTGACAAAACCTGTGGCATATTCCTGGTCTGTTGCATGATACACAACATGGCCATTGACCATGGAATAGTTGTCCAGATACCTGAGGGCAACACTGCAGAGGATGAGGAGTCGCAGGATAAGGATGAGTAGCCACCACTGCACAGAGGGACCCTAGAATGGCCCTGAGGGCATGGCAACACAGGGATACCATTGTGCAGGAGCAATTTGTACCCCGAAGGTGAGTACTGGAGGCAATTGTGACAGTGCAGGCATACATACAGGCATAGGTAAATCTGACTCACGGTGTCCCCCAGGGCAAGGCAGCCAGACACAGTCATGGTGGCGTGAAATGCACATGTGTGCACAATAAGCATGAACACATGTCCACAGCAGGGGAAACAATACCAAGGATAAACACAGGTGGATGTGGAGCAATGGCAAGGGTCAGAGATAGGCCACTGGCACAGATGCACAGCATTAGGCCACAACCACACTCATCATTCCCATGCCACCCACCGTGACACCATGGCCCACATACATGGCCTGGATGTCACACAGATGGCACAAACATGCCACAGGAATATGTATGTGGTACACTGACAGCTCACAGCCCTGAGCAGACCTGGGATGATGTTAAACCAGCAACAGTCGTGGGGCAATATGAGCAGGCCAGCTGTGGCCAGGACACCTCAGTGTCTGCCTGTGTGGCCACTGTGGACACATGGGTGTCAGTGCACAACAGGCAAGGGTGACTCACTTGGGAGATCACTTGCCACAAGGGGTGAATCCTCCACTGTCGATGAGGTTGAGCCAAATGACTATTACTGTATGTGTGTGGAGATAGTTGTCCTGAACTGCACATTGGAGCCAGAGGTGTTAGTGATACCAATGGCAGGGAATGACATCTGTAACACGTTAACTGCAAGCCATCTTGGGGTGGAGGTGCTGGCGTTGCTGTATGATGTGTGGTGGGTGATCCTGCAGGGCTGTTAGGCCCTAGCTGCACAACCCACGCCAATGGCCTGTGCAATCCGATCGAGACCTGCAGTCATGTCTGTGACACTTGGACAGCTGGTTCTGATCACTGTATCATTTTTTGTAATATAAAAATGGGTTATGGACTGTCTCTCTATAGAAATGCTGAAACAGCATTGTGAGTATGACACACACACACACATATACACACACAGGTTTTAGATACAAGGTGTTACCTGGAAGGCCCGTAGCTAATTACAGATGTTAAGTAAGTTAATTACAGCTGTAGTTGCTAAGAGGGAAAATCATAAACTTTGATAATGTTTAGAGGAAGAAGAGCAGATTGTGACATTTTAGTGCGAAGTCATAAAAGAGGCTTTGATGTCCTGGGAAGGGGAAACTGATCACAGATCAAAGAAATGTCATTTGAAAGAGAAAATTAGTTGTGCTGAGGATTACAGAATTTAATACTTTGAAAAGACATCCTGTTTTTGCATAGATATATTTTCATATATTCTGACAGAGGAGGAGCTATGTGACCTCACACAAAGGGGTTGGCAAATACAGTTTTCTTTAAGGAATATTCTGTTTTACTTCAGAGATACTTCTATCTAGACTCTGACAAAGAAACATCTGTGAGCACTTTGAGCAGGTATTCATAGAGAGAGACAAATCTAAGTACTGTAGTAGGAATTGCACTGTTAAAACCTGTTTTGTTTAAGTGATTTGTATGTCTTGTGATATAATAGTTCTGTAGTTTATGTGTTACATATTTTTTTTATCTATTTTAGTAAAACTCTATTTTTAGAGCTTATTTGGTCTGTCTTTGATTTCTTCCTTTACAAGTAGAGTAAATATGGTTAAAGCAGACACTGTGCATAAGCTTGAATGGTGATACCAAACTGGAAAAAGGTAAGTGTTTTAAATCTGAGGTCTTTTATTAAGTTTTTCAGGGTTCATTTCTGTACACCTGGTTAGGTGCCCATAGGCAAAGATATCTGGCCCCCCGAAGACAGAATTATCTGAGCCTGTACATTGGGTACGCTAACAAGAGGTTCACAGTTTGAATCCCTCCAAGATGTGAGATCAAAGGTTGATTTATCTTTATCTTCCTATAGACACTTCTATGTATGTAAATATCATGTAATCTGTACAATATCTGTATAATTCTATATACATATGAACTTCTTTTTCTTCCTCTCTGTAAAGAGTATTATCTGTATTGCCTTGTAAATACCTGTGTTGACCTGTATATACAATTGTTCATGCTCCACCCAGGTCCATCTTGCAAATGAGCTTCTGCTCAACGATGAATGCCTGGTTAAATAAAGACTTGATTGATTGATTGATTGATTTGAATCCACAAAAACAGACAAGAGGGTTACCTTGTTCTGTTAACTGTTCACAAGACTGCGCTCGGAGGTTGGCACTTTGGGAGTAGAGGGCTGACTTGCTGAGTAGGGTTGTGACAGATTGGTTGGCAGCGGTGGCATAATTTTGGTATTACAAGCTTGTATTGTTCAGTGTGTCAGATTGAGACTGTAAGCTCACTTGCAAAGAAAGAAAAAGGCAGTTATTTATTTTTTAAAAAGGAAACAGAACTATATCACTTGGTGTACAGTCAAGTTCCTACTCGTGTTTTTTTTTTTTTCTAAAGTGCAAGTCAGAGTAGCAGTAGTGAGGGAAGATGACTTCTGGCTACATCAGGCACACTGTAGACTCCTTAAAGCAGTTGTGTGGGGACAGAGGAGTCCCGTTTGTGGTGAAAGCCAGCAAGCAGAACCTCATAGATGCTCTGATGGTAGCAGATACCGAGAGCAGTGAGTCACGGACTGTGACTGAAAAGGACCAAACCTCGAGTGTGGCAGGACTAGTGGCCAGTTCAGTGTCCAGATCCGATGAGGAGGGCAACAGGGCCACAGTCAGTGAAGGGCCACAGCAGAAGGGAAAGGTCACCACTATCCTGGATCCAGAAGTACTCAGGCTGCAAACTGAGTTGCGCAGGATAGAGCTGGAGTTCCAGGAGAAGAGGAAGTGATAGAAGCGAGAGGCAGACTGTGAGGCAGAGCAATAATGCTGAGAGGCAGAGTGTGAAAAGCATGAGCAACAGTGAGCCACAGAGGAGAGAAGAGAGTGAGAATGCCGAGAGGCAGAGAGAGAACAGAGAGATGCTGACCGTGCGGAGCAGGAACGCCATAGGCAACATGAACTGGAGAAGCTACGACTCTGACCAGCGGCACCAGAGCAGATAAGTGGCTTGGGTTTAACTGGGACTACAGGACTGGGTTACAAATTGAATTCCAAATTAATAGCTGAGTTTAAAGAGGGGAAGGGTATGGATGCCTTTTTAAACTCTTTGGAAAAAGTTTGTATTCAGGCTAAAATTCCTAGAGAGTCCTGGAGCTTCCAGCTATCCCTGCTACTTACCAGGAAAGCTCAGGATGCATTGGGTCAAATGGACAATGAGGACTGTAATGATTACAGCAAGCTAAAAGCTGCATTGTTAAAAAAGTTTGAATTAACTGCTGAATCATACAGAGCTAAATTCCGTAAGCTCAGGAGTAGCCCTGATATGAGCTACGAGGAGCTAGCCATGAAACAACGTCAGTTTTTAAAACATTGGTGGGAAGGAATTGAGGTAAACTCTGTTGATAAAATTGAAAATGTGATATTATTAGAATAGTTTTATTGGGCATGCCCAGCCGAGCTAAAAACCTGGCTAGAGGACTGAGATCCCAAAACAGTGCAAGAGGCTGCTGAACTCTCGGACCACTATGCCAAGATCAGACCTGCTCTGAAAGTGAATGGGGTGGATGTGGCAGCACAGAAAGGGAAAAGCCTACCTTCAGGGCTGCTAAAACCCTCACTGCCTCCACCAAAACCAGTTAGCCCCAGGTTTCAGAGAAAATATTTTTCTGAAAAGAGAAGTGAATGTTGGTTACATAAAGAAATTGGGCATATTGCCAGACAGTGTCCCAAAAAGGTGAGCAATAATATTCAAGGTGGTGCTAGAAAAGAAGTGGGTTGTTTATGTGTCACTGGAAGCATGCACCCAGTCATGGTGAATGGTGTACAGACGCAGGGGTTAAGAGACACAGGGGCATCCCTGACCTTGGTAAAGGGGGATCTGGTAGAGCCTGGTCAGCTTATACCCAATAAATACATCACTGTACAGGACTTTACTGGAGAGGCGAACACATCACCCCTTGCTAGTGTTCCCCTAGACTGGGGAGAAACAGGGAGAACTGTGCAACAGGTGGCTGTAGCTAAAATGTTAGCAGTGGATGTGATCATGGGCAACAATCTCAAACAAGGGATGGTATGTGCAGTTACCGGTAGTCAAGCAGCAAGGAAAAATTGTAGTTCCCTGAACCCCATAGAAGCCATTGTGGAAACCACTGAGAGGCTGGTTCCCCAGCCTGTGTCTCCTGATATGTAAAATCTTGAAGAGGGGGTAGAAATTTCCCCAGTAGCAAATAACCACACAGCTACAGAGGGTTACTCTGAAGAGGGAGGGGTGACCCATTGTCAGAGGGTTGGGATTGACAGTGATCCTGAGTGCCCTGATGCTAGTGCTAGGGACCCTAGTTTAGCTACTGAAGGGAACCTGTCCCATGCCTTGGGAATGTGTAAGGGGTTTACAGTTGCTCAGAGAAGTGATCCTAGTTTAGAGAAGCTGAGGGCTTGGGGGCTCAGATGGCACACAGGGAGATGACAGCAGACATAAAGTTTATTGGGAAAATGGGCATGTGTATACTCAGGCAGTATAGACAGGGGGAGAGGTGCTAGGCAGGCAGCTTGTCATTCCCCAGGGGCATCATGAGCCGTTGCTCAAGATTGCACATGATATTCCCTTGTCTGGTCATCTGGGAATCGTGCGCATGATGCAGCGGTTGGCCCAGAATTTCTATTGGCCTAACTTCACCCAGCAGGTGAACGAGTATTGTGGGTCTTGTCACTGGTGTCAAGAAATAGGGAAGGTGGGCAAGAAAACCCAAGCTGCCCTGATTCCCTTGCCCATAGTGGAGGAGCCATTCCAGAGGGTGGGAATGGATATTGTGAGACCTTTAAATACCTCCAGCCCCTCAGGGAAGAGAGTCATCCTAACTGTGGTGGATTATGCACCTGGTACCCAGAGGCAGTCACCCTGTCCTCACTGAGGATGGGCAAAGTGGCAGATGCCTTACTTGGGATTTTCTCCCGTGTTGGGTTTCCACAGGAGGTTATCACCGATCGAGGGAGTTCCTTCATGTCGGACCTGATGAAATGTTTATGGGAGAGGTATGGGGTGGTGCAGAGATGCACGACACCATATCACCCACAAGCCAATGGGCTTGTGGAAAGATTCAGTGCTACCTTAAAGTCAATGCTCCTGGCATTTGTTACCTTCCCCACCTGTTGTTTGCATACAAGGAGGTGCCCCAAGAGTCAACAGGATTTTCCCCCCTTCAAACTTTTATAGGGACGCTGGGTACGTGGGCCCCTAGACTTGATCAGGAAGGACTGGGAAGTCAAGCACACCGCCCAGGGAACTCCCATTTTGGACTGCATCCTTAGGTTTAGGGAAAGGCTGAAGGAGCTTATGGGGACAGCCCAGAGCAACCTGTCAGCTGCCCAACAGAAACAAAAAGTGTGGTACAACCGCAGAGCCAGAGCTTGCTTGTACATGGTGGGTCGGGAAGTCGTGGTCCTTATTCCGGTCCAGAAGGACAAGCTTGCAGGCTGAGTGGGCAGGACCGTACAAAGTAGTTAGGAAGGTAAATGATGTGAACTACATTGTGGAGTTACCTGACAGAAGACAGAGAGAAAGAATGTACCATGTCATACATGATGAAGCCATATGCTAATAGGGCTGACATGGTGTTTGCATTAAGTAGTCATGGGGAGAGGACAGATGAAGGAGAACCCCTTCTGGATTTGCTGGAAGAAAGTAAGCAGGAGTCCTCTGTGGAGGCAGTTAAATTGTCTCTCCAGCTGGCCATGGACCAAATCCAGAAAGTAAGGGAGGTTTTAGCAGACTTTACCCCATTGTTTAGCACCAAGCCTGGACTAACCCCCATTGTGACACACGATGTGGAGACAGGGACACAGATGCCCATATGGTGGACAGCATATTGGGTGTCAGAGGCTGTCCAAAAGGACATTAGGAGGGAAGTGGAGGAGATGCTGGATTTAGGGGTAATCCAGAGATCCCACAGCCCCTGGGCCTCACCCATAGTCCTTGTGCCTAAGCCAGATGGCTCTACTCAGTTCTGTGTGGACTATCATGAACTGAATGCATTCACAAAGTCAGACGCCCACCCAATGCCCCAGACGGATGAACTCCTGGACAAGTTGAGGGGGGCGACCTACCTTACAACCATTGACCTGACAAAGGGGTATTGGCAGGTAGAGTTGACAGACAGAGCTAGGGAGAGGTCAGCCTTCATCACTCCGATAGGCTTATTTGAGTTTAAAGTAATGCTTTTCGGAATGAAGAACGCCCCAGCCACTTTCCAAAGGTTGGTGAACCAGGTGTTAAATAGTGCTGAGGAGTACGCCGTGGCATACCTGGATGACATTGCTGTCTTTAGTCCCATCTGGGAGGAACACCTATCCCACTTTAGGGAAGTGCTGGGCAGGATACAGAGGGCCGGGCTCACTGTCAAAGTCAAGAAGTGCCAGGTGGCCATGGGAGAAGTGGCATACCTTGGGCATGTGGTAGGCTGGGGACAGCTCTGTCCTGACCAAATTAAAAAAGAGGTAATCCAGGCGTGGCCCATACCAGAAACACAGAAGCAGGTCAGGAGTTTCAAAGGACAGCAGGGTACTACAGAAAAGTTTTACCCAATTACAGTGCCCTGACTGCTCCCCTATCTGACCTGACAAAGAAAAGGATGCCCAAGAAAATTACCTGGGGCCCAGCCTGTGAGGAAGCCTTTTCCAAACTAAAGGAGGCACTGTGCAGTGTTCCTGTTTTGACAAGCCTTGACTATAGCAAAACCTTTATAGTTCAGACTGATACCTCAGACATGAGTATTGGGGCAGTACTGAGTCAGACATCTAGCCAAGCGACCGATCACCCAGTAGTGTACCTGAGTAGGAAGTTACTTCCCAGGGAGCAAGCATACTCCACGGCCTTAGTGTATGCCCTAAAGAAGTTGGAGTCATACTTGTATGGGCAGCATTTTGTGGTACAGACTGACCACAACCCCCTGGTTTGGCTGATGCAGATGGGAAAGAACAGTGGTAGATTGCTAAGAAGGAGTCTTGCTTTGCAAGGGTATGACATGACCATTCTACATAGGGCTGGAGCGACCAATCAGAACTCAGATGGGCTGTCTCGTGTCTACGAGGAGTGAACTGATTTGGGAAGCTCATCCCATGCAGGGGATAGAGCCCCCAAATTCAGTCTAGGTGGGGAGGAATGTGACATTTGGACAGCTGGTTCTGATCACTGTATCATTTTTTGTAATATAAAAATGGGTTATGGACTGTCTCTCTTGAGAAATGCTGAAATAGCATTGTGAGTATCACACACACACACACACACACACACACTCACACAGGTTTTAGACACAAGGTGTTACCAGGAAGTCCCGAAGCTAATTACAGACTTTAAGTTAATTATAACTGTGGTTGCTAAGAGGGAAAATCATAAACTTTGATGACGCTTAGAGGAGGAAGAGCAGATTGTGATGTTTTAGTGTGAAGTCATAAAAGAGGCTTTGATATCCTGGGAAGGGGAAACTGATCACAGATCAAAGAAATTTCATTTGAAAGAGAAAATGAGTTGTGCTGAGGATTACAGAATTTAATACTTTGAAAAGACATCCTGTTTTTGTATAAATATATTTTTTATATATTCTGATAGAGGAGGAGCTAGGTGACCTCACACAAAGGGGTTGGCAAATACAGTTTTCTTTAAGGAATATTCTGTTTTACTTGAGAGACACTTCTATCTAGACTCTGATAAAGAAACATCCATGAGCACTTTAAGCAGGTATTTAGAGAGACAAATCTAAGTACTGTAGTAGGAATTGCACTGTCAAAACCTGTTTTATGTGATTTGTATGTCTTGTGATATAATAGTTCTGTATTTTATGTGTTACATATTTTGTTATCTATTTTAGTAAAACTCTATTTTTAGAGCTTACATGGTCTGTCTTTGATTTCTTTCTTTTACAAGTAGAGTATATATGGTTAAAGCAGACACTGTGCATAAGCTTGAATGGTGATACCAAACTGGAAAAAGGTAAGCATTTTAAATCTGAGGTCTTATATTACAGTTTTTCAGAGTTCATTTCTGTACACCTGGTTAGGTGCCCATAGGCAAAGATATCTGGCCCCCCCAAAGACAGAATTATCTGAGCCTGTACATTGGGTACGCTAACAAGAGGTTCACAGTTTGAATCCCTCCAAGACTTGAGACCAAAGGTTGATTTGAATCCACAAAAACAGACAAGAGGGTTACCTTGTGCTATTAACTGTTCACAAGACTGCACTTGGAGGTTGGCACTTTGGGAGTAGAGGGCTAACCTGCTGAGTGGGGTTATGACAATGTCCACCCACGGGAGGTGCAGATCTGTGGTCATGTCTGCCCGCAGTCGGTGAAACTCACCAAGCACCTCAGCAAGCTGAACTGCTGTCTGCTCATCGAGGAGACCCACCTGCATGTGCAACCACTGCATGGCTTGCCTGAGCACCACCTGGCTCTCTACGGAGGTCTTGGATCTGGGAGGAGGAGCAAGATGGCTGCATGCTGAGCAGTAGCTTGCAGTGGCTTTGAAAAAAAGCCTAGTGTTTTCCTCCAAACTTGCCTTTTGCTTAATTAATTTTGCTACAAGAGAGGTGATTTGCTTTGCTCTGCCAGCTCCAGAGTTGTTATCCACAGGAGTTTGGTGTACATTTTTAAAAGTTGCTCTATTGGTTTTAGTAGCTTAAGTAGGTAAGGAAATAGGTGTAGGAATTTTTAGTGGTAGTTTAGATGCTTTTAAGTGAATAAGTACTAGGAGTTAGCGTTATTATTTTAAGGTGAAAGCTGGAGTGCTGTTTTTATGATTGTTACTTTGCTTTCCGAGCTGGGAGTGACATGGAAATTTTCCTGTTTCTAGTCTGCCTTTGAAAGTAACGAGGAACTGTTTGTGCATCGGACCCTAATTGCTGCTGGCCTGGTGACCCATGCTCTCCACTGCTCCTGACTTTGCCATGTTGTTCTAAACAGAGCAGGTTAGCTTGCTTTTCTTGGACCTCTATGGTTTCCGAAGAGTTCCCTGGACACCTCTGTTTAGTGGATTCTGGGGAGGACTAGGAATCTGCCACATGAAATGACCCTGCTCCGTGACTGCTATTTCTGGGACTGGCAGTACATTGCAGCAGACATTTGGTGGGCCAGTTTCGGTCCGTGAACTGCTGTACTTGATCCTTGGTCAGCCCGAGGTCCTTTGGATGCCGATGAGAGGGACGCCCTTTTTTCTCTTTTTTGGCCTGGTGAACTACTTTATCTGCTATATTTTCAAGTGTGCACTTGTCCTGGCTTTCTGGCTTGAGTGTGAGGCTCGCCAGACTTGCTGCTGGACTGCAATTTCTGCAAGCCTGTCTCTCCCATCTTGGTAAAAGTACTTTAATTTGTCAACCAGTCAGTCAACATTTTGGGGTGTAAGGGATCTGGACTTCCCTCGCTGTGTCCTGGTTTGCCTGGTGAGAGAAGTCATACCAGAGGGACTCAGGCTCTCACTGAAATATAAATATCTTTGACTGCAGTTTCTTTACTGCTATTAACTTTTGGACATTTGCCCTTTTTGGAGCTATATTTTACTTGTGGCACTCCTGCCTTCTCCTGTAGCATAAAGAAACTTGGTTTCAGTATTTGTTTTTGGATGGTTGGGGGTTGTGTGTATGTGGGGGGAGGATTAGTGTAAAGAAATTGAGGCGGGGGTCTTTGATCTAATTTTTGTAGTGTGTGTATGTAGTGGTGAGTGGTTAGGATAAGTGTATGTGTTAGGTGTGCATGTGGGTGTGAGTGAATAGGTTTCTTATTGTAGTTGTTGTGGTGGTGACATATTGGATTATTTTATTTGCTGGGGGGAGTTTTTGGGTTGGGAGTTGTTTTGGGGGTGTGTGGTTGGGGTGTATGGATGCAATGTATGGAATCTGTGTGATTGGGGTGAGTGTGTAGTGCATGTTCTTAGTTTGTTTTTATATTTTTAAGACTGTTGTTTTAGATATTTTAGAGAGTTTGTGGGTTTGGGTTGGTTGGCCTGGCTGTAATGTGTCAGGGCACAGGCCTCATAAGAATCACCTATGTCGCCTCTCTGCTGCTTGACCTCCGCCCCTTCATTGACCTCCCAGCCCCTTCCACCACAGCTAGACATTGTAGGGAGGCTGGGACAACAAGGAGGTGGGTGAGTTGTTGCTGGCAGAGGGCAGCAGAGGAAGGGGTGGTGAGGGAACATTGAGGTAAAGGTCCAAGAGATGCCCTGGGTTAAAACAGGGCCAAAGGAGATGCCAGACATGTTTGGTCCATGTACCCAGGGGTCCCACCAGACCAAGTGAGCAAGCAGCCATAGGGCCTGCTGCTTCCTCTAATCCTCTTTGGGCAGTGCTCTGCAATGCTTGGTTGATAAGGAACAAGACCGCTATTTTTGTGGACTTGATTTCCTCTGTTGACCTGGCTTGTATTATGGAGACCTGGCTGGGTGACGATGCTGGTCCAGTTCTAGAGGTTGCAATCCACACTGGGTACTCCACAGTGCACTGACTAAGGAAAGATTGCATGGGTGGGGGACTGGCCATTGTTTTTAGAGCCAGCCTGGGCTTCACGGTGCATTCAGTTGGTAATACCAGATCCTTTGAGTGCATCACTGTGCACGGGGGTCCAGGTGCAGACTGCAGGATTCTCCTTATTTACCAGCCTCCCAAGGCAGGAGGAGAATTCCTGCAGGAGGTAGCAGACTTCATCATTGATCAGGTGTTGGAGTCCCCTAGGTGTTTAATCCTGGGGGACTTCAATGCTTGGGTCGACGACAAATCCTCGCAACTTGGGTACGACCTCCTCCAGTAAATGTCTTCACTGGGCCTGACACAAGAAGTTGCTTCTGTGACCCACTGGCATGGCCACACACTCAACCTGGTGTTCCAGCTCGGTCTTTGGGTTAATAACCTTAAGATCGATTGGGTATCTTGATCCGATCACTGCACTGTGGGGTTCACCTTTGTGGCCCCCCCGATAGTCCTACCCCTGTGGAGATGGTCAGCTACTGCCCTTTAAGGGAGTTAGACCCAGAAGGGCTTTTAGTGTTGGCTGACCTATCTAGAGTTGAGGCAGCGTGTGTGATTGGCTCCACTGAGGTGGTGGCCACCTATAATATGGTGGTGTCCGAAGCACTGGATGCCATCGTGCTGGTTCATATACAACCCAGATCTTCTCACTTGAGATCCCCTTGGTTTGATGGGGATCTCAAGGCGATGAAGATCAAGGGTCAGAAGCTGGAGCATTGTTGGTGGAAGACCCAGCTTGAGGGTGACATACTGGTCCTGCGTGCCCATTACAGTGAGTACCAGGAGGCAATCTCCTATAAGAAGGCAGAGTTCCTGTCCAGGGAGATTGCGGCAGGGAAGGACAGACCTGCTCAGTTTTTTCGGTCTGTAGATAGGCTTCTTCATCTGGCCTGTCTACAGTCAAAGAAGACCTTTTCATCCACCTTGTGTGAAGAGTTTGCTCTGTTCTTCTCTGACAGGGTGTCGTCCATCTGGCCGAGGATTCCGTCAGGGGTCTTATGCCTTGCAGCGGCCAGACTGTTGGGATCAGAGGCTGTCTGCCTGTCTGGGAGGAGTTTAGGCCAGTGGAGGTGCTGGAAGTGACTGGGGTGATCTTAGAGCTGAAGCACACATTTTGTGAACTGGATCCAGCCCCAACACGTTTCTTGATGGGATGTGCCGAGGCTGTTGGCACGGTGTGCACCAGGATTGCCAGGTGTTTGATGGTAGAGAGGGGGTTCACAGTGGCATTGAAAGAGGCACTGGTGAGAGCCCTCCTTAAGAAAACTTCCCTCAGCTCAGACATCCTGGCGAATTACCGTCCTATCTCCAACTTGCCTTTTTTGAGCAAGGTTTTTTTTTTTTTCCATTTAAAATGTATTAATTATTTTACCATACATGACAGATCTTCCAGTACAGATACATTATACATTGGCAATATACAGCAAATTAAATCTGTCACCTCCCCTCCCACATCTATATTCCCAACCCCTCTAATACAGCATTGATCTGACCCTATTCCCTACCAACCCCACAGCACAGACATCGCAATGATAATAGAATACACTAGATACAAAGATCCTCACTCTGAGAAACTTTAGATCGAGAATAAAGTATATAAGGGGTCCCATATCTTCTTAAACCTTCCTAATCTATTATTTAAGCTTGCAATAGCCTTTTCCGTTCTGAGATTCGCAAGGAGCTCAGATAACCATTCACTGTACGTGATTTCAGTTTGGTCCTTCCAATGTCTTAAAACTACTTTCTTGAGTGACATGGATATCAAGACCATGTAATATTTCCTGTTGGGAAATCTGATGCTAGAAAAATAGCCTAAGATGCATATTTCAGGTTTAAACAAATCCTCTAGTCCCAAGATGGAATCAGTCTTATTTTGAATGGTGGTCCAGAGAGGTACTATTTTGGGACAGGTCCAAAAAATATGATGTAAAGTGCCCTCACGTTCAGAACATCTCACACATTGGGAAGAAGATGTTAGGCCATATTTTTGAGCAAGGTTATTGAGAAATTGGTGGCACATCAACTTGAGGATCATCTCTTTTCCTATGGCATTTATGAGCCATTTCAGTAGGGTTTTCAGGCTAGACACAGTACAGAAATGGCACTAGTGAGGGTGCATAATGACCTACTCAGGGCTAGAGATAGAGGATACAGATCAGTTCTTGCACTCCTCAATCTCTCTTCAGTCTTTGACACTGTGGACCACATTGTGCTTCTTGATCAGCTCTGTGAGGTTTGTGGACTCACCTGTGCTGTTACCAGATGATTTGAGTCCTACCTCTTGGATACAGTGCAGCGGGTAGTGATGGGGAATTTCTCCTCCTCTCCAGTGCCTCTGTCATGTGGAGTGCCACAGGACTCGATCTTGTCGCCGATGCTGTTCATGCTGTATACGCTGCCCCTGGGTGAGATCATTTAGCAATACAGCGTGGAGTTTCACTGCTATGCAGATGACACCCAGCTGTATTTGTTATTTGCTCCCAGAACATCTGGTGCCATTGATGTGCTTAATACCTGTCTGGCTAAAATCAATGGTTGGATGACTTTCAGCTGGCTGAGACTTAACCTGGATAAGACAGAGGTGCTGGTGGTTGAGCTGTGTCTCAGGCATGATGTGTTGCTGCCTGAAGCAGACACAGGTATTTTCCTGGGGTCTGCTCCATTGGTTGCTTCCTCGAGGGTGTGTGATCTAGGTGTCATCCTGGGCAGCAGGCTGACTTTGAAGATCAGGTGTCATCAGTTGTTAAGAGTGGTTTCTACCCCTTATGGAACATCACCAGAATCAAGCCCCTCATTCCACCTGAGGATCTGCCAACCCTAATACTTGCCTTTGTCACCTCCAGGCTCAACTACTGCAATGCTCTTTACTTCAGGGTTGTGGGTGGGACCCTCTGCAGGCTACAGCTGGTGCAGAACGCAGTGGTCCAGTTACTGACGGGCCTACCCAGGTCATGTCATGTGACCCCAGTCCTGCGTGCTCTGCACTGGCTGCCAGTCAGGTGGAGGGTCCTTTTCAAGTTGGGCTTGCCCACCTATAAGGCTTTATATGGACTGGGTCCTGGCTACCTGTCAGAGCTCCTGACACCTGTGAGCTCTGTTCGCTCCTTCCACTCCTTCTCAAGGGGCCTCCAGGATGTTCCCAGGGTTTGGCTCAGGACTTCTGGTCATTGAGCTTTCAGTGTCTCTGGGCTGACCTTGTGGAACGTGCTTCCACCTGCAGTCCAGGAGGCCACCTTGTTTGGTGTTTTAAGCAGAGGCTTAAGGCCCACCTCTTCAGCCAGACATTTACTGAATAACTTATTTCCAACCCTGGCTACACTATAGTTATTACAATAGTTAATTTTAATTACTGAGTGCTGATTTTAACTTCTTGGTGCTTCTGAGATGTATTTGTGTGTACTTTAATATTCTGTGTATAGTTCCTAGATCCTCCAGGATTGGGTGCCTTAAAAATAAAATTGCCTTGCCAAAAATTGCCAATTGCCTTACAGAGGTCCACAGGAGCCATGTGTGCTCATTGGGCCCATCAGCAGGGAACATGTGTTGGGGCAGTGGCTGATGAGCAGAGGGGGTGCTGGCCTGCTGTGTAGCATACACCGCCTGTGGCTGCCGCACAGCATGCTGCTGTTGGCCTGGGGACTGTGTGCATGCCGACACACTGGCTGCTGAGTCAGCCTGACCACATGCCTGTGCAGGCCATTGCTGGTCAACATTACCTGGGTGGATGTTGATGCTGCACCTGGGCTGCACATCAGCGCCCTTCCCCTGGCTAACCACAGCCAGCGTGGTGTCGTCCAGCATGCACTGTGGTAGGAGCTGCACATGTGACATTCCAGGACAGCTGCAGCTGTTGGAAGATGTCTGTGTGGTAGCCGGCATGCCAAGGATGCACATGTTGTCAGGGACGATGCTCCAGGATTGGGTGGCATCATCATCATCTGTGGCCGTGTCAAGCACTGCAAGATCATCCAGGAGGTCAAGTCCCAGGCAGGGGGTCAAGATCAGTAATGCAATGAACATACCCCACCTCCTGTGTGCTTGCCCCCACAGCAGCTGTCAATGTGCTAGCAATGGGTACATCTGGCTGCTGTCCCCCAGGCCATACATGGGACGCTGCAGCACCCCTGAGATGTGATGGAGCTGTAAAAGCAGAATAGGAGAGCATGGTCAGGGCTGCATGTCTATGGTGAGAAAACAGTGCCATTCACATGGAGGCGCACATGCGTGTCACAGGTGTGCAGGTGGTGGCACACATGCCAATGACTGCTATTGCAGGTCATTTTGCACACATGCCATACTGACAGGAGGGGTTGTCATGCAGTATGTGTGTTGCCACACAATGAACCATGTGAGGTACAGACAAAATGGCTAACACGCTCCCCTCCCAGCATGGCCCGCACTCCTGCACAGTGGCCAGCATGTAGCACACCAGCCCACTGAACATGCCAGACACACACCCTTACCATAGACAACAGGGGTGTACTCCAACACAACATTCATGGCCCAGCTATATGGTGCACTGACAGGAAAGAGTGACTGCAGACATGCGTGGTGATGCATGTACCTGTCCTACAACATGGGCAGAGTCACCCTTGTACGGAGGCCCTGCCGGCCCACCCCAGGGCCATGTACAGGTGTACTTTGGCTGCAGCTCTGTGCCTACACAGTGCTACAATGCCTGTATGACATGCCAGACACCACCTATGAACACCACATGCAGGCCTTACAATACCTGTGAAATGCATACCCACAGTGCTGCGTCGGTCCACCTCCTGAATCAAAACCACCACCAGGGACACCCTCAACAGAGGCATAGCTCAGGATTGAAGAGATTAGAGCCTCCTGTGCTGTCATGGCGGACACTGTTGAGGGCTCCCCCCCCCGTGACACTACGGGATGCCCGGAACTGGGCCAGACATTCCTTGGTCCGTATGCGCTCACTATGTGCTTGATGTATTCTTGGGGTGTATGGTTATACATCCCATGGCATTTACAGCCTCAGTCACCTTTGACCACCCCTTAGCCCATTCCTGTTGGGTTCCTGTCTTCCTGGTCAGGAAGTCCTCCCCTCAAAATGCAGGCCTCAATGAGGACCGCTAACTCATCCTTGTGAAAATAGGATGTCATCATTTCCTTCCCTCCTCAGGATCCATACTGGTGTCTGTGGAAATGACAGACAATCACATGGACAGGTACAGCATCAGTGCCATGTACTGTGAGACATGCAGACCTAAGGAGAAATCAATAAAAAAAGCCACAGTGTAAACACACTTACCTCCAAGGCTACACTACCTCTCGGTCACCTGTGTGGTGGGGTGGTGCATGCTGGCTCATTTATGGCTCAGCACATGCAAATGAGGGAATGTGCACACTACAGTGAGATGCAAATGTCTGGAAAGGGCAATGAGCTCATTAGCATATCCTGGTTGAATAGTGCAAAGTTGCACCTGTCGCATCTAAACGTGCATTGTGTATTTATTTGGGCACTGTGGACACACATCTCGCATTTCTGACACATGACAATAGGCATACACATCACTTTATTGTGCGGTCACAGACACACAACATCATTATTGGCATATCACATGGACGCCACCACGTGATGCAAATGTACGGCGGGCATGTATGGTGGCATAGCCACAGATGTAAACCATACAGATGGGTGTTGGTCGTGGGATCAGCTGATGTCCCCAACATGATGTCACCACGTGGCCACGCATGTGTGTTGGTAGGGGGCACAACCCATCTCCCACACGTCCCGTCACTACTGCGCATGTGCAGTAATGCACCATGGTACTCCTATCGCACATTCCAATAGCGCTCGTGCATGCTGCATGAGAACGACAATGTGTAGTCTATCGCACAACTGGCACTGCCAAGACACCTTGCAGTAACTGCCAGAGCAGCATCCCACTCAGCAGTTCCAAAGAAATGGAACATGCTGTAGCCAGATCGAGTGACAGGCCCTGCTCCCAGAGGTGGGGGAGATGGAACTGGCTAATTTATTCACCCTGGTAATCCCCTTAGAGGGCCAGCTCTTTGGGACAGAGGAGCTCCAGGAGGTATGCTCATGGGATGCTGATCACTCACACATGTGGTGGCAGTGTTGTGCTGTGTGATGGCTTCATATTGCTCTTGGGCCCTGTGTACCAAGCACTGTCCAGTGTGCCTGTACATGACTAGGGGCACTCTCCACTGACCACACAGGATCATCACTCGGTTGTCAGTCATGGTGCACACGTTGTGTGGTGCATGACATGTGTGGTGGCCTGCACCACACACCACTCACCCCACACTGCGCCATTGCATGGTGTGCCATTGCAAAATTGATGTCCATGACCCTACATCCACCCACATCGCATCACATGCTGCCTGGCACACATATCCCCATTGGTGTGGATCATGCCACTGTACTGTTGCAGTTAATTTGCCCTGTATGGCAGTGTGCACTGGCAGCCACTGCCTCAGCAGTCCGTTGGTGTTACCATGACCGTGCTGTGTGTGTGGCACCTACATGGTGCAGACAGTGGCACACTACAGGTGTTGTGGGTCATCCCTACTGTTCCCAGTATGGGTGGACATTGTGGCCCTGCTCCTTCACATGACACAAGGCCTGTGTCACATCCACCACTGTCCATGGCCATATGTTGCCATTGTACACTGTCCATGTTTATCTGTTGTCTGTCATCCAGTCATGCCAGTCAACACCATTGTGTCGCAGTGCACCATGTGTGTGCCATACAGCTGTGGGTATTTAGTCAATAGCCTTTCACAGTGACACAGCACATGGGGCCATCTGTGTCAGTGGCACCAGCCATTGTGCACTGTGTAGCCAGTGTTATCTGGGCCCACAGTGTTGCTTAGCTATGTGCCTGTGCACCCCTCCACTGGGCAGCTGGATGGCACCTGGACGGTGTGGCTGTCACCTTGCATGATACCTGTTCTGCTCATCCTATTTTATCTGCGTGTCTTCTGGTTGTTGCTGTGTGCTACTGGGAGTGTGCTAGTTTGTTCTGGTGGTGGTGCTCATAGGCCTATGTGTGTTGCCCTGTGCCATCCAACAGTGTGTTACACTGTGGTGACCTCTGCCACCAGTGCATGTGTGCCCAAAGTGCACTGGCATGGCCCAGGGTGTTGTTCTAATGTGCAGACATGTCCCCTACCATTGACTCTGCTCCTTGCAGTGGCTACCTCCATCCACAGTGTGTTGCTGCATGTTCCAGGCCCTGTGTGCATGTGGTGGGTGGTGACAGATGACAGCCGCTAGGCATAACCTCTGTGGCAGGGTCCTTGACATGGTCCCTGGTCACCTCTAGGACACTCTGCCCCATTTGGGCTGTGCATGTGTGTTGCCATGTCTTTCTGCAGGTGTGACCTTTGTTGACAGTCTGTGGTTGTGGCATGGCTCATTGGCATGTCTGGGATAGTGTTTGGGGACGTGCCTGTGAACACACCCTATGGTGTGACCTTGCCGGTGTGCCCCACAGGTGTTCCCCTGCAACTTGCCTGCCCAGTGGTCCTGTGTGTGTCCATAACCCCCCATGGCTTTGCAGCAGTCACTTGTTGTCTGCCGGCATGCTGTTGCCATAGCTGTCTACTATGTGGGCATCTGCATGGCTGTGCACAGGCCGGGTTCTCTGTCTGTTTAGTAGGTGTGTAGCAGTAGTGGTTGGGCCAGGCATGTGTGTATGCAACATGCCATCCAGACATGCCTGCATGTTTGGCCTTCGGTGGACAGTTGCATACATCTGTGGTCTTGCCTCTGGTGCACCTGTGGCGGGTGTTGCCCAACCGTCGCCATCACATACATGGACCACTGCTTGTGGCCAGTGTGCTTTTGCACAGAACACTGTAGCTCGGACACACAGCTGTGTGGAACACAGCAACATGTCCCTTTGCTGGTTCATTGCAGGGCCCAGAAATCTACATAAACAGCCAAAAGCCGTATACCCCCTCAGATGTGCCGTGCCCTCCTGGGGCTCGCACCTTGCCACCAGAGGAAAAGCTACAAGCCTGTCCTGGGAAGCAACCCATGATTCTGCTATGCAAATTAGCAGACCCTGAGGCTTTCTTCCCCTGTTGAAACTGCCACCCGGGATCCTCTGTACTCCGGTTCATTGCAGGGCCCAGAAATCTACGGAAACAGCCAAAAGCCGTATACCCTCTCAGATGTGCCGTGCCCTCCTGTGGCTCGCACCTCGCTGCCAGAGGAAAAGCTACAAGCCTGTCCTGGGAAGCCGTATACCCCCTCAGGTACATTGGTATTTGGCGCCTTTGGACATTCTGAATTTTCAGCGCCAGCACTCTGATTGGAGGATCTCAGCCTCACTGACTTCTTCCTGCTGGTCTCCATTTTACCTGGCTTCATTAGAGATGTTTATCAGCGCTGCTGACCCTGGGAGACTATCCTTTTTTGTAAAGCAAGAATTTCTTTTTTTTTTTTTTCTACTTTCTCATTTGCAAATTATACTACTTAGCCACTAGAGGGCTACAGCAGCTGTATTTTCTGTTAAAGAGGAAACACATTATATTTTCTACTTCCTCTTCTGCTCTAGTGGACCTGGGATACCTCCCTTTCTGAGGACCTTCCCCGGGGTTTTTCTGCCTGTTTCTCAGGCCAAACCATGCTCATCCACTAAGGCTGCAAGTCTTGAATGCCTGCCCCCACTACCATTCTGTACTGGTGGAGCAGGGCCAGAAACAGAAACGAAAGTTACAGACCAATCTTGGCACACTGGATTGCAGCCTTGAACCACCTCACTGGCTTAGATGCAAAGAGTTGCTCCACAGGTGCGTTTAGCACCAAAACCGCCTCTCAGCCACCAACAAAAGAATTTTGAACTTATGACACCTGATCACCGATTAATCTAGGCTTCTAGTGGCGTTTACTGCTGGCTGTTGTGACGTTTAGATCTACCATGAGAAATTACAGCTTGTTCCTCAGTGTGTCACTAGCTTTACTAGCACTCAGCTCAATTCTTCAGAACCCTCATCCCTCCTTAAAGTGGAATGACCCTTGCGCTTCTCCCTTTCCTGCATCCAACAGCTTCTTTCAGGTAGCCATTCTGGACTACTGGGCTTCTCAGCTGTCTTTGCCGGGGAGTGGGACATCTCCCAAGCTGCCTCTACAGATTACTCCCCCATACAGACTTGAAACTTCCTGCTCATGGCAAATTTCTGCTAGGACACTAGTGGCTGCAACACTAGGCCAGTATAACACCAGGAGTGAATACAGGCCTACCCATCAACACCGCTTCCCCTATCACTCAAAAAATAATGTCTAAAAATTACATTTCGCTGCCTTAAAAAGAATCCTGCTTCTTTTACTATTGTGCTCAGGCAATATCGAACTCAACCCAGGACCATTAGACACCCTTGCTTCTCCATCAGACCTGGCAGGTATCAAAGGAATGTCTTATGCATCTTAATGCCTGTAGTTTGCTGAAAAAGTTCATCCTTATCCAGGCTTGGGTGAGCCACACCCTACCTGACGTCCTAGTGATCACTGAGACCTGGCTTAGGCCAGCTACCTCAGACAAAGAAATCAATATCCCAAATTATTTACTTTTCTGAGCGGATAGGCAATCAAGAGGAGGTGGGGTGGCAGTTTATGTAAGGGACAAATACTCAGCCGCATGCATAGACGCATTGTCCTCCCCCAAAGAATTCGAGTGCTTGACCCTAAAGATCAAATTTTCTCCTTACAGTGCACTCTGTGTAATAGGCTGCTATAGGCCCCTTCTGCCAGGCCTCATCTCCTGTCTCACCTCAGTTCCGTACTGGGGCTCAGTTCCTTGGAAACCATTATTCTTGGCGACCTGAATTACAATTGGCTATCAAGTGCATCAGCTCCCTTGAAATCCTTTTGTGACACTCTAGGGCTGGTGCAACTCATTGGCAAGCTTACTCGCCCAAATAAAAAGAACCTTAACAACAGCTCCCTCTTAGATGTAATTTTGGTTCGCAAGCTACACCTGTTCTCTCATGTCGGAACATTTTTCTCAGACATTAATGATCATTGTGTAATCACCACCATTAGATCCATGCACAACCCACAGTTTGTGGCAAAGTTCTTTATCAAGAGGTGCAAACGCAACTTTGATTTGTTTGCTTACGTCCATGACTTGAAACATTCAATGCAATGGCAGGAATTCTTCCTAGACAAAATGGTTAACAGGGAATATACCATTTTTTATGATATTTTAAGTGAGGCTTTAAATAAGCATGCACCCTTGGATAAGGTGCAGGTCAGGAGCAGCAACTGGTGTGAAGCAAATAAATAAATCAAAACGAAAGAAAAAGCCACTATGGTTCTCAAAAAAGGTGGTGGTGAAGGTTAGGGAGAAAAAGACAGCATTAAGGAAGTATAAGGAAACACAGAAGGAGCAGGACAGCGAACAGTACCAGTTAAGGCAGGAGGAAGCAGGGAGGGTAGTCAGAATAGCAAAGGCACAAACTGAGGAAAAGATAGCTAACTCAGTTAAGAAGGGGGGTTAAAACCTTTTATAGGTATATCAGGGAGCATAGAAAGACAAAGGGAGGGATAGTGAGGCTGAATAAAATGGATGGTGGGTGGGCAGAGAGTGACAGTGAAAAAGCAGGGATACTGAATGAATACTTCTGTTCAGTATTCACAAAAGAGGAAGTGGGGAAGGTGCCTAATCCAATTAACAGAAGCACTCTGGAGACCGGGGTCGATCCCAGTCCTTTCACAGAAGAAAGAGTTCTGAAAGAACTCCTAAAACTGAAGGTGGACAAAGCAATGGGGTCAGATGCAATTCACCCCAGAATTCTAAAAGAATTAAGCAGAGAACTAGTGACACCACTGACTACCCTTTTTAACAAATCATGGGAGGATGGTGTGGTACCTGAGCACTGGAATAAGGCAGATGTGATTCCCCTTCACAAACGTGGGGCCAAGACAGAGGCAGGAAACTACAGACCTGTCAGTTTGACCTCTGTGGTAGGGAAAATGATGGAATCACTTCTGAAGGAAAGAATTGTTGAGTACCTAGAGGCCAGTGGGGCACAGGACCCAAGGCAGCATGGGTTCACAGCGGGAAGGTCATGTCAGACTAATCTAATTGATTTCTTTGACTGGGTGACCAAAGTAGTAGACCAGGGAGGGGCTGTGGACATGGCCTACCTAGACTTAGGCAAGGCATTTGACACAGTCCCACACAAAAGATTAGTAGTGGGTAAAACATTGGCTGAACAACAGGACACAGAAGGTAATTGTAAATGGAGTCCACCCTTAAGAAAGAGGGGTTACTAGTGGGGTACTGCAGGGTTCAGTACTGGGTCCAGTCCTTTTTACGATCGCTTGCGCGCATGCACAAGGAACGTTTAGGGAGAGTAGCACACTTTGGAGGTGTGCCTCTCCTGTTCAATCCACTGCTCCATTGAGCAGGCGTGGCAGTCCTGCACCAGCGGTGCGGGGAGCTGTGTGTATGACAGCAGTGGTCCTCTTCAGAAAACCACGCTGTCATACACAGCTCAGTGACCTCACACCCCCAAGCTTTGGTGCCACGCTGGGAGCCCACCCCAGCATGGCAAACGCCCCAACATCATCTGCTGACGGGGCCCAATCCCGGTCGGCTCCCATCCCCCAAACGCCCCCAAAGCTTTGGAGCACGCTGGAGCCCACCCCAGTGTGGCAAACGCCTCGTGTCGCTCTTTTTTTTTTTTACCTAGAAATAAAAACGGTCCCATGGCGCTTCTCCCTGAACCCCTTCCACAACCTGCACCCACCCACTGCGCACCCTGCCTCCCCACACCCTCCCTCACCCCATACTTACCTCCGGAGCTCGGCACGACTATCATCGCTGGACCGGGAACACGTCTGCACTATTCAAAGCCGACTGCGAACTGAGGAAATGCCGGTAAGCTGTATAATGGGCTAGATGGGGGGTTTTCAACTTTGTTGCATATCTCAGGCATTTTTTGGAATTGTTGCACCAAATTTTCAGCATGGGGTTTTTGGGACCCCTTCTCATGAATGATGTCACTGTCATGGCGTTATTGGGACTGAAGGGTGATTTAAGTCACTAGCCAAAATCACCTTGCAGGCCGGATTAATGAAATGACACTGCCAGCGTTCATAAGGTGAGCTCTCAAAGCCTATTTGAAAATTCTAGGAAAAATTCTAAAATGACCGGCTTAATGAGCGTATGCTATGCAGTTCCTACGAGGCTTGTAAGTTCAATCTTTCAATATTTTACTCCAGATTTTCAACATTACCATTTTACCACACTTCTTACTTAGGTAGTACAGCTGTCATTTTCATCTCACCCAAAGCGTGTTTCCATACATATGGCGCACAATGGCACAGTCCAGTGTGCACAATCAATGTATGGGACACATTAAGAATATCACAGTGACACTGTTCATTAGCAGAGGTCTTAAAATGGCTATGTTGAAAATTTGTGAAAAATTCCTAAAATGACTGTTTTATGAGCGCATGCTATCGCAGTTCCTATGCTCGCTCGTAAGTTTGCGAATTTTCAATATTTTCACTCCAGATTTTCAACATTGCCATTTTACCACACCTCCTTATGAGCAGTGCAGCTGTCATTTTTCACATCTTGCCCAAAATGTGTTTCCGCCCATGTAGCGCACAATGGCACAGTTGGTGCGCAAACTCAGTGTATGGGACACATTAAGAAAATCAATGTCACTGTTCATGAGCAGAGATTTTAAAATGGCTGTGTTGAAAATTTGGTGAAAAAATTCCTAAAAATAACTGTTTTACGAGCGTCGTTGTGCAATTCCTCGCTTGCTTTCGTAAGTTCGCGATTTCAATATTTGCACTCAATGACTTCCAAATACCTAAACAGCACATAGAAGCAAGCAACATTGGCATTGACAAATGCTTGTTTATTTTATGCATTCACTTGCATGCATGTGCAAGGAACGTTTTAGGACAATGCGACTTTTGGTGTGTGACCCTCCTGTCCAATGCTGTGCTCAGTGTAGTGGTGCAACCCTGCTGCACCAATGGATGCATGAGCTGTCTATGACAGCAGTTTGGCTACAGTGGTCTTCAGTTAAAAGAAAAGCACCACTGCAATTAGCGGTGGTCACATGTGTATTTAGCATATTGATGTCACCTTTTCCCTCTGGCTGCTATAAAATCCCTCCCACTTCCTCCCTCTGCTGCCGTCTGCCCTGCTCCCTTGTTATTGCCCCCACCAAACACATTCTATGTGCAGATGGAGTGCACAGTCCCCATTGTCTCCAGGCCCCCCTCAACAACACACCCAGGTGACATGCTGAGAGCCCACCCCAACATGCCCATTGATCCTGTAAATGGAAAACTGTCCCGTAACATCTTTTTGTTTTAAAACCTGTGAAAACAGAAAACCGTCCCTCGCTGTGTCTTGTATACCTCCCGGAACCCACACCCACCCTCTACACCCACCTCCCCTCACCCCATACTTACTTCCGGGCCTGGCGCAATGATCTTCAGGTGGGAACATGTCTGCACCTCTTGAGCGAAGGCAAACTGAAAAATGATGGTAGCTGTATAATGGCATAAATGTTTTTTTTTCCAACTTATGTGGCTATCTCGGGCATTTTTGCAAATTTTGGCACCACATTTTCAACAGGGGGTTCTTGGGACACCACCTCATGAATTCAGTTACTGTCATGTGAGTTATTCGGTCCCCAAAGGTGATTTCGTGGTCACTGCACAAAATCACCTTTTGGGATTGATTAACTAAACAACAGTGTCACTGTTAATGAGGTGGGCTCCCAAAATTCTATGTTGCAAATTAGGTGAAAAAATGTTAAAAAATGACTGTGTTACGAGCGTGCGTTGCGCAGTTTCCACGCACACTCATAACTTCGAGAATTTGAAATACTTTCACTCCAGATTTTCAACACTGGCATTTTTTCACACCTCCTTATGAACAGTAACATACTAACATACTATTTGCCAGCAGATTAGGCCTTACGGTCTATCGAGTCTGCTCGAACTTTAGATCCTTAGTTGGGTGCCGAGACCCTCCCATCTCTTGTGCTCCAGAAACCCGTATCATCCATCCCCACCCCCCTGGGACAGGCCATCATCTGATAAATCCACTTTCTGTGTCTGTCCCATCCTCTCTTGAAGCCCTCCACTGTGGATCTCTGAACTAGCTCACCAGGCAGTGCATTCCAAGGGTCCACCACCCTCTCAGTGAAAAACCTCCTCCTCTTTTCCCCCCTCACCCTTCCACCTTCCAACTTCAAACCATGCCCTCTGGTGAAACCTCCCTGCTTTATTCTACAGATACCCTCCATGTTTACCCTATTTATTCCCTTGAGGTACTTGAAGACCTCAATCATGTCCCCCTTGTCTCTCCTCTCCTCCAATGAAAACAGACAGAGCTCCTTAAGTCTGTCCTCATACGTCAAATCCCCTAGCCTCTCATATCATCTTTGTTGCCCTCCTCTGTACCCTCTCCAGGAGCTGTATGTCCCTCTTCAGTGTGGTCTCAGTACTGTACACAGTACTCAGGTGTGGTCTAACCAGTCCATTGTACAGCTGACAGAATCACTTCCTTGCTCCTAGGGATGATCCCCTACGATGCATCCCAACATCCTGTTTGCCTTCTAGCGCTCTCCTGCACTGCTAAGAGTTATTCATACATGCATCCACCATGACCCCTAGGTCTTTTCCCCTATTAGGGCCTCCAGTGCCTCCTCCCAGGGTGTACCTGTGTTTGGGGTTTCCCGACCAAGATGCAACACCTTGCACTTGGTGATATTAATTTAATTTCCATGTGTGAGCCCAGCTTTCCAGGTGTCCAGGTCCCTTGCAGACCAACCTCCCTCTTCTCCCTCAGCTACTGCTCCCATCTGAGAGTCATCCGCAAAGAGACTCATTTCACCCTATACCCTCCCTGATGTCCGATATGTATGCATTAAACAGGATCGGACCCAGGACCGAACCCTGCGGTACCCCACTACCAACCTCTCTAGGTTTGAGGCTCCACAGACCACTACTCTCTGAGTGCATCCAGCTAGCCAGTTTTCAATCCATCTGACCATCAAAGGGCCTACTCCTAACCCCATCAGTTTCTCCACCAGACCATTGTGGGGACAGAGTCAACGCATTGCTGAAGTCCAAGAATAATACATCCACAGGCTTACCCCTGTCCAGTTCTGATGTTATCCATTCATAGAACTCCACAAGGTTGGTTTGACATGATCTATCTGGCACAAACCCATGTTGCCGACAATCCAGACCTCCACCTCCTCCAAGTACACCCCAATCGTTCCTTTAGTATACTCTCCATTAATTTTCCCACCACGAGGTCAAACTGATGGGTCTATAGTTACCTGGTACTTCCTCGACCCCCTTTATGGATTGGTACCATGTGCCTCTCGCCAATCCCTAGGTACCCTCCCTGTCTCAAGTGACCTGCTGAAAAGCTCCGCAAGGGGTGCAGCCAGTATGTCCGCCAATTCCCATAGTACTCTCGGATGAATGCCATCCGGCTCAGGAGAGTTGTCTTTCTTTAGGGCCTTGAGGGCTAACTACACCCTTTTGGCGGAGATAGCATCATCCGTCCCCTCCACCTTACTGGCCTTTTTATCTTTACCCAGATGTGACACCCCTGGGGTAAATCTCTCTCCCTCTTGCTCCATTTCTGTTGCTCCCCTGATCCCACTTACTGACGTTTCTATCCCCTTCGTGCCTTGCTTTGTAGATATCCCATCCCTCTCCCTAGTGAACACAGAGGCAAAGTACTCGTTAAATACCTCTGCCTGGTCCCTCGCCTCTTCCACCCACCCTCCTTCTGATCTCAATCTGCTGAGATGGCCCTTAGTTTTCTCCATCCCCAATGTACGCAGAAGAACCCTTTTCCCTCCATGTATCCCCTGTGCCAGCCGCTGCTCTTTTACTGGACTTTGCTCCCTCACCATACAGGTGACTTTTCTAGATGCAAGCTGGTACATTTCCTTATCCCTATCCCTCTTGTTGTTTTATATTTTTGTAGGCCGCCTTCTTTCTCTGACTGCTACCTGTACCTCACTGGACCACCAGCATGGTTTGTGACCTTGCTCCTTACGTTTCAACTTAGCGCAGATCCTGACTGCCTCATGAAGTCCCGTTTATGGACCTCCATCTCCTTTCCACACTTGTCATTGAGGTAATCCCCATCAAGTGATCCTTGAGAATATTTCCCATGCCCATAAAGTCTGCCCCAAGTCACTACCAGTGTCCTAGATCTCCCCCCCTCCCCATGCTTATTTGAAACCAGACAGTATTGTGGTCGCTCCCAGTCAGGGGTCTTGTACAACCATGTCCCTCACCAGATCCCCATCTGCCAGAACCACATCCAGGACATGCCCCTCCCTTGTGGGCTCATCACATGCTGTGTTAAGAACACATCCTGGAAGCCATCCAGCAGCCTCTGCTCCTTGGCCGCAGAGGACATGGTTCCCAGTTTGTACCCGCATGTGGGTCCCCATCAACACCACTCCTTCCCCTTTTGGTCCACACTGGGCAATGATGTTGTCCAGCAAACCATCCTCTAGAACATCCACTCATCCCGGGGGCCTATATGCTACTACCCAGCTTGACCTTATCTCCTGCTGAGGATGTTAAGGTGACCCATAAGGCCTCCACGTTTCCCTCTGCCTCTTCTACCCTAGCAATTTCTATGTCATCTCTAATGAACATAGCCACTCCACCCCTCTGCCCTCCTTTCTATCCTTCCTGAGCATAGTGTACCCCGTGCGTTTGGGTCCCAGTCATGGTTTTGTTGGGCCATGTTTCGTGGCCACCACATCACCCCACCCGAACAGCATGGCCTGGAACTCTGGCAACTTGTTTCCCAAGCTCCTGGCATTTACTAACACCAACCCCCACCCCTTATCCCTGATCCTCTTTGTCGAACCCCACCCATATTCCTTATACTTCCATCCTTCCTCTGCTCCTCCTGAGACCTCCATCCCCAATCTGTTTCCCCCCTTCCCCCCTTGGGCGTGAAGGCTACTCCCCTCATCTGGAGGAGAGGGCTTCTGGTCAGCCCCTCCCTTATCCCTCCCCCTCACAAGTTTAAACCCCACCTTTCTTGTATGTAGTCAGCCATCCCTGTTTGAGGACTTCCTTCCCTAATGGGGCAAGATGAAACCTGTCCTTGGCATATAGTCCTTTATCCTCCCAAACTCCATTCCAGTTCCCTAACACTCCCAACCCACTCTCTTCACCCCACTTCCTGAGCCAGTCATTAACCTCTGTGAGCTTCTCATTTTTCTCCACTGAAGCCTTTGGTACTGGCAATATCTCCGAAAGAATGTTGCATCCATTATCCCAACAGACTCTGGCAAGTTCTTGGAACCTTGCTTGGATTTCCAAATGCTATTTCCCTCTAGATCATTAGTTCCCAAATGCACCAGAAATCGGTTTCCTCCACAATCCTAACCATTTCATACACCATGAACTTTTCTCTGTGCACTGTCAGCCCAGAGATACTCACTACCTTCACCTGGCTATGGCATCCTCCCCCCTGTCCCTCCCACTGGATACCCCTAATCATCGAGTCTCCCAATAACAGAACCTTAACACCGCCATCATCCTTATGGTTACCTCCACTATGCCCTCTCAGCCCTCCTTCCCCCCCCATTCATGATCTCAATTTCGTGGGAGTCTTCCTGCCTTATTAGAGACCCCCTTGTCACCCTCCCCTTTCTGCCTCCCTTGCTATTTGGCCCACTTAACTCAAACTCCCTCTGAATAGGTGTCCCCTTTAACCCTCTCTTATTCGAACCATTTATCCTGGACCTGATGGTTTCTCCTTCCCCACCACCATCCTCCCTCTTGAATAGTACCCTGCCTCCAGAGGCTCTCTGTGGGTCCCCTTTAGCTAGGGCCCCATCCTTGGTACTGACCCCCCTGCTGAAGGGGGGCTCCTCTCCCACCTCCTTGTCTTCCAGTTTCTCTCCAATCATGCTCTCTTCTCTCATGTCTGGAATATGTTGCATCTCCCCCATTTGCTTAACATATATGTTTCCGCTTCTCCCTCTGGGACTATTTCTATCCTTTCCATAGCTGGTCTGTGATGCCCTATGGGTATCAGACTCCCTCCCCCCGGCCTCTGTATAAGTTTTCTCATTTCCACCAACCCCTTCCTCCCCCTCTAGGTTGCTTAGTAGCTCAAATTTATTGTGACACTCTATGTCAGCCTCCATCAAGTAACCCGAGTTTCCCCTGACTGCACCTCTAAACTGCCCCTCTTCTTCCCCTCTTGCTCTGTTCACCTTAGGGCTCCCTTCCCACAAGTCTGCTGTTTTAGACTTCCTACAACAGCCCCTCCTGACTCTTCCCCTCCACTATCTTTGTATTCAGAATGTTCACCCGTCGCTTTCCCCTTAGCATCAACTTCCCTATCTAAGGGTCCTCTGTCCCTAATATCCCCCTCCTGCTTGCTGTAACATAACGTCCTGTAATTTCAGGCGTTGCCCCAGCCTCCCTCAGCCCCACCCTTCTGCTGCCTATATCCACACCCTTATCCTTGGACACCCCCAGCTCCCCAGCTTACTCCTTAACCAATATACCTCACTCCTGATACAAGATAACTGTCTACAGAGTGGGCAGCCTCCCTCTCTCCAGGCCCAGTTTAGAATTATTGCCATCCCACAGCCTGTGCAGCCTACAACCCTTCCGAAGATGTCTGCCATGGTGGAATATGGCCACCCTGTTTATCCCCCCTCTGTTTATAATGGCACACCCCCTTTTCTCAGTCCCTTTCCCCTGGAATACAGTTTCTCTCTATACTGACTGTAGTTATTTACAAACCCAATTTCAACCCCACCAATAAAGTTCCAAAGTTTCACAAACACATACAGTCCAGTGTGTGTTCGGTCCCACTAACAGTGTGTGTAAGCAGACATCAGGTACCGTATGATGTCACAGGCCCACCAGCTCCTGTTGCTTCGAATTTCAGTCCTAAAACAGAAATACTCAGCCCTTCAATCCCAACCCCCAGTGGCTTTTCAGTATTTAAGAAAGCCTACAAAACAGGGTGGGTGGCAGGGCTCTTACCAAACACCAGGCAAACAACACATTTAAATTTCCCTCTAATTAACCCTGACAAACAACAGTCCCCAAACCTCCAAAGTTACAATATCACAGCCCAAGTAACAGTTCTAATTCAAGGTAATAATTTTTACCACATAGAGCTAATTTCACTTACAAACTATTCAAATATTTCAGTTAAAACAGAATATAACCCCAGACCTCTGTCCAACCAACCTGCTGCTTTGAGTTCCCAAGTGAACAAAGTACAGCTGACATTTTTCACATCCTGGCTGACATGTGTTTTTGCACATCCAGCGCACAATGGTGTGGTCACAGTGAGAAATCAACGCTCAGGACAGATTATGAAAATCACAGTGACACTGTTCATGAGCAGAGGTCCCACAATGCCTATGTTGAAAATTTGGTGACAAAAGCCCACAAAATGACTGTGTCATGAGCGTTCATTGCGCAGTTTCCATGTATGCTCATAAGTTCGAGAAATTGTTGTATTTTCACTCCAGATGTTTAACATTGCCACCCCTACACCTCCTATGAATACTACAGCTGTCATTTTCACATCCTGCCGAACTGTGTTTTGCACATGTGGAGCACAATGGTGTAGTAGTCTTAGGAAATCACACTCAGGACACATTAACAAAATAACAGTGGGACTGTTCTTAAGCAGAGGTCTCAAATGCTTTTATGAGGTGGGGGTAACAAAAAGGTCATGCTGAAAATTTATAGTGCAAATACCAGCAATCGCACAGGGCATTAGGGTAAAGCACCATACGTGCCAAACACCACTGCAAATACCTGCAAGCGAACGTTCGGCATTGACAAATGCTTGTTAATGTCGTTATAAGTGACATTGCAGAGGGACTGGAAGGAAAAGTATGCCTCTTTGCAGATGACACAAAGATCTGCAACAGGGTTGATACACAAGGAGGCATGGAAAGGATGAGACGGGACTTGGCAAGGTTGGAGGAATGGTCAGAAGTATGGCCGCTTGGATTCAATGCAAAGACATGCAAAGTAATGCACCTGGGAAAAAAAAACCCAGGGGAAGATTTCACAATGGGGGTAGTAATAACAACAAAATGGAAAGAGACCTGGGGTAATCATATCAGATGACCTTAAGGTTGGCAAGCAATGTGAGAAGGCGGTAGGGAGGGCTGGGGGGATACTGGGATGTATAGGAAGAGGTATCACCAGCAGAAAACAGGAAGATGTCATCCCCCTGTACAGACAGTTGGTGAGACCCCATCTGGAGTACTGCATCCAGTTCTGGAGACCCCATCTCTGCAAGGACATAGACAGGATGGAGGCAGTTCTGAGGAGGGCAACTAAAATGGTGCAGGGTCTGCAAGAGAGGCCATACGAGGAGAGACTAAAGGAGCTTAATATGTATACACTTGAGGAAAGGAGGGATGGGGGGACATGATAGAAATGTTTAAGTACCTCAGTGGAATCAACAAAGTCCAAGAGGGTAGCATCTTTCAGAAAAAGAGATGTGCAAGAACAAAGGAACACAATTTGAAGATAGAGGGGGGACGGCTCAGGGGCAATGTGAGGAAGTATTTTTTCACAGAGAGGGTGGTGGACGCATGGAACAGCCTTCCTGAGGAGGTTGTGGGGTCTAAAACTGTGGGAGAATTCAAGAATGCATGGGACAGACATAAGGCAATTTTTGTGGGGGGTAGGAAGAAATAGGCTGTTGGTTAAATAGGATCTGCAGCTTATCTTATAGGTAGGGAAATGGGCAGACTAGGTGGGCCAAGTGGTTCTTATCTGCCGTCAAAGTCTATGTTTCTATGTTTCAGCTACCGTTGGTTCTCGCCTGAGCTCGAAGCTTTCCTGTTAGAAAGGGATACTTTATGGAAAAAAGCCAGAAGAAGCAAGAACGACTAGGATTGGTGTCTTTTTAAGAGAGCACGAAACAAGTCCACCAAGTTGGTCAGAGCAGCCAAGGCCACCTACTATTGTTTGGAGCTAGCCACTGCCTCAAGAAATCCTTCAAAGCTCTGGAAAACATTAAAAGACATGTCTGGACATGCACCTGGTAATTCCATTCCAGCAAAAATTAAGTCCGGTGGCAGCGTTATCGCTAACCCATCAGAGATATTGGAAGCCCTCAATAACCATTTTGCAACGGCAGGGCTAGCATTTGATACTTCTCCTGCCAATGACCTCCGCACAGCTCAGGGCCCACCAACCCATGAGTTCCCCTCTACTAAGGAGGCCTTCTCCCTCCTGCCTGTCTCTCTAAAAGAGGTGGAAGACCTACTGCTGCAACTGGACACCAGGAAGGGAACAAGCTCTGACCTCATAGAGCCATACTATCTGAAATGTGCCTACCATGTGCATGAGGTGCCAATCACCCACATATTCAACATGTCACTCTCCCAGGGTAGCCTCCCCCCCTCAATAGAAAATAGCCCATGTCATCCCTTTATTAAAAGCAGGTGACCCCTGTGATCTAAATAACTACAGACCGATCTCTATCCTCCCCATCCTGTCTAAATTACTAGAAAAAATAGTGTGTGGCCAGCTAGGGATATACTTAGAATCCAGAAGCCTATTAAACCCGGTTCAGCCTGGATTCAGAGCAAAGCACAGCACCATAACAGCCCTACCTAAGGTGACCAGTGATTGGCTCCTAGACCTTGACAACAAGAAGCATGTCTGTGCTGTTTTCTTGGATCTTAGTAAAGCATTCAACACAGTTGATCACAGCCTGCTTCTTTACTCCCTAAGCACCTTAGGACTGGACCATAAATCTATGTGCTGGTTTGCAGACTACCTTGGAGAATGGAAACAGCAGGTTAAAGCTGAAGGTGATCTTTCTCTATTAAAACCTATGTTGAGGGGCATGGCCCCGGGCTCTATCCTTGGTCCCCTCCTGTTTGCAGTCTACATTAACAACATCAATGACCCCATCAAAAAAGCCAACATCCACTTATTTGTGGATGACACTGTACTGTACTTGAGTCGTCCCATGCCGGAAGCAGCCTGTGAAGACCTCCAAGCTGAATTTAGCCTTCTACAATACCAGCTCATAAACAAAAAGCTTTTGCTCAATGCAAAAAAGACAAAAGCCATGCTCTTCTCCCTTCCCCCTTACATGTGGCAATTCCTGCTGGAGGGAGCTATCCCACAAATTACCACTGTTCTTGGAGAAACACTAGAGTATGTAGCTAAATTCAAATATCTAGGAGTTTGGCTCGATCATAAACTTTCCTTCGCTGAACATCTCGAAGAACTATAGAAGAAACTAAGGCAAAGATTAGGACTATTCTACAGAATTAACCACCTGCTCACAAAGGAGGTCAAGATTCAACTGGTTCAAACTACCTTCCTATCTTTAATAGATTATGCGGACCTGCTCTACAGCCACTGCACTGCCTCTGCACTGGCTAAGTTGGACACCCATTACCACAGAGCTATCAGGTTCATTACTGGCCTTCCATTTTCCACACACCACTGCTCCCTGTACTCTTCGTTAGGCTGGACTTCCCTTCACTATAGAAGGAATAGAAACACCGCCCTATGGGCCTTCAGAGCGGTAACCAACAAGCTCCCCTCATATGTCTCAGATTGTATTCCCCGGAGGGTTAGGCACCTACGCTCTAAGGAGCTATTCCCTAGTTGCCCTCCAAGTTCGAAGGGTCAAAACACATTTCGGCAAAGTTGCTCTTAGCTTCTCTTTACCCACATTGTGGAATGGTTTACAAAGGAACTTGAAGCTGAGCTGCCCTGTTAGCCTGAATATCTTTAAGGCGCTCTACGATCACTACATGAAAGCACCTTGAAAATGTTTTCCTCACTGCTAGCTCACTAATTCCGCAACTTCCCCTTTCCATCCTGACGCTCGCCATGTTTCTACCCCTGGCTCTCACTCTTTTTCTACTAACTCGTCTTCTGCACCCACCTTTCTCTGTCCACTCCAGCCTGGCTAAAGTCCCACCCCATCCATAGCAGTGTCCCAATTATCTACCCCTCCTCTGTCATTATCATAATAAACAAGTACACGACAGCCATCGTCACTTTCTGTGGTTTTAGCTCAATGTTTTCCCCAGTCGTCAGTAATATATCCCTCCTCTTCTTTATCTCTCTAACCTGCCATCCCATACATGACCTCTTTCCCCTATATGTGTAGTTGCCGGCTGCCTCACTCAAAAGATCTTTGCTTATAACCCCTGTATACCTATGGTTGATTGTACATCTGCTGACTTCTTTAATTGTAAAATAATGCTGTTTCTTTTTTTATTTCAACCTTGTACTGCACTGTATACACTGTATATGCTTTTTCTTCCTTGTATATTATTGCTTTTTGTATGCCTGCTTCTGTACTGTACTTTGATGTATTCATGACCAGGTCCACCTTGCAAATGAGCATTGCTCAATGGTGCTCGCCTGGATAAATAAAGATTTTGATTGACTGATTGATTGATTGCCATATCCTGTCCATGTCCTGCCCTGCCATTGCCTGTTTCTGCAGCCAAATCCCATTCAGTGCACTGTGTGTCACAGTACCATGGCACGTCACCTGTCATTAGTGGGTTTGGTGGTGTGGCAGCCCTGTGCACTGGACCACGCATCGGTGGGCCTGCACATCACCTTCATTGCATGTGGGGAGGATTCTGTCTGTGATTGGCTGACCTGTGGCACTGAAGCCGTGTTTTGTTTGTCTTTTTCCTCCCATAGGACATCATGCCACAGCTGGGATTGGAGCCACCAGATGATGGCCGCAGGGACGCCTATTGTTTAGGGATCGACCAGCATCATCACAGCAGATATTGATGGCCATTTATAGATAACTGGGAGTGGCAGTGCGGGCCATCCATGAACTCATGAGGACTGTGTCAGGTGGTAGGCTGTGCCAGGGTGCACCATGCTCATGCCATTCAAGGCACCAGGCCAATATGGGCGGTAGTTGTATACATCACTCTTGTAAATATTTCCTGTTGACCCTACACCCACACCCTCACCCATCGCTTGTATATAGTCCCCCCCACATGCCGTGTTCACCTTTTCCCCTCAGCCTCCCCTTGTTTCACTGTATATAGTTTGTATATATTGTGATACTTTTGTTCATTTATGGTGTTTCTCCATTCGATTCTTTTGTTTATTTTTGGTACTCCTGGTTTGCTTTTGTTATTGCTGTTGTTGTTGTTGATGTTGTTACTTTGTTCATTGCATTAAAGTATTTCTTTGTTTTTTGACATGGCTGTGTGTGTTTCCTTATTCCATTGTTATTGCTGCCTGCTGTGTGGCACATGTGGCCCACATACCCATGGACACCGCTGCACAGGTGTGCAACTGCCATCACCTCACCCAGTGAACCCTGTCCCCTGGGTGTGGCCACCTCTGTGTCTGGCACAGACGTCCCTGCACTGGTTGCATGGGGTTCTTGTTGGTGGTCCTTGTGTCCCTTTCCACTGGTTCCCTGTGTTGGTTCTGTGCCCCTCTCTGTTGTTGTCATGGACCATGTGGTTGTCTACTGCATTGTCAGTGGCCATGTCTCGTGCTTAGTGTGTGCCCCCTGTGTAGGCCACTGTCCCCGGGCCATTCTGGTGCTGGGCCGGTGACACACTGTGCCATGGCTCTGTCTGGCAACTTTGCACTATTGTCACTTTGCTTATGTGTTCAGGCATATCCATTGGCATGGTCATTGTTGTGGTAACCTATCCATGGCCATGTGTGCCTATATTGCCCGATGTGCATGGCATTCTTCATGGTTGGTGACATTTGTGTGGTGCATTGTACTGGGCACTCAGGTGCCCTATGTGTGGGTGTTTTGTCCACTGTGGTGTGCCACTAGCCTCTCCTGCCCCCTGGGGTGCTGTCCAGTTCAACAACAATCCAACTTGCAGCAATGCATTGGGCTACTTTCACTGTTTGTGCACCCTAGTTCCTGCCCGTGTTGCGCAGTTTCCAAGATTCAAAAGTGCACTGCTGCGCCACACATTTCCTGTTGCACGATCATGCATCTTTGGTATATTCAGCCGGACATGCGGTGACTGCATCTAACGGCATATCTTCTTTGTGTGATTTGGTCAACCACATTTAATTATGGGGCCCTTAATGTCTTTTCCTATCATAATACTGCAGGGCACAACATGTAGGACTGTGGTTTATGTCTTTCCCATCTCTGCAAAGCAGGGCACAACACTTACTTGTCTTTTCCCATTTCTGCAAATTTAACTGCACTAGGGCTGCACAACAGTTTAGGACTGTGTAATTTTATTTCCCATGATCTCTGCAAATCATGGCACAACACATTTAAATGTCTTTTCCCATCATTTCAAACTGCAGGGCACAACACATTAGTGGTTAAGTAATAAATGTCTTTCCCATCACTGCAAAGCAGGGCACAACACTTCACCAAGCTCTCATCCTCCCCCATCTGCAAGCAGGGCACAATAAAGTAGAGCAGTTAATATTGTATTCTGTTCACTGCAAAGCAGTACACAAACTTTTGCAGCACAATTCAATGTCTCCAAGTTCACTGCAAATTAAGCAGGGCACAACACTTAGTGTCTGTTCAAATCATCTCTGTATATGTCTCTTTTCCCCCATGCATAGAACAGGGAATTATTTATTCTGTATTTGTCCTTTGCTTGGTTCTCTTGGGGCTCCTTTGGTCCTTTGATTCAGCTGCCCAATCCCCACTGTCCTTGCTTTAGTGTTCCAGGCCTTGCCTTAAGTGTGCCCTTCTTGCTGTTTGCACAGCACCATCCTCCCAGATTCTGTGTACTGAGTCAGTGCCCGGTTTCTTCCCTCCTCCAGGCTCCCCCGCCCATAATAATATGAAAATTGTCTACTTGTTTTTGTTGATCCTGTGCTGTGCTCCACCTTGCCTAAATGCCGAAATCTGCATGCTTCGCTACCGTGATTCAGCCTGGTCTCCGCTCAGGTCCCCTCTTCTCTTGCGCTCTTGGCCGCCTCAGTTCCCCTCTGGCTCCGTGGTCATGGCCTCCTTTCTCTAGTCACTCCTCTACTCCCTCTGCTCTGTAACTAAAAAAGAAGAAAAGACTAGTTACTTAAACCAGTCACAAAACATGATGAAGAAAAAAAAATAACCTAAAAAAACAAAACAAAAAACTTAACTCACCCAAGTTACTCCAAACTGGAGCTCCCAGACCTGCTTCTTCCCTGGGATGATGCAGCAAAGAACAGAATCACGTTTCTCCCATGCAGAGACTGGGTAAGGGGGAGGAGCCTGAGCATCACTTTGACCAATAACAGACAGCTTGGGGCACATGGGGTGGGGCATGGGGGACAAGGGCTGAAAAAAGCTATCTTGAAAAAAAAAAACGTAAAGTCACAGTGCCTAATAAGGTACTTTTACAGGACCTATGGATGGTTACCAATGATTAGCAATGGCTGCTAATCAAGGGCACATTTGACTCACATTTCCCAGATCTTGGGTCACAAATTGTGATGCAAACCCACTTATTTTATGCCTTGGAACACCCATAGTTCATAGTGCTGATATCAGTTTGGGGGCAGTACATTCCTGGATGGTGTGATGTGTCTTCAAAATTATCTTCTGATGTATCATGGTGGTGGTGGTGGGGGGGTCTAACTGGATAGAAGGGACAAACCTTGTTTCTTCTTCTTCTGTGCTGGAAGGTGAGAAATGGAAAGGGAGACTGGGTTACGGTTCATGGACACTATACAAAAAAAACCATCTTGGCTGTCGGATGCAGAATAATTTATTAAATACATGTAAATTGGGACACAGTACTAGAGGTGTACGAAAAAAAACTTCCGCAGGCAGAATGTAAGCAAAGTCTGGCTTTTGCGGAAATTTTGCCTGCCCTGTACCCTACTTTATCCGTGGTGTCTAGTACCTTACCACCTGTCGCCGATCGCTGCCCAATTGACCAAAATAAGTAAAATAAATCTCTGGTGGCTAGCGGTCCCGCCCCCCCACCTGATCACCCACCCACCCAATGTGTATTTACAGAAAAAAAAACCCTGGTGGCTAGCAGGCCCTCTTCTCACCTGATCACCCGCCCGCTGGATGTGTATTTAAAAAAAAAACTGGTGGCTAGCAATCCCTCCCCCCACCTCATCACCTGTCCACCTGATGTGTATTTAAGAAAGAAAGCTGTATTGGCTAGCAGTCCCTCTCCCAACCGATCATCAACCCATGTCCAGTAGTAGTCAATAGACATGTAATCCCCTCATACCTTTTCCCCGTATAGTAAAAAATATTTTTCCCTGGTGGTCTAGTGAATCCCCTTCCCTCCCTATTCCTGATCCCCAGTATGTAGTGCTTTTTAAATTTAACTTATTCCCTGGTGGTCTAGTAGCCCCTCGCCCCCCTACCACAGCAGAGTAGTGTCACCCTACTCCCCATCCCAAAATGGGTGGGCCCTACAGCTCCTTTCACTGTCCTCCATGGTTAGCAGCCCACTGAGATGTTACTGAATGAGTGCATGCCCACGTGTTCATTCATTGACATCTCCGTACTACCGCTGTGGAGGAGAGCGGAGGGCTGTGCCAGTCACCCACTCTGTTTCGGGATGGGGAGCAGGTGCTACACCACCTGCTGGGTGGAAGCCACTAGACCACCAGGGAATAAGTTAAAACAACAACAAACAAATAAACCTATTTACTGGAGGCTGGGGATAGGAGGGAGGGGAGTTCACTAGACTACCAGGGAAAAATATTTCTACTATACGGGGATAGGGATGGGGGTTAACATGTCTATTGACCCTACTGGACATGGGTGGATGATCAGGTGGGGGGAGGGCCCACTAGCCACCAGGATTGTTTTTTTAAATACACATCATGCAGGAGGGTGATCTGGTGGGGGGATGGACCTCTAGCTACTGGGGAGGGTGCTATTAACAGGTCAGGCAGGGAGGAACTAGGTGAAATTTCACCCAAAACATTTGGACGTTTTCTGATCTGTCATAGGCGGAAACTCGGAAACTTCCGCGTAAGTTGCCAAATTTTGTGAATGTTCTGCTGAGGTGGAAATGGCAACTTTTGTACACCTCTATGCTGCACTCGCCCATCCACACAAGCTTTTCATGCAAATCATGTACGCTTTGTCATGTCATGATGGAGGATCCAAAACCACCACCTAAGTATTGAACTTAACCACCACCTAAATATTGAACTCTTAAAGCTATAGTTACTCATTTACTACGCAGTGCAAATAATAGCAAAACGTACTAAGTGCAAAACATATGTTTGTGTAAGCTTGGCAGTGATCAACCCATATAAATACAAATGTAATAAATATAAATACAAATACATCCACACTGGTGTAAGTTAAAAGCAAGTTCTTATGAACTGTAGGAAAAATGGGGAAGGGGGATAAAGGAAAAAAGTTTCAGAGCAACATTTAAAAAATAGCAGTATTTTAATGCATAAAACTAATCTGAACAGGTTGTAAGCCTAAATTAACTCTGAATAATGTCTAAAAATGGAATCCATGTACCCTTTGATATAAATGTGAGAGTCACTAAATGGTTTAACTATAGCCAGGGACCCTGGTGTTCTGCAGCAGAATTTTCTGATTTCTTCGGCATGATTTATTCATTTCTCTGGCAGAATGCAGTCCTGTCATTGGCTAAATATGATGTGATGTCATCGGTGACATCATATGCTGAGCATAGAGGAGGGGCTTCAGGATAAACAAGCTGGGAAAGAAAGCCTGACACTATGAAAAAACAGTATATTTATATGAAAATTCACCAAAAACAATGAATTCTACGGCACTATATATATTCTGCGGCATGATGCAAATTCTGCGCAAATTCCACAACCGCAGAATCGCAGAATTCCAGGGGCCTTGACTATAGCGGATATACTGAGCTAGACCTTCTATGCTAGAAAATCATTTTGTAAATTACATACATACACAATTAAAGAAAGAGTACACATTCGATACTGCAAAAGTACACATTAAATGCACCGAAAGTATCTTTTAGCTGAACTAGGCCGATGAACCTAGGAAAGGAGCCAATGAGAAATATTTGTTTAGTCTTGGCTTTTGCATGGCTCTTAGTTCGTATTGCCAGTAGCTTCTCTTTTAAGGAAAGCACTGTCAAAATCTCCTACTCTGACTGAGATAGAAACTTTCTCCAGACCTTGGAAGGTAAAATGGTGGCCCTCTCCATGTTTCATTACAGGGAAACTAAAGCATTCAAAGAGTTTTTCTTTTCAGTGCTCCTAATATGTTCAGCAAGATGCACTTTAAATTTTCTAATAGTTTTACTCACATAGCAAGCATTTGTCAATGCCGAACGTTCGCTTGCAGGTATTTGCAGTGGTGTTTGGCATGTATGGTGCTTTACCCTAATGCCCTGTGCGATTGCTGGTATCTGCACAATAAATTGTCAGCATGACCTTGTTGCTACCCCCATTGTGCGCTACATAGGCGGAAACACGTTTTGGGCAGCATGTGAAAAATGACAGCTGTACTGCTCATAAGGAAGTGTGGTAAAATGGCAATGTTGAAAATTTGGAGTGGAAATATTGAAAATTGCAAACCCACGAACAAGCGTGGGAACTGTAACGACGCCGTAAAACAGTCATTTGTAGGATTTTGTCACCAAATTTTAACATTGCCATTTTAAAACCTCTGCTAATGAACAGTGTCACTGTGATTTTTACTGTGTCCCATACATTGATTTCAGACACCGACCGCGCCATTGTGCACTACATGGGCGGAAAGATGTTTTGGGCAGGATGTAAAAATGACAGCTGTACTGCTCATAAGGAGGTGTGGTAAAATGGCAATGTTGAAAATCTGGAGTGAAAATATTGAAAATTTGCAAACCTACGAAAGGCATGTGAGGAACTGCACAACGCAGAGTCATAAACAGTCATTTTTAGAATTTTTCACCGAATTTCAGCACAGCCATTTTAAGACCCTTCTGCTCATGATCAGTGTCACTGTGATTTTCTTAATGTGTCCCATACATTGAGTTCGCATACCGACTGCGCCATTGTGTGCTACATGGGCAGAAACACATTTTGGGCAGGATGTGAAAAATGACAGCTGTACTGCTCATGAGGAGGTGTGGTAAAATGGCAATGTTGAAAATCTGGAGTGCAAATATTGAAAATTCACAAACGTACGAGCGTGCATAGGAACTACGCAATGCAGCTCGTAAAACAATCATATTTTGGAATTTTGCACCAAATTTTCAATATGGGGTTTTTGGGACCCCTTCTCATGAATGATGTCACTGTCATGGCTTTATTTGAGGCCAAAGGGTGATTTCATGCAGTGACTGCGCAGTGCCTGCAAAATCACCCTTCGGGCCCGAATAACGCCATGACAGTGACATCATTCATGAGAAGGGGTCCCAAAAACCCCATGTTGAAAATTTGGTGAAACAATCAAAAATGACTGAATATGCAATAAAGTTGAAACCCCCTGTAGCCCATTATACAGCTTACGGCATTTCCTCAGTTCACGGTCGGCTTTGAAGAGTGCAGACGTGTTCCCGGTCCACGAAGATCATTGCGCCGGAGTCCGGAGGTAAGTATGGGGTGAGGGGGGTGTGGGGAGGCTGGGTGCGCAGTGGGTGGGTGTGGGTTGTGGGAGGGGGGCCTGGGAGACGCGCCGCAGGACCGTTTTTGTTTTACAGGTTAAGAAATAACAAAAGACGACGTGGGACATTTGCCACGCTGGGGTGGGCTCCCAGCATGGCAGAAGATGGCTGGGGGGGCGAGCAGCCGACGGGGGATTGGGCACCCCCGTCGGCAAAGTAAACGGACCGCTTGCCATGCTGGGGTGGGCTCCCAGCATGGCAGCAGGACAGCTTGGGGGGGCCGTGGAGCCAGCAGGGGATTGGGCACCCCCATCAGCAAACAACATTTGCCATGCTGGAGTGGGCTCCCAGTGTGGCACCAAAGCTTTGGGGGTGGCCTGACGTGCGCGCGGGGAGGTAGCGCATTGACGCGAGGGGAGGCTGGGCACAGGCTGGCAGTGGTGCTTTCCCTGAAGCAGAGGAACACCGCTGTCATACTGAGCTCCTACACCCATTGGTGCAGGACCAGCACGCCTGCTCAAGGGAGCAGTGCATTGGGTGGGAGAGGAACACCTCCAAGTGTGCTACTCTCCCAAAACGTTCCTTGCGCATGCGCGCAAGCGAACATAAAAATGGTCACAATTGCAGGTAGCTTTTTAAACAATTCCCTCCTTGTTACATTTTATAAATTAGTTCACTCAGTTCCTACCATTCTGTTGGTCAGCGACATACCAGTTAAAATGTGGTTACATTAGGTACTGTTACCACAATGGTGGTTTCCTGGGGAAGGGGTCTGTTGCCCTCTACCTGTGATGGTTATATGTGCATGCTTTGTACAACAGCATTGAACAACAGTATCATTGGTCCATGGATATTACAGACATGGTTGAGAAGATTATTAAGAAACACTGGAATATACTGATGGTTGAACCCAGGTTGGATCCATGGACAAATGAAACTCCTAAAATGGTTTATAGGAAGGGGCTGAAAATAGTTAATGCTGTTGTATGAGGCATGCATGTCACAACCATCACAGGCAGATGGCACCAGTCCTCTGCCCCCAGGGAACCACCGTTGTGGTAATTATGCCTACTGTAAGTACATTTTAACTGATGAATATGTCACTGACTAATGGAATGGTAGGAATTATGAATTGAACTTATTTATAAACTGTAACACAGAGGGGAGTGTTTACAAAGCAACCTGCAACTGTAACCATTTTTACATGGGTAAAACTATTAGAAAATTTAGAGTGTTATGCTGAACGTATTAGGGGCAATGAAAAGAAAGTCTCTTTGAACGCTTTAGCTTCCCACGTAATAGAACACATACACAAAAGAGAGCTCCATTTACTTTTAGCCCAAGCAAACCACTGGGACTGTCCTACCTAATGCTTACTATCCCTGCCTCCCTTCCCCTGCCAACATGCCCACCAGACAAAGCCCTCTGGCTGCTAGCACCCTGCTACCGGCACTTAGAAACTGAACTGAGACTCTAAGCTTCTACCTCATCGGTGAGGTGTTGTTCCTCTGATTGCACTTAGCAACTGCAAAACCTCTGTACTCTGTGAGATCATGGCTCTGCCAAATGTGTCATAGTTTGTATTACTTGAATTGTAATGTATTGTTTGTGCCCATTGACTTGAACCTTTCATGTCTCTGCCATGTGTGTCATTTTATGTATTAACTGTATTGTAATGTTTTATGACTTGGAACCTTTGTAAAAGAGCCATCTAGGCTCAAAGGTATTAATCCGAACCTGAAATAAATAAATAACTAAATAAATATATAATGACTTCCCTTCTGTATGCACCCACACCAAAATCCATATGTATGCGGACGACAATGTCCTATTCCTACCTGGTCCATCTGCCCCATCCATCCAAACTCCTCTTCAACATGACTTTACCACTATATCTAAACTGCCGAAAAATGAACACCAGATAGACTGTAGCTATGACTTATAGCTCCAAACAAAAACTTGCCAGACTCCCTGCCCTCTCTGCCTTCTGTACCCCAGCCAACACTTCCCTAGACAATGTTCCGACCTACAAATACCTAGGAGTGTGGCTCGATCCCTCGCTAGATTTCTCCTCCCACTTTAAGGCCCTCCACTCCAAACTACATCCCAAACTGGGTTTACTCTACCACCATATGGGGAATCTATCCATCCCAGACAGACATGACCTGCTAGTCAAATGGATCCTACAAGCATTTGACTATGCCAATGTTGTCTTCAGCGCAGCCCCAGCCTGCTCCCTCTCCAAATTCGATGTCTTTTTTTTTTCCCATATGTACATTTTTAGGATTTTACCTCCATTTTCTCCCTGACCTGGGACCCCAGCAGACATGTACGTGCACATGTGTGAAGGTGCACGCGCATGTCAGGTACCGGTTCAGCCCTTCCACCGCACCCTGGCTATCGCTGCCACCTCCTCCTTCTACACTCCCACCAGACCTCTACCCAGTGAGAACAGAACTACGGGGTGGGGGTGAGGCAACCACCCAGGATGTGAGAGCTGCCTTGCAGCTGCTCAATCCCACTCCCTTCCTCCCTCCTCTCCACCCCGGCTCCCGGACGACCAGAGGTCATTCCCGAACCAAGGTCACCGGCGTAGCATAAGGTAACGTTCAGTGCCTCAGCCCTCAGCACCACTGGGCTGGCTACTCGATGTCCTTTTTAATGCCTTCTGTCACTTTGCCTCAATGTCCCCCCCCCCATGCATCACTGTGACCTCTACACCTCCCTATCTCTCCAGTCCCTTTCACAGAGATGCATGTTCCACTGCTTTACTTTCATCACCAAATATTGGTTTGGAACTGTTCCCTCCTTCCTCTCTTCTCCCCTAACTCCAGTTACTCCCTGCCCCTACAACTCATGCTTGAACTGACTCTGCTCCTTCGCCCTCCCACGAGCATGCACCTCAGCCAGGAAATTAACTTTCTTTTATAGACTCCCTTCCCTCTGGAATAACTTCTCCCCTCAAACCCACCTCACCCTCTCCTTCCCAGCACATAAGTGCCTCCTCAGGCCACCCCCTGTTACATCCTCTAGTTGTCCACAGTACTTATTCACAATCTTACTATTGTCCTCCTCCCTCTCTTCCATTTCCAACATTAGTTGTGACCACATGCTCTCTGTTTTGTCACTACCTGATTGTCGATTCTCCTGTATTATTCCTTGTAATGGAATACTATAATGTAAATTTACTTGCACACTGTATCATACTGTCATTTAAAAATGTACTCTGTATTATACTGTATATGTTGTATGTATTCTGTATTTCTTTGCATTTGAATTTTTTGTTACCCCTCTGTTGTAGTTGTACCCCCTGTCCCCAGGTCACACCAGGAAACGAGCTTCTGCTCAGTGTGCCTTTCCTGGTTACCAATTTTTAAATTAATAAATAAATAAATAAATAAATAGTACCTAGCACTTGTTTGCATCTCCAGTACATATCTAAGATGTTGAGTACCATATGTACTAGCTTTGTTGGAGTTATGTGCCATCTGGCCAAGATCTTTTTCTGTATTGGCAGATTCCTAGGATTTGCAGACCCACTATTAGCTTATGCCCAGCACTTGTCCCACCAGCAGTCTGAAGCTACTAGTGTCTGAAAGTCCTATACCCATTTCTGGTGCTGTGCCTCTCGGTTGGGGAAAAAAGGGTCTGTAGAAGTTTATAAATTAATTCTCCTTGTCCTCTGGTCTGTTTAATCAGTTCCATGTGATATGGGTGAGTTTTAAATTGTGAGTTGCATAACGGCGACTATTAAATGCCAAAATCAAAATTGGTGAACAGTACTACACTGAATACAATATTGGTCACAATACAAACCTACACTTTATGGGGAGCTACACCCCCCACACCACCCTTTGTGGTGAGCAAGCCCCCCACACCCCTCAAACTATAGATTCTCACCTTCAGGGCGGGTGGACACTGGAGGAGGAAGAAAACATAGGAGGTGTTGACTGTTGCAAGAGGGGCAACCAGCTGGTGGGGGAACAACCTGGGGGAATGGGAGGTGCATCAAAAAAAATTAAAGTAACTCATAACACCAAAAACTGAAATTAGTACATACCTGCATGCAGTCCTGAACCCAAGACCATTCACACCATGGATGATGACCGTAACTGCCATGTCAGACGGCCAGCTTGGCAGCAGCCCACTCACACCCACTACCTAACCTCCTCCTTCTACACTCGCTAATTCCCTCAACACTCACTATTCTGTCCTCCCTACCTCGCTATCCATGTACCCTCACTATCCTTTCATACTCGCTCTCATTGCAGGCACTCAAATTGAGTCACTATTTTTGTGTCACTCAATCTGCTTTGCCCGTATCACTGGATACCGCTTAACCCAACTAGAGATACCTTTGCAACATATCTATGTTTTTGAGCTTATCCTGTTTGTCTGGCCAGGGTTGAAGTGCATGGTAAATCTACAAATATTTCCCATGATCTTGGCAGGAAAAAAGTTATATCTGTTCTGCAATTGAGAAAAAGACATGAGGACATTTGAAGTTCCTTTTCATATTTAGAGTTATAACCATTGATCATAGTTCATTTACAATGGTGACCCATGTAAAAAACACAGTGAGACATAATATCCCAAAAACAATATAAATACAGTTTCAGTTTCAGTTTATTGTTTTGCTAAAAAGCCATCAACAAGTACACATTAAAACATCTTGAGTTACAGAGTACATAAATTAAATCAAGGTACAGACAGAATACAACATCCATTATTTAGAAGAAATATAATTTAACAACAGTACCATTATAAATAGTTCCATATTTTTACACTATCCATCCGCTACCTCTCTAGAGCTTGTTTAAAACAGACAGTCTATTATACATCTAATTAGATTTCAGGGTTACAAAAATTACTCAAAACATTTATAATTACACTACATAATTTATCAGTTTCCTAGATGATTGTAATATTGATTCTTTTTTTACGTTTATTATTTGCTTTAAAATAACTCACCACTCTTTGTATGGACCAACTGTCTTCAGTAAGTAAAATAATGAAGGTCAGTGTTTCTAGATATAAACCATATTTAACATCCACAAATGGTCCTAGCCAATATTTTCATTCATTAAGGTACCACATACAATGCCACAGAACGTGCATCAAATCCTCACATTCAGCTACCGAACAGCGAAATGTTTATCCCGTGATTTTTTATATCTCAATCTCAACACGTTACTATCGAATTGTTAAAACTTGTACTTTACAAATATTTTACGAGTTTCTGGGTCACTAAGGATATCCAAATAACTCTTGTACCCAAACTTAAAGTTGTTCTTAACAAACCACCTTGAATAGTGGGATTTCTTTATTTCTTTTAAGTCCTGATTTTGCCATGAAGTTTGAATTTTTGAGAAAATATATTTATTATATTTGATACTTATCCGTATGTTTCTTTCAATGTACTTTAAAAGCATGGCACATTTGTATTTATTTCTTATTGTAATTATTTTTAAATACCACCAGTTTTTAGTATACCCCAGTTTATGCCAATTCAATTTTTCTTTTCGGCACTGAGCATTTATTTGAGTTTGTGGGCGCCTCATGAGTCTCAACCAAAAGCCAAGATGTCTACATTCAAAAAGTACATTAATATTTGAAATACCTAGCTCTGCCCTTATGTAAGTAGATGGGCAAGAGTGCCCTACTCCCATTATTTTCCTTAACATTTTAAACAATAGGACAACTAATTTTTCTCTTTACTTCATGTCCCATATTTCCACTTCATTTAAGAGTTGTGACTCCACTTTCACTATTATTATGTCAATTAGAGGTTTAATACTGGATCCACAATATCTGTGATTTAATCTTGATAGCGCCAAAATTGTTTTTTTCACTGAATCAAGGTTTGTTTTGGAACTGTGGATTCCATGATCTGTTCTTACTAAATTCTACTCCAAGATAAACATAAGATTTAACTCTTTCTACTTTCTCTCCATCAATACTCCATTTCCTGCTTCTGACACAACCCTTAGGCCAAAATACTATCACTTTAGTCTTAGTAAGGTTGATCTTTAACTTTAGTTCTCTAGAGCAACTCCCCAACTGGCTGATCATATTCTGCAATCCTTTCCTCATTAAGGAAAATAAAACAAGATCATCGGCATAAGCCAACACAGCACATCTCTGCTCATTAACTTTTGGGGAGTCAGACTCAAGAGTGCAGAGTTCACATAATAGCCCATCGATATAAAGAGAAAGCAAGGTTGGCGTGAGAATGCATCCCTTTTGTACACCTCTGTTAACCTCAAATCTACTGGAGAGTTGACCTTCCCGACCCATTCTAACCCAGGCCCAAGTATCTTAGTACAAGTTAGACATAATTTTAACTAGTGATACATCTACTCCTTTTTTTTACCAGAATTTCCCATAGTAACTTCCGTGAGATGGTATTGAATGTGGTAGAATAATCCCCAAAACTGCATAAATTCTTTGCCTTCTTATCAACACATATTTCTCAATGAAATGGTCTAATATGAACACATTGTCTATGGCTGAGTAATTTATTCTAAAACCCGCCTGATATGGTGATAGACCACCCAATTTTTCAATATCCACATTAAGCCTTTTTAACACCACCTTAGAGACAATCTTCAGGTTTATTTCCAAAAGGCTAATGGGGCGGTACATAGCTGGATTTGCTAAATTACCTTTTTTATGAATTGGTATTATGTATGCTCCTTTCCAAGTATTAGGATAATTATTTCCTTGTATGCATTTATTATATGATACTGTTAGTAATCTGGACCAGAAACCCGGTTGACATTTATACACCTCTGCCGGGATATTATCTGGGCCAGGAGCTTTGTGTGTCTTTAATGAACTAATAGCCAACAAAACTTCAAGATTATCTATAACTATGTTATCTCCTACATTGTTACTAATTATTTCTAACTGAGTTATATTATCATCAAGAGGCTCACTGAAGATCTGGGAAAAGTAGTCGATACACACCAGCTCAGAAATATAGGCATCTGAGTCTTCTTTATAAACACTTGTGCCCTTAGCCACTAACCTCCAGAACCCTTTCTGATCTCCGTTATTCACTACTTTACTCATTTCTTTCCATTGCCTTTCATAATATTGTCTTCATTTTTCTTTCACAAGCATCTTGTATTTCCTCCCTTTCCTATTAATATTTTTCAATAATTCTCTATTTTTTCTTTGCACACTGTTTGTACATTTCCTCGTTAATTTTATTTTATTTATACATTCGCTGTCAAACCATTCCCCTTTTCTACTTCCCCCTGATAATGTGTTCCTACCTAATGTATTTATAATTTGACAAAATATTGAATACAGTGTTTCGATCATTTGATCACTGTTCAATCTTACAAAAGATTCCTGTCTCTCCTTAGTGATTACATTTGTTAAAACATCCATTAGACTACAGGTAGAGTCAGGCTGCCAAACAATCTTTTTATTTGATCTTATCTCCATCACTAAAGGTTGGGTTAACCTTGGCTTGTCTGTAACAGCTTTCATTACATGCATCAGCACTATGGGAAAATGATCACTCTCCGATCAAGGTTTTACTTCAATTTTTTCCCATGCTTTTAGCAAACCAGACCACAGTGCCAAATCTATTACCGAGGATTCCTTTGTGGAGATATATGTAAACTCCCCCAGTAAGTCAACTGTCAATCATCTATTTAGTGCATATAGGTTACATTCTCTTAAAAGTGAAATCAGTTGTAAGCCAGCTTTATTTTCTTTCACATCCTTAGTTTCTCTCTGTTTCCATGCATATAGGCTGATGGCACTAATTAAAAAAGAATTGTCTCCTAGGCCATCAAACATTCAAATACAGGCATTTAAGTCACCAACAAGTAAAATATTCTGCTCTGGGAACAGATACAAGATTTCAATATGTAATTAATTTAACTCTTCCCATACAGTGTCCTTATAGAATCATGAACTCACAGGGGGGATGTAGTCACATATCAAAATGAAACACTGAAATTCACTTTTTAAAAGAGTGAGCATACAATTTTCTATTTCCTTGATATGTTCTACATGTGCAAAACTGCCAATTCTAATAAATATTGCTAGGCCACCCGATTTTCTACCCCTAAAAATATCCTTTATACCAGCCATCTGGCTTAATAAATAGATGTCTATTTGGGAACATTATTATAACCTCTTTGCTTTTAATTTGTGTTACATTTAGCCAAACATAGTTTGCAACTCTGGGGGAATTGAAATAAATATCAGTTATAATTGCCATATCAACCTGCACGTTCCTAATTTCTACATTTTCTACATTAATCTCAGTATCTAATTTCAGTCTCTTTATTACTGAATACTTTTGATTTGCACTATCCCAACTACCCAATCCTGTGGACTCACAATCCTTATCAATGGTACAAGGTTTTTATCCCTATCACCACAGGCAGTCTCACCATGTGACTTAAAACACTTTTAGCTGTATTATCTCATCAGGATAGGTATTCCCCACCATGTCTCTGACCTCATTTTGTTGATCAATTATCACACTATTTTGTGTTGGAAATCCCCTGTGACTCACCTTGCTTTTAATTTGATTATTTAAACTCAATAGCTCTCTCTCTAATTGATTTGATAGATTGTTCAGATTTAATTGCTCAGTAAAGGTAGCAATTTCTGTTCCTTCCAGTTTTCCTCCCCTCTGTGTAATTTGCTTAGTGTTCCGTTCTTTTCTATGGCCATTTCCTGTGTTAACTTTAGCTTTTTTACTCTGTCCCTTCTCCTTCTGCTTTATTTTCCTCTTTTTAACATATTCTTTATCTTGCAGTTCTTCCCTTTTTTTGCTTTGACTCTGTCTACCCAAGCTCCACTTTCTTCTTCTTTTTCCCTCTTGTTTTCTTGTTCTTCCCCTTCAATCCTTCTGCAAAAAACTATACTGCTGAAGTCTGGTCTGTTTTCTTCTTTCTGAATTTCTACATCTAAGTCTTCACTTACTGTTTTATTATCATGCACCAGAATCTTCTTGTTATTTACAAGTTCTGTCAATATTATGCCCTGCCTATCTATATTGTGTCTTATAACATCCAACATATCTTTATTGATGAGCAGTTGTTCCATGATTAAAATATTGGCAGTATGTTGTTTGGCAAGCAAATTTACTAGTTTTTCACTTAGGAAACTAGTCTGATGTTCCTTGTTACTCCCAGCTGTTGCATTTTGCTCCAGATCTTGACACTCTCTATAATGCGAGAGTTGCTCACTCTGGGAGTCATAGTTAATTTGTTTGAGTCCTGTAATAATGCCTCTCAGATCACATGATACCTCTTCTAGGGCCATTTTTCCTTTTACTAGGTATCTGGTGTCATTCCAGTTATCTGGAGATTTCTCATAATTTAAACTTGAGAGTATGGAACCTTCATTCAGACTATCAAAGTAATTCATAGTCTCACCATAATTTTCAATAATCAAGCAATCTGTTATCAGACTCTGGTATTGCTTGGTTTGAAATTCCCCCCTTATCTTGATTTAATGGCTGCTCTCTTTGCCTATAGATAACACCTCTAGGCTTATCTCAGGTAATTTGCTATGCCTACTAAGAGGAGTCAAAGTTTTATTTATACTTCTATTTAACTTGTTTTTTGCCCTCTCTATGTGATCCATTATTTTAGTTTGTTTATGACATCTCTGTTTTTTGGGGACTCAATAATCAGTAGGGTACCATGTGGGGCAACTTGTGATTCCTGCATTTTTTGCTTTCTAGTCCTCGCCATACCTTTATACTGCTTGCCACCCAGCTATTGAATTAGATAAGGAAAAATTATTGTTAAAAACACCAGACTGTTTACTCAGTACTGTAAAAGAGGAAAACAAAAGTCCAGATATTAGCTTTAAAGTTTGTTATGTGGGTGGTTTTAACCAAGATGTCTAGTTCCACTATTAAAACAGCTGCTCCAGCATAAAGAGTAGAACTCTTAATGCTGTACCATATATCAGATTGTAGTTCAGTGAATACAGTCCTCCTGCACCGCAGTAGCACAGGCAATGCAGAAAGAAAAAAACAGTATGCAGTATTTACGAGCTCTTCCTCCGCCTCAGTTCACACAGGGTCCTTTTCAGTCAGGAAACAAAATCAACCAGTAACTTCCAACTCGCTTCTCTGTTTTTATTGTGCTTGTTTATTGTGCACAGCTTTCACTCTCCCAGTACACTCTCGCACAGTACACAAATCACTGTTCCCTCTTAATCTGTCAGACTCTAGTCCTCTATTTAAAACAGGCCACAAAGTCATGGTCTTTGTCTCCTCGAGTAATTCAGGGTAGTTTGAATCAGCACCACTTTCAGTAGGTGGGAATCTTTAGGTAAAGGAAAAACAATAAAAAAGGTAAAATTGGGCACATAAAAGAAACACTGTACAATCACTATGCAGATCTAGAAAGAAAAAATAAAGTGCACTGACTGTCTGACCACCCAAGTCCTGGCTGAAAGCTGCTGGACTATTAACATAGAAACATAGACTTTGATGGCAGATAAGGACTGCTTGGCCCACCTAGTCTGCCCATTTCCCTACCTAGAGGATAAGCTGCAGATCCTATTTAACCAACAGCCCATTTCTTCCTACCCCCAACAAAAATTGCCTTATGTCTGTCCCATGCATTCTTGAATTCTCCCACAGTTTTAGACCCCACAACCTCCTCAGGAAGGCTGTTCCATGCATCCACCACCCTCTCTGTGAAAAAATACTTCCTCACATTGCTCCTGAGCCGTTCCACCTCTATCTTCAAATTGTGTCCCCTTGTTCTTGCACATCTCTTTTTCTAAAAGATGTTACCATCTTGGACTTTGTTGATTCCACTGAGGTACTTAAACATTTCTATCATGTCCCCCCTCTCTCTCTCCTTTCCTCAGAGATATACATACTAAGCTCCTTTAGTCTCACCTCATATGGCTTCTCTTGCAGTACCCTGCACCATTTTAGTTGCCCTCCTCTGAACTGCCTCCATCTTGTCTATGTCCTTGCAGAGATGGGGTCTCCAGAACTGGATGTAGTACTCCAGATGGGGTCTCACCAACTGTCTGTACAGGGGGATAACAACTTCCTGTTTTTTGCTGGTGATGCTTCTCCCTATACATCCCAATATCCCCCCCGCCCTTCCTACAACCTTCTCACTTTGCTTGCCAACCTTAAGGTCATCTGATATGATTGCCCCCAGGTCCATTTCCATTTTTGTTGTTGTTACTACCCCCCCATTGTGTAATCTTCCCCTGGGTTTTTGTTTCCCAAGTGCATTATTTTGCACTTCTTTGCATTGAATCCAAGCTGCCATACTTCTGACCATTCTTCCAACCTTGCCAAGTCCCTTCTCATCCTTTCCACTTCTCCTTGTGTATCAACCCTGTTGCAGATCTTTGTGTCATCTGCAAAGAGGCATGCTTTTCCTTCCAGTCTCTCTGCAATGTCACTTATAAAGACATTAAAAAGGACTGGACCCAGTACTGAACCCTGCAGTACCCCACTAGTAACCCCTCTTTCTTCAGAGTGGTCTCCATTTACAATTACTTTCTGTGTCCTGTTGTCCAGCCAATGTTTTACCCAGGCTACCACCCTGGGATCCGCTCCCAGGCTGGTTAATTTGACTATTAATCTTTTGTGTGGGACTGTGTCAAATGCCTTGCTAAAGTCTAGGTAGGTCATGTCCACAGCCCCTCTCTAGTCTACTACTTTGGTCACCCAGTCAAAGAAATCTATGAGATTCATCTGACACGACCTTCCCACTGTGAACCCATGCTGCCTTGGGTCCTGTACCCCACTGGCCTCTAGGAACTCAACAATTCTTTCCTTCAGAAGTGATTCCATCACTTTTCCTACCACAGAGGTCAAACTGACAGGTCTGTAGTTTCCTGCCTCTGTCTTGGCCTCACTTTTGTGAAGGGGAATCACATCTGCCTTCCTCCAGTCCTCAGGTACCACACCATCCTCCCATGATTTGTTAAAAGGTAGTCAGTGGTGTCACTAGTTCTCTGCTTAATTCTTTTTAGAATTCTGGGTGGTGCATCTGGCCCCCATTGCTTTGTTCACCTTCAGTTTTAGGAGCTCTTTCAGAACCCTTTCTTCTGTGAAAGGACTGGGATCAACCCCCCTCTCCAGAGTGCTTCAGTTAATTGGATTAGGCACCTCCCCCACCTCCTCTTTTGTGAATACTGAACAGAAGTAATAATTCAGTATCCCTGCTTTTTCACTGTCCCTCTCTGCCCACCCACCATCCATTCTATTCAGCCTCACTATCCCTCCCTTTGTCTTTCTACGCTCCCTGATATACCTATAAAAGGTTTTATCCCCCTTCTTAACTGATGGTGATTAACCTATCACTTGAGAGCTAAGCAGAGAAAGCAAAAGAACATGTAAGTTTACTTAAAGCGCATTGAGTCTCTCATAATTCTTTAGTTTCCTGGCCCTCTGCACCCCTCAAAAGACAGATTTCTTCCATGGACTTCTCCTGTGTTAACCTGGCCCGCTGCAGACAGCTACTTTCTTAGATTAAAATTCAAACACCACACCCAGCTCACAGCAAGCTTTTAAAATGATTCCATCACACAGCTCACGAAGGGGCTATTGCTTCTGGAGAATGGTGGTTCTTTCTACAGAACACTGCGCATGCATTATATGTGGTCTCCCCACCTGATCTAAGCGAGCGAAAAACTACAAGATTTAAAGAACCCTGTATAGCTTAAGCTAACATTATACTCTCTTAGTTTCCCCCTATTATATCTCAGTATTCACAATTCTCACAGTTACAAATACACTGGCAAAGGCATAAGGAAAATCTGGTAGGGAGTGTAAAAATAAAACTAAAAATCAAACACTTCCTTTAAAAATTGCTGAATACATTCCTCCAGTTATCTGGTTCTGTTTTGTTTCTCCTTCATTCTCCTCTGTCCTCCTCTGCAACAGACCAACACCCCATGGTGTTTTCCTCTGTATCTTTCACCAGGCATGGCTGCCCCACCTTCGGTACTCCAAGCCTGCAAAGAGAAAGAGGAAATGGCAGCGAATGGAAAACCTGGGGACGGCTGCACAAGATGGCCTAGTAAGAGCTGATTCCTCAGACAGGTAGAATAATTTGCTTAGGTGGCATACCTTTTCTGGTTATAATTTAAGCGTAGAGACAGCTCCTGCTCTGCAGGCTCCTCCACAGAGTGCTAGTGTGCAGTGATCTATCCACCAGCCAGAAACCAGTGGCAGTTGAATCATCATTCTAAAGTAGTGAGGAATCAGGTATGCAACAGGGAATGAATGTCATCTGGAGTGCCACTATAGCCAATATAAATGCAAATTACAATTTAAAAAAAAGTTGTACTCATAACATACAATCACCAATATAAAGACAAGTGATTACAAATGTTAGATAATTTCACATATAGTCTAACATCTATATAGGCAGATCATACAGTGCAATAACAACCTCTCAGAACTGAAATGGAGTGCAAAAATCAACGTTTCACAGCTGCAACTGGGGGAGGTTTTGAATCCAATAATCTAAATTCTTGCGGAAGTTTATTCTACAGAATAGGCACAAACTGAATAAAAAAGTACATAGATCTTTTAGTTTTGGTATTTGGGACCACCATTTCTTGTGAAATCGAAGTCCCGAACCCTCAGACAGAAATCAATTTTTTTCTGGGATAGTCTATTACTTAAATAATCTGGGACTAGACCCAAAACACTCTTATATGCTAGCAAAAACTTGTGTCACTTCCTTCTATTAGGCAACGATATCCACTCTAACATATGATAGAAATCACAATGATGGGCATCTCTAGGATGCCACCTTAAAATTAATTTAGCAAGACGGTTATACTAGGCCTCAAGCTTGTGCAACCTATCACTAGAAGCATAGTCATTAGTCAACAGAAGCACTGGCATCTGCATAGTCAAACATAGCACTTGGCATTTAGTCAAACATCTGTAAATATAATGCAGGGCATGGGAAATACAGAAATTATTAAATCTCTGTACATGTGGGCACCATACGGGAAGGGGCAAATGTGCATTTTCATATTGCGTTGTTAACAACATGATCTCAGAGGGTGAGGACTGCTATAGTCAAACATAACGGCTGGTATGGTGGTTTGGACAGTTTTTATGTGTATACAGGTAAAAATGCACTTGTGTGAATATTGTGCCTGCAGGGGGATCTGGCTACTGAAGCCCCATTCTGTGCAGTGGTTGGAGCTTCATGATTGCCAATAGTTCTCTTTAAAGTGGCCAAGACAGAGGATCCCCTTGTCAATCCAGCCATTCCAGTGAATGGGTTTATTCTCCATGCAGACTTGAAGGTAACCTCATAGAGGCTCATAGTCACCCAAGGACACATTTTCTCATTGACTTATGTAATGAAGCATATTCCAAGCATTCTTGGAATATTACATGGGTTTTAAAAGTGGTGTCCCCTACAAGATGCCTTGCTGAGTATGAAGCTGTGGGGTGGGCCCCCACAACAACTGTTCAGTTTCCACTCATAGGTGCCGTCTGTCAGGTGGGGTCACCAGCCTGTGATGGCTGATTCACTCCAAAAGCAATATGATATGCCCACAGCCAGAGTACACTCCAACCACCATAGAGAACTGTGGCTCTCACAGTTTTCCTACTAAAGTGTGGTATTTGTTTATCCCATAGGAAGAGAGAAATTAGTTTGTTTACCTGTGTCCATATCTTGGCAATGGTCCCGGGGTAGATTATTTAGGTAATAAATGAGGCAAAGTAATGCCATCATTTTGAAAGCAGCGATCTTACTGGGGGGAGAAAGAGATTAAGTTTCTGCCATCTAGCTATTTTGTGTCCCAGTTGTTTCTGTAAGGGAGGTACTGTATGTTGTTTATCAGGTCTTCACTCTTTGATGTTATCCTGAAACCCGGATATCTAAATCCTTTGGGAGAACATGTTAGCGTATGCTCCCCCAGATTTACAGTTTGTGAGGTCACGTTTTCTATGGGAAGGAGCTCTGTTTTATTCCAGTTAATTTTCAGGCTGGGTATGCCCTCAAACTGTTGTATGATTGCTAATGCCTGAGGGAGAAATTATTGGACTTTTGACAGAGCAAGCAAAAGATTATCTGTGTATAATAGAGATTTGCATTGCAAAGGACCTACGCTAAGACCTGTGATCTCTGTAGCCTATAGCTATATTAAGTGGCTTCATCACTAAAATGGGGAGACAGCAGGCATCCTTGCCTCGTCCCTTTGTGGAGTGGGAATTTAGTGGATATTATGCTATTGGTAAACACCATGGCCCACAGGGAGGCATATAAAGTTTTAATCAATGATATATATACGGGGTGCTGAAATCCTTTGCTTTTAGAATTTCAAGCAAGTAATTCCACTCCACCGAGTCGAAGACTTTCTCAGCACCTATTGCCACAAATGCTGCCACATCAACACTATGTTGAGCCTGCTCCAGCAAGTTGGCTACCATTCTGTTTAGGACTTGTGAAACAAATGTGGAACAACTTTTTCCAACCTATTAGCTGTGGTCTTTGCTAAGATCTTGGCATCTACATTTAAAAGCAAGATAGGCTGGTAGCTGCCACATAGGCTAAGCTGACAGGTCTTTATTTGACTTGGGAAGGACTGTGATTGTTGCCTCCTGCAGGGTCTGGGGCAGGGCTTGTTTCTGCCTAGTCTTCTGAAACACCTTAGTCGTCTGTGGCACCAGGAGCTTGTCAAAGCTCTGATAAAATTCTGTGCTGAGATCATCGGGTCCTGGAGCTTTCCCTTTTGCTAAACTCAGTATGGCCTCCAAAACTCCCCTTTCAGTTAGGTCAGATTTGAGGTCTTCTACCATATGGGCCAGTATCTGGGGCAAATTCAGCATGTTTAGAAACTGTTGAATGCCTTCTGCACCAGTGCTTGATTGTAAGCCACACAGACTAGCATAAAGTCTCTGAAGGTGTCATTATTCTTTTTAGGTTTTAGCGTGGTAGAACCCCCATAATAACATAAATTCTCTTTTTCATTAAACAATAAGCAAGCAGGTAGCTAGCCTTCTCACTGCTTTCCCAGTACTACTGCTTGGTGAAGTAGAGGGCTCTCTGCCTGTAACTGGTGTATGACATTAACTTTGTTTTTCAAGAAAGTAATGTCAAAGCTGGCGTGGTGGCGCTGAGGGTTGAGGCACTGGATGCCACACCTCGTGCCACACTGATGACCCGAGTTCAGGAGTGAGCTCAGGTGTGGGGGTCAGCAGGGGGGGAGATGGATCGAGTGCCCGCAGGGCTGCTCTCCTGTCCCAGGGGAGAGTATGGGATCGCTCAGTGCTCTGGCAGCCCCTGGTGGAGACCGGGGGCACCACAGAGTGCCAGAGCTACACGTAAGGGAGTGTGGCTGACACAGGCAGGGTTGCTGTGTGCCAGCATCAGACATGCACCATGCATGGGGGGGTCTCCAGGCACCTACAGGAGGAAAAGGAGAGAAATTCCCCTCCAGCTCGGATAGGCGACAGCCCTGCCAGTGCCACTGACACACGCCTAACGCTGGTTCTCCGCCACTGTCTCCTGCAGTCTCCCTGGGTTGCCATCCCCCGACCCGGGGAACCGTGATGAACTTGAAGATGGCTGGGGAACACAGCGGCCAGTAGAGTGGGTCAGAGAGAGAAGTGGCCTGAGAGAGTTCCAAGCTGGATGGCCAGAAAGAAAGTCATAAAAAAAAAAAAAAAAAAGAAAAGGAAAGTAATGTCCCATAGATCTGCTGCAGATATGGTCACCAGGGCATAGTATTTGGCCTCAGTCTCTTTAAGCTGGTGGATCAGGGTAATTACCTCTGCATTGCATAGATTATTCAAATGTGAAGCATAGTTAATTATATTATACAGCCCCAAATAAAGGCCTTACAGGCATCCCACGCTATGGCCTCGGTCATCTCTGGGCTACCGTTTATTTGAAAATACCAGGAGCCAATCCTTGAATTGGTTTGACTGCAGGAGAAACATAGAGACACAGAAACATAGAATTTGATGGCAGACAAGGACCGCTTGGCCCGCCTAGTCTACCCATTTCCCTACCTAATGGATAAGCTGCAGATCCTAGTTAACCAACAGCGTACTTCCTCCTACCCTCCACTAGAATTGCCTTATGTCGGTCCCATGCATTCTTGAATTCCCCCACTGTTTTTGACTTCACTACCTCCTCAAGAAGGCCGTTCCATGTATCCACAACCCTCTCTGTGAAAAAATACTTCCTCACATTTCCTCTGAGCTGTCCCCCCTCTATCTTCAAATTGTGCCACCTTGTTCTGGCACATCTCTTTGTCTAAAAGATGCTACCCTCTTGGACTTTGTTGTGTCCCTTGAGGTACTTGAAAGTTTCTATCATGTCCCCCCCTTCCTCCTTTCCTCGAGGGTATACATATTAAGCTCCTTTAAACTCTCTTCGTATGTCTTCTGTTGCATACCCTGCACCATTTTAGTTGCCCTCCTCTGGACAGCCTCCATCCTGTCTATGTTCTTGTGGAGATGGGTTCTCCAGAAACACACACAGTATTCCAGATGGGGTCTCACCAACTGTCTGTACAGGGGGATAACAACTTCTGGTTTTCTACTGGTGATGCCTCTCCCTATGCATCCCAATATCCTGCCAGCCATCCTTACTGCCTTCTCACATTGCTTGCCCACCTTTAGGTCATCTGATATGACTACCCCCAGGTCCCTTTCCATTTTTGTTGTTGTTAGTATCTCACCATCCATTGTGTACTCTTCCCCAGGGTTTTTATTTCCTAGGTGCATTACTTTGCGCTTCTTTGCATTGAATCTAAGCTGCCGTACATTTGACCATTCCTCCAACCTTGCTATGTCCCTTCTCATCCTTTCCACCCCACCTTCTGTATTGACCCTGTTGCAGATCTTTGTGTCGTCTGCAAAGAGACATACTTTTCCTTCCAGTCCCTCTGCAATGTCACTTATAAAGACATTAAAGAGGACTGGCCCCAGTACTGAACCTTGTGGTACTCCGCTAGTAACCCCCCTTTCTTCAGAGTGGGCTCTGTTTACTATTACCCTCTGCATCATGTTGTCCAGACAATTTTTTACCCAGGCTACCACCTTGGGATCCACGCCAAGGCTGGCTGAGCCTCTGTCTGGATGTCTGTAGTGGTGTTTGACTTATGACCATTGTCAGCATTACGGGGCATGGTCTAATAATAATATTGGTTGTAGGGTGCAGTCCATAACCTCTGAGTAATACTGGGTGTTAACCAGGAAGTAATCCAGCCTGCTGAACGTCTGGAATCAGGAGACCTAAATAAGTAGACAAACGTGTAGTGTTTCACTGTGGGGGGGGGTGTAGCCTCCAAATATCTGTGAGTCAGGCCTTCTGGCAAAGCTGCCGCACTGCTGCGCTCACATGCTTATGCCGAGGTAACCCGTGAGGTGGGCACATGAGAGGTGCCATCCATGTGGCGACTCCTTCCAGATGCAATCCTCACGCGGTGGGGTGGGTTGGGTGACGGATGAGGCTGTGGGTGATGTGTGACAGGATGTCGCTATGCCTACGTGAGCGGGGGGAGAGGCACGTGAGCATGGGCTGGGTGGGGGTGGAGAGGCTGTAGGGGATGGTGTTGCGGTGGCTGGCCAAGTTGCATCGTGGCGTGGGGGTTGACGAGTGGATGCGTTGGGAAGTGCACGGGTTCACATCCGGTGCTGGTGCAATTTGTATGCAGCGGCCGAACTTTCACCCCTGACGTACAACCCCTGGAGTTGAGAATCCTTAAGTAAGGGGTATGGGGGTAAACTCCTGCAGGGGGCGTGTGGGGGGCGACTTCCCCACAGAAAGCAGTAAAATAGTGTCCTGGCTCTGTTGTCCTGAGGAGCCGGGGTTGCCAACATGCCAAAAATGTTTTCGGCACTCTGACTGAGTGATAACAGTAATCGCCTTTAGGCATTTGCCATTATTACATAAACCCTTATGCTGAGGTTCCCCTGCAGGTGGTGGAGATCTATTTAACAGAGAGTCAAGTACAAAGTTAAAGTCCCCATCCATAATTATGGTGCACTCCTCTGTTGTAAGTCTGTTATCTTTTGTGTTATGGTTAGAAAGAAGGAAGTGTCATTCTCATTAGGGCTATATATATGCACTATGAGGATATCCCTAGTGTTCACCTTTCACCTTACTATGACCCATCTCCCATTTTTGACTGAATGAGATAGCTCAGGTAGAAGGGGGCAGCCTCACTTCACTAATATCACCACTCCCCTCATTTTTGAGGAAAAGAAGATTGAAAATTGTTGTCCTATCCAACCTGTGGCTAAGTTTTCTGACTCAGCTTTTGTTAAATGAGTCTCTTGTAAAACAGACACATCACATCTAGCTGACTTAAGATGGGAGAAGAAAGAAGATTTTTTTTCTTTTAATTGGGTGGTTTATCCCCTGTACGTTCCAAGTTACCCATTTCAAGTCAGCCATGATGTGCATCTGTGGTGTGTTCTCTGATTGCTCATACATTCTGTAAACAAAGCATGCCCTTACCTTGTAGGTTCAGCCAACTACTCAAACCTGGACGGTGATAGACTTTGTTGTCCACCCTTGGCCCGGTTCATGGGAGAACACAGAGGTAAACCAATGAACAAGCTCAGTGAGCATCTGCAATGGGTGAAAGGAAAGATTAATCCCCTCAGTCATGATTGTGGGTCCATGCTGCTGCACGACATCCATAAACTGTTGCATGCGCCATTCATGAGGTTGAGTTTACCAACACAGAAGTTCATCTGTTTACAAAACCACAAACTCATTCGAAGTAATATACCTGTTAAACCTGTTTCAAGTGATAAAAGTTTTAAAACCAATGCTCTAGCAACCCACATAGGAGGGTCCGCTGTGTGTGGAAGAATGATCTCTCTTCCAATTCCCAACATCCTCCCATGGTGCAATATTCACCCTTCTGATAACTATGTTCACTAGTTAGGGTACCTATAGCTCCTGCCCTAGTTTTTACTAAATCTCTATGCTAAGTACTGTCACAAATCCACTCCGGGGTCAGGCCCTCTGCTCCCACAGTGTCCAACCTTGAAGTGTGATTCATGAACAGGAGACAAACAGGGAAGAGCAAATTACCAGTCTCGAATCCTGAGGTCAATTATGAACCCTTTTTAGCTATCACACCCAGGTAACAGGCCCAAATATCATACTCTCTTCGGGGAAAGCAGCGCAATACTTGAACCAGCAGGCATATAACCAACCTGGTTCACAACCCCCTGCTGACTCAACTGAGATGCTGGTATTTTTTTACCTGGCTGGATCTTTACACAGATCCTTGTTAGCGTGGCCGCATATGGTGACACTCTAAGCAATTTAACAGTTATGTCAGAATTATCAATACTGTCCCACCATTCATACTCAAAATGAGCAAGTTCCCTGGCAGGTTTAAGGAAAAACAAGGTTTACTAAAATTAAAAATAGTAAATAAATAGAGAACATATATACATTAAGGTTACAGTCAGGAAAGAAATGGACAAATACAAAACAAAGTGCCTTGTAACTGATTTAATTAATTCTACCTCAGGTTTTCAGTTGGCAAATGATTTGGGCTGATACCTATCTTGGGAGAAGTGTCCCTTAGAAGTCCAGAAACAAAGATGACTCTTAGAAGTACAAAAAAGAGTGTCAGTCCTTTCAGTCAAGCTTCACCAATATCAGGGAGGCCGGAATGTCCCTCCCTCCCTCCCTCCTTGTGATGTCACAGCTCTCAGCTGCTAGTGTGAGGTCACACTCACTCCTGCATACTTAATTTGTAACATACAGCTGCATAGACAAACAGGCCAGATTACTGCTTGATTAGAATCTGCAAATACAGCAATATTTTTAATTATAACAAGACAGTCTGTCTTCCTCAGAGTATTGTTTATGACACCCTTTGATATTGCAGAAATATCCTGTTAGGTTAATTCACATATGCTTTCCAAAAACAATCTTTCTCCTGTTATTCTATAAAATGTAACCTTTTATGGCAGTCTTCCTAAGTTCAAAGCAGTTGTTTTTTTTATAACCTGGTCGTATAACAGCTACACATGTTTTGGCAGGTAGATGTTAAAACAGGAAAAGAAGCTCTAGCCACCTTTTCCTCTAGGTCAGTGAGAGGGCAGACCATTTTTTTTCTTCTCTTTTAAAATCCAGTGTCCCATGAGGCTCCGCTGCTTGGCCTGTTTCCTAAGCAGGACTGCCATACACAACAAAGATTTATAACAAAATTATATACACATAACTGGCAGACAACTATTCCTTGTTACATGTACCACTTAGTGAAAATCTGTATCCCTTAATTATGTTATGCTTACTTTCACCACTGCTTTAGGAGGAGTCACCACACTATCATTCCTCCTGCTTCTTCGGGCAAGCTGCTGCTTGATTTCTTGTGCTCCCCATCCCTGTGCTCCGAGAGATTGGAGGGGCATTTATCAGTTCATTCCCCAGTGTCCCAGGTCCCCATTCCCTTAAATGATCTATGATACTGGGGCTCATACCCAGGGCTAGGGAGACTGTGCTTTTTCAGTAGCCATACCTACCCTGTGCTGTGGAACTCACTGCCTAGATATCTTAGGGAGGTTCCCTTGGTAGAAGCTTTTAAAAAGGGTCTAAAGACTTTTCTGTTCCAGCAGGCCGTTAATGGTTAAAGTGATTTTATGCTGTTAAAGATAGATAGTTTTTAAATTATTTCTGACTCCCTATTGAATATTGCTATATGATTACTGTTATAATATTTGTTCTTGTTGTTTTTAAATGTAAAACGCTCTGAGTCTCTGGAAAGGGGCGATTTATAAATAAAGTATCTATTTATTCATCTATCTATCTATCTATCTATCTATCTATCTATCTATCTATCCATCCAACTAGCTGTCTATCTGTTATGGAGGGGACCCACAAAACAAGACTTCTGTGCTTCTGGGGAGGCCTTAGACCCCTTGTTGGAGAGTGGTAGGCAAGGTAGGGAGAAGGGTAAATACCCAATAGGGAGATACATCATCCAAGCTTGGCTAGTACCCCAGTCTGAAGAAGAAGAAGATTCAAAAAAATTAGCATGGGACCCCTTGACTCCACCAAGCCAGCACCCTGATTCTCCAACTGTGGAAGAAATGGGATTTACCCAGTCAGATAGGGTCCGGTTCTGCTGCTTAGGATCCATGAAAGATCTTGTATTTTACTGTTCTAATTGTATGGGGCAGTCTGATGTCTCTTCCCATTACCTCTCCTGATTCTCCCTCAACATGCACCCACCTTGCTGTAATTAACAGGCCTTCTAGCTGTTTAAGGGGAGGGGGCAGGACGGTCTGTGCTCCCTGCACCGTGCTGCTCTGGTATTTATATATGTGCAAGCTGGGGTGCAATTTCTAGCAGGTTCTTAGAGGCAGTGTAGGTTCAGTGCATTTCTAAGGGAAAGGGGTGTCAGCAGTGGGAAGGAGAGTGCTATGCACTGTGTCCTGTGCTGTCATCGTACTCAGGCCTGGAGGAGTATTGGGGGCGTTAAGCCCTGTTGTGGTCATTCTGTGAGAACTACTGAGTTATAGTAGTGTGTCATGTGGTGATGGAGGTAGACCTTAGAGTACCCTAGCCAGCATTATGTGGCATTGCAGCCCAATAAACAAATTCAGGTGAGAGCCAATATGGCTGTGGAGAGATTTTAGGAGCAACAAGAGTATTGAAAAAAGTATATGCAGTGCTCTCACTGCACCGGAGTCAGTCTGACACCTACTGAAGGATCGGTTGTACCATAGCTGAAGCAACTATGAATAACTTCAGTATTTACTAAAGAGAAGAGGGTGGTGACACCCAAGGTGGGAGAAATGGCAGAAGCAGGGTGGGAAGTGGTGACAGATGGGGAAATCATGGAGAGCAGAGTTCGAGAGAGGGTTTGAAGGCACTGAGGGGTGGATAAGGCGCCAGGCCCAGATGGCATCCACCCCAGGGTACTGAAGGAGCTGGCAGAGGTCCTTGCAGGACCTTTGGCAGACCTGTTTAATGCCTCACTACATTCGGGGTGTGTACCTCAGGACTGGAGGATGGCTCATGTGGTGCCCCTCCACAAGATTGGCCCCAAGGATGAACCAGAAAACTACAGACCAGTGAGCCTCACATCCATCGTGGGTAAGCTAATGGAGACTATCCTGAAGGAGAGGCTGGTGGCCCACCTAGAGGTCAAAGGACTACAGGAAAGCAGACAGCATGGCTTCATACATGGCAGATCCTGCCAAACCAACCTGGTCGAGTTCTATGACTGGGTAACTAGGCAACTGGACAGGGGCCATGCAGTGGATGTCCTGTATCTGGACTTCAGTAAGGCATTCGACTCAGTGCCACATGGAAGGCTGGGAAGGAAGTTAGTAGGCACAGGGGTGGGTGCAAAGCTGGTGAGATGGGTAGGAAACTGGCTGCAGGGAAGGCAACAGAGGAGGGTGGTGGTGGGTGGGGAGCTCTCACACCCAAGAGCAGTGATGAGTGGTGTTCCACAGGGCTCGGTGTTGGGACCAGTGTTGTTTGGGATATTCATTGCAGACAGATCATGGGACATCAAGAGCAAGATCAGTCTGTTTGCTGATGATACCAAGATAGGCGTGGTGGTGGATGACCTAGGGGGATGGCAGGGGTTGCAGGATGATCTGGCAAAGCTTGAAACATCCCAGGGTACTTAAGGAGCTAAAGGTGGAACTAGCAGAGCCATTAGCAGAACTGTTTAGTGAGTCTCTGAGCACAGGAGAGGTCCCAGAAGACTGGAGAAGGGCTCATGTGATCCCGTTCCACAAGAGTGGTAGCAGGGAGGAGGCAGGGAACTACAGACCAGTCAGTCTTACCTCAGTAGTGGGCAAGATTATGGAGGCACTCCTTAAGGAAAGGATAGTGCAACACCTGGAATCCACAGGGGCACAGGATCCAAGACAGCATGGGTTTACAAAAGGAAGGTCCTGTCAAACTAATCTCATAGATTTCTTTGACTGGGTAACCAGAGTGGTGGACCAAGGGGGAGCAGTTGATGTTGGCTACCTTGACTTCAGCAAAGCTTTTGACACTGTTCCACATAGAAGATTGATAAATAAACTGGGTAGGCTTGGGGTGGGTCAGAAGTTGGTCAACTGGGTGGCAAACTGGTTGACGGGCAGAAAACAGAGAGTGGTGGTAAATGGTATACAGTCAGAAGAGATGCAAGTCACAAGTGGGTACCTCAGCGATCAGTCCTGGGGCCAGTCCTCTTCAACATCTTCATTGTGATCTTGCAGATGGACTAGAGGTAAGGCTTGTCTGTTTGCAGATGACACCAAGATCTGCAACAGAGTAGATGATCCAGATGGGGTGGGCAGAATGAGAAGAGATCTGGATAAACTAGAAAAATGGTCAGAAGAGTGGCAACTGGGATTTAATGCAAAGAAGTGCAAGATCATGCACATAGGGAAGAGAAACCCTGAAGCCACCTATAGGCTGGGAGGGGAGTTGCTAGCATTCACAAAGGAAGAAAGAGAATTGGGCATAATCATCACTGATGACCTGAAATCATCCAAGCAGACCTCTGAAGCAGTAGGTAAGGCTAGGGGGGTGTTAGGGTGTATTAGTAGGGGTATCACAAGTCGTAAGAGCGAGGTAATAATCCCTCTTTACAAGACACTGGTTAGGCCCCACCTGGAGTACTGCATGCAGTATTGGAGGCCACACCTTCACAAGGACATTAACCAGATTGAGACAGTCCAGAGAAGGGCAACCAAAATGGTGCAGGGACTGCATCAGAAGACATATGAGGACAGATTAATGGAGCTCAATATGTATACCCTTGAGCAAAGGAGGGAGAGAGGTGATGTGATCGAGGCATTCAAACACCTTAAGGGCATTAACAAGGTGAAAGAGTCTAGCATGTTTAAATATAAGAAAAATAGCAGGACAAGAGGACACAGCATGAGATTAGAGGGGCTGATTAAGGGGAATGTGAGGAAATTCTTTTTCACAGAAAGGGTGGTGGATGCATGGAATGGCCTACCTCAAGAAGTGGTGGCTATGAATACAGTGCAGGGCTTCAAACAGGCATGGGATAGGCATAAGGGAGCAATACAAATGAGTATGAATAAATAGGCCACTGACAGAGCAAAGGCCGATGACACATTTATAAGGTAGAAAAAGAAATGGGCAGACTGGATGGGCCTTGCGGTCCTTATCTGCCGTCAACTTCTATGTTTCTATGTTCTATGTTTCTAAACCTGGTCAGACACCTGGCAACTGGGCTTTAATGCCAAAAAGTGCAAGGTGCTGCATTTTGGGATGAAGAACCCAAGGAGGAGTTACCAGATAGGGGGAGTGCAGCTAGCCCAGACAGAGGAGGAGAAGGATCTGGGTGTGCTCATTACAGGGTCAATGAACAACTGGGCACAATGTAGGAAGGCAGCTGCAAAGGCCAACAAAATGCTGGGTTGTATTGCAAGGGGTATATGCTCGAGGAGGGAGGAGGTGATTCTGCCACTGTATAGGTCATTAGTTAGACCACACCTGAGTACTATGGCAGTACTGGCATCCGGGGATCTCGAAGAGGGACATTAAGTTACTGGAGGGGTGAAGCAGAGTGACAAAGATGATCAAGGGGCTGGGGACTTATCATACAAGAGGAGGTTGAAGGAGTTGAACATGTACTCACTGGAGGAGAGGAGAGACAGGGGTGACATGATTGAAACCTTTAAATACATGAAAGGAATAAACAAGACGGGTACAGAGGGGCTGTTCAAAGTAAGGGAGGGGAGGGACACCAGGGGCCATGATATGAGACTGGAGCGAGGAAGGTTCAGGAGGGAGATGAGGAGACACTTTTTTACAGAGAGGGTAGTGGCTGGGTGGAATGCGTTACCTACTGAAGTGGTATGCAGTAGAACAGTGGACTGCTTCAAATGAGGATGGGACAGGACAAGGGGAAGGGTTAATGAAGGGGAAGGGTGGAAGGGAGGGGCAGCTGCAGAATAAGGGGTGCGAGCTGCACATTCAAGCAGACTTGATAGACCTCTAGGCCTTTATCTGCTGGCAAATTTCGTATGTTCGTATGTTTGTAACTACAGCAAGAGAAGATGAGGATGTGACTGATTTCTGTATAAGACACTCATGAGATCACATCAGGAACACTGCATCCAGATCTGGAGGCCCCATCTGAGAAAAAAAAATTGACAAGGTGAAGGTGGTGCAGTGGAGGGCAACTACAATGGCGCAAGGCATATGGGATAAGACCTATGAGGAAAGACTACCCAAGTTGATATTTAAAATATTTATTTAATTTGGGTTAAGCATTTAAACCATTTTAAATATTTAATTTTTACAGGATATGCCAGATGAGATGTGATATATGATAGATCAAATCTCAACTGGTGTATCCTGTAAAATATCACTTACAGTGTGGTCATGCCTTTACCCATTATTCCTAATGAATTTGCACAATGCAGATCTGCTGAGAGGCAGTTTCAATGTGGTCTTCCTTTTACACATTTTTACAATGTGTTTTCCTAGAATATGCCTGCTGATTGCTATATATTGTTTTTAGCCTGGATAGTTCACAGAAGATGTGGCATTTTATTTTCAGTGGGGCTCTACATCTACACAATATTATGCTGCATTGTGTAAAATCAGAGCATGCTGAAAACAATATTGTACATCTGGACTAGGCCACCCTGAATGAATACATTATAAAATGGTAAAATCATGACCACACTAAAACCAAGATATTGCCTCTAATCTGGGACATCCTGAGTAAGTACAGTGCAAAAATGTGTAAAATGAAGATCCCTATGAGAATGAGATGTAGCATCTCCCCTGTGCTATCCAGTATACAAAATATAGGATAAGAAATATTAAAGGAAATCTACTGTAAACTGAACTTCAGTGTGTTCCACATAACCAAGACTGACATAAACAGTTCCTTAATTGTTTTATAACATATTAGATTGCAATATTTATTTCGAATGTTGTGGCCATGAGGATGGTGTGTACAGTGTGTGTGTGTGTGTGTGTGTGTGTGTGTGTGTGCGCGCGCGGTGTGTGTGCATGCGTGTGTGCATGTGTGTGTGTGTTTGTGTGTGTATTTGCTGTATATAAAAAAACTGTCTGAGACAGTGCTTATCAGATAGTGTCTTAAGAGGTTAGAATAACATTGTAACTCTTTTTTGGAGATTCCATGCTGAGAAAGCGTGACATTTATAAGGTCTGAATTTTTCTTGAACGAGACTACCTGCCCAGCTGAAGCTAGTAGCAAGAACATGTTTAAATGCTAAGTATTTAAATATGCAAGTTGTTGCATTTCAAAGGGGATAAACAAATCTCCAGTTTAATAGCAACCAATATTTAACAAGCTGTTTCAGTTTCCTAATGGCCATCTGATAAGCAGCTTGGAGTTCCGTCTACAACATTCTAAACAGAAAGAAGGGAGAATTTATCTGTCAAAAGGGTGACATTTATGAGATATGAATCTTTCTTGAAAGAGAATATCTGCCCAACTGAAGCTAGTAGCAAGAACATGTTTAACTGCTAATAATTTCAATGTGCAAGTTGTTGCATTTCAAATGGGGTAAACAAATTTCCAGTTTAATAGGCAACCAATTTTTAACAAGCTGTTTCAGTTTCCTAATGGCCATCTGATAAGCAGCTTGGAGTTCTGTCAACAACATTCTAAACAGAAAGAAGGGAGTATTTAACTGTCATAGTGATTTACTGTCATGGAAGGATACACTGAAAAGTACTAAAAAAATGTGTTCCATGGTATACCAGTTTTTCCTAGCTAAAGCAAGATGACTGTAGGCTCTGCCCACAGCCATAAAAACTGATGAAGGAGTAGTGCTAGGTAAGAGGCTTCCAATCTAGTGGCCTCTGTGTTAACCAGCATTCGTATCATCACGTCAGTTCTCGCGGTTTGAGTCCTACTCCAGGATCTAATGCTCCACTGGTGTATGAGGTAACTGTACAGGAAAGGCTGCATACTTAATCTGATATTCTTTCCCCCAGTGCTACCCCCCCATTCCTTGTGTTACAAACAACTTGGCTTGAGGTATTGGGAGATCATCATGTGATGAGGCTCTCCCTCACCCCTCTATTGGCAGCAGCCCCCTTTAAGAATTAGCAGGCTCATAGCATGAGTCACTTTGGAATTCCAGAATATGAGCTTCAGTAATTTTGCAGATGTACACTTGACTATGAAAAAGTTACTTAACTTGCGGTTATGTATGCTATTTAGCAGAAATGAGCATTTGAGAAACTGTTTATAGAAATACTAGTTGTCTGTGCTATGTGCATCACCCCCCCCCCCCTTTTCATTGTCTCTTTTTTATTTTTCAGCTCTGACTTAATAGTTAGAACCCTGTTTATTGCAGTCCATTAGTGCAGGGCAAATGGCTCTTGTTCTTGTTGACTGCTCTAAAGATGAGATGATGCAAGGTGGAGCAGTTGTAAAGTCATGCCAAAGCATGTGTGGGACTGCAGATTAAAGCTGGCATGTTAAATGACTGTTTGCCTAAGTGTTTTTCTTTTCTTTCTCTGTCTCTGCAGACTTGCCAGCTGGGCTGCCACTCAGCTGTTTAGGAAGAGAGAGAGAGAGAGAGAGAGAGAGAGAGGGTGGTTGGGGAAGAGAGAGAGAGAGAGAGAGAGAGAGAGAGCAGGAATAAAGTGGAGGGAGAGAGAGCAGGAATAAAATGTGTGAGCCATTGTGTTCCTCAATGCTTTTCTGTGCTCTATTACATTTTTCTTTTTTTTCTTTGCTACCTAGTTTCACATACCAGGTTATTTTTGCACCCTGTACATATGTAAATATTTTGCTAGTAGTAAATAACTTATATGAAACACCGGGATGCTGGTATGTGTGTTCAAATTCCCTTAGCTTCTCTCTGAGGCCTGTTCTTTACTATTATTCTCCATGCCACCTTTAAGGAAAGGCTGGCCAGTTCACACCTTCATTTGAACAATTAGAGTGGTTCTCAGGACTAGCTTAGGTGCAGTCTTAAACTCATTTGCTCCCGGCGGCCATTTTGGGTTGATCCAACAATGGTTGGTTTTGACGCCATATGGCGTCTGTTGGAATAAAGGAGTTAATTTAACTAATATTTTGTTTATTTTCTCATTATGTTTATTATGTGAATAAGACATTTCTGTGAATATGTAGAATATTAAATAAGCACTGTATTTTATTTAAAATGTTTTTAAATTTGGTGATGTCGTATGAAAGACAGTGATGTGAGACAATCAAGGAAACTCTTAGGATGGAGGAGAACTATAAAAACCCTTAGATTTTGAACATGAGTTAGTATAATTCAGGGCTCCAGAGAGTGCAGAGCTCTGTGTTCCAGTTCAGTTTAAGGTGGACTGTACCAGCTCAGCTTAAGGTGCACCATAGACTCAAGAATGCGTTTGTCCATCAGCTTCATCCAGCTCCAGAAGTTGTGTTTGAAGTATTTTGGTAATGTATCTTCTGGCAAACATTGGTAAATAAACTTGAATCTTATTTGCACCATATTTCAAGAGCGGACATTCAGTGCTCCTCAACTCCCTGGGATCTCACTGGTAATACCATGAGACGATGACGCGGCACTGCCCATACCATAATACTGCCCTTATGTATGGAAATAAAACTATATGTATATCTCTGATGCCCAGTGCTGTTTTTACTGAATTTGTCTAAATTCCATGGCTATGGCAGGCATACCCATGGGATTTAGAGGGAATCAATAAAAATGGTGCTGAGCATTCTATATATATATATATAGTTTTATTTCACTATGGGCAGATATTATGAATGGGCAGTGCAGCATCATTGTTTCGTGGCATTACCAGTGAGATCCCGGGGGGTTGAGGAGTGCCATTATTAAAATGCCATCTGAACCGGAGCTTCGGGGAATTTTTTTGAGCGAGTCATGAGGTACTTAATCTGTTAATTTCTTATGGTGCTTGCAGGGGGATCAGAAAGGTGAAGCCTCAATCTGTGTAGTGGTCAGGGCTTCACCTCTCCCAGTAGTTTTCCTTTAATTGTGATAGCAGCAGTAGGATCTCTCTAAATCTGTTTTCACGGAGACTAGAATTTCACACCAGTAGATGTCAAGTAGGAGAAGAGGAAAAGGAGCAGATGTATCAGGCCTCATTGTTACTACCAGAAGCATGACAAAGGAAAAAAAGGGAAGAAGAAGAAAAGGGAGCCATACCTAAGGTGTTTCTTCCTTTGCCACCAGAAGAAGAGGATATCGATAGTAAAGGAGCTGTGGATGGAGTTGGTGGATCCTCCATGTTCTCTACAGATTTAGAAGAATTTACAATATGTTTTTTTCAGCAACAAATAGAGGCAGAAAAAAAACAGGGGATGAATTAAGAAAGGTTCTCCAGGCCCTAAAGGAAGCCCTTCCAGGCATCCCACAAAGTACACAGGAAGATGAGGGGAGAGGGACAGTACCAAATCCTTTACCTTCTATATCATTATGGGACATAACATTTTCAAGACTTTCACCAGGTGCTGACATTAAAGCATACTTGACCATGTCTGAAAGAGTGACTGAGGCATGTGGATGGCCCAGGACACAGTGGGTAATTTGTTTGCCATCCTACCTTACTGGGAAAGCCCAAATCATCAACAGCAATGTGGACATTTCTGAAGCAACAGCTTATGATTTTGTTAAACAATCAATATTGATTTAACAGATTATAACTTTGTTAAATAATCAATATTGTCTCGCTATGATATCAGTAATGAAATGTGTCATCCAAGATTCTGGACCGTGAAGTATAAACCTGGGGATCCCTTAAGAGAAGTGTATGTAAAACTGAAAGACATGTTTTGCAGATGGCTCCAACCAGAAAGAAAGAAAGACAATCCCACAGCTGGTAGAGGAAATTGTTCTGGAACAATTCTTGCATATTTTGTTTGATGAGATGAAGATGTGGGTTCAAAAGCACTGACCAATGAGAGCAGAATGAGCTATATCTTTGGCTGAGGATTATTTGCTCGCCAAAAGACCATTCAGAGGAAAGACCAGAGGGACACCAGGAACTGCAACCGGCACCTGCAAAACTGAGGCACCTCCTACTGGCAAATCTGGGTTTAAACCCAGAAACAACCCTTCCTCTGATATTGTTTGTCATCTCTGAGGGGAGAGAGAGGACATAAAAATGGAGCTGCCTAAATAAAGAAAAAGCCTTTTCAGTCACTTTAGCTTTATTGAATTGGGGTCAGTTTATGATCGACATTGAAGTGGTGTCTGAAAAGGTTAATGGCCTAACTGACTCAGGGAGCAGACAAACTCTTCTACACCCTGATGTGCTTCCTGATAACGTTGAAAAGGCATCTGAGACTACAGTAACCTGTGTATATGGGATACAAAGGCCTATCCCACTGTATAAATCCCAGTAAAGGTACAAGGAGACTCTATGTTCATGGAAGCAGGTGTAAGTTAGCCCATGCAGGATACACATCAGGGTCACAAGAAAGGACCTCTCCCCTCCAATGGCAAACAGCAGCACTCATACTCCAAGCCCTGGACCTCCATACACCACCACCAAAGAGTCAGCAGCCAAGTGGAAGCTGTGTGCCAATTGACTATTGGGCTTCCTGGTGCGATTTTACAAGCAATTATAAACTCTCCTCTTTTGTCCTGGACTTTGGACTTTGGCCTCAAAGCCATATCTCAGGTGGCAGTTTCCAGTCAGCCCACCCAGGATGCACATCGGGTTCATGAGGGGTCTGCACTTCTAATGACCTCTCTCCTTTCCCAAACAACAGCGCTTGTGCTCCAAGCCCTGGACCTCCCTGCACCACCACTGAACCACCAATGACCCAGCAGCCAATCAGGAGCTGCCCACCAGGCAATAAGCCAGATGGGCTTCCTGGCATGATATTATCAGGTCTCCACTTGTCTCTACTTAAGAACGCCAGCCTTAGTGGTCCTCCACACAGGCAGTCTGGAGCACTAAGGGCCACAGTGCCAAGGGTGTCTGCTGTGGGTGACAGCTGTGAGAAGCAACTGGTGAGAAATCAAAAATGGTAGAAAACAGGGAAAACAGTAACTCTTTAAGACAAAGATAATGTTACAAGCTGTAGGGTGCACTTACCCAGGTAAGGCAATGAAAAACACTAGGAAGCTGTGGGTGTAGCAGAACAGGTCAGCAATCTTAAAACCTTAGTCCACTTGAAGCTTTATAATCCATATGCATCACAGATAGAATGGACTAAGTCACTTATTCTGCAGAAATTTTTTATTAATTAAATACATCCAAAAGTAGTATACAGGTTCCACATTCTGGGCGCCAAGTGATACAGTCAAAAGCACAGAAAAGCTAGATACCTATAAAAGCAAACAGAAATGATTTTTAAGTCACCAGCAACAGCGACTTAAAAATAATTTATGTTCACTTTTTTAGTGATCTAGCTTTTCTATGTTTTTGATTGTATCACTTTACGCCTGGGATGTGGAACCTGAATGCTGCTTTTGGATGTATTTAATAAACATTTTCTGTGTAATAAATGATTTAGTCCATTCTATCTGTAATGCATATGGATTATAAAACTTCAAGTGGACTAAACCAGGGGCTGGCAGAATAGCTTAGAGGTTAGAGGGTAATGATCTGTGAATGAGCTTGGTACCTCCAGCAGAAAGACCTGGGTTTGATTCTCACAACCTCCACTTGCATACTGTGTGACTCTGATCAAGTCACTTAACCTTCCAGTGCTCCGGGGTCACCCCTGAAAACAGGCACATGTGCTGAATGAGCCATATCTGGTTCCCAAACAAAAAACGGTCTTGTGCAACAGAATTTTTGGTGCTGTAGTAGAACGTTATCAAGAACCCCACTGAGCATGCTCAGAACAGAAAAACACAAAACTTTAAAACCTTATAACTCTGGAACCATTAATATTTTTTCACGAAACCTTTCAACGCACTGCCTTTGCACATCATGCATGTACCCTGAACGTTTGGGGGAAAAACTTCCATTTTGTGCAGGCTATAGGTGACAGCCAAAAAAAAACAATCCTATATTAAGCATAGGGGAAGAAAATAGACATCTACAGAGAAATGACATATGAATGTCTCAGAATCCGCATTAGCTGCCATCATAAAACTTTCCACAGATTAACATCTTGCCTCCTAGATAACAGATGAAAAAAAATTCAGCTGATTTTATCAAATGCTGCTAAGGTGCATAGTTAGGGACTTAACATTGAATACCCTACTGAACCCTAACTATAGGGGTGCTACTGCACCCCATAATAGTTAGTGGTCATACCATAGCAAAGCTGTCTTCTTTGATACAGTAGGCATCCTCTCTATGACTGTTACAGTTATCTCAGCTACTACATAACCAACAAAAGGTGTTACTTTATTGCCTCAATTCTCCCTCTAGAAGCTGTCATTTAAGTACTGGAATCTCCCTGCACCAAAAGATTGAACTTAATCCCTAAAATATTTTGGTGAATACTGGTAACTGCTTTCTTTTTTATGTTTGCCGTGTGCACATACGCAGCAAACATTTTGTTATGAGAGTGGTTTTGAGGGGTGTGACACTGTCAGTCCAATGCAGAGCGGTCTACAAGGGGCTCATCAGTGGCACACCAATCATCAGGAAGGTTGGTAATGACAATGTTCTGGCTTGCTGGGTGAAGCTTTGTGTATTTGAAAGGAAAGAACTGACTCAATCATAAGTCCGATCTTGCCTTTTATCTATACCACCCAGCAAGCACAGATGACCTGTCATGTTCAGCTGCTGAGGTTGAATTACATGCTGTAACAAAGAAAACTGTCTATTGATGTCTGTTGCTGTCACTGCCATTACTGTTACCCCACCCAACCCTCGTACTCAGCACCCCCAACCCCTCCAAACAAAACACTGACACTGGGAATGCCCATTCCCCAGTGTCACCATCTGAAATAAAGAACACTGTCCCTCATCTATTTTACGTACCCTGTAACAAAGAAAACTGTCTATTGATGTCTGTTGCTGCCACCGCCATAACTGTCCCTCCACCCAACCCTCCCTCTCAGCACTCCCCTACAAACATAACACCCACACTAGGGATGCCCATTCCTCCAGTGTTGCCACCTGAAAGAAAACAAAATCACTAGTAGTTTTTTTCACATATCCTGTAAAAAAGAAAAGCATCCATTGATGTCTGTTGCTGCCACTGCCATTAGTCCTCCCACCCGACCCTCCCAATCAGCAACCATCCTACCCCCCAAGTCCTTACTTATCTACTGGGGATCCAATGCCGTAATTCTCTCTGGACCACAGACATGTCTTCACCCTTCAACGTCAGACCACAAACTGAATAAATCAGGTATGCGGTTCAATGTATTCAATGAGGTTTTGAACTTAGTGGCATAACTTGGTAATTTTCTAATATTTTTGTCCCAAATTTTCAACATGCCTTTTTTTTGGACTACACCTCATGAACAATGGCAGTGAAATTAGGCAACTCTGTCCCAAAAGAAGATTTTGTGTTCACTGCACAAAATCACTTTTCAGGCAGGTGTAGAAAATTTGTTTTACCCTTGTCTATGAGGTGGGCTCATAAGAAGGCTATGTTGAAAATTTGGGGTAAAAATATTAAAAAACAGCAACGTTATGAGCCTACATTGAAATTTACGAATGCTGGCTCATAACTTTGGTAATTTCAGTATTTTTACCCCAAATTTTTAACATAGCCATTTCTTCACTGCACCTCATGAATGTGACAGCTGTCATTTTTCAAATCCTGGCCAAGATGTGTTTGCACATCCCAAAAGGTGATTTTGCTGTTGCTGCGTGAAATCACCTTTTGGGCAGCGGTTGAAAATGTTCTCTGCCCTTGTTCGTGAGGTGGGGTCATAAGAAGGCTGTTAAAACATTTTGGGTAAATATATTAAAAACAACAACAAAGTTATGAGCCTATGTTGAAATTTACGAACACAGGCTCATAACTGGTAATTTTCAATATTTTGCCCCCAAATTTTCAACAAAGCCATTTCTTCACAGCACCTTATGAATGTTACAGCTGTCATTTTTATGTTGTCTGGCGCACGCAGCACAGACAACATGTGATTGCTTCAATGGAGAAGCGGGTTTTGGAGGTGCAGTCCTGCTGCAGCCAATGGTGCCACTGCTTTTTGTGGCCAGGCTCTGTGGCGCCAATGGCCTAGCACACTGTCTATGACAGCAGTTCAGAAAATGTGCCACCACTTTGATACAAATTAACTGCTGCAATCAGTGAGTGTCACGGGGTGGTCCCTGATTGCAGCAGCCAATTACTGCTTGCCTCGTCTGGTTTCCCCGTCAAGCAATGTGGTGGTGGCTTCCCCATCAGCTTCTCATAGTCTCCACAGAAGCTGAGGGACATCTGTCACCTTTCACAGTCCCATTGAAAGCCAACAAGGGTGCCCAATCCCCCTGTCAGCATGACTCTCCTAATTTAACTTGCTGATGGAGGTGCCCATTCCCCATTGGCATGATGTACCCCTCATTTCTTGTGTGCCAAGGGAGTGCCCAATCCCCCTCGGCTCATGTGACTCCCCCCAACTCTATATGTGCTGGTGGGGGTGCCCAATCCCCTTTGGCTACAGATCCCCCTCCTATCAAACACACAGGTGGCATGCTGGGAGCCCACCCCAGCTTGCCAAATGACCCTGAAAAAAAACAGTCCCGCAATGTTTTGTTTTTGCCCTGTGAAACAGAAAACAGTCCCTCGTTGAGTCTGTGGCCCCTCCCCACAATCTGCACCCACCGTCTCTGCACCCTGCTTCCCCACACCTCCCCTCACCCCATACTTACCTCCGGAGCCCAGCACAATGATCTTCGGTGGACTGGGAACACATCTGCACTCTTCAAAGCTGACCGCGAACTGAAGAAATGCCGGTAAGCTATATAATGGCATAAATAGGAGGTTTTCAACTTTGGTGCTTATCTCGGGCATTTTTGGGAATTTTGGCACCACATTTTCGACATGTGGTTATTGGGACCCCTCCTCATGAATTCAATCACTGCCATGGTGTTATTTAGTCCTGAAAGGTGATTTTGTAGTCACTGCACAGAATCACCTTTGGGGACTGAGTAATGAAATGACAGTGTTGCTGCTCATGAGGTGGTCTCCCAAAAAACCTATGTTGCAAATTTGGTGAATAAATTCAAAAAAAATGATTGTGTTATGAGCGTGTGTTGCTCAGTTTCAATGTGCACTCATAACTTCGCCAATTTGTAAGATTTTCCCTCCAGATTTTCAACATTAGCATTTTTTCACACCTCCTTATGAACAGTGCAGCTGTCATTTTTCACATCCTGGCCAAAATGTGTTTTTGCAGTACTGGCGAAGAATCACACGGTCGCTGTGGGAAATCAGTGTTCAGGACAGATTACAAAAATCACAGCAACACTGCTCATGAGCAGAGGTCCTAAAACGCTTATGTTGAAATTTGGTGACAAAAGACCATAAAATGACTATGTTACAAACGTGGGTTGCGCAGTTTCCATGTGCACTCATAACTTCGACAATTTGTAATGTTGTCACTCAACATTTTCAACATTGTCAATTTTGCACATGTGCTTATGAACAATATAGCTGTCATTTTTCAAATCCTGCCCGAAATGTGATTTTGCACAAGTTGCGCACCATGGTGCGGTCGCTGTGGAAAATCAACGATGAGGATGGATGAAGAAAATCATAGTGACAGTGTTCATGAGCAGAGGTCCCAAAATGCCTATGTTGAAAATCTGGTGAAATAATTCCACTAAATGACTGTGTTACGAGTGTGCATTGTGCAGTTTCTACGTGTGCTTGTAAATTCAAGCATTTTTGATATTTATTTATTTTTTTATTTTTATTTTATTGGATACAATCGGAATTACAATCCTTTGAGTCACAGACTCTTTTGCAAAGGCTCCACGTCGGTTACAGAGGGTGGAGGGTAGACAAATACAGAGAACGCACAGTAAACAGGTAGAAATTCGTTAAACAGAACTGCAAGTGCAGTCCACGCATAATCTTAGTTAACTGGTGGTAGTAGTAGGCATCGATACAGGATAACCCTTGTCAGAGAGGTAAATGATGGTGACTCTTGGGATCTATCGAGACCCTGTGTCATTTTATTGGGGGTATGAAAATACCAGAGGAGGGCAGGAAGTTAGCCACAGTCACATTTTTCTGACTCCAGGAGTTGTACTCTGAAGGCTGATTTGAATTGGGAGAGGCTAAGGGTCTGACAGATGGAGGGGTAGAGTGTTTAGCCAAAGAGGGGCACGGTAGCGGAATGATCTTTGCCCAAGGGATGTTCCACAATGGGGGACCAGGAATGAGGAGGATGCTGTGAGTCTAATATTACGCCTGGGCGGGGCTACGCTGACTATTGGGAGAAGGCCGATGGGCGCCAGCTGGAGAGGGATCTTTTTCACTAGAACGCAGGAGTGGTACTTAAGTCTTCCTTGGAAGTTTAGCCAACCAGCCAGAGCATAGAGCTCACAGGTATGTGTCAATCTGTCACACCCGGTGACTAGGCGGCAAGCTTTATTCAAAGCAGTGTTGATGCTACGAAGGGCTGTAGGGTCTTCAGAGCCATATATCACTATCCTGTAGTCTATTAGGGAGAGGATAGAAGAGGTGACCGCAAGTTGCATGGCCTGGGTGGGTAAGCAGTGTTTAAGTCTGTAGAGGATACCCACTCTAGTGTTAACAGCGGAGGAGAGAAGTTGTATATGATGATTGTAGGAGAGGGAGGTGTCTAATGTAATTCCCAGGTATTTAAAACATGTAACATGTTCAAGTGGGGGCACCTTGTTTGTTTTTGATTAGGAGAACCGACTGGCTGTGTGGACTTTGCGGTGTGCCAAGATCATGGATTTTGTATTTTGATAGTTGATGATCAGGCGGTATTCAGTGAACCAGGTTACTAGCTCCCTGAAGAAACCCTGAAGAGCTCGTTGAAGAGCGCTGGGCTGTGGGTGTTTCCAAAACACTACCGCATCATCAGCATAGAGTAGCAGGTTACCGCTACATAACTTGGGGGAGAGAGTTTAAAAAGAGGGTGAATAGTAGAGGGCAAAGAATAGACCCCTGTGCGACACCTGAGGAAACTGTTTTACAGGAGGAGAAGGTGGTATTTATCCTGACTTGCTGTGACCGGTCTGTTAGGTAGTCCTTGAACCAGGCAGTAGCCTCTGGGACCATATTTACGCTCAAGATTTTCAACACTGACATCTCTTCACACCTACCTATGAATGAAACAGCAGTCACTTTTCACATCCTGCCCAAATGGTGTTTTCCCACATCTGGTGCAGAATGGCGCAGTTGCTGTGAGACATCAACGTTCGGGACAGATTAACAAAATCACAGTGCCACTATTCATGAGCAGAGGTCCTAAACACTTTCATGAGGTGGGGGTCACAAAAATGCCATGTTGGAAATTTTTAGTGCAAATATCAACAAACGGCTGGGGCATTAGGGTTTCTAACCATAACGTCCCACCCTGTACAGACTGACAGGCATCAGGGGAGTGTCTTTCCATTGCTGGCTGTCATGCTCATGCCATACCATCCCCCCCACTCTCAAGCCACTGACAGGCATTGAGGTGTGCCTTGGACTCTTTGGCCCCACAGTTCACCCTATTCTCCTATGCTGCACCCATTTCAGTGTATGTCCTTATGAAATGGGGTGACTGTAAAGCCAAACACCCCAAGACACACCTCAGCACTTGTCGGTGTCTGCAGGATAGGGTGAGGTAAAATGCCATGAGCGTTATGACCAAATGGGGTGAGCGTAAGGCCCAAGAACCCTAAGGCACAACACAATATTTGTCGCACTGCAAGGTAGGGTGAGCTGAAATGCCATGAATATCATGGCCGATGCCCAAAAGCACACCTCAGTGCCTGTCAGTCTCTGTAGGGTGATGTGGAGTTTGATGTCACTTTCATACTTCACTGCCATTCCTACTATGCATCTGTTCAACTCCTGCGCTACTGATGCCAATGCCAGCAAGACAACATTTGGCATTGACAAATGCTTGTTTAAATCCTGGCCAAAATGTGTTTTCACACTTGTGGAGTGAAATCATCTTTTGGACAGGATTTAAAAATGTTCTCTGCCCTTATTCATGAGGTGGGCTCTTAAGAAGGCTATGTGGGGTCATAAAAAGGCTGTGTTGAAAATCTGTGTTAAAAATATGAGAAAACAACAAAGTTAGGAGTCTATGTTGCAATTTTTCAATACATGCTCGTAACAGGTAATTTTCAATATTTTGACCCCAACTTTTCAAATAGCCAGTTTTTTACACCACCTCGTGAATGTGACACCTGTCATTTCTCAAATCCTACCCAACATTTATTTTAATACTTGTTGTGCAAAATGACGCTTCAGCCACTTTTTTATAAATTACATCTGTCATGCTCAGAAGGAGTAATCATAAAAAGATTATGTTGAAAATGTGGGGTAAAAAAGTGAAAAGTCAACTAAGTTACGAGGAAAATAATTTTTCCAATGTTTACTCATAACTTTATATTTTGCAGATTTTGGCCCCTAATGTCCAACATATCCCTTGTATTACTCCACCTTCTGAACATGGCAGGTGTCATTTTTCAAATCCCTTCCGAAACTTGTTTCTACAGTTGCATAGTGAAATCACCTTTTCGGATGGGATTTAAAAAATTCCTCCTATCTTGATGATAGCGTAAGGTTATAAAAAAAATACTGGACATTTGTGGTCAAACTGTGAGAGCCCACTTAAAAGTAAATATTACCTCTCAGCTGCCCTATCCTGTGTAATTACAATTTAACAATGTGTCAAAGCAGAACACCACTGAAAATGAGATATTGTATCTTGTCTGCTCTATCCTCAGTAAATATATAGTAAACATGTGTACAAGCAAGACCCAGTACAACAGCAATACCAGTGGCAAACATTTGGCATTGACAAATGCTTTTTATACTAGTTATTACAAACCTATGCTTGTCTAATTTCTTGCTAATTACGAAGACCTAAAAGTTACTTATCCTTGGTGGTCTGGTATCAATGCACTGTTACAAATCCCTTATCGCAGAGCCAAGATAGGGACTCACTTCTGCCCTCTTAGTGGGTATGGCAGCTCAGAGTACACCTGACTTCCCTCCACTACATTGAGTGTTTTCACTACTTCCAGCTCTGGTTCCACTCACCATGCAAGATGAAGGGAGGTAAGGTGCCTGCCCGGTGCCATGGCTTGGACGGACAGGAAATGAATCCCCAAGATTGTGGGAGCAACTGCAAGGGGGAGAGAGTTGGATGTCATTATCCACCTAGGGACAAATGACCTGGCTGAGAATGGGATCAGCACAGTGCAACAGGAGTTTGTGGAGTTGGGGAGGGGTCTTAGACAAGTAGCACACATGGTAACTTTCTCGGAGGTGCTGCCTGTCTATGGCATGGATGAGGCTAGGGTACTCCGCACCATGGGATTCAATGACTGGTTGAAAAACTGGTGCAGAGCTTAGGGATTTGGCTTTATTATGGACTGGGGCTCCACCTGGAGTGATGCAGGCCTATACAGGTACGATGGTCTGCATCTATCCAGGAGGGAAACGAGGATCCTAGGTGATAGGTTTAAATGCTTCATTGGCAAGCATTTAAACTAGCCAAGGGGAGAGGCACTGAAAAGGAGAAGGGAAATCCTAGCCCCTACAAAAAAATCAGGGTAGTTAGTGAGGTAAACATCAAGACAGAGCAGTCTATAGGGAGAAGGGCAGGGGTAAATGGAGAAAAAGACAAAGGCAGTAAGGACAGGGATGGGGTAAAAAGAAATATAGCCATAAAAAAATGGAGGGTAATGAGTACCAATGCCCATAGTCTAGGTAAAAAGCTCCCTGAACTGGTCGCCTTGATGGAAGAGGGATGCCTGGATATCGTGGGAGTCACAGAAACATGGTACACAGACAACCATGACTGGGATATCAACATACCAGGATACACAATCTACAGGAGGAACAGGGAGGGAAGAAGAGGAGGAGGAGGAGGAGGAGGAGTAGCTCTCTAAGTAAAGGAAGGGATCAAAGCAACAGAACTAAAGGGTAAACAGGGAGGAGCGGAGGCACTGTGGGTCACCCTGGAGGTTGGAAATGGCACCTCAGTCTGCACAGGGGTTGTATACAGACCCCCATCTCAGGGGGAGGAAATGGACAAGGAAATGATAGAAGGTATCCTTGGGATGGCAGAGAAAGGGGAGATATTGCTGATGGGAGACCTGAATATGCCAGATGTTAACTGGAGCACCTTTGCTGTAGCCACATCCAAGAGCAGGGCCATTCTCGATGCACTACAGGGGACATGCCTCAGACAGCTAGTTTTGGAACCACTGGGGAAGCAGCAATCTTAGACCTGGTACTCTCAAATGGGGAAGGAGAGAGGATCTCCAATCTTCAAGTGGGTAGCCACCTGGGAACAAGTGACCACCAAACAGTGTGGTTCACGATAAACTTAGCTGCAGTGTCAAGCCATACAAAAGTGAAGGTACTGGACTTCAGGAGGGCTGATTTTGTCAAATTGGGAGAGTGCCTCAGAAAAGCACTAGCAAACAGGCAAGAAGCTGGGGGTGGAGCAACAATGTGGAAACTTCAAAACCACCATCACAGAGACAACAAGCCTTTGTGTGAAGGAAATAAATCAAAATGAAAGAAAAAAACACTATGGTACTCAAAAGAAGTGGCGGGAAGGTAAGGGAGAAAAAGATAGCATTCAGGAAGTAAAAGGAAACTCAGAAGGAGCAGGACAGAGAACTGCACCAGTTAAAGCAGAAGGAACCAGGGAAGGCAGTCAGAATAGCAAATGCCCAAACTGAGGAAAAGATAGTCAACTCAGTTAAGAAGGGGGATACAACCATTTATAGATACATTAAGGAGCAAAGAAAGACTAAGGCAGGGATACTTAGGCTGAATAAAGAGGAAGATGGTTGGGCAGAGAGTGACAGTGAAAAAGCAGGGATACTGAATGAATACTTCTGCTCAGTATTCACAATGGAAAAGCAGTGGGAGATACCTAATCCAGTCAACAGAAGCACTTTGGATAGGGGGGTTGATATTAGTCCTTTCACAAAAGAAAGGGTTCTGAAAGAACTCTTAAAACTGAAGGTAGATAAAGCAATGGGGCCTGGTGGGATTCACCCCAGAATTCTAAAAGAACTAAGGGAAGAACTAGTAACACCACTAACTACCCTTTTTAATAAATCATTGGAGGATGGTGTGGTACCTGAGGACTGGAGGAGGGTGGATGTGATTCCCCTTCACAAAAGTGGGAGCAAGACAGAGGTAGGAAACTACAGACCTGTCAGTTTGACCTCAGTGGTAGGGAAAATGATGGAATCACTTCTGAAGGAAAGAATTATTGGGTACCTAGAAGCCAGTGGGGCACAGGATGCAAGGCAGCATGGATTCACAGTAGGAAGGTCATGTCAGACAAATCTAATTGATTTATTTTACTGGGTGACCAAAGTAGTAGACCAGAGAGGGGCTGTGGACATGGCCTGCCTAGACTTTAGCAAGGCATTTGATGCAATCCCACACAAATGATTAATAAACAAATTAGCCAGCCTGGGAGTGGGTCCCAGGGTGGTAGCCTTGGTAAAGCACTACCTGGATAACAGGACACAGTGGGTAATAGTAAATGGAGTCCATGGTGAAGAAAGAGGTGTTACTAGTGGGGTACCGCAGTGTTCAGTACTGGGGCTGGTCCTTTTTAATGTCTTTATAAGTGACATTGCAGAGGGACTGGAAGGGAAAGTACGTCTCTTTGCAGATGACACAAAGATCTGCAACAGGGTTGATATGCAAGGTGGGGTGGAAAGGATGAAAAGGGACTTGGCAAGGTTGGAGGAATGGTCAAATGTACGACAGCTTATATTCAACGTGAATAAGTGCAAAGTAATGCACCTGGTAAACAAAAACCCAGGGGAAGAGTACACAATGGGGGAGAGATACTGACAATAACAAAAATGGAAACGTACCTGTGGGTAGTCATATCAGATGACCTAAAGGTGGGACAGCAATGTGAGAAAGCAGTAAGGAGGGCTGGGGGATACTGGGATGCCAGAAAGAGCATCACCAGTAGAAAACAGGAAGTTGTTGGCCCTCTGTACAGACAGTTGGTAAGACCGCATCTGAGTACTGTGTACAGTTCTGGAGACCCCATCTCCACAAAGACATAGACAGGGTGGAGGCTGTCCAGAGGAGGGCAACCAAAATGGTGCAGGGTCTGCACCAGAAGACATATGAAGAAATACTAAAGGAACTTAAGCTGTATAGCCTCGAGGAAAGGAGGGAGAGGGGGACATGATAGAAACTTTTAAATACATCAAGGGAATCAACAAAGTCCAAGAGGGCAGTGTCTTTCAGAAAAAGAGATGTGCAAGAACAAGGGGGCACAATTTGAAGATGGGGGGATGACTCAGGGGTAATGTGAGGAAATATTTGTTCACAGACATGGTTGTAGATGCATAGCACGGCCTTCCTGAGGTGGTTGTAGAGTCAAACACAGCGGGGGAATTCAAGAATGCATGGGACAGACATAAGGCAATTCTAGTGGGGGGTAGGAGGAAGTAGCCTGTTGGTTAACTAGGATCTGCAGTTTATCTGCTAGGTAGGGAAATGGGCAGACTAGGTGGGCCAAACTGTCCTTTTCTGCCATCAAATTCTATGTTTCTATGTTTGTATGTTTAGTTGCAACACTGCTAATGAGCTCCCTCGTAACAGTACTCTTCATGATGTCAGAACTCAGTGTCTATATCTTGGCCAAAGACCAAGCCAGCCTCTCTCATTTCTCACTTACCAACAGCCAGACTTCACTTCTGCCCACTCTAGAACACTGGGAGTCCCACTCTAATGCTCCACTTCTCCTGACCCTCATGAAGAAGAGAGTCTCCTCCTGGGTGCCATCATATTTTCACTAACCCCTTCTGGGTTCCCCCTCCCCACCTCCTGTAGTCCCAGGCATCTCATTCCCATACTGTTACTACTTCTAGCAAGGGATATTGAGAACAACCCCAGCCCAGTCACATCCCCTCTAACCCATAGTGGCCTCATATGGTTGTACAAGCATTTCCTAAGAATTGTGCAAATTAATATTTGCAGCCTCTTGTCCAAGTATGCAGAGCTAGAGGAATGGGTCTCCCTATATAACCCCAACATACGAATTGATGAACATTCGAAGAATGCCAGCAGATACAGGCATGATGGTCTATCTAGTCTGCTTGAGTGTGCAGCTAGCAGTCTGTTACACTGCAGCTGCTCTTCTCCTCCTACCTGCATATCCAATATCATGCCCATACTAGCTGTTACTCCTTCCCTCAGTGCCTCATTGGCGACCTTCCCCCTGAGTTTGTCTCACCCCCTCTTAAAACTGCCCATCATCTTCAAAGATACCACCTCCTCAGGCAGTTCGTTCCACCCTGTCACCACTTGCTTTGTGAAACAATGCTTTCTCATTTCCCTTCTGAATCTTCCACTCTCCAGCTTTAGATTGTGCCACCCTAGTGTCCCTCCCTCCCTCACCTTAATCTTAAAATTCCCTCTGTACCCTCTTTATTTATGCCTTTCATATAGTTAAAGATTTCTATCATGTCCCTGCTATCCCTCCATTCCTCCAGGGAGTACATGTTGTGCTTCATCAGTCTCTCTCTCCATAGGGTATGTTCTTCATACGAGGATAATCCTGGTTGCTCTGCATTAGATCCCCTCCAGCAATTTAACATCTTCTTTTAAGTAGGGGCACCAGAACTGCATGCAGTACTCCAGGCTCGGACTCACCAATGACATGTACAGTTTCAGGATGACCTCCCCTCTCCTGGACACGATTCCTCTGGAAATACACCCCACCATCTTATTACCCTTAGCTGCCACTTTTCTGCACTGCACTGAATGGTTCATTTGCAATGTTATTATCACCCCAAGATCTTTTCCCTCCTCTGTAGGGGATAACTGTACCTCCCCAGTCAGTAATGATTCCTTTGGTTTCTTGCTCCCAAGTGCATGACTTTGTACTTCATTGCATTGAACCCTAGCTGCAATGTTTCTGACCAGTGCTCGAGTCTAGCCAGATCATCGTTTAGACCCTGCCACCCCTCTGTGTTGTCCACCACTGCACCTAATTTTGTGTCATATGCAAGAAGGCTGATCTTATTCTTATTCCCATGCGAGATGTCAGGAATGAAAATGCCAAGTAACACTGTACCCAATACCAAGCCCTGTGGTACCCCACTGGTTACGTCTCTTGGAGTTGAGAGTTCCCCCCATATGACTACCCCCTGCTTCCTTTTTTTTATCATACATTTTTATTTATTTTTGATTAAAAGAATGTTACATAACTTGTAAGTTAATCTAGGTTCTGTACAACTATTAATTACAAATAAAATATCATGAAGTGTTACATATACATCAAATTAAGTAACTACAGATGAAACATTACCTAGCAACATAAACATTTGTTCAGTCTAACAGTATTTCAGTAGCAGTCAAAAGGAAAAAAATCCTTGGCGTACTATGAAGCAATATAAAATAGTCAAGAAAGTAGGTTCACCTAAGGTTAGGGAAGGGATCCCAAATTTTATGGAAAACTTCTGATCTATCCATAACAAGATAACTTATCCTCTCATTGTTTGCTAATGAACTCATTTGATTAAATCATTAGCCAAAGAGGGAATATGTTTAGTTTTCCAGTTCCTCAAGATGATCTTTTTAAGACCTAGTGAGGCAAGTTTTTTCCAAGCATTTTGGTAGAAACTGAGCTCATGACCTTCTGGAGTGATACCTAGTATATATAAGGTCAGAGAAAAATTGATATTGTAGCTACATACACTGAAGCAGACTTTATGCACTTATTTCCAAATTTCTGTCAAAAAAGGACAGCTCTACAGGATGTGTGCTAACTCTGCATTTTGCTGGCCTCAGCCCCAACATGTTTTATCAGTTGAGCAACCCATATAGTATAATTTATCCGGAGACATGTAGTAACCATCTAAGATCTTAAACTGGATGAGCTTACCTTGCAATTCTTTAAGGCCAATACAAGCATTCTTCTGTGTACTTTCCCACTCAGGGTCAAGTATTGTAGTATGGAGTTTTGATTCCCAGTACTCTTCAGCTTTTATGGTGAAAGCTACAGATAAAATAGAGTCTGTTAATAGTTTATAGAGTATGCTAGCACTTTTCCTAATCATTCCACGTGTCAGAATTTGTCCCCATTCATCACATTTAGGCATGTGAAGGTCTATGGTCAAAACCTGTTTGGAGAGCAGCTCCCTCAGTTGTAAATACTGGTAAAAATGTAATCTGCTTATTCCAGATTGCTTCTGTATGTCAGTAAAGGAAAGCAGAACTCCTGTATTTTGGTCTATTACATCTTTTGTTCTTAAAATTCCTGTCTTCAACCATAAGGGCTTAGATAGTGGTTTATTATTATATGTAAGTATCGGATTTGATCACAGAGGTATGCTGATAAGTGGGATCTTATTTGGGTTTAGAATGACATTAGCCTTTTTAATGATATTGATGGAAGCTACCAAGCATGGGTTGTCCCTTAGATTTGAATCTACAGTATAGGTACATACAAGAAGTCCATTATATTATTTGGTTTAATGAGCTGATGTTCTAAATCATACCATAATGGTTTAGTGATCGTGGAAACAGAAGTCTCCTGTACATGTGCTAGAGCCTGTCTAAGAAAAAAGCCTTGTGATGCCTCTCCCACCACGGAAGTGCTAGTCCGCCTACTTCTTTGGCCGCCCTCGGTTTATTAATATTAAGTCTTGGTGGTTTATCATTCCAAATAAATTTCCTTGTTATTCTATCTAGATTGTGGAAAAAATTTATTTTCTAGCGGAAGTGAAAGATTTTAGAAAAGGTAAAGAATTTGATGACTACTATCCAATGCCTTCTTAGTTTGTCCAAAGATGTAGTTACCCAATACCTGTGTTTTCTTCCAGTTCACTATTAGACCAGACACTCCTGAAAAACTGCCTAGAGTTTCTTTGACTTTCTTGCAAGATTTAGCCAGGTTAGTAAGCGTTACGAGCAGATCATCCACAAAGGCCAAAGCCTTATGTTCATGTTTCCCAATTACAATGTTTTGAATCTCTTGAATATAGATTAATGGTTTGAATTAGAGGTTTGAAAGCAACGATAAAAAGGTATGGTGACAACGGGCATTCTTGCCTCATTCCACAGTGTAATTTAAAAGGAAACGACAGAATCCTATTGTAATCACTTGTGCCTAGGGGTTACCATAGGTCATGTGGATCCATGTCATGAAGCCTTCACCAAGACCAAATTCCCTCAAGGTCTTTAATAAATAATCTCATTGTAGGGAATCAAACACCTTGAAAAAACCTAAAGACAATAGAACGTTAGGTTGGTTCCCCTTATTAGACCACCAAATTAGATTAAACAAATGATGAAGGCAATCAGCACTGGATCTATTTTGTACAAAGCCCACTTGTTCCTTGCCTAATAATTTGGTAATCACTGTCTGGACACACCTTGCTAACACTGTGGTAATAATCTTATAATCTGAATTTAGAAGCAATATGGGTCTGTAACTAACACTTTCCAGTAGATCTTTATCTTTTCAGGGATGAACGTGATAAAGGCTTCTTGCATAGAACCAGGTATCGTGCCTGTCTTTCCAAATTCACAAATAGCTTGGTAGAGCTTGGGGGCAAGTAAGGTGTTTAAGGTTTTATATAATTTGCCAGGAAGTCTGTCCGGTCCTGGTGTTTTGTCAGTGGATAGAGTTTTGAGAGCACATCCAACTTCATGTAAGGATATATTTTGGTCTAGGAGTTCTCTATCCTGTAATGACAATTTGGGCAGATTTAGTTAGTTAAGAAAGGATTCTGTTTTTTGAGTATGGGTTTCTCCATTAGTAGTATAGATTTTTTTGATAAAACTCTAGAAAGTCTTCGTTTATTGCTTCATTGCAAGTTATTACTTGGCCTGCCTCATTTTTAATACCAGGTATTAAATTTTGCTGTTGTATATTCTTTAAGCAGGAAGCCAATAACTTACTCTGTTTCTCTCCAGCCTCCCAATATCTTTGTTTTGTGTGAAAAAGCATGCATTCTGCTTTTCCTGATAGTATTTTATTAATTTCGTACTTGAGAGTTGTTAGCTTGTGCAATAGTTCTCATGTTGGTGTTCTACCTGTTTTAGATTCCTCCTCTAACTTCCTGAGCTCCTCCTCTTTTTTATGTAGTTCTTTCTGTCTTTCATTTTTCCTTTTAGCTGCGATAGCAATGATCACACCCCTTATATAAGGTTTGTATGTCTCCCACACTGTAGTATAAGAAACTTCCTCATTGTTATTTAGCTCTAAGAATTCCTCTGTTTTAGATTCTTATTGTTTAACAAAATCTTTATCCTGCAATAAGTTAGTATTGAGTTACCACCTATGCGATTTCTGCCCAGACCTCCCCCATTCAATGTTTGTTGTGGCCATAGCATGGTCCTAGATTGTTCTGCCCCCAATTTTGACTCCAGTAATAACAATAATAATATTGTTGTATTGAAAGACATAATCAACTGTACTATATGAATGGTGTCTATTAGAGAAAAAGGTGAAATCTGTTTCTAGGTGGTGCACCAGTCTCCAGCTGTCAGTTGGTTTGAAATCATCAAGAAGTTTTTGGAGTGCTGTCCTAGCTCTGGTGTCAGTTTGGATAAGTCTGTGAGACAATCTGTCTAATACGAGATCCAGAATTAGGTTGTAATCCCCTCCCATAATAATGTCATAGTCTGAGTGGTTACTTAGGTTCAAGGCAAGAGAGTTAAAAAAGCTTTCCTGGTTATTGTTGGGAGCATATACATTACACAAAGCAACTTCCTACCATCAAGCATTCCTAGCAATATTTGATATCTGCCTTCCTGATCTCATATGTTTCTATGTTTTACAGAATTAATCCCTTATCTTATTAGGATTGATATGCCTCTTCTTTTGTAGAAAAACAGCTGTGTTCTTCATTCATCCAGTTTCTGATCCACTGCACCACTTTCTCCCCTGCTCCCCAGTATCTGATCTTGCTAATCAGTCTCCCATGTGGCACTGAATCAAAAGCCTCACTGAAGTCTAGATACCAGACATTTATCACTTGGTCCCTGTCAAGTACCCTAGTCACCCAGTCATAAAAGTCCACCAGGTTGGTCTGACAAGATCTTCCTGAGACAAACCCATGCTGTCTGTTGTCCTGGAGACCAGTCACCTCCAGAAAGGTTTCTAGCCTTTCCTTAAGGATAGTCTCCATTAGTTCCCAATAATGGATGTAAGGCTGACTGGTCTATAGTTGTCTGGCTCATCCTTGGGACCACTCTTGTGGAGGGGCACCACGTGCGCCATCCTCCAGTTCTGGGGGATGCACCCAGTTTCCAGTGAGATACTGAATAAGTCTGCTAGTAGCTCTGCCAGGACCTCTGCCAACTCTTTCAGAATCCTGGGGTGTATGCCATCTGGGCCAGGCACCTTATCTAGCCACGGGGCTTATAGGCCTTCCATCACCCTGTTCTCTGGGATTTCACCATCTGTTAACCCCGTGCCCACCCCCCATCCCCTGAGGCATTGGCCCAATCTTCTCCCTGGTAAACAAAGACATTAAGCACTTCTGCCTGGTCTGCCCCCTTTTCCACCCACCCATCATCTTTGTTGATTCTGACAATTTGATCTTTGCAGCTCCTCCTCTCCCTAATGTTCTTGAAGAAATCCTTTTCTCCTTCTCTGATACCTTGCACCAGCCTCAGCTCCCTTGATGCTTTGGCTGCCCTGACAACTCTGCTCACTTCCCTTGATTTCTTCATGTACTCCTCCCTGTCCTCTCCCCATTTTGGATCTCATAAATCTTCTGAAGGCTGCTGTATCTCCTCTCACCTTTTCTAACACTTCTCTTAACCAAGTTGGCCTTCTGGACCTGGCCTTTTTACTTTGGATCTTTGTACATGAGCTAGTGGCCTCTGCAAGGCCGAGCTTGATAATTTCCCATTTCTGGCTAGCATCCATGTGTGGGCAAATGCTGGCTAGGTGCTCTGCTATTATGTCCCTCATCTTGCCATACTCTGCCTGACTGGGTGACTAAGGCACTTGATAGGGACCAAGTGGTAGATGTCTGGTATCTAGACTTCAACAAGGCTTTTGATTCAGTGCCACATGGGAGACTGATTAGCAAGATGAGATACCAGGGAGCAGGGGAGAAATTGGTGCAGTGGATCAGAAACTGGCTGTATGAAGAACACAGCTGTTTCTCTTTGTCCTGGTACTGGCAACCTCCTTACCCATACTGAATGAGAACCACACAGTATGGTGGTCATTCCCTGACAGAGGATCCTCCATCTGCAGTTCCCTGACAAGCTCTCCATTTGTCAGCTTTGAGATCCAGAATGTTACCTTCCCTGGTTGGCACCCTTACCAAATGCACCAGGAAGCTGTCCTAGAATACCCCCAGGAGGACCTGTTCCCTGGTGCTTGAGGTGGCTGGGGTGCTTCAATCTACTTCAGGCATATTAAGGTCCCCCACAATCATGGTGTTACCCTTCCCACTGATCTTTCTTATCTACTCCACTAACTCCCTGTCAAAGTCATCATTTTGAGATGGTGGTCTGTACATGATCCCCAACCTAACCATCCTGCCCAGTAACCAGTGAACAAGGTGACTGAGATTGAGAGACTGCTATAAGGTGACTCAGTCTCAGTGCTTGTGTTGTGGGCTACCCTGAAAGGGTAGCGATGGGCGAGAAGGAAGGCAACCAGATACCACACTGTTGGGGAGGGAAGGGGAGGGCAGGTATGTGGGAGGCAGTGCAGTTGACGGCTGCCGAGCTGGCCATGTAGCATTGTGGTGAGGGTGGCCTGCTGTGGTGGGGAGGGTGCAGGATTCAGGTCTGGGATGGTGTGACAGTTTTTTGCAGTCACACCATTTGTTTATTTATTCTTTTAAGTTTCACCCCCCGACATGCACCCCCCACCTGGAGTTGAGAATCTTTAGTTAGGGGGTGTGGGGGGGATGCGCAGCTCCCCACATAGTTAAAGAGATCCTGTTGCCACGTTGTTTTTGCCATGAGTGTACATTGCTGTTTTAATTTTAGGTGATGTACACTTGCCCTAATGGTGATCGCAATTCAGTGACCACTGTTCTCACATAGAACCCGTCTGTCCTTCAAATCTTGGATTTGCACCCTTAATATCTCCACCTTGCCCTCCTCCCCTTCCTCCCTGCTATACAGTATCTCCTCGCTTACATAAATAGCCACCCCACCCCTTCTCTTTTTCCATGTCTGTCCGGTACAGCCTGTACCCTGGGATTACCAGGTCCCAGTCCTGGTATTGGGTGGCCCACATTTCAGTGATGGCAGCTATGTCCACCACCCCCTCTGCCATCAGAGTCTGCAACTTGGCTGCCTTGTTCTCCAGGCTCCTTACATTCAAGGAGACCACCCTCCAGTATGTGCCCTGACTACTCTTCCCCGTCTGATCATACTTACTGCTAGCCATATTTGTATACTCACCTAATCATTCCTTATTGGTTTGGAGGGAGGCCTGTTTGGCTTCCCTGCCTGGAGACATTGTTTCATGTCCTCGCACTTGCCTCCTCTACACCTAGTTTATATCCACTCTATTTGCTATGTACTCCCACAGCTTCTGCTTAAGACCCCTGAGCCCTCCCTTCTCAAGTGTAACCTGTCTGGGCCATACTGGGTTTTGTTGTCCAATGTTCCTTCCCATCCAGCCCGTACCCTTTGTTCTGATACCATGTCCCCAGGCAAGTGTTAAACTTTGCTATCCTCTGCTTCCTGGCAGCACTTGCTCTGAGTACTGTGAAAACTTCTGAGAAAGCAACTGACCTCCCTGCTTCCTCACATAGCTTCCCCAGCTCCATGAATCTCTCCTGTACCTCCTTGACTGTGTTCCCCTCCAACTCATTTGTGACCAGGTGCACCATAATGTGAGGTTTTTCCTTTTCCCTCCTTGCACATCGCCTCGCTGTTTGAGTGTTTTAAAATTTTGCTCTTTAGTTTTACTTAGCTTTTTTTGGGAGTCTATGAATTAAACTCTCACTATTTCGAGGTGGAAACTGCAGCACTGAGCATGTATCTGCTTTCTGCCAGAAGATATCATCCTGACAAAGATTTGCTAGCGTCGGTAGTGTGCAAACTGAGTAGCGCACTTATGAGGTTTGACTCAGAATTTTAAGACACATTTTTTGAGTCAAGATGAACTCGTGAATAAAACTCACTCTGAATTCGGCCACCTTGGCTGATGCAGTATTGTCTCCTGTCCACCGACGTGATATTCTGAAAGTACATTTTCAGTAATGGGCATTTTAATGGTGTACCGAAGTTTAGAATTTTTAAGTAAGAGCCGGTACGTTTTTAGTCGGCTGCAAAATTGCTCATTTTCTCATTTGAATCTACCATTGGAGTGGGACTTGAACTCAGAGAGGAACAGGAAACCATGGTGGAGGCTTTTAGGAAAAGATTCCTGGTTGTCGAGGAGGCTGTGGAATGGCAGTAGCACAGGACGTGCTGAAATGCTTGAATTTATTATGAAAACATATGCTACCCTTGTTTAGGGCTGGGGGGTGCAGCCTTATACTTAATGTTTTAAGCATATTATGCTCAGAGGAGTGTCTTTCTTTCCTTTCTTTTAGGTCCCCATAATTAATCATGCTGAGATGAGAAGTACTTGGAAGTATTTGGAAGCTCCCGAGAGGCTATTTTCTGCAGCGACTACATATCAAAAAAATCTGTTGTAAATTATATGCACACCATAATACAGTTTTAAGGATTTGTGATTTTCAACTGATGAGACTCCTGGATAAGAAAGGAGCATCAGGATACATGCTAACATAAGGTATCTTCTTTTTCTGACTATTATAGATGCTATTACAGCAAAAGGTAACTACTGGAAAAGAGTGACCTTATCAGGGGTATGTCCAGTTTGTTCAATATTCCTTTATGTGCCTAGTGAGCATGGTGCCAGTGATGTTCATGATTTGGGGTTGTGTTTGAATGTGCTGGCAATTATTATTGTTTGCCTGCAACCATGTGTCTGTCGACTGTCTGGCTAGTAAAGCACATGTCTGAATTGGGACTCCCATCTAAGGAGCTGAACTGCTGAGTATGATCCCTTTAGAATATAAATTGGTGTTGTTAGATGATCAGGGACTGCTATAATATTTGTCGCACCAATGGAGCTATCTACAAAAGATGTAAGACTTGATAAAATGGCTCTCTGCCCGGACAAATGAGGATCACATGTATCGGAAAGTGCTATAGGTTTCTGAATACTCCTAAGCAGGTTAAAAGAGTGTCAGTTTAATATGAATTAAGCATGCTGACAATTGACGCATGCATTGCCACTTGGAGAGCAAAGACTCCAAGGCAAAGATGCCTTTTAAAATATTATTTTATGTCTTCAAACTCTACCATTTGATTTTATGGACTTCAAGATACATACACAGAAAATTCTAATCATATGGTTAAGAGTTTGAATTATTAAATAGGCTATTATGTTATTAAGTAGGCTATTATGTTATTAAGTAGGCTATTATGTCTCTTAAAATTAACTTGGGACTGTACCTAATGGAAAGTTAGAACAGTTATTTTATCATTTACAGTGCCTGAATGCTTTTTACAGGGATCTGTTATTTAAAATGTATTTGTTCTACTATATATAGAATTTAAAATCTAAATTAGCTCATAATTTGCCATCATTAGGTTATTTATCAATTAATTCCTTTATTAAGCTCGTAATCATTTAATGAGCTTCAATTTATGATTTAAAGGGGAATGTCCACTTAAAAATGTGTCCCACCTCAGTGTGAGGCAGGGACCAATTAGTACTTACTAAAAAGTAATCTTTTTTTAGTGTCCCGTGATGTTTTATATTTAAAATGTATCTGGTTGATCCTGCCTGCCTCTCCACCGGCATTTCAAACAATGCCACGATGAGCAGGGCTCCCACAATCACCCACAGTTGTCCCTAGAAGGACGTTTCATGTAAGGAGCAGCTGTGGGTCTGTCCATTACAGTACTGCATAGCCAGAGCTTCTAATTGTTCCAGTTTGCAATGTGCACATCTCAGTGTTAAGCCAAGACCAGGTATAGACTGGCAGTGTGCTGTCAATCTACAACTGGTCTTGGCATGACACCGAGACATGCACATTGCAAACTGGAGCAATTAGAAGCTCTGAATATGCAGTACTGTAATGGACAGACCTGTGGCTACTCCTCACATGAAATGTTATTCTAGGGACAGCTGTGGGTGGTCGTGGAGCTACGGTCATCGCGGTGTTGTTTGAAATGCCAGTGGAGAGGCAGGCAGGATCAACAAGATAAATTTTAAATATAAAACCTCATGGGACACTAGAAAAACGATTACTTTTTAGTAAGTACTAATCGGGCCCTGCCTCACACTGAGGTGGGACCCATTTTTAAGTGGACATTTCCCTTTAAATATTAATGCAATCATTGGAAGGGTGCTATTTGTACCATGGTGAGGGTCTCAGAAACTTTAAAGTTTGGAGGAGGCTATGGTTTAACACTGTAGCTGCCATTGCACTCTCTTATAAGGCATGTATGGGAGAAAGAACCCATTAAAGATCGAGTCATGTGGAATCGGACAGGACTGGCTATAATCCTACATTTTTGCCGTTAAGTATATTTTCGGTGGGGTTCTTAATTCCCAAATAAGTGGTCATAAAGTTATGGCACATAGTGGTAAAAGAACCTTAGTTTGTTTACTCATGGGCAATTAGCAGGACATAAGGTTGGTGGAGTCCTATCGGGACATGGAAAACCAAAGGATGGATCATCTCTGGAAATACCTGAAATTAGTGTTTTTGGTAGTGATCAGTGTATTCTGTGGTTCCTCTCTTAAATTTTAATATTTTTTTCTGGAAACACCCCACTCATTGCTTGTGATTATGTGATTATTTATTAACTGACATGGCAATTACATGGGCTATTCAAATTAATATAAGATCCTGGTTAATAAGAAAACTTATTTAAGCTTATGGTGCTGGTTTATGGAACTGATTGAAATCCTGTACGTACACAGTGTATTTTATTGTGCTATATACTTTGTTTTAATATGTTCTCAAGGTTTTGTAATGACTTTGTGTTGAGTGAATAAAATTGAACAGAAAAAAATTAAAAACTGAAACTTGCTAAGGCTAAACTAATGAGGGACCAAGAAGGGAGGTGGAGTACTCTTATACTTCAAAGACCCACTTAGCACCACCTTAGCCTCTTGAAGCCCACCTGATTGCTCTGATAGTGAATTGCTCATTACTGAAATGTCACTTGTGTCTGCAAAAAAGATCTATGTTGGTTATTGCTATTGTCCCACCAAGGGTGGTTTAACCGGCCTAACCCACTTGCTAGATGGCACTGGTCACCTCTCCCCCTCTAGAGAGACCATTATGCTGGGAGACTTTAATCTGAACTGGTTAAACAGCTCCCAGATGGATTGCTGGGAACTGTTAAAACAACTAAATCTTATCCAGCTCATTAGCACTCCATGCCCCTGCTCAAATAACTGGTCCTTGAACCATTCCCTCCTGGACTGGATACTGACCAATCGTGAAGACAGGGTCCTTCATGCTGGAGTCCTAGCTGACTCCACAGTGACCATTGCCCTATCTTTTGCATCTGGTCTGCCATACCCCCCTTTCTCCAAATCCAGAGACTTCTCTAAGTATGATGCCCCTCTCCTGTTCTCATACATTAGGGTGATCAGCTGGCCAGTGCTAAACATTATGACAGACTTCAACTCAGCCCTGGGTTTCCTTATTGCAGTCCTTGGCTACAATCCAGGAAAGACACATTCCCCTAACCACCCAGAGAGTATCTGGAGGTAAAATAAGCTGGCTCTCCAAGGACCTCCTTAAGATGATGAAGGTGAGAGATGCCAAATGGGCAGCACCTAAAACCTTCCCATCTCCCTTCCTCTGGAATGAGTACAGACAGCTGCATAACCTCTGCAAAAAAGTAAAAAAATCACACAAGGCCAAATACCTCCATAACCTCCGATCCCGCAACCATGGCAACCCCAAAAATGTCTGGTCAGCAGCTAACTCTCTTATCTTACGTGGGACCAGGCAGACAGCCATTAAAGCTGGCCAGCTTCAGGAATGCATGACCGTGGAGTCTTTTAAGTGGGAACTCAAGACCAATTTGTGGAGCCAGGCTTTTATGGCTTGAGGTTGTTGTGATTACTTTGATTTTATATGTGTATTTTCTGATTTTATCACTTATCTATACAGCGCCTTGGTGCCTGAAAGGTGCTTAATAAATACAGTTTTATTATTATTAACAGGGGAAGGATTCCTTGCAAGGTTGCAGATGCCCTCAATGCTGAATTCATGGACATGTCTGATTACCACAGCAAACTCCCCTCCATGACCCTGACCTGTGCCCTTCTGAGTGGGTTGTAGATAACCCTGGCATTCCTCCCTTTTACTTTAAGGCCATCACCCCTCAAGAAACCTTCAAGCTCCTCATGAGCCTCCCCAACCAGGGAAGTGCCATTAATGATGGCCTCTGCCTGAAATTCCTCATACTCATACTCATAGCCCAAGCCATTGGCAAACCCCTGACTACTGTCTTTAACCTTTCTCTTACCTCCTCATCCATTCCACCAATCTGGAAGCAAGCCAGAGTCATCACCATCTTTAAATCTGTTTATCCGCTACTTTTTGACAACTACCACCCCATCTCCATCCTCTCCCACTTAAATGAAATTCTTGAAAATGTCACGTACTAGCAGATCTCTGACCATGTGTCTGAATACAACCTCCTCTGTCCCCAGCAACATGGCTTTAGGAAGGGCCACAGCACCACCACAGCTCTGTCTAACTTTACTAACCATGTTTTCTATAACATGGATGAAGGTAAACTCCCTGGTACCATTTTTGTGGATCTCACCAAGACCTTCGACTTGGTGGACTACAACATCCTGCTATGCAAGCCAAGCAGCATTGGGTGCTCCACTGTGACCACTGCTTGGTTTTGAGACTGCCTCATCAGTTGAGCCCATGAGGTCTGCACTGGGGGTGCAACCTCCAGCTCTCAGGAGGTCAATAATGGGGTCCCCCCAAAGATCTATTATCAGACCCATCCTGTTTTCCCTGTTTGTAAACTCCCTTCCCAAGGACAACACTATGTGCAATTTGCTACTGTATGCTGATGACCTTATCCTATACCAAAGTGCTAAGACCCTGGCAAAACATTCAGCCACACTCATGGACAACTTTGGTGTCATCCAGCAATGGCTCCTAATGAACAGCCTCAAGGTTAATGCCAAGAAGACTAAGGCCATGCTCTACAGATCAAACTCCAGGCTAGCTAGGGCGGCTGCTGACATTACCCCTCTTCGTATCCTGTCTCCTGATGGCTCAGTCCTTGAATTGGTGACTTCATTCAAATACCTAGGAGTCACCCTCAACACCACTCTGACATTCACTGATCACACTGGACACACTGTCCAGCACATGAACCAGAAACTAGGAGTCAGATACAGACTCAAGGATTATTTAACCCCAGAAGACAGACTTGCTATTGCTCAGGGGACCTTATTCTCCCTGCTGGACTACTGCTCTTCCATCTATACACAAACCTCATCCTTAGGACTCTCCAGACTAAACACAACCTATAACAGCATCAGTAGGTTTGCCCTGATAGCACCCTACTCCACACAGCACTGCTCCCTCTACTAGGCCCTAGGATGGCTCCCCCCCCACAGGTCTGCTAGGACTACCTATAGGGCTGCCTTATCAATAAATCCACTGGGGGAAAAAGAGGTGTCCAACCTCACCCTGGCACAAGCCAAAGCTCTACTACTGAAACTTCTAAAACTCCTCTATCCTTATGTTACGTACCGGGTCATAATGTCGCACGCCTAATACCGTATGGCATTATGGCAAACCCGGACTTGTGCGCTCCCCGGGTTGGTCCCCCCCAGAGTTGAGAATCTTTAATGGGGGAGGTTCGGGGGCGCAGCCCCCTGTAATGGGGGGTGTAGGGGGCAGAGCCCCCACAGAACAAAGACATATGTCTCATGGCATAAATTGTGCAGCGCGATTGTGCCATGCGGCAATATGTCTTGCGACATAATGACCCTGTGCCCTTATGTTAGAGTGCACAGAGGTCACCACCTGCAGGGGACAGAAGGCCTTCTCCTCAGCTGCCCCAAATATGTGGAACAGCCTATCTGCTTCCTTAAGGACTCTAGGTTCACACCCCCATAGCAAGTCCCACTACAAGATTTCCCTAACAGTGACAGTCACTTGTCTTTGCCCCCCCCCCCCCATCCAGTTGACTGACATAGCAGCCTAAGGGAAGCTGAACTGCCCAGATTGATTCTGTTGTCTTTTGTAACATCTCTGATGGTCCAATAAAATGTATAAAACCATTTGTTTCTGGATCTGTTCTTACAAGGACCAATACGGCAACTAACTAATCCTGTGTGTCAAATCGACTCTGAGATTTGTTGCTTTTGGCATATTGTATCTGGAAATTGCTGTTACTGGATTGTATTATGTTGGCCACTACTGCCACTGAACCTCTGCACACTTGACTTATTTGTACTGTATTCACTTTATTGTTCACTTTATACCCAACTTGTATAGTATAACTTAAATATTTCACCTGTGCATTGTAACCACTTGCTGTCACTTATCTTTTGAATTGTAACTGTTCCCTTTGCACCATGTTTTTGTGCCATCTTCATGGTCCAGTCTGTGCCTGAAAATGATCAATTGGATCAGTGCACCCACCTGGTAAACAAACAAGCAAATAACACAAATAAATAAATAAATAAATAAATAAATAAATAAATAAATAAATATTTGCGACCTTACTGGTGCCCCCTCCTTTTAGGTAATGACTTACCCCGTTTTATGGCTTTGCTAAAGGAATGTGGTAAATCCATTCCCTATGCAGTCATCACAAGAGCCCAGAAGAAAAAGGAATAGAAAAACAGAAAGAACTTGGGATTAATTATATTTTTCCTTTTAATGACCCTGAATCTTTTGGGATAGAGGCAGAATAAAAAAAACAACAACAGGAGAGATCAAAAGGAAGACAGCAGCAAGGAGAAGAGCAGAACAGAAGGATCAAAAATACTGTATTGTGAGACTCTAATGTTTTTAAATCCTATCAACAGAATGATGCTACTTTAAGAGATTTATTTGCAAGGGTGGGGTAAGATGAAACGAGGGACTTGAATTGTTTATTGAAAATAATTTGTTACACAGGAGGTGTTACAATCCTAAGATCCAGAAGGAGTGAATGTGTTCAACTAATTGTCCCAGCTCAATTTTTTTTAGTTGTTTAACCTAGCGTGGCACACTAAGTTGAAAGCTTGTTTACAGATGCAACTTGGGAGCACAGGGAAGTTAAAAGACTTGCTCAGGGTCACACAGTATGCAAGTAGGGGCTGTGGGATTCAAACCCAGGTCTCCAGATTTTCAGCTTAGAGCCTTAAACCACTGTGCTATACTGCCTCCTTTTTAGTGACGTTTAAGAAGGGTTTGCTTGAAAATTCATATGATACATCGTTAGCTGGTCACATGGGTCAGAAAAGTACATCTAAACTGTCTTTTGAAAAGATTCTACTGGCCCAATATTTATAAAGACGTGACTACTTATTATGAATCATGTCAGGCTTATCAGCTGGTAATTCCTAAAAGTGACCAGGTACCCTTACAAATCATACCCCGTGGTTGACACCCCATTTTCCAAAATAGCAATGGATGTCATAGGTCCCTTTGAGCACAGCAAAAAGGGAAACAGATTTGCCCTAGTCACAGCAGACTATGCCACTAGGTACCAGGAGGCTATTCCAATGAGGTCAGTTACTGACCCCCCATTGCAGAAGAGTTAATGAAAGTGTTTAGCTGGGTGGGGATCCCTAAAACTATTGTCACTGATCATGGCAGCAATTTCTGTGAGAAGATATTGAAGGAGTCTTAGCCACAGCTTAGGGTCACTAGTAAATGCACAACCCCATATCACTCTCACAGTAATGGCTTAGCAGAAAGGCTAAACAAATCATTGAAAAACCTTGCTAAAGAAGTACATCTCAAAGGAGAGGAAAGATTGCGATCATTTTGCACATTTCATGCTTTTTGCATACAGAGAGAGATACCCTAGACTTCTACAGGGTATTTCTCCTTTGAATTACTATTTGGGAGAAATTCAAGGGTTCCCCTAGACATTATCAGAGAATCCTGGGATGGTGATTTTGAACAGAAGGAGATTGACCATGTACAGTATCATCAAGGGCTAAAACAAAAAGTAGGGAAATGGGTCCAAATTGCTCACGTCTTCTGTGTTGCAGCACAAGCAAATAAGAAAATGTATTATGATGTTGCAGTTAAAGTAAAATCTTTCAATGCTGAAGACAAAGTTATGTTACTGTTGCCCTCATGTGAGAGCAAATTCTTAGCAAAATGGCAGGGTCTATATGAGATCATCAGACAAGCTGGGCCTGTTACTTATGAAATGGTATTGCTTAAAAAGAGTAACAGAGCTACCATCTACCATGCTAATCTTTTCACAAAAAATGGGTGGATAGAGATTCTAACTGTTTTGTATGTATTTCTTGATAGAGGTGAAGAACTGGAAAAAGCATACAAGAGGGTTGCTATAGAACAACCTAAACATAATGAGCTGAGTGTCAATCCGGCAAGGCAAGGTAGGGCAAGATAAGGCAATTTTATTAATTTGCATGGCTCCAATCCCAAAGACTCTTGCATCTCATAATGTGTACAGAAATAAAACATAATAAAACAATACAGTAACAGACCAATTAAAATTAATACACAATTTAAAAGCCAGACCCAAAACTTAAGGTGAAAAAACATGTTTTTTAAAGATTTTTTAAACATGGTCAGTGTAGGAGCACCTCTTGTTTCCCAAGGAAGGGCATTCCATAGCATCAGAGCTGCAACCCCAAACATCCTATCAATGGAAGACTTCAGGCCACACCTCAGAACTGATAAGAGGCCTGCCTCTGGTGACCGGAGGAGACAGCTAGGAGCATTTAGTGCCAAGGCATCTCTCAGGTGGCCTGGACCTGGACTGTACTGGGCCTTGTAAGTTATCAAGCACACCTTGAAGCTGAAGCACCACCAGACTGGCAGCCAGTGAAGAGTGCAGAGAACTGGCGTGATATAGTCAGACTGGGGGGGTCCCCACAACCAGCTGGGCTTCCACATTTTGGACCAGCTGCAGATGGCACAACGACCTCATAGATAACCCAAGGTACAGTGCATTACAGTAGTCCAACCTCAACGTAACTAAGATGTGCACTAGTGTTGCCAGATTTGCTGGATCAGGACACATTAGGGTTTGATCTGGGTGATATTATGTAGATGATAAAAGCCACTGCAGACAACAGCAGATACCTGGTATTCCAGGGTTAGCCTAGAGTCCACAATGCCCCCCAGATTTCTCACCCTATCGACTGCTTGCAATTTCATGCTGCCCAACAATGTAGGAAGGTGTTACTACTCACTGCAGTGAAGCCTGGATGGCCTGACTCCAACAGTCACACCTCCGTCTTCATGGGATGTAATCTAAGCTAGATGGCTGCCATCTAGTCCTGGATTTCCTTAAGACACTTGTTCAGTTTAGATACTACTGCAATATCATCAGGGACGAAAGACACTTACAGCTGGGTATCATCGGCATAACAATGAAAACCTATACTGTAATGTCTAATGATCTCCTCCAATGGCAACATCTACACAGTGAATAACATGGGGGTCAGGATCAAGCCCTGAGCCACAGTACAGTACAGTGCAGCAGTGCTCGATATAAATGAGCCACATATTACCTGCTGCACCCTGCCAGACAGGTAGAACTGAAACTAGTGCAGCACAGTTACTGAAAGTCCTACATAATGCCTCAGATGGGTACACCACGATCCAGCATGTCAAAAAGACAAAGGCAGGTCAAGTAGGATAAGAACATAATGGCACCTGCTATCCCTCACTAAGAGGAGCTCATGATGCACCCTGACTAGTGCAATCTCGGCTTTGCAACAAGTGCAACTGGACTAGAATGGCCCATAAATGTCATATATTTCAAGGTGCTGTTCCAGCTGCATCTCCACCACCTTCTCGATCAATCCAGAAATGACAAATATGCAGAAGGAACAATTGACTAAGATTCTGGACTAATATGTTTCAAAATTATCTCTGATTCCTGGCAAACTAACACTAATTGAGCACCAGACTGACACTGGCAATAGTCCACCTGTTTCACCTGAAGTTCTATAGATTGGCCAAGCTATAAAAATGGAAGTGGTCAGAGAGGTAAAGAACCTATTGGCCTTATGAATAATTAAATCCTCATGAAGCTGTTGGTTCTCTCCCATAGTGATGGTGTTAAAAAAGAAGGCTGAGCTTTGTTTATGCATAGATTTCAGGAAAATCAATGGGGTATCGAAGTTCAACAGCTACCCAATGTCTAGGGTAGATGATCTGGTAGATCAGCTAGGAGCAGCTCAGTATATTCCCACCATAGATCTGAAAAATGGATATTGGCAGATTTCCCTTTCTGATTCAGCCAAGGAAATGACAGCTTTTTCAGCCCCTCTTGGGCAGTTTCATTCTAATACTATGCCCTTCAGTTTACATGGGGCACCAGAAACTTTTTAGCACCCTATGGATGCATTACTAGCCAGTCATTCTGGGTATGCATCTACTTACCTGGATGATTTGGTTATATACAGTCCCAACTGGGAAACACATTTAGATCATTTAAGGAAAGTGTTAGATATCGTACAAAGGGCTGGTTTGACAACAAATCCAACAAAATATGCCTTGGGTATTAGAGGGACTCGGTACCAAGGTTTTGTGTTAGAAGGGGGCAAGGTACAGCCTGAAACCTCAAAGGTAGATGCTATTGCCAAATCTGAAATATCAAAAACAAAAAAAAACATGTAAGAACCTTCTTAGGTTTGTCAGGCTATTATCTGAGGTTTGTGCAAGACTTCTCCTCTCTAACAGCCCTGGCTAAACCAGGTTAAATGGTCCCCCTTCATGTTAAGATGCTTTCTTGACTGTCAAGCCCAGTTATGTGTACATCCTGTATTGATAAGCCCTGCTTTCAAAAAATATTTTCTTGTGGATGCCGCTGGGGGCAGTGCTTAGTCAGAAAATAGATCATAGTGAACTACCCATACAGTTTATCAGTAATAAGCTCCATAGCCATGAAAAACGGTACTCTACCATAGAAAAAGAATGCCTGGGTATGCAATGAGTGATTGAATCATTAAGGTATTATCTTATTGGTACTGAATATGGGCACTGGGTCATAATGTCGCAAGACATTATGCCGCTTGGCAAAATCGCACTGCCAATACAGCGCAATATTACCATGTGGCATAATTCTTTTTTCTGTGGGGGTCTCTGCCCTCCACACCCTCTGTTACAAGGGGCTGCACCCTCCTGGACCCCCCCACTAAAGATTTTCAGCTCCGGGGGGGGTCCAACTTGGGGAGCACACAAATTGTGAGGAAAAATAAAATGTCTGGGACTGGGAATAAAACCCAGTCCCAGAGCCTGGGTTCCTGCTGCTGTGGCTCAGTCCAGTGAGCCATGGCAGCTGCTCAGAGAAACCCACTCCGAGCAGAGGTCTTATCCTCTGCCTCGGAGTGTGTGAATGGTGCAGTACTACATACAGCAGTGTACGTAGTATTGCACCATTCTCTGTCCTGGACAGTGCTTTTTCGGGTTAGCTATAATGTCGTAAGCTATTAAGTGACGACATTATGACCCGGTAGGCTGAAGTTGTAGTATATACTGACCACAATCTCCTAAAGTGGTTGCATGAAATTAAGGGCTCCAATGCCCATATAACCAGACAGTATTTAGCTATTCAACCATATTTTTTTAAGGTTGAACGCAAAGCTGGTAGTAAGAATGCATTGGCCAATTATTTGTCCCACTATGGTCATAAACCACAGTGTAAAATCTGAAAATGTGAATATTGATGTATATTGGTTGATTTCTGAATCTTAAGAAAAGCATTAATTGTTGAAGCCCACAGAGAGGTGTATTTATTAGAAATATAGAAACATAGAATCTGTTGGCAGATAAGGACCATACAGCCCACCTGGTCTGCCCATTTCCGTACTTGTTTTGGCAATCCCTACTTTTATCTGGATTGCTGAAAAAGTAGTAGAATTAAGTGAGATCATGTATATGGCTCCAGTAGGTCCCAGGGGGAGGGATTCTGGAAGAGGGTGGTCAGGAATCCCATCCCTTACCACAAGAAGGATGCTACCAGTAAATGATACTAGTAGCCTTTCTAAAAAGGGGGGAGGAGTGTGATGAGGCCCTCCCTGACCCCTCTATTAGCTGCAGCCCCTTTAAGAATTAGCAGGCTCATAGCATAGCATGAGCCGCTTTTGAATTCCAGAATATGAGCAATGTATCAGTAATTTTGTAGATGTACAATGCACTCTGCAAAAGTTACTTAACTTGTGGATACGTACCTTATTTAACAAATACATGTTCGAGAAACCCTCTGTTTATAGAAATACCAATTGTCTGGGCTATGGCAAGCATCCGCCCCCGCTCCCCTTTCTTTTCACTTTCTTTCAGCTCTGGCTCTATAGTGGGAACCCTGTTTGCTGCAAGTCATTAGTGTAGGGCAGAATGCCTTTTTGTATTTGTTGACTGCTCTAAAGATGATGCAAGGTGCAGCAGCTGTAAAATCATACCAAAGCACGTGTGGGACTGCAGATTAAAGCTGGCAAGTTAAATGACTGCCTGCCTAAGTGTTTTTCTTTTCTTTTCTTTCCCCGTCTCTGCAGACTTGCCTGATGGACTGCTGCTCAACTGTTTACAGAGAGACAGAGCTGGAATAAAGTGTGTGATCCATTGTGTACTTTCATGCTTTTCTGTGCTCTATTACCTTTTCCTTTTTTTCCCTTTGCTGCCTAATTTCAGACACCAGGGGCCAGATTCACAAAACACTGCTTGCCGCAAACCCGGTCTGTTAGGTAGCAAACCAGGCTTTGTGCCAAAGTGGTATTCGCAAAAGCCTGGTCTGCACCCAGAAACCGGGTTCATGCCTGGGCAAAGTGTTAAGGGAGCTGCAATGCAAATGAGGGTGAGGGTACATGAATATCAGCACTGCCCAAGTCACAAAGCATTTACCCTGTGCAAGGGCCTTTTGAGTGATCCCCTTGCGTGGAGCAAATACCATCGACCAAAGACCTGGCAGTATCCTGTGCAATCCTAGTGGCTGGTGAAGGTACTGCGGTGCCCCTCCATTGCTGATCACCAGCCCAAGTAAAAAAAAGGCTGTCTTCCTGGTGGTCTAGTGCCCCCCCTCGCCAATCGCCATCCCATTACTAAAAAAAAGATGTCCTTGGTGGTCTAGTGGTCCCTCCCCTTCCCCGATCACTGATCATCATCCTTGATAATACAAATATGTTCCTAGTAGCTAGTGGTCCCCCCCATCATGGCTGATCACTGTCTCATAGATAAATAAAAATGTGCCCCTGGTGGTCTAGGGGTCCTTCCCCTTGCTGCTTGCTGTCCTGATCTCACAGATATAGTAGCATAAAACTGCCATGTTGGTCTAGTTGTCCCTCCCCCCGCCAATCGCTGGCCCGAGAAAAAGACATGCATACTCCCTGGTGCCAGTGGTTCCCCTTTCCCCTTGTAATTCCTGATTGCTGGCCTGAGAAAAAGACATTCATACTCCCTGGTGCCAGTAGTTCGTCCCTGTGATCGTCAATTGCCAGCCCGAGTAGTACACAAAAACAGATGTATCCCTGGTGGCTAGTGGCCTCCAACCCCCCCGATCACTGATCGCTGGTCAGAGAAAATAAAAAATAGACCTATCACCCTGGTGGCTAGCGGTCCCGACCCCCACCTTATCCTTCAACTGACATATCATAAAAGTGTCCCTGTTTTCCAGTGTAATCCCCACCCTATCCCGATCCTCTGTATACCCAGCAGAAACATTTCCCTGGTGGCCTAGTGAACCCACCCAACCCTGATCCCCAGTAAGTGAAAACACAACTATTCCCTGGTAGTCTAGTGCACCTCCCACCCTGGCAGGTAGTGACCCACCACCCTGCTCCCATCATCCCGACCACCAGCCAGAGGCTGGCTCAGCCATCCTCTCTCCACCATGGCTGGCCGCTAACTGGGCTGTCAGAGAGTGTGTCCTGTATACAGTATGCACTCACTGATTGATAGCTCAGAGTGTACTGTCAATCAAAGAGTGAGTACTGTATACAGTATGTGCTCAGTGACAGCTCAGTCGGCAGCCGACTGTGGTGGAGCGAGGATGGCTGTGCCAGTCGCCAGCTGGGGGTCAGGATGGGGAGGATTGGGGTGGTAGGTCACTACCTGCCAGGGTGGGAGGGTGGGGTGCACTAGACCACCAGGGAATAGTTGGCTTACACTACTGAGGACCGGGTTAGAGAGGAGGGTTCACTAGACCACCAGGGAAATGTTTCTATTGGGTATATGGAGTATCAGGATGGGGTGTGGGTTACGCTGGAAAACAGGGACACTTTTATGATATGTCAGGCAGCAGATTGGTTGGGGGTTGGACCTGTTAGCCACCAGGGTAATGGGTTTATTCTTTATTTTCTTGGACCAGCATTCTGCGATCAGGTGGGGCCACTAGCCACCAGGGATGCACTTGTTTTTTGTGTAGTAATCCGGTCAGCACTTGGCAATCGGGGTTGGGGGGGGAGAACCACTGACATCAGGGAGTATGCATGTCTTTTACTTGGGCTGGCAATCGACAGGGGGAGGGACCACCAGACTACCAGGGCAGCATTATGCTGCTATTTCTGTGGGATCAGGATGGCAATCAGCAGGGGGAGGGATCCCTAGACCACCAGTGACATCTTTTTATTTATCCACAGGACACCTATTGGTGACCACTAGCCACCAGGAATACATCTGTTTCTAGGATGAGAGGGCCAGCAATTGGCAAATGGCAGGGGTGGGTGGGGTGGGGTGAAACCACTAGTCATCAGGGATACATCTGTTTTTTGGATGATCAGGCTGGTGATTAGCAAACAGCAGGAGTGGTTGGGGGTGAGGTGAGACCACTAGTCACCATTGACTGCTGCTGTGTGTCAGGCAGGGACTGAGGGCCACACTAAACTCCACGCAGCTTATGTAAATGAGACCATAATGTGCATGCAAATGGCCTCCTAGCACCTTGCATGTCCAATGGGCTCATTTACATAGGTGCATTCATGGACTGGAAATAGTGCACTGGCACTATCCCATGCATGGCCGTTCACTTGGCTACAGGTCAGGTCAGCTCTAGTGGGGTAGTGCTGGTGGTACAGGGGTTACCGCCAATGAGACCTAGCTTTATTCACAATCAGATTGCACGGTGGGCTATCTGACTGTGGTTGGCACATTTTTACAAATGAGCAATTGGAATGCAAAATTTTGCATTGCCATTTGAGATTTTTTGTAAATCTGGCCCCAAGTTATTGGTGCAACCTGTACATATGTAAATATTTTAGTAACTGTGGTAAAAGCTACCTTTTACTTTATGCAGATGATGCAGTCCTTTACAGGAGCTCTCATGATACAGTGGAACTCAATGCCCAATTATCTAATGACTTCCTGTCCCTAGAGAAATGGATCATCTCTAATAAGATGGTTCTCAGTGTAAAAAAAAAAAACAAGGTTATCCTATTTGGATCCGGACACCTCGGTCCTGATAGACAGCTACTGCTCTCCCTGACTGCCTCCTCAGGAACTCTAGTTGAGTTAGTTGACACAATAAAGCACCTTGGGCTCTTTATTGACCCAGATCTAACCCTTAAATCACACAGGCTATCTTACACAAACAATACACCAGAAACTTAGGCTCCTATACGGACTGAATAGCCACCTCACTTTGTACTCCAGGCAAGCTATATTAAATAGTGTCCTACTCCATAAACTCTTATATGGTGCCCCAGTCATGCAGTCGCCTAAGAAATCTGAATCAAATAGGCTTGAGGTCTTATAACATAAAATAGGTCATTTGCTCTGGCATACCCCCATGAAACATCATTGTGATGTGCTTACCTCTTTGCACTGGCTGTCACTCGAAGGTAGACTCCAGTACCCCTTATTATGTATGGCGCAAAAGCTAATGTATAGAGAATAATGCATATGCGAGTGTATGTTATGAAATTTTTTACACACCTGATGCGTGTGATGACCCATAAACCTCGAAAGCGAAACTTGAGAGGTTTGTTAGGTCATCACACACCAAGAGTGTGTAAAAAAAAACTTCCTAGACACACAGTCGAATATGCATTATTTTTTATAATTACCAGTGCTAGGATTCAATGGAAGGAAAGTCTGTCCAGTTCCTGTCACACACACACACACACACACACACACACACACACACTGCCTTTTATTTCTTTTGTTGTTTTTTTTTTGTAACTGAATCACACATATACAAAGGCATGGTCCTGTTGCCAATCGCACTTAGTGCTGTTTCATGAACTGGACATGCAGCAGGATCAACCAGATGCATTTTTAAGGCAAGATCAACCAGATAAATAGTGAAATAATTAAAAACTTACACGTAAGGAGGGAGAGAGGCAACTGATCAATGAGGGTCCTCGGACATGGAGAAACAGTTCTACTATGTTTCAGTAGGTGTTTGGCTCATTCTCACACAAAATAAGAACCAATCAGGTAGTGCGCTTCAAGTGAGTGACACAAAACAGTAGAGCGAGAGACTGCAAAAGCCATAATAACTTGGTGTGATGTCACACTGAGTCATTACAGCTTTTGAAAACTTACTAAAATTAGTTGATATTGGGGGTCACCAGTAATTATCTCTACATACTGTGCCTAGCTTAACTTGTCTGCTAGCCCTCAAATCCACAAGAAGGCTTCTTCATACCTCAAATAGAAAATTGCTTGATGTACCTAGGATTCGGACTCACATGGGGAAGAGGTCCTTTGCCTATCTGGCGCCTTCCCTCTGGAATGCACTCCCAGAGGACCTACAGAATGCTAATACTTTCTCCAGCTTCAGAACTGGGCTAAAGATGTATCTACTTTAGAGCTGCCTCTGCTTCTGCTTCCGCTGCTCACCCCTATCTCTGCTACACCATTACACTTTACCCATTCTCTAGCTACCCCAATGCTTTTGGACTCTATTGCTGAATGATCCGTCCTTCATGTTTGACCTCTGTGTTGAATGAGTTTTTAATTTGTTATTACGTATATGCTGTCCTTACAAATGTCCTGTGTATATTGTTCTTGAAAACATACCTCTAGCTTAGCCTTAATTAGTGCCTAAACCCTTTTCTGTAAAGTTGTTCAGCCTACTGATTGTTTATAACTCATGCGTGTTGGGCACTTGTTCACTTCGTAAATGTCTCCTTATTGTAACTTCACTATGTACTTGCTCTTATATATCTGTTATTAATTCCAGGTCACTCCTGAAAAAGGGACCTTTGGTCTCAGTGGGTCTTACCCGGTTATCAAAGTGAAATAAATAAAATAAAATAACATATATACCAGGATGCTGGTATATATGTTTGAATTCCCCTAGCTTCTCTCTGAGGCCTGTTTCTTACTACCATTCTCCATTTCACCTTTACTGCAAGGCTGACCAGTTCACTCCTTCATTTGAATAGTTGGTTAGGGCGGTTCTCTGGACTAGCTTAGGTGGTATATTAATTTAGCCATATTTTCTTTATTTTCTCATTATGTTTATTGTGTGAATAAGACATTTATATGAATGTGTAGAAAATGAAATAAGCACTGTATTTTAGTTAAAACTTGATTTGGTGTTGTCATATGACAGACATCACTGTCAATCAAGGAAATTCTTGGGATGGAAGAAGGCTATAAAAACCCTTAGATTTTGAACCTGAGTTAGTCTAGTTCAGGACTCCAGAAAGCGCAGAGCTGTGTTGCAGCTCAGTTTAAGGTGGACCATACTGATTTGCTGCTAGACTCAAGAGTGTATAACCTCCATTGGCTCCATCCAGCTTAGAAGTTGTGTTTGAAGTATTCTGATGACATACTTTCTGGCAAACATTGGTAAACAAACTTGAATCTTTATTTGCACCATATTTCAAGAGTGGACGTTCCCTCTTTTAAACCTGATAAGCATCACACATACATTTTACAGGTGAGCGAGCTGCTCACTGCACATGCCCACAAATCACACTCAGCTAGTTTCCCTCCTCTCCCAGCTATCTCTCTCACTCCGTCCATCCTCAGCCACAGAAATAGCTAAAGTAAAGTGAAAGCTACCAAGTGCTGTGTTCTCATCCTCCAAACCACGCTCCACTCCCTCCATCCCCAGTTAGCCCTGAAAGACATCAAATGTACCTGCACACACTGTATGTCCTGAAGGGTTCTGGAGTTCTCTCCCACCCCCTCAGATTCAGTCATATATGACTGCAACTGTCTCCCCTTCCCCAGTCCTGCCACTGTGAGTTGTCAAGATAACAGCTGAGAAAATCAAACAGCCGGACATGTTATCCACTCCAGTAACAGTCCCTCCTCTCCCTCAACTATCTTGTCCTGTAGCTGCCTCCTTATACTTCATTATTCAGTTAGTAAGTAGAGAAAAAGAAGAGCATACCATGTTAAAGAGCTACTGACACCTCAAAAAAAGCTTTGAAAAACACAATACAAAATTCATCCTGCATTCCATATGTATTCTATAGACTTATCTTCCCCATTGTGTATTAGGGAGGAAATTGTTATGGTCTTTATCCCAGGGAGTTCACCTGCCTCCATAGTTTACTCCCTACTTCAAGTCATAGTGCTCTGTTGTGATATCACAATCTGCTCCCATTGAAGTAATTGTGATGTCACAAAGCAATGCATTATGACTTCAAGTAGGGAGAAAGCAACAGGAATAGATGAACTCTTTAGAAGCAAAGATTATGATTTCAAGCAAATGACCTCAGTCATAAATAATGTACAGGAAAAATGCAAAACTGATATGAAAAACAAGCTGAATTGTGTCTAAATATTATGTTTTAATAAAGTTGTCCTGAAGGCTTCAGCTGCTCTTTAAAGAAAAATTCATGCAATCTCCTCCCCACTCTTGGAGCTCTGCTGTACTAAAAAGATAAAAGAAAAGAGAACACTAGACAAGTGTAACAGTCCCCCTTGAATCACCTTGGCTGTTCCAGGGCCCTCGGGTCTACACAGCACACTCCTCCCAGGGGGCCATCCTAAGTTTACAAGTGGACAATGATATACTAGAATAGAATGGTGCAGTGCCTCCACCTGGGGTAATGATATGGGATATATGTGGGATAAATTCCAGGTTACCACCACCAGGAAAATACAGTAACTGCCCCCTCAGTACCTTCCCCCACACAGTAAATGCATACACATTCCAATAATCAGCAGTACTAATGTAGCCCCTCTCTGGCACCGTCCTAGAGAGGGCCACTACCCCTGCCTTGCTGGCCAGAACAAGGCTAAGGGGCCCGGGTTCCCATAAGCCGTAACATGGGGGTGCTTTCCTAAGAACACAAATAAAATGGTGGTGCCTCCACCCAGAGTACAATTAGTGGGTCTGATCTCTACAAGTACAACCCCCTGGAATGTGGTACCAACCCACCTCCCTGAACAGCTACCCCATTCATAGACTTACCAGACTAGTACATCCTCCAATCCAACATTTCAGTTTCCATTTCATCAGATAACATGCTCACCAAAATCAGGCTCTTGAGTCAGCTCTTTTCTGAAACAGTAACATCCTAATTTATTTACATGGGGAGCGTTAGGATGGGGTAAGATGGAAATGAGGTTAAGCAAAACATTCTAAATGTTTGAATTTGCATTTAGAGATTTAGTATTTTCAAACAATCACACCCTCCTTTTGATTTTGCCCCAAACCACCTTTTTTTTTTGCTATTCCTTCTTTCCCTACCTGGCTCCTGGTCTGCCCCAGTCTTCGGCACATCCTAGTCTCCAGCCACTGTCCGGTGCCATCCCCAGCTCCCTTGGGGACCCTCACCTGTTACCTCCACAGATTACCCCCCATGGCGGGGTGGTGGAGAGACTCCCAAATCTCCACCTGGTCAGGATCCAGTATTCGGCGATGTCCTCCAAAGCCAGGCACCCCGTAGGATGGCCATCAAGCCACCGTGACCGGTCTCCAGATGACTTTCCCTATTCTGCCCTTTTTGTATGAGTAGGTTATGCAATGGCACCAAGGGAGGGAGTGCACATGCGTCCACACGTGCTCCCTCCCGACGCCATTCCCTATCTCAGCCCCCAATGCATGTTGCCAGTGCACCACCCCCAGTCTCTGCCAGGGGCCGAAAGTGCATCGACAACTGGGATCACCACACACCGGAGAGGGAGAGCAGTCAGTTGGACGCTACATCCCTCTCCATCCCTGCTGACCTCCAGTGACCCGAGTCCACTCCCAAACCCAGGTCTCTGGTGTGGAGCAAGGTATGAGGTCCAGCGCCTCAACCCTCAGCGTCACCGGGCCGGCTCCCACAAAACACCTTTTGATCATTGCAGCCATAATTCTAACTAGCTAGCTAACTGCTGCAGATATTACCATGCCCAGACCCACTGGTACCAGTCCAGAACGACACCCAATTTCTGTCCTTGGGTAACCAGATGTTAGTTGCAGGCCTGAGGTACAGCTGGTCAGCCAGCATTGGAGCACTTACTTGGATTAAGATTAACTTTTTACATTCTCCTTTTGATTGCTCTTAACTTTCCCCGTGCCCTGGGACACTATTCAAAGTAACCATGTACATACCTCAGTTGCAGGGCAATTCCTGCATTTACTCATGGTTCTACAGAATAAGTCTATGGGTGGCATACATGACTGAAGCCCTGGGGTTGGTGGAAACAGCAGATGCAGAACAGGGCTCGATGCTTGAATCTGAAGGGGCAAGAAAACTGCAGCTTTGATCTTCGGCTTGATTGGAGATCTCGGAGCTTGTCCCCTTTGGCCTACTGAGGCCCATTACAGAGCACTGTGCAAGGCCTGCCAGCTACAAGGGACCCAGACCTAGGAGTGGCCCCATGGCCTGGCTCTCTCACTGATCAAAGTGCCCTAGTACTCGAGAATGAACTCGTGATCCCCTGCAGGCAGAAGGCTCCACTTGATGGGGGTTAGTGAGTTCCCCACCTGGCTCTGGATTGAGGATAGAAGCTGTAAGCCCTCATTCATTCTTCAATCAAAACCAGCTACAGGTTGTTGCCAAAGCAGTCTCTGTTTCTTCCCTGTCTCCCAGACTCTGGTGGGGGTGCAGAGTCTAAACTATAATTTCATCACAACAGTCTCTTTTCTCAGATGTACCTCTGGAACAGAGAGCAGGTACCAACCCAGATAGCACCTGCTCATCTCTCTGCTTTCACAATCTCTCAACTTTAACACAGCGATCACTCTCACTCTGGCTCACACACAATTCCAGATCTGTTTCTCAGCAGAACATCAAGAACGTCTCTTTTCTCACTGTTCAGGTCCATAACGATCCCAGGACAGGCTCTCTGTTCAGCTTCTCAGAATCCAGATTCCCATCCAATTTCCAGAAGATATTCTTCCATGCTACAACCAGTCCTCAGACCTGTGTCTTCCCCTCATCTCCTTAGATGTGTTGTCTATGCCAGAGTAAGACAGAACCTTTTGCCTTTTCCATACTTTCACACAACTTTTCATTCACTTCTCAGATCACCCATGTCTCACTATGGAGGTGCAGATAAATACCAGGAGGCTCTTTCCTCCACAGGATCAGTCCATTTTCCTTATCCCTTTTTTCTTTTCAGATATCCATTTCTTAATACCTTTACCTCTGTGGTGCAGCTACCCACCAGAGCATCAGAATCCTGCAGGTCTCCCTTTCCGCAGAACTACCTCCACTTTTTCCTCCAACTCTCTTCAGATGGAGGAAGGCAAACACCCAGCCCTGAGTGATAGATTGTTGGCAGCCCCCAGGCAGGCCCTCTTTCAGCCTTGCAGCCCCATTCTTCATAGCTGGAGCCCCTCCTGTGGGGGCTCCTGCCAAACTGACCCAGAATCTCAAAGTTCTCCTTTTTTGGGAGCTTTCAGGCAGCTCCCTATTGACTGGAGCCACTGTCCTTAAGGAAAATTAATACATATGAGCCTCCCTTAACACCTTATTGGCTGATCAAAATGGTGCCAGAATATTCCCTGGTATTTCCCCCCAAGAGTCTTTCCTGAAGCCCCAGAATCCTCCTGGCAAGTCCTGATGCTGTAATTGGTTGTCCGGCATCACATGTCTGCAAAACATGGCTGCAGTGTAAACAGTCCCAACACAGTTTATGCAGTGTCCCCATTTCAAACTATTCCTGCAGCCAAACCATTCACTTTGTTACAATGGTTTTCCCACACATTTGAAGCTACATCTGTGCTCTGTTGAGTGACTGCAAAGTTCAACAATTCCCCTCAGCCCTTTTGCCATCACTGCTGCCATTTTGTATAGCTCCTAAGCAGCCACACACAGTCCCATTGCAGTCTTTATAGTTTCCACTTCAGGCTGTCTCTGCAGCCAACACAAGCATATTTATTTACTTAGTCCCACTATCTGGAAGCCATCCCTCTTATTTAACCCCCTGAATTAGCCAAACATTTGATATGTCTTATCACCTGCCTCTAGCACTGATAACCTTTCCCAATCAGGGCTAGAAATTAGTTTTAAAGAGTGGTGTACCGCACGGATTACCAGTTCCCCAGATTTGGTATTCCATCCCAGAAAGTGGTATGCCACCCCCTTTTCTTGTATACCTGCAAGAAAATGTAACCAACCATCAGTACATTCTTGTTTGACTAAATAAAAGCTAATAAATTGCAAAAAACAAGTTCTAAAAATTCTCCATTCATTTATTTTTGTCTGTATTTTTTCCTTTTCTCTTTACCTTGTAGGTAAGGTGTTGAACTTCCACTTTATTCTGTGCGTGTACAGAAAGAGTGATGCACAGAATTAAAAATATAGCATGGCCAGGCATTACATACATTTTTTCAAAGTACTTTTGCAGCACTGACTGACAGCAAATCTCATCACAGTAATTTCACAAGCAGCGAAAAACAGAAAGTCTCATGTCTGAAATCCATGGCAGACCAGAGTAGACACTCACACTGCAATCAACCCAAAAATGGAGCACAAAACCCTGGACAGTCATTTTGCTTTCAGTGATAACAGTGAGTGCATAGTGAAGTGTTCAAGCAGCAATTGACATTCATTGATGATTGAGTATCTTCTTGTCTTCTTTTTTGTCTACCCCATCAAGACGAGTCGCTATGAAAAAATGAATCTGGCCAGTGTAAAAAGAAGCTTTTGATTCAGTTAATCAGACATGATTTGTTACAGCACCTTGACAGTACGTGATAGTTTTATTACTGTAACATGAACAGTTGGGCAGATTTTACAAATTTAAAACACCCCGCTCCTAGATTTGTGATAGATTTTTGTAATTTTTATGTGAAATCCAATTTGGCCAGAATGTTACTGTACCGTTCCGGTTATATGATATTTTGCTATGCTAGAGTGGTCCATAAGCCACATCTTACATTGGTGCGATGGACTCTGATTATTTTATTGTAGGAGTCAGGGCTACTAAGAAGGGAAGGGAAGAAAAATGATGAAGACTGAAAGATACTCTGTTCCATCTTCACATACCCAAATCTGGACTACTTGGTGCTCAGCTGTCTCCCTCAGCTAAATTCCAGGCACATTTAATTGTAAGATAAAACAGTACCTGATTAGTGCATTATTTTCAGCTCCTGCCTCACCGACTTGTACTTGACTGATGGACTGTGCTAGGTCTGGTTATCTGCTGCTGCTCGACAAGTTAGCATTAGTCTACTATGTAGCCATGTCTGTTATAACAAAACTGAAATTAGTAGAACAAGGACTGAGAAAGCTCACAGAATGAGATTTGACAAATTAGACTGTACTGATCATCCTACCTGTGACTTGTAAATCTGGCACTGTGACCAGGCAAAATAATTTTTGCCACCAAAAACCTGGAGTGACACTAAAGTGGAACATAAATTTAGCAATATTAACTGTTTTGTAGGGAAAATGAAGACAGTCCAAGCAGGACTCAACAGTTGGGTGGCAAAGAAAGGCCAAACATGGAGGACATGATCACAACAGATTCATGTCATAATCACGAGAGTACCCAGTGATGCAAGAATCCCTCCTCTCCCCACAGTTAACAGTTTTCTGCGAACTAGTAGTACTAGGGCACAACACTGACATGGGAGTACATTCAAGTTCCTCACCAGATATAACATGAGAATCATCATCAGACAAAAGTTTTTCAGAATAAGTTTCAGATATATAAGATTAATCTAAATCTACTTCCGAGTCTGAGCTGTCTGCCTCTTCTTCCTCCTGCTCATTGCTTTGATTTTTGTTCCGTGGACCATATGGCTGCAAAGAAGGCCTTTTTTTCTGTCTACCACTTTTTAACCAGTACTCAACGACTGGAACTGTATCAAATTCCTGTTCACATGGTTTGTGTAACGAGATCCTTATTAAGTCTATGAGACTGTCCTTTCCTAAGGAACTTCGCCAATCATATTTTATTCTTTTCATTAGGCTAAACCCATGTTCACAAACAGCTGTACTTGCTGGTAGAGAACAAATTAAGGTTACTAGTCCCAAAATGTTGTGGCATTTGTCTTGGCAAGCCTGATGAATATCTGGCCACTTTGCTTCTACAGCATTGGCGTACCTTGGGGGCAAACATGTAATACCCTGACCTGATCTGCAGCCTGACAGTTTGAGAATTTGCTGATTGTTAGTGGTAGAAGAAAAAAAATTCACCTTCTCTTTATGTGATTTTTTTAGTTTGGTCCACTCTGCTACACACATGTCTGGATCTATATTCTGTTCTGTTCTGTGAGGACTGGTCTGAACTCCTCTATGACACCAGCTACTGCATCCTCCGCATAATCTGAAACAAACTGGAAAAAAACTGTCTCACCTCCCACCTCACTAAGCTAAAGATGATTCCCCCAGTGCCACCCAGTCAGAGTTATTTTCCCACCCTAACACACCTGTCAAGTCCACATGGCTTGTTGGCCACTGTTTAAAGTTCACAGTGTGGTTCATGGCCACCATAATGGAGTCCGGCCGGTGCATGTCTTCAAACCTGTTTGTGACATTTAGGATCATGGCTGTCAGTAGTGTCTCTCTGTCAATAGAAAACTGGTCCGCTTCATCAAGAGATAGGGAGTGTCCATGGAATTCAGGTCCCTCCGAGGCATACAGATTTCGCAAGTGCTTTCCAGGTCTAGAAAACAAGAACAAAAGGAAAAACACAGACTTATCCCCCTGGTCTGACCTAACTTGTTCTGACAGAGATACTTTTTTTTCTGGCTAGGGTGGAGGGAAAATACTATAGTCTAGCTAAAACCAATCTGGAAAACAAAAATTACCTTGTTTTCAGCTTTACAAGGCAGTCCTTCAGATCCTGAAGTGATTCAAACACCTCTCCCACTGAAGTATTGTTTGCTTGAAGAAGCAGGCTGACTTTTGAGAACTCTTCCAGGATGTCTGCCATCAGGTGACTGTAGTGTAGACATCTCCAGGTCTGCATGGTCTTCAGGTAGCCCTTGGCCTTCACTGCTTGGTCCCCTCGGGATCCACCAAATTGCATCTCAGAAGACAAAAAATGGCACAAGTTGTTGGTTTAGTAGTTCCAATTTTAAAACAAATCTAGACAGTGCTTAAAATGGAGTTTGGGACAGTACATACCTATTGGAAGTGCAGCAGGATCCTGGGGGTAGTCTGTGATTACCACATTCAGTGCTGTTAATTTGTGTTGTTCCCATCTGGTTCCTTCCACTCTGGTTGGAATAAGGCATTGTACTCCCACTGCCTGGCAGGATTCTCTCAGATTTTTATGGTATAGAGGTGAAAAATGATAAAACAGATAGATCACCAGCAGTAACTGGTCTATTTTTTTATGATACGTGATGTTTTTTAAGACATCCTTCAGGACTAACTCCAGCCCATGTGCATTGCAGTGGATTGTGACTAGACGAGGACAATCCTTTTTCAGTAGTGCGGCCACCCCCCTTTTCTACCAATTGTTTTTTTCCACTCTGCTGACTCTATCTGTGAGAGCATGGCCTGATCGATGCATGCCGTGATTGATGCTGCATCAGCTTTGTGTGGATTTTCCAGGGACACAAAAAAAACCGCACCTACCTGGCACCCCCTTGTTTACTGTTCTTATGTAAATTATTTCCTGTTCTTTTCTACTGGAATCTGTAGCACCATCTGTCATTACGGACATGAAGTCTGCATTCTTCACTGCATCCACCAGCTTCTTACATCCCACCTCAGCGATATTGCTAATGAACATGTGGCATGATTTGTTGTTGTGATAGGTTTCCCCAATATCAACCCCTTTACATTTGTCAAGGTCACACATCCACTGGAAGTCTGTATATGGCCTAGTATGTTTGGCCAAGGCATGTGCATTTCGAATTAAGATCTGCACACGATGTGCCACATTGGAATTGAACATTTTGATTGCTCTGTCAGCCGCAGATGCCTGCTGGCATTTAGCTACAAATCTGGCATCAGCGAGGGAGTGCTTCTTAGACTTGGCATGCTTTTGGGAAGACTGCTCAGTGAAATTATTGCAGCTCCCATCTTAATATGCTGATGTTGTGTCTGCAATGTCTGGGAATTTCCTACATGCTTTACAAAACATTACGTTTTTCTCGGGGCCAAGCTCAACCCGAGCATACTTTGTTACCCAATGATCTTGAAAAGTACTCACTCCTTTATTTTATCATAAGCAGCATCTCTCTCCTTTTCTAAGAGCCTCCTTCTCTGCTGCTATGGTCTTAGGGTTCTTTACTCTATTCCCAAAACACCATATCTTGGCAGTTCTGGCAATTTCTTGTAATTTACCAGCAAAGAAGCACGCCCTGACCAAACAGTTAAAGGGCAGTGGATGCAGAACTAACTGGGATAAATCCACCCCGTGACACCCCAGAGAGAATGGGTCCCAGCAGCAATCGAGATAATTTTCTATGCAAGGTGAGTGTCAAGCAGACTTATGATCAGAATTTATTTTTAGCCCTGGGGGACCTCGCTATAAATGTTTTTGCTCTGTTGCAGATTCAACCACAGAGGGGAATGAGTCAGTGTTGAGGTTTTGTTAAATTCATCCTCAATTCTTCTTGGACAAAAGTTCTCTGTGCTCTAGTATCCTTGGCCCTGCTCTTGCGCAATTAACACAGGAGCTGGAGGGAAGCTCAGGGAAGCACCAGGGATACAGGGGGCACCAGGGCAAAGGTGGGTACACAAATGGAGGAAAACCAGGGAAAACAGGTGCCAGAAAGGGTCAGACAGGTAAGCCCCTGGGATGGGTGAGGTACACTAAATTGCACCATAAAACAACTTTCCGTTTTATTATAATGAGGGGGTGAACAGGTGAGAAATTATTTTATTTTTAACCAGGAGAGACACACTAAGCTGAAGCTTGTTTACAGGTGCGACCTGGGAGCACAAGGAAGTTAAGAGACTTGCTGAGGGCCACACAGTATGCAAGGGGGGCTGTGGGATAGCACAACAATAATAAATGACAACAACCACTGTACCCCACACTATCTCCCCAGCTCCCTCCTGTGGCTGCACCCAGCTTTCCCACCAAATGGCTGCTAGAAACGGTCAGTCACTTGCGGTGGGTACCTCACCAGAGTTGTTCCAAAAGGCAGGGATGCAGTGGAGATAAACAGTCTTGTAACTGGGAACAGAATACTTTCATTGGGGGCCAATAACTTGTAAATAAATGCAAACTTCAACTTTTTTTTTTGTGCCTGGGCTTATCTTTGCACTAACAGAGTCCTGCCCAGGTCTTAACCCCCTTTACTAACTAGCTAGCTAAAAAAAAAGACTCTCTGGAGCTATAGCCCAGAGATACTTACAGTCTGGAGATCGAGGGGGTTCAACAGACAAATTATTTCAAGCCGTACTGAGCTGGTATTAGTAGCTGTTGGTGGTGCACCCCAGCAGCAGTTTGAGGGAAAACAGCGGCTGGCTGAAGAAATGAAGAACGCTGGTTTTCACCTGTCCAGCTTTTCAAATCTTCACCTCTGAGGCCTTTGTCTGCAGTATTCACCTGACAGGCCTCTTGACGTCTTCCTCTCCGGTGAGCTCTTCAGTGGTCTAGGGGACTGGGCAGGCTGGGAATCCCCTAGTCTTTCTGCTTGCAACTTAGTTTCAATACACACACTTCCAACAGGGCTCTGGCTCAGTGTCTAGCACCAGAACTCACAACATCTCTAGTTAGAAGTAGTGAAGCAGGTTCATACACTAGTCCCTCCGAAGGGGAAACACAGTAGCTCAGTCTCTCTATCTTCTGTTGCAAAATATCTTTACTCTTTGCAGCAAAATCTTTTTCTCACTGCTGCAAAGTTCTTTTTCTCTAGCTTCAGGCTGTAAATCTCATATTTTGCAGGCTGCACAAAGCTCCAGACGTAAACTCATGCCAGCAAGTTCCAGTCTTACTCTTGGAAACAGTCCTTGCCTTGGCTTTCTTCCCCGCTACCACACTAGTTTCTCAGGCACTTTGCCTGTCCTCAGAAGTTCTGGGGCCAGAAGGCGATTGGGCAGGTAGCCCATAGCAGTCTTTTCTGCCTGCTCTTCATGGGTTCTCCCAAATGAAATCCCCTCTTGGCAGGCAAACAGTCCTTTTATAACTTTTTGAAAGTCCCCATCGGATTGTCTGCTGCACTACCAGGCATTTTCTGGTGTCCCTTCACATTTCCCAGCAGCCACCTGCTGCAGGAGTCCCATGGGGGCCATCATATTTGTTTATGTGCCTGCTGCCAAACATGCCCCCACCACAGTTTTCATTTCAAGCCCATTCGGGGGCTAACATTTATATGTCCTGGCTCTGCTTGCCCTGTGGGAGCCAGGACACCTTTTATTTACTCTGTGAGAGCCCCCTTATGCCCAGCAGAGCTCCCAAAATAGTAGGCATCCATTTTGTGCCCTTTTACTGCTGCCCATGATATGGAGCCACAGTTCCTTTAAACATTCCCCACTCACTGGCAATGTTTGTGCATACAGTTTACCACAGCCATGTTTGTTATTTACACTCACTTGGTCTGCTGCATGGCTTCTTCTGGGCTGAGTAAGCTGCTCCCCAAGTGCCTGGAAGGGCATAAGCACTTCACTGACCTTGCCCCCCCCCCGGCTTGGGGGTTAGGGAACCAGGTCTTCAGCGACCACAGCCGTGGGAACCACATAGGGTGCCATGGGCCCAAATCCCACCAGGGCCACTGATAGGGGCACCGCAAGGCAGAGAATGGGGCCACAGGCCTTCAGGTAAGCCCCAAGGGGGTGAGTGGCTTACACAAGGATACCAGCAAATGTTTCACATCAAAATGCACATTCAGTCACTTCGTAGTCAGCAGGTGATAGTGATTTTGGTGGGTTCTCCCTGCATCTGTGCTGGCACTGTCTTTGGTCTGGTTCCCAGGACATCCCCCTCCACTATAGCTTGCCAAGCTCACTGTTAACAATATATCATCCTCTGGCATTGTTGCTATAAAGACTTTCTCCATGGTCCTGCTCTCTAGTGGTTGAGGGATGTCTGAGTTTTGCCCCATGAGAGTCTTGTCCTCTGGGTCCCTGGAAAGTTTGTTCAGTAATTCCTAGACCCATGATGGAGCGCTTGGTCCTGATGTGGACAGTCACAAGTCACCACTTCTACTCCGGTCTCTTTCAGGAGGGATCCAGGATTTCCTAACTTTGTCCCTGTCGCGCTGCTGTTACTGTTTGGTTTGCTAACTTGCCATGACTCTACTGGAATATGATTAAGCAGCATCTGCTTAATTTCTGATCAGTCATTCTCAGGGGTTAACTAGTCACAGAGCATCTTTGTGAATTTATTGGTTTATTCTTGCAACAGAGCATGTTGAAGCTTCCCTCTTACTTAAGGGACAGTGAGAGATACAAGCTCCAGTGGAATTTTTAGTTGATGCTTTAAGTTTTGTACTTCACCATGGCTACTTCGAGTTTAATACAGGTTTTTATGCATAGCAATGTGGGACTGCAATGGGGGCCTCTATGGCCCCAGCAAATGCAAATTTATTCCTGGGCTTATGGGAATTGCAAACTTTACAGAATCTGACTGTTAACCCTGTTTTAGCTAATGTAGTAAAATGGGGACGTTTCATCGATGATTGCTTCTGTATATGAAAAGGAAATGTTGAGAGTGCCATGGAATATATCAAATGGTTAAATACCAATGACTTAAACTTGAGGTTTACCCTACAGATACATCATGCTGAAACTGACTTTCTGGACATAACCTTTATGAGTAATAGTACCACAGGAGTTATTAGCACAAATGGTTACAGAAGAGCCACATCAACTAATTCACTGCTTAGAAATGACAGTTCACATCCCACCAAACTTAAGAATTCCATCCCATACAGCCAGCTGACAAGAATCAGACTTAACTGCACACATGATATTGACGTTATGATCGAAGCAGAAAAACTCTTCTCTAGGTTCAAAGAAAGAGGGGTTAAAGACTTAGTACTTTTTATTTATATAATCTCGGAATAACTATACCTTTGAGCTGAGAACTCATTTACAAAGGTTCCATGTCGATAAGATGACATAAAATAGTATACAATAACATTTTAAAAAGATACAATGAAAATACCAAGAAAACAGGGTACAGTGAGGTACAAAGGCACAAGCATAGAGCTATGAGTGGCAGAATCAGGCTGTGATAAGCATTTCTAATGGAGGTATTAGGTTCCCAACTGTCTAGATGTTTCAAGGGTTTTGGGTTAAAGGAGGGAAACTAGCTAGTGCAGCCAGAGGTCTTGTCAGTGATAGGAAAGCAGAGATGTACCGGGGGAGAAGGAGTCTGGGGAAGGGAGACAGATAGGGGTCAGTGCAGCCAGAGACCATGTTGATGGTTAGAGAGGAGGGGCTATAGAAGGAGGAGTGGGGGAGGCAGGTAGGGGTAGGGATAGGGAGGGGGTGGGAGTGGGGGGCAAGTAGAGCTAGCAGAGCTGGATCAGGCTGGGGGGGACAGGGCTATATTTAATGAGGCTTTAGCAGGGTACAAACAAATCACAGAAATAACTTCTTGACTGTGAACTAACAAAAGCTAGAGACAGTCAAATAACATTTTCCACAGAACATAATGCTATTTCAGGACAAGTGGGGAATAATATATGGAGTAACTGGGATATTTTGAGAGGAGATGAAAATCTGAGTGAGGCGGGAGCTGGTGTCTAGAAGTCCGAGTATCATCTTTAGAAAAATAGCTAATCTGCAAGATAAACTGATTCATAGTCAGTTTTCCAGGACAAATACTGAAGCAGGGTTGTGGCTGCCTGTGAGACCCAAAGGGGACCATAAATGTAAGAGGTGCAATGTTTGCAAATACATGCAAACTGGAAAAGAAATCACTTTGCCAAATTAGGTCAAAATAACAACTAATGAGTCTATATCTTGCACCACTACATTTGTTGTATATCTTTTATGGTGCAGCTGCAATCTATACTATATAGGAAAAACTGTAAGAATTCTTAAAGAACGTATACAAGAACATATACGTTCAATTGTTAACCACAAAACTGACAAACCAGTGGGTAGACATTTTGTACAGGTCCACAACTCAGACCCTAGCTGTTTTAAATTTATGGGCCTAGAATGGGTCCGTACTCCAAAAGCGGTGGTAACAGGCAAAATCTTTTGATGCAAAGGGAAAGTTACTGGATTTTCAAAGCAGACACTGCTAGGTCTAAGGGCCTTAATGAAAGATGGGACTTGAAACCATTCTTAAAGTATAAGAAATGATTTGATTCGCTCCTGTTTCTCTTTAAATCCTTCCTGTATATATTAAATTACCCCCTATAGTTCCTCTTCCCCCACCCCCCTCCCAGTTCTCAAACATCCCCCCTTTACCCCTGTCCCATCCCCTACTATTATTATTAGACTGTGATTGGATTTTTTTTATGTATTCATACATTTTTTTCTAATTATTAATAAGTTATTTGATTTTTGTTTTCCTTTTTCAGAATATCTCAGCCTTTTCCCTCATTGGCCTGGAATACTTTCAATTGACTGAAGCAATTTCTCATCCCCTAGCTCCTCTGTTTTCCTTCCTTATAGAAAATTGTTTGTGAGTCATAAAATATGCAGGACATGCAGATAAGAATTAGACGCTTTGGTTAAGGTGTATCCCTATTATTAGGAGATCCCACTAAATAGTCATTAAAAAGTTACTTGCTTTGCCTGTTTTTAGGCTTCACATTAGTTTGGCTCTCAGCTGCTATTTCCTTTATTTATGCATTTGAGGCTTAATAAATACAAATTAAATAAATTAAAGTAATTACATACTTGCATATAGTGGATTCATTTTTCATTTTGTCATTTGTATAAACGTATGAGACTTTTTTAATGGTAGTTGTTATAATAGAGTCACATGATATATGATGTCACATAATATATGATGTCAGAGCTTTTTTGTATTTAAATTTACAACATGATCTTTGTAATGGTTCACACCCCCCTTGAAGGCAAGCAGCCGAGGCACTAGGGGCATTCACGCTGGTGGAAATAAATCAACAATTTGTTGGAACTCATGGTCTCTGTAATCAGTACTTTGGGGAGCAGGGTCTGTATAAAATAATTCATGTTCTTTCCCTCAGAATCCTTTGGGATGCCCACTATTCTTAGAGTATTTCAGCAACCTCAGTTTTTGAGGTCATGTACTTTAGCCCATAGCTGCTGGACTTGCCACTCCAGAAACTCAGTCCTGTCTTTGTTGTGGGCCATCCATTATTCAACCTGATTTATAAAAAGCTCTGAGTCAGCTGTTCATATTTCAGTTGCTTCCTCTCTCTGCTCCACAGCTGAGACTGATTTTCTTAAGGCTGGAATATGATTAAGCAGCATCTGCAGCATCTGCTTAATTTCTGATAAGTCATTCATCTCGACCATTATCTGTGCCATTGCCGCCGCTATTTTCATATGGTCTGACAGGAATTCAGTCAGATTTTCTACTGGCTAACTGTCATTCCTCCCACTGCAGCAAACTAGAAAAATATGATTTGAGTAAGAAAGTTTAGCTTTACCTAGGGAGGCTATTTAAAACCTGTGTCAAGAATGTTTAGTAGCAGATTTTAAAGAATTTAAAAGTGGGCATAACAGAACAAAGTCCCTAAGCACCCTTCCACACCCACTATCCCCCAGTCAGACTTCATAAAATGGATCTACCCTGGATCTTTCAGATAACCGCCTGCCTGCTACTCCTACTAGCTCCTGCACCTCACTCTAATCCTGCCCCCATAGGACCCACGGTCCCCTTAACCAAATGAGCCCATTGTAGTGAAACTATTAGTGACTCCCCCTGGCAGTTGCTTCCCAGCCTCTCTGACATAACACTAACCCCCACCACACCATCCTACACTTATCTGCCCTACTGGCTCACCACATCAGGTCCCTCTCCATCCCTGTGATGGGAACCAAACCCCAAGCCTACCCCCGCTACCCCTCTATTAAAGTCAGACTACTTAAAATTGCAATTCTCCGGCACACAAAACCCTGGTCCTTCCCCTTCCACCTCCTACTCTAAGGACAGGACAGATGGCCTCCAAATTGCTTCTATAAATATATGCAGCTGCCTAAAAAAGCACGACATTCTACAAGGCTGGCTTGGCCAGCACCAACTCGATATCTTGGCTGTGACCAAAACTTGTCTCACCCCTAAGACATAAGACTCCGCTGTTGCCACCATGGGCTACTCCCTATTCAGAACTGACACACTCAGGAAGAGGGGAGGTGGCCGTGCTCGTTTTATAAAGGAGATACTACCAGCTATTCTTGTCCCTTCCCCTCCACTCCCTCATGGTGCTGTGGTGCTCACAATTAAATTGTTAGTGGGCAACTCTGGTAAGTCACTTCATATCATGGCGATTTACATTTCACACAGAAACCAAAAACTGGCCTTCAGTTTAGTAACCAATTACTTAGCTCAATTGTCCCCTAAATGCAAACTCATTGCCCTAGGTGACTTCAATGTCAACTGGCTATTGCCCGCAGCAGTCCCTTTAAGGACAACATAGCAGCTTTGGGACCTCACTCAAGTCGTCCCATCTTTATGAGACTTAATCATAAAACTGTCTCGTTTACCCTTTTGGACCTAATCCTTACTGACCACCCCCAACGGATATCAAAGGTCACTGTCCTTCAGGATGCTCTAAGTGACCATTCTCCTGTGCTCTGCTGGTAGTCTGCCAAGGTGCTAAAACCATCCCCCAAACAAATCTAGCTTCAATGTCTGAAAAAAAGGTTCACTTAGCCTATTTAGGGACCATCTCTTGAATTGATAATTCATACTGGATTTCATACTGGATTTGTTAAGACAGCCAGAAGGCCAATGCCCATATTGGCTGTCCTCACCATTTCAGTGGAGGAAACTGAGGTTACCAACTGAAATAAAACTATCTAAACCTGCTTTAAAGGTGTTAAAAGTAGAAGCCTCTGCTAATTCAGCTGGTAATTTATTCCATAGTCTAATTGTTCTGGGACCAAAGCTAAATTTTCTTAAATTTGTTTTACAACGTTCTTCTAGTATCTGGTATTTGTGACCTCTTAGGTTATAATTTTGTTCCCTAGTATGAAGTTCAAGATCTTTCATTAACATATCCTGATGCAAGATTTTATAAAACAACAACAACTCTCCCCTTACACATCTTGTATTTATTGCCCATAACCCCAAGCCATTCAATCTTTCTACATAGGGTTTATCTTTTATTCTTTTTATCAGTTTTGTACAGGCCCTTTGAGGCTTTTCAATCATTCTTAAATCTTTCCTCAAATATGGACTCCAAACCGTGGAGCAATAGTCCAAGTGTGGTCTCACATATGATTTAAAAAGGGGCATCAGTACCTCTTCCTTTCTTGATTGAAAGCTTCTTCGAATACAATTAACCAAATGCATGGCCTTATTTGCTGCTTTATTACAGTGGGATCCCTTCTTCAGGTCATTGCTAATGTATATCCCCAAGTCCTTTTCACAAACTGGATCCTTTAATTTTACTCCCTGTAAATAATATTCCTGGTTTATGTTCCCCATTCCCATGTGCATCACAATGCACTTATTCAAATTAAAACACATTTTATTAGTGTTTGCCCACTCTGCTATGTACAGTAAATCCTGACCAAATCTTAGTCTGTCCTCAAAGGTGTTCACTACTCCTCCCAACTTGACATCATCAGCAAACTTTGTTAACTTATTCCCACTTGTAGTGACCAGATCAGTAATAAAAATGCCGAACAACAGAGGTCCCAACACAGATCCCTGTGGTACCCCACTTAAGACCTTCACCTCGTCAGACAGAAATCCTTGAACCCTAACCAGTTGGGTTCTTATCGCTAACCAATGTTTTTCCATTTGATAATACTACCATCAATTCCCAACTTCTTCAATTATAAGATTATTAACCCATGAGGGACCATGTCAAAGGCTCTGCTAAAATCTAACATTACCATATCCAATTTGTTCCCCTGATCCAATAATTTCCCAACATATTCATAGAAACTAATCAAGTTAGTCTCACAAGATCTATTCCTTAGAAATCCGTGCTGGGTTCTATCTATTAATCCCTTGTCTGACATATAATTCAAGATCTCATCATATATTATCCTTTCAATAATTTTACAGACCACTGATGTTAAGCTTATTGGTCGATAATATGCTGCCTCAGCCCTACATCCTTTTTTAAACACATGAACCACATACACAGTTCTCCAATCATTAGGTATGTGCCCTTCTTGTAGTGATTTCTGCCCTATTATGGTAATAACAGATGCTAGTTCATCAACAAGTTCCCTAATAAACTTTGGATGCATCCCATCTGGGCCAGCGGATTTGTCCATTTTAAGTTTTTGTATTTTCTTAATTACTTTATCAGTAGTAATTATATCAGATAGTGCAGTGTTACCTGGTACAAGTATAATGTTATCTACTATTTGGTCAGTTTTAACAAACATTTTACCAAATGTTATACTAAATTGCTTAGCCATTTCCTCAGGTTTAGCTGACAATTTACCATCAATATTTAGGGGTCCCACAGAATTATTATTTCCCCTTTTGTTGTTGATATATGCAAAGAAACTCTTTTTATTATTATTAGATGTTGCTAATCTATATTTCAGATTTTCTTTTGCTTTCCTAATTTCATACTTGACCTTATGAAATATTTTTTTGTAACTGACTCTACTACCCGCTGTCTTTGCCTGTTTTATCTTTTTGAAGAGTCTTTTATTTTTCTTACATAACTTAATACTTTTATTATTTATCCAAGAAGGTTTCCCCCCTATTATTGTACACATTCTTGGTAGGAATATACTTCTCCATCAAATTGTTTATTGTCTTAACAAACATCCCCACAATTCTTCAGTTGATAATCCTTTCATTTTTGTACTCCAGTCCATCTTAATAATTTCATTTCTTATGTTCTGATAATTAGCCTGATTGGTCCCCTATTGATTCTGCACAGTCCATTGACAGTGCCTTAGCTTACTTTATCTCCACTTTATCTCTACTTTCAACACAGCATGTGACCTCTTCGCCTCGTCCCAAAACAAACCATTAAAAAGCACATTACACCCTGGATTACCAACGCCCTTCTGGATCTTATGCGACACTGAGATAACCTCTGGTGCAAAGTCAGTGAATCAGGCCTCCTCCTTGACAGACAACATTACAGGGAAGCTAGAAATAAATGTACTTGGGAGTGCTGTAAAGCCAAGGCAGCTCACTATTGTTACACGAGATCCCTGCACCCTATTTGGTACCCCCAGAGGTACACCGCAGACAGCTAGCATTTGGGTATATGTTATACTAACATATAGGGCTAAGGGCATCTACTGTATAAGAGTAGATGTCAGGATATGTATGCACATAATTGCTATACACTTTACTTTCCAATATACACATGTATTTCTTGCTTATAAGATGTTAGGACACCTGTGTCCTTGTAATGATTATGATATATGAGTCGGCATTGCCATCTTCTGATGATTTGTATTACTACACAGCTATGTACAAACTGTACCTCTTTCTTTCCACAAAGTAATGACTGTAACAAAATTGTATAATGTTATCTAAGACTGTGGAGCCACCTCTAATTTAACCAATAGGGCTCATCTTTGTCACTAGAAATGTTTTTATCTTACAGTAACCATGGTAATTATTTTAGGTATATAATGTAAGACATTATGTCTTCTACCTCGGAGACCCCAGGAGACACAGAGATTCCTCGCGGTATAGGGAACACTTAGCACTGGCTCCCAGTTCCTAAAGGTAAGAACTCCTTAGGGCAACTATGATTTTCCTTTTGGTAGTAATAAATAAGCTTTATTACTCTTATGCAACATGTCTGTGATTCCTTGCATGCCCATTATCGCCAAGAACTTGACAGTGAGGTTTAGACCTAATGACAACTGATGACCGCATGCAGGCAATATTTGGAGTTTGCAAAGTTTTCACTTGTTGCTACAACTTTCCCTTCCCAATGGGGACCATAGGTGTGCATTCCTGCATCACCTCTCCTGTTTTTCACCCACTTTGTAATCACTTGCAAAGTCTGGCTGCTTACTGGGTGTGGTCAATGCAGACTCACCTCACCCCATGGCAGTTTTAAATTGCAAGCTTACAAGTGCACAGTAGCCCACCTGTGAACTAGTGCACCTGTTGTGGATCAATACACAGCATGGCACCTTTTCACAGTTTGATTTTTCATTCCCTCCCACACAATGGCCACCGCATCAAATATCTGCGCAGAACTGAGACTCGATGTCTCGAACTTCCTTGCATCCCATGGAGTATAGAATGACTTTGTGAGGGACGCAAGTCATAGAAACATAGACTCTGACAGCAGATAAGGACTGCTTGGCCTGCCTAGTCTGCCCATTTCCCTTCCTAATGGATAAGCTGCAGATCCTAGTTAACCAACAGCCTACTTCCTCCTACCTCCCACTAGAATTGCCTTATGTCTTTCCTATGCATTCTTGAATTCCCCCACTGTTTTTTACTCTATGACCTCCTCAGGAAGGCTGTTTCATGCATCTACAACCCTCTCTGTGAAGAAATACTTCCTCGCATTACCTCTGAACCGTCCCCTCTATCTTCAAATTGTGCCCCCTTGTTCTTGCACATCTTTTTTTTTTTGAAAGATGCTACCCTCTTTGACTTTGTTGATTCCCTTGAGGTAATTGAAGGTTTCTATCATGTTCCCCCTCTCCCTCCTTTCCTCGAGGCTATACATCTTAAGCTCCTTTAGTCTTTCTTCATATGTCTTCTAGTGCAGACTCTGCACATTTTGATTGCCCTCCTCTGGACAGTCTCCACCCTGTCTATGTCTTTGCGGAGATGGGTTCTCCAGAACTGCACATGGTACTCCAGATACAGTCTTACCAACTGTCTGTACAGTCAATCCAAAAACCCAGTGCTGGGGATTTCAACCCAGTACTCAGAGATGAGACAAACAGCCAGAAAGCAAGAAGCTAAAGGGCTGTTGGTCGTAGCTTTCTATGCTGCTTTGGAAGCCTCTGAAGTGAGGTTTCAAACCCTTGAACTGCAAATCTCATCTCTTAAGCAAGAGATGGGACTGCAGGAAACTGAATGTGTAAGACAAGAGCAGGATTCGGAGTCTGAGCTTCAGACTCTGCGGAATGAAAAGGATTCCCTTTTGCATCATTCTGCTCAGGCAAGTGAGCAGGAGCTTTGTGTGTTGAAGCAGGAGTGCGAAAGTTTGAGACAGGATAAGGGACAGGCTTTGCAAATGAATGACTTATTAAGTAGAATGAATGACCAGATGCGTGAGGAGTTGGGAGAGTTACAGGACAAGATAAACCAGGTACATAATGACTTAGGAGTAGCTTCTAGGGACAATCGCGAATTGAGCGCCATGTATAGAGTGTTACAGAAGAAGATGCAGGATGATGTGGATCAGAATGTTGCAAAAGTGAGTCATGCAACTTGTGAATATAAAATGGCAAAACTGTGCCATCAGCGAGAGGTGCTGGCTGGTCACATCAAGGCGATGGGAGGCGTAGCTCCAGCCTTGTTGATGTCATCTGAGGAGGAGGAGCCAGATGACGACATCTCCCGATACAACATCCAGTCACACCCATACTATGACCCAGTGACCCCACCCCACCATCCACAACATGGCGAACCCCTATTACATGACACCACATCCCTACGTCATCAACGGCATGATGATCGTCATGGGTGATGCCAACATGGTGACCCCCATGATGGGGGGAAGCAGGCCCAGGCCTAGTCCCAACGGTATCACCGATCGCCATTATTAATGAGGATGATAAGCAGGAGATAGAGAAAATGATTGAAACTGCCTTAGGCAATGTGACCATCCCCGAGAGAAACAAACGAGTTCTCAGGACCCAGATTAAACAGCTGCTACAGGAGACTGGCACCAAGGAGGGAATGGTCTGCACTGTGGCTGAAGCCACTGCTCAGGCAGCCCTACGGGCACCTGAGGTAATCTACCTCCGATCCATCATCCCAATAATCCCCTACAAATGGCCCACTCTGTTCAGCAAATAGCTGACAGCATTGGTCAGATGAGCCCATCCAACAACCTCAGTTGCCACTTGGAATAGGTGCATGCAAAATGTGAAATGCTTAGTCTCGCTGCAGACTACCAGGTCCAGATCCTATGCAAGACCATCGATCCTGGCCTGTGGGTGAAACTCCCTGATGCTGTCCGCCAGGATGGCCATGCCACCTTTGATGAAGTAGCTTCTGAACTCATCACTGCACACAATCCAGGTGTGGTAGGAGTGATGCTCGTATACTCTGTGAAACAGAATTAGAAGGAAAGTCCAGCGACCTTCCACCAGAGATTCTGGATGGCCTACCGAGCAGGGAAGCACTTTGCAGGAGAAGCCGCGGATGCGGACCTCATTGAATACAAAACCCTGTTCCTTCAGAACATGATCCCTGCAGTATGAGAGAAGGTAGAGCCAACCACCTATCCCAACATGGAAAGGTTTGCCGATATTCTTCGGAAAACAGAGAGAGTTTATCAACTCTACATCTGTGATTCAGGCTCCAGCTCCAAGAAGGTAGCTGCTGTGGAAGCCATTCCAGAGGCCATGATGCACTAAACAGTGGAGGGGCAGGCTCAAGAGAAACAGCCCCTCCTCACAGATAATCAACACCCCCAGCAGGCCCAACAACAACAATCCTGGGGTGGGAACCGGAACTACCATAAGAATAAGAAACACCACAAAAACAATAAGGGTAAAAACAGAGACCAGGCCCATCATATAGGGAAATAGCAGATGAGAACCACAGTCTTCAAGACCTCCTTGGGAAAGTGTGCTCTGCAGCAAACGCTGTTCCAGTACGGGCCTTTGCTGCAATACAACCAGGAGAACAGGTCTCCACAGGCCACGGGGATATGGGAAGTCCAGGGTCTCAGGCTCCTACAGGCCTGAACCTGGAAGCAGCCCCCTATATAGCATCAGTACAGCATGGTGACATGGTTCACTGGAACAAGGCTCAGACTCTCTTTCAAGAGCTTCCCCATGCTTCTACTGGTACAGATTGACAATTACAGGCCCCAGTCCATATTGTAAACAAGCTGGTCTTGGATTCAAGTGGAAGGCCTTGCACAGAAGCAGAGGTCGGGGGCCGCCTACTGGCAGTACTGCTGGATACAGGCGTGGCTGAGTCTATTACAGGACGACAACCCAGACACATCACCTTGGTCTACCAGATGGAGGACCAATATGTCTGGGGTAGATGGAACTAGGCTACCTGCATACTGCTCCCTGCCACTACCTGTGACACTGGGACACCTGAAGGCATATCACACCTTTCAGCTGATGGTATTGCATGATCACCCTAGTATAATTGGAATTGACTTTTTAGCACTACACTGTTGTGTGGTTGACCTAGCCAACATGTTACTGATACAAATTCAGGGACAATACCACACCATCATGATCCTTGACTCACAGTTGGTTGCAACAATCTCCGCAAACAACAAAGAGTATGACGTCATAGATTTGTTTAAGAACCATAAGCTTTTCCCAAAGCTCCTTCCCATCCTACAGAGGCATCTGGAGGCATTTGCCACCAACAAGCATGACTGTGGCAGAATGCACACTGTCATTGAGGTGACAGGTCCAGCACATGAGAGGCAATGGCAATACCCCTTCCTGCCTGAGGCCTTGCCTTCTGTTAGGGAAACAATTAAATCACTCCTCAAGCAAGGTGTAATCAGGACATGTGTTTCCACAGTGAATTCCCCAGTGTGGCCTATGAAAAAACCCAAGGGTGCCTGGATATTGACTGTTGACTACAGGAGACTAAACCAGGTCACCCCTAGTTGTGCCCCAACTGTGGCATCAGCAACAGATGTGCTGCAAGTACTGACCCCTGACCTGCAGTGGTTTAGTGCCCTTGACATCTCTAATGGTTTTTGGTCATTGCCATTGGCCCCCAAAAGTCAAAATATGTTTGCGTTCAACATGTGGACCTACTTACCACAGGGGTTCTATAACAGCCCTCCCTGTTCCATCTGCACATGATGGATGCCCTTGAGGGTTTCTCTACACCCCAGTGTCTCTTGCAGTATGTGGATGACCTGTTGTTGGCCACAGCCACACAGGAACAACATCTGGATCTCTTAGATGAACTACTGACCCTCATCCAGAGGGCAGGCCTGAAATGTAACCCAGCAAAGGCACAACTATGTCAGAAAGAGGTACTCTTTCTGGGCCTGAGGATAACAGACCAAGGCCGAAGCCCTACCTGGAAGAAGATACAGGGATTGTAAGACTTGCCTCTGCCCACCAGCGTGGCCACCCTTAGAAGGTTTCTAGGTATGGTAAATTATTCTAGAGATTTTATTAGTGATTTTGCTCAAAAGGTAGCTCCTCTGTATGAACTACTGAAAAAGGATGTTCCCTGGACTTGGAGCACCCTTCATACCCAAGCTGTGATGTCACTGAAGCAGGCCCTGGCTTCAGCCCCATCCAAACCCCAATCCATTCTTGCCATTCCATCTGGAATCTGCCATCTCTGACAATGCTATGTCTGTAGTGCTGGCCCAGAATGTCCATGGCACTGAGACCCATTGCATATGCATCACAGCTCTTGACTCCAGTGGATCAGAAGTACAGCATTTGTGAAAGGAACCTTCTGGTCACCTACTGGGCTGTCAAGCACTTTCTGTATATCATTGGGTACTTCCCCCTGATTATCAATACAAACTATACCCCAACAACCTTTTTGCTATCAGACAGAGTAAATGATGGCTCAGCCTTTAATACCAGACTGACACACTGGTCCCTCCTTCTCCAGAACAGAGATATCAAGGTCCACCCAACCAGAATGTCATCCATGCTGGCACATGGCCTCATTTTCCAGGGAGAACCCCATGACTGTACACTGCAGCCAACCGATCTACCAGATCCAGGACCTTTCCTTCCTGCTACACCACAATTACTTGAGAACACCTCACTGTGTCATGTCTTCACAGACAGATCAGCTTCCTATTATCGGGGAGAACAGATAGCAGGAATCGGTATATTCATAGTTTACCCTTTTGGTAACACTATCAATATTTCTAAACATTGCAGAGTGGTATCATTACAGTATGTGGAAATGGCAGTGGTGGTCTGTGCCCTCGGGTTCATCCAGCATGGAACCGAGGATACCATCATTTTCACAAACTCTAACTGGGTTTGTTGCTCTCTACAGAATTCCTTCCTTTCTGTCAGAAGAACTCCTTTATCTCTTCTGACGGCACCCTGGTGAAACACAAGGAACTAGTAATATACATTCATTCGCTGGCACAGAAATTTGCACACAAACTCTATGTACACAAGGTTAAGGCACACTCTATGCATGCTCCCTATCATGCCTTCAATGACACTGCTGACACCCTTGCAAAGGAAGAGGCCCGAGGGGGGGACACCTGGATGATGGACCATCCAGAGGCCAGAGCAGCTGTGCACATCGCAGCAGTCAGGAAGAAACCTGAACCCTTCTCCCCCTTGGATTTGTCAGAAGCCCAACATGCTGATTCTGAACTCAAAGATGTGTTCAGATTCCTGGACAAAGTACTGAGAAGAATTTATCTACCCACAACCCCTACCGAAGGCATGACGGTAAGTTATACCTGTCCCCAGATGACAAGCTCATTTGGTATAAACCAGATGACACCCCCACCAAACTGTGGGTGGTCCTTCATCATCTCAGATCCGAATTTCTGCATCAAGTGCACAACACCCCCACTGGTAGACACCAGGAAGTGGAAACCACACTCCAAAGGCTTAAGACCACCGCCTGGTGGTCTGGTATCATCAAAGATATTAAACAGTACATAGACAACTGCCTCGTTTGTGCACAAAACAACCCCATCCCTACCAAACAAAATGCCAAGCTACTACCACAAAGGCATTCTGGCCCTTGGCATTCCCTACAGATTGATTTTATTGGTCCACTAACCAATACCAGCAGAAACAACAAATATGCCCTTGTGGTAACTGATCTTTTCTCTAAGGGGGTTGAAACTTTCCCCACTAAAACATGCACTGCGAAAACTACTGCCAAAATCCTGGTGGAGCAGATTTTCTCCAGGTGGGGCCTACCTCTCAAGGTAGACCCTGACAAATGAACCAGTTTTACAAGTGAGTTGATGAAAGAAGCACTTGAACTCTTTGGAGTTCATCAGAAGTTTCACATACCATACCACCCACAATCATCAGGTCAAGTAGAGAGGGCCAACAGATGGATTAAGCAAATGCTTTCCAAATTCATTGAGGACAATCCCAAGGATTGGGATTCCCTACTGCCATTACTCCTTATGGCAATTAGGGGCACACCCTCAGCCACCACCCAGTTGACACCCTTTGAGGTGATGACTGGTAGAAATATGAGATTACCTGAACACCTGTTGTTTGACCTGCGAACCCCCTACCACAGACCGTGTCTCTGTGGACCAATATGTGGAAAAACTCAGAAAAGACCTCATACACACTCATTTGTATGCTGCAAACTGCATGGGCAAGGCCCAGCAACTGTCCAAAATTCAGTCTGACAAACGCGCACAACAGGTGGATTGGAAAATTGGAGATCAGGTTCTCAGATTTGCACATCCAACACATTCCTTTTCCAATAAGTGGGAAGGACCCTATCTATCTAATTGCCAACAAGATCAGTCCAGCAGTCTATCAGGCTAGACTCATGCAAAACAACAAACTGACTGACAAATGGTTATATGCAAAGCAGTTGAAACTGTATAAAGGAGTATAATTACTTTTCCTTACCCCATTGGGTGGAATAGTACTAATTTGCTAATGTTTGATTTTCCTTTTCAGATACACTGACAAGATGGCTATCTTGATCCATTTTCTCCTCATCCCAGGAGTTATCCCCTGCATCCAAGGCACAGTAAAGTACCTCCTTCCTCACCTTGATCCACCTGCAACTACCCCAGAGGGGGTCTCCATCGATATTCCTGACAATTTGATTACCGTTCTGGAAGGTTCAGATGCCTACCTCACTGCCTCGGTTGTTGCTCCTGATATATCTACGCTACAAATTGAGTGGCAAACCAAGTCTCAAGGACAAATACTCCCCGTGGCCAAACTCTCCAAGGGAACTTACCATGGATGGCCCAACACAAAATTATCCCCAAATGGTAATTTGTCCTTGCACCAGACCTCTCTTAGACATTCTGGTTTATACAATATCACTGCCATAATTTACCCCTCATATTGTGATTCATTGTCTAAAGACTCTGCCAGGAAATTTTGTGCTGTACACAACATGGCCTCAGCTGCCATGTACTTGTCTGTGTTACCCCTTACTGAGAAACAGCTTTTGGAATGTCCAAAAAAAAAAACCCTGGTCCTCATAGTGGTCTCACAGCCACTGCTTTACCTGGTTCACTGATTAACAACTTACAATATATGCATATACCTGTTTTGTTTAACTTGACTTACTGGACTATGAAAGAATTTGGTATGTGTCATACTACTAACACATTATTGTTTTGTAGTACCTTGTTACTTGATAGCTTAGCAGCTTTTCAGATTCATAACCAAGACCCTATTGCCGGGGTACATACCACCGAGCATAGAGGCAATTTTAGAAGAAAACCTAAAACAGATGATCAAAGTTATAAAAGAAATATGCGTGACACATCTGATGTCACTGGTGCCACAGGTACCCTCACTGGTGTCTTTGGTACTGCAATGTCTATCTGGAATAAAACGGACATTGCTACTATCAAAGCCCACTCACAGAAGTTTGAAACTGCTATGATCAATGACATCATACCCCATTATTGCATGGTGTGGATTACCTTAGTCAGAAAGAAAGATACACTGTATATAATATGCACTAAGGCATTTACAGATTCTATAGATAAGATTAACACCCTTATTGCACAGAACAATAAGGAAGCAGACAAGCAATACATTGCCCATAAAATATTATGCTCCGCCTATGGATCATATGTAATCACTACCATCAACAATCTCTTCAGTGATCTGGAATCCGGAAGAATCCCTGATATCATACATGATAGATGCATCTCTAAACGGTATGGTCCTCAATGCAAATCCCCTAACTGTGTTGCCATGTGTATGTTACAGTCTCTTACAATTTCTATTGCTACTGCTAGAAATTTAGGATTTGTGACCAGGCACCCTAATACTGGTCCTTGCTTTACTTCTAAGAAATGTTCTATTAAGGATACTATGTTTGTGTCTTTCACTGTTTCTTTACCATGTTTTAATCCTACTACAGCTATATTTGATAAACTAGCATCTGCACACTCCACTGGGCACCTTGATGATGACATCTACAGAGAACGCCTCGACTTGCCTCTACTGTTTTTTCATTCTTTTCTGGACTCGTGGGTCGTTCCGTACACGGACTGCTGTGCAAAGAAAGGGAATATTTATTTGTGCTAATGTGACGTATTTGATGTTATTAAACCTGTATGTGGTTATTTTGCCCAAACAGTATCGATTGGTCCTTTTCCATGGACGATGACATCACCACCAATGGCACAGAATACCAGGACTCAACATCTGCTCCAGACGATTCTAAGTTGTATCAGTCCTACCACAAGGAGGTTCATCGCCTGTCAACACGGATTTCTAAACAGACTTATACTTGCCCAGTACAGCTACAAACATGGAGTCTACCTACTGTTAAAATGCAATATAATTCAGTTGGTGAATTTTGTGTGGTAACTAATTTTAAATAATTTACATATGGAAAAAAGACATGATCTATTAACGATTCTAATTTTTGTTTCATACCTCACCAGACTACTATTATTGGGCAAACAGTTATTACCCCTGTTCCCATTATGGACCCTGAAATCATTGATGGTAACCCTGATTATCTGCACACTCTTTCAGAGTACTTATCCTATTTCAATGTACACATTGATCCTTTAACTTTGACATTAAAATCCCTTTTAGACAGGAAGGACACCCACCTCACCCACATCAGAATTAATATCTCCAAAGCTAATGAAGCAGTATATGACCTTATTAATGATGGTGATTTGAATAGTGCACTTATTAACACTTGGTTAGAGATTACCTTTAAAGGTTTTGTTATTATACAAACATTTTTTTATATTTTTTCTCATTATTATGCTTTGCTGCCTATGGTGCACACTACGCCAACATCGTGAGCAGCTGGAGTTCCTTTACAAGGCTTGTGCGTTGGGTCTGCTGTCTCTCCACTTCCTTACTGTTGCTAGTGTTGCCCCTTTTGAGGCAACAAGAGGTGGAATGTTACACGAGGTCCCTGTACCCTATTTGGCACCCCCAGAGGTACACCGCAGACAGCTAGCATTTGGGTATATGTTATACTAACATATAGGGCTAAGGGCATCTACTGTATAAGAGTAGATGTCAGGATATGTATGCATATATAATTGCTATACACTTTACTTTCCAATATACATATGTATTTCTTGCTTATAAGATGTTAGGGCACCTGTGTCCTTGTAATGATTCTGATATATGAGTCAGCATTGCCATCTTCTGATGATTTGTATTACTACACAGCTATGTACAAACTGTACCTCTTTGTTTCCACAAAGTGATGACTATAACAAAATTGTATAATGTTATCTAGGACTGTGGAGCCACCTCTAATTTAGCCAATCGGACTCATCTCTGTAACTAGAAATGTTTCTATGTTACAGTAACCATGGCAATTATTTTAGGTATATAATGTAAGACATTATGTCTTCTACCTCGATTCCTCAAGGTATAGGGAACACTTAGCACTGGCTCCCAGTTCCTAATGGTAAGAACTGCTTAGGGCAACTGTGATTATCCTTTTGGTAGTAATAAACAAGATTTATTACCCTTATGCAACGTGTTTGCGATTCTCTGCATGCCCATTATTGCCAAGAACCTGAGAGTGAGGTTTAGACCTCCTGATACTATCAAGAGGCACTCATATCCTACTGGGGCTCAGGGAATAAGTAGAAATTGTAAAATTGATTTTCGACCGGTTCGGCTGAACAGGCCGTTTAGTGAATTACATATTCTGTCTTTGTTTCTAAACTTAGAGTGTGGTTACCAGTCCTTATCGGTTTAAAAAAAATGTATTTTCTTGTGTTTTTTTCCAATACCCGTGACATGGTTAGAAAACGATAAGGGTGTCTTGCCTGGTTGTTTGCCATAAAAAGGGTAAGTTTGTGGTTAGGATGACTATGTCTGAGAAACCCCCCCAAAAAAACGGGCCCACTGGGTTTCAGCACTGCAGTGTGTGTGGGGAGGTCTTTGCGAAGGCTGATCCCCACACCATCTGTGTTTATTGTCTGGGGTTTGACCACCTCGATTCAGACTGCCAAATCTGTAAAAATTTTCCTAAGTCTACCCTGGAAAAAAGATTAGGTAGGCTTAGGGATAAGGAGGCTGTGAAATCCGCTGACCCGGATGGCCAGCCCAGTTCGGTTCCGACCGAACCTGAGGGAGTGCCCTCTGACCACGGCGATACTTCTTGGGCAAGAGGAGAGCTGATCCGAGGATCGGTTCTACAAAAGACAAAGAAAAGAAAAATCATCTGGTTCGGATCCAGAGACCCATTTTCCGACCGCCGAAGAGATTGCCAAAGCGATAAGGATTGTAGAATTGCTTCACCCGGTTCCGTCTGATTCAGCGCCTTCTGGCAGGCGTTTGGTTCGGTTGGTTCCTTCAGTTCAAGGTTATGCCTCTGAAGATTTTTATGAAACAGACTTGGAGGGGGATGAAGATTATGATGATGATGACGATGACAGTGGTGGGGAAGGTCTGGATGAGCACATTGAACTGGACATCTCCCCAGACAGGCCTTCTGGTGTTTCCCCTCCTAGGCTTTCTGAGTCCCCTTTCCATTACATGTTTTACAGGAAAGTGGCAGAAACCCTCCAGCTCCCTGTGGAGGAAGCCATGGAGGAACAAGAGGAATCCGATTAAGTGGAGATGATGGACATCCCAGAGTCCAAGAGACTGTCTATTCCCCTTCATAAGTCTTTTGGGAAACAGACACAAAAGATTTTAAAAACTCCAAATTCTGTACCTCCTGTCGACAGAAGGATGGACAAAAGGTACACCTTATCAGGTTCAGGTACAGAGTACTTGTATCAACAATGCAGCCATGTTGGGGTTGTGCAGGCTGCAGCCTGTGATAAGGCTAATATACTCTTGGCTTCACACATCCCCAGATAAAGACTCTAGGAAGCTGGATGCCATGGCAAAGAAACAGTACATGGCATCCGCCTTGGGACTCAGGCAGGCTAATTATATGGCCTATGCAGCCAGGTACCAGAAGTCCAGGTGGGACACTGTACTGGCACTTGCTAAGCAGGCCTCCCCCCAGCTAGCCTCGGAGCTGGAGGGGGTGGCTGCTGATGGGATTTAGGCATCTAAGGTATAGTTTCATGCTGCTGTGGACTCCAATGATGTGTCATCTAGAGTCATGGCTACATCTGTGGCTCTTCGGAGAATGGCTTGGCTCAGATGTACTAGTCTCTCATAGGACATCCAGGCTAAGGCCATGGATTTCCCTGTGGTGGGTAATTCTCTGTTTGGGGAGCAGACAGAGAATTACATGAAAAAGATGGATGAGTATAGGACCACCTATAGGAGAGCACAGGCCAAGGAAAGGCAGGCAACTCCTCAAAGGCAGCAAGCTAGGGGCAGGGGCAGGCCTTTTCATAGGCCTTTCTATCAAGTGCAGGCCTCTTCTCCTTTTCCTCAGAGGGAGTTCTTCAGAGGGAGAGGCAGAAGGGGAATGAGCAGGGCTGCATCCACCCCTTAACCTAGGGCTCCTGCCAAGTAGACACCCTGATGTGTCAGCCCGGGTCGACTCCCCCATTCCTGTAGGAGGCAGGCTGGCTTACTTCATCCAGGACTGGATGTCTGTTACCTTAGACAAGTGGGTCCTGGAGGTGGTAAGCCAGGAGCTGGTTCTCAGCTTTAAGAAATTTCCAAAGCTGAGGGCCAGATCTTTTTCCACCTGCAAGCATCTCCAAAACCATTGCCTTAGAGGTAGAGGTTTTATCTCTACTGGCTCTAAAGGCTGTAGAGAGAGTTCTTACATTGCACAGGGGCAAAGGTCTGTATTCCAGGTACTTCCTTACCCCCAAAAAGACAGGGGAGTGGTGACCCATCCTAGACTTAAGATACCTGAACAAACATCTTTATAAACCAAAATTCAGAATGGTGACTCTGGGAATAATCCTTCCCTCTCTAAGGCCAGGGGACTGGCTTGCCTCCCTGGACTTAAAAGATGCCTACTTTCACATTCCCATCAGGTGCTCCCACAGAAAATACCTCAGGTTCGAATTGCCTTCAGGCCATTATCAGTTCAAAGCTATGCCCTTCGGCCTGACGTTGGCTCCAAGGGTATTCACAAAATGCCTAGCAGTAGTAGTGACCTTTTTTTAAGAAGGAAGAATATTTTCATATTTCCATACCTGGATGACTGGCTCATTATGGGTCAGTCCCCAGACCAAGTCAAGTCAGACCTGCTAGTGACTCAGCAAGTGCTCACTTCCCTAGGATTCCTTCTGAATCTTCCCAAGTCAGTTCTTGAGCCTGTACAGCTTCACACCTTCATAGGTGCCGAGTTGGATACAGTCAAAGCAAGAGCTTTTCTTCCCCTGGAAAGGGCAAGTGCTATTGTAGTGCTGGCTTCTTCATTCCACCTTCTGATCTCTCAGCCAGCAAGGCACTTCCTTCAGCTTCTGGGCCACATGGCAGCTTCTGCAGCAGTGGTCCAAGGGGCCAGATTTCAGATGAGGGACATTCAGTTTCACCTTAGGGCCTTTTGGTCTCAGAAGAAAGATTCTCTAACCAAACTAGTTCCAGTGACTCAGACTCTGATCCAGGCTCTCCAGTGGTGGTAGGATCAGGGCAACCTCAGACAAGGCGTCCCATTCGTCACTGAGTCTCACTCTGTGGTCTTAACCACGGATGCTTCTCTATTGGGGTGGGGAGCCCATCTGGGGGCTCTCACAGCCCAGGGACTGTGGTCCCCTCAGGAATCCCTTCTTCATATCAATCTCTTGGAATGCAGGGCGGTCTTTCTGGCCTTGCAAGCTTTCTCTCAGTCAGTGTACCACAAGGTAGTTCAGGTCAGGACAGACAACACCACCACCACCACCATGTGGTACATCAATAAGCAGGGAGGCACTTATTCCACGGCCTTGTGCACGGAAGCTATGAAATTGTGGTCCCTAGCGTATTCTCTGCAGACCTCTCTGATAGCAGTCCACCTTCCAGGGAAGGACAATGTGCTAGCAGATGCATTGAGCAGGATCTCCCAGGGCCATCACGACTGGTCCCTGGACCCTCCAGTGTTGAAAGTGATTTTTTCAAGGTGGGGCACTCCAGAGATCGATCTCTTTGCAGCTCCAGACAATCACCAACTTCCTCTGTTTTGTTGCAGACCCCCAGTCTTGGGCTCAGTCCCTCTGGATGCTCTGATCTTGAACTGGGAGGGGAAAGTTCTATGTCTTCCCTCCTTTTCCTCTACTGTTCAAGGTTCTGGTCAAGATAAGGTCACAACCCTGCAAAGTGATTCTTATTGCTCCAGACTGGGCCAGGCAACCTTGGTACCCCCGGTTGCTATCCCCAGCAGTCCATCTTCCCCTGTCTCTTCCCAGGAATTACAACCTGTTAACCTCCTCTCAGGGGAGGATTTGGTACCCCAATCTTCGGTCTCTCAATCTCAAGGCATGGCTCTTGAAGAGTTAGAGTATGCAGATTTGCATCTGTCCCAAGGGGTTCTGGATATTCTCAAAGCCTCTTGAAAGCCTGCCACCAGAACAACTTATAACTCCAAATGGAAAAGATGCAGCATTTGGTGTTCCAAGAAGCATATATCCCCAGACACTGCTGAATTGTCTACAGTTCTGGATTATATGGTTCTTCTTAATGGCTTAGGCCTCAGACCAGCTACTCTCAAAGTACATTTGTCAGCTGTTTCTGCTTTTCTGTCAGTGGGAAAGCCTTCCTCACTGTCATCTCACCCTGTATTCTGTAATTTTTTCAAGGGATTGCTTCATTCCAATCCCCCCTTTAGGGATCCTATCCCTGCTTGGGATCTTAATGTTTGCATTGCTCAGCTTATGCAACCCCTTTTTGAGCCTTTGTCTTCAGCAGAGCTTAAGAACTTGACTTGGAAAACTGTGTTCCTGGTAGCTATTACCTCTGCCAGGCGTATCAGTGAATTGCAAGCACTGTCAGTGGAGCCTGATTTTATCTCATTCCATAGAGATAAGGTGGTCCTTAGAACTAACAGAAGGTTTTACTTAAAGTGGTTTCAGATTTTCATCTGAACCAATCTATGTCTCTCCCTGTGTTCTTCACTGATCATTCTTCTTCAGGAGAAAGAAGTTTACACAGTTTGGATGTTAAAAGAGCCCTTAGTTACTACATTGAGCATACTAAGGCTCACAGGTTTGACTCCCTCCAGTTGTTTCTCACTTATGGGGAAATGGGGAAGGGCATACCTGCCACTAAGAGAACTATTGCCAGGTGGATTGTCTCTTGTATTCAATTCTGCTATGAGAAGCTAGGCAAAATACCTCCCTCAGGTCTGAGGGCTCATTCGACTAGAGGTGCAGCTGCTTCCCTGGCTGCGGCCAGGGATAACATTAAGGAGCTCAGTGGTAAATCATCCCCCCCTTCTCAACTTGTTGTCAATGGTGCCCTCTCGCAGGACCCCAAGATTATAGCTAATGTCTTTAAATCTGCCTTTTTGGACCTTAGTAGAGTGCTTCCCTCCAACTTCTTTGACCCCTTGGTTGTGTGACTCCTCTCTCCCCCGATACTCCATCCTTCTGCTTCAGGATCATCTCCACCCATGAGGCCTGATCCTACCTAACAAGAGTAATAGGCAAATCTCAGCATAGTGGTGACACCCTGGACCTTAAGCTCCTTCGCTTCGCCATTGACGCTGTCCTTGCCCCCCTCACCAAAATCCTCAAACTTTCCCTCTGTCTAGGCCAGTTTCCAACACTCTAGAAACAGGCTGTGATTATACCCATTCATAAAGGTGGTGACCGCACCTCTGCGGGCAATTACCGCCCAATCTCCATCCTTTCCCCCTTATCTAAGGCCCTTGAAAAAATAGTTGCTGACCAGCTAACTGATTACCTGTCAAAATATAACCTACTCTCCCACAAACAACATGGTTTTAGAAAGGGCCTCAGTACCACCGCTGCCCTGCTGGAATATACTTCATTTATTCACAAAGCTCTTGATCATGGACACTTAGTTGGGGCAGTCTATATTGACCTAACTAAGGTGTTCGATACAGTTAATCATGCCCTGCAACTATCCCAGGAATCCACCTCTTGGTCTGAGAACTACCTAAGTGCAAGGTCTCAGCAAGTTAAAATTAACTCTACCCTCTTCTCCAGCCTGCCGGTTCTCTCCAGGGTCCCTCAGAGATCCATTTTAGGACCACTCCTCTTTAGTCTCTTCCTGAACACACTTCCCTCAGCCTGTACAGGTCGCCTTCTTCTTTATGTGGATGACGTGGTTATTTACAGTAGCCACCCAAATCCCCTCACCCTCCAAACCGACTTACAGAGTTTCGTCTCTGAAGCAGAAGCCTGGTTCACTGAGCACAAACTCGTGCTTAACTATAAAAAAACAAGACTATGATCTTCGCCCATCACCAAAACAAACAAAAAGACTTTCCTCTTTGCATTCTTAACTACGAAACCTCCCCACTCGAGCTGTTAAAATCCTTTAAATATCTGGGTATCATCTTAGACTTCCATCTTACCTACCATGATCATATCCATCTTCTAACCAAGTCCATTGGTCTGCGGCACAGACGCAAACATTGTATGTCATCCTCAGTCCTTTCCCTGGTTGACTACGGGATTACTTTCTATGGTGCAGGTGATAACACTGCTCTCAGTCATGTCAAGGTAGTGCTGAACAAAGTCTGCCAGCTAGTCTTTGGGTGCGACAGGTGGACCCACACTTGTGACCTCTACAAGCTAAAAAACTGGCTAAATTTTGAGGCTCGACTAAAATACCAAAGCTGCCTTATAGCCAAGAAAATCTCAGCCTGTCTCTTCCCTATGGGGCTCTGTGATGTAATCCAGCATGCCCCTCAAGCTAGATCCACCAGATGCTCTACAAAAGCCTGCTCCTAGTCTCTCACTGCAGGACGTCCTTGGGGCAATGTGCATTCTACTATAGGGCCCCCCTCTGAATGAATGACCTACCTGTAGATATCTCCTCTGAATTGAAATTAGACCCCTTCAAATCCAAACTGAGAGAGTTACTCTTCTCCTCCTGTGTCTGCGATGGCTTATAACCTTCCTCCCCTCCCCCTGCTCTCCTTACACCCCCTACTTTTTCCCCTACTAACTTTCACAGACAAAGTCTTTTCTGACGGCACCCCCCACCAGCACCCCCTCTTTCTCCTCCATACCTTCTACCCCATCTCTAAAATGCTGTGTCTGTATCTGCCTCCTGAGTGGTCCCCCTCATCTCTAAAATGATAGGCTTGTAGGTGCTCCTGAGTGTACTCAAATACAGTGCTCTTCTATGTTTCTTATTGTACTATCCTAATGTAATATATGGTTTGTTGCTTATATGCTTGTTGTGACTCATGGAATAGTTGCCTGCCCTCTGTATGTCTTGTACCCAGCTCTGTACTTCATGTATCCACTTGTTCTTTTCATTTGTATTGTACAGTTAACTTGTATTTTGATGTGGAGCCTTTGCAAGGAGTCTCTGACTCAAAGGTTTGTAATTCTGATATGTTCATTACATAAACAATAAATAAAGCATCCATCTTGTATGGTGGCTCGCTGGTGTCCCCCAGAAAGTTTCTATCTCAGTCAGAGTGAAAGATTTAGACATCGCTCTCCTTGAGAGAGAAAGTTATTGGCAATATGAACTAAGAGCCATACAAAAGCCAGGACTAAGTAAATATTTCCAGTTGGCTCCTTTCCTAGGTTCATCGGCCCGGTTCAGCTGAAAGATACTTTTGGTGCATTTAATATGAACTTTTGCTGTATTGAATATGTACTCTATTTTAATTATGTATCTATGTAATTTACAAAATGATTTTCTAACATAGTAGGCTTATCTCAGTATACAAACACAATATAGTTAAACCAGGTAGTGACTCTCACCTTTATATCAAGGTATACATGGATTCCATTTTTAGACATGATTCAGGGTTAATTAGGCGCACAGCTGGTTCCATTTAGTTATATGCAGTATTGTACTGCCATTTTTGAAGTGTTGATCTAAAAAGAATCCCTACATGCCTTTAAAAAAAGCATATCGCTCCTTCCTCTCTCAGGCTGCTGTATGTTCCTGCCCTTAGGCCTTCACCGTATTTTAAAATGACAGTGAATTCTGCTATACAATGTAGTTGGCTGTACACCCTGCCTTATGTTTTATATGGCCCATGTTACTGCCCTTTGAATGTTTACCTGTTCCTGTAATCCAGTTTGCTGCTAGAATTTTTTCATTTCAGTGTGGTGGGTGGGCAAAGTGGCTAAAATTCACTATGCGTAGTATTTCATATAGAACCCAAATTTTGCATAATTTTCAACACAGAGCAGTGAAAAATTTCACCTCTCGAAGTAATGCATAATTCTCCATGGACTTTGCGTTACTTCACCTTGCTTGTTTGCTCTTTAAGGTGAATTTTGCAGTGATTCATGGGATTTAAGGTCACATGGACTCTATATTGTTTTGCACAGCCTCAGTTCAGCGTAGTGTATATAGTGGAAAGCTGGAGACAGTTTGCTCGAAGAGCTTTGAGATTCAAACCATCAAAAAACCTTTAAACGCATTTTTGCCACAAAACGTTGTGTCAAAATTTAGTACATCGATTGTAGGAAACCCTTATGTGTTTATATCATCGCGCATTTATTGATTTTGTGTGAATATTTAATGTTAATTTAGTACAATCACTCTCTGTACTGACAGACACTGTAGAAGTGTGTTTTGGGGGAGGGGCTGATCTGTGGTGTAAAAGGGAGATTAGTGAGAAAGACAGTTTTTCCAACTTTTGTTGGCTAGTTTTGTATTATTTGTATGTTCAGGTACACACAGTACAACTTTACTTAATTTTTTGTAGTTTTTTGTCTGCTGTGCATTTTTCAGACATTTTAAAAGACTGTCTGTACTGTAGTTTACTGAACAGTTAAAGTTTCTGTGGCTGACCTTTAATCTGTGTGCGTGGTGTAAATTGATATGCATTTTACTGTGGCATCGAAACAGCTGTACTCTGAATTTCTCAGCCTGTCTGGAATTTTTTTCCCCTGCTTCTGTCTGTGCAGGGAAAGCTATCCCTCCCCCTCCCCCCCCACATACACACACACAAAACAAGGTATTGTTGTTTGGCTTTTGGATTTTTGAAGACTTTTTCAGGTCTTGTGTTACTTGTGCCTGTGCAGCTGCATCTCTTGTGCTTTTTGTTTCCCATCCCCCCAAAACAGCAGAAATAATAAGCTGCTGTTAAATGTTTGTGTAATTTTAAAAAGTGCCTGCAAAGAGATGGTCAGGCAGAGCTGTTTCTGGCTGTGGCGCTGCTGCCAAGAAGACTATTAGCAGTGGAAGTTGTTATGAAATGAGGAAGGTTCATCAGGAGCTAGTAGCAAGTCTAGCAGTGTTAAGAGTAATGGTTGTGGCCATGGTAGTACACAGCAGTAGGGAAAGGTAGCAGTTGCTGCAAGTAAAGGGATTTCTCCAACACTGTTTTTCACAGCGAAATCAATTGCTTCAGTGCTGGTTGGAGATGCTGTTGTCCATGCTGGTAGTAAAGTTAGTGATAGCATGGTTGATAACAGCATGAGTATTGCTACAAGTTCAACCCGGGCAAACTTATCAGGTGGGAAAAATATTGCTTGAATCTGCAGAGTTGAGTGTAGTTGATGTTCCACTCCCCGCAGTAGTTGAACATGATTCTGATCATGATGATCACTCACAGTCTCATGTTTCCACTGATCTTGAGATTAGGCCATCCAAACATTCAGATGTTGATGAAAAAAGTGTGGATGACAGTACTGAGGCTGTGGTTGGAATATCTCCACAGGAGGACAGCATCCAAAGTGAATTTGTGGATGATGATTATGATGATGATGCTAGCGACCCCATTTGGGAACTGGACACTGTGGTACAGCAACACATGATGAAATAAGTGTCCTTAAGAGTGCATTTTGGTGCTACAATTTCAAATGAAATGAAAGCACAGAGTGTACGCAAAGCTACTGACCACATGACTTATTACATAAAATGAAGTAAGGAGTAAGAACAAAAAAGATTTCTGTTGCGGAAAGCAGAATGGGATAGGGATCATTTGGGGGAGGTGGGGAATCAAGAAATACAGGATTAACTAAATTAACATAAGGAGGAAAACATTAATTGAACATAAATTAAATACTTAGGCTGTAATAAAAAAAAATATTGCTTAAGAAAAAAAGTAAAAGCAGACAACAGTTTTTTGGGGGGAAGATTTTGTGACATTATATTTTTTTACTGGTCCTGTGGGGGCTGGGGCTGACCACCAGTAATTGTTGCTAGCATTCTAATTATCTCCACATACAAACATACGAATCTGCCAGCAGAAACAGACCAACCGGTTTATCAAAGTCTGCTTGAGTGTGCAGCTGGCACCCTAGATTGCAGCTGCCCCAGCCTCCTCCCCCCCCACTGTCCCTTCCATACCTGTTGCAGCCCCTGCCACCCAGACCCTTCCTCTTGCTTTGTCCCACTCATTCGTAAAACTTCCTACTGTCATACATGATACCACCCCCTCTGGTAGCGCATTCCAGTTAGACACCACCCTCTCAGTAAAGTAGTGCTTCCTCATCTCCCTCTTAAATTGTCCACCCTCCAATCTTAGTCCATGCCCCCTCGTCTCCTTACCTTTCCTCAGTTTAAACACCCCCTCGGTGCTATGTTTCTTTACCCCCTCAAATATTTGAACATTTCAATCATGTCCCCCCATCCCTCCTCTCCTCCAGTGTGTACATATTCGGCTCCTGCAGCCTGAGTTTATAGTCATTTCCTTCCATCACCTGTAACATTCTTGTTGCTCTCCTTTGTACCCCCTCCAGTAATTTTATATCCCTCTTCAAGTATGGTCTCCAGTATGGCACACAGTACTCCAAATTTGGTCTGACCAAGGATCTGTAGAGGGACAGGATCACCTCCCTATGCCTGGATGAGAAACCCCTTGTGATACAACCCAGCATCCTGTTTGCCTTAGCCACTGCTTTCCTGCATTGGGCTGAGTTGTTCATGCTCCCTGTTACCAACACCCCAAGGTCCTTCTTCTCCTCAGTGATTCCCAGCCTCACCCCACCCAACCAGTAGTCACTCTTATGGTTTTTTGCCCCGAAGTGCATCACCTTACACTTTGTCACATTGAATCCTAGCTGTCACTTCTCTGACCATGTCTCTAGTTTGGTTAGGTCCCCCTGCAATTGTTTCCATCTGTCCTCTTCGTCCACCACCGCCCCCATTTTGGAATCATCTGTGAACAGACTAACCCTGCTCCCAACTCCTTGTGTATTTTGTCCCTCAATGCGGTTGAGCTGCTGCACTGCATCCTCCACAACATTTTTTATTGCTTCACCCTCTGCCCACAGCACAGAAAGGTCAGTCTGTGTGGCAGGCTGTTGTAAGGGGTCACACTTGTGATGGGCAGCTGTGGGAGCTGCCACTTCTGATGCCCTGGCCATCTGTCTGTGACACCGTGCAGGCGGACGCTCTACTGCTTTAGCTTTGGCTGCAGGAGTGGCTGGTACCTCCTGCAGCTTAGCTTCCCACTCTGCACAGTGGTGCCCCAAAAGGTGAGTTCGCTGACCACCCATGCCCAAGTGGCCTCCCTTGCACCCCTGACATACCAGTGCATCATACAGTTTACACCTGACTACCATGGGGTCACCAGGGAGGCAGATAAAAAACTGCCAGTTGGGAGTGCTGCGGGGAGGACAAGGTACAGGCAGTGGGGGGCACCACATAATACTACCTGCTGTGCTGCTATTGGTGGAGGGGAAACAACAAGCTGCTGCTGCTGCTGTGTTTGCTGCTGCTGCAGTTCCTGCTGCTCTTCCACTGCTGCAGGGCTGGCAGTGGCTGAAACACTCGCAGTAGCTGCTGCTGCTTCTGGCACCACACAGCCACTATTGTGCTGCTGTGTCTGTGAGGCACCACTTGTGATCGAAAGAGGACTGCGGTTAAGGCAAAATTTTCACCCCAGGCTACCACGCATTTGGGGCCCCCGCTGCCCACCTCTTTGGCCACCTCTCTCCGTGTTAAGTAAAACTTAATGTAAATCAAAACTCAAACACAAAATACTAGTAAAAGTACTAGCAAAAAAACTACATTAACTAAAACTAAGGAAACAACATCAACAACCTTTTTTAAATAACCAAAGTTTTAGAATAAACTAAAACTGCCTGCAAAACTGTTCCAACACAATACTAAAACTTAAAGGCACAACAAAAGATCAATAGCTTGACAATTTTTGCCAAAAAAAGCACACTGTCCACACACTCCACACAATGCTGCCTAGTCAGCTCCTTCTCAGAGAGAAAGTGAAGGTAATTCACTGACTTCCTGCCTAATTAACTGCCTGCTTACATCATGTGACCTGCAGACAGTCAGTCATGGGATCGGTGGGCTGTTTCTTGCCAATTCGCCTTCTCAAACTGTAACATGAAGTGAACTTGAAGTGCACAGTGTGAAGTCCATTAAAGGCGAATTTCGACTTTTTAATGGAAATGTCATGTAGTGATACATTAATTTGAAGTTACCCACTTTGGGTTCACTTCACAGGTGAAATTAAACTTTGCTGCATCTCTAGTTGTACTGTACACGGTATTCTTATCAAACCAATTGTCACTCCCCGTTTTACTGTTCCTCTGTTGCACTCTCCCAGGCTGTGCCTAAAAATTGTCAACTGTTACTGTCTAGTGCACTCACCTGGTAAATAAAAACTAAATAAATAAATACAATAAAATTGTTTTCCTATATTCCCCCCACATCCCCATTTTTCCTATAGTTCATATGAACTTGCTCTTAACTTACACTAGGGCAGATGTATTTCACTAAAAACACCACCAACGGCTTAATCTGGTTCAATGGCAGTTGGTTTCCGTCCCCCCTGGGGATGAGGCTAAAATTAAGCAGAATTGCCTAGTCCTCCTTTCCCGGTTAACAAAAGTTAAATAAATAAATACATTTATATTTATATAGGTGCATCACTGCAAAGTTTGCACAAATATATGTTTTTGCACTTAGCACGTTTTGCTATAATTTGCATTGTGTAGTAAATGAGTAACTATAGCTTTAAGAGTTCAATATTTAGGGGGTGGTTTTGGATCCCCATCATACTATGACAAAGCACACATGATCTGCGCAAAATGTTGGCGTGAGTGAGTGAGTGCTGAAGCCATATTTACCTATATTTCATAAATTATTCTGCATTTGACAGCCAAGATGTTTTTTTGTTTTTTTTGTGTAGTGTACATAGAACTTAGCCTAGTCTTCCTCCTTTTTTGCTCAGTTTAAATTCAGGACTGTGGTTTGGCTTACTCTGTTGGTTGCCACCTTCCTGCTCCAGTACTTTGTGTTGGAAGGTACCTGCCCTGGAATGGACTGAGATGCAGCCATGCTAAGGTGGACAGTCTGAAACAGACATACAGACATACAGATAGCCTGATATGATTATAGGGATACTATAGAGTTATGAATTACTGGCATGGATATATGCCTCTCTTGGGTGCCAATAGATTGAAATGCCCCTTGAGTTCCAAGCATGAGTCTGTGAAAGGGACCTAGTTTAGAGAACAGCTGATGGCTGGTAGCTGATACATTAGCTCATCCTTTTCTTATTACCTGTGATATGGCCAGAACTCATGGCCACCAAGTCAGAGATGGGGAACACTGACCAAGGAGACCAACAGCACCTAAGAGGGAGAATGAACAGAAGCAGGGATGAAACCAGGTCTGTCTGGGTCTGGCTACCATAGAAATCACTATGCAGTGGGGGCTCACTCAGAGAAGGATCTTGAGTCAGTTTTTTCTGGGCAGAAAGAGTAAAAGGGCTCAAAATGACAATGTGGATGGATTTAAGATTGGTACTGATGTCCTGAAAGCCTAAACTATGGTGATGCCAGGAGCAGAAAAAGCAGCAGTGCAGCAGTTTTAAGCCAGAAGACAAAATGGGATGTTTTCTCTTTAAAAGACTGCAGCAGAGCTGATCACAGGGAAAAGCAGGCTGGTTTCAGGAAGAAGGCATAGCATGGCCTCTATTGACACAGGAAGCCAGAAGAACAGGGTGGTAGAGGGGGAGTCCAGGAAAGTAGAGCAAAGCAGAGTCAAAGCAGCGTGCATTGGGAGCTGGTGACTGAGCAGCTAATGGACCAGAGCACCAGAGGAAACATCAGCATGGGAGGGCTGTAACATTCAAGGGTTCACCCATGTCATGGCAACCGTCATTAGGGCGCCAGCACAATGCTGACAGCGAACATCATGCCCAGTAGTTGTGCCACCTGACCCCCATCGCACCCAATGCCCCAGGGCACGTTCTGGCTGTTTGCAGGAGGCTGCATCCCAACCCCCTGTATTTCAATACAAACACCTCCAGGTTCGAGGTGTATGGGGCAAGGGGCGCAACACCCGGATGGCGCCCTCCCTGCTGAGTGCCGCAAAATCCAGTTTGCCAGCATGACAGGCAAACTGGTTGTGGCTCCCTAATTGTGTCCCCCACATAATGGTATACCCATTCAAGGAAGTACTGTGAACAAAGCACTACAGTAGTCACTAGAAGCGAGGGTCATGGAAGGCAAAAGGGCAGGCAGAAAGAATCAAGGTATTGTGGAGCTAATAGTTGGAGGACTGGCAGGAAACACTTTTCTGGGGGAGACAAAATAAGAAAGGGGACAAAATGGGAGGATCATGCTGAGAAGCGACACCACAAAGGCTGAGAGAGAGCAACAGATGACTGAAATGGGTGCAGAGGGGGAAGAAAGCACTCAAAAGTGAGTAAGAATGAAACAAACAGCAGAGCCAAAGGTATAACAAAGCAAGCAGTAACCACACAAAACATCTAAGGCAGGAAGGGGCTACCTACTGGGAAGCTTTGTAGTGGTAGGGGTAGAGTTTGGTCAGCTGCCCCATTGAACCTGAGACAAGCCTTTTAGCTAAAAAAACAAGTTGGTGTAAAGTATCTGTTTACTGAAACAAACATATAAGAAATGGAAACTGAGGTAGACCTATGGTGCAATTGCAAAAAATTGTGATCTTCTTCGAGGATATGTCCTCAGTTGGGCCATACCTTTGGAACTGTAAGCTGTTGGTATCAGGACTACTTGGAAACTTTTGCTAGCTGGGGCTTCCCATGATGACATGCAATGTCAGCGCCTACATAATGATGGGCAGCCCATTGCTTCTCAGTTTTTTCTTCTGCCATTGACCACTCATCGAACCTGCAGAGAAACAATGCTGTCATTTCTAAGATTTGTTGTTTTTTTCTACATACTGTTGTCGATGTCGTCTCTGTAATTAATGATGTAGACTAACTCTTTACTTGAGGTTTTGTAAAATAAACTGATGCTCACACTGTGTATGTTAGCTACCAGGGAAATCTATTCCACAGTGTAAGGGCCTGCAAGATCAACCAAGACTTAACTCAGGCCACAAAGAGATGACACACAAAGGCTCTGGAAAAACCTTCATCACCAAACATGGCATCTCCAACCATGGCTGTGGGCCCTAGGACAGCTTCTCATTCATGACGTGCCACCACTGGGAAGCATGCTCCCAAGTGGTTGGAAATGTTGTTGCTGCCATGATTAGTGGGACTGTTAAGGCAGACTACAAGGAATATGGGCACAGTGTAGCTGATACCCTCCTACTCTAGCCATTGTCATATGCATCAGGAGACACATGCTTCACAATTTAAAAGGCAATCAAGGAGGGTATGTCCTCATCGTCAGCTGCTCTGGCGGGTTGAATACAGCTCCTCACTGACCATCACTGACACAGTAAAGTCAGATCTTGCCTCTAGCACTGCTTTTCCTACCATGGACGATATGCCACCTTGGTCGCCGGGCTCTGTCCCAGTGACACCAATAGGCATGAACCCTTTAACAGGAGTTGTCAACTTCCAGACTGTGCTGGCATTGTTTTCAGAAACATTATTTCACCTATTTGAATCGATGTATACAACACAAATGGTGACTACAGTCTGATTGACAGGGCCTCCCCAGATGGTACAGTCATCGTCGACGGGACATGGAAGTATGCCACTCATTCCTCCATCTCAGCCACAGCCTCTGTTGCCTGTTCCATCCATTACCCCCATCGTTATCTGAGATGACAGTGATATGAACTATAATTCTAATCTCCTACATACAGAGAAGGATTTGGAGGATCTAGAAACACAGAAACATAGAATTTAATAGCAGATACAGACTGCTTGGTCCACCCAGTCTACCCGTTTTTCCCTACCTACATCATTACTGCAGACTGTAATTGATCTACAACACTTTCTCCTTCCCTACCTCTTTTCCACTATGATTCCCTTGTGCCTATACCATGCATTCTTGAACAACATCACTGTTTTTGCCCCCACCACCTCTGCTGGATGACTGTTCCAGGAATGCACCACTCTTTCTGTGAAGAAGTATTTCCTCACATCTCTCCTGAATCTACCCCCTTCAGCTTCTTAGCATGTTCTCTTGTTCTTGAGCACATTTTTTTCTGAAAAAATACTTCCTTCTGTACCTTATTTACCCCTGTGAGTTATTTAAAGATCTCTGTCATATCACCCCCTTTCCCTCCTCTTTTACAGTGTGTATATACTGATGTCCTGTAGTCTCTCCTAGGACTTTTGGTGCAGACCCTGCAACATTTTAGTTGCCCGTTTCTAGACCACCTGCACTCTGTCTATGTCCTTCCAGAGATGTGGTGTCTGGAACTGGACACAGTACTCTAGGTCTGGTCTTATCAATGATGTCTACGGAGGCAACACTACCTCCCTCTTTCTGCATGTGACACCCCTCCTTATACACCCCAGCATCCCACTAGCCCACCAGACTGCCTTGTCACACTGCCTGGCCACCTCTAGGTCATCAGATATTATTACCTCCATGTATATTTCCTGCTTGGTAGTCGTCAACACCACTCCATCCATTTTGTACTCTGCCCCTGGGTTTCTGTGCCCTAAATGCATTATTTTGCACTTTTTCAAATTGAAACCCAGCTGCAATACCCTTGACCACTCCTCTAGTTTCCTCAGGTCTCTGCTCATCCTTTCCAGCCCCCAATGGAGTGTCCACCCAATTGCAGGTTTTGGTGTCATCGGCAAAGAGGCAGACCTTCCCTTCCATCTCCTATGCAATGTCACTTATAAGGACATTAAAGAGGATTCAGCCTAGCACTGATCCCTGAGGTACCCAGCTGGTCTCCCTCCCTTCCTCGGAGTGAACTACATTTACCACCACCCTCTGTTGCCTATCTCCAACTAATTTCTTACCCAGTTTACCATCTTTGGACCCCTAATAAGCTACCCAGCTTGCTTACTAATCTCCTATGTGGAATAATGTTGAAAGCTTACTGAAATCTAGGTAGGCCACATCCACTGCTCCACCCTGATCTAACACCTTGGCCACCCACTCAAAGAAATCCATCAGATTTATTTGACATGACTCCCCCCCCCCCCCAAACCCATGCTGACTCATGTCTTTTAACATATTGGATTCAAGATATTTCACAATCCTATTCTTCAGCAGTGACTCCATAATTTTTTTTTTTCAGTCTTTGGTAACTGGGTAAGGCCCACTAGGCACAAGTGCCTGTTTTCAGGGGTGACCTGGGAGCACTGGGCGGTTAAGTGACTTGCTCAGAGTCACACAGTATGCAAACGGAGGCTGTAAGAATCAAACTCAGGTCTGGTCTCCTGGATGTATAAAGCTCAGTCACACCTTGTTCCTCTAACCTCTAGGCTATACTGCCAGCCCAATTTTCTCTCTACTGATGTCCAGGGGTGTCCTTAGGGTATGTGGTGCCATAGGTGATTTTGTCAATGGCACCCCCTTGAATTCTTTTTAAATCTTCACCCCTTCTCCCCCCTCCCTAAGAAACATGACATTCCTAATGGCAATTAACTTCCTTACAAAAAAAAAATACTGAATGATTCACCTAAGGGCTGGGTGGGGGGGGAGGTGAAATGGCATGAAATCACTTGGGGCAGGTAAGATGCTTTTCCCATAAGTTAATAGATACTTTTTCAAAATATTTGAGAACTGCTCCTGAGTAAACAGTGTTCATCTAATATTCCTAGAATTTGTTATACAAAGATTATTATCTGCATTTACTTCTTCTCTGCTTTCTTTTAATGGTATAATAAATATTTGCTAAATTCATGCAAATGCAGTCAGTGGTTACTTTACCAAAAATCTATTTCAGCAAAATACATTACATTGAAAAAACAGTGTTTACAATGTAAACATCTAGTACACTTCCCCCCTGTCTATGCTGGAGAAGTAATATTACCACTAGCCAACTCTCCACTGGTAATGCCACTGCGCAGCCTAAACATAAACTCATCTGATACGTCCAGTAGCTTATTACTTTTCAACATTATTTTTTAATCTTTGGATTTCTTTAAAGGAATTTCTGATATGTCATCTAAACTGCAATTATTATTGTTTTTGTTCCAAAGAGGAGCCCGTCTGTGCATGTGCATCCCCTGCTAAAATTACAGTGATGTTTTGAAATCTGTTTTTTATAAAAAGAAACACCTCTGTGAGAATATTTAGGGCATCCTTGGCATAGCCAGCAGTGTGGAATGGCAGAATATGTATGTTTATTACAATTGCATCCCATTTTTTGTTGTACGAAAACTATTATACAAAAAATATTGAGATCCCCATGTCAAGTTTCTTACAGTCAATACTTTATTTAGTGGATTCCAAGGTATAGAGACCCCCTGCCAAATGTGGATTTTTTTTTACTACTTTTGTTTCCCAACACTGCCATCCTTCTAATGTAAAATTTTCATTATTTGGTAGCCATGTTTCTTGAAAGACAATTAAGTCAAATTTTCTTATACAGTTCCACCTCTTATACATTTTCACCTAGTCACTATCATTAGGTTTTGCTTAAAGTCTGACCACGTTCCATCTAATAAGGTTCAGCCCTTCCCTGGCTACTTCTCTATTTTTGCACCCTTGATTTGTCAGATGGAACAATTCCAAATGTAACATTAAAAGTGCCAGCTCCTGGTATACAGAATCTTGTGCAATTACTGCCCATGTACAACACACTTAAACAAGCCAGGAGGCTCCAGACACCTGCTCCTCAATTAGATCTAGCACCACCGGTACTGTGCAGAGCCAAGTATCTTTCTGGTTAAAAGCTTAAAGCATTATCATTTCATTATAGAGCATCTCAGATTCCAGGTCAGCACTAACACAGAAGCAGTCCAAACTAACTAGTAAAGTGATGTATAAACTAAATAAGCAATTGCTTGACTCAAGATATGCAGCTTATGACTTTCAAGTGGGCAAGAGTTTCATAATTCATCCATGGCTCTGCCACTTGTACATTATGGTTTTGTCCTCTCACACTTGAAGACAAAATGCATATTTTTAGTCAAGCCATTACATATCCCCTATTTATTTCTCATTTGTCCCTCTTATGCACATACTCACAATGTCATCAGTGCCCTCAGGACTACTGAACCAACCGGCCCAGTTGGCAGATTCCGCTTCTCAATACAAGACAGACAAGCAGGAATAAATGTATGCTCCAAACACTCTGAACCTTTTCTCTAGTGTGCTGGGTCTTACTTGGTATCGTGTCCTCAGGAAGAATATAGAAATTTTCAGGAAGTTGTTACTTATTCCGCTGCACAAAACTGGGTCACCGATACATGTTAAATAGTTATTATTTTCAAAATGTATACACATGAGCATAAAGCACCAGCAGGGCAAGTATATACAGGATTATAAACCTCATGGAATGTTCAGCATGAAATCATACATTCTAATTGGACCACTAGTGGTCCTTATTCTACTGGTAATGGGCTGCTAGTATGAATACAATGCAGGCCTCGCTGCATGGGTGCAGTGGTACAGCTTCTTTTTTACATTGAATCATAGAAACATAGAAAATTGATGGCAGAAGAAGACCATGGGTCCATCAGGTCTGCCCAATATTTCCCGAGACCTTATCAGATCCCAATACCTAGGCCCCCTTCTGATCCCTGTCCATTCCCATTTTCCCAGATTTTTATTCAAGCATTCTCTTTATCCCGTCCCAGTTTGAAAGGTGTCACCATCTTGGCTCCCACCACCTTGGACCATCCCCCACTACTATCTAGGCTTTCATATCTTTATTTTAATTAAAAAAATTGATATGTTTTTAATATTGTAGCAAAAAGACCCTCTGAATCAGGCTTAACCATCAGATAATGCCCGGGGCTGGCTTCACCTCGTGTACTTCTATACCCAATAAAGGCATTATAGGACTGGTAAGGCCTTCTTTAGCAGGCCTTATTGCTTAAATATCACTTTCTACACCAGAAAAAAAAGAAAACACAGGCAAAAAATAAATTAATCTCACCCCATGCTGCCTAACCCTGTTGACTAGGGTCTAATGGGGTTAATTCCAATAATAACCCCTGACAGTGACAGCTCAAAAAATAAGACTGATAAATGGAATATTTCTGAGTCTTTCATTCCTTTCATCTGCCCGCCATGGTCCAGTGGCAGTATGTCAAAAGAGCAGGAAGAAAGTAACATACTTGCTTGACATCCCTCATTTTATATTAGTGAGAGGCAGTATAACCTAGAGGGTAGAGCACCAAGCTGTGAACCTGGAGACCCAGTTAACCTGGGTTTGAACCCCACAACTGTACCTTGCATACTGTGCAACCTTGAGCAAATCACTTAAAGGGATACTGCCAACCCTTTTTGCATCCTATATCGTTTCTAGTTGAAAACACATTTTTATGATTGCTTACCTTCTCTAAAATTAATTGATTTTGCTGTTTTTTACGGCTGCAGTGGGCATAGCCCTGCAGACATCTTATTTGTTTATTTGTTTATTTATGTCTAGGATTACAAAGTACCTTTGAGCCGAAACTCTTTTACAAAGGTTCCACTTCTGAGAGTACAGTCTTGGAGTTACAATTTCAGTATAGAGCAATAAATGACAAAGCAAGGTTGTAACATATTATTACAAGGGTTTCTTGCATTAGAACGGACAAAGTGGGTACTAAGAGGACAAGTGAGGCATGGAAGGTGGAAACAGTGAAACAGGAGGGACAAGAGAGGAGGAGGGGAGAGAGGGGGAGGTGAGATGGGGCAGGTATGTAGCAGCCTGAGGCAGCTTTGTCAAGCGGTAGATAGGATAAGAGCATAAGTTGGGCAGTGGGGATGCAAGTGCTGGGAGATGGGGTAAATGGCAGTCAGTGGAGAGAAAGAGAGATGAACCTGGGCTGCCTGGAGGGAGTAAACAATTAGTTATGGCAGTCACAGGTGCTGGAGGTAAGAAGCGCTAGGTGGTGCTAGGTCCTGAGGGCACCCAATGGCTGCCTTGGGTGAGGGAAGGGGATTAGTCATAGCAGTCGCAGGAGCTGGAGGCAAGAAGAGTGGAGCAGAGTTTGGTCTTGAAAGCTCCCATAGTTGGTAGGGCAGTGATGTCACTGCTGAGATTATTTAGCCAGCTGGGTGCCCTATAAGCAAAGGACCTTTGGCCTTGGGAAGTGCGACAGTGTGGGATTTGCAGCAGGTGAGGTTTAGACTTCCTGGTGTTGCAGTAGTTGAGCTTGAGTTTGAGGAGAGAGCAGACACTGGGGGGCACAGTGGAGAAATGGGAGCTTTCTGGATACCGTATTGATGTGTTAAACAGTGGAGGTGAATGGCAATCACTGTGCATTCACCGCACTACTTTGTCATACTAGAGGAACACAGCACTGTCCGCCATGCCCAAGATGGTGGCCGGAGTTCTCTGCACATGTGCAGTGACTCATGCATACGCACTGAACTTTGGCAGCATGATGGCACAGTCTGCCATTTCCAAGATGGCCACCAGAGTTCTCTGCGTATGTGCGGTAATTAACTCGCGCATGTGCACTGGGCTCTAGTGGCCATCTTGGAAATAGCAGACTGTGCCAACGGAGTTCTGTGTGCATGCATGAGTCGGCACGCCTGTGCAGAGAAGAACTGAAAAGCATGTTAATGGTGTAATTATACTCAGCCTTGTTTGGTTTCAAATCCTTGATCTGTACTGCACACTTTCTGAACAGTAGGAACAACCCCAAATAGTGCAGTCACTCATTCTGCAATACTTTTCTCTCCTCTCACTGCATCGCCAGTGGCTGAACTCTGTTGGGGTTTTTCCCCAAGTCCAAGAAAGATGCTGCGGGAGTTGATTAAAGACTGTAAACAAACATGTTGTGTGGTAACATCAGGTTTTTCACTTTTAAAAAGAAAAAAATGAATCAGAATCAAGCCACCAGCTACATCAGCAATCTCTACAGGATGTGACCAGTCATGACATCTGCTTTTAAACTACTGTAGAGGCACTCTGAGACCTAAGAGAGTTGACAGTTTCACTTAAACCTCCATGTGCTCTTGAAACTATCTGGAAACAGACTTTGGTTCATATAATTCCACCCCACCACCCCCCTGCTTGCACCAGGAGATGGCGACTTGTTGCTCAGTGTGCCTTTCTGGTAAAACATTTCAATAAATAAATAAATGTCCTAAGAAATATAGTGTATGGTCAGGGATTGATGTGTATGGAAATTCCTATCACTCAAAATCCTGTTGTACCATAGTAGTGATTTAACTGGTTCAATGACTTTTTGCTGTGCCACAGTAGCAATGTCAGAGAGCCAAGCATGCTCAGTAAAACTGCTCTGTGAAACCGAAACAACACTGTATACAGTGTGAAGTTGTGTATCGTGTTTTACTCCATCAGGTGGTGGGGTGAGTAACTTAAAATACAGTTACAGTCTATAGTCAGGGCTTATTGTGTATGGAAAGCAGCCCCTTCAAAATCATTGTTGTGCATGTCTGAAGTTGTTAAGCATATTGTAAAGATGCTATAAGCACATTTATCATTAATTCAGTTGCATTCCCCTTCCCCCCATGGTCGCTTCCCCAACTTTCAGTTTCTCCACTTCACTCACTCATACACACAATGTTGCCCCCTCCTTCATGTTCAAGGTCCATATGCTGTTATCTCAACCCCTTGACGGAAACACTGGCTCACTGTGTATTGTCGCCCATACAATATTTCTTATTTAAAGTATGGAGGACCTTATATGCTATTTCTGTATTCATTAATTTCTTTTGCCTCCATTGGAATACATGTACTGTATCTCCTTGATGTTCCCAATCCTCTCCTCCCCAGGTCATAGCTGAAAACAAGCCCATCTGAACTCTGCTTACTTGGTAAAATAATCATCACATAAGGATTACCCAGGCTATCTCCCAAACTTGTTGTCTGCTTTCCTTTGCCATCCTGTGATGAGGTCCACATGAAGTGGGGCCTGAAAATGCCTACATGACTCTTTAAGACATAGAAACAGAGACTTTGATGACAAATAAGGACCGCTTGGCCCACCTAGTCTGCTCGTTTTCCTACCTATTGAATAAGCTGCAGATCCTAATTAAACAACAGCCTACTTCTTCCTACCCCCCACCAGAATTGCCTTATGTCTGGCCCATGTAGTCTTGAATTCCCCCACTGTTTTTGACCCCACAACCTCCTCAGTAAGGCAGTTTCATGCGTCCACCAACCTCTCTGTGAAAAAAAATACTTCCTCACATTACCCCTAAGCCGTCCCCTCTCTATCTTCAGATTGCGTCCCCTTGTTCTTGCACATCTCTTTTTCTGAAAGATGCTACCCTCTTGGATTTTGTTGATACCCCTGAGGTACTTGAAAGTTTCTATCATCTCTACCCATCTCTCCTTTCCTCAAGGTATACATATTAAGCTTCTTTATTCTTTCTTTGTATGGCTTCTGTTGCAGACCCTGCACCATTTTAGTTGCCCTCCTCTAGACTGCTTCCATCCTGTTTATGTCCTTGCAGAGATGGGGTCTCCAGAACTGCACGCAGTACTTTGGATGGGGTCTCACCAACTGTTTGTACAGAGGGATAACAACTTTCTCTTTTCTACTGGTGATGCCTCTCCCTATACATTCCAGTATCCCCCCACCCATATGTACTGCCTTCTCACATTACTTGCTTACCTTTAGGTCATTTGATATGACTACCCCCAGGTCCCTCTCCATTTTTTGTTGTTGTTAATATCCTCCCCTATTGTGTACTCGTTCCCTGGGTTTTTGTTTCCCAGGTGCATTACTTTGCACTTCTTTGCATTGAATCTAAGCTGCCATACTTTTGACCATTCCTCCAACCTTGCCAAGTCCCTTCTCATCCTTTCCACCCCCCCTTGTGTATCAACCCTGTTGCAGATCTTTGTGCCATCTGCAGAGGCATACTTTTCCTTCTAGTCCCTCTGCAATGCCACTTATAAAGACATTGAAAAGGACCGGACCCAGTACTGAACCCTACGGTACCCCACTAGTAACCCCCCTTTCTTCGAAGTGGTCTCCGTTTACTATCACCCTCTGTGTCCTATTGTCCAGCCAATGTTTTACCCAGGCTACCACTCTGGGACCCACTCCCAGACTGGCTAATTTGTTTATTAATCTTTCGTGCCGGACTGTGTCAAATGCCTTGCTAAAGTCTAGGTAGGCCATGTCCACAGCCCCTCCCTGATCTAAAACTTTGGTGATCTAGTCAAAGGAATCTATTAGATTCGTCTGACATAACCTTCCTGCTGTGAATCCATGCTGCCTTGGGTCTTTTGCCCCACTGGCCTCTAGGTACTTAACAGTTATTTCTTTCAGAAGTGATTTCATCATTTTCCCTACCACTGAGGTCAAGCTAACAGGTCTGTAGTTTCCTGCCTCTGCTTTGCTCCCACTTTTGTGAAGGGGAATCACATCCGCCCTCCTCCAGTCCTCAGGTACCACACCATCCTCCCATGATTTGTTAAAAAGGGCCGTCAGTGGAGTCACTAGTTCTCCCCTTAGTTCTTTTAGAATTCTGGGGTGAATCCCATCAGGCCCCCTTGCTTTGTTCACCTTCAGTTTTTAGGAGTTCTTTCAGAACTCTTTCTTCTGTGAAAGGACTGTATTGACCCCCTATCCAGAGTGCTTCTATTGATTAGATTAGGTACCTCCCCATCCTCTTCTTTTGGAATACTGAGCAAGTATTCATTCAGAATCCTGCTTTTCACTGTCTCTTTCTGCCCACCCACCCTCCCTTTATTAAGCCTCACTATCCCTCCCTTGATCTTCCTTTGCTCCCTAAGTGGCTATAAAAGTTTTATCCCCCTTCTTAACCAAGTTGGCTATCTTTTCCTCAGTTTGGGCCTTTGCTATTCTGACTGCCTTCCCTGCTTCCTTCTGCTTTTACTGATACAGTTCTCTGTCCTGCTCCTTCGGTGTTTCCTTATACTTCCTGAATGCTGTCTTTTTCTCCCTAACCTTCCCCACCACCTCTTTTGAGAACCATAGTGTTTTTTTCTTTCATTTTGATTTGTTTATTTGCTTCACACAAAGGCTTGTTGCCTCTGTGATGGCAGTTTCGATGTTTCCCCATTATTCCTCCACCCCTCCTTCTTGCTTGTTTGATAGTGCTTTTCTGAGGCACTGTCCCATTTTGACGAAGTCAGCCCTCCTGTAGTCCAGTACCCTCACTTTTGTATGGCTTGACTCTGCGGCTGTGTTTATCGTGAACCACACTGTTTGGTGGTCACTTGTTCCCAGTTGTCAACCCACTTCTAGATCTGAGATCCTCTCTCTAACCTCATTTGAGAGTACAGGTCTAAGATTGCTCCCTCCCGAGTGGGTTCCAACACTAGCTGCTTGAGGCATGCCCCCTGTAGAGCATCGAGAATGACCCTGCTCTTGGATGTGGCTGCAGCAAAGGTGCTGCAGTTAACGTCTGGCATATTCAGGTCCCCCATCAACAATATCTCCCCTTTTTCTGCCATCCTAAGGTTGCCTTCTATCATTTCCTTATCCTTTTTGTCCACCTGAGATGGGGGTCTGTATACAACCCCCATGCAGATTGTGGTGCCATTTCCGATCTCCAGGGTGACCCACAGTGCCTCCTCTCCTCCCTGTTTAACCTTTAGTTCCATTGTTTTGATCTCATCCCTTACGTAGAGAGCTAATCTTCCTCCTCCTCCTCCTCTTCTACCCTCCCTGTCCTTCCTGTAGACTGTGTACCCTGGTATGTTAGCATCCCAGTCATGGTTCTCTGTGTACTATGTTTCTGTGACTGCCATGACATCCATGCATCCCTCTTCCATCAAGGCCACCAGTTCAGGGAGCTTGTTACCTAGACTATGGGCATTAGTACTCATTATCCTCCATTTTTTGATGGCATTACCCCTTTTTGCCCCATCCCTGTCCTTACTGCCTTTGCCTTTCTCTCCATTTGCCCCCTACCCTTCTGCCTATCGACTTCTCTATCTTGGTGTTTACCTCACTAACTACCCCGATTTTTTTGGGGGGGCTAGGATTTCCCTCCTCCTTTTTAGTGCCTCCCCCACTTGGCTAGTTTAAATGCTAGCCAATGAAGCATTTAAACCTATCACCTAGGATCCTGGTTCCCCTCCTGGATAGATGCAGACCATCGTGCCAGTATAGGCCTGTATCCCTCCAGGTGGACCCCCAGTCCCCAATGAAGCCAAAACCCTGAGCTCTGCACCAGTTTTTCAACCATTGATTGAATCCCATGGTGCAGAGCATCCTAGCCTCACCCATGTCATAGATAGGCAGCACATCCGAGAAGGTTACCATGCGTGCTACTTGTCTAGGGCCCCTCCCCACCTCCACAAACTCCTCCTGCACTGCTCTGATCCCTTTCCCAGCCAGGTCATTTGTCCCTAGGTGGACAATGACATCCAGCTCCCTCCTCCAGGCAGCTGCTCCTGCGATTCTGCACCATAGGGTTTTCTCCATTTTTCTTTCTTCACTTCAGAGAGTAAAATGACCATTACCACCTACCACATTCACCATCTCCCCCCAGTCCTATACTGCACCAACTCAAGTCCTCCCCCTGTACATACCCACAGTAAGTATCCTTAACCTCTGTTGTTAAAAGCCCCCATTCCTGTCACTAGGTAGTCAGAGCTCTGAGATCTACTGATTTCTGTATTTTACAGTGAAATGGAGCTATTTACAGGAAGACTGGTCCCATAGTCCTGCACTGGTATACAGGAAAATTAATGCAATCTACAGGAAAAATTCCAAATCAGTCTAGGAGCACTGAGTTTCTAATGGTAGGACTGCAAATAATAATAATAATTACTCCATCCCTACTGACGTAACCTCTACTGTTTAAACACACCCATTTCTAGCTCCCTCCCTAGTTTCTGCACCTTTTTCATGCATACCACTCAGTCTCCCCATCTGTACCCTGCCACAACCCCCATTTGTGATCCAGTTTCTGGCTTTCCACCCCATTACCCAGACCCCACCCTTCCACATTTCTGCCCCTCTCCCTATTTGTGCCCAATATCTGCTCCCTCCCATCCAAATACCTCCCCTCTCCTCTTATATTGTCTGAATGGATGATAAGCCCGAAGTTTGCAAACTTTACCAGCTAACAGACACAGTAAACACTCAAGAAAGCAGATAAAAAGCTTGTCATAGCAAGAAGTTGTGGGCAGAGATGAAGGACGTCACACCACCGGGGGGGAACTATCATTATTGTCTGGCAGCCCTTCCCCCACACCCTGGCTTCACTCTCTCTCTTTCTTTTTCTTTTCTCTCTCTCTCTCCTTCTCCAAGACATCTCTCTCTGACATGAGGGAATGTGGAAGTGAAAGAGAAGAAGATATGTTTGGTGTTGCAGCGGCTGCCCCTTTTTTCCTGTACACCAACCCTTCAGCAATTCCCTCAAAAATGTGCACAAAAACCTCCCAACACATAAAATAACCAAAAATCAATACAAATATTCCCCTCCTCAAACTACACAACTATCTCTTTCGATGCAGCACTGCACTTATTCTCCCAATTGTCTTTTCTTCTGCAATCCTTCCTCTGTGTTTTGCTGCCTTTGCTGCCACTGCTGCCCCCCCACCCTCATCCCCACCCCAGCACTAATGGTATTGTTACCGAAGAGACTCCCCTGACCCCGAGCCACACACCCATGGGAAGAGAAACATGACCTGTCAGCTGCTGCTCTTTACTCCTCTGGTCCTCTTGCGGTCTTGTCTCTTCAATTTTGCTCACTTTCACTGTCTTTTTTTTTCTTCTTCCCTGAACACCCATGACCCACCAAAACCATCCAATTTGGCTCATCTCTTTCTGACTCCCTCCTCAAATGCCTGCTTCGCTAGTGCTGTGCTGCCTGTCTCTCAGCTCAATCCCTTGCTGCTGCCCTCCAAAACCGATGAACTGCTCCATCACTGCACATGGGGGGGTGCAGTGGGGCAGCCAATGGCTGATTATATAGGTGGAGCTGCAGAAACTAAGGTGGTGGCTGGCAGGGACAAGTCTTGAAGTTCAAATCCCTCGCCCCCTCAAGACACAAAATTTGGCCATATAACTTTCACTGTCCAGATGACTCTCATGAAAAAAAAATGAAACATAAAAAATGGAGCTCTGTTTCAAGGCACACCCTATTGCATGGCACCCTAGGTGGCCACTTAGTTTGCCTGTCCTTAAGGCCGACCCTGCTGATGTCAGACTGACTGGCTTATAATTGCTAGCCTCCTCTCTGCTACCACTTTTGTGTAGTGAGACTACATCTGACCTCCTCCAGTCATCTGGAACCACACTTGTTTTCACAAACTGTTAAATAAGACGGTCAGAGTTGCAGCCAGTACCTCGCTGAGCTCCCTCAATACCCTTGGATGCACGCCATCTGGCTCCATGGCTTTTTCCACCTTCAGATTAACGAGTTTCTTTGGGACTCTCTCCTCTGAAAAAGGACTACTGTCCACCTGCCTCCATCCCTCCAAAGCATCTGTTACTTTTTTATGCCCTTCCTTCTTCTTCTTCCTCTATGAACACTGAACAAAAGTATTTGTTCAGGATGTCTGTCTTTTCCTTGTCCCCCTCTGCACATTCTCTCCATTCCCTTTTTTTTTTGTATTATTTTTTTATTATTTTTTTCATGTGCCATACAAGTGCATACATATACAGTAGGACAGCAATGATAATCTACAATCATCCACTTTCAGTGTGGGGTTTCACGAGCTGATTTACAAACACACTTATAGGTGCCATTGCTTATTTGGTATCCATCTGGCACATTAATAGTAAACGAGACAAGAAGAAAAAACACAGACTATATCTTCTATATAAAATGAAGAACTAGCTAATACATCTAACTGTACCAGTCAGTAGAAACTGTATAAAAAAAAGAGAAAAGGTGCTTTGCCTTGTTTTTAATACATTCATAAACCTATTTGTGACAAATATATCATTTTGTTACAGTGCAGCATAAAAAGATTACATTTTTGCTGTGACTAATTTATATTGTGTGTGCTCTTTTTTCTTATTTTATTTAGCCAGCTCAGGTGGACACTGTTAAGATGTCCATCCCCCTTATAAGAGAGTGGCTTCCCTTGGAGTTAATGTGGTTAGCAGTGTTGCCCAAACATTCAAAAATCTCTCAGTATGCCCCCTTAGTACGTATGTTAGCCTATCCACTGAAAGTGCTCGCGGGGTTAGCATTTTCCATTGTTCCACCGTGGGGACATTCTTAGTTATCCATAGGTTTTGTATTCCCTGCCTCGCCACCACTAAAAGGATCCTAAGCTGTCTGGGGTGTAATTCCTGTTCTCCATTATCCTGCCCAGCAATCCCTAATAGAAGTGATCCTGGTGACACTTCCAGAGAGTATCCTGCTATTTTGTCCAATTCCTGTGCTACTCCTCTCCAGTATGTTTGTATTCCCGGGCATTCCCAGTAATAGTGCATCCAAGTGCCTCTGGCCCCTCCACATTTCCTGCACATGGATGACACTTCAGGATAGAACTGGTGGACCCTGGATGTTGGATAATACAGTCTGTGCAGGAACTTATATTACAATTCCTTATATCTGTTGCACATTACTAGACCCATGTAGGAAGTCAATAATAATTCCCAGTTATTGTCCTCAGTTATTATATCAAGGTCTTGCTCCCATCTCTGTTTCGCCCTTTGTATTATCCCTGAAATGCACTCTGTCTGGTTTGGCTGCCCATCCAATCAGTCCCTTCTCCTACGTCCGTGCCTCCTGAATCTCTCTTTCCACCTCAGCTAGGGTGGATTCTATGCAGACATTCCTGTTAAGGCTCTGCCAGGATTTCCTTACCTGGAAGAATCTGAAAAGGTGCGAAGATGGTACTCCCAACCCCAACTGCAGGTCCTGAAAGGAGTACATCCCCACTCTAGTGGTCAGATCCCCCTATACACCTAATGCCTTTGTTCTGCCATGTTTTAAATCCTTCATCCCCCATCCTTGGTAGGAAACTTGGGTTGTCTACTATGGGAACCAGAATTGTGTTTTCCCATGTAGCCCCCCTTCTTTTTCTGATGCATACCCATGCATCCAAACAGGCTATAACCAGGGTTTTTTTTTTTGTCTTTTATAGGATTTCAGTCCATCCTCTCCCAGGTAAGCAGTGAGTTTGCCAGAGCATCCCATCTCTTCTAGTGTCAACCAGGTAGCAGCCTCCCCTCTATTAAGCCAGTTGTATATATGTACACTGGGTAGAAACATGGAAATATAGAATTTGATGGCAGATAGGACTGCTTGGCCCACCTAGTCTGCCCATTTTCCTATCTAACAGATAAGCTGCAGATCCTAGTTAACCAACAGCTTACTTCCTCCTACCCTCCACTAGGGCTGCCTTATGTCTGTCCCATGCATTCTTGAATTCCCCCACTGTTCTTGACTCCATGACCTCCTCAGGGAGGCTGTTCCATGCATCCACAACCCTCTCTGTGAAAAAATACTTCCTCACATTACCTCTGAGCTGTCCCCCCTCTATCTTCAAATTATGCCCCCTTGTTCTTGCACATCTCTTTTTCTGAAAGATGCTACCATCTTGGACTTTGTTGATTCCCTAGAGGTACTTGAAAGTTTCTATCATGTCCTCTCTCCCTTCTTTCCTCAAGGGAATACATATTAAGCTCCTTTTGTCTTTCTTTGTATGTCTTCTGGTGCAGACCTTGCACCGTTTTGATTGCCCTCCTCTGGACAGCCTCCACTCTGTCTATGTCTTTGCGGAGATGGGGTCTCCAGAACTGCACACAGTACTCCAGATGGGGTCTCACCAACTGTCTGTACAGAGGGATAGCAACTTCCTGTTTTTTACTATTGATGCCTCTTCTTATGCATCCCTGTATCCCCCCAGCCTTCCTTACTGCCTTCTCACATTGCTTGCCCACCTTTAGGTCATCTGATATAATTACCCCCAGGTCTCTTTCCATTTTTACTGTTGTCAGTATCTCACCCCCCATTGTGTACTCTTCCCCTGGGTTTTTGTTTCCCATGTGCATTACCTTGCACTTCTTTGCATTGAATCTGAGTTGTCATACATTTGACCATTCCTCCAACCTCGCCAAGTCCCTTCTCATCCTTCCCACTCCATCTTGTGTATCAACCCTATTGCAGATCTTTGTGTCATCTGCAAAGAGACATACTTTTCCTTCCAATTCCTCTGCAATGTCACTTATAAAGACATTAAAAAGGACTGGTCCCAGTACTGAACTCTGCGGTACCCCGCTAGTAATACTCCTTTCTTCACTGTGTGCTCCATTTACTACTACCCTTTGCGTCCTGTTGTCTAGCCAGTTTTTTATCCAGGCTGCCACCTTGGGACCCACCCAAGGCTGGCTAACTTGTGTATTAATCTTTTGTGTGGGACTGTATCAAATGCCTTGCTAAAATCTAGGTAGGCCATGTCCACAGCCCCTCCCTGGTCTACTACTTTGGTCACCCAGTCAAAGAAATTTATTAGATTCATCTAACACGACCTTCCCATCGTGAATCCATGCTGTCTTGGGTTCTGTGCCCCACTGGCCTCTAGGTACTCAACAATTCTTTTCTTCAGAAGTGATTCCATCATTTTCCCTACCACTGAGGTCAAACTAACTGGTCTGTAGTTTCCTGCCTCTGTCCTGCTCCCACTTTTGTGAAGAGTAATCACATCTGCCCTCTTCCAGTCTTCAGGTACCACCCCATCCTCCCATGATTTGTTAAAGAGAGTAGTCAGCGGTGTCACTAGTTCTACCCTTAGTTCCTTTAGAATTCTTGGGTAAATCCCATCAGGCTCCATTGCTTTGTCCACCTTCAGTTTTATTAGTTCTTTCAGAACCCTTTCTTCTGTAAATGGACTGGTATCGACCCCTGTCTTCAGAGTGTTTCTCTTGTTTGGTTTAGGTACCTCCCCCTTCTCTTCCTTTGTGAATACTGAGCAGAAATATTCATTCAGTATCCCTGCTTTTTCACTGTCACCCTCTACCCACATTCCCTAAGCTGGGTAGCTAAGTAATATTCCTTTATGTCTGGGAAATTTAGACCTCCTTTCTCTTGTGAGGCCTTCAGTCGTGTCATTTTGACTTGTGGCTTTTTTCCTTGCCAAATAAAGTTGCTAAACTCTCTCTCTAGAGTCTGAATGTCCTTATTCCTAAGACCCATCAGCATCATTTGAAGAATATATAGTATCCTGGGAAGCACGGTCATCTTCAATATGTTTATTCTACCAATCCAAGATATAGGTAGTGCTCTCCATCTCTGAAGGTCTTTCAAGGCCATCTCAACTAGGGGCTTATAATTTAAGTCATACATCTTTCCCAGTTCCGTTCCTACCTTAATGCCTAAATATGTAAAAGCTTGCTGCTCTAGCTTTAGTCCCCATGTATTCAATCCCTCCCTGTCCCTATCATCTTTTAAGTACATAATTTCTGATTTGTTCAAGTTCAACTTATAGCCTGAGAATTTAGCGAAGTCATCCACTATCCCCAGGAGAGCAGGAATGGACCGGTCAGGTTGTATCAGGAAGAGCAAAATGTCATCCACATATAGGGTGATGGTGTGCTGTCTTCCCTGCCTATCTAGTATTCCTTGGATCTGAGGGTCTTCCCTAATCTTGATTGCCAGTGGCTCTATAGCCATTGCAAACAAGAGGGGGAGAGGGGACAACCCTGTCTTGTACCCCTCCCAAGCCAAAACTCCTCTAAGGGTGAGCCATCAATGAGTATTCTTGCTGTGGGGGCCACATAAAAGGCTTGTACCAGTAGTATATATTACTCTCCCAACCCAAATTTCCCCAGGACCTTAATCAAATAATCCCATTCGATTCTGTCGAAGGCCTTTTCTGCATCCATCAACAGCACACAGGCCTTTCCTGGGTGTTTGTTTCCCCACCATATGACATTCAGCAACCACCTCATATTGTGATATGACATTCTACCTTGTATGAAACCAGTTTGATCTGGATTAATTATCAGGGGCAAAAGTTTGTCCAATCTGAGTGCTAATACCTTTGTCATGATCTTACAGTCATAATTTAAAAGTGAGATAGGTCTATATGAGGAGCAATCCATGGGCTCTTTGTTCCATTGGATAGGACACAGATATTAGCTTTGCAGCATGACTTGCGTAGGCCCCTCTCCCCCCCTTGCTTCTTTCCAGCACATTCCTGATAGGTTCGGCTACCTTTTATTTAAGTTCCTTAAAATATTCGGCACTGAACCCATCAGGCCCAGCAGCCTTACCCCTTTTAAGCACTCCTCTAGCCTGCATTACTTCCTTAGTTGTTATTGTGCTACCCTGGAAGGATCTATGTGCCTCCATAAGTGTTGGAATGGGGAGGCCCTTCAAGAATTCTTCAGCCAATTGGTCTGTCCTTGCACACTCCGCGGTGTACAGGGTTTTGTAAAACTCTTGAAAGCATTGCCTGATTTGTGTCTCTCCTTTTGCTAACTCGCCAGCTCTATTTTTTATGGCAATAATTCTGTTAGATATATTCCCCACCTTAATTAAATTCACTAAAAGTGGCCCCGGTTTGTTGCCCCACTCATACACTTTTTGTCTTGCAAACATTTGTTTAGCTCAGGCCTCCTCAGTTAGGCATGTATTTAAAGCTTCCCTGGCTGCTTGAAGTTCCTTCAGACTCCGTTTGTCATTAGTTTCAATTACTGTTTTTTCTAGTTGTCGTATTGTTGCCTCTAATTTTTCCTGTTTTTGCTTTCTTTCTTTCTTCCTTGCGCCTTGCCGTGTATCTAATAATTACTCCCCGCATATATGCTTTACTGGCCTCCCAATATGTCCGCTCTGTCTCCACCATTCCCTTATTATTATTTTCATAAGTAGTCCACTGATCCTTCAAGAATTGTCTGATTTCGGTTATTGATAGTAAGTAGTTGGGAAATCTCCAACCACACCTATGCCCCTCCTCACTTCCCAGAGCCAGCTCAAGTTGGACCATAGCATGGTCAGACAGATAAATAGTTTTATGTTCTACCTTGAAGACACATGAATACAGTTCCCTTTGCATATATATATATATATATATATATATATATATATATATATATATAATCCAGTCTGGACCATGTGGTGTGCGGGTGGGAGTAGAAAGTGTACTCACGGGCCCCTGGGTTAGATGTCCTCCAGGCGTCCACCAGTCCTAGTTCAGTTAGACCTAGCTGCCATTGCTGTACTGTTGGGACCTCCCTGAGCCTGGTGCCCGAGTAGTCCAGCCCTGGGTTTGCAATGCAATTAAAGTCCCCCCCATTATGAGATTGGGAACTTGCTCCTTTACTAGTATATCTATTATCTGTTGATAAAAAGCTGGCTCTAGGACAGACAGGGCATAGATATTGCCAGATGTGATCGGTTTCCCTTGTACCTCGCCCACCACAAAAATATATCTTCCTTCTTCAGGATCTTTAACTATACATTGATGCACAAAGGGGAAGCCCTTGTTGATCAGGATTGCTGCTCCCCTTTTATGGGAGCTGTAAGAGGATGCATAGCAGGCCCCCACCCATCCGCCCACCAATTTGTTGTGCTCCCTGGGTGTCAAATGGATCTTCTGAAGGAGCGCTACATCCATGCGTTTCCTTTTTAAAGCCGTCAGCACCTTTGTTCTTTTAGTCAGCAAGGAGAACCTCTTCACATTCCAGGAGACCGCCAGGCCTTGCTGGGGCCCAGCCATGATCCACCCCCTTGGCACACCCATTTTCACTTTCCTTTCTCATTTGAATTCTTCCTCTGCACAGGAGAATTAGCTTAACATAGATATTAGTAAAGCAGCTACAACAAATAACACAAAAATAACTATAAGAACCATAAAAAGTATCATACACCAACGTATATAAAACAGTAACATTTTTGATAACTCTTGTGGTTTAACCAATTTACCAATTCCCCTTTCCTGTGTCCCTTCTTATCTAGAAGTTTGTCTATCATCCTTCTGTTAGAAGTTATTCTCATTCTGATTGCTTTCCAATATTTCCTTTATTCCTTCTATCCCAACTCTACCCCCCTCCCCCCACACCACTATTTTAAGCTTATTTGTTATCACTGTGCCTTTATTTGTACTTTAATTCATCCGTACTTTCTGTCCTGGTGAGAATGCTCTTATATAAACTAGTGGAAATGGCCTTATTAGGCTCTAAAGCCCCTTCTCATCCTGAACCCCATTGGTGTTTCCACATATTTTCATTCTGTATCATGTGGATTTTGCTTTGCTATGCAAAGGGTAATCCCTCCCTCCTGCCCCCGTGGCTCTCTCTCAAGTGAGGTAAAGGCATGCTGCAAGGTCACAAAAAGCTGTTGAACCCTTACACAGATGCAGCCACCCATTTTCCCATGGTCTCTCAATTACACGCGTAGAGCCCCCCCCCACGTTGTCTCTGAAGTCCCCTTCCCACTTTTTGGTTGTTTCCCCTTTCCTCCATATTTTATTGTGAATTATTACCCTTCCTCCCACTTCCCCATCTCCTGAGCACTCAATTGTTACACTAATTATTGTGAGCAATTACAACGTTTTCCCTTTAAATCATATTTACTGCCCCTTACACTCTCCTCAGACCATGCAATAACGGGTGCTTTTCATTAAAGATCTAAGTCCACCTTCAGAAAAATGTCCCATTTCAGTGTTGCTCCTCATAAATATTTCGGATCAGCAGCCAGTTAATAATTGTTGTGAGGTGCTTGGATGATCACGAGCACCGCGCCACGTGGCCTGCTTCGTTGATGTTCCTAGGAGCCTAGTCGCTATTTTGCATGGCCTGCAGTTTTAATTATCCAACCAATGCTGCTTCAATAGACCCCTTGGATCCTCCATAAAGGTAGGAGAGCAGTATCAAACTCAGTCCGGCATTAAATGTTCTCACTCACAGTTCCAGCCCCCCCACCCCATGTCCCCTGTCCTTGGGTAAAAAGCCATGACAGCGTTGATTCTTTGGGATTATTTACAAAGTCCAATACCCTCAAAGTACTTACTATTTTGTTCACCCATTCTTTTTGTTCTTTTTATCCCATTCCTTGATGTAGGACTGTAGCTTAGCAGGTTCCCAGAACGAGTACTTTGCCCCTTTCCACCAGACCTTCACGACTGCAGGGTATGCCATGAAAAAATTCAATCTGCGCTCTTTCAGTTGGTCCATTTGGTTGTTAAACTGCTGCCTTTTTTTTCTGGATTCTCACTGAAAGATCCTGCTGTAGAGTTACTTTATTCCCCTCGAATACAAGTTATTTTTGGTTTCTGTAGGCCACCATTAGTGCCTGCTTATCTGGGTAGTGGTGCAGTCGGAAAATTACTTGGCGAGGTGATTGATCCCGAGGAGACTTCAGTGCCAGTGCTCTGTGTGCCCTCTCTACTTTAATTTGGCCCACTTTAGCTTGGATGTTGAGGAATTTAGGCAGGATGGAGGCACAAAAGTCCATCAGGTTGCCCCGTTCCGCTCCTTCCAGGAGACCTCTAGTTCTCCTGATAGTCTAAAGCATCCTTTAGCTCATCCACCTCCCATTCAAGTTTAGTCAGCTTATCAGGCTCTCGTCTCATGGTATCCTCGATGTTGGAGATTCTTTGCTCTGCTTCTTGAAGCCTCCCGGATTGCTGTTTAACTTCTGAGGACAAACCGGCAATGGATCACTCCACAATATCCCATTTTATTGTCAGATCTGCCAGGATTTGTTCTGAGATGACACTGCTAATAACTGTGAGCTCCATAGCTGAGAACGATATTGGGCCTGGTCCACATGGAGCAGCGGTCTCAGATGCAGCTGATTTTTGTGCGCTTTTGCCACCATGCTGCGATTATTTCCATGATACCAGGTACTCGTCCATTACAGTAGCCTTATAGGTAGCTTTTTTCTGGTAAAATAAAAGATTTTAGAGTCTTTAGGCAGTTTTTTTGTTTGTTGTGGTGTGGCGCTCTGGAGAGTTGTGACCATTCGAGTTAGCTGCTCATTAGCGCCTCCCTGGTCCCTTTTTAACCTTACACTCCTACCCCTGGTCCTCCTCTTATTACTTACATACTTAAAAAATTTGTCCCCTTTCATTACCTCTTGGGTTCTCTTCTGTTTGCCCCTTTGTGCTCCTTATTGCTTTCCCTGCTTCCCTCTGTTTCCTTGATCCTGCTTCCCTCTGTTTCCTTGATACATCTCCCTAGCCTCCTCCCTCCGCATCTCCTTATACCTTTTGAATACTACCCCTTTAGCCTTTACCTTTTCAGCCAACCTGTTTCGAGAACCAAAGTAGTCTCTTTTCCTTCTTGCTTTTGTTCACTTGTTTGATGCAGAGATTTGTTGCCTTTACTATGCTCTCTTTTAGCCTTGCCCACTCTTCCTCTGCCCCACCCAAACCATCCCCCTGCTAGATCATCCCTGAGGCATTCACCCATCTTTATAAAGTCTGCTCTCCTGAAGTCCAGGAACCTTTCCCTTGCGTGATTTGATTCCACAGTCATTCTAATATTGAACCACACTGTATAATGATCACTGCTCCCCAGGTGACCTCCCACATTGACGTCTGCAAAAGTGTCCCTGTTAGCGAGTACCAGGTCCAGTATTGCACCATCACGAATGGGTTCACTGACTAGTTGTTGCCTGAGGAATGCCCACTACAGAGAGTCCAGAATGCCCTTGCTTCTAGCTGAATCCACTGCTGTGAAGCTCCAGTGTACATATGGCAGGTTTAAATCCCCCACTAGCAGCACCTCTCCATTTTCTTCCATCTTGCCAATGGCTTCCACCCATATCCTATCTAATCCCCCCCCCACCTTGCTGGAGGTCTGTAGATCACTCCACTGCAAATACTGGCTCCATTCCATGTCTCCAGGGTGACCCACAATACCTCTGCCTCCCCATGTATTCCCTGTATCTCCATCATGTTTATGGTTTCCCTCACATAAAGCACCACACACCCTCCTTTCCTTCTCACCTGGTCCTTCCTGAAAAGAGTATAGCCTGGTATGGCTATGTCCCAGTCATGGTTTTTAGTACAGCATGACTCAGTAATGGCCACAATATCCAGGCTGGCCTGTGCCATGGTGGCCTCTGGGTCCAGAATCTTATTTCCTAGCTTCTAGTGTTCACACACATGTCCTTCCAAATTTTGTTTCCACTCTGCTTGTTGCCCCCTTTTTTCTTTTTCTTTTTTGCCCTCCATCCTTCCCCCTTCTTTTTAATGTTCTGACTCACTTCCCCCATTGTCTCGACCACCCTGCTTCCTTTGTCTAGAAGGAGAGGAAGATCCCTGTGAAACAGGGCAACCCCCGGTTCCACTCTCTTTTTACAAGGTAGATGATACTGTGGTCCATAACCCTAGGTCTCATCCCAACAATCCCACTGCTTAGATTTTACTTAGATGAATCCAAGAGGTCATGCATCTGGAAGGTGGAGAAGAGGGCTCCAATATTAACACTGTACTGGAGTTTTTGGAGGTTGCATCTTCACCTCCTATTATGGTACCTTCTGCATTCCATGCATGGCAAGAGTAGGCTTTTAATACCTGGCCAAGACATCACACTTTACTTGTAGTTACTATGCGGGCTGATGAACAGTACAATACTCCATCTGTTGAGCCTTATAATTGCTTATCAGTTGGACACTACTTTTATAGTAAATCTGGCTGCTCCTGAACTCTATGGAGATCCTGAAGTCTTTGGTACTTTGTCTCCAGACATGGAATCTAAGAGGCTGGATGCTATGGGCAACAGTATGTGTGCCTCTGCATCCTTGGGCCTAGGACTGACAACTTCTCAAACATATGGGATAAATTATCCTGGTAGCCCATGCCACTCTGCCATGACTGATTTACCAGCTGCTAGTCCTTCTGAAACTGATCTGCCTAACACTGATTCGATTAGTTTGAATACCACCAGTGGTTCTACGGCAAGAGAAGTGGCCTCATTTTGGTCCTCAAACCTCAAAACTCTCTTCCTCCCACTCCACTGTTGTCTCCAGGGTTATGTAGTCACAAATGCCTGTTACCTAGTTTTATCTCTGTAGGCTGTATAGAATAAAATGTTTTATCCAAAAGGAAAGTAGCATAGACTGCATTTATAATCAATGATACTTAGAATTTAGAAATGTGTACAGTATATTAGTGGGACAGAAATGAGACGCCTCACCTTTTGTGGCACAAGTTAGATTGGAAGTTTATTTATGATATTATACACACACGTTACACACATATAACTATTCTCAGAGTTTAAAACTTTATAATTACTGGTGACCATAAATAGCAACTGGATTACTATTTTGTTCAAAATGCATATCAACCTCGTTTTGGGTTATTATGCTCCAAAGGCAATAATAACCTGAAACCCATTTGATATGACACTTCATGATAAGATAACCTGAAATCCGGTTGATATGACATTCCCCAAAGAAAAGATTTTAAAATTGTTGCATTCCATTGTTTCACAAAAAGTATTTCAACTGCAGTAGTTTCAACTGTGTTTTTTTCATGTACAGTTCAATGTCTTCACAAATAAAACTGCACTGTAGCTAAAAAATGTCTTTTTCTTTCAAGTTGCCAGAAACAGAGTCTAAACTTCCACACCAGCAATAATAAACAAGCATTTGTCAATGCCGAATGTTGTCTTGCTGGCATTGGCATTGGTAGTGCAGGAGTTAGAGATGCATAATAGGAATGACAGTGAAGTATTGAAGTGACACTAATCCCACCCCCACTCTGCAGAGACCGACAGGCATTGGGGTGTGCCTTTGGGTCATCAGCTATAAGACTCATGCCATTTTACCTCACCCTACCCTGTAGACACTGACAAGTGTTGTGGTGTGCTTTGGGGTCTTTGGGCATTATACTTACCCCATTCCATGAGGAAATACACTGAGGTGGGTGCAGTATAGGAGAATGGGGTGAATTTTGTGGCTGAACACTCCAAGGCACACCATGATGCCTGTCACTGGCTGCAGGGTGGGGTGGAGGTGGATAACATAGACACAGCCGATGATCGGAAGTCACACCACGATGCCTGTCAGTCTGTACAGGGTGGGGTGTTACAGTTGGAAACCCTAACACCGTAGGTGTGTGTTGGTATTTTCACTCCAAATTTTCAACATGGGCTTTTTGTGACCCCACCTCATGAAGACCGACACTATCAGTTGGTTAGCTGAAAGGTGGTTTTTCACAGCAGCTATGCCATTTGGTGACACAGAGATGAAAACACATTTTGGGCAGTATGTGAAAAATGACAACTGTATTGTTCATGAGGAGGTGTAAAAAAATGGCAACGTTGAAAATCTGGAGTGAAAATATTAAAAATAAGCATGCATAGAAAGTGTGCAACACACATCTGTAACCCAATTATTTTTAGGATTTTTTTTAGCCACATTTAAAACATAGGCATTTTGGTACCTCCCCTCATGAACAATGGCATTGTGATTTTGTTAATTTGTCCCAAAAGTTGATTTCCCACAGCGACCACACCATTGTCCGCGACAGGAGTGAAAACACATTTTGGACAGGATGTGAAAAATGACAGCTCTACTGTTCATAAGGAGGTGTGAAAAAATGCCAGTGTTGGAAACGTGGCATGAAAATATTGTAAATTTGCGGAGTTACAAGGGTGATTAGAAACTGCGCAACACACACTTGTAACACAGTAATTTTATGGACTTTCGGCACCAGATTTTCAACATAGGCATTTTAGGACCTTTGCTCACGAACAGTGTCACCGTCATTTCCTCAAACTGTCCCGAAAACTGATTTTGCACAGTGACCGTGCTATTCTGCGCCAGACGTGCGAAAACACATTTCAGCCAGGATATGTAAAATGACAGCTGTATTGTTCATGAGGAGGTGTGGAAAAATGCAAATTTTGAAAATCTGGAGTGAAAATATTACAAATTCACGAAGTTACAAGCGTGCATGGAAACTGCGCAACACACGCTCATAAAACAGCCATTTTTGGGATTTTTCCACCAAATTTGCAACATAGGCTTTTTGAGAGCCCCCCTCATGAACAGTGGCACTGTCATTTTGTTAATCAGTCCCAAAAGGTGACTCCGCGCAGTGACCACAAAATCACCTTTCGGGGCAGAATAACACCATGACAGTGACTGAATTCATGAGGAGGGGTCCCAATAACCCCATGTTGAAGATGTGGTGTCAAAATTTCCAAAAATGCCCGAGATATGCATCAAAGTTGAAAAAACCCTATTTATGTCATTATACAGCTTACCAGCATTTCTTCAGTTCACGGTTGGCTTTGAAGAGTGCAGATGTGTTCCCGGTCCACCGAAAGATCGTCGTGCCAGACTTCAGAGGTAAGTATGGGGTGAGGGGGGTGTGGGGAGGCAGGGTACACAGTGGGTGGGCACGGGTTGTGGGAGGGGCAGGGAGACTGCAATGGACCATTTTCTTTTTTACAGGGTGAGAAAAAAAAGGGAACATCGCAGGACAGTTTTTGTTTTTTCAGGCACATTTGGCACACTGGGGTGGGCTCCCAGCTTGTCACCTGATTTTTTTTTGGAGGGGCTGTAGCCGACAGAGGATTAGGCACCCCGTCGGTACATAGGAAGCAACAGCCGAGGATTGGGCACCCCTTGGCACACAACAGATGGGGAGATTTTATGCCAATGGGGAGTGGGCTCCCCCATTGGCTAAATAAACATGGACGGGGGAACAGTAGCTGATGGGGATTGGGCCCCCTGTTGGCAAAGGAAGACTTTGGGGGGGAGCGCATGATGCCGAGGAGGACTGGGCACCCCCTAGGCACACACATGGGGGGTCATTATGCCGACGGGGGTTGGGGAATGCGACAGAGGGATGGGGCACCCCTGTCATCATGTTTACATGGGGAGGCTGTGAAGGCTGTGCTGCTGCAATGAGAAGCTTGCTTCTCATTGCAGCGGATGTTTTCTTAGATGTGGTCACCACATTACGTCTTGCTGGTGTGGCGTCTGCATGCTGTCTTATTGAGGAATGATGGATGCACCTACTGATGTGTGCCCTGCATTCGCCCACAGTGACTGCACCTCCAAATCTGCTCCTAATGCAATATGTTGGCTGGCGCGTAAGCATGAGCCAACATAAAAATAAAGGATAGGTAAGTTTGATGTTATGGGTTTTTTTCACACACCCTTGGTATGTGATGACCACAAAAACCTCTCGAGCTTCGCTCTCAAGGTTTATGGGTCATCACACACCTTGGGTGTGTGAAAAAAATCCATAACACAAACTTACCTATCCATTATTCTCTATTTCTTAGTCTATTGTTAGTCAGAGTTCATCTCTCCTCTCCTCTCTCTCTCTCTCTCTCTCTGACTTTCATTTGATTTGTCTCGTGTAACCTAAACAAACTGTTTCATGTAAAACCTCAGCCTTCCTTCTTCTAAGAAGTGAGCTGTAAATTTGTTAGGCAACTCTTTCTATGCATGCACATTACTTCTTAATTCTCGTGGTATCTCACTGATGACATTTATATTGCAATATTAACAATATTTAACTATAAGCTTATATTAGAACAATGATTTTCTCAAATGTTTCATTACATTGGAGTCATACACAAAGTGTTTATGAGTATACTCAACCCAATGTCCTTGGGGTCCGACAGGATGAGGCAAATCCTGAGATGGGGGAGTCTTGCTGTTTCTCCTGATAATAAGTGTTCCTCTTCTGGTACCTTCTTAGTTCTTGGCTTCATTTCTTTTTTTTTTCTTTCTTTCCCTGGAAAAGTTCATTTCAAACAATGTTCATAAGTTGTCAAAAGCTTTGGGTGGCTCCCCTCTGGCAATGTACGAGGAGGAACACTTCAGAAAGAATAAACAGTTTATGCTAAAATTTATTAAGCTAAAGTTCTGAAATTAGAATTACATCAGAAGCTTTGCCTCAGTGAGATATGCTTGATGTCAAGATTATGTTAGCTTGTAGCAGAGACAGAATGGTATACAATGGTTTGTTCTTGGCTCATATCTTTTATAGAAAACAGAATGCTATGGAAAATGACGTGTGATCTTCCATTGGTTCAGAAGTTGCTTTTGTCAATTTTAATTGGATAAGTCTCATATCTAAGGACTTGTTGTTGTTCTGTTGATGGGTCTTTTGTTCCTGATTTTGGTTCCTTAGGTTCTGACCACAAGGATGTCTGCTTCTAAAATCAGTTGGCTATTTTAATAATATTAGATTTTCTTTCCAGCATTGTCACAAGGTGACCCCTGTGATGAGTAGGGGCCCTGATATTCTTACAAATACCCCCCAGGAAATGAAAGAGAATGGAGTGCCTACAGTATGTGAAGGTAAAAGAAATGGCATTAAATGCCGATACAAAGGCCCGTATCTTTAAATACTGCTGTATAGCAGGTAAAAGGCTACATATGCAGTGTACAGGACAGGAACAGCAATTTGGTTAATTCTGTAACCCTGTCTCTGCTATTGTATGTCCTGTGGCTTTTAGTAAACAGAAATCAAGATATGGAGCAGGACTTGAGGGTACCAAGATTATAACATAAGTCTACCGCTTGTTATGTTCCTTTATATAGGGTGACAAATGTGTGCAAGATCCCAGGGTATTAGTTTGTATTATTTGTTTGGCCGGTATGCAGAATATTGTTTGCCCCAGCCATGGATAAGTTAATTATGGGACCCTGGGATGGAGCTTCACAGCATGGGTGAGCTGGAGCTCCTCCAACTCTGTGTTGTACAGGGGGTGTTGGACTTTTCTGACAGCTATATGGCTGATATAAGCCTTGCTATTGTATTTACAGGGTGTGTCTTATACCTGATTAAATGTCCCAGGGTATGTTAGAAGCTGGCAATAATTTGTCATTGTAATATGTGGGATCCTGGGACGGAACTCCTGAGAGTAGGAGGGCAGGAGTTCCTCCCCCTCCAGGGCATCTGGAGAGGGGAATCAGTTGAATACACCTTCCCTCTAAAGAAGGAGGGGGGTAACTGTGACAGGGTTTGTCCCTGCCATTCAGTAAGGACCCATCTGTGTTGTTTTTTTCTATGGTTGCAACCTCTATCTTCCTTTTTAGTGTGGCTATCCCTTTCTTTCTTGGTTGGAGGCAGACCACCTCTAAGAAGCACCTCCTCTTTCATTGTCTAAACCCTCTTTCAAGTTCTCTTCCTTCTGGGTCCAAGTAAAAAGGTTTGCGTAAGGGAACTTTGTAGTTATATGAAACCAAAACACAAGTGGCAATATGTGTTTCACATAGTGGCTAGTTAACTGAGCCAAGGATTACCCAAACAAGCAGGCAGCATTCCCTTTCCCTTTTTGTTTCATGTATCCTGTGCTGCCTTGCTAGAAATACAAATGTAACATAACTGGGATATTACTAAGATACAGTACTGTTAGACACTCTGTTAGCAATGAGCAGTATTGTTGGGTCTATTGAAAGAGTGACCCCCCCCCCCCTTTGTGGCTGGTAATGTACCCCTGAAAGAGTCTTACAATAAGGCACAAACTGTAGTCTGCTGCAGTGAAAGTATCAGCATCTAGAGATGCAGTCCATATAACGCTGCTGTTGTACCTACATGAATTGTCGCAAATTCGCGAAGCCCTCGCTAACGTGCGTATGTTCGTGTAGCATTAGTGCTCGCTCGCTTGTTCATACGAGTACCTTTCTGCTAATTTTGTACTGCTTGTGCTGTGTTAAAACAGCAGCTATCCCAATGCACTCTGCCTTGAGCAGAGTTGGAAATCTAAGTCCCGAAGCCGCTGCTGGTGGAAAGTGAAAGTGTCAGCCGTCGGCTTGCAATTTTAGCCGACGGCTTGACATGTCAGCGGTCGGGTGACCTCTATTAAGCTATGCAGCACCTTTAAATAAATGAATACACTAATTATGCTACACCAAGCCCTAGTACGCTTTGTAGCTGTGGACAGAAATCGGGGCATTCCTGATAACAGCCCTGTCACCTACAAGTCTGTGTGTGCAGAGTCAGTAATGCCTGATATGGATAAAAATAAAGTAATGTCTTAACAAGGTAAAACAAAGAACTGGCAGTTCCCCCACATTATAGCTATATGTGCTTGGTAAATGTCTTGCCTCAGGTTAATTTGTTGATGTTTAAACAGTCCTGCAGAGGGTAAAAAGGAGAAAAGATAATGTTTGGTGGCCTGGTAAACTGCAACTTTCTCTGCAGGAGAAAAAGGGAAAGATAATGTCTGGTGGCTTGGTAAACTGCAGCCTTCTCAGCAGGAGAAAAAGGTTGTCGGCTCTTCAAGCTCTGATACTGCACTGAGCATTCTCTATAGGGAGACAGCGGCTCCTTGTGGTCTCTTTTTCTATCAGAAAAACTGTCAATCACACTTTGAGGATTTTTGTGTTGATCAGATAACCGTTGGAAAGCATATTACTTTAGTTGTCAATCCTCTGCTGTTGATATTTTGGATATACTATATGCCTAGATAGGTAAGCACTATATTGTGGGGCTGTATAAAATGTTTACAGTTTTTTTGATGATGCTGGATCACCTGGCTCAGGTAGGCGGTACTTAAGGCACTACCTGAGCAGGTACTGTAACAAAGAGTAGGGTCAGTTCTTCCTGACCAAAGGCACGGGAAGGACGAGGAGAGATTCTGTACTGCAAAACATATTTCTTTTGCTTTTGCTGTTGTTGCTGTTTTAGCTGAATTAACAACAATATTCTGATTTCTGTGATATCTTGAATCCTGAAATAAAATGACAAATGCCATCTGGCATTTTTTATGCACTGTATTTTGTTGTCTGCCCTCATTTTCCTCCTGAACTTCAACCCTACGATAAGCATCAGACTTAAAACTTAGGGAAATAACTGCTTTGTAGTTTATCTCCTGTAAAGTCTTGTCAGCCCTTTAGAAAACATAAGTTCATATGAAAGGTCTCTTAAAGTTCACTGTGAATTGTTCAACTTATACAGGCTGTAAAAACAGGTCAAGTACTTTTAGGCCTCATTACACAGAGCCATCATTTCACCACAGGGATTGATAACTTAGGCCTCAGGACTGAGCCTACATATCCCCCTCTTTTGTGGGGCAGCACCAGCACAATGTCGGCATACTGCAAAAGAGAATGGTACATAAATTTATTTATTTAGTTATTACAATTTTTGATTACAACCTTTGAGCTGAACAGGCTCTTTTTCAAAGGCTCCATGTCAAGATTAGACAAGACAAATATATGAAACACAAATGAATTAAATGATGAAGAATGAAGGATTAATACAATGACAACAGTTTGGTAAAAAAGAGAATAAAAAACAGTCATAACAGTTATTAATGTAGGTACAATTATGAAGTGCTGGTGGTATTATGATGGCATTTGGGTAGTGCGGTACATAGAGTAAGCAGGAGCGAGAAGTGCATTAGATTACATGGGTTAGGGAAGAAGGGCTTGGGAGGGGCAGAGGGCTAGGCACAGCCTGGGTAGGCATTGTCGGGTGAGCAGCTGTGGTTCACAGAAAAGTGGTGAGGGGCAATGATGGGGAGGAATCATGAGTGGGAATAGGAAAGAGGAGGTAAGTTTCTTAGAGTTGGTGAGATAGATTAAGTTGGGATGGGCAGCAGAGATGAGGTGATTAAGGGTATTGAGGAAAGGGGGTGTCTAAGGGAAAGGTGATTAAGGGGGATGGGGTAGTTTCTTGTGAAGGGGGAGAGGAAAAAAAAAGGTGCAAAAGTAAATGCGAAGACCAAGGATCACTTGCAGCAAACACAGTTAATTTCTTGGGCAAGACAGGAGCAGAGAGCCACTTTGAATGGGCCCAGTTTGTTGATTTCATGGAGGGGAGCCAGGAGGTCATTGAGCCGTTTAGGACCATGGAATGCTAGTGATCTTTGGGCAAATGTGGTGCACTTAAGTGGCACCTGTAGCAAACCCTTAGCAGTGCCTCTGGTGTTTTTGGTGGTTGCAGCTGGTTTAAAGAGGTTGGTGGTGGAATCGGGCATTTGACCAAGGATTGATTTCTTCCCTAGCAGACAGGTTTGGAATTTTAACATTTGCTGAAGTGGGAGTCACACAGTTTCTTTATACAGTGAGCACATATGGGTCAGGTAGTCCACCCCGGGAGCTAGTCTACAGGCCTTATTTAGTAGGATTTTTATTCTCTTCATAGATGTATCCATGCTTGCCCCATATATCACCAGACCATAATCTATGATGGACAGTACTGAACTGCAAGTGACAAGTTTCAAGACATCTTGTGTCATTGTCTTCCTGTGCCGGCATAGTACTCCTACTCTGGTGTTCACTGATTTAATGACATGCTCAATATGCGAGGTGAAGGTGAGGGTATCATCGATGAGTATCCCCAGGTATTTGAAAGTAGATACCTGTTCATTGTATCACCTTTGTGGCTTTCGATAATCAGTGGTCTGAATTTTTCTTATTGTGGAGTAGAGGTAAAATCATATCCTTAGTTTTTTTTGTAGTTAAGCAGGAGCCTGTCTGCTCAAACCATGTTTCCAGCATTTGGAAGTTTAGTTGGAGATCATGGTTATTTTAGCCAGATCCTTTCCAGGTACCAAGATAAAAGCATCGTCAGAGTAGAGGAACATTCGAGCCAGACAGGTGGATGGTAGGGAGTTAATGAACAAACTTGATAGAAGAGGGCAGAGTATGGACCCCTGGGGTACACCAAGAGTTAATTCCTTAGGCTCAGAGAGTTGTCCAGATATTCTTACACATTGTGTTCTGCCTGAGAGGTAGCTTGCAAACCAGGCAACTGTATCTGGGGATAGGCTGGTGGATAGTAGGGTATTGAGGAGTAGTCGATGGTTGACTGTATCGAACACTTTTGTGAGATCTATAAAGATAGATTCCACAGCCATTCCTGCATCCAGTGCATCATAAATTAGACTAGTGTAGTCTATTAGAGCAGTTTGGATACTATGCTTTTTTCAGAAGCCGTGCTGTTGTGAACCTAGAAGATTGTGCTTTTCAAAGTACTCAGTTGACTGGTCCGATACTATCTTTTCTAGTGTTTTTTATAGGAGAGGCAGTATGGATATAGGCCTGTAATTTGATAGATTTGTCCTGTCACAGTTCTTGAATACAGGGATAATGAGCACAGATTTCCATTTGCCAGGGATGATGCCAGTACTAAGGGATTTGTTGAAAATCTTTGTAAGTGGCAATGAGACCTCGTCCAATGTAAGGGTGAGCATCTTCATGTCTACTTGGTCGCTGCCCATCCTTGTCTTACCTAGTACCCTTCTAACATATTTCAGGGTATCAATTCTGTTGATGTGTTTAAAATAGAAGGGTGGAGTACTATTATTTATTGGAGAGCGCAGGCTCATGTGAGGATGCTGTTTGGATGGTGGGGGGGATTGGTATTGGCTGGGTAATACTGTGCTAAGGTCTGTGAATGCCGAGTTGGAGGCATTGGCAATGTCACTCGGCTCATGCAGTGTACCTGATGATGTAATAATTAGGTCTGGAGGAGGTTTGGGATCCTTTCCTGTAAGGTATTTCACTGTATTCCAGAAGTCCTTACCATTGTTCCAGGTCCTGCCCAGCAACTCTTTGTAATATTTGGCTTTGGCCTTTCTAATAAGATATGTGCCACAGTTTCTAGCTGCCTAGTAGGCAACGAGGTCAGCTGGTTTCCCTGTGGGTTTAGCTTTATGCCATAGGGTGTCTCTAAGTTGCATTAGCTGTAGGAGGGGGCCAGTAAACCATGGAGTTAGGTTTACTTTAACTTTCTTTATCTTGATGGGGGCAAATACTGTATATTGCATGCAGTTGTGAAGATACAGTAGCAGCCACAGACACTGCCAGATATTTCCTGAAATTTCTGTGATATTTCCAGATATATCGAATGCTTTCTCCATTTCTACAGTGGGGCAGCAGAGAGAAACTCTTTAGAAATTTTGCGAAATATCTGGAAATAGCTGGCAATGTCTGTGGCCACTACTGTAGTGCAGAAGTATTCAAGGGCTTGGTCGACTTCCTGGGTTCTATCTAACATTGACCAGTCGATCCAACTAAGGTATTGCTTGAACGATCCTAACTGACCCATCCTAAGACATCATTTTTTTGTGAGTTGTGGTGCATGCTTCATAAACCTGTTCGTCCATGTGAACATCCTCGGTGGAGTGGTCACTGAGGGAGTCCAGGAGTACAGATACCTCAGTGATGTGGCCAGGGCAGGTGGTGAGCAACCAGTCAATTTGTGTGCTTGTGCCCATTTTGTAGTTATGTCTAGTGGCTTGTGTAACCATTTGGGTTAAGTAGAGGCCCTCAATTTGATCCTTGGAGGTGGCTGTGACATTGGATAGCCAGTTAGTATTGAAATCTCTGACCATTAGTTGTTCCCCATTTTGATTAATTTGCCTTTGACTGTCAAGGAATTGTGCTATCCTTGAAGTTTGCTTGCCTGGTGGTATATAAACTGTCAAAAGCACCAGAGTCTTATTTTGCAAGCTGACCGATAGTTTGATGGAGAGTACTTGCATTTCACTGGATCGTGTGCTGTTCAGTAGTATCTGACCCTTGATCTTGTTGCAGAGGTAGACCAGACAACCACATCCCTGTTTAGACAGTCTATCCTGTCTGTATGTTGTGTAGCCATCTAAGGAGATGGTGGCATCAGGGGGTTTTGGGGACAGCCAGGTCTCAGTTAGTGCGATAACATCAGGCTTGATATGAGCAACATAGGCCTGGAACTGTGGCAGCTGAGATAGAAAGCTACCAATGTTTAATGACACAATTTTGAGGTGGCCAATACCTTTGACATTGCCAGTTCTCACTGGACCAGGGTTAGGGTGCACATTCCCAGAGATAAAGAGCAGAATTATAATTAGTTTCCTGAGGTAACGAGTCAGGTATGTCCATGTTAAATGAGTAGGTTTGCCCTTAATACGCATGCGGTTTTAGTGGCATTAGCGGGGGCAAAGTGTTGAAGCAGGGAGGTAGTAGTTATCACTAGCAATACATAGCATGAGAGTTGTTGAGGTGGTAGTTCATGTTTGGTGAAATGTGATAATTTGAGAGAATCCTCGTTCAAGCATTATTCAGTTTGAGAGAATCCTCATTCAAGCACTATTAAGAGTATATGGTATATGCTTATCTTTACTATATTTAATGCATAGAAACATGCTACTTTTTTGTCATAAGTTGGAAAATACAGAATATATCAAAACCATAAATGCATGTAAGTAGATTATAAATTGTATGTTATAATATGGCCTACAGGGGTGCATGCAAGCATTGTCCACCATGTCTAATTTTACCTAAGCATTTCAAAAGCAAACTTTATGGTTCTCCTTGGCTCACCTGAAGGTAGATTGTAAAGGTTACTAGTTAAGCTTGGTTTCATCCATATGGTCCATTTGGGCATAATCTATATCATCATTTTCCATTTCAGCCAGTCCTGGGAGTGGTCTATTTTTAGTGAAGCATCTAAGTGGAGGAGCATATCTCAGTTTTATCCCCAGAACATGATTGTATAAGGCCTCGGGTTTTACACAGATATCAAGGAGTCTCCAGCACATGGAAGTTGCAGTACAAAAGAAAGCAAACACCGAGGTTAATTGGCTGAAGCAAAGGAATGCAGTAACAGTAGGCCACATCACTAGTTTGTGGATATGTTCTTTATCACCAGGGCTAAAATGTTTATCAGAGATGAGTAGGCTGGATTGGGAAATGGTGATCTCTATTTCATGGAGTTCTTCGTTGTCTCAGAGACAGTCAATGTTATTTGCAAAGTTGAAGTCATGACCGTGAAATGAAGAAATGGGAGCAATTTCCATGTCTTGGAAAATAGGATAAAGAGGATACAGAGTGACATTTCTGAAACAAATGTGTGAACCTGTGGGAACAGAGAACAGTACTACCTTGCTGGGTAGAGCAAGTTTAGTAGTAGCACCATGTCTGCTGTAGCTGACAATAACTTCAGTAACATCAGTACTAACTGGCCATTGAGATCCTACAAACTCAGTATGGGTTTTCTTAACTTCACCTGCTCGGATCAAGGTAACCTTGCATTTGCTGGTGCATCAGCATTATTGAATCCACAAAAGACTTTAGTGATATCCTTTAGAAAAGGTTTGTTGGGGCACAGCCAATGTTGTTCTTTGGTAGTTTGACACATTTATACCTTTAGAACGAAGTATAGGCTGGGGTTCAGTTCATGGTATGCCACTATAGGAGAGGTTTTAATCTTCACATAGGTGTCTCCTTGCCAGGTACCTACATTACGAATGGTCTTTACTTTATAGACATTTTGTTGTTCTGCTAGGGAACATTATATATGAAAGAAATGATCATTTCATCTATATCTACACGGACAGGAATGGTGCTTCCAAAACTGCAAGCAATGCTCACTTGGATGGGCTTGATTTTCTGTTTGGTGATTGCACTCAAAATTTCTGTCTTTAATTCTGGAGGGATTAAGTAGGGGGAATTCCACTGGCATTAAATTGCCTATCCCACTATATACTCTTCTCTCAACATTTCTTAAGTAATTAATCTTATCTGGTGAATGGTGGTGAGATCTTCGCCCACAGTTTGATCTAAGTTACTGAGTTTCTGCATGATATTATTAAGAAGGGCAGGATGGAGGTTAATCATAACTACAGTATCTCCTACGGTTTTTCCTATTTCACCCAGAATCTTTTATTGGGTGGAGTGTTGTGCCTTAATATTACCCACATCTTTCTGAAGTTCAGTGACAGTAGTGTAATTATTTTAGAGATTTTAACAGAATTCATGATATTCATGCCTAATCTAAAAGCTGTTCCTAGTACTCTGAGACCAGTAAAGAATAAGGTTGGAGATCTCACTACATTAGCTGGTTGCTCTGGGGTAGCGGGAAACACCATAACATTGTTTAGCTGGAGTGGAATGTTTTTCATATCTCTCATAATATAGAGCATGTATTCTTGGAACCATATGTTGCCCTTTTTGGATAACCAAATTGTCTTCACATGCTTTAAAATCACATATTGAGGGTTAAAGAAAATATAGATCTTCTTCATCACTGCTCAACATTTAGTGATGAGGAGTCCTATTTCATCCCATAGCATGATGCCTGATGGTAGGCCAGGAGTGACCATCACTGTATACAGTACATAGCTCAGGCATAGCATCAGGGCCATAAATCTAGCAGTGGCTCGGACTCTTACCTACAAGAGATGAAGCAAAAATACTTTAATCATCTGGCGTTCAATCTTTTTTTTTATATTTAAAATTTGTTATTAGTTTGCATCATATTCAAGTTTGGTACAGAACTGAGACTTATGCAATTTCATATACAAAATAGTATTACATTTCATTTGGAAGGTCATTAATACAGAATTAATTGCACTAGAAAGGAAAAAGAAGGGAGACCACATCATTATTCATATATATTGCACACTGTTGGCCTCACTCCCTAGAGCAGGACCTGGATGGATTCCCAGTCTGTAATGAGGGATATAGGTGATAGGAGCTATTCCAGTTTTCTTTGTGCTCCTAATGATATTATTTTCTCCCTAAGAAGGAGGTACCAGGTTCTTCATCCCAGGCAACCAGGCTAGGGAGCCGAGAACTGATAGTATAGCCAATCAGTCCATGGCACCCATGCCCTTTATGTTTTTTTTTTTCAGTGTTCTATCAGTTTGCCATTCCTCTCTCAGGGAGTTGATGGCTGGGACCTCGTAGAAGGAAAGAGATATGTTTAGGTCTGGCTCAAAGTTGCCAGTGGAAAAGATAGTGTCCCAAGAGAGAAATCTGTTTAAAGGTTTCGAGTCTGAATGTCTCTCAGATGCCAGAGGGAGGAGATCTGGCATGAGCAGACAGTAGAAGAGGAAAGAAAGGAAAAAGAGGGGGGTGAGAGACAGGCCCTGAGGAGGAGGGTGCAACTCCGCCTGTCCTGCTATGTGGCTAGCCTCATGGGACAAAATCAGTGTAGATTTGGAGCTGATACATCACCCACTTCCTCCATTTTATTTCAAATTGAGTCACATGGTTTGTAAGTCTGGTTGACATTCATTCCATCCTACAGATTTCTTTCGACAGGTCTCTTCATGCTGCATGGGTAGGGGAGGTGTCAGTGTGCCATAATCTAGTAATAATTTTTTTTTGCTGCTAGTATCAATGTGTTAATGATTTTGAGGGTTTGACTTTTTATGTGGAACTGGGTTGGTGGAATGGCCAGGAGAATAAACGATTGGATTATCTTATTGGGACAGTCAAAAATGGTCTCTATCTCCTGTGTCACATTCTGCCACAATGTGCAGAGGCATGGACAGGTCCTCATCACATGTGCATGGTTGGCTTGCCCCTCTCCACAGCCCCTCCAGCAAGCACCAGCCTGTGGTCCTATGAATTTTGCTAGGGTTGCTGGAGTGCGAAAGTATGGGAGTCGCAGCTTCCACGCATATTCCCACCAGTAGGGGTGCCCCTGTGAGTCTCAGTGCTAAGGGGGTATATTTATGCCATTGCTCCAAAGTGTGGTCTGTGCTGATCTCCCTATTCCACTGGAGCAGCATGTTATTAGTTGTGGTCTTAGAGCTCAGCTGGATGGCTTTGTAGGAGAGACCAATAAGATGCGGTTCTATGTTTCCTCCTATGTGGGTCTGTAGGAGACGTATTATCGGAGTTGGTTTCTCTGCTAGCTGGGTTAAAGATTCGTCGTATGGTTTAAGGAATGAGTGCAACTGCAGATACTTATGGAAATCTTTCTGTGGGACGTGTTTTGTAGCACCACAAAAGGTGCTATTCCCGTTGGGGATATTAGTTGTGACATGTATTCCAACCCAAATCATCTCCATGAGAGGAAGGTTTTGTCTATTCTGTTCAGAGGGAAGGATGCGTCAAATGCTATTGCCCATAGGTATAGCTGTTCTGAAGGGGAGAGAAAGTGTTTTGATATGTAGTGCCAGTGCTTATACTGTATGTCTCTGCTGTGTATTGTGTGAATCGGTGAAGCGGTAGAGATGAGGGGGGTTACCAAAAATATACCTGGAATGATCCTGGGTATCATTTAGGATATGTTCAATGATTTTCCAATATGGCCTGTAGGCCAGTGTCAACCAAAGGCAGAGTATGCGTAGCTGAGTGGCCAAGGCATAAGTCATCAGGCTTGGAAGGTTGACCCCTCCCTTGTCCCTTGGAAGTTGCAGAATAGGGAGACCGATTCGGGGGGGGGGGAGGGGTTGCCCTGTCATATAAATCTGGAAATAATCCTATTCCAAGACCTAAAATAAAAGGGGTCTGAGAAGAGAGGCAGGGTCTGGAGAAAGTATAAAATACGAGGAAGTATATTCTGATGGATTATTTCTATCCTATGAAAGAATCCTATGGGTAACAATGTCCACCGGGACAGATCCGCAGAAATTTGTTGGGTTATGGGTTCGTAATTAAGCAATGCCAAGTGGTCTAAATTCTTTGTGAGCTTGATTCCCAGATGCCTTACTGCTTGTCTATTCCAACAGAAGGGGAAATTATCTTTTAATCAGGTTGTGGGGAGAATAATTATATAGTAGGACCTCCATCTTGGGTGAGTTTAGTTTGTAGCCAGATAGGGCACCAAATTTGGCTAACTGTTCCCATAACGCAGGTGTGGAAGTGTCCAGAGAAATAATCGTTAAGAGGATATCATCCACAAATAGGGATATCTTGTATTGGCGGCTCCAATTGATATTCCTTCTATGCATTGGTCTCCTCTAATGGCCACTACCAGGGGTACTAAGTAAAGGGCAAACAAAAGTGGTGACAATAGGCAGCCCTGGCAGGTGCCTTTAGAAAGAGGAAATGGTTCCGAAATGGCCCCATCTAGTTTGAGATGGGCATGGGCTGACATGTAAATGTGTTGGAGGGTTGAAATTAAGGATGTAGGAAAGCCGAATCATTCTGGTGTGATCCACAAGTAGGGCCACGCCACCCAGTCAAAGGCTTTCTCAGCATCTAAGCTTATTAAGGTCAGGGGGATCTGTCTGGTGGTTGCATAATCGATCAGGTGCAGATTTCTTCAGACACTGTCATGAGGCTGTCTGTATCTGACATATCCCACCTGGTCTGGGTTTATAGGAGATGGAAAGAGATATTCCAGACGTCGGGCCAAAACTGACATGAAAATTTTATAATTATAGTTCAGCACTGATATCGGCCCATATGATGCCAGGTGGTGTGGGTCCTTCTGTGGTTTTAATATTGCCATTAGGGTAGTATATTTCCATGAGGGGGGTCCTTCTTGAATCTCCCTATAAGCCTGTTGGAGATCTAATGAGACCTCGTTTTTGCAGATTTTATAAAATTCTATTAGATATCCATCTGGGCCTGGCACTTTTTGAGTCTTAGCATCCCTCAAGACTGCTTCTGTTTCTGCCATGCTGATCGGGTTTGCTATGGACCTTGCTTGGTCCTCCATAAGACAGGGGAGTGGGACAGTCTCCAGGTAGGTGGTTGCCCAGTCCTCCTGAGGGTGGGACTCAGCTGTGTAGAGCTGTTGATAGTACTTTGCCATGGCCCTTCTTATATCCTGTGGTCTTGTCAGGAGGATACCTGACTCTGGGTCTACTAATTTTATGATGCAAGATTGGGCTTTATGTTGGAGGAGTTTGTGGGTAAGGTTTCACGCCCCTAATGGCCCCTCTTCATAATGAGGTTATTTTAAATATAGGAGCTTCTGCTCTATTTGTTGATCCTGTATTTTTTTAATGTCTTGTTTGACTCTCTTTATTTGGGAGGAGAGGGAAGAGTCTCCCTGCTGCTGAAATGCTTGTAGTGTATGGAACTTGACGAGGAGTTCCTTTTGTCTCATTTCCCTGGATCTTTTCTGTTTTGCTGTGTGTGAGATTATTTCCACTCTCAGGACTGTCTTTAAGGAGTCCCATAATATGGCCAGGGAAATGTCGGGATCTCTGTTCTCTTCCCCAAACTGTTTCACTGTCATTTTAACTAGATCTCTAAACTCTGGGTCCCTAAGATGTGTTAAATTTAATCTCCAATGTGTAGATCTAGGCTGCCTACCCAGATCTTATTTTAAATAGACTGGGGAGTGGTCCGAGAGGAGGGTCGCTCCATGTCGGATGTCTCGGATGGTCTCCATGTGTTACACGGTGGTGAGAACATAATACAGCCAGGAAAATGTGCCCACATGGTGGGCATAGTGGGTATACTCTCTAATGGATGGAAAGAAATGCCTCCATGCGTCCACCAGTCCAAGGTGGGCTATTGTATGCTTAAGATATTTTTACAGGGGGGGTAGTTTAGTGCCCTTTCATGCTTGACGTATCCAGGTCTGTGGATAGGGTGACATTTAAATCACGCCCCAAGATCAACTGTCCCTTCAATATTGGGAGTAGTTTACTGAAAAATGTCTGAGCAACAGACTTTTTTGATCGTGGGAGGAGATACAGTGACACCAAAGTTACCTGGGTTGCATGCAGGGTACCCGTGGCTATGACATAGCAGCCCTCAGGGTCAATGATTTGGTCCTCCAATGCAAAGGGGATCCCTTGGGCTACAAAAATGGCTATTCCATGTCTCCTCCCCGAAGGGTGAGATGAAGCTATCCTTGTAAATTTGTCATGTTCACTCGGTGAGAGGTGTGTTTTAAGCAACAAGGCATGACAGTGGGTGTGTTATGGTGGGATAATGGCCCACCTTAGGGTGGGTTGAAGCATGAGGCGTAGCCGAGGGCTTCCACCACCCGAGAAGGGCAGTTAGCCCACCATAACACACCCCCAGAGTGCCCTATTGCAATTATGAAATGGGTCATTTTTAGTAAATTTTATGTATTTTTAAACATAATACTTTCAGCTGGGCCACTGTGCTAGGATAATGGCCCAGCTGAAAGCAGCTTTCTGCCAATCAGCATTCAGCATTTTTTCTACCCATTTTATAATCCTGTAATAATATTACTTCTGGTTTATCCCTCTTTAATTGATGGTTCAGATGGTAATGTTTGACAGGGCTATGGATCCTATTCACATTGAAGGACACCACCAAGGATGGATTAGCCATTGGGAAAGCGAGTTAGGTGGTCTTGGTGTGTTAAGGCCTGAGTTACTCCTCCTCCCCAAGGACTAGGATTGGTGTGGTAGTAAAGACGGGATAAAGAAACAGTAAAAAGTCCAGCAAAGAAGGTGTGAGCAGTAAAACAGATAGCTCACTGTGATTATTCTGGTCTATGGTGAAAAAACAGCAGTTTTTTTAGCTTAATCTTGCACTTTGGCATCAAACCATCTATTACATAAATATGTACACCACACTCTTGTGTGATTGTTACAAGTAAACATTTGTGTTGCCATTGGGTTGTGCATTTGAGAAAGAGTAATGTGCTCGGGGACAGCCCAGGTTCAAGTTGTCTCAGTGGCGCAGCTGGTTAGTGCAATCGGAACAGTATTCCGGGCAGCCTGGATTCAAGTCCCAGCTGAGGCACTTACTTCTTTCTTACCTCTGCTTGTATGTGTTCCATAAATATGCACACCACACTCCTCCTGAGTGATTGTTACACATAATACAACTTGTGCCAACAGGGCACTTGATAAACAGTAAATGAACCACACCCTATCAATCAGGGCACCTCTCCCCAACTGTGGGGAGAGAGTCTGTGGTAAGGAACATTACAGTGTGACTTCCTAGGTAGGGAGACTATTAAGTCCCCTAAAAGAGGAAAGATGAATTATTTCTTGTGGTGATAGGGCACAGCAGAAGCTGTGGGCCCCTGTAGCAAAGTATTGCCGCCTAAGCAGGGGACCAAGGGGAGATCACCCTCTCCTCTGGTCCGCTGCCAATATCACACCCAGTGCGAGGAAAAGAGCCTGTTATATGGCTCAAAGTCTACACCCTGTTGAAATGGTTGGCCTTCCAGGGGTAGCAGTCCACAAGCTGTTCTCCTACTTATTTTCCATACCTGTCTGGTCACCATGTGTCTTAGTGGCCCTGCGCTGCCTCCCCAGTGGCCCTAGGGCTCTTCAGGTATGATGTCAGGGCTGTGCGTCAAGAGCCCTCAACCCTGACATCAGTCCCCTGTTGGCATGCTGCTTTCCCATTTGTTGCACAGTCCCTTAGTGTCCTATCCATTCACCTTGTGGGTTACACTGAGGGCATCTGTTGGGTCTCTGTCATCGCCCCCTCATGCAGGGAAAGCCACTCAGTCCCAGCACCTCCCAACGCCCTCCAGGAGGCCCCCAGCAATCCAGGTGGACTGCTCTTCTGCTGTTGGCAAAGCTGAGCTCTCTGTTGTTCATGCAACAGCATCTCCCATCCTCCCCTCCCCACCAGCAGGGAGTCCCCCATCACCGGTACGATCTTAGTACATCATGCAAGGGGATCACTCCTCATCACCCCCCCATGTGCACTCCAGTGGTGGCCCTTGGTGGGACGAATCCCTCTCCAGGTCATCATCGTCTCTGTTGGTAGGTCCTAGATTTTATAAGTGGGGGTGGCAGGGACAGGCAACACAGCCATGAGTCTCCCCATCCCCACCCCCCCAGCCCAACCCCTAAGGGAGCTTGAATAGCAATAAGCTGTGTCCCCACATCAGTGCGCACAGGTCCATGAACATGTCACTTGGCCCAGGCTTCCTCAGTATCAATCAGATCATTCTACCTCCAGTGTGGGGACCAATAAAGCATCCCAACCATGGCTGCCAGACATCACCCTGTTGATCTCCTCCCGAGAAAGCTACCACCCATGGGGGGAGGGAGAGGGACTGTAAACCCACACAGGGCAATGCACATAGACTGTAGGGGCTATTGTTGTTCCTAATTTATCCATGTGAGCCCCATCCCCCCCCACCACCATGCCACACACTGCCCCAGGGCCACAGTCTGGTGCTCCGGATGGACCTCGTCCTCCAGGAGGAGGAGGAGGAGAGGGGAGGGGGGCCAGAACCACCCTCCATCCCCCTCCAATCGGGTCCACAAATGGGGAGCGGGGGCAAAATTGGAACAAGAGAAGGACATCCTCATTCCTCCGCCCCATCAAGAGGAAGCTCCCTCCCAGTACCCCAGGTATAAAGGTGGTCTGGGTGGGTGGGGGGCCTCAACCTCACCTATTTCAGGGTTCCTTCATTTATTTGTGGTGGTACCATAGTACCTCACAACCCTCCCCCCAGATCGAGCCCCCCAAAACTCTCAGTGAATGGCACTCTTATTCTTAGAGTATATACATGCATTCCTGTCAGTTTGTTTAAAGACAGGGTGAACGATTTTCAACAATCATTTATAAGCAGTTCCAGCCAGGCCTCATTATTCTTAGGCCTATATGAAGATCTGATTCAAGGCCTGCACCTTCAAGTCAAGCAATGAAACTACTGGAATTATCGTCACAGTGTATGTAGACTGGGCTGTGGGACCATCATTTTACTTTTGGAGTGGGTCTTGAGACAGACACGAATGTTGTTAGCTCCAAAGGGAGTCCCGGTTAAAAGCCTGCTCTATGTTGCCATGGCTAAAAGCCACTAGGCTGCACAGGGAGATTGGTCAGTTGGTCGCCGGCCTCCTCAGGTCCACTTCGCCATTTGGTAACAAGTCAGTTTACTCTTCTATGGTGTCACAACTCTGCACTCAACATGAAAAAGGGAAAGGAAAATAATGTACCTTGGACAACAGCTGATCATCGCTCTTCGTTACCTCCAGGAGTTCAGTTACGATGTGGGCTGCCTGATGAAGGACTGCAGCATCAGCCTGATTTCCTCCATCGTCATATGGTCTTGTCGTCTGCGCTCTGAAGTGGAGGCTACTACTGACCATGGTGTTTCCTGCTGAATAGAAGGTCCCTGCCATTCTTGCAGGTGTTCTTGTTGGCATGGAGGGAGTGGTACCTCAATTCCCTTGGTAACCAGGTCTTTCATTGCTTCCTCTGGGGTGCAATAGGACTTTTGACCCCCTTGGATAGAAGACTGTGAGCCTGGCTGGATATGGGGTTTGAAATTTCAGCTGGTGAGCGCATAGCATTTTTAATATTGGTGAGTATGCTCTCCATTTAGCCGTGACACCTGGAGAATAGTCATTATCAAAGAAAAGCTGAGTGTTGTGGTATTTTACCTGCCCCATTCTCCAGGCTCTGATTAACAGGTCCTGTTTTGTAGCATAGTTAAGGAACTTAACAGTCACTGACCTGGGCTTATCAGTAGGCATTTTAGGCTTGGGTTAAAGGGCCCTATGTGTCCTTTCAATATCTATGGGATAGGCCGGGTCCAATTGTAATATTTCCCGGAGCATGTCATTCAGAAATGCCTCCATGTCCCTGGCTTCTGCATCCTCCAGTACTCAACATATACATATATTGTTCTTTCTGGAATGATTCTCCAAGTCCTTGTTTTTGTCTCCCAGACCATGGCATTCGTGAAGTGTGTATGCCATGAGGCACTCAAGGCAATCGATTCCGGTGTCTGCCTCTCCAACCTGTGTTTCCATTAGTTGGATCTTTGTATCTAACTTTGTGAGGTCCTCCCATAACTCAAGTTTAAAATCCCATACCTCTGCTCGAAACTCCCTGAGCTCAGTTAGGATTGCTGCATTGGTGGGTTGCTGGTTGTCCATCGGGCCCGTCGCCATGCTGGGAGAGCCAGTTGAGGGGAGCGGGTCAGAACTGATTATTTCTGTCGTTGTCAATGCTGGTGTGCTTCGGGCTGCCTGTTTCTTCCTACCTATCTAGCAAGTAGGTGCTCCTTGGTTAACTTTATCCAGCTAATTTTGACTTAAGAGAGTTTGTTTTAGAAGCTTTTATGTCGGGTTTGGCTAAGAGCGATGTGCCAGGTGTTACTCCTCCATTACCACTGGAACCGGAAGTCCCTGGCGTTCAATCTTACTATGAAATTTTTAGCTAAACATCTGCTCAGCTCCTTATGCTTTCAGCTATTTACATTGTAACCAACTGTCTTGTGGATTATAACTGCTTAGGCCTGATCAGCTGAGACTGTTCTCCCTCAGTGTTTTTTGCAGTCTCCTGACAGGGGCGGTAAACTCTCAACTGATTGATGAAGATCCATTTGTAAATCAGTTTCCCATAACCTGTACAGATTTTGAGTTGGTATATGACTGGTATGAATTTCACAGTGATCTCTTGAGAGCCTGTCCAGTTGAGCACAAATTTCTTAACTGGCAATTTCTGTTTTGCAAAGTTGAAGTAGAGAATTCTGTCTCCTATTATATTCTTGTGGGGTGGTTTTCTGATCATAATAGGTCTTCCAACCTTCTGCACTTCTCTCAAGGTTGTCTTGAGGAAATACAAAGATTTCCTGTAAATATTATTTCAGATTGGACGAGTATTCATCTGTTATCATGGTGACAACCAAATTGATGTTGCCAACATTGTACAGTAGGTGTAGTGGGAAAACTATATTTCTACCAGTCATCATTTTAAATAGGGTGACACCCATGGAACAGCTAGATGTTGCACAGATACCATAAGTACAAAAGGAAGTCTGACATCCGAATCTCAGCCAGAGGTGGAGCTGTACTTCCAAAAAATGCTCATAATGGTCCAATTTGCTCATTCTACTTTTCATGATGATTTGTGGGTGATACAATACTTGGAGTTTCATACACACTTCCAAAGTTTTGCACACTTTGGCCATCACTTTGGCAGTGAAGTGTGTTTCTCTTTCAGATTCCACTGTCATAAGTAGGCCCCATGTAGTTAAAATTTGATTTACCAAGAAGAAGGCAGTGGTTTCTGCAGCGTCATTTGGAGCAAGGAGCCATTAAACCATTTCATAAACAAACATGTAACTGTGAGGAGGTATTTATTACCTCTTCAAGGAGTTTTCGTATCTCAAGTTTAGTTCGATTCAACATAGGATAAACAGTAAAATCCCCCTGCTTGTGAGCAAGCTGGAGGAACTCCAGAATCAATTGCAGCTCAGTGAGGCATTGTTCTCTGTGTTTCTTTTTATAGGCCACACATTGGATGATTTATCCCCTTAGAGCAGTTTTCAGGGTATCCCATAAGATCCATTCTGTAATGCCCTCTCCCTGATTCTTCTGTATAATGTGTGGGATTTGGATTTTGAGAAGGTGGGTACATTTCAGGTTCCTAAGTAAGGCAGCATTGACATAGGAGGTGGGTTTGTAAAATTTTTGGTGGGGCCCAGGGGTCAGGGGTCAAGCCCCACCCCCTGACCCAGGGGTCAAGGCCCCACCCCCTGCAGTGAACAAAGTCCAAAACAGAGCAGGATACACCAGGTTTTGTTATCAGTAGGCTAGTAGAGGAGGCAATAATCATGAGAGAATCCCCACCCACCCCAACACTCCAGGTCCCCCAGATCAAGTCACTCACACAATTTCTGAGAACAATGCGCCCCCTTCCGGGCTGCCCAATGTGTTTAGCAGAGGTCAGGAGAGACAGAGTGTGCCATAAATGGAGTCAGTAATGCATTTCACTGCATACCCATATATGCCATTATTACCAGGTAGGTAGGTTATAGACAAAGAATCGGAGACTCTCTCTATGTGCCCATGGCCAGCCATGTCCAAAGAAAGTATCTACAAAGTACTGTATCTTTTCTAGAAAGATACTTTATATATCCTTTTTTGGACATGGCCATAGACACATAGAAGACCAGGGGTCGAAATTAAGTTTTGCAGCCAGTAGCCAAATGGGCTAGTGACTGGGAAAACACACGAGCCCAACAGATATTTTACAGCTGCACAGTTTTGTCCTAGCAATCCAAGAGCCATTATATACAATAAATATACTTTTCAGTAGCCATGGGCCCATATAACAAGAGAGAAGAAGTAAGAACCCTAAAAATAACTCAGCTGGCTGGCAGCTGTTGCTTTTTCATGCTTCCCTGTGCAGTTTAATGAAGAATGCAGCTGCCTTTTTTTTGTTTTACTTTCTCATTATGCTATAAAGGTCACACTCTCCAACTGGTCTTTTTGACCTTTCTCAGGTCATATCTGTGCCCCCATCTCATCACCACACCATTATCTTCTCCCAGGTAGCTTAACCCCCCCTCCCTTCGAAATCTCTGTTGATTAACACTGACAAATGCTTTAGCAAAAAAATGTAACATTGTACAGTTTTCAGCCCAACAGAAATATCACTGAACTGGGGTTTATTTCATCTCACTAGCACGTGTCCCACTGGGAACACGTCTGTAATGTTTGATTATAGCTTTAAGTGGATTCCCAAACTTTTTGTCGATCACAATCTGAAACATGGGAAAGACTCTGTTTTGTCAAGGGATACATACTTCACATATAACATATAAGCCTGCAACCTTTAATTAGAATTTTGCAGTTTGTTTTCTGCTCCTTGAGGCTGACACTTTGAAAAAATAATCTTCATTCCTTATTGTTAATAAGCATTTTTTCTTTTCCCCTGTGATATTTGCAAGAAACTGATAAACAAACACACACTAATCACAGTAGTGGTGGCAATGATTTGTTAGCTGAATATGAGATCAGGCAGATGCAAAACGATGATCTGATTGGGGCTATGATTGCACTGACAGGAAAGGTAAAGGACATTCATATTTCAGAAACTAACTATTAGCACTACATGACTTTGTTCTTGTATTTCCAGGAGGGAAGAAAAATGTCCTTGCTGTGTTGCTGCTTACCCCCATGACAGGGCCTTTAGGATGGGATGGGAACAGAGACCTAGCTTACTGGCTAGCTTGCTAACTTGCTTGCTGAAGACTTCAGCAAGACAGCAAGCAAATTAGCAAGTTGTCAGTAGGCTAGGTCTCTGTTCCTGTCCTGAAGCTCCCCAGGCTGTTCCCCCATGCATCAGACACTGCAGAGCTGCCAGAGACAGAGTTCACCCCCATGCCCATCAGTGTAGTCACACACTGCTGCAGAGACAGACCACCAGGTCCACTTCAGTCACTGGACTCAGCATCCCTCCCATCCATCCTCACAGAGGCAACATCAGCATCCCTCCCATCCATCCCCACAGAGACAACATCAGCATCCCTCCCATCCATCCTCACAGATGCAACATCAGCATCCCTCCCATCCATCCCCACAGAGGCAACATCAGCATCCCTCCCATCCATCCCCACAGAGGCAACATAAGCATCCCTCCCATCCATCCCCACAGAGGCAACATCAACATCCCTCCCATCCATCCTCACAGAGGCAACATCAGCATCCCTCCCATCCATCCCCACAGAGGCCACCACACCTTATTACCTCGTTACTGCAGTGCTTACCCCCATGACAGGGCCTTTAGGATAGCAATGGAGACCTAGCCTACTGGCTAGCTTGCTAACTTGCTTGCTGAAGGCTTCAGCAAAACAGCAAGCAAGTTAGCAAGCTAGTCAATAGGCTAGGTCTCTGTTTCTGTCCTGAAGCTCCCCAGGCTGTTCCATTCTTATTTAGTTTCTGCATGGGTAACATTTACCAAATTGCCATCAACATCCCTAACAAAACAGTCTGGCATTTGTTAAAATAAGTTTAAATGTGCCAGCCCCTCCTCTAGCATGGGCTAAGCAGCCCAGAGTATACCATGAGCTGAAGTGCCTGAGGAGCAGGGTTGGTTTCCTAGCCTGATTGCCAAGAGACACCCTGTGAATGTGCACCCCATGGAACAGTTCTGCTGCTGCAGCCTACCTTTGCTGCCTGATACTGTCCTCCTCTGCTGCTCCTCGAGTTGAGCTGCTCTGTGCTGCCACGGGCTGCCTGGACTGAAGTACCCCACCTGGCCACTTGCAGGCCTGCTGCCTGCCTAAACCTCCCTAACCCCACCCAGCGTGCTCGGGTCGCCCACTTGCTCTACTCCCCTCTGGAGCGCTAGTCTGCTCAGCCTGCTTGTATTTGTTGCTGCTGCCTGCTGGTGACCATGCCCGCAGCTGTCCTGGTTACTCTCCTTGGCCACCAGACCCCGGGCTCTCCCTCTCCCTCCTCACCAGCCTGACTCCTTGGACTATGACTGGCCTGCTACGCTGCCTGGCTGCTGCTGGTGTGGTGTCCTGGACTCCCAGCCGACTACTGACTCCCGCCGTACCCGCACCACTGGTCTTTGGCTGTTATCTCCGGCTCCTCCCTCTTCTGGATGGACTCCTGGACCTCCACCTCTTCTCTTCTTCTAGGCCGGCCTGCCACTCACTCTCTCCTGCCACCTGATGGAATCATCACCTTCTCACATACACTGACACACACAGAATCGCCTCGATGCACGCACTCATATTACGCCCAACACAAGCCCTCCCCCTGGCCAATCGCAGTGCGGCAAGTTGAAAAATCCCTCTGAACCACAATGATTTTCTGGGGGGGGGGGCACAAAGGGAAAGGCACCAATTTTAAATAATGCCAGCTGCCCCACCAGCCCAATTAAACAGCGAGGGGGGGTGCGGTCACAGTCAGCAGAGGGCACATGCAGAGAAACCAAGGGGAAAAAATACCTTAAAAAAAAGGCAGTACGTGACAAAATATTGCTGGCGCTCAGCCCAGGTCAAAAAATATTGCTGGGGCCAATGCCCCATGGGCCCATACAACACGGAGCCTATGAGCATTGAACCACTATTTCCTCAGTTCTGGTTCTCTATCTAATGCTAATGATAACCAGATGGGTGCATGATCAGATAGCAGAATTTGACCAATGTGAGTATCTTGTACTCAGTCTGCATGTTCTCCTGCAATCAAGAAATAATCTATTCTTGAGTAAACAGAGTGGGGGTGTGACTAGAAAGTGTAATCCCTAGTATCATGGTGGAATGTCCATTAAACATTTAGCATGTTTCGGTCCTTAAGTGGCGCATGGAGGACAAGGGTTTGTTGTGTCTTTCATTGGGTCCATGAGGAGGTTCAGATCTCCCCCATTTATCAGGGCTCATTTGGAGTGACTGAGTATGTTATCCATCAATAGTTGTGAAGTGGAAGCATCCATCCCAGAGGGTGAGTAAAGGCTAACTATCATCACTGTGTTTCCCTGAAGCTGGCCCCTGACCAAGGCTAACCGGCCTTCTTTATCTGTAAATGTATCATCTGTTTATAGTATAGAATGTTTGAAGACTAAGATAGCAGCTCCTCATCTCCTGGCATGTTTATAAAAGGACTCTATTACTTGTTTAAACCTATATTTATGTAACTTGATATGCTCTAGGCTTGAAAATGTGTATCTTGTAATAACAAGAGATCAGGTCTTAGCTTTTTCAGCATTGTTATAACTTTGGTCCTTCGTATAGGGGAGCCCAACCTGTTCATGTTCTGAAACACAGTTCTGAAATGTGACATAGGTTATCTTATAACTAGTTGCACCTGTCCTGATATGTATAGGTACAGTTCCTCTGCACAACATATTTCAAGCTATCTAATAAACTAGTCTAAATACTTAGACATAGTGACATTGCAAAGAATAATTTGTACCGAATGCACCTATATATTTGCAGAAAAGGCCTAAATTACCTGTTCAACAACCCAGCCCCATAGAAAACTATTAAACTAGGGAAAAACATGGGAATGAACTAGTAACTATGTGTGGGGAGACGTCAACTGGGCTGTATTCCTCACTTGTGAACCAGGGGTAGCCCCCACTCTGAAAAGGCTCTCCCTAGTGTAGAAGGAACATGACTTCCACATCACAGGACAGTAAAGCAAACTGTCCTGTTTGCCTGAGAGAGAAGTAAATTGCTGCTTCCAAGTATCTCAGACCGGGGTATATCAAGGGAATAACTCCTCCGAGCCTCCCTGGAGTTCAGATAACTCTTATTTACAAAAACTAGGTGACTAGACAAAATAACAAAAATACTTCATCTAAGGAAGGGAAGACAACTACAAATAAAAACTATTGGTGACATCTCTATGCTGCTATGCAGTCTGTCACAGTCTTTCACCACAGCCCCTACCCCCTGAGATTTAATCATTGCATTGTTGCATGGACCTCCATCTGAGGGCAAAGTCAGGACTGTAAACCTAGTAGATTATTAGTACAGTACCTAGTATTAGATTATTATGGAAGCAAGGATAGTTACTGTAAAGTCCCATCTAGTTAAGGGTCCATCTGAGTGTCCTTATACATTGATCTATCGAGCCCCCTGGGATAACCAAAACCTGAGAGGGCACTGTAGTTTAATTGCGGGAAATCCACTTCTGAGGCTCTGTAGTGAGGAAAGAAAAGTTCCTAGCCATAATACTAAAAAGAAGTTACAATTACCTGAATACAGACCATCAAAATCAAATGATTACACCCTGGTAGGACACAACTGTGTTAAGAGAAAGGGAGGCCCAATTGCTGCTCGAGTCTAACTGTGTCCTCCGTGGTGGTCTATGAGGTAGTTGTGTAGGGGTTCCAGGACCTGGAGGGGAGTTGCAAAACCATTACCGCATGGCTTAACGGTCACAACGGCAGGAAAGAAGGGGACGGGGAGGAGAGGAACCAACTTCAGGGCATGCTGGAGTCCTGACATGCCAAATCAAGTAACTAGTAGCATGCTATTAGGTTAGGATAGACACGGGGGGGGGTGGGGTGGGGCCAGTCCCAGAGCAAAATCTGAACCTATAGCACTGTGATCAGTTGCTCCGGAGATAACTTTACACAGAATGTGCATGCCCCCAGCTCCCTGAGGGTCACACATTGAGACTCCATTTATATAGGGACTGTAATAGCATAGCTTGGCAGGGCCCCACACAGCCCTTCCATCTGAATTTAGATGGTTCTCCAGCTGGCCACCCTCCCCTTTCCATCCCCAGAAGCTCAAGCCATTCCTCAACCCATCGCTTCTAACCTGTAACCAGCGTTGCAGGGATGATGTCTCTCAGTACAGCTAAGAAAGCTTACAGTACTGCTGCAGTTGCTGCATGACACTTTCTAAGGTTCTGTCCTTATGCTGCTGCTGTTGACGAGATGCAAATCTGGTCTCCCATCTTGGGGCAGTGGAGAACTGATGGCAGTTGCCTTAGCTTCTGAGGAGGGAATTATGCCCCATTTCTGTAAGTCTGCTTTTGCGTCTTCAGAAAATTCATATGTGCATTGTCCCGTGGGATATTGTATGACCAAGTGAGCTGGGCATGGAGTTTGAATTTAAGATTTTGATTGTGGAGGGAGGTAAATAGTGGAATATACTTCCACCTAAGTTTTTGTGTATGGACAGCACAGTCATTGTAAAAAAAAAAAAAAAATTCATGCCATAGAACACCTTCTGTTTCTGCCAGGCTAGTTTGAGTAATTTTATCCTTAACTGAGTAGTTAAGGAAGCGTACAATAATTGATTGAGGATGGGCTTCTGGCAGGCTTGGTTTGGGACCCAGGACCCTGTGACTGTGCTCTATATCTATGGGAAACTCTGCGTCAATGTCAAGCACTGTGCTCAGAAAGCTGTCTAGAAAAGCTGTGATGTCAGTGCCCTCTGAGTTTTTAGGAATCCAATATATTCTTAGATTCTTTCTTCAGGTATGATTTTCAGCATCTTCTTGCCCTGCAATAATTTGAAACTGTGTATCAGCTAGATTTTGAAGTGCAGTTTCAAGGTGCTCTATCCCTGTGGCATTATCAGAGATTTGCTGGTTGGCTTTGGTAGCTCAGTGTAGCAACTGAGTGATAACGGACCTTATATCTTTAAATGAGTCCTTGACTTCAGTGTGGAACACCTGTATTTCTTGTAGGGTCATTTCTACTGTAATTTCACCTTTTTTGGCATTTGTTAATTGTAAACCAGTATCATTGGCTGAGGCCTTGCTGGATGCATAGGAGTGGTCAAAAACGGAGCCCTCTATCTCCAAGCTGTCACCTCAGGTGGTAAAATATTTCTTCTCTACATCACTCAGGGTCTTACTGGTGTAGGCAATGACTTGTCTGTCTTTGTCTTGCATCTAGGACAGGAAGGTGCTAAGGGCGTGCTGTGTGTGGGCACTGCACTGTCTAAGAGGAACTCTTTCTCTTTTTTGGTGGTATGCAAGGCAAGGGGCCTTGCTTAATCTCTCCTTTAGCTCCTGAAGTATTTCTTCCTGTCTGGGTTCCCACACCCAGGAAATGTCTTTTCTTAATAATTCAAATAGGGCTGTGTGACTTCAGCATGGTCTTCAATGAACTGTCTGGAATAGTTGCAAACACTTAGGAAACTATGTAGTTCAGTGAGATTAGTGGGGGACTTGAGGGTGCAGATGGCTTGGACCCTGTCCTTTTGTGGAGAAATGCCCTGGGGTCCCACAGCATATCCCACATAATCCACTTGGTCAAGGACAGCGTGGCTCCAGCCACCTTCAGTTGACCTAGTACATGCCTGAGTTCTGCTAGGTGTTCAGGCCATGTGGCGGACTTCACGAGTATGTCATTGACATAAATCAGTGTTCCATAGGCTGCTGCATCAGGCAAGGCCTTATGTAGGAAGATGTTTAATCAGGCAGAGGCTTCACTGCTCCAGGTGTATTGGGTATTGTTTAAAGTAAAGGCCAGTTTATGCTGGTCATCAAGGTGTACCTTCAGAGTCCAGAATCCACTGGCTACATCTGGCAAGGTGATGTACTTATCTCCCTTAATCCTGGTCAGGATTTGGTCCAAGTAAGTCATGGATCTGTCAAAAGGGATATCTGTTCATTTAATTTTTGGTAGTCTACAGTAATTGCCACTTACCAGTAGGCTTAAGTACTAGCCAGATTGCATTACTGTGGTTTAAATGTGTCTTTCTGATGATTTCCTGCTCTAAGAGGGTATCCAAGGTTTCCTGGATAGACTCATAAGTGGCTAAGGGGATCTGGTGTTGCTGGGTGTATACAGGTTTTGAACCAGGGACTGTAGGGATCCTTACCATGTTAATTTCAGTGATGCCACATGATAAGGAGTCTGTCACAAACATTTCCTGATGATCATTAAAAAGCAAGCACAACTGTTCCTTGGATAGCTTGTCCATTGAAGCAGTTACCTCAACTTGTTTCTCCACCATCTTGAGGAAGTCAGGGAATTCCTGGGTCAGGCCTACCTCTACACTTTCTTCCATGGACTCACTAACTTCTCTTTCTAGTAAATGTACCTGTTGAGGTGTCTTGGGCCTTGTGGTAGTGGCCTCCTTGAGGAAGGACGGTACCAGGTCTGTTACATTAAATTGAGATTGATACTTTGCATTTTCATTCTCATTTATGATAGACTGCATGACTATCAGTCTGTTGGTATGGGTGCAATATCATTGGTCAGTCCCCCCTACATAGGTCAGGGGGTAGAGGACTGATGATGGTAACGAGGAATTAAAACCCATAGAAGAGCTTCTTACTAGAAATTCTAGTAGTGTGCAGGCAGGTAAAACAATATTCCTAAGGTTGGTGTTGGATGCCACGACCTAAGTGGGTTGTCCAATCATTTCCAGGCAAGACTCACCATGAATCAGTAGGCCTAAAACATGGCATAGGGTTGAGGGCCTGAAAAAGGTTCTGTCATCTGGCATTATTTGCCCAGACTAAGTATTCAGCCTGACTGGGAAAGCATATACACTTCCAGGTATAGTTACAGAAGTTTCTGTGACAGTTTGGCAAACTTGTGGCATGGTCTGTTTTGACCTCAAGCGTCCGGGTTGGCCAGAGAGAGGAGTGGGTCTATACCTACTTTAGACCACAAGATTGCATGTATTAAATCAACAACGCCTAAATGAACAAGCAGATCTGTACCCAAATATACAGAGGCAATCAAACTTGGGACCACATGCACATAATGAAGGACCACCCTATTGCAAACCTGATGGGAATATGAGTTATCCCTATGCTTTTCCCTGTACCACCACAGAAGGGCATACCTCAAAGTCTGGTGGTTTTGTCTACCAGCGTGTGCGGATCTTGTTTTCTGATTTGGTGAAATAAATTCCATTCCTCACTGGCTAGCGTATGTTCCTGCTTGAGAGATAGTACAGCATTAGAGATGATGACGCTGCCCACTGTGACAGTGGTGATCAGTGTGTCAGTTGCATCACAATAAATGTTACTGAAATATGCAGAACTCTTTGTTTGGCTGTCAGGATCCATAGCCTCTGGGGCTGGAGGTGCGTCAGGTGAGGTACATCACTTCCTGAACTCAGTGATGTTAGCACACTGATGTCAGCAGTCACATCCTGTATGTCTGTTTCCTGGCTGGAAAGCATACTGGGATGGGGACGTGAACTGTTTAGTGTAACAGAGAGGTTGGTGCATCAACTTCCTGTTTTTCTAGTATAACAGCATGTGAATAAGTGAATTCAGTCTGTTGAAACACTGAGCTAGATTTTCTTTATCTCCAGTTATAAGCAAACAAGGTCAAATTGTGGACACAAAACTAACTCTAAGGGCCTTATAACAAGGAACAACAGTACATGTCTTAACTTACAGTCTCCTTACTCCCTTTACAAAATGTTCAGGAACGGGCTTGTCAACTTGGATGTACAAATCATGAGCATAAAAATCCGAGTGGTGCAAACCTCATGAGCAGGTCAGCCCCCACCAAAAGATCTGCCGATTGGAGGACAGCAATATACATAGGCTGAAATATAGCTAAGGGTCCAAAATTCAATTTTAACCAGACAACTCCGAATATAGTACCACTGTCACTGGTGTAGCTTGGCATTTTCATGGCATTAGAGTAACTTAAGCTGTTTGTCTTTTTGATTAGCAAGTATCTGCAGTACTCAAATTTTGTTTGTGTCATAAGAGTAATCTCTTTGTCTACATCTAGTAAAGTTTCAAACTCTAATACATCATGGACCAGAATTTTAAAGTAGGGATGGCTTGCATTCCCCTTTAATAGCAATTTCCCTAAACATGTTTTGCCCTTCAGTGAATAGATTTTTCTTCCATATGCTATCTGTGTCTGTGGCTGAGTTACAGCTTCTAATTTTGTCTGAATAGCAGTGACATGTATCGTATAGACTAAGTTCGAGTGGCCTCCTCCCCATTTAATGATCATGTCCAAGCTCCCTCGGTAATGCTATTTGTGTCTCAGGGTGGAAAGAGGTAGGAGGTTCTCCTGTGCTAGCCAACTTGTGGAATGTTTGGTCTGGCTGGAGCTCGACCACTGGAGTGGTTACTGTGGTGCCCCGAGCATTGCAAGAAGCTGGGTTGGGATTTGGAGCTTGGTTTCTGACTTGAATCATGAGGGAAGACCTAGGGATCTCTTCTGTCAGATGTCTTAACTGTTGCTTTAACTATTCAATGGCATAATAGTCTGTACCACCAGGTCTCCCATGCCATGGTCAGCCAGCATTCCTGCCCCTGGCTGTCTGTATCTATTCTGTCCCCCTTGGTTTGGGTCATTTGGACTATTGAGTCAGCAGTTCCTGTGAGGACTACTGTCTCTTCCCTGGTCTGAGATTCTCCTATTATCTCTGGGGGTGATAGCAGTAGCATTCTGCCTTCCCCTGGGGAGTTTGTCTCCTTCCATTTGAAAGGTACCTTGGTTTGCTGTGAGAGCATAAAGTTTACTTTGAGGATCAGTGACAGGTTTTTAGGTGCATCTGAGTTGACACTCAGGAATGTCCATTGGACACAATCAGTTATGCCAGTTATGGGAGTAGTTGATTCTGTCCCAGGCTTTACCATAGTTTTCAGAGGAGCGAAGTTCATTCACAAATGCCTGTATTAAATGAGGGACTAAATCTGGATTTCCTTTTTCTCTACCTGAGAAATAAAATCTGCTCAATGTTCTGTAAAAGTCTTTTGGGCTTCGGGCTTTCCTACAATTCTCTTCAAAAGCAGCTATGGGACTGAGATAGTTTGTATACTCTTTAATGAGGACTGGGTATAGTTTGTTACAGTCTGTCTTTACTTCTGGACACTGTCTATCCATCCACACTCTCACATTAATGCAGGTAGAAAATCTCAGTACCCACAGTTTATCTTCTGGACTCTCAATGCCAAACTATTCTAATTGTTCTCTATTTTCTTTGATGTGATCTATTTCCCATGCCTTTTTGGGGTCAAACTTCATACCTATCACCTTAAGAATTTTATGCAACTGTTTTGAGTCTAATTTCTGAGAGACAGTTGGGTCATGGGCTCTAGCACCTTGGTGCTAGTTTCCCGAAACAGGTCTACTAGTCTGGTTATCAGAGGGCTGTGCATTTGTAGATGGTAATCACTCTCCCTTAAGTTTAGAATTCAATGGCCAAATCTTGGGCTCTTGCAGTGAGGTCCTCAACTACCAGGTTTGAGGGTGTAGCTGAGAAAGGGGTTGGCTGCAGGAGAGGGATTGCCTTTTGGAGGGCCTCTAAATGTTGATTCATTGAACCAAGGGAGGTTTTGAATGATAGTCTGGTTTTGTCTAGCTCATTGGTTGCTTCTGCTAAATAAGTCTGACCTTGAACTGTCTGGAAATCTCTTGTGCTTCTTCTACCCATTTCAATTTCCTTTCACTTTTCCTTACTCTCATCCCTTTCTCATTGGAACCCTGTCACTTCTATCTTTAGTCTCAGATATGTCGGTAATGGTCTTAAAAGGACATTTCAAAAATACACAACAGAGACAGGCTTTTTTTACTTCTCAATATGGTAGAAGATGGCATGAACATTGATTTGGGTTTTATGACACATTACCTTACTTGAACTTACACAGACCTTAAGTACAAAGGATGGACTTCAGTGTTTTTTTTTAAATCTTGTATGGCTATAGGGTCCCTTTTAACTGGTTATCTATAGTTTGGTATCTCTCCATTAACTATTTGTGGGGTTGGGGGGTAGGGGGATAGTGTGTTGGTTGTGTGTGTGTGTGTGTGTGTGGGGGGGGTTAGGATTATGGTTTTATAAGGTAAGGCTTATATTCAGGTACATACCATTATGATGTTACAGTGTGTTAGGACTCCTGGTTCACATACAGTACATAGTGTAGTTATACATCCTTTCAGCTAGTTGTCTATATTACCACTGTCCCTTGGCCAGACACTTCCCGGCACAGGATTGAAGCCTCCTTATCCCATGCCAACCACCTCACAGACAGTCTGCGGCAGACAGGTGGCAAGGAACCCGGCTACACGCTACTTCTCCTCAGATGCCTATCCAGTCTGAAGCCTGATAGCAGCTCTCAAGCCTGAGAGGGTTGAACGGCGGAAGTACCGGCCACTCTCCCTTGGCCAGACACCTCTCGGCACAGGACCAAAGCCTCCTTATCCTGTGCCAACTACCTCACAGAAGGTCTGCGGCAGACAGGTGGCAAGGAACCCAGCCACACACTACTTCCCCTCAGATGACTATCCATTCTGAAGCCCGATAGCAGCTCTCAGGCCCGAGCGGGCTGAACAGCAGCAATGCCAGCCACTCTCCCTTGGTCAGACACCTCCCGACACAGAACCTAAGCCTCCTTATCCCATGCCAACCACCTCAGGGAAGGTGTGCGGCAGATAGGTGGCAAGGAACCCGGCCACACGCTACTTCCCCTCAGATGCCTATCCACTCTCAAGCCCAGTAGCAGCTCTCAAGCCCAAGTGGGCTGAATGATGGCAGCACTAGCCGCTTTCCCCTTGGCCAGACACCTCCCAGCACAGGACCGAATCCTCCTTATCCCGTGCCAACCATCTCATGGAAGGTCTGTAGCAGACGGGCAGCAAGGAACCCGGCCACACGCTACTTTCCCTTGGACATCTATCCACTCTGAAGCCTGATAGCAGGTACAGCCCTCATGGAGCTACAGTCAACTTGCAATCCTGCATATCAATTGGTCTGTTCCCAGAGCAGCTCGCTCTCCAATGGCTGCTGCCTCCGGACTTCAAATCTCAAACTTTGGTGCCTGCAGAATTTTACTAGGGGCATGCTTTGTGCCCAGATATTGCTCTAAATCTGTATTTTCAATGTTTGTAATTTATCTGCTTCTTAACTGCTAGCCTACCAGCGGATGCGTCTCCTTAGCTATTTTACTAAATTTGAATGTTCGACTGTACCTGATATCTAGAATGTATTGTAGTACAGGTTCTTGTTTACTCTCTCTCTCTCTCTCTCTTTCTCTCTCTCCTTCCACTCTGCGCTTTTAATCTTATCTCTGTCCTCTTACTTCCACCACCCCCTCCTGGACTTAACCTTCCTCCCCACTATTAGCTCACTCTCTCTCAAGCCTTGTACCCCCCCAGAGCACTGCCTGGTGCCACTGATTCTGGCCTCATGCACCCCCCCTTCTCCTCCTCCTCCTCCTCCTAAGGATCTTATGCATTTCTCTCGTTAGCACCTTTTTTCACTTACTTGTTTTAATTGTACCTTGATTCACTAGTGTCCTTTTCTTTTGCCTCGCCTAGCCTGCCCACTCTCACAGCCCAACCTACTACTTGTCCCTTATTAATCCCCACCTCTCTGTCTTCCTCACAGCTCCCAATCCCGAGCGGGCTGAACGGCGGCAGCTCCGGCCACTCTCCCTTTGTCCCAGACACCTCCCGGCACAGGACTGAAGCCTCCTTATCTTGTGCTAACCACCTCACAGAAGGTCTGCTGCAGATGGGCAGCAAGGAACCCGGCCACACGCTACTTCCTCTCAGACACCTATCCACTCTGAAGCCCGATAGCAGGTACAGCCCTTAGGGAGCTACAGTCAGCTTGCTATCCTGCATACCAATTCGTCTGTTCCCAGAGCAGCTTGCTGTCCACTGGCTGCTGCCTCCAGACTTTGAATCTCAAACTTTGGCACCTATAGAATTTTACTAGGGGCATGCTTGGTTCCCAGATATTGCTCTAAACCTGTATTTTCATCCCACCTGCCCTCCCCGGCCCTGACCACTATTAAATGAGCTTCTCTCCCCGCCTCTTACATGCCATTGGCCAATCATACCCCCTCTGCCCCTCTTCCTCTTAAAGAACATGTTGCTCTCCTTGTGCATGCTCAGCTCGGCTAACAGGATCTTTGCTGCTCTCCTTGTGCACACACAGCTCAGCTAGCAGATCTTTGCTGGCAATCCTAATAAATAAAAAAAAAATTACTACTCAACAAGCATGGCCTCTATCAATACCTTACTGTCTAGTGGCTTACTGCTGCTCACCCTTTCTGACATACCCTCAGGTAGACCGGTTGCACTGCAGACTCTTACTGAAGACAGTTACCTCAATGCACACAGTTCCACTATGCTCGCCCACCTCCACAAGTTACTCCAAACTAAAGGGAACATACATGCAACAAACATGTGGGGTGTGCTATCTCTCCACCCTAGCTGGATACCCCAACTAGCCCTGTTTCCTGGGATGTTCAGCACCCCGGTGAACTGTTCCGGTGGAAGAACAGGGCCAAGCAAAGAAAACTAGGCATTAAACACCTCAAAGAATATTTCTGCAAAATTGCCCTACTGTTACTCCTGCTCTCTGGTAATATCCACTAAGAGCTACAGGAAAACTGTTAATTTCCTCCTTAAACATTTGCAGCCTCCTACCTAAAATGGACAACTTCAATGCTTCACAATCCTGACATTCTCTTTGTAGTTGAGACCTGGCTGTCTCCAAAAACCGCTGATACTGCCATCACGATCTCCAGATATACAGTATACAGGCAAGACAAACTGTTCAAACGGGGTGGTGGCTGTACCATATACCTTAGAGACAACTTACTACAAGGGCATGTTCTGCCATTACCCAACACTGGTGCCCACATTCAAGCCCTTGCCCTTAAAGTGCTACTAGGGGAACACAATAAAGCCCTAACTATCCTATCAATCTGCATTCCTCCCAAACAGAAGTCTCCTGGTCTAGACTCCCTCATGGAATGTAGTGGATCCCTGAACCTTAACTCAGAAATTATACTTTTGGGTGATTTTTAACACCAACTGGCTCTCCCCAGATTCAAGTCCTTATAGGGATGCAGTCACAGCAGTTCACCTTTCCCAGATTGTTGAATCACCCACGAGAGTGAACTACAAGATGGGTACATCCACCTTGTTGGACTGGGGTCTGTACAACTGCCCTGAACATATATCCCACGCAACTGTCCTCTCTGATGCCTTAAGTGACCACTCACCTGTCCAATTTCTATGGTCAAACTACTTCTCCAACCCCCCCCCCCCAAACCATCACCTGCAGGTTCCTGAAAAGTGGAAACATGGACCTCCTGAAAGCTGAACTCTGGCAACAGGACTGGTCTCCTGTTTGCTCCTCCAGCAATGTGAACATAGCACTGGAGCAATTTATACACCTTTTCAGCAAAGTGTGTGATAGGCATGCACCGATAAAAACCCTGAAAATGAAAGGATACCAGAACCCCTGGTTTTTCTTGGATCTCCAAGATCAAATGAAAACTCGAGACCACCTGTGGCATGTTGCGCGGTCCATGGGAAAACTGTTCAACATTTAGTCCTATAAAACTGCATGCAGTAACTGTATCAGGGCAATCCATGCAGCAAAAAGTCAACACTTTAAGTAAGCGCTCGCACATACCTGGGGTGATGGGAGAAAATTCTGGTACAATCTCAAAGAACTCACTGGGAGAGACCCTAAGTCTCCACCCACCTTGTTAAACTTGAATAGTGTACCCACACAGGATCCCAGCTCCATTGCTAATGCCTTTAACAAAGCTTTCTAGGACCTCAGTAATGTCCTCCCCTGACTTCTTCCACCACACCAGCTCAAGCATTAATGATTGCCCAAGGAACCAGCCTCTCATATACCCTCCATTCCACTTCAGAGCTATGACAGCAAGGGTAGCCAAAAAAATACTTAAAAAAGGTACTAGAGAAATTAAGGTCCAGTGGTGTCACCTTGGACTTAACTCTTGTTGCACAAACCTTGGACTGCATACTTACTCCCCTAACTCATATCATCAATACCTCTCTGAGGTTTTCACAGTTCCCAGACAAATGGAAAGCTGCCCTAGTAACCCCCGTCTTTAAGAGCGGAGATCGAACCTCGACTGGTAACCATAGACCAACCTCCATTCTCCCACCACTTTCAAAAGCACTAGAAAGAATAGTGGTGTATCAACTAGGTAAGTACCTAGAAAAATACCAGCTCCTTTGCCCGCATCAGCATGGATTCCACAAGGGCCACAGTACCACAACAGCACTCCTCAAGTTCTCAGGATTTGTACACAATGCACTTGACCAAGGTTCCTTGGTTGGGGCAACCTTCATTGACTTAATGAAGGTGTTCGATATGGTAAACCACTACCTCCTGACAGAACAGCTATCATGCTTAGGCCTTTCAGATGACACTGTGGCATGGTTTCAAAGTTAGCTGCATGACCGCTCTCAGCGTGTCAAGATTGGCAGCGTTCTCTCGGACAGTAGACCTGTTCTATCTGGTGTCCCACAAGGATCCATACTCGGCCCACTGCTGTTCAGTATATTCCTAAACTGCCTACCTTATACCTGTCAGGCATACATCTTGCTTTATGCTGACAATGCAGTGCTATTCACCAGCCATCTGGACCCCAAAGAACTGGAGCACAGCCTTCACAGGAATTTCAAGGAGGTTAAGAAGTGGTTCGGTGATCACAAACTTGTCATGATCTACAAAAAAACTAAAACGATGTTCCACAGCTCCAAAAGCAAATACAAATCCTACCCTCTTTCTATTCTAAATTCGGAGGGTGCACCTCTTGAACTAGTACAACACTTTAAATATCTGGGTGTCATGCTCGACAGCACCTTGTCCTACTCTGAGCACATTGACTCTATATCCAAGGCAATCAACACCTGTATTGGTCTCCTATATAGGCATAAGGCCAGCCTAACCCCAGAGGCCCTTAACACAGCCATCCAGAACTCTGTAATCTCTCTGGTAGACTATGGCCTAGTGATCTATGGCTCCACCACAGACACAGCCACCCACCCACCATCTCAAAATTGCCTTAAACAGAGCATGTAGGCTGATTATGGAAGCAGCAAGGCTCACACACATGTGTGACCTTTACACCCAGACTAACTGGCTGCAGTTTGCAGGGAGACTTAGGTTTCAATCCTGTATAATGGCACCAAAGATAAGCCTTAGCCTAATGCCACCTGGGGTTCAGAAGCTGCTCAGCCCATATGAGTCCAACCCCCGGACTCGAAATTCTGAAAGCCAGATCTTCTGCATCCCCCAAGCCCACACTGTGCTTGGACAAAGGTCCTTTGCCCATCGAGCTCCTAAGTGGCTTAACTCACTTTCTCTTGACATCTCCTCTGTGTACAAAATTGGCCCCTTCAAAAGTAAACTTAGACAGTATCATGTTCAGGAATCAAGCTGTGATTGCTTCCCATAATCCCCTCTAACCTAATTGCTTAATGATACCTCATTATTTTTCCTCCCCCGCTAATTCCACTCCTCTGACACTTTGCCCCCTCCCTCTTCCCTGGCCCTCCCTTCCCTTATCCCCCTCCTCTCCCACCCTCCCAGGTGGATTACTCGTTTTGGTTCTCCAACTACAACACATCCCTGGCCCTGGTCCCACCTTTTCTCCATCCATTTCTCCTGCTCCCAACCCTGCTCACCCTACCCACCCATCTCCCCTCGTTCCTCCCCACCCCACTAGCTGGTTAGACATTATCAGTCACTGGCTACAACTCTTCCAATGCCCCTGCCCTCCGCTCTCTCCACCTATTATACGACAAAGCCCTCTGGGTGGATTTTACTCCTCCTTCCCCTAGTAACTTCCTATACTAAACTGAAGCTTGGTAAGACAGTATACTCTGGTCGCTAGGATCACTCATGTATTTTGTCTGCTGTATTGAAAATTCTGTAATTCTGTAATTGTACTTTGTTAGACTACTGTGTCCTGTATCATACTTGTTTTGTCTTGACTCTGACGTGGAACCTATTTAATGAACTTGTTCTCAAAGGTGTTAATCAGAGATTCTAATAAATAAATAAATAAATAAAATATTATGATGTTACCCTGGGGTGGGGGTGGGGGGTTAATTCCATTAGTTGTTTATTTCCATTCTTAAGACTGTTTCTGTACTTATAGTAGATTAATAATATACTGTCACATTTTGAACTCTAAACATATTAGGATGCATGATCTCATTCCCTAGGGGGTCCTTGGTAGTTTTGTTTTATTGGGCACTAATTCTGATATTTGATGTTTCTTGTAAAAAAATCTTGTTATAGCACTAAAGGTAATGTTTACAAAAAATATAGTATCTGGTTGAGTATATCATTGATAAATTGTATCCAGATAGGTTTAACAGTTTATGAATGTGTCAAACAGGTTGTTCACTTTAGGGAAACTTCTCTTTATACCCTCCTATTGCCATACATAGAATATTTCTGTTTTATAGTTTTTAACTTGGAGTATTTTATTTTTTAACATGTACTTAAGTGGATATTATATCTAAAGGTCTTGCGTTTAAATAAGAGTGTATTCATATAACACAATCACTCATTCATGATATCAGTTAATGAAACTGCCTGGCCCCTCAAAGTATTCCTCTTATCTGCCTCTGTTGACATTTGACCTTGGAATGCTTCATAGTCGCCAGCTGACTAAAACTGGTTTCTTGCATTTAAACCTCAGTTATTATTTTTTAAAAAAGGCATTTTAAACCACTGGGAATTCCTTCTGTTTTTTTTATGTCTGATCTGCGTGTGAACAATATGTGATTTACCAAACAACTGCCATAAGCTTCCGAGGATGGACTTGGTTGGTCCAAAAGCTTAAGCACTGTGGGGGACATTTTCAAAGGAGATGCGCCGGTGCAGCTCAAGAAATTCACTGCAGGGTGATATTCAAAGGGAGGAGATGAGTCGTGCATCTCCAACTGCACCAAAGCGCAATGATAATCTATACGGCGCATCTCCAGGAGGCATGTCCATGAATATGCGGCACATCCCATATTCAGCAGAGATGTGCGGTGCAGCAGCTGCCCACACATCTCAGAGATGTATCGCACAAAGTCAGGCATGGAGGAACCATGCCTAAGTCCCAGCCAGCGGGCTGCTGTACTGCACACAGCAGCACAGCAGCCACCAGCCCCTGCAGCCCGGTGGTAAACCCCCATTACGGAACCCTGATGGCAGTGTACATATGTGAATATTAGAATCCCCAGTCCCTGGTAGTCTAGTGGAACCCCTCCATTCCCGAACCCTGTTCACCGTAGCTGTACCCGTGCCACCCTTTCCATAGTGTAGTGGTCCCCCTCCCGTCCCAATCCCCGTTCGAAATATAATTTCAACTCCCACCCTTTTCCATTGTGTAGTGACTCCCCCTCCCCATCCTGATCCCCGTTCGAAATATAATTTCAACCCCCACTCTTTTCAATAGTGTAGTGTAATGGCCCCACTCCCTGTACTTATCCCCATTCGCATAAAAACAAAATAATTTCCCCAGCCCTTTTTCCATAGTATTGCGGCCCCCCCACCACACCACCCACTCAGGCACCCATATCCCACCCCGCTCCCCCATCCCAGCATTGCCAGTCGGCCGCCGAGCAACACAGCCCTCCGCACACCTCCACGGCTGCCCGCTGACTGAACTGTCAATGAATGATTATAATAATCACTACAAGCCCATTGGTTGACAATGCCAACCAGTGGGCTTGCAGTGTGTACCATAAGCTGTCATTCACAAAGTTGTGTCATTCACAAAGTTGGGAATGATGGCTTACAGTACACGCTGCAAGCCCATTGGTTGACAGTGTCAACCAATAGGCTTGTAGTGATTACTGTAAGCAGTCATTCATTGACAGTTTGATCGGCGGGCAGCCATGGAGGTGTGCGGAGGGCTGTGCTGCTCGCCGGCTGACTGGATAGGCTGGGTTGGGGGAGCAGGGTAGGGTTACCACTTGTCCCTATTTTCGCAGGACCGTCCTGATTTGGGCAGCTGTGTCCTGCAGAAAAACATGAAAAATACTAAAGGTCCTGACATTGTAGTAGAAATAATATTTTCTGATTTCCCTCTAAATGTTGCAAATAGCTATAATACCTTAACTAAAATACCTTAAAATAATAAAAAACACAAGAAACAACTAAAAACTACAACACTTACTCTTAATTCTGATTATTTAGAGAAAACATGTCTGTTGTATTGGTCAAGGTGACATACTGTCGTGCAAAAAATCCAGTTTCAGTAAGAAATGTCCCACTTTGGGCTTCTTAAAAGGTGGCAACCCTAGAGCAGGGTGGGATGTGGGTGCCTGAGTGGGTGGTGGGGTGGGGGACCACTACACTATGGAAAAAGGGCTGGGGAAGTTATTTTGTTTTTATGCGAGTGGGGATCGATACAGGGAGGTGGGACCACTACACTGTGGAAAAGGCTGGGGGTTGAAATAATATTTCAAATGGGGATCGGTACAGGGAGGGGGGCCACTACACTATGGAAAAGAGTGGTGGTTGAAATTAAATTTTGAATGGAGATCGGGACAGGAAGGGGGTCACTATGCTATGGAAATGGGTGGAGGTTGAAATTATATTTTGAATGGGGATTGGGATGGGAGGGGGGGGTCCCTACACTATGGAATAGGGCTGAAATTTGCGGTTACATTGGATCGGGTGGGGGAGCAGGCCATCTAGCACATCCTGCCGGTCACATTCCTGCAAAATGTGTGCAAATGTGGCCATAATGAGCATGCAAATGGCCTGTTTGCACCTTGCATGCCTAATGGCTGCACTTGCAGTTTTCTGGCTGAATTGTGGGAATTTAGGACCAGCACATCTGAGGATGCACTACACATCCCCATTCCAGGTATTCAGGCCATCCTCTGGGATGCGCTGGCATGTTGTCAGTGGCTCCTATTTACGCCACCCCCTTGGATTGCTATATTCAGACAAGATGTGCGATCACACATCTTGTTTGAATATTGCGTTTTTTTGCACCGGCCCATTTATTTGGGTGACGCATCTGGATTTGCTGGGTATTCCCTGGGCTTTGAAAATGGGGGCCTGTTTTCTTTTGTTACATCTATGTTGGTCCAATAAAAGGTATCACAACATTTGTTTCTGGATCACTTCTATCTTCAGGTGTTTTATTTCCTCCTGCAGGTCTCTTACATCATTAGCCCTTGGAGCAACTATCACCTTTATTCTACAATATCTACTTTCAACTTTTGATTTATTTCTTTCATGTCCTCTATGCCAATATTTTTTCTTTTTTTACCAACATGTATCAAATCCAGCTTTTTCAGCTTTTATCTCTATTTTTAAGGCTTCTATTCTTACTTCTTAGTCTTTGTTGCTTTGCATGAATTGATGGCTTAAATCGTCTGTCACATACAATCTACCCTCAGCTTTCTGGTGGCATATCTTATGTTGTAAATGTTGGCATTAACATAGAAACATAGAATTTGACAGCAGATAAGGTCTGCTTGGCCCACCGAGTCTGCCCATTTCCCTACCCAACGGATAAGCTACAGATCCTAGTTAACCAGCAGCCTACTTCCTCCTACCCCCCACTAGAATTGCCTTATGTCTGTCCCATGCATTCTTGAATTCCCCCATTGTTTTTGACTCTACAACCTCCTCAGGAAGGCTGCTTGATGTATCCACAACCCTCTCTGAGAAGAAATACTTCCTCACATTACCTCTGAGCCGTCCCCCCTCTATCTTCAAATTGTGCCCCCTTGTTTTTGCACATCTCTTTTTCTGAAAGATACTACCCTCTTGGACTTTGTTGATTCCCTTGAGGTATTTGAAAGTTTCTATCATGTCCCCGCTCTCCCTTCTTTCCTTGAGGCTATACATCTTTAGTTCCTTTAGTCTTTCTTTATGTGTCTTCTGATGCAGACCCTGCATCATTTTGGTTGCCCTCCTCTGGACAGCCTCCACCCTGTCTATGTCTTTGTGGAGATGGGGTCTCCAGAACTGTACACAGTACTTCAGATGTGGTCTTACCAACTGTCTCTACAGAGGGCCAACAACTTCTTGTTTTCTACTGCCTCTCCCTATGCATCCCAGTATCCCCCCAGCCCTCCTTACTGCCTTCTCACATTGCTGGCCCACCTTTAGGTCATCTGATATGACTACCCCCAGGTCCCTTTCCATTGTTGTTGTTTGTTTGGCATTCAGTTCCTTTTTCTTGATTCTGTTCTTTGAAGCAGCAAACAAACCCACTTGATTGTCATCTAGCTCTGTGCACTGTAGCTTCAATGTTCGTAAGCAGTCTAATTGTAGTGTCTGGTCAAGAATCAAGGTTCTATAAAATTCAAGGATTTCCCCTTGAATTAGTGGGAGTGAAATGATCGGACAATCATGCAAGTTCCCTGGTTCAGGGGAGTCCCCACATTCAGACTTGCTTGGAGGAAGAAGGTCCAGTAATTAAGCACTGAGGTCAAACACTGGAAATTTGGCAGCTGAATCAGACATTTTCTCACTCTCTTGCCCAGATAAGACCCTGATCTGAATCCCAAAAGGAAATACACAACCACTGGTGTAGGTTTTTGGCAGAAAAGGCGGAAATTTATTTCGACATGATTGTCATCACTACAAACATTCACATTATAAATTAAAAATTGGTTTACAATATACAACTTGGGAAATACATAACAAAAACATTCATCATGCAATATATGGTACAGTATTCCCTTGGGGGAGCCAGACTACTTTGGCTAAAAAACTAACATTCATGAATCAAGCCAACCCATAGCCAAAGAAGACCCGCCAAACCCCCGTTGGGTCAGCCAGCTTCCCTGACAGGCTGCTCCAAATGGACCTATACCACTAGGCTACAGCCAAGCCGTTGTACCCTCACTGGGTGTCAACAGCCCGACCATCGCCCCCCACAGTAACAGGCTCCGCCCAATGCTGTGTAAATGTTTCTTTTGGCGTGTGCCCTCACCGGGCCACCCCCAATCACATCTTTTTCTGAAAATCCAGTATCATTTCAGCCTATAATAAGTAGTAGACTGCCCCAATGGACCAAACTGCCTGGTGTTCACATCCACCTGCAACTCTCATGTTCCAGGAAGGAAGGGTGGTTCTTCAGTGTTCCTACTGCAGTCTGGACAGAAAGAGAAAGAACCTCTGCTGTCCAGACCCTATATCCCTGTCCTCAGCCTCTCCCAGCTCCAGGCTACTCCTAGCCTTTCACCTTATGGGCACAGAACATTGGTCAACACCCTCCTGCTCCTTGGACCTAGGAAGGTGATGACCAGGGATTGGCTTATGGCCACTGGGCAATTCTCTTCCCAGAAATTCCAGGAGGGACCATGCCCAGATAAGTCCCTGATCCAAATCCCAAAAGGAAACATACTACCACTGGCGTTGTTTTTTGGCAGAAAAGGACGAAATTTATTTTGACATGATTGTCATCACTACAGACATTCACATTATAAATCAAAAATTGGTTTACAATATACAACTTGGGAAATACATAACCAAAACATTCATCATGTAATATATCCTACAGTATTCCCCTAAGTGAGCCAGACTACCTTGGCTGCAAACAAACATACATGAATCGAGCCAATCCATGGCCAAAGAAGACCCGGCAAACCCCCACTGGATCAGCCAGCTTCCCTGACAAGCTGCTCTAAATGGACCCATACTGCTAGGCCACAGCCGAGCCATTGTGCCCTCACCAGGCATCAACAGCCCGACCATCGCCCCCAGCAGTAACAGGCTCTGCCTAATGCTGTGTAAATGTCTCTTCTGGAATGTGCCCTCAACAGGCCACCCCCAATCACATCTTTTTCCAAAAATCCAGTATAATTTCAGCCTATAATAAGTAGTTGACTGCCACAAGATCCATAAATTAATTTATGCATCTCCCATCAATGCCCCAGGAGAATACTGTACCCAAGACTCCAAGGCTGTTTGAATATCCAGGTTAAAAATCACCTGCCCTATGTCTGACAAGTGCACCCCATCTTTCTCAAAATAACTCTCCACTCCCGCAGCTATGTCCCGGTGCCATATAACATGTATATCCCTTGAATGTCAAAAGCATGACACTACCCTGTTCACCTCCCTATGTACCTTCCATAGCAGCCTAGCTGCCTGCCCCTTCTTCTATTTCTGCTGCAGCACTATTCTAGACCATGCTAAGCAAGTGTCTGGCATCTGCCTTTGTACCTACCCCAGATCCAGCATTATTCCTCTCATTACATCTATCGATGACAAGCTCCCCAGGTCATTCCCCCCTAAATGTATTACCAACCTCTGCGGTGGATTATTGAGTAAAACCCAGCTTTTTTAAAGCGGGTATGAGGTTATCCCACCTCATGCTGGCCACTTCAAACCAGTGCATGCTCGCACTCTCCTCCGGGATGCCCAGTTGAACTCTTTGTCCCTCCTAGGATGGATGCCCATGAGCGCGCTCTCTTAACAAATGAGTGGCAGATCACGAAACATATTTTGATGTCAGTAGGTGCACCTGTAAGACAAATCAAGCAGTTATTGAAATTATTTTATTCAGTCGGATCCACTTCACAACTCCCCTGTTCTGGGCCTAACATAGGTTTTATAGGCCTTTGACTGCCAGTGACCAATCCTCTTTATTTCTGCTTCCTGTCCCCCCAGCCTCTCTGCCTCAGTGGCTGCCCCAATCCTGAAAGAATGCGTACTGAAGTACCTGGGGTCCCGCTCCACTGCTCTCACCCCTTTTCTGAACACTGCCCCAAATTGGTATCTAGTAACTGGTTTACCATCTGCATGGGTGAACAAAGTGCCCTGTTTAATCTCCCTGTGAGACATGTATTCCTTGACAAGAGTCCAAGGGCATAGGGTGCTTCCGCACACCCTGTTAAAAGAGATTATCTTCTTGGGACCCGCCTGTGCCATCTTGGAGTGGTGCAGCAACAGCTGCATCATCTCCCCTGCGAACTTGACATCCTGCCACTGTATGCAGTGCCCAGCCTGCGTGAACAACCCTTTAAATAGCTTGGCTTTGTCTGCTGACGAGCATATTTCCCCCCAGTTTGTCCAGTATATCCCTTAACAAGTGGCTGTCCACTGGATGTCTACCATCCTTCCTGGTGTCCTTGATCCTCTGCCACCCTTCAACCATTTTTTGTATGGTGAAGGAACTGTCATGTCCTGGAACCCATGCATCTTTGCCATGAAGGCAATGCCTGCTAGATGATTGCGGATGTAACCTGGTGCCCTGCCCTCATCTATTAAATGGATCACAAAGCATTGCAGTAGTGTCTTCTGCTGCAACAGCTGGTATTTCTTGTGTCTGTCCCCGCAGAAATCCCAGAAAGATTTTAAGCGTCCCCTATACTTATGCCATGTCCCAGGGGCCAGAGCGTGTCATACCAAGTTGGCCATTCTTGGGTTGCTGTTTGCCACAGGAAAGCCGGCACTCTGATGGGGTGTTTCTCTGCAGCCGGAGCCATCTGCCAGAAGCAATCGAACTGCAATTGAGACAATGCATCCGCGATTACATTTTCAACTCTTGGCACATGAGTTGCCCTGATGGATAAGTTGAGCTGCAGGCACCGCAGGACAAAAACCTGCAGCAGCCGCATCACTTCATTTGAATTTGATGTTTGCATGTTTAATATGGACACTACCCCCATGCTGTCTGATTGAAAGCATACTTTTTTGTGCTTGAGCCTATCATCCCAGATGAAAACTGCTACCAGAATGGGGAAAATTCTAACAGGGTCACATATTTGGTGAGACCTGCTGCAACCTAACTATCATCCCATGGTCCTGCAAACCATGAACCTTGAAAATATCCCTTGTAGTTGATGCCCCCTGCTGAGTCTGTCACTGTGCTGAAATTGTGGATAAAACCTAAACCGGCCGGCCACACTGACACACCACTGAACTTCCTCAGAAAGGCGTCCCAGACTGCCAAGTCTGCTCTCATCTCAGCCGACACCCTGATGTGATGGTGTGGTTGTACAAGGCCCCTTGTGGCCCAGGATAAACACCGCATAAATGGTCTACCAGGGAGGACAGCCTTGCAAGCGAAGTTCAAATGACAGATCAATGACTAACTTCTTAAGGGTCACTTTGTTGGCTGCTTGAACTTCCACTACCAGCTTCCCCAGGAGAGCCACTTTATCTAGCGGCAATCTGGAGACCATGTGGACCATGTCCAGTTCTATGCCTAGATATGTAAGCCAGGTTACTGGTCTCTCAGTCTTCTCGTGTGCTAGCAGCACCCTAAACCAGTCCATGAGCTGTGCAAATGATGCCAGCATGTGTCTGCACTGTGCTGTGGCCGGTGCCCCTATGAACAAGAAATCATCAAAATAATGCATGATTAACTGGTTGCCAATGTATTGCCGGGTAGCCTATTCTAGGAAGTGGCTGAAAGTCTTGAATGCCGCACAGGATACCGAGCAACCCATTGGCACTGCCATGTCATAATAATAATTCCCTTCAAAGGAAAAGCCCAATAGGTCGAAATCCCCTGGACTGACAGGTAGCAGTCGAAAAGGTGACTTGATGTCGCTCTTGGCCAAATGTGCCCCCTTGCCTATCTTTTGGACAAGCCTGACCGCTGTATCAAAAGACACATAGCACACCGCACTGTCTTCAGTGCTGATAAAATCATTCACTGAAGCCCCTTTCAGGTATGAGAGGTGTTGAATCAACCTGAAATCTCCCGGTGTTTTCTTTGGGACCACCCCCAATGGAGAGATCCTCAAGGGGTTCAGTGGCGGCATCTTGAATGGTCCTGCTACCCTACCAGTGGCCACCTCCTTATTAACCTTTTCAACCATCACTTCCTTCAGTGCCATAGTTGACTTGAGGTTGTTTGCCGTGGTGGCTATTCGGGGCCCCTGGTAGGGAATGCGAAAACCAAATGAGAAACCATCAAACAGGTACTCTGTGACTTTTCTGCAAGGGTAGTGGTCAAGCCAAGCTGCCATGTGTTCAAATTTTACCGGGGACCTCACCAACCTACTTTGTGTACCTGTCCCCCTGTTTGTTGTCAGCCATTTGGCCATCTGTTGGCAGCTTTGTGCTTACCTCCACAAATGCTGCACTCATGCCGGAATTTGCAAAATTCCAGAAAACATTCCCTAGCGTTAAACTGCCTGCAAGTGCCCCCCCTTTCTGTCCTGCCTAAGCTACTTTGTTGACCATGTGGCCACTGGCCGTGTATATCACATTAGCCAGCTTGGCCAGCGTCATGTGCCTGCACCACAGGTCGTGATCGATCTTGACCCATCTCATCTCAGGGGACCTAGGCACATCATACCTCTGCCACACATTCCCTTCAGAGGCCAGGTGGGCTGTTTTTATGTTATCCCTTTATTTGAGTGGCTTCCCTATCTTTTGGGGGAACTTTGCACAGTAGATGGCGATGAATATATCAAAAGCTGCCACCCAGTTCTCTAAATTGAGCGGCACCTTTGGCCAGCGCAGTCTTCCTTGCTTGAGTCTGTCTTTGTCCCCTGAATCTGGCAGTTCCCTGTGTAGCAGTTCAAAGATCTCTATGTACTCCCCACATGTCTTATCCCTCATGGCAGGAGTCAGGTGAGTGTCCATTGGGTCATCTACCCCCAGGTAGGCCCAGTGATCTGGCCTGGAGGCAGTGGGTACAGGCGCTGTGTGCTCCTGTTGCAGTGTGGGCGTGGGCTCCTCCCTGGCCCATACTGCTTGCTGGGACTCATTGTTCACTGCTGTTGGTCCTGCTGTGGCTGATCCCATCACCCAGACATGCCTCACTGAGCTATCCACTGTAAGCTGTGACATAGTTGTCACAGCTCCTCGTGGCTCTCCATTCACCACAGGGAGTGTCCCCCTCTCTGTCCCCTGTCCCAGTGTTTGGCTAGGTGCCGCTGTGGGTGCTGGGGACATCGCAACCTAGTTGCCCACGTTACTATCCCCAAAGAATTGCTGGCCCCTCCAGGGGACTCAAGGCCACCACGGGAATGCTGTTGTGGGTGCTGGGAGCACCCCTGCAGCTCCAACCGGTGGTGTAGACCACTATGCCCCTTGCTGGAGTGTGTTCGGGGTACATGGGGGAAAAATAGGGAGTGGTCAGGAGGGACTGTTCCCTGCTGTTTTTACTGCAGTGCATTAAAGGGGAAGTACTCTGTCTGCTGTAGTGTATGGGCTTCACAGATGCATGGTCAAGTTAAATGAACCACAAAGTTTACCTCAACAAATAACAAAAATGCAATTTAAATTCCAAACAGCTTGCACCAGATTAGTTCTACCATGGTGTGATTGCTCGAACCTCAGCCCACTCAAGTAGGATGGCAATTATGTAGCCACAGATGCCTGTTAACTAGTTTTACAAGTATATCTTTGAATACCTCTGTAGGCTGTATAGATAAAATGTTTTATCCAAAAGGTAACTAGCATAGACTACATCTATTATCAGTGATACTTCAAATTTAGAAATGTGTCTATTAGTGGGACAGAACTGAGATGGTGTCACCTTTTGTGGTACAAGTTAGACTGGAAATTTATTTATGATGTTATACACATACACTTTACACACATACAACTGTTCTTAGAGTTCAAAACTTTTTCTGAGTCTATCGTTAATCAATGTTCTTCTCTCCTCTGTCTGTCTCTCTCTCTCTTTGACTTTCATTTGACTTCAGGCTCATGTAACCTAAACAAACTATACTTTATTTATACCCTCAGGCTTCCTCCTTCTAAGAAGCGAGCTGTAAATTTGTCAGACAACTCTTTTGATGCATGCACATTACTTCTTAGTTCTCGCAGTACCTAACTGATGACATGTATATTGCATTACTAACAATATATTTCCATAAGCTTATAGTAGAACAATGATTCTCTCAAATGGAGGCAGTATAGTGCAGTGGTTTAAGGCTCTGAGCTGCAAATCTGGTGAAATCCAGCAGACCAGACCTGGATTTGAACTCCACAGCTTCCACTTACATACTGTGTGACCATGAGCAAGTCACTTAACTTCCCTGTGCTCCCAGGTTGCACCTGTAAAAAAGCTTTCAGCTTAGTGTGCTACTCCTGGTTAAAGAACTAAAAAAAAAAAAAAGTTTCATTACACTGGATCATATACAAAGTCTTTATGAGTATACTCAACCCAAGGCCCATTGGGGTCTGACAGGATTAAGCAAATCCTCAGCCTACCTCCTTACATCCTGAGGTGGGGGAGTCTTGCTGTTTTTCCTGACAAGAAATGTTCCTTTTCTCGTACCTTTGTAGTTCTTGGCTTGCTTTCTTTTCTTTGTTTGTTTCTGTCTTTTTTCCTGGGAAGAGTTCAGTTAAATGTTCATAAGTTGTCAAAAGCTTTGAGTGACTCCTCTCTGGCAATGTACGAGGAGTAACACCTCAGAAAGAATAAACAGCTTATGCTAAAGTTTTATAAGTAAAAGTTCTGAAATTAGAATTGCATCAGCAGCTTTACCTCAGTGATATGCTCAGGGTCCAGATTATGTTAGCTTGTGGTAGAGATAAAATGGCGTGCAATGGTTTATTCTTAGCTCACATCCTTCAAAGAACACAGAGTGCTATGGAAAATGATGTGTGATATTCCACTGGTCAAAAGTTGTTTTTGAAAATTTAATTGGGTACGGCTGGTATCTAAGGACTTGTCATTTTTTCTAGACAAGGGTCTTTTGCTCCTGGTTTTGGTTCCTTAGGTTCTGACTGCAAAGATGTCTGCTTTGAAAATCAATTGGCTGTTGGGATATTAGATTTTCTTTCATGCATCGGTCTTGGGTCTTAGGGGAACAACAGCTTTGTAGTTTGTCTCCTGCAAAGTCTTGTCAGCATTTTAGAAAAACATAAGTTTATATGAAAGGCCTCTTAAAAAGTACCTTTACCAAGGCTCAGAGCTAACTTTGTAAGGGAGCCTTACCTCGGCAGAAGTCATCTGGTGTATGAAATAACATTTGCCTCTTCTGGGATTTAGGAAGGGAAATGATCGCATTTAAGCTCCATGGAGCTGACTACCCAATCATTTCCTCCACCTGATTCTGAGACACTCCCCTGCACTCCCATGTTATGTGATGTCTGGAGAACACAGCAGTGCATGCAATAGACAGTAATGGAGCTGTTTTTTAAACACAGTTTTCAAATTTTTGTAAGCCCCCCCCTTTAAGGAGGGGCTTGTGCTCCAATTTAGGTGCCCCTTTCCCCTCATCTATCCCCTCCCCAGAGCTAGGGAATATTGTAGTGCTCTGGGGGATATTGGCTGCTGGACGTCTCAAGGTGGCAGCAGAGAGTAGTTTTTGTGAGTATATAAGGGAGCAGACAGGAAGTTCAGGGCTTTTCAGACCCGGCATTAGGCCTGGAGCTGGAGGGGAGGGTTGCTTGAATAGCAGGCTGAGGAGGGCAGCAAGTGAGGGAGCTCAGTGATCCAGGTGGGCCAATGGGGAACCCCGCCAAAGTTGGAGACAGGATGGCCTTCTAAGCACTAGGATCTAAGAGGAGTTGGGAATGGAGCTCTGTGGAGGAAGTGTGGTTAGCCAGGTTCTGCGTCGGTGGGGGCAGGGAAGGTAGGTGGCCATGTGGGACCAGAAAAGGTAGGAGCCCTTAGAGACCCCTGTGAGTGGTATCCTGGGCCACCAATGCTGTGGGGGCAGTGGCATGGCCCCCACAGGAGAGAGGCCGATGACAGTGGCTCTCCCTCATGCCCAGTGTGGCAGGATGGCCTGGGTGCAGAGGGAGCCGGGGGACCCTTCACCCAAATTTGGGGCCTGCTTGGAAGGGCAGGTTTCGAGGCTCCAGTACATTGAGGGCTGGGTGACTCACAGGTCATAATGGCAGGTCTTGGAAGGTAGCCCTCAGCTGGAACTTAACGCAAGCCCAGGAGCTGTTGAAAGGGATGTGGGCCTGGTAGGGTTTACCCTGGTTAAAGAAACAGCAGAATCCGGAGCAGCTTTGAACTATCAGTGTAAGATGGCAAACAGTTAGGAGGGACTTGGGGGTGGCAGTGCCCAGGATCCCCCAGTGCCAGGACAGACAGAAGCAAGAGGCTAGAGTACTGGAGCAGGGCCAGATTTTGGGGCCGCTGAACCAGTGGACCCTGCTAAGAGGAGAGGCGGAGCAGAGTGAAGGTGGCAGATGCTGAAGTAGCACCAGTATAGAATCAAGCTTGAAGTGGGTTAAGGGGCCTGGGTCATAAGAAAAAGATCCTGGTACCCCCTGGGGTGTCGGCCAGCACCCAGGGGTCCAGGTGGGGGAGGTAGCCTGCTTTTCCGCACCAGAGTTTTGGGGGACAACCACTGCCAGTGAGTGGGTTGCCTGGAAGAAATCGACCAGAAAAAAGGTTTGGCTTGCCAGGTTCAGAGAGCCAGGAGATGGCAGGGATCTGAGTTCGAGAGGTTCTGGATAAAGCATCCAAAAGAGCGCGAGGGTGGAAAAAATTCCTTGCTTGTTTACTGCCTTACAATCCATCATTCCTGCTGCCTTAAATGTCCAGCCAGTTATATCTGTAAAAAATGTGTCTAGCCCCATGGAGCTGCTTTATTTATTCGAATGAAGTGTGAGACCCCTGCACTGCTGAAATCATTTGCTGTGCAGGTGCTGAATAAAGACGCTAGTTGGAAGAAGAGCAGTTTTGAGTGCTTCATTTAAACTGGGGGGGAGCAATGAAATGAAATTCTGCTTCTTTTTACCCCTTTTCTTTGCAGACGAAATTCATTTTCATAAGTTGTTTTCCAGATGACATCTTTATCCCACACTTGACAGGGCCGAGGTACTCAGAGGGGTTCCAGAGATGGCAGATGTACAGTGTGGAGTTCCTGGTCTGGCGCGCTAGCCTTTGGGGAAAATCCAGAGCCTGTGGGTAAAGGTAGAGTGTATGGGTATTGAAGATGCCAGAAAGGTAGGCCACAACTTTTCCTGCCTTGTATGGAGTGCATTTGTCCGGATGTTTAGCGTTTGAGGGTACTCATCTTTAACCCCTGGACCACCTGCAAAAGAATATGCCCCTAGACAGGGGGCTCGAGGGGTTACATATTTAGATGGCAGATCTAAGCAAAATCAAAGCCACGCTCAACTAACAAGGCCTTTGTTAGTTGAGCGGTGGCTTTAATTTTTTCATATCTGCTATCCAATGTATGAAAAAAATGTTTAAAAAACAGCCACATTACTGTCTATGAAGTGTGCTCCCACATTCTCCAGACTATTACATCACAAAATGTGGGAGTGCAGGAAAGTGTCTCAGTCAGAATCAGGAAGTGGAAGGGATGGAGCGTTCAGCTCCATGGAGCCTAAATGCGATCCCTTCCTTTCCTAAATCCCTGAATAGGAAAATTCTTTTTTATGCACCAGATGACTTCTGGGGAGGTAAGGCTCTGTGTTAGGTTTGGGGGATTTGGGGGAAATTATAATGACAGGCACTCTTTAACCTTCACTGTGAACTGTTTAACTTATACAGGTTGCAAAAACAGGTCAAGTACTTTTAAGGCTTCACTTCACTACATAGAGCCGACATTTCACCATGGAGATTGATAACTTAAGCTTCGTGACTGAGCCTACAAGTACAAGTGGGGGGAAGAATCTCCCTGTATCTATCAAAATGGAGGGAGATCACAAATGACAAGTAGGTCCTGTAAATAGTAGAAAAGGGGTATGCTCTGGAGTTACTGTCCACCTCTCTAGTTCATTCTCCAACTCTTTCTTCTTGACCTCTGGACCACTTGTTCCTTCTGAAAGAAGAAGTGCCGTTGCTTTTTAAAAAAGTTATCAAACCCATTCCTCCAGAAAAAGAAACCCAGCAGGTTCTGTCTGTGGTACCTCCTAACTTCCAAGTGGACAGGTGACCTGCAGCCTGTACTGGACCTACAAGACCTGAACAAATTCACTGACAACAAAACGTTTCACGATCCTCTTCAGGCTGTCATACCCATGGTGCAAATCAGTAGTGGCTCTGCAAAGTGGCCATGAAAGACACATTCCTTCATGTCAAGATTAGAAATGCCACAGATAATACCATCACTTCACGATGGAGAACAGTCTCATTACCAGGTCTGGGTGTTGCCAATTGGCTTATCCTTGACACCAAAGATATTTACTATGTGTTTCTGTGTTGTGGCTGCAGCCCTCTGGAGAAAAGGTCTATATGCCTTCATAAATCTGTATGACTAGTTATTGAAAAGCCAGTCCAGGGAGGTTGTTCAGTAGACATTGTCCAGAAGTCTACACTTGTTGGAGCACTTACGTATTATGGTCAACATACTAAAGTCATACTAGTTCCCTGTCAGCACCTACAATGCATTGGTTTGGTGCTGGACACCTTGGCAAGCAGTGCTTTTCTGCCTCCAGATAGAGCTGAGGCCTTGGTTGCACAAGTCAGGCTAGTACACAAAGGTCATTCTGTATCAGTCCAGACAGTGGTCCATCTCCTGGGACTCATGGTTGCTGCTATCTAGATGGTCCTTTTTACCCACCTACATATGTGAATTCCACACTGGACAATTTGAGCACAATAGGACCAATTGATGAATGACCTGGAACACATGATTCTCTTCAAGTCTCCACTTTACACTACTCTGTTATGGTGGATGGACTGACTGCACCTATTACAGGACATCCCCTTATTCTCTCCAACTCCAGTACAGATCCTAGTAATGGCTGCCTCTAGATTAGGATGGAGTGCCCATCTGGGTCATATCCAAACCCAGGGGTCAAGGATGGACCTGAACTCAGTTCTCCACATTAATGTTTTACAAATGAGAGCTGTCCCACTTGGTTACCAAGCATTTGCAGAACACCCAAGCCCTTGACCCTTACCAATTAAAACAGATCATGTTAATGTGATGCACTGCATCAACAAGCAAGACAGCACTCAGGATTACCCTCTTCACAGGGAAGCAATGAGAGTATAGTGCTGGACACTGTCTCATGGCCTTCAACTACTGACCATGTTTCTCGCAGGTGTCCCTCATGATCTCGCAGACAAGCCAAGTTGGTCTCTGTCTTGGGGACATGAGTTGGAACTGCTGACCTCCATAGTGAATGACCTCTTCACAAAATGGGGTTGTCCAGAGTTTAAGCTTTTCGCATCCCCACACAATGCAAAATTACCTTACTTCTGCTCACTTGCTCCAGAGCCTGGAGTTTTCTTGTGAGACACATTGTCCATCTCCTGGACTGGGAGGTTCCTTTATACATTTCTTCTGATTTTTCTCATTCAAAAGATTCTGCTTAAGCCACCCTCATACTGGTGGTACACTTCTGGCCTCATCAGATCTGGTTTCCGCTTCTACTGCTTCTGGCAGTGGAGCCACCTGTTCAGCTCCCTCTTTATAGGAATCTGCTGTAACTGGCCTGGGGGTCCCTGGTCCATCCGGACTTGTGGTCCCCATATCTGAATACATGGCTTCAAATGACATAGAACCCCCCCAGGGTAACTAATGTCTTGCTTTTGGCTGGAGAACTTTTCACAAGACAGTCTTAAACTGAACCATTCTAAGGACTGCAGAAAATCCTCTCAGATGTTTTTGTTTGGCTTGCCCTAGAATAAAAGGGCAACCCTATATCTAATGAAGTCTTGTACATTTTTGATACTGGTTGCTTTGTACCTGTATCTGTCTATGTTGTGACCTCCCAGGTCATGCCTGAAAACAGTCACTTTTGCGTCTAGTGCACCTACCCGGCTATCAAAAAATAAATAAAATAAATAAACAATTCTCATCCAAATGACTGGCTACCTGTATTTTATTTAACTATAAAAATTACAGTAAGGAACTTCCTGGTACAGTAACTGACCTCACTACTGAATGATATGGCCATTCCTGCAATTGACAGATGCACTGCTTCTACATAAAGGACTGTGCCTACCTTCCCTGTGGACTGCTATCTCAAAACTTTGTCTCATAGATTCACTGGCCATGATCTTGCAATGCTGCAAGGCTTTCTGTACTGATTACATATCAGACTTTGGCATCCTCCCTGGGTACCTTGTGTACCACTTGGAAATCATTCCAAAAGTGTGGCCCAGTGAAGGAGATATCCTTGGTGAAGATAGAACAGTTACTCACTGTAACAGTAGATCTTTGAGAGACTCTCCTACACTGGCCACAGTGCACCCACCCTCCTGCCTCCTTACTGGGGTATAAACCAGCAAGTTTAGTCCACTGCCTTATTTTGAGGTGTTCATAAGTGCCTTATATATACTATGTTTCCAGTCCCATGCCTCTCCTTGTATGCCTGATACTGGTCTGGTCTCTTGGTTCCTAATGGTAAGAGGCCCTCCAAGCATATCTCTGGCAGAGACCTGAGGAGAAAGGGGGCCACCCAGGATAATATAAGCACCAGCGCTGCATGTCATTGTGGTAAGACCCAAGCTAGTAAAGGGTTCTGATGCTAATGACTTACAGTTTCAAAGGAGTGGCTCAATCGATGACAGTCTCTCAAAGATCTACTGTTACAGTGAGTACGGTAACTATTCTTTCGATGCAACGTGTTTATTAAGAACATTAGTGATTTAGGGTGTTTTTATGAAAATATTAACACTTTGCAACAGTGATGGGGTTGTGGCAGCAAGAATTCAAATTCCATAATCCCCCTGAGTAAATTCAGAGCATCCTTTTAATGTTTTATGGGCATCTACTATAGCTGGAACAGGGGCTTCTGATGACCATCTGTGTTTATTTATTTATTGAAACATTTTGGCCAGGGAAGACATGCTTAGCTATAAACATCTCATTTCCAGATGCATCCTTGAGGGAGAGGCACATGAGGCATAAGTACAAAAATAAATGATTTTAAGTAAACAAATGGTCAGTAGTAAAAAAACACCCAATATGCAGCAGTCCATAAAATAGATGTGCAAAACTGTGAACACCACCTGTAACTTCTTTGATCATTTGTATACTTCTTCTGCCCTGAACTTTGTTTTTTGTTCCGTAATGGTGATACATTATCTCTGAATCTGCTACTGTAAAAGGGACTTTGTTCCAGTATAATAAAACTGCTCTTGAGGATTTAGTGGTTGCTCAAAACCCAAATATTAATCTCCGTTCATCTAAGGGCATTACATTAGAAACTCATTTCTGTAAAATTAAGATGGACTCTTAAGCTTTTTCTGTGGCAGCATCGAGTCATTGGAATACTTTGCCAGTTTCACTTCATTTTACTACCTCCTATGGGATCCTTTAAGCTATTGTCATATCAGTATTTATGCCAAACTTGCACTTGTAATTGTGGCTGACTGCTGTTTGATATTACTTATAATACATGTATAAATAAAAAAATAACAAAATAAAGATCATGCCAGATAGCAAGGACAGGGCAACATAAAAGAGACAATTGGGGCAAACTGAAAAGGGAGGGAGCTCCAAATACCTACTGGAGTAGATGATAAGACCAGAGGGCATGTCAAGCAATTGGACAGGCATACTATTTAGAGGGTGTGAAGCAGGCACATGTCATATGACGCAGATGCTGGGCTTTCCTTTTTAGGGACTAGCATGATACAGAGGATTGAAGGAGAGTATTGATGGCATTCCAGATGTTTTCCCAAGCTTAGGGAGGAGTTTGGAGGAAATGCATTTGGTCTGAATAGAGATGTCTAGAGACTGGTTCTAACCAGATTCCAAGGTTCCTAGATGATGTGATATTGGTCTAAAGTTGTACCATCACAGTTCTTAAACAATGGCCAGGAAGAAATAGTTGCCAGCTTACGTTTAGACCCAATGGTTAGAGTCACAGATTTCTTAGCATCCAGTGTCAGTTCGTGTGAGCAGAATTATCACTGCATAGCATCCAGGTCTGGCTGGAGAATAGATTCAAGAGAGGAGATATTTGTACCAATTGAATACAGAGCTGTATCACCCACATACATTAGAATACTGGAGAAATTACAGACTGTTGGCAGGTCATTTGGAAGTATGGAAAAGAGAATGGGGCCCAGGACAAAGATTTGGGGGACACCCATGTCAATAGGGAGGAAAGATGAACTTTCCAATAACAAATTAGACTCTGTTAGACAGGTAGGAATCTAACCAGGAGGTTGCTCACTTGGGCAGGGCTGTACTGGACAAATTGTTCAACAGGTGGTGGTGGTGGTGGTGCGAGACCATTTCCAAATCTTTGGGGAGGTCAATGAACAGGGCAGCTGTAAGGAGTCCCTGATCCATTCCAGTGATGATGAAGCCAGTGCTCCTTAGTTGGGATGTGACTGTGGAATGATTGGGTCTGAAGTTATACTGGAATGGGCTAAGTAAGGAGGAGGAAATGAAAGCAATGTTGTCTAACCATGCTAAATGCCCATAGCTGCTCTCCCAGCTTCTCGGGCCTTCTTTGGCTCAGCTGGTAGGGGTGAAGAGTTTAATAAATGATGCCTGTAGGGCAGAGTGCAGATGTGTTTCTTGCTAAAATCACACAGAACAGTCTGTTTCCTAAGTAGGACTGCTTTATATTGACAAATCAACCCTTTCAGTCTCTACATGATTCTCAGTTCCTATGGTAACAGTGTATTGTTTTTGCTCCATTATAGACTGAATCATCTTCATTACCAAAATACCCACTCATTGAAAGTGTATTTTTTATGACAATGGATATGACTATGAAACCCACAATGGCTATATTTCTAATTAGTGATTATTTTATTGACTAATGTGATTCATAAAGGTAAAAACCTGGAGATGTTAAGTAACAAATGTTCTTAATTAAATTTTGTAAATTAAATTTAGATTGAATGGACAACAAATTACCTAAAATCCAGTTTTACTATCATTACAGACCCATTTGCTATTTTACATGGAATTAGTTCTACAGATCTGTTTTTTCCCTCTATCTCAACATTATTAACACCTGCTTAAGGCACTTCTGAATTTATTCCAGTGTTCAGACATGACACTGGTGAATCTGCCTCTCTGTTTGACTGTATCCTTTGAAAACAAATCCTACATTACATTAATGTTAGAAATACTATTTAGTGCTAAAAAAAAATCTGTTAGAATTAGCTGTTTTTATGAATTTATCTTTGTTAGTCATTAATAAATTGGGATGGCCACGTGTGGCAGTGGAGTGCATAAAGATCTCTAAATCAATATAAGTTAATTGATTGGCTGACTTCAATAAAAAAATCAAAGTCTGTTCACTTGATCAAAAGAGTCAATCCAGGAACAGTGTGCCTGACTTAAAGTATGAGCTGTTGTAATCACAAAGTTGTTTTCAGAAGTACAACTCTAGTTTGGTGAGTTCCCATAGCACATTAAACAAGTTGAGAACAATAATAGTTTAAACAGCAGCATGATACAAGACTATTAAGATTCACCTGTCAACAGAGGCTGAGCAAATGTAATAGATGGGGAGAGAGCTTTTTAAGTAACAAAAAAAGCTAAATCTATCTATCTATCTATCTATCTATCTATCTTCTATCTGTCTGTCTGTCTGTCTGTCTGTCTGTCTGTCTACCTACCTATCTATCTATCTATCTATCTGTCTGTCTATCTATCCTCCCCTCAGCCTTCCACCTTTGTCTCCCACTGGTGTCTCCCGCCACTCCAGTGGAAGCCACTTACGCAAGTGGCCCCTCTTCAGGCAGCCACTGGAGTGGCTTTGCAGATAAGGCCAACAAAATACACCCCCAGTGATATCAGACAAGTGCTGGTCACCATGGCTACACAAAGTACTCAGATATCAGGACATTTAATACTAGCCATGAGGATAGCTTCAGAGGTTGATATTGGCAGAGGCAGTCTGTCTCATCTGGAGTGGCCCTGCTGATAGGGCTGACAAGCCCCACCCCCAATGACTCAAATGAGAACCGGTTACCACGGCAACCCGAGGTACTCAGACATTAAGGCAATTCAGGTAATGGGTAGCAGCCACTGTGGTTTTTAGCAAAAGTGCTGTTAATGGCAGTATAGAGATCAGCTTCAGTGGTGGATATTGGCAGAGGCAGTCTGTCTTGGCTGCAGCAATCATAGTGATAAGGCTCACAAGCTCCACCACCAGTGACTCAAATGAGTGCCGGGTAACCATGGCAACACTAGGTACTCAGACATCAGGACCATGCTGGTAATGGGGCAGTAGTCACTGTGGCTTGTAGCTAGTGTTGTTCGCAGCATGGAGGTTAGTTTTAATGGGGAATATTGGCAGAGATAATCTGTCTCATTACCCATCCTACTGTTATCTCACAAGCCCTACCCCCCACCATGATGTGACATGAGCACCAATTACCATGGCACCCCAAGGTACTCGAATGCCAGGACATGCTGTTAATGGGGCAGAAGTCACTGTGGCTTGTAGCTAAAGTGTTAACAGTAGAGCAGAGGTAAGCTTCAGTTGTGAATATTGGCAGAGGTGACATGCTGCTTCCTTGACAGTGCTTTGAGAAAAAAATGGTGACTTGATATTTCTACTGAGCTGGTGGGGGCAAGTACTCAATGGGACAATTTTTTTTTTCTAAAGTTTTATGATTATATGTCCATATGTTACATGTCAGCAGTGTTAAATATAGTATAATACAAAAATTATACCCTAGGCCCTGCTTACCATGTCTGATATCCTGTCTAACAAGCCTTGACTTTTTGGTGGAAAAGGCCGGAAGACTTTGCCATACTGCAGAGAACACAATCATACACATTTTTTCAGAATTGAGAGCATGGAAAGGCATAATATTGATTGGGACCTGTGTGGAAGGTTTGAAATATAGTATTACTGATACTTTCATTTTTTCTTATTTGAATTAAGAAGAGGCATGCATGATTCAATCTCAGGAGTGTTATTTTTATAAGCAGAGGGAGTAAACTACTACTGAATTTGCTTTTCACTGTGTTAGATCACTGGAGCAGAGTATTTGTAAGGATATTTTTGCACCTTTTAGAATTGTACTTTGGCTGAGGTTTGAATTAATTATTATTCCTGGGTTCAGTGGAAGGATTGTGTATTCAACCCAGACAGAGCAGACTATGTTCACAAAAAGGCCTGCTTACATCACAGGTGTGACACTAGTCAGTCAAGGGTTTCTGGGTGGAGTTTTTCAGTACTGCTTTGGAGATTGGGAGTTTAAACCCAGAGGGATTGAAATAACTGTTTATTGTTTCTTTCCTGGTGCACAGCTGACTTGTATAGGGGCTGATTGCTTTCAGAGCACAAATCACCAGGCTGTATTGGGACTGGGGAGGTTTACCTGTGTTTGACTCAGCTGCTTGATTTTTATCTGTTTGTTTAGCAGGGTAATTTCTCTGTTAAGTTGTTGTGTAGGTTGTCTTGCTGATAGGAAGGTCAATACTCATCGTAGTGGTGGGTCAGAGCTTTCAGCTGATTGTTTCGAGAGGGCACAGTTTGAGCCCAAATCCCCCTTCCCCACACCCCACCCACCTCTGGTACCATTTCCTTTATTCCAGGGGTTCTGACATTATTTCCTTACATGGGGAAGGTGCATCCCACTGTCATATCCTTTCCTGAACACTGCACTGACAATATAAGGGTACACATTATATAATATATGTATATTTATATATAGCAAACCCATAACTGAAAGGAGAGAGAGAAAAAGACAAGATAAAAAAAACTTGCACAGGATAAACAGGATGATAGACAGACATGTAGGGAGTAGTGCAATGTACTGGCTGTGGGGCAGCAGTCTTTCGGGAGTCTTTCAGGAGGCTCAGATGTGGCCCTATTTGCAGGCAACTCTCTGCCCTTAGGGAGAAGATTGCCCATCTTCAGGCCACACTGAACAGTAGTAAGGGAACCTCTCACACCCAGGGAGCACTAGGGCCACCACCACTGCCTCAAAGAGTGCCAAGAAAGCGCAGCAGTTGGACCACAGTGGGTTCAGGGAGGGTGAGGATGGTGGAACAGAGGCACACCCAGTCAGCTGTACCACTCCACAATCCATACACCATTCTGGGGGAGCATAGTTCCCCTATGGATGCACCCACAGAGGAGACTAAGGAGGTTGCGGACAACTGTCACAAGGGAGTTCCACAGGAAGGAGGCAGAGGACAGCACAGGGAAAGGAAGCAGCTCCTAGTGGGGGATTCAACTTTAAGGGGGATAGAACTGAGAGGAGCAGGGAAAACTGAAGTAAGGTGTCTGCCTGGCGCCATGGCTTGGAAGGACAGGAAGCGCATCCTCAGGATCACGAGAACAGCTGCACGGGAGTCTGAGCTGGACATCATTGTCCACCTAGAGATGAATGACTTGGCTCAACATGAGATTAGAACAGTGCAGGAGGATGTTGTGGATTTGGGGAGGGGCCTAAGACAAGTAGCACACACAGTATCCTTCTCAGAGGTGCTGCCTGTCTATGGCAAGGGTGAGGAGAGGGTACTTCACACCATGCATTTCAATGAATGGTTGAAAAAATGGTGTGGCGCACAGGGGTTTGGCTTCATTGGGGACTGGGGTTCCACCTGGAGGGATACCAGCCTATACTGGCAGGATAGCCTGCATCTGTCCAGGTAGGGAACAAGTTTTTTGGGCAATCGGTTTAAATGCTTCATTGGCAAGCTTTTAAACTAGTCAAGGGGGGAGGCACTGATAAGCAGCAGGGAATTCCCAGCCTCCCCCTACAAAACAGGGTACTAAATGAGGAAAAGACCAAGGTAGAAAGGTCAGTGGGGGATGGTGCTACAAGAGGTAAAGTCATCAAAAAATGGAGAGCAATGAGTACCAATGCCCGTAGTCTGGATAACAAGCTTCCTGAATTAGTTGCCTTGATGGAGGAGGAACATCTGGATATCATGGCAGTCACAGAAACATGGTACACACAGAACCATGACTGGGACGTAAACATACCAGGATGCATTATCTATAGGAGGGACAGGGAGGGTAAAAGAGGAGGAGGAGTATCTCTCTACATAAGGGAAGGAATCAAAGCAACAGAACAAAAGGGTAAACAGGGAGGAGAGGAAGCACTGTGGGTCAATTTGGAGACAGGCAATGGCACCACAATCCACATAGGGGTTGTATACAGAACCCCCTCCGAGGAGAAATGGACAAGGAAATGATAGAAAGTATACTTAGAATGGCAGAAAAAGGGGAGATATTGCTAATGGGGGATCTGAATATGCCAGATGTTAACTGGAGTGCACTTGCAGCAGCCACTTCTAAGAGTGGGGTTATTCTAGATGCCCTACAGGGGGCATGCCTTAGACAACTAGTATTGGAACCGACTCGAGAGGGAGCAATCTTAGACCTCATACTCTCAAATGGAGATGGAGAGAGGATCACAGATGTAAAAGTGGGTAGCTATCTGGGAACTAGTGACCATCAAACAGTATGGTTCATGATAAACACAGCAGTAGAGTCAAGCCATACAAAGGCAAAAAAACTGGATTTTAGGAGGGTTGACTTTGCCAAAATGGGTGAGTGCCTAAGGAATGCACTAGCAAATGGGCAGGAAGGAGGGGTGGAAGAACAATGGGGAATAATCAAGACTGCCATCACAGAGGCAACAAGCCTTTGTGTGAAGCAAATAACCAAAAAAAATGATGTAAGAAACCACTATGGTTCTCAAAGGAGGTGGCAGGGAAGGTTCAAGAGAAAAAGAAAGCATTCAGGAAGTACAAGGAATCACAGAAGGTGCAGGACAGAGAATTGTATCAGTTAAAGCAAAAGGAAGCTGGGAAGGCAGTCATAACAGCAAAGGCCCAAACTGAGGAAAAGATAGCCAACTCAGTTAAGAAGGGGGATAAAACCTTTTATAGGTACATCAGGGAATGAAGGAAGACCAAGGGAGAGATAATGAGGCTTAATAAAGGGAAGGGGAGGGGGTGGACAGAGGGTGACTGTGAAAAGGCAGAGATACTAAACAAATATTTTTGCTCAGTATTCACAAATGAAGAGAGGGAGGTACCTAAACCAAACAATAGAAACACTCTGGATACAGGAGTTGATATTAGCCCATTTACAGAAGAAAGGGTTCTGAAAGAACTCTTAAAACTGAAGGTGGACAAAGCAATGGGGCCTGATGGGATTCATGCCAGAATTCTAAAAGAACTAAGGGTAGAACTAGTGACACTACTGACTACCCTCTTTAACAAATCATGGGAGGATGGGGTGGTACCTGAGGAGTGGAGGAGGGCAGATGTGATTCCACTTCACAAAAGTGGGAGCAGGGCAGAAGCAGGAAACTACAGACCTGTTAGTTTAACCTCAGTGACAGGTAAAATGATGGAATCACTTCTGAAGGAAAGAATTGTTGGGTACCTAGATGCCAGAGGAGCACAGGACCCAAGGCAGCATGGATTCACAGTGGGAAGGTCATGTCAGATGAATCTAATATATTTCTTTGACTGGGTGACCAAAGTGGTAGATCAGGGATGGGCTGTGGACATGGTCTACCTAGACTTTAGCAAGGCATTTGACACAGTCCCACACAGAAGATTAATATACAAGTTAGCCAGCCTGGGAGTGGGTCCCAAGATGGTAGCCTGGGTAAAGAATTGGCTGGAGAACAGGACACAGAGGATAGTAGTAAACGGAGTCCACTCTGAAGAAAGGGGGGTTACTAGTGGGGTGCCGCAGGGTTCAGTACTAGGACCGGTCCTCTTCAATGTCTTTATAAGCAACATTGCAGAGGGACTGGAAGGAAAAGTATGTCTATTTGCAGACAACACAAAGATCTGCAACAGAGTTGATACACAAGGTGGGGTGGAAAGGATGAGAAGGGACTTGGCAAGGTTGGAGGAATGGTCAAATGTATGGCAGCATAGATTCAATGCTAAGAAGTGCAAAGCAATGCACCTAGGAAACAAAAACCCAGGGGAAGAATACACAATGGGGGGTGAGATACTAACAACAACAAAAATGGAAAGGGACCTGGAGGTAGTCATATCAAATGACCTAAAGGTGGGCAAGCAATGTGAGAGGGCAGTAAGGAGGGCTGGGGGATACTGGGATGGAGAGGCATCACCAGTAGAAAACAGGAAGTTGTAATCCCTCTGTACAGACAGCTGGTAAAGATCCCATCTGGAGTACTGCGTGCAGTTCTGGAGACCCAATCTCTGCAAAGACATAAAAAGGATGGAGGCAGTCAAGAGGAGGGCAACTAAAACGGTGCAGGTTCTGCACCAGAAGACATATGAAGAGAAACTTAAGGAACTTAATATGTATAGCCTCGAGGAAAGGAGGGAGAGGGGAGACACGATAGAAACTTTCAAGTACCTCAAGGGAGTCAACAAAGTCCAAGAGGGTAGCATCTTTCAGAAAAAGAGGTGTGCAAGAACACGTGGGCACAATTTGAAGATGGGGGGAGGGCGGCTCAGAGGTAATGTAAGGAAGTATTTTTTCACAGAGAGTGCTGTGGAAGCATGGAATGGCCTTCCAGAGGAGGTTGTGGAGTCAAAAACAGTGGTGGAATTCAAGAATACATGGGACAGTCATAAGGCAATTCTAGGGGTTGGGGGTAGGAAGAAGTAGGCTGTTGGTTAACTAGGATCTGCAGCTTATCCATTAGGTAGGGAAATGGGCAGACTGAGTGGGCCAAGCGGTCCTTATCTGCTGTCAAATTCTATGTTTCTATGTGAGAGAATTGTTTAAATGTCTTCTTCTGGGTCGCTTGGTTTTACCCTTGATGCCATTCATTACATCTACCTAAATATTTGGAAGAGAACACAAGAGGAACAATTTAACTATAAGTTGGGCACAAATGCAAGAGCTACTGGCCACATGAATAAAGCTCGAGACCTTCTGGGACCAACAACCTTGGCTAGCAGTCTTTTGAAAACCACTGCTGGTGCAGAGCAAGGAAAACTACGCCTTTATAAGGGCAGTGTTCATAAAAACAACTGTCAAATGTATATAAAGCACACCAAAATGTACACAAATTTTACTGTGCATCAGCCTGGGGTTGGGGAAAGGGGAATACCACTTGGTCTGTAAATGTCCAGAGTGGCTGCCAGACTCTGTAACAAAACAAAAGAAGTTTTTTCCAATGACAGAGAAACAGAAACAGAATTTGCTAAAAGTTAAGGACAGGTACAGCTATACAGTCTGTCCTATTTTTCTCTGCCCATTCCAACACCAAGGACCCTGTTCGATCACTGGTATCCCTCCCACCTTCCTCCCCTTCACTTATTATACCCATGTGTCTATATCACGCATGCTTGAAAAACTCCACACTGTCTTCGCCCCCCACCTCTTCTAGCAGTCTGTTCCAGGCATCCACTACCCTTCCTGTGAATAAGTATTTCCTCACATCCCCCTAAAACTCCCCTCCCCAGCTTCATTGCATGCCCCCATGTTCTGGTGCTTTTTCTCTTCTGAAAGAAACTCCTCACTTTCACCTAGTTCACCCGTGAGGTACTTCTAGGTCTCAGTCATGTCCCCTCTCACTCTCCTCTCCTCTGGGGAGTACATGTTAAGATCTCACAGTCTCTCCTTGTATGGCTTCCTGTGCAACCCCTGCACCATTTTGGTAGCCTTCCTCTGGACTGCTTTCTCCCTGTCAGTGTTCTTGCTGAGTTGTGGCCTCCTGAACTGGACATAGTACTGTAGGTGGGGTCTCACTAGTGTGCGATACAGTGCCAATACCACCTCCCTTCTCCTGTTAGAAATACCCCTACCTATGCACCCCAGCATCCCAATAGCCTTGTCTACTGCCTTGTCACACTGCCCTACCACCTTGAGATCATCAGATATGATTACCTTAAGGTCTCTTTCTTGCTTGGCGGCTGTAAGTACTTCTCCCCCATCTTATTCGCAGCTTCCAGTTTTCCTGCCCCAGGTGCATGAATTTATACTTTTTTTGGCATTGAAACCCAGCTGCCACACCCTGCACCACTCCTCTAGTTTCCCTAGATACCTTTGCATTCTCTCTACCCGTTACAGAGTTTTTTGCCATCTGCAAAGAGATACACATTCCCATCCAGTTCTTCACCTATGTCACTCATGAAGACGTTGAAGAGGACCAGTCCCAGTACTGTTCCCTGTGGTACACCACTGGTTGCTCTTCTGTACCCTGAGTGTCTGCTGTTTACCACAACCCTCTGCTTCCTATCCTTCAACCAGTTTGAAACCCAGCTTACCAGTTTCTCTCTAACCCCCAGGCTGCTTAGTTTGTTTATTAATCTCCAGTGCAGCACAGTGTCAAAGGCCTTATTGAAGTCCAGATAGGCTACATAGACTGCCCTTCTGTAAGAGAGAGCAAGCCGAAGATCCATCTGCCCCCCCCTTTTGGGTTTCCTTAATACAAATGCTGCAGGACATTCAGAGGGACTCCAAGATGTACACTGTGTCCTGTTTTATGTTGTATGTTGTGTTTGTTGGGCTGACCACCCACAATCTGTATTTATTTTTATGTCTTCTGTTGTGTGCGATCCCCCACCCCTTTGTGTACATCATGGATCTCCTTCATAACTCTAGCAGCCTTAAGTTATGGAAACTAAGTGTGAAGCAGAAATGTATTTAAAAATAAAGAAAATGCTGGCTTGTAACTGCAAGTCTTCAATTAATTAGTTTAAAGCCTCTTTGGAAAGCAGGCATTAGAGCAGTGCGGGCGTTTTGGGGTTGCTCAAGCAGCTCGCACTATCACAAGATGGAAAAAGGCTCTGAAGCAGTCTTTAATTTAATAAGGGTGTCCTTCTGCATTATAGACAGAACAGACAAAAGAAATAAAATACAAGTGAAGTAAAGCCTTCCTTTTATGGGAGAATACAGAGAAGTCCAGACAGCTGCTGTTTAAATTCATTCTGAGTCTCCTTTGTTGTTTAGTTAGCAGTCTGTAGAAAACTGTTTAAACCACCTGAAAAGTACTGGTTTGGGCACAATATTCCTATCGCTAGTGCTGCCATTTAATTAAAGTAAATTCTCCACAAGGCACAGAAGGAGTTCTCCTTAAAAGCACTACTGAAAGAGAGTATTGGTAAGTGAGTAAACTTTGTTTGTGTGCTCACTTGCTGAAACACTCACATTACCAACACCTCTAGGAAGAAATATGTTTGGCTGTACTAAAAAGAATTAAGTAACACTTGACTTACCTGTATAAGGCAACTTAAGTTATACCAAGGTAGTTTTCTTTTTAAAGTTTCTGTGTAGCCAAAATGCTGCTGTTTCAGAAGCTCCCTGCTTCATTGTTCCCTATGGACCGGCCGCACCCAGTTTCCCTGTTTTTATCCCTTTCAAAGAGGAACTTCCCTTCTGTGAAAGTTAAACTATTGAGACAGCTCATAAAATTTGTTTTGAATGTCAAAATGTTTCTGGAATGTTACTTTATGTTTAAATAAAATAGGATATTTTATTTTGAGAAAAATTGAATGGATAAAATTTTAAAACTGGAGTGACGAGGTCACATGTCTGTAGAAACTGCTATATAAGCAGAACTACCTAGGAAGCTAGCAGTGTAAGGGAGGGTGTGAATCTGTCAACACCCAGTCCTGAGATAGTCAGTACTACCTCTGATATGTAAACTATGGACTTTTTGGCTTGGTTTATTATTTTGTCGTTTCCAGTCTGCTCTAGGTAATAAATTTTTAAGTTTATTCTGCTAATTTTGTCCGAGATTTTGTTTATCCCACACCATTTCACATTTGGTGTCAGAAGTGGGATGTGGGTTAGGAGAGGACCTGTTGGTGGATCTGAGGGCAGATTCTGATGTATGCAGTCGGACAAGGCAGGAGAGTGGACTATCCCAGCTACAAGGTCATTTATATTAGCCACACGGTTGCCTTTATTGTCTGGGCTGGAGCTGACGGTTCGAAGAAAAGTGACTAAGGTGACAATGGAGGGAGATGATTTGGACATGGAAACGGACAAGGATACAAAAGCTATTGAGAAGGGTGCACAAGCAGCTGAACCAAAGGAAGAAGAGCCACCAGAGGGTCCCTATGAGTTGTTACGATGGTTGTGCTTGAGACAGACAGAACTGGAGTGAGAAAGGGAGAGAGACCGAGTTGAAAGAGAGAAAGATCGGGCAGAGAATGCTGCTAGATGGACTGACACCCTACGGGCTATTCAGGTACTCGGTTCCACAAGATCTCCTTCAACACCCCTAGTGGGCCAAAAAGACATAAGGTTAGTCAAAATGACTGAGTCAGATGATACAGAAGCCTATCTTAACATTTGAGAGAGTGGCCGCTGCGTGTGCCTGGCCTAGAGATCAGTGGGTGGTCAGGCTGGCACCATATTTAACTGGGAAGGTGCAATTAGCCTACAGTCATACAGACCTTGCACACATAAATGACTATGATTATGTTAAACATGCTATTTTAAAAAGATATGACATAAGTCCTGAAACCTATAGACAAAGTTTTAGAGCATATAAATTCCAAACGACAGATACACCTCAAGATTTGTATACACATCTGAAAGATTTATGTCATAAATGGTTGCAACCTAAGACAAGAACAGTGGTACAGACTGTAGAGAACATTATTTTGGAACAATTCATCCGGGTCTTACCCCAAGATGTGCAGTTATGGGTTAAGGAACATCGCCCTGAAACCTCAGAGACCGCCATAAGGCTAGCAGAAGATTACCTGACTGCCAGACCACAACCCCCTAAAACTTTTATGAACTCTAGAAGCCAGACTGCACTATAAAACCTAGTAGCAATGTGAGATCATTTAGTCCTCCTATGCTGCACCCTGGTGGTAACATTGGGAATAAGAACTACAATAGACAAGTAAAGGTTTCAATCATGAAATAATATGTCATGAATGTAAAACCAAGGGCCATATTGTCTGTTCTGTCCAAATAAAAGGTTGAAACAATTCATCTAGCCCTTGCTAATTGGGGCCATTATGTTACCACTGTAAAGATTGGAGGAAGGACAGTTTCTGGCCTAGTAGACTCTGGCAGTAAACAGACACTGATTCATGCTTTGGTGGATAAGTCAAAATTAGGGGAAGCAACCACCGGAGTGAAATGTGTCCATTGAGATGTTCACTGGTACCCTTTGACAGAAATGGACATACAAATAAATGGGACTATGCATAAAATGAAAGTGGGCATAGTACCTTCTTTGCCTGTACCAGTTATAATTGGACATGATTACCCTTTCTTTGACTCTTTGTTAGCTATGAATATTGGGGCAGCTGCTATACAGGAGAAAAAAAAAAATGCAAGAGATGGAACTGGGACAAATATTTCCTTTTGAGGGGGAGGTATTTGGGACCATTGGCAAAAGTAGAAAAAAGCAAATCACAAAAACAGAAGGATAAAAAGGCTTGGAACCAAAAAGACACTGGACTAGAGACATTAACAGAAACTTCATGTTACCTAATAGAGAGTTTATAAGTGTACAGAAAGCTGATAAAACACTAATCCCTTTTTTTCCACAGGTAGTGTCAACAATACCTACTGAGTCTCAACAACCATATTTTATTATTAAGGATGAATTATTGTACAGGGTAGGTATAAATTCCCATACAGGGGAGGTGGTAGAACAACTGATGGTCCCTGTCCCTTTCCGAGAAAGATTACTATCCCCTTGCTCATGACCCTCCTATGGCAGGTCATCTGGGCAAGGACCGAACATTACAACATTTGCTATACCGGTTTTATTGGCCGGGAATACATGAACAGGTGGCTCAATACTGTAGAAGTTGTCCTGAGTGTCAACAGGTTGCAGCAATAGGCCGAAAAGACAAAGTGCCCCTGTTGCCAATGCCCTTGGTTAGCAATGTATTTGAAAGGGTTGTAATAGATATTGTAGGCCCATTGCCGAAAAGTACAAAAGGGAATCGCTTTATATTAGTGGTGGTAGATTATGCTACAAAATATCCTGAAACGATACCCCTTCGTACTGCCACCGCCACCCGGATAGCAGAGGAATTAGTGAAAATTTTCAGCCGTATGGGGATTCCAAAAACCATTCTAACTGATAGAGGCACTAATTTTTGTTAAGAGTTGTTACAAAAATTGTACCAAGCTTTAGGCATTAAAGCGGTTTTCACCACCCCCTACCATCCACAAACAGATGGGTTAGTTGAGAGGTTTAACCAAACTCTAAAAAGAATGCTCAGGAAATACGTGACAGAGGAAGGTAATAAATGGGACGTTTATCTACCCTATTTGATGTTTGCATATAGGGAGTGCATAAGCCTCGGACGGGTTCTCTCCATTCGAGTTACTGTATGGACATAACCCAAGAGGCCCATTGACATTATTAAAGAAAATGGGAAGACAAGAAGGGAAACATAAGATAGAACCTTTAGAATATTGGCAACAACTGAGACGAAGGTTAATAACCTATGTAAAAAAGCACATCAAAATAATTTACAACAACAAACTAAACAAAAAGAATACTATGACAAAGGAACAAAGCTCAAAGAATTCACTGCAGGTGATAAGGTTCTACTTTTATTACCCTCCTCTGAGAATAAGTTACTTATGAAATGGCAAGGGCCATATCAGATAGTGGAACGTAAGGGCCCAGTAACTTATTTGGTGGCTTGTCCTGAAAGGAAGAATAAAAATAAAGTATATCATGTCAACTTGCTAAAACCCTGGGTGGACCGAACTTCTCTCTCCTGTAACTATGTCAGCCCTGAAACATCTGAATTTGAATCTGAATTAGACATAGCTTATAAAAGGTTAGAGGGTTCGAGTAACCTCTCAGAGGTGCAAATTAACCCACATTTAACTACCCAACAAACATATACATTACAAAGTATGTTAGAGCCCTATAGAACACTATTTACAAGTTTACCCGGAAAAATTACACATGCAGTACATCATATTGTGGTATCTGAAGACACCCCTATTAGGCAAAAGGCATAGAATCCCCTGAGAAACTAAGGGAAGAAGTAGTACAAGAGATCAAAAGATGCAGGACCTGGGGATTATAGAACCATCATATAGTGAATGGACTTTTCCTATGGTGATAGTGGAGAAAAAGAAGGTGGAATTAGGCTTTGTTTAGATTTTCGGCGTCTAAATGCCATATCCAAATTTGATTGTTACCCAATGCCCCAGATTGATGACATCATAGATCACCTGGGGCAGCCCGTTATATCAGCACCTTAGACTTAACAAAGGATACTGGCAGATTCCTCTAGATCCAAGGATAAAGAAAAACAGCCTTCAGTACACGATTGGCCTATACCACTTCACAGTGATGTCATTTGGCCTACATGGGCATGCCATATTCCAACGGGTAATGGATAATATTCTGCAACCTCTACAGAGTATAAAAGGCCTACCTGGATGATGTTGTGGTTTTAGTCCTTCATGGGAAGAACATCTACAGCATCTCCAGGCTATATTATGTACCCTGTCAGAAGCCGGGTTGACACTAAATCCCCTAAATGTTCATTGACAATGCAGGAAACCAGGTATTTAGGCTTCCAAATTGGAAATGGGCTGGTAAAACAGAAATCTCAAAGATAGAAGCAGTAGCCAATACCCCCAGCCAAGGACAAAAACAGATGTAGGTCCTTTTAGGACTAGTTGGCTACTACAGACGATTCATTCCTGATTGTTCCACAATAGCAGGACCTCTAACCGACCTCTTAAAGAAATGTAAGCCAGATAAGGTAAACTGACACCTGAATGAAGAAGCATTCAGCAAACTAAAGGCTCGGTATGTTCTTCACCAGTCCTACACTCTCCTGACTTTAACCGGCCATTTATAGTACAAACAGACGATCCAATTGTGGTATAGGGGCTACTTACTCAATTAATACAGGGAGAAGAGCATCCAGTCATATTTATAAGCTGGAAGTTACATGAGAGAGAAAACATTATTCAGTTATTGAAAAGGAGTGTCTGGCAATCAAGTGGTCAATAGAAGCTTTATGCTTTTATTTATGGGTAAGGAATTTGAGTTATGGGTAGACCACAACCCTCTATGTTGGCTTCATGTGATGAAAGATAAAAACCCTCGTATAATGCGATGGTACTTAGCAATGCAACCCTACAGGTTTACGATAAAATATAGAAAAGGTTCAGAGCATAAGAATGCCGACTTTCTATCTAGATATGGAGTAGAAACTGTACCTACCTATCTTCAGGCCTCGGGGTAAAAGAAAGGTAGTGATTATTAAAAGGAAATAAGTATTTTGAAAGTATCTATAATAGATAGTTTATTTTTTTTAGGGACCCCGAGGTGGAGCCTTGGTGAGGGTGGGCTATGGCTCCATCTCTTGAGTAGAGATCTGAAGATATGTATAGTAGTAGCTCTTGTAAACCAAACATAATTTGTTTGGTTTTGGGTGGGGAGGAATGTAAGAGAGAGGTCGAAGATCCATCTGCCCCCCTTTGGGTTTCTCTTAATACAAATGCTGCAGGACATTCAGAGGGACTCCAAGATGTACACTGTGTCCTGTTTATGTTGTATGTTGTGTTTGTTAGGCTGGCCACCCGATAATCTGTATTTATTTTATGTCTTCTGTTGTGTGCGATTCCCCCGTGTACATCATGGATCTCCTTCATAACTCTAGCAGCCTTAAGTTATGGAAACTAAGTGTGAAGCAGAAATGTATTTAAAAATAAAGAAAATGCTGGCTTGTAACTTCAAGTCTTCAATTAATTAGTTTAAAGCCTCTTTGGAAAGCAGGCATTGATAATGCGGGGCATTTTTAGAAGTCTGCTCAAACGCTCGCACTATCACAAGGATGGAAAAGGCTCTGGAAGCAGTCTTTAATTTAATAAGGGTGTCCTTCTGCATTATAGACAGAACAGACGAAAAGAAATAAAATACAAGTGAAGTAAAGCCTTCCTTTTTATGGGAGATACAGAGAAGTCCAGACTGCTGCTGTTTAAATTCATTCTGAGCTCTGCCTTTGTTGCTTAGTTAGCAGTCTGTAGAAAACTGTTTAAACCACCTGAAAAGTACTGGTTTGGGCACAATATTCCTATCGCTAGTGCTGCCATTTAATTAAAGTAAATTCTCCACAAGGCACAGAAGGAGTTCTCCTTAAAAGCACTACGAAGAGAGTATTGGTATGTGAGTAAACTTTGTTTGTGTGCTCTGCTACTTGCTGAAAACACTCACATTACCAACACCTCTAGGAAGAAATATGTTTGGCTGTACTAAAAGAATTAAGTAACACTTGACTTACCTGTATAAGGCAACTTAAGTTATACCAAGGTAGTTTTCTTTTAAAGTTTCTGTGTAGCCAAAATGCTGCTGTTTCAGAAGCTCCCTGCTTCATTGTTCCCTATGGACCGCCGCACCTAGTTTCCTGTTTTTATCCCTTTCAAGAGGAACTTTCCTTCTGTGAAAGTTAAAATATTGAGACAGCTCATAAAATTTGTTTTGAATGTCAAAATGTTTCTGGAATGTTACTTTATGTTTAAATAAAATAGGATATTTGATTTTGAGAAAAATTGAATGGATAAAATTTTAAAACTGGAGTAACGAGGTGACATGTCTGTAGAAACTGCTATATAAGCAGAACTACCTAGGAAGCTAGCAGTGTAAGGGAGGGTGTGAATCTGTCAACACTCAGTCCTGAGATAGTCAGTACTACCTCTGATAGGTAAACTATGGACTTTTTGGCTTGGTTTATTATTTTGTCGTTTCCAGTCCACTCTAGGTAATAAATTTTTAAGTTTATTCTGCTAATTTTTGTCCGAGCATTTTGTTTATCCCACACCATTTCACACCTTCCCTGACCCATATCTCTAGTCACACAGTCAAAGAAATCTCTGAGATTTGTTTGGTGTGACCTCCCACTGTGAAACCATGCTGCCAGTGGTCCTGTAGCCCATTTACCTCCAGGTACTGCATCAGCCTCTTCTTCAACAGGATCTCCATAAATTTCCCCACCACTGATGTGAAACTGACTGGATAGTAATTGCTAGCTTCCTTCCTGCTGCCACTCTTGTGGAAAGGACCATATTGGCCCTGATCCAGTCCTCTGGAACTAAACTTATTTTCTCATTTTGCAGTCGCCAGTTCCAGCAGCAAGACATGTCTTCAATTGGAGAGTGGATCTATACTGTGGGACATCTTCAGATCAGTGAGGGTGTGTGTGGGGTGGTAAGTGCTGAGTAAGAGGTCAGGGTGAGGTGGGTGAAGGGTGTGTGGGGGTCAGATTGGCAAGCGGCCATTTTCTTTTTTGTAGGGTTAAAAAAAAGACAGTGAGAGATGTTCTTCCTTTTTTTTATGGGGATTTAGCCAGCACTGGGAAATGGGCACCCCAGTGCCAGGCTACTGTTTGCTGGCACTGGGGGTGGGCACTCCAGTGCTACCATATTCATAATGAGAATGGGGCAGGTGACCTGGAGGGAAGGGGGGAGAAATAAATAGTAACAGGGGTGGACACCCAGGTCCACTTAAAGCAGCAGTATTTGTTAGTGAAAATAAATCATTTGTATATGTCTGACTGAAGTTTAAATATGCTTAACAGCAATGATTTTTACAAAGATGTGTGTATTTATATTGTTTTTGGGGGGTTACATACATGTTCAGCACACAGCTTCGCTCCGTCCACCATTACACTCTGAGTTACAGATGGGGCAGACTCAGTTTTTCTGCAACAACCCTGATATCTTACTATTGGATTCTGCCACTTGACAATTCAGTGAGTGCTAGTTCGTGATCCATGTCTCATTATAGTGCAGTATTCATGGAGGCTAACAGCTCGTCCTCTAGGTCTGCAATTTCCTCAAGTGACAGGTGCAGGTTTTTTATACCCGCTCCAACTCTTCTTCCTCATTTAATTTCAGCAATATGTATGTGATCTGGTATTGTTGTTTGCGTGTGTGTATGTATGTATGTATATATATATATATATATATAATATACACACATATATGTATCTATGTATATGTGTATATGTATATATATGTGTGTGTGTGTGTGTGTGTGTATATATATATATATATATATATATATATGTATATAGTATGTCTATCCACAGTAATAGGGGACATGTGGGACATGACTGTGGAAAAATAAATGGTGTCATTTCTTTCTTCTTTCACCATCAATACTTTACCCTTAATGTCCTTTACTAAAAGTATAAACAGGAAGATAATATATCTTGTGGTTTTCTGAGTACAGTCCCTAATGTTTGGAAGCAGTATCCAGGTAACGTACGTAACAGGGACAGAGAATATGCTCACTAGAAAAAAAGTTATGTATAAATATTTTTGAATCTCTACATGAATTTGCAGTACTTCAACTCATTTGGTTAATTCACTAAGCAACGCCAAAATATTTGCATGCAAAAGAATGTGATAACCATCAATCTAACGCGTGGCAGAGAATTACGGGCAAAAATTTGAAGTTGTACCTCACCAACATTTCTTGGGTAGTCACAGATTAAAATGCATTTGTACATAATTGGGGATAAGAGTAGATGATATTTAAAACTTTTTCTGGTCACTTTAAAAATTAAACTCCAAAAATCTGTGAAAAAGTGTTTCATTAACGTATGTAACAGGACAGAGAAAAATTCAAAAACTTCAAGTAGTCCCAGAAAACATTGTGGAAAAAAGAAAATCAGGTAATTGAAGTTGTTTATTCTTTTTCACTTTATGTTTAATGTCTAAAGTTATGACTCAATCAGCATAAAAGTTCTACGGTTGCATACCACCACCACAAAGGAAGTTCATAATACAACAAATTCACTATACTAACTAGAAATATCAGCCACACTAAGTAAAATTAACTAAAACCCTAACCATAACACCAATATATACACACTATATACACTGCTTATTACAGACCTAATACCTCCAACAAATGTACATATATACATCTGGCAGACCCCATGTGACAGCGTAACTGAATCCACCAGACATGAGCATGGACAGCCTACAGTGACTCACTCAAGCCAGTGTGCGCAGTATGCCAGTTGCAAACACACCAGCGCCCCATGAGAGATTGACCAGGGACAAGGTACACCCCACACAAAAACAAGAGTATTGGACTTTAGGAAGGCTGACTTTGGGAAAATGAGAGAGTGCCTTAGAAAAGCACTAGCAAATGGGCAAGAGAGAAGGGTGGAGGAACAATGGGGAATAATCAAAACAACCATCGCAGAGGCAACAAGCCTTTGTGTGAAGCAAATCAATAAAACAAAATGAAGGAAAAAACCACTATGGTTCTCAAAAGAGGTGGCAGGGATGGTTAAGGAGAAAAGGACAGCATTCAGGAAATATAAGGAAACACAGAAGGAGCAGGACAGAGAACTTTATCAGATAAAGCAGAAGGAGGCAGGGAAGGCAGTCAGAATAGCAAAGGCACAAACTGAGGAAAAGATAGCCAACTCTGTTAAGAAGGGGGATAAAACTTTTTATAGGTACATTAGCGAGCGAAGAAAGACCAAGGGAGGAATACAGAGACTTAATAAAGGGGAGGGAATGAGGGCAGAGGGTGATAGTGAAAAAGCAGGGATGCTGAATGAATATTTCTGCTCAGTATTCACAACAGATGAGGAGGTGGAGGTGCCTAAACCAAACAAGGGGGAAACTCTGAATAGGGGGGTTGATACCAGTCCATTCACAGAAGAAAGGGTTTTGAAAGAACTCTTGAAACTGAGGGTGGACAAAGCAATGGGGCCTGATGGGATTCACCCAAGAATACTAAAAGAACTAATAACACCACTGACTACTCTCTTTAACACATCATGGGAGGATGGAGTGGTACCTGAGGACTGGAGGAGGGCAAATGTGATTCCACTTCACAAAAAGTAGGAGCAGGGCAGAGGCAGGAAACTACAGACCAGTTAGTTTGACTTCAGTGGTAGGGAAAATGATGGAATCACTTCTGAAGAAAAGAACTGTTGAGTACCTAGAGGCCAGTGGGGGCACAGGACCCAAGGCAGCATGGATTCACAGCAGGAAGGTCATGTCAGATGAACCTAATAGATTTCTTTGACTGGGTGACCAAAGTAGTAGACCAGGGAGGGGCTGTGGATATGGCCTACCTAGATTTTAGCAAGGCATTCGACACAGTCTCACACAAAAGATTAATATACAAGTTAGCCAGCCTGGGAGTGGGTCCCAAGGTGGTAGCCTGGATAAAAAACTGGCTGGACAACAGGACGCAAAAGGTAATAGTAAACGGAGTCCACAGTGAAGAAAGGAGGGTAACTAGTGGGGTACCGCAGGGTTCGGTACTGGGACCGGTCCTCTTTAATGTCTTTATAAGTGACATTGGAGAGCACCTGGAAGGAAAGGTATGCCTCTTTGCAGATGACACAAAGATCTGCAATAGGGTTGATACACAAGGTGGGGTGGAAAGAATGAAATGGGACTTGGCAAGGCTGGAGGAATGGTCAAATACGTGGCAGCTCAGATTCAATGCAAAGAAGTGCAAGGTAATGTATCTGGGAAACAAAAACCCAGGGGAAGAGTACACAATGGGGGGGTGAGTTAATAACAACAACAAAAATCGAAAGAGACCTAGGAGTAATTATATCAGATGACCTAAAGGTGGGCAAGCAATGTGAGAAGGCAGTAAGGAGGGCTGGGGGGGATACTGGGATGCATAGGGAGAGGCATCAACAGTAGAAAACAGGAAGTTGCTATCCCTCTCTACAGACAGTTAGTGAGACCTCATCAAGAGTACTGTGTGCATTTCTGGAGACCCCATCTCCGCAAAGACATAGACAGAGTGGAGGCTGTTCAGAGGAGGGCAACCAAAATGGTGCAAGGTCTGCACCAGAAGACATACGAGGAGAGACTAAAGCAGCTTAATATGTATACCCTTGAGGAAAGGAGGGAGAAGGGGGACATGATAGAAACTTTCAAGTATCTCAAGGGAATTAACAAGGTACAAGAGGGTAGTATCTTTCAGAAGAAGAGATGTGCAAGAACAAGGGGGCACAATTTGAAGATTATGGGGGGGATGGCTCAGAGGTAATGTTAGAAAGTATTTTTTCACAAAGAGAGTTGTGGATGCATGGAACAGCCTTTCTGAGGAGGTTGTGGAGTCAGGAACAGTGGGGAGAATTCAAGAATGCATGGGACAGGCATACGGCAATTCTAGTGGGGGGCAGAAGGAAGTAAGCTGTTGATTAACTAACTAGAATCTGCAGCTTATCGGTCAGGTAGGGAAATGGGCAGACTGGGTGGGCCAAGCGGTCCTTATCTGCCGTCAGATTCTATGTTTCTAGGTGACAGGGTAACTGAATCCATCAGAGCAGAACATGGGTGCTTGCCTACAGTGACTCAATCTAACAGGTGAGTACCGTACACAAACTGCACACCCACCAGGGCACCACAAAGATTGCTAAGGGATCTGGAAAACCCTAGGTGATGGCTTAACTTAATCCACCAGATGAGAACCCTGGCACTGATCCATAGTGACTCAAGTCAAGCTGCTGTGTGCAGTATGCCACTTGCACACCCACCAGGGCCCCATGAAAGATTGACCAGGGACCTGGCAGACCACAGGTGATGACATAACTGAATCCACCAGATGAGAACAGATGATAATGTGGGCAACCCACTGGATTGGAAAGAAAATGGAGGCAGATATGGACACAACCACTGAATTTGCAAACAAAATGTACTGTAGGCAGGCACAGACAGAAGCACTGGATTGCAAACAAAATGGAGGCATGCACAGACACCCATTGGCTTGCAAATCAAATGGAGGCACACATGACTGCAGCAACTGGCTTGTAAACAAAATGGAGGTAAGCATGGACACACACAGAATTGCAAACAAAAGGGAGGCATGCCCGGGCACCCACAGGATTGCAAGTAAAATGGAGGTACTATTCCCATCCCCCTCCAGATCCATGTCAGCAGTCCCTGGGGCTTGGTAGACCATTCTACAATTTTCCAGCCCTGTCAGTAGCCCCCTGGGACCCAAGATCAGTCCCATCCCCCTCCCAATCAGCCCCGTGGTATATGAGGTCAATCCCATTTCCCTCCCCAGTCCCTGGAGCCATGTGGCACACTCCTAAAATGCTCCAGCCATGTAAGCAATCCCATGGGACCCAAGGTCAGTTACACCTCCTCCCCATCAGCCCTCTGGCATGTGAGACCAAGCTCATCTATCTCCCCAGTCCCTGGTGGCAAACTCCTAAAATTCTCCAGCCCTGTTAGCAGTCCTGTGGGATACAAGAGCAGTCACAAACCTTCTCCATCAGCCCCCTGGCACATGAGGTAAGTCCCATCCACATTCCCAGTCTATGGGGCCTGGTGGAACACTCCAACAAATCCACAGTCCCATGGAACCCACGCTAAGTCCCATTCTCCTCCCCATTAGCGCCACTTACATGTAAGTTCAGTACCATCCCCCCTCCCTAGTCCCTGGGGCCTGGTGGCATACCAACAAATCTACTGTCCCATGGAGCCCAAGGTAAGTCCTACCCTCTTCCAAATCAGCCCCCTGGTATGTAAGATCAGTCTCATCCCCCTCCCCAGTTCCTGGGGCATGGTGGCACACTTCAACAAATCCACTGTCCCATGGAGCCCAAGGTAAGTCCCACCTTCCTCAAAATCATCTCCCTGGCATGTAAGGTAAGTCTCATCCCTCTCCCCAGTCCCTGGGGCCTGGTGTTTCACTCCTAAAACTCCAGCCCTGTCAGCAGTCCCATGGTACCCAAGGTCAGTTCCACCCCCTCACCATCAGCCCCCTGGGATGTAAGGTTAGTTCCATCCCCCTCCCCAGTCCTGGGGTCTGCTGGTACACTCCTAAAACTCTCCAGACCTATCAGCAGTCCCATGGTACCCAAGGCCAGTCTCACCCCCTCTCCATCAGTCCCCTGGCATGTGAGATTAGTCCCATCCCCCTCCCCAGTCCCTGGGGTCTGTTGAAATGCTCTATCAAATCTGCAGCCAATGGGATCCAAGATCAATCTCACTGCCCTCCCTATTGATCCCCTGGAATGTAAGGTCAATCCCATCTCTGTCAGCAGTCTCAAGGGTCCTACTTAAATTCTCTAGCCCTGTCAACTGTACCATGGGACTTATGGTCAGTCCCATCCCTCTCCATATCTTGTCAACAGTCCCAAGGGTACCTGGTGACAGCTGTCTCCCTGCCCGCTACCCTATTAGCCATACCTTGGCCAGAACCAGTTTGTAAATTTAATTGGTGCCGTTGTGCTTCCAAGGAACAAGTTACCACTGTAGTCTTTATTTTTATAACATACAAGAGTCTTTAGTTGCAAAACTTTTTTGTTCTAAAATGTTGTCATTGGCATTTGTCCATTTTAAATGTAGTAGGAAATTACTACAACACTCAATATGTCTATTGTTTTTAATGTCAGACTTTGCAGGAAACATTCAATTTCTAATTTACTTTCAGATCAGCTGGCAGCCCCCTTCCCCCAAAGCATGTGGGTGATGATTTTAAAACAAAAGTCCTTTGTTGCAACCCCAAAACGAATGCTCAGTCAAAACAAACAAGTCTTGTAGAATATCTTAATAGTCACAATTTAAAAAAAAGGTACCACTAGAAGTCCATCCATTTGTATCAGGGACCACTTGTTTCCTCAGATCCATGTTACAAACATAGAAACATAGAACACAGAAGTTGACAGCAGATAAGGACTGCAAGGCCCATCCAGTCTGCCCATTTCTTTTTCTACCTTATGAATGTGCCATCGGCCTTTTCTCTGTCAATGGCCTATCTGACATGACTGAACTTGGTTGTAGGCTGTTAGGCCAACTTTTGAAAATGCTAAAACAGATTCCAGGCTTTTTTCACTTTAAATGCATCAGTAAATGACTACAGCACCCAATACTTTTATATTTTTATCTCAAACTTTGCAACAAACATTCCATTTCTAATTTACTTTTGGATGAGCTGGCGTCCCCGCCCCACCCAAAGCATGTGAGTGAACATTTTAAAATAAAAATTCTTTGTTACACCCCCCAAACAAATGTTCACTCAAATCAAACCAAAAAGCAGGTAACATCTCTTAATAATAACAATGAAAAATAAGGCACCACCAGAAGTCACATTTGTAACAGGGACCGCTGAGTTCCTGAGGTTACAAACATTATTGAACTTGGTTGTGGGCTGTTAGGACAACTTTTGAAAATACTGTTTGGATTCCATGATTTTTTCACTTAAAATGCATCAGTAAATGACTACAGCACCTAGTACTTTTATATTTTAATCCCAACCTTTGCAGCAAAGATTCCAAAAATAATTTACTTTCAGATGAACTGGCAGCCCCCCCCCCCAAAGCATGTGAAAGGCCATTTTAAAACAAAAATCATTTGTTGCACCCCCGAAACAAATGCACACTAAAAGCAATCAAAAATCTCATTAAATCTCTTAATAATCACAATTCCAAAATAAGGTATACCAAAAGTTTTGTTTGTAACTGGGACAGAGATTTTTAGGCGGTCCCCGTTACAAACATTAGCATGCTACCTCTGTCCCTGTTACAATCAGGACAGTACCATAAGACCACTAAAAAAAGATGTTTGGAAGCCTGCAAAAGTCATACATCCACAATGAATTACACAGCATACTCGCCTGTTTAGCACATTACAAAACTATGAAATTCACAGCATGTCTGGCACACAGAAGGCAGTTATTAGAGCCATACAATAGATAACCTTGAACAAGATGTCAAATACGTGCCATTTTCAGACATAAATAGATATATTTAAACAGCAGTCATGAACCCCAGTAAAATACATCATAAATTCAAACTTTATTTAACATAATTAATCATGTCCAGTAGCTCAATCCTGTTGTAACAGGGACAAATGTATTAACTCTGTCCCTTGTTACAAACATGATTGACCTTTTCTCTCTGTCCCCAGAGACCTTACTGAATGCCAGTCTGTGCACAGCACACTCCCATTTCAAATCCAGCAACAAAATGCAGTCAGATTTATAGCAGACAGTATAAAAAAATCATGATTTCACTGCTATGTAGCCCCATTCATGTCTGCTTACATTTCTGAGCAGTTTCCATATTCTTGTTTGTAACACAGTCACACGTTTGTAATGGCAAGTTTGGAGGAGACAGAGAATGTTCTCCTTTGGTGTTTGGGAAGAAAATTGACTGATCCGCTGGCAAAGCAAAGTTTAAAGGACTTAATCTGGTGTTATGATTGGCTTGAAATAAGCCAATGACACTGTGAAAAAAAAAAATCACGCTCCTCAGACATGATAAACAACTGTTACATACGTAGATGGGGTGGGACAGAGAAAGATAACCCGGTTCTACTTTTAAAGGCAGCCAGAGCATCTCTGCAGTTTTGAAATGTTTTTTCAGCCAGAATGGCAAACTAACTGAGCCTCCTTCAGTTCCTGGCATCCAGTGCCCAATTCTTGCACACGTTCCTACTATTTATGCCAGTCAATCCCGTATGTAACCTAGGGGATAGAGAAGGTTACATACTCTAGATTGTCACTTTTAACTCATTCTGGAAAAAATAAAAATATATAAAGGCACATACATGTGGTGATGTTACAGGGCTCTTTATGTAAAATGCATAGGGAGACTTATTTTTTCAGCATAGCATTTTGGTAGGTAGAAGGAAAGCATACAACATGTGGTGTCTTGAAATGTCCCACCTAGCCAATGCAAAAACCAGGGGACAAATCTGTAAGTTTCTTACAAAAATATTTTTTTGTAAGTATTAGGTGGCTGAAGTTATTTATATTATCCCACTAACTTCTACAGTAGACAGCAGTGCAGTTTTGAAATATATTTAAACTCTTTGCAGAGTTACTGAGTGTTAAAGTGCATGTGATGGAAATGTACCCATTTAGTATGGACATGCCTATATATATATATATATATATATATATATATATATGTGTGTGTGTGTGTGTGTGTGTGTGTGTGTGTATGTATATATATATATATATATATATATATATATATATATATATATATATATATATAAAATGTGATCATTTCAAAACAATGTCTATATCTTTACTGCAACACCGTGATACGTATTCAATTAATTTATGGTAGCTGCTCACTGTCATCTGAAACATGATTTTATTTACACTATTCCGTGATGTCAGGTGACCTCCCCCAATTCCCTATGTATGAATATATATAGAATAAAGGATGGGAAGTATATTATATGAGAATTTAATGTACATCCAAGGTGCGGGATGCTATATTAATCCTGAGGGCAAAGTCTGAGGGGTTTATTAAAGCATCCCACACTAAGGTGTGTATTAAGTTCTCATATGTACACTTCCCCATCTTGCTAGTCAACAATTTTTTCCAGCACGACTTCTGTGACCATGCATGAGACACACACACACACATATATATATATATATATATATATATATATATATATATATATATATATATATATATATATATATATATATACACACACACACACACACACACACACACACACACACACACACACACACACACATCCCCACACACAGAAAGAGTAACTGTCTCCTGCCTCTCTCTCCCGTTCCACATTTGGCATTTTGTTCTTTTTTTCTGTTTTTACTCAATTCTTTTTTTTTTTTTTATGGCTGCAGTGGGTGGAGCTGTAGCCATCCTGCTGTAGCTCTGAGAACAGGATACCAAAAGCACAAATTTGGAGTTGCAGAATATGCTTCCGGACTCCAAATCACTCTGCTCATCCCCCATTCTACGGGCATTGCTGCCATCTCTGGTCCTGTCTCCTGTTTCCCCCATTTGCTCACTGCCACTTTGGCCTGAGTCCCTGATGCTCCTTGAGTCGCCATCCAGCCCCAGGTAACATTTTGTCTTCTAAGAGGGGTCAGAGGAGCAGAGACGTGGAACCACTTGCAGCCGCACCGAGAATGTGCAAGCTAGCAGTCTGCGCATGCGCGGTATCATGCATCTGTTTTCTTGCTGTGGTAGTGATGCATCAGGAGCTTCCCTGGTGCTCTCGGACCCTGAGATCAGTTAGATGGAGTCCAGAGACATGAGGGTTGCTGTGGAGAAGCCGCAAAAGTATTTATTTAAAGAGTGCCAATGAGTGCTATGGGACTGAATTTATACATATTAATGAACTGCTCATGAATATTAATGACTCCTGCCTGCCTTCTGCTCATTGGTGTTCATTCTTGTGAAAAATAAAGACTTCTTACATTGTATATGCTGCTATTTTTATCTTTTGATATGCAATAAAATGTTTTGCAAATTAATTTTGTGTGGACTATAGCCCATTCATGATTCTTGCATATGTTAGGGCTGTACTGCTAAACAAATGCTATAATTTGCCACTGTGCTCCCAGTATTCCCTCTGAGATACTTTTTTTATCTTTGATGAGGTTCAAGTGCTAGTTTCCATACTGAAACCTCCAGGAGAATGCCTATGTCTAGCACAGCTGCAGAGGATAAGCATCACACACACCATGTCATAAATATTTGGACTTAATCCAGATTGAAAAAACAAGGCCACATTTAAAAATTGTGTCACAAGAGGCCGTCACTGCTGATAGAATACTCACTGCATATCTTAATGAAACCAGAGACCCAGACCCTTAAGCAGATCCTTTATTGTACTGGAAGTTGAAGAAATCCATTTGGCAACCTCTTGTTCAAGCTGCTGCTTATTATCCTGTTTGTCCACCCACCAGTATACTTTCAGAAAGGATCAAATCAAATCAAGTTTATTTTCAGCGCTGTTCCAAAGATCACAGTGCTGTACAGTAAAAGCAATAAAAACAGATGTACAACATAACAGAAGTATCATAATAAAATAAGATCAGGCAGTAAAATGCTCATAATAACAGATTAACTATCATACTATTTAAATACTCAGATTCAAGTTCAAAGAAACTAGTTATTACTCAGATCTGGGAAGGCTAACTGAAACAGGTAGGTCTTCAGAGCAGTTTTAAAGCTGTTGATGGACAGGCAATTGCTAGTGCAACAAGGTAGAGAATTCCACAGGGTAGGGGCCATAAAAGCAAAAGAGAGGGCCCCAAAAGTCTTTAAATGGACTCTGGGAACCTCTAGCAATCCCTTGTCAGAGGAGCGGAGAGAGTAGAGGGGGTGGTAAGGACAGTTGAGATCCTGCAGATAGTGTAGACCCAGTCCATGTAGGGCTTTGTAGGTCAGTAACCTACCCTTAAAGGTGGTCTGCTAAGGCACAGGCAGCCAGTGCAGGCCGCGGAGCACAAGAGTAATATGGCAAGATCTCGCTAAGCCAGTCAACAACCTGGTTGCCACATTCTGCACTAGCTGCAATCAGCAGATATCAACCCCGGTAGCCCTAGGTACAGGCACAAGGTTACAAAGGTGTGGACCAGTCATGGAAGATCACCAGGTGGGACTAGATGCTTAACCCAGGTGATGTTCCTCAAAAGGAAAAAAGAGGTCTTAATGACAGAAGACACCTGAGACTTTAATGTCATGTTGCTCTTGAACACAACACCCAGATTTTGCACCTGGTCTGAGGTAAGCAGCTGATCACCCCCGAACCAAAGCCCGGATGGTTGACCCACTGACAACCCCAAACAATGGCGACCTGGGTCCACAACCAACACCTCAGTCTTGTCCGGGTTCAACCCTAGCCAGTTGGCACTCATCCAGTCCTGGATCTCGGAAAGGCAGCTGTAAAATACTGAGACCATCCCACTCTGCACGGGTGCAAAGGACATGTAGAGCTGAGTGTCACCTGCGTAGCAATGAATATCAGTATATTCAGCACTACTGGTGAAGTAGTATTTCCAAACAGAGCTAAACTCCCTGAACATGTTGAACAACTAGCATTTTCATAAGTCAGTTTGCCCACACTGAATTACAATTATGACCTGCACTATGCCCAACAAGATAAAAAAGGAGTCTGATGTTGAAAAAAATAGGTAATTAAACAACTTCCTGCTACTCTCCTTTCTCCTAGTTGGAGGAAATACATGGGGAAATGCCCCATGAATGATAACGTTCGACTTTGATATCCTTAAAATCCTTACTGCTGTCTGCTGCTGCTGAGTTCTCTAAATACCATCTGCCACTGTCTCTAAATAAAAGAAACTTTAAACACTAACAGGTTTGCTTATTGAGCCTAGCAGAAAATGTTGTTCATTTTCTTTTGTGTGCACAACCCAGCTTCAATGATTTTAGGCTGATGTCCAGCGTCAATTATATCTTATTCTTCATAGACTGTACATAGGTAACCACTTGTCATCTTTCATTATTCTGTTCCTGCCACTGTACACCCCAGGCAACTGTCACTCCTCCTGTTGTCGCTGAAAGTCATTATAAAATATTCATCACACATACTGGCAGCAGTTATGTGCCACTCATCACCTTCTCTGATTTGGAAAGAAAGTTATATACAGTACTGCTTGTATCCGTCTGTACATGTCTTCCATTCCAAAACAGCTGTTGAACTGACCAAGCCAAAAAGATTGTGCTTGTGTGAGACTGTACAAGTGGAGCAGGGTAGGTGGGATAGGACAGATAGTGGATGAAATGTCACTAGTTCACACCAGCCTTTTCAATGCATCAGATCCACACCTGCTGTAAGTGTAACACTAACAATATTAATCTGAGTCTTCTGTTTCTTTTCTATTCATGTTACTATTATGCCAATTACAGTTAAATTGTTCCTATGACTCCATGATTTCCCTTATAATTTTGTTGAGGCAACTGCACGCCTAAGACCACTGCCTCTCTTCCTGTTGTAAACTGTCACTATGCGACTCCTCTTCCCATTTCTTTATCATAATTCTGTTGCTGCCACTGCATACCCCCAGACAACTGCACTGTCACTCTTCCTGTTGTATCTGTCATTGAAAAGACATAACACATACTGGCAGTTAGATGCCCTTCACTGATTTTTTTTTTTATTTTCTCTTTATTTGGAGGGTCTCTACTGTCAACCCTCAGCCCTGGTCATGGCTCCTGGGATTTTCACCACCATCTATGACCGTCTTTTTTCCTCCAGTTCCCCCTGGCTTTCCCCCCTGTAGGGTGGGGCTGCAGCATCGGACCCTGGTGTCCGAGCCATGGAACTAGTGACTGGTCAGGGGAATGACGGTGATGGAGGCTAACTGAAGCCCCAGGGAGGGCTTCACCTAGACAGTGGACCCTCCCTGCCTACTCCTTTTTTCCACTTTTCTGTTTTGGAGGTGGGGACGTGCAATGATGCCAGAGTCTTCCCCGCCTCCCACACTGTCAAGCGCCGGTAGTGTGAGCAACTCCTGGCCTCCGCCAGGAGTCCTCCTCTGCCGGACACTACCCACCCCTCCCACCCCAGAGAGAGAGCCATCCATGGGATGGTCCATCCTTCTCCCCGCTGGCTCTCCGGCGATCTGGGTCCATTCCTGAACCTGGGTTGCCAGCCTCGCAAGTGGAAATCCAACTGCTGCGCTGATGGGCTGGCTCCTTCACTGATTTTTAAAGAAAGTTACATGCAGACAATATTGCTTGTATCTATATATCCACATCTTCCATTCCTCCCTTACAAGACAAACATCTATTGCACTGATGAGGCCAATATTACACCTGTGAAGCAGGGTGGGTTGGATGAAAGAGATGGATGAAGAAATGATCCTGCTGGCTCACATCAGCCTTTTCAATGCAGCAGATCCAGACCTGCTGTCTGTGTAACATTAGTCTTGTGCTGTTCTTTCGATTGCATCACTAATTATAATTATATATTATACAGTTGGTTCTTGTTCTGGTTCTGCTTTGCCTGCCCCAATCCACCCCAAAAGGGCAGAACCAGAAAACCCAACCTGCACACGCATAGTAACAAATACTGCTACTTCAACAGAATGACCATCATCAAAGTGATAGTAAGTATCCTTTCCTACATTTAGTTTTCCTTTTTAGGTGCTAACAGCATAGCTGTGGGTACCTATTGTGGTCACGCATTTTCTTTTTAACATTTAGTCAAATTCAAAGGTACATTCAAGTGTAAGTGATTTGTCTGCATGACATCACTGATGATGTCAGTGATAGGGCTTTTAGGTCTTGGCATAGGGTTTCAGACCTACTGTACACAAGCCTGGGTCTGATCCACAGTGTGGAGCATTTTTTTCTTTCTCACTACAAATTTTTTTAATTTTTTAATTTTTATTTAAACATTTGGTAACTGGGAAAGGCACACTGAGCCAAGGCTCGTTTCAAGGTGTGACCTGGGAGTAGGGGAAAGAGGAAATTATCACACAAACAAATACATTTATGTTGCATAATACAAGAACATATACAAGAGTACATTGAAGAAGCTGTTAATTTATGTAGTATAAGGGACATTTTTAATTTATGTAGTATACGGGACATTTTTGTAAATGCCATTACTGATGTTAGTGATAAAGTTTCGCAGAAAATGAAGTTCTGTATTGCTGATAACTTGGGTTTAAATGCAACTTGGGAAACATTACTTTAAAAAGGCAGACTGTTAATTACAAAAATCTAGTGCAGCTGTGTGCATGTGTGTGTGTGTGTGTGTGTAGTGGTGTCGTACTCACTGATTGATGTCCTTAACCAAAACATTTATTTCCTGCCCAGGAAGCTTAGTACAGTGGTAGAGTTACATGCTACAAAGCAGTAGAGGGTAGGGGTCCTGGGTTTGATCCCCAGAGTGGAACATTTTTCTTTCTCACTACAATATACATAGTATGAGTGAAATTGTTAAATGTCTTTGCTGATGTTAGTAATGGGCCTTCAGGAAGGTTTGGCATTCTATTTCACATACAAACATATGAACTTGCCAGCAAAAACAATCCTCATGGTCTATCAAGTCTGCTCGAGTGTGCAGCTAGCCCTCATCATGCAGCTGCCCCCTCACCCCCCTTCCCAGTATCCCTTCCCCTTCCCCTGTTCTGACCCCTCTTGAAACTGCCCACCATCTTACAGGACACTATCTCATCTGGTAAGGTGTTCCATTTGTCCACCACTTTTTCCATTAAAAAATGTCTCCTCATCTCCCTCTTGAATCTTCCCCCTTCCAATCTCAGTCCATGCTCTCTCATGTCCCTCTCCCTTCTCATCTGAAAATTCCCTCCTGTGTTGGTCTTGTTTATCCCCTTCAGATACTGAAAGGTCTCGATCATTTCCCCCATCCCTCCTCTCCTCCAGTGAATACATGTTCAGCTCTCCCAGCCTGTCCTCGTAGGGCTTGCTCTCCAATCCCTGGATCATCTTTGGGGCTCTTTGCTGCACCCCTTCAACAATCTGATGCCCATCTTCAGGAATGGGCACCAGTACTGCACACAGTACTTCAGGTGGGGCTTGACCAATGACCTATACAGGGGCAGGATAACCTCCCTCCTTCTGGAGGAGATCCCTCTTGCAATACAGCCCAGAATTTTGTTGGCTGTTGTTGCTGCTGCCTTCCTGTACTGAGCAGAGTTGTTCATGCTCCCCATAGTGATTACTCCTAGGTCCTTTTCCTCTGTGGAGCTCCCAAACTGTACCCCATCCAAGTGATAATTCCTCCCCTGGTTCCTGGCTCTGAAGTGCATAACCTTGCACTCTTGGTGTTGAACCCCACCTGCCATGTTTCTGCCCACTCCTGCAGCTTAGTCGGGTCCTCCTACCACCCCTCCACATCATCAACCACAGCTCCCATGTTGGTATCATCTGTGAACAGGCTGATTTTGCTTCAGATCCCGTGTGAGATATCTGCATTAAAAATCCCAAACAGCACCACTCCCAGTACCGATCCCTGTGGTACCTCATTCATCACCACTCATGACGACGGGAGGTCCCCCACCACTGTTACCCTTTGATGCCTTCCCTTTAGCCAGTTTGTGACCCATTTCACCATTTTTGGTCCCACCCCCACATATTCCAGTTCCCCCCCCAACCTCCCATGTGGCACTGAATCAAAGGCCTTGCTGTAGTCCAAATACAAGACATCCACTGCATGGCCTTGTCCATTTCCCACATCACCCAATCATAGTACTCTACAAGGTTTGTCTTGTAGGATCTGCCCACTATAAACCCCTTGCTGTTGATCATCCTGGAGACTGTTTTCCTCTGAGAAGCTCAGTAGCCTCTCTTTTAGTATGGTCTCCATGAGCTTTCCCATGATTGATGTGAGGCTCGCTGACCCATAGTTTCCTGGTTAATCCTTTGGGCCACTTTTGTGGATGGGCACCTCATGGGCCATTCTCCAGTCCTGTGGTACACATCCCATGTCCAGGGAGGTATTGCTGAAAACTTGAAAAGTTCCAGCTCAAACTTAGAGGTTTAAATACAACTTAGGAGACATTACTTCAAATAGACAAAATGTTAATTATGAACATCCACCGCATCTGTGTGTGTTTGTGGGGGGTTGCACTCACTGTTGGATGTCCTTTGCCACAGCAGCTGTGTGTGTGGGGAGGAGAGGGGGTCTGCACTCACTGCTGGATGTTCTTTGCCACAGCAAAAACAAATAACAGGGAAACTTTTTTCTCTATATGAGCTTCTAGATTATGGAACTCTCTTCCTCAGGAACTAGTAGATTGTAATAATTTCAACTTATTTAAAAAGGGACTCGACATTTGGTTAACATCAACTCAAACTAAGGATTAATGGCCCACATGATGTGGGGGACAGTCTTGATGGGCTTCTGCCTTCTTTTGTCCTACACTACCAAGTAAACCAAGCAGCTGTGTGTGTGGGGAGGAGAGGGGTTCTGCACTCACTGCTGGATGTCCTTTGCCACAGCATACATTTCCTGTATATGAAGTTTAGTACAGTGGTAGAGCTACAGGCTACCAAGCAGTAGAGGATAGGGGTCCTGGGTCTGATTCCCCAGAGTAGAACATTTTTCTTTTCTTTTTCACTACAATTTATGTAGTACGAGAGAAATGTTAGATGTCATCTGATGTTAGTGATAGACTTTCAGAAGGGTTGACATTCTATACTGCTGTGATAACTTGAAAAGTTCCCCCACAGACTTTGGGGTTTAAATTCAGCTTGGGAAACATTACTTCAAACTGACAGACTGTTAATTATGAAAAATCCACTGCAGCTATGTAGGAGGGGGTCTTCACTCACTCCTGGATATCCTTTGCCACAACAAGCATTACCTGTCTAGGAAGTTTAGTACAATGGTAGAGCTACAGGCTACCAAGCAGTAGTGGATAGGGGGCTGGGCTTGATAGAAGTATACTGGTAAATGTGCATCAATGCCATGTAGGAGGTGTAATATAATCTGACTTGGAGAATAGAGTAAAGACAGATATGAGACTGTCTGGGTGTGTGCAGCAGTCATGTGTTCAAATAATCATACATCACTGACTACAAGCACTGACACCCAACAGTCAGGAAATCATATCAGTGAAAGTGCATCAGTGCCATGGGGGGGAGAGACATATAACATGACCTGACTTGGAGAATAATATAAAAGGAATACAAGGCTGACCAGGTGTGTGCAGTTTGTTTCATGTGTTCAAAAAATCATATGTCACTGACTGCGAAGACTGATAATGCCGAGTATATATAAATTTACTCCACAACAGTCAATAACAAGCATTTATCAATGTTGAATGTTGATTACGTTGGTTCGTTGAGCTCACTCACTGCCCCTCTGTCACTCGCTCATTCTGTTTCTCACTGGTGCTGCAGGCTGCTGTTTTGTACTGGGTTCCTGCCTGCATTGGCACCCTTTTCTGTCCACAAAGAAATCCACAGCTGTCATGACAGAGCTCCGTTGAGGTGATTCACTCCCCCTCTCTCATTCGCTCATTCTGTTTCTTCTGGCGCTGCAGGCTCCTGCCTCTGTTTGTGGCTTTTTCTGCCCACAAAGAAATCTGCAGTAGTCCTGACACAGGTCTGTTGAGCTTGCTCACTCCCCCTCTGTCACTTGCTCATTCCATTTCTGCCAGCACTGTAGGCTGGCCTTTTGTACTGGGCTCCTGCCTGCATTGCCACCTTTTTCTGCCCACAAAGAAATTTACAGCAGTCACAATAGAGTTCCATTGAGCTCACTCACTCCCCCCTCCTCAGTTGCTTGTTCTGTTTCTCCCGCCGCTGCAGGCTGCCCTTTTGTACTGGGCCCTTGTGTGCATTGTTGCCTTTTTCTGCCCACTAAGAAATCTGCAGCAGTCCCAACAGAGCTCCGTTGAGCTGACTCACTCCCCCTCCCTCACTTGCTCGTTGTGTGTCTCCTGGCACTGCAGGCTACCCTTTGTGAAAATTGACAGTTGTACTGTTCATAAGGAGGTGGGGAAAAATGCCAATGTTAAAAATGTGGCATGAAAATATTACAAATTTGTGAAGTTACAAGGGTGCGTGGAAACTGCACAATGCACGCTCATAACACAGTCATTTTATGGAGTTTCATCACAAAATTTTCAACATAGGCATTTTAGGACCTCTGCTCATGAACAGTGTCAGTGTGAATTTCTTAATGTGTCCTGAACACTGATTTCTCACAGCGACTGCGCTACTGTGCGCCGGAAGAGCGAAAACACATTTCGGGCCAGGATGTGAAAAATGACAGCTGCACTCTTCATAAGGAGGTGTGGAAAAATGGCAATGTTGAAAATCTAGATTGAAAATATTGCAAAGTTGTGAAGGTAAGAGCGTGCGTGGAAACTGCGCAACACACTCTCGTAGCACACTCATTGAATGGACTTTCATCACCAAATTTTCAACATAGGCATTTTAGGACCTCTGCTAATGAACAGTGTCACTGTCATTTTCATGTGCCCTGAACACAGATTTCCCACAGCGACCGCACTATTCTGCGCCGGAACTGAGAAAACACATTTCAGCCAGGATGTGAAAAATGACAGCTGTACTGTTCATAAAGAGGTGCAGAACAATGGCAATGTTGAAAATCTGCAGTGAAAATATTATACATTCACAAACTTAAACTGCGCAATGCACGCTCTTAAAACAGTCATTTTGGGAATTTTTCCACCAAATTTACAACATAGGCTTTTTGAGAGCCCACCTCATGAACACTGGCACTGTCGTTTCATTAATCAGTCCTGAAAGGTGATTCCACGCAGTGACCACAAAATCACCTTTTGGGGTCGATTAATGCCATGACAGTGCCAGAATTCATGAGGAGGCGTCCCAAAACCCCATGTTGAAAATGTGTGCCAAAATTCCCAAAATGCCTGAGATATGCATCAAAGTTGAAAAACCCTATTTATTCCATCATACAGCTTACCGGCATTTCCTCAGTTTGCGGTCGGCTTTGAAGGGTGCAGACGTGTTCCCGGTCCATCAAGATCATCGCACCAGACTCTGGAGGTAGTATGGGCTGAAGGGGGTGGGAGGCAGGGTGCACATTGGGTGGTGTGGGTTGTGGGAGGGAGGAGGCATGGGGACCGGAGGGACTGTTTTTTTTGACAGGGTAAAAAAAAATCGCAGGACCATTTTTTAAAACAGGGCATGTGGCATGCTGGGGTGTGTGCCCCAGCATGACAACGGACTCTTTTATGGGGGGCAGCAGCTCATGGGAGATTGGGCAATTTCATCACACACAAAAAGAGGAACATTATGCCGACTGGGATCGGACATCCCCGCTCGCACACAACAAAGGCGGGAAGTGACATTATGCTTATGGGGATTGGGCACCCATCGCACACAACAAAAGCGGGGGTGTTACATAATGCCGGGATGGGGAAGGGCTCCCCATTGGCAACATCACTTGGGCACTGAAGCCGATGGGGATTGGGGCCCTGTCGACAAACAAACACGGTGGAGGGGGACATGCTGCCGAGGGGATTGGGCACCGGTGGGGCGGGAAGCATATTGTTTGTGAACATGGTGGCAAGCTGCTGCCATGTTCACAAACAATATCACTGTTACAAGGTTCCGCCCAGCAATGACGGTCGCTTCCTCATTGCAGCGACTGGCTTACGCTGCAATGACGAGGCAGCCCTTGATTGCAGCGGTTAAAACCTTACAAGGTTGTGGCATGCTGGCTGAACTAGTGTCAGCAGCAGTGAGTCACAGCATTGGAGAATGCGAGCCAAGCTTTTAAAGGCTGTGGGGGCATTGGCCACAATAGTGCCATGCCTCCACAAGCTGCTTCTGGCAACCTGCCACAATATGTTTCTTGCGCATGCACGCAATCAACATAAAAAGGCATATCTGTAAATCAGAAAAAAACATAAAACCAGTTACAGGGCATTTATTTCTTTTATACTATATTTTAGCCCCCTTCTCTCCCTGGTGGCCCCCTTCCTGACCAGCCCCCCAGCCCTCTCACGAGTTCCTCTGGGGCTTACATGTGCCTTCATCCTCACCCTGAGGACCATGGTTGTCTCGCAGCACCCTCCCTTCCTCTGACATCTCCGACCCTTACTACCCTCAGGCCTCCACCTGGGGGCAGTCATGTGGTGGGACTGCCAGATCACCTTCCCTGGAAGACGAGAGCCATCCACTGGATGCTTGATCCTCTCCTCCCTCCCACCCCGGCCGACCCCCAATGACTTGTGTCCATATGCAAACATGGGTTGCCATCATGGTAGAAGGTAAGGCGTGATGCCTCAGCCCTCTGTGCCATTGGGCCAGTTACAGAGCTTTTAAAGAAAAATAAGGTACCTCTGGTATAAGCATAGACCAGCAGCAGTACCAGACTAAAAGGAAAGTGTCGAGAATGTGAGCCTGATTGGGTCTGTACAACAGACCCATGAATACATAAATATGAATATAGAAATATCCCTGATTAAATACACTAACACCCATTGGCATGTGTGAGCTATTTCCATATGGTCAAAAATCAGCAAGGATATGAATCAGAAAAATTGCAGATTAAGCCAATGGTAGGGTGTTTTTTTTTTTTTTTTGCTGTAGAACCGTTTGCTCCACTGTGGCCACCTATGCCTGCCATTGGGCCCCCAACCATCCCCAAACCCATCTACGTCCCCCCTCACCATCTTACTGGTGGCAATCTACAAGGAGCAAGGCTCAAGAATGGCAGGGGTCATCACATACAGCCATGGGGAGATATGGGCTTTCTAGTTTTTCTCCCTGCCCCCCCACAACAACGGTGAACACGGCAAGTGCACATTTGTGGAGGTGCACATGCAGGTCCAGAAACTGAGTGCTTCTTCCACCTTCCCCATGTTACATCAGTCATAGGATAAACAGGAAGGTCGACAGACATGTGGGGAGTAGTGCAATGTACTGGCTATGGGGCAGCAGTCTTCTGGGAGTCTTTCTGGAGGCTGAGATGCTGCCCTATTTGCAGGCAACTCTCTGCCCTGAGGGAGGAGGTTGCCCATCTGCAGGCCACACTGGACAGTAGTAAGGTAACCTCCCTCATCCAGGGAGCACCAGGGCCACCACCACTACCTCAGAAATTGCCAAGAAAGTGGAGCAGTTGGACCACAGTGGGCTCAGGGAGGGTGAGGATGGTGGAACAGAGGCACACCCAGTCAGTTGTACCACTCTGCAATCCATACACCATTCTGATGGAGCATAGTTCCCCTATGGATGCACCACCAGAGGAGACTAAGGAGGTTGCAGACAACTGTCACAAGGGAGCCCCACAGGAAGGAGGCAGAGGATGCCACAGGAAAAGGAAGCAGCTCCTGGTGGGGGACTCAATTATTAGGAGAATAGAATGGGGGGGATCAGGGAAAACTGAAGTAAGGTGCCTGCCTGGCACCATGGCTTAGAGGGTCAGTAAGCGCATCCTCAGGATCACGAGAACAGCTGCATTGGAGACTGAACTGGGCATCATTGTCTACTTAGGGATGAATGAATTGGCTCAACATGAGATTAGAGCAGTGCAGGAGGAGTTTGTGGAGTTGTGGAGGTGCCTAAGGCCAGTAGCACAAGGTATCCTTCTCAGAGGTGCTGCCTGTCTATGGCAAGGATGAGAACAGGGTACTTTGCACAATGTGATTCAAATGGTTGAAAAAATGGTGCAGAGCACAGGGGTTTGGCTTCACTAGGGACTGGGGATCCACCTGGAGGGATACCAGCCTATACTGGCAGGATGGTCTGCATCTGTCCAGGACGGGAACAAGTCTTTTAGGCAATTGGTTTAAATGCTTCATTGGCAAGATTTTAAACTAGTCAAGGAGGAGGCACTGGTAAGCAGCAGGGAATTCCCAGCCTCCTCCTACAAAACAGGGTACTAAATGAGGTAAAGACCAAGGTAGAAAGGTCAGTAGGGAGCAGATAGAACAGGGGTAAATGAAGAAAGCAAAGTCAATGAGGACAGGGATGGTGCTACAAGTGGTAAAGCCATCAAAAAATGGAGAGCAATGAGTACCAATGCCCATAGTCTGGGTAACAAGCTTCATGAATTAGAGGCCTTGATGGAGGAAGAATATCTGGATATTGTGGCAGTCACAGAAACATGGTACACACAGAACCATGATTGGGATGTAAACTTACCAGGATACATTATCTACATGCGGGGCAGGGAGGTTAAAAGAGGAGGAGGAGGAGGAGTAGCTGTCTACATAAGGGAAGGAATTAAAGCAACAGAACAAAAGGGTAAACAGGGAGGAGAGGAAGCACTGTGGGTCAATTTGGAGACAGGCAATGGCACCACAATCTGCACAGGGGTTGTATACAGACCCCCATCTCAGGGGGAGGAAATGGTCAAGGAAATGATAGAAAGTATCCTTAGAATGGCAGAAAAAGGAAATATATTGCTAATGGGGGATCTGAATATGCCAGATGTTAACTGGGGTACATTTGCAGCAGCCACTTCTAAGAGTGGGGTCATTCTAGATGCCCTACAGCGGGCATGTCTTAGACAACTAGTATCGGAACCCACTTGAGAGGGAGCAATCTTAGACCTGGTACTCTCAAATGGAGATGGTGAGAGGATCACAGATTTAGAAGTGGGTAGCCATCTGGGAACTGGTGCTCATTGAACAATATGGTTCACGATAAACACAGCAGTAGAGTCAAGACATACAAAGGCAAAGGTACTGGACTTCAGGAGGGCTGACTTTGCCAAAATGGGTGAGTGCCTAAGGAATGCACTAGCAAATGGGCAGGAAGGAGGGGTGGAAGAACAATGGGAAATAATCAAAACTGCCATCACAGAGGCAACAAGCCTTTGTGTGAAGCAAATAAACAAAACAAAATGATGTAAGAAACCACTATGGTTCTCAAAGGAGGTGACAGGTAAGGTTGGAGAGAAAAAGAGAGCATTCAGGAAGTACAAGGAATCACAGAAGGAGCAGGACAGAGAATTGTATCAGTTAAAGCAAAAGGAAGCAGGAAAGACAGTCAGAACAGTAAAGGCCCAAACCAAGGAAAAGATAGCCAACTCAGTTAAGAAGGGGGATAAAACCTTTTATAGGTACATCAGGGAGTGAAGGAAGACCAAGGGAGGGATAGTGAGGCTTAATAAAGGGAAGGGGGGGCAGAGGATGACTGTGAAAAGGCAGAGATACCAAACAAATATTTTTGCTCAGTATTCACAAATGAAGAGGGGGAGGTACCTAAACCAAACAACAGAAACATGCTGGATATGGGGGTTGATACCAGCACTTTCACAGAAGAAAGGGTTCTGAAGGAACTCTTAAAACTGAAAGTGGACAAAGCAATGGGGCCTGATGGGATTCATCCCAGAATTCTAAAAGAACTAAGTGTAGAATAGTGACACCACTGACTACCCTCTTTAATAAATCATGGGAGGATAGGGTGGTACCCGAGGACTGGAGGAGGGCAGATGTTATTCCACTTCACAAAAGTGGGAGCAGGGCAGAAGCAGGAAATTACAGACCTGTTAGTTTAACCTCAGTGATCGGGAAAATGATGGAATCACTTCTGAAGGAAAGAATTGTTGAGTACCTAGAGGCAAGAGGAGCACAGGACTCAAGGCAGCATGGATTCACAGTGGGAAGGTCATGTCAGATGAATCTAATAGATTTCTTTGACTGGGTGACCAAAGTAGTAGACCAGGGAGGGGCTGTGGACATGGCCTATCTAGACTTTAGCAAGGCATTTGACACAGTCCCACACAAAAGATTAATATACAAGTTGGTCAGCCTGGGAGTGGGTCCCAAGATAGTAGCCTGGGTAAAGAATTGGCTGGAGAACAGGACACAGAGGGTAATAGCAAACAGAGTCCACTCTGAAGAAAGGGGAGTTACTAGTGGGATACCGCAGGGTTCAGTACTAGGACCGGTCCTCTTTAATGTCTTTATAAGCAACATTGCAGAGGGACTGGAAGGAAAAGTATGTCTCTTTGCAGATGACACAAAGATCTGCAACAGAGTTGATACACAAGGTGGGGGGGGAGGATGAGAAGGGACTTGGCAAGGTAGGAGGAATGGTCAAATGTATGGCAGCATAGATTCAATGCTAAGAAGTGTGAAGTAATGCACTTGGGAAACAGAAACCCACAGGAAGAGTACACAATGGGGGTGAGATACTAACAACAACAAAAATGGAAAGGACCTGGGGGTAGTCATATCAGAAGACCTATAAGTGAGCAAGCAATGTGAGAGGGCAGTAAGGAGGGCTGGGGGGATACTGGGATGCATAGGGGGAGGCATCATCAGTAGAAAACAGGAAGTTGTTATCCCTCTGTACAGACATCTGGTGAGACCCCATCTGGAGTACTTTGTGCAGTTCTGGAGACCCAATCTCCGCAAAGACATAGACAGGATGGAGGCAGTCCAGAGGAGGGCAACTAAAATGGTGCTGGGTCTGCACCAGAAGACATATGAAGAGAAACTTAAGGAGCTTAATATGTGTAGCCTCGAGTGGAGGAGGGAGAGGGGGGACATGATAGAAACTTTCAAGTACCTCAAGGGAATCAACAAAGTCCAAGAGGGTAGCATCTTTCAGAAAAAGAGGTAAGCGAGAACAAGGGGGCACAATTTGAAGGTAGAGGGGGGATGGCTCAGAGGTAATGTGAGGAAATATTTTTTCACAGAGAGGGTTGTGGATGCATGGAACAGCCTTCCTGAGGACATTGTGGAGTCAAAAACAGTGGTGGAATTCAAGACTGTATGGGACAGGCATAAGCAATTCTAGGGAGTGGAGGTAGGAAGAAGTAGGCTGTTGGTTAACTAGGATCTGCAGCTTATCCATTAGGTAGGGAAATGGGCAGACTGGGTGGGCCAAGCGGTCCTTATCTGCCATCAAATTCAATGTTTCTAAGTTTCTTTGTAATTCCCAACCCTGCTCAGACACCTGGCCTCCACTGGGTGCCAGCTGAGAGTGAGGAACTGTACCTCCCCAATCCAGGAGATGAGAGCAGCCCAGAGGTTGCTACAATTATCTCCCAGCCATTCCCCGGTGGCTTGAACTCACTCCCGAATTCGAGTCACTGGCATGGTGAGAGGTGTGGCATCTAGTACCTCAACCCTCAGTGCCACCGGGCCAGCTGATGGTAGGGTATTTCTTAAAAGAGGCTCCATTCCATGTAAAGAAAGACCTGTGTCAGTGATGAAGTTATAGAATGGACAAGGAGCCCAAACTGGAAATGCCTAATGGGGCCTATGCACGAAGTTGCAGAAACTAAGCCCAAAATTGACATAACCACAGCTGAGCAGCTAGGCACCAATGCGATGTGGCATTCATGTATGCCATGTGTGCGTGGACACAGGGGGCGGGCCATGGGGATGCCATAAAGTGGTCCAAGCAGCACACAGAGGTGTGCCAGTGATATGCGGAACCGCTCCTTGACCCCACCATATACAGTATGGACATGGTCCCCTCCCCATGCATTGGCATGGAAGTGAATGACGTGCAAGGGATGACCACATAGGGAATGGAGGAGAATGAGAGTAATGCAGATAGGCAAAGCCCATTCTTGGAGCAGCCTGAAAGGGATGTCCATGCAGCTGGCAGGCTCCATGGCCATGTGAGGATGTGAGGCAGTGCCCAATCCCATGCCCCAAATTTTACAATGGGTCAGGTGGCATCCATGGTAATGGATATCTGGACACACTACCGGCAGTCACTGAGTACACCAGCAGATGTTAAGGCTTGGCTGTGGCTGGAGATACAGAGTGGTGTCAATGCCACTGGACTGGTGGCACAGTCACTTGCGACAAGAAAGCACAATTGTTGTGACATACATGCCATGGTCAAAAAGAAGATCACAGCAGCAGCATGGGCATGCCAGGGCAGCTGCAGCAGGCCCCTCCGGGGGAACAGCCAGCTGACACTGGTGGAGAGGATGGTGGTGGCCACCCTAACAGACATCAGTGTGTATGGTGAGGTGAAAAGCTGGATACCGTGGACAGTATATAAGTGGATGTTGGGTATGGGTATCCATGTGCTGCACCGGCAGGCATGTACTAACAGCCTTCTGTTCCCCCCACAGCCTCATCCTGTGAGGTACGCAGTACAGTGGTGCCTGAACTGCACAGCCATGATACACCAACAACACAGCCAGAAGACAAGGACACAAGGCAGGCCGAGTACCGCACAGGTATATCACCATGCCATGCACACCCCTGTGAGTGTCTCCACATGACATGTACCCAGCTGGACTAACATGCCCCTTTCCCTCACAGGTATGGAGCAGGTCACTGGGACCCAGATGGAGACTGACACAGAGGCAGACAGCACCCCCAATGTGGCCAACGAGGGGACACAGGAGGCTGCCACCAGCTGCGATGGATGGTGTGGCCAGTGCTGGGCCAGCGCAACCATTGTGGGGTTGACATGCACTGGATGGCACTGTTTCTGATGGCCATGAACCCCTGGTCGCTGATGACAGTGGTGATGATGAGCCATCATGACGGGTGCCTGGACAGAGACTCATGGAGTGCATGCATGCCATCATGGCCAACAGATACCAGGAACTGCAGCAGTTTGAAGTGAACTGGCTCATGGAACAATGCCACAACATAGATGCGCTGGTGCCCTTGACCACTGAGGTGCGTGGCATATGTCAAGCCATAGACTGCATTGTGGATGCCCTTGAGTGGCTGGTTGACAACGCTGCAGGATGGAATGCGCTACACACCACCCATGATGGGCAACAACACACACAGGTGGCCACTGATATGGACAGTTCCCAGCATGCTCCAGAGATACATCCAGTCAACTTGGACAGCACCCAGGTGGCCGATACACAGGACGCAGTACCGGTGGCCATACACACTGACAGTCACACAGTGTAGGAGTGCAGGAACAGAGCACACAGGGCACTGAGGTCAACATGGCAGGATAGGTGGGAGCCCAAGGCCCTGTAGACGAGGATGACATGCCGGACATTACCACAGACCGGACACCAGGCAGCAGTCAGCCCCGGGGCAACACCAGACAACAGGCACCCTCGCAGAGGCAGGGCACACGTACCTTTGCCTGGCTGCAGGCTAAGCCCAGTGACTCACAGTGCCGTTGACATTGAACACCATGCAGACCCCACTGATGTAAAGCACCAACACAATGCCCCTACACATTACACTGCTGCAAAGCAGCAACACAATGCCTTCCCACACTATACTGATTTAAAACACCAACACAATGCCCCTCCCCCACACTACAGTGATGTACGGCACAAACACCATCCACACTGTCCCTCCTCTGCACATGGCACACCCACACAGAACATGCCCACTGGCCGGCCATTGCCACACACCCTGACCAGCACATGATACAGCGGCGCATGGCCAGGCAGCCATTGGATGTGTCATGTGAATGTCCATGGGTGCTATCTGGACATGTCCAGCTATGCATGACACACCTGCTGACACACAGCACTCTGTACAGGACAGCTGACCCCATGAGCCATGCCGGCCACAAGGGGACTGCCCCCCATGGGTGCGCTCTGTGTGAGGCATCATCATCGTGCACCCGCCAGCCACAATGGACACCACACACACATGGCGCCATGCCTTGACACCCACAGTGTGGCTGGACACGTATGCACATATGAGACGGCTGTGCGACCACTCGTGGCACAATACTACCACAAATTCATGCACCACATGTGCCGCCCCCCTGGTGAACGGACTACCGATGGAATGTGCCCTGCACAAGTGCCACCCGTGCTGCATGCCCGCCAACTATCTCCAGAATATGATACGCCTCCATAACTACATCACCAGGCAGTCCATCCAGCTGTTGTACCCATGGAATAGGCACATTATGATGTAGGGCCATTTTATGCAGCATGGCACACAATGTGAACACCCTGCAGGCCTTTCCCGGGGGCAGCATGAATGTCCCCACTGTATGGTCCAGGCACCAGAATCGCATTTTCAGGAGGCCAATGGTCCTCTCCATGATTTTCCGTGTCTTCCTATGCGCATGGTTGTAGGCCTCCTCCACTCCACAGGTTGGTGCCAGGATAAGTGTCATCAGGTACAGCCACAGCAGGTATTCACTGTCACCTGTGCAGGGAACAAAGAGCAGTGTAACACATGTGTTACTTTGTATCATGTCAGTAAACTCACACAGGAGGCCGCGACTATACTCACCCAACAATCAGCTGTCGAAGGACCCTATATGGAGCATAGCACTGAGATGGGATACATACAGTATGAACGCGTCATGGTAGGAACCAGGGTACTTTGCCTATACGTTGGTGGCCTGTCCACGTGCATCACACATGACCTGGCAGTTCACACTGTGGAACCCTTTCCTGTTCCTGTATGCCTCCTCCTGTGTCAGCAGTGCCAGTGTGGTGATATGGGTGCAATCACACTGTACACATTGGGCATGCCGTGCATGTCATAGAAGCCCTGCTTCATCTCACGGTCATCTGCCTCCACCATCGGGAACCTGATGTGGGTGTGCACATAACCCAGTAGGGCATCTGTGACCTGCGCCATGGCTCATAACACTAAGGACTGGCATATTCCCACTGTATTGCCAGTCACCCTCTGTAAGGATCCTGTAGCATAGTATGCCAGGGCACACAGCATCTTCATCTCTACTGTCATTGCCCTGTACTGTCGGGTCTGTGGGGTAATGTCGCATGGACCATGTCACACAGACATTCAGTCATGGGCCATGGCAAATTGAACCGCTCGATGCAGTGCATTTTATTTATTTATTTGCTTTTGTTAACTGGGTAAGCACACTAGACAGCCAAGTGCCTATTTTCAGGTGTGACCCGGGAGATTACAAGGTACATACATGAACATCAGGCAAAAACAAGTGAAGGATTACAGTAAAGAGAATTAGCACATAGGGTCAATACAAGTAACAGTACCAACAGGGGTTTACATTGCAGGCAGTAGGAAGAAGTACAGTATGGTTTCATCGTTCCAGGCAGCAATGCTGTAAGGCTTGCAGGTAGGCAGAGAGGAGTCACACTGGGATAGAGTGGGCCCAGAGCAAGATAAGAGAGTGCACAGTAATAATGCTCACCCTGTTGGGCAGGTGGGCCTAAGTGGTCTATTTTTCTAGTAAGCTGTGAGTACAGGAGGAGTATAAGCGCAGAGGAGCTCTACCTAAGTCATATTATTTAGGTAGCGTCTCAGTTAGTTGGGGCAGCACAGGCTGAAGGGATTTGTCTATTGCAGAGACACGTGGAGGCCGTTTTGAGAAAGCCCCAGAGGGAGGCTTTAAAGCTCTGGTGGGAGGGAGAGGAGCGAGTGCTTGATGGAAGAGAGTTCCATACCCTGGGCGCGTATGCAGCAAAGGCTCGGTCACCCATTTGAGTGCAGGTTTTAGGTACCAGGAGGGCATGAGAGTCACTGGATCACTGATTGTAGGAGGAAGTAGCTAGAACAAGGGACTCTGCAAGGATAAGGGGGGTGGCAGTTCTGACAACACTGTCTATGAAGTTGCCCATGACATAGGAGCAGTGAGTTTTCGGTGGGAGCCATTCAAGCCAGGAGTTGAGCTCACGGCGGTGGGTGAGGCAGGGGGCTGAGAGCACGAAACGGCATATGTTGTTATACGCTGAGTCCCACTTTACTAGACTAGTTTTTGCAACGTGAGCAAAGGTGACTAGTCCATAGCAGAGTGTAGATAGGAGGACTTTCTTGGCTAGGACGAGACGGGCAGCTGGAATGAGACAGCTTTTTGTTCTGTAAGTGTGACCCAGCCTGCAGTTTGAGGCCTTACATGAATTGCGTATGTGCATGTTCATATCCAGTTTCGGGACAAGAGTCACCCCCAGGTACTTGACCGAGTCTGCAACTAGCAGTAGGGATCCATCGGCCCCAGAGATCTGTAGTGAATCTGGGACAGCTTTTTTCTTGGCTGCTGAGCCAAAGAGCATGGCCTGTATCTTCTGCAGGTTAATCATAAGTTTATGGTCCTGCAACCAAGTTTGAATTTGGTCGAAGTCTGAGTTTAGTTTGGCGTTGATGGTAGAGATGCCCTGGGTGCTGGTCATGATGACTAGGTCATCTGCATACAGCACTGAGGACCCAAGAGCTGGAGCCGTGGGTAGCTCTTTTATGAAGAGGGAGAACAGGAGAGGCCCCAGGACAGAGCCCTGGGGGACTCCGCAGTTTACCTGGGCAGGCTCAGACAGGGCCTTGTTGAACTTGGTGTACTGCTGCCTGCCCATGAGGTAATTACTGATCCAGGCAAGGGCAGGGGAGAAGAAGCCTAGTGATAGGAGAGAGGAGCACAGTAGTACATGGTCTACCCAATCGAAGGCTTTGGAGAGATCAACAAGGATGGCCTCAGTCAGTTCGCTTCAGTCAGCAGTGGACCTGATCGCAGAGATAACAACTGCTAGGGCAGTGGAGGTGCTATGCCCCTTTCTGAACCCGTGCTGTGCAGGGGAGAGTAGGTTGTGGGTCTGTAGGTAATGGGTGACCTGCGAGGCGACTACCTTTTCCAGAAGTTTGCTGATCGCTGACAGGATTGCTATGGGGCGGTAGTTCTTAGGGTCTTTTAGGTCCCCTTGTTTGGGCACAGGGATGACTTTAGCCATCTTCCAGATGTCTGGGACTATACCTGAGGTAAGCGATGCATTGAAGACGTGGGCTATGGGTTGGGCTAGTACTGTTGCCTCTAGCCTAAGCAGCTTGGGCTCCAGGCAGTCGTGCCCAGCACCAGTGTGAGGGGAGAGGCCAGCAAGAAGCTTCTGGGCCTCCATGTCCGATATGACCTTGAGGTAAAAGAGCAGGAGGGGGGTTGTCCCACTGGGTGGAGAGGCCCGATCTTTGGGGTAATGAGGCAGTTTGGGGAGAGCTGGCAGGTCGGTGAACTGAGAGTTGAAGGCATTGGCAATTGTGAAGGGTTGTTGCAGTTTACCCCATCAATGTGCATGTCCGTGACCTGAGCTCTGGTAGACCCACCAACCACATTCTTAATGTTCTGCCAGAATGTCCTCGGATTTTTGGCTGTGGAGAGCAGGATGGAATGACAAAACTCACTTTTTGCGGAGAGAATGGCTCACTTGCACGAGTTCCTCAGCTGTCTGTAATCCTGGAGGTCTGTGCTGGACAATGAGTACTTATATCTCACCCAGCATTTATCCCTTTGTTTCATGAGAGAAAACAGGCCTCCATGGAGCTATTTAGTTGCAGTGCCCCTCACTCTCCTTCTTGTGAGGGGGTCATGCTTGTTTTGAAGTGGGGTGTAAGCTTTTAGGAAGTTGTCAATAGCCTTTGTGGGGTCATTTATGGCCATGACCTGAGACCAGTCAGCGTGTCGCAGGTCAGCAAGGAAGTCTCCAACATTGAGTTTGGAGTAGTCCCTCATTTGTATCACCTTGTGGGGGATTTTGGAAGGGAAGTTGCCCCATACGCAGTAGGTGGGAGAGTGATCCGATATAGCATCAGGGAGAACGCCACAGGAGATAATTTTCCCCGTTCTGTTGCGTAGCACCCAGTCAATGATGGAACCCTTGTCTCCTCTAGGAGAGGGCCTTGTGGGTTCAGAGATGAGCTGGCTGAGAGCAAGTCCAGCCAACAGTGGCTCGTATTGCTGAACTGACCTGCCCAGTTGAGGTTGAAATCACCAGCAGCATGGTGGCATCCAGCCATGGTCTGAATACCCTGGGTTGTGGATGGGCACACCTCCACTGCACCAGCTCCTCGTGGAGCAGGTGCATGTTCAACAGCAGCCCAGGACACATCCTGCATTGCCGTGCCATTTCTGGAACACTGTGCATGCCCTAGCATACCAGCTTTATCCCACTGTGCACATCTGCATGTGCCTTTAAGGGTCGTGGCATGGTGCATGTGTGTGGTGGCTCGGCACAGGCGATGGACACGTATGGGTACACGTGCCTGTGCTGCCCTGTGGTGTGCAGCCTGCACTTTTGCTACAGTCATATGGTGAGTGCTGGTGTCAGCCGTATGGAGGGTTTCCCTCAGCACCTCTGGAGGGTGTCAGAGGATAATTACTCTTGACACCCGGGGCTTCAGCACACTATGGAGTGTGCAGGGGCATGAGTGGGTATGTATGATGGAATTTAATTGTGTTGGTGGACAACAAGGGGTGTAGCAGCTGTGCAGGGGCCTAACACATGTTCCCATTCGTATCCCACGCAAGACCCGCGGGGACGGCCACAGCACCTTGAATTCACCATGGTGGAGCGGTCAGACAGGGCCCCCATGATGATGTTCACTCCCCCCGAGGACACCGGAGATGGAGGCTGCCCTTCCCCAGATACATGACCTGGGAGGTTGTAGAACGTGAGCTGTGGTACCAGGCAGATGGGACCCATCTGTGGAAGGTCACTGTGCCATCTGTGGTAAGTACTGGCCAGGGTGCAATACTGTGCATAACTCTCACCTGTCCTGGTGTCACTGGGAGTTCCCTGACTTTGCCTGATAGCCGTCACCTGTCCCTCATGTACCATGTGTTGCCATGTCCACACTGTGGGGGCAGGCAGCACAGTATACAGGTGACACTTCACTGCACAGACGTGTGCAGTGGTGGAGCTTGCCTAATACATATTCCACCTACACCAGGTGGCATGCAGTGACAAAATCATCGGAGTTTATGTTGTGTCCCTGACTCTGGGACTCTGTCCCCAATATGTGCTGGCATTGGCCCTGATTCCAGGGCTGGGTTGGTGAGAGTTGTGCTGGCGTGACAGCACCCACACACGGGTGACACCTATGTTGGAGACATATACATGGCGTGCACCCTAACCATGCCTGTTTTCCATTTGCAGCACTACAGGTGACCAGTCAAACGTATAGTCATGGAGTGCCTAGACAGGATGCTGGTGGAGGTGACTGATGTGCATGACAACTTTGAGGATGAGTGGCCATGGGGTCCACCATGTGCCCATCAATGAGTGGATGCCATAGCGGCATGCTGCAGCACTGGGGCTATACCCGCACAGTCACCACTATTATATTTTACCATGCCATACTCAGCGTGCCTGACAGGCCTACCATGAATGTTTATTGTTTTAAATAAAGCCATTTTATTGTTAACACTGGTGTGTTTCCGGCATCCTGGGAGAGGGGGGCAGGTGGGGATGTGTGTTCACAATGTATAGTGGCACAGCATCTGCCACTGGCAGGGTGGTGGGCCCCATGGGTGCCTGGGCACTTGTGCTGCATGTGCATCATGTGTGCGACCCACAGAGCTTTCATGTCGGGCTGCCCATGTGCGATAGCTGTGCCGGGGGCATGCTGCATGCGCATGGTGTGTTGTGCCCACACACCTTCCCAGTACCTTGCAAGGATGGCAGATATTTAGCCACTGCAGTCTCCACGGCCAGGCTGGGGCCACGGCATTGATATGGTAGCCATACGAACATATGAACATATGAAATTGCTGGCAGATACAGACCATATGGTCTATCTAGTCTGCTCGAGTGTGCAGCATTTCAGTCCATGAGACTGCAGCTGCCCTCTCTCCCATTAACTCTTCCCTCCCCCAACTGCCACCCCTGGTATGTGCTTTCCCCTTGAATTTGTTCCACCTCCTCTTGAAGCACCCCACAGTCTGCACTGATACGAGTTGCTCAGGCAGTACGTTATACCCCATTACCACTCTTTCAGTGAAGTAGTGCCTCCTCCATTCCCTCCTGAATCTGTCCCCCTTTAACTTCAGGGAGTGCCCTCTAGTATCTCTTCCATTCTGGAGAGTGAACCCACCCTGGAAGCCTACTCTGTTCATCCCCTTCAGGTACTTGAAGGCCTCGATCATGTCCCCTCTCTCTCTTCTATCCTCCAGGGTATACATGTTGAGCTCTTTTAGTCTTTCCTCATCAGTTCTATCCCCCAACCCCTGGATCATCTTTGTTGCTCTTTGCTGCACTGCCTCCAGTAGTTTGATATACCTTTTCAAGTACGGGCGCCAGAACTGCATGCAGTACTCCAAGTGCAGCCTCACCAGGGACCTGTACAGGGGCAATATGACTTCGCTACATTTGGATGAAATCCCCCTTGCTATGCACCATAGCATCCTGTTAGCCTTTGTCACTGCCTTCCTACACTGAGCTGAGTGGTTTAGTTCCCTGGTCACCAGCACCCCCAGATCCTTCTCCTCATTGGATGTGGACAGTTTGATGCCATCCATCCAGTAGCTGTATCCGGGGTTTTTGGCTCCGAAATGCATAACCTTGCACTTCTTGGCATTGAACCCAAGCTGCCAGGTGTGCGACCACTCCTCGAGTCTTTCTAAGTCCTCCTGCAGTAATTTGCCGCCCTCCTCCCCATCCACCTCAGCACAGATCTTGGTGTCATCAGTGAAGAGGCTGATCTTATTCTTGATCCCAACCGCTATGTCTGCGATGAAAATGTTAAACAGGACTGGTCCCAGTACTGATCCCTGTGGGACACCACTTGTCACTGCCCTGGGCTCCGATGCTTCTCCCCCAACAACTACCCTCTGTTGCCTGCCCCTCAGCCAGTTTTCTGCCCATCGGGCTAGCTTCCACCCAATACCAAGACTCCTCAACTTGCAGGTCAACCTTCCATGTGACACTGAATCAAAGGTCTTGCTGAAATCCAGGTAGACTACATCTACTGCATGGCCCTCGTCAAGTGCCCTCGTGACCAAGTCAAAAAAATCAACCAAGTTAGTCTGACAGAATCTGCCAGTGATGAACCCGTGCTGTCTGTCATCTTGCAGATCATTATCCATAAGAAACTGCATCAGCCTTTCTTTGAGGATAGATTTCATCAGTTTCCCCACAATTGTGGTGAGGCTTTCTGGTCTGTAGTTCCCTGGTTCAGCCATGTGCGTCACTGCCATTGGTGGAGCTCTGCTTCCAGTGCCGTATGCCTGTGGCCTGCACCGCATGATGATCACTCTGGTTTGGCAGGGACTCTATGCTGTCTGTGCTGCATGCCATGTGCCCATGCCATGGGACCATTACTGCATGGCCATGGGCACCCTGGGCTGGTGCTCCGCCCATGCCACCCACCCCGCCCGGGGCATGTCATGCTAGCTGCCCTGGTGGCGATGTAATCTATGCCTATTGGGCAGCACCGTCAGGCCCTGTGACCAATGGCCTGGAGTTGAGCACCGCTACGTGTCCTCTTATGGCAGCCCACCACATGGCATATGTGTCCGCACCTGGCGCCACACTCCTGGGCAATGTACATGGCATCATGCATGCACACAGCAGCTGCTTACACTCACTGGTATGTTGCCATGCCCCCGCATACACGCCATGTGTTGGGTCTGTGGAGTTGCACATGGGTGGCTTACATGGGTGCCTATGCATGCATCATGCATGCCCCGCACTCAGGCATTGGCGTGGATCACTTGTACATGCCTCTGCATGTTCCTTATGCACACTAAGCACACTGTGTTGGCATTGTGCGTAGGTCCCAGTGTTTGTACCAAAACAAAATGACACTATGAAAGGACCAGAAGGTGAGGACCAAGAATTAAACCCCCTCAAAAAGGGAGGTCTCAGAACAATAATTAAAAAAAGTACCCACAAAATGGTGCCTAAAGAGATGTTAATCAATCCCCCAAAAGGGTGGGATGGAGGGAGAGAGGGGGGTAGACATTTGCAGGGGGTAACTGATGCAACAATTGACCAGAAGTGTAGATGATACTGGCAATATCTAATAATAAACTGCCTCTTTAATATGACTTTAGCATACCAAATTTATGGTGGCCACTATCTCCAACACTCAGATCCTTCAATAAACATAACAACACCCTGACCTATGATGTTCTCATATGCTATAGCCTTAGAAACAATACATGTTTTTTGAGTGGGGTAAATCAAAACAGCATCACAGAGACAGTCCAAGTTATAACAAGCATTTGTCAATGCCAAATGTTGTTGTGCTGGCATTGGCTTTGGTAGTGCAGTGCGGAAACACATTTTGGGCAGGATGTGAAAAATGACAGCTGTACTGTTCACAAGGAGGTGTAAAAAAATGGCAGTGTTGAAAATGTAGCATGTAAATATTGCAGATTTGTGAAGTTACAAGGGTGCATGGAAAATGCGCAATGCACGCTTGTAACACAGTCAATTTATGGACTTTTGGCACCAAATTTTCAACATAGGCATTTTAGCACCTCTGCTCATGTACAGTGTCACTGTCATTTCCTCAAACTGTCCCAAAAAGTGATTTCGCACAGCGACCGCGCTATTCTGCGCCAGATGTGGGAAAACACATTTCGGGCAGGATATGTAAAATGACAGCTGTACTGTTAATGAAGAGTTGTGGAAAAATGCCAATGGTGAAAATCCAGAGTGAAAATATTGCAAATGCACATTACGAGCATGCGTGCAAAATGCGCAATGCACGCTCGTAACACAGTCATTTTATGGAGTATCGTCACCAAATTTTCAACATAGGCATTTTAGGACCTCTGCTCATGAACAGTGTCACTGTCATTTTTGTAATCTGCCCCAAACACTGATTTCCCACAGTGACCGTGCTATTGTGCGCCGGAAGTGCGGAAACACATTTTGGCCAGGATGTGAAAAATGACAGCTGTACTGTTCACAAGGAGGTCTAGAAAAATGACAATGTTGAAAATCTGGCGTGAAAATATTGTGAATTCACGAATTACGAACGTGCATAGCAAGTGCGCAGTGCACACTCGTAACACAGTCATTTTATGGATTTCTTCCACCAGATTTGCAACATAGGCATTTTGAGAGCCCACCTCATGAACACTGCCACTGTCCTTGCGTTAATCAGTCCCGAAAGGTAATTCCATGCAGTTACTGCAAAATCACTTTTTGGGACCAATTAACATCATAACAGTGACAGAATTCATGAGGAGGGGTCCCAAAAACCTCATGTTGAAAATTTGGTGCAAAAATTCCAAACAATGCCCGAGATATGCATTAAAGTTGACAAAACCCCAGTTTATTCCATTATACAGCTTACCGGCATTTCCTCTGTTCGCGGTCAGCTTTGAAGAGTGCAGATGTGTTCCCAGTCCACCGAAGATCGTCGTGCCAGACTCCGGAGGTAAGTATGGAGTGAGGAGGGGGGTGTGGGGAGCCAGGGTGCACAGTGGGTGGGTGCGGGTGGTAGGGAGACTACGAGGGACAGTTTTCAGTTTACAGGTGTGTAAAGAAAACATTGCAGACTGTTTTCTGTTTTTACAGGTGTTTTGCTTTTTGGGGGGGGTACAACATCCGACGGGGGATTGGGCACCCCTGTTGGCACATAGGGAGTGGGGGACAGATGCCGACGGAGTTTGGGCACCCCCATTGGCAAATAACGAAAGCAGGGTGGTGCATAAGCCGAGGGGGATTGGGCACCCCCTCGGCAACCAAAAAAGGAGAGGGGGGGACACATTATGCCGATGGGGAGTGGGCTCCCCTGTCAGCACATACTTAAGGGGCAGGGCAAGCCGACCGGGGGATTGGGCACCCCTGAAGTCTGCAGTTTAGCGGCCACTGTGCCACCATATTTCCAGCTGGTGACCATGTAGGAAGGGTCTGCTGCATGTGATGAGCTTTGCTCGCATTGCAGCGGACCTTTCCTTAGATGTGCTCACCCAGGTAGTGTGGCACTGGCATGCAGGCTGATTGGGGAATGAGGGACGCACCTACTGGTGCATGCCCTGCATTCGCCCAACAGCGGCCGTGCCTCCAAAGCTGCACTACCCCAAGATGTTGGTTGCGCAAGTGAACCAACATAAAAATGACTTACAGTGAGTTCAATGTTGTCATGTAGACCTGGTTTGCCAAGGGCACTCAGTTCGAAAATCCAAAAGGACTCCCTTCTAGAAATTTGCAGCAGTAGATCCCATGCTTGGTCTGATCTCAACACAAAGAAACACTGTGCTAACAGGAAAATGAGGAGGGTGCAGTTTATATATTAATGATGCAAGAAACACACAACAGACTGCACTCCAGGCTACTTATTTCAAAAAAATAATTATGCCATTTAAGATTTTATTGAAGAGCCACAGTGAGCCCACAACCTCGGCACTTCATGTTTATTGCATGATGCTTCATTAGGAGGAGGCCCTCCTCCTGATGAAACATCACTCAATAGACATGAAGCGCCGAGGTTGTGAGCTCACCATGGTTCTTCAATACAATTTTAAATGGCATAAGTATTTACTTGAAATAAGTGTTTGCTTTAAGCCTGGAGTGCAGTCTGTTGTGTGTTTCTTGGTCTGATCTCAACCTTCTTGATCCCACAAAAAGAAAAGGTATGTATTTAATCCCTAGTCACATTGCTAAGATGTCTGAAGAGTGCATTATGTTCATTCTTGTTCCTAATGGAACTGGGGTATTCACCCACTTGGACCTAGGTGTCATTGCCTAGACTTTCAGAAATGTTAACTTTCTATATTGCTGGTACCTTAAAACTTTCCAGCTCAGACTATGAGGTTTAAATGCAACATGGGAAATATTACTACAAATAAACAGACTGTCAATCATAGAAATTCACTGCAACTGTGTGTGGGGTGGTCTGCACTCAGTGCTGGATATCCTTTGCCACAGCATGCATCTCCTGTCTTGGAAGCTTAGCTCATTGGTAGAGCTACAGACTACCAAGCAGTAGAGGGTAGGGGGCCTAGGTGTGATCCCTACAGTGGAACATTTTTCTTTCTCAATACAATATTGCATAATGAGAGCTAGATGACATCACTGATGTTTGTGATAGACTTTAGCAAGGTTTAAAGTTCTATGTTACTGATAACTTGAAAAGTTGCAACTCAGACTTTAAGGTTTAAAGGAGAACTACCTCGAATCTACGTGTCTGTGTTTTCTGTAGTTGCTGCTTTTCTAATATTGATTCACATTCAGTTTTTGTTTTATCTGTACTGACATTTTAATAACTTCACTGGGTGTTTCTGCTTTACACTCTTTTGGGCAGTACCTTTTTAGAACTGTAGGATGTAGTTTATATCCTTGTTAAAGGACTTACATTGTTTTCACAATGCATTCATAGAAACATAGAAGTTGACAGCAGAGAAGGACCACCAGGCCCATCTAGTCTGCCGATTATTTCTACCTGGTTGTTGCTGCTACGTATCTCTATTCTGAACATTGGCCTATTTTATTCTTACTCATCTGTATTATTCCCTTGTGCCTATGCCATGCTCTTTTGAATCCCTTCATTGTACTCAATTCCACTGCCTCCTTGAGCAGGCTGTTCCATGTATCTACCACTCTCTCTGTGGAAAATAATTTTCTCACATTACCCCTCAATCAGCCTCCCTCTAATCTCATATCATATCCTCTTGTCCTGCTATTTTTCTTATACTGAAACATGTTAGACTCTTTCACCTTGTTTAGGTCTTTAAGGTATTTGAAAGTTTCTATCATATCTCCCCTCTCCCTCTTCTGCTTCAGGGTGTACATATTGAGGTCCTTCAATATGTCCTCATATGGCTTCTGTTGCAGCCCCTGCACCATCTTGGTCACCCTTCTTTGAACTGTTTCTATCCTGTTAATGTCTTTTTGCAAGTGTGGCCTCCAGAACTGGATGCAGTACTCCAGCTGGGACCTAACTAGTGTCTTGTAAAGAGGGAGCACTACCTCCCTCCTTCGGCTTGTGATACCCCTACTGATACATCCCAACATCCCTCTAGCTCTCCCCACTGCCTCTGTGGTCTGCCTGGAGGCTATTAGATCATTAGTGATGATGATGCCCAAGTCCCTTTCCTCTCTAGTGGTTGTTAGCACTTCCTCCCCATCCTATAGTTAGCTTCAGGGTTTCTCCTCCCCCACGTGCATGATGTTGCACTTTTTAGCATTAAACCCTATTTGCCACTCTTTGGACCATTTTTCTAGCTTTTCCAGGTCTCGTCTCATCCTATCCACCCCATCTGAATTATCCACTCTTTTGCAGATCTTGGTGTCATCTGCAAACAAGTAAGCCTTACCTTCCAGTCTGACCACAATATCACTGATGAAGATGTTGAAGAGGACTGGCCCTAGGACCGATTCCTGAGGCACCCCACTTGTGACATGAATCTCTTCTGACTGGATACTGTTCACCATCACTCTCTGCTTTCTGCCTGTCAGCCAGTTTGCCATGCAGTTGACCAATTTTTTGACCTACCCTGAGTCTGCTTAGCTTGTTAACCAATCTTCTATGTGGAACAATATCGAAAGCTTTGCTGAAGTCAAGGTAGGCTACATCAACCGCATCCCCTTGATCCACCTCCCGGTTACCCTGTCAAAGAAATCTATCAGATTAGTCTGGCAGGACCTTCCTACTGTGAATCCATGTTGTCTTGGATCCTGTGCACCTAAGGATTCCAGGTGTTCCACTATCCTTTACTTGAGAAGTGTCTCCATGATCTTTCCAATGACTGAGGTAAGACTAACTGGTCTGTAGTTACCTACTTCTTCCTTGCCTCCACTCTTGTGGAGTGGGATCACATTGGCCCTTCTCCAGCCCCCTGGGATCTCCTCTGTGTTTAGTGACTCAGTAAACAGTTCTGCCAGAGGCTCTGCTAGTTCCTCCTTTAGCTCCTTTATTATCCTGGGATGTATACTATCTGGTCCCATAATCCTGTCCACCTTGAGCTTATTGAGTTCTTGTAGGGCCTTTTCTCTTGTAAATAGTCCTGTGTTCACCTCTCTTCCTTTTATGTCTATGGTGTCTAGCTGTGGGCCCTGTCCTTTCTTCTCCACTGTGAACACTGAGCAGAAGTATTTATTTAGGATGGATGCCTTTTCCTGGTCATCCTCCACACATTCCCCCATTTCCTCCTTGAGCTTAGCAATTCCCCCTCTAGACTGTCTCTTATCACTAATGTATCTGTAGAAAGTCTTGTCACCTTCCTGTACTGTATGTGCTAATGTTTCCTCCATTTTGGCATTTGCCTGCCTCACAGATTTCCCTGCTTTCCTTAGGGAGTTCTGATACTGTATGCCACTCTGTCTTCATCTTTTTGGGTTTTCTTGTCTTTTTGGAAGGCCAACCTTTTGGCTCTGACTTTCTCAGCTACTATTTTTGAGAACCAAAGTGGTTTCTTCCTTCTCTTGCTTTTTCTTTGTTCCCTCACACACTAGCCTGTTACTTCCAGCATTGCATTTTTAATCCTAGCCCATTTTGCCTCTACTCCCCTTCCTGTATCATTTGTCAGGGCTATTTTAATGCTCTCACCCATCTTTCCAAAGTCCACTCCTCTAAAGTCTAAGATTTTAGCCTTTGATTGGGTTGACTGTACCTGTGACCAAGTTGAACCATACTATGTGATGGTCACCGGCCCCCAGTTGCCCTTCAACATGGAAATCTGTAATCCTTTCTCCATTTTTCAGTATGAGGTCTAGGCTAGCCCTATATCTGGTGGAGGTTTGTATTAGTTGTTTTAGTCCCTCCCCTGGAGGGAATCCACTATGCCCCTAGTTCTTGCTTATGCTCCAATTGGTACAGTTCAATCTGCATCAGGCATGTTAAAATTTCCCATCAGCAGAACTTTCCCTTTATCGTCATTTTTTGTCTATTCTCTATCAAGACTCTTTCCATTCCCTCTCCTTGGTCAAGAGGTCTGTAGACCACTCCAGCTCGTATGGCTGTGCCGTTTCTTGTTTCCAAGGTGACCCACAGTTCCTCTGACCTGTCCTGTATAGTCTGAATTTCTGTTGCTTTTATATTATCTTTGACATACATGGCCACCCCTCCCCCCTTCTTTCCTGCTGGTCCCCTCTGAACATTATGTAGCTGGGTACCACAGTCTCCCTTGTGTGATTGCTGGTGAACCATGTCTTGCTTATGGCTACTGTGTCCAGTTTGGCCTCTGTCATTGTTGCCTCCAGGTTTGGGAGCTTGTTTCCCAGACTGCAGGCATTTGTGTACATGACTTTCCACTGTACAGTTGGTCATTTGGTAGCTAAGTGTGGGGGTGGGGGGAGATATAGCCCATGTGTGTTGTTTGGGGAGTTGGACCTTTTCCCCTTTTTGCTGGTGTGACTGATGCATACAAATGTTGATCTTCTGGTTTATTGCTAGATGGGGGGGTCCATTATGCGTGTTGTTTGGGGAGTTTGACCTTTCCCCCCTTTGCTGGTGTAAACAATGCATATAAATGTTGAACTTTTGATTGATTACTAGCTGAATGGGGAGATGTGCCTTTTTCCATGACTGAAAAAATGGGTGATACACCTCTTTCCCCCTTTATTAGTTTAAATTTTCTGCAAAAACATCAAACTTCTGCCCCAATGCACTGGCTCCCTCCTTGTTCAGATGCAGGCTGTCAAATTTAAAGAACTTCCACTTCCAGAAATTGTGACAGTCCCCTACAAATTTGTGCCCTTTCACCTGCACCGGTCCTTGAGCCAAGTGTTTAACTCCTTTGTTTCCTCTTCTCTCATCCTCTGCCTTCTTGGCCCCCTCTCCCAGACAGGCAGAATCTCAGAGAAGAAGATGTTGGATGAAAAGGATGACAGTTGCTCTCTCAGGTGTGTCAGGTGTTCCATGGTTACGTCAACTGACCTGCTGGCAAGATCGTTTGTTCCTATGTGTACTAGGACTTTGATGTTTTCCCTCTACTTTTTGTACCATTATTGCAATGTGGTTTGAGTCTGTCCATGCAGATGTACCTGGAAGGCATCTGACCATAACCCCTGGCTGGAGGTAGGGATCAACCCCTCGAATCATGGAGTCTCCTATGATCAGTAGTTTTTTGGCTTCTTTATTTGCATTTTTTGTTTTGGTCCCTATTAAGGGCATTTTTTGTAGTGTTTCCTGCTGTTCTGCAGTGCCCTCTGCCCCTTTGTTTAATTTGGTGGATATTGTGCTCTCTTCCACTTTGTTTGATCTAGGGGCTATAGGCAGATAGCTGTTTGAAGTTGTTGCGCTTGCATTTTTCAACTACTGTGGCCTGCGATTTGCCTCTCCTAACCACCTGCCAACCTCCCAGACCAACTACCCTCTGTGGCCGAGGTGCTTCAGCTGGATACTGGGGTAATGGCAGGTGATTTATGTCATACCATCCCTTCTAATTCTGTGATTGGAGGTGTGATATTTCTGTCCACACTGCCCTGAGCTGATCTCTTAAACTGCCAATGGTCCAGCATGTGGGGTAGTGTCCTAAGTTCTGTATAACTGCCTTGTTGAAGACTGTCCCATAGGCACGACAGTTAACAATATCCATCATAGTTTATTCTTTTAATTTCCCTGGATGGAAAAGAGTACGAAAAACAAATAAACAAACAAAAAACCAACAACAATTAGATTTATTTTTCTTGTTTAGATATTTGTTTGTACTGTATTCATATGTCTCCTTCTTGTGGGAAGCCCTTCTGCATAAGTGTTAGGAGCTCCTCTTCTGGTGTTGTACAGGAAATGGTACTACTGGTGCAACCTTATAAATTTAGAGTAGCACAGGGTTGTTGGGGACGGGGTGGGTAGGTGGGACATTCCCCTGCCCAAAATGGAGATTCAGTGGATGAAACAAACAAACAAAAAAAAATACAGGTAAGCTCCTACACAACCACTCTATCAGTTGCCCTTCCTTACAAGGGACTGCCTCTGCCATCAGGTAAGCTCACACAATTAAATTGCATCCAGTTGCCCTTCCTTACACAGAACTGCCTCAGCTGTATTGGAATTAGAACATGTCCGGCCCTTAGACCCAGCTTTTTTGTTTTCTTTTTGCACTCTGGAGAAGTCAACAAAATTACCCAACAGAATTACACAAGACCCAGTTTTTTTTTTATACTTTCCTTTTTATCCCATCTATTCTGCCCTCTCACCCCACTCCTTCGGACTTGGTCAATTCCCCCTTAGTGGATCCCCACCCACAGTATCTTGCCCCTAGAGTGCCAGTCAACTCCTACCTTGATCCTCTTTCTCCATTGGAGTGCCTGCACAGTGGAGTCTTGCCCATGGGTAGGAGATCCTAGGTGAACCAGTTGTCATCCAGGGTTGGGAGGGTGTTTTCCATTTTCTCCCCTGTTAGTCACTCTACCCCTGAGGACGTCAGCATGCAGGACTGACGTCCAGACAGACGGCATGCTAACGCATGCCGTTGTCGAGTTCCCCAGACATCCTCCTCTCCCCGACTCTGAAGAGCCACCTATACCCCAGCACCCTTGCTTCCACCAGCACAGGAGCATCGGGTGCACGAAGCACCCATAGGTCCCACCCCTGGAGGAGGAGAGCATCTGTTGGGATGCTGAATCCTCCGAGCATCTGTTGGGATGCTGAATCCTCCTCCTCCCCTCCAACCCCCGGCAACCCAAGTCCGTTAGCAAACCTGGGTCTCTGGCATGGTGCGAGGTGTGGCGTCCAGTGCCTTAACCCATAGCACCACCAGGCTAGCCTAAGACCCAGTTTTTTTTTATGCTCTCACCACAGATACCAAAGGATTTACTCGCTCCTGACCAGGTGCTGTTTTCTTGCTCTCTGTTGTATGCGCCTCCTGACTCCCTCAGCTACCCCGATGCTGCTTGAGCTGTCCTTGCAGCGGCTGCCTTCATAGTCTGCCTGCCACACCACCATATGCAACCTCAGTTGCTGTAGCAGATTGAGCAGTAGCAGACCAAGCTCTTGCACTCAAAAAAAAATCAGCAAGTGAGCTCCCTGAGGTCATGTTCTACTCTGGACCTCTGTGGCACAAAGGGGACATCAACTACATCATACAGTTCTAAAATGGCACTCAACAGCAATGTGTTGGTCAGAAACACCCACTATGTTTACTATAAGACCAGTAAAGATGCAACAATAACAGAAAGGGATCAAATATATGAAAAAAAAGCATCTACTGGATAAAATGACTTAGAGGTTCATCCCAGTTCTCCTTTAAATGCAACTTTGGAAACATTACTTCAGAAAGACAGACTGGTCATTATGAAATTTCACTGCAATGGTGTGTGATGGGGGCTCTGCACTCAGTGCTGGGTGTCTTTTGCCACAGCAGCATGCATTTCTTGGTTTGGAAGCCTAATATTTGTATTTATTTTAGCAGAAAAAAAGCACTGTTGAGCAATGTTCATTTACAAAGATGTCCTCATTAGGTCAGGTAGCATTTTACAGAAGGTAAAATGGCGGTATTTGTGCAGCAGTATGTCTACAGGCTACCAAGCAGCAGAGGCTAGAGGGACTGGGTTCGATCCCAAGAGTGGAACATTTTTTTTCTTTCTTAATACAATTGATAGATGATGTGTCCCAGCATCAATTCTCCTTAGCCAATTCACTTTTGTTTGCTGGGGAAGCCTGTCAGCTTTCTTTCTCTCTACACAAATATTTTATACAGACCTTATTTGGTGCCCTTAGTACCTTTGGTACTTTGATTCTTGTTTTGCTATTCCTTTCACAGGTTCAGTACAACATGGATTGAACTAGGGTCTAATGAATTTCAATATAGTATTCAGAGGTCTCATCGCCTCCTCCTTTGGGAAGTGACAGCAAGAGTGGCAGTGGACGGACTCAGTCCAAGAGGACAACTTAAACAGTGCAGCAGCAGCAGAAGCATATTGCCACTATTAATAATTTCTGGTTCTGGAAAACATCTCGGTAAGTAAGAAATGTACAGTATATATTGTGTTTGTAAACTTATGAGAACTAAAGTACTTTACAAGATGGATTGTGAAGGGACACAGTCTGAGAGGGTGCCTGAAACAGCACAGCAGAATGAAACTACCATTAATAATTTCTGGTTCTGTAGAAAATTTCAGGAAGTGAAAAAAAAAAATATATATATATATATATATATATATATATATATATATATAGTGCTTGTGCATATACAGTATGTGTACTAAAGTGCTAAACAAGATGTATTATGAAGGGATTCAGTCCAAGATGGTAACTTATACAGCACAGCAGTAGCATATTACCACCATTAGTAATTTCTGGTTCTGGAGAAAATTTCAGGACATGATAAATTTAAATATTGTGCTCGTCTATTGATGTGTATTAAAGGGCTTAAGAAGACTGACAGTGATGGTTCTCAGTTCAAGAGGTCAACTTAAACAGTACAGCATCAGTAGCATATTACCATAATTAACAATTTATAGTTCTAGAAAATGTTCAGTAAGTGAGACATTTATAAACCCTACGTTTGTATTTATGTGTACTAAAGTGCTCAGCAAGCCTGACTGTGAAGGTTCTCTGTCCAAGAGGGTGACTTAAACAGTGCAGCAGCATGTCATGACCAGTACTAATTTCTGGCTCTGGAGAAAATTTCAGGAAGGGAGAAATGTGCATATTGGGCATGCAAGCAATAAGACTTGGCAGGGCATGTGTTTATTGGGTAACTACTGCACGTCCCACCAAAAGCATGGGCTTTTCAACTGCGGGGTGACAGGGAAGTGCTGTAACTACCCAGTAACTGCAAGCTTTGAAGTGTGGTATTGCATTTATAAAATGGTAACAAAATAATAAAAAACACAAAATTAAATAAATCTTTGAATTAAGAATAAATAAATCTTCAGCACTGGTAAATTGGTTCCCACATCAAACAGCTAGGTTAGCCCCATTAAAGCAGTCAAATTGGTTGTCACGTAAATCACTCATGTTGTTAGTTGAAACTTTTTTGGTTTTTCCCCAACTATCACAGCTACTGAGAATTCAGAGCAGTGTAGTTCCAAGTCTTGCAAGGCACTTTCCAGACCTATGCAGTTATTGGTCTATCACGCACAGGTCTAGACAAATACTGACCAATCTGATAACTGGATTTTTTTTGTCCATTTTATAAATGCATTTATAAAATGGGCAGAGAAAATCCTGCATCATGATTGGTTGTTACTTGTGCATCAGAACCAACTGATACACAGGTACTAACAAGTACCGAAAGCTGTTAACGAAGAAAACTGTATCTGAGAAAGAAACGAACTCAGCCCACCACATCAATGTACACATTGAAATGCTCAGTAACATAAATGTAAGCCCTACAAATAATATACGTGTGTAAATTTTACCAAAAAAAGTTTCTGCTGACATTACTCTGCCACTTCCTGAAGTCTCCTCCCACTTCTGCTGCAGTCCCCACCCACTCCTGCGGTGCTGCTGTGCTGCTGTCAGTCATGGTTCAATTAACAAAAAACACACCGTTTTACATTCCCACACCACATGTAGTGTTAAAGGAGCCATGTGGATCTACTCAAAAATTTTATGTAATGGGTTCTAGAACTGCATCAGGTTTCTGACTGTAGGTTCCATGAATGCACTCTTCCATCTTTTCTCAATCACACTCGCATATTACAGTCTCTCTCTCACTCCCTTTCCTGTCCGTTGATAGCAGCCAGAGCTCTGTCCCAGTCTGAAAAAAACTTCATACCAATACATGGAGGTGCAGGAGTAGTGCTCTTGCATCATGCTGGCAACAAAATGAAGTCAATATTACTGGTGGCATTAAAGGACACATTTTATACAGCACATGCATAATTACATCATTTTCTAGCAGGTGGAAGGACTATTTTATCATAAATTTTCATAATCAAATCTGTTTTCTTTCTGCATATAAACATGATTTTTTTTAACTGCAGAAAGTAAAAAGTAACCCATTTTATAAATGCAATTAGACACTCCAGGGTATGCATTGAACAGATCTGACCACACTTTTAGGAGCTGAAGGCACTCAGCCTATTGCCTCATTCCTCACTATGTCCCTGGGCATGCGGTCAGATCTGTTCAATGTACACCCTGTTGTGACTTATTGCTTACTTATGTGCACTAACCTGCTTAACAAGACTGACTGTTAAGGGAGGAATTTCAGTCCAATAAGGTGACTTAAATAGCACAGCAGCAGCATATTACTACCATTAATAATGTCAGGTTCTTGCGAAAATTTTGGAAAGCGAGAATTTTATGTATTGTACATGTGCATTTATGTGCACTAACATGCTTAAACAGAGTGACTGTGAAGGTACTAGTCTGAGAGGGCATCTAAACCGGTACAGAAGCAGCAGCATATTACCACCATTAATAATTTCTGGTTCTGGAGAAACCTTTGGGAAGTGACAAGAAAAGTGGTTGTGGGGGGACTCAGTCCAAGAAGGCAAGTGGGTGACTGACACAATGCAGCATCAACTGTAGGACTGGCAAAAAAATGTGGGGACTAGACAATTTTATATGGTATTTTTCACATGTACTTTACATGTAAACTAAGGTGCTTTACAATAAAAACAGTACTGAGAGATATTAGAACGAGATTGTGCACAGACTGCACAATTATAGAAAGCAAAGAGAGTAAATAAGATAGAGAAGGAGAGCAATCAGGCAGAAGTCAAGAAAGAGAAAGGACTGAGTCAAACAGTAAGAGACAAAGAGAGAGAAAAAGAGTTTTGCATTTTTTCATTTTTAAACTATTACATATTTTTTAGTTTTCTCAAACAATAAAAAGGAGACAGGAGGAGGTATCTTATTCTCAATATAGCTAAGGGCTGGGTGGAATACAGGAAAGATCAATAAGTAGAAGACAGGGTGGAAGCAGCAATCTTAAAATATCAGTGGACCAGATGGAAGAGAGGGAAGAGCCCTTCCCCCCCACTACAACAGAGTTCTTCCATGCCCTCAAGCAGAGTTTTAGGTTGGACGGCAGCATCTGAAGGGTTGCTTCCATCAACGCAACTCTGTGGAGTAGGTCCCCCATGGTACGAATGGAGGGTTGGGGGCACAGGGAGGTGAAGCAGGGGGAAATGGGGATGCCAGTAATTGCTTCTGCTGTCCTGTTGGGGGGGCTGCAGCACCACTTCTTCTGCCCCTTCCTCCTGTACTTGGTGCTGTCTGATGAGGATGAATAGGTCTACGTCCATGACTCACCCTTTGTTCCATCTCCTTCTTGCGTCTGCAATCCCTCACAGATGTCCCTGTTGTAGATACAGCACTCTCCTCTTCTCCACTCCTATTTTTGGTTTCAGTATTAAAACAATATGAGAAAATATAAATAGATTGAAGACTACGGACAAAAGAGTAAGAGAAAGCAAGTAAAGGACAGAAATGGGCTGAAGTCACAGAGAAACACTGGGGAAACTAAAGGCAAAATAGAGGCGTCATGGTGAAGATATAACTAGAGAAACAGAGAGAAAATAATACAGACAGAAAACTAAACAAGTCCGAATAAGCAAAGAATAAAACAAAATGCCCAAAGAATCAAAAATAAATGGTTAAAATTCTCAGAAGTACAGATTTTGCTCTCTCTCTTATTTATTGTTTATTTATTTAAAATGTTTTACCAGGAAAGGCATGCTTAGCAAAAGCTTGTTTCCAGATGCATCCTGGGGGAGAGGGGAAAGGGAGAAAGAGAAGGGATACCAACAGGTACAAGCATTACAATGCGGTATAAACTTAGACAGGTAGTAATAACATATTTACAGAGGGTATAAAAGGTTGGTATATGGTGTACATTGGAAGATGAGGAGATAATGAGTCAGATACAGGCAGAGTTATAAACAGCACAAAAAGTTAGAAATCAAAGCAGCAAAATATACATTTTCTCACCGAAAGATTACAAAGGAACAGAGTGATTTAGCTGTTTAGCATTGTAAGTGCTGACAGAATGTGTGCAACCCAGGGGGCAAAAATCAGGGGAGGGAGTATTTATTTATTATGTTCAGATTATGTACAGGAACAGACCGGGAAGTGGTAGGAGAAAGCTGATTGGCCTGCAGATGTGGATCTGTGAGGAAGGTTAAGAGTTTGTGAGTCTTGGTTACGAAGAGAGTGATGGGAAGGAGGCTTGGGAGAGATAAAGGATGTGAGGTAAAAGGGGAGAGAGTGAAACCAGAATTAAGCAGGGAAGGAGGCGCAGTGGATGTGATGTCTGTCAGCTAGGGAGAGGTGGTAGGGAGAGAGACTGATAGAGGTTGCAGTGTTGGGTGCATGGGGGACTGTAAAGAGAAAACTGACAGAAGGAGTGAAAAAGAGTATCCAGCCTGGCTAAGGAAGATATGGGAGTGGCACTGTAGACTACATCGCCATAGTCAAAAACGCGGAGTACCATTTTCTGGATCAGAGCATGGCGAGCCAGCAGCAGGATGCATCCACAATTTCTATATAGGGCACTCAGTTTGGGATGCAACTTTTTGTTGATGGCATTGATGTGTCCAGAGAAATGGAGGTTCTGGTCAAGCCAGACCCCTAGATATCAAAATGAGCAGGTAACTAGGTAAGAACTGAACCAGCTGGTAGCAGAATCTGAGAGCTCAGCCGCAGAGAGACAGGAGAACAGAAGGGAATGGGAGACAGTGTTGAAAGCCTTATCTAGGTCAACAAATACTGTGGAAGTGATAAGTCCCTGATCCATGCCAGTAAGTATGAATTCAGTGATCTTAAGGAGGGAGGAGGTGGAGGAGTGACCTTTCTGGAAGCCAGACTGGTAAGGAGTGAAAAAGGAGGATGAGTCAAGGTAGGCAGAGAGCTGGGAAAGAGCCAAGTACTCCTGAAGCTTAGCAAGAATAGATAGTAAAGAAATGGTCCAGTAGTTGCCAGGGCCGGTGGGATCACCACCTTTAGGCAAAGGGATTACAGTGGCGTGTTTCTAGACAATCCAGATGGGATTACAGTGGTGTGTTTCTCTCTCTCTCTCTCTCTCTCTCTCTCTCTCTTTCTCTCATTCCTACCTAGCAGTATGCAACCTCTTTCTCTGACTAACCCAACTGCAAAAACGAAAGTGAAGTGCAGTCACCCTATAGAGGTGTACCAAATGGCCTGCAGAAGATCTTCTATGTAATCTTGTGGCACTTGCTTACCAGTAGCCCCAATCTTGGAAAACTTTGTCCAAATGTACCCTAAAAGTGAGGTTACAGGTGAAGTTGTTGGGGAAGTTATTCAAGATAAATGTCCTGGTAAATGGCAAAAATTTGAGAATTGATTCACAAAGGCAAAGTTGGTAACTTCACCTGAAATTTACCTGCAGATTAGTAGCTTGCAACATCTCTAGTCCTCAGTGTTAAATAGTGAGCTAAAAGTTAAGTAATCTCCATGTGGCCAAGGTTCTTACAGATTCTTGGGCCAGTTCAGCCCTAACAGTATAGCTGGAAATGGATAGGGATAATCTCAAGAGGTTTTTCTTGTAAAGTGAGTCCACTGGTTTCTCCAAATTGTCCCCCACTGGTAACCCCATACTTCTGTGCTGTAAAGTAGCCGCACTGCAGACTTGGCTTTGTTTACTCTCAGAGCAGGTTCCACTGTACTGCCCCAAAATTTGGTGTTAAACCTTAAAATGTCACTGTTTCTTTGTTGTGCTTTTTTGTTCACAATTATAATTTCATTTTTTCCATGTGAATCTATCATTAACTTTGATTCACAAATAAATATTCACTTTTATATGTTCTAACTTTGCGCCATTCAGATACCAGGAGCCTTTAGGGTTTTTTTTGTTTCTGTTGGCTGCCTCTATCTTGCCCTTTTCCAGATTGATCATCATATATTTTTCTGCACAGTGTTAACTAAAAGGTCCAATTAATTCTGTAAACCTCTCTGAGTTAACAGAAATCAGAGTCAGATCATCCATGTGTGCCAAAATGGGGCAGTGTTGTGAACTGATTTTGGTGGTTACTATAATGGTTGTCTTATGTCATATAATTTATGTAAATTCTAAATCAGTGTTTCTCATCCCAGGGGAGGCCCCAGTTGTTGCAAGGGAGGCTCAAGTAAGCTTGAAAATGTACTGTATTTAAATTTTTAGTTTTGTGTGAAGGACAAGGCAAACTGAAAGTATATCATGGCAGGTGACTTCAGTTATTTATTTATTTTTTATTTCTTATTAAGTGTTTTATACCCCCTTCTTGCTGGTATGCGCCCTCCATGGCAGGGTTCTTTCATCTGGGCTGACAGGCTAGGCCCCATGTGTCATCTTAAGCCAGCATTTCAAGGATAGGCACCACAGCTGATGGCCTTCAATGGTAGCCACATCATCCTGCCCCAGCTGGGGTGGTTTTTCCTTCTTTACTCCCTACTTCTTGAACATCGGCACACTCAGAACTCATGGGGATGGAAACATGCACAACAGCATGCCATCCCCTGGTCTGTCCAACACCCACCCTCCCACTCTGGCCCCACTGCAGTTCTACCCTCAATAACCAGGGTGGCAGAATTGCAGGGGAGGAAGTGACCCTCCTTATCCCCCTGGAGGAGGAATTCCTCTGGAATGCCCAATCCCCCCACCCTCAGAATCACAAGTGATGGGCTGTTAGATTAATGTATTCATTTATTTGTTTGTTTGTTTTTTATGTGTGTATGTATGCATGCATTTATTTATGTATGTATGCATGTATGTACAAATTGGTGACCAGGACGTTGTTTCTAGGTGTGATGGGGGAGGGGTTACAGAGGAAAGATAACAACAAGTGGCTTTTCACTTTATTCCTGGTGCGCTGTGCAATGTATTGTACGGTATTTTATTTCTGTAATAAAGGACAAGATGAGGTCCAAACTTGGGGGATGCTTCAGATATATTCCATGGCTTGGGGAAGGCTCACTCACACAAAGTCTGAGAACTAATGGTCTAAATAAAGCAGTAGCAAGGACACAGCCTTGTTTAACACCAGTGTTAATTTAGAGCTTTTCAGTGAGACTACCTCACAGACCACCAACATTGTGTGTCACACTGTCAATGTCTCCTGGGGGGGCTGCCATATTTATTTATTTAGTCATGTATGTATTTAAACTTTGGTAACTGGGAAAGGTACACTGAGCTGGAGCTAATTTCCAGGTATGACCCGAGGAAGCAGGTTGTCAATACAAACAGAGGGAGAGAGCAGTCACAACATTATAACAAAATAAGTGTGTAATATGGAACAAAAATAGAAGCAAAATCATACATCCAGTTAATGCTGCAATTATCACACACGAGCAGGGTAGGCAGGTCAATAAAGCAGATATTGTGTCAGGAGGAGGGAAGGGGAGACTAGTAGGTCACCAAGGGGCTAATGGGCTGAGGCTGGGAGACAAGGGAGGGGGCTGTGCAGGAACAAGGGGAGAAAGGAGTGCATTGAAGCAAGCACTTAAGGACTGGAAGTGAGGGAGAATGGTGAGTGGTTGTGGATAGGTGATTCTAGAGGGAGGGGAGTCAGTAGGAGAAAGTTGGCAGACCAGAAGTTGAGTGGGGATGAGGCAGGGAGAAAAAGCAGGAATCCCTGGAGCACAGCAAGTAGGAGGAGGGGCAACAGGAGAAAGGAGGGAAGACAGACAGGAGGGGAGGGTCCCAAACCAGTATTTGGCAATGAAAGTCATGCAGTGGGTCAGGTGCCAGTGGGGTAGAAACATAATAGAGAGGGAATAGTAAAGAGAGCAGTAATGTGTGCAGGGGGGCTAGTTTGAAGCGAAGCAGTAGTAGACTATGTCAGCGTAATTAAATACTGGAAAGATAATTTTCTTGACTAGCTCATGACAGATATGGAGGATGAGACTGTCTTTGTTTCAGTACAACATGCCTAATTTAGGTTGGAGTTTAGCAAAAATGGCAGCAATGTGGGAGGAGAAATTGAAGTTGGTGTCCAGCCAGACCTCAAGGTATTTAAATGCAGTGACAACTGCGAGATTGGAGCCATCAGGGGTGGAGAACATAGGGAGGGTATGGAGCTTATTCAGTCAGGGTCACCACCTCTGTGAAAGGGGAGAACCTTGGTGACCTTTCAGGCTGTTGGGATGGTGCAGGAGGAGAAAGAAAGGTTCATTAGATGGGCAAGGGGGCAGCAATAGAGGGAGCAGAGATGCAGAGAAACCTGATATGAAGACCGGGAGAATTGTGGCCTTCTCCTAATTGATGAGCTCCCCAGTGATCACCTGTGAGCCTCTTATTGGCCAGAGCACATTATATAAGCAATGAAGCCGGAGAGTGGTTTCCCCAAAAGACAGAGAGAAAACAGGGGAACCTCAGCTCAGGATGACAAGGTAAAATATGATGCCTTTTCCTGACCGATGAGGTGGTCACCTTGTGGTGGTCAGGCTTGATCATAATTCAGCTGGATGATGAGACCAAGAACCCCTCAAACAATCTACAACAAGTAAAAATATTGGATTTATTTGAACAAATTGTAGGCATTAAATCAGCTGAGTAGGGGTGGGAGTGGTACCATAATGGTATGCTTTTGTTTGGTCACACAGCAGGTGCACCTTATAAATGTTATAAAGATGTATTTTAAATGTGATGGGTTGAACTTGCCAAACCCATAGGATTCAAACTGTGTCAGTTGTGTATTCGCTACACATAATCAGGAATAATAATAATAATAATAGTAATAATAAATCTTTATTTGTATGGCACCTTTCAACGATCAAGGTGCCTAACAGTCATTTAAAATAACATATCAAAATTCACACCATCATAAATAGTATAAAAATCGATAGTACAACTCTAATAAGATTTAAATCAGTCACCAAAAGCTTGATACCACAGATGCATTTTAAGGGCCCGTTTAAATCTCTCCACGGGCATGCACTCCTGTAACTGACGGGGTAGAGAATTCCAAAGGGTAGGGGCCGCATGCATAAATGCCCAGGCCCCAGAAGATTTTAAACACACCCTTGGAATCCCTAGCAACCCCTCGTCAGCCGAACAGAGTGATCGCCCAGGGCAGTAAGGTACCAGAAGCTCTTTCAGGTAGTCTGAGCGCTGTCCGTGTGGGGCTTTATAAGTCAGAAGACTGACTTTACAGGTGATCTGTCACTGTACCGGCAGCCAGTGGAGTCCTCACAGCCCGGGGAAATATGACAGGACCAGGAGGTTCCCATCAAAAGCCAGGCCGCTGCATTCTGCACCAGCTGCAAGCAGCAGATTTCCACCCAGGTAGCCCTAGGTAGAGGGAGTTGCAGTAATCTAGTCATGAGGACACAAAGATGTGGACCAATGTGTGAAGATCACCAGATGGAACAAAATGCTTAACCCTGGAGATATTCCTCAGATAGTAGAAGGAGGACTTGACAACAGCTGACACCTGCAAACTTAGTGTCAGCCCTTCATCAAAAATTACCCCCAGGTTTCACACCCATTCAGAGGTCGGGAGTGATAAGCCCCCAAGGAAAAGTCCCAAGGGTGAACCTACCCCCGACCCCGCTATCGGTGCCTCGGGTCCACAACCAGTACCTCAGTCTTTTCCAAGTTCAACCTCAACGAGCTTGAATCCATCCAATCCTGGTGGGGCAGTTGTTAAAGACTGAGAGAGCTCTATCCTAGTCAGGTGCAAAAGAAAGGTAGAGCTGGGTATCATCAGCATAGCAGTGAAACCTCAGCCTATACCCTCTTACAATGTCTCTGAGGGGCGGCATGTACACTGCGGACAACATGGGGGACAACACCAATCCCTGAGGAACCCCACATAACAGAGGAACTGGGTCTGAGAAATGAACCCCCAACACCACTGTCTGAGTTTTTCCAGTGAGGTAAGATGTAAACCACCTGAGAACTGTACCCAACAGGCTGCAGACAAACCTCAGGTGACTGAGCAGGACACCATGGTCCATAGTATCAAATGCTGATGGAGAGATCTAGAAGAACCAAGATGGATCATTTTTTCTGATCTCTTGCCATCAGGAGATCATTGAGCACCTGAACCAGCACTGTCTCAGTACTATACCTCTTTTGAAAACCAAACTGGAGAGGTTCATAGATGTCAAGTATGGTCAAACGGTTCTCCAGTTGTGCGGACACTACTTTCTCAATCACCTCCCCTAAAAGGGGGAGGTTTGAGATTGGTCTGTAGTTCACATGGCAGTCTAGGTCAAAGGAAGCTTTCTTTCAGAGGGGTGTTACCACCGCCTCCTTCAGGGAGCTAGGGAACTCACCTGTTTTCATAGAGCACCATACTATCCGTGCAAGGACCGGACCAATGGTGTCAATACAACCCATAATCAGGGAAGCTGGTCCTGGATCCAAACTACAGCACATAGGGAGCACACCTTAGACAATCCGCATGACATCCATGAACTCCAGCTGGCTGAAGGTACTCCAGGAAAGCTGAGGGGCAGTGGCCAAGCACCGATCCAAAGCAATGCCCATAGAGTGTGCTGGTTGGAGTGCTGCCCTGATGTCAGCCACCTTAGTCACAAAAAATTGAGCAAGCTCATCGCACTTTACTTGCAAAAAGGCTTTTCAAACTGTAGACAGGCTGGGTTGCACAGTCTGTTCACGGTTCGAAAAAGCTGAGCTAGTCGATTCTGAGTGGTCACAATCTCCCCGGACAGGAACTCTGCCTTCTTATGGGTGATTGCAGATTGATATGTTTAATAATGGTCCATCAATGTAATGTGGTCCGCATCCAGGGCAGATTTCCGCCAGCAATGCTCTAACCTTCATCCTAATCACCACATCACCCTCAAAGTCCCATCAAACCAAGGGGACCAAGGACAAAGGGAGAGAGGATGAACACAGACAGGAGCAATGACATCCAGGGCCATAGAAATGGCCGTGTTATAGGCCATCACTAGGACCTCTGGATCGCTGTTTGCCAATGGAAGGATTGATAGGTCAAGCACCACCGCCAGGACTTCAGAGCTAATATCTTGTAAAGGGCGATACCTGACCATCTCCACAGTGGTAGGCCTGTGAAGGGGGGCACTAAAACTGAACCCCACGGTGTAAAAATCGACCATCTGACTGGCTCCACCCCCAGATGTGAGGCTTCGATCCCCAGGAGAAAGACTAAGTCAAGAGAGTGATCATGTTTATGGGCAGCAGTGGAAACTATTTGTGTAAGGCCCAGAAATGTCATTAACTTGAGGAAGTGCTGTCCAAATTGTGAAAGTTCATCATCGACCCATGCATTAAAGTCGCCCAGAACCATAAGCCTGGGCAACTCAAGTGCCATGTCGATGAAAAAGGCTGCCACTTCCTGAAGGAACTGCTTCTCATCCCAGGGTGGACGGTAGATGAGGGTGATCGTACAACCTACACCTGCTACCACAGTACATTCAAATGACTCGGTCTCCTCAACTGGTACACTTGTGAGGCCCAGTTTGGTCTTGAAACAGACTACAACCCCCCCCCCCCCAAGATCCAATCTCGAGCAGTGGATCACCGAGTACCTGGCTGGAGTTGCAGCCTCCAATATGGGGCCACAGTTTTCATTCAGCCAGGTCTCAGTGATGCAAGCCAGGTCCACCATTCCTACAAGATCTGCAATAATTGCAGTCTTGTTTTTAATGGACCTGGCATTGAATAACACTGCTCGAGTTGAATGAGCTTCCAGGGCTGCCTGAACCACCTGCCCACCAAAATTGGTAGTGCCCTTGGGTATGGAAACCAGTCATGGTGGACCATGATCTGGGTTCCATTTCTCCCCAGGGCATCTTCTGGACCTTATTATCCCAATGCGATGGCCCTGCTCATTCACCCTCCACCATTCGCACCCCTCAACCCCCCCAAGTGGGAGGATCTTACCAGGTGTCTAATCCTAGCCTCTCTGTCATCCAACTGTTACTATATTCTGTAGAAGTGTAGTATTCAGTGTGTGTGGGAAAGTACATTTCTGGTGACAGTTCTAATTTTCTGGAAAATGGACATACAAACAATGATATGGAGTGTCTCTCCTTGTGGAAAATTGTGTCCTAATATCAATATGGGTCCCTCTAGCCAGTCATGCAGCTAGTATGCTTGTCACAGATCTGTCTATAATGAATATTCATAGGTCCAGATATTGGTGACATCATCAAATTTGAACACCACAGTAAAATACCACACAGTATGAATTTATTAATATTAGAGTTAAACAAGCAACTTTGTGGCAAACAGAATCTGTTAGACTAAGACATATGATGAAAAGGAACAGTGAGGCAAGTGCCACACTCACGGCATTAGTTGACATGATGTCATGATGTCAGATGCTATTGTGTCATGACATCAGACATGATGACATGGTACAATGTTGCAGAAAGGCAGAGAGGGTATAAACATTCTGTGTTTACTTGTGCTGCTGTTCCCACTTGGAACAAAGCAAGGGAGTCAGGCAACAGTGTGGATATATTTGGTAAGCTTTGAACAGCTAAACATTGAAATGAAAAAAGAGAGGAAACAATTACAAAAATATATCATTTTATATTTTTTCTTTGTTACCAAAGGGCACAGAAAGATTTGAAGAAACAGACTGAAGACAGAAAAAGCTTTTATTTCATATAGAAACATACAAGTTGATGGTAGATAAGGACCATGTGGCCCACCTAGTCTGCCCATTTGCCCTACCTTACGTAAAACCGCAGACCCTAGTTGATCTGCGGCTTACCCACACTTCCCTATTGCTAGGGTATTCCTATGTCTATTCCATGCATTCTTAAATTCCCCTACTGTTATATTAATATGTATATAAGTAGGAGAATTGTTATAATGTGAACATGAGCACCAATTTTTATGTAATGAGACTGTGTAGTGAGGGGATACAAAGATGCAGTATTATGGGGAAATAGAGATATGGTTTAAAATATTTGTATTGTATATGGTTTGAAATATTTTGGTTCTAAAAAGTATGATGTGCCCTGAAACCATTTTTTATTTAAATTTTTTTACATCAGTTTAGTAACTCACAGTGAAATGCTAAGCTATTTACATAGTGAAGATGTCTTGGCTTGGCCACACCACTATGGTTAGGGTTGAGTGGGCAGTTTAATGTTAAACTCCAGTTTTTGCACTTTAATAACTTTGCAACTGTTCAAATGAATTTGCATGAAATATTGCATGCTCGGTCTTGTGGGGAAGGTCTCTGGATGTGTCAAGTTTCATTCCAGTCAGATGTTTGTATTCCCAGTTCTGGACAGTGCAAAAAGTGAAATTTTGTATGTTTTTTCCCATTGGTTTTGCTGGATTTCCATCTGACATCTGTAGCGCCCAGACGGTTTAGAATTTTGTGATGAAAATGTCAGGGTAGAAAGGAACTAGCCCACAGATGTGTTTATTTTTGGTTTGGTACAAAAATATTAATCCATTCCAAAGTGATTTAATTTCAACATTTTAAAAAATGTGTTAGCATGCTCAGTAAGCACTTCAAAACAGCTGTATGAAACAATAAAAGAATATTTTGTTATATTGACATCATCCTTTTTCTTGATGGAAAAATCCTTTTTCATTTGCTGCCATCTTGTTTTCCATTTTTGTGTAAAACCAAAAAAATTCAAAGCCAACAAAAATGATATCCAGGAGACACCAACACATGTATCTTGCTCACCGGGACTCCGTTGGGTGGATTCTGAAGTTAACTGTCTGAGGAATGACCCTGAAATGTGCATTTTTTTAAAGATTTAAAATCTGTTATCATGACTCACTTCTGCTGTTTCTTTGCTAAACTTTTACATTTTAAAATCAGAAAAATGGCATACTAGAGAGAGACCAAGAGATCTGTCTTGGTCATTGGGATTCTGTTAGGTGGATTCTGCAACTAACTGTTGAAGGAATGCCCTCAAAATGTTTTTTTTTTCTGTAGTTTTTACTTCCGTTTTGTCACTCACTTCTTTTTTCATTTGAACAACAGAAAATCCTTTTTCGTTAGCTGACATCTGGTTCTCCATTTTTTGCTAAATTCTGACAGCTGTAGTGCCCAGATGGTTTGGAATTGTGGTCTGAAATTTTCAGGGTAGAAAGGAGCTGGCTCACGTATGTGCATTTTGCTTGTCTGGTATGTCAGACGTTAGCAAAAAAAGAGAACAAGGTAGTGGCAAATGAAAAAAGATTTTTGGCTGTTCATATGAAAAAAGAAGTGAGTCATGAAAAAGGCTGCCAAATCTACAGAAAAAAAAAAACATTTCAGGGGCATTTGTCCATGTTCCCTGGTGTCCAGTGGCACCCCCAACCCTCCGATTGCCCTTACTCTCATTTTAACATTGTTCCCTTGTGCCTAGTGGCATCCCATCCATCCTCTGATTGCCTCCCAGTCATTCATATATATTTCCTTGTTGTCTAGTAGCTCCCCCTGTCCAAGCACTGTCCCCATAATTAAATTTATATTTCCCTGGTGTCTAGTGGCACCCCTGTCTGATCGCCATCCTCGTCTTTTAAAACCCTGTAGAAAATAAAACCTTCCCTCGATGTCTTTTTTTAAACTGTAAAAAAAAAGGTCCCTCGCCATTCCAACCTCCCAATGAGCAACAACCACCCCACACTCCCCTCACACACCCGACACACCTTCATTCACATGAGCAAGTCCCATGGTCAAGATCCATTCTCTGATTGAAGAACTGCCAGTTTCAATATGAGAAACTGAGGCAAATGCGGTTCAATACATTTCAATGGGGTTTTCAACTTTCATGCATAACTTTGTCATTTGTGTAGATTTTGTCCCCAAATTTTCAACATGGCCTTTTTGGGACCCCTCCTCATGAACTATGTTGGTGGAATTTTGGAAGTCAAGCCCAAAAGTCGATGTTGTGGTTGCTTGGCAAAATCACCTTTTGGGCAGGATTTGAACATTATTTGAAGTGTTGTTCATGAAGTGGGGTCAAAAGAAGACTTTGTTGAAAAATTTGGGAAAAAATATGTAAAAATTGCAAAGTTATGCCCCTACATTGAGATTTTGCTATGCTTGCTCGTAACTTTGGCAATTTTTAATATTTTGACACCAAAGTAAGAACATTTTTTGCAAAAAACATTGTTAATGCACTAGTTTGGGTTAAAGTAACAAAAGTAGAGACATGTAGCATTGGGGTTTCCAACCCTAACACTCCACCCCCACCCTACAGGCGGTAACAGGAAAAACAATTACGATTTCACCTTCCATGCCTCTTTGCAGATCAGGCATGGGATGTGCCTTGGGGTTGTCAACCCTAACGCTCACCTCATTCTCATATAAAGTACCCATCTCAGCTTATTTACTGATGAAATGGGGTGAGCGTTAGGGTTAACAACACCAAGGCACACCCCATGCCTGATTTGCGAAGAGGCAAGGGAGGTGAAACCATGATTTTTTTTTGTTGCTGCCTGCAGGGTGGGGTGGGATGTTAGGGTTTTAAACCCTAATGCCACATTTCCTTACTTTTGTTGCTTTAACCATAACTAGTGCATTAAAAAGTTTTTTGCAAAGAATAGCTATAGATATAGAAACATAGAAACATAGAATTTGACGGCAGATAAGGACCGCTTGGCCCACCCAGTCTGCCCATTTCCCTGCCTACTGGATAAGCTGCAGATCCTAGTTAACCAGCAGCCTACTTCTTTCTACCCCCACCCCCTAGAATTGCCTTATGACTGTTCCATGCATGCTTGAATTCCACCACTGTTTTTGACTCCACGACCTCCTCCGGAAGGCCGTTCCATGCATCCACAACCCTCTCTGTGAAAAAATACTTCCTTAAATTACCTCTGAGCCACCCCCCTCTATCTTCAAATTGTGCCCCCTTGTTCTTGCACACCTTTTTTGAAAGATGCTACCTCTTGGACTTTGTTGATTCCTTGAGGTACTAGAAAGTTTCATCATGTCCCCCTCCTCCTTTCCTCGAGGCTATACATATTAAGCTCCATAAGTCTCTCTTCATATGTCTTCCGTGCAGACCCTGCACCATTTTAGTGCTCTCTCTGACAGCCTCCATCCTGTCTATGTCTTTGAAGACTGGGTCTCCAGAACTGCACACAGTACTCAGATGGGGTCTCACCAGCTGTCTGTACAGAGGGATAATAACTTCCTGTTTTTACTGGTGATGCCTCCCTATGCATCCCAGTATCCCCCAGCCCTCCTTGCTGCCCTCTCACATTGCTTGCCCACCTTTAGGTAATCTGATATGACTACCCCCAGGTCCCTTTCCATTTTGTTGTTGTTAGTATCTCACCCCCATTGTGTACTCTTCCCCTGGGTTTTTGTTTCCCAGGTGCATTACCTTGCACTTCTTAGCATTGAATCTAAGCTGCCATACATTTGACCATTCCTCTAACCTTGCCAAGTCCCTTTTCATCCTTTCCACCCCACCTTGTGTATCAACGCTGTTGCAGATCTTTGTGTCATCTGCAAAGAGACATACTTTTCCTTCCAGTCCCTCTGCAATGTCGCTTATAAAGACATTGAAGAGGACCAGTCCTAGTACTGAACCCTGTGGTACCCCACTAGTAACCCCCTTCTTCAGAGTGGACTCCATTTACTATTACTCTGTGTCCTATTCTCCAGCCATTTTTTACCCAGGCTGTCATCTTGGGACCCACCCCAGGCTAGCTAACTTGTATATTAATCTTTGTGTGAGACTGTGTCAAATGCCTTGCTAAAGTCTAGGTAGACCATGTCCACAGCCCCTCCCTGATCTACTACTTTGGTCACCCAGTCAAAGAAATCTATCAGATTTGTCTGGCATGACCTTCCCACTGTAAATCCATGCTGCCTTGGGTCCTGTGCCCTCTGGCCTCTAGATACTGACAATTATTTCCTTCAGAAGTGATTCCATCATTTTCCCTACCACTGAGGTTAAACTAACAGGTCTGTAGTTTCGCTTCTGCCTTACTCCCACTTTGTGAAGGGATCACATCTGCCCTCCTCCAGTCCTCGGTACCACCCCATCCTCCCATGATTTGTTAAATAGGGTAGTCAGTGGTGTCACTAATTCCACCTTAGTTCTTTAGAATTCTGGGATGAATCCATCAGGCCCCATTGCTTTGTCCATCTTCGTTTTAAGAGTTCTTTCAGAACCCTTTCTTCTGTAAATGGGCTGGTATCAACTTCTGTTTCCAGAGTGTTTCTACTGTTTGTTTTAGGTACCTCCCGTCATCCTTTGTAAATACAGAGCAAAAATATTTGTTTAGTATCTCTGCCTTTTCACAGTCACCCTCTGCCCCCTCCCCATTAAGCCTCACTATCCTCTCTTGGTCTTCCTTCGCCCTGATGTACCTATAAAAGGTTTTATCCCCTTCTTAACTGAGTTGGCTATTTTTTCCTCAGTTTGGGCCATTAGCTGTTCTGACTGCCTTCCCAGCTTCCTTTTGCTTTATCTGATACAGTTCTCTGTCCTGCTCCTTCTGTGATTCCTTGTGCTTCCTGAAAGCTTTCTTTTCTCTTGAACCTCACTGCCACTTCCTTTGAGAACCATAGTGGTTTCTTACATTGTTTAGTTTTGTTTATTTGCTTCACACAAAGGCTAGTTACCTCTGTGATGGCAGTTTTATTATTCCCCATTGTTCTTCCACCCTCCTTCCTGCCCATTTGCTAGTGCATTCCTTAGGCACTCACCTATTTTACAAAGTCAGCCTCCTAAAGTCCAGTACCTTTGCCTTTGTATGGCTCGACTCTATTGTTGTGTTTATTAGAACCATACTGTTCGATGGTTGCTAGTTCCAGATGGCTACCCACTTACATCTGTGATCCTCTCTTCATCTCCATTTGAGAGAACCAGGTCTAAGATTGCTCCTCTCGAGTGGGCTCCAATACTAGTTGTCTAAGGCATGCCCCTGTAGGGCATCTAGAATAACCCCACTCTTTGAAGTGGCTGCTGCAACTGCACTCCAGTTAACATCTGGCATATTCAGATCACCCATCAGCAATATCTCCCTTTTTCTGCCTTACTAAGTATACTTTCTATCATTTCTTGTCCATTTCTCCCCTGAGAAGGGGTCTGTATACAACCCTGTGGATTGTGGTGCCATTGCCGGGTCTCCAGATTTACCCACAGTGCTTCTTCTCCTCCCTGTTTTCCCTTTTGTTCTGCTGCTTTGATTCCTTCCCTTATGTAAAGAGCTACTCCTCCTCCTCTATTACCCTCTCTGTCCCTCCTGTAGATAGTGTATCCTGGTATGTTTACATCTCAGTCATGGTTTTGTGTGAACCATGTTTCTGTGACTGCCATGATATCCAGATGTTCCTCCTCCATCAAGGCTACTAATTCAGGAAGCTTGTTACTCAGACTATGGGCATTGGTACTCATTGCTTTCCATTTTTTGATGGCTTTACCTTCAGTTACAGCATCCCCAACTGACCTTTCTACCTTGGTCTTTTTCTCATTTAGTACCCTGTTTTGTAGGGAGAGGCTGGGATTTTCCTGCTGCTTATCAGTGCCTCCCCCCTTGACTAGTTTAAAAGGTTGCCAATGAAGCATTTAAACCGATTGCTCAAAAGACTTGTTCCCTTCCTGGACAGATGCAGACCATCCTGCCAGTATAGGCTGGTGTCCTCCAGGTGGAACCCCAGTCGCCAATGAAGCCAAACCCTGTGTTCCACACCATTTTTTCAACCATTCATTAAACTGCATGGTGCAAGTACCGCCTCACTCATGCCATTGACATGCAGCACTCTGAGAAGGATACTGTGTGTGTTACTTGTTTTAGGCCCTCCCAGTTCTACAAAGTCCTTCTGCACTGCTCTAATCTCATGTTGAGCAAAGTCATTAGTCCCTAGGTGGACAATGACATCCAGCTCAGACTCCCGTGCAGCTGTTCTCGTGATCCTGAGGATGCGCTTCCTGTCCCTCCAAGCCATGGCACCAGGCAGGCACCTTACTTCAGTTTTCCCTGCTCCTCCCAGTTCTATCCCCCTAATAATTGAGTCCCCCACCAGGAACTGCTTCCTTCCTTTCCTTGTGGTGTCCTCTGCCTCCTTCCTGTGGGCCTCCCTTGTGACAGGTGTCCTCAGCCTCCTTAATCTCCTCTGTGGGTGCATCCATAGGGGAGCTGTGCTCCCCCAGAATGGTGTATGGATTGTGGAGTGGAACAACTGACTGGTGTGCCTCTGTTCCACCATCCTCACCCTCCCTGAGCCCACTGTGGTCCAACTGCTGTGCTTTATTTGCAACCTCTGAGGCAGTGGTGGTGGCTCTGGTGCTCCTGGATGGGAGGTCCTTCACCATCCAGTCTGGCCTGGGGAAGGTTCCTTACTGCTGTCCAGTGTGGCCTGAAGATGGGCAAATTCCTCCCTCAGGGCAGAGAGTTGTCTCAAATAAGGCAGCATCTCAGCCTCCAGAAAGTCTCCCGGAAGACTGCTGCCCCACAGCCATTACATTGCACTACTCCCCACATGATTATGTACTTTTTTTTTGTTTTATTTTTTGTTTTTTGGTTTGTGTGTGTGATTGGTTTGTTATATAGCAATATATATATATTATACAATGTGTATGCTTATATATTTCATATAGATGTCTGTGTATTGACGAATACATTTAAAAATGCAAATTCAAGTCCGAGTGAGTGGTCACTACTTTCTGATGTTTGACTGGTTATGTAGTCCCCATAGGAATAGATCACTTCCTGATTATTGTCTGTATTTATTGCAGTGCTGTGGCTGGTTCCAAATTTCGTCTTTGAGGGGAAGAATACAGAGCAAATGGCACACAGCAGGTAATATGAAGTACCAAGAGTGGAGAAAAGTTTGAGGTTGGGTGGGAGAGAGTAAGTGCCACAGAGTGGCTAATGTGTAGGGACAATACCAGCATTATGGAGGGGGGCAGATATTGAGGAAAGGAGGAAAAGACAGCTAATGCCACAGAGCAGTTAATGTGAATGCCATTGAATGACAGCCTTTTAGGGGGACAGAGATCAGGGTGGCGATAAGAGCAAGTGCTGCAGAGTTGCTGATGTATAGGGAAAATGTTGTGTTTTGGGGTGGGCAGAATTAGCGTGGGGATGATATGGAGCAAGTGGTGCAGAGCAGATAATGTGAATTACAGTGAATGGCAGCAGTTTGGGCAGATATTGAGGTGGGAGGAGAGAGAGAGAGAGAACAAGTGCTACAAGCAGGTACTGTGAATGATGAGAATGGGGTCACATTGGGGCAGAAACTGGGGGAGAGGGCAAGTGCCACAGAGCAGCATATGTATACAGAGAATAGTGGCATGTTGGGGGGGCGGGGTCAGGGGTGGGTTAGAACAGGGATGCAGTCAGTGAGCGTATCATGTGTATGGAGAATGGCAGTTTGTTAGGGGGGATTAGGATGGGGAAGGGGAATGCACAGCAAATGGCACACAATGGGCAATGTAAAGTACCAGCAGTGGTGAGATGTTTGAAGGTGGTTGGGAGACAGTAAGTGCCAAAAGCAGTTAATCTATATAGAGAATAGCAGCAATATTGGGGGGAGCAGAGATTGGAGAGGGCAGGAAAACAGATCAAGTGGCAAACAGTGAATAATGTGACATAACGGGACTTGGGGGACCTCGTGGAGGAAAAGACCATAGAGTGGAAGAAGAGAGGACACGTGGCAAATAGCAGGTAATGAGAATTTTGGGGAATGGCAGCATTTTATGGTGGGGGCATAGATTGTGGAATGGGGGAGAGAGCAACTGCTGCAGAGTGGCAAGTGTATATGGACCAAGGTAACATATGGGGGGGGGGGGCAGAGGTCATGAAGGGATAGAGAGCAGGTGGGGGAGAGCAGATCATGTGTTTTACAGGAGATATGGCAGAGATAGAGGAGCAGTGAAAGGAGAAAGTGCCACTGAGCAGCCAATGTAAAGAAGTGAAGACTACTGTTGTGTGTTCACTGCAACAGAGTGTGTTGAAAGCAATGGAAGAAGCACACAGACAGAACTAAAAGTATGGACAAGGTTTCATGCAGGTCTTAGGAACTGCACAAGAAAACACCCTACTTTGTATATTCCAGCCTTGTGAATGGGCAAGATCTTCAAAAAGAAGAGGGAGGCATAGTGTTGATGGAATGAGAAAGGAGATTCAGTATTCAAGAGCTGTGCTGGGTGAAGAAGTGACACACACCCAAAAGCACTCTTACAGCTCGGACAATATCAATCAATCAATCAATTAATCAATCAGTCAGTCAATCAATCAATCTTTATTTTACCAGGTGAAACACCATTGAGATGAACTCATTTACAAGATGAACCTGGACAAGGTACACATAGTCAACAAAACAACAATATGGATTCAATAACATAAAGTACAACACATGAAGTAACAAGGAATAACAATGCAAGGAAAAGTCATCAATTAAAAGCAACACTCTATAATACAGAATATACATTATTTATATATAATATATACAGTGAAGCTCACCAGGGTAAAGTGCAGCACTGCAGAATTCTGCAGTAGTGTTACTGCAGAAAAACAATGCAATTTCAATGGGAATTAATCCCTTTTGTCATGCATTAAACCTGTGACACTGCGCTTCATCCTGGCGGGCTTCACTGTACATTAGGATCCACTGGAGATGAAGTGTTAAACAGTAAGAGAAAATGTGAGGGACAAGAGGAAATTTAGACTAGGAGAGCCTTTATATGCAATATATACGTTAGGATCCGATGGAGATGAATTGCCAAACAGTAAGAGAAAAATGTGAGGGACAAGGAGAAAGTTAGACTAAGGACAACTGAGGGGTAGTGAGTATTCAGAGGTATGATTACTAGCTTTACAGAACATCATCAGAAGCAGTTATAGGATCTGTTGAAGGAATGTGCAAACATAGCTTTAAAGGTGTGCAGTTTTACAGGGATAGCTAACTTTAGGGGGTTTTGTAGGTGATTCCACAGGACTGGAAGGGCATGGCTTATAGCTGAGCTGCCAGAACGCATTCTAAATCTAGGGATAATTAGTGTAGTGATGGAGAATACCAATGTATTCATATGCTTTATAAGCCCTAAATATATGTGTTGAGCTTCCTTTCTTTATGTTGCCATAACGAAAATGCTTTAATTGTAGTGTTCAAAACAGAGGTAAACAGAGTAGCACAGCTCCTTACCTAAAGTGATCATGAGTGTAGTAGCGTATTAAAACATGTTTTACTTACATTTTATTATGTATGAGAATACATTAATTCTATGAGTTGCAAACACTGCATTGTGGATATGCAAATGATTTAAGTTGTGCAACCTCTTTGTCATTCCCTAAGAAACGAAGCGCTAAACTGCATCATACATGAAAGAAGTAAAGAGTAGTACATATGTGGGATGGAAAGCAGGGGTAAGGGTTCAAGCAGTCAGAATTAGGAGTTACACAAGAACCCTGCATCTGGCATTTTCCAGCCTTGTGATTAGGCAAGGACTTCAAAAAGAAAAGGAGGAGAAAGGCATAGAGTGGGCAGAATTTGGGAGCAGAGTTGGTATTCTGAAGCAGTGATAAGTGGAGGATGAGCATGCCCACCAAAAGCCCTTTCACAGTACACTGATAAAAATATGTTTGCATGCTTTGCAAGCAAATATAAAATGTTTTGAAGAGATGCTGTGTGAAGGGCCAGCCTTTGGCCCAGCAGGTAGCATGTTGCAATTCTATTCTTGTGAATTGAGTTTGGGGGTTAACTCAGTGATCCAGCTGGATAGGCCTAGGCTGGGGAGATGACGTTGCCAAGCACCATCACTCCCAGCCAGGGGAGGGATGGTGCAGTGCTGGCTGCATTGGCAACAGGTAACCATATAGTGAGGAGAACTCCTCTCTTGGCATATTACCCAGGTGGCCCTGTGCCACTGAGTGTGAAATTATTGTTCCTCAATTGGACCATGTCATTGATGGTGTACCTGTGAAAGGAAAACTGAAAATATAAAAGGAAGAAAGAAACATGAAATGATAATTGCAATCACATCAGTGATGGGCAGGCTGTGTAATGGCACAACAGTGCTCCAAAGGTGGAGGTGGAGGAAGAGGAGTCAGCTTGCTGGGAGCTGAGGAGAAGGTGGCAGGACAGGAGACTTGTGAACTCAAGAATGAAATTAGTCCAAACCATTCTCTGTTTGTACCTGTGAAAGGAAAATGAAAATAAAAGAGTAAAAAACATGGAATGATACTTACTATCACATTAGTGATGGACCCCCATGCCGTGTAATGACTCAACGGTTCTCCAGAGGTGGAGGAGGAGGTGGCATGGTCCCTGGAGGCAGAGGCAGCAGGACAATAGAAGCAGGCTAACACAGTAGTAATAAAATGTTTCACTTATGCTGAGTCAAGAGTCCATGTTTGGCTAAAGAGGCATCACATAAAGGCAGAGGTCCATGTAGTTGTTTACGGATGGGGAACAGAGCAAGCCAGAGCAAAGGATGCAGCACTGGACAGGCAAGACAGCATCTTCACATTAAATGTGTCTGTTATTTATGCTGGGTTAAGAATATAGGTTTGGCAGGAAAGGCATCAGATGGAGGCAGATGTCCATGTTGTTGTTACAGATGAGGACTGGAACAGGTCAGAGGAGAGGATTCAGCATGGTGTTGACAAGAAGCAGGTTCACAATAAATATGTCTGTCGTTTATCCTTGGTTGAGTCAGGGTTTGGGATGTTGACTTGCAGAGACATCAGAGGCTCATGAGACATTACACATTAAAATGTCAAACTGTTTAATTGTGCATCAACCTAACTGAGAAAGCACTGAAAGTGTGAGAAAAAAATTGTCATCTGAAGAAACACAGTGCAGAAGTGAAACGGTTGCAATTACAAAAATGAAAAATGCATTTCAGTTAAAATGAAAACTGCATTCCAGTTACATTCTCTTCTCTTCTCTTTCCTTCTGCATTCTCCACATTAATCTGTCTCTCACTCCCTATCCTCTAATATGAATCCTTCTGAATCCACAATGTCAACATTTTTACCACATGGGAATTCTGCCTTCATTAACCTCACATCTGCCTCTGCGTTTGGCACTTATCTTTCATCTACTTCATCCTGGTGTGTCAGTGGTGCCCACTTGGATGCACTTGGATTTGGTGGTTGTCATGGAATTGTTCTCTCCCAAAAATCAGCCTGTGATAGTTGTTACCAGTTTCACAACCCCACAGATGCCTGAAAGAGTTATTTTGGTAAGCTGCCACCACTCCTCAGGGTATATCTAGGTCCAAATCCTGCCAGAGCCTCTGCTCACACACAGTACAGTGCTCCTTATCAAAGGGCAAATGACTCCCCAGTTACAGCTGAGAACACTTCTACTTTGATATGGTAACTGTAGCCTGCCTCTTTGAGATGGATCACAGCCTTGCTAATATACCCAGGAATTACCAGAGGCATGGCAGCCAGGGTTCAGTGCTAAAAATAGAAAAATCAAGCACCTAGGGCATAGAAACTCAAGAACTGAGTATAAAATGGGAGGGAGGTACTGACAGTCATCAAGCAGGAAAGAGACCTTAGGGTTATCATATTTGATGACCTGAAAGTGTAGTGTAACATAGCATTGGGCAGGGACAATGGGATACTAGGGTGCATAGGGAGAAGTATCACCAGCAGGAGGGAGGAAGTGCCTTCCCTTATTTTTCCCCACTGTGCCTCTACCCCTCCCTGGCAATTCCCTCCCCCCCACAAGGATGTTTCTGAGGCAGTTTCCCATTTCTTTAAAATATGGCCTCCTAAAGTCCAGAACCTTCATCCTCATGTGCTTTGCCTCTGTGCCCATCTTAATGGTAAAGCACACTGTACAGTGATCACTGGTAGCTAGGGGACTACCCACTGCGATGTGTGCAATGTCATCCTTGTTTGTAAGCATAGGTCTAGCACTGCTCCATCCCTAGTTGGTAACTTTACTCACTGCCTAAGAAAAGGCCCTTGTGGGGAATCAAGGGTGGCCCTACTCCATGCTGAAGCTGTAATTGGAAGGTTCCAATCCACACCTGACAGATTGAATTCCCCAACTAGCACCACCTTCCCCCTACTTGCCATCCTGAAGCTGGCTTCCCCAAGTGCCTTATCCAACTTCTGTCCCTCTGCTGGAGGTCTGTTTATCACCCCTGTAGAGATAGCAGCCCCTGTACCTGTCTCTAGGATAACCCACATATATCCAGCCCTTCTTTTTCCTCCAGGTGCCCCTGTGCTTCTGTTGCCTTGACTCCCTCCTCACATATAGTACAACCCCTCCTTCCCTCCTCTTGTCCCTGTCTCTCCTGAACCAAGAGTAGCTTGGTATGGCCATGTCCCAGTCATGGCTGTCAGTGCACCACAACTCTATTATGACCACCACATCCAAGCTAGTCTTCACCATGATGTCTAATAAAGAATTATATTTTTATACAATATAAATGGGAGAGAAAGTTGTGAATCACTTTAGCAAATTCTAATAAATTTAGAATGTAAATAGAACACAGGATTTGGGTCTGAATACCTACACTCCCTAAGCAGTGTAATGTAGCCTATAATCCCCATTTTCCAAAACTGGAAACTGCTATCCCGAAGGACTGAAAAAGGTAATCATTAGATTTCTCTCCCATTCTTAAAATAAATAAAATTGAGGCTCTTCAAACGTTTTATTACAATAAATTCCTAGCCACGTTTGAGAGATTTTAAAAGTTTAATCAATGCTACAAGAATCGCTAGTTGGTGAGATGAAAATAAGGCCCTCAGATTTTGAAGTGGGGAATCATGTAGTTTCTCCAGAAGATTTTGTAAATCTAGCTTTCTTGGAACACCATAGAAAGGGCAAAATAAAACTATATGTTCTAAATCATCTATGTCTCCTCAACATAGAGATTGTAAATTGTTCCTTCTCTGTTTATAAACAAGTTGTTTACTTTTACACAGTTCCAATCTAAATCTCATGAACAAAATATGTGATTCTTTAATATTTTAGTTAAATATCCTTCTTTAATGAAAAAAAAAATGAATAACCTTATATGCTACATAAATTTTGGAACTATATATTTTTCCATTTCCCTTTGTGTGAAGATATCCTTACATCTTTGTTTAATATTGATAACCAATTGTTGTCTAGGTATATAATATACATCTGTTAAAATATGACCTAAGCCTGTTGAAAATAGTTTATTTTTGATGATGTGTTTACTTGTGCTAGTGCTCTCACTCAGAATGAAGGAGGAGAGTCTAGTGTTGATACATTTGATAAGCTCTGAACAGCAAAACATTGAAATCTAAAAGAACAAACCACTGGTATCTAAGAAAAGAAACAATTAAGACAATATAATAATGTTATATATTTCTTTGTTGCCAAAGGGCACCGACAGATTTGAAGAAACTGAGTGAAGACAGAAAAAAATGTTTATTTAGTATGTATACAAGTGGTAGAATTGTTATAATGTCAACATGAGTACCAGTTTTTAATGCTGTGGGCAGAGCCTACAGCCATATCGCTTTAGCTTGAAAATGGGTTTCCATGGAACACATTTTTTAGTAGTTTTCAGTGTATCCTTCCATAACACTGCAAATCCCTATGGCAGTTAAAAAATACTCCTTTCTTTTTAGAATGATGGACACAGAATTCCAAGCTGCTTCTCTCTGAGAGCAAATATGCACACCTTCCAAACAACTACAAATATCTTTAAAATTATTCGAGGTGCACAAAAACAACATGTGAGGATAGTCACTAATCTAAATTATTTGTATTTTGTAAAGTATGGTCTTCCAAACAACCTCATTTTTTCTCTGAGTGAACACAGTAGTAGTCATGCCAAACAAATGTAAATATCTTGGAAAGAATACAAATTACCAATATACAGCCAACATGAAGGTTGTTCAGGACAAAATGACCTTTCAAATGAGGGTAGTCACTAATCTGAATTCACTAGATGTTTTTAAATATAGCCATCCAAAAGGTGAAAATTGTGAAGAAAAATGAAAATTCAGGTAATCAGATGGCCATAGTTTAAAAAATATAATTAGTGCAGCTAAATGAACTTGCTCATTGGAAAGGTATTTTTATCCTGAACAACTTTCATACTGATAGTTTATGTGTAACACATATACTTTTAGACATAGTTTCATTTGTTTGGCATAACTCCTGTGAAAAATGAAAACTGAGGTAATCAGATGGCCATAGTTTAAAAAATATAATTAGTGCATGTTAATGAATAGGCTCATTTGAAAGGTCTTTTTGTCCTGAACAATTTTCATAGGGTTTTGTATTTGTAACTTAACTTTTAGAGATATTTACATTTGTTTAGGATAACTCCTATTGCACTTCTAAACAGCCTCAGTTTTGTAAATTACTATGCCATTTAACTGAAATACTAAACCAGATCACCTTGTTCATCTCTTGTCATGCCTAATTTAAAGTGGACAGGAATTGATTACTTATGTGCAGATGTTTGAAATGTCTCTATTTTCATAAATGATATTTATACCTCTAAAGGATCCCTATTTAACTGTGCCTGAATAAAAGCTGAAGCTGCCAGTTGTGTTTTGTATTGTTTTCTTTGTATGGACAACATTCTGTGCAGTTTCTTTCATGGAACCAAGAATTTGGAGTTTTGATTATGCCACTTTATGGTTTCAGAACCATGGGCCCTATGCTGTAAGTTCCTGCTAATATTTCTGAAACCGTGAAGCCACAGAAAAATCAGTTGCTATATTGATTCTTGTAACACAAGATCCACAGAAACATATGGTTTGATACCTTTTATTGGACCAACAGAGTTGCTACAAATGAACACAGGTGATTTTAATTTTTGGATTATACAGAATCCTTTGTCAGAAAACACTGGCAGTTGTTTTAAAAGAGTATACAGTACTTTCTCAAAACCCAGATCATAAAAAAAAAAAAAAGATGAAAAGTTACTAAGGACCCCATTAGTTAAAACAGCATTCAAAAAACAACATACTCATATAAAGACAACAAAAGTTCCATCAAAAGAAATCTATCCCAAGGTCAAATGACACTGATGTGGGGGCATGGCCTGCAGCTGATCGGAATGGACGCTTGAGCTCTGAGCTTCCTGCAAAACCCCATAAAAATCCTAAGAATATCCGGATCCTTTCACTGTATGGTGCAACTATAATAAGTTTTACCAACATTATAGCTCCTGACCCATCTAGTGATCCATTGATCGACTCTTGGACTGCAAGATAACATGAACTGTTTTGACTTGTTGTACCAGTTCAGCCGCGAGGCCTTGCAAGCCTGCTCGCTCCTTGGCATGGAGCCTGCTTTAATACCAACAGGATCGGAGGTGAGCCTCACCAAAATCTGGCAGATGTCTGCCAAAATCTTGCATCGGATGAGCAGTCTGGACTTGGCCACAAAGACAAATACCTCCGATATCATGGATCTCTCCCAGAGAGCTTGTGTTACAGAATGCAGATTGGCTGAAATGGAGGACAGCTGGCACAAAACCAGAGCCAAGCTCTAAGAACAAGACAGGATGATCAATATGTTGTGGTCTACAGTGGAGGACCTTGAAAATCGGAGCAGCCGGAATAATCTCTGGTTTGTTGGGTTCCCTGAGGACTGTGAAGGGCCTCACACTATCCTCTTTTCACAGAAGGAGTTACCTCTCTTACTGGACTGGCATGGCGGGGCCCTGTATGAGCCAGAGAACATGATCGCTTGCCCTCATCCTACACATGGGGCCCGCCCACGCACGATCCTCACCCAGTTTCACTGGTTCCGAGAAAGAGAAACCATCACCAAATTTGCTTGTGAAAAAAAAGAGCTCTCCTGGCAAGGCTGTCGCATACAGATCTTTGCTGACTACTCTCATGAAGTGACCCCGAGATGGAGGGCTTTCACTCCAGCACATACAGCCTGTGCTGAACTTGGCTCGAGTATTCCCTTCGATACCCTCCCTCCCTCCCTCAGAGTAATTTTCAATGGCTCCCAATAGCTGTTTGATAACCCCACAGCAGCTGAAAATTTTCTGGCAGCACAAGCTCCTAAACTGAACTGGGCCAAACTGAGAGATTATGGCAAGTCTGTCAGAGAACACAATGCTGAAGCCAAACCTTGCCATGAACCTTGTAGGCTGATTCTAAACCTGCTCCCTTTTTTCTTTGTTTTTCTCTCTCTGGTTAACCTACACTCTGGTGACTCCAACCAGATTTCAGCCGGTCTACCATACTGATAAGTTCCCCCCCCTGACCTAGGGGTAGTAAGTATGTGGGGATGTATTAGCAGTTGGGCTGTACTGGGGTTTGTTAGGTTGTTTATTTGATAGTTGCTAGACTTTTATGTCCCCTCATATAGTCAGGCCTCTACCCTGCATTCTAGGTTCACAGCATGGTCTCCCATGCTTTTGCCCACAGGCACATAGGTACATAGGTACTCCTTAGCTCCGTTATATCCCCCCTTGGATGGGTGCAGGAACAAGTGTTCTACCTGGCCTTTGCATAAGCTACCTACCTAGGTAGTAGCTCACTAAGCTGTACTTCATGGAAGGCTCATAGCACTTGGGAAGTGGGGGAGTGCAGAGAGACTTCAGAACTCAAGGTGGTCCTCTCTCCTTGATGCTCTCTAGAAGTTACTCACCTCCCAGCGACCTCCGCTGGTATCTGGGCTGTGTATTAGCCGATACTTACAGCAGATGCTGGTCTAGTACAGTAGTGTTTAAGAGGGTTTGGTGGGGTGGGGGGATGGGTTATGTTAAATACTGTGTTATCTTTTTTGCATGGTTAATTCTAATTCTTATGCTTAAGGTATTCATGTTATCTGGTGGTCAGTTTGAGCCACCTAGTTATATTTCAGAATATGGCAATCTGAAGGAAGAGGGTAGGTCTCAATACTGGTGTAAGGGGGATGGATGCTGGCTAGCCTTGGGTGCCAGCTATAGCCTTGCCCTACGGGGTTTCCTGTCTCACCCATCTTCAGCCATGATATTCCCCAGGGGTGATGGAAACTCAGTTGATCTCCTGGAATGTTAGGGGGCTTAACTCCCCAGTAAAAAGAAAGAAGGTGCTGCTTTATCTAAAAAAAACCTAGGCCCTCTTATAGAGTTCCTACAAGAAATAAAGCTTTCCTCTACAGAGGCAAAGAAGCTCAAACCAGGGTGGGTGGGCGAAGAGATACATAGTGTGGCTAACTCTCATAAACAAGGAGTCTCCATACTTTTCCATAAAAAATTGGGACAGAAATTGATCAGGCACACCTATGACAAAGAAGGAAGATGGGTCATGGCTGAGATGGAAACCCCGAAGGGTTCACTGATCCTAGTCAATATTTACTCCCCTAATCAAGGCTGCCCTCAGTACTTCCATACTATCAATCAGGCTCTTTCTGATTTTAACTCAAAACAAGCCCCAGTATTAATGGGGGGGGACTTTAATTTGACGTTAGATCATATAAAAGACAGGAGAAACAAAACCCCTGAACCCCACAGACAAGCTAAGTTAGCTATTCAGGGAATGAGTGAACAGGTATTGCTGGATGCCTGGAGAGCACAGCACCCAGGTGACCATGATTTCACTTGCTTTTCTCCAGCTCACGGGTCCTCCAGCAGAATAGACCTTTGGCTTATCTCCTCTGGGCTATATGAAATGGTTGTCCACTCTCATATACACCCGATCATTATTTCAGACCATGCACCCTTAGAACTTCTGATTAGGCAAGGGCAAGATTCCCCTCCAACTTCTGCTTGGCATCTTGACTCCCTCTTGTTAGATGACATAAAATTCCAGAAGTGGCTTGGACCTGAAGTGGTGGACTACTGGGGAAATAATGACAATGTGGAGGTCTCCGATTCGACCTTCTGGGAGGCCTTCACGGCAACTATCCGTGCCAGAATAATTGCCTTCGCTTCTGCCAGGTGGCGCCGCCGAGAGACTGATCAATGAGCCTTAGAGAAACAACTGAACATATTAGAATCCCAATATAAGGCGCTTAACTCTCAAGCTCCTTCCCAGACTTTGCTAGCTCAGCTGACTAGCACTAGAATTTCCCTTAATGCCTACCTAACTCGCCAGGATGAGCTGAACCTTAGAAGAATACACCATACATACTGGGAAGGGGGGAGAAGGCCGGCAAACTCCTAGCCTATTGTTTGAAACATCAACAAGCCTCCCAGACGATACACGACCTAACAGACAAACATGGGGTTAAGTGCTACTCCAAAAAAGGGATCAATGAGATCATGACATGGTTTTATGAACAATTATACACATCTCCCCAACCCCCCAATCCACTTAAAATCCATGGTTTTCTGACTTCGTTACCTATCCCTTGACTCCCAGAGAGTGATTCCCAAGCATTGGAATCCCAATAATAGAAGAAGAGGTGGCTGATGCTATAAAGTCCATGAACCTTCACAAGGCCCCTGGTAGGGATGGGTTGCCCATAGACCTCTACAGAATCCCAGGAGTCAATCTGGCTCCATACTTGGTCCGAGAATTTCATCACTCCCTCTCAGTTGGTTGTCTGCCTCCTTCCCTGAGAGAAGCCACCATTACGGTTCTCCCAAAGAAGGGGAAGGACCCGCTTTCCCTGAGTAGTTACCACCCTATATCACTCATTAATGCTGATGCCAAAATTCAGGTGTAACCCCTCACCCCTGCCTTTTTACTAAAACGACAGGTGGCATGCTGTTGGCATTGGCAGCAATACCTGGTGGGGACCTGGGTTCAGGGAGGATGAGGTTACCTGGCACAAGGGACCTAGGTTTGGCTACTCTGCACAGGGGCATCCAAGTAAATCCAACTACAGGAAGCAATAACTATAATGTCCAGAACTAGGATTGGGATTTTTCAGTGTGGCTTTATTCAAAACTAGCTGACACATGACAAAGCATTGATGGTCCCCCAAGGGGCTACGTTCACTGTATATGCAGATTGAGACTAAAGGCGGTCCACTTGAAGAATGAACCCATTTTTACTATTTTCTGGCTCTGGACCCACCAGGCACTCAGCCCAGACTTGTATGCGCTTTGGATACACAGCCCGACTGGCCCAGCTCCCCTGCCGGCCACTTGATTGATGGTCCATTTGAAGAATGAACCCAAACTTTACTTGGAGAGACTCCCATCACACAAGGAGTATATTTTCCCAAGCTGTGGCTCCCCATACCACTTAGAGTCTGCGACTCCTAGAGAGAGTTAATTTCTTACTTCCTTCAGACTCCCATCAAACAAGGAGTATAATTTCCCATCCTGTGGCTCCCCACACCACTTAGAGTCTGCGACTCCTAGAGAGATTTTCCAAAGTTGCGACCTGCGTCTGGGTACCCACCTCATCACTGGCCAGGCGATGAGGCAAGTAGCAAATCACAGAAGAAATCCGAGAGGTGGACCTGTATTAAGGATGGGGTGTTCCCACCTCCAGCTCCCACAGCCCATACCCGGCCATTTCTCTGGACAAACAGAAACTTAAAACTTTGACATGTAGATTAAACAGTGGATGACCTGAAGCACCCCCTCTACAGCATTACTTGAAATCCATTAAAACTTTAGACTTTTTGACTGCTCCATTTGTTTGTCCTAGTAAAATAGTCCTCTCAAATAGCAGTCCACATCCCAACTTTCTTTATGTTTCCAAACTGATGAAACAATTGGTTTGCCCCTTCAAATGGAGCAAAACACTCACCCTTTCGTTGCAGGTGCCCCACAGGCGAAGTATCACATCCTTCACTATTATACAAGAACAGAAACTGTAAACAGGCAGCTTTCTTCTATAGTGGAAATAGAGGATTGCCCCTGGAATCCACAGAGGGACTTTTCTTCCCCCCCCGGAGGGAGGGGGCACTGAGACCTGGACAGTGGTCTCCACCACTTTCAAAAGGTAAACAGGATCACACCTCCTTCTCCAACAAAAGGTAAACAGAAACTGCCTTTGAAAACTCCCAAAGTTCTAAACTCACTCCCTGAGCTGCAGCTTCCAATGTGGCTTATGCAGCTGTGACAGTTCTATGGTGATGACATCTCTCAAGTCTCAGCTGTGACTGAGAACAGAGTGAGACAATGTGAAACCCATTTAACTGGAGTTTCACAAGCTGCCTTCCCTGCCTACCACTAGGTCTTACTGGGATTCTAGTAACCCTGGATAACAAGGGGGTTACACTGACAAAAGTTCTGGCAACCAGGCTTGAACACTTCCTCCCGGGCCTAATCCATCCCTCACAGGCCGGTTTTGTTAAAGCCATTTTAGAGTCAGACCATCATAGAACTCTTGTCTCACTAATGCACCTTACCAAAATGTCCAAAAAGCCCTCTGTAGCCCTGGCCATTGATTTTGAAAAGGCATTTGACTTGGTAGAGTGGCCCTTTCTATTCCACACTTTCTCCACAATGGGAATGGGCCCAAACTTTACCTCATGGATCAAACTCCTATAAGCCTTGCCCATGGCCGCTGTCCTGACCAATGGTATCTTCTCTACACCTTTTCAGCTACAGAAAGGCACAAGGCAGGGTTTCCCCCTTTCCCCACTCCTATTTGTTCTAGCAATAGAACACCTGGCCATTGCTCTCAGGGGATTTTCCGGATTCATGGAATACGAGGGGGTGACTTCATATTCAAAACAGTCTTCTATGCAGATGATCTCCTCATCACTATGGAGTTTACACCCCAAGTGATTAAGGATATCTTCAACATTCTGGCTGAGTTCTCTCAGGTATCAGGACTTAAGCTGAACCAGTCCAAAACTGAGATCATCCCACTGAACTCTGTGTCCTCAGGGGGAATCTTCACTACTTTAGGGCTAAAATGGTCCCCCAATGGTATCAAATATTTGGGCATTATTCTCCATCTGAACTTGGACAAAATGCTCTCAATTAACTTTACCAACCTATTAGATTCACTTAGACAAGATATGGAGGGATGGAAAGCCCTGAGGCTCTCGTTAGTGGGGAAAATTGATTCCATTAAGTTGATAGCTGTCCCAGAGATGCTATATATTCTGGCTCACTTACCAGTGTCCATCCTCAAGAAATGGTTTCAAAAAATGGATGCCCTAATGGGCAGTTTCTTATGGGAAGGGTCCCGTCCCAGATTCAGCAAACTAAAGCTCTGGCAGCACTGGAATAGGGGTGGTTGGGAACTCCCTTGGCTACAAGTCTATCACATGGCCTATGTTTCAGCTCAGACAACCAGATGGTTCTCCAAGATAGGTCAGGCTTCTCCTTCCTGGCTTTCTTTGGAAGCGTCTCTGGTGCACGCTTCCTCCCCTGCCGTGGTTTTATATGGTAAGAAGTCTCCCCCTTCTGGTCTCTCTCTCCCTCTACACTGATTTCAGTTAAGTGCTGGAAGAGGACCCTTGCCCACCTAGGCCAAGACCTGACTCCATGGGAATTTACTCCTCTTTGGAACAACCCTGCCATACAAGTAGGGAACCACATGCTCCATTGGAAGCTGTGGGAAACTCAGGGTATCTCCCTGATACATGATTTGTTACTCCCAGGCACCTGCTCACTTGACTATTTTGAAGCCCTGAAAACTTGATCTCATCTCCCCATGACCCACTTTTGGAGATATCTCCAAATCAGGGATGCCATCATCCACTTACCCAATGCCCCACTCCTTAAGGAGTTCTCTCAAGACTTCCACCCCATTAGTCTATGGGGTAAGCTCCTCAAAAATAGAGTGAGTGTGATATATACAGCCCTCAGAGATGCATCGAAGGACCCTACCCGAACTGCTAGAACTCAATGGGAGTCAGATTTACAGATCTCTATTTCCGATCGCCAATGGGCTCATGGGTGGGTAAGAATCCACACTGCTTGTAGAGATGGTCATACCCACCTCATAATGAACAAGAACCTACATAGGTGGTATCGAGATCCTGCCAGACTTAAGCGCATGGGTCTCATTATGCCTGATAACTGCTGGAGATGCGGCAACCAAAGGGGAAAATCTATTTCACATTCTTTGGATCTGCCCTTCTCTTCATCCCTTCTGGCTATCAATCCAGGATATGTGTCAGCAAATATTTCCTTTGGTTACCTCTGACCCCTCTCTCCTTCTATTGGGGTGTGGAAGCCCATCCACACCGAAACAGTGCCCCGGGGCCAAATGGATTACTGTAATAGGGGCCATCGCCAAAAGACTCATCCTGAAGAGATGGAGATCCCCTGATATCCTGACTTTTCAGGAATTCCTTCTGGCAGTAGCCCAAGGAGCTATGTTAGAGAGATGCTCCAACTTCACTGGGGGCCTAATCTCTCAGTTTGAGGAATGCTGGCAGCCCTACCTTAACTCGAAGTATTGTCATGACACCCACCTAAAGGCTGATTTACATGACTCCCCATCTTGCTCTGGAGGGGGCTCCCCATCCTCCTCACCACCAAACTCTGTTTCCCCCTCGATGATATAGATTTCATTAAATGACTGATTCCCCTTCCTTTAGATCGGATTACCTTCTTTTTTGTAAATAGTTGATTTTAGTACATGCATAATTATTATGTTGCACCACATCTAGTCCTAATTTGAGACTATCTGTTTTAGGCCCCTCCTGTTTACTTAGTAATGTCACAGAATAGTACACCATGGTCTCTTTACTTGACTGCATATATATGGACCTAGTCACATCATAATTGGTCATTCTCATGCATTATCCTGACATTGAATTTGCTTAATATTTTGCTTTGACTGGTCCTTATTTATAAATGTTACTCTTTCTTGTCTCACGGTTTTTATCCTGAGATCTGGAAATACTAAATGCTGTGGTATGGTCTTAAATCCTGTATGTACTAATGCGTGCATGCGATGCTTATTCCTTTTAAAATGAATAAAATCTTTAACAACAACAAATGATACTAACGTGAAAGTTCACTCCCTGAGAAAAGGTATAAACCAACTGAAGCTTCATTTTAAAACCCTCTCTGTGTGTCTATGCTAGCATTAGCAAATGACAATGATTAAAAACCACAAGGAAAAATAAGCTTAAAGAGCAGCTGACAACTTCAGGAGAACTTTAACAAAACATAATATTTAGATAAAGTTCAGCTTGTATTTCACATTAGTTCTTTATTCTCCTCCCCATTATTTATTGCTGAAGTCAATTGCATGAACACATGATTTTTGCTCCTGAAGTGTTCATCTATTTCTGTTGCTGTCTCCCTACCTGAGGTCATAATGCACTGCTTGTAACATCACAGTTACTCTCATGGCAACAGATTGTCATGTCACAACAGAGCATTATGACTTGAAGTAGGGAATAAACTATAGAGGCAGATTAACTTTAAAGTAACTGTAAGGGATACAAATAATGTATTCCTGCATATTTCCTCAGTAATAAATAATGGGGAAGAGAAATCTAGAATATATATGGAATACATACAGAATTTTACCTACTTATGTTTTTCAAAGTTTTTTTCAGGCATCAGTAGCTCTTTCAGCAATACATAGTAAATAGTGTTAAAAGTCTTATGCATATGAAAATATCTATGTGTTAAGTAAAATACAGGTTATAAGACAACCTGCCCTAGTGTAAATTAAGCATACACCAGCTGTTTCACACAGTGGTGTCAATCAAATTTTACACAGTGTACTGTTCAGATACATTTTCTTAAACTCTGTGTACAATAAGTCCATATTACTCATGAATAGTCAAATGTACACTATCTTAAACAAGATATATCTGCAATTCTGTAACAAGAGACTAGTGTATGTGTATATTCAAAACGCAAACCTAACACAGACCCCTTTGTAATTGAGATCCTGTTATCCTAATATGTCCATGTAGCAACATGTGTCCATATGTACCTAAGCTGCTATTATATTAAATAACAGTTCTATAAATCTAAAACCAAACCAAAACACAACCGACAGCTTCAGCTTTTGTTCAGGCACGGTTAAATAGGGATCCTTTAGAGGTATGAATATAATTTATGAAAATAGAGACATTTTAAACACCTGCACATAAGTAATCAATTCCTGTCCCCTTTAACTCATTCAAACTCACTGTGTGCTTAGAACTTTGGAGACAGAACTCCAAACTGCTTTTCCTTGAGAATCTTCCTAAGGCACTGTGCAGAATTCTTAGCAAATGTGCACACATTCCAAACAAATCTAAATATATTTAAAACAATTCCTGGTGCACAAAACAACCAGTCTGAAAGTTGTTCAGGACAAAAAGACCTTTTAAATGAGGGTAGTCACTAATCTGAATTTATTATATTTTGTAAAATATGGTCATCTTATTACCTGTATTTCCAGTTTTGTTTTTACAAAATTCACATTTCTGATGGCAAGTAAAAAAACTATAAAGAATTTAGATTAGTGACAACCCTCATTTGAAAAGCCTTTTTGTCCCGAACACAATAATGTAAAATAATGCACTTGGTCCACATCCAGGGGCAGAGTACAAAATAAATAGTGTGGTATTGACAACATTAAGAAATCACACATTCAAAAAAAAAACTTTTACATACAGTTGATTACTGTTCAACAATATTATGCACCTATGGCTGCCACTGTACATCTGATGCAAACCCATAATCATGTTCCTCACTTGAAGTGAAAAGGGGTGGGTGTGGAGGCCATAACTGTCTCCTTGTTTGTGTGTTAAAGGGGTCAGTTTTTTACAGCAAAAACAAGGAAAGGGGTCATTCCTAAAATGTGCAGACAAGCATCGGGACCACTTTTTTTCAGAGCATGCCATCACCAGCAGCTACCACTTCAAGACTGCTACCGGGGTGTAGCCAGAAATTTCTGTTTTGTACACACAATCTCCAACAGTTATACCCCCCTATTAAAAAATGTACACATCCTCTCCAAATGGAACCCCTTCCAAACAAGTCTGATTGTTGTCAGATGATTCCTCTAATCTCTAAAGATGTTATACATGTGTCTGCCTCCTAAACAACATAAGTTTAAAGAGAGACACTCCTCAGTGACCTACACTAACCCAAATACTACAGATTAGAATGAAAATGTTAACAGAAAGGCATGTGGTTTGTGACAGGCACTCAACAAAACTGTACACAAATGTGTATAGTGAGTATGCCTGCCTACACCCATAACTGTTACTACCTCCACCTAATACAATCCAGGTAAAACCACAAGTAGTCTACCAGCACTGAGATCAATACAGTTAAGGCACATTTACAAGAAATTACTGCTTAGAAAAGAAGGTGAAAGTGACTGTGATGATGAGCAAATCCCAGACCAGATCTCTAGTCTGTTAATAGTCTCCTCCTGAGTCTGATTTTTACAGCTGTGTGGGCCAAGCTCCATAGATGTTATGCCATCATCAGATTTATATAAGAGCTCTGTGGAAACACATAACTGGACTGCTGTCTGATGTTCTGCCACAGTGCTTCAGCATAGTTTCCAGTGTTTCTGTTTATTTAGCCCTTCCCCTCTCTGGGCCACATAAACATACCCACTTCCTGGTGCACTGTTTTTCCTTTCCACAACTGTGGAAGTGACAGCCACCATGTGCAACATGGTGGCACTGACTTAAAGTGTGCTTGCATGAGTATCGTGCATACGTATGTAACCCCCATGCCATCTTTGGCTAACTGGCACCCCGCAAAAAAGAACTACTGCCAGCTATATGGCATACAACTTTCTTTTGGCAGAACTACACTCATGGTACCACCCCTGGCATTGGAGTGTATACCAGGCTCATTATCTAAAGGACAGGGGGTGGAGGTATAATACTAAAATTAACCTTTTTATTTACAACCAGGTCCAGGGGAGAGGATGCTAGGCATATGCTAGACCTAACTGCTGAGGGTCCCCAAAAACCTTCACACTAGAAGCAACAAGTGGAATTTCCAAAGCAGTAGCTGGGATTTTGCAGTATGGCTTTACATACAGATGTTACTTAAAGCAAGGGTGGTTCCCCAAAGGTCTGTAATTGCACTACAGGCACACTCTTTTGCAGGACACTTTGCTAGGCAGTACTGTTTTCCAAAAAAAAAACATCTCTATCTCTCTTCTAAAGTGTATACCTGTGGGATGTGCTACAAACTTTAAACATTTTCCACACATTTACATTCCCAAAGTGAATGTCTGTGGGATGTGCCACACACTTTAAAATCTTCCTGCTGCATGGTCTCTGCCCAGGGAACAGTGGTGCCCATCCATGAACCACTTAGCCCTGCCTGAAACTCCAGATGGCATTCCTCCCACCCTTTGCCCCAAACAGCCTCTGCCATTCCTTCAGGGTTACACCAAATGAATCTCCAACCCCCAATGAATTGTTAAAGACTCCCAACTTTAACTTTAAATTCAGCACAGTTGTGGTGAAAGGGGTCCTGACCAGTGTGATCTAACCTTGTCTGGGGCACACACACTTCAGACAACTCCCTCAGAGAACAATCTCAAATTCTGTACTCACAGATTAGTTGTTCCATCCTCCCAGTCATGGAAAGAACAAAATCACCTTTCTATCTCTGGTAGCTGTCAGATTCTACTCATTGTTCTTCCTTAAGGCAGCTTCAAACTTCAGGAACTTCAGAGGATTGCCCCTTGGATCTGCAAGAATTGCATTCCCTCTCACTCACCCTGGCATGAAACTAAAGAGTCCTGCAGGCAAACTGAAGATTTTACCAAACTAGGGTGAGAAATACCAGGGCTCCCTTTGACAGATCCCTAATGGCAGACCTCCTGCCACTCTGACTGCCACACTTGAACTTACTGATGAACATTCTAAGCTCCCCAAGAGCAGCTGACTCTAAAATGGCTATGCAGCTGTGAGAGTTCTAAATGACATAATCATCCTTCTCTCAGGCTAGCTGAGTAAACGATGTCATTATGTAGAAAGACCCTAATAAGTTCCCCACCAGCTGCCTTTTCCTACCCGCCTAAGACTAGCACTAATGGGATTCTAGTAACCTGAGGGGACTGGGTTGTTACACGTAGTTATGTCAGCACCGCCATGTTGCACAAGGCTGACTCCGGGGCAAATTGCACATGTGCGAGTATCACGCATGCACAGTACTGTAATTGCTACAGTATTATGGCTGACTCTGGTGCAGCGAGAGCACCACCTATTCTTTTCACTGCTCTTGCCACTCCTAAAAGCTCTCCACAGCTGTATGGGCTCTGACCGGAGTTTGTTATGTATTGAGACTGTGTAGTGAAGGGATACAAAAATAGATATATGGCTTGAAATGTGTGTGTTGTATATGGTTTGCAATATTTTGGTTTTAAAATGTATAATACCAGTGCCCTGAAATATTTTTTTTATTTTATTGTTTATATTAGTTTGGTAACTCACAGTAAAATGCTGAGCCACTCACATAGTGATAACATTTGAAAATATAGACAGAAAATAGGTATGCTGTACATTTATTGGTGAAGGAGTGGTCCAGTTTTCTGAAATATTATGTGTGAAATTATTATTATATATTACAACATTACTTCTGAGGAAGAGGTTGATTCCTGTGAAACATTGGTATTGTTTTGGGTCCTGTATATATGTGTGTATTGATGAATACATTTTAGAATGCACATTCAAGTCTTGATGAGTGATCACTGCTTTCCTACGTTTGAATAGTTATGTGGTTCCCGTAGGAACAGATTGCTCCCTGATCATTGTCTATATTTGTTGCAGTAGTGTGGGTGGTTTCAGATTTTATCTCTGTGGGGAGAAACACAGAGAAAATGGCACACAGTGGGTAATATGAAGTACAAAGAGTGGTGAGATGTTTGATGGGTTGGTGGGAGAGTAAGTTCTGCAGAATGGCTAATGTGTGGGGACAATGCCAGTATTTTGAGTGGGCAGATATAGGGAGAGGAGGAATATACAGCAAGTGCCACAGAGCAGCTAATGAGAATGATATTGAATGGCAGCATTTTTTGGGGGGGTGGGGCAGAGATTGGGGAGAGGATAAAAGTAAGTACTGCAGAGTGGCTAATGTATAGGGAAAATTGTGGCCATTTTGAGGGTGTGGGTAGGGATCAGTGCAGGGATGATACAGAGCAAGTGGTGCAGAGTAGATGATGTGAATAATGGTGAATGACAATAGTTTGGGCAGATATTGAGGAAGGAGGAGAAAAAGCAAGTGCTACAAAACAGATACTGCGAATGATGGAGGAATTGGGAGCACAATTGGGGCAGAGATTGGGTGGAGAGGGCAAATAAAATCCAAAGTACCCAGCTACACTCAAACAGTTCAAATATCAATGTATTTATTTTCAGCTAATCACAAGATGATCCCTTGGCCACACCCTAGGATCGTCTTGTGATTGGTTGAAAATAAATACATGGATATTTGAACTGTTTGAGTGTGGCTGGGTACTTTGGATTTTGTTTGCTGACATTTTCTGCCACAACCAGCCTCACACTGAAAATTTTTACTAGTGGACACTAGCAGAAGGGAACCCACCTAACACATTCTGCTTCTTGGGAGAGGGAAAGTGCCACAGAGCAGCAAACGTATACAGAGAATGGTGGCATGTTGTGTGGGGGGGCAGAGATGGGGTAGAACAGGGATGGAGGTGGTGAGCATATCATGTATTTGAAGAAATGGTGGTTTGTTGTGGGAGAGAGAGAGAGAGAGATCAGGAAGGGGAGGGGAGGATTTACAACAAATGGCACAGAGTGGGTAATATAAATTACCAGCAGTGGCAAGATGTCTGAGGGTGGGTGGGAGAGAGTAAGAGCCACAGAGTGGCTGATCTATACAAAGAATGGCAAAAATTTAGGGTGAGCAGAGATCAGTAAGGGTAGGGATACAGATCAAGTGGCAAACAGTGAATAATGTGACTTAGCAGGAATTGGAGGACCTTGTGGAGGGAAAAGATCACAGAGTGGCAGAAGAGAGAGCAAGTGGCAGACAGCAGGTAATGAGAATTACGAGGAATTGCAGCATTTTACAGTGGGATCTGTGACAGACTGGTAGATGGAATTTAAGACAGCAAAAAATGGATAAAGATGTGTTCCCTATTTAGAAATGCTAAAAGGGTTAAACAAAGTTCTGGAAGCATCCGTGTAAGAAGCTAATCTAACACAGAAAGCTCTGGAAGCATCCAGGTAGGGAGCTAATCAAACACAGCAGCAGTCAATGTTGATTAGGGGCAGTGTATAAAACCCACTTGGGCAACACACAGAAGAGAGAGAGAGAGAGGTCTTGGGGAAAGCTAGAAGCTGTGCTGTAAATGGTGAGTTCAAGCTACAGAGACCTTTGGAAAGAACTGTGAAGTTTGTAAGTGGACTTTATGATAATACCTGAAGGCTGGGAACCAGAGTAGCTGGTAACCAGTGGTAGTGAGGATTTATTTTGTTTAGTTAGAACTTCAGACAAGAGTAGGATTTGTTTGTGTTTGTTGAACGGGTTTATGACCCCAGCTACTTGGAGACAAAGATGCCTTAAATAAACTGCACTGTTTTATTTGACCTCGGACTGTGTATATTCTCTTGGGCACACCTACACCAGCCCACCCCAGAGAAATAACAGAAGCCACTCTACCACAGATTGTGGAGTGGGGAAGAGAGCAACTGCTGCAGAGCAGCAAGTGTTTATGGACCAAGACAACATAGCAGGGGGTCGGAGATCATGGAGGGTAGACAGCAAGTGGAGAAGAGTGGATCATGTGTTTCTGGGGGGGGGGGGTATGCCAGAGATTGAGGAGGAGTGAAAGGAGGAAGTGCCACTGAGCAGCAAATCTAAAGAAGCAAAGAATACTATTTAGTGTGTTCACAGCAGCAGAGAATGTGTTGAAAGCAATGGGAGAAGCACATAGGCAGAACTGTGGAAAAGGTTTCGTGCAGGTCTTAGAACTGCTCAAGAAAACCCTCTAACCTGCATTTTCCAGCCTTGTGATTGCACAAGGTCTTCAAAAGGAAGAGAAAGGCAGAGTGTGGGTAGAATGAAAAAGGAGATTTATTATTCAAGAGCTGTGCTAGGTGAAGGGACACACCCCCAAAAGTAGTCTCACAGCTCGAACAATACCAATGTATTCATATGCTTTATAAGCCCTAAATATAGGTGCTGAACTTTGTTTCTTTATGTTGCCATGATGAAAATGCTTTAATTGCAGTGTTCAAAACAGAGGTAAGCAGAGTAACACAACTCCTTACCTAAAGCTATCAATGAATATAGGGGCATGTTAGAACATGTTTTACTTACTTTTACTGTGTATGAGAATACATTAATTCCGTGAGTTTCAAACATTTCATTGTGGGTATGCAACTAATATAAGTTGTGCAACATCTCTGCCATGCAAATGATACAAGTTGTGCAACATCTCTGCCATGCAAATGATACAAGTTGTGCAACATCTCTGCCATGCAAATGACACAAGTTGTGCAACATCTCTGCCATTTCTTAAGAAAGAAAGCACTAAACTGCAGCACATATAAAAGAAGTAAACAACAGCATATATGTGGAACTGAAAGAAGGGTTAAGATTTCAGGCAGTCAGAATTAGGAGTTATACAAGAACCTTGCAGCTTGCATTTTCCAGCCTTGTGATTGGACAAAGGTTTCAAAGAGAAAAGGAACAGAAAGGTGGAGAATGAGCAGAATTAGAGAGGAGAGTGGATATTCTGAGGTAGTGATAAGTGGAGGAGGAGCACGCCCACCAAAAGCCCTTTCGTAGCACACTGATACAAATATGTTTGCATGCTTTGGAAGCTAACATAAAAAGTTAGGAAGAAATGTTATGTGCAGGGCCAGCTGTTGGCCCAGCTGGTAGCATGTTGCAATCCTGCTCTGGTGAGTTGAGTCTGGGGGTGAGTCAGTGAGCCTGCTGGATGGGCCAAAACTGGGGATGGGGCTGAAGATAACGCCTCCCTTGGCATATTACCCAGAGGGCCCAGTGCTGTTGTGTGTGAAATTATTGTTCCTCAATTGGATCATATCATGGTGTACCTGTGAAAGGAAAATTGAAAATATAAAAAGCAAAAAAAAAAAACAAACATAGAATGATAATTACCATTACATGAGTGATGGGCAGGCTGTGTTATGGCACAACTGTGCTCCAAAAGTGGAGGTGGAGGAAGAGGAGGCAGCTTGCTGGGAGCTGTGGAGGAGGCAGCAGGACAGGAGACTTGTGAACACAAGAGTAAAATTTAGTCTAAACCACTCCCTGTTGTTTGTACCTGTGAAAGGAAAATGAAAATAAAAAAATAAAAAATACAGAATGCTATTTAACATCACAGTAGTGATGGTCATGGCGTGTTAAGGACATGAAAGTTCCCCAGAGGCGGAGGAAGAGGAGGAGGTGCTTTGCTGGTTGGAGGCAGAGGCAGCAGGACAACAGACACAAGCTAACACAGTAGTAAACATGTATGTCAATTATGCTGAGTCAAGTGTCCATGTTTGGCTAAAGTGGCATCACATAAAGGCAGAGGTCCATGTAGTTGTTTATGGATGACTGGAGCAGGCTAGAGCAGAGGATGCAGCACTGGGCAGGCAAAGCAGCAGGTTCACATTAAATATGTCATTTTTGCTGGGTTAAGAGTCCAGGTTTGGCAGGAGAGGTATCAAATGGAGGCAGAAGTCCATGTTGTTGCTTACAGATGAGGTCTGGAACAGGCCAGAGCAGAGGATGCAGCACTGGGCAGGCAAGGCAGGAGGTTCACATTAAATATGTCTGTCATTTATGCTGGGTTAAGAGTCCAAGTTTGGCAAGAAAGGCATCAGATGGGGCAGAGGTCCATGCTGTTGTTTACAGATGAGGACTGGAGCAGGCCAGAGAAGAGGATGCAGCATGGGGCCAGCAAGGTAGAAGTTTCACAGTAAGGGTGTCTGTCATTTATGCTTGTCTGAGTCAGGGTTTGGTTGGAAACTTGGAAAGACATCAGAGGCTCATATAAGACATTACACATTAAAATGTCAGACTTTTCAAATGTGGGTCAACAAGACTGAGAAAGCCCTGGGAATGCAAGAGATATTTGACATCCACAAATCTAGATGAAGCACACATAGGACAAATGTATATATTAGGTGATTCGGTCACCAAATATACGGATAGATGCTCCACCAGAGACAATGAGGAAAACGTAACTACTTGTAGTTACAGTGGGGCAAAACTGAACAATATAACAGGAACATTACCAAACATTCCCAATGGCACAAGTAACCCAAATACAGTGTTAATTCACACAGGCACCAATAATCTAGGGAGACCAAGAGTGGAAGACACAATAAAAGAACTGCAATGCATGCATAACATACTGGAACAAGAGAATATTGCAAAAGTATTTACTCAGAGGTACTCCCTTTGCTAAGAGCTGGTTGGGAAAGAACTAAGAATACTAAGGCTTTTAATAACTGGCTCAGGAGATGGTGTTTGGAAAAGGGGATTGCATGCTTAGAAAACATGGGAGTTGTTTGAGGGATGCTATGACTTACATTGCAATGATGGGTTACATCTGAGTAGAAGGAGAAGCAAAATATTGGGGAACATGTTCTACAATGCCATTAATAAAACCACAGAGACCCAAAAAAACTAAAAAAGAGGGGTGAAGGGAGGCCACCACAGGCACAAAGGACAATAAAACCAAGTACCACAATAAACAAGGTCTACCTGTTCTGCTAACCAATGCAAGAAGCCTAAATATAATTAAAAAGGCAGAACTTGAAATACTTATGAAGGAAAGACAAGTCATCCTGGTTGCTAAAACTGAGATGTGGTGGACTGACAATACTTACTGAAGCAGGGATATCCCAGGATATAAGGTGTTTCACAAAGATAGAGTACAAAGAAGATGGGGAGGAGTGGTGGTATATGTGAAAGAGGACATATTATGTCGGCAGTTGGATACTGACCACCAGATAATGTCAGGAGATGAGTTGATTCGGATAGAAATCACTGGATCCAGTAATAAAAAACTCATAGCAGGATTCTGCTATAGATCTCCTGATACATCCATGACCAACCACAGGAATCTGCTTAATAGCATAAGAGATATGATTCAAAATAAAGAGGTGTTAATCCTAGGTGATTTCAATTTACTGTGAATAGACTGGAACCTATATAGTGCATCAAATAAACAGGAACAACTTATTTTGGATGTTCTTATTAATAATGGATTATATCAAATAATGGATCAATCGACAAGGGCCAAAAATATTCTCGACCTAGTATTTACAGAAAGAACTGTGGGAATCATGAATTTAGAGACCCTGGAGCCAGTTATGAATAGTGACCATAGGATTTTACTGTTCAACATTAATGTGAAACCAAAAAAAAAATCACAGGTATAACTGTAGCAAAGAACTATTATAGGGCAGATTTTGCAGAGATTAGACGGGAATTGGATGAGTGGGTTTGGGACACTGATAACCAGAACACCAAACAACTCTGGTTAAGGATTAAAAACAAAATACTAGAATTAGAAGATAGTAAATACCAAATAGGCCACTGTATAATAAAAGGGGCAAGGTTCCCATGTGATATACTTACAAAGTTAAAAAAACAACTCAATAAAAAATACAAGCATACAGGACTATAGAGAGGGACAACAGCGAATACAATATTGACAAGTATAGCCAGCATTTAAGGAAAAGCAAACATATTTTAAGATTAGAAAAAAGTAAAACTTGAATTTAGACTGGCCCATATAAAATACAATGGCAAATATTTCATGCTTACATAAATAACAAAGCAGTAGAGAGGATGGTGGGCCATATTAGGGAAGGAACTAAGGAAATTATAGATCCAGCTAGCCAGGCCAACATTTTTAATGATTACTTCTGTTCAGTATATGAGAGGAAACAGAACAGGGGTTATGACGATGGGCAAAGTAACAATAATAATGTATTACATATTAAGATCTCAAGAACAGAAATAACTAAAAAGCTTGAAAAAATCAACCCATCCAAATTTGTTGGACCTGATAAATTAATCCCTAGGTTATTAAAAGAAATAAGCACCTGGTTGGTGGATACATTGTTAAAACTATACAACATGTCCATGGAATCAGGGGAAGTTCCGGGAGACTGGAGGACAGCAGGAGTGATCCTGATATTTAGAAAGAGAAATAGGGGTGAGGTGGGCAATTACAGATCCATAAGCTTAACATTTATATTGGGTAAAATATCGGAATCCATTATAAAGAACAAGTTGGAGAAGAAAATTAACTGTAAGAACCTGCATGATGAAATGCAACATGGGTTCATAAAACAACGATCCTGTCTGACTAACACCCTTGTTTTTTCTGACAAGGTCAGTAAAGCATTGGACAACACACCAGTGGATGTGGTCATTTTAGACTTTAAAAAGGCCTTTGATAAGGTACCACATGCTACTTTGATACACAAACTGACAGACCTCGGTATTAACACCAATATATAGAGATCCAGTGCTGTGTACACTGTCCTGTATAACTGCTAATTATCTAATTGTTTGTTTGATTGTATGTATGTAATAATGTATTGATCTCACTGTACCCCTTCCCCTCAGGACACACTGGGAGACTAACAACTTGTTGCCAGAGTGCCTTCCTTGTGAAACACTTCAATAAATAAAATAAAATAAATGGGTCAAAATGTGCTTGACAGGAAGATCACAATGAGTTAGAATCAGGGGACTCCTGTCAGACAGGGGAGCAGTAACCAGTGGAGAGCTGCAGGGATCGGTGCTCAGGCAGGCCTGCATTGTTTTCATTATTAACCAGCTATATAAATTCTGGAATTAAAAATTGGATAACAAAATTCGCAGATGACTCAAAGTTAGGAGCTGAGGTGGGTAATGACAGCCAAGCTGACACCTTAAGAAGGGATTTGAAGATATTGGGGACCTGGGCATCCAGTAATGGCATAATATTTAATATAGAAAAATGTACAGTCATGCACCTTGGTACAAACAGCAACCAAAATATTTACACATTAAATGATGTACAGTTAAAGACAGTAGATAATGAAAGGGATTTGGGGATTCTCGTTAGCCATGACCTCAATTTCAACTTACATTGTAGTGAGGTAATTAAGAAATCAAATAAAATCATCAGGTATATAAGGAAGGCGTTTACATCAAGAAATAAAAGCGGTATAGTCCCACTCTACAGAGCCTACGTTAGACCCGAACTGGACTATTGCACTCCCTTATGGAGTTTCTACTTGAGATGGGACATTAACAACTTGGAGAGGGTACAGCGGACGGTGTCTAAGATTATCCACAGTCTGAGAAATGAGCCCAATGAATCAAGAATGCAGTAGCTAGACCTGTATCCACTGGAACTGAGGTGTATATGGGGAAGATCTACTGGAAATGTTTAAAATATTATGGGACAGCCAGCTAATGGATACCTTAGGGTTAGAACTAAGTAACAGAAGTATCACTCTCAGGAGCCATGAGTATCAACTCAAATTAATATTCCTGAAAAAGAATGCTAGATGGTACTTTTTACAATTGAGGGTTATACCATTGTGGAATAATTTACTAAGGGAGGTAGTAAATTCAGAATCATTTCATGCCTTTAGCAAGCATTTGTCAATGCCAAATGTTCATTGTGTGCACTTGTGTCATGGGGGGGGGGGGGGGGGTGAAAATTGCTTCAGTGAAGGAATCAGTGTATTAACATTCAAGAATGCAAAGTATAAGTGATGATGTTGGGCAGAGTAAGTGTCTAGTTTGGTAATATTTACATACTAACATACTAAGAAGCTAGCAGATTAGACCTTATGATTTTTAGAGCCTGCTCGATGATCAGTGCCTTCCCAGGGCACCATTTATTAGCCCTCCCCCTCCCTACAAGGTCCCCCATCCCAACCCCCATCAGGGCTCCGGGATGCACCCCACCCTATACCTATCTTAAATATGAATGATTATTGATTATTAGGGGGATAGAACTTGGGGGAGCTGGGAAAACTGAAGTAAGGTGCCTGCCTGGTGCCATGGCTTGGAGGGACAGGAAGCGCATCCTCAGGATCACGAGAACAGCTGCACGGGAGTCTGAGCTGGACATCATCGTCCACCTAGGGACAAATGACTTGGCTCATCATGAGATTAGAGCAGTGCAGGAGGACTTTGTAGAGTTGAGGAGGGGCCTAAGACAAGTAGCACACACAGTATCCTTCTCAGAGGTTCTGCCTGTCAATGGTATGGGTGAGGCGAGGGTATTTTGCACCATGCAGTTTAATGAATGGTTGAAAACATGGTGTGGAGCACAGGGGTTTGGCTTCATTGGGGACTGGGGTTCCACCTGGAGGGACACCAGTCTATACTGGCAGGATGGTCTGCAACTGTCCAGGAACGGAACAAGTCTTTTGAGCAATTGGTTTAAATGCTTCATTGGCAAGCTTTTAAACTAGTCAAGGGGGGGAGGCACTGATAAGCAGCAGGAAAAATCCCAGCCTCTCCTACAGAACAGGGTACTAAATGAGAAAAGACTGAGGTAGAAAGGTCAGTGGGGATGCTGCAACAGAAGGTAAAGCCATCAAAAAATGGAGAGCAATGAGTACCAATGCCCATAGTCTGGGTAACAAGCTTCCTGAATTAGTGGCCTTGATGGAGGAGGAACATCTGGATATCGTGGCAGTCACAGAAACATGGTACACACAAAACCATGACTGGGACGTAAACATACCAGGATACACTATCTACAGGAGGGACAGGGAGGTAAGAGAGAGGAGGAGTAGCTCTTTACATAAGGGAAGGAATTAAAGCAACAGAACAAAAAGGGTAAACAGGGAGGAGAAGAAGCACTGTGGGTCAATTTGGAGACGAGCAAATGCACCACAATCCGCACAGGGGTTGTGTACAGACCCCCCCCTCAGGGGAGAAATGGACAAGGAAATGATAGAAAGTATATTTAGAATGGCAGAAGGGGAGATGTTGCTGATGGGTGATCTGAATATGCCAGATGTTAACTGGAGTGCAGTTGCAGCAGCCACTCTAAGTGTGGGGTTATTCTAAATGCCTACAGGGGCATGCCTTAGACAACTAGTATTGGAGCCCACTCGAGAGGGAGCAATCTTAGACCTAGTTCTCTCAAATGGAGATGGAGAGAGGATCACAGATGTAAAAGTGGGTAGCCATCTGGGAACTAGCGACCATCAAACAGTATGGTTCACAATAAACACAGCAATTGAGTCAAGCCATACAAAGGCAAAAGTACTGGACTTTAGGAGGGCTGACTTTGCCAAAATGGGTGAGTGCCTAAGGAATGCACTGGCAAATGGGCAGGAAGGAGGGGTGGAAGAACAATAGGGAATAATAAAAAATGCCATCACAGAGGTAACAAACCTTTGTGTGAAGCAAATAAACAAAACAAAATGATGTAAGAAACCACTATGGTTCTCAAAGGAAGTGGCAGTGAAGGTTCAAGAGAAAAAGAAAGCATTCAGGAAGTACAAGGAACCACAGAAGGAGCAGGACAGAGAACTGTATCAGTTAAAGCAAAAGGAAGCTGGGAAGGCAATCAGAACAGCAAAGGCCCAAATCAAGGAAAAAGATAGCCAACTCAGTTAAGAAGGGGATAAAGCCTTTTATAGGTACATCAGGACGAAGGAAGACCAAGGAGGGATAGTGAGGGTTAATAAAGGGAGGTGGGGTTGGCAGAGGGTGACTGTGAAAAGAAGAGATACTAAACAAATATTTTGCTCAGTATTTACAAATGAAAAGGAGGTACCTAAAACAAACAATAGAAACACTCTGGATACAGAAGTTGATACCAACCCATTTACAGAAGAAAGGGTTCTGAAAGAACTCTTAAAACTGAAGTGGACAAAGCAATGGGGCCTGATGGGATTCATCCCAGAATTCTAAAAGAACTAAGGGTAGAACTAGTGACACCACTGACTACCTCTTCTAACAAATCATGGGAGGATGGGGTGGTACTCGGGGACTGGAGGGCAGATGTGATTCCTTCACAAATGTGGGGAGCAAGGCAGAAGCAGGAAACTACAGACCTGTTAGTTTAACCTCAGTGATAAGGGAAAATGATGGAATCACTTCTGAAGGAAAGAATTGTCAGTATCTAGAGGCCAGAGGGGCACAGGACCCAGGCAGCATGGTTTCACTAGCGGGAAGGTCGCCAGACGAATCTAGTAGATTTCTTTGACTGGATGACCAAGTAGTAGATCAGGAGGGCTGTGGACATAGCCTACCTAGACTTTAGCAAGGCATTTGACTCAGTCCACACCAAAGATTAATATACAGTTAGCCAGCCTGGGAGTGGGTCCCAAGATGACAGCCTGGGTAAAAGAATTGGCTGGAGAATAGGACACAGAGAGTAATAGTAAATGGAGTCCACTCTGAAGAATGGGGGTTACTAGTAGGGTACCGCAGGGGTTCAGAATTGGACCAGTCCTCTTCAATGTCTTCATAGCTGACATTGCAGAGGACTGGAAGGAAATGTATGTCTCTTTGCAGATGACACAAAGATCTGCAACAGAGTTGATGCACAAGGTGGGTGGAAAGGATGAGAAGGGACTTGGCAAGGTTAGATGAATGGTCAAATGTATGGCAGCTTAGATTCAATGCTAAGAGTGCAAGGTAATGCACATGGGAAACAAAAACCCAGGGGAAGAGTACACAATGGGGGGTGAGATACTAACAACAACAAAAATGGAAAGAGACCTGGGGTAGTCATATCAGATGACCTAAAGGTGGGCAAGCAATGTGAGAGGGCAGCAAGGAGGGCTGGGAGGATACTGGGATGCATAGGAGAGGCATCACCAGTAGAAAACAGTAGTTATTATCCCTCTGTACAGACAGCTGGTGAGACCCCATCTGGAGTACTGCATGCAGTTCTGGAGACCCAATCTTCGCAAAGACATAGACATGATGGCAGCTGTCCAGAGGAGGGCAACTAAAATGGTACAGGGCCTGCACCGGAAGGCATATGAAGAGAGACTTAAGGAGCTTAATATGTATAGCCTCGAGGAAAGGAGGGAGAGGGGGGACATGATAGAAACTTTCAAGTACCTCAAGGGAATCAACAAAGTCCAAGAGGGTAGCATCTTTCAAAAAAAGAGGTGCGCAAGAACAAGGGGGCACAATTTGAAGATAGAGGCGGCTCAGAGGTAATTTAAGGATATTTTCACAGAGAGGTTGTGGATGCATGGAGCGGCCTTCGGAGAAGATTGTGGAGTCAAAAACAGTGGTGGAATTCAGTCATGCATGGGACAGTCATAAGGCAATTCTAGGGGTGGGGGTAGGAAGAAGTAGGCTGCTGGTTAACTAGGATCTGCAGCTTATCCATTAGGTAGGGGAATGGGCAGACTGGGTGGGCCAAGCGGTCCTTATCTGATGTCAAATTCTATGTTTCTATGTTTCTGTGTAACCTCTCCACAGTCTAACAGCCCCCAACTCCCTTGGCAGTGAATTCCAGGGCTTCACCACCCTCTCAGTGAAGTAGTATCTCCTTGTTTCCCCCTCAGTCTCCCGCATCCAGCCTCATTGAGTGTCCTCTGGTGGACCCTACCTCCCTCTGCTGAAGCACCCTCTCAAGACTTACCCTATTCATTCCTTCCTTTGAGATATCTGAAGACCTCTATCATATCCCACCATTCCTTCTCTCTTCCAGTGAGTACAGGTTGAGCTCCTCCAGTCTCTCATCATAGGGCCTTTCCCCTAGTCCCAGTATCATCCTGGTCACCCTCCTCTGGACCCTCTCCAGAAGAGCAATATTCCACTTTAAGTAGGGACACCAAAACTGCACGCAGTATTCAAGGTGTGGTCTAACCAGGCAATTGTATAGTGGAAGGAGCACCTCTCGACTCCTTGAGGTTATCCTCCTGGCTATGCAGCCCAGCATTTTATTTGCTTGGGCCACAGCCCTCCTACACTGCGCTGAGTTATTCATTTTGGCCTCCACCACCACCCTGAGGTCCTTCTCCCTTCTAGAAACCTGCAGTGCCTCTCCCCCCAAGGTGTATACATGAGCTGGATTTTTGACCCCCAGGTGCTGAAACCTGCACTTCCAAGCATTCAATTTTAGCTTCCAGGCTCATGCCACCTCCCCAGAGTCTCCAGGTCCTCCTGGAGAGCCAGCTTCCCCTCCTCCTCATCTACCACTGCCCACAGCTTTGAGTCATCTGCAAAGAGGCTCATCCCACTCCTGATACTGCTTCTGATGTCTGAGATATAGACGTTAAACAGGAGTGGGCCCAGAACCAACCCCTGTGGGACCCACACTAATGACTCTTCTGGGGTTTGAAATCACCCCCCCAATCCTCACCTTCTGTATGTGCCCCTCCAGCCAGTTTCCTATCCACCTGACCATCTGCCCCCCGCCACATATCTTCCAGCTTCCCCAGCAGCCCGGGATGCGGCACCGAGTCAAATGCCCTGCTAAAGTCTAGAAAGAGGACATCCACTGGCCTGCCCTGATCCAGTGCACTCATCACCCCTTCATAGAACTCCACCAGGTTGGTCTGACATGATCTGCTCTTCACAAAGCCATGCTGACGATCATCTAGGTGACCCCATGCCTTCAGAACCTCCTCCAGCCTCTCCTTCTAGATGACCTCCATCACTTTACCCACTACCAACATCAGACTAACTGGCCTATAGTTTCCCAGCTCCTCTCGTGAACTTCCCTTGTGTATAGGCATGCTATGGGTCATCCTCCAGTCATGAGACACCCATCCTGACTGCAGGGAGGAGTTAAAAAGGTCTTTCAGGGGTGCAGCCAGGGTATCAGCCAGCTCCTGAAGCACCCTGGGATGGATCCCATCTGGGCCCAGTGTTTTATCCACTCTTAGGGCCTTGAGGGTATCTCACACCCTCCCACTGTGGATTTCAAAATACATTTCCCCCACTTCATCTTCTGGTCCCCTTGCAGTGCGGCCCCCCCCCATCCGCCTTGGTGAAGACCGAGGGAAAATAGTCATTTAGTACTTCTACCTTCTCTCCAACCTCCTCCACCCACCCACTCCCCATCCTCAGTGAACTAATCTGCCCCTTCCCTTTTCTTCTTTCCCTGATATACCTGAAGAACCCTTTTCCCCCTTCTAATCCCCTGTGCCAATCTCAGCTCCACCCCTGCCTTGGCCACCCTCACCACCATGGTGGCCCTCCTGGCTGCCTTATCATACTCCCCTTTGGATATAGCCCCCCGAGAATGTTTATATCTGTTATAAACAGCCTTTTTCTCCTTCACCACATCCTGTACCTCCTTTGTTTACCAGCTCGGCCTCTTAGCTTTGCCCCAGTTGCGTCTGTCCCTTGTGCAGGCCATGGTAGCCTCCAGAAGCCCCTTTTTAATAATCCCCAACCAGGCCTCCATGCCCATGCTTGGCCTAATCTCATCTAGGTAGTCCCTAAGGATCCAATCCGATCCGCTCCATCCCCCTAAAATCTGCCCCTCTAAAATCAACCACTGACATTTTTGTGTGCTCTACCCTGCCCCCTGGATCAAGAGAGAATCAAACTGTGGTGTGATCACTTCCCGCCAGTGCCTCAAATTTTCAGCATACCCTTCTTATGACCCCACCTCATGTACAAGTGCAGAGAACATTTTCAACTCCTGGCCAAAAGATGATTTCATGCAGTGAATACGGAATCACCTTTGGGGCTGCAAAAACACATTTTGGCCAGGATCTGAAAAATGTCAGCTGTCACATTCATGAGGTGCTGTGAAGAAATGGCAATGTTGAAAATGTGGGGTCAAAATATAAAAAATTACAAAGTTATGAGACTGATTTTCAAATTTCAATGTAGGCGCATACCTTTGTTGTTTTTCAATGTTTTTACACCCAATTTTCAACCTACAGTAGCCTTCTTATGACCCCACCTCATGAACAAAGGTAGAGAAAAATTTGAAATCCTGCCCGAAAGGTGGTTTCATGCAGCGACTGTAGAAACACCTTTCAGGATGCAAAAAAAAATTTTGGCCAGGATCTGAAAAATGGCAGCTGTCACATTCATGCGTTGCTGTGAAGAAATGGCAATATTGAAAAGTTGGGGTCAAAGTATTGAAAATTACCAAACTTACAAGCCTGCATTTGCAAATTTTAGCACAGACTCATAATTTCCTTGTTTTTTTACTATTTTTACACCAAATTTTCCACGTAGCATTCTTATGACCCCACCTCATGAACAAATGTGGAGAACATTTTCAACTCCTGTCCAAAAGGTGATTTTGTGCAGTGACTGCTAAATCACCTTTCAGGATGACAGCTGTCATGTTCATGAGATGCTGTAAAGAAATAGCTATATTGAAAATTTGGGGTCAAAATATTGGAAATTGCCAAAGTTACGAGCCTGCATTCACAAATTTCAACACGGGTTCATAACTTCACTGTTTTTTTAATATTTTAACACTATATTTTCAACATTTCTTATTACCCCACTTCATGAACAAAGGCAGAGTACAATTTCAACTCCTGCCCAAAAGGTGCTTTTGTGCAGCGGCTGCGAAATCACCTTTTGGGATGCAAAAAACATTTTGGCCAAGATCTAAAAAAATAGCAGCTGTCACATTCATAAGGTGTGGTGAAGGAGTGGCTATGTTGAAAATTTGGGGTCAAAATACTGAAAATTAGCAAAGGTACAAACCTGCATTGGCAAATTTTAGCATAGGCTTATAACTTTGTTTTTTTAATATTTTTACACCAAATTTTCAATGTAGCATTCTTACGACTCCACCTCCTGAACAAAGGTGGAGAAAATGTTCAACTCCTGTCCAAAAGGTGATTTTGCACAGCAACTGTGAAATCACCTTTCAGGAGGCAAAAACACATTTCTGCCAGGATCTGAAAAATGACAGCTGTCATGTTCATGAGGTATGGTGAAGGAATGGCTATATGGAAAATATGGGGTCAAAATATTGAAAATTGCCAAAGTTATGAGCTTACCTTTGCAAATTTCTACACAGGCTCATAACTTTGTTGTTTTTTAATATTTTTGCACCAAATTGTCAGCATAGCCATCTTATGACCCCACCTCATGAACCATGGTGGAGAACATTTTCAGTTGCTGCCCAAAATGTGATTTTGCACAGCGACTGCAAAATCACCTTTTGGGACAGATTTACCTTACACCACTTGCATTGTTCATGAGGTGGGGTCCCAAAAATGTATGTTGAAAATTTAGGGCAAAACAAAAATGGCCAAGTTATGCCACTAGGTGTAAAACCCCATTGAAATACATTGATGCTGAAAATCCCACTGAAATTTATTGAAGCACTTACCTCAGTTCGTGGGTTGGGCTTTGGAAGAGTGAAAACATGCCTGCAGTCCAAGGAAGATTATGGTGACGGACCTCCGGTAGGTAAGTATGGGGTGAGGGTGGGTGGGGGTGTTGGGTCCAGAGTGGGAAGGTGGGGGGGGTTGGGTAGTGGTGCAATGGACAATGATGGACATTTTCCTTTTTTACAGGGACAGTTTTCTTTTTTTCAGGGAGAGTCTGATTACCAGATGACACTGGGAGCCTGATCACCCCCAGTGTCTGTACACTGTTTTGGGATGGAAGGGGTTACACAGTGGACAACGAAGGCAGGTTTTCTTTTTTTCAGGATATAAAAAAAAAATGATGAGTGACAGTTTTCTTTCTTTCAGGGAGAGTTTGCAGAACATTTTGAGGACACTGGGGTTGGGCACCGAGTGTCACTATGGTATGTTTGAGGGGTTGTAGGAGGTGGGTGCTTAGAGGGAGGGAGGGAGGGTTGGGTGGGGGAATAACAATGCTTGTCATCCTTTCTTGCACTTCAATGGACCGAGCCGTGCTGCTTTTGCTCGGCTCTGTCCTTTGAAGTACATGACCAGATTGGCCCCCCTTAGAAAACCAGTGTCATCAGGGCACTGCCTGCTGAGTTGTCTGCCACAGACCAGCCCCTAGAGCACTACTCTCCATTGGACTCACCCCTCTCACACCCCTCTCTAGCAACTCTCATACCAACATGTTCGCTTGCACGTGCATGCAGGATGAACGTAAAATAGGTTAGATAATCATTCACTATCTAGGAATGGATTCAAATGGCCCCATAACATGGGAGACAGACATAATGGGCATCCACCTTCTCCCTATCTAGAACACCAAGTATAAGTATAGCATCTAAAGAAACACAATGCAGAAGTGAAATATTTGCGATTACAAAAATTGAAATTGTATTCCATTTACATTCTTTTCTCCTTCCTTCTGTATCCTCTACATTTTTTTTGTCCCAGTATTTATGCTCCTCAGCAGGCCGCAGTTGCTCATCAGCCAGCCTACAGGACTCTGAGGATGTTCAGGAGCTTGTCACGCCTTGCATGTCCTGGCAGATCCCTGGAGCCAGCCAGCCTGCTGTGGCCCCCATCAGTTCCCTGGTTTTCCTCCCCGTTACCCGAGATCCCAGAACACGTATGCACATGCATGTGGAGGCATGCAAGCACACCATGGCTCCGGTGATGGCCCCTTCTGCCCTAATGCCAGGTTCCCACCATGGCATGGCACTGCCACCTAGCCTCCACCAGGTGGCAGTCAAGCACTGGGTAAACCACTCGTCCCTCCCTGGAGAGGAGAGCTGCCTGCTGGCTGCTCAATCCATCTCTTGCCCCCCCCCGGCCGACCAATGATGGCCCGAGCTCACTCCTGAACTCAGGTCATCAGCATGGCATAAGGTGTGGCATCCAGCGCCTCAACCCTCTGTGCCACTGGGCCAACTGTATTCTCCACATTAATCTGTCTCTTGCTCCTCGCCATCGACAATGAAACCTGTGACATTTACAATGTCAAACATTTTGCCACTGGGTAGTACTGCCTCCATTAACTTCACATCTACCTCTGTGTTTGGCACCTGTCCTTCCTCTGCTTCATCCTGGTGTGTCAGTGGTGCCCACATGGATGCACTTTGATTTGGTGGTTGTTACAGACTTGTTCTCTCCCAAAACTTAGCCTGTAACAGTTGTTACCAGTTTCAAAACCCCTCAGATGCCTGAAAGCATTACCTTGGGAAGCTGCCACCACCCCTTGGGGTATCTCTGGGTCTGAACCCGACCAGAGCCACTGCTCACACACAGTAAAGTGCTCCTTACCAAAGGGCAAATGACCCCCTCCCCCCCGTTGCAGCTGAGAACACTTTTCCTTTGGTATGATAACTGTAGCATGCCTCTTCAAAGATGGAGCACAGCCTTGCTAATATACCCAGGAGTGGTCAAGGGCATGGCAACTGGGGTTCAATGCTAAAAAGTGAAAAATCAGGCACCTAGGGCATAGAAACTTAGGAACTGAGTATAAAATCGAAGGGAGGTACTGACGGTCACCAAGCAGGAAAAAGACCTTAGGGTTATTATATCTGATGACTTCAAAGTGGCAGGGCAGTGTGACAAAGCATTGGGCAGGGCAAGTGGGGTACTGGGGTGCTTAGGGAGATGTATCACCAACAGAAGAAAGCATGTGGTGTTACCACTGTATCAGTCACTGATGAGAACCCACCTGGAGTACTGTGTCCAGTTCTGGATGTTGCATCTCAGAAAGGGCATAGACATGGTTTAGGCAGTCCAGAGGAAGGAAACTAAAATGGTGCAGGGGTCACATCAAAAGCCCTATGAGAAGAAACTGGATCGCAACATGTACACCCTAGAAGAAAGGAGAGAGAGAGAACATGATTGAGACTTACAAGTTCCTCACATGGGTGAACACTGTGCAGGAGGGGAGTCTATTTCAAATGAGGATGTGCACAAAGACAAGAAGGACTGCAGTGTAGCTGGGCGGCGAGAAATTTAGAAAGGATGTGAGGAAGTAGTACTTCACTGGAAGAGTGGTGGATGCCCGGAACAGTCTACCAACAGAGGTGGTGGGAGTGAAAACATTGGGGGGGGGGGTTGAACATGCATGGGATAGGCATAAGGGAATATTGGTAAATAGGTAGGGAGGGTCGTTTAAGACCAGGCAGGGTCTGCAGAGACAGAATAGGCAGGGGAAATCTTGGCTGATTGGGTGGGCAAAGCAGTCCTTTTCTGCCAAGAATTTATGTTTCTATGTTTCTAAGGGCCATCCAAAACTGCCTGTAATCTATTCTGTCAGGCAGGGATGAGTACCATCACCTGCTGTCTGACTTCGTACTCCTGAGTTCTGCCCCCATGGTTGTACTGTACCTTGTCTTCTGTCTCTGTTGTGCAGTGGCTAGTTGCTACTGGGTGAACCCCATGAGACCCTTGAACCATGAACTGAAATTCAGGATATACTCCACAACAGATTCCCCTTGGGGAGAAAGCCTACCCTCCCATTTATCCCTTTCCCAAACAAGGGCACCCCTTACTCTATAGCCAAACAAGAGCTCGAAGATAAGAACCCTGTGGACTCCTGGGGGAACTTCTTTATGTATGAATAAGAGATTGGGTAAGTACTTGTCCCACTCTCTTGCATGCTGGTCAAGCGAATGCACTTAACATAGTCTTAAGTGGTGCATTAAATTGCTTGACTAGATCCTTAGTCTGGAGATGGTATAGGGAGGCCCTGAGCTGCCTCACCCCACACATCTGCCAAAGACTAGCCATCAAGGCAGACATGAAACTGGTGCCCTGATTCAACAGAACCATATGGGAAAAATCCACCTGGATAAATATCCACAGATGTTCACTGATTACTTTTTTGCCTCTATGGAGGACAAGGGCTCTGCCTCTGGGTACCCTGTGACATATCCATGACCACCAAAATATACCTCTTGCTTGTGCGACTTGGGGCACAGAGTGGCCCCACAATGTCCACAGCAACTTGCCAAAATGACTCTTTAGTTATAGGCAGGGGAATCAAAGCTGTTTTAGCCCTGTCCCCATCATTTCCCACTCTCAGGCACAGTGGATAAGTCCAGCAGTAGTTTGCCGCATCTTTAAAAATACTGGGCCAGTGAAAGTTGTTAGTCAGCCGCCTTTCTGTATGGCTGACTTCTAAGTGTCTGGAAAAGGGTGTCATGGGGCTAAGGCCAGAAGCTGATTCCTGTAGTCATACTAACATACTATTTGCCAGCAGATTAGGCCTTACGGTCTATCGAGTCTGCTCGAACCTAGATCCTTAGTTGGGTGCCGAGATCCTCCCATCCCTTGTTCTCTAGAAACCCCTATCATCCATCCCCACCCCCCCCGGGACAGGCCATCATCTGATACATCCACTTTCTGTGTCTGTCCCACCCTCTCTTGAAGCCCTCCACTGTGGATCTCTGAACCAGCTCACCAGGCAGTGCATTCCAAGGGTCCACCACCCTCTCGGTGAAAAACCTCCTCCTCTTTCCCCCTCACCCTTCCACCTTCCAACTTCAAACCATGCCCTCTGGTGATACCTCCCTGCTTTAGTCTAAAGATCCCCTCCATGTTTACCCTATTTATTCCCTTGAGGTACTTGAAGACCTCAATCATGTCCCCTGTCTCTCCTCTCCTCCAATGAAAACAGGCAGAGCTCCTCAAGTCTGTCCTCATAAGTCAAATCCCCTAGCCCTCGTATCATCTTTGTTGCCCTCCTCTGTACCCTCTCCAGGAGCTGTATGTCCCTCTTCAAATGTGGTCTCCAGTACTGTACACAGTACTCAAGGTGTGGTCTAACCAGTCCATTGTACAGCGGCAGAATCACTTCCCTGCTCCTAGAGGTGATCCCCCTATGATGCATCCCAACATCCTGTTTGCCTTGCTAGCTGCCTCCTGCACTGCTCAGAGTTATTCATACATGTATCCACCATGACCCCTAGGTCTTTTCCCCTATTGAGGCCTCCAGCGCCTCCTCCCAGGGTGTACCTGTGTTTAGGGTTTCCCGACCAAGATGCAACACCTTGCACTTGGTGATATTGAAATTTAATTTCCATGTGTGAGCCCAGCTTTCCAGGGTGTCCAGGTCCCCTTGCAGGGCCACCCTCCCTCTTCTCCCTCAACTACTGCTCCCATCTTGGAGTCATCCACGAAGAGACTCATTTCACCTATACCCTCCCTGATGTCCGATATGTATGCATTAAACAGGATCGGACCCAGGACCGAGCCCTGTGGTACCCCACTACCAACCTCTCTAGGGTTCGAGAGCTCCCCACAGACCACTACTCTCTGAGTGCGTCCAGCTAGCCAGTTTTCAATCCATCTGACCATCAAAGGGCCTACTCCTAACCCCATCAGTTTCTCCACCAGACCATTGTGGGGACAGAGTCAACGCCTTGCTGAAGTCCAAGAATAATACATCCACAGGCTTACCCCTGTCCAGTTCTGATGTTACCCATTCATAGAACTCCACAAGGTTGGTTTGACATGATCTACCTGGCACAAACCCATGTTGCCGACTATCCAGACCTCCACCTCCTCCAAGTACACCCCAATCGCTCCTTTAGAATACTTCCATTAATTTTCCCACCACCGAGGTCAAACTGATGGGTCTATAATTACCTGGTACTTCCCTCGACCCCCCTTTATGGATTGGTACCACATGTGCCTCTCGCCAATCCCTAGGTACCCTCCCTGTCTCAAGTGACCTGCTGAAAAGCTCCGCCAGGGGTGCAGCCAGTATGTCCGCCAATTCCCATAGTACTCTCGGATGAATGCCATCCGGCCCAGGAGATTTGTTTTTCTTTAGGGCCTTGAGGGCTAACCACACCCTTTTGGTGGAGATAGCATCATCTGTCCCCTCCCCCTTACTGGTCTTTTTATCCTTATCCAGATGTGACCCCCCTGGGGTACCCTTCCCTCCCTCTTGCTCCATTTCTGTTGCTCCTGATCCCACTCCCTGCCGCTCCATCCCCTTCATGCCTTGTTTGTAGATATCCCATCCCTCCCTAGTGAACACAGAGGCAAAATACCAAGTAAATACCTCTGCCTGGTCCCTCGCCTCTTCCACCCACCCTCCTTCTGATCTTAATCTGCTGAGATGGCTCTTAGTTTTCTCCGCCTCCCAATGTACGGAAGAACCCCTTCCCTCCATGTATCCCTGTGCCAGCGCTGCTCTTACTGGACTTTGCTCCCTCACTACACGGGTTACTTTTCTAGATGCAAGCTGGTACATTTCCTTATCCCTATCCCTCTTGTTGTTTTTATATTTTGTAGGCCGCCTTCTTTCTCTGACTGCTACCTGTACCTCACTGGACCACCAGCATGGTTTACGTGACCTTGCTCCCTTACGTTTCAACTAGCGCAGATCCTGACTGCTTCATGAAGTCCCGGTTTTATGACCTCCCATCTCCTTTCCACACTTGTCATTGAGGTAATCCCCTTCAAGTGATCCTTGAGAATATTTCCCATGCCCATAAAGTCTGCCCACCTGAAGTCCACTGCCAGTGTCCTAGATCTCACCCCCACTCCCCCCATGCTTATTTGAAACCAGACAGTATTGTGGTCACTCCCAGTCAGGGGGTCCTGTACAGCTATGTCCCTTACCAGATCCCCATCTGCCAGAACCACATCCAGGACATGCCCCTCCCTTGTGGGCTCCATCACATGCTGTGTTAAGAACACATCCTGGAAGCCATCCAGCAGCCTCTGCTCCTTGGCCACCTTAGAGGACATGGTTCCCCAGTTTGTACCTGGCATATTAAGGTCCCCCATCAACACCACTCCTTCCCCTTTTGGACCACACTGGGCAATGATGTTGTCCAGCAAACCATCCTCTAGAACATCACTCATCCCGGGGGGCCTATATGCTACTCCCAGCTTGACCTTATCTCCTGCTGGGGATTGTAAGGTGACCCATAAGGCCTCCATGTTTCCCTCTGCCTCTTCTACCATAGCAATTTCTATATCATCTCTAATGAACATAGCCACTCCACCCCCTCTGACCTCCTTTCTATCCTTCCTAAGCATAGTGTACCCCTGTACATTTAGGTCCCAGTCGTGGTTTTTGTTGGCCCACGTCTCCGTGACCGCCGCCACATCCACCCCCTCGAACAGCATGGCCTGGAACTCCGGCAACTTGTTTCCCAAGCTCCTGGCATTTACTAACACCAACCCCCACCCCTTATCCCTGATCCTCTTTGTCGAACCCCACCCAGATTCCTTATACTTCCATCCTCCCCCTGCTCCTCCTGAAACCTCCACCTCCAGTCTGTTTCCCCCCTCCCCCTCTTGGGCTTGACGGCTACTCCCCTCATCTGGAGGAGAGGGCTTCTGGTCAGCCCCTCCCTCATCCCTTCCCCCCCTTACAAGTTTAAACCCCACCTAATAACTAATATCTGCTGGAGTGACCCTTTCTCTGGTCCTTCTATTGGAAACCATTCATGAAATAGGAGCCCATTCTCCCAGTATACCTCCCCTTTTTCTGAAACCTAACAGTCACCTTCTACCCTGGTGGCTAACTCCCTTAATTTCTGTAGGGATAGGTCAGCTTGCTGAGTTCTACCCAGCTCCGCATGCCTGACCTTCCTTAAAACACAGTCTCTTGTGGGAGAGGCACCCACGGCTGGGCTCTTCTCAGTCCATAGATGTGGCTCAGAACTGCTGCTCCCAGCCTGTTCTTCAGCTACAACTTCCCCTGCTGCTAAGGAAGGGGTTGCTTCCAGCTGCACTGCCCCCCTGTGACCGTCAAAGCTGGTTCCCTTGCCCTACTATAGGTAGCGAGTGGCATACTCAATGCTGACTGGACTATCAAAGTCATTACCCATAATTACATGAGCGGGCAGGTCCAGTACAACACATACCTCCCATATACCCTGGTCACCTTTTATCTCACAAGGATTTGGGCCAATGACACTGAAACCACAGGACATGTTTCTTCTCTAAATCTGGAAAACTGGCCCATAAGGATCAGTTCCTGGTGAATCAAATGCTGTTTTAACATTGATAGAGGCCTCAGTGTCCTTCAATCCCTGGGTTACCATCCCATTTATTAACACAGGGTGCATGTCTGCAATAGAGTTAGTGGGTGCTGCACTGTGAGTACTGGCCGCTAGCTGCTGGGAGCTTCCAGAGCTATCCCCCTCCTGCTGCACTTGCATCTTTTGTCATATTTTTCAGACAGTCATATAACAGGTGTCCCAGTTTTGGGCAGATAGAGCACCTGTGCTTCCCTGACTCCTCACTACTGAAACCATGTGGCTTTCCTTTTTGTTTGAATACAGGCTGGCTTCTCTTAGGTTGCCCCCCTTCCCAAGGTTCCCTTATAAACACCTGATGTCCCTTCCACCATTGTTTTTATGCTGAGTGAATGGGCAGCTGGATACAAACTGATCATCCCTCTTGGCTCCCTCTTTCATGGAGCTCGAAGTTCTATCCAGTATCCATATTCTCAACTCATCTGGCACAGTCTTTAAGAACTGTTTCATGAGAAACAAATATTTTATCTGTTGCATGGAACTAGCCATTGCACTCTCTAACCATTACTCTAACAGACTGCCACATATTTCAAAATAGGTATCTCCAAGTACCTTCCTTAAGCCTCTACATTTTTGTCTATAGGCCTCGGGAGTCAATTCAAAATGTTTTAACAAGGTATTGTTTTACTTTATGATAGTCCATACAGTCCTCATTGTCCATTCTTGTGAAGACTTCTAATACTCTGCCCATAAGGAATACCAAAAGGTAAGATGCCCAAGAATCCCTCACCAATTCATATTGCCTACAAATTCTGTCAAAAGATTTTAAAAGCAAATCAGTATCATCCCCCTACTGATACTTGGGAAACATTGTGGAATTAATTTTTGCTTCTTGGGTTGAACCCCTGCTGCCAGTACATATGGCTCATGGCACTCCATCTGGTGCAGAATCCATGTCCCTCTCATGCTGGCACTGTGTCTCTCATTTCTCTCTCTCTCCAGTTTTATCCTCTGCAACTATGCCTCTGCCGTTTGCCTTTCAGCCCCTGCCTTCACCTGAAGCATGGTGAGCTCCAGTTGTACCATTTATAACAAGTCTGTTGCTCAGTTGCCCCAGTTATAGGCTCAGGTTCATCTGCACTCTTCCTAGCCTCCGTCTCATGACTTTGGCTAGCAATGACCAATGCTGCACCACTTCCCAGGTCACCTTTTTTGAGGAGGTCTATGAGGTCTGCCCATGGTTGGCCTTACTCAGAGATGAGCCCTGTTCTTTTGCATAGTGTCTTCAAGGTGTGTCAAATTAAATTTTTCGTATGCCCAGACATCATGCCTTCTAGCTATCTACTCTTACTTACTACAAAATAAAATGGGTAGAATATAAAGTATCCCCTTTTGTACATTTTGTTCTGTGACTGGGCAGGTAACCTTTTTACTGGCAATCTGTTTCAGATCCCAGCCACTGCCTCCAGTTTGTGACAGACTTGTTCTCTCCCAGAACTCATCCTGCAACTGTTGCTACCAGATTCACAACCCCTCAGATGCCAGAAAGGGGTTATCTTGGCATATTGCCACCTCTCAATGCAACCTCACTCAGGGTATCTCTAGGTCCAAATCCCACCAGAGCCACTGTTCACATGTAGTACAGTGCTACATACCAAAGGGAAAATGACCCCCCATTACAGCTGAGAACACTTTTGCTTAGATATGGTTAGCCGTAGCCTGCCTCTCTACAGATGGATAACAGTCTTGCCAATATACCCTAGTTACCTATACTTTTTTTTTTTTTAGTCTTTGGTAACCGGTTAAGGCCTACTAGGCACATGTGCCTGTTTTCAGGGGTGACCTGGGAGCACTGGGCGGTTAAGTGACTTGCTCAGAGTCACACAATATGCACGTGGAGGCTGTGAGAATCAAACTCAGGTCTAGTCTGCTGGATGTATCAAGTTCATTCACACTTTGTTCCTCAAACCTCTAGGCCATACTGTCAGCCCACTTGAAAGGACTCAGTCATAGAAAGCATGAAGTATATAAAAACAGTATTTGCTACTCCAAGATATTTACATATGTTACAGGATAATACACACTAGGACTAAGTGAAATACAGTATTTCTACAGAGATAAAAAGAAAGAATTTTGAAACAGATGGAAAACACACAGAATAATATCTCTCACATCTATCTAAATCCTAAGCAGAGTAGAAGCTTACCCCAACTGGGAACTTGGTGAGTTATGACAGACTCGACCCTTGATGTTGCTTGTTCAGTTTTCCGAATCATAAATGACTTTTCAGGGCCAAACACAGACCACAAATGCCTTTGGCTGGCTGGCCCATCAAACTGCATCATCGTACATGTCTGTCTAACATCACAGGTTTGACCATCTCTTTGTTCCCTGCGGAACCACCCATCTGGAGAACAGGTCCAAACTGGAATTGATATCTCTCGCTCAGTTATGTGGATTCCAGCCTCATCCTTTTGTTCTCCCATCTTGTTCAGCCAACAGGATGCGATCTCATTTGGCTCTGGCCCTGTCTAAACTCACAACATAGCTTTGGTTATCAAAGGACCTCAATCCTTTCAAGTTTACCCAAACAGAAATGTAGCTGAGAAGGGACCAACCTTTGATGTTCAAGTAGAACAAAAGAACTGTTGTTGTTCACAACCAGCCTCTGTGAGAATGCAGGACTGTATGTTTCAGCTTCCTCACTCAGCTAAAATACCAAACATAGTCTAGCTGATAATTAAACAAAAATTTAAAAGGAAAAAACAACACAACACACACAGTAAAAATATATTGCAAGTTGTTACCGTGGTGTATTTGTACTACTGATATATAATGCATGTCAACATAGAGACATTTTGGGAGGATAGGTCTGCAAGTTTGTCTGTCTGTGATGAGTGCCCCCTTTTTTTAACTGTATTTTTAACTTCCTTTACCCCACCAAACTCTCTCTCTGGCGTCCTTTCAGGTCCTTGGTCTCTACCTCCCTGCATGACTCAACTGTTCTTAGCTCCACCCTGGCACCAGCACATCCCCCGGGTCTGCCCTCCAGGGAAGGGTCACCCCTGCCCAGGGCACTCTTTCTATAGTATTGAGATCTGGGCCGGGGAGGAGAGGGGCAGTGGAGAGTTGAGTCTGACTCTGGGAGTGTGGACCGTGGGTGGGAGGTGCCATCGCCTATCAATGGGAGGGCAGGAGGTATTTGTGTTTTTCGTGACTTCCTGTACAGCCTAGCTATCAAGGCAATGTACTGCCATGGCTCCACCCCCAGGCATACGCCATGTCACTTCAGTTGGCTACCTCCAGCTGCCACCAGAGGTTGCTCCCTGAGCGAACGTTGTCCCCAGCCCTCCCCAGGAAGAGAGAGCAGTCTTCCAGACACTCAATCTCTTCCCTCCCCTGCCAACCCCCGACAACCAGGGTTCACTTCCGAACCCAGGTTGCCAGCATGGCGTGAGGTGTGGCGTCCAGTGCCTCAACCCTCAGCGCCACCGAGCCCGTCGTGATGATTGCCCCTGCTGCACTGAACCACAAGTTCAGAACTAGCACTGGATGGGGATGGCAGACACCTTAAATATTTAAAAGCTACATCTGTTAATGCAAGCCACTCTTTATTTTGCTGTTCCAGTACAGCAGCGGTTCTGTAAACTGATGATCTAATAAATAAATAAATAAATCTTCAGCTCCGAGTTGTTTTGGGTTTTCCATCAGATCATGTTGCTGCCTTTAGTCCGGCATCCTCCAATAGTTCCTCCTCCTCCTCCTCCTCCTCACATTCTGCAATGCTAACCTGTGAAAGAAGTACCTATATACAGTAGCATTTGATTTGGCACGTGGCTTTGAGATTGTCTTACTAGAAGATGTTGAAGTGGCATCTCCACATCTCTCACTAACAGTCAAAGTCCTGGAACGTTTTTAGTATTTTAGCGGCACAGGAACACTGGTTGTGTGCAAATTATGGGACTTGAGAAAAATTAACTGAGTGACAGTGGATGAACTGAAACAAAGCCTTTGGCTGCAGACAGGAGACTGCCCCTCCACACACACACAGAGACACACACACAGACACACACACACACACACACACACATACACACACACACACACACCAATAGTCCAGTGTAGACAGCAGCAGCACCACAGAAAGGTAAAGAAAAAAAAAAACTAAAGTGTAGTAAAAACATAGAAAATTTGGTTCTTCAGATGCAGAACAAGTACATAATGCTTTAAAATTGTTTTTGTTTCATGCAAGCAAAAGCAGTACAAATCATTCAGTCTGAGCTCTAAGGACACAAACAGATCCTGGGCTCTATTCTTAAAAGGTTGGTGCAGGGTGTACAGAAGCCCTACACCAATAAGCACAGCTGTGCTGAACACTTTTGCGCACAGTGTGCCCTATTCTCATAGGCCATGCGCCTTTGTGACACTACATCCTTTTTACGGTAACTTGCCCCAAACACTTGGCGCAAGCCCCGTAAAAAGGCTGGTGAAGTTAGACCAGCAAAAACTGGTCTAACTTGCCACATGTGGTGCATGGAGGACTTGGGTTCTGAGAATCCCAATGTCAGCCCTGGGATCACTGCAAGCTCCATGCGTTCATCACACCCGGGTCTTGCGGTGATCTAACTCGTATGAGAATAGAGCCCCCTATCTTCTGGATACACTTCCTAAGACTGTACCCAGCACCATACCTCTCAAATGTCCCTGATTTTCAGGGACATCCCTGATTTTGCCTCAAAAATTTCCTCTGTCCCACAAAAAAATTCGTTTTTTTTTGTGACTAAACAGTGTGGATTGTAATAACAAAATATTGTTAAACATTAAAGTTACAGACTTCTTCTTCAGAAAATGTTTCTTACATTATTTCCCTCATTCATTCATCTTTCTGAGTGAATATTACCAGTTTTTAAGATGTGTCCCTGATTTTAGGTCTTTGTCCTTGATTTTTTTAAGCCTTGTCTCTGATTTGAGGTCAGAAGTTGAGAGGTATGCCCAGCACAGTTCTTGGGGACTATTTCTTATCACATATGATGCAACAGCAGCAGTGAATGACTCAGCCTTTTGTGACTTTCCAGTGGACTTCACCTGCGAATTACTGAATCTGCAAATTCACAGAGATGACAATACCACAAAATTTGACATTGAGAAGTGTGAAGATCTTCGCAAAGATGTGTAAATTCATTAAGTTATTGCGCAGTCTCCCCTGTTGCCCTATGTATCATCTCTATCCCTTCCCTTGCTTTCCTCTTCTCACTTATGTTCCTGAAAAATGTCTTATCCTCTTTAACTACCCCTTTGGATATCCTTTCCTCTGTGCCTTTTCTCCCCTCACTGCCTTTCCTGCTTCCCTTTGTTTTACTTGTTGTACCTCCCTGTCTTCCTCCCTTTGTGGTTCCTTATACTTCCTGAATACCACCCTTTCTTTCCCTCACCACCTTGGCCACTTCCCTAGAGAAGCGTAACAGTCTCTTTTTTTCCTTCTACTTTTACCTTAGACAGGATAGGGAGGATGGCAGAGAAGGAACAGGGGGGGAGTTGGTGGTGCTGGTACACCTGGGTACAAATGATCCGCTAAACCATTCAGTGGAGATGGTGAAGCGGAACTTCTGTAGACTGGGGTATTTATTGGCAGCACACTCAGCCTCCATGGCCTTTTGTGAGATCCTCCCTGTGTAGGACAGGGAGGGGAAGCAGGATAGGATAAGGAGAGATTTAATACAGGAGTTTAATTGGAGGCTTAAGTGATGGTGTCAGATGAAGGGGTGCCACTTTGTGGGGGGTTGTGGGGACTTCTGGGACTTCTGGGACAGGAGACTCTTCAGGGTTCATGGACTTTACCTAATGAGAAAGTCCAGGACCCTTGTCCTCATGTGATATGCTTCTGTTCCCATCTTAATGGTAAACCACACTGCACAGTGATCACTGGTATTTAGGGGACTGCCCACTGTAATGTCTGCAATGCCATCCCTGTTTGTAAGCATCAGGTCCAGCACTGCTCCATCCCTAGTGGGTTCCTGTACTCGCTGCCTGAGAAAAGCCCCTTGTGGGAAGTCAAGGATGGCCCTGCTCCTTGCTGAAGCTGCAGTTGGAAGACTCCAGTCCACATCTGGCAGATGGAAGTCCCCAACTAGCACCACATCCCCTTTGCTTGTCATCCTGTTGCTGGCTTCCCAAGTGCCTTATCCAACTCCTTTTCCCCCCTGTGCTGGAGGTCTATATACCACCCCTGTACAGATAGCAGCCCCAGTACCTGTCTTCAAGATGACCCACAGCACCTCCAGCCCTTCCTTTTCCTCCAGATGCCCCTGTACTTCCATTGCCTTAATTCCCTCCCTCACATATAGTACAACCCCTCCTCCCCTCCTGCTGTCCATGTCTCTCCTTAACCAAGAGTAGCCCAGTATGGTCATGTCCCAGTCATGGCTGTCAGTGCACCACGACTCCTTTATGGACACCAAATCCAGGCTAACCTCCACTATGATGGCCTCCAGGTCCAGAATGTTATTTCCCAGACTTCTTGAATTGGCCCACATGGCTCTCCATACCTTACTCCCTCCTAGCCTGTTTCCCTGTTCCCCCTGCTGCCTGTGTTGTTACCTAAAGCTCCCCATGAATCCTCTCTTCCCTTGTTACCATCTCTGTTAGGACAACAACAAAAGAAAGGCTGCACATGGAAGGGGCGCTGGGATAAAATGCAAGGCAATATGTAAACAAAAATTCCCGCACTCACCACCCCAAAGTAAGGAGACTGCTCAGGTTCCTATAAAGTGTTTCATTTTATTCCTGTGCAATGTGCAGACATCCAAATAGTTGCACATTGCACAGGAACAAAATTAAGCACATTATAAGAACCTGAGTAGTCTCCTTACTTTGGGGTGGTGAGTGCGGAATTTTTTTGTCTACATTTTTACCTTCTCTGTTACTTGTCTCCGTTGCTCTTTTCTTCTTGCTTTCATGATTTATACCAACCTTGTCCTCAGCCTTGTACCCACCCCCTGTTTTCTTGCACTACTGCTCTGGGTGATGTAAATATTACAGTTGGCAAAAGATCATCAAATTAAAAATGACAGAAAAAAGGGATTCATGGACCTTCATGAACACAGCACTACTCCTCTCCGGTGCGCAACATGACCTGAATGAGATTATTTTGATGGTATGGTGCATTTCCATGAAGTATTTTAAATACAATATAGTAAGTGAGATTAAAAGCAGCAATCTATGTTAACATTAAAAAGTTTGACCTATATCTTTTTATTCTATTTTAAATTGCCCCTTTCCTCCTGTCTCATAACATGCCTTTTATCTTTATTTGAGTCTGCACTAGCACATTTTTTAACATTTGAAATAATATAAGAAACCCTTCTTTTAATATGGCTATACCCATGTTTTCATTGGTATTCATCTCTGTTTTTGAATATCTGTTGTTTAATAGAACTTTCTTTGTGACCAGGTTGAACTAGCATGCAACATACCTGCTCTCTGATGTTTGGGATACTGAGTGTTTAAAGACATCTGAGAATATTGATGGAAATGGGGCCTAGTCATATTAAAAAGAGCACTTTTTTATTATTTCAAGTGTAAAAAAAGTGATATAGCTGACTCAAAATGGAGAAAAGGGTATCTTACAGGACAAGAGATAAGGGGAAATCTAAAGTTGTATAAAAAGTCACAGTTTCCACAATAACATGCACTGCTGCTTTAAATTGGATCTGGAACTGTATAGCCAGCCAGTATAGACTTTTGAGAATGAGGTAACGTATTCATGCTTTTCAGAGTGAGAGAGGATGTGGACAGCATGATTCCTGGACATTTTGTGATTCAGCAAATTAAGTTCTGGGAAGGCCAAAGAAGTGAGTTAGTAGTAAAGACAATAAGATACAGTATGCTGGCGGCTTGTGAAAGGCCCCATCCACACTGCACCGCTCAGACCCCGTAATGGATAGAAACCATTACAACCGGGGAGTGGTGCAGTGTGTCCACACTGCTGTGATGTCTGTTACGGGACCAGCACCGCCAGTTCACACTTCAGGAGCCGGGCGACCGTTACGGTGGCACTCGATCCCACAATGCAGCTTGTGCTGCACTAGGGGACTGGTGCCACGCGTCCACACTACACCTGGTAACATTACCAAGGTGTAACCAGTTTCGTAACCATTTTTGAAACCACCTCATGTGGTTTCAACAATGGTTACGAAAATGCCTTTTGCAACTTTACAGTTGTAAACGCAAACTGTTGCGGCAATGGTTTGGGCACTCTGTAACGTTACAGGGGGTAGTGTGGACATGGCCTGAGTGTTTCAGCTGAGGAAGCAACAAAAAAATGCCATATTCTGGCAATATAACAGGCAAAAAAACTCAGCTCAAACACAATGAAGCAAGGGTTACCCGGAAAGAGCATTGGCAATAAAGCCAGGTTTCAAGGAAATGTAAAATTATACATATCCCTGTAATGCAAAGAATCATAAGTATATGCAAGTTACCATGAAAGAGTTTAGACTGGCAACACTTTAAGTAAGAGTGTGTGGTGCCAAAGGCCTCTCACACACTCTGCAAAGGCTGAAAATAGAAGACACAGACATGTGTTTCGTCCTGCACCGGACTCATCCGTGTACCTCGTCAGTAACAGGTAAGGATGAATCAGTCATACACTGGTGTGACTGGTTTGGGTCATCCTGGTTCATCCTTCTTGTGCTGTTAAGGACAATGCACACTGAGCTCTTGGGAGGACGAAACATGTGTCTGTGTCTTCTATTTTCAGCCTTTGCAGATTGTGTGAGAGGCCATTGGGCACCATACACTCTTGCTTAAAGCAGAACCAGTTTAAACTCTTTCATGGTGATTTACATATACTTCCCAATATAGTTTGCATTATGGGGATATGTGTAATTTTATATATCCTGCAATGTTATGTAAATACATACATGGGGTTTTGCAGAATTTGTTAACATGAGTGGAAAAGGTCAACTCAGGGTCAAGAATAACACCAAGGTTTCAGACTGTATTTGGCTAAGCTGATCTCAGACGGAAGTACTTACATCGTATGACTCATATTTCTTCTGGTCGACTCAAACAATACAATAGATGCTGGCAGGAATTTTTTGACTATTTAAATTCTTCCAAAGTTTCTACCAGTTAAGGTACAGACCATATCAGCTTTTTATCCCGCATATCCCACCTATGGTTAACTTCAGGTTTCTATCTTTTCTGGGTATTAGTTTCTTCCTCTCTTTTTTTCTTTTTCCCCCTATCTCCTTCTATTTCTTGTTCCTTCTTTTTATATACATCTTCAATAAACCTCACTGCTTTCCCACTCCATCCACTCTTTATATGATTTTTGGCATCATTATTTCCTATTTACTTCAACTTTTGTATAAATAATATATTTCTCCCTCCTGTGCTTCCCCCAATTTGTATCTCACTTGTCAATATTATTACCTTGCTTTAATTTATCTTGTTATCATGAAGATGTGTACCTATTCAATACTGGCTATATAGTTTTTTTTTAATTCATATTATATATGTCACTCTTCATGTAATGATGCTGTATATTAATATACAATCGGATTAATGGATGTTCTTTATCTGATACTGAAAATGTATATCTATGCTCTGTTTGTTTAAATAATAATAAAAAGATTAACTGCAAGAAGGAAGTACTGTTATGGAAGTTGTTGAGTTTAAATGTTAAGAGTCCTTCTTGCCAAAGGGAAGTACTTCAGCTTTATATAAATTATGTTGTAGGAAGTTTGTACATAGTCAGGAGTTAATCTGAGTCAGACGTGAGGATAGTGAGGGGTCACTGAATCAGTCAAAAGAGATATGGAACTGTGTATCTTTAGCATAGAAGTGACAGGCCGGAGTCACACCAGAGATAAGATAACCAAGAGGCAGGAAATAAATTGAAGAAAAAAATAGGACCAAGATAAAGACCTGGGGTCCAAACAGAATTGGATGTGGAGTCAAGAAAAAAACCTTTAGGGGGCATTTATCACCCCAAGCGCTGTTGGAATTACAGGTGGGCTTGTCAGGTCTCAGCCCCCTATAGCTCTGAAGTAAGCCCCAGTAGCTTACATAACAGTGCCATGGAGGGCTCAATTTAAATATAGCACCCTTATGGCCCCCCCAGCTCCCAAAGAAGGCTGCCAAGCTGGGTAGCCATCAGTTTGGAGCACTGACCATCAGCTGCAAAATCTTCAATTTACCTCTTATTTATGCTTTAAAATAAGTAGTATATAGGAGAATACTGTAGTGATTGAAAGCCTTTTATTACAATCTTTTGTTATTAAGCTGTTTTTCGTTTTATTTAATTTTATTACCCAGTAGTAGTGAGCATCTTAATTTGTGTCTTAGGTAGAGGGATTGGGTGATAGTGAAGGCTTAAAGAGCCCCTGACACCACTAGAAAAACTTGAAAAAAAAGTGAAATTTAGACACATTTCAGTTTATGTTTCATATATTTTCTATAATTCCTTCCCCTGTTTTCTTTATTACTGAGGACAGTTCTATGAAAGAGGATTACTGTCCCTTAGACGTTATCTGCGCTTTCTGCTTGCCTGCATCTAACATCATAATTGTTTATGGCATCATAATTATTTCCACAACAACAGATTGTGATGTCATAAACAGAACTGTGATGTCAGTGTAGGCAAGCAGCCAGAACAGATAGAGCAGCAGTCCTGTTTACATACAAGTGCCCTTAGTAAGAAAGAAGTAAGGGTGAGAATTACAGACAAAAACTATTAAATATAAGCTAAACTGTGTCTAAATATCCAATTTTCTTAGTTATCACAGCAATGCCAGGAGCTCTTTCAGGGTGACTTATAAGTAAGAGGCAGATTTTTTTTATTTTTAGAGACAGAACCAGTGACTATGTATATAGTCTGTGTGCCTCTCAACCTGATTTTTAACTCTGTATTGCTACTTTTCTGAACTTATATACAGAAAAATTTAACGCTGCATTGTGGTATCTGGTCACAGTACCAGGAGCCAGCAAAGAGTACGAGTCAGCCAGAGTGACGACGTATGTGTAGCAGGTCACTAAACCCAGAAGAACTGCTGGAGGAGGCTGTGGAGTGCAGCAGAACAGGGCTTGGTCTGAGCAAAGGAGTACCTGGTACACTTGGGCTGGCTTGCTCAATTGACAGTTGCTACTGTGGGATCTGGTGGTTTTGCAGTGGTGACAGTTGGTGAGGACCTACAGGTCTTACCCAGATTCTGCTGTTGAGGGCAGAAGGATGAAGTGCTGGACTGTCTCCTGCGACTGCCATTTGCATGGACTAGGCTGTTGGTGACTTCAAGCAAGGAAGTTGTTTTGCCCCATGCTCATGATCTACTTGAAATGACAGTGGATTGGCAAGAGATTTTTGAACACTGAATCTGGTCTCTGGTTCATGCTGACTGAGGGCTGCAGGCAGTGAGAGTACCTGTTGCTTTCCTTTCCACTTGCTTCACTTGTAGACTGGTTATAATGCCCAAAGCAGCAGTGACAAAGCTGCTGGAGGTATAAGCTCTTCTTTGTTTAGAAATATGGACTTGCTCTGGTAAGAGCAGAGCCTGAGACTGCATGTTGTAGAAATCACATAAACTGCATTTTCTAACAACGGTTTGCACATTGGACTAGTCACAGCATTTGGATTCTCCTGTCTTTCATTTTAAAATTTTTATTTTTTACTTCCTTTACTGTAGGTAGGAGGGAGGTGTGGGGAGCAGAGGGTTTTATGGTTGAGTGTTTAGGCTAGTGAGTGTTTGATGGTTTGGCTGTGTAGATTATTTATTGTACTAGAGCTTGTGTGATTTCTGGGTGTGATTGTTTATGGCTTAGGGTGAGTAAGCAGTTTTCTGTTGCCTTAGTTGTTTGAGGGTTGGAGATTGTTGGAGTGGTGTTTGAGTAACCAATGGAAATATGTGTGTAGGTCTTTGGCCCCCCAGGCTTAGTTACTCATTGTCCCAACTGCTTGACTTCTGCCCCTTTGATGACACCCTTCCAAGCGGTGGTGTATAGGCACTGCTGGAAGGTGGGCATTGTAAGGAGGCAAGATGGTAGGTGGTGGCAGGTGGAAGGTACTAATGGGAGGGGGGGGCATTATAGAGTCGGTGAGGACCAAGAGTAAGCAGAGGGCAATATGGGATCTAAAGAGAGGCCAGGCATGGTTGCTTCCCATACTCAGGGCTCCAGCCAGACCGAGTGGATGGGTAACTTTTAGGCCAGCAGCCTCCACTTAATCCCTACAGGCAGTGCTTTGCAATACTAGATTGATCAGGAACAAGACCGCAGTTATGGCGGACTTGATTTTCTCGATTGTTCTGGCTTGCATCATAGAAACCTGACTGAGTGATGACACTATAGCATGGTGACTGCATTGGTCAGGGTGCAAAATGACCTCCTCAGGGCAAAAGATATAGGAGAATAGTCAGTTCTTGTTCTATTTGATCTCTCCTCAGAATCTGACACCGTGCACCATGGATTGTTGGATCTCCAAAGGGAGTCCTGTGAACCCACTGGCACTGTCATCTGCTGGTTTGAGTCCTTCCTTAGAGACATGATGCAGAGGGTGGTGATGGAGAATTTCTTCTTACTCCCATAGCCCCTGCACTTTGGTGTGCCCAGGGCTCAATCCTTTCACCTGAGCTGTTTGTGGTGCACATGCTGCCCTGGATGAGTTAACCAACAGCCTACTTCCTCCTACCATTCACTATAATTGCCTTATGTCTGTCCTGTGCATTCTTTAATTCCCCAACTATTTTTGTCCCCACAACCTCCTCAGGAAGGTGGTTCCATGTGTCCACCACCATCTCCATGAAAAAATACTTTCTGACGTTGCCTCTGAACCGTCCCCCCTCTATCTTCATAGAAACATAGACTTTGACAGCAGATAAGGATCGCTTAGCCCACCTAGTGTGTCCATTCCCTATGTATTGGATAAGCTGCAGATTCTAGGTCATCAGATGTTACAGACTGGGTTTCCACTGTTATGCAGATGACACCCAGCTGTATTTGTCATTTGCATCCAGGATGTCTGATGTTGTTGAGGTACTTAATTTGTGCCTGGCTGAGATCCAGGACTGGATGTCCTCCATCTGGCTATAAGACTTAACCTGGATAAAATGTCGGTATTGGTGACTGAGCCTGGTTGACGTCAGGGTGCAGGAGCTACAGAGGAGATTACAGGCTTGGTGCTTGCTCTCTCCAGGCTTGTAGACTCTGCCTTTGCTAAGGTGAAGAATCTGGAAGTCATTTTGTGTGAAAGACTGACATGTGAGGCCCAGGTGTCATCCATAGTCTGGAGTGGCTTTTACCATCTCAGGAATATTGCCTGGATTGCCTAGATTCCACCGGATTGCTTGGCATTACTAGTACATGCTTTTGTGACATCCAGACTCTATTACTGTAATGCCCTACATATCTCAGGGTTAGTGGAGGGGTTCTGTGACACCTGAAGCTGGTGCAGAAATCAGTGGCCAGGTTGCTGATGGCCTTCCAAGGTCCTGTCACATAACCCCAGTCCTGCGTGACCTGCACTGGCTGCTGATGAAGTGGCAAATTACCTTCAAGATCAGTTTACTGACATAAAGCCCTAGACGGACCGGGACCAGGTTGTCTGAGTGACCTCCTGATGCCCTATTATACCCTTTGCCCTCTCCGCTCCTCTAAGGTGGGCCTCCTAGAGCTTCCAAAGATTAGGCTAAAGTCACTGGGTGATCGTGCTTTTGAAATTGCTAGCCCTCATTTACCTGACCCCTAGTGAAAGCTGGGGGTTAGATTGCTGGAGCACACAGGGGGATGGGTGTGCCGATGCCGACGTATGCATCCTGGTGTCATTGCACATCTGCCACTGCGATGGGGGGGAATGAGAAAAAACAATGCTGGTGATAGTAATTTAGGTTGGGGTGTAGCCCCTGGGACAAGCGCTAGGTCCAGGGCAACAAATGGGCAGACTCGATGGATCCTAGGTTTCCTTCTGCTGATGCTTTCTATCTTTCTACGTTGTACAGTGAGATGGGGGGTTCTGCTGACTCTGTTGAATGGGGCAAGCCCTGGGAATACACGCTGGCAGGGTGCAGACCAGTGTCACAAGTGACAGGGCTGGGTGTTTCGGGCTGATGGTGGTCACCGACAAGGAGCCTAGAAAATGATTAACTAAAAAAAAAAAAAAAGAAAAGAAGTTGCCAGTCCAAACCTGTGAAACTTGCTGTCAAGATCCTTGAGGGAGGTCCCCTCATTGGAGGCCTTTAAGAGGGCCTGAAAACCTATTTGTTCAGGGAGGTTTTTGGGATCAGTTAGTTGCCCCCCCGACTGCTATTTTTATTTTCTATTTTATTCTAATTATTTTATTATTTTCTTGTGATATTTAACAGTGGTTTTATTATATTTGTGTATTAATTTGTACGTCCATTTGTACGTTTTATTTATGTGATGCACTCTGAGCCCCAGGGAATAGGTGCTAAACAAATAAATGTTGTACTACTACTACTACTACTACAAAAGCTTATAGAGTGTAATTCCAGCACTGACCCATGCATATTTTATTTTGTCCCATATGGAAAAAACTTGTGTTGTTATATGAGAGTAGGCACTCAATACATAGCAGGGCCATCTATTAATGAAAACAAACAACAAAAAAAGAAACAGTGGTGTACTCCTATGGAGAGATGGAAATAACAGTAAATACTTTGCTAACGAGACGTGTGAAGCAGGAGTAGACAGCTGATATAGAACAAGTTAAAATAAAACAATGTTGTGGGAAAGAATATTCTTTTATTTGCTCCTGAAATAGGATTTTTGCTCCTGAAATAGTAATTTAAGAAATATAAACTGATTTGAAATCAGTGTGAGTGGCCAGCTCAATGGTGCCAAGCGGCACAGACTCCATTTTCCTGCTGGCAACCAGGGTTTGCATCACAAGCCCAGGACTTCAGGTGTGGAGGCCATTGGGGAGGCTCTCCTCTGGGTGGGTGTATTGGAATACACTGCTTTAGGGCCACTGTTGGAGGCATGGTAATGGTACCCTAGGCAGTGTGGGTGGCCACATGCTGCCAGGTGCCCCCCCCCCAGGTGACACTGCATGCATGTGCAGAAGGTGGGTGGGACTACAGAAAACAAGAAACAGCCACTCAATTGTTGTACTGAATGACAGCCACTTGGGCTCCTTCCTTGCTGCCCAACCCTTAGTCAAGACAACTCCACCTCTCCTGACCATCTTTTACAATGCTGCATCCTATTTGTTAGCATCAACTAGACCCCACCCCACAAAGGGACAAGCTGAACACATCAGAGAGATGGAGGATTCAAGAGATCTGGAGGTGGAAGTCTGGTATTGCAAAGTGAGTCCTAGTGAAGACTGAAGGAGTGAGGTGCTGGGGAGCAATGAGCAAAATAGAGAGACAGTACAAAGTGCAACATCTGATGAGACATGCTAATAATGCACATTAATGATAAAACCTGATCGGATTGACTAAAATACAAATACCTGTCAGTATCTGCCTCCTCAGAGGGTTCCACAGCTGTAACAGCTCTACAGAGAGTAGTGGCCACTTCTCTTAACTTGTATGTAGAGCAGTGTCCAGATAACTGACTGTAAACGGTCAATTACTGGATGTCCTTTAAAATTCCTCAACAAGAAGTGGTCAGAGTTCTCATGACTCTTACCCACAGACCATTGTTTGTTACTAAGCAGCAGGCACACATGGAAACCGTACTGACATCCATAGGAAAGAGGGAAGTTGCCAAAATCAGCAGAACATTCTATTTGTTCCTGAATTACTGTAGGAAGGAGAGACAAAATGTGCAGCTGTTGTGGAATTTTTGAAACTGCCCACACACAGTGCTGATTACTAACAAAACCAACACAGACAGCAGCAAACACAGAGATGAGCTGGGTGCAGTCCTGAAAGATGAGAGAGATCAACAGGCACACACTGAAGGCCACGCTCATGTTCAAAGGAAAGCAGGCGAGTAACCAACAACTGCAGAAGAATTCATGAGGTAGGGAAATCTGGACCCCTGAAAAGAGTCCCTGCTGATTCAAAGTGCAGGAGTGAGAGTTTTCCTGTCCTCCCTAACTTGTCATTAAATTGGACTTGCTGTAGTTTTTAGTTTCTTGCCTGCTTTCCTTTGGGAATTTCTTAAACAAGCACTAGAATATAGAAAACTTATAAAATGGGTAGAAAGAATCCCAAACTATGATTGACTAAAACACATCACATGACCATGCATTGATTATGCTCAGTGCATGATCATCCTAGTACTTAGCCACTTCACAAATCATTATGTCACCACAAAATTTCCAGAAGTAGTTTGGCAGGCAATTTCTTCTTTCGCTAAACACTCAGTCCAACATTCTTTGTACCCCTACCCAGTTAACAATAAAAACTCCCAGCTCCAAATTTCTCTTTCCCCACGTCCAGTTTAAATATGTATGTACATATTGTAGTACTTGCTTGTTTTGAAGTGTAATTCAACTGCAACACTTGTAAGTGGACTCTGAACACATAGGAACATAGAATCCGACTGCAGATAAAGGCAGCTTGACCCACGCAGTCTGCCAATTTTTTTTACCTTCATTTTTACTGCTGACCCCTACTTGATTTTTGGCACTTTCTCCTCCTCCCCTTTCCTTACCCCTATAATTCATTTTGCCTATACTAGGCAGTTTTGAACCCCATCAGTATTTTTGTCCCCCCCACTACCTCCGCTGGAAGGCTGTTCCAGGATTCCACCACTCTTTCTGTGAAGAAGTATGTCCTCACATCTCTCTTGAATCTACCCCTCCTCCAGCTTCATAGCATGTTCCCTTGTTCTAGAGCATCTTTTATTCTGAAAAATACTCCCCTCCTGTACCTTATTTACCCCCATTAGGTACTTAAAGGTCTCTATCATATTTCCCTCTCTCCCTCTTGTCTTCCATGGTGTACCTGTTGAGCTCTTTTAGCCTCTTATCATAGAGCTGTTGATGCAGACCCTGCATCATTTTGGCTGTCCTCATCAGTACTGCCTCCACTCTGTCTACATCCTTCCTGAGCTGTATCCTCCAGAACTGGACACAGTACTTAAGGTGGGGTCTTACTAGTGATCTATACATGGGCAACACCACCTCCTGCTTTCTGCTGTTGATACCTGTTCCTATGCACCCCATCATCCCACTAGACCTCCTGAGTGCCTTGTCACACTGTTTTGCCACCTTTAGGACATCCAGTGTGATGACCCCCAGGTCTCTTTCTTGCTTGGTTGTTGTCAGTATCACTCCATCCATTTTGTACTCTGCCCCTGGGTTTCTGTGTCCCAAGTGCATTATTTTGCACTTTTTTGCATTAAAACCCAGTTGATACCCTTTTGACCACTCCTCCGGGTTTTTCAGATCTCTGCCCATCCTTTCAACCCCCATCCCCTGGAGTGTCCACACTGTTGCAGATCTTGGTGTTATCCACAAAGAGGCAGACCTTCCATTCTAGGTCCTCTGCTATGTCCCTTACAAAGACATTAAAGAGGACCGGTCCCAGCACTGAACCCTGAGGTGCCCTGCTGGTCTCCCTCCCTTCCTCTGAGCAAACTATGTTTACCACTACCCTGTGTCTCCTATCCTGTAACCAGTTTCTTACCCAGGTTACTACCTTGTTGCCCACCCCAAGCTACCCAGCTTGCTTACCAGTCTTCTACATGGAATGGTGTGGAATGCCTTACTAAAATCCAAGTAGTCCATGTCCACCGCTCCTCCCTGATCTAATTCCTTGGTTATCCAGTCACCCAGTCAAAACAATCTATCAGATTTATTTGGCATGACCTCCCCTATGTGAATCCATGCTACCTTGGATTCTGTAACCCGCTGGATTCAAGATATTGCACAACCCTTTCCTTTAGCAGTGTTTCCATTAACTTACCCACCACCAATGTCAGGCTGATAGGCCTATAATTGCTTCCTTTTTTCCCTGTTACCACTTCTGTGAAGTGAGACTACATTTTCCCTTCTCCAGTCCTCCAGGACCATTTCAGTCTCTAGTTATCTGTTAAATAGGAGTGTCAGAGATGCAGTTAGTACATTCTTGAGCTCCCTCAACACCTGTGGATGCATTCCATCTGGCTCCATAGCTTTGTCCACTATCAGGTTAGTGAGTTCTTTCAGGACTCATTCCACAGAAAAAAGACTGGTGTCCACTTCCCTCCCATCAAAGCTCCTGATGCCTTTTGCAGTCCCTCCCCTTCCACTGTGAACACTGCACAGAAGTATTTATTCAAGATGTCTGCCTTTTCTTGGTCCCCTTCTATACAGTCCCCTCTCCTTCTTTAACCTTACAATCCCTCCCTTCATCTTCCTTTTTTCGCTTACATACCTAAAGAATTTCTTATCCCCTTTTGTTACTGCCTGAGCTATGCTTTCTTCAGTTTGCACCTTTGTGCTCCTTACTGCTTTCCCTGATTTCTGCTGTTTTTCCTGGTGCACCTCCCTGTGCATCTCCTTATACCTTTTGAATACAACCCTTTTAGCCCTTACCTTTTCCATCACCTCTTTTGAGAACCGTAGTGATCTCCTCATCCTTTTGCTTTTGCTCACTTGCTTGAAGCAGAGGTTTGTTGCCTTCACTATGTCCTCTTTTTGTGTGGCCCACTATTCTTCTATCCCCTTCCCGGTCATCTCCACCACCAGGTCATTCCTGAGGCATCCCCCCATCTTTATAAAATCTGTCCTTCTGTAGTCCAGGACCCTCACCATTGTGTGGATTGTTTCTGTAGCTATCCTTATGTTGAACCACACTGTACAATGATTACTGGTCTCTAGGTAGTTTCCCACCTTGACATCTGCAATACTGTCCCTGTTTGTGAGAACCAGGACCAGTATTGCCCCATCACGAGTGGGTTCACTGACTAGTTGCCTAAAGAATGCCCCCTGCAGGGACTCTAGGATGTCTCTGCTTCTAACTGACGCTGCAGTTAAGAGGCTTCAGTCTACATCTGGTAGATTGAAGTCCTCCACCAGCAGCATCTCCGCTTTCCAGCCATTTTGCCAGTTTCTTCTAACATTTCCTTATTTAATTCCTCCCTTGGGTGGGAAGCCTGTAGATCACACCTGAGAGAATGGTGGCACCGCTCCTTGATTAGACGGTGACCTACAGTACCTCCACCCCCCCACCCAATTTCCCTGTATCTCCATCGCTTTTATGCTTTCCTCTACATAATGCACGACACCTGCTCCTTTTCTTCCCACCCTGTCCAATCTGAACAGCATGTATCCTGGTATGGCCATGTCCCAATAATGGCTATCAGTGCACCACAACTAGGTAATGATAACAATGTCCACGTCAGCCTCTGCCATCATGGCCTCTAAGTCCAGAATTTTATTTCCCAGGCTTCTAGCATTAGTACACATGACCTTCAAGATTTTGTTAGCTGTTTGCTTTTTGCTCCCCTCCTTATTCTTTTTGCTCCCCCTCCCTCCCCCTCTCTTCTGAATGCTTCCTCCCCTTCTCTCTTTTCCTGTCTCCCTGCTTCCTTGATTAGTTAATGTTGGTGCCTGCTCCTGGCTATGCTCATGACTATTACTCTCATGGTTGGATACAGAATTTTTTTCAAGAGGGTTACAGTTTTTCTGAGGGGGGAAGCACTTTCCCTGAGAAACGTATAATGATCCCATTAATGCTTAAATTAATCTAATCCTGGGGGGGGGGCACTCCCCTAAGGATCTCCCTGCCCTCTATCTCAGCTACTGTTTTTTTTTGTTTTCTTTTTGCCTAATGGGATAGCGAGTGCTACTTTAGTGCATAGCTGGATTCACTTGTAGTCTCTCTTTATCAACACACCTTATATTACACAGTAGTGTCTCTCACAGCACTCTTTTTATCTCTATATGCAACATACTCCCATTTTTGAACCTGTCTAACTCATTGAATTATTTAAATAATGTACCAGAAAGCAGCAAGTGGGGGCAGGGATAAACCTCATTTGCTAACTTTGATTTGCAGTGCTCCATGCCGTCTCTTCCTCTTGGCAACATTACAGTTTTTCTTGCACAACTCTCCCATCTGCTGAATTACAGTACATAAAGTATTGCAAAAACTTCTTTCTAGTGCTGTGTACCAGAAAGTGACAGTGCAGGCAGGAGTGTTTTGGGGAGTGGAAGAGAAAGAATAAAAAAAAAAAAAACTGCAAAAAGTACAAGTACGGAAACCTCATTAGGATTAGGAAGGGTAGCCAAAGTTAGAAAACAAAAGAACTTCAAGTGCCAGGAGGAGGAAGAACTACTTTAGGTAAAAGTAACCAAAAGATTTAAAGGAGTATTACAGTCAAAATTTGTAAAAGCATGCTATTCAGAGTATTTTGATTTGTGTGTTTAGTCCTGGTGAGTCCTTCCCCTTGTTTGCTATTAGGAGTTTTTTTCTCAATTTACCTACTGGTTTTATTGTCTCTCCTACTGTTTTATGGCCTCTGGTAATCTCCATATTACCATGGTTTATTGCCCTTCTTTTTCCTACAGTGCCTCCTAGTCCTGTCCCATGTGACAGTGATGCGTCCTTGACCATAGATTTATAAAGTACTATCCATTGGGCACTGAATGGTATATTTACAATGTGGCTATCACTTGAGGTCTAACTGAGTGGGTATTCTGTAAGAAAACAGCTAGAGTCTTTATTAATTACATCAAAGATGAGCTAGTGTAATTTCTGTACTTTTTATGACTGACTGTAGTTTGATGAAATTAAAAGCTTTAATAGCAAAATGTTTACTTCTGTTGGCTTGACCTAGACAAACATCTAGAAAACAAAAATATTGAATTAAAGTTATTTAGTTGAGGCCAAAACATCAGGCTTCTGTCTTCAGATACTGCTGCAGTACTTTCCCTCACTGGATCACTAGTCCCAGATGCATCACTGTTGCATGAGACAAGATGCACTGCAGGACAAAGAAGAGCAATAAACCAGTCTAGCATGGAGTACCCCATAGGTCATAAAACTAGTAGGAACATTTAGAAAAAACTCTAATGGCAGACAAAGGGAAGTGTACCCCCCCCCTGCAAATGGGGGTTCCCAAAAGTCTTCCAAAATCTTGCCTAGTTGCTCAGAGCCTGGAGGTGTTCGGTGTTAAAGCCATTTTAAATGGCAATGCTGTGAGTGCTTTTAGAGCCTCTGCATACTGTCCCTTTAAGGGATGTCTGCTTGCTATCATAATTAATCCAAATGTGGGGTCTGTGTGTTTCCCTGCTTGAGTCCCGCTCGACCTGCTGCCTAAGCGCTCTGTTTCTGCTGTCGCTGATTGCGCAGAGGGAGCACGTTATAGAGATGTAAATACTTGCTGGAAATTGTTTAGAATGATAATTAAGATGCAGTTTGTTCTAACCTGTTTTCTAGCAGCCTGGACTGTTTCTGTTATGCCCCACCATTTTGGTTCTGAACTACTGAAGTGGACCAATCGGATCATGAGAACTCTCTAGGGAGCTGACGGGCCAATGAGGATATAGCTAGTGATTGTGGGAAGTAAGGCTAGACCCTGGTGCCTTTTTTGCACCACTGAAAGCAGGACTAAGTGACTGGCATCTGTAGCCAGCCAATGGGATCGGGTGGTGCCCAAGCAGAGAAGAAGGCCTCATGCTGTTAGGGGGCAGATGCGTTGTGGCTGTGAATGAGGAAGGAGCTCTGAGCTACTGCGCCATTGAGTGTTCACGCGGGAAGCGCGTGAAAGGCCTGAGGCGGCCGTTGAAATCGCCGGCGATCCACGGACTAAATCCTCAGGGCAGCGGTCAGAGGAGGCTGTGTACAAGCACAGCTACCTACCAGGCTCAACCTGAAGAGGACTGGAGAATCTGCTGAATCGCGCTCGGTCTGTCAGGAAAGTTGAAGCTGCAGTGAGACTCCCAATAGCTGTGAGTTCGGTCGGGCCATAGAAGCAGCTGCCTGGTATGGTACCCCTCTGTTGTCTTTCATATAAATGTGTGGAGAAGTATCTGAAGTTCAGGCTCAGTCCAGTGAGTGATGTGAGAGCGCTTTTCCCTCTGGAGTTGTGAGTACTAAATCAGGGTAGCTCCATGTTAAACGTTGCTAGCCAGGGCAAGATTTTGTGGTTACCTTGCTGACTACATTAGCTGAGTCGGCTGGCTCCATCAAATTGTAGCAGGAATTAAATGCTTATCTGTGTCAGGGCCCCAACCAGCTGCATCGAGGAACTAGCCTTCAGAGCTTGGGTACCCATGGACAGTAACTTATAGGTTAGGCCTGTACACGGAGCTCTAGGTGAACATTCTCATACTGTAGTGGTAAGCTAATCAACCTGATTCCCCCCGGTCCTTATTGTCTCCCCTCGAATAAATCAGATTGCTTGTTTTGCAAAAGTACACTGGCTAGTTTGTGTATTAATGGGGAAATATTGCACAGTGAATGTGGTGTAACTGTACCTTGCTTTTTCAGGGGATCCCCGGAGTGAGCTGATTGGTTCAAGCCGGGGGTAAGTGTATATGGTAAGGACACTGAAATTGAACTGTGTGGGCCACTAGTGGGAAGAAAGGGGGGTTGCAGCAACCCAGAGGGCTGTGACCGAGTCAATCTCGACTGTTCTAACCCCGACCTCTGGGTGGAGGCACCCGTCAACGGATCTGGGCCCCTCACCCTGTCACAGTTAGGGCAGGCAGGGGTAGTAGCCCTTAGGATAGCGCCCCCTAGGGGTTACAGAAGGACACACCAGGACTAAACACACAAATCAAAATACTCTGCAGAACATATGTTTTTGCAGGTTTTGACTGTACTACTCCTGTAACTTTTTAAATATTTAAACCTCTGTATTTTAACTTTTTGTGATGTGTAAAATTCAAGGAACCATTTTATAAGTGCAATAATACACTTCAGGGTGTGCATTATGCAAATTGCTGCAGTATCTGGGTGCCTGAAGGCACTTGGTCTATGGCCTTATGTAGTAACACACTCCAGGATGTGCATTGTGATAGATTTGTTGTGCAACCTGGATGGGTGATATAGGTGGACAAGTCAGGAATTTAAAACCTAGTGCCAAGCCAGGGGTCTGGCTTCACTCTGCATACCAAAGCACAAGCCAAGCCAAGCCATTGCTGCTGCAGGCTGTCTTCTTCTACAAAAGTGACAGTGTTCCTCCTAAGTTTACAGAGACAACCCAGGAGCACTGGGGAGGTTGTGCGACTTGCTCAGGGTCACATAGTATCCAGGTGTAGGTTATGGGAGTCAAACTCAGGTCTGCTGGATGAACCAAGATCATTCACAGCTTGTTGCTCTAACCTCTAGGCTATATAGGACCATGAAAATTCGCTCCTGACTATTTTCTCCTTACAAATTCAGTCCCAACAACTCGCTCCAATGAAAGTTCGCTCCTGTAACAACTTGATACAACGTCAGTTCACTCCCGTGTGCAACTTTTCGCTCCCATATGCATTGCAAAACAAATTGACATTACAACAGCATTACAACAGCAGAAAGCAACTTACTGTATTAGTACTGATAGTCCTTAGAATTAGTCTGTCCTTAGTTACCCCTTAGTTACCATGTGTAGGCAGGAAGTGAAGTAGTTAGTTATTCAGTCGCTGTCTGCATTGATCCAGGCATGTTAAAAACACAATGCTTTATTAAGAAAATGTTAAATATCCATTAGATTTGGTAAGTCAAAAGTTTAATAGTCAAAGCTATGTGCAATTCCCCTAAGAAACTCCTCTGTAGTATGCTCCTCACTTTTACCAATAATGCAGGCAAGCTGTTCCACATTGTCACGAGACACCTTCCGAGAGGGGGAGCAACATTGAAAGTGCCGTCAGCATGCCACACCTTTGATCTTTCAAGGAAACGTAGATTTCTGTCTGTCCCAAATATCAATATCCTGTTGTTACCAGGGCCACTGTCATGTAAAAGAAATGTAACACTGTCAGTGCCAGAGTCCTGAGTGTAGGTTTTATAATGTTCTGAAATTACTAACTCCACAAGATCTTTTGGGTTTGGTGGTGCCCCATGAATCCGGACTCTCTGCACAGTTCTTTTTAGGTTATGGTCTATCAGCTTTCCTGTGGCTGCTAAAGACATATTTTGTTTTGCATGAAGTAATACCTGAGTGGTTGTATCATGGGTTGTTGCTGCTCTTTGTTTTGCAATACTAACAGCTACTGATTTCTCCACAGCACAGGGGTCTGATGCATGCATTTCCCTCGGCTCCCTGTTTGTGGAATGTATAGATAAAGTTATTCTTGTCCACAAGTGTTCTTTTTTGGTGCTCGGAGGTGATGAAGTGGCAAGTCATTTTCACTAAAGGTAGTTGCAAACAAAGCCGTAACCACAGACTAGGTTGTTTTATACTGCTAGCCATCCATTCTGGTTGGACCACATCATTGCACGTAGTCATTGCCAACTGGTGTTCTTCGCCCAATAATGTGGCTCTGTGTAAGACTGCGCTCTTTGTTTGTCAGTTGCTGTCAGTAGCTTTCAGTTCAGTAGCTGTCAGGTAATTGCATGTGGGAGTGAAATTGACAGGAGCGAGATCACAACGAAGTGAATGTTCATTGGAATGAATTGACGGGATTGAATACCACGGGAGCGAATTGTCGGGAGCGTATTGACATGTACCCAGGCTATACTGTCATACTCCAGCAAAAATGCAAATAACAAAGATGGACAAAAGTGCTTGCATTGATCATAACTGGCTCAGTTTGGCCTTGGCTCTCATGTGCTCAAAAAGGTCAAGCCAAGCCAGAGCCAGGCACTAAGCTTAAACTAGGCTTGAGCCTGCATTGACCTGCCCAGCTGTAGTGGGTGAGCCTGCATTGACTTGCCCAGCTGTAGTGGGTGGAGGCACTTGGCTTAAGACATCATGCCTCAAAACACATCTAGTAGAATTATAATTCAGATTTCCGGAAAAGAGACTAAAGTATCTACTGACCTATTAACAGTGTAGAGAACTGGAAATCCGTTATTCTTTTGCACCCTTTATCACCGAAATGATACAGGGGAAATCAGTAAGGCTTCTTTTGTTTATTTATTTTTATTTGTTGAGATCTTGGATAATACTTGTGAGTGGATGCTTGCTGATAGGTTCCGTGTCAGATACATTAGACAACAAGATACAATACTGAGGACAAATATACGAATACTGAGAAAAACATACATGGAGGTTACAGAATTCAAACATAAAGTACTAGGTATGCTGAGGCATTGTACAATGTATGCCCGCGTCAAGAAGTTAAGCAGACAGGATAGGGAAAGATACATTGGGAGTGGGAGGGCTAGGTGAGCAGAACACAGAGGGCAGGGAGGGAGGAGTGTAGGAATAGGTCAAGGGGGGCAAGGGGCAGAGCCAGGGAGGGGTAGGTAGGTGGGTGAAGTGCTGCAGTTTGACTATCATGTTATGACAGAGGCAAAGATAAGTGCTAGAGGCAGATTGTTGCTGTGTGCAGAGCCTTAGCGGGGGCACATGCAGTTACTTGTATCAATGAGGTGCTGGCGCAGTCTATGTTTAAAAGAGCCAATTGTTGTGGAGCCAGAGATGTCAGGGAGCAGTGCGTTTACCCAGAGGGGTGCATGGTGTGAGAACGCACGCTGTGCCATGGTAGTGTGGCATCTGGGCACTTGGAAAATTTGAGTGGCGGAGCTTCTGGTTTGTCTGGTATTCGTAGGCAGTGACAGTAGGTACTGCACCCCTGTTGGAAGCAGATTTAATGTGATTTTGTTTGGTGAGAAGGCAGGTTTGATACCTGATTCTGTCATTCAGTTGAAGCCAGCCAGCCCAGGCATAAAGTTCACAGGTGTGTGTGAGTACTGGTGCATTTGTGAGTAGGTGGCAGGCTTTGTTTAAGACAACTGAGATCCGTTGGAGTGCCACATCGGCAGCAGAACCATATATGGTCAGCCCATAGTCTATGAGGGAGACAACTGATCTGCTGATTACCAGGTTTAATGCTTCATGGATTAAACAATGCCTGTGGTGGTAGAGGATATTGATTCTGGTATTAATAGCTCTTGCAATGATATCAATATGCTGGGAGAAGGACAGGGAAGAGTCTATTGTAACTCCCAGGTATCCGAAATGTGGAACAAGCTCCAGTGTGTCTTCGCTGTCATTCCTTATAGCCAGGGGGTAGCTTTAGCTTGTTTTGGGCTATGGAATAGAGCATGGTCTTTGTTTTTTTATAGTTCATGACTGGTCTGCTCTTTAAGCCACTTTTCCGCAGATGCAAAGCCATTTTGGATATCAGTTTCAAGGAGTTCAGGGCACAGGTTGCTGGTAAAAATCACTATGTCATCAGTATATAGGAGCATGCAGCAATGGCAGGAGGCTGTGAGATTATTTAAGAAAACACTGAAGAGCAACAGTCCCAGAATGGACCCTTGCGGTACACTAGATCTAACAGGTCAGCTGTCTGATAGGAATTCCCTAATCCTGACCTGCTGGGAGCAGTGGCTCAAGTAACTGCTAAACCAGCTCACAGTTTCAGGTGCGAGTTCAATGTCAGATAGCTGCTTGAGGAGGCGCGCATGATGAACCATATCAAATGCCTTTGATAGGTCAATGAAGGCTGCTGCTACAAGGTGGCCTAGGTCTAAGGCGTTATGGATGAATTTGGCAAATTCAAGTAGGGCCGTGATGGTACAGTGACCGCCCCGGAACCTGTGTTGCTCTTGGCATAGGAGTTGGTATTGATTAACGTATTCCACCATCTGGTCAGCCCCAATCTGCTTGAGAGCCTTGGAGAACAGCGAGAGTATGGAAATCGGTCTGTAGTCATTATGTAAGGACCTGTCCCCACTTTTGTGTACGGGGGTTACTGTAGCAGACTTCTATCTTTGGGGAAATTGGGAGTGGAAGAGGGAAAGGTTAAGTATTCTGGTTATTGGTCCAAGTATTTCATCCAGTGCCAAGTGAACAAATTTGAGGTCCAAGGAGTCCCCACAGCAACTAGATTTTCTGAGAACCTTTTCAAGGTAATTCCTAGCATCTGCTTCGGAGACCATTTTGAAGTGGAATAGTGACTGGTTACGTGGTAGTGCAGGCGACCTCGTATTGCCTCTTAGGTTGGGGGTATTGAAGAAGTCCCAGGGGAGCACACTACTGAGGTCAGTGAAAGCATGATTCAGCAGATTGGCAATAAACAGAGGGCCCAAGGTTGGAACCCACAACAGTAAGCATAGCAGGGGCAGTTTTGGGGTCTTTCTCTTGATGTCATTAAGGCTGGCCCAGAAAGACTTGCTGCTGTTCCATGAGTTAATGAGGGCTTCTTTGTAATATGTACTTTTTACATGGTGAATAGCTCTCGTACAGTCATTGTGGGCCTTTTTATATCTTTGAATGTTTGCTGTAGTCCCTTGCGCTCATGCTATTTGCCAGATATGATCTCTTAAGGCAAATTGCTCCAGGAGTTCAGAGGTAATCCAGGGGTTAAAAAGCCATTTGGCTTTTCTTGTAGCAACTGGTGCGTGTTTGTCACAGACAGCATTAAATTTTGACACAAAGCGGTCAAGTGCGGTGTCCCCATCACTGGTTTTATGTAGGTCCATTCAGTCAAGGAGTTTTAGGTCTGACTTTAGTTGTGGGAAGTGGCCTTTTAGTAGCAGCCATTTTTTTATAGTTCTGTTGGGGTGGGGGTGGGGGGTTGCAGTAGTTGTTGTTCCAGTTGCATTTGACAGGGGAGTGGTCACTCAAAGAGTCAGGGAGAATGGTGAGATTGGAGATATGAGCAGGACGACTGGTGAGCACCCAGTCCAGCAGTGAGCTGGTGCTGGTCTTGTAGTTGCCTCATGTCAGAATCTCCACCATTTGGGAGAAATGGATAGCAGCTAGGGTATCCTTGATAGAGGTGGAGGCAGGTGAGAGCCAATTTGTATTAAAGTCACCTATCAGAACAATTTCTGTATTTAGACTCGGAGTACTGATGTAATCCAGCAGGTTGCTGACACCAGTCATGCTTAGTTTTGGTGGAATATATACTGAGAGCAGAGTAAGCACTCTATTATGTGCTCCTAAAAGCAGTCTAATGGCCAGAGCTGGCAGGTTGTCACTGCTACACGGGGGGGGGGAGGTGATAAGACATGTCCCTGGAGAGAGTCTTTAGTGTAGATGACACAGCCCCCCCCTTTTCGAGTGTTGGTCCTGTCTGTACAAGGTGGAAGAGTGATGGCAGTGTCTAGTAACTTCGGGGATAACCAGGATTCCACTACAGACAGCATGTCTGGGTTATGACGAGAGGCCCATACCTTCAGGCAGTCCATTTTGGGGAGGAGGCTGCAGATGTTTAGAGAAGCGAGCACACATCCAGTGTTTTTTTTGTGGTCGAATGTTGGGGTCATGTGGTGGACCAGGGTAGGGGTGCACACTGCCAGACATCAGAAGTAGAAGTAGTAGTAGTAGGCGAAGAAGGTATTCTAATATATGTTTATTATGTAGAGACTTCAGTATTGTACTGAGCATATGGGCTTTTGTGTTACCAACGTGGGTTACAAAACCACTGAAGAGTGGTACCATGGAGAGATCCTCGTGTGGGTATTCCAGGCCTGTGATCATAGAGGGTAACTGACGGATGTTGTGGGTTTCATCAGTGTAGGAAGAGGTAACTGTTCCATATACATTTAAGACTACAACCTCATGGGTAGCTTGAGTAGATTTGATGGTCCATTACAGGGACCCATGGAGGCGATAATGGTGAGTACAATGAGGCACTGCAATAATCCAGTATAAGTGGGAGACATTGTTGGTCCACAGGGAGGCAGTGAGTCTGGTATTGGGGTAAGGCAGCAGTAGATGATTTCTCATGCAAATTAGTCCCAGAAAGCTTTTGTCTGAGTTGATGGTTAGAATAGGACTAGAAGCAGTGAGTGAGATACACTTTTCCAAGTAGATGGTTCAGAGGGATGAACATCCCTAATGGCGGCAGCGTATAGGTTGCAAATTGGGAAGTAGTGGGCAAAGCAGAATCTGTGGAGGGAAGCAAGAAGAAGTTAAGTATGGCTTAGAGGTGGTTGAGCAGTTGGGTGGGGGCTGGTGGCAGACAGACAGCGGGGGTCCCAGAACAATGGGGGATTAAATTAAGTGGTGTGGGTGGGGAGAAGTCAGAGCTGCAGTGGGGAGGAGCGAAGGTTAGGCTTCTAATCCCTATACTCCATCAGACTTTACTAGAGTCATCCAGACAGGAAGGTACAGCTATTCAACCGAAAGGCAAAGAGAACCAAATAAATTGCTTCCTGATAAATTGTGGAAGCTGATCTGAGCCTATGTTAATTATGCCACAAACTTGGTAGTCTTCACAGACTTTGTTTGGATAGTTGTAAATTTAATTTAAAAACAAACACAGGTTACATTATGAGAGTATGTTATAACAGGTATTCTTAAAAAAATAGAGAGACTATGGTATACAGAAAGCTGAGTGCATATACTTTGGGAACATGGAACAAAAGTTGTGAAAATGTTTGGAAGAGCTGTTAGAGGATATAGGGGAAGTGCTGTGCTGAAATATAATTACACCCATGAAATTACGTGAAATCTCTGTTTCTGTATCTACATTTTTGCATAACAGGTACCTGAGGACTGGAGAAAGGTGGATGTGATTCCACTTCACAAAAGTGGGAGCAAGACAGAGGCAGGAAACTACAGACCTGTCAGTTTGACCTCTGTGGTAGGGAAAGTGATGGACTCACTTCTGAAGGAAAGGATTGCTGAGTACCTAGAGGCCAGTGGAGCACAGGACCCAAGGCAGCATGGGTTCACAGTGGGAAAGTCATGTCAGATGAATCTAATTGATTTCTTTGACTGGGTGACCAAAGTAGTAGACCAGGGAGGGGCTGTGGACGTGGCCTACCTAGACTTTAGAAAGGCATTTGACACAGTCCCACACAAAAGATTAATAATCAGATTAACCAGCCTGGGAGTGGGTCCCAGGGTGGTTGCCTGGGTAAGACACTGGCTGGACAACAGGACACAGAAGGTAATTGTAAATGGAGTCCACTCTGAAGAAAGGGGGGTTACTCGTGGGGTACTGCAGGGTTCAGTACTGGTCCAGTTCTTTTTAATGTCTTTATAAGTGGCATTGCAGAGGGACTGGAAGGAAAAGTATGCCTCTTTGCAGATGACACAAAGATCTGCAACAGGGTTGATACACAAAGAGGCAGGGAAAGGATGAGAAGGGACTTGGCAAGGTTGGAGGAATGGTCAGAAGTGTGGCAGCTTGGATTCAATGCAAAAAAGTGCAAAATAATGTGCCTGGGAAACAAAAATCCAGGGGAAGATTACACAATGGGGGAAGGGAGGTAGTAACAACAACAAAAATGGAAAGGGACCTGGGGGTAATCATATCAGATTACCTTAAGGTTGGCAGGCAATGTGAGAAGGAGGTAGGAGGGCTGGGGGATCCTGGGATGTATAGGGAGAGGCATCACCAGCAGAAAATGAGAAGTTGTTATACCTCTGTACAGACAGTTGGTGAGACCCCATCTGGAGTACTGCGTCCAGTTCTGGAGACCCCATCTCTGCAAGGACATAGACAGGATGGAGGCAGTCCAGAGGAGGGCAACCAAAATGGTGCAGGGTCTGCAAGAGAAGCCATACTCGGAGAGACTAAAGGAGTTTAATATGTATACCCTTGAGGAAAGGAGGGAGAGGGGGGACATGATAGAAACTTCTAAGTACCTCTGTGGAATCAACAAAGTCCAAGAGGATAGCATCTTTCAGAAAAAGAGATGTGCAAGAACAAGGGGACACAATTTGAAGATAGAGGGGGGATGGCTCAGGGGCAATGTGAGGAAGTATTTTTTCACAGAGAGGGTGGTGGACACATGGAACAGCCTTCCTGAGGAGGTTGTGGGGTCTAAAACTGTGGGAGAATTCAAGAATGCATGGGACTGACATAAGGCAGTTCTTGTGGGGGGTAGGAAGAAACAGGCTATTGGTTAACTAGGATCTGCAGCTTATCCTGTAGGTAGGGAAATGGGCAGACTAGGTGGGTCAAGCGGTCCTTATCTGACGTCAAAGTCTATGTTTCTATATTTTACAACCCCCAAGAAATACAGCATCACCTTTCCATATGCCTCAGCTGACGCCTAGCACCCCCACTACAAGTCCCATTCACACAAATAAGTAGTCTCTCTCCCCTACCCCAGCTGACTCATCTGCACAATTATTGTCCATGTGAGCAATTCCATGCTGTGACTATGTGCATAAGTGGTGACACTCAGTCTTTCACCCATCCTATACATTATAGCACCCTCTCGAGTCAGTTTCTTTAGTAATATAGTGACCCTTCCCTCGTCTCCAATCTCTAGACTGATTGCCCTCCCTGGCACCTAGAAGGCCCCCATCCCTGGTCATGCCTAACAGCATCTCAGCTGCTGCATTTGACACACAACATTCCTTCCCCTTCCTCCCCTGCAGTTCCTGTTGAAGCACTGTGACCCCTATGCTGCCTACCTGTGGAAGTTACATGGGCAGAGGTTGTAGTAGACCATGGCAAGAAGTGTGAGGGTCACAAAGCTTTGGGAAGGCCTTGCAAATGATTTACATGTTGGTCCCACACTCCTTCTTCCTATGGTCACAAACATTTAATTGACCATGTAGCTTTATAGCTGACCCTGCTGGGAAGGAAAAGTGGTGCCTAACTCATGATGAATATGAAGAAGAGCAGACAGTGCCCAGCATTGGTTCATTACACAGCTGCAGTAATATGATTTGACTTCTCTTTCCAGTCTTGACTCTAAATTCCATGCTGGCTGGCAGCAATGGTATTGGTTGGAGGGACAAAGCTCTGAATGGGAGATTATGGTGGTTGCTGTCAGCCAGTGTGAATGAATGGGAGGGTCATTACTGTTTATTTTTTGGGATGGGCATCTGGGTTGGTGTGGTAGGGATCAGATGAGGAGTGGAGCATAATTATTTTTAATTTGGGGAGATGGGACTCTGGGTGAGTTGGTTTGTGAAGTACTCCATTGCAAGGGCATCATGATTAGGGTGTTGTGATTTTGGTGATGGAATGAGAGTAAAAATAACTGGGGCATCTGGGTGTTTAGGGCTCCGTGTCTTTTGGGCTTTGGAAAATTTGTATGAACCTGCTGTTCCGGACAGAGTGCCATCTGTGTCAGGTGTCTTATTGTACTAGAATGTTCACTGTTTAGCTGAGGAGCGCCACCTGTTTCAGGTGTTTTCTGGGTCTCAGAGTTGGTTATATAAATATCTGGGGGGCTGGGGAGGCGGGGACCCCCACAATATCATATTAGTAACTGTGAGAGCAACAGTGCTTTGACTTGTGTTTCTCTGCTATTCTTCGGTGAGGTGCACTGTACAGTTCCCTTTTTTTAATTGCCGTGCGATGTTCCTTACAGTATTACTAGTCTCTTGTGCTCCATTTCCTGACACAATAAAGTCGGCACCCTAAAGGACATTGCGGTTTTTACCCAGGCACCGTCATGGGTGATCCTTGGTTGTGGTCAGTTGGGTGGGATCAGAAGTTCGATAATGTGTCGTTTTTCAGATTCTGTACTATGCTTGACCTCTTTAAGTGAGATGTGGAAATTGTGCATAATCATTCAGCATTTGATGAGCAGATGGTGAAACGTGGTGAGGCAGCTTCAACCAATACTATTTAGGGGAGGATCTAGGAATAAAGCATAATTGATCAGACAATCTTTTGCTGGGAGCCTTTCCACAAGACTGACACTCTAAACTGCAGTTTTTTCATGGTGATTTGCATATACTTCTTACAATGCTTTGCATAATTGTGTCATGTGTAATTCTGTATTTCTTTAAAACCTGACTTTATTGTCAATGCCCTTCCCAGGTAACAGTCACCAAGTGCTTTTGTTCTGAGGTTCATTGTCTTTTTGACTGCTTTCATATTATGGGCTTACCCTGACCTAAATCCATAAGGCCATAATAGGGCAGGTTCCTCCTTCCCCTGGGCTGAGATACAGATGAGGCACACTGATGAGTCCTGAGAAGGGTGAAACACATGCCTTTGTCTTCTGTTCTCAGCCTTTTCTGATTGTATGAGAGGTAATTTGCCATTATATACTCTTGCTTAAAGCAGAACCAGTGTTTAATCATTCATTTATGGTGATTTAGATACACTTTTAATGCTGTTTTTCATTTTTTTGGTATGTATACATTTGTGGTTCTCAAAATTATTTAAATATCTCTACATATTCGACAGCTGACACCTCTTACTTAATAATTTCAGTGAAATGAGAAAACTTGTTACTCACACATTGACACATTATTATGTGCAGAAGTGATGTAACTGCTAAAATGCCTGCACGTCTGTTTAGTTAACATTTCTACACACCAGGAAATATACATTTAAGCATAGTACCTCATTTTCAGGTATGTCCTGGGTGGACAAGTACAGCTGTAAGGTTCCACTAATACTGGGTTGGCAGTGTAGCCTAGATGTTAGAGTAGCAAGCTGTGAATGATCTCAGTGCATTCAGCAGACACTGGTTTTATTCCCATCATCTCCGCTTCCATACAATGTGACCCTGAGCAAGCCACTTAACTGCCTTGTGACCCCAGGATACACCTGGAGATGGTCCCTTGGAAACCATTGTAAATAAGTCTCTGAATCCATGGTATATCCATTTCTCAGGAATAAAATAAAAAATATATATGTATCCTTTTCTCATGAATAAAAATAAAAACATTTCAGGGCTAGGACTTATAGCAATACATATAAACAAGTGTATACATGCGATTATAGTGCACACAGTACAAATATAACAACTGTAATTACAAATAAAATGCATAGACTGTAACTGTGAATAAGGGTAGGGGAGAGAGGGAGAGAGCTCAGCGATAGATGTTAGCATGTGGGGTACTGAAGGTGCAGGGATGTGACCAGCAACACTGGGTAGAGTGAAAGTATAATATGCTTGAAAACTGATGAGGTGGTAGTGACTTTAAAGGTGATAGGAAACAATTTTTATACCTGTTGACGCCCTCCAGTTTTCCTTTTAGTGAGTGTTCTATAATCAGATGAGTTTTTACCAATTTGTAAATTAATAATGATGTTTTTTTTTTGTTGCCTTTGCTATCACCTTGAATCACTCTCTCCTCAGCAGCGACTGCTCTTTCTTTTAATCACCCTGGATCACTCTCTCCTCAGCAGCGACTGCTCTTTCTTTCAATCACCCTGGATCACTCTCTCCTCAGCAGCTACTGCTCTTTCTATCATATTACCTGAGCATTCTATGACAGCACTTAACCATTCTGAGCCATTCAGATAACTAGTATGGAATGGTTTAACTATGTCAATGAATATTTTGAAAATATGAAAAGAAAGAGCAGTAGCTGCTGAGGAGTAAGGGTGAGAGAAGCTGACCATTGGTAAAATCGATTTGGCTTCAATTCCGAGCACATGAATTCAGATTGGCTTTGGGAATTTGGCTGAATCACTTCAGGTCCCAGTGCAGTGACTGAGAGGTCAGTACATGAAGCAGAGGCAGGGGGCCAGCGAATGATCACAGTTGCAGTAGGTGGGAGATGAGACAGCTGCCAGCTGTCTGAGACTTCAGCAGTAAAACAGTTTGTGCTACACCTTTATTCTGTTTACCCAGTGTGGCTTCCTGGCATTGTCAGCTTAGCATTAGTTCACTGTTTTTCTTGATAGCAAGAAATCCCTATGATCTGTGGGGACTGTCACTGGTGAGGATTTTCTGGACAGCATCAGGTTTTCTCTAGGCAGAGAGTATGCCTGTACCTGGACTGCAGTACTTGACAATCAGTCATCTAGAGGGAGGCTGTCTGTGTGGTGATACTAAGTCAGTGTATTTTACCTGAGAAGTCTGGTGGTTGTCTGGTGTCTACTCAGCCAGCTGGGGGAGTCCTACTGCATAGTAACAAAGAAACATAGAATTTGCTGGCAGATAAGGACCTCTTGGCCCACCTAGTCTGCCCATTTTTCCCTGCCTATAGTATCACCACAGGTCCTGCTTCATCACCAGCCCATTCACCCCCCTCCCTACCATTCTCTAACATTCCCTTATGCCTGTCCCATGCATTCTTGAACCCCACCACTATTTTTGCCCCCACCACCTCTACTGTAAGACTGTTCCAAGAATCCACCACTTTCTGTGAAGAAGTACTTCCTCGCATCTCTCCTGAATTTATCCCACTCCAGCTTCATATTGTACCCCCTTGTCCTTGAGCACCTTTTTTTCTGAAAAATACTTCCCTCCTTACCTTATTTATCCCTGTGTGGTATTTAAAGGTCTCTATCATATCCCCCCCTTCCAGGTATGCATATTTAGGTCCTTAAGTTTCTCCTCATAGGGCTTCTGATACAGACCCTGCACCATTTTAGTTGCCCTCCTCTGGACTGCCTCCACTGTTTATGTCCTTCTGGAGATGTGTTCTATAGAACTGGACACAGTACTCTAGATGGGATCTTACTTGCAATCTATTCAGAGGCAACACCACCTCCCTCTTTCTGCTGATGATACCCCTCCGTATGCACCCCAGTGTCCCACTAACCCTCCCAACTGTCTTGTCGCTCTGCCTGGCCACCTTTAGGTCATCCAATATGATTACCTCCAAGTCTCTTTCCTGCTTGGTGGTCGTCAGCATCATTCCTCCTATTCTGTACTCTGCCTCTGTGTTTCTGTGCCCCAGATGCGTTACTTTGCACTTTTTCACATTGAAACTTCGTTACCATACCCTTGATCACTCCTCAGATTTTCTCAGGTTTCTGTTCATCCTTTCTACCCCACTGAAGTGTCAACTCTATTGCAGATTTTGGTGTCACCTGCAATGAAGCAGACCTTCCCTTCCATCTCTTCTGGAATGTTACTTATAAAGACATTACAGAGGACCAGTCCCAGCACTGATCCCTGAGGCACCTCACTGCTCACCCTCCCTTCCTCTGAGTGAACTCCATTTACCAACACCCTCTATTGCCTATCCCCTAACCAATATTTTACCTAGTTTACCACCTTTGGACCCACTCCTAAGCTACCCAGTTTGCTTACTAGCCTCCTATGTGGAATGGTGTTGAAAACCTTACTGAAATCTAGATAGGGCACATCCACTGCTCCACCCTGATGTAATTCCTTGGTCACCCAGTCAAACAACTCTATCAAATTCATTTGATATGACCCTCCCCCAGAAAATACTTGGTGCCTCAGGTCTTGTAACCCACCGGATTCAAGATATTTCACAATCCTTCCCTTTGGCAGTGACTCCATTAACTTTCCTAACATTGAAATCAGGCTGACTGGCCTGTAATTGCCAGCCTCCTCCCTGCTACCAATTTTGTGAAGTGGGACTACATCTGCCCTTCTCTAGTCCTCTGGAACCACTCCTGTTTCCAATGAGCTGTTAAATAGGATTGTCAGAGGTGCAGCCAGTACCTCTACACTAAATTTTTCAGGGAACTAAGTGGCAGTAATTAATAAAAACTAAGTACGTCCAATGTACAAAGAAGTTCACTTTTTAACAGGAATGTCATATATATATATATATATATATATATATATATATATATATATATATATAACAGGGACAAAATACAGACACAAAAATGAGTACAGAGGTAGAAAAAACTAAAGGCAGTCCAGCACTTTGCCTCACAAATGAGGATTCATCAGGGATAAGTTGCCTAAGTTTCAAATAGTCCTTAAATACTCTTAAAAGCACACATTACTTGTGCACTATTATTTCATAATCTAACTTCAGTAACGAGAGCATGGATTTTAATACATTGAATTAAATCATCACATTTGAAAAACAATGAAATGACAGACTATACAATTAAAACATCTGACAATTAAATACGTAACAATGCAGATTAATTTATTTGTCAAACATTAATTATTATTGAACACAAATTAAATAAGCAGGCTAGATCATTATGAACTCATGCTTGCTGAATGTTCAAGAAAACTGCTTGATCTTCAATTTATATCATTTATGAGATCTAAAAGAGCTTAACTGAATGGGTCGTGCTACTCCAACTTGAAAAATTACAACACAGAAAATGAAGAAAAGACACATATCATTAATAATGGCACACTAGAGCTGTGTGGAAAAAAAACTTCCACTGGCAGAACTTTTTATGAAAGTTGAATTTTTGCTTTTCTGAAAGTTCAGAAATCAGTCTGGCAAATTTTGCAGAAATTTCAACTTAGAATGGTGGAATAAATGTAGATTAATATATTAAACTGCGGAACAAAATTTTGTAGAACTGATCACAGTTAGAGGTCAGTTCTCTGGAATTTCTTTTGGCAGTTAATACATTAATCCACAGTTCATACATTCATTCCTCAGTTCTGTGAGTCACTGAACTGTGGAATGAATGTATGAATTCTGTATCGCTGACCCTTATATTTATTTAATGTTTCCCTGGTGTCTATTGGCACCCCACCTTCCAATTGCTGGCCCTGTAATAATTTAATATGTTTCCCTGGTGTTCAGTGGCACCCCCACCCACTGATCGCTCACTACTGTTTAAGTCTCTGGCATCTAGTGGCCCCCCACACTGCCCACACCAGGTTGTTTGCACCAACCTGCCACCCCCTCTTTCCATAGTCTTCAGTACTGCAGAGAGCCATAAAGCAACTGGCACAGCCCTCCTCTCACCACCTTGGCTGGCTGCCATATGCAATGGCAGGGAGCACACAACCTGTGTACTGTAAAGGGAGCACGATACACAAGTCACATGCTCCCTGTCAATGCATACGCAGTCAGCTGAGGTGGTGAGAGGAGGGCTGCACCACTTGCTGTATGGTTCTTTGTGGCACCAAAGAGTATGGAAAGGGAGAGTGGCAGGTTGGTGTACCCAACCCTGTGTAGGTGGTTCAGGGGGCTGCTAGATGACAGGGACTTAAATGGCACTGAGTGATCAGAGGGTGGGGGTGCCACTAGACATCAGAGAAACATTAAATTAATATGGGACCAGTGATTGGAGTGTGGGGTGGCTCCACTAAGCACCAGGGAAACATTAGATTAATATGGGACCGGCAATCGGTGGGTAGAGGGTGCCACTAGACACCAGGGAAACATTAAACTGATATGGGGCTGGTGATTGGAAGGTGGGGTGGGGGTTGACACTAAACACCAGGGAAACAACTAAATATGGAGCCAGCGAGTGTAAGGTTGGGGGTGCCACTAGACACCAGGGATTTGGAAACATTAACTAAATATGGGGCCAGTGATTGGAGGGTGGGGGTGCCATTAGACACCAGGGACACATATTAAATTAATATGGGACTGGTGAACAGAGGGTGGGGGTGCCACTGGACACCAGGTAAAGTTTTATTTTTCTGTTTACTGGGGACAGCACAAAACTGATCACTTAACTGAGGAATGATTACATGAACTGTGGACTAATGTATTAGTTCCACAGTTCATATGTATTAGTCTGCAGTTCAGCAAATACATTTTGTGGAACAGGGCAAAAATTCACCAAACACATTTGGATAACTTCCAATTTCGCCAGTGGCAGAAGTTTGGAAAATTCAGAGAAAGTTGAGAAATTTTGCAATACTTCCGCTAAGCACAATTAGCAAATTTTGCCCAGCTCTATTGCATATCAAGAAATCCAAACATCAAAATATACTTCAATTTATTGCAATTATTTCACATGTTACCCCTTCAGCTAAGATTCATATTTGTATTCACATCATATAAAAAGATGCAAGTAAAATACCAAATGGTGGACATGGGCAGAGCAGCAAGATGGCCATGATGCTGCTCCGTTCCACACTGCATGGTTTATCGCTCCCATTTGCCGACTTTAAATAGTAATTCTATTTTTTTTTTCAAATTGTTTAACCAGTTGAGACACACTAAGCTGAAAGCTTTTTTACAGGTGCAACCTGGGAGTACAGGGAAGTTAAGTGACTTGCTCAGGCTCACTCAATATATGCAAGTGGGGGCTGTGGGATTCAAACCCAGGTCTAAAGATTTGCAGCTCAGAGCTTTAAACCACTGCGCTATACTACCTCTAATTCTTCTTTTTTTTGTGAAAGAAACCCATATTACTATATTAGTTTTACATATTTTAACTTATAGTTTGCAAATGGGTTTCCTTTTAACTGGGAAAGGCACATAGCGGCTTTAATTTGAGCGTCTGTCTGTCTGTACGCTGGTTTGGCATTCTGATCAATGTTACTCCAACCAGAATGAAAGAAACTCAAGAGAACCATTTGGAACAAATTTATGAATACAAATCTAAGTCATTTTGGTCTTTAGCCTTCAGCATTGTCTTTTCATAATATGGAAGCTACTCTAAATAGGGTTTTGCATTACCATCTGTCTGTGCTGGGCTGGTCGGCTGATGGTGCCTGGCGACTTCACAGTGTCAGGTTGGACCTCTCAAATTAAACATAAGGCATATTGCTCAGTGTTTTTGGTTTTCAGAGTGGTTCTTTGCCCAGATTTGAGCCTTGTGAGGGCTGCTGAAGGCAGAATTTGGTGGCCTACTGTGAATTAAATGGCTGTCAACAAGGATGAAGACGGAGGTCAGCAGAAAGGCTCTTACACATTGACAAAAGGTGACCCTCCTCATAATGGAGATCTTGGAGGATGCTAGTATTGGGAAATTCTATGGAAACAATCCCTGGAATCCACCAAAGGTTTCTAAAATTCATGAGATGAAGTTCTTTGGAAATTCAGACAGACTACATTCAGATTTTTAAACTGGAGAAAGGAATTAAGCCTGGTATTTTACCAGCTACTACTTACAATGTCATTGTCCAGATTTGAAGTAACACATTTTCATCATATAATGGAGAAAGTGTTGAAAGTTCATAGTCTCATGAATGGAACTGATATCGTCGGTAACAAATGAAGATTTGCCTGAGATGCCCCGAGTGGGAAATGGGTGCTAATGTACCAGGAATTTAAGAAATGATAAAACTGGTGAATGAAAGCTGAACTTCAGGTAGCCAATGTTGCTTTTATCCTTCAAGCCACTGATGGGATTTTTCTGAGGTAACGGAGTAAAATTCTGAGTTTTAAGTTTTGTTTGGAAATAATGCTGAGGCATATAGTGGAACATTTTGTGGAGATCAACTGGAGATATTTGGCCCCCCCCCCCCATGGACCTCACATTTCTCGATGTAAGAGGCATAAAAGTTGCTCTTGATTAAGTTCAAAGTTATTTACCTTTTGTATATAGACTCCTGAACAAAACTGTTCCACATGCTCACTGACTGCCCTGTATAACCAAATTCCTTGCTCCTTGCTTTGCCTGACAATGAGGAGCCATATATTTATATTTTTTGAGCTGCAATCTACTTAGACTCTTCACAGTAAAGGGATCCTTTTAAATTCAAACTTTCTTGTTTGATGTATTTTAATTCTGATTTCATTTAAATGGGTTTCAGGATGCTATTTAAGAAGCCTCTGCCTGCTTGCTTTCCCAAGGAAGTATGAAGGAGAACATTGTTGATAAACTGTGATTTTGTAGTTTGGATTTCTGATGGGCTCCTGTTCCAACAATATAATATGTAAATCCATGTTTTGCCTTACAACTAATTGACTCCAGAAACATGATTGGAGCCTTTATCAACTGATGGACGTCTGAGTAAATGGAGCCTGAACACTGATTCCAGTAATGGACTCCAGTTTATGGAAATACAAGCTGGCTTTAGTTGTAAAAAATATTTAAGGTATATTTAAGCCTGTATGTTTGCTTAAATAATTTACAAAGCATTTGTGTATTTGTTCACCTTATAGTGATCAGATATGATTATTATCTATTTAAGGATGAGAGGATTTTTACTGTTGACCGATTTAGGTACTGCTGTAAATATTTACAGAATACTTTTACTTTTAAGTATGTGTTTGTATGTTGTCTGCTTTGTAATGGCTAATGCAGAACAAATAAACCTTTGACTTGACTTGAAAATACCAAATAAAACATTTCACTACTAATTGATTATTTTCATTTGGTCCTACCACTTACACATAGATCTGCAGTATATAAAATTAAAGTCAGGTAATTTTTTTAAAAAAATAGCACATATTTTAAATGGAGCATGATCAATGTGGACTTAATATATACATGGGGGTTATTCCAGGAAATACAGGCAGGGAACCAGAAATTCTGCTAGTATTATGGTAGCAGTAATACAGTACCCTTGATGCGCCCAATCTGGCCCTTCTGCTTTACCGACTTTCAGATTAACAAGTTCTTTCACAATACTCTCCTCTGAGAAAGGACTAGTGTCCACCTCCCTCCCTCCAATGCTCCTGTTACTTTTTTGTGGCGCCTCTCCTTCTCCTTCCTCTGTGAACACTGAACAAAAGTATTTGATCTGCCTCATTGACTGTACTGCAGATTTTGAATGAGAACATCTGTGGGTTGAGGGTTTTCCCTGGAGAGTGGATTCTTTGGCTTGCTGTGAGCAGGTGCAGGGGTCTGGTGAGTATTCTAGCTGCTCAAGACTTTGACCTTTAACTTGTGCTTCATCCCTGTGGAAAAAGGCTCAAATTACAATGCAATACATAAATGTCAATTTCTGCAGTTTCACATGAGTGTAAGAAGAGGCTAAGTTATTGTTGTCTACTGATTATTTACAGTAACAGAGAAAGCAAACATTTTTTAACAAAATCAATAATTAACCAGCTTCAAACTCCCCCATTGAATTCCATCAATCCCAGAACAGCGACATGTGCAAGGACCTCGAAACAATGTCTTAAACTAGTTCAAGCAATCAGTGAATTAGTAGACTCAGCAGCAAGCCCTGAATGCTTTTAACAAAAAGTTTACGGAGTTAAAAATGAAGACTATTTTTAATATGCACTCAGAAATAGAAACAGAGAAAATGGGGGCAGAAAAAAAAGAAGCATTTATCAATGCCAGATGTTCGCCGCTGGTATTGATGTTGTACTAGGTCTAGGTGCAGATACCTGTGCCAGAAGACTAATATGGGCTGGGTTTGGGATGGACTGAGCATGGACGGGGCAGTTACGGCGGGGCAGCAACAGACTCTCATTTAAATCAGAAATAACATGCATAAGCTGCAAGGGGAGGGTCCTTGCTGCACGCTCAGGCAGACTTGATGGACCAGGTGGCCTATTTCTGCTGGCAAATTTGTATAAGGCCGAAACTGATCTAGATAGCAGGGGAATGTAGACTAGCAATGTTTGCACTAACCACTGAGCCACTTAACTTCACTTTCTAATTGCTGTGGTACGCACACGCTGACTAATAGATGTACACATATATGCATATATATTTCAGTGAGTATAACATAGCAGTGCACCATCTACACACATGTTTACAGATTAAAAGAAAAGACATTGCTGGCCCGATGGTGCTGAAGGTTGAGGCACTTGGCTCCACACCTCATACCACACCGGCGACCCAGGTTTGGGAATGGACTCGAGCCATCGGGGGTCGGAGGATCAGAGGAGGATCATGCATCTCAATGGATGCTCTCCTCCTCCTCCAGGGTGGGTTCCTGGGGTGCCTTGAGCACCCAATGCACCAGTGCCTGTGGAAGCATGGGTATTGGGGCACAGGTGGTTCTTCAGAACTGGGAAGGGGAGGACGTTGTGGCACTTGCCAATGACATGTGTCAGCATGTCGTCTGCCTGGATGTCAGTCCTGTGCGTCGACGTCCTCAGGGGTAGTGGTACCTAAGAGGGAGAAAATGCAGAAAAAACCCTACTCTTTCCCAAGATGACGACTGACCGAATCCCGGACTAAATGCCATGGGCAGACCCCAATGTGTGCAGGTGCATCAGAAGGAGGAAGGTAAGGGGGAGGAAGGCTGACACTCTAGGGGCAGACTTTGCTGTAGAATCACTGGGGGTGATCAAGTCTGAAGGAGTGGGGTGAGTGGGTGGTAAGTTGGGATAAAAAGAAAATGCAAAAAAAAAAAAGAAATAAAGAAAAGACATTAAGGGACAATTTTCTTCTTTTCAGGCTCTGAGGGACATCAGAGGGTGAGGAATTGCTACTAGACACCTTAGTTAAATAAGCAATGACATGCAGAAGGCTGAAACTGATCTAGATAGTGGGGAAATGTAGACTAGCACTTTTTGCACTAACCAAAGAGTCACCTAACTGCACTTTCCAATTGTTGTGATACACACATGCTGACTAATACAAATACACATTTATGCATATATATTACAGAATAACACAGCAGTGCACTGTCTGCACACACATAGAGCATTTACACACACACACACACACTCACTGCCTTATATGGAGTATACAGTTTGATCATCGAAGTTTCAACATCGACTCCCCGACATCGAAACCCTGACATCGATGGACTTTGCATCGATGGGGAGATGTTTCTTTGATGGGGGTAAGCACCTAATTCCACTGTCTGTGTGACATGGAGTTAGATATTTAAAGTAGGGGGGGTGCAAGGGCACAGCCCCCACATGGGGGGAGCAGGGGGTACAGCCCCCCTGTATTGATACAATTAAGAGTGGCGGTCTGTGTCGGCATGTTGTGGGTCATTGTTAGGATGCATTGGTGATGTCAGTGGGATTGCCTTGATGTGAAGAACTGCAGCAAAATTTCCGTCACTATGGCTTGGTGGAGCCATTATATGGCATTTGTTTACTTATACATCTATGCCTAACTTTTACTGTATTTTGGATAAGCACTGTGTTTTGCACTAACTCATTGTACTAATCTACTGCATGATTGGGTAACTAAGATAGGACCAGGAAGGTGCGGTGGATGTGGCCTTTCTGAACTTCAGAAAGGCTTTTGACACCATGCCCCATAGAAGGCTGATTAACAAACTGCACAGCCTGGGGTGGATCCTAAAATAGTTCTGTGGGTGCAGAATTGGCTGACTGGCTAGAGTTGGAGGATTGTGGTAAACAGGGGGTACTCTAGAGAGGGAAAGGTGATGAGCAGGGTGCCACAGAGGTTGGTGTTGGGGCCGATCCTCTTCAATGTCTTTGTTGGGGACATTGCAGATAGACTGGACAGGAAGGCATTTCTCTTTGCAGAGGATACAAAGGTATGCAATAGGGTGAACATGCCAGGGGGTGTTGAAAGAATGATTGAAGACCTTAAAAACTGGAGAGCCAGCCCGGTGGTGCTGAGGGTTGAGCCACTGGATGCCATACCTCATGCTACACTGGTAACCTGGGTTCAGGAGCAAGCCAGGGTCATCGAAAGCCAGCTGGGGGGAGGGAGGGAGCAGGATTGAGCAGCCACAAGACAGCTCTCCTCTCCTGGGGAGGGACCTTGTCGCAGTCCAACTGCCCCCAGGTGGAGTCCTGAGGTTAGCACAGGCAGGCAGGTTGCAAGCAGAGGGAGGGCACTGTGGAACCACAGTGTGTGCGTGCCTCCACAGACACATGCGTGGCTGTGGCATGGGGAGTCGGGCAAAAATGTGGAAAAAACAGGGGCATAATCACAATAAAAAAAGCTGGAGAAATGGTCTGAAGAATGGCAGCTGGAATTCAATACAAAGAAGTGCAGGATCATCCAGACAGGGCACAAGAACCCAGGGGCAAAGTACAAAATATGTGGGGAGGTAGTGACAGTCACAAAGCAGGAAACGGACTTGGGAGTTATCATCTCGCAAGACCCAAGAGAAACTAGGCAGTGTGATGAGGTGACTGGAAAGGTGAACCAGATGCTTGGATGCACAGTGAGGGGTATCAGGAGTATAAAGAGGAAGGTCATCTTGCCCCTGTATAAGACACTCATGAGATTGCACCTAGAATACTGCATCCAGTTCTGGAGGCCCCATCTGAGAAAAAACATAGACAAGGTGGAGGCGGTGCAGTGGAGAGCAGCTGCAATGGTGCAGGGCATATGGGATAAGACCTATGAGGAAAGACTAGCCAAGTTGATATTTAAAATATTTATTTCATGTGGGTAAAGCATTTAAACCATTTTAAATATAGAATTTTTATAGGATATGCAAGTTGAGATTCGATATATGAAATATCGAATCTCAACTGGCGTATCCTGTAAAATATCACTTACAGCGTGGTCATGCTTTTACCCATTATTGCTAATGAACTTGCACAATGCAGATCTGCTGAGAGGCAGTTTCAATGTGGTCTTCCTTTTATACATTTTTACAATGTGTTTTCCTAGAATATACTAATTGCCAGCAGATTAGGCCTTACGGTCTATCGAGTCTGCTCGAACCTCAGATCCCTAGTTGAGTGCTGAGGCCCCCCCCTTGTGTTCCAGATATCCCTATCATCTATCCCCACCCCCCTGGGCCAGGCCATCATCTGATACATCTGCTTTCTGTGTCTGTCCCACCCTCTCTTGAAGCCCTCCACTGTGGATCTCTGAGCCAGCTCACCAGGCAGCGCATTCCAAGGGTCCACCACCCTCTCAGTGAAAAACCTCCTCCTCTTTTCCCCCCTCACCCTTCCACCTTCCAACTTCAAACCATGCTGTCTGGTGATACCTCCCTGCTTTAATCTAAAGATCCCCTCCATGTTTACCCTATTTATTCCCTTGAGGTACTTCAAGACCTCAATCATGTCCCCCCGTCTCTCCTCTCCTCCAATTTAAACAGGCAGAGCTCCTCAAGTCTGTCCTCATACGTCAAATCCCCTAGTCCTCGTATCATCTTAGTTGCCTTCCTCTGTACCCTCTCCAGGAGCTGTATGTCCCTCTTCAAGTGTGGTTTCCAGTACTGTACACAGTACTCAAGGTGTGGTCTAACCAGTCCATTGTACAGCGGCAGAATCACTTCCCTGCTCCTAGAGGTGATCCCCCTTACGATGCATTCCAACATCCTGTTTGCCTTGCTAGCCGCTGTCCTGCACTGCTCAGAGTTATTCATACATGCATCCACCATGACCCCTAGGTCTTTTTCCCCTGCTGAGGCCTCTAGCACCTCCCCTCCCAGGGTGTACCTGTGTTTAGGGTTTCCCCGCCCAAGATGTAACACCTTGCACTTGGTGATATTAAAATTTAATTTCCATGTGTGAGCCCAGCTTTCCAGGGTGTCCAGGTCCCCTTGCAGTGCCAACCTCCCCTCTTCCCCCTCAACTACTGCTCCCATCTTGGAGTCATCAGTGAAGAGCCTCATTTCACACCCTATACCCTCCCTGATGTATGCATTAAAAAGGACTGGACCCAGGACCGAGCCCTGCGGTACCCCACTACCGACCTCTCTAGGGTTCAAGAGCTCTCTATTGCTATCTATTTAGCCCAGATAATTCACAGAAGATGTGGCATCTTATTTTTAGTGGGGCTCTACATTTTCACAATATTATGCTACATTGCATAAATTCACAACACGCTGAAAACAATATTTTACATCTGGACTAGGCTACCCTGAATAAATATATTGTAAAATTGTTAAAATCATGACCCCACTGAAAACAAGATATTGCATCTAATCTGGGACATCCTGAATAAATACAGTGGAAACGTGTAAAATGAAGATTCCTATGAGAATGAGATGTAGCATCTCCCCTGTGCTATCCAGGATATGAAATAAAGGACAAGAAATATTTAAAGGGAATCTACTATAAACTGAACTTTACTATGCTCCACATAACCAAGACTGAGATAAACAAACAGTTTCTTTATTGTTTTATAACATATCAGAGTACAGTATTTATTTTGAATGTCGTGGCCATAAGAATAGTGTGTACAGTATGTGTGTGTTTGCTGTAGCTCAATATAAATATATTTTCCCAAAAAGTATAGTAAAAGGAGTAACACATGATACCATTCCTTACTTGTCTTAGGGGGTAAAGTAGCAGCTGTCTTCTGCTATACTAACATGCATTCTAGATACTGCTGGTTGTGCTGTGTACTTAGATTTGAAACCAGAAAAGGTGGCTGTTTTCAGGGCTAAATGTTTCATAATGTGTTTGCCATCTAAAGCCCAATATAAGTATTTTTTTTTCAAAATGCATAGTAAAATTAGTTACAAAAGATAACAGTTCTTTACAGATGTCTTCTGCTATAGTATACTATGTCTGAGACAGTGCTTATCAGATAGTGTCATAAGAGGTTAAAAAAACAGTAAATCTTTTTAGGAGATTCCTTGCTGGGAAAGGATGACATTTATGAGGTATGAATCTTTCTTGAAAAAAAATTACCTGCCCAACTGAAGCTAGTAGAAAGAAAATGTTTCAATGCCAAGTATTTAAATGTCTATGCAATTGTTGCATTTTGAAAGGGGTAAACTAATCTCCAGTTTAACAGGAAACCAATATTTAACAAGCTGTTTTCAGTTTCCATTGCTGTAATGTTGAGGAGGAAGGGAGCAGGCAGGCTAAGAGCACATGATGAGATCAGCTGTGCATGCTGAAAGAGCTGATTTATGAATGCATCTGTCGGCACATTGTTTTGAAGTCCACGCACTTTCATGCCTGAACAGTGTCATAATTAGGCTCGCTGATTATTGGTCAAGACCCTTTTAGAGTCTCCTGCATTGGACCACCGTGACACACCTCTCAAAATCCTGTGCATAGCAAAATGTTTGACTTGAGCTAGCACACATGACAAACATAATGAATAGTGCATCCAGTTCATTCCAGGTTTCCCTAACTCTGAATCTCCCTAGCTTCACTTCCAGCCAGCACTGCCCCTCCCACATTATCCTGCCTAATAAGTCCTTTAAATGCACACCAATTTTTCTTGAGCCCCACTGTTGTATTTGCTTCCATAACATTATCTGGAAACTTGTCCCACCCCTCCACAATCCTTTCAGTGAAGTAATGCATCCCAATGTCTTTAGTGAACCTTCCCCTTTTAACTTAAGTTCATGACCTCTGGTGGAGTCCCTCAGAACAAAAGTCTAGAATAGACATTTATTTGCATGTCAGACAAGTATCACCCACTGAAATCCTTGATTATTTGACTGGGTTAAACACTGCAAAAAAGTAGGTAGCAATTAGTTAGAACCAGACTACCCTCCCTCCCAAGAAACTGCTGATGTGATCTCTTCTCTCACACTTTATCTGTAGTTTTAAATTTATCTGTAAAGTGATATTGTTACTGTTACTTCTGGGGAAACTTTGAAAAACATAATATTAGACACAGTTCAGCTTATATTTTACACTGTATGCTTGTTCTATATTTTATATTTGCCATTTTGCACAGCAACTGTAACTTGTTATTCATTTTACTGCACCTTATTGTTCTGAGTTGTACTGTACTCCCCATCCCCCTGGACACATCTGGAAATGAGATGGTACCAGCACAGTATGTCTTTCCTGGTAAAACTCTTTAACTAACTAACTAACTAGCTCACTAACTAACTAACTATCAGCATTTTTCTTCCCTTTGTTCTCATTACTAGGTTAATTTGCATGGAAACAGGATCTGTGTCCCCAAGAGTTCATCTAATTCTGCTGCATAGTTTTTTCTGATGTCACAGTCTTGTTTGTGAAACACAGTTAGTTGCTGTTGAAATGATTGTTATGTCACAAAAAGTGGATTTTAGGAGAGCTGCACTGAACCTGTAAGTTATTCTTCTCTGTAGAAGCTGATTTTTAAATAGTGGTTCAAATTCTTTTACTGTTCCATTACCGCAGGATGCTTTGTGATCATAGTGGGTGTTTCAGATTTACACACAGGTAATAAGTACCATTTTAGAACTGTACAAAGCAGTTTATGTCCTCTGCTCAGCTCTTCCATTGTTGACACAATGCAGTCATGTTCTACTATATTATAGAACTCTGTGGTTGAGAGGGACATAAACAACGTTGTAAAGTTTCAAAATGGCACCTAACACCATGGTGCAAATCAGAAATAACATAGAGGATTGTGTATGAACAATCATATACAACAACACTGTTTGTCAATCAAGAGGTTTCTGTGGTAACTAGAGACCTCGAGAGCACAGCTCAAAAGGTCTTGTTATCATGGAAACCTAGAAATTGGAAAAAAGCATTGTATGTGTATGATTGCTTATATACAATCTTTTATAGTGTATGGGCAACCATAATTAGCAACCTGAGTCCCAAGGTCCTCCCAGTACTAAAAGTGCCTTACTTTACTGTGGACTGTTGTGTGGTTCTTTCCAGCGCTGGTTGCTTCCTGGCCAAGCTCTCACTGCTGTGGCCGCTTCATCACCCTTGTGCAAAAACATTCTGTTTTGCTGTGCTACAGAAGTGACATCACTAGTGCAGCACAACATCATGACATCGCAACTGCAGCACAACAGTGCTGCTTCCTGCATGGATCTCCATGCAGTACAGCATTCCACCATATACTATACTGAAGTTACTATTAGCCTATAGTAAACAAGAGACTGAGGTGATGCCCCATTTGGTCTCATCTATCTGGGTTAAGGGTGGAGGTTGCTGGACTCTGGGTGGAACTGGCAAAGGATGCAGAGAACCTTCTACCACACCCAGGGGCCACTAAGTTTGCCAATGCTCCCCCAGAGGGTGCCTAGGCAGAGGCAGAGTGGTTGGACTTTGATGGACTCCAGGAAGGTGGGGGAGGTGGGAAGTGTACACACTCCTCAGCCTGTACCACTGTATAATTCCTTCAACATACTGGTGGGACTGGGTAGCCTGGTGGAGGCATCAATAACAATGGGAAGTGAGGAAGAAGGGTGTCCTCAGGAGGGGAGGCCCCAAAGAGGGAAGAAGAGGCCCCACTGAGGAAGAGGCAGCTGCTAGCAGGGGACTCTATTGTTAGGGGGGGTAGACTTGGGAGCAGGGGCAGAAAGGGAGAGGGAGAGGAAGTTGAAGTGCCTGAGAAGTGCTTCAGCTTGGAGGGATGGAGACTGGATCCACAGGATCACTAGGGCAGCAGGAGGAGGTAGCTAAATGTCATTGTCCACTTGGGGACAAATGCCCTGGCAAGGGACAGGTTAAGGGTAGTGCAGAGAATTTCAGGGAGTTGGGGAGAAGCCTCAAGTGGGTAGCATGCATGGTGGCTTTTGCTGAAGTGTTACCTGTGTACAGCTGCGAACAGGATAGGACACTCCGCACCAGGGCTTTTAACAACTGATTGATGGCATGGTGCATGGAGGAGAGCTTCAGCTCTATTGTGGACTGGGGGCCAACCTGTGAGGAATGGGCCTCTATGGGAGAGACTGCCTTCCAGGAGGGAGACCACAGTCCTTGGTGGGAAGTTTAAATGCTACTTGGATGAGCATTTAAACTATTCGGGGGAGGAGCTGTACAACCAAGGAAGGCAACAGTTGCCCCTCCCATATGTTGAAGCAACAGGGAGGGAGAGCCCAAGGTAGTAAGCCCCCACTGGGCAGGAGTGCAAGAAGACAAGGGTGGGGCAAGGCAGAGGACAACAGGGATATAAATCAGGAAAGCAAGAAGAAAGGTGTAAATGAGACAGGTAACAGAGAAGATAACAAGAGAAGAGAGGGGTCAGGGGAGCTTTAGGGAACAGCTCAGGCAGGAGGGAGGATGCAGGTAGACAGGCAGGGAGGGAGTAAAGTATGGAGAACCATGTGTTCCAATGCAAGGATTTTTGGAAATAAAATTCCAGATCTGAAGGCCATTGTGGCAGAGGTTAACCAAGATTTGGTGGCCATAACAGAGTTATGGTGTACTGACAGCCACAACTGGGACATGACAATACCAGGCTACTCTCTGTTCAGGACAGACAAGGAAGGGAGCTGGAGTTGTCCTATATGTGTTTAAGGAAATCAAGGCCATGGAAGTGCAGGGGCACACAGAGGAGAGAGAAAAGGGCTAGAGGTGCTGCGGGTCATCCTGGAGACAGGTACTGGGGCCACTATTCATGTGGTGGTACACAGACCTTAAGCACAGGAAGAGGCATTAGAGAAGGCACTTGGGGAAGCCATCTTCAGGATGGCAAGTAAGAGGGAGGTGCTGCTAGCTGAGGACTTCAATCTGCCAGATGTGGATCAGAGCCTTCCAGCTGCAGCTTTGGCAAGAGCATGTCCATCCATGACTCCCTACAAGGGGCTTTTCTAAGCCAGCTAGTCAAGGAACCCACTAGGGATGGGGCAATGCTGGACCTGGTGCTTGCAAACAGAGATGGCATTGCAGATGTCACAGTGGGCAGTTGTCTAGGTGCCAGTGATCACTGTACAGTGTGGTTTAACATTAAGATGGTAAAAGAAGCAATCTACATAATGACAAGGGTTCTGGACTTTAGGAGGCTGGATGTTAAAGAAATGGGAGACTGCCTCAGAAACTGCCTCATATAGGGGGATTATCAGAGATGGGTAGAGGTTTAGTGAGGAAAAATAAGGGAGGGCATAATTAAAGCATTCAGCCTCTGCATGAAGGAAGTGAGCAAATGTAGAAGTGAAAAGAGACCATTATGGTTCTTTTGGGAAGTGGCCAAGGCAGTGAGGGGGAAAAAAAGGGTGGTATTCAGGAGGTATAAGGAAACACAGAGGGAGGAAGACAAGGAGGTATACTACGCAAAACAGAGGGAAACAGGGAAGGCAGTAAGGAGAGCAAAGGCCCAGACTGAGGAAAGGATAGCCAAAGGGTAGCTAAAGGGAAAAAAAACTTTCTTCAGGTACGTAAGTAAAACGAGGAAAGAAAGAGGAGGGATAGTGGGCATAAGGGCAATGGGGGAGACTGCATAGCAGATGACCAAAAAAAACAGACATCCTGAACAGGTACTTCCAATTATTCTTCACAGTGGAAGGGGAGGATGAACCACCAGGGAGCAGCAGGAACAAGGGGGTAGACACAAGTCCATTTTCAGAGGAAAGAGTCCTGAAGAGACTTGCAGCTCTGAAGGAGGACAAGGCTATGGGGCAGGATGGGATACACCCAAGGGTACTAAAGGATCTGAGGGAGGTGCTAACTGCCCCACTGACAGCCTTATTCAACAGTTCACTGGAAACAGGCATGGTTCTGGAGAGCTGCAGGAAGGCAGACATGGTCCCACTCCATAAGAGTTCCAGCAGGGAGCAGGTTAACAACTACAAACCAGTCAATCTCACATCACTGGTGGGGAAATTAATGGAAACTCTTTTAAAGGAAAGGTCAGTAGAGCATCTTGAATCCAATGGGATACAAGATCAAAGGCAGCATGGATTTATGGGGCCGGGGGGAGGTCATTCCAGAAAACTCTAATTGATTTCTTTGACTGCGTGACTAGGGAAATAGATCAGGGAAGGGCAGTAGAGTGATCTATCTACTGTGTGACTAGGGAAATAGATTAGGGGAAGGCAGTGGACAAGACCTACCTAGACTTTAGCAAGGCCTTTGATACTGTGCCGCATAGGAGACTGATAAAGAAATTGAGCAGCCTAGGGGTGGGATCCAAAGTGGTGAATTAGGTAAGGAACTCATTAATTTATATGCAGCAGAGGGTGGTGGTTAATGGCACTCTCTCTAATGAGGGAAGAGTTATCAGTGGGATGCCACAGGGCTCAGTACTGGGACTGGTCCTCTTCAATGTCTTCATAAGTGGTGCAGAAGAACTGAAAGGGAAGGCATGCCTTTTTGCATATGACACCAAAATCTGTAATAGGGTAGATACTCAGAAGAGGGTGGAAAGAATGTGCAGGGATGTTGGGAAATTCAAGGAGTGGTCAAGAGCATGGCAATTGGGGTTCAATGCCAAAAAGTGCAAAATCATGTACCAAGGGCATAGGAACCCAGGAGCTAAGGATTGGGGGGGGGGTACTGACAGTCACTAATCAGGAAGGGGACCTTGAGGTTATTATATCTGAGGACTGCAAAATGGCAGGGCAGTGCGACAAAACATTGAGTGGGGCCAGTAGAGTGCTGTGATGCATTAGGATGGGTATCTCCAGCAGGAGGAGGGGACGTGGTTTTACCACTGTATCACTCACAGGTGAGACTCCACCTGAAGTATTGTGTCCAGTTCTGGAGGCTACACCTCAGAAAGGACAAGGAGAGGGTGGAGGCAGTCCAGGGGTGAGCAACTGAAATGGTGCCGGGATTGCATCAAACGCACTATGAGGAGAGACTGAGGGATCTCAACATGTACACACTGAGTTTCAGTTCATTATTAATATTGCAACCAAGCAACAAAAGTGCAGGTTGAAGTTTGCATACTGTACAATTAAAAAAAAAATCTTCATTTCTACGTTAAAAGACAAAAGTCAACAACTATACATTGCACTTATACTGTACAAAAAATAAAACTCATTTTTGCATGTATATTATACATAAGCATAGCATTTCATAAAATATACATTTCAAAAAGCAGGTTCATTAAACCATATCCAGGTAACACATGAACAAGGATCTACTACAGGTTTGAGTCCTTACCAATAATGTTTCCCACATCCGCCGTCTACATAGATTATATCCTGTAATATCCGTTAGTACAACTAAACAATGCAGTTTATGATTAGGATCACAACTTCTCTTGCCATTTTTTACCTTCTAATATCCAACCTTTCCAATCCACATTTAAGCAAAGCTTCCCTATAACTCATTTCCCACCCTACCATTATTCTAAGTGCCCTTTTTTGTACCCTTTCCAATTCTTCAGATTCAGTTTTTTGTAAGTCCACTGTGCTAAACTGCTGCTCCATATTCTACTTCTGGCCTAACTACTGTGGAAAAATTAATAAACTACATCAGATAGACTCAAACCTGCCCATCTCAAAATTGTTAAAAAGTATAGCCTACTATTTGCCTTTTTTATCATACTTAAAATTTGCTCTGCCCAAGTACAGTAAAGTCATTTTGAAAAAATAAGTCCCAAATATTTTTGTTACCACTTCCACCTCTTTGCCCCAAAATACAATAATTTTATTCCCATCCATTTATTCTGCTTCCCAAACTGTATCTCTTTAGTTTTTGTAGGGTTTATTTGCATAGAATTCTTTCTTGACCATTTCCCTATATAGTCCAAATCACCTTCCATGGTACCATCTTCAATATTTTCCCAAATATCCAACACTGTAGCATCATCTATGTACTTTTTGGACTCCCAGTGGTTAGATCATGTATCATAATCAAGAAAAATAACGGCCCCAGTCTGGTACCCTGAGGGACCCCTTCCTCCAACGCTCACCATCTCAGATTTCATACCTTCTATCTCAATACATTGTGACCTCCCCTGCAAAAAAATCATACATCCAATTTACAATACTCTCTGGAATATTTAAACCCTCCAATTTTTGTATTACTGTTCCATGATCAATAAGGTTGAAAGCTTTCTTATAATTTACTAACACAGTTCTCACATTATTTTCTTTAGAATGTATTATAAGCCTTTATTACCACTAAAAAGTGACACATTTATTTCTTTATACTCCAATCTCTATGACGTCAGGGGTTGTTAACCCCTCTTGAGTACATCATAGGGATGGGATTACAAACAGAGCTGATCTGTGCATGCGTGCACCTTTTTTTTCTCATGCACTGATGGCCTTCCTGAAACTGGAGCAGCAGTGAGAGCACAACCCGGAACAGCCTCAGTTGTGACGGAAACTGCAAGAGTAAAGAGTCTTCTTAATTTTTTCTGATGGTTTATGGGTAACATACACTATAAGATAAAATGTATGGTCCCTCTAACTCGGTAACTGGTTTGTGTAACATCTCGAGGTTGCCATGGTGATGTAAACTTCTCAAGCTTCGCTCTTGAGGTTTACATGGTCACCCTGGCAACCTCTCGATGGTTGAAAACCTGGTTCACGATAGAGGACCATACATTTATCCTCTATATCCCAAGCTCTCATACTTAATTCTAAAAACTTCAGAGCAGCATTGGTGGTTGAGCAACCACTCAGGGACCCAAACTAATTTTTATTCAACAGACCTTCTACACTCTCCATAATCCATTTACAAATAAAAATTTCACACACTTTAGACACTGTACATGTTAAAGCTATTGGTCTAGAACCTATTGACATATTCTTTGGTATTGTAACCTTAGGGAGAAGGAAAATTTTTGCTTGCTTTCGTTGTGAAGGAATTTTTCCAGCTAACACTGACCTATTAAAATATGACTCACTCATGGTGCTAGCAAATCTGTACCTTCTTTCCATATCCAAATTGTAATAGCGTCAGGACCCACAGCTTTATTTACCTTACTCTTTTTCAATTCTTTTGACATTTCTTCAATGGATACCAACAACCTATCTGGAACAACCATTTCTAATCTATCTTTTTTTTCTAATGGGGATAATTCCTTACTCACTTCACCTAGCATTCTATTTAAGCATGTTTAAAAAGGAACTCCTTCATCTAAATCAGAAAAAGACAAGTTTGTTTCCATTTTCCTATTTAATTTACTTGTTTTCCTGATCCCAAAAATTATTTTGTATTTTTCTACCACTTTCTCAGATCCGATTTCCTTAACCCTTCCAATTTCCTCTCATAATAATTCCTTCATAAACCGCTTACCTATACGATTTACTTTATTTCTCGTTCTATGTCATACTCTAGCATCATTTCTTTCGAAGGCTGCTTGCCTCTAAATAATCAGATTTTTATCTTCTTCTGTAACTCAGGGTTTATCCCCACCAAACCTTGTTATTTCTTTCATGGGCATAACCTGATCTAATGATTCATTTATAACAGATGTTACCATTTTCCATGTGTCATTCACATCTCCACATCCAAATCTCTTTTCCTGCAGTTTACCAGCTATTGTATCCAGAGTCCAACTTTTTTATCCTCACTAATTTTTCTACATTTAAATGTATCTTTTCCTTTTTTTTAACTTTTTACATCCTGTTGTGTTATCTGCTACCAATACTACGCTTTGGTCTGATGACCCTACAGGTGGCACAATCATCGTTTTACCAAAGACATCACCCAAATTTGTCAAAATAATATCTAAAATACCCCTGTAGGTTCTTCCACTATTTATTTTAACCCTTTTCCCCCTAATATTTTCCCAAGTAGCAATCTATTTGCATTCCTCATTATTACAATACCACACCTATCATGTTTTCTCCCAATTTTATCTAAACACCAAATTATATGTTGCCCCATATGTTGTTTATTGTTTGTAGGGGGTGATAAAACCCACCCACAATCAATGGTCAACATTGTCTTGGGAGATTTGATATATTTAATTCTACCCACAACATTTCAAAACCTTCAATTTCTAGATCCTCTAACCTTTCATAAGAAATACTATCATGAATATATATAGCAATTCCTCCCCCAGTTCTTTCATATCTATCCTTCCTTTCAATCTTATAATCCTTAATTGCAACCACCTGATTTGGAATATTTCTGCTACACCATGTTTCAGTTATCATACTCACCTGAACCCCATTTTGTCACATTACTAATGTAAATTCATCCACTTTTGTTGTTAAAGCCCTACCATTTGTAATCAGCATTGTTGGTACCCACCTTTTACCAACTGGAATGGCCATTAAACTATTTCTACAGACACACACTTCTTATACATCTTTGTTTCCTCTTTTTTTTCTGTGATCCTAACAGGTATACAATATTCATTTTCCCCTCTTCCAGGCACAGTTTATATCTGACACAAATTATCCAAATTGGAAAAAATTCTCCTTACTTGACTCTTTCTTTCTTTCTTTACTTATTATAACTGGAATATTACAATCTATCACTTCCCTAACCCCCTTTAGGGAGTATGCATTATTTTCATGTACCTTAATCCCTAACATTGCAAAAACTCCCAACATACATAAACTAAGTATACTAATTACCCACATTTTTAAATTACTTACCCCCATTAAGTATACACATTTCAAATTAAACATTTAAAAAAACTAAAAAAACACCAAACACATACAGTGAGCAGAGATAAACTTTCCTTCCATTTCCCTGTTTCCCCGTTTCCCCGACTGACTCCAGCAGACTCCTCTGTACTCTGCTGGAGTACTCAGCCAGAGGACATTGCTGGACAAGCCGCTGCTTGTCAGACCCTGCCACATCTTAGGGGCCATTATTTAAATACCTCAGAGAGCCCACCTGCAGCTGCCCTCCCACTGCAGCTGATTGGGCACTGCTTTCAGATTGTGGCACAAGTTTAAAACCCCTGGGTGCAACACACAATTCAGCAGTTAATTAAGCAGTTTGTGAAAGATGTTATCACAGTGGAACATTTGTGGCAGTCTTTAAATGTGAATATTGCGAACAGTACTTTAAAGATGACCTCCCATTTGCTACCAGAACACAGCAGAATACAGTTCAGGAAAACACACAGCAACAATTTAAATATGTTGAAAGTTAGTTCAATATTGTACTTATTTGTATAGCCACTGGGACCCCCTTTTTTCTTTCATACAGCCCCCAATACCATTATGGGCTCCATGTAGGGTTATCACCTTTTGAGAAGCCCAAAGCGGGACATTTTTTATTGAAACATGATTTTTCACAGGACAATATGTAACCTTGACCAATGCAAAAGACATGTTTTCTTTATATCATCAGAATTAAGAGTAAGTGTTGTAGTATTTTAGTTGTTACTATTGTTTCTTAACATTTTAAAGTATTTTAGTTAAGGTATTACAGTTTTCTGCAACAATTAGAGGAAATTGTCAGGACGTGTAGTATTTTTCATGTTTTTTTGCAGGACACAGCTGCCCAAATCAGGACTGTACTGCAAAAATCAGGACAGGTGGTAACCCTGGCTCCATGGTGCAGCAAGTTGATTTCACAGTCCTCATAGAAACATAGACTTTGACGGCAGATAAGGACCGCTTGGCCCATCTAGTCTTCCCATTTCTTGACCTACAGGATAGGCCACAGAGCCTAGTTAACCAACAGCCTATTTCTTCCTACCCCCCACAAGAATTGCCTTATGTCTGTCCCATGCATTCTTGAATTCTCCCACAGTTTTAGACCCCACAACCTCCTCAGGAAGGCTGTTCCATACATCCACTACCCTTTCTATCTTTAAATTGTGTCCCCTTGTTCTTGCATGTCTCTTTTTCTGAAGGATGCTACCCTCTTGGACTTTACTGATTCCACTTGAGGTACTTAAAAGTTTCTATCATGTCCCCCCTCTCCCTTCTTTCCTCAAGGGTATACATATTAAGCTCCTTTAGTCTCTCCTCATAAGGCTTCTCTTGCAGAACCTGCACCATTTTAGTTGCCCTCCTCTGGACTGCCTCTATCCTGTCTATGTCCTTGTGGAGATGGGGTCTCCAGAACTGGATGCAGTACTCCAGATGGGGTCTTACCATCTGTCTGTACAGAGACATAACAACTTCCTGTTTTCTGCTGCTGATGCCTCTCCCTATACATCCCAGTATACCCCCAGCCCTCCCTACTGCCTTCTCACATTGCTTGCTAACCTTAAGGTCATCTGATATGATGACCCCCAGGTCCCTTTCCTTTTTGTTGTTGTTACTACCTCCCCACCCATTGTGTATTCTTCCCTGGGTTCTTGTTTCCCAGGTGCATTATTTTACTTCTTTGCATTGAATCCTAGCTGCCATACTTCTGACCATTCCTCCAACCTTGCCAAGTCCCTTTTCATCCTTTCCATGCCTCCTTATGTATCAACCCTGTTGCAGATCTTTGTGTCATCTGCAAAAGGCATACTTTTCCTTCAGTCCCTCTGCAATGTCACTGATGAAGACATTAAAAGGACTGGACCCAATACTGAACCCTCGCGGTACCCCACTAGTAACCCCTCTTTCTTCAGAGTGGACTCCATTTACAATTACATTCTGTGTCCTGTTGTGCAGCCAATGTTTTACCCAAGCTACCACCTGGGCCCCTCCCAGGCTGGTTAATTTGACTATTAATCTTTTGTGTGGGACTGTGTCAAATGCCTTGCTAAAGTCTAGGTAGGCCATGTCCACAGCCCTTCCCTGGTCTGCTACTTTGGTCACCGAGTCAAAGAAATCTATTAGATTCGTCTGACATGACCTTCCGCTGTGAACCCATGCTGCCTTGGGTTCTGTGCCCCACTGGCCTCTAGGTACTCAACTATTCTTTCCTTCAGAAGTGACTCCATCACTTTCCCTACCACAGAGGTCAGACTGACAGGTCTGTAGTTTCTGGCCTCTGTCTTGGTCCCACTTTTGTGAAGGGAATCACATCGCCTTTCTCCAGTCCTCGGGTACCACACCATCCTCCCATGATTTATTAAAAGAGTAGCCAGTGGTTTCACTAGTTCCTCCTTAATTCTTTTAGAATTCTGGGGTGAATTCCATCAGGACACATTGCTTTGTCCACCTTCAGTTTATTAGTTCTTGCAGAACCCTTTCTTCTGTGAAAGGACTGGGATCGACCCCCCTATCAAGAGTGCTTCTGTTAATTGGATTAGGCACTTCCCCCTCCTCTTTTGTGAATACTGAGCAGAAATATTCATTCAGTATCCCTGCTTTTTCACTGTCCCCCTCTGCCCACCCACCGTTCATTCTATTCAGCCTCACTATCCCTCCCTTTGTCTTTCTACGCTCGCTGATGTACCTATAAAAGGTTTTATCCCCCTTCTTAACTGAGTTGGCTATCTTTTCCTCAGTTTGGGCCTTTGCTATTCTGACTTCCCTCCCTGCTTTCTTCTGCCTTAACTGGTACAGCTCTCTGTCCTGCTCCTTCTGTGTTTCCTTATACTTCCAGAATGCTATCTTTTTCTTCCTGACTTTCACAGCCACCTCTTTTGAGAACCATAGTGGCTTTTCTTTCATTTTGATTTGTTTATTTGCTTCACACAAGGCTTGTTGCCTCTGTGATGGCAGTTTTGATGATTCCCCATTGTTGCTCCACACCTCCTTCTAGCCTGTTTGCTAGTGCTTTTCTGAGGCACTCTCCCATCTTTCCAAAGTCAGCCCTCCTGAAGTCCAGTACCCTCACTTTTGTATGGCTTGACTCTGTAGCTGAGTTTAATGTGAACCACACTGTTCGATGGTCACTTGTTCCCAGATGGCAACCCACTTCTAGATCTGAGATCCTCTCACTGCCCCATTTGAGAGTATGAGGTCTAAGATTGCTCCCTCATGAGTGGGTTCTGAAACTAGCTGTCTGAGGCCTGCCACCTGTAGGGCATCAAGAATGGCCCTGCTCTTGGATGTGGCTGCAGAAAATGTGCTCCAGTTAACATCTGGCATATTCAGGTCTCCCATCAACAGTATCTCCCCTTTCTCTGCCATTCTAAGAATGCCTTCTATCATATCTTTGTCCTTTCCCCCCCTGACATGGGGGTCTGTACACAACCCCTGTGCAGATTGTGGTGCCCTTTCCAGTCTCTAAGGTGACCCACAGCACCTCCTCTCCTTCCTGTTTACTCTTTTGTTCAGTTGCTTTTATCCCTTCCTTTACATAGAGAGCTGCTCCTCCCCCTCTTCTCCCCTGCCTGTCTGTCCTGTAGGTTATGTACCCTGGTATGTTAACATCCCAGTCATGGTTCTCTGTGTACCATGTTTCTGTGACTGCTACAATATCCAGGCATCCCTCTTCCATCAAGGCCACCAGCTCAGGGAGCTCGTTGCCCAGACTACAGGCATTGGTACTCATTACCCTCCATTTCCTGATGGCCTTACTCCCTTTTGCCCCATCCCTGTCTTTCTTGCCTTTGTCACTTTCTCCATTTACCCCTGCCCGTCTCCCTATCGACACCTCTATGTATTTGTTTGCCGCACTTACTGCCGTGATTTTTTTTGGGGGGGCTAGGATTTACCTGCTCCTTTCCAGTGCCTCCCCTCTTGGCTAGTTTAAATGCTTGCCAATGAAGCATTTAAACCTATCACCTAGGATTCTGGTTTCCCTCCCAGACAGATGCAGCCCATCATGCCAGTATAGGCTTGCATCACTCCAGGTGGACCCACAGTCCCCAATGAAGCCAAATCCCTGAGCTCCACACCAGTTTTTCAACCACTGATTGAATCCCATGGTGCAGAACACCCTAGCTTCTCCTATGCCATAGATGGGCAGCACCTCTGAGAAGGTTACTATGCGTGCTACTCGACTAAGGCCCCTCCCCAATTCCACAAACCCTTCCTGCACTTCTCTAATCCCTTTCTTAGCCAGGTCATTTGTCCCTAGGTGGACAATGACATCCAGCTCCCTCCCCAGTGCAGCTGCTCCAGCAATCTTGAGGATTCACTCCCTGTCCCTCCAAGCCATGGCACCAGGCAGGCACCTTACCTCCCTCTCCCCTTCCTCCCCCAGTTCTACCTTCCTAACAATGGAGTCCCCCACCAGGAGTTGTTTCTTCCCTGAGGATCCCTGCCACCCTCCTGTGGGTCTCCTTTGTGGAGGTTCCCAGCATCCTCCTTGGTCTCCACTGCGGGTGCCTCCATAGAGGAACCACACTTTGCCAGAATGGCATAGGAATTGTGGAGAGGTACAACTGGAGGGATGCACCTCTGTTCCACCACCCTCACCCTCCCTGAGCCCACTGTGGTCCAACCACTCCTTTTTCTTGGCAACCTCTGAGGCAATGGCAGTGGCACTGGTGGTCCCTGGATGGAAGAGGATGTCCCACAAATCCTGGCCAACTCAGCCTGGAGATGAGCAACCTCCTCCCTCAGCCCAGAGAGGTGCCTGCAGATGGGACAACACTGCATCCTCCAGAATGTCTCCCGGAAGACTGCTGCTCCACAGCCACTGCACTGCACCACTCCAATCATGTCTTATTTCTGGCCCCTTAACTGTTTGCAGTCCTTACTCTTTCCTCATTTTTTTTTCTCTCTCCCCTTACTTTCTGCCTGTGTGCCCTTTAAGCTCCTGATTGTCCTGTTCTGAGACAAGAATATCTTATATTTCTCAGTAGACCCCTTACTTGCTCAGAGGCAGACCTCCAGCAGCTAGAGGGGGCCAGAGAGCTACTCTTGCCGTTCTAGGATGGTGGGTCTTTGGTGGCTCTGTGATCACTCACTTCCTGCTCCCAAACAGGAAGTTCTTGTTGTCAGTCAAATCCTGTGCCTATAAAAGTAGAACTAGCTTTGGGTGGGAGGGAAGGAGGGCAATATAGTCCCAGTAGAGAAGTCCAGTCACACAGCAGTCCTTTCTCCTGGTGTCTTCTGCCAAGCTACTCACACTGGGGGAGGGGGCAATCTTCAGCACACAGGCACTGGTTTTACAAGGATGCAAAGTCAGCAGTTTACTTTCATCCTCTCTGAGCTTAAAACAGTGATGATTCCACAATTGGTTCGAACAGTCTTCAGGGTCTGCCACCCACCAACCGGAGTACTTAGCTGGAGGAGCCACCACCTGTCAGACACTACCATGTCTTAGGGATCATTATTTAAATGCCTCAGAGAGCCCACCTGCAGCTGCCCTGCCACTGCAGCTGATTGGGCACTGCTCTCATTTTGTGGTGCAAGTTTAAACCCCCAGGTGCGACAGACAATTTGGCAGTTAATTAAGCTATTTGTAAAAGATTTTATCACAGTGGAAAATATGTGGCAGTTTTTAAATGCGGATATTGTGAACAGTACTTTCAAGATGGCCTCCCATTTGCTACCAGGACACAACAGAATACAATTCGGGAAAACACACAGCAACAGTTTAAATTTGTTGAAAGTCAGTTCAGTATTGCACTTATTTGTGTTTATTTGTATTTCTGGAAGAGAGAAGAGCAAGAGAGGCTATTCTAGAGACCTACAAGTACCTCACAGGGCTGAACAAGGTGCAAGACAGGCATCTCTATCAAATGAGAATGAGAACCAGGACCAGAGGGCATGCAATGACACTGGATGGGGGATGGTTAAGAGGGAATTGAAGAAGCACTAATTCACTGAAAGGGTGGTGTATGCCTGGAACAGACTGTCAGTGCAAGTGGTGGAGGTGAAAATAGTAGGGCGCTTCAATCACATATGGGATAGACATAGGGGAACATTAGTAAATAGGCAGGGAGAAGGGAGGGTTGCCGGAGACCAGTTAGCATCTGTAGAAACAAACTAGGCAGGGACCATCTGGGCAGACTTGATGGGACAAGTAGTCTTTTTCTGTGGACAAATTCTACGGGCAGGATTTTCCAATGATTGTGAATGTCGCAAGCCCCAGTGTACCATATGTACAGTGCACGGAGCTTGTGGCATTCACCTGTCGGCAATGGGGATTTTCTATCCCATATGGCAATTGCCATTCGCTAGACCAACTCTTTGTGGTCTAGCTTGTGACAGTCCCAAGGACCTTTTTCAATGAGCTTAAACCAGATATGTGGCACAAGCTGCCATGAATCGTACAGACTGTCCAACTGTTCCTGAGATTGTAAAATGGGGCACAGTTGCGGCGAAGGAGGTTGGCACACTGCAAAAACCTAAGTGTCATGGCACAGGGCTTAACACATGCTCAGCACCACATTTTGGAAATCCAGCCCTATGTTTCTATAGCTGGAGCAATAAAAAATTGGAACCAGTATTTGAAAAACAGTCGTTACTGGGAAAATAACCTCCAGCTCCAGCACAGTTCTTCTTTAATTAATCAGCAGGAGTAGATCAACATTAAGAGACAAGGATCCTATTTACATGTAAATGAACCTAGTAATAAGGAATAAAAGGTAAATGCAGTTAATATCTATAAAATCAATGCCACATTGTGTCTAAATATTTTATCAGTCACAAAAAGTGTTGTGGTGTTATCTGGGGTGAACTGGTGCCCTGCAGCAAAAGGAGCACAGTTGTTGGGGGGGGGGGGTGGTCTCCCTGCAACATTGTTGTTCAGCAGGATATTTAATTTAGGTGATCCAGATGCTAGCTGGACCAAACAGAGGTGTGCCCTGACTAACATGTTGGTTGGGGGCTACCAACTGGTCTTCACATGACACAACATCAGTTGCATAGATGTTGTACCATGCATGGGACCCTGTCAACCTACAGCTAGTACAATTACTGTCCCCACCCATCCACATAAACCTCACCATGATGATTGCTTGTGGGCTGGGCCATTGGTTTCTGATCATCATTCCTGGTAATCCTGTAACACCCCCAAGCATGTTAGCATTTTGTCCCACTCATAGAAACACAGACCATGACGGCAGAAAAAGACCAGAGGTCCATCCAGTCTGCTCCTATTTACTGCAATCCCTGGAATCTTCCCTGGAACCTATTGCTCTCCAGGGTACTAACCCTTCCCATCCTGTCCCCATTTTCCTCCCTGCTTTTGTTGCCCCAGGTGACCACCATTCCCTTTCCTTTATCCCATGCCTGCTTGAATCCCCTGACTGTGTTTGCACCCACCACCTCAGCCGACACACTGTTCCAAGGTTCCACCACCCTTTTCATTAAGAGTTCACCCATATCGGTGTGATAGTCATTTTGTCATTACTGATATGGGTGCAAGCGGTTCCATGTCATTTGGGCAAATATTTTAGAGCTACCACAATTTGAGCAAAAACATTAGAGTGACTGCATTTTGAGCAATGCTACATTTTGGCTAAGCACTATGCAGCTACAAAGTTAGACCTGTAGCTGAAAATTACAGGCTAATCCTTGGAGATAATTAAAGTGGCTATAGACCGCATACTCTGACACCACTATTGCCAGTCACTCAGTGAGGTCATAATACCTCCGATGGATGTTCACTGTGGCTGCCCTAGACACTAATTGCCCCATTCTCACCTCTGACGTTCACTGTTCTTCTTGCAGACACTCCAGAAATCACCGTATGTTGGGGTGGCACACACCCAGACGGGTGTTAAATCCCCAGTGCCACCCCTCAATGGCATTGTTTGTGTGAGCCTGACCAAGCCACACACTGTCATAGCAGTTCCAGGATGCAAGAGCATGCATGGGTCGTCTCCATCCTGAACAGCTTAGAGGATGGTCAAGCCATGTATCCTCATTATAATCCAGTAGGGGCTGTAGAGAGCTCATCGTTTTCAGCAAAAAATATCCATTCATGCATCTCCTCGAATGTAGAAATGACATCCTCAAGAGGCACAAAGGTGAGAGATAACAACATGCGGACAGTCAAAGCAAATTCTGCATCTGCCACATACCTTGCCAGCACATGAGGACACTGCTGTATTCACTTCCACACTGCTTGTCCAAAATATAAAAAAAAAAACAGCCCCTCACCATCACAGCAGAGAAGGCAACTGACACAGACTTCCAGGTTGCTGTCTCAAAATTCTTCATGACAGTGAGCGGACACATGGAGCCCCCCACACACACACACACTTCAGTCACTCCAGAAGATGGTCTGTGGGAACATCTGCCAGAACTAGACACATGGTGGATTCCCTGCAGGGAGAGGGCCTCAAACAACTGGTACAACAACCCACAAGAGACAGGGCTATCCTAGATCTAGTACTGACTAACAGGGAAATGATCACAGATCTCCAGGTAGAAGGTCACCTGGGGGCCAGTGACCATCACATGGTATGGTTCAGTTGGCCACTACAACTAAATCATCCCATTCCAAGGCAAAAATATGGGACTTCAGAGGAGCTGACTTTGATAAGATGGCCAACAGAGTTAAGCTAGGCCTGGCAAAAAGAAATACAGGTGAGGGGTACAGGCAAAGTGGGCAAGCATTAAGGATGCAATACTTAAAGCAACATCCCATTGTGTTAGAGAGAAAGGAAGTGCAAAGAAGAAACCATTTGGTTCTCAAAACAGTAGCAGAAAAGGTCAGAGCCAAAAGGCTGGCCTTCAGGAAATATAAGGGAACGCAGCGGTATGAAGATAGGGAGGCATACCAAACTTCCTTAAGGGAAGCAGGGAAGGCAGTAAGGCAGGCAAAGGCCCAAACCAAGGAAACACTAGCACAAACAGTAAAAGAATGTGGCAAGACTTTCTATAGATACATTAGTGAAAGAAGAAATTCCAGAGAGGGTATTGCTAAGATCAAAGGAGATAAGGGGCGTGTGAGGAGGAGGACCATGTAAAAGCATCTATCCTAAATAGATACTTCTGCTCAATATTTACTGAAGAAAAGGTAGGGCAGGGCCCACAGCTCAGCACCATGGACACAGGGGGGAGGGAGGTGAGCACTAATCCCTTCACAAAAGAAAGGGTCCTACAAGAGCTCGATAAGCTCAGGGTGGACAAGGCAATGGGACCTGATGGCATACATCCCAGGGTACTAAAGGAGCTAAGGGTGGAACTAGCAGAGCCATTATCAGAACTGTTTAGTGAGCCTCTGAGCACAGGAGAGGTCCCAGAAGACTGGAGAAGGGCTCATGTGATCCCACTCCACAAGAGTGGTAGCAGGGAGGAGGCAGGGACCTACAGACCAGTCAGTCTCACCTCAGTAGTGGGCAAGATTATGGAGGCACTCCTTAAGGAAAGGATAGTGCAACACCTGGAATCCATAGGGGCACAGGATCCAAGACAGCATGGGTTTACAAAAGGAAGGTCCTGCCAAGCTAATCTCATAGATTTCTTTGACTGGGTAACCAGAGTGGTGGACCAAGCGGGAGCAGTTGATGTCGCCTACATCGACTTCAGCAAAGCTCTCGATACTGTTCCACATAGAAGATTGATTAATAAGCTGGGTAGGCTCAGGTGGGTCAGAAGTTGGTCAACTGGGTGGCAAAAAACTGGTTGACGGGCAGAAAACAGAGAGTGGTGGTAAACGGTATACAGTCAGAAGAGATGCAAGTCACAAGTGGGGTACCTCAGGGATCAGTCCTGGGGCCAGTCCTCTTCAATATCTTCATCAGTGACATAGCAGATGGACTGGAGGGTAAGGTTTGTTTTGTTTGCAGATGACACCAAGATCTGCAACAGAGTAGATGATCCAGATGGGGTGGGCAGAATGAGAAGAAATCTGGATAAACTAGCAAAATGGTTGGAAGAGTGGCAACTGGGGTTTAATGCAAAGAAGTGCAAGATCATGCATATAGGGAAGAAAAACCTTGAAGCCACCTATAGGCTGGGAGGGGAGTTGCTGGCAGTCACAAGGGAAGAAAGAGACTTGGGGATCATCATCATCACCGATTACCTGAAATTATCCAAGCAGACCACTAAAGCAGTAGGTAAGGCTAGGGGGATGTTAGGGTGTATTAGCAGGGGTATCACAAGTCAGAAGAGGGAGGTAATAATCCCTCTTTACAAGACACTGGTTAGGCCCCATCTGGAGAACTGCATGCAGTACTGGAGGCCACACCTTCACAAGCACATTAACCAAACTGAGGCAGTCCAGAGAAGGGCAACCAAAATGGAGCAGGGACTGCATCAGAAAACATATGAGGACAGATTAACGGAGCTCAATATGTATACCCTAGAGCAAAGGAGGGAGGGAGGTGATATGATCGAAACATTCAAACACCTTAAGGGCATTAATAAGGTGAAAGAGTCTAACATGTTTCAATATAAGAAAAATAGCAGAACAAGAGGACACAGCATGAGATTAGAGGGAGCCTGATTAAGGGGTAATGTGAGGAAGTTCTTTTTCACAGAAAGGGTGGTGGATGCATGGAACGGCCTACCTCCGGAAGTGGTGGATATGAATACAGTGCAAGGCTTCAAAACAGGCATGGGATATGCATAAGGGAGCAATACAGATCAGTATGAATAGATAGGCCATTGACGGAGCAAAGGCCAATGGCACATTTGTAAGGTAGAAAAAGAAATGGGCAGACTGGATGGGCCTTGCGGTCCTTATCTGCCATCAGCTTCTATGTTCCATAGCTGTGGAACATGAGGGAGGTCATAAAAACCTACACTGCAGGCATGACACATCCTGCCCTCATCCCATGCACCATGTATAATTGTGAAAACAGTGTCAGACAGGCTCTAAATGTGCCATCCATAAACCATGAGTCACACCTGGATAGATAATTCAGGCTCTTCTCTGCCACATACATCATGATGCTTTTGTTCCCACTACCACTATCCCATAACAGAAAATACTCCCCAGTCAATGTCTGTGTGAACTGCACCGGTATGATCAGCTCCCCCATGGTCCCCGGCATTACAGGACACGCATGCTCAGACTGCCGTATATGCTGCATGGTTCACCGCAGCAAGTGAACATTGGGTAGGGACCCAGTAACAGCATCTAAAGCACTGGCAGTGCTCTGCAGAACCACTTGAGCCATAGTATCGGAACTGCTCCATGCTGTCTTCCTCATGTCAGTCATTACGTGCCAAGCACCCATTTCAGAGGCAACGCCCACATGGTTGTGGCTTCTCAGCACGAAACAACATGGCCAGCCACAGTATGTAAATGGGTGAGACACCGATACTGGTGATACTCGCTGCATCTCCAGTATACCTTCTCATCGACCTCCTTATCTCAGCGGTAGATGTACTTGCCATACACTACCAGTGGCATGCCGCGCTGGCTGTGAATAAACTCCACGGAAATTGCAGCAACACAGGTAAGAACTCCAGCTGCAACACCTGGCTAACTCCAAATATGCTATCCCTTTTATCATCCTACCTACACCTTTTGCACATTTTAACAGCAACAGGTGCATCCAAGTAAGGGTGCACATCTTTGTTGTAGCGGAGGGGGGCTCACTCCCCCGCACCCTCCCATCTGAAGTATTCTCACTCCATGCTGCACATTGACACTGGGGTTTGCTGAGTTTGTGTGGTCACCCATATTGTGCGGTCGCTCTGGTGTGGCGGTCACCCAATTAAGAGTCGCTCACTTGTATTCACCCATTATCACTCGCTCAAATTGATGCACTCAATTGACGTGCTAACTTAGAAGCAATATGTTGCTCAGCATGTCTGCATCAGGCATTGAGCTCCTGGGATGATTGGGCTCCTGGGATGGAGAGCACCAAAGTCCCATCACGCCTCCACAGTGCATGGTTAAGTATAATACAAACTGGTACGTTTCTTCAGAAATGATAAAATCCAGTCCTGAGGCTGCTAAGATATTAACAAACGGGAGAATAGTGTGAACTAATTATCTCGTAGGGCAATGACACTCTCACCACACAAATGAAGTACAAAATATAATGTAGCCAGGTAGTAGTTCCCTCACAGAAATTAAATGTTGTGGTGGGCTAAGTGACCTATCCACATGTAGACAGAAATTTACCACGATGGCCTGGGCTCAATTAAGTTAATAGTAAAACCCATAGTGTACAGTAGAGCAAGGCACGATGGATAAGTATAATACAAACTGGTACGTTTCTTCAGAAATTATAAAATCCAGTCCTGAGGCTGCTAAGATATGTATGGCAAGTTATATTCTGGGAATATGCATATGCATTTGTGCATGCCCAGTATCGCGGCTTGAGTTAAAATACCCCAAATTTTTATCCCCTCATTTCAGTAGCTGTCCATTGATCTCTGTTGCTGCTCCCCTGTAACTGACCTGCCCACTCAAACCTCCCTCTCAGCACCCACCACCCCTCTCACAAACATAACACTTACACTGGGGGTGCCCAAACTCCAGGGTTGCTGTCACCCTCTGTTGCTGCCGCCCCTGTAACTGTCCCGCCCACTCGACCCTCCCTCTCAGCATCCATGACCCCCTCCCCACAAACTTAACACTGACACTGGGGGTGCCTAATCCCCCAGTGTCATTGTTGCTCTCTGTTGCTGCAGCCCCTGTAACTGTCCTGCCCTCCCAAACCTCACTCTCAGCACCCACGTCCCCACCCCCAACCTTAACACTGACACCGGGGGTGCCCAATCCTCTAGTGTTGCTGTAACTCTCTGTTGCTGCTGCCTCTGTAACTGTCCCACCCACCTGACCCGCCCTCTCAGCACCCCCCAACAAACATAACACTGACACAGGTGGTGCCCAATCCCTCGGTGTCATGACCTGAAATAAAGAAAACTGTCCCTTGTAGTTTATTTTAAAATAAATCCTGTAAAAAGTAAACCTTCTATCGATGTCTGTTGCAGCCATTGCTGTCCCCCCACCCGATCGTCCCATTCAGCAGCCACCCCACCAAGCTCTTACTTACCCACCGGGGATCCAATGCCATAATTGTCTATGGATCGCAGACACGTCTTCACTATTCAAAGCTGGACTGCGAACTGAAGAAATCAGGTATGCAGTTCAATGTACTTCTATGGGATTTTGAATGTAGTAGCATAACTTGGCCATTTTTGCATATTTTTGTCCCAAATTTTCAACATGCCTTTTGGGACCTCTCCTAATGAACGATTGCAGTGAAAATAGGCAAATCTGTCCTGAAAGGTGATTTTTGAGGTCCTTGCGCAAAATCAGCTTTCGGGCAGGATTTCAAAATTTTCTCTGCCCTTGTTCATGAGGCAGGGTCATAAGAAGTCTATGTTGAAAATTTGGTGTAAAAGTATTAAAAAAGTTATGAGCTTACATTGAATTTTGTGAATGCAGGCTCACAACTTTAGTAATTTTCTATATTTTTACCCCAGATTTTCAACATAGCCATTTCTTTACAGCACCTAATGATTGTGACAGCTATTATTTTTCAGATCCTGGCCAAAATGTGTTTTTATGTCCCAAAAGTTGATTTCACAGTCCCTGTGTGAAGTCACCTTTCAGGCAGGAGTTGAAAATCTTCTCTGTGCTTGTTCATGAGGTGGGGTAATAAGAAGGCTATGTTGACAATTTTGAGGGCAAAAATATATAAAAAAATAAATAACAAAGTTATGAGCCTGCATTAAAATTTATGGACACAGGCTCCTAACTTTGGTAACACGTAACCCACATCATGCACCACAATGCATCTAGTACCCCAGGGCTTCTATATCAGTGGCAAACATCCGGCATTGGCAAATGCTTATTGTCTTTGCTTGTGTGAATGCGCAAAGCAAACAAATTGCAAGAGTAGCGGACTTTGGAGCTGTGTCACTGTTGCATTCAATGCAGCTCAGGCTGCAGGAGGCTCCACAATGACAGACCAATGATCAATGAAGCTGATCATGATGCTGTTTTGCTGGATGATAGGCTGAAACCTTTTTGCAGTTGAAAGGACTGAACCACACCTATCACAGTGCAACTCGATACTTTCATTTACAAGATACCACCCAATGCAGCATCATGATTATCCAGCTGTTCGTCCCCCCCCACATTGTCTGGATCTTGCTGCATTGAACAAGGTAAGCCAGTATATTTTCATCACCCCCACACACAGCATTGGTGTGCACCCCCCAACAGAGTAGACTCCCACACCACAGAGACAGCAGATTGTGCTGAACTGTAACCTAAGCCACAAATCAAGCTGCTCATCTTCTGTTCTCCTGTACTATGTGCCAATCCTGCCTGCAGTGGTAATGTTGTAATTTTTTGTCTTGTTGGATTATTCCTTTAGACTGATCATTTTTGAGTATGTTCTTCCAAACAATCTGGTGACTGTGTTAAGAGCTTTAATTATCAAACAAGCAAGCTGCAGAGAGACTTGCGTGTGGTTTTATTCCAACTAGAGCTTCACTTGGCTGTCAAAACAGTCTTGCTTCTTGTCCCTGGTGGTTCACTCTCCTATTTTGAAAATTAGAGTACAAACCGCAATTTGTGTACAAGAGCATAGCTAAGCAGGGTAGTGAAACAGACTAGAGTAAGATCCGCTACTGATCAAGTGTAATAAACCCCAAACAATTGTATTCTAATTGCTAGGTGCATTTATTAAAGAGCAGCAAGTTAGATCACTGAGATACTTTTCATGGTGCAATGTTGCATCTTGCAGTTATTCCAGACTGTTTTCAGAAAGTATCAGATATTAGTGAATTTGCATAGTTATAGCTTGCCCTGTGGTGCTTAGTGTTGAAACGCTGGATGCCACACCTCATGTCATGTGACAACCTGTGATTGAGAGTGCAATAAGGTATTTGAGTGTTGGGTGGGGGTGGGGGTAGGATTGAACGTCCCAGGATTGCTCTCCTTCAGGTGGTGTGGGACAAAAATGTCTGCGCTTGCTCCTGGTGGTGGCTGTGGGTTATTCCATGCTACGGTTTCCTGTGGGTACAACACGTATATTGTTGTCTGTGCAGTACATGGAAGCATGCATGTCAGCATCCTTGACATCATTGCATGACCGTTCCATGGGGTGGAGAACCAGTACAATCATCTATCGCACATGAAGGCAGTCCCTGACTGCACCTCAATGGACGCACATAAGTCACCTCCCCCCATCACTGCTGCAAGGTTTCCGCATTGTTGGGGTTAGTATCAGCTTCAAAGCGTCAGCGACAGGGGGTTCAATTTCTGGCTGTGGCCTGGGCGGGCGGACATTGTGAGCTGGTTAGAAAGGGGAATCGAAGGAAAAAAAAAAAATAGCCGAAGATGTAAAAGTACCCGAAAGATTTTTTTTTTTTACTTATTTTCTTTTCAGCTCCTCAACTGGGGTGGTGGTCCCATAGTTCCCAATTTCAGGCTTCCTTAATCTGCTGCTGCCCCAGACCAAATCAGAGCTCAGAACCTTTTTGCCCTGACATCCCAGGTCACTTCACAGCATGGATTTATACCAGACACTGCAGAGATCTGGAGGCCTGGGTATGAATGGGAGCTATCCCTTGAATGGTGCCACCATGGCACCGATGGAGTCTGCTGTCATTCATGCTGGAGGATTGTGTTTGTCCCTTAGTCACCCCCTGCCTCCCATGACGCGAGCATGCAGTGGCATCAAGGATGTTTCTGCAGAAGTGCTCTGTCACAGTACGCCCGATGCCTGCCCACGCCAACCCACACATTGATCCCTGAACCTGCACCAGCCCCTATCCACCAGCATGACCCAGTGTCTCACCGATGCTCCCAACCCTCCCTCCCCGAAGGAGGATAGCAGTCCGTGGGATGCTCGATCCTCCTTCCCCCGGCTGACCACCGATGACCTGAGTATGTTCCATAACCCGGGTCAACTGTGGGACGTGAGGTGTGGCATCCACTGCCTCAACACTCAGTGCCACAGGCCCAGCTCACTCTAGAGAGAGTTTTAAAAAATGTGACACATGCACACACACATAGAGAAATGGACAGGCCTGAATTGCAGTCATAAAGTCAGTTTTATTAGATGGATGACAATGAACATGTAATCATGTGCCAGTGTTATATGTCTGAACAACACTGCCTTCTTGGTCTGATACAATAGTAACTCACACTATGAAGCTCTGCTCTGATAACTTGCTTACAGTGTTATGCTATATATATTTAGATGAATGTGCTGCTTTGTTTAGATAACATTGCATTTTACTTTTAATGTCTATGTACATACATGCCTACTTCAGATTCCTTTATCCCTTGTAATGATTTCACAGATTTTTTGTTCCAATTTTATAAATAAAAAATGTCATATAAAACAACAGAAAAGAAAACTAAGAAATATGTCTCTTCGATGAATGTATATCTCCATTAAATTCTCATGTGCTTTTTCAGTTCTTACTTATTTTCTCTTACTCTTTTTTTTTTCCAGGTATTACAGGTACATAGTGTATCACCAGTTTGTACGCTGGTCATGAGGCTGGCTTGGTTGGAAAAATCGTGTGCCACTACCCTCCTGCGTTATGAACAAAATTCGTACAATATTTCCATCAGAAGGAGGACAATATACTGTATTTTGTTTGCCTTAGATTTCGTGGTTCAAAATGTGTAAATGTTGATGCTGCATTTCTGAAGAAATAGACATCTAATATTCATTTTTGATGGTGGTCACATCGATATTAAAAAGCTGTTTTTCATTTCAAAGATATCCCTCCCTCCTTTGCTGATTCTGTAGCTTACACTCCAGTTTAAAGTTCCTTATATGTGCAGCATTTCTTTGTTTAATATTTTTCTCATATAATTACCCATAAAAAGCAGCATTGAGACCCGTAGACAAAACGCCCGTACTTCCTTACTAGCAGGCATGCCCTCACGCTATCATGTTATGTGATCTCAGTCCTAAACTAGCGTGGGGACGCGCCTCATAGGCTATAAAAGGACCTTGTTAGTTCGGCAGTGGCTTTCTTTTCTCAAAACTGGCCCATTACAGTGTATAAAATCACATGCCAAAAGCGGACCTATAATAGCCTATCCGGCACCCCACCGCGCTATTGTACGACTGAGATGACGTAACGTGCTATCATGGGGGCGTGCACACTACAGGAATAATGGGTGTTTTGGCCGCAGGGCTCCCTTTTTTTTTTTTTATGAGTCTTTATACAAGAAGAATATTAAGCAAACAAATGATGAACATATAAGGAACTTTAAACCAGAGTGTAAGATACAGAATTGGGGGAGTGGGAATGGATGTCTTTGGTAGCCTATGACATTGGTGCCTGAATGAAGGCGCCATCCAAAATGGTGACACGATGTGGGTGAAAGCCCAAATGGCGGGGGGGGGGTGACCAGATGTGGTGGGGTGGGTGACTGTAGCGACAGGATGTCACTGTATGTACACGTGCATGGAGGGGAAGTGAGCACGGCAAGCGTGGCCTGGGAGGTAGCGGAGGGAATGTAGGGGGTGGTTCTGCGGTTGGCTGCCAAGCTGCATCATGGTGCCGGGGGCTGGCCTCCGCTTGCGGTGCATGGGGTTCCAGGTTTGGGTCTGGGTCCGGGTGCTACTGCAGGTTTGTTGCGCCCGGCCCAAAACATGTTTTTTTTTGGCTTTTGCAACCCCCCTGGAGTTGAGAATCCTTAAGTAGAGGGATGCGGGGGGGTGAAGTCCCTCACAGAAAGCAAATGATTTTAGTCCCCTGCCCCATTCCTCTGTGTGCCGAGGCTGTCAGGGTGGCGAAATTGTTTTTGCTGCCCTGACGTCGCGATAATGCGAGTCGTCTTTCGGTGCCCACTATTATCACATTATGTGAAAACCTGATCTTTAAGTACCAATTTCATATGTATGCATTTTATACAAATGTTAATTGTTTACAGCAAAGTAATATGTTAAATGCTTGCTAGTTACAATGAACTTTTTTCATTTTCTAATGTGTACGGTTCTTTATTATGTAACTGAATGTAACTGAAAATTATAAACGACGTACAGAAACTCTTCAAACTATATTATGCCATTTGGAGTTATAATAACAAACAATGTTAACTTAAATGTAAACAGCAGCCTTTTCTTTCAGCCAATATAAAAATTATTGACTAAACAGAGCCGCAGCAAGGAACATGCTGATCTTATGCATACAAAACACTAGAAGCGAACAGTTATGGCACAACACACAATCTGAAAGTACAGTTGAAGAATTACTTTGATTTTTATTTCCATCAGTGTAGAACAACCAGCCCTAATAGGTGTTGTAGACCCACAACAAACAGCTTCTAACATTTTTTTTATTTAGTTGTTTTAACCAGGTATAGCACACTAAGCTGGAAGCTTTTTTACAGGAGCAACCTGGGAGCACAAGGAGGTTAAGTGACTTGCTCAGGGTCAAATAGTATGCAAGTGGAAGCTGTGGGATTCAAACCCAGGTCGGGTGTGCTGGATGTCACCAGATTTGCAGCTCAGAGCATTAGACCACTGTGCTATACTGCCTCCTTAACTGACATTGTATGTCAGTAACCCATATTTCTGATGGTTGTTCTCTGGTGATGGAAATAAAAATCGAACTGCATTCATCAAAGTGAGTATTTTACTGTACTGTCATAGTGTGTTGTGTTCTGTGATTGTGTGGTTTGATATAAATATTAATTTGTCCATTCTGTACCAACAGAAATTGTTGCTTGAGTTTCATTTCAGCTCAGTAGTGATGAGTAGCGCTTGAAAGTATCTGCATCAATTAATGGTAAATGTCCACCTCCTGATGGACCCTGGTTCCGTGCTGTGTGTGGCCTGAATAACAGTTTAATAAATACGCATTTTTGTTTTACTTACTGTGCCATTTCTATTTTTAAATTTGATCTGGTTGATCTGGCACCATTCTCTCTGGTATTTTAGAATTCTGAGCCTTTCCTGGCATGCCCACAAGCACCATGGCTGTCACAGTGATGACATGTTCTGTGTGGAGCTACCGGGCCTCTTCCCTAGGCTAACAGTATTATGGAAGGTTTCAACAGCTCTGGTTTGGGGCCGAAGAGTGTCAGTGGTATGATGAGACCATGTACAGACTGACAGTCTTGGTGTAGCATGGACATATATAGACTCCAATCCAGTGCAGTTTGAAGATATGGCAATACAGATTACTATATTGCTGTTTCTTCAAACAGTTCTGGTTTGGAGTCTCATGTGTCTGTGCTATAACGCGACCAGGTACAGACTGGCATGTAGCCTGTCAGTTAGTAGGTGGTCTCAGTATACCATGGACAGTCTTATGCTCCAAACTGGAGCTGTTTGTACCTTCCATAATACTGTCTGCCTATGGACGATCACCAGCTGCTCCCCAAAGAACAAGTCATCACATAGACAGACATGGGTTCTTGTGGGGGTGCCGGGGAGGGCTCAGAATTCTAAAATACCGGAGGATGGCACCAGATCAACAAGATCGCATTTAAAAATAAAAATGTTACAGTAAGTAAAACAAAAAATGCGTATTTATTACACTGTTCATTGGGCCACACTTCAAACGGAGGTGTGGTCCAATAGGATGAATTCTTATCAGTGACAGACTGTAGTGTCCAACTATTGCTTTTAATCATATTGTTCTCTCAGATCCAACTGTTGTGCTTTTTTTCCGTTTGTAATGTGAAACACTACATACTATTTGGTGAATCACATATTTAATGTTTAATAAATGTGAGCTGTCACAAAACAAACAGGTCATCTCAATAACTGCTAAAGAACGGTTTTAACGATGAAGTTTACATACGATAATGCTGACATATATACATTGATATATGTGATGTCTGCTCTGTTTTTGTGCAGACACATTTGTGAATAAAAACTTGTTTTAAATGCTAACATTTTGTTGCCTCACTTTAATTGCATTTCAGAAGTAAACTTTATTTTAGCATACTACCACCATTTGGTTATTATGCCAATTAACTTGCTTGCTTTCAATGTTTGCAAGTAAAATATGAATGTTAACAATGTAAGGTAGCAGTAGAATACAGGAAGGAAAGGTTTTCTTCTCAATTCATCATTTGAATATCAACTCCAAGCTGATGTTACTCAGAAGCTTATTGTACGTCATGCACTGCAGTGTACGAAATAACACTCTCTCCCTCACAGGACTATATTTATTTTTTAATCATCGCAAAACGACTAACAAAATTTTCCACAGCCTCTGACTTGCTTAGTCTTGTAGGTATTGCCGAGCTCAGAGGTAAAGGAGTACTGTTCCTGATGTTGTTAAACGATGATGACAATAGAGATGATCCAGCCCTGTACTGAATAACAAGATTATGCATCAGCTCCAATGCGTAATCTGTTGATAAAACAGATACAATACCAGATCAGAAAAATCAATATCTATTTTGACACTATTATGTTATTTTAGGCAATCAGTTGTCTCATTCTATGTTTTGCAACACCAATTTTGATATGTACAACCTCCCCAACCACAGCCCTGTCACCCTACTTCCTTGGACTTACCTTCATCAAGGAGATTGTCTCTGCAACCCATGCATGTGTTTCAATTTCCCTATGTTATGGTGTGCATGTGCTAACACCCAGTCAAAGAATGTTGTCAGGCACGCTGCATGCCGTAATGACTCCCCCTCCCCATGAAGGAGAGCAGTCTTGCAACAATATATCTATCCTTTCTATCCATGCTGTCATCAGAATAACCTGAGTTCATTCCTGACACCCAGTCCCCATTGGCCGAGAGTATGTCACAGTGAGTTTTCCTGAGGAAAAAAAAAAGGCTGGACAACATGACACAGACTGTAATAATAAACGGAGTTCAATAAGAAAAAAAGGTGGTTACTAGCGAGGAACCACAGTGTTCACCAGTATGTATTGAATTTTTTAATAGTTTTATTATTTAAATAATGGAGGGACTACAATTAAATGTATGCCTTTTAATGACACGAAGATCTGCGGTAGTATATATTCGGGGAGGGGTGATGGAAATGCTGAGAAGGGTCTTGTCAAGACTGAAGTAATAATAATAATTTTGTCAGCTTAGATACAGTGTAAGGAAATGCAATGTAGGGAACCTTGGAATCAACAGATTAGAGAACAGTAGGAGTTGGTAACTCCAACCATAACCCACACCATAATGTGTTATATTTCTTAGTTATAAAATGGCAAGGATAAATACTGGAATCTGACTAGCTAAAGCAGGCTTTGACCCCTGATGATATCTTACAATATCATCATGGTCCAAAACTGATTACCAAGATCAGCCATTTGCTAACACTTTAGGGCCATTTTATAATTGCACTCATACACTCCAGGGTGTGGTATGTCATGGGATGTAGTCACTTATTGGATGCATGGGACACTCGGCCTCTGGCATTGTGCCTCACAATGCACCCTAGGTGTGTCGATATTTCATGATATACCACATCATGTTGTGTATTGTTGCTTAATTATGAAATGGGTAGAAAGAATGCTGAGAGCAGCTTTCAGCTGGGTCGTTAGGTAAGCACAATGGCCCAGCTGAAAGCATTATGTTTGAAAATGAATACAATTGACTAAAAATGACCCATTTCATAATCACAATAATGCACTGCAGGAGATGTGTTATTGTGAGCTAAAGACTCTTCCTGGGTAGTGGAAGCCATCTACTATGCATTGTGCTTCAACCCACCCGCAGTGGCATGTTCTCCTACCAAATTCACTCCCTGTCATTCCTTAAATTCTCAAATATAGCTCTTCAGGGTGTGGGTTATGCTGAGATTTACACACACCTGGAGTGGTTCACTTGCTCATCATGTGGCATGTGTACCAAACCACAAGAGGCATTGTTAAAGCAAGGCATAAGACACACCATGACATGTCTAACAACAGTATTTATTGACGTGAATTATTTTCACAATGAATGAAGTATGTTTTTGTTTGCACATCAATAAATATCATGATACATATCTGTAACAATTAATGTTATAAATCATAGAGCATTAATGACAAACTCACGATAGGTGGGTTTGGACACTGTTTTTCTGATGGTATAGCCACCCTTCTTGAATTTGGGAAACCAGATGCTGTACTGTAGTTCTCCAGTTTTACTTATTGCCTGTTGACATCCTACATTTTCATTGTAATGTAGTCCAGTAATCATCAATCTGGTTGTTTGCAGAATAGAAAATGTAACGTGTTTTAGGTGATGTTAACAGTTATGCAGTGGTTCTGCATCTAGAGATTCCCTCAACTGACTAACATCTCAAAATAGAAAATAGTATATGGAATTTGTAGAACAATCACTGTGTAAACACTTAGAGAGGTTTTAACGTCATCTTTGTTAATAATTCACTTCACAATTGCACAATCTTGGTAGCCCATACACTATAAAATATAATGTATGGTATTTCATTAACAACTGTGCTGAAAACACTTGTTGAGGTTGCTATGACATCTGAAAACCTCTCGACCTGTGCTCTCGAGGTTAACAGTGATGTCATGGCAGCCTCTAGAAGTGTTCACAGTGTGGTTATTAACAAAAGACCATTCATTATCTTCTATGTGGTAATCATTACATTTTGTTATACCATTGATGTGACATACTCAATAAGGCTTAACAAAAGAGTGATGTCATAACAAGGTTGTGATCGGTTGATAGATGTGCTCCATATACAGTAATCTGCAGGGCAGACCACACATTATAGTGCTTCATTAGTAAAACTCTGAACCATGCTGTGCAGAAAATAAATCCGATTATGAAATAAGACACCTAAGGTAAACATTGTATCATATAACAATGACTACATGTATGGAATAGGAAAGGAATCAGAAACACAGCATAATAGTTTTAGGATAAAAATCAAACACAGCTGTATGGAGAGTAATTTGTAAAAAAAAAAAAAAAATTCTTGTTCGAAATAATGTAGCACATTGATTATTTACTGACTCCACATCCCAAGATTTGAGAAAGCAGTATGCTTTGGGGTAACGTAGATGAAGAAGCTGTGAAATGCCTCCAACAATAATGTTTGGAAATCTGTTGAAAGATTCTTGATGTCCTTCACCAGTAGTGAGTTGTTCAGTATTCCTCCCAAGTTAACTGTAACTCTGGAATCTGTTTCAACAGTGTGCATTGAAAATGTGAAAATGGATAACAGTAATACCATGTCTGGAGAAATTCACATTCACTGTAATAAACAATCGCAACTACTGGAAATAAGATCTCAATGTTCACAACTTTTATGGTGCAAACATCAATATGTTAATATAAACATTTTCCAGTGATGTGCATTGGCACATACATTCCATGAATATGAGTCAATGAATATATGGCACAAATGGGGGTGGTCTTGATGGTGGGTTGGGGTGAACTGCGAGGGGGGGGCAATGATGGTTTTGTTAGTCAGGGGGACAGATTTTCCCAGGATGAGGGAGATATTGTAGGATGTAGTTGGGGAGTTGGAGGTGATGGAGGGAGGGAGTGGCAGATGAACTTTTGGAAGATGATAACGGGGGGTGCTCTTAAAGCAACATTGGAATGTGTAATGAGCATGACGAACAACAATAGAAGGCTGATACTGCGTGGTTTATGTAGGTGAGGGATGAAATTGGGGAGAAGAAATAGGTGTTCAGGAATTACAAGAAGATGCAGCGGTGGGAGGATAGGGAAAAGTTAAAAATAGAAGCAGAGGGTGGCAGGAAAAAAGGATTAGGAAGGCTAAAGCTGAAGCAGAGTAGAGAATTAAAAGGCAAAATGGGGGGACAAGACAGTTTCATGATAAATGGGGAAAGGAGGAAGGTAAGCCAGGGGATAGTAAGGATTACGGGTGATGGGGAGCAGCAGGCGTAAAGATAGTTTGAAAAAGCAGAGGTGTTCAACTGATACTTCAACTCAGTTTTCAGAACAGATGGAGAGGGAATGGGACCAGCGATGATGGACAAGGTGGTGGTGGATAATAGCACAATCAGTACAGAAGAGTTAAGAGAGGAATTAGATAAGTGGAGGGTGAACATGGACGTATGACAGCAACATAGCAGAGGAGCTTCAGGGGAAGGTCTGCCTTTTTGCAGCTTATACAAAACTAAGCAAAAGGGTTCAATACCAGGAAATGCACAGTGATGCACTTGGTGAGGTGGAATCCAAATTCCATGTACACACTATAGGAGTTGGGAGAATAGCTGCAACCAGGTGGGAGAAGGATATAGGAGTTATATTCATGGCTGACCATTCGGGTGTGGACACAGTGCAACAAGGCAGTAGGTAAAGCTAACAGGATGCTGGCATGCATAGGCGCATGTTACCTGTGGAAAGTGCTTTATCTCAAAGTGAGATCAAGGGGGTATACCTGTACATCATTGCTTTTTTGATTTACTCTGAGTGCCCACATATATTGAAACCTACTTGGTTTGAGCCATTACTTTGTGCATTGCTCTGGACATAGTTCTCCGTGAAAACAAGCTGGAGAGAGATCACCATCATGAACATATATGTTGACAATATAGTTCATAATACTTTTCCACTTTTCCACAATAATGTCACCAATCTTTCCAGAGCTGGACACAGCAGACCAGTACATGTGATTCACTATGAATGATTTCCACAGCGACACTTCCTTGCATTCCTTCTGTAGTCCAAGCATCTCTACTTTCTTTCCTACACCCATTTGAAAATAATTCTGACACAACCAATAACAATAATAAGTACAGAAGACAACGGTAATACTAATAAGTCGCTCCAAACGATGGCCACAAATTGTGACTATATAGACACATCTCTGTGACCCATGGAGGACATGTCATCCTCTCCCATGTCATCAGGATGTGATCCTTGGTATTATACAGTGACGCTGTCAAACACGGTACAGCTGATAAATTGACTATCTGTGGCTATGATGCTTTGTGGAGTACAAGCAAAAAAACATGTTTTGATTTCATATATCCGGCAAATCAGAACTTTGCAAAACCAGATGGATTGTAAATGGATTTCAATGCTATACGTGCAAGTACATAACTTACAGGAAAAATGCCAGAAATTGACCTCACTGCACGATGACGTACACCATGTAGAATATTATGCTTACTTACACACAGTGACTGTAATTCTCAGAAAACACATCTTACTTTTTGAAACATGCCATGTATCATAGCGATGTTTTGTGTTTGGCATGTTCTCACGTATCCACTTTGCTATCTGGCAGTGTCGATCAGTTATGATGGTGTCTACATGCATGTTATTCCTTTCAATGAATTGGACTACAGTATATGCTTCAAACCTTCTAACTCACACCATGAAGAGCTCTTTACTTCATTGCTCTGTATGAAATTATTAAATACTATGAGTAAAGATGAACTATATAGTCTGTTAATAGGAGACTGTTTAGCTTGTAATGATTACACATGGAAGTACCCTTAGTACCTGCATAAGCTCGATGTTTAAGACCTTGTTGACATGCTGCTCTATCACGGTGTAGGCTCCACATTTTGCTCAATGTCCTGGGCTGTCACAGCATTCATTGCCTGATAGTACCAGTCCTCCAGGTAGGCATTCTAATGACTGTAACACACTGCTTTGCTCTTCGGACCATACGGAATGGACAACTGGATGTAGATAAAGTCTTTGGCGTTTAAAAAAATTCCTTTTGTCTAGACATGCTAGTTTCATGAATTGAAACAGTTTAATGGCCTTGGATGTTAGTTGTTCAGAAAACAAATCTGCTCCAGAGAAAATTAGGTTTCCGGCTGGTATGTTACCAATGTATGGCTGACTTGATCAGGCATTGCACTTTCCACATTGACCACATGACTGTTTAATGTGCAGCGCAGTACCACAGCATCTTGAGATGACTCCTACTGTTCTACAAGTGCAGGTGGAACATGATGAAAAAAGCTTGAGTAGTTTCGACTTGAAAACAATACATTTTTCCTCTTCATCAGGTATCTTACTAACCACATAATCAGATCTGACAGGAAGAGACATTCACTGATACTAATTTGCAGAACTCTAAGAATATAATGAAGTCCTGATGATAAGTATGTCTACTTCTTACATAGATGTATTCATTTCAATATACTTAAGCACAAGCAGAAGAGATAAAGGATTATGTATGGGAAGTCATACACAACATACAGGATTTATATGAGCAGTCATACAGAACAAGGGTATTCTGGAATCCAGAGATTTTATTGGTAACAGATGACCTCGTGAGCACAGCTCGAGAGGTGTCCTGTTACTAAGGAGACATCGAGATACTAGAACATCCTTGTTTGTGTATGACTCCTCATATACAATATTTTATCATGAATGGGTAGTCACTGCACTGAAAATCACACAAAACCAGCTAGTCAAGACAATAGAGAGTACAAATGTTAACAGGTTCCATCTTTTTTGCATGACATAGTATGCAGAAAATGTTTATGCAAGTTCAAGTGTAAAAAATTCCAACTGAACTGGTTACAGAGGAAAGCAGCTGTGTGGCAGCATATTCCAATTCTGCCTATTCCAGACACTGCATTCCAAGATGTACTGCTCCAGTACTGATACAAAAACTGTTACAGCACAACATAATGATGTCTCCACTGCAGCAGAACATAGAGAATACTGGATAGGCAACTATGCACAACCAGTGTGTTGTGCCACAGAGTAGTTCTGATTCCCTCTGAACTCGAGATAGAATGTTGCGAGATCCATGGGAGTCAGAACCCCGAGGTTGCAAAACACACTGGTTTGGCATATAATTGCTCATCCTGTATTTTTATAGTGTATAGTACTGTGTGAAATATGTGTGTGTGAGTTGTTTTGCTTGTAAAATAAAACTGACTCATGTAGTCTCTAGAGATTCTATAATGCTGTTGTACCACAGTAGGGTACAATCACATTCCATGACATTTGAACTGTGGTACAAGAGCATTTTGAATGGGATGGAATTCTATACAGAACAACACTCCAATATACACTATAAGAATATAGTGTATGGTGGAATGCAGTTATGCATGGAATTCCATGCCTTGAATAAGCTTCTTTGGCTGCAATAGTAACATCATTATGTTGTTCGGCTGCAGTGCTCATGTCACTACTGAAGCAGAACAACTTGGAATACAACCACATACTTGATTTTCCCTCTCCAATGAAGCTGAAAGTTGTTGTTTTTTTAAACTTGAATTTGCAGAAACATCTGTAGCGCACTGTGCCAGTACTTTGAGCCTATCACCAACCCTCAAGTGCCCCACCAAACCACCAGCTCACTAAAACAAAGTGCAGTGTCCGAAATAGGCACTGATGAACATACACTATACAGAATAGTGGATTGGCCACTTTATGCACAGGTAGCGTGTTGTGCCACCAAGGGGATCTGATTCCCATGGACATGTGGATCTTTGCTCGAGAGGTCACAGGGAATCAGTACCACTCTGTGACACAACACACTGGTTGTGCAGTTGCCCATCCACTACCCTATATATTTCAGACACGGAACACAATTCATACAATAACCCATTTTATTAGAAGCACTAACACTGCATATTTGTCAGTAGCTGACATCACAATCAACTTGATTTTCTGAAAATACTGACAGCCATATTATAACGTCATATTTTGCAAAAAGCCACCGCTTCTTCAAACAAGGACAGATAGAAACACAGATCAGTGTGCCAACCACCGCCTTTTGCAGTAACTGAGTTATAACTAAAAACATCAACCCAACCCCCGTGATGTAAATCAATAGGGTAATTCAACAAATTATGACACTATGTGTCACATAGACAGCGAAGTATATGTAATTTATATAGTCTCCTCTGATGGTACAAGTAACATTTACGTTATGATCAAATCGTAGTTATGATTAAAAACATAGTTCCTAACTGCAATATAAAATAATTATTGACTCAGTAAACCCATAGTAAGGAAATGGAGGAAAGCACTTACTCATCATTGTGACTCTCTGAGCAGTCACTGTCAGCATCTGAATCTGGGAAATACTCAGAAACAGTATCTGGAATACTTGACAGCTGTGACGATATATCATCTTCTTCACAACTTGAATAACACTGTTTAGTGTCACTGTCATTTCATTGGCATCAGGATGTGGGGCTTCATCCATCCATAGCAGAGGTGCATTTATCAAGTTGTACTGAATTCGAATCTCATTAGTTTGTTCTAAGGCCTGTACTCCTACAAAAAATTATATAATACTGGATTAAGTTTATTGTTTATAATATTGTGAAACGTTTGACTAACAAAAGTAAAGGTTAATATTAAATGTATTTACAACCATAGCAACAAAGACAAACTGTTAAGATATGCGATAAGATCAACAGTTCAAGTGTTTGAACAATAGGATGTCAATTGGACACAGTGCGATTACTCCACATGAAGAAGGGCACCATTAAAAAGAGCCTTAGCCTAATACTACAGGTGGTGGTAATTGTGAGGTAACATGAGAGAGCAATTCTTCACTGAGAGAGTGGTGGACACCTTGAATGGGTTTCTGAATGAGGTGGTGAGGCATGCGATTGTGGTGTTCTTCAAAATAACATTGGAACAGGCATAATGGGTTTTAAGGGAGTACTGGGGGGCAGAAGGTTAGTGGGGGGGAGTGCCAGTCTTGATGTCCTAAGGGTTCCTTTTATGCCATAGATTGTAAGATATATCATTACTTACCATGGCTATGATGAGGAGTATGGATGTTGCACTGCATCCCACTGATAATCTTATGCTGTTGTGTTTCCCTGCTTTCCTGTTTACAGTCAGGCATGTATCATCTGGGTTACGACAGTAATCATGAAAACTGTGAGATAACAATGAAGAACGCAGAGATTCTGTGGCATCAATCATATCACTGACGTTAACATCGAAAGTGGATTCAGTTATGGTATTTGACTAAACCACACATATATTTCTGTCTCATGTGAGACATCCGATTCATTGATTGATGAATAAAATAATGAATCTGATTCTTTATCTTGCTGAGACCTTCTGATTTCTGAAATATCCTGTAAACAGAAATAACAATTAAATGACCAAATATAAATGTGGATACATTACCTTACACAACATACACAATGTGATAAAATTCTAATACACTTTTTAAAAAATATAGTACGGACAGCAAAGAATTTCAAAAATGTAACAATACAGCATGTGAACTATACATTAAAACATTAACATGATGTGTTAGAAAGACATGCAATATGAATAGTAAGTAAGAAACCATAAGTTAGCATAGTCCATCCAGTCTGCCTGGTTCTCAATTAGGCCAGCACCAGTCTAGCATGGTTCATACTGGCTGTCTGGTTCCTACATAGGCCCACACTGGTGTGGCATGGTCCATCTAGTCTGCACGGTTCCCAACTAGGCCATCATCAGTGTACCATGGTCCATACAGACTGTTTCCTATCTAGACCTTTAAAAATCTAGCATGGTCTACTCAGACTACCCATTTCCTACCGGAGCACTTCCCAGACCAGCATGGTCTATCCAGTTTGTCATGTTCGTACCTGGACTCTCACCTGTATAGCATTTTCCATCCAGTCTGCCCAGTTCTGACTTAGTCCCTCCACAATCTAGCATGGTTCGTTGAAACTAACTGGTTACTACATAGGCCAGCACAAGTCTGGCATACACAGTCTGACTGGTTCCAACTAGGCCAGCACCAGTCTAGCACGCTCAATACAGACTGCCTGGTTCCTAACTAGACCTTTACAAATCTAGCATGGTCTACCCAGACTGCACGGCTCCTACCTAGGCCCTCTAAATTCTAGCATCTTTTATCCAGTCTGCCGTGTCCCTACCTTGTCCCTCATCTGTATAGTATGGTCCATCCAGTCTGGCCTGTTCCGACATAGTAACTCAGCAGTCTATCATGATTTGGCAAAACTAACAAGTTACTACCTAGGCCCTCACTGATCTAACATGGTCCATCCAGTCTGCCTGGTTTCTAAGCAGACCATCACCAATCTAGCATAATCCATCCAGACTGTACAGTACCCACATAAGCCCTCAGCAGTGTAGCATGGCCCCTCCAGATTGCCTGGTTAGGACCTAGGTCTTCAGTGATCTAGCATGGTGCTTCCAGACTACCCAGTTCCTACCTAGGACATCACAAGTCTAGCGTGGTGCATCAAGGCTAAACAGTTCACTCTGAGGCCCTCACCAGTCTAGCATGGTCCATCAAGACTGCACGGTTTCCATGTAGGTCATCAGTGCACTAGCATGGTGACTCCAGACTGCCAGGCTCATCAGTGGGCTGCTACCAGGCTAGCATGGTATATCCATGTACTGACGACAGACTGACAAGTTTATCATGTGACTACAAGGATCTCGAGAGAGAATGTGATGATACTCATCAACATGAATAACACTCAATACATGAGGCACACATTGCAGTTCCATATTCAGGGGTCAAAAAACTACTCTGGGGTTATGATCCTCACATCTTCACACTAAAAGAAAATAATACATAACAATAAGTTCATTGGATTTAAAATAAAATAATCAAATAAAATCAGAAATACAGTATGCTTACTCTGCCTATCTTGAGCTTCATGACAGTTTTCCTTTTCTTCACTGGAGAAACTGACTTCACACACTTTTCTTTCTGTGCTGGCCTAATACTCGGAATAGCACCTGGCTTAAAATCTAACTTATGCTTGAAACCTAATTTCCACTGGTTGTATCCTACTAATTCATCAGGAGAAACAAAGTGCTCTCCGTATATGATTGTGGTATTATTGCCACCATTCCAAAATCGTCTGGTTGAACTAACAAACCTGTTCCATTTCCTGCACGGACCCTCATCCTTTGGCCATGTATGTAAACTCACAGAATTGTTATTGGTGTTACTACATCCACCTACAACACAGCGTCCAGGCATTATACCACAGTTAAACCAATTTTAGCAAAATATTGTATGTCTGACTACAATATGACACAAGCACTAACGTGTGTTATGATATGACTCAATAAATTTGACTGCACAACCAGTGAACAGTAAAAAAAAAATAAACAGAAGGGTTTAAATAATTATGTTTAGACTCAGCAGGAATTTGCACATGAATATGATTTTACTTATGCTATTCTGTGCAGTCAGGGTTCTTCAACTGTAAGGTCAACAAACTTTCTGATTTGGAATGTGGGTACTATACATTAGGATACAGGAAGTAGACATGAAAAGGAATGTATACCTAACAATAAGAACACAATCCATACAGATTGTCACACAATAAATCCAAAAATGTAGTGACATAAAAAAAACATCACACTGTCAAAGTGCCACTTCAAACACAGGCATTAAAACAAAGTGATCATGTTATTCATTACAGTGAAAAGTAAGGGAATTAGTCGCTACAGTAAATAAAGCAGAACAATGGTAGAGATGTGGCTGGTTCAATGTGTAAAAACCGGTAACCTGTATTTCTATAGCAGTTAGCAGCAGTACTTCAGCCATGTGAGATGACTAGCACTTCCATTGAATGCAGATCCGTTATGTACTTCAGGAAACACAATCATACACAAATAAAGCACGGGGATAATAAAATCAGCACTCATACATATTTTGTGACCTTCACACCTATTAAACAAATAAATATGTAGCTCTGATAAGCTAGCACGACCTCAACCTAATTAATGCCACAGAAATTGTTGATTACATTCATATGGAGACACATAGACTGACAGCTGCCCAAACTAATACGTTTGCATCAAATCGAATATCAAATTACAATGAATCAGAGAAAACATAAAGGGGCATTAATTATAAGGACTGTTTTCACAGATGTTGGAAATGAATAACGAGTTCTACATATAGCTCGCATGTGACCATGCTGTGGCTGAAAGTGCAAATGTGTGATGACAGCCAGCGGGAAACCCGAATCAGCAGTCGGACAATCTCCTGAGCTTATATCACACATGTTTGGGTTTCTGAAAATTGCAGACCGCAGCGTTGCTGCCACCATTGAAACAGTGAATGAAATACTGATTTTATGAGTAAAAATTAAATATGAAAAAACAAGTCCTGGGACAAACATATTACAGAAGGTAACTCATCTTTAACATGTTTACACATAACGAATGGTAAAACTAGACACATCGGTAGTAGAAACCTGCTTTTTAAGCTATACTCTATATAACTCTATGAATACCCACATACTTCACCAACAGAAAGTACATGGGTAGCCATTCAGTTTCAGGGACACCCATAACTAATCTTGGGCACATGTTATCGCCCATCATCATCTGATTCAGAATATACAAACACGTTAATACAGGACATTAGCCACATGACGAATAAAGGTGATATCCTGATCCTGGGAGACTTTAGCATGCTGTCCATAAATTGGTTTACTGCTAACGGCACAACAGCTGTCGAAAAAAGTTTTATTTCAACAATAAATGAATTATGGCTTGAGCAAATTGTTCAAGAACCCAACAGAGGATGCACTATATTAGACCTTGTGATTACCAATTTTGAGGACAAAGTCTTAAATCTTTCAATATCAGACCCACTAGGGAATAGTGACCACCATACCATTGTATTTGATCTACAGTATGAATCTAGTATAATAGTTAATAATGCTCAGGTGTATAACTACCACAAAGCCAACTTTGAGACAATAAACAACAGCCTAAAAAATACCCCATGGGAAACAATTTTATCACCTTTAACCCTGGAAGACTCTTGGGTATTTGTTAAAAACAAGATGATAGACCTAGAAAAAGCTTATATTCCAGCCTGGATAAAATATAACAGTAAATGTAAAATTCCTTTGTGGTTAAATAATGATATTTGTAGGAAAATCAAACAGAAGAAAAAACTATTTACTGGTTAAAAAAAATACACAACAGACACACAAGAACTCACACTGGGACAATACAGAACTGCTGTTAAAGAACTAAAAAGGATTATCAGGAAGGCAGAACGCAACTTCGAGTTCCACATAGCCCATTCCAAAGATAATCACAAATCCCTATTTTCTTATCTCAATAGTTAAAAAGGCAGTAACAGACAAATTGGGCCATTGACCAATGGCACAAACACCATTACATCTGATAGAGATACAGCTGACACATTTAACACCTATTTTGCATCAGTATTCTCAAATCATACAGTCATAATTAATACAATTACTATTATATCAAGTTCTACTGAAAATAACCACACCATAACTATTTCTGAAGTAGTTTCCTTGTTAAAAAATTTAAAACCAAATACTAGCTGTGGACCAGACTTAATTAATCCTAGATTTTTAGTTGAAACAGCTGAAAATATTGCCACACCACTTTTCATTATTTTTAATAAATCATTAGCGGAATGATCTGTTCCATCTGATTGGATAACTGCTACAGTTCTGCCTATACTTAAAAAGGGTAACCGTTACATAGTGAGTAATTACAGCCACATCAGCCTTACTTCCATCCCATGTAAAGTAATGGAAAAAATTATTAAAGGCATATTAGAGGCAGAAAAGCAAACTCTAGGCATTATCGACCACTCACAACATGGGTTCAAGCAAGGCTTTTCTTGCATTACCAATTTAATAGCCTTTTACAATACTGTCAACCAAGAACTAGACAATAAGATTCCCATGGATGTCATCCTCCTGGATTATAGCCAAGCATTTGATAAGGTTACTCACAATATTCTTCTAGCTAAGCTATCAGACCTAGGTTTTTCTTGTAACCTAATAAAATGGATCAATTGCTGGTTAACCAACAGGACCCAGCATGTTAGGATCAATGGTGCCTATTCTAGTAATATGGGTGTGACCTGTGGTGTGCCGCAGGGATCAGTTCTGGGTCCAGTACTATTCAATATTTTCATTTCAGACATGCAGATTAGCTCCAGGAACATACTTTCGAAATTTGCAGATGATACAAAATTAGGTGGTAGGGTGGATTCCGACTGTAATATGAACTTATTAGTAAATGACCTCTCAGTATTAGAACATTGGGCACAGAAAAACAAAATGACATTCAATACAGACAAATGTTCTGTTCTCCATTTAGGTTACAATAATCCCAAACAAACTTATACACTATACAATATTATCATTAAATCTTTAATATGTGAAAGGGACTTGGACATCCTGATAGATGACAAATTATCCTCCTCCAATCACTGTAATCATGTAGCTAAAACCGCTAATTCACTACTTAGGTGCAATAACTGTACGTTTATATCTAAGACAGAGGAATGTATTATCCCATTGTTTAAAGCATACATTAGACCATATACAGATTATGGGTTACCAGTGTGGAGTCCATACATGGTCAGGGACATTCAAGTGATTGAAAGAGTTCAGAGAAGGGCAACAAAAATGGTGCCCCATTTAGCATCACTACCATATCCAGAGAGGCTTCAAAAAACAGGCCTACATTCACTGGAGTTTAGGCGCTCCAGAGGTGATCTTCTGTTCTTATATAAAATGCTCAAATCACCCTCTCTGATGGACAAATGTGGTTTTGTTAAAACGCAAAGAAAAATAGTACCTAGACTTCACAATCAACAACTAATGGTGTGTAAAGCAAAAACAAACAGGAGGCTTCATTTCTTCTTGGTAAGAACACCAAGGCTCTGGAACCAGCTACCACAAGAGCTAGTAGACTGTAATACCTTTGAATCCTTTAAAAAAAGTGTAGATCATTGGCTCTCCAAAAACTACAACAAAGTATAATTTCCCACAAATGTGGGAGACAATCAAGATAGGCTTCATTGCTTCCTTTTGTCCTCACTTACCTAGTAAACCTAGTAACTGATGCTCGAAAATATAAATCAAATACCTGTCATGGATTGGGCTTGCAATGTTTTGATATGGTTTCATCATTTATTTATTTGAGAACAACGTTTGGAATAAGGTAGTGGATACACTGCTCCAAGCAAACTGCCTGTCATTAAGGCACAGTTTGCGGTGGTTAACTATATTAGCTGTCAAATCTCCACATAATGCATGAAAAAACCATGGGCAGGAAAGAAAAAAAAAAAAGGACTGAGTGAGAGGTGTTGCTAAAAAATGGTAGATTCCAGGCTGGCCTCTTTCAGATGATTTCCTCTGGAACTTAAAGTAGACTGGCCAGTTTTACATTTGATGCACTTGCACACCAAATATTTTGCTACAGTGTAAGGGGATTTTGGGGCTATGTCAGTGCAGAGCCCATTGCAGTTGAAAATAGCAGAGGCTCAGCAGTCTAGACCAATGACCATACAGTGCGGTCGTGACACTACTTGCTACTTGCAGAGCAGAAACGTCTTGTACTTTTTCTTGAAAAGGATCTAGCCACTCCAATCAGAGGGGGCTTTGGTCCTTTGATTTGCATGAAGTTGGCCAGTCAGCAAGCAGCTGATAGGCTGTTAACACCAGCACCCTGTCTTTGTTACTGCCATTTGCCTGTGGACCACTGTATCCGAGTTAAGATAAAGTTGCTTTTAGGCACTAGAACGAAAGCTGAACTCAGGAGCCTAGTTAGTGTTTTGAAACAAGGGCACCAAAGTACTTTAATCATGCTCTGTATGTGGAGCGGTGACACAGGGCATGCGCACATGCATGTGGATACTGGGATGCATAGGGAGAGGCATCACCAGTAGAAAACAGGAAGTTATTATCCCTCTGTACAGACAGCTGGTCAGACCCCATCTGGAGTACTGCGTGCAGTTCTGGAGACCCAGTCTCTGCAAAGACAAAGACAGGATGGAAGCTGTCCAGAGGAGGGCAACTAAAATGGTGCAGGGTCTGCACCCGGAAGACAAATGAAGACAGACTTAAGGAGCTTAATATGTATAGCCTCGAAGAAAGGAGGGAGAGGGGGGACATGATAGAAACTTTCAAGTACCTCAAGGGAATCAACAAAGTCCAAGAGGGTAGCATCTTTCAAAAAAAGAGGTGTGCAAGAACAAGGGGGCACAATTTGAAGATAGAGGGGGGTGGCTCAGAGGTAATTTAAGGAAGTATTTTTTCACTGAGAGGTGTGTGGATGCATGGAACGGCCTTCCGGAAGAGGTTGTGGAGTCAAAAACAGTGGTGGAATTGCAGCATGCATGGGACAGTCATAAGGCAATTCTAGGGGTTGGGGGTAGGAAGAAGTAGGCTGCTAGTTAACTAGGATCTGCAGCTTATCTATTAGGTAGGGAAATGGGCAGACTGGGTGGGCCAAGTGGTCCATATCTGCCGTCAAATTCTATGTTTCTATGCATACTCCCATGCCCAGTATCTCCTCTTTTGGAGCAGTATTAAAATACTTCATACCCCTCATTTCAAAAAAGTAACTAGGTTCCCAAGTTCAGCTTTCTTTCTAGTACCTAAAAACACATTCCACTGAACTTGGGTATATTGGGCCCCACATGAGTATGTGACTAAATAAAGGACTGACAGTATTCTCCAATGTAAGTATAGCAGGATGTACACCACCAGTACCATTTATTTCTCCCTGTCCTTTCCAGGTGGCTCACCCACCCACCTTTCCCATCTTTATAAATATGTTTTGATAATATAAGCGGAGTGGGCTACCCACCCCTGCTACCACTTCTTTCTCCCTGTCACTTCCAGGTGGCTCTCCCACCCACCCTTCCCATCTTTATATATATATATATTTTTAAAGTAAGTGGAGCAGGGTGCCCTCCCCTTACTGCTTTTCTTGATCCTGCTCCTCTCAAGGTCACTCACCCCATTCCTCAATGAGCCCCACCCACACTGGGGTGCCCAATCCCAGTGTCAGAATGCATCTGTAACTGTCTCTCAATGTTTCCTCAATGTTTTTTTAAACCCTTTTAAAAAGAAAAAAGTCCATTGATGTGTGTTGTACCATTAGCTCTGCTCACCCAATTCTCCCACTCAGCACCCACCACCCAACACTCCTCTAAGCCCTTACTTATCCATCAGGTGTCCAACACTGTAATCCTCTCTAGATGATGGACAGTGGACAGGTCTTCACTGTCCAAAGTCAGACCGCAAACTGAGGAAATCAGGCATGTGGTTCAATGTATTTCAATGGGATTTTGAATTTAGTGGCATAACTTGGCCATTTTTGCATATTTGTGCCCCAAATTTTTAACATGTCTTTTTTGGGACCCCACCTCATGAATAATGGCAGCGAAATTAGTCATATCTGTCCCAACGATGAATTTGCAGTCACTGCATGAAATCATCGTTTGGGCAAGAGTCAAACATTTTCTCCACCCTTGTTCATGAGGCGGGGTCTTAAGAAAGCTCTGTTGAAACTTTGGCATAAAAATATTAAAAAACAACAAAGTTATGAGCCTACATTGAAATTTGTGAACGCAGGCTTGTTACTTTAGTAATTTTCAATATTTTGACCCGAAATTTTCAATTTAGCCATTTCTTCCCAGCACCTCATTAATGTGACAGCTGTCATTTTTCAAATCCTGGCCAAAATGTGTTTTCGACGTATGGAGCGGAATGATGTTTCAGAGGCGTGGAATGACATTTTGTCAGGGATTTGAAAATGTGCACTTACCAGGTTCATTAGGTGGGGTAATAAGAAAGCTATGTTGAAAATGTGGTATACAAATATGGTAAAATGCCCAGGTTATGACTGAATGTTACACTATTTCTGTGTTTACTCATAACTTCACTCATTTTCAATATTTTCACTCCAAACTTTCAGTATACCCATTTTTCTACACCACCATAAATGTGACATTATCATTCTTAAAATCCTGGACAAGAGGTATTTTCACACCTCTGGTGCAAAATGACATTTTAGCCTATATGTTAGAAATGGTACTGGTGCACTGTTGACCCTAGTTTGTGCCCCGAGCTCGGGTACTAGGAGCGGAGTCCGGCAGGAAGGGGGTGTACAAGTGTCCATTGGATGCTTCCCTCTGGGGGGGGTACTGCCTGGGCACCTGTGGGTGGATTGGTTGCATGCTTGGGGGATGTGATGCCTTGACATGCCCCCCTGCATGCCCCTGCCGGAAGATGCCACCACGCAAGGCCAAGAAATTGAGGGGTGAGGCAGAGAAAACCAAAAATGGAGTCTCAGCTGACTGGATGATGGCCACTGAACCTTACTGCCATGGAGCCCCCGGACAGTTGGGACCATCCCCAGCAGTACCCAGGGCCAAGGAAGTATGGCTGAGAGGCTCATTCTCCCCAGAAGGAGAGAACCCACCTAATAAAGGGTTATGTCAGGTTACCATGGGAGGGGGGGCTGCAATTTGGTGTGGCAGTTTGTGGTGGGGGTTGCCTGGGGTGAGGTCCTTGTTGGCCTGAAGGTGTGGCCGGCCGAAACACATGGGGAGAGGCACCAAAATAGAAAAATACATAGAAATGGTACATGTCACATCTATAAGGCAAATCCTAAACCAAGTATCTTCAAAGGCTGTAGTCAAAACAAAAAAAAAATGAAAACAAATTGCTTGACACACATCAAAGGCCCGGCATTGACAAATGTTTGTTTACAGCAAGTTCATCAAACAAAACTGGTGAATGCATTTAGAGCCTACATTATCAAACTAGCAAGCTGCAGAGAGATATTTGTGGGTTTTCCTGCAACTAGAGCTTCACTTGGCTGTCGAAACAGCTTCCCTTCTTGGTCTTTGTTGTAATAATACAGCCATTCTGAAAAAGTACATGTTCTGAGGTGCTTGAAGAAAAATGTTGTGAGCCCAGGATTAAAATGAGCTGTTCAGCAAGGTATTTTTACCTGATAAGTTGGCATCAAAAGTTCTGAAAATGAACCCAAAGCCACAGAATAGCAGCAGTGTACCTTATGTTCCTTATTCTCCTGAAAAAAAAAATGATATTCTAGGGCACAGCAGAATGACATCATCTCTCAGATAAAATTCAGAAAGACTCATAGAAAACTCAATAATACAATGTGTCAACTGGGCTGTATCAAAAGATTTTACTTTCTGTCTAGCAGCAAACTTTGCAGAATGAATGTGATTTCCTAAACATCCTCCAAAATGTTTCCAAAAGTTATTTGGTTATAATTTTTTTTTTCTCTGATGAAACTGAAAATATTAAAAATAATGCTCTGATTTTATAAGCCCTTTATTATCATAACCTACAAGATATTAAAAATGCACTTAAAATGTGCTTGTCTTATGGAGTATTGTCAGTTTTGGTTCCCACAAGTCACCAGGGACATTAAGCTATTTGAGGAGGTGCAGAGAGGAGTAGCAAGAAAGATAGGTTGGATGAGGTGAAGAGGTTACAATGACAGACTGTGATAATTAAAGATGTACAGCCAGGAGCTAAGAAGATTAAGAGGTGATGTGTATCTTGTTTACGAGGCCTTCTGGTGTTTGGTTCTTTGGGACTGTTTCAGGCTAGTAGCTAGGGATAGTTTCTATGAGGACAGAAAGCATGATAAGCAACTAAAAGGTGAACGATATAAGGGACCACTGTTTCAGCAAAAGGGTGGTGGGAATGTGGAATTCTCTCCCAGAAGAGGTGGTATCGAGTAAAATGATCAAAACGTTTAAGGGATACCTAGATATATACATTAGAGAAAGTGGCATAGCAGGCTACAACAGTTGAGAAATGGTGAGCATATTAAAAGCTTAATAGTCTACATTTCCTTGTAAAATGTCCCATGTTTCCTATATAATATTATGCTGCATACTGTAAGTTAAAATCCCTTACCTTGCTCTTTTTGCAACCTTTTAAAATGAATTTTCTGCTGATTTTCTTTCCTGAAGTGTAGACAGCACCGGATACTGGCCCAGACATTGATTAGTGCATTTATTGATATTAGCTCATAAAGCAGAGGTCATATAGAAACATTAGCCCCCACAATTATATCGGTTCTCCTAGGATATGTCGCATAACTTAAAGACTGTGAAATTTAAAAATAGATATATATTTTTTTTAAACTTACTGAATCCTATTATATCAAAAACTCACAAAGTCCACCTTTCTGAAATTAAGCCGGAGCAATATTATTTCCAAGAGACAGCAGCCCCAAAATTAGTGTGATTCAAAGCCAGAACCAATATTTAAACCTTTCATTATTTTATCTGGCTAATAGAAAAGGAGGACGTGATAGAAGAATTAACAGAGTTAGCAGAGCACAGTAAAAATGGATTGAACCACTAATACCTCTCGTGCAATGTGTGTGAACAATATATTAAAAGGCATAAAGGGCATAGTAGTGAAATTGCCTTTAGCCCTCCTTCTTTCTCATTTTTCTTAATGATTCCAATTTTTACATAGCATCTCCAGTAATCTAGTACTTTTCCTGGCTAAAAAGCCCACCTAGAGAGTGCACAAGGACAGTGGTACTACAATGCTAAAACCAATTACTCAAAACACAGAAGCAGAGCACACACAAACCTCAATAAGATACTCAGGCAACCAGTCTCATAAAAATAAATATTTATTGACTACATAAAATGAGGCATAGCCTGACGCATTTCAGATGTGCTTCCATCCTGTATCAAAGGCCTTTGATACAGGATGGAAGCACATCCAAAATGCATCAGGCTATGCCTCGTTTAATGTAGTCAATAAATATTTATTTTTATGAGACTGGTGCCCTCAGTATCTTATTGAGGTTTGTGTGCGCTCTGCTTCTGTGTTTTGAGTACTTTTCCTGGCTCTTTTTCTTGTTTCTTTCAGCTTTTAGTTTTGAGCTCTGTGAATTTCACTGTAGCCAAAAAATGTCAGCTCTCCATCTCTTCCAGCTCCACTCTCCAGTTTTTCACTTTACTGATCCTCCGATCAATCCTGTTCTCCATTCTTCAGTCTCTGGTTAGACTATGGTTAAGCACAGCCACAGTTGGAGCTCCACAGAAGGACAGGTAGTCTTTCGCTGAGAAAAAGAGCGAGAAAAAGGACAGGACCATCTGCAAAAATTTGAGGAACGCTATTTAGGTTTAGGCAACAACATACCTTTTCTAAATAAAATGCATGCATACAGAGAAGTTTCAAACCAGATCCCCCCATCTCAACTCCTTTTCCCTAGCATTCTCCCTACCTGCCCTTGCATTCACCTACCTGACTGTTCCAATCATATTCATTGCCTTAACCCCATACCCAGACACATTCCTACCCTCAGCTCCTCCCCATTGAATTCTCATTCTCCCCATCTCCCACCCATCCTTTGACTACTGCCCTGCTGCATCATCTCTCACTAACACACAGCAGAGAGCAATTGGGTCCCTTGTTGGAACATGATGAGGGTGTGTTTAAAAGGCTGTCTCATACAATGACCCAGTGATTCTCAAAGCTATGAGAAGAGGAAGCTGCTTTGAAGATCACCAGTGGCAGAGTTGTTGTTGTTAATTCAAGCTTGGAATACCTGTTGAGGTATTTGAACCAGCCCTTCAGCTGAGGGCATGACTGAGCCATTCTTCCCAGCACCACCGATCACTCCATACCATGCATTACTCAATATACTGTTGATGTTTGTATGCTCACATGCCCAGCATGTCTCTCAAAGTGTGGCTTGCAGATGTTATCATCATAATGCAAGGATTCTAGTCTACCCATTCAGCTTACCATAGGTTGTAACCCCCCACCACACTAGCACTACCACCACCACCACTTACAGTTGCTCTGCATACATTTACCCACCAGTTAGCAAGGGTTCTGGACTGGCCCTATCCAGTTCAGCAAAAAATATTAGCCCCCATAATCAGCTCAGCATGAGTTCCAGTGTAATTCATCCCCCACCAACAGTTCAGCATGAGCTCTTGTCCCTTCCCTTGATTTCGCATGAGTTCTTTTACCCTCACACTTGCACATCTGGATTTCAACTGTAATAGGGATCAGATGTCTGTGTGCATTACATGAAATTCTAATCTATGTTGATTAACACCACATGCCCCCAACCAAAAGTGTTAAGTTGACATAAATAGAGCACTCTAACGAAGAAAAGGGGAACCCTGCAGTGAACAGCTGGTCCAGCCATTGCTACTAAATAAAATAAAAAAACCTACAGAAGCTATTGAGCTGTTTTTGGCATTACACTACTTTTACCCCAGAACTGATGTCTATTCACTTAGCTAAATGACTGAAATGGAGCCCCTTAGAAACTAGAATGTGATGGAAGATGGGGACCACATGATCCATCTAGTCTGCCCATTTATTCAGACCCCCTATTTAGCCTCCCACTTGAGTATTCCACTATGCCTGTCCCAGGCCAATTTAAACTCCCTGACTGATACAACAGTTTGTGTTTGTAACAGTCAGACTAAGAGTGACTGAAGTACAGTACTGTAATATCTGCTTTTGTACTCTAGGAACATAGAGTAACTTGCTAGACGAGTCCATTTTTGAGAGATCTTGAATTTCTGAAGTAGCACACACTGTATTGGGTTAAGTCACAGATTGCTTGCAGCTGGCATACTGCACAAGTGGTTCTGCTATTTGAAACAGGATTGCTTTCCGTATAAGAGTTCAAATCCACCTTTTATGCTATCTGTATGAAGAGAAAGAGAGGGCTAGTGAAGGACAGTCAGTAACTTCCCTAAAGTCTGGAAGCAAAGAAAAATAAGAGAGGCATAGTGAAGACAGGTCTGTCTGAGCCACAGGATGGTCTGTGTCATCTAAGATATAGGAAATTACCTGTGTTTGTTTAGGGTAACAAGTAAAGTCGGCAGGCAAGTCACTATGTTTTTATGTTCGCTTGCGCGCATGCTCAAGGAACGTCTTGGGAGAATGGGACATTTTGGAGGTGTGCCCCTCTCCTGCAATCCCCTGCTCCATTGAGCAGGCGTGGCATCCACCAATCGACGGGTGGTGCTGTGTATGTAGTGCAGTGGTCTTCTTCAAAGCAAAACCACCGTCATCATACAGCACCGCGTCACGCCACCCCTCCAAATCTTTGCTGCCACGCTGGGAGCCCACCCCAGCATGGCCAACATCCCGCGTCATCTGCTAATGAGGGTGCCCAATCCCCCGTCGGCTCCAGGCCCCCCCCAGCCATCCTTCTGCCACGCTGGGAGCCCACCCCAGCGAGGCAAATGTCCCATCCCACATCGTCTGCCAATGGGGGTGCCCAGTCCCCCGTCGGCTCCTTCTGCCATCCTTCTGCCACGCTGGGAGCCCACCCCAGTGTGGCAAATGTCCCACATCGTCTGTTTTTTTATTTTAAACCTGTAAATTGAAAACGGTCCCACGGCGCTTCTCCCAGGCCCCCCTCCCACAACCCGCACCCACCCACTGCGCACCCCACCTCCCCACACACCCTCACCCCATACTTACCTCCGGAGCTCGGCACGACGATCTTCGGTGGACCGGGAACACGTCTGCACTCTTCAAAGCCGACCGCGAACTGAGGAAATGCCGGTAAGCTGTATAATGGGCTAGATAGGGGTTTTCAACTTTATTGCATATCTCAGTCATTTTTGGAATTTTGCACCAAATTTTCAACATGGGGTTTTTGGGACCCCTTCTCATGAATGATGTCACTGTCATGGCGTTATTCGGGCCCGAAGGGTGATTTCGCAGTCACTGGGCGAAATCACCCTTCAGGCCTGAACCAGGACAGTACATCATTCATGAGAAGGGGCCCAAACCTAGTGAAAATTTGGTATAAAATCCAAAATACTGTTCTGAGCGATGGTGCGCAGTTCCTACTCAGGCTCGTAAGTTTGCGAATTTTCAATATTTTCACTACAGATTTTCAACATTGCCATTTTACCACACCTCCTTATGAGCAGTACAGCTGTCATTTTCACATCCTGCCCAAAATTGTTTCGCCTGTGTAGCGCATAATGGCGCAGTCGGTTGAAATCAATGTATGGGACACATTAAGAAAATCACTGTGACACTGTTCATTAGCAGAGGTCTTAAATGGCTACATTGAAAATTTGGTGAAAAATTCTAAAAATGACTGTTTTACAGTGTGTTATGCAGTTCCTACGCACGCTCGTAGGTTTGAATTTTCAATATTTCCACTCCAGATTTTCAACATTGCCATTTTACCACACCTTCTTATGAGTAGTACAGCTGTCATTTTTCACATCTCACCCAAAACTTGTTTCCGCCCATGTAGCGCACAATGGCGCAGTCGGTGTGTGAAATCAATGTATGGGACACATTAAGAAAATCACAGTGACACTGTTCATGAGCAGAGGTCTTAAAATGGCTATGTTGAAAATTTGGTGAAAAATTCTAAAAATGACTGTTTTACTGAGCGTACGTTCGCAGTTCCTACGCATGCTCGTGACGTTGCTAATTTTCAATATTTTCACCCAGATTTTCAACATTGCCATTTTACCACACCTCCTTATGAGCAGTACAGCTGTCATTTTTCACATCCTGCCCAAAATGTGTTTCTGCCCATGTAGTGCACAATGGCGCAGTCGGTGTGCGAAATCAATGTATGGGACACATTAAGAAAATCACAGTGACACTGTTCATGAGCAGAGGTCTTAAAATGGCTATGTTGAAAATTTGGTGAAAAAATTCCTAAAAATGACTGTTTTACAAGCGTGCGTTGCACAGTTCCTACGCACGCTCGTAAGTTCGCGAATTTTCAATATTTGCCCTCCAATGACTTCTAAATACCTAAACAGCACATAGAAGCAAGCAACATTCGGCATTGACAAATGCTTGTACTTCTTTGTCACTGATTTTTTTAAGCCATGTCCAAGTGCCAAATACCACTGCAAATACCTGCAAGCGAACGTTCGGCATTGACAAATGCTTGTTTATTCTAGTTCTGTAAGGAAGACTCAAACTCAGATACATCACTCTCTGATAAAGGGGTGGTAGTGGTGTGTGTGTATGTGTTGGGGTAGGGGTGGTACTACTGTACTATACTGTAAACATTAAAATACAGTCTGGTGTATAGCATTTTACACACTGTTACACTGTTGTCTATCTTTATATGCAGTGGATAATAAAAATTATTAGAAAATGGGCAAAGACAATTCTCTCTCCTGATTGGCTGAGACACTTATTTAGGCGGGCATCTATCAGACAATAGATGCCCAGCTAAAAATAAGAGCCAGTCCAAGTGCCCCTTCACTGAGTACCATTCTCCAGTGGTGCCCAGCCTGCTTTGTAATTGGCTGAAAGCACCCCAGAAAACTACAAATGTCTGCCATATTGTTTCTCTCGCTTAGCGAGAGCTACAGACCCCCCCAACACTACTTACTTACTTGCTTCTTCATAAAAAAAAGAAAAAAGAAAGTACACTGATTCTGTGGCCGGGAGAGAGAAGAAATTCTTACAGCCATATTCTCTAGTATGGCACCACTCTCCTGACCACGATCTCACACTGCCACAGTGACAAAAAGTAAATGAAAGCCGCTGGTCCTGTCGGCTTCTTTGTGTGAAGTCTCCTTCCCCACTGGCTTACACCAGCCATCAAAGCTCACGAATGTACCTGCTTTTTGCGGGTTTATTTTCTCTTTCATCTCGCGCAACCTCATCCTACAAAACCCATGGACCTTCCGCGATGTCTGTACTCGGCTGATGTACAGCATCATTGCCACCTGCCTGCCACCTCAGCTGCTCTCCCGATGTAAATTTTCAATCAGGAGACATGTGCTCCACTGCACTTCTGTACCCCATTTTAAACACTGCTGCACAACAAAAGAAACTGCAGTATAACATTTCTGTACATAAAAAGTCAATGTTTTACATCTCTCCTGCTGCACTCCAGATCTCATCAGTAACAAAAAAGCTCAAAAAAAGACAGGAAAGGGAAGCTGTGAGCCCTATCGGCTTCAGGTAACTGGCAGTGGACAGAGTGTGTCTCCATTAAAAATAGTAAACTTCTTTTTCAAGAAGCTATGTGTGTGGGGGTGGGTTGACAAAACGGGTACTAGACACCAACAAATTAAATTAAAGACACTGCATTGTTAAGAGGGAGTTATAAACACCGCACTGTGTGTGTGTGTGTGGGGGGGCAGAGCATCACTCGATCATTCACTAATGACCAGGGTTTTAGAGAGCAAGGTTTCTACAACCCATTTTCTAAAAATGCTCATGGGGGGGGGCAAGTAAGTCTGAAAGATGATAGTGTGTGTGTGTGTGTGTGTGTGTGTGTGTGTGTGTGTGTAACCATGGCATCCACCTCCAGAAATGCAGGTGGAGGAACTATTTTGTTACAAATCTTATTTGAAATTAAATTCTCATTAACATTTTTCTTATTAAACTTAATTTTTTGACAGTGCTCATTTTCTAAGTGCAATAATACCCTCCAGGGTGGGGCTGTATTGTGCTATACCGACCTTCCAGGGGCTATAAGGCCCTCTGCCTGCGGCGTCGGGCCTCATTACACCCCAGGGCGGTCCGGTATATCACAATACTGCCCACCCTGTCAGGTATTATTGCTTGCCTGTTTTACAGGCCCAGTGGCAATGAGGGCTGAGGTGCTGGCACCTTACCTCTTCCCACGGTGGCGACCCATGTTCAGGAACAAGTATGGGTTGCTGGAAGTCAGCTGGGGGATGGGGGGGGGTGAGGAGTTGGATTGCGATGCTGCTAGGCAGCTCTCCTTTCCCAGGGAGGGATATAGGGTTTCTATGGCTCTTGGCTGCCACTAGGTGGAGGCTTGGTGGCAGTGCGAAGCCTGGGTGGGGACCTGGTGTTAGGCTGGATGGGAGGAAGAGGCCATCACTGGAGCCTCAGAGCACGTGCACGCCTCCACGTGCATTCGCATCCATGTACCGGGGTCTCGAGATAAGGGGAGGAAACAGAAAAGGGGAGCACCGGGGCAGGTGGGAAGATGCCCCACAGTGAGGGTGGATCGAACAAGTCCTCTTGAGGAGAGGACCGGAGCGGAACCTGCCCAGTGCCTTGAAGTGAGAAAAACCTATATGGGAAAAAATACAAATAAAAACTACTATTTTGGCAATTCCATGTTGCGGTCTAAGGAAACAATAACCTTATGTGTGAACCTATTCATTTTCCAGTAATGACAATCTCACTATTATAACTCATGTTATTGATTTGTTAATTTTAGCCTCTTCCCTATCTATGCCCAACAACTACACAGACAGAACATACAAGTGAGCAAACATTCGGCACTGACAAATGCTTGTTGTGACCTGCATTTACTTTTCAGAATTAAAGCAGTCAGGTATCATTAGAGTTTATTGTGTTATGGTCTGTTGGTGGAGTGCTTTGTTCATGTCTGTGTGTCCTCGTCTTCTCCAATTGTTACAACTGGCATTCCTGTTGCATGGTCGTTTTTTCTTTTGATTTTCCTTAAGGCTTAGTTCTGACCCCATACTCTTCATGATGTACAGTGGCGTGAAAAAGTATTTGCCCCCTGCCTGATTTTCTCTATTATTGCATATTTGTCACACTGGATGTTTTCAGGTCTTTAGACAAAATATAATATTAGATAAAGGGAACCTGAGTGGACAAATAACACTTTTTTTTTTTACTTATTTCATTTATTTAATGAAAATGTTAACCAACACCAACTGGCACTGTGTGAAAAGTAATTGCCCCTAGTTAAAAACCCAATTAAAGGGATAATTAGAGTCATTGATTGAACACAGCCAGGCTTGATTACAGCCAGCCCTGCTCAATATAAACCTCACTTATTTTGGCCCTACCATCAGAGTCACATTGCCAGCACAAAGATTCAACAAGCACATTATGCCATGATCAAAGGAAGTTCCTGAAAAGATCAGAAAACATTGTGTTGCCCTCTATCAGTCTGGAAAGGGTTACAAAGCTATTTCTAAGGCTCTGGGACTCCATTGAACCACAGTGAGAGCCATAATCTCCAAATGGAGAACACTTGAACAGTAGTGACCCTTCCCAGGAGTGGGCGGCCTGCCAAAATTACTCCAAGGCGCAGTGTAAAATCATCCAAGAAGTCTCAAAGGATCCTAAAACAACATCCAAAGAACTGCAGGCTTCTCTTGCCTCAGCTAAGGTCAGTGTTCATGACTCCACAATCAGAAAGAGACTGGGCAAAATGGGCTTCATGGAGAGTAGCAAGCGAAAACCACTGCTAACCAAGAAGAACATAAATGCTCGTCTCTCATTTGCCAAGAAGCACCTGGATGATCCACAAGCCTTTTGGGAAAATGTTCTATGGACAGATGAGTCCAAAGTGGAACTTTTTGGACAACATGGAACCCATAATGTCTCGCGTAAAGCAAACACAGCATTCCACAGTAAGAACACCATACCAACAGTCAAACATGGTGGTGGTAGTGTGATGGTGTGGGATGCTTTGCTGCCTAAGGACCTGGATGACTTGCCATAATTAAAGGAACCATGAATTCTGCTCTGTACCAGAAAATTCTTAAGGAGAATGTCCAGTCATCCTTCCGTCAGCTGAAGCTGAAGCGTAGTTGGGTCATGCAGCAAGACAATGATCCAAAACACAAAAGCAAGTCCACATCAGAATGGCTAAAAAGAAGTAAAATTAATGTTTTAGAGTGGCCTAGTCAAAGTCCAGACTTAAACCAATAGAGATGCTGTGGCAGGACCTGAAACAGAGCAGTTCATGTCAAAACCTACCAAATGTTACTGAATTAAAGCAGTTCTCGAGGAAGAGTGGGTTAAAATTCCTCCACAGCGATGTGAAAGACTGATATTGAATTATAGGAAGTGTTTGGTTGCAGTCATTGCAGCTAAATGTGGCGAACCAGTTATTAAGTCTAAGGGGCATTACTTTTTCACACAGTGCCAATTGGTGTTGGTTAACTTTTTTCATTAAATAAGTGAAATAAAAAAAAAAAACAAGTGTTATTTGTTCACTCAGGTTCCCTTTATCTAATATTACATTTTGTCTAAAGACCTGAAAACATCCAGTGTGACAAATATGCAATAATAGAGAAAATCAGGAAGGGGGCAAATACTTTTTCACGCCACCGTATATAAATGATCTTGGGGACTTAATGAAGGATACTGAGCAATTTTTCAGTGGAGATAATACCATCCTGTATGTAAACAGCCTAACAGTCTCCTAATTGAACCATAAGCTACAATCTTCCTTCCTTGAAAATAAGCCGTGCTCAATGGAGTTTATCCTGGTGTAACCCCCAGGGAGCACTACCCTTAAGTCTACTACACCTGCCTGCCTCCCCAGAGACAGAGTGAGGGGCCCAGATCCGTTGACGGATGCCTCCACCCAGAGGTCGGGGTCAATACAGTCAAGATTGTCTCGGTCACAGCCCTCTGGGTTACTGCAACCCCCGCGTTCATCCCACTAGTGGTTCACACTGGGTACCAATAATACTTTCCACCAGCACACTTACCCCCCAGCTAATATCCCTCCACTCCTTCTGGAGACCCCCTGCAAAGTAAGGTACAGTTATATCACAGTCACATGCAGCAGTTCACCAGTAATGCACACAGTAGCCAGGGTGTAGTTGCACAAAAAACAATCTGATTTATTCAAGGGGGAAATAACAAGGACGGGGGAAATCAAGTTGATTAGCTTATCACTATATTTATCTACCTAGGGCTCTGTGCACAGGCCTGAACCTAATCTTTACTGTCCCTGGGTACCCAAGCCCTAATGGCTAGTCCACTGTGGCAGCTGGTTGGGGCCCTAACACAGATAACCTTTGCAATCCTGAGCAAGTCAGAATGGGAAGAAAATGCAGTAGGCAGTCAGCATGGTAATGAAACACTTGAGACCACTGGTGCAAGCTTAACAGGGAGCTACCCTGATTCAGTACTCACGACTCCAGCAAGCAACGATTTCTTCACCAGTCTCCTCACACATTTATATGGCAAACCACAGAGGGGTACCATACCAGGCAGCTGCTTTGAGGCTCCACTCGAACTTGCAGCAGATCTCGGGTCGCAATCGACAGCTTCACATCACGGGTGGACCGAGCGCAATTCAGCAGATTCTCCAGTCCTCTCAGGTTGAGCCTGGTAGGTAGCTGGGGCTGGTACCAGCCTCCTTTGACCGCACACCGGCGGATTTAATCCAAAGCACTCAACGGCAAAACAGGCGCCTCAGGCCTTCCCACGCTTCCCGCGTGAGCACTCAACAGCGCAGAAGCACAGAGCTCCTCTCTATCACCAGCCACAACGCATCTGCCCCTTCTCAGCATGGGGCTCTCCTTGCAATTCGGGTGCTACCTGATTCCATTAGCTGGCGCACCAGTCAGTTAATCAATCTTCTGCCCCTCAGTGGTGCGAAAAAGTGCAATAGCCCATAATGCCTTTCCCAAATTACAAACAGCCCCTTGATTGGTCAAACAGCTCCCTTAGAGTTCCAGCGTACTGATTGGTCCAAATCACCAGTTTGGGACCAAAATGGAGGGGAGAATCAGAACAGTCCTTGCTGCAACAAAAAGCAGGTTAGAACAACTACATTATCACTTATCGCCCTAAGTTATTCCCAGCCAGCAGTTACACCTTTTGGAGGAGCTCCCTCTGCACAATTTAACGATGGCAGAAACGGAGCAATTATCCGGCAGCCTGGGCGGGAATCGAGCATGGGAACACTCAAACTCCCTCCCAGATTAACCGTGACTGTGAGTTAGGCAGCCCTTAAAAAATAGGCATGGAGGCTTTGGTAGCGCTCTTGGCGATCACATTTAAACTGCTAAAATGCAGGACACCAGCCTGGCAGGGAGCACTTAGGCAAGCTCCGGGGAAGCTTTTAGGAACCCCCATTTGCAAGAGGGTTACACTGGTAAAACAAATCAATAATAAATTTAAGACCATGGAGCAGATACTGCAGTTTTTATCCAAAAAACAGTTTTGATTCAATAACAGACACAGTATAACCCAAAGCACAGCTGATGTGAGTCTTCCTAAGTGAAGAACCTACCGAGTATTAAAAGCACTTTAGTAATATCTTTGCCAAATCCTTAAGATCTTCATCGAGGATATCTCTTAAATTGGGCTACACCTTTGGTACTCTAAGCTGTTGGTGTCAGGACAACTTGGAAACTTGCCAGCTGAGGACAACCCACTATGACATACAATATCAGTGCCTATAAAATGTAGGCAGCCCCCTTGCACCTTAGATCTTTCTTTCACCGTCGACCCTGGTTGGACCTGCAGAGATACAACACTGTTATTTCTTAATTATTTTCATCATTAAACAGTTTTTATTTCAATGTTGTCCCTGTATGCCATCACTGAAAGAACCTTTATTTAGGTTTTGTACCTGCTGTAACCAGATCTACAAGGATGATGCACACAGTGTATGTGTGCTGTTTGGGACTTTCATTGACGTTAAGGCCATAGAAATACAGGTGAAGGCCACAGGCTCAAATTCAGCTTCTCCCTCTTAACCAACCACCCTCAGTAAGGAGACACCCAGGAGTTGATGACTGCATTGCCACTGAGGTCGGCGAGGATGACAAAGAAATCCAAAGAAAAGGAAAAATCACTGTCAAAGCCCTCCTTTTCCAGCCACCATAAGCACAGAGAAAAACATGCTTCACTGGTGAGGCCGAGGTCTCAATTGCAGGAAGGCAGGTCTTCATCATCATCCACTATACAAGTATTGACTACAGCCCTCCCCCTGACTGTCATTGAAACATGAAGGTCGGGGCCTGGCTCTGGTCCTGACGTGCCTACTGTGGACGAAAGGCGGCCTCCGTCATCCGGTTCTGTTCCAGTAATGACAGCAGTCTTGACCCCTCAACTGGATGTCATCAACTCCCAGGCTATGCTAGGATTGTTTTCAGAGATGTTAAATGCTTATTCCCATCACTGCAAGCACTGGTGTTGGTTCCATAGGCAGGACCTCCCCCGATGTCACTATTGTCATCAACGGAACTGAAAAGCATAACTGCTGCACCAGTGACACAATAACTGGCTTTGTCAATTGCCCCCATCATCATTCAGGATGACAGTGATGCAGAATATAATCCTGACCTCCTAGAAATGGAGGAGAATTTAGAGAAAATGATGGAGAAGAGGAACCTTATGAAGGGGGAAGGGTCCTTCCAGCTAAACCTTATCTTCTTCTGATGAGGCCTCTATGGTGTATAACCCCAGGTCTCTTCCAGAGGATCCCTCCTTCTGGACTTTATTTAAGAAAATACAGGGTGTGATGGGATTTGAGGGTGAAGAAGACCCCAATAAGAAAAATCTGATGGTGTTTTTAGAAGTATTAGCAGTATCCACTATTGTGGTGCCTCCTGTTTACTCTGCCTTAGAGGATGCTACAGTTGCTGCTTGCACAGACCTAGCTCTCTGTCTACAGTCCCCAGGAAGGCTCACGAACAATATTCTGCTCCATCTGTCGAGCCGTATTATGCTTTTCAGCCTGACAGCAACTCTGGGGACATCATGGCTGCCAATGATTGTTCTAGAGTGCCTAGAGTCATGAGCACCCTGCCTCCTTACAAGGAGTCCAGGAAATTAGACATAATGGGCAAGAGAACCTATGCCTCTGCTACTTTGGGGCTTTGCATTACAAATTGCCAGCCTTATATGATTAAGTATCAAAACAGCCTCAGCATGTCAGCTATGTCTGCAGCACAGACTCTACCAGACAGCCTTGCAAAAGCAGAACTGCTTAGGGTTGTCTCTGTTGGCCTGGAAACTGGAAAACATTTAATATGTTCAGAATATGATGCAGTGGAAGCTGCTGCTTGGTCTGCTGCCTCTGGTATCTTCCTCAGGAGATATTCCTGGCTCAGAGTAGCAGGCTTTGCTTTGGATGTGAAACAAACTGTGCTCAGTGCTCCATTTTTGGGGCTCTAAGCTGTTTGTCAATGTTGTAGACAATCTCTTAAAGGACATCCAATCATCTAAAATTACTCCAAAGTCTGTGAAATCCTTGACACCCCAAAATGTCAATAAGCATGGTGGAGGTGGTTTTCAGAAGCCTTCTGGCTAAGGAGGCTGTGGCTACTATCAGTATTGTGGCAGAGGAGTTGGCCAGCCTGTTGGACATGCTGCTTAGGATGCCACTCCAAAGCACCCAAAGGTTCCGGTTCTGGTGGCTCAACTACCATTGACATCTTCTGACTCCTCCACCTCCACGGCTGCCACCAGGGGTAAAAGTGGGGGGGGAGGATCTAACTTCATCTGCCAAAATGGAGGTAGATCATGACAATTGAATGCGTCCTGGAGATAGTGGAAAAAGGGTATGAACTGAAAATGCTTTCTAAACCTCCAGTGCATCCTCCAGTTCATTCTCACTACCCTTTGGGACACCTGTTCTGTTCCTACTTTAGAAAAAGGCCATAGAACCTGTTTCTCCCAAAGAAAGGAACAAGGTTTTTATTCCAGATACTTTCTGGTTCCAAAATCCATAGCAGTCTTGTGTTCAGTCTTGTGCCTCAGAGCCCTGAACAAATTCACTGAATACAAAAAAGTTTCAAATGGTGTCTCTTCAAGCTCTCATTCTACTTCTGCGAAAAGAGGACTGGCTTGTGCTCTGGACATGAAAGACAATTACCTTTATATCAAAATCCAAATATTCTACAGGTAGTATCTCAGATTCACATTGGAGGACTGCAGTTATCAGTTCCAAGTATTGTATTGCTATTTGGCTTATCCTTGCGCGTTGGCATTTACCAAATGCTTTGTATTTTTGGCAGTAGCCCTCCAGAAGGAAGGGCTTTATGTCTTCTCCTGTTTGGATCACTGGTTCCTGCAGGGCCCATCTAAGGATGTGGTCCAGTACACAGTATTGTGAACTCCACAACTGTTCAAGGACCTGGCTGTCACAGTCATTGTACTGTAATCCATTCTAACTCCATGCCAATGCCTCTAGTATACTGGGGTGGTACTGGAAATGGCTGTGGGCAGTGTGTTCCTGCCACAGGTAAGTGCGGAGGCCCTGATTGCTCAGGCCCATCTAGTACAGGAGCCACTGTGTGTCCACCATGACCATGCTCCACCTCCTAGGACTTATGGCAGCTGCCATTGTAGCCATCCCATTAGCATACTTCCATATGAGAATTCCACAGTGGAGCCTTCAGGTGCAGTGGGACCAACTGACGGATGAGTTGGAACAAATGATTCTTGTCACATACCCTCTCAGAAAGTCTCTACTGTGGTACATATGAAATTGCCAACATATACAGGCCATTCGGTCTATCTTGTCTGCTCCAGTATGCAGCACTTCAGTCCATTAGACTGCAGCTGCCACCCCCCAAGGTGGTGGATGAAACCTCTGCACATGTTGCAAAGAATCCTGTTTTTTTCTCCAGCACCAGAGCAAATCTTCACAATGGATGTCTCTGGGACTGACTGTGGTTCTCACCTAGGACTGTACAAATCCCTGTGTGTGTGGATCGACAGAGAGTTGGATTTCCACATCAATGCCCTGGAGATGAGGGGTGTTCTTCTTGGTCTCCAGATGTTTGAAGAACACCTCACTTCAGGTCCTCTGTTGATATGAACAGACAACATCAGTGTGAGGCAGTATATCAACAAGCAAGGGGGCACTCACTCATACTCTGTGCAGGGAAGCGATGAGAGCATGGCAATCAGTATTCTCTCAAGGCCTGTAATTTTCTGTCATTTTGTTTGCAGCAGTCCATAACGTGCAATCCCATTCTCAGGTACAGGAGTGGGAACTGCTGATATCCATGGTAAATGACTTCTTCGCAAGATGGGGTCATCCAGAGTTGGACCTTCTTGCATCTCCCCACACAACTCAAAACTGCCATTTTTGCTCACTCACTTCAGGGCCTGGAGTTTTTTGGCAAGACATGTTGTCCCTATCCTGGTGGGGGAGGATGCTTTATGCATTCCCTCCAATCCCTCTCATTCAGAGGGTCCTCCTGAAGCTGGAACCTTAGGTTCTGTTGCCCCTGTGTTGGAGTCTGCTGTCACATGACAAGAGGTACCTGGTCAATGTGGACCTCTAACTGCATGCTTAGCTCCTGAGGACATAGCTGTTGCACATTTTGGGGTTTCTCACAGGTGGCTGATGTCTTGCTGGTGGCTAGAAATCCTTCTACTTGACATACAAATTTGTTGCAATGGAAGCATTTTTCCATTTGATGTGTTTCCCACTCAGAGGACCCTTTTACCTGTCCTGTTTCTGTACTAGTCTACCTCCTGTCCTTACCAGACTCTGGTCTGCACTGCTTCTCTATTAAGGTGCACTTGGTTGCCATTTCATCTTTCCATGCCCCTACTGATGGGCACACGGTGGCACAATTTGAAGTGCTCATACCTTCCTAAAGGGTATTCTACACACGTGTCCCCCAATTCATAAACTGGTTCCACCTTGGGACCCTAATTTTATTCTTGAGAAGTTGATGTTTGCTCCTTTCCAGCCTGCTGCAACTGGTGAACCATGCTTCCTTTCATGGAAAGCTCTTTTCCTGGTTGCTGGTATCTCAGCCTGAATGATTTCTGAACTTTAGGCTCTCATGAATGTGCTCCCTACCTGATCTTCCACAAGAATAGGGTGGCCTTGTGTACTAATTCTCATTTTATAAGGTGATTTCTGACTTCAAGCTGAATAAGACCATTAACCTAGCGGTGTATTATTCTGAGCATACTAACATGGCTGAGGCATTGCTGAATACACTTGATGTGCATAGAACACTGCGTTTCTATATGGAGCACACGAAGGACTGTAGACATTCCTCTCAGCTTTTGTATAATTTACACCTGGGAGAGATGGCATGCCAGTGACTAAGCAGTGCCTGGCCAACCGTATTATATTTTGTTATAGGAAGCACAGAAGTAACTTCTGGTTATGTTCATTGCCACTGTATTAGAGGTACGGTCATCTCCATTGCCAGTTTCCAAGGTGTGTCTGCTGCTGAAATTTGTGCTGCTGCCACATGAAGCACTGTACAGTATATACTTTTACTAAGCATTGCACTGTAGACATTATCTCATGAAGATGTGCTGGCTTTGGTCTTGCTGTCCTGCAAAGCCTTCTGTCCTAATTTTATATTGGACTTTACCATCCTCCCTAGGTACTTTGTACTGCTGGGAAATTGTTCATGTGGTCCAATGGAGGAGATATCCTTGATGAAGATAGAACAGTTACCTACCAGTAACAGTAGATCTCCAAGAGATTCTCTTCCACTGGGCCACAGCACGCCCACCCTTCTTTCCCCTATATGTGGCATGAGCTGGCAGGATGTACCACTGCCTTCCCGGAAGGCATCCATAGTGGTGTTTTTATGTCTTCTGTCACTCGTCCCATGCCTCTTCTTGTGTACCTGATGCTGGTGTGTTCTCCGGATACCTCATAGTAAGTGGCCCTCAGAACTTTTCTCCCACTGGAAATTGAATAGCAAGGAGGCTGTTCACATTTTATATGCAGCAATGTTGTACGTCATTGTGGGTGGCACCCATCTGGCAAAAGTTTTCGAGTGGTCCTGACACCAACAACTTACAGTGTCAAAAGTGTGGCCCAATGGCGGAGATTATCTAGAAGATCTCCTATAACTGTTAGGTAGCTGTTCTGTTCTTTTGTTCTTTCCTAATGCATACTACTTTCAAAACTGGGTAAACAGAACAGCCATATCCACAAATAGTCACATTTGATCTCCAAGTTGCACTAAAAGAAGTTCCTCTGTACTGAGCCTGCTGATTTACTTTCTTATACCTAACTAAGCACAGACCTGATTGCAAAACATATCACTCACCACTGGACACAATATAAACTGCTTGAAATGTTCTTCTATATTTGAAGTGGATTTCATTTACTTGAAGCTTTTCATCAAGGGGAGACACCAGTGCAAAAAACAAGTGGGGCGCTGCTCAGCTGAAACAACAGCCCCAACTGATTGTGGTTACTGAGCCTTCATCAGGAGGGTTATCAGTTAGTAGTTTATATGCTCATTAAATACCACTACCATGTAACATGAGAACATATAGGGAATAATGTATGGGTAGCCATACCCAACAAGCCAATGTTTCTATCAGGGGTTGCTATGACATCATGTTGACCTCTAAAGTGAACAAACAGTTTTATTATAGTAAACACTTTTTAAACATTTATAATTCACAGCTCAAATCTTTTCCATGTTTCTGTTAATCTGGTATTGATGTTTCTTGTTAGTAAAAAAAACAAGAAAAGACACATTTTTACAACTACGGACGTTTATAGCAATTTGTTTCTTAGAGGATGTATGACAAGTGTTCAGATCTTAGTCAGAGTCTAAGTTGTTGCAGATGACAACCATCCATTTGTATTTAGTTTTACTAGAGTATATCAAGATGTTGATGATATGAAGTGCCGAAAAATGCATTGCTCACCAAAGAGTTCAAAATGGTGCCGGGTCTGCAAGAGAAGCCATATGAGGAGAGACTAAAGGAGCTTAATATGTATACCCTTAAGGAAAGGAGGGAGAGGGGGGACATGATAAAAACTTTTAAGTACCTCAGTGGAATCAACAAAGTTCAAGAGGGTAGTATCTTTCAGAAAAAGAGATGTGCAAGAACAAGGGGACACAATTTGAAGACAGAGGGGGGACAGCTCTGGGGCAATGTGAGAAAATATTTTTTCACATCTAGAGTGGTGGACGCATGAAACAGCCTTCCTGAGGAGGTTGTGGGGTCTAAAATTGTGGGAGAATTCAAGAATGCATGGGATAGACATAAGGCAATTCTTGTGAGGGGTAGGAAGAAGTAGGCTGTTGGTTGACTAGGATCTGCAGTTTATCCTGTAGGTAGGGAAATGGGCAGACTAGGTGGGCCAAGCGGTCCTTATCTGCCATCAAAGTCTATGTTTCTATGTTTCTATAATCATGTCTGTGAGAGCAGTTCTGTCTGTGGGTGGAGCGGAGACACCAAGGTTTATCACAGAGGAGGCAAATGAATAGCGTATTTCAGGAGTTTTATTTCTGTTTTCCTTTTGACAGGCTGCAGTAGTAGTTAATGGACTGGAGATTATGATGGCCAAAGACCTGTTGGACTTTAATGGAGGTACATGGTGGTCAATGAGCCAGGAGATAGTGATTTTCCCTTCCATAATGTTTGTTAACTTTTTTGCTATGGGTAGCCCAGCAGACTTCTTAATGAATTTCAATAGCCCTTTAGTTTTATTCTCTAAACCATAGAAACATTCCAGATTTAAAATTACTGAATGGTATGTTAGGTTCAAGTATTTTTTTTAGATTTCTCATTTTTATGTTGTCTTGTGCATGCAGCGTAAGCAACATTTTGTGACAGCTTGCTGGAGTAGCAGGTTGTGGAGGTGCAGCCGTGTTGTGGCCAGTGGCTCCACTGCTTTTTTTTGGTTGGTCTCTGTGGCACCAGTGAATGAGCATGCTGTCTATGACAGTTCAGAAGTGTGCCACCAACTTGAAAGAACTCCACCGCTGCAATGAGAGACAGGCTTGTCATTGCAGTGGCGGATCTCACACTTCTCCATTATGTGCCCCTGGTGAAACACTTCAATAAATATGGTGGCAGCTCCCACTGTCTGCCTCTCACAGTCCCTACAAAGCTGATGTCGGGGGTGCCCAATCCCCCTATTTGCATGCCCCCTCCCCAGTTTTGTTTACCAATGGGGAAGCCCAATCCCCATTGGCATAATGTTCCCCTTGATTTGTCTGCCGAGGGGGGTGCCCAATACCCCTCGGCATCGTGCCCCCCCAAACACAGATACGCTTTCTTTGCTAACAGGAGGCCCAATCCCCATTGGCTTCAGTGGATATGTCAGCCATTTTTGCGACTTTTGGCTCAACATTTTCAACATGGGTTTTTTGGGACCCCATCTCATGAACTCAGTCACTGTCATGTCATTATTCAGTCCCAAAAGGTGATTTCGCGGTCACTGCATAGAATCACCTTTTGGGACAGATTAACAAAATGACAGTGTCACTGTTCATGAGGTGGTCTCCCAAAATGTTTATGTTACAAATTTAGTAAAACATTTTCAAAAAATAACTATGTTATGAGTGTGCATTACGCAGTTGCCACGCACGCTCGTAACTTTGAGAATTTTTAATATTTTCACTCCAGATTTTCAACATTGCCATTTTTTCACACCTCCTTATGAACAGTACAGCTATCATTTTTCACATCCTGCCCAAAATGTGTTTTCACCCATCTGGTGCACAATGGTGCAGTCACTCCGGGAAATCAATGTTCGGAACAGATTAAGAAAATCACAGTGAAACTGTTCATAAGCAGAGGTCTCAAAATGTCTATGTTGAAAATTTGGTGAACAAATTACACAAAATGACTGTGTTACGAGAGTGCAATCTGCAGTTTCCACGCACACTTGTAACTTTGAGAATTTTTTATATTTTCATTCCTGATTTTCAACACTGCCATTTCTTTACACTTCCTTATGAATGGTATAGCTTTGATTTTTCACATCCTGCCCGAAATGTGCTTTCACATATCTGGCACAGAATGGCGCAGTCGCTGTGGGAAATCAACGTTCAGGACAGAAGAACAAAATCACAGTGCCACTGCTCATGAGTGGAGGCTCCACATGCTTTCATGAGGCGGGGGAAAAAAGCCCATGTTGAAAATTTGGAGTGCAAATACCAACAAATGCTTGGGGCATTAGAATTTCTAACCATAACGTCCCACCCTGTAGAGACTGACAGGTGGCAGGGGTGTTACTTTGGATTGTTGGCTGTAATGCTTACGCCATTCCACCCCCACCCTGCAGCCAGTGACAGGCATCAAGGTGGGCCTTGGACTCTTCGGCCCCAAAGTTCACCCCATTCTCCTATACTGCACCCATCTCAATGTATATCCTTATAGAATGGGGTGAGAGTAAGGCCCAATGACCCCAAGGCACAACATGACACTTGTCGGAGTCTGCAGGGTAGGGTGAAGTGAAATGGCATGAGCATTATGGCTGACGACCCAAAGGCACACCTCAATGCCTGTCAGTCTCTGCAGGTTAGGGTGGGGTTGTCATCAGTTCCATACTTCACTGCCACTCCTATTGTGCCTCTCTCCAACTCCTGCATTACCAATGCCAGTGCCAGCAAGACAACATTTGGCATTGACAAATGCTTGTTATATTTTAGATAGGTGGCTACAGACTCTCATAGCAATCATTGTTACAGTATGTCTCTTTTACACAGTGTTATCAGCATGTTAGATATAGGTTTTGTAACATTGTTTTATAAGATGTTGATCCACACTGCCAAGGAATCCCCTAAATGTACTTGGTTTGTATTCACAGTTAACAGTTCTTTTAATATGGTAAAAAATTCAGCAAGGAGTAGGTCAAGTACAGTAACAGAAATAAAATGAAATTGGCAAGTTTCACCTAAATCAACCAAAAATGCTGTTACTAACTTCATGTTAATTTCCATTTATGGAGAGCCACTTTATTTTCTTGGACTGCAGTTGGATCTCATTCCAAGTACTGCCCTCTTTGGGGACCATTTTCTGTTCATTTGTATGTAGGTGTGTTCTGCAGGAGAATGCTAGAGTGGCACAAGAGGGTGTATTTAGTCAGGATTCCAAACATGCAATTGCACCACACTAGTGATGTATTTACTATGGTACAACACATTTCTGAGATCACTTCTGTGGTACAACAGTAAGGATTTCCATACACTACACCCATTTATCATATACTAAATTATTGTAATGACAGAAGGCACTTAGGGTCCATGTTGTGCACCCCTCTTGCCATATGGCACTGACTGTACCCCAGTTTGATTGTAGACAACCAATTCATTACATACATAAATTGCCGCACTACATTGTCATATGGAGATACATATTTCAAGCAGTTTACATTATCTTCATTATTATATAAAAGAACTGCATTATTATAGGTCTCATGTTACAATTGGACAACTAATATACTTAGTAACACTTTCAATTTTTAAAAAATATTCCAAATGATCTTGGACTAGTGAGTATTTGTCAGCAACTATTGGACACAAGTAATACAGAATATATTTCAAACCTAGCCCGTGAAGCAGAGGAGATGGACACAAGGACTTAGTGTCCTTTCTGACCTTAAAATACTATGTTACCAAGTAATTGTGGAATGCCTGAGATGTCTGTGTATACACTTAGGCATTCTTTTTTTTTCATTAAGATTTTCTACATTCACATGCAGAAACACAACCTGTCTGGATTATATTTTAAAACCAAGACTAATTAAAAACCACAATTTGTTATTGAAATAGGAATACCTAGATTGTACACAAGAAAATAAATACTATACCCTGCCAAATGGTGTAGCTTAATGTCTTGTAGTTTTGACATTAGACAAATACATGGACACATGACTTTAGTGTAACCCCCACCCAGGAGTTACATAAATATCCCTTTAAGAGCGTCTCTTGACCTCTAGGGTGATGCCAGTTTCTATGCAGTTGGAGGACTGGGTCAGCTGGTCTGCTTGGCATTCCGAAGGGGAAGAGTCAGTGTTCTCTGTGGAGGACAGGAATTCTGCTGAGTCAGAGTTGGTGGGGAGGTACCAGTGGCACATGATGCCAGCTTCCATTGTGTGTAAGTTTCTCTATAGAAGCTGAAGTTGTGAAAAAAGTGATCATTCATGGTAGCTGACATTGAATGAAAACCTCAGTAAGGGGGTTTCCCCTCCAGAAGGAGAAAATCACATCAGAAGAAGAGTGCAGAGGTTTGTCTGAGAGGAAAATTGTGTCAGACAGTACTGTGGGCCAAGGATTTGAGATGATGCCTACTCCTTATTCAATGTAAAGTGTGTGGGGTGGTGCTCAGCAGTGCCTTCCCTACCTAAGAGAGGAGCAGTTCCTGACTGTATGCCAGTTCCTGCCAGTGGCAGGAGTTTTGCCTCAGAAAGTGTGTGATGTGGGCTGTTCTGCCCGAAACAGATGTGTTGTGCCCGAAAGACACTTCAGCTATGCCCAGACGGGCTCAGTGTCCATGATTTTAAAGTTATAGAAAAGAGTGTGAAATATAATACAGAAGGGATGTGCTCTGTGGAGAATGGTTCTATGTGATAATAGCGACTGCACAAAGGCGATCGCTATTATCGCGACCTGCATTATCGCCGAAAACATTTTCGGAGATATGCAGAAAAAAGGCTACTGGGAATTGTGCATGCATGGGGCTCTTCACCCCCGCACCCCTTAAATAAAGATTCTCAACCCAGGGGTTGCATGTTGGGGAGGGGGGCACATCCCGGTTCAAAAATAAATCTAAGTCCTGCAGCTGCGGGAAGCACAAAAGGAACACCCAAACCCAGGACCTGATCCATTGGAGCCAAACACCCTACCCACCACACCACACGGTTGGCTCGGCAGAAGCAGGCTCACCACAGGGTCACATCCCTGTTCCCCATCCCTCCACATCCTGTTGCCCACCCTCTCTTCCTGTCGCCCACCCTAACCTCGTGGTTGCAATGTTCACCGTCCCCCTATAGATACCCACAATGATAGCACCATCATATGGGTTGCCGTTATGACAGTCACCCATATGTGGTCGCTATCATCATGGTATACCATGGAGAACAGAGTGAATCCCTGAGAATGCTTCACAGAATCAAGTGGTACCAATATGTTGTCAACAGAGAGACTGTGAATTAGCCCCGTGGCTAGTATCTGTGAAAATGGGCTAAAAGAAGTTCATTAGGTTCCCACTCAGGTTTAGGAGTGGGGGACCCCTGAAGTAAATGTGCTTCCTTTCGAGGCCAGGAAAATGTTAAATGAAGTGCCTCACCAGGGTTGATTTCAGCCTACAAGCAACCAGGAAAAGGACTGCTTGTTGTGATCTACTTTAACCTGTGCCAGTTGGCAAAAATACCAACATCAACTGACCTCAAGCAAAATAAAGGATTCTGCTGTGTTTTAACATAATCCTTGTTTGGACATTTGTATATTATGCCTCCAAGTTTTGCTAATCCCTTTATTCCATAGCTTAGCTAATCCTGCTGTGTGCCAGTGGATGCTTGGAGGTCATCTCAGTGCTCGGGAGGTCAAGTAAGTGGACTTTGTGTTTTGCTGTTGTAGTACAGCCCCTACCAGGTGACTGCTTTCCATCTGTATACCCCTCCACAGCTGGGAAGATCCACCCTACATTTGGGGCTCAAGTCTGGGACTTTGAGGTACCTTTTGGGGGCCCTGGCATTTTGAAGGGTACCAAGTGTGGTTTTGGACTGTTATAACAATGTGAAGTGCACCAGCTGAGGAGAAAAAATGGCACTGAAGAGTTTAACTGAATTGAATATTGGTGGGAGAAGGAAGTGTGAGCTGTGCACCTGGGCAAGAGGACAGCACATGGCAGCTAGAAGACAGCTACATGTGAGCTCCTAATGAATATGTAAATGCAGAAAGGAAAGGCATCAAATGATTGGTGGAATGTCATCACTTGGAGAGTGGCTGAGGCAACTGGAGGGACAATGTGCTACCAGTGTGGTGGGTGAAGCGAGAGTGTGAGGAGCACTGGAGTGAACAGCTGAGTAATGTAAAGTATGGACGAATGAAATGAAAAAGGAAAAATGTGTATACAGTGCTCAGCGAGGGATTGCGGCGATTGAACAGAGACAAGGTTTTCAGCCAGAAAACCAGAGCAGTGCTTGCATGAGAGTGGGACTGTGATTGAAAAAAAAAAGAGGAAAAAAAAATAACTAAAAGAGCACAAACAGACTTTTTTATTTAAGTATGCTGAAGCTGTGTGAGATCAAGAAATGACCAGGATATTCTTTTGTTGTTGTAGAAAAGGGACTGCTGAATTAAACTCAGTTTGCCAATTTAATACGACCAAGAATGGCTGAGGGAGGAAACAGCACAGAGTCAGAGGTGATAATCCCAAGGTCCCTGCTGGACTTCTTAAGCTGCAAGGCATTAGGGCAGAGCACCAGGGGGAACAAGTGTTGGCATGCTTCAGATGTAATGCCCGGAGGGAGGATGTAACATATGTATCCCTGTGTGGCACCTGTAAAGATGGGGGCATATCCACCATTCTAGGTTCCAAGTGACTTGTGCAAACCTTACAAGAAGAGAAGTAGGAGGAATCGAAAGAGTCCCTCTGTGAGTTCTGGAAAAGGTCCACCAGATGGAGCAAAGAAGTAGAGGAGGCTGAAGAATTTCCCCTCTTGGGTGAAGCTGAGCTGAAACAAATCATTGAGGTCTGGACCAGTTCAGACAGAGCTGACAGTCCCCAATCAAGTGACACCCGCAACCTCATCATGGATAGTGCCACTCCTTGGACAAGAAAAATACCATTGCCCCCCAAATCCTCCCATGCGCCCCCAGTGGGGGAATCAGGCAAAAGTCTCTGCTCCCAGTCAGAAACCCACAGGTAGGGGAAGAGGAAGCCCAGTAAAGTTACTGTCTGCTACCTCCAGCATACAGGCCTCCCTGAAGACCCCCAGTAGAGAATCGGGCTCACTTCAGCCAAATGGCAGGAAATCCTCAGTGGGATGACCTCCAACCCCATGGGGGCAGCCAAAGTCAATAACGAGCCCACTACTGGGCATAGGTTCAATATGATGCCCGAGTCTTTGAGGGAATACTACAATTTTTATTTTATTTTATTTATTTAAAGTTGTTTACCGGGAGAGGCACACTGAGCTGGAGCTCGTTTCCAGATGCGACCTGGGTGAGAGTGAATAGGGAAGGTTACATTCAAAAAAACAATTCACAATTTGTAATGCAAATTACATTGTACACATTTAAAATTACGGTATATAATAATAGTTCAATGTTTTTTTTTTTCAATTGTTTAACCAGGAGTAGCACACTAAGCTGAAAGCTTGTTTACAGGAGTGACCTGGGAGCACAGGGAAGTTAAGTTACTTGCTCAGGGTCACACAGTATGCAAGTGGGGGCTGTGGGATTCAAATCCAGATCTCCAGATTTGTAGCTCAGAGCCTTAAACCACTGCACTATACTGCCTCCAAAACAGGGAGGTGGCTGCAGTGCTTCTGAGATGTGATGAGTGACAGTGAGTGGAAAAGTGGAAAGGTGTGGATCTGAGTTTGAGAAAATGGTAGAAGTGCTATCAAGTGAAGAGGGGCAGGAAGCACCTTTACTGTGAGTAAGAGATTGCATGCCGGGGAATGGGAGTCAGGGGTAAAAAAGGGAAGGGGGTGTGAGGTAAAGGTGGGGTAGTAGAAAGGGCAGGTGAAGGGACGTATTATTGGAGGGCAGGTGACAGAGAGGTGACAATATAGCTGGATAAAGGTTTGCTCACGGGGGGAGGGGTAGTATGTGAGAGAAGGGAGCAGAGGAGGTGAAATAAGTTATTCAAGCTGTGATCATACATGGAGTCAAAGGGGTGCAAAACTTTAGGGTTTGCAAGGGGAAAACTGATTTGAGAGGGAGCAATTTGTAGTTAGCAGTTACAGCGGCAGGCATTGGATAGGTCAGATACATGAGACAAAGCATGTTTTAGGAGCGGGGCAGAAGGGGAGTGTCTGATGTAGGAGGGGAGGGTGTTCCAGTGTGAGGGCAGTCTGTAAGCGAATGCTGCTGTGCCAGCACAGGTGGATGGCCATGGTAAGGAGTAGGTGCGGTTGCCTTGTGACCCAAGAGGGTAGGCAGTCTCTGAGGAAGGAGACAAAAGAGAGGAAAGATAAGTGGGTAGGGACACCAACCAGTATTTAGAGATGAAGAGTGAGGAGTGTAGCAGGTGATGGTGGTGGAGAGGGCTAAGGGAAAGGGATGAGTAAAGGGAGCAGTGATGTGTATGGGGGGGTGCATTAAGGGCAAAACGACCAAATGAATTGAAGAGAGAGTCCAGCCTGGTCAGAAGGAAGGCTGATGTGGTGCCATATACTATGTTGGCATAGTCAAATGATGGGATAATCATTTTGGTCAGGAGCTGACATCGAGTAGCTAGGCAGAGGGCTTCTTTGTTTCTATACAGCATTCCCAGTTTCGGGCAAAGTTTTGCCTGGACATGCTCAACACATTTTGTGTAGCCTAGGTGAGAGTCAAACCAGACCCCTAGATATTTGTAATGGGGGACTACATCCAGTAAGGAGCCATCCAGTGTGGTGAAAGTGATGGGGGGGAGAGGAGGGTAGCTACTTTTTGGGGAGTCCAAATGTCACTGACACTGTTTGCTTTTTTTCACATTTACCTTTAGAAGGTTTTTGTCGAACCAGTAAAGGACTGAGTGGAAATCAGCTTGGAGCTCGGATTTGACTACAGCAGTTGAGGGTCCGGTTGCAAATACAACGGTGTCATCTTCATACATCTGTACATTTGCAGCAGAGCATGCTAATGGTAGATCATTTAGAAAGACTGAAAATATTATAGGGCTCAAGATGGAGCCTCAGGGGACACCTGCATGGATAGGAAGAGGGGGAGAGGGCTTCGCCAATATGGACTTGTTGCAGCCTACCAAAGAGGTATGAGTTAAACCAATTTACTGATTCTGAGTAGAGGCCAGCGGAGGAAAGTTTGTTTAGAAGGACCGGATAATGGACGGAGTCAAAGGCCTTACCAAGGTTGATGAAAATTGCTGCAGTTAAGTGGCCTTGGTCCATAGCGGGGAGAATGGACTAGTGACACATAATAGGGAGGTAGAGTGGCTTGCCCAGAATCCAGACTGGAAGGTAGAGAGGAAGTATGTTGTGTTTAGAAACTCTAAGTCATATAAGGACAAGTGGTTCATGAAATTTGGACAGAGTAGGGAGTAGTGATATAGGACAGTAGTTGTCCAGGGTGAGGGAGTCACCTCCTTTGTGTAGGGGTAAAACTTGGGCTATTTTCCAGGCTTGCAGGACTGTGCATTGATAGAATGATCGGTTTAAGATATGGGTGAGGGTAAGGGATATTTCACGTGCGGACATACAGAGAAAACGGGGATCGATAGAGTCAGTGCTAGATTTGTTGGGGCTTAATGAGGCAAGGGCTTTTTGGACTGCTTGTATAGAGATGGGAGGAAAAAATAATGTCTGGATACCCCTTGGACAGGCCTCTGTACATGTGTGAGATCGTTGCCTGCATGGAGCCAGGCAGAAAGGATAATCAGACGTAGGATGTAGGCCAATTACCTTGAACTCAACTATACTGTACCGATGTTTCTGAGGCAATCTGGGATCAGATAGAATGGAACAGGAAGGAATGGGTCAGAAGAGCCATCATGGACAAAATCTGGAAGAAACATAGCATGACATACTCCAGTAATGCTGCCAGCCAGGGGGAAGCTGTGTGGCTGAGACCATGATCAACTGGGCCTATCAAGGCTTAACCCTCTTCAAAACCCATTCCTTAATCAAAAACATAAATGGGACAGTTGTCTGCCACTGGGTAAAGGTCATGGATGGCCAAGGTGCCCCATGTACAAAGCCTGACCCTAGATTTTACTTTTATAACTCACCGGATGAAGTGTAGCCCAATTGGGCTGGACTGCTCCCATCAGAAGTGAAGAACCCCCCCCACCCCGATCTTCTGTTGCAGTCTGTTACTGAAAGTTTGAGTTACCTGTTTGCAACTGTTTTAACGCACCAAGCCTCACAAGTAATGGGGTATGTTGGGCCCCGAAGACTTAGCAAAGTCTTGTTTTATGACCAAACTCTCCCGGGAAGAAAAAAGAGGAGAAGACACATCACCCAGATCACCCAGCAGTAGAGACAGCGTCCCAGTGGAGACTGACAGTTTGAGGCATCCTCTCTGCGGAAATGGTGGTGTGCAATGTTTCCTTTAATTACAGCTGGGACACAGGGTTTGGGACATTATGGGACACATTTACATTACCTTTTGGGGTGTAATGTTAAACCTCATTGACATCTTAAGTGAACTCCTTGTCTGACTTTTGCCCTGTGGGGCTCTACCTCTTAGTGGGACAAGAGACACTGCTATAAAAGGATGAGAATTTCAAAATGGAGAATTTTGGGTACAGTCTGTGTTATAATTTGAAGTGTGGTAAAAATTTGATAAATGACAAATGGGTGTGGTGACCTTAGTAAAGATAAAAGTGAATTGTGTATGTGTGTGAAGTGTTTTGTTTTCTTCCACAGGATTCCAGTGTCCAGATCCAAGCTCCTGTGGAACTACAAACAAATGGTTACAAAAGAGGAAAAGTGGAGAATGTGTAATAACAGTGATGCCCACTAGAGTGGTAGATGCCATTTTAAGTCTGCAGGCAGGATATGTTTAAATGTTTAGTGATAGTTTGCAACTTAGCCTAGCTAGGTAGCAGTCTTAGAGCATTAGTGTGTAGGATGTAATACAAAATGCTTAGCATTGTTCTGTACTTTGGGAGGTAGATTGGATGTTAGAATCAATATAAAGCTGCACCACTATGTAGAGAGTAGGATGTTAGAGTCAGGTATGAGTACTGCATGCTTAGAGTACATTTGTATAAAAAGTATAGGGTGTACGCTCTATGAAATTGTAGCCCCTCTCTGGAGCCATCCTAGAGAGGACCACAACCCCTGCCTGGGTGGCCTCTAACCAGGTCAAGGGGCCTGGGTTCCGTAGCTGGATCGACTAGGGGTCCTTTCCCAAGAATAAAATAAAAATGGCGGTGCCTCCATCCAGAGTACAATTAGTGGGTCTGATCTATACCAGTACAACCCACTGGGATGTCGTACCAACCCACCTCCCCAAACCATTGCCCCAGCCATGGACTTACCAGACTCAAACCTCCCCATATTTAAACAGTTGGCAACATTAACTTCAGGTAAAAATATGCTCACCAAAATCAGGCTCTTGAGTCAGCTCTTTTCTGAAGCAGTAACATCATCATTTATGTACATGGGGAGGGTTAGGATGGGGTAAAGTGGAAATGAGATTAAGCTGGGGTAATGCTTAAAATGGGGTAAAGCTTAAAATGGAGTAAGGCCATCAAGAAATGGAGGGTAATGAGTATCAATGCCTGTAGTCTGGGCAACAGGCTCCCTGAGTTGGTGGCCTTGATGTGAGAGGGATGCCTGGATATCGTAGCAGTCACAGAAACATGGTACACAGAGAACCATGACTAGGATGTTAACATACCAGAATACACAACCTACAGGAGAGACAGGGAGGGGAGAAGAGGGGGAGGAGTAGCTGTCTATGTACAGGAAGGGATAAAAGCAATGGAACAAAAGAGTAAACAGAGAGGAGAATAGGCACTGTGGGTCACCTTAGAGACTGGAAATGGCACCACAATCCACACGGGGTTGTATACAGACCCCCATGTCAGGGGGAGAGAATGGACAATGATATGATAGAAGGCATCCTTAGGATGGCAGAGGAAGGGGAGATACTGTTGATGGGGGACCTGAAATATGCCAGATGTTAACTGGAGCACCTTTGCTGCAGCCACATCCAAGAGCAGGGCCATTCTCGATGCCCTACAGGTGGCATGCATCAGACAGCTAGTTTTGGAATCCACTCATGAGGGAGCAATCTTATAATCTCAAATGGGGACAGTGAGAGGATCTCAGATCTAGAAGTGGGTGGCCATCTGGGAACAAGTGACCACCAAACAGTGTGGTTCATGATAAACTCAGCTACAGAGTCAAGCCATACAAAAGTGAGGGTACTGGACTTCAGGAGGGCTGAATTTGGCAAGATGGGAGCGTGCCTTAGAAAAGCACTAGCAAACAGGCTAGAAGGAGGGGTGGAGCAACAATGGGGAAACATCAAAACTGCCATCACAGAGGCAACAAGCCTTTGTGTGAAGCAAATAAACAAATCAAAATAAAAGAAAAAGCCACTATGGTTCTCAAAAGAGGTGGCAGGGAAGGTTAGGGAGAACAAAATAGCATTTAGGAAGTATAAGGAAACACAGAAGGAGCAGGACAGAGAACTGTACCAGTTAAGGCAGAAGGAAGCAGGGAGAGAAGTCAGAATAGCAAAGGCCTAAACTGAGGAAAAGATAGCCAACTCTGTTACGAAGGGGGTTAAAACCTTTTATAGGTACATCAAGGATCGTAGAAAGACAAAGGGAGGGATAGTGAGACTGAACAGAATGGACGGTGGATGGGCAGAGAGGGACCATGAAAAAGCAGGGATACTGAATGAATACTTCTGCTCAGTATTCACAAAAGAGAAGGAGGATGGGGAGGTGCCTAATCCAATTAACAGAAGCACTCTGGATAGGTGGGTCGATCCCAGTCCTTTCAGAGAAGAAAGGGTTCTGAAAGAACTCCTAAAACTGAAGGTGGACAAAGCAATGGGTCCTGATGGAATTCACCCAAGAATTCTAAAAGAATTAAGGGGCGAACTAGTGACACCACTGACTACCCTGTTTAACAAATCATGGGAGGATGATGTGGTACCTGAGGACTGGAGGAAGGCAGATGTTATTCCCTTTCACAAAAGTGGAAGCAAGACAGAGGCAGGAAACTACAGACCTGTCAGTTTGACCTCTATGATAGGGAAAGTGATAGAATCACTTCTGAGGGAAAGAATTATTGAGTACCTAGAGGCCAGTGGGGCACAGGATCCAAGGCAGCATGGGTTCACAGCAGGAAGGTCACGTCAGACGAATCTAATTGATTTCTTTGACTGGGTGACCAAAGTAGTAGACCAGGGAGGGGCTGTGGACATGGCCTACCTAGACTTTAGCAAGGCATTTGACGCAGTCCCACACAAAAGATTAACCAGCCTGGGAGTGGGTCCCAGGGTGGTAGCCTGGGTAAAACATTGCCTGGACAACAGGACACAGAAGGTAATTGTAAATGCAGACCACTCTGAAGAAAGAGGGGTTACTAGTGAGGTACTGCAGGGTTCAGTCCTTTTTAATGTCTTAATAAGAGACATTGCAGAGGGACTAGAAGGAAAAGTATGCATCTTTGCAGATGACACAAAGATCTGCAACAGGGTTGATACATAAGGAGGTGTGTAAAGGATGAGAAGGGACTTGGCAAGGTTTGAGGAATGGTCAAAAGTATGGCAGCTTCGATTCAATGCAAAGAAATACAAAATAATGCACCTGGGAAACAAAAACCCAGGGGAAGATTACACAATGCAGGGGGAGGTAGTAACAACAACAAAAATGGAAAGGGACCTGGGGGTAATCATATCAGATGACCTTAAGGTTAGCAAGCAATGTGAGAAGGCAGTAGGGAGGGCGGGGGGTATACTGGGATGTATAGGGAGAGGCATCACCAGCAGAAAACAGGAAGTTGTTATCCCTCTGTACAGACAGTTGGTGAGGCCCCATCTGGAGTACTGCGTCCAGTTCTGGAGACCCCATCTCTGCAAGGACATAGACAGAATGGAGGCAGTCCAGAGGAGGGCAACCAAAATGGTGCAGGGTCTGCAAGAGAAGCCATACGAGGAGAGACTAATGGAGCTTAATATGTATACCCTTGAGGAAAGGAGAAAGAGGGGGGACATGAGAGAAACTTTTAAGTACCTCAGTGGAGTCAACAAAGTCCACGAGGGTAGCATCTTTCAGAAAAAGAGATTTGCAGGAACAAGGGGACACAATTTGAAGATAGAGGTGGGACGGCTCAAGGGCAATGTGAGGAAGTATTTTTTCACAGAGAGGGTGGTGGACGCATGGAACAGCCTTCCTGAGGAGGTTGTGAGGTCTAAAACTGTGGGAGAATTCAAGAATGCATGGGACAGACATAAGGCAATTCTTGTGAGGGGTAGGAAGAAATAGGTTGTTGGTTTTATTGGATCTGCAGCTTATCCATTAGGTAGGGAAATGGGCAGACTAGGTGGGTCAAGTGGTCCTTCTCTGCCATCAAAGTCTATGTTTCTATGTTTCTACAACATTGAAATGGATTCACATTTTAAAGATTGGTATTCCCCCAACAATCATTTTCCCTTTTGAGGTTTAAACCCACAAATTTTTATCAGTGCAGTCACCATCTTTCTACCTAGCTATCTGACTGCTGCAGGTATTCCCAAAACCCAGTCCCACTGGTACCGGTCCAGAATGATGCCCAAACTCTGCCCTGGGTGCCCAGATGTTAAGTTGCAGGCCTGAGGTGCATCTGGTCGGTCGGCATTGGCGCGCTTGCTGAATTAAAATTAACTTTATGCAGCTTTCTTTGATTACTCTACTGGCTCCATACGCCAGTGGGCACAAGATGAACAAAACTATATACAGTCCCCAGGATTTGCAGGACAATTCCTGCATTATACTCACGGTTCTGCAGAATCAGTCCTTGGGTGGCACAGACAACTGAAGTCCTGGGGGTTGGCGAAATAGCAGATGCAGAACCAGGCTCGATGCTTGAACCTGAAGGGGCAAGGAAACTGCAGCTTGGATCCTCAGCTTGATTGGAGATCTTGCAGCTTGTCCCCTTCAGTCTATTGAGGCCCATTGCAGAGCACATGGCAAGGTCTGCCAACCACAAGGGACCCAGACCTAGGAGTGGCCCCATGGTCCTGCTCCTTCGCAGGTCAGAGTGCCTTAGCACTTTGGAATAAACCCATGATCCCCCGCAGCCAGCAAGCCCCACTTGATGGGGATTAGTGAGTTCCCTGCCTGACCTTGTGTTTAGGATGGAAACTTTAAATCGTTTCCTTTTCTCTCAGTTACCAGCTACAGTGTGTAGCCAAAGCACAAATTCATCACAACAGTCTCTTTTCTCATCCGTATTTCAGGAGCAGACAGCAGGTACCTGCCCAGATAGCACCTGCTTATTCTTCTGCTTTCAGTATCTCAACTTCAACCCAGCAATCACACTTGCTCTGGCTCGCACACAGTTCCAGAACTCTTTCTCAGCAAAACATCAAGAAAGTCTCTTTTCTCACCGTGCATGTGCATAACAATTCCAGAAGAGGCCCTCTCTTCAGCTTCTCAGAATCCGGATTCCCATCCAATTATAGTAGCCATTCTTCCATGCTACAATCAGTCCTCAGACCTGTGTTTTTCCCTCATCTCCTTATGCACTTTGTCTATGCCATGGTCAGACAGAACCTTTTACATTTTCCATACTTTCACACAACTTTTCATTTACCTCTCAGATCACCCATGTCTCACCGTGGAGGTGCAGATGAATACCAGGAGGCCCTCTCCTCCTCAGGATCAGTCCATTTTCCTAATCCCTTTTTCCTTTTCAAATATCCTTCTCTTTATACCTTCACCATTGTGGTGCAGCTTCCTACCACAGCATCAGAATCCTGCAGCACTCCTTCCCCGCAGAGCTGCCTGCACATTCTCCTCCAACTCTCCTCAGATGGGGGAAGGCAAACTCCTAGCCCTGGGGGACAGGTTTCTGGAAGCCCCCAGGCAGGCCCTCTCGCAGCCTTGCAGCCCCATTCTCTGCATAGGGGCTAGAGCCCCCCTCCTTGTGAAGGGGCTCCCGCCAAACTGACCCAGAGTTCAAAAGTTCTCTTCTTTTGGAAGCTTATTGGCAGCTCCATATTGGCTGGAGCCACTGTCCTTAAAGAAAATTAATATGTATGAGGCTCCCTCGATGCCTCATTGGCTGCTCAAAACATTACCAGAATATTCCCTGGTATTTTTTCCCCCCAGGAATCTTTAAAGGAGCCCCAGAATCCTCCTGTGAAATCCTGACCCTTTGGTTGGTTGGCTGGCATCACATGGTTGTAATCATGGATGCTGGATAAACAGTCCCAACACAGTTTATGCAGTGTCCCCAGTTCAAGTCACTCCTGTAGCCAAACCCTTCACTTTTATTTTAAATTCTCCCCAGCATTTGGTAGCCACCCCGTTCCCTATTAAGTGACTGCATTATTTTACCAGATGAATCAGCCCTTTCTCAGTCACTGCTGCCATCATTCATTACCCCTAAGCAGCCCATCTACAATCCCATTGCAGCCCACATTATGTCCCACTTGTACACCCTGCTGTAGCTACAGTAGCCATGTTTATGTTGGTTCGCGCTTTCGCGCCAGCCAACATATTGCATTAGTAGCAGATTTGGAGGTGCGGTCACTGTGGGCGAAAGCAGGGCAAGCATCAGTAGGTGCCTCCCTCATTCCCCAATAAGGCAGCTGCAGGCAGTAACACCAGCAATATGTAAAGTGACCACCAGATCTAAGGAAAGGTCCGCTGCAATCAGAGCCAAGCTCGTCACGCAGCGGCACCTCCGCCACGTGCCTTTCCTGGTGAAGCATTCTACTAAACATGGCAGCAGTGACTGCTGCCACCGCCTGCTACACTGCCGACATTGGGGGTGCCCAATCCCCCTGTCGGCATGCCCTGACCCAGTTCATGTGCCAACAGGGGAGCCCACTCCCGTCGGCATAATGCCCCCCCCATTTGTTGTGTTCCGAGGGGTGCCAAATCCTCTCAGCTCCTGCCCCCTTGGTATATGCCGACAGGGGTGCTGAATCCTCGCTGGCTATCCCCTCAACACTCCAGGTGGCATACTGGGAACTCACCCAGCGTTAAATGCCCCCTGTATAAAAAAAAAAAAAAGTCCCAATTTTTTTTTTTTTTAACCTGTAAAGAAGAAAACGGTCCCTCACGGTCTGTCCTGCTCCCTCCTTCAACCTGAGCCCACCCTCTGTGCACCCTGCCTCCCCACACACCCCCACCCCATTCTTACCTCCAGAGTCTGGTGTGACGATCTTTGCTGGACTGGGAACACGTCTGCACTCTTCAAAGCCGACCGCGAACTGAAGAAATGCCGGTAAGCTGTGTAATGGCATAAATAGGGTATTTTTCAACTTTGGTGCATATCTCGGGCATTTTGGCGAATTTTGACACCAAATTTTCAACATGGGATTATTGCAGCCCCCCTCATGATTTCAGTCACTGTCATGGCGTTATTCGGTCCCGGAAGGTGATTTCACGGTCACTGCACGGAATCACCTTTCAGGACCGAGTAATGAAATGACAGTGCCACTGTTCATGAGGTGGGCTCAAAAAGCCTATGTTGCAAATTTGCAGAAAAAAAATCCAAAATGAAGTTTTACTTGATCGCAAGTGCTAAGTAGTTTCCATGCACGCCATAACTTCGTGAATTTGTAATATTTTCACTCCAGATTTTCAACATTGGCATTTTTCCACACCTCCTTATTAACAGTAGAGCTTTATTTTACATATCCTGGCCGAAATATGTTTTCGCACTTCCGGCACAGAATAGCGCGGTCGCTGTGCAAAATCAGTTTTTGGGACAGTTTGAGAAAATGATAGTGACACTGTTCATGAGCAGAGGTCTTAAAATGTGTATGTTGAAAATCTGGTGATGAAAGTCCATCAAATGACTGTGTTACAAGCATGCATTGCGCAATTCCACGCATCCGTGTAACTTCACAAATTTGCAATATTTTCTTGCAAGATTTTCAACACTGGCATTTTTTTACACCTCCTTATGAACAGTACAGCTATCATTTTTCACATCCTGCCCAAAATGTGTTTTTGCACCTGTGGCACAGAATGGCGTGGTCGCTGTGGGACATCAACTTTTGGGACAGATTTACAAAATCACAGTGCCACTGTTCATGAGGGGAGGTCCCAAAATGCCTATGTTGAAATTGTATCTCTTCAGGGTGGGGGGTGAGGTTGGCATCAGTTCAATACTTCACTGCCATTCCTATTATGCATCTCTAACTCCTGCACTACCAGTGCCAATGCCAGCGAGACAACATTCGGCATTGACAAATGCTTGTTATTTATTGTCCCACAGTTCTGTAGCAGACACTTTTCTTGTGAATGCCCCTACACCATTTAAACATAGTATTTATTTCCTTGTCATTAGCATCATTTCTTTAAGCTCCAAGGCACTAGACAGACTTAGCGCCTTATGTTCACAAGCCGCCTCATTAATATTCATGAGGTGGCTCTTCATATCTCGAGCATGATTGGCGCTCCGAAAAACTCCTTTTCTGCTCCTCTGCTGTCTCTCTGGTCTTGCTAATGGTCTCCAGTCCCCCTTTTGCTTCATGCAGGGACTGGGACCACCGGAGAGACAACCCAAACCGGCCGCTGAGCGGCTGCACGAATATGCGCTTTTGTGCATGCATGGAACTCTGGTATGCACATGAAGTGCAGAAACAAACTGGAGTGCTGAGCTCTAGCTCCCTCGACCCCGCTTTAAAAAAAAAAATGATGCATGTGCCAGCCGGGAAATGTGGGCACCACCAGAGGCCACTAGGGACTCAAAAGGAACCAGGGCAAAGATGGTGAAAAATGTGGAAACCCAGGGGAAAAGGGAGCCCCAAAGGGGTAGACAGGTAAGCCCCCGGGACAGGGGGGTTACAAAATGTTGTAGCATTTCACTGCATGTATTAGGATAACAGAGTACAGTAGTAATAGTGCCAGGTTTCACTGCATAATTATTTGACATTAGAATACTGCATGCTTTGGACAAAATGTAATTGCATGTTATGGTGGGGTACATTTACATATCTGGTGAGGTACAAGGCACTTGCAGACATAATGTTGAGTTAGTTGCCCTACTATATGGCCTTATGGTTTGGGTTGTGTTGTCCATTATGATAGTTTCGGCCTGATGTGCCACTCTGTATCTTCTGGGCACAGCACCCCAGGAGGCTTAGGGGTTGGGCTATCAGAGGAGCTGAGTGGGTAAGTCAGGACCTCTAGGCTTTGGGAGCTCCCATTTTTCTTTTTTCTTTTACTGTGATGCACTACCCTTGTAGTGACCAGCCATATTTCCCCTTGGGGGCTGGTTGGTGGAGGGGTGGTCAACCTTCTGTCAGATGGGCCTCTGGGTGGACAGTTGATTTTCAATGTCTCAGTGCTCACTGGGAACACTGAGCATTTAAAGGCGAGTAAGTGTGTAACCCTCCCCCCCAAGAGTTACGTAAATATCCCTTTAAGAGTGTCTGTCAACCTCAAGGGTGATGCCAGTTTCCATGCCCTTGGAGGAATGGGTCAGCTGGTCTGCCCTGGCATTCCAAAGGGGAGGAGTCAATGTGTTCTCTGCTGGAGAACAAATATTCTGCTAAGTCAGAGATGGTGGGGAGGTACCACAGGCTCACATTGCCAGCTCCCAAGGTTTGTAAATTTCTCTTCAGAGGCTGGTGTTGTGAAAAAAGTGCTCATTCGTGGAAGCTGCCATCAAACAAGGACCTCAGAAGGAGGGCGCCCTCTCCAGAAGAAGAAAAAAACTTCAGAAGAAGAGTGCAGAAGTCTGTCTGTGAGGAAAATTGTGTCCGAGAGTACTGTGGGCCAAGGATCTGAGGTGTTGTTTACTCCTTATTCAAAGTAATGTGTGTGGGGTAGCTCTCAGCAGTGCCTTACCTACCCAGGAGAGGGACAGTTCCTGACAGGATGCCAATTACTGCTAGCAGCTGGAGTTTTGCCTTGGAAAGTGTGTGGTGTGGGCCATTCTGCATGAAATAGATGTGTTTTGCCCAGGAGGTACCTCAGCTATGCTCAGATGGGTTTAGTGTCTGTGATTTTAGTTACAGAAAAGAATGTGAACGAGAATATAGAGAGGATATAGAGGAATAGAGTGGATCCCTGAGAATCCCTCACAGAATCAAGTGGCACCGAAATGCTGCCAGCAGAGAGACTGTGAATTAACCAGTAGCTAGTGTCTATGAAAATGGGCTAACAGAAGTTCATTAGGTTCCTACTCAGGTTTAGGAGTGGGGGACCCCTGAAGTAAATGTGCTTCTTTTCGAGGCCAGGAAAATGTTAAATGTAATGCCCCACCAGGTTGACTCAAACCCAGAAGCAACCAGAAAAAGGACTGTTTGCTGTAATGTACTTTAATCTGTGCCAGCTGGCAAAAATACCAACATCAACTGACCTCACGGAAAATAAAGGATCCTGCTGTGTTTTAAAATAACCCTTGTTTGGACATTTGTATGCTATGCCTCCAAGTTTTGCTAACCACTTTATTCCATAGTTTAGCTAGTCCTGTCGTGTGTCAGTGGATACCAAAGGTCACCTCAGTGCTCGGGAGGTCATATAAGTAGACTTTGTGTTTTCTTGGTGTAGGGCCCCTACCAGGTGACTGTTTTCTATCTGTATACCTCTTGACAGCTGGGAGGGTCCACCCAGAAAGAAAAACATTGTATATTGAGTTCTTCTGTCCCACCAGCTCAGCTCGAATACCCTGTCACTCCATTGTTTTCAAAATACCTATCATGTCTGCATTTAAAAGAAGATACAGTATCAGCTGATCCCATATGCTTTGGGAATCTGTTCAACACATTCACCACTTGTTCCAAAAAATAGTTCTTCCTGATATTTCCCTTCAGTTTTCCTTCTTTTAGTGACATTATGTGCACTCTTATTCTTTCATCCTTGGATATTCTGAAGAACTGCGTTTGATCTGCTGGTGTTATGTCTTTCTGGTGTTTGAATACGATTATAGTATGTCTCCCCTGAGTCTCCTCTTTTCCAATGAGTATAGTCCCAGGTCTATGGAGGGGCTGAAGCTTGAGGTTCAATGTGTGGGAATAGCTCCTACTCATCCATAATAAAATCCAGCCTCTCCTAGCAGCCCATGCATAGCATGTTTTGAAGTAAGTGCGGTTTTGAGGCCCTCCGGGCACCTGCATGGCTCGTACGATTTTGCCTCCTTGGGTTTTCTGCTACTTCACTGCTCTTTCTCTCTCTCCTCATCTGCTTTCTTATCTGTTCCCCATTTTTTGCTCAGTGCCTGTTGCCCTCCTTCCTGCTGATCCCCTTCTCGTTCTTTGTTTATTTGTGCCCCCCACTTCTTCACTCCATCTTGATTTTCTGCGCCCCCATTTGTTTCTGTTGCACCTGTTCCCCCCCATCATTTCTGTTCTCCATTTTTTTTATCCTCCATGTCTTTCCCCCTCCCCTTTGTTCCCTCCTGCTGCTGCCTTTTGTCCATGGTTCCTCCCACCCCTGCCTCATCTTCTGTGCTAATTTGTCTGTCTCTCCTCTGTTTTCTTTTAGGCATTTTCTTGCTCCTCTCGGAGCCACTGCTCATCTCTGCACCAGCATTTCTGGGTTGAGTGTGCTCCCGTAGCAGTAAGCTTAAAGCTATTCACACCCAAATTGTGTCCTCCTAGCACTTCTGTTTTGTTGTGCCTTCAGTATTGTTCAATTTGCCTTTGTCCAGCAGTGTACATTTTGTCCTCCACTTTGTTCTCAATCCTTCTTTCCTTGTTATTTATCCCCTTCATTCTGCTAAATATTTCTGCTCTGGTTATGTTTTTCTAGTAAAGCAGCAGTCAGCTGCTCTTTTCTTGCTCAGACCATACCAGCAGTCTGACAGTTTCCGTCTCTAACTCATACCTTGTGACGTATTTGAGTGAAGGTGGGCTTGGCCTGTCTGCCAGGGATGGAAGTCTGTTTCATCCATTTTTTATCCTATACCAGCAGTGTGACAGTCTCCATTTCTAACTCATACTTTGTGAGGTATTCGAGTAAAGGTAGGCTTGCCCTGTCTACCAGAGATGGCAGTCTGTTTCATTCAGTTAAAGCCTATACCAGCAGTCTGACAGTCTATATCCCTAACTCATAGCCTATGTTGTATTTGAGTGAAGGTGAGCTTGCCCTGTCAACCTGGGATGGGAGTCTGTTTCATCCAGTTAACATCTTCTTCTAATTTTGCCTTATTCATGGTTCCATAGGTCCTACAGAACGAGACTCGGGTATGCCATCACCAGTCAGAGGTGGGAACCCTCTACCTGTCAGCGAACCATCCTATACCTTGGTCTTTCATTCAGTTCGTTGCCTGGCCCTAGTTGCTTGAGTTATCCCCTTTAGCTCTTGGCCATATGCAGTGCATGTTGGCATCATGCATCCTCTACAACTCCTGATACAATGCCTCTGAACTCCGATTAAGGTCCTTCAAGGTCTCCTCAGACTTCTTCCCAAGCTCCACCAGCCTGTAAGTAGGCTTCCAAATCAAACTACTTCATTAAAGATTGGACTGTTCCCTGCTTGTGGCCTGACTGAAAAGATGGGGTATCCAACACTCTGCTTCTGCTCCCAAACAAGAGCTGTATGATTTGTTTCTAGCTTCTCAGCCTCAACCTGTTCAGTATTCTGGTCCAAGCCATCCAGTTCCTCAAATGGAGTCTTCTCACTTGCCAGAAATGTGAGACTTCATGGCTCAGCTTTCCTCATCAGTTTCCAACCTGCAATCCCGTATGACAGCAATTGAAGCTCATTTTCCAGCTCAACCTACACCTGCCTCAGAAACTTCAGTTCCTGCTGCTATCCCATCCACAAGCCGTGCTCTGGACATTCTTGTTCCTCTGAATACTCATCCAATTGTCAATACTGCACCCACCTCAGAGCAATCACCACTTCAAAACTCAGGTATGACATCTCCCTTATCTTTTCTAGTTATTGCTCCTTTCCACCTTATTCTGGATCACCTCCACAAGGGCATTGTTGATGGGAAGGACATTATCCTGACTTCCCTCCTCATCTCTTCTCACGAGACTATAGGCAACAGAATCATCTCCTGTGGTGACATTTGCATGATATTAAAGTCTAAAGATCCTAGACTGCTGAGGAAATTGACTTTGAATTTGTTCTGGCATTCAGCCTCTACTGTTACATAATCTGTTCTGTATTTCTTTTGAGATGTGAGGAATTGGACTCCTACCTATATCTTATGGTCAACTTAGGTACTCGTTATGGAGGGACCTATTTGTATGGCTATCATCAATCCTCCTTTGCTGCATTGGCTCACTACAATACAAAATTGACTTGGGCTGTTCTCGGCAATGAGCTCTTTTGCCATCACTTTGCTGGTCAACGTGCTTACTCCTGCTCCCTATTGGTCTACTGTATCCATTTTGCTTCCCTTTGTCCCTGCACAGTGTCTGTCTCCTCTTCATCCACCAATCCTACCAGACTTGATCAAGCGTCAAGCTCGACTTCTGCTTCTTTTCCAAGACCATCTCATGTATTCTGCAGTCCTCATGCTTGCGTGGGCCTCTGTGGCCAACCTGTTAAATATTTTGGAAGCAAATCAGTTTGCAACAACTTCAATGATACAGGCTGCCCTGCAGCTGGCTGCATGCTCCTTCATTTCTGCAGCTTCTGTGGTGATGCCCATGCTTGGTATATCTGCCCAAAAGCTCCCAGGCCTCCTCAATGACAATCTATGTGGTCAGCTACTCCAGTTAACATACAGGCTTTAGCTAGGCTTCTAGCTTCTCATCCAGTTGTGCAATATATCCTTTTTGGCTTTTCAAATGGATTCAACATGGCATCTCAGTGCTCCCCTCTGATACCTTCCACTGTCATAATCTTCACTCCACTATCAAGGAACCTCCAATCATTCATCAGTTGTTACAAAAGGAACTTCAAAAAGGATTTCTCCTAGGTTCTTTTCAGTACTCGCCATTTCCTACCTATCAAATCAATCCCATAGGTATCGCTACTAGAACATTTTCTGGCAAGAAGCGTCTTATCATCAGCCAGTCCGCACCTCAGTCCTCACCCAACCTAGCATCAATTCGTTGATTCCCTCTGATGAATATTCTCTATCATATGCTCATATCAATGATGCCATAACCATCATTAAATGCTTTGGCCCTGGCTCTTGGCTCTCAAAGGCTTATATCATGGATGCATTTAAGCTGTTACCCATTCATCCATCTCTCTGGCATCAATATGGAATATCTTGAGAGGATAGCTATACCTTTGCAGTATGTCTCACATTTGGTTGCAAAAGCAGACCATAGCTTTTGGACATGTTTGCTGAAGTGCGTTGTTGGGCATTACTTAACGTTAGTTGCCATCCAGCAGTTATTCATCTATTAGAGGACTTTCTCCTGATTGATCTGCCAGATTCTGCTCCTGTGGCTGGTATTACTGCTTTTGGCCAGCTGTTCTAAGAACTATCAGTAACTCTGTCCAAAGAAAAAGGCATAGGTCCAGCATCATCACTCAAAATCCTTGGCATAATATTAGATACTGACTGTATGGAAGCCCGATTACCTCTCAATAAATTGCACTGAATCTAAGCTTCAGTGGAATCCTTTTCAAACCAATCCTCTTGCATGAAATGTGAACTTCTTTCCCTTCTGGGATACCTCAACTTCGCAATGAGGATAAATTTTCAAGGTCGATCCTTCATTTCCTACCTCTTGACACTGGCATCACTGGTTTCTGAACTGTACCAACATTTCCAAATCACATCTGCTGCAAAATCAGATCTAGCCATGTGGTCCCAATTTTTTGCTTACTGGAATGGCTGTTCAATGTTCTACAAAGACCTTTCTCCTGACTTGCACCCAAGAATTTACAGCCATGCATCTCCAACACATGGCTATTCTGCTATCTTTGAGCAGTCCTGGACTGCTGCTCCCTGGCCTCCAGGCAATACCACACTTTGTGATTGTTCATCTATATCTCCTCTCTTCGAAATTTACCCAGTCGTACCAGCTGCCTTCTTATGGGGTCACCACTGGTCCCTTCAGAAAGTATCCATCTTTTCTGATATCAGCCCACAGTGGATATCATCAACAAAGGCAGGTCTTCGTCCTATTCCTTCATGCTGTTAATGTGGAAGCTGACATGGCTATCTCCGTATCATAGTTTTATACTGCATTGTTTCCATATACTGGGCCATACTAATGAAACAGCTGATGCGTTATCTTGATTCTGTGTTTAGACCTTTCATCGCCTCCATCCTTCAGCAGACTCAGTCATGATTCCACCTCCTTAATTCAACAACCTCATAATGATTTAAAATTTTATCACCAGCTAGCCAACACCACCATGTGGGCAACTCTAGCTCCAGCCACCCGAGATACGTATATTACAGCTTGGAAAGAGTATTCCTCATTTTGCACATTGCAGTCATCCCAGAATACTTCTGTTCATGCAGAAATTAGAACATGTATTAGCATTTCTAACCTTTGTCATCACGCCTTAAAACTGTCATATGGAACTATTAAGCAATACCAATCAGGTATTCAGTTCTTCTCACAGTGTAATCCATCCTCTCTTTCACTGTTTTCCAATCCTTCAGTTAAACTTCTACTGGGTATCCAAAGAGCTTCAGCTGCTAAAACTCATCATCTCCCTATAGATGGCTCTATAAAAAGAAACATGTTGGATTTATTGAACTCAGATCCATTTGATTCTTCCTCAAACATCATGATTTCTTCTGTTATTTGTCTAGTCTTCTATGGATTCTTGCATCCTGGAGAATTCACTGTCTCATCATCCTTCTTTGCCAACTTCCTTAAGATCATCAATTTATAGAAAAAGGATGATCATTATATCCTGTTGCTACTTTCTTCAAAGACTGACAGATTATATAAAGGAGTTTACATAACTTGTTACCCGTCCTGTAATAACTGGTGTCTGGTAGTTTTTCTAGGCAAACTCATGCTCTTCCACTCATACTCAGATCCATCACAGCCTATGTTGACCTCTGAAAAGCAATTACCTATGACCACAAAATGGTTCCTGGATCATGTTAGAACCCTTCTTCAATGGCTTGGACTTAATCCATATTCATTCTCAGGACATTCATTCTGGATTGAAGCAGCATCTTCAACATCAAGAAATAATATTCCTGCACACATCATTAAGAGACTCGGAAGATGGACTTCATCAGCCTTTGAAACTTACATTCCTAGTCCAGAAGCAGAAATCAGACAAGCATTTAGGATCATTTCCTCTTAGATTGCCCAGAACATGGGAAGATCAGTAGCCATGGATCCTCAGAGGTTTCCTCCTCAGGGTTTTTTCCACTCCTGCGTGCTACTGGTCACACTCTCCATGAGTTGGATGAGGTAATCTTTTGGGGCCTTCTATTCCCTACAAGCTACCTGGCTTATCTACCAAGGGTGGGAATAGAGAAAGGCCAAAGTTTTCACAGTATACACAATCACTACTCTATTCAGCAAACATTAAATGGGAGCACTGAAGCCAGAGGTTCAGTGTGGGTGAATAGCTCCTCCCACATCCCTAATAAAATCCAGCCTCTCCCAACAGCTCACATTTAGCATATTTTGAAGCACTCACCATCCTCCCCAGCTTCCTCCTTCTCTGGCACTCTGCTTACCCTTGATGTTGGGCCCTCTATTCCCTACACGCTACCCAGCTTATCTACCAAGGGTATGAATAGAGAAAGGCCAAAATGTTACACAGTATACACAAGCACTACTCTATTCACCAAACATTGAATCAATTGATTTTCAAAGATCATGTTCTCCAAGTCCTTGGCCATGTTTGCCGCTCTCCTTTGGATGTTTTTGATCATACCATATTATCATGATGTTTTCGACAAACTTGGCAACCCAGCTAGTAGTGCCCACCCAGTCACTTGTTTATTTACAGGAGGGACATACTGCACTGATAACAACTCGTTTCCAGATGTGTCCTGTGACATACAAATATATTGTACAGTGTTGGTGCAAGTACAGACCTGTGTGGGTCATCACAAGTCACTTGCCTCCATGTTGCTAGATTGACATTAATAATAACTGTTTCCTATCCTAGAGCCAGTTACTGTACTAACCCATTTAATCACTTGGCCAGCTATATTTAAGTGTTCTATTTTGTGAGCAAGCCTCCTGTGTGGGACAGTATCATAGAAACACAGACACATAGAATTTGATGACAGATAAGGACCGCTTGGACCACCTAGTCTGACCATTTTCCCTTCCTGTTTCAAATACTGCAGATCTTAAATTATCTGTGGCTTACCCTCTCTTTCCTATTGCTAGAGTTCCTTTAAGTCTGCCCCATGCATTTTTTTAATTCCCCTACCATTTTTGCCTCCTACAACCTTTGCCAGGAGGCTGTTCCATGGATCTACCACCCTTTCCATGAAAAAATATTTTCTGATGTTACCCCTAAGTCTGCACCCCTCTGTCTTTATCAATCAATCAATCAATCAAGTCTTTATTTAACCAGGCGTTCATCGTTGAGCAGAAGCTCATTTGCAAGATGGACCTGGGTGGAGCATGAACAATTGTATATACAGGTCAACACAGGTATTTACAAGGCAATACAGATAATGCTGTTTACAGACAGGAAGAAAAAGAAATTCATATGTACATAGAATTATACAGATATTGTAAAGATTACAGGGTATTTACATACATAGAAGTGTCTATAGGAAGATAAAGCAGGTTATCTAAGGTTGCAGGAGGAAGTAACAGAAGAAAAAAAAATAAAATAAAAATATACACCAGGTAGAGGCGAAGGTAGGTTGAAGGAGGAGGTAGGGGGAGAAAGGCTAGGAGGGCACTGATGCATGAGAGGAGTTGGTAAAATGGGATGTAGAGAAGGTGGATGGAGAAAAGGAGTATTGAGCCTGGGATTGAATGCTATAAAGTCACGGGCATGGTAGAGATGTCACAACTCAGGGGTAGTGATCTCCTATCCGAGGTTGGGAAAGGAAGGATAAGGGGATGGACGGGCCTAGTGTTGATAAGACAGGGGGATAAGAGAGAGAGAACAATTAGGCTTGTGAGGAGCAAGTTGGGGGGGTCAGTACTTAAAATTGGGTCTAGGCGTGGCTATATACCAGTGCAGGCACTGGTACTGGGTCTGACTGGGTGAAGCAGTTACATACTTCTCTGATTGTACAGAAATAAAGCATCTTTAAGGCATTTATACCGATTAGGGTGTTTAATTTGAGGGTTTTTTGTAGATTGTTCAATAAGGTAGGTAGCACGAAGCTTATGGCTGCCCTACCAAAGCGGGATTTTGCTTTGGGTACTTTAAGTGTAATAGCTAAGTAACTTCTTAACGCATATTTCCCAATTATACTCAGGGGAAGACAGCAGGACATATAGTAAGGCAGCTTATTAGAGATGGCTCTATAGGTCCAGAGCAGCGTTTCTGTGGCACCTGAACTTTAGTGATGTCCACCCCACTGCCGCATATAGGGTGCAGTGATGCATGTCGAAGGGAAGTCCCATTATAAACCTCAGTGCTCGATGGTACAGTGTGTCCAGTTTAGCCATGTAAGAGTTGGGGCATTGGCTGTAGAGGAAATCAGCTTAATCAACCAATGATAGGAAAATGGATTGGACCGGTTGTTTCTTGGCATCTCTGGTGAGAAATTGGTTGATTCTAAAAAACAGGCCAAGCCTTTGGCGAAGTCGTTTTAGCAAGTTCTCGATATGTTCAATGAAGGAGAGTCTTTGGTCTATCCAAACTCCCAGATACTTGAATTTTGTAACAAATTCTAGTTTTTCACCTAGAACTGTGGTAATTTGGGGAACTGTCCCACTGGACACAGGGTTAGCTGTATGGATGAAAGGGGAGAGGACCATTGCTTTAGTTTTTTTGGTGTTAAGGAGTAGCTTTTTGGAGGAGTTGGCTTTGCAAAGGTTGAATTCTGACTGTAGGTCATTGCAGGCAGCTTCAGGTGTTGGGCTACTCACGTGAGAACTGTATCATCTGCAAACAGATGGATGTTGGCTTCTTTTATACAGTAGTCAATGTTATTAATGTAGATTGCAAAAGTAAGGACCCTAATATAGAACCTTGAGGTACCCCTCTTTGCAGAGTTTTTAAGGAGGCAGGCCTCCTACAGCTTTAACTTGTTGAAGGCGCCTGTAAGATAGTCAGTAAACCAGCGCAGAGAGGAGGGGTCCACACCTATGGTTTGAAGGGAGGAGAGGAGCAGACTATGGTCGACAGTGTTGAAAGCCTTGCTTAGATCAAGGAAAACAGCACAAATAAAGTTTTTGCTCTCAAGATTACACTGCCAGTCATTAGTAACTTTGGCGAGGGCTGAGATAGTGCTATGTTTAGCTCTGAATCCGGACTGCATAGGGTTTAGCAGTTCCCTAGACTCAAGGTGAGTCCTCAGCTGTGATTTATTTACAAATTTTACAATTTTCTCTAGGAGCTTGGACAGGACCGGAAGGACAGAAATTGGCCTGTAGTTATTGAGATCGCCAGGGTCACCTGATTTGAACAGTGGTATGACATGTGCTGTCTTCCATATAGGTTGTAAGGTGCCCTGAGACAGGGATAAGGTAAAAAGGTGGATGATGGGTATTGCTAGTACGTGGTAGGCAATTTTTAGGAAGTAAGGGTCAAGGGTGTCGGCTCCAGCACTTTTTCTAGTATCCAACTAAAGCAAGAGGTCCTCTACCTCTTTCAGTGAGGCAGGTTGAAGCGAGAAAGGCGGCGAAGCTATCGGAGTTTCAGGCAGTTGGCTGGCAGTCTGGGAGCGAAGTATGTTTGCAGGGGAGTTATCAAATGCCATGCCTGCAGTAGCAAAGTGGTTATTGAATGCGTCAAGTATATCCATCTTTTCGGTTATAGTCGAGTTGCCAGAGGTAATCTTGGTTGGGAGTGAATTTCCTGGGGAGTGGCCTAGCAGATCATTGATTGTGTTCCAGAGCTTGATTGGGCTCTTTGTGGCAGAGTCGAGTTCGGATTTGAAGAAGGTGGCCTTCGATTCTCTGATTGTTTTGGTACATAAATTTCATAGTCTCCTGAACTGGTTCCAGTCCTCTGCAGTGTTCAGTCTGCGTGCTTTTTTCCAGAGCCAGAAGCAAGGACTTGATCTGAGGGGTGAACCATTTACAGGTTTTGGTCCTAGTTTGAACTTTAATCAGGGGAGCATACTTATTAAGGGCCCTTGATAGAATGTCGTGGAAGATATTGTAAGCTGACGTAATCGATTTAGCCAGGTAGAAATCTTGCCACTGAGGGGAGTACTTCAACTTATTTAGGTAGGCATGTTCACTGAAGTTGTGCCTGGATCTCTTCATAGAGAACTTGCTGATGGGTGCTGGGTTGTTGGTGGATCTTACTCCTGCAATAAAACAATGGTCGCTGACGTCTGAGAAGAAGACATCAGCGTGGGAGAAGAGATGAGGTTTGCTCACCATTAGCACATCCAAAAGTGTACTTTTACTGGGGTTCTTCACGTTTGGGCATGTTGGTTCAGTAATAAGTTGCGTCAGCCCATGTTCATCACAGAAGGATGCAAGGGGAACAGCTGTGTTAGAGAGCCAGTCAAAGTTGAGGTCTCCTAAAATAATAGTTTCTGGCAGCCCCGTCCCAACTTGTCACTTAGATATGGTCCCTTGTTCTTAAATATCTTTTTTTTTTAAAGATGATATCCTCTTGTACCTTATTTACACCCTTGAGGTATTTGAAAGTCTCTATCATATCCCCCTCTCTCTCCTCTCCTCCAGGGAATACATATTGGGATCCTCCCGTCTCCCCACATATGACTTTTGGTGCAGCCCCTGCACCATTTTTGTCACCCTTCTCTAAACCGCTTCTATTCTGTTTATGTCCTTAGGGGAGATGTAGCTTTCAGAACAGGATGCAGTACTCTAGAGCATCTCACCAATGTCCTATATAGTGGCATCACCACCTCTTTTCTTCTGCTGGAGATACCTCTCCATATGCACCCCAACATTCCAATGGCTCTCCTCATAGCCTTCTCACATTGTTTGGTAATCTTTTTTTAAAGTTGAAAACTCTTTATTTTCAAGAAAATACAACAGTTAACAACAGTATATATCAGGTACAGTTCAAAGAAATGCTTGACCATAATAGAGAGGGCCTGTTTTACCTCAATGTACAAGTACATAAGATTACAACATAAACTTAAAATTTGACAGGAGCAGGTGCAGGTAATCATTACTGCTAACAGTGAGCTTCAAGGAAGTCATGGCTGACTTATTTCCAGGGCACATGATCTTGTGTGGTTGGGAAATTGGGGTTAAGAAGGTCCAGGGCCTTCCTGCTTGTTATGACAGAATACAGAGGTCAGAATGGGGCCACATATTTTGGCATGGATCCTGCTGCAAAATTGGACTGAGAGGGTAGTGGATGCATGGAATGGCCTTCCGGAGGAGGTCGTGGAGTCAAAAACAGTGGTGAAATTCAAGCATGCATGGGACAGTCATAAGGCAATTCTAGGGGGTGGGGGTAGGAAGAAGTAAGTTGCTGGTTAACTAGGATCTGCAGCTTATCCAGTAGGCAGGGAAATGGGCAGACTGGGTAGGCCAAGCGGTCCTTATCTGCCGTCAAATTCTATGTTTCTATCTCTCATATGTGGCCACTTGGGTTAAGGACCGGAGCAATTCAGTCAGAGAGGAACAGTCAGGAGATGCCATCTTCTGAGAAGGAGCCTCTTGGCTGCTGCTCCCATTACAGTGAGCCAGAGAGTTCCCTAATCTGTTTTATGGGTAGTTTCTGGGGAGCATCGGAAGAGGAGCAAGGGGGCATCAATTTGGGTATGTGGTAATACTTCTTGTACTTATCTGTGACCTGACTCTAGAAGTGCTGGATTCATGGACAAGATCACAAGTGTGCTCCAAGTAGGCCACACCTCCAACAGGTGTCATCAGGTATTAATTCCAACTGTAATAATTTGGCCGGTGTGAAATACCACCTGTGTAGGGTTTTATTCATTATTAGGTGAGTCCTGCCATCATGGCAGATGTGATGAATTTTGAACCAGCAGTGAGCCCATTGGGTGTCTGACATGACACCTCCATCTCCTGTTCCCATTGGGCATTGGCCTGTATGGATGGATCAGGGTGGGTGTCTCTCAAGGCCTGACAGATTCTGCCAGCCTTCCCCTTGTTGAGATGGAGCCAGGCCACGAGTGGGGACGGTGATCCATTGGAAGCACTGGCTCACCCTGCCGATGCTGGTCTTTTAACCACATCTCTAATTTGCATATACTTCCAGAAGTGGTGGGTTGGGAGGTGATATCTCTCTGTGAGGGCTTGGAAGGTATCCACTGATAAAGTGCCTGGCATCAGCAGATCCTTTATGTAGTGGATGCCCTGAGTATCCCACTCTTTCCAGTGGATTGAAGAGCCTGCTATGTTTACCAAAGGGTTGCCCCAGAGTGGTTGGTGTACCCAAGGGGTTGGAGGGAGGTGCAAAATTGAGTGCAGTTTTTTCCAGGCCTTGATGGATAGCAAGATCGAGGGGGGGGATTTCGGCATGGGTTTCCTGGTGACATAAAGCACTGTGGCGGGAGAGGGGGATCCAATTATCTGTGCTTCTAGGCCTACATACAGAGGTGCTGCTATATCATTGGAAGTAAACCATTTTAAAGCTTGGGCTGTGAGAAATGCCAGATGGTACCCCTGAAACCAGAGTAGTCCCCAGCCACCCCTACTCCAGTGCTGTCTGAGTTTCTGCCTACTAAAGTGGGGGAGTCTTCCCATAAGTATCCCCCTAATTTGAGTTTAAGTCAGGGTAAATTTCCAAGTATCTGGAAAAGAGCCAAGGTGATTCCAATATTCAAGGGTGGGGATGCTTCACTTCCAACAAATTATAGGCCGATAGCTCTTCTATTAGTTATTTCCAAGTTAATGGAGCATTAGGTTCATTCTCAATTAATGTTATACTTGGAAAAATATAAAAAATTTACTCTGGTTCAGTATGGGTCCAGAAAGGGGCAGTCCATGGAGACTGCGCTCATGGACTTCCTGGATTTAATAGCTTCTCCTTTAAGGGAGGGGAGGTCCGTGGGTATGGTCTTCGTGGACTTTTCAAAGGCCTTTGATTTGGTGGACCACACTTTGATGTTGGAATTCCTTGAAAATATAGGGGTCACCGATTAGTCATTGAAATGGTTTACATCATTTTTAAAAGATCGTACACAGTTGGTTTCCATTGCCGGTGTTAGCTCAGAGTTGGCCCCTGTGAAACGTGGTGTTCCACAGGGCTCAATTCTGGGCCCTTTGATGTTTCTTGTTTATATGAATGCTCTTCCAAATTGTATAAAACATTCAAACATATTGTATGCTGATGATACGGTGTTAATCACAGATGGGATAAACAGGCAGGAAGTAGAAGGAAAGCTCCAGTTTAATTTTGAAGCCATGCAAATTTGGTTTAAGACTAAACATTTATTGCTGAATACCAAAAAAAACAGAAACAGTGTTGTTTAAAACTTCTAAATCTAAAAATAAAAGCTTGGATAGTTCTATCTTGACTATAGATGGGCAGATATTGGCACAGACAGATATATATAAAAATCAGGAAGTTGAAATTGATTCTGGCCTTACTTTTAATCAACATATAGATAGTATAATAAAGAAAACTAAAATGAAATTGGGGGTCTTAAGCATACCTCTCAAACTTTTGTCACTGAAATGAGGGACATGGACATTTTTAGACACTCAAAATGAGGGACAATGAGGGACACAGACCCTCAGAATGAGGGACTCATCCTCAAACATGGAGATACAAGCTCAGAACGCTGTGAAAACCATAGTGTTTTCTTGTACAAAGTTTATTTTGGATTTAGTATTTTAGAATATTAAGAGTTTCTGCGTTAAAGTCTGATTTTACAGCACATTCTCTGTGTGGGCAGCACTTTTTCCATGAGGGACGGATGAGGGACACAGCAATTTTAAGTGGCAAAATGAGGGATGTCCCTTGTAATGAGGGACACTTGAGAGGTATGGACTTAAGAAGGGTTATGTTTTGTATGACTAAAATGATCGTAAGTTGGTAGCAAATCAGTTGATCATTCCTACTCTGGAGTATGGATCACCTGTTTATTGTTTTTCTACAGGAAAATCTCTACATAAACTGGATGTATTATATCATAAAATAGCTAGATATGTATTATGATGTAGTCCCACAGTCCATCACTGCTCCCTTGTGTGATGCTTTGTCTTGGATCCCATTGTGTCATACAAGAAAAATTGCATGGAATAACTTATTGTACACAATTATGAAACTGGAAACGCCTGAAAGACTCGTGAAACAATTAGAGTGGGTAAATTGTAGTTATTGTTTGAGAAATATGGATTGTACACTAAAATTACCTAGGATCCAAAATAAATACAGCACATTTAAATTTAAATATAGAGCTGCTAGTTCTTGGAATAGATTATCGAAGGATTTAAGAGAAATGAACTTAACAATAAAGAATTTCGGACAAAGAATTAAACAGGATCTTGAATATATAAGAATAGACAAGGGAAGTCACAGAGTTTGAAGTCACAGAGTTTGGAACTGTTTGATTTTGAAAGCAGCACAAGGGAAGTCACAGAGTTTGGAACTGTCTGTTTTTGAAAGCAGCACAAGGGAAGTCACAGAGTTTGGAACTGTCTAATTTTGAAAGCAGCACAAGGGAAGTCACAGAGTTTGGAACTGTCTAATTTTGAAAGCAGCACAAGGGAAATCAGAGTTTGGAACTGTCTGATTTTGAAAGCAGCACAAGGGAAGTCACAGAGTTTGGAACTGTCTAATTTTGAAAGCAGCACAAGGGAAGTCACAGAGTTTGGAACTGTCTGATTTTGAAAGCAGCACAAGGGAAATCAGAGTTTGGAACTGTCTGATTTTGAAAGCAGCACAAGGGAAGTCACAGAGTTTGGAACTGTCTAATTTTGAAAGCAGCACAAGGGAAGTCACAGAGTTTGGAACTGTCTGTTTTTGAAAGCAGCACAAGGGAAGTCATAGAGTTTGGAACTGTCTAATTTTGAAAGCAGCACAAGGGAAGTCACAGAGTTTGGAACTGTCTGATTTTTGAAAGCAGCACAAGGGAAGTCACAGAGTTTGGAACTGTCTAATTTTGAAAGCAGCACAAGGGAAGTCACAGAGTTTGGAACTGTTTGATTTTGAAAGCAGCACAAGGGAAGTCACAGAGTTTGGAACTGTTTGATTTTGAAAGCAGCACAAGGGAAGTCACAGAGTTTGGAACTGTCTAATTTTGAAAGCAGCACAAGGGAAGTCACAGAGTTTGGAACTGTCTGTTTTTGAAAGCAGCACAAGGGAAGTCACAGAGTTTGGAACTGTCTAATTTTGAAAGCAGCACAAGGGAAATCAGAGTTTGGAACTGTCTGATTTTGAAAGCAACACAAGGGAAGTCACAGAGTTTGGAACTGTCTAATTTTGAAAGCAGCACAAGGGAAGTCACAGAGTTTGGAACTGTCTGTTTTTGAAAGCAGCACAAGGGAAGTCACAGAGTTTGGAACTGTCTGTTTTTGAAAGCAGCACAAGGGAAGTCACAGAGTTTGGAACTGTCCGTTTTTGAAAGCAGCACAAGGGAAGTCACAGAGTTTGGAACTGTCTGATTTTGAAAGCAGCACAAGGGAAATCAGAGTTTGGAACTGTTTAATTTTGAAAGCAGCACAAGGGAAATCGGAGTTTGGAACTGTCTGATTTTTGAAAGCAGCAAAAGGGAAGTCACAGAGTTTGGAACTGTCTAATTTTGAAAGCAGCACAAGGGAAGTCACAGAGTTTGGAACTGTCTGTTTTTGAAAGCAGCACAAGGGAAGTCACAGAGTTTGGAACTGTCTAATTTTGAAAGCAGCACAAGGGAAGTCACAGAGTTTGGAACTGTCTAATTTTGAAAGCAGCACAAGGGAAGTCACAGAGTTTGGAACTGTCTAATTTTGAAAGCAGCACAAGGGAAGTCACAGAGTTTGGAACTGTCTGTTTTTGAAAGGAGTACAAGGGAAGTCACAGAGTTTGGAACTGTCTAATTTTGAAAGCAGTACAAGGGAAGTCACAGAGTTTGGAATTGTCTAATTTTGAAAGCAGCACAAGGGAAGTCACAGAGTATGGAACTGTCTGTTTTTGAAAGCAGCACAAGGGAAGTCACAGAGTTTGGAACTGTCTGTTTTTGAAAGCAGCACAAGGGAAGTCACAGAGTTTGGAACTGTCTAATTTTGAAAGCAGCACAAGGGAAGTCACAGAGTTTGGAACTGTCTGTTTTGAAAGCAGCACAAGGAAGTCACAGAGTTTGAACTGTCTGATTTTGAAAGCAGCACAAGGAAATCAGAGTTTGAACTGTCTGATTTTGAAAGCAGCACAAGGGAAGTCACAGAGTTTGGAACTGTCTAATTTTGAAAGCAGCACAAGGGAAGTCACAGAGTTTGGAACTGTCTAATTTTGAAAGCAGCACAAGGGAAGTCACAGAGTTTGGAACTGTCTGTTTTTGAAAGGAGTACAAGGGAAGTCACAGAGTTTGGAACTGTCTAATTTTGAAAGCAGCACAAGGGAAGTCACAGAGTTTGGAACTGTCTAATTTTGAAAGCAGCACAAGGGAAGTCACAGAGTTTGGAACTGTCTAATTTTGAAAGCAGCACAAGGGAAGTCACAGAGTTTGGAACTGTCTAATTTTGAAAGCAGCACAAGGGAAATCACAGAGTTTGGAACTCAGTGCTTTGGCTTCTCAGAAGGAACTAGAAGGGGGACAGAATCAGATCTACAGTACAAGAGCTTATTGTTGTTTTACATTGTTTCTTGTGGATTCTACTTGGTAGAAGGTTATTTGTTTTCTTTCTTACTATTAAGGGGCTAGCAGGGTATTATTTGGGGCTGTTGGGATTTTGAAACCTGTTTTGGTAGCTGTAAGTGGGCTCATTTGTTTGATTCACTGTGTGGCAGGCTGCATTTAGGCTTGCTGATCCAACCAATCAGCAACTTCACTACTCCCCAATAGCCAACTACCAATATCTCTCTCATAATGGGGAGTTTACTTCTGATACTCCTTTCACTGTCAGCCATGGGGTTCCACAAAGAAGATGTCCCTGTCACACAAACTAGGGTGATCCATCCGCCCAGTCTCTGAACCATCCCCTTTGGCTGACGCTCAAACCTCACATATGCTGTACCATTGCTGCATCGACTACAGTGGTGTGATCACCATAAAGAGACACATACCACCACACATGTATTTCAACCAAGGCTCCACTGCTGGATATACAGATCCCCTAAGCCTAACCACCAAACTGCTACTTGGCGCCTCGACACAATCTCTTAAACCCACAGGAGCACCCCAAAAGAGTGGCAACAGAATAAAGAAGGAGGACCAAAGACAGCCCCTCTCCCTATCACTGGCAGCCCTCATGAAACTCCTGCTCTTCTATTACTCTGTATTGGTAACGTGGAATCAACCCTGGACCCCTGAATGTATCACCTCCATCAGACCTAACCTCAATTAAAGGCCTCAGTTTCCTGCATATTAATGTATGCAGTCTGCTGAAAAAACTCACACTGATACAAGCCTGGGTTGCCCATACCTTGCCAGACTTTCTTGTGGTATCTGAGACATGGCTCAAACCCACCACAGCAGACATGGATGTTAACCTACCTAATTACCAGCTATTCAGAGCTGATCGCCAAACAAGGGAGGTGGAGTAGCATATATGTAAAATCCGGTATAGCTGTATCCTATATTGCTGCAACATCTATGCCCAAGGAGTTTGAATGCCTATCCCTAAAAGTATCTCTCCCCAATACAGCAGCTTTTCAGCTAGTTGGCTGCTACAGACCCCCCTCTGCTGAACACAAGCTCTTATCCCATCTGGGGAACCTGCTCAAACCCAGCACTGAAGAAGTCATTATTCTAGGTGACCTGAATTTCAACTGGCTTACCCAGGAAGCTGCACCTCTGGTATCATTCTGTGATACATATGGGTTCACACAGCTAATTAATGAACCAACAAGAATTAATGCAAGGAATAGTAATAACAGCACACTACTTGATATCATGCTAGTGAATAAACCACATCTATTCATACACGCTGGAGTGCTTCTCTGCGATATAAGTGATCACTGCCCCATCGCAGGGGTAAGATCCACCAGCATAACAACAAGCCCTGCAAAATTCCTCATGAGGAGAGCCAAGAAAAACATCAATATTGAAGGATATTTGCATGATTTAGCTTACTCTTCACACTGGCAAGAGTTTTATCTTGCTCATTCTGTTGAAAAAGCTCAGCAGGTGCTAAATAACATTATAATAAATGCCCTTAACACCCATGCCCCAATCTCTAGTATCCGAATAAAAAACAAATTCTGTCGTTGGTTTACAGCTGACCTCAAAGCTGCACTGCTGGAGAGAGACAAACTCTGGAAAATGGCAAGAAAACCAAGAATGCAAATGACTGGATGATCTTTAGCAAAGCCAGGAATAGATGCACCAAGAAAGTTAGGGATGCAAAGGCTGCCTTCTACTTGGCCGAACTCGACTCTTCCTACCATAATCCTGCTAGGTTTTGGGGCACCATCAAGGGTATGGTGGGGCAGGATGCTAACACCCCCCCTTCCAACTCAATTACACAACAGTTATGGCCCTGTCACTGGCAAAATGGAAATTCTTCAATAACCACTTCACAACGGCTGGCCTTGCCTTTGACACCTCTCCAGCTAACCTGCTGAGGGAACAATTAAGCTCCCATTACACTGGTGATCAGAGAGTTGACTCTTCCTTCAGCTTCAAATATATACTGTTGAAACAAGTAGAGGATCTATTATGGCAACTGGATACCAAAAAAAGCGCAGGGTAGACTCTCTGGACCCCTACTTTCTAAAGATCGCATGCCATGTACTTGCAGTCCCCCTAACACACCTCTTTAACCTATCCCTAAACTCTGGCTCTATTCCCACACTGTGGAAGACAGCCCAAGTGGTTCCCCTTCTAAAATCAGGGGACCCTATGGATCTTAATAATTACAGGTCCATTTCCATTCTACCAGTGCTATCCAAGATGCTGGAGAAATTAGTGAGTAATCAGTTAAGGGAGTATCTTGACAATGCTAACCTCCTAAACCCAGCTCAATCTGGATTCAGGGCTAAGCATAGCACTATCACTGCACTACCCAAGGTCACAAATGACTGACAATCCGAATTAGATAAAAAGAATAATGTCTGTGCAGTATTCCTGGACCTGAGCAAAGCATTCGATACTGTGGACCACGAGCTACTACTTTCATCCCTGTACTCCATTGGCCTAGATCCATCCTCCCTTAAGTGGTTCAGATGCTATCTCACCGGTAGGTCACAGCAGGTAAAAGCTGAAGGTGACCTATCCCCATTAAAACCACTGTCAAGAGGAGTCCCCCAAAGTTCTATTCTGGGTCCTATCCTTTTTGCCATTTATATAAATAACATTGATTCAACCCTTACCAATTCCTCTGTACACCTCTTTTGCTGATGGCACTGTTCTCTATGTCAGCAACCCTTCGCCTGCAGCTGCTCGTGAAATCCTACAAACAGAATTCTCCTTGCTACAATATCAGCTACTCGAGAAAAAGTTTCTGTCAAATGCAAAGAAAACTAAAGCAATGATGTTCACAAATCAAAGCTCCACCAGCACATCCTCTCCAATCATTCTCCCCCAGCTATGCACTATACTTGGAGAAAATCTGGAGTATGTAGAAAACTTCAAATACCTAGGTGTGTGGATTGACAACAGACTTGACTTCACTGATCATTTAGAAGAACTGTTAAAAGCTTCGCCAAAGGCTTGGCCTCTCTATAGATTAAAACCCTTCCTAAACAGAGACTCAAAATGAGGTTAGTCCAGGCCATTTTCTATCAGTTGTTGACTATGCAGACTTCTTATAGTCACTGCCCCATCTCCTACCATCACAAGTTGGATACCTTATATCATAGAGCAATAAGGTTCATTACAGGTCTGCCATCTAATACTCATCATTGCTTTCTTTATGCTTCAGTTGGGTGGGTTTCCCTTCACCTCAGAAGGGACAGAAATGCAGCACTATGGATTTACAAAGCGTTGTCAAAAAAACTTCCAAACTATATCCTGGACTGCTTCACCCAGACCTCTCCTAGCTCCTATGCCCTAAGAAACAACAACATCATCCTGCTCAAATTGCCCAAATTCAACACCAGGCTAGGAAGGGCAGCAATCAGCTATTCTCTAGCTATAGCATGGAACACCCTACAAAAATCCCTAAAACTGTCCAATATCATTCCATTTGCATCCTTTAAACAGCATTGTACAGTCTTCTTCAAAGAGAAATGCAATTGCTACCACTAGAGCTAGCATTGTCATCTCACAAATCTCCTTCAAACCATATATGGCATATTCCTTCCAGACAGACACCCATCTTATGGCACCCAGTAATACCTTCACCATCCTAGTATTACATTATGTTGAGTGTCTGCCATGCCCCATTTCGGATATGTATATACTGTACTTACTGTAAATATTAGCTTAACTTTCCTGTAATCGTTTTTTATCATGTGAATTTACTGTACATCACTGTGTTTATAAACGTTATTTTCCCCTGTATGTATAACTGTCTTATATAAGTGTATGATGTATCTGTTGTGTATCAACTATTGAACCTTGGCCTTATCAGGTCCATCTTGTAAATGAGCCTTGCTCAATGATGTTCGCCTGAATAAATAAAGATTTGATGATGATGATATATATGTATATGTTTGGAGTAAACATCTTGTTGGTAGTTCCCAATAGATAAATGAGGGGTTACTAGATTAGTACAAGACATAGAATATCAGATCATATTGCTTTTTACATAAACATGTTGTTATCACGTGCAATGTGTACTAGTTTATGTGTTAATATGTCTGTGTGTTGTTGCTATAAACTGTTCCTTTTTGTATGATATAATATTTGTATTTTATGTAATATGTGCAATATTGAAAATGTTTGGAACTTTTTTTAATTTTGTACATAAACATCAATAACAGGATCACCATGAAAACAGGCCTTGTATAAGACCTATGGTGTGAACTTTTTGCATTGTCAAATAGTTTTTTTACCTGTATAAATAAAAATGTTTTTACTACTACTATCATGGAGTCTAGCTTCTGGAACCATTTTTGTGGAATATCCATTGTGGTATGGGCGAGGAGGTATAGAACTTTAGGCACAAGCATCAGCTTGATTGAATCTATTTTCCCAGCCAAAGATGGCTTGAGTGGCTTCCACCGATCCAAGTCTTCTCTGATAGTGCAGAGCTGGGATCCAAAGTTAGCCTTGTTTTGCGCCATGGGGTTGGGGTGGATGGTTACTTCCAGATATTTGAGACCCTCGGGGACCATTTTAGCCCTAAGGAGGTGAAGTCCTGGCTCTGGCTCACTTTATTGAGAGGGAGTACCTCAGTTTTGGTCTGATTGACCTTGAGGCCTGAGACTGAGCTGAATCTGTTAAGGATCTGTAGAAAATCCTGCAAGACATGTGGGGTATATGTCATGGTGACTAACAGATCATCTGTGTACAGAAAGGTCTTGAAAGTCTCACCCCCCCCAACCCGGATCCCCAGAATACCTTGTGCTTCTCTAATGGCAATAGCTAAGGGCTCAGTAGCGAGGATGAATAGCAGGGGTGACAAGGGGCAACCCTGCTGGGTGACTCTCTGCAGATTACAGGGAGAGGACATCATCTTATTGGTAAGGGCCGAGGCCATGGAAGAGCTGTAAAGCAGGTGCATCCAAGCCTGAAATTTGCCTCCTACCCCCATCTTCTCTAACATAAGCATCAAGTAAGACTATTCAACACTGTTGAAGGCTTTCTCAAAGTCTATCACTAGTGCCACTGATGGGGAGAGGGAATATTTTGTTATGTGCATGAGAGTGTCCAATGTTCTATGGTGGTCAGACCCCAACTGTCCTTTGACAAATCCTGCTTAGGCAGGGTGTATCAAACCTGGAAGAAGAGCATCCAGACACCCAGCCAGAACCTTGCCAGAATTTTTGCATCAGCGTTGATGAAGGATAACGGCATGTATTCCCCCAGGGTCCAGAGGGTTCTTACCTTTTTAAGGGAGCACCATTATCATGGCCTCTCTGAGTGTCGGCAGCGAGGACCCAGCGGCCAAGGAGTGAGTGAAGGCCCTGAGTAAATATTTCTCCAGGTGGAGTCCCTCAACCTGGTAAAAATCAATAGGAAGCCCATATTTGCCTGGTGATTTTTTGGGGTTCATGGCTTTAATGGCTGAGAATATCACCTCCTCCATCAGGGTCACCTCTAACTTAGCCGATAGGGTGACCCCTAAATGGAGGATCAGGAGGCCATCTAGAAAGGAATCAATCTTGTCCTTTTCTGGGGGGTGGAGGCATATAGGGTCTGATAGAGTCTCACCACGATCTGATTGATACCGGCTGATGAGTACAAGGGAGTACCAGTCGTATCCCTCAGGGTCTGGATGTTTCTGGACGCCTGCCTACTTTTCAGCTGATAGGCCAAAAGTTTGCTGGTTTTCTCCCCCTTCCCAATAAGCATGATTAACCCTTCATAGGTTGAACTCAGTCTGTCTAGTCAGATGGACGTCCAGCCGTACTCTGGTACTGGTAAGTTGTGCCAAGAAAGCCTTGGGTGGGACTTGTTTAGCAAAACTTTTGTATTGGGTCTCCAGAGCTGCCAGATCATTTTCTATGGAGGCCTGGACAGCCTGCTGTTTTTTCCTCCAAGCTGAAGCGAATGTTATGACTCTGCCCCTGATCGTGGCTTTACAGGCCCCCTAGGGAGTGGAATCAGAAACTTCCCCATTGTCATTATTCACCCAGTATTCTTGGACCTCTGTTTTAAGCCACTCCTGAAACTGTGAATCTTCTAATAGCAGAATATCCAGCTTCCAAGATAAGATATTGGGTTCCAAGGTGCCCCAATTCAGGCACAATTCTAGAGGTGCATGATCAGAGATTACGATCTGATGAGTACGCACCTTGGTCACCATCTCATACGCCGAGCTGGAGAGAAGCCATAAGTCTATCCTGCTTGACGTCCCATGAATGGCTGAGAAGCAGGCATAGTCTCTGACCCCAGGATGCTTGCTGTGCCACGTATCTAACAGGGCATGTTCCTCCATCAGTCTGCATGTTGCAAGAACCGACTACCTATATGGTTCTTCTGTTCCCTTGCTTCTATCTACTGCATGGTCCAGAGTGACATTAAGCGCCCCCCCATTACCACCTCGCATTTACTCACATTGAACTCTGATAAGCCCTGATTGACCTGGTTAAAAAAATCTGGCATGTCCTGGTTTGGTGCATAAACATTCACAAGGATCAGGGGCCCCTGAGGTGTAGTCATCTCCACCATCAGCCATCTCCCTTCTTTACCAGACATACACCTGCTCACCTTCCAGCCCAGGTCTTTGTGAAGCAAAATAGATACCCTTCTTTTGTGTGAGGGGGCAGTGCTATGCAACTCCTCCCCTTCCCATCCTTGTCTCAGTTTCAATGCTTCTCCAGAGGAAATTTTGGTTTCCGGAAGGAACACTATCTGAGAGCTCATCTTCTTGAGTTGCAATAAAACTTTTTTCCTCTTAATGGGTGAGTTGAGCTCCCTGATATTCCATGACACCGTTCTAACCTCCATCGTTACAATTATATAATAACAGACACTTTATGCCCCCATGTGCCCTCTTGCAACCCCCCCTGGACTGTCCCTCTGCTCCCACCCCCCTCCTGATTGCTGTAGTGTCTGGCCCCATGTCTGCCAGACAGTATGTGCCCTGGAATGCCCATACCACAAAGAACAAAGTAGAATGAGATTTCATAAACGTACTGTGCATAACCCCCCCCCCATTCCTTACCATATGGACCAGCAGACCGTGCTCATCGGCTAGATATAGCCCAGATGTTGGTGTCAGTTGCTGGGGGTGTTCTAGACTTAACATCTACTAAGCAGCAGCTTCCCATTACTCCCCACCCTACCGTGTTATTGCCCTACACCCCCAACCGCATCAGCAGGTCCAGGTTGAAGAACCAGAAGGGAAAAGGAAAAACCAAAAATGGCTCAAGCGTGCTGTATAGAGGGTCTGTGGTAATCCCTTTGGAGATGCCATAATGTATCCTAGCTACTTTTAAATGAAGCAACTCCATGGGGGTGCAGAAGTGCTCAATCCATATTAGACACAGGGAATGGCATGTCTCCGTACCTAAGGGCCACAGTACCAGCTGATCACAGATTCCACTCTCCAGGCAGATCTACTTAAACGGTATCGTACTTAGTGTGGGCTGATTTCGCCGCATTAACTCTCTAAATTAAACTGGAACTCCAAATACAAAGAAAAAAAAAAACAGGAGACCCAACATTTTTAAACCAGTGTACCCAACAGGCTTATTTTGCCTGTAAGAAATTACCTCAAGGCAGGTCTGCCATAACTCAAGATGGCAGCTCCCACAGTCAGGCGAATCTCACTCCCAGGTGTGTGTGTGTGTGTGTGGGGGGGTGTTAGGCCAAGACATCAAAATAACCATGTTTGCCACAAACAAATGTTCCCCCCCACCCCATACCTGTGATGATCACCTCCCAGTACATAAACTTATCAAGTGGAGGCAACGACCTCTACTATAGTTATTTCATTTGCTGGCAAAGATGGGTGACATGTCAGTTGGGAGGGGAGAAGGCCCTGAGCAGTCCTGTGTAGTGCAGTCCACCGGTGGTTTGGACTCATTATCACTTTCCTCATCCTCAATAGCCGCCTTGGCCCAGGATGTTGGAGGGGCTGAAGTTGGAACCCCGCTGCCTGCAGGATCCAGCTCAGCATTTGGGAATATTGGTTCAGAGGAGCACTCATCTGGTAAGCCCCGGTGGGCACGAAAACAGTTAGAGCAGGTTGGGTAATCCAAGGTCTCTGAGCACTCGCCAGAGTCCTGGCCGCAGCTCTGAGATCAGAGCCTGGGGGATTTGTCCAGATGCAAACCTTCGGGGGGCGTTTTCCACAGATTTCAGCATTGAGATTTAGGGGCAGGGACCCATGCCCCTTCCGACTCCTGGCGCTGATGAGGACCAGATGGTGCCTTAGAGGTTAGGGCAGGCACCTAGGCCTTCTATGTTGTGCAGTCCATGTGGTTCAAACGTTTAGGTAAGTGGGCACATTTGGAGCGCTTGTCTGGCTTGCCCCAGTTGAGATTAGGGGCATAAGATTAGAGGAACTGCTCCACCACCTCAGGAGAGTCAAGTAGCTTGGGGGTCCCATTGATCAAGACCCCCGGCATGGTCGGATATCTGAGCGAGTATTCAAGGCCCAATTCAGCACAGGACCTTGTGGGTAAGTGAAGGCCCATCTGTGGGATGAAAGTAACTGGGAGAAAATTGGCGTATATGGAAATATTGCCCCTCTTCCATTTCAGAGAGCCTCTGGCTCTAGCCCTCATCAAGATGGCCTCACAGTTCCGGAAGCGGAGGAAGCATGCCAGGATTAGACATGATCTGCTCCTTGCCGCAGGTCTTGGGGCTAAGGATCTGTGAGTTTGGTCAATTTCCAACAGACTGGTACCCTGCCAGCCCAAGATTTTGGGGAGTTCCTGCTGTGAAAAGGCAATACAATCACGGTCTTCGCATCCCTGTTTAAAGCCAACCAGCCAGAGATTATTTCAGCTGCTTCCGGTTTTCTAAGTCTTCCACTCAGCTCCAAAGTACATGCAGGGTTTTATCCTGTCACAGAACTTTGCATCCATACGGTGGATCAGATCTTCGTGATCCGATAGACACTGCTTCGTGAAGTTGGTCCGCTGGGATAAGTCCACGATGTTAGAGGCATTGCTCTGAGCTGCTAGTTTTAGTTTGACTTTTGTAAGTAGCTCCTTGAACATGCATCTGATTTCCAGCAGATTGGTATTCCCAGTCTGGGCAGCCACTGCTGCCATGGTGATCTGACTGTACCCTCAGGCCTGACCTTGTGGAATCAAGAAGACATTCGGATCTCCGGTGTTGCACGGTTACAGCAGTGAAAGTCACCATCCTGGAATCGGTACAATCGGTAAGTAAAACTGAATCTAATAATGATGTTGGTGGTCATTGAGGGGCAGATTCAAGTTATTTGAAGTCAGATAAATATCAGGGTAGAGAGAGCTGTAGGAATTAAGCAACCATTTCCTTCAGGCTCCAAGCCACACCTGTTTGGAAATCTTTAGATCATCAGATATGATTACCCTCAGATCCCTTTCCTGTTAGGTGGCCATCAGTACCTCCCCCATCATGTACTCCTCCCCTGCATTTGTGTGTCCCAAGTGCATGATCTTGAACTTCTTTGCATTAAATCTTAACTGCCGCACTCTTGACCACTCCTCAAGCTTGTTTGTCGCTTCTCATTTTCTCTACCCCTCCTGGAGTGTCAATGCTGTAGCAGATCTTTGTATCATCTGCAAAGATACACACCTTCCCTTCCAGCCCCTCTGCAATGTCGCTTATGAAGATATTGAAGGAGACTGGTCAAAGCACTGATCCCGCTGGTTACCCGCCCTCTTGTTGGACTGAATTCCATTCACCACCACCTTCTGTCTTATCGCTTAGCCAATTTTTGACCCAGTTTACCACCCTGGGACCCACTCCCAGGCTGCCTAGCTTGTTTACTAGCCTCCTATGTGGGATGGTGTTGAAGGTCTTGCTGAAATCCACGTAGGCCACATCCACCGTCCCTCCCTGGTCCCTTCCCTAGTCACCCAGTCAAAGAAATTTATCAGATTTGTTTGACAAGATCTTCCTGCTATGAATCCATGCTACCTCAGATCCTGTACTCTGCTGGATTTGAGATATATCACAAACCTTTTAGTAGTGATTCCATTAGTTTTCCTACCACCTAGGTCAGGCTGGCTGGCCTGTAAAAGCTGGTCTCCTCCCTGCTCCCACTTTTGTGGAAAGGGATTACATTCACATTCCTCCAGTCCTTTGGTACCACACCTGTTTCCAGCAAACTACTTGAACAGGGCTGTCAGTGGTGCTGCCAGCACCTCCCTGAATTCCTTAATACTCTGGGATGCAACCCATCTGACCCCATTGCCTTATCCACTTTCAGATTAGCGAGTTCCTTTAAGACTCCTTCTTAAATGGACTGGTGTTCACGTCCCTCCCAGTGGTGTTTCTGTTGTCTAACTTTGGTCCCTCCCCTTCACCTTCTTTTGCAAATACTGAACAAAAACATTTGTTCAGGATTTCTGCTTTTTTTGGTACCCTCTGTACCTTTCTTCCTTCCCTTTTTCGTCTCACAATCCCACTCTTAGTCTTTTTTTCTTTCACTAAAGTACCTGAAAAAGTTCTTGTTCCCTTTTGTTATTGCCTGGGCTATTTTTTCTTCTGTTTGAGCCTTTGCACTCCTGACTGCTTTCCCCACCTCCCTCTGCTTTTCCAGATACAGCTCCCTGTTTTCTCCCCTCCGTGTTTCCTTGTACCTCCAGAATGCCACCCTTTCCACCCTTACCTTCTCAGCCACTTCCTTTGAGAACCACAGTGGTGTTTTTTTTTTCTCTTTGTTTTGCTTATTTGCCTAATGCAATGGCTTTTTGCCTCCACTATGACTCCCTTAAAATTCTCTCATTGTTCCACCCCCCCCCCTTTTTCTCCTTCTGTGCCAGTCATTTCCTAAGACATTCCCCCATCTTTGCAAAATTGGCCAGGCTGAAATCCAGGACCCTTGCTTTAATGGGATTTGACTCTTCTGCTGTTCTCACATTAAATTACACCGTATTGTAATTGCATGATCCCAGATGGCTCCCTACTTTTATATCTGTAATTCTGTCCCCATTGGTGAGTACCAGGTCCAAAGTTACTCCCTTTTGGGTGGGGTCCATCACTAGCTGTCTTAAGCATGCCCCCGGCAGGGCTTCCAGGATGTCTCTGTTCCTGGCTGAGGCTGCAGCCTGGTTGCTCCAATCCACATCTGGCAGATTGAAGTCTCCTACCAGCAGCACCTTCCCTTTAGCTGCCATTCTGTGGATGGCTTCTACAAGTACCCTGTCCAGCTCTTCCCCTTGTGCCAGAGGTCTGTAGATCACACCAGTATGAATGGCAGTACCATTTCCCATCTCCAGGGTGATCCACAGTGCCTCTGCCTCTCCCTGCATTCCCTGTACCTCAGTTGCCTTAATTCCTTCCCTGACATAGATAGCCACTCCTGCTCCCTTTTTATCCACACTGTCCCTCCTGAATAGAGTGTAACTTGGTATTGTCAAATCCTAGTCATGGTTCCCCGTGAACCATATCTTGGTAACAGTGACAATGTCCAGGTCCACCTCAGCCATCAGGGCCACTAGGTCCAGGATTTTGTTTCCCAGATTGTGGGCATTTGTGCAGATGGCCTTCCAGTTTTTACTGTCTCCTCTCCCAATTACTCCCCTCCTATCCCCCATGTCTTTCCTCCATACCCCTCTTAGGATCAATGATGCTGGTGTGACACCCCCCACAGCGATGTCCTCGACAGCGCTGGAAACCCGTAGACACCCCGACACTGACTCATCTCTGTAATGACCGGCAACACCATGATGCCCCCACTTTAGTTATCTAACTTCATGTCGCACAGACAGTGGAGTTAGATATATACCCCCCATCGCTGCAAAACCCAAAGTGAAATCCTCATCGCTGCTGATATAGGCACGGTTGGTTTTCACTGGGGTTCGCTGTGCCGGTATTGCTGTAGAGACAGCATACCCCCCTCTTATCCCTACTCCCATTCTTCTGCATTTTTACCTGTATTAGTTTTGGTTATTGTCAAATGCTTTGCTGAAGTCCAGGAACAGCTCTTCCACAGATATTCCTATGTCAAGTTCTTTGGTAAAATTCTTAAAGAATGAAGTAAGATTGGTCTGCCTTGATTGTGTACAGAATCCATACTGAACTTTTCTTCTCCCGTACAAAACCCCCCTGAAAAATTATGAATATTGTTTACACTTTAACTTTTTCATAGACTCAGTACCTCATACACCCATAGTCAGATATTTTTTAGACTTTGACTTTTTCATAGACTGTACATCAGAAACCCTTAGTCAGATCAGGTTGACTTTGTCAAAGTTTGCAGACTCTGGCCGTGTCTACAAACCCTAAGCCCTGAAAAAATAACACAATCTGACCATAAGTGTCTGTGATTAAAACACATGACACAAAATTGCAGATTTATATAAAACATACCGGGTGAACCCTAACTAAGGAAGTGTGGCAATGCTTCCATAATTATATGTTTATTAATTTAAGCAATAACCTCACAGCAGGTCATTGTCTTTGGATTAATGACAATCTGGGGAGTGTTGTGGTCCAGGGTGCAGCCGAGGGTCATTAACACCAGCCAGTCATTAATTCCTCAGGACATTACCTGTAGCAAGATTGCTACTGTGATTATAAGTCTAATCTTTATTTATAAAAAATATTTTTTGGGTGGGGATGTTTTAGGGTTGTTCACACTACTGTTCTGTGAGCCATGTTGGTTATATCCAGGGGATTAATGGGTGGCATGGCATCCAACCAGTGTGTACTTCAGCTTCATGAATATTTAATTAAATTTAGAATTACAAATATTACCCAGGAAAGCATGCTGAGCAGAGTTCATTTCCAGATGCAACCTGTGGTGGATACATTGGACATGTCAAGGTGCTGAAGTCATTAAATATAATGGCATATAATACAAAATGAGAGCAGCAACAAAAAGAAAATGCAAGCAGCAATAAAGTTCAAAATATGCAGATAGGGGTATAAATAATACAAGGTGTGTGTGTAGAAAAAACATATTACGTATGACCCTAATAGGGAAGGTGGGGTACGGGAGCAGTACTGAGTTCTAAGGGAAAGGCAGTACTAGGGGGAGACTCAAATAGGAGAATCTGCTAGGAGCAGGCATGGATAGTGAGTTTATGGATCTGTACTTTAAGGGTTTGATTCACAAAGCAATCTGGCATAAGCACAATATGCGTGTATCCTGGCCTCATAACTCTGTACCCCGATTCCAGTCTGTACCAGATAGCATCCACAGCTTCTGCCCACCACCCTCGCTAGGTGCACAGCCTCCTGTTGGGGATGGGGGTGTGACTTGCAGAGCTGTGCAGGACACCAGGCCTCAGCTCAGATGCCCATTTCGGATCATCAGTGGATGCCCCTTTCCACATAGTGGCAGATCATGGGATACAGCAGTACTCCACGGACTGTCATATCCCATAGGAGATACTACCCATACATGAAAGTTGGGACCTGTGCTGAGAGCTCCACAGCCCTCCAGGGATTCTTGGAGTGCTGAGGGGACATATAGGGGAGATAGAGTCCCCCTAGGACATCCTACAGTCAGGCGGGGGGCATTTAAGCGATACGGCAGGTACCTGTGCCAAGTAGTTTGTACCATCTCTGCCTATTGTCTGCACTGTGGAGATGGGTGCCCCTAGCACACCTAGTCTCATGCTACTGGCACACCTACATACATGACTGGGTCAAGAGTGGGTACCTGCATCCATCCCCCGTGTCCACTCCTGATCAAGTCATTCATGTACATGATCTGGCACCACAGAACTGGGTACACAGAGGGCATGCATACAGGGCTGTGGATGCACAGATAACTCTGCATGTGCAGAGTGGGATTTCTGTGTTACACCAGCCCCTGATAAACACCCCTTCCCTGGGTGTGCAGGGCCAGCTCAGCTTTTGTAGATTGGGGCCATAAGAGAGAAAGAGTAATGTGAGGGGTGGTGGTGGTGTTGGTGTGTGTGTGTGTGTGTATGTAGTCGTGGGTGAGGCGGGGTGGGGGTATTTTAAAAGACAGAATAATAAATATTGATTTTTGAATTGATATATAATTTATTTGACATTATATATTTAAGAATCTGGACTGAGGAAAAGATAGATGAGTGGAGTGGTGCTATGTATGTGTGTGTGGGTTGGCAGGGTGGGGGGAGAGAGAAGTATTTCAGAGGCTTGTCTACCCTTACCTTACCGGATCCCTTCTATCACCCCTTCTGCTGCTTTGCAGCTGACTGCCACCCCTTACTCGCCACTGCACTCTGAGATTACTCTAACATAGATGTCTTTCCTGCTCCATCTCTCTCATATTTAGATTTCGACTCTGATCTCCCTTACTAGCTTTACACTATCTCTCGCTCTCTCCCCCTCCCTCTCCTTTTCTTCCCCTGCCTGCTGCTACTGCCTACTCTCTCAGTAATTTTGACTCAGCTGCTCATTCAACATCCCCTTTTTTTAAAGTTCTGCCAGGTGGTCCTACATGTCCTATAGACTCCCCCATCTCTGGAATATCCTACCCCATTTACTCCTCTACATCTCTCTTCTCTATAAGGTCCTGCTTTCTGAGTTTAAAGTGTACTCCTGTACACCTAATCCCCATTCCCTTCCTTTCACTGGTGTTCCCCTGCCTGTGATTCCCCTACTTTTGGTCATCTGTGGCACAGAGCCTTTGCTCCCCCCACCTGATTATACATGCCCTTTGTCCCCACATGTCTGGCTTCTGTGTTGCATGTCTGATTATTGCAAGACCACATGAGTTGATTTGCACTACATCTTTAGGTGCAGTTCCTCTGTCTGCTACTGTTTATGGTGCTGTTACTCTGCCTGCTACTGTATATAGCTTGGCTGCATTTTGTTTTATATTTATTTTAGAATTTTTGGCCAGGAAAGACACACTGAGCCCAAGCACGTTTCTAGGTGCCCTCCAAGAGCACAGGATGATTATGTGACTTACTCAGGGTCACACAGTATGCAAGTGGTGGTTGTGAGTTTCAAACTCATGTCTACGGGGGCTCCAGGTTCACAGCTTGGTGCTTTAACCTCCTAGATTACACTGTCCCCTATTAAATCTCTTGTTTGTATCCCCAGATTATATAGTACCTAATAAAAACAAGCACTAACTCAATGTTCTGTTTCTGGCCAAAATGTGTAAATAAATAAATACAATATTATTGGCTCTGGGGCTGTTACTTACCTCCCAGCTAGTTAAACTCTAGGAGGCAGTATAGCCTAGTGGCTAAGAGTACTGATCTGCAAACATGAAGAACTGGGTTTGAATCCCGCAGCCACCACGTTCATGCTGTATGACCATGAGCAGGTTACTTAACTTCAATGTGCTCCCAGAACACACCTGAAAACAAGCTCTGGCTTAGTGTGTCTTTCCTGACCCCAAACTGTACTAAAAAAGCTTCTCTCCCCAATGAATTCCTTATACAACAATAACACATTTATCTCTGCAGTTTGTAATGCAGAAAGTATCAGTTTTGCTTGATTTTCCATCACCTTTCTCTGCCATATGAAAGTTTCAGAGATTCCTTGTTTGAAAAGCTGAAAATGTTCCACAAAATTCAGCATATTCTAATATCTTATCTGGTTTCACTACTGTAATTCTGCAGAGAGTTCATTAAAAATTTCACACCTCAGTGGAAAAGTCACACTGTATGAGTCATCTTCTAGCTGTCATAGGCACTACATACTGTACATTAACAAAATTACTTTTTCTTATTTTTAGTAAGATATGCAACAGCTGTTGCAAATACTTAAATTTATTTTAGGATGTGTTTGATATTTTCCAGTCTGGTGCACAACTTGCTAGTAATACTTTAACCCCTGCATTGCTGGCTTTCAGTAAGCACAGTGCACACCACACAGTCACTTGGTACCATGCAGAATATGATCTGCTACGAAACTGGCTTGCATTAGTTTTCTATTAACAATGTTTATTTTCTTATTCTTCCACTCCCTCCTATGGCAGACCAAGTCCTCCTTTGCCAACCTCTTGCTCTGCCTTAACCCCGACCTGGCCCTTGGTGCTCCCTGACTTACCCTCCATGGTGGAGTTGGACATTCACAGAGTCACAGTTTTTACAGCCAGACAGGATTTGAGGTAAATGGCAGTGACAGTGGATCCCTGTGTTCCCTGGAGAGAGAGATATTTTCCTATGACCTGTATACTGTATGTCCCCTTACCACTGGCTCTTATGATGCTGACATTTGTGTGTCCAGTTCCTGACATGCATGCACATCGTCTGCTTCCTTTCCCCCTCCCTGTTTAAAATCTTTCTACATCTCCTGGGATTCTGTGATAACACATCAGGTGCTTTCAGCTCAGCTGCAGGAGCCACTTAAAAAGCAAGCGAGTGTTGTACCCAGCTCCATGGATGGAAAGGGCTGCCACTACCACATGGAGCACCTTCATGCTGGCCTCCACCACACAAACTCAGGGTACTCACCTGGTAGCATGGCTCACTACCTCTGGGCCATCAAGCAGCACCCCTGACCATGTTGTTATTGAAAAATAAATATTTAGATCAGTAATGACCATCACTGGCACAATTTTGTGTGGGCACAGAAGTCTTATAAGCCCTAATTAAAAATGTTAAGACTGAGGATTCAGTATTTGAAATATTTGCACCTGGTTTGTATTTGACAATTTCATAAATAATACCCTGATAATAACAGGTCAGCAGTTTTTCCCTTAGGCTGACCGAGATATTATCTGCAGTTATAACCTGTGGGTTACAATGGGCAGCATGCGGCAAGTCACTCAGAAAAAGCCGCACCCTAACCGGCTCTTCATCAGCTACAGGGCGGGCTAAACAGTTTGCTAAACATGGTGACTCCTCGCTCACATAGCAAGAAGCCCCTAACCTGACAGAGTACTAGTTTTTTTTTTTATTAATTTAGACTTCCATACTGCAAATATATAAATAAAAAGGCAACAAAAAATCTATCTGGTTGATCCTACCATTTGGATCCTCCTCCAGACTACAGCCAGCAGGAATGGCTCCAATGTGTCTCACCCAGGTAAGCGGATCACAATCAAAAATCTAAAAGTAAAAGTAAAATAAAAAAAATTACCACCAAAAAAAACCCCAGCTCTACACACAAAAAAAGAGAGCTAGAAACACCCAGTGTGTGTGTGTGTGTGTGTGTGTGTGTGTGTGTGTGTCTGTATGAGTGCCTGAGTGTATATATATATATATATATATATATATATATGTGTGTGTGTGTGTGTGTCTGTATTAGTGCCTGAGTGTATAGGTGTGTGTGTGTGTTTGTCTGCAAGTGTGTCTGAGTGTGTGTGTGTGTGTGTGTGTACCCCAGTAAAGCCAGTGTGGCAAAAAATTGTTGACCAGCAATTATAACAAATAAAAGATGGGGAAGTGTGCTTAAATTCGAAATTAATGATTGCCTTCGGTGTGGGATGCTCGGGGTTTATGTAGCATCCCACACCTCAGGCAACCATTAATTTCTCATTAAGAACACTTCCACATCCATAATTGTATATTTATTGTATGCCTTGTAATTTGCACAATTTTGTTATGCTATGTATGATCATATTACAAACTTAAAATTATCCCTACTGAGGTTAGCCCCAGTCCCTAGGCCATAGAAAAAAAAAATTGCTGCAAGCCCCTGCCCCACCAGCTGGTCCAGACAGAGAAGCCCCAACCCCATGATGCAAGCCCCACCTCCACCAAGATCAAAGCAGCCATGTCAGTCTTAGGAAACATATCCAATCATCCCTACCTTTAATTACCTTCAGGGTTTTCAACCCCATGGACTCCTTCTCATATCTCTCAACCTGTCAGCATTCAAATGCATAACACTAGCCTTCAAAATGCAAAGCAAATGGTCAGAATGTGAAGCACTTTCTTATTTTAGAAAATAACATATCTATGAATAGTGTACACCACATATTTAGTGTATATTTCTGTCAAGTTATTTTACTTTTTTTTAATAGTTTGTGTGTCCAGAAAAAGATCTAATATTTGGGGCTATGTACTATTCTGGGCCAGGTATGTGTTTGAGGTGTATACCCGGCCCGCACAGCTTTGTACCCCCAGACAGGCACATGTTGGCTGGCATTCATGATCATTGGTCACTGCCAGGCACCTGTCCACAGTCCCACCCTGCATGGAGGGTGTATCGGAGGACACAGGTGGCATCCAATCAGATGCCTGACCTGTTCCAAAAATAAAGCCCCTGCTGTGTGTGGAGCAGGGGATTGTAGGATGGTGGGGGACACTGTTTTTAAAATGGTGGTGCGATTGACCAAATGGTTGCCTCAGACTTCCCTGCCTGAATGGAGGGCTGGGGCAGCAAGGGGGGGGGTGGAGTCCAGGTTTTTCTGCAGCTGGCTGGGGTATTCTGTGAGGGCACACAACAAATAAGGCAGGGTTTCAGCTGTTGTATCTTGTGCCCCCATCCGGCGCCAGCCTTCATGAGATCATTGCAGACTGCAACAGTCCCCGACACTCCCCCAGACTGTCTGCACATGTAGCTGCATGAACCACCAGGGGACTGAGTGCAGAAGGGGGCACACCCCTTCTGCAATGCTGCTGGGGGGCTGTGGGACCTCTGTGCATGCATTCCAATTTAAGGTTGCCAACATGGAGAGAAGGCAGTTCTACTTTTGTGCATAGCCCCCATTATGAGGAACATCAGAAACAACGGAAAATATGAATGGAAAATATATAGTGCCATGCAAAATGAAGGATCTGCAGTGATACTGTAGGCAGAGAAGAATGGGCAGACTGGGGGGGCAAGCAGTCCTTATATGCTGGCAAATTCTCTGTTTCCATCTTTCAATAAAATGCCTAGCAGTTTAGAGGTATGCGCTTTCTTTGCTGAGTTGGATCATCCATTTCCAGGGCTGCACCAGCAGAGTAAAACAGAGCTCAGAACTGTGAGTAGTAGGCTAGTAGGAAGAGCCATGCACTTAGCTAGACATGGTAAGTACAGCCGGTTCCAGTGGTCTTTGTGGGAGGTTGGGAGCAAGGTTTAAAAAAAGTGTTTCCTTGTACCCTTCCTTAGAAACATAGACAAGGTCAGCAGAAAAAGACTATCAGTCAATCCAGTCTGTCCTGTTTTACCCTCTCCTACACTCGGACCCAATGTCTAGTCAGAGCTATTGCCCTCCCCCCCCTTGCCCCCTTTCCTACTGCCTTTCCCCGTATAAGTATTAAGTCTTTTACTTGGTCCCAGTCGTGTTTGAAATCATTAATGGTTCTTGCACCCACCACCTCTGCTGGTAGGCTGTACCACAGCTCAGCTTTGTAAAACGTTCTCACATCCCTTCAGAAGCTCCTCCTTCCAGCTTCCACTCATGTCCCTGTGTTCTTGATTTGCCAGTTCTGCTGAATATTTTCTCTCAATCTACCTTGTTCATCACTTTCAGGAACTTGAAAGTCTCTATCTTATCTCCCCTCTGTCTTCTGTTCACTAGCGAGTACATGTCAGAGTCTTAAGCCAATTCTTGTAGAGCTTCCTTGCAGCCCCTGAATCATTTTGGTTACCCTATACTGTATTGTCTCTAGCCTGTCTTTGCTTTCCTTGTGGTCTTTATCTACCAACAACTTCTATATGACTATGTTATATTTATGTTTCTTAGGTGCTGGTTCCACAAATGGGCACAGTATTCCAGATGTAGCCTCACCAGTGATCTAGAGTAGCAGTATCTTCTCCTTTCTCCTGCTGTCAACTTCCTCCTCCAGATACATCCCAAAATCATTTCTGCCTTACGGTGGGCCTCATTACATTGGCTAGTTTGTTTCAAGTAGTTGCTTATGATGAATCCCAGATCTGTTTCCTCAGTGGTAGTGTCCAACTTAGCTCCTCCCATCCAATATTCTGTCCTGGGCTTCTTGTTTCCTTTGTGCATCACCTTGCATTTTCTGGCATTGAGAATCAACTGCCAAACTTTGTACCACCTCTCTAATCTTTGCAGGTCCTTCTGCAGCTCCCTAACCCCCTACTTGCTGTTTACCCTGCCACTTAGCTTAGTGTCATCTGTGAAGAGACACATCTTGCCTTGTATTCCTTCTCCTATGTCACTGGTAACATATTGAAAAGGACTGGTCCCATGACTGAACCCCATGGTACCCCACACATGACCTCCCTCTCCCCTGACTTTACCCTGTTTACTACTCCTCTATGCTGTCTTCCGTCTGCTAGCTTCCCACCCATCTAACTAGATTCTTTGCTTTTCCCAGGTCCTCTAACTTCTTCAGCAACCTTCAGTGCAGCACAGAACTAACACCTTGCTGAAGCCAAAGTAAAGCAAATCCACTGCTTCTCCTTGGTTCACTACCCTAGATACCCATTCATACAACCCAATCAGGTTGGTCACAATACCTCTCTGTCACAAATCTGTGCTGCTTACTATCCTGGAGCCATTTCTTTTCAGATAGTCCTCTGCATTATCTTTGACTAATGTCTCCATTAGTAACCAGCTATGGAGGTGAGATTAATTGGTCTGTAGATTCCAGCTTGCGCTTTGTCTCCTCCCTTGTGGAGTAGGACCACATCCTCTACCATCCAATCTTTCAGTACCACTTCTGACTATAGAGAGGTATTGATTAGCCATGCCAGGGGTTAAGCCAGTTCCAATGCCAGTGCCTCGAGCAGCCTCAGGTGAATCCCATCCAGCCCTGAAGCCTTATTTATTTTCAGGGCTGCAAAACACCACCTGCCCTGTTTCTGGGATTGTTCTTGCAGCAGTCTTTATGCTGCTATCAGGCAAAAGCCTGCTATCCTTCAGTGTGAGCACAGAGCAAAAGTAGTTGTTTAAAATGGCTGCCTTCTGCTCATCCATCACTATTACCCTGCCACCATCCGTAAGCCTAATTATTCCCCTCTCATCTTCCTTTTTTCTCTCTCATGTATCTAAAGAACTGCTTCTCCCTTGACCCTCTCTGCAGTACACAGTTCCATGTCTGCTTCTGCTTCCCTAGCTGCTTTCTTAGCCTTCCTCATCCTTAACTGGTATTCACTCCATTCCTCATTTACTTAATGATCTTTGTATCCAATGAAGGCATTTGTTTAGCCCTCACTGCCTCCCTGACAGCCTTCAAAATCCAGACTGGTCTCTTGTGCCTTTCTTGGTAACCATTCTTAGGCAGGATTTAATTGCTTCTATAATGGTACCTTTAATTACTGCCCAACTCTTCTCCACCACCCTGATTTCACCCATGCCCCTCAGCTTACCAGTGACTAGTTCCCTCATATGGTCAAAATCTGCTCTTTTGAAATCAAGAAACACAGCCTTTGATGAGGGTATACTGGTACTCAGGGCCAGTTTGAACCATGTTGTGTTGTCACTGGACCACAGAGGCTCCCCAATCCTAAACACCACCTACCATTTCTAAGTTTCTGAGCACAACATTGAGCAACATATTTATCAGGGCTGACTCCTGGTGGTCTTAGCTGCTGGAATATCCCAATCTACATCTGGTACTATTAGTACCACCACCAATACCTCCCCTTTTGTTCCCCCCTTCTGAATCTCTGACCCTACTTCACCCTCTCCCTTGTCTCCTTCTCTTGGTGGTCTGTAGAACACCCTCATGTGCAACTTCTTATCCATTGTGTGGTCATGATCTGTAGCCACAGCGGTTCTGTACTCTCTACCTGTTGATTCTGTACCACCTAGTAGATGGTCTAAAAGTTTGGAGAGAATTTCCTTTTGAGAAAATTGTTGGACTGTTTTCAGATAGATCCTTTTGAAAACCTTGACCAGAAGTGCCATAGTGTTATTAAATCTTAACAACATGCTGTATTTAAAAGGAATACATCACCTCTATTCAACTCCATTCTGAAAAAGTACACCTTAAATCACGTAGCACTTGAATAGGCATCTACGTATAATTATCAGGGTATCAGGCATGACAGCACACTGTCCATTGCATCTTACACTGAGTTGGTGTAATAAAAAACTAAAATCACAATTGGGGGAGTTCTAGTGCTAAAGCAAAATCTCATCTTACATGTTTGACCAATGACCTCCTGATTCAAATGACTGTGTGGCCAGTTCTAAACAATAGGGAACTAACCTACTGAATGACTTCTAATATTCTAATACCACCTTGGACTAGTGTACACTTTGTACCTTTTGACATTTATGTCCAAAGGTGCCTCTACTGTATTCATCATTACAGCATACAAAGTCTTATTAACAGTCCTCCCTGACAAACAGATTGCTTAGGCATGAATTTATCTACACAGATCTAGCTGGGAATTAAGTTGCACCCTATCTGTAAAACTTGTTTACTGTTATTTCAAGTGTCTCAAGTTTTTATCATATTTGATCTGATTCTGTCATCAAACTAGCAGTTCCAGAGGTCACCTTCACTTTTGGCACACATAAACTGGTAACCCTCCCTTCTGCTGTCCTAGTATCATGAGATGTTATTCCTGCGCTAGAGACTCAGGGGTGACATGATTACAGTATTCAAATGTTTGAAAGGAAGAATGTCGTAGGACTAAATGCAGCTCTTCTGGTTGTGCAAGCATGAGAGTACAAGAATGGTGCACTGATTGTCCTTAAAAGGAGATGGCTTGAAGATTACAATTGGAAAAAAGCTACTCCATTGAATGAGTAAAGGGCAATTGAAACAGACTTCCAGAGCAAGTGGTGTTAGTCGACACTATGTCTGCTTTCAAGCTTAAACGAGATCTATACCTTGAAGAAAAGAGGGTGACAAGCTATTCCTGTTGAGCTGGTGGGGGGAAAGAACTCAATTAGACAGAGGTCTTCTTTTTTCCTAAATTTGCATGTTTATAACTCATCCAGTTTACACATCAAACATCAATTTCAACTTGATTTGATGCCATCCTATAGCAGTCTGTCCCAGTGTTTAAACCTTCTAAGTGAAGGAACTGTTTCTTAAAAGTAATTGGAAATGTAAATTTAGGCCAAATTATTTTTACTGGTAGAATATACTAGCTAGCTATAGAAACTTTTTTTACAAAAACTAAATTTCCTGAGTCAGACTTCTACTGGGGTTGTGACAATGTACTTTTTTTCATTGCTACTCCTTTCCCAACATCTGTGGCCCACAGTACTTTGATGATGTAATTTAGTTTCTAATAATTTCTACCCCAGTCCATTATGAAAACATTTACTTTGAAAAAAATAATAATAGTATATCAATTTATAGTAGAAGGATTCATTTTCATGCACAGAGGTGTTTAAGTTATCAGTTTTTAGAAGAAAGACAACTGTGCTTTCAGTGGGACTAAGATAACATCATACTGTCCCCCACTGAATTTTGTATCTCAGTGCAGGGATGGCAGTGACTAAAAAAACACAGATTAGTGTCACACGTCAACATTAATTTTTTTAATAAAGAATATTTTGTTATACCTATGCCTTAGCAGTGAAAATAACACATTTGATGGCATATTTCCATTAATCTTTAAAGAGCATTTCCTGTTTCCAGCAAAAAAGTCACAACTGACATTATCAGATCTCAGTTATACAAAATTACCCCCCCAAATTTGAATTTCAGGACCTTCTTTTTTCTAATTACAGTAGAAGTCTCTTAATGGGAACGGCGGTGTGAACACCTTTTCATTTTCATTAAGTGGCTGTTCCAACTATCGTATGACACACTTCTCAGACGAAAACAAGGGGATATGCTATGAAGCTGAAGACAGGTAGATTCAGGAGAGTTGTGAGGAAGTACTTCATAGAGAGAGTGATGGATTCCTGGAACAACCTTCCATTTGAGGTTGGGGGGTGGAAACAGAGTTGGGGTTCAAGAATGCATTGGATAAGCACAAGGGAATCAGAGTGGAAAGGAAGGGGGGGAGAGAGGGAGAAAGAGCTGTAGATTGGGCATGGTCTGTGGTAATAGTGTAGGTAGGGAGAAATGAGCAGAATGGGTGGGTCAAGCAGTCCTTATCTGCTGTCAGATTCTATGTTTCTATGTAATGCACCTCTGAGCATCTACCCACACTTGCACACTTTGTCCTCCATCTAACATGTGCAGTATCCTTCTTTGCCCCACTGCATGCTTTATTTATTTGAAAAGTTTCACCAGGAAAGGCATACTGAGCTACAATAGCTTGTTTCCAGATGCATCCTAGGGGAGAGGGGAAAGGGAATACATTTGAATAAGAGATCAAAGTAAAATACAAATAGATTTAAGCCTGTACATACAAAGTAATACATTAAAGGGAGTATTACGATATCCTGACAGTCATTTCCCTGATACCCAGAATTCCAACGCCACCTGCCCAAAACCCATTTACCTGACATTTAGATTTTGCCTGTGGCAGAGTAAGTTATTAAAAGTACAGGAGGTAACCCCCTGAAACATGAAAGAAACCCTGCCGCAGGCAAAATCTACCTGTCGGGCAAATGGGTTTCAGGTAAGTGGCGTTGAGATTCTGGGTGTCGGGGAAATGACTGTCAGGATATCATAGTATATCCCATTTAAAGCTATGCCAAACATATTTCAGGTATAGGTAGAGAGCACTTGGCATCCAGGTATAGATTATATACATATATACATTATACATGTACACTGATATACATACATATATACACTCCCATACTTACATACTCATAGACATAAATCATATACATAGACACAAAAACATATTAACGCAGATAACATTTTCTGGGTTAGCGCTTGATTAATAAGTGAGAGCTATGCCAGCCTGGGGAGATGGTGGGAGTAAGGAGAACGTTTACCCCTTCACCCCTCCAGGATGCACACCTCGCAAGGGGATTTGACAAGGAACAGGTGAGGAATGCTGGGGGGTAGTTGGGGGACAGAATAACTGGCACTGGCACATAAGAGGGGGTGAAATAAAAGGGAGGTAGCAGAACTTCACTATGGTAACAACTGCATGATGCAGCTGGAGTTTAAAAATTGAAGTGGAGAGAGGGTGTGGGGATGGGGTGGGAGGCAAGCCATAACCCTCAGGAGCGGTACCCAAGGGTAAGAACACTGCTCGATGCAAACTTAGCCAGTGCTGTATGCTTTTAGCATGCCAAGGAGAGGGAAGGGGGGGTGAAGTTGGTAAAATAGGACAGAAGTGGGGGGAGATTAAAGTTAGTGAAGGAGATGTGGGACAAGAGCAGTTGCAGGATGGAGAAATGTATGTGGGTCAGGAGCAGTTGCAGGATGGAGAAATGTAGCTTTAGAAAAAGATGCTGCCTTCCTTGCTTGAATACAGCAATGAACTTCCTAGTCACTGCCCTGCAGCATAGTGTCCATTTGAGTACAGGACCAGGCAGCTATACCAAGGACAGAAATGGCTAAAAGTTTAGGGTGCTGAAAATATGGGGTGGGTAGCGTATCAGTTGTCACAGAACATGTAGAAAGGTAGGGGACAGTTGTGAGAGTGGGGCAATGCATTTCCATAAAATGACATACCCACCCCTTTTAAATCATCTGAGCCTTCACTGGAACGACTTGCCACTTAATTGGTTCCCTCTCTGGTGTTCCGATAAAGTGGAAATCCCAATTAACCATGTCCTTATTAAGTGGTTGCTCCTGTATTGGAGCAGTTTTAATGAAAACAAAGCATTTACTCCTTAGACCGCACCTTAGACCTGGTACTCTCAAATGGGGATGGAGAGAGGATCTCTGATCTTGAAGTGGGTAGCCATCTGGGAACAAGCAACCACCAAACAGTGTGGTTCATGATAAACTTAGCTGTAGAATCAAGCCACACAAAAGTGAAGGTACTGGACTTCAGGAGGGCTGATTTTGACAAAATGGGAGAGCGCCTCAGAAAAGCACTAGCAAACAGACAAGAAGGTGGGGTGGAGCAACAATGGGGAAACATCAAAACCACCATCACAGAGGCAACAAGTTGTTGTGTGAAGCAAATAAACAAATCAAAATGAAAGAAAAAGCCACTATGGTTCTCAAAAGAAGTGGCGGGGAAGGTAAGGGAAAAAAAGATAGCATTCAGGAAGTATAAGGAAACACAGAAGGATCAGGGCAGAGAACTGTACCAGTTAAAGCAGAAGGAAGTGGGTAAAGCAGTCAGAATAGCAAAGGCCCAAACCAAGGAAAAGATAGCCAACTTGGTTAAGAAGGGGGATAAAACATTTTATAGGTACATTAGGGAGCAAGGAAAGACTAAGGCAGGGATACTGAGGCTGAACAAAGAGGAAGATGGTTGGGCAGAGAGCAACAGTGAAAAAGCAGGGATACTGAATGAATACTTCTGCTCAGTATTCACAGTGGAAAAGCAGGGGGAAATACCTAATCCAGTCAATAGAAACACTCTATATAGGGGGGTTGATATTAGTCCTTTCTCAGAAGAAAGGGTTCTGAAAGAACTCTTAAAACTGAAGGTGGATAAAGCAATGGGGCCTGATGGGATTCACCCCAGAATTTTAAAAGAACTAAGGGAAGAACTAGTAACACCAATGACTACCCTTTTTAATAACTCATGGGAGGATGGGGTGGTACCTGAGGACTGGAGGAGGGTGGATGTGATTCCCCTTCACAAAAGTGAGAGCAAGAAAGAGGCAGGAAACTACAGACCTGTCAGTTTGACCTCAGTGGTAAGGAAAATGATGGAATCACTTCTGAAGGAAAGAACTGTTGAGTACCTAGAGGCCAGTGGGGCACAGGACCCAAGGCAGCATGGATTCACAATGGGAAGGTCATATCAGACAAGTCTAATTAATTTATTTGACTGGGTGACCAAAGTAGTAGACCAGGGAGGGGCTGTGGACATGGCCTACCTAGACTTTAGCAAGGCATTTGACACCATCCCGCACAAAAGATTAATAAATTAGTCAGCCTGGGAGTGGGTCCTAAGGTGGTAGCCTGGGTAAAACACTGGTTGGACAACAGGACACAGCGGGTAATAGTAAATGGAGTCCACAGTGAAGAAAGGAGGGTTACTAGTAGGGTACCTCAGGGTTCAGTACTGGGGCCAGTCCTTTTTAATGTGTTTATAAGTGACATTGCAGAGGGACTGGAAGGGAAAATATGTCTTTTTGCAGATGACACAAAGATCTGCAACAGGGCTGATACACAAGGTGGGGTGGAAAGGGTGAAAAGGGACTTAGCAAGGTTGGAGCAATGGTCAAATGTATGGCAGCTTAGATTCAATACAAAGAAGTACAAAGTAATGCACCTGGGAAACAAAAACTCAGGGGAAGAGTACACAATGGGGGGTGAGATACTGACAACAAAAATGGAAAGGGACCTGGGGGTAGTCATATCAGGTGACCTAAAGATGGGCCAGCAATGTGAGAAGGCAGTAAGGAGGGCTGCGGGAGTACTGGGATGAATAGGGAGAGGCATCACCAGTAGAAAACAGGAAGTTGTTGGCCCTCTGTACAGACAGTTGGTAAGACCACATCTGGAGTACTGTGAACAGTTCTGGAGACCCCATCTCTGCAAAGACATAGACAGGGTGGAGGCTGTCCAGAGGAGGGCAACCAAAATGATGCAAGGTCTGCATCAGAAGACATATGAAGAAAGACTAAAGGAACTAAAGATGCATAGCCTCGAGGAAAGGAGAGAGAGGAGGGATATGATAGAAACTTTCAAATACCTCCAGGGAATCAACAAAGTCCAAGAGGGTAGCATCTTTCAGAAAAAGAGATGTGCAAGAACAAGGGGGCACAATTTGAAGATAGAGTGGGGATGGCTCAGAGGTAATGTGAGGAACTATTTCTTCACAGAGAGGTTGTGGATACATGGAACAGCCTTCCTGAGGAGGTCGTAGAGTCAAAAACAGTGGGGGAATTCAAGAATGCATGGGACAGACATAAGGCAATTCTAGTGGGGGGTAGGAGGAAGTAGGCTGTTGATTAACTAGGATCTGCAGCTTATCTGTTAGGTAGGGAAATAGGCAGACTAGGTGGGCCAAGCAGTCCTTATCTGCCGTCAAATTATCTGTTTCTATGTTTCTATCTGTTCCTACTGCTTATTCTTCCTGCTTTGAAGTCATAAGCCTTTATAATCATCTGAGTTGTTTTAATGACAGTGTTTTACTGTGCTCATTGTACTTCGTTACTATGGTTATTAATGTGTATTTATTGTTACAGTTTGGTGTTTTTATATTCTTTTTATTGTAAAGTACCTTGAGAGTCAGAAACGTGCAATACTAAAATAAAGTGTTTGGCTGACATAACTTAACCTGTCTTTACACCATCACGACTTGTTGCCATGGAAATAATTCTCAGGTTACTAGCTAAGGATTATGACTTCAGGGTAGGATAAGAATCAGGGATACATTATGTCTAAGGGACAACAAGTCAGTTTTTTATACAAATGCCTTTGGGAAAAGGGAACAGAATGTCCTGAAATTATATATGTTTTTAATGTTATGAGAGTTTAATACTGCCAGGCCAACTTTTTTTTTCAGAAACCTGGAAAATCACTTAACTTCAACTCTAATCTTCCTTTTAAACTTTGGCCAGGCCCTCTTGTTTTCTTTCCCTAGATGACAATGGATAGCCTAAGGGAATCTGTCTTCTCAATACCCTTCATCATTTTAAACACCCAAATCATGTCCCCCTCATCTTTCAGCTTTCCAGAGAGAAGAGCACAGACTGGTGTTCTATATTCATACTGCCCCATCATGCTTGTTACTCTCCTTTGAAAATTTTTCCAATTTTGCAATGACCTTTTTGCAATGTGTTGTCTGAAACTGAACATAAAATTAATTAAACGCTCCTGAAAACAGATTCTACTTTGAGCATGTCTGCTGCAGTATATGTGACCTATTCACTAGAGCAACCTATAGTCTGTCCGGTAGGGTATTACTATTTACATTGCGATAGGGATATTTCCTCTGAGGTTTCTGTTGCCCTGAATGCAAACAGGCAAACCCTCCAAACAATCATAAACAGTGCTGGACAATATTCTCATTTGTGTTTACTGCATGCCATTTCTTTGCTGACCATGCTTAGTGATAAATATAGCATTAACCAAAATAACTAACTGTACATAGCAGTACCTCAAAGCCCACAAGTGCAACAGGCTAGTAATATGGTAACACGGATTAAAAATAAATCTTTATCCCTGTGTCCTATATGTATTTATTATAGACAACATCCTTGAGGTCTTGACATGAAAAGAGAAGAGCAGCTGATGAAATTACAGATGATCTGGTATTACACTGAAAAAGATCCTTCTCATCCAAGTAGAAAATTGTGTTACTGTCCCAGTAGTCTGTGAAAAAAGGGACAGTAGACTCAATAATGGGGCAGTATACTAATCCCTGGATTCTGGTTGGCTAAGATTGTTGTGCTACAGTGCATTTTTGAGAATTTGCCAAACATTTTTCGATTTTCTCACAGACTCACTACACCACTAGAGAAAGAGCAATTTCATCTCTTTCAAAAACTTTTCTCTTTTTTTGGTAACATAGAAACATAGACTTTGATGGCAGATAAGGATCGCTTGGCCCATCTAGTCTGCCCATTTCCCTACCTACAGGATAGGCCGCAGATCCTAGTTAACCAACAGCCTATTTCTTCCTACCCCACAATAATTGCCTTATGTCTGTCCCATGCATTCTTGAATTCTCTTACAGTTTTAGACCCCACAACCTCCTCAGGAAGGCTGTTCCATGCATCCACTACCCTCTCTGTGAAATAATACTTCCTCACATTGCCCCTGAACCACCCCCCATCTTTAAATTGTGTCCCCTTGTTCTTGCACATCTCTTTTTATGAAAGATGCTACCCTCTTGGACTTTGTTGATTCCACTGATGTACTTAAAAGTTTCTATCATGTCCCCCCTCTCCCTTCTTTCCTCAAGGGTATACATATTAAGCTCCTTTAGTTTCTCCTCATACGGCTTCTCTTGCAGACCCTGCACCATTTTAGTTGCCCTCCTCTGGACTGCCTCTATTCTGTCTATGTCCTTGCGGAGATGGGGTCTCCAGAACTGGACGCAGTACTCTAGATGGGGTCTCACCAACTGTCTGTACAGAGGGATAAGAACTTCCTGTTTTCTGCTGCTGATGCCTCCCCCTATGCATCCCAGTATATCCCCAGCCCTCCCTACTGCCTTCTCACATTGCTTGCTAACCTTAAGGTCGTCTGATATGAATACCCCCAGGTCCCTTTCCTTTTTTGTTGTTGTTACTACCTCCCCCTATTGTGTATTCTTCCCCTGGGTTCTTGTTTCCCAGGTGTATTATTTTGCACTTCTTTGCATTGAATCCTAGCTGCCATACTTCTGACCATTCCTCCAACCTTGCCAAGTCCCTTCTCATCCTTTCCACGCCTCCTTGTGTATCAACCCTGTTGCAGATCTTTGTGTCATCTGCAAAGAGGCATACTTTTCCTTCCAGTCCCTCTGCAATGTCACTTATGAAGACATTAAAAAGGACTGGACCTGATACTGAACCCTGCAGTACCCCACTAGTAACCCCTCTTACTTCAGAGTGGACTCCATTTATAATTACCTTCTGTGTCCTGTTGTCCAACCAACGTTTTACCCAGGCTACCACCCTGGGACCCACTCCCAGGCTGGTTAATTTGACTATTAATCTTTTGTGTGGGACTGTGTCAAACGCCTTGCTAAAGTCTAGGTAGGCCATGTCCACATCCCTCCCTGGTCTACTACTTTGGTCACCCAGTCAAAGAAATCTATTAGATTCATCTGACATGACCTTCCCACTGTGAACCCATGCTGCCTTGGGTCCTCAGCCCCACTGGCTCTAGGTACTGACTATTCTTTCCTTTAGAAGTGACTCCATCACTTTCCCTACCACAGAGGTCAAACTGACAGGTCTGTAGTTTCCTGCCTCTGTCTTGGTCCCACTTTTGTGAAGGGGAATCACATCTGCCTTCCTTCAGTCCTCGGGTACCACACCATCCTCCCATGATTTATTAAAAAGAGTAGCCAGTAGTTTCACTAGTACCCCCATTAATTCTTTTAGAATTCTGGGGTGAATTCCATCAGGCCCCATTACTTTGTCCACCTTCAGTTTTAGGAGTTCTTGCAGAACCCTTTCTTCTGTGAAAGGACTGGGATCGACCCCCAATCAAGAGTGCTTCTGTTAATTGGATTAGGCACTTCCTCCTCCTCTTTTGTGATTACTGAGCAGAAATATTCATTCAGCATCCCTGCTTTTCACTGTCCCCTCTGCCCACCCACGGTCATTCTATTCAGCCTCACTATCCCTCCTTTGTCTTTCTACACTGCTGATGTACCTATAAAGGTTTTTCCCCCTTCTTAACTGGAGTTGGCTATTTTTCCTCAGTTTTGGCCTTTGCTAGTCTGACTTCCCTCCTGCTTCCCTCTGCCTTAACTGGTACATCTCTGTCCTGCTCCTTCTGTGTTTCCTTATACTTTGGAATGCTATCTTTTCTTCCTGACTTTCACAGCCACCTCTTTTGAGAACCATAGTGGCTTTTTCTTTCATTTGATTTGTTTATTTGCTTCACACAAAGCTTGTTGCCTCTGTGATGGCAGTTTGATGATTCCCATTGTTGCTCCACACCTCCTTCTAGCCTGTTTGCTAGTGCTTTTCCGAGGCACTCTCCCATCTTGCCAAAGTCAGCTCTCCTGAAGTCCAGTACCCTCACTTTTGTATGGCTTGACTCTGTAGCTGAGTTTAACGTGAACCACACTGTTTGATGGTCACTTGTTCCCAGATGGCAACCCACTTCTAGATCTGAGATCCTCTCACTGCCCCTGTTTGAGGGTAAGAGGTCTAAGATTGCTCCCTCATGAGTGGGTTCCGAAACTAGCTGTCTGAGGCCTGCCACCTGTAGGGCATCAAGAATGGCCCTGCTCTTGGATGTGGCTGCAGCAAATGTGCTCCAGTTAACATCTGGCATATTCAAATCCCCATCAACAGTATCTCCCCTTTCTCTGCCATTCTAAGAATGCCTTCTATCATATCCTTTTCCATTCCCTCCCCCTGACATGAGGGCCTGTACAAAACCCCTGTGCGGATTGTGGTGCCCTTTCCAGTCTCCAAGGTGACCCACAGTGCCTCCTCTCCTCCCTGTTTACTCTTTTGTTCAGTTGCTTTTATCCCTTCCTTTACATAGAGAGCTACTCCTTCCCCTCCTCTCTCCTGCCTGTCTCTGCTGTAGGTTATGTACCCTGGTATGTTAACATCCCAGTTATGGTTCTCTGTGTACCATGTTTCTGTGACTGCTACGATATCCAGGCATCCCTCTTCCATCAAGGCCACCAGCTCAGGGAGCTTGTTGCCCAGACCACAGGCATTGGTACTCATTACCCTCCATTTCCTGATGGCCTTACTCCTTTTTGCCCCATCCCTGTCCTTCTTGCCTTTGTCACTTTCACCATTTACCCCTGCCCTTCTGCCTATCGACACCTCTATGTTGGTGTTTACTGCACTTACTACCGTGATTTTCATAACAATTACAATACAGTGGCTGAGATTTTACTTGGTAGTAACTGGACTAGGGTGGTACTAAATATCTCTGCTTATTGTTCCTGTTATTACTTCTTAACCCCCGGCCACTATATCATTATCACTATGCTGTTTTAGATGGTGCCAGAAATTTGTATTAGATAGCTGTGAAAATCTCTACGGCCTTTACAATAAAAAATGGATACAAAAACTTGGAAAATGGGCTTTTTATTTCCTGGCATCTGATTAGCTCATACCCCTGGCGGGGGGTACATTAACTTTCAATAGATGCCTAGGTAAAAAAAAAAGTACCAGCCCAAGTGCCCTTCACCCACTCAGCTATCCCTGTGCCCACCCTACTTCCTCACTGGCTGGAAACACCCACTTCAGTCAGAAATCACCGCCATTATTTCTCTCACTTAGTGAGAGGTACTGCCTCCCATTACCAGCTGCCTAACCAATTGTCTCACAACCTCAGCTGGGCTAGTTTGTAGTTACATTTTTTTAGTTTTTTATTTATTATAGTACCTTTTCTATGAGAGCCAACTGCGCTCTCCCTCCTTCATCCTCCAGCCAGCCATCCACCCACTTGCTCCTGAAAATGATCATGGTAGTCATAGCAACCAGACAACAGTGCGCAGCAGCCTCTCACCACCACCAGCGAGAAAAGTGTGTCCCCCACACAGTCTGCCTTACTTTTTTAGAAATGTAAAAGAAACATTTAGCCTTAAATAGAAAAAGAAAAGTGGGATAACAAAAGGGAAGCCATAAGACCGATCGGTTTCATGGAACTGCCTGTTGTCACTGCGTTTTGAAACATGCAGCACAAGACTCCTCACAGCAGCTAAATTAAAAAATATTGGTTGTCTCACCTTCCTGTCATACACTCGCTACCTCAGAAAAATAAAACAACTACCAAAACCTATCTAAAGTGCCTCGATGTACCCAACTGCCAGCACTCTCAGACATTCCACTAGTGGCTTTCCTCTTTCTACTCAGCAAGATTCCCATCTTGCTTGCACTAACAGAACTTTGAAAAAAAAAAAATCTATCAATGGGTGCAAAACAAAAGAAAGAAAGGGACACAATAATTGGGGGGGGTTGAAGTGGGGGCTAAAGCAGCACAGTAACAAACATAACAGTGCCCTGTACTAGCAGTATAAAGGATAAACAATTGATTTGTAGTCATTTTTTATAGAATTGCTTTACTTTTCATGTTTGCTTGCACGCATGTGCAAGAAACATAGTGCCATCATCCGAGTTTTCGGAGGTGTGGCAACCCTCTTCCAATTCAGTCAGTGTGTTTGCAGGCACGGCCGCAGTTCTCCAATGCCTGCTGGAGCTGTATATGACAGCAGTCCAAAATGCAGTGGAGTAGAATTGAAAGGGGGAGCTACGCTTCAGTGAGCAGCGATAAGATATCGCTTGCTCATGCGCCCTCCCCTACACACACACACACACACACACACACACGCATGCATACTGCGTGCTCACCCCCCCCACGAACACACTGTGTGGCCGATGGGGGTGCCCAATCCCCCGTCAGCTGTGCACGCACCCCAAAATAGAGTTCCATATGCCACGCTGGGTACCCACCCCAGCGTGGCATACACATCGTATAGCCGATGGGGGTGCCCAATCCCGTCGGCTCCACTGGTCCCCGAGATTACAGGGTACCACGTCTGGGAGCCCACCCCAGCATGGCAACAGATGCTATCGGCCATGGGGGTGCCCAACTCTGGCCGGGCTCCATGCCCCCACCAGCCGGCCCTGTGCCATGCAGGAGCCCACCCCAGCGTGGCAAACGCCCCCATCATTTAAAAAAAAAATGAAACTGAAAATGGTCCCTCGCTGTCTCTGCCCCCGCGCGCCACCCACTGGGCACCTGCCTCCCACCCCCTCACCCCATACTTACCGGACTCCGGACGCAACGATCTTCGTGGACGGGGAACATATCTGCGCCTCTTCAAAGCCGGTACTCGTGAACTGAGGAATGCCGTAAGCTGTATAATGGGATAGATAGGGTTTTCAACTTGCTGCATATCTCAGGCATTTTTGGAATTTTGCACCAGCTTTCAACATGGGGTTTTGGGACCCTTCTCATGAATGCTCTCACTGTCATGGCATTAATTCGGCCCAAGGGTGATTTCACAGTCACTGCGCCGACCACCTTTGGGACTGAGTAATGAAATGACACTGCCACTGTTCATAAGGTGGGTTTCTCAAAAAGCCTATGTTGAAAATTTGGTGGAAAAAGTCCTAAAAATGACTGTTTTACGAGCGTGCTTTGCACAGTTCCTACACACGCTCGTAAGTTCGCGAATTTTCAATATTTTCACTCCAGATTTTCAACATTGCCATTTTACCACACCTCCTTATGAGCAGTACAGCTGTCATTTTTCACATGTTGCTCAAAACGTGTTTCCGCCTATGTCGCGCACAATGGTGCAGTCTGTGTGTGAAATCAATGTATGGGACAAATTAAGAAAATCACAGTGACACTATTAATGAGCAGAGGTCTTAAAATGGCTATGTTGAAAATTTGGTGAAAAAATTCCTAAAACTGACTGTTTTACGAGCGCGCGTTGCGCAGTTCTTACGCACACTCGTAAGTTTGCGAATTTTCAATATTTTCACTCCAGATTTTCAACATTGCCATTTTATTACACTTCATTATGAACAGTACAGCTGCCATTTTCACATGTCACCCAAATGTGTTTCCGCATTACGTAGCAGACAGTGGTGCAATGGTGTGCGAAAAGCAAATGTTTGGGACAGATTAAGAAAATCACAGTTACACTGTTCATGAGCAGAGGTCTTAAAATGGCTATGTTGAAAGTTGGTGACAAAAGTCCATAAAATTACTGTGTTACGAGTGAGCATTGCGCAATTTCCACGCACCCTTGTAAGTTCATGACTTTGTAATATTTTCAGTCCAGATTTTCACCAGTGGCATTTTTCCATACTTCCTTATGAACAGTACAGCTGTCATTTTTCACAACATGTCTGAAATGTGGTTTCACACTTTCAGCGCAGAGATGCGTGGTCGCTGTGGGAAATCATTGTTCGGGACAGGTAAAGAAAATCACAGTGACACTGTTCATGATCGGAGGTCCCAAAATGTCTGTGTTGACAATCTGCTGTAAAAAATCCCCAAACTAATTACATTACGGGTGTGCGTTGCACAGTTTCTATGCACGCTTGTGACTTCACCAGTTTTTTTAATATTTTTACTGCAGATTTGCAACATTGCCATTTTATTACACCTCCCCATGAACAGTACAGCTGTCATTTTTCACATCCTGTTCGAATGTGTTTTTGCACCTGGTGCTAAATGCCGTAGTCGCTGTGCATAAGCAGCTTTCGGCTAACAAACTGATACTGCCACTGTTCATGAGGTGGGGTCACAAAAACATGTTGAAAATTTGGAGTGAAAATGCCAACGAATGCCTGAGGTGTTAGGGTTTCCAACCATAACGCCCCACCCTGTAGAGAATGACAGGCATCAGGGGTGTGACTTGGGATTCTTGCCTGTAATGCTCATACCATTCCACACCCTGCAGCCAGTGAGAGGCATCGAGGTATGCCTTGGATTCTTCAGCCCCAAAGTTCACCCATTCTCCTATACTGCACCCATCTCACCGTATTTTCTGATGGAATGGGGTGAGCATAGACCAAGACCCAAGGCACACTGACACTTGTCAGTGTCTGCAGGGTAGGGTGTGGTGAAATGGTGTGTAACAAGTAGCCTGACGACTCCAAAGGCACACCCCAATGCCTGTCACTCTCTGCATGGTGGTGGGGTTGGCTTCAGTTCAATACTTCACTGCAATTTCTGTTATGCAGCTCTGCAACTTCTACACTACCAATGCCAGTGCCAGCAAGAAAACATTCGGCATTGACAAATGCTTGTATTTTTGTAATCCTGCAAAAAAATTACACAGCCCATTTTCTAAGCGCAATAATACCCTCCAGTGTGGGCATTATGGGCAATACCGGACCTTCCAGGGCTATAAGGCCCTCTACCTGCAGCATCGGGCCTCATTACACCCCTGGGCGGTCAGGTATTGCTCAATACACCCACCCTGTTGGGTATTATTGCTTGCATAGACAATGATGGTGGAAAAGACCATTGGTCCACCACATTGGACCTAACCACAGACTACTGGGAAAATAATGTGCTGATATTTATTGATTTAAAGTTTTTGCCAGGAAAGGAATATTGAGTTATTAACAATTTATTTTCAGTTTCTTCCAGGGGAAGTGCTACATAAAGGTTAATTTCCACAGCTGACAGACACAGTTGCTCTATTTTATCAGACTCCTTTGGATTGTATGGAGCCATAGGAAGCAGGCAGAAGCCCCCTGATCTATCTTGCAGGCCAGATGTACCATGCTCCATCACTGTTGTGGATGTCATCCCTTTAAAGACTACATGGGGAGTAGGCAGGAGTCCCCTACCACACCACAAAGGCCAGTCAGGCCTATGTTTCTGTCACCCTGCAAGTTTCCACCAGCCTTATGTCTGTTGAGCCTTTGTTTCTTGCTATCAGAGAGTCAGCCCTCTTATCCTCCTCATCACTGTTTGGGACTGCCTTGGATTCTGGTATCACTGCCACTATGAATAAAAGGAACTCAACCCAACAAGGTATTTTTGACTTTGTCTTAAAAACTTAGGCCCCATATTTTTGATTTTGCTATTTTAAGTTGTCTACCTCATTCATTTTGAATTTTTTGAGCCATTGTGCAGTCAGGAACTACCTAGCCATGTGAGCTTGGCTAGCTAATTGGGCTGAGCCAGGGTTTCCGCCTGCCCAGAGTTTAAGGGTGCTAGCAGGCCTCTGTACAAAAAGTATCACGGTGGCATTTCGGCAGGAGATACTGCATCCCAGGTACCTTACCACCCTATGTGCTGCTGCTTCCTTGCTTCTCTAACAATCCACAACCTGAGACTCAACTACAGCACCAACTTGCATGGTACTACTTCATTAACTTCTCTGTCTCTACGCTCCCTACTTTCAGTCAGAAAATATGCTGTAACCACCACTGTTGTTAGATCTTTGCTACTGCTGTTTACACACCATGATTACCTATGTTAGTTATACTCAGCCTGCTATTTTCTGAGCTTTCTGTTGTGCCTTTTGAGATCTGAACTGCTAGACCCTTTAGCTAATTTTGTTCTACATATAACGTATTGTCTGATTAAAATTCTGACTAGTCACTCCCTACTATGTCTTATTAAAAGTGGCAGTGTCAGTGGCTCACTCGCCTCTGAGGCCAGGAGATCAGAGGGCTGTGGGTTCAGTTCCCACATCTGGCACTTGGGTTAATATCCCAGTACTGACACTGTAGTGCAGCATGAGAGGGGTGCTGCACTTCTGAGGTGCCGTCTTTCAGATGAGATGTTAAACGGAGGTCCCATCTGCCTGGATTGGTGGTAGTTTAGGTGGATGTTAAAGATCCCATGGCACTTATCGATAAGAGTAGGGGAATTTTTTATTGAAAAACAAAATATACAAATCATATGACTTCATACAAAACCATAAGAAAATAATTCAAAAACAGAAATAAGTATTACTGCATACATGGAGTACAAACAAAAATAATCCATATGGGCACATAAGCACCATCCCATTCCCACTAAAAAAGAGTAGGGGAATTTCCCCGGTGTCCTGGCCAAATTTCCCTCATTCACTAAAAATACCACCAACAGCTTAATCTGGTTCAAGGTCAGTTGGCATTCATCTGTATCCCCCTACCCCGGGTCGTGCCTGAAAATAGGCAATATTTGTCTGGTGCACTTACCTGGTCAACAAAAACTAACTAAATAAAACTCCGGCTAGTCTTTCTCTACATTCCCATAACTAAAACAATTTAGCCACATTTTATATAAAGATAAAAGTGCTTTTGCTACTCCACTAGGGAACAGTGATCATAATACTATTGTGTTTTCACTATTACATAACATTTCCCAAACTAATGGAACAATCTACAATTTTCTTGTATGGCAAGGTAGATATTGAAAAAATCAAGCACAATCTAAGGCAAGTAGAATGGAATAAGAAAGTTCAACTCAAACCCATACATGAATCCTGGGATTATTTTAAAAATATTCTAATGTCTCTTTGTAATAAATACATACCTACACGACTTAAATACTCACATAATAAACTTCGCCCTAAATGGATGAATAAAAATTTGCTTAGGTTAATAAAGCAGTAAAACAATAAATATTGCCAATATCTTAAAAGCAAAACCGGGGGGCGCTAATGAGCAGCTAACCGAAGAGCTGCATGCCAGCTCCGCTAAAACAGCGAAAAATAAAGATTAATAAACGGAATTCTGCTCCGGAGCAAATAAAATGGTGGTTTTGTGTAACGGAGGGTGCAATGGAGGAATACTTAACTTCATGCCGTCTAAGAGTCAGCGGGCGACTGGAAAAACTGGAAAAAGGGGTGGCAGGCCAAGGAGGAGAATGCAGGCCTTGTTTCGCTCGGCAGAGGTGGCAGCTTTGGGGAAGGAGCTTACGGGCAGGTGATCGAGCTCTGGAGCCACTCCTGATAAAACTGGAGGACAAACTAGATGGAAAACTGCAGGAGGTGTTAGAGCATCAGGCAGGCAGAGCACTTGACTAACAGAAGCTGAAGAAAGAATCTCCAGACTGGAGGATGAGATACTACCAGTTCCAGGGCAGGTTCGTGCACTACAGAGGGAGTTGGAGGAGTTTAAGGAGGCTTTCGACTACCAGGAAAATTATCATCAGAGGCTAAACCTCGTCTGAGGGGTCCCGGAGGGTCTGGAGGAAAGGATGTGTTGGAATTCTGTAGCAGAGTTTTGCCTGAACTGCTGGGGCTGACAATGAAAATGGGAAGGTTAAGTTAGGCGTACATCGAGCGTGGTACCGAGGCCTCCAGCGGGACAGCTCCCTCGTAAATAATTATGCTTCCATAACTTCCAGGATCGAGAAACACTATTGAAAGCCTACAGGTCCAAGGGTCCCCTGAGTTTTGAGGGTCAGAGATTATTCCTCTCAGAGACTATTCAGCCCGGCTGTTAAAAAGCAAAAGGTCTTTAATGGGCTGATGGCCCAGCTCAGGAGACTTAAAGTGGAAAACTTCTTCACATACCCTGCCACACTCAGAATTAAGCACGAGGGAGCTACCTATTCCTTTTGGGAGCTCGAGAAAGTGGAGGAGTTTGTAAAGGGCTTGAAGAGGAGAGTGAGCTGAAAGGTGGTGGAGAGACACGAAGAGCTGGAAGGTGGACGGTGAGAGGTGGTGATTTCGGTGTTCCTGTGGACTTTTTCACTGTATGGCTATGGATTAAGTTTTGTTGAAAATGTTCCTAGTTAGGCGCCGTAGTGCCCTCTGTTCCGGAAAGGAAAACCTCTAGAGGAGATGAAGGAGGCCCAGCTGTGGTTGAAGGACTATGGATCGGAGGGTGTGATTAGCCTTGAGACTGGGACTGGATATGCTCCCTCTGCTCTCTTGGAGGGCTCTCCCAGATGGACTGGTGATGCATGACAGTCTAGATGGAGGCCTGAGAGCCGCTGCCAAGTGGAGAACCTTAGTGCAGATGAGGTAGGAGCGGGGAAGGGCCTAGCGTGTGTTTTTCTGATGACGCGGCCTGATCCCTGCACCACCCTTCAATATTGCTGGTTCAAAGATGTCTTCATCTACTGTCCTGAATGGGGGAAGGGGGTATGTCGACGGGGGAGGGGGGAGGTACGAACTAGGCATTGGATTTGAAGGGATGAAGAGAGGTCCAGGGGAGGTCTGGGGGCTTCAATTGGGGTTAGGCGTGTTAATACAGCATGGGGAGGTCTCACAGGATGGTTTCTAAGCTTGAGACCTAGGGCCATGATGGGGACCTTGCTTTGGGTCGTGTGAGTGTGCATATCCCTGGGACCTCTCCGGAGAGGATAGGGTGGGGAGCTAGGGGACGGAATATAGGAGGGTGGGCGGTGAACGTGAGGGTGTAGGGTAAGTGGCCTAGGGTTCTTTTTGGTTTGTATGATGTGGGGAGGGAGCCACGTTATAGTCATGCTGACGGAGGTGGGTGAGGGTTTGGGAGGAACAGGTCTGTATGAGGGTCGAGGAAGTACTATGGGTCCCCCTCTCAGGTAGGGTGGATGGTCCTCCCACAAAATGAATGTGATGAGGAGGGACGAGGAGGGGTAGGAGCAACAGAGACCTATTTTGAAGGGTGGGTTAATAGTGGGGAGGGGATTGAGGCTCGATTGTGGGAGACGAGGACAAAAGAGGGATAGGAGGAGGTAAGCCCGCTCAAGGAGGAATCCTATGGGAGGGGGAGCGACAAGGACTGGGTGAACGGGACGGGGGACGATAAGGGGGGGGTAAAGAGGAGAGTTAGGGTAAAGGAAAGATAGTTGGAGGGGCACTGACTGGGATTGGGAGAGATGGATATATGGGATCTTTGGGAGTGGGACAGTTCTGGAAGGAAGAACCAGGCTGTGGGCAGGGGGCGGGTGCATTTCGGTTATGAGGGAGAAGTGTTGAGTGGTTTGTTCTGTATTGTCTTTAAATCTACACTTGTGCTATGTTAGCAATTAGTGTTATAGAGAGGAGGAGGAGGAGGGAGAGTTTACAAAGGGGAGTGCAGGAGGGAGGGTGGGATGGGAGGAGGGTCTGGGGGGACTAGTTCTAAATGCTAGAATAAATAGATTTCTTATTGTTTTAGTTAGCAATATAGTCGCCTGGTTATATCTTGGATGTGGGGGTCGAGTGTGCAGAAATCAAAGGAAGTATGTGAAGATGCATATGAGTCATATGAAAAGCTGGGGGCACAGGTGGCATTGCTACAAGAAAGACAGAGCTGGAGCATGCCAAACTTGTGCAGAATTGGGTTGGGAAATGTCTAGAGGCCCCTTATTCCTCACATAAAAGGGGGTAGCAATACTTTACATAAGAATCTACCCTTTGAGGTGAAAGGGTAGTGAGAGACCTAAGGAGGGCAGATACATTGCCACTGGAGTACTGAGGCAGGAGAGACACTGACATTTGGCTGTGTCTATGCACCAGCAGTGTACGACCTGGTTTTACTCCTCTTTGTTGGGCTTGCTTGTCAGGGAACAATTTCGGGGACTCATCATGGGGGAGATTTCAACTGGACAATGGGCCAAAGATGGATCATTCTGAGGGTAAGGGTGGCGACAGAGGCCATGGGCAGTGGCAAATTGGAATGGCGGATCTAGATCTAGTGGATGGTGGAGGGCAGCTAATCCCCACAGGGTGGGAGTACACGTTTTATTCTAACCCTATAAGACTTGGTCCCGGTTAGATTACTTTTTCTTCCAGAGGCTGGGTGGGAGGATAAAAGAGATAAGCCATAGCCCCATATACATATCAGATCATGCTATGGTGCTGATGAGTATCTTGGGGGGCTGAGTAAGAGTCTCGTCAATTTGGAGATTTTCACTGCTTAGCTAAGGACCATACATTTAGGAATACCTAGCAGAACAATGGAAGCTCTATGAGGAGATGAATGACACGGGAGAGGTGTCCAGTGCCACTCTCTGGGAGGCAGGTAAGGCCTATATGCGGGGAGCTATAATAGCTTATGTGGCTAGGATGAAAAAACAGAAAAGGGGGAAAAGGGAAGAATTGGAAAGGCAAGTGAAAGAGCTGGAGAAGCGGGTGGGAGGAGGAGAAAGGGGAGGCGCCCCCAAGATGCTGGCAGTGGCAAGGGAAGCCCTTAATTCCCTCTTAAGGGAAGAAGCAGGGAAGGCTTGGTTATTTTGCCAGAGGAGGGTTTTTGAGTGGGGGAATAAGCCTGGGCCCTTGTTAGTGAGGCTTATGAAGGGGGACAGATGCCCAACTCGGATACTACAGATTAAGGGGGAGGGGGGGCAAGTTCTCACAAGCCCAAAGGCCATTGCAGAACGTTTTGGGAGTTTCTATGAAAAGCTATATAGAGCTGAGTATATTGGGCAGAAAGGGCATATCCGGGAGTTTTTGGAAGGGATACATCTGTGGAAGGTCACAGACGAGCAGAGAGAGGTACTGAGTCAGCCCATATCAAGATTAGAAATCTTGAGTGCAATACAGAAGTTACAGGAGGGAAAGGCGTGTGAGCCTGATGGATTCCCTGTTGAGTATTACAGGATTCTGGGAGGGCAAATGGCGGATGTGTTGTGGAGGGTATTTATGGTAGAAGAGGGGGGCAGACCCCGGTACTACCTGATTCATGTTATGAGGCAATATTTGCCTAATACAGAAAGGGGGTCTAGATGAGACTGAATGTTCCTCCTACCAACCAATCTCTCTCCTCAACGTGGACATGAAAATCCTGGCCAAAGTCCTTGCCACCCGCTTAGAGAACTTTTGGCCGGAGGTGGTTCACCCAGATCAGTCCGGGTTTATCAGGGGACGACAGTCCTACCACAACGTACGCTAGCTGTTAAACATTATATGGTGGGCTAGACAAGTTGGAACCAAGATGGGAGTGATCTTGTTGGATGCTGAAAAAGCATTCGATAGGGTGGAATAGGGCTATCTATTCGAGGTGATACCCGGTTTGGTCTGGGGGACCCGTTTATAGGGTGGGTCAGGGCCATGTACCAAAAGCCAAGCACGCAAGTTGTGGTCAATGGGTGCTTATCTGGAAAGTTTGGCCTGGGCAGGGGGACGAGGCAGGGGTGCCCTCTGTCCCCTTTGCTGTTTGCTCTGGCGATTGAACCGTTAGCGACGGCAATATGCCAATACGAGGGTGTGGTGGGAGTGGGGGACAGGGAGGGACGAGTGCACAAGGTGGCGCTCTATGCGGATGATATGCTGCTTTTTTTAGGAGACATGGGTGGTTCTATGGGATGTCTAATGGATATTATTGAAAAGTTTGCCGGTTTCTCTGGGTATAGGATTAATGTCAGGAAATCTGAAGTGATGGGGTTCCCGGAGGTTGATCCGGAGATACAACAAAGGGGATTCAGGGTTGTCAGGTCAGATTTTAAATATCTTGGGGTCCACATCGGGCGGAGGTGGGAAGAGCTGTATAAATTGAACTACCACCCTCTGATAAACTCAGTATTGGCAGACCTGAAGAGGTGGATGCAATTGCCCGTATCTTGGATTGGGAGGATAAATCTCATAAAAATGAATATTATCCCCTGCATCCTATATCCCTTGCAAATGCTACAGGTAAGGCTTATGCAGAGAGATGTGAAATGGTTAGAGAAAGGGTTCACGGACTTCATTTGGCAGGGGAAAAAGCCTAGAGTAAGTTTAGCGAGGCTTAAGGTGGATAGAAATAGAGGTGGACTCGGCTTCCCAGATTTAGAGGCATATTACAGGGTGGTGCAGCTCTGGAGTGTGGCAGATTGGACTTACAGGTCTGAGGTGGCTAGCTGGGTGGGGCTGGAACAGGAGGAGACCCCAGGAAGGCTTACGGCATACCTCCATAGTAGGGGTCTGCGGGCATACAGGGATGTGGGTGGTGGTAACCCACTGGTCCGTGAAACGTTGGAGACTTGGCACTACGTATGACACCGGAAGGGGGGGCCCCAGAGGGAGACTGTCCTACTTCCAGTTGCGAGAAACCCCTTTTTTGTTCCTGGGATGGAGGATAAGGGATTTCTAGAATGGGAGAAAGGAGGGGCGGTGTGTGTAGGTGCACTGTTGGAGTAGGGGGAGATGGGGGAGTTCAATAAGGTCAGGCATGACCTAAGGTTGGGAGCTTCTCATTTGTTTCGATATATGCAGCTGAAGGCATATGTAGAATGACTGGGTATAGGGGGGAGGGGGAGGCTGCACTTAAATGGAATAGAGCGGATGGTATGTCAGGCCGGGAAAGATGCAAAAGGGTTTATCGGGAAAATTGCCAAGCAAGAAAAGCAGAACCTACCAGACTTGATGGGCCCGACAAAGGCCCTTTGGGAAAGAGAATTAGGGTTGCAGATCTCGGAGGGAAACTGGGGTGTTATGCTAGGTTTGCCGGAGGGAATCATGATATGCAATAAATTTAAGGATGCCTTCTATAAGTTCTTGCATAGAATTTACTGGCCCCCAGCTGCAGTACATAGGGCACACCCTGCAGTTTCGCAGAACTGCAGAAGGTGTGGTAGCGGGCTAGGTACCTTTTTTCATTGTTTCTGGTCATGTCCGGTTCTGGTAAGATATTGGGGGAATGTGGTCCAGGAGGTAAATAAGGGAATGGGGGGACAATTGACCCATGACCCCTTAGTCTGTTTGTTCGGGGTTGAAAGAATAGAAGGGGAAGAAGAGTGGCAATTATTACCTAGATGCATAAGGGTCTCGGTGGTGTTGGCTAGACACTGTATACAAAATACGTGGGTTACTGGGAATGGGCCTTCGCTGGCTGATTGGCGAAAGTTGACTATACGCACATTGGCTCTAGAGAGGCTCACATGGATAGTCAGGGATAGGGAGGAGGTGTTTTTGAAGGACTGGGCACCCTTTTTGGCGACTTTGAGTTTGTCCGAAAACTTAATGCTTCGTGCAGGGTTGAATATTTAAGCGTCAGGGGGCTGGATAGGTATAGGAGAAACACCCTTGTGAGGGGCGTGGTGAAGGGGGAAGAACATCCAGCAAATACTGGGCCAAAAGGGTTTTCTTCTATGGACACTAACATCCTAATATCATATAAATAGTTGTGGTACGGACGATGGCTCTATGCACTGTATATTATATTAATAATAAGCAGGGGTTAGTGAGGATCTGAATGTATAGAAGATGTTGGAGGAGGGCTGCACACTCGACTATACCTTTTTTAAGGGGAATATAGGGAATATATTAAGTAAGATAACCAGGATTTGTACATGTTTTGTGTTTGTATGCGTTTTTTCTGTTGTATGTAGTGTATATGAGTTTCTGGTGTTGAAAAACTTTTAATAAATAGAACATACAAAAAAAAAAAAGCAAAACCAGTACTTCTTGGAATGCATTTGTAACTATACAAAAGAAATTTAAAAATGCAATCAAAAAAGCAAAGAAAGATTGTGAATACAGGTTAGCAGCGAGTGCCAAAAAAGATAACCGTAAAACTTTCTTTACTAATATTAAATTCCTGAAAAAAAACTGTTTCGTCAAGTAGGCCATATACTATACTATACAATGGCAATTTGGTACATGACCAACATAATATGGCAAAGATAGTCAATAAAACATGTTATGAAATGTACAGTCCAGAACATATTATTAATTTACCAATTCATTCAGATATATTACCCATTTCCTTTATAATCGACCAAATAAAAATAAATTAGTGTGCCAAACAGGTAAAACCTCACCAGGTCCAGATGAAATAACTGGACACATGCTGTATTTATTATCTGAAGATCTGTCCTACCCCCTTCACATGCTTTTTGAGGGCTGCATTTATAATAACTATGTTCCTTATGACTGGAAACTAGCCTATGTAATCACAATATATGAAAAGGGATCTAAGAACGAGTGCAGCAGTTATAGACCAATACAAGCTTATTATAAGATGGCTAGGAAATTGGTTATCTGATAGATCTCAGACAGTAATGGTAAAAATTTTTTGTCAGAGATTGGGTGGGTTACAAGTGGGATGCTGGAGGGCTCTGTGCTGGGGGCCAACTCTGTTTCAGGTGTTCATCTTTGATATGACTCAAGATATCCTGTCATATACAGTAAAGTTTGCAGACGACGTTAAATTAGGTGTGCCATGTTCAACAGCAGAGCAGGTATCTGATATTCAGAGTGATCTGGATAAATTAGCTAGATGGGTCTATGCATGGGTTATGAAGCTGAACCTCGATAAATGCAAAGTAATGCATCTCCACCCTCATAATCCCAACACCAAGTATGCACTGGGTGGAGTGACTCTTTGTGAATCCAGTAATGTGAAGGATTTGGGAGTGCAGATCTCACAAAACTTAAATAGCACTAAACAAGTTAATGAAGCTATAAATATGACTTAAAAAGTCATTTGGTCTATTAAACGCAAAATCAGCTCAAACAATGCAAAAGTTTTAATGCCATTGTTTTGCTCTTATGCAAGACCTCATCTGGAATATGCCTCACAATTATGGTATTGCTATAAAAAAAATCTGAATGTCAGCAGTTGGATAAGGTACAAAGACAATACACCAAATGTATTGCTGGGTTAAAAGATTCCACATATGATGAACGTTTAAAGACACTTAACCTAATGCCACTCGAAACTAGAAGAATTAGAGGTGACCTACTTCTTTTTTATGATATTATTCATGACCTGGCCCTTATGTCTGAACTAGGTTTGGGAGCAGATCTGGGAGTCTGAGGGTCAGCCAGGGGGAGGTAAGCAGAGTGTCCAATGGACTGCTCTCCACCTCTTGGGGGGAACTCTACGGTGGTCCATTGCTTGTGTGCCATCTGGTGGAGGCAGAGTACCAGGCTAGAACCACCAGAAGAAAAAGACTTCCAGGTCTCGATGGACATCTGCAGTGCATGTGTGGGTTCACGCATTGATGTCATTGCATGTCTGCAGCCTCGGGTGGGGCTTTGGGGTTGGAAAAAGGAGAGGGAGCTGGCTAGATGATGCAAGCTTCTCCACCCTGTGCATCCACCTCAGTTGGATCCCCTCCCACTGCATAGCTGGAACCATGTGCAGGTGCGGCTGTTGCCCCATGATCCCCACTAGGTGGGGAAGCCCTGGGGGCATGGGCAGCGGGGATGTCCCACAGAGGAGGTCGGCACCAGGGGTCAGAGGGGATGAGGTCGCTGAATGGCTGTCAGTTCCTGCCTGGAAAATAGAGCATCAAAAAAGAAAACGTTCATCCTGATAAATTTATCACTGTTCTTGTCTCATTCTGAAGGTACTAAGCCCACCTTCACCATATTACTGTCATTTTCACACCTGCCCCAAGAACAATTTACCTATGTTTATACACTCTATAAAAGCAAATTATTCAGCTATGCTGCTTGGTGGTGATGTGGACCTAAACCAGGCCCCTTGCAGCCTGTTCCAGCAACTACTATCCCCACCATATTACCCAAAGGTCTCCACATCCATCATGTTAGACTGCATAGCCTACTCCTGAAAATTGACCTGATCAGAACATGGGTAACTCAGTCTTCCCTGACATACTGCTGTCCTGTGAAACATATTTAACTATCATGATTTCCTCAAATGATATCACTCTCAGGGTTTAATGTCTGTAGACAAGACAGAGTCAAATGTGGTGGAGGAGTTACCCTTTATATCTCCATCTCTTTAAATTCACACTCACTATTCAGGATCCAGTACATAAATCTTATGACATGAGTTACTCTGTGCAATTATCACCATCACCTTTCCCCACTCTGTTCCTCTGGTCATTACTGGGATATACTGGTGTCCTAGAAAAGCACTGATAATGTCATTGATTTATTTCTATTTTTTTTTATATTTCTTTATGCTCCTCTCTCCACGCCCTGACTGGTCACTCCCTTGGAGCGCCAGTACCTACCTACTGGCCTCTGACCTCTGCCACCTTCTACCATGCCCCAATCACAGCCTTACCTGGATACCCCGGCATATCCCTCTGCCAGGAGGGTCCCTCTTTTCTGCATGGGAAGGGACTAGCGGCCAGCGGCACATACTCTAGGAGCTGTGGGGCTGGTTCCAGACCGACTCCGGGGCTTCGAGTTGGCAGGAACTGGGCATCCCTCATCCAGTCAGTTGGGGCACACATTTATACTTTTCTGTGCTCTACCCACACAGTTCTCAGCCTTGCATGAGTGCGTGGTGGCATGGGGTAGGGGCGTACAGGGGTGTGTTGAGGCATCACATCCCCCAAGTATGCCACCAATCCACCTGCAGGGCCCCAGGTGACCCCCCCAGGAGGGAAGTGTCCAGTGGATGCTTGTGATACCCCTCCCTGCTGGCCTCCACTGCTGGTACCTGGGCTTGGGGCATGAACCTGGGTCGCCAGCATGCCGAGTGAACCCCTTCGCCCGGTGCCACGGAGCCAGCCATTGATTTTTTTCTAGTCATCCCTTCAAGCTCAACATGTTAAAATATAAGCACATTGTTCTAGGTGATTTAAATCTAAACTGGTTACGCCATAAAGCTTTCCCTCTCCACTCAAAAGTAATAGCTGTCAATCTGCATCAAATGCTTACTAACTCTAGTAGGCACAACAACCATTTATCAAATCATGTTGTCATTAACTGGACTGTCTCATCCCTCCTCCACTGTATTGTCATTGCTGATACCCTACCAGGGGCCAGAAATTCAGAACATAGCCCTGGGGCAAAATTAGCCCTGCACCACGTGCAAAATTAACCCACAACCATTTGCACGCTATATTCAAAGGAATGGCCCCCAGGCTAAATCAGCTGAATATAGCATGCAAATGAAGCCATGCAAACAGGGCCGAGAGTGCAGTGTAAGAATAGTCTGGCAAATAAGACAGCTCTGAATATAGCAACCGGAAAAGACAAAATGCAACAGCAGCCCAGTGCACACAGAGATGGAGCAAGGCAGAGCTGCAATAGGTGGCCAATATGGGTGATAACAATGAAGTGGTGCACAACAACTGCAAACAACATTGCAGACCAAACACAGCAGAACTGCGCTATGGTTATGACATGTTTGCCCAGCGCTACACATTAGCTAGCCTGCAAGCAATTTTGCTATATTCAAAGCTCTTATGCAAATCAGCCTACTTAGGTAATCTGTGGGCAAACAGCCACATTAGCATCCATCTATGGCCTGCTTTGCATGCATTACCATGTAGGCTGCCCGGCGCTATTACATGGTGCACACAGCTCCACCTGTATGTCAGACTGGAACTAGTTGGTAGCTGCAGGCTGGGTGCACTCACAGCTCCACCTATATGTCACACATGATAAACAGTTCGGTAGCTGCAGGCTGGGTTTGGACACAGAAGCACAAACTATTGTGGCCCAGGGGACTAGCACCACAGGAATGGGTGGTTGTGCTGCATGCCATCGACATATTGTTATTCTTGCTACAGTGTGTATGAGATGGTACAGTACCAGTAGCTGGTATTGTAAGGGCCACAGCAGTGTCTATGGTGTGTCAGGCAACAATGACTGCAGCTATCCAAACAGTGACATGCACAGTTGCAGGTGTGTTCTGACAGTGGACACCACAGTCATACTTTCCTGTAACCCACATACACTGCTCTGATGGCATGGGATTCCCTACTATCATCACACATGGCTGGCCATTGTGATATGGAGCCTGGACAGGAGTGTGGTATGTGCCGGTGGGAGGCAGACACACACCTTCATACAGGCACACTGATGTGAGGGCATTCCCATCACTGGCACATGTGCACTGTGTGGACAGCCCCACTGTGTGGCAGCACCTACTATGTGATGCAGCCTGACCACCTGTACATCCTCCCTCAGTACCCTCCATTCTCCCAGTGCTGCATGTCTGTGCAGGATCATGTTGATGTACCCCTATGGGGACTGGACGTGTGCTGCATTGACACACTGACAAGGTGTCCACTGGGTGCTGGGGCACCCACAAATGCCTGGCAGGATTGGGACTGGTGTCAGATGATGGTGACGTGTGCGTTGCCATCTATGTGTAGCATGTCTCTTTATGGCATATGGAGGCCAAGGTGGCCTTCTGCCTCTCTGCCTCCTCATTGTCTTCAGTCATCAGGTGCACCATGATGCTGTTGTTGCTTATGGCCATGTTGCCTGTTGCTGCTGTGTCCATGCCCTCTATCCTTGTTTTGCCCAGAGTTAAGACTACCTTTTCTGGTGGTAATTTGTGCCACGCAAAGTGTCACACAAAGTCATGCAACACACTTTTGCAGCACTAACGCCTGAATATAGCATAGCATCTATATTCATGTACACACTCTCTTCTTTGTATGGTGCATACATTATACTTTTACCCATTGCAGATGGTCTCAGCATCTTAGGCATTATGGATTTAAATACTGGTTCAACTGGAGAAGATGGAAGGTTTGATACCTTTTATTGGATCAACAAGTGGCTTGTACAAAGATGGAATTATACACAAGCTTTTGGGGCCACACATGTCCCTTCTTCAGGTGCATTTTTACAAATACTGGTTCAACAAACTGCCTTTTTACCTATATCAACTGCTTACCCCTGTATCTGGCTTGGCACAACCTATGTTCTTATTTCAATAATAGATGCCTCATCTATAGGCCCAAAAGAAATTCTGGAAACTCACCTTCTGGTACAGGCTACCCAGGAATGGAATAACTTGCCCCTGCTTCCTATTCACCAGATAGTGTCTCCTCCACCAAACAGACACTCAAGACTGTTATTACATCTCATTATGATTGCACCCGATTTATACCCAACATTGTTATTGTCTCATGTTTAAATCAGCTATGCTCCTAGCACATCTACTGGGGGGTATGTCATTGTCATTGTATTTTACTGTGTATTGTGTTACCTGTGTACTGTTCCTTAAATATATTTCAATATATTTTACTTTTTTTATTCCTGCATAGAGGGAAGGGGTTTGGTCGCAGGTGAATCAAGGCACAAATAGGAGGAAAAAAAAATAAAGGAGATAACGGAAATCAAATCACAGGGAGGGAAGGGTATGCAGAGGACGGGATAGTGCAAGAAAATGGAAGGGGACAAATAGGAGGGGAACCCAAATTACATAAGTGTCAAGTAAGGACATGGAAAAGGTTAATGAAAGGGTGATGTCTAGGGATTCAGTTGTTGGTGGAGCTGACTGGGACAGAGGGAAAGGAAACAGTATGAAAGAAGAGTTGTCTCTTCCTGGAATGACGGCTGACCAGATTTGTCCAATGATGCACTGACCATGCAGATGGTGGAGGGAGACCAGGCTGTGAAGTGGGGTGGGAAGGAAAGATTTGCAAGGGAGAAGCCAAACAACGGCCTTCTCTAAAGTGCTGCTGGTTCCTAGAGCCACTACAGCAAAAAAGGTAGAATAAAGGAATTTAATTATTGACTTAGGGTCCAGTGTTGGGAACAGGAGGTTTGGGGTTATATAGGAATTGGGGGGTCTGGGATAATAGGACTCTCTACTCAATGGATAGGTTACACTTGAACAGGAAAGGAACTAAACTGCTTAGTGAAGGATTACTTTAGCAATAATCTAAAATTTAAATTGTCAGGCGGAGCATCAAGGGGCACAGTACCCATGGTTTTCTGGAGGATAGGCTTGTCAGCCACCCCATGTGAATGTAAATGAAATAAGGGAGACAGTAGTAGGTGATAAGAGGGAAAGAGATAAATTGTGGGAAAAGGGAACATTTCGAAATTAGGTAGCAAAGGATGGAGGAGAGGATGGGACTTACACTAGGGAGAAAAGGAATGAAGGAATAAACAAAATGGTGTGGGTTGTGTTCTTCAATACAAGAAGTCTAGGAAGCAAATGGTCAATCTGCAAGCCTTACTAGCAGAAGGAAGGAAGGTTGATTTGCTGCAGTCACAGACCTGGGCTACCCAAGAAACACAACTGGGATATTTCTATTCAGGATACACCTTGTTTAGAAAGGACAGAGAGAAAGGAAAGTGGGTGGCAGTGTGGGATCGTATGTGGGGATGGTATAACAGTTACAAGGAGAATATGGGGGGAGAAGACCTAGAGGCACTCAGGGTCCAGATACCTGTACATATGGCAAATGGAAGAAATTTAAGGTTGGGGATTGTATATACGAAGAACTATTGGTCAAAGCATCAGGGCTTGTTGGGACTGTGGGAGATTCTGGTATCTGGACTGAGTCCCTCCACATGTGTCTCAGCATTCCTGTTCTGTTAGGAATGAAAGGAATAAACAAGATTGGTGCAAGGTTGTGTTCTTCAATACAAGAAGTCTAGGAAACAAGATGGTTGATCTGCAAGCCTTACTAGCAGAAGGAAGGGTTGATTTAGTTGCAGTCACAGAGACCTGGGCTACTCAGAACCACAACTAAGATATTACCATTCCAGGAAACACAATGTTTAGAAAGGTGAGGGAGAAGGAAAAGGGGATGGTGTGGGACTGAACTTTAGGGAGGGTGTAATAGTTACAAGGGAGTCTATGGGGGGAGAAGATCTAGAGGTACTGAGGGTCCAGATACATATGACAAATGGAAGGAATTTGAGGTTGGGGATTGTACAGTACATATGAAGAACTATTGGTCAAAGTGCCAGGGCTTGTTGGGACAGTAGGAGCTTCCTATTATAGTCTGTGTACTTGCTTTCAAATTTGTCTAAGCAACAGTATTTGACTTCAACTTGTTTGTTTGGCATCTGATACCTGGACTGAGTCCCTACATGTGGGTCTCAGCATTCCTGTTCTGTTTGGGATTGTATATAGTCCTCTTCAACAGGATGGAGAAAAAGATAGAATGAGAAGGGCATGATTAGGCAAGAAGCAAAAAGCAAAAAAAAAAGGAGGAGGTGGTGATAGGGTAGACTTAAACTTGTCCAGGATAAATGGGAGTGTACCCATTAATGGCTGCAACAGGAGCCAATTGTTCTTTGATGCAGTTCAGGATGGGTTCATAGTATAATGGGTATATGAACCCACTAGGGAAGGTACACTCTAGATGTAGTGTTAACCAAGGGGGGACATATTAGAGATATAAAGGTAGGTGAACCAGTTGGTGATAGTGATCATCAGACAGTGGGATTCCAAATTGATATAGGAAAAGAGATCCTGAGACAAGTATTGGATTTTAAGAAATCTGACTTCAGCAGAATGGGCGGGATACTAAGGCAGAGTCTACCTAAGCTTAGAGAGGGTATGGACATGGACCAAACATGGACAATGATCAAGGATGGGATCAGGGAAGCCTCAGAAATTTGCCCTAGGGAGGGAAAAAAGCCAAATCCAGGAGGCCAGTTTAGCTCAACAGAGATGTTGGGAGGGTGATGAAAGAAAAGGAAGTGTCATATAGGATGTATAAGATACCCCAGAAGTAAAGAAATGGGGAATTATATGTGAAAAAGTCAAAGGAGGTGTGGTTAGGCAAGTAAAGGTTAGAAAAGAGCTATAAACTGTGGAAGGAATAAAAGAATGGGATAAGACCTTCTCCAGCTACATTAGGGAAAAGAAGGCTACTAAGGAAGGTATAGTTAAATTAAAGAAGGGTGAGAGTTAGTGGAGAGCAGTAGGGATAAAGCAGAAGTGCTGAATGAAGACTTCTGCTCTGGCTGTACTAAAGAATAAGATGGATCATTGTCACAAAGAAAGATGGGGTGGGAGGAACGAGTATGTAAGATGTAAGGATCACAGCAGATCATGTCAATGTAAGGATCACAGCGGAAACTTAAGGTGGACAAGTCCCCAGGATCGGATGGCATGCACCTCAGAAAATAGCTACAGAACTGGTGGAACCACTAACTGACCTGTTTAACAGTTCATTGGATATGGGGGTGCTGCCTTTAGAGAGAACAGCACATGTAGTTCTGCTGCATAACAGAAGACCTAGAAATAACACGGAGAATTATAAGACTGTCATTTTTTTATTTTGCTTTTGTTTTTTTAACCAGGAGACACACATTAAGTTGAAGCTTGTTTACAGGTGTGACCTGGGAGCACAAGGAAGTTAAGTGACTTGCTCAGGGTCACACAATATGCAAGTGAGGGCTGTGGAATTCAAACCCAGGTCTCCAGGTTTGCAGCTCAGAGCCTTAAACCACTGCGCTATACTGCCCCCTTAGTTTGATATTTATAGTGAGTAAGCTAAATGAAACTATCTTGAAAGAGAGGTTGGTTGAATTCCGTGAGGTTAACTGGCATCAGGATGATAGGCAGCATGGGTTCATGGGTGGGAGATCGTGCCAGAACAACTTGATTAACTTATTTGACTGGGTGACAAAAGCATTTGACAGAGGGCAGACAGTAGATATAAGAGGTTAATTAAAAGTTGGAAGATTTAGTGGCAGGTAAAAAATTGACATGGGGTAGCAAACTGGCTCAGTGGAAGAACCTAAGGAGTGATGGTGGGTGGAGAGCATTTAGAATCAAGGGAAATAATCAGTGGGGTGCTGCCGCAGGGATCAGTACTAGGACCTTTGTTGTTTAACGTTTTCATAAATGACAAAAGGGAGGGCATAAGAGGTAAGATCCGCTTTTTTGCAGATGACACCAAATTCTGTGGGGGGGTGAACACCAAGGAGGATACAAGAGAATTGAAGGGAGGCCTTGCAAGGTTAGAAAGATATCCTCTTATTTGGCAACTGGGGTTCAATGCAAAGAAGTACAAAGTCATGCACATAGACTGCAAAAAACGAGGGCCAAATACATGCTGGGATAGGTGAAGGCAAAAGAATTGGAGGAGGAAAAGGATCTGGGAATTCCTATAACTAGCAATCTTAAACAGACTGCACACTGTAAAAGAACAGTGGCCAAGTCAAACAAGATGCTAGGGCATACAGCCTGGGGTTCACAAGGAAGGAAGGAGGTGATCCTCCGCAGTATCCCATGAATACAGCAACTCAAGTACAGTGAGTCAATTTGGGTGACTTAAAATAACGAGTGTGGAATGGGCTATGTGCTATTAACAGCATATAGTAAATTCAGCACTTTCATTGCGGTAGGGAGTAGGTATTTTTTGAAGAATATTGGTAGTTGTTTCTTGGGCCAGGGTCAAGCTGGCTGTCTGGTGTACTGGTTAGAGTCACCGCCTGTGTGGCTGGTGGACCTGTGATCAGGACTGGCTGTGGTGATTCTTTTTTTGGTTGTTGTTTTAATTTTTATTTTGCAATGTTGTCTCCCGTTCCACCCGACATTGTGAAACGGTTAACTGTGCTGGGGTATTGGGGCACACAGTGGGGAGTATTCTTACAGTGGGGAATATTCTGCAGTCTCAGTTTGTTTTATTTATTAAGGAGAGTGCAACAGTGCATTGGGCAAAGCCCCCCACATGTGTGCAGTTTCCTAAGTTTGTGGCTCTGATCTGGGCTGTCTGATTCCTGAGTTTGCAGCTCTGAACTGGATTGTGTGATTCCCAAGTTTGTGGCTGGAAGTCACTATTTTGATGCTCGCCCTTTTTTGTATGGGGTGTGTTTGTCTTCAGTGTTTTTTTCCACCCATGTCTTCCTCACTTCTTAGTTTTCACTGATATCACATAGAACCTCCTCCTGCTCTACAGATTCATGGTGCAGACACATCTGGATAATTGTGTGCAGTATTAGTGTCCCTATATGAAAGGGATGTAAGTTATACTGAGGCGGTACAGAGAAGAGCCACAAAAAGGATTCTGGGGCAACAGGACAAATCATATGACAATAGCTTGAACAGCCTTAATATGTATTCACTGGAAGATAGAAAGGATGGAGGACATTACTGAAACCTTCAAATATAAAAATGGTGTTAACAGGATGGATCTTACAAATGTCTTTAATTTGGGTGATAACAGAAACACAAGGGGCAGACTGACATACTGGCTCGAGGAAGGTTCAAGAAAGAAATCAGAAAATACCCCTTTGCACAGCGAGTGGTGTTGAGGTGGACCAAACTGCCGGTAGAGGTTGGTCAATCATAAGATAGTCAAAGGATTCAAGTTGGGGTAGATTGAAGTGGAGGGTTGTAGTTAATGGAGAAGGGGGATGGGACTCACTGTGAACAATTTACACAGTGGGACCATATCCAGCAGACTCGATAGACCATATAGCCTTCTTCTGCTGGCAATTATGTGTGCTCACATGTATACCATTTTCTGTTTTTCCTTTGTCCTTGCAAACTCCCCCAAGTCCCCAGTCATATCTGTAAACAAGACTTTCCTTTAATCTACCTGGTTAAATAATTTCAATAAATCAATGAATATGACAATAAATGAGAGTAAGCCCAACCAGATAATCAACAATGAAACAGTAGTTAATATCCAGCAGTCTATAAAACAGATGTGCAACACAGCAGTATGTAATAATACAGGAAGCAAAATAAAAAGAGTAGACCAAATGATACAGGCAGGGCAGGGAAAAAAAAAAGGAAATGAATGGGGCAAAGCAATAGAGGAAGGAGCTCCCAATAGCTCACAGAAAGGTAGATGGACAAGCCTGAAAGGGAGGGGGTGGTGAGCTATTGGGCAAACTATTTAGAGGAAAAAGAGCAGAGACATGTACTATGTGGAGAATTGATAGAAGAAGTTAACCCATTTTCCCTGAATTTATATGGCCACTTTCTGAAGATGAAATGTATCTTTTTTTTTTTTTTTTACTTGTATGGTTTTGGCTCCACTAGGTATTGTGTATTGGAAATACAGGTTTTAGTGAACAAACCAAATAAGCCAACTAAACATGCCCCCTATACAAAGAAAAAACAAATTCTGGTCAGAGCCACAACTGCTGCTCATGCATTAATTAGATAAAAGATAAAGAATTACTATGAGGCTTTGTTGTACTTGTATTATTGTGATGTAAAAGTCCCACATTTATATCTCAATAGTAGAAAAATAAAAAGAGAAGCATAAACATCGAGGTAATGCAGTAATAGGTGCTGTTGGTTCTAGACATACAGACCCCCTTGAAATACACATACACACACACACACATATGGCTTGCTGCACCAAATTAATCAGTGATGGAAATGTTGCATGAAAAAATAGACATAGGCAATTTCAAACCTTCTTTGCTTTTGGAACTTAAAAAGCAAAGTGAAGGTAAATCTTGTCAGACTTGCTTCTCACTACAAATTTAAAGCGAGGGTTTATTCATCACTGGTAAAGTTGAAATTGTTAATTGCAAAGTTGGATTTGTCTTGATCCCTCAATTTGTATCACATAACAGCTGGTGATATATTTGACAGACATGAGCAATAACACAATTGCACATATCTGCAGAATGACTGATTTACAGCAGCCCATCCTTGACCCACACTATAATTCACAATACTACACTTGATAAAAACAATCTCATAGTAATTCATTATGAACTACAACTACTACTGAGAACATATTAAACAAGATTTCAGTGCACTCTGTGCTGTCCAGTTTCTATTTTTTTCATTGCTTGATAGTTCAGTTAGGCAGAGATTTTTCTGTTGGAAAAGAAACATTTATGTGTTATGTGTGGTTTTGAATAGAAAAACGGTAGTGCAGTGTTCACAGTGACAGGATTTCTATTAGTGAACTACTAATAGCTGATCAGGGGGATACTGATCACATGTGCATATAATTGAACTCTTGTTAGTTTATGCTCAGTAGTGGTTCATAAATTATTGCTAAGGGCTTATCAAATGAAAGAAATGCATGTCATGAATAATAGACCTCAACAACAAAAGATACTGTACCAAAAATCACGTTATAAAAGTGTTCACCATGCGCTCAGCTTACCTGACATTGTACTGTAGCAATCTATTAGTTCTTAAGTGTTACTCATAAACACATTGTTTTGCTAAAACAAATGAACACAATGCTCACCTAAAATATACATTAACCTTCAGGCTGCCAGAAGATTTAGAATGTATAGGTTTTTAGGACAAGATATCTTATTGGCAGAAGCCTGAGGGTTAATAGAAAACGTCTATACAACTTTTCCATTTAACCAATGTACATAAGTGATAGTGAAGCAACAGGGAATATCATCACCAGTTTTGAGTAGGCACCACATCGCACTCAGTAGACTCTAATGATGACATGTAGCTGTTTTTTATATTACATTTATTATTCTTTGTTTTGTTACATAAATACTGTGTTATTAAGAAAAAACTCTGACCTGAGATTAAAGTACTGTAACATTAACATTAAATAAAATGTTGTGATTGTGAAATGCATTATATTTTAACCTTGTTGCAGGTTACAATGGTGAAAATAAAGACAAAACCATGTCTAATGGGGACTTTTAAATTATTATTCAAATCAAACATTAATATTCCTTCTTAATGTGGAGTCAGTGTGGGAAAAACAGTGAATTTCTAAGGTACAGTTTTAATTCATAAAATACACTCTGTTTACAGTTGAGTAAAGCTAGACTTATCTTGTATTGGCATCAGAGTAACTGCCAATATGTAAATCATAGCAAAAAGGGTAAACTTATTAAAATTAAGAAGACAAAGCACATGGGTAGCATATTATGACATGGTTAAACAAAATGGCCCAGATATTCAAACTGCGCCAGACTGTGGCGCAAGCCTGGGCGCAGCTCAACTTGGATGCACAGGGGTGTGGCCTGGGTGATATTCAATGGAGCTGTGCTATGGCTCAGCAGCTTTGAATATCGCACCCTGGCCACCCCCACTGTGCATGGTGCAGTGGCACTGCACCAGCGCAAGTGGCTAGAGTGGAGCATGGAGATGCGCTAGGGCAAGTGCCATTGCGCCATTCACAGCACCTGCGATATTCAAAAGGGAACATGCAAATGGGGCCATAATTTATGCAAGGCACGGCTGGGGCCATTTGCATGTCATTATGGCCCCATTTGCATCCCATTAGCATGCAGGTGCACCAATCCCCGATGACTTGCACCTGGCGCCCTGCCAGGCAGCAGCCGTCGGGGACCGACACTCCCTGCAGCCCGATCGCGGGCATTTGTCTAAAACAAAAATTCTCGTCTAATATCCCTGGTGGTCCAGTGGACCGCTATGTGCCTGATCGCGGGCATCGGTATAATAAACCCCCCCATTCAATATCCCTGGTGGTCCAGTGGACTGATCGCTGCCCGATCACGACATCTGTTTAACTCACCCCACAATATCCTGGTGGTCAGTGGACGCACTCTGCCTGATCGCGGGCATCTGTAAAACATAAAAATGACCTATTACTCTGGTGGTCTAGTGTGCCCCACCCCGCCCGCCACTGGGCCCCACCTCCTGCTCCCCCAGTCAGCCGGCGGGCAGCAGTACCCACATGCCTGTCGCCCCGCCGCCTGCCGACTGACGACAGCTCAGTAGGGCTGTATGCCATTGGTTCACAGCGTAGGCCAATGGTTGTGCAGCCACTACCGTACTACACATTCATGTGTGAATGATTCATTCACATATCTGGACTGTGTAGTATGGTATGGGCTGCATGCCTATTGGCTCACTCTATGAACCAGGTGGTGCAGCCCCACCAAGCTGTTAGGGCGCTGGGCGGCAGTCGGTGGGGTGCTGCTGCCCGCCAGCTGACCGGGGAGAGGGGCTGTGGGGCCAGTGGTGGTGGTGAGGGGGTACACTAGAACACCAGAGTAATAGTCATTTTTATGTTTTATAGATGCCTGCAATCGGGCAGAGTGCGGTCCATAGAGATGTATTAGTTAAATACACCTCAGCTGGAATGCTATCTGGCCCTGGTGCATTTCTTCGTTTCACTGATTTTATAGTTATATAAACGTCTTGGATGGAGACCAAATATTTTAGTTTTTGGCTATGTTCTACAGTTGGTAAAATCGGGACCACACCAGAATCCAAATTGGGATAAAAAATAAATTAGAAAAATAATTTACCCAGTCATCTTCATTAATATAAGAATCTATTGATTCCTTGAAGCTGTTTGTGCCTTTTGCTACCATCTTCCAAAATTCTTTGGCATTCCTTTTCTCGACTGCCTCAAGCATCTTCCCCCACAACTCTATGTAATACTGTGTGGTGATTCGGTCTGTCTTTAAACACGTTTACAGTATAAGTGAAGCGCTGCAGATACATACTGTATGTGCAGGAGTTAAAGTACAACTGGCCACTGGATTTCCCCCTTTTCTGAAAGATTAATCTGCTCTATATGCCCCTTAAGACAGTCTGATTGATAACATCATATTAAGGTCAGTCCTGGTTTGGGGTAATTTTCTTTTTGCCAAGGCTTTTCTAGTTTTATGGACTTTCTTTGCTGGATTTGTCCAGGCTCTGCTCTATTGGATTAATGATTTAATGATTTTGAATCCAGTGGAGGGAGGCTATGAGGGACTGCAGGGAAGTGAGGGATGAGGAAGACTAATTTGGCTATCTACACAGATCTTTGCCTATGACAGTACATTATATATATTGTTATGAGAGGGTGATACGGAATTCACTTGCCAGTCAGAGCTGTTTTGTAACAAAAAAAAATGCCATCTGAGAGGTGGTATTTTGCAATGTTATTAACTACGTTATTTAACCTCCCCTGTATGCATGTGTATATGTGTGTGTATGTGTGTGTGTGTGTGTGCGCGTGTGTGTGTGTGTTGTTCCTTAACTTATCAGATAATTTCACTATTAAGGGGTTGTAATGATCTTTTGTGCTGAAGCAACTAATAAGCACATTGTTATTTTTCCCTTTATTTTTGTTAATGGTTGGCTTTTAAATGTTGAACTTTATGGGGAAAGAAAGACAATAAACAAATACATCTTTGATGTGAAATGAAGCCAAAATTGCATGACATTTATCTCTTTCTCTGAAAACATGGAAACAGCACACTCTGGCAGGCTATGCACTATGCCCCCACTGTTTCACTCAAAATTGGCTTTATCAAGGGTCATATTTTACTCTTATAGCTTCTAAGTGGTTTTCCTTTTATTCATCACCTTTAAGTGTCCTGCTATATTTGCTCCCCTTTTCTACCTTCTAATTTCCAGATAATTTAGGGATGTATACAGTGGGACAGATTTCGGACAGTTTAGATTGTAATTATTCAGCCAGAGACTGGGATTTGTGATCCTGTGTGCCAACTGCCACAAGTTAGACCAACATTTTCTGGTTTAGCTTGTGGCAGTCCCAGGGACCCTTTTCACTGGGCTTGCACCAAAGAGTTGGCACAAGCTGCCATACATTGGGTAAAGTGTGTCATACTGTAACTGCACCTGACCTGCCAAAATCAGGTGCATTTGTGGCAAAGGTCATTGGCACAGCTGTGTCAAAACAAGGGTTTGACTTAAGACTTTATGCAAGCTCTGCATCCCCCTTGGAAAATCAGGCCCAGTGTGAATATATGTGAGTATATTTAGTATGGAAATAAAAGTAATACTACACATGTATTTTCAAATTTTCAATGCTGTTCTTTCTCTCTACTTTATAGGATTACTCCTACAGACAGTTATCCTGGTGAGTGGTTCTTACACACGAACCATGCAAATGGTTTTCAAGTGGGTCCTATGCTCTTTGTCCTGGTATATAGGAGCAGGGTGTATTAAGAACTAAACAGGGTTGCAGCTGTCCTTTCAGCTTTTTCTTGTGCATAGTGACCTAGTAGGAGACTGCATTACAGATCAATACTTCTTTTTATTTTTTTTACTTTATATTTATTTGATTTTACTGTATGGCAAGAATACAGCACATTATCATATAGGCAGGCAAACAGACATAATACAAGCAATTCTTGAAAATGCCTTACAACAGTTTTACAGTACTTCTTTTATACATGCCCCTATTTCTGGTTACAATATAAGGGGGTTAGCTATTATATATCTATATTTAATATTTTTCAACACTGGCTGATCACTGCCAAGAGCAGGGAGTATCCAAGATCGTTTAAAAGTATTAAATATAAGTCCCTATCATCACGATAGATACCACTCCCTATCGATATCTGTGATCACAACAATAGAATTATAGCTTCATTATTTAGTATGTTTACTATTATTTTTAACTTTCAGCTAAGCAATATATCAACATTTTAACTGTGTGTCTGCAACAATCTAAGGCTAATTTAGATACAGTACTCTAATTTAACTGCCTCTATTTTAATAAAACAATAATTTTTGGCTTTTTTTTTTTAAAGGACAAAACCCCAATAAAGAAAGAGATGCATCTCAAGCCATGAGACAAAACTGTCTAATGGGAGTTTTTGTCAAGGTATAGCTGGATTCTTTTCTTGGAAATAGGCAGTCTCTACCACACCTAAGTATGGTTTAAATTTGGGGAGAAGAAAATAAGAAGAGTCAGTACTTAGCACTTAGTCACTGTCCCCGTTATCACTGCCTGATTCTAGTCCCTTAGATTGGAATTCCTTCTCGATCCAATCGACGTACTTTCCAGCTTCTCTAGGGTCCGCGAATTGGTAGCTCTTCCCACCATAAAACAGCTGAAGACTTGCTGGCAAAGTCAGGACATGCTGAACCCCTAGCTGTCACAGGCGGGAACGTGCCCCATCAATGGCCTTCCTTCTCTGCCGTGTTGCATAGCTTAAGTCCGGAAAAATGTGCACTGTGTTCTCCTTCCACTCCATTGTGCCTGATTTCTTGGCTTGGGAGATAACAAAATCTCTTTCCATCACCGACCCTAACATCACCTAGGGGTGTCCGAGTAGGTATATTGTAGCCATCTGTTGCCTTGCTCCATGGCGATCCTGTAGGCTCACAGCACTGAGAGATCAGAGTTTGGCAGTAGGTCCCAGAGGAGGATTTAACAAATTTGAGTATGTGTTCTCCTTCTGCTTGTTCTGGAATACCTAAGATATGAATATTTGCTGCCGAGATAGGTTTTCAAGATTTTCTGTTAACTCACGAGCGCCCATTCTCTTTTATGAGGTCTGAGAATGTCATCATTGCTGCTGAAGCGGATTTTACCGCTGCCTGGGTATCCCCTTCAAGTTTTTGAGTTTTAGTATCTAGTATTTTTAATTGGCTCGCGAAGTCCTCCATTTTGCCATCTAATTTCTGGATGGCTTTCAGTAGTGCAGTGTTAGTCGGCTGAGCTGTCTCCTCATCAGGCCCCACGCCACCATCTTTGCTGGTCTCAGATCTAGTGTGTCTCTCAGGCGGGCTGTGTCTCTTCCAGCTGCTGCCTTATTATTTCTCCCCATAGCTCTAGAACTGTTCACAGTAGGTCCGATAAACGCAGTCGAGGTGATCAGAATCGAAATCCCTATCGATCTAGGACGTTAGATTTTTGCTTCAAAGAAGTTTTCAGCATAAAATGCCTGTTGTAAGTTTAGCAGTTGCAGAGCTTGTACTAGAAGCTGTTGCTTGCTTGGCTGCTGGCCACGCCCCCCCAATACTTCTTTTTAAATTTTAATCATTTTATATTATTACAATTTTGCAAGATTTGGTGATCATTGTTTTGTTACTTTGTGTGTTGTCTCTTAAATTTTTTGCACAATATTGTACCCATCACATGATTTCTTGGTGTATCTAAGGGTTGCAACAGCAGGGGTCACTCACTCTTAATAAAGTTCATTTTTGAGTGAAAAGTTGGCGTAGTGCACCCTGCCTGAGTATGCTGTTTCTATGTTTCCAGAGAAAGAAAGAAATATCTTCAATTTGCAAGTTTGTGTTTGTTTCATTTATGGTGGTGAGTGCTGTGCAGTTTTTTGTTTCTTGGTCTACGAAGCAAAAACTATACATATTGACGTGGACCTTCAGTTATAGGAGTAACAGGCAATGCCCTTCCTAGTCTAATACAAGCTTGGAAAAGGAGCTGCAATATGCAGTGTGTGTGATGAAGCATCAGATCTGAGTGACTCAAACTGGTATAACTTGATGGTATCTAAACATTTTTTAAGACTCTCTCAGAAGATAACAGGTCACAATTCTGACATGAAGTTTTTTTTTTTCCGCTGGTGTTCACTTTGTGTCAGAACTTATCAGTAGACATCTGCATCACTAGCAGTAGTGAAATGGAAAAGGTTTATAAACAGATAATCTTAAAAGTTATTCTGTATTCTGAGTATTGTGAAACAAACATCAAGGATTGCATGGAAGTAGAATAGCTTACCCAGCAATGTGCTTGCGACTGACAACATTAACTCAGATTGTAACACGGCTCACTGTCGTCCGCTGAAATGCAGTGCCAGGATTCGCCGAATGGCCACAGCTGACTGAAACTGAGAGGGTATTAAGCCACAGGTAACACCCGCTTGGTCAGTACCAGCTGTGGCCATGGAGACACCAAAGGGTAGCCACCCGCTCTGTCACCACCGCGAGCCTCCACCGGCGGCGCTACAGAGCTGCCAAGCCCCGCTGTCCTCCGCGGCACCCAGAAGCATCCGACCTGAAGGCAGCAGGCACTCAGCACGAGCCCCCCACCCACCACGCGCCTGCAACAAGCCGAAGGAGAGACAGACCTTCTCTCCGCGCCAGTCCTGGAACCCCAGTGACCCACCCACCCAGGAGCCCAGCAGTGCACCTCCGATGCCACAGCCGCAGGAGCCTGACAGCCAGCCCACGTCTCTGTCCCGTGTCCTCTGTCCGTAGGGCTGCCGCTGCTCGCCGGAGGTGATGCCAGTGCCCACTCAGTCACCACCGCAAGCCCCCACTGGCAGTGCTACAGAGCCGCCAAGCCCCGCTGTCCTCCACGGCACCCAGAAGCGTCCGCCCCAAAGGCAGCAGGCACTCAGCGCCCCCCCGGTCCCCGACCACGCGCCTGCAGCAAGCCGAACCAGAGACAGACCTCCTCTCCGCGCCAGTCCTGGAACCCCAGTGACCCGCCCAGCAGTGCACTTCCGATGTGACAGCCACAGCAGCCTGACAGCCAGCCCATGTCTCTGTCCCATGTCCTCTGTCCATAGGGCTGCCGCTGCTCGCCGGAGGGATGCGGTAACATAGGCTCGTTGTTGCGCGACGAGCCTATATATTGCGCGTAATCACCAGCACTCGGGCTCGCCGGGATTAATGCCCGGGCGGTTGACCCTCGGCTGCGCCGTCAGGCACCAAAACCCCCAGCCGGGCATTAATCCACTGGGCAGAGCCTCCTCTGGTGATTAATGCTTACTTAGACTAGATACATACATGAAAGTGCTTTATTTATTTTATTATTTAAAATCTATTTTACCAGAAGAGTCATTTGGAATAAACTCATTTTCAAATGCACTCTGGATTAGACTGGAAGAAACAATAAATTACAGACAGCTATAAACAGAGGTATGAGTGAACTGTCTAAATACATTGTTCATTCCAAACATGTACATGTAGTACACGTACCAGTACAAGTGTAATTAATAAGCCATGAGGCAAATACATACTCTGACTGGCTGCTTTACCAGGTGTTAATCCTTCAGAAATGCCTGGTACAGCTCAGAGTGCCACATGTGTTTGTAAATTTTATTTAAAAAAAAAAAAAAAAAAAAAAAAGCATTTTCCCTCTTACCAATGCGACTGGGCCACCCTTCCCCAGCTGTCATTATTCACCAGGAAATTACCAGGTTTTCCATCATTATTGTTAAAGTGGGGGGATTATCAAGATGGGCAAGCAGCCTTCTTCCATCTCAAATGCTTGGTTACAACATAAAGAGAGACTGCGGCCATTTGTGGCGAGGAAGCTGTTACAAATAAAAATGATATACAGTAAGCTAAGAAAATATTTTAAAGTTTGAAATACAGGCTACAAAAAATATTAGTATCAGTAAAAAACCTGGAAACCTCACTGTGTGCATTACTTAGCTGTGCATGTTGCCCTTAGTGCTGCTTCTTGGTTCTGCCTGCCAACTGTTCTCTGCTAGTTTGTAACAGTTTTGCATTTCATTCATTAACATTGCTGTTTTTGCAATCCTTTAGACTATGCCATTTTTCTGCACTGCTTTTATGATTGCTTCTCCACCATTGCACCTGGAAACAAGCTCTGGCTAACTGTGCTCTCCCATTCAGCAACAATTTCTAAATTAATACTGGCCAGAGCAAAACCGATAAGACAAGAAATCTTAGTTCAAATCCTGGTTTTGCTTTTAGCTCACTACTGTATGTGACCTTGTCAGTTGATATCCCTGAGTTGTAAGGCCTCATGACTACAAAAGCAGATTGTGCCAGGACTTCACTTTAAATTAGAAATTGCACCTGGGTTAGTTTATCTTATAAAAAGTTTCTAAATAATAAGAAGTAATCATAACATTGTATTCATAATGATTGGTGGAGACAAACTTATACAGAAACTAACAAGCAACATTATGCCTTGAAAATAGTTTGCATGCCATTCACAGTGTCAGTGGCTAAGTAGATAGCATGCTTTCTTTGCGATTAAAGGATCATAAAGTTGTGGGTTCTAGCCCCACACCAGGTACTTGGGGTAATACCCCTGACAGCAGTTATAAAATTTTGCAAGTAGTGTTTTATTATCAATAACAATAAAATAAAAAAATAAAGGTTGTTCAGTATAACTATCTACAGATACTGTACAGAGAAGACAACATCCTTCAACTGAGGGTGTCTCTAATTTCAAGTTTCAGTCTCTCTCCAGCAAAAGATTGCTGCTCTTTTTAGAACAAGTCTTTGCCTGATAATTAACTTTTTCATCCTGAGCTCATTGATGAGACATCCTGTTTTTCACAGTACTTGTATGTGTCAAAGTTCTTGTCAGTTTCTTTGTAGAGCAGGCTTGCAAATAGAACAGTGTCCCAAACTGGCCGCCTGCTGACAGCTCTGCAAAGAGTTTGCAAACAAGCCTGAGAGGAGCTCAAACTGCATCTCAGGTTACATAGAAACATAGAAATTGTCAGCAGACAAGGACTGTTAGGCCCATCCAGTCTGCCCGTAGGCTCTATACATGTATGTGTCCACTCACCCTAAGTGGTCAATGGCTTTTCATCACTCCCTTCCCACCAAGATTCCTTTGTGCTTGTCCCAGGCATGTTTAAACCCCTCCACTGTGCTTGCCCCTACCACCTCTTATATCAGACTATTCCAGAGTTCACCACCTCTCTGTGTAGCAAACCTTCTGCATGTTACCTCTTAATGTACCCCCTACAATTTCTGACGTGCCTCCTCATTCTGGTATCTTTTCTACATTGGAAAGGTTCCCCACTTTCACCTTGTTTATGCCCTTTGAGGTACTTGATTTTGATTTTTATTTGTATACGGGTAAGTACACTGGGATACAATCCCTTTACAGGTATGACCCATGGTTGGTCAAGGTACATACAAAGACAACATAAAACAAATGAGACATGATACACATCATAATTAATAGGAATATAAATTCCATGTCAAAAACATTAGTATAAAAACTCTAATACAATTCAACTATTGTGCAAAAATTCCATATCACAGGAACTGTAGTTTCATATCTTAATATTTAAGCTGTATGCCTTACCCACCTTGTCGTCATTATCGTTCTCACTATTTATTGTTGTATTTTTTATGTACTACTGTACTACTGTTCTGTCACAACCTTGTCACATATGTATTTGAACTGTTTTCTTCTCATTACTTCACCCTTGTAACCCCTACCCCCAGGGCGCATCTGGAATCGAGCGGTACTCCGCTCAGTATGCCTTCCTGGTAAATCTCTTAAATAAATAAATAAATATCTAATATAGCAATCAGAAGAATATCAATCTAAGTAGCATCTGCATTTAAACAAATTCTTGAAGTGAGTCCTTAGGACTATTGTAAAAGACCTATAACTACCCATACCTCTTATGTGTACTGGAATGTCATTCTATATTTTAGGTGCACAGTATGCAAACGATCGCTGTCCTCTTGAGGTATACATAAATGGAACTTTTAACATAGCTAAATGCCTCAGGGAGGCAGTATAGTGCAGTGGTTTAAGGCTCTGAGCTGCAAATCTGGTGATATCCAGCAGACCAGACCTGGGTTTGAATCCCACAGCTTCCACTTGCAGACTGTGTGACCCTAAGCAAGTCACTTAACTTACCTGTGCTCCCAGGTCGCATCTGTAAAAAAAAAAAAGTTCTCAGCTTAGTGTGCTAGTCCTGGTTAAACAACTAACAAAATCCCCTGATGATCTAGTATGTGATTTAAAACTAAGAGTCGCAAGCTGATTTTTTAAATTTTAAAGGCATCCCTGATTGTTGTGTTTTATAAACAAATTTGGATAATGCAAACTTATAATAATGTTCAACTGATAACCATCCAAGATTCTCCAGTATAGTGCAATGATGTACACTATTGGGTATTAATAATGCAAATCTTCCTATTTTGTATAGCAATACCGATTTTTGCCTTGCTGTGCTATAAGGAGCATTATCCACCACTATTGAGGCATAGTACAGAATAGGCAGCACACATTGGTTAGCTATAGCCAGACATGCCTCATCTGTCAAAAAACTATGCAACCTATATACTAAAGCTATTTTAGAATATATTTTAGTTTTAATAGCATGTATATGTGACTCATACGTTAATGTTGAATTCAAGACTACTCCCAAATACTTAAAGCTGCTTACATTCTCATACAGAACCCCATCTAATGACTCAACTTGTAAACCAGAACCAGCAATTTTTAGCTTAATAGGAAAACCAAATACCATGGTTTTGGTTTTTTGCTTATTTAGTAATGATTTATTACTTATCAGCCAATTTTGCATTATTTTAAGTTCCTTAGTCAGAGTTACATTAAGTTCTGACAGTGTTTCCCCATAACTATAGACAACAGCATCGTCTGCATAGATAACAACATGGGCATTCTTAATAGATGAAGTAACTGAGTCAAAAAATTAAGAAAATAAAATTGGCCCCAATATGGAGCCTTGTGGGACTCCACACTTAACCAAAGCCTTATCAGATAAACTACTGCCAATCTTCACCATCTGATACCTGTCTGAAAGATAATTTGATATCCAAGACAATACTGGAGTCCCCATCCCTAGACAACTAAGTCTCTCAATTAAAAGAGAATGATCCACCAAACAATGCCTTGGTCAAGTCCACGAATGTGGCCCTCTCCATACCCTCATGGACTGCACTTGTGAACTCGACCAAGGCACTCTCAACACCCCTCCTCTTTCTAAAGCCATTCTGGCATGCGATAATAGACCATATGCTTCCACATAGTCAGACAATTGCCTAAACACTATCTTTTCCTATAATTTAGCTAAATGTTAAGCTTAAATGTTTCTATCATGTCACCCCTTTCTCTCCTCTCCTCCAGTGAGTACATATTGAGGTCTCTTAGTCTCTCCTCATATGTTTTGTGGTGCAAACCATGCACCATCTTTGTCACCCTTCTATGGACAGCCTCCACCTTGTTTATGTCCTTACACATGTGTGGTCTCCAGTACTGCACGCAGTACTCCAGGTGAGGCCTTACCAGTGTTTTATAATATGGCATCACTGCTTCCCGCCTCCTATTAATAATACCTCTGCCTATGCACCCCAGCATGCCACTGGCCCTCCTTGCAGGCTTTGTGTACCACTTTGATACCTTAAGGTAATCAGATATGATAACCCTTAGGTCCCTTTCCTCTTTGGTGACAGTCAGCACCTCCTCCCCATACTGTAGCTCTCCCCAGGGTCCCCCCCTACCAAGGTGCATTATCTTGCACTTTTTGCATTGAACCTCAGTTGCCACATGTACGACCATTTCTCAAGCTTCTTCAGGTCCCTCTTCATTTTCTGCACCCCTTCTGGAGTATCCACCCTGTTGCAAATCTTGGCATCATATGCAAATAGGTAGACCTTTCCTTCCAGCCCCATCTGCAATGCCACTAATGAAGACATTGAACAGGACTGGTCCCAGTACTGATCCTTGTGGCAGTCTGCTGGTCACCCCTCTCTCCCTGGATTGGATCCCATTTACCACCACCCTCTGCCTTCTGTCCATTAGCCAGTTTCTAATCCAATGTATCACCTTATTCCCAATGCCCAGAGTACTCATCTTGTTAACCAGCCTTCTGTGTGGGATAGTATTGAAGGCTTTGCTTGAAAATCTAGGTAGGCGATGTCTACGGCCCCTCCCTGATTCACTTCCCTAGTCACCCAATCAAAAAATATTTCAGATTCATTTGACAAGACCTTCCTGATGTAAATCCATACTGTCTCAGATCCTGGGCACCAATGGATTCCAGGTGTGCCACTATCCTTTCTTTCAGCAGTGTCTCCATGATCTTCCCCACCACTGAGGTGGGGCTGACTGGCCTGTAGTTCACCTTCCCACCCTACTGCCACTTTTGTGCAGTGGGACTACATGTGCCCCCTCCAGTCCTCTGGAACCATGCCTGTGTTGAGTGACTTTGAGAACAGGGTGGCCAGAGGCACTGCTGGTTCCCTCTGCAGCTCTCTTAATATCTTTGGGTATATGTCATCTGACCCCATGGCTTTATCCACCTTCAGCTTTGTGAGTTCCTCCAGAACTCTCTCCACTGTGAATGGACTGGTATCCACTTCTCCCCCCAATTGCCTCTGCTCCCCAAATGTGGTCCTTGACCATCTCCCTCCTCAGTGAATACTGACCAGAAGTATTTGTTCAGTATTTCTGCCTTGTCTAGATCCTCCTCCTTACATTCTCCCTCCTCCCATTTGGGCCTCATAATCCCGCCCCCCCCCACTTAGTTTTTCTTCTATTGCTGATGTTCCTATAAAATGTCTTGTCTCCTTTTTTCACAGTCCATGCTAAACCCTCCTCTGTCTGTGCCTTGGCTTTCCTAAAAGCCTTCCCTGCTTCTCTTAGACATTCAAGGTACACCTCCCTGTCCTCCTCACATTGGGTCCCCTTATACTTCCTGAAACATGCTGTTTTAGCCCGTACTTTGTCTCTCACCTCTTTAGAGAACCATAGTGGTTTCTTTCTTCTTCCCCCTTTGGCCACTATCCTAGTGCACTGGTTAGTTTACTTATTTATTTCATTTTTGTTAACCAGGTAGGTGCACTAGCCAAAAAAATGACTATTTTCAGGCAAAACCTGGGAGAGTATAACAATTAAGAGACAAATACATTGCATAAGTACAGGAAAATTACATAAGGGGCAAATCAAACCATCTGTACAGATTATACATACAGCCAAGCAACATAACATAAGGTAAAACATTACAAAAAATTACACATTTTTTTTTATTTATTTATTGAAATGTTTTACCAGGAAGATACACTGAACAACAAGTTGCTCATCTCACGGTGCGACCTGGGGGAGGGGTTACATAGGGTTGTGAAGGATGATCAGTTACAATAGTTATGTGGGTAGTACAAACAATGCAACATTGTAAGATTGTAGCAACAGTTAGAAACACAAGGTATTGTACAATAAACAGTAGTGGAACATTGGGTAAATTACAATACATGTCCAAAATCATACAAAAGAACATATGAACATACAAAACCTATAGAACCATTTATAGTGCATGAGTGTACCAGGAGCAGGCTCGAGGTAGTACGCAAGTGCTGTTGGAGTAAAAAGGATGGGCTTAGGTTGTGCACACTGGTGACCCAGAAGGGCAGGTGGAGAAAAGGGGGGGAGAGAGGCAAGAACTGAATATGAGGAGAAGAGGTAGCCATTTCCTGATTTCCCCCTTCAGGATGTTGAGAACCCTGCTGGGGGAGGGGGGGCCATGGTAGGAAGGCAGAAACTGGGGACAGGTATTAAGGTGGGTTAAAGCAGGAACAGCTGAGGGAAAGGTAATTGTGTAGGGCAGAGGTAATGGAGTAGTTGGAGGAGGAGTGTCGTATTTCAAGGGGGAGGGAATTCCAGATTTTAGGGAAACGATGGGTGAAACCAGTATGACTGATGAGGGTGGAGCGTCGAGGGACTATCAAGGTGTGGGCGTCATTTGATCTGAGAGAGTGGTGTAGTGGAGTACATATGGTGTAGAACTAACAGTCAGCAAAAGATACATTCAGCCAAGATACATAACATAATGAAAATACTAGCATGGAGTCAGTGGAAAATACATGGTAGGAGAGAAACAACAATGGGGTACAGAATAGTGGGCTAGAGAAAACTGAAAACAACAAAAATATTTTCAGAGATGAATAAGATGGGAGGCAAGATTAGCCAGCAGGGACGGGGAAGGGTAGAGTGAAAGAGGGGGAGTAATGTGGTAGAAAGTATAATGGAAAGTATATGGCTGCAAAGGGGAGGTTAAGTGGGGTCAAAGTAAGTGTAGGGGTCCAGAGATAGATGGCGATGCAGTTCCTTTTTAAAGATGAGATGGGAGCTGGCCTGATGAACAGCTAGAGGAAGGGAGTTCCAGATGATAGAGGCCACATGATGGAAAGCTCCAGAGCCTTTTGATGTATGACATCTTGGAACATTAAGTAGACACTTATCAAGTGAGCGTAGTCCATATGAGGGGGCTTGAGGTACAAGCAACACCACGAGAGAGGAAGAAGTTTGATTTCAAATTACTGAATCAATAAGAGAGCCTAGGGAGTATTGTCGGCAGGCGGTGGCAGAGAGCCAACCTAAGTCACTGTAAAGGTGTCAGTGGTACTTGAGACGAGGTGACAAGGAGACATACCGACATACATTATTATAAGTAATGTCCCATTTATGAAGATCAGTTTTACGTGCCGCAGCAAAGGTGGAAGCACCGTATGTGAGGGCAGGCAGAAGGATTCCTCTGGCAATGGCCAGCTTGGCAGAGGGGGTTAGCATAAAGCTTGTCTTGTAGGCATCTCCGAGTTTAGTATTCACTGGTTTGCAGGTGGACTAAATATGTAAGTTGAAATCAAGGGATTGATCAAGGAGGACTCCCAGATACTTAAAGGATGTTACACACTCAATTTGAAACCCACCTGAGTCACTCACCATCAGGGATGTTTTACAAGCCCTGAGTTTTGGGGCAGAGCCAAATAGCATGGCTTGAGTTTTCTTTGCATTGAGTACAAGCTCATTGTCATTTAGCCACTTTTGTACGTTCTTGAAATCAGGGAAAAGGGATGCATTTATGATGCCAACATTGTCGGAGCTTGAGTAGAGGACAAGATCATCAGCACAGAGAATGGATGAGCGAGAAAGAAGAGCATCATCTATGTTGTTTATAAAAAGTGAGAAAAGAAGGGGACCCAGGATAGAGCCCTGGGGACCCAATGTTAACAATAGCTTAATCAGAAAGAGAGGAGTTGAATTTCACAATTTGAGTCCTTTAGATAGCTACTGAACCAGTCAACTATTAAGGGTGAAAAGCTAAGATTACAAAGAGGGAGAGAGAAGTAGGGATGATCAACCAGATCAAAGGTCTTGGTAAGGTCTATAAAGACTGGCCCTGTGAGCAGGCCAGCATCCATGTTGGAAAGTGTATCAGTGGTAAATTTGAGAAGAGCAGTGGAGGTACTAGGACCTTTTCTGAATCCATGCTGAGTGTCAGACAGAAGGTTGTACTTTGTAAGGTAGTCAATAGTTTGGTTAGCAACAAGTTTCTCTAGAATTTTGTTTAATTCATTCAGGCCTAGATATGTCTATAGGTGGCGTCTGAAAGCATAGCCACTTAGGACAATAACGCCTGTAGACGTACTCAACTGACTTTCACTCAGGCCTAGAAACGTCTGAGGAAGTAGGCAGTTTTTTACCTAACTATTAAACAAACTGAATTGCTTAGAATTGATTGCATAGCACTCGTTAGAAAGGTAATTTTGCTCTGAACAATTTTGCTGCTGATACTTTGTGACTATCATGTATACTTTAGGAGTTATTCATATTTGTTTAAGGTATGTGTGCATGGCCAACATTTGTCTCTCAAGCCTCAGCTAAGCACCTTGAATAAATCTGAAAAAAAAACCAGTTGTTTGGTATTTCGGCTACTGTAAAATAAAAACTAAATGGATTGCATCTGATTGCATAGCACCATTAGAAAGGTTATTTTGTGCTGAACAATTTTCCCACTAATACTTTGTGTCTACCACATATACTTTAGGAGTTATTTGCATTTGTTTAAGGTATGGTGTGCATGGCTGACATTTGTCTCTCATACGTCACCTAAGCACCTTGAAAAAAATCAGGAAAAAAATCAGTTGTTTACATAGAAACATAGAAACATAGATCTTTGACGGCAGATAAGGACCGCTTGGCCCATCTAGTCTGCCCATTTCCTACTCAGTGATAGGCCGAGATCCTAGTTAACCAACAGCCTATTTCTTCCTATCCCCCACAAGAATTGCCTTATGTCTGTCCCATGCATTCTTGAATTCTCCCACAGTTTTAGACCCACAACCCTCCTCAGGAAGGCTGTTCCATGCATCCACTACCCTCTCTGTAAAATAATACTTCCTCACATTGCCCCTGAACCGCCCTCCCTCTATCTTTAAATTGTGTCCCCTTGTTCTTGCAAGTCTCTTTTTCTAAAAGATGCTACCCTCTTGGACTTTGTTGATTCCACTGAGGTACTTAAAAGTTTCTATCATGTCCCCCTCTCCTTCTTTCCTCAAGGGTATACATATTAAGCCCTTAGTCTCTCCTCATATGGCTTCTCCTGCAGACCCTGCACCATTTAGTTGCCCTCCTCTGACTGCCTCTATCCTGTCTATGTCCTTACGGAGATGGGGTCTCCAGAACTGGACACAGTACTCCAGATGGGGTCTCACCAACTGTCTGTACAGAGGGATAACAACTTCCTGTTTTCTGCTGCTGATGCCTCTCCCTATACATCCCAATATACCCCCAGCCCTCCATACTGCCTTCTCACATTGCTTGCTAACCTTAAGGTCATCTGATATGATTACCCCCAGGTCCCTTTCCTTTTTTGTTGTTGTTACTACCTTCCCACCCATTGTGTATTCTTCCCTTGGGTTCTTGTTTCCCAGGTGCATTATTTTGCACTTCTTTGCATTGAATCCTAGCTGCCATACTTCTGACCATTCCTCCAACCTTGCCAAGTCCCTTTTCATCCTTTCCACGCCTCCTGTGTATCAACCCTGTTTCAGATCTTTGTGTCATCTGCAAAGGCATACTTTTCCTTCCAGTCCCTCTGCAATGTCACTGATGAAGACATTAAAAGGACTGGACCCAATACTGAACCCTGCGGTACCCCACTAGTAACCTCTCTTTCTTCAGAGTGACTCCATTTACAATTACCTTCTGTGTCCTGTTGTGCAGCCAATGTTTTACCTAGGCTACCACCCTGGGACCCACTCCAGGCTGGTTAATTTGACTATTAATCTTTGTGTGGGACTGTGTCAAATGCCTTGCTAAAGTCTAGGTAGGCCATGTCCACAGCCCCTCCCTGGTCTACTACTTTGGTCACCCAGTCAAAGAAATCTATTAGATTTGTCTGACATGACCTTCCCGCTGTGAATCCATGCTGCCTTGGGTCCTGTGCTCCACTGGCCTCTAGGTACTCAACTATTCTTTCCTTCAGAAGTGACTCCATCACTTTCCCTACCACAGAGGTCAGACTGACAGGTCTGTAGTTTCCTGCCTCTGTCTTGGTCCCACTTTTGTGAAGGGGAATCACATCCGCCTTCCTCCAGTCCTCGGGTACCACACCATCCTCCCATGATTTATTAAAAAGAGTAGCCAGTGGTTTCACTAATTCCTCCCTTAATTCTTTTAGAATTCTGGGGTGAATTCCATCAGGACCCATTGCTTTGTCCACCTTCAGTTTTAGGAGTTCTTGCAGAACCCTTTCTTCTGTGAAAGGACTAGGATCGACCCCCCTATCAAGAGTGCTTCTGTTAATTGGATTAGGCACTTCCCCCTCCTCTTTTGTGAATACTGAGCAGAAATATTCATTCAGTATCCTTGCTTTTTCACTGTCCCCTCTGCCCACCCACCATTCATTCTATTCAGCCTCACTATCCCTCCCTTTGTCTTTCTATGCTCGTTGATGTACCTATAAAAGGTTTTATCCCCCTTCTTAACTGAGTTGGCTATCTTTTCCTCAGTTTGGGCCTTTGCTATTCTGACTTCCCTCCCTGCTTCCTTCTGCCTTAACTGGTACGGCTCTCTGTCCTGCTCCTTCTGTGTTTCCTTATATTTCCGGAATGCTATCTTTTTCTTCCTGACTTTCACAGCCACCTCTTTTGAGAACCATAGAGGCTTTTTCTTTCATTTTGATTTGTTTATTTGCTTCACACAAAGGCTTGTTGCCTCTGTGATGGCAGTTTTGATGATTCCCCATTGTTGCTCCACACCTCCTTCTAGCCTGTTTGCTAGTGCTTTTCTGAGGCACTCTCCCATCTTGCCAAAGTCAGCTCTCCTAAAATCCAGTACCTTCACTTTTGGTATATCAGCTAGTATAAAGTAAAAACTAAATTGATTACAACTGATTGCATAGCACCACTGGAAAGGTAACGTTGTGCTGAACAACTTTGCCACTCATACTTTGTGTGTAGCACTTACGGTTCAATAGGTATTCACATTTGTTTGTGGCATGCTGATTATGGCTTGATTTTGCTTAGAAAGGCAGAGGATGCAGTGCTAAGAGTATATAGGGCACAAGTAGTGGAAGTCTCAAAGAGCTCGTGTGGTGTGAACAAGTTAAAGACTGAGAGAATGGCTATGGGCCTGTAGTTGGTAATCTCCTTAGGGTCACCTTTTTTAAAGACAGGCATTACTCAAGCAAGTTTCAAAGGTCTGGAACAGTGCTAAAAGAGAGAGAGAGCATGAAAATTTTAGCTGGGGGAGGCAATAAAGGTGCTGCAAGTTTCAGGAGGCAGGGCTCTAGGGTATCCGAGCCGGTGCCAATGTTGTCAGATATGGTCTGTAGTACTCTTAGGACTTCAGACCTTGAAATTGCCTTAGTAAAATGGTGGTGGGGGGTGGTAGGCTGTTTGCAATAAAGAGAGCAGGGGTAGCCAACTGGGGTGTAGGGGCAGACTGAGAGGCTGATTGAGGTGAAGGAAAAAGGAGGAGGTGTACTGGGACAGATCCGAGAACATATGATTGAAAGAGTTAGTTATAGTGTTTGAGTTGTTGCAGTATACACCATTTAATATCATCTCCCAGGGGTAGCCAACTGAGCAGCTCCCCAGAAAAGTCTTGATGTGGGCCTGAAATTTTCTGGGTTCACTAGCAGAGCTTAGTAGGTCTTTACAGTAGATACTCTTAGCTGTTCTAACCTGTTTTTGCAGGAGTTCTGAAGGGCTCTGTAGATATTATAGTCCTCTAGTAGCCTTGACAGTTTGTACTTCTTTTAGTATGGAGTTTGTACTTCTTCCAGTATGGACTTACCTCCATAATGGCTTCTTTAGTCTCCCTCACTATTCCTCCACCCCCTCCATTACCTCTACCTTCTCTAGGACTGCTCTTAAACATCTACCAATGTCATTGAAATCCACCCTCTTGAAATCTAATACTTTTTGCCCTTGTGTGGCTTAACTGTGTCCCTGTCTCCATGCCAAACCATACTATATGGTGGTCACTGGATCTCAGCTGCCCTTCCACCTGGATTCCTTCAACTCTGTTCCCATTGCTCCATATCAGGTCCAGAATTGCTTTGTCCCTGGTTGGCTCATGCACCAGCTGACTGAGTCCAACGCCCAACAGAGATTCCAGGATGGCCATGCTTCTGGCTGAAGCAGCTGCCTGGGTAGTCCAATCCACATCAAGCATATTGAAATCTCCCATCAACAGGATTTCACCTTTAGCTGCTATGTCATGAATTTCCTCCACTAGTACCTTGTCCACTTCCTCCCTCTGTGCTGGAGGTCTGTACATCACCCCTGTATGTATTGCTGTGCCATTTCTTGGTTCAAGGGTGACCCACATTGCCTTGCCTTCTCTGTACTTCTGTGGCCTTTATGCCTTCTCTGATGTACAGGGCCACCCTCCTTTTACCTTCTGAACAGTGTATGGCCCGGTACATTGATGTCCCATCTGTGATTAGCAGAATACCATGTCTCTGTTATTGCTGCTATGTCAAGGTCTGCATTCATCATCAAGACTTCCAGGTCTGGAACCTTATTTCCCAGAATGTGGGCATTTGTGAACATGACCTTCCATGTTTTACACCCTATCCCTCCCTGTTTCTGTTTTCTCTACTTTGCCTCTTACCCCCACCCCAGTATTCATGCTCATGTGCTCCTGCCCCTCTTTATCCTCCCTTATACATGTTTTGCCTGCCTGTCCCTCACTGCTCACTTCAGTTGTTCCTGTTGTCAACTTGTACTTTTGCATGTTCCCACGGGGGGAAGGGTATTCCTAAGCCACCTAGCTCTCCCCGACCATGGCCAGTTTAAATCCTCTCTGCTGAAGCATTCCAACTTCTCACTAAGGACTGAGATCCCTTCTCCGGACAGATGCAGGCCATCGTAACACCCTAAATTCCAAATAACTTTTTGCAATCATTTCAACAGTATAACTATATACAGTTTCAAACAAAGGGATCCCAGTATCACTTACAGTTTCACACAAAGATCCACATGTATTTTTATAACCACAGATATGCAACGGGGAAGAAAATACAGAAACAGCAAGTGAAGGCTGAGATATAATGACAGGCAGAGAATTACGAGACTGTCAGAGTGATCAGTTCCTAGGTCTCACGAGAAAATTTGGTTGTGCAACCAGACAGACAAGAGACAGAAAAGGAGAGGACAGAACAGATCCTTGCATTTAACTCTTTCTGCATAACAAATAGGACAAGGCCTTATTCAACCCTGTCACAGAGGGGTGCTGCGCTGTTGAGGTGCATACTTTGGATGAGACTTTCAATCTATGTCCTTGACCATGGTCCCTGTCCATGTGAAAGTAAAAGATCCTATGGCACTTATTGATGAAGAGAAACAGAATTTGATGGCAGATCAGGATCACTTAGCCCACCTAGTTAGCTCATTTTTCCCTACCTACATTATTACTGCAGACCAGCTCTTCTCCTGCCTCCTTTCCTTTCCTTTCCACTAGATCTCTTGTGCCTATTCCATGCATTCTTGAACCCCACTACTGTTTTGCATCCACCACCTCTGCTGGAAGACTGTTCCAGGAATCCACCACTCTTTCTGTAAAGCAGTACTTCCTCACATCGGCTCTGAATCTGCCCCTCCAGCTTCATAGCATGTCCCCTTGTTCTTGAGCACTTTTTCTGAAAATACTTCCTCCCATATCTTATTTACCCCATAAGGTATTTAAAGGTCTTTATCATACCCCTCCTCTTGTCTTCCATGGTGTACATATTGAGGTCCTTAGTCTCTCACCATATGGCTCTTGATGCAGACCCTGCAGCATTTTAGTTGTCCACCTCTGAATGCCTTCACTCTGTCTGTGTCCTTCCAGAGATGTGGTATCCAGGAACTGGACATAGTACTCTAAGTGGGGGTCTTACCAGTGAGCTATACAGAGGCAATTCCACCTCCATTTTTCTGCCAGTGATACCCCCCCATGCACCCCAGCATCCCATTCGTCCTCCTACCAGCCGTATTGCACTGCCTGGCCACCTTTAGGTCATCCAATATGATTACCCCAGGTCTCTGTCCTGCTTGGCAGTCATCAATACCACTCCACCCATTTTGTACTCCAGCCCTGGGTTTCTGTGTCCTAAGTGCATTATTTTGCACTTTTCACATTGAAATCCAGTTGCCATACCCTTGACAACTCCTCTAGTTTCCTAGGCCTCTGTTCATCCTTTCAACCCCCCTGCCCAGAGTGTCTACCTACTGCAGATTTTGGTGTCATCAACAAAGAGGCAGACCTTCCCTTACAGCTCCTCTGCAATGTCACATATAAAGAATGGTCACAGCACTGGTCCCTGTGGCACCTCGCTGGTCACCCTCTCTTTCTCAGAGTGAACTCCTTTTACCACAACCCTCTTGTCACTTGTCCACTAAGCAATTTCTTATCCAGTTTACCACCTTTGGACCCACTCCTAAGAAACCCAGCTAGCTTACTAGTCTCCTATGTGGAATGGTGTTGAAAGCCTTACTGAAATCTTGGTAGGCCACAACCACCCCTCTACCTTGATCTAATTCCTTTGTCACCCAGTCAAAGAAATCTATTAGATTCATTTGACATGGCCTCCCACCCCATGTACCCATGCTGCCTCAGGTCTAGTAACCCACTGGATTCAAGATATTCCACAATCCTTAAATTCAGCAGTGGTTAAATTAATTTTCCCACTGATGTCAGGCTGACTGGTGAATAATTGCCAGCTCCTCCTGCTACCATTTTTGTGTAGTGGGACTACGCCTCGCCCTCCGCCAGTCTCCTCCAACACTACTCCTGTTTAAAGTGAGCTGATAAACAGGACTATCAGCAGTGTAGCCAGTACTTCCTAACCTCCCTCAATACCCTTAAATGCACCTCATCTGGTCTCATTGCTTTGTCCACCTTCAGATTAGTGAGTCCCTTCAGAGGTTTGTTGCCTTTGCTATACTCCTTTTACTTTCACCCACTGTTTGTACCACCCAACCAGGCCATCACCCCTACCAGGTCATCCCTGAGGCATTCACCCATCTTTATAAAATATGTCCTCTGGAAGTCAAGACCCTTACATTTGTGTGGTTTGATTCTCAGCCCTAGGTTCCCATAGACCCAGTCTCCCTCACAGTCAGGTTAAACTTCAGATATAGATGTCAAATTTCTGCCCCAGAGTGCAAGCTCCAACCCTTGTCAGGTGAAGTCCTTCACCCTTGAAAAGTATCAAGTCCCAGGAGTCCCCCAGTCTCCCACAGTGTCATACCCTTTATCCTTATACCATCCCCCAAGTCATCTAATAAACTCCTCTGTTACCTCCCTCCTTATCCTATCCTGCTTCCCCTCCCTGCCCCACAAGGGGAGGACTTCAGAAAAGGACAGGGAAGCTGAGTGTGCTATAAATCTGTCCCCAGTTTATTAAGTTCCACTTCACCATCTTCATCAACTGGTTCACCAGATCATTGGTACCAGGTGTACCAGCACCCTATCCTGTCTAAATAGGAGATGGCCAAAGCCCCATGAAGGCACCTGACCACCCTGCTCCCATCCACCCTCTCCAACACCCCTCTACCCTCTTAACCATTGAGTCCCCGATTGATAGATTTGTCTGCTTGGTGCCATCATGTTGTGGTGCCCTTTCCCATTGACTGACTCAGAGTCCCCTCCAGTGAGTCAGGTGCCTGAACCTCCTCTAGGGGTGTGAAGTGATTCACCATCTGGATGGTGAGGGTCTGGACAACTTCCTTATTGCTACCTCTGCCCCCTCACCCTGTTCCTTATCCCCACCACTCTGCACCTCCTGGACCAGTAGGTTTCTGGAGGAGTGTTGGTGTTGGTGTTGGGCTTCAGCTGAGCTGATGATGCAGCTAAAATATTTCTACCCTTACTGCTACCAGCTGAGCAGGGAGCTCCACCGAGGTCCAGCAAATTGGGCAGTGTCCCCTCCTCCAGAGCCTATCCCTAGAGAAGAACACCCTACAGCCACTGTAACTGACTGCCCCCTCAACCCCATAACCATAAAGATATGTACTAAATAGATGACTAATTTAACTCATAGTGCTCACCCAGATAGGGTTTAACTGTACAACTCAGCTATAGCACAGAAAACAGGGATAAAAACTACCTCATAGTGTTCACCCATCTAGGGTGTAGCTGTAGACATAGCTAAACACAGAAAACAGGAGAAACAACTAACTCATAGTGACACAGATAAGGTGAAGCTGTAAGATTTAATTGTAGCACAAAACAGTCCTACAAATTAAAACTACACTAGCTATAAGACAGAACACAGGTATGAAATTAAACTTTATGTAAGCAACGAGTGCTATCTGTAGCTGACACAGATTACTTCATTAACCTGCAGTCTAGACACCCTATCCATTGGTCTACTGATACAGTACACCATGGTTTAATGTTGAACTGCACTAGTTGAAGAAGTGTGAGCAGAGGCTTGGGCATACTGTAGATGAAGGAGTTTTGACTAACTTGTTATATTGTCACGGTATCAGTAATACCAGGAGGCAGTGGTTGCTGTGAGGAAATATTTTCACTGAGGCATCCTTGAATAGTATGTCCTGAGAAGCTATGATAGAACATGTAAAAGAATTAGAGTGGTGTTCTGAAGCAAATGGTATGGGTTTGTTTTGAAAGAAGCCTTTGAAGGGTAAAAAGGTTAAAACAGGAAAATGAAACAGCAAATATAAAGGGAAGTCTTTAGCAAAATAACAACCAGGACTGACCTATCCCCATTCAGAGGGAATATTTATGGTACAAAGCGAAGCCAAGCCATTGATAAATAAAATTATGAGGCACCTCCTGATGAAGCTTACATGGTGTCGGTGAACGTCTGAATGCGCCTGTGCAGTAGCGCTATACTGCACTCGTCGGTGGCTGGCCATGGAGGTGAGAGATAGGCTGTGCCAGTAGCTGGCTGGGGACAGGTGGGGGTGCTGGGTGGGCTGGCATGGCTGGGTAGGGGTGGGGGCCACTAGACTACCAGGGAAATGGGACTTTTTCATTATTTATGTACAGTTCAGGGGTGGGGGGGCACTAGCCTACCAGGAAATGGGGATTCATTACTTTATTTATGTACAGTTGGGGTGGCACTAGACTACCAGGACTGGATCTATTTTATTTTATTTTATTTATTTTATTATATTAAACTCTAGTTATTGCTGCATATGTGGGGTGACTCATGTCCGGGCACAGGTGGGGCGCCAGCGCCGCCTGCAGGACTTCTACCAATGGCTGTTGGGGCTGGGGTATGGATATCTCTGTGGGACCCTGCTGGGGTGTGCTGGGCATGGGGAGGGAACTGTGCACCATCCGATGGACAGCCGACGGGTCTAGAGGACCCTGAGGCATCCGTAAGTTATACCAGCTAACTGCTGGTATAACTTGTGCGGATCTCCTCGGGGGGTTCTTGTAGAACTCGATGTGGGCACTTTATGGCTGCCCTTCTAGAATGGGGTGCAACTGCTGCTGTAAACCCCCTAGTGCCATGTCACAGGGGTTTATGCAGCATAACTGCAGTTTGGTAAGTGGCCGCGCCATGTCGAGGTCACTATGTAGAATTGCTAATGCTGCAACTCTGTCATAGGCTGCTACATGCTTATTCTACTTGGCTAACTGCAGTTACGCCCAGGCATAACCCTTCTAGAATCAGGCCCATAATATTAAAATATAAGCTCACTTGTGCCAAACACTACATTTTCTCAAAATTGTCACAATGGTGGCAGGGGCTCTTTAAAGGTGAAAGGAAACAGTTTTTTGCACCCGTTTGCCATCCTGTTTTCCTTAAGTGTCTATCCAACATTTTGATATGTTTTGACCTATTTTTCTTAAATTACTGCAATGAATCCCATTCTCCTCAGCAGCCACTGTTCTCTCTTTTCATAGTGCCTGAACATTCTATGACATCAATATAGAGGATAATGGGTGGGCAACAGCAAACAACAGTGCTGTGTTTGCTTTGAGAGGTTGTCATGACAACCAGTAGACCTCTAGAGTGAAGTTCAAGAGGTCTGCAGTTGTCTTGACAACCTCGAGAAGCAAATTCAGCATTGTTGTTTACTGTTGTCTATCCATTGTCTTTTATAGTGTATAGACAACACTGCACAGCAATGGAGAGTTTATTAAGAGTGGATTAAGTGTGCAATTTGGACTTGCTTGTCTCACCATGCCAAGGGTCCATACCCTGGCAGCTGAATCAGACAGTCAGAGAGTGTTTCAGATAAACTCATTGAAGTGTTTTTTTAAAGTGTTTCATTTTTAATGTCCGGCGATTCCTCAGATCCTGAATAAACTGCTGCCATTCTATGCTGTCCGGTTTTGAAAAGAGGGCAGAAGCCATCGTCAGTCACTTGTTTTTCCCCTCAGAAGTGACATATTAAACTGACAAGGGAAAAAATGAGCAATCAGCATGGCTGTCAGGGACAGCTGAGTGTGAGGACATTCCATGTTGTTGTACCTTTGTTGTGACATACTCTAGATGGTACAACAGATGTTTGACATCATTATTAGGATACAACAACACTACTACTCAAAATAATAGCTCTCCCATACACAATAACACCATTTCAGACCACTCAGACAAACAGCATGGAATGGCGAATTGATGCCATGGAATGTCTTAGACATATGAAAAGGAAGGACAGTAGCTGGTGAGGAAAGGGGAACTCAGTGTAGCTCTGAGGGCACCCCAAGACTAGATTCATTATTTATCAAAAATTAGTCAAAGCATATTAGAATACATAACTGGCATGGAAAGTAAAATGGGAGGTAGTTAACCATGTAAAACTAGTTTCCTGCCACCTTTAAATGTCTCTATCATGTTTCCCTCTCCTGTCTGGTGTCTAGTGTGTACATATTGAGACTATTCAGCCTGTCATCATACATACTCCCCTTCTGCCCCTAAATCATTTTCATGGCTCCTCTGAAAGGTTTCAAGAGATCCTCTCCTTCCTCAGGTGTAGGCTCCAGAACTGTACATAGTTCTTCAGGAGAGGCTCTACTAAGGATCTGCACAGGGACAGAATCACCTCCTTCCTTGTGTTAGCAAAATCCTCCACATGCACTCCAGCATTCAATTTACTTTCCTGCAGCATTCTGGCACTGACATTGGGGATGAAACTGTAGACTGTCACTAATAATGACCCCCATGTCCTTTTCTTCTGCCATCTGTTCACCCTGATTCCCTCAAACCAGTACCTCGTTTTGGATTTTTTCCAGTGTGTATGACTTTACGCTATTTAGCTGTTACATTTGAGTTATCAGATCTTGAACCACTTTTCCAGTTTGTCCAGCTCCAATTTTATTTCCTGCATTTCCTTTGCTGTATCCACCCTGACACTGATTTTGGTATAATCTGAAAAGAGACTGATTTCTGGATTTCCTCCCAATATTGTGCATGAATATATTAAGAAAGGACTGGGCGTCCAGGGCCAGTCTCTGAGGTGGTCCATTATGATCTCTCTAAACCCTGAGTATTCCCCTAACATCTACCCTCTGTGTTCTTCCCCCAGCCAGTTACTAATCCTCTAGTTCATTTGTCTCCGTCTGCAGATCCTCAGTTTTTCCCCAAGTCTTGTATGGGACACAGAGTCTGAGGCCTTTCCTGAAGTTCAGATACAGCACATTTACTGCTTGGCCTATTGACTGCCTTGTGACCCAGTAAAACAAGCATTTGTCAATGCCGACTGTTTGCTTGCTGGCATTGGCATTGGTAGTGTAGAAGTTACAGAGCTGCATAATAGAAAATGGCAGTGAAGTATTGAAGTGAAGCCAACCCCACCACCACCCTGCAGAGAGTGACAGGCATTGGGGTGTGCCTTTGGGTCGTCAGGCATAACAGCCACGCCATTTCATCACACCCTACCCTGCAGACACTGATAAGTGTCACGGTGTGCCTTGGGGTCTTTGGCCTTTATACGCACCGCATTCCATCAGGAAATATGGTGAGATGGTTGCGGTATAGGAGAATGGGGTGAACTCTGGGGCCGAAGAGTCCAAGGCATACCTCGATGCCTCTCACTGGCTGCAGGATGTGGAATGGTATGAGCATTACAGGCAAGAATTCCAAGTCACACTTCTGATGCCTGTCATTCTCTACAGGGTGGGGCGTTATGGTTGGAAACCCTAACACCTCAGGCATTCGTTGGTATTTTCACTCCAAATTTTCAACATGGTTTTTTTGTGACCCCCACCTCATGAACAGTGGCAATATGAGTTTGTTAGCCGAAGCTGCTTATGCACAGCGATTACGGCATTTAGCACCACAGGTGCAAAACACATTCCAACAGGATGTGAAAAATGACAGCTGTACTGCTCATGGGAGGTGTAAAAATGGCAATGTTACAAATCTGCAGTAAAATATTTAAAAACTGGTGAAGTCACGAGTGTGTATAGAAACTGTGCAACGACAACTGTAATGTAATTAGGTTAGGGATTTTTTACAGCAGATTGTCAACACAGGCATTTTGGGACCTCCGATCATGAACAGTGTCACTTTGATTTTCTTTATCTGTCCCGAACAATGATTTCCCACAGCGACCGCGCATCTCTGCGCTGAAAGTGTGAAAACACATTTCGGCCATGTTGTGAAAAATGACAGCTGTACTGTTCATAAGGAAGTGTGGAAAAATGCCACTGGTGAAAATCTGGATTGAAAATATTACAAAGTCATGAACTCACGGGTGCGTGGAACTGCAATGCTGACTGAAATCACAGTCATTTTATGGACTTTTGTCACCAAATTTTCAACATAGCCATTTTAAGACCTCTGCTCATGAATAGTGTAGCTGTGATTTTCTTACTCTGTCCCAAACATTGCTTTGGCACAACCGACTGCACCATTGTGCGCTACATGTGCGAAACACATTTGGGTGACGTGAAAAATAGCAGCTATACTGTTCATAAGGAAGTGTAATAAAATGGCAATGTTGAAAATCTGGAGTGAAAATATTGAAAATTGTAACTTCTGAAAGGTATAGGAACTGCACAACGATGCTCATAAAACAGTCATTTTTAGGATTTTTTCACCAAATTTTCAACATAGCCATTTTAAGACCTCTGCTCATGAACAGTGTCACTGTGATTGTCTTAAGGTGTCCCATACATTGATTTCGCACACTGACTGCGCCATTGTGCGCTACATGGGTGGAAACATGTTTTGGGCAAGATGTGACAAATGACAGCTGTACTGCTCATAAGGAAGTGTAACAAAATGGCAATATTGAAAATCTGGAGTGAAAATATTGAAAATTCGCGAACTTACGAGGGTGCGTAGGAATTGCGCAATGCACGCTCGTAAAACAGTCATTTTTAGGAATTTTTCCACCAAATTTTCAACATAGTCATTTTAAGACCTCTGCTCATGAACAGTGTCACTGTGATTTTCTTAATATGTCCCATACAGTGATTTTGCACACCGACTGCGCCATTGTGAGCGACATGGGCGGAAACACATTTTGGGCAAGATGTGAAAAATGACAGCTGTACTGCTCATAAGGAGGTGTAGTAAAATGGCAATGTTGAAAATCTGGAGTGAAAATATTGAAAATTCGCGAACTGCGGCGTGCGTAGGAACTACATAGCACTCGTAAAACAGTCATTTTTAGGAATTTTTCCACCAAATTTTCAACATAGGCTTTTGGAGCCCACCTTATGAACAGTGGCAGTGTCATTTCATTACTCAGTCCCAAAAGGTGATTTCGTGCAGTGACTGCGAAATCACCCTTCAGGCCTGATTAACGCCATGACAGTGAGAGCATTCATGAGAAGGGGTCCCAAAAACCCCATGTTGAAAATTTGGTGCAAAAATTCCAAAAAATGCCTGAGATATGCAGCAACATTGAAAAACCCCTATCTATCCCATTACACAGCTTATCGGCATTTCCTCAGTTCGCGGTCGGCTTGAAGAGTGCAGACGTGTTCCTGGTCCACCAAGACCGTCGCGCGGAGTCCAGAGGTAGGTATGGGGTGGGGGTATGGGAGGCAGGGTGCGAGTGGGTGGGCGCGGGTTGTGGAGGGGGCAGGAGAAGCAATCGAGGGACAGTTTTTTATTTGCAGGGTTTTTACCCCATACCCCTCTTACTCCATATTTACCTCCAGAGATCAGCGACTGTGATCTTCTCAGGACCAGGACACGTCTGCACTCTTCAAAGCTGAACCACAAAACTGAGGAATCAAGGTAAGCACCATATAATGGCAGTCAATGGGGTTTTCAACTTATGTTTTTATCTCAGCCATTTTTAAGAATTTTGGCCTCAAACATGGGGTTTTTGGGACCCCACCTCATGAACACGGTCAGGTATTTCATTACTCGGTCCAAAGAGGTGACTTTGTGGTCACTGCATGGAATCACCTTTTGGGACAAGTTAATGAAAAGACAGTGCCACTGTTCATGAGGTGGGTCCAAAAATGCTATGTAGAAAATTTGGCAAAATTCCCAAAACAACTGAGTTACGCTGGTCCTTGAAATTACACGCACGTGTGTAACTTTGGCATATTTTAATATTTTCACTCCAAATTTTCAAAAGTGCCAGTTTTTCACACCACCTCATGAACAGCACAGCTGTCATTTCTCATGTTCTGCCTGAAACATGTTTAAGCAGCAGTGGCATAGAGTGGCGCAGTTGCGGCACAAAATCACCTTTTAGGACAGAGTCAGTGTTCATGAGGTGGGGTCTCAAAAAGGCCATGTTGAAAGTCTGGTGAAATAATACCTAAAAATGCCTGAGTTACGCACGGTTGTTGGAAGTTTTCTACACACATATGTAACTTTGACAATTTATCATATTTTCATTCAAAATTTTCAACATTGCCATTTTTTCACACCACCTCATTAACAGTACTGCTGTTATCATTTTCAGATCCTACAAAAATGTCTTTCCACACCTGTAGCAGAATGGTGTTACAGTCTAGGAATTACATTTCGATGGGGATTTAAAATGTTCTATACTGGGTGCAGTGTGAGGTGATAAGAAGGTTATGTTGAACATTTGTGGTGACAATTATTTTGGCACGGGTCATAATGTCACAAGATATTATGCCACATGGCAAAATCATGCTGCCAATACAGTGAAATTGCCATGCGTATAAGTCTTTTTCCGTGGGGGCTCTGCCCCCACACCCCCTGTTACAGGGGGCTATGCCCCATGAACCCCCCACCAAGGATTCTCAACTTGGGGGGGGGTTACCTCAGGGAGTGCACAATTCATGGAAAAAATAAAATGTCTGGGCCTGGGAATCAAATCTGGTCCCAGACGCAGTGCCTGGGTTCCTGCTGTTGTGGCTCAGTCCAGTGAGCCACGGCAGCTGCTCAGCAGAACCCACTCCCAGCAGAGGCCTTATCCTCTGCCTGGGATTGTGTGAATGGCACAATACTATGTACAGCAGTATATGCTGTGCACGTATTCTGAAGACTTGGGGTAGTCATATCAGATGATCTAAAGGTGGTATGCAATGTGAGAAGTCAGTAAGGAGAGCAGGGGATACTGGGATGGCAGGTAGGGGCATCACAAGTAGAAAAAGGGAGGTGGTTATCCTCTGTACAGACAGTTGGTGAGACCCCATCTGGAGTACTGTGTGCAGTTTTGGAGACCTCATCCACGCAAGGACATAGACAGGATGGAAGCAGTCCAGAGGAGGGCAACTAAAATGGTGCAGGGTCTGCATCAGAAATCATATGAAGAGAGACTGACGGGGACATGATAGAAACGCTCAAGTACCTCAAGAGAATCAACAAAGTCCAGGAGGGTAGCATCTTTCAGAAAAAGAGATGTGTAAGAACAAGGGACACAATTTAAAGATAGAGGGGGACGGCTCAGGGGTAATGTGAGGAAATCTTTTTTCACGGAGAGAGTGGTGGATGCGTGGAACTGCCTTCCTGTGGAGGTTGTTGGGGCTAAAACAGTGGTGGAATTCAAACATGCATGGGACAGACACAAGGCAATTGTAGTGGGGGGTGGCAGGAAGTAGGCTGTTGGTTAACTAGAATCTGCAGCTTATTTAGTATGTAGGGAAATGGGCAGACTGGGTGGGCCAAGTGGTCCTTATGTAAGCAATAAGACATGACAGGGAGTGTGCATGGAACATATTTTACACATACGGACAGGTGCAATAAGGCCTGAGGCATTGGCCGAAAGGCCTTTAAGCCCCTGGCGCACGGTAAAATATGTTCCATGCACACACCTAGAGTGTCTTATTGGCTTTTATAAATGGGCTATTTTATTTTTTAACAATTTTTATGTTAAAACACATTTAGATAGGAATACACTGACAAGTCAGTATATTTATAGTAAAATAGTCCTTCCGCCTTTGTGTTCGGTAATTGCTGTAGTACATTTGTCCTCCATTGGGATCCATAGTTATACTAAGATGAGGAAGTGGGCAAGATTTTTTTTCTGATTCATTTAAGCTGCAACCGATAGCAGAAGTATGGAGTGGGGAGAACTGAAGTTAGGTCTGGGGACAGGCGAGGATGGCAGGACAAGAAAGCAAAATTTTTTTTAATGGAGCGGGCGAGGATCGCAGCACAAGCAGTAACATTTTTTTTAAACAGAGTGGGTGTCCCGTAATCCTAAGCAAACTACTACAGCAGGGCTCATTCTGACACTTTTGTCAACAGCACAACACTTTTTTACATTCAGCCAAAGTGGCTGTGTTAAAATCCTTTCCATCTCCTCATCCGACATGCTAATATTAAAATCCACTTTGTTTGCTCTAAACATCGTTCCGTTTTATAAAACGGGTAGGCTGAATAATTCAACTTGGTTTTCCTCATGCTTGTCAAATACAAAGATGGCAGACAGTAAAAATGGCAACGCTCCATGGCCTATGGATATTAGCCTTTTACTGCCAGCTCTTTTACCCATGCATGGAACATATTTCATGTATGGGTAACTAGCCAATCACATTGCTTCATTTAGCCTACCCATTTTATAACTGCCATCAAAGTCTATGTTTCTATGTTTCTATCGGGTATTGCACCATTCAATGTCATGGTCAGTGCTGTTTCGGTTAGTATAATGTCTTCCGCTATTGCGTATGACATTATGACCTGGTAGGCAATTATTTAAGATGGCATAGTTATGACTATTTGTTGCAATTTCACTATGCCTGCTCAGAACGAATGTGGGTGCCGCCACAGGGCCGGTGACTTCTGTGCTTCCACATCTACATACATATGTGCATCTGTGGAAGGATGGGAGATAAAGATACCATTATACTATCTCAAAAAGTATGAATTAATTGCAAAAACTTTTTAATGCATCAGTTATGGTTGAAGTAATAAAGTAGAGAAATGAGAAGTTAGCATTCGATTTCTCCTCACCCAATCCCCAGCTCACTCCCACACTCATTCTACAGAGACCAACATGTGTGGTGCCTTTAAGTCACCTAATCCCTCACCCCATTCTCCCATGCTGTACCATGCAACTTTCTTCACATGGAATGGGGTGAGAGTTAGGCCTGACGATCTTAAGGCACACCCCAACGCTGCGGTTGGTCTGTTGAGGGTGGGTGTGGGTGGCTGGTGGGTTGGGTGAGGGGTGTTAGGGGCTCAACCCTAATGTCTCATTTCCCTACTTTTGTCACTTCAACCCTAACTGATGCATTAATGAAGTTTTTTCCAAAAAAAAATTATTATATATATATATATATGATACATAATGGGCAGAAGTGGGATATGGAAAATATTCTCACTCCTGCAGAGTGAGCTCTGTATTCTAATGAGTGCCAAAGGCATGAGTGAAAATGTACAGTACACAATGCAAGAGTGAGAATATTTTCCATATCCCATGATTTGCACATCATGTGTGTGGTTTATACCACTGGGGTGAAAGCTTTAGGAACATTTATTTCTGTTTCTGTGTGTTTCCTGCTCATTGTGTGTGTTCTGAATAGACTGGGTGTGAGAAACACAGCTGAGTGTGTTTTGCAAAGCTAACTAAGTGATTCAGAGGCTCACTGAGAAAGACAAACTGCTGCAGGCAGCACTGAGAAAGACAAACTGCTTTGTAAAAGCTTCATTTAGAATTCAGGTTGTTTTGAGGCCGAGATCAGGACAGTAATGGGCTAGGAGTGTTAGAAACTCAGTGGAACACAGCTGACAGTGTTTTTCAAAGGTAATTGAGTAATTCAGAGGCTCAGTGAGAAAGACAAACTGCTGCAGGTAGCAGTGAAAGAGAGAAACTGCTTTGTAAAAGAGTTTCATTTAGAATTCAGGTTGTTTGGAAGCTCAGATCAGCATAGCAATGGGCTAGGAGTATTAGAAACTCAGTGGGACACAGCTGAGAGTGTTTTGCAAAGCTAATTATGTAAGTTGCAGCTTTAGTGAGAAAGAGAAACTGTTTTTGAAGCAGTTTCCTTTAGAATGCTATCTGTAGGGGGACCACGTGATGCAAGTTACCGGGTAGTCGCTCCTCTGTATAGCTCCAGCTTCCTGTTTCTATATTTTCATTTTCTGGTACACTTTCTCGATTTCTAAACCTCGAATTTCAAGTTATTCTGGTTCCCTATAACATTGTGCCCTAGCAGGGCGATTTCGAGAGAGAATGGACGTTTATATGAAAAAACAACAGCAGAAACACATCCCGCCAGTTACACCAGAGAAGGCCTCAAAAATCCGGGCCTTGAGTGGAACAGAAAAGGGAGATGGTCTGAATCTAGGGGCGGATCAAAGCCAGCTCATTGTCCAGATTTTGGAGGAATTCAAACCTTTCCGAGATTAGATCAAAGAGATGGCATCAGAAATTAAATCGCTCACGAGAAAAATAGAAGAAATAACCCTTGCTACCTCAGACAACTCAACTTGGCTCTTCCCTCTAGAGAAACAAGTCGAGAGGTTCGGGCCTGAGATGGCAGCAATACGTCAGAAACTGTCCAGATTTGGGGTCAAGATTGAAGACCTTGAAGGTCATAGCAGGAGAAATAATGTTGTGATCCTCGGGTTACCTGAGGGTGAAGAGGGCAGAATACCATAGCTTTCATCCAGAGCTTGGTCAAGAAGATTGCAGGCCGTGTCTCCATTTGGGGGCTAAATATATTATTGAGAGAGCCCATAGGTCATTAAGACCAAAGCCCCCTCTCGAGCAACACCACCTATAATCTGTCAGCTTTCTAAATTTTTAGAGTGACAACATTTCCTGTATAAAGTGAGAGAACTCCAAGAAGTTCGTTGGGGAGCAAGTTAAACTTAGAATAGCCCAAGATATCCCGGTTCGGTCCATTTAAAGAGAGGCTTTTCATCCTGTTGTCTCAAAAATTATTGTGGCTGGACTTAAATTTCAAATGGGATACCCGCCAGGCTACAGGTACTGGTGGCTGGTTCCTGGGCTACTTACGAAGATCCAGAGGCAGCATTTGCTGGTTTAAAATTAGCACTGCCAGATCTCTTCAGGGACACATGAAAGGCCTTAGGGCTTTCTCAACAAGATGAGAACCGCTTTGAGAAGGCTGAGTATTCATGTAAAGAGGTCTTCTGGAAATCAATGGTTACACATTCTTGGACTCTCATTTCAGCCCGAATTTGGGGCAGAAAGGACTTTCTCTTTCTTTTTACAGCGATCTAGTTATGGATGCATACTCTTATTTTCTTGTCTGCATCTGGGGTTTCGTCCTGTCTGGGTCTGGGGTCTCAAATAATCAAGCGATTTCTCGTTAGTTTTAGTACTGGCAGAAAATAATGCCTATTTAGCAATATCTGGTCTCTCTCTCCTGTGAAGTTTAGGAGGAAGGGTTTGGTGGTAGGCTTTAGCCTTTTGGAAAATCTTATCAAAAGAGTTGCCCTTCCTCTGAAAGGCAGCAGGGTGCTGTTACGCATTCAGAACACAGGAGGGAGCCTGTGCTCCATGCGTGGGATGTGTTTAGTAAGTAAGAAAGGAGCTGGGACTTACTGGGACAAAGGCGTAACAATTGGGAGGAAGGTTGGAGCTTCTCCTATAAAACGGAGAGCCTGCTGAAAATGAAGAGCCCGTTAATGCATCTACGTTGAAGCCGACTTCCTGATTTTGTGCCACGAGGCTCCTTATCACACTCAATTATACATATGCCCTTGTAAGCCGAGATGTTAATGGGGGCGATGTTTTATTGATATCGGTTTATTTCTAATAGCCCCTACAAGGGGACAGGTGGTAGATACAAGGGGCTTGTATAATGGGGAGGTGGTGATCTCTCTCTTTTATTGATTACTGGCATTTCAAGAAAGGGGAAGGTATTATAAAGAATACAGGGTTTGGGGATGATTTTTTGGGGGGGCTGGGGGAGGAGTAGCAAATGGAGCATTGCTGAATGTTGTTAGCGATAAGAGGGGGGTTTGGGTGGATGTTTTTTTGGATTATGCCTTGGAAATACGGATGATGTGGATTGTTCGGGGAGTAATTGGGGGGGAGGGACAGGAGTTCAATGGGGGGTGGGAGCCCGGCACAGCAGATTCAGGGGAATAGAACCACCTGTTACATGTTAGCAGGATATGTTAGATATTTTATCTGGATTATATCTGATATAACAGATGGCTCAGAATCTTAATATTGCTACGTGGAATGTGAAGGGGATCAGGAAAAAACTGAAACAATATCAGGTACTCAAACATCTGCGTTTGTTACGTGCCCAGTATACAAGAATCTCATTAGTGGATTCCGAAGTAAAACAACTTCGAAGACAACAGATAGGTCAGGTTTTTCACGCTTCAGGGGAAACCAATAGCTGTGGGGTCATGATACTGATTAATAGAAATATCCCATTTGTCCCTTCTCAGGTATTTAAGGATTCGGAAGGCAGATATGTTCTAGTGCAGGGCACTATTTGGGCCATGCCACTGGTTTTAGGCAGCATATATGGTCCAAATACAGACGATCCCTCTTTTTTTATGAAATTGATTTACACGATTCTTCCTATACTTCCTATTCCAATTATATTAGGGGGAGATTTCAATTTAGTTTTGGATCCGAATATGGATAGATCAAGCACTGGATCGAGGGGAACGACACCTGGACATAGGGCCTTTAAGGAGATGATGGATCAGTGCGGATTGTGCGATGTCTGGAGGGTCACACATCCCAATATTAGGGAATACACTTATCGTTCACCAGTTCATGGCACGCAATCTCGCATTGACTACCTTTGGTTTCTCACGAGCTCTTGCCAGGGTTCTAGCCACCTGATCCAACCGGGTCCAATATTGGACCATTCTTTAGTTTTGGGTAATCTGGCTTTTCTCAATATCCCCAAAAGAGAGACCAGATGGAAATTAAATGAACAATTACTAAGGGCTGAAAAGTATAGAAGAGAGGTGAAAGAGCAGATAGAGTTTTTCTTTTCTACCAACCCAATAGACAGTGTAGACCGGATATCCTATGGGGAGCCTTTAGGGCTTATATAAAGGGTATTCTCATTAGTCTAGCTACAAGGAGGAAGAGGGCACAGGAAGCGGAGTTACTTTTTACTGTCCCAGATACTGGTACTAAAAAGTATTCACCCAGATATAATTCTCAAGAGGAGTCATGGAAGTTATTAATATATAAAGATAAGTATCTGGGAATGTTAAGAGAGAAGGCTGAGTTGGCAATAATCCATACAAGGCCAGTTTACAGATCAAGGAGAAAAAGTGGGGCTCCTGTTGACTTTACGCTTAAAGCAACAAGAGTCAGCAAGATTTATACCCCCTATAAGGTCTCAGTCTGACGGGACTCTGAGGGTATCCCCCTCAGAGATAGTCCAGGAATTTGCTACCTTTTATGAACAACTATATAGGGATGTGGATAGTCCTCCGCCCATTCAAAAATTGGATGAGTATCTCAAGGAAGCTCATCTTCCGTTACTATCTGACTCTCAAAAGGAATTCATATTATCCCCTTTATCACAGGAAGAAATAGCAATTGTTATAAAGGACTTGCCTATGGGTAAAATCCCGGGTCCAGATGGGTTTTCTGCATTATTTTATAAAACTTTTACGGAGCAACTACTTCCCGTTTTGCAACGGCTCTATTTGCATATCTTGTCCGGAGAGGTGGCAGATGCCCATCTGTTTGAGGCATTGATAGTTTTGTTACCTAAACCAGACAAAGACCCAGAAATGGTTCAGAGTTATAGGCCAATATCTTTGCTGAAGCAAGATGTCAAAATTCTCTCGAAGATAATGGCAGATAGACTAACCCTGGTTCTTCCAGATCTTGTGGGTATGTCTCAAGTGGGATTTATGAGAGGACATGCATCTTCAGATCACCTGCGTACTCTCTCTCATGTCTTCTCGGAGACCAGGGATGCCACATATCCTGCGGGGTTGGTCTCCCTGGATACCGAGAAGGCATTTGATTGGGTTAACTGGACTTTCCTTTTTCAAGCCCTCAAGGCATTTGGATTCCCATCCATGTTCATAGATTGGATCAGGGCAATTTATCGGTCTCCTACGGCGAGGATTGCAGGGAATGGAACCTTCTCCAAGTCCTTCACACTGTGGTTAGGAATGAGGCAGGGATGTCCTCTCTCTCCATTACTTTTCAGTCTTTACCTGGAACCCCTTATCCAGCATATTCTCAATAATGAAGGGATACAAGGTATTCCCATTAGGAATGAGGTAGTGAAAGTAACAGCATACGCTGATGATCTACTCCTACATTTGGCTAATCTGTTAATATATATTCCAAACATGATAAGGGAGGTTGATAGATTTAGTAGTTTCTCGAATTATAAGTTAAATCCCAATAAAACATCCTTTTTTCCTCTTAATCATAAAGTCTTTAAGACCGATATTATTTCTCTGGGATTGTGCTGGTCACCCCGGGCTATTAAATATTTAGGCATAAAATTAACACATAATCCCTCTTTGTGGTTCAAGGAGAATTTGGACCCCTTTTTGCAGGGGATCACCCAAGATTTAGAGAGATGGGATAAACTCTCGTTATCTTTATGGGGTCGTATTAATATTATTAAGATGAATGTGTTTCCCCGTTTATTTTATCCTTTTACGCATCTTAATTCATGTGTCCCCGTAAGTTGGTTCCAGAAAACACATAAACTTTTTACTAAGTTTATTTGGTCAAACAAGACCTCCAGGTTGGCATACCACAAGTTAGCTGCACCCAGAAAAGGGGAGGGGTTGGTTCTTACCTGCCCATTTACTACTGGGCTGTCATTTGGCTAAATACCTGAGATGGGTAAGGCCGGGTCCAGACAACATGAACCCGGTTTGGCTTAAGATTGAATTAGATTTTTTCCAATCTATGAACATGGACCCCCTGACTATACTTTATCCTGAAATTTCTCAGATGCAAGATATTAATAAATGTCCCACTATCGTGACCTCACTAAGAGTACATTCGCAACTGTGCTCTTTTTTGCGTTACAATCAAAGAAATGATCTCGCTCAATCCATTTGAATTCCCCTTCGCTATAAACAAACAGAAAATTTCCGCTCATGGTTCCCTCACTTAGAGAGGGATAGTAACTTCATTTCTGGATGAAGTTGGTGAGTGCTCTCATTTTCTCAGCTCATACATAAGTTCAAAATACGAGTCCCAGACTTTTAAAGTGTTTCAACTAAAACATGTTAACCACAGATCTTTGGGGCCACTCCACCCCGTCCACCGACCTTTGCATTGGTATATGAACTTTCCCCTTTACTAGTCTCTTCTGGTGTGATTTCTAAGATTTATCAAGTCTTGTTCTGGTGGAGGTTTGGACACGGTGGTGGCCCCACCAATTTCTGGGTTTCATTTTTTCCTCACCATACTTTCAAGTGGCCTGCCCTCTGGATGTACTGTCATAAATATGTATCCCAAGATAGATTACGTCTCATGCAGTTCCATATCTTGCATAATTTATACTATACCCCAATTAAGCTGGTGAAATGGGGCCTTCTTGATACCGATAGGTGTAATAAGTGTTCCCAGGATGCAGGATCACTTTTTCATTTTTTCTGGTCATGTCCCCGGATAACATCATTATGGGAGCAAATAAAAAACAATCTGGATCCTTTGCTTTGTCTACAGGATTATTTTACGCCGGATATTTCCCAGTTGGGGGATCTTTCCTCCATAAAGGTCAAAATCTGGAGATTCCACATACTGTATCTATGGTGGCACTTTCGGTTAAAAAAGTCATTCTCAGGTGGTGGAAGGAAAGGTTCGGCCCAACATATCATGAGTGGCTCCACGAGATCTTAGCAAATATACGCACAGAGAAGGCTATCGCTAGCCTTCAAAACAGGCTACATAGGTATAAGGATATCTGGGATCCCCTTCATACTTTAATTATGGTGGCTATGAAGTAGTCTGTAACCGAGGTTACCATCTTAATTTCTTTAGCATAGGTAGTTAGCGGGTGATAACAGGGTTAGAATGAACTGCTGTGCCAGGGAGGGGGGAGGGAAGGGTTGGGGGAAGTATGATTTGATTTGCTGTATGAATCCTATGTCAAGTGTTTATTACTGCCTCCTGTAATGTGGAAAATGCAGTGAATAAACTTTGAATTAAAAAAAAAAGAATGCTATCTGCAGTGCAGATATTCTCACTCCAGTGACATCATCAGAGTGAGGATAAATGTGGTATCCTCACTCTAGTGATGGCATCAGGATTTCTCCTCACTCCAGAGAAAATATCACAGTTTATTCCACTGGGGGAGTTCTCACCCCAGTGGTATAAATGTATATATATAGGGGATACATGATGGGCAGGACTGTGATATGGAAAATATCTTCACTCCTGCAGAGTGAGCTCTGGATACTCACGAGTGTCGAAGGCATGAGTGAGAGTATCCAGAGCTCAAGATATTTTCCATAACACACAATCTGCGCATCATGTGTTTGATTTATACAATGGGGTACGAGTTTCAGAATTATTGTTATGATTTTTTGTGTTCTGTTGTTATTTCTGTGTTTGCTGTTTCTGTGTGTGACATTTTCTGAATGGGCTGGCAGTGTTACAAACTCTGTGGGAAAAGCTGAGTGTGTTTTGCAATGTTAAGTAAGTTACCTTCAGGCAGCAGTGAGAAATAAACTGTTTTGTGAAGTTGTGCGCTTTAGAATTTTGGCTGCCGTCAGCTAAGAGTATCACAGTAATGAGCTGGGAGTAAGAGAGTGTGGGAAGCAGGTGAAGATGTTTTGCCATGGTAATTAAGTTAGCTGCAGGCAGCAGTTAGTCATCTCACTCTGAGCCATGATATAAATGTCAGTTCATACATTTATCACACTCTGAGCCATGAGATAAATGTCAGCCCTTACATTTATCTCACTCTGGTGAAGATGCATGTTTTTATCACACTCTTTTATCCTTCACCCTTATTGTATAAATCTATGCATCTATATATCTATATCTATATAGATATATATTATAAGGGTGTGGTCGCGCTCTTATAGTTAGGGTTGAGTAGGCAGTTTAATGTTAAACCCCATATTTTGCACTTTAATAACTTAGCAACCTTTCAATGGATTTGCACAAAATTTAGAATACTCAGGTGGTAGATCTCTTGATTTGCCAAGTTACATTTCAATTGGATTTCAGGGTTTTGCACAGTGAGGCATCAAAAAACATGATTTGTGCTTTTTTTTTTTTTTTAGCAAATGTCAGAATCATTTTTCAACATTGCGCTGCAAGCACGCTGTTTGAAATGTTGGCCTGAAATTTTCAGGGTAGAAAGTGATTATCCTAAGGAACAATGCAGCATTGGTTTGGTGAAAAATATTAATCTGATCCAACATTATTAAATTTTAAATGTTGGGTCCTGAACATGCTCAGTTCAGTCTTTGGGTTAGATGCAGTTTTGATCATGGATCCCTGATCATGGACAGCTGGCGAAGAGTGATTGTGAAGAGGGATTTGGAAATCTCAAAAATCCCTCTTCATGAGAAAAACCCCTCTTTGTCTGATGCCATCTTGTTTTCTCACTTAGCGAGAGAGAAAACAAAACCTTACAACTTGTCCCAGGGTCCCTGAAAAAAGAAAACAGTCCCCCGACATACATATATATATATATATTTTTTTAACAGTTCTAGTCCTTGATGTTTTTGGTGCAGAATCCTGCATCGAACTGCCATTTTTGATGCAGAATCCCTGCATCAAACTGCTCCCATGCCCGTTCTATTGTCCCCCCAACATCTGTGTGCCCAATCCCCATGTCGGCAATTTCGCCCCTCCACTTCTGTGGCACACTGGGAAGCCCACCCCGAGTGCACCAAAATAATTCTATTATAATAAAAATAGGTTTCTGACACTGAAATGTCCACCCTTGATATCGAATGTGCCCCCCCAGCCCCTTCCATTGTAGCCAACATCGGGGTGCCCAATCCCCGGGTCAGCATTTATCCTCCCCCTCCACTACTATGGCATATTTGGAGCCCACCCCATTGTGCTGAAATGTGTTTTTATTAAAAAAAACAAACTCTAAAAAAAGAAAACTGTCCCCCAATGTCTTTTTTTTAACCCTTAAAAAAAGAAAATGGTCCCTTGTTCGCCCCACTGCTCCTCCCCATTCTGACCTTCTCTCTGCAAACCCATCTCCCAGCAACCCCATCTTACATTATACTTACCTCAGGAGGTCAGGTGCTGTCATCTTCTGTGGACCGGGACACGTCTGCACTCTTCAAAGGTGAACCGTAAACTGAAGAATCAAGGTAAGATCCGTATAATGGCAGTCAGTGGGGTTTTCAACTTATGTTGATATCTCAGCCTTTTTTAGGAATTTTGGCACCAAACTTTCAGCATGGGGTTCTTGGGACCCCTCCTCAAGAACACTGGCACTGTCATTTCGTTACTTGGTTCCAAAAAGTGATTTCACGGTTGGTGTACAGAATCACTTTTGGGACCAATTAATAAAATGACAATGTCACTGTTCATGAGGTGGGGTCCCAAAAAGATCATGTTGCAAATTTGGTGAAAAAATTCCAAAAGATGACTGCATTATGAGAGTGCGTTGCGCAGTTTCTATGCACGCGCATAACTTCATCAATTTTTAATATTTTCACTCCAGATTTTCAACATTGTCATTTTTCCAGACCTTCTTATGAATAGTACAGCTGTCATTTTTCACATCCTGCCCAAAACATGATTTCGCACCTGTGGTGCAGAATGGGACGGTCGCTGTGCAAAATAATTTTTCAGGATAGAGTAGCAAAATCACAGTGCCAGTGTTCATGAGGTAGGGTCCCCAAAAGGCCATGCTGAAAATGTGGTGAAAAAATTCCTAAAAATGCCTGAGTTACATGCATCCATTGAATTTATTCTACACACTCTCATAACTGTGGTACTTTTCAATATTTTGCAAGCAAATTTTCAACATAGCCATTTTATCACACCCCTTCATGAGTAGTACAGCTGTCATTTTTCACATCTTGCCCAAAATGTGTTTTTGCACCTGTGATACAGAATGGCATTGTAGTTGCATATAATTACATTTTGCCTTGCATTTCACAATTTCTCTGTACTGTAATACATGAGGTGGGGGCATAAGATGGGTTTGCTGACAATTTGGCCACTGCTGTTGGAGACATGGAAGCACCGGGCCCAGAGGGCCGTGAGCTCCCACACCTACAAACAAATGCGCACCTACGGAGAGATTGGAGCACAGGGTTCACTCCCACCCTGTTAATGGTGTTGTAATGGAAAGCCTGAGGGTACTGTGCTGTGAGTTAGGCCTGATGACCCCAAGGCACACTGCGACACCTGATGGTCTGTGGAGGGTGGGTGTGGGGTGGGCTGGCGGGTTGGGTGGCGGGGTTTTAGAGGCTCAACACTAACGTCTCATTTCCCTACTTTTTTCACTTCAACCCTAACTGAGGCATTAACGATTTTGTTTGTGCAATGAATATATATGCATATATAAGATATATATATTAATATTATACTGGCACAGTAGTGCCAGTATATTAGGGTTGAGGGCAGACTTCTATGTTAAACCCCAAACTGTAACCTTAATAACATTGGAACCCTTCAACAGATGTGCACAGAATTTGGCATGCATAATCTCTAGGGATAGGTCCATTGACTTGTCAAATTTCATATGAATCTGCTATGTAGTTTTTGAGACAGAAACTGTCAGAAAATCCTAAATTTACCAATTATTTGATGTCTCTTTGTCTACCTGTATCTCAGGAATGCCTTTATATTGTTGTTTGAAATGTTCAGTGTAGAAAGTCTTTGAGTTACAGATGTGCTTTTTAAAGGTTTGTTGAAAAAATATTAATCTGTTCAAAAGTTATAACAATTTCAATTTCCCATTATTTCCTATGGGGAAAATAATATGTCAGGCACGAAAGTTTTTGTTCGCACATTTTTCTTCTTGTAGCGTCTCAACAGCTTCTGTGTGAAAAAGATCAGTCTTTTTCACGTGTCAGGTCACACAGAGCTTGCTGTTCCTTTACAGTAAAAAGCAGAGCATCTTTCTGTGTTTGACAAGTGGAGTTGAAAACAGGGTACAGGGTTCAAACTCACACAGAACTCTGGCTCAGTTTTTTTTTTCTTTAAATATCCCTGGTGGTCATGCGGACCTGCCTCCCCATTGCAGTACTATTTACTGACATTGGGGTGCCCAATCCCCAAGTTGGCACAACAACTCCCTCAAACTATGGAACACTGAGTAGCCAACTCCCAGTGTCCTCAAATGATGTTTTTGAACTGCCAACATCGGGTGCCCAATTCCCTAGTTAGCACAGCAACACCCCTCAAACAGTGGGACACTGGATAGCCCACTCCCAGTATCCCCAAATGATGTTTTTGAACTGCCGACATCGGGGTTGTCCAATCTCCGAGTTGGCACAGCAACCCCCCCCAAACTGTGGGACACTGGATAGCCCACTCCCAGTGTCCACAATTGCTCTTGTTAAACTGCCAACATCAGGGTGCCCAATCCCCAAGTTGGCACAGCAATACCCTCCCCCCGCAAACTGTGGGACACTGGGTAGCCCACTCCCAGTGTCCAAAAATTATTATTATGTTTCCTGTGAAAAAAGAAAACTGTCCCCGATGTCTTGTTTTTGTATTTTTTTCCTGAAAAAAAGAAAACAGTCCCTCATTGTCTCCCCTGTCCTATTTCCCACCCTCCCGCTGTGCATCCACCTCCCCACACCCCCCTTACCCCATACATTCTTCTGGAGGTTGGCGGCTGCGATCTTCTGTGGACCAGGACACGTCTACACTCTTCAAAGCCCAACCATGAACTAAAGAATCCAGGTAAGTGCTGTATAATGGCTGTCAATGGTGGTTTCAAAGTATGTTGATATCTCAGCCATTTTTCAAGATTTTGCACCAAATTTGCAACGTGGGGTTCTTGGGACCCCACCTCATGAACACTGTTCTGTTGTTTCATTATTCAGACCAGTAAGGTGATTTTGCAGTTGCTGTGTATCCCCTGCTGAAGTACTCAAATCCCTTCGGGCCCTGAACCCTAACAAAGGGAAATGTCTCACAGCCCTGAATGCTAAGATGTTATACTTGTCTGCCCTACCATAGCCACCCCACTAGCCGACCTTTTCAACCTCTCCTTTTCGCTGGCCAAATTACCAACCAAATGGAAGCAGGCTACTGTCACACCTCTCTCTAAAGACGGTGACCCCTCCTCACCGGGCAACTATCGCCCATCTCCCTCCTCCCACCTCTGGCCAAACTACAGGAACGTCTTGTTCTTGCTCAACTCTCTCCTTATCTAGACGTATCCTCCTTCTTCACCCCCACCAATCTGGGTTTCTGGAATTGCACTCAACTGTCACCTCCTTCTAAGACTCACTGATGCTATTCTCACCGATATGGACAATGGCTACATCCCCGCCATCTTCATAGACTTGGCCAAGGCATTCGACACTGTCTCCCATACTCTGTTCCTATCTAAACTGAAAGCTGCCAGCCTCTCAAACCTGCCTCAAGCTGGTTTCATGATTATCTGGTAGGTAGGCACCACTCTGTTAAAAATCACCTCCAACATCTCTAGCCCCTACCAGTCACTGCCAGCGTCCCCAAGGCTCAGTCATGGGTCCAATGCTCTTCTTCATATTTTTAAATGATCTTTCATCAGCTTGCCTTCACTCTTCCATCCAAATGTACGTGGATGACACAGTGCTGTATGCCAAGGGCCCTTCCGCAGGTGCTGTGGCTAATATACTCCAGCAGGACTTCAACGCTATCCAGCATTGGTTCCGCTCCAACCAGCTGTTCCTAAACCCAAAGAAGACTGTTTCGCTAACCTTCGGCTCACAGTCAAGACTATCTTGCCAAGCACCTTGCCCCCCCATCCTAACTTTGGACGGAACCCCCCTGGAAGCGTGCACCACCTTCAGATACCTAGGTATCTGGCTTGACCAGCACCCAGATTTCTCCACCCATATCGATTCCATCCACAAGAAACTACTCCCTAAACTCGGTGCCCTATATTGGAACAAAGGTTGCATCCCCTCTTCAGCCCAGAAGGAAATTGTTCAAAAGATGATTCTCCCACTACTTGACTATGGCAATGTAGTTTACTGCACTGCTCCCTCCTCCTCCCTAGCCAGCCTGGACACACTTTTCCACTCCTTCTGTCACTTTATCCTGGACTGTCCGCAAACAACCCACCATTGCACCTTATACAGCTCCCTAGCCCTGCCGTTCCTCCAGGACTGCAGACAGACCCACTGCACTAGGACCACAGCCAAATTCTGGTCCCAGTCCCTTCCCTCCTACCTGGCATCTGTCCTCTCACCACAGCCTCCTCCTGCCTACTCCCTCAGAAGCACGGACCCCAGACTCCTCCACGTCCCCTTCATGCACACAACCAAAGGTCAAGCCGCCTTCAAATACCATATATCCAAGGTCTGGAATGCCTTGCCTGCCGATATCAGACACTCCACTAACCCCCATCACCTCAACCTCCTGCTCAGCACCCACTTCTCCACCAGCTGCTCTTGCTTTAGCTAGCTCCCATCCTGAGCCTACCCCAAGGATCACTGTTTACCTACCTACCATACTGTGTTTCCAGGCTGTAAATTGTAAACTGTGAAATTGTATCCAATTGCATTTCCCCATCTCCTTGTATTCTATCTGCCTATTGTCTACTTTTGTCTAGGTCTACCTCCACATGTGTTGTATAACTATTGGGATTTGTCCACCAGAATACATCTGGAATCAAGCAGCCCTGCTCAGCATGCCTTCCTGGTAAAACTCGTAAATAAATAAATAAGATCTGATTTCCCTACTTTTTAGGCTTCAGCCCTAATAGTGCATTAATGAAGGTCTTTGCAGTGAATGAATGTGTATAGACACACACACACACACACACTTATTACGCAATGTTAAACCCCTTTCATAAGCATAAACAGAAGCAAATTCAAAGAAATGTCCTTTCAGAAAGTTCTCCTTGAGATTAGTCACTTGCCTTTCCTATATACTACTGCAATTGAGGCCAGCCCTTCCCATAGGAACATCTTTCTAAAATGTCTGCAGCTGCAGCATGAGTATACACCAGGAGCTTCTGAACTACCATCTTCCAGCTACAAACTCCCTTTAAAAGCATATATTCTTCGAGAGAAAAACATAACCTGTTTTAACTGTTATCCTAAATGTAGTTTTATAGTTTTTACACAACTTCTTTTCAAAAGCTATCAAATTTTCCTTATATCATGTTTTATTTCACATTAAGACAGCCTCAGCTGTCTCTAAAATCAGCAACAACATACAAACAGCAAACTATTTAGCACAGGAATATTTGCCCAGATTTGCTGCTCAAAACTTTATCTTACACTTGTATTGGGTGGGGGGAGGGTTACATCCTCCCATTAGTAACCAAACTGCAAGCTCACACTCAGAGTATCTACAGCAAATAGAATTTTATTTGTTAGCTGGCAGATTACAACCCTTGAGCTGTTTCTTTTACTCTTGTTTAAAAGTAAAGCCCTCATGTAATGCTTGTTTTGGTGGTTTCTGCTGACCAGCATGTCTTTTACATTCGAAGGTGTCAGAAAAAAAAACTAGATAGAAGAAGAAAATACCCTGATAGTGGCCAGCTAGTAAGGCTCAGAGAAATAAAGGACAGAATGTGTAGTACAACAGACTTGCCTAGAGGAAAGAAAAGGTAATTACAGTACAAGTTTATTTTACTTCTAGGGAATACTTTATGCCTTGGATAACCCTAATTTCACACCATGGGGGAAGCTTTGTTGCAGCAGAGTTGCTTTAACCATCTTTACAGTTTTCTAACTGTGATAGGGTCCCTAACCCTATCACATCTGGTTAGTTCTTTAAGGCACTGTACAGTGTACAGACTACCACACTATAATGGTGTAGCCCAGGCACTGAGTGCCAGTGGGTTACTGCCCCTGCCTGCTGACCTTCACACAGGTTAAGGGTCCTGGGTCCTGCTACTGGGGTGTTCAGGGGTTCTGTCCCAAAGAAATAAATAAAATAATGTGGTGCTGCCACCCAGAGTAAATTGCAGTGGGCCAGGTGTGTGATTGGTACAGCCCCCTGGGATGCTGTACCTACCCATCTCCCCTTCCAACCACCCCACACGCTGGCTACCAAACAGTTCCCCAATATCTTATACCACATACACTTACCAGCTTGTTCCCACAAAGCACCCTTCACACAGCAATTGAAACACCAAACAGCTTCATTTTGGGGATGGGCTAGGGTAGGGTAGGGGTTCCTGGAGCAGGAATAACTGTGGAAGGAAAAATGGTTGGAACCAATTGGTAACAACAGGGCCCGTAGGCCAAACCACCCCACAGCTCACCCCCACTGGTACCAGTGTAACCTCAGTACAGTCTCTAAGTGTACCCTAGAAGGTTGGAGGCCTGGTTGGTGCCTCAGGTTGGCCGGCGTTGGAGCCCTTGTAGGACATTGTTAGAGAATAAAGCTCTGAAAGTTAAGTTTAAACCTTTAATTGCTATTACAGTTTCCCCAGTTCTCTTATTCAGGGCAAGCCCTGAATTACTCACGGTTCTGGAATTTCTGGGCAGTCTCTGGCATGGGGGGGGGGTCTCTGAACAGCTCAACAATCTGCAAATTCAGCCTGAGATGGCAATAGCAATGGAGCAGCAGTAACTGGTGAAAAGATTTTGGCTTGGTTGAAGGTCTGGCTGCTTGTCACCTTGTTTGAAGATCTTGCAGCTTGTCCCTCGCCTATTCAGGCCGTTGTAGAGCTCCCACAGAAGGCCCACCAAACCACAGAGACCCAGACCCAGGAGGCCACCAGCCCGGCCCCTCACAGGTCACAGATGCCCCAGTTCTCATGCACCGTGGCTGCTTGTAACCAACAGACCCCACTTAGTGGGCGGTTAGCAAGTTCCTCACCTGGGATGCAGCTGGAAAATTCCGTGGTTCTGTTTTTCTCTCAAACAGGACAACAGCTTTGGTGGGCAGCCAGACAGTGTCGCACAACTTTCCCTTCCCAGTGCCATTTGGCAACAGATTCCACAGTGCAGCGCAACAGTTCTTTTCCACAACTGGATTTAAGCAGCAGCAACAGGGTCCTGCAGCATAGAACACCTGCTCACCTGTTTCATTTTGCAGTCTCTCCAATTCAAAACAGCATCCATTTTTGCTGTGACTCACACACCATTTCCAGCAAGTCTCTTTCTTAGATTAAGAGTTTCTCTCAGTCCCTGTGATGTAGGATCTCTGTAGCAAATGATTTCTCTCAAAACCAGAAATTTTCACCAGATACCTGGCCCATTCAGCAGAGGTGCACAGCTCCTTCCAACAGTAAAATTCCATCACTTCAGTCCTCAGAAATACTCCAAGTAAGCCCTGTGAGAGGCCTTAGACTTTTCTCCACACAGCACTGACCCCGCTTGACTTGATCAGTGCCCAGAACAGACTGACTAAACTGCCCAAAGTCTCTGGGATTTCTCCCAAGAATCCTGTCCTCTTACTGGCTGCCTCCAGTTATCAATCACAATATTTAACCCTCTTTGATTATTGATTGGTCAAGTCTCTTGGTGCCTGAAAATAGTTAACACCTTCTTCCATGAGTCCTCTCAGACAGTTTTGGGTGACTAGAAAGCTGATTGGCTGTTCATTAGGGGTCAAAGGATTACAACATGGCTGCTTTCACAGTTTAATACAGCAGCACCAATTTTCCAATGTTATGGTGGGCAAATGAGGTAGTCTGTATGCACTTTAACCCCATATTCCAACTGCTTCCTTTTCCTCCTGTTAAGCAACTGTCAAATTACTAGTCTCAAACCCTCCTGCTGCCCATCGCTAGCTCCACTTCATACAGTCCCCCCAGAGCAGTGAGCGGGCTCAATACTATTAATGACACCTCATGAATATGCTAATCCCCCCTTGGTTTTTCTAGCACCCTCTAGGCACTGCTATAACTATTAACAGTGCCCTCTCACCCTCCTCTAGGTGTCCAACTCACATTTAATGGAGCAAGGGGATCGAGAGCACCGGAGGAGTGTTCTTACCATGCTCTTGTACATGTGCGGAGCAGTCTGACTGCACCAGAGTGCAGAAATGGGTCAGCACTCTGCGATCCAGCTTACCCAGCCCTCCATCCAACAGAAACACCAGCGTGCTGGAGGGAGACTGCAAGTGGAAACTCAAGGCAGGGGGGAATAACAGCTAGCAAGGTAAGCCCCCTCAGGGGGGGTTACAGTGGGAAATGTTTTTAAAAACAGATTATGTTTACAGTGTTGCAGACTCTGGACCTCTGAATAGCATTTACACATGGTTTTAACCCATGCTGCAGTGTCTGATTCTAGAGCACTGACTGTGATTCAGGCTGTACATTGAGACCTGTTTCCCCTAGTGAGGTGTCCCCTAATGCAGAGCAAGGACATCAGTCATCCAGAGCCAAACAGTTGATCATCTGCATTACTCAGGTAACATGAATTAACTGCTGAAATGGTTAAATAACCATGTTAAAGTTTATGTTTGAGCAGGGTTTTAACAGTTTTTGAAACCGTGATGGACTGCACTTGTAGTGCAGATGTGAACAGAGCTATAGTAACTTACAATGGTTTAGTCTCCTTAAACTATTTTAAGCACTGTAATCTGTACAGTGCCTAAAGCTGTACTTGATTCTCTCACTACCCTTCACCCTGCCAAATCACTGGTTCCTAGATGAATCACCACTCCTAGCTTCCTGTCCCATTTTGATGAGCTTCCCCAGCTGGGACAGGACCATGTTCACTGTTGCTCGTGCATACAGCATATGAATCTCTCCTCTCAACTGGAGGCTCACACCAACTGCTCCCCCACCACTTAGTTTGGATTCCCCAGCAGTATTACCTCCTCTTCCTTATACTGTACTCACCACCTTTGGCACCTGTTATTAGATGTAGCCACCTGACCCTGAATTCTCAGTGCCTCTTCCCCCTTGGGGGCAGTGGGTTGAATCAATTCTGCTTGCCAAACTTGTTCCTGGTTTCAAATCTGGGACTCACCTCCCCCACAGTACATGTTCTACCCTTCATAACACCCTTCCCCACCACAGTCCACACACGCTCTGACCCTCTGGGGTATCTGGGGCAATGGAGCTGCAGCTCACATAGAGTCCCTACCCTGAGTTGCTTCACAGGAACCATATTTCAGCCCTGAGGGCAGCAACCTCATTGGCAAGGACCCCAATCCTCCTAAATAATGAGCACCATCCATGCACTCAGAGCAGATTCTAGGACACAGCGATACCCCTTGCAGCTGATTAGCTCTCCATCCCAACTGCCAGCCCACCAAACCTGATTGCAGTGTGTGCAGATGGAATGAAAACAGACTTTAAAAAGATACACTGTAATCGATTTACTTCAGTTCCTGGTCATCCTGCATCCATGTAATTGTGAAGAGTGGCCTGTATTATTTTTCTACAACAGATTGTCTACAGACGCGAGTTATTTTTTTCGATAGGAGTATATTTGTAAGACACAAAACCTTTCATGAATTTACTCAGTAAAAGTTTATTATTGAACTGAATAATCAGGATTAATAGAAGGTACTACTGTTGTTATGTTAGATTCCTTGTTGTATATCTTAAAAACCATACACATTAAAGTAGTAATGCATTGCTATAAGAGTGTTCCAGCATGTAAATCTTCTAGAATAGAGGTATGAATTTACTGTTTGCATTTAACTGCTTCAGTGCTTATGTGCCTATCCAACTGCATGTAAGGGCACTTTATATATAGATGCCACCTCTAGAGCCGCACTGAGCATTATTGCAATAAATAAATTTCAAGCAAACTTCATTTGCTGGTGCATACAGTATATGAAATTTCTACATGCATGGTAAGACAAAGCAGGTTTTTTTTTTTTATAAAGCATCAAATCCAAAAGAGGCTTGAGCACTGTACAGAGTTAACCGTACAATCAGGACAAAATATTCAAATACACGTTGACTAAAATAAGCAGAGGCAAAAAACAGTAAATTAATCAGTAAATGCCTGTTGAAATAAAAAGATCTTCAAAGAAACATAGAATCTGATGGCAGATAAGGACCACTTGGCCACCAAAGCGTAGATAATTTTATTCCAGTTGTATTGAAACTGATAAAACGAGTTGTCCCATCCCAGGAGAGAGTGTGTGTTTCACATCCTTTTAAATGCTGTCCATTAAGAATTGTGTGTACACATTAGCGTATGTGTGGTATAGTAGTAGGCTCCAGTGTGCCGTGCGACTGTGCATTGTTGATTATGCACCCCCAGCCCATATCCCATACATGCTTGTTAAGTGTTGCATCTTTTAGTTAAGGGGAGCTGGTCGGAGCTAAATTTTTCTACATTTCGGTGCTGGCATGCTAGGGGTTGTCCATTTCCTCCTAGCAATCTAGCAAGTAGGTGCTCCTGGAATAACAACACAAGGTGGCACTTTTGAGCAAATTGTCGGGTGAGAAGAGAAGGGCAAAGAAGGTGACCCTACAACAGCTGCAATCTGTTATAGGCCACTTGAATTTTGCATGCCGGCCAATTCACCTAGGCAGGCCATTCCTAAGGCGGATGGCGTCTGCCACTGGGGGGGCTCTAAAACCACATCATCACATCAGACTAACGCAGGGCATAAAAGCAGACTTACAGGTTTGGGAACTCTTCTTAGAAGATTTCAATGGTATCACCATCTGGAAGACACTGGCAGACCAATTGTTGGATCTGCACATGGTGACCGATGCTTTGGGTGGCATTGGTTTTGGGGCATTCTGGCAAGGAGCATGGTTTGCAGGACACTGGCCACAGGATTGGGTATTGAGGGGACTCACAAAAAACCTCACCCTTCTCGAATTGTTCCCTAATATGGTAACAGTAGGATGTGGGGGCACAAAATTCAGAATAAGAAAGTGCTGTTTCACACAGACAACAGGGCAGTAGCAGACATATTGAACTTGCAGACATCTCGTTCTGAAGAGGTGATGAAGGTCTTGCGGGTCTTTGTGTTATGCTGCTATGGTACAACATCTCTTTTAAGGCATGTCATTTGCCAGGAAAAGAAAATGTTATAGCTGATGCCCTGTCTCGATTTCGGCTCAAGCACTTCAGGTGGTTAGCCCCCGCGGACGGACCAGTTCCCCACACAAATATTGGAAGTGGTCTGGAGACTTGGGAACCAAGATTGCAGCAACTGGTACAACTTGTTGTGGCCCCCTCGACATGGAGGAAGTATGTAGGTAGCAATTCTGTGGTCATGAGGTAAGCGTGGAACTGCACAATACCCAAAGACAAGTTCAAAGCTACGTCCTCCACTTAGAAAGCCTGGAAAAATCCCCAGCAGCTATACGCCTCCAACTAGCGGGCATCACCTTTCTTCGTAAGTACGAGGGTTTCCCTGACCCAACCAACAGTTTCATTATGAAAAAAATGATACAGGGCATGTCTAAACTCGAAGGAAAAAAGGCGGACACGAGGACGCCCATAGGACTACCTGAACTGTCCAGCCTCCTGAAAGCACTGGCAGTCACTTACAGCCGGGCTACTTAAACCAAGCTTTTCAGGGCCCTATACATATGTGCATTTTTTGGGGCCTTCTGGGTGTCGGAGTTGGTACCACAGTCTAACTCATTGAGTCAGAGCACCAATCTCCAGTTTAGTGATTTTGTCATCTGGCAAGACAGACTGTGTCTTCAACTGTGAAAATCAAAAATGAACCAGTGCGGCCCCCTGCCATTATAACACTGTTTATGGCCCCCGGAACATTTGCCCATGGTTGTCAATGAAGGAGTATGTGGCGGGTCATCCAACAGGACCGGGGCATTTGTTTGTGCATGGGGACGGAAAAGTGGTCACAAGACGGCAGTTCACTGCTGTCCTACAAAAGGGTTTATGGATGGCAGGTGTAAATCTGACCACATACAACACCCATTCATTCAGAATTGGAGCAGCCACCGAGGCAGCCAGGTGTGGGTTAAAAGAGGATCAGATAAAAGGGGTCGGCAGATGGGCATCAGAAGCATAGATTAGGCCTCAGCACAACACAGCAGAAAGTGACGTTGGGGAACTCAGCACAAGTTGTAACTGAAGTTCAAATTGGGAGAATACTCACATGTTTCTATTTTTGTCTTACAGGCATGGCTGCAACATCCCCTCAGATATGGATCGTGGGTCATTTGCATGTGAGGGAGGCATACACGAGGGCAAAAAAAGACCTTACACAAGACAGCTGGGCATTCCAAGAAGTCGAGCTGTGATTAATTGAGCAGGAAAAGGGGGGATGAAGTGGTGGGCATTATTTAAAATGATTGTTAGATTGGACCTACATCTTCAACCACCGGTGTGCTGGTTATTCACCTGGGAGGGAACGACTTGGTCACCCTAGGGGCACCTAGAGTAATTGGGAATATTAAGAGGGGTTTGTCCCACTTAAAACAAATGTTGCCTCACACCATTCTGGCATGGACAAGAATGATACCACGCCAGCAGTGGCGTGGGGAGCGAAAGGCAGGAGCCATGGACAAAGCATGGATCTGTGAATAGGGAGGTGTCCCATTTCACGGCCTCGCTGGGCGTGGAGGTAATCAGGCATTTCGTGATCACCAAAACGGATAAGGGCCTGTATAGCCGGGATGGGGTTCATTTATTGAATATTGGAAACAACATTTTTAACAATACCCTCAACGATTTCTTCGAGACAGTACTGTTTGGAAAAAGTAAGATTCCTTGGACATTAGTGGGAGATACGTGTTGGCATCGTATGTAAGTGGTGGTAATTCTTGGCTGACCCTGGTGAAGCTCCGGACATAAGAAGAGCTGCGATTGGGTGTCACCGGGGAGAGGCACAACCCTAAGACAGGTATGCCTCGGAAGATCGGGAGAGGAAGGCACCCAGGCTGGGGTGTGCACCGAAATGCTGGGATCCAAGATTCTGAGATGGGGAGTGCAGCCCCGACGGGCATGCTCCTCATCAGGGGTCTAGGAGGCCCTAAATTTGGGTAAGGTGGGGGGGAACTGTCTTGCGGAAAGGCACGGCCCTCAACGGGTCTGTTGGAATAAAGGGCCAGAGTTCCCCTCAAACAAGCGGATGAAGGAGCCGGAGTTTCAGCAATACATGAATTATGGCTGCCCAAGGGGTCTTACGGGATGGGATACGTAATGCACATATGTTAAAACGATGTTCTGTATACTGTTGTATGTATATAGGATATATTGTAAAGTGTCTATCTGTAAATTGTGATGTACATATTAGGCTTTTATAAATGTTAAGTATCCCATGTAATGTATACAACTTTGTTTGAGTAAAGGAGCTGGCCTTTTATACCAAAACAGTGTGGTGTGTTATTTGAATTGGGGTCCGCTTTGGGCAATGGCCCCAATGGCCTTCACCAGGGGGCAAGTTGCCGACAACCCCCAAGAGGTGGGGCTAGGAGGGCCGCCCACCATCAAGGAAGAGGTGGCCCCAAACAAGTGGCCTAATCCAAGGCTCTCCTTAGAGAGGGTTGGCCCAGACCCTCCCTACAGGGAGGGTCACGGCAGGGTTCTTAAGGGTGGTCCCAGGGATCTCCACCCTCCTGGAACAGCTCCTCAGCAAGAGTTTTCCCACCCTCCCACCCTAAAACTTCCAGGCCGTAGCAAAAGCTCTGTCGCGGCTCTAGTAGTAAACCTAGTTGAGAACTGATATAGAGAACAAGAGGCGGTGGTAATTCATGGCTGACCCTGGGTAAGAGGCTACGGACATAAGAAGAGCTGTGATTGAGTGTCACCGGGGAGAGGCACGGCCCTTGGACGGGTATGCCTTGGAAGATCGGGAGAGGAAGGCACCCAGGCTGGGGTGTGCACCGAAATGTTGGGATCTAAGATGCCGAGATGGGGAGGGTGGCCCCAATGGGGACGCTCCTTGTCAAGGGTCTAGGACACCCTAAATTTAGGTAAGATGGGGGGGAACTGTCTTACGGAAAGGCATGGCCCTCAGTGGGTCTGCTGGACTAAAGGGCCAGAGTTTCCCTTGAACAAGCGGATGAAGGAGCCAGGGTTTCAGCAATACATGAATTATGGCTGCCCAAGGGGTCTTAAAGGATGGGATAAGTAATGTACATTTGTTAAAACAATGTTCTGTATAGTTTTGTATGTATATAGGATATATTGTAAAGTGCATATCTGTAAAATTGTGATGTACATATTATGCTTTTATAAATGTTAAGTGTCCCATGTAATGTATACAACTTTTGTTTAAGTAAAAAGAGCTGCGGCGCTTTTTTATACCAAAAACAGTGTGGTGTGTTATTTGAATTGGGGGTCTGCTTTGGGCAATGGACGAACTAGTGTAATGAGAGGAACAAAAGCGCTGGAAACAACCAAACGTTTATTTTTATTTCTAAACCAGGAACAAAGATATCATTCCCATATTTCAGAAGATTTCTAGTCTTTCTAAGCAGGAGGCAAAAATTAGGATGAGGGTACCAGAAATGAGGGGAAACAATAAAGAAAAAAAGGAGAACTGTAAAGGGAAGAGGGTTTGTTTGTAAACACGTTGTCTGTATACAGATGGCCAGACTGCATACAGAGAAGGTATGAAGGTATACTTGAAAGACTGTAATCCCTCTTTATACAGAGAAAGAAAAGCTTTGAAAGAGATAGACAACAAAAACACACACACACAAAAAACTACATGCTGTTGCAACAGACTTTACATTTGGACATAACTGGAAAAGAAAAGGGGGGGTTACAGGAATACCAACATCACACTATGCATCCCAGTATCCCCCCAGCCCTCCTTACTGCCCTCTCACACTGCTTGCCCACCTTTAGGTCATCTGATATGATTACCCCCAGGTCCCTTTCCATTTTTGTTGTTAGTATCTCACCTCCCATTGTGTATTCTTCCCCTGGGTTTTTGTTTCCCAGGTGCAATACCTTGCACTTCTTAGCATTGAATCTAAGTTGCCATACATTTGACCATTCCTCCAACCTTGCCAAGTCCCTTCTCATCCTTTCCGCCCCACCTTGTGTATCAACTCTGTTGCAGATCTTTGTGTCGTCTGCAAAGAGACATACTTTTCCTTCCAGTCCCTCTGCAATGTCGCTTATAAAGACATTGAAGAGGACCGGTCCCAGTACTGAACCCTGTGGTACCTCACTAATAACCCACATTTCTTCAGAGTGGGCTCCATTTACTATTACCCTCTGTGCCCTGTTCTCCAGCCAGTTCTTTACCCAGGCTACCATCTTGGGACCCACTTCCAGCTGGCTAACTTGTATATTAATCTTTTGTGTGGGACTGCGTCAAATGCCTTGCTAAAGTTTAGGTAGGCCATGTCTGTAGCCCCTCCCTGATCTACTACTTTGGTCACCCAGTCAAAGAAATCGATTAGATTCATCTGACATGACCTTCCAGATGTGAATCCATGCTGCCTTGGTTCCTGTGCCCCTCTGGCCTCTAGGTACTCGACAATTCTTTCCTTCAGAAGTGATTCCATAATTTTCCCTATCACTGAGGTTAAACTAACAGGTCTGTAGTTGCCTGCTTCTGCCCTGCCCCCACTTTTGTGAAGTGGAATCACATCTGCCCTTCTCCAGTCCTCAGGTACCACCACATCTTCTCATGATTTGTTAAAGAGGGTAGTCAGTGGTGTCACTAGTTCTACCCTTAGTTCTTTTAGAATTCTGGGATGAATCCCATCAGGCCCCATTGCTTTGTCCACTTTTAGTTTTAAGAGTTCTTTCAGAACCCTTTCTTCTGTAAATGGGCTGGTATCAACTTCTGTATCCAGAGTGTTTCTATTGTTTGATTTAGGTACCTCCCCCTCTTCATTTGTCAATACTGAGCAAAAATATTTGTTTAGTATCTCTGCCTTTTCACAGTCATCCTCTGCCCACCCCCTTCCCTTTATTAAGCCTCACTATCCCTCCCTTGGTCTTCCTTCGCTCTCTGATGTACCTATGAAAGGTTTTATCCCCCTTCTTAACTGTGTTGGCTATCCTTTCCTCAGTTTGGGCCTTTGCTGTTCTGACTGCCTTCCAAGCTTCCTTTTGCTTTAACTGATACAATTCTATGTCCTGCTCCTTCTGTGATTACTTGTATTTCCTGAATGCTTTCTTTTTCACCCTAACCTTCCCTGTCACCTCCTTTGAGAACCATAGTGGTTTCTTACATCATTTTGTTTTGTTTGTTTGCTTCACACAAGGCTTGTTGCCTCTCTGATGGCAGTTTTATTTCGCCATTGTTCTTCCACCCCTCCTTGCTGCCCATTTGCTAGTGCATTTCTTAGGCACTCACCCATTTGGCAAAGTCAGCCCTCCTGAAGTCCAATACCTTTGCCTTTGTGGCTTGACTCTGCTGTGTTTATTGTGAACCATACTGTTCGATGGTCACTAGTTCCCAGATGGCTACACATTTCTAAATCTGTGATCCTCTTGCCATCTCCATTTGAGAGTACCAGGTCTAAGATTGCTCCCTCTTAAGTGGGTTCCAATACTAGTTGTCTAAGGCATGCCACCTGCAGGGCATCTAGAATGACCCCACTCTTAGAAGTGGTTGCTGCAAACGTACTCATAGAAACATAGACTTTGACGGCAGATAAGGACTGCTTGGCCCATCTAGTCTGCGCATTTCCCTACCTACAGGATAGGCCACAGATCCTAGTTAACCAACAGCCTATTTCTTCCTACCCCCCACAAGAATTGCCTTACGTCTGTCCCATGCATTCTTGAATTCTCCCACAGTTTTAGACCCCACAACCTCCTCAGGAAGGCTGTTCCATGCATCCACTACCCTCTCTGTGAAATAATACTTCCTCACATTGCCCCTGAACCGCCCTCCCCATCTTTAAATTGTGTCCCCTTGTTCTTGCACGTCTCTTTTTCTGAAAGATGCTACCCTCTTGGACTTTGTTGATTCCACTGAGGTACTTAAAAGTTTCTATCATGTCCCACCTCTCCCTTCTTTCCTTAAGGGTACACATATTAAGCTCCTTTAGTCTCTCCTCATACGGTTTCTCTTGCAGACCCTGCACCATTTTAGTTGCCCTCCTCTGGACTGCCTCTATCCTGTCTATGTCCTTGTGGAGATGGGGTCTCCAGAACTGGACACAGTACTCCAGATGGGGTCTCACCAACTGTCTGTACAGAGGGATAACAACTTCCTGTTTTCTGCTGCTGATGTCTTTCCGTATGCATCCCAGTATACCCCCAGCTCTCCCTACTGCCTTCTCACATTGCTTGCTAACCTTAAGGTCATCTGATATGATTACCCTTAGGTTCCTTTCCTTTTTTGTTGTTGCTACCTCCCCCTCCATTGTGTATTCTTCCCCTGGGTTCTTGTTTCCCAGGTGCATTATTTTGCACTTCTTTGCATTGAACCCTAGCCGCCATACTTCTGACCATTCCTCCAACCTTGCCAGGTCCCTTCTCATCTTTTCCACGCCTCTTTGTGTATCAACCCTGTTGTAGATCTTTGTGTCATCTGCAAAGAGGTATACTTTTCCTTCCAGTCCCTCTGCAATGTCACTTATGAAGACATTAAAAAGGACTGGACCCAATACTGAACCCTCGTGGTACCTCACTAGTAACCCTCTTTCTTCAGAGTGGACTCCATTTACAATTACCTTTGTGTCCTGTTGTTCAGCCAATGTTTTACTCCAGCCTACCACGCTGGGACCCACTCTGAGCTGGTTAATTTTACTATTAATCTTTGTGTGGACTGTGTCAAATGCCTTGCTAAAGTCTAGGTAGGCCATGTCCACAGCCCTCCCTGGTCTACTACTTTGGTCACCCAGTCAAAGAAATCTATTAGATTTGTCTGACATGACCTTCCTGCTGTGAACCCATGCTGCCTTGGGTCCCGTGCCCCACTGGTCTCTAGGTACTCAACTATTCTTTCCTCAGAAGTGACTCCATCATTTTCCCTACCACAGAGGTCAGACTGACAGGTCTGTAGTTTTCTGCCTCTGTCTTGGTCCCACTTTTGTGAAGGGGAATCACATCCGCCTTCCTCCAGTCCTTGGGTATCACACCATCCTCCCATGATTTATTAAAAAGAGTAGTCAGTGGTTTCACTAGTTCCCCCCTTAATTCTTTTAGAATTCTGGGGTGAATTTCATCAGGCCCCATTGCTTTGTCCACCTTCAGTTTTAGGAGTTCTTGCAGAACCCTTTCTTCTGTGAAAGGACTGATATCGACCCCTATCAAGAGTGCTTCTGTTAATTGGATTAGGCACTTCCTCCTCTTTTGTGAATGCTGAGCAGAAATATTTGTTCAGTATCCCTGCTTTTTCACTGTCCCCCTCTGCCCACCCACCGTTCATTCTATTCAGCCTCACTATCCTTCCCTTTGTCTTTCTACGCTCGCTGATGTACCTATAAAAGGTTTTATCCCCCTTCTTAACCGAGTTGGCTATTTTTTCCTCAGTTTGGTCCTTTACTATTCTGACTTCCCTCCCTGCTTCCTTCTGCCTTAACTGGTACAGCTCTCTGTCCCGCTCCTTCTGTGTTTCCTTATACTTCCGGAATGCTATCTTTTTCTTCCTGACTTTCACAGCCACCTCTTTTGAGAACCATAGTGGCTTTTTCTTTAGTTTTGATTTGTTTATTTGCTTCACACAAAGGCTTGTTGCCTCTGTGATGGCAGTTTTGATGATTCCCCATTGTTTCTGCACACCTCCTTCTAGCCTGTTTGCTAGTGCTTTTCTGAGGCACTCTCCCATCTTGCCAAAGTCAGCCCTCCTGAAGTCCAGTACCCTCACTTTTGTATGGCTTGACTCTGTAGCTGAGTTTAACGTGAACCACACTGTTCGATGGTCACTTGTTCCCAGATGGCAACCCACTTCTAGATCTGAGATCCTCTCACTGCCCCCGTTTGAGAGTACGAGGTCTAAGATTGCTCCCTCACGAGTGGGTTCTGAAACTAGCTGTCTGAGGCCTGCCACCTGTAGGGCATCAAGAATGGCCCTGCTCTTGGATGTGGCTGCAGCAAATGTGCTCCAGTTAACATCTGGCATATTCAGGTCTCCATCAGCAGTATCTCCCTTTCTCTGCCATTCAAGAATGCCTTCTATCATATCCTTGTCCATTCCTCCCCTAACATGGGGTCTGTACACAATCCCTGTGCAGATTGTGATGCCCTTTCCAGTCTCCAAGGTGACCCAAAGTGCCTCCTCTCCTCCCTGTTTACTCTTTTGTTCAGTTGCTTTTATCCCTTCCTTTACATAGAGAGCTACTCCCCCTCTTCTCCTCTGCCTGTCTCTCCTGTAGGTTATGTACCCTGGTATGTTAACATCCCAGTCATGGTTCTCTGTGTACCATGTTTCTGTGACTGCTACTATATCCAGGCATCCCTCTTCCATCAAGGCCACCAGCTCAGGGAGTCCCAGAGAAGTCCAGTCACACAGCAGTCCTTTCTCCTGGTGTCTTCTGCCAAGCTACTAGTAAAATCTTTCTAAGGCAATCTTTAAATATAGCTTCCTTCTAGCTAAGCCACTCCCCCTACTTACTAGATCTTTCTACAAGTAATTTGAACCTCACAGCTATCAAGCCCTTTCAATCACCTGAGATTTACACCAAGATAACTGCTCTCCAATTAATATCTGGCATATTCAGATCCCCCCATCAGCAATACCTCCCCCTTTTCTGCCATTCTAAGGATACTTCCTATCCATGTCCTCCCCCTGAGATGGGGGTCTGTATACAACCCCTGTATGGATTGTGGCGCCATTGCCTGTCACCAAATTGACCCATAGTACTTTCTCTCCTCCCTGTTTACCCTTTTGTTCTGCAGCTTTGATTCCTTCCCTTATGTAGAGAGCTACTCCTTCTCCTCTTTTACCCTCCCTCTCCCTCCTGTAGACCCTGGTATGTTTACGTCCCAGTCATGGTTCTGTGTGGACCATGTTTCTGTGACTGCCACAATATCCAGATGTTCCTCCTCCATCAAGTCCACTTGATGGCCTCCACTGTGTTGGCTATACAAATATTTAAAGTGAGCGAGTTCCATAACATTGTAGCAGCCACTCCAAAAGCTCTGTCACCAGATAATTTCAGCCTAGATGGAGGGACAATGAGCAGGCCCACATTAATGGAGTGGAGAGGGTGAATTGGGTTGTTTGGGAACCAGGAGCTCTTTAAAGTAGTTGAGACCCAGACCGTATAGGGTCTTGTAAGTTAGCAAGCAGATTTTGAAAGTGATGCACTGCCACATAGGCAGTGAGCGCAGCGTATGTAGAACTGGCATGATATGTTCACTCTGTGAGGTGCCCACAGTCACCCGGGCTGCAGTATTCTCAACCAAACTGCAGGCGCTGCATCAAACCTCCAGAGAACCCTAGGTAAAGAGCATTGCAATAGTCTAACCTAGGGTTAGCAGAAGCATGAATGATTGTCACTAGGTCATCCTGAGCAAGATACAGCTTGATCCTGGTGATATTCCAGAGGTGGTAAAAGCCAGAGGCAAGGCTTCAAGTTCTAAATTCTCTAGGTGTGTAACTGAAGCAGAGTTTCTTGTCCCCTTCCCTCTTCCAGTAAGTTCCTTTCCAGTGAAGTCCCTTTGGCACTTAACCTCATGACATGATCACTATGCACAACTCAGTACACTTGTGGAAATTGCCCTTATATACTTTCTGCTGCAACACAACCTGGAAATGCATCTCTTTGCTTCCTGTCTTTGAGCATCTATATAAGACCTTCCTACAGGCCTCCATTTGGTCCATGCTGTCCTCCACATCAAAGCTAAATAACCGCTGAAACAAACAGTGAAAAGCACTTACCTCCACCTATCCACTTATACCTCCACTTTAATTCTTAAATATAATATCTTATTGATGTAGGCTAGCTGCTTAGTTCTCTCCTCTCTTTCTGGTCCCCTAGGACAGAGCCACAAGCTAACCAGACCCTTAAATCTCCTGTCTTCTGTAAGCTTGATTCAGCTCCTTCTCCAGTTGAACACTTGTTGGTTTACACTTTGTGTCCATTTCAATGTAACTAATCATAAATTACCAACAACAGGGTAATTACACTGTAGTTACATGTTTGTTGCATACAACTACATTGCAATTTCAGTGCAGTTACAGGTCATAACTAGCCACTCAACCCACAAGAGGCTGCAATATTCTGTCCGGCTAGATACCCCACGCAGACTAGTAAATGTTAATGGCATTTTAAGAACTGCTCCAAAACACTGACTGAAGGTACTTACCTCTACCTATCTACCTACTGTACCTACCCACCCACCCACCTATACTGCCATTTTAAGTATTAAATAAAAGGACTTTTTCAGTGAAGGCTAGTTGCTCTGTTCTCTCCTTGCTTTCAGTTCTCTCAGTATCAGCATCAAATTGTTCAAATATTTCAAATACTGTATGTATTTTTATTCTGTATCAAAAGCAAAGCACTTTGAGCTCAGGAAAGTGCTAAATAAAAAGTTACTGTCTGTCTGTCTCATCTATCTATCTATCTATCTATCTATCTATCTATCTATCTATCTATCTATTCATTCTATATGTAGTGGAGTTTTTTTTTATCTACAAGGAAATGAAGAACCCTAACCCATGTAGTTCTTAAAATATGTTTAATTGAATTTATATGAAAAAGTTGAAATTTGCATTTAAAATATGTGAGATATGCACAAATAACACTAGAACATAGAAAGTGGCTTGATAAATGAATCCACTGTTTGCACTGTTTTGTAAAAACTGAATGTAAAAACTAAAGAAAAAGGATTTATTTCAAAATGTATATGGGGTCTTGGGACTCCTAGATGGTTTAAGGCTGGGCAGCTCAGAATTTTATGGTACTTGCACTCTTTGTGTTAGTATCATAGAATTCAAGATTCTGTAACAGTATTCTAACCTCCCAAAAAGTGAGTGAGGGAATTGGAAAGGCGTCTTTAGGCCTTTGAATGAATGGGGCCTAGGTTAGTGATGTAATTGGGATTTAAGGGGAGTGTGGTGCCTCCATCCGTAGGGATCATTTTAAGAGATAGGGTGTTACTCCATAGGCATTTACACAGTTCCCACCCACAGTGACAAGGGACCCAACTAAAATGAACACAAACAACCCAATAACTAATAATATGCACTGCAGTGAATGCAATGCAACACAGTAATGGCAACGAAGGCAGTAAGTATGGTGTGAGCAAATATGAAGGGCTTTATTAGGAGTACAAGAACAAGGTGCAAGGGAAGAAAGGATAAGGTTAAAGAAAATGAGTAAGCAAACATCCTTACCCACTAGATGGAACCCACTACCCTCCAATCACTGGCCATTTTTCCCCATCAACTCCTTTCCTTGGTGCACCAGGTGTTACTTCAAAGTCTCTTTTTGGGTGTTTACACAATTCTTAATGTGTGCACACCGTGATGAAGGTTTTGGGCCTGGTAGAGTTCTACATGGTGTGGTAGTGATGGATGTCTTGAGGCTGGGGTCATCCGGGATAGGTATTTAACATAAATAAAGATTAGTGGCTGGTGTGGTGTAGTTAAAGAAAGCTGGTCTGCTGGATTTATTCTAAATGTGTGCACTCCCAGCCATTACCTATCTAACTACAGTAAACCTTTACTATCGAACATAGCTGTAGGGCTGGGCCCCTGGTGTGGAACTCATGACTTGTCTCAGGTGTCTGGTACAGTCACTTGTAAGCATGACCTTAATTTAATGAGTCTGGCTGTGCAGTTTTAACTTGACCAGCAGATCCAATCTGCTTCTGGTGACAAAGGGTGTGAGCCATGCAGAAAGGCTTTCAACAGATCAATCCCTACAAGATCCTTTTCACCCAGTGGGAGGGGTTCTTTTATTCCCCCCCCCCCCCGCCATTTGTTTAGAAAGCTATGAGGTTCTTTCTAATGTTGTCATCATTTTAAACACAAATATCACATTTCTGGAACTGTTTGAAAATTATATGATGACTAAATTAATATCAACATACATGATATAACATAACATAATATAAGGTTATATAAAATATATACATTGAATATGTGTAATGAAATCATGTATATGTACACAAATTTTGTTTTTAATTTCACTGCACTTTTAAGGCGATCACAGTTTTTGATAGATGTATGTGTGTGTATCATGTTTTTCTTCTACTATTTATACACAGTAATTGGTTACACTTAGATTATGTATTATGTATGGCCCTTTAAGAGCCACATTAAAAGTAAGACCACACATCATCTCAGGCACTCCTGATGATGTGTTGAGTATAATCAGTTGGAGGTACTAGCTGCAGGGATCCTGCTGGCCTCTCTGTGAGAAGTATGATTCACTAGCACTTTATAGAATATTTAAAGCACTTTATTCAGTCTATTTGTAGTTTCATGGTCTTATTTTGAGAGGTGGTGATGGATAGTGCTGGAAGTACCTAGCTTGATTCAGTATTTATACCTAGCACATCCAGCTGTTGGGGCAGTTAGTCTGTTTGCTTCTATTAGGAAGTAGGCCTGGACTGCCAGGGCTGGAGGTTTTGTCGCAGGATTCCTCCAGGGAGGGGTGGTGGCAGCTCTTCCCAGTTCCTGCATGGCAGGGTTGTCCAGGCCTGGTTAAGAGGGTGCCAGAGGCCTCTCACCCACTGTAGGGGCCTGCTGGAGGGCAGGCTCTGGAGCTCCATTCACAAGCTGTTCGGGTAGGCCGAGGTCAAGGACAGGCCTTGGGGAGCACTCCAGGCCTGAAGCCCAAATCAAGTACAGGAGTGATGGCTGGAAGGTGTGGGCTAGAGGTATTACTGAGGTTACCCCCATAGCTGGAGGAAGGATACCGGTGGTTACAGCGGCTACATCCAAGGGAGAAGGCATTTTTAACAAAGGGACTGGTCAGGGAAGGAAAAGTCCTGTGATCCTGTTTGCAAGGGACCAGGTGGGAGAAGCATCTAGCTTTTCCATATGGGTAGAGGCTGACCAGGAAAGGAAAAGAATGGAATGATACAGAGACCAATTTACCAGTGCCAGAGGGCAGGTTTGGCTCAAAGGTCCAGTGGAGGTTCCAGGGAGGTTTTAGGTATAGCATCCAAGGTTTCATCAGCTGCCTGGAGTGGAATGCTACCTAGGACATCATGTCTCCCAGTTCAAGCACCCCTCGCTAGAATAGTTTGTGCTCCATGGAGCCGGATGGCAAATATGGTTTTAAGCAAGCAATGGGAACCCCTCAGTCCTTGCAAAAATCATTGGGACCTCAGGTGCAATAAATTGGTTTGTTGCTTATTCCTGAGTGTGTGAGAGTGTTTTTAAAGTTTTACTAAACAGATGAATTTCAGAGAATCTAATGAATTACTAATCAGACTTCTTTGGGGGGGAGTTTAAAGTTCTCAGCCCGCTTGATGTCAGTGCTTCCTGGGCCAGGATGCTGGTGGGGGATTCCGAGAGAAGAAAGAAAAAAAAAAAAGAGGTCTCCTGTTCCAATCATGAGTATTCAGAGAAGTGGCAAGGGGTAGTGGTTTCTATTATTCTGCAGTAGGACCATGGGCCGTTAAGATAACACCATTTTATTCTCAATGGTTGTTAATGTCTGTTCTGGGTTCCTTCATGGTAGGCTACCTTCCCCTCTTTGAAACATTGGGTGCTCCTAGACAAATGGGGAGGTGGAGTGGCTACACATGGGGGCTCATCCAGGATGTTTTGGGGACCTCTTAGACACCCAGTGCCCCGTGTCCTAGAATGGAGGGCTGGCGGGTCCGGTCTGGGCTGGATAGGCCATGTAGCACCCTTAGAATTCCCTCTGGGTGTGGTGGTCCAGGTAGGCTGCAGTCCTGCTCTCGAGTGCAAGTTAGTGTGGTTTGCTGGTCACGTGATCCCAGTCTGCTTTCTGATTGGCTGGAGGCTGAACTGAGGGGAAAACCAGTGAAGGAGGCATCGCCATTTTGTGGAAAGAGCAGGAGCGAGTAGAATAAGGAGGACTGAGCCAAAACATCAGAGCTGAGGGGAGTTGTTGAGTAAGAACTGCCTAATCTCACTGATTCTGGAAGGTTTGGCTTGGGCCTGGCAGGTACGGATCCATTGTCACAGATGGCTGGGTGGGGGTTTAGAGCCGAAGATGCGCTTCCCTCTGAGGAACTTATGTCCATGGTTCCTTCATCATTATTACCCTGGCTATAGAACATTGCAGGAAAAGGTCAGGTAGAGGAGCGATGTGTTAGATGTGACTACAAGGGAGAGGGAATAGCCTGTCTACCAGTGTGCAGCCTTTGTTCAAGCTCAGCCCTCAGAGGCATATTTGACCGGGCCCCTCCAGTTTTCCATTGGGCATACCCCCTCAGCACTTCAGAAGGCCCATCCTTGGTATAGTCACAAGGAAGACTGGAGTCTGGTGTTATGGAAGGGCTTTCATTAGAGGAGCGGACCCCAGAGCAGGTGAAGAAGGCAGAGCCAGTGCGAGGCCCTCCCCTGATGTAATTATTAAAGCAGAGAAGGTACAGGTGGGGGGTGCAGCTGCAGTAGAGGAGAAGAGGGGCAAGGAGGGACTTAGCCATCTGCCCAGTTCCTCCTCGCTGGCTGCCTCTACTCCCCGTGTAAGAGGGAGGGGCAGGGGCCTTAGACCACTGGTGGGCAAACCCTCAGGGCCCAGGGGAATACCTCCTAGGCCTCTGTCTGGAAGTAGCCTGCCAGCTATAATATCACAGTTGGCCTCTCCAGAGCAAGTGAGACCTAAAACTGCTGTAGCTGGTCTGGGGTCACCAGGAAAGGAGGAGAGAAAGCCTGGAAAAGGACTTTTGGCTGACGATTAAAGCTTTGACGAGGGCAGGTTTCTTGGCAAAAGTTCAACTAAATGATTATGACATCTATCGGGCCATACCCAAGCCTTTTCACTGCCTGGTGATTACAGCTAATGATAGAAATCCTTGCATCCCAGAGGCTCGCTGTTCTATGGAGCAGCATGGATGGACTCAACAGGAAGTACCTCTCAATGCTGATTTCAGAAATGGAGTGTGGTTGAAACAGGAATAGCCTGCAGGACTAGTATAAGGGATCTGCAGGAGGAACCAGGCAGAATGGTGGGTGTGGCACAGATCGATGGTGGAATATGAGAGCCTGGACTACCCTTACCTGTCAGAGAGACAGTGGGACATTGTGGAGGAAATGAGAGAAGACTGGATCTATCATGAGCAGCTAGAGAAGTTAAAACATCACCCTGGAAGCAGTGGTCATCCATCCCAGGAACTGTTCCAGAAGGCCAGAGCTATGTGCCACACTGCCCCCTGGACCAGGTTAACTTTATTTAAGCACTTTGCCTCGGTGCAAGACTTGGCTGGATGTCGTACTAAGTACTTTGTAATTTCCAAAGACTCTTTTGGAGACCTTACTACCAAGCCAGACCCTAAATTCTACTTTCCATCAGGAGGAGGACCCCATACTTACAGCGCCCTGTAAAGAACTCTGGCTGTGCCAGGTGTTGCTCCCAAGAGCAGGTTGCTATCCCCATGTTTGACTTGAATTTAACAGAACTGATGATGGACTAAAATGACTTTTCTACCTCAGAGGATTGCAAATTAGGACATTAGCTTTTGCTATTTTGAAATGTTTTCTAAACATTTCAGTCATTAAAGTGTGCATGAAGGAGAGAGTGAGTGAGTGGTTTGAATGTGGGTAGAGTAATTATGGTTTAAAACATATATATATATACCTATTTGGTGATTATGGTTATTCTAATCAATCTCAGAGAATTAGCAATAATAACGTAACCTAATGAAGAGTATTATATTATGCTGTTTTTGTTCATATTGTTTAGGCAGGCTTAAAAGTTTGATTCCTGACACAGAAATTTTCAATTTTGTCTTTTGGCTATAGTAGTATGAAGGCATGGGTTCCCTCCTCTTATAAGGGGGGCCCACCATATGTGACTCTGTCTGGTGCTGACTTCCCCTGGGAGTGCGCATACTGGGGGTGGGGGTTGGAAGTGAGTCAGAGTAGCTGGTGCAGTCTTTGCTATCATTCCCCTTGGGAATGATTCCCTTGGGTGGGGAAGAGTTTAAGCCCCTTCTCTAGGAGAGGGGCTTACGTCTACCATTAGGGGCCCCACTTTTGTGCCATCCCCCCAGTTTATGGGTTTGGTAGGTGTTTTGGGGAAGGCACTGTTCTGGGCTATACACTGAGACTGCCACTAAGGGCAGGCTCCTTAGCCCTTAAAAGGAGGGAGCACGGGTAGCTTGGGGGGAGATAGGAGTCTGGCTGGGAGATGGCAGTACAAGCAGGCAGGAAGGAGGAACTCTGCCATACTGGTTAGCCAGATTGGGGACCTCTCAAGTGCAAGGTAGTGCCATGAGTAATGCGTGAGTAATGCGACATGGTGCCTGTAATGGTAATGCATGGGAGGGCCTTATACAGTCTGCCAGCATCAAGCTGGGGTAACTGGGGCTCCAGGAGGGAGAAAGGGTGGTGAGGAGTACCCTAGAGGCAGTTTGATGGGGTCCCAGGCCCATTAGGAAGTAGGCCTGGACTGTCAGGGCTGGAGGTTTTATGCAGGTTTCTCCAGGAGGGGTGGTGGCAGCTCCTCCCAGTTCCCGCATGGCAGGATAGTCCAGGCCTGATTAAGGGATCCCAGAGGCTTCTCACCCGCATAGGGGCCTGCTTGAGGGGCAAGCCTCGGAGGCACCGATCTCAAGCTGTTCGTAGGGCTGCAGGTGAAGGACAGGCCTTGTGGAGCACTCCAGACCTGGTAAGCCTAAATCAAGCACAGGAGTGATGGCTAGAAGGGATGCAGGCTAGAGGTATTATTGAGGTCCCCCCATAGCTGGAGGAAGGATCCCGGGGGGGGGGGCAACCAGAGGACACAGGTGGAAACTGGAGGGGGTGGGACTCAGGGGAGAGAGGAGGAGGAGGTGTTACTTCACTGAGAGGGTAGTGGAACCATGGCATGCACTGCCCAAAGGACTAGTGGAGGCTGATACTGTGGAAGGGTTTAAGAGGGGATGGGACAGGTATAGGGGAGGGTGAAGCTGGGGAAGTCCAGTACCGTTGAAATGCCCTGGAAAGGGATGGGAAAACCAAGGGTGGGGTGGGGGGCAGCAAAATGGACACCAGTATGGGTGGTGACTATTGAGCAGACACGAAGACCATAAGTCCTATTATGCTGGTGCTTTAGTATGTTAGTATGTTACAGCTGCTATGTCCAAGAGGAGAAGGCATTTTAACAAAGGATTGGTCAGGGAGAGAAAAGTCCTGCAATCCTGTTGGCAGGACCAGGTGGGAGAAGCATGTCACTTCCATATGGGTAGAGGCTGACCATGGAAAAGGAAAAGAATAGAATGATACAGAGTCCAGCTTACCAGAGCCAGAGGGTAGGTTTGGCTCAGAGGTCCAGTGGAGGTTCCAGGGAGATTTCAGGTATAGCATCTGAGGTTTCATCAGCTGCCTAGAGTGGAATGGTGCCTAGGACATCTTGTCTCCCAGTTCAAGTGCCCTCATTTGTGAATAGGTTGGGCTCTATGGAGCTGGATGGCAAAAATGTTTTAAGTAAGTAATGGGAACCCTGGTCCCTGCAAAAATCACTGGGACTTCAGGTGCAATAAATTGGTTTGTTGCTTATTCCTGAGTGTGTGAGAGTGTTTTTAAAGTTTTACTAAACAGATGAATTTCAGAGAATCTAATGAATTACTAATCAGACTCTTTGGGAGGGAGTTTAAAGTTCTCAGCCTGCTTGATGTCAGTGCTTCCTGGGCCAGGATGCTGGTGGGGATTCCGAGAAGAAAGGAAAAAAGAAGAGGTCTCCTGTTCCAATCTCTGTGTATTCAGAGGAGTATGATGGGTAGCAGTTTCCATTATTCTGTAGGACCCGGTCAGCGTAAGATAACGCCATTTTATTCTCCATGGTTGTTAATGTCTGGTCTGGGTTCCTTCGGGTAGGCCCTCCCCTATTGAAACATCAGGCACCCCTAGACAAATAGGTAGATGGGGTAGCTACACTTGGCATGTTGGACTACAAGTAAGTGCCTTCTTTTGATTATGTGGGACTGCAGTAGCCACCAGGTACTAACTCCGCTTGTTTGTTCTGATCATGGTTTTAGTTCAGCACCAGTATCCCTGAAAGGCATCTCTGTTTTCCTTTGCAATTGTTTTTGGGTACCAGGGTATCTTTCTTTTTTCTGTTATCTGTCAGCAATGGGGGGGGGGGAGTACTGTTAACTTATTCTGGATCTGTTTCAGGGTCTACCTTCAGACTTCCACTCCACCTCAGGAATGAGCGTGGGGAGACTTTCAAGGACATCACCCTTGGGGGCACAAAGTCTCTTTAAACACTGGTTCTCAAATGCACTGGCATTAAATTTCACCATACCTCTCAGACAGCAACACTAGCAGCTGGGTTTCAGTTTGGAATAAATGGAATTTTACTCAAAGACCCATACAAGAAATCTTGTGTTGCCAGTTCCCTGGCAGAGGGCTTGAGGGAACAACCTCTGCCTCTTCAGTGCTGGTCAGGTGTCAAACTCTCCTCCAAGAAATCTTGGGTCACAGCAGGATAGGCAGAGAGGTGCTGACTACAGTCTCTCTGGCGCCTCCTCAGACTGACTCTGAATAGCTCATTGCCTGGCTTATGCTGCCATAGCAAGTCCTCCCTGGTAGCAATGCCCATGTCACAACAGGGGTGCTAGAGAGATTTCACAGATTAGCCCTTTGCTGCCTAGGCAACCTTTACATTAGAACTAGGAACCTACAGGCTATCAGGGGTTATGCACATCTGACCTCTCTCCAGAGAGAGACAACCTCCTTCAAGTACTGAAACCTTAAGCCTGCACTTCAGTTACTGTCTTTTAATCTGATTTTCTGAAACTCTGAGACCCAGATATCTGGCAGGAGCTCACCCAAATGGCTGAGCAGCTGAAAGGACATATGCTCTCCACTGGGTCAGACATATCTAATATGGTAGCCTGAGCAACTGGTAACTCAACAGATGTTCCACATTTCCAGCTCCACTGTTCACTGGCTATGGCAATCAGAAGGGGGTAAAGAACTTTCTGATTTATCTGATTTTCTTGTCCATCCTCTACTAAATTCCAAGATCCAACAGGGCCCTTACTTTCGGGACACTTTTTTTCCAACTGTCTGTTGCCACGGTGAGGTGCGCCCTGAGGCTTTGCAGGCCTCCTGACTGGTTTAACCACAGCATGGGCTAATAAGTGACCTCTGGTCCCACCATGGGCTTATAATTGACCTCTGGCCCCTTCACATTGTCCTATGAGGCTAGAGGATAAAGTAACGTAAAGTTAGGGTCTCCATGCTCTCTGAGGCAAACTACATATAGAATAATGTATGGGTAAGTGTATGTAACCAGAATTTTACACACAGACGAGGTGAGGGATGCTACATAAACCCCGAGGGCAAAGCCTGAGGACTTTATAAAAGCATCCCACACCGAGGGCATCTGTAAAATTCTGGTTTTACACACACCCACCCATATGTTATTTTGTTTAATTAATGGTCATCATTTGTTTTCTTTTTAGCACATTTGATTTAGTGCAACAGTTCTGTCAGACACACACACACGCACAGTCTCTCACTCACTTGCTCACTCACTCGTCAGTCACTCGCGGTCGGTTAGGGTTGCAGCTGCAGAGCCCCGCTCAAGAGGTAAGAATGGCAGGATCAACCAGATAGATTTTTTACACTTTGAAGGAAGGATTGACTAGATAAATTTTGAAAAATATGTAAAAACATTGCCTGGCATGAAGTGAGATGGAAAGGATAAGTTTGGAAACTTGGTTAGGTGCAACGGAGCCACCATGTTGGGAGAGATGATTGGCCTGCCCCCAGATGGAGAGTTACAGCCAATGAGCTGTGCAGCACTTGTTTGAGTGCCAGGCACTGATTGCAACCTCCTGGCTGTAATAGAAAATATCAACCAGGAGGTTGTAACGCAATTTAAAAGTCTGGTTATACAAACTTAAAAAATGATGACCATTAATTAAATTATTTTTACATCATTTTGTCCATTTAGACAACTTCTAGCCATCTTCTACATGCCTGGGGGCACCAACAAATATGTATTGCCACTGCAAAATAGTGTCCAACCCCTCTGCAGTTCATTGAGGCCTGGGGTTTTTTAGGAGTGTCCAGAAATCCTTTTGGTGCTTCACTCTAGTGCACAGCCTCCTTCTTGTGCTCCTACAGTAGTTGGTTCTGAGAGACACGGCCATTTTCATTTTACACTTTCTGGTCCCACATAGTGACCTCTGGCCAGTTTCATAGTCACAGAGAAATGGGTACTAGCTGGTGTGAGGAAAGGAGGAGATCACTATTGCCTGGTCCCCAACCACAGCCCTGGTGTTGCAAAGAGTGTCATCGGCAGCTGCTGCAGGAGGCATGCAGTTGAAAGGCTGCTTGCTCAAAGGCAGGGAGCCAAATAAAGTAAACCTCTCCACCCTTTTTTGAGGGGGGGTTACAGTGAATTTTAATTAGGGCTCTAAAAAGCATAGTGACTATAATAAATCATGCTGGTGGCCACATACTGCCCAAGTGGCCTCATTTAAGAACCACTGGATTAGTGCATGAAGTGCTAGCTTTTCAGAGCTAGAATGACACCAAAGTGCTTAAAACCTCATCTGAGGTCAAAAGTGTTGGTGGTCTCTATACTCATTTATCAAGATACAGAAGTTCTCATCATAAAAACAGTGTGTTTATTGCAATCCTGTATAATCATAATTTTCTAAAAGATGACTGGGATCAGATGACAGTAGCAACTAAATACTCTTCAGCCATGCAGTCTCCTTCAGCCTTGTCTTTCTGCAGTCTAAAATTACCTTTAAAACATTTGTTTGTAAATTTTAATTACTTCACTGAGGGCACTGCATTGTTTACAACTGCAAGGCAGACAGAAATTATGCTGCCCTTGCAAACCATAATTTTCTTCTCCCACACACGATCAGCACCTTTTCATTATCTTCTAGCTGAGTGACAGAAGCAATCTCCACTGATCTAATCTTATCTACACTGATCTGGTATGGCTGGAAAACAGTATGGTACATATAATGTTTATAAAACATGATGACAGGTCAGAGAAAATTCAAGGGGAGCCTGGCATTTCCAAATACTGCTCCATTTAGGATGAAAATTATTATGTGGCTGTCAAAATGGATGAAAATTATTATGTGGCTGTCAAAATGGGCAGGAAAGCCTCAGATAGTCTTTGAAAGTAACCTTCCTGATCCACAGGTTTTGGCACAGATTCCAGCGTCTAGGGCAAGGGTTATGGACTAAAACAGGATGGTATGCTTGCTTTTGTAACCTTAATTATGTGCCATAGCCTTTCAAGAACATTATTTGTCTGCTGATTATGAATACTGAAACATACAGTCAACCTGAATGCAAGGCTCTTATTGCTCTTATCAGTTTCTGCCAGTGACATTGGACAGAATACTGCTGGAATGCAAGGTAATCTGATTGCAGTTACTCCAATTAGTCACACGGGAAAGAGTGCCATGCTTATTACAGACCGTTGCATCCTGGCTGACACTGCTGCATCTCCATTGCCAGCCCTTTATTTCTGCTGGTATCCTTTTTGCTTCTGCACTCAAATTTGAACCTTCTTTGCCTGCATAATGTTCAAGTAAATGTGTGCAACCCCCTCTTCGGTGCCATTCTAGAGAGGGCCACTACCCCTGCCGTGCAGGCCTGATCATGACTGAGGGGCCTGGGTTCCTACAAGCTGCTACACGGGGGTCCTTTCCCAAGACACAAATAAAATGGTGGTGCCTCCACCCACAGTACATTTAAGTGGGCAAGATGCTAACAGTACAACCCCCTGGGAAGTCATACCAACCCACCTCCCCAAAATCGTTGCCCCAGCCATGGACTTAGCAGACTCAAACCTCCCCACATTTAAACAGTTGGCATCACTAACTTCGGGTAATAATATGCTCACCAATATCAGGCTCTTGACTCAGCTCTTTTCTAAAACAGTAACATCATAATTTATTTACACGGGAGGGTTAGGATGGGGTAATGGAATAGAGGTTAAACTAACATTTGTTAATTTGCATTTTGAAAATTTGCATTTTAAAGATTTGGCATTTCCCAATGATATTTCCTTTTAATATTCAAACTCACACATTTTAACCAGTGCAGCCACCAACTTTCTACCTAGCTATCTAACTGCTGTAGAAATTCTTGAAACCCTGACCCACTGGTACTAGTCCAGAATGATGCCCAAATTCTGTCCTTGGGTACCCAGATGTTAGCTGAATGTCTGAGGTGCAGCTGGTCAGCTGGCGCTGGTGCACTTGCAGAATTAAATTAACTTTTTACAGTTGCTCTTGCTCTGTTTAGTTTTTTCCATGCCCGTGGGCACCAAATTAGACAACTGCGAACATCCCCAGAATTTGCAGGGCAATTCCTGCTTTTTCACTTACGGTTCTGCTACATCAGTCCTATGGTGGCACATTTGACTGAAGTCCAGGGGTTGGTGGAAACAGCAAATGCAGAACTAGGCTCGATGCTTAAACTTGAAGGTGCAAGGAAACTGCAGCTTGGATCTTCAGCTTGATTGGAGATCTTACAGCTTGTCCCCTTTGGCCTATTGAGGCTCATTGCAGAGCAAAGGTGTCAGTGTGGCACAGTTGTTAGCACATCAGCCTCTGGACCCAAGGGTTGTGGATTCTCATCCCACACCGGGATTGGACTCATACCTAAAAAAACGCTGGCATCTGACTGCAGTATTAGGGTGGTGCTGTACTGCTGGGATGTGCCATCCTTCAGATGAGACGTTAGACTGAGGTCCCTTCTACCCATCCTTGTGGTGTCCTTGTGGGTGTTCAGGTGGAAGAAAGAACCCAGGGTACTCTTCGCAAAGAGTAGGAGACATTCCAGTGTCCTGGCCAACATTCCCTTCCCATAAAACCAGATCATGCAATTGTCCAGGCTGTGTATGGGTGCTGATGTGCGATATGGCCGCCACTCACATTCAGTCACTTCACTACCAGTCTAGCATTGTATGTAAAGAGCTTTAGGATACACTGTGTATGAAAAGCGCTATATAAATGCCGATTATTCTTCTTTTCATATGGTAAGGCCTGCCAGCCACAAGGGACCCAGATCTAGGAGTGGCCCCATGGCCCAGCTCCTTCACAGGTCAGAGTGCCCTAGCACTTGGGTATGAACCCGTGATCCCTTCAGTCAACAGACCCCACTTGATGGGGTTAGCGAGTTCCCCACCTGGCCTTGGGTTTCAGAAGGAAAGTTTAAATCATCTTTTCTTTTCTCAGTTACCAGCTGTGGTGTGTAGCCAAAGCAGTTTCTGATTCTTCCCTGTCTCCCAGACTCCAGGGGTGCAGAGTCTAAACCACAGGTTCATCACAACAGTCTCTTTCTTAGCTGTATATAGGAGCAGCCAGCAGGTACCTGCCCAGAAAGCACCTGTCCATCCTTCTACTTCACAGTCTCTCAACTTTATCACAGCCGCACTCTTGCTCTGGTTCACAAACAATTCCAGGAACTCTTTTCAGCAATACATCAAGGGAAGTCTCTTTTCTCACCGTGCAGGTGCAAATCAACTCCAGAAGAGTCTCTCTCTTCCGCTTTTCAGAATCCAGATTCCCATCCAATTTCCAGTAGCTATTTCCCAGTGCTGCAACCAGTCCTCAGAACACCTGTCTTCCCCTCATCTCTTTAGACACTTTGTCTACGCCAGGGTCAAACAGGATATTTTTTCCTTTTTCATGCTTTCACACAACTCTTTCATCACACATCTCAGATCACCTGTGTCTCACCATGGAGGTACAGACGAGTACCAGGAGGCTCTCCTCCTTAGGATCAGTCCATTTTCCGAACCCTTTTTCCTTTTAAATATAATTTCCTTAATATCTTCACTACTGCGGTGCAGCTTCCTACCACAGCATCAGAATCCTGCAGCTCCCTACTCTGCAGAGCTGCCTGCAAAATCTCTCTCTTTTCTCTCCAGATGGGGAAAGACACAACCAGCCCCAGGGGACAGATTGCTGGCAGCCCCAGGCAGGCCTCTCCCAGCCTTGCAGCCCTATTCTCTCCTCTGAGGGCTTCCTGAGCTGACTCAGAATCTCAAAGTTCTTGTGTTTTGGGAGCTTGGCAGATCCCCATTAAGGGACCCACTGTCCCCAAAGAAAATTAATATGTATGAGGCCCCTCAATGCCTCATTGGCTGCTCAAACGATGCCAGAATAATCCCAGTATTTTTCCCCAAGAGTCTTTACAGAAACCCCAGAATCCTCCTGTGAAATCCTGGCACTGTGGTTAGCTGGTTGGTGTCACATGGTTAGAAAACATGCTGCAATGTAAACAGTTCACTTGCAGTTTTCTACAGTGTCCTGCAGCCAAAATGAATGCATTTGTTTTGCAAACCCCCACCAGGTGAAAGTAGCCCTGTGCCCTTTAGCGACTGCACTATTTAACATTTTAATCAGCCCTTTTCTAGTCGCTACTGCCATTTGTCATTACCCCTAGGCAGTCACACATAGTCCCAGTACAATTCCTACAAGTTCTCACTTTCAACTGTCTTGGCAGTCCGAAGAAACATTTTTATAATTCAATGCCCCACAGAACTGGCAGCAATCCCTTTTCCCTCTCACACCTGTCAGCTCTTAAACAATGTTATTTAATTTCCTGCCTGTCACTAGTGCTATTTTTGCTCTGTCCCAGCACTAGACAGGCTCTTAGCTCATTAATATGCATGAGCTGTCTCATTAATATTCACACAGTGGCTCCGATTTGCAGAGCGCGATTGGCATGCCAAAAAAACAGCTTTTTCAGCCTCTACATTGCCCCTCCGGTATCCTGCAAGTCTCCGGTCCCCATCTTGATTGCCAGAGGGACTGGGACCACCAGAAAGACAACTCAAGTGGCTGCTGATTGGCCAAAATCCAAATGCATCTTTGAGCATGTGCAGAGCGTCGCCCAGCATCGGAGTGCAACAACTGGGTGGTGGCTCTGTGCTACAGGTCCTCATGCCCCGATCTACAAAAAAACTTTGTGGGAGGCTGGACCAGGTACATGCGGGGAAATGGAGGGGAGAACTGGGGAAACACAGGGGAAAACGGGAGCCCCCAAGGGGCAGACAGGTAAGTCCCCGGGACAGGGGGGTTACATGTAGTACTCCAGCAATGCATGGATTAAAAAAACACACATGTGGCCTAATATTTTGCACTGATATAATGAGACTTGTGCTCACACAAAATGACCCTGCTTGATCAAAACAGGTAACTATGGCTCTCCTGGTGAGAGCCATATAGGTTGCTCATGCTGTGAGTAGGGAGGCAAGAGAAACCATACCTGCTTAATGTAAACTATGTTCACTCCCCCACACACCTTTTTCCATTCATTCTTAATCTACCAACACAGTGCAAAGCATTGTGAGTAGCTGTACACTATTCATTTTAGAGGGCATGCTAACAGGGCCTCAGCAGGACCAAATGTTGCTCAAACACTGTGTTTTACATTTGTTGCAAGGTATAGAAGTCTGAGAACAACAACCCCAGAATCCTCTCATCCTTTTGGAGTTCCTCAGTGCAATGCAGCCACTATCCCAGCCAAGACATATATCAAGCCATATTAGACCATAAGGCCTGTATCTGCTGGCGGTTTCGAATGTTCGTATGTAAGTAACAGGTCAGCCCCAAAGGAAAACCGATGTTTAGCATATTCAGAAGTATCATAAAGAACAAGCAGTTGTAAGAAAAAGGGCGGGGTACAGGGAAAGAAGATGGGCTGGATTTTCTAAGGGCTGAAAACATCCCAGGGACTACATTCTGTGTCTCACCCCACTGGTGTGGAAACAAATCTCCACACTGGTGGACATTCCTGCTTTCATCCTGTGATACGCATGGGTGGTGGGTAAAGCTGTGGAGGATATTAGGCTTGTTACTACCAGGCATAGCATTCTGATGTTGCTGTGCATGGAAAATGGCTGAAAGCTGCTGTAAATCACAGAGCCATCACAAACCAGCTTTGTGTATGAAAATATGGCACATGCAGCAAAACCTGTGGTTGTGCAAGTGAAGTTCCCCTTGTGCACAGGTTTTGCCGCATGTGTGCCGATTTCCTGGGTTTTGAAAATCTGGCCAAGATGTCTACATTTTTCCATTTAGTATGTTATTCAAGTTGCACACATGCACGCCAAAGCAATACGCCTAATGCAAGGTATCAGTGTGCAAATCCTAATACAATACAATACAATATAAAATGGGTGGGAATTTCCTGCATCTTGATTGGTTAGGACCAGTGCATTAAAGGAGTATAATGCACTGTAAAAACAAGTCCTGTCAACCAGGACACTATCAGGAGGTCTAAACCTCACTTTCAGGTTCTTGCAATATTGGGAATGCAAGTAATCACAGACATCAGCATGAGAGTAATAAACTTGTTTATTACTACCAAAAGGATAAAATCACAGTTGCCCTAAGCAGTTCTTACCAATACAAACCGGGAGCCAGTGCTAAGCAATCCCTATACCTCAAGGTTTCTTTGTGTCTCTTGGGATCTCCGAGGTACAAGACTAGTGTATCACATTATATACAGTACCTATGATAATTACTATGGTTACTGTAAGACAGAAACATTTCTAGTTACAGAGATGAGCCCTATTGGCTAAATCGGAGGTGGCTCCACGGCCTAAGATAACATTATACAATTTTATAATAGTCATCAGTTTGTGAAACAAAAGAGTTCTTATACAGAGTCTTACATAACTCAATGCAGTGGTACAAATCACCAAAAGGTGGCAATGCCAACTTACATATCATAATTATTTCAAGGACACAGGTGCCTTGGCATCTTACAAGTAAGAAATACACAGAAAATACATAGGAGAGTATATGTATTAGCAAGCAAAGTGTATTACAACAATATGCATTCATATCCTGACATCTACTCTTGTACGGTAGATGCCCTTAGCCCTATATGTTAGTATAACATATACTTAAGCACTAGCTGTCTACGGTGTACCTCTGAAGGTATCAATTAGGGTGCAGGGACTTCGTGTAACAACACAATACCATACAAAATCAATGTGCTACTATCATGAACATTCATTTTTAATGTCCGCTATTTTATTCCCCTAAATAAAAATTACTGTGAGATCCTTGATCTCTGTCTGTCTGCACAATTTTTCAAAGCTACCAGTCTGTTTTAGTTCTTGAAACAAATTTTATATTTCCTAATGTATGTAGTGCTAATACATTTCAAACTAGTACCTTTATCTTGTCCAACTCCACTCTGCCTGCTCTCCATGATTCAGGTGAGACACACTGTCACTACTGCAATGGCAGCTTACTGCTGGAAGCAGCTCGTGGTGGTTCCCTGAGGTGGACTCAGGCCCACTCTGAGACGCCCCAACTTCTAGAAGCATATTTCACAAGTTTTTCCTCAGGGGCAGGGGGTGTCACCATAGTGATAACATTTCTTTTCAACGGAATAATAATACAGAGACTCATCCCGGTGGTGCAGTGGAAGTGCTATCACCCACCACACTGGCGACCCAGGATCTGGAGCAATAATGGGTTGCTGGGGGCTGATCAGAGGGAGAGGCTCGAGCATTCAGTGGACTTCTGTCTTATCCTTTCTCCAAGAGAGGAGAGCAGTCTGATGGACTGCTCTTCTTTCCTGGGAAGGGAAGAAAGCCATTTCCACTGAATGAGTGCCACTAGGTGGAGGCCTGGTGGTAGTGTGGGACTAGAATGTCAAGAAGGGTAGGAGCTGTGGAATTCTGCAGTGTGCATGTGCCTCCACACACGAGCACTTGTGTGTGCACCCCAGCACAGGATTTGGGGAGAAAATAGATCAAAAATGGGGGCAAGGCAGGTATTCGTGACACTCCGCACACTGATCCCACACTCAAATCACCACCAGGACCCTACTAGTCAGGATGCTGGATTTGTGTCTCGGGGAGGACAGCACTCCCCCTCCTGACTCCACCATGGGGGGGTGGGGCAATCCATGGAGGTTACCCAAGTCAAGTAGGTAAGCCTGGGGATGTGAGAACTGGTGAGAGTCAGTGCTGACAAGGCTGAGGATATCCTCGCCTGCCTCATCCAGGAGGCATAAATTGTGTGTGTATATATGTACTGTGTATATATATATATATATATATATATATATATATATATATATATATATATAATGTATGGTAAGTGCCTATTAACCACCATAATCAGCAGTCACACAGCTTTGTTATGCACTGTTTAGAATTTTAAAAGTTGTTAACCACACTTCGAAACTTCCAAACAGTGGCGTAACAAAAAAGAATACACCATAATTCTCACACATAGAATGCAAGCAGTGTTTTTTGACCATGCACTACAAAAGATGATGATTGGGGATCGGGTGACAACCACGCTGAAATCACCTCTCGTGGTTGTTAGGTCTACAGTAAACCTCTCGAGCTGCACTTGAGGTTTACCATGTTGCCCTAGCAACCACTCGAGGTGATTAGAGCGTGGTTATCACCCAATCCCCAGGCATTATATATATATATATATATATATATAAAATTATAAAATGGAAAAATGATGTTTCCACTGCCACTTCTTGTGCCAAGCTCACAGCTCACTGCAGCCTCACTTTACAGTCTATTTCTCTCTCTTTTTCTCTCTCTCTCTCTCTCTCTCTGTCACGACGTGACTCCACAGTCCACAGGTGCTTCCTCCCTATCTTACTGCCATCACTCTGTGCCCTACTCACAACTCACGGTAGCTTCACATCAAGATCACACTCCTTTGCACAACATGCCTCCACTGTTCCCAAGCAGTTCCTCCCTAACTGTAGCTGATGCTTTTCTTGGTGCTCTACAGTCTGTTTTCTTTATCTCCCACAGCTAGCCCAAGTTTTTAAATTAAAAGTGTGATGTTTGTTTATATGTCTGCAGGGGAGAGAGGAGGGCCTCTTAAGGTCTGACCTCACGTAAAACCTCTCAAGGTCCTTCAACCCACCCTTGTGGCACTTCATTGGCAGAGGGACTATTTTGCATTAAATAAATATCTTTTTAATTCATTTTGTTACACTTTATAAAACTGTCTCTTCCTTTTTTACGTTAGCTTGCGCGCATGCGCAAGGAACGTCTTGGGAGAATGGGACACTTTGGAGGTGTGCCCCTCCCCTGCAATCCCCTGATCCATTGAGCAGGCGTGGCAGTCCTGCACCAGTCGGACGCGGTGCTGTGTACGACAGTGGTGGTCTTCTCTTCAAGGAAAACCACCGCTGTCATACACACAGAACCGCCACGCTGCCCCCCCAAATTTGCTGCCACGCCAGCCCATCCCAGCGTGGGCCAACATCCTGCTGGCCGCCTGCCGACGGGGTGCCCAACTCTCGCCAACTCCAGGCCCCTCCTAGCCATCCTTCTGCCACGCTGGGAGCCCACCCAGCGTGGCAAATGTCCCGCCTCACAAGAGCCCGTCGACGGGGTGCCTAATCACCCGCCGGCCCCACAGCCCCCATTATTCTTCTGCCACACTGGGAGCCCACCCCAGTGTGGCAAATGTCCCACATTGTTTTTTTTTTTTTTAAACCTGTAAATTGAAAACGGTCCCACGGTGCTTCTCCCAGGCCCCTCCCACAACCCGCACCCACCCACTGCACTCGGCTTCCACAACCCCTCACCCCATACTTACCTCCGAGCTCAGCGCAACGATCTTCGGTGGACCGTAACACGCCTGCACTCTTCAAAGCCACCACGAACTGAGGAAATGCCGGTAAGCTGTATAATGGGATAGATAGGGGTTTTCAACTTTGCATATCTCAGGCATTTCTTGGAATTTTGCACCAAATATTCAACATGGGGTTTTGGGACCCTTCTTATGAATGATGTCACTGTCATGGCGCTATTGGCCCTAGGGGTGATTTCGCAGTCACCGCGCAGTCACTGTGTGAAGTCACCTTCAGGCCTGAATAATGCCATGACAGTGACATCATTCATGAGAAGGGTCCCAAAACCCCATGTTGAAAATTTGGTACAAAAAATTCCAAATACTGTTTTATTAGCATGTGTTGCGCAGTTCCCACGCAGGCTCGTAGTTCGCGAATTCTTCATTATTTCCACTCCAGATTTTTAACTTTGCCATTTTACCACACCTCCTTATGAGTAGTACAGCGGTCATTTTTCACATCCTGCCCAAAACATGTTTCCACCCATGTAGCGCACAGTGGCGCAGTCGGTGTGCGAAATCAATGTATGGGACACATTAAGAAAATCACAGTGATGCTGTTCATGAGCAGAGGTCTTAAAATGGCTATATTGAAAATTTGGTGAAAAAATTCCTAAAAATGACTGTTTTATGAAAGTGCGTTGTGCAGTTCCTACGCATGCTCGTATGTTTGCGAATTTTCAATATTTTCACTCCAGATTTTCAACATTGCCATTTTACCACACCTCCTTATGAGCAGTACAGCTGTCATTTTTCACATCCTGCCCAAAATGTGTTTCCGCCCAAGTAGCACACAATGGCGCAGTCGGTGTGAGAACTCAATGTATGGGACGCATTAAGAAAATCACAGTGACACTGTTCATGAGCAGAGGTCTTAAAATGGCTGTGTTGAAAATGTGGTAAAAAATTCTAAAATGAATGTTTTACGTTAGTGTGCTATGCAGTTCTTATGCACGCTCATAAGTTCGCGAATTTTCAATATTTTCACTCCAGATTTTCAACATTGCCATTTTACCACACCTCCTTATGAGCAGTACAGCTGTCATTTTTCACATCCTGTCCAAAACATGTTTCCGCCCATGTAGGGCACAATGGCGCAGTCGGTGTGCAAAATCAATGTATGGGACACATTAAGAAAATCACAGTGACACTATTCATTAGCAGAGGTCTTAAAATGGCTATGTTGAAAATTTGGTGAAAAAATTCCTAAAAATGACTGTTTTTCAAGTGTGCGTTGCACAGTTCCTACGCAGGCTCGTAAGTTCGTGAATTTTCAATATTTGCACTCCAATGACTTCCAAATACCTAAACAGCACATAGAAGCAAGCAACATTCGGCATTGACAAATGCTTGTACTTCTTTGTCACTGATTTTTTTAAGCCATGTCCAAGTGCCAAATACCACTGCAAATACCTGCAAGCTTAACGCTTGGCATTGACAAATGCTTGTTTTTTAATTATTAAGATACCCATTTATAACCATAATAAGGCACTTGATGTGTGCATTACACTGTGATAACTACACTCCCAGGTGCTGAAGGCACTCAGTCTGTGGCTTCACGCCCAATTATGCCCACGAGTGCAGTTATCACAGTATAATGCGATCCCATCCTGTCTTATTGCTTACATACAATACAATAAATACAATACAATACAATGCAATACTATACTATTCAATATCATACCATACAATGTGTAGGAACAGAAAAAGGAAAGACTATTTCATCTGTTCCCCACACACTTTCAGTGTGTAACCTTGTACATGCTTTGCTTTGTAAATACACCTAAATGGTTCTTAAAACTGCCAAGTATGCTGATTCTACAGCCAAGGTTGGTAACATGTTCGATGTTCTCACCACCCTGATCATAAGAAAATGCTTTCTAAGCCAGTCTAAACCCCAATGGCTTATGTTGTCTGTAAGTGTGCCCTTGAGTACAGGCTTCCTCCTTTGAGTCCAGAACTCGTTAACATCCATATCACCCAGTCCTTGTAGAAATGTATACACTATTATGATAGCCCCCTCATTTTCTATACACCAAAGTGAACATACTGAAACTGTCTTGTCTATCATTATATCCCTTTCCCTTCATGTTGTTAATCATTTTCACAGCTCTCCTCTGCACCCTCTCCAAAATGTCCGCATCTCCCCAAAGATTGGTGACCATTCTTGGGCACAGTTCTCCAGGCGAGGCCTGATTATAAATCCTGTATAGGGCATAATCATGTTAGCTGATGCAGCCACTTACTACAGTGTTTATTAGACTTAAGTTCATTTATCATAATGACATGGAAAATGTTGGCAGATAGTAGCTAATCAGCCTATCTAGTCTAACAAGCTTGCCTAATTACAATATCAGACTCTGCCCCTGTCAGTCCTAATTACCTTCTCCTATAGAAACAAAGTTGATACCAGCACTCCAGAGCCAGGAGTTTGAACTTACAAACTCCAGTGAAGGATATCCATGCACACACAAAAATCTGCAAAATCAAGCAGCTTTATTGTGGAGGCAAATTCCCCGACTGGGAACAGGACAGGTGCAGAGTCCTTCTCCAATCAGACTGCCCTGGCGTCACCACATAAGGGCTTCATCTCCTCCTCCTCCAACTGCCCCCATATGCACTTTTCCAGAGTGCTTGTCTCACCCCTTTTGAACCCCTCCCCACTGTCTCAGTACAGGTGACCTCTTTCAAAAGCTTATTTCAGTCTGCCTACCACTCTTTCATTAAAAAGTACTTGTTGACATCCTTTCTGCCCCCTCGCCATTGTCATGGAGTTTCCTGGTGTCCATGTTTCACTCATTGTGGACAGCTCACTGCTATCCACATTGTTTATCCATGAGACACTTTAGCATATCAGTCATCTTTTTCTCCTCTTCCTTGTATCATCCAGCATATGTGTATTGTGATCCTACTAGTGCTCATTATAAATCCTCCTTGTTGTTTCTGTATCATTTTGGTAGACCTTCTATGCACGCCTCAAGCCTATCCCTGTTCTTCCTCATGTGGGCTCAAAAACTGTACACAGTGACACAACCCCACTCAGCAGGTCAGGCCCTCTGCTCCCACAGTGCCAACCTCCGAGTGTAGTATTGTGAACAGTTAATAGAACAGGGTAACCCTCCTGTCTGTTTTGTGGGTTCGAATCAAACTTTGGTCTCAAGTTCTGGAGGAATTCAAACTGTGAACTTCTTGCTTGCGTACCCAATGTACAGGCTCAGATAATTCTGCTCTTCGGGGGGGCCAGATATCTTTCGCCTACGGGCACCTAACCAGTTGTACAAAATGAACCCTTAAAAACTCTATGAAAGACCTCAGAATAAACTCTTAACTTTTTCCAGTTTGGTAAAATCAGTAAGCTTTGTACAGTGTCAGCTTTAACCATATGCTTCCCTTGTCAAAGAAAGAATTTCAAAGGCACACCAAGTAGTCTCTAAAAATAGAGGTTTACTTACAATAGATAAAAATGTAAGATGTAAAACACAGAACCATATATCACAAAACATACAATCGTTTAAAACAATAAGGTTTAAAAAGTGCAAATTCCTACTTATAATACACTTAGACCTGTCTACCTAATGTATACTTATCTTCTTATAGTGCTATAGATGTTTCTATTTTCAGAGTCCAAACATGTGTGTCTCTAAGGTCTGTTACAACATAATTAAAACATTGTCTTGACCCTGCCTTCTCCATGATGTCACCCAGCTCCTTCTCTGTTTATTAAAAATTATACAATCAGGATGTCTTGTGTCAGGAGTTAAATTAATAGGTGACATCAGCAGAAAAAAACTTGTTTCCCCATATGACTTCCCAATTAAGTCTATAATTTTCCAAGTCCTTTCTTTCATCCATGACCAGCATCCTCTCTCAAGGACATCAAAGGACTTTTATGACGTAGCACCTAAGTGCCATAACCTGTATTCTCCCTCTAAACGCCATAAAAGTTTATGATTTCTAGCCTAGCAGCTGGCAGTTGCAATTAAGCTAGATAAACAGGAGATGCTTGATTTAAGTCTCTTCTAGCCTGTAATTATCTCCTGGCCGTTATCTTTTAACTGAAACAGTATGTCTCATGCAGACACTCAATAACACATATTTATATTACAAAAGCATAGATTAATCAGAACCAGTTGTACAAACATCACACGGAGTACTCTAGATGTGGTCGAACCAGTGATCTATATAGAGGCAGTATTATCCCTCTTTCTGCTAGTGATCCCCATCCCTATGCATCTCAACATCTGAGCAGCCTTTCCCACAGCCCTAATTTACTGGGCCAATAGCTTCAGATAATGCTTATTTCTTTTTCTTCCTCCACAGCCTCTAGCAAATTTCTTCTCAAACTATAGGTGTAGCTCATTTCCATAACCAAAGTGAATAACTTTACACATCTTTATATTAAATATTATTCCCCACATCTCTGCCCAGACCACCAATGTGCTCAGGTTCTGCTGAAGAGAGGCTGCATCCTCTTCATTTTTTATCACTCTGGCTTGCATGGTGTCGTCTGCAAATCTGGACATCCCAAACCCTGTACCTACTTCTAGATCCCTTACATACAGTATATACTGAACAAGATTTGATCCAGCACAAACACCTTATTTAAGATGGGCTAACAAGATTTCACCAACACCAAAAACTGGTCGCAAAAAGGCTTTACCGTTTGTTCTCCTGTAGACTGAGAGCAACAGACTAGAGACCTACACCAGTGAGGTAAATAATTTGTGGAAGCAATGTAGCATAGTGGTAAAGGATAGCTTGAGAAGCAGAAGATGCAGATTCAAATCATGGCAGAGTCACAGACCTACGGTGTGACCAAGAGGAGGTGAGTTACCCTCCCTATGCTCAGTTCGCCCAGCTGTAAAACTGAGTAGAAACTGACTGCACTGAAACTGAGATGTTGCATCCCAGCTGGAGAATTTAAATGAATAAAATTGCTGCTTAAAAGAAAATACATAAGATTGAAGGATAGGCTTACAATGAGAAGTGAACCCGGGTACCTTCAGATGATTTGGTAATTCATGAAAACATATGGGATACACTTGAAGAGGTCATTTTCAAGCCAGAGAACTGCTATGAGTGTTTTTATATAATTCTTTTAGGCACCAACAAGCATAGCTTGTAAATGCCTATTATGGTCATTCATACTCTTTTTTGCATTTCAGTTAGGTTTAGGAGTAGCTTTTTGCGTGAGTGATTTGCAGTGCATATTTTGCATAAGTCGTGCTGTGTGTCAGGGTAAACAGAAAGCTCTGTCTACCCTGGGGCACGGCACATCACTCATGCTCACTGATACGAGCTATAGATAGCTTTTCAGATTCCCCATTTCTAATGGCCTCTGGTACAGATGCGAGGCTACCTCTCCAGTGTTGTCTACAAGCATTTCTGCAATACAAAAACTACATCTACTGATCCAGCAGGCCAGCCTAATTGTTATTCCTCTCACCTGATGAAGTAATCCTCTGACCTGTGTGCAGATTTAATTTATTTGTGAATGTTTTGTTTTCTTAATAAATCCAAGGAACAGACGAGAGTAGATGATTAAGTAAGGAGGTTTCCGATGAACACAGAAAGTGCTCACCAAGTAAAAACAAAATTCCCTCCTAGTTAGCTTGTCTTTTCAACTGAAAGCCAAAATGCTTTAGAGCTGGATGCTCTTTCACCACAATCAGCTCTCACAGGTTATACAGAGTGCTCATCAGGTAAAACTGTGATCTTCAGCAGCTTTGATTAAAAAAAAGAAAACTAGAAACATAGAAGTCGACGGCAGTTAAGGACTGCAAGGCCCATCCAGTCTGCCCATTTCTTTTTCTACCTTATGAATGTGCCATAGGCCTCTGCTCTGTCAATGACCTATCTATTCATACTCATCTGTATTGCTCCCTTATGCTTATCCCATGCCTGTTTGAAGCCCTGCACTGTATTCATATCCACCACTTCCTGAGGTAGGCCGTTCCATGCATCCATCACCCTTCCGGTGAAAAATAACTTCCTCATATTACCCCTTAATTGACCTCCTTCTAATCTCATGCTGTGTCCCCTTGTCCTGCTATTTTTCTTATATTGAAACATGTTAGACTCTTTCACCTTGTTAATGCCCTTAAGGTGTTTGAATGTTTCAATCATATCACCTCTCTCCCTCCTTTGCTATACGGTATACATACTGAGTTCAGTTAATCTGTCCTCATATGTTTTCTGATGCAGTCCCTGCACCATTTTGGTTGCCCTTCTCTGGACTGCCTCAATTTGGTTAATGTCCTTGTGAAGGTGTGGCCTCCAGTACTGCACGCAGTACTCCAGATAGGGCCTAATCAGTGTCTTGTAAAGAGGGATTATTACCTCCCTCTTCTGGCTTGTGATACCCCTACTAATACACCCCAACATCCCTCTAGCCTTATCAACTGCTTTAGTGGTCTGCTTGGATGATTTCAGGTCATCGGTGATGATGACACCCAAGTCTCTTTCTTCCCTGTGACTGCCAGCAACTCCCTCCCAGCCTATAGGTGGCTTCAGGTTCCTCTTCCCTATGTGCATGATCTTGCACTCTTTGTGTTAAACCCAGTTGCCACTCTTCCCACCATCTTACTAGTTTATCCAGATCTCTTCTCATTCTGCCCACACCATCTGGATCATCTACTCTGTTGCAGATCTTGGTGTCATCTGCAAACAGACCAACCTTACCCTCCAGTCCATCTGTAATGTCACTACTGAAGATATTGAAGAAGACTGGCCCCAGGACTGATCCCTGAGGTACCCTATGTGACTTGCATCTCTTCTGACTGTATACCGCTTACCACCACTCTCTGTTTTCTGCCCGCTCACCAGTTTGCCACCAGTTGACCAACGCCTGGCCCACTCCGAGCCTACCAAGCTTATTAATAAATCTTCTATGTGGAACAGTATCGAAAGCTTTGCTGAAGTCAAGGTAGGCAACATCAACTGCTCCCACTTGGTCCACCACTATGGTTACCCAGTCAAAGAAATCTTTGAGATTAGTTTGACAGGACATTCCTTTTGTAAATCCATGCTGTTTTGGATCCTGTGCTCCTATGGATTCCAGGTGTTGCACTACCCTTTCCTTAAGGAGTGTCTCCATAATCTTGCCCACTACTGAGGTAAGACTGACTGGTCTGTAGTTCCCTGCCTCCTCCCAGGATGACATGAGCCCTTCTCCAGTCTTCTGGGACCTCTCCTGTGCTCAGAGACTCACTAAACAGTTCTGATAATTGCTCTGCTAGTTCCACCTTTCTTTTAGTACCCTGGGATGTATGCCATCGGGTCCCATTGCCTTGTCCACCCTGAGCTTATCGAGCTCTTGTAGGACCCATTCTTTTGTGAAGGGACTAATGCACACCTCCCTCCCCCCTGTGTCCATGGTGCAGAGCTGTGGGCCCTGCCTTACCTTCTCTTCAGTAAATACTGAGCAGATGTATCTATTTAGGATAGATGCTTTTACATGGTCCTCCTCCTCACATGCCCCCTTATCCCCTTTGATCTTAGCAATACCAAAAACTAAAGTGATTGGTGGCTGAGCAACTAATCTAGTAGACTTGTATGTTAACTGAAAGTCACAACACTTTAGAGCTGGATGCTCTATAGCTGCGATCTGTAAGGAGGCAGTGCATGATTAAGACAGAAATGATCTGTTACACACCAGCTATTGTACACAAACTTTGATCTTCAGGGCTCAATAAAAAAGGAAAACTAAACTTAGTGGTGGTTGAGAAACTAATACAGTGGACCGTGTTTTCAGTACAGTATGTTGTATTTATGTTGTCCTGTTGTTTATAATATATGGGACAAATACTGGTAGTGAGTGGAGAGTAAAAGCCTGTAACTCATCAGCTTATGATAACTAGGACAACCACTTAATCTGACCAAAAAGCCTGACATCAGAGTGCCCCGGCTTCTACTATATTTTGCATATTTGGCCAGGTAATGTACCATTAAGTGGTGCTTGTTTCCAGGTGTTACCCAAGGGAACAGCACAAGGTCAGGGAGGTTCTGTGATTTGCTTAGAGTCACAGTGTACAGACAACAATTGGGATTCAAACCCTGGTTTGCTGGGTATCCAGGTTCACAACTCTGTGATCTTATCCCTAGATTGCAAAGTAAGTTTTTGGGGAATGGATAATACAGGGTCAAGGCTCCAATGCGAAGAGCAAAAATGAAACAAAAAATGGTTTAGTCCACGGGCGATCACTACCCATCTCCACCCCATAGGGAATTTTCAAGACATTGCTTTCTTAGAAGCTTACACAGAGAGCTCCCTCCAGGAGCAGGACTGTCGCAGGGTGCATAGCGATGTAATAAACTATCTCTAAGCAGCACCCTTGTAAGGGGGGTTAGCACGTCGATGCGCTGTGCACGTCGACTGCCCCGCCCACCCCAGCCACCCACCAACCCAGGGTTGTCCCTTCATTTATTGGCCCCCTACTATGACATCACTTCCTGTCTGCTCTCATACTAAGTCCCCACTTTTCCATTTGCAGGTTATACCGGCCAGCTACTAGAGGTACCCATAGACTCCCACCTCAGGTACCTCTATTTCAGACCTCCTCCTTCCCCTACTTCCTGGATCCCTTCTAACCACCTGTTCCACTTCTCGCCTCCTCAACTTACAGCTACCTTGCCCATACCTCTCCCTGCACCCAGCCCTATAACTAACCCACTTACTGACCCCTTGCCACACCACCAAGCCTACACCCAGTGACCACTAGGAGTCGCTATTTCTCACCTTATTTCTGGCCCAAACCTAGCCTGCTTCTAGCCCCTAGAACGTGGAGCACAACTCTCACCCAGGTCCCTTTTTCAACTGCCCTGGGAGAGTCTTGAACCTGGTACCCTGCCCACCAGAGTCCATGTCACTACCACTGACCCAAAGTGGCATCTACACTTTCTGGAGGGCTACCAAAATATTTCTACCTATCTGCCCTGCTGCATAGTAACTATGCTAGTCCACCTCCTCCTAAAATGCCTCCCCTCATCCTTACTCTGGTACCTCGGCCCATCAACCAGGCAGCCCCTGGCACTCTGGCACTAGCACCCACATTTTCTGGACATAGTAAGATCCCACCCCACACTCACCACGTGCCCTAGCCCACAACACCTCCCGGTTACCTCCCGCCACTCCAGGCTCCCACTGGAGGCTTATCGTCTCACCCTCCCGGCCTGGCAAACCCTGCCCATCCCTTTGTCCCAGAAGATCTCCTTCTCCCTCACTACATACCCATCGAAATCTCGCTTCATCACTGCCCCTGGCCAGAGTCGTGGTCATCCTATTACTCTTAACAGGCAATATACATCCCAAACCCAGGCCCTGCCCATACTAGCCCACCAGCTGGATCCCCTGGCTCCCATAGCATCCATGAATATATGCAGCCTTCTGAAAAATTTGATTCCCTCCAATGCTGGGTCACACTGCATAAACCAGATGTCATAACACTGGTGGAAACCTGGCTATCAAAGTCCACCCTGACTCCTTTGTCTCCTCCCAGGATACACCCTATACTGGGAGGATTGTGTAGGCAAATGGGGGGTGGTTGTGCAATCTATACCAGGACTCTCTCACTGGACAAGCACTGCCCCAGCTCTCGTAAATGGGGCACAGGTCCTAACCTCAACTTACTCCTGACCCTCCAGGGGCCCCAACATCTCACCACTGCCTACATTCCCCTAAGAACCAAAACCTGGCACTGGTATCCTTAACAGATTATCTTGCAACCCTCCATCACAAGGCTGACCAAATCCTTGTGGGAGACCTGAACGAACTGGCTCAGCGCCCCTCCTCCACTAGCTGGGACCTGCGGCAATAGATTTGACACAACTCATTTCCCAACCCACTAGAGTAAACACAAAGAGAGGTACCAGCACCCTTCTAGATGTAGTCATCACCAACCGTCCCGAACAAGTCCATGATATCCAGGTCCTTCCTGACTCACTTAGTGACCACTCCCCTATCCTATTCCATTGGGTGACCTCCACACCCAAACTCACAGCCCAACCCACACTACACCGGCGCCTCAGACCAGGTGGGATAAAAAGCCTCAAGCAACTTCTTGCCCAAATAAACTGGTCGCCCATACACTACGCCCCTGACATAGATGCCACCTTAACCTTTTTTTCACAAACCTTCAACAAAGCCTGTGACATATTCGCACCCCTCACGGAAGTTCTAACCAAAAAGCGTAATGCACCCTGGGTTACCCCTGCCCTGCTACAACTGCTCAAACACATGGATAACCTATGGCACCTGCTACAGAAACAGGCCGGATGGGGGACAGAACAGGCATGCAATGCTCGTGGAACAAGTGCACCTGGGCCATTCGAAAAACAAAGGCGGTCACTACCTGGCCATGCTCACCTACTCCTGGGGTGTGCACGAACATTCTGGGACAACATTAAACAATTAAATGGGAGAGCGCACCCCCTTCCCCATCCCAGATCACTATAGATGGCTCTATCTCTACCGACCCTGCCTGCATAGCTAACTTCCTAAACACATCCTTCACGGATCTTAGTTCGGTCCTTCCTAGCAATTTCTTTGACCCACCCCCCTCCCTACCTGCCCCAGTCATCCAACACCCTAGTTTCAACTCTCATAGGTAGCTGCCTAGGAAGTCAGACCCCACCTTATCAAAGCACTAAAGAGCAATAGTTCTGGCAGCACTCCCTGGACCTCAGCATCCTCCGTCCGGGTGCTGGATCAGGTCCTTGCTCCACTCACCAGCCTTCTCAACAAATCCCTCTGCCTGGGCAATTCCCATCAGCATGGAAAACTGCCACAGTTCGCCCATACACAAAGGCAGAGACAGGTCCTGACGGGAACTACCGGCCAATCTCCATCCTCCACCCCTCTCCAAAGCTCTAGAAAACTGGTGGCCACTCAAATCACTGATTACCTGACCAAACACAACATCCTCTGCCCAGAACAGCACAGTTTCTGTGCAGGTCACAGTACCAGCACTGCCCTAATTGAGTTTTCAAATTTCCTACACTACTCCCTGGACTCCGGCTCCCTAGCCGGGGCAGTGTTCGTTGATCTCCAAAGGCCTTTGACACTGTCTCCCACCCCCTCCTGCTGGATGCCCTCAGGCACACCTGCTGGGCCAGTCTCCTGGTGCACCAGCTACCTATCTTCCCACTCCCAGTGTGTTAAAATCAATGGGACTTATTCCAAAACATGTCCCATCTGCTCAGGTGTTCCCCAGGGTTCTATCCTGGGACCACTACTCTTCTCACTCTACCTCAGCACCCTGCCCAGTACATGCACTGGAAAAATTCTGCTGTATGCAGATGATGCTGTCATCTTTGCCACACACCTCAACCCCATCTCCCTGCAGGACACCTTACAACTATCCTTTAATGATGCCAAAACCTGGTTTAAAGAGCATAGACTTGTCATCAATCTCAAAAAAACAAAAACTATGCTCTTTTCCCACCCCCAAAACAAAGCCAGCAAATTCTCACTTCACATCCTCCCTAGTTCCAAACAACCTCTCGAACAAGTCCGCTCATACAAGTACCTTGGGGTTTCCTTCAATCCAGCTTTCACCTACCACGCCCATATTGATGCTCTTGCCTTATCTACCAATGTGCGGCTAGGTATCCTTTACCGCTTCAAAAATTGTCTCCCCCCGATGCCCTCTGACTAGCGGTTACATCATCAATACTGTCCCTTGTGGACTATGGCTTGCCAGTATACGGTGCTGCGGACGCAACTGCCCTCAATAAAATTCACCTCACCCTGAATAAGGCTTGTAGGCTAATTATGGGGTTCCCCAGCCTCACGCATACTTGCCAGCTTTATGACATGGCAATGCTGCTTAACCTGGACGAACAACTTAGATACCAAAACTGCCTCATAATGAAAAAAAAACTCTTCTCGGGCTATCCCCTCCCGGGCTGACAGCCTCCATCCACCAAGCCCAGCCCTTGGTTCAAACTTGAACCCCCTGCAAGGCCACTCTACTGATCCCAAGATCCAGGGCCACCCATGGACAGAGGTCCTTCTGTTACAGAGCTCCTTCCTGGTATAACACGCTCCCTACTTCCATCTCTGACACCCCCACAATCTCCTGCTTCAAAACTACACTTGAACCAGCTATTTAATCGTGTAGCTGCACTTGTCTCTAAGGTGGCATAGCTCTATGCACTGACAAAGCTCAATGAGCTGCTCCTCACCCCACCACACCCCAACCTCACCCCGTCGCCCACTGAACTATTACCACCTGCTGTTTCTGCACGTAACCTCGTGCAAGTATATGCCATTGTAAGTTAACTGTCTGTCCCTGTACAAATGATTGTAACTGCATGTGTTTGCCAAACTTGTAACCTCTATGATGTAACAAAAGATTGTAATGTATTTGTCCTCAGTGTGACGAGGTACCTTTGAAAATGAGCCTCTGGCTCAAAGGTTGTAAACTGATATACAAATAAAATAAAAAAAAAAATAATAGTTTCAAATTTACTTGTTTGCCATCTGGCAATGGTAGCTGTTGTTTGCTACAGGCTAACGTGTGACTGCTGTATATCAGAAAAGAAAAAAACAACAAATGGGGTAGAGGTAGTTTTTGTTGATTTAAATCTATATATGTAAGTCAAATAATGACAAAATGGGCATCAATTAAAGGCTACACACTCATTTATGACTTTATTGTAATTAGAAAAGATTCAGCTCAATGGTAACATCAGTAATTACATCATTGATGTGTATATGCGTACTTTGCAATGTCATTGAAACTATGGACATTGGTGGTATCAGAATATGGAGTTATAACACAGAAACATAGAATTTGACGGCAGATAAGGACCGCTTAGCCCACCCAGTCTGCCCATTTCCCTGCCTACTGGATAAGCTGTAGATCCTAGTTAACCAGCAGCCTACTTCTTCCTACCCCCACCCCCTAGAATTGCCTTATGACTGTCCCATGCATGCTTGAATTCCACCACTGTTTTTGACTCCACGACCTCCTCTAGAAGGCCATTCTATGCATCCACAACCCTCTCCATGAAAAAATACTTCCTAAATTACCTCTGAGCCACCCCTATCTTCAAATTGTGCCCTTGTTCTTGCACACCTCTTATTTTGAAAATGCTACCTCTTGGACTTTGTTGATTTCCTTGAGGTACTTGAAAATTTCTATCATGTCCCCCCTCCTCCTTTCCTTGAGGCTATACATATTAAGCTCCTTAAGTCTCTTCATATGTCTTCCGGTGCAGACCCTGCACCATTTTGTTGCCCTCCTCTGGACAGCTTACATCCTGTCTATGTCTTTGCTAAGACCGGGTCTCCAGAACTGCACGCAGTACTCCAGATGGGGTCTGACCAGCTGTCTGTACAGAGGGATAATAACTTCCTGTTTTCTACTGGTGATGCCTCTCCCTATGCATCCCAGTATCCCCCAGCCCTCCTTGCTGCCCTCTCACATTGCTTGCCCAATGTGAGGAGGAGCAAGGAGGGCTGGGGGGATACTTGTGGTATAAGTGTATGATTATATTGACTTACTGCAACAGTAATATCTTTACCATTATAATTTAGTTGTCATCTTCATCCCCACTGTATTCATCCCCAGCATCAAAGACTTCATCTGCTAGGCTGGCAGAAAGAACATCATTGTCATCTTCCTCATCTGGCTGATTCAGGGTTTCCTCCTGGGACAAAATGTTCACCAGTTCTTGTGGTATAATGTCACCATCACACCAGTCATACTCCAGGATTCCTGTTTCATCAAGTTTTCACCCATGTGTTTCAGGACTTAGGATTTTCTGGTGTGACAGAGGGGCATTTTTCCAGACAATGGCTTGGTAATTCACTCTCAGTACATGCATTCTCAATGTTGACCTACATGGAGGCAGTAGACTCAGATCAATGCCAACATAATTTGACAATAATTATCTGCTTCCTGTGTGACAGTTCTGCTGTGCAATGTTATAGCGAAGTTTGTTGATATCAGTATATGATGACTGCCCGTACAAGCAGCAGACAAATCTTTCAAGATCAGCATGGATGGCATCCAGTACATGTTCTGTGTCACCAAGTGATTGGAAAGTTGCCATATACTCCTTTTGTTTTCGCAGGATGTTGTAGGGTTTGATTTTCCCTTTCCTAACAAATGCACTTGTGCTGTCGCACCCTGAAAATGCATGCAGTGCAATCAGTACACTACACATCTCAGCACCATGAATCATGATTAGAGTTTTGATGTTCAAAAGCCAATGTTTATTTGCCACTCCTGTGTCAAAGTAGATGTTTTTCTGTATTTGATCGCCACAGTACAGCAGCAGCAGAAATACGTCTGTGTTTGGTGATCTGATGATGATATCAGTTGAGGATGTTGATGCCACTGCATGAAAGTAGTGACTCAATATTTGCATATCTGCTTCTTCCTGAGATGAAGAAAGCTCTGGTACAGGGCGGCTATTATTGTGATTCCATCAAGGCTTGTCAAAGAGATGCAGTTTTCCTCACAGACAAAAAAGATTTGACGACCCATTAGTCTTGGCGCATGTTTTCTTTTGCCACTCATTGAGAAGAAGCTTGATCAAACTTGTCTTGTCATTTGTTTGTGAGAAAGGATTTCCAATCTCTTGCCACCTTTGTTGATGGACCTTTCACCAAGTAAGAATCTAATTATCTTCGTCTTCTGCGTTCAGCCAACTTTATGGAATTATATTTGTTGGTGTCTGTTACAAAGTCCAACCTTTGTACCTTTGGTAATGCACTGAAGATCTTTTCAGCTACCTCTCCAAATGTCTCCAGTAGACTAGACTGAAGAAGTGCATTTCCATCACAGATGTAAACTTTGTCTTCATCCCAATTCATTGTACTGAGTGCTGTCTCATCTTTTGTTTGTGAAAAAGGGTGGATTTCTCTGTCTTCACGTGTAGGCCATCTAAAGTTTCTAATGACCATGGCAGTGGACTCAATGAATACAAGAGAGCCTTTTCCATGCTAAGGTTTTTCTGTTTGAAAGCATTAGCAGTCACCCAAAGAGGTTTCTTTCTGCAGTCACCTGAACAATCTTCTTTTGTGAGGATCTGAGTTTCTTTCACTGCTGAAATGAAGCAATCATCTTTAGTGACTGCTTTTTCAAGGGTGCATGAAAAGGAATTGTTTTGTCAACAAGTCTGGTCTCCACAAATTGTTGAAAGACTTCTTTTACCCATTTTTAACACTGAGCAAGTCATTTTCAACATCTCCTGAGGCTAATGCACCTGATGAGAGACAGAACAGTGCCTATTTGACTTCTGTCTCAAAAGGATTGATGAAGTTTCTGAATGCATTGATCAGCTTCTGTACATCCTTCTCACTGTGTGCCATCTCTGCAGGCCTAGCATCTTTGTGAAAGGACTCCTCAGAGTCTACCGTTTCAGCAGTTTCAAGTGTGACAGTCACATAGATTTCCAGGGCATGCCTTGTTACACACCACCAGTAATAGGCTGAATAATTCCTGCTGAATCCAGCAATACATCCACTGGACTTTCTGTTCAATGGTCAGATCAACATTTCTTGATGCTAGAACATCGGATCTACACAAACTGAATCCACCATTCCGCATCAAGACCTTAGCTCCAGGATGAGTATGCTCTAGGTTCAGGAGTGTCCAAAATAGACAAATAGATACCTTGCATCATTTGGTGATCCAGGCTAAAAAGCAGAGGCAAATTTGTTCAACACATGCTAGGTGCTGGTCAAAGTTTTTCTCCTTGGTAGCATACAGAAACCTAAGCACCAATCAGATTCTGTCCATGTACTGAATCCAAAACTGTGCTGTCTTCCCAAGTTTTCCATGCCTCACTTTCTCTTTAAGCTTGAAGTACTTTTGCAAAGTTGGTGACAAGAGTCACTGGCAACTGCCTCACGTAATGTGTTAGACCCTGGTCTTTCCACTAGCCTTTCACCTTTTCTTTGGCCTCTTTTACCAATGTCTGTACATCAGTGCTGTTTTGGAATGATTGAGAAAGAAGGCCTTCAAGTGCCTCAAAGGTAAGCTTATGCACCTGCATGGTCCTGTTGTAGTGTTTGACACTCAATACTTTTTCAGTACAGCCACTGGCACACACCTCTGACTCCGTAATGATGTCAGCAAAGCCAGTACCATGTAACAATTTCCAGAGAGCTTCTAAGTATTAGCAAATTGTGTGGAAAACACCACGTCACACAATGACATCACTGAACTGGTGTGCATTCTGCCACATAATAGCATATGCCTTCTTTGCAACAGCAAGATCAAAAGTAACAATCATGTACTGTTGAGTTCTCTGTAATAGAAGAGTTGATTGGTGCCATATAGTTAACATTTGTTTGTCTTTGCACTGATTCTGACTAGTCCCCTGTGGAAGATACCCAGCCTGTCTACTCAGGAACAGATTGTGTTCTGTCATACATCTGGCCTCTGCAGAAAAAACACATGAAATCTGATATACAAGCTTGGTTCACAATCTCTGGAACAGAGGTGGCAGTCTGAACTACTTTCAAGTTTGGTTCAGCATGTTGCTTAACAAAGCGTGGTTCAAGCTCTTGAGGATTGTATTTAACAGATCTCTTTTTGCTTTTGGGCTGGCTAGATCCCATAGATATAAATAGGCATTCCTCTGCCTTTTCCTGCATTATAATACCATGAGTTAAATGTGTGGTGCCAGTACCAGAAGGGGTTTCTTCATTAAGCTCGAAATTGTCCCAGCAAAAATGCATTGCAATATTTCTGTCCGTGTTTATGCTGACAGGTAGAGTACTGTCAGTCTCAACAACGCTATCACACAAAGCAGTTTCTAGCTCCAAAAGGGTTGAATAGGAGACACAGTGTCCGAAGTGGTTGAGGATACTTAAGATTTCAACGCTACCGGGGATGTGTCTTACAGTCATTCCTAGAAGGAGATGTTTTGGCATTTTCCATTGACCACAACTCACTGCATAGCAAATATCTTGACCAATTGAATTTACCAACCTCTCTCTTCTTCTTGAGGTGCTCATAGAATTAGATCAGCCAGAAATTAGGTGGGCCAGGAATTTTACAAGCACATCTGGGGGTGAGATAGTCTTGGAGAGCAGGAAACCTTAAGAAGGTGACCAGGGAAGCTCCTGTGATTCCCTAAAGGAATCTACGATGAGACAATGCAAAAGAGTTGCTGCCTCTTCAAGTCTTCTGTCATCTGATGCAGCAGACTCAAATGCAATCTCCACAGCTTGACCAATTGGGGCTCATCAGAATAAACAAGTTCACTTCTAAAGTTTGGCTGCCGGAACCTTATCCTCTGACCAAAGTGTTTGATCAACTTGTTTTTCAACTTGTCTGTTTTGTAATTAGGATTATAGAATGTTCGGTAATGAGCCTGCATAAACAAACAGTACCTCTCACGTAACATTGTCATTCGTTCAACCTGTGATCCTCTGATGATATTCTTTTGAACATATTTGGTGATATACTCAAATGCCTTTTCGTAGGCTCTGATTTGCTCAACACTTTTACCAGTTTGGTCCACTACTGCATTTCTGTTATCTTTCCTTGTAAAATGGCGGCAGCAAGAGTTGTGATAATGAGCCTCCTCTGCAATTAAATCAACATCTTGAATGCCGCATAGTAGACTATCATCTTGTTTTTCCTCTGCTGCTTCTTTGATAGATATCTCTACAGTTTTTGTTACACACTGTGTTAGTGTTTCCCTAGTTTTTGTCTTCCTTTTTCCTTCAGAAATCCATGTCTTTTTCCATATATAATAACTGGATTTCCCTTTTTCCCATAGGGAAACTGTGACATAATTTGCTATAATAAAGGTGTGTTTATTACGGCAAACACATGAATGGCTTCCCTCCCTCTACACATGCTCCCACCACAGTTTGTCCCTTCCCAACTTGCCTTCTCACCAGAAAGTGAACTGCCAGTGTAACTCAGCAGTAAGTGATTTATTTTAACAAAATGCTACTAATTTTCCACATTTACTGGGACAAGTAAGAATTTTAAAACATTTTTAAATCTTGGACCACTTCCGAGTGAAAACGATAACCAGGAGGAAATGGAGCGAGGCTACCCTGGAACCTCTGTTATTTTATATATTTGCTGTGGCGAAAAAGGGAAACCCAGCAATTATGTAAAATAAAATATGGGGTGCTGTGTAAACTTAAAGTTTACACACACCCTCGGGGTTAGATGCTTTCACAAACTCCTCGAGCTTCACTCTCATGGTTTATGTAGCATCTAACCCCTCGGGTGTGTGTAAACTTCTTGTTACACACACCACCCCATACTTTATCCTATGTATAATACACTGGTTAGAAGGAAATAACACTTGAGAGGATGTTTATTTTAATTTTCTATTTGTTATTTTCATCTTTGGTAACTGGTTAAGGCCCACTAGGCACAAGTGCCTGTTTTCAGGGGTGACCTGGGAGCACTGGGCGTTAAGGACTTATTTAGAGTCACGCAGTATACAAGTGGAGGTTGTGAGAATCAAACCAAAGTCTGGTCTGCTGGATGTACCAAGCTTGTTCACAGCTCATTACTCTAACCTCTAGGCTATACTGCCAGCCCTGTTTCAGCTCTGCTCTTTTGGGAGGTTGAAGGCTGTTGTCCTCTGTGTCATCATCAACCTGACATTTCTTTTCCTAAGGTATTTGACATTTGTAAATGACTGGTAGCACCATCTGTGATACCCATGATGCATGCCATCAAGTTCAACAGGTATGTTCTTGTATTTGTCATTGAGTCTGATACTTGGATCATCACACAATTGTCTCCTATGTGCAACCTCTTCAATTTTGGACTGACCGTTGATGTCAAATGTCTTTTATTATGTCAAACTTGTTCTTGCTGTTGTTAATTATAAATATCTTCTATGGTACTGCAACTTGTACGCCCGATCTAGGTGCTTTTAATGCTACAGGATTCTCATCAGACATGTTGTCTCAAGTTCTGAAAAAGAAATAAAAATTATTTATTTTGCTTTTCCAGAATTATTTTCTACTAAAACATCATTTCAATGTTCATTGATGCAATAATAATTTAACAGAAAATACCTTATTTTATTTTTGTTTTATTTTATTAAACTCTAGGATTACAAATACCTTTGAGCAAGAACTGCTCATTTACAAAGGTTCCACATAACAGGATGGTGGGTAACATACATACAAAGGTAGACAATGATTTACAGTCTTAACACGTTTTACAGCTACAATCATAAGTGTAGCTAGAATTCAGAGGGTAGCTTAAATGAAGTTTCAGAGTAACACAACCAAAAAAAGAAAAACGATATAGGAAGAACAATTTGGGTGAGCAGGGTAGGCGGCGAAACGGAAAGGTAGGCAGGCTGAGGGGCCTTTGTTGGAGTGATGGGTGGTTAGAAGTAGTGTAAACAGATTTAGATACGAAGGGGCAGATGTCTGTAAGGTGCAGTAGGGGACGGAGGTGGTGTGAAAGAAGGGGGAAGGGCAGGAGTGATGTGGTGGAGGGCATGGGTAGGGTAGAAGAGCAGGTGCTATGAAGTGGTTAGCTGTTAATGGTTACAGGTCACAGGTCAGAACCGACCAGGGGGATGGAGAGCCAGTCACTTAGGAGAAGCAGTCACATTGTGTGGTTGAGGTGAGGTAGAGTTGGAGATTCCTTTGAAGGGTCCAAGCAAAGCAGAAGAAAGTGCTTTTTGTTGAGGGTGTGTACCACTGAGGAGCCCTGTATGTAAATGCCCACTGTCCCATTGTAGTCCTGCACCTGGAAACCTGGAAGATTATTTGTTGGGTACTACGTGTATTCTGGGTAGTGTTATGGGTGGTAAGGAGCTTTTCAACCCCTGGAGGCATAAGTCCAAGGAGTACCTTTTTGGATAACAGGCAGGTCTGGTATTGTATTCGACTGTGTAGAGGAAGCCAACCCACCTGGGCATACAGGTCACAGGTGTGTGTTTGATGGGCAGTGCCCATTAGTAGCCTGCAGGCTTTGTTGAGTGACACTGAGATCCTGCTGAGGGCAGTTGTAGAGGCAGACCCATAGATGGCAAGATCGTAGTCTATGACGGAAGTGACAGAGCTGTAGATAACCAGTCTAAGGGCATCTTAGTCATACAGTGCTTGTGCTTGTGAAGCATGCCAAATTCGTATGTTGGCGGCCTTAGCTACATTGTCTATGCACAGAGCATAGGAGAGGGTATTGTTCAGAGTGATGCCTAGGTACTTGAACTCAGAGACATGTTCGAGTGAAGACCCTGAGTGGTTCTTGATGGAAAGGGGCAGAGATTTAAACTTGCTATGTGCATGACAGAATGTCATGACTTTAGTTTTGCTGTGGTTCAGGACAAGTTTATTTGTGCTCAGCCAATCTTCAACATGCTTAAAATCTAGCTGCAGCTGGCATTCCAGGAGTTTGGCATCATGGTGGCTTGTGAACAGGACAGCATCATCCACGTAGAGTAGTATTTTTTTGTTGGCAGATGCTAGGGAGGCTGTTCAGAAAAGGGAAGAGTAGGGATCCCAGTATTGACACCCTGTGGGACTCCAGAGAGGACTGGCTTTTCATCTGAGGTGACACCAGCAATCCTAACGCAATGGACCCTGCCCCCCAAGGTAGCTAGCAAACCATTGCAAGGCATCATTGGGGAGCCTGATAGTAGACAGTTGGCTGAGTAGGAGTGTATGATTTACAGTGTCAAATGCCTTTGTTAGGTCAATGAATACTGCCCCCACACAGTTCCCTTGGTCAAGCGTGGCATGGATGAAACCTGTAAATTCCAGCAGAGCCGTGGTGGTACTATGCCCTTTTCTGAAGCCATGCTGCTCTGGGCATTGAACTTCATACTTATCTAGGAATTTGACTAACTGGTCCAAGACAATTCATTCCAGAGCTTTAGATCAGGGGGGAGGAGTGAGATGGGCCTGTAGTTGGTGTGTAGGGCCCTATCTCCACTTTTATGTACAGATGTGATGGTGGACAGTTTCCAAAGTGAAGGGAATTGCCCAAGTGTCAGGGAGAGGTTGAAGATCTTTGTCAGGGGTTCAAGGATTTCTTCTAGAGCAAGCGAGATCAGCTTCACGTCCAGGGAGTCACCACTGTACCCAGTATTTCGGATGGCCTTGCTGATATAGATTCTGGCTACATGAGTTGGTATCTCTTTAAAGAAGAACTGGAGTGTGTGCAGCTGCGTGTGTGGTGTTATGGGGGTAGGGATGAAGGGGCATCAAAGAAGTTTGGTGGAAGGACACTGTCCAGGTTGGAGAATGCGTAGTTGAAAGTGTTGGAAATAGTGTCAAGGTCAAGTGTTGGTATTCCACCGATGTTGAGCATAGTGGGTGATGCCTATGGATCCTTGCCTGTGAGTTATTTCAGGTTATTACAGAAGTTTTTACTGTTACCCCAAGAGTTAGTTAGTGACTCCTTGAAATATTTGCTTTTATCATTCTGAATCACTTGAGTGCAGTAGTTTCTGGCAGCTTTATATTTTTGTACGTTCCCTTGCAAAGGTGTTGCTCAAGCACAGTACCAGAGGTGGTCCCTGTGTTTCAACTGGGCCACAAGCTCAGCGGTTATCCATGGGTTTGCCATACCTTTGACCTTAATCTTTTTCAGGGCCGCATAGATACCACAGGCTGCAGTGAAGCGGTTGATGAACAAGTCCAATGGTTTGTTAATATCATTGATTGTTTCAATTGGTCTCCAGTCCAGGTTGCATAGATGGGATTTTAGCAGCTGGAGATGCCCCTGCTTAAATATCTTTATGTATCCCCATCTACAGTCTATTTGATTTCCAAAACTGTTGGGTCAAAATTGTGACTTTATGATTACGTTACTGTTGACTTCATGAACCTCGAGATTATATTCATATGAGGGAAAAACTAAAAATCTTTTTATTGATACCCAATTTGCCATTACTTTTAGTCACATACTTAGATTTACTATATGAAAAGCTATCCCCACCCCTTCGTTATTGCCCTTCAGTTCTTACGAAGATTGATGACATGTATGACACTGTACCAAACAGAAGCTACCATCAGCAGATGGCAAACAAGTAAATTCCAAACTGCTATAATACAAACTTTTCAAAAATCATAGTCTTGACAATTCCTGGGGGGAGGGCTTCACTATCTAGTCCACAGACTAGTCTGAATGAGTGCCTTCTGTCATTGGAACACTCGTCCATGCCAGCAAGAAATCATAAAAAGGGTTAAGTATTTCTGACACTCATAAGAGGCTGCACTTCTAAGTCGGTCCACTGGTGCAGCAGTAGCACAACTAACTAATAGTGACACCAGCAACTTGGGTTGGGGAGTTGAGCTGAGAGTCCCACAGGAACTCTCCACCATGGGAGGGGGGAAGGGAGGGAGTTTGGACTCTACTGCACTACCGCCACCTGGGTGCCCACAGGGACAATGCAGTTGGAGCTGAGGAACTAGGAAGGGAGGATGGCAATGCCTCTGGGCGCATGAGCATACCCTGCGTGCATGTGCCTGGGAGTTCAGTGCCATAGAGGTGGGTAACGGAACAGTGGAAATTTCTGACTCTAGCAGGAGGTCACCCACCCTCACTGCAGGCCCCACACCACTGACCATGGCTGTTCTTCAAAAGTGTACCCACCGAGTCTCTGTCAGGGGTTGGGTCCACCCCTGATGGCCCTGCACTGGGAGATAGGCCAGGATGCATTGGTGTCAAGGTAAGTTCTAGAGAAGGCTGGTAATGGGTCTGGGTAAGGGGTCAGGACCAATAGGGCCTATAGGTCAGCTGGGGTAAATGATACAAAAATTATAAAAGACACTGGACTTCTAAACCAATGATTTGACTGCTACATATGGTGATGTTGTGTTAGTTATTGACTTCAGACCTAGAAAAACATATTGTATCTACATTTTGGCAAGACAAGACAAGCTTCTCTGCCTTAGTAAAGCAACAGGCAGAATGTCTGACATTCCACCCCTCCCTCCCAAAATAAAATGTAGAGCCAATCCCATAGGCCATTGAAGAAAAGGCACCATATTACCTCTCCTGTCCATATTTAGCACAACAGAAATCAATAAGTCAGTTCTAGAGCTTCCTGTTTACAAGAGTGGTTGTGTAAATCTTAGCAAAATGCAGATGAAGTATTTTTACTTGGTGGGATAGCCACCATCATGTGTCCATGCCTTTCTGTCCTATACTGAAATATGTAGTGTAGATAGATGTCTCCATCATAGAGGAGGAAGAAATGTCAACCTTAGGGTCATCCAGAACTGCAGGGGTTATAGCTTATAGTTAATTGTGCAGATCGGATTGTAATGTTATGGATTATATGTTTTATGAGTTGTCTAGAGTTAGGACGATATTTAGCCCTATTCAAAATCTATACCTTATATTAGCTAGCTATCTATGAAATACTTTCTCTAATGAATGGGTGGGACAGACATAAGGGTGAAGTAAAGGTTATGGGGAGGTGGATGGAAAGGTTGGGAAGATTGGGGGGCAGGGTCAGTAGCTCAAGCTATGGACCCTGCAATTACAAGACAGCTAGATAGACTAATGGTCTTTTTCTGCTGGATAATTTGTATGTTGGTATGAATGTGCTGTTTTTTGGATTTTTTTTTTCCCAAAAATATTTTATTGAGGAAAAACTGTGTGAATACAAAGTAGATAGAGACCACACAGAAATCAATAGAATACAGAAATCAGTGGAATACATGAGACAATAAAAGCACATAAATCAATCATTAAAATACTGTACATGGTTCAAATTTGTCAATAGAATACTGCAGAGCTTAGTATTGGTTAGATATAACAATATAAGGTATGGGAGCTTGCAAACAGGCATACTAGCAGATATAATCCCCTGCTACAATCAGTTGTTCTTCGGGCCCATGATACTCTATGTTAAATTCACAGATCTTTGGGACTGTATTTATGAAGTTTTACCTACACAGGTAAGCAAATGCATCCAAGCCCATTGATGGCTACTTCTATTGGTAGGACCCAATCCGAGGAGCCAAAAGAGAGGGCAAGCTCATAAGACCGGGCATAACCCTGCCTCTATAGCCTGTATGAGTGGAAGCCAGATCTCAAGGAACTGCTGGTGCTTACCAAGGGCATTTAACTGGGCACATTCCAGTGTCATGCAAGACATAAGGTTAAAGACTCAGCATGAGATCAACGGGGGAGAAGGAGCCATCCATACTTTTTTTGTGTGTGTGTATTTGTTTCTCCCTGACTCCCACCGCTATCTCTGACATCCCCTCCCATCGACTCCGAGCATCATACCCTCCCTTCTTGCTCCCACGACTTACTCTTTCATGGTAGGGGCGGGGGGCGACTCAACACACCAGAATGGATTCAGCTGTGGGAGATGTCCTCTCAGGGTGGCACGCGAAGGGGGACCATCATCATCCTGTTATGATGGGAACCAATTTTTCCTTTTTCCTTGTGCAGAGTGTGAATGTGCAGTGCTGCCAATGATGCCCTGCGCACACTTCCGCATGCCGTACGTCGGGTGGCTGCTTGCACCCCGCCCCTACATTATGGGACCTGGCATGTGGGCCCCCAGCCACTGCTAGGGGTCAGAAAAATGCCAGTCTGTGTTCCCACCCTTCACCGGGAGAGAAGAGCTGTCCTCTGGATTCTCAAGCCTCTCACTCCCTGGCCGACTCCCAGCGACCCGCCCAGACTACTTAACGTGGGTCACTGGTGTGGTAGGAGGTAAGGCAGTGATGCCTCAGCCCTCCTGCCACTGGGCCAACCCTACATCCATACTTGGTCAACAGTTCTCTGAGCATTTATAAGAGCAAGGGACCATAAGGGATTATTACTTCTCCCACTAGGGTGGTGGGGATCTGCTCCCAACAACAGTTCCAAAGGAGATCTCGATGGCCTGTACCCAAGTACTTTACTCATTGTTAGATGCATACTGTGCCAGAAAGGGGCTACCCTGGGACAAGTCAAAGCCAGATGGATGAAATCCCCCTTACCACCGATACACTTAGGACATTCCTTAAGTCGAGAGGCATCAATGGCATGCAGTCCAAGGGGAGTGATATAGGTTCTATGGAGAAAATTTAGCTGAATCTGCCTTAGTTTATTGCTTCAAGAACATAGCTGATTGTGAGAGCTTGCTAGGCGCCAGGTCTTAGAGTCTATGTTAGTAAGGAAATCTCGGCCCCATTTGCCCCTAACCCCATCCATCAGTTGAACAATGTGGCCTAGGATAATCTGATAGTACACAGACAACAGTTTTTGTTCAGGTTGGGGTCTAAACAACTCCTCCTCAAAGGGGGAGGAGGGGGACCAACTGTTCAGGATGTCCTGGGTCAGAAGCCATCTCTGTTTCACCCGTAAGTAAATGAAGAAGTCCCCAGAGTGTATGCCACACTCCTCACATAAAGAGGAGAAGCTTCTTATCAGGCCCCCTTTATACATCTGGTTGATTACCACTAACCTCGCTGCCTTCAATCCAAAAGTCTCTGTATGATGGGCACAGAACACTGTCCCCTGCTGTGTAGGCCTGACAAAATGCTCACATGTGTTGATTGAGACTGAGGGTGCTAATGTACCTATGGGACCCCAACCAAGCATCCCAAGTCATTGCCATAAAGGGGTTAGTGGATGCCAGGGCAAGTGTCCCCAATGCCACAGCCAGGGTATCATTCTTAGTTGTCCAACATAAGTTCCTCCTCATGCCTCAACCAGGAGCATTCCCCATCAACATGATCATCTGGTACAAAGGTGAGCTAGGCAGCCCAGTAATAAGCCTAAAAATGTGGTAGCCCGACCCCCGGGCATTTTCTTCAGGACCGTTCATTTAATTATAGCATTCCTCCATGCCACAGAAACCTGTGTATAATTGAATCAAGGGTCTTAGTGGGCCCTAGGTAGTTTGATGGACAATGATTGGTAAAGGTAAAGGCATCTGGTAATATGTCATCTTTACAACCCCACCCTCCTCAATAGAGAGAGTGTAGTGCAGTCCATCTCTCACAGTCTTCAGATATCTTGGAGAGAAGGGTCTGAAATTAAAGGTATATGTTGAACTGATTTGTGCCAAGATCACAACTCCCAGATATTTCAATTTGTTAACCAATTGTAGACCGCCCAAGTTTGTAGTTAGCTGGGTCCTGTCTAGTGTGCCAATCTGGTGTAAATCACTCTTGGTCCAATTTACCCTGTGCCCCGATATTGCTCCATAGGAAATCATGAGTTGGTGAACTGCTGGTAAGTCCTGAGCAGGGGACTGCAGATACATCAAGAGATCTGCATACATAGCAATTTTGTGCTCAGCCCCTCCCCCCTTAAATCGCCTAATTTCATTGCTTACTCTAAGAGATGCCACTAGAGGTTCCAGGGAGAGAACATACAGTGATGGAGACAATGGGCATCCCTGTCTTGTCCCACGACCTAAGCCGGAGGATCGGGTGACTGTACCATTTACCACTATTTGAGCCTGTGGATTAGTGTACAGAGTACAGACCCACTGTATGAATGTGGGCCCCACTCCCATTCTCTCCAGAGTTGCAGAGAGGTACCCCCACTCTACACGGTCAGACACTTTCTCAGCATCTAGTGCCATCACAGTCGCTCCATGTTTATGCTTATCCTTACTCCACCTGTATATTATATTGAGGGTGTAGCGTATATTGTGCTTCCCATGTCACCCCTTGATAAAGCCAGATTGATTTACATGCACCAAGCTGGGCAATAATCATTCCAGTCTAGTGACCACTAATTTAGCCAAGATTTTATAATTTGCTGTTAGTAGAGAAATAAGCCTGTAAGAAGTGCACCAGGTGGGATCCTTCCCCAGCTTGGGTAGAACCATAATGGTGGCAGACCATGTGGAGGGGGGCAACTCACCCTTTCCCAAGCTCTCCACCAGCATATCACACAGTGGGTCTACCAAAATTGCTGCAAATGTTCTAAAGTAGTCAATGGGGAGACTATCTGGTCCCAGCGCCCTCCCCCCATTAAGTGATCTAATAGCATTCAGTATCTACTGTTTTCCCAAGGGTGAGTCCAGGGTCCCCGCCTCTTCCTCTCCCAGTCTCTGGAGGGGATTCCGTGAAGAAGGAGTTAAGCTCCTGCTCAGTGGGGGTCCTTCGAAGTATAAAGTGTCTTGCAGAAGGAGTTAAAGGCTTTCCTATCTCCGAGGTGCCCTGAACCATCTGGCCACTCTCATTATGGATCTGGCCAACCATCCTCTCAACTTCCCATATTTTTAGTTGCCCGCTTTTCTTGATGTTGCTTTGTAGTTTGCTATTTCCTGCTTATTTGACATCAGTATGCAATGTGTAAATTTCAACTGCATATGGCTGTTCAAGTCTGTGTTCATTTTAACAGCCAGAAAGACTGAAAGTGTGCTAATAATCAGGTTGAGCATATTTCTTACAGGAAAATCAATAATGACAGGAGTGGTACAAATGATAGGCAGTTTAGCTGCTGTTATTGAAATGCAGAATTCAATAACTTGCTCACTGTACAGCCTGGCTGTTAGCACGCTTTCTTTAATGACATCATATTATTCCTTGACTCCGTTAATTGTTGTGAAATCATGCAGATAAATTTAGTTCTGTCCTGGAAGCCAGTTCATTGCTAGAAAGTGTTCCATTATTCAGACATAAAACAAATGACATATTTACATTGAGTGCCATAATTTCAAGGAAGATCTCTTATTTAAGGAATCCAGGTAAATGAAGTACCGCAAGTCCAAGTTTGCATGTGTGTTTGTGTGTGTTTCTGTAGGGGCTACTTAAAAGATAGGCTGTTGTTTATATACTGTGTTCCAGTAAGTGGTCTATCCTTGTACACCAATTATGTCAATGTAGAGTCTTTTCTTAATTCAGGTCAGCTGAGCATTTCATTTCTGAATGTTATTACCTTGAAATGTTTATATGTGCAACATAAAGATGACACCAAACAATGAGACAAGGCCTTCAGAGACATTGTAGACTACTTTAAAGCTCTCACAGCTGTGAACCACAGTATTTAGGTTACTATTCTACACAGTCTATACTTGAGAAAGTCACTTACCTTTTGTGAGCATAACTCTATCTCTATTTACTCACCCCAATTTTCATTACTAACCCTTTACTTATCAGCCTCTCTAGGGTACAGGCTGGTGACTCATGCAATTGTCCATGGCTTATAAACTGCTCTGGGATACAGTGCATAGAAGGTTCCAGATAAAACCACATGCATGGCTTTCTTCCTTCAGCACTGTAGAAATAACTTGTAATTTAATTAAACCTAATGTAACTTAATCATTTCTAGCAACATCAAATGAACATAATAGAAGTGTTCACGATTATGATTATTTTAGGGAGCCAAGTGTAACTTGTAAGCACATATTACAGTCATGCATAGTCTTTCATGCATTTCAGTCAAGTTTAAGGATACATTTCAGTATGAGTTTTGGTTCTGATGATGTCAGTGGCTCATAGAGGCTGTCTAGGAACCCTATCACTGATGTCATCAGAAGCGAAGCAGCAGCTACAGTGGATTTTGAGCAGCAACTGGAGTACCTGAGAAGAGCAGATACCCCGATTTGGCAGAGGAGACAATCTCACCAGATATACCTGCTACTCTGTGAGAGAGCAACAACAGTGATGGAAAACACTCACAGCCTGACAGCTGGTGAAGTTCTACACCATTTCGGGGTGAGTGAGTACTCAGGGCTCAGTCCAGACCAGATTAAAAGGAATCTCAAGAAATATGGACCCAGCGGTGAGTGCAGTAGTTCATATCAGCCCATAGGAGTATATTGACAAAATTAATTTATGATTGTGCATCTTAAGTTGCAACAAAAAAGAGGGCTTCTCTGGTGGATGCATTCATACAAACCTGTTCATTTTTTTGGATCAGTGCAGCTATTCTTGGAGTATGAATATATTTGTATTATAAAATGGGAAAGAAAATCCTGCATCCTAATTGGTAATTGGCCATGCATTAGAAGTATCTAATGCACAGCTAAAAACAAGTGCTGGCCAGCTGGACACAGGATCTGAATGAAATCTGGGCCAACAGAATTTTCAAAAATTACAGCCACCATTTTCTACCCCGCTTAGCCCACATATCCTGTACAGTGCTTCATTTTATCTCTACATCAAAACTTACTTACACACAATGGAAAAGTAGTAGTATAGTTATTCTTGTAAGTAAAATAATTTTTGTGTTAGCTAATATATGATCTGCTCTTCTGGTTTGAGCCACGATCATTGTCATAGCCATAATCCCAACCAGGGCTGTAGCACCTGACAACACCACCCCCACAATCACTTGCTCACTCATTTGCTCCTTCAAGGTGAGTATTAACATTTAAATACTGTACATTATTTAAATTTTGACCCGTTGAAGAAGAAAAAAGTATTTCGGGTTCTACTCGGTACAGCGGATCTGCGTTGCTCACTCCTGATGCCATTAAGCAGCAGTCCTGACAGCATTCTCTCTTTCTTGTACTGCAGCCATCTTTATCAGCTAAAAATAGAGAATTCTGCCTCACTCCCAGCACGTCTCTGCAAATACACATTACCATCAACTCTATCTGATTTTATATGGTGGGGGTGCAGGAGTCAAACTACAAAGCCCAAACAAACTATAACTGCAGGTACAACATCAGGACAATTGTCTTTAGCAAAACCAAAATGCTAAGTGGAGGAACTATTTTAACAAAAATGAACACAGATAGTTATTCGTTATATTAAAGCATGTTTATTTTAATTGTTAACCTATAGTTTTGTAAACACTCATTTTATAAGCAAAATTAGTCACTCTGGGAATGTGCATTAGACATCTCAAATGCACAACTGGGCTGAAGACACTTGGCCTGTGGGCTTGTGCCTCACTATGCCCTCAGCCATGTATTAGACATGTCTAATGCACACCCCCTTGTGTATTATTGCTTACATGTTGAGGGTCTGCTTTCTTGTGGGCTTTTGATTTGGTAGCCCTGGGAGTCAGCCAGCCAGGGGGTGCAGAGGCTGCTCAACTTTGCTGTTTATCAAAACCCATCAATTTCTGTCACTTTGTGTTTAGATAGCTGGAGTCTGCAAGTCCTTTCTGGATCATAAGGGTGAGTTTTACACTCGATCATGGCCTATAAGTTAGTTTATGGACTTTTTTTAATATAAGGAACAGCAGTGGTGGTGGTGAAATTTATCAACTGGCACTGTTCAGGCAGCAATAGATCTTTCCTAATGTTATGAAGTAGCAACTGTGCAGTATGAATGGTGTACACATACATCCAAAACAGCAACTCGAAATGCAATATATAATTCTCTCATTTTTGAGTTCAAGGTACAGTGCACCTATGGGCCAAATGCAAAATTGCATGCATGAAGTTGCAATCTAGTGAACATTCTTGGCCCTTTTAACTCACTGCTGATCTGGGTTCTGGTATCAAAGAATCAATCTCTTGGACAATTGCAGAGAAGACAATACATACAGTCACAAATTGTGTTTTTTAATACAAGTTTCCATTTACTGCGCACACACACACACACACACACACACACACACACCCACTGCAAGTTGAAGGAAAAGAAAAGCTTTTTGCTGCAAGAGTCTGATAGTCATATTCTGCAGTGTGTCAGGCTAAAAACATCTTTATGCACAGACCCTATACTGTAAGTAAAAAAAAAAATTCATCATGTAAGTCTACTTGTACCAAAGACAGTTTGATATTTTTGGCTGGAAGTCAAAACCTTTCACTGGCTCAAGTTTGGAAGTCATTAGAATATTTAGAAAGTCGAAATTGTTGCCAGAGCGCAGATTCTGGATCAATTTTGGATAGTAATATTCTGTGAAACATTGTTAAATACTCCTTCAGAATAATTTTTGACTTTCATGCTGCAAATCTGGACAACTCCTAGTTGTTCCTTTTCCCTATGGGAGTCAGATACCAGCCCTCACCATTGTTTTGAAAGCTAAATATTTCCCAAAATGGAGTTATCTGCAATGGTGCAACCTTGGCAAAGTCTAGAGGAGTAGACTGCCTGTACAGATACCATATAGGATTCTGTTGTTGAGACAAATCCCACAGAGCTGCTATCTACTGCATCATCCAACTTTCCCTGTAAACTAGACATTGCTTCTCTTTCCAAAGGCCGGTGCAAGGATTACTACCCTTATGGCACTCTGGGCAGTAATCCACAGAGATCTTGTGAAGCTCTGTCTAGCTAACATGGTTTAGTGTATCTATACTGGATAACCCATTGGCATAACAACTATGCAAAGGCATGTAGTGAGAATCTCAGCAATTTAGGTTTTATTCGGACCTGTCTATTACACAGTTTATGTCAACACCACACTTAACATGATTTTAAAAACTGTGTTGGCTTAAACCACATATGAGACAAGCCTCATGAAGCAGGGTGGATGAATCAAATATGCTGGTAGTCAGTTTGGCCACTAACTTTAAAATCTGGTAGCCAAATAAATATTTTTATTGGCTATCATTTTTAGTGGCTCAAAATCACTTCTTGTTCAGGTTGCCAGTTGACCAGTATCTTCCAGATCGCACAGCCAAACCAATTTGTTTTTGTAGCCATTTGCCACCTAGCTACTTGATTTGTACCACGCTGCCCTGAAGTGATTCAAACATGCTTTTTTAAAACATAATTTTCTTAAATGTGGATGCAAACTGGGCTCAAAAATGTGTTTTTTTAATTTTTAGCATGGTTTTACAATGACAGTGCATACTGTGCCTGGGAGATGTTCTCCTATATGAATATATGTGTTTAACCAATAGTGTGCATTATGATTCATATCCACATGCACATACAGTAAAAACTCTTTGTCATTTATTCTGCTACTCCCATTACTTGCCCCTACAGACAGGGCCTGGTGATGGAAAATACTGCAGTTCACCTGGCCAAGTTGTTGTTGCTGCCAGACACAGCCTCACTTTCAGGTGGTGGTTCCTGCAGGGACCACCAATGGGTATGCCAAAGGGTGGTGTTCTGATGGGTCCATGTTTGTGTGTGTGTGTGTGTGTGTGTGTGTGTGTGTGTGTTTGGGTAGGGAAGGTTGCTCTGTGTTTTGTGTGGGTATCCCTTCTATGTCTTGCCTAGTTTTCATGTCTTGTTCTTACAGACAGGATCCTGCAAACTGTTATAGTCAGCCTGGCCACGCTAGAGCTGGTGCACAGTACAGTCCGTGTGTGTCTGGGGGAGCTGGTTCGCTTATATCTGTGAGAGGAGGCAGGCCCACAAAGGGATAGGGCAGGGTTTTCTACTTCCCTTTTCCTTTGTGAACCTCCTAGGTTTTTCTTCTGCTGCCCAATTTGGGTGTCTGGTGGGAGAACTGAGGAGGTGTGGGGATCCCGCCTTTATAGGATAGGCTGACATCAGAGGGTGATGTTGGTGGTAGGGGTCTGCCGTGGTAGACTGCTAGCTAGAAAGCTTCTGTGTGGTTCTGGCAGCTCGTAGCTAAGTCCTACTGGTATTGGCCTGCTGCAAGAGCTCCTCTCAAGAGCTACTGTTATGGTAAGTTCTTACGTAACTGTACTATATTGTAATAACTACCTTCCAGTATAGTACCAGGCATATATCAAATATCCTAGCATGCTGACATTCCAAATGCCAGGGTCTCATAGTTCTGTTCCAGTGGTGTACCTGGGCAATTCAATATCTATGGTGCTTTCTCTGACCTGTGTCTGCCTGTCCTGCTGTGCAGAGGTGGCAGGTATCTTTTTTGGGGGGGTGCACACTACATTTGCTGCAGGGTACATGCTGCCGTAACTTGGGTCCCCTGTGCTCTGCACTATGTGCCTTTGTGTATGGCGTGGAGTGTGGGCACACCCCCGACACTTCCCCCAGTCACCCCTGCATGTAGCTACATGGTAGACAAGGCACCGAAGGTGCAAGTGGCTTGATCACATTCTGTGAATGCCACTAGGGGTCTGATGGACACTGTTGAGTGGCATTCCATCGTAGGATTGCCTATGCACCTCCGCATAGGCAACCACACATTGTGCATAGGACCCATTATTTGTAATTGTTGTTTATTTGACCATTTTCCTGAAAATGCATTTTTCTTTGTCCTTATCCTCATATGGTCTAATGTGTGTAGATTCATCATCTCAAAGCACCCCAAAATTCATCCGTATCCGGTCTTTCCATTTTCTGGATTTGTCCAGCCTTCATACTGACCTGGTAGCCATAGACTGCTCCCTATTTCTACAGCTGGTAATGTGGACAATGCCTCAAATTCTTCACCTTCAAATCTATGCCTGTCTGGGATTATCATGCCCCCTTAGAAGAACCAGGATCTGAGTTTCGCATCATGGATCTCAACTGAGTTGCTGGCTTGTTACCATGCATGTGACCTTGCCTGGAGCACCTACAGTATGTATACCCTTGATGAAAGGAGGGATGGGGGACATGATAGAAACTTTTAGTACCTCAAGGAATCAACAAAGTCCAGGAGGGTAGCATCTTTCAGAAAAGAGATGTGTAAGAACAAGGGGCACAATTTAAAGATAGAGGGGATGGCTCAGGGTAATGTGAGGAAATTTCTTTTCACGGAGAGAGTTGTGGATGCATGGAACCGCCTTTCCTGGAGAGGTTGTTGGGTCTGAAACAGTGGAGGAATTCAAACATGCATTGGACAGACATAAGGCAATTGTAGTGAGAGGTTGCAGGAAGTAGACTGTTGGTTAACTAGAATCTGCAGCTTATCCAGTAGGAAGGGAAATGGGCAGACTGGGAGGGCCAAGTGGTCCTTATCTGCCGTCAAAGTCTATGTTTCTAAGTCCTCTACCACCACTTTTGACCTTACTAATTACTAGACCCTTTGAGATCCCTTTACTAAAGCTACTAGGCTTGTGAAGTCTGAACACTTAGCATTCACACTCCAGAACAACCTTAATTATCCCTCTAAGTTCTGGAAGGTAATTTATGAACTTTTCTCCCATCTGACTCAGTCCCCTTTCCCTGTTCACTAGATGGACAATACTCTTAACTCTGACCCAGCTGCAATTGCCTCATCTTTGAATTCCTTTTTAACCTCCTGTGCTTGTTCTCTCCTCTTTTCCTCCTCCTCTCCCTCTGTCTCTTCTTGTATTCCCTCTGACTCTCCTCCTACTCTCCTCCTCCTCCTCTTCCTGTCCTACTGCCCCCCAATTTCCTTTTTTATTTTTCACCCATTACCCTTGCTGATGCTGTTAAGGCCCTCTTGGCTCTAAATCCACACAGGGGTGGTAGCCCTGATGGTCTTGACCCCGGACTCCTATTTCTCTCTGCTCTTGCCAGTGCCCTCCCTATTACTCACCTCCTCAACCTCTCTTTCTCTCTCTTTCTCCTTCTCCTTATCCTGTGTCCCTAACTCTTGAAAGCTGGCTATTGTCATTCTCCTTCCTAAAGGGGGTGCCCTCTCTTCCCCTAATCACTTCTGTCCTATCTTTGTCCTCTGGCTTATTCCCTCCCAACTTTCCCCTTTTCTTGACTCAACCACCTTCTTCACTCCTTTCCAGTCTGGCTTTAGAAAGCCATACTTCACTTCCACCTCTCTCCTCCAGTTCACTGATACTGTCCTCTCTGGCACAGATCAGGACCTTGTCACCTCTGTCATTTTTGTCTAATTAGCCAAAGCTTTTGACACTGTTGCCCATCTCATTCTTCTGGACAAGCTTAAGGGAGCTGAACTTTCAGCTCCCTTAGTTGAGTGGCTCCGCTCCTACCTTGAGGGCCGGTTGCAAGCTGTCCATATTGGAGACTCCCTCTCCCCCCTCCACTCGTTATCAACTAAGGAGTCCCCTAAGGGTCTATCCTGGGCACAGTTCTTTTCTCAATGTTTCTAAATTAATTTTTCTAAATGACCTCCCCAGTGCCTGCTCATCTGTGTCCATTCATATGTATGCAGATTATATGGTACTCTTTTCCTCTGACTCCTCTGCCCCAACCTCATGAACAAGCTCCAACTGGACTTTAACAATATCCAGTTCTGGTTCTGAGAAAATCAGTTATCCTTCAGTGTCGAGAAAACAGTCTCTACTACTTTTGGCACCAGGCAGAGGCTTGCTAGAGTCACCCTTCCCTCCATTCACACTCTGGATGGTGCTGCTATTGAAGATGTTTCCTCCTTCAAGTACCTTGGGGTCCAGCTGTATCATCACCTTGATTTTTCTGCTTATGTGGATGCTATCGACAACAAACTCCACCCCAGACTTGGAGCACTATACAGAAAAAAGAGTAGCTTTCCACTTCCCACATGCAAAGAAATCCTCACTAAGATAATTCTCCCTATTTTCAGCTATGGAGATCTTGTTTACAGTGCTACTCTAAAGTCCACTTTAGTTAGACTGGATTCCCTTTTTCTGTCACTTTGCCCTTGACTAACCACAGTGTACTCACCATTGTACTCTGTACTCATCCCTCTCCTTCCCTCCTCTCTTTATACCAAATGCCTTACCCACTGTTCTTTCTATATCTCCAAATATTGGTTTGACTGTCTCCCCCTGTATCTTGCTTCTCTCCTCTCTTTCCAACCTTCTACCTCTTGCTCCCTTCACATGCTGCTTTCTCGTTCTGCTTCCCTAAACTATGGAGCCCTCTTCCTCCTTCCACTTGCTCTGCTCCTTCCTTTCCCACTCTGAAATCTCACCTCTGTTATTTCTCTATCCACTACTGCAGCTGTTTCTGATTGGGGTGGGCTCCTAGTCACCTGCTCTCCACCCCACTGACACTAGTAGTGCCCACTCCTCTAATATCATTTATTTCTTCCTTTCCCTATTTTGTTGTTTACTTACTGTTTATTTTCTTTTGCCCATTCCACAGTTTTACTATTTGGTAATTTACTGTATGAGAATGTTATTCTTTAAGCATTCTTGAAATTGTATATGCTGTTATACTTACTGTACTTCCTCACTGTTGTATTATTTTATACACCATGCTTTGTATCTGTTCACTCCCTTCTCCTCCCCAGCACACATCTAGAAATGAGCTAATACCAGCTCAGTAGGTCTTTCCTCATACCTACCCACTCTCATGTCTGCCATTCCATCTGCCTCAAACATCCTTCATTCCAAGGATCCCACACATTCTCCTTCCCCACCCTCACTCCTCCTCTGAGCAGTCAGCTTTCTGCTATCATCTCTCCTCTGGAACCTCCTCCTTCTACATTCCATCTCTCACCTCCCTCAAGCACCTGCTTAACCCTCCTGCACCTGTCAGCTCCTACTTAACCCTGCCTTTCCCTCCCTTCCCTCTCCCCAGTTCATGACCCCTCCATGGGCCAGTTTTATGCCTCCTTTCTCTGTAGTGTAATGTTCTACCAGCTGCTAGATTTAGTTTCAGGATGTAGAGCGTGTCTTGCTACAGATACCTGTATCTTGAAAACTTTCACATTTGCCAAATTGCAGTACAGTTGTTTCACCTTATTTGTTTGTAACATCTGTTCTATTGTATTTGCTTGATGTCCCTCAGGTCACACCTGAAATGAGCCTTGGCTCAGTGTGCCTTTCCTGGTTACCAATTTTAAGTAAAATAAATAAATAAATACATTAATTTCTGGTAAAACTTCGAAATAAATACTTTCATACATATAAACATACATAACCCCTGTGTTATTAGTTAAGCTGTATCTACTGTAATGTTTTCTCTGCATTTATTGCATGTTATTATGTTGTAAATCTTTAGAGTATAGCAAACTGTTAACTGTGGGGGTTTTATATATTGTGTTAGTCCCATGGTACTGGCCTGGGTGATATACTGTTTTACTTTCCTGGTAGGATGTCCCTGGCGCCAATGCTGTCAGCCAGCTCCTGCTAGATGGAGGAACTACACTGTTTGTACAGCATCCAGTTAACACTCCATTACTCTGTGGCCATCCACCCTAAGGGCCTTTAGGTTCCTGCCCATTGCAAGAGATACTGGACTGCAGCAAACCTGGGGGGGGGGGTGCAGGGGTTTCACCAGGTAATCAGGAAACAGTAGATGTTGAATGTTTTATCCCATAGATGGAACTTGGAGGAGATAGCCCACAATCTACACATCTTTACTGAAATGTACTGTTTCAGAGAAAGAGAGAGTAATTAATAATTGCTGTAATAAAGGGTGTCAGTGTGGGGTGACCAATGAATATTGACCATAAGGGAAGGTGATCTAATTGTTTTTGCTCATGAAGATTATGGGCAATGAGGTGATTATATTTAATGGACACTACTTTATGCTACACCATGCTGTACTATATAGTTTACATGTAGCTGATAGTTGTCATAAAAGCACACACAAAGCTTATAGGGAAGCTTTCAAACTAGCTTCACTTTTCACGTTTTATATTAATATTGATACAGGTTTACTAGCAAAATCCTGTTTACTATTATTTCTTGTATGTTTTCTTTACAGTTGTTTTAGAAAAAAAATGCAAATTGCAGTTGCCAGTGAATACCAAGAAGTTATAAACAGGGGCATCAGCAGGATTCTAGAAGTGCGTGTGGGGGCACATGTCCCCATCAGTGACTTTTCCAAAAAGGGTGCCAGGGGATTTGGGCCCCAGAAGAAATTTTGAAGAATCTGGTGGCAAATTATGTATTTTAGAAGCACATTCTATGAAATCTCCACCAAGACAAGCATAGGGATTTACTAGCTGAAGCCATGAAACACAGCAGGAGACCTGAGCTAGGGAATGAGGGAACAGACGTATTCTAGAATTATTTTACTGCCTCGTTTCTTTAATCAGGTCCTTATACCCAACTTGCACACATAGAAAGAAAACAGATTGAAGAATTAAATATTTTTGTGAATGTATTTGTTGTGACCTGACTGGGTGCAAGAGACAGAGACATAAAATATTCATCCACTGAAAATGGAAATGCAATTGCACATGAAAGACAGCAGTCAAGACAGCTGCACTTATTTAATCCTGTCACATAATTCAGGAATTTTCTGCAGTGCTGGCAGCAGTAAGTAAAAGATCAACATGTTTGTTTGACAATTTGGCAACTCTGTCAATGATTTCATGTGGATTTATTAGTTTTCCTCCCTCACCCTCTATTGCTAATGTGGCAATACCACTTAGTCTGTCCTAACCTACTGTGCTTCTCAGGTATGTTTTTATTCATTTAAGGGCACAGAATGACTGTTCACATAAACATGTAGTGACTGGTATAACAAGTTCAATGGTACTTAATTGATGGATGCCAGGAAACACAGCCAGCAGCAGTGATTCAAGCAATGAAGAGATGTTCTATAAGCAGTTTTCAGCAGGCAGATGTTCTGTAAATGTCTGTGCTACAATCAGTTCTTCTTCAGGAAGCTGTACTCATAGTGATCGCACAAAACATTTAGTGTTGCTCATCTAAAAATAAAGCACTTGTTGGTTTCAAAGCCTGAACTGCTTTCAGTAGGTCTAGAGCCTCTTTTGAAAATCATCACCTCACTTTTGCAATCATGTTGTCTACAACTGGGTAATACATTTTAGTTCTGTAATTGGTTTCTGAAGTAACTGGTTGCTGTTCCCTAAGTCTCACATCAACTACACATTCATCAAGATGATCTGCTATGTGATGGATACATCATAGACATGTCTTCATCTGAACAGTGTTGCTTCATGGATTAATTCTTTACATTTATGCTAATTTCTGAGTGAAACCAAAGTGTCAACAAATGCTTCTACAATGCCTGCACTGGCTAGATCCAGATCTTCATCTCTAGTAGACTGTGGGGTCCTTCTGTGAATCTGAGAACAAGATCAAAAAGGAAAAGACAAAAGACAGTGTTGAATGACATAATGAAGTTGTCAAGGGCCCGCGTTTGGGTGCATTTCCATTGTCATGGTCACAATCAGACAGATAGAAGTATGGACTCATAAGTATGCTTCAGTGCTCTCGCACTCTTTTTGACATCCCACATCAAAGCTGTGACTTTCTATGTTCTGTCAAACCCCATGTCTTTGGTATCTGGGTGCACCCAGGGTCCTTAAAGAACTAAGAGAGGTGGTGGCTGAACCTCTGGCTATCCTGTTTAGCTGATCACTGAAACAGGGAGGTACCAAGACTGAGGGCAGCAGATGTAGTCCCTTTATACAAAAGTGGGAACAAAGAGGAAGCGGAACCACAGACCAGTCAGCCTCACCTCGTAGTGGGGAAGACCATGGAAGCACTACTGAAGGAGAGATTGGTGGAACATCTGGTTGTCAATGGACTACAGGACCCAAGGCAGCATGGTTTCACCAGGGGAGGTCATGTCAGACCAACCTCATTGAATTTTGACTGGGTGACTAGGGAGGTGGATCAGGGGAGGGCAGTGGACATGGCCTATCTGGACTTCAGCAAGGCCTTTGACACTGTGCCACATAGAAGACTATTACACAAACTGGGGAATATGGGTGTGGGCAGGACAGTAGTGGTGGTAGGTAACTGGCTGGGTGGCAGGACACAGAGGGTGGTGGTAAATGGCTGTCACCCACAGAGGGAAGAGTGACCAGTGGGGTACCACAGGGATCAGTGCTGGGACCGGTCCTATTCAACATCTTCATCAGTGACATTGCGCAGGACCTAGAAGGCAGAATTTCACTGTTCGCTGATGACACAAAGCTCTGTAACTGAGTAGACACACCAGAGGGTGTAGACAGAATGAGAAGGGACCTGCAGAAACTTGAAGAATGGTCAGGGTTTGGCAGTTGAAATTCAATGCAAAGAAGTGCAAGATAATGCATATGGGGCACAAAAACCCTGGCACAATATATCAGTTGGGGGTGAGGATATAGCATGCACCAAGCAGGAAAGGGATCTTGGGGTTGTCATCTCTGATGACCTCAAGGTAGGAAACAGTGTGACAAGGCAGCAGGTAAAGCAAATAGGATGCTGGGATGTATAGGCAGGGCATCACCAGCAGGAAAAGGAGGTCATAATCCGCTATACAAGACACTAGTGAGGCCCCACCTGGAGTGCAGTGTACAGTTCTGGAGACTATACCTACTGAAGGACATAGACAGGGTAGAGAAGGTTCAGAGGAGGCAACAAAATGGTGCATGGATTGCATCATGAGTCCTATGAAGACAGGTTGAAGGAACTGAACATGTACTCCCTGGAGGAGAGGAGGGAGAGAGGGATATGATAGAGACATAAGTATCTTACAGGGAGGAACAGGGTGCAGGAAAACACTATTTTTAAGCAAAAAGATGTTCCAGGACTAGAGGCATGGGATGAGTTGGAGGAGGACTATTCAGAGGAAACATGAGAAAAATTTCTTCACAGAACGGGTGGTGGACAAGTGGAACATCCTGCCAGAGGAAGTGGTGGGGGCTGAAACAATCACGGGATTTAAGAATGCATGGGATAGACATAAAGGAATTCTGGAGGTCAGGGTAAGGGCAACGACTCTAGGAAAACAAACTGAACACAAGCTCAAATGAGCAGACTGGGTGGGCCATAGGCCCTATCTCGACACTGTCTATGTATCTATGTATGTATCTATGTATCTGTTTCAGTCTGTCTCTGTGTACTACAGATGTGGAAAAGAATGTATGTACACATTGCACAAAGTCCAAAAAGTCTTTTACTTCAGGAGTGCACTGGTATGAATCAAGAGTGAGATTTAAGTTATGTGCATTACAATAAATATAGACAGTATGAGGATGGTCCATTTTGAAAAGCTCCTGAACACCATTAAGATAGCCACTCATGGCACTTGCATCATTGTATGTTTGGGCAACAAAAGTAATTTTTGGCTCAAAAATTAAAATTTTTTTAAGGTCTCATTATTAGTGCAAATAAATCCCTTGCATCCAGTTCTGAGACTTCAACAAGGCACAGAAAACATTTAAGATGTTTACGGTTATGAATATATATCACACATATGCTCATTTGCTCCTGACATGAAATGTCTCTACTGTCATCAGATAAAACTGATACAAATGTAGCATTTTTTGCTTCTTGCAAAATTGCATCTGTAATACAAGATGTGACACACTACATCATACCAGTCTGAGACTGCCAAGATATATGCTGCATTTGATGGGATGGAATCATTTACGTGAAGCACTCTGTCAAACTTTTTAATCAAATGTAGTTTCTGTGAAATTATCCTCATATTAACCCTTTGCTTATCTTAACTTTGACCACAGAGAGGTAACTCTAACCCAAATGTAGAGTTAATTCAACCAGTCTCTTCATGTACTATCTTCTTCTATCCTCAACCTTGCCCTTGTCTACCTGTATAATGATGTTACCCATTTCATTTGCTCACTTGTATATAGACCATGCAGCCATTGCACTGCTATTAGTGTGAGTTGAGGTGTTATCAACATTTTTCCTGTACCTCTTTCCAATTTTGAAAACCACAAACTGTAAATGCTTCATCAGCACATCCTTGCCCGATACATGAAATATCTACATGCACAGTAGAATGCACTTTGTTTTCACAGCTGTACTCCAGCCAATAGAAATCTTTGTAGCACTGATGGTTAAAGCCATATCTTTACCTCCAAAATAGTACTACTTTACTACTGAAATTAAACATAGGTAGAGTGGGGCCATTCTCTTTATTGCCAAGGTCAGGAGAGACATTATTAACAGCAATTGCAGAAACTGTAAGGGACTGTGACAAGTCTGATTCAGTGGAAATAGAAGACTGTTCAGTGGTAACATCCATTGTTATACTGCTGTAAGTAGTAAGGAGGCCTTTAATCTGACATACTGAGTCACTTGTTTGATCAGTGAAAGATGTATCTATGATCATCAGTTATCCTTAAATCTGTGCACATGTTATCATTCACAGTAGAGGATGAGGCTGATGAAGAACTGAATCTTGGTCTTTTGCCAACTGTTGGTGTTCCCACATTAAAGACCTTGTGTCACAATTCACTGTCTTTTTGTTGTTATTTACCTTAAGTATAATTCACACTAAAATATTCAAACAGTAACACAGGCTACCTCAACCGTTTCTGTCTAGGTTGTAGCCAATAAAGCAATTAGTGATGAGGTGAAACCCCTGGGTACAGAAGAAAGGATACACCCCACTCACACACACAGTAGGCAGTAAAGCAATTAGACAGTGACTTGACAATAGCAAAACCTACTTTTTTCCTGGTGCCAGAAAAAATGATGCACCCAGATAAGGTAGGTAATAAAGCAATTAGTTACATGCTTTTTCTGGGTCCAGAAGAAATGATACATCCAGAAAAAGGTAGTCAGCGAAGCAATCAGATAGTTACATGTTGACAGTGGCAGTCCCTTCCTGTATTGTTTTCTGGAACTATACAAAATACCCTGTGGTCAATAAAGCAATTCAGATTGTATGCCCACAAACCCTGCTGTTTATTTTTAGGTGAAGAAAAAAATACCCTGTAGGCAATAAAGCAATAAGAGAAGGCAAACCCTGTCTTTATTATTCCCTTATGATATAACCAACCCGAACCAAGACAATAGACAATAAAACAATTAAAGTGCTAGCAAACCCTACTGATATTTATTTCTGTGGTAGGAAAAAATATCTTGTGGGCAGTAAAGCAATATGGACTGCATGCCAGCAAACCCGTCTGTTATTTATTTCTATGGTAGGAGAAATACCTGTGGGCAATAAAACAATTCAGACTGCATGTCAGAAACCCTGCTGTTGCTTCTTTGTAGACTAATGAAAAGTACCGTTAGGCAACAAAGTAATAAGAGAAGGCAGACACTGACTATTATTTCCTGAGATATACCTCATCTCAAGTCGAGACTGTAGGCAATAAAACAATGAAAGTGCCAGTAAACTCTGCTGATATTTATTTTTTGTAGAAGAAATACCCTGTGGGCAGTAAAGTAATACATACTATGCCAGCAAACACTGCTGTAGAGCTGTGCAGAACATAAACTTCCACTTTTTGAATGCCCACAGAATTACTCTTCTGATTCTATGGAATTTTGTGGAATTTGTGTGAAAATTCTGTGGAATTTTGCCAACTTTTAAATTTAATTTATTTTGCTCTAGTCTTAAATGTTTGCATTCAACTGACACCACATTCAGTATGTTGACAGGTAATTATGGCATACATAAGTGCACCAAACCTCAGAGTCATAGGTTGAATGTGGTAGGAGTTATGGGTGGCCAAACACTTAATCAAAATTTAATTTTCAGTTATTTTGATCTAATTTAAAATTCTTCTATCCAAATTTCTCCATTGTTTCAGGATTTAGAGTAACATACAACATGGGTATGTGTACCACATTTAAGTCTCAAGCTTCAAAGGGCTGAGTTATAGGTAGCCAGACATTTTGCCACAATTTAGATTTATGTTATTTTAGTGTAAATTTAATAGTATTCATTGTAATGTTATAAAGTGTTACATGTATACAGGTTTATACAGGTTCTCACTACATTTATATATGTACATAGTTTCAGATTTCTAGCTTCAAATAGGACTGAGCCTGCCAAACATGTTGCAAAATTTAAATTTCAGTTATTTCCTCTAATTTTAAAACATTTTCAAATTTACTCAGATTTGAAACATTTAAACTACTATACCACATGGTCATTTCTGACAAAGTTCATGTTTGCAGCTTTAAATGAGACTGAATTAAAGTAGTCAAACTTGTGCAACATTTAAAAATGAAATGTAGTAAGAATGTAAACTGAAAATGTATAAATGCCGGAAACTTTTAAACTAGAGAACACAATGCCATTACATTTGGCAGGTTCTTAGATCTTACTAGGAGACTGTGTGTGTCAATTTTATTAATTGCTTGCTACCAGAAATTGCTAAATAATATCTATACTTAAAGTTAAATTCCTCAAGTCTTTGTGAAAAGTGTGAAATTTCATGAAAATTCCATACAATTGGAATTTGCTAATTTCACTCAGCCATATTTAGGGGGATTCAAATAAAGACATGGGGTATGAGAGGCCAAAGTCAAATTTATTAAACATATGTATTAAAATATCACTTTGTTAATATAAATATCACTGTATTACATATAAAAAGATGACATACAAGTCACACATATTTAAAAAACACCATGGGCTGGATATTCCAACTGCACCATTCTGTGGCGCAAGCCCTTGCGTTGCACAAAATAGTTGCACTGGGGTGTGGCCGGGGCGATATTCAATGGAGTTGCGCTATTGAGCAACTCCTTTGAATATCACCCCCCAGCCACAGCCACTGTGCGTGGCGCAGTGGAACTTGCGCCACCGCAAGTGGTCAGAGAGGAGCATTCAAGATGCGGTGGTGCAAGTTCCATTGCGCCATGTGCAAATTTCCGATATTCAAAAGGTGACATGCAAATGGAGCCATAATTCATGCAAGGTGCGGGGGGCTATTTGTATCTATTTGTGGCTCCATTTGCATGCCATTAGCATGCAGGTGCACCGATCCCCAGAACTTGTGCCTGGCACCCTGCCAGGCAGCAGCCATCAGGGTCCAATGCCCCCTGCAGCCTGATCATGGGCATAACTGTTGTAATCCCCTCCCCAACTGGCCTGATCAAGGGCATAAGTGTAAAAAACCTCCCCCGACTGGCCCGACCGCAGGCATAAGTAAAACCCCCACCCTCCGACTGGCCCGATCGCAGGCATAAGTGATAAAACCCCACCCCCTACTAGCCCAATCACTGGCAGAACAGAGTTCAACCCCCCAAGAACATATCCCTGGTGGTTCAGTGGACCGTGAAACCCAGTCACGGGCATTAGAGTCCACCACCCCCAAGGTCCACGTACCCTGGTGATCTAGTGGCCCCCACCCACTCACCCATGGAGCCCACCACCCGCACCCCCGCCAGCTGGGTGGCAGCATCCCATCCGCCTCGCCGCTACCCACTGACTGACTGCTTATAGGGCTGCATCATTGGTTCAGAGCAAGAGCCAATGGGCGCAGCCTATACCGCATAAGTTCATTCACATATCTGGACTGCTCTTAGTACGGGTACGGGCTGCATGCCCATTGGCTCTGCTCTGAACCACTGGGCGTGCAGCCCTACCGAACAGTCAGTTGGCGGGTGGCAGGGCGGCAGGCGGTGGAATGCTGCCGCCCGCCAGCTGACGGAGGGGAGAGGGGTGGTGGGCTGCAGGTGGTGGGTGGGGCCACTAGATCACCAGGGTAGGTGGACCTGGGGGTGGTGGACTCTAATGCCCGCGGATCGGGTCGCAGTCCACTGGACCACCAGGGATATGTTCTGGGGGGTTGAATCTGTTCTGCCCGCGATCGGGCTAGTGGGGGGGTGGGGGAATTACTATGGGTTTGCCTACCATCGGGCCAGTCGGGGGTTACTACATGCCCGCAATTGGGCCAGTTGGGGGTGGGGGTTTTACACTTATGCCTCGCGATCGGGCCAGTCGGGGGAGGGGCTTATTATGCCCGCGATTGGTCTGCAGAGGGTACAGGGAGAAATGTAGGGCCACCTACAGGTGGCAGCTGCTGTGTTGCACCTGCAATGCAGCAGCTGACCTGTGGGTGGCCCTCAACTTACTCCTTTTTTTTTTTTTGCTCAAAGTTGTGCAGACGCAGGTTGGGGGTTGCGCCTGCACAACTCTGCATAGCCTGCTTTATGCATGGTTCCTCCTCCTCCGGTTGAGCATGTCTTCATTAGCATTGCGCTGTTGCTCAGCTTGACTTGGGGGGTGCAACTGCCTCCTGCTGAATATGGCAGAATGGCACAATTTCGGACTTGTGCAGGTGCAACCCTATTGTGCATGGCACAACCCTTTTTAATATCCAGCCCCATTTGTTAATCATTCACTTCCCTTTAACCTCATCATTTGTTTTATAGTTGCTGCACAGATCTTAACCACATAACTTCTATCCTTACAGTAACCACGATATTTTTATATTTAGCACCACCTAATTATCACCACCTAATGCCATTTATACTAGTTACATATCTTATAACAAATTGTGCCAATTTTGCTGTGGCAAATATTATTGGTTCATATGTGGACTTAAATAATCTAAAAGTCTTATCCACACATCTTCTCCTCTTGACATTCCCTTAGTGGTAAGATCCATTTCTTCCTTGATTTATCAAACACAGGGCATTCAAAAATTATGCGCGGTATTTCCCATTTACTGTTTTCAGTACAATAAAATTATGTAGGGACTACTGCTCCACCTAGCCTATAATTTATCCCCTAATTTACTTACTCCATCCGAAATTTACCTAAAGCCTTTCTCTGATTTGCATTATCACAACATTGGAGGTACTTTTCTATCAAAAATATATTCTTAATATTTTTATATATTTTCCCTTCTCCACAATCATGTAGAGTCTCCAGATCTTGTGCAGCCGCAACATCAGTCAGCCTTTGAATGGCCTAATTCTTAAATAATAACATACCTCTATGTGTATACAGAATATAATTTCTTTCTAAACCAAGTTTATTTAAAACATCATTGAGCTTACAAGTCCACATCTCTGTTCCCATGGATGTTTCCTCAGTGTCCTCTAGAAATGATAGACTGCTCAGATTAGGTACATTGGAAGTGATTATTCGAAACCAAAATGCATTACTCTTTTTGTGTCTTAGTTTTAATGGCATACATTCCAGTCTCTGCTCTAATCATAGCACTACGGGTATACAATAAATGGTCTAGAAATGAAATGAATCCATTTTTTTCCACTCTACTGTTCAAACAGAAAGTGTAATCTCACCACCAAACTCCATGTAATGTACTATACTATATTATCCGTCTGTTACTTGATATTTGCTGTATTTCTCTGTCTCCCACCTTGTACTACTTGTACCCAGGTTGCACCTGGAAACGAGCCTCGGCTCAGTGTGCCTTTCCCGGTCACCAATTTTAAATAAATAATGAATAAATAAACATAGATACCCCCAAAAGATTTTTAGGAAACTGGTTTTGTATTGCCTCCAAATCATTTGTCACACACAGAATACCTCAAACCTCTGAGGCATATAGAAGTTGTGTGTTTACTTTTGCTTCATAACAACTAACTTGTGCCATATATGAATTTTGTGCATATGTACTGGCAAATCTGCCTATTGCCTGCAAAGCTCTAGTTGACTTTCCTTTTATCTTTACAAAGACGTGTTTTCCAAGTAAATTTTTTAGTAAACCATACTCCAATATAGCAAAATATATTTACCTCCATAAAGTTTTAATCTGCTATATTCCATTTTTTTGGTTTTGAATTACCAGTCTCAAAGGCCAATATATTTGTCTTTTCTATATTTAATTCAAGGTCAGTCCCATCTAGTGAACTTATAACTGATCCCAATGCTCTTTTTAAGCCCAATGGTGTTTGGGAGAGAGTAATTGCATCGTCTGCATATAGCCTAATTTTTATTGGCAAGTTTTTTATTCTAGGTGGAAAAGTCTCAACTTCTCTCAATTTTTCTACTATAGTTGCAATATAAATATTAAAAGTGTTGGTGCAAGCAGACATCCTTGACTGACGGAGTTTCATCTCCATGGGTTCCATGCAGGCTCCATCTTACTCTGACTTATCGCTATTTTAGTGTTATTATGAGCAACTTGATCATATTAAGAATTTTTTTCTCTATCCCTTTACTTTCCAACTTCTCCCAAAGCAGATTTCCATTAACGCTGTCAAATGTTGACTTAATGTCTATGAGCTGGATTCTAGAAGGGTGGCGCAAGTTGCTGCCGAACGCAACTTGCGTCACCCGCACACGCGAAATTGACAATGCGCCCTATTCTAGTAGGGGCAGGGTCATCGCAGTTAAGTCCTATGACTTGTTACATGCGGCGAGGTATGCCGAACTGCAGGTGTACCTCATGAGCATGTCACAAGCCACAACAGTAGGGTGGTGCGGTCAACACCCACCCATGCCCTAGTCACCAGCCGCAATGCGGCAGATACCCAGGTAGCCCTGTTAGTCTAGTGTCCCCCAACACTGTCATAAAGAACATACACCTACCCTGGTAGTCTAGTGGCCCCCGAACTGTAAAATAAAGTGATCCCTATATAGCTGGTAGTGTAGTGGCCCCCCAAACTGTAAAATAATAATTACAGTGATCCCTGTATCCCTGGTAGTCTAGCAGCTCCCCCGAACTGCAAAATAATAATTACAGTGATCCCTGTATCCCTGGTAGTCTAGCAGCTCCCCCAAACTGCAAAATAATAATTACAGTGATCCCCATATCCCTGGTAGTCTAACGCCCCCCCAATCAACATAACATATAGTACACCTATTCCCTGGTAGTCAAGTGGCCCCCCACAGCCGGCCATGCCAGCCCACCCAGCACCCCCACTCCATCCCCAGCCAGCGACTGGCACAGCCCCACCTCACTACCACGGCCAGCCACCGACTGAGTCCAGTATCAGCGTATACTGAGAAGACGTGCTCAGATATGGGGGGACACTTGACTACCAGAGAATGAGTGTACTATACGTTATGTTGATCGGGGGCTACTAAACTACCAGGGATACGGGATCACTGTAATTATTATTTTACAGTTTGGAGGTCTGCTAGACTACTAGGGATACGGGGATGACTGTAATTATTATTTTTACAGTTGGGGAGCCATTAGACTACCAGGGCTGGCTTTTGTCGCATATGTGGCTAGCGACTCGTGGTTCAGGGCATGGGTGGGGGATGGCAGCATGTTGGCATGTGTCTGTAGGTGGGTCACAGGACCCATGGGGGCAAGCCATAGGTTACACTAGCTAAATGCTGGTGTAACTTATGATGCTGATTCTCCTCTGGGGGTTCTTTTGGAATCTGATGTAAGGACTTTGTGGCTGCCCTTCTAGAATGGTGTGCAACTGCTGCTGTAAACTCTGTAGCACCATGTCACAGGCAGTTTATGTGGCACAACTGTAGTTCGCGCATGTGGCCTGTGACATGTTGCAGGCCACTTTGTAGAATCACATGTCTGAACTGCTGTCATAAGTTGTTACTTGCACCATTCCTACCTGGTGCAACTGCTGTTACACCAGGTGTAACCATTCTAGAAGCTGGCCTCATGAATGCTGCATGCACTTTTCCTTTATTCTTTCTCACATATTTATTTATGTACCAATGTGAAAATTGGATGTAATGTAGATCTCAGTTGCATAAAGCCAGACTGGTATATAGATATTATATTAATTTCCTCTACCCATGTCTCCAGTCTGGATAACAGGAGTCTCGAGAACATTTTAGAGGTAATACTTAATAGTGTAATTGGTCTATAATTACTTGACTCATCAATTCTACCTTTCTTATGCATAGGGACAACCAAGCCCATAGTCCAACTTAAAGGAATTCTTTCTATCGTCACTAAATAATTAAACATTAGCGTCAATAGTTCTGCCCACCACCCTGGGTCTGAATGATATATTTCTGCCTCTATCTCATCCATACCGGGGCCTAATTATTTGTTTGTGCTTTTATTGCAATAACTACATCTTCTATAGTAAAGTCACACCATACTCCTTTCTCATTAGCATTTCCCTCTACCTTTCCATTATTACCAGTTACCAGTTTCACTGTAGGTTCTTGATCTACTCTAAATACCTTTTTAAAATGAGCTATCCATACTTCAGGAAGGATGTGCGCCTCTATATTTAATCTCAGGTTCCCCATTCCATGTGCTACTAAATTCCAGAATGTTTTTGTGTCTTTTTCCACAATTGACTCCTGTAGGGCCTGCCAAAGGGCATCTGAGTTTTTCTGTTTTTTCATTATTTAATAAAGCCCTGTATTCTTGTCTTAAATAAATATGGGCAATCCTGTCTTGTAATTCTTTTGTTTTTTTGCATCTTTTTCCTTGCTTAGCTATCCTTGCTTTAGCTTGTTCGCAGTCTCTGTCAAACCATTCTGCTACTCCCTTTACACCATTTATTTGTCTCATACTTCTGTATGTACTTGGCTTCTTTAATTCAGTTAATATTATCCTCTCCCATCCCTCAAAGTACTCCATCTCATTCTTTACCTGTCCCACCTGGTCTTCACACCTTGCAAGACCAGCCTCAAAGAATTTAATACTTAATATTTTTCTTTGCTGAATTGCAATGTCCTGTATAAGTTTTTGCACCCTTACTTGTGTTTCTAATGTCCATTTTATTCTCTTTTTATTAATTGCAAACATATTTTCATTAGCCTTATTCATAGTTTGCATATTCTGTTTTTTCAAATTCCCAGAGAGGGACAGGGCTAAGTGTAATAGTAATAGAAAGTGGTCACTATCCCACAGTTCTAATATTTCCAGCCTATTTACCTTCTCAATGAATAAGCATCTATTATAAAATAGTCCAATACACTTCCTCCCTTTTACCCAGATAGGTAAATTTCCTCTCTGTCTCCTACTGATCTTCCATTTAAGAATTTCATACTCTATTTTTCAACATATTCAGTAATTCTTGACTGCATTTATTAATTTTAGGATCCTGAGAGTACCTTATAGGATATCCCAAAGCATCATCTAAATTCCAGTTATTACAAGATTCTTCCGTAAAGATTCTGTTCTTGCATTTAAGTCACCTCCCAGTATTATGGTAATTCCTGGGTATTGTAATTGCATATGCAGTACAATTTCTAAATAGTTTTCATCTTTTCCTTATAGTTTTAGCTGTCACATCATTAGGAACTATATATACCTTTACTATTATACACATAGTTTTCTCCATTCTTGAGTAAAGCAATTCCTAATATATTATGTGTCTCATCTTTAACCACACATTTTGCTTCTATCCCTAAGCCTAACTTTACCAGTGCACATTTTCTGCCTGAAGGCCTTCCATACATTGACAGTTTCTGAGCAGACACTCACCAGCTTTGAAAGCCCTCAAATAAATGTCCCCTTGGGTTAGTTGCCCAAGTTTCCTGTAATAAAATTATTGGATATTTAGAAATTACATTCCACGTAAGCAATAATACCCAACAGAATTGGGCAGTATTGTGCTATGCGGACCACCCAGGGCGTAATGGGGCCCGACACCGCGGGTGGAGGGCCTTATGGCCCTGGAGGTCTAGTATAGCACAATACTGCCCACCCTTGAGGGTATTATGCTTAGAAATGGGCACTGTCAAAAAATGTTTAATAAGAAAATGTTAATGAAAATTTATTGAAAGTAAGATTTGTAATAAAATAGTTCCTCGCCTGCATTTTTGGAGGTGATTGCCATAGTTACAGGTACAGGTGGTAACAGTTTGTCTGCTAGTCATCGCTAGTTGTCACTAGGGGAGCTCTTAAATATGAGTTGTTCCTAATAGGTACCAGTTTGTTAGCCTTCCTGCAAGAGTGTTTTTATTTTTACTGCTGATCTGTGGAAGTTACGTGCGTGACTTTGTGCAAGGCTGGCACATAAAACTAGCAAGTGCAGACTGAGTCTTCTAAAGTTTTTTTTACATGTTCAGAGCAACATGGCAGCAGGAGGGAGATACAAAGCAGCCTGAGGAAATAATGTTTTCGAGCCACTGTTCTCCAGATCTGCTCCCCGCCCCCCCGCCTCTGTCAGTGCCCACTGCAGAAGAACTTGCGACCATGTTCAAACTAATGGGGAAAAAGTAAGTACAATAAATAAATTTTATAGCAGAATACCAGTGCAGGCAGGTGAACATTTTTTCACCACGAACTGCGGCCATGGGCCACTTGTAATCATGAAGTCTCGCTGATCGTCGAGATCACCTTGCGCTCTGCTTCTAATGAGGTAAAAAACAGTGTGACCGCGTTCAAAATTAGGCAGAGCGTTTAATGCCACTTTGGTTCAAGGCAGTGGAACCAAACTGGAGAATAGCGGAGGAATGTGGGGGCCGGACGTTAGCAGGGTTAGCGAAGCAGAAACATAGGCGGTTGTCCGCTTTCAAAATTTGGGTGCCCAACAATATCCTGAGTAATGGGCACCTCAATGGGAGCTTGTTATTCAGCGGGCTCTATCAGGAAATACCCGCCCGCTGAGATCACGCCCCAGCCAATCGGAAGCTCGGATTCTTTAGCCCATTTTCTAACATCCAATATTCTTCAGTCACCCCCAACTCTGCAATGTTCCATGAAATAATTTCCAGACCACTGTCTTTCAGTTGGAGTGTGTCTCTCCTTTTCTGCCTCTGTCAATTCAGTAAAACTTCTGGTTCCAGTAGGTAGAATTTATTTCCACTTATTTCTTACATAGGCCCAATACACAGACCTACTACACAACTGTACCTACTCTCCAAAATTAAGCTGCTACTGTTTATTCGGGGCCTCCAATTTTCCTTCCTCTAATTGTTCTTTCTGGGGTCCCTTGAAGTCCAAAATCCTGAGTTAAATATTCCTTTTGCAAAGTTCCAAATAATTTGTTATTCTTTTCTGGATCTGCACTTTATTGTGGAAACCTCCTTTCACTTTTTCTTAACTCAGTATCTTCCTTGTTTGTTTTATTTTCTTCCTTACCCACATCTTGCTCACATATAGTTGTTTCTGCTTTTACTCCTATTTTTTTAAATTCTAAATTCACATCCAGTATCATCTGCCTTGTACTACTCTTCTGAGTGACCAGGCAAACCTATCCTTTCTCTTTCCCTGTATGATATCTATATATTGATGCAATATCTGTCCATTTAAACTTATTCCCCAGCAGACCTTTACAGATGTTAAATATTGCAATCTTTAGTGTCACTAAATTTTCATTCTTTCATTTTGGGATACCTCTAAAGAAGACCATTGGGTTAATTAACCCTTTTCTGATTTTCTCCTCTTTTATATCTGCATCTGTTTGCCAACTACCTGCACCAGGTCTTCCAACCTTATCTTTTCCAAAGTCTCTTTCCACATATACTACACTAGCACTATTTGATTTTCCATCTCTTTCCACTCCTATCTGTCTACCTTTCTCCTGATCTTTTGATTCCACCAGCTCAGATGACATATATACTGGCATTAAGATCCCGTCATCTCCTTCTAAATATATTTTCCTCTTTCCTATTCCTTGTTCACCATCTAATTTTATTTCTTGTTGAGGTATGCCCTCCTTTTTTCTATTCTTTTCTTTAATCACCTTTCCTTTAACCTTCCTTTTTCTTCTTTCTTTGGCTTTAGCTTTAACTAATTGTTGTATTTCAATTTCTTCTTTTCTTCCCACTGCCTACGTTATCTCTTTTATTGATTTTTTTGTACCCTATTTTCAATTAACCTATCTGCTTCAGAGGTATCCTTTTGGTTGTTCTTTAAAAGTGTCAATATCTCTGTTAATAATTTATCCCTCTACAATATCTGCTTTTTCTCTGCCAGTGTATTACTGTATCTATCTCCCAATTCTGCAGCCATTTTGTCATGCCCTTTACTACCCTGGCATATGTTTTTGCTTTTTCTCTTTGAATTCTCCTATCAAAGAGGAGAAAGGTGAGCTTTCATAGTTTTTTATTTACTTTCCATATATGGGTCAAGTCAGGGGACACATAGAAGGTGGATTTAACAACAATCTGTCAGTATATGGAGACAAAAAGGCCTCAAACTGATTCAGGCGGGACATGAACCTTTCTTCAAAAACGTTTCCTGTCCTGAATCAGCTTCAGACCCTCCCTTTGTTTCTACTTCAAGTTGACTCTCAGTGTTACATTCATTAATCTCCTTACTTGCTTCTTGACTAATTTCCTCAACCTGAAAGAAACCATACTCCTTCTCTTTTTCCAAATCCTTAATTTGTTTTATTAATGGATGCTCTATCATTTGCATATCAACTGTCTCCTTAACTGGTGAGGAAGTTAAAATTGACATTTTGGGGCTCTGAATTCTTAGTTCCTTTTTCTCTCCCAACAAATTCTCTGGGTTTTCTGGCCGTATTATATAACTAGTAATTTTTTTCTCTTTGCTACTCATGTTATTTCTGTTTTTCTTTACTTCTGTTTTTTTTTCTCTTCATATCTCCCACAATGCAGAGACCAATCCCCTGCACACTATGAGGAGCGTTTAACATTGATTTTATGTACAGATAACTATTGTTTCCCAAAGACACCCCTTCCACATAAGCATCTGTTATTTCCTCAAATATATACATGGGCCACTTGTTCTGACTACAGAAATTAAAATAAAACAAAGTCCACACTTCTAAGTCCAATAATTCTTGATATCTTCCTTCTTCTCTTCCCTTCCCTTTTTCTTTAAACAGTCTCTACTAAATGAAAGATGTAAAGTGTACACACAGAATGATTTCAGCTGTTAATTATTCTCTTCTTGCTATTCCCTTTTCCAGTATTTGTCCAATTTGTCCATCTAGCAGAATGGGATCTTAAGTACCAGGATGAATGAAGTACTTCAGAAATCTCCCCAGGGCCAACCCTTGTATATCCCTTACAAGGCACTGAAAAGACGAAAAAAAAAAAAAAGAAATAGGAAAAAAATAAAATCACAGCAGACCTCATATTTCCAATATGTGATCTGGCAACTACCTATTCCTATTAATCCCTTTCTCTCTAGCCATTTAACAAAACACATATACCATGTAAGACTTACTTTGTGGCTGTGTTTAGAATTACAACATTTCATTCCCCTCCGGTGTTTGATTAATATCAGCGGCCCTTCCTTCTTATTATACTATTCACCGCATGGCAAATTAGAAGCCTCAAGTTCTTCCACTCATATGGAGAATGAGCCGTCGAGTTGGTCAGAAGCACAGAGACTATCCCTTAGATCCAGGGATCAGGTCAATACTGTGTCACTACGCTAATATGCAATGGTAGTCAAAAACCAAGAAACAAAATACCATTCAAACTCAGAAGAAAATCAGAAATAAAACACCTTGCACTCACGGGACACGGAGAACTGAAAGCAAGCAAGTATAAAGCTTTTAAAACTTTAAAAGAATTAGCTACAAATAGCACACCACCTGCTATTTTCATTTCAGCATCTTAGAAAAACTTAGGGAGTTACCATGAGTAAATGTCTTGGGTTCCACGAGCAGATGTCTTAAGTACTAAAACAATTAGACTAAATGAGCAAATGTTTCAGATTCCATGAGCAGATGTCTAAAACAATTATTCTAAATGAGCCCCCAAGCAACAAATCATTAGCAGCTGATTTATGATGCAGAGTTCAACTAGCACCAAAATTTAAAAGACATCCAGACCATTTTATTTAAATATTCCTTTCTCTTTTCTCCCCTCTTGAAAACAAATGTTCAGTACGCAAAAACCCACATTCCCCCATAAAAGAAAAAGAGAAAAAAGAAAGAGAAACGTAATAAAAAAGTGCTAAAAACAAATGATAGTGAGTGCTCCAACTCCAACTCGTCCCTCTACACTCATTTGTTCTAAAAGTAAAATATTCAGTACTACCCACAATTAATAAAAAGAAAACATAAACGGGCAGTACTGGCTTTCAACTTAACTTATCTATCTCAAAAGTCCTTTTGAAAGTATAAACAAAGCCACAGGGCTGCCAAGAAGGACTTTTTCTTTATTGTAAAGTCAGTTCCTTCTTCACCCTGCCATGCTGACTGACAGTTCCATTCCTTTGGTGCAATTTCTTCTCCCACTTCTAACCTTTCTGAGGGGCCCTGCCTCAAGACCACACTGCACTCTGGGTGGTCATCTCACAGCACGGTAGTCCTCTCTGTACTCCCTCAAACTTTTTATTTTCTCCTGTGGGGCTTCACTCTGAAAGAGAGGCAGATAGAAACGGGAGAGAACCACACGACCAGGGGACACAATAAGTTCTTCTGGAAAGGAGACAAACATTGTAAGCAATGCTGGCTTACCTTTTATAAAAATAAAACTAGCGTCGTCTCCCTGCTTCTCACCATTCCTCCTCAGTGGTAGTGAGCACGTAGCATACCGCTGCCTCCTTCAGTCACAGAGTCATATCTCCTTCTCCTTCTGACACACTAAGCTGAAGCTTGCTTGGGGAGTGGGGGGTATGAGAGGCAGGCAGTGCAGGGGGTCACCAAGTTCAGGAGTTAGATGCATAGTTTCACCAAGAAATGGACGGCTGAACTGGGTAGCACACCAGTGGTAGACCTTCAGTTGGAGCAAGGAGGCACAGGATGCAACAATTCATACCTGAATGCGGATATAGAAGGATCACACCCAGTAAATTGATGATCCAGGGAGTCTGATGTACATGCAAGTCTGGGACTTAGAGGTACTTAAAAATATGTAGGGAGAAGACAATGTCTGGGGCACCAGGAAGGAAGAATTCTGTCTCTTTCAGCAGGATAGGAAAAAAGTAGATGACTCAAATATTAAGGGATTTTGTCACTGTACAGAACAAAGAGAATATCAGTGGAATCAGTGATTCTACTGAGTCAATCTGGCTATGCAAAGAGAGAAGGGGGCAAAATAGTCACTCAGAGAGGAAAAGCAGGACTGCAAAAAGCTCAGCCCAGCTTATCAAATGACGTAGTTATGTGTGCATTGTGAATGTTAAATTCCACAAAAAGAACTCTGGATGCTTAGGGTGAGATATTCAGAAATGCACCAGACGTCAGCACAAGGCCGGGGCAGTGCTAATCCAATGCACCATGGTGCAATGAGTGCAATATTCAAAGTGTTGCGCATGGCGACGTTCCCGCCAGCACAACACAACTGAATATCACATGATGCACCAGAGTGCAGTCAGAGGTGCACCAAGGAGCAACCCAACATGCTAATAGTGCAAACCATGGATGCACAAGGGGCCGAGGAAGATGCACCAAGGCACAAATGGACCAGCCACAGGCACAGCAGGGAGAAAGGCACCAGGGAAGGGGTGGTGGCCACTGGGGAAGTGGTGGAGCCAGGCTGAGAGGCACAGCTGGCCCACACTGGAACACCACCCAAGGAGCATGGGCATGTAGCCAACCATCATCCATGAGCACCAGAGTGGTTGACATATGAAAGGCAGCACCAATGGCCAAGGGTGGCCAGCCACCGGCCACCCCCCACTGGACGGCACGCCCCAACCCACCTGGTCCACAGCCAGCCAAACCCTGGCACATGACACCCAACACATACACCAGACAGCCCAAACAGCCAGCCCATGGCCACCCCAGGGCACAGCCACTGACTAATGGGAAAACACTACCAAGCATGGCCCACAGAACAACACAGGCACACCACACAACCACCCACCACACCACTGTAGCATGGCTCCACTCGCCATCCGCAAAGCAGACCCGGACACAGATGGGTAACTATATAAAACTGTATTAAATAACAATATATAATACACAACAGGAACAAAGCAAGGGGAAACTATGTACAGAGCAGGAACAGGGTAGGTAAGGGACGGCTGGGGACTGGGGACAGGACTATACAAAAGGACAGGTGAAGGCAGGGGAAGGGTGGTCAGGCAGGATCAGCAGGATCAACAGGATCAACAGGCCCTATGGGTGGCCATGTCCTGCCACTGCCTGGCACTGACCCCTGCACTGCCCCCACAGCAGGAGCCATCTGGTCAGCCTTGCTGCCTCTAGGGTGGTGGTGGTGATTGCAATGATTCACCACAGGAGGTGGCAGTAGTGTGGCTGTCGAACACTCCATTGGACACCTATGGCAAAGGAAGGAACAGGTGATCAGTGCATGTCCAGGGCACCCCAGCTCACCCACCATGCACAGCAGACAGCGGGGGCACACACCCTTGGGGTGGCACCTTGGCCACCAGCAGTGGGTGGACCTACAACTGCCACTGACCTGGCATGCCATGGCTATGCAAAGCACTGGACACTGCTGCCCATGGCCAACCTCCAGCACAGTGGCAGGTAGGTGTCATGGTGCAGCGGTGGGACCGAGTGGCACAGGTGGCAGCTGGACACACCCACAGCCCACCAACAGCTGTCACATATGTGCAATGGCCACCCACAGTGCCACACACACCGCAGGCTGAACCAACAGCTGCTGCCACGACTCAGCACAGGGGGCCGAGGGTTGCACTCACCCTCGCCGACCACCCTGCACAACAATGTATAAATGCACAGTGCCTACCTGCCTGCCATGGTGCAGTGTGCACCGGTCCAGCAGCTCCACCCCTTGGTCCTGCAGCTGCAGCTGAAGGGCCCGCAGCAGCCTGCCGTAGCCTGCCAGGCCCCCCTGCCACCCTGGCTCTCCTACGGTCCTCAGAGCCCAGGACAGGAACACAAACAAGCACACATCAGTACACAGCAACACCTTGAGCCCACAGCCCTCACCCCCAAGCACAGAGTGTACCACAGCCTGGCACAGCTGCAGGGCAGTCGCGCAGTGCACTTAGTGACGTGCAATGCCAGGCCACAGGGCACACAGTGACAGTACCCCTCCTGGCATGGCATGCAGCCCTGCCAGCCCCATGGAACACTGGATGGGCACAGGCACAGGCAGAGCACACTTACCTGGCCATGGAACAGCCCCCCTCTGGACGTGCGCCTGCAGCAACCTGAGCCTCTGGGTCCTGCCTCATCAGGTCCCCCAACAGTGGTGACACTGCCCCTGCTGCACCACACACCAGTTGCCTGTTCAAGGCCATCCACCACATCCTGCCAGACCTCTGTCCTGGGCCTGTCGAGGGGCTGCTGCCCAAATAAGCTGGCAGCATGGGGCTTCACCTGCACCACCAGGTTCACCAACTCTACTTGGCTCCAGTTCTATGCTCAGGGTACTGTGCACTGTGGCATGCTTACTCTGCAATGTAGCAGTTCAAAATGGTGCCCTGTAGTGCATGAGCTCCACGTGCTCGGGATGCACACCTCACCCAGAGATGCGCTGCCTGTGTCAATCACACATCCCCAGGGATGTGCAGCATGGGTGTGTCCACACTGGCATGTGGGGTAGAGGTCCCTGGGGGAATAGGGCAGGGTAGGGGTCAGCATGGGCAATGTGCACATGTGCACTATTGCGGCCATGATGCATGTTGTGCAACAGGGACCTGAGGGCACCATGCCCAACAGGCCCTATAGTGCCTGAGTGCCTTAGGCTCTATAGCATCCAAGCGCCATGGGCCCTGTAGCACCTGAGTGCCATAAACCCCATAGCACCTGAGCACCATGGGCCCTATAGCACCCGAGTGCCATAGGCCCCATAGTACCCGAGTGTCATGGGCCTATAGCGCCCAAGTGCCATGTGTGTAATAGTGCCTGAGCACCATAGGTCCCTTAGTGCCTGAGCACCATGGGCCCTATAGTGCCCGAGTGCCATGGGTCTAATAGCACCCGAGTGCCAGAGGCCCCATAGCATCCTAGTGCCATAGGCCCTATAGCATATGGGCACCAAAGGCCCTATAGTGCATGTTGCACAATGGCCACCAAAAGCGCACCTAGCGCACACTGTGCAATAGGCGGTGGTACATGCCATGGCACATGTGTGGTGACGGGCACACTGTGCACAGCACAGCATTGCGCCATGACTTGTGCCAGTGGAAGTCCATTGCACAAGGCACAACAATGCGATATTCAGCCAGCATATGCAGATTAGCTCATCAGGCTATCCTCAGTGCACTGGGGGAATTAGCATCTCATTACTGTTGCGTATCAGCCCATTTGCATGCGATGCACTAGAAAGGTGTCACAGGACTGCACAGGCTATGGACCGGTATTGCAATCATCCGAGGTAAGTTGCACCCACCGAGGGGACAGACAGCACAGTGGGATGGTTGGCTGGTGTGGGCTGCTGCTGCCACTAACCCCATGTCATTGTCCACAGGTAGCAGCATGTCTGAACGTGAGGAGGGAGAGGAGCATGGGCATGCACGCAAGCACAGGCCCAACTTTATGAAGGCAGAGGCGGATGCCCTGATTGAGGCTTACCGCAACAGGGAGCCTCTGCTGAGTGGCGCAACTGGCACACCCCAGGCCAGGGCTGCACCCTGGGAGGAGGTGGCGGAGGCTGTGAACCAGCAGGGCAGCCACCAGCAATCTGCACAGGAGTGCAAGAAGAAGGTGGGCACCGACAAGCATCAGATCAAGGAGAAGGTGTGGCCATTCGGGCTGCAAGGGCAGCCACAAGTGGGAGCTAGGCTGACATGCCACAGCTCACACCACAGGAGGAGCTGGTGGCTGTCAAGGGTGTGCCTGGGGAGTAGCTTCCAGACTGGTGGGAGCCCATCACTGCATGATAGGTATAGCAGCATCGTGGTGGGGGGTGGTGAATGGGGGTGGCCATTGCATCGGCAGCACTAACGCGTCTGTGTTCCTTTCAGCACCGGAATGCCAGCATGCAGTGGCAGGGTCGGCGGTGACTGCCGTGGGGGCATGCCCAACCCTGGAGGACCATCCACTGGTGTCTGGGGGCCTGATTGGCTGCAGCACAACACCGCCATCAGGCTGGATGACCTGGGCATGGTGGCGGATGAGGACCTGGCTGTGTTCTGGTGGGATGCCAGCCATAGCATGCAGTGTGCGGAGACACAGATTGGGGCGGGGACCGACACCAATGATGATGTGACCATTGTCCTGGACAGTGGGGGTATTGTTGAGAGGGAGACACCCATACCATCCACCATCCCTGGCAGCATGGCCAGTGGCCTGTTGGCAGTGGGTCAGCCGCCCACCACTGACCCTGGTACCACTGTGTGTGATGGCAGAATGGTGCTGGGGGGCAGTGGTGGTGGTGGTACAGCCACACAGGTGCTGGCCAGTGCACAGTGGTCAGAGGGGAAGCTGCGGCAGATGGCTGGGGACATTGGGGGGGCAGGTGCAGCATCCGCTGCCAGTGCGCCAGTCAGTCAGCAGCCCCAAGGGGACCATGCTGTGCAGGGCACACCTGAGCAGGGGACTGTGCAGCATGGTCGTATGCCACTGGTGGGTCAGCACAATGCCCATGCACTGCAGGGCGCTGACCCCTTGCGCGAGCACACCCGATTGCTGTGGGCCTCTGTGGACCAACAGGTGCTGCTCATGGCTGGGGTGCATGCACTCCATGCAGAGGTGCACCAGGCAGCCGAGCAGTGCAAAAGGGGCATCGCACAGGTCTAGGAGGCCATACATTGCCTGCGGGAGGACATGACCACAGCCCTGGATTGCTTAGCCACAGTGGTCACAGTCAGCCTTGCCCCACTGGCTGCCATGGCTGCTGCAGACCCCGCAGAGTGCAATGTCCACTCCGCGGACACGGCGTTGGATGACTCCCTTGGTGTCGATGCTGGGCTCCACTGTTGGCATCCCAGGCATGCCCAGAGTGGGCCTGTTCAGGAGCCTGCAGACCCCTGTGAGGACATGGTCGCGATCCCACAGTTCCACCCCTGGGGGACAGTTGCAGATCCCCCCGTGGCTGTTGCACAGCCTGGGTATGCTGGGCTGCTGTGGCGAGGCTGTCCACATGTCCATGGTGGCTGTGTGTCCACACGGCGGACCTGATGTGTCCCTGCCATCCTGTCTGCAGTCCACTGCCGCCACCCTGTGTGCACATGGGCATTGTGTGTGTGTGTGTGTGTGTGTGTGTATGTATGTGTGCGCACACCATGGCCATGGCATCCGTGGACTGAGCCACACACTGGCCGTGTGTGCACCTGTCTGGCCACTGGCCTGAATGGCGTGTGCATGATGATGCCACCACAGCACCAGATGCACATGTGCACTAGTGCCCTGTGTCTGATCCATGCCAGGCGCTAGCACCCTGGCGCATGCCTGTGGGCACCAGTGTGTGTGTGTGTGTGTGTGTGTGTGTGGGTGTGCTGTGCTGCGCGTTGTTGTGTGTGGCCATGTAGGATGGCTCCATGCCCACCTCTGCCCCCGCCCATCTGTGCAGGCCGGAGGACACGCCCACACATGCCTGTGTGCCTTGCCAATGTGGCTATCCTGTACATGGGTGCCTGTCCACCTACCTGTGTGCACCAAAGTGCTCCTCAGCTACCGTATCTCAGTACTGGTGTGCCATCCTTGTCATCTGGGAATCCCTCCACCCAGGGGGGCTGCCCACCACTGCATGGCCCGTTGGCCACATCATCCCCACTGCTGTTCCCCTCTTCAACCTCAACTGCTATCCCACGGTCAGTGGCCATGTTGTGCAGCACGCAGCAGGCCAGGAATAGGCCACAGGCCTTTGAGGAGTTGTACTGTAGGGCACCGCCAGACCTGTGCAGGCAACAGAATCGTGCTCTTCAGCAGACCACAGACATCAATGATGTTCCGCATGCTGATGTGTGCATCATTGTACCGCTTCAGCGCAGGGCATGATGAGCGCCAGTAGGGGTGAGCAGCCAGGGCCAGAGTAGGTAGCCACTGTCACCTGTATGGATGGAGATATGGTTAGCCTGGTGTCCTCTGTTGCTGTGCCCTTGTTCTTCCCAGCTGCACTCTGCAGCACTCCTACCCTGGCTGCCACCCTCCCATGCCCTGTTGTACCCAGCTTCCGGTGGCCTTGGCATACTCACCCACTAGGTGACCAGTGGGGATGTCCCCACTCTTGAACTTGTGGCACAGTGCTGAGCTGTGCCAGATAAGGTATCATGTGCCCCCAGGGTGTGTGGCACAGACATTGATTATGTGCCCCTGGCATCACACACCACTTGGCAGTTGATACCGGGTAGCCCTTTCTGTTGATGTAGGCTACCCCTCTGGCTTGGGTAGCATGTGGATGTCCACATGGGTGCAGTTGATGGCCCCTAGCATGCCAGGCATATGTACTACCCTGTTGAACTCCTCATGTTTGCTGTACGCTCTGCCTGTATACTGGGGAAGTGGATGTATTCCACAGCATGTGGTAGCAGGGCATTGAGGAATTGTGTGAGGAGCTGTGACACGGCCAACTGGGTTATGCCTGTGGTGTCCACTTTTGGTCTCTGGAAAGTGCCTGTGGCAAGCAGACACATGACAGCTGTTACCTTTGTCTCCACTGTCAGGGTGTGGCTCCGTCTAGTGGGTGCCTGCATCTCCTCACTGCACAGCTCACAGAGCTGCCTCAGAATTGCTCGGTTCACTTGGTACCGACCCACGATCTCAGTGTCAGTGTAGGTCTCATAGCTGATGCAGGGTCGGCACCTGTTCCGTGTGTGGTGGCTGGGGCCTTCCATGGCCACGCTGTGTCCTCCTCACACCCCTCATTATGGTCTCCATCTGAAATATTGCACTGGCCATGGCCCTGTAGTCCTGTCCCCTGGGTGTCCGGCTCCACAGGCCCACCAGGCTGTGTGTGGCTGTGCATGCTGTTCTGCAGGGCCCATGCCTGTGCACCCTGCCCCGGGCTGGCAGCCTGTTGCCTGTGGCCTCTGTCTCCCACCCCTATGGGTGCCTGTGTCACTCCTCTTGGGCTTGGTGCCACTGTGTCACACCCATACTCTCTCATACCTGTCATCGCCTCCCTGTCTGTCACACTCTTACTCACACACTCTCTCACATACTGTCACTCCCTGTCTGTCCCTTTCTCCTTCTCTCTCCTTGTCCCCTACTTTGTGGTCTGACAGCCTGTCTGTCTCCCTCTGTCCTGCTCTCCTCTGGTGCAAGTGCCCTCCTCCTACTTGCTCCTGTATTTATAGGCTCAAGTCTGCACTGCACAACTGCTATTTGCTCCCGCTTGTGCCATTGGTCGGCGGTTGAATGTCACGCTGTGCTGCATATTCATGGGTACGCCCCCTGCCCTTGTGCATGCATACATTCCCATTGCGCATTGGAGCACTGTTACTTATGCTGCGCAGCTGCTGCTGCTGCTGAATATCACTCTCTGGTCCATTTTCACAGTTGTGCATGCACAACCCAGTTGCACAATGCACAACTGCTTTGAATATCCCACCCATAAACTATATGCTACCATAAATATCAGAGAAAAAGGTTACAAATATTTTTTTGTTTGTTTTTTTTTCACTGTAAATTTAAAACTGCTAAACCATTTTATCCAGTTGTATTAGACACAAGGATTCACTGACATTGGATATGCATGTGAAATGTTAAGTCTATGTCTGCAAGAGCAAAGAAGTTACAAACATCCACATTTTTGAGAGTTTTCACAAAATTTTGCAAATATTTACATAGTAAAATTAAACCACTGTAACTAAAATCTATAATCCATTCTTCCATGTTAAAAGATTTGATAACCCTTATAAAAGGTTATCTGTGTTAATTTATACATTTCTAGCTCCAAGGTGCCTGAGTTATATGCAGATAAAATGCTTCATGAAATTTCCAAAAATAAAATGACAGAATTTGAGCACCTATAATTTTGAGACAATCCAACCTAATTTCATGATATTTAGGTGCCATTAGAACTCCTGTCAGAAAGAAAGCATGCCAAATTTCAGAATTCTAACTCAATAGACGGTTGGGTTATGACCAAATTAATACCTTTTAAAAATTCCACAAAATTTCACAGAATCTCACGAAATGTCATTGAAATTCTGCTAATTCAGAATTTTCTCATTCCGCACAGCTCTACATTGCTGCCATTTATTTCAGGAGTAGGAGAAATACCCTGTGGACAATGAAGCACTATGGACTATGCCAGCAAACACTGCTGTTAGGTATTACAGGGATAGGAAAAATACCCTGTGGGCAATAAAGCACTTGGGACTGTGCCAGCAAACACTTCTGTTAATAATTTCAGGGTAGGAGAAATACCCTGTGGCAATGAAGCACTATGGACTGTGCCAGCAAACACTTTAGCTTGTTGAATACATTTGTTCCAGTCCATACAGTTCCTTCCTAGGACCTTGGCTCCTACTGCTATCTGCCTGTGTCTGCTCAGCTAGACTGCTGAGCCTGTTATCTCTCTCTCCTTCTTTCTTTCTTTCTTTCTTTCTTTCTTTCTTTCTTTCTTTCTTTCTTTCTTTCTTTTTCCTTCCTTTCTTCCTTCCATTTCTTGCAGTATTTAATATTTTTAAATCTGGGTTTGGGAATCAAACTGTTATGTGCTGCTGCACTACAGAACAAAGGCCTGGCTTCCACCACCTCCTGAGTGTCCCACCTCCTACTGTCTCAATCTACCTTCTGTTCCCCAACCCAACAGCTCTTTGGTCTAGCAAAGCAAGGAGGTTTTATAAGTCTTATCAGTTTTAAGAAAACTTGTAACCGAGTCAAAAACTAAAAGTTGCTGCCACCAATGTGTGTGAGTGACAAATCCAACAAATCCAACCTGATGCAATACCATGGCAGTTCTCTCCTCCTGACCTTTGAACAACTTACGGTGTCTGCCAATGAGAACTGCCACTCAGCTCTGTCAGTGCACTTGGCAAAACAAGTCCTGCCAAGTGCTGTCAAGTAGTCATAGAGCTCAAGCAGTGACTGTCATTTTGCAAACATGCTGGTGACTTCAGAGTCGAGTGGTACTTTTGGGATCAAGTCGGGGAATAGCACATGGCACATGATGCCACATGGACTGACAGACAACAAGGAGGAGTAGGTCAGGAGGACTACAGTGGGAGTGGAAGAAGGCGGGACTGAGACTCAGGGGCAGGGCAGCCTGCCAGAGAAGCTGTATGCCTGGTGCTGCTGGGCTTTAAAGGCCTGTAATTTAATACAAGTGTGAGAGAACAAGATGGGGAGGGCCCAGCTTAACAGTGTAGGACATGTCCCAATTTGTTTGGGCTAAGGACGCCTATGCTTATAAACCAGTGTTTTTCAGCTGTTTGCATGTTGACCTTCAGAGAACCAGTAACTGAGATTAACATTTTTTTAAGAATAATTAAGTATATTTTAAAATGGCATTACATGTGATTCTGCATGTAAACTTACATTAGTATGAATAGAAGTGAGAAATGAAATCAGATTTTACAGCTTGCATTTTCCAAATGACCCGGTTGCAGTTTTGTGATACCTACTGTATCAGTTACATGTAAACTCTCTAGTGTAGCATGGTATTGCAAAGCATTGTGTCAACTACGTTCCAATTCTCTCACTGATGGAAAGCAGTTTAGTCAAGTGAGCAACAGTAGTCCGTTTGGGGAGTGGATTTGCCAACAATGAAGATGGTATATATTTAAATGCATAGGACATGTTCTTTTTCATTAAATTAGAATGTCCTCTCATAATGCTTGGGTGATAGAACCACAAAGCTCAGCTGAGAAGTTCTGTTTGCCCAAGCAACATAAAAGGAAGGCTCTTATTCAATAAGGAGCACCCCATCCTATCCATATTTACGCATTATAAATCACCAGAATTCTCAAAAGCAATTTTAAAAAGCACATGTAGTACTAGTGTTCATCCAGTTGCATGTGAGTGGGCCACTCCACTTTAACTTCTTTGCATGCAAGAATGATTGGATGCAGGATAAGAGGGCCTTCGGTTCTGATCGTTAATTGCCTGAAATCATGTAAGTCATTTATAATGTCAACAATTGTCCTCTCAGTCCCCTGTGTCTGGTAGGGGTTTCTCTGGCCTGGGTGTTTGGTTAAACAATGGGGTACTTTCGATCTTACAGAGAAGGGTGGAAGACCAGGGTGTCAGGGGACTCTGAGTGGTGCAATCACTTAAGCACCTACTGTTACAGCTTCTCAGTCTGGGCTGTCCTCTGTGGTTCTGAGGGCACAGTGCCTGGCTCAAGGACAGTTCAGAGACATTTCTCGATGAAAGCACAGTTTCAGTCACACTGGTATTTTACACCCCTGGCAATCCTGACCTACTTTTCATGAGACTCTTGTGGTCACAGTGAGTCTGAGCAGTCACACACATATAAAGCGTTGGTATAATTTATTAAATAGTTATTCTAGAAAGAAATATAGTATGTCCCAAGCTCTGCATGCAGGCAGGGTCATGAATTCAAACTGTTTGGACAGGTGAAAGAAAGTTCCAAATGTCACATCTGGTTAGGTCCTATCAAAATAGATAAGTCATATCCAGTAGTACATATTCAGTCTATCATTTTGTATCATACAGTTGGACCACACTTCTGGAATAGGTCAGTTGGTTTGACATGCTCTGTGCTTTTGGGTCAGGCACAGCCTTGGTATTCACCAGGCAATTACCTGATCAGAAACAGAATATGCTTAATTTGGCCTGGGACAGACCCTGGAAAACTTGTGTCTAACTGGCCAGTGCTAGTCTATGAAGCAGATGCCTTGGAACCCCCTCTTCTAGCCAGAGAGCCATGCCTGTCCTGATTCTCCTGTGCTGAAACTTCTAGCCAAACTGCTGATTTCAGCCCAGCCGGATCACCTCCTCCTTCAATGGGGCTGCGGCTCTCCTTTCCTACTCCTCCTCCTTCTACTACCTACAGGGTTAGAATCCCACACCATGTATCAAATGGGTGGGCTCCATGGAAACCTCTGATCCTACTCCTATTGCCTCAATTTATCCTCTGTAAATTTGTCTCCAAGTCTTCTCATAGGGAGCTCTGGGACCTGGAGCCCCAGCCTTTTGTACTGTCCTTACCCAAGCTCTCCTGTGCTAGGAGGTAAACTGATGAGTAATCCAGCCTTAAGGTCACTCCTCAACTTAAGTTGAGTTACACACTCTCACAGAAACTCCAGTGTCCTGATTGGGATGATGAGTGACCAGACAGGAAACCTCAACCTGCCCTCTTCCACAAAAGTAGAAGTGAGGGCCAAAGTAAAATATATATATATATTTATATGAATACTTACAGCATATCATTGCTAATATATATATATATATATATATATATATATATATATATAGGAGATACATAATGAGCTGTGGTGGAATAACCACATAATTACCACAAGTTAGGATATGAGCCATAACACATGCATGATAAAGCCACAAGTGAGGTTGTGGTCTTATCCTCACCAGTGGGGATAAGTAACAATAACCCATGACAAAGCGTGGTTTTAGTTGAGAATTAATCCACCTGTTGGGGAATGAGTGCCCAATTACCCAGGTGGATTCATTCTCAAGTAGAATCATGCCTGTAGTGGGTTAATGGCTTGTAACATGGCTAACGCTGGTATGCTAACATGTTGGCCATGTTACAAGTACCTTTTTACAGGGTGTGCCTGAAAGAAGGAGCTGAGCCCGGCCAGCACCCAGCAGTGGTCAGTGGAACACACTCCAGTGGGATTGCACTGACAAGAGTGAGAGTGAGCCACCAAGCAGGCAGGAGAAACTAATTGTGTCTGAAAGAGAGACAGAGATGCGTGCAGGACACACAGTGAGGAGCTAGCCTAGCAGTGGTGAGGGGAACAGACTCCAGCAGGATTGCAGTGAGAGAGAGACCAAGGAGCGAGCCAGACCGCCCAGCAGGTAAGGGGGACAGAGTGTAGTGGGATTGCGGTGACAGAGAGTGAGCAGTGAACCTTCGAGCAGACAGGACTACTGGCATTGGGAGGGGATTGCTTTACAGGGGGCAGTGACCACAGCTAGAGAGGAGATGTTGCTGTTTGAGTGTGCGAGGGGGTGGGACAGAGAGAGACACAGATGGCCCAGTGCCAGCCACCAAGCAATGAGCAGAAAGTGCCACCATTGCAAGAGTATTGTGTGCCAGGAGGAAAGGGGAGTGAGCTTCCGAGCAGGCAGAAGTACCGGCATTGGGAGGGGATTGCTGTATTGGGGGGGCCCACACACAAAGACAAGAGATGTTGTTCCAGCCTCCAAGCTGGGGGAGGGGCAGAGAGACACACAGACGACCCAGTTCCAGCCACCAAGCAGCAAGCAGAAAGTATACTGCCATTGCAAGGTATTGTGTCGAAGGGGAGGGGGGCCACAGAGACACTCTTATACACACAAACACACACTTTCCTGTACATGCTGAGGGTGCCTTACATAATCAGGGTGCACATCGACAGTGACACACACAAAGCAAAATAGCGACTCACCTTCCATTGGCAGCTGCAAGTAGGTGAACTTAGCACACATACAGGTGGACATTGAATGAAAGAACAAAGGGAACAGAGGTTACTTATCGTTGGTGTCACTGCTACCCTCTTTTCCTTGCTTGGCACAGTAGCTGCCGCTATTCCGCTGGGGCTCTTACTGATAAGGAGATATGACGACATGGCTGCCTGGTTTGCTGGTGTCCTTGTCCACTGCCTCGCTCCTCAGACTGCAGTGTACCTCTCTGTCTTACGCTGTTCTGCTGTGTCTGGTGAGGGTACTGCAGGAGCAACCATGGATTAATTGAGAATTAATCCATGGTCACCTGCTGCATTTCACCCTATCCAGCCTCAGCATTTTGCACAGCCATATTACAAATTAAGTCAACCCCCTGAAGCCCATTATGTATGCCATTTGTACCACAGCATTTTAAACCTTTTTAAATGAGCTTTTTAGATAAAAACTAGACTGTTTTTCTTTGAATTCAGCAGCTTTTTTAGTGCTGCAGATGACAACGATGATGTCATCAAGCATTGTGAGCGATACTGTGCTATTAAAGTATGGCATTATAGAAATAACATGCTAGACAATGTAATAGAAACTGTGACATATTTTACATATTCAACAGTTTATATGCCATAGTGACTGAATAACATTCTTTATTTTGATGATTTTTGTTTTCCATTGGTGTGGTATAACAGCAAACATATTCAGTGATGCTGCAGCATGGTCTTTGTACTGTCCAAATATAGTGCTCCAGTGTATACACAAGCTGGCTGTTTTAGTAAGTTTCACTGCTGCTACTTTTCACCAAACTCTTAAAATCGGTACCTCATCAGCATTTTCAAAACAACTCGAACAACGATAGAAAGTTTTTACTATATATTGCTAAATATCAAAGCAAAAACACACACATAACATGCATTTTGGTGATGACTGATTTAAGGGGAGTTACGTTAATTAAGATTGGTCACCTGCCCTAAACATGAAAAAAAAACTGGCTGAGCATCTCTCTGTGAATTTCCTTCCAAGAGGAGGGTGAGGATTTAAAATTGCAACTGGAGGTTACATTCTTTACTATACTGCATGACAGAGCAGGATTCAAACATGTAATTGCACATCATTACCTTAAACAGCTGGCACACATTAATAAACAGTCAGTAAACAAACAGGCTTGGAAAGAATTTATTAGTTCTGTCACAGTCCAAGCAAAGACCTGTCTCTGCAAAACCCAGCCTCCAGACTTCCCAGTACATTTGTTGTGTTTGCACAGGGCATAATCAGTTAGAAACATATTTAGCCAGGACCCATTTTACAGTTGGCACTCTGGACTGACACTCAAAGAAAACTGCCAGTCAGGGACGTGATGGGAAGAGGATTTGACATTAGGAGACAGGACTTGTGACCAGCATAGTACAGATTCATTAATTTGAATATCAGAAGATTCAGGAGCATTGCACATGTGCTGGACAGACTAGAAGTTTTCTTGTCATGACCTCATTTATCATATGCTACTACAAAATTCCTTTGCTGTACTGGCAGGACAGGGCAGCTGGGAAGAGCCACCCAACGTGATGGCAAGGGAGTGTTTGGGGTCCTCAGAAGGAGAGGCTCCAAGGTGAGAAGAAGAGGCCCTTGCCAAGCAGAAGCTGGTGGGGACTTTATCATGAGGAGATAGTCTTGGTGACAAGAAGAGGTGGGGAGAGGTAGGTAAAGCATCTACTTGGCACTTCAGCCCAGAGGGATGGAGAGCAGATCCTGAGAATTGCTAGTGCAGCAGATCACAGGAAGGAGCTGGATGTCATTGTCCTGGGGACTAATGAACTGGTATGGGATGGTGCAGAGGTAGTGCAGGGTACATTCAGGGAACTGAGGAGAGGTCTTAAGTAGGTAGCATGCACAGTGGTGTTCGCTGAGGTACTTACCTGTCTATGGCTGAGGGAAGACTAGGGCACTCCGCACCAGGAACTTCAACAGCTGGTTGAAAGCATGGCACAGGGAGAAGGAGTTTCAGCTTCACTGGGGATTGGGGGCCAACCTAGAAGGAAATGGACCTCTATGGTGGTGATGACCTGCATCCTTCTGGAATATGGACCACAGTCCTTAGTGGGAGATTTAAATAATTCTTGGATAAGCATTTAAACTAGACAAGGGGGAAAGCTGTATTACCAAAGGAGGCATACACTACACACCACACTGCAGGTTGAAGCAACAATGAGGGAGGGCCCAAAGAGGAAAAAAAAACAGGGCTGGGGTACAAAATGAAAGGGGTGTAGACAAGGTGGAGAACAAGGTAGGTAAGAACAAAGAAGGCAGAAAAAGAGTTGTAGAGGAGACAAGAAACAGAAAATAATGAAGGAGGAGGGGAGTTGAGGGAGTTACAGGGAGCAGCATCGGCAGAAAGTGGAGTTCGGTAGGGAGAGAGGAAGGGTTGGAGAGCCATGTGTACCAAATCTTGAGTCTTGGAAATAAAATTCTGGACCTGGAGGCCATCATGGTGGAAGTGAAACTGGATCTGGTGGCCATAACTGAGTTGTGGTGCACTGAAAACCATGACTGGGACATGGCCATACTAGACTACTCTCAGTTCTAAAGAAACAGAGAGGTGAGAAGGGGAGAAGGGGTTCTGTATGTGAGGGAAGGTGTCAGGGCTATGGAAGTACAAGGGAACCTAGAGGTAAAGGAAGGTCTGGAGATGTTGTGGGTCACCCTGTAGACAGGAGCAGGGGTCAATGTTCATACTAGGGTAATATACATACCTCCAGCACAAATTGAGGAGTAGGATAAAGCACTAGGGGGAACCATCAGCTGGAAGGCAAAAAAGGGGGAGGTGCTGCTAGATGGTGACTTCAATCTTCCAGACATGGATTGGAGCTTCCCAAGAGCAGCTTCTGCGACAAGCGGGGCCATCCTTGTCTCCAAGCAGGGGACGTTTCTCAGGCAGCTAGTCAATGAACCCACTAGAGACAGGCCAATACTGGCCCTGGTGTTTATTAACAGAAACAGTATTGCTGATATCACAGTGGACTGTCCACTGAGGGCCAGTGATCACTGTAGAGTGTGGTTCAACATTAAGACGTATGCAGAGACAAACCACACAAAGACAAGGATCCGGGACTTTAGGAGGGAGGATTTTAAAGGAATGAGAGACTGCCTCAGACAATCCAACCTGGTGGACCTGCATTCTGCAGTGCAGGTAACTGGTGCTGCCATGGGGTTGCTAGCCCCTCACTTTGTAAACGGTCTAGACCAGAAGTCATTGCACTCTGTGAAGCAGGGTTTCTAAAGAGTGAAACACTCAGAGACTAGGATACTGCAAAAATAGTTATCCTCTTTACTTCTTCTCTCCATCACCAAGGTTAATGCATTAAATACAACTGGAGAGAGTGTAGGGGCATCAGAAGCAGCCTAGCAGAGGGGAGGACTGCCAGGAAGATGAAGAACAGTGAGAAAATTAAGGAAGGTACAGTGAAGGTAACCGCCTCTCTGTGTGAAGGAAGTGAGCAAAAGCAGGAGAAAAAAAACAGTATGGTACTCTAGGGAATGGGCATGAAGATGAAGGGGGAAAATGGTGGTATTCAGGAGGTGCAAAGATATGCAGAGGGATGAGGATGTTCTATTTATTCATTAATTTGAAAAATTGGTAATAGGGAAAGACATACTGAGTTGAGGCTTGTTTCCAGGTGTGACCCGGGGGAGAAGGAAAGTATAAGGAGGTATATCAGAAAAAACAGAAGGAGGCAGGTAAGGTAGTGAGAGGAGCACGAGCACAAACCAAGGAAAGGATAGCCAAAAGGGTAGCAAAAGGGTACAAGATTTTCATCAGGTACATAATCGAGAAGAGGAAGGCAAGGGGAGGGATAGTGAGGATATGGAGGATGGCAGAGGGAGACTGCACAGAGGAGAATGTGGAAACAGCAGACATCCTGAACAAGGATGATGCAGAAACAGGAGACATCCTGAACATGGAGGATGAGGAAAAAGCATACATCCTGAACAAGTACTTCTACTTGGTCTTTACAGTGGAGGGAGAGGGGGGAAAGACACCACAGATCAGCAGGAACATGGGGGGGGGGAGGGGTGGACACAAGTCAAGTTTCAGAGGAAAGAGCCCTGAAGAGACACATCTGAAAGTGGACAAGGCCATGGGACCAGACAGGATACACCCAATGGTGTTAAAGGAACTCATGGAGCTGCTTTCTGCACCACTGATGGCCTTATTCAACAACTCACTAGAAACAAGAGTGGTTCCAGAGGACTGGAGAAGTGCAGATGTGTTACTGCACCATAAGATCACCATAACATAATTTTCCTTGGTGTTCCCCAGAGTTCTATCCTGGGGTCATTACTCTTCTCACTATTCATTAATGAGCTGCCTAGTTCCTGTGGAGGGGCATTCATGCGGCTTTACATGGATGATGTCATCATATACAGATCCTCTGCTGATTTCTCATGGCTCAACAAACGCTTAGATTCTGACTTCCATCAACTGGAGGCATGGTTCCTGGCAAATAATTTGCTCCTGAACACTAAAAAGACTAAATCGATGCACACCTATAAATCTGATCTCATGCTCCAACTCACCAACTCCAATGGATAACCCTTAGAACTAGTACACTCTTTTAAATATCTAGACATCCTGCTAGACCCAAGCCTCTCTTTTGAGGCCCATGTCAATAAAACCATCACAATTCTTCACCAAAAGCTGGGTCTGCTCTACCGGCGCCACCTCCTACTATCTAGAGCATCTTGCCTAAAAATTGCCACAGCCTCTCTCCTTCCTCTACTTTCCTATGGCTCCCCCCTATTCCTATCACTTAAGTCCTCTCTTATGAACCAACTAAAGCAATTATATCATAGGATATGCGCTTTGCCTCTGGAGCTGCCCCCACCAACATCATTGCACGGTACTAGCATCACTGGGTTGGCTACAACTGGAGCATAAATTCCAATACTCCTCCTTTTGCCTTATCTACAAGGTTACACACCTCTACACTCCGTCAAGTCTCTCTAACATTGTTGTAAGAAAATCTGTTAGCCAGACCCACTGTTTCTCCTCTCTCCCACTGTTATCTGTGCCGTCGACACGCCTAGCTGCAAGCAGAAGATTCTGTGCCTACGCAGCACCCTGGACTTAGAACTCTGTTCCTCCAGCTATCCTCTCTAGCCCTACCCTCCCTAGTTTCAAACATGCTCTGCACAACTACCTATATGACTTAGGAACCTGCTCCTGCCTTTCCTAAATAACCCTATAAATTACTGTACTCATGTCTGGTCATCCCAATGAGCCTACCCCAACTATACCTGGTCTCTGATAATGTACACCTGACCTGCACTAATTTGTATACCTGCTGTACATACTATGGTCCTAACTGCAAGAAATGGCTTTGTATTTTACCACCTATTACCCCTTCTTATGAAATCACCATTTTATTTTGTGTGTATTGTATAGCACTGATTTCCATTGTACATGGCTTTGTATTATACAGCTTGTATTCCTTTTTTATGAAATCTCTGTTTTATGCTGTGTGTATTGTGTAGCGCTGTTTACCATTGTACATGGCCTTGTATTATATACTTTGTATTCCTTTATCCTCTGTACCTTCCCCCGGGTCGCCCCTGAAAAAGGGACTGCACAGTCTCAGTGGGCCTATCCGGTTACCAAAATTCAAATGAATGACTAAATAAGAGCAGCAGTAGGGAGAAGTCTAGCAACTTTAGGCCAGCAAGTCTCCCATCAGTGGTGGGAAAATTATTAGAAACCCTGTTAAAGGAAAGGTTAGGGGAGTATCTTGGGTCCAACAGGTTGCAAGAGTAAAGGCAGCATGGATTCACAGGAAGCAGGTCATACCAGGTGAATCTGATTGATTTCTTCAACTTGGTGACCAGGGAAATAGATCAAGGAAGGCCTACTTAGATATCAGCAAGGCCTTTGAAATTGTGCCACATAGGAAACTGATAAAGAAATTTGTCAGTCTAGGGGTGGGACCCAAAGTGGTAAAATGGGTACAAAACTGGTTAATGGAGAGGCAACAGAGGGTGGTGGTATACAGCACTCACTCTGAGGGGATAGTGCCCAGTGGAGTGCTAGAGGGCCCAGTACTGAGTCTGGTCCTCTTCAATGTTTTCATAAGTGACACAGCTGAAGAACTGGAAGGGAAGGTATGCCTTTTTGCAGAGACACCTAAAGCTGTAATAGGATGAATACCAAAAGCACATGGCGAGGAATGAGTAGAGACCTTAGAAAACTTAGGCGAGGCTGAGAGCATGGCAGCTGTAGTTCAGTGCCAAAAAGTACAAAATCATGCAACTAGAGTATAGAAACCCAGGATATGAGTATACAATGGGGAAGGGGGAGGTACTGACAGCCACTAAGCAGGAAAGAGCACCTTTGGGTTATCATATCTCATGACCCCAAAGTAGTGGGGCAGTGTGGCAAGGCAATGTGCAGAGCCAGTGAGATTCTGGGGCGAATAGGAAGAGGTATCACCAGCAAGAGGAAGAAGGTGGTGTTACCCTATATTAGTCACTGGAGAGACTCCACCTAGAGTACGGTGTCCATTTCTGGTGGCTGCATCTCAGAAAGAACATAGACAGTAAGGGAAGCAGCTAAAATGGTGCAGGGGTTACATCAAAATCCCTAAAAGGGAGGGGGGCACTGCAGAGCAGCAACATGGCAGACGTACTTTAAGGCAGCTCAGAACAATGGACCAAAAATCGCTCTGAAACCCCTTCTTTTTTCAGCCTAGCAACCTTAAATCAGCACTGTTACCTGTTGGAAACATTCTGGTACAAGATAGAGCTGGAAAAAGACTCAAAACATGCCTCCCAAAGCTTGGATGTTTTCCTCTCATCTGTAAGCTTTGCTAGAGGAATAGGGTTGACTGCTTCAAGCGGAGCCATGGCGCCTGAACTACTGATGGCACAGATTCTTGCAATGCTGACAAAAATCCAGGCAACTGGAAGGGATAAAAATAAACTCTTAGTGGCTGTGGAGGCAAAGCTCATGGAGAACAAGGGCACAATTCAAAAAAACACTCTGGTAATTAAAAAACTTACCGAGGCGGATGCTCGGCAAACAGACTGCAACACAATTTTACATGTGGGACTTTCTATTTCTAAAATCAAAAATAGAGAACTTGGAAAACAACTAAAGGCAAGTTAACATTAGGACTATGGGCTTCCCACCCTGATTCGCAGGCTAAGCTGAGATTCTTACCACAGTCAGTAAAATTATCTTTCAAGCCCTTCAGCTATCACCTCTGGATATGAATGTTAAAGTTCTCAAAGTTTTTGCCATCCCTCAAGGCCCCAACCACAAGGTGACCCGATGCAGAGACTATAAATGGCCATTGCTACACTATCATCCACAGATGCTAGAATTCCTTTATTCCAGGCTGTACGATCCAGAGAGGACATTGTTGGGGAGGGAAGTCGACTGGTTTTCTTTCCGGATCTATCGGCCCAAACTCAAACCAGGAAGAAAGAGCTTCAGAAAATCAAAAATTGAGGCACAGCTCAACTTTCCAGCGCAGCTGCAGAAATGCCACAACTGTAAGACACACATCTTTGTGGACCCTGTCTTGGCAGCCACCTTTGCAGAAAAACTAATCAGTCAACTGAACCCTTCGGAGGCTGTCTCATATGAAGAAGGATGAATTAATGTACCATCTAGATAATCCCACTCTGTAGGGCTGATGATGTGAGCTAGATTATGTTCTCTCTGTAGTTCATAAATTAAGTTCAGAAAGCATCTGTTGCATTCCAATTTGCATGATAGCCAAGTTTGCTGCTTCAAATGTTAGAAATGTTAATAAAAGTGATCTGGGGCCAGTGCAAGAGTAGCCTTTAGTATCGGTGTGAAGCTACACCATTCCATTTGCGAATGTTTAACAACTCCTAATGTTGAAATCCTATTATGCCACAGGGCAGATTTTCTGGCCTCATACTGTGGGGATGCACTGCATCTTAACTGAGCCCAGGCCCTCGTGTAAAATATCTGTCTCTATACACTGTGCCAGTCAGCACTCCCACAGAACCCTAGTCCTAATAGGGACCTGATATGTTGGTGCATTAGTTTAATGAACATGTTAAAGGTGAGAGTGATGCTTTTCTATGGTATAATCAGATTGGACTTAACTCCTGATTATAAGATGACTTGCAGTTCCATACACTGCATGGACTTGTTGCCCTAATGTCCCTGATTGAGTAAATGACTATCTGTACATCCAGTTTGGGGGTCTGCGTACCCTGCCCTTTTATTTTATGGATTGTGGTACTTGCTGTAATCTCATAAAACCCATAAATAAAAAGTGAGAAAAAAGCCCTGCAAAGAGTGACTGAGGGATTTCAACATTTGCACCCAAGGGGTTGGGGGGGGGGCATGATAGAGACCTTGAGGTACTTCACGGGGGTGAACAGGGTACAAGATGGGAGTCTATTTCAAATGAGGAAGTGCACAAGGACAAGAGGGCATGCAATGAAGCTGAAAGGGGAAGTGTAAGGGGGATGTAAAGAAGTGCTGCTTCACTTAATGCGTGGTTGGACACCTGGAACAGTTTGCCAGCAAACGTGGTGGGAGCAGAAACAGTGGAGGGCTTCAAACATGCATGGGATAGTCATATGTGAATGTTGGTAAATTGTCAGGGATGGTTAATGGAAACAAGGTAGGGTCTGTGGAGACAGAATAGGCAGGGAAAATCTGAGCAGACTGAGTGGGCCAAGAGGTCCTTTGCTGCCAACAGTTTCTGTTTCTATGTTTTTATCACACTCATTAGAAGAAACCTCATTACTATGGTGAATAACCCTTTTGTCTATTACCACTCATGGGAATTCAAAATCATCTATGGTCTCTAAAGCAATCAAGTTTTTTGAGAATAACAGGCTTTGCCAAAGGTGTTTCAAAGAGGATAAAAAATGAGTTATTAAGGTGTTGTCTGGGTTCTATGTCTGAAGTGTATTTATATGTTATAAATTTGTTTATATTTATTTCACTTCGGTGCTAGGAAAGAATGCACTGTCACTTTAATTACCTTGCACTCTATCATGTGACTGTATGACTATTTAAGTAGCTATTGCACTAGATGGTGCTATCTTCGAAAAAGCCAATGATTTGGTAAAACTTTAGGAGGTTCTTCCTGTGGTCACTATGCCCTGTGCCATTGTCGGCAGTGCTCTAGGTGGTGAGATTAAAACTCTGAAAAATGAACTGCTGAGACACTGGAACTTTCTTTAGTGTGTGTGTGTGGTGTGTCATGACTGTTTCTCTTTGATTATACCACCCCTGAACTTCATGGCATGTCCCAGCATCCTGCTGCATCTCTGGCTGGTTGACCTTGTCAATACCCTGGTAAAAGACTGAGATCATGTCCCCTCTCAGTATCCTTTTCTTCAGGGTGAACATGATAAGGGCCACCAGCTCCCGGCCCCCACACCTTTTGTCCCATATACCTCTGATCAGTTTGATGCCACTGAGCTGCACCCTCCCTGCTGCCTATAGTGAGGAGACTAAAACTGCATGCAGTACTCTAAGTAAGGCCTGATCAAGACTCTTTAAAGTGGCAGTATTACATCTCCTGCTCTGCTGGTCACCCCCCTTTGATGTACCCCAACTTTCTTCTGGTCCTCTTGACAGTAGCCAAGCACTCATTTTCTTTCTTCAACCCCTTATCTTTCTTGTCTGCAGAAAGAGGAGCCCAACATAGTATGTAGGTCAAACCTCTGGTCCCCCCCCCCCAAGTGTAGCTCTTTGTTGTTGGCTACACTGAATCTGAAACTCCAGGAATCAAACCCATTGCTCAACTTGTTTGTGTCCTCTGTGAAGTTTAGGTCCTCCTGAAGTTTATCCTCATCCTCACAGGAACCCATCACTCTGGCTAGCTAGGTGTCCTCCATGAACTTAAGCAGCTTGCTAGAGACCACAGCTTCCAGATCACTGAAAAAGATGCTGAAGAGCAGTGGCCCCAGCACCAATCCCTGAGGAACACCACTGAGTACACCTCTGAGTATCTGTTTCCACTCTGAGCAGTACTCATCCATCACCACTTTCTGCTTTCTTCCACCAAGCCAGTCAGCAATCCACCTTGTGTAGGTCTCATGCATACCATATTGGAGTGCTTTTCCCAGAAGCCTGTCATGATGTGTTACAGTATAAAAGACCTTGCTGAAGTCCAGATTGATTATGTCCATGGCTCTGCTGTTGTCCACATCCCTGATCACCCCCTTGAAGAAGGTGATAAGGTTGGTGTGGCCTGATTTTCCCCCCATAATGCCAGGCTGAGAGAGGGCAAGAATCTTATCCTCAACTCACTACTCCATTATTCTTTCCTTGATAATGACTTCAGGATGTTGCCTAGCACAGATGTCAGGTTAATTGGCCTGTAGTTGTCAGGGTCAAACCATGCCCCCTTCTTGATGATGAAGATCACATTATCCTCTCTCAAGTATTTTGGTACTGCACCTGTCTGATGAACTATTGAGAGAGCACTGCAAGTGGAACTGGCAGTTGTCTGTTTAGCTCCAATTTATTAATTCATTTAATTCATTCATAAAATTGTTTTCATAAAGATGTTATGAACAGGATAGATGTAACAATGCTCCATTGAGCAAAAGTTCATTTTCAAGGAGATCTCATGAGCAAATTTGTAGTCAATATTTCATAAAACAGAATTTTAAGAGTGTAACACTATAAACAAATGCAGAAGACAATCAACATGCAACATTGACATTAACAATATTACAGAGTCATAAATTACGAGTACAAACTATTCATACAAATATATCAAATTTTAAAACACATTGCAATATTGCTGTGGTTTCATTGATATTTCACGGAACCATCTTTTAATCAGACATAGTTTTATGGTTTGATTTGCCAGTCTAAGATGAATTGGTATACTATTCCATAGAAGTGTTCCCTAGCTCTGGAATGATGATTCTCCTACATTTAGATTTCAATGTGGAACTTCATATTCCAGTCCCTGGGCAGATCTTAAATTTTCTCTGGGCTTCCTAATTGCAAAATTTTCCAAAATTTAACCTGCCAATTCTCCTTGTTATAGTTTGCACATGTAAATTAAAGTATGCCAATCTCTCCTATCAGTAAGCCTCATCCAATTTAAGGATTTATACATCTGACAATGATGACTAATTCTTGGGGCGTCAAGTATAAGATGGGCCATCTTATTATACATTATGTCTAATTTATTAAGTTCCATCTTGGAGGCCCCAGCGTAAATCACATCCCCATAATCCAACACTGGCAAAAGCATCATATTTACTATCCTTAACCTTGTTTCCTGTGACATAAAGTATTTTATCCTATAGATCATACCCAACTTCTTTCCTAGGTTATGGAGTAGAGTTTCCAGGTGAGGTGCCCAATTAAGTTTCTCATCCAGGATGATGCCTAAATATTTGTACTTATCTACTTGTTGAATATGTATGCCCTGTAGAGACTGGATTACTAAATGGCCCTCTGTACGATCAGTCTGGGAGAACAACATAGATTGAGTTTTTGGGGGTATTTAAACATAATTTATGTTCCCCAAAAAAGCTCTGCAGGCAATAAAAGGCCTCTTGAAGGTTATTTTGTATATCCAGTACTTCTCGCCCTTCTGTGTAAATGATTGTTTCGTCAGCATAGAAATGTTATTTTATAGTAGGATTTCTAAATGTTAAATCATTAATATACATATTGAAAAGCAGATGGCCCAATGTTGATCCCTGTGGGACCCCTGTTCCAATCTGTGCTGGCATAGATCTATATTGTCCTATCTCTACTACCAGTTTTCTACCAGTCAGGTATGTTTTATACCCTTCTAGTTCCCCTTCCCTTATCCCCATTTCGTGGAGTCTGGACATGAGAATGCCATGGTGCAAGGTATTGAAAGCTTTCAATAGATCTGCAAACAATGCACCCATGGACATTCGTCTGTTCATATTCCACTGTATATCCCCCACCATCTTCAACAAAGCTGTATTAGTTCTATGAACTGTTCTAAATCCTGACTGGTAGGTATTCATTAGATTATTTGATTCCCAAACATTTTATAATTGTGAGGCAACAAAGCTCTCAAAAATCTTTGAAACTATCGGCAATATTGGGACTTACCTGGCTTATACTTTGCCAGGTACAGTAGTCAGTTACCAGTGCAAACATGATATGGCTGCACTGTGGCTATCCTTGATGTTATGGGCCTTCCCAATGAGCTCCCTCCCCCAACCAGAGGCTTTGAGGTGGACACCGAAGTAAAGTATTTAAGTGTATCTGTATTAACCCACCAATGAACATCAGTGGCATAGGGACCTATTAGAAGGAAGGGGCCAACCAGGGCTCTTCACAAGAAACATGAGTTTGGGGACCTTGAGTGTGGAGGTATTTGCTGCATCAGTGAAACGCATACATCATAACACTAACACTAATGTCCAAACCATAGTTAGAATATAACACTCAGTCATTTGTGCAGATGGTCATTGCATCTTTAGGAACCATACAGGTTTCATTTAGGTGGCATTCACTGCAATGACTGGCAGCCCCATATAACACCTCCTCTTTACTGTTTTAACGCTGTTTGGGTTTAGTCACCCCGACTTCTAAGCAAGAAAGTCAGAGGGCCTGTGGGATACTGCAGTTCAGGTGTCAAGTGACCCACTGAGGGATCATGGTTATACAAGGCTCTCAATCACCATGTTCTCCTTCCCTGGCTACCACGAGGAAAAAGACCCATGGAGATTGAGGTATATGAGGGGTTTGCTCTTTTTATTCAAGCCCAGAGAGCACTACATTATATAATTACTCTTCCCATTTTCTTGGACAGGAAGCATCCAACATGCAGAATGCTGGACAGGGAGCTAGCTGCCCATTGTTGCTGTTTGTTGTTTTATGAGAAGACATAGAGCATATGCTCATTTATAATGGCAACCTTAAGTGCACAATACAATCATACAAAACATTGATGTAAATACAAATATAAAACTTACACATATAAGCAGAGCTCATCATTAATTAGGTCACTTGTACAGGTGTGCAAATGTCCTAATTAATGATGAACTCTGCTCATATTTGCATTTACAGTATATTGATGTTTTGTGTGATTGTATTGTGTACTTTAGGTTGCCATTATAAATGAGCATATGCTCTATGGCTATTCCTAATAAAACAACAAACAACAGCAACAATGGGCTCCTAGCTGGCAGTCCAATGCTCCTCTCCTCTCCTCTCCTCTCCTCTCCTCTCCTCTGCGAGGGAACAGGAACACTGCAGATGTGACCAATCAGGCATGGGTAATTGACAAATTCCCAGAAAACTGTACCCTACTGGCCACCATAAGGTTAGGATATCACAGGAACAAACCAGCACTATACATGTTCAGGCATAGAATGCCTGTACTCATAGTCTAGCGTAGAATTAGCAGAAACAGGCACAATCATACAGGTTATCTTTCTTTTCAGTCTGGTTCTTTTAGATTCAATACCCCCTCTGGGTTAATCTGAGGAACAGTCTCTGCCAGTTCACTTTTTGTTGGGGCTGAGCATTTGTTCTAGGGAAACCTGTGAGTCTGTCAACAGATAAAGAAAGGGATGCCTCTGCTGGCCTTGGAGCCAAATTTCTCCTCTCACTCTCTCTTCACTCTGACTGTGATCTCCTGCCAACAGTGCAGCAGAGCTGATCAGACTGACTCCTTCTTTGTCACCATGTCCTTTTCATCACATTAACCCTCTGTGATGCTGAAACAACCATACACTTGGGGGAACCCAAGTGAGTTCCTGTGGTCACATTAACTTCTTAGTCATTGCCTCTGGTTTTCTCACAGGTTCCCTCATCTCTGTTATTAAGGGCCAAATCCCCTCCTTCCCCATTCTCCTTCTCTCATTTAGGTATTGGAGGAAGACTTTGTCTGCAGCTCACTGATTATGGCTACATTGGCAGAGCTCCACAGGCATTTTGTGATCATTGTAGGAATGAAGTCAGTGGCAACGGTCCCTGTCTTCTCATACATTGATTCAGTCTACGGTCCACTTGTGCTGTCTCCATGCCCTCATTCTTCTACTGACAGAGCTCCCCTCTATGCTTCGTTTCACCCCTCCCCTGCTACTTTCTCTTTTTTTTCCACAACTGTAGAAGTGACGACCGGCGTGCAAAATGGTGGCGCAACTCAATCTGTACATGCACAAGTATCAAGCATGCAGAGGTCTGTTGTCACTGCCATCTTGCGGATGGCATACTCCATCAGCAGTGCTTCAGCCGTTGATCACAGATCTGTTGCGACTCCGCCAGTGCTGGACAGTCCTGATCTGCTGCGGCTCCACTGGTGCTGCACTGTCACTGGACAGCTCTGACCAGCCGTATCGGCTCTAATCAGGGTTTGTTTTTTTAGCTTTTGTTGGCTGGGAAAGGAGGACTAGGAAATTCTGCCGGGGATACAGATGGAAGTCTACTGAAACTGAACCAGATTAAGCTGTCGGTGGTATTTTTAGTGCTGCTATCTTGGTTTGCAGCCCTTACCTGACTGTCTTAATTCTAGTTTTGTAGTACTCCAGTACTGCTTTGTACTCCACTGTGGCATGGAAGCAACCTGTCTCTTCTTAGCAGTCATAGCTATCCATTTGTTCAGAATCAGTTGCCTTAGGTTCCAGTTGAGCCATAGTTTCCACTTTTTGGTCCCTTTTCCTCTCATTGCTTGCAGGAATTCAGTCCTTTAAAAACTGCTTCTGGCACCTTTTTCAGCAATGCAAATAATTAAAGAATGCAGACTCTCTACCCAAAATAATAGTTGTAGAAAATGTTTGCTTGATGTAATTCATCACATAAGAATCAAGTATTGTCATATAATTCAGTAGAAGCACTTGTATAATTTTTTCATATGCTAGAATATGGTGAACATTTTTTGAACCAACGTGTTCCTTCCTCAGACCACAAATTCAAGTGCTATAAACAAAATAAACACAATTACTATAAAAAAATTAAAGTATACTCTACATAGGTAATATGATAGAAATCATGTAACGGGGAACACAGCTGAATGCAAGGTAATTGATTATTCATATAGTTCCAGAGTGGCACAAGCTAAAATGAAAAAAGGGGGAAATAATAATTCTTTAGTTGCTAGCTTCTAAAACAAACCACTTAAATGTCATTTCTCATGAGAATTAAATTATAAAGTACCTGGGTTAATAAAAATCCCCATAATTTTATCAGTCTAAGCCAAAAAAGGTTGTTCTTTCAGCGATAATCTGGAAAATATATTTTAACTCGATTTGAGCCTTCCATTTAAATATAAAATATTAAGGAGTTATATTTCAAATTTGACAACACAGATTCACTATTACCAAAAAAAAGGAATTCTTTCTCTTACCATCATTATAATGATGCAGGTTTTAAAAGGAATCTCTTTGTGCTTTGAAGCGGGCTGGTAGTAACGCACTGACCGTAAAATCCTGAAATAACATTCACATTAACTTTTTAATGCTGCCGCCATTATCTGGAACGCCAAACTTCCTTACTCAAAGGACACAGTAAAGAAGGGGCTGGGTTGCTTATAATCACGTTACCTGTAGGGTACGTGATGATGTCACATCAGTGACATGCTCGACAACCCAGTCACCATGGAAATCAACAGCGAAAATTATGTTGATCCCCCTTCAATTACAGAAGCTCTCAAGGCCAAATTATTTTATATAACTAATTTATAACAAGATGCCCAAAGGACTATTACTCAGATCGGGACTTGTATGAAATTAGAAATGCGCTTAAGATTGGAAAAAGAGAAAGCCGCATAATGTGTAAAAATCAGTGGTTCTGGTGGGAATAGAAACAAAAAACCGATTGGGCATACGAACATGAACTTTGTATAAAATAGAAGATACAATTTGAAGTTGAGAAAAGGAGGAGCCACATAGTTTATGAAAATCAGTGGCTCTGGTGGGAATAGAAGCAAGAATTTTTTATAGTAATTGCATTTATTTTGTTTATAGCACTTGAATTTGTGGTCTGAGGAAGGAACACGTTGGTTCTGAAAATGTTCACCATATTCTAGCATATGAAGAAATTATACAAGTGCTTCTACTGAATTATATGACAATACTTGATTCTTATGTGATGAATTACATCAAGTAAACATTTTCTACAAACACTATATTGGGTAGAGAGTCTGCATTCTTTAATTATTTGCATCACTTGGATTCCCCGATTGACAGACTCTCCCTTTATTAATCCATTAGTATAAAAGGGAACCGAGGGAGAAACTGTTCCACTAACCTTCTTCAGCAATACCATGCAACATCTAATTTGCATTACCAGTCTCTTGCAGCCACTGCAGACCCTTGGACACCAAGTCCCTTATCATGGAAAAGTCTGCCTTTCTAATGTTTCTAGTCCTGGTTGCTGAGGTTCAGCTAGTTTTTATTTCTTGTTAGCTTTCCCCCCTTGATCAGCCCTGCTCAGCCTCAGCCAACTCCCAACTGGCACATGCCTCTCCCAGGACCTACCTCACAGTCTCCCATGGATTACCACTCTGGTGACAAGGTCAGCAGAGGGAGGGCCATCCTCCCTCTGTGGAGACCTCATCCAGATGAGGTGGTGCTGGGTGGCAGCGTGGACTAGGGAGTAGGCCGAGTATCATGCTTCAGCTTCATTTTTCCACTTTCTCATACCCTGACCAGGTGGGGTGCTAGGATGTGGATGTCCATGTGCACAGAGATACACACATGCCATGCACCTTCTGCCCATCTACCACTCAGTGTTGTTGTGTGCTGCCTTGTAACCATGCCTCCACACAGTGGCAGTGCTTGAGCAGTGCTGCATACCCTCACTTCCCAGGAGAGGAAAGCAGCCATTGGACACTCAATCCTTTCCCCCCCAGTCAACCCCCGGTGACCCAAGCTCATGCCTAAACCCAGGTTGCTGGAATGGTGGGTGCTGCGGTGCCCAGCACCTCAACCCTCCATGTCATTGGGCCAGCTTAAGGTTCTGCTAGTTTTTCCTACCATCTGGGAGGTGGTGGCTCAGTTGTGGTCACCGCCTCACACTGGCTCCTTGATGTTTACACTGGAGATGACCCCATCTCCATTGCTGAGATTAAGCTCAAGGGTGCCCTCAAACCTTGACTGTAGGGTTTCCTGCTCTAGAAATCCTTGAAGGTGGACAGGAATTTTGTTTCTGCCCTGCCATTAGCTCTCTCAAGACACCAGTCTATGTCTGGGAGATTGAAGCCTCCCTGGATCATCACTGCATCCAGTTTGACTACTCTTATAATTTTCCAACTAACTGGGCATCATGCTCTGCTGAGTTGTTTGGAAACCTGTAGCACCTTCCCCCGATGAATCTTCTTCCTCGCATTTTGCCAAACTTTTCCCATTTGGACTCTCTGACACTGATTGTCCCCTGATGCACTTTTTCTTCTGCATAGCAACTCTTTTCCTTATGAAGAGAACCACCCACTTGCCTTCCTGTCTTGCCTTCCCCTGTGGAAGAGTCAGTATTCCCTACCCTTATGTCCCACTATTCACTCCATCCTGGTGTCTGAGTAATTTTCTGCCCCCCACCAAATCTCCATGAGGAGTATAAATGTACTCAGAATGAGGAGAATGGGGAAGTCTATAATGATAAATGAAGAGTTGCCTGCAGGGTGGTTAGAGAGACAAAGGCTGCTAGGGGAGTACGACTGTCACAGGGAGTAAAATCGGGTGAGAAGGTCTTCTTCAAATATATAAAGGAGAATAGGGATATATAAAGGAGAAGAAGGATATTAAAGATTAAATTATTAAGTTAGAAAGGGGTGGGGCAGAAGGAAATGAAAAGAAACAGGAGGTTCTTAACAATTACTTCTGCTTTGTTTTCACTTGAGAGAAGGATGGATCAGTGTCGCAAGGGAGGAGGGGGTGGAGGCAGGGTAAGGGGGAGTTACCAACTGCATAATGGAGGTGGACAGGGTGCTATAGGGCCTAAAGGCCCTGAAGATGGACAAATCCTCAGGACCAGATGGAGTGCACCTGAGGGTCCTAATGGAACTGACAGAGGTGCTAATGGGCCCCTGGCAGACCTGTTTAACACCTCTCTGGTGTCCAGAGTATGTCCCAGGACTGAATAAGTGCACATGTGGTGCCTTTCCACAAAAGCAGTCCAAGGGATGAAGCAGGGAATTACAAGCCAGTCAGTGTGACCTCAATAGTGGGAAAATGGATGGAGACTATCCTGAAGAGACTGGTGTGCTTTCTCAAGGAAAACAAGAGGCAGCATGGTTTTACATAAAATACAGAAACATAGAATTTTCCAGCAGATAAGGACTGCTTGGTCCACCCAGTCTGTCCTTTTATTCCTACCTACAGTATACCTGGAGACCCTACTTTCTCTTTGGTTCTTTCTCCCACCCCTTATTGTTTTCTTTTAAGATTCTCTTGTACCTATCCTCAGCTTTCTTGAACCCTCCCGCTGTTTTCGCCCTAAGTACTTCTGCTGGTAAACTGTTCTTGGAGTCCACCACCCTTTTTGTGAAGAAGAACTTTCTTACATCTTTCCTGAATTTGCCCCTCCAGATTCATATCCTGTCCCCTTGTTCTAGAGCTCATTTTCTTCTGAAATATACTCTCATCCTGTATCTTATTTACCCCTTAAGGCATTTATATATCTCTACCATATTCCCCCTCTCTGCTCTCCTCCAGGCTGTACATATTGAGTTCCTTCAGTCTCTCCTCATAAGACTTTTGTTAAAGACCCCTCAACATTTTAGTTTCCCTCCTCTGGACTACCTCCACTCTGTCCATATCCTTACATAGATGTGATCTCCAGAACTGTACACAGTATTCTAAATGAGGTATTGCTAGTGTTTCGTACAGAGGAAACGCCACTTCCCTACTTCAGCAGGTGATACCTCTCCCTATGCAACCCAGCATCCCACTCTTAACTGCTTTGTCACACTGCCTGGCTACCTTTAGATCATTTGAGATAATTACTCCAAGATCTCTCTCCTGCTTGGTTGTTGTCAACACTATTCCCCCCATATTGTATTCAGCCTCTGTATTTCTGTTCCCCAAGAGCATTATTTTGCACTTCTTCAAATTGAACCCCAGTTGCCATACCCTGGACCAATCCTTGAGTTTTCTCAGGTCTCTAGTCATCCTTTCCAATTTCCCTGGAATATCGACCCTGTTACAGATCTCAGTATCATCCGCAAAGAGGCAGACCTTTCCATCCAGCTACTCTGCAATGTTATTTATAAAGGTTCCATGTTGCTGCAGTGACAGGAATGTTGGTGACCTCCTCTACAGCATCATATGGTCGCCGACATCCCTGATGCCACCGGCTTCAGTCCCCAACCGGAAAATTCACTGACATACTGCCCTCAGCCCCCCCTCGGACTTAAGGATTTCAACTCTGGGGGGGATTTTGGGGGAGAGCGACCAAACTCCGGAGTCGATGATTATGGCATCACTCCAGCAACCCGGTCGACATCGCGGGTGTTGGCGGGTTGCTGTCTTTGTTACAACGGTATACCACTTATAAACACATTGAAGAGGGCTGGCTCCAGTACTGATCCCTGTGGCACCCAGCAAGTCACCATTCCCTCCTCCAAGGATACTCCATTTATCTCCACCCTCTGTCTCCTATCTCTTAACCAGTTTTGTAGCCAGTTTAACACCTTTGGACCCACTCCTAGACTACCCAGTTTGTTTAATAATCTCTTATGCTGAACGGTGTTGAACACCATACTAAAATCTAGGTATGCTATATCCGCTGCACCACCCTGATCTACTTCATTTGTCACCTAATCAAACAACTCTATTGGGTTTGTTGATGACCTCCCTCCTGTAAACCCATGCAACCTCTGATCTTGTAACCCATTTGCCTCAGGTTTATTTCAGGGAGGTCCTGCCAGACTAATCTGATTGCTTTTTTTGACTGGGCGACCAAGAGATTGGACAGGGGATAATCAGTTGATGTCCTATATCTGGATTTCAGCAAAGCTTTTGACTCTGTACCTTATAAGAGATTGGTCAGGAAGCTGGAGATCTGTGGTGGGGCCCAAGCACACTAGATGGGTCAAAAACTGGTTAAAGAACAGAAGACAGAAGGCAGTGGTCAGGTGGAATTCTCAGAAGCTAGGTTGGTGACCAGTAGGATCCTGCAGGGCTCATTGCTCAGTCTGGTGTTGTGTAACATTTTCATCACTGACATAGTGGATGGGATCAAAGATAAAATCTGCTTGTTCTGGGATGACACAAAGCTAAGAGGGAGAGTGGACATGAAGGAGAGGAGATAAGAACTAAGAGAAAACCCATAGGTTACAGAAATAGTCTGGCATTTGGCAACTGGGATTCAATGCTAAAAACTGTAAAGTTATGCACTTCAGGGCAAGGAGCTCAGAGATAAAATACTGGCTGGGTAGTGTGCAGGTTACCAAGTCTGATAAAGAAAAGGACATGGGGGGTTATCATCAAGAGTGACTTGAAGCACTCGCTACAATGCAGTAGAGCTGCTGCCGCCTGCAAAAGCAGTTTGGATGCTGGGCTGCATAACCAAGGAAATTACCAGCAGGAAAACAGAGGTCATGCTACCGCTGTACAGCTCACTGGTAAGACTGTACCTAGAGTACAGTGTGCAGTATTGGTGCCCTTATCTTAAGAAGGATACCAATTTGTTGGAGACAGCCCAGAGAAAGGTAACCAAGATGATTCAGGTCCAGCAGGGCAACACCTATGAGGAAAGGCTCAAGGGGCTCAGCATGTACTCTATTAAGGACAGAAGGGAAATGGTGGATATGATCGAGACCTTCAGATACCTTAAAGGTATTAATAGGGTGAATATGGAGGGCCTCTTCAGTCATAGTGGAAATAAGTCCACTCGGGGGCATAGCCTAAAGATGGGGGGGGGGACTCTGGAGGGAGATGAAGGGACACTTTTTCACAGAGAGAGTGCTGGTTAAACATAGAAACATAGATTTTGACGGCAGATAAGGACCGCTTGGCCCACCCAGTCTGCCCATTTCCCTACCTAATGGATAAACTTCAGATCCTAGTTAAACAGCAGCCTGCTTCTTCCTATCCCCACCCCCTAGAATTGCCTTATGACTGTCCCATGCATGCTTGAATTCCACCACTGTTTTTGACTCCACAACCTCCGCCGGAAGGCCGTTCCATGCATCCACAACACTCTCTGTAAAAAAATACTTCCTTAAATTACCTCCTGAGCTGCCCCCTTCTATCTTCAAATTGTGCCCCCTTGTTCTTGCACACCTCTTTTTTTGAAAGATGCTACCCTCTTGGACTTTGTTGATTCCCTTGAGGAACTTGAAAGTTTCTATCATGTCCCCCCTCTCTCTCCTTTCCTCAAGGCTATACATATTCAGCTCCTTAAGTCTCTCTTCACATGTCTTCCAATGCAGACCCTGCACCATTTCAGTTGCCCTCCTCTGGACAGCCTCCATCCTGTCTATGTCTTTGTGGAGATTGGGTCTCCAGAACTGCACATAGTACTCCAGGTGGGGTCTCACCAGCTGTCTGTACAGAGGGATAATAACTTCCTGTTTTCTACTGGTGATGCCTCTCCCTATGCATCCCAGTATCCCCCCAGCCCTCCTTGCTGCCCTCTCACATTGCTTGCCCACCTTTAGGTCATCTGATATGACTACCCCCAAGTCCCTTTCCATTTTGTTGTTGTTAGTATCTCACCCCCATTGTGTACTCTTCCCTGGGTTTTGTTTCCCAGGTGCATTACCTGCACTTCTTAGCACTGAATCTAAGCTGCCATACATTTGACCATTCCTCTAACCTTGCCAAGTCCTTCTCATCCTTTCCACCCCACCTTGTGCAACAACTCTGTTGCAGATCTTTGTGTCATCTGCAAAGAGAGACATACTTTCCTTCCAGTCCCTCTGCAATAAAACATAAAGACATTGAAGGACGATCTAATACTGAACCCTGCGGTACCCCACTAGTAACCCCCCTTTCTTCAGAGTGGACTCCATTTACTATTACCTCTGTGTCTATTCTCCAGCCAATTCTTTACCCAGGCTGTCATCTTGGGACCCACTCCCAGGCTGGCTAACTTGTATATTAATCTTTTGTGTGGGACTGTGTCAAATGCCTTGCTAAAGTCTAGGTAGGCTATGTCCACAGCCCCTCCCTGATCAACTACTTTGGTCACCCAGTCAAAGAACTCTATCAGATTTATCTGGCATGACCTTCCCGCTGTGAATCCATGCTGCCTTGGGTCCTGAGCCCCTCTGGCCTCTAGATACTCAGCAGTTCTTTCCTTCAGAAGTGATTCCATCATTTTCCCTACCACTGAGGTTAAACTAACAGGTCTGTAGTTTTTTGCTTCTGCCTTGCTCCCACTTTTGTGAAGGGGAATCACATCTGCCCTCCTCCAGTCCTTGGGTACCACCCCATCCTCCGTTGATTTGTTAAAAAGGGTAGTCAGTGGTGTCACTAGTTCTACCCTTTGTTCTTTTAGAATTCTGGGATGAATCCCATCAGGCCCCATTGCTTTGTCCACCTTCAGTTATAAGAGTTCTTTCAGAACCCTTTCTTCTGTAAATGGGCTGGTATCAATTTCTGTATCCAGAGTGTTTCTACTGTTTGTTTAGGTACCTCCCCCACTTCCTTTGTAAATACTGAGCAAAATATTTGTTTAGTATCTCTGCCTTTTCACAGTCACCCTCTGCCCACCCTCCCTCCTCTTTATTAAGCCTCACTAACCCTCCCTTGGTCTTCCTTCACTCCCTGATGTACCTATAAAGGTTTTATCCCCTTCTTAACGAATTGGCCATCTTTTCCTCGGTTTGGTCCTTTGCTGTTCTGACTGCCTTCCCAGCTTCCTTTTGCTTTAACTGATACAGTTCTCGGTCCTGCTCCTTCTGTGATTCCTTGTACTTCTTAGATGCTTTCTTTTCTCTTGAACCTTCACTGCCACTTCCTTTGAGAACCATAATGGTTTCTTACATCGTTTCATTTTATTTGCTTCACACAAAGGCTTGTTACCTCTGTGATGGCAGTTTTATTATTCCCCATTGTTCTTCACCCCTCCTTCCTGCCCATTTGCTAGTGCATTCCTTGGCACTCACCCATTTGGCAAAGTCAGCCCTCCTAAAGTCCAGTACTTTTGCCTTTGTATGGCATGACTCCATTGCCGTGTTTATTGTGAACCATACTGTTCGATGGCCGCTAGTTCCCAGATGGCTACCCACTTCATCTGTGATCCTCTCTTCATCTCCATTTGAGAGAACCAGGTCTAAGACTGCCCCCTCTTGGGTGGGCTCCAATACTAGTTGTCTAAGGCATGCCCCCTGTAGGGCATCTAGAATAACCCCACTCTTTGAAGTGGCTGCTGCAACTGCACTCCATTAACATCTGGCATGTTCAGATTACCCATCAGCAATATCTCCCCTTTTTCTGCCATTCTAAGTATTCTTTCTATCATTTCCTTGTCCATTTCCTCCCCCTGAGAAGGGGGTATGTATACAACCCCTGTGCGGATTGTGGTGCTATTGCCGGTCTCCAAATTTACCCACAGTGCTTCTTCTTCTCCCTGTTTTCCCTTTTGTTCTGTTGCTTTGATTCCTTCCCTATGTAAAGAGCTACTCCTCCTCCTCCTCCTCTTTTACCCTGCCTGTCCCTCCTGTAGATAGTGTATCCTGGTATGTTTATGTCCCAGTCAAGGTTTTGTGTGTACCATGTTTCTGTGACTGCCACGATATCCAGATGTTCCTCCTCCATCAAGGCCACTAATTCAGGAAGCTTGTTACTCAGACTACGGGCATTGGTACTCATTGCTCTCCATTTTTTGATGGCTTTACTTTCTTTTGCAGCATCCCCCACTGACCTGTCTACCTCAGTCTTTTTCTCATTTAGTACCCTGTTTTGTAGGGAGAGGCTGGGATTTTCCTGCTGCTTTTCAGTGCCTCCCCCCTTAACTAGTTTAAAAGCTTGCCAATGAAGCATTTAAACCGACTGCTCAAAAGACTTGTTCCCTTCCTGGACAGATGTAGGAAGTACAGGCTGGTGTCCTTCCAGGTGGAACCCCAGTCCCCAATGAAGCCAAACCCCTTTGCTCCACACTATTTTTTCAACCATTCATTAAACTGCAAAGTACCCTCGCCTCACTCATGCCATTGACAGGCAGCACCTCAGAGAAGGATATTGTGTGTGCTACTTGTCTTAGGCCCCTCCCCAATTCTACAAAGTCCTTCTGCACTGCTCTAATCTCATGATTAGCCAAGTCATTTGTCCCTAGGTGGATAATGACGTCCAGCTCAGACTCCCATGCAGCTGTTCTCGTGATACACTTGGCAACTGGGGTTCACAGCTCCCCTTGCCCTGTCCCAGTCCCTTTTGAAGCAGCCCACAGGTCTATTGGATACCACTTCCGCCGGTAACACATGCTACCCAGCTACTACCCTCTCTGTAAGAAAGTGTCTCCTCATCTCCCTCTAGTCTCATATCATGGCCCCAGGTGTCCCTCTCCCACCTTACTTTGAACAACCCCTCCGTACAGGTTTTGTGTACTTCTTTCATGTACTTCAAGGTTTCATACATACCCCCCCCGTCCCTCCTCTCCTCCAGCGAGTACACGTTCAACTCCCTCAGCCTCCTCTCATATGTAAGTCCCCCAACCCCTGGATCATCTTTGTCACCCTGCGCTGCAGCCCCTCCAGTAACTTAATGTCCCTCTTCAGATACTGGCGCCAGTCCTGCACTCAGTACTCCAGGTGCAGTCTAACTAATGATCTATACAGTGGCAGAATCACCTCCCCCTCCTCGAGGATACACCCCTTGCAGTGCAACCCAGTATTTTGTTGGCCTTTGCAACTGCCCTCCTACATTGTGCAGAGTTGTTCACTGACCCCGTAATGAGCACTCCCAGATCCTTCTCCTCCTCTGTCTTGGCTAGCTGCAGAGTAACTCTTCCTTGGGTTTTTCACCTCATAACGCAGCACCTTGCACTTTTTGGCACTGAACCCCAGTTGCCAAGTGTCCGACCAGGTTTCCAGATCATCCTGCAACCCCTGCCATCCCCCTAGGTCATCCATCACAGCTCCCATCTTGGTGTCATCAACAAACAGGCTGGTCTTGCTCTTGATGCCCAATGATATGTCTGCAATGAATATCCCAACTAACACTGGTCTTAACACAGAGTCCTGCGGAACACCGTCCGTCACTATTTCTGGGGTTGAGAGCTCCCCGCCCAGCAACACCCTCTGTAGCCTTCCATGAAACCAGTTCTCTGCCCATCTCACCAGCTTTGCTCCCACCCTTGTGTCTTCTAACTTAATTCACCAGTGATACAAAGTAATACACCAGTCGATCAAGACTGATCATGGGTCTGCACTAAATAAAAACAGCATAGGTAACAGGGAGCACCATGATACCTGGTTCTTGGAGAATAGTACAGGTACAGAATAATCTATTATAAAAGTTTGGAAGGCCTAATGCCTCTCCTAACTGGACATTTGGTGGAAGTGAAGAACTTGCAGAGGATAACACAGGGGGCAAGGGACGATAAGAAGGTCCTGGGGAGGGTTGGAGGGTGGTCTCCATGAATGCAAGAAGCCTGGGGGTGCATGTGGCTGCAATCACAGAGACATACCCTGTCATACATGGGCCACCCAACACCATGATTGGGACTTAATAATCCCAGGGTACAAACTGTACAGGAGAGACAGAAAAATTGGAAAGGGGGGGGGAGTGGCTATATTTGTCAGGAATGGAATAGTGTGCAGGAGGGAGGAGGTGGAGGACAAAAACGTGGAGTTGTGGGTCAAAATACAGGATGCTAAGGGCAGGAGGGTTAATCAGAGGTCAGTCTATAGACCACCATCTCAGTCTAAGGATCAGGGCAGGGAACTGGTGGAGAACCTAAAGTCACTGTGGAAGGGGCAGGACAGTGGTGGTAGGAGACTTTAACCTGCAAGGGGTAAACTGCTGCACCATGACCTCAGCAACTGCTAGAGAGCAACAGACACTGGACACATTCCAAGATGTATTCCTAGCACAAAAGGTGGTACAGCCGACCAGAGAAGGGAACATATTTTGGACCTTGCACTGGTGGTTAAGTGGAATGAGTTGCCAGAGGAAGTTGTCTCCCTGGAAACGGTGGATAGCTTCAAGGGATGATGGAGCAAAATGAGATGGGAAGCTGCTGGGGGAAAGGGAGGGGGTCTAAGGTGGGACAAGAGGATTTGGGGAGTTAGGCAGGTCCCACTGTAGACACAGAGGAGACCTGCACAAGCAAGCAGACAAGACAGACTGTAAAGCCTTTATTTGCTGACAATTTCATAGTTTGTACTATGTCCTCACCTTTGAAGTGCAGTAGGTCCTCAAGCTCACCCATTTTACTGGATGTGCTCCTCTGTTGGCTTGCACACAAGTGAGGACATTTGCCCTTCCATGTTTCCTGTAGTTGGTTTCTTTTCCTTGCTCTTAACTGATCTGTTCTACTTCCCTGTGTGATCCACTGTATCTGCCTACTGCTCGTGGTGATCCCCTGTATCCTCTTCTCTCTACTATCATCTAGTTTGAATCACAGTTAACTGCCTTGTCCATTCCTATTGGCAGTACCCTTACTTCTGGGTGCAGGTGCAGCCCATCCTAGGCATAAAGTATTCCTTACCACAGAAGACCCTCCAGCTGACCTGAAAAAACAAAACACTCTCTCTTGCACCAGACCCTTATCCAAGCATTAGCCTGCCTAATTGTCTGATGACACTTCCAACTAGCTCCAATGACTGGGAGGATCTTGGAAAAGATATCTCTGGATACCTCTTCTTTAAAGGAACATACCTTGTTCCATGAATGACTACTTTGCACCCTCTGAACTGATGATTTTTACTGTATGTCAACATGGATGGCAACAGTTTAGTTTTCCCCTAGCTACAGTATGCTGTTTGGCCCTGAAGAACACCAGCCTTTACTGCAGGCAGGTAAACCACCTCAGTCAAGTTACCATCAAGCACAATAAATGCCCCTTGCACCACACCCACTTCACTAATAATAGAGCACTGAATGACTATATCCTTCCTGCCTCTCTTCCCAGCCTTTTCCTTACTCCTTCATGACAGGCTGAGTGTCCTGGTGTCCATTTCCCCCACCTGCCCAATCACCTTTTGACTTCTCTCAATGGACATGGGGGTCTGGAGGGGTGCAAGGTGGCTATCTGCTTTAGATTCACTCTGGGACTGATGACATACCCCACGGTGGCCCATTTCCCTACTCACTGCTGCAGCCCCAGATCCTATTTGATCTGCGGCTGTCCTGCTCTGCACATCTCCAGGGTACCCTTATGTCTATCCCATGCACTCTTGAACCCTTGTATTGTTTTCACACCCACCACTTCTGCTGGAAGGCTGTTCCATGGCTCCACCACCCTCTCAGTGAAAAAGTACTTCCTAACATTACTCCTGAGGCTTCCACCCTTCAGCCTCATATCATGCCCCCTTGTTCTTGTGCATTTTTCTCTGAAATATTCTTTCTCCCTGCACCCTGTTTATTCCCCTAAGGTACTTGAAAGTCTGTCATATCTCCCCTCTTCCTTCTTTCCTCCAGTGAATAGATATTAAGGTTATTAAGTCTTTCCTTGTAGGGCTTCTGGTGCAGTCCATGTACCATCTTCGTTGCCATTCTCTGGACTGCATCTATTTTATCAATGTCATTCCAGAGATGTGGTCTTTTCAGAACTGGACACAGTACTCCAGCTGAGGCCTCACCAGTGATCTGTATAGTGGCATCACCACTTCTTTCCTCCTGCTTGTTATGCTCCTCTCTATGCGCCCCAACATTCTGTTTGCGCTCCCCACCACTTTTTCACACTGTCTACATAGAAACATAGACTTTGTCGGAATATAAGGACCACTTGGCCCACCTAGTCTGCCCATTCCCTACGTATTGGATAAGCTGCAGATTCTAGTTAACCAACAGCCTACTTCCTCCTACCTTTCACTGTAATTGCCTTATGTCTGTCCCATGCAATCTTAAATTCCCCCACTGTTTTTGACCCCATGACCTCCTCAGGAAGGCAGTTCCATGTGTCCACCACCCTCTCCATGAAAAAATAATTTCTGACGTTGCCCTTGAGCTGTCTCCCCCATCTTCAAACTGTGTCCCCTTGTTCTTGCACATCTCTTTTTCTCAAAGATGCTCCCGTCTTGGACTTTGTTGATTCCCTTGAGATATTTGAAAGTTTATATCACATCCCCCCTCTCGGTCCTTTCCCCAAGGGTGTACATATTAAGCTCTTTAAGTCTCTCCTCTTATGGCTTCTGGTGCAGACCCTGCACCATGTTTGTTGCCCTCCACTGGACCGCCTCCATCCTCACTATGTCCTTGCGGAGATGGGGTCTCCAGAACTGCATGCAGAACTCCAAATGGGGTCTCACCAACTGTCTGTACAGAGGGATAACAACTTCCTGTTTTCTACTGGTGTTGTCACTCCCTATGCATCCCAGTATCCCTTCAACCCTCCTTACTGCCTTCTCACATTGCCTGCCTACCTTAAGTTCATGTGATATGACTACCCTGAGGTCTCTTTCCATTTTTGTTGTTGTTAGTACTCCCCACTCCCATTGTGTACTTTCCCCCTGGCTTTTTGTTTCCCACCTTCAGGTCATCAGATATGATAACCCCCAGGTCTCTCTCCTGACTTGTCATGGCCAGAATTTCATCACCCATCCTATACTCCTCCCTTGGCTTACTGTAACCCAGGTGCATGATCTTGCACTTTTTAGCAATGAAACTCAATTGCCAGACACCCGACTGCTCCTCTAATAGCCTTAGGTCCTTTCTCATTTTTTACACCCCCTCCAGTGTGTTCACTCTGTTGCAGATTTTGGTGTCATCTGTGAAGAAGCACACCTTTCCCTCCAGATGCTCTGTCATGTCACTAATAAAGACATTGAATAGGACTGGCCCCAGCACCGACTCCTGTGTCACCCCGCTGGTCACCTCCCTTTCCTCAGATTTCAGGTCATTTACTACCGTCCTCTGAGTCCTGTCCCTTAGCCAATTTTGAAACCCACTTTACCACCATAGGATACACTCCCAGGCTCCCCAATTTATTTAGCAATCTCCTATGTGGGACGGAGTTGAAGGCCATGCTGAAATCCAGGTGAGGCTGCATCCACTGCCCCTCACTGATCTACCACCCTAGTTACCCAGTCAAAGAAATCTATAAGATTCATCTGACAGGACCTTCCCACTGAGAATCCATGCTGCATTGGATCCTGTGCCCTGCTATCCTCCAGAAGCTTCACAATCATCTCCTTAAGTAAGGACTTCATTAGTTTCCCCACTACTGAGGTCAGGCTTACAGGTCTGTAATTGCCTGCCTCCTCTCTGCTTCCACTCTTGTGCAAGAAATGGATAACTTCATGACTGACCTGGTTGTAGACTCCTCTAGCTTGTTAGTGCTGGGTGATTTCAATGCCTGGGTTGAGGATGAGGACTCTGTGTTTGGACACCAGTTCCTCTAGTTTATGTCTTCTCTGGGCCCAGTACAGGCAGTTGCCACCAAGACTTACCAAAAAAGTCATGCCTTAGATTTGATCTTCATGTTGAGTCTTGTCATTAGTAATGTCAAGGTTGATCTGGTTGGGTGGTCTGATCATCATGCCATTCATTTCTTCTGTGGGGCTCCCCATTTTCAAACCCCTCCTGTGGAGATGGTCAGATATCACACTTTGAGAAATAAGGACCCAAATTATCTCCTGGCAGTTCTGGACATCTCAAGCATGGTATCAGCATGTGTTGGGGGTGCAGAGAAATCTGTAGAGGGCTATAACACATGGCAGCCTTCAACTCTCTGACACCCTATCATGTTCACCCCTTGACATCGCCCTGGTCTGATGACAACCTGAGATGGTTGAAGACCAAGGGGTGAAGGTTGGAGAATTCCTGGCTGAGATCCAAGTCCAAGAAGGACAAATTGTTACTAAATAATTATTATGGTAAATACCAGTGGGCAATCATGCTGAACAAGACAGTGTTCCTGCCACACCTGATCACTGAAGGGAAAAATCAACCAGCTCAACTCTTGACCATCATTGAAAGATTGTTAAATCTTTTCTATCTTCATGAGGGAAGAGTTTTTTTTCAGTAGGAAAATGCAATGAGTTTAATCAATTTTTCCTTTACAAGGTGTCCTCCATCAGAGTTGGTATTTCTTCAGGCAGTCTGTTGTGGGCTGACAATATTCATGAGTTGAGGGACTTAAGCACTCAGTCATCATGGGCAGAGTTTGGACCAGTCCTGATGGAGGTCTCCCAAGTGGTCTTTGGGCTGCCCCCTACACACTGTATGCTGGACCCAGGGCCTACCACCTTCATTTCAGGTTGCTAGCTAACCTTGGTTCCAGTTAACACTGAGATTATCAGGCGTCTTCTCCAGCAGAGAGTTTACCCCACTGAACTGAAAAAGAAAGTGGTGAAGCCTCTCTGAAGAAATCATCATTAGACCCTGAGGATCTGGAAAATTACAGACCTATCTCAAACCTCCCATTTTTAGGGAAGATAATTGAGAAGGTGGTACTGGCACAGTTGCAGAACCACTTGGAATGTTATGAGATTGTAGCACCATTTCAGTCTGGGTTTAGACCACAGTATAGCACAGAAAACACACCAGTGAAGGTGTTCAGTGATCTTCTTCTGGTGAAACTCAGTGACCAGTATTCCATCATAGTTCTGATGGATCTTTCTTCTGCATTTGACAAGGTGGATCATGGGGTGGTGTTGGCCCATTTTTTACTGGCACTTTCTGGGACTCACTGGCACGTGACTTGGTGGTTTGAGTCCTACTTGTATGGCAGAGTGCAGCAGGTGGCATTAAGTGGTAACATCTTGTGTGCCATTGCTCTCTGCTGTGTGGTGCTTTGCGGTCAATTTTGGCTCCCATGTTATTCACCGTATACATGTTGCCATTGGTGGAGATCATCACATGGCACGGTCTGGGTTTTCGCTGCTATGCAGATAATACCCATTTCTACTTGTCATGTGCACCTGATGGTGTAAATGCAGTGGCTGGTCTAGATGAGGGCAGAAATTCAGAATCAGATGGCCTCAAGCTGGCTTAGACTTAACTCATCGAAAACAGAGGTGTTAGTGGTGAGATCACGTAGGGTGGGGGCAACAATTAGCGATATGGCAAAATTAAATTTTGCTGGTGAAATTCCTGCAAAATGGGCAGTTTTGCCACGTGAAATATTTTGTGAAATTCTGCCATTCTGCAAAATATTTTGCAGGTGTGAAGTTGCAAAATTCCTCCCTCAAAATATGACATTTTACCCCCAAAACTGAAATTTTGCCAGTGAGTGGCAAAGTTTGCCATTTCATGGGTGAAATTTCACACTCCACGGGTTAAATTCTGCATTTTGCACCCATGAAAAATGTCATGAAATGTGTGAATTTCGCAAAATATTTTGCATAACAAAATTTTACAATTTTGCACATCTCTAGCAGCAATGAGTAGTGTAGTTCCCTGTTGTCATCATTAAATGGCACTACACTATGAGTGGTTGATAGGGTAAGAAATTTGGGTATCACTGTGGACAGCAGACTTACCGTAGAACATTAGGTATTATCTGTCATCTGCAGTGGCTTTTACTATCTGTGTAAGATCACATGAATTCAAACTTATCTACCTCCCTCCCTCAGACGTGAAAACACTTGTACACACTTTTGCCACCTCCTGACTGGATTATTGCAATGCTCTCTACCTAGGGCTATCTGCATGGCTGATGCATTAGTTACTGCTTGTGCAGAACTCAGCAGCCTGGCTGATTGCAGGGACCTCCCTCTCCATGCATAACACATCAATTATGTGGGAACTGCATTGGCTGCAAATGAGATGACACTTGGACTTCAAGTTAAGTTTGTTAATCTACAACACCCTGCATAAGTTGGGCCCTGGTTACATGAAAGACCTTCTGATTGAATACACACCCATCTGCCCTCTTTTTTCATCTGATGCAGGGCCCCTAGTGGTTCCATGTTGCCACTTGAAATCACTGGAAGATAGGGTCTTCTGAGCTGCTGTTCCCATTTTGTGGAATTTGCTTCCTGCTGCTGTTAGAAGGGCTGTTAAAACCCCTTTTGTTTAATCTGGCCTTTAGGACTACTTAGATTCAGGTTTTGGGCAGCATGCTTTTCTTTAGGGTTGCTGCATGCATCCTGTTTTAAAAAATACGTGTAACCCCCTTGTTACCCGGGGTTACTAGAATCCCAGTAAGACCTAGTGGTAGACAGGGAAGGCAGCTTGTGAAACTCCAGTTAAATGGGTTTCACACTGTCTCACTCTGTTCTCAGTCTCAGCTGAGACTGAGGGATGACATCACCAATAGAACTATCGCAGCTGCATGAGCCACATTGGAATCTGCAGCAAAGGGAGTTAGACAGAACGTTGGGAGTTTTGAAGTCATTTTGCAGCAGTTTGTCTTCAGTGAGTGGAGTATGAAGTTGGGAGCTTGCTTGTAAAGCAGCTCAGTGATGGCTCCAGGAGCCTCAGCCCTGTCAGAGGGCTATTTTTAAGTAATAGGGTGTGTGTCTCCACCTTAAAGAGAGACACAGAAGATTACTGAAGTGGAGGAGACCATTGTTTTTGGGTCTCAGTGCCCCCCTCCCTCTGGGAGGGGTATGAGAAGGATTCCTTGCAGATTCCTGGGGCAATCCCCTAGTTCTGCTTGTGGAGGAAAAGCTGCCTGTTCGTTCCAGTACTTTTTTGGGAGAAAAGAAGATTTGTGAGTCGCCTGTGGGGCACCTGCAACAAGAGGGTGAGTGTCTGCTCTGGCTAAAAGGGCTTATGTTTTTCACCCTGTGACTAGTGTGACAATGTGAGAATTGAACTACTACAATATTGGGAAGCCTAGAGTAATGGGTTAAGCAAGTTAAAAGTAGTTTCAAGTCCAGAGTGTGTTGGGATTTAAATACTATGTAGAGGTGATGTGACAGACATCTACTCTTAATCTACATTTAAAAGTTCAGTACAGGAATTATTCAGTTTCCAGAGAAATGGCCTGGTATGGGTTGTGGGAGCTGGAGGTGGGTGGCCCCCCATCTTTAGTGACCAGGTCCACCTATACAGATTTCTTCTGTGGTTTTCTACTTTGCCTCAGGCACTTGGCCAGTGATGGGGGAAGTACCCAGATGTGGTATTGTAAAGAAAATTCTCTCTAGGAGTCGAAGACTCTAGTGTGGTGTGGGGAGCCACGACAGGATAATTGGTTCATTCTTCCAATGGACCGTGCAATGGAATAATTGGTTCATTCTTCCAATGGACTGTGAATCAAGTGGCCGGCGGGGGAGCCGGGCCAGTGGGGAAAACCCAAGTGTGTACAAGTCGGGCTGTGTACCCAAAGCTGCGTGCAAGTCTGGGCTGTGTGCCTGGTGGATTTAGAGCCTGAGGGCTGGAAATAGTATTAAAGTGTTCTGTTGTCTCTAATCTGCATTATCAGGAAATGTAGCCCCATGGGGATCCGTCTATGCTTTGTTTGTTCAGCTAGGATGTGATGCCCGGTATCATATGTATGCAGATGATACCATATTATATGTAGAGGGCGATACCTTAGAATTGATTAATATGAGATTACAATTGGCTTTTGATGAAGTACAGGAATTTCTAAAGTTGAACTATCTCATTTTAAATGCTAATAAAACACAATCATTATTGTTTACAAATAATAAAAAACAAAATTTACTCTTAGAAATTAATACTAAGGAAGGTATAGCCATTAAGCAGGTAGATACATATAAGTATTTGGGAGTTTGGTTAGATCCATGTCTAAGCTGGGATGTTTATATTGACTCCCTTATAAAAAATATAAACAGGAGATTAGGTGTTCTCTATAGGTATAAAAATTTAGGACTAGAAATTCGTTTGAATAGTAGACTCTCTTTTACTCAGTAATTGATTATGGAGACCTGCTTTATGGAGAGGCTATTAGGAAGTATCTAGACAAAGTGGACTTAGTTTTTTGTAGGTTGGCTCGTTTTATATTGGACGTCCCCTATAGAACTCATAGGTGCACACTCTTTAAGGAATTAAATTGGTATAAACCAGAAGTGAGAAGGGATCTACATTTGTTACAGTTTATGATTAAGGTATGGTTTGGGGAAGTACCCAAATATGTAACTGACTTATTTGAAGTTAGGAAGATAAAGGAATGTTTGAGAGCCTCTAATGGAACCCAATTTGTTTTAAATAAGTATAATCTGAGCATTGGAAGATCTTCCATACCCTCTAGAGGAATAAGAATATGGAATAATTCTCCCTTGGAATTGAGAACAAATAGAACTAGCTATAATAAAAGTGAATTGAGGAGCTGGTGTACTACTGTATTACATAACGATATTAGGTGTTTAAACTGTTAGTGTCCTTATGTATGTTATCAAGTTATGTGATTTTTCTTGGTTTGTTTGTTGGTTTCATTTGGTGTATTGTGTAGCTGTCAATTACATGTGGTTTTTATGATTAGATGTTGAAACTTATTCTAAATTAACTGTGACCTGGAACTTCATTGAAAATGAGCTTCGCTCAATTGAATGTATCCTTTTATTCATTGTGAATAAAAAATGATTTACTACTACTTACTACTACTACTAATAATAATAATAAAAGCTACACTGAAGAATCCCATTCCTGGTTCTGGACATTACAGTTATTGCTTCCTGTGTTCGGATTTACTTGGGTGCCCCCTGTGCAGAGTAGCCAAACCTAGGTCCCCTTGTGCTGAGTAACCTCATCCTCCCCGAACCCAGTCCCTACCAGGTACTGCTGTCAGCTTCAACAGCATGCCACCTGTCATTTTGCTAAAAAGGCAGGGGTGAGGGGTTACATACATGTTAAATTTTAACTTGTACAATGCTCAGAGCTTTGGATGGCCACCTAACAAATAAATTTGCATTGCCTTGTTCTCTGACATACTGGCCAGAAACTGATATATGTTGCTGGTGTTCACTGGTTCATAGGTTCATAGGAGTTATACACGTACAGTAGGCAACATGGCCCTTTATTGAACTCATCACCGATGTTCATTATGGGTGGATTTCAGACTTTTTATCTCCCATATAATGATCCAGTCTATGTTTGAAAATTGTTAAATTCCCACTATTAATGACATGTTGTACAGTTTATTCCACATTCCAACCACTCTTTGAGTAAAGAACCTACTCCTTTTAATTGTTGAATTTTTTCATCTAATAGTTTAGAATTATTGCTTCTTGTAGATTTTAAACCTTCAAATGTAGTTAGTCCTATTGTTTCTTTTGCATACTCATCTTTAAGAGTTTTGTATGTCTGACATAGGTCACCCTTTATCTGTCTATATTTTGTAGAGCAGTTTTAAATGTCTTAGTCTATTAATGTAGGTATGGTGTTCCACAGATTTAATTTTTTTAGTTAATCTTTGTTGTACACCCTCAATTAGTTTTTGACTTCTTATAGTATTTGGAGCACTAAATTGGGAACAGTACTTTAAATGTGGGTACACCAAGCTGGTGTAGAGAGGAACAATTACTTCAGAGTCTCTACTCTTAATGTTACCTAGTATTGAGCCAACAATTTTATGGCATTTTTTGACCACTGGCAATATTGCTTCCTTATGACCACAACTACCATCTCCGTCCCCACTCAAACTCATCCCCAATTCCTACTACTAGAAATCACAGTCCCAGCTATTCTTATTCCTACCTTATCTGTTCCTACCAATCACTCCTCACAGGCCCAGTGCCAATATGTGTAGTCTCCTCCTGTACTCCATGAAAAACTAATGTGTAGATTTCTAAAGTGTATATGAAATGTTCTTCCTTAAGCTTGTGAAAAGGAAATCAAAATTTCATAATGAGAACTTTTAAAATAGTGGTATATGAACATAGGTAGGTTGGAGGTAACAGTGGAAAATCTACCAATTTTTGATAATAAGATTTTGTATGTCCTTTAGGGGAAAATGCCATGAGAAAGAAAATTTGTGATATGAAACATGTTAGTGTACAAACTGATTACTAAGACAAAAACCTTTATATAGTAGTAAGAAAATGTTTTATGATTTTTTTTGACTAGTGGTAGAGAGGCATGCTTTGAGTTGATTTTGTTTTTGGAATTTTGTAAACAAATAATCACAAGAAATATTTTGTATAATGCAGGGCCATCGCCTTTAAAAAGTGGCAGTTAGCCATGAAAAACACCAGGCTGTAGAAGAAATGTGGCTAGGAATCCAAAACAAAACATTAAAAAACATTTGTGATGTACTTTGTGGGTGAGTGTGAGGACATTACCTTTTTCACTAGTTATACTGCTGATGGTACTCATGAGGTCACAAAGAGATCAAGGAGTCACAAACACAACAAGCTCAGAGTTAATACAGCTGCAAAATAATATTGTTGATCATGGAAATTATTACATTAACTCTGCTTTCCTAGTTAGCAAAACAAGTAAATAAAAATATAAAACAAATGCTACATGTTGTATGACATTTTAAAGCATTTTGTGAAATAGTGCTGAAGGTCCACTGATGAGAACGAAAGTCAACAAGAGAGATAAATATTCTAAAGTTTTGTTTTTGTACTTCATGTTTAACAAAGGACTTTCCAATAAAAATGTACAGAAAACATGGACCTCAAACTAAATGACAAAGAACTTCAGCGCGCAAGCACTGAGGCAATGGTTACCCCAAACAGCACTGGCCAGGAAGCTAAGTTTCAAAGAAATTGCATCACATACTTTCATTAATGTAACACTATAAGAGAGAATACCACAGACATATGTTGGTTCATCTTTAGAAATGCATGGTTGGAAAGTTATTCACTACAAGGGTGCTAACAGAAGTTAACTTCTGTTAGCACCCTTGCAGACTGTATGAGAGACCTTTGGTACCATGCATTTCTGCTTAAAGTTGAACCAGTATAATATTCTGTGGTGATTTGCATATATAGCCCATGGTGCTTTGCATCGTTGGGGTATGTGTGATTTTGTATTTCTCTCAAACTAAATGTTGGCAACCCATTAAAGTTATTTATAAAATGGCAAGGAAAAATCTTGAAACCTCATTGGCTGAGAGATGTCTCGTGACATGCATTAAAAAGATATCAGCTACATTTTTCTGTTCATGTACATTATGGTATGGTCTTTATGAAAGTACAATCATTCCAACACTTAGAATGCTAATGATCAGCTTTCAGGACCTTGTACTACCTACTTGACATTTTTTGTTTTGCAATCATGTTTTGTTTACATGATTCCAGAATACTTGTAAAGTTTCTGAAAATAATGCAACTTCAAGATGATGCCAAAATATACACACTGTCCTCTCACCAGATCAAATCGCCCTGAACAAGAGAGTAACAATAATGAACAACAGCAAACAAAAAACAGCACAAACCCCACCTATTCACTGTGACAACTGATAAATACACTAACAAGAAAACATATTATTAAATAGGAAGCACAAGGAGGTCGACAGTGAAAATGCCGACCTCCACTGCACAGTGACGCACAATACCCACATGTTGTCCGCCTGTTCAAATTGTGTTTTCTGTGGGGCTGCACTTCATGTGTGGGCTCTGCCCCCTGCACCCCCTAGACTTTAGGATTCCAACTCCATTTCAGAGTTGGTCCGGGGATGGGGCGGAACACTAGGGAAACGTGAACCACGGAAAAAGGACCATTACCATGATTGTCACTGTAATGGTCTTTTTTCATGTTTTGCCATTGGAGTATTCACCTGAAGGGGTGCACTGTATTAAATAACTATTAGCTCCCAACAAAGAATGCAGTAGTAGATTCAGAGTGCTTAAGAATGTGTCTTGCTGCATATTTTTCTTCCCGCAGAAACAGTACCGGCGGTATCATTGCAGCTGGTCCAATCTGATTCCCATCACCTTATTTTCCTGGCTTACTAGTCTACAAAATGTTATAACTACACACATGATAGAACAGAGAAATACAGTATGTATCTTTGTGTTACTCTACCATAGTATTCTACAACTATGCGACATCACTTCGGTGCACAACTTCACTCACACCACATCCTCTAGCTTTATTTAGTTATTTGTTTTACTCACATTTCTTTGCAAGGATTCTGCAAAGCCCCACAGTTAACACCGAATAAATACTTTTCACCTTCATGGTGACAAAAAGGAGGAGAAGAAGGTCGAGGTGGCACATGCACCAGCTGGCAGCACAAAGACTTTGGGCTTTTTTTTCAATTGGCTTGAGAATACTCTGAGTTGGTCCAAATTCTGCAGCTCTGACAATCACACCAGCATGAGGAGGTAAGTAGTACAGACTGACAGGCATGGTTGGACAATCAGCATGGTTGGTACTCAGGTGTACAGTATGTGGCTACCAGGCATGCACTGTGTCAGACTTAATAGCACCAGTACCAACATGTGGCATGAATTGCTGTGCTGAACTGGGCATGAGTGGATCCTGCCTGGTGCACCCTGGAACTACTAGGTGACATAACAGGGAGGAGAAATATGAATATTCATACAGCAGAGCAAAAATCAGACTTCCATAGTAGTGTGGCATGTGGTGTGCAGTTCATTGTATCTCTCAACTGCCCCACAGACAGAGAGACAAACGAGTATGACGGGGTCGAGGTGGAAAAGTTCAAAATAAGTAGTTGTACTGTGAATGAGAGTAGCATGAGGCCAATATTAAACAGAGACTACATTTTGAAATGTGATTTTGGAGCCATAGTGACAAAATATCTTGATGCATTCCATGAATTAAGTTAATTTTGGCATTACGTTCCCTTTTTACTTTTGCATATGCTTGCACAAGAAACATTTTGTTACAATGAACGTCATTTCAGATGTGTGTCACTACTGAGCCCCTTGCAGCTCAAGCTGCAAGGGGCTCAGGAGTGCAGATTAATGACCAGGCACACTCTCATGACACTACTCACTGCTTGCTGGGCAGAAACTTTGTGTACTTGAAAGAAGTCAGACGCTCCTATCATACAGCAGCAGGCTCTTTTCATTTACATGATGCCACCCAACAACCAGCTGAGTGGAGTTATTATTACTGATAGCTGACCTTCTGGTTCTGTCCACTCTCACCCACTCCTGGTCCACAGTAGCCTTGAATGCTACCAAGTCACTTGATTCCAGCTCCATGTCCTGACCCATTCATCCCTTGCCCTTGCCCTCTCTGGGCTCAGTGTTCCTTTTCGTACATCCTGAACACCCACCTTTCCATCCAGCTGCTATATTAGGTAGAAACCATTAAATATTGCTATCTAAAGGTGCCTGCACACTGTCATTTTAAGTGACTGATTTTCAGGCATGCTGTGGACTAGGAATGGCTTCACTTGCAGAACACTCTAGTCCCACAGTAGCACAAGGAGAGGCTTTCTGCAGGGTCTGTCTAGCTTCTTGGGTTATTATGCAACTTTTAGCCATCTACTAAAGATCCATCCCTCGGAGACAGCTCTTCAGCTATTTGCAGCGGGTGTGGATGAGGGGATCATTCAAGGAGAGGAAAGGTAACTTGGCATATGTGGGCGGAGTTTACGGTCAACAGCAATGACAATGCCAGCCAAAAGCTTTGTTTTACATGGAAACTGATCTGTAGTTATTAATTGATGAGTTGCATATTGATGGCTGATGTTTTTATGTCTTCTATATGAAAACAAACAATTGCAGGGGAAACAGGGTGTTAAAAAATGTTTTATCACTATCTGAACATGAGAACATGAGATGAGAGCACTTGTTTAACTGCATATAGCATTTTTCCTAAATGCAGTCATTCTGATGCAATACGGCTGCAGTCACAGCACAGAGCGGTCTGTGTTTGTACATAGCAAAAACTGATATTTAAATTAAACCCTGAAACTGTTGGTAGAGGTTCCAGAAAGGGTAGGTAGGTGCCTCATTTGGTAGGGCTATTAAATGCATACCACAATAGTCACTTCCTCTGCAAACTCCCAGTGAAAAAATGGGACGCTGATGCTTTCAGAATGCTGTAATGCAGTGATATTGGCTCACTGACTATAGCTGCAGAAGTAGCTAGAGGCAACAGAGCACCCAGTGACACAGGACTTGAACCCTGATCACTGGTGTTCAGGTTATGACCCAGTCCTTGCATGACAGCCCAGAGTTTGCTCTGATGCCAAAGACTGGACTGAGGAAGTATGGTGCTCAAAGCTATGCATTTCTGACCTGCCCTCTCAGTGCATGGGTAAACTCTGGACTACATGAAATAGACCCAATTGGTACAAGCTAGACAGGGCATAGGTTGCCCAAATTTTGCCAGTCTGGCCTAACCAGCTAGTCTGGACCAGTTCCCATGGTCCAGTTTTCACCAATACCCCAACTTTGTGGTTCAAACCAGATGGCCAGAACCAAATTCACCAAGGCCCCACCACCCTGCTCAGCACTAACATCATTGCAGACGATGAAGTATAAGGTATGTTCACTGAAGGCTTAGAAAAAACATGTCAAGGAGGAAAGAAGAAATGGACAGTGTGAGATGACCGTTAGATGGACATTTTTGCACTTTGCAGTTTCATCCCGAATAGATTAAACATTTTGTACATTACATTTTTGGAGAAACAAAATAGTGCAGGGAGCAAGAAAATAGTGTAGTGGGGGGAAGGGAGGAACAACCACACTGTACTGAATGGAGAAGCTGCGGTGAGATATGATTCAAGTCCACTCTGGTGGAAGGACACAGCTGTGGTGCATTCACAGTTATTTGGTGGCAAAACCCCCTTTTCAATGTGATTGCATCACATCATACTTAGCCATCACTATGCAGCTGCAAAAACAGTGGTGATGTAATATCAGTATAGGGTAGCCTTAGTCATCAATACCTCTGGACTGCTGCCAGCTGCAGACAAGCTCAATACCGTGTATAAAAGAGATTTTCATGGGGCTTTCAAACCATGTTGGCCAACAAATGTTCCCTTTAATAGACTTATGGAAAGGAAGGGAAATGATTTGTTTACATACAATATTTCAAACAGCCTCCTGCAGTAGGCTGCTGACTGCCTTGGACAAGTTACCCTAGCACTTGTCACGTACCCTCGAGTTGGGCTCATGCTGTCCCATCCTATCCCTGCCCACCACCTATTTATTATAATGCATGGGTAGCCCATATTATTAACTGAAATCAAACAGATTACAACTTTGTTATGCCACCGATATGACATCACTCTGTTGTTAACCCTTCTTGAGTATGTCATATCAATGGTATAACAAAACAGAATGCTCACAACAATTCTCTATAAAGTAATTCAATAAAATCAATTATACCATGGACATAAGTGAACAGCCAATGAAATGGTCAGACTGGCAGTTTCCCACCGGTGTAAATCCTCTGATAATCACTGGCTGTTGATGAGCAAATGGTAATCATCTAAATCTTAATCATCTGCAGCACAGCAATAAATACAATAAAAATAAAAAAACAAAGCAACCTCTTTAAAAGTTGTATTTTATTATAGTAAAAAATGAATTTTGGTATAATTACAATGAGCACTCAGAGATGGTGGGTTATCAGGGGATTTACCATGGCTGGTAAGGATTTACCCACTTGGCTATGCCTCATGGGCAAACCACTCCAGCCATGGTAAATCCCCCAATAACCCACACCTCCTCATGGCTTACTGCTTAAGTAATTCAATCTGTGATTACACAATCTTGGTATCCCATATGATATAAAATATAATGTATGGTCTTTGGTTAACAATCACGCTGAAAACACTTTTCAAGGTAGCCATGACTTCTGAAAACCTCTCGAGCTGTGCTATCAAGGTTTACAATGATGTCATGACAACCCCTCGAAGAGTTTACAGCGTGGTTATTAACGAAAGACCATACATTATCCTCTATCTAAACCTAGCTTGAATTATTCAGTATGTTATTACAGCTTTCTATTTTGCACAGCTTTGTACTTTGATGGATTAATACCTTTAATTCAGGGTTTTTTACATTGTTATTACTTTACTCCACCACTGTTTATTCGTTGCTGTATTCTATCACCTCTGATGTATTCTGTTGCACCAGGAGATACCTGGAAACAAGCTGCTCACAGCTCAGTGTACCCTGCTGGCCAAATATTTCTAGTAAATTAAATGAATAAATCAATACATCAATACAAGCTGTATCCTAAAACATTTTACAGTCCAGGAGAGGGAGGAAGATAATTTAGCTGTTATAGCAGTGCACTGGGAGACTGAGATATTACAGTGATAGATTAGAAATATTACTGAGAGGTTACTGGTGAACATAAACCTTGGTTTTGTTTCGGGTTTTTCTTCATGGGGAATGTGGACATGTGTAAAATCTGTTAGCTATCCCCAGTGTTCTGTTTCTATGTGTTCATTTTGATATAGTCTTTTTTTCCCCTCATTTGGGTTCCCTTGTGAAAGCTGTTTTTCTGCCCAGCATTTATGTTTTTAATTACTTATTAGTCACAAAACCACAAAACTTATTAGTCACAACACCAGTTACTTGTACCCCTGCATCAAAGCTTCATTCTCGGCTCTCACAAACAGTTGTCATTGAGTTTTGGAACTCAGAAGTAATTCAAAAATGAATATTATATGAAGGGAAATGGCAGCCAGTGGTGGTGGTGGGGAGGGGGCTCATTCAGGACCAAAACAAGAAAGGACTGTTCCTATGTAAAAGGTACAGCCCTAATGGTGTAAAGTGGTCTAAATGAAGTGTATGAATGCAATAACACATAATGAGGAGACAGTGACCCCATATCCATGTCGAGTATGTGCAGTCGTACATCAAAGGAGGTGGGCCCCCACGATTTTTTTTCCCTTTCCAACACTTTGGGCAGCATTTACAAAGAACCTTAAATAAGGAAAAAGTTGACTATTACAAAATGGAAACAGTGCACTGAGGATATTAAACAAAGTACCACAGGCCCACGTTTTCACTGTATTGAAAAATGTAGCAAAAAAATCTGGGATTTATGTTCTCATTAATCAAAGGGGAGGTTACCTGATTTACTGAGTCAGTCACACACTTACTAAGTGGCACTTATAGGTAGGGATGTAAGTTTGTCATGGTAGTCACACACCTCACTGATTCCATGACGTTTGATCTTTATTCAGGACTTCCATGACTTTCACTAGTGTCATCAGAATGTAGCAATGATGACAGTGCCACAACATTTACTACTCTTTACTAATGATTTCATGAGCAAACAATGAGTCATTAAAACCTCATCCATGACAAACTTACATCCCTACTTATAGGATGCAAACCTTGGTCGTTAGAGGCCAAACTATGTCGAATAGCCTCCCCTATGATGAGATGGAACAAAAACCTAGATAACATTGATCATTTAAAGTTGAACCAGCATAATATTCTGTGGTGATTTGCATATACAGCCCACGATGCTTTGCATTATGGGGGTATGTGTGATCACGTAGTCGCTATACACATAAGTGGGTTAAGTACTTTGATAGTAGATACCTTCGACTTTAGGAATGTTCTGATAAGTTTAGTCAAGGTTTTAATACATTAGTGTGTGTCCAACTATAGATCTAACACAATGTGGAGCATTATTATTTATCTGTTGATGAAAGTGTGGGTGAAATGCATACTACTTGCATTTAAAAATCATGCTGGAAGCTGGCCCAGTGGCACTGAGGGTTGAGACGCTGGATGTCACACCTCGCTCCATGCTGGTGACCTGGGTTCGGGAATGAGCCCGGGTTATCAGGGGTCAGCAGGGGAGGACTAGGACTGAGCATCCAATGACAGCATTTCTAGTCCTGGGGAAATGGGGTGGGTGCACTCCATGCTCTAGTGGTCCCTGGGGATTCCCAGAGGTACTGCAGACGTGTGGGTGCCAAACACTGAGGGGGGAGCATGGCAGACATCTGCACGCTAGTGCACAGATGTCAATGCACGTCTGTTCTCCCATGGGAGAATAGAATAGGGAAAATGGCAGCACTAGTCCATGGCAGCTTGATGGCCGCAAGCTTCACTGGCTGACGATGCCTGGATGGCATGTGCCGGTACTGGATCCTCCCTAAGTGCGGAGGTGTTGGGGGGAGCTTCATTTGATGGTGTAGTTGCCTCTGCCAGCTGAGCATGGCAGCTTCATGGTTGGTGATGGAGAAGCGGTGGCTGGATATAAGCAGGACAGTGGCTGCAGGTAAGAAGCCATTACATGATAAAAATCATGCTGAAAAAGACTTCATGCATCAACTCATAGGAGAGAAATGTAACAAGAATCAGAGAGGGGCTTGGTTTTCACAATGTATAGTGGATCAGTGGAATGCTCTGCCCTGTCAGGTGGTTGCTAGTGAAACCATGAATCAGTTCAAAACAGCTCTGGATAAATATAAAAGTAATTATCTTTACGATGTAAGTCTATAAATGGTGCAGGATGATAATGGCTTAATGGCTAAAGTACCCGATCTTTTCCTCTGAATCCTATGAATGCACACATGACATATGTAACAAACTTTGGTCAGAGCTGATACAGCTGCAGTGAGCCTGTATGAGCGCCACTGCCAGTGAACGAGCGCCACTGAATGCCACATGCAAGATGGCGGCGCATGTGCAGCACTCATGCATGTGTAGTTCTGTGGAATGGTATAATATGCCATTCCCAAAATGGTGTGGCTGACAGAACTGTGAATGCATGACACATGTGCAGTTCTGACCCAAAACGCAGAAGTGGAGGATGATCTGAGAAATAGTCTGCCCAAGGCAGACTGTTTCTGACTGTTCTGGAGTTTTTGTTTAGGAAGGATCATTCTGAAACTCCAAAATGGAAGCGAACAATGGCCTAAATCTAGTAGCTCATTTTTTAGCTACCGCAAAACAGCTGCAGGCTCCACCTACGCAGCTGTAAAAACAAATAAAGCAGTATTTTGTATGCCTCTTGTGTGTCTGTGATGTATCCAGTTTTTATTCATAGCAGACACTTACAGCTGAGAAAAGGTAGTGACGCCAGTCAAGCAGATTATTTTGCCAAAGAGGGCAATAAAAATGAAGCAGGGGTCAGGAGGTGTTTTTAATTGGCAGTCGGGGTCACTGGATAGCACTTGTAGACTGATGGAAGGAGCAAATTTCGCCTTATCTGACAGCAATACCATGCACAATGATCTCTTTCTGTCTCCCTCGTATGTAGATCAGGAATGGCAAAGGAAAAAAAATATTGCTGTAATTGCCTAGCAGAAACACAGAATTTGCTGCAGTTTTAGCCAAGAATTTCATCCAGAAACTTTTTTTTCATGTTAGCAAAAAAAAAAAAAAAATTAAGTTGTTGAGTAAAGTTTGGCCTCCCAGTGGATCTCAGGACTGCTATTGGATATCTCTCCCCTGGAGGGAGAGAACTTCTCACCAATTTCTGTCCTCTTAATCTGCATCCAGCAATCAGAAGCTGGGCACACAAACTAGCACCACTGTTTTTTTTTTCCAAAGGACTAGGGCTGCAGATATTTTTAAACTCCCTGCTCTCAGATGTACTGTATGGGGCTATTTAGTTGCATTAAAAAAACTTAACAAAGGTACTCTTAAAAGGTTAAACTTAATGTATGTAAATATAAAAAAGACCTCTCTACTGCTCTATATATATTTCCCTTATCAGTTGCCAAAAACAGTATAACACAGAATGAGCTAAAACACTTTGAAAGTAACTGGCAGCATGAGATGACCCTTAGATGGACATTTTTGCACTTTACAGTTTCACCCCATATAGATTAAACATTTGGTACGTTACATTTTTGGAGCAACAAAATGGTGAAGTTAGCAAGAAAATACTGCAGTAGTGAGGGAGGATGCAATTGCACTGTACTGAATGGAGAGGATGCAGTGAGTTGTGATTCAAGTTCACTCCAGTGAAAGGACACAGCTGTGGTGTATTTGCAGTCACGTGGTACTGAAACCCCCTTTCAATGTGATTGCACTATGTTATGCATAGATAAAACCTTTTATAGGTACATCAGGGAGCAAAGGAAGACCAAGGGAGGGATAGTAAGGCTTAATAAAGGGGGAAGGTGGGCAGAGGGAGACTGTGAAAAGGCAGAGATACTAAACAAATATTTTTGCTCAGTATTTACAAATGAAGAGGGTAGGTACCTAAAACAAACAGTGGAAACACTCTGGATACAGAAGTTGATACCAGCCCATTTACAGAAGAAAGGGTTCTGAAAGAACTCTTAAAACTGAAGGTGGACAAAGCAGCGGGGCCTGATGGGATTCATCTCAGAATTCTAAAAGAACTAAGTGTAGAACTAGTGACACCACTGACTACCCTCTTTAACAAATCATGGGAGGATGGGGTGGTGCCTGAGGACTAGAGGAGGCAGATGTGATTCCCTTCACAAAAGTGGGAGCAAGGCAGAAGCAGGAAACTACAGACCTGTTAGTTTAACCTCAGTGATAGGGAAAATGATGGAATCACTTCTGAAGGAAAGAATTGTCAGTATCTAGAGGCCAGAGGGCACAGGACCCAAGGCAGCATGGATTCAGCAGGAAGGTCATGCCAGACTAATCTGATAGATTTCTTTGACTGGGTGACCAAAGTAGTAGATCAGGGAGGGGCTGTGGACATGGCCTTCCTAGACTTTAGCAAGGCATTTGACACAGTCCCACACAAAAGATTAATATACAAGTTAGCCAGCCTGGGAGTGGGTCCCAAGATGACAGCCTGGGTAAAGAATTGGCTGGAGAATAGGACACAGAGAGTAATAGTAAATGGAGTCCACTCTGAAGAAAGGGGGGTTACTAGTGGGGTACCGCAGGGTTCAGTATTAGGATTGGTCCTCTTCAATGTCTTTATAATGACATTGTAGAGGGACTGGAAGGAAAAGAATGTCTCTTTGCAGATGACACAAAGATCTGCAACAGAGTTGATGCACAAGGTGGGGTAGAAAGGATGAGAAGGGACTTGGCAAGGTTAGAGGAATGGTCAAATGTATGGCAGCTTAGATTCAATGCTAAGAAGTGCAAGGTAATGCACCTGGGAAGCAAAAACCCAGGGGAAGAGTACACAATGGGAGGTGAGATACTAACAACAACAAAAATGGAAAGGGACCTGGGGGTAGTCATATCAGATGACCTAAAGGTGGGCTAGCAATGTGAGAGGGCAGCAAGGAGGGCTGGGGGGATACTGGGATGCATAGGGAGAGGCATCACCAGTAGAAAACAGGAAGTTATTATGCCTCTGTACAGACAGCTGGTCAGACCCCATCTGAGTACGGTGTGCAGTTCTGGAGACCCAATCTCCACAAAGACATATACAGGATGGAAGCTGTCCAGAGAAGGACAACTAAAATGGTGCAGGGTCTGCACCAGAAGACATATGAAGAGAGACTTAAAGAGCTTAATATGTATAGCCTCGAGGAAAGGAGGGAGAGGGGGGACATGATAGAAATTTTCAAGTACCTCAAGGGAATCAACAAAGTCCAAGAGGGTAGCATCTTTCAAAAAAAGAGGTGTGCAAGAACAAGGGGGCACAATTTGAAGATAGAGGGGGGCAGCCTCAGAGGTAACTTAAGGAAGTATTTTTTCACAGAGAGGGTTGTGGATGCATGGAACGGCCTTCTGGAGGAGGTTGTGGAGTCAAAAACAGTGGTGGAATTCAAGCATGCATGGGACAGTCATAAGGCAATTCTAGGGCATGGGGGTAGGAAGAAGTAGGCTGCTGGTTAACTAGGCTCTGCAGCTTATCCATTAGGTAGGGAAATGGGCAGACTGGGTGGGCCAAGCGGTCCTTATCTGCCGTCAAATTCTGTTTCTATGTTTCTCGCTGTGGAGCCTTGAAAAAGTTGGCATAAGTCATAAAACAGGGAAACCAAAAGGAAACAAATGAGGTCAGTTATTTCATTCTGTACAGTGTCTCAAGCTGTACACACAAGATGTGTCCTGAATTAAAACTGTTTGAGCAGGAGAAATAAAAGTTCCAAAAGTCCAGCCCAGTAAAGACAGGCTTGTCAGATAGTCACTGACTTGTATGTGTTATAACTGGATAAACGGTTGATTATTTCCTGTTACAACTAGTTGGTTATAATGGGATTCACAAGACAAAATTTAGCTTTCACTTAAGCATACAACAGTGCAAGCCACGCTATAACAGCATCTTTATCCTGGACCTGGTCAGACTCAGCACATGAACCATAGCTGAAGTCATGGCTCTGATTCAAGATAAAAAAAAAAGTTAAGAAGCAAAGCAAGCTGCAGCACAGTATTAACAAATACCGCTGACTTGTGAAGCAGCCCCAGATCACCAATATTTGGCAGTCCCTGCTCAGTGGTGTTGGTGGTTGACTGTAAACTGTAACTTGGACTGAAAAAAAGGTAAACATTCAATATTTAGGCAGGTTGCTATGGCATCACTTCTCGGTGCAGCACTATCCTTTTATCTATAAGATGCCACCCAGCAGCCTGCTAAGTGCCATCTTCATCTGCTAGTTTCTCTTCCATTTCCCCAAACATCCAGCAGTTTCGCTCTCACCCCGTCCCCCTAAGCACATCAAGAAACTGCCCTGCTCTATGCAGCTTCACTGCAGCCCAGCCTGTTCTGGTTTACCAGCCACTCCTTGCAGCTTCCTCCCTGACTGGTTCAACAATTTCCGCCTCCCTGCAGCTTAGCCTCCCTCCATCTGGTTCAAGAAGTGCTGCTCCCTGTGCCCTCCCCCACTTGGTTCAACAAGTGCTGCTCATTGCAGCTTCCTCTCCTCTAGCCAGTTCAAGTTTGTCAGGAACGTACAGTCTTGAAGTCTGTTGATATGCAGGAGTCAAAACATATCAAAATATGTGTAAAGCTGATTTATAAATCCTACCTCTGTCAAGAGTCTCAGGACTTACAGACACACACTCTGCAACATTTTGACATTTCTTACTTCTGTGTGCAAAGCACTTCCACCAGTATGTTTCCAACCTGCTTGTCTGCAGGTGAGATGCTTACTGCTATAGTTACCCCCCCCCCCAACTACTCAGTTGTATATTTGAAGCTCCTTAACTGCTCTTCTTTGTTAAAAGATGGTAGCTACTTGTGGGGATGAAACACATTATTTCAAACATAAAAATAATAGAATTATATCCATTCTGATCAGAGAATGGCAGTTGGCCCTGGTTGCCTTTGCTACAGCCTAATCCCTCTGGTTTTCTTCACATTCATCCCATTTTCCAGCTCTTCTCTCAGAACCACAGTAGGGGTTACAGCCTCTTCTGTCTACATGCTGGCACGCCACTATTATCAGGTGCTGGCATGTCAGAAAGCTAAAGGGAGTGCTCATTTCTGCTCTGGCATGCTACTTTGCTAAGTTGATGGCATGCCAGTAAACAGTTGCATAAGTGAATTCGTTCAGCATGTCCAAAGTGTTGGCATGTCGTAAAAGACAGCAAATAGTGACTCTGTATTTTAGTGATTCGGGGGATTGTATTTAGAAAACAAACATTGTTATTATTCAGTGTGCCTGAATGGGATGGAGGGCCCCCACATTATCGGCAATGCATGCTAAAAAGGAAAAAGGTGATAATACAGTTTTTGGGTTGTGAGGGGAATGACCATGTTCTGTATTTGATAAAAAAAAAAAAAAAAAAAAATTTGTCGGTCAGATTTTGGAGACAGTGTGTGTGTGTCCTCATCTGCCTCTGCAGACAAGTAGAGTGTTCAGAAGCAATTATTAAAACAAAAAAAAAAGAATGTGTCTGTTTCATTTATAGTCTGTGGTCCCCATTTGCAAACAGCATGACTTTAAGTGGGTTAGTGTGTGCTCACTGTCAGTAGCACTGGCCTACGAGGTGGGGCCATATTAAAAGGCCACCAATGCACCTGTGACCCAACAGCATGACTGCGCAGAATATACCACTACACCCATGCAAATGAGGGATTTCTCCCATGCATGCTGGGTACAGTAGTATATTCAGAGGTTTCAGCAGCACTGTTTGATGCTACCAAAACCCTATCTTTATCCGCACACAGAGGTGCCCATCTTGTTAGTCATATGCATGCCCTGGTAGTCTAGTGGTCCCCTGACCCCACTGATTGTTCATCCTGTTTAACCTGCACCATATCCTGGTGGTCTAGTGAACACCTTGTCTCTGGATCATGTGTCCTGTATAACCTGTTCCATACCCTGGTTATCTAGTGGACATCCCATCCCCTGAAAATGCTACTGGCACCCTTGCCCCAGTCACTGAAGCTGAACTACAGAATCTGTAACATTGACTAGCACAGCTCTCTGCTCACCACATCCTCCAGAAATCATATGACTGTCATTGAGCAATCGTGTGCACACTCTAGAAGCAGCTGTTTCTGCAGTATGCACAAGATCACTCACTGACAGTCAGATGGGGGCTGGCTGAGGTACTGAGCAGACGGCTGTGCCAGTCAGTCACCATCCAGATGCTGTAGTTCGATTTCAGTGACCAGGGCAGGGGTATGTGTGTGGGGAGGTGGGTTGTGAGCAGCCTGTTTGGGGAGGGGCAGTGGCATTTTAAGGGGGTGTCCACTGGACCACCAGGGTATGGAATAAGTTATACAAGATGAGAGAATAGGGGTTGAGGAGACCACCACTAGACCTACAAGGTATGGTACAGAATATACAGGACAAGTGATCAGGATTGGCTCCAGGACCACCCAGAAACTTTTTTCAGGCTGGGGCCACCGATGTCGATGCACCTTGCCAGTGCCCATATAACACTGACATCCCCAGCATGCTTCAATTCCTCACTGGAGACAAGTTTGGAGGATCATCGGACTGGCAGGGACCAAAGCAAAAAGGAATGCACCATGTACATAGGAAATCTGAGTATAGATGCCATAGAATGCATCAGAGGAGAAACAGCTTGTGAGAGCAGGTAGTGTAGTTACCCATCACCTGACAAGGAGGGCAATGGAGGAGATTCTCTCGAAGATCTACTGTTATGGTAGGTAACTATACTATCTTCTATGAGAATATCTCCCTCCATTGAGCCACTCCATGGAGTGATTCCCAAGCAGTACCAATGACTGAGGGAGGATGACAGGACCTAATATTCCTGAGTAAGGTGGTCTTGTAGAACATTGAGGCCAAAGCTGACATGTCTATGACAGACAATGTCCACACTGTAATGTGTAGTGAATGTGTAAACAGTACTCCAAGAGGACCAGCACAGAGGTCAGCAGTTGACACATTCTGAAAATAAGTCACTGAGGTAGCCACACTGTGGGTGGAATGTGCACAAACAGGACCAGAAAGCTGCTTATCATGCTTCTGGTAACAAAATGTAACATAATTGGCAAGTTGCTTTTGTTACATTGGCAATTGGACAGGCCTTGTTTAAAAATTGGAGAGTCCATCATTTGGGGGGCAAAAGCATTAAACAGCTAAGGAGATTTCTACAATCCTTTGTATGATCCAGGTACCAACGCAGCGTCCTTTGGATGTCCAGCATGTGTAAGTGACACTCTCCACTATCCTTGGGTGATGGAAAGTAAACAGGAAGGTCCATGGTCTGATTTAGTGTTCTTTCAGACACAGCCCTTAGTTAAGTGAGGACTGGTTCATAGTTAACCCTAGCCTTGCGAAAAGTAATACATGGATGGTTTATGACTAGATGCATCTAGCAGATGTCATTGCTACTAGAAATAGTGTCTTCCAAGAAAGGAAGCACAGCTGATACATAGCCACTGGCTCAAAAGAAGGTGCAGTGAATATCTCTAGAATCAAATTAAAGTCCCAAACTGGAACCGGAACATGGAGCAGGGGGGAGGGTGCAGAAGAAGGATGCCCCTTATCCACGGTTAGGGCATGCAAGGCTGACAGAGCAGCCATGTTGACCTTTATGGAGGAATATCCTAGTCCTGAGTCCTTTAGGGACAAGAGGTAGTCCAGTAAATTAGGAACTGCACACGTAAAGGAATTCAAAGCATTCCCTGTGCACCAAATGGTAAAATGTTTCCATTTTTGTGAATAAGTGTACTGGGTAGATGGCTTTCTTGCCACCAGTAGAACATCAGCCACAACTGAGGGAATCCTGATTCTTTATCAATTTTGAGATCACCACAGTAGCAATATTGGAACAGTGGTTCTTTGTCCAATAGTGGCATAAAAGTTAAAGTATAAAATAAACTTAAAGAAGTACGCAGCAACAATGAATACCTGCAAAAGTTTGATGGAGTTCTTCAGCGGCACTGGAATGACAAGCAGCTAATGGTGGGAGAAAGAACTAAGGCATGCTGGGGATGCCAACATTATATGGGTGCCGACAAAGTGCATCAACAAGGGCGACCCCAGCCTGCAAAATATTTCTGGGTTGTCCTGAAGCCAATGACTTACAGTTCCATGATGTGGCTCAATGGAGCGAGATATCCTCAGAGAAGTTCTATTTTTCCCATCACTTAAAAGGAAACTAACATGAATTATAAAATGTATCAATATTGTTACCAATAGCTATTGGTTGAACCTTTAACACTTTTAGAGTCAGAAATGTAACCCATCTAGTTGACCCCCATTAATAGCTGCAGGCATCCATTTTCTAAATCACAGGTGCAGGAAATTACATCACATCGAGGGAAAACAGAGGGAAAATACAGTGCTGTCAGTAATTTACAATGAATAGTTTTTGATCCCCTCAACTCTCAGTGACATTTGCAGTAAATTGTGCAGATGGCATTTTCAGGCATCAGCATCCCTGCCATCTAACAAATTTGTAAAGCCACTGTGTCATGGAGCTACAAGTATATTGTCCTGTTGTAAAAAAAGTTGTGTGCCGCCTTTGTACTGAAGCAGTTGTGTATAATTTTTGTTTTGCTAGCAATAAGAGGCAGTGTGGTCTATTGGTTTGAACACCATATTTGCACCTGGGAGGTCACAGATTCAAACCTCAGTGAAACATAGAAACATAGAAGTTGATGGCAGATAAGGATCGCAAGACCCATCCAGTCTGCCCATTTTTTCTACCTTATGAATATACCATAGGCCTGTACTCTGTCAATGGCCTATCTGTTCATACTCATCTGCACTGCTCCCATATGCCTATCCCATGCCTGTTTGAAGCCTTGCACCGTATTCATATCTACCACTTCCTGAGGTAGGCCATTCCATGCATCCACCACCCTTTCTGTGAAAAAGAACTTCCTCACATTACCCCTTAATTGGCCTCCCTCTAATCTCATGATGTGTCCTCGTGTCCTGCTATTTTTCTTATACTGAAACATGTTAGACTCATTCACCTTTTTAATGTCCTTAAGATGTTTGAATATTTTAGTCATATCACCTCTCTCCCTCCTTTGCTCTAACGTATACATATTGAGCTCCATTAATCTGTTCTCATATGCTTTCTGATGCAGTCCCTGCATCATTTTGGTTACCCTTCTCTGGACTGCCTCCATTTTGTTAATGTCCTCGTGCAGGTACGGCCTCCAGTACTGCACGCAGTACTCCAGATGGTGGCCTAACCAGTGTCTTGTAAAGAGAGATTGTTACCTCCCTCTTACGACTTGTGATACCCCTACTAATACACCTCAACATCTCTCTAGCCTTACCTACTGCTTTAGTGGTCTGCTTGGATGATTTCAGGTCATCTGTGATGACGATGCCCAAGTCTGTTTCTTCCCTTGTGATTGCCAGCAACTTCCCTCCTAACCTATAGGTGGCTTCAGGGTTTCTCTTCCCTATGTGCATGATCTTGCACTTCTTTGCGTTAAACCCCAGTTGCCACTTTTCCGATCATCTTGCCAGTTTATCCAGATCTCTTCTCATTCTGCCCACCCCATTTGGATCATCTACTCTGTTGTAGATCTTGGTGTCATCTGCAAACAAACAAACCTTACCCTCCAGTCCATCTGCAATGTCACTGATGAAGATATCGAAGAGTACTGGCTCCAGGACTGATCCCTGAGGTACCCCACTTGCGACTTGCATCTCTTCTGACTGTATACCATTTACCACCACTCTCTGTTTTCTACTCTCCAACCAGTTTGCCACCCAGTTGATTAACTTCTGACCCACCCTGAGCCTCCCCAGCTTATTAATCAATCTTTTATGTGGAACAGTATTCAAAGCTTTGCTGAAGTAAAGGTAGGTGACATCAACTGCACCCTCTTGGTCCACCACTCTGGTTACCCAGTTAAATCTATGAGATTAGTTTGACAGGACCTTCCTTTTGTAAACCCATGCTGTCTTGGATCCTGTTCTCCTATGGATTCCAGGTGTTGCACTATCTTTTCCTTAAGGAGTGCCTCTACAATCTTGCCCACTACTGAGCTAAGACTGACTAGTTTGTATTCTCCTGCCTCCTCCCTGCTACCACTCTTGTGGAGTGGGATCACATGAACCCTTCTCCAGTCTTCTGGGATCTCTTCTGTGCTCAGAGACTCACTTAACAGTTCTGATAATGGCTCTGCTAGTTTCACCCTTAGCTCCTTCAGGACCCTGGGATGTATGCCATCAGGTCATATTGCCTTGTCCATCCTGAACTTAGCGAGCTCTTGTAGGACCCTTTCTTTTGTGAAGGGACTTGTGCACACTTCCCTCCTCCCTGTCTCCATGGTGCTGAGCTGTGGGCCCTGCCCTACCTTCTCCTCAGTAAATACTGAGCTTAAGTATCTATTTAGGATAGATGCTTTTCCTTGGTCCTCCTCCACATACTCCCCCTTATCCCCATTTGATCTTAGCAATTCCCCCTCTGGACGTTCTCCTTTCACTAACGTATCTATAGAAAGTCTTGTCCTCTTCTTTTACTGTTCATGCTAGTGTTTCCTCGGTTTGGACCTTTGCCTGCCTTACTTCCTTCCCTGCTTCCCTTAGGGAAGTTTGGTATGCATCCCTATCTTTGTCCCGCTGTGTTCCCTTTTATTTTCTAAAGGCCAGCCTTTTGGCTCTGACCTCTTCTGCTACTGTTTTTGAGAACCAAAGTGGTTCCCTCCTTTTGCTCTTGCTTTTCTCCCAAACACAGTGGGATGTTGCTTCAAGTCTGCATCCATAATGCTTGCCCACTTTGCCAAATACTAACAGTGTTACCTTCAGCAAGTGACTTGATCTCCCTGTGCTTCATTCCACTCAGCTGTACAAATGGGTAGAAACAGGATCCCATTGGAAACAAGGTGTTACATCTCAACTAGGCTACCTTTGATAAATCAGTTATTGTTTTGTGCTGGTGTGTGATAGGGAAGATAACTGGTATGAGTGATATTGGGAATGCTCAATAGAGGACCCTTTTAAGGGTTCAAAAATTGAAAATATTTATTTGAACACTCTAGAAATAGGCTTTCTTTTATCAAAATAAAAAAAAAAACAGGCATATTGTCTTTATAACTGCAGCTTTTTCCCTCTATCTTGCCTTTCCAACAGGAAATATACAGCAGCTCCTCATTTCATAGTGGTTCCTTATAGGTCCACGTCTTTACCCCAGCCCTGGCCCCTGATCTTCCCCTTGTACTTGTCTGACCCCCTCTTGAAGCTGTTCATGGTTTTAGCTTGAACAACCTCTTCTGGCAGCTTCTTCCACCCTCTATAATCCTTTTCATGAAATAGTACTTCCTGGCAGCCCTTCTGAAATTACCCTCACCAACTTGCTGCCATTTCTGTGTTATACGTAGTCTCACTGGGCCTAAACAATAAGCCAGAATCCACCTTATTTATACCATTCAAACATCTGTAGGTATCTCTCATGTCTCCTTTCTCTCTCTCCTGGCCTCTAGCGAGTACATGCTTAGACTCTCCAGTCTATGTTCATATGTGTTCTTATTCTGTCCTTGAATCATCTTAGTGGCTGTTCTCTGCACAGCTTCTGGCTTGTTCACACCCTTCCTGAAATAAGGATCCCAGAACTGGACACAGTACTCCTGGTGCAAATGCACCAGGGATCTGTATAAGAGCAGTATGACTTCCTTACTCCTGTTACTGATCCCCCTGCTTATCCATCCCACCATTCTGTCTGCTTTCCCTGTTTTCTTACTGCATTGTGCAAATGACTTAACGGTTGAGTGTGAAAACTGACTGCTCCTTTTTTAATTTGGCTGCCATCTAAATTGGTACCCTTCAGGGTTCAGTTCTTGGTCCCCTGCTCTTCTGTCTTTATTAACTCTTTGTCTCCTAGCAAACGCCTGTAGTCAGCAGCAAAATGCACTGGTGTGTCCAAGAATGACTACAGAAGTCAGTTACTGACTTTCTGTGTGCCCTGGCAAAATCTGGAGATGTCACTTATATATTTTCACATATAATACAATATAATATAACATATATTTGATTGCATAGCACCGCTGGAAAGGTAATTTTGTGCTGAACAACTTTGCTGCAGATATTTTGTGTCTATCATGTGTACTTTAGGAGTTATTCACATTTGTTTATGGTATGGTGTGTATTGCTGAAATTTTGTCAATCAAGACTCATCTCAGCACCTTGAATAAAAGACACTTTTTGGGTATCTCAGCCAGTATAAAACAAAAACTGAATTGATTACAATTGATTGCATAGCACCGTTGGAAAGGTAATTGTGTGCTAAACACCTTTGCCATTGATATGTTGGGTGTAACATGTATACTTTAGGAGTTATATGCACTTGTTTATGGTATGGTGTGCATGGTTGAGATTCATCCCTCAAACCTCACCAAAGCACCTTGACTAAAATGGGGTAAAATGATGTTTCTTACTACAAAGATAGCTTTTTTTTGCAAACATAATATTAAAACTACGTCTAATGTCTGGATGATTAATTTGGTGTTGATATGTTACATACTTCCCAACACAGAATGGCTTATGTTGCCTTTTTAGTGAAAAAAATATATTTTTTGCTGTTTCTACAAGCATAGAAAAAAAAACCCTAAATTATTATTATTACTTGCATACCACCGTTGGAAAGGTAATTTTGAGTTGAACAACTTTGCCTCTCATACTTTGTGTCTAGCACTTACGATTCTTGAGCTATTCACATTTGTTTGTGGCATGTTGACTATGGCTTAATTTTGCTTAGAAAGGCCCAGGATTCACTGTTAATAGTATACAGGAGACAAGAGGTGCACCTTCAGAGAGCTCCTGTGGAGGCAATGAGTTAATACTCTCCCTAGTGTCTCTTCCTCTTATTCCTCTCTTTTGTGTGCAGATGACACAGTACTATATTATAGTTTGAAAATCTTCTCTGACCTAAGCTGCCTGCTAAACTTTGATTTCCTTATTACTCTGGCTTGGCTTGTCCTTAATAAACTGGTTCTCAGTTTCGGTCCAACAAAATCCATGCTGTTTGTCCCATGCTGGTTGTCCCTAACTGGAAACTCCACATGAGCTCAAAGTTTTTAATAGTGTCCTGCACTGATGGTTCCATACTTGAAAATGAGTGTAATTTTGGACCTACTCACATAACGTTACTTTCATATTACTGCCGTCTGCAAGTTGAATAAGTCTAATTTGGATCTTACCTACAGAATCAGGCATAACCTTCCTCCCAAAGCTCATCTAGTGATTGCCCATGGTATCCTATCCTACTTGCATTATGGTGTATTTTAATATCTTCAAAGGAAATCTGTAAATATTTGACATAGCATACAATAATATATATCATTTTCTCACTGTGGCTTGGCTATCTCTTGTTAATAAGCACTCAAGTATGTTTGACTATTTCAGAGATAAAATACTCAGGTCTTACCTCAGGTACCATTTTCCTTGGCTGAACTTTTCCATTGCCCTTCTAATACTTACATGCCCAGGTCATCTAATACGTCTGTATTTTGTGTTTCCAAACGTTCTACCAACTTGCAGCAGCAAGCCTTCTCTTTCTACAATTCACATTTCTGGAATACTTTGCCCTTGAAACTGTGAACTGTGTGCACACACCTTCTATTCAGAATTAAGTTCAGGAATTATCTGTGTCCATATGTATCTGCTTTCTACATATGTCTGTACATGCACATGACACTCATGCAAGTGGTTAATCTATATCATATACATCATCATGCTTTGATTCCTTTTTTCTGCTTAGTATTTTGCTGCTACCTTGTTATTTGGCTTTTGTTTTGATACTACACTGTTATACCATATTTGGCTAGCAACATTTTACCACTATTTATTTCAAGGTATGTTACAAGTTATTGCTGTTATTACCTGTAGTACTACATTGCATTGTGCACTACTACTTATATTTTTCAGTTGTTTTGACCTCCCTCACCCTAGAAAACTGCTATATTAACAGTAGATTAGCATGCAGATGACCTTCTGACTGCAAAAATAAAGGTCCTTAGTACTATTTTACCAGTTAGCCTTCACTTTAGCAGTCATTTTGAGCCGATGCTAATGTTTAATACTGTTAACATGTTTACTGTTATTAGAATTTAGCCTTCAGTTTAGCAGTCATTCTGATCCAGTGCTAATGTTAAATACTGCTAACATGTTTACTGTTAACAGTCATTAGCAATCAGAAACAGTATAAAGATTTCACAGAACAATAGTATCAGTGCATGGACAGCAACCTAAAATAAATACAAATAGTTACTGAAGATCGTGACATATGACTCCACAAAATCTTCAACTGGACTTTAAAACACACGTAGTTTTGCAAGAACCTTGTTTTCATTGAGCAAACAATTCCTTGATACCCGTGTTGACACCCTTTCACAGAGTTGGAAAATATCTAGCAGACTCCATGAGCACCAGTACTGAATGCAACTGAATCAGTAAAAGTTGCTGAAATGCTTGTTTATAAACATTTTTTCAAATTACTTTTCTTGCTATGCTTAAGAAAATTCAGAACAGCTTACAGCAGATTAACAGCATATTTTTTTTATCTTTAAATGATTAAATATAAACATTATAATAAGATTGAACATGCTGGCCCACTGGTGCAGAGGCATGGTGACCATCTGTGTCACTGACGACCTTGGTTCAGGAATGGACCCGGGATTTCGGAGGACTGGCCGGGGGGAGAAGGATCAATCATCCTCAGGACAGCTCTCGTTCACTGGGGTGAGGGTGGGTAGTATGACTGGCACTTGTCATCCTTTGGCGGAGGCCAGGAGAGGGGGTGCAGTGGGTACTGACATAGTTCAGAGGGCCGGGACAGACGTCAGTGTCAGCCTGCAGTGTCATTGCATGTCCCATCCCTCGGGGAGCATAGCAGCAAAAATGGTCCACCAACTAAATGAAGTTGCCTGGACCTTGCTGCATGCCCCTGACCCTCACCACCAATATCACTTAAGGCCTGCCAGGAAGCTGACGGCCCCACCCTGGGTGAGTAAGCTGGACTGTTGAAAACCTCCCCCTCTGCCTAGTACCATAGCAGCAGTTCTGCCAGGGAGCCCTGCCGCGGGGGTTGGGGAGAGCTGTGGTGCTTGGGTGGAAAGCGGAGCTCGTGGGATGCTTGGTGGGGTAGCAGTAGGGTGGTAGGACAACTTATGTAGGTCAGGTAGGTCCCTTCCAAAACTAATTATAAGATTGAACCATTTTATAAAGTTTAACAATGCGGGACAACATGCCAGCGCAGTGGTAGTGACTGCTTGCAACACTGACAATATGAGTTGGTAGTGAACTCAGGCTATAGGAAGACTAGGCAAGGGGGTGTGGAGAAGGATGAGCATCCCAAAGACTGCTCTCTTTGTCTGGAGTGCAACAGGCACTGGCACCTGGTAAACACTGACCCTGGTAATGGATACCTGACTAGCAGCTCTCTGCAACTTGTTTTCACAGAATTGATATTGGAACACTGTGGCCAAGCTTCAAGGCAGGGTGACATCACTGGAGACAGTACTGCTGCAGATAGAGGAAGGGCTGGGGACCTTCATAGGTCACAGTCAGACTCTGAAGAAGCTGATCCAGGGAATGCGGCCTGCCGGCACAGCAGCAAGGTGTCCCGGATTTGAGAATGGACACAGGTGTTAGAGGGCTGTCTAAGTGGAGAAGGATTGAGCATCCAAGGGATGGCTCTCCTTCTTCAGGAGGAGGAAAGGCTAGTGTCCGGCACAACAGAGCCCATGGCAGAGGCAAACCTGCAACATTATAATAAGATTGAACTACTTTACAAAGTTTAACAATGTGGGCCAGCATCCGGCCCTGTGGTGCTGAGGGTTGAGGAGCTGGATGCCACACCTCATACCACAATGGTGACCCAGGTTCAGAAGTGAGCTCAGGATGCCGGGTGTCGGTGGGGGCAGGTGAGGATTGAGCGCCCGTATGGGCTGCTCTCCTCTCCATGGGGTCGGGTGGGACTGCTCGACATGCCAGCGGCTCCTGGTGGAGACCGGGGATGCTGCTGCTGCATGTCTGGCTGCACGTAATTAGCGTGCCTTGATGTGGGCAGGGATTGCTATGTGTCCTACATCAGGGATGTGCACACACACGGGAGGGGGGTAGAGTGAACAGTAAAAGGAAAATACCAGTCTGCGAGGGTAGGCGACGGCACCTGCCCCCATCCCCAATGCCGGGCCCATCCAATATGACCTTCCAGATTCCTCCACCTGGGTCCTCTCTCATGTCGGGGTCTGTCTCAAGGAGCACCCAAAGAGGAGGGACAGCCCCACCCCAGAGGGGTTAAAGCTGGGGCTACCAACAGTGGAGTAGAGGAGGACGAGAGAGGAGGTACAGATGGAGGACTTCAGGCTGGGGAGGATCAGGCAGGATGCCTGAGAGAGGCCCCCCAGACCATGACCAGAAGGAAAAAGAGTTAAAAAACAAACAAAAAAAAAACAGTGTGGGCCAGTACACCAGTGCAGTGGTAGTGACCGTTTGTAACACTGACGATGTGGGTTCAGTAGTGAATTCAGGCCATTGGAGGACTGGGCGAGGGGGTGTGGAGAAGGATGAGCATCCCAAAGACTGCGCTCCTTCTCTGGAGTCCACCAGGCACTGACATCTGGTAGACAATGACTCCTGGTAATGGATGCCCAACTAGCATCTCTCAACAACTTACCATTGCAGAACTGATATGGGAACACTGTAGTGGAGCTTCAAGGCAGGATGACATCACTGGAGACAGTTCAGCTGCAGATGGAGGATGGGTCAGGGACTTTCTTAGGTCAGTGTCATGCTCTGAAAAAGCTGGTCTGGGGTGCTGGGCTGCCGGCACAGTGGAAAGGCATACTATGGGAACAGACTCAGGTATCAGAGGACCAGCTGGGTAAAGAAGGATTATGCATCCAAAGGACTGCTGTCATCCAGGGGAAGGGGGGGGCTAGTGTCCAGCACAATAGAGACCAATAGAGACCCCTGACAGAGGCAAACATAAAATATTATAATAAGGCTGAGGGATCTACTGCAACTGGTGCCTAGATGTCTGAGAGGTGGAACAGACTTTGGGCTTGACCTATGGATGTCATTGCACATCCCAGCTCAAGGGGAATACTGCAGCAGCAAGCAACCGGTCCCCAGGCATGATGCCTCTGCTCCACTGCTGTTCCCACTGCCCTTTCTTGCTCGCTAGGGAGTCTCGCTCCCACATTCCCACCCTGGGGGGGCGCCCTTTCTTGTCCATTGGCAAGGGGTGCCTGCATGGCACCCAGACCAGGGGGATATTCCAGGGCATGATGGGATGGTGCAGAATGGGGGCTAAGCTCCTGTGGTAGGGATTTGGGGCCTGGGTCAAAACAAACGCTGGTCCAGGCAACAAAGGCAAAGCTGGCATCTACATTGCACTCCCAGACGTGGTCAGCTAGGTCGTCACTTAGGTGGCAGTAGTGCAGCAGAAGCAGTGACTCACCCTCTAGTATGCTCAATCCTCCTTCCTCCAGCTGACTCCTAATGATCAGGGCTCACTTCCGAACCTGAGTCACTGGCATTGTGAGTGGTAGCACTACTGCTGCGCCAATGGGCTGGTCCTTAGACCATTTTTCATAATTTCTTTTGTTGTAGTAGGTTCATATATCTGGCAACATCATTCCTCTTTTCTCCCATGACACAGAAGTCCTTGGGGAGGAGGGGGCAGTAGAGAGCAAAAAAAGGTAGCATGTATTATCAGCTTGACTCTGCAAAGTAAGCATTTACACTTCTGGGTCATTATAAAAGTGAAAGGTACAGGTATCCAGTGAAAAGAGTGAGCACAAAACAGTGAAGAAACAAGAGTGCTTCAAAAATAGCAAATGTAATTTTGACGACCTTGTGTTAATAGCGCTTGTTTATTTGAGCTATGATAGTGTTGTTTAGCACTGTAGGGAGTACAGGTAAAGAGCAATGTAGTTGTCAGTGTCTAGGGAAAGCTGTGCTGGCTCTGTAGCCTAGAGATTAGAGTCACCAGCTTTGTGAAGGGTTGCTGCACCCAGATCTGGGTTCAGATCTCAATGCTACTGATTTTTGTATGTCTGGCACCCACCCTCCCTCCACATTCCCCCTAGCTCCCTCCAGAGTAACCTGTCCATCCACAACCCAATGCTAACTCCCCTCACCACCTTCTTCCTCCAGCCCCATCACCCCACAGTTTACACAGGACAATCAATCCCTCCGTAGTCATCTTCAGCACCCTTGATGTCTCCAGAGTCCCCACCATTTATACCACCTGCACACATGGTACCACCAGTGATACCAACCAAGAGAGGTTTGTGCAAGGAGCCTGATCAGGCACCTGGAAGGTAAATGCAGTATCAGGAGGAAAGTCAGACAGTGCAGTTCTGGTTGCTGAGAGAGTGGTCAGCTAGAGGGATGCTGGACTTAGGGCTGGTCCAGTTGCAAGGAGTTTTGGGGGAGTAGAGGGTGGTTTTGCTGTAGAGTGGTGGTTCACCTACAGGGATGGTGGTAAGGAGGTTAGTCCAGCTGCAGGGATGGTAGCTGGCTAAGAAGGGGAGGGTGGTGTTGTGGGGGGGGAGTAGAGCATGCAGAGTAAAAAAGAACTCTCTAAGATCCATGGTTTGTTACCACGACAACCATCATAGAAATAATGTTGTCATACCTGTCTTATGCTCTTAACACAAATGTCACCTCAGTGATGGCATGTTTACTAAGTCACTATAATTTATGGCTCAGGACTGACATCTATGCCATTTGCACTCATTTGATCTCCCTAGGGTATATTCATCTTCTGAAGAATTGAGTAGCAAAAGCAGGACTTCACAGAAAACGAGATACCTCATCTTCATTTTACAACCCTAGGTAAGTAAATGGTTAAATAAAGTCAGTCCTCTAAGATGTACCCTCATGTATTCATCCTTATGACCCAAATTTATTTGCATAAATAATTTCAAACATCTTGAAAAACTGACAGATTGCACTTGTCTGTTGCCATAAAATCTAAACAAAACCCCTTCATTTCCCATAATCCCTTGGCTTCTTGGCAGGATATACTGTAATACTGCCAGAATGATTCACTTTCTTGCTGCTCTGAAAACAGGCTAGACCAGTTGGAACTGGTTTGTGATCTGAGCTGGATGCTTGTTAGAAGGCCTGCCTAGAGAAAACATAAGAATTTTCAGGTATTTTTCTACAGTTTTTTGAAATTTAACTCAGAAAAGAGTTTATTATTCTAAGAAGAGTTGCAGAGAGTGTTTTAGCTTGACTGCATTGTGCTTCTGGAGCTAGTTTCCTGCTGGTCTGTGTCAGATTTCATTCATACTTCCTTGCTGTAAATAAGATTGATTGGTGCATGCTTTGTTTTCCTGCATTATTAAAGTTTAGTCTGACAGAATATGGCCTTTCAGACCAAGAAATGTGTGCATTCTTTGTTTTTACTACATTTTTAAAGTTTTGTCTTACAGAAAATGGCCTTTCAGACTAAGAAATGTGCAACAGCACTTACTATTGCATGTGTTTGTGTGTGGGAGAGGGACTAGTTTGCTTTCACTTGCAGTGTTTGTAGCTGCTGTGGGTATCATGTTGCAAGCTTGATTGTTAGCTGAAGAAATTGTTGTAGCTGTATGTGAATAACATTTTGTGAAAGAGAACAGTCTACACCACCAATGTCTGACATGGATTTTATGCTTTTTATGAACTGTTGTTTTTATAGTGTTCTTTTTAAATTATTTTTCTTATACTGTAGTCAATCACTTAACCTGTAATCTACCCAGCTATAGAAATTAGTGTTTAGAAGCAGGATCACACTAGAAATGAGATCTGTCCTGGGTAAAATGAAGTACAGCATAAAATAAAAATATTTAAAAATGCATAATATTCAGTAGGAGGGAAAGCAGATTTTTTTAATCTGTTCTTTGTAACCTTCCCCCAGCCCAACACCTTATTGTCCTAGTCACTTTATAACTATTTAGGTTTAGCTATACAGCTGAAGTAGGAAAGAACTTGGGTGCATTTGCAAGTGATGGGGTATGTTGGCATCTGTGGCACGAATATAGCTAGTGTACCCCCCAACGATGGTGTTCTGTACCCCCCCAACAATGGTGGTGCTAGGACTTCATATCCAGTTTTCCTGCTTTCTAGAACTTTTTACTTGTACTAACATATTTCTCTCTCTCTCTCTCTCTCTCTCTCTCTTTTTAACAGGTCTACAGAGCGCCATACAACCCATCAGATAAGTATTATTTACCTTTTTTCACCTGTCCTATCTGTAGTCTTATCTTTCTCAAGAACTATGGATCCTTTTTGATCACTCTGTTTATTCTTATTTTACATGTGCCCCATTTACAGTACATTTTATGGATCTCTCCTCTAAGTTCACTCAGAAGCAGGTATGAACTACCTTTAATTACTGCCTTTTCTAAACTGGGGTGAACTGTATTGTGGGGATTTCTTCCTCAGGCCCTACTTACATTGCTTTTGTTGATCCTCAAACCATTCTACTCATACAAAGGGTAACCCTTTACAGGTCTTACAGACATAATGCCTTACCTATTGCGTGAGTGGAGTCTGATTTGGGTGTACTGGGGTTATGTGTGTGTAATTTATTTTTAAGGTCCTAAGGAACTCGAGGTTCATCATGACACTGTAACCATTGCTTCTGGGATGAATAAATATGATGTAAAAATGTGTATTTGAAGGCCTTCTCTAGGCAAGGCAATTTTATTTCTAAGGTGCCCAATCCCAGAGGCTCTGGGCGTCATACATGATAAGAAAAAAATGCATAAAATACAAAACACAATTATAACAGCAGCAAGGAAGTTAAAATCAATGCTGTACAAATTGAATTACTTATAAAGTTAGCTATAATACAGTAAAAGATAAGACATTTTATTCTGTGAAAGCCTGGCTGAAGAGGTGGGCCTAAATCCTTAAGCCTCTGCTTAAAGACAGCAATCGAGGGGACCTCCTGGATTGCAGATGGAAGCGCGCTCCACAGGGTCAGCCCAGAGACACTAAATGCTCAGTCACCAGAGGGCTTGAGCTGAACACTGGGAACATACAGAAGGCCCCTCGAGGAGGAACGGACAGATCGGGCAGAGGTCACAGGCACCAGGAGACAAGTACCCACAGTACTACCCAATAGGTGTGCTCAAATTTTTTGTAATCCATTCTGTCAGTTCCTCAGGTTTTCAGAATTTCCAGTTAAGAGTCTGATTCTGTTTTGTCTCCAGTTAAGGCATAGGAATGAAATCTGTAGTGGTATTCACAGTCAGTCTTTGGAGTTGATTTGATTAAGCAGCATGTAATCTGTATCTGATCCATTTTTTTGAGTGCTCTGGATTTTTTTTGCTTTTGGATATTGTGATTTCCCTATTATTAAGCCAAAGTCAAATGTGTACCACACCTCTTCAGTGTGGTGAGTGGTTGAGTGTAAGGATATCTGCCACTAGTCGAGGTAATGGAAACTGCTTTTACAGTTCTCCTAGTAGATCCCTACAGTGGTGTCATGTCCATTTGACCCTCACTTATGGTATGCTTGGGTTGGCAAGTAACTTGCAGGCATCCTGATGCTGTTTTGAAAGTTTCTGCCCAGCCAATGTTGCCCCTGGTGTGCCATTTAGCAGGTATAGTGGCTGAATTAAATAAAACAGTTGTTTTAAAAGGCAGTCAGGAAACCACTAACCAGTACAGAAAACATAGCTGCCATCAACAGATTAGATTCAATGCTGTGCCTGACAAAAAATGTGACCTGGTTGTGTCTGTATGAATTAATATTGCACTTTGTCTGGAAAATGCCTTCATTTGAAAAAGCCAGAGATGTAACACAGATGTTCCTACTTTTGATGGGGGGCTGACACCCTAATCAGATCTGAGGCTCCCGTATTGCTTTCTGTGTGCCCAGAGTTTGAGTAGAAGGGGTAGCCAGTGGCAAGTTGCAGAGGAAGAGAACTGGTGTGTTGCTGATAATGTCTGAGGGTCTGTAATTCTGTGTTACCCAGAGCAAGTTGGGGGAAGTTAATGTTATCCACCCTCTTGCACTGGGACACAAAGATGAAAACAGCTCCTCGAACTTGGTTCAAAGACACATCGATGCAAACTTTTCTCCCAACTTGCTCCTGGTCAGTATGTAAAACAAACTTCTCTCCATCCCCCACATTTTCTGTGGGGAAACAGAAAGCAATGCAGGCTCTCAGATTTTGCAGGGGGGGAGCCTTGGACACTATGTGTCTTTGAGCAAGTCCTAATGTCTCTTGATTTTTGCACAGAGAATGGCAAGTTGAGTGGTGGGGGCTGCATAATGCACTAACCAAGTGGGGGGGTCATTTCCTGAGCAAGTCTGAGGACCTCAGACCAAGTTGTGGGTGTGTTGGGTCACATCATATTGCCTACACTGCACAGTGTGTGATCCCCCATAAATTTGCTCTGTGGAAGCAAGCAGAGACCCTCAGACTTGCTCAGGAACACAGCCATGCCACTCCCCCAAACTTGTTCTGGGCAAGCAACAGAAACCCACAGGCTTGTTCAGGGAAGCACAGGATGTGAGCCTGCCCCCTCCACCCCAGTGCAGACTTGCTCTAGGGAGGCAGTCCTTTCTGTTTACCCCAAACACAAGTTTTCAGCTGCTGTTCAGGGAGCATCTGACTTGTCCAATCCTACAAGTCCAAGGGAGGCTGTCTGCATTTGGTACAGTAGGGGGACTGTCCATGTTGGTGGCATGGGCACACAGTTGCTGTGGGTTTGGTGGGGCAAGGGGACTGTCTGTATCTGGTTGGGTCGTGTGACCATCCATGTTTGGTGGGTCAGAGTTGGGAGTGGCTGTGCTGATGGGGTGGGGAAAGTGGCAGTGCTGGTGGCTTGGGGTGGGGAGAGTGACCATGCTAGTGGGGTGTGGACATTGGTCATGTTGGTGGGGTGGGGCTAGTGGCTGTGCTGGTGGGATGGGGTGGGGAGAGTGGCTGAGCTGGTGGGATTGGGTGAGGAGAGTGGCCGTGCTGTAAGATTCTACATTTATACACATTGTTACTTGGATAAAGGTATTTATCACACTCCATTTATGTCCACCCCATTGCATAAATTTATTTATATTTACAGCTCATCACAGCTATTTCTATTTACTGCTCTGTGTTTTTAGTTATAGGCTCTCCTTGCCCTTATGCTGTTCTTTTCTTCCCCCAATCCTTTAGTAGTCCTTGGTGCTCTGACATTAGCTGCTGTGCAGCTCTATTGTGTGCAGTTCTTGCTGTTTCTATGACTTCTTAGGGAGCCCAAATATTCCTCCCTGCCTGCCTCCCACCACTACCTTAAGCCCATTTCAGGCATTGGTCTTTGGCTACAGTACAGCTTTACCTTTGTGGCCCCTATTCTGTGTGTCTGCTCTCCATGTCCCTTCATACTAGGCCCCTAAGGGTACTCAGCCACCATGTGGCTTAGCTGACAGTTCCTGCCTCCTACTGCTGCCTGCCCACCCCTCTGGACCTTCTTAACCATCCCCTCCTTTGGACCCTCTTAACCAGCTCCTCGGGGGAGGAGGGGGGAGGTCTTCACATAGCTGCTTTGTGGCTGATTGGTAGAGGGAGGCATATTTGCCCTAGCCTCCACACCCTCCCAAAAATATCCATCTTCTTTCCCACCCACATGGAGTAGGTTACAGCCTGAACTCCATACAAGCTGGGACTGGGAATTGAAAGTGCCTGCAAGCACTGTCACTCTAACGCAATAGCGCTAAACTGATGGTTGCATAGCAACAGCCACAGCATTTCTGATCGGCAGTTTTCTGCCCAGCCTACCTGCTTGCTACATACAGTTAGGGCCCAGGGACACTGTTTCCTCCAACCCCCCCACTGGATGCCAGGGAAAGGTTAAACAGAATAACAAAAAAAAATATTTGCCACTAGCCACAAGGAAGTTGTCCCACTACACCACCAGGGCTATACCTTTAAAACACTGGCCTCCTGGGACAACTCAAGACACCTGAACCACCAGCGTCTTCTTTTTAAATGAGGCAGGGACCACTAGCCCAAGAGCACCCCACTAGCCCATTAGGGCTACTACTTAAATCTGCTGGTCACCAGCAGGCCAACTAGTGACACTAAGGGGGTTTTGCTGAGCCCTCAATATCTCTTTATTACAAGGTATTAAATAAGCTGAAAAAACTGATTAGTAGTTCTTTGCGTGAAAGTGCTAATCAGCTGTGAAAATGCACAGCACTTAGCACAGAATGATTAGCAAAATTGAAAAAATATATATGTTTTTTATTCATTTTGTTCACTGTGTCAGGGAATTACTCAAAAAATGGTCAAAAATGATTTGCAGTCTACTGCTATGCATTTTTGGAGATGGTTAGCATTGCCCCCTGTTTTGTGTAGCATTTTGCTATGCTATACCAGCTATTTAATATCCTGTATTATTTTCTTAGCTGCCTGTGTTTTTATTTCCTATCTATGTTTTCCTTACTGTGACTTTAAGTGTGTCTTTTCCTCTAAAACTCCCCTTCCTTTACTCCTGTGCTGTACTGTATCCCTTTTGTTTTTTTGTTATTTAGTATACTTTTTGATCATGGCCACCCAGACCCCGCTGCTCCACTTCACACGCTCTCTCTCTGTCGCTACTATATGTTCCCCATAGTAATCTCTTTTTTCTCTTTATTTCTACAGGTCTGGTCAGACTGTATACCATCAAATAAGTATTGTTGTTTAATTCCACCCCCCCCCATCTCTCCTCTAGGACCACTGACCCTTTGTGTCTCCTCAACCTTCTCTGTTCTTCCCTTTCAGGTCATGCCAGAATTCCCCAAACCAAGGACACTGCAACTCTGGATTACCTGTCTGATGAGGCAGGAAAGACCAATTTAATTACCTAACTGCCCTGTTGGGTGTGTGGCATATAACAAGGTACTCACTCCACTGTAATGTGTAGCAACTTGCTTTGTGTTATTTGTGGCCTGGAAAGGAAAGCTATTTCAGCTTTGTCTCCACCTGGTGTTTGTTTGAGGTCTCCACTTACCAAATTGGACTTTGCTTACTTATGAGATTTGATAGTAGAAGGCTCCAAGGTGGTAAGGATGCAGGCATGTGTAGAGACTATTGAGCCCCACTCCATGCAGAACAAGCTGTTAACCTCACACTGACCACACAAAGTGTGAGATTACCAGTGCATTCAGCAAGAGGATGGGTTTGTTACATATAATTATATGGCAGGTTGTTTCTAAAACATACAAGTGACAGGCAAACCCCCTCATGAGTGCTGATTTCAAAACAGCACCCGGTACTTTAAAAAAAATTATTTTTACTGGATGTTATTTTGAAATCTGTACTCTTCTGGTGCATATGGGTCATGCTGGCATTCAACACAATTAATGAGCCATTAAAACACATATGGGTCATGCTGGCATTGTGCGTGATTAATGGGCCATTAAAATACAAAAAAATACCATTAAAAGAAAATTGGCCATTAAAAGGGTGATCAAACTGTAATGGTGCCATTATTTACGTACTGATTAAGGGGATAGTGGCTTGGGTGCTGTTCATAGTTGCATGGCAAGAAATCTGAATTTAAAGAGTGGCATGCTGTCAAATGGCATGAAGGAATTTCACATTTACTCAGTTACTGATTTTAGAAGCAAACCGTCTGCACTGGTGACAAAATGTAGACATTCACCTTGATCATGATTTGTGCTTGAAGAACATTTCACAAAACAGGTAGAACAAAGACTGTCTCAAAGCAATCCTTATGATCCTTGGAGACTAGGACAGAAAGGGGAGATATGATAACACCTGCGATTTTGTAAAGGGGATTAACTGGTAACTAGGTGAATGTGAGAACTATTCAAGTTGGTACATCAAGGTAATATGGGTAAACTTGAAGGTAGGATGTAGGTTGAGAGGTCTATTTAACAAAGAGGGCGGTGGATCCATTAAAATTTGCCACTCACAAGTAGGAGGTTTAAGAGGTACATCAGGAAGTCTATTAAACAGAGGGTGGTGGATGCATTGAAAAGTCTTTCTGGTATTGGATGGTGGATCCATTGAAAAGTCTTTCTGGTATCGGATGGTGGATCCATTGAAAAATTGTCCAGATGATGCCGTGATAACAATTAGTTGTTCCAAGCAGAGACACACATAAAAGGGCACAAAAACCAGGCACTGGATAGTGGATCCATTGAAAAATATGCCAGGTGATGCAGAGATAATTAATTGTTCCAAGTAGAGACAAATGGAATGGCGCCAAAACCAGGGTGGAGGTTGGAGAGTGCTAGGAACCAGGAGAGATGGTATGTGCCAGAGTTGACAGGGGATTCTGTCAAACTAGATAATCATGCTCTACTACCAATCTGTTTGCATGCTTTTTAAAATTATTTATTTTTACTGCAGAATCTCAATGTGCATGTGCAATGACAAACACAATGGGAGATCTGGAACATCAGTATCATTGCTTTTGAACAAAGATATGCACATTTTGTAATCATTTACATACAATAATAAGAATGTACAGATAAGCAGGGTACTGTGGGCTCTATGTACACTCGTTTGCATTTTAAGTAACATGCAAGAAATTTCAATGCAGACACAAAAGTTTGAGACTGACCATAGAACATTATTTTCAGTTTAGTTCTAAAGTGTTATATTTTGGTCATTCCCTTATTGACACTTCTGCATTTTGGCAGATCGAGGTCTGCGATAACATCCTTGAAGAAGACAATGTTTAACATCCTTCAAGAACACTGAAAAATGTATGAGAACATGGGATTTATGCATGGACTTATCATGACTCTGGGCACAGTAGGTGAGCACCATTTTATTTTCTTAATATTGGGAAATTTCTTGGGAGATGCAAAGCCACTTTGAGGTATGGGTTACTGCCTGATAACAGCACTTCTTGCTCAATGAAAAATTCCAGTTGCAGAAGGTGTTACTCTAGCCAAATACTGTGAAATAGATCAAATGACCTGATATCATGGTGCTGAGATCAGGCAAACACTTTGATTTATTATTGATGCATAATTTATGTGGACATTGGACATTTCACAGGATAAGGCTGTGTCACGATACAGGTTTCCGGACACTATTTATGTACAAGTTGAAGGTAAAATGTATGCCATGCTTTTCAAGCCTATAAATGACTACATATTTAAGGTTAAAAATTCTGTATTGGACTGGGATGTAATTATTAAAGGTTAAAATTACTGCTTCTGACTGGGATGGGATAGTTAAGTGAAATGTAACATTAAATGTCACTTAACAGTAAAAGTTCAGTCCTAAGCAATATTTTTTACCTTACATATCCATTCAGTAGCAGTACTTTTAACCTTAAATATATACAAATCATATGTAAGCAGTAAAGTATACTGCTAAAAAGCAATCCTTGACCATCATCCAGACTGCTACAAAGCATTCATAAGCAGTAAAGTATATTGCTAAACAGCAGTCCTTGACCGACATCCAGACTGCTAAGACTGCTATGAAAACTGCTGTCTTAGGCTTCTGATCTAAATATTTGTTTATTAGCTTTTGGTAACCGGGTAAGTGCACTAGGCAATAGTCCTGCCTATTTTCAGGCATTTTACAGTGATGACATCAGGACAATTCAGTAACAATAAAAATAGGTACAGTCACTTACAATCTGGGTGGAGATACATGATATAAATAATAAACAGTACAAATTATACAATCACAATAGCTAGATACAACAAGATAGATAATTCCTAGAACTCTATAATTATAGGAGAAATAGGAAGGGGGCTTCCAATTAATTGCAGTTGCAGTTATCTAGTGCATAGAGGTGGAAGAACAGCGAACACTTGAAGGAGAGGTGGGAGGGGGAGTGTTTAACCAGGGGGGAGTGAGTTCCAGAATTTAGGAGCAAAATAGGAGAAGGCCTGTTCCCCAATTTTTGTAGTGCAAGGACAAACTGATAGCATGGGGACGGATGAGGACCTGAGCGAGCGATGTCATGCTATAGACAGGCTAGCTTAAAGCTTTTGACTGTGAAGGCCATCAAAATAACTAATACATTCTTGTTAACATGGCAAAACAGTTTGAAGGCCAATTCCATGCTAATTTCATGCTAATATACTGCCAAGATGAAAATAGTCTGACTGCTATTCGGAGGTTAGGCAAATGCCTTCCATTTGGGTAAGGGCTCCTGTTTGTTTTGTACCCTCCCAGGTCATGCCTGAAAAAAAGGCATTTATTTGCCTAGTGTATATACCTAGTTAACAAAAACTAAATTTATAAATAGGTGGTTGAAAGGATTTTGAAAAATAATTGGGACAGTTTAGGAACAGATAATAAATGATCAGAGTTCGTGAATAATCTGCCACAAATGGTTTACAGGAGGCAGAAGAACATTATGACCATATCAGTCCACAGTGCCTTTTTTTTGCAGAATTGTGTAATAACCAGCCAAGAAACTGGTTGCCACCTCTCTCTGATGGATGCAGGCCATGTGTTCACTGTAAATATTGTAGTTATATCAGCACCACAGATGTTTTTCTCAACTAGAAAACAGGTAGAACTGGAAAAAAAGCCAGGGGTTTTACTGTACAACTAATGGCATGTTATATATGACCACATGTGCATTTGGGGTTCTCTAAATACATAAAATGAAAAGGCAATTTAAATTTCAAAATAAGGTTGAATGAGCATATTCAAGCACGGTCAGGGGACTTAGGATTATGCATTGGCAAACCACGTGAAAAGAATGGTGGGGTAACAGGAAGCATTCAGTTAGATTAGTGAAGACAGAGACCATATCAAAATTAAGGAGAGGAATAGATTTGCACCCAGTCATGTTGGATCTATTGTATGTTCTCAGTGCAAATAAATAGCCTGGACTAAATGGGAGACTTGAAATCATTTCTTTTTAGAAAGAGAATTAGGTTACATGGTCTTTCCCTCCTCTAGTTTATTCCTGAACACACACTTTTGTTTATTCGTGAACACACTTTTTTATTTCCCCTATATCTGTTATTATGATTATTTAGTAAATTCTAAGACTTGGTCCCTGTAGTCCTCCTTTTCTTCAGCACCCCACAGACATGTGGCTCTCAGTAATCAATTATTTTGACATTAAGATCATTCGCAGTTCCAATTGTAGTCTTAGCAATTACCTCCCCTCCCCATGCTAAGATCAACGGTGAGTGAATAGGTAGATAAATGGGGCTGATGACAAATAATAATTTTTTTTGTGTTTGTCTCTGTTTTTCCTAGGTTGTAGGTTCGAGATTTCAGCTCCGAATGTCATTTATCACAAAGGATGAGCAGCTAAGCTCCTGGAATTACAGAACATAGGAAATTACTCTAGTCCCCAATTTTTATATGTGGCTAAATACTTCTTGAAAATGAACAACATAGCAAAAAAAATTCTCAAATCTCAGTGTACAATACAATATGAGCTTTCAGAAATTATTAAGTCAGTGTCTTACTTGGGACTAATCTGATTGGTTGGTTTATTGATTGATGCCATTCCTCCATGTAAGTTGGTGATACTGTTAATCTTTCCATCCTTGCATTGGTAGTGAGTTGGACCTAACAAGATGAGTTTTTTTTTTTACATTTTTATCTCTTTATCCTGACTATATGTGTATTATAGGCACTTGGTCTGATGACTTCTGGAGCATTCCTTGAAAAAGAGACTTCATGCAAAACATGTTGGGAATTGGAGTTTACCTGTTTTGTTACATGTTTCCTGTGAGAATTCATTATTTTTTTTAACCAGGAGAGATGCACTAAGCTGAAAGCTTGTTTACAGGTGTGACCTGGGAGCACAAGGAAGTTAAGTGACTTGCTCAGTGTCACATAGTATGCAAATGGAGGCTGTTGGATTCAAACCCAGGTCTCCAGGTTTGCAGCTCAGAGCCTTAAACCAGTGCGCTATACTGTCTCTCACTTTACACAGACAAAAGCCTTTTTGTACATTTTATTTTTATTTATTTGAACAATCGGATTTACAACCTTTGAGCCAGAGGCTCATTTACAAAGGTACCTCGTCACAGAGAGGACAAACAGTGTTACAATATTATGGAGAGGTTGACATATAGATTTACACAGATTATACACATTTGAATATAGACATTGTTGCAATGTTACATTTCACATAGTTACATTTCGCATAGTTACATAAGTGCAGATATCTGGCACAGGGGAAGAAGGAAAAACCAAGAGGGAGTGGGGAGGGGGGAGAGGCGGAGGAGGCAGTCTGGAGGTTTTTGTCGAAGTGCATGCTGTCCAGGGGACTTTGTCAGTGTGCCCATGGTGATAGGCGAGCGGCCTGTTTGAGACAGGTATAGCAGCAGGTGTTGAACAGGTGGTTCCAAAGGGCAGTTTTGAAGGCAGCAATTTTGGGAGTATTGGTGATGGTAGCTGGGAGAGTGTTAAACCAGGAAGGGGCTCTGTAGCAAAAGGATCTCTGAGCTTGAGAAGTCCTAGTTCTGGGTACCAGTAGAGTGAGCTTGTCCGAGCTATGGGTGGAGACTGTGTGGGAGGTATGTTTGAGTGAGACAGATACCCCGGGGGGGAGCCCGAGCAGAATTTTCTTAGCTAGGAGGCAGATTTGGTAGTGGAGACATTCTTCCAGGTTGAGGAGATTGCCAGTGGAATAGAGATGACAGGTGTGGGTGAGCCTGGGGGCACTGGTCAGTAGTCTGCAGGCCATGTTCAGAGTGAGTCAGATCTTACCGAGTGCCATGTAATCAGTGGCTCCATATACTGGCAGACCATAATCCACTAGGGACAGTATTGAGGATGTGATGGCCAGTTAGAGAGCATTGGGTGGAAGGCACTCCCTGTGGCAGTATAGGAGGTCAATCCGGGTGTTGGTAGGCGAGGCAAGGGCATTAATGTGGGCATGAAAAGTGAAGCCAGTGTCAAAAGTAATCCCAAGATATTTGTAGGTGTGCACTTGCTTGAGAGGGTGTTGAGTGCTCGGGAGGATAAGGAGTTTTTTTTTTTGCTTTGTTTTGATGGTGGGTGAAGAGCATCGACTTGGTATTTTTGAGATTTATGACAAGTCTGTGCTCCTTGATCCAGCATTCTTCTTGTTTGAAGGTGTGTTGGAGAGAGACCTGAAGGGAGGCAGAATTTTGGTGAGAGGCCTAAAGAACAGCATCATCTGCATACAGAAGAATTTTGCTGGAGCAGGCACTGGGCAGAGTGTTTAGGTAGAGACTAAAAAGTAGGGGGCCCAGGATGGAGCCCTGGGGGACCTCAGAGCAGACAAGGTGGGTCTCTGAGAGTGTCCCATTGATTCTGATGCACTAGGACCGAGCTGATTGTTAGCTAGAGCACCAGGTGAAGGGGCAGTGGAGAAACTGATATGGTAGAGGGCATTGAGTAGAAGGGGATGGCAGACAGTGTAAAAGGCCTTTGAGAGGTAAATGAACACTGCTCTAGCAAGGTAGCCGGAGTCAAGAGAGGAGTGCGGAAAGTTGGAGAATTCCAATAAGGCTGTGCCAGTGCTATGGGCTGCATGGAAACCATGCTGCTCTGGGCACAAAACAGCATATTAGCCAAATACTCAGTGAGCTGTGTAGCCACCACTTTTTCTATGGCTTTGGAGAGTGGGGGAAGGATGGAGATTGACCTATAGTTGCTGGGGGGTGGACCTGTCACCACCTTTGTGAATGGGTATGACAACGGCCGTTTTCCAGACACTTGGAAACTGACCCAGGCAGAGGGATTGGTTTAGTAAGCTCGTAGGTGGGACTAGGAAGTCATTCAGGACCAATTTTAGTATTTTGGGATCCAAGGAGTATACTGTACATATGTATTATGGTTAGCACGTGGCTATTTTGTCAGTGTTTGAGCTTTAGTCTGGTGAGTGCTATGATTTATTGCTTTTGAAAGTTATAAACCCCTTTAAAACTAGAGAACACAATGTCACCAAGTTGACAGGTTCATAGACTGTAAAAAGGAAACTGTTTGTTTGTGTGGCAACAGTTTGTTCTCTTACTTAAATACTGTCCATGTTATAAGCAGCAAAGCTTTGTGAGTTAACATCAATACTTAGAATCAAATTTCATGAGTTTTTGTGGAAATCGTGGAATGTTGAGATAATTATGCTGTGTCCATTAATTTAGTCCTGCCATACACCACCTAACCTGCCATGAAGAGAAAGGAAAAGACTGGGTAGGGTGATAATAAGATTGGTTTCTATTGCTGCAATAAAAGACTTACAGGCACTATTGTCTGAAGATGAGACTCTAAAAAATATATTTCCCACTCCACCAGTGCTTGCCTTCCACCAACCACCAAACCTGCAGCAGAAACTGGTGCGAAGCAAACTTCCCACAGACCTCCAGCTAGGCGACAAAGGTACAAAACCATACAAGGCACCTCTCTGCAAACTATGTACACATACCTCCCCTTCACCTTTTTATGCTAGTATTGTGTTTTAAATAGTCCTGTTATTGACCACTCAGACAACAACCCCCCTGTTTAAGCCAGTCTGCATTTCTTTTTAGCTCCATGAGCAGCCCCACCCCCTCTGACTTTCTTATTTAATTCTCCTTCCAGGTAGTCTGAGAGCCACAGCCATGGTTCTCTGACGAATCCAACCTGCCAGACTGCCACCCGCAGTCCAGGTCTGAAGTCACCAGCCCCTCACAGAAACGCAGGTACGGACTTGCCCTCAGGGACTGATTACCTCCAGGAAGGGCCCTAGCTGCCAATTTTTTCGACCCCCCCCGATCCTGATTAAATACACATAAACCCCGCCCCGGCCTTCTAGCTCACTCCTACTGGCTATTGCCAGCCATGCCTCATTAGTTATCTAGGCCTTAATTTTTCATTGGTACCCCATCCTCCCACAAGATCCATTCATTTCCTTGGCCCTTTCAAGGAACTGTTTCAAATCCTGTGTTTATTACTGGTAAAAGGAAATATCTCCACATTAAGAATGCCATCTGCACCTATCCTTCTCTGTAGTTGTCTTATATTACTTTGTTATACTCTACCCAAAATTTCAGTTTGCAACTCAGACAAAGTCGAGTTTCCCTCCCCTATCATCTACCAAGATATAGCCTCCCACATTAGACCATGGCATCCTACATCAGGGACGTCTCCTCTATGGTCATGCCCCTCCTCCCACCAGGCCATAACTATAGAACACGTTCAATTCCCAAGGATGGTGTCAGCTATATCAGTTGTCTATGTTTTATCCCTAGCAAATAGCAATCCTGCCCTTAACACAGCTACCGCTAAACGAATGTACACTAGAAGGAGTAACAAAAGAATATTTAGCAGGCTAAGACACCACCTTAAAAAACTACTACTGCTTCTCCTACTCTGTTTGGGAAATGTTGAATTAAACCCAGGTCCACCTATTTCTCTGGATGCCCTTGCGGACCTCCCTCAATATAAAGGGATTAGCTTTCTCCATATCAATGTCTGTAGTTTGCTAAAGAAGATTGACTTTATGCAGAAGAAGAAGAAGAATCAGCATTTATATAGCACTTTTCATACATCCAAAGCGCTTTACAAGCAATGCTAGACTGGTAGTGAAGTGACTGAATGTGTGGTGGCGGCCATATCGCACATCATCACCCACACACAGCCTGGGTAATTGCATGAACCGGTTTTATGGGAAGGGGAATGTTGGCCAGGACACCAGGAATGTTCCCTACTCTTTGCAAAGAGTGCCCTGGGTTCTTTTACTTCCACCTGGACATCCACCAGGACAACACCAGGATGGGCAGAAGGGACCTCGGTTTAACATCTCATCCAAAGGACGGCACACCCAAGCAGTACAGCACCCCCCAATACTGCACTCAGATGCCAGCGATTTTTAGGTACAAGTCCAATCCCAGTGTGGGCCGAGAACCCACGACCTTCTGGTCCAGAGGCAGATGTGCTACCAACTGAGCCACGCTAACACCAGGATACAGACCTGGGCTCTACATGCATCTCCTGATTTCTTCATGATAACTGAATCCTGGCTCATGCCCTCGACCCCGGACAAATCTATCAACGTACCCAGATATATCATCTACCGCTGTGATAGACCAACTAGGGGGGAGGGGTTGCAATATATGTCAAAAGCAAATTCACAGTCACAGTCTTTGACTGTACCTCAAAGGCTGAGGAATTTGAATGCCTTGCTCTAAAATTATCACTTTCCAGTGAGAAATCACTCCTTATGGCAGCATGCTACCGACCACCATCTGGTGGCTGGGCACTTCTGCCACACCTTCAAAACCTTCTTGACTATGCTAATACTGAGTGTATTCTAATGGGGGATTTCAGTCTAAATTGGAATGATGACAGTTCTAAGAAATTGAAGGATCTATGCGATGTCAATGGTCTGTTACAAATGGTGACTGCTATAACAAAGACCTAACAGAAAAAACCCTGAGCGCAACACCCTCCTGGACCTTATGCTAGTAAACAAACCTCACACTATCTCGCATACTGGAGTATTCTTCAATGATATAAGTGACCATTGCGCTACTGCCTTCATCAGACATCCTTCCCAAATAAAAACGGCCTCCAAATTCAAACTGAAAAGATGCCTGAAAAAGTTCTGCCAGTACACTTTCCTGAAAGATCTAAGCAACATTCGTTGGCAGGATTTCTATATAGCCCCCACCTTTAACGAGGCATTTAACATCTTTCACAGCCTCTTACTGGGGCTAATAGACAAACACACCCCACTAAGACTGATCAAATCAAAAAATAAAACTCCTGGCTGGTTCTCTCCCATCCTGAAGAAAGCACTTAGGGATAGGGACTACTGGTGGAAAAAGCGAAATCCCACCTGGAGGCTGATTGGTTAGCATTCAGTACCACTAGGAATGCTTGTACCAAGCTAATTAGGTCAGAAAAGCTAGGTACTTCCAAAAAGAACTAGAAGACAATAAAAACAACTCTGCCAAATCTTGGAACATCCTCAAAGAAGTCGAAGGTCAGTCCACTGCAACACCCCTTCCAAACAAAATTGTGTCTGATGGTCCCACCTATACGGACAAAGCTGATATACTAGAGAAGCTTAATGATCACTTTGTCACTGCAGGGCTTGCCTTAGACACCTCACCTATCAGCAAACTTAGCCCGGCAAGAGACTACACTGTTGGCTTCACTGATAATCACAACCATAACCAACAGCATCCCACCCCCTTCAGCTTCCTCACAATTACGTTCAAGCAAGTGGAGGACCCCCTGCTTTCTCAGGATACAAAAAAGAGAGCGGGTGCAGATAATATTGAACCTTGCTTCCTAAAACTTGGTCATACCTATCTGACCACCCCCAGTGCACACTTATTCAACACCTTTCTGATTCAAGGTGAGCTACCTGTCTTGTGGAAAACTGCCCACATCCTACCATTATTCAAGACTGGGGATCCGAGTGATCTGAACAATTACCAGCCTATTTCTATACTATCCGTCCTCTCTAAATTACTTAAAAAAAATTGTCAACATCCAACATAGAGAACATTTGGATTCACAAAAGTTGATAAACCCGGCTCAGTCCGGCTTCAGAGCCAAACACAGTACAGTATCAGCTCTTGCCAAAGTAACTACAGACTGACAAAGCTCAATATTTTGACTGCCTCGCTTTATGTATGACAAATATGTTTTCCTTACATTTGTGTAATAATTTAAGCACTTTTTTTAAGCAGGGAGGAGGGGATAATGTAGATCTGGTAGAAGGACAGTGAAAGAGATAAGACAAGACTGGACTCTAAGAAGCATGTATTTGCCCTCTTCCTTGATCTAAGTAAGGCCTTCGATACTGTGGATCATACCATCATGCTTACTGCACTGAGTAACATCGGACTTGATAGTTCTGCCATTAAATGGTTCACCAGCTACCTAACCAATAAGTTACAACAAGTCAAAGCCATAGGAGATCTGTCCCCACAAAAATCCTTGTTACGAGGAGTCCCACAAGGCTTCATCCTGGGCCCTATCCTCTTTGCAATATACATCAATAATCTGGACTCGCTGCTGGGCACAGTAAATGTGCACTTATTTGCAGATGATACTGTACTCTATACCACAAATTCATCCTTGGATCTGGCCCATGAGTATTTACAGAAAGACTTTGTCACCCTCCAATACAACCTTCTCACTCATAAGCTCCTCCTCAACGCCAAAAAGACTAAAGCAATGATTCTCTCACCAAAGTCTACTTCCAGATGTCCACATATTACACAGATCTGAACACTCTTAGATGAACCCCTTGAAGTAGTTGATACCTTTAAATACCTAGGATTCTGGCTGGATAAGAAGCTCAACTTTCTGTGCCACTTAAATGAAACCTCAAAGAAACTAAGACAATGATTAGGTTTATTCTATCGCATTAAACACCTACTCATGTTAGAAGCCAGAATGAGACTATTACAAACTACATTCCTACCTATACTGGACTACGCTGACTTCCTTTACAGTCATTGCCCATCAATGATGCTAAACAAACTGGACACCCTTTACCACCGGGCTTTAAGATTTATCTTAAATCTACCCCTCAGTACACATCACTGTCATCTATACCAGGTTTCGGGATGGACCTCACTCTCAACTAGAAGAAAAAGGAATGCTCTCCTCTGGTTTTTTAGAGCATTATCTGATAACCTCCCTGCATACATCTCAAACATCTTCAAACGGGCTAAAGGTTCCTATGGCCTGAGATGCTTCTCCTTAATCTGCTTCCAGATTCCTAGAGTGAAAACTACCCTTGGCTCAGCAGCAATCAACTTCTCACTTCCATCACTTTGGAACACTATACAAGACTCATTAATATTATCCTCAATTCCAAGCATTTTCACATTCTAAGCTCTATTAATGGATTATCTGAAGGAATCATGCAAACTGTTTCAGACGCCGATGACCCCAAGCCCCGGGTGCCACTCTCAAATCCTATGCCTAAGTATCTCATCCACCCCACATTCCTAACAACAGAAACCTAGGACCTACAAGCCTAGTTCCCTTAATCCAAGATGGCCCTGGCTATTCTCTACCTTTTACCTATTCTGGCTTCCCTTTTGGCTGCCTGCTCTTTCACCCCAATTTCTACCTTATTCCTTAACATCTCCTTATTTTTTATCATTTAGGTATGAGCTCTTACTCAGCGGAGACTATATGGGATTGTTGTCTCTTCTCATTTCAGTAAAGCTTATCATTTTGTACCGTTGCATGTTAATTATGTTGACTGGTATGTATAGGCCCATATTGACCAGCACCTTCACAATGTTTTTTCTTTTTTTTTTTGTACCATTGTCCACTGTAATTGTAATCTTATGAAGTGTACTGTATTGTATTAATGCCCAGGACCACCTTGAAAATGAGCTTGCTCAATGGTGTTTATGCCTGGTTAAATAAAGTGATTGATTGATTGATTGCTATCTCTCCTGAGACATGTCACTGTCATTCGTAGTGGAAAAACATATAAAATCCAAAACTTGTATTCCTGTTCTTCTAGCAATGTAGTGTGTGTGTGTGTGTGTATGTATATATATATATATATATATATTTTATATATGTATTTATTTATCGAGAAATCGGAATTACAACCTTTGAGCTAAAGCTCTTTTACAAAGGATCCTCATCAGAACAAAGGCAGGGAACACATACATGAATGGGTGAAGACAGTAGCAGCTAAGAGGCATTGTCCATCATCAACAGAATAGCAAGCAGTATAGAATAACTTATAGTAATCAATATCAGGCAAAGTATAACATAAGCAAAAATTTGGGTACAGAATACAATTGTGGGATACAGTTCCCACAGCAGCACAAGAAGTAGGTACACCAGTCTACATAAGCATAGGCATGCATGTTCTGAGGTGGTTGGACAGCAACTGTGTCAGTGTCTTAACAGATACATGTAGAATCAGCTTGAGGAGTGTGTCCATCCATTGGGAGAGAAGGCTACAATCTTGGAAGGAGAGGGGAGAAAATAGGGAGAGAGTGAATAGCAGAGGGGCTCATTTAGGGTGGGGGTAAGTGGAGAACAGTAGAGGAAAACATCTGGGGGAGGCTACTGGCTTATGAACTGGGGTGGGAGTCAGGGAAGGAGACAGAAATAGAAGGAGAGAGGATGGCACTGAGGCGCATTGGGGTGGGAGGTTATGGGGAAGACAGTTGAGGGTGCATCTAGGGAGGGTGTTGGGAGCAGGGTGATACATATATATTAATACATATGATAAATATATACAGTATGATACAATGTAGAAAATGTGAGGATGGTTGCTATATTGCTGAAACTGGACAGAAGCTCAAAACAAGAATGAATCACCACAGATTTGCGATCACCCACAAAGATGAAAATAGACCAATAGGGGAACATTTTGCAAGACTGGGCCACTCCATCGGTGATTTTATTGTTAAGAGTGTTAAACGATAACTTCAAAAACAGTCAGGAATGACAAACATTTAAACTAAAAATGATTAAATTTTTTGACACTGAAGAAAAAGGACTTAATAAAGATGTTTTTTTTTAGCACATTACCAAGGATAAAGAGCAAGACAATACTTCAGATGGTTCTTTCCATCACATCAGCACTCTCTCCAGACTAAAATGTAACTATTACTCACTTTGATCATAGGATTGGCTTTTTTAGCAAGCACGCTCTAATGACAATAGGATTCTTCCTGGGTTTCTTTTTGTTTGTTTTTTACAAATCTGAATTGATGGTTGAGACTAAAATGTAATTCCCCTTTGATCTTATAAGGTGGGCTCCTTGACAGATGCAGCCCATTGACAATGGGGTTCTTCCTGCCTGTTTGTTAGGAATGTGAATTGGCTGTAATGCTTTGATGTGCAAACTGCTATTCCATGTCTTGAATCCACATCCGACCTGTATATGTGTCATGCTATCCAGCTCTGTTTTCACTGAACTGACCTGAAGAAGAGAGTATTATCTCTTGAATGCTAGTCTCAGAAATAATTTTGTTAGTCCAATAAAAGGAATAAACTGCAACATATTTGTTTTATTCTCCTCTCTGCATTATTGTTGCAGTTAACACTGTGTTGTCATTGTACCTTCTCTCCCACTTTGTACCCCCCCAGTGGAACACCTGGAAACAAGCCTCAGCTTACTGTGCTTCCCCCACTAACTGATGTCTAAATAGCAATAAATAGAGGATTCCATTGGAAAAGTAGCACAAGAGTTGGATGGACAATCAGCACAGTGATACTAGTGCACATAAGGGGGACTGGCACCTAAGGAAGACCTGGTGGTTGAAGTGCCTGGGCAAGCAGTAGCAAGTGAGAAGTTCCTGGTGCTGTACTGATAACTGTATAACTGCACAGTGACTTGCACCTGAAATAACTGTGACTTCAGTACAGAAGGATAAGCAAACCTGAGTTATTCTGCACCATTTGTTGAAGCCTCTCATGTCACCCTTACTTGTTTTCTTAAGGTGATTTGCCTTCCTGTTGTATCTCCTTTACCACTTTGTATTCCCTTTTCTGGGTTGACTTCGCACCTAGAAACAAGACTTGACTCAGGGTGACTTTCTCAGTTATCAATTTGTAAATAAATAAAAGTAAATGGGGGACTTCACTGTAAAAGTAGGAGGAGAATTGGAGGAGCAATCAGGACCATCATGCTAGTGCACTTAGGGTGATTTGCCTCCCTGTCACACAGGTTATGTAAGTGATATCCATAGTCAAGCACTGCAGCTAAAGGGAAGAGTAGACTGTTGTCCAATTGTGATAGGGAGTATGCATCCCGAAGATGTGAGATGGTGATTTATTGAAACAGGGATGTTCCAAGGGGAAGCCTATCCAGAGGGATCTTCTCCAAGGCCTTGAGGTCATACAAACTGGGAAGAATTTATTTATTTATTTCCTGGATAAACACCTTTGAGTGGGAGCTCATTTAAAAAGGTTGCACATCATTTAAACAAAGTCGAACAGTACAATACATGGGAATGGAACAATGAGTACAAAAAAGTGTGTAAATTATTACACATACATAAGGAAAACATATTTGTCATACATAAAGTGAGGCAGTCAAAATATTGAGCTTTGTCAGGAGACGCAATAGGAGGGTGGAGTAGGGAAAGGAGGGGAGAGGGGAAAAATAAGTGCAGCATTGGCAAGGGCACAGGGTATGGGGAAAGTAGGGCAGGGAGCAAGGAGTAAAGATTGGGTAGGCAATGGTGGGATAGGGAGGGAGTAGGGCAGTGAGGGGGTATAGCAGCAGTGGAGATTGGGAAGGAAATGGAGGGGCAGGGAGAGCATAGGCAGATAGAGGGCATAGCAGCAGTGGGGGGTAGGCCAGGTATGGTAAAGAAATGGTAAAATAAGTGCAGCGTGGCTGGAGGAGCAGGAAGTAGAAACAGGTAGGAGGGGGTAATATAGGAAACTGGCCAGTGGTGGGTTCTGGGGGTGGAAGGGAAGGCAGGGCAGGGAGGAAGGGGCAATGTAGAACTGATAGTAGGACAGTGAAAGAGATAAGACAAGGTATATTTTGCTAAGATTCTTTTGAGAGAGGAAGGAAGGGTCTTTTTTTCCCAAAAGTTAGACAGCAGTCTGGGTAAGAAATGCCTGCATGCTCAGGATGGGCTGCAGTTGTGCCATGAGGGATGGGGAACTGTTCATGTCAAGTGACAGGGGAATTAGGGGGATTTAAACTAAAGGATAGAGGTTGGGGAGGTAACTATTGTGGGGGGGTTAGATGCATGCATTGACAAAGGGACAGACAGATGAGCTAGGTGGCACATGAATAGCAGACCCCCTGCTGGAGCAAGGAAGCATAGAGGGACAACAATTCTGAATTGAAAGCTAGCCATATAAGAATCACATCCAGCAAAGTGGACTAGCCTGCGAGCCTGCTGTACTTGGAAGTTCAGGTACAGAGACACTCAAAGACCTAGCTGAAGAAGAAAATGATTGGGGCACCAAGAAGGAGAAATTCCAGATATTCCATTGGGATAGGTCTGACAGAAAAAAGATTAGGTGGCTCTCTGTTTAAGGGACTGTGTTACTATCAAGAACAAAGGGGCTATTAGAGGGACAAGCAGTTCCACCATGATCATCAGGTCAAGCTAAGTGGGCAGAGGCAAAACAATCATCCAGGGCAAAAATATAGAATTGCAAACAGCTCAGTCTATCATATTGAGTGGTAATAAGTGCTTTGTAATAGCTGAATTCCACAAGTGGAATTCTGGTGGAATTGTGTATCACACTACCAGAAAAAAATTGCCAGTTAGTAATTTGTGGTAATCTACTGTAAATTTAAAACTACTGAACTAGAAAGTTGGTGGCTGAATGCTGAGAAGCTGTGGAGTAGCAAGACAGCATTTGATGTTTTGGGGCTTTTATTCTATTTGTAATTAGTATGCCATCATTGTCATTTGAATTGGCTATTTGCCCTTTAACATAGAAACATAGAATTTGACGGCAGATAAGGACCGCTTGGCCCACCCAGTCTGCCCATTTCCCTACCTGATGGATAAGCTTGCAGTCCCTAGTTAACCAGCAGCTACTTCTTCCTACCCCCACCCCTAGAATTGCCTTTATGACTGTCCCATGCATGCTTGAATTCCACCACTGTTTTTGACTCCACAACCTCCTCTGGAAGGCCGCTCCATACATCCACAACCCTCTCTGTGAAAAAATACTCTTAAATTACCTCTGAGCTGCCCCTTCTATCTTCAAATTGTGCCCTTGTTCTTGCACAATCTTTTTTGAAAGATGCTACCTCTTGGACGTTGTTGATTCCCTTGAGGTACCTGAAATTTCTATCATGTCTCCCCTCCTCCTTTCCTCGAGGCTATACATATTAAGCTCCTTAAGTCTCTCTTCATATGTCTTCCGTGCAGACCCTGCACCATTTAGTTGCCCTTCTCTGGACAGCTTCCATCCTGTCTATGTCTTTGCGGAGATTGGGTCTCCAGAACTGCACGCAGTACTCCAGATGGGGTCTCACTAGCTGTCTGTACAGAGGAATAATAACTTCCTGTTTTCTACTGGTGATGCCTCTTCCTATGCATCCAAGTATCCCCCCAGCCCTCCTTGCTGCCCTCTCACATTGCTTTCCCACCTTTAGGTCATCTGATATGACTACCCCCAGGTCCCTTTCCATTTTGTTGTTGTTAGTATCTCACCCCCATTGTGTACTCTTCCTGGTTTTTGTTTCCAGGTGCATTACCTTGCACTTCTTAGCATTGAATCTAAGCTGCATACATTTGACCATTCCTCTAACCTTGCCAAGTCCCTTCTCATCCTTTCCACTCCACCTTGTGCATCAACTCTGTTGCAGATCTTTGTGTCATCTGCAAAGAGACATCTTTCCTTCCAGTCCTCTGCAATGTAGCTATAAAGACATTGAAGAGGACCGGTCCTAATACTGAACCCCGGTACCCCACTACTAACCCCCTTTTTTCAGAGTGGACTCCATTTACTATTACTCTCTTGTCCTATTCTGCAGCCAATTCTTTACCCAGGCTGTCATCTTGGGACCCACTCCCAGGCTGGCTAACTTGTATATTAATCTTTGTGTGGGACTGTGTCAAATGCCTTGCTAAAGTCTAGGTAGGCCATGCCCACAGCCCCTCCCTGATCAACTACTTTGGTCACCCAGTCAAAGAAATCTATCAGATTTGTCTGGCATGACCTTGCCACTGTGAATCCATGCTGCCTTGGGTCCTGTGCCGCTCTGGCCTCTAGATACTCAACAATTCTTTCCTTCAGAAGTGATTCCATCATTTTCCCTACCACTGAGGTTAAACTAACAGGTCTGTAGTTTCCTGCTTCTGCCTTGCTCCCACTTTTGTGAAGGAGAATTACATCTGCCCTCCTCCAGTCCTCGGGTACCACCCCATCCTCCCATGATTTGTTAAAGAGGGTAGTCAGTGGTGTCACTAGTTCTACCCTTAGTTCTTTTAGAATTCTGGAATGAATCCCATCAGGCCCCATTGCTTTGTCCACCTTCAGTTTTAAGAGTTCTTTCAGAACCCTTTCTTCTGTAAATGGGCTGGTATCAACTTCTGTATCCAGAGTGTTTCTACTGTTTGTTTTAGGTCCCCTCTTCCTTTGTAAATACTGAGCAAAAGTATTTGTTTAGTATCTCTGCCTTTTCACAGTCACCCTCTGCCCACCCTCCTCCCTTTACTAAGCCTCACTATCCTCCCTTGATCTTACTTGCTCCTGATGTACCTATAAAAGGTTTTATCCCCTTCTTAACTGAGTTGGCTATCTTTTCCTCGGTTTGGGCCTTTGCTGTTCTGACTGCCTTCCAGCTTCCTTTGCTTTAACTGATACAGTTCTCTGTCCTGCTCCTTCTGTGATTCCTTGTACTTCCTGAATGCTTTCTTTTTCTCTTGAACCTTCACTGCCACTTCCTTTGAGAACCATAGTGGTTTCTTACATCGTTTCATTTTGTTTATTTGCTTTACACAAAGGCTTGTTACCTCTGTGATGGCAGTTTTTATTATTCCCCATTGTTCTTCCAACCCTCCTTCCTGCCCATTTGCTAGTGCATTCCTTAGGCACTCACCCATTTTGACAAAGTCAGCCCTCCTAAAATCCAGTACCTTTGTCTTTGTATGGCTTGACTCTATTGCTGTGTTTATTGTGAACTATACTGTTCGATGGTCGCTAGTTCCCAGATGGCTACCCACTTCTACATCTGTGATCCTCTCCTCATCTCCATTTGAGAGAACCAGGTCTAAGATTGTTCCCTCTCGAGTGGGCTCCAATACTAGTTGTCTAAGGCATGTCCCCTGTAGGGCATCTAGAATAACCCCACTCTTAGAAGTGGCTGCTGCAACTGCACTCCAGTTAACATCTGGCATATTCAGATCACCCATCAGCAATATCTCCCCTTTTTCTGCCATACTAAGTATACTTTCTATCATTTCCTTGTCCATTTCCTCCTCCTGAGAAGGGGGTCTGTATACAACCCCTGTGTGGATTGTGGTGCCATTGCCGGTCTCCAAATTTACCCACAGTGCTTCTTTTCTCTCCCTGTTTACCCTTTTGTTCTGTTGCTTTGATTCCTTCCTTATGTAAGAGCTACCCTCCTCCTCTTTTACCCTCCTTGTCCCTCCTGTAGATAGTGTATCCTGGTATGTTTACATCCCAGTCATGGTTTTGTGTGTACCATGTTTCTGTGACTGCCATGATATTCAGATGTTCCTCCTCCATCAAGGCCACTAATTCAGGAAGCTTGTTACTCAGACTACGGGCATTGGTACTCATTGCTCTCAATTTTTTGATGGCTTTACTTTCTGTTGCAGCATCCCCCACTGACCTTTCTACTTCGGTCTTTTTCCCATTTAGTACCCTGTTTTGTAGGGAGAGGATGGGATTTTTCTGCTGCTTATCAGTGCCTCCCCCCTTGACTAGTTTAAAAGCTTGCCAATGAAGCATTTAAACCGATTATATTATTAAATTTTAGAAAGTAGCTCTGGTCTCCCAGAAGTTTGTTTTCTCTTTACCACTCCACATAGTGCTTTGGTCAGCATCCCCTGAGGAGTCTGGTGTGGAGCAGTCAAGGAGTGGAGGTGCTGGGTCCTGGAGGAAATTGTTGGCAGTGGAGCTTCAACAACATAAGGAAGGTGAAAGAGAGTGGTGTGAGAGGTAGCGATAGTCGGAAGGCTGAGTGCTGAGGTTGGAGGAATGTCAGGGGAGATGCCGGAGTGAGAGAAATGAACCAGGATGGAATCATGGCTCAGAGGAGCAGTCCTGGAATGTGGGACTGTAATTTCAGTGAACAGAGAAAGGCTAGTAGCAGGGTTCAATGCAGGTGGAGCCACAAAAGTGTGTGGTCTCTCAGCCATGGTTTCCCCTGGCAAATACTCTTTCTTGGTTTACTCGGTTTGATAAGACATAAGTAGGCTTGTGCCCATCTAGAATTTCTCCTACAACATTGTGGGTGTATTAATTATCTCTACAGTTCCATCCTAGGAATGAGTACAGTCTAGATTTAAATGTATCAAATGCAGTTGCATCGACAACATGTTGGAGCAAGCTATTCCAAACCCTTACCACTTACAGTGTGGTAGTTGTCACTTTTGGTGGTATTAGCCTTGGGAACCATAAGCTGTTTGTCATGACTTCTAAGATTTGTTGAATGAGTCATAAATTTGAATCCACAATCTGTTTTTAGCTCATAATTTTGCAATAATTTATAACGGTCCAGTAACTCACCCCTTTTTCTCCTTTCTTCAAGGCTGACCAGTCTACATAGAAACATACATAGAAATTGTCAGCAGATAAGGACCGCTAGGCCCATCCAGTCTGCCCATAGGCCCTATACATTATATGTGGCCACTGACCCTATGTGATCAATGGCTTTTCATCACTCCCTCCCCTCTCAAGCTTTCCTTGTGCCTCTCCCAGTCTAGTATATGTCAACCTCTTGTTGTAGCTCAAATGTGAAAGTCTGGGAATTATTTTAGTCCTGCTCTGAAACCTCTCCAGCAATTTCACATGCTGTCTAATATATGGACACCAAAATGGTGAGCCTGTATCCAGGTGTGGGCGTACATAAAACCTGTATAATGGTAATAAGCAATGCTTGCTCCTGTTCATAAATGAGCACTTAACACAGTTCAGTAGTCTAGTTGTTGATAATGCAATCTATTTACAGTGATTGGAGGATGTTAATTTATTTGCAATAGATCCACAGTCTCTTTCTTTTTCTACAGGTGTCAAGATTTTGTTATTCGTCGTATGTGGGTATAGGGGGTTATTCCTCCCGAAATGCAGTACTACGCATTTATCTAGGTTAAATGTCATTTTATTATTCTTTGTCCAGGATTCTATTAGTTTTAAATCCTTAACCACAGTTTTATAATTATTGAGTGTATTTACCCCCCAATTTAGCATAATCTGCGAATTTGATACTGATTTATTTGTTATCTGATTTATCTTTAATGTTTGCTTCCTGTACTCAGTTTACTGATTTTATTACATTTTTAATTTTTAGCTATATTTATGTGTTTATGTACTGACCTCTATCTTTGATTGTTTGTATTTGTATTTGTAAGGTGCCAAGAGCCTCTAGGATTGGGAGCCTAAGAAATAAAATCAGTTTGGGGAGTGAAAGTTCTTTAAATCTGATGGACTGCATCTGACTAAGGAGGGAGTCAGTGCATTGGGGCAGAAGTTTGACATCTTTGCAGAATATTTAAACTATCAAATGGGGAGAGGGGTGCAGCAACCGATACATACAATGGGAAGAACACCCCTCCCCCCTCAGTTAGTGGTCAAACAGGAATTCAGCATGTTTGTAGTTCATTTGCATCACCAGGTAAGGAAAAAGGTCCGGCTCCCCATACGACACACAGAGGAAATGCCAGACCTCGCCCAACAACCAACGCACCTAAATCTGGCCAATGGAAAATCATGCACACTAATGCTCGCAGTCTGGGAAATAAGATCCCAGACCTGCAGCCAATAATGACAGAGGCTAAACTGGACATAGTAGCCATTAGCAAGACATGGTTCACCAGTAACCACAATTGGGAGGCTTCAGTACCAGGCTATGTACTGTTCAGAAGAGACCAAGGTGCAAAAAGGGGAGAGGGTGGAGTGGCCCTTTATGTCAATGAAAATATCAAAGCTACAGAAATTCAGAATACACATAAGGAGCCATGCGAACTGTGGGTCACCCTGGAAACAGGAAATGGCACAGCCATATGAACTGGGGTTGTCTAGAGGCCTCCAGATCAGGGGGGGAGGGCATAGACACATTACTGTTAGAAGATATACAAAACATGACAGCTAAAGGGGAGGTTCTGATAATGGGAGACTTCAACATGCCAGATACAGATTGGTCAATACCAGCAGGAACATTTACCAGAACTAGACACATAGGTGGATTCCATGCAGGGGAGGGCCTCAAACAACTGGTACAACAACCCACAAGAGACAGAGCTATCTTAGATCTAGTACTGACTAACAGGGAAAGGATCACAGATCTCCAGGTAGAAGGTCACCTGGAGGCCAATGACCATCACATGGTATGGTTCAATCTGGCCACTAGAACTAAATCATCCCATTCCAAGGCACAAATATGGGACTTCAGAGAAGCTGGCTTTGATATGATGGCCAACAGAGTTAAGCTAGTCCTGGTAAAAAGAAATACAGGTGAGGGGGTACAGGAAAAGTGGGCAAGCATTAAGGATGCAATACTTGAAGCAACATCCAATTGTGTTAGAGAGAAAAGGAAGTGCAAAAGAAGAAGGAAACCACTTTGGTTCTCAAAAACAGTAGCAGAAAAGGTCAGAGCCAAAAGGCTGGCCTTCAGGAAATATAAGCGAACGCAGCAGGATGACGATAAGGAGGCATACCAAACTTCCCTAAGGGAAGCAGGGAAGGCAGTATGGCAAGCAAAGGCCCAAACTGAGGAAACACTAGCACGAACAGTAAAAGAAGGTGACAAGACTGTCTATAGATACATTAGTGAAAGAAGAAAGTCCAGAAGGGGTATTGCTAAGATCAAAGGGGATAAGGGGGCATGTGAGGAGTAGGACCACGTAAAAGCATCTATCCTAAATAGATACTTCTGCTCAGTATTTACTGAAGAGAAGGTAGGGCAGGGCCCACAGCTCAGCACCATGGACACGGGGGAGGGAGGGAGGTGTGGAGTCCCTTCACAAAAGAAAAGGGTCCTACAAGAGCTCGATAAGCTCAGGGTGGACAAGGCAATGGGACCTGATGGCATACATCCCAGGGTACTAAAGGAGCTAAGGGTGGAACTAGCAGAGCCATTATCAGAACTGTTTAGTGAGTCTCTGAGCACAGGAGAGGTCCCAGAAGACTGGAGAAGGGCTCATGTGAATCCCGCTCCACAAGAATGGTAGCAGGAAGGAGGCAGGGAACTACAGATCAGTCAGTCTTACCTCAGTGGAGGGCAAGATTATGGAGGCACTCCTTAGGGAAAGGATAGTGCAACATCTCGAATCCATAGGAGCACAGGATCCAAGACAGCATGGGTTTACAACAGGAAGATCCTGTCAAGCTAATCTCATAGATTTCTTTGACTGGGTAACCAGAGTGGTAGACCAAAGGGGAGCAGTTGATGCTGCTTACCTTGACTTCAGCAAAGCTTTCAATACTGTTCCACATAGAAGATTGATTAATAAGCTGGGTAGGCTTGGGGTGGGTCAGAAGTTGGTCAACTGGGTGGCAAACTGGTTGTCAGACAGAAAACAGAGAGTGGTGGTAAATGGTATACAGTCAGAAGAGATGCAACTCACAAGTGGGGTACCTCAGGGATCAGTCCTGGGGCCAGTCCTCTTCAATATCTTCATCAGTGACATTGCAGATGGACTGAAGGGTAAGGTTTGTCTGTTTGCAGATGACACCAAGATCTGCAACAGAGTAGATGATCCAGATGGGGTGGACAGAATGAGAAGAGATCTGGATAAACTGGCAAAATGGTCAGAAGAGTGGCAACTGGGGTTTAACGCAAAGAAGCGCAAGATCATGCACATAGGGAAGAGAAACCCTGAAGCCACTTATCGGCCGGGAGAAGAGTTGCTGGCAGCCATGGGGGAAGAAAGAGACTTGGGTATTATCATTTCAGATGACCTGAAATCATTCAAGCAGACCACTAAAGCAGTAGGTAAGGCCAGGGGGATGTTGAGGTGTATTAGTAGGGGTATCACAATTCATAAGAGGGAGGTAATAATCCCTCTTTACAAGACACTAGTTAGGCCCTATCTGGAGTACTGCATGCAGTACTGGAGGCCACACCTTCACAGGGACATTAGCCAAACTGAGCAGTCCAGAGAAGGGCAACCAAAATGGTGCAGGGACTGCATCAGAAAACATATGAGGACAGATTAACGGAGCTCAATATGTATACTCTAGAGCAAAGGAGGGAGTGAGGTGATATGATTGAAACATTCAAACACCTTAAGGGCATTAACAAGGTGAAAGAGTCTAACATGTTTCAATATAAAAAAAATAACAGGAGAAGAGGACACAGCATGAGATTAGGTGGAGGCCGATTAAGGGGTAATGTGAGGACGTTCTTTTTCACAGAAAGGGTGGTGGTAGCATGGAATGGCCTACCTCAAGAAATTGTGGATATGAACACAGTGCATGGCTTCAAACAGGCATGGGATAGGCATAAGGGAGCAATACAGATGAGTATGAATAGATAAGCTATTGACAGAGCAAAGGCTGATGGCACATTCATAAGGTAGAAAAAGAAATGGGCAGACTGGATGGGCCTTGCGGTCCTTATCTGCCATCAACTTCTATGTTTCCATGCCTTGCCTTGATGAGTGTATTGCTGATGTTTAGGTTTATGTCAGTTATAAATGCATTGAAAAGGGTTGGTCCGAGGACCGAACCCTGCGGAACTCCACTGGTTACAGTGCTGGGGATACACAGTATCCAATTTACACAAACTGACTGAGTGCGATCTTCGTGTCAGTTGTTTATCCATTTAATTATTCTATTGTTTAGTCCCATATGTATTCATTTAGACACCATCTCATAATGTGGGACCTTATCAAAACCGCTGGCCAGGTCCAACATGATGACATCACCAGGCCTGTTATTATCCAGACATTTACTTATTCTGTTATAAAAGGAAATAAGATTTGTGGTACATGAATGACCAGTCTTAAACCCCTGTTGTTTATTATCTATTAATTGTTATGAATGGATTTCTGTATAAACTCTCCCTTTAATTAACCTTTCCATAATGCTGCAGCATAAACAGGTCAAACTAATGGGTCTGTAGTTATTGACTTGTTCCTTGTTACCCTTCTTGAAAATAGGTACAACTACGGCTGTTTTCCAGTCTTTGGGTAGCTCACCACTTGCCATTGATTTTTTGATTTCTCTGGATATACAGTAGCTGTGCATTTAGAATCCCTGTGTGTGACAACGAGGAGCTCGCTTAAAATTTTTTAAGACACATTTATTTTACCTTGAACTTAGCTCTTTTCCTAATGGCAGGGCTGAAAACAATTTTTGAAACATTTAAATAGCCAGTGTGCTGCCTAAAACTAGTTTTTAAAAGCAGTTAGCCATTATCTTTTATATCTGTGGTACTTTTCCTTTTCCCTCTGGTTAATTAGAAGATTGTTTACCTGATGTTAGTAGGTGTGATGTGTGGGGCAGCATTCTGCCTGGCAGCTCACATGTCTATTTCTATTTCACCCTCGCTACATCATCAGCACATAATTGGTATTGTGACCTCACTGACTATGACATCATTGCTGCTTAGAAACAGCCACTCAGTGGCTGCCAGGTCAGTCACCTGTGATGTCCCTGTCAGTGACATCACAATGCTGATAATGCAGTTTGGGGGGACAGAGATAGATATGTCAGCTCCCAGGCTGAGAGCTGTTCCACACATCCAATACAAAATTATCACATAGAAGACTCTAATGAGCAAAAGGAAACAGAAAAATACTTCAGAAATAAAAAGTTACAACTGGCTACTTCTTAAAAATCCATATTATTGTGCTGTCTGCCTATTTTGGTTCCACTAGCACTTTAACGGTATACTCTCTAAATCAGATTTGTTTAAAGTACATTTGAGAACTGAGTGCAGACATTGAATCCTTTGATTCTAAAGTAAATTGAAGCTGTGATTCCAGAAGAGATCATTAGTTTTTGCTGGTGTTTGGGTTTAACCTCCCCCCCTCCCCCCTTGTAGTGGACAAACAATTGAAAGTTGAGATAATTTTACACTAATACAAAGTTGAAAGAGCTCACTATCACCAATAATTACAGGCAGTATACATTTTTTTCCATATAGGTGTTTTTACTCCCTGGTAGGCAGTGTGGCTGCATCAGCCTGTCCCACAGTCACCAACCATTCCAAATCTCCACCGACTCTGAGACCAGGTGGGCCATTGGAGCATGGGGAGGGCATCATTGAGCCCAGCCTATGTTTTTTTCCCACCTAATTTTCTCCCCTTATGTCCGCAGAGTCCCAGTGCAAGGATATGCATGGAGTCGCTCATGTACGCCTTGGCCTGATTGGCCTCTATCCCTCCAGCCGGCCTGATGCCTAACCCCCCAGATGCCCACACTACCACCATGCCTCCACATGGTGGCAGTCAAAGGCTGGGATGGCCAATCTCCCAAATCTGGGAGAGGAGAGCGGCCTGGCAGCAGTTCAATCCTCTCCCAACCCCCTCCCCCCTTCGAACCACAGCAACCCGTGTTTGAGCCCGAACATTGACACCAGGAGGTAAGGTAAAATGAGCTTGCTCAATGGTGATCGCCTGGTTAAATAAAGATTTTGATTGATGATTGATTTATTGATTGATTGAAGGTGGCAGTGCCTCAGCCCTTCACACCACTGGGCAAGCCTCCAGACAGTATACATTTAAATTTGTTTTTACTATATTTATATTTAAACTTGTTCACATTTCGGGTCCTATGTTGGTCACATGCTCTGGCATCATAAAAAACAGCTTTGTCCTGTGCAGGCAGTCAAACACGAAAACCTTTGTAAGAATGCCAGTGGTGTTTGCCAGCGTTTGTGCCTATGGTGAGAGACTCTAATGCTCTTTTTTCAGGCAAAAATGTATCTTATTTCCATCTGGAACTTAACTTCGATACTATGGTAAGGTCTGTTGAATATTAGAGCTTCTGATTGCTTATAGTGTTTTTTTTAATATGATCAGCGTTTTAAGGGATCCTGCCATATAGTGGTCAGGCTCACTTTAATATTTTTTGCTGGGTATATTCTGCTACTGCCTGTTTAATTTCAAGTTTGTTATCCACCAAATACTGGAGCTATAAAACAACTACAAGCAAAGTGAGTTGCTCTTTTTTTTAAAAGTATTTCAGTTTGCTCAGTTACTTTGTCGAAAACCACATCAGGTTCTAACGGGGGCTGCATTTAATCAAGCACTCTTCACTTGGCATGGTATGTGTGGTTTTACTTTACATCTGTTTTATTCTGTGAATTTTTCTCACAGTGTCTGTATAGATACTACTGCTGCCTGAAGACCCTCCTCAGATACCTGACCATTTGAATTCACAGATTTCAAATCCTGAGACTGCAATGGAATAATGACCAGTGCCAGACTCGGCCTGATTTTCTTAACAGGAGCAGTTTTGAAGAGCTAGTGATTTTGTGGTATATAAATTCAGTTCAAGTTTAATGTTTGCATTTTAAAACTAGTTTTAAGTTTATACTTCAAATTTGTATTTAGACTTTATGTGTTCTTTTCTCTATTTTTATTGAAAATGGTAGTCACTAGGAAATTAGCCAAAGAGAACAAATTAACAATGGAGGCAAATTCCTCACAGCAGCAATGCCTGCCCTCCAACAAATATTAAAAAGGGTAGTAACAAACAAGATAATAGGACTGGGAGTAACTTAAGACAAACTAATATAATGGAAGTTGTGAATCAGAATGAACAGTCTGATAATCAGGAACTGCCTAATTAAGGGAAGTTACAGTATAAAGGAATTTTGTGTAGATGGGATTGTGTCTGGTTCAATTTTAAGTGGAGAGAAGTCAAACATACGTATAACTCCTTCACCTTCTCTAGACTCACTTCCTCTAATTCAAATATCTCTGAATTTAACAAAATCTCCTAATGTAATTTTTCAGTCTGAGAAATCTAGACTAGGTATGCAGCAGGCACTTTAGAGATTATTGGGACTCCTGGGGCCTAATATTCAAAAGTTTGGGTGGGCGCAAATGGGTGTTTGCCTGCACAAAAAAGACTTTTCACCAGAGGACAATATTGGAAAGGGGCAGTTACACGGGCAAATAGCATTAATGCTCACACAAAAAATAATGTTTGCATGTGGGCAAAGGGAGGGGTGGGGATAGCAATACCCACGCAACCCCATATTCAGAGCATTTGTGCTGCACAAAAGCGGTTAGTGTGGTCCATTTGTGCAGTGCAAATAACATTGAAAAAAAACCTGACTTACTCCGGGCAACCCTAGCAGCTGCTGAAGTTACTACAGCCAACAACCAAGTTGGCTGGTGGGAGAGCACATCTGCCCCCTGGTGAGCTATGGTCCTCTCATTCCCTGATTCCCATCCTGTAATGTAAACCAATGCACCTTGGTGGTCTGTGGTTACCTCCACCCTCCAATTGCCATCCTGCATAGATATCATGTAACCCCTGGTGGTCCTTGCTCCCCCTCACCCACCAATCACCATCCTTCCAAACTACCATGTAATCCCTAGTAGTAGGTGGCCCCCTTTGGTCCCCAATCCCTGGCTCCATACAACACTTTACTGTCCTTGGTGTCCAGTAGTCCCCCCAGTCTCCAATTCCCAGCCCTGTAAAAGGCTATATTTTCTCTGGTGGCCAGTGGTCCCTCCCACCCACCAACTGCAGACTCTTTATGAAATCCCTGAAGATGTCCAAGATACGCAGTTGCAAGTAATAAAGAAAAACTATAACTCCCACTGTCCCTGGCATCTAGTTGATCAACCACCCACCCTGCCAACCCCCCATACCTGCAGTGCCGGTGCCACATCTGAGATATGGTGACTATCACAGCCCTTCACTCACCTCCTTGTCTGGCTGCCATATGACAAAAAAGAGAGTGCATGTTCTATTTATAGTAAAGGGTACACGTCCTCTGTACTGTACAGGGAACATGCAGTCTGTGTGCTGTATTGTACTGTTTAGTTTATTACTTTGTTACATAGAAAAATAGACACATAGAAGTTGTCAGCAGATAAGGGCCACTAGGTCCATCCAGTCTGCTCATTTACCCTACCTGTAATAGCGGTTGGTTGACACTAGTTGGACAACAGCTTTAGCTTTTCCTTCCCATCTCTATGGTTCCCTTATTCCTAACTTATGCATGCTATTTCATTGTGACTCTAGGTGCTTTACAGATACCTGAATAATACTGGCAAATTAAAATAAAGAATATATAAGAATATAGACAAGCATAATAAGTTAAAAGGAGGAAAAGGTTTTATTAAATATAAAGGTCTTCAGATCCCTCTTTAGGGCACTAACTGAGTGGGCCTCTCTATGCAACTGAGGCAGTGAATTCCACAGGGTAGGCACCACAACTGAAAAGCCCGGGTGCCAGATGACTTCAAATGAACCTTGGGAATCACTAGAAGGCCCTTCTAGGCTGACCGGAGGGGACGAGATGGGTGGTAGGGCTGTAGGAGGTCTTGCAGGTAATCAGGCCCCAGACCATGCAGGGCTTTTGAGGTCAGCAAACTGAACTTGAAGGTGCTCCACCACCTAATGGGAAGCCAGTGCAGACAGTGCAGTACAGGGGTAATATGACATGACCTCAGAAGGCCAGTCAGCAGACTGGCTGTCGCATTCTACACTAACTGTAGGTGGCAAAGACTGTCCTGAATAGCCCTAGGTAAAGCGCATTGCAGTAATCAAGCCATGCTGTCACAAGGGCATGAACTAGTGATGGCAGATCACCCAAGGGAATCAGGTGTTTAATTCTGTGATGTTTTTAAGATGGTAAAAGCCATTCTGGACCACATCCGACACCTGATATTCAAGCGTTAGGCTGATATCCAGCACAACGCTAAGATTTTTCACCTTAGAAGAGATGGGAAGCCGGGAGTCTCCAAGCCTAAGCCTGATGACTCGACCAGCCTGCACACCCACCCTCCAGTGACCATGTTTCACCACCAGTACTTCCATCTTATTCAGATTTAACCTCAGCCAGTTTGCACTCATCCAGTCTTGGACCACAGTAAGGCACCAGTTGAAAACTGGGACAGCATCCTGTTGTTCGGATGCAAAAGACAGGTACAGCTGAATGTCATCAGCATAGCAATGAAAAATCAGCTTGTACCATCTTATAATGTCCCCTAGTGGTAGTATGTTCACTGCGAACAACATGGGAGATAAAATGGAACCCTGCAGGACCCCACATGGCAGAGGCAGTGGTTGGGAGGAGAAAGCCCCTAAGACCACCCTCTGCATCCTGTCAGTGAGGAAAGAGTGGAACCAGTTGAAGACCACAACAGAGTCCACAACAAACCAGCAAGCAATCCAAAAGCACCCCATGGTCCATGGTATCAAAAGCAGCTGAGAGATTGAGGAGAACAAGAATAGAATGCTCTCCTCTGTATTGTACTGTACTGTACAGGACACAGGCCACATGCTCCCTATACAGTACAGAGGATGCTTGACTTGTACTGTACATAGAACGTGCACTCTCTGTCTTGTCATACAGTGGTTGGCCAAGGAGGTGAGTGAAGGTCTGTTTCCATCATCGTATCTCAGCCAGCACCAGCACTGAAGGTATGGGGAGGTTGGTAGGGTGGTTGGTTGGTGACTGTAGTGCGGAGGGGGGGACTGGTAGATGCTAGGGACTGTGGACATTTTAGTTTTTCTTTATTACTTGTAACTGTGTATCTCTGACATATTCAGGGGTTTCATAAAGAGCTGGTGATTGGTGGGTAGGAGGGACCACTGGGCACCAAAGATGGTTCTACTGTCACTAGTGATGGGAACTGGGGACAGGGGCACAACTGGCCACCAGGGAAGATATGTCTTTTCACAGAGCCTTGGAGACTGGGGGAGAACCACTGGACACCATGGATTTTACAGTTTTGTATGGGGCTGGGGATCGGAGACTGGGGGAGGGAACCACTGGATGCCAGGAAATTTACATGGTCATATGGAGCCTGGGATCAGAGGGTGGGGGGACCATGGACCACCAGGAATTCCATTATGTCTATACTGGATGGCAGTTGGAGGGTGGGGGGGACCACTAGGCACCAGGGAATATTACATAACTATTTGGGACAGCAATTGGAGGGTGGGGGGACCACTAGGCTGCAGGAACTTTTCTTTGGTGATGGGGCAATCATGGTGGGGGTGGTACCATGCAAACCAGCTGCTGCTTTCCATGCAAATGAGCCCATAATGAGCATACAAATGGCCACTTAGCATCTTGCATGCCCAATGGGATCCTTTACATGGGCCCACATGAATATCACGTCTGTGGCTACTGGTGCTATTGGGTCTTGTGGTACTTTTCCCTGCACTGCAGGGATCCATGTCAGAGCAGCACTACTGGACTTAGCCCTGCACTGACATGCCTCATATATTCAGTTGGATAGCACTGGTGCACTGTCCAACTAAATATAACAACCTTGGGATCCTGGGCAATGGCAAAGTGCAGTGCAAAACTATGTGCTCCGCTTTGCCCATGTTTGAATATTGGGCCTCTGGGTTTCTTGCATCCCTCATTAGTAATCAATGATATTTTAGACACTTCAAGATCTACTACAGACAGGTTTCGTTCTCTAACTCCTCAGCTGAGACTGAAATATCTCCCTATTTATGAAGAGGAATCCCATTTGGATGTAGAGGTTTATGAAAATACAGGACCTTTTTCACAAAACATAAGAACACTTAATGCATAAATAAGGAAAATCTAATGCATCAGAACTATTATCTAACCTAATAATATTGCACACTACAATTTTCCATGCACTTCCTCTATTCTGTCTGACAGAGTGGTTAACACTCTATCCCATAAACATGCAGCAAATATCGTATTGATGGAACAACTCATTTGTATGACAGTTTTTTTATTCATTTAGGCAACAACTTTCTGTTATTAAAAAAAAGATTTTGATTTGTTAAAATACATTTCCAATTCTGATATAGATCAGTATAGTCCAGATTCTTTACATCTCACTCCATAAAAACAAAATTTGATTAATTGTAGACTAGATTTTCCATTTATGTTTAATTCTCTTGTATTTGTACAATATCAAGTCAATCAACCTTGTAATGAATAAAAAAGAGGAATAAAGATCACAAGTGAAAACAAAAGAAAAATAATCTGAAAAGGGTTTTGCAGATGTTGGCATTCAGGTAGATTTGTTGACATTTATCAAAACAGTTCTTGTATTGAATATAAACTCTAAACCTCAGCCAACAATACAGCAAAAGGGTGAAACACCCTCATATGGGTGATTTTATCATATTGGATACACAACAAAGTAGTACATGTAGTTGATACTCCTACTTTTGCGGAAGTAGGTGGTGACCTTTTGATTGAGGCAATTCAAGGTGATAAGCTTACTAATAGACATATGACAGTGATAAATATTAATCCTCGTAAGACCCCTAAAACTGTGGTCAAACTAAAGAATGTGGCAAAATGAAAATGACATTCAGCATTCTCTGCTAGAAGAGTTAAAATATTGTTGACTCTGACTTCTTGTACTGTTTTTGTGTTGAAGAAGGCATAGACCAGGGATCAATGTTATTGTACTTAGCTTCAGATGGTAGTGCATTGGATCTGCTACAGAAAGAGCTAATTTTGCACAATTTAGGAATTACAGTGACACATCTTCATCCAGTAACAATGGATATGCCATATCTTTATAATGACTAGCCTGCTCATTCCTCAGACTGTGGCACATTAGAAAAATGTGTTAGAAGATATGCTGACTACCAGTAGGATACTGAGGAAGAACAGATCCAGTTTGTTACTCTGTCAGTTTTTAGAATAAAAAAAATCTGTGAGCCAGACAACTGCTTGCTAAGGCAGGTAACTTCATTACTAAAACTTTTTTGAATATCCACTTAGGCAAGAAAGGGATTATTGCATCTAGAAGATATGAAGCTTCACAAGAAGGTCAAGTTGACTTATTACTCAGAAATAAATGGCTAGCAATGTATATTATGAAAGAGGCTGAGAAATTTGCCCCAAGGCTGAGACGAATAAACCTTTTTGACTATAAAGAAATGTTTAAGTATTACTACAAAAAAATCTCAATCAAATAATTTCAGTCCTTCTGTCGGTCATAACTATAATAATAGTCAAAGAGGAGTAGCTCTTCTACTGGGGCTTAATCCTCTTTTTTTCACTTCAGATTGATTTAGTGTCCTGGAGCAGACACAATTTACAATGACAAATTAGCTTTAGTCCTCATATTCTTCCAAAATTTAAGTTTCCTTTTATCATGGATTATAGCAGATTTGTCCACCAGATTCCTGATAATGAAATTAATAAAATCCATAGAAAACTTATATGTAATCTGTTTCCAAGAAAATTGATCTAATAGTTTGAGTGGACCATTTTAAATGGTTATCAAATGTTCCAGTTGCATGCAAGAAAAAACAAAACTATGGGTAGAGCCTTTGGGGCTTGCTGACTATGGTTAACATTTAAAAAAGTGTTTCAGTTATCTCATCTTCCAGTATGAAAATAACATTTTTGTGCTTAATATTGCTATTAATCATGTTCCCTACAGCACTGTAAATGTTTATGTTCCTACTAAAGTCACTTTATACTTCCCCCATGGAATCTGATCAGATTTAGCTTAACTTTTGGAGCTGACATTATTGAGGGATAATGTCATGCTAATAATCTGTGGTGATTTTAATACCTGTCTGAGCTTATTTAACAACTTGGCCTACACTGAGCTGCTTATTCCTGACCTCCCATTAGAACTGTACAACAGAAATAGTAAAGATCAGGAGAGTAAAGAAAATGGTTTGCTTTTGAAAAGCTGGCCAGAGGAACATGACTTAACTGTGATGACTGGAAGATTTATATCAGACTGTAAAGGGAGAGTTTACTTGTTATTCACAAAATGTTGCAACTATAATTGATTTTGTGACTATCCCAGTCCCCCAACAAATTCATTGTTCTGAAATGGAAATGTTACATAAACCAGAAATTGGCACTCTCAAATTATAATCAGGCAATATTTTGTTGATAGGACTATTCAGGGAGAACTCTTGCCAAATATAGTAATCAGGATTCTACAGAATAATCTGCCTGAAAGCATTGTCATAAGTGACACCAAAAGTAAATTCAAAAACAAACTCGATTCATACATTGTGACTGGTGCAAATATTAACTACCATTAAACTCAAGAGCTGTCTATGGGCATATGCCTCTTCGGCTCCTTATTTGATTAATGAACATTACATAAGGAATAGAAATTATGAAGATAGACTAATTGAACTAAATCTCATGAATCTGAAGTTATGTAGGAAAAGGGGGGATTTGCTACTCATGCATGACTTAATAAATGATCTGTATATATTAGACAAAATTAACTTTGAATTTAAGGATACTAAAATGCTTACTCATTATCATCCACTGCAGCTGAAACCAAGTAGCTTCCAATTGACCAAGAGAAAATATTTTTATTCACAATGTGTCATAAATCTATGGAATCTATGGAAAAGGATATTACAGTGGTTAACAAAAGCATTTAATGGAGTTGGCATCAGGAGTAGAACTTATTAGGTCCAATGTACAATGGGAAAGGAAAAGGGAAATTTATTTAACCAGGAAAGGCACACCAAGCTGAAGCTTTTTTTCCAGGTGCAACCTGGGAGCACAAGGAAATAAAATGACTTGATCAGGGTCACACAGTATGCAAGTGGGGACTGATGGGATTCAAACCCAGGTCTCCAGGCTTGCAGCTCAGTGCCTTTAACCACTACATTATACTGCCTCCAATGGAAATGGGAAAGGGAAATTTGTTAATCTCCATTTTCAGTGCCCACTCAGCCTGCAAATTTCTCTCTCAGTTAAAAAGTGTTAATTCATCTTTTCTCTGAGATAATTCCATATCTATACCTGAATATCCAAATTACTTTTATTTTAATAACTCATGGTATAACAAATGTAGGGAGAAAAAACTTGTAAATAGATTTATCAGACAGGTAAGACTTCACCCAGCAAGATCTCACCCCCTGAAGCGAAATACTGTAAGGAAACTATACAAGAACACTATGGAACAACAAAGGAAGTTATTGTATGAAGAAAATTGAGAAAACATGTTTTTGGCCTTAGAAAATAAGGTCACAATATGTTTTTGGAATTTGGTAACTGGGAAGGGGGGATTTTCAGACATACATCTCACCAGGTGTGAGTTTTCAACACACAGTATTCAAATTAACTGTAGTTTAGCATAACATGGTTCACATCTGTTTTTGAGGTACTATTAGCAATTTTGCCTCTTAAATTGGGTAAGGCACCTAATAATGTTACAATTCTGACTGAATCCTTAGATAGATAGATAGATAGATAGATAGATAGATAGATAGATAGATAGAAAGATAAGTTTTACTTATATTCTGGTGCCCAGTCCCAGAGGCTCTGGGTGCAATTACAGTAGGGACAATGTTATCACAGGATCAATTACAGCATTTCATCAATAAAACAAAAAACATAAAATCAGATTTAAAAACTATCAGCAAATGACTTATTAAAAAAGTAAGTCTTCAGACCCCCTTTAAATGCCTCCACCTTAGGGCTTCCCTCAAAGATTTTGGCAGCTAGTTCCAGAGAGCTGGGCCAGCCACCCCAAAGGAATGATCTCCCAAGGTTTTCAGCCTGGCCCTCGGAACCACCAGGAGGCCCTCAGTGGAGGAGCAGAGGAAACATACCGGGGCAGCTGGAGTAAGGCGATCAGACAAGTAAACAGGGCCCAGGCCATATACAGCCTTATAGGTGAGCAAGCCCACCTTGAAGATGATCCTCCACTTGACTGGCAGCCAGTGCAGATCATGCAGGACCAAGGCCACAAAGCAGAACCTCGGAACACCGCCAGCAACCTGGCCACTGCGTTCTGCACTAGCTGCAGCTGGTGGAGGATCCCTCCATTGACCTCGAAGTACAGAGCATTACAATAGTCCACCCTGGAAGTCACAAAGGTGTCTACCAGTGATGGCAAGTCTTCTGGCAGAATCAGGGGTTTAATTCAGGTGACATTCCTTAAAGGTGATAGGAAATGATTTTTACATAACTAACTGCCCTTCCATCTTCCTTTCCATGTCAGTTTTGTGTTCTGATAAGCTTTGATGATTTTTTGATAAATAAATAATCTAGCTTTGGAGTGCCTTCAGATCTACATTGAGTTCCATCTATCCTCACCAGCTACTGCTCTTGATTAATATTTCTAAGACATTCTATGACATCAGATACTCCCATTGCATGCTATTCATCTGAATGGCCTAGAAAGGTGTCTGTGATGTCATAGAATGTTCAGGCAATATGAAAAGAGAGAGTAGCAACTGCTGAGGAGAGAGGGATTCAGGGTCCTTAAAAAGTAAACAAAATTACATTATTAATTTAACAAAAAAGGTCAAAAACATATCAGAATACTGGGTAGCCAATAAAAGAACGACTAGAGGACTTCTAGAAGTATAAAAACTGTTTCCTATCACCTTTAAGTGGTAAAACAAGTTCTGACAACAGATGACACCTGGGCTTCCATGGTCAGCCTGTCATCAAGGATGATGCCCAGATTCCTCACCCTGGGGGAAGCCATCAACGGAGTTGATCCCAGGACCAACCTGGTTACCACTACAGAGGCATCTCCATCATGCCATCAACCATGCTTAATCACTAGCACCTCTGTCTTGTTTGGGTTCATCCTCAGCCAGCTTGAGGACATCCAGTCCTGAATCTCAGCCAAACATTTATTTAACACACTTTCAGCTCCAGGGGCAAATGACATATACAGCTGGGTGTCATCTGCATTGCATTGAAAACCCAGACTATATTATCTGATGAGCTCTCCCAGGGGCAGCATGTACACCACAAACAACATCGGTGAAAGGATCGAGCCTTGAGGTACTCCACATGGCAGGGGCTTCGAGAAGGAGGAAATTCCCCATCACCAGTTGTTGTCTCATTTTGGAGAGCTAGGTCTCAAACCATAAAAAGAACAATGTCTGTGCAGTATTCCTGGACCTGAGCAAAGCATTCGACACTGTGGACCATGAACTGCTACTCTCATCCCTACACTCCATTGGCCTAGATCCATCCTCCCTTAAGTGGTTCAGATGCCACCTCTCCGGTAGATCACAGCAGGTAAAAGCTGAAGGTGACCTCTCCCCATTAAGACCACTGTCAAGAGGAGTCCCCCAAGGCTCTATTCTGGGTCCTATCCTTTTTGCCATTTATATAAATAAAATTGATTCAACCCTTACCAAGTCCTCAGCACATCTCTTTGCTGATGACACTGTACTGTATGTCAGCAACCCTTCATCTAAAGTTGCTCATGAAATCCTACAAGCAGAATTCTCCCTGTTACAACATCAACTTCTCGAGAAAAAGCTTCTGCTAAATGCAAAGAAAACCAAAGCAATGATGTTCACAACCCAAAACTCCACCAACACATCCTCTTCAATCAGTCTCCCCAGATATGCACTATACTTGAGAAAATCTGGAGTATGTTGAAAATTTCAAATACCTAGGTGTGTGGATTGACAACAGACTTGACTTTACTCAGCATCTAGAACAACTGCTGAAAAGCTTTGCCTAAGGCGGCCTCCTACAGATTAAAATCCTTCCTTAATAGAGATTCAAAGATGAGATTAATCCAGGCCATCTTTCTATCAGTCATTGACTACGGAGACTTCCTCTATAGTCACTGCTCCACTCCCTACCTTCAAAAGTTGGATACCTTATACCATAGAGCAATAAGGTTCATTACAGACCTGCCATATAATACTCACCATTGTTCTCTCTATGATTCAGTTAGATGGGTTTCCCTTCATGTCAGGAGGAGCAGAAATGCAGCCCTATGGATCTACAGAGCTTTATCAAAAAAAACTCCCAAGCTATATCCTGGACTGCTTCAACCTGACCACTCCCAGCTCCTATGCCCTAAGAAGCAACAATATCATCCTGCTCAAATTGCCCAAAGTCAACACCAAAACAGGAGGGCAGCAATCAGCTACTCTCTAGCCATAGCATGGAACACCATACAAAAATCCCTAAAACTGTCCATTATCATTCCATTTACATCCTTCAAGCAGCACTGTACAGTCTTCTTCACAGAGAAATGCAGTTGCTACCGCTAGAGATAGAATAGTCATCCACAAAACCTTATTCCAATCACATATGGCATATTCCTTCCAGCCAGACACCGCCAGTATATGGCACCAATATTCCCTTCACCATCCTTGTACTCATTATGTGAGTGACTGTCATGGCCCTCATTGTGATATATATGTATTGTACATATTGTAGATGTTAGCTTAACTTTCTCTTGCCAAGCTTTAACATGTGAATTCTCTGTATATTATTGTGTTATAAATAACATTTTCTTGTTTCTGTATGTATAACTGTCTCATAAGTATGTGATGTAATTGCTGTGCACCAACTCGAACCTTGACCTTATCAGGTCCATCTTGTAAATGAGCCTTGCTTAATGATGATAGTCTGAATAAATAAAGATTTGATTGATTGATTGATTGATCTGATGACTGTTCTGATGAGTCCACCATACACTCTAAGGTGATCCAACAGCAAGATGTGGTCCATGGTGTCAAATGCTGATGAGAGACCAAGGAGAACAAGAATTGACCATTCCTCTCTATCTCTCACCCTGATGTCATTTTGCACCTGAACTAGTGCCGTCTCTGTGCTATGCCTAGCTCTGAAACCAAACTGGAAAGGCTCATAGATGTCAAAGGCTGTGAGGTGTGCCTCAAGCTGCAGAACCACTACTTTCTCGACAACCTTCCCTAAAAATGTTAGGTTGGAGATAGGTCTATAATTTGACAGGATATCAGGGTCAGGCAATGGTTTCTTCAGAAGAGGCTTCACCAGTGCCTCCTTCAAGGCATTGGGGAAGCACCCCTCTGAAAGCAAACACCGGACTATCCCACTGAACACTGAACCAGAGGCCTCAACTCCTCCCACTAGGAGATGAGTCAGACCAGGGTCCAGTTCACAACTTGTGGGCCGCAGCTTCCAAATCACCCCAATAGCCTCAGTCACCTCAACTGGCCAAAACTCCTCTCAGGCAATAAGAGTGCCTCTGCTTGAACGAGACCAATCACTGAGGGCAAATTTTGTCCCACTGGGGAGATCCTTGCCTGAATGGAGGATACCCTGTCTGAGAAGAGCAGAGGAAACTCTTTGCACAATGTGGGTGAAAATGCTCTTTTTGGCTATAGACAGATTGGATGTAACAATCTGTCCACAGTCTGAAATAGCTTAGCTGGTCTATTCTTCCCAGCAGCAATCTCCCTGGACAGGAACTCTGTCTTCTTATGGTTGATTGCCCCTGATAATCATTATAGTGATATCTCAGGGCCAGTCTATTCTCCATGCTCCAACTTCCGACCCTTTATCTTCATCTCCTTGAGAGCACCATCAAACCATGGGGGTCTCAAGTGAGAAGACATGGGTCATACAGACTGGTGCGATGGCATTGAATGCCTTGGTAACAGCCTCATTATAGGCCATCACCGCTTCACCCATGCCAACTGCACATGCAGCACTCATGCCAGAAAAGTCTACTACCACCAACAGTCCCTCTGGGGACAATCCCCTTAAAGGGCAGTAGCGGACCATCTCAACAGGGGAGGGACTATCGGGGGGTGCCCCAAAACCAGAACTCCATCGTGCAGTGATCAAACTAAATGACCCAATCAATCTTGATGTCAGTCACATCAAGCCCCAGCGAGAATACCAAGTCCAAGGTGTGGCCATGTTGGTGGGTTGCAGAGGTAATTACTTGTGTCAGGCCCAGAGAGGTCATTGTCTGGAGGAGGTCATAACCAAAATGTGAAGATTCACCATTGACCGAGGCATTGAAATCCCCCAGAATAAATCATCTAGGGGACTCCAGCACCCTGTTGGTGAAAAAGTCCACTACCTCCTGCAGGAAATCTCCCCCCTGTCCCGGAGAGCAGTAAATGAGGAGAATCCTGCAACCTGCACCTAGATCCCCATGCACTGCCGCACATTCAAATGATGAGGTAATACTCACTGGGTGGACAGAGAAGTTCAGGCTGGATCTAAAACAGATGACCACTCCCCTGCTCCTGTGTTCCCTGCTTGGGCAGTGCACCACAGAATACCCGGCAGGGATCGACGCCTCCAATACTGTATGAGCATCATCCCCCAGCCAGGTCTCAGTGATGCAAGCCAGGTCGACCAAGGAGATCAAGTCCACCATAATGGCAGTCTTGTTCCACATTGATCTGGTATTGCATAGCACCACCCGAAGGGGACTAGCTGAGACTGCAGGCACTCTAGCTACCTACCCATGCAGTCCTGTGGGAACCCTGAGGACAGGACCTGAGCATGCCCAGCCTCTTTCAAGGATCCGTCAAACTCAAGGGCACCTCCTATTTCGAACAACCCTGATACTGTTCACCTCCACTATGCCAGCAGTACCCAGCCACATTCCCTTCTGCCCCCTATTAATACCCACCTCCTGGCACCTTCTCACCACCACCGCTGGGAGTGGGAAATCCTCAAAGGGACAGAGGTCATGCAGCAGGGATGCAGCATAGGTCTTACTTGGGGACCCAAGACCTATACACATTTAACTACACTAAATCGCAGCTCAAGCTTTCACAAATTAAAAAGATTTAAATGAAAAAACAACAAGAAAACCTAGAATTAAACACATGCTCACCTTCCACATACTAATACAAATCAAAACCCTAACCACAATCACTCCACAACCACACACTCAATAAATTCTCTAACACCCACACCACGCTCTCCATCCACCAATAATGTAATAAATAGTATAAAATCACGAAAGGGAGAACTTAACTATTCAAGCTAATGTAAGCAGGTGTACTGTGGAAACAAGTTTTTGCTCTCGTTAGAGCTGACGATTGTCCAACAGATTTATTACACAGTTTTTAAATATTTATCAGACACTAAAAAGTTTGTTATGGTCCCAGAAAGAATAACAGTTTCTTCGGTCCAAAAAGTCATATGCAGGAAAGACACAGTACTCACACCACCAATTTCTAGTGGGACAAAGTTTGTGTAGCAAGGAGAATTCAGAAGTCAAAGCAACAGTTTTTATAGTGCCTTTTATTAATGCTCCTCTCACTGCACTAAGTTGAAATTTAATAAAAGGAGAAAAGTCAGCAAGCTGCTTTCAGGGTCTCACCAGAGGGGCTGAAGAATGTAAAGCACTGCTCACACTGGTGCTGGCAGATGAATCGCTGTTAAGAAATGGTCCACACTGCAATTAACAAGGCTCACAATAAGCTAGCATGGCCTGGCATTATCAATCAGGAATGACGAATGGACTACGCAAAGGAGGGTTTTGGGGTTTTCCCAAGACTGCACAGCACAGCACTCTCACCACCATTCCTCTTGGTTACCCCGACAACTCCTCCACAGCAATTGCCATGAATTTTGAATACAGATAGGTGGGTGGATACTTTACAGAAAATTTTTGTACTGTTTAAGAATTAGCTTTATTCCAGATCCCTGACTTTACAAAACAGGACAGGTTAAATCAAGTCTGCTATAGACCTACACATCTCATTGACATGCTAGCTAAATTTTTTTGCAAGATATTATTTGCTAGGTTACAGAATTTAGGGCTGGGCAAAATTAATCTTCCACCAGCAAAATTCTGATGAAATGCTGATTTTGCTTCCATGAAAATTTCATGAACTTTTGCCACTATTGTGATTTCCATCTAATTTCAAAGGTGTTAGTCCAATGTATACCAAATTTGGTATATGGAATTTAAGAAGGGCCACACAGATGTACAGTATACCATGTTTCAGATCTCTGTCTTGAAAGGTGACTGAGTTACATACGAATATACAAAATCTGCCAGCAGGAAAAAGCCATTTGGTCTATCGAGTCTGCTCAGTTTTGCAGCTAGCAGCCCTATTCTGCAGCTGCCCCTCTCTCCTCAGCCCCCCCCCACCTTTATCCTTCCTCTTGTCCTGTCCCAGACCCTTTTGAAGCTGCCCACTGTTTTACAGGCAATCACCTGTGCTGGTAACAGGTTCCACCCTGCCACCACCCTCTCCGTAAAAAAGTGTCCCCTTATTTCCCTCTTGAAACCTCCCCTCTCCAATCTCATGTCATGGCCTTGAGTGTCCCTCCCCACCCTTACCCTGAATAGCCCCTCTGTACCAGTCTTGTTTATCCCTCTCATGTACTTGAATGTCTTGATCATATCCCCTCTGTTCCTCCTCTGCTCCAGCGAGTACATGTTCAACTTCTTTAGCCTACTGTCATACGATAAGTCACCCATTCCCTGGATCATCTTAGTTGCTCTGCATTGCACCCCTTGCAGTAATTTAATGTCCCTTTTCAGGTACGGGCACCAGTACTGCATGCAGAATTCAAGATGAGGTCTAACTAATGATCTATACAGTGACAGAATCACCTGCCCCCGCCTCAACATTATTCCCCTTACGATGCAACACAGCATTTTGTTGGCCCTTGCTGCTGCCTTCCTACACTGTGCCGAGTTGTTCATTGATCCTGTGATGACCACCCCCAGATCCTTCTCCTCCTCAGTCTCTGCCAGCTGAACTCTCCCCAGTTGATAGTTTCTCCTTGGATTTTTTGCCCCAAAATGCAGTACCTTACACTTTTTGGCATTGAACCCCAGCTGCCAAGTGTCTGACCAGGTCTCCAGCTTTTTCAGATTGTTCTGCAAACTCTACCTTTCTTCTGTATTATCCACCACTGTCCCTATGTTAGAGTCATCAGCAAACAGGCTGATCCTGCTCTTGATGCCCATGGAAATGTCTGCAATAAATATCCCAAATAACACTGGCCCCAGCACCAAGCCCTGTGGAACCCCACTTGTTACTGCCCTTGATGATGAAAGTTCCCCTTCCACTACCACCTTCTACTGCCTTCTCTGCAGCCAGTGTGTCACCCATTCCACCATTTTTGCTCCCACCCCTGTGCCTTCAAGTTTTATTCCAAGTCTCCCATACGGCACCGAATCAAATGCCTTGCTTGCCTTGCTGAAGTTCAGGTACAAGACATCCACTGCATGGCCCTTGTCCATCTGCTTAGTTATCCAGTCATAGTAATCTACTAGGTTGGTCTGGCAGGATTTGCGTGTGACAAAGCCATGCTGTCTACTGTCCTGCAGCCCACTGAACTCCAGCAGGGACACTAGCCTTTCCTTCAGGATCATTTCCATTACCTTCACCACGATGGACGTGAGGCTCACCGATCTATAGTTCCCTGGCTCATCTTTGGGGCCGCTCTTATGCAGGGGAACCACATGAGCCAACCTCCAATCTTTGGGTATGCATCCCGAATTCAATGAGGCATTGAAAAGGCCTGCCAATGGCCCTGCCAGGATCTCTGCTAGCTCCTTCTGTACCCTGGAGTGAATGTCATTTAGCCTGGTGCCTTGTCCACCCTCAGCACTCTCAATCCCTCTAGCACTCTACCATGTGTGATCATCCCATCAGTTACTCCCTCCTCAGCCTGTACTGCCCCCCCCACCCCTCTTGGGTAGTACGACCTTCTCTTTTTCATAAATACCGAGCAGAAGTAGTCATTGAGTACTTTTGCTTTTTCTCCTCCCCTTCTCTACCCATCGCTCATCCTTCTTAATCCTTACTATCTGTTCTTTACAGCTCCTTTTCTCCCTGATGTACCTGAAGAAGCTCTTCTCCCCCTCCTTAATGTCTTACACCAGCCTGAGCTATTTGGTGGCATTTGCTTTTCTTACTGCCCTTGTCACCTCCTTTGCCTCCTGCAGGTCATCCTCCCAATCTCCCCCCCCTCCGATTTCCTGTATCTCCTAAAGGCCACCCTTTTCTCCTTAGCTTTTCTACAACCCCACTGCTCATCTAGCTTGGCCTTTTTGCCCTGGCCTTTTTACTCCAAGTCCTTCTACAGGAACTGGTAGCCTCTAGTATCCCCTTCTTAATGAGCTCCCATCTCTGGTCTGTGTCCATACTAGGTTGGATCCTGGCTAGGTACCCACTGACTACCTCCCCAATCTTTGCAAAATCTGCCCACCTAAAATCCACCACATTTGCATTGGATGTCACCCCTTCTTTGTCCATAATCAATCTGAACCATACTGAGTGGTGGTCACGCCCCACTAGTGGTTCGTCCACCTTGATATCCCTCACAGACTCACTAGGTAGAGGGTGTGTCCCACGGTTGGTTCACTGACCACTTGTGTCTGGAAGCTTTCCTGAAAGGCATCCAGTAGTACTTGCTCCCTTTTATTGTTGGTGGCTGGGGTTCCCCAATCTACCCCTGGCAGGTTGAAGTCCCCAACAACCACCACGCTCCCCTTCCCACATGCCCTTCTAATCTGCCTTGCACGTTCCCTGTCCAACTCCTCTGTCTGTGAGGGTGGCCTGTACACCACTTCCATCCGGGGAATCCTATTCCTGGAATCCTGGATTAGCAGCCATAATGATTCTGTTTCTTACTCCTCCCTAAAGCACTTTAGCCCCTCCCTCATGTATAATGCCACTCCCCCCTTTCTGTTTTCCCTGTTCCTGTGGAATATTCTGTACCCTAGGCCTGCCAGGTCCCAGTCATGGTATTGGGTGGCCCATGTTTTTGTGATGGCTGCCATGTCTACCTCCCTCTACACCATGAGGGCCTGTAAGTCACTCATTTTATCCTTCAGGATGCTAGCATTACAGCATCCCCTCTATTGCTTCTACCCAGTTCATCGCCCTTGTTCTGGGCAAGTAAGCTTGCTCAGCTTCCCATCTCGTGGTCACTGTAAGCCCTCCATCCACCTGCCACCCCCCCTCCTAGTTTAAATGTCCAGCTACCTCAATATACTCCCCAAGCTTCTGTTTCAGCACCTCCTTACCGTCTTCATTTAGGTGAAGTATGTCTTTAGCATATAGACTACTGTCCTCCCAGGTCTTTCCCCACCCTCCTACTAACCCATACCCTTTGGTGTGACACCATTTGCCTAACCATTCATTAAATCCTTTGATCCTTTGTTTTCTAGCTGTGCTCACCTTAGGCACTGGTAATACCTCAGAAAAAGTTACTGATCTACCCCCCCCACATAAAGTTCCCAGCTCCTCAAACATCTTTTGGACTACCTCTAATGTACTATCAGCCAAGTTGTTTGTCCCCAGATATAGAATTCAATGAGGTCTCTCCCTTCCCCTTCTAGCATATTTCAGGACTGACTGTCCAACTCCTTCAGCTGTTGTCCCTAGCATGGCCTCTACCCATATATGACTATGCCTTTCCCTCTTGCTACCCCACCTTACCCCCTTAGTATTGAATCCCCCAGTACTAGTATTCCCCCTCATTTCCATCTGGCTGCTTCCCCTCCTCTGTTCCTCATTGGACTCCTCCTCCTCCTCCAGCACATAATTCCCCCTGCCTGTCCCTGCCACTGTTCCTCTCCTGCTTGACTCCTCCTCCTCCTGCACATAATTCAACCTGTCTGTCCCTATAGCTGTTCCTCTCTTGACCAACTCCTCCTCCTCCTCCTGAACACAATTCCCCCATCTGTCCCTGTTGCCTTCCCCATCAGTATTCTCCACTGCCATAGCTGCTATGCCCCTGACTTCTTCTCTGTCTACTCTGCTCCTCTCCCCCAAATCTGCTCCCTGCTCCCTTTGACCATCCCTCCAGCTTTTCCCCTCACCCCTTTACTCCTGTCACCCCCCCCTTAGACTGGCTACCATCTCTTGTGAATTCATCTCCCTTTCCCTCTATTGCCCCCTCCTGGGTATCCCACGCCCCTCCTCCACCAATGTTGCCAGCACTGAAAACCTGTCATCTACCCCCTCTGCATTGCTGCGCCTTTGTTCCTCCCTCCTGACTTGAGCCTTTCCTCCAGTGCTTGGCCCCTTGTTTGTTTTGCTCCCACTCCCCCACTCCACCCCTTCCCATGATCTGATGTACCTCCCATGTTGTATTGTCATGATACTCCCTGTGGGATGCCCTCCTGCCCTAGATTTTCTCCCCCTCCCTCATCCTCTCCAACTCCCTCCCATGCCACAGCACTTCTTCATTGAGATTCCTCAGCCTCTGACAGATTGGACACCCTCCTAGCTTCCACAATATGTTCATCTAAACTGCTGCCCCACATCCATTGCAGCCCACTAATCTACCCATGTTAAACAGTACTATCTAGAAAATACGGTTCTAACTAGAAAATATAGTCCTAATTTAGGTTACCTACTAGCCCAGACCCTAACTAAAAATGCAATACCAACTGTACTTGCAATGAAGTGTAAGACAGTACCACGACAGTACTAATTGGAAACTATAGTACTAGCCTCCAAACATTCCGAAATCTTAAAATTACATGTTGCAGTTATGTAAACTGCTGAATTTCTAAATTATTTTTATCTGTCCAAATTGTAACAAATTTATTATTCTGACTTTAATGAGGCCTGCAGAGATGAGTACCAAGTTTCAGAACTCTGTCTTGAAAGGTAATCGAGTAATAAGCCTCCAAACTTTCAGAAATTTTAAAATTGCATATTGCAATTATGGAAACTGCAAAATTTCTACAATTGTTAGTCCAAATTGCACCACATTCATTATTCTGACTTTAACAAGGTTCATACATATGTTTACCAAGTTTCTGATCTATATATTTAAAGGTGACTGAGTTATAAGCCTCCAGACATCTGGAAATCTTAAAATTACATTTCACAATAATGTAAACTGATGTTTACAATTTACAGAACCAATTACTTCTCTATTTAGCAGTTTCTCTGATTCTTCCAAGAAAGTATGACTATAAATTTTCAATTATCTAGCTCCAAAAGTGGCCATATTGTAAGCATAGAAATAATTACAGAATTTTCATGAGTAATAAATTGCTAGATTTTGAACCTGTATAACTTCCCTCTGTCCTGAAGCAATTATCATGCAACTTTGAATCTTTTTAGGGTCCCTCCCAAACAATAAGCATGCCTAATGTTACATGTCTAACTGTAAAACAGACTGAGTTATGACCAATTAAATAATTGTGGAAAATTCCAAAAATTTTCACAAAATGTCACAGAATTTCATGAAAATTCCATGAAATCTGAATTTGCTAATTTTGCCCAGCCCTAACAGAAGTGGCTCAATACATATAACATGCTGTCAGTATACTAAGCTGATTTTCAGGCAGCCCACTTAACAACTGACTATTGTTTAGCCTTAAAGGAGAAGTAAACATTGCTGGGCTCACTCAAATTGTGAACGTGCGAGACAAGACCATTCAAAAAAGGTACTAGGCTTAGCTATAGATGAAAGGAATCCTGAGATATGAATATCAAATGATCTGTAAATGAAAACAAAGCAGCAGCCATTTCATGTAATCTTAAAACAGGAAGTAATATCACTGAGGGGCCTGCTCTATGTTGTTTATTACAACTTGTCCCTCAGTGACGTCACTTTCTGTCTCAGGATCCCATGAAATGGCTGCTGCCTCATTTTGATTTACAGAGTGTTTAGATATTCATATCTCAGGACTCTTGACATGTACAAACAAGTTCCATACCTCATTTGAAATATCTTTTTTTGGGCTTTCACAATTTGAGAGACCCCTGCAATGTTTACTTCCCCTTTAAATAATCTACTCTATAAATATATTTAAATTTCAGGGCCAGAGAGTATTTGCCTCCTTTATTGCCCTACTGTACCTTCAGCATTTGATTCTTTATTGATATCAATACTGTGGGGGAAACTACATTAATTAAAGGCTAATCCAGCATTATTACGTATTATAATTTTGTGACATTGTAACACATGGACTAACGTTAGATTTTTCTGGGGAAGCTGATGCAGCCAGAGCATTCACGTCAAATACAGGTGTCAAGCAGTGTTGCCTGCTGGTCCCTCTATTATTTAATCATTTTATTAATGATTTTTTTTAATTTCATTAAAAGGGGCTTCAGTAGACTCCCCAGAATTGATGATTTGCATATTCTTATATTAGCTTATGCCAATAACATGATACTACCATTTCTTTCATAATTAGAATTGCAAAAAAAAAATCACTACATCTCATTAATTTTTTCTGTAAAGAGAATAAACTTGTGGTAAACTTGTCAAGAACTAAAATGTTACAGTTTGGCCAAAATTCATTCAAAAGGAAGTTTGATGGGAATGTACTAGAGAAGGTCATTTCATATATTTACAATGGTTTGACTTTTACCTCAACTTTTCTTGGCATGACCACTTAAAATTTCTGGCAGAAAAGTTGTATTCTGTACTTATGGGCGTAGTCTGTTTTATTTGCAAATATGGTGGTCACTCAGTTTCAGCTGTAATCAAAGCTGCAGATGTCAAGTTTTCATTGAAAATGTTATATTCTGCAGAAATATGGGGTTCTACTGAACCTGGGTTACTTGAGATCAAGTGAGTCAAATTTTGGAGCTAGATTCTTCCTTTGCCTAATTTTATTCCAAACCTGCATCTTACCAGTAAGTCAAAGATTTTTTTTTTCTTATTTGTTAAAGTTTAAAAGAATGAGCCAATAAAGACTTATGACCCTTGCCCTTAAGGAAATAACAAATCTTAGAAGTATGAGTTTAGATCCTGGATGGCTGAAACAGCTGGATATTATTCTTTTTGATAAAAGCTTAACTTTTTTGGCAGAGCTGCTAGATTGCAAAATAAGTATGTACCTTCTGTACAGGAAGATGCTCATACAAAAATTGAAAACAATAGACCAGCAAAGAGACCTTGAGTGTTTAGCATCGTACAAGTTTAGCCCATGGTATATTGGCAATATAAAAATCCATAGTAAGAGCCCTAACTGGATTAATAAAGCATCCCAGCTTGAGAAAATTATTTCCTAGGTTCAGTTTTCATGCTTTTCAGTCAAGCATTTTAAAGGTTCATTTCAAAGGCAAGTCTGTGATCAAGAAGTGTCTGATTGTTGGTGCAGACTGGGCATTGTAGAAGATTCAGTTCATGTAGTAATTTGCTGTCCAAGATATATTACTATATAGAAACAAACTCTGCCCAGAACTGACACAGCTGCAGCAGCACTCATTGAGCTTACAGTGACACAGTCCACCATGACCAAGATGGCTGCAGTGCAGTTGCACATGTGCAACTACTCAGGCATGCACACTAAACATTGGTGGCCATCTTGAGCACAGCAGGCAACTGCCAACTGAAGTAGTGCACCCACGGCGGGGGGAGTGAGGAGACTGTTCAGGAGTTGCAGAATGATCATACTACAACTCCAAAACAATTCTTTGGTGTCCATCCGGTGGCTTGTTTTTAGAGCTGCCACAAGAAGGCTGCAGGATCTGCCCACTACAGCCGGAAAATGGCTGGGCTCTTTTTCAGTTGTTGTTCAATAGATCCACCATATGAACAGATTATTTATTGTCTGAGGAGGACCTAATTTTGCCAAGGTTCAGGAGAAATGGGGGTGGGAGCACTTTCAATAGTGAAGAAAGATGAAAATAGATCTTCAAAGCTGCTTCTGCTTTATTTTTTGCTTATTTGCTTTAGGCAAAATTCTCAACTTTTCGCATAGATATAGATGCTTCCTCAGGATAATGCATTAAAACTTATAAATAATAATAATATACAAATTCAATATATTCATCTATCTAGTCCATTAAGAAAGGTAATTACAGCATTAAAGTTCATAGACTCGATTTCACAAGTGCTTGTCAAAATCTCTTTCAATCATTCATTTTTATGTTGGCTCATGCATGCGCAGCCAACATATTGTGGTAGTAGCAGATTTGGAAGTATGGTCACTGTGAGGTGAATGCAGGGCATGCATCAGTAGGTGCGTCCCTCATTCCCCAATCAGCCAGCAGCAGGTGCTGACATCATGCATCCCTAATGTGGCCACCGGATCAAAGAAAAGGTCCACTGCAATGAGAGTGAAGCTGTCATGCACTGAGACCACAACACACCTCCCGACATACATGCAACATGGCGGCAGTGACTGCCGCTGCCTCCTGTCACAATACTGATGGGGGAGCCCACTCCCCATCAGCACAATGACCCCCCCATTTAAAATGTATTCTGGGGGGTGCCTAGTCCCCCTCGGCATCATGCGCTCCTCCACCAATGTTTTTTGTTTGCCGATGGGGGCCCCAATCCCTGTCAGTGTTTGTCCCCAACCCCATTTATTTTGCTGATGGGGGAACCCACTCCCTGTTGGCATAATGTCTCTCCCTACCGCTTTTGTTGTGTGCTGAGGGGAGTGCCCAATCCCTCTCGGCTCATGTCTCCCCCCTTCAGTATGTGCCGATGGTGGCGCCCAATCCCCTGTCGGCTACAGCATCCCCCAAAACACACTTAGGTGGCATGCTGGGAGCCCACCCCAGAATGCCAAGTCTTCTGCAAAAAAAAAACCTGTCCTGCGATGTTTTTTTTTTTAAACCTGTAAAAAGAAAACTATCCCTTGCGGTCTCCATGCCCACCTCCCACAACCTGTGCCCACCCTCTGTGCACCCTGCCTCCCCACACCCCCCTCACCCCATACTTACCTCCGGAGTCTGGCGCTACAATCTTCGGTGGACCGGGAACACATCTGTACTCTTCAAAGCTGACCGCGAACTGAAGAAATGCTCGTAAGCTGAACAATAGCATAAATAGGGTTTTTTTCAACTTTGGTGCATATCTCAGCCATTTTTGGGGAATTTGGGCACCACATTTTCAACATGGGGTTATTGGGACCCCTCCTCATGAATTCAGACACTGTCATGGTGTTATTCCATGTTACAAATTTGGTGTGAAAAATCCTCAAAATGGCTGTTTTATGAGCATGGTTGCGCAGTTTCCACACACGCTCATAACTTTGTGAATTTGTAGTATTTTCACTCCAGATTTTCAAAATTGGCATTTTCCACACCTCATTATGAACAATACAGCTGTCATTTTACATATCCTGGCCAAAATATGTTTTCGTACATCCGGAGCAGAATAGTGCAGTCGCTGTGCAGAATCAGTTTTTGGGATGGTTTGAGGGAATGACAGTGACACTGGTCATGAGCAGAAGTCCTAAAATGCCTATGTTGAAAATTTGGTGACAAAATTCCGTAAAATGACTGTGTTACAAGTGTGCGTTGCACAGTTTCCACGCACCCTTGTAACCTCGCAAATTTGCATATTTTCATGTCAGATTTTCAACACTGGCATTTTTCACACCTCCTTATGAATAGTACAGCTGTCATTTTTCACATCCTGCCCTAAATGTGATTTTGCACCTGTGGCGCACAATGGTGTGGTCACTGTGCGAATTCAACGTTTCGGACAAATTAACAAAATCACAGTGCCACTGTTCATGAGGGGAAGTCCCAAAATGCCTATGTTAAACATGTGGTTAAAAAAAAATCCCAAAAATAATTGGATTATGGATGTGTGCAGCACAGTTTCTATGCATGCTCATAACTTCACCAATTTTTCATATTTTCATTCCAGATTTTCAGCGTTGCCATTTTTTAAAATCTCCTCATGAACAATACAGTTGTCATTTTCCACATCCAGCCCAAAAATGTGTTTTTGTCCCTGTGTCGCCAAATGGCATAGCCACTGTGCAAAACCACCTTTCAGCTAACAAACTGATAGTGCCACTTTTCATGAGGTGGACTCACAAACAGCCCATGTTGAAAATTTGGAGTGAAAATACCAACACATGCCTACAGTGTTAGGGTTTCCAACTGTAGCACCCCACCCTGTAGAGACTGACAGGCGTCAGTGGTGTGACTTGGGATCATCGGATGTAATGCTCATGCCATTCCTCCCCACCCCCACCCTGAAGCCAGTGACAGGCATCATGGTGTGCCTTGGCAAAGTTCACCCCATTCTCCGATACTGCACCCACCTCAGCATATTTCCTTATGGAATGGGGTAAGTATAATGCCCAAAGACCCCAAAGCACACCACGACACTTGTCAGTGTCTATAGGGTAGGGTGAGGTACAATGGCATAAGCATTATAGCTGATGACCAAGGCCACTGATTTACAGTGATTAAAACAATGAAATTCCATTTCCATGTCTTTAGATTCCAGAATTGCACCAGTAATTGTTGCGCTAATTTCCAGATTTTACCGGGATTCTGCTATCATTCTTTTAGTATGTGCATAAATAATCAGAATTAAAGAAGGCTTAATATACAGAGCAATAAATAAAGCAAATTGAAAATAGTACTGCAAAGAATTAAAGGAAAAACACAAGTTTTGAAGATTTACTGATCTGATATAAAATGGCAGATTCCACGAAATCTTTGTTTTAACCGGTCTTCAGGCAGCCCTATTTCTGGAATTTTGCCGGGTTTTCCGTTAAAAACCGAAAAACAGTGGCCTTGCTGATGACCCAAAGGCACGCCCCAATGTCTGTTGGTCTCTACAGGGTGGGGGTGGGGTTGGCGTCACTTCCATACTTCACTGCCATTCCTATTATGTGTCTCTAACTCTGGCACTACCAATGCCAATGCCAGCAAGACAACATTCAGTATTGACAAATGCTTGTTTCATTTGATGTAGAAACGAATTTCCTATGGAAAAACACATTTTTTAACTTACAAATATTTAAACACTACAAATCTTTGAAAATAGTACTCGTTAAGGCTAATGTAAAACATACATCATCTCCCTAATTTTGTGCCATACAAGTATTAACAATTTACTCCATGTATTTGTAAATGTTTGTTGGTTTGTGAAAACTTCAATAAAGCGTTTTAAATTAAATACTCCATGTATTTGCTTGAGCAGAGTTTTTCTTAAAGAACCCATACAGTTGAATAGTGATACCTTCACCTCCAACCACATCTCAAATGCAAAAGTGCACTAAGGTCTTTAAACCTCGTAGACGATCATTTTAAGACACACTATGTGTGTCTATGTTACCTCCATATTTTTAAGAGTAAGCTTTATTAAATTAAACCATGTATTTTATATTTCATGCCAAATCACTAGGTAATAATACTATGCCTTTACCATAGACTGGCATTCCTCAGGGAAAAAAAAGTGCTCTGAGAGCTTTTTCAAGTTGTCTTATTTCTTTATTTAGGAAATCAGAATTACAACCCTTTGAGTCATAGACTCGTTTCCAAAGGCTCCATGTCAGAATAAAACATAGGCATTCATGCAGTACAGACATAGAATAAATGTGGGCGAGCAATCATACAGAGTATAAATACAATGAGCACGGGTTAATGCCTGTACATTTGGTAGCTAAAACAGGGCACAGTCTTGCTCCTATAAAGGTTGCATCCTGAAAAAAGACAAGTAGTTTGTACTATTTTAACTTGAAACAAAGAAGTACCATTTAAATAAATGGTAGAATTCATTCTTCATCAAAATGCCCGTAGGCTGTATAACTCTAACAGCAATTTGTGTGTGTGTCCTTGTGATCTTAGCCTGATGTTGTTTTTTTAAAAACACAATAGTGAACATTTCTATTGATTCCTGTCTTCTCACAACTATCACAAACTATTTAAACGTCAGGGCCCAGATATTCAGAAAGGTTGCGCATGGTGCAACACTGTTGCGCCATGTGCAACCCACTGATGCACCCCGGCGTGATATTCAAACAGGGATTGTGCCTGTCACAAATCCCGATGCTCCAGAGCACATCAGTAATGTATGCAGTGCAGGTGGGGGGGCGTGTCCATGCATACTCCACACATCCGAATATTCAGCCGGGATGTGCCAGAGCCCATGCATGACGCCTACTTGCGCTGCACACGGGCGAGCCAAAAAAAAAAAAGGAACAATGGCTGGCCACTCACAGGTGAGCTGCCGTATTTCAGGGTGCAACACGGCAGCTGCCACCTGTGGGTGGCCACCCGTGCTCTGGCTGCACCTGGTGGCGCCCCCCATGCCTGATTGCGGGCATACGTAGAAAAAGATCCTCCTAAATCCCTGGTGGTCCAGTGGACTGCTTGCAGCCCGATCGTGGTTGCCCATATTCTGGCGCTATTATCACTGGATACCATGCAGGATTTATGGTCTTCTATATATCTGCAATAGCAGTGAAATTGCAAATATCCCGTTCTAGAAAATGTGTACACAATTTTAGTAAGAATTTGGCAGTGAAATTATGAACGCATGTAATTTAAACATTTTAAAACCAAATCTCTCAATATTTAGCAGGCTCTATGACCTTTTTAAGCTGGCAGTAAAGCCTAGAGGGGTTCTATGTCATAATGGCAGTTGCAGAATAACGATCACTGTTAGGGCAAGTGTACATCACCTAAAATGAATTTCAGCAATGCACACTCATGATAAATGGGAAAAGGGCACCAGAGATCTACAGGTTTCCTTTTCATGTGGAGGGATGCACCGGCACCCCTCCCTACTAAAGGATTCTGAGCTCCGGGAGGGGGTGTATGTCGGGGGGGGTGAAATACTTAAGAAAAAAAAAGCTGCCTGCCAGCAAAAAAATATCCCGTGAAAGCTGTTTGCCAGCAAAAAAATATTCCGCGCTGCACTGGACCTGAATCCTGCACCCTACACCTCCCAACCAACCACCCCCAACCACACTAGTGGACCAGCTTGGCAGCTGCCCAACATACCCCTTCCCGCATACCTTCTCTCCCTGCCACTCCCCTGCATGTGTGTGTACGTACTTTATTTCCCCAACCTCACCCACCCAGGTATCTGGCCCCCGCCAGGTAGCCCTGAACACAGGCACCGTAACTGAGTCACCGTTTCTGTAAGCACACAATTGCGGTCACCTTGCTCACAGGTTGCCACCTAAAGGTTAGAGTAATGAGCTGCTAATGAGCTTGGCACATCCAGCATACCTGGGTTTGATTTCCAGAACCTCCGCCTGCATACTATGCAACTCTGAGCAAGTCATTTAACCACCCTATTGCTCCCAGGTCACCCCTGAAAACAGGCACTTGTGCCTAGTGGACCTTAAACATTTATCAAGGAATAAAAAAAAAAGAAGGTTATGCATACTGCTTTGCCACTATCTAGCTCCACAGGTGGCTCCGTTTTCTCCAGAGACTTATTTTCACAAAATATAAAACAAAAGGCAGAATTTGAGTTGGTGTAAATTCTCAGTTACTTACAGTATCCAAATGTCATGATATTTGCTATGTCCTTAGAAAAACCTATTGACATGTAATCATCCTAATTCACAGGTCTCTCTCTAGCTTAATAGTGGCATTGCTATGACCAAACAAAGTAGTGACATTCCATATAACTTTCACAAAACCATGGAATTTTGCAATTTTTTCCGGGAATTCCACAACTAAGAATTTGCTCATTTTGTCCAGCCATATTTGTGACAGTATGGTACTCATCATGGCAATAGAATGTGATGTCACAAACAGCAACTGTGATGTTGGCTAGGGACACCAAAAAGCTTTTTGAGACGTTAAATGAATTAAATACTGAATTAGCTAACATATTTAGTAGACTGACAAGAAGATAAAGTAAAAAAAAAAATAGAAAGCACAGAAGGTAAAAGTAATTATTGGAACTCTAACAGTGGTAAGCTTTTTATTACAGTAGATATACACTCTTTAACCTACAAGTATTCCAATCTGCCCAGCTATAAAACAGGTATAAATAGAAATAATTTCCATGAAGTATGGAACAGTCAGCAGTAAAAAGTTATGAGGAAGATTACAAGGACAAGTCAGTGACTGTAAACAAATTAACAGAAGCCATTTGTTTGCAAAAAAAGACATATCAGATAACGTGACACCATTCAAATGAAGAACATGAAGATGAGCTATAACTTGCAATTATACTACAAAACATGCAGCCAAAACTAGTCTCCCAACACTGAGTACACGATGCCATCATTTTGGAAGTTGAACTCCATGTGAAACAGAGACCAAAACTATCTACCAGAAGGTACTCTGGCCAAAATTCTCGAACTCTCCCCACCCCCGTGTACTGTACATACAGTGGCGTGAAAAAGTATTTGCCCCCTTCCTGATTTTCTCTATTATTGTATATTTGTAACACTGGATGTTTTCAGGTCTTTAGACAAAATATAATATTAGATAAAGGGAACCTGAGTGGACAAATAACACTTTTTTTTTTTACTTATTTCATTTATTTAATGAAAAAAGTTAACCAACACCAACTGGCACTGTGTGAAAAATAGTACCCCCTAGTTAAATCAACCCAATTAAAGGGATAATTAGAGTCAGCTGATTGAACACAGCCAGGCTTGATTACAGCCAGCCCTGCTCAATATAAACCTCACTTATTTTGGCCCTTACCATCAGAGTCACATTGCCAGCTCAAAGATTCAACAAGCACATTATGCCTTGATCAAAGGAAGTTCCTGAAAAGATCAGAAAAACATTTTGTTGCCCTCTATCAGTCTGGAAAGGGTTACAAAGCTATTTCTAAAGCTCTGGGACTCCATCGAACCACAGTGAGACCATAATCTCAAATGGAGAACACTTGGAACAGTAGTGACCCTTCCAGAGTGGGCGGCCTGCCAAAATTACTCCAAGGGCGCAGTGTAAAATCATCCAAGAAGTCTCAAAGGATCCTAAAACAACATCCAAGAACTGCAGGCTTCTCTTGCCTCAGCTACAGTCAGTGTTCATGACTCCACAATCAGAAAGAGACTGGGCAAAAATGGGCTTCATGTGAGAGTAGCAAGGCGGAAACCACTGCTAACCAAGAAGAACATAAATGCTCATCTCTCATTTGCCAAGAAGCACCTGGATGATCCACAAGCCTTTTGGGAAAATGTTCTATGGACATATGAGTCCAAAGTGGAACCTTTTGGACAACATGGATCCCATGATGTCTCGCGTAAAGCAAACACAGCATTCCACAGTAAGAACACCATACCAACAGTCAAACATGGTGGTGGTAGTGTGATGGTGTGGGGATGCTTTGCTGCCTAAGGACCTGGATGACTTGCCATAATTAAAGGAACCATGAATTCTGCTCTGTACCAGAAAATTCTTAAGGAGAATATCCAGTCATCCTTCCGTCAGCTGAAGCTGAAGCGTGGTTGGGTCATGCAGCAGACAATGATCCAAAACACACAAAAGCAAGTCCACATCAGAATGGCTAAAAGAGTAAAATTAATGTTTTAGAGTGGCCTAGTCAAAGTCCAGACTTAAACCCAATAGAGATGCTGTGGCAGGACCTGAAACGAGCAGTTCATGCTCGAAAGCCTACCAAATGTTACTGAATTAAAGCAGTTCTGCGAGGAAGAGTGAGTTAAAATTCCTCCACAGCGATGTGAAAGACTGATATTGAATTATAGGAAGTGTTTGGTTGCAGTCATTGCAGCTAAATGTGGCGTAACCAGTTATTAAGTGTAAGGGGGCAATTACTTTTTCACACAGTGCCAATTGGTGTTGGTTAACTTTTTTTCATTAAATAAGTGAAATAAAAAAAAAAAACAAGTGTTATTTGTTCACTCAGGTTCCCTTTATCTAATATTACATTTTGTCTAAAGACCTGAAAACATCCAGTGTGACAAATATGCAATAATAGAGAAAATCAGGAAGGGGGCAAATACTTTTTCACGCCACTGTACAAAGCTCTTGGACTGAGTGTATACCAATGTATTTTTAAAAAATATTAAAAGAGAGAACTTCTGCCAGCCCATCGGTGCAGCGGTTGGATTTCTGTCTGCGATGCCGGCGACCCGGGTTCAGGAACGGACTCAGGTCACCAGAGGGCCAGTCGGGGGAGAAGAATGGAGCGTCCGGGACAGCTCTCCTTCTCCGGGGGGAGGGCAGGGGATGCACACTGGAGTAGACTGACTCCTGGCAGAGGCTGGGAGTGCAGCAATACAGCCAGGGCATAGTGTACAAGGGGGAGTGGCAGACATCGGTGTATGCCTTGACGTCAGGACGACACTCCCCACAGAAAAACGGAAAAGAGGTGCCTGGTCTGCCGGATGATGGCTGCCGACTCCCTGCCACCTCAGACCCTGGAATCCACCTCAGCAGTACCCAGGGACTGATAGTAGAGTGTGCTGGTATCCTCCTCCTGGAGTCTTCCCCCTCGGAAGAGAGGGACCCATCTGGCGAAGGGTTATGCCAGGCCACCCCTGAGTTGGCTGCAATCTGAGGTGAGTAGGAAGGGGGTTGGGGCGAGGAGGTCGGGGGGGGGTTCATGTGCAGCCGGAAGGAGTGGTAGGCCAGGGGCTAGGAACGTGGAAAAAAAAAAAGGAGAGAACTTCTGATTTTTGCTTTTTAAGTTGATGATTGGCACATCCCTCTCCTTTATGTTTGTGCAAGAGAAATCAGGTGTTTCCTTGCCTTGGGGGGGTATATAATTCCTAAAGCCAATAAAGTAGCTTCCATATCCTAAGTAACTATTGTAATCTTTTAAAAGGTGAACTCCAGTTGGGAACTGACTTTACAAACTGACTTCCAGAAGGTACAGTACTCTGCCCCAGAGATTCACCCCCACACATACATGAAAACACAGTTCCTGATTTGTATGTAGCTCCATGGGTTCCACTATGTCAGTCTGACATTAATATTGTTGACTAATATCACAGTGACAACAAAAGGCTGATGACCATGTTGCCTGGCAGTTATGCTGCCCTAACTCCATTATGGCAAAGCAGCGGAGCACATCTCGGCTGTTTGAGGGGGCCTTTGCCCCCAGCACCCCTGAAAGATAATATAATCACCTCCAGGTCAGAGGCGTAAGGGGGAAACAGCACAACACCCTCTCCCACATACCTTCCTTCCCCTGCCTGTACCCCTGCATGTGTGTATGCACACTTTATTTCACAAAACCTCACCCACCCAGGTATCTGGGGCAGCAAGATGGTGAGTGCTGCAAAATCCCATTCAATGGAATGACTGTCGATCAGGTTGTGGTGTCACATTGCTAACAATGTAGGGGCTTCACTGCACTGATAGTGTACCAGCCCCATATACGCCATGGAAAGGCTTGTGCAAGTAATAATACCTGACAGGGTGGGTGGTATTGGGCCATACTGGAACTCCCAGGGGTATAATGAGTCTCAATGCCACAGGCAGAGGGACTTATAGCCCTTGGAAAGTCCAGCATAGCCCATACACCCCCCCTCCCCCTGGAGGGTATTGTTGCACTGAGAAAATGGAAGTTAGGGTGCATATTAGGAAAATATTTAAAATATTTTTAAATAATGACTGTAAATACTTTATTTTAATGAATAAAAAGTCTTTTAAGAAATGTATTCCTTGTACTGCTGTCACTGGCAGTAGAGGGAGCTGTTATGTTTTGTGTTATGCCAGGATGGTTAAAGGTCCTGTCCTCTCCCACAACACTAGCCTCCATCCTCTCCGTACTCATCCCAAACTGTTGGTTTGTAAGACTGTTTGCCATAGACTACAGAGTATTTTTTTTATTTATTTTGTTACAGTGTTCAGAAGACGTTACCTCACACATGTCAATATGCAACATGACATACAGTAGAGGAATAGTGAGAGCTGCAGCGCACAAACTTTACTTTCTTTTCTTGTTTTTAAACATATTATTCAACATTCCTATTTGTAGTTTTAGTCCTTATAACTTTGATTTGTGGTTGGTTGGTAGCAGTGTATATATGTGAGTGAGTGGCTGGTTGGCAGCAGCAGGGATGTGTGAGCAAGGGGGACATCATGAGTGGAACTACAAAACATTTTGAAAAAAAATTACTGTGTGAATTACTTTGCTTTTCATTCATTGCTTTACACTGGTTAATTGAATACTGACTGCCACAGACAGCGGGGAGAGGAGTAAACTGGCTGACATCAGTCGGTAACTGTCTAGCTCAGTAAGCAGGAACAAAATAGCTGTGGTACATTCGAAGGTTGGCACAACAATACTTGCTAGTAATAGGGTACGTGGCACTGGGTCTCGTTATTTACTGGTCTCTGTTGCCACACTGTCCACCTTGCAAAATCTGAATACGTCAGAATATGCCTACACACAAATTTCAACTCACCTGCCTCCTTCTGGAAAGTTATTCACTGCCTTATTGACCTTCAAACACAATTGGCCTCTCCGGTCCTCAGTATAAACAGTTCTCCTGTCTTGGATCTGTCCTCCATTGCTGAGATCATCAATAAATTTTTCACTACCTGTGCTCTCCCTGACCACCCCCTCCTTGCCACCCCTGACCTTCTGCTTCACCGCTCACCCAATGGCTATTGTCCCCCCCCCCAGTTTCCCCTCAGGAAGTCTTCTGGGCAGTGATATCACTTAATCCTAACAAATCAAGCTGAGACAGTTTCCACCCCAAGCTCCTTCACCTTTCTGCCCTGGTTATAGCTACACCCCTCACTCACCTCTTAAACCTCTCCTTCTCCACTTGCACCATACCACAGGCATGGAAAGTCACCAAGGTTTCTTCTCTTAGACAGCACAGAATCAGTGCCTGGAGCCATAAGCATTCATAACATAATTTTCTCATCTCAGGAGCTTGGCTCAATAGATTGGACCACAGACTTCCAAACTTGGAGTCAAGTTAAAACATTTATTTATGTAAAGTTACAGCAAGCAACATCCTGTCAGCCATTGCCAATGTTTCACACTTACATGTTCTTTATTAAGGTGTTAAAACAGTCACTAACTCATTACTTAAATAGCATTTTAAAATCAGAACATTTGAATATCTTTGGTTCTCTGAGTAGTGACATATTACATATTGGGCAGGATATTCAAAGGGGTTGCGCCAGTGCAACAGAGTTGCGCCGGCACAGCCCCACATTGCGCACTGGCGGGATATTGAGAAGGCTGCCTGGCACAGCGCAAATCCCGATGTGCCGGGGCACAATGTAATTGTATGCGGCGCAGATGCAGGGGTGTGCCCATGCATATGTGGGAAATATCCCAATATTCAGACCGGGATGGGCGGCGCATATGTTGGCGCAACCCTGCAGTGCGCTGCATAGGTGGCTCAAAGATGAGCCCATGAAGAGTAGGAGCAACTCCAGGCCACCCACAGGTGGGCTGCTGTATTGCAGGGTGCAACACAGCAGTCAGCAGCCGTGGGTGGCCACCAACCCACCCTGAACACCTTCCACAAGCACACATGGCACCTTGATAGTCTAGTGGCTCCCCCCCATTGCCGCGATCGCGGTAAATGTATATGAACACATACCCTGGTGGACTAGTGATCCCCCCCCTCCTCAATCCTTGATCATGGTAAATCTCCATTGAATAAAGCTCTGGTAAACTAGTGGTACCCTCCCACCCATTGCCCCAATCATGGTACAGTGCCAGATCAGACTTCCCTGGTGATCCAGTGGCACCCCCCGCCCCCTCCTAACCACATAGATCCCCTTGCCTACCCTGCTCCCCCCTGTCATCGACAGGCAGCTGCAACCTGCCTGCATACCACCCGGCTGACCGCCGAATGACAGGTACAGTATGGGCTGTAAGCCCATTGGTCCACACTGTACTAGACAGTCCCGAATATTCATTCACATATTTGGGACTGTCTTGTCTAATAACCCTAAGCCCATACTGTACCTGTCATTTGGGCGGTGGCTATGTCTGAGACAGAGTGCAACCTCCCGCCATGACAGGGGCGGGTGAGGTGTGGGCAAGGGGATCTGTGTGAGTGGAGGAGTGGGGGTGCTACTGGATCACCAGGAAAGTCTGATCTGACACTGTACCATAATCATGGCAACAGGCAGGGGGAGTACCACTAGTCCATCAGGGCTTTATTCAACAGGGATTTACTGCGATTGGGGATTCGGGAGGGGGGTCCAGTAGACTACCAGGGATTGTTGCAATATATAGTTACTGCGATCATGGCAATGTGTGGGAGGGGACCACTGGACTACCAGGGACTGTCTTATGTTACCTGTACCGCGATCGTGGCTTCAGGCAGAGGATGCCCCGGGATCCCCACTGCACACATCACTCTGTACAGGGTGCCAGGTGCACTTCACCAGGCTGCCCTGTGCAAGGCAGGCTAATGGGGCCATAATGACATGCAAATGGACCCATTTGCACCTTGCATATATTATGGCCTCATTTCCATGCCCCCGGCTGAATATCACGGGTGATGCACCTAGTGCAACTGCACTTGTGTTGGTACATCCCCATGCTCCCTATCTGTGGCTTGTGCCAGCGCAGTGCCACTGCACCATGCATGGTATGTGTGCTGACCTTGCCATATTCAACGGTGCTGCACCATGGGGTATCACCATTGAATATTGCCTGGTTCTGGCCCCAGCACTGCCCAGTTGCACTGCACCTCTGCCTGGCGCAGTCTGAATATCTATGCCACAGTATTCATTAAACACGGTGGGGGAAGGGAAAAAGGAAAAAACATGATAAAAACTGTTATTTACAAGGAACCAAACTAACATCAAAATAACAAAACAATATATTAGTTTACTTAAACATTAACAATTCTAAAGTTGTAATTGATATGTATGAATTGCTCAAAGTGTCAGTACACCCAAAGGGTATTGTAAACATTTGTCTATATTTGCAGCTACTATAAAAGATACTTCTCAGTGTAGACATACACCTACCAAAAATCTGTTTCCTCAAAAAAGGTTTTAAGGAGAAGCATTCATTTATACCTGTTCCCTTCCAGGCTCTGAGTTTAAATTGTGAAAAGGCTTCCATTTCAAGTAACATGTTTTCCAGGTCTCTACTCTATGTCCCACAGTTACTTTGTCAGTTCTTTTATAGAGCAGGTATTTACTTCTAATAAACAGAAACTATTTTTTTTTATTTTATTTTGACGTGTTAGTAATTACTTTTCACTTTTATAATAACATATTTGTCAGTTCAGTGAAACAAATGGATTTTCACCTTTGCTTTTTGCACTGTTAGTAAAAAAAGAATTCAGTAGAATTCTGGTATTGTGATGTCAGAAACTGCTAGCTACTTAAGAGCCCAATGTATTTCAATGAGAAAATAAATATATTTTTCTATCATTTTCAAAATAAATTGATACTTATTTCATCAAGACTTTGCCTTTTACAGTATATGGTGGCACTATTGTGCTCCATCTATATGATTTTATGTTTTTAAAACCAATAATTAGCTTCTCTTTTCTTCTTTTCAAGTAAATTCTGGTTATGCAGAAAATGTCACCTGCTAAATTATAATAAAATATCACATGTTATAAAAAAATCACATATTTCTAGGAAATATATATTATTTTGGTGGCAGGAAGTGTAATTCCTCTATAAAAAACTGAAAACAGATTGGCAGTTTTCCACTGAAATATACAGGTAGCCTTGCCAGTAAAAAGTTTCTGACATCACAATACAAGGATTCCATTGGATTCTTTTTTCACTGGCAGTTTATTTTATTTATTTATATTTTGGTAACTGGGTAGGCCTGCTGAGACCTTGACAGTCCCTTTTCAGGGGTGACCCAGAATTAGTTACAAGTACCTAGAGGGAAGCAAACAAAATTACAGAGAGTTCCAATTACAAACATTCCACAATTGACAAAATACAGCTCGAATGAGTGTTAGACACAGGTATATACATTTACAATACATAAAATGAATTCAAGTGCAAAAGAACAATTTCATTGGTCTTTTTTTTTAGGTACCAGAGTGGAGCTTCAACATGATAGGCCTTTAACAATCCAGAGGTTACATTGGCATTGCCTCCTATAAATTCCAGGTGGGGGGTTAGTGGTAGCAGAAGCAACTAATCAGTCCACTCAGGTGAGTCTTTAGTCCTTCTTGAACCCATGAAGGGATTTACAATCTTGAAGGTCTCTTGGGAGATTGTTCCAGAGATTAGGGAAGGCTATTCTAGTGGATCGCTGACCTTGGAAGTATCTAGCACTGGGGACTTACAGAAGCTTGTGATCTGAGGATCTGCACACTCTGCCATTCAGTTTTAGGTTCAGTAGTCTCCACAGACTGGGGGGAGCATCCAGCTGCTGTAGCTTGACAGCCAGACAGAGTGAGGGGTATGCCAATCTCCCTTCTAGGGTTAGCCAGTTTATGGTGCTCAGCACTTTGCAGTGGTGCTCCATGTGGTGCGCTCCAGCAGCAAAGCAACTGACTCTACGGTACAGAGTCCTCCGATGTTGCATTTCTGTAGACCTTAATGGTTGGAGAAGAGTCAAGCCATAGAACAGAGTGTAGAGGATAGTTCCATTGCTAACCACCAGTTTAGACTCTTTGGTCAGGAAAGGGCTAAGTCTAAATAGGAGGCTAAGTTTCTGATTTACTGTTTTGGTTAGGTGATCAATATGGTTTCTGAATGTAACATCCTGGTCTATAGATATTCCTAGGTACTTTGTACATTCACTTAATCCTAACAAATCAAGCTGAGATGGTTGCAAGATATTGTTGCTGTTCACACTTTTCATGTGCTTGAACTATACGATTATATGTCTGTATCAAATGTCAAATAATTAATAAGATTCTATAGATTTTAATAAGATTTTAATGGGCAGACTAGGTGGGCCATAGGCCCTTATCTGCCGACACTGTCTATGTATCTATGTATCTATGTATACTATGATTATATGTCTGTATCAAATGTCAAATAATTAATAATAAGATTCTATACTTAGTTTTCATGAGAGAGCCTTTGTTGCTTTTTTGAGGGTTGAGATTAGGTTATTTCTGTTTTATGTATTGTCCTTCCATCCTTATCTCCCCTTTATCTGTCTTAAAAGGAACCTTGGGGGAACTCATCATATTTATTTATTCATTGTATGAACTTGGGAAGGGTTCTTATTCTGAGTTCCCCTAAATACATTAGGGATTTGTCTCTTTGTAAATAGTTACTGTTTTTTTATTTTAGCTCTAACCACGCCATAATGGCCACCTTTTCAGAAATAGGGAAAACCACTGATAATAGATCTACAGCTATTAGTATTAATCAAGATGAGGCTACTAGAATTATGGGTTTGGTTAAAAGCAAATGACACTTAGGACAAATGGATTCAACTAATTCCTCCAAAACCATGTTAAACAAATTAGAATCTCTAAAAGAACGTGAGATAAGGTTAGATTGGCATGCAGAATCAGAAACATATACCGAGAGGTTTTCGGGTTCTAGTTGAATCACAATTAGGTTTTTAACCTGATGGTTTCCAATTCAAGTGGGATGGCATCAGATCTAAATGTTCATTTGATTTCATGCTATTACTGATTGAAACACTTACAACAGAACAAATAAAATTATTAATGGAAATCAATGATTTAGAATCTAAAATTAGAGAAACAATAGAAACTTCTGAACTAAAAACTCTTTTAGAAAAAATTGAAAAATCACTTTTGGAATATGACAAACACATTCAGAATATTAAAACAGGTAAATTCAAACAGGACCTTAATGATTACAAAAATGGCACAGTTTACTCATGGAAAAAATCATCTATTCATACAAATACATATGATTTGAATTTATCTGATGCCAGTCCTGGTACTACAGACTCGGAAGATTCAGATTTTATTCCATCTCAGGATTTTTCTAACAGAAGATATACTAATAGACATAATAGGCTCTATTACAATTCTTATGGTAGGTTTTTAACCCCGAGAAGGTGGCAAAATGACAGACAATATTTTGATGATCGACATTTTAATTGGCAATCTAACAATAGATTAGTAATCAGGGGTTCTCAAATGGTGAGGCCAGCCTCCCTGGGGAGGCCCCAACCCATTCAAGGGGAGGCTCAAGCAAGTCTGAAAAAGTACTGTATTTAAATTGAGTTTTATATATTTTGTGTGAAGAGATGATGCAAACTGAAAGAGGATAATAGTAGGTGAATTTAATGTATTTATTTACTAATTGGTGATAAGGGAAGGTGAAAGAAAGGCTAATTTCAGGTGTCCCAGGAAAGGGTAGGGAGTGAATACATTTCAAAAGACAACTGTAAAACAGAATAAGAAATACACAATAACCAATAATGCAAACAAATATGAACAATGACCTAATAATGGGTGGTGGTAATTGATCGTTTGTAGCCTGATGACAGAACAGCCCAAATACAAGGGTTGAGCAAAGAAGTGCTAACAGCACTAGCAGGAAGGAGCAAAGTAATCCCTGAGAAGTTGCTTAGGAGCAGGGAAGGATGGGGAGAAGCAAAGTATGTAGGAAGATAATTTCACATAGAGAGGAAACAGAGAAAGTAGTCTGACCCATGAAGGTTCTGCAACAAGGGGTAACAATGGTTCAAGAATGAAAATAGCAGAATATGTAGGTTGACCTGTGTGTGTGTATTGGGGTTTTTACAATAAGCTGAATAATATTTGTTTACTTTTAATTTATTTGTTATTCAGATAACACCTTTGAGCACAGGAGCTCTTTTCAAAGGTTCCATGTCAGTATAAGACAAAGAACTGAAATGAGCCAAGTACTCAAAGGGCTTTCAATTTATTCATGGTGTACTGCACAAAGTACAGTATGTTGTTTTTCTTTGGGGAGGCCCAAGATTATTTCAATTTTTTTGGGGAGGCTCAAAATCTTTTCCATGGATTTGGGGAGGCTCACTGTGACAAAGTATGAGAACTATTGGATTAGTTGATAGAGATAAGGATTTTCACAGGGGTACAGAGGACCCTGGTCCTTCAGACACACACAGAAAAGAAAGAGATACAGAAAACACAGACAAAGATCCAGGAAAAACACACATACTTAGGTAGAGATACCAGTAGAACAGACAGTTTTCAATTTGTCATCAAGAGCATTGTCACCTATAGAATCTAAAGTTCTCAGTTACAGTTTATCATTCAGTCTTTCAGAGAAACTCAACCCTTTTGAACTAAAATTGGATCTTGAAAGATTTTTTTGAAAAATAAGATTAAAAAGTTTCTTTGGATCACAACCCTCTCTTCAAACAGATGCAGATTCAGCAATACAAGTTGAAAGACGACTATTAAAACATGCCTTGGGTGTTAAATCTAAATTTGATCCTATCAATTTAGTTTCTCCTAACATAGTAAATTATATCAACAAGGTTAACTCGGACATAGATAAAATGTTATCTGATTTCAAAAACAAAAAAATGAAATTCAATTTAACAAAACAAGAAACTGAAGTATTGAATAATCTGAATAAAGACAACACCATAATAATCAAACCGGCTGATAAGGGTGGGGGTATAGTTATTATGAATATTGAAGATTACAGAAAAGAATGTTTTCGACATCTTTCTGATACTAACACTATGAACAGGTTCAAACAATTCCATTCATAACATTAAAAAACACAATCAAAGAAATATTAACAGAAGCTAATGACAGAGGAATTATAGAACAATGGGTGATGGAAGAATTATTAAACAAAACACCTAAGATTCCCTTGTTCTATTGTCTTCCTAAAATACACAAAGATATAAAAAAACCCCAGGTCGACCCATTATTTCTGGAATTGGTTCAATTACTGAACCACTATCTATTTTTGTTGACCATTATTGTAATCATTTGGTTTTAGACACTTGGTCCCACCTTAAAGACACTAAACATTGCATTCAAACACTTGAAACATTGAATAATACTGATACTAATTTTGATGCTTGTTTCTTGGTCACTTTAGATGTTAAAAATCTTTACACCAGTATTCCCCACACTGAAGGTTTACAATCTTTAGAATATTTTTTATCAAATCGAGATGTAAATATACCGGGTAAACATTTTCTATTACAATTGACCAAATTGATGTTGGAGAATAATTATTTTCAATTTGAGAATCAGAAATACCTGCAGAAGATTGGCACAGCTATGGGAGCAACAGTAGCCCCACTTATGCCAACTTGTATATGGCTTCATTTTGAAAAACAATTTATTGAGTCTAACACAAATCCTTATACACCCAACATTGTTTTATATAAGCGTTACATTGATGATATATTGATTATCTGGAATTGCACAGAAAATATTCATCAATTTTACCCTACTTGGAAGAAAGTAATAATAACTTAAAATTCACTTTGAATTATGATATCAAGAGATAGCCTTTCTGGATTTAAAGATTATTAAAAGAAATGGGAAATTTCATACTGATCTGTATCGAAAAGAAATTACCAAGAACACTATTTTACATTTTAATAGTTTTCGCCCTAAAAATCTTAAACAGAACATTCCATACAGTCAAATGCTAAGGGTGAAACGTAACACCTCAGACCATGATAGTTATGAAAATAATATTAATGATCTTATAAAAAGATTCAAAAACAGAGGTTATACCAAAGATTCTTTGGATCAAGCTAAAAGAAAAACAGATTCTAAAGATCGTAGTTGTTTATTACTTGAGAGGGTGTCAGGTTCAAGTCCCACCACTGATAAAATTAATATGTCTACGAAATTTTCAGAACATTTCGGGAGAATAAAACACATTATTCTGTCTAATTGGAAGATTTTACAGAGTTCTGAAAGTGGATCACATATTTTTGCACAAAAACCTTGGGTTACAGCTCGAAAAACCACTACCATTTACAATAAAATAATAAAAACGCAACATTAGAAACAACCACAGGATGGAATGGGGTGGCTTAAAAGTGACATAGAAGGTTTCTTTCCTTGTGGAAATTGTATTCATTGTAATAATGGTATAAAGACTAAAACCATTAAAAGTACATGGGATGATCATATTTACCACATAAAAGATTTTATTACATGTAATACTGAATATGTGATTTACTGTATAGTCTGTCCTTGCTCATTATACTATGTAAGTGAAACCACTAGATCTTTTAAAAATCAGGATTTCAGAACACAAAAGTACCATTCAAAGACAGGATTTACATTCTCCATTAGCTAGGCATTTTTTAGAATGACAGCATCAAGTTGCAAGTTTGAATTTTTTTTGAAATTGAAAAAATTCCCGTATTACATCGAGGTGGAGACAAAGAACGAATTCTTCTCAAGAGGGAAGCCTGGTGGATCTTCAACTTGAAAACACACTTGCCAAGATATGGACTAAATGAAACTCTTAACTGGAGTGTTTATGATTAAGTTTCATTACTTCATACGATCATTCATTATCACTGTGCTGTTTCATTGATTTCAGTTTATAAATATGAATTTTCATGTTTATAAGTTATATTCATAATGGTTCTGGTTGTGCTAAATGAACCAGTATATTTTTTAAATAGTGTTAAATAATATAAAATAATAGGGGCAGTTTTTCAGCATTAAGAGAAATATATAAGTATGTCACCAAACCCACTCATATACGTCATAGAATGACGTGAACATGTTACGTCTATACCTGTGGGTTTCTGCCTCCTCCTTCTTCCTCAGTAAGCACCTTTAGTCAGGTGCATGGTAACTTACGGCGTTTTGTTCAATGGCAGTGGCTTTCCCTGCAAAATTAAAAAACGTTCTAATGGGTCTTTTAAATTCCTTGTGAGCAGTACCTTACCAGTAAGAACTTTTGTATCTCGCGTTACTAGAAATGATCGAGTAAAGATCTTTATCTTTTAATTGACAAGTATTTCTTATTCTGTTGCAGAGATTTGAATAGATATAAAAAGAATCTTTACATTTTGAATTTATTTTTATGAGGTATACTATTTTTATTTACTATATTATCCCATTTCAGGATTAAAAACCGGAAAGTAAAACTTTTCATTTTTTCTTTTTGTACATAGCGTTATTGATACCTCGCAAGTTTCTGTCCTGATAATTGCTCTATTTGGGAATTTTTCTCAACAGTAAGCTTTTTCTCTATAATAATATTCATTTTTTCACCTGAAGACATTAATTTAGGCTTAAGACTTCTCATATTTCTTCTTCTTTCAGAGTGTTTCAAGTAGGCGCTAGACGTCTTCCTTCCCCCCAGCAAGCCGGTGTAAAACCGCCAGCATTGACAAACGCCTTAGAAGAAAATATTTATATGTTTATAGGTTTGTTCCACCTATTTAGTTAAGTTGTTGTCCTTTTCTTTTTTATATACATTGTTTTGATGTTAAAAAATGTAGATTCATTGGCTCTCCTTCATTTTTTTCTATTTTCAGAGCAACACTAGCTCCCAGTCTGATGAAGGAACTCAGTTCTGAAACATTACTTTATACTTTATTGGAGCATTGCTATACATTGTTGCTGTTTATTTTTACATATGTATAACCATATGTCATAAGTTTGGAACATTGCAAGATATTGTTGCTGTTCACACTTTTCATGTGCTTGAACTATATGATTATATGTCTGTATCAAATGTCAAATGATTAATAAGATTCTATACTATGATTATATGTCTGTATCAAATGTCAAATAATTAATAATAAGATTCTATACTTAGTTTTCATGAGAGAGCCTGTGTTGTTTTTTTGAGGGTTGAGATTAGGTTATTTCTGTTTTATGTATTGTCCTTCCATCCTTGTCTCCCCTTTATCTGTCTTAAAAGGAACCTTGGGGAACTCATCATATTTATTTATACTTTTTACATTCTACCAATTCAATCTCAGACCCACTGGAGAGTAAGAGAGACAGGTGGTGAGACCTTTTAGTGCCCAGATTCTTAGGGCCAAAAAGCATGGCCTTGGTCTTTCTGCTATTCAGAACTAGTTTGTTAGCTTGAAACCATTTTCAAAGGTTAAGAGATCCTGACTCAACAAGGATCTATGTAATAATGGCGATTGCCGTTAGGGTAACGACACATCACCAAAAAAATATTTTGGCAATGTACTCCCCGAAGCAGAGCAAAACAATGCCAGGGAGTTGGGGTTTGCTGTTTTATGCAGGGGGCTGTGCCCCCTGCACCCCTTCTACTTAAGGATTCTCAACTCTGGGGGGGTGCATGTTGGAGGGGTGCAAACATGGCATAAATAAAATTTTGTGCTGGGCACAACAAAAAGTACCTGCACCCAGACCCAAACCCAGCACCATTCTCACTGCAGCCCTGAACCCACCCACCATGCTATGCCAGCAGCTCGGCAGCTCACCGTGGCACCACCCCCTACAACCCCTCTGTCCCCTCCCACCCCATGCTTGATGTGCTCGCTCCCCCCGTGCGTGTAGGCATGTAGCGACAAGATGTTGCTACTTCACACATCCCCCATCCGGTCGCCCACCTTCCCCAGTTGCCCCGATGACAGGTGCTGTGACTGAGTCACACTTTTGGTAGGCACCCAATTGCGGTCACCAAAGTCATAGGATACCACTCAACAGTTGGTCTAAGGATGCTGAGTCACTGGAGGTTCTATACAACACAGCGTCATCCACATATAGGGTGACCTTGGCCCCACCACAGTGTAGTGGTAGGCTAGTCACAAATAGTGAAAATAATAGGGGGCCCAAAATGGAGCCTGGTGGACTCCATCCTGTTCTGGGCACTCATTAGTTCTAGCACCATGCCAATGGATGATTTAAGTCATATCATTAAGGTAGTCAGAGAACCAATCCAAAGCTAGAGGATCTAGGCCCAGGGCCTTCAGGTATCCTATGAGGAGCCAGTGGTCCACTAGGTCAAAGGCCTTGGTGAGGTCGATAAAGATTGCACCAAGGAGCTAGGGCTACATAAACATCTAAGGAGAAGCTTACAAGGGCTGTTTCTTACCATGCTTCTTCCTGAAGCCATATTGTTGTGCTGTCAGTATGTTATGCTCCTCCAGGTAAGTGAGGACCTGCTGGTAGACCACCTTCTCCAGCAGTTTGCTAAAGGTACAGAGGATGGAGACTGGGCTGTAGTTTACCTGTCTGTGACCCACCCTTGGGAATAGGGGTTACCAGTGCAACCTTCCATTGGGAAGGTACTGTCTCATCAAGCAAGGACCTATTAAATAGCCAAGTTACTGGTGCCACAATGATAGGGGCAGCAATCTTGAGTAGTCTAGGCTGCAGATTGTCACTGCCCACTGAGCCATCTGGCTTTAGGCCCCTGAGCAGTTTTAGGACTTCTCCCCTGGATACCAGTTTAATGTAACATTTGGGGCCCTGTTGAGGGCCCACCTGGTTATCCTGGCTTTTAATCACTGGGCTGGAGTTATCTGATTTGAACCTCTGCAGATCAGTGAAAAAAGCATTGAAGGCATTTGCTGAGTCCTGTGTGGTGGACTGGCAAACACCATTTCCTGTAATTTCACCAATCCTTTAGCTGTATTCCCTTCTAGGAGAGAACTTATTTGTGTCCACAATTTCTTGGGGTCTGATAGGTTTTTGGTTTGTAGGGCATGGAGATAGTGCTTCTTGGCTTTCTTGAGCTCTTTTTTACAATTATTTCTCAGTTCATTGTACTTCACTGAGTCATTAGTCAAGTTAGTATCCTTAAATTTATACCAAGCGCTGTCTTGTTCTCTCATGAGACTTTACTTGCCTGGGTTTAGCCACCTGGAGTCCTGGCCTTTGACCCTGATTTTTCTCAAAGGGGCATGCTTGTTGGCTATAGATAGGAAATGTTTTCTGAATCCATCAAGGGCATTATCTAAATCTGGCGCATCTAAAACCTGCATCCAATCTACTTCTGATAAAGATTGGAGGAAAGAGCCCTCATCAAGGGCTGAGTAGTTTCAAGACCAGAATGTCCTGGGAGGCTGTTTGGGGTAATTATTCCTCCAGACCAGGAACACTGGTGTGTGGTCACTGAGAGAGTCTGCACATGTCCCTACCAGCTTGGCTCTATCTGGATTGGACACTAGCACCCAGTTGAGTGTGGTATGATTTCCTGTCTTTAGATTAAAGCATGTGGGCTCTTGTATTAGCTGTGTCATGTTTACTTCCTGTAGGTTGGTTTTAATGTCCCCATTAGGAGTTGCACCCCAGTGCAGATTAAAGTCCCCTAGTATTATTTTCTCACTGTCTGGCATATCAGGTATAGCATCTGTGAGCGCTTTTAATCCCCCCATAGCCATCCTCAGGGTGTTATATACACATCCGACTAATAGAGGCTGGATGGGTATTATTTAGAAAGACCTACTAATTAAGAAGGTCAAAGAGGAGTAATACAAGTGTGAGCTTTTGCCATTAGCAAAACACAATGAAGGCTCAAATACTTTTATCTTTTTTTTAAGCAAAGTTGGTTTTAATGTCAAATCTTGCTCTAATTAATTATAAGGGTATTTGTCAGCATGTTCCCAGTGTTTCCAGTGTTCAATTTTCCTCCCCTCAATCAGTTTTTAAGTATATCTTTTTATGATTTTTCTTACAAAATAAACATTTTATGATGGTTTTTCACTACACAGGCAGGGAGTTGTCAAAATCTGACCACCAGTTGCCCACAAAGTTAGTCCTAAATAGTCTCCTTTCAGATGTGATAATGGGTGGCCATCAATGGCTATTGACTAGTCACTTGAGTACCCCACCCTCTTTGTATCTTCCAGTCCAGTTCCATGCTTTACTGAATGTGCATGCACATGATCCCATCTGAGTACTGGAAATGCATGTGGGCCGTCATTTTGACCAAGGTATCTGAGCCCCAAAAATCTTTTATAAATAATGATGCCTGAGCTAGCCACAGAAGCACTGGATAAGAATAAAAATTAGCACTTGGTTGAACTAGTTTCCAAAGGAACAACTGTTGAACTAACAGAGTTGCTAGAGTGGAAAATCTTATTAGAGTTATTTATGGATATGAATAAAGCCTCATTGTCTAAACTCAGGCATCCTTATTTGATTCTGCAGACAGATATTTTTTTTAACAGGAAGCCCCCCCCCCCCCACTTAGCCATTTATGAGGACTGTGTTTGATGAGAAATGTCATCAAAAGGAAAACTCAGTGGAAGTAATGATAACAAAGTACAAACAATAGACAGAGGATGCAGTAGCTCTTATTTTTCACAAGGCTCTCATTTGACCATATTAGAAAACACAGGTTTTCCTAAGGACCAGTGATAGAATGCTTGATGGTACTTTTTCTGATTATTTGGTTGGGTACAATTATACCAGTCTTGTGCATTAATGATGTGTGATTCCTTTTACATAGCAGTGCCCATTTGAAATTGATCTATGTCAGAAACTGTAGGTTAGGAGAACATAAAAGACCACCTCAAGTGATGTTAGAGATGGGATTTCAGACACAAATTGGGTGGGTATAGCATGCAATCTTTGGTTCACCTGACTCGCAAGTACCAAATGCCATCCCTGTGCGTGCATTCAGGGGTGCGAGCAAAACAAGACAGTGTGGCTTCTGATTGGACAGATGATGCCCTTCCCTGCCTCCACAGCCATCTCTGGTTTTACCAAACTGCTTCCTGAATCTCACCAGGACACAACTGCCCCTGCAACTGCTGACCAGATATTGGGACGGTGCTTGCCATGGAGCAGAAAGACTGGCATCCACTTCAGGAACAGTCTGAGGGGGGACCAGGGCTACACTGGTGCTTGTAGTCCTGGGAGAAGTAACAGTCAGATGGGACACTGGGTTCAGGATGATGCAATTGGCAGAGACCAGAAGGGGAGGAGGAAGAGTGTATTGGAGGACAAGAAGGAAAAAGTATGTTAAAAATAAGAAGAGTGTATGTGATATGATAACCAATAATAACTGGCAAAGAACACCCCTTGGTGCAGCCTACATTTGCCTTCTAAATATTGCTGTCTGTTAAAGGTACACAACAACAACAACAAAAAATAAATAAGTAAAAAAATGTCCTATGGAGATTTGCTAAAACAAAAATCAGTGTTTTGCAGCAATTGTACTTATATGGTATTAACCCACCACAATGACACTGAAAATGCCTTTTTATTCTTACACACTTTAAGATGGGGACCACCTTAAGGATGGGTTCCTGACCATGTTCACCCTTTGGCATAGGAAGTGATATGAAGAAAAAATGTTTAAAGGGACAGTAGCTCCAGCTAAGGGTGAGAGAAGTAGGCCAGAGGCATCCTTGGTTTGACTTTGAGCTGGGGCCTGAAAATTTGGTTTGGCTTTGTCAATTTGGTCCAACCATTTTGGCTTCCAATGCAGTAATTAGCATAGGGTAAAACAGACTGCAAACAGCACAAATAGGGAGCAAACCCTTGAAGTTGGTAATGAATATTAATCGGTATAATTTACTTGTGGTAGATGATGTCTGCATTTCACTGCTGGGAATTGGTGTGTTTGTGGCTGTGGCACATAGTCTGCAACAATTATGACTGCTGCATGCCAAAGGGTGAACATGGTCAGTTTGTTTGCTGGCAAATCATGCTGTTTGGTTAAACCGACCGCTCTGTGTAACGGGCAGAGTGGCAGATCACGAATGTGCCTGCTATAAGCAACTTTGACTGTATTTTCATTCAGAATAGTTTTGATTCAAACATCTGAGGATTTTGGATAGCCCTACTGTTTATAAATCTGAAAATGCTTCTAAGGGAGTTGGGGACAGTGATCCCTCTCTTAACAATTGTGAAAGATTTGTCTCTCCCAGACTCACCCTGCAACTGTTACTAGTTTTCTCAGTTCTTCAGATACCTGTAACGATCACCTTTGTATATCATCACCACACAGCCACAGCTTCACTTACAGTAGGGTATTTCACAGTCTGAATCCCACCAGAGCCAAGCCTGCTGCATAGCTGAGAATGACTTTGCTTTTAATATGGTAACCATAGTCTTCTGCTCAAAGCCAAACAGTGCAAAATCAAGCACCTAGGTCATAGGAACCCAAGACCTGAGTATAACATGGGGGCATTGTCAGTCACTAAGCAAGAAAGGGACCTGGGGGTTATCATATCTCATGACCTCAATATAGTAGGCAGTGTGCCAAAGCAGGGGGCTGGGATGCATAGGGAGAGGTATCTCTAGCTGGAGGAGGGGTAGTGTTGCCACTATTCTCTCACTGGTGTTGCCCCACCTGAAGTATTGTGTCCAGTTCTGGAGGCCTCACCTCAGAATGGACATAGACATGGTGGAGGCTTTCCAAAGAAGGGCAACTAAAAAGGTGCAGGGGTTGTAACAAAAGCCCTATGATGAGACACTGAGGGATCTGAACATGCACACCCTGGAAGACAGTTGGGGGAGATGGGACATGAAAGAGACCTACATACAGGTACCTCATGGTGGTGAATGGGGAGCAGAATGGGAGTCTCTTTCATATGAGGAAGACCAGCAGCACCAGAGGACTTGCAGTGAAGGTGCTGGGGGAGTGGTGGTTAGGAGAGATGTGAGATAGTACTACTCCATTGACAGAGTAGGGAATGCCTGGAATACACTGCAAACTGAAGTGGTGGAAGCTAAAACAGAAGGGAATTCAAGCGTGCATGGGAAACACATAGGGGAATATTACAGAATGGCAGGGAAGAGGAGGGATCGCTGGAGACCAGTTAGGGTCTATGGAGACTGACTAGGCAAGGAACATCTGTGCAGACTGGGTGGGCCAGGTAGTTCTTTTCTGCCAAAAAAGTCTGTTTCTGTGACAACTGACTTTGGTGAAACTCTTTTGTTAATCAGTCTGCTGCTAATCCGACCTCCTCCTACCACCCCTCAGTGACAGTCTTCTGCTCAGTAGTACAGATATTAAGTACACAGCCTGTTAAGCTGCAAGCAGAGAAAAATCTTGTGTATTTTTCAGAAAAGTGAGAGACTAGCAGTTCTAACTGAACTAGACTAGGCTGCTGGTTAACTAGGATCTAAAGCTTATCCATTAGGTAGAGAAATGGGCAGACTGGGTTGGCCAAGCGGTCCTTATCTGCCATCAAATTCTATGTTTCTATGTTTCTATATTTCTATGCATCCCAGTTCTGAGCTATAGTAATTGCTAATATTAACTGTTGAACCCAATGCCCACCCTAGTCCCTGTTTTGCCTCCATGCCAAATATAACTTACACAAGTACCCCACAAATTTTCAAATTTATTGTATCCCTCCCAAACAAAATTACATTTAGTTTCCCAATGTTTTACCATGCAGATAAGATAACTGCTGCCCTCTGACAACCAAACTTGTTGTCAATGGACTACATGAGGTCACAAGACTGAGGAAATTGCGCAACTGTGCATATCATCACTGATGACTCACTTAATGTTGATGTTAGGTTCACAACTATGGCGTCACCATCCCTTAATGATGGGTTGAATGATCTGATGGATCATACTTAACTGATACTAACTTGGCATGAGCCACACATCACACCCAATCACATAAAACTTGCTGGTGAGGACACTGTAAAAGTTGCCAGCATTTTGTCCAGGAGGAGCTTCCAATAAAGCTTGGTTTCATCTGCATTGTAAATCTGCTGAGGTGTGTAACCCTGAGCAGAAATAACAGGATGTAATTTATCTAACTAAGACTTGACAAGTGTCTCATCGGCCTACAGCGTTTCCCCTTGTATTTCAAGTTGCCTTATGGAGTGCCACTCTTTGACTTATTGTAGCCAGCCAGTTGAAGCCTTAAAATCATTTCTGCTCTCTGCGCTGTTCAATTTGATGTTAAACTGCAGTGCCTTCTCTTGCAGCATAGGTTCTGAGACAGGGGCTCCTTTGGTGCGCTGATGTGAAAACCAAAGGAAAGTCGCTTTCTCCAGCCTCTCATCTTCAGGTCGCTTTAAGGTTTCCTTTTTTTTAGTGCCCTCTGGTCCTCAACTGTAGTTGCATGAGGCAAACTGTTGTTTCAGCTAGATTTAATGTCCAAAATCTGCTGCTTGCTGACTCCATACGATGCAGCAATATCCTTGCCTTTTTCCCGCTTTGTCAAGTCTGTCAAGTATAAGCAGCTTCTCACTAAGTGGGAGCATTTTCCATTTTCTTTTAACTTCAGAAGCAGAAGCATTAACTGACACATCCATTGTGGACCCGGGCAGAGACAGCATACATATAGGAGCAACAATGTGTGTCTGAGTGACTGAGAATGACTGAGAATTCTTGTATGGAGCTCCTTAATTGTTTAATTATAACTTGCTGTTTTTAGCTGTCCAGGCAACAGCATTAATCGGACATCATTCGCACCTCATTTAGGCATGATATTCAGTGCTGCAGCATGGTGCCTCATGTAGCACTTAGCAAAACAGTTAGCAGCATGACTTGATTAACCAAGGCTAAACATTAGATAGTGCAGCAAAGTAGAGCGGCCAGCCCACTGACTCGAATAGTCAGGATAATTAATGTCTGGATAATCAAGGTTTCACTGTACTGTCTTTGGGAGAACTAGAGGTAGAGGTGTGTGTCAATGTCCTTGTGCTGCTGGGAGTAGTGAACCAGACTGTGGGGCTGCCAGTGCTAGTGGGTGTCTGAGGAGACTTGCCAGCAGGAGACATAGGAGAAGGGCTAGAGTTTCTTTTGATGCTCTGGCCCTTCTGTTTGTCTATTTTAGGGACTCCTCCACCAAATAGCTTCTGGGGATTTTGCTGGCTGCAACCAGAAAATGTCCAAAAAAATAAAGGTAGCACAAAAAAAAAAATACTTGGAGCACATGGACAAAAATGTAAAAACTACCATGCAGTGAGAGCCCTAAATTGCAAACCAAGAAAAAAAGTTCTTACTAAGCTGTAAGATAGAAAAAACACATTTATTAAAAATACTTAAAAATAGCAGCTACAATGGCAGACGACTCATCAGTTTGCACACTCATGCTTTTTCAATAGTCTGCTTATAGCTACTGTTTTTAACTGAGCTAAGGCTCACACTGCATACAGTTAGAAAATGTATTACACAAAACTGGCTGGCCACAGAGCCTTCAACTTTCACTGAATGGAGATCTATTGTAAATGCTATTTTCCGTATGGAATATTAGACTTTTTCCTTAGAAATCAGATGAAGAAGAGTCACCAGAGGTGGACAAAATGTGTCCTATGTATAATGGACAGTGATCCAGACTTTGCAATCTTAATCTGTATAGCCTGTTATATATTTCTAACTTTGCGTCTTCAGCTATCAAAAGAGTGCAATTATGTTTTGAGTATATTCAAGATCTCCCAGATATATACTATGCCCTGGCACTTGACACCAGCAAGGCCTTTGATCTAATTAACAGAACATACATGTTCTATGTTTTGAAACAATGGAATATTCCTAATAATTTATATCAGATAATTCAGGCGTTATATAGTAATCCCTCAGCTAATATCTTTTGATATACCAGAGATTTCAATGGAGCCAGGAGTAAAACACGGCTGCCCCCTGTTCCCATTGATCTTTCTTTTATGTACAGTATAGAACCCCTGTTAAATAGAATCAGAGATTGCACAGAGATTAAAGGGATCCTAATTCAAGGTCAAGACTTTAAAATTAGCACATTTGCCGATGATACTTTATTAATTTTTTTCTGACCTAAATAATTCAATAGATGCCTTGTTGAAAACTATAGAAATCTTTTCTAGCTTCTCAGGATATCAATTTAATCAACACAAATCAATGATTATGCAGATATCTATGAAGCCTTCTAATGTGACTTTCTTGACTTTAAATAACTTTAATAAAACATCACAAATGAAGTATTTAGGTATTACATTAACTAAGAAAACTATAACAAGTATTTAAATTAACTATCAACAGGCTAAAGAAAAAATTAAAAGTAAGCTAGATTTATGGAGGAACCTGTCCCTATCATTGTGGTGAAGGGCTCAAACCATTGAAATGATGGTGTTACCTTTGATTTCTGTGTTGCAATCAATGTTAGTGTCTCCCGGTATTAAATGTTTTTTGGACAGTAAGAGAATTTTTTCAAAGTTTTTGTGGTGGGGAGGTTTACCAAGGATTGCTTGGCACATAATGACAAGACCCATTAGGGAGGGAGGCTTTGGATGTCCAGACCCTTGGAAGTATATGTTGGCCCAAACTCTATCAACAATGTGAGAATGGTCTTTCTATCCACAGCTAGAGACCCAGATTCTTAAAAAGGAGCTAAATAAAATTTATTCCTTTTTAACAGTGAAGAATTTACTTTTGTTTGCCTAATTGTAAACTACTTAAGGACAAAGGGCACCTATTTTCGTTTTTTGATTGTGCCCTAAAAGCCAAAAACTTTTCAAATTAATTAGACTTCCATGGTTGCATGCCCCATGTATTTCAAATTTATACCTAAAAGCTAATCATAATAATAAGATATTTGTTCTTCTCCAGAAGGAAGGTTGTAGTGAATGGATTCATTTCATTAATAATGGCAAATTCATTCCATTTAGTCAATTCCAGCAAATAAGCAAAAACAAACGTTTCCAAAATTACTTGAATTATCTGGGTATTCCCCATTTTTTAAAAAGTTTCTGTAGAGAAAATTAAATCAGACTTGATAAATTGGAGGAAACCCTTAAAGAAGAAGAAAGAATGATTACCTCATTTGAAACAAAAAGCTTTCTTTAGTTTATAAACTAATATTGGGTAATCCGATAACTTCCATGACTAAACAAAATGTTTCTTGGCTGAAAGAAGCAAATATTTCATTTCAAATTAGCCAAAGGTGTGCTATTAAAATAGGAGCTAATAGCAGTAGTAAAAGTTTATTGATCAATTTAAATATGCCATTACAATCATAATACTCACAATATTAAAACATAAAAAACTTTCATAATACATATACATTTCTCTAGGTTGATTATTAATAATATCATAGCATACATACATCGTGTCTGTCCTGTGTCCCATTTGTTATTGAGGTATCAAGCAAGAATTATACATTTTCAGTTATTACCGAATTCTGCTAAAATGTTACATATATAGAAAAGAAGTGGACTCTAAGATATTGAATTAACAATCTATCCATAAACACATTTGGTTCAATAATTGGGTCATATATTATTTTTTCAAATGCAACTTCTTCTGTGTAATGATTTTAAGGAAGGAGAGCACAGCTTTTAATGTCTCTATATAATGGGATTTCAGGAGATGTACCACTAGAAATTCAGGTTTGAGCTCTAAAGAGCTTAACATATTCCCCAATAACTGTTTCCTAAATTTGTCATAAAGTGGACATAGTATTACCAGATGTTTGAGGTTTTCTGTATCCTTACCACAATTACATAACATTACCCCATCATGTCTATTTTTGTTATAGAAGTTAAATTTCCAATTGCTTGTGATACATACAAATCTATATCTAGTTAATAGCTTCCTATACTCCGGATTAACTATAAATTGCAAATATACTTCCAACTTATTTTATTTTTTATTCCTTGACATCCATCTGCATACCTTATATTGTTTACAAAGGTCCAAGTCGTTTTGCATATAGATATCTCTAATTCTTTCTCTAATATTTAATTTTATTTGCTGAAATGGCAATCTCAAACTATCTGAAATACTTTCCAATAAACCAAAAGGACTTATCAGTTTCTTTACTGTTAGCATACATGGAAATGTTATATTTTGTTTAAAGTATATTATAGCCTCCTCTATACATAATCTTGGTAATTGTGTATTACTCATCTTATATGCCTTGATCCAATAATTTGCCTGTCTTTGCTTAATTTGACAGTCTATTGGGAGTTGTCCCAGTTCTGCTCTTACTATGGGGGTGGGGTGCTGTTAAGTAAGCCCCAATTTTTTTTATAAAATTTACTTAAGATTGTTTCCATTTTGATTTTGTCACTTGAGCCCCATATTTCTGCCCCATAAAGTAGCTGGCTCCTGACCTTGGCATTCATAACTCTTAGTGTACCCTTTATCGAATGTCCTCCAAACTTTTAAGCTAATGAATTCAAAATTGGCATAAATCTGTTTGCCTTGTTTTCTGCTTCTTTAAGGAATGAAAGTCATGCAGGGGGCTGGGGGACCACTAGACTACCAGGAACATATATTTTATCTTACATTGGACAGAGGTCGGGAGTCATGCTGGGGTGGGGGACCACTAGACTACCAGAGAAATATATTTTATCTTACATTAGATGGAGGTTGGGAGTCATACTGGGGGTGGGGGACCACCAGACTACCAGGAATATATTTTATTTTACATTAGATGGAGGTTGGGAGTCATGCTGGGGGGTGGAGGGACCACTAGACTACCAGGGAAATATATTTTATCTTACATTAGATAGAGGCTGGGAGTCATGCTTAGGGTTGGGGGACCACTAGACTACCAGGGAAATATATTTTATCTTACATTAGTCTGAGGTCGGGAGACATGCAGGGGTATGGGGGGGCACTAGACTACCAAGGTTTAAAAAGAATTGTGGGGCTACCAGGGGTTGGGGAGCATGCTGGGGGGGACACTAGTCTACCAGGGTGTAACAGGCACACAATGGAACAGGGACCACAATGGCAGGAAAGGAATGCCTGGCCCAGCCAGTCTGTCATGTTCCCTATCTACAGAATATGCTGCATATCCTAGCTCTTAGTGACCCTACAGCCTATGGCCACCTGCCCCCACCAGGTTTGCCTTATGCCTGTCCCATGCATTGCATCCTCCCACTGTGTTTCACCCACTCTTGCAGTGGGGTACCTAAGTTGTTGGGGGAGGCATCCTCCAGGGCATGTATGGCCATGGGCAGTGTGTCTGTGTTTAGCTATCGATCTGTATATGTATGTATGTGTATATATATCTACATATATATATATATATATATATATATATATATATACATATATAGGTCCTGCTTGGACAGCTGCATGGGTGTGTTGTATGCACTGACTGTGCCTGGCAACACACAGTTCCTGCTGCTTCCAGCCTGTACTTCTATTCTGACCAACAGGGGATGCTGTGGGCATGCCTTGCCCTGAAGCGTCTGGCTTGTATTTCCATTCCAACCAAAAGGGGGAGCTTTGTGCTCCATGCAATAGCACCGGGCAAACTGCATGGTAATGTATGCTAAGCAGCACCTAATGAGATGCAAATATACCTGTTTCCCATGGATTACCTAAGTAGGCTCATTTGCATGGGGGCTTTGATTATAGCTCCTTTTTTCCCTGGGATAACCAGTTTGCACCGGGCTAATGTGTTAGCACTGTGCAATCGTGTTAGCCCCGGGCAAACCTTACTTCAGCATAGCACAGTTCTGCAGTGTGTGGCTTACATTGTTGTTTGCAGTCATACCTCTCAACTGTCCCTGATTTCCTGGGACATCCCTGGTTTTACCCCAATATTTTACTCTGTCCCTCCTACAAATTGTGTTTCCATGACCAAACAGTGGGGGTTGTAAGCATAAAATGATGTCAAACATTAATGTTACAGACGTGTTCTTCCTTAGAAAATTAATTTTACACTACACCACTTATTCTACCAGCTTCCTGAGTGGATATCACCAATTTTTAAGATATGTCCCTGATTTAAAACCTTTGTCCCTGATTGTTTTCAGCCTTGTCCCTGATTTATGAGGCAGGAGGTTGAGAGGTGTGTTTGCAGTAGATATGAGACATCTCTGTGCAATCACACACAATGTTCTCCTCCTGCAACACTGGCTTGCTCCAGAGTCTACTGAACTGCAGTTGCAGTTTGCACTTCCCTGTTGCTATATTCAGTGCTGTCTTATTCCCGGACTATTTTTGCCCTGCACTCCCAGACTGATTTTCCCGGCTTCCCTAGATGGCTATATTCAGCAGGATTAGCATTGGGCTATAGCTTGCCCTTTGCTCCAGGCTAAGTTTCCCAATGGGCAGTGCTAATTTAGCCCCAGGGCAAAGTTTTAAATATCTTGCCCTGAATGTGTTATTGTAAAACATTGATCCATAGTAGACTGGCTAGTTTTAAATCCGTTGTTAACTTACCAGCACTGTCAAGTACTGGGTATTGCTCGCAGGAAGGGAGGTGGGGGCGGGGGGCATGGACGTCAGGAGGCGAATGTGCAGACCCGTCATATCAGGGTAGTTAAGCCTAGAAGACACCCTGGGGTGAAATGGTGCCTGGAACGTGGTTCACCATGTCTAGTCCCCATACCTAAGGGCACCACCTCTTTTGGTGGGCAAGTAGCCGGGGTGGTCTTGGAAGCCTGTCCAACTTGAGCGGTGTTATGCAATGCCAGATCTGTTAAGAATAAGACCACAATTATTGCTGATCTTATTGAAACATCTGATCTGGCTTGCAACACCGAGACCTAGCTGGATGAAAATGCTGGCCCCATTTCAGAGACTGCAGTTCCGGCTTGGTTCTTGGTGATACACCGCCTGAGATTGGATTGTAGGGGAAGGGGTGGCAGTCTGTTTCACGACTGAGTTGGGCCTCTTGAGTATACCAGTTGAGGAGGCCAAATCTTTTGAGTATACTGTGGTAGCAGGTGTAGGCTGCAGGATAGCTCTTGTCTACTGTTCACCCGGGGACAAGCGGCGATTCCTGCAGGAAGTAGCGGACTTCATCATGGACATGGCATTTGAGTCACCCAGACTGATGGTTCTGGGCAACTTTAACACCTGGGATGATGACAAACTCTTGCAATTTGGCTGTCACTTCCTTCAGCTGATGACATCGCTAGGCTTCACACAGATTGTTACCTCTGCTACCCATATACACGGTCACTATCTTGATTTGGTCTTCTTACTGGGGATTGAAGCATCCAATTTGGGGGTGGAACATGTTGGTTGGTCCGATCATTATACTGTGAGGTTCAACTTTTTTGCTCCCCCTACGTAGGCCTGCCCCTGTGGAGATGGTCAGTTACCACCCTTTATGGAATTTGTCCCCTGAAGGCCTAGCGGCAGTGATTGACCTCTTGGAGTTCCCTATGACCAGCTCGAGTCCAGAAGTTTTGGTCACGGCCTATAATAAGGCTGTTTCTATAGCTCTGAACTTGCTTGCTCCTATCCATGTTCGTCCTTTCCCCCTTCGCCCTCAGGCCCCTTGGTTTGATGGATCCCTGAGGGAGCTGTGGCAGCTAGGATGAAGGCTAGAGTGGCGATGGTGGAAAACTGCCCTGGAGGTTGACCACCTTAGATTGGTGGAGCATCACTGGACCTACCAATCAGTGATCTCCCATATGAAGGCAGAATTCCTGTCTGGGGAGATTGTTGCCTCTCAGAATTGACCAGCTCAGCTTTTCTGAACTGTGGATAGGCTGTGCAACCCAGCCTGTCTGCAGTTCTGAAGAGTTTTTTCGCAAACAGAGTGCAAGTGAGCTTGCTCGATTCTTTTGGAAAAAGGTGGCCGACAACAGGTCAGAGATCCTCTTGACTTGTTCTGTGGGGGATGCTGATGATCGGTGTTTGGATACCTCACCTCGTGTTTTCTGGTGTACCTTTGACCTGCCGGAGTTTGCGGATGTCATGCGGATTGTCCAGTGTATGCGCCCTACATGCTGTAGTTTGGATCCGGGCCCAACTACCCTGATTATGTGTTGTTGTGATATTATCAGTCCAGTCCTGGTTCAGATAGTCTGGTGCTCCCTTGATTTAGGTGAGTTTCCTAACTCCCTGAAGGAGGCGGTAGTAATACCCATCCTGAAGAAGGCTTCTTTGGACCCAGACTCTCTGGCTAACTACAGACCTATCTCAAACCTCCCCTTTATAGGGAAGGTTATTGAGAAAGTAGTGGCGATGCAGCCGGAGGACCACTTGATCATCCATAACATCTACAAACCTCTCCAGTCCAGTTTTCAAAAGAGACATAGTACCGAGACTGCACTGGTTCGGGTACTCAATGATCTCCTGATGGCAAGAGATCAGAGAAACCATTCTATCTTGGTGCTCCTTGACCTCTCTTCAGCCTCTGACACTGTAGACCATGGGGTGCTGCTTGGGTACCTGAGATCCATTTGTGGCCTGTCTAGTATGGTGCTTAAATGGTTTACATCTTTCCCAACTGGCAGAATGCACAGAGCGGTGTCGGGGAATTTTTCCTCAAACCTACTCCCTCTGTCATGTGGGGTCCCTCAGGGCTTAGTGCTGTCACCCATGTTGTTTGCAGTGTACATGCTGCCCCTCGGAGACATTGTAAGATGGTATGAGCTGAGGTTTCACTGCTACGCTGATGATACCCAGCTCTACCTGTCTTTTGCACCTGATCAGGATAGTGCTTTCTCGATACTTAACAACTGCCTTGCTGAAATCCAGGAGTGGATGAATTCAAGCCGGTTAAAGTCGAATGCAGGAAAAATGCAGGAAAGACTGAGGTGATGGTCGTGGACCCAGGTCACCGGATAGAGGGGATAAGGATGGCAAAGCCCTCGTGACTTTTTCTGGGGGGGCACCCCAATCCTTTCCTCTGAACAGGTGCGTAACCTGATGGTGATTCTTGACGACAGGCTGACTTTACAATCTCAAGTGTCGGTGGTCATCAAGTCTTCCTTTTATCATCTTAGCAACATCGTCAGGATCAAGCACCTTGTTCCATCAGGGGCCTGCCTACACTTGTCCATGCCTTCGTGATCTCACATCTTGATTACTATAACTCCCTATACCTAGGGCTTCTGGGGGTTGATATCTGCCATCTACAGCTAGTGCAGAATGCTGCAGCACATTTTGTTGACAGGGATGTCTCAAGGCTTCATATTACAATCTGGTAAGGCGCCGAGCTGCACTGATGCCACATTCGGTGATGGATCACCTTTAAAGTTGGCTTGCTGACTTACAAAGCCCTACATGGACTTGGCCCTCACTACTTGAAAGAGCGTCTTGTCCCTTACTACCCCGGGCGATGGCTCAGTTCAGCTGATGAGGGGTTGCTAGACATTCCAAGGGTGTCTTTAAAATTTTCTGGGGCCCATGCATTTAGCTATGTGGCCCCTGCCCTCTGGAACTCTCTACCCTGTCAGCTTTGGGAATGCACAATTGTGGGGGGTTTTAAACAGGCGCTAAAGACCTTTCTGTGGTGTCAGGCTTTCCCTGGTATAGTATAGTGGGACCTATCAGTTTGTATTTTTTATTATTAATTTTGTGTTGATTTTATTATTGTGGTCTGATTTTATTGTGAAGTGCCTTGATTTTTTGAAAGGCTCTATATGAAATAAAATTTATTATTGTTATTCTATTGTTGATTGTTCCTGTAAACAGTTTTTTAGTACAGTCTATTAAGCTAATTGGTCTAGAGTATTCAAGTTTACTCTTATCACCTTTTTTGAATAGCGGTACTATAATATTCAGTTTCCAGCTTTCCGGAATTGTTTTGCGCCTCTAAATCATATTAAATAAAACTACCAAAAAAGTAATCCATTGAGGGGCTGTACAACTTTGTGTTTTTTAAAGGAGCTTAAAGCTTCTTTGACTTCTTCTCGAGTAATGGAATTAAATGTCAGGGTATCTAATACGTCCAGTTTATTCTCCCTCATTTTGTCTTGGTATTCTTGATCATTTAGGTAAAATAGGTTCTTAAAATGTTGTACCCATACATCAAGTTCTATATGTGTATTCATTTCTTCCCTATAGTTTTTTGGGTCCTTATTAACTATGTTACAGAATTGTTTTGCATTTTTTGAACTTACATGGCCAGATATGCAAAACTCTGCCCCGGGGCTAAATTAGCACTCCCCAGTGGGCAAACTTAGCCCAGAGCACAAAGCAAGCCATATTCAAAAGGAATAGCCCAGGGCAAACAGCTTCTGAATATAGCATGGGAATGAGGCTGGGCAAACTGGGCTGGGAGTGCAGGGCAAACTTAGCCCTGGAATAAGACTGCTGTGAATATGGCAACCAGGAAGTGCAAACCACAACAGCAACACAGTGTTCTGTGATGTAGGTAGAGGTGAACTATGTGGCCAATGTGTATGCCAGCAAATCCATGGACCCAGTACAGCTGCAGGCAGCAGCATATGTGAAAGTACAGTGTGCAAAACTGTAAAATATTCCACGAACTGTTTGCACAGTGCTAACACGTTTGCGCAGGTTTAGCGCAGGGCTAAACCGTTAGCCAGGTGCAAACACGTTTGCCTGGTGCTAAACTTTGCCATATTCAAAAGTGACATGTAAAAGAGCCTACTTAAGTAATCTCTGAGCAAACATCCAAATTAGCATCTCATTATGCCCTGATTTGCATGTAGTTTGCAACGGTTTAGCCCTGCGCTAAACCAGCACAAACGTGTTAGTGATGCGCAAACAGTTTGGGGGATATTATACAGTTTTGAACACTGTACTTTCACATGCACTGCTGCCTGCAGCTGTACTGGGACAACATGGCATAGGCACAGATGGTGGTGGTGTTGCATGCAACTGTCACACTGTAGGTCATGCTACAGTGCACAGCAGACACTACAGTAGCAAGGGGGCCAGTAGTGTGTGGACACGCAATGCTTATGGTGTGTAGGGCAGTGATGATGACTGCACTATACACAGTGAGAGACCCATCCTGCGGGTGTTTACTGACAGTGGACATTACTGTTATGCTGTTGTGTGACCCACAGATGCTGCACCTCTGGCACGGGATGCTCACAGTGACATATACATGTCCGGCTTTGTGTGCTGTGGCAGTTGTACAGCTGTGCGGTATGTGGCCGGGGGGGGACATATATTATCAGAAAGGTGCACTGGTGTTGGGTTATTCCCAATACTGGCCCATGTGCACTGCATAATGTGTCCCAGCCTTGTGGCCACACCTGGTCTGTGGCACAGCCTGGCCACCCATACACTCTCCCCTCAACATCTTCCATGCCCATAGTGCTGCATGTGTGTACTGGCATCTGTTGGTGTCCACAGAAGAGTGGTCTGCAGGTGTGTGCTGTACAGCCACACTGCCATGCTGTCCACTGGTGGCAGGGTCATCACTTACTGCCTGGCATGGCTGGAACTGCTGGCAGATGATGGCATCATTGTGATGCCATCAGTTAGCAGCATGTTTCCTCTATGTTTGGCTTTGTCTATGTGTCATATTTATTTGTTAGGGTCACGCAAAGCCACACAAAAGCCACGCAAAGCTGATTGCCCAGGGTTAAGACATATAGAATAGTGTATGGTTGTTCATACACAACAAGGCTATGTTGCTAACGAGGGGATGTGATGACATCACACAGACCTCGAAAGCAAAGCTCAAGAGGTCCGTATGACAGAATCACTTCCCCGAGATGGCAACAATGCCTTGTTGTGTTTAATCAACCATATACTATTTTATATAGTATATGGTTCCCCAAACTGTAGGAGGTTTGACTTTTGACAAGGTTCATACCTTGTGAATATTGTCCCACTCACTTGTTCGGTCACTCCCTCCCGGTCCATGCTGCAGTCGCCATCCAGTTCCGACACTGAAGATACCGGTGCTTCACAGCTTCCTGCGGTCCTGCTCTTGGTAAAAGAAATAAAAAAAAAAAAAACCTGGCCAACTGATAGTTTGGGATCACGGAGCCGAGTATGGCAGTCTGTGCCCCAACTATCTGACTGAATGGCATTACCGACTGATTGTTGGACACCTCCGCCATTTTAGAGTGCATTTTTTGATCAGCTCTGTTTTCAGCCAATCATGTAGAAGCTTAAGGCTGAAAAGTTGTTGTACTATCGATCTGACGTCAGAACGATACTACAACTTTTTTGATCTTTGAACTGTCCTACAACAAAATTTGGGAAGCCACTGTTTTCCATCTAGAATAAGCCCTAACCATATACTATAAGCTTTTCTTGGGCGGTAATGTGCACCGAGTTAAGTGTCACGCTAAGTCGTGCAAAACCACTTAGCAGGCACTAGTCGCTGAATATAGCATTGCTCCTGTATTCATGTCAGTTTGCCCCTTGCATACATTATGATTTTGCCCCGTGCTAATGCAGTTTGCCCGCTCTATTTGGCCTTTTGAATATAGCAGACCCATGCTAATCCCGCGCTAAACCTGTGCAAACGGTTTTTGCCTGGCGCAAAGTTTTGAATATCTGGCCCACAGCCTCTTCTAGTTCTATCCATAATTGAATTTGATACCTATTTTTGTTCCTTTTCAATGCCAACTTGTATTCTTTCCTTAAGTTATTCATATTTTTGTTGTTATCTATGCTTGGATTATCCTTAAGACCTCTTAACTGCCCATTGAGTTTCCTCTTAGCATCTTTACATTCTTTGTTATACTGAGCATAATCTTTTTTCTTTATAATACGTTAGCTAATGATAATATTCCTTATGTTTCCCATAATAGTATTGCATTCAGTTATAATTGTCTTGATGTCTCTATTGTTGGTTAAATTATGTAAATTTTCTAATATACATCTTTCTTCCACGATCTGCATCAATTCCCCACTATCAATACATTTTTCATCATATACTATTCTTTTTTATTATTTCTAATGTGACCATCCTAGATTCCTTTACTAAAGGAAGCTGGCTCTCCATTTTAAGTTCCAACTCTAGTGCTGAGTGTTGACTTTGTAAGGTGGTTCTTGTCTTCATGTTAACACAATTAGATAGCATATTTAAATTGATCCATATGTAATCAATTATAGATGATCCAGTTCCTCCTAAATATGTATAATTTTCCAATATCTCTCTGCTATTTGGCCATTTAATAAAAGGAGATTTTTTTCCTCAAAAATCTTATGTACACATATATCTCTATTACTTATAGTATTATCTCTTGATTTCCTTTTGATGGTAAGGTTTTTTATACCCATTTGTGCCATAGAGTATATAATATCTTCTGTTATACCTTGTAAATTGCCCATCCTGGAATTTAAATCTCCCACAATTATTATTTTGATAGTTGGATGTTCGGTTTGTATGTTTTCCAGTTCTGTTGATAATTTTTGCAACCATTCCCTATCCCCAATTGTATTGTTATTTGGTGGAGCATATATATTAATCAAAAATAATTATTCAGATCCTACCCCCGAGACCTGTACTATTAGTGTGCTTTTACTATTAAAATGTATTTCTTTGGTCCTTACTTTATTATTCAGCGTACAAAAAATAGATAGCCCTCCTGCATTCCTGCCATATTATTTAAATTTTTCCACTTGTTTCACATGTGACACTTAACCATCTAAGTGTACATCTCCAACTATCCATGTTTCTTGTCCATATGTACTCGAAAGTGCCTAAGTAGCTTACCACTTCCAGGTCTCCTAACCTGTCCTGCAACCCTGATGGGTTCCAGGACAGTATAGTAATCCTTTCATCTCTGCATAATTCAACTTTAACCATATCCCCATTATGAGTTCTCAGAAGAAGCCAGAAGGTGAAGGAAGGAAACATATTCAATTCAGTGCTTTAGAGTAACTGGTAATTGGTATTTTTCATTTAAACTTAGATTGTAGGCTTGTAGTGACACTATACTTTCTTTCTGTGTTGTCTTTACTTATAATTGTTTTTGGGCTGTTGAAAATTTAAAACATAGTGGTGGTGTAATTCTGTGCTGTCTTTAATTGCTGCAATCCGCCCCCACCCTTCCCCCAACTCTTAATTATATGCCCTGATAAATCTGATTGACAGGAGCTAAACACAGGGTATAGTAAGAGGTGTGAAGTAGGAGGGGCATAAGGGGGAAGAAGACCACTCTCAGCACGACAAGTGTTTTGACTGATTTATTTATTTATTGGTTTCTTTTTCCTTAAAAAAATATATATCTGATGATCAGTTACAGGATTTTAGAACTGTAAATAAATCAAAAGAGAACTAAGAGAGCTTCAGTAGCAGAGAAGTAGTGGAATTGCAGTATAATGTGGGAGTGGTGCAATGCAGTGGCTGTGGGGCAGCCATATTCAGGCAGACCTTCTGACACTGAGGTGCTGCCCTATCTGCATGCATCTCTCTGGACTGTGGGATGAGGCAGCCAGACCCGAGCAGAAGTAAACTGGGTCAGGAGTACCATCACCCTATCCAGGGACCACCCAGTCCAATGCAGCTGCCTCAAAGGATGCCGAGAACGAGGAGCACTTGGATGACAGTGGCTCAGGGAGGGTTAGAGCAGTCAGGCAGAGGCACATCCCAGATCCTATTCCTCTCAAGAACTCATATGCCACACTGGCAAATTGAGGACAACCAAATAGAGGTACCCAGGAAGTGGAAGGAAAGGATGGAGGTTAGGCAAGGAGGTGACCTCAGTGGGGAAAGCAGTGGACCCCAGAGGAGGAGGAAGCGAATCCTGGTGGGGGACTCCATCATAAGAGGGATCCAGCTAGGAACACAGGAGGGAGGACAGGGAGGTGAGGTGCCTACCAGGTGCCACGGCATGGAGGGATGGATGGAAGATACTGGGGATCACTGGGAAGGCAAGACAGGAGGGTGAGCTGGATGTCATTATCCACCTAGGTACTAATGACTTGGCAAATGGGGAGCCAAAGGAAGTTCAGGAAGAGTTTAGGAAACTGGGGAGGGGTGTCAAGCAAGTAGCTACTTCTGTCACTTTCTCAGAAGTACTACCTGTGAGAGGCTAGGGAGAGCATAGGAGTGCATGCACCAGGAACTTTAACTCATGGTTGAAGAACTGGTGCTGTGAGGAAGGGTTTGATTCATTGGTGACTGGGGACCCACCTGAGGATGGAGGTTTGTTCAAGCCTGATGGCCTGCATCCATCCTGAGGGAATCCAAGCACTCAATGATAAGTTTAAATGCTACATTGATAGCATTTAAACTAGCAAAGGGGGTGGCAGGCCAGCAAGGATGGTACCTACTTGCTCACCCCCAGCTAGTAGTGGAACCAGTGAACCAGAGGAGGGCTATCTCTGCAAAGCAGTGTGCAAAAGATGGAGATTAGTGTCCAAAAGGTGGATACAGAAAAGGGCAAAATTCAGCAGAAGGGCAAACAGCAAGGAGAACCAGGGATAAATGACAACCAAGGAAGGGGCTGGAGTAGAACAGTGAAGCAGTCTAGGAGGTCAAATCATGGAAAGCCATGTGTGAAATGCCAGGAGCCTTAGCAACAAGATGGAAGATCTGGAGGCTGTCATGGTACAGTCAGACTCTGGACATTGTGGCCATCACTGAAACCTGGTGTAATGATAACCATGACTGGGAGATGGCCATACCTGGCTGCAAATCTTATTCAGAAGAGACAGAGCAGGCAGGAAGGAGGAGGAGTGGCACTGTATGAAAATGACATAGGGCCACACAGATCCAGGAGGAACAAATGGGGAGAGATACTGTGGGTTAGCTGGAAAGGAAAATGGGGCCAGCCATCCGCACAGGTGTGGTCTCTAGACCACCAGCCCAGGAGGAAGAAACAGATAGGAGTTGATGCTAGCCATCCAAAGGATGGCAGACAAGGGTGAGGTAGTACTGGTTGGAGACTTCAATATACCAGACGTGGACTGGAGCATCCCAGCAGCAGCATCAACTAGGAGCAGATTTATCCTGGACTCCCTTCAGGGTGCCTTCCTCAAGCAACTGGTCATGGAACCAACTCGGCAGAAGACAATACTGGACCTTGTGCTCACAAACAGGGACAGTGTGATGGGGGTAACAGTGGGGAGCACCTGGGTAACAGTGACCACCAGTCATTGTGGTTTGAAATCACAGAAAGAGCAGAACCAAACCACACAAAAACACGTATCCTGGATTTTAGGGGGGCAGACTTTGGGAAAATGGGGAAATACTTGAAAGAGGCATTAAGGGGAATGGACAGGAATCAGGGGTTGAGGAACAGTGGGCAGTATTTAAAATGGGGATTATAAGAACAACAGAATTATGCATTAAGCAGGTTAGCAAGAGGAAAAGGAAGAGGAGACCATTATGGTTTTCCAAAGAGGTAGCAAAGAGAGTGAAAGCCAAAAGATTGCATTCAGGCAATACAAAAAGACACAGGCAGAAGGGATAGGAGAAGTACCAGGAGAAACAAAGGGAGGCAGGAAGTCAGTAAGGGAAGCCAAAGCTCAGACAGAAGAACACATTGCAAAATCAGTGGGTAAAGGGGACAAAACCTTTACAGGTACATAAGTGAAAAAAGAAAGACAAAGGAGGGATAGTGAGACTGAAGGGGAGGATGGGAGCCACGTGGAGGATGACAACAATAAAGCTGACATATTGAACAGGTATTTCTGCTCAGTTCTTTACTAAGGAAGAGGGGGTAATGGGTCTGAAGGGGTACAAGGGTGAGAATGGTGCAGAAATGGACACAAGTCCCTTTACACGAGAAAGGGTCCTGAAGGAACTGGAAGTAATAAGAGCTGATAAAGCAATGGGGCCAGATGGGTGCACCCTAGGTCCTTAAAGAACTAAGAGAGGTGGTGGCTGAACCTTGGCTATCCTGTTCAGCCAATCACTGGAAACAGGGAGGTACCCAAAGACTGGAGGACAGCAGATGTAGTCCCCTTTATACAAAAGTGGGGAACAAAGAGGAAGATAGGAACTACAGACCAGCCAGCCTCACCTCGGTAGTGGGAAAGATCATGGAAGCACTACTGAAGGAGAGATTGGTGGAACATCTGGTGTCAATGGACCACAGGACCCAAGGCAGCATGATTTCACCAGGAGGAGGTCATGTCAGACCAACCTCATTGAATTTTTTGACTGGGTGACTAGGGAGGTGGATCAGGGGAGGGCAGTGGACATGGCCTATCTGGACTTCAGCAAGGCCTTTGACACTGTGCCACATAGAAGACTATTACACAAATTGGGGAATATGGGTGTGGGCAGGACAGTAGTGTGGTGGGTAGGTAACTGGCTGGGTGGCAGGACACAGAGGGTGGTGGTAAATGGCTGTCACTCCACAGAGGGAAGAGTAACCAGTGGGTACCACAGGGATCAGTGCTGGGACCGGTTCTATTCAACATCTTCATCAGTGACATTGCACAGGATCTAGAAGGCAGAATTTCACTGTTCGCTGATGACACAAAGCTCTGTAACAGAGTAGATACACCAGAGGGTGTAGACAGAATGAGAAGGGACCTGCAGAAACTTGAAGAATGGTCAAGGGTTTGGCAGTTGAAATTCAATACAAGAAGTGCAAGATAATGCATATGGGGCACAAAACCCTGGCAATAATATATCAGTTGTTGGGGTGAGGATATAGCATGCACCAAGCAGGAAAGGATCTTAGGTTGTCATCTCTGATGACCTCAAGGTAGGGAAACAGTGTGACAAGGCATCAGGTAAAGCAAATAGGACGCTGGGATGTATAGGCAGGCATCACCAGCAGGAAAAGGAGGTCATAATTCCGCTATACAAGACACTAGTGAGGCCCCACCTGGAGTACAGTGTACAGTTCTGGAGACCATACCTACGTAGGACAAGACAGGGTAGAGAAGGTTCAGAGGAGGGCAACAAAGATGGTGCATGGTTGCATCACAAGTCCTATGAAGACAGGTTGAAGGAACTGAACATGTACTCCCTGGAGGAGAGGAGGGAGAGAGGGGATATGATAGAGACATACAAGTATCTTACAGGGAGGAACAGGGTGCAGGAAAACACTATTTTTAAGTGAAAAAGATGTTTCAGGACTAGAGGGCATGGGATGAAGTTGGAGGGAGGACGATTCAGAGGAAACATGAGAAAGAATTTCTTCACAGAACGGGTGGTGGACAAGTGGAACACCCTACCAGAGGAAGTGGTGGGGGCTGAAACAATCACGGGATTTAAGAATGCATGGGATAGACATAAAGGAATTCTAGAGGGCAGGGGTAAGGGGAAACAGACTTCTAGGAAAACAAACTGAACTTACAAGCTCAAATGGGCAGACTAGGTGGGCCATAGGCCCTTATCTGCCGACACTGTCTATGTATCTATGTATCTATGTATTTCTCTTGGTGGTGTCCATACTTCTGTGTGGCCACCTTCCTTGTCTTCCTACTGTCACTGATTAAGATTGGTCAATGCCTCATATCTGTTTGCTATTTCTAACATTGTTTTCCACACAGTATCTTTGTGAACATTATGACATCCTTATGTTTTTGTTATTTTAACTTCATTTTCCATACAGATATGAATGCCTAGCCCATCTAAAGCTGTCTGTTTTGTAAGCAGTAGTTATAACTTGCTACCTTTACTTATCCCTGTCATGATTTGCCCATCAGTTTCCCAACGAATTGCTTGTTGTATTTCATGGGTGCAAACCTGTGTAATCAACAGTATGTTTAGTACATCTGCCAATTTATTTTAATTTGCTTTTGTTTTCCAAATATAGAAACATAGAATTTGATGGCAGATAAGGACCACTGCCGTTTCCCTGCCTGATGTATAAGCTGGAGATTCTAGTTAATCAACAGCTTACTTCCTCCTACCCCCCACTAGAATTGCCTTATGTCTATCCCATGCATTCTTGAATTCTCCCACTGTTTCTCACTCTATAACCTCCTCAGGAAGGCTGTTCCATGCATCCGCAACCCTCTCTGTGAAAAATACTTTCTAACATTACCTCTGAGCCATCCCCCCTCTATCTTCAAATTGTTCCCCCTTGTTCTTGCACATCTCTTTTTCTGAAAGAAGCTACCCTCTTGTGCTTTGTTAATTCCCTTGAGATACTTGAAAGTTTCTATCATGCCCCCCTCCCTCCTTTCCTCAAGGGTATACATATTAAGCTGCTTTAGTCTCTCCTCGTATGTCTTCTGGTGCAGACCCTGCACCATTTTGGTTGCTCTCCTCTGAACAGCCTCCACTCTGTCTATGTCTTTGTGGAGATGGGGTCTCCAGAATTATACACAGTACTCCAGATGGGGTCTCACCAACTGTCTGTACAGAGGGATAACAACTTCCTGTTTTCTACTGTTGATGCCTCTCTCTATGCATCCCTGTATTCCCCCAGCCCTCCTTACCCTTCTCACATTGCTTGCCCACCTTTAGGTCATCTGATATAATTATTCCTAGGTCTCTTTCGATTTTTGTTGTTGTTATCTCACCACCCATTGTGTACTCTTCCCCTGGGTTTTTTGTTTCCCAGATGCATTACCTTGCACTTCTTTGCATTGAATCTGAGCTGCCATATAGTTGACCATTCCTCCAACCTAGCCAAGTCCCTTTTCATCCTTTCTACCCCATCTTGTGTATCAACCCTGTTGCAGATTTTTGTGTCGTCTGCAAAGAGACATACAGTATTTTTCTTCCCAGGTGTTCTCCAATGTCACTTATAAAGACATTAAAGAGGACTGGTCCCAGTACCAAACCCTGCGGTACCTCACTAGTTACCCTCCTTTCTTCACTGTGTACTCTGTTTACTATTACTCTTTGCGTCCTGTTGTCCAGACAGTTTTTTATCCAGGCCACCACCTTGGGACCTACTCCAAGGCTGGCTAACTTGTATATTAATCTTTTGTGTGAGACTGTGTAAAATGCCTTCCTAAAATCTAGGTAGGCCATATCCACAGCCTCTCCCTGGTCTACTACTTTGGTTACCCAATCAAAGAAATCTATTAGATTCATCTGACATGATCTTCCTGCTGTGAAACCATGCTGCCTTGGGTCCTATGCCCCACTGGCCTCTAAGTAGTCAACAATTCTTTCCTTCAGAAGTGATTCCATCATTTTCCCTACCACTGAGGTCAAACTAACTAGTCTGTAGTTTCCTGCCTCTTCCCTGCTCCCACTTTTGTGAAATGGAATCACATCTTCCCTCCTCCAGACCTCAGGTACCACCACATCCTCCCATGATTTGTTAAAAAGAGTAGTCAGTGTCGTTACTAGTTCTACCCTTAGTTCTTTTAGAATTCTGGGGTGAATCCCATCAGGCCCCATTGCTTTGTCCACCCTCAGTTTCAAGAGTTCTTTCAAAACCCTTTCTTCTGTGAATGGACTGGTATCGACCCCCCTATTCAGAGTTTCTCTTGTTTGGTTTAGGTATCTCCCCCTCTTCTTCCATTGTGAATACTGAGCAGAAATATTCATTCAGTATCCCTGCTTTTTCACTGTCACCCTCTGCCCACATTCCTTCCCCTTTATTAAGTCTCTGTATCCCTCCCTTGGTCTTTCTTCACTCCCTAATGTACCTATAAAAGGTTTTATTCCCCTTCTTAACAGAGTTGGCTATCTTTTCCTCAGTTTGTGCCTTTGCTATTCTGACTACCTTCCCTGCCTCCTTCTGCTTTAACTGATACAGTTCTTTGTCCTGCTTTGTCTCTGTTTCCTTATATTTCCTGAATGCTATCCTTTTCTCCTTAAACTTCTCTTCCACCTCTTTTGAGAACCATAGTGTTTTTTTCCCTTTGTTTTGTTTTATTTATTTGCTTCACACAAAGGCTTGTTGCCTCTGTGATGGCTGTTTTGATTATTCCCCATTGTTCCTCCACCCCTCCTTCTTGCCCATTTGCTAGTGCTTTTCTGAGGCACTCTCTCAGTTTCCCAAAGTCAGCCCTCCTAAAGTTCAATACTCTTGTTTTTGTATGGCTTGATTCTATGGCTGTGTTTATTGTGAACCACACTGTTTGGTGGTCACTTGTTCCCAGATGGCCACCACTTCTAAATCTGAGATCCTTTCTCCTTCCTCATTTGAGAGTACCAGGTCTAAGATTGCTCCCTCCCGAGTGAGTTCCAACACTAGCTGTCTGAGGCATGCCTCTTGTATGGCATCAAGAATAACCCTGCTCTCGGATGTGCCTGCAGCAAAGGTACTTCAGTTAACATCTGGCATATTCAGGTCCCCCATCAAAAATATCTCCCCTGTTTCTGCCATTTTAAGGATGCCTTCTATCATTTCCTTGTCCATGTCCTCCCCCTGAGATGGGGGTCTGTACACAACCTCCATGCAGATTGTGGTGCCATTTCCTGTCTCCAAGGTGACCCATAGTGACTCATCAACTTCCTGTCTACTCTTTAGTTCTGTTGCTTTAATCCCTTCCCTTATATAGCGTGCTACTCCTCCTCCTCCTCCTCCTCCTCTTTTACCCACCCTGTCCCTCCTGTAGATTGTGTATCCTGGTATGTTGACATCCCAGTCATGGTTATCTGTGTACTATGTTTCAATGACTGCCACAATATCCAGGCATCCCTCTTCCATCAAGGCCACTAGTTCAGGAAACTTGTTACACAGCCTGTGGGCATTGGTACTCATCACCTTCCATTTTTTGATGGCCTTAACCCTTTTAGCCCCATCTCTGTCCTTACTGCCTTTTTCTGCATTTACCCCTGTCCTGCTCCCTACTGACTTCTCTGCCTTGGTGTTTACCTCTCTAACTACTGTGTTTTGTGGGAGAAGGCTGGGATTTCCCTGCTCCTTTTCAGTGCCTCCTCCCTTGGCTAGTTTAAATACTTGCTAATGAAGCATTTAAACCTATCACCTAGGATTCTGTCCCCCCCCGGACAGATGCAGACCATCATGCCAGTATAGGCCTGCATCCCTCCAGGTGGCTCCCCAGTCCCCAGTGAAGCCAAAACCCTGAGCTCCACACCAGTTTTTCAACCATTCATTGAATCCCATAATGCGTAATACCCTAGCATCATTCTTGCCGTAGACAGGCAGCACCTCTGAGAAGGTTACCATACGTGCTACTTGTCTAAGACCCCTCCCCAACTCTACAAACTCCTCTTGCACTGCTCTGATCCCATTCACAGCCAGGTCATTTGTCCCTAGGTGGACAATGACATCCAGCTCCCTCCCTCATGCAGCTGCTCCCACGATCCTGAGGATTCACTTCCTGTCCCTCCGAGCCATGGTGCCAGGTAGGCACCTTACCACCCTATCCCCATCCTCCCCCACTTCTAACCCCCTAATGCTTGAGTCCCCCACCAGGAGTTGTTTCCTTTCCCTGTGGGGTCTCGTGACACCCTCCTGTGGGTCTGCTTTGTGGAAGTTCCCAGCATCCTCCTTGGTCTCCACTGCAGGTGCCTCCATAAAGGAACCACTCTTCAACAGAACAGCATATGAATTGTGGAGAGGTACAACTGAAGGGATGCACCTCTGTTCCACCACCCTCTCCCTTCTTGAGCCCACCTTGGTCCAACCGCTCCTCTTTCTTGGCAATCTCTGAGGTAGCGGTGGTGGCTCTGGTGGTCCCTGGGTGGGGGAAGATGTTTCACAAATCCTACCCAGGTCAGCCTGGAGACTTGCAACTTCCTCCCCCAGACCAGAGAGGTGCCTGAAAATAGGGCAGCATTGCAGCCTCCAGAATGCCTTCCGGAACATTGCTGCCCCATGGCCATTGCACTGCACCACTCCCATCTTGACTTATTTTGTGTCCCCTCTCCTGTTGCTTTGTATGCTTACTGTGTGCTTTGTAGCTTCTCCCCTCTACTCCTGACTCAGCAAATTATGTTGATACAGGGAAACATACAGTGACTTTCTTCTTTTTTTTTTACTTAAATGAGACCCCCTGCTTCTAATAAAGTATCTGCTTGCTTATTCCAAACAGGCACTGACTCCTGCTGAGATAGAAGTGATTTAATCAGCAAGAAAGCTGTAGTTCTAGCCAGCTGTTACTTGCTCTGAAAGCAAGATTCTCCTCTGTCAAAAACTAACAGCAGGAAGCTGTAATTGGAGACACCTTCTTTTGCACTCCTAAACTCCTAAGCCACACAACCAATTAGCTTCTCCCCTCCGCTCCTGACTCAGCAAATTAAGTTGATACAGCCCTCTTCCTCAAACGGAGAAACACACGGTGACTTTATTCTCTTTTTTTTTTACTTACATGAGACCTCCTGCTTCTAATAAAGTATCTGTTTGTTTAATCCAAACAGGCATTGACTCCTGCTGAGATAGAAGTGATTTACCAGTAAGAAAGCTGTAGTTCTAGTCAGCTGTTACTTGCTCTGAAAGCAAGATTCTCAAAAATATAAATTCTCAAGAATATAATTGCTTTAATCCAAATATAGAAATTTTAATGTTGTGTTTTTCATTATCTTTTTCTTCATAAAATTCTGGGAATAGATCTTCCATTGTAGCATTTCCCCTATCTGTATCCCCATTTTCATTAATTCCTTTGCTTTATTATAAATTGCCTTCAAAATATAAAATTGATCCGTTAAGCTCAGATTCCATGATTGACCTGATAATACTTATACTGTTTAACATATGTTTGCAACCATCCATGGCAACACCCAGTAGGTTTTTAACCATCTGAGACAGACTTTCTTCAGTTTCATTGGGAATACATGCCATCTTGTAAAATGGCAGAACAAAGTCTGTCTTAATAGATTTTACTAGGAATTGCTTGAATCTCTCTTCATGTTCCCAGTTCACTTCTTCCAAATTACCCTTGTTCTGCCTCTCCTGACTTGTATTCCCATGTTCTTTTGTTTCTTCAATTGTTGTTTCAACTATTGTATCATGTGCTAGTTGTTCTTTAATGCATTCTGTTTTCTCTATCTGCTTATTTATTTTCCCTGTTGAATCTATAATCTTGCTTTTCTTTTTTCTTTTATTTTGATTCCCTTTTTTTTAATTTCTGTTTTTTTTTTGGACCCCTTTTCTCAGTGGTATTATTGCTCCTCTTTTTCTTCTTTATCCTTTGTTTTTTTCCCCTATATGAGCTACAGAATTTGTCAGGGTTTCTGCTTCATGTTTACTATCCCTAAAACCCATGGAGTATTGTCCTTCCAATTGTCTTTATGTATTCCTTTTTCTGTTAATATTCCTGCATCTGACCTGTCTCTTGGAGAACTATCCCCATCTGTCCTTTTTTATTTTGAAAGTTTAAGTTTTTTCAACTCCTGCTGTTCACCTTTTTTCCAAAGTGTAGGAAATTGATTCTTAAGTTCTAAACAAGTACTCTCATCCCTTATTATGTTATCTGGTAGCATCACACACTTCAGTGAATCCTCGTTTGTACTAATTTCGGGATAATCATATTTTGTTATTTCATTATCATCTTCTTCTGTTAGATTTGTTCTATCTTGTCTCATTAATTTTAGTGTGCATTTAGAATATGAATTAGTTTGACTATATTCCAACATTTGATCTTTTACTAGTTGATCCAATCTCTTTTTATTTTCAATGCTTATACCTTTTAAGAATGCTAGATCTTTTTTGATCTCAGTCAGTTGTTGGTATAATAAGATATTTGCATTAACTGGATCTCTTAGTGTCCTCACTACTACCCTGGTTATACCTTCCAAATCTAAATAGGATGGACTCCTTAGGCTGAAGGACCACAATCAATATTCTTCCATGTTGGGTCCCCTATGTTCCTCCTTTTGTTCTGTTGGTCCCTCTGGATCAATTAGGGTTAAAATGTCCATAGCTTTTGAAATATTTGGATCTTCCCTTATAGACTGTCTCATACTTCTGACTTTTTTGTTCAAAGTTTGCAGATTGTTTATCACATTAGAAAAAAATCATTCCAATTGTGATATCATTTCTAACTTCTATGTCCTGTTTATCTATTATTTTGTCCTCCCCAACACCGTTTCTTTGTATATTATTTATTCCTAATACTGTTTCCTTTTTTTGTAGTTCCAATAAACTAGATGTGTTGGTCTTCATTTTGATATCAGAGAGTTGAAGTTCTAATTGAGGTTTTAATTCTGACTCTTGCTTTGCTTTTTAACTCATTTTTGGTATGCATATGAACCTGGAGATAGCCCCGTTGGGAGTAGATGTATGTAATATTTCTTTACTTCTGATTGCATTCCCTATATTCGTCATGTTTAATTTACCCAACAACTTTTTTGTTACTTGTTTGTTTACTGTTTTCAGTGCTGTTTTAACAAAAGACCACTCTTTTTATTCTGTTTCCCCTTGTGTTATCCTTCTGTTTCTGCCATGCTACTTCCCTTTCCACTTCTTGTTACTGCTAGCATATTTGGCTGCTCTATAATATTTCTGTACATGTATATCTATTTTATCAGTCCAACTGAACTTAGCTTAAAATAGATTATATGTGTTAAATGTATATAAAGCTTGTTCTAACTTACACTGTAATTTACCTATAGTAATATTTAACAACACCAATGGCCTTAGTATTATTATGCCAATTACTGATACCAATAATACCAAGGTAACAATAAATATTGTATTGCTCCAGTCCTATTATTGCAAATACTGGTTAACAATTTCACAAATACAAATTTGCCAAAAATAGAAGATAAAATTGAATCTAAAATGTGGAATCTACAGTCCCAGTGTTCAATAATGGCCAATAATGGGTTAGAACACTGCATAGTGTACCAATCAAGACAACAGTCTTTTATAGTACAAATAGTATAAGAGTTATAGTTGCAGTTAGTATGATATTGCGATAATGTGGTAATTATACTTCACCAAACGTCTTTAGTGATCTCATTCAGTGAACTTTCCTTCTTTTTCTTCGTGATATACACTTTACAAGCTGGATTACAAAGATGTTATAGCAATGTTCCATCAATATTCCACCAATGTTCCTTCTGTAACCCGATCAACGATATTGTTCTAAAATGTTCCACTCAGTCCATCTATATTTCCTTCGACTCATCTTTGATGAAACCCCAAATTCAGACTTCCGTGTAGCAAGGAGTACTTTCTACCAAACCAATTGATCACCAGCTCCCTTTGTTCCACTGTGGTAAAAAAAGCAAAAACTACAGTAATATCAAGTGAATCTGCTTATTTGTACCAGTACAGTCTGTTTGGAATTGTGCAATAAAAGACTGTAAGTAATTATAATATTATAATACTACACTCAGTCCTATATTCCATCCTACTAGTATCTACTTTGTATGTTTAGTTAATACTTTTTGCCTTCTACATTTATATGCAACTATATGCAAATACTGTTGTTTAATATTTGCTAAAAAAAATACAGCAAGATAGAAAAAATCTTAAAACCCACAGAAGGTCCACTAAATATTTGTTATAACATATAGAATAAAATATGGGTCTGGGTGTGTAACGAGAATTTACACACACCTGAGGAGTTTCATGCTACATAAACCCTGAGAGCGGAGCTCGAGGGGTTTATGTCAAGCATCTAACCCTGAGGGTGTGTATAAATTCGAGTTTGCACACACCCCTTTTTGGTCTCAGCAATTATATAAAATAAAAAAGGCTGCTGTGCTGCCACAGTTCGATTCCGTGATGGTGAGCGGTCGGCTTTCTTTTATTTAAAACATTTTTTTTCCACAGTATTGTGAGGGAGGATCGATCCAGTAGTGATGTGGTAAATGTAATTTAAATTGTATTTTACTTACTGCCAAGTGTCCGTTTCTCTTCACATTTGAGTTTGCAGTTCAGGAAGGACAGCGATCGAGGAGTTCGAACAGGCGCATGCACAGAGAGGGGGGAAACCATGCACATGTTTGCCATTATAAATGCTTCTTTATAACAGCAAATTATGCCATGGTTTCCTTATGGAAAAATGAGGAAGCCAATTATTATAATTTAATTACACAATATACTTACTTGCGTATTCTGTTTGGTTTTATTGTTGACTAGTATCTCCAGGTCTATGCTTCACTTTTTATTTTTACTTTTAGGCTGCTCAACTTCCCACAGCCTCAGAACAATGCATTAAGCATTTAAGCATTAAACGATATTATTGATGTCACTAGCCACTGCTGCCAAATAATACAAACATTTCTAAAGATTAGTTTATTATTATTTCAGAAAACACTTTAAGCCAAGGCTCTTTTACAAAGGTTCCATGTTGGGGAAACAATACAGAACATAGTGAGGACAATAACAAGTACAGTAGTTTCAAGCAGCCATAGGCTTTGTCGGGTACATTAAAGCTTTCATATGGAATTACTGCAATATGTAGAGTGATTCACAGTATGTATGTTAAGTTACAGTAATTTGTGTATATTATTCAAGAACATATGTACAATAAAAAAACACAGTTGTAGTATGGTTCACTAGAATAAATTTAAAGCTGCTAGGAGAGATGGTATATATATATAGAAGAAGCTATGGGGAGAGAATGTAAATAATAGTGGGGAACTAAAAAGGGAGGAGATAGGAGAAAGTGGGGGGTAAAGTTGGAAGGGATTTAGAGGGGAGGAATTAGAGGGAAGGAGAGTAAGTTTAGTTAGGAGAAACATTCACAGGAGGCTTCTTTGATGCTTTTTTGATGCTGCAACCTGTTTTCCAAACAATTTTGGCACAGCTATTTGCATGGGAGTTTAGTGCAATAAGTCGTGTGGTTCAAGTAAAGCTGCTCGCTATTCAATTTAATTTCAGCCTGTACCACAAGATATTTTAGTGTACTGCATCCAAAATATTTAGTTTATCAAGGCCAAATAACAAATAGTACAATAGTATACTTTAAATCCCAGAATTTATTTTTAAATTGACTAGACTAGAGATAGCATGAAAATTAAAAATCAGCCATTGCTGAACTAACATCAGTTAACCTCAAAGCTGTCTGAAGTCATGTGCCAAACCCAGCAGTTTCAGGCAAAAGAACCACATGAAGCTTCTTATAGCTGACTGATCACTAAATAAACTAATTGATCAACCACCTAACAATTAGTTTAACTCTCTTTGCATGAGCTACATAGGCTACATAGGTTACACAGATTTTGCACAGTCAATCAATTAATTAATCAAGTTAATCAATCAGTTCACCTATCCTTCAGATGACCTTGGCAACCTAGTAATCTGTGATTAGTGCTCTTCAGTGCTTGTGCAGGCAAAATAGTGATTTAAGTAATAATCAAATTGTATCTCAAACATTCACTATCACACTAAACTGCTCTCATCAATTAGCAGGGTCTAGACTCAGTATTCTTGTGTAATTGTAATTATCTATAATTATTGGCAGTTGTTTAACACGCACTATCATTTGCTTGTATTGACTTGTAGTTGAACTTATACTTGTATCCTACTTGAAGCACCACAATAAACTAACCTAAAGTAAATTCAAGTAAATCCAAACAAACTAACTAAAGAATACCGTAACACCAAGAATATCAACACCCAGTTCTTATAAACACCAAGCGATGTTACACTGCGAAAGAAGCAATTGTGCTATAATTCACTAAAATATTAAGAACAATAAAAATATAGTATAAAATAAAATAATGTAGACACATAAAACTTCCTATAAAATAAAAATATCAAATATAACATCCAAGTTTCTTCAGTGAGAGAGGGAGGGAGCTACAAAAAACACTCAATCAACAAGTAACTTAGTTCTTAGCTTGAACCTCCACAGCAACCAGCCCTCTGCAGGGCCGCCCAGAGCGTCCCACCTCTGGTGCAGGCTTTGCTACCATTCAAACTCGAGCACCAGTAGTGAAATCAACAACAGAACTGTGGCGTTTACAAACTGTCTTCATTGCAACACAAGTTCCTCTGGGAAGTCAATTACATTTTTCAAAGTAGATACCGCATACTCTCCTTGATCAGAGTTTTATTCTTTTACTCCTAACTCTCAGGTAATGGTAGCATACCTGCTCTAGATCAAAGGTAAGTGTGTCAGCATTCCTGCTTCTACAGCTACTCCTCGGCTGTATAGCATGCAGTTGCACAGTCTCCCCTGATGTACATTCAGCTTCAGCAGAGTGAAGTTCTATAGTGAGATATTGCCCACTAGGAACATCATCTCAGCTAGGAATACAGGTATGCAACAAAAAATAATTAATTGGGCATATTTTACTCCAGTATTATTATCCAAAATCAATCCTGTTTATTCAAATCAATATTGGCATGGCTGTAATATATTGGGAACTTTTATATATAACTTATGGGACTGCCCAACTATTCAAAATGGTAGCAGGAGATATTACATGAACTAAAAGAAAATCTTGGGGAAAAAATTCCCTGCTCCCTTTTGGTATTAATTTTTAACTTGTATGATCTAACTGATTTGGATACGCTCCAACAAAAAGCTGTTACACTGAGTTTGCTAGCCCTCAAGAGAATGATACTTAAAAAATGGAACAACCGAAGCCTCCTCCAGATGGTCACTCATGAATGGATATACACCTTCAAAGAAACAATTATATTTGAAAAGCTAGGATTTGTTATTGAAGAAATGGAAAACTCTGAGCTGGGTAATGCCTCTTGGAATGATTTGATGGCCATAATATCGCCACTCTTTAGATTATAATACTCAGTAGTTTTTAAGGGTTAAGGGAGGGGGATGGGGCTATCATATATATTTCTGTGACCTAACAAGTGTTATATTACTACTTGTGATGTGATAAATGATTGTGTTATGTTACATTGTCACCATGTGATGATCTAAATATATTGTAATACTTATAAGTCTCAATAAAAAGCGCATAATAAAAAACAAAATTCTAACATTGCTTGAATTACAGTAGCAGGGAAGGAGCCACCAGGGCCACTTTTGCTCACATACCAGGACCTCCTGATGGATGGAGTAGTGGAATAGCTTCCTCTCTTTACTGGACTGTGGTAAAGCCTTTTCATTTTTTATTAGTTCCCTGCTGTATTAGATATGGGTTACTGGCTGGCCTTTGCAGACTATGTTTGCTTACATTCAGTTCTACAGTACTAGTTATTTTTGTATCTTTGTGTTTTAGCAAAAAATTTAATAAAAAGAAATATGAAAAAGGAGTGGTAATAGCAGTAGATGTGATTTGTTGGGCATAGGAATGATCAAATTCATAGCTGAACTTGCAGACCAAATTTCTTCCCTGTCTAGTTAAAATTTAAAAATTCAGAGACCTTAAAATACCTCATGGGGTTAAACAAGGTATAGGAGGGGAGATGTTTTCAGATGAAAAGGTGCTCAAGAACAAGGGGGTATGCTATGAATTTGGAGGGGTAGATTTGGGAGAGATGTGAGGAAGTACTTATTCACAGAAAGAGTGGTGGATTCCTGGAACAGCCTTCCAGTGGAGGTGGTAAGGGCAAAAACAGTTGTGGGGTTCAAGAATGCATTGGATAAACACAAATGAGTCATAGTGGAAAGGAAGGGAAGTGCAAAAGAGCTGTAGATCAGGCACAGTCTGATGTAATAGTGCAGCTAGGGAGAAATGTGCAGACTGAATAGGCCACATGATCCTTATCTGCCATTGAATTCTATGTTTCTATTTGATGGGATCACTACTGCTTTGTCTAGATTGTGGCTCTGCTAGATAAGCCTTCATCATGTATACTGATGAGATGTCTATGCCTTCCTCCAAAGTGTCTGTGGTTGCCAGCATACCAGCAGTCAGTGTCAAAAAGCTCACAAATGTCCTTTGCTGTCCCCGGATCATCACTATCCAAGTTGTCCTCCATTTTGTGATGTGGACACCTGGCACTGGAAGCATGTGGAGTCAACTGAGGAGAAGGAGCAGTGCAAGCATGAGGGCATTGATTTCTGGTTGTTTCTTCATATTGTCTGTGCTGTTCCATTTGAAGTGTACACAACAGTTCCTGCTTGATATAGTTGATGTGTCCAGAGGGAATGACTGTATGTATATATCTGGGAAACAGTAATGCCACCATGCCAAATTGTGTTCCTCATTTAATACTTTCAAGGCTGCCTGCAATTTGTCAATCAATCAATCAATCAAAATCTTTATTTATCCAGGCGCGCACCATTGAGCAAGGCTCATTTGCAAGGTGGACCTGGTCATGAATACATCAAAGTACAGTACAGAAGCAGGTACACAAAAAGCAATAATATACAAGGAAGAAAAAGTATATACAGTGTATACAGTACAGTACAAGGTTGAAATAAATAAAAAATTAAAAAAACAGCATTATTTTGCAATTGAAAAAGTCAGCAGGTGTACAATCAACTATAGGCATACAGGGGTTATAAGCAGAGATCTTTTGAGTGAGGCAGCTGGCAACTACACATATAGGGGAAAGAGGTCATGTATGGGGTGGCAGGTTAGAGAGGTAAAGAAGAGGAGGGATATATTACCGACGACTGGGTGAAAAATTGGGCCAAAACCACAGAAAGTGACAATGGCTGTTGTGTACTTGTTTATTATGATAATGACGGAGGAGGGGTAGATAATTGGGACACTACTATGGATGGGGTGGGACTTTAGCCAGGCTAGAGCGGACAGGGAAGGGTTGGTGCAGCAGGAAGAGTTAATAGGGAAAGAGTGAGAGCCAGGGGTAGAAACATGGTGAAATTTGTGTCAGAAACATCTCTACCACTTCCTCAATGAGTATTCCATCCTGCTTGTGTTGCTGCTGAGATGACTGCAACATATTAGGAGTCACCACAATCTCCTGCACTGCCATCATCATCATTGCTGTCATCACCACTGCTCCCAGTGCTGCCACCTCTGTGACCACAACCACCACCACTACCCTTGCGTTGTAACATGCATGTGGAACATGCATGTCACTCAAGTAGACTCACCAAGGGAAGGACCATACTTTGCTGATTCAGCACTGACATCTTTTGTGACATGTTCATAAGGTTTCAGATGCTGAACAAGCTTGTACAGCACACAGCACTGCACCCAGGATAGATATCCCACACACAGGCCACATCGTCAAATTCCACAACCCAGAACACAGCCTTCTGTTCCAACAATCTCTCAGACATGTAAAAGACAGAGTTCCACCTTGTCACCACATCAGTAATTAAATAATGCTACAGAACATTGTGCTTGTACTGGTTCTGGCAGAGGAGCTCAGTGTGCCTGGGGGCACAGTGATAATATCCAGTGATGTCCCATATAGTGTCAAGTATTTCTTTTAGTTGTGCAAGTTTGTTAAGCACATGACTCTTCACCAGATTCAGTACATGTGCAAAGCAAGGTGCATGGCAGGAATCCACATCATTCATGGCCTTCAAAATGTTATTCGTACTGTCCATCATGAATATTCCCACCTTCAGATCATGAGAGTATATCCAGATGCCCAGCAGTGATTGGAACTGTAGTAGTAGTAGTAGTAGCAGTAGTAGTAGTAATAGTAGTAGTAGTAAAGACCTTTATTTTTATACAATATATAACTGTTAGGGCTAGAAGCCCTGTTCTCACAGTTGTCCTGTTACAGTGGCATTATTGTATAAATCTTATAAGAGGTAAAGAGTTAGAATTTACATATGTCTAAGCAAGATTTGGATACAGTAGTACATTCTGGTAGAATGCTACATTGGGTAGTATACATTTGCGACTACACATGTTCATGTTTTATGGGAAAAATGGTCATGCCTCAATTTAAAAGCAGTTGCAAGATTTGGACAATTCCTTGTTTATGGTTGTTTTGAAAGCACCCAGTTTGGGAATTTTACTAATATCTGGTTTGGGGAGAGTGAGTTCTGCTGCTTAGTGAGACAGTACTTTGAGGTCATGTTTCCATAGGTGTTCAGACATTTTGGGACATTGAGTCATCTATTTTTGATTTCGCTCAAGCTGTGTCTGTTAGTCATTGTTTTTGGTTCCTGGTCTGCTGGGCTTTAGGTTTTCTCTTTGAAAGATTTGAAAGCCATAACTGCTGATTGTTTTTGTCTTCATAGATTTTATGAATCCCAGCTTAGTCTTCTGAACATCAGGCAATGGTGGGTGTCATGAGGACATTGCAAGACGAAGCAGGCAAGCTTATTGTAGGCCATGTCTAGCTTGTCCAACAAGAGACTGCTCGCATTTTGGTAGACTGCACTCCTGCATTCTTGTGCTGGAAGAATCAATTGCTCTGTGATTTTTGCCCTGGCATCCTTTGAAAAAGGCTGTGCACCTCAATGCTCCTATGCTTGAGTTCACTTTATAACTATGTTGTGTATGTGGATATTAAATTGAATGGAATTGCCAATCACCACCGCTAGGTATTTGTATGCATTAGTGTTTGCCAGTTTAGAACTGTTTGTGAGTTTAAGGTCCAATAAGTTGTTTTTACCTTTTTAAATTTTATTTCTGACACCACTTCCATGAACTCCATGAGTGCAGTGCCAGTGAATTGCAGAACATTTTCCCCACTGTGTTTCCTCTATTAAGTAAGGAAGTTTCTCTACTGTTGCACCTCTGTGAGGCTGCCTGCTTAAATATAACTGCTGCAGTGGCTGGTGGTGCTGGAAGTGGGGTGTGGATGGTGGTGGCACCTCTTGATGTGGACAAAACCCAATGTGCAGTGAGACTTAGGAAGCTTAGGTCTGCACTACTGCTCCAGATAGCACTTGTTTAGTGCACATAGTGCACATGCCCCTCTGCCTCCTTCAGAAGTGCCAACATCTGCATGCATACTGACTCATGTATTCTACAGAGGTATCATGCCTGGAAAATGTGAAGCATGAGGGAATGTTGTAAATGTTCTTCAGCTCATGTGACACTCTTTGAAAATCTGTGTTCTATACAATAGAGAATGGCTGAAGATCAAAGGCTATCATCTCCTCAATCAGTTGAGTGATTGGAACAGAAGTTGGGTGACTTGGGGGTAGTCTAGTGTGGGCATGTAATGACTCAAGCAGTGCAGGTTGTTTTGTTGTTGGGGGTTGGAATAGTGCTTTTGATGAAGTACTAGTACTGTACCAGGAGATGCACAGATGTGCCACTTTGACTGCCATGGCAGCAAAATTACTTAAACAAACCATCTTATTCCACTACCCATATCTGTTTCTGCTACTACTGTCCCATGTGACTTGGGTGCCAACTGGGGATCAATGTGACTGTTAGCAGGAAGCTACATTCATGCTTTTAGATGATAAGCCAGAACACTGGTTCCCAATATTTGAGTAGACTGATCCCAATTGTCACACCCTCAGTGCATTTGCAGGGTCATCAGTAAAATACTTCTGCACTGCAGAAGATCTTTTTTTTTTCAAGTTACATGATTGTACTGCTGCTATTCTTTGGAGGCAAAAGGGTGATGACTGTGAGATGGTTTTATGTTTTCTACCACAGTAGAATGATGTGCTGTGTTAGATGCCCTGGCTGGGCAGAACTGACAGCAGCACTAGTTTACAAAAAGGCTGATTATATGGGGAATGTGGTGGGCCAGGTGTTTAGAGTTTCTGGCTTGACCAAATTGCTTTCTTGCTTTTCTCATTTGCATTGTTTATTTTAATTTGGCTGTTTCCTCCCCTGATGGCCTCCACTGTGCATCACAGTCATCATTAGAAGTTTTGATGAAAGTTACAGCACACTTTCAACCACTTATGCTTCATCTTCCTCCTTCTCTCCTGCATGGACTTTCTCCTCTGCTGCTTTCTCCTCTCCTACCACTTCCTGCAGCTTCTACTTCCCCTTCCTCCCCGCCCCTCCAACTTGGTCTAGAGTGATTCTTCAGCTTTCTCCTGCCATTTTGCCACATCCTCCTCATGTGCTTCTGATTTCTGTTTGTCTACCACCTCACTCTCATGCCCCACTCTAGCGCTCTGACAGCTCCATTTCCAAATCCTTCTTGCTGGCATGCTCTTCCATTATAAGCTGTTTAGTGGTGGTTTGTTTATAAAATTATAGGGTTGGTACACATCACCTTAACCCAAGCAATTCTACTTTTTCCTCAGGTGACAAGATGACACATACACAATGGAAAAGAGTATTACTTGACAGCTGTAACTAAACCCTCAGTTAGGGTCTTACTGACACGTTACAGACTAAAGGCAACTCTGCATGTTCAGCAAAAATGTTCTGGAATATTTTCTCGCCATTGTAGATGTGCTATATCCACTCCTAATTATTTAAAACCCTTTCTATCGATCTGTGCATGATATAAATATAACAGACAAATTTGGTTGGCTTCAATTCTTGAAAAATGTATTTCCCATTGGAAAATGCTGTATCATATTTCTTCAGTTTCAGTACTATTCTGTTCTTATAGGCTATACTTGTATATTTAAAGTCAGTTAAATTATGATAATGTCTACTGCTTGCTGATCTGACATTTTATGCTCACTAAAGTGCTTTAGTCAAATTTAGCATTACCTGGTTAAACTTGAGGAATGTAGGTAACCAGACCAGAACCTCTTTTAACCAAGCTTAGCACCAGAAGATATTAATCACTATGCTTTCTTAAGTCTCTACAGCACTGAGTTGACTATCATATGTTTAGTGAGATTTAATGTATATAACGTGACACTATTAACTGTTTATGGTTGTGTGTAAATAAGTGGGAAATGTATGCGAATCTAGGAAATTTGTTGAAAATATAAGGAACTGTTTATTGGTTTACTTTTACAACTACATTGTGCTGTATGCCATAGTTTTATGGAGGGAAATAAAAAATCTTGCTCTTTAATAAAACCCTTAAATTTTGTAATATGTATTCATGATTCTGTAACTGAAGCTTGCATTGTCTATAAAATTGTCATAAAGGTTTTAAATTGCTAATTGATGTATAAACTTGAAACTTGAACTTGACAAGATAATAGTAGTATCAGTGCCAGACTCAGGTTCATTGTCACCTTTCTCACAAAGTGAATGAGCAGCAGAACGGGGCTTGGTGATGCTGCTGCTGCTGCTGGTGTCTGATGTGGGGAATTGGAGCAAAGAGAGGGCATCATATAGTGTCTCAGGTTGATCATGCAATTGTCTATGCCCATTGTGCATAGGTGGCTTTGGTGGTGCTGGTGTCAACCTGCAAACACAGAAGAGGGCCTGCACTCAGCAGTGCATGGAAACCCAGTGCTGCCTCACAGTGAACCACCCTACTATCGCAAAAGCAAACAGGAAAAGGCACACTCACCAACCTACTCCCACCCTGTTTTTCATTCTCATATTTTCCCATCCCTATTGTCCCTTCCATTCCCTTTTAAAGCCCCCAAATCTATTGCCTTTCGATACACACTCACCTCTGATTTTTCCTTTCCCCTTTACCTGTACTTCATTCACACTGTTCACACCTGCCTTCACTCTGGGCTACACAATTGTAAGTGGCAATGACCAATTAAATGTTACCATAGTTTGGAAGAGTGCTTCATAAGGGGTCTGTCCAGTCAGGAAGCCTGCCCCATGATGAAAACTCACCTGATCAAAGTGCCAGAGCACCTTGCTGGTATTGTGCACTGGTTATGGAAATATTTTGATTTTCAATCTTTCAAATAAAAATCTTTGTGGCACCTTACTTCATCTGGATTTCATGTTTGGCTGAGTGCGCCTCTTCCTGTTTGCCATTGGCACTGGCAGTTGATTTTGTTTTGTCCATACAAGATGAACGGGGGGGGGGGCTTGCCTTTACAGACTGGAATGGGTTTCCTATATCCCCATGAGTAGGAGCCTCAAGGTATCTATGTGCTTCTGGTTTGCTCAGGGTGCTTTCATCACCAGATGCACTATTGGGTGACTGGGACTGATTGGGAAAGCTACAGCTTGCAGTGGGCATGAAACCAGTTGATCTCTGGGAACTAATGAACCATGGTTTCTTTGGATGGACCCTCACACATTCAGTCCTAGTGCTTCTGTCTTGTGCAGCCCCTGCCCTGCCACTGTGACTCCCAGTCCCTGTCTGGACTCCTTCAACCCCACCACTTACAGAACTGGTACTTTGGTAGAAGTGGCATGCTGGTCCCTCTCCCTGCCCCTTCCCCCGCATCACTTTCTCCTCCAGTTCTTTTTCTCATGGTTCCCACACCAGTTGCAGAAGTGCACACATACAGTACCTGTCATATCACTCACTGACATCCTCTCAAGTCCTCCTTTCCCCTCACTACGAAACCTGCAGCAGTGGAATAGCCTACTTTACTTAGTTTTCACAAGGCAAACAAATGAAAAACACTAAGATGGATTTTGTTGTCCCGCAGCCCACACCATATGCAGTCAAATTATTTGTTAAATAAATCTTTCAAACACCCGCCTGCAACTTTCCCAGTATAATAATGTCACTACTTAGTTACTCTGCCCTGCTCCTTCGGCAGGGAGTGAAAAATTAACAATAAATACAAAAATAAATACAGATGGAGTTCTGTGTTCACTACTACCAGCATTCAGTAAAAGAAATGTTGTCAAATAAATTTTTCTCAAATCCCCTCTGCACTTCTCCCGATCTACTACATTCACTGACTTTGCCTGTTCCTGCAGCACGATCTGCAGCTACCAGGGCAGGCTCACCTTGTGCACTATTTTTTCTCCTCTGCAGCAGTATCTTCCTAGCCTGCCTGCTTGAAACTACAGTTGAATGTAGTGAATTACTGTACCTAGCTGGAATAATAATGGATGATTCTTTAAAGATTTCTTACATTTTCTGATGAAAATGCACTCTTTTTCACATAAAAGAAGTATCTTTCAGTAGCCACATCCTTTGCCTGTGAGAGAGAGTTAAAAATAGTACTGAGATGTGCACAGCACAAGAAGGTCTTGATCTGCAGCATGACTTATTGGCTTCTGTAAGTGGCTTGCCAACAACTTTGACATGTTCAGCATACGTTTCCTGTAAGAAGTGCTGACATCAAAGTGCTGAACTGCCAAAGGGAAACTGGGATCCTTAGACTGATTTTGCCAACGGTCAAAATGCTGGATTTCTGTATGTACACAGAATGCTAATTTGTCATCAAATCATCCTTAGCTCCAGGTTCCTGAGAGAAGCAGAGAAGGTTGAGACAGGGAAAGTACTCCTGGGGTGACAGCCATCATTGAGTAGAGAGTGAAGGAGCAGCCAGCCTTGTGAAAAGGGTGGTGGTCTCCAGCTGGCTGTGATTGGCAGTGCTGATAGGGTTGTGTCCAGGGCCCTAGGGCAGGTAAGGATCTCACGGGGGGAGCAGCTGGCTCCAATGAAGCCTGCCTCAATTGCTGCACTGCCCAGCTGGTAATCATGATCATGTGGAATACTGTATGCAGTTTTGGTCCTCAGGCTACAGGAAGGAGATTGTGGCTTTGGAGAGGGTCCAGAAAAGGGCCACATGGATGATCGATGGAGTGCAAGGGTGTGATTATCAGAATCGTTTGAATAAATATGGGATGTATACATTGGAATATAGGAGGCTGCTTGGAGATATGTGCATGGTCTATAAGGCCCTTGCTGATACTAAATTAAGGGAACAAATGGGGTTAAAATTAAGAGAACAGCTATATCAGACCAGAGCACATCCTTTTCAGCTAAAAATGGAAAAGTATAAGACTACAAAAAGAAAGCATTGGTTTAGTATAAGGGTTGTGCCAATCTGGAATAGACTGCCTTTGGAGATGGCTTCTAGTAGTACTATGCAGGTCTTTAAAACAAACCTAGACAGATATCTGATAAAAAATAATATTCTGGGATATCAGTAATTCCTAGTGGTGAGCTGTATGGACTGCAAAGTCTTTTGAGCTCTGAAATAACCTATGAACCTTTGAACCTATGCCATGGCCTTTGCTGACCATGATAGTATAAAAGATAACTACTTGTTAAACCTTGCAACTCAGGCATACCTTATGAATGTAGAGGGCATTCAACCCATTAAGTACAAGTCCAGGGGCAAATTCCTGAGGTACTAAAAATGAATGTTTGGTATGGGAAGTTTGGCAGGATCCATCCTGCCCTTATTTAATTTAGTAGTCCTTGATTGAAAGCACCATGGATTTGTGTATGAAATTATCCATCAACTGGCTCCATGGAAAAAAATGCTGATGTTGGACTCTATTCTTCATAACAGCATTTCACATTATACTTTTCAGAAACTGAGCACTGATGGACATGCTTTGTACAATTCCTATTATTTTGGTCTCTCTGACATGAAGACTATGCCTACTTGAGGTACCTTTGAAGATCTGTTAAGCTGGCACTCATCAGGATCTTCTGTTTCTAACTACACAATGACACCATACTGTGACCCTTTGATTTCACCATGTATTGTTAGAATCAAATTGTCAGGTTCACATGAAGTGTACTATGTCAGTTTTAATGAATACTGAATTTTCATGTTGTGGGTCATGAAAGTGTGTCTCCATTTCCATCATTCTACCTGAGGCAGGTGCTATGTTTTATCAGTGAGGCAAAAAAGGAGTCACCAGGAAAGCCACAATCAGTGTATGTAAACATACCACACACTGTCCTCAGACATGGAGTACCTCCACTCATCACTCCAATTTCAAGAGACTCCAGTTTTTACATGATACCCTGGCCCTGAAGTATCCTCTCCTAACCAGGGAGCCTGGGAGTACATCGTGCTTGACAAAGAAATGTGAACAAACTAGAAACTGATCCCAGGCCCCTTAAATCCTATGCATGTAATACATCAGCTGAGTTACTAGTTCAACTGTTTAACTTAATCTTCTTGTGGCCACTTCCTTGATTATACAGTTATATATAAACCCCTCAAAGTGTGGGGTCTTTTCCTGTATGGTTCCCCTGAGACAGCCGCCCACTGTTGCTGCTCCCTCAGGTTCCCCGGCACTGGCATCATGACCAGAGTAAGAGCAAAGAGAGGAGTGCCCTTGTTTCTGTGGTGCAGCTGGCACTATTCTTGCTGCTCTGCTGACACACACAACACTGTGGCATGGCTGCTGCCTCTGATGAGCATGATTATGCACTCAGAGTGAGAACTTTCCTTAATTGGCCACACACCAGCACTGGACACTCCCTCACATACTGCACACATGCCACGGTTGCATGTAAATGTTTCAGGCAGGAACTATTTACTAAATAAAGAATTTATGGGCCAATGCCCAACTGAAACTACTGGTCATCGCAATCTTGTGTGCCCCTAGCACCCCATCAGCACAGCAAACACATTCAGAGGGCAGTGCAACAACCAATAAGCTTATGGAGAGCCTGTGGCAGAGCCAGGACCCATGGACTACTGGAGAGCTTAATAATTTACCCACAGTTGACACGGTCAACAGTGCATCTAGTGACACCAAACAGCCACTCCACAGTGACTAATAGGTGGATTTGAACAATGGGAGGGCTGGAATTCTGAGTTAACAGCAAAGCTGTTCCAGAATCTTGTTTAGACTGAGTGAGAGACAGCTCAGAGACAGGGCTACTATCTGCCTGAACATGTTAACTTTTAGAGGCCTACCTGGGATTTCACAGCTGAGAAACAAAAGGCAACTGATAGGTTTGAACAGCCAGAAAGCAGCACCTGAAATGACTGGTGATACACATTCTGGCAGGGTGCATGACCCTACTGTTGTACTCCAGGGCAAATTGAGAGACTTTGTGTTAAACGTTGGGCAAGGTGCAGGTGGGGGAAATGATAATTATAACATCAGGCATGGATGCGGGTGGGGAGAGGGACCACTGGACACCAGGGAATGATAACTATAACATCAGGCATGGGTTCAGGTGAGGGAAGGGACCTCTAGACACCAGGGAATGATAATTATAATGTTGGGCATGGGTGCAGGTGGGAGGAGGGACCACTAGACACCAAGGAATGATAATTATAATGTTGGGCATGGATGCCAGTAGGGGGAGGGACCACTGGACCCAAGGGAATGATAATTGTAACATCGGGTATGGGTGTGGGTGGAGGGAGGGACCACTGGACACAAGTGATGTAGTTCTGCAGTATCAGGGTGGACATTGGGGGAGGGTACACTAGACACAAGGGACTACTGTGTTGAAGTTGGGGTGGGGGATGCTGCACTTTCTCTACCAACCACTAAGGCTGCGTGGGAATAAGTTGTGGTTTAGGTCGTCAGTATTTGCTCTGCACAAGGGGACCATGCAAAACACCCTTGCATGGCGCAAATACTCTGATTATTGGACTTTGCCAATATTCAGGTCCCACCCCTCAATTTGCATTGTGCCCCCCTCCACAGTTTGCCCAGGTGCAAACCCTGTTTGCCCGTGCAAACGGGTTTTTGAATATAGGACATCTGTGAAAACCCAGTTTGCATGGGAAAACAAGGATTTGAGCCTGGGCAAACTTTTGAATATCTGGCCCCATGTGAGTTACTGCACTTATACAATGGGTAAACTTAGGGAAAAAAATGCCAATTTTTATTAAAAACATGTATTTTCTTTTGTTGAAAGTAACTATTAAAAAGCAGTCCCTCCCCAGCTATTAGCATCTTTTTTTATGAAACTGTACTGATTTTTGAATCAAAACTTTACACTTACAAAGTCAAAGTGAAACACTATTGTCACCAATATCTAACAAAAAGTACAATAACTATATACTTAGGGCCAGATATTCAGAAATGCGCCAAAGGTCGGCGCAATGCTCGCACAGCACAACACAAATGCACCATGGTGCAGTGAATGCAATATTCAATGGTTGTGCACAGTAACATGCATCAGCGCAACATGGCTGAATATCACAGGGATAAGCTATGGCACAGCCAGAGGTGTGTTAGGGAGCATCCAGACCTGTGCCATAATGCAACCAGAGATGCACAAGGGAGCAAAGGGAGATGTGCCAAGGCACAGATGGGCCAGCCCCAGGCAATGGTGGGAGCAAAGCAGCTGGGGGACAGTGCAGGGAGGCAGTGGAACCCAGCTGAGGACAGTGGCAGGGAGGCACAGTGGTGGGCCACAGGAGACCATCACCTGCAGGGTGCAAACAGGCAGCCAGTCTCCCCAGTACCAGGGCAGTGGATGCAGGGAACTGGTGGCACTAATGGCCAAGGGTGAGCAGCCACTGGAACCCCCCATTGGATGGCATGCCCCCACCCACCCAGACCATGGCAAGCCACACCATGGTACACGGCACCCAACACACATGCAAAACATCCTGGACAGCCAGCCCATGGGCACCCTAAGGCACAGCCACCATCCAAGGGGCAGGACATCACCATGCATGACCCACACAATGACACAGGCACACCACACAGACACCCACCACGCTACTGCAGCTTGGCTCCACTCGCCAGCTGCAAAGCAGACATGGACATAGGTGGTTAAGCAAGTAAACTGCATTAAAAGAACTATGTACATGGTAAAATGGAGGGAAAGGGTAGGAGAGCGATGGGGACAGGGGACAGGGACTGTACAGTGGGATGGGGAAGGAAGGGGAAGGGATGGCAGGGGTAAGAGGGATGCATGGGGGTCAGCTAAGGGTGGCCACGGCCTGCCACCACCTGGTGCCTCCACTGCTGCCTGTCATGCAGCACCATTCTCCATGTCTTCTGGGCCACCTCCAATGTCATTGACGTGATTAGAATTATCTGCTTTTATAGCCGGCATTAAAGCAGCAGCCACGACCTCCTCTTGATGCCTATGATGATTTGCCCAGTTTTCTAAGTGATAAACTTTTAATTATAATTGTCACCATGGGTAGCTGGTATGTCTGGTTGTTTGTTAAACTATCAGGTAATACTCCAGAGATGCACGCCATTAAAACAAGTAGCTTTCAAGAACAATACAAATGATACTTGTTTTAGATGTAAGAACCACAAAGGATTCCTTGTTTATATGTTATGGAATTGCACTTTGATTGCAGACTTAAGGAGCACATTAAAAAGAAAATTTGAAGATCCCTTATCGTTGCATGGATGCTTTATTCTAGAAGCTGTCAAGCATCCATCTCTCCATGGATTCAATAGCTGAAATGTTTCTTTTTCTTGAAATGCAGGATTTCAAACTTTTGCATAATTCTGCCAGCTGAATGTTTACCTTTCCCCAAGCATACACACTGAATGGAAGGCCCCAGTAAAGTCAGGGATTCAATTGTATCTGGAGCAGAGCAAGCAGCAAAGATTTCTCTGATGGGCAGGTAAGGATAGGAAGTCCATGGTCAGAAATGAAGCTGCAAAAATGAAACTCGGAGTAGTACTGCATTTCATTTTCATGTGTGTATGTGTGTAAGAAGGGGAATATAAAGAAAAATAACATTTAATCAGTTTGCTTGCTCATTTTCTTTTGATGAAGTTACATTTTTAGGGCCTCTGTGATTTCATAGTGAGTAAAAGTGGCAGCCATGTTTGTAACGGCAATCAGGAAGTTTAAAAAAAGGCAGTGATATTGTTAGTGTGCTGTGTCCTGATTGGCAGCACTTTTTTTTTACTCGTACATTGTGCTCTGTCAATGTACAGGTCCTACTAGCCAGTCATGATGCAGTATTTTCCCTAGCTATTTTGTGGCAGTTATATTTAAAGACTCCTCATAGAATATACTGTGTAAAGCATGGGATGGGAACAACATAGCTAGTTGCATTGACTGGGTTTAGCTTTATTACAGAGGCAGTCAAACAGTGAAACACACATTTTCCAGCATGTAGGTGTGTATACCTGTACATATAGCAGGTCAGTTAAGTTTGCTGAACGAATATAAACAGAATTCCTTGGTGCAAGCTGAGAGCTGCATTTGCCATATTTGTCAGCATCTACAAACTAACAGCAGGCTAAAAGTAATTTAAAAAGAAAAATGTGGCATTACAGTTGGCCAGAACCATAGAAACATAGAAACATAGAAGTTAACGGCAGATAAGGACCGCAAGGCCCATCCAGTCTACCCATTTCTTTTTCTACCTTATAAATGTGCCATCGGCCTTTGCTCTCAGTGACCTATCTATTCATAGTCATTTGTATTGCTCCCTTATGCCTATCCCATGCCTGTTTGAAGCCCTGCACTGTATTCATAGCCACCACTTCTTGTGGTAAGCCATTCCATGCATCTACCACCCTTTCTGTGAAAAAGAATTTCCTCACATTCCCCCTTAATCGGCCTCCCTCTAATCTCATGCTGTGTCCTCTTGTCCTGCTATTTTTCTTATATTTAAACATGTTAGACTCTTTCACCTTGTTTATGCCCTTAAGGTGTTTAAATGTCTCGATCATATCACCTCTCTCCCTCCTTTGCTCAAGGGTATACATATTGAGCTCCTTTAATCTGTCCTCATGTCTTCTGATGCAGTCCCTGCACCATTTTGGTTGCCCTTCTCTGGACTGCCTCAATTTGGTTAATGTCCTTGTGAAGGTGTGGCCTCAATACTGCACGCAGTACTCCAGATGGGGCTAACCAATGTCTTGTACAGAGGGATTATTACCTCCTCTACGACTTTGTGATACCCCTACTAATACACCAACACCCCTAGCCTTACCTACTGCTTTAGAGGTCTGCTTGGATGATTTTAGGTCATCAGATGATGATGCCCAAGTCTCTTTCTTCCTTGTGACTGCTAGCAACTCCTCCCAGCCTATAAGTGGCTCTAGGGTTTTCTTCCTATGTGCATGATTTTGCACTTCTTTGCATTAAATCCCAGTTGCCACTCTTCTGACCATTTTGCTAGTTTATCCAGATCTCTTCTCATTCTGCCCACCCCATCTGGATCATCTACTCTGTTGCAGATCTTGGTGTCATCTGCAAACAGACAAGCCTTACCCTCTAGTCCATCTAGTAGGTCACTAATGAAGATGTTGAATAGGACTGGCCCCAAGACTGATCCCTGAGGTACCCCACTTGTGACTTGCATCTCTTCGACTGTATACCATTTACCACCACTCTTGTTTTCTGCCAGTCAACCAGTTTGCCACCCAGTTGACCAACTTCTGACCCACCCGAACCTACCTAGCTTATTTATCAATCTTCCATGTGGAACAGTGTCAAAAGCTTTGCTGAGTCAAGGTAGGCGACATCAACTGCTCCCCTTGGTCCACCACTCTGGTTACCCAGTCAAAGAAATCTATGAGATTAGTTTGACAGGACCTTCCTTTGTAAACCCATGCTGTCTTGGATCCTGTGCCCCTATGGATTCCAGGTGTTGCACTATCCTTTCCTTAAGGAGTGCCTCATAATCTTGCCCACTACTGAGGTGTAAGACTGACTGGTCTGTAGTTCCCCGCCTCCCTGCTACCACTCTGTGGAGCGGGATCACATGAGCCCTTCTCCAGTCTTCTGGGACCTCCTGTGCTCAGAGACTCACTAAACAATTCTGCTAATGGCTCTGCTAGTTCCTCCTTTAGCTCCTTAAGTACCCTGGGATGTATGCCATCAGGTCCCATTGCCTTATCCACTCCTGAGCTTAGCAAGCTCTTGTAGGACCCTTTCTTTGTGAAGGGAGTAGTGCTCACCTCCTCCCCCTGTGTCCATGATGCTGAGCTGTGGGCCCTGCCCTACCTTCTCTTCAGTAAATACTGAGCAAAGTATCTATTTAGGATAGATGCCTTTACAGGGTCCTCCTCCTCACATGCTCCCTTTCTCCATTAAGCTAGCAATACCCCTCTGGACTTTCTCCTTTCACTAATGTATCTATAGAAAGTCTTGTCACCTTCTTTACTGTTCGTGCTAGTGTTTCCTCAGTTTGGGACTTTGCCTGCCTTACTGCCTTCCCTGCTTCCCTTGAGCAGTTTGGTATGCCTCTATCTTCATCCCGGCTGTGTTCCTATATTTCCTGAAGAAGCCAGCCTTTTGGCTCTGACCTTTCTGCTACTGTATTTGAGAACCAAAGTGGTTTCCTTCTTCTTTTGCACTTCCTTTCTGTCTAACACAATGGGATGTTGCTTCAGGCATTGTATCCTTAATGCTTGCCCACTTGCCTGTACCTCCTCACCTGTGTTTTTTGCCAGGGCTAGCTTAACTCTGTTGGCCATCTTATCAAAGTCAGCTCCTCTGAAGTCCCATATTTTTGCCTTGGAATGGGATGATTTAGATGTAGTAGCAAATTGAACCATACCATGGATGGTCACTGGCCCCAGGTGACCTTCTACCTGGAGATCTGTGATCCCTTCTTTGTTAGTCAGTACTAGATCTAGGATAGCCCTGTCTCTTGTGGGTTGCTGTACCAGTTGTTTGAGGCCCTCCCCTGCAGGAATCCACTATGAGTCAAGTTCTGCAGATGTTCCTGCTGGTATTGACCAATCTGTATCTGGCATGTTGAAGTCTCCCATTATCAGAACCTCCCTTTAGCTGTCATGTTTTGTATATCTTCTAACTGTAATGTGTCTATGTCCTCCTCTGGTCTGGGGCCTGTAGACAACCCCAGTTCTTATGGCTGTCCCATTTCCTGTTTCCAGGGTGACCCACAGTTCTTCTGGCTCCTTATGTGTATTCTGAATTTCTGTAGCTTTGATATTTTCTTAACATACAGGGCCACTCCTCCCCTTTTGCACCTCAGTCTCTTCTGAACAATACATAGCCAGGTACTGAAGTCTCCCAAGTGTGGTTACTGGTAAACCACGCTCACTAATTGCTACTATGTCCAGTTTAGCCTCTGACATTATTGCCTACAGGTCTGGGATCTTATTTCCCAGGCTGTGAGCATTTGTGTACATGATTTTCCATTGGCCAGATTTTGGTGTGTTAGTTGTTGGGTGAAGTTTGGCATTACCCTGTGCATCGTGTGGGAGACAAACCTTTTTCTTACCTGGTGATGCAAATGAGACGGCAAACACGCTGAATTCCTGTTTGACCACTAGCTGAGGGGAGGGTTTCTTCCCATTCGGCGTGTGGGGTGCTGCACCCCTCCCCATTTTGCTAGTTTAAATATTCTGCAAAGACGCCAAACTTCTGCCCCAATGCACTGACTCCTCTTAGTCAGATGCAGTCCATCAAATTTAAAGAATCTTCGCCCCAGAACTGTTGCCAGTTCCCTACAAATCTGTGTCCTTTTCCTGGCACCAGTCCTTGAGCCACGTGTTTAGCCCCCTATCTCCTTCTCTCCTTCCGTCCATCTGCTCCTTCTCCCAGACTGGCAGGATCTCAGAGAAGGAGATGCCGATGAAATAGATGATAGTTTGTCACCCAGCTTAGTCAGGTGTTCCTTGGTCTCCACAACTGACCGGGTTGGCGAGATCATTAGTCCCTATGTGTACTAGGACATCAATGTTTTCTCCTGCTTTGTGAACAATTTTAGTAATGCGGTCAGTGTCTCCATGCTGATATACCTGGTAGACATCTGACCATCACTCCTGGCTGGAGATGGGTATCAACTCCCCGAATCATGGAGTCTCCTATGATCAGAAGTTTTTTGGATTTCCTTTGTGCTTGTTTAGTTTTGGTTCCTGATTTGGGTGAGTATTGTTGTGCTAGCTCCTGTGCCACAGTGTCCTGCTCTGCAGTGTCTTCTGCCTCTTTATTTGATTTCAGAGATAGAGGCAGATACCTGTTTGTAGTGTTTAGATGGTTTTTGGAGGTAATGTGTTGGAGAGCAGAGAGTGATGGGGCACCTGATTTGCTCCTCTAACCACCTGCCAACCTCCTGGACCAACTACCCTCTGCGGTCGAGGTTTTCTGTTGGATGCTGGGGAAATGGCGGGTGGTTCTTATAATGTATTTCCTCTTCAATATGAAATTTGCGGCGTGCAATCTCTGCCCATGCTGCCCAGAGCTGAGACCTAAGATCTCCAAAGGCCCAGCATGTAGGACAGTGTCCTAAATCCTGTAAGACCGTCCTTCTGAAAATTGTTCCACAGTACCTGCAGTTAATGAAATCCATTCCAAATAAGTTGCTGGGTTTGTAACCTAGTCAGAGTAATTAGAAGGAAAAAAAAAGGAAAAAAATGCACGTAATGGTTTAATTGTGCTTTGTTTAACTTGTTATAACAAGTTAAATTACTAGTGCCCTGTAAATGAGATCACCTTGTGGAGGCCCACTGATCCGCCCCTTCCTGCTCTGCCACAGGAAATGTCACAACTGTGGTACCCTATAAAGGAGTAGTGGGGTGGTTGGGGATGGGATGGGTGGCTGGGCCCTTCCCTGCCTAAAAAGAAGAACCACGGATGAAAGAACAAGGAGGTAAGAGCAGAAACAATCAGTCAACAACAAATGCAGTAACCCTGAAAGCTTATCCTAATGTTAGATAAAACTGTAAAACCTGTAAAGCACCACCTGTAATAATTTCAGAGAAGATATACCCTGTAAGAAACACTTTGCTCCAGAGAAAATAAAGCAGTAACAGAAGATATACCTTGCAAAAGACAATTTGAATCAGAAGATTACAGCAGTAATCTGTTAGCACACACCTGTAGGCACACCTTGTAATAATGCAGAAGAAGGTATACCAGCAACAACAATTTGAATCAGAGAAAAATAAAGCAATGAAATGTTAGCAACAAACAGTAACAATCCCTGTGAGTAAAAATAAAAACACCACCACACAGTAAATCTGCTTAGCCAAACTAAGTCTTAATCCTTCTCCTTGCTCTGGTAAGTTTCTTACTCTGCCTTTCAAGCAGTCTTAGAAGGAAAGAGCTCAGGTGAAGCTAGGTGCCTTGGCCAGCAAACCAAGTCTTCACCTCAAGATATAAACTAACCAGACTTTTAACCCTTCTTTCTGTTGGAAATTATTGACAGTTTGCCAGCTCCACTCCTACATACACACCTAATCCTTTGGAAGAGCTGTGGGAGGAAAAGCAATTAGCTCCTTCAATGTGAGAAGGAGACTGAAACACCTCTGAGACAACAAACCTTTTCAACAAACAAGAATAAAATAAAACACAGTGTCAAACAGTAATTTTGCTTAGCCCAATGATAAAAAGTCACAAAAATGTAAGCTCCACCTGTAATACAGTAATTTCAGAGAAGATATACCCTGTAAGAAACACTTTGCTCCAGAGAAAAATAAAGCAGTAACAGAAGATATACCTTGCAAAAGACAATTTGAATCAGAAGTTTACAGCAGTAATCTGTTAGCACACACTTGTAGGCACACCTTGTAATAATGCAGAAGAAGGTATACCAGCAACAACAATTTGAATCAGAGAAAAAATAAAGCAATGAAATGTTAACAACAAACAGTGGCAATCCCTGTGAGTAAAAAATAAAAACACCACCACACAGTAAATCTGCTTAGCCAAACTAAGTCTTAATCCTTCTCCCTTGCTCTGGTAAGTTTCTCTACTCTGCCTTTCAAGCAGTCTTAGAAGGAAAGAGCTCAGGTGAAGCTAGGTGCCTTGGCCAGCAAACCAAGTCTTCTACCCTCTACTCTGCCTTTCAAGCAGTCTTAGAAGGAAAGAGCTCAGGTGAAGCTAGGTGCCTTGGCCAGCAGAGCCTGAACCTTTTAGAAGTCCAAAACTGCAACTCTGACACTGAAGAAATACCATGACCATAAACTTAATAAATTTGAGCAGAGTATGTCTCTACATCATAGAAATGCTTTAATTAATTGTTTTTATATGACATGAAAAATGGCAGGATGCCATATCTCTCCAAGACATACCATAAATATTCATGATTAACTGCATCGGAAGCTCTTTTTTGGTCTAAAGTTATCAGAAACCCTTCTAACCCTGTATTATTATCTTGTTCTATTGTTTCATGTAATAAAATTAATTGATCTGCCATAGACCTGCCTGGAACTGAATATGTTTGACCAGAGGAAATAACATAAGAAGCTATTTGTAGTCTATGGTGTAAGATTTCTGCTAGTATTTTAAAATCCACATTCAAGAGGCTTATTGGCCTCCAGTTCTGTAAATCCTTTTTATCTCCTTTTTATGCAAAAATATTCAGCCTGTCTGTCATCTGTAACAGAAGATGTGAGAATTTAAGTAAGAAATTAAATACTGTGGTTAATTCCTGTTAAAAATTTTCCCCTATCAATTTATACAGTTCTGTATTAAGCCATCCTTCCCTGGGACTTTCCCATTGCTTAAAGTGGAGATGGCAGAGCTCACTTCCTCTGGTGTTATGTCTGTAGTTATGGACTGAAAAATATCTGAGGGATAGTTAGGGATTTGGAAGCTGGAAAAAAAATGTGCTATATTAGAGAAATCAACAGATTGTTGCTTGTAAAGGTTATCTGTATGCTGAGTTATATTTAACAAGGATATATTATCTGAATGTAACACTTGATTACTCTCTAAAAGACCATCCATGGATTTTTTTTATTCTGTTATTGCCGCTGTCAAAGGGGCATACAGTATGCTAGCCAATTTACCTTGTGTTCCATATAATTGCTGTTGTTTTAAGTTGTCTGCATGTTTCTCATGGTATTGCTGCATGAATTTTTTGAGTGAATTAATTTGTTTTGAAAGATCACATGAAACTGTATATGATAGTGTAACCAGGTTTTGAAGCTGTTGTCTGTCTTTCAAATATTGTAAATATTCATTATTTTTACACTTTTTTATTAAGGGAAATTAATAATGTTTTCAAGTCTGTTTTCGTGTCATTCCTCCAGGTTGCTGGATCATCATACGTAACTAATACAGATTTCCTTGCTTGTATTAAGTAAAGGATTTCCTGATGTGTATCAATCTGTAATAACAGTTCTATATTACTGTATATCTCCAAATATCTGGACATTGTGCTTTACCAGTCTCATGACCTATATGTAAATGCGGTTCGGCATGGTCTGAATATTCTACTGGTTGTACTCGTACTTTAGTTATGGGTAATGTTTTATTTGTAAAAAAGAAATCTATACATGTCGCTCTATTACCTTTATGAAACGTTGGGGTTATACTTGCTGTGTGTGAAACATAAGCATCTTTTAAATTAGCAGTCTGTAATATCTTATTCAAACATGCCATGTCACAGAAAGTGTTCTGTGTTTTAATTTTACTGTCTTTGTCTTTTGATGATAACCAGCAATTAAACTCCCCACAACATACAATATTACGGGGGGTAAAAAGGTATGGCTGTATTTGCTGAAAACATGTTACTCGGTCTGCCTTTTTTTGAGGGGCGTAAATATTTATAAATCTATAAAGTGAGTTGTTTTACTTACAATCTAGAATTAACATACTGCAGGGAACTAGATCTATAATTTTTAGTATCTTAAAATATGGAGAAGCAAATAAATACCCAACCCCTGAACATGATTCTAAATCTAAGGACCAATATGAAGGGCCTATATACCATTGTTTTTTGGCATGGGATATCTCTGTGGTTGTGTGTAACCTTGTGTTTTGTAGAAAAACATCTACTTTATTATACATTAAATGAGAAAAGACAGCATTCCTTTTGGCTGTATTTTTGATGCTATTTACATTGGCTGTATATATGTATAGTGGGGGTATCATATCAGAATTAGACCAGAGTGAGATACATACTGTACTGTACTATCTAAAGGCTCTAAGGTGGTTTCTTTCTGCCTGATCTTCTGGGTCCAGTCTCTTTTTTCTTCTTTGTTTTCTCCTGCATTTTCCTAGAGTTGGTATTTTGGTTCTCTTCCTGCTCATTATCAATATTTGGGTCAGACTTGCTAGAGCTCATAGAGGAATCTTCAGAGTCACTATCTGAGACCTCTGCAACATTTTGCAAAATTTCATATCTGTTTGAAACTGCAACTTGTGCAGTTTTAAGAATTTTTTGAGTTGGTTGTTTCCAGCTTTGCCTTTTCTTGTTATCAGGTCTATCTTTTTGTTTCTCATAGGGCGGAGGGGGGCATATTGACTGACTCATGAGAAACCACTTCTTGTGAAGTGTTTTTGGATGTTTCCATGTCTGCTACCTCATTCCTATCTGTGACACCTTCCTGTTCTTGGGGGCTACTTGACTGTTTTTCTATGAATGAGTTCTTTGTGCATTGGTGACTAGGAGTTGCTACTCTTCACTGTCTGTAGTGTCTGCTTGGTTATGAGCTGCCCAATGGCATTCCTGATATGTGTGACCTCTACTTTCACAAAGGTTACAGACTGGCTCATTTCTACAATGATTACTAGAATGACCTAATGTACTAAACAGGTTACAATGCAACTGATCACATGTGCTGCCCAAATGACTTGTGGAGCCACCTCTGTAGCAGGCCTTAGGCTGGCCTGCATAAATAAGACTCCACGATCCTGCCCCCAAAATAAACAATTTGCAGATATTGTAAACCTATGTCATTTGAACATAGCAACACCCTGATCCTCCAACCCCTGGTCCAGATAGCCTCTGAGTCAAATATTTATTTGGGGTTCCCCAAGACATCACAATACTGTTTTAACTTTCACTGTGGAAAAGTACAGTAATAGTTTTGTGCACAGGTTTAGTAAGTGGAATGACCTAGAAAGGTGCCCAAAGTGGGTTTTCTTCAGTTGATGATATTGCTCCCAGATTTTTGGAAGCCTCTGTTTAGTTTAAAACTAACGTCAAAAGAGGATTCACCTCATACATGCCATAGGGCATATATTTCAGTCATGTTGAATTTCTTGCTTTCTTACAGCAAAGTTCTTGCCACAAACACCCTGTCTGGGAACCTTTTCTCCCCACCTTTGGTATAGTAAGTGAATAGCATTGTGGCGTTTTGCAGGATACTGTAGGGTGTGAAACAATGAGGCATAAGGTCTGACATTCTGCCTAGGTGGGGCCGAGGTATTGTCTGTTGTAGAGGAACCAGGGCCTGTACCTGAATTGTTGGGGAAAAAAAGTCATTTATTTCAGTATTAGTATCTATATTTGCCCATGATGTTTCCTTTGCAGCATCTCGTTCAATAGAGATAACATTTTGTCCACCTTCTGTGAAATCTAGGACTGGGTTCTGAGTAAGATTTAAATCTTCAGGTAGATGCAAGGGAGAGTTATTATTACAGCTTGCTACTGCATTATTTTCAGCATTTGGTTTGTCTATATTTTTCTTTGTGACATCACTGATTTTATCAGACTTTTTTTACCTGTCAAGTTTGATTGCAGTGCAGCTGATGGAAAGGCTGAAATCCCAACACCAGAGATTTTGATTGGAGTTTGCCCTGATATCCATCACCCAGAAATGGAAGACCTATCCAGTCTGCTGCTTGTAGAGAGTTCTCCATTGTCCAGGATTTTCACGTAATTCTGGGCTTTGCGATCTGTCTACCCATGAAGCACTATTTTGGGTATTCTGCAGTTTAGCTGTTTTGTTTTTCCTCTCCTTATCTCTTTTGCCCTTGCCGAAAAGGAAAATACTATAGCTTTACCCTGATCTGAACTAGACGTCCGGAAAACAGTTTGAATATTACTCATTTTTGTATTCGAAACAGTATCTGTTCCTGTTGTGGTACTGGTATCCATGGCTCTGTTGTCAAGCAAGGCCAAGTCTGAAGTAGTTTACATTGCGGTTCTGGATTTCTGCCAGTGCAGATGCAAATTCTTGTCTCCACTTATTGAACTTTTCTTCTTCTGCCCATAACAGGGCTTGTAGAGCTGCAAGATCTTTTTCTGTGAACACGTCTGTATTTTGGTTAGAAGTCCCATCGGGGACTTGCTCCATTGTTGATAATACTGCCACTGACGTGGTATCTCCAAAATGTTTAGATCTGTTTTTTTGAGCTTCTGTACTGGCCTGTATTCCTGTCTCTGGAATACCACTGGCATCAAAGAATTATTTGGTCTCGCAGGTAGTCAAGGCAGGGGAGGAGACCTGCTCCCTGGCAACCCGCACTTCCATCCTCTCTGAAGAGTCTGATGAACTGGCCACTCTGCAAATGGTCAAAGGTTCCCCTACTGGAGAGCAGGGGAATTTTTTTATTAAATCACAACAAAATATATACAAATCCATAATAAATCATACAAATCATTGAGAAAAAGAAATAAACAAAAGTCAGTATTAATTCATACAACATGCATAGAACGGCCTTCCGGAGGAGGTTGTGGAGTCAAAAACAGTGGTGGAATTCAAGCATGCATGGGACAGTCATAAGGCAATTCTAGGGGGTGGGGGTAGGAAGAAGTAGGCTGCTGGTTAACTAGGATCTGCAGCTTATCCAGTAGGTAGGGAAATGGGCAGACTGGGTGGGCCAAGCGGTCCTTATCTGCCGTCAAATTCTATGTTCTATGTTTCTATGTAACCCCAAACATAAGGGAAAATGTTTTAAATAATACAAACACCATATTACTAAGTATTATTTCATACAAATCCCTAAACAGATAACAAACAACAGTATATACCCCTTCCCCCACCCACTTATATATATTTTTTTATAAAAAATCATAATCGGCCCATTTCTCCACCAATTTTCTTGTGTTCCCCTTTAATAATTCATCAAACTTCCATGTTTTAATTTCCTGTATTATAATGAAATACAGATATAAAGCAGAAATGTCTTGTTGCTGCAAAACTAAACGACATCTACAAAACCAGATCCAATATAAAAAATGAGTGAACAAAATCCTAACTGTACCTATATACAACTGATTAAGTCGGGTATCAGGAATCCCAAAAAACAATAATGTAGATGATGGAGGTATAGGTAGCCTATTTTTCCATCCATTTTTTACAATATCCCAAAACTGAATAATATAAGGACAGGAATAATATAAATGATCTATCATTTCTATTACTTCTACACAACCCTCTCTAGGACAATACCTATCATACAACGCTTTATGCTTCTGGTTTCCTTTAACATTTATTTTCTGATGAACCCCCAACCACACTGTATCCCACATCTGTTCAGGGATCCGGGATCTAATGTATGCAGATATTGACTCCTCTTGGAAGCTTGAAAACTTGAAAAAGGGTGTTCCTGAAACTGAACTACCAATAATTCTTTGTACAAAAGCTTCCCAGAGAAGGTTTGTACCATATTATATTTTACTTCCCATTTAATAATCCAATCAAATACCCTCTCCCACCTTTTTACTAAACGAGGACTCCTTTTATTTTTATGGAAAAAAATACACTTTTCCCATTCTAACAAAATCCCTTTGAGTAAAGAGAATCCCCATATACTCCATAACTGAGTAGTACCTTTTATCAAGAGTACTATATTTGTATATAAAAATACCATAAAAAAAAAATAGGGTTCAACATATTCACCCCTCCATCTTTAACTTGTTTATATAATATATTCCTTTTAATAGGGTTTAGACGGCTACCCCAAAAACAAGTAAAAAAAAATCTAGATAAAGAAACTTCAATTTTTTTAGGTAACATAAAAATAGCACTAATATATAGAAAAATTGGAGTTAAAAAGGACTTAATCAGGAAAACCCTTTTCTTTTTCCCCAACTTTCTATTTGTTCCATCTACTCACCATCTCACTCCCCACAGATGATAATCTAGACCAATTATATGCCGCCATTCCACTACCTCCAAAATAGACTCCTAAAATTTTACATGGATTTGTAGCTACCTCACAACCTCCAAGCACTCTTGGAGCATCCTGAAACCCTTCAAATCAATACATTTTGTTTTCCTAATGTTCAAAGTAGCCCCTGAGGCTTTCCCCACCACCTGAATAAGATCCAGCGCAATAATCAGAGACTGTTGGTTCTGAATTAATAAACACATATCATCGGCATATGCCAGTACTTTACAAACTGAAGAATATCCCCCGGATAAACCTAAAATTCTAGGGGAATACTGCAGAAGTCTCATAATTGGATCAATTAGAAATACATAAAGGAGGGGGCTCAAGTGACAACCTTGATGCACTCCTCTCAACACCTGAATTTTAGGACCCATAGTACCATTGTCGAAAGGAACTACAAAAGCTAAACCATAGCAAATTTCTAACCAACCTACAAACTCTTTTGGAATCCCATATGCAAGTAAACAATCCCATAAAAAGGAATGAGATACCCTATCGAAAGCTTTGGCTTGATCTAAACTGACTAGAAACCCAGAATTATCCCCCATACCATTCCCTCCATCCCCTTCTACCACCTCCCTACGTAAGAGCAAAGCGTCAGTAATTCTCCTTCCAGAATTGAACAAAATTGTGTTGGACTAATCAGGTCTTCCATAACCATTGCTAATCTGTTACCTAATAATTTAGTGAAGATCTTAAAATCAATATTTAATAAAGTAATAGGATGCCAGTTAACCAAATCTGTAGGATCCCCTGATTTAAACAAAAAAATTAACAGACCCTCATACATTTTGTGAGGTAAATAACACTCTTCTTGAAAAAATCTATATATAATCAACATTTCAACTGGAATAATCTCCCATAATAATTTATATATTTCATTAGGCAAACCATCGGAACCCGGTGAAATCCCCTTGGAGAGACTCTTAATTACCCTATCCATTTCTAATTTTGAAAAGGGGATATCAAAATCTCACAAAATTCTTCAGCAAGTTTCAGTAAAGCTGCTGCCTGTAAAATTTGGGAAGTAAATTGAGAAAATTCCACTGGTAGCCAAACATTTCTTTTACATAATAATATCAGGTTTTCCAAAAAGGTCTTATCACAATATTGCTTTTCTTTATTTTTCTGAACTTGAAAATTTACATTAAAATCCTCCCCCCCAAAAATCTGTCTGCTAGTAAACAAGTAAGGCTGAATTTTCGTTAACAATTCGATTCTTAAAGCTTTTGATTGTGGACCGTAAACCGTTATCAATCTACATGAAAAGGAATTAATAACTACATCTAATAATAATGCCCTACCAGAATCAATATCCATTAAATGTAATACCTGAACATTAGGAGAGCGAAAACAGAAACCCACCCCACAACAGGTTTCCATTCCTATTGACCAGAAGGAAGAACCCCACCACCATTCTCTAGATGCTTATGATATTTCAACTAAGGTATGAAGTCTAGTGTCTTGCAATATAAACACATTAAAATTTAACTTTTGTAAAATACCAAAAGTTATTTTCTGTTTCTATTCTGATTTAATACTATTGACATTTAAACATGCCACTTGTAAACTGATAGCTTCAAGGAGGTTTATTTATATTTTTTTTACTAGACCTAGTAACCCTTTTTTGTAACACCACCTCTTGTAAGTTCTGAACCTCCGAATCTGGAGGAACTTGGCTCAAAATCTGTGGACCTTCCTCCATAGGGTCTTCCCTATCCACTTGCTCCCTCCACGAAGTAAAAGCAGAAAATCTGTTAGAAAGAGGTAAAGGTGATAAGGGTAACATTGTATGCCCAGAGTTTGAACATTCCACCCTTTGCAAGCTTGTGGAGAGAATTCCTGGACTCCCTGGAGAAGAAAATTCCTGCAGGACTACTACATCCATATGCTTCTGAAGGGGGATAGTTAACTGAACAGAAACATGCCTAGGAGAACCTTGGGGGGTTACAAAGGGGGTTTCTACTACCTCTACACCAGAAACCTCCTTATCTTTATTATTAGCCTGAGGTAAAGGGGGGACCACCATACCCTGACTACCCATATGCAACCACTCCCTACTACCGCTAGAGGAGGGAACACTACTTCCACCCCATCCTCTACGCCGAAGCGGAGGAGGATGTACCATAACATGTTCTGCCTCATGCCTATAAGGCCTCCAAGCTTGCGAAAGAAACATCTCATGATCTGAAGATTCCTCTGAATTGTGGGCTGCCCATGGACACTCCTGAAAACCATGGTCTTCATCCCCACAAAGATTACAGGTTGGGGGGGCTGTGCACTGGGCAGCAGAATGGCCCAATACCCCACAATGAAAACATTTAATACTATCACAGTCATTGTTCAAATGTGTTAAATCTCCACATTGGTAACAACTTTTAGGCTGTCCTGCATAAAACAATATACCCCTGTCCCTCCCCCCAAAAAAGGAACTTGGCAAATGTTGAATCCCCCTATCAGTTTGTTTTAATTGAACCTGAAAGTTCCATCCTCCATTCCAAAATCCATTCCCATCCATGATTGGCCTAGGATGTTCAAAAATTTTACATCATTTTTCTAACCAAAATGTAGTGTTGTTAACATCTACCCCCTCATTCCTAAACAACACTGTTATAGTTTTAACAGTGGGTTTAGTTATGGGGATTGCCAAGAATTCTTTCCATTCTTCTAAGTCTTTCTGTTCATAATATAGCTTCCAAAATTTATCTAAAAGTACCATCGAACAGAAGCTAACATCATAATTCCTATCCCCAGGCACATGTATAAATGCATACACATCCATAGGGGTAAAACCCATCCAATCTTTAATAAGGGTTTTCCCCACCCAGTGTCTATCAGGAGGAATTGGAGCCTTCCCAACATATCTGATCCAGACTAGGAATCTCCTTTTGGCTGCTTCTTCAGGCTTATGAAAAATCCCAGCATAACTCTTAGAACTCCCCCGGTATTGCACAGCAGGCAACGCTTCTCTAGAGAAACTACAGTCAGTTCCCTGCCCAGTCTTTTGCTGCAAACCTTCCCCCTTCTCTCCTACCGTCTCCATAGCAATAGCTAGGAAGTCTTCTTGAATGTTCTCTTGCTGAGAACAAATGCTTAGAACCTCAGAGTCCTGGCAATCCAGTGAAGGGGGAACCATGTCTGATGCAACATCTAAACCTAGATCCTCCTTATCGAAATGCGCAGATGTAGTAGAAGCTTTTGGGGACTTAGCCTTTTGTCCATCTATACTGCTAAGTTGTATCCCTGGGCTACCCTGAGAACCCAGAATCAGTACCAATGGATCAGGAACCCAATGATTCCCTTTATATAGCCATCCTGCTCTTTGTAAAGCGTCCTCTGGAGACCAGTCTTTTGCCTCTTCTGGTGACCCATTTTCATTCATCAAAACCTCATAATTACTGTCCACATTTCCCTCAGGGACAGTACCAGCATTTGTAGGTAGACGTTTGCTAGTACCTAATATGGGACTAGTTACTGACCGTTTCTGTTTTTTTCTTTCTTCCTCCAATCTGGATCTGCTAAGGTTATATTCCTGTTCTGCATTAGAAATTAGAGCCAATAATTGAGTTTTCTTTACCTCCAGTTATTCTTGAAGTTTAATTTCCTCAGTGTTCAGGTCACAAACAGCATCAGCCAAAAAGGGTTTCTCCATACATTTCTCCGGTATAACTCCTGGTAGCGAATTCATAGCTAAGATTGCACTTTCTTCAGGCTGGATATGTGTTTCCTCTGGAGCTCCAAAAACCTGACCGTCCCCACCCATGGTCTGGGACATACTGAGCTTCTCCACACTCTCCTGCAGCGCTACAGCGCCCTCTGCAGCAAGAGTAGGGGTAATTTCCCTGGTGTCCTGACCAACATTACCCTTCCCATAAAACCAGTTCATACAATTGTCCAAGGCTGTGTGTGGGCGTTGATGTGTGAAATGGCTGCCACTACACATTCAGTCACTTCACTATCAGTCTAGAACTGCTTGTAAAGGGCTTTTGAATGCAATGTGTATGAAAAGTGCTATATAAATGTTGATTCTTCTTCTTATACTTTAAGTTCTGCAAGTGGATCAAATTGATCTATTTATATTGAATCTAGATGGTTTGGATAGAATCATAGATCTCAGATTATTAGAACAGAATCATCTAATTCCTCTGTTTTAATAACTTTGAATACATTTTGAGCTCTAGTCTTTCATGGTGGTATCAATCAATCAATCAATCACTTTATTTAACCAGGCTTAATAATCAAATGGATATAATAAATTGAAGAAGGATAAAATGGACAACAGGAAATTTACAAGATATAGAATATGCTTTATGGGATTCACATTGAAACATCTTTAGGGAAATGCTTTTGTCCCATAGTACTTCAGAGGGAGTTTTAGAACCCTGCAACTGTTTAATAACATACTTAGCCCCATTGCCTTATAATAACAAATGCCCTAGTAAATATATGTGAATGGTTCTCATGCTGGAAGCTGCAATACAGAACATAGGATTTGGAAGAAAGTGAGTTGTGCTCACAATAGAGGGAGGTGAACCTTACAATTGTCTTTGGTTTGTAGCAGATATTCTGCAGGTGGAGGCTACTTCTAACTGAAAGGTGAAATAAGGAACTTAGAATTATCAAGAAAGACAGTCTTTCAAGCAACAGAGAGAGGTGGATCTTGCTTTACTTTTGTTACAATTGTTAAGATTTTCAGTGCAGGAAGAGTTTAAACCCTCAGGGATGGAATACTGTTTACTGTGTCTGTCCTGGTGCACAGCTGACTTATTTTGGGGCTCACTGCTTTCAGAGCACAAATCACCATGCTGTTTTGGGGCTGGGGAGGTTTACCTGTGTCTGACTTGGATGTCTGTATTTTTCTCTGTTTGATTATCAGAGTATTTTCTCTGTCAAATTGTTGTGTAGGGCATCTTGCTGACAGGAAGGCACTCATCGCAGCGGTGGGTCAGAGCTTTTAGCTGATTGTTTTGTGAGAGCACAGTTTAGGCCCAGCCCCTTCCCACCCCTCACCCCACCCACCCCTGGAAATAGTTCCTTTATACCTGGGGTTCTGACATCATTTCCTCAAGAGTGCAAGATGCATATCACTGTCATATCTTCTCTAGCACACTGCACTGACAATATAAGCATACACACGGTATAATATATATATTTCTATATAACAAACCAATCACACACACACACACACACATAAAAAGTAGATAAACATGTGGGGAGTAGTGCAATGTAATGGCTGTGGGGCAGCAGTCTTCTGGGAGTCTTTCTGGAGGCTGAGATGCTGCCCTATTTGCAGACAACTCTCTGCCCTGAGGGAGTAAGTTGCCCGTCTTCAGGCCACACTCTACAGTAGGAAGGGAACCTCCCCCATCCAGGGAGCACCAGAGCCACCACCACTACCTCAGAGGTTGTAAAGAAAACACAGCAGTTGGATGACAGTGGGCTCAGGGAGGGTGAGGATGGTGGAACAGAGGCACACCCAGTCAGTTGTTCTACTCCACAATCCATACACCATTCTGGGGGAGCATAGTTCCCCTATGGATGCACCCGCAGAGGAGAATAAGGAGGCTGAGGACAACTGTCACAAGGGAGGCCCACAGGAAGGAGGCAGAGGACACCACAGGGAAAGGAAGCAGCTCCTGGTGGGGACTCAATTATTAGGGGATAGAACTGGGGAGCAGGGAAAACTGAAGTAAAGTGCCTGCCTGGTGCCATGGCTTGGAGGACAGGAAGCACATCCTCAGGATCACGAGAACAGCTGCACAGGAGTCTGAGCTGGATGTCATTGTCCACCTAGAGACAAATGACTTGGCTCATCATGAGATTAGAGCAGTGCAGGAGGACTTTGTAGAGTTGGGAAGGGGCCTAAGACAAGTAGCACACACAGTTTCCTTCTCAGAGGTGCTGCCTATCAATGGCAAGGGTGAGGCGAGGGTACTTTGCACCATGCAGTTTAATGAATGGTTGAAAAATTGGTGTGGAGCACAGGGGTTTGGCTTCATTGGGGACTGGGGTTCCACCTGGAGGGACACCAGCCTATACTGGCAGGATGGTCTGCATCTGTCCAGGAAGGGAACAAGCCTTTTGAGCAATTGGTTTAAATGCTTCACTGGCAAGCTTTTAAATTAGTCAAGTGGGGAGGCACTGATAAGCAGCAGGAAAATCCCAGCCTCTCCCTACAAAACAGGGTACCAAATGAGAAAAAGACCGAGGTAGAAAGGTCAGTGAGGGATGCTGCAACAGAAGGTAAAGCCATCAAAAAATGGAGAGCAATGAGTACCAATGCCCATAGTCTGAGTAACAAGCTTCCTGAATTAGTGGCCTTGATGGAGGAGGAACATCTGGATATCGTGGCAGTCTCAGAAACATGGTACACACAAAACCATGACTGGGACATAAACATACCAGGATACACTATCTACAGGAGGGACAGGGAGGGTAAAAGAGGAGGAGGAGTAGCTCTTTACATAAGGGAAGGAATCAAAGCAACAGAACAAAAAGGGTAAACAGGGAGGAGAAGAAGCACTGTGGGTCAATTTGGAGACAGGCAATGGCACCACAATCCGCACAGGGGTTAGAGTACAGACCTCTCTCAGGGGAGGAAATGGACAAGGAAATGATAGAAAGTATACTTAGAATGGCAGAAAAAGGGGAGATATTGCTGATGGGTGATCTGAATGTGCCAGATGTTAACTGGAGTGCAGCTGCAGCAGCCACTTCAAAGAGTGGGGTTATTCTAGATGCCCTACAGGGGGCATGCCTTAGACAACTAGTATTGGAACCCACTCGAGAAAGAGCAATCTTAGACCTGGTTCTCTCAAATGGAGATGGAAAGAGGATCACAGATGTAGAAGTGGGTAGCCATCTGGGAACTAGCGACCATCGAACAGTATGGTTCACAGTAAACACAACACTAGAGTCAAGCCATACAAAGGCAAAAGTACTGGACTTTAGGAGGGCTGACTTTGCTAAATGGGTGCTGCTAAGGAATGCACTAGCAAATGAGCAGGAAGGAGGGGTGGAAGAACAATGGGGAATAATAAAAACTGTCATCACAGAGGTAACAAGCCTTTGTGTGAAGCAAATAAACAAAACAAAATGATGTAAGAAACCACTATGGTTCTCAAAGGAAGTGGCAGTGAAGGTTCAAGAGAAAAAGAAAGCATTCAGGAAGTACAAGGAATCACAGAAGGAGCAGGACAGAGAACTGTATCAGTTAAAGCAAAAGGAAGCTGTGAAGACAGTCAGAACAGCAAAGGACCAAACCGAGGAAAATATAGCCAACTCAGTTAAGAAGGGGAATAAAACCTTTTATAGGTACATCAGGGAGAGAAGGAAGACCAAGAGAGGGATAGTGAGGCTTAAAAAAGGGGAGGGGGTGGGCAGAGGGTGACTGTGAAAAGGCAGAGACACTAAACAAATATTTTGCTCAGTATTTACAAATGAAGAGGGGGAGGTACCTAAAACAAACAATAGAAACACTCTGGATACAGAAGTTGATACCAGCCCATTTACAGAAGAAAGGGTTCTGAAAGGACTCTTAAAACTGAAGGTGGACAAAGCAATGGGGCCTGATGGGATTCATCCCAGAATTCTCAAAAAACTAAGGGTAGAACTAGTGACTCCACTGACGGCCCTCTTTAACAAATCATGGGAGGATGGGGTGGTACCCGAGGACTGGAGGAGGGCAGATGTGATTCTCCTTCACAAAAGTGGGAGCAAGGCAGAAGCAGGAAACTACAGACCTATTAGTTTAACCTCAGTGATAGGGAAAATGATGGAATCACTTCTGAAGGAAAGAATTGTCGAGTATCTAGAGGCCAGAGGGGCATAGGACCCAAGGCAGCATGGATTTACAGTAGGAAGGTCATGCCAGATGAATCTGATAGATTTATTTGACTGGGTGACCAAAGTAGTAGGTCAGGAAGGGGCTGTGAACATGGCCTACCTAGACTTTAGCAAGGCATTTGACACAGTCCCACACAAAAGATTAATATACAAGTTAGCCAGCCTGGGAGTGGGTCCCAAGATGACAGCCTGGGTAAAGAACTGGCTGGAGAATAGGACACAGAGAGTAATAGTAAATGGAGTCCACCCTGAAGAAAGGGTTACTAGTGGGTACCGCAGGGTTCAGTATTAGACTCAGTCCTCTCAATGTCTTTATAAGTGACATTGCAGAGGGGCTAGAAGAAAGTATGTCTCTTTGCAGATGACACAAAGATCTGCAACAGAGTTGATGCACAAGGTGGGGTGGAAAGGATGAGAAGGGACTTGGCAAGGTTAGAGGAATGGTCAAATGTATGGCAGCTTAGATTCAGTTCTAAGAAGTACAAGGTAATGCACCTGGGAAACAAAAACCCAGTGGAAGAGTACACAATGGGGGGTGAGATACTAACAACAACAAAAATGGAAAGGGACCTGGGGGTAGTCATATCAGATGACCTAAAGGTGGGCAAGCAATGTGAGAGGGCAGTAAGGAGGGCTGGGGGGATACTGGGATGCATAGGGAGAGGCATCACCAGTAGATAACAGGACGTTATTATCCCTCTGTACAGACAGCTGGTGAGACCCCATCTGGAGTACTGCGTACAGTTCTGGAGACCCAGTCTCCGCAAAGACATAGACAGGATGGAAGCTGTCCAGAGGAGGGCAACTAAAATGGTGCAGGGTCTGTACCGGAAGACATATAAAGAGAGACTAAAGGAGCTTAATATGTATAGCCTCGAGGAAAGGAGGGAGAGGGGGGACATGATAGAAACTTTCAAGTGCCTCAAGGAATCAACAAAGTCCAAAAGGGTAGCATCTTTCAAAAAAAGAGCTGTGCAAGAACAAGGGGGCACAATTTGAAGATGGGGGGCCGGCTCAGAGGTAATTTAAGCAAGTATTTTTTCACAGAGAGAGCTGTGGATGCATGGAACGGCCTTCCGGAGGAGGTTGTGGAATCAAAAACAGTGGTGGAATTCAAGCATGCATGGGACAGTCATAAGGCAATTCTAGGGGTTGGGGGTAGGAAGAAGTAGGCTGCTGGTTAACTAGGATCTGCAGCTTATTCATTAGGTAGGGAAATGGGCAGACTGGGTGGGCCAAGTGGTCCTTATCTGCCATCAAATTCTATGTTTCTAGATGTAGGGAAGAAACAAAGCCTAATCTAAAGTAATAAGACAAGCAGTAAACAATAAATCTAGTAGGACTAGCATCTTGGACGGGGAAACCCTAAACACAGGTACACCCTGGGAGGAGAGGCGCTGGAGGCCTCAATAGGGGAAAAAGACCTAGGGGTCATGGTGGATGCATGTATGAATAACTCTGAGCAGTGCAGGAGAGCAGCTAGCAAGGCAAACAGGATGTTGGGATGCATCGTAAGGGGGATCACCTCTAGGAGCAAGGAAGTGATTCTGCCACTATACAATGGACTGGTTAGACCACACCTTGAGTACTGTGTACAGTACTGGAGACCACACTTGAAGAGGGGAATACAGCCCTGGAGAGGGTACAGAGGAGGGCAACTAAGATGATATGAGGGCTAGGGATTTGACGATAAGGACAGACTTGAGGAGCTCTGCCTGTTTTCATTGGAGGAGAGGAGAGACAGGGAGGACATGATTGAGGTCTTCAAGTACCTCAAGGGAATAAATAGGGTAAACATGGAGGTATCTTTAGACTAAAGCAGGGAGGTATCACCAGAGGGCATGGTTTGAAGTTGGAAGGTGGAAAGGTGAGGGGGAAAAGAGGAGGAGGTTTTTCACTGACAGGGTGGTGGACCCTTGGAATGCATTGCCTGGTGAGCTGATTCAGAGATCCACAGTGGAGGGCTTCAAGAGAGGGTGGGACAGACACAGAAAGTGGATGTATCAGATGACGGCCTGTCCCAGGGGGGTGGGGATGGATGATAGGGGTTTCTGAAACACAAGGAGGGGGGGAGGACCTCGGCACCCAACTAGGGATCTGAGGTTCAAGCAGACTCGATAGACCGTAAGGCCTAATCTGCTGGCAAATAGTATGTTAGTATGACTTTTCAAATACTTAAAAAAGAAAATATTTTATAACTTGGTACTAAAGGAAGAAAAACAAAAGTATCAAGAAGTTTTATGGGGCCAATTACTAAATGCAGTTATAAACAAAAATACTGAGGAATTTTGGCTTCTGGTTGCTAAGGGAAGCAACTTTTGTGCCACCTCAATTGAAGTTTTAATTCAACCCAAACAATGGGAGGAACATTTCAGCAAGTTTATCATCACATGCAACAAGAAGCCCTCATCTTGATAACTGCTGAATTAAGAGTCAAATAAGTTACAGTTTACTCCAGTATTGGTTTAGTTTACAAACACAGAAATAGTAGTAGCAATTACATCAACACAATTAAACAAGGCCCTAGGACCAGACAGAACAACAGCAGATGTGATTAAACAGTTTCAAAATTGGTGTGTCCCAGTTTTGCAGGTTGTTTATATGATTCAGAATGCTGTATTTCCTGCATCATGGTCAGACAACATTGGTATGCCCATACACAAGAAGGGACCACTGGCAAATCCTTATGCATAGCCTCATAAGTCTAATTGACACCACCCAATTTTGTTAGACTATTATTGGTAAGACTGAAAGTTTGGGCTGAGGACAATAATATATTACATGAATCTCAGAACGAATTTAGGAGGAAAAGGGCAATGGCACAACATTGCTTTGTTCCATCTCATTTGATCAATAAATATATTACTACAACAAAAGGGCAAGCTATTCTGCTGTGTTGTTGATCTTTGTATTGCCTTTGACCATGTTAGTGGGAAAACATTATGGCCGGTTTTACTTAATTACGATATGGATAAATTAATTCCTCCTTGATCTATTAATTCACCTTTATGAAAATACATGGTGTAGGATACAATATACACCAACAGGTAGTCTCACTAATAAAAGAACAACTAATTTAAGGTTTAGACAGGGCTGCCTAAAAGCCCCCCCCCTTTTAACCTTTATATTAACACAATAATTGTACAACTATATGACCCAAATTTTTGTTCTGCTAAGATCATAAATGATGTTGTAGCACCATTAGCATATACAGACTATATAGTTCTCTTTTCTACCTCTTTACTAGGTCTGCAGAGGAAATTAGATAGATTTTCTGAGTTATGTGAAGAGAAATATTTAGAAAGTAACACTAAAGAAACAAATGGTAGTAATTAGGGCAACACAAATAAATAAACACTGGTTATGACTTTAAGGTAAATCCATAGAAACAGCTGATAACTATGATTACATAGGTGTAAATTATGCAAAGAGCCACTCATGGAAACCTCACATACTGTAGAAGCATAACAGAGAAATTATCTTCATGTATTAATGACACCAATGGATTTATCAGAAATTACAGTGGCTGCTCTACCAATGGTGTCTTTCAGTGCTTAATGCTATGATTAATACTGCAATAATTTATGCAGAAATATGGGGTCTGAATGGTTTAACTCCACAAGAGATAACAGTAAATAAACTGTACAGATACTTATTAGGTTTACCCAACTGTGTCCTGGCACACATTTCCAGGTATGAACTAGAACTAGGCCAAAATTCATTAGAATAGCTTGCGTTATGAAGAATTATATAATTTTTTATTATGGATATACAGCTTATAGATGAAAAAAATGATTCCTAGACTTTATTAGGAGGAACAGATAGATGATTCTCATAGGGGCTTTAAAATACAATGGATAGAATTTATCAAATACAAACTGTTTCTAATGAGCTTAGGCCACATACTGGTAGACATATTCCAAATTCCAAGACAGTTTCTGGTTAAATATATTAAGTAGAGATGTAAAGACATTTCTGCACAATTGTATATGGAAAAAATTCATAGTTCCAAATTTGCATTGCATATTTTTATTTATTTTATTTTATTAAGTCTAGGATTACAAATACCTTTGAGCCAAGGCTCTTTTACAAAGGTTCCACGTCAGAGAAATACAAATTATGGGGAACATCAAGACAGATATTACAGCAATGTGGACATTGCAAACAGATTACAGATTAATACAATTCAAGGGTAGCATTGTAAGCAAGGCAGCCAGTGGCATTTGTCAGAGAAAACAGACAAGAGACAAGAAGTGCCAGAGTCAAAGGGAGAGGGAAGAGGGGAGGGGGAATAAGGAATGTAGGTAGGATGCGGACAGGGTGAAAAGTGCAGCATCGGTGTACCAAGATGTGAGGGTAGAATCCAGTGGGGAGGGGAGGGGGGGACCACTAGAGCATGCAGGGAAGTGGAGAAACAATGTTAAGTGGCATATGGCATATAAAGCCATTAAACAGACATTTAATAAAGAAATTTATCTTAGTAAAATTCATGACAATAAGTCTTGTAATTTGCTCACAGCATTTAGATTAGAGCTTATGCAAAAGTAAACAAGTTTATTAAACAGTGGAGGGAAAGGGGAACTTGTTTATCTAGGAAAGGCACACTAAGCTGGAGCTTCTTTCCAGGTGTGACCTGAGAGCACAAGGAAGTTAAGTGATTTGCTTAGGGTCACACAATATGCAAGTGGAGGATGATGGGATTTAAACTCAGGTCTCCTGGTCTGCAGCTCAGTGCACCGAGCCACTACTCTATACTGGTTATAACATCCTAGTCACTGTTCTGTAACTGTAGATCTGATGATATAGATGACTTGGAGCACATAAATCTATTTTGTCCTTAACACAACACACAAAATGAAGTCTATGTTATGTAGTCTTTTGGAGAATTTTTCTGGTTTACCAATACAAGTATTCATTACATTATTCTCATCTCATGACAGGCTTGTATTAGAAAAAGAGGTTTCATTTCTCTGTTCACTTAAGTTGTCTTGATATTGGCCTTCCTTTTTCCCATTAGGACATAATACCTGTGGGAAACATGAAACACTATCCTGTCTATTGAAGAGTGTATAATTCTGCAAAGTCAAAAGTATATGAGTATTCTTCTAAAGATAATGAATACTGTAATTCTTCTTTTTAAAGTCCTAAATAGGGCTCTTAGCTCCAAGTTGGAATATTGAGGATACAGGCTTCATTATGCCATTTAGGGAATGTAGGTATTCAGACCTGAACCCTTTGGCATGCTAGTTACATTCTAAATTAAGTTAGGAATTTTCTAAAGTGTATCACAGTATTTCTCACCTCTTTCAATGTATCATGAGCACCACAGATGGAACTGTACAAATTCATTTATAGATATTGTTACTTATCTTTTAGAGGGTGATATTTGCTGTAGTACAGACAGACTCATCACCCTGGCAGTTAATATTTTAAAACATAAGCAAGAAGCATTGTCAGAAAAGGTTTAATATCTTGTTCTTAATTTAATAATCTACCACATAATGATTTTTGCATGTAAAATGATTTTGGTTAACTGTATATGACCAGTTTTATTGAATTGTTTTAAGTTTTGTAATGGTTGGAAATGCAGCAAAAAATAAAACTGAATTTGAACTTGCACATCGGTATTAGTAAAATATCATGATTTTTCAATGTTATTTTACTAGTAGTTACATTGCTATGTAAACTACATTAACACTTTTTTTTTTGCAAATCCATTTGCCCTCCCAAATTAGAGAAATCTTTTTGATTATAACTAGACTATGATAACTAAATGTAGAATATCAGGATTTTAGAATTGTTTGTGTGAGGCACATTTTATCATTATAATAGTCCCTGCAATGCTTTCAAATAACTTTTCCTGATCATGGGTGCAGAAATGCATATGCCAAGTAAGCCACAGCTTTCAAGTCTGTTGGAGAGGGGGCATCCTTCTGGGCCCTGACCACTGGTTTTGGTTGCTCCTACTGCCTGATATCTACTCTTACTGGTGTTAGGGACTACGGTGATACTGTAGGTAGGGAAAATGGGCAGATTGGGTGGGCCAAGTGGTGCTTATCTGAAATCAAATTCTATATTTTTATGTTTAAAATATGAATGTTGTGCTCTATGCTAAATGCATAACATTAAGGACTGCTGTATTGTTTGCTTTTGTTGTGCAGTTCTAGAAATACAATATGGAATGTACAAGGGCCTGGGTAACAAATATAGGCATGTATACAACCAGAGGGGGGATATAGAGGTATCAAATTGTTCTGGCTTACACATTTTATTTTCCTAGCTATGCCACTGATCTTGTTTGGCTAAGAGTGATGCCATGATATATAATGTCAAGAGGGAAAAATGTAAGCCCCCTATGGGACAGAACAGGTACCCATCTTCTGGAGTCGTCTAACATGAAATATGACCCAACCACATGTTTACTATGAAATTCTGAAACAAGTTAGTCCTGAAATGATTCATAACTTGCCAAAGATTTCTCCCTCTGGCTACAAACATTAGCTACGATCCTCTGACACATTGTCCTCTTGGAGTGATTGAAACATTTTCTTTGGAAAATGTTCTTACTGTTGACATCTTAGAGAATTTCATCATTTCTCAGTTGGAAAAGACTTCGGGTGACATGAGTATTTTCACTTAATAGAGTGATTCACCACTCAAATATTGCAGTGGACACCAGCTACCAAATATATATCCTCAGTGTGCAATGCCATGAAGATACTGCATTGACATAAATTGCTGCTCATGTCAATTAGTTAAGTTAATTGTCCTCTGTGTCTTCTGCTTTTAGCCTTTGCAGACTGCAAGAGAGGTCATTTAGCCCCACCCATGCCTGCTTAAAGCAAAACCAGTATAAATTATTTCACGGTGATTTGCATATACTTCCAATAACGTGTTGCATTATTGCAGTAAGTGTAATTCTGTATTTTTTTGAAACTTGGCTTTATTGCCAATGGCCTCCCAGGATAAGTATTGCTTTAGTGCTTTTGTGCCAGGCTTCTTTGTCTTTTAGATTAATAAAATAATTAAATAAGTTAATTAACGAGTGTTGCAAAATAAAACATTAATCTGTGAAGTTGTAGTGAAATTATCACTTTGTGAAGTTGTAAGACATTCTGGCTTTGAGAAAAATGTGCTACAAATATCTTTGCAATGTAACAAGAAGTGACTTTGCTGGTTAATAGAGCATTTAATTTATGCATGGTGCCCACTGCTAAACTGGCAGTGGGCCCTGTAGACAAATTAGTCTGTAAAAACATTTTTTTTATAACTAAAAAGGAAAAAAAAATTGAATTGTATTTACTTTTTTGTGTTTTTTTAATATTTTATTATTATCGCACATGCAAGGCAAAAAACCATAACAATCTTGAGACATCGCATTATAGAGGAGATTTACATACTTTACAGTTTGTGGTGAATTAACCATTCATCCCATGTCAGATAATAGACAACCATAGTAAAACACATTATAAATAAGGAAAGCAAGCCAAAACATTTACATTTTACTAAATATTAAAGAGACTAACAAAAACATAGTCTAAGGCCTGTAATCTTTTACTTTATCAAACTTTAAATTTCAGCTAGTTATACTGAATTCAAGATGCCTCTTAAATGGTTCCCAGACAGCCTCAAACAAGTTTCCTCGTCTTTATAGTAATAGTGAATCCTTTCTAATTTATACTAGTCAACCATAAAATAGAACTGGATGTTTGTTGAAGGTGGATTACTATCCTTCTAGGCCATTAAAATGCATTTTTGGCCATTAAAATTCCCAGAGAAAAATTTTTCTTTGCTCTTCTGAGCAACGATGATCCTAAGATTCTAGCCTAAAACAATTGGGAGGGGATTTTGGGTCATTTGAATTGCAGTTGCTGTTCCTACCATCTCAAAGATAGTGGCCCAGAATTCAGTAAGTTTCTTGCAGGTTAAAAACACGTGAATGAGAGAGCCTGGATTGAGGAGGCATCTGAGACAGTTTTCATTTAAACTGGAGTCACATTTCTGCAGTCTACAGGCAGTAAGATAAACCCTATGCAAAATATTAAACTGCATTTATTGCAGTTTTGAGGAGTGAAATTCCTGTAATGGATAAACCAATATTCCTGCCCATTTTTCAGCACTCAATTGTATATCCAGATATTGCTCCCATCTAGCTTTAAGTTGGTTAAGATTAAATAAATTATAGACTTGTAGTAAATGGTGGTGAGCAGCAAGAGGTGTAACATTTGAATCATGAATGTTAAGTATGTCAGCAATAGGCAGGGAACAAAATAAATATTCAAGGAGTAATATAATCTCTAAGCTGCAAGTATCTAAAAAGCTGTTGATTTGGGATATTATATTTAGTATACATTTGTTCGAATAACATCAATGTCTGATCAATTAATAAGGCTGCAAGCCTTCAAATCACCTACTACAGACTTCCCAGATCCAGCAGCCCATATTGATCACTGATGGTTGAAAGCCTAAACTGTAATAGATTAGAGTGTCCCTGGATAATATATTCTGCCATCCAATTAAATCATGGCCCATTTTCCAACAGTCACAGGCAGCAAGACACTGTGGGGGATTCCTTTTATTTCCAGAATAATATCTAGGGTCAAGAATGAACTTTGGATTGGAATATTTACAAAAGACTCATTCAGTTTCTCTACTGCTAGGTGATTCTCCAGAAAATCAGTCTTGGATTTGGGCAATTTGCACTGACAGATAAAAAATGTTAAAAGTGTGTAGTGCTAGGCTGCCCAGTTTCTTGAGCAGTATTAATTTATCTAACTTTGTCATGATTTTTTTTTGTTTCCAAATAAAATTGGAGATTAATTTATCTAGGCCTTTAAAGAAACCATCAGTGATTAATATAGCCAGTAATTGGAACAAAAAAGAATGTGGACATCTATTTTAATAATGGAATAAACAAGGTACAGGTTCAGGACCTTTTTCAGTTCAAGAATCACACAAGAACCAGAGGTCACAGCATGAAGCTAGAAGAGGCAAATTTAAGGGCAATGTAAGAAAGTTCTTCTTTTTAGAGAGGGTGGTGGATGCGTGGAACTGCCTGCCACCTGAGGTGGTGGAAGCAAAAACAGTTGGAACATTCAAAAAGACATGAGATAGGTACAAAACAATCATGACATTAAATAGCAGTTAGGGGATGGTGTAGGCTTATGGGCAGGCTAGATGAATCTAGAGGTCCCCTTCTGCTGTCCCTTTCTATGTTTCTATCACATCTCCCAATTAAAGTAAGTGGGAATTGTAACCATTTATTGAGATCTTCATGGATTAATTTAAAAAGTAGATAACAAAAGTTTCATAAAGAAGTGAAAGACCTTTAGTAATAATAATGCCCAAATACTTAAATGTATTTACTATAACATTTTGTATTTCTGTAGGAGGGTGGGAATTATCTGGGGGATTTCATCTTAATTAAAAAAGGGGACGTTTAATAAAAAAGAGAGAAGGGGTATGTATTTATGATAGCCTTGGTATAATCTGTATGCTTATCTCTCTCCCAGTTACACCCTTCACATACTCTGTCTTTTATGACATATGGTGCAAAGATCAGCTGTGCCACCTTACTCTACCACATCTTTGTTTTCTGTCTGCTCTTGATCTTTCTTGATGCAACAGGGCTGGGCCTAGCTTTCCCAACTCATGAGGTAAGTGGGATTCATAAGGCTGTCTTCAGTCAGTGTGAAATGGTTTAAGGGAGCATTTCTAAAAAGGGCAATTGGAGGCTTGGGGGGTATTAAGTGGGAAAATGATAGTGCTGTCAGTTTTCTATATATATATATCATAGTGACAAATTTTGTTTTAGGGATGGGCAAGATAGGTGTGTACAGCATGGGTGTATAATTAAGGCACATTAAAGGTTATGTTCTTTTGTTGAGCTTAATGATATATTGTTTTTTGAGAATTGTTACAGAAAGGCAAGAACTTACCTGTTCTGTACTCTTAAACAACATCTGTTAAAATCCTAATATGGAATGCCAAGGGCCTTAGGGACAGGACTAAAGCTAGTAAAGTGTTTAATTTTGCCAATTGCAAAACATTTTAATATTTTATTATTACAAGAAACACATTTTTCAAGCACTGATGTAGATTTCTGTTGAAAAAAATGGGTCGATGCATGGCTGCCACATTTACTAACTCATCAAGGAATATGACTATATTCCTGAAGAAAAACAGCTCTATTGATTTTGGTAGCTCATTCTCAGATCCTGGAGATAGATATGTGATTTCTCAAATTAAAACGCGAGACAGACATTTTACATTGGCTAGTATTTATGAATCTAATGTTAATGACCATAGATTTTCTACTTTTTCCTAGATCTATCCATGTTTAAAGGTCCCTATGTTCTTGGAGGGGACTTTAATGTGGCTTTTGCAGACTGGACAGATCTTCCTCATTCATTGATAATATGGCTAATACCAGAAAGTTGTTGAGAGAATATATGGAAAATGTGAAGCTTATAGATGGCTGGCATGAAACCAGTTTGGAGAGACAAACACTCCATTTTTCTGCTTCACATCAGAACTATACTTGAACTGACTACTTTTTGGTATCCCATATTCTTAATTATATACCCCACATAAAATACCATAATATTTTCAATTCAGATCACAGTTCAGTAGAACGTTTAATAAATTCTAGTCATTTTTGTACAAATAAACAATGGTCTATGGACCCTACACTCCTAAAATATAATTTTTTGGGATACTATAAAAAAATTTGAAACAACCATCCAGAGGAAACATCTTTAGGCACCCATTGGGAAGCTTTTAAAGTTGTTATTAGGGGAACTACAATCAATTACACATCATATAAATGGAAAAAAATAAACCAAACATGGAAAGCTTAGAGAAAGAACTGACCCAACTACAGACTTTACATATGACGTTTCATGACCCTGTAATATTTCAACAACTCTTACTTGTGAGAGATCACCTCAATAAATTATCTTGTATGGAAGCAGAAAAAATGATTCCTTCCACCGGGGCAAAATATTATGCATTAGGGAATAGACCTGATAAAGTCATGACCCTTCAATTACAAAAAGAAAACAAAATAAGAATTTTCTCCATTCAAGATGAACAGCAAAATGCTATGGAAGATCCCTTAGAAATCCACACAATCTTCTACAACTATTGCTGAAATTTATACCAGTCCATCCACAGTAAATACCCCTTTGCTATGAATAAATGTATTTCACAAATTAATCTCCCCCAGTTAAACCACAATCAAAAATATCAGTTGGATGCTCAATTTACTATGGAATAGGTTTTGATTTCAATAAAATGCATGTCCTCTGGCAAGCCCCCAGCTTGGACAGCCTTCCAACTGACTTCTATAAACACTTCACCACTCTCATAGTAAAAGCTCTCATAGATCTTTTCAATGACTCAGTAAATACTGAAATATTACCACCATTCTTCTATGATTCAAAAATGAAGGTTTTTGCACAAAAGGATAAAAACCCTGAACTTGTCACCTCTTACCACCCAATCTCACTCCTCAACATCAATATAAATATAAATATATTGGCAAAACTCTTAGCTACCCAGTTAGAAAAAGTAATTCATGGTCTCATTCAACCTGATCAAAGTGGATTTACAAAAATCAGGAAATTAGGGGCTAACACAAGAAGACAAATTAATACCATTGATGCCTGTAATCAACAAGAGGCCCTCATCCTTATGTTGGATGCAGAAAAGTCTTTTGGTCAGGTTGAATTGGGTTACAAGTGGCAGGTATTAGAAAAATTGAGACTCAGACAAATTAATATCAATTGAATTTTTATTCACATATTTATTTAGTGTTTAACCAAGAAGGGGCTTGCAAACTCTGTTTATCTTGTTAGTAACTTCAGAAAGATTTAAATACTGCATTTGGGTAGATCCTTGGAGGTAGCTAGATTGTCTACTAGATTTTCTGACAGTTAAACTATTTTTAAATAACTTACAGGTGGCTGAGGAGTTGAAAAGGAGCTTGCAACCTGCTTATCTTGGAAGTAATTCACAAGTGTTGGAATACTGCATTTTGTTGTCCCTTGGGGTAGCTGGATTGACTACTAGGATTTTGGGACAGAAACTATTTTTAAATAATTTACTGGTGTGTAGGAGTTTGTGATAGTTAAACTATTTTTAAATAAGTTACTGTGGTTAAGGAGTTGTCATAGCAAAACCTGCAGTGTGAAACAGGAAAAGACAGTCTTTCAAGCAACAGAGGGAGATGGATCTAGGTTTATGTTTGCTTGTTACAATTCTTAAGATTTTCAGTGCAGGAAGATTTTAAAGCACAGCTGACTTATTTTGGGGCTAACAGCTTTCAGAGCACAAACCACCAGGTCTGTTTTCAGGCTGGGGAGGTTTACCTGTGTCTCACTTGGATGTGTGGATTTTTCTCTGTTGATTAGCAGGGTATTTTCTCTGTCAAATTGTTGTGTAGGGCATCTTGCTGACAGGAAGGCACTCATCGCAGCGGTGGGTCAGAGCTTTTAGCTGATTGTTTTGAGAGGGCACAGTTTAGGCCCAACCCCTTCCCACCCTCACCCCACCCACCCCTGGAAATAGTTCCTTTATACCTGGGGTTCTGACATCATTTCTCAAGAGTGCAAGGTGCATATCACTGTCATATCCTCTCTAGCACACTGCACTGACAATATAAGCATACACATTGTGTAATATATATATATATATTTCTATATAACAAACCAATCACACACACACACACACACACACACACACACACACACACAAAAATGTGGGAGAAGTGAAATGTAATGGTGGGCAGCAGTCTTCCGGGAGTCTTTCTGGAGGCTGAGATGCTGCCCTATTTGCAGACAACTCTCTGCCCTGAGGGAGGAAGTTGCTTGTCTTCAGGCCACATTGGACAGTAGTAAAGGAACCTTCTCCCAGGCTACAATGGATGGTAAGAAGGGAACCTCCCCCATCCAGGGAGTACCAGAGCCACCACCACTACCTCAGAGGTTGCAAAGAAAGCACAGCAGTTGGACCACAGTGGGCTCAGGGAGGTGAGGATGGTGGAACAGAGGCACACCCAGTCAGTTGTTCCACACCACAATCCATACACCATTCTGGGGAGCATAGTTCTGTTGGTTGCACCCGCAGAGGAGACTAAGGAGGCTGAGGACAATTGTCACAAGGGAGGCCCACAGGAAGGATGCAGAGGACACCACAAGGAAAGGAAGCAGCTCCTGGTGGGGACTCAATTATTAGGGGATAGAACTGGGGAGCAGGAAAATCAGTAAGGTGCCTGCCTGGTGCCATGGCTTGAGAGACAGGAACCGATCCTCGGATCACGAGAACAGTTGCACGGAGTCTGAGCTGGACATCATTGTCCACCTAGGGACAAATGACTTGGCTCATCATGAGATTAGAGCAGTGCAGAAGGACTTGTAGAATTGGGAGGGGCCACGACAAGTAGCACACACAATATCCTTCTCGAGGTGCTGCCTGTCAATGGCATGAGTGAGGTGAGGGTACTTTGCACCATGCAGTTTAATGAATGGCTGAAAAATGGTGTGGAGCACAGAGGTTTGGCTTCATTGGGGACTGGGGTTCCACCTGGAGGGACACCAGCCTATACTGGCAGGATGGTCTGCATCTGTCCAGGAAGGGAACAAGTCTTTTGAGCAATCAGTTTAAATGCTTCATTGGCAAGCTTTTAAACTAGTCAAGGGAGAGGCACTGATAAGCAGCAGAAAATCCCAGCCTCTCCCTACAAAACAGGATACTAAATGAGAAAAAGACCGAGGTAGAAAGGTCAGTGGGGGATGCTGCAAAAAAAGGTAAAGCCATCAAAAAATGGAGAGCAATGAGTACTAATGCCCGTAGTCTGGGTAACAAGCTTCCTAAATTTGTAGCCTTGATGAGGAGGAACATCTGGATATCGTGGAAGTCACAGAAACATGGTACACACAAAACCATGACTGGGACATAAACATACCAGGATACACTATCTACAGGAGGGACGGGGGTAAAAGAGGAGAAGGAGTAGCTCTTTACATAAGGAAAGGAATCAAAGCAACAGAACAAAAGGGAAAACAGGGAGGAGAAGAAGCACTGTGGGTAAATTTGGAGACCGGCTATGGCACCACAATCCACACAGGGGTTGTATATAGACCCCTTTCTCAGGGGGAGGAAAAGGACAAGGAAATGATAGAAGGAATACTTAGAATGGCATAAAAAGGGGAGCTATTGCTGATGGGTGATCTGAATATGCCAGATGTTAACTGGAGTGCAGTTGCAGCAGCTGCTTTGAAGAGTGGGGTTATTCTAGATGCCCTACAGGGGGCATGCCTTAGACAACTAGTATTGGAGCCCATTTGAGAGGGAGCAATCTTAGACCTGGTTCTCTCAAATGGAGATGAAGGGAGGATCACAGATGTAGAAGTGTGTATCCATCTGGGAACTAGTGACCATCGAACAGTATGGTTCACAATAAACACAGCAATAGAGTCAAGCCATACAAAGGCAAAAGTACTGGACTTTAGGAGGGCTGACTTTGCCAAAATAGGTGAGTGCCTAAGGAATGCGGGCAGGAAGGAGGGGTGGAAGAACAATGGGGAATAATAAAAACTGCCATCACAGAGGTAACAAGCCTTTGTGTGAAGCAAATAAACAAAATGAAATGATGTAAGAAACCACTATGGTTCTGAAAGGAAGTGGCAGTGAAGGTTCAAGAGAAAAAGAAAGCATTCAGGAAGTACAAGGAATCACAGAAGGAGCAGGACAGAGAACTGTATCAGTTAAAGCAAAAGGATGCTGGGAAGGCAGTCAGAACAGCAAAGGCCCAAACCGAGGAAAAGATAGCCAACTCAGTTAAGAAGGGGGATAAAACCTTTCATAGGTACATCAGGGAGCGAAAGAAGACCTAGTGAGGGTTAGTGAGGCTTAATAAAGGGAAGGGAGGGTAGGCAGAGGGTGACTGTGAAAAGGCAGAGATACTAAACAAATATTTTTGCTCAGTATTTACAAAGGAAGAGGGGGAGGTACCTAAAACAAACAGCAGAAACACTCTGGATACAGAAGTTGATACCAGCCCATTTACAGAAGAAAGGGTTCTGAAAGAACTCTTAAAATTGAAGGTGGACAAAGCAATGGGGCTCTGATGAGATTCATCCCAGAATTTAAAAGAACTAAGGGTAGAACTAGTGACACCACTGACTACCCTCTTTAACAAATTATGGGAGGATGGGGAGGTACCCGAGGACTGGAGGAGGGCAGATGTGATTCCCCTTCACAAAAGTGGGAGCAAGTCAGAGTCAGGAAACTACAGACCTGTTAGTTTAACCTCAGTGGTAGGGAAAATGATGGAATCACTTCTGAAGGAAAGAATTGTTGAGTATCTAGAGGTCAGAGGGGCACAGGACCCAAGGCAGCATGGATTCACAGCGGAAGGTCATGCCAGATAAATCTGATAGATTTCTTTGACTGGGTGACCAAAGTAGTAGATCAGGGAGGGGCTGTGACATGGTCTACCTAGACTTTAGCAAGGCATTTGACACAGTCCCACGCAAAAGATTAATATAAGTTAGCCAGCCTGGGAGTGGGTCTCAAGATGACAGCCTGGGTAAAGAATTGGCTGGAGAATAGGACACAGAGAGTAATAGTAAATGGAGTCCACTCTGAAGAAAGGGGGTTACTAGTGGGCAACTTTAGGGTTCAGTATTAGATTCGATCCTCTTCAATGTCTTTATAAGTGACATTGCAGAGGGACTGAAGGAAAAGTAACGCCCTTTGCAGATGACACAAAGATCTGCAACAGAGTTGATGCACAAGGTGGGTGGAAAGGATGAGAAGGGACTTGACAAGGTTAGAGGAATGGTCAAATGTATGGCAGCTTAGATTGAATGCTAAGAAGTGCAAGGTAATGCACCTTGGAAACAAAAACCCAGGGAAAGAGTACAATGGGGGTGAGATACTAACAACAACAAAATGGAAAGAGACCTGGGGGTAGTCATATCAGATGACCTAAAGGTGGGCAAGCAATGGAGAGGCAGCAAGGAGGTCTGGGGATACTGGGATGCATAGGAGAGGCATCACCAGTGGAAAACAGGAAGTTATTATCCCTCTGTACAGACAGTTGGTGAGACCCCATCTGAGTACTGCGGCAGTTCTGGAGACCAAATCTCCGCAAAGACATAGACAGGATGGAAGTTGTCCAGAGGAGGAGAATAAATGGTGCAGGGTCTGCACCAGAAGACTTATAAGGGAGAGACTTATGAGCTAAATATGTATAGCCCTCGAGGAAAGAAGAAGAGGGGACATGATAGAAACTCTGGCACCTCAAGGGAATCAACAAAGTCCAAGAGGGTAGCATCTTTCAAAAAGAGGTGTGCAAGAACAAGGGGCACAATTTGAAGATAGAAGGGGGTGGCTCAGAGGTAACTTAAGGAAGTATTTTTTCATAGAGAGGGTTGTGGATGGCTGGAACAGCCTCGGAGGAGGTTGTGGAGTCAAAAACAGTGGTGGAATTCAAGCATGCATGGGTCAGTCATAAGGCAATTCTAGGGGTTGGGGGTAGGAAGAAGTAGGCTGCTGGTTAACTAGGATCTGCAGCTTATCCATTAGGTAGGGAAATGGGCAGACTGGGTGGGCCAAGCGGTCCTTATCTGCCGTCAAAATCTATGTTTCTATGTATGAATTAATACCCTTTATAATTTATCAAAAGCAGTGGCCCAAACCAATAGAAACATATCTAGTAGTCCTTCACTCAATAAAGGCACCAGGCAGGGTTGTCCTCTGTCTCTGTTACTATTTGCTCTGGCCATTGAACCTCTAGCAATAGCCATTCACAGCTCTAACTCAATCAGTGGTATAAAAATTGGAGATCTAGTACAGAAAATCATCTGATATGCTGATTATACCTTGATTTACTTACCAGAACTATCCACATCCTTCAAGGGCTGCATGTCCTTAATAAAAAAAAAGATGGTGAAGCATAAGGATATAAAAATAATATGGCCAGAATGGAGGCACTACACAAATCCCCTAGATTATTTTATTCATTACTACTGATTTGGTTCTTCACATTTTTGGAATACATTCTGACCATTGGGGTAGCCCCTCCTCCTTGTAGACAGAGACAGAGAAAATTAAACTTAAAAATGGAAAGAGTTAGCCAGCACGGTGGTGTGAAGGGCTGAGGCATCATGCCTTACCTCCTGCCATGCTGGCAACCAGTGTTCATGGTGCAAGCGGGTCACCAGGGGTCAGCCAGGGAGGGAGAGGATCGAGCATCTGTAGGGCAGCTATCCTCTCCCAGGGAAGGGGGATGCAGGGGCTGGCATCAACCTCACACCTAACAGTGGCTGGGTGCTGGCACGCAAGGCCTATCAAAGCATACAGGGAAGGTGGCGCAGTCAGTCAGTGTGCTGAGGGTGGAAGCGCACACAACTCGGCCATTGCTGACATGACATGCTCCACCAATGGGGTTCCAGAACACCAAGGAAAAAAGCCGGTGACTGGATAATGGCAGACACTTACAGGCCCCACCCCCAACCAGCTGGGGTGCCAGTCTGAACTGGATTTGGACATCGGTGAGGGACTGGGGTCCTCCTGCTAACCCTGCCGGGGAAGGGGGCAAGCCCTGGGGGAAGAAGACTGGCAGTGGACATTTGGGCACCCTCCCAAACGTGGGCCATCCAGAGTAAGAGTATAAAGAGTACAAAACAAATGGAATTAGTTACCCAATCTGCTCCAGTATGAGAGGCTGTCAGAGCAAAAGCCCAAACCATAAAACTGATGAAAAATAAATAAATCACTGAAGGAATTATGAGGTACAAAATACAAGTCAACGTAAAAAAACAACAGACTTCTCTAGAGGCAAACACATGACCAGCTGGAACCACCGGCCTGTCACATAAGGCTTGGCTGGCAACAAAACAATCCTAAAACAGAAAAGCTACAGCAAACAATATCCCAGGAACCAAGCCCAAAATCTGCAGGTAGATGAACCCAATAGAAGGAAACTAAAGGAGATGAGCTGGTTGTATTTTAGAGATGAGTAGAGCTGAATTAATGGAAAGGGATCCAATTAAAGTTCTGCTGCATCTCTAACAGCATTTAGACTTCGGGGAAGTGAGAAGTAGTACACAAGAGAGGGGATGGAACCCAATGCTAAATGATAGCCTGAAAAACTGAGGCTACTGAATGGTGTATTAGCCATGCTGACATCCAACTAAAAGCACTAGAAAATGAGTGAGAAGATGTTCAGACGACTCACATGTCCACCTCCTGCCAAGTAGGTTATGGCCTGCTGACCCAACATGCAACTGGGCTATCATGACAAATATTCCTTTAGGCCTCCACAGACTTCTTAAAAACCTGAACCACAACCAAACGTCACCTGGCAAGAAGAACAAACTTGAGGTAGATACTGAAAATGCAGGAATGGCCAAAATAGAGCATGACAGGTTTCATGGGCAGCTGGAATATGTTAACTAACTGTGGAAGCCATTAACAATGCAGAAAGCGTTAGGCAATTGAACAACCTTTCTACTTCAAAAGCTGTGATGCCACCCATAACAGAATGCAGAGCACTGAGATAAGTAACACCTTTACCAGATAAGGAAGGGATAAGGTGGACTCCAGGACCACTAGAACCCATAGATATGATGCAGTACCATGATTAATGGTTAGCCTGAAAAAAACATTCCAGTAAGAGAACACTGATCCAACACCCATCTGAAGAGTAGGAAGGGAGGTAGTAGGTACAGTGTCCAGTTCTGTGATGAGGCACTTGTCAGAAACCAGCTACAGAGGAGATCATGATGGTAAGGACAGTGCCTCCTGAAGGGGAAAGAGCGGCGACTGTAGCTTGTGGGAGCCAGCCCAGCAACATAATGCAAGACCATCATGGGGAAGACATGAAACAGTGGTCTGAATAGACATGGTAGGAAACTGTTTAAAATGCCTGGCCTAAACCCTCACCATCATCAGAACAGAGCCCTGGAAGGGGACAAATCACAGGAGAGGAGAAAAGTATCAGTTGAACTAAAGGAGTAACTGAGGATTTGAAAAGGTACTCCCACAGAAGCCCTTCGGTTTATCCTTTAAAGGCGCCACCTCTTCAGAAGGGCTTCTGTGGGAGTATCTTTTCAAATCCTCAGTTGTTGGTTTCTGACAAGTACCTCATCACGGAACTGGACACTGTACCTACTACCTCCCTTCCTACTTAGCATCAAGCACAGAGTGTATTTGGTGGGAGAACCCCAGTAGGGCTGTAGTGGTGCTGTGACCAGGGTAGAAGCCATGCTACTGTGGGAATAGTATGTTGTACTTGGATAGATAATCCATAAGTTGGGTGGATACTATTTTCTCCAGGGCTTTTGGGGGAGGGAGGATGGAGATAGGTCTGTAATGTTTGGTAAGGTGCGGTCTCCAATTTTATGGATAGGGGTAATTTCAGCCAATTTCCATGCGTTCGAGAATTGGCCGAGGTGTAGGGCTCGGTTAAGAAGGTCAGTGAGGGGGGCTAACATGACATCAAGTGTTAGGTGGAGTATCCTGGAGTCTAGGGGGTCACAGCTCGGGTTATGGGAGGAGAGGACTTTTTTGAGGAGTGGCTTGGTGTCATGGGGAGAGATGGTCCTGAAGAGAAATGGGAGATGGGAAATAGCTGGGCGGTTGGATGCATGGATAGGGTCAAAGAAATGGGCAGGAAGGACTGCACTTAGGTCAGAAAATGTTGTGTTGAGGCAGTCAGCAACATGTGGTAGGTCAGTATTAATTGTGCCATTAATAACCATCTGGGAAGGGGGGGAGAGCGGGTCTTCCCATTAAGCTCCTTTATGTTATCCCAGAAAACTCAGGCAGAGCCCCAGGATGAGGTCAAGGCAGTTTGATAGTATCTGGCCTTGGCTTGTCTTATGGCCCAGGTGCATTGGTTGCGAGTGGCATTATAGGCTTGCCTGTCAGCTGTCCTGTCAGACTCAACAGCAATGTGCCACAGGTTATCCCGCTGCTTCAGTTGCTGGATCAGAGATGGGGAAATCCAGGCAGCATTGTGTCTCTTGGAGCTGGTGTTGGTGATAGGGGCAAAGACGTCACAGGCCTTGCAGAAGGTATTGGTGAGGAAGGCTAGAGCAGTATCTATATCCATTGCGAGGGAGATCAGGGACCAGTTGAGCTTGGCAAGGTACTGTTTTAGCTCATTAAGGCCCCCCGGGGAGGAAGCGGCCATGGGGGGTGGCTTTGTACGCAGGCTTGAACGTGGGGGAGGACCAGAAGCAGAGAATTGATGAGTGGTCACTAAGGGAGTTGGCTAGGACGTTAACAGACTTCATTTAGTATGGGTGGTTTGAGAATACTATATCTAGGAGGGAGCTGGACCCACTTGATTGGTTAAATCTGGTGGGCCGGGTGACTAATTGAGATAGATCCAGGGCTGTGAAGCTGTCCCTAATGTGTGTTATAGTGGAGCCAAGCCAGTTGATGTTGAGGTCTCCTAGGACGAGCTGTTCAGCCTTGTGTGGCAGGGTAGAGAGATAGTCAGTGAGAGAGCGGATAGCTAGACTTTGTGCCGTGGGGATAGAGGTGGCTGGAGGTAATGAGGGCCACGGCACGGGTCAGGGGTGATTTTAGGTGATGGCTTGGGCCCTGTGGCTCAGCTTGGGATAGGTAGTACGTGACCCAGGAGGGAGTCACGCAGGTAGATTGCACACCCACTGCCACGCTTACCCACACGATCTTCTCTAAAAAGAGTGAAGCCGGGAAGGGAGACAGCAGAGTCTGGAGTTGATTGGGAGAGCCAGGTCTCCACTATGGCAAGAATGTTGGGCGAGTGTTGGGAGACCTAGCACTGGAGTGCAGCAGTTTTCCTTGGGAGACTTCAGATATTCATAGAGGCAATGCAGAGGCCATGTCCAGTAGGGGGCGACGGGGGATAGCGGGTCCCGGTCCCAGGTTAGGGTGGACATTCCCAGAGATCATGAGGAGTAAGGTGATGAGATGGAGAAAAGGACTACAGTGGTTGTGGTAGAGGTGCTTGGGCTGATGCAAGGATCTGGGGGGGAGGTAGTGCAAGGGATGAGTAGAGAGTTAAGGGCAGGCATGTATAGGACAGAGGGGGACCACCTTCCACTCTGTACCAAGGGCAGGGGAATGGACGTCAATGGTGGGTGCGGGGAGGCAGTGGGGTGGTCCAGCGTGCAAGGTGCGTTAGTGGTGAGTGGAAAACAGATGGGAGGGCTAGGAGCAGTGGGGGGGGATGTGCCCGAGGAGGCTGGGATTCTGGCAGATGTGCACTTACAGTGGTGCTGGAGAGATTCTTTGCAGGAATAGTGGAGGGGGGACAAGATCGTGAGGAGTAAAGCAAGCATACAGAACACTACTAGAGACATATTGGTGTATGGGATGAAGGTAGGGAGATATGTGTTGGCAGGCAGGATCCCCCTAGTGTTCAATGAGTATAATCTGCAGGTGGTAAAGTGGGCTGATTGGTTCTGCAGCCTCACGTGACACCACGTATAAAACAGAGAGCCAACCAAGGGTGGTGGTGGGGGAGGGGTCAAAACAAAGCGCCCTGTACTGCAGGCTGGCGCTGCTCCTGCAAACGCGTGTTGTGCTGTCTGTACCTTTCCGGCAGTCCTGGGGGGTGGGGGGGCGATTCTGTGAGGTGAGGTGAGGGGAAGGCAGGCACTTCTTCAGCCCTCACGACCCTGGACCGGAGCTTCTGCAGCTGAAGGAGAGAGGGGAGACAGTTATAAGCATGTTTCTGGAGGCGGGGGCTACGGTAAGAAGAAAGCAGAGCTATGTGGCTAAAACTGCAGCCGACTAAAGTTGTGCAGGGTTCCCGAGCTAAATACTTGTACCAGTTAAACTAGAACTGTATCGACCGGAAACTATAATTTTGAACAGAAATACTAGTAACAAGTTGATTTAAACAGGTTTAGGCTCCAGACTATGGCGACTATGCATTTACAGAGACTGAATGGCTTTGTCTTAAAATCTTTTAAAGTACTTTTGATTTCATTTAAAACTATGGCTATACTTGTAACTAGTAGATTCAAACAGGTTTAGATTCCAGACTATGGCGACTATGCATTTACAGAGGCTGAATGACTTTGTTTTAAATCCCTTAAAGTACTTTTGATTTCATTTAAAACTGTGGCAATGGGAGGAAAAACTCAGCACAGAAAAGCTATCTGCAGTGCTGCACCGACTTCCCGACTATGATCTACTGATGCCTGCCAGTGGTTTGGCTCATATTTCAGTAAATGTAATCAAAAGGTATAACTGGATGGTATGTTCCCCAGTTCATGCAGTCTTATAACTGGAGTCCCTCTGGGCTCTGTTTTGTGCCCCCTTTTGTTTTTGATGTTTATAAACGATGTGCATAAAATAATTGACCAAACAAATATTAGGTTATATGCAGACCACTCTGTGGTACTTGCAGTCACAAACACCAAACCAGAAAAGGAATTAAATTACAGCACACTTTCCTCTGCATACAGTTACAGCCATGGACAAGTAGCTGTATATTTAGACATATTGCTGAGAAACCCCCACACATTTCAATGGGTTTTCCTGTGAAATATTTAGATATACCTAGACATAAACTGACCTTTTTACTGAAAATGCATAAAATTCTAGTAGTGAAACCATTGCTCGATTGCACTTAACAAACTGATCCAGTGTCTTTTTATAACACATAATGGCACCCACATTTAAACAATATATAACTCGAGTAACTTAACACAAAATTCTGTTGGCACTCTTTGCAAACTGTGTGAGAGGCCTTCCGGCACCATGCATTTCTGCTTAAACTTGAGCCAGCATAATATTCTGTGGTGATTTACATATGCAGTCCATGATGCTTTGCATTGTGGGGGCATGTGTGATTTTGTATTTCTTTGAAACTTAGCTTCCCGGCCAAATGCCCTTTGGGGTAACCATTGCCTCAGTGCTTGCACACAGAGGTTTTTTGTCTTTTAACACAAAATTGACATCTCAATTAAAAAAGATAAATTAATGTTTATAAACATGTTTATGAAAGGAGGCACAGGAGAAAAAGGAAAAAAAAATCAGATAGAAATTGTACTTTCTCAATCTTCCTAGAAAGAATATGATGAAGTCACCACCTTCCCCACCTGTAGCTGGCAACCCCACAAAACACTGAGTACAGACAACACCTTCCTCACCTCTCTTCCAATCCTCCCCTCCACCCAAAAAAGAAAAGGAAATAATTATTCTGCAGATTTATATCATGTCTTCCCAGTCTACATTATACAGTCCCCATCTTGTACATCTATTTATAAATGCCGGCATTCTAGACTGCACCAAGAAAGTGATCATCACCACTTCATAAACATACCCAATCCCTTTTTCCCCATCTATTTCTGGGGGTGAAACCTGTAGTCACCATTGGGTAATGGGCATTGATGCAGTCATTGTAAGAATATTCCATAAATAAATACTTTCTTTGCCTTGTAGTGACCACGATTCACTGCCAGTATTACATTTACTATCACGGAGAGTTCACTCACCTTAAGAACTTCTGTAATTCCGACTATTACCTCCCTCCCATATTCCTTTAATTTTGAACATAAACAGAATATATGATTGTGTGAGACGGCTACCTCTGGTTCCATGTCATCTGAGTAAAAATTAATGGGTGAATACAATTTGAGCGACTCCAAATAAGCAAGTGTAATTAGCGCGACTGTGCAGTACAGTGACATCAATTTCAGCAAAGTTTTCACTACTGCACTTGTATCTTGTAGGCTACCCCTCACAAATACTTCATCCGTGTAAGGGATGTATACTTTGCAACCACCTGTACCAGGCATTTGGTGAGGTCCTGGTACCTCTTCCTGCCACTCTGGTCCGCTGCACCAGTCACAATCTGCTCCATGGACCTTTTTATCCCTTCGATACACAAAGCCACCATAGACCAGCATCATCCCTCTCTGGCTCCTGGTGAACTCTGCCTCCATCATCAGCCATTGGTGCCCCCAAGGAACCCACGCACTTTATCCCCCCATCATGCACAGGTGCACCCATGTCACGCAGAGTGGCTCCAACCCCTGCACCCCGGGGTTGTGCCCCCAACCCCCCAACTCTAAAATAACAACACCACTCCGCACCTGGACACAGGGGGTAGGCTAGATCATTGTTAGTTGAAATGACAGGTCATGCAGATGTTTGAATCACTGAAATGACCAATCGCTCATAAGTCCTTGTCACTATAAGTGTACATTCGCCTATTTGGGTATCGCTCAATTGGAGTCACCCATATTGCTTCGCCCAAATCACTGCGCTTATTTGATGTGCTGCCCTATCTCTCTACATAATCTCCTCCAGGAGGCTGTGACTCTGTAGCTCCATTTACAGTGGACTGGGGTTCGAAAGCACTGAATCCTGACATTCCACAGGAACTCTTATGTTGGGGACTATGTTGTTTCATGTACTCCTTTCCCATACTGTAGACCATTGCTTATTTGAGACTGTGGTGTCTTGGAATTGCTTTATAAACGTATACAGTGCTGAGATAACACCCAATGGCATTTGATTTTCTTCTTTTGCTGGAACACCAAACAATTGATTTTCTGGGATACCTCCATCTCATATGCCTGGATCTGATTCTTAAAAAAATCACTCATAGAAAATATTGAGATCTGTCTGTCTCTGCCCATTGAAACAGTTCCTTCCATTCATGGAAGAATTTACTTTGACACCCTACCATCAATTGCCATGGAGCCCAAATACTTATTTGAACCTGTCTTCTATACCAGGGGTCTATGGTGCTATGAACAAAAAAGGGGCCCAAGGCAAAACATCTAAATCATTACAAACTCCCTAAAATTGTTTCCTGCACCATGCTTTTTTTCCCACCCTATCAGGGTGGTCTTGATACCTGACAACAAGGTTTCCCTACATTTAGATCCAGCTGGTGATCAAATAAAGTGGCAAATAAAGGATTCTCCTCCCTGTCCATCTCCTGTATCTCCTTCCATCAGGAGCAGTAAGCAAATATTTCTCCACAATAAAGCTATCCTATGTTTTGCAGCCTTTCAATAGATTTCTAAATTTGGAAGAATACATCCCCTCAAACTTACTCTATTGTAAAATATTGCTTATTATAGGGGCCCGATTACCCTTCTGCATGACAATAAAAAGCTGTTTTGCCAATCATTAAAACCTCAGTTGGAATGATGGCTGGAATACACTGTGACAGATAGAGGTGCTGTATCTAGGAAGCATATCCATTTTCACTTCCATAATATGGGAATAAAAAAGCAAGGGGAGCACTGTCCACTTCATGATATCCTCTTTAATTTCATCCAGGAGTGGATACAATTATCCCCCAAAAGTTGCTTTGTATCCATCCCAATCTGACCCCTAGGTGTTTAAGATGTCTCACCCCCTACTTCATTGGGTATCTCTACTAGCAGCTCTATGAGTCCATAGAAACATAGAATTTGATGGCAGATAAGGACCGCTTGGCCCACCTAGTCTGCCCATTTCCCTACCTAATGGATAAGCTGCAGATCCTAGTTAACCAATAGCCTACTTCCCCCCTACCCTCCACTAGAATTGCCTTATGTCTGTCCCATGCATTCTTGAATTCCCCCACTGCTTTTGACTCCACAACCTCCTCAGGAAGACTGTTTCATGCATCCGCAACTCTCTCTGAGTAAACATACCTCCTCACATTACCTCTGAGCAGTCCCCCCTCTATCTTCAAATTGTGCCCCCTTGTTCTGGCACATCTCTTTTTCTGAAAGATGCTACCCTCTTGGACTTTGTTCATTCCCTTGAAGTACTTGGAAGTTTCTATCATGTCCCCCCTCTCCCTCCTTTCCTCGAGGATATACATATTAAGCTCCTTTAGTCTCTCTTCATATGTCTTCTGGTGCAGACCCTGCACCATTTTGGTTGGCCTCCTCTGAACAGCCTCCACTCTGTCTATGTCTCTGCAGAGATGGGGTCTCCAGAACTGCACACAGTACTCCAGATGGGGTCTCACCAACTGTCTGTACAGAGGGATAATAACTTCCTGTTTTCTACTGGTGATGCCTCTCCCTATGCATCCCAGTATTCCCCAGCCCTCCTTATTGTCTTCTCACATTGCTTGCTTACCTTTAGGTCATCTGATATAACTATCCCCCAGGTCCCTTTCCATTTTTGTTGTTGTCAGTATCTCACCCCCCCACTGTGTACTCTTCCCCTGGGTTTTTGTTTCCCATGTGCATTACTTTGTGCTTCTTTGCATTTAATCTAAGCTGCCATACATTTGACCATTCCTCCAACCTTGCCAAGTCCCTTCTCATCCTTTCCACCCCACCTTGTGTATCAATCCTGTTTCAGATCTTTCTGTCGTCTGCAAGGAGACATACTTTTCTTTCCAATCCCTCTGCATTGTCACTTATAAAGACATTAAAAAGGACTGGTCCCAGTACTGAACCTCGTGGTACCCCACTAGTAACCCCCCTTTCTTCACTGTGGACTCCATTTACTACTACCATTTACATTTTTTTTATATAACACATTCATTACAGTGTACACAATTCATACCTGTTTCGGTATTTTCATATCACTTTATGATTCACTTAGTGCTTTCAGAGTTCAGCCTCAATTTACTCTGTTCCTAATAAAAACAAGTTTTATTATAATACCATTCCTTGCATGTCTAGTGTTTAATCATTTGTATATATATATATATATAACAAAACTTACTATGTTATCTTAAAATTTAGATATACATAAGTTAGGTCCTGTTTGTCCAGCTTGTTTTCAGATTTATCATCTAAAACTTCATTTTTATTTAGAACCCCTATAAAAGGATTTAAATATGTTATTTTAGAAAACTAAATTATGTTTTTTTAATATCCATCTTTATTAAAGAGATAAACTCTTTTATAATATCTTTACCTAATGATATAGCATTATTACTGAGTCTTCTTATATTACATTCATTAGTGTTTCTATCATCGGTGTTATATAAAAAAATATAAAAAAGTTTAAAAGGTATCAATTAAGTTGCAAGTTCCTAAGGGTAAAGATACAAGTCTCATTAATGTAACCAAAATATAACTTAAGAATAGAATTTTGTTGTCTGGTGATAGTGAGGTATCTTTATGACTGTATATTAATGAAGTTTATACAAAAAAACAAGAATATCATTATGAGAAATTTTATGATTTTATTATTTGTTTATGTCTAGAATCAGCACTGTATTATAAATCTGGCCTGAAGAAGTGATGTGAAACTACGAAACTGTAGCCGGTTGAACATGTTTGGTGCGAAGCTATAAGAAGAATAAAAGATTTTTTAAGTTTTTATGGACTTTTTGGACTGTAGTCTTACTGATTTATGATTGAGTTCTAGATTTTTGCCTATAGTTAGATGGTCCAGATGTACAGATATTAAACAGGGCAACCTACAGTGGCATGAAAAAGTATTTGCCCCCTTCCTGATCTTCTCTATTATGGCATATTTGTCACACTGGATGTTTTCAGGTCTTTAGACAAAATGTAATATTAGATAAAGGGAACCTGAGTGAACAAATAACACTTGTTTTTTTTTAATTTCACTTATTTAATGAAAAAAAGTTAACCAACACCAATTGGCACTGTGTGAAAAAGTAATTGCCCCCTTACACTTAATAACTGGTTACGCCACATTTAGCTGCAATGACTGCAACCAAACACTTCCTATAATTCAATATCAGTCGCTCACATCGCTGTGGAGGAATTTAACCCACTCTTCCCTCGCAGAACTGCTTTAATTCAGTAACATTTGGTAGGTTTTCGAGCATGAACTGCTCGTTTGGGTCCCACACAGCATCTCTATTGGTTTAAGTCTGGACTTTGACTAGGCCACTCTAAAACTTTAATTTTACTTTTTAGCCATTCTGATGTGGATTTGCTTTTGTGTTTTGGATCATTGTCTTGCTGCATGACCCAACTACGCTTCAGCTTCAGCTGACAGAAGGATGACTGGACATTCTCCTTAAGAATTTTCTGGTACAGAGCAGAATTCATGGTTCCTTTAATTATGGCAAGTCATCCAGGTCCGTAGAAGCATCCCCACACCATCACACTACCACCACCATGTTTGACTGTTGGTATGGTGTTCTTACTGTGGGATGCTGTGTTTGCTTTATGCGAGACATTATCGGATCCATGTTGTCCAAAAGTTCCACTTTGGACTCATCTGTCCACAGAACATTTTCCCCAAAGGCTTGTGGATCATCCAGGTGCTTCTTGGCAATGAGAGACGAGCATTTATGTTCTTCTTGGTTAGCAGTGGTTTCCTGCTACCTCACATGAAGCCCATTTTTTGCCCAGTCTCTTTCTGATTGTGGAGTCATGAACATTGACCTTAGCTGAGGCAAGAGAAGCCTGCAGTTCTTGGATGTTGTTTTAGGATCCTTTGAGACTTCTTGGATGATTTTACATCTGCTCTTGGAGTAATTTTGGCAGGCCGCCACCCTGGGAAGGGTCACTACTGTTCCAAGAGTTCTCCATTTGGAGATTATGGCTCTCACTGTGGTTTGATGGAGTCCCAGAGCCTAGAAATAGCTTTGTAACCCTTTCCAGACTGATAGAGGGCAACAAAATGTTTCTCTGATCTTTCAGGAACTTCCTTTGATCATGGCATAATGTGCTTGTTGAATCTTTGTGCTGGCAATGTGACTCTGATGGTAAGGGCCAAAATAAGTGAGGTTTATATTGAGCAGGGCTGGCTGTAATCAAGCCTGGCTGTGTTCAATCAGCTGACTCTAATTATCCCTTTAATTGGGTTGATTTAACTAGGGGGCAATTACTTTTTCACACAGTGCCAGTTGGTGTTGGTTAACTTTTTTCATTAAATAAATGAAATAAGTAAAAAAAAAAAAGTGTTATTTGTCCACTCAGGTTCCCTTTATCTAATATTATATTTTGTCTAAAGACCTGAAAACATCCAGTGTGACAAATATGCAATAATAGAGAAAATCAGGAAGGGGGCAAATACTTTTTCACGCCACTGTATACCAATTGAGTATAAAACAAAGTGTGGCTGAGTTTTCACATATTGCACCTATATTCGAAAGGGATTCTGAGGGTGTGGCTTAGATTCACTAAATAACACTCATGAGAAAGAAAGAAAGAAAGAAAGAAAGAAAGAAAGAAAGAAAGAAAGAAAGAAAGAAAGAAAGATGGATGTTCATGTGCGCGGCCTAGTGTCCACAGATGCACTTTGGGAATTTGGGAAGAAGATGTTTCTGTTTTCTTCATGAACTGTACTGCAATGCAAGGAGAGTTCATGGATTTTTGTACCTGTCCAGCCTCGACCAACCCTTGGGGGTCCACTTCAGCTTTATTTGACATCTTTGAATAAAGCCATACTGCACAATCCCTGTCACTGTTATGGACATTCTGATTCATTGCTTCTGGTTGTGTGGATTTACTGGGGTCCCCTTCGCAGGTTAGATCAAGCATATGCCTAGCAGCCCCAACCCAGGACCTAGGTTGTGTTTTTACACAGGGTTCAAGTTGTTTGTTTCTGTACCCCCACCCCTTTCTTCTTCTAGACAATGAGACAGGTATACATCCTAACACCAAGGGTGGTACCTACCTTTTCAGTAAAGTAAATAGTATGCCAGTATAAGGGCACCAGTTTAGCATAGTAAGTGTTACAATAAATGGGGTGTGTGCACACTAGTTAAATAAGTGGCCTGGGGGTTAAATGTGTTTTGTAATTTAACTGATTTTATACTGAATAACAGCTTAAATTCACACCTGTTATATTTAGCACTCCAAGCACACCCGACATGTTCATGCCATCTTATTTTCACTGGTGGAACACTAATGCTGCTATTGTATAGTGATTCACTTAATATTCTCTGCCTTTTTATTTTTGCGTTGATATGAAACCAGCAAAAATAGCAAAAATAAAAAGGCAGTGAATATTTCCTGTTATACCGTATTTATTATACTTTTATCAATATTTTTTGTCATTCTTGTATATTTTTGATGTAACTCTATGTATGCTCACAGGGCAACATTAAAATGAGCTAATACTAAACGTACAGTAGTAGTTATACAAATGTTGAATGCTACTACAGTATAATGCAGTTGGAGTAAAAAGAACCACTGCAGTATAACACAGTTGAGGTAAAAAAATGCATTGTATAACATGCATTTTATTTAAATTGTTGTTGCTGTTGTTGTTGGTTTTTTTACCACAACTGCATTACACTGCAGTGCTTTGTTTTACTACAACTGTGCTATAATGCAGTATTGGTCAACTTTTGTATAACTACCACTGTGTATGTTCTGCTTACAAATAAAATGAAAAATGACTTAGTAAGCATACAAGATTGTAGGCACCTGGCAGTAGTCAGTGGTACTGTAGAATCTAACTAGAGTTGCAAAATTAAAGCACCCACCAAAAGAGGAGGTCCACACACGAAAACCATTAACATCTTTCCATTTTATTCATATCCAAACTAACAGACTTGAACCCATGCCATGCCCAAAAATTGACATCAGTAGTAAGCCAACGCCATGTGATTACGTTTCACTCAGTAACTACTGAGCGTCATCAGATAGTTTGACAAATGAATAGATAGTGCATTAAATAGGCTTACCAATTAAATAACACCCAATGAATAATCTTTTGGGTGTTATTTAATTGGTGAGCCTATTTAACTATTTTACAACTGATTTCAATTTTTAGGCGTGGCATGGGTTCAAGTCTGCTAGTTTGGATATGAATAAAATGGCAAGATATTAACCATTTTCATGTGTGGATTTCCTTTTTTGGTGGGTTCTTTAATGCTGCAACTTAATTTCTATTTTTTATAGCACCACCATGTTTTCCTGGTGCTTATGATTCTTTCAGCAGAATATAACTAAGAAGATAACAGTGCAGCATTAAGGCAGGATCAGGAATTTCAGGAAGGACAGCATGGTAGTACATAAGGTACTTAACGATGTAGTACAGGACAGGTCAAAAAACAAGCAGACAGGCAGCTGGGTTGTGGTAACATCTGGATGAAGAAGACAGAGGCCAAGCAGTCTGCTACCATCTGCTGAAAGAAAACAATGGGAAAGCTTAAGAGATGTTCCTTAGTTTAGGTTCTATGGGCACTCTCTTTCATTTCTAATGTGAAGTGCATGCATGTTCAATGGAGAAAAGCACCAGCATACTAATATCATGACTTAGCACAGCAGCAAAGCAGTCAGGCAGGATTTGTTAATGGAAAATGAGGGTATAATGAAGATCTTAGGAATCCATGTTTTCCAGTTCAGGATCTACAGGCACTCTGTATATTGAATCTATAAATCTGGCTTGCTTCAGCTGATGTTCTGAAAGGTGTTACTGCTAAATCAGTTTCAGGGTTTTGAGTTGTTTACTAGAATGAGAAAAGTGGAAACATTCTTTTCACAGTACTTATTAAGCTGCCCTCAAGGCTGTATCTGTTTGTTTTTTTTCACAAACATCTGCTCCATTATTGTTTTCTGTCGTAATTGCACCATAGTCTTTGGCTCTTAATCCTGCTGTCAAGATATGAGAGATTAGCAACTTAACTGAACTGATCCTGCAATTCAACCAAGATGCGGCAGGGGGTGCAGCCTTATAACCCAGGAGCCTTATCTCATCAGATCTCAGAAGCTAAGCACTGTTGGGGCAGGGGCTCATCTGTAGTAGGATGGCAGACCTCCACTGAAGACCAAGTGTTGTAGTTAGTAGTGTTGGTAGCTCTGCAGGGGGCTCACTTCCCTTAGTTAAAAGTAACCATACTGATATTCCAACATGGTGTTTAGTGGATACGGTGCTGTTGGGGGTGATGTCTTTCAGAAATTATGTCAAACTGAGATCCCATGTACCTGCTTTGGTGGATGTTAAAGATCCCCTAACGCTTCTCACAACAGGCATTTGTCAATGTAGAATGTTTCCTTGCATGGTTTATGTGGCAGGGGTGTATTGTGTTAGTTGAACTTCTGATAGGAGGAAAAGCCTGCCTGAACTATGTTTTGACAAGCTGTCCTCTTACTTCTATAGATTACCACATGGCTTGCTTTAAACAATTTGTACCTGAGCATGCGTATCAAAATTGCAACGAATAGGTATAACTTTGTCATTTTTTCATACTTGGATCCCAAATGTTGAACATTGTCTTCTTATCACCCCACCTCATGAACCCATAGGTGAAAATTCTCAAATCCATGGGAAAACGGCATTCCGCACCACAGGTGCGAAAACTCATTTTGGACAAGATGTGAAAAATGATAGCTGTACTGTTCATGAGGTGTTGTGATAAAATGGCTATCTTGAAAAGTTGGAGTGAAACTAATCAAAATGACCAAATCTACATGTGTGCACAGAAAATTTTGAATGACCGTGTGTAACTCAGCCATTTTTAGGATTTTTGTAACCAGATTTTCAACATGGGACCCCCACTTCATGAAGCGTACTACTGTCATTTTGTTCATTGGTCCCAAAAGGTGATTTTGCACAGTGACCGCACCATGGAAACATAGAAACATATACTTTGATGGCAGATAACAACTGCTTGGCCCACCTAGTCTGCCCATTTCCCATCCTATTGGATAAGCTGCAGACCCTAGTTACCCAGCAGCCTACTTTCTCCTAACCCCCTCCTACCCCCCACTGTAATTGCCTTATGTCGGTCTCATGCATTCTTGAATTCCCTCACTGTTTTTGACCCCATGACTGCCTCAGGAAGGCTATTCCATGCATCCACCACCCTCTCCATGAAACAAATACTTCCTCATGTTGCCCCTGAGCCATCCCCCTCTATCTTCAAATTGTGCCCCCTTGTTCTTGCGCATCTCTTTTTCTGAAATATGTACCCTCTTGGACTTTTTTGATTCCCTTGAGGTACTTAAAAGTTTCTATCATGCCCCCTTCCCTGCTTTCCTCAAGGGTATACATATTAAGCTCTTTTAGTTGTGCTTCATATAGCTTTTGGTGCAGACCCTGCACCATTTTGGCTGCCCTCCTCTGGACTGCCTCCATCCTATGTCTTTGCGGAGATGGAGTCTCCGGAACTGCATGCAGTACTCCAGATGGGGTTTCACCAACTGTCTGTACAGAGGGATAACAACTTCTTGCTTTCTACTGGTGATGCCTCTCCCTATGCATCCCAGAATCCCCCCAGCCTTCCTTACTGCCTTCTCACATTGCTTGCCTACCTTAAGGTCATCTGGAATGAGTGCCCCCATGTCCCTTTCCAGTTTTGTTGTTGTTAATACCTCCCCCAATTGTGTACTCTTCCCTGGGTTTTTGTTTCCCAGGTGTATTCCTTTGCACTTCTTTGCATTGACAATAAATTGCCATACTCTTGACCATTAGTCCAACCTTGCCAAGTCCCTTCTCATCCTTTCCACCCCTCGTTGTGTATCAGCCCTGTTGCAGATCTTTGTGTCTTCTGCAAAGAGACATACTTTTCCTTCCAGCCCCTCCGCAATGTTACCTATAAAGACATTAAAGAGTACCAGTCCCAGCACTGAACCCTGTGGTACCCCACTAGTAACTCCCCTTTCTCCAGAGTGTGCTCCATTCACTATTACCCTCTAAATCCTGTTGTCCAGTTAATTTGTTACTCAGGCAACCACCCTGGGACCCACTCCCAGGCTGGCTAACTTGTTTATTAATCTTTTGTGTGGTATTGTGACAAATGCCTTGCTAAAGTCTAAGTAGGCCATATCTACAGCCCCTCCCTGGTCTACTACTTTGCTCACCCAGTCAAACAAATCTATTAGATTTGTCTGACATGACCTTCCCACTGTGAATCCATGCTGCCTTGGGTCCTGTGTCCTGCTGGCCTCTAGGTACTAGACAATTCTTTCTTTCAGAAGTGATTCCATCATTTTCCCTACCACTAAGGTCAAGCTAACAGGTCTGTAGTTTCCTGAATCTGCCTTGCTCCCGCTCTTGTGAAGGGGGATCACATCCACCTTCTTCCAGTCCTTGGGTACCACACCATCCTCCCATGATTTATTAAAAAGGGTAGTCAGTGGTGTCACTAGGTCTCCCCTTAGTTCTTTTAGAATTCTGGGGTGAATCCCATCAGGTCCCATTGCTTTGTCCACCCTGAGTTTTAAGAGTTCTTTCAGAACCCTTTCTTTTGTGAATGAACTGGTATTGACCCCACTGCCCAGAATGCTTCTATTGTTTGGTTTAGGTAATCCCCTCTTCTTCTTTTGTGAATACTGAGCAAAAGTGTTCATTCAGTATCTGCCTTTTCACTGTTGCTCTCTGCCCACCTCCCCTCCCCTTTATTAAGCCTCACTATACCTCCCTTGGTCTTTCTTCACTCCCTAATGTATCTATAAAAGGTTTTATCCCCCTTCTTAACTGAGCTAGCTATCCTGTCCTCTGTTTGGGCCTTTGCTATCCTGACTGCTACCCTGCTTCCCTCTGCTTTAACTGATATAGTTCTCTGTCCTGCTCCTTCTGTGATTCCTTATACTTCCTGAATTCTATCTTTTTCTCCTTAACCCTTCTTGTTACCTCTTTTGAGAACCATAATGGTTTTTTACTTCATTTTGTTTTCTTTATTCATGTCACATAAAGGCTTGTTGCCTCTATGATGGCAGTTTTGATTTTTCTCAATTGTTCTTCCAGCTCTCCTTCCTGCCCATTTGCTAGTGCATTCCTTAAGCACAACCCCATTTTGCCAAAGTCAGCCCTTCAAAAGTCCAGTACCCTCACTTTTGTATGGCTTGACTCCATGGTTGTGTTTATTGTGAGCCACACTGTGTAGTGGTCACTTGTTCTCAGATGGCTACCCACTTCTAAATCCGTGATCCTCTCTCCATCACCATTTGAAAGTACCAGGTCTAAGATTGCTCCCTACTGAGTGGGTTACAACACTAGCTGTCTGAGGCATGCCCCCTGTAGGGCATCGAGAATGACCCTACTCTTGGATGTGGCTGCAGTAACTGTGCTCCAGTTAACATCTGGCATATTCAGGTCCCCATCAACAATATCTCCCCTTTTTCTGCCATTTTGAGGATGTCTTCTATCATTTTCTTGTCTATTTCCTCCCCCTGAGATGGGAGTCTGTATACAATCCCTGTACGGATTGTGGTGCCACTACCTGTCTCCAAGGTGACCCACAGTGCCTCCTGTCCTCCCCATTTACCCTTTAGTTCTGTTGCTTTGATCCCTTCCCTTATGTAGACAGCTGGTCCTCCTCTTCTTTTACTTTCCCTGTCCCTCCTGTAGATTGTGTACCCCGGTGTGTTGACATTCCAGTCATGGTTCTCCATGTACCATGTTTCTGTGACTGCCACAACATCCAGGTGTCCCTCTTCCATCAAGGCCACCAGCTTGGAAAGCTTGTTATCCAGACTACGGGCATTGGTACTCATTGCCCTCCATTTTATTATGGCCTTACCCTTTTTTGCCCCATCCCTGCCCTTACTGCCTTTGCCTTTTTCTCCATTTACCACCGTCCTGCTACCTATCAACCTCTGTACCTTAGTGTTTACCTCACTAACTATCCTGTTTTGTGGGGGGAGGCTTGGAATTTCCTGCATCATATCAGTGTCACAAGTGAGAAAACACATTTTGAACAGGATGTGAAGAATGGCAGCTGTACTGTTCATGAGGGGGTGTGATAAAATAGCAATGTCATGAATTTTGAGTGAAAATATTTAAAACTGCTGAAATTATACATAGATACATAGACGGTGTCGGCAGATAAGGGCCTATGGCCCACCCAGTCTGCCCATTTGAGCTTGTAAGTTCAGTTTATGTTTTCCTAGAAGTCTGTTGCCCCTTACCCCTGACCTCCAGAATTCCTTTATGTCTATCCCATGCATTCTTAAATCCCGTGATTGTTTCAGCCCCCACCACTTCCTCTGGCAGGGTGTTCCACTTGTCCACCACCCGTTCTGTGAAGAAATTCTTCCTCATGTTTCCTCTGAATCATCCTCCCTCCAACTTCATCCCATGCCCTCTAGTTCTGGAACATCTTTTTCACTTAAAAATAGTGTATTCCTGCACCCTGTTCCTCCCTGTGAGATACTTGTATGTCTCTATCATATCCCCTCTCTCCCTCCTCTCCTCCAGGGAGTACATGTTCAGTTCCTTCAACCTGTCTTCATAGGACTTGTGATGCAATCCATGCACCATCTTTGTTGCCCTCCTCTGAACCTTCTCTACCCTGTCTATGTCCTTACGTAGGTATGGTCTCCAGAACTGTACACTGTACTCCAGGTGGGGCCTCACTAGTGTCTTGTATAGTGGAATTATGACCTCCTTTTCCTGCTGGTGATGCCCCCTGCCTATACATCCCAAGCATCCTATTTGCTTTACCTGCTGCCTTGTCACACTGTTTCCTTACCTTGAGGTCATCAGAGATGATAACCCCAAGATCCCTTTCCTGCTTGGTGCATGTTATTTCCTCACCCCCCAACTGATATATTATGCCAGGGTTTTTGTGCCCCATATGCATTACCTTGGACTTCTTTGCATTGAATTTCAACTGCCAAACCCCTGACCATTCTTCAAGTTTCTGCAGGTTCCTTCTCATTCTGTCTACACCCTCTGGTGTGTCTACTCTGTTACAGAGCTTTGTGTCATCAGCTTAACAGTGAAATTCTGCCTTCTAGGTCCTGTGCAATGTCACTGATGAAGATGTTGAATAGGACCGGCCCCAGCACTGATCCCTGTGGTACCCCACTGGTCACTCTTCCCTCTGTGGAGTGACAGCCATTTACCACCACCCTCTGTGTCCTGCCACCCAGCCAGTTACCTACCCACCACACTACTGTCCTGCCCAATTATAATCGTGTGTAGAAAAAGTTCAACGACCGCATGTAACTCAGGCATTTTTTGGCTTTTTTTCCACCAGATTTTGAACATGGGCTTTTTGGGACCCACTCTCATGAACACTGGCACTGTCATTTCGTTAATCAGTCCCGAAAGGTGATTCCATGCAGCGACTGTGAAATCACCTTTTGGGACTGAGTAATGAAATGACAGCACCAGTGTTCATGAGGTAGGGTCCCAAAAACCCCATGTCGAAAATTTGGTGCAAAAATATTGGAAAATGGCCAAGATATCAACATAAGTTGAAAACGCCATTGACAGCCATTATACGGTGTTTACCTTGATTTCTCAGTTTGCAGTTCGGCTTTGAAGAGTGCAGACATGTCCCACCCCACAGAAGATGACAGATGCTGACCTCAGATGGTAAATATAGGACAAAGGGGAGTTGGGGTGGTGGGCTGCTCAGTGAGAGGATCGGGATGGGTGAGGGGGATGGGGAGACGATGAGGGACCATTTTCTTTTGTTACAGGCTTAAAAAAATACACCGGGGGACAGTTTTCTTTTTTTCTTTACAGGGTATGAAAATGTATATTTCGGGACACTGGGAGTGGGCTCCCCAGTGTCCCATGGGGGGTGTACTGTTCATAATGCTGACTAGTGGATTGGGCACCCTGATATCAGCATGGGGATGGGGAATGGAGGGTGCGGAGTCAACAGCATGCAGTGGGGGGAAGTAGGAGGTCAAATGCTGTCTGCCTCTGGACTGCAACACAACAACAACAGGCCGTGATGGGGAACAGAGGGAGTGGGGCAGAGAGCATGCAGAGGGAGGGAGTGGGAGGGTTCAGTTGTGCTGCCAGGACAGGGAACAGAGGGAACATGGCAGACAGCATGCAGAGGGAGGGAGCGAGAGGGTTTATTTGTGCTGCCGGGATGGGGAACAGAGGGAACGGGGTGGAGATCATAGTGGAGGGAGGCAGCAGGAGGGTTCAGTTGTGATGCTGGGATGGGAACAGAGGGAGCAAGGTGGACTGTGTGGAGAGGGCGGGAGCGGGAGGGTTTAATTGTTATGCCAGGATGGGGAACCGAGAGTTGGGCTGACAGCACTATGCAAATTAAAGAAATGAAGCTCTCTCATTGGAGCGCTTAATTTCTTTCAACTAGAGAATGGCTTCCAGCTGTGAAACTCAGACTAATGTCACAGTCTGGTTGCATGCTTATTGGTCTGTGAGGGATGACCCCACTGTAGAGCGCTCTGCATTGGACTCATCCCTGGCACCCTCTGGAATGTCATTCTACCACAAGATGTTTCTTGTGCAAGCACAAGGAAACATACAAAGTAGGGAAGTTTCCCCAGCATCCAAATTTCCCTCATTCTATAAAACCACAAGCAGATTAACCTGCTTCAGTCAGTTGGTTTGCATCTATATCCCTTCCCCCACCAGAAAACAGGAAATTGTTCTCCTTTTCTGGCCAACAAAAACTAAGTAGGTAAACAAACAAATATTTCAGTGTGAGGCCTGGGGCTACTGTTATCCTACATGTCAGTTTTGTTTCAAATAAAACTGAAGTACAAATGATTATAGCACTCCCACAAAGCTGTCACTGCCTGTAGTCTAGAATGTACCCACTGCTTCATCTATGTGTTAGGAGTTATAGGAACCTTTGTGCAGAATGATTTGTGTAATAAACTGGGAAATCCTCTAAACACTTTCTCATAGAAACATGGCATATCAGTGTGAGACAAAATGTTTCTGGATTATGCAGTGTTTCAACATTTGCCATTAACTTGGGAAAACCTGTTCTAAAGATGCAGTACATGAGAAGAAAGAAGAGCAGAACAAGGTTTGCTGTGAGCATTGCAACTGCACTGTTAATTCCTGAACTTCGTCATGAGCATCTGTAAGGTTCTGGTGATGTACAGAATAATTTCCAATAAGCACAGCTGTCAGTGCCAGAAACCTGTGTGTGCTGTTGATCGGTTTTTATTGTTGGATCATAATGCTTGAGGCACTCTCCATTGGAGTCCTTTCATCATTACACTACAGGCAACATTACCTCTTTTCTTCCACCTTTCTTTCTTTCCTCATGGCTCACCAGCTAAAACATCCTTTTGCTACCACTAGTGCCAAATACCCAACCTCGGAGTTCCTCCTTGCTGTTTCTCAGCTAATGCATTGGGGGCACTGACACACTACTGCATTGTCCCCTCCAATTGCTACACCAAAAGTGGGGTCCTGCCTTCAGCTCTTTGGTAGCATCTTTAATGAAATATAGCCACCCATTGAAGAGCTCCTTCTGAAGCCATCATAGGGGACCCAGAGGTAAGAGCCTGAGCTGAGATGGGAGAAGGGGGAAACAGCATCTTTCTAACTGGAAGCCATTTTTCCCCTTTTGTCCCATCTAGCAAGACTTTGTCATGTGTTATCAGGTATCAGCATACCTGACACACCAGTGCCGATACAAGTGTTAGGACAACTGACACACCAATGCCCATATTATCCCCTCCCATTGCTTATCGCTGGCTCCCAAGACTGCATCACCACCTGTGGCCACCCAGGTGGTGGTACTGCAGCAGGACACACATTCCTCCCTACTCAGAGTATTTGGGCATTCTCTAGATGTTTAGTCTTCTTTCTCTCCTGCTGGAAGTACAGCAGGACATACATCCCTCTTTACTCAAAGTATTAGAACATTCTCTGGATGTTCAGTCCTCTTCCTCTCTTGCTGGTAGTGCAGCAGAACACACATTCCTCCCAACCCAGAGTATTAGATCATTCTCTGGATGTTCAGTCCCCTTTCTCTCCTGCTGGTAGTGAAACAGGACACACATTTTTCCCCACTCAGCATTTGAGAACTTTCCCTGTATGCTCAGTACTCATCCGGTCCTGCTGGTAGTGAAGCAGGACACACATTCCTCCCCACTCAGAGTATGAGAGCATTCTCTGGATGTTCAGTCCTCTTCCTCTCATGCTGATAGTGCAGCAGGACACATATTCCTCCCTTCATAGAGTATTTCAGCATTCTCTGGATGTTCAGTCCTCTTCCTCTCCTGCTGCTAGTGCAGTAAGACACACATTCCTCCCTACCCAGAGTATTGAAGCATTTTGTGGATGTTCAGTCCTCTTCCTAACCTGCTGGTAGTGCTGCAGGACATACATTCCTCCCAGCTCAGAGTATTGGAGCATTCTCTGGATGCTCAGTCCTCTTCCTCTCCTGCTGGTAGTACAGCAGGACACACATTCCTGCCTACCCAGAATATTAGAGCATTCTCTGGATTCTTAGTCCTCCTCCTTTCTTGCTGGTAGTGCAGCAGGACACACATTCCTCCCTACCCAGAGTATTAGCGCATTTTCTGGATGCTCAGTCCTCTTCCTCTCTTAATGGTAGTGCAGCAGGACACACATTCCTCTCTACCCGGAGTATTAGAGCATTCTCTGGATGCTCAGTCCTCTTCCTCTCCTGCTGGTAGTGCAGTAGGACACACATGCCTCCCTTCATAGAGTATTTCAGCATTCTCTGGATGTTCAGTCCTCTTTCTCTCCTACTGGTAGTGCAGCAGGACACACATTCCTCCCAACCCAGAGTATTGGAGCAATCTCGGGATGTTCAGTCCTTTTCCTGTCCTGCTGATAGTGCAGCAGGACAGACATTCCTCTCTACCCAGAGTATTAGATCATTCTCTGGGGTTCATTCCTCTTCCTCTCCTGCTGGTAGTACAGCTGGACATACATTCTTCCCTACCCAGAGTATGAGAGCATTCCCTGGATGCTCAGTCCTCTTCCTTCTCGTGCTTGCCCTCAGACGATCCATGAACCTGGGTCACTGCCTTCGTTAGTGACAGCTCTGCTCCTGTGCTGATGAGCAGGCAGCATTACCTTCTTTCTTACATTCTTATAAGGTTACACTTAGTCCATTGTATTCATTTGGAAATCGTTCGGCGCTTTATGGAATCACAGGTAAAATACAGCAGTGCTATGAAGAGCAGTAAACCCTGAAGCGGGAGCAACAAAGAGATAAAGTTAAGTCCCCCTGGTTTGTGACTACTGCAATGACTTTTGGGGGTGGAAGTAACTGTAATGGATAACAAATGCAAAAGCAGAAGAGACAAACAGAGAAGTAGAAAAAAAGCTTTACAGTTGAACCTAAAAATGTATATGACATGAAAATAGCCATGTTCATCCTCCAAATGAAAGGGAGAGAGAGAGAGAGAGAGAGAGAGACAGAGAGTGAGAAATAAAAAAAAAAAACCTCAGCTGTTTCTCAAGTAAAACATGAGACTATGTACACTAACACCAATAAAGAATCATATAAAGCTGCTTCAGCAGTTCAGCAAACACAGCTGATAAAATAAACCATGTGATCAGAAGCAAATACACTGTTTTAAGTGTTTGACTTCAAAACGATCTTGTTCAAAAATGATCCTTGTGTAACCAGGCAGCCCAAGGACATGGCTATGAAACACAAAAGTTAATTGTTACCTCCCTGTAGTTCCTGTACTACAAAACAAAAAGGGAGGGATTAATACCAGAACTGAATAGCTATTATTCTATGCTATGTCTGAAAGGGTAGTAGATTCATATCAAAATACAAATGAAACTATCCTTTGTATTCTTTCCAAAGAAAACAAACTTACTCTCCACTATCCCTTAAAGGAAAACCACCCTCTTGTATCTTAAAAATGTATTTTCCATGTCAACAGACCTTGTTTCCTGCAGCTGTTGGGGATATATGTGTTTGCTTTAGTTTGTTTTCATTTTTCATACTAATCCCCAGTAACTGTCCTGGAGGTCTTCAATTTATGGTTGTTACAATCTCATTGTCCATGAGAGCTCCATTAGCATATGAGAATGTGATGTCACAGCAATCATTTGTACCCTATATCTCGATGTTGAAAGTACAAATATCCTGGAAAAACTCTCCAGAAACACACAAACTGAATGCAATTTAAACAGAAACCCCCCAACGCTACCTGAAGGTAAATGTGGTATTTCATGCCTTGCTGCAACTTGTTTTGTTGAAATCTAATTAAGCAGACAGGCATACTGTGGAGTCTAAAGGGTGCTGACACATTGTGTTCTCATATGCTAATGCAGCTCTCAGGGACAACGAGATTTCAGCAACCTGAAAATAGAGACCCCAGGATAGTTACAGGGACTAGTAGGAACAGTGAAAAGAAACTAAAGCAACCACATATAGCGTTAACAGCTAAACAAAAATAGTTGTTGACATAGAAATGAAATTTACAATAAATAAGGATGTAGTTTTCCTTTGAATGCAGTTATGTATCACTTTAACCTGGCTACTGGGGTTCAGTCCAACTTTCTAAGGTACTAGCAGTTAATGTCAGTGAGGTCTAGCGGTTAGAGCACAGGCTTGGGGACTGGGAGATCACAGGTTCAAACCCAGCTAGAGCCAAATACTCATTGTGTGACCTTGGGCAAGCCATTTAATCTCTCAGTGCTCCAGTTTACCTGACTGCAGAAATGGTTAGAAGAAGGACCCCACTGAAAATGAGATGCTGCAACTCTGTTGGGTTATTCTGGGTAAATACATTGTAGAAAAAAATGAATCAATAAAACTGTCTTACAACTTTGTCTTTTATCAGCTGGAGACACAATAGAAGCTACTGTTTATTTAAAAAGTAATCATGAAGCTTTGAAATAGTAATCAACTGAAGCATAATGCCTTCCAGGATTTCCATGCCATTTATTATAACCCATGGGCCATTATTTAATATTCTTTGCTCTTCTAGTGGAAAATTAAAGCAATTTTCCATTCTCCTTTGTGTAACTGTCAGTCCAATTATGAGTTCAATGACAGGTACAAGGAAATGCCTGAAGGATAGGATTAACTGTGATGGTGGTTTCAATTCTTATTTCTTTATAACCAGTGGATTATCTACAGTGCATAAAAAGCTATTGCTGCACAAACTTGCTGACAAAGATCCATGTTGAAATAAAACCCTCCCACTGTTCATATGTAAGAGAAAGAGAGATGTGGAACCATATATGATGCAATAATTATTGTGGTATTTCCTTTTTTTCTTCTTCTACCCTGTCTATATAAGTATGGAAAAATGGGTTCAGAAAAGCTCTGAATCCACTCCAAACTGGCCAGTGCTAGACTGCCAAACCCAACCTCCTGCTCTGAGATGTTTAACAAGACTAATTACAGTGGGTAATTAACATGTGCAGTAGTTATATGTAGAATATTTGCTAACTACTTTTTCCATAAAGGTTTAGAAGGGTTTTGAAAGCTTATAAGACAGGATGGGTAAATAAAACCTGATCTTGCCTAAGCTAAGATGTCTGGGAGGGGACCTGCAAAAAACATATAAAATTACCATAGATGTGGGCTGGCCTGTTGGTACAGTGTCAAGTCTGTCTCTTGCAATGCTGGTAACCCAGTTGTGTTAGAGGGCCAGCACAAAGAGGACTGAGCATCCCATAGGATGTACTGTTCCACTGGGAAAGGAAGTTAGTGTCTTGCACTATTATACTGCCACCTAGGTGACCACAGATGGCATTGCAGCAAGGACTTCTGGCATTTTCGGGGGGGGGCATGCCAATGCTGGACAATCAGACATACCTGCTCCTCTTCTCCTCTGTTCATCACTTGCACATTCTCGGGAGAGAGAAGAAAATATTTAAAAGGACACCCCCCCATAGGTGGCATTCTGAGGGGATTATGGAGAGGAGGTGACCTGGGGCCCTAAGGCAGGCTTTATGATGAAGTTCTGAGATTGGGTAGCAAGAATCGTGGCTAGATTTAAGGATGTTCTAATGGAGGGTAATTAAACAGGGAAAATGTGTTAAAAATATGTAACAGAAGTAAGGGGCTTAATGAAAACCAGGTCTTCTTTAAATTGCTGGGAGACAGACAACTGGCACCAGTTCAGAATCAAGAGGTCAGAAACAAGCATTTGTCAATGCCGAATGTTGATTGCATTGATATGTTGAGCTCGCTCACTGCCCCTCTGTCACTCGCTCAGTCTATTTCTCCCGGTGCTGCAGGCTGCTGTTTTGTACTGGGCTCCTGCCTGTGTTGGCACCTTGTTCTGCCCACTAAGAAATCCGCAGCTGTCCCAACAGAGCTCCATTGAGGTGGCTCACTCCCCCCCTCTCTCACTCGCTCATTCTGTGTCTCCTGGCACAGCAGGCTGCCCTTTTGTACTGGTCTCCTGCCTCTGTTGGTGCCTTTTTCTGCCTACAAAGAAATCTGCAGCAGTCCCGACAAAGCTCCATTGAGCTCGCTCACTCCCCTTCCCTCACTCGCTCATTCTGTTTCTGCCGGTGCTGCAGGCTGCCCTTTTCTATTGGGCTCCTGCCTGCATTGCTGCCTTCTTCTGCCCACAAAGAAATTTGCAGCAGTTACAATAGAGCTCCATTGAGCTCGCTCACTCCCCCTCTCTCACTCGCTCATTCTGGTTTCCACACCACTGCAGACTGCCCTTTAGTACTGGGCCCCTGTGTGCATTGCTGCCTTTTTCTGCCCACAAATAAATCTGCAGCAGTCCCAACAGAGCTCCGTTGAGCTCACTCACTCACTCCCTCCCCCTCCCTCACTCACTCATTCTGTGTCTCCTGCCACTGCAGGCTGCCCTTTTGTATTGGGCTCCTGCCTGCATTGGTGGCTTATTCTGGCCAGAAAGAAATCTGAAGCAGTCCTGACACAGCTCCATTGAGCTCTCTCACTCACTCATTCCATTTCAGCTGCGCTGCAAGCTGGTCTTTTGTACTGGGCTCCTGCCTGCACTGCCACATTTTCTGCCCACAAAGAAATCTGCAGCAGTCACAACAGAGCTTCGTTGAGCTTGCTCACTACCACTCTGTCACTCACTTGTTCTGTTTCTCTTGGCACTGCAGGCTGCGTTTGTGTACGGGGCTCCTGGCTGCGTTGGCACCTTTGTCTGTCCACAAAGAAATATGCAGCTGTCCCGACAGAGCTCCGTTGAGGTCGCTCAGTCTCCTTCTCCCTCTCTCACATGCTCATTCTGTTTGTCCTGGCTCTGTGAGTGGCCCTTTTGTACAGAGCTCCTGCCTGCATTGGCGCCTTTTTCTGCCCACAAAGAAATCCACAGCAGTCCTGATAGAGCTCCGTTGAGCTCACTCAGTCACCCTGTCTCACTCGCTCGTACTGTTTCTCCCACCACTGCAGGCTGGCCTTTTGTACTGGGCCCTTGCGTGCATTGATGCCTTTTTCTGCCCACAAAGAAATCTGCAGCAGTCCTGACAGCACTCCGGTGAGTTTGCTCTCTCCCCCTCCATCACTCGCTGTCTCATTCTGTTTCACCCAGTGCTGCAAGCTGCCCTTTTGTACTGGGCTCTTGCGTTCAGCCCTTTTTCTGCCCAAAACAAATTCACAGCAGTCCTGAAAGAACTTAGTTGAGCTCGGTCACTCCCCCCTCTCACTCATTCGATCTTAATGTGTCCCAAACACTGATTTCCCACAGTGACCATGCTATTCTCTGGCAGGAGTGCAAAAACATATTTTAGCCAGGATGTGAAAAATGGCAGCTGTACTATTCATAAGGAGGTGTGGAAAAATGCCACTGTTGAAAATGTGGCATTAAAATATTACAAAATTGCGAAGTTACAAGGGTGCGTAGAAACACTTCAACGCATGCTTGTAACACAGTCGTGTTATGGAGTTTCATCACCAGATTTTCAACATAGGCATTTTAGGACCTCTGCTCATGAACAGTGCCACTGTCATTTTCTTAATCTGTCCCGAACAGTGATTTCCCACAGCGACCGCGTTATTCTGCACCGGAACTGTGAAAACACATTTCAGTCAGGGTGTGAAAATGACAACTGTACAGCTCATAAGGAGGTGTGAAAAAATGCCACTGTTGAAAATCTGGCATGACAATATTGCAAATTTGTGAAGTTACAAGGGTGCGTGGAAAGTGTGCAATGCACACTTGTAACACAGTCATTTGATGGGCTTTCATCACTGAATTTTCAACATAGGCATTTTAGGACCTCTGCTCATGAACAGTGTCACTGTCATTTCCTTAATCTGTCCCAGACAGTGATTTCCCACAGTGACCACTCTATTGTGTGCGGGAAGTGCGAAAACACATTTTGGCCAGGATGGGAAAAGTGACACCTGTACTGTTCATAAGTAGGTGTGGGAAAATGGCAATGTTGGAAATCTGGAGTGAAAATATTATAATTTTGCGAAGTTACGAGCGTGCGTGCAAACTGCGGAACACACGCTCGTAACACAGTTATTTTATGGAGTATCATTACCAAATTTTCAATGTAGGTATTTTAGGACCTCTACTCATTAACAGTGTCACTGTCATTTTCTTAATCTGTCCTGAACACTGGTTTCCCACAGCGAACGAGCTATTCTGCACCAGAAGTACATAAACACATTTCCGACCGGATGTGAACAATGACAGATGTACTGTTCACAAGGAGGTGTGACAAAATGCCAATGTTGAAAAACTCACATGAAAATATTGCAAATTCATGAAGTTACGAGCGTGTGTAGCAACTGCGCAGCATACGCACGTAAAACAGTCATGTTTTGGATTTTTTCCACCAAATTTGCAACATAGGCTTTTTGAGAGCCCACCTCATGAACAGTGGCAATGTCATTTCATTAATTGGCCCCGGAAGGTGATTCCGCGCAGTGACCACGAAATCACCTTTCAGGGCCGATTAACGCCATGACAGTTCAAGAATTCATGAGGAGGTGTCCCAAAAACCCCATGTTGAAAATTTGGTGCCAAAATTCCAAAACATGACTGAGATGTGCATTAAAGTTGGGAACCCCCCTATTTATTCCATTATACAGCTTACTGGCATTTCCTCAGTTCGTGGTAGGCTTTGAAGAGTGCAGACATGTTCCCGGTCCACTGAAGATCATCGCACTGAGCTCCGGAGGTAAGTATGGGGTGAGGGAGGTGTGGGGAGGCAGAGTGCGCAGTTGTTGGGTGCGGGTTGTGGCAGGGGGGCCAGGGAGACGACTGGGGGACCATTTCCTTTTTTTCAGGTAAAAAAAAAAAGACGTCGCAGGACTGTTTTTTATGTTACAAGGCAATGTGGCATGCTGGGGTGGACTCCCAGCATGCCAAAGGAGTCTTTCTTTGGGAGGTGTAGCAGTAGCCGACTGGGGATTGGGCACCCCTGTTGGCACACAACAAAAGGGGGGTGCTTAGATTATGCCCACGGGGATTGGGCACCCCATTGGCAGACAATAAAAATGGGGAGGGGATTGGTTACAGAATGCCGATGGAGAGTGGGCTCCCCATTGGAAAAATCAACATTGGGGCACTGAAGCCGATGGGGACTGGGGTCCCCGTCGGCACATAAACACGGTGGGGGGTTTATATTGTTTTTGAACATGGCGGCAAGCCACCGCCATGTTCATAAACAATATCAGGGTTTGGGAGATCTGTCCTGCAATGACGGGTCACTCCCTCATTGCAGCGGATGGCTGACGCTGCAATGATGAGGCAGCCCCTGATTGCAGCAGTGAAATTGTCACAAGTTGGTGGCAAGGTTCCAAACTACTGTCGCCAGCAGTGTGCAACGGCATTGGGGGAAGTGGGACATGCCTTTGCAGGCTGTGGGGACATTGGCCACAACAGTGCCATGCCTCCACAACCTGCTTCTGAGCAAGCTGTCCCAATATGTTTCTTGTGCTGTGCACAATCAACATAAAAAAAGGAAGGTGAGGGCTACTATGAATGCAAAAGACTGTATGACCAAACACACATGCACTGCTATGCACAGGTTAGTATGTTTCCTAGAAGAAAAGTGTAAGGCCCACTATGCACAAGATGTTGCATTCCCTTAGGGGCCCTACCCTGAGAGGGCAGAGTTTTGTGCTGGACTATTTTCTTTCTGTGTATCTGTCCTTTTGCTGTTGAATCAATGGCGATAATGCTTTTGTCTGCCTTTCATGCTGTGTTCTGTATTTCTATCTTTAAAAAGTAGTTCTAGTATAAACCTGCAATATGACTTAAATGTCCTGATGATGCTTTAAGAGGCAGCCTGCTGCTGTGCTGAATGAGGAAGGAGGCTGCAGCTTCATTGTGTTTCAGTGTGAATGCAGATTATCACTGAGAGGGATAGTTGTATGACTGACACCGACAATGTCACACTGAAGGATGTGATCGGCTTGTTCAACGGAGATGGGCATGCCAGAGTATTTCCTCCCTTGGGGATGGCTGGAGAGAGTAGCCCAACTAAAAGTTTCCTTGGAAGAGACTATAGTCCTTATAAAGCAGTTAGTCCTTTTGGGAGAGAACAGGAGGGTAAAGAGGGGAACCCCTACCATTATCCATAAGGGTTGGGTTCCTTCGCAGAGTTTAGATGTCCATATAGGTGCCTACAAGCATTTTTCCAAACAGGTTTTAGGCATTAATAACACCTTGTGAAAAGCAGTTATATGCTACTTGCAGTTGGGAAAAGTAAGAGTTCACTAAAGGAAAGACAATCCCTGAGAGGAGAGCAAATGGGAACTTAGAGTGGGGTATAAACTGAGAAAAAGACTGTCCCTGAAAGTTAGCAGTCCATTCAGCTACAATCATTCCCATATTGTTCCTTGTATCTCCAATGTGTCTCCATATTAAGTGGAGTTGTGTTCATCTGAATTACAAGCATAAACCATCGCATTCAGAAAATGAAATATGTTAGTATACATTTTACAACATTTTATGAATGTGCTGCACTGTTTAAACAGCTACTGATGCCTCAAAGAAAACTTTGAAAAACATAGTAATTAGGTACAATTCAGCTTGCATTCCATATATATTCTATATATTTCTCTTCCTCATTATTTATTGCTGAGCAAATTTGCATGAAAACATGAGGCCGGAATTTCAAAGGCCTTAGATTGACGCAAGGTGCTTACGACAAACAGGTCTGACACAAGGGCACCTTGCACCAAGTGGGAATTTGAAAGGCAGCCTGTGTCACACAGCAGGCTGCCTGCACCAAAGTGAGCTAGCGACATCCTTGCACCACGAAAGTGGCTGCAGCATGGAGCAGGGGGCTTGTGGCAGACTCAGACTGCTGCAGCCCTAGAATCTGGAATTTGAAAGAACCCTCCCCGAACCAAGTGCCAAGTACCCTTAGACCAGTGAGGAGCTGGTCTAAGGGGACTTAGACAGCTCCTGGGGGGTCATCCTGGAAGTGCCACCATGTGGCCCACCCTGATCGGTCCCTGGTGGGCGATCCTTGGTGGTCTGGTGGTCCCCCCTGCCCCCATCATGGTCCCCGACACCCATGTCCAAGTGTCCTGCCAACCCCCCACCCATCTAAGCACTCCACACCCTCATGCCGATCCGGTGACTGACCAGCCTCCACATGCCACCATGGCCGGCTGCTGAATGAGAACTGGTGTGTACTGTATACAGTACACGATGGACTGCCCATGTGGTGGCTGGCCAGGTGACATGTGGAGAGCTGTGCTGGTCACTAGATTGGGTATGGGAGGGTGGGAGTGCTGAGATGGGTAGGGGCAGTAGCCCACCATGGTACGGTGAGTGTTGTGGCACTGATGTCATTGGCACGGTGGTGTTGGGGGGCAGTGCCTGGTTGCCAGCCCCTGTCCATGGGTGCTGCAGACTCCCTGTGGCTGTTGCGGCATTCCTGGTGGGTGCACCACACATCAGGTGCAGCACCCCCATTGCCGCAAGCTGCAGGACTTAGATGCCGGGACCCTGAGAAATAGAAATTCAGGCACAGGGTCCAGGGCACACTGCACTAGGCACAAGCTGCCATTGTCGCAGCTTGCGCTGGGTCTTTGAAATTCCGGCCCATGGTCTTTATCCCTTACATTTCTCTTAGAGTTTATTTGGCTCTATAGCATACTCCCTACTTCAAGTCATAATCCTATGTTATGAGATCACAGTCTGTTGCCATGGGAGTAACTGTGATGTCACAAGCAGTCTATTATGACCTCAGGTAGGGAGAAAGCAACAGGAATAGATGACTTCTTTAACAGCAAAGATTGTGTTTTCATGCAAATTACCTCAGTAATAAATAATGGGGAGGAGGAATACAGAACTAAAGAGAAATATATGCTGAACTGTGTCTAAACATTATGGTTTGTTAAAGTTCTCCTGAAGATGTCAGCTGCTCTTTAAATAAAGTGTGCAGTTACAGTACATATACGTATGCAAACAATGCTAGGTATTAAAGAAGAGAAAGGTATTACTTATTTCATGGTGAAACACTCTTAGAATTCATACTTCTGTGTTTTAGTACCTGTGAGGTATATAGTAGTTGTTTGAAGATCCTTTTATACTAGGTGGATCAAGGAGGAGGGATAGTGTTAGTGCTAGACATGGTGTCTGCCTCCTCATTGAATACAAGCACATATCTGAGTTTACAAATATATTTTAACACTAAAACATGTAGTTATATAGTATATTTATACAGAGATACAGTATTTTCCAATGTACAGTATGTGAGTAAATTTTTTACCATTGTTGTCTTTGTTAAAATGCTTAGAAAACTGCCTCATTTGTAGGTCACGTGAGTGAGAGGGAGAAGTATAAAAGAGAGGCCTGTGGGGAGGCTTTGGATGAGTAGAGGAAGGTGTCATAGTTCGGAGTTCAGTCAATAATTAACCAAAGAAGAGTGAAGACCTCCTGTGAGAGACAGTGAGAATCCTATTAAGAAACAAACTCTAGCAAGAGCCAGTACGGCTGCAAAATAATGGTATTGTGGGCAGTGTGAAATGTGTAAACTAGCAATTTTTGCACTAACCACTGAGCCACCTAACTGCACTTTCTAATTGTTGTGATACACACACACACACACACACACACACACACACACACACACACACACACACTAACTAATACATATACAAGATGTGTACTCCCTATCATTGCATACACCAGCTGGCCAAGGTGGTGACAGGAGGGCTGTGCTAGTCACTGTACGGATTCTACACAGGATTGGCAATTAAAGCAAGGGGTGGCAGGGTGATGTACCCCATGTGGGTGATGTAGGGGGCTGCTAGACACCAGGAACTTATATGGGCCTGTGGCAAGCATATGGAGGGTGGTGGATGCCACTGGACACCAGGAAAGATTTTCTTTCTGCTAGGTCCAGGGATCAGTAGATGGGGGAGGCACTAAACACTAGGGAATACATTATTTTAATAGGGCCACTGGGTGGGGGGAGCCACTGGACACCAGGGAATAATTTCATTTTGATCAGGGATGGGGATAAGAAGACAGGTGGACCACTGGACACCAGGGAATAATTTCATTTTGCTGGGGATTGGATTGGAAGGTGAAGGGGAACATTGGATACCAGGGAATAATTTCATGTTTCTGGGGATGGGGCTCAGAGGATGGTGGGGACCACCAGACACCAGGGAATGATTTCATTTTGCCAGGTTCAACAGACAAAAGGTAAAGGAAAGAAAGAGCATGGGAGCATTGTAGTATAATGGGTATGGAGCCACAGTCTTTTGAGACTCATTCTGGAGACTGAGGTGCTCCCCCATTTATGCTCACCTCTCTGAGTTAAGAGCAGAGGCGGTAGACACCATGTTGAACTGACAAGGGTGCAAAGATCCATTTGCACCATGCAGGGGCCACCAAATGTGCTGCCACTCCCCAGAGAATGCCTAAGCAGAAGAAAAATTGTTGTACCTTGGTGGCCTCTGGGAGAGTGCAGGTGGTGGATAGGGTACACACTATTCAGCCTGTACCACTGAAAAATTCCTTAACCATATTAGCATAACAGGGTAGCATGCACTGTGACAGTTGCTGGAGATGTTACCTCTGTACAGTCAGAGAGAGGAAATGGCATTCTGCACTAAGACTTTTAACAGTTGGCTGAAGGCATGGTTCATGGAGAAGGGCTTCAGCTACACTGGGGACTGGGGGTCAGCCTGGGATGATATGGGCCTCTATAAGGGAGACAGCTTGCATCCTTCCAGGAGGGGGAACACACTTCTTAGTGGGATTTATAAATGTTACTTGGATGAGCACTTAAACGTGCTAAGGAGAGGCAGTAATACCAAGCACGAGTCATGTGTGCCAGTGCAAAGAGTCTGGGAAATAAAATTACAAACCTGGAGGCCATCATGGAGAAGGCTAGCCTGTATTTGGTGGCCACAACACAGTATGGTGCACTGACATTTGTGACTGTGATATGGCCATACCAGGTTACTCTAGTCAGGAGAGACAGGGAAGGGAAGAGGGGAGGAGGGTTTATACTATATGTGTGGGACAGGATCATTGCTTCAGAAATATAGAGGCACCCAGAGGAAACGGAAGGGCTGGAGGTGCCCTGGGTCATCATGGAGACAGGACCTAGAGGAGCTATCCATACAGGGGTTGTATGCAGACCTCCTGCACAGGGAAATGAGCTGGATAAGGCACTTGGGAAAGACATCATCACATTGGCAAATAGGGGGGAAGGTCTGCTAGTCAGGAACTTCATTCTGCAGATGTTGATTGGAGCCTTTCAGCTGCAGATTTGGCATGGAGCAGGGCCATTCTAGAATCCCTACAAGGGGCTTTTATCAAGCATGTAGTCAGTGAATCCACAAAGGATGAGGTAGTGCTAGACCTTGTGCTTACAAACAGGAACAGCACTGCAGATGTCACATTGGGCTTTCCCCTAGGTACCAGTGACCACCACACAGTGTGATTTAACATTTAGACATTACAAGACTTTAGGAGGGCAGATCTTAAAGAATTGAGAGGCTGTCTCAGAAAATGCAGTAGAGGTTATTGCCAGGGAGGGATAGAGGAACAGTGGGAAAAATAAGGGAGGGCATTATTCTTGCAGCCCACCTCTGTGTGAAGGAAGTGAGTAAAAACAAAAGGAAAAATAGACTGTTATGGTACACTAGGGAAATGGCCACAGTGGTGAAGGAAAAAATGACAGCATTGAGGAGGTGTAAGGAAATGCAGAGAGAGGCAGATAAGGAGGTGTACCAGGTAAACCAGAGGGAAGCAGGTAAGGCAGAGAGAGGGAAAAGAAACAGACAGAGGAAAGGATAACCAAAGGGGTAGCAAATAGGGAAGTGACTTTCTTTAGGTATAAAAGTGAGAACAGAAAAGCAAAGGGAGGGATTGTGAGTATAAGGAAGACAGCAGAGGGAGACTGCACAGAGGTCTGTTAAGAAAAAACAGACATCCTTAACAGCTGCTTCTGCTCAGTCTCCAGAGTGGGGGAAGGGGGCACAAGAACAATGGGGAGTGGCTGACTCAAATACTGTTTCAGAGGTTCACCCCATTAAAAACAATTTTTTCCCTTGTTTGATTCTGGTGACTTGCAACAGAGTGAGAGTGTTGGCCAGCTTTGTTTTTTATTTATTTATTCTAAAGCTGTTGGATCACTGGTATCATTTTCTGTGTGGAGGGCCTGGATGTTTGGGTAGAAGAAAATGTTAAAATGGACTGGTAGGTAGTCAGGCATTGTTCTACTCTAATGCATGCCAGTTAGGGGTCACTCAGGTACCAGAGAAAAAAATGGTGGCTGGACAGTTATGAAATGTTGTGTTACAATGGCACTGGTATATGTGTAGTACAGTGTACAGTAGGTACACAAACTTTTTTATGTGGTATAGTGCTTGAAAAGATCATATACAAAAGCCCATTTCAGCCAATCAGGACACTGTATTTTTCTTACCTATTTTATAATAAAAGTTAACCAATGTGGCAGCTGGGAGCAAAAATTCCTTTTCAGTCATTATCACCGAAAACATCTAATAGTCAGTGTTAGTGATTAATACTGTTAGTTTTTAAATATGTTCTTTTTTTCTGGGGAATCAGACCATAGGTCAGAGCTTCTCCTATTAACCACAAGTAAGAAGCCAGACATGATCTGGATGCCTAACAAATAATGCTATCCCTGCTGTCTAACCTTCCTAAGGATGAAGAAACAGGGTTGTTCAGTAAAATTTTTTAAATATAACTGATAAAACACCTCTGTCTCTCAAAATTCTCCATGATATCAGATGCCAGAAAAACAGATAATGTTGATTAGTGCAATGCTGATGCCCAAGCACAATCAGCCCAATATTCTCAGTTACCAGTAATAGGAAAGATTTAATCAGTTTCATACAAAGCTGCAGTTCAAAAGTCAGGAAAGTCCATCAAATCAAAGAGGATTGCATTTCTCAGAATATCAGCATGTTACAACACCAAGAATGTCAGTAATTGTACCGTATCTGAAAGAATACTGTACACTGGCATTTTCACTAATATACAAGTTGTGGACATTTCTATGATGTTTTCTGCAATTTTATGAATGTGAACTGCTAAACATTCACACTTCTCATTTACTGAGTAATGTATAGAAAGCCATACGTACAGTATGTCTTAATTCAAATTAAGTTCTCATTATTTACTGGGTAAAGTATAGACAGCCATACTTATTCTTTAGTTCAAATGAAGTTCTCAGATGACTGAGGAAGTTTTATTTTTCATTGCCTAGTTTAAAATGAGACAGAAAGCTAGAGCAAGGAAGAGAAAAGAGAAAGGAAGGAGAGAGGGGAAAGGTGTCAGATAATGGAAGATTTCCAGTCATGGCCACTAAATCTGATGGGATGCTGTAGATGAAGAAGAGTGATGTGGCATTCACCCCGCTTCAGAATTCAGACCACTCAGGCTCGGTGCAGGGTCTGGCTCTAGGCTTGCAGTTGGAATCGGGCACAGAGGAGGTGGGCTGCGCCAAACAGAACCTGCATTGCTATAGCTCCTGCTTGCTCTGCCTGTACCTAGGCAAGAAACAGCAGCACTACACTGTGTGGGATTGCTTCTGTATCCTAGATGCCATTACTGTCTACTTCACTGATATGGGTATGGGCATCTCTACCAGATGTTGTTAATAGGGATGGCCAGACTAGCTATCAAAGGTCCCATGTGTTAATCCACATTTCAGAAGGTAAATCATAATTAGTAAAGATTTTTTGAGGAAGAATTATGTGGATGGGTAAAGATATGCGTTTTTTTAATATTTCAGTACTGTTCTTCAATACTGCAAATATACACTTCAATACAATTGCATTGTCAGAACATCAGGGCTTTTACAAAAGGCCCTAATTTGTCCAGTTTAATGCCACTGTTGACTGTTTTAATGTCAAGCTTTTATGCTGGGTTGCAAGTTTCATGAACAGCACTGGAGTTACTGTAAGTTAAGAACCACTGTGTCGCCAGAGTTCCGTGCACAAACACGAGTCATCACGCATGTGCAGAGAACTCCAGTGGCCATCTGGAACACAGCAGACAGTGCCATACTCTGTCAATACCATCGGGCAAAATAGTGCAGTGAATAAGCAGTAATTGACGATCTCCTCCACTATTTAAAAAGTCTGTTCAGTATCCGGTGAGCTCCTTTTCTCTACAAGTGATTGCAAACTGTCTGCAGAGCTATGCCCACTGCAGCCATATAAATGGACCCTGTCTGCAGTAAACTTGATTCAGTCTATATGATTACCCACCTAGTAATGTGACCTGTCTGGTAAAGTCAGTGGTTTATGTATTCCTGTTTTAATGAACAATGTGAATATTGCACAAAGCTATCAAGCAAATTTAAGGTTATCCTGTCAAAAGTACCTCTTCTAGATGAATAAACTGTGATTACTAGTGTTTGAAACATAGCTACAGTCCAATTCCTTCATGCTTATGCACTCCCACCCTCACACCCTTAAGATACCGTATCTCCTTATCTTTTGTAATAACCATTGTATTCCTTGCACAGGTATAATGCATGTGCAGATTACCATAGCCAATGTTATTTGTTATGTGGCCTGCACTGCAGAAAATATTATTGATGGTGTCTTAGTTCACAAAATGAAATCTTGCATTTTAATCACAAATATTTTCTTTAGTACTGTAGTTATATTTATTTGCTTTTGTTAACCAGGTAAGTGCACTAGGCAAAGACCTGCCTATTTTCAGGCACGTCCCAAGAGAGTACAGATTACAACCACAAGGATGACAACAATAATAGAACAACAGCAAGATAAAAATATACACGTATCAATGCAGGGATAAACAATTGTACAGACAAGGGATATAATATCCATGCAGGGATATGTAATGACACAGAACTGGGTTGCAGTATGGTACTATAGAAAACATTAATGCAAAATAATTCAAGACAGAATTCTATAGGTCATACAGGTTAAGGTATCAAGTGCAGTTACAGGAGTCAGGTGCATTTAAGTAAGAGAGCAGGACTTTCTTGAACATAGGGTGTGTTTTGGAGCTCTGGATTTGATAAGGTATGCAGAGTCAGTGGCTCAGTCGGTAACACACTCGCCTCTGAGGCTGGGAGATCAGAGGGCTGTGGGTTCAGTTCCCTCATCTGGCACTTCAGTTAATATCCCAGTACTGACACTGTAGTGCAGCATGAGAGGGGTGCTGCACTTTTGAGGTGCTGTCTTTCAGATTAGACATTAAACCGAGGTCCCATCTGCCTGGATTGGTGGTAGTTCAGGTAGATGTTAAAGCTCCCATGGCACTTATCGAAAAGAGTAGGGGAATTTTCCCTGGTGTCCTGGCCAGATTTCCCTCATTCACTAAAAATACCACCAACAGCTTAATCCAGTTCAATTTCAGTTGCTTACCATCTGTATCCCCCCCCGGTCACCCTTGAAAAAGGGACTTCTAGGCCCAGTGGGCTTACCGGGTCAACAAAATTCAACAAAACAAGGTATGGAATTCTAGAATTTAGGGGCATAGTGGGAGAAGGCTTGTTTGCCCATTTGTTCTATTGTTTGTCCATATATTTTTGATTAAGAAAAAAATATATGACAGTTTTCTTGATTTAAGCAAGTATAAAAAGTTTATTACAAGGTACAGTATATTTTCTTATTTTAATGATTCTTATCTTCTTGATAAAAAAAAAAATCTAATTTTATAGTTTCATGGCACCATCCTGTTTCCAGACCAAAATATCAGTATTTAGTGTTTTGTGTGTGTGTGTGTGTGTGGGGGGATGTTCTACTGAAACCAGTTGTAAGACTTGATGAGTGGCAACCTTTGTTAACATATTTCCAAGCTGCACATTTTCCCTTGCTTTTAGGGCTGTTTTTTTTCCAGCAGAGGTGTTCCATTATTCACTTCCTGGGTGGCATATACCTCACTGAGTTGTCTTTTAAACTACCAAAACAGACTACAGGGACAGTGAGCAGGGTGAGTGTCCACAGCTAAAGGGACACAAAGCTCATATCCTCACACTTAGAACTTGCCTCAGACAAATCTCTTAGGTGGTAGAGCTTCCTTGGACCAGCACTAGGAGTTAGGATATGAGAAATAATTCCAGGTCCAGGTCTGAGTCCTACTTGTCTGGCAGATGCAGAAGGTGGCATTGGGTCTCACAACACAAATCGTACTGCACGTTGCTGTGGAATGCCTCAAGGCTTGGTACTGGCCCCTATGTTGTTCACTGTGTACATGCTGCCCCTGGAGGAGATTACTGGATGATATGGGCTGAGTTTTTATAGCTCTACTGATGATACACAGTTGCACCTGTCTTGTGCTCCAGATGTGGGGTGCAGTAGTCACGGGGCAAAGTAAGTGCCTTAGGGGAATCTAAGACTGGATGGCTTCTAGCTGACTCAGTCTCAGTTCCACAAAAATGCAAGTGCTGCTTGTGGAACCCAGCTGGTGTGGTTCTGCAGTGAATGATGGTGGTGTCATTTTACCATCTTTAAATGCCATCCTGATAAGAGCTGTGGATAGGATGAGGAATCTGGGGGTCATTGTGGACTCCAAGCTGTCAGGGGTTAATGGTTACCAGCAGTGGATTTTTCCATTTGTGAAACATTACCCAAATCAAACCTTTTCTAGTGTCTGCTGACATGATGAACCTGGTGCATGCCTTTGTCACATCTAGATTGGATTACTGCAATGCTCATTACTTAGGGTTCTCCCGAAGTCTGGTGCATCACCTACAGCTTGTGCAGAATGTGGCAGCCTGGCTGATTGCTAGGACTTCCTAGTCTGAGCATATCATGATAGTGCTCCATGAGCTGTGTTGGATGCCAGTTCAGTGGCATATCAGCTTCAAGGTGTGTTTGTTAACTTACAAGACCCTGCATGGACTGGGACAGGCTACCTAAAATACCTTCTCATTCCATACACTCACACCAGCTACCTCTGGTCATCTGCAGTAGTTGTCCTCTCTATTCAGTGATCTTGTTTAAAGTCTTCAGGGGGTCATGTGTTCGGGATCACTGTGTTAAAGCTTTGGAATAAACTACCCAAAGAGGTTAGAGGAACACCCTCAGTTGATACATTCAAAAACTGATTAAAAACATTTGTGCCTGTAGTTGCATGCTGTTTTTGTTTATATAAGGTGCCCAGAGACTCAGAGATTGAGGAAGGGGTATGGTGCTTTATTATGGAAATACAAGGGATATGGGGGAGGCAGAGATACTGTGGATCCCCCAGGAGATGGGGAATGGAGCCACTATTCCCACTGGAGTGATCTACAGACCTCCAGCCCAGGACGAGGAATTAGATATGGTACTGGTGGAAGCCACTGGCAAGACAGCAGAAAAGGGGGAGGTGTTGCTGGTGGGGGATTCAGCCTTCCAGATGTAGATTGGAGCCTCCCAACAGTGGCTTCAGCTAGATGTAGGGACATCCTGGACTATCTGCAGGGTGCGCTCATCAGGCAACTAGTCAGTGAACCCACTTGAGATGGGGCAATACTGGACCTGTTACTTACTAACAGGGACAGCATTGCAGTCGTCAAGTAGGTAGGCCACTTAGGGACCAGTTATCACAGTACAGTGTGCTTCAATATAAGGACAGCTGCAGAATCAAACAACACAAGGCCAAGGGTCCAGGAGTTCAGGAGGACAGATTTTATAAAGATAATGTGAATGCCTCAGGGATGACCTGGTGGGGGGGGGGGTCGCCTGGGTAAGTAGAGGTACAGTGGGTGAAGCTAAAAGGGAGAATAGTAAAGGCAACAAACCTCTGTATCAAACAAGTGAGCAGAAGCAAGAGGAAAAAGAGACTGCAATGGATCTCAATAGAGGTGACTGAAAGGCAAAGGTGAAAAGGGTAGCATTCAGAAGGTATAGGGAGATGCAGAGGAGGAGGACAGGAGGTGTATCAGGGGAAATAGAGGGAAGCAGAGAAAGCAGTAAGGAGTGCAAAGGTGAAAACTGAAGAGAGAATAGCCCAGGAGGTAATGAAAGGGGACAAGATATTTTGTAGGTATGTAAGTGAAAAGAGGACAACTAGAGGTGAGATTGCAAGGTTGAAAAGGAAAGGGGAGACTGCAGAGGGGGATCAGGAAAAGGCAGACATCCTGAACACATACTTTTTGCATGTTCACAGAGAAAGGAGAAGAGGAGGGGTCACAAAGTAACAAAAGCTTTATAGGGAGGGAGGTGGACACTAGTCTTTTTTTGAAGGTGAGAGTCCTGAAGGGACTTGCTAATCTGAAGGTGGACAAAGCAATGAGGCCTGTTGGGGTGCATCCAAGGTTATTGAGGAAACTTAGGGAAATGCTGGCTGCACCTCTGACAGTTCTGTTTAACAGCTCACTGGAAACAAGAGTTGTTCTGAGGGACTGGAGGAGGGCGGATGTAGTCCCACTACTCCAAGGTGGTAGTAGGGGAGGAGGCTGGCAATTATTGGCCAGTTAGCATAATGACAGTGGTGGGGACGTTAATTGAATCACTGCTGAACAGGACTGTAGAATATCTTAAATTCACTATGTTACAAGACCCAAGGCAGCATGGTTTCACAGAGGGGAGGTCATACATAGATACATAGATACATAGATAGTGTCGGCAGATAAGGGCCTATGACCTATCCAGTCTGCCCATTTGAGCTCATAAGATCACTTTAAGTTTTTCTAGAAGTCTGTTGCCCCTTACTCCTGACCTCCAGGATTTCCTTATGTCTATCCCACGCATTCTTGAATCCTGTGATTGTTTCAGCCCCCACCACTTCCTCAGACAGGGTGTTCCACTTGTCCACTACCCTTTCTGTGAAGAAATTCTTTCTCACATTTCCTCTGAATCACCCTCCCTCCAACTTCATCCTGAGCCTTTTAGTCCCTGAACATCTTTTTCGCTGGAAAATAGTGTTTTCCTGCACTCTGTTCCTCCCCATAAGGTACTTGTATGTCTCTATCATATTCCATCTCTCTCTTCTGTCCTCCAAGGAGTACATAGTCAAGTCCTTCAGCCTGTCCTCATAGGACTTGTGATGCAATCCCTGTACCATCTTTGTTGCCCTCCTCTGAACCTTCTCCACCCTGTCTATGTCCTTATGTAGGTCAGGTCTCTCGAACTGGACTCTGTACTCCAGGTGGGGCCTCACTAGTGTCTAAATTTTAGGCAGGTTCAGCTTTAAGCAGGAATGCATGGTGCCAAAGTGCCTCTCACACGATCTGCAAAGGGTGCAAATAGATGGCACAGTCATGTGTTTCGTCCTGCCCAGGACTCATCAGCGTGCTTCATCCATATGACATCTCAGGAGAAATGAACCAGCCCCTAAGTTGGTCTTATGTGTTTGAGTCAGGTGAGCCAAAAAAAAAAGTTAAAAGACAAACAACCTCAGTGCAAAAGCACTAAGTCAAGGGTTACCCCAAAGGGCATTGGCCATAATGTCAAGTTTCAAAGAAATACAAAATCACACATACCTCCATAATGTTATCACAGTTACAAGGATTTTCTTTTGAGGTGATATAAATAGCAGCTTAATAGTGCTTTATAGTGAAAAATTCTCGGCATTACCAGCTGCAAACAAGTACAACAGGATTCTGAGGAGCACCCTACCAACTTGGACTCAGTAAGTAATTCTAAAATGACTACGAGTTTGTAAGCACATGTGGAGGAGTTGTAGCATAAAAATAGAAATTCCCTTGTAAGATACAAAAACATTTTTTTAATTAAATTAGATCTAAAAATAAGGGTTATTGTCTTCATTTACTGTCTTAAAATAAGTTAAGTGACTTGCTCAGGGTCATACAGTATGCAAGTGTACTGCCTCCTTAATAACTGAACTGTAGGAATTTATCTTCTTATGTTAAAGGGTAACAGTCAGCACTAAGAACCCCACACCAAGTGTGAGGTTGGTCCCAGTTTGCAGTTTGTGTACTAAAGCAGTTTTTACTTAACTATTTACTGCAGTATATTAGATATTTTATTTATTTATGTATTGATTTATTTAACATTCGGATTAATACCTTTGAGCCGGGGCCTCGTCTACAAAGGCTCCAAGTCAACAAGGAATACAAGACATTTACAGGTGATGAAACATTGCAGAACAGAAAGACATCAACTAACAAGTGGTATTAGTGTGCAGTTACAACATTAAGCAGAGTACAAGAAGTAGGGAGAAACAGGACCACACTTGCAGAGAAACATATTAATGCAGCACTAATTAAGTGCAGTACAGTGTTTAACAATCATGTTACAGTTCAGATGGGGTGCTCCCAGTCTGCAGAAATGCACTTTTAGCAGGCAAGGTGAGGCTTTGTCAAGGGGAGGTAGTAGGTGGTGGGAGGTGGGGAGGGGGGGCAGTTGTGGAACAAGAGGGTGGGAGTGAGAGAGGGTAGTGTTTGACAGGTGTGAGAACCACTGTCAGAGGCTGTGGGTTAACAGAAACACTGGCAGTCAGATTTGCTGGCAAGAAGAGATCGAAGCCCATTTTTAAAGTGGCCAATTCTTGGGGAGTCGGCATGGTCTGAGGCAGATCGTTGAACCATTTAGGCCCACAGTAGGAGAGTGATCTTTGGCCAAGGGTGGTTCATTTGAAAGAACAGTTAGAACAGCCCTGGAGGCACTCCTTGTGCATTTAGATGGTTGTGCAGACTCAAAGAGGGGTGAAGTAGCACTAGGCATGGACACCATCAGATACAGTATACTATATGGATATTGGTAATAATATTATCCAAAGTCATACGAGTTTTCCCTGTAATACCATTGCTGAAATTCATTGATACTATTATGAGATCCTGTAATACTATTGTTCGATATTCATCGATAATATTGAGAAAGCCTACAATACTACCGATGCATCTCCTAATACAGTGGCATGAGAATGCTGCTTCCTCACACACTGCACACATTCTGCACAGCTGCCCACAAGCCAGCTTTTACAATGACAGTCATGTACAGTAAAAGCCAGTCATTGGTACAGCTGACAGAATCAGTATCTTAAAATGTCTCAGCAAAACAAAAGGACAATGAATGAAGGAACACGGCAATTCTCTGGCCCCCTGTGTTGCACTCTGCCCTTCCCCCCTGATTCTCATACACAGAGCCCCTCAGGACTCTCACATATAACTGCCATGCAACTTTCCTATATTGCTCCCCACAGGGAGTGCCTTGTTTTTGCCTGCCTCCTTCAGGCTTTTTAATTTATTAAAGCCCAGTTGGCTGCTTTCATTTTAGCTGTGGTATGACTTTCTGTACATGACTACTGCCACGCTGCTGCTGCCATCCTCTTCCAATCTGCATTTAAAGCCCTCTCTGGGCACACCAATATAGCTGCAGTAGTGGCTTTACATTCAGGCTGCTCCTGCCACCTTCCACTCCCGACTGGGAACTTTACATATCTGGCAGCTACCTGCTCCCTACAAGCCCCCTCAGAGCAATTCAATATGTAAGCCCGTTCTTTTCGGAGGGGCTTTTGCTCCCATTAGGGACCCCCTTCCACCTTTTACCCTCCCCTCAGAGCTTAGGGTTTTATTAGTGCTTTGGGGGGTTGATCCCTGCTGGATGTCTGAAGGTGGCAGCAGAAAGTAGGCACATAGGGTATAAATAGGGTTGGCACAGGAAGTTCTGGGCCTATTCCAGCCAGAGCAGTAGGCCTGGGGCTGGAGGGGTGGCTTGGAAGAGTAGGCAAGGCAGGCAAGGAGGTAGCTTGATGGTCTGGGTTGGGTCTGTGGTGGGATTCCCACCATAAATCAATAGTCAGGGATGGCTTTTGAGCAGCAGTGTGGCATCGAAAAACAGGGAGAGAGAGAGGATAACCAGCTAGCTGTTACTGGGTCATTGGGATGGGGAGGACTGGACAGTGGTTAGATGGTAGGGCAGGTAGGAACCCATTAGGATCCCGTGCAGGTGTGGCTTGGGCTGCCAGTGCTCTGGGAAATGTGGCATGGTTCTCACAGGGGAGGGGCCTGTGGTAGATGTCCTCTCCTGTACTAAGAGTGGCAGGATGGCTCGAGTGTAGAGGGGGCCTGGGAGTGTCCTTCACCCATTTAGAGGGGCCTGCTTGAAGGGGCAGGTCCTGGGGAACCGGCATTGTAAGGGCTGGGTGGGCCATAGGACAGGCCTTGGAGGGAAGCTCTGGGCTTGGAGCTTATTTCAAGCCCAGGATGTGACTAGCTGGGATGCAAAGAAAAGGTTGGGGCCATCCCTGGATGGTCATCTGGAGCACCCCAAAAGAGAACAGGATGCCAGGGATGCCAGCAAGTATTTGAGCTGTTTGGAGGGCCTGGGCGGTTGCAGGGCCCAGGTTTCTCTCGTGGCAGGGCAGCTTGAGGATGGCAGGAGCATGAGAACAAAGAAGATTCAGAGCCGGCGGGGATAGTCCCAAACCATTTGTGCAGGCTCGGTGGAAGAAACGAGTTACAGGGCCTGGTTTGAGAAAGAAAAATCCTGGGATGCCTGTAAGATTCAGGCCTGGTCCAGGGGCCAGGTGGGAGAAGCAGCTTGCTTCTTGAAGTAGAGACAGGGCAAGCCAACCAGCACCAAGGGAAAAAAAAGAGACGGGGAAAAGGTAACCAAATAAAAGTAGGGGCTTACCGGCACCAGAGGAAAAGGAGCCTCATGATTCTTCCAAGTCAAAGGATCTGCTTGGGTAAATCAGCTGAGCTTCCAATGTAAATGACAGCTTTGCATGAACTGCCTGTTGCCATCTTATGTCTGCTCGAGACTTTCCAGCGGGTAAGCTTGTAAAAAATTTAACGGCCCCATGAATCTGCTTTATTTTCTTGGAGTAAAATAGTGCTTTTATTTATTTATTTATCAAGTCTAGGATTACAAATACCTTTGAGCCATGGCTCTTTTACACAGGTTCCACATCAGAGAAATACAAATTATGGGGAACATCAAGACAGGCATTACAACAATGTGGTCATTGCAAACAGAGTACAGATTAATACAGTTCAAGGGTAGCATTGTAACGAGGCAGCCAGCGGCATTTGTCAGAGAAAATAGACAATAGATAAGAAGTGCCAGAGTCATAGGGAGAGGGAAGAGGGTGGGGGAGAAGGGATGTAGGAAGGGTGGCAAGAGGGTGAAAAGTGCAGCATTGGGTATACCAAGATGTGAGGGTAGAATCCAGTGGGGGGACAACTAGAGCAGAAAGGGAAGTGGATAAACAAGGTTAAGTTGGGCAGTCACAGGAGCTGTTGGTAGTGAGATAGTCCCGGAGCCTAGTTTTAAACATACCAATAGTTGGGGCAGAGGAGATGGTTGGGCTGAGGCCATTGAACCAGAGTGGTGCTCGATAAGCAAAAGAGCGCTGTCCCTGTGAAGTGTGACAGTGGGGACTTTCAGTAGCTGTAGCGTGGATCTCCTAAGGCACCATTTGTTAATTCGGTGTTGTAACAGAGTTGAGACCCCAGAAGGTGCAAGGCCAAGGTAGATTTTTTTGACCATGGAGCAGGTGAGAAACTTTATGCGGTTTGATAGTTGGAGCCAGCCGGTCTGAGTGTACAGGTCACATGTGTGGGTGAGACGGTGAGCACCTGTGATGAGCCGACATGCTTTATTTAAGGCAGTTGAGGCTGCCTAAGGGTTGTGGTTGTGGCGAGCCATAAATGATGAGACCATAGTCTATTACAGAGATCACAGAGCTCAGGACTGCAACCTTCAAAGCTTCTGGCGTGAGGTGTGGTCTGTGATTGTAGAGGAGACCAAGCCGTGTATTAGCAGCTCTAGCTACATTATCTACATGAAGTCCATAGGAGAGATTAGAGTCAAGCTGAATGCCTAAGTATTTGAAGGACACCACCTGATCTAGAGTGTTGCCCTGGGTGGTGGAGATAGCCAAGTGGTGTAGCTTGTGTGGGTTATGAGAGCTGCAGAAGAGCATAGACTTGGTTTTCTTGTCATTGAGGACCAGTTTATGATTAAGAAACCATGTCTCTACAGGACTGAAACCAAGTTGAAGGTTGTGTTGAAGAGCTGCAGGATCTTTGTGAGTGGAGAATACAACAGAATCATCGGCATATAGTATGATCTGCTCAGAGCAGTGGTAAGGAAGGGAGTTTAAGAAAAGGCTGAAAAGGAGGGGTCCCAGTATGGATCCCTGTGGGAGACCCGAGCGAACAGGCAGGGTGTTAGAAAGAGCGTCCGCAATTTTTACTCTCTGTGACTGGTTTTCTAAGTAGCTTTTAAACCAGAGAGAAGAGTCAGGTGATAGCCCGGCATTCAGTAGCTGGTGTATTAGTAGTCCATGGTGTACTGTATCGAAGGCCTTGTAGAGGTCGACGAAAACGTCCCCTGTGAGAAGGCCGTTGTCAAGGGATTTGTGCAAAGCTCCAGTGAACTCAAGAAGGGCTGTGGTGGTGCTGTGACCTTTCCGGAAGCCGTGTTGTTGCGGACAAGGTATATTGTATTTATCCAAGTGGTCGGTAAGTTGATCAGCCACGATGCGCTCAAGTGCCTTAGAGAGTGGGGGCAGTATGGAGTTACGGCGATAATTTGAGTGAATCATCTTGTCCCCACTTTTATGGACAGGTGTCACGGTGGCTGTTTACCATAGGTCCTGGAATTTTCCACAGCTGAGAGAGAGGTTTAGGATTTTTGTTAATGGATGAATTACCTCATCAAGGGTGAGCAACAGAAGCTTAAGGTCCAGGGTGTCGCTACTAGATCTAGATTTAGAGATAGCTGCAGTAATATAGCGGCGAGCTTCATTCAGCCTTACCTTCCTGAAGTAGAAGAGGAGATGGTTAGACTGAGGGGCTGAGGTATTTGGGGAGTAGGCCCTGTTTTCGAAAAAGTCATGGAGTAGAACAGCACTAAGGTCTGAAAAAGCCGTGTTAAAGATGTTTGTGATCACCTTGGGGTCAAGGGTTGAGGATCCATCAACCATTAACATGGCGGAGGGTTTTTGGCTGCTTCCTGTGACATCCTTGATATTGTCCCAGAAAGCATGACCATTTCCCCATGTATTGGTGAGAGCGTCTTCGTAATAGGTGGATTTCATTAGCCGTATGGCTTTTGTGCAGGTATTTCGTGCTTGTTTGTAATTTTGGATGTCCAGTTGTTTGCCAGTGGCCCTGGCAACTGCCCAGAGGTGATCCCTTAGTTTCAGCTGTGAGAGAAGAGCCGTGGTGACCCATGGGTTAGAGAGAGATTTTGTTTTGCACCTTTTAGCAGGGGTAAAGAGGTCGCAGGCTTTGTTGAAAATTGAGATGAAGTGATCAAGAGCCAAGTTAACATCTGTTGCTTCATAGATGGGTAGCCAGTCTTGTAGAAGCAGGTGTTGTTTGAGATGTGGAAGTTTTCCACGAGGAAGGACTCTGCTAGCGATAATTTTGGGGGGCTTAAGGAATTTGTTAGGCCATGCACACATGACTGGGGAGTGGTTACTGAGTGAGTCTGGGAGAATGGTCGTACAGAAATCTTTGTGGGTGAGTGGTGAGGACCCAATCCAAGAGGTACTGGTGCCAGTCTTGTAGTTAATCTCTAATAGGGAGTTTACCATTTTGCGTGAGGTTAGCAGCTGAGATGGAGTCTTTATAGGCACTGGCACTCGATGCTAACCAGTTTATGTTGAAATCCCTTAGTAGAATAAGTTCAGCTTCGGAAGGATGAGAGTTGATAAAGTTTAGAACATCATTGAATCCATGTTTAGGGTCCCTGGGCGGGATGTATATGGAGACAATAGTCAGGGCTTTATGGTTGGGACCTAGGATGATTTTTATTGGCAGAATCTGGGCTGAGGCAGAAAGTGATGGAGTTGCTACAGGGTGCCAAGACAGGGAGTCTTTGATATAGATTGTGCAACCACCGCCTTTTTTGGATATCCAGTCCAGCCTGTGGACATTGTAGCCCTGTATTGTTACTGCTGAGTCAGGAACTTTAGGTGTCAGCCAAGTTTCCACCACTGCAAGGATGTCAGGGTTGTGTTGGCATATGAAGGCTTGGAGCGCATCCAGCTTTGGTAGTAGGCTGCAGATATTAATAGTTGCAAGGATAAGGGCATCTGGAGTTTGTGTGTGGCCTGAGCTTCTAGGTCCAGGATTGGGATGGACGCTGCCTGAGATGAGAAGGAGGAGGAGTAGGAGTTTTAAGGAGCAGAGTCACAGCTCTTTGAGAGATAGTTTTGATTGTTGTTTCCTGGAGTAGAAGTTGCAAGGTTCCAGGCGGTGTCCCATACACCCTCCGGACCTCTAGTTCCATGGGTATGAGGTGCTGGTAGGCTCCCTGGCCTAAGTAGGCCCTGGAAGACCCCTGGAATTTTTCTCACACAGTGTTCTTGTAAGTTTCAACAAGTGCAGCAAAAAGAACATTATGACTCAGAACTGACCTCTTGCTTACAGCTTCTCAGAGAGTTTGCAAACAGGTTAACCCCTTGCCTTTCAAACAGCTTTTTGCAATCATTTCAACAGTATAATTATATGCATTTCAACAGTAAAACTATATACATTTCTAAACAAAGGGATCACAGTATCAATTACATTTCCACATAATGATTCACATATATTTTTGCCCCCTTTTCCCCCCAGTACATCAGTAAATCCTTTCATGCCCTTAGACAGTTTGAAAAAGGAGGGACTACATGTGGGGGCTTGTCCACAATGTTCCCTGTACCCCACAAGCCACTGCTTCTGTGTGTCCTGGAAATATTTGGGGCACAGGTAACAATAAAGAGCTGTTTTGGGAAAAAACTGAGAAGTAATTGTTTTTACTTTTTAAGCTGGAAGGGGGGTAAATAAAATGAAAAGCCTCTTATATTTATTTGTGCCTTGAGTTTTATTTCCAAAAGGTTGTTCCAGCAATTTGCACCAGGATCAAAGGGCTCAGGAGCCAAGTGGGAGCTGGAGGCTGCAGATTCAAATTGAGGTCTTGAATCTGGCGGTGGAGGTAAAGGGGCCAGGTCAGCTAGAGAGAGAGAAATCAAGGGTGCACTGGAATGCTGAAGCCAATGAGAGGTAGGCTAAGTCTTCCTACTTTATTTCGCTGTGCAAATGCTCAGAGATGTTTCATATGCTGTAGACCCTTTCCCCCCAGCACATCAGTAAATCCTTTCATGCCCTTAGACAGTTTGAAAAAGGGGGGGCTACATGTGGGGGCTTGTCCACGATGTTCTCTGTACCCCCAAACCCTCCGGACCTCTAGTTCCCTGGGTCCAAGGTGCTGGTAGGCTCCCTGGCCTAAGTAAGCCCTGTGACACATTTTAAATTAATTATAGGGCAGGCCTGAAAAAGTAGTAGGCCCCAGGATGTCTGATGTGGTATGTGCACAGGACTGGCTGGTCATGTGCCTCTCTGACCACTTCTGGCTGGTGGATGGCAGAGAGAAAAAGCTAGAGCAGCTGCTGAGGCAGTGCCATCTTGGCAAAAGCAGTCAAAAGAGTGAGACTGAGACAGCATCCACCAGCCAGGAGCAGAAAGCTCCACCAAAAGTAAAAGTGTTCCTTTATTCCGGGTACTGGGAGGAGCAGCAGGGCAGAGACTTGAGTGGGTGGCCACATGGATTGATGCTGGATTATGGCAGACCCAAGACAAAATGTTAAAGAAGAAGTGTCCCCCCAGGAGAAGCCACTGGCCACGGTTCCTGCATCATTGCTCTCCTGGCTGTAAAAGGCAGGGGAAAAGTGACAGGGTAATGAGAGATGTATGAGGTGTAGATATCAGGGGTTGGGGGAGAAGGCATCGTGAGGTTGCCTGTGTGTAAAGTCTGCTCCAGTTTGGCCTCTGAAGGCATCTTAGACTGCATCCCATCTGTTTTCAATTGGGGGCTCCCTTCCAATACTACAGAGGGCTGTTACATGCTATGTTCACTGGCCAGTGGGGATTCAGGAGCATTTGATAGACTTTCCCTGGAGGAAAGCACCCTGGGCCAGACAACAAAAGCCAGGAGCATTTCCTCCGAGGTCATTGTCAAAGCCATAAAAGAAGAGGGTGCTAGGGTAAAAAAGAAATTAGGAGGTGATGGGGAGCATAGCCACATGCCCAGCACCCTGCCACTGGCTCCTGACTACCTCCATGGCAGAGGGAGGGTCAGGGGTCTCAAAAACACAGCAGAAGATCCTCTAGGCCACAGGGGGTCCCTGTCTCAGCCCATGTCTGGCGGCAGCCCTTTGGCTCTGTCTACCAAATCACAGCCTATGGCTAGAGTCGAGTCAAAGATCTTAAAGCCCAGCAGGCTTGGCTCCATTCCGTTTGCTGTACCAACAGAGACCAGGGAGGGTGCTCAGGCTCAGAAGAAACAGGAGGATCTGGATAAAAAAAAAAATTATTGGCAAAAAGGTTCCAGTTCAAGGACAATCAGGCATATCAAGCCATCCCCAGGCCTTTTCATCATCCAGTGGCTAACATAGTAGACCTCACCCCACAGCTTTCAGTCCATGCCAAAACCCTCCAGACCATATGGACAAGTTAAACCCCAGTGATCCACTGAACATCAAATACAAAAGAAAGATGTGGTTGCCACCAGGGCAAGTGAGGAGGACCAGTGTGAAAGACCTGCCAGACTGGAGCCAGGCTGAGAGATTGTTCCATAGGAGACTGGGTGTGGAGTATCCCCACATGGACTACCCATATGTGCCTGAGAGGCTTTGAGACATCATTGAGAACATAAAAAAAAGTAGATCTTTAAGGAGCAGTTGGACCAATTAAAAAAACATCCTGGAGGTGGAGTTGTTCCCTCTCAGCAACTAATTCAGCAGGGTTGGACAATGTGCCGCACAGGGACTTGGTCTGGTTTGACCCATTTTAAGAATTTCACCTTGGTCCAGGACTTGGCTGTGTGACAGGGTTGAATACAGCCCTGTCCCAGTTGTTATGCAGAAAGAGTTTAAATGCAAAGATTTGTTCTAATCTGTCCTTTTCTGTCTCTTCTCCATCTGGTTGCGTAACCAAATTTTCTCATAAGACCAAGGACCTGATCACCACAATGGTCTTGCAATTCTCTGCTTCTCTCTATTTCTTTACCCTCACTTGCTGTTCTGTCTTTTCATCCCCCTTGCATATCTGCTGGTGCAAAAATATATGTGAATCATTATGTGGAAATGTAATTGATACTGTGATCCCTTTGTTTAGAAATGTATATAGTTTTACTGTTGAAATGCATATAATTATACTGTTGAAATGATTGCAAAAAGCTGTTTGAAAGGCAAGGGGTTAACCTGTTTGCAAACTCTCTGAGAAGCTGTAAGCAAGAGGTCAGTTCTGAGTCACAATGTTCTTTTTGCTGCACTTGTTGAAACTTACAAGAACACTGTGTGAGAAAAATTCCAGAGGTCTTCATCCTAAGATGAAAACTCAGTCTTGTTATTCTCTAAATAGGCAGATAATTTTTATGTACTTATTGGAATTGTTTTACCAGATACTCATACAAAGACTAAGAAAAAAATCTTACTTACAAATGCAGCCTTCTGGTTGCTAAGTTAAAGATGCCTCCATGACTTAAAATAGCCCTCTGTGGTTCTCTTACACAAAGGAGGTCTTTGCCCTCCATGATGGCTTAGAGTCCAGCCATATAGGCAGTTTTTCTTCTATTTTACGTTATTTGAAATGGTGGATCCAGTCTATCCGATATCCCTTTAGGGGTAGTGGAGTAAAATTGGAAGAAGCCATTCCTGTGACTGTCTACAATCAAGAAGAGAAGTAGGAAAATCCACTCCTGAAAACTGTTCATCAATGTTAATGGTAATACTATAACAATCCAACAAACAAGAAGAAGCCACCAACATTTCATGGACCTGTGCCACTTGTCCTGGAGGAAAGTACAGTTACGTAAGAACTTACCATAACAGTAGATCTTCGAGAGAGGCTCTTGCAGTAGGTAATTACATATGGGACTGGCGACGGGCGGCAGGACTCCTGTGAGAAAAATTTCTAGCTAGCAGCCTGGCGGACCACCCCGTCAGGTGACCCGGCGTCAGGAAGGCGTCGGTATAAAGGGGCGGTCCCGGACACCCACCTTTGCAGTTCTTTCCCTCCACAGGCCAAAAGAGGCTGGATGAGAGAGAAGTGGATATTTCACTCAATGGAAAAGGAGCTGAAAAAGCCTAGGGGGATGGAGGGCGGGAAGGTATTACCTACTGCAAGAGCCTCTCTCGAAGATCTGCTGTAATGGTAAGTTCTTACGTAACTGAACTATCTTACTTCGAGAGGGCTCTTGCAGTAGGTAATTACATATAGGAATGAATCCCAAGCAGTCTGGAACAAAGAGAGGCACCGGGAGGAGGAAAACTACTCCAAAAGGTAATTCTGGTTGTGCAAGTCTCAAGATAGGAGGCCTTGCAAAACAGCCAGCCAGAAGCCTGCTCTACGGTGAGAGGCAACATCCAAACTGTAGTGTTTCATAAAGGTATGGACGGAAGTCCAGGTGGCAGCAGTGCAGATGTCTGCCGCAGACACATTCTTGAAACAAGCCACTGAGGCAGCTACTCCTCTTGTGGCGTGACCTCTGACTTGACCCGGGAGGGTCTTGTTGTATTTGTCATAACAGAAAGTGATGCAATGAGCCAACCACTTAGACAGGCATTGCTTGGAAACAGCATCGCCTTCCCTTTTGTGAGCAAAAGAGATGAACAATTGATCAGTCTTTCTGAGATCCTTAGTCCTGTTGGTGTAGTATCTCAGAATCCGGTGAACATCCATAGTATGGAGTAAATATTCCCCTTGATTAGAGTACTGCATAAAAAAGGCAGGTAACTCTATGGAATGATTTAGAGTAGACTCAGCTACTACTTTAGGGAGACACTTAGGATTCGTGCGAAGAGCAACACGTTCCTTGTGAAAAACCAAGTACAGGATTTTACACATCAGGGCCTGGAGCTCGAAGATTCTCCTAGCAGAAGTAATGGCCACCAAGAAGAGAGTCTTCCACAAAAGAAACTTCAAATTTGCAGAAGCTGCAGCCTGGAAGGGAGGGAGAGTAAGTTTCTCGAGAACAAAATTCAAGTCCCAAGGGGGAGCAGGAGTACGGATGGGGGGCCTCAGGTAGAGAACCCCTCTGAGAAAGGTCTTGGAGACCTCCAGTTGAGCAAAGCCTTGTCTGCGAAGGGAGCATGATAGGCCGAAATGGCCGCCATGTGTAGCTTCAGAGAGGAGTGACTGAGACCCAGGTCAAACAGATGATGTAGATACTCTAGCAGAAGCCCCGCTGAACAGGAGAAAGGTTCCACATTCTTGGAAGCAGTGCAGATAGTGAATCTTTTCCACTTCATGGCATAAGTGGATCTGGTGGAGGGTTTTCTGGCCTCCACTAAAATCTCCGCCACTTTGGGAGACACTCCAAAATGGCATTGGGCTAAGTCTGCAGGAGCCATGCATGCAGTTGAAGGGATCTGAGGTCTGGATGGACAGGGTCCCCTGATCCTGGGTCAACAAACCTCGAGATAGAGGAAGAGAAGGAGGAGGATCCTCTGAATACTGTTGTAGAAGAGAGAACCAGACTTGCCTGGGCCAGAAAGGAGCAATCAGAATCATTTGCACTCCTTCTGAAGCTAGTTTCTGCAAGACTTGTGGGATAAGTGGAATTGGGGGAAAGGCATAAACGAATCTGTCCTTCCAGTCTAGAGACAGAGCGTCGCTCCAAAAAGTGCCTCACTCTGGAACGAGCGAGCAGAAGATGGGAAGTTTTGCGTTTAGGGGGGATGCGAACAGGTCGACCTGTGGTGTTCCCCAAAGTTGGAAGATATTGTCTAGGACTCCTTGGTCCAGTTCCCACTCGTGAGTCAGAGCAGAGGAGTGACTTAGCTTGTCTGCCAGGGTGTTGTCGACTCCCAGAACGTGAATTACCGTGAAGTGAAGGTCGTGTTGTGTTGCCCAATCCCAAACCCTCATTGCCTCCCTGCATAGAGGGTAGGACCGAGTTCCTCCCTGTTTGTTGATGTACCACACCACGCACATGTTGTCCATCTGGACAGCTAGGCAGCCGGGAAGGATGTATTGGTGAAGGGCTTGGAGAGCATACAACACTGCCTGAAGCTCGAGCACATTGATGTGGAGAGCTTATTCTAGCTTGGACCAGGAGCCCTGGGTCCGATGAGGGCCTAAATGGGCTCCCCAACCTTCGCCTGAGGCGTCTGTGGTTAGAGTCTGGGAGGGGGGAGGATGAAAGAAAGGAACTCCCTGAAACAGGTTCTCTCGAACCATCCACCATTGCAAGTCTCGAATCATCGGTGAGGAGATCAGAACTGGGTGATCTAGATCATCCACTAGCTGAACCCATTGAGAGCGTAGAGTCCACTGAGAGATCCTCATGTGGAGTCGAGCACGAGGCACCGTCGGGATAGCGGCCGCCATGAGCCCGAGAAGGCAAAGGACTGACCTCGCAGAGACCATCCTGCGGCTGGACAACAGACTTATTTGGGTCTGAAGGGTGGATGCCCTGTCCGGAGGCAGGAAGGCCTTGCCCATGGTCATATCGAGAATTGGCCCAATAAACTGTAGCTTCTGGGATGGGTCCAGATGAGACTTGGAATGGTTGATGGTAATACCCAGGCAGGTGAAAACCTGCTGGGTAAGGGAGAGGAAACACAGGAGTTCCTCCCTGGACGAGGCCACCAGAAGCCAGTCGTCCAGGTACGGGAAAACCTGCACTCCCCTGGTATGCAGTTGGGCCGCCACCACTGCCAGGCATTTGCTAAATACTCGGGGGGCCGAGGATAGACCAAACAGAAGCACTTTGAACTGGTAGTTGTCCCCCTGGAATGCAAAACGAAGGTATTTGCGATGAGATGGGTGAATGGGAATGTACAGATAAGCATCCTGCATATCCAGAGCACAAAGCCATTGACCCGGCTGGAGGTGCGGCAGAAGGCTCTGCAAAGAGAGCATCCTGAACCTTTTGTATTCTATGTAAAGATTCAGGGAACTGAGATCCAAAATTGGTTTGCGATCTCCTGTCTTCTTTGGAACTAGGAAGAAATGGGAATAATAACCCGTCCATCGCAAATGAAGGGGGGCAGGTTCTATTGCTTGCTTCAGCAGAAAAGCCAAAATTTCCTCCTGGACCAAGAGAAGATGTTCCCGTGAATATGAAGACTTCAGAGGGGGGTGGCGGGGTGGTTTCTGAAGAAACTCTATGGAGTGTCCTTCTGCTATGAGCTGGAGCACCCAAGAATCTGTGGTTATCCTCTCCCATCCCAGAAGGTAGAGGGAAAACCTCCCTCTTACCGGTTCCTCCGGGGAGTCCGGAGGCAGTGGGAGAGGAAAGGAGTCAGGTGGTGTGGGGCAGCACCTCAGCTGAAGCACCCGCTGCTTTTTTGGGTGGGGGGGCTTGGCAGCTGTGGGGGCCCGGCGTTTGGTGGCCCGCCTTCCCTGGGGTTTCACCTTTGGCTGATTCCATCTGCGAAAGGGATGGCGCTGCTGCTGATGGGGACAGTACATGGAATCAACTGACTTCAGTGCCATCCCCTTCTCTTGAAAATTGGTGATGATGTCATTGACATCACCCCTGAAAAGCACCGACCCCCGGAAGGGTGCTTCCTGGATAGCAGATTGCACCTCCAGGACCAACCCTGACACACGGAGCTAAGCATGACACCGTAGGCTACAACGAAAGCTGAGCTCCGCCCAGCAGTGTCCACTGCATTGTATGTCGCACGTAACATGTGTCGAGTGACCGAACGAGCAGAGCGGACGAGATCAGCCAACTCCTGCTTGACTTGGGAGTCAGGCAAGGAGTCCAGTTTGGCTTCTACCTGAGTCAGGATGGCCTTCTGGTAGTCCCCCATATGGCCGACATAGTTCAGGGCCCTGATCTCCAGCGTGTAGGAAGCGTAAATCTTTCTCCCATACTGATCCAGAAAGCGTGATTCCTTATCACGTGGTGACAAGCTAAGATGTTTGGGGTTCGCCGACCGGCTGTGAGCGGCGCTAATCACAACTGAGTCGGCATGAGGATGAGAATCCAGAAAATCAGCACCCTCTGGAGCCTGATATAGCTGGTTCGACTTCCTAGGAAGTGGGGCTAAGGCCAACGGCTGTTTCCAAATTGTGGTAACGAGGTCGGTGTGGGGCTCTATCCAGGGTGGCACCAAGGTAGGAGCTGCCACGGGCAGATCCAGATGTTCAATGAGTTTCAGACGTTGAGGATCTGGTTCCAGGGAGTGCCACTGATGAACCTCCTGGATTTTCCTAAGCAACTCCATAAAAGAAGGATCCTCCGGAGGAGACTCCGGAGGAGTCCTTGGCCTGGGCTTTGGCAGAGAGCATGGCTCGTCGTCTCTCTTGGTGCAACCGGTGGAAGAGTCCGAGGAGTCCGAGGGTGAAGAGGAGGATGAAGAGGAGAAAGACTCCCTTTCCTGACCCGGGGGAGGAACGGACCCCTTGGGAAGTCCCTGGAGAAGCGTGTCCTGCCCTTCCCTGAATCCAGACGGAAGAACCCTGGAGTCCGGAGGTGGTGAGGGAGTGTGCCACCTCGGACGTACGGGAACCTGGGACGGCATCATCACTGGAAGGCGGCACTCGACCTCTTTGGTGAGCTGAGCCTTGGTCTCAGCCCACTAGGAGGCCAGAGTCTCCTGCAGGTCCACCGGCGGCCAAGAAGGCGGTGGAGGAGGAGGAGGTGGGGGATAAGGATACGGGTTTTAACTGTATGGAGTGTATCCAAAACCCAGCTGTGGGTAGCCCAGCGTCAGGTATTGTGGCATTGAGTACTGCGGTATCGGGAAGCCCGGCATCGGGTACTGTGGTGCCAGATACTGCGGTCCTGGGTACACCGGCATCGAATAGAACGGAGGATACCCAGGAGCTGGGGGGGGGGCTGCTGGAGCAGATGGCCCGGCCGGCGGCCTCATGGGTGGGTCCATAGTGGAGAGCCCGGAGGACGGAGGGCCCCATGAGAGCGGAATGTCTCCCGGAGTTGGTAAGGCCGATGTCAGGGCCAACGGCAGAGGCCCTGGTGTCGGAGGTACCAACATCGGAGGGGCCAGCGTCGGAGCCGGTGTCCGGGAAGCCGACGTCAGGTCCGGTGCACCAGGTGGAGAAAGGACTGATGGAGGCAAAGATCCCCAGCCGCCTCGGGACGGAGGGGAAAAGTCCTCGGGGTCGAGTTGGGGAAACTCTGGTTCCCCAGACGGCAGCGAAGGCTGAGGGGAACCGGGTGCAACGGACGTGGTAGGGTCCGTCGTCAATTCTTTTGCCAGCTGGACATCGGACGAGCCGATGTGAGGCTTTGGGGTGAGCTCTCGGCGGACCGAGTAGAGAGATCGGCCTGGTCCAGTGGAGTGGGGGACATGCGTCGCCCCAGAGGGTCGGACGTCTTACTGATCCTCTCCGGGCAGACGTCAGAGGAGCCGACGCCCGGCTTACTGGAGTCGCCCACAGTGGTAGGCCGTGAGCCTGCAGCCGAACCAGGGGCAGAGGCCTCCAACTGCCTGGAGGTGCCCGCAAGGCCCAAGCATGAGCCAGATGGGCGGGCCGATGCCCCCTCGGAAACCTCCAAGGCGGCCGTCGAGGAGAGATCCCCCCCGAGGGGATGTTACCTGCATCCCAGCGACTCCCGAGGGAGATGTGGTGGAGGAGCCCTTGTCCCGGTGCCTCTCCTTCTCCATCTTCTTCCGATGGCCTTCAGGGGAAGTGGATGCCTGCCTCAGATTTTTTGAGCTCCTTCTCCATAGAACTAATTTTCTTCTTCAGAATATGGGCTTCCAGGGATTGCTGCCGCCTTTTCCAGGTAGCCGCTTTGAAACTGAGGCAGTGCTGTCACTTCTTGACCGGGTGATCAGGGCCTAGGCAGAACAGGCACAGGGAGTGGCCATCCTTGTGTGGTAGCTGGGCACTGCATGAATCGCACTTATTCTTGTGCTCGGAGGGTGTAGGGTACGACATACACCAATGATAGTACTGACGTTAGTAGAAAAAACAATTATTTTCAGTTAAAAAACGATGAAGGTAGGGCTGACGAAGCACGAACTTTTCCACGAGGTGCTGCACGAGCTATCGGTGGGAAAGAACTGGGCGAGCATCGGGACCGCTCCTTTATCTAGCTTGTCTCCTGGCGCGGTCACCTGACGTGAGAGGCGGTCCTCGTCAGGGACTGCTAGCTAGAAATCTTCAGTCTCAGCGCCCGCGGCCAGTCCCATATGTAATTACCTACTGCAAGACCCCTCTCGAAGTAAGATCAGTGGTTATCTGTGTTCCATGAGCTCCAAAACCCACCTGTACATAGTGCAAGTAAGCACTTCTCCAGTTTTGTTGACATGATATTCTAATGAACATATTTGCTGCTACTACAACTATTACTATTTATCATAACAGAGGCTTTTCCAAACCAGCAATTTCTACAATTATTTGTAGCCCTAGTGGATACGCAGGTGCTGTGTAGTTACTGCCAAGTAGCTAGTCAGCTGTCCCATGCTCCTCTAGCAATGGACATGGACAGCTAAATACTCGGCAGCAACTGCATGGCACCTGCATGACCAAAAGAGAACTATGAATAATTGTGGAAATTTTTGATTTGAAAAAGCCTCTGTCCTAATGGGACTTACAGTACTGCTGTACTGTGCACCGGTGGGTTTCTCAGACCATGAAACATAGATACATTCACCCAAGGAAAAAGTGGCATTGGGCAACAAAGCATTTGAGGCCCCTTGGTCTCTCAGTTGCTATATTGTTACAAGTAAAATTGGCAAGGAGTCTGAAAGAGTGGAGTTTACTTCTTGATCTTATATTTTACATGAAAGGAACTGCCCCTTGATTCAACCCCTGGTAGACTGGTATGTATGCTTCCTAGGTATGTGACAGGCTCCAGATCACAGAAGCTACCACTCACTGCAATGCAACTGGGTGGCGCAGTGGAAATGGCAATAGGCTGATAAGCAAAAGACCATGGGTTCAGATCCAGACAGGAACCTTAAATATTTGTATTTTGAGTGTACCCCCCTCCCCATGCCGGCTTTACCTTTAAAGCTCCCTGCACTCACACATCAAATGCACCAGCTGCCACTGATGGAGCCACAGCATGAACACTCCAAAAGGGACCAGTAAATCCCTGAATACTATGCTGACAGAATTGTACACATAAGCAGACCCATGCTGGACTAGTTTGGGTTGTAAAAAAGCTTTTAACTGCAGAGTCGTATGTAAACATAGAAATGTAGAATTTGTCAGCAGAAAAGGACTGCTTGACCCAACCAGTCTGCCCAGACTTCCCTGCCTAATATGTCTCTGCAGACCCTAGCTGGTCTCTGGCAACCTTCCCTCCTCCTTGCCTATTTTCTGATATACCCCAATGTCTGTCCCATGTATGCAGAAGCCCCTCACTATTTTTGCCTCCACCACATCTGCTGGCAGTCTGTTCCAGACATCTACCACTCTTTCAGCCCAGAACTATTTCCTTACATCTCTCTTAAACTCCTCTCTCCAGCTTCATTGCATGTCCCCTGGTCCTGGTGCTCTTATTCATTTGAAGGAGTCTCTGCTTCTGCACTCTGTTCACCCCTGTGAAGCACTTATACAGTAGGTCTCTATCATGTCTTCTTTACTCTCCTCTCTTCCAGTGTCTATATGTTGAAATCCCTCAGTCTTTCCTCATAGGATTTTTTTGTGCAATGCAACCCCTGCACCATTTTAGTTGCCATCCTCTGAACTGCCTCCACACTGTCTGTGCCCTTTCTGTGGTGCAGCCACCAAAACCATACACAGTACTACAGGTGGGGTCTCACCAGTGAGTGATACAATGGCAACACCACCTCCCTCCTCCTGTTAAAGAGACCTCTGTCTATGCACCCCAGTATCTCACTAGCCCTACCCACTTCTTTTTAACAGAGCCCTGCCACTCTGAGGTTGGCAGATATGATAACTCTAAGGTCCTGTTCCTGTTTAATGACTGTCACTATCCCCACATCCTATATTCAGCTCCTGGGTTCCTATGCCCTAAGTGCATGATTTTGCACTTGTTAGCACTGAACCCCAGCTGTCAACCCCAACCCAACCCCTCGGGTTTCTCAAGATTCCTTTGCATTTTCTCGATCCCCTCCTAAGTGTCCATCCTATTGCATATTTTGGTATCATGTGCAAAATGACATACAGTCTCTTCCAGTTCTTTGGCAACATCACCTACGAAGGCATTGAAGAGGACTGGTCCCAGTACTGTGGCACCCCGCTGGTTACTCTCCCATCATTGGAGAGCCATTAACCACCACTCTCTGTCACCTATCTGTTAACCAGCTTCTAACCCAATTTACCACTTTGGATCCCACCCCTAGACTGCTCAATTTCTTTATCTGCCTCCTTTGCAGCACAGTGTTGAAGGCGAAATAAGGACTTTGTGGAAAGTCTGCCTTTGGAATACAGGATGGCAACCATCTTTGTGCCCTCTATATCAAGCTGGAATGAGGGTGACTAGGTGACCAACCAGGGCCAGAGTGCCTGAGAAGAGAGCCTCAAGGGCTTATGGACTTGTAATGGACTTAATTAATTCAGGAATCCTAGCAGCAACCAACCACCTGTCAAGTGACAGACATCCAGGCCTGTTAACAGTGATTGGCAGATTTAAATCAGTTTGGAGCTGCCAGTCCCCAGTAAACAGCAGATCAGAGTCACATGAGATCCTGAAGAGTAAGATACCTTTGTGCTGTTGAGAGAGACAGCTTGTTGCTGCTGTGCTGCAGAGACAGACTCTGCTTCTATCAGAGTAAGAGTGGGAGTATGAAGCAAAACTCCTGCTGTACAGAAAAAGTTGGTAATCACATGTTATGTGCCACATGAAAGTGTGGCAGAAGGCTGCAACAGTTTAACTAGAAACATTTGATGTGCTATAGCCATAGACTGTGAACGAGACTGCAGCTCACCTTTTTTTATTATTTTTTAGTAACCAGGTAAGGCTCACTTGGCATAAGTGCATGTTTTCAGGGGTGACCCAGGAGCACTTGGGAGTCAAGAGACTTGCTTAGAGTCACACAGTATGCAAGGGGGAGGTTATGGAAATCAAACCCAGGTCAGCTTGATTTACCAAGCACATTCACAGCTCATTATTCTAACCTTCAGGCTATACTGCCAGCCAGTACCACAGACCAGAGCGAAGCTGCCAGCCAGTACCACAGCCCAGTGCTGGTTACTGGTATACACTAGGGACCAAAAGCCAGTTCACGGTGTGTTGGCCAGACAAAATTTGGGTTTGACAGGCTAAGATGCCCTGCACTGTGCACTGGAGAATTGTCTACTTAATACTGAGGTCAGGAGAGGCCTGACCTGGACCAGAGAAAAAAGTCAGTGTACCTGATGACACTGGAGGCCTTTGGAGAAGGCCAACACAGAGAGAAACCAGCCAAAGTGGGACCCGCTACAAACTGCACCATCACCTTGAGCATATTCAGGGTTTGCCCTATACCTGCAATTTGTGTATGATGACTTGGTAAGCATTACATGGCTTAGGCCATCAGGTTGAGAGTTATAAATACCCTTTAGAGGTCTATAAGCCTTTGGGTTTTGGCGTGTTAATTTACAATGCACTGCCCATAATTTGTTTACATGCACCACTACTGGCCAACCACATGCAATGTCTTTAGGTCTATGTCATTTCCATGGTTGAGTATCCAGTGATGCACCAGGAGCTTCAGCTGTGTTAAGGATATACATTGGTACCAGTGGAGAAGGACATGACCCCTCCAGTACAGCTGGGCAGGAGTAAGTAACTGTAATTTATTGTGTGCAGTGTGGGGATAGACAATAGTAGTGGGCTGACCCTGAAAGGGCACTGGAAGTACAGCCCCAGTTTATTCATTTTTGTGCCTGCACCTAGAAAACCAAAGGAAGAGCAGTCCTTGTGTAATATAGGCTGGGCCTGGAAATGAATTGAAGAACCATCTTCGACTGCACATACTACTTCATTGTCTAACCCCCATTAGGGCCTTACTGCAACCCTGATAAAATTCCTGTTTATTTATTTATTTATAAAATTTTGGTGACCGGGTAGGCCCACTGAGCCCCGAAGGTCCCTTTTTCAGGGCCGACCCGGGATAACAATACAAGTTATAAGAATGAACAAGGACATAAGGAACATTTGAGGCATTGTGAGTTACATCATGAGGTGGTTACAGTAAAGAAAAATAGTGGATACAGGCATGGTTACAGGCATGGTAAAAGAAAAGCAGTGGATACATGCATGGCTTACAGGCACGGTAAAAGAAAAGCAGTGGATGCAGGCATGGGTACAGGCATGGTTATCATCATGACATGTAAGCAATTGGTAGTACTTTGCATATAGTTTATTCAGGGGTTACACGTGGCCTCTGGCGAGCAGTCTGTATAAGGCAGGTAGTAGGAAGATTAAGCTAGGAGATGGGAGTTGGAGAGGAGGGGAGTACCTTAGGAGCTCTAAGTGCCATGACAGTGGCATGCGCTTGAGGTCAGCAGATGGGACTTAAGCCTGGTGCAGAAGTTCATGAGTGAGGAGGAGGCCTGGACTTGGGAAGGGAGCTTATTCCATTGGCAGGCTGCTTGGGAGGAAAAGGATCTTCCACCAGCGTTTTTCCTTACCCTAGGGACTTCTAATAGCGTTCTATCTGAGGTCCTTAGGTTCCTTGGGTTGTGTTTGAGGGTTATGGTCCCGGCAATGCTTGGTGAAGCGCGGGGTTTGAGAAGCTTGTAGGCCTGGACAAGCAAGGGGTGTTGGAGGTGGGCGACCAATGTGGGCCAACGAAGATTGACCAAAGTGTCACAGTGGTGACGTCTCGGGTGGTCTAAGGTTGCGAAATGAGCTATTTTATTATATGGGGTTTGCATCCTGGTAATCTCTTGTTTAGCCATGCCCTGTATAATAGGGGCTGCAAAGGTCAGGTTGGGTAGAAGGATGCTGGTAGCTATGGAGAGCCTGGCTTCAGGGATGAGTTGGTCCCTGAGTCGGTACAGGGTGCCAAGTTTCCGATGTAGGGTCCTGGTGACCTGGTCCATGTGTTCCTTGTATGTGATATTCTGATCCAACGTGAGGCCTAAGTATTTAAGGAAGGGGACTACGTTAGTGGCTTTACCAGACAGTGAGGTTAAGGAGAGGGATGAGGACCTGTCAAATCCCAGGGATCTTGGCCCGAATAGCATTGCCTTGGTCTTGTCGGCATTTAGTACCATTCTGTTCTTACATAGCCAAGTCTCTAGTGAAGTGAGATCCTTTTGGAATAGAGGGCCTAGGGCAACCATGTCACTCAGGGGTCGGAAGATGACAGTGTCATCAGTGTACTGCACAACCAAGCTCTCCCCGCAGTGGGTACGCAGGTCATTGGTAAACAAGGAAAACAGGAGGGGGCCTAGAATTGAGCCCTGAGGTACACCCTGGTTTAGGGGTAGTGGGTCAGACATGATCCCTTTGCATGAGACCCTCTGTGCCCTGCCTGATAAGTAGCTCCCAAACCACTTTAGGGCATGATTGTCTAGGCCTATATTTTGCAGCTTCTGCAGCAGCAAGTTGCGGTCGATGAGGTCGAACGCCTTGGATAAGTCTATAAAGACTGCACCAGTGGGTATCCCTTTGTCCATTGCCCTGAGAACTTCATCCATGAAGTTAATGAGGGCAGTGTCAGTACCATGGTTTGTTCTAAATCCATGTTGGGAGGGGGCAAGGAGCTGACGAGCTTCCAGGTAGTCCCTGAGTTGATTGTAGATGACTCTTTCTTGCACCTTAGCAAGTGAGCAGAGGAGGGAGATGGGCCTGTAGTTGTTGAGTTTTTCCCTGAGCCCCCCTTTGTGAATAGGGACAACATTGGCATGTTTCCACAGGTCAGGGACTGCTTCTTCCCTCAGTGATCGATTGAGGAGCATGGTTATAGGCCAGGTTAAGGAGGTAGCTCCTGCCTTGAGTAGCCAAGGGTTGATACCATCGGGTCCCCCTGACCCTTTCGGTTTCAGGTTCCTTAGGAGGTTTAGTACTTCAGTGCATTTAGCCAGTCTCAGGTGAAATGGGGGTCTTTCCATGTGAGGTGGTTCATCTGAGGTAGGTGGAAGAATGTGGGGAGACAGGCAGGTCTTGTAGGCCTTGAGGTCTGAGAAGTGCCTGTTAAGGGCAGCTGATATTTGAGAAGGGTCAGTTGTAAGCTGACCGTTAATCTCCATGGGACAGGACTCAGGCTTTTTGCTGCGCTTGATCAGGTCATTGATATGATTCCAGAATTGCTTGGGGTTGCCCAGGCTGGTTTTCTGGAGGTGTGTTAAGTAATCTCTCAGCGAATTTTATGGCTCTCTTGGCTTTGTTCCTCAGGGCTTTGTATTCAGCGAGATCTGCCGGGAGGGAGGAGATCCTAAACTTTTTCCAGGCTTTTTCCCGAGTAGCCATTAGGGCTTTGAGGGAGGGAGAGATCCACTTGTAGCAGCTGCCTTTAGCCCTCATTCTCTTCATTGGAGCAAAGAGGTTGGCTGCTGTGGTTAGTTCATCCTGGAAGTATTGCACAGCCTCAGTAAGAGTAGGGAGAAGATTTATGGGGTTCCAGTCCAAACTACCTAGGTAGCGATTGTATTGTAGTTCAGAGAACTTGGAGAAGTCACGGGCGGAGAGAATTCTAGGTTGGACCTTGGGTGGTTTGTTTTTCCATAAACAGAAGATTGGGGAATGATCACTCAGGGAGTCTGCCATTGTGCCCTCACTCTGTATATTAGTGGAGTTAGACACCAGAGCCCAGTCAAGGGTGGTGTGGTTCCCAGTTTTGTAATTAAGTCTGGTCGGTTCAGAGATGACCTGCATCAGACCTGCTTCATGGGTAAGTGACTTCGAGGCATGACCAGGGTCCTGGGCCCGGTTCATGTTGAAGTCGCCCAGGATTAGTTGCTCCATTGTTACCTTGGTAGCCGTATCATTTGTGATGGCTTCAAGGGATTTGAGGGCTGATTTTGGTGGGTGGTAGACACAGCCAATTGTTAGTTGTTTGGTGTGCCCTAGGGTTATCCAGATGTATATGCTCTCTCCCTCAGCAGTAGGATTAGTCTGCTGGGGTAGAGGTGACACGGAGAGGTCATCCTTAGCATAGATTAGGACCCCACCCCCTTTTTTGGTTTCTCTGTCATTGCGGTAGCTACTGTAGCCCACGACCTGAATCTCGTGGTCATGTTTATTTCTAATCACTGTCGGTGCGCATATTATTAATTCAAAGTATTAGTTTCATGCTTTGTGGGGGCTGTCACTGCATTGAGCTCATTCAAGGGGGGAATGTGGGGAGGTGGGTAGTTATTGCATCCCTGGGGGTGATGCTATACTTATATGAGTCTCTCTCTGGGTGGAGACACCATGCAATTTCATGCTAACCTTGGATATGAACCCAACAAGCAGGAATTTTACTGACATAGGGCCCCTCAGTCCTGTTTGAGCCCACAAGACAGGGGTAACCACCGCAATATCCACAGTGACCCTATCACTCAGCAGGTGGCATATCATTAGCAAGAGGCCAAGGTTCAAATCCTAAGAGGGACTAACATCTTTAAAAAAAAAAAAATTTCAGTTGCAGTATTACTAAAATCGTGATTCATGATGGTGTGGAGTAAAACACTAAATACTGTATATAGAAAAAGGGGCATACTGTAGTTATGAGAAAGAATAAATGTAAAAGTGAAGTGCTACCTCGGAGGCACCCCTTCCTCTGAGGCAACATTGAGAGCAAATATCTCCCTTTTGCCCACCAAAGTGTCTTCACCTTTGACCTAAATAAATTTACTACCTCTAGAGCCATTGTAATAACTCCCTTCTCCCCTGTTCACCTACTCTTCAAGCTTAAAGAGGAACTAGATCTCCAGTGTTAAGAAAGCTTTAGATTGTAAAAAGAGACTTAGAAACATAGAAACATAGACTTTGTCGGCAGATAAGGACTGCTTGGCCTATCTAGTCTGCCCATTTCCCTACCTACAGGATAGGCCGTAGATCCTAGTTAACCAACAGTCTATTTCTTCCTACCCCCCACAAGAATTGCCTTATGTCTATCCCATGCATTCGTGGATTCTCCCACAGTTTTAGACCCCACAACCTTCTCAGGAAGGCTGTTCCATGCATCCACTACCCTCTCTGTGAAATAATACTTCCTCACATTGCCCCTGAACCGCCCCCCCCATCTTTAAATTGTGTCCCCTTGTTCTTGCACGTCTCTTTTTCTGAAAGATGCTACCATCTTGGACTTTGTTGATTCCACTGAGGTACTTAAAAGTTTCTATCATGTCCCCTCTCTCCTTCATTCCTCAAGGGTATACATATTAAGCTCCTTTAGTCTCTCCTCATCACGGCTTCTCTTGCAGACCCTGCACCATTTTAGTTGCCCTCCTCTGACTGCCTCTATCCTGTCTATGTCCTTGTGGAGATGGGGTCTCCAGAACTGGAAGCAGTACTCCAGATGGGGTCTCACCAACTGTCTGTACAGAGGGATAACAACTTCCTGTTTTCTGCTGCTGATGCCTCTCCCCTATGCATCCCAGGATACCTCCAGCCCTCCCTACTGCCTTCTCACATTGCTTGCTTACCTTAAGGTCACCTGATATGATTACCCCCAGGTCCCTTTCCTTTTTGTTGTTTTTACTACCTCCTCCTAGCTGCCATACTTCTGACCATTCCTCCAACCTTGCCAAGTCCCTTCTCATCCTTTCCACGCCTCCTTGTATATCAAGCCTGTTGCAGATCTTTGTGTCATCTGCAAAGAGGCATACTTTTCCTTCCAGTCCCTCTGCAATGTCACTTATGAAGACATTAAAAAGGACTGGACCCAATACTGAACCCTGCAGTACCCCACTAGTAACCCCTCTTTCTTCAGAGTGGACTCCATTTACAATTACCTTCTGTGTCCTGTTGTCCAGCCAATGTTTTACCCCAGGCTACCACCCTGGGACCCACTCCCAGGCTGGTTAATTTGACTATTAATCTTTTGTGTGGGACTGTGTCAAATGCCTTGCTAAAGTCTAGGTAGGCCATGTCCACAGCCCCTCCCTGGTCTACTACTTTGGTCACCCAGTCAAAGAAATCTATTAGATTCGTCTGACATGACCTTTCCGCTGTGAACCCATGCTGCCTTGGGTCCTGTGCCGAACTGGCCTTTAGGTACTCAACTATTCTTTCCTTCAGAAGTGACTCCATCACTTTCCCTACCACAAAGGTCAAACTGACAGGTCTGTAGCTTCCTGCCTCTGTCTTGGTCCCACTTTTGTGAAGGGAATCACATCCACCTTCCTCCAGTCCTTGGGTACCACACCATCCTCCCATGATTTATTAAAAAGAGTAGCCAGTGGCTTTCACTAGTTCCCCTTAATTCTTTTAGAATTCTGGGTGAATTCCATCAGGCCCCACTGCTTTGTCCACCTTTAGTTTTAGGAGTTCTTGCAGAACCCTTTCTTCTGTGAAAGGACTGGGATCGACCCCCTATCAAGAGTGCTTCTGTTAATTGGATTAGGCACTTCCCCCTCCTCTTTTGTGAATACTGAGCAGAAATATTCGTTCAGTATCCCTGCTTTTTCACTGTCCCCCTCTGCCCACCCACCGTTCATTCTATTCAGCCTCACTATCCCTCCCTTTGTCTTTCTACGCTCGCTGATGTACCTATAAAAGGTTTTATCCCCCTTCTTAACCGAGTTGGCTATCTTTTCCTCAGTTTGGGCCTTTGCTATTCTGACTTCCCTCCCTGCTTCCTTCTGCCTTAACTGGTACAGCTCTCTGTCCTGCTCCATCTGTGTTTCCTTATATTTCTGGAATGCTATCTTTTTCTTCCTGACTTTCACAGCCACCTCTTTTGAGAACCATAGTGGCTTTTTCTTTCGTTTTGATTTATTTATTTGCTTTACACAAAGGCTTGTTGCCTCTGTGATGGCAGTTTTGATGAGTCCCCATTGTTGCTCCACATCTCCTTCTAGCCTGTTTGCTAGTGCTTTTCTGAGGCACTCTCCCATCTTGCCAAAGTCAGCCCTCCTGAAGTCCAGTACCCTCACTTTTGTATGGCTTGACTCTGTAGCTGAGTTTAACGTGAACCACACTGTTTGATGGTCACTTGTTCCCAGATGGCAACCCACTTCTAGATCTGAGATCCTCTCACTGCCCCCATTTGAGAGTACGAGGTCTAAGATTGCTCCCTCATGAGTGGGTTCTGAAACTAGCTGTCTGAGGCCTGCCACCTGCAGGGCATCAAGAATGGCCCTGCTCTTGGATGTGGCTGCAGAAAATGTGCTCCAGTTAACATCTGGGATATTCAGGTCTCCCATCAACAGTATCTCACCTTTCTCTGCCATTCTAAGAATGCCTTCTATCATATTCTTGTCCATTTCCTCCCCCTGACATGGGGGTCTGCACACAACTGCTGTGTGGATTGTGGTGCCCTTTCCAGTCTCCAGGGTGACCCACAGTGCCTCCTATCCTCCCTGTTTACTCTTTTGTTCAGTTGCTTTTATACTTTCCTTTACATAGAGAGCTACTCCTCCCTCCTTCTCCCCTGCCTGTCTCTCCTGTAGGTTATGTACCCTGGTATGTTAACATCCCAGTCATGGTTCTCTGTGTACCATGTTTCTGTGACTGCTACGATATCCAGGCATCCCTCTTCCATCAAGGCCACCAGCTCAGGGAGCTTGTTGCCCAGACTACGGACATTGGTACTCATTACCCTCCATTTCCTGATGGCCTTACTCCTTTTGCCCCATCCCTGTCTTTCTTGCCTTTGTCACTTTCTTCATTTACCCCTGGCCTTCTCCCTATCAACACTTCTATGTTGGTGTTTACCACACTTACTACCATGATTTTTTTTGGGGGGGCTAGGATTTCCCTGCTCCTTTCCAGTGCCTCCCCCCTTGGCTAGTTTAAGTGCTTGCCAATGAAGCATTTAAACCTATCACCTAGGAGCCTGGTTCCCCTCCTGGACAGATGCAGCCCATGCCAGTATAGGCTTGCATCACTCCAGGTGGACCCCCAGTCCCCAATGAAGCCAACTCCCTTGAGCTGCACACCAGTTTTTCAACCACTGATTGAATCCCATGGTGTGGAACACCCTAGCCTCTCCTACGCCATAGATGGGCAGCACCTCCGAGAAGGTTACCGTGTGTGCTACTTGTCTAAGGCCCCTCCCCAATTCCACAAACTCTTCCTGCACTTCTCTAATCCCTTTCTTAGCCAGGTCATTTGTCCCTAGGTGGACAATGACATCCAGCTCCCTCCCCTGTGCAGCTGCTCTGGCAATCCTGAGGGTTTGTTCCCTGTCCCTCCAAGCCATGGTGCCAGGCAGGCACCTTACCTCCCTCTCCCCTTCCTCCCCCAGTTCTACCTTCCTAACAATGGAGTCCCCCACCAGGAGTTGTTTCCTTCCCCTGTGGGGTCCCCTGCCACCCTCCTGTGGGTCTCCTTTGTGGAGGTTCCCAGCATCCTCCTTGGTCTCCACTGTGGGTGCCTCCATAGAGGAACCACACTTTGCCAGAATGGCATAGGAATTGTGGAGAGGTACAACTGGAGGGATGCACCTCTGTTCCACCACCCTCACCCTCCCTGAGCCCACTGTGGTCCAACCACTCTTCTTTCTTGGCAACCTCTGAGGCAACAGCAGTGGCACTGGTGGTCCCTGGATGGAAGAGGAGGTCCCACAAATCCTGGCCAACTCAGCCTGGAGATGAGCAACCTCCTCCCTCAGCCCAGAGAGGTGCCTGCAGATGGAACAACATCGCATCCTCCAGAATGTCTCCCGGAAGACTGCTGCTCCACAGCCACTGCACTGCACCACTCCCATCATGTCTTATTTCTGGCCCCTTAACTGTTTGCAATCCTTACTCTTTCCTCTGTTTTTTTTTTCTCTCTCTCCTTACTTTCTGCCTGTGTGCCCTTTAAACTCCTGATTGTCCTGTTCTGAGACAAGAATATCCTATATTTCTCAGTAGACCCCTTACTTGCTCAGAGGCAGACCTCTAGTAACTAGAGTGGGCCAGAGAGCTACTCTTGCCCTTCTAGGATGGTGGGTCTTTGGTGGCTCTGTGATCACTCACTTCCTGCTCCCAAACAGGAAGTTCCTGTTGTCAGTCAAATCCTGTGCCTATAAAATTAGAACTAGCTTTGGTGGGAGGGTGTAGGGAAGGGAAGGAGGGCAATATAGTCCCAGTAGAGAAGTCCAGTCACACAGCAGTCCTTTCTCCTGATGTCTTCTGCCAAGCTACTAGCAGAATCTTTCTAAGGCAGTCTTTAAATGTAGCTTCCTTCTAGCTAAGCCAATCCCCCTACTTACTAGATTTTTCTACAAGTAATTTTAACCTCACAGCTATCAAGTCCTTTCAATCACCTGAGATTTACACCTAGATAACTGTTCAGATAACCATTCAGTTCAGTTAACTCAGACAAACACACACTTTTTTTTGTTTTGTTTGTTAGTTTTTTACCCTAAATTAAAGGTCCAAGTACAAGAGTTCTACTTCTTTAGTCCCAGCAGAGAAGTCCAGTCATACAGCAGTCCTTTCTCTTGGTGTCTTCTGCCAAGCTTGACTTGGCAATCATTTAAAAAGTAAAAATGGACTGGATTTTGAAAAGACATGACAGGCATAATTCTTGATTTGGGACAGAGCCTGCATCATGTCAAATGTACTAAAACATTGGTGAGCAGTTTCCAAACATTGTGACTCGTGCAACAATTTCAGCATTTTATGATAAAAGGAAAAAAATACACGTTTCATTATTTTGACACATGCTTCATTTTTGGTGCACATCTTGCTGCAGTCATGAAACTGGATTTCATCTGCTTTTATGTGATCTCACAGTTTAAATGAATGTAGTGCACCTGTGCAAAAAAGATGACAGTGTCTGGATGCGTGGCACCAGGCGATAGGGATTGCTTGGTATGCTGATGACCTGGGTTCATGCCTGAGCCCTGAGCGTCAGGAATGGAGGCTGGCAGGGAGGGCTCAAGATCATCCCTTGGATGCTTTCCTTCTGGGGTGAGGGTCATGGAGACACTGCCCTTCAGTAGCTCCTCGTGGCCAGATTCGACATTGCGCTTTGCAGCATGGGTGACCACATGCTGCATGCACAAGAAATGAGGACGTCGTGGCATGCCTCTTAAGGGGGCAGGGAAACAGAACAAGGAAAATGGCCTCCCAAGCCGGCTGGATGACGGTGGCCCACCTCCCCTGGCCATGAAGCTGGGAAGCCCCCGAGTCGACCAACGCTGCCCGACCAAGATGTGAGGGGGTGTCGAAGGGTACCTCAATCTCCCCTCCTGGATGCTTCCCCATGGGTAGGGGGCCCCCCCGATGAAGGAATATGTCGGGACAGTTGGGTGGTGGGGCAGTCAGACAGTAGAATGGGGGAGCGGCAGAGCATGAGGACTTGACTCCCCGAAGGAGTGGGCGGCAGGTTGGAAGGAAGGGGGCATAAACAGAACATACAAAAAAAAAGATGACAGAAAGCTGTGAAAATCCATCTGGATTTAAGGTGAGCAAGACCTTTCCTCTGTTAAGGGGACAGAAGGTATAAACAGGGACTCAAAAGCAAAGTACCCTCTCGTGTGTGAATCCTGCTAGCACAGACTTTGCTCTAACTGCCACTCAGAGCTTGGCATCTGGGCAAAACAAATTTTAAAAAAGAGGCCATTTTAATCTGTTACATCATATCTGTCTGTACTGTAGGGCATCTTTTTGGGTCAGGCCTTATTTCCCCTCCTAGGTGTTAATCACACTTAGTCTCTCTCTCTCTCTCTCTCTCTCTCGCTGCCTCTCTAATCCCTACCCCAGTCCCCTGTCCCCTTGTAGGGTTCCCCGCATTCTGAAGGGGTCTCTCTGGGACACGACTCTTCCCTGTTATCTCATCCTCTCTCCTTCACCCCTTCTTTCACGATGCACTTGTTCACTTATTACCATTGCATTTATTAATTGCTCTCACAAATTACATATGTACGCAAAACTGTTTGTAACAACTGTCTTAATTAATTATATGCTATATTGATCTATGTAACTCAAATGTAAAATGTCTTGTCCCTATTGTACCCTTTCCCCCAGGTCGCACCGGGAGATGAGCAATCTGTTGCTCAGTGTGCCTTCCTGTTGAAACATTTCAATAAATAAATGAAATCTATTTTGTCCAAATCCTTTCTGCATGTTCAGTTTCCCAGCTTTTGTGCTTTCAGTCATGTATGTTGTAATACCATACTTCCTCTGTTTAGATTATATTGTATACTGTTCTTAATGTGATGTAACTGGCAAACCCATATTTAAAGAGCAGGTCATTGCTTCAGTCTGTACTTATAAAACCATGATTTATATACCCCTTATAATTTACTAACGGAAACTGTACATTTTGTTTTAACAGTTATTTAGACCAGAGTTTGTAATGCATGCTTGCTGAGACTACAGTGCAGGAGTAAATGGTTACTGCCCACTAAGAGGCAGCTTCTTTCAGATTAAACAATAAACCAGGATCTCTTCTGTCTATTTTTGATTTCCAGGTGGAAATTAAATATGTGACTGCTTTTTTCAAGACGAGTAGAGGACATTGCTTTTGCTGTGCCCCCTGATCATCATTACTGTCTCAGCAAATTAGGTTCAAATGCAGTTGTCCACAATAGCACGTGATGGAACATTGTGTACAGCACAGTTCAGTGACAGTGCTGTTGTCGTGTATGGTTTACAGCTGCCACTGCCAATTATCTATAATGTAGGGAGAAGAATACTGTGGTCGCACAGGTTCTCACACAATTCAGCTGCTCTTCTCCTGCTACAATAGTGTCATCATACCTTTTTGCTGCTTTTCCCCATGTTGCAGTCATTAAAGATTCCCTCATAGAAATACAGAATTTGTCAGCACATAAAGACCACATGGCCCACCCAGTCCATCCCTTTTTTCTCCTGCCTATGCTTTCACCACAGACCCTACCTGATCTCTGGCTACTTTCCACCCCCCTGCTTCTCAACTAAGACATCCATGTGCCTATCCCTTGCATGTTTGCAGCCCATCACTGTTTTCGCCCCTACTGCCTCTGCTGATAGACTATTCCAGGCATCCACCACTCTTGCAGTGAAGAAGTACTTTCTCACATCCCTCCTGAATTTCCCTGTTCCAGCTTCATTGCATGCCCCCTTGTTCTCATTCACCTTCTCCTCTGAAAAATACTCCCTTATTCAACCCTGTGATGTATTTTTTTTTCCAGTTGTTTAACCGGGAGTAGCACACTAAACTGAAAGCTTGTTTACAGGGAACACAGGGAAGTTAAGTGACTTGCTCAGGGTCACACAGTATGCAATTGGGGGCTGTGGGATTCAAACCCCCACTTTGGTTCCACCATGCCTGTTCAACAGGAAATTTGTTGAATGGCATTACAACAACAGCACAATGCCAACAGTCGGCATTATGCCATCAGGAAAAATTATGTTTTTTTGTAGGGGGCTGTGCCCCCCATCCCTTGGATTTTTTCTTTTAACTTTTCCTAGAGTTTTTCTTGGGTTTTCTCCCATCCCCTCAGAGCCCCAGCACATGACTGTACGTGTGTGGAGGCGTGCACACACACCGGAAGCCAGCTCAGCCCCTTCCAGCCACCTGTACTGCTGCTCTGCCCACCTATGTTATCCCACCGGACCTCCACCTGATAGAGAACAGGACTACAGGATGGTCAACAACCCACACCATCACCCTTGGGAGAGGAGAATAGCCTAACGGCATGCTCAGTCCTGTTCCTCCCACCCCACCCCCATGCCGGCACCCCAATGGCAGCATAGTGCGAGGTGTGGCATCCAGCGGCTCAACCCTCAGCACCACCAGGCTGGCCCACCACCTGGATTTTTAAAATAATCAACTCCAAGTCAGAGTTGTTTCAGAGAGGGGGCACAACAGCAGGAGAAGCAGTGTCAAGGTACCGCAAGATCGTTACAGTGAACTGCCGATTTTGTCGCTGTAATGGTCTTCGCGATATTTGTTTTGCTGTTTCAACAGTATACCAATGTATTTATAGGTCTCTATCATATCCCTCCTCTCCCTCTTCTCTTCCAGGGTGTTCATATTGAGATCCCTTAGTCTTTATTCATAGGGCTTCTTGTGCAGCCCCTGCACCATTTTAGTTGCCCCCTTCTGGATAGCCTCCACCTTTTCTATGTCCTTTTTTAAGATGTGGTCTCCAGAACTGTACACAATACTCCAGGTGGGGTCTCACCAATGATCTATACAGTGGCAACACCACCTCTCTCCTTCTGCTGTTGATGCTCCTCCCTATGCACCCCAGCATCCCACTGGCCCTACCTACTGCTCTGTCACACTGTCTGGCCACCTGAGGTCATCAGATATGATCACTCCCAGGTCTCTTTCCTGTTTGGTGACCATCAGTACCTCTCCCCTCACATTATACTCTGCCTCTGGGTTTCTGTGGCCCAGGTGCATAGTTTTGCACCGTTTTGCATTGAAACCCAGCTGCCATACCCTTGACCACTCTTCTAGTTTTCTCAGGTGTCAGCACTTTCTCTCTATCCCCTCTGGGGTGTTCACCCTATTGCAGATTTTGATGTCACCTGCAAAAAGGCATATCTTCCCTTCCAGCTCTTCAGCAATGTCACTTATAAAGATATTAAAGAGGACTAGTCCCAGCACTTAACCCTGAGTTACCCCGCTGGTCACTCTGTCCTCCCCTGAGTTGATTCTGTTTACCACCAACCTCTGTAACCTATTCATCAACCAATTTTGTATCAAATTTACCACCATAGGACCCACCCCCCAAAACCGATCAGCTTCCTAATGAGCCTTCTGTGTGGTATGATGTCAAAGGCCCTGTTGAAGTCCAAGCAACCCATGTCCCCTCAAAGTATCATAGTGCTCATGCTATAGCAGTGTTCTGATTTCAGCTGTTTCAAAGAAGACAATATGCACAGAAAATTTGAACATTTGCTTTCACTCTCCTCCATACATTATACAGAACAACAAATGGTGTGGAGTACAAAATGGCGCTGGCTGCAAGTTCTCATGAAATAGTTTCTAGTGTAACTCATTCAGGCTACACTCTTGATGGTTAATGTGGCAACCATTTTTTTTAACCTACAACAACACCATTCTACACACCTAACCATCAGTTATAATCATTGTTGTGCACAATTCTAAACTGTTGTGCACATGCCGAAGTGTTGTTGTGTGCATTATGAACAGTTGTTCTACACAGTTCAGAGATCAGCATATTTTAAAGCCGTCATTTACCCTACTCCAAGCTGCTTACTAACCTCCCAGTGCCTAAAGCAGTATCTTTAAACTTGTAAAAGTCTGAAAATGTAAATTCAATCATAAAACAGAACAAAAAAATGGCAAGTGTTTTCTCTTTACTTCTGGGAGGTGCTTCTGTGACGCCTGTGTAAAAATACATATACTATATAAAATAAAATATGGACAACCACCACAAACTGGCATGTGTTTCCATCTCAGGGTTCAGATGACAGCATGCAAGCTTCACTCTTGAGTTTCATATGCTGTCATCTCAGCCCTTTGATGGAAACACAGTCTTGTTGTGTATGGTTGCCCAAACATTATTCGCTATGTTGTGTATAGGAGTTGTCTGCTTTTGTGCATGGGTAACTTAGGACATGAGTGGAAGCTGGTAGAGGGGAGATTCAGGAGGGATGTGAGGAAGTCTTATTTTACAGAGAGACTGGTTGAGCTATGGAACAGTATGTTGGCTGAGATGATAGGTGTCAGAACAATTAAAGGTTTCAAGGAGGGCTGGGGCAGAGGAAAGGGCTTAGTAGTTACTTGCGGAGTTAGCAGTAAGGTGGGGAACATGGAGGTAGGTAATGCAGGCAAATGTGTGCTGGATCCCATGGTTCTGTATGTGCCATCTAGATGGCCCAGTTCATTCCTGAAAATAGTCCCCTTCACCAGTGTACTTGCCCAGTTATCAGATAAATAAATAAATAAAATAGACAACAGGTGTTGGGCTACTGGATGAGTGGTTATGCACTATGAAAAAATATATAACAATAGCTATAAATGGGGCATTCTGATTGGCTGGACACTCTAAAACAGGATAATGGCTAGAAACTATCATGTACAATAACAAAACTGAAATTTTAAATGCTAAAACATTCAGTAAAAAAAAATGGTTCAATAGTAGAGTCATGGCAATCCAGGGGCTAGGTTACTTTTGTTCTAAAATCTTTGGGGCACAAGATACTAGGCTACCCCCCCCCCCCCATATTGCTTAACAGATGGTAACATAGCCCCTGGCTGTGGCCTAATGCTTGTGTCTGTGGGAAAAAAAACATTAACAGAACTTTGATTCTGTATCAGGATTCTAATGGCATCAAATCACTTGAGCTCTCTGCTGTTCTGCAATATTATCAGAATCCCTTGATGGAATCGCAGATCTGTTGTGCATGTTTCCTCATTCAAGGTTCTGTTTGTTGTATATAGGATGTTCTTCAGTGTATAAAGGTTGCTTTGTTTCTCTATTTACAGTAAGTGCACTGTCATCAGTATTTAACTTGTGTTTTGTATTTGAGATACCTTATATAGGTGTAAGCCTCCACATGCCTGGTGGGGGGGGGGTACCTGTGAGCTCATAGGCCCCTCTGCTCTGCCTCATCTAGCCCCTCTGGCTCATCTTCACCCTCAGTCCCTGACATCTGCACTGCTGTAAGAGGGGGACCAGCAGAGCAATGGCTAGTCCATGAACCCTAGGCAGGAGTCCAGCCCGGGCTTATTCAGCATCTTTATAGCTGGATCCGCACAGCTCATCTGCATTCTTGGTCCCCAAAGCTGATAATTGTGGCTGAGACTAGGTGGAAAAAAGTACCATTGGGTGCAAAAAAGGTAATTTCCTGACTCCAGAGAAGGTAGTGGGGGGTCATGGAATAAAAGGGAACACTGCCCTTAGAGCTGGCATTGTCGCACTAGTGCAGCATACTTAAAAACAGAAATGGTGCTTCAAAATGAAAATCAAGCTGTGTACCCTTAGCAATGAAGGGCTTGGCTCCAGGGCAGGCAGTGGAGTCAGACCAAAGACTGAAAGTGCTGTTGAGCGCAAAGCACAGGTTCCTGGCACCAGGGCAGGAAGATGGGCTAGGAACAGAAGCAGCTCAGACGTGCATACACCCTGCTAGCAGCAGGGAGAGTGAGTCCAAGGCTGCCTCCTACAGTGGAGCCCCCAACTCAAAAACAGGGAAGCTGACTTAACAAATAAACACTCTCTAGGCCCTAGAACAGGCAGTAGGTTCAGGACAGAGCAGTAACAGCCTCCAAGGATTTTGAAAAATAAGGCAGGAGGCTACAAAGATTGACACAGTATGAAAACCAATATAGCGGTGGCCATGAATCTCCTAAGCCCTCCAGCCCTGCAGAGACTGCTGGGAAGGGGTCGGAGATGACGAGCAGGTGACAGTCTATGAATCATGGCCATGTCTTAACCTGCTGTGCCCCAAAGACTGCTTGCAAACCCTGCTCATCTGGGGCAACATTTTAAAGACAGTTTGCCCAGGAAATTAACTGATCAATGGTATGTTGAGTTTCATCCCCTAAAAAGAGGCTGCCACCAGGATTTTGTCTGAATTTGCCAGTGTGAAAGTGAGTGAAACTGTGAGCTGGTGAGCCACTGCCTGCCAGGAACAGCAAGTTTCACTGGCAAAAAGGAAGGCTGAATATCCTTATAGCTTTTTTTGCAGATGATACTAAGATCTGCAACAAGGGGGACACTCAAGAGGGGGTGGATAGAATGCACATGGATTTTGATAAATTCAGTGAAAGGTCAAAAACATGTCAGTTGGGGTTCAATGCCAAAAAAGTGCTAAATCATGCACCTGGGGCATAGCAACACAGTAGTTAAATATAGGATGGGGGTAGCAGCAGTCACAAAACAGGAAAGAGACCTTGGAGTTCCCATATCTGAGGACGTTAAAGTGGCAGACAGTGTGACAGAGCAGTGGATAGGGCTAGTGGGATGCTGAGTTGCATAGGGAGGGGCATATCCAGCAGGAGGAGACAGGTAATGTTGTGACTGTATTACTCCCTGGTGAGAAACCACCTGGAGAACTGTGTCCAGTTCTGGAGACCATACCTCAGAAAAGACATAAACAGGGTGGAGGCAGTCCAGAAAAGGGCAACTAGATGGATCATGCAGTCCCCATCTGCCGACATGGTTCCTATGTTCCTAACTAAAGTGATGCATGGGTTGTATAAAAAGCCCTATGAAAGAGACTGTAGGATTCCAACATGTACACAGTGCAAGACAGGAGAGAAAAAGAGAGAGGTAACATGAAAGAGACCTACAAGACCCTCACAGGGTTGAACAGGGTGCATGGGGAGTCTCTTTCAAATGAGAAACAGCATCAGGACCAGGAACATGGGATGAAGCTGGGGGGAGAGTTCAGGAGCAATGTGAGGAAATATTTATTCACTGAAAGGGTTGTAGACACATGGAACAGACTAGCAGCAGAAGTGTGGGGGGCTGTAACAGTGAAGGCTTTAAACATGCATGGGACAGACATAAGGGTATACTAGAAAATAGGCAGAGGGGTGGGAGAGTCACCTGAGACCAGATCAGGTCTACAGAGATTATGCAAGCAACATCTGGGTAGACTGGGTGGGCCAAGAGGTCCTTTTCTGTTATGTTTATGTTTTTATGTTTATCCAGAAGCAGAAGTGTTTGTAAAAGGAAAGAATGGTTTTAAGGTGAACTGACAGATTACAAGCAAAGAGCTGAGTGTTTTTTTCCTGCCCCATCAGTGACTTTCCTCCTCTGTAGGGATAAGTCCCATCAGTAATCTGGGCCAAGGCCACTGTCTGCTTCAGGGTCCTGGATCCCAGGCACATTCAGCTGAATGATCGACCAAGAAAGAACTGTGATGGCGAAAGAAGGACAGATGACCTTAAGAAGCATGCCCTTCAGTCAGGTGTTTGCCCAGCCATCTTGCCTGCACAGGCATCAGAAACCAGAGATATGTGTGAAGCTTCAAAACAATGAGCAACCACCGGGGTTACAGCCCTGCAGCTGAAGAGTTTGTGATTGTGACTAGGACAGAGGGAAAAGCTCTAGGTGTGACTATGCTAGTTTGATACCCACAGGCAGAAGACCTGTGGAGGACATCCAGCCACCCATTTGTGTGGATTACAAATAGGGGCCCCATTTCTGCTAGTTAACAGTTTAATTGTTCAGCAACAATTTGGTTTTCACAACAGTTTGTTTGCCAGCAATAGTTTAAGTGCACCACATTCCACCTACTGTACCTACAAGCAGCAATTGTATCTCCAGTAAGGTACCCACTACAACATAAGAGAGCTCCTGACCATGGTCTGGGGGGGGGGTATTTCACTGGGCTGCACCCACTTCAGGATTTGTGGGACTAACAGGGGACTGATGGACTGTGTGGGAGTATTATCACTGTATCGAGTATAGAATTTTATTGCTTCCCCATTGCTCTCATTTTTATGTTTGCTTGCGTGCGCAGCACACAAAAAACATATTGAGATAGTAGAGCATTGCAGAGGTGTGGCAGTGCTGCGGCCAATGCAGTGAACACTTTAATGGGCACATCCCTCAGCCACCAATTAATGCTGAAGCTGACATGACAGCAGTTTCAGAGTGAGCACCACACTTGAAAGAACTCTGCCGCTGCAGTCAGGGGCAGTTTCTTCATTGCAGCAGCAGTCCCCCCACTCTCCCAACCAGGCACACAGCAGAAGAACAAATTTAAATGTTGGCTCCCTCCCACTGCTGCCCACCCTGCACCCTCCATTCTCCGTACCCTGCTGACATCTGGGTGCTTAATCCCTGTGTCAGCATGTATCCCCCATTCCCCGATTAATGTGGCACACTGGGAGCCCACCCATGTGTGCCAAAAAATACTTCTTTGATATTTCCGACAATGGGATGCCCACTCCCAGTGTCGGATGTGCTGCCCCCCACGCCCCTATGTTCTCAGCCGACCCCTGGTGCCTGAATCCTGGGCCCATGATACCCTCCCCTCCAGTACTCTGGCACACTGGGACCCCACCCTAGTGTGCTGAAACCTGTTTTGTTAATATTTCACCTGTAAAAAAGAAAATAGCCCCACAACGCCTTTTTTTTTTTTAAACCTGAAAAAAAAGAAAACGGTCCCGCGTCATTCCCACCGGCCCTCCTCCCCCAACCTGCACACTCCTTCTGTGCACCTTACCTCCCCACACCCCCCTCACCCATACTTACCTCCGGAGGTCAGGAGCAGCGCTCTTCTGTGGACTGGGAACTCGTCTGCACTCTTCAAAGACCAACCAAGAACTGAAGAAATTACAGTGAGCCCTATAATAGCAGTCAATGGGAGGTTTTCAACTTAGGTCGATATCTCAACCAATTTTTGGTGTTTTGGTCCCAAAGTTTCAACATGAGGTTCTTGGGACTCCACCTCATGAACAGTGGCACTGTCATTTCATTTCTCTGTCCCGAAAGGTGATTTCTTGGTTGCTGCTCGGAATCACCTTTCAGGACCAATTAATGAAATGACAGTGCCACTGCTCATGAGGTGAGGTCCCAAAGAGCTTTTGTTGCAAATTTGGTGAAAAAAACTCCAAATAATGATTGCGTTATGAGCGTCCATTGCACAGTTTCTATGCACACTCGTTTTTATATTTTCACTCCAAATTTCTGACATTGCCATTTTTTTCACACCTCCTTATAAACAGTACACTTGTCATTTTTCGCATCCTTCCCAAAATGCGTTTTTGCACCTGTGGCGCAGAATGGTGCAGTCACTGTATGAAATCAACTTTTGGGACAGATTAATGAAATCACAGTGCCACTGTTCATGGGGGGAGGTCCCAAAAAGGCCATGTTGAAAATTTGTTGAAAACATTCCAGAAAATGACCGCATTACGAGTGTGCATTGCACAGTTTCTATGCACACTCGTAACTTCGCCAATTGTTCATGTTTTCACTCCAGATTTTCAATATTGCCATTTCTTCACATCTCCTCATGAACAGTACAGCTGTCATTTTTCACATCCTGACCCCCAATTTTTTTTTTTTGCACCTGTGGCACCAAATGGCACACTCGCTGTGTGAAATCACCTTTTGGGACTGAGTAATGAAATGGTACTGCCACTGTTCATGAGGTGGTATCCCAAAAAGCCCATGCTGCAAATATGGATCAAAAATACCAACAAATGCCCAGGGTGTTAGGGTTTCCAATTGTAACGCCCACCCTGTACAGATTGACAGGTGTCGGGGGTGTGACTTGGGGTCGTCGGACGTAATGCTAATGCCATTCCTCCCCACCCCCACCCTGTAGCCACTGACAGGCATCGAGGTGTGCCTTGGGGTCTTCAGTCCTAACGCTCACCCCATTCTCCTATACTGCATCCATCTCAGCTTATTTCCTTATGGAATGGGGTGAGCGTAAGGGCCAAAGACCTCAAGGCACACTGCGACACCTGTCGGTGTCTGCTGGGTGGGGTGAGGTGGAATGATGTGAGTGTTATGGCTGATGATCCAAAGGCACACCCCCAATGCCTGTCCATCCCTACAGGGTGGGGGTTGGCATTACTTCAATACTTAGCTGCCATTCCTATTATGCATCTCTCTAACTTCTGCACTACCAATGCCAATACCAGCAAGCAAATATTCGGCATTGACAAATGCTTATTCCTACTGTCCCTGTGCTCGCTCTGTACCCTCACTTTGAGATAAATTAGTTGTTTGAACTGCATTTCTTAATTTGGGGATTGTTGTTGCTGTAACAGTGTCATTTGCTTAGAGAAGGGACTGTGTGAGTGTATTATTTACTATGGGGTGATAGCCTTGTGTGTCAGCAGCATCTACATACCCCATACTGCTAACCCACATGGAGACACCATGCCAGGTTTAGTCCAAAGTACCCAGTATATCATAACTTTAGGTAACCCAAAGCTGGCCCCCTCGAACAGTTGGAAGAGGTGGACCTGGAGGGCCCGTGGAGGTCACTACATAGGGAAAGGACTTTAGATGCTAACTTTTTTATTCTATTTTGAAAATCTCTTTGCTTGTCATGTATTTTGCATTCTCTCATATCATTTAATGCAAACAAGTAAATATATGCATGCATAAACACAAGTTTTCTCCTTTACTGCCTGCTGTATACATTCTTATTTCTTGAGCATGCAATAAAATCATAGCCCTGCGTGTATGGACATCGCAGTCCTTTCTATCACAACAAATCTTGATAATCCAAATATTGGATTATAATGTACTTGTATACTCAAGCAAGAAAAGTACTGCAGATGGGCTATGGGTAGAGCTCCTTATATGTTTTTTTAACCTGAAAAATTGTAAAATTCCTTTGCACACTGGTAAATGTCACAGAATGTTTTTGGCATTTTATACTGGAACAGTGCATCTACATTTCATGTATTTTGCTGCATAATATTCCCTGAACTATGTTCCTTTTGCTGTATTTAATTTGCTGTATGCTTAGCTTTCTTGCATTCTATGTACTGTAGCTACATACATCATAAAAGCTAGATAGTAGAATCCCAGTAAAACCTGGAGATTAGAATGGCAGTCACCAGTGCCACACTGGAATTTCAAATCTTGAAAATAAAAATGAATATGATTTATTTTTGCACTGTTAATCAGTGTGATTAGCTATGAGGAAACGAATAGTTCAATAGCAAGCAATATTAGGAAAGAAAATAAAGAAAAGTTACATATCTTTTCTTTTAATACATCTGTTTGACTGAAAATCCTTTATAAATAATAAGGACTCTTCTTGGGAAACAATGTCAGAAATGCATTTTTGTTAGTATCAGTCAACAACCTTAATTGCACTGTCATTACACATTGACAAGACAGACCATGGCATCATACATATACATAAAATATACACATAAAATCCTTCCAACGGAAAGGATTGCACATTTTGCAAAGGTTTCTAAATTACAGAGCAATATTATGTTCCAAGGATTCTGGTCTGAATACAAAGTTTTACTTACATAAACAAAGAAACACAGAATGCTGAGAAAAAGGCCCAAGGCCCATTCAGTCTACCATGTCTCTGCATAATGACCCACAACTCCATCCAGCTAATCCATACTGGGTCTCCATGTTTATCCCCTATGGTTTACTAGAGAGATAGCACTAAAGATTAAAGAAAAGAAACAAGTCTTTAAGCAGTTCAAGGAGTCACAGAGGGAAGGGGATAAAGAGCCCTACAAAAGTCCAAACAGAAGAACAAATAGCACTCTGAATCAAGGAGGACAAATCCTTTTTTAAATACATCAGCAAAAAAAGGAAGAGCAAAGGGGGGATAGTCAAAATGTCAGCAAACAATAGTCAGATAGTGGAAAAAGATGAAGACAAAGCTGAAGCACTCAATGAATTTGTTTGCTCAGTCTTCACAAATGAGCAGAATGGTAGCGGTCCGGCACTAAACAGAACAGAGCACCCTTCACTGGAGGCAGACATGAGCCCCTTCACAAAAGAAAGGGTGCTGAAAGAACTAGAAAAATTGAGGATAGACAAAGCCATGGGACCGGATAGAATTCACCCAAGAATACTGATAGAGCTTCAAGGAGAAATAACTGCACTATTACAGTAGCTGAGCTTTACAAAGATTCTCTGGAAAGTGGCAAGGTGCCACGTGACTGGAAGAGGGCTACCGTGGTACCCTTGCATAAAAGTGGCAGCAGGGAGGAGGCAGGAAATTACCACCCGGTCAGCTTGACCTCGGTGGTGAAATCATGGAGATACTCCTTAAAGAAAGGACAGTAGACTTCCTAACTGAGGCAGGAAAACTTGACTCCAAAGAAAACAGATATACTGCAGGTAGATCATGTCAGACTAACCTAATTGAATTCTTTAATTAGGTGACCAAAGCAGTGGACTGGGGGGGCAGTGGATGTGGTGTACTTGGACTTCAGTAAGGCCTTGACGCTGTCCCACACAAGAGGCTGATCAATAAACTTGAACACACGAATGTCGGTCATAAGATGGTAAGCTGGGTAGTGCACTGGCTGTAGGATAGAACTCAGAAAGTCACAGTAAATGGTGTCATGTCCAAAGAGGGTTTTGTGACCAGCGGAGTTCCTCAGAGATCAGTGCTGGATCCAGTCCTCTTCAACATATTCATCAGCAACATGGTCTTGATGGTAAAGTCTGCCTGTTTGCAGATAATACAAAACTGTGTAATAGGGCGGACAATCAGCAGGGAGCCTCCAGTATGAAGGAGGATCTCAAGAAACTTGAACAGTGGTCCAACAACTGGCAATTTAGATTTAATGCTAAAAAATGCAAAGTGATGCACTTGGGAAAACAGAACCCAAGAACTCAATATTTCCAAGATGAGCATCGACTTGAAGAGTCCAGGACTGAACGGGACTTAGGCGTAATCATATCAGATGATCTTAAAGCAGGGAATCAATGCAAAAAAGTGGCACAAAAAGCAAACAGCATCCTCAGCTGCATAGGCAGGGGAATAGCTAGCAGGAAACAAGAAGTGATCATTCCACACTGTAGATCCCTGATGAGGCCACATCTGGAGTACTGCATCCAGTTCTGGAGGCCCCACCTAAAGAAGGACATAGAGCGCTTGGAATCAGTTCAGAGAAGGGCCACAAAGGTGTTGCAGGGCCCCCATCACAAACCATACGAGTCTAGATTCCAAGATCTAAACTTGTACTTCCCTGGTACAGAGAAGGGACAGAGGGGATATGATAGAAATGTTCAGATTCATCAAGAGTATAAATACTGTTCAGGTAGGTGTGCAAGAGGGAACTATCTACACATGAGAGGGGGAAGGCTCAGAGGCAATATCAGAAAGTACTTTTTTATGGCAAGGCTAATAGACACATGGAACAGCCTGTACACACAGGTGGTTGCAGCAAAGATGGTGAATGCATTTAAACACGCATGGGACCGGCACTATGGTATAAACAAAAACAGCAAAATATAGGGAAGGGGGGTAGGTTCATGGGCAGACTAGATGGGCCACTCAGTCCCTATCTGCCATCAAATTCTAATGTTCTTTCCTCCCAACACTCCCTTGAATCTATCTCACCCCACCTTGAATCATGCCACACTGCCTGCACTTACCACCTCACTGGGCCAGCTGTTTATACCCTCTACTACCCTACATAATCTGTACAGTATGAAATTATCCCCTGGCAGTTTGTAATTGTGCTCCCTAGTAGCTGTGGTCCTTTTTGCTGTGAGCAGTTTGGTTATGTGTACCCTGTACATTCTACATAAAAACTTGTATGCTTCTATTAAGTCACCCTCTCCCACGTGGTTTCCAGCAAATTGGGATAAGGATCTTTAACCAGTCTTCATATGTTCTATCCTGAAGGATGCTGGTCATCCTTGCTGCCCTCCTGTGGACTAATTGCAACCTATCCCTGTATTGATGATGAGGCTGAGGGACAAGAAATGAACACAGTATTCTAGGTGTGGTCTTTCCAGAGGTCTATATATAGGCTGGATAACACCCCACCTTTGACTAGTGATACTCCTCCCTTTGTAGCCTAACATTTCACGAGCTTTCCCATATGCTTTATTACACTGAGTGTTTGCTTTTTGGCTGTTGCTAATGATAACCCCTATATCTCTGTCCTCTGATGTCTGAGTCACCCTTATCCTATCTATTGAGCACTCTGTTCTGGGAATTGTCTTCCCTGTGTCCATAACTTTACATTTTATGACATTAAACCTGAGTTGACATTTGTTTGGACATCTTTCAAGCATCTCTAAATCCATGATCATGTTCCTAACTCCCTTCACAACATATACATTCCCACAGAGTTTGGTGTCATCCACAAATAGGCACACCTTGTCATTTATCCCTTCCCCTATGTCTGAAATATACATGTTGAATAGCACTGGGTCCAGGACAGTGCCCTGATTCGGGACCCTGCTAGTGACCATATTGAATGCTGAACATTTGCCATTTAGGGCTACCCTCTGGGGGGGTCCTTCCATCCAGCTAGTTCCCTATTCCCCCCCCACAAGTATTTCACCTCTGTCTAGGTCCAGCACCTTCTTTACCAGTTTCCAGTGCACCATGGAGCCAAAGGCCTTACTGAAGTCCAGATGCAGGGCATCCACAGCCTGCCTGTGTCTACTGCTGGTGTTACCAAATTAAAGAAATCAAAATTGTTTGATGCCAACATCACCTACCAAACCCATGCTACCTTTCATCCTGCAATCCATGCACTTCCAGCAGCTTCACCATCTACTCTTTGACTATAGTCCCCAACAGGTTTCCCACTATGGAGGTCAGACATTCTGTCCTATAGGTTCTCCAGATCATCCCTAGCCCAACTCTTATGTAGTGGCACCACATCTGCCACTGTCCCTTCCCCCAACAGCACCCCAGTCTGCAGGCAGCAGTTGAGGGAGGTACATCAGTGGCCAGCCAGAGCCTGGACCACCTCTTTTAGAAGCTTAGGATGTTTGGGGAAATTTGCTTACATTCAGGCTATGTATCCCTTTTAGAACCCTGGACTCAGTAACTTCTACCACTCCCAACTTCTGCTCTAACTCCCCCTGAACTGAACCCTGCTCTTTGGTAGTGATCCCCCTGCTTCCACTGTGAAAACTGAGCTGAAAAATTAATTCTGAATATTTGCTGTCTCTGTGTCTTTCTCCACTCTGCCCCACCCCCAAACTGGCAAAGTATTCTGTACCACCTTCGGAGTTCCTTTTTTTGCTTATTAAGCAAAATAAGGTTTTCTCATTAGCCTTGACCCCTTATGCATTCTTCAGCTACATTTCTGCACTGGCCTTTCTTATCAGTTTTTTGTTTGTTTTAAGCCAATTCACATCTTCCTCCCTTCTCTCCTCTGGTGCAGTCCTTACTCTGACAACTTTGCTAACCTGACTGTTAAATCAGACTATCCCTGTATGTTTTACCCTGTTAGATATGTCTGATCCACTTTTTTGCCACCCTTAACATCTCATGTTTATGTTTGCTTGCACGCACATGCAGGAAACATAGTGCCACCAAATGAGTTTTCGTAGGTGTGCCTCCCCCACTTCCAATGCCCTGCTCCCTTTTGCAGGTGCAGCTGCACCCCGACAATGAATGTCCAAGCTGTCTATGACAGTTGTTCAGATGCAGTGGTGTACAGTTCTGAGGAAAACACCGCCACAATCAGTGGTGATAACATGTAGGCAATTTGCATACTGCCATCGGCAGTATGCAAATTGCCTACACTATCAACACTGCATCTGAACCGTCATAGACAGTTCATCACTCCCCCGAACACTACGCAGCATGCGGGAGCCCACCCAGCATGCCATACACTCCCTCCACCCCTGCACACTGTATGACTGACGGGGTGCCCAATCCCCTGCTGGCTCCACTGCCCCCAAACAGACTTCTAGGTGCCACACTGGGAGCCCACCCCAGCGTGGCAAAAGTCCTTATGGCTGACAGGGGTGCCTAATCCCCCGTTGGCTCCACTGTATCCCCCCAAAACAAAAAACACAGACTTCAAGGTGCCACGCTGGGAGCCCACCCCAGCATGACAAAAGTCAGTATGGCCAATGGGGGTGCTCAATCCCTTGTTGGCTCCACTGCCCCCCCAAAATAACTTTCCAGCTGCCACACTGGGAGCCCACCCCAGCATCGCAATAGTCCTGTGTCGTCTTCCTAAATAAGATAAAAAAAACTGTAAAAAAAAAAAAAAGATCCCTCGTTGACTGTCTTGCCCCCCCCAACCTAAGCCTACCCTCTACTCCCCACCCCGACCCCATACTTACCTTCAAAGCCCAGTGTGATGATTTCGGTGGACTGGGAACACGCCTGCACTCTTTAAAGCCAACCACGAACTGAAGAAATGCTGGTAAGCTGTATAATGGCATAAATGTTTTTTTTTCAACTTTGGTGCATATCTTGGCATTTTGGGATTTTCACCAAATTCTCAGCATGGGATTCTTGGGGCCCCACCTCATGAACTCAGTCACTGTCATTATGTTATTCAGTCCTGAAAGGTGATTTTGCAGTCACTGCGTGGAACCACCTTTTGGGACTGAGTAATGAAACGACAGTGTCACAGTTGATGAGGTAGGCACCCCCAAAACCCTATGTTGAAAATTTGGTGAAATAAATTCTCAAAAATGACTGTTTTATGAGCGTGTGTTACGCAGTTCCTACACATGCTCGTAACTTTGTGAATTTTTAATATTTTCACTCCAGATTTTCAACATTACCATTTTACCACACCTCCTTGTGAGTAGTACAGCTGTCATTTTTCACATCTCGCCCAAAATGTGTTTTCACGCATGTAGCGCACAATGGCACAGTCGGTGTGTGAAATCAATGTTCAGGACAGATTACAAAAATTACAGTGACACGGTTCATGAGCAGAGGTCTTAAAATGGCTATATTGAAAATTTGGTGACAAACATCCATAAAATGACTGTGTTACGAGCGTGCATTGCGCAGTTTCCATGCAACCTCGTAAGTTCACAAATGTTTACTATTTTCAGTGCAGATTTTCAACACTGGCATTTTTCCACACCTTCTTATGAACAGTACAGCTGTCATTTTCACACCCTGGCTGAAATGTGTTTTCACACTTCCAGCACAGAAATGTGTGGTCGCTGTGGGAAATCAGTGTTCGGGACAGATTAAGAAAATCACATTGACACTGTTCATGAGTGGAGGTCCCAAAATGCCTGTGTTGACAATCTGCTGTAAAAAAGTCCCCAAACTAATTACATTATGGGTGTGCGTTGTGCAGTTCTACGCACGCGCGTGACTTCACCAGTTTTTTTTTTATATTTTCACTCCAGATTCTCAACATTGCCATTTTTTACACCTCCCCATGATCAGTACAGCTGTCATTTTTCACATCCTGTTTGAAATGTGTTTTTGCATCTGTAGTGCCAAATGGCATAGTCGCTGTGCAAAATCAGCTTTCAGCTAACAAATTGATATTGCCACTGTTCATGAGGTAGGGGTCACAAAAAACCCATGTTGAAAATTTGGAGTGAAAATACCAACAAACCCCTGGGGTGTTAGGGTTTCCGACTATAACGTCCCACCCTGTAGATACTGACAGACATCAGGGGTGTGACTTGGGATTGTCGCCTGTGATGCTCATGCCATTCCACCCTCACCCACACCCTGCAGCCAGTGACAGGCATTGAGGTGTGCCTTGGACTCTTCAGCCCCAAAGTTCACCCCATTCTCCTATAATGCACCCATCTCACCATATTTCCTTATGGAATGGGGTGAGCATAAGGCCAAAGACCCCAGGCACACTGTGACACTTGTCGGTGTCTGCAGGGTAGGGTGTGTGAAGCGTGGCCGTTATGCCTGATGACCCAAAGGCACACCCCAGTGCCTGTCAGTCTCTGCAGGGTGGTGGTGGGGTTGGCATCAGTTCAATACTTCACTGCCATTCCTATTATGCATCTCTCTAACTCCTACACTATCAATGCCAATGCCAGCAAGCAAACATTTGGCATTGACAAATGCTTGTTACATTTGATGCACTAGTGCACCAAACGTTTTGCTACAGTGTAAGGGGATTTCAGAGGTGTGTCACTGTAAGCCTATTACAGTGCAAAACAGTAGGGGTACAGCAGTCTAGACCAATAACCATGCACTTTAACTGTGATACCACTCTTCTTCAACTGCTTGGACTTCAAAAGAATCAAGCGGCTGGAATGGGAAAGAACTTCAGCCCTTTGATTTGTATGAAGCCACTCAACAAACAGCTGATCGACTGTCAACACCAGCAACCTGTCTTTAAAATCCTGTAAAATTAAAGAAAAAACATCCTGAGCAGCAGTTAACAATCTGACCAGACTATATGGGAACATCATGGGAAGATCGACAAAAAGTTTGAACTGTGTCGTGCCAATGTTTTTTATTCTCATTCTGTAGGCAGTTTGAAACAACAGCAATGGTGTCTCAGATTACACCCTTTCTTTCAGCTAAACCAGCAACCCTCTACAAATTTAACCCTTGCCTACCTCTCTGGTTGCTAGTAGTATTACTGTGGCAATCAGTACATACAGGGAAAAAAAGCATTCTTACCACCAGCAAGTGTATATTGCCAACAATGTTAACTTAGACAAACACACATATTTATTCTAAACTTTTTGTGTCTATATTTATGAATCAAATCTGAAAGGTGAACTAATACTTATAGAACTGTGAGTATATGGACATCACCAACTTTTGCAATCCTCTCCTGCCCCCCCATTTCCTTTCTTACCACCTCTCCTCCCACAACACTTATGTTCCCCTCATCATGCGCTAGCCCTCCATACCCCTCCCCTATATGCTAACCTTACCCATCCTGTTTTAGCCCATGCATATATACCAAGACTTGCCATGATCTCAATGATGCATAGACCTTAACATGGTTAATCCTTGTTGTTATGATGTTACATATGTTGAAATTCAATAAAAAGAATGACTGGCAGATCCCTACATGTATTCTCCTTTTTCTTGTGCTCATCTGTTTTGCCTGCTATCCTTCCCGCAGTGATCCCAGTATTTGCCTTCTGTCCATGTGATCTTCTGCATCAGCCCTCTCCTAGCCTCAAGGCAGTTATTATTCTCCTAAATGCCTCTCTATTCAGTACCCTCAATATCTGTCTAGGTGTAAAAAAATAAAATGGATTTTTTCCCCAAAGTGGATCTCCCACACACAGTGCTGTCCATAGGATCCTGTAAGAGAGCAGTTGGCCATCCTCAGCATTCCTTGCACTCATCGCCCAAGTGCCCATGTAACATCTGAGGATGTATAGGTGCAAAGCATCAAATGTTCGGCATTGACAAATGCTTGTTTTATAACCTTGCATGTGCTTTCTATTCGGATTACATCCTCTCTTACTTTCAGCTTATTCTGGAGTATCTCCCTCAGACCTTTGAAATCAGCCCTTCCAAAGTTAAGGATCAATTCTGAAGAATCCAGCTTCTGTTCACTCAGCAACATTCTAAATCTCATTGTATTGTGGTCCCTGGAGCCCAGCAGCTCCTCTGTCGTTATGCTGCATATAATGTCCTAGTTGGACAGCACAAGATCAAGGATAGCTACTTCCTTAATCCCTTACCATTTTCACTTGCTCCAGAAACCATACTGCATGGCCTCTACAATCACCAGGCTTCTAACACCAGGAATAAAATATGCCTAACCTCACAAATGTCAACAACGTGCCCAGCATGGCTGACACAGAAATGGAAAGAATTCTAACATTTTAAATGCTCAGTATTTGAGCTGAAGAGATCAGTCGCCTTGAAGCATCCTTTGTTGCTAGTTCTGGGATTTGTATTTGGGACTTGAGCGCATCGTGACTGATCAACTTACCGACTACTTGGATAAATACAATATACCTTGTCCACAACAACACGGCTTCCGGAAAGGTCACAGCACCACCACAGCCCTTCTTGAGTTCACTGGAGCTTTGCACAAATCCCTTGACAACGGCCTTCTCACAGGGGCCATTTTCATCGACCTCCACAAGGCCTTCGATACAGTACACCATGAACTACTAATACACCAACTACTGAATGCCGGGCTATCACCTGACTCTTCTCTCTGGTTTAAAAGCTACTTAGAAAACCAGTCACAGAGAGTAAAATTTGCGGACGCTCTCTCTAACACCCTGCCTGTTTGCTCGGGTGTCCCACAGGGATCCATACTGGGACCCCTCCTTTTAGCCTTTTTAAACTCCCTCCCTTACCACTGCTCTGAGCAGATCATACTATATGCCGATGATGCTGTTGTATTCTCCACTCACAAAGATCCTGCAACTCTTCAACACAACCTTCAACTTGGTTTCAGTTCTGTAGAGACATGGTTTCTTAATCATAAACTGGTCCTCAATGACAAGAAAACCAAATCTATGCTCTTCTGCAGCTCTCATAACCCACACAAGCTACACCACTTGGCTATCTCCACCACCCAGGGCAACACTCTAGATCGGGTGGTGTCCTTCAAATACCTAGGGATTCAGCTTGACCCTAATCTCTCCTATGGAATTCATGTAGATAATGTAGCTAGAGCTGCTAATACATGGCTTGGTCTCCTCTACAAACACAGACCACACCTCACGCCAGAAGCTTTGAAGGTTGCAGTCCTGAGCTCTGTGATCTCTGTAATAGACTATGGTCTCATCATTTATGGCTCGGCCACAACCACAACCCTTAGACGCCTCTCAACTGCCTTAAATAAAGCATGTCGGCTCATCACTGGTGCTCACTGTCTCACCCACACATGTGACCTGTACACTCAGACCGGCTGGCTCCAACTATCAAACCACATAAAGTTTCTCACCTGCTCCATGGTCAAAAAAATCTACCTTGGCCTTGCACCTTCTGGGGTCTCAACTCTGTTACAACACCAAATTAACAAATGGTGCCTTAGGAGATTGACGCTACAGCTACTGAAAGTCCCCCACTGTCACACTTCACAGGGACAATGCTCTTTTGCTTATTGAGCACCACTCTGGTTCAATTACCTCAGCCCAACCATCTCCTCTGCCCCAACTATTGGTACATTTAAAACTAGGCTCCGGGACTGTCTCACTACCAACAGCTCCTGTGACTGCCCAACTTAACCTTGTTTCTCCACTTCCCTTTCTGCTCTAGTTGTCCCCCCCTCCTCCCCTTCTCACTGGATTCTACCCTCACATCTTGGTATACCCAATGCTGCACTTTTCACTCTCTTGCCACCCTTCCTACATTCCTTCTCCCCCCCTACCCTCTTCCCTCTCCCTATGACTCTGGCACTTCTTATCTGTTGTCTATTTTCTCTGAAAAATGCCGCTGGCTGCCTTGTTGCAATGCTACCCTTGAACTGTATTAATCTGTACTCTGTTTACAATGTCCACATTGTTGTAATGCCTGTCTTGATGTTCCCCGTAATTTGTATTTCTGTGACGTGGAACCTTTGTAAAACAGCCATGGCTCAAAGGTATTTGTAATCCTAGACTTGATAAATAAATAAATAAATATCTTTTACAGTGCTTACACAGTTATTTTTAGCAGTACTTATAGTTTTCTGGTTATTTTTTAGTTATTCTCAGTCCTGATCGCTATCAAAGCAAAGAATTGCAATTTTCCTTTTGCAGACCGCAAAGTGAGAAAACTGTGTAGACTATTGAATTTAGATGTCAGCATTGCCCAGTTGATAGCACATTTGCTTCAGAGCCAGAAAGTTGTGGGTTCTCTAGTCCCTCACAGAGATTGGGTTCATGCCATGAATGCTGGCACACAATCGCAGTACTAAGGGGATGCTGTTCTGTCAGGGTGTGCTATCCTTTGCATGAGACATTAAACCAAGGTCCTGTCTGCCTTTTCTGGTGGTTGCTCAGGTGGACATTAAAGATTCCATGGCACTTCTTAAAAAAGAGTAGGCAGAGTTCTGCGGTGTCCAGGCCAAATTTCCCATTCGCTAAAATAGCTGCACCAGCTTAAATCTGTTTCTGTTTTAGTTAATTTGCATTTGCCCCCCCCAAGCTGAAAATAAGTAAAATGTAATAGCTTTTTCATTAAATTAAATTTTCTCTAATGAAAAAGATTTTTTTTACATATTTTAAGACATCTCCTTATGCCTTCAAAAGCCAAAGGAGAGCAAAGTCTAGCTGAAGTCCATCTTCTTCCAAGTTGTGTACTGGGTGTGCTTTGAAACAACTGAGAAGCTGCATGGGATATATTATATTGGACTAGATATCTGTAACTAATCTCTCTCTCTCTCTCTCTCTCTCTGTTGCTTATATCTGAGAGAAGTTTTCCTTACTTTTACATTGGTATTGCTTTGTGTTTAATTATTTTAGTTTTTAATTCAGGAAGGGGGTTTTCAAAACTGCTTATCTTGTCAGCATCTTCAGAAGGGCTGAAATAACTGCATATTTGATTTTACTTTGTGGCTAACTGGACTGATTACTAGAATTCTGACAATCTGCATCAATATATTTTGCAATATTTGCTGGTGGTGGTTGTGTGATTTAAAATAGCAAAGGCTGCAGTTTGTAATTGGATGCCAGACATAGCCTGAGGTAGGGGAAATTGTCTTCACAAGTCAGGGAGGCCTGCATCACAGCCAATTGTTCTAGCGTGACCATTTCAGCATTGATCAATTACTATAAACTACTGGTGTGATCCTGTTTCAGACCGAAGTCCATCTTCTTCCAAGTTGTGTACTGGGTGTGCTTTGAAACAACTGAGAAGCTGCATGGGATATACTATATTGGACTAGATATCTGTAATTAATCTCTCTCTCTCTCTCTCTCTTGCTTACATCTGAGAGAAGTTTTCCTTACTTTTACATTGGTATTGCTTTGTGTTTAATTATTTTAGTTTTTAATTCAGGAAGGGAGTTTTCAAAACTGCTTATCTTGTCAGCATCTTCAGAAGGGCTGAAATAACTGCATATTTGATTTTCCTTTGTGGCTAACTGGACTGATTACTAGAATTCTGACAATCTGCATCAATATATTTTGCAATATTTGCTGGTGGTGGTTGTGTGATTTAAAATAGCAAAGGCTGCAGTTTGTAATTGGATGCCAGACATAGCCTGAGGTAGGGGAAATTGTCTTCACAAGTCAGGGAGGCCTGCATCACAGCCAATTGTTCTAGCTTGACCATTTCAGCATTGATCAATTACTATAAATTACTGGTGTGATCCTGTTTCAAACAGAAGTCCATCTTCTTCCAAGTTGTGTACTGGGTGTGCTTTGAAACAACTGAGAAGCTGCATGGGATATATTATATTGGACTAGATATCTGTAACTAATCTCTCTCTCTCTCTTGCTTACATCTGAGAGAAGTTTTCCTTACTTTTACATTGGTATTGCTTTGTGTTTAATTATTTTAGTTTTTAATTCAGGAAGGGGGTTTTCAAAACTGCTTATCTTGTCAGCATCTTCAGAAGGGCTGAAATAACTGCATATTTGATTTTCCTTTGTGGCTAACTGGACTGATTACTAGAATTCTGACAATCTGCATCAATATATTTTGCATTATCTGCTGGTGGTGGTTGTGTGATTTAAAATAGCAAAGGCTGCAGTTTGTAATTGGATGCCAGACATAGCCTGAGGTAGGGGAAATTGTCTTCACAAGTCAGGGAGGCCTGCATCACAGCCAATTGTTCTAGCTTGACCATTTCAGCATTGATCAATTACTATAAACTACTGGTGTGATCCTGTTTCAGACAGAAGTCCATCTTCTTCCAAGTTGTGTACTGGGTGTGCTTTTGAAACAACTGAGAGCTGCATGGGATATACTATATTGGACTAGATATCTGTAACTAATCTCTCTCTCTCTTGCTTACATCTGAGAGAAGTTTTCTTACTTTTACATTGGTATTGCTTTGATGCTTAATTATTTTAGTTTTAATTCAGGAAGGGGTTTTTCAAAACTGCTTATCTTGTCAGCCTCTTCAGAAGGGCTGAAATAACTGCATGTTTGATTTTCCTTTGTGGCTAACAAACCACCAGGCTGTTTGGGGCTGGATAGGTTTACCTGTGTCTGACTTGGATGTCTGAATTTTTCTCTGTTAGATTAGCAGGGTATTTTCTCTGTCAAATTGTTGCGTAGGGCATCTTGCTGACAGGAAGGCACTCATCGCAGCAGTGGATGAGAGCTTTTAGCTGATTGTTTTGTGAGGGCACAGTTTAGGCCCAACCCCTTCCCACCCCTCACCCCACCCACCCCTGGAAATAGTTCCTTTATACCTGAGGTTCTGACATCATTTCCTCAAGAGTGCAAGGTGCATTTCACTGTCATATCCTCTCTAGCACACTGCACTGACAATATAAGCATACACATTGCATAATATATATATTTCTATATAACAAACCAATCACACATGTGCGCACACACACACACACACAAAAACAAACAAAAAAAGTAGATAAACATGTGGGGAGTAGTGCAATGTAATGGCTGTGGGGCAGCAGTGTTCCAGGAGTCTTTCTGGAGGCTGAGATGCTGCCCTATTTGCAGACAACTCTCTGCCCTGAGGGAGGAAGTTGCCTGTCTTCAGGCCACACTGGACAGTAGTAAGAAAGCCTTCCTCCAGGCCACATTGGACAGTAGGAAGGGAACCTCCCCCATCCAGGGAGCACCAGCGCCACCACCACTACCTCAGAGGTTGCAAAGAAAGCACTGCAGTTGGACCACAGTGGGCTCAGAGAGGGTGAAGATGGTGGAACAGAGGCACACCCAGTCAACTGTTCCACTCCACAATCCATATACCATTCTGGGGGAGCATAGCTCCCCTATGGATGCACTCGCAGAGAAGACTGATGACAACTGTCACAAGGGAGGCCCACAGGAAGGTGGCAGAGACACCACAGGGAAAGGAAGCAGCTCCTGGTGGGGGACTCAATTATTAGGGGGATAGAACTGGGGGGAGTTGGGAAAACTGAAGTAAGGTGCCTGCCTGGTGCCATGGCTTGGAGGGACAGGAAGCACATCCTCAGGTTCACGAGAACAGCTGCAAGGGAGTCTGAGCTGGATGTAATTGTCCACCTAGGGACAAATGACTTGGCTCATCATGAGATTAGAGCAATGCAGGAGGACATTGTAGAGTTGGGGAGGGGCCTAAGACAAGTAGCACACACAGTATCCTTCTCAGAGGTGCTGCCTGTCAATGGCATGGGGGAGGCGAGGGTAATTAGCACCATGCAGTTTAATGAATGGTTGAAAAAATGGTGTGGAGCACAGGGGTTTGGCTTCATTGGGGACTGGGGTTCCACCTGGAGGGACACCAGCCTATACTGGCAGGATAGTCTGCATCTGTCCAGGAAGGGAACAAGTCTTTTGAGCAATCGGTTTAAATGCTTCATTGGCAAGCTTTTAAACTAGTCAAAGGGGGAGGCACTGATAAGCAGCAGGAAAATCCCAGCCTCTCCCTACAAAACAGGGTACTAAATGAGAAAAAGACCAAGGTAGAAAGGTCAGTGGGGGATGCTGCAACAGAAGGTAAAGCCATCCAAAAATGGAGAGCAATGAGTACCAATGCCCGTAGTCTGGGTAACAAGCTTCCTGAATTAGTGGTCTTGATGGAGGAGGAACATCTGGATATCGTGGCAGTCACAGAAACATGGTTCACACAGAACCATGACTGGGATGTAAACATACCAGGATACACTATCTACAGGAGGGACAGGGAGGGTAAAAGAGGAGGAGGAGTAGCTCTTTACATAAGGGAAGGAATAAAATCAACAGAACAAAAGGGTAAACAGGGAGGAGAAGAAGCACTGTGGGTAAATTTGGAGACAGGCAATGGCACCACAATCCGCACAGGGGTTGTATACAGACCCCCTTCTCAGGGGGAGGAAATGGACAAGGAAATGATAGAAAGTATACTTAGAATGGCAGAAAAAGGGGAGATATTGCTGATGGGTGATCTGAATATGCCAGATGTTAACTGGAGTGCAGTTGCAGCAGCCACTTAAGAGTGGGGCTATTCTAGATGCCCTACAGGGGCATGCCTTAGACAACTAGTATTGGAGCCCACTCGAGAGGAGCAATCTTAAACCTGGTTCTCTCAAATGGAGATGGAGAGAGGATCACAGATGTAGAAGTGGGTAGCCATCTGGGAACTAGTGACCATCGAACAGTATGGTTCACAATAAACACAGCAATAGAGTCAAGCCATACAAAGGCAAAAGTACTGGACTTTAGGAGGGCTGACTTTGCCAAAATGGGTGAGTGCCTAAGGAATGCACTAGCAAATGGACAGGAAGGAGGGGTGGAAGAACAATGCGGAATAATAAAAACTGCCATCACAGAGGTAACGAGCCTTTGTGTGAAGCAAATAAAACAAAATGATGTAAGAAACCACTATGGTTCTCAAAGGGAGTAGTAGTGAAGGTTCAAGAGAAAAAGAAAGCATTCAGGAAGTACAAGGAATCGCAGAAGGAGCAGGACAGAGAACTGTATCAGTTAAAGCAAAAGGAGGCTGGGAAGGCAGTCAGAACAGCAAAGGCCCAAACCGAGGAAAAGATAGCCAACTCAGTTAAGAAGGGGATAAACTTTTATAGGTACATCAGGGGCGAAGGAAGACCAAGGAAGGATAGTGAGGCTTAATAAAGGGAGGAGGGTGGGAAGAGGAGACTGTGAAAAGGCAGAGATACTAAACAAATATTTTTGCTCGGTATTTAGAAATGAAGAGGGGAGGTACCTAAAACAAACAGTAGAAACACTCTGGATACAGAAGTTGATACCAGCCCATTTACAGAAGAAAGGGTTCTGAAAGAACTCTTAAAACTGAAGGTGGACAAAGCAGTGGGGCCTGATGGGATTCATCCCAGAATTCTAAAAGAACTAAGGGTAGAACTAGTGACACCACTGACTACCCTTTTAACAAATCATGGGAGGATGGGGTGGTACCCGAGGACTGGAGAAGGACAGATGTGATTCCCCTTCACAAAAGTGGGAGCAAGGCAGAAGCAGGAAACTACAGACCTGTTAGTTTAACCTCAGTGATAGGGAAAATGATGGAATCACTTCTGAAGGAAAGAATTGTCGAGTATCTAGAGGCCAGAGGGGCACAGGACCCTAGGCAGCATGGATTCACAGCGGGAAGGTCATGCCAGACAAATCTGATAGATTTTTTTGACTGGGTGACCAAAGTAGTAGATCAGGGAGGGGCTGTGGACATGGCCTACCTAGACTTTAGCAAGGCATTTGACACAGTCCCACACAAAAGATTAATATACAAGTTAGCCAGCCTGGGAGTGGGTCCCAAGATGACATCCTGGGTAAAGAATTTGCTGGAGAATAGGACACAGAGAGTAATAGTAAATGGAGTCCACTCAGAAGAAAGGAGGGTTACTAGTGGGTACCGCAGGGTTCAGTATTAGGACCGGTCCTCTTCAATGTCTTTATAAGCGACATTGCAGAGGGACTGAAAGGAAAAGTATGTCTCTTTGCAGATGACACAAAGATCTGCAACAGAGTTGATGCACAAGGTGAGGTGGAAAGGATGAGAAGGGACTTGGCAAGGTTAGAGGAATGGTCAAATGTATGGCAGCTTAGATTCAATGCTAAGAAGTGCAAGGTAGTGCACCTGGGAAACAAAAACCCAGGGGAAGAGTACACAATGGGGGGTGAGATACTAACAACAACAAAAACGGAAAGGGTAGTCATATCAGATGACCTAAAGGTGGGCAAGCAATGCGAGAGGGCAGCAAGGAGGGCTGGGGGGATACTGGGATGCATAGGGAGAGGCACCACCAGTAGAAAACAGGAAATTATTATCCTTCTGTACAGACAGCTGGTGAGACCCCATCTGGAGTACTGTGTGCAGTTCTGGAGACCCAGTCTCCGCAAAGACATAGACAGGATGGAAGCTGTCCAGAGGAGGGCAACTAAAATGGTGCAGGGTCTGCACCGGAAGACATACGAAGAGAGAGACGAAAGGAGCTTAATATGTATAGCCTCGAGGAAAGGAGGGAGAGGGGGGACATGATAGAAACGTTCAAGTACCTCAAGGGAATCAACAAAGTCCAAGAGGGTAGCATCTTTCAAAAAAAGAAGTGTGCAAGAACAAGAGGGTACAATTTGAAGATGGGGGTGGCTCAGAGGTAATTTAAGGAAGTATTTTTTCACAGAGAGGGTTGTGGATGCATGGAATGGCCTTCCTGAGGAGGTTGTGGAGTCAAAATCAGTGGTGGAATTCAAGCATGCATGGGACAGTCATAAGGCCATTCTAGGGGGTGGGGGTAGGAAGAAGTCGGCTGCTGGTTAACTAGGATCTGCAGCTTATCCAGTAGGTAGGGAAATGGGCAGACTGGGTGGGCCAAGCGGTCCTTATCTGCCGTCAAATTCTATGTTTCTATGTTTCAAAAAGAGTGAAGCCTTTATAAATACAACTACAAAATCAAACAGACATTCCCTTTGTTGTAAGTGTTACGTGTGGAAACAGTAATAATGGGAGGGCATTAAGCTCGAGGTTCGATGGGTGGAGAAACAATGTCACTCCCCCATTGGGCTTAAAAGGTCACACATCCTGGACCTCACCAGGATTCATTTTTTCATTCTGGCCGGAGGCGCCACTCCTCCTCCCTCCTCCCATGTCTCTCTAGCCTCTTTGTTGTCAACTACATTTTGCAATGCTTCTGGCTTGCTACATTCTCCTGCTCCTCAGATGGCAGCTTGCTGCCTCGCTCCCTCCTGCAGCCATTGGCTTTTTCTCCATTCCTCCCCCCCATCTCCCCTTTCACGTGACCACCTCATCTTGTTTATCGGCCTGCTTCTGTGGCCTTACTCCGCCTCCAATTCCTGGGCGTATGCGTCCACTCCTTGGGTCTTTCCTCATTCATTGCTTCCCCCTCCTTACCCTGCTGTGTGGCTCTCCTGCCACTCTCCGCATCGGTTTCCTGTGCCATTGTGTTTCATTCTCTCTGTCCTGCAGGGACTTCTGATCATGTGCCTGACCCTCTCTACCTGGTCTGCTCATTCCCCCATCCTGTTTTCTTCCTTGGGGCTTCCTTCCTTCCTCCTCTAGGTGCCGCCGCTCCATTGCCCCTCCACTTCTGGGTCTGCATACCCGCTTGTAGCACTGCTGCCTACCTAGCTCATTGCTCATGGGCTGGGTCGGAGCTTCACCATGTTGCAGGGAGCTGCCTGCAGCACCAGACTTGTGGGCAATTCAGGAGATCTGGCTGCAGATCTCGACTGCAGTTTCAGTCCTCAGGCAAGTTGTAATGCTGTCTCCCTGCCTTCCTAGAGTTTTGGCGCCTAGCGTCTCGGCCGTACCTTTCCATCTTCATCTCGCACAATCTCACTTCAGTTGCATTTGTTCAGGTGGGAACCTGAGCTATGGTATGTCTTTATATGAGCTCTGGTATGCCTTTCTATTTTCAATATAGCAGTAGTTTGCCTTGGCATCAGCTCTGTTTCATGACGCATGTATCTTATGGATGGCTAATTGCTCTGGTCCTGCTTTGTTCTACCTCTTTGGCTCTAGTGAAGAGCTCCAGTGACCTCAAAAGATTCACAAATTTAGCTAGACTGTATAATGTTGGTACCATGCTCCTGGGGCTTGCCTTTCACCACCTCTTACTAACCTGTGTCTGGCATACTCAGTTTCCTGAATCTGTTCTTCCACCTAGTTTAGTAGCCAGATTGTGGTTCTGGGGTTGTGATTCTCTCTGACTCTCCAGCATTGTATCCATGTCATGCTGCCACTGTGAGCATTGTCTCCTCCTTCTCTGGCTTCATAGTTTCCTTCTTCTACCCTTTCTCTGACTCCTCTCCTTCACCTGGTATGGTGCAACACCTGTGTTGTGGTGTATTTTACCTGTTGCAATGCAGGCTATAACATGCTTTGCTTGTTTTTTTATTTCATGGCACTTAGATCTGCTGTTCTCCTGTGCCACTGCTGGTTTTCTTTTGGGGTTTTATCCCTATCCTACCATCATCTTCCCACTTGTACTCGTCTCTTTAGCCCATGCATGTCCAGGTTCATGGGTCCGGTCATCGTTTCACTTCTTCTGACCTTCTGGTTCATCTATTTACATCTCTTCCTCGAGCATAAGCTTTTCTCCATCATCGTCTGTCCTTCATATCTTCCTTTTACCTTAGTCAGTTTGACATCCAGGTGCCTGAGTTCCGTTCTTGTTCATTCATCCAGTTCGCCCTACTGCAGTTCTCATCCCATATCGGCTGGGTCTTATGCTACTCCATTGACCTCCCTACCATCCTTCGTCCTTTCATATCTTGCATTCCTGTACCAGCCTCCATGGCTTCAGTCCATCATCCTACCTCATCCATTTTCTAATTTTACCTTCCTTGTCCTAGCACCTTTTCTAGTACCAGCCATCATGGCTTCACTCCACTCTTAGCTTCACTCCTCATCATACATCGTCCATTTGGGGCTCCTCAGTAGCTCAACCTGAGTTGCTCCTCTGATGCTCCTCCTGAGCATACTCTCTGGTTCACATACCCTCTGGTTCTGGACATGCCTTCTTGGCCTTGGTGTCTACCTCCTTTTGAGAGCTTACTTATTTCTACTACCTTCATACAAGTTCATTCCTTTCTCCTCCTCTTCCCGTTCAGTACCGGCCATTAAGGATTCACTCCAATCGAAGCCTGCAATCGAAGTTTCTTTTTGGGTGTACCTATCAAGACTCCTATGCCACCTCATCAACCCGCGGCCATCCTGTCACATGTATCGGGTTCATAACTCCAATCATCATTCACTCATCCTTACCTCAAGGTTTATCTATCTACATTGCTTACTCGAGCATTCCTATCATTGAATCCTATTCTACCTCATCGACGACAACATCAGGGTCTAATCATTCAAGGTCTAAACATTCACATCGCATAATCAAGCATGCCTCATCAGCCTTGGTGTCTGCTCACTCGCATCGTTCAATCAAGCCAGTCTGCATTATCCTCGGTCTCCTCGTGAACACATCTGGAGTCTCCTCATTAGCACATCTGGATACCCCTTGCTTCTCTGACTTCTACATGGATCTACTCCCTCCCATCAACTACTCGAGCATACCCTTCTCGGATCCCTGCTGCCTCATGTTCCTTCTTTAATCTGTGCTTCTTTGGAGTTTTTTTCCCTGTGCCGTCATCATCCTTCCTGCTCATATCCCTCATTAATGGACCATTCAGTTTACCGACATACGTCCTCAAATCAAATGTTGTCAGCCTGAAGGGAAGGTGACCTAGGCCTTGGATCCCCAGAGGTTTTCTCCTCAAAGGGGATTTTTCCTCTCCTCCATGCCAATGGTCATAATATTAGTTAGAGTTAATGCTTTCTTAAGTTAGTTAGTTAGTTTCCGCTGTTGGATGAAGGTGGATGGTAGCCCCGGCTTTCCCATATCTCCGTCAGCCCTTATCATCTTTTCAGAATTCATTCATCATCCTCGCCTCATCGAAGTTCAACATCTTTGGTTATTCTTTTTGGGCTTCTTCCTAACTTACCTTTAGCTGATGCATTCATTCCCATGCCACCTGTGGGGGGGGGACCCTTGTCTAGGGTTCCTAGTGTCGTACCCCCACAGGATGGTATATCCCATGGATAGAGAGGCAGAAAGACACAAAGCAAATCAAGTTACACAAGCATCAGCTCATCTCATCCAGTTGCATATGCACACTGAATGGGAGGGCTTTAAGCCCAAGGTTCGATGCACGGAGCAACAACGTCACTCCCCCATTGGGCTTAAAGGTCACACATCCTGGACCTCACCAGGATTCATTTTATTTTTCATTGCCCACCATCCACCTCTCCTCCTCCAGTGTCTCATCTCTCTCTTACCCGTGGGCTACTTTCTAACCTACTTTTAGCTGATGCATTCATTCCCGTGGCACCTGTAAGGGGGGGAACCCTCCTCTAGGGTTCCTAGCATCGTACCCCTACAGGGTGGTATATCCCATTGATAGAGAGGCGGAAAGCCACAAAGCAAATCGAGTTACACAAGCATCATCTCATCTCAGCTCATCCAGTTGCGTAAGCACATTGAACTATAAATTCTTGGCAGAAAAATGAAAATCTTTGCCTTTTCCTATCAAGCTCTGTTTCTATGGAGTGTTCCCCTATATCAGCAAGGCTGTCCCCCGGGGAAATGGACACATCTAAAGGCAAGCTGGCCAGAGACCCTCTCAGTGTGTGGGGGCAACTCTGGGTGCAGCACATTTGACAAAGATAGGAACCCCTAGGAATCGGGGGAGGGCAACTCTGCTGTTGTCTTCAAAACTCCACAAATACCACTTGAAAAGTGGGGACAACTCGGATGGCAGTAAAGTGGCTAAACTGCATAGAGATTACAGTGCGACCACTCTGACAGCTGGGCTATTACAAGTGTGTCTTCAAAATGGGATGCTGAAAACCATATTTCTAGTGTCATGGAAAAAAGCACAAGTGATGATCTGATACTCAGCAGAAATCTGCTGCTGCAAAAAGAAACCATAAAGAAAAATGCCTAAAGCCCTCTCCCAATGGCACCCCCCATGTCAGGCAGGGGAGGAGATGAAAAAACTATGCTCCCCTGGGGCAAGAACAAGTCAAACCCAGAGGGTGACCCAGCCAACCCAGCAGGCGTAGTATAAGGGGGCGGGGCTACGTCCCCCAACTTCATCACCTCCTTTTTATGCCATTTGTACCCCCAACCCAACATCTTTAATTTAATTTAAATCAGCTGCACCGCCGGGCTGAGCCACGCTCATGGCATGTGCCCTGCCCGCCAAGTACCGTGTGAGTGTGTGACCGCGCCCACCCTGGCTAAAGTATTGTCTCTCCACCTAACCAATCCAAGTCCGACCAATCGTGAGCTGGCGGAGGAGCTGGCGGGAGACTGGCTGCTGTGGCGTGCTGCCCGTGCTGTCGTGCTATCGTGGGCGGGAGATGGTGTAGTCGATCGGACTGAGGTGGAGACGTACAGACTACGTCTGAGACCGACTCCCGAGTGAGTGTCCGAACTGTCGGTGACCCTGACAGGGGCGTAATTATAGGGGACGGAACACGCCCCCAACTTTCGGCATCACCCTTTTTGCTATTTGTACCCCCAACCCAACATCTTTAATTTAATTTAAATCAGCTGCACCGCCGCTGAGCCACGTTCATGGCATGTGCCCTGCCCGCCAAGTACCGTGTGAGTGTGTGACCGCGCCCACCCTGGCCAAAAAGTATTGTCTCTCCACCTAGCAATCCAAGTCCAGCCAATCGTGAGCTGGCGGAGAGCTGGCGCACGGGCGTAATTATAGGGGGCAGAGGCTCACGTCTCAACTTCGGCATCACCTCCTTTTTATGCCATTTGTACCCCCCAACCCAACATCTTTTAATTTAATTTAAATCAGCTGCACCGCCGCTGAGCCACGTTCATGGCATGTGCCCTGCCCGCCAAGTACCGTGTGAGTGTGTGACCGGCGCCCACCCTGGCCAAAAAGTATTGTCTCTCCACCTAACCAATCCAAGTCCGACCAATCGTGAGCTGACGGAGGAGCTGGCGGGAGACTGGCTGCTGTGGCGTGCTCGCCGTGCTGTGCGTGCTATCGTGAGGCGGGAGATGGTGTAGTCGATCGGACTGAGGTGGAGACGTACAGACTACGTCTGAGACCGACTCCCGAGTGAGTGTCCGAACTGTCGGTGACCCTGTGGCGGGAGACTGGCTGCTGTGGCGTGCTCGCCGTGCTGTGCGTGCTATCGTGAGGCGGGAGATGGTGTAGTCGATCGGACTGAGGTGGAGACGTACAGACTACGTCTGAGACCGACTCCCGAGTGAGTGTCCGAACTGTCGGTGACCCTGAGCCTGACCGCTGCGGTCCGTCGTCGTCGCGTGGATTTTGTGGCTGTAGGCCTGTGGCAGCCAGTGACTGACTCGAAAGCCTTTGAGGCTTGTTGTTAGCCTTCCAGTGCCCATTGCTTTGACTGCCAGGACTGGAGGACGAGTAACTCGTCACGACGGTCGACTGGACGGCATTGTCGCTGCCTCGCACAGCGAGGGTCCGTCCAGGTGGCGCAGAAAGAACAAAAGAACCGGTGGTGGAGACACACTAGTGCAGCTGGACAGACTGAGTTCTGTTCGGGGATCTAAAGTGCGTTTGTGGTGCCGGGTGGTGCGAGTCTGCCTGGTCTTGTGGTCTGCATCCCTGTGGCTGTGGGGAGTTGACGCCGGGTCTGTCTAGACCAAATAAAAACAGTTCACTGACTGCACTGCGTCTGCTGGAGTGCTGTGCTGCTGCTGGCATTGCTGCATCAGAAAAAAAAAACAAGCAGGTAAATTGAGGTAATTTCTAAATGTGTCTCTGTACTGTGTAGTAGCAGAGCAGTACTAGTATTTCATTAAAGTAAAGTTTTTCAGCAAGTAAATGCTGGTCCAGAGAATGAGAAAGTACAGACATCCCTTTTATCCTCTGTGGGACTTTTCTTGTAAGGGAGACAGCCTTGTTGATAAGTATTCTGTAGTACTTACTTCCATTCTTGTTTTTACCGAGTTGATATACAATATTTGGCTCAAGCTCTGTCCCACTTGTGATGGCAATCCAAGAGATTAAGGAGTTCCATTTGCTAAGTCTGCCCCTAACCCTGACTTGTTTTAGTGGAAGTAACTTGTCACAATTTTTCTTTGGCTCATTACCAATGAATACCAAGCAGACTCCCCTCAGGAATGAGTTCAAGGCAGTCTAGTCAACCTCACTGGATTCTTGGTGGAGCTTGGATGGGTCAAGCTTGCTAAATGATTAGGTCCAGTCCAGATGAAGTGGTCATATCCTTGGTTTTGTTTCCCAGATAATGAAGATAGTGCTGTGGTCACTCAACAAATTGATTGGATTTCAACCCACACCAGATTTGCAGTGTGTGTGCATGCAGCTATCAGTGCACTAATAATATTTGCTGATAACAAGTAACTACCAGAGCATAATTATTAATTTATGCATTAAAGTTTTGGTGTGGAAAAATGGAATATCCCTTCCATGTGGTGGGGCAGAGGATTTCTGGTGGGGCAGAGGATTTCTGAGGGTAAAATGAGTGACATGGAACTGGACGGGATGCCTCTGAGTCCTGTGGTGATGCAAGGCAACCAGATAGTGATTTGGTGGGGGTTGCAAAACCACAGTGTTAGCTAGTAGCCCTCATCTGCATACCCTGCATGCTGGAAGCAGCATGTGGAGCATGAAATGGTCGTCAGTGCACCTAGCAAGCAAGGAGTGGGTTGTTTGACTAAAACAGAAAAGCAGCAGGTAAAGAGAACTCTTTATGCCAAAAGACCTATCTGGGTCAGGGTGTTTCTGCACTAGTTGCTGCATTTGCAGCCTTACCAACTTCCCTTTAATGAATGGTGAGGGTCAGGGGACAGGGACTGGGTGTAAACTGGGAGGCAGGTGGACAGTGATTTGACTGACATGGAGTATGTAAGGTTGCCAAATAGAGGAGTAAAGGCTGAAATGTGACTGGTGATGCAGAGATCAGACAGCTCATCACCGAAATCTAGCACCCATCACTAGGAGTAAATGAAGCTCAAACCAGTTTTATTTCTTTAAAAAGTGCTGCATTTCATGAAGTGGCTATGTGCAAAATTAGCAATGTGCAAGTCCCCAGATGCATACCGCTCAAGGCTCAATTGTCCCTGATTTTGTCTCAAATTGTCCTCTGTTGACTGTTCCTCATGAAAAGCACAAAATAATGTCAACCATTAATGTAACAGACTTGTTCTTCTTCATAAAATGCAGCTTAACACAAATCTTTTCATTCTATAGGCTTTATGAATGAATAACATCAATTTTAAGATGTGTCCCTCCATTGGGGTGTTTGTCCTCGATTTTCTTTAGCCTTGTCCCTGATTCATGATGCCAGGACCCAGGTTCAAGACGCACTTCCTTATCGAACCAGTGACTGTAATCAATCTTCCACCTGCTAAGTTTGTAATTTTAAATATTTTAACCCATATATTTTTTGCCTGCTGGTACCCCAGCCTGGCTCGGACCCTCAACTTGGGAATGCCGCCACCGAGGCAGAATTGAATGTGTCTGGAGGGTCAGGCCACCAAGCCCGGCTCATACACGGGTGCCAGTGGATTTTCTGATGCTATATTCCCTGGAGCTAGGAACATGCAATGATGCTGACAGCAAGCATCTGTTCTAGCTCCACCCATATCTGGCACGACTTTGTGCCTCTCATCCTCCACCAGTGGGCAAGGGACCCATCTCCTCTACTCCTCCCAGAGAAGGACAGCAGTCCTCTGGATGCTCGATCCTTCTCCTCCCCTGCCAACCCCCAGTTTAGATGTAGGGAGGTACAAACCGAACATTTATATTTACTGTACTCCAGGTTGTGTGGGAGAGGTTCTTGGGCTGTGCTAATTCTAACTTGTAAATGCCATAATTTATAGTTTTATAACTTCTAAATGACATAATTTTGGACACAGTCCAGGGGGATCTGGATACACTGGAGGGTCATCCCGGCGGCTGCAGTCGGCAGTGGGCCAGGGTTTTCGGGAGAGTAGTGATTGAGGAAGACATCAGAGAAGACGTCCCGGCGGCTGCAGTCTGCAGTGGGCCAGGGTTGGAGGGAGCTGTCTGCTGCTGGAGGACCAATCGGCTGTGAGGTGCCAAGTTTAAATCTAGCTGGGCTATAAGTCTGGCCCAGCCCTCACGAACTTGAGGAAGAGCTGTAAATTGCTGGGAGAAGAGGTAGCTAACTGCATTGGCAGTGGAGAATCCTACCAGGGGCTGCTGTGGTGAGAAATTGGAGCTGCATCGGCAGCTGCATCGAGGAAGACGGCTTCAGGGCTGCATTGGCAGCAGAGGTGTGCAAGGGGGTTCTGGTCGTCCCGGCGGCTGCAGTCGGCAGTGGGCCAGGGTTTTGGGGACAGAGATTGAGGAAGGCATCAGAGGGACTCCCGGTGGCTGCAGTCGGCAGTGGGCCAGGGTTGGAGGGAGCTGTCTGCTGCTGGAGGACCAATCGGCTGTGAGGGTGCCAAGTTTTAAATCTACGTCTGGGCTTATAAGTCTGGCCCATCCTCACAAACTGGGAAGAGCTGTAATTGTGTCCACACCAACTACCCCGGCCCGACTTGTATTAAATGGTCTGTGGGGTGGATCCTTTGGGGAGTGCACAGTGTGACTAGCTGAGACTGAGCAATAAGAAACTCAGATTTGTGTAGGACCAGGGAAGGGCATAATAAGATCTGTATTGTGTTGCTGGAGATTGTGTGTGTGTGTGTGTGTGTGGTATATTAATTGTTGGTGGGGGCTGTAGGTTTGACTGTATTGTGATGATAGTAGGGGTTCACACAAAATGGGGGTGATTGGGTGTAAGGAGTGTGGAGCAGCCATAATATTAAACTGGGCATGGAGGTTTGAGGATGTCAAAATGGTATTCCACAGGGACAACAGGACAAGGCAAAAGGGACATATCCCAGAGGATAGGTGAATCATATGGTATCTGGAGGTGTGGGGGCAAGTTGGCATCATACGTGAAGTATGCCACAGGAGGCTGCTCAGAGGAGCAGATGAGGGAGGGAGTAGGAGAGAGCAGTATGGGTATGAGCAGCAAGCTTGGAAACCATTTCACCATACTATACCGGGAGATGAAGTGGATGAGGATGGTGGGAGGTGCAAGTGGACAGGAGGAGTTGGTCAATAGGCAGAGGAGGGACAGTGATGGAGGATGGAGCCTGTTTCAAAGGAAAGGGAGGAGGAGGGAGGAGGACATGAGCCTAGGTTGGGGTCTCGGAGTAGATGGTCAATTATGGGCACATCAGTCTGACATCTGTGGTACATAAAGTAATAGAGGATTTATCAAGGAGAGACTTGGGAGGCAGTTGGAAATGTTAGGACACCAGGATGATAAAAATAGAGAATACTGGATGAGCAATCTATACACAACCAGTTTGTTCTACTGCCACAGAGAGGTTCTGATTCCTCTGACCTTGAGAGCGACGCTCAAGAGGTCCATGGGAATCGAAGCCTGAGGATAGAACACAGGTTGCAAGGAAGTTGCTCATCCTGTATTTGTTATAGTGTATAGTAGTACTATGTGAAATGTGTGCTTTGTGTGTTTTTTCTCCTTTCTCATAATGAAACTGATTTGAAAAGTCTCTAGAGGTTCTAGATACTGTCACCACATAATTAAATAGAGAAAGCAACGATGTGCTAGGATTCTAGTGGTTCTGCTGCAGTAGTGACATCACTGCTGCAGCAGAACTCATAATGACATCACTACTGCAGCAGAACAAGCATATTCCAGGCATGGAATTTCATGCATAACAGCATTCCACTATACACTATACGTAGAACAGTGGATGGATGGACACCCACAACAAGGCTGTGTTTCCATCGAAGGAGTTGATGACATCATAGAGACCTTGAGATGGAAATGCAGCCTTTGTTGTAGGTGTTCAGCCATCCACTGTTTATATAGTATATGTTTTTTTTTTGTTTGTTTCTCATTATTTTATTGAAATTACTTGCTGTGGGTGTCAGTCCATTCCTCCTGCTGCCACTCCTGCTCCGTCCAATCCGGCTTTAACTTTAACTTCCACACTGCTTAGTTTTCAAATTAGAAAACAAATTTTTTTCCCAAAATGGAGCCATGTATGGCACACCGTGTCCTGGCTCTGAATTCAACTGCCAGTGGCATTGCTGCGGCACTAGCTAAATCACGCCATGTTTGTTTTTTTTTGTTTCAGCATTTATATAGCTCTTACATCCAAAGCGCCTTAAGCAATGCTAACTGGTAGTGAAGTAACTGTGTGGTGGTGGCCATATTGCACGTCATCACCCACACACAGCCTGGATAACTGCATGAACTAGTTTATGGAAGGGAATGTCGCCAGACACCGGGAATGTTCCTACTCTTTTGTGAAGAGTGCCCATGGTTGTTTTACTTCCACCTGGACACCCACCAGGACAACACCAGGATGGGCAGAAGGAACTCCGTTTAATGTCTCATCCGAAGGATGGCACACTAACAGTACAGCACCTCAATACTGCACTCGCATGCCAGCAATTTTTATGTGCAAGTCCAATCTCGGTGTGGGATAAGAACCCATGACCTTCTGGTCCAGAGACAGATGTGCTACTTGGTCACTCATTGATTGTCTTTCCTCCCCCAACCTGCGCCCACCCTATGTGCATCCACCTCCCCACACCCACACATTACGGGTGTGCGCTGCACAGTTTCTACGTATGCTCGTGACTTCACCAGTTTTTTTTATATTTTCACTCCAGATGTAGAGAATGACAGGCATAAGGGGTGTGACCTGGGATTGTTGCCTGTAATGCTGATACCATTTCACCCCCACCCACACCCAGTGAGAGGCGTCAAGGTTTGCCTTGGACTGTTTGGCCACAAAGTTCACCCCATTCTCCTATACAGCACCCATCTCATCAAAATGTCACTCAGTGTGAGTATGCCGTCGATGTTTCTCACAGAATTACACCTACCTAAGGGGACCATGGACTCTCACTGGGTCAGGCAAGTTACTCTGGCCTGATCATATGCTGTAGAGGTGATGGATAGAATCTGTTTGGCTATAGAGCCTATTGCATCCTTGCTGCCCCATCTTTTTCCTCTTTAGCTGGCATGAACACAGCTGAAGTTTGCGAATAGCTTCTCTCTCTTAATCTCCATATTTCCCTTCCCATGTCTAGTGTTGCCACTTTCCATTCTTGTTGCTTTAGAGAGGGGTGAAGGAGGAAGCATGAACCCTTGATTGTAATAGAGGAGGACATAACTTTGGCAAATAAAAAGTGGAACTGTTCTAGCCTGATGAACTAGTGTACAGCTCTTAGGCCAGCAACGCTTTTAGTTTGCTGAAACTCCTAGCAGGAGTAGTAGCTTTGAGAAAAAATAGGCAATCTTTATTTTGAGATGCATGATGGATGGCATGAGAGGCTCTAAAGGGGGCCTTGGTCATGGCCCTGAGCACCATATCAAGACTCCAAGGTGATAGCTTTGGTGAACTGAAGATGTTGCAAAGCAATGCTGCTGCCTGTAGAAGTACCAGATGTGGGGATATGAGCCCAACAATTCCCCAGTCCCATCAAGAGTGCCCCCAGTGCAGAAACTCTAATTGTAAGGTGACCGGTTGGAGTCTTTTGCCCATTTGTCTTAAAGGAACTGCAGTAGTACAGGCAATTATATTGTGTCATTCTGTATGTGTCTGGAATGAAGCCAGAAACAAAATCTCCTCCGGATTCTATGATGCACTTTGGAGGAAGAAGAGGATATGAACTCCCATCATTCTAATAACAGGAGCTGTACTGCATAGCTCATTTAAAGTTTTTCCACTCACTTTCCCAGTCTAGAGAGGCCAGTTGTTAAAACTGGGTGCAGAACTGGAGCTTTCTGCTCAATCTTTAGGGCCCGGAGACAAGTTCAAATTGAGATGCAGACCAGCCTTAAAGAAGAAGGTCTGGGCTGAAACTGAAGGTTAGAGGTGGTCGCCTCAAAAGATGAGTGATAGTCAGAAACCCATGTGTGAACTGGGCTAAGGGACCCCCTAGAATCATGACTGCCCTGTCCAAGGTCACTTGTGGAGGAGTTTGATAGAAGTGATATTGGATGTGAAGGCAAACAGGAGGCTGAACTGATCCCAGTTTAGGAGAAGGCATCTTGAGCCAGCGCTGGTTTGTCCATGGCCAGGAGCAGAATTGCTGTACTCTTTAATTCCGCCCACAGGCTTAAGATCTGTCTGAGGATTGCCCCTGTTCTGTTGGAGTGTGGAAGGCAATGTCCTCCAGCTCCATTCCCTGGAAGAACAACCTTGTGAATTGAGCCAGACCTGTCATTTTCCTGTCCAGGAATATACATCTTTCGTAGTGCTCGCTCCACTGAAAAGAAGAGGAATCTTTAGCGTTTTGGGCTTTTATGTCGCCCTGGTCATCATGGTGGTGGTGTATGTATACCCATGTTGTCAGATCAGGTGTTGAACCAGACCATCCTCATTGAGGAATTGCTTTTTGAAGCTTCTGAGCTGTGTCAGGGAGCAGGGCCTGTGATGATCAGCTGGGGATCCCAGATCCAACCGATGAATGCACGAGGAGCAAGTAACAGTCGACAAGTGGCCGAGGCACAGTCCAATGTGCCAGTCATCGATGGAAACATTTGGGCTGCCCTTTGTGAGGGAACATCCTGGATAAGCCCTCTGGTGTCTGATTTTCTGTCTCAAAATATTCTGGTGGCGATGTACTCCAAATCTCTACTGGCCAGATTCCAGCTCTGAGTGTGGATGGCCTGGTCCAGAAATCGTGAGGAAAATGAGACCATGTTGAAATGGGGACAGTCTGTACAGCTTGCAAGGCTGAGACTGGGGTCCATGCAGGAGTGCTGAGAACAGCTACAATGCCGAAATAAAGAAATTGATGGAGAGGTGGTATATTTACAAATTTTAAAAGTACCAGAATCTGGAAGTCTGGAGGATGCAGGGGTGCTCATTTCTGCCAGGTGCAGCAATGCCACATGCATCAATACAAAAGTGTTGGGCGTATGGTATCACTACACCTTTTGCAGAAAATGGAGCACCCCTGTATCCTCTGGACTTCCGGAATCTGACTTTTAAAATTAAAATATACAAAGTTGAGGCTCAAGAAAATTCCACTTGTGCTAGCAAAGCTTTTGTTGAAGGGATAGCTTTCAGTTGTGTAGGGAACTCACAAACTCAGAGTTTTCTTTACGAAGAAGAATCTGTAACAGTTGTTCATTTTTCAGATCAGGGTTAACTGCAAATCTCATAACATGAAACGCCAGAGAGACCAACTGATTGCCATGTTCTTCAAGTTAGTTGTCTCACATAGATCCTGCGGTCATCCGCACAGAAGAACCCCGACTGAAGAAATATGTACTGCAGTGCATGAGGGGCTAGATCAGGGCTTCAATGCTAATGTTAACAAGAGAGAACAGCAACCAAGTACAAAGTTCACCCTTTCCTACTGTCGAGGCACAGTTCTGTACTGGAGATCCAAACAGTGCCTCTGGATCAGCCACCCAACCACAATCACCATCTGTTGCAGAAACAATTGCCTAGAATGGAGATGACAACTCATGATATGGATCAGCTGCATCAACCACCATCTGAGGAAATACCAAAAGCAGGACTGTGAAACAAAAACTCCGATTCCGGAATCATGGTACAGGGATTTTCATGGCTGCACTATAGTCCTGAGTTGAAAGCTGTGCTCTGCTTTTGTTGCACAAAGAGTGAACAAATGGGGATGCTTGAGCTGTCAAAGGCGAACCTGGTATTCACTACAATAGGCTTCACCAACTGGAGGAAAGCACGGAGTAAGTTTATTACTCATCAGAGCTCAGAAACACATCAGCATGCCCTGTGGAAGGTGGCACATGTATCCGTGGTCAAAGCATTGATTCTGCTCTAGTGGAACAGAAAAGATCTCACAGATGTGTCATAGTGCTTGTTTGATTAATAGCCGCTTTCGTTACTTGGGAAGACAAGTTGGCAATTCGAGGTCATCAATGATGAAAACTTTGCTGAACTGTCGTTTATCTGAGCAATGAAGATGAGACCCTAGCACCTAAAGCTAAAGTAGACCATACAAGCCCAGCAACGTTAAAATGAACTAATCGACCTCATGAGTCATGAGATCATCCGTTCTGTCGTGAAGGATATTAACAAGTCACATCTATTCCATTATGGGTTGGTCGGAACATGACTTTCAGGTAAAGAACAAAGCGCATTGCCTTAGATACGTTGATGGAAACATACAGCCCCAAGAGGGTTCATTGGGTTTATGAGCCACAGGATACTATCGACCTCAATAGCAAAGTCATAATGGATGTCTCTCACAAGACTTCCTCTGCCAATTGAATTCCTCCAGGTATGGCATTTGATGGCCTGCAAACATGTCAGGATGCTATCGTGGTGCACAGGCTATCACAAGGAAAGTCAACCACTTGCACATTTGTGCATTGTGGTGCTCACTGTGTAAATCTTGTGGCGAAGGAGAAGCTGTGAAGCAAGCCCTGTATTAAATTACTTGCACTGTGTAAATGAACTGGGCAAACTGTAGTGGATCCTAAAGTACAGAACAATTTTTTCTCAGATTGCTACATCTGATAATGCATCTACCTCCTTCAAGAAACTGCGACCCTTATGTCAACTGGTGGAACTGTAAGACTAGCAGCAGTCGAAGCTGTGTGCAGCAATATGGGCAAATCTTGAGAGTCTCCAACAAATGGAGTTGGAAATGGGGATGCTGCAACAGGGCAGATGTGGTCTCTTGAGAGCTCAGCAAGGGCAACACATTAGTTGTAGCTGCTGGTCAATGTAGTTATGGAACCACTGATTTGTCTGATAGGAGCCTTCAAAATCCGAACTGCACAGTGGGTGGCATACTTGCAAGTAAGCCTGCCTCATAGCTCAGCTTCAAAGACTGGGAATGAAAATACTGTCCTGCAAGCCATCAGAAAGCCCCATTATGATTTGATAGAAGCTGGGTTGGATCACTGCTACCACCAAGGCATCGATGGGTCCCAGTCCGTTTTGCTGTGAGGAAGCAGCACAATCATGCAACAGTGGAGGACTATTTCAGAATGGAATTCTTTTAAGATGGTAGACATCTCTGTTGCCCAGCTAGAAGAGAGTTTCATCAGCAAGGGCTGACTGAGTATTCGACTTTAGAACAGTTCCTTCTTGCTGCAGTACATAATGGTGATGAGAATGACCATGAGCTGGAGGAAATGATTGACTGCATTAAAAATATCAGAGCTTAATCCCAGAATGTTGAAAGTTCAGCTTGGATGTTTGCACAGAGTAACACATATACCTCTTTGAATGAGGCTGTAGTCCTATTTAAAGCACTACCATGAATGTCCGTGGCCTTTGGAGAGTTAGAAAAGTTTCCTGCGACTACTGTTGGTGATACCCAGTAAGCAGTTGTGAAACTAGGCATGATTTCAGTGCACTTACGCCTAAAACATGGCTGCGGCCCAATGACCCAGTGCCCGCTTGAACGCAGTTGTTGTATGTCATGTTCACCAAAACCAGACTTGATGAGCTATGTCTGGACACCATTGCACGTAAATTTGTTCATGCTCATGAAAGGCGCCAGTTGTATTTGACCATAGCAATAAAAATATTGCAATGGTTGATGCACCAAAATTCAAATGTTCAAGCAAGCCACGTCATATTCAACCCAGTACTGCGTAAGGACTGCATATCAACTGCATTCTCATGAAGAGAGGGTACCACACCTCAGATCATTGCAACCTTGTACTCAGATAGCGGCACACCTATACTGATTCGCCATTATTTGATACTGTTAAAAATGCCTCCCAGTTCACTGTCCAATCCACTTTCTCAATGTTTGACTTCTGCTCCCCACAGTAAACATTAAGTGGATCACCACCCTTCCACAGTGAAGGCTGTGTATGTATCAGTTCCTCGTTGCTGTTTTTCTCCCACCTCATTAGCCAACAGCTAGGTCTTCCTAGAAGCAAAGCAATAAACATCAGACTCAGTACACACCTGAACAGCTGCTGTTCATGGCCTCATAAGGGCTGGGCTGCACTTAACTGGCAATATTGTGCTTGGGAAGAGATACTAATGCCTTGAGAAATCACCTGATTTCAGTATCAGTCTACTCTTTGATCTGTGATCTGCAGAACCTCACGGACAGTTCCCCACATATCTTCTGCAGTACTTTTCTGCACCACCAAGGAGTAATTGATGCTAAGGTTGGGGGACAACCTCAATCTCAACCAGCTTGGATATGGGTACTGTGGTACATACGAAAATGTAAATGTTATATGGAAAATACTATTTCCCATCAACATGCCTTTGAAATACTATGGAAACAATGAGGACAATATTACAGGACCGTTTATTTAAATATATTTATTTGTTTTCCTTAATTTTATTGAGTTCTCAGTTATCAGTGTACTTTGTGACATTACAATGAGGGATGACAGGGGGTTATGTTAACGGACTATTAATCACCTTCTAGGTGTGCCGTGGCGTGAGGTGTGGCCGAGTGCCACATGCCTGAGTGATTAACTGACCGTAACATAATCCTGGGGTGCCTTATTGTTATTATAATAAAGCATTTTTAAGCAGTGTTAAACCTTGTTCAGCATGTGGCTAAGCTTTACATGTGTTAATAAAAGATTAACATAAGGTTGTTAGAATGTTTCCGTAATGAAAGCTCCTTTTCAGGCCCTTTTATAATACCTAATAAGTATTACAGAAAAGATGTGTAAGAAAGGATCATTTTCTTGTCTCTTTGTTACAACATGTTGGAACCAATCCAGAACTATAAAATCCTGCAATATGTACATATAGAACACATGTGGCAAAAACACCAAGACCACAAGCCAAGGCCTGAACCATAACTGTAGTAACTTGATAATATCCAGGTGCTAAACACGCGAGACTGTGTTTTTGGACTGTAATGTAGTTTGTCTACCAAGAATAACATGAGTGTCAGAAAGGCTGAACATGGCCTCAGAACTGCCTTACCTGTTTCTAATATGGCCACCAATTGTATTGATATCATTGGAGCCAGATAGCTATGGTTCTTTGTGTTAATATTTTCCTCTGTATAGAACTGTTACCAAATGGTCAGACTATGCTCTAGGTTGATCAGTACACATGCAAAGCTATGGTTCTGTTCATTGTGTTTAGTTAGCGTTAGTGTGTTTTTAATTGAAATAACTTTATCTTTTGCAAGCCGATGCGTGCACATCTTAAATAACCTGATGGTCCAGTGGTCATGGCAGATTCAGGATGTCATCTTAGGATGCAAGTATGTATACTTGATCTGCACAACATTCTAATTAAACCGTTGTATTGTCTGCTATTCTTTTAGCATGTTTTGACAGAACTCAAATGTGATCAATAGATTTGAAGTAAACATTTGTACCAATCAATAAAGCCGACTTTAACAGTGAACAGCAACAAGTAATTTAATGGTGTGGGGCTCGGTTGCTTCTTATCTTAACCCCTCGATCCAACACTTATTTGTACAAAATGCTTGTAGTCCAATGCCAAGTTAATCTTTCATAAATCAAAAATATGGTTGTCTTGACTTCTTTTCCCATGGGAAATAATAATACATAATCAAAAGAAGAATCACATTTAGTAGCGTTTTTTATACAGTGTATCTCAATTGCTTTACAGGTATGCTAGACTGGTGGGAAGTGACTGAATGTATAGTGGCAGTCATTTCACAATATCAGATGTAGCATTGGACAATTGTATGAAATGGTTTTCTGGGAGGGACTGTTGGCCTGATTAGCGGGTCAGTAGCGATGGTGGTGCAGCTAGCTCTTATATCTCTGAGATCTACTCATATTTTCCCTTATGTGTTCCCTGTTCCTGAATATCCAGTACCTTGCAGGAGTGTCCTTCTCGCCCCCTGGTATTCATTGTTCATACTCTCCCACAGCACAAATGGATGCTCATCACCTTCTGCATCATGAATACAGGCAGTACAGTTCTGAGATATACAGACTTTCCAGTAAGTCAGGCTTATTGCAGCAGAGAACAAGGGAAAAATGGGCAATCTGTCCTTCAAGATTTAGGCTGCCTTAATTAGGCACTATTAAATGATGGGTGCATCATTATGTTCATTTTTGGGAGAACTGCGGCAATAAAAGCCCCACTGACAAAACTCTTCATGTTAGCTTTTAGATGATCCCTTTTTCAGCATTACTTATTTATTTTTTACCAGAACTGAAGTAGCAGATTGTGCAGCCTATTTACTGTAACAGTGTGGCTTTTTACCATATATAAGTGGCGGTGCTGCACCGCTGTTGCAGTAATGGACTGCACACAGTCCATGTCCGTCGGTTCTTGATTTAAAATAATATAATGCTGCTGAAAAGGGTTTTCTTCGCTGTCGGGAGTAACTTTGGGGTGTGAGCTTCACTGTCGCAGTTCTCCTAATTGTGTTAACTGGGTGGCTTATATCTTATATGGAAAGAATGCCTATTTTCACCTTTGTCTCTGCTGTATCGGCTTATCAGAAGATGATGTTTATATTAATATGTAAAATAACATAGAAGACTGTACTAACTACAATCATGATGCAGAGGTGTATCTGGATTTTTTTTTTGGGGGAGCAGGACAGAGAATGAATGCCAGAGAGATGAATAGGTAATTCGCACAGTATCGCTATTCAGGTTAGTGAAAGACAGAAGGGGCGTTGAGCAGATCATTGTGATATCTGAGATGTGGGTCTGCTAGCACTGTGATTCTACCTGATTGTGGATGTGAGCACTAGTGATAATACTCAAAGGTGGCAGGTCTGCACCAAACTGTTCTAATTCAGTATGGGAGATTGCCTTGGGTCACGGTGAGGGTGGAATGCGCGTTTATTAGGACATTAAAGGGAGCTGTGTATAGCTCATTCAGATTTGGAATGTTGTAGTAGCCAGCCGCTTTGCAGTAGTAGGGCGTGGTATGAGGCGGTGCGCACGCCCCAACTTCGGCATCACCTCCTTTTATGCATTTGTACCCAATAACATCTTTAATTTAATTTAAATCAGCTGCACCGCTGACCCACGTTCATGGTATGCCCTGCCCGCCAAGTACTGGTGAGGTGTGACGCCCTGGCCAAAAGTATTGTCTCTCACCTAACAATCCAAGTCCGACCAATCGTGAGCTGGCGGAGAGCTGGCGGGAGACTGGCTGCTGGCGTGTTCGCCGTGCTGTGCGTGCTATGGGAGATGGTGTAGTCGATCGGACTGTGGTGGAGCGTACAGACCACGCCGACTCCCGGTGAGTGTCCGAACTGTCGCGAATCCTGGCGTTCGACCCGTCGGTCCGGCGTGGATTTTGTGGTTGTGGGCCTGGTCAGCCAGACTGACTCAAAGCTTTGGGCTTGTTAGCCTTCAGTGCCCATTGCGACTGCCACCTGGAGGAGGTAGTAACTGGCCGCGGTCACCTCGGCGTGTCGGCTCCGCTGGCGAGGTCCGTCAGGTGGCGGAAAGAAAGCGACAAAAGAACTGGTGGAGACATTTGCAGCTGGACAGACTGAGTTCTGTTCGGGATCTAAAGTGCTTTGTGGTGCGGGTAGTGCAGTCTGTTTGTCTTGTGGTCTGCATCCCTGTGGCTGTGGGTTTGGCCTTGGTCGTCTAGACCAAATAAAACAGTTACTGACTGCTTTCGCGTGCTGGAGTGTTGTGCTGCTGCTGGCGTGCTGTATCAGAAAAAACGCAGGTAAATTGAGGTATCAAATGTGTCTCGTACTGTAGTAGCAGAGCAGTACTATATTTCATTAAAGTAAAGTTTTTCAGTAAGTGTTGGTCAGAGAATGAGAGCAGACATCCCTTTTTCCTCTGGACTTTTCTTGTAAGAGACAGCCTTGTTGATAAGTATTCTGTAGTACTCTTCCATTCTTGTTTACGAGTTGATATACATTGGCTCAGCTCTGTCCCACTGTGATGGCAATCCAGAGATTAAGGAGTTCCATTTGCTAAGTCTGCTAACCCTGACTTTTTTAGTGGAGTAACTTGTCAATTTTTTCTTGGCTCGTACCATGAATATGAAGCAGACTCCCTCAGGAATGAGTTCCGGGCGGTCTAGTCAGCCTCACTGATTCTTGGTGGAGCTTTGATGGTCAAGTTGCTAAATGTTAGGTCCAGTCCAGATGAAGGTGGTCATATCCTTGTGGTTTGTTTCCCAGATATTGAATAGTGCTGTGGTCACCAACAAATTGATTGGTTCAACCCCACAGATTTGCAGGTCATGTAGCTATCATTGCACTAATATTTTCTGTTAACAAGTAACTACCAGAGCATAGTATTAATTTATGCATTAAAGTTTTGGTGTGGAAAAAGGAATATCCTCTCTATGTGGTGGGGCAGATGATTTCTGTGTTGTGAGGATTTCTGAGGGTAAAATGGTGACGGAACTGGATGGGTTCTCTGAGTCCTGTGGTGATGCAAGGCAACAGATAGTGATTTGGTGGGGTTGCAAACCACAGTGTTGGCTGGTAGCCCTCATCTGCAACCCCCATGGAAGCAGCATGGAGCATGAAATGGTCGTCGTGCCACCATTACAAGGCGGGTGGGTTGTTTTGTTAAACAGAAAGCAGTGGTAAAGAGGCTCTTTGTGCAAAGACTATCTGGGTCAGGGTGTTTCTGTATTGTTGTTGCATTTGCAGCTTACCAGACTTCCTTTTAATGAATGGTGAGGGGTCAGGGGGGGACTATGTAAACTGGGAGCAGGTGGACAGTGATTTGACTGACATGGGTATGTAGTTGCCAAATAGAGGAGTAAAGGCTGAATGTGACTGGTGATGCAGAATCAGACAGCTCATCACGAAATCTACACCATCATAGGGTAAGTAAGCTCAAACCAGTTTTATTTCTCAAAAGTGTTGCATTTCCTTAAGTGGCTATGTGCAATTAGCAATGTGCAATCCCCAGATGCATACCTCAAGGCTCAATTGTCCTGATTTTGTCTCAAAATTGTCCTCTGTTGACTGTTCCTCATGAAAAGTACAAAATAATGTCAACCATTAATGTAACAGACTTGTTCTTCTTCATAAAATGCAGCTTAACACAAATCTTTCATTCTAGGCATGAATGAATAACATCAATTTTTAAGATGTGTCCTTCCATTGGGGGTGTTTGTCTGATTTCTTTAGCCTTGTCCTGATTCATGATGCCAGACCCAGGTTCAAGCGCGCTCTCTCCTTATCGAACCAGTGACTTTCGTCAATCTTCCACCTGCTAAGTTGTAATTTTAATTCTATTATTTTTATGTTTGAAATAATGTGTTTCATCCCCACAAGTAGCTACCATCTTTTAACAAAGAAGAGCAGTTAAGGAGCTTCAAATATACAACTGAGTAGTTGGGGGGTGTGGGGGGTAACTATAGCAGTAAGCATCTCACCTGCAGACAAGCAGGTTGGAAACATACTGGTGGAAGTGCTTTGCACACAGAAGTAAGAAATGTCAAAATGTTGCAGAGTGTGTGTCTGTAAGTCCTGAGACTCTTGACAGAGGTAGGATTTATAAATCAGCTTTACACATATTTTGATATGTTTTGACTCCTGCATATCAACAGACTTCAAGACTAGCACGTTCCTGACAAACTTGAACTGGCTAGAGGGAGGGAAGCTGCAATGAGCAGCACTTGTTGAACCAAGTGGGGGGAGGGCACAGGGAGCAGCACTTCTTGAACCAGATGGAGGGAGGCTAAGCTGCAGGGAGCGGAAATTGTTGAACCAGTCAGGGGGAGGGAAGCTGCAAGGAGTGGCTGGTAAACCAGAACAGGCTGGGCTGCAGTGAAGCTGCATAGAGCAGGGCAGTTTCTTGATGTGCTTAGGGGGGACGGGGTGAGAGCGAAACTGCTGGATGTTTGGGGAAATGGAAGAGAAACTAGCAGATGAAGATGGCACTTAGCAGGCTGCTGGGTGGCATCTTATAGATAAAAGGATAGTGCTGCACCGAGAAGTGATGCCATAGCAACCTGCCTAAATATTGAATGTTTACCTTTTTTCAGTCCAAGTTACAGTTTACAGTCAACCACCAACACCACTGAGCAGGGACTGCCAAATATTAGTGATCTGGGGCTGCTTCACAAGTCAGCGGTATTTGTTAATACTGTGCTGCAGCTTGCTTTGTTCTTAACTTTTTTATCTTGAATCAGAGCCATGACTTCAGCTATGGTTCATGTGCTGAGTCTGACCAGGTCCAGGATAAAGATGCTGTGTATAGCGTGGTTTGCACTGTTGTATGCTTAAGTGAAAGCTAAATTTTGTCTTTAGAATCCCATTATAACCAACTAGTTGTAACAGGAAATAATCAACCGTTTATCCAGTTATAACACATACAAGTCAGTGACTATCTGACAAGCCTGTCTTTACTGGGCTGGACTTTTGGAACTTTTATTTCTCCTGCTCAAACAGTTTTAATTCAGGACACATCTTGTGTGTACAGCTTGAGACACTGTACAGAATGAAATAACTGACCTCATTTGTTTCCTTTTGGTTTCCCTGTTTTATGACTTATGCCAACTTTTTCAAGGCTCCACAGCGAAACATAGAAACAGAATTTGACGGCAGATAGGACCGCTTGCCCACCAGTCTGCCCATTTCCTTACTCAATGGATAAGCTGCAGAGCCTAGTTAACCAGCAGCCTACTTCTTCCTACCCCCATGCCCTAGAATTGCCTTATGACTGTCCCATGCATGCTTGAATTCCACCACTGTTTTTGACTCCACAACCTCCTCCAGAAGGCCGTTCCATGCATCCACAACCCTCTCTGTGAAAAAATACTTCCTTAAGTTACCTCTGAGCTGCCCCCCTCTATCTTCAAATTGTGCCCCCTTGTTCTTGCACACCTCTTTTTTTGAAAGATGCTACCCTCTTGGACTTTGTTGATTCCCTTGAGGTACTTGAAAATTTCTATCATGTCCCCCCTCTCCCTCCTTTCCTCGAGGCTATACATATTAAGCTCTTTAAGTCTCTCTTCATATGTCTTCTGGTGCAGACCCTGCACCATTTTAGTTGTCCTTCTCTGGACAGCTTCCATCCTGTATATGTCTTTGTGGAGATTGGGTCTCCAGAACTGCACACCGTACTCAGATGGGGTCTGACCAGCTGTCTGTACAGAGGCATAATAACTTCCTGTTTTCTACTGGTGATGCTCTCCCTATGCATCCCAGTATCCCCAGCCCTCCTTGCTGCCCTCTCACATTGCTAGCCCACCTTTAGGTCATCTGATATGACTACCCCAGGTCCCTTTCCATTTTGTTGTTGTTAGTATCTCACCTCCCATTGTGTACTCTTCCCTGGGTTTTGCTTCCCAGGTGCATTACCTTGCACTTCTTAGCATTGAATCTAAGCTGCCATACATTTGACCATTCCTCTAACCTTGCCAAGTCCCTTCTTCATCCTTTCTACCCCACCTTGTGCATCAACTCTGTTGCAGATCTTTGTGTCATCTGCAAAGAGACATTCTTTTCCTTCCAGTCCCTCTACAATGTCACTTATAAAGACATTGAAGAGGACCAATCCTAATACTGAACCCTGCGGTACCCCACTAGTAACCCCCCTTTCTTCAGAGTGGACTCCATTTACTATTACTCTCTGTGTCCTATTCTCCAGCCAATTCTTTACCCAGGCTGTCATCTTGGGACCCACTCCCAGGCTGGCTAACTTGTATATTAATCTTTTGTGTGGGACTGTGTCAAATGCCTTGCTAAAGTCTAGGAAGGCCATGTCCACAGCCCTCCCTGATCTACTACTTTGGTCACCCAGTCAAAGAAATCTATCAGATTCGTCTGGCATGACCTTCCGCTGTGAATCCATGCTGCCTTGGGTCCTGTGCCCTCTGGCCTCTAGATACTGACAATTCTTTCCTTCAGAAGTGATTCCATCATTTTCCCTATCACTGAGGTTAAACTAACAGGTCTGTAGTTTCCTGCTTCTGCCTTGCTCCCACTTTTGTGAAGGGGAATCACATCTGCCCTCCTCTAGTCCTCAGGCACCACCCCATCCTCCCATGATTTGTTAAAGAGGGTAGTCAGTGGTGTCACTAGTTCTACACTTAGTTCTTTTAGAATTCTGAGATGAATCCCATCAGGCCCCGCTGCTTTGTCCACCTTCAGTTTTAAGAGTTCTTTCAGAACCCTTTCTTCTGTAAATGGGCTGGTATCAACTTCTGTATCCAGAGTGTTTCCACTGTTTGTTTTAGGTACCTACCCTCTTCATTTGTAAATACTGAGCAAAAATATTTGTTTAGTATCTCTGCCTTTTCACAGTCTCCCTCTGCCCACCCTTCCTCCCCTTTATTAAGCCTTACTATCCCTCCCTTGGTCTTCCTTTGCTCCCTGATGTACCTATAAAAGGTTTTATCTATGCATAACATAGTGCAATCACATTGAAAGGGGGTTTCAGTACCACGTGACTGCAAATACACCACAGCTGTGTCCTTTCACTGGAGTGAACTTGAATCACAACTCACTGCATCCTCTCCATTCAGTACAGTGCAATTGCATCCTCCCTCACTACTGCAGTATTTTCTTGCTAACTTCACCATTTTGTTGCTCCAAAAATGTAACGTACCAAATGTTTAATCTATATGGGGTGAAACTGTAAAGTGCAAAAATGTCCATCTAAGGGTCATCTCATGCTGCCAGTTACTTTCAAAGTGTTTTAGCTCATTCTGTGTTATACTGTTTTTGGCAACTGATAAGGGAAATATATATAGAGCAGTAGAGAGGTCTTTTTTATATTTACATACATTAAGTTTAACCTTTTAAGAGTACCTTTGTTAAGTTTTTTTAATGCAACTAAATAGCCCCATACAGTACATCTGAGAGCAGGGAGTTTAAAAATATCTGCAGCCCTAGTCCTTTGGAAAAAAAAAACAGTGGTGCTAGTTTGTGTGCCCAGCTTCTGATTGCTGGATGCAGATTAAGAGGACAGAAATTGGTGAGAAGTTCTCTCCCTCCAGGGGAGAGATATCCAATAGCAGTCCTGAGATCCACTGGGAGGCCAAACTTTACTCAACAACTTAATTTTTTTTTTTTTTTTGCTAACATGAAAAAAAAGTTTCTGGATGAAATTCTTGGCTAAAACTGCAGCAAATTCTGTGTTTCTGCTAGGCAATTACAGCAATATTTTTTTCCTTTTGCCATTCCTGATCTACATACGAGGGAGACAGAAAGAGATCATTGTGCATGGTATTGCTGTCAGATAAGGCGAAATTTGCTCCTTCCATCAGTCTACAAGTGCTATCCAGTGACCCCGACTGCCAATTAAAAACACCTCCTGACCCCTGCTTCATTTTTATTGCCCTCTTTGGCAAAATAATCTGCTTGACTGGCGTCACTACCTTTTCTCAGCTGTAAGTGTCTGCTATGAATAAAAACTGGATACATCACAGACACACAAGAGGCATACAAAATACTGCTTTATTTGTTTTTACAGCTGCGTAGGTGGAGCCTGCAGCTGTTTTGCGGTAGCTAAAAAATGAGCTACTAGATTTAGGCCATTGTTCGCTTCCATTTTGGAGTTTCAGAATGATCCTTCCTAAACAAAAACTCCAGAACAGTCAGAAACAGTCTGCCTTGGGCAGACTATTTCTCAGATCATCCTCCACTTCTGCGTTTTGGGTCAGAACTGCACATGTGTCATGCATTCACAGTTCTGTCAGCCACACCATTTTGGGAATGGCATATTATACCATTCCACAGAACTACACATGCATGAGTGCTGCACATGCGCCGCCATCTTGCATGTGGCATTCAGTGGCGCTCGTTCACTGGCAGTGGCGCTCATACAGGCTCACTGCAGCTGTATCAGCTCTGACCAAAGTTTGTTACATATGTCATGTGTGCATTCATAGGATTCAGAGGAAAAGATCGGGTACTTTAGCCATTAAGCCATTATCATCCTGCACCATTTATAGACTTACATCGTAAAGATAATTACTTTTATATTTATCCAGAGCTGTTTTGAACTGATTCATGGTTTCACTAGCAACCACCTGACAGGGCAGAGCATTCCACTGATCCACTATACATTGTGAAAACCAAGCCCCTCTCTGATTCTTGTTACATTTCTCTCCTATGAGTTGATGCATGAAGTCTTTTTCAGCATGATTTTTATCATGTAATGGCTTCTTACCTGCAGCCACTGTCCTGCTTATATCCAGCCACCGCTTCTCCATCACCAACCATGAAGCTGCCATGCTCAGCTGGCAGAGGCAACTACACCATCAAATGAAGCTCCCCCCAACACCTCCGCACATGGGGAGGATCCAGTACCGGCACATGCCATCCAGGCATCGTCAGCCAGTGAAGCTTGCGGCCATCAAGCTGCCATGGACTAGTGCTGCCATTTTCCCTATTCTATTCTCCCATGGGAGAACAGACGTGCATTGACATCTGTGCACTAGCGTGCAGATGTCTGCCATGCTCCCCCCTCAGTGTTTGGCACCCACACGTCTGCAGTACCTCTGGGAATCCCCAGGGACCACTAGAGCATGGAGTGCACCCACCCCATTTCCCCAGGACTAGAAATGCTGTCATTGGATGCTCAGTCCTAGTCCTCCCCTGCTGACCCCTGATAACCCGGGCTCATTCCCGAACCCAGGTCACCAGCATGGAGCGAGGTGTGACATCCAGCGTCTCAACCCTCAGTGCCACTGGGCCAGCTTCCAGCATGATTTTTAAATGCAAGTAGTATGCATTTCACCCACACTTTCATCAACAGATAAATAATAATGCTCCACATTGTGTTAGATCTATAGTTGGACACACACTAATGTATTAAAACCTTGACTAAACTTATCAGAACATTCCTAAAGTCGAAGGTATCTACTATCAAAGTACTTAACCCACTTATGTGTTCAGCGACTACGTGATCACACATACCCCCATAATGCAAAGCATCGTGGGCTGTATATGCAAATCACCACAGAATATTATGCTGGTTCAACTTTAAATGATCAATGTTATCTAGGTTTTTGTTCCATCTCATCATAGGGGAGGCTATTCGACATAGTTTGGCCTCTAACGACCAAGGTTTGCATCCTATAAGTAGGGATGTAAGTTTGTCATGGATGAGGTTTTAATGACTCATTGTTTGCTCATGAAATCATTAGTAAAGAGTAGTAAATGTTGTGGCACTGTCATCATTGCTACATTCTGATGACACTAGTGAAAGTCATGGAAGTCCTGAATAAAGATCAAACGTCATGGAATCAGTGAGGTGTGTGACTACCATGACAAACTTACATCCCTACCTATAAGTGCCACTTAGTAAGTGTGTGACTGACTCAGTAAATCAGGTAACCTCCCCTTTGATTAATGAGAACATAAATCCCAGATTTTTTTGCTACATTTTTCAATACAGTGAAAACGTGGGCCTGTGGTACTTTGTTTAATATCCTCAGTGCACTGTTTCCATTTTGTAATAGTCAACTTTTTCCTTATTTAAGGTTCTTTGTAAATGCTGCCCAAAGTGTTGGAAAGGGAAAAAAAATCGTGGGGGCCCACCTCCTTTGATGTACGACTGCACATACTCGACATGGATATGGGGTCACTGTCTCCTCATTATGTGTTATTGCATTCATACACTTCATTTAGACCACTTTACACCATTAGGGCTGTACCTTTTACATAGGAACAGTCCTTTCTTGTTTTGGTCCTGAATGAGCCCCCTCCCCACCACCACCACTGGCTGCCATTTCCCTTCATATAATATTCATTTTTGAATTACTTCTGAGTTCCAAAACTCAATGACAACTGTTTGTGAGAGCCGAGAATGAAGCTTTGATGCAGGGGTACAAGTAACTGGTGTTGTGACTAATAAGTTTTGTGGTTTTGTGACTAATAAGTAATTAAAAACATAAATGCTGGGCAGAAAAACAGCTTTCACAAGGGAACCCAAATGAGGGGAAAAAAAGACTATATCAAAATGAACACATAGAAACAGAACACTGGGGATAGCTAACAGATTTTACACATGTCCACATTCCCCATGAAGAAAAACCCGAAACAAAACCAAGGTTTATGTTCACCAGTAACCTCTCAGTAATATTTCTAATCTATCACTGTAATATCTCAGTCTCCCAGTGCACTGCTATAACAGCTAAATTATCTTCCTCCCTCTCCTGGACTGTAAAATGTTTTAGGATACAGCTTGTATTGATGTATTGATTTATTCATTTAATTTACTAGAAATATTTGGCCAGCAGGGTACACTGAGCTGTGAGCAGCTTGTTTCCAGGTATCTCCTGGTGCAACAGAATACATCAGAGGTGATAGAATACAGCAACGAATAAACAGTGGTGGAGTAAAGTAATAACAATGTAAAAAACCCTGAATTAAAGGTATTAATCCATCAAAGTACAAAGCTGTGCAAAATAGCAAGCTGTAATAACATACTGAATAATTCAAGCTAGGTTTAGATAGAGGATAATGTATGGTCTTTCGTTAATAACCACGCTGTAAACTCTTCGAGGGGTTGTCATGACATCATTGTAAACCTTGATAGCACAGCTCGAGAGGTTTTCAGAAGTCATGGCTACCTTGAAAAGTGTTTTCAGCGTGATTGTTAACCAAAGACCATACATTATATTTTATATCATATGGGATACCAAGATTGTGTAATCACAGATTGAATTACTTAAGCAGTAAGCCATGAGGAGGTGTGGGTTATTGGGGGATTTACCATGGCTGGAGTGGTTTGCCCATGAGGCATAGCCAAGTGGGTAAATCCTTACCAGCCATGGTAAATCCCCTGATAACCCACCATCTCTGAGTGCTCATTGTAATTATACCAAAATTCATTTTTTACTATAATAAAATACAACTTTTAAAGAGGTTGCTTTGTTTTTTTATTTTTATTGTATTTATTGCTGTGCTGCAGATGATTAAGATTTAGATGATTACCATTTGCTCATCAACAGCCAGTGATTATCAGAGGATTTACACCGGTGGGAAACTGCCAGTCTGACCATTTCATTGGCTGTTCACTTATGTCCATGGTATAATTGATTTTATTGAATTACTTTATAGAGAATTGTTGTGAGCATTCTGTTTTGTTATACCATTGATATGACATACTCAAGAAGGGTTAACAACAGAGTGATGTCATATCGGTGGCATAACAAAGTTGTAATCTGTTTGATTTCAGTTAATAATATGGGCTACCCATGCATTATAATAAATAGGTGGTGGGCAGGGATAGGATGGGACAGCATGAGCCCAACTCGAGGGTACGTGACAAGTGCTAGGGTAACTTGTCCAAGGCAGTCAGCAGCCTACTGCAGGAGGCTGTTTGAAATATTGTATGTAAACAAATCATTTCCCTTCCTTTCCATAAGTCTATTAAAGGGAACATTTGTTGGCCAACATGGTTTGAAAGCCCCATGAAAATCTCTTTTATACACGGTATTGAGCTTGTCTGCAGCTGGCAGCAGTCCAGAGGTATTGATGACTAAGGCTACCCTATACTGATATTACATCACCACTGTTTTTGCAGCTGCATAGTGATGGCTAAGTATGATGTGATGCAATCACATTGAAAAGGGGGTTTTGCCACCAAATAACTGTGAATGCACCACAGCTGTGTCCTTCCACCAGAGTGGACTTGAATCATATCTCACCGCAGCTTCTCCATTCAGTACAGTGTGGTTGTTCCTCCCTTCCCCCCACTACACTATTTTCTTGCTCCCTGCACTATTTTGTTTCTCCAAAAATGTAATGTACAAAATGTTTAATCTATTCGGGATGAAACTGCAAAGTGCAAAAATGTCCATCTAACGGTCATCTCACACTGTCCATTTCTTCTTTCCTCCTTGACATGTTTTTTTTAAGCCTTCAGTGAACATACCTTATACTTCATCGTCTGCAATGATGTTAGTGCTGAGCAGGGTGGTGGGGCCTTGGTGAATTTGGTTCTGGCCATCTGGTTTGAACCACAAAGTTGGGGTATTGGTGAAAACTGGACCATGGGAACTGGTCCAGACTAGCTGGTTAGGCCAGACTGGCAAAATTTGGGCAACCTATGCCCTGTCTAGCTTGTACCAATTGGGTCTATTTCATGTAGTCCAGAGTTTACCCATGCACTGAGAGGGCAGGTCAGAAATGCATAGCTTTGAGCACCATACTTCCTCAGTCCAGTCTTTGGCATCAGAGCAAACTCTGGGCTGTCATGCAAGGACTGGGTCATAACCTGAACACCAGTGATCAGGGTTCAAGTCCTGTGTCACTGGGTGCTCTGTTGCCTCTAGCTACTTCTGCAGCTATAGTCAGTGAGCCAATATCACTGCATTACAGCATTCTGAAAGCATCAGCGTCCCATTTTTTCACTGGGAGTTTGCAGAGGAAGTGACTATTGTGGTATGCATTTAATAGCCCTACCAAATGAGGCACCTACCTACCCTTTCTGGAACCTCTACCAACAGTTTCAGGGTTTAATTTAAATATCAGTTTTTGCTATGTACAAACACAGACCGCTCTGTGCTGTGACTGCAGCCGTATTGCATCAGAATGACTGCATTTAGGAAAAATGCTATATGCAGTTAAACAAGTGCTCTCATCTCATGTTCTCATGTTCAGATAGTGATAAAACATTTTTTAACACCCTGTTTCCCCTGCAATTGTTTGTTTTCATATAGAAGACATAAAAACATCAGCCATCAATATGCAACTCATCAATTAATAACTACAGATCAGTTTCCATGTAAAACAAAGCTTTTGGCTGGCATTGTCATTGCTGTTGACCGTAAACTCCGCCCACATATGCCAAGTTACCTTTCCTCTCCTTGAATGATCCCCTCATCCACACCCGCTGCAAATAGCTGAAGAGCTGTCTCCGAGGGATGGATCTTTAGTAGATGGCTAAAAGTTGCATAATAACCCAAGAAGCTAGACAGACCCTGCAGAAAGCCTCTCCTTGTGCTACTGTGGGACTAGAGTGTTCTGCAAGTGAAGCCATTCCTAGTCCACAGCATGCCTGAAAATCAGTCACTTAAAATGACAGTGTGCAGGCACCTTTAGATAGCAATATTTAATGGTTTCTACCTAATATAGCAGCTGGATGGAAAGGTGGGTGTTCAGGATGTACGAAAAGGAACACTGAGCCCAGAGAGGGCAAGGGCAAGGGATGAATGGGTCAGGACATGGAGCTGGAATCAAGTGACTTGGTAGCATTCAAGGCTACTGTGGACCAGGAGTGGGTGAGAGTGGACAGAACCAGAAGGTCAGCTATCAGTAATAATAACTCCACTCAGCTGGTTGTTGGGTGGCATCATGTAAATGAAAAGAGCCTGCTGCTGTATGATAGGAGCGTCTGACTTCTTTCAAGTACACAAAGTTTCTGCCCAGCAAGCAGTGAGTAGTGTCATGAGAGTGTGCCTGGTCATTAATCTGCACTCCTGAGCCCCTTGCAGCTTGAGCTGCAAGGGGCTCAGTAGTGACACACATCTGAAATGACGTTCATTGTAACAAAATGTTTCTTGTGCAAGCATATGCAAAAGTAAAAAGGGAACGAATTGCCAAAATTAACTTAATTCATGGAATGCATCAAGATATTTTGTCACTATGGCTCCAAAATCACATTTCAAAATGTAGTCTCTGTTTAATATTGGCCTCATGCTACTCTCATTCACAGTACAACTACTTATTTTGAACTTTTCCACCTCGACCCCGTCATACTCGTTTGTCTCTCTGTCTGTGGGGCAGTTGAGAGATACAATGAACTGCACACCACATGCCACACTACTATGGAAGTCTGATTTTTGCTCTGCTGTATGAATATTCATATTTCTCCTCCCTGTTATGTCACCTAGTAGTTCCAGGGTGCACCAGGCAGGATCCACTCATGCCCAGTTCAGCACAGCAATTCATGCCACATGTTGGTACTGGTGCTATTAAGTCTGACACAGTGCATGCCTGGTAGCCACATACTGTACACCTGAGTACCAACCATGCTGATTGTCCAACCATGCCTGTCAGTCTGTACTACTTACCTCCTCATGCTGGTGTGATTGTCAGAGCTGCAGAATTTGGACCAACTCAGAGTATTCTCAAGCCAATTGAAAAAAAAGCCCAAAGTCTTTGTGCTGCCAGCTGGTGCATGTGCCACCTCGACCTTCTTCTCCTCCTTTTTGTCACCATGAAGGTGAAAAGTATTTATTCGGTGTTAACTGTGGGGCTTTGCAGAATCCTTGCAAAGAAATGTGAGTAAAACAAATAACTAAATAAAGCTAGAGGATGTGGTGTGAGTGAAGTTGTGCACCGAAGTGATGTCGCATAGTTGTAGAATACTATGGTAGAGTAACACAAAGATACATACTGTATTTCTCTGTTCTATCATGTGTGTAGTTATAACATTTTGTAGACTAGTAAGCCAGGAAAATAAGGTGATGGGAATCAGATTGGACCAGCTGCAATGATACCGCTCGGTACTGTTTCTGCGGGAAGAAAAATATGCAGCAAGACACATTCTTAAGCACTCTGAATCTACTACTGCATTCTTTGTTGGGAGCTAATAGTTATTTAATACAGTGCACCCCTTCAGGTGAATACTCCAATGGCAAAACATGAAAAAAGACCATTACAGTGACAATCATGGTAATGGTCCTTTTTCCGTGGTTCACGTTTCCCTAGTGTTCCGCTTATCCCGGACCAACTCTGAAATGGAGTTGGAATCCTAAAGTCTAGGGGTGCAGGGGCAGAGCCCACACATGAAGTGCAGCCCCACAGAAAACACAATTTGAACAGGCGGACAACATGTGGGTATTGTGCGTCACTGTGCAGTGGAGGTCGGCATTTTCACTGTCGACCTCCTTGTGCTTCCTATTTAATAATATGTTTTCTTGTTAGTGTATTTATCAGTTGTCACAGTGAATAGGTGGGGTTTGTGCTGTTTTTTGTTTGCTGTTGTTCATTATTGTTACTCTCTTGTTCAGGGCGATTTGATCTGGTGAGAGGACAGTGTGTATATTTTGGCATCATCTTGAAGTTGCATTATTTTCAGAAACTTTACAAGTATTCTGGAATCATGTAAACAAAACATGATTGCAAAACAAAAAATGTCAAGTAGGTAGTACAAGGTCCTGAAAGCTGATCATTAGCATTCTAAGTGTTGGAATGATTGTACTTTCATAAAGACCATACCATAATGTACATGAACAGAAAAATGTAGCTGATATCTTTTTAATGCATGTCACGAGACATCTCTCAGCCAATGAGGTTTCAAGATTTTTCCTTGCCATTTTATAAATAACTTTAATGGGTTGCCAACATTTAGTTTGAGAGAAATACAAAATCACACATACCCCAACGATGCAAAGCACCATGGGCTATATATGCAAATCACCACAGAATATTATACTGGTTCAACTTTAAGCAGAAATGCATGGTACCAAAGGTCTCTCATACAGTCTGCAAGGGTGCTAACAGAAGTTAACTTCTGTTAGCACCCTTGTAGTGAATAACTTTCCAACCATGCATTTCTAAAGATGAACCAACATATGTCTGTGGTATTCTCTCTTATAGTGTTACATTAATGAAAGTATGTGATGCAATTTCTTTGAAACTTAGCTTCCTGGCCAGTGTGTTTGGGGTAACCATTGCCTCAGTGCTTGCGCGCTGAAGTTCTTTGTCATTTAGTTTGAGGTCCATGTTTTCTGTACATTTTTATTGGAAAGTCCTTTGTTAAACATGAAGTACAAAAACAAAACTTTAGAATATTTATCTCTCTTGTTGACTTTCGTTCTCATCAGTGGACCTTCAGCACTATTTCACAAAATGCTTTAAAATGTCATACAACATGTAGCATTTGTTTTATATTTTTATTTACTTGTTTTGCTAACTAGGAAAGCAGAGTTAATGTAATAATTTCCATGATCAACAATATTATTTTGCAGCTGTATTAACTCTGAGCTTGTTGTGTTTGTGACTCCTTGATCTCTTTGTGACCTCATGAGTACCATCAGCAGTATAACTAGTGAAAAAGGTAATGTCCTCACACTCACCCACAAAGTACATCACAAATGTTTTTTAATGTTTTGTTTTGGATTCCTAGCCACATTTCTTCTACAGCCTGGTGTTTTTCATGGCTAACTGCCACTTTTTAAAGGCGATGGCCCTGCATTATACAAAATATTTCTTGTGATTATTTGTTTACAAAATTCCAAAAACAAAATCAACTCAAAGCATGCCTCTCTACCACTAGTCAAAAAAAATCATAAAACATTTTCTTACTACTATATAAAGGTTTTTGTCTTAGTAATCAGTTTGTACACTAACATGTTTCATATCACAAATTTTCTTTCTCATGGCATTTTCCCCTAAAGGACATACAAAATCTTATTATCAAAAATTGGTAGATTTTCCACTGTTACCTCCAACCTACCTATGTTCATATACCACTATTTTAAAAGTTCTCATTATGAAATTTTGATTTCCTTTTCACAAGCTTAAGGAAGAACATTTCATATACACTTTAGAAATCTACACATTAGTTTTTCATGGAGTACAGGAGGAGACTACACATATTGGCACTGGGCCTGTGAGGAGTGATTGGTAGGAACAGATAAGGTAGGAATAAGAATAGCTGGGACTGTGATTTCTAGTAGTAGGAATTGGGGATGAGTTTGAGTGGGGACGGAGATGGTAGTTGTGGTCATAAGGAAGCAATATTGCCAGTGGTCAAAAAATGCCATAAAATTGTTGGCTCAATACTAGGTAACATTAAGAGTAGAGACTCTGAAGTAATTGTTCCTCTCTACACCAGCTTGGTGTACCCACATTTAAAGTACTGTTCCCAATTTAGTGCTCCAAATACTATAAGAAGTCAAAAACTAATTGAGGGTGTACAACAAAGATTAACTAAAAAAATTAAATCTGTGGAACACCATACCTACATTAATAGACTAAGACATTTAAAACTGCTCTACAAAATATAGACAGATAAAGGGTGACCTATGTCAGACATACAAAACTCTTAAAGATGAGTATGCAAAAGAAACAATAGGACTAACTACATTTGAAGGTTTAAAATCTACAAGAAGCAATAATTCTAAACTATTAGATGAAAAAATTCAACAATTAAAAGGAGTAGGTTCTTTACTCAAAGAGTGGTTGGAATGTGGAATAAACTGTACAACATGTCATTAATAGTGGGAATTTAACAATTTTCAAACATAGACTGGATCATTATATGGGAGATAAAAAGTCTGAAATCCACCCATAATGAACATCGGTGATGAGTTCAATAAAGGGCCATGTTGCCTACTGTACGTGTATAACTCCTATGAACCTATGAACCAGTGAACACCAGCAACATATATCAGTTTCTGGCCAGTATGTCAGAGAACAAGGCAATGCAAATTTATTTGTTAGGTGGCCATCCAAAGCTCTGAGCATTGTACAAGTTAAAATTTAACATGTATGTAACCCCTCACCCCTGCCTTTTTAGCAAAATGACAGGTGGCATGCTGTTGAAGCTGACAGCAGTACCTGGTAGGGACTGGGTTCGGGGAGGATGAGGTTACTCAGCACAAGGGGACCTAGGTTTGGCTACTCTGCACAGGGGGCACCCAAGTAAATCCGAACACAGGAAGCAATAACTGTAATGTCCAGAACCAGGAATGGGATTCTTCAGTGTAGCTTTTATTATTATTATTAGTAGTAGTAGTAAGTAGTAGTAAATCATTTTTTATTCACAATGAATAAAAGGATACATTCAATTGAGCGAAGCTCATTTTCAATGAAGTTCCAGGTCACAGTTAATTTAGAATAAGTTTCAACATCTAATCATAAAAACCACATGTAATTGACAGCTACACAATACACCAAATGAAACCAACAAACAAACCAAGAAAAATCACATAACTTGATAACATACATAAGGACACTAACAGTTTAAACACCTAATATCGTTATGTAATACAGTAGTACACCAGCTCCTCAATTCACTTTTATTATAGCTAGTTCTATTTGTTCTCAATTCCAAGGGAGAATTATTCCATATTCTTATTCCTCTAGAGGGTATGGAAGATCTTCCAATGCTCAGATTATACTTATTTAAAACAAATTGGGTTCCATTAGAGGCTCTCAAACATTCCTTTATCTTCCTAACTTCAAATAAGTCAGTTACATATTTGGGTACTTCCCCAAACCATACCTTAATCATAAACTGTAACAAATGTAGATCCCTTCTCACTTCTGGTTTATACCAATTTAATTCCTTAAAGAGTGTGCACCTATGAGTTCTATAGGGGACGTCCAATATAAAACGAGCCAACCTACAAAAAACTAAGTCCACTTTGTCTAGATACTTCCTAATAGCCTCTCCATAAAGCAGGTCTCCATAATCAATTACTGAGTAAAAGAGAGTCTACTATTCAAACGAATTTCTAGTCCTAAATTTTTATACCTATAGAGAACACCTAATCTCCTGTTTATATTTTTTATAAGGGAGTCAATATAAACATCCCAGCTTAGACATGGATCTAACCAAACTCCCAAATACTTATATGTATCTACCTGCTTAATGGCTATACCTTCCTTAGTATTAATTTCTAAGAGTAAATTTTGTTTTTTATTATTTGTAAACAATAATGATTGTGTTTTATTAGCATTTAAAATGAGATAGTTCAACTTTAGAAATTCCTGTACTTCATCAAAAGCCAATTGTAATCTCATATTAATCAATTCTAAGGTATCGCCCTCTACATATAATATGGTATCATCTGCATACATATGATACCGGGCATCACATCCTAGCTGAACAAACAAAGCATAGACGGATCCCCATGGGGCTACATTTCCTGATAATGCAGATTAGAGACAACAGAACACTTTAATACTATTTCCAGCCCTCAGGCTCTAAATCCACCAGGCACACAGCCCAGACTTGCACGCAGCTTTGGGTACACAGCCCGACTTGTACACACTTGGGTTTTCCCCACTGGCCCGGCTCCCCCGCCGGCCACTTGATTCACAGTCCATTGGAAGAATGAACCAATTATTCCATTGCACGGTCCATTGGAAGAATGAACCAATTATCCTGTCGTGGCTCCCCACACCACACTAGAGTCTTCGACTCCTAGAGAGAATTTTCTTTACAATACCACATCTGGGTACTTCCCCCATCACTGGCCAAGTGCCTGAGGCAAAGTAGAAAACCACAGAAGAAATCTGTATAGGTGGACCTGGTCACTAAAGATGGGGGGCCACCCACCTCCAGCTCCCACAACCCATACCAGGCCATTTCTCTGGAAACTGAATAATTCCTGTACTGAACTTTTAAATGTAGATTAAGAGTAGATGTCTGTCACATCACCTCTACATAGTATTTAAATCCCAACACACTCTGGACTTGAAACTACTTTTAACTTGCTTAACCCATTACTCTAGGCTTCCCAATATTGTAGTAGTTCAATTCTCACATTGTCACACTAGTCACAGGGTGAAAAACATAAGCCCTTTTAGCCAGAGCAGACACTCACCCTCTTGTTGCAGGTGCCCCACAGGCGACTCACAAATCTTCTTTTCTCCCAAAAAAGTACTGGAACGAACAGGCAGCTTTTCCTCCACAAGCAGAACTAGGGGATTGCCCCAGGAATCTGCAAGGAATCCTTCTCATACCCCTCCCAGAGGGAGGGGGGCACTGAGACCCAAAAACAATGGTCTCCTCCACTTCAGTAATCTTCTGTGTCTCTCTTTAAGGTGGAGACACACACCCTATTACTTAAAAATAGCCCTCTGACAGGGCTGAGGCTCCTGGAGCCATCACTGAGCTGCTTTACAAGCAAGCTCCCAACTTCATACTCCACTCACTGAAGACAAACTGCTGCAAAATGACTTCAAAACTCCCAACGTTCTGTCTAACTCCCTTTGCTGCAGATTCCAATGTGGCTCATGCAGCTGCGATAGTTCTATTGGTGATGTCATCCCTCAGTCTCAGCTGAGACTGAGAACAGAGTGAGACAGTGTGAAACCCATTTAACTGGAGTTTCACAAGCTGCCTTCCCTGTCTACCACTAGGTCTTACTGGGATTCTAGTAACCCCGGGTAACAAGGGGGTTACACGTATTTTTTAAAACAGGATGCATGCAGCAACCCTAAAGAAAAGCATGCTGCCCAAAACCTGAATCTAAGTAGTCCTAAAGGCCAGATTAAACAAAAGGGGTTTTAACAGCCCTTCTAACAGCAGCAGGAAGCAAATTCCACAAAATGGGAACAGCAGCTCAGAAGACCCTATCTTCCAGTGATTTCAAGTGGCAACATGGAACCACTAGGGGCCCTGCATCAGATGAAAAAAGAGGGCAGATGGGTGTGTATTCAATCAGAAGGTCTTTCATGTAACCAGGGCCCAACTTATGCAGGGTGTTGTAGATTAACAAACTTAACTTGAAGTCCAAGTGTCATCTCATTTGCAGCCAATGCAGTTCCCACATAATTGATGTGTTATGCATGGAGAGGGAGGTCCCTGCAATCAGCCAGGCTGCTGAGTTCTGCACAAGCAGTAACTAATGCATCAGCCATGCAGATAGCCCTAGGTAGAGAGCATTGCAATAATCCAGTCAGGAGGTGGCAAAAGTGTGTACAAGTGTTTTCACGTCTGAGGGAGGGAGGTAGATAAGTTTGAATTCATGTGATCTTACACAGATAGTAAAAGCCACTGCAGATGACAGATAATACCTAATGTTCTACGGTAAGTCTGCTGTCCACAGTGATACCCAAATTTCTTACCCTATCAACCACTCATAGTGTAGTGCCATTTAATGATGACAACAGGGAACTACACTACTCATTGCTGCTAGAGATGTGCAAAATTGTAAAATTTTGTTATGCAAAATATTTTGCGAAATTCACACATTTCATGACATTTTTCATGGGTGCAAAATGCAGAATTTAACCCGTGGAGTGTGAAATTTCACCCATGAAATGGCAAACTTTGCCACTCACTGGCAAAATTTCAGTTTTGGGGGTAAAATGTCATATTTTGCGGGAGGAATTTTGCAACTTCACACCTGCAAAATATTTTGCAGAATGGCAGAATTTCACAAAATATTTCACGTGGCAAAACTGCCCATTTTGCAGGAATTTCACCAGCAAAATTTAATTTTGCCATATCGCTAATTGTTGCCCCCACCCTACGTGATCTCACCACTAACACCTCTGTTTTCGATGAGTTAAGTCTAAGCCAGCTTGAGGCCATCTGATTCTGAATTTCTGCCCTCATCTAGACCAGCCACTGCATTTACACCATCAGGTGCACATGACAAGTAGAAATGGGTATTATCTGCATAGCAGCGAAAACCCAGACCGTGCCATGTGATGATCTCCACCAATGGCAACATGTATACGGTGAATAACATGGGAGCCAAAATTGACCGCAAAGCACCACACAGCAGAGAGCAATGGCACACAAGATGTTACCACTTAATGCCACCTGCTGCACTCTGCCATACAAGTAGGACTCAAACCACCAAGTCACGTGCCAGTGAGTCCCAGAAAGTGCCAGTAAAAAATGGGCCAACACCACCCCATGATCCACCTTGTCAAATGCAGAAGAAAGATCCATCAGAACTATGATGGAATACTGGTCACTGAGTTTCACCAGAAGAAGATCACTGAACACCTTCACTGGTGTGTTTTCTGTGCTATACTGTGGTCTAAACCCAGACTGAAATGGTGCTACAATCTCATAACATTCCAAGTGGTTCTGCAACTGTGCCAGTACCACCTTCTCAATTATCTTCCCTAAAAATGGGAGGTTTGAGATAGGTCTGTAATTTTCCAGATCCTCAGGGTCTAATGATGATTTCTTCAGAGAGGCTTCACCACTTTCTTTTTCAGTTCAGTGGGGTAAACTCTCTGCTGGAGAAGACGCCTGATAATCTCAGTGTTAACTGGAACCAAGGTTAGCTAGCAACCTGAAATGAAGGTGGTAGGCCCTGGGTCCAGCATACAGTGTGTAGGGGGCAGCCCAAAGACCACTTGGGAGACCTCCATCAGGACTGGTCCAAACTCTGCCCATGATGACTGAGTGCTTAAGTCCCTCAACTCATGAATATTGTCAGCCCACAACAGACTGCCTGAAGAAATACCAACTCTGATGGAGGACACCTTGTAAAGGAAAAATTGATTAAACTCATTGCATTTTCCTACTGAAAAAAAACTCTTCCCTCATGAAGATAGAAAAGATTTAACAATCTTTCAATGATGGTCAAGAGTTGAGCTGGTTGATTTTTCCCTTCAGTGATCAGGTGTGGCAGGAACACTGTCTTGTTCAGCATGATTGCCCACTGGTATTTACCATAATAATTATTTAGTAACAATTTGTCCTTCTTGGACTTGGATCTCAGCCAGGAATTCTCCAACCTTCACCCCTTGGTCTTCAACCATCTCAGGTTGTCATCAGACCAGGGCGATGTCAAGGGGTGAACATGATAGGGTGTCAGAGAGTTGAAGGCTGCCATGTGTTATAGCCCTCTACAGATTTCTCTGCACCCCCAACACATGCTGATACCATGCTTGAGATGTCCAGAACTGCCAGGAGATAATTTGGGTCCTTATTTCTCAAAGTGTGATATCTGACCATCTCCACAGGAGGGGTTTGAAAATGGGGAGCCCCACAGAAGAAATGAATGGCATGATGATCAGACCACCCAACCAGATCAACCTTGACATTACTAATGACAAGACTCAACATGAAGATCAAATCTAAGGCATGACTTTTTTGGTAAGTCTTGGTGGCAACTGCCTGTACTGGGCCCAGAGAAGACATAAACTAGAGGAACTGGTGTCCAAACACAGAGTCCTCATCCTCAACCCAGGCATTGAAATCACCCAGCACTAACAAGCTAGAGGAGTCTACAACCAGGTCAGTCATGAAGTTATCCATTTCTTGCACAAGAGTGGAAGCAGAGAGGAGGCAGGCAATTACAGACCTGTAAGCCTGACCTCAGTAGTGGGGAAACTAATGAAGTCCTTACTTAAGGAGATGATTGTGAAGCTTCTGGAGGATAGCAGGGCACAGGATCCAATGCAGCATGGATTCTCAGTGGGAAGGTCCTGTCAGATGAATCTTATAGATTTCTTTGACTGGGTAACTAGGGTGGTAGATCAGTGAGGGGCAGTGGATGCAGCCTACCTGGATTTCAGCATGGCCTTCAACTCCGTCCCACATAGGAGATTGCTAAATAAATTGGGGAGCCTGGGAGTGTATCCTATGGTGGTAAAGTGGGTTTCAAAATTGGCTAAGGGACAGGACTCAGAGGACGGTAGTAAATGACCTGAAATCTGAGGAAAGGGAGGTGACCAGCGGGGTGACACAGGAGTCGGTGCTGGGGCCAGTCCTATTCAATGTCTTTATTAGTGACATGACAGAGCATCTGGAGGGAAAGGTGTGCTTCTTCACAGATGACACCAAAATCTGCAACAGAGTGAACACACTGGAGGGGGTGTAAAAAATGAGAAAGGACCTAAGGCTATTAGAGGAGCAGTCGGGTGTCTGGCAATTGAGTTTCATTGCTAAAAAGTGCAAGATCATGCACCTGGGTTACAGTAAGCCAAGGGAGGAGTATAGGATGGGTGATGAAATTCTGGCCATGACAAGTCAGGAGAGAGACCTGGGGGTTATCATATCTGATGACCTGAAGGTGGGAAACAAAAAGCCAGGGGGAAAGTACACAATGGGAGTGGGGAGTACTAACAACAACAAAAATGGAAAGAGACCTCAGGGTAGTCATATCACATGAACTTAAGGTAGGCAGGCAATGTGAGAAGGCAGTAAGGAGGGTTGAAGGGATACTGGGATGCATAGGGAGTGACAACACCAGTAGAAAACAGGAAGTTGTTATCCCTCTGTACAGACAGTTGGTGAGACCCCATTTGGAGTTCTGCATGCAGTTCTGGAGACCCCATCTCCGCAAGGACATAGTGAGGATGGAGGCGGTCCAGTGGAGGGCAACAAACATGGTGCAGGGTCTGCACCAGAAGCCATAAGAGGAGAGACTTAAAGAGCTTAATATGTACACCCTTGGGGAAAGGACCGAGAGGGGGGATGTGATATAAACTTTCAAATATCTCAAGGGAATCAACAAAGTCCAAGACGGGAGCATCTTTGAGAAAAAGAGATGTGCAAGAACAAGGGGACACAGTTTGAAGATGGGGGAGACAGCTCAAGGGCAACGTCAGAAATTATTTTTTCATGGAGAGGGTGGTGGACACATGGAACTGCCTTCCTGAGGAGGTCATGGGGTCAAAACAGTGGGGGAATTTAAGATTGCATGGGACAGACATAAGGCAATTACAGTGAAAGGTAGGAGGAAGTAGGCTGTTGGTTAACTAGAATCTGCAGCTTATCCAATACGTAGGGAATGGGCAGACTAGGTGGGCCAAGTGGTCCTTATATTCCATCAAAGTCTATGTTTCTATGTAGACAGTGTGAAAAAGTGGTGGGGAGCGCAAACAGAATGTTGGGGCGCATAGAGAGGAGCATAACAAGCAGGAGGAAAGAAGTGGTGATGCCACTATACAGATCACTGGTGAGGCCTCAGCTGGAGTACTGTGTCCAGTTCTGAAAAGACCACATCTCTGGAATGACATTGATAAAATAGATGCAGTCCAGAGAATGGCAACGAAGATGGTACATGGACTGCACCAGAAGCCCTACAAGGAAAGACTTAATAACCTTAATATCTATTCACTGGAGGAAAGAAGGAAGAGGGGAGATATGACAGACTTTCAAGTACCTTAGGGGAATAAACAGGGTGCAGGGAGAAAGAATATTTCAGAGAAAAATGCACAAGAACAAGGGGGCATGATATGAGGCTGAAGGGTGGAAGCCTCAGGAGTAATGTTAGGAAGTACTTTTTCACTGAGAGGGTGGTGGAGCCATGGAACAGCCTTCCAGCAGAAGTGGTGGGTGTGAAAACAATACAAGGGTTCAAGAGTGCATGGGATAGACATAAGGGTACCCTGGAGATGTGCAGAGCAGGACAGCCGCAGATCAAATAGGATCTGGGGCTGCAGCAGTGAGTAGGGAAATGGGCCACCGTGGGGTATGTCATCAGTCCCAGAGTGAATCTAAAGCAGATAGCCACCTTGCACCCCTCCAGACCCCCATGTCCATTGAGAGAAGTCAAAAGGTGATTGGGCAGGTGGGGGAAATGGACACCAGGACACTCAGCCTGTCATGAAGGAGTAAGGAAAAGGCTGGGAAGAGAGGCAGGAAGGATATAGTCATTCAGTGCTCTATTATTAGTGAAGTGGGTGTGGTGCAAGGGGCATTTATTGTGCTTGATGGTAACTTGACTGAGGTGGTTTACCTGCCTGCAGTAAAGGCTGGTGTTCTTCAGGGCCAAACAGCATACTGTAGCTAGGGGAAAACTAAACTGTTGCCATCCATGTTGACATACAGTAAAAATCATCAGTTCAGAGGGTGCAAAGTAGTCATTCATGGAACAAGGTATGTTCCTTTAAAGAAGAGGTATCCAGAGATATCTTTTCCAAGATCCTCCCAGTCATTGGAGCTAGTTGGAAGTGTCATCAGACAATTAGGCAGGCTAATGCTTGGATAAGGGTCTGGTGCAAGAGAGAGTGTTTTGTTTTTTCAGGTCAGCTGGAGGGTCTTCTGTGGTAAGGAATACTTTATGCCTAGGATGGGCTGCACCTGCACCCAGAAGTAAGGGTACTGCCAATAGGAATGGACAAGGCAGTTAACTGTGATTCAAACTAGATGATAGTAGAGAGAAGAGGATACAGGGGATCACCACGAGCAGTAGGCAGATACAGTGGATCACACAGGGAAGTAGAACAGATCAGTTAAGAGCAAGGAAAAGAAACCAACTACAGGAAACATGGAAGGGCAAATGTCCTCACTTGTGTGCAAGCCAACAGAGGAGCACATCCAGTAAAATGGGTGAGCTTGAGGACCTACTGCACTTCAAAGGTGAGGACATAGTACAAACTATGAAATTGTCAGCAACTAAAGGCTTTACAGTCTGTCTTGTCTGCTTGCTTGTGCAGGTCTCCTCTGTGTCTACAGTGGGACCTGCCTAACTCCCCAAATCCTCTTGTCCCACCTTAGACCCCCTCCCTTTCCCCCAGCAGCTTCCCATCTCATTTTGCTCCATCATCCCTTGAAGCTATCCACCGTTTCCAGGGAGACAACTTCCTCTGGCAACTCATTCCACTTAACCACCAGTGCAAGGTCCAAAATATGTTCCCTTCTCTGGTCGGCTGTACCACCTTTTGTGCTAGGAATACATCTTGGAATGTGTCCAGTGTCTGTTGCTCTCTAGCAGTTGCTGAGGTCATGGTGCAGCAGTTTACCCCTTGCAGGTTAAAGTCTCCTACCACCACTGTCCTGCCCCTTCCACAGTGACTTTAGGTTCTCCACCAGTTCCCTGCCCTGATCCTTAGACTGAGATGGTGGTCTATAGACTGACCTCTGATTAACCCTCCTGCCCTTAGCATCCTGTATTTTGACCCACAACTCCACGTTTTTGTCCTCCACCTCCTCCCTCCTGCACACTATTCCATTCCTGACAAATATAGCCACTCCCCCCCCCTTTCCAATTTTTCTGTCTCTCCTGTACAGTTTGTACCCTGGGATTATTAAGTCCCAATCATGGTGTTGGTGGCCCATGTATGACGGGTATGTCTCTGTGATTGCAGCCACATGCACCCCCAGGCTTCTTGCATTCATGGAGACCACCCTCCAACCCTCCCCAGGACCTTCTTATCATCCCTTGCCCCCTGTGTTATCCTCTGCAAGTTCTTCACTTCCACCAAATGTCCAGTTAGGAGAGGCATTAGGCCTTCCAAACTTTTATAATAGATTATTCTGTACCTGTACTATTCTCCAAGAACCAGGTATCATGGTGCTCCCTGTTACCTATGCTGTTTTTATTTAGTGCAGACCCATGATCAGTCTTGATCGACTGGTGTATTACTTTGTATCACTGGTGAATTAAGTTAGAAGACACAAGGGTGGGAGCAAAGCTGGTGAGATGGGCAGAGAACTGGTTTCATGGAAGGCTACAGAGGGTGTTGCTGGGCGGGGAGCTCTCAACCCCAGAAATAGTGACGGACGGTGTTCCGCAGGACTCTGTGTTAAGACCAGTGTTAGTTGGGATATTCATTGCAGACATATCATTGGGCATCAAGAGCAAGACCAGCCTGTTTGTTGATGACACCAAGATGGGAGCTGTGATGGATGACCTAGGGGGATGGCAGGGGTTGCAGGATGATCTGGAAACCTGGTCGGACACTTGGCAACTGGGGTTCAGTGCCAAAAAGTGCAAGGTGCTGCGTTATGAGGTGAAAAACCCAAGGAAGAGTTACTCTGCAGCTAGCCAAGACAGAGGAGGAGAAGGATCTGGGAGTGCTCATTACGGGGTCAGTGAACAACTCTGCACAATGTAGGAGGGCAGTTGCAAAGGCCAACAAAATACTGGGTTGCACTGCAAGGGGTGTATCCTCGAGGAGGGGGAGGTGATTCTGCCACTGTATAGATCATTAGTTAGACTGCACCTGGAGTACTGAGTGCAGGACTGGCGCCAGTATCTGAAGAGGGACATTAAGTTACTGGAGGGGCTGCAGCGCAGGGTGACAAAGATGATCCAGGGGTTGGGGGACTTACATATGAGAGGAGGCTGAGGGAGTTGAACGTGTACTCGCTGGAGGAGAGGAGGGACGGGGGGGGTATGTATGAAACCTTGAAGTACATGAAAGAAGTACACAAAACCTGTACGGAGGGGTTGTTCAAAGTAAGGTGGGAGAGGGACACCTGGGGCCATGATATGAGACTAGAGGGAGATGAGGAGACACTTTCTTACAGAGAGGGTAGTAGCTGGGTAGCATGTGTTACCGGCGGAAGTGGTATCCAATAGACCTGTGGGCTGCTTCAAAAGGGACTGGGACAGGGCAAGGGGAGCTGTGAACCCCAGTTGCCAAGTGTATCACGAGAACAGCTGCATGGGAGTCTGAGCTGGACGTCATTATCCACCTAGGGACAAATGACTTGGCTAATCATGAGATTAGAGCAGTGCAGAAGGACTTTGTAGAATTGGGGAGGGGCCTAAGACAAGTAGCACACACAATATCCTTCTCTGAGGTGCTGCCTGTCAATGGCATGAGTGAGGCGAGGGTACTTTGCAGTTTAATGAATGGTTGAAAAAATAGTGTGGAGCAAAGGGGTTTGGCTTCATTGGGGACTGGGGTTCCACCTGAAGGGACACCAGCCTGTACTTCCTACATCTGTCCAGGAAGGGAACAAGTCTTTTGAGCAGTCGGTTTAAATGCTTCATTGGCAAGCTTTTAAACTAGTTAAGGGGGGAGGCACTGAAAAGCAGCAGGAAAATCCCAGCCTCTCCCTACAAAACAGGGTACTAAATGAGAAAAAGACTGAGGTAGACAGGTCAGTGGGGGATGCTGCAAAAGAAAGTAAAGCCATCAAAAAATGGAGAGCAATGAGTACCAATGCCCGTAGTCTGAGTAACAAGCTTCCTGAATTAGTGGCCTTGATGGAGGAGGAACATCTGGATATCGTGGCAGTCACAGAAACATGGTACACACAAAACCTTGACTGGGACATAAACATACCAGGATACACTATCTACAGGAGGGACAGGCAGGGTAAAAGAGGAGGAGGAGGAGGAGTAGCTCTTTACATAGGGAAGGAATCAAAGCAACAGAACAAAAGGGAAAACAGGGAGAAGAAGAAGCACTGTGGGTAAATTTGGAGACCGGCAATAGCACCACAATCCGCACAGGGGTTGTATACATACCCTCCTCAGGGGGAGGAAATGGACAAGGAAATGATAGAAAGAATACTTAGAATGGCAGAAAAAGGGGAGATATTGCTGATGGGTAATCTGAACATGCCAGATGTTAATGGAGTGCAGTTGCAGCAGCCACTTCAAAGAGTGGGGTTATTCTAGATGCCCTACAGGGGGCATGCCTTAGACAACTAGTATTGGAGCCCACCCAAGAGGGGGCAGTCTTAGACCTGGTTCTCTCAAATGGAGATGAAGAGAGGATCACAGATGTAGAAGTGGGTAGCCATCTGGGAACTAGCGGCCATCGAACAGTATGGTTCACAATAAACACGGCAATGGAGTCAAGCCATACAAAGGCAAAAGTACTGGACTTTAGGAGGGCTGACTTTGCCAAAATGGGTGAGTGCCTAAGGAATGCACTAGCAAATGGGCAGGAAGGAGGGGTGGAAGAACAATGGGGAATAATAAAAACTGCCATCACAGAGGTAACAAGCCTTTGTGTGAAGCAAATAAAATGAAACGATGTAAGAAACCATTATGGTTCTCAAAGGAAGTGGCAGTGAAGGTTCAAGAGAAAAGAAAGCATCTAAGAAGTACAAGGAATCACAGAAGGAGCAGGACCGAGAACTGTATCAGTTAAAGCAAAAGGAAGCTGGGAAGGCAGTCAGAACAGCAAAGGACCAAACCGAGGAAAAGATGGCCAATTCGTTAAGAAGGGGATAAAACCTTTATAGGTACATCAGGGAGTGAAGGAAGACCAAGGGAGGGTTAGTGAGGCTTAATAAAGAGGAGGGAGGGTGGGCAGAGGGTGACTGTGAAAAGGCAGAGATACTAAACAAATATTTTGCTCAGTATTTACAAAGGAAGTGGGGAGGTACCTAAACAAACAGTAGAAACACTCTGGATACAGAAATTGATACCAGCCCATTTACAGAAGAAAGGGTTCTGAAAGAACTCTTATAACTGAAGGTGGACAAAGCAATGGGGCCTGATGGGATTCATCCCAGAATTTTAAAAGAACAAAGGGTAGAACTAGTGACACCACTGACTACCCTTTTTAACAAATCAACGGAGGATGGGGTGGTACCCAAGGACTGGAGGAGGGCAGATGTGATTCCCCTTCACAAAAGTGGGAGCAAGGCAGAAGCAAAAACTACAGACCTGTTAGTTTAACCTCAGTGGTAGGGAAAATGATGGAATCACTTCTGAAGGAAAGAACTGCTGAGTATCTAGAGGCCAGAGGGGCTCAGGACCCAAGGCAGCATGGATTCACAGCGGGAAGGTCATGCCAGATAAATCTGATAGAGTTCTTTGACTGGGTGACCAAAGTAGTTGATCAGGGAGGGGCTGTGGACATAGCCTACCTAGACTTTAGCAAGGCATTTGACACAGTCCCACACAAAAGATTAATATACAAGTTAGCCAGCCTGGGAGTGGGTCCCAAGATGACAGCCTGGGTAAAGAATTGGCTGGAGAATAGGACACAGAGAGTAATAGTAAATGGAGTCCACTCTGAAGAAAGGGGGGTTACTAGTGGGGTACCGCAGGGTTCAGTATTAGATCGTCCTTCAATGTCTTTATGTTTTATTGCAGAGGGACTGGAAGGAAAGTATGTCTCTCTTTGCAGATGACACAAAGATCTGCAACAGAGTTGTTGCACAAGGTGGGGTGGAAAGGATGAGAAGGACTTGGCAAGGTTAGAGGAATGGTCAAATGTATGGCAGCTTAGATTCAGTGCTAAGAAGTGCAGGTAATGCACCTGGGAAACAAAACCCAGGGAAGAGTACACAATGGGGGTGAGATACTAACAACAACAAAATGGAAAGGGACTTGGGGGTAGTCATATCAGATGACCTAAAGGTGGGCAAGCAATGTGAGAGGGCAGCAAGGAGGGCTGGGGGATACTGGGATGCATAGGGAGAGGCATCACCAGTAGAAAACAGGAAGTTATTATCCCTCTGTACAGACAGCTGGTGAGACCCCACCTGGAGTACTATGCAGTTCTGGAGACCCAATCTCCACAAAGACATAGACAGGATGGAGGCTGTCCAGAGGAGGGCAACTGAAATGGTGCAGGGTCTGCATTGGAAGACATGTGAAGAGAGACTTAAGGAGCTGAATATGTATAGCCTTGAGGAAAGGAGAGAGAGGGGGGACATGATAGAAACTTTCAAGTTCCTCAAGGGAATCAACAAAGTCCAAGAGGGTAGCATCTTTCAAAAAAAGAGGTGTGCAAGAACAAGGGGGCACAATTTGAAGATAGAAGGGGGGCAGCTCAGAGGTAATTTAAGGAAGTATTTTTTTACAGAGAGTGTTGTGGATGCATGGAACGCTTTCCGGCGGAGGTTGTGGAGTCAAAAACAGTGGTGGAATTCAAGCATGCATGGGACAGTCATAAGGCAATTCTAGGGGGTGGGGATAGGAAGAAGCAGGCTGCTGTTTAACTAGGATCTGAAGTTTATCCATTAGGTAGGGAAATGGGCAGACTGGGTGGGCCAAAGCGGTCCTTATCTGCCGTCAAAATCTATGTTTCTATGTTTAACCAGCACTCTCTCTGTGAAAAAGTGTCCCTTCATCTCCCTCCAGAGTCCCCCCCCCCATCTTTAGGCTATGCCCCCGAGTGGACTTATTTCCACTATGACTGAAGAGGCCCTCCATATTCACCCTATTAATACCTTTAAGGTATCTGAAGGTCTCGATCATATCCACCATTTCCCTTCTGTCCTTAATAGAGTACATGCTGAGCCCCTTGAGCCTTTCCTCATAGGTGTTGCCCTGCTGGACCTGAATCATCTTGGTTACCTTTCTCTGGGGCTGTCTCCAACAAATTGGTATCCTTCTTAAGATAAGGGCACCAATACTGCACACTGTACTCTAGGTACAGTCTTACCAGTGAGCTGTACAGCGGTAGCATGACCTCTGTTTTCCTGCTGGTAATTTCCTTGGTTATGCAGCCCAGCATCCAAACTGCTTTTGCAGGCGGCAGCAGCTCTACTGCATTGTAGCGAGTGCTTCAAGTCACTCTTGATGATAACCCCCCATGTCCTTTTCTTTATCAGACTTGGTAACCTGCACACTACCCAGCCAGTATTTTATCTCTGAGCTCCTTGCCCTGAAGTGCATAACTTTACAGTTTTTAGCATTGAATCCCAGTTGCCAAATGCCAGACTATTTCTGTAACCTATGGGTTTTCTCTTAGTTCTTATCTCCTCTCCTTCATGTCCACTCTCCCTCTTAGCTTTGTGTCATCCCAGAACAAGCAGATTTTATCTTTGATCCCATCCACTATGTCAGTGATGAAAATGTTACACAACACCAGACTGAGCAATGAGCCCTGCAGGATCCTACTGGTCACCAACCTAGCTTCTGAGAATTCCACCTGACCACTGCCTTCTGTCTTCTGTTCTTTAACCAGTTTTTGACCCATCTAGTGTGCTTGGGCCCCACCACAGATCTCCAGCTTCCTGACCAATCTCTTATAAGGTACAGAGTCAAAAGCTTTGCTGAAATCCAGATATAGGACATCAACTGATTATCCCCTGTCCAATCTCTTGGTCGCCCAGTCAAAAAAAGCAATCAGATTAGTCTGGCAGGACCTCCCTGAAATAAACCTGAGGCAAATGGGTTACAAGATCAGAGGTTGCATGGGTTTACAGGAGGGAGGTCATCAACAAACCCAATAGAGTTGTTTGATTAGGTGACAAATGAAGTAGATCAGGGTGGTGCAGCGGATATAGCATACCTAGATTTTAGTATGGTGTTCAACACCGTTCAGCATAAGAGATTATTAAACAAACTGGGTAGTCTAGGAGTGGGTCCAAAGGTGTTAAACTGGCTACAAAACTGGTTAAGAGATAGGAGACAGAGGGTGGAGATAAATGGAGTATCCTTGGAGGAGGGAATGGTGACTTGCTGGGTGCCACAGGGATCAGTACTGGAGCCAGCCCTCTTCAATGTGTTTATAAGTGGTATACCGTTGTAACAAAGACAGCAACCCGCCAACGCCAGCGATGTCGACGGGTTGCTGGAGTGATGCCATAATCATCGACTCCGGAGTTTGGTCGCTCTCCCCCAAAATCTCCCCCAGAGTTGAAATCCTTAAGTCCGAGGGGGGGCTGAGGGCAGTATGTCAGTGAATTTTCCGGTTGGGGACTGAAGCCGGTGGCATCAGGGATGTCGGCGACCATATGATGCTGTAGAGGAGGTCACCAACATTCCTGTCACTGCAGCAACATGGAACCTTTATAAATAACATTGCAGAGTAGCTGGATGGAAAGGTCTGCCTCTTTGCGGATGATACTGAGATCTGTAACAGGGTCGATATTCCAGGGAAATTGGAAAGGATGACTAGAGACCTGAGAAAACTCAAGGATTGGTCCAGGGTATGGCAACTGGGGTTCAATTTGAAGAAGTGCAAAATAATGCTCTTGGGGAACAGAAATACAGAGGCTGAATACAATATGGGGGGAATAGTGTTGACAACAACCAAGCAGGAGAGAGATCTTGGAGTAATTATCTCAAATGATCTAAAGGTAGCCAGGCAGTGTGACAAAGCAGTTAAGAGTGGGATGCTGGGTTGCATAGGGAGAGGTATCACCTGCTGAAGTAGGGAAGTGGCGTTTCCTCTGTACGAAACACTAGCAATACCTCATTTAGAATACTGTGTACAGTTCTGGAGATCACATCTATGTAAGGATATGGACAGAGTGGAGGTAGTCCAGAGGAGGGAAACTAAAATGTTGAGGGGTCTTTAACAAAAGTCTTATGAGGAGAGACTGAAGGAACTCAATATGTACAGCCTGGAGGAGAGCAGAGAGGGGGAATATGGTAGAGATATATAAATGCCTTAAGGGGTAAATAAGATACAGGATGAGAGTATATTTCAGAAGAAAATGAGCTCTAGAACAAGGGGACAGGATATGAATCTGGAGGGGCAAATTCAGGAAAGATGTAAGAAAGTTCTTCTTCACAAAAAGGGTGGTGGACTCCAAGAACAGTTTACCAGCAGAAGTACTTAGGGCGAAAACAGCGGGAGGGTTCAAGAAAGCTGAGGATAGGTACAAGAGAATCTTAAAAGAAAACAATAAGGGGTGGGAGAAAGAACCAAAGAGAAAGTAGGGTCTCCAGGTATACTGTAGGTAGGAATAAAAGGACAGACTGGGTGGACCAAGCAGTCCTTATCTGCTGGAAAATTCTATGTTTCTGTATTTTATGTAAAACCATGCTGCCTCTTGTTTTCCTTGAGAAAGCACACCAGTCTCTTCAGGATAGTCTCCATCCATTTTCCCACTATTGAGGTCACACTGACTGGCTTGTAATTCCCTGCTTCATCCCTTGGACTGCTTTTGTGGAAAGGCACCACATGTGCACTTATTCAGTCCTGGGACATACTCTGGACACCAGAGAGGTGTTAAACAGGTCTGCCAGGGGCCCATTAGCACCTCTGTCAGTTCCATTAGGACCCTCAGGTGCACTCCATCTGGTCCTGAGGATTTGTCCATCTTCAGGGCCTTTAGGCCCTATAGCACCCTGTCCACCTCCATTATGCAGTTGGTAACTCCCCCTTACCCTGCCTCCACCCCCTCCTCCCTTGCGACACTGATCCATCCTTCTCTCAAGTGAAAACAAAGCAGAAGTAATTGTTAAGAACCTCCTGTTTCTTTTCATTTCCTTCTGCCCCACCCCTTTCTAACTTAATAATTTAATCTTTAATATCCTTCTTCTCCTTTATATATCCCTATTCTCCTTTATATATTTGAAGAAGACCTTCTCACCCGATTTTACTCCCTGTGACAGTCGTACTCCCCTAGCAGCCTTTGTCTCTCTAACCACCCTGCAGGCAACTCTTCATTTATCATTATAGACTTCCCCATTCTCCTCATTCTGAGTACATTTATACTCCTCATGGAGATTTGGTGGGGGGCAGAAAATTACTCAGACACCAGGATGGAGTGAATAGTGGGACATAAGGGTAGGGAATACTGACTCTTCCACAGGGGAAGGCAAGACAGGAAGGCAAGTGGGTGGTTCTCTTCATAAGGAAAAGAGTTGCTATGCAGAAGAAAAAGTGCATCAGGGGACAATCAGTGTCAGAGAGTCCAAATGGGAAAAGTTTGGCAAAATGCGAGGAAGAAGATTCATCGGGGGAAGGTGCTACAGGTTTCCAAACAACTCAGCAGAGCATGATGCCCAGTTAGTTGGAAAATTATAAGAGTAGTCAAACTGGATGCAGTGATGATCCAGGGAGGCTTCAATCTCCCAGACATAGACTGGTGTCTTGAGAGAGCTAATGGCAGGGCAGAAACAAAATTCCTGTCCACCTTCAAGGATTTCTAGAGCAGGAAACCCTACAGTCAAGGTTTGAGGGCACCCTTGAGCTTAATCTCAGCAATGGAGATGGGGTCATCTCCAGTGTAAACATCAAGGAGCCAGTGTGAGGCGGTGACCACAACTGAGCCACCACCTCCCAGATGGTAGGAAAAACTAGCAGAACCTTAAGCTGGCCCAATGACATGGAGGGTTGAGGTGCTGGGCACCGCAGCACCCACCATTCCAGCAACCTGGGTTTAGGCATGAGCTTGGGTCACCGGGGGTTGACTGGGGGGGAAAGGATTGAGTGTCCAATGGCTGCTTTCCTCTCCTGGGAAGTGAGGGTATGCAGCACTGCTCAAGCACTGCCACTGTGTGGAGGCATGGTTACAAGGCAGCACACAACAACACTGAGTGGTAGATGGGCAGAAGGTGCATGGCATGTGTGTATCTCTGTGCACATGGACATCCACATCCTAGCACCCCACCTGGTCAGGGTATGAGAAAGTGGAAAAATGAAGCTGAAGCATGATACTCGGCCTACTCCCTAGTCCACGCTGCCACCCAGCACCACCTCATCTGGATGAGGTCTCCACAGAGGGAGGATGGCCCTCCCTCTGCTGACCTTGTCACCAGAGTGGTAATCCATGGGAGACTGTGAGGTAGGTCCTGGGAGAGGCATGTGCCAGTTGGGAGTTGGCTGAGGCTGAGCAGGGCTGATCAAGGGGGGAAAGCTAACAAGAAATAAAAACTAGCTGAACCTCAGCAACCAGGACTAGAAACATTAGAAAGGCAGACTTTTCCATGATAAGGGACTTGGTGTCCAAGGGTCTGCAGTGGCTGCAAGAGACTGGTAATGCAAATTAGATGTTGCATGGTATTGCTGAAGAAGGTTAGTGGAACAGTTTCTCCCTCGGTTCCCTTTTATACTAATGGATTAATAAAGGGAGAGTCTGTCAATCGGGGAATCCAAGTGATGCAAATAATTAAAGAATGCAGACTCTCTACCCAATATAGTGTTTGTAGAAAATGTTTACTTGATGTAATTCATCACATAAGAATCAAGTATTGTCATATAATTCAGTAGAAGCACTTGTATAATTTCTTCATATGCTAGAATATGGTGAACATTTTCAGAACCAACGTGTTCCTTCCTCAGACCACAAATTCAAGTGCTATAAACAAAATAAATGCAATTACTATAAAAAATTCTTGCTTCTATTCCCACCAGAGCCACTGATTTTCATAAACTATGTGGCTCCTCCTTTTCTCAACTTCAAATTGTATCTTCTATTTTATACAAAGTTCATGTTCGTATGCCCAATCGGTTTTTGTTTCTATTCCCACCAGAACCACTGATTTTTACACATTATGCGGCTTTCTCTTTTTCCAATCTTAAGCGCATTTCTAATTTCATACAAGTCCCGATCTGAGTAATAGTCCTTTGGGCATCTTGTTATAAATTAGTTATATAAAATAATTTGGCCTTGAGAGCTTCTGTAATTGAAGGGGGATCAACATAATTTTCGCTGTTGATTTCCATGGTGACTGGGTTGTCGAGCATGTCACTGATGTGACATCATCACGTACCCTACAGGTAACGTGATTATAAGCAACCCAGCCCCTTCTTTACTGTGTCCTTTGAGTAAGGAAGTTTGGCGTTCCAGATAATGGCGGCAGCATTAAAAAGTTAATGTGAATGTTATTTCAGGATTTTACGGTCAGTGCGTTACTACCAGCCCGCTTCAAAGCACAAAGAGATTCCTTTTAAAACCTGCATCATTATAATGATGGTAAGAGAAAGAATTCCTTTTTTTTGGTAATAGTGAATCTGTGTTGTCAAATTTGAAATATAACTCCTTAATATTTTATATTTAAATGGAAGGCTCAAATCGAGTTAAAATATATTTTCCAGATTATCGCTGAAAGAACAACCTTTTTTGGCTTAGACTGATAAAATTATGGGGATTTTTATTAACCCAGGTACTTTATAATTTAATTCTCATGAGAAATGACATTTAAGTGGTTTGTTTTAGAAGTGAGCAACTAAAGAATTATTATTTCCCCCTTTTTTCATTTTAGCTTGTGCCACTCTGGAACTATATGAATAATCAATTACCTTGCATTCAGCTGTGTTCCCCGTTACATGATTTCTATCATATTACCTATGTAGAGTATACTTTAATTTTTTTATAGTAATTGTGTTTATTTTGTTTATAGCACTTGAATTTGTGGTCTGAGGAAGGAACACGTTGGTTCAAAAAATGTTCACCATATTCTAGCATATGAAAAAATTATACAAGTGCTTCTACTGAATTATATGACAATACTTGATTCTTATGTGATGAATTACATCAAGCAAACATTTTCTACAACTATTATTTTGGGTAGAGAGTCTGCATTCTTTAATTATTTGCATTGCTGAAAAAGGTGCCAGAAGCAGTTTTTAAAGGACTGAATTCCTGCAAGCAATGAGAGGAAAAGGGACCAAAAAGTGGAAACTATGGCTCAACTGGAACCTAAGGCAACTGATTCTGAACAAATGGATAGCTATGACTGCTAAGAAGAGACAGGTTGCTTCCATGCCACAGTGGAGTACAAAGCAGTACTGGAGTACTACAAAACTAGAATTAAGACAGTCAGGTAAGGGCTGCAAACCAAGATAGCAGCACTAAAAATACCACCGACAGCTTAATCTGGTTCAGTTTCAGTAGACTTCCATCTGTATCCCCGGCAGAATTTCCTAGTCCTCCTTTCCCAGCCAACAAAAGCTAAAAAAACAAACTCTGATTAGAGCCGATACGGCTGGTCAGAGCTGTCCAGTGACAGTGCAGCACCAGTGGAGCCGCAGCAGATCAGGACTGTCCAGCACTGGCGGAGTCGCAACAGATCTGTGATCAACGGCTGAAGCACTGCTGATGGAGTATGCCATCCGCAAGATGGCAGTGACAACAGACCTCTGCATGCTTGATACTTGTGCATTCACAGATTGAGTTGCGCCACCATTTTGCACGCCGGTCGTCACTTCTACAGTTGTGGAAAAAAAAGAGAAAGTAGCAGGGGAGGGGTGAAACGAAGCATAGAGGGGAGCTCTGTCAGTAGAAGAATGAGGGCATGGAGACAGCACAAGTGGACCGTAGACTGAATCAATGTATGAGAAGACAGGGACCGTTGCCACTGACTTCATTCCTACAATGATCACAAAATGCCTGTGGAGCTCTGCCAATGTAGCCATAATCAGTGAGCTGCAGACAAAGTCTTCCTCCAATACCTAAATGAGAGAAGGAGAATGGGGAAGGAGGGGATTTGGCCCTTAATAACAGAGATGAGGGAACCTGTGAGAAAACCAGAGGCAATGACTAAGAAGTTAATGTGACCACAGGAACTCACTTGGGTTCCCCCAAGTGTATGGTTGTTTCAGCATCACAGAGGGTTAATGTGATGAAAAGGACATGGTGACAAAGAAGGAGTCAGTCTGATCAGCTCTGCTGCACTGTTGGCAGGAGATCACAGTCAGAGTGAAGAGAGAGTGAGAGGAGAAATTTGGCTCCAAGGCCAGCAGAGGCATCCCTTTCTTTATCTGTTGACAGACTCACAGGTTTCCCTAGAACAAATGCTCAGCCCCAACAAAAAGTGAACTGGCAGAGACTGTTCCTCAGATTAACCCAGAGGGGGTATTGAATCTAAAAGAACCAGACTGAAAAGAAAGATAACCTGTATGATTGTGCCTGTTTCTGCTAATTCTACGCTAGACTATGAGTACAGGCATTCTATGCCTGAACATGTATAGTGCTGGTTTGTTCCTGTGATATCCTAACCTTATGGTGGCCAGTAGGGTACAGTTTTCTGGGAATTTGTCAATTACCCATGCCTGATTGGTCACATCTGCAGTGTTCCTGTTCCCTCGCAGAGGAGAGGAGAGGAGAGGAGAGGAGAGGAGAGGAGCATTGGACTGCCAGCTAGGAGCCCATTGTTGCTGTTGTTTGTTGTTTTATTAGGAATAGCCATAGAGCATATGCTCATTTATAATGGCAACCTAAAGTACACAATACAATCACACAAAACATCAATATACTGTAAATGCAAATATGAGCAGAGTTCATCATTAATTAGGACATTTGCACACCTGTACAAGTGACCTAATTAATGATGAGCTCTGCTTATATGTGTAAGTTTTATATTTGTATTTACATCAATGTTTTGTATGATTGTATTGTGCACTTAAGGTTGCTATTATAAATGAGCATATGCTCTATGGCTGTTCCTAATAAAACAACAAACAGCAACAATGGGCAGCTAGCTCCCTGTCCAGCATTCTGCATGTTGGATGCTTCCTGTCCAAGAAAATGGGAAGAGTAATTATATAATGTAGTGCTCTCTGGGCTTGAATAAAAAGAGCAAACCCCTCATATACCTCAATCTCCATGGGTCTTTTTCCTCGTGGTAGCCAGGGAAGGAGAACATGGTGATTGAGAGCCTTGTATAACCATGATCCCTCAGTGGGTCACTTGACACCTGAACTGCAGTATCCCACAGGCCCTCTGACTTTCTTGCTTAGAAGTCGGGGTGACTAAACCCAAACAGCGTTAAAACAGTAAAGAGGAGGTGTTATATGGGGGCTGCCAGTCATTGCAGTGAATGCCACCTAAATGAAACCTGTATGGTTCCTAAAGATGCAATGACCATCTGCACAAATGACTGAGTGTTATATTCTAACTATGGTTTGGACATTAGTGTTAGTGTTATGATGTATGCGTTTCACTGATGCAGCAAATACCTCCACACTCAAGGTCCCCAAACTCATGTTTCTTGTGAAGAGCCCTGGTTGGCCCCCTTCCTTCTAATAGGTCCCTATGCCACTGATGTTCATTGGTGGGTTAATACAGATACACTTAAATACTTTACCTCGGTGTCCACCTCAAAGCCTCTGGTTGGGGGAGGGAGCTCATTGGGAAGGCCCATAACATCAAGGATAGCCACAGTGCAGCCATATCATGTTTGCACTGGTAACTGACTACTGTACCTGGCAAAGTATAAGCCAGGTAAGTCCCAATATTGCCGATAGTTTCAAAGATTTTTGAGAGCTTTGTTGCCTCACAATTATAAAATGTTTGGGAATCAAATAATCTAATGAATACCTACCAGTCAGGATTTAGAACAGTTCATAGAACTAATACAGCTTTGTTGAAGATGGTGGGGGATATACAGTGGAATATGAACAGACGAATGTCCATGGGTGCATTGTTTGCAGATCTATTGAAAGCTTTCAATACCTTGCACCATGGCATTCTCATGTCCAGACTCCACGAAATGGGGATAAGGGAAGGGGAACTAGAAGGGTATAAAACATACCTGACTGGTAGAAAACTGGTAGTAGAGATAGGACAATATAGATCTATGCCAGCACAGATTGGAACAGGGGTCCCACAGGGATCAACATTGGGCCATCTGCTTTTCAATATGTATATTAATGATTTAACATTTAGAAATCCTACTATAAAATAACATTTCTATGCTGACGAAACAATCATTTACACAGAAGGGCGAGAAGTACTGGATATACAAAATAACCTTCAAGAGGCCTTTTATTGCCTGCAGAGCTTTTTTGGGGAACATAAATTATGTTTAAATACCCCCAAAAACTCAATCTATGTTGTTCTCCCAGACTGATCGTACAGAGGGCCATTTAGTAATCCAGTCTCTACAGGGCATACATATTCAACAAGTAGATAAGTACAAATATTTAGGCATCATCCTGGATGAGAAACTTAATTGGGCACCTCACCTGGAAACTCTACTCCATAACCTAGGAAAGAAGTTGGGTATGATCTATAGGATAAAATACTTTATGTCACAGGAAACAAGGTTAAGGATAGTAAATATGATGCTTTTGCCAGTGTTGGATTATGGGGATGTGATTTACGCTGGGGCCTCCAAGATGGAACTTAATAAATTAGACATAATGTATAATAAGATGGCCCATCTTATACTTGACGCCCCAAGAATTAGTCATCATTGTCAGATGTATAAATCCTTAAATTGGATGAGGCTTACTGATAGGAGAGATTGGCATACTTTAATTTACATGTGCAAACTATAACAAGGAGAATTGGCAGGTTAAATTTTGGAAAATTTTGCAATTAGGAAGCCCAGAGAAAATTTAAGATCTGCCCAGGGACTGGAATATGAAGTTCCACATTGAAATCTAAATGTAGGAGAATCATCATTCCAGAGCTAGGGAACACTTCTATGGAATAGTATACCAATTCATCTTAGACTGGCAAATCAAACCATAAAACTATGTCTGATTAAAAGATGGTTCCGTGAAATATCAATGAAACCACAGCAATATTGCAATGTGTTTTAAAATTTGATATATTTGTATGAATAGTTTGTACTCGTAATTTATGACTCTGTAATATTGTTAATGTCAATGTTGCATGTTGATTGTCTTCTGCATTTGTTTATAGTGTTACACTCTTAAAATTCTGTTTTATGAAATATTGACTACAAATTTGCTCATGAGATCTCCTTGAAAATGAACTTTTGCTCAATGGAGCATTGTTACATCTATCCTGTTCATAACATCTTTATGAAAACAATTTTATGAATGAATTAAATGAATTAATAAATTGGAGCTAAACAGACAACTGCCAGTTCCACTTGCAGTGCTCTCTCAATAGTTCATCAGACAGGTGCAGTACCAAAATACTTGAGAGAGGATAATGTGATCTTCATCATCAAGAAGGGGGCATGGTTTGACCCTGACAACTACAGGCCAATTAACCTGACATCTGTGCTAGGCAACATCCTGAAGTCATTATCAAGGAAAGAATAATGGAGTAGTGAGTTGAGGATAAGATTCTTGCCCTCTCTCAGCCTGGCATTATGGGGGGAAAATCAGGCCACACCAACCTTATCACCTTCTTCAAGGGGGTGATCAGGGATGTGGACAACAGCAGAGCCATGGACATAATCAATCTGGACTTCAGCAAGGTCTTTTATACTGTAACACATCATGACAGGCTTCTGGGAAAAGCACTCCAATATGGTATGCATGAGACCTACACAAGGTGGATTGCTGACTGGCTTGGTGGAAGAAAGCAGAAAGTGGTGATGGATGAGTACTGCTCAGAGTGGAAACAGATACTCAGAGGTGTACTCAGTGGTGTTCCTCAGGGAATTGGTGCTGGGGCCACTGCTCTTCAGCATCTTTTTCAGTGATCTGGAAGCTGTGGTCTCTAGCAAGCTGCTTAAGTTCATGGAGGACACCTAGCTAGCCAGAGTGATGGGTTCCTGTGAGGATGAGGATAAACTTCAGGAGGACCTAAACTTCACAGAGGACACAAACAAGTTGAGCAATGGGTTTGATTCCTGGAGTTTCAGATTCAGTGTAGCCAACAACAAAGAGCTACACTTGGGGGGGGGGGACCAGAGGTTTGACCTACATACTATGTTGGGCTCCTCTTTCTGCAGACAAGAAAGATAAGGGGTTGAAGAAAGAAAATGAGTGCTTGGCTACTGTCAAGAGGACCAGAAGAAAGTTGGGGTACATCAAAGGGGGGTGACCAGCAGAGCAGGAGATGTAATACTGCCACTTTAAAGAGTCTTGATCAGGCCTTACTTAGAGTACTGCATGCAGTTTTAGTCTCCTCACTATAGGCAGCAGGGAGGGTGCAGCTCAGTGGCATCAAACTGATCAGAGGTATATGGGACAAAAGGTGTGGGGCCGGGGAGCTGGTGGCCCTTATCATGTTCACCCTGAAGAAAAGGATACTGAGAGGGGACATGATCTCAGTCTTTTACCAGGGTATTGACAAGGTCAACCAGCCAGAGATGCAGCAGGATGCTGGGACATGCCATGAAGTTCAGGGGTGGTATAATCAAAGAGAAACAGTCATGACACACCACACACACACACTAAAGAAAGTTCCAGTGTCTCAGCAGTTCATTTTTCAGAGTTTTAATCTCACCACCTAGAGCACTGCCGACAATGGCACAGGGCATAGTGACCACAGGAAGAACCTCCTAAAGTTTTACCAAATCATTGGCTTTTTCGAAGATAGCACCATCTAGTGCAATAGCTACTTAAATAGTCATACAGTCACATGATAGAGTGCAAGGTAATTAAAGTGACAGTGCATTCTTTCCTAGCACCGAAGTGAAATAAATATAAACAAATTTATAACATATAAATACACTTCAGACATAGAACCCAGACAACACCTTAATAACTCATTTTTTATCCTCTTTGAAACACCTTTGGCAAAGCCTGTTATTCTCAAAAAACTTGATTGCTTTAGAGACCATAGATGATTTTGAATTCCCATGAGTGGTAATAGACAAAAGGGTTATTCACCATAGTAATGAGGTTTCTTCTAATGAGTGTGATAAAAACATAGAAACAGAAACTGTTGGCAGCAAAGGACCTCTTGGCCCACTCAGTCTGCTCAGATTTTCCCTGCCTATTCTGTCTCCACAGACCCTACCTTGTTTCCATTAACCATCCCTGACAATTTACCAACATTCACATATGACTATCCCATGCATGTTTGAAGCCCTCCACTGTTTCTGCTCCCACCACGTTTGCTGGCAAACTGTTCCAGGTGTCCAACCACGCATTAAGTGAAGCAGCACTTCTTTACATCCCCCTTACACTTCCCCTTTCAGCTTCATTGCATGCCCTCTTGTCCTTGTGCACTTCCTCATTTGAAATAGACTCCCATCTTGTACCCTGTTCACCCCCGTGAAGTACCTCAAGGTCTCTATCATGCCCCCCCCCCACCCCCTTGGGTGCAAATGTTGAAATCCTCAGTCACTCTTTGCAGGGCTTTTTTCTCACTTTTTATTTATGGGTTTTATGAGATTACAGCAAGTACCACAATCCATAAAATAAAAGGGCAGGGTACGCAGACCCCCAAACTGGATGTACAGATAGTCATTTACTCAATCAGGGACATTAGGGCAACAAGTCCATGCAGTGTATGGAACTGCAAGTCATCTTATAATCAGGAGTTAAGTCCAATCTGATTATACCATAGAAAAGCATCACTCTCACCTTTAACATGTTCATTAAACTAATGCACAAGCATATCAGGTCCCTATTAGGACTAGGGTTCTGTGGGAGTGCTGACTGGCACAGTGTATAGAGACAGATATTTTACACGAGGGCCTGGGCTCAGTTAAGATGCAGTGCATCCCCACAGTATGAGGCCAGAAAATCTGCCCTGTGGCATAATAGGATTTCAACATTAGGAGTTGTTAAACATTCGCAAATGGAATGGTGTAGCTTCACACCGATACTAAAGGCTACTCTTGCACTGGCCCCAGATCACTTTTATTAACATTTCTAACATTTGAAGCAGCAAACTTGGCTATCATGCAAATTGGAATGCAACAGATGCTTTCTGAACTTAATTTATGAACTACAGAGAGAACATAATCTAGCTCACATCATCAGCCCTACAGAGTGGGATTATCTAGATGGTACATTAATTCATCCTTCTTCATATGAGACAGCCTCCGAAGGGTTCAGTTGACTGATTAGTTTTTCTGCAAAGGTGGCTGCCAAGACAGGGTCCACAAAGATGTGTGTCTTACAGTTGTGGCATTTCTGCAGCTGCGCTGGAAAGTTGAGCTGTGCCTCAATTTTTGATTTTCTGAAGCTCTTTCTTCCTGGTTTGAGTTTGGGCCGATAGATCCGGAAAGAAAACCAGTCGACTTCCCTCCCCAACAATGTCCTCTCTGGATCGTACAGCCTGGAATAAAGGAATTCTAGCATCTGTGGATGATAGTGTAGCAATGGCCATTTATAGTCTCTGCATCGGGTCACCTTGTGGTTGGGGCCTTGAGGGATGGCAAAAACTTTGAGAACTTTAACATTCATATCCAGAGGTGATAGCTGAAGGGCTTGAAAGATAATTTTACTGACTGTGGTAAGAATCTCAGCTTAGCCTGCGAATCAGGGTGGGAAGCCCATAGTCCTAATGTTAACTTGCCTTTAGTTGTTTTCCAAGTTCTCTATTTTTGATTTTAGAAATAGAAAGTCCCACATGTAAAATTGTGTTGCAGTCTGTTTGCCGAGCATCCGCCTCGGTAAGTTTTTTAATTACCAGAGTGTTTTTTTGAATTGTGCCCTTGTTCTCCATGAGCTTTGCCTCCACAGCCACTAAGAGTTTATTTTTATCCCTTCCAGTTGCCTGGATTTTTGTCAGCATTGCAAGAATCTGTGCCATCAGTAGTTCAGGCGCCATGGCTCCGCTTGAAGCAGTCAACCCTATTCCTCTAGCAAAGCTTACAGATGAGAGGAAAACATCCAAGCTTTGGGAGGCATGTTTTGAGTCTTTTTCCAGCTCTATCTTGTACCAGAATGTTTCCAACAGGTAACAGTGCTGATTTAAGGTTGCTAGGCTGAAAAAAGAAGGGGTTTCAGAGCGATTTTTGGTCCATTGTTCTGAGCTGCCTTAAAGTACGTCTGCCATGTTGCTGCTCTGCAGTGCCCCCCTCCCTTTTAGGGATTTTGATGTAACCCCTGCACCATTTTAGCTGCTTCCCTTACTGTCTATGTTCTTTCTGAGATGCAGCCACCAGAAATGGACACCGTACTCTAGGTGGAGTCTCTCCAGTGACTAATATAGGGTAACACCACCTTCTTCCTCTTGCTGGTGATACCTCTTCCTATTCGCCCCAGAATCTCACTGGCTCTGCACATTGCCTTGCCACACTGCCCCACTACTTTGGGGTCAGCAGATATGATAACCCAAAGGTGCTCTTTCCTGCTTAGTGGCTGTCAGTACCTCCCCCTCCCCCATTGTATACTCATATCCTGGGTTTCTATACTCTAGTTGCATGATTTTGTACTTTTTGGCACTGAACTACAGCTGCCATGCTCTCAGCCTCGCCTCAAGTTTTCTAAGGTCTCTACTCATTCTCGCCATGCGTGCTTTGGTATTCATCCTATTACAGCTTTAGGTGTCTCTGCAAAAAGGCATACCTTCCCTTCCAGTTCTTCAGCTGTGTCACTTATGAAAACATTGAAGAGGACCAGACTCAGTACTGGGCCCTCTAGCACTCCACTGGGCACTATCCCCTCAGAGTGAGTGCTGTATACCACCACCCTCTGTTGCCTCTCCATTAACCAGTTTTGTACCCATTTTACACCTTTGGGTCCACCCTAGACTGACAAATTTCTTTATCAGTTTCTATGTGGCACAATTTCAAAGGCCTTGCTGATATATCTAAGTAGGCCTTCCTTGATCTATTTCCCTGGTCACCAAGTTGAAGAAATCAATCAGATTCACCTGGTATGACCTGCTTCCTGTGAATCCATGCTGCCTTTACTCTTGCAACCTGTTGGACCCAAGATACTCCCCTAACCTTTCCTTTAACAGGGTTTCTAATAATTTTCCACCACTGATGGGAGACTTGCTGGCCTAAAGTTGCTAGACTTCTCCCTACTGCTGCTCTTATTTAGTCATTCATTTGAATTTTGGTAACCGGATAGGCCCACTGAGACTGTGCAGTCCCTTTTCAGGAAGCGACCGGGGAAGGTACAGAGGATAAAGGAATACAAAGTATATAATACAAGGCCATGTACAATGGTAAACAGCGCTACACAATACACACAGCATAAAACAGAGATTTCATAAAAAGGAATACAAGCTGTATAATACAAAGCCATGTACAATGGAAATCAGTGCTATACAATACACACAAAATAAAATGGTGATTTCATAAGAAGGGGTAATAGGTGGTAAAATACAAAGCCATTTCTTGCAGTTAGGACCATAGTATGTACAGCAGGTATACAAATTAGTGCAGGTCAGGTGTACATTATCAGAGACCAGGTATAGTTGGGGTAGGCTCATTGGGATGACCAGACATGAGTACAGTAATTTATAGGGTTATTTAGGAAGGCAGGAGCAGGTTCCTAAGTCATATAGGTAGTTGTGCAGAGCATGTTTGAAACTAGGAGGTAGGGCTAGAGAGGATAGCTGGAGGAACAGGTTCTAAGTCCAGGGTGCTGCGTAGGCACAGAATCTTCTGCTTGCAGCTAAGGCGTGTCGCGGCACAGATAACAGTGGGAGAGAGGAGAAACAGTGGGTCTGGCTAACAGATTTTCTTACAACAATGTTAGAGAGACTTGACGGAGTGTAGAGGTGTGTAACCTTGTAGATAAGGCAAAAGGAGGAGTATTGGAATTTATGCTCCAGTTGTAGCCAACCCAGTGATGCTAGTACCGTGCAATGATGTTGGTGGGGGGCAGCTCCAGAGGCAAAGCGTACTATCCTATGATATAATTGCTTTAGTTGGTTCATAAGAGAGGACTTAAGTGATAGGAATAGGGGGGAGCCATAGGAAAGTAGAGGAAGGAGAGAGGCTTGGCAATTTTTAGGCAAGATGCTCTAGATAGTAGGAGGTGGCGCCGGTAGAGCAGACCCAGCTTTTGGTGAAGAATTGTGATGGTTTTATTGACATGGGCCTCAAAAGAGAGGCTTGGGTCTAGCAGGATGTCTAGATATTTAAAAGAGTGTACTAGTTCTAAGGGTTATCCATTGGAGTTGGTGAGTTGGAGCATGAGATCAGATTTATAGGTGTGCATCGATTTAGTCTTTTTAGTGTTCAGGAGCAAATTATTTGCCAGGAACCATGCCTCCAGTTGATGGAAGTCAGAATCTAAGCGTTTGTTGAGCCATGAAAATCAGCAGAGGATCTGTATATGATGACATCATCCATGTAAAGCGCATGAATGCCCCTCCACAGGAACTAGGCAGCTCATTAATGAATAGTGAGAAAAGTAATGACCCCAGGATAGAACTCTGGGGAACACCAAGGAAAGTATGTTATGGTGATCTTATGGTGCAGTAACACATCTGCACTTCTCCAGTCCTCTGGAACCACTCTTGTTTCTAGTGAGTTGTTGAATAAGGCCATCAGTGGTGCAGAAAGCAGCTCCATGAGTTCCTTTAACACCATTGGGTGTATCCTGTCTGGTCCCATGGCCTTGTCCACTTTCAGATGTGTCTCTTCAGGGCTCTTTCCTCTGAAACTTGACTTGTTCACCCTCCCCCATGTTCCTGCTGATCTGTGGTGTCTTTCCCCTCTCCTCCACTGTAAAGACCAAGTAGAAGTACTTGTTCAGGATGTATGCTTTTCCTCATCCTCCATGTTCAGGATGTCTCCTGTTTCTGCATCATCCTTGTTCAGGATGTCTGCTGTTTCACATTCTCTCTCTGTGCAGTCTCCCTCTGCCATCCTCCATATCCTCACTATCCCTCCCCTTGCCTTCCTCTTCTCGATTATGTACCTGATGAAAATCTTGTACCCTTTTGCTACCCTTTTGGCTATCCTTTCCTTGGTTTGTGCTCGGGCTCCTCTCACTACCTTACCTGCCTCCTTCTGTTTTTTCTGATATACCTCCTTATACTTTCCTTCTCCCCCGGGTCACACCTGGAAACAAGCCTCAACTCAGTATGTCTTTCCCTATTACCAATTTTTCAAATTAATGAATAAATAGAACATCCTCATCCCTCTGCATATCTTTGCACCTCCTGAATGCCACCATTTTCCCCTTCATCTTCATGCCCATTCCCCTAGAGTACCATACTGTTTTTTTTTTCTCCTGCTTTTGCTCACTTCCTTCACACAGAGGCGGGTTACCTTCACTGTACCTTCCCTTAATTTTCTCTACTGTTCCTCTACCTTTCCCTGGCAGTCCTCCTCTGCTAGGCTGCTTCTGATGCCCCTACACTCTCTCCAGTTGTATTTAATGCATTAACCTTGGTGATGGAGAGAAGAAGTAAAGAGGATAACTATTTTTGCAGTATCCTAGTCTCTGAGTGTTTCACTCTTTAGAAACCCTGCTTCACAGAGTGCAATGACTTCTGGTCTAGACCGTTTACAAAGTGAGGGGCTAGCAACCCCATAGCAGCACCAGTTACCTGCACTGCAGAATGCAGGTCCACCAGTTGGATTGTCTGAGGCAGTCTCTCATTCCTTTAAAATCCTCCTCCTAAAGTCCCGGATCCTTGTCTTTGTGTGGTTTGTCTCTGCATCGTCTTAATGTTGAACCACACTCTACAGTGATCACTGGCCCTCAGTGGACAGTCCACTGTGATATCAGCAATACTGTTTCTGTTAATAAACACCAGGGCCAGTATTGGCCTGTCTCTAGTGGGTTCATTGACTAGCTGCCTGAGAAACGTCCCCTGCTTGGAGACAAGGATGGCCCCGCTTGTCGCAGAAGCTGCTCTTGGGAAGCTCCAATCCATGTCTGGAAGATTGAAGTCACCATCTAGCAGCACCTCCCCCTTTTTTGCCTTCCAGCTGATGGTTCCCCCTAGTGCTTTATCCTACTCCTCAATTTGTGCTGGAGGTATGTATATTACCCTAGTATGAACATTGACCCCTGCTCCTGTCTACAGGGTGACCCACAACATCTCCAGACCTTCCTTTACCTCTAGGTTCCCTTGTACTTCCATAGCCCTGACACCTTCCCTCACATACAGAACCCCTTCTCCCCTTCTCACCTCTCTGTTTCTTTAGAACTGAGAGTAGTCTAGTATGGCCATGTCCCAGTCATGGTTTTCAGTGCACCACAACTCAGTTATGGCCACCAGATCCAGTTTCACTTCCACCATGATGGCCTCCAGGTCCAGAATTTTATTTCCAAGACTCAAGATTTGGTACACATGGCTCTCCAACCCTTCCTCTCTCCCTACCGAACTCCACTTTCTGCCGATGCTGCTCCCTGTAACTCCCTCAACTCCCCTCCTCCTTCATTATTTTCTGTTTCTTGTCTCCTCTACAACTCTTTTCTGCCTTCTTTGTTCTTCCTACCTTGTTCTCCACCTTGTCTACACCCTTTCATTTGTACCCCAGCCCTGTTTTTTCCTCTTTGGGCCTCCCTCATTGTTGCTTCAACCTGCAGTGTGGTGTGTAGTGTATGCCTCCTTTGTAATACAGCTTTCCCTTGTCTAGTTTAAATGCTTATCCAAGAATTATTTAAATCTCCCACTAAGGACTGTGGTCCATATTCCAGAAGGATGCAGGTCATCACCACCATAGAGGTCCATTTCCTTCTAGGTTGGCCCCAATCCCCAGTGAAGCTGAACTCCTTCTCCTGTGCCATGCTTTCAACCAGCTGTTGAAGTTCCTGGTGCGGAGTGCCCTAGTCTTCCCTCAGCCATAGACAGGTAAGTACCTCAGCGAACACCACTGTGCATGCTACCTACTTAAGACCTCTCCTCAGTTCCCTGAATGTACCCTGCACTACCTCTGCACCATCCCATACCAGTTCATTAGTCCCCAGGTGGACAATGACATCCAGCTCCTTCCTGTGATCTGCTGCACTAGCAATTCTCAGGATCTGCTCTCCATCCCTCTGGGCTGAAGTGCCAAGTAGATGCTTTACCTACCTCTCCCCACCTCTTCTTGTCACCAAGACTATCTCCCTCATGATAAAGTCCCCCACCAGCTTTCTGCTTGGCAAGGGGCCTCTTCTTCTCACCTTGGAGCCTCTCCTTCTGAGGACCCCCAAACACTCCCTTGCCATCACGTTGGGTGGCTCTTCCCAGCTGCCCTGTCCTGCCAGTACAGCAAAGGAATTTTGTAGTAGCATATGATAAATGAGGTCATGACAAGAAAACTTCTTAGTCTGTCCAGCACATGTGCAATGCTCCTGAATCTTCTGATATTCAAATTAATGAATCTGTACTATGCTGGTCACAAGTTCCCTGTCTCCTAATGTCAAATCCTCTTCCCATCACGTCCCTGACTGGCAGTTTTCTTTGAGTGTCAGTCCAGAGTGCCAACTGTAAAATGGGTCCTGGCTAAATATGTTTCTAACTGATTATGCCCTGTGCAAACACAACAAATGTACTGGGAAGTCTGGAGGCTGGGTTTTGCAGAGACAGGTCTTTGCTTGGACTGTGACAGAACTAATAAATTCTTTCCAAGCCTGTTTGTTTACTGACTGTTTATTAATGTGTGCCAGCTGTTTAAGGTAATGATGTGCAATTACATGTTTGAATCCTGCTCTGTCATGCAGTATAGTAAAGAATGTAACCTCCAGTTGCAATTTTAAATCCTCACCCTCCTCTTGGAAGGAAATTCACAGAGATGCTCAGCCAGTTTTTTTTCATGTTTAGGGCAGGTGACCAATCTTAATTAACGTAACTCCCCTTAAATCAGTCATCACCAAAATGCATGTTATGTGTGTGTTTTTGCTTTGATATTTAGCAATATATAGTAAAACTTTCTATCGTTGATTCGAGTTGTTTTGAAAATGCTGATGAGGTACCGATTTTAAGAGTTTGGTGAAAAGTAGCAGCAGTGAAACTTACTAAAACAGCCAGCTTGTGTATACACTGGAGCACTATATTTGGACAGTACAAAGACCATGCTGCAGCATCACTGAATATGTTTGCGGTTATACCACACCAATGGAAAACAAAAATCATCAAAATAAAGAATGTTATTCAGTCACTATGGCATATAAACTGTTGAATATGTAAAATATGTCACAGTTTCATTACATTGTCTAGCATGTTATTTCTATAATGCCATACTTTAATAGCACAGTATCGCTCCACAATGCTTGATGACATCATGATTGTCATCTGCAGCACTAAAAGCTGCTGAATTCAAAGAAAAACAGTCTAGTTTTTATCTAAAAGCTCATTTAAAAGGTTTAAAATGCTGTGGTACAAATGGCATACATAATGGGCTTCAGGGGTTGACTTAATTTGTAATATGGCTGTGCAAAATGCTGAGGCTGGATAGGGTGAAATGCAGAGGTGACCATGGATTAATTCTCAATTAATCCATGGTTGCTCCTACAGTACCCTCACCAGACACAGCAGAACAGCGTGAAGACAGAGAGGTACACTGCAGTCTGAGGAGGCGAGGCAGTGGACAAGGACACCAGCAAACCAGGCAGCCATGTCGTCCATATCTCCTTATCAGTAAGAGCCCAAGCGGAATAGCGGCAGCTACTGTGCCAAGCAAGGAAAGAGGTAGCAGTGACACCAGCATAAGTAACCTCTGTTCCCTTTGTTCTTTCATTCAATGTCCACCTGTATGTGTGCTAAGTTCACCTACTTGCAGCTGCCAATGGAAGGTGAGTCGCTATTTTGCTTTGTGTGTGTCACTGTCGATGTGCACCCTGATTATGTAAGGCACCCTCAGCATGTACAGGAAGTGTGTGTTTGTGTGTATAAGAGTCTCTGTGGCCCCCTCCTGCGACACAATACCTTGCAATGGCAGTATACTTTCTGCTTGCTGCTTGGTGGCTGGAACTGGGTCGTCTGTGTGTCTCTGCCCCTCCCCAGCTTGGAGGCTGGAACAACATCTCTTGTCTTTGTGTGTGGCCCCCCCAATACAGCAATCCCTCCAATGCCGGTACTTCTGCCTGCTCGGAAGCTCACTCCCCTTTCCTCCTGGCACACAATACTCTTGCAATGGTGGCACTTTCTGCTCATTGCTTGGTGGCTGGCACTGGGCCATCTGTGTCTCTCTCTGTCCCACCCCCTCGCACACTCAAACAGCAACATCTCCTCTCTAGCTGTGGTCACTGCCCCCTGTAAAGCAATCCCCTCCCAATGCCAGTAGTCCTGTCTGCTCGAAGGTTCACTGCTCACTCTCTGTCACCGCAATCCCACTACACTCTGTCCCCCTTACCTGCTGGGCGGTCTGGCTCGCTCCTTGGTCTCTCTCTCACTGCAATCCTGCTGGAGTCTGTTCCCCTCACCACTGCTAGGCTAGCTCCTCACTGTGTGTCCTGCACGCATCTCTGTCTCTCTTTCAGACACAATTAGTTTCTCCTGCCTGCTTGGTGGCTCACTCCTCACTCTTTGTCAGTGCAATCCCACTGGAGTGTGTTCCACTGACCACTGCTGGGTGCTGGCGGGCTCGCTCCTTCTTTCAGACACACCCTGTAAAAAAGGTACTTGTAACATGGCCAACATGTTAGCATACCAGCGTTAGCCATGTTACAAGCCCATTAACCCACTACAGAGCATGATTCTACTTGAGAATGAATCCACACCTGGGTAATTGGAGGCACTCGGCCCAACCCCCCCCCAACAGGTGTGGATTAATTCTCAACTAAAACCACGCTTTGTCATGGGTTATTGCTTACTTATCCCCACTGGTGAGGATAAGACTTTCACAACCCACTTGTGGCTTTATCATGCATGTGTTATGGCTCATATCCTAACTTGTGGTAATTTATGGTTATTCCACCACAGCTCATTATGTATCTCCTATATATATATATATATATATATATATATATATATATTAGCAATGATATGCTGTAAGTATTCATATAAATATATATATATATATTTTTACTTTGGCCCTCACTTGCTACTTTTGCGGAAGAGGGCAGGTTGAGGTTTCCTGTCTGGTCACTCATCATCCCAATCAGGACACTGGAGTTTCTGTGAGAGAAGTGTGTAACTCAACTTAAGTTGAGGAGTGACCTTAAGGCTGGATTACTCATCAGTTTACCTCCTAGCACAGGGAGAGCTTGGGTAAGGACAGTACAAAAGGCTGGGGCTCCAGGTCCCAGAGCTCCCTATGAGAAGACTTGGAGACAAATTTACAGAGGATAAATTGAGGCAATAGGAGTAGGATCAGAGGTTTCCATGGAGCCCACCCATTTGATACATGGTGTGGGATTCTAACCCTGTAGGTAGTAGAAGGAGGAGGAGTAGGAAAGGAGAGCCGCAGCCCCATTGAAGGAGGAGGTGATCCGGCTGGGCTGAAATCAGCAGTTTGGCTAAGTTTCAGCACAGGAGAATCAGGACAGGCATGGCTCTCTGGCTAGAAGGGGGTTCCAAGGCATCTGCTTCATAGACTAGCACTGGCCAGTTAGACACAAGTTTTCCAGGGTCTGTCCCAGGCCAAATTAAGCATATTCTGTTTCTGATCAGGTAATTGCCTGGTGAATACCAAGGCTGTGCCTGACCCAAAAGCACAGAGCATGTCAAACCAACTGACCTATTCCAGAAGTGTGGTCCAACTGTATGATACAAAAATGATAGACTGAATATGTACTACTGGATATGACTTATCTATTTTGATAGGACCTTAACCAGATGTGACATTTGGAACTTTTCTTTCACCTGTCCAAACAGTTTGAATTCATGACCCTGCCTGCATGCAGAGCTTGGGACATACTATATTTCTTTCTAGAATAACTATTTAATAAATTATACCAACCGTTTTATGTGTGTGACTGCTCAGACTCACTGTGACCACAAGAGTCTCATGAAAAGTAGGTCAGGATTGCCAGGGGGTGTAAAAATACCAGTGTGACTGAAACTGTGCTTTCATCAGAGAAATGTCTCTGAACTGTCCTTGAGCCAGGCACTGGTGCCCTCAGAACCACAGAGGACAGCCCAGACTGAGAAGCTGTAACAGTAGGTGCTTAAGTGATTGCACCACTCAGAGTCCCCTGACACCCTGGTCTTCCACCCTTCTCTGTAAGATCGAAAGTACCCCATTGTTTAACCAAACACCCAGGCCAGAGAAACCCCTACCAGACACAGGGGACTGAGAGGACAATTGTTGACATTATAAATGACTTACATGATTTCAGGCAATTAACGATCAGAACCGAAGGCCCTCTTATCCTGCATCCAATCATTCTTGCATGCAAAGAAGTTAAAGTGGAGTGGCCCACTCACATGCAACTGGATGAACACTAGTACTACATGTGCTTTTTAAAAATTGCTTTTGAGAATTCTGGTGATTTATAATGCGTAAATATGGATAGGATGGGGTGCTCCTTATTGAATAAGAGCCTTCCTTTTATGTTGCTTGGGCAAACAGAACTTCTCAGCTGAGCTTTGTGGTTCTATCACCCAAGCATTATGAGAGGACATTCTAATTTAATGAAAAAGAACATGTCCTATGCATTTAAATATATACCATCTTCATTGTTGCAAATCCACTCCCCAAACGGACTACTGTTGCTCACTTGACTAAACTGCTTTCCATCAGTGAGAGAATTGGAGCGTAGTTGACACAATGCTTTGCAATACCATGCTACACTAGAGAGTTTACATGTAACTGATACAGTAGGTATCACAAAACTGCAACCGGGTCATTTGGAAAATGCAAGCTGTAAAATCTGATTTCATTTCTCACTTCTATTCATACTAATGTAAGTTTACATGCAGAATCACATGTAATGCCATTTTAAAATATACTTAATTATTCTTAAAAAAATGTTAATCTCAGTTACTGGTTCTCTGAAGGTCAACATGCAAACAGCTGAAAAACACTGGTTTATAAGCATGGGCGTCATTAGCCCAAACAAATTGGGGCATGTGCCCCACCGTTTAGGCTGGGCCCTCCCCCCCATCTTGTTCTCTCACACTTGTATTAAATTACAGGCCTTTAAAGCCCAGCAGCACCAGGCATACAGCTTCTCTGGCAGGCTGCCCTGCCCCTGAGTCTCAGTCCCGCCTTCTTCCACTCCCACTGTAGTCCTCCTGACCTACTCCTCCTTGTTGTCTGTCAGTCCATGTGGCATCATGTGCCATGTGCTATTCCCGACTTGGATCCCAAAAGTACCACTCGACTCTGAAGTCACCAGCATGTTTGCAAATGACAGTCACTGCTTGAGCTCTATGACTACTTGGCAGCACTTGGCAGGACTTGTTTTGCCAAGTGCACTGACAGAGCTGAGGTGGCAGTTCTCATTGGCAGACACCGGTAAGTTGTTCAAAGGTCAGGAGGGAGAGAACTGCCATGGTATTGCATCAGGTTGGATTTGTCACCCTCACACACATTGGTGGCAGCAACTTCTTAGTTTTTTGACTCGGTTACCAGAAGTTTTTCTTAAAAACTGATAAGACTTATAAAATCCTCCTTTGCTTGCTAGACCAAAGAGCTGTTGGGTTGGGGAACAGAAGGTAGATTGAGACAGTAGGGAGGTGGGACACTCAGGAGGTGGTGGAAGCCAGGCCTTGTTCTGTAGTGCAGCAGCACATAACAGTTTGATTCCCAAACCCAGATTTAAAAATATTAAATACTGCAAGAAATGGAAGGAAGAAAGGAAGGAAAGAAAGAAAGAAAGAAAGAAAGAAAGAAAGAAAGAAAGAAAGAAAGAAAGAAAGAAAGAAAGAAGAGAGAGATAACAGGCTCAGCAGTCTAGCTGAGCAGACACAGGCAGATAGCAGTAGGAGCCAAGGTCCTAGGAAGGAACTGTATGGACTGGAACAAATGTATTCAACAAGCTAAGAAGTGTTTGCTGGCACAGTCCATAGTGCTTCATTGCCCACAGGGTATTTCTCCTACCCCTGAAATTATTAACAGAAGTGTTTGCTGGCACAGTCCCAAGTGCTTTATTGCCCACAGGGTATTTTTCCTATCCCTGTAATACCTAACAGCAGTGTTTGCTGGCATAGTCCATAGTGCTTCATTGTCCACAGGGTATTTCTCCTACTCCTGAAATAAATGGCAGCAATGTAGAGCTGTGCGGAATGAGAAAATTCTGAATTAGCAGAATTTCAATGACATTTCGTGAGATTCTGTGAAATTTTGTGGAATTTTTAAAAGGTATTAATTTGGTCATAACCCAACCGTCTATTGAGTTAGAATTCTGAAATTTGGCATGCTTTCTTTCTGACAGGAGTTCTAATGGCACCCTAAATATCATGAAATTAGGTTGGATTGTCTCAAAATTATAGGTGCTCAAATTCTGTCATTTTATTTTTTGAGGGAAATTTCATGAAGCATTTTATCTGCATATAACTCAGGCACCCTTGGAGCTAGAAATGTATAAATTAACACAGATAACCTTTTTATAAGGGTTATCAAATCTTTTTAACATGGAGAGAATTGGATTATAGATTTTTAAGTTACAGTGGTTCGCAATTTTACTATGTAAATATTTGCAAAATTTTGTGAAAACTCTCAAAAATGTGGATGTTTGTAACTTCTTTGCTCTTGCAGACATAGACTTAACATTTCACATGCATATCCAATGTCAGTGAATCCTTGTGTCTAATACAACTGGATAAAATGGTTTAGCAGTTTTAAATTTACAGTGAAAAAAAAACAAACAAAAAAATATTTGTAACCTTTTTCTCTGATATTTATGGTAGCATATAGTTTATGGGTGGGATATTCAAAGCAGTTGTGCATTGTGCAACTGGGTTGTGCATGCACAACTGTGAAAATGGACCAGAGAGTGATATTCAGCAGCAGCAGCAGCTGCGCAGCATAAGTAACAGTGCTCCAATGCGCAATGGGAATGTATGCATGCACAAGGGCAGGGGGCGTACCCATGAATATGCAGCACAGCGTGACATTCAACCGCCGACCAATGGCGCAAACGAGGAGCAAATAGCAGTTGTGCAGTGCAGACTTGAGCCTATAAATACAGGGAGCAAGTAGGAGGAGGGCACTTGCACCAGAGGAGAGCAGGACAGAGGGAGACAGACAGGCTGTCAGACCACAAAGTAGGGGACAAGGAGAGAGAAGGAGAAAGGGACAGACAGGGAGTGACAGTATGTGAGAGAGTGTGTGAGTAAGAGTGTGACAGACAGGGAGGCGATGACAGGTATGAGAGAGTATGGGTGTGACACAGTGGCACCAAGCCCAAGAGGAGTGACACAGGCACCCATAGGGGTGGGAGACAGAGGCCACAGGCAACAGGCTGCCAGCCCGGGGCAGGGTGCACAGGCATGGGCCCTGCAGAACAGCATGCACAGCCACACACAGCCTGGTGGGCCTGTGGAGCCGGACACCCAGGGGGACAGGACTACAGGGGCCATGGCCAGTGCAATATTTCAGATGGAGACCATAATGAGGGGTGTGAGGAGGCAGGACACCGTGGCCATGGAAGGGCCCATCGGCGCTACACCCGGAACAGGCGGTACCGACCCTGCATCAGCTATGAGACCTACACTGACACTGAGATCGTGGGTCGGTACCAAGTGAACCGAGCAATTCTGAGGCAGCTCTGTGAGCTGTGCAGTGAGGAGATGCAGGCACCCACTAGACGGAGCCACACCCTGACAGTGGAGACAAAGGTAACAGCTGTCATGTGTCTGCTTGCCACAGGCACTTTCCAGAGACCAAAAGTGGACACCACAGGCATAACCCCAGTTGGCCGTGTCACAGCCCTCACACAATTCCTCAATGCCCTGCTACCACATGCTGTGGAATACATCCACTTCCCCAGTATACAGGCAGAGCGTACAGCAAACATGAGGAGTTCAACAGGGTAGTACATATGCCTGGCATGCTAGGGGCCATCAACTGCACCCATGTGGACATCCACATGCTACCTGGCCCAGAGGGGGTAGCCTACATCAACAGAAAGGGCTACCCCGGTATCAACTGCCAAGTGGTGTGTGATGCCAGGGGGCACATAATCAATGTCTGTGCCACACACCCTGGGGGGCACATGATACCTTCATCTGGCACAGCTCAGCACTGTGCCACAAGTTCAAGAGTGGGGACATCCCCACTGGTCACCTAGTGGGTGAGTATGCCAAGGCCACCGGAAGCTGGGTACAACAGGGCATGGGAGGGTGGCAGCCAGGGTAGGAGTGCTGCAGAGTGCAGCTGGGAAGAACAAGGGGCACAGCAACAGAGGACACCAGGCTAACCATATCTCCATCCATACAGGTGACAGTGGCTACCTACTCTGGCCCTGGCTGCTCACCCCCTACTGGCGCTCATCATGCCCTGCGTACGAGCGGTACAATGATGCACACATCAGCATGCGGAACATCATTGAGCGTGTCTGTGGTCTGCTGAAGGCACGATTCTGTTGCCTGCACAGGTCTGGCGGTGCCCTACAGTACAACTCCTCAAAGGCCTGTGGCCTATTCCTGGCCTGCTGCGTGCTGCACAACATGGCCACTGACCGTGGATAGCAGTTGAGGTTGAAGAGGGGAACAGCAGTGGGGATGATGTGGCCAACGGGCCATGCAGTGGTGGGCAGCCCCCCTGGGTGGAGGGATTCCCAGATGACAAGGATGGCACACCAGTACTGAGATACGGTAGCTGAGGAGCACTTTGGTGCACACAGGTAGGTGGACAGGCACCCATGTACAGGATAGCCACATTGGCAAGGCACACAGGCATGTGTGGGCGTGTCCTGCGGCCTGCACAGATGGGCGGGGGCAGAGGTGGGCATGGAGCCATCCCACATGGCCACACACACAACAACGCCAGCACAGCACACCCACACACACACACACACACACACACACACTGGTGCCCACAGGCATGCGCCAGGGTGCTAGCGCCTGGCATGGATCAGACACAGGGCACTAGTGCACATGTGCATCTGGTGCTGTGGTGGCATCATCATGCACACGCCATTCAGGCCAGTGGCCAGACAGGTGCACACACGGCCAGTGTGTGGCTCAGTCCACGGATGCCATGGCCATGGTGCGCATACACATACACACACACACACACACACACACAATGCCCATGTGCACACAGGGTGGCGGCAGTGGACTGCAGACAGGATGGCAGGACACATCAGGTCCGCGTGTGGACACACAGCCACCATGGACATGTGGACAGCCTCGCCACAGCAGCCCAGCATACCCAGGCTGTGCAACAGCCACGGGGGTATCTGCAACTGTCCCCCAGGGGTGGAACTGTGGGATCGCGACCATGTCCTCACAGGGGTCTGCAGGCTCCTGAACAGGCCCACTCTGGGCATGCCTGGGATGCCAACAGTGGAGCCCAGCATCGACACCAAGGGAGTCATCCAACGCCGTGTCCGCGGAGTGACATTGCACTCTGGCGGGGTCTGCAGCAGCCATGGCAGCCAGTGGGGCAAGGCTGACTGTGACCACTGTGGCTAAGCAATCCAGGGCTGTGGTCATGTCCTCCGCAGGCAATGTATGGCCTCCTAGACCTGTGCGATGCCCCTTTGCACTGCTGGCTGCCTGGTGCACCTCTGCATGGAGTGCATGCACCCCAGCCATGAGCAGCACCTGTTGGTCCACAGAGGCCCACAGCAATCGGGTGTGCTCGCGCAAGGGGTCAGCGCCCTGCAGTGCATGGGCATTGTGCTGACCCACCAGTGGCATACGACCATGCTGCACAGTCCCCTGCTCAGGTGTGCCCTGCACAGCATGGTCCCCTTGGGGCTGCTGACTGACTGGCGCACTGGCAGCGGATGCTGCACCTGCCCCCCCAATGTCCCCAGCCATCTGCCGCAGCTTCCCCTCTGACCACTGTGCACTGGCCAGCACCTGTGTGGCTGTACCACCACCACCACTGCCCCCCAGCACCATTCTGCCATCACACACAGTGGTACCAGGGTCAGTGGTGGGCGGCTGACCCACTGCCAACAGGCCACTGGCCATGCTGCCAGGGATGGTGGATGGTATGGGTGTCTCCCTCTCAACAATACCCCACTGTCCAGGACAATGGTCACATCATCATTGGTGTCGGTCCCGCCCAATCTGTGTCTCCGCACACTGCATGCTATGGCTGGCATCCCACCAGAACACAGCCAGGTCCTCATCCGCCACCATGCCCAGGTCATCCAGCCTGATGGCGGTGTTGCTGCAGCCAATCAGGCCCCAGACACCAGTGGATGGTCCTCCAGGGTTGGGCATGCCCCGGCAGTCACCGCCGACCCTGCCACTGCATGCTGGCATTCCGGTGCTGAAAGGAACACAGACGCGTTAGTGCTGCCGATGCAATGGCCACCCCCATTCACCACCCCCCACCACGATGCTGCTATACCTATCATGCAGTGATGGGCTCCCACCAGTCTGGAAGCTACTCCCCAGGCACACCCTTGACAGCCACCAGCTCCTCCTGTGGTGTGAGCTGTGGCATGTCAGCCTGGCTCCCACTTGTGGCTGCCCTTGCAGCCCGAATGGCCACCACCTTCTCCTTGATCTGATGCTTGTCGGTGCCCACCTTCTTCTTGCACTCCTGTGCAGATTGCTGGTGGCTGCCCTGCTGGTTCACAGCCTCCGCCACCTCCTCCCAGGGTGCAGCCCTGGCCTGGGGTGTGCCAGTTGCGCCACTCAGCAGAGGCTCCCTGTTGCGGTAAGCCTCAATCAGGGCATCCGCCTCTGCCTTCATAAAGTTGGGCCTGTGCTTGCGTGCATGCCCATGCTCCTCTCCCTCCTCACGTTCAGACATGCTGCTACCTGTGGACAATGACATGGGGTTAGTGGCAGCAGCAGCCACCAGCCAACCATCCCACTGTGCTGTCTGTCCCTCGGTGGGTGCAACTACCTCGGATGATTGCAATACGGTCCATAGCCTGTGCAGTCCTGTGACACCTTTCTAGTGCATCGCATGCAAATGGGCTGATACGCAACAGTAATGAGATGCTAATTCCCCCAGTGCACTGAGGATAGCCTGATGAGCTAATCTGCATATGCTGGCTGAATATCGCATTGTTGTGCCTTGTGCAATGGACTTCCACTGGCACAAGTCATGGCGCAATGCTGTGCTGTGCACAGTGTGCCCGTCACCACACATGTGCCATGGCATGTACCACCGCCTATTGCACAGTGTGCGCGCAGGTGCGCTTTGGTGGCCATTGTGCAACATGCACTATAGGGCCTTTGGTGCCCATATGCTATAGGGCCTATGGCACTGGGATGCTATGGGGCCCTGGCACTCGGGTGCTATTAGACCCATGGCACTCGGGCACTATAGGGCCCATGGTGCTCAGGCACTAAGGGACCTATGGTGCTCAGGCACTATTACACACATGGCACTGGGCGCTATAGGCCCATGACACTCGGGTACTATGGGGCCTATGGCACTCGGTGCTGCCATAGGGCCCATGGTGCTCAGGTGCTATGGGGTTTATGGCACTCAGGTGCCACAGGGCCCATGGCGCTTGGATGCTATAGAGCCTAAGGCACTCCAGGCACTATAGGGCCTGTTGGGCATGGTGCCCTCAGGTCCCTGTTGCACAACATGCATCATGGCGCAATAGTGCACATGTGCACATTGCCCATGTGACCCTACCCTGCCCTATTCCCCAGGGACCTCACCCCACATGCCAGTGTGGACACCCATGCTGCACATCCCTGGGGATGTGTGATTGCTACAGGCAGCGCATCTCTGGGTGGTGTGCATCCGAGGAACACGTGGAGCTCATGCACTACAGGGCACCATTTTGAACTGCTACATTGCAGAGTAAGCATGCCACAGTGCACAGTACCCTGAGCATAGAACTGGAGCCAAGTAGAGTTGGTGAACCTGGTGGTGCAGGTGAAGCCCCATGCTGCCAGCTTATTTGGGCAGCAGCCCCTCGACAGGCCCAGGACAGAGGTCTGGCAGGATGTGGTGGATGGCCTTGAACAGGCAACTGGTGTGTGGTGCAGCAGGGAGCAGTGTCACCACTGTTATGGGGACCTGATGAGGCAGGACCCAGAGAGGCTCAGGTTGCTGCAGGCGCACGTCCAGAGGGGGGCTGTTCCATGGCCAGGTAAGTGTGCTCTGCCTGTGCCTGTGCCCATCCAGTGTTCCATGGGGCTGGCAGGGCTGCATGCCATGCCAGGAGGGGTACTGTCACTGTGTGCTCTGTGGCCTGGCATTGCACGTCACTAAGTGCACTGCGCGACTGCCCTGCAGCTGTGCCAGGCTGTGGTACACTGTGCTTGGGGTGAGCTGTGGGCTCAAGGTGTTGCTGTGTACTGATGTGTGCTTGTTTGTGTTCCTGTCCTGGGCTCTGAGGACCGTGGAGAGCCAGGGTGGCAGGGGGGCCTGGCAGGCTACTGCAGGCTGCTGCGGGCCCTTCAGCTGCAGCTGCAGGACCAAGGGGTGGAGCTGCTGGACCGGTGCACACTGCACCATGGCAGGCAGGTAGGCACTGTGCATTTATACATTGTTGTGCAGGGTGGTCGGCGAGGGTGGGGGTACAGCCTCGGCCCCCTGTGTGCTGGGTCGTGGCAGCTGTGTTCAGCCTGCGGTGTGTGTGGCACTGTGGGGTGGCCATTGCACATATGTGACAGCTGTTGGTGGGCTGTGGGTGTGTCCAGCTGCCACCTGTGCCACTGCGGTCCCACCGCTGCACCATGACACCTACCTGCCACTGTGCTGGAGGTTGGCCCATGGGCAGCAGTGTCCAGTGCTTTGCATAGCCATGGCATGCCAGGTCAGTGGCAGTTGTAGGTCCACCCACTGCTGGTGGCCAAGGTGCCACCCCAGGGGTGTGTGCCCCCGCTGTCTGCTGTGCATGGTGGGTGAGCTGGGGTGCCCTGGACATGCACTGATCACCTGTTCCTTCCTTTGCCATAGGTGTCCAATGGAGTGTTCGACAGCCACACTACTGCCACCTCCTGTGGTGAATCATTGCAATCACCACCACCACCCTAGAGGCAGCAAGGCTGACCAGATGGCTCCTGCTGTGGGGGCAGTGCAGGGGTCAGTGCCAGGCAGTGGCAGGACATGGCCACCCATAGGGCCTGTTGATCCTGTTGATCCTGCTGATCCTGCACCTGACCACCCTTCCCCCCTGCCTTCACCTGTCCTTTTGTATAGTCCTGTCCCCAGTCCCCAGCCGTCCCTTACCTACCCTGTTCCTGCTCTGTACATAGTTTCCCCTTGCTTTGTTCCCTGTTGTGTATTATATATTGTTATTTAATACAGTTTTATATGGTTACCCATCTGTGTCCGGGTCTGCTTTGCGGATGGCGAGTGGAGCCATGCTACAGTGGTGTGGTGGGTGGTTGTGTGGTGTGCCTGTGTTGTTCTGTGGGCCATGCTTGGTAGTGTTTTCCCATTAGTCAGTGGCTGTGCCCTGGGGTGGCCATGGGCTGGCTGTTTGGGCTGTCTGGTGTATGTGTTGGGTGTCATGTGCAGGGGTTTGGCTGGCTGTGGACCAGGTGGGTTGGGGCGTGCCGTCCCAGTGGGGTGGCGTCGTGGCTGGCCACCCTTGGCCATTGGTGCTGCCTTTCATATGTCAACCACTCTGGTGCTCATGGATGATGGTTGGCTACATGCCCATGCTCCTTGGGTGGTGTTCCAGTGTGGGCCAGCTGTGCCTCTCAGCCTGGCTCCACCACTTCCCCAGTGGCCACCACCCCTTCCCTGGTGCCTTTCTCCCTGCTGTGCCTATGGCTGGTCCATTTGTGCCTTGGTGCATCTTCCTCGGCCCCTTGTGCATCCATGGTTGCACTATTGCGCATGTTGGGTTGCTCCTTGGTGCACCTCTGACTGCACTCTGGTGCATCCATGTGATATTCAGTTGTGTTGTGCTGGCGAACGTCGCCATGCGCAACCTTTGAATATTGCACTCATTGCACCATGGTGCATTGGATTAGCACTGCGCCGGCCTTGTGCTGACGTCTGGTGCATTTCTGAATATCTCACCCTAAGCATCCAGAGTTCTTTTTGTGGAATTTAACATTCACAATGCACACATAACTACGTCATTTGATAAGCTGGGCTGAGCTTTTTGCAGTCCTGCTTTTCCTCTCTGAGTGACTATTTTGCCCCCTTCTCTCTTTGCATAGCCAGATTGACTCAGTAGAATCACTGATTCCACTGATATTCTCTTTGTTCTGTACAGTGACAAAATCCCTTAATATTTGAGTCATCTACTTTTTTCCTATCCTGCTGAAAGAGACAGAATTCTTCCTTCCTGGTGCCCCAGACATTGTCTTCTCCCCTACATATTTTTAAGTACCTCTAAGTCCCAGACTTGCATGTACATCAGACTCCCTGGATCATCAATTTACTGGGTGTGATCCTTCTATATCCCGCATTCAGGTATGAATTGTTAGCATCCTGTGCCTCCTTGCTCCAACTGAAGGTCTACCACTGGTGTGCTACCCAGTTCAGCCGTCCATTTCTTGGTGAAACTATGCATCTAACTCCTGAACTTGGTGACCCCCTGCACTGCCTGCCTCTCATACCCCCCACTCCCCAAGCAAGCTTCAGCTTAGTGTGTCAGAAGGAGAAGGAGATATGACTCTGTGACTGAAGGAGGCAGCGGTATGCTACGTGCTCACTACCACTGAGGAGGAATGGTGAGAAGCAGGGAGACAACGCTAGTTTTATTTTTATAAAAGGTAAGCCAGCATTGCTTACAATGTTTGTCTCCTTTCCAGAAGAACTTATTGTGTCCCCTGGTCGTGTGGTTCTCTCCCGTTTCTATCTGCCTCTCTTTCAGAGTGAAGCCCCACAGGAGAAAATAAAAAAGTTTGAGGGGGAGTACAGAGAAGGACTACCCGTACTGTGAGATGACCACCCAGAGTGCAGTGTGGTCTTGAGGCAGGGGCCCCTCAGAAAGGTTAGAAGTGGGAGAAGAAATTGCACCAAAGGAATGGAACTGTCAGTCAGCATGGCAGGGTGAAGAAGGAACTGACTTTACAATAAAGAAAGAAAAGTCCTTCTTGGCAGCCCTGTGGCTTTTGTTTATACTTTCAAAAAGGACTTTTGAGATAGATAAGTTAAGTTGAAAGCCAGTACTGCCCGTTTATGTTTTCTTTTTATTAATTGTGGGTAGTACTGAATATTTTACTTTTAGAACAAATGAGTGTAGAGGGACGAGTTGGAGTTGGAGCACTCACTATCATTTGTTTTAGCACTTTTATTACGTTTCTCTTTCTTTTTTCTCTTTTTCTTTTATGGGGGAATGTGGGTTTTTACGTACTGAACATTTGTTTTCAAGAGGGGAGAAAAGAGAAAGGAATATTTAAATAAAATGGTCTGGATGTCTTTTAAATTTTGGTGCTAGTTGAACTCTGCATCATAAATCAGCTGCTAATGATTTGTTGCTTGGGGGCTCATTTAGAATAATTGTTTTAGACATCTGCTCATGGAATCTGAAACATTTGCTCATTTAGTCTAATTGTTTTAGTACTTAAGACATCTGCTCGTGGAACCCAAGACATTTACTCATGGTAACTCCCTAAGTTTTTCTAAGATGCTGAAATGAAGTAATAGCAGGTGGTGTGCTATTTGTAGCTAATTCTTTTTAAAGTTTTAAAAAGCTTTATACTTGCTTGCTTTCAGTTCTCCGTGTCCCGTGAGTGCAAGGTGTTTTATTTCTGATTTTCTTCTGAGTTTGAATGGTATTTTGTTTCTTGGTTTTTGACTACCATTGCATATTAGCGTAGTGACACAGTATTGACCTGATCCCTGGATCTAAGGGATAGTCTCTGTGCTTCTGACCAACTCATGGCTCATTCTCCATATGAGTGGAAGAACTTGAGGCTTCTAATTTGCCATGCGGTGAATAGTATAATAAGAAGGAAGGGCAGCTGATATTAATCAAACACGGAGGAATGAAATGTTGTAATTCTAAACACAGCCACAAAAGTAAGTCTTACATGGTATATGTTTTGTTAAATGGCTAGAGAGAAAGGGATTAATAGGAATAGGTAGTTGCCAGATCACATATTGGAAATATGAGGTCTGCTGTGATTTTATTTTTTTCCTATTTCTTTTTTTTTTTTTTTTTTCGTCTTTTCAGTGCCTTGTAAGGGATATACAAGGGTTGGCCCTGGGGAGATTTCTGAAGTACTTCATTCATCCTGGTACTTAAGATCCCATTCTGCTAGATGGACAAATTGGACAAATACTGGAAAAGGGAATAGCAAGAAGAGAATAATTAACAGCTGAAATCATTCTGTGTGTACACTTTACATCTTTCATTTAGTAGAGACTGTTTAAAGAAAAAGGGAAGGGGAAGAGAAGAAGGAAGATATCAAGAATTATTGGACTTAGAAGTGTGGACTTTTGTTTTATTTTAATTTCTGTAGTCAGAACAAGTGGCCCATGTATATATTTTGAGGAAATAACAGATGCTTATGTGGAAGGGGTGTCTTTGGGAAACAATAGTTATCTGTACATAAAATCAATGTTAAACGCTCCTCATAGTGTGCAGGGGATTGGTCTCTGCATTGTGGGAGATATGAAGAGAAAAAAAAACAGAAGTAAAGAAAAACAGAAATAACATGAGTAGCAAAGAGAAAAAATTACTAGTTATATAATACGCCAGAAAACCCAGAGAATTTGTTGGGAGAGAAAAGGAACTAAGAATTCAGAGCCCAAAATGTCAATTTTAACTTCCTCACCAGTTAAGGAGACAGTTGATATGCAAATGATAGAGCATCCATTAATAAAACAAATTAAGGATTTGGAAAAAGAGAAGGAGTATGGTTTCTTTCAGGTTGAGGAAATTAGTCAAGAAGCAAGTAAGGAGATTAATGAATGTAACACTGAGAGTCAACTTGAAGTAGAAACAAAGGGAGGGTCTGAAGCTGATTCAGGACAGGAAAACGTTTTTGAAGAAAGGTTCGATGTCCTGCCTGAATCAGTTTGAGGCCTTTTTGTCTCCATATACTGACAGATTGTTGTTAAATCCACCTTCTATGTGTCCCCTGACTTGACCCATATATGGGAAAGTAAATAAAAAAACTATGAAAGCTCACCTTTCTCCTCTTTGATAGGAGAATTCAAAAGAGAGAAAGCAGCAAAAACATATGCCAGGGTAGTAAAGGGGCATGACAAAATGGCTGCAGAATTGGGAGATAGATACAGTAATACACTGGCAGAGAAAAAAGCAGATATTGTAGAGGGGGGATAAATTATTAACAGAGATATTGACACTTTTAAAGAACAACCAAAAAAGGATACCTCTGAAGCAGATAGGTTAATTGAAAATAGGAGTACAAAAAAAATCAATAAAAGAGATAACGTAGGCAGTGGGAAGAAAAGAAGAAATTGAAATACAACAATTAGTTAAAGCTAAAGCCAAAGAAAGAAGAAAAAGGAAGGTTAAAGGAAAGGTGATTAAAGAAAAGAATAGAAAAAAGGAGGGCATACCTCAACAAGAAATAAAATTAGATGGTGAACAAGGAATAGGAAAGAGGAAAATATATTTAGAAGGAGATGACGGGATCTTAATGCCAGTATATATGTCATCTGAGCTGGTGGAATCAAAAGATCAGGAGAAAGGTAGACAGATAGGAGTGGAAAGAGATGGAAAATCAAATAGTGCTAGTGTAGTATATGTGGAAAGAGACTTTGGAAAAGATAAGGTTGGAAGACCTGGTGCAGGTAGTTGGCAAACAGATGCAGATATAAAAGAGGAGAAAATCAGAAAAGGGTTAATTAACCCAATGGTCTTCTTTAGAGGTATCCCAAAATGAAAGAATGAAAATTTAGTGACACTAAAGATTGCAATATTTAACATCTGTAAAGGTCTGCTGGGGAATAAGTTTAAATGGACAGATATTGCATCAATATATAGATATCATACAGGGAAAGAGAAAGGATAGGTTTGCCTGGTCACTCAGAAGAGTAGTACAAGGCAGATGATACTGGATGTGAATTTAGAATTTAAAAAAATAGGAGTAAAAGCAGAAACAACTATATGTGAGCAAGATGTGGGTAAGGAAGAAAATAAAACAAACAAGGAAGATACTGAGTTAAGAAAAAAGTGAAAGGAGGTTTCCACAATAAAGTGCAGATCCAGAAAAGAATAACAAATTATTTGGAACTTTTGCAAAAGGAATATTTAACTCAGGATTTTGGACTTCAAGGGACCCCAGAAAGAACAATTAGAGGAAGGAAAATTGGAGGCCCCGAATAAACAGTAGCAGCTTAATTTTGGAGAGTAGGTACAGTTGTGTAGTAGGTCTGTGTATTGGGCCTATGTAAGAAATAAGTGGAAATAAATTCTACCTACTGGAACCAGAAGTTTTACTGAATTGACAGAGGCAGAAAAGGAGAGACACACCCCAACTGAAAGACAGTGGTCTGGAAATTATTTCATGGAACATTGCAGAGTTGGGGGGTAGACTGAAGAATATTGGATGTTAGAAAATGGGCTAAAGAATCCGAGCTTCCCGATTGGCTAGGACGTGATCTCAGCGGGCGGGTATTTCCTGATAGAGCCCGCTGAATAACAAGCTCCCATTCGGGGTGCCCCATTACTTGGGATATTGTTGGGCACCCCAAATTTTGAAACGGAACAACCGCCATGTTTCTCGCTTCGCTAACCCCGTTGATCGTCCGGTCCCCCACATTCCTCCGGCTATTCTCCAGTTTGGTTCCACTGCCTTGAACCAAAGTGGCATTAAACGTTCTGCCTAATTTTGAACGCGGTCACACTGTTTTTTACCTCATTAGAAGCAGAGTGCGCAAGGTGATCTCGACGATCAGCGCAGACTTCATGATTACAAGTGGCCCATGGCCGCAGTTCGTGGTGAAAAAAATGTTCACCTGCCTGCACTGGTATTCTGCTATAAAATTTATTTATTGTACTTACTTTTTCCCCCATTAGTTTGAACATGGTCGCAAGTTCTTCTGCAGTGGGCACTGACAGAGGCGGCGGTGGGGGGCGGGGAGCAGATCTGGAGAACAGTGGCTCGAGTAAACATTATTTCCCTCAGGCTGCTTTGTATCTCCCTCCTGCTGCCATGTTGCTCTCGAACATGTAAAAAAAACCTTTTAGAAGACTCAGTCTGCACTTGCTAGTTTTATGTGCCAGCCTTGCACAAAGTCACGCACGTAACTTCCACAGATCAGCAGTGAAAAATAAAAACACTCTTGCAGGAAGGCTAACAAACTGGTACCTATTAGGAACAACTCATATTTAAGAGCTCCCCTAGTGACAACTAGCGATTAGCAGCAGACAAACTGTTACCACCTGTACCTGTAACTATGGCAATCACCTCCAAAAATGCAGGGAGGAACTATTTTATTACAAATCTTACTTTCAATAAATTTTCATTAACATTTTCTTATTAAACTATTTTTTGACAGTGCCCATTTCTAAGCATAATACCCTCCAGGGTGGGCAGTATTAATTAGACCTTCCAGGGTCCATAACACCTCCACCCGCGGTGTCGGGCCCCATTACGCCCTGGGTGGTCCGCATAGCACAATACTGCCCAATTCTGTTGGGTATTATTGCTTACGTGGAATGTAATTTCTAAATATCCAATAATTTTATTACAGGAAACTTGGGCAACTAACCCAAGGGGACATTTATTTGAGGGCTTTCAAAGCTGGTGAGTGTCTGCTCAGAAACTGTCAATGTATGGAAGGCCTTCAGGCAGAAAATGTGCACTGGTAAAGTTAGGCTTAGGGATAGAAGCAAAATGTGTGGTTAAAGATGAGACACATAATATATTAGGAATTGCTTTACTCAAGAATGGGAAAACTATGTGTATAATAGTAAAGGTATATATAGTTCCTAATGATGTGACAGCTAAAACTATAAGGGAAAAGATGAAAACTATTTAGGAAATTGTACTGCATATGCAATTACAATACCCAGGAATTACCATAATACTGGGAGGTGACTTAAATGCAAGAACAGAATCTTTACCGGAAGAATCTTGTAATAACTGGAATTTAGATGATGCTTTGGGATATCCTATAAGGTACTCTCAGGATCCTAAAATTAATAAATGCAGTCAAGAATTACTGAATATGTTGAAAAATACGAGTATGAAATTCTTAAATGGAAGATCAGTAGGAGACAGAGAGGGGAAATTTACCTATCTGGGTAAAAGGGGAGGAAGTGTATTGGACTATTTTATAATAGATGCTTATTCATTCGAGAAGGTAAATAGGCTGGAAATATTAGAACTGTGGGATAGTGACCACTTTCTATTACTATTACACTTAGCCCTGTCCCTCTCTGGGAATTTGAGAAAACAGAATATGCAAACTATGAATAAGGCTAATGAAAATATGTTTGCAATTAATAAAAAGAGAATAAAATGGACATTAGAAACACAAGTAAGGGTGCAAAAACTTATACAGGACATTGCAATTCAGCAAAGAAAAATATTAAGTATTAAATTCTTTGAGGCTGGTCTTGCAAGGTGTGAAGACCAGGTGGGACAGGTAAAGAATGAGATGGAGTACTTTGAGGGATGGGAGAGGATAATATTAACTGAATTAAAGAACACAGTACATACAGAAGTATGAGACAAATAAATGGTGTAAAGGGAGTAGCAGAATGGTTTGACAGAGACTGGAACAAGCTAAAGCAAGGATAGCTAAGCAAGGAAAAGATGCAAAAACAAAAGAATTACAAGACAGGATTGCCCATATTTATTTAAGACAAGAATACAGGGCTTTATTAAATAATGAAAAAACAGAAAAACTCAGATGCCCTTTGGCAGGCCCTACAGGAGTCAATGAGGAAAAAGACACAAAAACATTCTGGAATTTAGTAGCACATGGAATGGGGAACCTGAGATTAAATATAGAGGCGCACATCCTTCCTGAAGTATGGATAGCTCATTTTAAAAAGGTATTTAGAGTAGATCAAGAACCTACAGTGAAACTGGTAACTGGTAATAATGGAAAGGTAGAGGGAAATGCTAATGAGAAAGGAGTATGGTGTGACTTTACTATAGAAGATGTAGTTATTGCAATAAAAGCACAAACAAATAATTAGGCCCCGGTATGGATGAGATAGAGGCAGAAATATATCATTCAGACCCAGGGTGGTGGGCAGAACTATTGACGCTAATGTTTAATTATTTAGTGACGATAGAAAGAATTCCTTTAAGTTGGACTATGGGCTTGGTTGTCCTATGCATAAGAAAGGTAGAATTGATGAGTCAAGTAATTATAGACCAATTACACTATTAAGTATTACCTCTAAAAGTTCTGAGACTCCTGTTATCCAGACTGGAGACATGGGTAGAGGAAATTAATATAATATCTATATACCAGTCTGGCTTTATGCAACTGAGATCTACATTACATCCAATTTTCACATTGGTACATAAATAAATATGTGAGAAAGAATAAAGGAAAAGTGCATGCAGCATTCATGAGGCCAGCTTCTAGAATGGTTACACCTGGTGTAACAGCAGTTGCACCAGGTAGAATGGTGCAAGTAGCAACTTATGACAGCAGTTGCGACATGTGTGATTCTACAAAGTGGCCTGCAACATGTCACAGGCCACTAGTGCCGAACTGCAGTTGTGCCACATAAACTGCCTGTGACATGGTGCTACAGAGTTTACAGCAGCAGTTGCACACCATTCTAGAAGGGCAGCCACAAAGTCCTTACATCGGGATTCTAAAAGAACCCCCCAGAGGAGAATCAGCATCATAAGTTACACCAGCATTTAGCTAGTGTAACCTATGGCTGCCCCCCGTGGGTCCTGTAGACCCACCTACAGACATGCCAACATGCTGCCATCCCCCCACCCATGCCCTGAACCACGAGTCGCTAGCCACATATGCGGCAAAAAGCCAGCCCTGGTAGTCTAATGGCTCCCCCGAACTGTAAAATAATAATTACAGTCATCCCCGTATCCCTAGTAGTCTAGCAGACCTCCAAACTGTAAAATAATAATTACAGTGATCCCCGTATCCCTGGTAGTTTAGTGGCCCCCCCGATCAACATAACGTATAGTACACTCATTCTCTGGTAGTCAAGTGTCCCCCCATATCTGAGCACGTCTTCTCAGTATACGCTGATACTGGACTCAGTCGGTGGCTGGCCGTGGTAGTGAGAGGTGGGCTGTGCCAGTCGCTGGCTGGGGATGGGTGGGGGTGCTGGGTGGGCTGGCATGGCCGGCTGTGGGGGGCCACTTGACTACCAGGGAATAGGTGTACTATATGTTATGTTGATTGGGGGGGCGCTAGACTACCAGGGATATGGGGATCACTGTAATTATTATTTTGCAGTTTGGGGGAGCTGCTAGACTACCAGGGATACAGGGATCACTGTAATTATTATTTTGCAGTTCGGGGGAGCTGCTAGACTACCAGGGATACAGGGATCACTGTAATTATTATTTTACAGTTTGGGGGGCCACTACACTACCAGCTATATGGGGATCACTTTATTTTACAGTTCGGGGGGCCACTAGACTACCAGGGTAGGTATGCTTCTTTATGACAGTGTTGGGGGGACACTAGACTAACAGGGCTACCTGGGTATCTGCCGCATTTGCGGCTGGTGACTAGGGGCATGGGTGGGGGTGTTGACCGCACCACCCTACTGTTGTGGCTTGTGACATGCTCGCGAGGTACACCTGCAGTTCGGCATACCTCGCCGCATGTAACAAGTCATAGGACTTAACTGCGATGACCCTGCCCCTACTAGAATAGGGCGCATTGTCAATTGCGCATGTGCGGGTGACGCAAGTTGCGTTCGGCAGCAACTTGCGCCACCCTTCTAGAATCCAGCTCATAGACATTAAGTCAACATTTGACAGCGTTAATGGAAATCTGCTTTGGGAGAAGTTGGAAAGTAAAGGGATAGAGAAAAAAATTCTTAATATGATCAAGTTGCTCCATAATAACACTAAAATAGCGATAAGTCAGAGTAAAGATGGAGCCTGCATGGAACCCATGGAGATGAAACTTCCGGTCAGTCAAGGATGTCTGCTTGCACCAACACTTTTTAATATTTATATTGCAACTATAGTAGAAAAATTGAGAGAAGTTGAGACTTTTCCACCTAGAATAAAAAACTTGCCAATAAAAATTAGGCTATATGCAGACGATGCAATTACTCTCTCCCAAACACCATTGGGCTTAAAAAGAGCATTAGGATCAGTTATAAGTTCACTAGATGGACTGACCTTGAATTAAATATAGAAAAGACAAATATATTGGCCTTTGAGACTGGTAATTCAAAACCAAAAAAATGGAATATAGCAGATTAAAACTTTATGGAGGTAAATATATTTTGCTATATTGGAGTATGGTTTACTAAAAAATTTACTTGGAAAACACGTCTTTGTAAGATAAAAGGAAAGTCAACTAGAGCTTTGCAGGCAATAGGCAGATTTGCCAGTACATATGCACAAAATTCATATATGGCACAAGTTAGTTGTTATGAAGCAAAAGTAAACACACAACTTCTATATGCCTCAGAGGTTTGAGGTATTCTGTGTGTGACAAATGATTTGGAGGCAATACAAAACCAGTTTCCTAAAAATCTTTTGGGGGTATCTATGTTTATTTATTCATTATTTATTTAAAATTGGTGACCGAAAGGCACACTGAGCGAGCTGTTTCAGAGTAAGACCTGGGTACAAAGTAGTACAAGGTGGAGACAGAGAAATACAGCAAATATCAAGTAACAGACGGATAATATAGTATAGTACATTACATGGAGTTTGGTGGTGAGATTACACTTTCTGTTTGAACAGTAGAGTGGAAAAAAATGGATTCATTTCATTTCTAGACCATTTATTGTATACCCGTAGTGCTATGATTAGAGCAGAGACTGGAATGTATGCCATTAAAACTAAGACACAAAAAAGAGTAATGCATTTTTGGTTTCGAATAATCACTTCCAATGTACCTAATCTGAGCAGTCTATCATTTCTAGAGGACACTGAGGAAACATCCATGGGAACAGAGATGTGGACTTGTAAGCTCAATGATGTTTTAAATAAACTTGGTTTAGAAAGAAATTATATTCTGTATACACATAGAGGTATGTTATTATTTAAGAATTAGGCCATTCAAAGGCTGACTGATGTTGCGGCTGCACAAGATCTGGAGACTCTACATGATTGTGGAGAAGGAAAATATATAAAAATATTAAGAATATATTTTGATAGAAAAGTACCTCCAATGTTGTGATAATGCAAATCAGAGAAAGCTTTAGGTAAATTTCGGATGGAGTAAGTAAATTAGGGGATAAATTATAGGCTAGGTGGAGCAGTAGTCCCTACATAATTTTATTGTACTGAAAACAGTAAATGGGAAATACCGCGCATAATTTTTGAATGCCCTGTGTTTGATAAATCAAGGAAGAAATGGATCTTACCACTAAGGGAATGTCAAGAGGGAGAAGATGTGTGGGATAAGACTTTTAGATTATTTAAGTCCACATATGAACCAATAATATTTGCCACAGCAAAATTGGCACAATTTGTTATAAGATATGTAACTAGTATAAATGGCATTAGGTGGTGATAATTAGGTGGTGCTAAATATAAAATATCGTGGTTGCTGTAAGGATAGAAGTTATGTGGTTAAGATCTGTGCAGCAACTATAAAACAAATGATGAGGTTAAAGGGAAGTGAATGATTAACAAATGGGGCTGGATATTAAAAAGGGTTGTGCCATGCACAATAGGGTTGCACCTGCACAAGTCCGAAATTGTGCCATTCTGCCATATTCAGCAGGAGGCAGTTGCACCCCAAGTCAAGCTGAGCAACAGCGCAATGCTAATGAAGACATGCTCAACCGCGGAGGAGGAACCATGCATAAAGCAGGCTATGCAGAGTTGTGCAGGCGCAACCCCAACCTGCGTCTGCACAACTTTTGAGCAAAAAAAAAAAAGGAGTAAGTTGAGGGCCACCCACAGGTCAGCTGCTGCATTGGGGTGCAACACAGCAGCTGCCATATGGTGGCCCTAAATCTCTGTGCCCCTCCTGCAGCCCAATCGCGGGCATGTAGTAAACCCCCTCCCCGACTGGTCGATCGCAGACATAATTGAAGTAATCCCCCTCCCCTGACTGGCCCCAATTGCGGGCATGTAGTAACCCCCGACTGGCGTCGGTAGGCAAACCCATAGTAATTCCCCCACCCCCCCACTAGCCCGGTCAGCGGGCAGAACAGGATTCAACTCCCCAAGAACATATCCCTGGTGGTCCAGTGGACTGCGACCCGATCCGCGGGCATTGAAGTCCACCACCCCCAGATCCATGTACCCTGGTGATCTAGTGGCCCCACCCACCCCGCAGGCCCCACCACCCTCTCCCTCCGTCAGCTGGCGGGCGGCAGCATTCCACCGCCTGCCGCCCTGCCACCCGCCAACTGACTGTTGGTGGGGCTGCCGCCCATTGGTTCATAGCATAAGGCAATGGGCGTGCCTTCCTCTAAGGCAGTCCAGATATGTGAATAATTCATTTATTCACATATCTGGACTATCCTATCTGTTATAAGGCTGCAGCCATCTGGCTCTTGCTCGAGACAATAGAATATACAACCCTACCAAGCAATCAGTCGGTGGGTGGCAGGGGCGTGATGGGTGGGATGCTGCCACTGCCAGCTGACCGGGGTGCAGGGTGGTGGGAGCTCCATGGGTGAGTGGGGTGGGGGCCACTAGATCACCAGGAGTACGTGGACCTTGGGGGTGGTGGACTCTAATGCCACTCACTGGGCCTGGCAGTCCACTGGACCTCCAGGGATATGTTCTTGGGGGTTGAACTCTGCTCTGCCACGATCGGGCTAGTGGGAGGTGGGGGTTACTATGGATTGCCCACGATCGGGCCAGTCGGGGAGGGGTTACTACATGCCTGCGGTCGGCCCAGGTCAGGGAGGGGGGTTACTTCATACGCCTGTGATCAGGCCAGTCGGGGAGAGGGGGGATTACAACAGTTATGCCCATGATCAGGCTGCAGGGGGCATTGGACCCTGATGGCTGCTGCCTGGCAGGGTGCCAGGCACAAGTTCTCGGGGATCGGCACACCTGCATGCTAATGGCATGCAAATGGGGCCATAAATAGATGTAAATGGACCTCCCTGTGCCTTGCATGAATTATGGCCCCATTTGCATGTCACCTTTTGAATATCGGAAATTTGCACATGGCGCGATGGAACTTGCACCACCGCATCTTGAATGCTCCACTCTGACCACTTGCGGTGGCGCAAGTTCCACTGCGCCACGCACAGTGGCTGTGGCTGGGGGGTGATATTCAAAGGAGTTGCTCAATAGCGCAACTCCATTGAATATCGCCCCGGCCACACCCCAGTGCAACTATTTTGTGCAACGCAAGGGCTTGCGCCACAGAATGGTGCAGTTTGAATATCCAGCCCATGGTGTTTTTAAATATGTGTGACTTGTATGTCATCTTTTTATATGTAATACAGTGATATTTATATTAACAAAGTGATATTTTAATACATATGTTTAATAAATTTGACTTTGGCCTCTCATACCCCATGTCTTTATTTGAATCCCCTAAATATGGCTGAGTGAAATTAGCAAATTCAATTGTATGGAATTTTCATGAAATTTCACACTTTTCTACAAGACTTGAGAATTTAACTTTAAGTATAGATATTATTTAGCAATTTCTGGTAGCAAGCAATTAATAAAATTGACACACACAGTCTCCTAGTAAGATCTAAGAACCTGCCAAATGTAATGGCATTGTGTTCTCTAGTTTAAAAGTTTCCGGCATTTATACATTTTCAGTTTACATTCTTACTACATTTCATTTTTAAATGTTGCACAAGTTTGACTACTTTAATTCAGTCTCATTTAAAGCTGCAAACATGAACTTTGTCAGAAATGACCATGTGGTATAGTAGTTTAAATGTTTCAAATCTGGGTAAATTTGAAAATGTTTTAAAATTAGAGGGAAATAACTGAAATTTAAATTTTGGCAACATGTTTGGCAGGCTCAGTCCTATTTGAAGCTAGAAATCTGAAACTATGTACATATATAAATGTAGTGAGAACCTGTATAAACCTGTATACATGTAACACTTTATAACATTACAATGAATACTATTAAATTTACACTAAAATAACATAAATCTAAATTGTGGCAAAATGTCTGGCTACCTATAACTCAGCCCCTTTGAAGCTTGAGACTTAAAATGTGGTACACATACCCATGTTGTATGTTACTCTAAATCCTGAAACAATGGAGAAATTTGGATAGAAGAAATTTTAAAATTAGATCAAAATAACTGAAAATTAAATTTTGATTAAGTGTTTGGCCACCCATAACTCCTACCACATTCAACCTATGACTCTGAGGTTTGGTGCACTTATGTATGCCATAATTACCTGTCAACATACTGAATGTGGTGTCAGTTGAATGCAAACATTTAAGACTAGAGCAAAATAAATTAAATTTAAAAGTTGGCAAAATTCCACAGAATTTTCACACAAATTCCACAAAATTCCATAGAATCAGAAGAGTAATTCTGTGGGCATTCAAAAAGTGGAAGTTTATGTTCTGCACAGCTCTACAGCAGTGTTTGCTGGCATAGTATGTATTACTTTACTGCCCACAGGGTATTTCTTCTACCACAAAAAATAAATATCAGCAGAGTTTGCTGGCACTTTCATTGTTTTATTGCCTACAGTCTCGACTTGAGATAGGTATATCTCCAGGAAATAATAGTCAGTGTCTGCCTTCTCTTATTACTTTGTTGCCTAACCGGTACTTTTTCATTAGTCTACAAAAGAAGCAACAGCAGGGGTTTCTGACATGCAGTCTGAATTGTTTTATTGCCCACAGGGTATTTCTCCTACCATAGAAAATAAATAACAGACGGGTTTGCTGGCATGCAGTCCATATTGCTTTACTGCCCACAAGATATTTTTTCCTACCACAGAAATAAATATCAGTAGGGTTTGCTAGCACTTTAATTGTTTTATTGTCTATTGTCTTGGTTCGGGTTGGTTATATCATAAGGGAATAATAAAGACAGGGTTTGCCTTCTCTTATTGCTTTATTGCCTACAGGGTATTTTTCTTCACCTAAAATAAACAGCAGGGTTTGTGGGCATACAATCTGAATTGCTTTATTGACCACAGGTATTTTGTATAGTTCGAAAACAATACAGGAAGGACTGCCACTGTCAACATGTAACTATCTGATTGCTTCGCTGACTACCTTTTCTGGATGTATCATTTCTTCTGGACCCAGAAAAGCATGTAACTAATTGCTTTATTACCTACCTTATCTGGGTGCATCATTTTTTCTGGCACCAGGAAAAAGTAGGTTTTACTATTGTCAAGTCACTGTCTAATTGCTTACTGCCTACTGTGTGTGTGAGTGGGGTGTATCCTTTCTTCTGTACCCAGGGGTTTCACCTCATCACTAATTGCTTTATTGGCTCAACCTAGACAGAAACGGTTGAGGTAGCCTGTGTTACTGTTTGAATATTTTAGTGTGAATTATACTTAAGGTAAATAACAACAAAAGACAGTGAATTGTGACACAAGGTCTTTAATGTGGGAACACCAACAGTTGGCAAAGACCAAGATTCAGTTCTTCATCAGCCTCATCCTACTGTGAATGATAACATGTGCACAGATTTAAGGATAACTGATGATCATAGATACATCTTTCACTGATCAAACAAGTGACTCAGTATGTCAGATTAAAGGCCTCCTTACTACTTACAGCAGTATAACAATGGATGTTACCACTGAACAGTCTTCTATTTCCACTGAATCAGACTTGTCACAGTCCCTTACAGTTTCTGCAATTGCTGTTAATAATGTCTCTCCTGACCTTGGCAATAAAGAGAATGGCCCCACTCTACCTATGTTTAATTTCAGTAGTAAAGTAGTACTATTTTTGGAGGTAAAAGATATGGCTTTAACCATCAGTGCTACAAAGATTTCTATTGGCTGGAGTACAGCTGTGAAAAACAAAGTGCATTCTGCTGTGCATGTAGATATTTCATGCACGGGCAAGGATGTGCTGATGAAGCATTTACAGTTTGTGGTTTTCAAAATTGGAAAGAGGTACAGGAAAAATGTTGATAACACCTCAACTCACACTAATAGCAGTGCAATGGCTGCATGGTCTATATACAAGTGAGCAAATGAAATGGGTAACATCATTATACAGGTAGACAAGGGCAAGGTTGAGGATAGAAGAAGATAGTACATGAAGAGACTGGTTGAATTAACTCTACATTTGGGTTAGAGTTACCTCTCTGTGGTCAAAGTTAAGATAAGCAAAGGGTTAATATGAGGATAATTTCACAGAAACTACATTTGATTAAAAAGTTTGACAGAGTGCTTCACGTAAATGATTCCATCCCATCAAATGCAGCATATATCTTGGCAGTCTCAGACTGGTATGATGTAGTGTGTCACATCTTGTATTACAGATGCAATTTTGCAAGAAGCAAAAAATGCTACATTTGTATCAGTTTTATCTGATGACAGTAGAGACATTTCATGTCAGGAGCAAATGAGCATATGTGTGATATATATTCATAACCGTAAACATCTTAAATGTTTTCTGTGCCTTGTTGAAGTCTCAGAACTGGATGCAAGGGATTTATTTGCACTAATAATGAGACCTTAAAAAAATTTTAATTTTTGAGCCAAAAATTACTTTTGTTGCCCAAACATACAATGATGCAAGTGCCATGAGTGGCTATCTTAATGGTGTTCAGGAGCTTTTCAAAATGGACCATCCTCATACTGTCTATATTTATTGTAATGCACATAACTTAAATCTCACTCTTGATTCATACCAGTGCACTCCTGAAGTAAAAGACTTTTTGGACTTTGTGCAATGTGTACATACATTCTTTTCCACATCTGTAGTACACAGAGACAGACTGAAACAGATACATAGATACATACATAGATACATAGACAGTGTCGGCAGATAAGGGCCTATGGCCCACCCAGTCTGCCCATTTGAGCTTGTAAGTTCAGTTTGTTTTCCTAGAAGTCTGTTGCCCCTTACCCCTGACCTCCAGAATTCCTTTATGTCTATCCCATGCATTCTTAAATCCCGTGATTGTTTCAGCCCCCACCACTTCCTCTGGCAGGATGTTCCACTTGTCCACCACCCGTTCTGTGAAATTTTTTCTCATGTTTCCTCTGAATAGTCCTCCTCCAACTTCATCCCATGCCTCTAGTCCTGGAACATCTTTTTGCTTAAAATAAAATAGTGTTTTCCTGCACCCTGTTCCTCCCTGTAAGATACTTGTATGTCTCTATCATATCCCCTCTCCCTCCTCTCCTCCAGGGAGTACATGTTCAGTTCCTTCAACCTGTCTTCATAGGACTCATGATGCAATCCATGCACCATTTTGTTGCCTCCTCTGAACCTTCTCTACCCTGTCTATGTCCTTCGTAGGTATAGTCTCCAGAACTGTACACTGCACTCCAGGTGGGGCCTCACTAGTGTCTTGTATAGCGGATTATGACCTCCTTTTCCTGCTGGTGATGCCCCTGCCTATACATCCCAGCATCCTATTTGCTTTACCTGCTGCCTTGTCACACTGTTTCCTACCTTGAGGTCATCAGAGATGACAACCCAAGATCCCTTTCCTGCTTGGTGCATGCTATATCCTCACCCCCAACTGATATATTGTGCCAGGGTTTTTGTGCCCCATATGCATTATCTTGCACTTCTTTGCATTGAATTTCAACTGCCAAACCCTGACCATTCTTCAAGTTTCTGCAGGTCACTTCTCATTCTGTCTACACCCTCTGGTGTGTCTACTCAGTTACAGAGCTTTGTGTCATCAGCGAACAGTGAAATTCTGCCTTCTAGGTCCTGCGCCATGTCACTGATGAAGATGTTGAATAGGACCGGTCCCAGCACTGATCCCTGTGGTACCCCACTGGTCACTCTTCCCTCTGTGGAGTGACAGCCATTTACCACCACCCTCTGTGTCCTGCCACCCAGCCAGTTACCTACCCACCACACTACTGTCCTGCCCACACCCATATTCCCCAGTTTGTGTAATAGTCTTCTATGTGGCACAGTGTCAAAGGCCTTGCTGAAGTCCAGATAGGCCATGTCCACTGCCCTCCCCTGATCCACCTCCCTAGTCACCCAGTCAAAAAATTCAATGAGGTTGGTCTGACATGACCTCCCCCTGGTGAAACCATGCTGCCTTGGGTCCTGTAGTCCATTGACAACCAGATGTTCCACCAATCTCTCCTTCAGTAGTGCTTCCATGGTCTTCCCCACTACCGAGGTGAGGCTGACTGGTCTGTAGTTCCCCGCTTCCTCTTTGTTCCCACTTTTGTATAAAGGGACTACATCTGCTGCCCTCCAGTCTTTGGTACCTCCCCTGTTTCCAGTGATCAGCTAAACAGGATAGCCAGAGGTTCAGCCACCACCTCTCTTAGTTCTTTAAGGACCCTGGGGTGCACCCAGATACCAAAAGACATGGGGTTTGACAGAACATAGAAAGTCACAGCTTTGATGTGGGGATGTCAGAAAAGAGTGCCGAGAGCACTGAAGCATACTTATGAGTCCATACTCTCTTATCTGTCTGATTGTGACCATGACAATGGAAATGCACCCAAACGCGGGCCCTTGACAACTTCATTATGTCATTCAACACTGTCTTTTGTCTTTTCCTTTTTGATCTTGTTCTCAGATTCACAGAAGGACCCCACAGTCTACTAGAGATGAAGATCTGGATCTAGCCAGTGCAGGCATTGTAGAAGCATTTGTTGACACTTTGGTTTCACTCAGAAATTAGCATAAATGTAAAGAATTAATCCATGAAGCAACACTGTTCAGATGAAGACATGTCTATGATGTATCCATCACATAGCAGATCATCTTGATGAATGTGTAGTTGATGTGAGACTTAGGGAACAGCAACCAGTTACTTCAGAAACCAATTACAGAACTAAAATGTATTACCCAGTTGTAGACAACATGATTGCAAAAGTGAGGTGATGATTTTCAAAAGAGGCTCTAGACCTACTGAAAGCAGTTCAGGCTTTGAAACCAACAAGTGCTTTATTTTTAGATGAGGCAACACTAAATGTTTTGTGCGATCACTATGGAGTACAGCTTCCTGAAGAAGAACTGATTGTAGCACAGACATTTACAGAACATCTGCCTGCTGAAAACTGCTTATAGAACATCTCTTCATTGCTTGAATCACTGCTGCTGGCTGTGTTTCCTGGCATCCATCAATTAAGTACCATTGAACTTGTTATACCAGTCACTACATGTTTATGTGAACAGTCATTCTGTGCCCTTAAATGAATAAAAACATACCTGAGAAGCACAGTAGGTTAGGACAGACTAAGTGGTATTGCCACATTAGCAATAGAGGGTGAGGAGGAAAACTAATAAATCCACATGAAATCATTGACAGAGTTGCCAAATTGTCAAACAAACATGTTGATCTTTTACTTACTGCTGCCAGCACTGCAGAAAATTCCTGAATTATGTGACAGGATTAAATAAGTGCAGCTGTCTTGACTGCTGTCTTTCATGTGCAATTGCATTTCCATTTTCAGTGGATGAATATTTTATGTCTCTGTCTCTTGCACCCAGTCAGGTCACAACAAATACATTCACAAAAATATTTAATTCTTCAATCTGTTTTCTTTTATGTGTGCAAGTTGGGTAAGGACCTGATTAAAGAAACGAGGCAGTAAAATAATTCTAGAATACGTCTGTTCCTCATTCCCTAGCTCAGGTCTCCTGCTGTGTTTCATGGCTTCAGCTAGTAAATCTCATGCTTGTCTTGGTGGAGATTTCATAGAATGTGCTTCTAAAATACATAATTTGCCACCAGATTCTTCAAAATTTCTTCTGGGGCCCAAATCCCTGGCACCCTTTTGAAAAGTCACTGATGGGGACATGTGCCCCACACGCACTTCTAGAATCCTGCTGATGCCCCTGTTTATAACTTCTGGTATTCACTGGCAACTGCAATTTGCATTTTTTTAAAACAACTGTAAAGAAAACATACAAGAAATAATAGTAAACAGGATTTTGCTAGTAAACCTGTATCAATATTAATATAAAACGTGAAAGTGAAGTAGTTTGAAAGCTTCCTATAAGCTTTGTGTGTGCTTTATGACAACTATCAGCTACATGTAAACTATATAGTACAGCATGTGTAGCATAAAGTAGTGTCCATTAAATATAATCACCCATTGCCCATAATCTTCATGAGCAAAAACAATTAGATCACCTTCCTTATGGTCAATATTCATTGGTCACCCCACACTGACACCCTTTATTACAGCAATTATTAATTACTCTCTTTCTCTGAAACAGTACATTTCAGTAAAGATGTGTAGATTGTGGGCTATCTCCTCCAAGTTCCATCTATGGGATAAAACATTCAACATCTACTGTTTCCTGATTACCTGGAGAAACCCTGCACCCCCCAGGTTTGCTGCAGTCCAGTATCTCTTGCAATGGGCAGGAACCTAAAGGCCCTTAGGGTGGATGGCCACAGAGTAATGGAGTGTTAACTGGATGCTGTACAAACAGTGTAGTTCCTCCATCTAGCAGGAGCTGGCTGACAGCATTGGCGCCAGGGACATCCTACCAGGAAAGTAAAACAGTATATCACCCAGGCCAGTACCATGGGACTAACACAATATATAAAACCCCCACAGTTAACAGTTTGCTATACTCTATAGATTTACAACATAATAACATGCAATAAATGCAGAGAAAACATTACAGTAGATACAGCTTAACTAATAACACAGGGGTTATGTATGTTTATATGTATGAAAGTATTTATTTCAGAAGTTTTACCAGAAATTAATGTATTTATTTATTTATTTTACTTAAAAATTGGTAACCAGGAAAGGCACACTGAGCCAAGGCTCATTTCAAGGTGTGACCCGGGGGGGGGGGGGACATCAAGCAAATACAATAGAACAGATGTTACAAACAAATAAGGTGAAAACAACTGTACTGCAATTTGGCAAATGTGTAAAAGTTTTCAAGATACAGGTATCTGTAGCAAGACACGCTCTACATCCTGAAACTAAATCTAGCAGCTGGTAGAACATTACACTACAGAGAAAAGGGAGGCATAAAACTGGCCCATGGGAGGGGTCATGAACTGGGGAGAGGGAAGGGGAGGGAAAGGCAGGTTAAGTAGGGAGCTGACAGGTGCAGGAGGGTTAAGCAGGTGCTTGAGGGAGGGTGAGAGATGGAATGTAGAAGGGAGGAGGTTCCAGAAGGAGGAGAGATGATAGCAGAAAGCTGACTGCTCAGAGGAGGAGTGAGGGTGGGGGAAGGAGAATGTGTGGGGATCCTTGGAATGAAGGATGTTTGAGGCAGATGGAATGGCAGACATGAGAGTGGGTAGGTATGAGGAAAGACCTACTGAGCTGGTATTAGCTCATTTCTAGATGTGTGCTGGGGGAGGGAGAAGAGGAGTGAACAGATACAAAGCATGGTGTATAAAAATAATACAACAGTGAGGAAGTACAGTAAGTATAACAGCATATACAATTTCAAGAATGCTTAAAGAATAACATTCTCATACAGTAAATTACCAAATAGTAAAACTGTGGAATGGGCAAAAGAAAATAAACAGTAAGTAAACAACAAAATAGGAAAGGAAGAAATAAATGATATTAGAGGATGGGCACTACTAGTGTCAGTGGGTGAGAGAGGTGACTAGAGCCCACCCCAATCAGAAACAGCTGCAGTAGTGGATAGAGAAATAACAGAGGTGAGATTAGAGTGGAAAGGAAGGAGCAGAGCAAGTGGAAGGAGGAAGAGGGCTCCATAGTTTAGGAAGCAGAACGAGAAAGCAGCATGTGAAGGGAGCAAGAGGTAGAAGGTTGGAAAGAGAGGAGAGAAGCAAGATACAGGGGAGACAGTCAAACCAATATTTGGAGATATAGAAAGAACAGTGGGTAAGGCATTTGGTATAAAGAGAGGAGGGAAGGAGAGGGATGAGTACAGAGTACAATGGTGAGTACACTGTGGTTAGTCAAGGGCAAAGTGACAGAAAAAGGGAATCCAGTCTAACTAAAGTGGACTTTAGAGTAGCACTGTAAACAAGATCTCCATAGCTGAAAATAGGGAGAATTATCTTAGTGAGGATTTCTTTGCATGTGGGAAGTGGAAAGCTACTCTTTTTTCTGTATAGTGCTCCAAGTCTGGGGTGGAGTTTGTTGTCGATAGCATCCACATAAGCAGAAAAATCAAGGTGATGATACAGCTGGACCCCAAGGTACTTGAAGGAGGAAACATCTTCAATAGCAGCACCATCCAGAGTGTGAATGGAGGGAAGGGGTGACTCTAGCAAGCCTCTGCCTGGTGCCAAAAGTAGTAGAGACTGTTTTCTCGACACTGAAGGATAACTGATTTTCTCAGAACCAGAACTGGATATTGTTAAAGTCCAGTTGGAGCTTGTTCATGAGGTTGGGGCAGAGGAGTCAGAGGAAAAGAGTACCATATAATCTGCATACATATGAATGGACACAGATGAGCAGGCACTGGGAGGTCATTTAGAAAAATTAATTTAGAAACATTGAGAAAAGAACTGTGCCCAGGATAGACCCTTAGGGGACTCCTTAGTTGATAACGAGTGGAGGGGGAGAGGAGTTCCAATATGGACAGCTTGCAACCGGCCCTCAAGGTAGGAGCGAGCCACTCAGACCAAGGGAGCTGAAAGTTCAGCCCTAAGCTTGTCCAGAAGAATGAGATGGGCAACAGTGTCAAAAGCTTTGGCTAATTAGACAAAAATGACAGAGGTGACAAGGTCCTGATCTGTGCCAGAGAGGACAGTATCAGTGAACTGGAGGAGAGAGGTGGAAGTGAAGTATGGCTTTCTAAAGCCAGACTGGAAAGGAGTGAAGAAGGTGGTTGAGTCAAGAAAAGGGAAAGTTGGGAGGGAATAAGCCAGAGGACAAAGATAGGACAGAAGTGATTAGGGAAGAGAGGCACCCCTTTAGGAAGGAGAATGACAATAGCCAGCTTTCAAGAGTTAGGGACACAGGATAAGGAGAAGGAGAAAGAGAGAAAGAGAGGTTGAGGAGGTGAGTAATAGGGAGGCACTGGCAAGAGCAGAGAGAAATAGGAGTCCGGGGTCAAGACCATCAGGGCTACCACCCTGTGTGGATTTAGAGCCAAGAGGGCCTTAACAGCATCAGCAAGGGTAATGGGTGAAAATAAAAAAGGAAATGGGGGGCAGTAGGACAGGAAGAGGAGGAGGAGGAGAGTAGGAGGAGTCAGCGGGAAGACTAGAAGAGACAGAGGGAGAGGAGGAGGAAAAGAGGAGAGAACAAGCACAGGAGGTTAAAAAGGAATTCAAAGATGAGGCAATTGCAGCTGGGTCAGAGTTAAGAGTATTGTCCATCTAGTGAACAGGGAAAGGGACTGAGTCAGATGGGAGAAAAGTTCATAAATTACCTTCCAGAACTTAGAGGATAATTAAGGTTGTTCTGGAGTGTGAATGCTAAGTGTTCAGACTTACAAGCCTAGTAGCTTTAGTAAAGGGATCTCAAAGGGTCTAGTAATTAGTAAGGTCAAAAGTGGTGGTAGAGGACTTAGAAACATAGACTTTGACGGCAGATAAGGACCACTTGGCCCTCCCAGTCTGCCCATTTCCCTTCCTACTGGATAAGCTGCAGATTCTAGTTAACCAACAGTCTACTTCCTGCAACCTCTCACTACAATTGCCTTATGTCTGTCCAATGCATGTTTGAATTCCTCCACTGTTTCAGACCCAACAACCTCTCCAGGAAGGCGGTTCCATGCATCCACAACTCTCTCCGTGAAAAAGAAATTTCCTCACATTACCCCTGAGCCATCCCCCCTCTATCTTTAAATTGTGCCCCCTTGTTCTTACACATCTCTTTTTCTGAAAGATGCTACCCTCCTGGACTTTGTTGATTCCCTTGAGGTACTTAAAAGTTTCTATCATGTCCCCCCATCCCTCCTTTCATCAAGGGTATACATACTGTAGGTGCTCCAGGCAAGGTCACATGCATGGTAACAAGCCAGCAACTCAGTTGAGATCCATGGTGCGAAACTCAGATCCTGGTTCTTCTAAGGGGGGCATGATAATCCCAGACAGGCATAGATTTGAAGGTGAAGAATTTGAGGGCATTGTCCACATTACCAGCTGTAGAAATAGGGGAGCAGTCTATGGCTACCAGGTCAGTATGAAGGCTGGACAAATCCAGAAAATGGAAAGACCGGATACGGATGAATTTTGGGGGTGCTTTGAGATGATGAATCTTACACACACATTAGACCATATGAGGATAAGGACAAAGAAAAATGCATTTTCAGGAAAATGGTCAAATAAACAACAATTACAAATAATGGGTCCTATGCACAAATGTGTGGTTGCCTATGCGGAGGTGCATAGGCAATCCTACATTGGAATGCCACTCAACAGTGTCCATCAGACCCCTAGTGGCATTCACAGAATGTGATCAAGCCACTTGCACCTTCGGTGCCCTTGTCTGCCATGTAGCTACATGCAGGGGTGACTGGGGGAAGTGTCGGGGGTGTGCCCACACTCCACGCCATACACAAAGGCACATAGTGCAGAGCACAGGGGACCCAAGTTACGGCAGCATGTACCCTGCAGCAAATGTAGTGTGCACCCCCCCAAAAAAGATACCTGCCACCTCTGCACAGCAGGACAGGCAGACACAGGTCAGAGAAAGCACCATAGATATTGAATTGCCCAGGTACACCACTGGAACAGAACTATGAGACCCTGGCATTTGGAATGTCAGCATGCTAGGATATTTGATATGTATGCCTGGTACTATACTGGAAGGTAGTTATTACAATATAGTACAGTTACGTAAGAACTTACCATAACAGTAGCTCTTCGAGAGGAGCTCTTGCAGCAGGCCAATACCAGTAGGACTTAGCTACGAGCTGCCAGAACCACACAGAAGCTTTCTAGCTAGCAGTCTACCACGGCAGACCCCCTACCACCAACATCACCCTCTGATGTCAGCCTATCCTATAAAGGCAGGGGATCCCCCACACCCTCCTCAGTTCTCCCACCAGACACCCAAATTGGGCAGCAGAAGAAGAAACCTAGGAGGTTCACAAAGGAAAAAGGGAAGTAGAAAACCCTGCCCTATCCCTTTGTGGGCCTGCCTCCCTCTCACAGATATAAACGAACCAGCTCCCCCCCCCAGACACACACACACATGTGGACTGTGCCCACACCAGCTCTAGCGTGGCCAGGCTGACTATAACAGTTTGCAGGATCCTGTCTGTAAGAACAAGACATGAAAACTAGGCAAGACATAGAAAGGGATACCCACACAAAAACACAGAGCAACCTTCCCCTACCCAAACACACACACACACACACACACACACACACACACACACAACATGGACCCATCAGAACACCACCCTTTGGCATACCCATTGGTGGTCCCTGCAGGAACCACCACCTGAAAGTGAGGGTTCTGTATGCAAGCAGCAACAACTTGGCCAGGTGAACTGCAGTATTTTCCATCACCAGGCCCTGTCTGTAGGGGCAAGTAATGGGAGTAGCAGAATAAATGACAAAGAGTTTTTACTGTATGTGCATGTGGATATGAATCATAATGCACACTATTGGTTAAACACATATATTCATATAGGAGAACATCTCCCAGGCACAGTATGCACTGTCATTGTAAAACCATGCTAAAAATTAAAAAAACACATTTTTGAGCCCAGTTTGCATCCACATTTAAGAAAATTATGTTTTAAAAAAGCATGTTTGAATCACTTCAGGGCAGCGTGGTACAAATCAAGTAGCTAGGTGGCAAATGGCTACAAAAACAAATTGGTTTGGCTGTGCGATCTGGAAAGATACTGGTCAACTGGCAACCTGAACAAGAAGTGATTTTTGAGCCACTAAAAATGATAGCCAATAAAAATATTTATTTGGCTACCAGATTTTTAAAGTTAGTGGCCAAACTGACTACCAGCATATTTGATTCATCCACCCTGCTTCATGAGGCTTGTCTCATATGTGGTTTTAAGCCAACACAGTTTTTTAAAATCATGTTAAGTGTGGTGTTGACATAAACTGTGTAATAGACAGGTCCGGAATAAAACCTAAATTGCTGAGATTCTCACTACATGCCTTTGCATAGTTGTTATGCCAATGGGTTATCCAGTATAGATACACTAAACCATGTTAGCTAGACAGAGCTTCACAAGATCTCTGTGGATTACTGCCCAAGAGTGCCATAAGGAGTGGTAATCCTTGCACACGGCCTTTGGAAAGAGAAGCAATGTCTAGTTTTACAGGGAAAGTTGGATGATGCAGTAGATAGCAGCTCTGTGGGATTTGTCTCAACAACAGAATCCTATATGGTATCTGTACAGGCAGTCTACTCCTCTAGACTTTTGCCAAGGTTGCACCATTGCAGATAACTCCATTTTGGGAAATATTTAGCTTTCAAAACAATGGTGAGGGCTGGTATCTGACTCCCATAGGGGAAAAGGGAACAACTAGGAGTTGTCCAGATTTGCAGGCATGAAAGTCAAAAATTATTCTGAAGGAGTATTTAACAATGTTTCACAGAATATTACTATCCAAAAATTGATCCAGAATCTGCGCTCTGGCAACAATTTCGACTTTCTAAATATTCTAATGACTTCCAAACTTGAGCCAGTGAAAGTTTTTGACTTCCACCAAAAAATATCAAACTGTCTTTGGTACAAGTAGACTTACATGATGAATTTTTTTTATTACAGTATAGGGTCTGTGCATAAAGATGTTTTTAGCCTGACACACTGCAGAATATGACTATCAGACTCTTGCAGCAAAAGCTTTTCTTTTCCTTCAACTTGCAGTGGTGTGTGTGTGTGTGTGTGTGTGTGTGTGCAGTAAATGGAAACTTGTATTAAAAAACACAATTTGTGACTGTATGTATTGTCTTCTCTGCAATTGTCCAAGAGATTGATTCTTTGATACCAGAACCCAGATCAGCAGTGAGTTAAAAGGGCCAAGAATGTTCACTAGATTGCAACTTCATGCATGCAATTTTGCATTTGGCCCATAGGTGCACTGTACCTTGAACTCAAAAATGAGAGGAAATTATATATTGCATTTCGAGTTGCTGTTTTGGATGTATGTGTACACCATTCATACTGCACAGTTGCTACTTCATAACATTAGGAAAGATCTATTGCTGCCTGAACAGTGCCAGTTGATAAATTTCACCACCACCACTGCTGTTCCCTTATATTAAAAAAAAAGTCCATAAACTAACTTATAGGCCATGATCGGAGTGTAAAACTCACCCTTATGATCCAGAAAGGACTTGCAGACTCCAGCTATCTAAACACAAAGTGACAGAAATTGATGGGTTTTGATAAACAGCAAAGTTGAGCAGCCTCTGCACCCCCTGGCTGGCTGACTCCCAGGGCTACCAAATCAAAAGCCCACAAGAAAGCAGACCCTCAACATGTAAGCAATAATACACAAGGGGGTGTGCATTAGACATGTCTAATACATGGCTAGGGGCATAGTGAGGCACAAGCCCACAGGCCAAGTGTCTTCAGCCCCGGTTGTGCATTTGAGATGTCTAATGCACATTCCCAGAGTGACTAATTTTGCTTATAAAATGGGTGTTTACAAAACTATAGGTTAACAATTAAAATAAACATGCTTTAATATAACGAATAACTATCTGTGTTCATTTTTTGTTAAAATAGTTCCTCCACTTAGCATTTTTGGTTTTGCTAAGAAGACAATTGTCCTGATGTTGTACCTGCAGTTATAGTTTGTTTGGGCTTTGTAGTTTGACTCCTGCACCCCCCCCCCCCACCATATAAAAATCAGATAGAGTTGATGGTAATGTGTATTTGCAGAGACGTGCTGGGAGTGAGGCAGAATTCTCTATTTTTAGCTGATAAAGATGGCTGCAGTACAAGAAAGAGAGAATGCTGTCAGGACTGCTGCTTAATGGCATCAGGAGTGAGCAACGCAGATCCGCTGTACCGAGTAGAACCGAAATACTTTTTTTCTTCAACGGGTCAAAATTTAAATAATGTACAGTATTTAAATGTTAATACTCACCTTGAAGGAGCAAATGAGTGCAAGTGATTGTGGGGGTGGTGTTGTCAGGTGCTACAGCCCTGGTTGGGATTATGGCTATGACAATGATCGTGGCTCAAACCAGAAGAGCAGATCATATATTAGCTAACACAAAAATTATTTTACTTACAAGAATAACTATACTACTACTTTTCCATTGTGTGTAAGTAAGTTTTGATGTAGAGATAAAATGAAGCACTGTACAGGATATGTGGGCTAAGCGGGGTAGAAAAATGGTGGCTGTAATTTTTTGAAAATTCTGTTGGCCCACAGATTTCATTGCAGTCCTGTGTCCAGCTGGCCAGCACTTGTTTTTAGCTGTGCATTAGATACTTCTAATGCATGGCCAATTACCAATTAGGATGCAGGATTTTCTTTCCCCATTTTATAATACAAATATATTCATACTCCAAGAATAGCTGCACTGATCCAAAAAAATGAACAGGTTTGTATGAATGCATCCACCAGAGAAGCCCTCTTTTTTGTTGCAACTTAAGATGCACAATCATAAATTAATTTTGTCAATATACTCCTATGGGCTGATATGAACTACTGCACTCACCGCTGGGTCCATATTTCTTGAGATTCTTTAATCTGGTCTGGACTGAGCCTGAGTACTCACTCACCCCGAAATGGTGTAGAACTTCACCAGCTGTCAGGCTGTGAGTGTTTTCCATCACTGTTGTTGCTCTCTCACAGAGTAGCAGGTATATCTGGTGAGATTGTCTCCTCTGCCAAATCGGGGTATCTGCTCTTCTCAGGTACTCCAGTTGCTGCTCAAAATCCACTGTAGCTGCTGCTTGCTTCTGATGACATCAGTGATAGGGTTCCTAGACAGCCTCTATGAGCCACTGACATCATCAGAACCAAAACTCATACTGAAATGTATCCTTAAACTTGACTGAAATGCATGAAAGACTATGCATGACTGTAATATGATAATACAAGTTACACTTGGCTCCTAAAATAATCATAATCGTGAACACTTCTATTATGTTCATTTGATGTTGCTAGAAATGATTAAGTTACATTAGGTTTAATTAAATTACAAGTTATTTCTACAGTGCTGAAGGAAGAAAGCCATGCATGTGGTTTTATCTGGAACCTTCTATGCACACTGTATCCCAGAGCAGTTTATAAGCCATGGACAATTGCATGAGTCACCAGCCTGTACCCTAGAGAGGCTGATAAGTAAAGGGTTAGTAATGAAAATTGGGGTGAGTAAATAGAGATAGAGTTATGCTCACAAAAGGTAAGTGACTTTCTCAAGTATAGACTGTGTAGAATAGTAACCTAAATACTGTGGTTCACAGCTGTGAGAGCTTTAGAAAGTAGTCTACAATGTCTCTGAAGGCCTTGTCTCATTGTTTGGTGTCATCTTTATGTTGCACACATGTAAACATTTCAAGGTAATAACATTCAGAAATGAAATGCTCAGCTGACCTGAATTAAGAAAAGACTCTACATTGACATAATTGGTGTACAAGGATAGACCACTTACTGGAACACAGTATATAAACAACAGCCTATCTTTTAAGTAGCCCCTACAGAAACACACACAAACACACATGCAAACTTGGACTTGCGGTACTTCATTTACCTGGATTCCTTAAATAAGAGATCTTCCTTGAAATTATGGCACTCAATGTAAATATGTCATTTGTTTTATGTCTGAATAATGGAACACTTTCTAGCAATGAACTGGCTTCCAGGACAGAACTAAATTTATCTGCACATGATTTCACAACAATTAACGGAGTCAAGGAATAATATGATGTCATTAAAGAAAGCGTGCTAACAGCCAGGCTGTACAGTGAGCAAGTTATTGAATTCTGCATTTCAATAACAGCAGCTAAACTGCCTATCATTTGTACCACTCCTGTCATTATTGATTTTCCTGTAAGAAATATGCTCAACCTGATTATTAGCACACTTTCAGTCTTTCTGGCTGTTAAAAATGAACACAGACTTGAACAGCCATATGCAGTTGAAATTTACACATTGCATACTGATGTCAAATAAGCAGGAAATAGCAAACTACAAAGCAACATCAAGAAAACGGGCAACTAAAAATATGGGAAGTTGAGAGGATGGTTGGCCAGATCCATAATGAGAGTGGCCAGATGGTTCAGGGCACCTCGGAGATAGGGAAAGCCTTTAACTCCTTCTGCAAGACACTTTATACTTCCGAAGGAACCCCCACTGAGCAGGAGCTTAACTCCTTCTTCACGGGAATCCCCCTCCAGAGACTGGGAGAGGAAGAGGCGGGGACCCTGGACTCACCCTTGGGAAAACAGTAGATACTGAATGCTATTAGATCACTTAATGGGGGGAGGGCGCTGGGACCAGATAGTCTCCCCATTGACTACTTTAGAACATTTGCAGCAATTTTGTAGACCCACTGTGTGATATGCTGGTGGAGGCTTGGGAAAGGGTGAGTTCCCCTCCACATGGTCTGCCACCATTATGGTTCTACCTAAGCTGGGAAGGATCCCACCTGGTGCACTTCTTACAGGCTTATTTCTCTACTAACAGCAAATTATAAAATCTTGGCTAAATTAGTGGTCACTAGACTGGAATGATTATTGCCCAGCTTGGTATGTAAATCAATCTGGCTTTATCAAGGGTGACATGGAAGCACAATATACGCTACACCCTCAATATAATATACAGGTGGAGTAAGGATAAGCATAAACATGGAGCGACTGTGATGGCACTAGATGCTGAGAAAGTGTCTGACCGTAGAGTGGGGTACCTCTGCAACTCTGGAGAGAATGGAGTGGGGGCCCACATTCATACAGTGGGTCTGTACTCTGTACACTAATCCACAGGCTCAAATAGTGGTAAATGGTACAGTCACCCGATCCTCCTGCTTAGTCGTGGGACAAGACAGGGATGCCCATTGTCTCCATCACTGTATGTTCTCTCCTGGAACCTCTAGTGGCATCTCTTAGAGTAAGCAATGAAATTAGGCGATTTAAGGGGGGAGGGGCTGAGCACAAAATTGCTATGTATGCAGATCTCTTGATGTATCTGCAGTCCCCTGCTCAGGACTTACCAGCAGTTCACCAACTCATGATTTCCTATGGAGCAATATCGGGGCACAGGGTAAATTGGACCAAGAGTGATTTACACCAGATTGGCACACTAGACAGGACCCAGCTAACTACAAACTTGGGCGGTCTACAATTGGTTAACAAATTGAAATATCTGGGAGTTGTGATCTTGGCACAAATCAGTTCAACATATACCTTTAATTTCAGACCCCTTCTCTCCAAGATATCTGAAGACTGTGAGAGATGGACTGCACTTACACTCTCTCTATTGAGGAGGGTGGGGGTTGTAAAGATGACAATATTACCCAGATGCCTTTACCTTTACCAATCATTGTCCATCAAACTACCTAGGGCCCACTTTAAGACCCTTGATTCAATTATACACAGGTTTCTGTGGCATGGGAGGAATGCTATAATTAAATGAACGGTCCTGAAGAAAATGCCCCGGGGGGGTCGGGCTACCACATTTTTAGGCTTATTACTGGGCTGCCTAGCTCACCTTTGTACCAGATGATCATGTTGATGGGGAATGCTCCTGGTTGAGGCATGAGGAGGAACTTATGTTGGACAACTTAAAGAATGATACCCTGGCTGTGGCATTGGGGGACACTTGCCCCTGGCATCCACTAACCCCTTTATGGCAATGACTTGGGATGCTTGGTTGGGGTCCCATAGGTACATTAAGCACCCTCAGTCTCAATCAACACATGTGAGCATTTTGTCAGGCCTACACAGCAGGGGACAGTGTTCTGTGCCCATCATACAGAGACTTTTGGATTGAAGGCAGCGAGGGTTAGTGGTAATCAACCAGATGTATAAAGGGGGCCTGATAAGAAGCTTCTCCTCTTTATGTGAGGAGTGTGGCATACACTCTGGGGACTTCTTCATTTACTTACGGGTGAAACAGAGATGGCTTCTGACCCAGGACATCCTGAACAGTTGGTCCCCCTCCTCCCCCTTTGAGGAGGAGTTGTTTAGACCCCAACCTGAACAAAAACTGTTGTCTGTGTACTATCAGATTATCCTAGGCCACATTGTTCAACTGATGGATGGGGTTAGGGGCAAATGGGGCCGAGATTTCCTTACTAACATAGACTCTAAGACCTGGCGCCTAGCAAGCTCTCACAATCAGCTATGTTCTTGAAGCAATAAACTAAGGCAGATTCAGCTAAATTTTCTCCATAGAACCTATATCACTCCCCTTGGACTGCATGCCATTGATGCCTCTCGACTTAAGGAATGTCCTAAGTGTATCGGTGGTAAGGGGGATTTCATCCATCTGGCTTTGACTTGTCCCAGGGTAGCCCTTTCTGGCCACAGTATGCATCTAACAATGAGTAAAGTACTTGGGTACAGGCCATCGAGATCTCCTTTGGAACTGTTGTTGGGAGCAGATCCCCACCACCCTAGTGGGAGAAGTAATAATCCCTTATGGTCCCTTGCTCTTATAAATGCTCAGAGAACTGTTGACCAAGTATGGATGTAGGGTTGGCCCAGTGGCAGGGAGGGCTGAGGCATCACTGCCTTACCTCCTACCACACCAGTGACCCACGTTCGTAGTGCGAGCGGGTCGCTGGGGGTCGGCCAGGGAGGGAGAGGCTTGAGAATCCAGAGGACAGCTCTTCTCTCCCGGTGAAGGGTGGGAACACAGACTGGCATTTTTCTGACCCCTAGCAGTGGCTGGGGGCCCACATGCCAGGTCCCATAATGTAGGGGCGGGGTGCAAGCAGCCACCCGACGTACGGCATGCGGAAGTGTGCGCAGGGCATCATTGGCAGCACTGCACATTCACACTCTGCACAAGGAAAAAGGAAAAATTGGTTCCCATCATAACAGGATGATGATGGTCCCCTTCCGCGTGCCACCCTGAGAGGACATCTCCCACAGCTGAATCCATTCTGGTGTGTTGAGTCGCCCCCCGCCCCTACCATGAAGAGTAAGTCGTGGGAGCAAGAAGGGAGGGGGTATGATGCTCGGGTGCGATGGGAGGGGGATGTCAGAGATAGCCGGTGGGAGTCAGGGGAGAAACAAATACACACACACAAAAAAAAAGTATGGATGGCTCCTTCTCCCCCGTTGATCTCATGCTGAGTCTTTAACCTTATGTCTTGCATGACACTGGAATGTGCCCAGTTAAATGCCCTTGGTAAGCACCAGCAGTTCCTTGAGATCTGGCTTCCACTCATACAGGCTATAGAGGCAGGGTTATGCCCGGTCTTATGAGCTTGCCCTCTCTTTTGGCTCCTGGTTGGGTCCTACCAATAGAAGTAGCCATCAATGGGCTTGGATGCATTTGCTTACCTGTGTAGGTAAACTTCATAAATACAGTCCCAAAGATCTTGTGAATTTAACATAGAGTATCATGGGCCCGAAGAACAACTGATTGTAGCAGGGATTATATCTGCTAGTATGCCTGTTTGCAAGCTCCCATACCTTATATTGTTATATCTAACCAATACTAAGCTCTGCAGTATTCTATTGACAAATTTGAACCATGTACAGTATTTTAATGATTGATTTATGTGCTTTTATTGTCTCATGTATTCCACTGATTTCTGTATTCTATTGATTTCTGTGTGGTCTCTATCTACTTTGTATTCACACAGTTTTCCTCAATAAAATATTTTGGAAAAAAAAATCAAAAACAGCACATTCATACCAACATACAAATTATCCAGCAGAAAAAGACCATTAGTCTATCTAGCTGTCTTGTAATTGCAGGGTCCATAGCTTGAGCTACTGACCCTGCCCCCCCAATCTTCCCAACCTTTCCATCCACCTCCCCATAACCTTTACTTCACCCTTATGTCTGTCCCACCCATTCATTAGAGAAAGTATTTCATAGATAGCTAGCTAATATAAGGTATAGATTTTGAATAGGGCTAAATATCGTCCTAACTCTAGACAACTCATAAAACATATAATCCATAACATTACAATCCGATCTGCACAATTAACTATAAGCTATAACCCCTGCAGTTCTGGATGACCCTAAGGTTGACATTTCTTCCTCCTCTATGATGGAGACATCTATCTACACATACATATTTCAGTATAGGACAGAAAGGCATGGACACATGATGGTGGCTATCCCACCAAGTAAAAATACTTCATCTGCATTTTGCTAAGATTTACACAACCACTCTTGTAAACAGGAAGCTCTAGAACTGACTTATTGATTTCTGTTGTGCTAAATATGGACAGGAGAGGTAATATGGTGCCTTTTCTTCAATGGCCTATGGGATTGGCTCTACATTTTATTTTGGGAGGGAGGGGGTGGAATGTCAGACATTCTGCCTGTTGCTTTACTAAGGCAGAGAAGCTTGTCTTGTCTTGCCAAAATGTAGATACAATATGTTTTTTCTAGGTCTGGAAGTCAATAACTAACACAACATCACCATATGTAGCAGTCAAATCATTGGTTTAGAAGTCCAGTGTCTTTTATAATTTTGTATCATTTTACCCCCAGCTGACCTATCGGCCCCTATTGGTCCTGACCCCCCTTACCCAGACCCATTACCAGCCTTCTCTAGAACTTACCTTGACACCAATGCATCCTGGCCTATCTCCCAGTGCAGGGCCATCAGGGGTGGACCCAACCCCCCTGACAGAGACTCGGTGGGTACACTTTTGAAGGAACAGCCATGGTCAGTGGTGTGGGGCCTGCAGTGAGGGGTGGGTGACCTCCTGCTAGAGTCAGGGAATTTTCCACTGTTCCGTTACCCACCTCTATGGCACTGAACTCCCGGCGCACATGCACGCAGGGTATGCTCATGCGCCAGAGGGCATTGCCATCCTCCCTTCCTAGTTCCTCAGCTCCAACTGCATTGTCCCCTGTGGGCACCCAGGTGGCGGTAGTGCAGTAGAGTCCAAACTCCCTCCCTTCCCCCCTCCCATGGTGGAGAGTTCCTGTGGGACTCTCAGCTCAACTCCCCAACCCAAGTTGCTGGTGTCACTATTAGTTAGTTGTGCTACTGCTGCACCAGTGGACCGACTTAGAAGTGCAGCCTCTTATGAGTGTCAGAAATACTTAACCCTTTTTATGATTTCTTGCTGGCATGGACGAGTGTTCCAATGACAGAAGGCACTCATTCAGACTAGTCTGTGGACTAGATAGTGAAGCCCTCCCCCCAGGAATTGTCAAGACTATGATTTTTGAAAATTTGTATTATAGCAGTTTGGAATTTACTTGTTTGCCATCTGCTGATGGTAGCTTCTGTTTGGTACAGTGTCATACATGTCATCAATCTTCGTAAGAACTGAAGGGCAATAACGAAGGGGTGGGGATAGCTTTTCATATAGTAAATCTAAGTATGTGACTAAAAGTAATGGCAAATTGGGTATCAATAAAAAGATTTTTAGTTTTTCCCTCATATGAATATAATCTCGAGGTTCATGAAGTCAACAGTAACGTAATCATAAAGTCACAATTTTGACCCAACAGTTTTGGAAATCAAATAGACTGTAGATGGGGATACATAAAGATATTTAAGCAGGGGCATCTCCAGCTGCTAAAATCCCATCTATGCAACCTGGACTGGAGACCAATTGAAACAATCAATGATATTAACAAACCATTGGACTTGTTCATCAACCGCTTCACTGCAGCCTGTGGTATCTATACGCCCTGAAAAGATTAAGGTCAAAGGTATGGCAAACCCATGGATAACCGCTGAGCTTGTGGCCCAGTTGAAACACAGGGACCACCTCTGGTACTGTGCTTGAGCAACACCTTTGCAAGGGAACGTACAAAAATATAAAGCTGCCAGAAACTACTGCACTCAAGTGATTCAGAATGATAAAAGCAAATATTTCAAGGAGTCACTAACTAACTCTTGGGGTAACAGTAAAAACTTCTGTAATAACCTGAAATAACTCACAGGCAAGGATCCATAGGCATCACCCACTATGCTCAACATCGGTGGAATACCAACACTTGACCTTGACACTATTTCCAACACTTTCAACTACGCATTCTCCAACCTGGACAGTGTCCTTCCACCAAACTTCTTTGATGCCCCTTCATCCACTACCCCCCATAACACCACACCGCAGCTGCACACAACTCCGAAGTTCTTCTTTAAAGAGATACCAACTCATGTAGCCAGAATCTATATCAGCAAGGCCATCCGAAATACTGGGTACAGTGGTGACTCCCTGGACGTGAAGCTGATCTCGCTTGCTCTAGAAGAAATCCTTGAACCCCTGACAAAGATCTTCAACCTCTCCCTGACACTGGGCAATTCCCTTCACTTTGGAAACTGTCCACCATCACATCTGTACATAAAAGTGAGATGAGGGCCCTACACACCAACTACAGGCCCATCTCCTCCTCCCCTGATCTAAAGCTCTGGAATGAATTGTCTTGGACCAGTTAGTCAAATTCCTAGATAAGTATGAAGTTCAATGCCCAGAGCAGCATGGCTTCAGAAAAGGGCATAGTACCACCACGGCTCTGCTGGAATTTACAGGTTTCATCCATGCCACACGCTTGACCAGGGAACTGTGTGGGGCAGTATTCATTGACCTAACAAAGGCATTTGACACTGTAAATCATACACCCTACTCAGCCAACTGTCTACTATCAGGCTCCCAATGATGCCTTGCAATGGTTTGCTAGCTACCTTGGGGGGCAGGGTCCATTGCGTTAGGATTGCTGGTGTCACCTCAGATGAAAAGCCAGTCCTCTCTGGAGTCCCACAGGGTGTCAATACTGGGATCCCTACTCTTCTCCCTTTTTCTGAACAGCCTCCCTAGCATCTGCCAACAAAAAAATACTACTCTACGTGGATGATGCTGTCCTGTTCACAAGCCACCATGATGCCAAACTCCTGGAATGCCAGCTGCAGCTAGATTTTAAGCATGTTGAAGATTGGCTGAGCACAAATAAACTTGTCCTGAACCACAGCAAAACTAAAGTCATGACATTCTGTCATGCACATAGCAAGTTTAAATCTCTGCCCCTTTCCATCAAGAACCACTCAGGGTCTTCACTCGAACATGTCTCTGAGTTCAAGTACCTAGGCATCACTCTGAACAATACCCTCTCCTATGCTCTGTGCATAGACAATGTAGCTAAGGCCGCCAACATACGAATTTGGCATGCTTCACAAGCACAAGCACTGTATGACTAAGATGCCCTTAGACTGGTTATCTACAGCTCTGTCACTTCCGTCATAGACTACGATCTTGCCATCTATGGGTCTGCCTCTACAACTGCCCTCAGCAGGATCTCAGTGTCACTCAACAAAGCCTGCAGGCTACTAATGGGCACTGCCCATCAAACACACACCTGTGACCTGTATGCCCAGGTGGGTTGGCTTCCTCTACACAGTCGAATACAATACCAGACCTGCCTGTTATCCAAAAAGGTACTCCTTGGACTTATGCCTCCAGGGGTTGAAAAGCTCCTTACCACCCATAACACTACCCAGAATACACGTAGTACCCAACAAATAATCTTCCAGGTTTCCAGGTGCAGGACTACAATGGGACAGTGGGCATTTACATACAGGGCTCCTCAGTGGTACAACACCCTCAACAAAGAAGCACTTTCTTCTGCTTTGCTTGGACCCTTCAAAAGGAATCTCCAACTCTACCTCACCTCAACCACACAATGTGACTGCTTCTCCTAAGTGACTGGCTCTCCATCCCCCTGGTCGGTTCTGACCTGTGACCTGTAACCATTAACAGCTAACCACTTCATAGCACCTGCTCTTCTACCCTACCCATGCCCTCCACCACATCACTCCTGCCCTTCCCCCTTCTTTCACACCACCTCCGTCCCCTACTGCACCTTACAGACATCTGCCCTTCGTATCTAAATCTGTTTACACTACTTCTAACCACCCATCACTCCAACAAAGGCCCCTCAGCCTGCCTACCTTTCCGCTTCTCACTACCCTGCTCACCCAAATTGTTCTTCCTATATCGTTTTTCTTTTTGGTTGTGTTACTCTGAAACTTCATTTAAGCTACCCTTCTGAATTCTAGCTACACTTATGATTGTAGCTGTAAACGTGTTAAGACTGTAAATCATTGTCTACCTTTGTATGTATGTTACCCACCATCCTGTTATGTGGAACCTTTGTAAATGAGCAGTTCTTGCTCAAAGGTATTTGTAATCCTAGAGTTTAATAAAATAAAACAAAAATAAAATAAGGTATTTTCTGTTAAATTATTATTGCATCAATGAACATTGAAATGATGTTTTAGTAGAAAATAATTCTGGAAAAAGCAAAATAAATAATTTTTATTTCTTTTTTCAGAACTTGAGACAGCATGTCTGATGAGAATCCTGTAGCATTAAAAGCACCTAGATCGAGGCGTACAAGTTGCAGTACCATAGAGAAGATATTTATAATTAACAACAGCAAGAACAAGTTTGACATAATAAAAAGACATTTGACATCAACCGGTCAGTCCAAAATTGAAGAGGTTGCACATAGGAGACAATTGTGTGATGATCCAAGTATCAGACTCAATGACAAATACAAGAACATACCTGTTGAACTTGATGGCATGCATCATGGGTATCACAGATGGTGCTACCAGTCATTTACAAATGTCAAATACCTTAGGAAAAGAAATGTCAGGTTGATGATGACACAGAGGACCAACAGCCTTCAACCTCCCAAAGGAGCAGAGCTGAAACAGGGCTGGCAGTATAGCCTAGAGGTTAGAGTAATGAGCTGTGAACAAGCTTGGTACATCCAGCAGACCAGACTTTGGTTTGATTCTCACAACCTCCACTTGTATACTGCGTGACTCTAAATAAGTCACTTAACCGCCCAGTGCTCCCAGGTCACCCCTGAAAACAGGCACTTGTGCCTAGTGGGCCTAACCCAGTTACCAAAGATGAAAATAACAAATAGAAAATTAAAATAAACATCCTCTCAAGTGTTATTTCCTTCTAACCAGTGTATTATACATAGGATAAAGTAGGGGTGGTGTGTTAACAAGAAGTTTACACACACCGAGGGGTTAGATGCTACATAAACCATGAGAGTGAAGCTCGAGGAGTTTGTGAAAGCTTATCTAACTCGAGGTGTGTGTAAATCAAGTTTACAGCACTTATATTTTATTTTACATAATTGCTGGGTTTCCTTTTTCGCCACAGCAAATATATAAAATAACAGAGGTTCCAGGGTAGCCTCGCTCCATTTCCTCCTGGTTATCGTTTTCACTGGAAGTGGTCCAAGATTTAAAATGTTTTAAAATTCTTACTTGTCCCAGTAAATGTGGAAAATTAGTAGCATTTTGTTAAAATAAATCACTTACTGCTGAGTTACACTGGCAGTTCACTTTCTGTGGTGAAGGCAAGTTGGGAAGGGACAAACTGTGGTGGAGCATGTGTGAGGAGGAAGCCATTCATGTGTTTGCCGTAATAAACACACCTTTATTATAGCAAATTATGTCACAGTTTCCTATAGGGAAAAAGGGAATCCAGTTATTATATATGGAAAAAGACATGGATTTCTGAAGGAAAAAGGAAGACAAAAACTAGGGAAACACTAACACAGTGTGTAACAAAAACTGTAGAGATATCTATCAAAGAAGCAGCAGAGGAAAAACAAGATGATAGTCTACTATGCGGCATTCAAGATGTTGATTTAATTGCAGAGGAGGCTCATTATCACAACTCTTGCTGCCGCCATTTTACAAGGAAAGATAACAGAAATGCAGTAGTGGACCAAACTGGTAAAGTGTTGAGCAAATCAGAGCCTACGAAAAGGCATTTGAGTATATCACCAAATATGTTCAAAAGAATATCATCAGAGGATCACAGGTTGAACGAATGACAATGTTACGTGAGAGGTACTGTTTGTTTATGCAGGCTCATTACCGAACATTCTATAATCCTAATTACAAAACAGACAAGTTGAAAAACAAGTTGATCAAACACTTTGGTCAGAGGATAAGGTTCCGGCAGCCAAACTTTAGAAGTGAACTTGTTTATTCTGATGAGCTCCCAATTGGTCAAGCTGTGGAGATTGCATTTGAGTCTGCTGCATCAGATGACAGAAGACTTGAAGAGGCAGCAACTCTTTTGCATTGTCTCATCGTAGATTCCTTTAGGGAATCACAGGAGCTTCCCTGGTCACCTTCTTAAGGTTTCCTGCTCTCCAAGACTATCTCACCCCCAGATGTGCTTGTAAAATTCTGGCCCACCTAATTTCTGGCTGATCTAATTCTATGAGCACCTCAAGAAGAAGAGAGAGGTTGGTAAATCTAATTGGTCAAGATATTTGCTATGCAGTGAGTTGTGGTCAATGGAAAATGCCAAAACATCTCCTTCTAGGAATGACTGTAAGACACATCCCCGGTAGCGTTGAAATCTTAAGTATCCTCAACCACTTCGGACACTGTGTCTCCTATTCAACCCTTTTGGAGCTAGAAACTGCTTTGTGTGATAGCGTTGTTGAGACTGACAGTACTCTACCTGTCAGCATAAACACGGACAGAAATATTGCAATGCATTTTTGCTGGGACAATTTCGAGCTTAATGAAGAAACCCCTTCTGGTACTGGCACCACACATTTAACTCATGGTATTATAATGCAGGAAAAGGCAGAGGAATGCCTATTTATATCTATGGGATCTAGCCAGCCCAAAAGCAAAAAGAGATCTGTTAAATACAATCCTCAAGAGCTTGAACCACGCTTTGTTAAGCAACATGCTGAACCAAACTTGAAAGTAGTTCAGACTGCCACCTCTGTTCCAGAGATTGTGAACCAAGCTTGTATATCAGATTTCATGTGTTTTTTCTGCAGAGGCCAGATGTATGACAGAACACAATCTGTTCCTGAGTAGACAGGCTGGGTATCTTCCACAGGGGACTAGTCAGAATCAGTGCAAAGACAAACAAATGTTAACTATATGGCACCAATCAACTCTTCTATTACAGAGAACTCAACAGTACATGATTGTTACTTTTGATCTTGCTGTTGCAAAGAAGGCATATGCTATTATGTGGCAGAATGCACACCAGTTCAGTGATGTCATTGTGTGACGTGGTGTTTTCCACACAATTTGCTAATACTTAGAAGCTCTCTGGAAATTGTTACATGGTACTGGCTTTGCTGACATCATTACGGAGTCAGAGGTGTGTGCCAGTGGCTGTACTGAAAAAGTATTGAGTGTCAAACACTACAACAGGACCATGCAGGTGCATAAGCTTACCTTTGAGGCACTTGAAGGCCTTCTTTCTCAATCATTCCAAAACAGCACTGATGTACAGACATTGGTAAAAGAGGCCAAAGAAAAGGTGAAAAGGCTAGTGGAAAGACCAGGGTCTAACACATTACGTGAGGCAGTTGCCAGTGACTCTTGTCACCAACTTTGCAAAAAGTACTTCAAGCTTAAAGAGAAAGTGAGGCATGGAAAACTTGGGAAGACAGCACAGTTTTGGATTCAGTACATGGACAGAATCTGATTGGTGCTTAGGTTTCTGTATGCTACCAAGGAGAAAAACTTTGACCAGCACCTAGCATGTGTTGAACAAATTTGCCCTCTGCTTTTTAGCCTGGATCACCAAAATGATGCAAGGTATCTATTTGTCTATTTTTGGACACTCCTGAACCTAGAGCATACTCATCCTGGAGCTAAGGTCTTGATGCGGAATGGTGGATTCAGTTTGTGTAGATCCGATGTTCTAGCATCAAGAAATGTTGATCTGACCATTGAACAGAAAGTCCAGTGGATGTATTGCTGGATTCAGCAGGAATTATTCAGCCTATTACTGGTGGTGTGTAACAAGGCATGCCCTGGAAATCTATGTGACTGTCACACTTGAAACTGCTGAAACGGTAGACTCTGAGGAGTCCTTTCACAAAGATGCTAGGCCTGCAGAGATGGCACACTATGAGAAGGATGTACAGAAGCTGATCAATGCATTCAGAAACTTCATCAATCCTTTTGAGACAGAAGTCAAATAGGCACTGTTCTGTCTCTCATCAGGTGCATTAGCCTCAGGAGATGTTGAAAATGACTTGCTCAGTGTTAAAATGGGTAAAGAAGTCTTTCAACAATTTGTGGAGACCAGACTTGTTGACAAAACAATTCCTTTTCATGCACCCTTGAAAAGCAGTCACTAAAGATGATTGCTTATTTCAGCAGTGAAAGAAACTCAGATCCTCACAAAGAAGATTGTTCAGGTGACTGCAGAAAGAAACCTCTTTGGGTGACTGCTAATGCTTTCAAACAGAAAACCTTAGCATGGAAAAGGCTCTTGTATTCATTGAGTCCACTGCCATGGTCATTAGAAACTTTAGATGGCCTACACGTGAAGACAGAGAAATCCACCTTTTCACAAACAAAGATGAGACAGCACTCAGTACAATGAATTGGGATGAAGACAAAGTTTACATCTGTGATGGAAATGCACTCTTTCAGTCTAGTCTACTGGAGACATTTGGAGAGGTAGCTGAAAAGATCTTCAGTGCATTACCAAAGGTACAAAGGTTGGACTTTAACAGACACCAACAAATAATTCCATAAAGTTGGCTGAACGCAGAAGACGAAGATAATTAGATTCTTACTTGGTGAAAGGTCCATCAACAAAGGTGGCAAGAGATTGGAAATCCTTTCTCACAAACAAATGACAAGACAAGTTTGATCAAGCTTCTTCTCAATGAGTGGCAAAAGAAAACATGCGCCAAGACTAATGGGTCACAAATCTTTTTGTCTGTGAGGAAAACTGCATCTTTGACAAGCCTTGATGGAATCACAATAATAGCCGCCCTGTACCAGAGCTTTCTTCATCTCAGGAAGAAGCAGATATGCAAATATTGCGTCACTACTTTCATGCAGTGGCATCAACATCCTCAACTGATATCATCATCAGATCACCAAACACAGACGTATTTCTGCTGCTGCTGTACTGTGGCGATCAAATACAGAAAAACATCTACTTTGACACAGGAGTGGCAAATAAACATTGGCTTTTGAACATCAAAACTCTAATCATGATTCATGGTGCTGAGATGTGTAGTGTACTGATTGCACTGCATGCATTTTTCAGGTGCGACAGCACAAGTGCATTTGTTAGGAAAGGGAAAATCAAACCCTACAACATCCTGCGAAAACAAAAGGAGTATATAGCAACTTTCCAATCACTTGGTGACACAGAACATGTACTGGATGCCATCCATGCTGATCTTGAAAGATTTGTCTGCTGCTTGTACGGGCAGTCATCATATACTGATATCAACAAACTTCGCTATAACATTGCACAGCAGAACTGTCACACAGGAAGCAGATAATTATTGTCAAATTATGTTGGCATTGATCTGAGTCTACTGCCTCCATGTAGGTCAACATTGAGAATGCATGTACTGAGAGTGAATTACCAAGCCATTGTCTGGAAAAATGCCCCTCTGTCACACCAGAAAATCCTAAGTCCTGAAACACATGGGTGAAAACTTGATGAAACAGGAATCCTGGAGTATGACTGGTGTGATGGTGACATTATACCACAAGAACTGGTGAACATTTTGTCCCAGGAGGAAACCCTGAATCAGCCAGATGAGGAAGATGACAATGATGTTCTTTCTGCCAGCCTAGCAGATGAAGTCTTTGATGCTGGGGATGAATACAGTGGGGATGAAGATGACAACTAAATTATAATGGTAAAGATATTACTGTTGCAGTAAGTCAATATAATCATACACTTATCCAACAAGTATCCCCCCAGCCCTCCTTGCTGCCCTCTCATTGGGCAAAATAGTGAGAGGGCAACAGGAGGCTGGGGATACTGGGATGCATAGGGAGAGGCATCACCAGTAGAAAACAGGAAGTTATTATCCTCTGTACAGACAGCTGGTCAGACCCCATCTGAGTACTCGTGCAGTTCTGGAGACCCGGTCTTCAAAGACATAGACAGGATGTAAGCTGTCCAGAGGAGGGCACCAAAATGGTGCAGGGTCTGCACCGAAGACATATGAAGAGAGACTTAAGGGAGCTTAATATGTATAGCCTCAAGGAAAGGAGGAGAGGGGGACATGATAGAAATTTTTCAAGTACCTCAAGGAAATCAACAAAGTCCAAGAGGTAGCATTTTCAAAATAAGAGGTGTGCAAGAACAAGGGCACAATTTGAAGATGAGGGGTGGCTCAGAGGTAATTTAAGGAAGTATTTTTTTCATGGAGAGGGTTGTGGATGCATAGAATGGCCTTCTAGAGGGAGGTCGTGGAGTCAAAAACAGTGGTGGAATTCAAGCATGCATGGGACAGTCATAAAGGCAATTCTAGGGGTGGGGGTAGGAAGAAGTAGGCTGCTGGTTAACTAGGATCTACAGCTTATCCAGTAGGCAGGGAAATGGGCAGACTGGGTGGGCTAAGCGTCCTTATCTGTCACAAATTCTATGTTTCTGTGTTATAACTCCATATTCTGATACCACCAATGTCCATAGTTTCAATGACATTGCAAGTACGTATATACACATCAATGATGTAATTACTGATGTTACCATTGAGCTGAATCTTTCTAATTACAATAAAGTCATAAATGAGTGTGTAGCCTTTAATTGATGCCCATTTTGTCATTATTTGACTTTATATATAGATTTAAATCAACAAAACTACCTCTACCCCATTTGTTGTTTTTTCTTTTCTGATATACAGCAGTCACACGTTAGCCTGTAGCAAACAACAGCTACCATTGCCAGATGGCAAACAAGTAAATTTGAAACTATTATTTTTTTTATTTTATTTGTATATCAGTTTACAACCTTTGAGCCAGAGGCTCATTTTCAAAGGTACCTCGTCACACTGAGGACAAATACATTACAATCTTTGTTACATCATAGAGGTTACAAGTTTGGCAAACACATGCAGTTACAATCATTTGTACAGGGACAGACAGTTAACTTACAATGGCATATACTTGCACGAGGTTACGTGCAGAAACAGCAGGTGGTAATAGTTCAGTGGGCGACGGGGTGAGGTTGGGGTGTGGTGGGGTGAGGAGCAGCTCATTGAGCTTTGTCAGTGCATAGAGCTATGCCACTTAGAGACAAGTGCAGCTACACGATTAAATAGCTGGTTCAAGTGTAGTTTTAAGCAGGAGATTGTGGGGTCAGAGATGGAAGTAGGGAGCGTTATACCAGGAAGGAGCTCTGTAACAGAAGGACCTCTGTCCATGGGTGGCCCTGGATCTTGGGATCAGTAGAGTGGCCTTGCAGGGGGTTCAAGTTTGAACCAAGGGCTGGGCTTGGTGGATGGAGGCTGTCAGCCCGGGAGGGGATAGCCCGAGAAGAGTTTTTTTTTCATTATGAGGCAGTTTTGGTATCTAAGTTGTTCGTCCAGGTTAAGCAGCATTGCCATGTCATAAAGCTGGCAAGTATGCGTGAGGCTGGGAACCCCCATAATTAGCCTACAAGCCTTATTCAGGGTGAGGTGAATTTTATTGAGGGCAGTTGCGTCTGCAGCACCGTATACTGGCAGGCCATAGTCCACAAGGGACAGTATTGATGATGTAACCGCTAGTCAGAGGGCATCGGGGGGAGACAATTTTTGTAGCGGTAAAGGATACCTAGCCGCATATTGGTAGATAAGGCAAGAGCATCAATATGGGCGTGGTAGGTGAAAGCTGGATTGAAGGAAACCCCAAGGTACTGTAGGAGCGGACTTGTTCGAGAGGTTGTTTGGAACTAGGAGGATGTGAAGTGAGAATTTGCTGGCTTTGTTTTGGGGGTGGAAAAGAGCATAGTTTTTGTTTTTTTGAGATTGATGACAAGTCTATGCTCTTTAAACCAGGTTTTGGCATCATTAAAGGATAGTTGTAAGGTGTCCTGCAGGGAGATGGGGTTGCGGTGTGTGGCAAAGATGACAGCATCATCTGCATACAGCAGAATTTTTCCAGTGCATGTACTGGGCAGGGTGCTGAGGTAGAGTGAGAAGAGTAGTGGTCCCAGGATAGAACCCTGGGGAACACCTGAGCAGATGGGACATGTTTTGGAATAAGTCCCATTGATTTTAACACACTGGGAGTGGGAAGATAGGTAGCTGGTGCACCAGGAGACTGGCCCAGCAGGTGTGCCTGAGGGCATCCAGCAGGAGGGGGTGGGAGACAGTGTCAAAGGCCTTTGGAGATCAACGAACACTGCCCCGGCTAGGGAGCCGGAGTCCAGGGAGTAGTGTAGGAAATTTGAAAACTCAATTAGGGCAGTGCTGGTACTGTGACCTGCACAGAAACTGTGCTGTTCTGGGCAGAGGATGTTGTGTTTGGTCAGGTAATCAGTGATTTGATGGCCACCAGTTTTCTAGAGCTTTGGAGAGGGGTGGGAGGATGGAGATTGGCCGGTAGTTCCCGGCCGTGGACCTGTCTCTGCCTTTGTGTATGGGCGTAACTGTGGCAGTTTTCCATGCTGATGGGAATTGCCCCAGGCAGAGGGATTTGTTGAGAAGGCTGGTGAGTGGAGCAAGGACCTGATCCAGCACCCGACGGAGGATGCTGAGGTCCAGGGAGTCGCTGCCAGAACTATTGCTCTTTAGTGCTTTGATAAGGTGGGGTCTGACTTCCTAGGCAGCTACCCTATGTAAGTTGAAACTAGGGTGTTGGATGACTGGGGCAGGTAGGGAGGGGGGTGGGTCAAAGAAATTGCTAGGAAGGACCGAACTAAGATCCGTGAAGGATGTGTTTAGGAAGTTAGCTATGCAGGCAGGGTCGGTAGAGATAGAGCCATCTATAGTGATCTGGGATGGGGAAGGGGGTGCGCTCTCCCATTTAATTGTTTAATGTTGTCCCAGAATGTTCGTGCACACCCCCAGGAGTAGGTGAGCATGGCCAGGTAGTGACCGGCCTTTGCTTTTCGAATGGCCCAGGTGCACTTGTTCCACGCAGCATTGCATGCCTGTCTGTCCCCCATCCGGCCTGTTTCTGTGGCCAGGTGCCATAGGTTATCCATGTGTTTGAGCAGTTGTAGCAGGGCAGGGGTAACCCAGGGTGCATTACGCTTTTTGGTTAGAACTTCCGTGAGGGGTGCGAATATGTCACAGGCTTTGTTGAAGGTTTGTGAAAAAAAGGTTAAGGTGGCATCTATGTCAGGGGCGTAGTGTATGGGCGACCAGTTTATTTGGGCAAGAAGTTGCTTGAGGCTTTTTATCCCACCTGGTCTGAGGCGCCGGTGTAGTGTGGGTTGGGCTGTGAGTTTGGGTGTGGAGGTCACCCAATGGAATAGGATAGGGGAGTGGTCACTAAGTGAGTCAGGAAGGACCTGGATATCATGGACTTGTTCGGGACGGTTGGTGATGACTACATCTAGAAGGGTGCTGGTACCTCTCTTTGTGTTTACTCTAGTGGGTTGGGAAATGAGTTGTGTCAAATCTATTGCCACGGAGTCCCAGCTAGTGGAGGAGGAGGCGCTGAGCCAGTTTACGTTCAGGTCTCCCACAAGGATTTGGTCAGCCTTGTGATGGAGGGTTGCAAGATAATCTGTTAAGGATACCAGTGCCAGGTTTTGGTTCTTAGGGGGAATGTAGGCAGTGGTGAGATGTATGGGGCCCCTGGAGGGGTCAGGAGTAAGTTTGAGGGTTAGGACCTGTGCCCCATTTACGAGAGCTGGGGCACGGAGTGCTTGTCCAGTGAGAGAGTCCCTGGTATAGATTGCACAACCACCCCCCCCCCATTTGCCTACACAATCCTCCCAGTATAGGGTGTATCCTGGGAGGGAGACAAAGGAGTCAGGGGTGGACTTTGATAGCCAGGTTTCCACCAGTGTTATGACATCTGGTTTATGCAGTGTGACCCAGCATTGGAGGGAATCAAATTTTTTCAGAAGGCTGCATATATTCATGGATGCTATGGGGAGCCCGGGGGATCCAGCTGGTGGGCTAGTATGGGCAGGGCCTGGGTTGGGATGTATATTGCCTGTTAAGAGTAATAGGATGACCACGGCTCTGGCCAGGGGGCAGTGATGAGCGAGATTTCGATAGGTATGTAGTGAGGAGAAGGAGATCTTCTGGGAACAAGGGATGGGCAGGGTTTGCCAGGCCGGGAGGGTGAGAACGATAAGCCTCCAGTGGGAGCCTGGGTAAGCGGCGGGGAGGTAACCGGGGGAGGGGTGTTGTGGGCTAGGGCACGTGGTGAGTGTGGGGTGGGATCTTACTATGTCCAGAAAAAATGTGGGTGCTAGTGCCAGAGTGCCAGGGGGGCTGCCTGGTTGATGGGCCGAGGGTACCAGAGTAAGGATGAGGGGGAGGCATTTTAGGAGGAGGTGGACTAGCATAGTGCTAACGGCAGCAGGGCAGATAGGTAGAAATATTTTGGTAGCCCTCCAGAAAGTGTAGATGCCACTTTGGGTCAGTGGTAGTGACATGGACTCTGGTGGGCAGGGTACCAGGTTCAAGACTCTCCCAGGGCAGTTGAAAAAGGGACCTGGGTGAGAGTTGTGCTCCACGTTCTAGGGGCTAGAAGCAGGCTAGGTTTGGGCCAGAAATAAGGTGAGAAATAGCGACTCCTAGTGGTCACTGGGTGTAGGCTTGGTGGTGTGGCAAGGGGTCAGTAAGTGGGTTAGTTATAGGGCTGGGTGCAGGGAGAGGTATGGGCAAGGTAGCTGTAAGTTGAGGAGGAGAAGTGGAACAGGTGGTTAGAAGGGATCCAGGAAGTAGGGAAGGAGGAGGTCTGAAATAGAGTACCTGAGGTGGGAGTCTATGGGTACCTCTAGTAGCTGGCGGTATAACCTGCAAATGGAAAAGTGGGGACTTAGTATGAGAGCAGACAGGAAGTGATGTCATAGTAGGGGGCCAATAAATGAAGGACAACCCTGGGTTGGTGGGTGGCTGGGGTGGGCAGGGGCAGTCGGCGTGCAGCGCGCTGACGTGCTAACCCCTTACAAGGGTGCTGCTTAGAGATAGTTTATTACATCGCTATGCACCCTCGACAGTCCTGCTCCTGGAGGGAGCCTTCTGTAAGCTTCTAAGAAAGCAATGTCTTGAAAATTCCCTATGGGGTGGAGATGGGTAGTGATCGCCCGTGGACTAAACCATTTTTTGTTTCATTTTTGCTCTTCGCATTGGAGCCTTGACCCTGTATTATCCATTCCCCAAAAACTTACTTTGCAATCTAGAGATAAGATCACAGAGTTGTGAACCTGGATACCCAGCAAACCAGGGTTTGAATCCCAATTGTTGTCTGTACACTGTGACTCTAAGCAAATCACAGAACCTCCCTGACCTTGTGCTGTTCCCTTGGGTAACACCTGGAAACAAGCACCACTTAATGGTACATTACCTGGCCAAATATGCAAAATATAGTAGAAGCCGGGGCACTCTGATGTCAGGCTTTTGGTCAGATTAAGTGGTTGTCCTAGTTATCATAAGCTGATGAGTTACAGGCTTTACTCCACTCACTACCAGTATTTGTCCCATATATTATAAACAACAGGACAACATAAATACAACATACTGTACTGAAAACACGGTCCACTGTATTAGTTTCTCAACCACCACTAAGTTTAGTTTTCCTTTTTTATTGAGCCCTGAAGATCAAAGTTTGTGTACAATAGCTGGTGTGTAACAGATCATTTCTGTCTTAATCATGCACTGCCTCCTTACAGATCGCAGCTATAGAGCATCCAGCTCTAAAGTGTTGTGACTTTCAGTTAACATACAAGTCTACTAGATTAGTTGCTCAGCCACCAATCACTTTAGTTTTTGGTATTGCTAAGATCAAAGGGGATAAGGGGGCATGTGAGGAGGGACCATGTAAAGCATCTATCCTAAATAGATACATCTGCTCAGTATTTACTGAAGAGAAGGTAAGGCAGGGCCCACAGCTCTGCACCATGGACACAGGGGAGGAGGTGTGCATTAGTCCTTCACAAAGAATGGGTCCTACAAGAGCTCGATAAGCTCAGGGTGGACAAGGCAATGGGACCCGATGGCATACATCCCAGGGTACCAAAAGAAAGGTGGAACTAGAGAGCAATTATCAGAACTGTTTAGTGAGTCTCTGAGCACAGGAGAGGTCCCAGAAGACTGGAGAAGGGCTCATGTCATCCTGGGAGGAGGCAGGGAACTACAGACCAGTCAGTCTTACCTCAGTAGTGGGCAAGATTATGGAGACACTCCTTAAGGAAAGGGTAGTGCAACACCTGGAATCCATAGGAGCACAGGATCCAAAACAGCATGGATTTACAAAAAGGAATGTCCTGTCAAACTAATCTCAAAGATTTCTTTGACTGGGTAACCATAGTGGTGGACCAAGTGGGAGCAGTTGATGTTGCCTACCTTGACTTCAGCAAAGCTTTCGATACTGTTCCACATAGAAGATTTATTAATAAGCTTGGTAGGCTCGGAGTGGGCCAGACGTTGGTCAACTGAGTGGCAAACTGGTAGACGGGCAGAAAACAGAGAGTGGTGGTAAACGGTATACAGTCAGAAGAGATGCAAGTCACAAGTGGGGTACCTCAGGGATCAGTCCTGGGGCCAGTCTTCTTCAATATCTTCAGTAGTGACATTACAGATGGACTGGAGGGTAAGGTTGGTCTGTTTGCAGATGACACCAAGATCTGCAACAGAGTAGATGATCCAGATGGTGTGGGCAGAATGAGAAGAGATCTGGATAAACTAGTAAGATGGTCGGAAGAGTGGCAACTGGGGTTTAACACAAAGAAGTGCAAGATCATGCACATAGGGAAGAGGAACCCTGAAGCCACCTATAGGCTGGGAGGGGAGTTGCTGGCAGTCACAAGGGAAGAAAGAGACTTGGGTGTCATCATCACCGATGACCTGAAATCATCCAAGCAGACCACTAAAGCAGTTGATAAGGCTAGAGGGATGTTGGGGTGTATTAGTAGGGGTATCACAAGCCAGAAGAGGGAGGTAATAATCCCTCTTTACAAGACACTGATTAGGCCCTATCTGGAGTACTGCGTGCAGTACTGGAGGCCACACCTTCACAAGGACATTAACCAAATTGAGGCAGTCCAGAGAAGGGCAACCAAAATGGTGCAGGGACTGCATCAGAAAACATATGAGGACAGATTAACTGAACTCAGTATGTATACCGTATAGCAAAGGAGGGAGAGAGGTGATATGATTGAAACATTCAAACACCTTAAGGGCATTAACAAGGTGAAAGAGTCTAACATGTTTCAATATAAGAAAAATAGCAGGACAAGGGGACACAGCATGAGATTAGAAGGAGGTCAATTAAGGGGTAATATGAGGAAGTTATTTTTCACCGAAAGGGTGATGGATGCATGGAACGGCCTACCTCAGGAAGTGGTGGATATGAATACAGTGCAGGGCTTCAAACAGGCATGGGATAAGCATAAGGGAGCAATACAGATGAGTATGAATAGATAGGTCATTGACAGAGCAGAGGCCTATGGCACTCATCAAGGTAGAAAAAGAAATGGGCAGACTGGATGGGCCTTGCAGTCCTTAACTGCCGCCGACTTCTATGTTTCTAGTTTTCTTTTTAATCAAAGCTGCTGAAGATCACAGTTTTACCTGATGAGCACTTCTGTATAACCTGTGAGAGCTGATTGTGGTGAAAGAGCATCCAGCTCTAAAGCATTTTGGCTTTCAGTTGAAAAGACAAGCTAACTAGGAGGGATTTTTGTTTTTACTTGGTGAGCACTTTCTGTGTTCATCGGAAACCTCCTTACTTAATCATCTACTCTCGTCTGTTCCTTGGATTTATTAAGAAAACAAAACATTCACAAATAAATTAAATCTGCACACAGGTCAGAGGATTACTTCATCAGGTGAGAGGAATAACAATTAGGCTGGCCTGCTGGATCAGTAGATGTAGTTTTTGTATTGCAGAAATGCTTGTAGACAACACTGGAGAGGTAGCCTCGATCTGTACCAGAGGCCATTAGAAATGGGGAATCTGAAAAGCTATCTATAGCTCTGATCAGTGAGCATGAGTGATGTGCCGCGGTTCAGGGTAGACAGAGCTTGCTTATCTCCCTGACATTGACAGCACTATTCTATGCAAAATATGCACTGCAAATCACTCACGCAAAAGCTACCCTAAACCTAACTGAAATGCAAAAAGAGTATGAATGACCATAATAGGCATTTACAAGCTATGCTTGTTGGTGCCTAAAAGAATTATATAAAAACACTCATAGCAGTTCTCTGGCTTGAAAATGACCTCTTCAAGTGTATCCCATATGTTTTCATGAATTACCAAATCATCTGAAGGTACCCCGGGTTCACTTCTCATTGTAAGCCTATCCTTCAATCTTATGTATTTTCTTTTCGCTTGCAATTTTATTCATTTAGAATTCTCCAGCTGGGATGCAACATCTCAGTTTCAGTGCAGTCCAGTTTCTACTCAGTTTTACAGCTGGGCGAACTGAAGCATAGGGAGGGTAACTCACCTCCTCATGGTCACACCGTAGGTCTGTGACTCTGCCATGATTTGAATCTGCATCTTCTGCTTCTCAAGCTATCCTTTACCACTATGCTACATTGCTTCCACAAATTATTTACCTCACTGGTGTAGGTCTCTAGTCTGTTGCTCTCAGTCTACAGGAGAACAAACGGTAAAGCCTTTTTGCGACCAGTTTTTGGTGTTGGTGAAATCTTGTTAGCCCATCTTAAATAAGGTGTTTGTGCTGGATCAAATCTTGTTCAGTATATACTGTATGTAAGGGATCTAGAAGTAGGTACAGGGTTTGGGATGTCCAGATTTGCAGACGACACCATGCAAGCCAGAGTGATAAAAAATGAAGAGGATGCAGCCTCTCTTCAGCAGAACCTGAGCACATTGGTGGTCTGGGCAGAGATGTGGGGAATAATATTTAATATAAAGATGTGTAAAGTTATTCACTTTGGTTATGGAAATGAGCTACACCTATAGTTTGAGAAGAAATTTGCTAGAGGCTGTGGAGGAAGAAAAAGAAATAAGCATTATCTGAAGCTATTGGCCCAGTAAATTAGGGCTGTGGGAAAGGCTGCTCAGATGTTGAGATGCATAGGGGATGGGGATCACTAGCAGAAAGAGGGGGATAATACTGCCTCTATATAGATCACTGGTTCGACCACATCTAGAGTACTCCGTGTGATGTTTGTACAACTGGTTCTGATTAATCTATGCTTTTTGTAATATAAATATGTGTTATTGAGTGTCTCGCATGAGACATACTGTTTCAGTTAAAAGATAACGGCCAGGAGATAATTACAGGCTAGAAGAGACTTAAATCAAGCATCTCCTGTTTATCTAGCTTAATTGCAACTGCCAGCTGCTAGGCTAGAAATCATAAACTTTTATGGCGTTTAGAGGGAGAATACAGGTTATGGCACTTAGGTGCTCGTCATAAAAGTCCTTTGATGTCCTTGAGAGAGGATGCTTATGGATGAAAGAAAGGACTTGGAAAATTATAGACTTAATTGGGAAGTCATATGGGGAAACAAGTTTTTTCTGCTGATGTCACCTATTAATTTAACTCCTGACACAAGACATCCTGATTGTATAATTTTAATAAACAGAGAAGGAGCTGGGTGACATCATGGAGAAGGCAGGGTCAAGACAATGTTTTAATTATGTTGTAACAGACCTTAGAGACACATGTTTGGACTCTGAAAATAGAAACATCTATAGCACTATAAGAAGATAAGTATACATTAGGTAGACAGGTCTAAGTGTATTATAAGTAGGAATTTGCACTTTTTAAACCTTATTGTTTTAAACGATTGTATGTTTTGTGATATATGGTTCTGTGTTTTACATCTTACATTTTTATCTATTGTAAGTAAACCTCTATTTTTAGAGACTACTTGGTGTGCCTTTGAAATTCTTTCTTTGACAAGGGAAGCATATGGTTAAAGCTGACACTGTACAAAGCTTACTGATTTTACCAAACTGGAAAAAGTTAAGAGTTTATTCTGAGGTCTTTCATAGAGTTTTTAGGGTTCATTTTGTACAACTGGTTAGGTGCCCGTGAGCGCAAGATATCTGCCCCCGAAGAGCAGAATTATCTGAGCCTGTACATTGGGTACGCAAGAAGTTTCACAGTTTGAATTCCTCCAGAACTTGAGACCAAAGTTTGATTCGAACCCACAAAACAGACAGGAGGGTTACCCTGTTCTATTAACTGTTCACAATACTACACTCGGAGGTTGGCACTGTGGGAGCAGAGGGCCTGACCTGCTGAGTGGGGTTGTGTCACTGTGTACAGTTTTTGAGCCCACATGAGGAAGAACAGGGATAGGCTGGAGGCGGTGCATAGAAGGTCTACCAAAATGATACAGAAACAACAAGGGAGGATTTATAATGAGCACTAGTAGGATCACAATACACATATGCTGGATGATACAAGGAAGAGGAGAAAAGATGACTGATATGCTAAAGTGTCTCTGCGGGATAAACAATGTGGATAGCAGTGAGCTGTCCACAATGAGTGGAAACATGGACACCAGGGAAACTCCATGACAATGGCGAGGGGGGGGCAGAAAGGATGTCAACAAGTACTTTTTAATGAAAGAGTGGTAGGCAGACTGAAATAAGCTTTGAAAGAGGTCACCTGTACTGAGACAGTGGGGGGAGGGGTTCAAAAGGGGGTGAGACAAGCACTCTGGAAAAGTGCATATGGGGGCAGTTGGAGGAGGGAGGAGATGAAGCCCTTATGTGGTGAAGCGCGCCAGGGCAGTCTGATTGGAGAAGGACTCTGCACCTGTCCTGTTCCCAGTCGGGGAATTTGCCTCCACAATAAAGCTGCTTGATTTTGCAGATTTTTGTGTGTGCATGGATATCCTTCACTGGAGTTTGTAAGTTCAAACTCCTGGCTCTGGAGTGCTGGTATCAACTTTGTTTCTATAGGAGAAGGTAATTAGGACTGACAGGGGCAGAGTCTGATATTGTAATTAGGCAAGCTTGTTAGACTAGATAGGCTGATTAGCTACTATCTGCCAACATTTTCCATGTCATTATGATAAATGAACTTAAGTCTAATAAACACTGTAGTAAGTGGCTGCATCAGCTAACATGATTATGCCCCTATACAGGATTTATAATCAGGCCTCGCCTGGAGAACTGTGCCCAAGAATGGTCACCAATCTTTGGGGAGATGCGGACATTTTGGAGAGGGTGCAGAGGAGAGCTGTGAAAATGATTAACAACATGAAGGGAAAGGGATATAATGATAGACAAGACAGTTTCAGTATGTTCACTTTGGTGTATAGAAAATGAAGGGGGCTATCATAATAGTGTATACATTTCTACAAGGACTGGGTGATATGGATGTTAACGAGTTCTGGACTCAAAGGAGGAAGCCTGTACTCAAGGGCACACTTACAGACAACATAAGCCATTGGGGTTTAGACTGGCTTAGAGAAAGCATTTTCTTATGATCAGGGTGGTGAGAACATCGAACATGTTACCAACCTTGGCTGTAGAATCAGCATACTTGGCAGTTTTTAAGAACCATTTAGGTGTATTTTACAAAGCAAAGCATGTACAAGGTTACACCCACTGAAATTGTGGGGGAACAGATGAAATAGTCTTTCCTTTTTCTGTTCCTACACATTGTATGGTATGATATTGAATAGTATAGTATTGCATTGTATTGTATTGTATTTATTGTATTGTATGTAAGCAATAAGACAGGATGGGATGCGCATTATACTGTGATAACTGCACTCCCGTGGGCATAATTAGGCGTGAAGCCACAGACTGAGTGCCTTCAGCACCTGGGAGTGTAGTTATCACAGTGTAATGCACACATCCAGAGTGCCTTATTATGGTTATAAAATGGGTATCTTAATAATTAAAAAAACAAGCATTTGTCAATGCCAAACGTTCGCTTGCAGGTATTTGCAGTGGTATTTGGCACTTGGACATGGCTTAAAAAAATCAGTGACAAAGAAGTACAAGCATTTGTCAATGCCGAATGTTGCTTGCTTCTGTGTGCTGTTTAGGTATTTGGAAGTCATTGGAGTGCAAATATTGAAAATTCACGAACTTACGAGCGTATGTAGGAACTGTGCAACGCACACTTGTAAAACAGTCATTTTTAGGAATTTTTTCACCAAATTTTCAACATAGCCATTTTAAGACCTCTGCTAATGAATAGTGTCACTGTGATTTTCTTAATGTGTCCCATACATTGATTTTGCACACCGACTGCGCCATTGTGCCCTACATGGGCGGAAACATGTTTTGAGCAGGATGTGAAAAATGACAGCTGTACTGCTCATAAGGAGGTGTGGTAAAATGGCAATGTTGAAAATCTGGAGTGAAAATATTGAAAATTCGCGAACTTCTGACGTGCATAAGACTGCATAGCACACTCGTAAAACATTCATTTTAGAATTTTTTACCACATTTCAACACAGCCATTTTAAGACCTCTGCTCATGAACAGTGTCACTGTGATTTTCTTAATCGTCCCATACATTGAGTTCTCACCCGATAGCATTGTGTGTGCTACTTGGTGAGAAACACATTTTGGGCAGGATGTGAAAAATGACAGCTGTACTGCTCATAAGGAGGTGTGGTAAAATGGCAATGTTGAAAATCTGGAGTGAAAATATTGAAAATTCGCAAACATACTGAGCATGCGTAGGAACTGCACAACGCACTTTCATAAAACAGTCATTTTTAGGAATTTTTTCACCAAATTTTCAATATAGCCATTTTAAGACCTCTGCTCATGAACAGCATCACTGTGATTTTCTTAATGTGTCCCATACATTGATTTCGCACACCGACTGCGCCACTGTGCGCTACATGGGTGGAAACATGTTTTGGGCAGGATGTGAAAAATGACGCTGTACTACTCATAAGGAGGTGTGGTAAAATGGCAAAGTTGAAAATCTGGAGTGGAAATATTGAAAATTCGCGAACTTACGAGCCTGCGTAGGAACTGCGCAACACATGCTCAGTAAAACAGTATTTTTTGACTTTTGTCTTAATTAACATGAAGTTTTAATTTTCATGAACGATAAACATTGCTCATGGCATTATTCAGGCCCGGGAAGGGTGACTTCCACAGTGACTGGGCGCAGTGATCTGAAATCACCCTTCGGGCCCAATAACGCCATGACAGTGACATCATTCATAAGAAGGGGTCCCAAAACCCCATGTTGAATATTTGTGCAAAAATTCCAAGAAATGCCTGAGATATGCAATAGTTGAAAACCCCTATCTATCCCATTATACAGCTTACCGGCATTTCCTCAGTTCGTGGTCGGCTTTGAAGAGTGCAGGCGTGTTACCGGTCCACCAAGATGCGCTGAGCTCGGAGGTAAGTATGGGGTGAGGGGGTTGTGGGGAGGCAAGTGAGGGTGGGTGCGGGTTGTGGGAGGGGGCCTGGGAGAAGCACCGTGGGACCGCTTTCAATTTACAGGTTTAAAAAACAAAAAAACAATTGGGACATTTGCCACACTGGGGTGGGCTCCCAGTGTGGCAGAAGGATGGCTGGGGCTGTGGAGCCGGACGGGTGATTGGGCACCCCGCCGGCAGATGACGCGATTGGATATTTGCCACGCTGGGGGTGCCTCATGCGGCAGAAGGATGGCTAGGAGGGGCCTGGAGTTGACGGGATTGGGCACCCCTGGCCGGCAGACGACGCTGGATGTTGGCCACGCTGGGATGGGCTCCGTGGCAGCAAAGATTTGGGTATGACGCGGTTCCAGTGCATGATACGGTTTTCTCTTGAAGAGAAGACCACCACTGTCGTACACAGCACCGTCCGACTGGTGCAGGACCGCCACGCCTGCTCAATGGATCAGGGATTGCAGGGAGGCACACCTCCAAAGTGTCCCATTCTTTCCCAAGACGCCTGCGCATGCGCCGCTAGTTAACGTAAAAGGAAGAGACAGTTTTATAAAGTGTAACAAAATGAATTAAAAAGATATTTATTTAATGCAAAATAGTCCCTCTGCCAATGAAGTGCCACAAGGGTGGGTTGAAGGACCTTGAGAGGTTTTACGTGAGGTCAGACCTTAAGAGGCCCTCCTCTCTCCCCTGCAGACATATAAACAAACATCACACTTTTAATTTAAAAACTTGGGCTAGCTGTGGGAGATAAAGAAAACAGACTGTAGAGCACCAAGAAAAGCATCAGCTACAGTTAGGGAGGAACTGCTTGGGAACAGTGGAGGCATGTTGTGCAAAGGAGTGTGATCTTGATGTGAAGCTACCGTGAGTTGTGAGAGGCACAGAGTGATGGCAGTAAGATAGGGAGGAAGCACCTGTGGACTGTGGAGTCACGTCGTGACAGAGAGAGAGAGAGAGAGAGAGAAAAAGAGAGAGAAATAGACTGTAAAGTGAGGCTGCAGTGAGCTGTGAGCTTGGCACAAGAAGTGGCAGTGGAAACATCATTTTTCCATTTTATAATTTTTATATATATATATATATATATATATATGATAATGCCTGGGGATTGGGTGATAACCACGCTCTAATCACCTCGAGTGGTTGCTAGGGCAACATGGTAAACCTCAAGAGTGCAGCTCGAGAGGTTTACTGTAGCTCTAACAACCACGCAGAGGTGATTTCCCAGCGTGGTTGTCACCCGATCCCCAGTCATCTTTGTAGTGCATGGTCAAAAACACTGCTTGCATTCTATGTGTGAGAATTATGGTGTATTCTTTTTGTTACGCCACTGTTTGGAAGTTTCAAGTGTGGTTAACAACTTAAAATTCTAAACAGTGCATAACAAAGCTGTGTGACTGCTGATTATATGGTTAATAGGCACTTACCATACATTATATATATATATATATATATATATATATATATATATATATATATACACAGTACATATATACACACACACATTTTATGCCTCCTGGATGAGGCAGGCAGGATATCCTCAGCCTTGTCAGCACTGACTCTCACCAGTTCTCACATCCCCAGGCTTACCTACTTGACTTGGGTAACCTCCATGGATTGCCCCACCCCCCCATGGTGGAGTCAGGAGGGGGAGTGCTGTCCTCCCCGAGACACAAATCCAGCATCCTGACTAGTAGGGTCCTGGTGGTGATTTGAGTGTGGGATCAGTGTGCGGAGTGTCACGAATACCTGCCTTGCCCCCATTTTTGATCTATTTTCTCCCCAAATCCTGTGCTGGGGTGCACACACAAGTGCTCGTGTGTGGAGGCACATGCACACTGCAGAATTCCACAGCTCCTACCCTTCTTGACATTCTAGTCCCACACTACCACCAGGCCTCCACCTAGTGGCACTCATTCAGTGGAAATGGCTTTCTTCCCTTCCCAGGAAAGAAGAGCAGTCCATCAGACTGTCTCCTCTCTTGGAGAAAGGATAAGACAGAAGTCCACTGAATGCTCGAGCTCCTCCTGATCAGCCCCAGCAACCCATTATTGCTCCAGATCCTGGGTCGCCAGTGTGGTGGGTGATAGCACTTCCACTGCACCACCGGGATGAGTCTCTGTATTATTATTCCGTTGAAAAGAAATGTTATCACTATGGTGACACCCCCTGCCCCTGAGGAAAAACTTGTGAAATATGCTTCTAGAAGTTGGGAGCGTCTCAGAGTGGGCCTGAGTCCACCTGCGGGAACCACCACGAGCTGCTTCCAGCAGTAAGCTGCCATTTGCAGTAGTGACAGTGTGTCTCACCTGAATCATGGAGAGCAGGCAGAGTGGAGTTGGACAAGATAAAGGTACTAGTTTGAAATGTATTAGCACTACATACATTAGGAAATATAAAATTTGTTTCAAGAACTAAAACAGACTGGTAGCTTTGAAAAATTGTGCAGACAGACAGAGATCAAGGATCTCACAGTAATTTTTATTTAGGGGAATAAAATAGCGGACATTAAAATGAATGTTCATGATAGTAGCACATTGATTTTGTATGGTATTGTGTTGTTACGAAGTCCCTGCACCTAATTGATACCTTCAGAGGTACACCTGAGACAGCTAGTGCTTAAGTATATGTTATACTAACATATAGGGCTAAGGGCATCTCACTGCATAAGAGTAGATGTCAGGATATGAATGCATATTGTTGTAATACACTTTGCTTGCTAATACATATACTCTCCTATGTATTTTCTGTGTATTTCTTACTTGTAAGATGCCAAGGCACCTGTGTCCTTGAAATAATTATGATATGTAAGTTGGCATTGCCACCTTTTGCGATTTGTACCACTGCATTGAGTTATGTAAGACTCTGTATAAGAACTCTTTTGTTTCACAAACTGATGACTATTATAAAATTGTATAATGTTATCTTAGGCCGTGAGCCACCTCCGATTTAGCCAATAGGGCTCATCTCTGTAACTAGAAATGTTTCTGTCTTACAGTAACCATAGTAATTATCATAGGTACTGTATATAATGTGATACACTAGTCTTGTACCTCGGAGATCCCAAGAGACACAAAGAAACCTTGAGGTATAGGGATTGCTTAGCACTGGCTCCCCGGTTTGTATTGGTAAGAACTGCTTAGGGCAACTGTGATTTTATCCTTTTGGTAGTAATAAACAAGTTTATTACTCTCATGCAACGTGTCTGTGATTACTTGCATTCCCAATATTGCCAAGAACCTGAAAGTGAGGTTTAGACCTCCTGATAGTGTCCTGGTTGACAGGACTTGTTTTTTACAGTGCATTATACTCCTTTAATGCACTGGTCCTAGCCAATCAAGATGCAGGAAATTCCCCACCCATTTTATATTGTATTGTATTGTATTAGGATTTGCACACTGATACCTTGCATTGGGCGTATTGCTTTGGCGTGCATGTGTGCAACTTGGAATAACATACTAAATGGAAAAATGTAGACATCTTGGCCAGATTTTCAAAACCCAGGAAATCGGCACACATGCGGCAAAACCTGTGCACAAGGGGGGAACTTCACTTGCACAACCACAGGTTTTGCTGCATGTGCCATATTTTCATACACAAAGCTGGTTTGTGATGGCTCTGTGATTTACAGCAGCTTTCAGCCATTTTCCATGCACAGCAACATCAGAATGCTATGCCTGGTAGTAACAAGCCTAATATCCTCCACAGCTTTACCCACCACCCATGCGTATCACAGGATGAAAGCAGGAATGTCCACCAGTGTGGAGATTTGTTTCCACACCAGTGGGGTGAGACACAGAATGTAGTCCCTGGGATGTTTTCAGCCCTTAGAAAATCCAGCCCATCTTCTTTCCCTGTACCCCCCCCTTTTTCTTACAACTGCTTGTTCTTTATGATACTTCTGAATATGCTAAACATCGGTTTTCCTTTGGGGCTGACCTGTTACTTACATACGAACATTCGAAACCGCCAGCAGATACAGGCCTTATGGTCTAATATGGCTTGATATATGTCTTGGCTGGGATAGTGGCTGCATTGCACTGAGGAACTCCAAAAGGATGAGAGGATTCTGGGGTTGTTGTTCTCAGACTTCTATACCTTGCAACAAATGTAAAACACAGTGTTTGAGCAACATTTGGTCCTGCTGAGGCCCTGTTAGCATGCCCTCTAAAATGAATAGTGTACAGCTACTCACAATGCTTTGCACTGTGTTGGTAGATTAAGAATGAATGGAAAAAGGTGTGTGGGGGAGTGAACATAGTTTACATTAAGCAGGTATGGTTTCTCTTGCCTCCCTACTCACAGCATGAGCAACCTATATGGCTCTCACCAGGAGAGCCATAGTTACCTGTTTTGATCAAGCAGGGTCATTTTGTGTGAGCACAAGTCTCATTATATCAGTGCAAAATATTAGGCCACATGTGTGTTTTTTTAATCCATGCATTGCTGGAGTACTACATGTAACCCCCCTGTCCCGGGGACTTACCTGTCTGCCCCTTGGGGGCTCCGCTTTCCCCTGTGTTTCCCAGTTCTCCTCCATTTCCCGCATGTACCTGGTCCAGCCTTCCACAAAGTTTTTTTGTAGATCGGGGCATGAGGACCTGTAGCACAGAGCCACCACCCAGTTGTTGCACTCCGATGCTGGGCGACGCTCTGCACATGCTCAAAGATGCATTTGGATTTTGGCCAATCAGCAGCCACTTGAGTTGTCTTTCTGGTGGTCCCAGTCCCTCTGGCAATCAAGATGGGGACCGGAGACTTGCAGGATACCGGAGGGGCAATGTAGAGGCTGAAAAAGCTGTTTTTTTGGCATGCCAATCGCGCTCTGCAAATCGGAGCCACTGTGTGAATATTAATGAGACAGCTCATGCATATTAATGAGCTAAGAGCCTGTCTAGTGCTGGGACAGAGCAAAAATAGCACTAGTGACAGGCAGGAAATTAAATAACATTGTTTAAGAGCTGACAGGTGTGAGAGGGAAAAGGGATTGCTGCCAGTTCTGTGGGGCATTGAATTATAAAAATGTTTCTTCGGGCTGCCAAGACAGTTGAAAGTGAGAACTTGTAGGAATTGTACTGGGACTATGTGTGACTGCCTAGGGGTAATGACAAATGGCAGTAGCGACTAGAAAAGGGCTGATTAAAAATGTTAAATAGTGCAGTCGCTTAAAAGGGCACAGGGGCTACTTTCACCTGGTGGGGGTTTTGCAAAACAAATGCATTCATTTTGGCTGCAGGGACACTGTGAAAACTGCAAGTGAACTGTTTACATTGCAGCCATGTTTTGTAGCCATGTGACACCAGCCGGCTAACCACAGTGCCAGGATTTCACAGGAGGATTCTGGGGTTTCTGTAAAGACTCTTGGGGAAAAATACTGGGGATTATTCTGGCATCGTTTTGAGCAGCCAATGAGGCATTGAGGGAGCCTCATACATATTAATTTTCTTTGAGGACAGTGGGTCCCGCCAATGGGGATCTGCCAGAAAGCTCCCAAAACACAAGAACTTTGAGATTCTGAGTCAGCTCGAGGAAGCCCCTCCAGAGGAGAGAATAGGGCTGCAAGGCTGGGAGAGGGCCTGCCTGGGGGCTGCCAGCAATCTGTCCCCTGGGGCTGGTTGTGTCTTTCCCCATCTGGAGAGAAAAAGAGAGAGATTTTGCAGGCAGCTCTGCAGAGTAGGGGAGCTGCAGGATTCTGATGCTGTGGTAGGAAGCTGCACCGCAGTAGTGAAGATATTAAGGAAATTATATTTAAAAAGGAAAAAGGGATTCGGAAAATGGACTGATCCTAAGGAGGAGAGAGCCTCCTGGTACTCGTCTGTACCTCCATGGTGAGACACAGGTGATCTGAGATGTGTGATGAAAGAGTTGTGTGAAAGCATGAAAAAGGAAAAAATATCCTGTTTGACCCTGGCGTAGACAAAGTGTCTAAAGAGATGAGGGGAAGACAGGTGTTCTGAGGACTGGTTGCAGCACTGGGAAATAGCTACTGGAAATTGGATGGGAATCTGGATTCTGAAAAGCGGAAGAGAGAGACTCTTCTGGAGTTGATTTGCACCTGCACGGTGAGAAAAGAGACTTCCCTTGATGTATTGCTGAGAAAGAGTTCCTGGAATTGTTTGTGAACCAGAGCAAGAGTGCGGCTGTGATAAAGTTGAGAGACTGTGAAGTAGAAGGATGGACAGGTGCTTTCTGGGCAGGTACCTGCTGGCTGCTCCTATATACAGCTAAGAAAAGAGACTGTTGTGATGAACCTGTGGTTTAGACTCTGCACCCCCTGGAGTCTGGGAGACAGGGAAGAATCAGAAACTGCTTTGGCTACACACCACAGCTGGTAACTGAGAAAAAGGAAAAAGATGATTTAAACTTTCCTTCTGAAACCCAAGGCCAGGTGGGGAACTCGCTAACCCCCATCAAGTGGGGTCTGTTGACTGAAGGGGATCACGGGTTCATACCCAAGTGCTAGGGCACTCTGACCTGTGAAGGAGCTGGGCCATGGGGCCACTCCTAGATCTGGGTCCCTTGTGGCTGGCAGGCCTTACCATATGAAAAAGAAGAATAATCGGCATTTATATAGCGCTTTTCATACACAGTGTATCCCAAAGCTCTTTACATGCAATGCTAGACTGGTAGTGAAGTGACTGAATGTGTAGTGGCGGCCATATCGCACATCAGCACCCATACACAGCCTGGACAATTGCATGATCTGGTTTATGGGAAGGGGAATGTTGGCCAGGACACTGGGAATGTCTCCTACTCTTTGCGAAGAGTACCCTGGGTTCTTTTCTTCCACCTGAACACCCACAAGGACACCACAAGGATGGGTAGAAGGGACCTCAGTCTAACGTCTCATCTGAAGGATGGCACATCCCAGCAGTACAGCACCACCCTAATACTGCAGTCAGATGCCAGCGTTTTTAGGTATGAGTCCAACCTGTGGGATGAGAATCCACAACCCTTGGGTCCAGAGGCTGATGTGCTAACAACTGTGCCACACTGACACCTTTGCTCTGCAATGAGCCTCAATAGGCCAAAGGGGACAAGCTGTAAGATCTCCAATCAAGCTTGAAGATCCAAGCTGCAGTTTCCTTGCACCTTCAAGTTTAAGCATCGAGCCTAGTTCTGCATTTGCTGTTTCCACCAACCCCTGGACTTCAGTCAAATGTGCCACCATAGGACTGATGTAGCAGAACCGTAAGTGAAAAAGCAGGAATTGCCCTGCAAATTCTGGGGATGTTCGCAGTTGTCTAATTTGGTGCCCACGGGCATGGAAAAAGCTAAACAGAGCAAGAGCAACTGTAAAAAGTTAATTTAATTCTGCAAGTGCACCAGCGCCAGCTGACCAGCTGCACCTCAGACATTCAGCTAACATCTGGGTACCCAAGGACAGAATTTGGGCATCATTCTGGACTAGTACCAGTGGGTCAGGGTTTCAAGAATTTCTACAGCAGTTAGATAGCTAGGTAGAAAGTTGGTGGCTGCACTGGTTAAAATGTGTGAGTTTGAATATTAAAAGGGAAATATCATTGGGAAATGCCAAATCTTTAAAATGCAAATTTTCAAAATGCAAATTAACAAATGTTCGTTTAACCTCTATTCCATTACCCCATCCTAACCCTCCCCGTGTAAATAAATTATGATGTTACTGTTTTAGAAAAGAGCTGAGTCAAGAGCCTGATATTGGTGAGCATATTATTACCCGAAGTTAGTGATGCCAACTGTTTAAATGTGGGGAGGTTTGAGTCTGCTAAGTCCATGGCTGGGGCAACGATTTTGGGGAGGTGGGTTGGTATGACTTCCCAGGGGGTTGTACTGTTAGCATCTTGCCCACTTAAATGTACTGTGGGTGGAGGCACCACCATTTTATTTGTGTCTTGGGAAAGGACCCCCGTGTAGCAGCTTGTAGGAACCCAGGCCCCTCAGTCATGATCAGGCCTGCACGGCAGTGGTAGTGGCCTCTCTAGAATGGCACGAAGAGGGGGTTGCACACATTTACTTGAACATTATGCAGGCAAAGAAGGTTCAAATTTGAGTGCAGAAGCAAAAAGGATACCAGCAGAAATAAAGGGCTGGCAATGGAGATGCAGCAGTGTCAGCCAGGATGCAACGGTCTGTAATAAGCATGGCACTCTTTCCCGTGTGACTAATTGGAGTAACTGCAATCAGATTACCTTGCATTCCAGCAGTATTCTGTCCAATGTCACTGGCAGAAACTGATAAGAGCAATAAGAGCCTTGCATTCAGGTTGACTGTATGTTTCAGTATTCATAATCAGCAGACAAATAATGTTCTTGAAAGGCTATGGCACATAATTAAGGTTACAAAAGCAAGCATACCATCCTGTTTTAGTCCATAACCCTTGCCCTAGACGCTGGAATCTGTGCCAAACCTGTGGATCAGGAAGGTTACTTTAAAGACTATCTGAGGCTTTCCTGCCCATTTTGACAGCCACATAATAATTTTCATCCATTTTGACAGCCACATAATAATTTTCATCCTAAATGGAGCAGTATTTGGAAATGCCAGGCTCCCCTTGAATTTTCTCTGACCTGTCATCATGTTTTATAAACATTATATGTACCATACTGTTTTCCAGCCATACCAGATCAGTGTAGATAAGATTAGATCAGTGGAGATTGCTTCTGTCACTCAGCTAGAAGATAATGAAAAGGTGCTGATGCGTGTGTGGGAGAAGAAAATTATGGTTTGCAAGGGCAGCATAATTTCTGTCTGCCTTGCAGTTGTAAACAATGCAGTGCCCTCAGTGAAGTAATTAAAATTTACAAACAAATGTTTTAAAAGGTAATTTTAGACTGCAGAAAAGACAAGGCTGAAGGAGACTGCATGGCTAAGAGAGTATTTAGTTGCTACTGTCATCTGATCCCAGTCATCTTTTAGAAAATTATGATTATACAGGATTGCAATAAACACACTGTTTTTATGATGAGAACTTCTGTATCTTGATAAATGAGTATAGAGACCACCAACACTTTTGACCTCAGATGAGGTTTTAAGCACTTTGGTGTCATTCTAGCTCTGAAAAGCTAGCACTTCATGCACTAATCCAGTGGTTCTTAAATGAGGCCACTTGGGCAGTATGTGGCCACCAGCATGATTTATTATAGTCACTATGCTTTTTAGAGCCCTAATTAAAATTCACTGTAACCCCCCCTCAAAAAAGGGTGGAGAGGTTTACTTTATTTGGCTCCCTGCCTTTGAGCAAGCAGCCTTTCAACTGCATGCCTCCTGCAGCAGCTGCCGATGACACTCTTTGCAACACCAGGGCTGTGGTTAGGGGACCAGGCAATAGTGATCTCCTCCTTTCCTCACACCAGCTAGTACCCATTTTCTCTGTGACTATGAAACTGGCCAGAGGTCACTATGTGGGACCAGAAAGTGTAAAATGAAAATGGCCGTGTCTCTCAGAACCAACTACTGTAGGAGCACAAGAAGGAGGCTGTGCACTAGAGTGAAGCACCAAAAGGATTTCTGGACACTCCTAAAAAACCCCAGGCCTCAATGAACTGCAGAGGGGTTGGACACTATTTTGCAGTGGCAATACATATTTGTTGGTGCCCCCAGGCATGTAGAAGATGGCTAGAAGTTGTCTAAATGGACAAAATGATGTAAAAATAATTTAATTAATGGTCATCATTTTTTAAGTTTGTATAACCAGACTTTTAAATTAGCTTACAACCTCCTGGTTGATATTTTCTATTACAGCCAGGAGGTTGCAATCAGTGCCTGGCACTCAAACAAGTGCTGCACAGCTCATTGGCTGTAACTCTCCATCTGGGGGCAGGCCAATCATCTCTCCCAACATGGTGGCTCCGTTGCACCTAACCAAGTTTCCAAACTTATCCTTTCCATCTCACTTCATGCCAGGCAATGTTTTTACATATTTTTCAAAATTTATCTAGTCAATCCTTCCTTCAAAGTGTAAAAAATCTATCTGGTTGATCCTGCCATTCTTACCTCTTGAGCGGGGCTCTGCAGCTGCAACCCTAACCGAATCACAGTGACTGACGAGTGAGTGAGCAAGTGAGTGAGAGACTGTGCGTGTGTGTGTGTTCAGAACTGTTGCACTAAATCAAATGTGCTAAAAAGAAAACAAATGATGACCATTAATTAAACAAAATAACATATGGGTGGGTGTGTGTAAAACCAGAATTTTACAGATGCCCTCGGTGTGGGATGCTTTTATAAAGTCCTCAGGCTTTGCCCTCGGGGTTTATGTAGCATCCCTCACCTCGTCTGTGTGTAAAATTCTGGTTACATACACTTACCCATACATTATTCTATATGTAGTTTGCCTCAGAGAGCATGGAGACCCTAACTTCACTTTACTTTATCCTCTAGCCTCATAGGACAATGTGAAGGGGCCAGAGGTCAATTATAAGCCCATGGTGGGACCAGAGGTCACTTATTAGCCCATGCTGTGGTTAAACCAGTCAGGAGGCCTGCAAAGCCTCAGGGCGCACCTCACCGTGGCAACAGACAGTTGGAAAAAAAGTGTCCCGCAAGTAAGGGCCCTGTTGGATCTTGGAATTTAGTAGAGGATGGACAAGAAAATCAGATAAATCAGAAAGTTCTTACCCTTCTGATTGCCATAGCCAGTGAACAGTGGAGCTGGAAATGTGGAACATCTGTTGAGTTACCAGTTGCTCAGGCTACCATATTAGATATGTCTGACCCAGTGGAGAGCATATGTCCTTTCAGCTGCTCAGCCATTTGGGTGAGCTCCTGCCAGATATCTGGGTCTCAGAGTTTCAGAAAATCAGATTAAAAGACAGTAACTGAAGTGCAGGCTTAAGGTTTCAGTACTTGAAGGAGGGGTTGTCTCTCTCTGTGAGAGAGGTCAGATGTGCATAACCCCCTGATAGCCTGTAGGTTCCTAGTTCTAATGTAAAGGTTGCCTAGGCAGCAAAGGGCTAATCTGTGAAATCTCTCTAGCACCCCTGTTATGTGACATGGGCATTGCTACCAGGGGGAGGGACTTGCTATGGCAGCATAAGCCAGGCAATGAGCTATTCAGAGTCAGTCTGAGGAGAGCGCCAGAGAGAGACTGTAGTCAGCACCTCTCTCTGCCTATCCTGCTGTGACCCAAGATTTCTTGGAGGAGAGTTTGACACCTGACCAGCACTGAAGAGGCAGAGGTTGTTCCCTCAAGCCCTCTGCCAGGGAACTGGCAACACAAGATTTCTTGTATGGGTCTTTGAGTAAAATTCCATTTATTCCAAACTGAAACCCAGCTGCTAGTGTTGCTGTCTGAGAGGTATGGTGAAATTTAATGCCAGTGCATTTGAGAACCAGTGTTTAAAGAGACTTTGTGCCCCAAAGGGTGATGTCCTTGAAAGTCTCCCCGCTCATTCCTGAGGTGGGTGGAAGTCTGAAGGTAGACCCTGAAACAGATCCAGAATAAGTTAACAGTACTCCCCATTGCTGACAGATAACAGAAAAAGAAAGATACCCTGGTACCCAAAAACAATTGCAAAGGAAAACAGAGAGATGCCTTTCAGGGATACTGGTGCTGAACTAAAACCATGATCAGAACAAACAAGCGGAGTTAGTACCTGGTGGCTACTGCAGTCCCACATAATCAAAAAGAAGGCACTTACTTGTAGTCCAACATGCCAAGTGTAGCTACCCCATCTACCTATTTGTCTAGGGGTGCCTGATGTTTCAATAGGGGAGGGGCCTACCCCGAAGGAACCCAGACCAGACATTAACAACCATGGAGAATAAAATGGCGTTATCTTACCGCGACCCGGGTCCTACTGCAGAATAATGGAAACTGCTACCCATCGCCACTCCTCTGAATACACAGGATTGGAACAGGAGACCTCTTCTTTTTTTTCCTTTCTTCTCTCGGAATCCCCCACCAGCATCCTGGCCCAGGAAGCACTGACATCAAGCAGGCTGAGAACTTTAAACTCCCTCCCAAAGAAGTCTGATTAGTAATTCATTAGATTCTCTGAAATTCATCTGTTTAGTAAAACTTTAAAAACACTCTCACACACTCAGGAATAAGCAACAAACCAATTTATTGCACCTGAAGTCCCAGTGATTTTTGCAGGGACCCAGGGGTTCCCATTACTTGCTTAAAACATTTTTTGCCATCCAGCTCCATAGAGCCCAACCTATTCACAAATGAGGGGCACTTGAACTGGGAGACAAGATGTCCTAGGCACCATTCCACTCTAGGCAGCTGATGAAACCTCAGATGCTATACCTGAAATCTCCCTGGAACCTCCACTGGACCTCTGAGCCAAACCTACCCTCTGGCTCTGGTAAGCTGGACTCTGTATCATTCTATTCTTTTCCTTTTTCCATGGTCAGCCTCTACCCATATGGAGAAGTGACATGCTTCTCCCACCTGGTCCCTTGCCAACAGGATTGCAGGACTTTTCTCTCCCTGACCAATCCCTTTGTTAAAAATGCCTTCTCCTCTTGGACATAGCCGCTGTAACATACTAACATACTAAAACGCCAGCATAATAGGACTTATGGTCTTTCGTGTCTGCTCAATAGTCACCACCCATACTGGGTGTCCATTTTGCTGCCCCCCACCCCACCCCTTGGTTTTCCCATCCTTTCCAGGGCATTTCAACGTACTGGACTTCCCAGCTTCACCCTCCCTATACCTGTCCCATCCCCTTAAACCCTTCCACAGTATCAGCCTCCACTAGTCCTTTGGGCAGTGCATGCCATGGTTCCACTACCCTCTCAGTGAAGTAACACCTCCTCCTCCTCTCTCCCCTGAGTCCCACCCCCTCCAGTTTCCACCTGTGTCCTCTGGTTGCCCCCCCCCCCGGGATCCTTCCTCCAGCTATGGGGGACCTCAATAATACCTCTAGCCTGCATCCCTTCTAGCCATCACTCCTGTGCTTGATTTAGGCTTACCAGGTCTGGAGTGCTCCACAAGGCCTGTCCCTTCACCTGCAGCCCGCACGAACAGCTTGAGATCGGTGCCTCCGAGCTTGCCCCTCCAAGCAGGCCCCTATAGCGGGTGAGAAGCCTCTGGGATCCCCTTAATCAGGCCTGGACTATCCTGCCATGCCGGGAACTGGGAGGGGAGCTGCCACCACCCCTCTCCTGGAGGAAACCTGCCGCAAAACCTCCAGCCCTGACAGTCCAGGCCTACTTCCTAATGGGCCTGGGACCCCATCAAACTGCCTCCTAGGGTACTCTCACCACCCCTTTCTCCCTCCTGGAGCCCCAGTTACCCCAGCTTGATGCTGGCAGACTGTATAAGGCCCTCCCCATGCATTACCCATTACAGGCACCATGTCGCATTACTCACGCATTACTCATGGCACTACCTTGCACTTATGAGGGGGGGTCCCCCCGAAATCTGGCTCCAACCCGGACTGACGAGTTCCCTCCTTCCTGCCTGCTTGTACTGCCATCTCCCAGCCAGACTCCTATCTCCCCCCAAGCTACCCGTGCTCCCTCCTTTTAAGGGCTAAGGAGCCTGCCCTTAGTGGCAGTCTCAGTGTATAGCCCAGAACAGTGCCTTCCCCAAAACACCTACCAAACCCATAAACTGGGGATGGCACAAAAGTGGGGCCCCTAATGGTAAGCGTAAGCCCCTCTCTCCTGAAGGGGCTTAAACTCTTCCCCACCCAAGGGAATCATTCCCAAGGGGAATGATAGCAAAGACTGCACCAGCTACTCTGACTCACTTCCACCCCCAACCCCCAGTATGCGCACTCCCAGGGGAAGTCAGCACCAGACAGAGTCACATATGGTGGGCCCCCTTATAAGAGGGAGGGAACCCATGCCTTCATACTACTATAGCCAAAAAAGACAAAAATTGAAAATTTCTGTGTCAGGGGAATCAAACTTTTTAAACGCTGCCTAAACAATATGAACAAAAACAGCATAATATAATACTCTTCATTAGGTTACGTTATTATTGCTAATTCTCTGAGATTGATTAGAATAACCATAATCACCAAATAGGTATATATATATATGTTTTAAACCATAATTACTCTACCCACATTCAAACCACTCACTCACTCTCTCCTTCATGCACACTTTAATGACTGAAATGTTTAGAAAACATTTCAAAATAGCAAAAGCTAATGTCCTAATTTGCAATCCTCTGAGGTAGAAAAGTCATTTTAGTCCATCATCAGTTCTGTTAAATTCAAGTCAAACATGGGGATAGCAACCTGCTCTTGGGAGCAACACCTGGCACAGCCAGAGTTCTTATAGGGCGCTAGGGTATGGGGTCCTCCTCCTGATGGAAAGTAGAATTTAGGGTCTGGCTTGGTAGTAAGGTCTCCAAAGAGTCTTTGGAAATTACAAAGTACTTAATGCGACATCCAGCCAAGTCTTGCACGAGGCAAAGTGCTTAAATAAAGTTAACCTGGTCCAGGGGGCAGTGTGGCACATAGCTCTGGCCTTCTGGAACAGTTCCTGGGATGGATGACCACTGCTTCCAGGGTGATGTTTTAACTTCTCTAGCTGCTCATGATAGATCCAGTCTTCTCTCATTTCCTCCACAATGTCCCACTGTCTCTCTGACAGGTAAGGGTAGTCCAGGCTCTCATATTCCACCATCGATCTGTGCCACACCCACCATTCTGCCTGGTTCCACTCCTGCAGATCCCTTATACTAGTCCTGCGGGCTATTCCTGTTTCCAGCCACACTCCATTTCTGAAATCAGCATTGAGAGGGTACTTCCTGTTGAGTCCATCCATGCTGCTCCATAGGGCAAGCGAGCGCTCTGGGATGCAAGGATTTCTATCATTAGCTGTAATCACCAGGCAGTGAAAAGGCTTGGGTATGGCCCGATAGATGTCATAATCATTTAGTTGAAACTTTTTGCCAAGAAACCTGCCCTCGTCAAAGCTTTAATCGTCAGCCAAAAGTCCTTTTCCAGGCTTTCTCTCCTCCTTTCCTGGTGACCCCAGACCAGCTACAGCAGTTTTAGGTCTCACTTGCTCTGGAGAGGCCAACTGTGATATTATAGCTGGCAGGCTACTTCCAGACAGAGGCCTAGGAGGTATTCCCCTGGGCCCTGAGGGTTTGCCCACCAGTGGTCTAAGGCCCCTGCCCTCCCTCTTACAGGGAGTAGAGGCAGCCAGCGAGGAGGAACTGGGCAGATGGCTAGTCCCTCCTTGCCCCTCTCTCTCCCTACTGCAGCTGCACCCCCACCTGTACCTTCTCTGCTTTAATAATTACATCAGGGAGGGCCTCGACTGGCTCTGCCTTCTTCACCTGCTCTGGGGTCCGCTCCTCTAATGAAAGCCCTTCCATAACACCAGACTCCAGTCTTCCTTGTGACTATACCAAGGATGGGCCTTCTGAAGTGCTGAGGGGGTATGCCCAATGGAAAACTGGAGGGGCCCGGTCAAATATGCCTCTGAGGGCTGAGCTTGAACAAAGGCTGCACACTGGTAGACAGGCTATTCCCTCTCCCTTGTAGTCACATCTAACACATCGCTCCTCTACCTGACCTTTTCCTGCAATGTTCTATAGCCAGGGTAATAATGATGAAGGAACCATGGACATAAGTTCCTCAGAGGGAGGCGCATCTTCTGCCTCTAAACCCCCACCCAGCCATCTGTGACAATGGATCCACTGCCAGGCCCAAGCCAAACCTTCCAGAATCAGTGAGATTAGGCAGTTCTTACTCAACAACTCCCCTCAGCTCTGATGTTTTGGCTCAGTCCTCCTTATTCTACTCGCTCCTGCTCTTTCCACAAAATGGCGATGCCTCCTTCACTGGTTTTCCCCTCAGTTCAGCCTCCAGCCAATCAGAAAGCAGACTGGGATCACGTGACCAGCAAACCACACTAACTTGCACTCGAGAGCAGGACTGCAGCCTACCACCTGGACCACCACACCCAGAGGGAATTCTAAGGGTGCTACATGGCCTATCCAGCCCAGACCGGACCCGCCAGCCCTCCATTCTAGGACACGGGGCACTGGGTGTCTAAGAGGTCCCCAAAACATCCTGGATGAGCCCCCATGTGTAGCCACTCCACCTCCCCATTTGTCTAGGAGCACCCAATGTTTCAAAGAGGGGAAGGTAGCCTACCATGAAGGAACCCAGAACAGACATTAACAACCATTGAGAATAAAATGGTGTTATCTTAACACGGCCCATGGTCCTACTGCAGAATAATAGAAACCACTACCCCTTGCCACTTCTCTGAATACTCATGATTGGAACAGGAGACCTCTTTTTTTTTTTTCTTTCTTCTCTCGGAATCCCCCACCAGCATCCTGGCCCAGGAAGCACTGACATCAAGCGGGCTGAGAACTTTAAACTCCCCCCCAAAGAAGTCTGATTAGTAATTCATTAGATTCTCTGAAATTCATCTGTTTAGTAAAACTTTAAAAACACTCTCACACACTCAGGAATAAGCAACAAACCAATTTATTGCACCTGAGGTCCCAATGATTTTTGCAAGGACTGAGGGGTTCCCATTGCTTGCTTAAAACCATATTTGCCATCCGGCTCCATGGAGCACAAACTATTCACAAGCGAGGGGTGCTTGAACTGGGAGACATGATGTCCTAGGTAGCATTCCACTCCAGGCAGCTGATGAAACCTTGGATGCTATACCTAAAACCTCCCTGGAACCTCCACTGGACCTTTGAGCCAAACCTGCCCTCTGGCACTGGTAAATTGGTCTCTGTATCATTCCATTCTTTTCCTTTTTCCCTGGTCAGCCTCTACCCATATGGAAAAGCTAGATGCTTCTCCCACCTGGTCCCTTGCAAACAGGATCACAGGACTTTTCCTTCCCTGACCAGTCCCTTTGTTAAAAATGCCTTCTCCCCTTGGATGTAGCCGCTGTAACCACCGGTATCCTTCCTCCAGCTATGGGGGGGGGGTAACCTCAGTAATACCTCTAGCCCACACCCCTTCCAGCCATCACTCCTGTACTTGATTTAGGCTTACCAGGCCTGGAGTGCTCCCCAAGGCCTGTCCCTTGACCTGCGGCCTACCCGAACAGCTTGTGAATGGAGCTCCAGAGCCTGCCCCTCCAGCAGGCCCCTACAGTGGGTGAGAGGCCTCTGGCACCCTCTTAACCAGGCCTGGACAACCCTGCCATGCCAGGAACTGGGAGAGGAGCTGCCACCACCCCTCCCCTGGAGGAATCCTGCGACAAAACCTCCAGCCCTGGCAGTCCAGGCCTACTTCCTAATAGAAGCAAACAGACTAACTGCCCCAACAGCTGGATGTGCTAGGTATAAATACTGAATCAAGCTAGGTACTTCCAGCACTATCCATCACCACCTCTCAAAATAAGACCATGAAACTACAAATAGACTGAATAAAGTGCTTTAAATATTCTATAAAGTGCTAGTGAATCATACTTCTCACAGAGAGGCCAGCAGGATCCCTGCAGCTAGTACCTCCAACTGATTATGCTCAACACATCATCAGGGAGTGCCTGAGATGATGTGTGGTCTTACTTTTTAATGTGGCTCTTAAAGGGCCATACATAATACATAATCTAAGTGTAACCAATTACTGTGTATAAATAGTAGAAGAAAAAACATGATACACACACATACATCTATCAAAAACTGTGATCGCCTAAAAAGTGCAGTGAAATTAAAAAACAAAATTTGTGTACATATACATGATTTCATTACACATATTCAATGTATATATTTTATATAACCTTATATTATGTTATGTTATATCATGTATGTTGATATTAATTTAGTCATCATATAATTTTCAAACAGTTCCAGAAATGTGATATTTGTGTTTAAAAATGATGACAACATTAGAAAGAACCTCATAGCTTTCTAAACAAATGGCGGGGAATAAAAGAACCCTCCCACTGGGTGAAAAAGGATCTTGTAGGGATTGATCTGTTGAAAGCCTTTCTGCATGGCTCACACCTTTGTCACCAGAAGCAGATTGGATCTGCTGGTCAAGTTAAAACTGCACAGCCAGACTCATTAAATTAAGGTCATGCTTACAAGTGACTGTACCAGACACCTGAGACAAGTCATGAGTTCCACACCAGGGGCCCAGCCCTACAGCTATGTTCGATAGTAAAGGTTTACTGTAGTTAGATAGGTAATGGCTGGGAGTGCACACATTTAGAATAAATCCAGCAGACCAGCTTTCTTTAACTTACACCACACCAGCCACTAATCTTTATTTATGTTAAATACCTATCCCGGATGACCCCAGCCTCAAGACATCCATCACTACCACACCATGTAGAACTCTACCAGGCCCAAAACCTTCATCACGGTGTGCACACATTAAGAATTGTGTAAACACCCAAAAAGAGACTTTGAAGTAACACCTGGTGCACCAAGGAAAGGAGTTGATGGGGAAAAATGGCCAGTGATTGGAGGGTAGTGGGTTCCATCTAGTGGGTAAGGATGTTTGCTTACTCATTTTCTTTAACCTTATCCTTTCTTCCTTGCACCTTGTTCTTGTACTCCTAATAAAGCCCTTCATATTTGCTCACACCATACTTACTGCCTTCGTTGCTATTACTGTGTTGCATTGCATTCACTGCAGTGCATATTATTAGTTATTGGGTTGTTTGTGTTCATTTTAGTTGGGTCCCTTGTCACTGTGGGTGGGAACTGTGTAAATGCCTATGGAGTAACACCTATCTCTTAAAATGATCCCTACGGATGGAGGCACCACCTCCCCTTAAATCCCAATTACATCACTAACCTAGGCCCCATTCATTTCAAAGGCCTAAAGACGCCTTTCCAATTCCCTCACTCACTTTTTGGGAGGTTAGAATACTGTTACAGAATCTTGAATTCTATGATACTAACACAAAGAGTGCAAGTACCATAAAATTCTGAGCTGCCCAGCCTTAAACCATCTAGGAGTCCCAAGACCCCATATACATTTTGAAATAAATCCTTTTTCTTTAGTTTTTACATTCAGTTTTTACAAAACAGTGCAAACAGTGGATTCATTTATCAAGCCACTTTCTATGTTCTAGTGTTATTTGTGCATATCTCACATATTTTAAATGCAAATTTCAACTTTTTCATATAAATTCAATTAAACATATTTTAAGAACTACATGGGTTAGGGTTCTTCATTTCCTTGTAGATAAAAAAAAACTCCACTACATATAGAATGAATAGATAGATAGATAGATAGATAGATAGATAGATAGATAGATAGATAGACAGACAGACAGTAACTTTTTTATTTAGCACCTTTCCTGAGCTCAAAGTGCTTTGCTTTTGATACAGAATAAAAATACATACAGTATTTGAAATATTTGAACAATTTGATGCTGATACTGAGAGAACTGAAAGCAAGGAGAGAACAGAGCAACTAGCCTTCACTGGAAAAGTCCTTTTATTTAATACTTAAAATGGCAGTATAGGTGGGTGGGTGGGTAGGTACAGTAGGTAGATAGGTAGAGTAAGTACCTTCAGTCAGTGTTTTGGAGCAGTTCTTAAAATGCCATTAACATTTACTAGTCTCGTGGGGTATCTAGCCGGACAGAATATTGCAGCCTCTTGTGGGTTGAGTGGCTAGTTATGACCTGTAACTGCACTGAAATTGCAATGTAGTTGTATGCAACAAACATGTAACTACAGTGTAATTACCCTGTTGTTGGTAATTTATGATTAGTTACATTGAAATGGACACAAAGTGTAAACCAACAAGTGTTCAACTGGAGAAGGAGCTGAATCAAGCTTACAGAAGACAGGAGATTTAAGGGTCTGGTTAGCTTGTGGCTCTGTCCTAGGGGGACCAGAAAGAGAGGAGAGAACTAAGCAGCTAGCCTACATCAATAAGATATTATATTTAAGAATTAAAGTGGAGGTATAAGTGGATAGGTGGAGGTAAGTGCTTTTCACTGTTTGTTTAGCGGTTATTTAGCTTTGATGTGGAGGACAGCATGGACCAAATGGAGGCCTGTAGGAAGGTCTTATATAGATGCTCAAAGACAGGAAGCAAAGAGATGCATTTCCAGGTTGTGTTGCAGCAGAAAGTATATAAGGGCAATTTCCACAAGTGTACTGAGTTGTGCATAGTGATCATGTCATGAGGTTAAGTGCCAAAGGGACTTCACTGGAAAGGAACTTACTGGAAGAGGGAAGGGGACAAGAAACTCTGCTTCAGTTACACACCTAGAGAATTTAGAACTTGAAGCCTTGCCTCTGGCTTTTACCACCTCTGGAATATCACCAGGATCAAGCTGTATCTTGCTCAGGATGACCTAGTGACAATCATTCATGCTTCTGCCTAACCCTAGGTTAGACTATTGCAATGCTCTTTACCTAGGGTTCTCTGGAGGTTTGATGCAGCGCCTGCAGTTTGGTTGAGAATACTGCAGCCCGGTGACTGTGGGCACCTCACAGAGTGAACATATCATGCCAGTTCTACATACGCTAGGCCACTGCCTATGTGGCAGTGCATCACTCAAAATCTGCTTGCTAACTTACAAGACCCTATACTGTCTGGTCTCAACTACTTTAAAGAGCTCCTGGTTCCCAAACAACCCAATTCACCCTCTCCACTCCATTAATGTGGGCCTGCTCATTGTCCCTCCATCTAGGCTGAAATTATCTGGAGACAGAGCTTTGGAGTGGCTGCCAATGTTATGGAACTCGCTCACTTTAAATATTTGTATAGCCAACACAGTGGAGGCCATCAAGTGGACTTGATGGAGGAGGAACATCTGGATATTGTGGCAGTCACAGAAACATGGTACACACAGAACCATGACTGGGACGTAAACATACCAGGGTCTACAGGAGGGAGAGGGAGGGTAAAAGAGGAGAAGGAGTAGCTCTCTACATAAGGGAAGGAATCAAAGCTGCAGAACAAAAGGGTAAACAGGGAGGAGAGAAAGTACTATGGGTCAATTTGGTGACAGGACAATGGCGCCACAATCCATACAGGGTTGTATACAGACCCCCATCTCAGGGGAGGACATGGATAGGAAGTATCCTTAGAATGGCAGAAAAGGGGGAGGTATTGCTGATGGGGGGATCTGAATATGCCAGATATTAATTGGAGAGCAGTTATCTTGGTGTAAATCTCAGGTGATTGAAAGGGCTTGATAGCTGTGAGGTTCAAATTACTTGTAGAAAGATCTAGTAAGTAGGGGGAGTGGCTTAGCTAGAAGGAAGCTATATTTAAAGATTGCCTTAGAAAGATTTTACTAGTAGCTTGGCAGAAGACACCAGGAGAAAGGACTGCTGTGTGACTGGACTTCTCTACTGGGACTCCCTGAGCTGGTGGCCTTGATGGAAGAGGGATGCCTGGATATAGTAGCAGTCACAGAAACATGGTACACAGAGAACCATGACTGGGATGTTAACATACCAGGGTACATAACCTACAGGAGAGACAGGCAGAGGAGAAGAGGGGGAGGAGTAGCTCTCTATGTAAAGGAAGGGATAAAAGCAACTGAACAAAAGAGTAAACAGGGAGGAGAGGAGGCACTTTGGGTCACCTTGGAGACTGGAAAGGGCATCACAATCTGCACAGGGATTGTGTACAGACCCCCATGTTAGGGGGAGGGAATGGACAAGGATATGATAGAAGGCATTCTTAGAATGGCAGAGAAAGGGGAGATACTGCTGATGGGAGACCTGAATATGCCAGATGTTAACTGGAGCACATTTGCTGCAGCCACATCCAAGAGCAGGGCCATTCTTGATGCCCTACAGGTGGCAGGCCTCAGACAGCTAGTTTCAGAACCCACTGTGAGGGAGCAATCTTAGACCTCAGACTCAAACGGGGCAGAGAGGATCTCAGATCTAGAAGTGGGTTGCCATCTGGGAACAAGTGACCATCGAACAGTGTGGTTCACGTTAAACTCAGCTACAGAGTCAAGCCATACAAAAGTGAGGGTACTGGACTTCAGGAGGGCTGACTTTGGCAAGATGGAGAGTGCCTCAGAAAAGCACTAGCAAACAGGCTAGAAGGAGGTGCAGAAACAATGGGGAATCATCAAACTGCCATCACAGAGGCAACAAGCCTTTGTGTGAAGCAAATAAACAAATCAAACTAAAGAAAAAGCCACTATGGTTCTCAAAAGAGGTGGCTGTGAAAGTCAGGAAGAAAAAGATAGCATTCCGGAAGTATAAGGAAACACAGAAGGAGCGGGACAGAGAGCTGTACCAGTTAAGGCAGAAGGAAGCAGGGAGGGAAGTCAGAATAGTAAAGGACCAAACTGAGGAAAAAATAGCCAACTCGGTTAAGAAGGGGGATAAAACCTTTTATAGGTACATCAGCGAGCGTAGAAAGACAAAGGGAAGGATAGTGAGGCTGAATAGAATGAACGGTGGGTGGGCAGAGGGGGACAGTGAAAAAGCAGGGATACTGAACAAATATTTCTGCTCAGCATTCACAAAAGAGGAGGGAAGTGCCTAATCCAATTAACAGAAGCACTCTTGATAGGGGGTCGATCATCAGTCCTTTCACAGAAGAAAGGGTTCTGCAAGAACTCCTAAAACTGAAGGTGACAAAGCAATGGGGCCTGATGAAATTCACCCCAGAATTCTAAGAATTAATGGGGAACTAGTGAAACCACTGACTACTCTTTTTAATAAATCATGGGAGGATGGTGATACCCAAGGACTGGAGGAAGGCGGATGTGATTCCCCTTCACAAAAGTGGACCAAGACAGAGGCAGAAAACTACAGACCTGTCAGTCTGACCTCTGTGGTAGGGAAAATGATGGAGTCACTTGAGGAAAGAATAGTTGAGTACCTAGAGACCAGTGGGGCACAGGACCCAAGGCAGCATGGGTTCACAGCGGAAGGTCATGTCAGACAAATCTAATAGATTTCTTTGACTGGGTGACCAAAGTAGTAGACCAGGGAGGGCTGTGGACATGGCCTACCTAGACTTTAGCAAGGCATTTGACACAGTCCCACACAAAGATTAATAGTAAAATTAACCAGCCTGGGAGTGGGTCCCAGCGTGGTAGGCTGGGTAAAACATTGGCTGAACAACAGGACACAAAAGGTAATTGTAAATGGAGTCCACTCTGAAGAAAGAGGGGTTACTAGTGAGGTACCGCAGGGTTCAGTATTGGGTCCAGTCCTTTTTAATGTCTTCATAAGTGACATTGCAGAGGGACTGGAAGGAAAAGTATACCTCTTTGCAGATGACACAAAGATCTACAACAGGGTTGATACACAAAGAGGCGTGGAAAAGATGAGAAGGGACCTGGCAAGGTTGGAGGAATGGTCAGAAGTATGACGGCTAGGGTTCAATGCAAAGAAGTGAAATAATGCACCTGGGAACAAGAACCCAGGGAAGAATACACAATGGAGGGGAGGTAGCAACAACAAAAGGAAAGGAACCTAAGGGTAATCATATCAGATGACCTTAATAGCAAGCAATGTGAGAAGGCAGTAGGGAGAGCTGGGGTATACTGGGATGCATACGGAAAGACATCAGCAGCAGAAAACAGGAAGTTGTTATCCCTCTGTACAGACAGTTGGTGAGACCCCATCTGGAGTACTGTGTCCAGTTCTGGAGACCCCATCTCCACAAGGACATAGACAGGATAGAGGCAGTCCAGAGGAGGGCAACTAAAATGGTGCAGGGTCTGCAAGAGAAGCCGTATGAGGAGAGACTAAAGGAGCTTAATATGTGTACACTTAAGGAAAGAAGGGAGAGGTGGGACATGATAGAAACTTTTAAGTACCTCAGTGGAATCAACAAAGTCCAAGAGGGTAGCATCTTTCAGAAAAAGAGACGTGCAAGAACAAGGGGACACAATTTAAAGATGGGGGGAGGCGGTTCAGGGGCAATGTGAGGAAGTATTATTTCACAGAGAGGGTAGTGGATGCGTAGAACAGCCTTCCTGAGGAGGTTGTGGGGTCTAAAACTGTGGGAGAATTCAAGAATGCATGGGACAGACGTAAGGCAATTCTTGTGGGGGGTAGGAAGAAATAGGCTGTTGGTTAACTAGGATCTGTGGCCTATCCTGTAGGTAGGGAAATGCGCAGACTAGATGGGCCAAGCAGTCCTTATCTGCCGTCAAAGTCTATGTTTCTATGAGTACGTTTGCAGCAACCACTTCTAAGAGTGGGTTCATTCTAGATGCCCTGCAGGTGGCATGCCTTAGACAACTAGTATTGGAACCCACTTAAGAGGGAGCAATCTTAGACCTGGTACTCTCAAATGGAGATGGCAAGAGGATCACAGATTTAGAAATGTGTAGCCATCTGGGAACTAGTGACCATCGAACAGTATGGTTCACAATAAACACAGCAGTAGAGTCAAGCCATACAAAGGCAAAGGTATTGGACTTCAGGAGGGCTGACTTTGCCAAAATGGGTGAGTGCCTAAGAAATGCACTAGCAAATGGGCAGCAAGGAGGGGTGGAAGAACAATGGCGAATAATAAAAACTGCCATCAGAGAGGCAACAAGCCTTTGTGTGAAGCAAACAAACAAAACAAAATGATGTAAGAAACCACTATGGTTCTCAAAGGAGGTGACAGGGAAGGTTAGGGTGAAAAAGAAAGCATTCAGGAAATACAAGTAATCACAGAAGGAGCAGGACATAGAATTGTATCAGTTAAAGCAAAAGGAAGCTTGGAAGGCAGTCAGAACAGCAAAGGCCCAAACTGAGGAAAGGATAGCCAACACAGTTAAGAAGGGGGATAAAACCTTTCATAGGTACATCAGAGAGCGAAGGAAGACCAAGGGAGGGATAGTGAGGCTTAATAAAGGGGAGGGGGTGGGCAGAGGATGACTGTGAAAAGGCAGAGATACTAAACAAATATTTTTGCTCAGTATTGACAAATGAAGAGGGAGGTACCTAAAACAAACAATAGAAACACTCTGGATACAGAAGTTGATACCAGCCCATTTACAGAAGAAAGGGTTCTGAAAGAACTCTTAAAACTGAAAGTGGACAAAGCAATGGGGCCTGATGGGATTCATCCCAGAATTCTAAAAGAACTAAGGGTAGAACTAGTGACACCACTGACTACCCTCTTTAACAAATCATGAGAAGATGTGGTGGTACCTGAGGACTGGAGAAGGGCAGATGTGATTCCACTTCACAAAAGTGGGGGCAGGGCAGAAGCAGGCAACTACAGACCTGTTAGTTTAACCTCAGTGATAGGGAAAATTATGGAATCACTTCTGAAGGAAAGAATTGTCGAGTACCTAGAGGCCAGAGGGGCACAGGAACCAAGGCAGCATGGATTCACATCTGGAAGGTCATGTCAGATGAATCTAATCGATTTCTTTGACTGGGTGACCAAAGTAGTAGATCAGGAAGGGGCTACAGACATGGCCTACCTAAACTTTTTAGCAAGGCATTTGACGCAGTCCCACACAAAAGATTAATATACAAGTTAGCCAGCTGGAAGTGGGTCCCAAGATGGTAGCCTGGGTAAAGAACTGGCTGGAGAACAGGGCACAGAGGGTAATAGTAAATGGAGCCCACTCTGAAGAAATGTGGGTTATTAGTGAGGTACCACAGGGTTCAGTACTGGGACCGGTCCTCTTCAATGTCTTTATAAGCGACATTGCAGAGGGACTGGAAGGAAAAGTATGTCTCTTTGCAGACGACAAAGATCTGCAACAGAGTTGATACACAAGGTGGGGCGGAAAGGATGAGAAGGGACTTGGCAAGGTTGGAGGAATGGTCAAATGTATGGCAACTTAGATTCAATGCTAAGAAGTGCAAGGTATTGCACCTGGGAAACAAAAACCCAGGGGAAGAATACACAATGGGAGGTGAGATACTAACAACAAAAATGGAAAGGGACCTGGGGGTAATCATATCAGATGACCTAAAGGTGGGCAAGCAGTGTGAGAGGGCAGTAAGGAGGGCTGGGGGGATACTGGGATGCATAGTGTGATGTTGGTATTCCTGTAACCCCCCCTTTTCTTTTCCAGTTATGTCCAAATGTAAAGTCTGTTGCAACAGCATGTAGTTTTTGTGTGTGTGTGTTTTGTTGTCTATCTCTTTCAAAGCTTTTCTTTCTCTGTATAAAGAGGGATTACAGTCTTTCAAGTATACCTTCATACTCTTCTGTATGCAGTCTGGCCATCTGTATACAGACAACGTGTTTACAAACAAACCCTCTTCCCTTTACAGTTCTCCTTTTTTTCTTTTATTGTTTCCCTCATTTCTGGTACCCTCATCCTAATTTTTGCCTCCTGCTTAGAAAGACTAGAAATCTTCTGAAATATGGGAATGATATCTTTGTTCCTGGTTTAGAAATAAAAATAAACGTTTGGTTGTTTCCAGCGCTTTTGTTCCTCTCATTACACTAGTTCGTCCATTGCCCAAAGCAGACCCCCAATTCAAATAACACACCACACTGTTTTTGGTATAAAAAAGCGCCGCAGCTCTTTTTACTTAAACAAAAGTTGTATACATTACATGGGACACTTAACATTTATAAAAGCATAATATGTACATCACAATTTACAGATATGCACTTTACAATATATCCTATATACATACAAAACTATACAGAACATTGTTTTAACAAATGTACATTACTTATCCCATCCTTTAAGACCCCTTGGGCAGCCATAATTCATGTATTGCTGAAACCCTGGCTCCTTCATCCGCTTGTTCAAGGGAAACTCTGGCCCTTTAGTCCAGCAGACCCACTGAGGGCCATGCCTTTCCGCAAGACAGTTCCCCCCCATCTTACCTAAATTTAGGGTGTCCTAGACCCTTGACAAGGAGCGCCCCATTGGGGCCACCTCCCCATCTCGGCATCTTAGATCCCAACATTTCGGTGCACACCCCAGCCTGGGTGCCTTCCTCTCCCGATCTTCCAAGGCATACCCGTCCAAGGGCCGTGCCTCTCCCCGGTGACACTCAATCACAGCTCTTCTTATGTCCGTAGCCTCTTACCCAGGGTCAGCCATGAATTACCACCGCCTCTTGTTCTCTATATCAGTTCTCAATCTAGGTTTACTACTAGAGCCGCGACAGAGCTTTTGCTACGGCCTGGAAGTTTTAGGGTGGGAGGGTGGGAAAACTTCTTGCTGAGGAGCTGTTCCAGGAGGGTGAGATCCCCTGGGACCACTCCTTAAGAACCCCTGCCGTGACCCTCCCTGTAGGGAGGGTCTGGGCCAGCCCTCTCTAAGGAGAGCCTTGGATTAGGCCACTTGTTCGGGGGGGGCCACCTCTTCCTTGATGGTGGGCGGCCCTCCTAGCCCCACCCTCTTGGGGGTTGTCGGCAACTTGCCCCCCTGGTGAGAGGCCATTGGGGCCATTGCCCAAAGCGGACCCCCAATTCAAATAACACACCACACTGTTTTTGGTATAAAAAAGGGCCGCAGCTCCTTTTACTCAAACAAAAGTTGTATACATTACATGGGATACTTAACATTTATAAAAGCCTAATATGTACATCACAATTTACAGATAGACACTTTACAATATATCCTATATACATACAACAGTATACAGAACATCGTTTTAACATATGTGCATTACGTATCCCATCCCGTAAGACCCCTTGGGCAGCCATAATTCATGTATTGCTGAAACTCCGGCTCCTTCATCCGCTTGTTTGAGGGGAACTCTGGCCCTTTATTCCAACAGACCCGTTGAGGGCCGTGCCTTTCCGCAAGACAGTTCCCCCCCACCTTACCCAAATTTAGGGCCTCCTAGACCCCTGATGAGGAGCATGCCGGTCGGGGCTGCACTCCCCATCTCAGAATCTTGGATCCCAGCATTTCGGTGCACACCCCAGCCTGGGTGCCTTCCTCTCCCGATCTTCCGAGGCATACCTGTCTTAGGGTTGTGCCTCTCCCCGGTGACACCCAATCGCAGCTCTTCTTATGTCCGGAGCTTCTTACCCAGGGTCAGCCATGAATTACCACCACTTACATACGATGCCAACACGTATCTCCCACTAATGTCCAAGGAATCTTACTTTTTCCAAACAGTACTGTCTCGCAGAAATCGTTGAGGGTATTGTTAAAAATGTTGTTTCCAATATTCAATAAATGAACCCCATCCCGGCTATACAGGCCCTTATCCGTTTTGGTGATCACGAAATGCCTGATTACCTCCACGCCCAGCGAGGCCGTGAAATGGGACACCTCTCATTCACAGATCCATGCTTTGTCCATGGCTCCTGTTCGCCTCCCCACGCCACTGCTGGCGTGGTATCATTCTTGTCCATGCCAGAATGGTGTGAGGCAACATTTGTTTTAAGTGGGACAAACCCCTCTTAATATTCCCAATTACTCTAGGTGCCCCTAGGGTGACCAAGTCGTTCCCTCCCAGGTGAATAACCAGCACACCGGTGGTTGAAGATGTAGGTCCAATCTAACAATCATTTTAAATAATGCCCACCACTTCATCCCCCCTTTTCCTGCTCAATTAATCACAGCTCGACTTCTTGGAATGCCCAGCTGTCTTGTGTAAGGTCTTTTTTTGCCCTCGTGTATGCCTCCCTCACATGCAAATGACCCACGATCCATATCTGAGGGGATGTTGCAGCCATGCCTGTAAGACAAAAATAGAAACATGTGAGTATTCTCCCAATTTGAACTTCAGTTACAACTTGTGCTGAGTTCCCCAACGTCACTTTCTGCTGTGTTGTGCTGAGGCCTAATCTATGCTTCTGATGCCCATCTGCCGACCCCTTTTATCTGATCCTCTTTTAACCCACACCTGGCTGCCTCGGTGGCTGCTCCAATTCTGAATGAATGGGTGTTGTATGTGGTCAGATTTACACCTGCCATCCATAAACCCTTTTGTAGGACAGCAGTGAACTGCCGTCTTGTGACCACTTTTCCGTCCCCATGCACAAACAAATGCCCCGGTCCTGTTGGATGACCCTCCACATACTCCTTCATTGACAACCATGGGCAAATGTTCCTGGGGCCATAAACAGTGTTATAATGGCAGGGGCGCGACTGGTTCATTTTTGATTTTCACAGTTGAAGACACAGTCTGTCTTGCCAGATGACAAAATCACTAAACTGGAGATTGGTGCTCTGACTCAATGAGTTAGACTGTGGTACCAACTCCGACACCCAGAAGGCCCCAAAAAATGCACATATGTATAGGGCCCTGAAAAGCTTGGTTTCGTAGCCCGAGCTGTAAGTGACTGCCAGTGCTTTCAGGAGGCTGGACAGTTCAGGTAGTCCTATGGGCGTCCTCGTGTCCGCCTCTTTTTCCTTCTCGAAATAGACATGCCCTGTATCATTTTTTTTCTATAATGAAACTGTTGGTTGGGTCAGGGAAACCCTCGACTTACGAAGAAAGGTGATGCCCGCTTAGTTGGAGGCGTGATAGCTGCTGGGGATTTTTCCAGGCTTTCTAAGTGGAGGACGAGTTTTGAACTTGTCTTTGGGTATTGTGCAGTTCCACGCTTACCTCATGACCACAGAATTGCTACCTACATACTTCCTCCATGTCGAGGGGCCTACAACAAGTTGTACCAGTTGCTGCAATCTTGGTTCCCAAGTCTCCAGACCACTTCCAATATTTGTGTGGGGAACTGGTCCACTAGGCTAACCACCTGAAGTGCTTGAGCTAAATCGAGACAGGGCATCAGCTATAACATTTTCTTTCCTGGCAAATGACATGCCTTAAAAGAGATGTTGAACATAGCAGCATAACACAAAGACCGGCAAGACCTTCATACACCTCTTCAGAACGAGATGTCTGCAAGTTCAATATGTCTGTTACTGCCCTGTTGTCTGTGTGAAACAGCACTTTCTTATTCTGAATTTTGTGCCCCACATCCTACTGTTACCATATTAGGAACAATTCAGAAGGGTGAGGTTTTGTGAGTCCCTCAATACCCAATCCTGTGGCCAGTGTCCTGCAAACCATGCTCCTTGCCAGAATGCCCCAAACCAATGCCACCCAAAGCATCGGTCACCATGTGCAGATCCAACAATTGGTCTGCCAGTGTCTTCCAGATGGTGATACCATTGAAATCTTCTAAGAAGAGTTCCCAAACCTGTAAGTCTGCTTTTATGCCCCATGTTAGTCTGATGTGATGATGTGGTTTTAGAGCTCTCAGTGGCAGACGCCATCCCGCCTTAGGAAATGGCCTGCCTAGGTGAATTGCCCGGCATGCAAAATTCAAGTGGCCTATAACAGATTGCAGCTGTTGTAGGGTCACCTTCTTTGCCCTTCTCTTCTCACCCGACAATTTGCTCAAAAGTGCCACCTTGTGTTGTTATTCCAGGAGCACCTACTTGCTAGATTGCTAGGAGGAAATGGACAACCCCTAGCATGCCAGCACCGAAATGTAGAAAAATTTAGCTCCGACCAGCTCCCCTTAACTAAAAGATGCAACACTTAACAAGCATGTATGGGATATGGGCTGGGGTGATAATCAATAATGCACAGTCGCACGGCACACTGGAGCCTACTACTATACCACACATACGCTAATGTACACACAATTCTTAATGGACAGCATTTAAAAGGATGTGAACACACACTCTCTCCTGGGATGGGACAACTCGTTTTATCAGTTTCAATACAACTGGAATAAAATTATCTACGCTTTGGGTGTCAAGTGGTCCTTATCTGCCATCAGATTCTATGTTTCTTTGAAGATCTTTTTATTTCAACAGGCATTTACTGATTAATTTACTGTTTTTGCCTCTGCTTATTTTAGTCAACGGTATTTGAATATTTTGTCCTGATTGTACGGTTAACTCTGTACAGTGCTCAAGCCTCTTTTGGATTTGATGCTTTATAAAAAAAAACCTGCTTTGTCTTACCATGCATGTAGAAATTTCATATACTGTATGCACCAGCAAATGAAGTTTGCTTGAAATTTATTTATTGCAATAATGCTTAGAAGTGCTTCTAGAGGTGGCATCTATATATAAAGTGCCCTTACATGCAGTTGGATAGGCACATAAGCACTGAAGCAGTTAAATGCAAACAGTAAATTCATACCTCTATTCTAGAAGATTTACATGCTGGAACACTCTTATAGCAATGCATTACTACTTTAATGTGTATGGTTTTTAAGATATACAACAAGGAATCTAACATAACAACAGTAGTACCTTCTATTAATCCTGATTATTCAGTTCAATAATAAACTTTTACTGAGTAAATTCATGAAAGGTTTTGTGTCTTACAAATATACTCCTATCGAAAAAAATAACTCGCGTCTGTAGACAATCTGTTGTAGAAAAATAATACAGGCCACTCTTCACAATTACATGGATGCAGGATGACCAGGAACTGAAGTAAATCGATTACAGTGTATCTTTTTAAAGTCTGTTTTCATTCCATCTGCACACACTGCAATCAGGTTTGGTGGGCTGGCAGTTGGGATGGAGAGCTAATCAGCTGCAAGGGTATCGCTGTGTCCTAGAATCTGCTCTGAGTGCATGGATGGTGCTCATTATTTAGGAGGATTGGGGTCCTTGCCAATGAGGTTGCTGCCTCAGGGCTGAAATATGGTTCCTGTGAAGCAACCTGGTAGGGACTCTATGTGAGCTGCAGCTCCATTGCCCCAGATACCCCAGAGGGTCAGAGCGTGTGTGGACTGTGGTGGGGAAGGGTGTTATGAAGGGTAGAACATGTACTGTGGGGGAGGTGAGTCCCAGATTTGAAACCAGGAACAAGTTTGGCAAGCAGAATTGATTCAACCCACTGCCCCCAAGGGGGAAGAGGCACTGAGAATTCAGGGTCAGGTGGCTACATCTAATAACAGGTGCCAAAGGTGGTGGAGTACAGTATAAGGAAGAGGAGGGTAATACTGCTGGGGGAATCCAAACTAAGTGGTGGGGGAGCAGTTGGTGTGAGCCTCCAGTTGAGAGGAGAGATTCATATGCTGTATGCACGGAGCAACAGTGAACATGGTCCTGTCCCAGCTGGGGAAGCTCATCAAAATGGGACAGGAAGCTAGGAGTGGTGATTCATCTAGGAACCAGTGATTTGGCAGGGTGAAGGGTAGTGAGAGAATCAAGTACAGCTTTAGGCACTGTACAGATTACAGTGCTTAAAATAGTTTAAGGAGACTAAACCATTGTAAGTTACTATAGTTTGTTCACATCTGCACTACAAGCGAGTCCATCACGGTTTCAAAACTGTTAAAACCCTGCTCAAACATAAACTTTAACATGGTTATTTAACCATTTCAGCAGTTAATTCATGTTACCTGAGTAATGCAGATGATCAACTGTTTGGCTCTGGATGACTGATGTCCTTGCTCTGCATTAGGGGACACCTCACTAGGGAAACAGGTCTCAATGTACAGCCTGAATCACAGTCAGTGCTCTAGAATCAGACACTGCAGCATGGGTTAAAACCATGTGTAAATGCTATTCAGAGGTCCAGAGTCTGCAACACTGTAAACATAATCTGTTTTAAAAACATTTCCACTGTAACCCCTGAGGGGCTTACCTTGTCTAGCTGTTATTCCCCCTGCCTTGAGTTTCCACTTGTAGTCTCCTCCAGCACGCTGGTGTTTCTGTTGGATGGAGGGCTGGGTAAGCTGGATCGCAGAGTGCTGACCCATTTCTGCACTCTGGTGCAGTCAGACTGCTCCGCACATGTACAAGAGCATGGTAAGAACACTCCTCCGGTGCTCTCGATCCCCTTGCTCCATTAAATGTGAGTTGGACACCTAGAGGAGGGTGAGAGGGCACTGTTAATAGTTATAGCAGTGCCTAGAGGTGCTAGAAAAACCAGGGGGGGATTAGCATATTCATGAGGGTGTCATTAATAGTATTGAGCCCGCTCACTGCTCTGGGGGGACTGTATGAAGTGGAGCTAGCGATGGGCAGCAGGAGGGTTTGAGACTAGTAATTTGACAGTTGCTTAACAGGAGGAAAAGGAAGCAGTTGGAATATGGGGTTAAAGTGCATACAGACTACCTCATTTGCCCACCATAACATTGGAAAATTGGTGCTGCTGTATTAAACTGTGAAAGCAGCCATGTTGTAATCCTTTGACCCCTAATGAACAGCCAATCTGTTTCTAGTCACCCAAAACTGTCTGAGAGGACTCATGGAAGAAGGTGTTAACTATTTTCAGGCACCAAGAGACTTGACCAATCAATAATCAAAGAGGGTTAAATATTGTGATTGATAACTGGAGGCAGCCAGTAAGAGGACAGGATTCTTGGGAGAAATCCCAGAGACTTTGGGCAGTTTAGTCAGTCTGTTCTGGGCACTGATCAAGTCAAGCGGGGTCAGTGCTGTGTGGAGAAAAGTCTAAGGCCTCTCACAGGGCTTACTTGGAGTATTTCTGAGGACTGAAGTGATGGAATTTTACTGTTGGAAGGAGCTGTGCACCTCTGCTGAATGGGCCAGGTATCTGGTGAAAATTTCTGGTTTTGAGGAAAATCATTTGCTACAGAGATCCTACATCACAGGGACTGAGAGAAACTCTTAATCTAAGAAAGAGACTTGCTGGAAATGGTGTGTGAGTCACAGCAAAAATGGATGCTGTTTTGAATTGGAGAGACTGCAAAATGAAACAGGTGAGCAGGTGTTCTATGCTGCAGGACCCTGTTGCTGCTGCTTAAATCCAGTTGTGGAAAAGAACTGTTGCGCTGCACTGTGGAATCTGTTGCCAAATGGCACTGGGAAGGGGAAAGTTGTGCGACACTGTCTGGCTGCCCACCAAAGCTGTTGTCCTGTTTGAGAGAGAAAAACAGAACCACGGAATTTTCCAGCTGCATCCCAGGTGAGGAACTTGCTAACCGCCCACTAAGTGGGGTCTGTTGGTTACAGGCAGCCACCGGTGCATGGGGGGGCTAGGGCATCTGTGACCTGTGAGGGAGCCGGGCTGGTGAGCCACTCCTAGGTCTGGGTCCTCTGTGGTTTGGTGGGCCTTCTGTGGGAGCTCTACAACGGGCCTGAATAGGCCGAAGGGGACAAGCTGCAAGATCTTCAAACAAGGTGACAAGCAGCCAGACCTTCAACCAAGCCAAAATCTTTTCACCAGTTACTGCTGCTCCATTGCTATTGCCATCTCAGGCTGAATTTGCAGATTGTTGAGCTGTTCAGAGACCCCCCCCCCATGCCAGAGACTGCCCAGAAATTCCAGAACCGTGAGTAATTCAGGGCTTGCCCTGAATAAGAGAACTGGGGAAACTGTAATAGCAATTAAAGGTTTAAACTTAACTTTCAGAGCTTTATTCTCTAACAATGTCCTACAAGGGCTCCAACGCCGGCCAACCTGCGGCACCAACCAGGCCTCCAACCTTCTAGGGTACACTTAGAGACTGTACTGAGGTTACACTGGTACCAGTGGGGGTGAGCTGTGGGGTGGTTTGGCCTACGGGCCCTGTTGTTACCAATTGGTTCCAACCATTTTCCTTCCACAGTTATTCCTGCTCCAGGAACCCTACCCTACCTAGCCCATCCCCAAATGAAGCTGTTTGGTGTTTCAATTGCTGTGTGAAGGGTGCTTTGTGGGAACAAGCTGGTAAGTGTATGTGGTATAAGATATTGGGGAACTGTTTGGTAGCCAGCGTGTGGGGTGGTTGGAAGGGGAGATGGGTAGGTACAGCATCCCAGGGGCTGTACCAATCACACCTGGCCCACTGCAATTTACTCTGGTGCAGCACCACATTATTTTATTTATTTCTTTGGGACAGAACCCCTGAACACCCCAGTAGCAGGACCCAGGACCCTTAACCTGTGTGAAGGTCAGCAGGCAGGGGCAGTAACCCACTGGCACTCAGTGCCTGGGCTACACCATTATAGTGTGGTAGTCTGTACACTGTACAGTGCCTTAAAGAACTAACCAGATGTGATAGGGTTAGGGACCCTATCACAGTTAGAAAACTGTAAAGATGGTTAAAGCAACTCTGCTGCAACAAAGCTTCCCCCATGGTGTGAAATTAGGGTTATCCAAGGCATAAAGTATTCCTAGAAGTAAAATAAACTTGTACTGTAATTACCTTTTCTTTCCTCTAGGCAAGTCTGTTGTACTACACATTCTGTCCTTTATTTCTCTGAGCCTTACTAGCTGGCCACTATCAGGGTATTTTCTTCTTCTATCTAGTTTTTTTCTGACACCTTCGAATGTAAAAGACATGCTGGTCAGCAGAAACCACCAAACAAGTATTACATGAGGGCTTTACTTTAAACAAGAGTAAAAGAAACAGCTCAAGGGTTGTAATCTGCCAGCTAACAAATAAAATTCTATTTGCTGTAGATACTTTGAGTGTGAGCTTGCAGTTTGTTACTAATGGGAGGATGTAAACCTCCCCACCCAATACAAGTGTAAGATAAAGTTTTGAGCAGCAAATCTGGGCAAATATTCCTGTGCTAAATAGTTTGCTGTTTGTATGTTGTTGCTGATTTTAGAGACAGCTGAGGCTGTCTTAATGTGAAATAAAACATGATATAAGGAAAATTTGATAGCTTTTGAAAAGAAGTTGTGTAAAAACTATAAAACTACATTTAGGATAACAGTTAAAACAGGTTATGTTTTTCTCTCGAAGAATATATGCTTTTTAAAGGGAGTTTGTAGCTGGAAGATGGTAGTTCAGAAGCTCCTGGGTGTATACTCATGCTGCAGCTGCAGACATTTTAGAAAGATGTTCCCTATGGGAAGGGCTGGCCCTTAATTGCAGTAGTATATAGGAAAGGCAAGTGACTAATCTCAAGGAAGGAACTTTCTGAAAGGGACATTTCTTTGAATTTGCTTCTGTTTATGCTTATGAAAGGGGTTTAACATTACGTAATAAGTGTGTGTGTGTGTGTGTGTCTATACACATTCATTCACTGCAAAGACCTTCATTAATGCACTATTAGGGCTGAAGCCTAAAAAGTAGGGAAATCAGATCTTATTTATTTATTTACTGAGTTTTACCAGGAAGGCACTGAGCAGGGCTGCTTGATTCCAGATGTATTCTGGTGGACAAATCCCAATAGTTATACAACACATGTGGAGGTAGACCTAGACAAAAGTAGACAATAGGCAGATAGAATACAAGGAGATGGGGAAATGCAATTGGATACAATTTCACAGTTTACAATTTACAGCCTGGAAACACAGTATGGTAGGTAGGTAAACAGTGATCCTTGGGGTAGGCTCAGGATGGGAGCTAGCTAAAGCAAGAGCAGCTGGTGGAGAAGTGGGTGCTGAGCAGGAGGTTGAGGTGATGGGGGTTAGTGGAGTGTCTGATATCGGCAGGCAAGGCATTCCAGACCTTGGATATATGGTATTTGAAGGCGGCTTGACCTTTGGTTGTGTGCATGAAGGGGACGGAGGAGTCTGGGGTCCTAGCTTCTGAGGGAGTAGGCAGGAGGAGGCTGTGGTGAGAGGACAGATGCCAGGTAGGAGGGAAGGACTGGGACCAGAATTTGGCTGTGGTCCTAGTGCAGTGGGTCTGTCTGCAGTCCTGGAGGAACGCAGGGCTAGGGAGCTGTATAAGGTGCAATGGTGGGTTGTTTGCGGACAGTCCAGGATAAAGTGACAGAAGGAGGAAAATGTGTCCAGGCTGGCTGGGAGGAGGAGGGCAGTGCAGTAAACTACATTGCCATAGTCAAGTAGTGGGAGAATCATCTTTGAACAATTTCCTTCTGGGCTGAAGAGGGATGCAACCTTTGTTCCAATATAGGGCACCGAGTTTAGGGAGTAGTTTCTTGTGGATGGAATCGATATGGGTGGAGAAATCTGGGTGCTGGTCAAGCCAGATACCTAGGTATCTGAAGGTGGTGCACGCTCTGGGGGTCCTGGCCCAGTTAGGATGGGGGGGCAGGTGCTTAGGAAGATAGTCTTGACTGTGAGCCAAGGTTAGCGAAACAGTCTTCTTTGGGTTTAGGAACAGCTGGTTGGAGCGGAACCAATGCTGGATAGCGTTGAAGTCCTGCTGGCGTATATTAGCCACAGCACCTGCGGAGGGGCCCTTGGCATACAGCACTGTGTCATCCACGTACATTTGGATGGAAGAGTGAAGGCAAGCTGATGAAAGATCATTTAAAAATATGAAGAAGAGCATTGGACCCATGACTGAGCCTTGGGGGACGCTGGCAGTGACTGGTAGGGGGCTAGAGATGTTGGAGGTGATTTTTAACAGAGTGGTGCCTACCTACCAGATAATCATGAAACCAGCTTGAGGCAGGTTTGGAGAGGCTGGCAGCTTTCAGTTTAGATAGGAACAGAGTATGGGAGACAGTGTCGAATGCCTTGGCCAAGTCTATGAAGATGGCCGAGGTGATGTGGCCATTGTCCATATCGGTGAGAATAGCATCAGTGAGTCTTAGAAGGGAGGTGACAGTTGAGTGCAATTTTCGAAACCCAGATTGGTGGGGGTGAAGAAGGAGGATACGTCTAGATAAGGAGAGAGTTGAGCAAGAACAAGACGTTCCTGTAGTTTGGCCAGAATTGGGAGGAGGGAGATGGGGCGATAGTTGCCCGGTGAGGAGGGGTCACCGTCTTTAGGGAGAGGTGTGACAGTAGCCTGCTTCCATTTGGTTGGTAATTTGGCCAGCGAAAAGGAGAGGTTGAAAAGGTCGGCTAGTGGGGTGGCTATGGTAGGGCAGACAAGTATAACATCTTAGCATTCAGGGCTGTGAGACATTTCCCTTTGTTAGGGTTCAGGGCCCGAAGGGATTTGAGTACTTCAGCAGGGGATACACAGCAACTGCAAAATCACCTTACTGGTCTGAATAATGAAACAACAGAACAGTGTTCATGAGGTGGGGTCCCAAGAACCCCACGTTGCAAATTTGGTGCAAAAATCTTGAAAAATGGCTGAGATATCAACATACTTTGAAACCACCATTGACAGCCATTATACAGCACTTACCTGGATTCTTTAGTTCATGGTTGGGCTTTGAAGAGTGTAGACGTGTCCTGGTCCACAGAAGATCGCGGCCGCCAACCTCCAGAAGAATGTATGGGGTAAGGGGGTGTGGGAGGTGGATGCACAGCGGGAGGGTGGGAAATAGGACAGGGGAGACAATGAGGGACTGTTTTCTTTTTTTCAGGAAAAAAATACAAAAACAAGACATCGGGGACAGTTTTCTTTTTTCACAGGAAACATAATAATAATTTTTGGACACTGGGAGTGGGCTACCCAGTGTCCCACAGTTTGCGGGGGGAGGGTATTGCTGTGCCAACTTGGGGATTGGGCACCCTGATGTTGGCAGTTTAACAAAAGCAATTGTGGACACTGGGAGTGGGCTATCCAGTGTCCCACAGTTTGGGGGGGGTTGCTGTGCCAACTCGGAGATTGGACAACCCCGATGTCGGCAGTTCAAAAACATCATTTGGGGATGCTGGGAGTGGGCTATCCAGTGTCCCACTGTTTGAGGGGGGTGTTGCTGTGCTAACTAGGGAATTGGGCACCCCGATGTTGGCAGTTCAAAAACATCATTTGAGGACACTGGGAGTTGGCTACTCAGTGTTCCATAGTTTGGGGGAGTTGTTGTGCCAACTTGGGGATTGGGCACCCCAATGTCAGTAAATAGTACTGCAATGGGGAGGCAGGTCCGCATGACCACCAGGGATATTTAAAGAAAAAAAAAATAAACTGAGCCAGAGTTCTGTGTGAGTTTGAACCCTGTACCCTGTTTTCAACTCCACTTGTCAAACACAGAAAGATGCTCTGCTTTTTACTGTAAAGGATACAGCAAGCTCTGTGTGACCTGACACGTGAAAAAGACTGATCTTTTTCACACAGAAGCTGTATGTGACGCTACAAGAAGAAAAATGTGCGAACAAAAACTTTAGTGCCTGACATATTATTTTCCCCATAGGAAATAATGGGAAATTGAAATTGTTATAACTTTTGAACAGATTAATATTTTTTCAACAAACCTTTAAAAGCACATCTGTAACTCAAAGACTTTCTACACTGAACATTTCAAACAACAATATAAAGGCATTCCTGAGATACAGGTAGACAAAGAGACATCAAATAATTGGTAAATTTAGGATTTTCTGACAGTTTCTGTCTCAAAAACTACATAGCAGATTCATATGAAATTTGACAAGTCAATGGACCTATCCCTAGAGATTATGCATGCCAAATTCTGTGCACATCTGTTGAAGGGTTCCAATGTTATTAAGGTTACAGTTTGGGGTTTAACATAGAAGTCTGCCCTCAACCCTAATATACTGGCACTACTGTGCCAGTATATTATTAATATATATATCTTATATATGCATATATATTCATTGCACAAACAAAATCGTTAATGCCTCAGTTAGGGTTGAAGTGAAAAAAGGGAAATGAGACGTTAGTGTTGAGCCTCTAAAACCCGCCACCCAACCCCGCCAGCCCACCCCACACCCACCTCCACAGACCATCAGGTGTCGTGAGTGTGCCTTGGGGTCATCAGGCCTAACTCACAGCACAGTACCCTCAGGCTTCCATTACAACACCATTAACAGGGTGGGAGTGAACCTGTGCTCCAATCTCTCCGTAGGTGCGCATTTGTTTGTAGGTGTGGAGCTCACGGCCCTCTGGGCCCGGTGCTTCCATGTCTCCAACAGCAGTGGCCAAATTGTCAGCAAACCCATCTTATGCCCCACCTCATGTATTACAGTACAGAGAAATTGTGAAATGCAAGGCAAAATGTAATTATATGCAACTACAATGCCATTCTGTATCACAGGTGCAAAAACACATTTTGGGCAAGATGTGAAAAATGACAGCTGTACTACTCATGAAGGGGTGTGATAAAATGGCTATGTTGAAAATTTGCTTGCAAAATATTGAAAAGTACCACAGTTATGAGAGTGTGTAGAATAAATTCAATGGATGCATGTAACTCAGGCATTTTTAGGAATTTTTTCACCACATTTTCAGCATGGCCTTTTGGGGACCCTACCTCATGAACACTGGCACTGTGATTTTGCTACTCTATCCTGAAAATTATTTTGCACAGCGACTATCCCATTCTGCACACACAGGTGCGAAATCATGTTTTGGGCAGGATGAAAATGACAGCTGTACTATTCATAAGAAGGTCTGGAAAATGACAATGTTGAAAATCTGGAGTGAAAATATTAAAATTGATGAAGTTATGCGGCGTCATAGAAACTACTTAACGCACTCTCATAATGCAGTCATCTTTTGAATTTTTTCACCAAATTTTCAATATGATCTTTTGGGACCCCACCTCATGAATAGTGACATTGTCATTTTATTAATTGGTCCCAAAAGTGATTCTGTACACCAACCGGAAATCACTTTTGGGAACCAAGTAAATCAAATGACAGTGCTAGTGTTCTTGAGGAGGGGTCCCAAGAACCCCATGCTGAAAGTTTGGTGCCAAAATTCCTAAAAAAGGCTGAGATATCAACATAAGTTGAAAACCCCACTGACTGCCATTATACGGATCTTACCTTGATTCTTCAGTTTACGGTTCACCTTTGAAGAGTGCAGACGTGTCCCGGTCCACAGAAGATGACAGCACCTGACCTCCTGAGGTAAGTATAATGTAAGATGGGGTTGCTGGGAGATGGGTTTGCAGAGAAGGTCAGAATGGGGAGGAGCAGTGGGGCGAACAAGGGACCATTTTTCTTTTTGAGGGTTAAAAAGACATTGGGGACAGTTTTCTTTTTAGAGTTTGTTTTTTTAATAAAAACACATTTCAGCACAATGGGGTGGGCTCCAAATATGCCATAGTAGTGGAGGGGAGGATAAATGCTGACCCGAGGATTGGGCACCCGATGTTGGCTACAATGGAAGGGGCTGGGGGCACATTCGATATCAAGGGTGGACATTTCAGTGTCAGAAACCTATTTTTATTATAATAGAATTATTTTGGTGCACTCGGTGGGCTTCCCAGTGTGCCACAGAAGTGGAGGGCGACACTGCCGACATGGGGATTGGGCACACAGATGTTGGGGGGACAATAGAACGGCATAGCAGTTTGGATGCAGGGATTCTGCATCAAAAATGGCAGTTCGATGCAGGATTCTGCACCAAAAACATCAAGGACTAGAACTGTTAAAAAAATATATATATATATATGTATGTCGGGGGACTGTTTTCTTTTTTCAGGGACCCTGGGACAAGTTGTAAGGTTTTGTTTTCTCTCTCGCTAAGTGAGAAAACAAGATGGCATCAGACAAAGAGGGGTTTTTCTCATGAAGAGGGATTTTGCGAGATTTCCAAATCCCTCTTCACAATCACTCTTCGCCAGCTGTCCATGATCAGGGATCCATGATCAAAACTGCATCTAACCCAAAGACTGAACTGAGCATGTTCAGGACCCAACATTTTAAAATTTAATAATGTTGGATCAGATTAATATTTTTTCACCAAACCAATGCTGCATTGTTCCTTAGGATAATCACTTTCTACCCTGAAAATTTCAGGCCAACATTTCAAACAGCGTGCTTGCAGCGCAATGTTGAAAAATGATTCTGACATTTGCTAAAAAAAAAAAAAAGCACAAATCATGTTTTTTGATGCCTCACTGTGCAAAACCCTGAAATCCAATTGAAATGTAACTTGGCAAATCAAGAGATCTACCACCTGAGTATTCTAAATTTTGTGCAAATCCATTGAAAGGTTGCTAAGTTATTAAAGTGCAAAATATGGGGTTTAACATTAAACTGCCCTCTCAACCCTAACTATAAGGAGCGACACTCCTTATAATATATATCTATATAGATATAGATATATAGATGCATAGATTTATACAATAAGGTGAAGGATAAAAAGAGTGTGATAAAACATGCATTCACCAGAGTGAGATAAATGTAAGGGCTGACATTTATCTCATGGCTCAGAGTGTGATAAATGTATGAACTGACATTTATATCATGGCTCAGAGTGAGATGACTAACTGCTGCCTGCAGCTAACTTAATTACCATGGCAAAACATCTTCACCTGCTTCCCACACTCTCTTACTCCCAGCTCATTACTGTGATACTCTTTAGCTGACGGCAGCCAAAATCTAAGCACAACTTCAAAACAGTTTATTTCTCACTGCTGCCTGAAGGTAACTTACTTAACATTGCAAAACACACTAGCTTTTCCCACAGAGTTTGTAACACTGCCAGCCCATTCAGAAAATGTCACACACAGAAACAGCAAACACAGAAATAACAACAGAACACAAAAATCATAACAATAATTCTGAAACTGTTACCCCATTATATAAATCAAACACATGATGCGCAGATTGTGTGTTATGGAAAATATCTTGAGCTCTGATACTCTCACTCATGCCTTGGCCACCGTGAGTATCCAGAGCTCACTCTGCAGGAGTGAAGATATTTTCCATATCACAGTCCTGCCCATCATGTATCCCCTATATATATATATTTATACCACTGGGGTGAGAACTCCCCAGTGGAATAAACTGTGATATTTTCTCTGGAGTGAGGAGAAATCCTGATGCCATCACTAGAGTGAGGATACCACATTTATCCTCACTCTGATGATGTCACTGAGTGAGAATATCTGCACTGCAGATAGCATTCTTTTTTTTAATTCAAAAGTTTATTCACTGCATTTTCCACATTACAGGAGGCAGTAATAAACACTTGACATAGGATTCATACAGCAAATCAAATCATACTTCCCCAACCCTTCCCTCCCTCCCTGGCACAGCAGTTCATTTTAACCCTGTTATCACCCGCTAACTACCTATGCTAAAGAAATTAAGATGGTAACCTCGGTTACAGACTACTTCATAGCCACCATAATTAAAGTATGAAGGGGATCCCAGATATCCTTATACCTATGTAGCCTGTTTTGAAGGCTAGCGATAGCCTTCTCTGTGCGATATTTGCTAAGATCTCGTGGAGCCACTCATAGATATGTTAATGAACCTTTCCTTCCACCACCTGAGAATGACTTTTTAACCGAAAGTGCCACCATAGATACAGTATGTGGAATCTCCAGATTTTGACCTTTATGGAGGAAAGATCCCCCAACTGGGAAATATCCGGCGTAAAATAATCCTGTAGACAAAGCAAAGGATCCAGATTGTTTTTTATTTGCTCCCATAATGATGTTATCCGGGGACATGACCAGAAAAAATGAAAAAGTGATCCTGCATCCTGGGAACACTTATTACACCTATCGGTATCAAGAAGGCCCCATTTCACCAGCTTAATTGGGGTATAGTATAAATTATGCAAGATATGGAACTGCATGAGACGTAATCTATCTTGGGATACATATTTAGACAGTACATCCAGAGGGCAGGCCACTTGAAAGTATGGTGAGGAAAAAATGAAACCCAGAAATTGGTGGGGCCACCACCGTGTCCAAACCTCCACCAGAACAAGACTTGATAAATCTTAGAAATCACACCAGAAGAGACTAGTAAAGGGGAAAGTTCATATACCAATGCAAAGGTCGGTGGACGGGGTGGAGTGGCCCCAAAGACCGTGGTTAACAAGTGTTTTAGTTGAAACACTTTAAAAGTCTGGGACTCGTATTTTGAACTTATGTATGAGCTGAGAAAATGAGAGCCACTCACCAACTTCATCCAGAAATGAAGTTACTATCCCCTCTCCTAAGTGAGGGAACCATGAACGGGAAATTTTCTGTTTGTTTATAGCGAAAGCCGGGGAATTCCAAATGGATTGAGCGAGATCATTTCTTTGATTGTAACGCAAAAAAGAGCACAGTTGCGAATGTACTCTTAGTGAGGTCACGATAGTGGGACATTTATTAATATCTTGCATCTGAGAAATTTTCAGGATAAAGTATAGTCAGGGGTCCATGTTCATAGATTGGAAAAATCTAATTCAATCTTAAGCCAAACCGGGTTCATGTTGTCTGGACCCGCCTTACCCATCTCAGTATTTAGCCAAAATGACTAGCCCAGTAGTAAATGGGCAGGTAAGAACCAACCCCTCCCCTTTTCTTAGGTGCAGCTAACTTGTGGTATGCCAACCTGGAGGTCTTGTTTGACCAAATAAACTTAGTAAAAAGTTTATGTGTTTTCTGGAACCAACTTACGGGGACACATGAATTAAGATGCGAAAAAGGATAAAATAAACGGGAAACACATTCATCTTAATAATATTAATATGACTTATAAAGATAACGAGAGTTTATCCCATCTCTAAATCTTGGGTGATCCCTGCAAAAGGGGTCCAAATTCTCCTTGAACCACAAAGAGGATTATGTGTTAATTTTATGCCTAAATATTTAATAGCCCGGGTGACCAGCACAATCCCAGAGAAATAATATCGGTCTTAAAGACTTTATGATTAAGAGGAAAAAGGATGTTTTATTGGGATTTAACTTATAATTCGAGAAACTACTAAATCTATCAACCTCCCTTATCATGTTTGGAATATATATTAACAGATTAGCCAAATGTAGAGTAGATCATCAGCGTATGCTGTTACTTTCACTACCTCATTCTAATGGGAATACCTTGTATCCCTTCATTATTGAGAATATGCTGGATAAGGGTTCCAGGTAAAGACTGAAAAGTAATGGAGAGAGGACATCCCTGCCTCATTCCTAACCACAGTGTGAAGGACTTGGAGAAGGTTCCATTCCCTGCAATCCTCGCGAGGAGACCGATAAATTGCCCTGATCCAATCTATGAACATGGATGGGAATCCAAATGCCTTGAGGGCTTGAAAAAGGAAAGTCCAGTTAACTCAATCAAATGCCTTCTCGGTATCCAGGGAGACCAACCCCGCAGGATATGTGGCATCCCTGGTCTCCGAGAAGACATGAGAGAGAGTACGCAGGTGATCTGAAGATGCATGTCCTCTCATAAATCCCACTTGAGACATACCCACAAGATCTGGAAGAACCAGGGTTAGTCTATCTGCCATTATCTTCGAGAGAATTTTGACATCTTGCTTCAGCAAAGATATTGGCCTATAACCTTGAACCATTTCTGGGTCTTTGTCTGGTTTAGGTAACAAAACTATCAATGCCTCAAACAGATGGGCATCTGCCACCTCCGGACAAGATATGCAAATAGAGCGTTGCAAAGCGGAAGTAGTTGTTAAAAAGTTTTATAAAATAATGCAGAAAACCCATCTGGACCCGGATTTACCCATAGGCAAGTCCTTTATAACAATTGCTATTTCTTCCTGTGATAAAGGGGATAATATGAATTCCTTTTGAGAGTCAGATAGTAACGGAAGATGAGCTTCCTTGAGATACTCATCCAATTTTTGAATGGGCGGAGGACTATCCACATCCCATATAGTTGTTCATAAAAGGTAGCAAATTCCTGGACTATCTCTGAGGGGGATACCCTCAGAGTCCCGTCAGACTGAGACCTTATAGGGGGTATAAATCTTGCTGACTCTTGTTGCTTTAAGCGTAAAGTCAACAGGAGCCCCACTTTTTCTCCTTGATCTGTAAAACTGGCCTTTGTATGGATTATTGCCAACTCAGCCTTCTCTCTTAACATTCCCAGATACTTATCTTTATATATTAATAACTTCCATGACTCCTCTTGAGAAATTATATCTGGGTGAATACTTTTTAGTACCCGTATCTGGGACAGTAAAAAGAGTAACTCCGTTTCCTGTGCCCTCTTCCTCCTTGTAGCTAGACTAATGAGAATACCCCTTATATAAGCCTTAAAGGCTCCCCATAGGATATCCGGTCTTACACTGTCTATTGGGTTGGTAGAAAAGAAAAACTCTATCTGCTCTTTCACCTCTCTTCTATACTTTTCAGCCCTTAGTAATTGTTCATTTAATTTCCATCTGGTCTCTCTTTTGGGGATATTGAGAAAAGCCAGATTACCCAAAACTAAAGAATGGTCCAATATTGGACCCGGTTGGATCGAGGTGGCTAGAACCCCTGGCAAGAGCTCGTGAGAAACCAAAAGGTAGTCAATGCGAGATTGCGTGCCATGAACTGGTGAACAATAAGTGTATTCCCTAATATTGGGATGTGTGACCCTCCAGACATTGCACAATCCGCACTGATCCATCATCTCCTTAAAGGCCCTATGTCCAGGTGTCGTTCCCCTCGATCCAGTGCTTGATCTATCCATATTCGGATCCAAAACTAAATTGAAATCTCCCTAATATAATTGGAATAGGAAGTATAGGAAGAATCGTGTAAATCAATTTCATAAAAAAGGGATCGTCTGTATTTGGACCATATATGCTGCCTAAAACCAGTGGCATGGCCCAAATAGTGCCCTGCACTAGAACATATCTGCCTTCCTAATCCTTAAATACCTGAGAAGGGACAAATGGGATATTTCTATTAATCAGTATCATGACCCCACAGCTATTGGTTTCCTGAAGCGTGAAAAACCTGACCTATCTGTTGTCTTGAAGTTGTTTTACTGAATCCACTAATGAGATTCTTGTATACTGGGCACGTAACAAACGCAGATGTTTGAGTACCTGATATTGTTTCAGTTTTTCCTGATCCCTTCACATTCCACTAGCAATATTAAGATTCTGAGCCATCTGTTATATCAGATATAATCCAGATAAAATATCTAACATATCCTGCTAACATGTAACAGGTGGTTCTATTCCCTGAATCTGCTGTGCCGGGCTCCCACCCCCATTGAACTCCTGTCCCTCCCCAATTACTCCCGAACAATCCACATCATCCGTATTACAGCAGCATAATCCAAAAACATCCACCCAAACCCCCTCTTATCGCTAACAACATTCAGCAATGCTCCATTTGCTACCTCCCCAGCCCCCAAAAATCATCCCCAAACCCTGTATTCTTTATAATACCTTCCTTTCTTGAAATGCCAGTAATCAATAAAAGAGAGATCACCACCTCCCATTATACAAGCCCTTTGTATCACCACCTGTCCTTGTAGGGGCTATTAGAAATAAACCGATATCAATAAAACATACGCCCCCATTAACATCTCGGCCACAAGGGCATATGTATAATTGAGTGTGATAAGGCTCGTGGCATAAAAATCAGGAAGTCGGCTTCACACGTAGATGCATTAACGGGCTCTTCATTTTCAGCAGGCTCTCCGCTTTATAGGAGAAGCTCCAACCTTCCTCCCAATTGTTACGCCTTGTCCCAGTAAGTCCCAGCTCCTTTCTTACTTACTAAACACATCCCACGCATGGAGCACAGGCTCCCTCCTGTGTTCTGAATGCGTAACAGCACCCTGCTGCCTTTCAGAGGAAGGGCAACTCTTTTGATAAGATTTTCCAAAAGGCTAAAGCCTACCACCAAACCCTTCCTCCCTAAACTTCCACAGGAGAGAGAGAGAGAGAGACCAGATATTGCTAAATAGGCATTATTTTCTGCCAGTACTAAAACTAACGAGAAATCGCTTGATTATTTGAGACCCCAGACCCAGACAGGACGAAACCCCAGATGCAGACAAGAAAATAAGAGTATGCATCCATAACTAGATCGCTGTAAAAAGAAAGAGAAAGTCCTTTCTGCCCCAAATTCGGGCTGAAATGAGAGTCCAAGAATGTGTAACCATTGATTTCCAGAAGACTCTTTACATGAATACTCAGCCTTCTCAAAGCGGTTCTCATCTTGTTGAGAAAGCCCTAAGGCCTTTCATGTGTCCCTGAAGAGATCTGGCAGTGCTAATTTTAAACCAGCAAATGCTGCCTCTGGATCTTCGTAAGTAGCCCAGGAACCAGCCACCAGTACCTGTAGCCTGGCCGGGTATCCCATTTGAAATTTAAGTCCAGCCACAATAATTTTTGAGACAACAGGATGAAAAGCCGCTCTCTTTAAATGGACCGAACCCGGGATATCTTGGGCTATTCTAAGTTTAACTTGCTCCCAACGAACTTCTTGGAGTTCTCTCACTTTATACAGGAAATGTTGTCACTCTAAAAAATTTAAGAAACGACAGATTATAGGTCGGGGTGTTGCTCCGAGAGGGGGGCTTTGGTCTTAATGACCTATGGGCTCTCTCAATAATATATTTAGCCCCAAATGGAGAACGGCCTGCAATCTTCTTGACCAGCTTCTGGATGAAAGCTATGGTATTCTGGCCCTCTTCACCCTCAGGTAACCCGAGGATCACAACATTATTTCTCCTGCTATGACCTTCAAGGTCTTCAATCTTGACCCCAAATCTGGACAGTTTCTGACGTATTGCTGCCATCTCAGGCCCGAACCTCTCGACTTGTTTCTCTAGAGGGAAGAGCCAAGTTGAGTTGTCTGAGGTAGCAAGGGTTATTTCTTCTATTTTTCTCGTGAGCGATTTAATTTCTGATGCCATCTCTTTGATCTAATCTCGGAAAGGTTTGAATTCCTCCAAAAATCTGGACAATGTGAGCGGCTCTTGATCCGCCCCTAGATTCAGACCATCTCCCTTTTCTGTTCCACTCAAGGCCCGGGATTTTTTTGAGGCCTTCTCTGGTGTAACTGGCGGGATGTGTTTCTGCTGTTGTTTTTTCATATAAACGTCCATTCTCTCTCGAAATCGCCCTGCTAGGGCACAATGTTATAGGGAACCAGAATAACTTGAAATTCGAGGTTTAGAAATCGAGAAAGTGTACCAGAAAATGAAAATATAGAAACAGGAAGCTGGAGCTATACAGAGGAGCGACTACCCGGTAACTTGCATCACGTGGTCCCCCTACAGATAGCATTCTAAAGGAAACTGCTTCAAAAACAGTTTCTCTTTCTCACTAAAGCTGCAACTTACATAATTAGCTTTGCAAAACACTCTCAGCTGTGTCCCACTGAGTTTCTAATACTCCTAGCCCATTGCTATGCTGATCTGAGCTCCAAACAACCTGAATTCTAAATGAAACTCTTTACAAAGCAGTTTCTCTTTTCACTGCTACCTGCAGCAGTTTGTCTTTCTCACTGAGCCTCTGAATTACTCAATTACCTTTGAAAAACACTGTCAGCTGTGTTCCACTGAGTTTCTAACACTCCTAGCCCATTACTGTCCTGATCTCGGCCTCAAAACAACCTGAATTCTAAATGAAGCTTTTACAAAGCAGTTTGTCTTTCTCAGTGCTGCCTGCAGCAGTTTGTCTTTCTCAGTGAGCCTCTGAATCACTTAGTTAGCTTTGCAAAACACACTCAGCTGTGTTTCTCACACCCAGTCTATTCAGAACACACACAATGAGCAGGAAACACACAGAAACAGAAATAAATGTTCCTAAAGCTTTCACCCCAGTGGTATAAACCACACACATGATGTGCAAATCATGGGATATGGAAAATATTCTCACTCTTGCATTGTGTACTGTACATTTTCACTCATGCCTTTGGCACTCATTAGAATACAGAGCTCACTCTGCAGGAGTGAGAATATTTTCCATATCCCACTTCTGCCCATTATGTATCATATATATATATATATATTATTGAAAAATTATTATCAGTTAGGTTGAAGTGACAGCAGGAATGGATTGTTGAGCTTTATTTCACTCACAGCTCATTTCACATTCCTGGGCAGACTAACACGCTACAGGTGCTCATCGTTAGGCTTAACTCTCACCCCATTCCATGTGTAAGAAAGCCGATGGTACAGCATAGGAGAATGGGGTGAGAGTTAGGTCCGATGACCTCAAGGCACACCCTGACACATGTTGGTCTGTAGAGTGTGTGTGTGGGTGGGCTGATGGGGTTGGGGTGGAGGTGTTAGGGCTCAATGCTAACTTCTCATTTCTCTACTTTTATTACTTCAACCATAACTGATGCATTAACAAAGTTTTTTGCAATTAATTTCCTTACTTTTTGAGATAGTATAATAGTATCTTTATCTCCCATCCTTCCACAGATGCACATATGTATGTAGATGTGGAAGCACAGGGGTCACCGGCCCCTGTGCTTCCACACATTACGTTACGAGCAGGCATAGTGAAATTGCAACAAATAGTCATAACTATGCCATCTTAAATAATTGCCTACCAGGTCATAATGTCATACGCTTAATAGCGTAAGACATTATAGCTAACCCGAAACAGCACTGACCATGACATTGAATGGTGCAATACCGCATAGAAACATAGAAACATAGACTTTGATGGCAGTTATAAAATGGGTAGGCTAAATGAAGCAATGTGATTGGCTAGTTACCCATGCATGAAATATGTTCCATGCATGGGTAAAAAAAGGGGCTGGCAGTAAAAAGGCTAATATCCATAGGCCATGGAACGTTGCCATTTTTACTGTCTGCCATCTTTGTATTTGACAAGCATGAGGAAAACCAAGTTGAATTATTCAGCCTACCCGTTTTATAAAACGGAACGATGTTTAGAGCAAACAAAGTGGATTTTAATATTAGCATGTCGGATGAGGAGATGGAAAGGATTTTAACACAGCCACTTTGGCTGAATGTAAAAAAGTGTTGTGCTGTTGACAAAGTGTCAGAATGAGCCCTGCTGTAGTAGTTTGCTTAGGATTACGGACACCCACTCTGTTTAAAAAAATGTTACTGCTTGTGCTCGATCCTCGCCCGCTCCATTAAAAAATTTTGCTTTCTTGTCCTGCCATCCTCGCCTGTCCCCAGACTAACTTCAGTTCTCCCCACTCCATACTTCTGCTATCGGTTGCAGCTTAAATGAATCAGAAAAAAAATCTTGCCCACTTCCTCATCTTAGTATAACTATGGATCCCAATGGAGGACAAATGTACTACAGCAATTACCGAACACAAAGGCGGAAGGACTATTTTACTATAAATATACTGACTGTCAGTGTATTCCTATCTAAATGTGTTTTAACATAAAAATTGTTAAAAAATAAAATAGCCCATTTATAAAGCGCAATAAGACACTCTAGGTGTGTGCATGGAACATATTTTACACTGCGCCAGGGGCTAAGGCCTTTCGGCCAATGCCTCGTGCCTTATTGCACCCTGGCCGTGCGGTAAAATATGTTCCATGCACACCCTGTCATGTCTTATTGCTTACATAAGGACCACTTGGCCCACCCAGTCTGCCCATTTCCCTACATACTAAATAAGCTGCAGATTCTAGTTAACCAACAGCCTACTTCCTGCCACCCCCCACTACAATTGCCTTGTGTCTGTCCCATGCATGTTTGAATTCCACCACTGTTTTAGCCCCAACAACCTCCACAGGAAGGCAGTTCCACGCATCCACCACTCTCCATTGAAAAAGATTTCCTCCACATTACCCCTGAGCAGTCCCCTCTATCTTTAAATTGTGTCCCCTTGTTCTTACACATCTCTTTTTCTGAAAGATGCTACCCTCCTGGACTTTGTTGATTCTCTTGAGGTACTTGAACGTTTCTATCATGTCCCCCCGTCAGTCTCTCTTCATATGATTTCTGATGCAGACCCTGCACCATTTTATTTGCCCTCCTCTGGACTGCTTCCATCCTGTCTATGTCCTTGCGTAGATGAGGTCTCCAAAACTGCACACAGTACTCCAGATGGGGTCTCACCAACTGTCTGTACAGAGGATAACCACCTCCTTTTTCTACTTGTGATGCCCCTACCTATGCCATCCCAGTATCCCCTCGGCTCTCCTTACTGACTTCTCACATTGCATACCCACCTTTAGATCATCTGATATGACTACCCCCAAGTCTTGCAATACCGTGTACAGCATATACTGCTGTACACAGTATTGTGCCATTCACACAATCCCAGGCAGAGGATAAGGCCTCTGCTGGGAGTGGGTTCTGCTGAGCAGCTGCCGTGGCTCACTGGACTGAGCCACAACAGCAGGAACCCAGGCACTGCGTCTGGGACCAGATTTGATTCCCAGGCCCAGACATTTTATTTTTTCCATGAATTGTGCACTCCCTGAGGTAACCCCCCCCCAAGTTGAGAATCCTTGGTGGGGGGTTCATGGGGCATAGCCCCCTGTAACAGGGGGTGTGGGGGCAGAGCCCCCACGGAAAAAAGACTTATGCCGCATGGCAATTTCACACTGTATTGGCAGCATGATTTTGCCATGTGGCATAATATCTTGTGACATTATGACCCCGTGCCAAAATAATTGTCACCACAAATGTTCAACATAACCTTCTTATCACCTCACCGCATGCACCCAGTATAGAACATTTTTAAATCCCCATCGAAATGTAATTCTGCGCAACTGTAACACCATTCTGCGCCACAGGTGTGGAAAGACATTTTTTGTAGGATCTGAAAAATGATAACAGCAGTACTGTTAATGAGGTGGTGTGAAAAAATGGCAATGTTGAAAATTTTGAATGAAAATATGATAAATTGTCAAAGTTACATATGTGTGTAGAAAACTTCCAACAACCGTGCGTAACTCAGGCATTTTTAGGTATTATTTCACCAGACTTTCAACATGGCCTTTTGAGACCCCACCTCATGAACACTGACTCTGTCCTAAAAGGTGATTTTGTGCCGCAACTGCGCCACTCTATGCCACTGCTGCTTAAACATGTTTCAGGCAGAACATGAGAAATGACAGCTGTGCTGTTCATGAGGTGGTGTGAAAAACTGGCACTTTTGAAAATTTGGAGTGAAAATATTAAAATATGCCAAAGTTACACACGTGCGTAGCGAAATTTCAAGGACCACGCGTAACTCAGTTGTTTTGGGGAATTTTTGCACCAAATTTTCTACATGGCATTTTTGGGACCCCACCTCATGAACAGTGGCACTGTCTTTTCATTAACTTGTCCCAAAAGGTGATTCCATGCAGTGACCACAAAGTCACCTCTTTGGACCGAGTAATGAAATACCTGACCGTGTTCATGAGGTGGGGTCCCAAAAACCCCATGTTTGAGGCCAAAATTCTTAAAAATGGCTGAGATAAAAACATAAGTTGAAAACCCCATTGACTGCCATTATATGTTGCTTACCTTGATTCCTCAGTTTTGTGGTTCAGCTTTGAAGAGTGCAGGACGTGTCCTGGTCCTGAGAAGATCACAGTCGCTGATCTCTGGAGTAAATATGGGTAAGAGGGTATGGGGTAAAACCCTGCAAATAAAAACTGTCCCTCGATGCTTCTCCTGCCCCCTCCACAACCCGCGCCCACCCACTCGCACCCTGCCTCCCCACACCCCCCTCACCCCATACTTACCTCCGGACTCCGCGACGATCTTCGGTGGACCGGGAACACGTCTGCACTCTTCAAAGCCGACCGCGAACTGAGGAAATGCCGGTAAGCTGTATAATGGGATAGATAGGGGTTTTTTCAACTTTGCTGCATATCTCAGGCATTTTTGGAATTTTGGCACCAAATTTTCAACATGGGGTTTTGGGACCCCTTCTCATGAATGCTCTCACTGTCATGGCGTTAATCAGGCCTGAAGGGTGATTTCGCAGTCACTGCATGAAATCACCTTTTGGGACCAATAATGAAATGACACTGCCACTGTTCATAAGGTGGGCTCCTAAAGCCTATGTTGAAAATTTGGTGGAAAAATTCTAAAAATGACTGTTTTACGAGTGCTATGTAGTTCCTACGCACGCCGCAGTCTTCGAATTTTCAATATTTTCACTCCAGATTTTCAACATTGCCATTTTACTACACCCTCCTTATGAGCAGTACAGCTGTCATTTTTACATCTTGCCCAAAATGTGTTTCCGCCATGTCGCTCACAATGGCGCAGTCGGTGTGCAAAATCACTGTATGGGACATATTAAGAAAATCACAGTGACACTGTTCATGAGCAGAGGTCTTAAAATGACTATGTTGAAAATTTGGTGGAAAAATTCACAAAATGACTGTTTCTGGCGGCGTGCATTGCGCAGTTCCCTCGCACCCTCGTGAAGTTCGCGAATTTTCAATATTTTCACTCAGATTTTCAATATTGCCATTTTGTTACACTTCCTTATGAGCAGTACAGCTGTCATTTGTCACATCTTGCCCAAAACATGTTTCCACCATGTGGCGCACAATGGGCGCGGTGATTGTGAAATCAATGTATGGGACACCTTAAGACAATCACAGTGACACTGTTCATGAGCAGAGGTCTTAAAATGGCTATGTTGAAAATTTGGTGAAAAAATTCCTAAAAATGACTGTTTTATGAGCATGCGTTGTGCAGTTCCTATGCACTCTCGTAAGTTTACGAATTTTCAATATTTTCACTCCAGATTTTCAACATTGCCATTTTATTACACTTCCTTATGAACAGTATAGCTGCTATTTTTCACGTCACCCAAAATGTGTTTTCGCACATGTAGCGCACAATGGTGCAGTCGGTGTGCGAAAGCAATGTTTGGGACAGAGTAAGAAAATCACAGCTACACTATTCATGAGCAGAGGTCTTAAAATGGCTATGTTGAAAATTTGGTGACAAAAGTCCATAAAATGACTGTGTTACGAGTCAGCATTGCGCAGTTTCCACGCACCGTCGTGAGTTCATGACTTTGTAATATTTTCAATCCAGATTTTCACCAGTGGCATTTTTCCACACTTCCTTATGAACAGTACAGCTGTCATTTTTCACAACATGGCCGAAATGTGTTTTCACACTTTCAGCGCAGAGATGCGCGGTCGCTGTGGGAAATCATTGTTCGGGACAGATAAAGAAAATCAAAGTGACACTGTTCATGATCGGAGGTCCCAAAATGCCTGTGTTGACAATCTGCTGTAAAAAATCCCTAACCTAATTACATTACGGGTGTGCGTTGCACAGTTTCTATGCACACTCGTGACTTCACCAGTTTTTAAATATTTTACTGCAGATTTGTAACATTGCCATTTTTACACCTCCCATGAGCAGTACAGCTGTCATTTTTCACATCCTGTTCGGATGTGTTTTGCACCTGTGGTGCTAAATGTAAATCGTCATGTGCATAAGCAGCTTCGGCTAACAAACTCATATTGCCACTGTTCATGAGGTGGGGTGCAAAAAACCATGTTGAAAATTTGGAGGAAATACAACGAATGCCTGAGGTGTTAGGGTTTCCAACCATAACGCCTCACCCTGTAGAGAATGACAGGCATCAGAAGTGTGACTTGGAATTTTGCCTGTAATGCTCATACCATTCCACATCCTGCAGCCAGTGAGAGGCATCGAGGTATGCCTTGGACTCTTGACCCCAGAGTTCACCCCATTCTCCTATACATAACCATCTCACCATATTTCCTGATGGAATGCGGTGCGTTAAAGAGCCAAAGACCCCAAGGCCACCGTGACACTTATCAGTGTCTGCAGGGTAGGGTGTGATGAAATGGCGTGGCTGTTATGCCTGACGACCCAAAGGCACACCCCAATGCCTGTCACTCTCTGCAGGGTGGTGGTGGGGTTGGCTTCACTTCAATACTTCACTGCCATTTCTATTATGCAGCTCTGTAACTTCTACACTACCAATGCCAATGCCAGCAAGCAAACAGTCGGCATTGACAAATGCTTGTTTTACTGGGTCACAAAGGCAGTCAATATAGGCCAAGCAGTAAATGTGCTGTATCTGAACTTCAGGAAAGGCCTCAGACTCTGTGTCCCATACAAGACTTGGGGAAAAAACTGAGGGATCTGCAGACGGGAGACAAATGAACTAGAGGGATTAGTAACTGGCTGGGGGAAGAACACAGAGGGTAGATGTTAGGGGAATACTCAGGGTTTAGAGAGAGATCACTAGTGGACCACCTCAGAGACTGGCCCTGACGCCAGTCCTTTTCAATATATTCATGCACAATATTGGGGAGGGAATCCAGGTTAAAATCAGTCTCTTTTCAGATTATACCAAAATCAGTGTCAGGGTGGATACAGCAAAGGAAATGCAGGAAATAAAAATTGGAGCTGGACAAACTGGAAAAAGTGGTTCAAGATCTGATAACTCAAATGTAACGCTAAATAGCGTAAAGTCATGCACACTGGCAAAAAAATCCAAAACGAGGTACTGGTTTGAGGGAATCAGGGTGGAACAGATGGCAGAAGAAAAGGACATGGGGGTCATTATTAGTGACAGTCTACAGTTTCATCCCCAATGTCAGTGCCAGAATGCTGCAGGAAAGTAAATTGAATGCTGGAGTGCATGTGGAGGATTTTGCTAACACAAGGAAGGAGGTGATTCTGTCCCTGTGCAGATCCTTAGTGAGGCCTCTCCTGAAGAACTATGTACAGTTCTGGAGCCTACACCTGAGGAAGGAGAGGGATCTCTTGAAACCTTTCAGAGGAGAGCCATGAAAATGATTTAGGGGCAGAAGGGGAGTATGTATGATGACAGGCTGAATAGTCTCAATATGTACACACTAGACACCAGACAGGAGAGGGAAACATGATAGAGACATTTAAAGGTGGCAGGAAACTAGTTTTACATGGTTAACTACCTCCCATTTTACTTTCCATGCCAGTTATGTATTCTAATATGCTTTGACTAATTTTTGATAAATAATGAATCTAGTCTTGGGGTGCCCTCAGAGCTACACTGAGTTCCCCTTTCCTCACCAGCTACTGTCCTTCCTTTTCATATGTCTAAGACATTCCATGGCATCAGTTACGCCATTCCATGCTGTTTGTCTGAGTGGTCTGAAATGGTGTTATTGTGTATGGGAGAGAGCTATTATTTTGAAGTCGTAGTGTTGTTGTATCCTAATAATGATGTCAAACATCTGTTGTACCATCTAGAGTATGTCACAACAAAGGTACAACAACATGGAATGCCCTCACACTCAGCTGTCCCTGACAGCCATGCTGATTGCTCATTTTTTCCCTTGTCAGTTTAATATGTCACTTCTGAGGGGAAAAACAAGTGACTGACGATGGCTTCTGCCCTCTTTTCAAAACCGGACAGCATAGAATGGCAGCAGTTTATTCAGGATCTGAGGAATCGCCGGACATTAAAAATGAAACACTTTAAAAAAACACTTCAATGAGTTTATCTGAAACACTCTCTGACTGTCTGATTCAGCTGCCAGGGTATGGACCCTTGGCATGGTGAGACAAGCAAGTCCAAATTGCACATTAATCCACTCTTAATAAACTCTCCATTGCTGTGCAGTGTTGTCTATACACTATAAAAGACAATGGATAGAACAACAGTAAACAACATGCTGAATGTTGACTTGCTCGAGGTTGTCAAGACAACTGCAGACCTCTTGAACTTCACTCTAGAGGTCTACTGGTTGTCATGACAACCTCTCAAAGCAAACACAGCACTGTTGTTTGCTGTTGCCCACCCATTATCCTCTATATTGATGTCATAGAATGTTCAGGCACTATGAAAAGAGAGAACAGTGGCTGCTGAGGAGAATGGGATTCATTGCAGTAATTTAAGAAAAATAGGTCAAAACATATCAAAATGTTGGATAGACACTTAAAGGAAAACAGGATGGCAAACGGGTGCAAAAAACTGTTTCCTTTCACCTTTAAAGAGCCCCTGCCACCATTGTGACAATTTTGAGAAAATGTAGTGTTTGGCACAAGTGAGCTTATATTTTAATATTATGGGCCTGATTCTAGAAGGGTTATGCCTGGCGTAACTGCAGTTGCGCCAAGTAGAATGACGCATGTAGCAACCTATGACAGCAGTTGCAACATTCGCAATTCTACATAGTGGCCTGCGACATGGCGCAGGCCACTTGCACCAAACTGCAGTTATGCTGCATAAACCCCCTGTGACATGGCACTAGGGGGTTTATAGCAGCAGTTGCACCCCATTCTAGAAGGGCAGCCATAAAGTGCCCACATCGGGATTCTACAAGAACCCCCGGAGGAGATCCGGCACTGTAAGTTATACCAGCAGTTAGCTGGTATAACTTACGGATGCCCCCGGGGGTCCTCTAGACCTGTCGGCTGTCCATCGGATGGTGCACAGTTTCCCTCCCCCCCATGCCCAGCACACCCCAGCAGGGTCCCACAGGGCTATCCATACCCCAGCCCCCCGAAACAGCCATTGGTAGAAGTCCTGCAGGGCGGCGCTGGCGCCCCCCCACCTGTGCCCCAAACCTCGAGTCACCCCCACATATGCAGCAATAACTAGAGTTTAATATAATAAAATAAATAAAATAAAATAAAATAGATCCAGTCCTGGTAGTCTAGTGCCACCCCCAACTGTACATAAATAAAGTAATGAATCCCCATTTCCCTGGTAGGCTAGTGGCCCCCCACCCCTGAACTGTACATAAATAATGAAAGAATCCCCATTTCCCTGGTAGTCTAGTGGCCCCCCACCCCCTACCCAGCCATGCCAGCCCACCCAGCACCCCCACCTGTCCCCAGCCAGCTACTGGCACAGCCTATCTCTCACCTCCATGGCCAGCCACCGACTGAGTGCAGTATTAGCGCTACTGCACAGACGCATTCAGACGTTTCACCGACACCATGTAGGCTTCATCAGGAGGTGCCTCATAATTTCTTTATCAATGGCTTGGCTTCGCTTTGTACCATAAATATTCCCTCTGAATGGGGATAGGTCAGTCCTGGTTGTTATTTTGCTAAAGACTTCCCTTTATATTTGCTGTTTCATTTTCCTGTTTTAACCTTTTTACCCTTCAAAGGCTTCTTTCAAAACAAACCCATACCATTTGCTTCAGAACACCACTCTAATTCTTTTACATGTTCTATCATAGCTTCTCAGGACATACTATTCAAGGATGCCTCAGTGAAAATATTTCCTCACAGCAACCACTGCCTCCTGGTATTACTGATACCGTGACAATATAACAAGTTAGTCAAAACTCCTTCATCTACAGTATGCCCAAGCCTCTGCTCACACTTCTTCAACTAGTGCAGTTCAACATTAAACCATGGTGTACTGTATCAGTAGACCAATGGATAGGGTGTCTAGACTGCAGGTTAATGAAGTAATCTGTGTCAGCTACAGATAGCACTCGTTGCTTACATAAAGTTTAATTTCATACCTGTGTTCTGTCTTATAGCTAGTGTAGTTTTAATTTGTAGGACTGTTTTGTGCTACAATTAAATCTTACAGCTTCACCTTATCTGTGTGCGCACTATGAGTTAGTTGTTTCTCCTGTTTTCTGTGTTTAGCTATGTCTACAGCTACACCCTAGATGGGTGAACACTATGAGGTAGTTTTTATCCCTGTTTTCTGTGCTATAGCTGAGTTGTACAGTTAAACCCTATCTGGGTGAGCACTATGAGTTAAATTAGTCATCTATTTAGTACATATCTTTATGGTTATGGGGTTGAGGGGCAGTCAGTTACAGTGGCTGTAGGTGTTCTTCTCTAGGGATAGGCTCTGGAGGAGGGACACTGCCCAATTTGCTGGACCTCGGTGGAGCTCCCTGCTCAGCTGGTAGCAGTAAGGGTAGAAATATTTTAGCTGCATCATCAGCTCAGCTGAAGCCCAACACCAACACCAACACTCCTCCAGAAACCTACTGGTCCAGGAGGTGCAGAGTGGTGGGGATAAGGAACAGGGTGAGGGGGCAGAGGTAGCAATAAGGAAGTTGTCCAGACCCTCACCATCCAGATGGTGAATCACTTCACACCCCTAGAGGAGGTTCAGGCACCTGACTCCACTGGAGGGGGACTCTGAGTCAGTCAATGGGAAAGGGCACCACAACATGATGGCACCCAAGCGGAGCAAATCTATCAGTCGGGGACTCAATGGTTAAGAGGGTAGAGGGGGTGTTGGAGAGGGTGGATGGGAGCAGGGTGGTCAGGTGCCTTCATGGGGCTTTGGCCATCTCCTATTTAGACAGGATAGGGGTGCTGGTACACCTGGGTACCAATGATCTGGTGAACCAGTTGATGAAGATGGTGAAGTGGAACTTTAATAAACTGGGGGACAGATTTATAGCACACTCAGCTTCCCTGTCCTTTTCTGAAGTCCTCCCCTTGTGGGGCAGGGAGGGGAAGCAGGATAGGATAAGGAGGGAGGTAACAGAGGAGTTTATTAGATGACTTGGGGGATGGTATAAGGATAAAGGGTATGACACTGTGGGAGACTGGGGGACTCCTGGGACTTGATACTTTTCAAGGGTGAAGGACTTCACCTGACAAGGGTTGGAGCTTGCACTCTGGGGCAGAAATTTGACATCTATATCTGAAGTTTAACCTGACTGTGAGGGAGACTGGGTCTATGGGAACCTAGGGCTGGAGAATCAAACCACACAAATGTAAGGGTCTTGACTTCCAGAGGACATATTTTATAAAGATGGGTGAATGCCTCAGGGATGACCTGGTAGGGGTGATGGCCTGGTTGGGGTGGCAAAACAGTGGGTGAAAGTAAAAAGGAGTATAGCAAAGGCAACAAACCTCTGAAGGGACTCACTAATCTGAAGGTGGACAAAGCAATGAGACCAGATGAGGTGCATTTAAGGGTATTGAGGGAGGTTAGGGAAGTACTGGCTACACTGCTGATAGTCCTGTTTATCAGCTCACTTTAAACAGGAGTAGTGTTGGAGGACTGGCGGAGGGCAGACGTAGTCCCACTACACAAAAATGGTAGCAGGGAGGAGGCTGGCAATTATTCACCAGTCAGCCTGACATCAGTGGGGGAAAATTAATTTAACCACTGCTGAATTTAAGGATTGTGGAATATCTTGAATCCAGTGGGTTACTAGACCTGAGGCAGCATGGGTACATGGGGTGGGAGGCCATGTCAAATGAATCTAATAGATTTCTTTGACTGGGTGACAAAGGAATTAGATCAAGGTAGAGGGGTGGTTGTGGCCTACCAAGATTTCAGTAAGGCTTTCAACACCATTCCACATAGGAGACTAGTAAGCTAGCTGGGTTTCTTAGGAGTGGGTCCAAAGGTGGTAAACTGGATAAGAAATTGCTTAGTGGACAAGTGACAAGAGGGTTGTGGTAAAAGGAGTTCACTCTGAGAAAGAGAGGGTGACCAGCGAGGTGCCACAGGGACCAGTGCTGTGACCATTCTTTATATGTGACATTGCAGAGGAGCTGTAGGGAAGGTCTGCCTCTTTGTTGATGACACCAAAATCTGCAGTAGGTAGACACTCTGGGCAGGGGGTTGAAAGGATGAACAGAGGCCTAGGAAACTAGAGGAGTTGTCAAGGGTATGGCAACTGGATTTCAATGTGAAAAGTGCAAAATAATGCACTTAGGACACAGAAACCCAGGGCTGGAGTACAAAATGGGTGGAGTGGTATTGATGACTGCCAAGCAGGACAGAGACCTGGGGTAATCATATTGGATGACCTAAAGGTGGCCAGGCAGTGCACTACGGCTGGTAGGAGGACGAATGGGATGCTGGGGTGCATGGGGGGGTATCACTGGCAGAAAAATGGAGGTGGAATTGCCTCTGTATAGCTCACTGGTAAGACCCCACTTAGAGTACTATGTCCAGTTCCTGGATACCACATCTCTGGAAGGACACAGACAGAGTGAAGGCATTCCAGAGGTGGACAACTAAAATGCTGCAGGGTCTGCATCAAGAGCCATATGGTGAGAGACTAAAGGACCTCAATATGTACACCATGGAAGACAAGAGGGAGAGGGGGTATGATAAAGACCTTTAAATACCTTATGGGGTAAATAAGATATGGGAAGGAAGTATTTTTCAGAAAAAAGTGCTCAAGAACAAGGGGACATGCTATGAAGCTGGAGGGGGCAGATTCAGGAGCGATGTGAGGAAGTACTGCTTTACAGAAAGAGTGGTGGATTCCTGGAACAGTCTTCCAGCAGAGGTGGTGGATGCAAAAACAGTAGTGGGGTTCAAGAATGCATGGAATAGGCACAAGGGAATCTAGTGGAAAGGAAAGGAAAGGAGGCAGGGAGAAAGAGCTGGTCTGCAGTAATAATGTAGGTAGGGAAAAATGAGCTAACTAGGTGGGCTAAGTGATCCTGATCTGCCATCAAATTCTGTTTCTCTTCATCAATAAGTGCCATAGGATCTTTTACTTTCACATGGACAGGGACCATGGATGGTCAAGGGACATAGATTGAAAGTCTCATCCAAAGTATGCACCTCAACAGCGCAGCACCCCTCTGTGACAGGGTTGAATAAGGCCTTGTCCTATTTGTTATGCAGAAAGAGTTAAATGCAAGGATCTGTTCTGTCCTCTCCTTTTCTGTCTCTTGTCTGTCTGGTTGCACAACCAAATTTTCTCGTGAGACCTAGGAACTGATCACTCTGACAGTCTCGTAATTCTCTGCCTGTCATTATATCTCAGCCTTCACTTGCTGTTTCTGTATTTTCTTCCCCGTTGCATATCTGTGGTTATAAAAATACATGTGGATCTTTGTGTGAAACTGTAAGTGATACTGGGATCCCTTTGTTTGAAACTGTATATAGTTATACTGTTGAAATGATTGCAAAAAAGTTATTTGGAATTTAGGGTGTTACGATGGCCTGCATCTGTCCGGAGAAGGGATCTCAGTCCTTAGTGAGAAGTTGGAATGCTTCAGCAGAGAGGATTTAAACTGGCCATGGTCGGGGAGAGCTAGGTGGCTTAGGAATACCCTTCCCCCCGTGGGAACATGCAAAAGTACAAGTTGACAACAGGAACAACTGAAGTGAGCAGTGAGGGACAGGCAGGCAAAACATGTATAAGGGAGGATAAAGAGGGGCAGGAGCACATGAGCATGAATACTGGGGTGGGGGGTAAGAGGCAAAGTAGAGAAAACAGAAACAGGGAGGGATAGGGTGTAAAACATGGAAGGTCATGTTCACAAATGCCCACATTCTGGGAAATAAGGTTCCAGACCTGGAAGTCTTGATGATGAATGCAGACCTTGACATAGCAGCAATAACAGAGACATGGTATTCTGCTAATCACAGATGGGACATCAATGTACCGGGCTATACACTGTTCAGAAGGTAAAAAGGGAGGGGGTGGCCCTGTACATCAGAGAAGGCATAAAGGCCACAGAAGTACAGAGAAGGCAAGGCAATGTGGGTCACCCTTGAACCAAGAAATGGCACAGCAATACATACAGGGGTGATGTACAGACCTCCAGCACAGAGGGAGGAAGTGGACAAGGTACTAGTGGAGGAAATTCATGACATAGCAGCTAAAGGTGAAATCCTGTTGATGGGAGATTTCAATATGCTTGATGTGGATTGGACTACCCAGGCAGCTGCTTCAGCCAGAAGCATGGCCATCCTGGAATCTCTGTTGGGCGTTGGACTCAGTCAGCTGGTGCATGAGCCAACCAGGGACAAAGCAATTCTGGACCTGATATGGAGCAATGGGAACAGAGTTGAAGGAATCCAGGTGGAAGGGCAGCTGAGATCCAGTGACCACCATATAGTATGGTTTGGCATGGAGACAGGGACACAGTTAAGCCACACAAGGGCAAAAAGTATTAGATTTCAAGAGGGTGGATTTCAATGACATTGGTAGATGTTTAAGAGCAGTCCTAGAGAAGGTAGAGGTAATGGAGGGGGTGGAGGAATAGTGAGGGAGACTAAAGAAGCCATTATGGAGGTAAGTCCATACTGGAAGAAGTACAAACTCCATACTAAAAGAAGTACAAACTGTCAAGGCTACTAGAGGACTATAATATCTACAGAGCCCTTCAGAACTCCTGCAAAAAACAGGTTAGAACAGCTAAGAGTATCTACTGTAAAGACCTACTACTAAGCTCTGCTAGTGAACCCAGAAAATTTCAGGCCCACATCAAGACTTTTCTGGGAGCTGCTCAGTTGGCTACCCCTGGGGAGATGATATTAAATGGTGTATACTGCAACAACTCAAACACTATAACTAACTCTTTCAATCATATGTTCTCGGATCTGTCCCAGTACACCTCCTCCTTTTTTCCTTCACCTCAATCAGCCTCTCAGTCTGCCCCTACACCCCAGTTGGCTACCCCTGCTCTCTTTATTGCAAACAGCCTACCACCCCCCCACCACCATTTTACTTTAAGGCAATTTCAAGGTCTGAGGTCCTAAGAGTACTACAGACCATATCTGACAACATTGGCACCGGCTCGGATACCCTAGAGCCCTGCCTCCTGAAACTTGCAGCACCTTTTATTGCCTCCCCTCTAGCTAAAATTTTCATGCTGTCTCTCTCTCTTTTAGCACTGTTCCAGACCTTTGGAAACTTGCTTGAGTAATGCCTGTCTTTAAAAAAGGTGACCCTAAGGAGATTACCAACTACAGGCCCATAGCCATTCTCTCAGTCTTTAACTTGTTCACACCACACGAGCTCTTTGAGACTTCCACTACTTGTGCCCTATATACTCTTAGCACTGCATCCTCTGCCTTTCTAAGCAAAATCAGCCATAATCAGCATGCCACAAACAAATGTGAATACTTTATTGAACCGTATGCTACTTAATAAAGTATGAGTGGCAAAGTTGTTCAGCACAACGCTATCTTTCCAGTGGTGCTATGCAATCAGTTGTAATCAATTTAGTTTTTACTTTATACTAGCTGATATACCAAAAGTGAAGGTACTGGATTTTAGGAGAGCTGACTTTGGCAAGATGGAGAGTGCCTCAGAAAAGCACTAGCAAACAGGCTAGAAGGAGGAGCAACAATGGGGAATCATCAAACTGCCATCACAGAGGCAACAAGCCTTTGTGTGAAGCAAATAAACAAATCAAAATGAAAGAAAAGCCTCTATGGTTCTCAAAAGAGGTGGCTGTGAAAGTCAGGAAGAAAAGATAGCATTCCGAAATATAAGGAAACACAGAAGGAGCAGGACAGAGAGCCGTACCAGTTAAGGCAGAAGGAGCGAGGGAAGTCAGAATAGCAAAGGCCCAAACTGAGGAAAAGATAGCCAACTCAGTTAAGAAGGGGGATAAAACCTTTTATAGGTACATCAACGAGCATAGAAAGACAAAGGGAGGGATAGTGAGGCTGAATAGAATGAATGGTGGGTGGGCAGAGGGGACAGTGAAAAAGCAAGGATACTGAATGAATATTTCTGCTCAGTATTCAAAAAGAGGAGGGGAAGTGCCTAATCCAATTAACAGAAGCACTTTGATAGGGGTCGATCCTAGTCCTTTCACAGAAGAAAGGGTCTGCAAGAACTTCTAAAACTGAAGGTGGACAAAGCAATGGGTCCTGATGGAATTCACCCCAGAATTCTAAAAGAATTAAGGGAGGAATTAGTGAAACCACTGGCTACTCTTTTTAATAAATCATGGGAGGATGGTGTGGTACCCGAGGACTGGAGGAAGGCGGATGTGATTCCCCTTCACAAAAGTGGGACCAAGACAGAGGCAGGAAACTAGACCTGTCAGTCTGACCTCTGTGGTAGGGAAAGTGATGGAGTCACTTCTGAAGGAAAGAATAGTTGAGTACCTAGAGGCCAGTGGAGCACAGGACCCAAGGCAGCATGGGTTCACAGCGGGAAGGTCATGTCAGACGAATCTAATAGATTTCTTTGACTGGGTGACCAAAGTAGTAGACCAGGGAGGGGCTGTGGACATGGCCAACCTAGACTTTAGCAAGGCATTTGACACAGTCCCACACAAAAGATTAATAGTCAAATTAACCAGCCTGGGAGTGGTCCCAGGGTGGTAGCCTAGGTAAAACATTGGCTGCACAACAGGACACAGAAGGTAATTGTAAATGGAGTCCACTCTGAAGAAAGAGAGGTTACTAGTGGGGAATGCCATGAGGTTCAGTATTGGGTCCAGTCCTTTTAATGTCTTCATCAGTGACATTGCAGAGGGACTGAAGGAAAAGTATGCCTTTGCAGATGACACAAAGATCTGAAACAGGGTTGATACACAAGGAGGCGTGGAAAGGATGAAAAGGGACTTGGCAAGGTTGGAGGAATGGTCAGAAGTATGGCAGCTAGGATTCAATGCAAAGAAGTGCAAAATAATGCACCTGGGAAACAAGAACCCAGGGGAAGAATACACAATGGGTGGGAAGGTAGTAACAACAACAAAAAAGGAAAGGGACCTGGGGTAATCATATCAGATGACCTTAAGGTTAGCAAGCAATGTGAGAAGGCAGTAGGGAGGGCTGGGGTATATTGGGATGTATAGGGAGAGGCATCAGCAGCAGAAAACAGGAAGTTGTTATCCCTCTGTACAGACAGTTGGTGAGACCCCATCTGGAATACTGTGTCCAGTTCTGGAGACCCCATCTCTACAGGACATAGACAGGATAGAGGCAGTCCAGAGGAGGGCAACTAAAATGGTGCAGGGTCTGCAGGAGGCTCATATGAGGAGAGACTAAGGAGCTTAATATGTATACCCTTGAGGAAAGAAGGGAGAGGGGGACATGATAGAAACTTTCAAGTACCTCAGTGGAATCAACAAAGTCCAAGAGGGTAGCATCTTTTAGAAAAAGAGACTTGCAAGAACAAGGGGACACAATTTAAAGATAGAGGGAGGGCGGTTCAGGGGCAATGTGAGGAAGTATTATTTTACAGAGAGGGTAGTGGATGCATGGAACAGCCTTCCTGAGGAGGTTGTGGGGTCTAAAACTGTGGAGAATTCAAGAATGCATGGGACAGACATAAGGCAATTCTTGTGGGGGATAGGAAGAAATAGGCTGTTGGTTAACTAGGATCTACGGCCTATCCTGTAGGTAGGGAAATGGGCAGACTAGATGGGCCAAGCGGTCCTTATCTGCCGTCAAAGTCTATGTTTCATGTAAACAACTGTGTTTTTTTTTCTGATTTTTTCAAGGTGCTTAGGTGAGGCTGAGAGACAAATGTCAGCCATGCACACAATACCTTAAACAAATGCAAATAACTCCTAAAGTATATGTGGTAGACACAAAGTATTAGTGGGAAAATTGTTCAGCACAAAATAACCTTTCTAATGGTGCTATGCAATCAGATGCAATCCATTTAGTTTTTATTTTACAGTAGCCGAAATACCAAACAACTGGTTTTTTTTTTCAGATTTATTCAAGGTGCTTAGCTGAGGCTTGAGAGACAAATGTTGGCCATGCACACCATACCTTAAACAAATATGAATAACTCCTAAAGTATACATGATAGTCACAAAGTATCAGCAGCAAAATTGTTCAGAGCAAAATTACCTTTCTAACGGTGCTATGCAATCAATTCTAAGCAATTCAGTTTGTTTAATAGTTAGGTAAAAACTGCTGACTTCCTCAGACGTTTCTAGGCCTGAGTGAAAGTCAGTTGAGTACGTCTACAGGCGTTATTGTCCTAAGTGGCTATGCTTTCAGACGCCACCTATAGACATATCTAGGCCTGAATGAATTAAACAAAATTCTAGAGAAACTTGTTGCTAACCAAACTATTGACTACCTTACAAAGTACAACCTTCTGTCTGACACTCAGCATGGATTCAGAAAAGGTCCTAGTACCTCCACTGCTCTTCTCAAATTTACCACTGATACACTTTCCAACATGGATGCTGGCCTGCTCACAGGGCCAGTCTTTATAGACCTTACCAAGACCTTTGATCTGGTTGATCATCCCCTGCTTCTCTCTCCACTCTTTGTAATCTTAGCTTTTCACCCTTAATAGTTGACTGGTTCAGTAGCTATCTAAAAGGACTCAAATTGTGAAATTCAACTCCTCTCTTTCTGATTAAGCTATTGTTAACATTGGGGTCCCCCAGGGCTCTATCCTGGGTCCCCTTCTTTTCTCACTTTTTATAAACAACATAGATGATGCTCTTCTTTCTCGCTCATCCATTCTCTGTGCTGATGATCTTGTCCTCTACTCAAGCTCCGACAATGTTGGCATCATAAATGCATCCCTTTTCCCTGATTTCAAGAACGTACAAAAGTGGCTAAATGACAATGAGCTTGTACTAATGCAAAGAAAAACTCAAGCTACATGCTATTTGGTTTGCTCTCAAAACTCAGGGCTTGTAAAACATCCCTGATGGTGAGTGACTCAGGTGGGTTTCAAATTGAGTGTGTAACATCCTTTAAGTATCTGGGAGTCCTCCTTGATCAATCCCTTGATTTCAACTTACATATTTAGTCCACCTGCAAACCAGTGAATACTAAACTCGGAGATGCCTACAAGACAAGCTTTATGCTAACCCCCTCTGCCAAGCTGGCCATTGCCAGAGGAATCCTTCTGCCTGCCCTCACATACGGTGCTTCCACCTTTGCTGCGGCACGTAAAACTGATCTTCATAAATGGGACATTACTTATAATAATGTATGTCGGTATGTCTCCTTGTCACCTCGCCTCAAGTACCACTGACACCTTTACAGTGACTTAGGTTGGCTCTCTGCCACCGCCTGCCGACAATACTCCCTAGGCTCTCTTATTGATTCAGTAATTTGAAATCAAACTTCTTCCTCTCTCGTGGTGTTGCTTGTACCTCAAGCCCCCTCATATGGACTACGCTCACTTGATAAGTGTCTACTTAATGTTCCAAGATGTCATACATCAAAAGGCTCTGGAGCTTTCCATCATGTGGCCTCTATCATCTGGAACTCCTTCCTCTAGCTGTTCATCAGGCCAGCTCCCATCTCATCTTTAAAAAGAACTGCATCGCCATCTATCTCTGGACCCCTACACTTACTTTGGCCCCTATAACCTCCCCTTTGCAGCCATATACTTTCCATTATACTTTCTACCACATTACTCCTCTTTCACTCTACCCTTCCCGTCCCTGCTGGCTAATCTTGCCTCCCATCTTATTCATCTCTGAAAATATTTTGTTGTTTTCAGTTTTCTAGCCCACTATTCTGTACCCCATTGTTGTTTCTTCCTACCATGTATTTTCCACTGACTCCATGCTAGTATTTTCATTATGTTATGTATCTTGGCTGAATGTATCTTTTGCTGACTGTTAGTTCTACACCATATGTACTCCACTACACCACTCTCAGATCAAATGGCGCCCACACCTTGATAGTCCCTCATAACTCCACCCTCATCAGTCTACTGGTTTCACCCATCATTCCCTAAAATCTGGAATTCCCTCCCTTGAAATACTTACACTCCTCCTCCAACTACCCATTACCTCTGCCCTACACAATTACCTTTCCCTCAGCTGTTCCTGCTTTAACCCACCTTAATACCTGTCCCCAGTTTCTGCCTTCCTACCATGACCCCCTCCCCCAGCAGGGTTCTCAACATCCTGAAGGGGGAAATCAGGAAATGGCTACCCCTTCTCCTCATATTCAGTTCTTCCTCTCTCCCCTTTTCTCCACCTGCCCTTCTGGGTCACCAGTGTGCACAACCTAAGCCCATCCTTTTTACTCCAACAGCACTTGCGTACTACCTCGAGCCTGCTCCTGGTACACTCATGCACTATAAATGGTTCTATAGGTTTTGTATGTTCATATGTTCTTTTGTATGATTTTGGACATGTATTGTAATTTACCCAATGTTCCACTACTGTTTATTGTACAATACCTTGTGTTCTAACTGTTGCACAATCTTACAATGTTGCATTGTTTGTACTACCCACATACTATTGTAACTGATCATCCTTCACAACCCTATGTAACCCCTCCCCCAGGTCGCACCGTGAGATGAGCAACTTGTTGTTCAGTGTATCTTCCTGGTAAAACATTTCAATAAATAAATAAAAAAAAATGTGTAATTTTTTGTAATGTTTTACCTTATGTTATGTTCTTGGTGTATGTATAATCTGTACAGATGGTTTGATTTGCCCCTTATGTAATTTTCCTGTACTTATGCAATGTATTTGTCTCTTAATTGTTATACTCTCCCAGGTTTGCCTGAAAATAGTCATTTTTGGCTAGTGCACCTACCTGGTTAACAAAATGAAATAAATAAGTAAACTAACCAGTGCACTAGGATAGTGGCCAAAGGGAAGAAGAAAGAAACCACTATGGTTCTCTAAAGAGGTGAGAGACAAAGTGCAGGCTAAAACAGCATGTTTCAGGAAGTATAAGGGGACCCAATGAGGAGGACAGGGAGGTACCTTGAATGTCTCAAGAGAAGCAGGAAGGCTTTAGGAAAGCCAAGGCACAGACAGAGGAGGGTTTAGCATGGACTGTGAAAAAGGAGACAAGACATTTTATAGGAACATCAGCAATAGAAGAAAACTAAGTGGGGGGCGGGATTATGAGGGCCCAAATGGGAGGAGGGAGAATGTAAGGAGGAGGATCTAGACAAGGCAGAAATACTGAACAAATACTTCGGTCAGTATTCACTGAGGAGGGAGATGGTCAAGGACCACATTTGGGGAGCAGAGGCAATTGGGGAGAAGTGGATACCAGTCCATTCACAGTGGAGAGAGTTCTGGAGGAACTCACAAAGCTGAAGGTGGATAAAGCCATGGGGTCAGATGACATATACCCAAAGATATTAAGAGAGCTGCAGAGGGAACCAGCAGTGCCTCTGGCCACCCTGTTCTCAAAGTCACTCAACACAGGCATGGTTCCAGAGGACTGGAGGGGGGCACATGTAGTCCCACTGCACAAAAGTGGCAGTAGGGTGGAAGCGGTGAACTACAGGCCAGTCAGCCTCACCTCAGTGGTGGGGAAGATCATGGAGACACTGCTGAAAGAAAGGATAGTGGCACACCTGGAATCCATTGGTGCCCAGGATCTGAGACAGTATGGATTTACATCAGGAAGGTCTTGTCAAATGAATCTGAAATATTTTTTTGATTGGGTGACTAGGGAAGTGAATCAGGGAGGGGCCGTAGACATCGCCTACCTAGATTTTCAGCAAAGCCTTCAATACTATCCCACACAGAAGGCTGGTTAACAAGATGAGTACTCTGGGCATTGGGAATAAGGTGATACATTGGATTAGAAACTGGCTAATGGACAGAAGGCAGAGGGTGGTGGTAAATGGGATCCAATCCAGGGAGAGAGGGGTGACCAGCAGACTGCCACAAGGATCAGTACTGGGACCAGTCCTGTTCAATGTCTTCATTAGTGGCATTGCAGATGGGGCTGGAAGGAAAGGTCTACCTATTTGCATATGATGCCAAGATTTGCAACAGGGTGGATACTCCAGAAGGGGTGCAGAAAATGAAGAGGGGACCTGAAGAAGCTTGAGAAATGGTCGTACATGTGGCAACTGAGGTTCAATGCAAAAAAGTGCAAGATAATGCACCTTGGTAGGGGGGGGACCCTGGGGAGAGCTACAGTATGGGGAGGAGGTGCTGACTGTCACCAAAGAGGAAAGGGACCTAAGGGTTATCATATCTGATTACCTTAAGGTATCAAAGTGGTACACAAAGCCTGCAAGGAGGGCCAGTGGCATGCAGGGTGCATAGGCAGAGGTATTATTAATAGGAGGCGGAAGCAGTGATGCCATATTATAAACACTGGTAAGGCTCACCTGGAGTACCATGTGCAGTACTGGAGACCACATGTGTAAGGACATAAACAAGGTGGAGGCTGTCCATAGAAGGGTGACAAAGATGGTGCATGGTTTGCACCACAAAACATATGAGGAGAGACTAAGAGACCTCAATATGTACTCACTGGAGGAGAGGAGAGAAAGGGGTGACATGATAGAAACATTTAAGCTTAACATTTAGCTAAATTATAGGAAAAGATAGTGTTTAGGCAATTGTCTGACTATGTGGAAGCATATGGTCTATTATCGCAATGCCAGAATGGCTTTAGAAAGAGGAGGGGTGTTGAGAGTGCCTTGGTCGAGTTCACAAGTGCGGTCCATGAGGGTATGGAGAGGGGCCACATTCGTGGACTTGACCAAGGCATTTGATTTGGTGGATCATTCTCTTTTAATTGAGAGACTTAGTTGTCTAGGGATGGGGACTCCAGTATTGTCTTGGATATCAAATTATCTTTCAGACAGGTATCAGATGGTGAAGATTGGCAGTAGTTTATCTGATAAGGCTTTGGTTAAGTGTGGAGTCCCACAAGGCTCCATATTGGGGCCAATTTTATTTTCTTAATTTTTTGACTCAGTTACTTCATCTATTAAGAATGCCCATGTTGTTATCTATGCAGACGATGCTGTTGTCTATAGTTATGAGGAAACACTGTCAGAACTTAATGTAACTCTGACTAAGGAACTTAAAATAATGCAAAATTGGCTGATAAGTAATAAATCATTACTAAATAAGCAAAAAACAAAAACCATGGTATTTGGTTTTCCTATTAAGCTAAAAATTGCTGGTTCTGGTTTACAAGTTGAGTCATTAGATGGGGTTCTGTATGAGAATGTAAGCAGCTTTAAGTATTTGGGAGTAGTCTTGAATTCAACATTAACGTATGAGTCACATATACATGCTATTAAAACTAAAATATATTCTAAAATAGCTTTAGTATATAGGTTGCATAGTTTTTTGACAGATGAGGCATGTCTGGCTATAGCTAACCAATGTGTGCTGCCTATTCTGTACTATGCCTCAATAGTGGTGGATAATGCTCCTTATAGCACAGCAAGGCAAAAATCGGTATTGCTATACAAAATAGGAAGATTTGCATTATTAATACCTAATAGTGTACATCATTGCACTATACTGAGAATCTTGGATGGTTATCAGTTGAACATTATTATAAGTTTGCATTATCCAAATTTGTTTATAAAACACAACAATCAGGGATGCCTTTAAAATTTAAAAAATCAGCTTGCGACTCTTAGTTTTAAATCACATACTAGATCATCAGGGGATTTTGTTAGTTGTTTAACCAGGACTAGCACACTAAGCTGAGAACTTTTTTTTTTTTACAGATGCGACCTGGGAGCACAGGTAAGTTAAGTGACTTGCTTAGGGTCACACAGTCTGCAAGTGGAAGCTGTGGGATTCAAACCCAGGTCTGGTCTGCTGGATATCACCAGATTTGCAGCTCAGAGCCTTAAACCACTGCACTATACTGCCTCCCTGAGGCATTTAGCTATGTTAAAAGTTCCATTTATGTATACCTCAAGAGGACAGCGATCGTTTGCATACTGTGCACCTAAAATATAGAATGACATTCCAGTACACATAAGAGGTATGGGTAGTTATAGGTCTTTTACAATAGTCCTAAGGACTCACTTCAAGAATTTGTTTAAATGCAGATGCTACTTAGATTGATATTCTTCTGATTGCTATATTAGATATTTATTTATTTATTTAAGAGATTTACCAGGAAGGCATACTGAGCGGAGTACCGCCTCGATTCCAGATGCGCCCTGGGGTAGGGGTTATGGCAGAAGTAATGAGAAGAAACAGTTCAAATACATATGTGACAAGTTGTGACAGAACAGTAGTACAGTAGTACATAAAAAATAACAATAAATAGTGAGAACGATAATGACGACAAGGTGGGTAAGGCATACAGCTTAAATATTAAGATATGAAACTACAGTTCCTGTGATATGGAATTTTTGCACAATAGTTGAATTGTATTAGAGTTTTTATACTAATGTTTTTGACATGGAATTTATATTCCTATTAATTATGATGTGTATCATGTCTCATTTGTTTTATGTTGTCTTTGTATGTACCTTGACCGACCATGGGTCGTACCTGTAAAAGGGATTGTATCCCAGTGTACTTACCCGTATACAAATAAAAATCAAAATCAAGTACCTCAAGGGCATAAACAAGGTGAAAGTGGGGGAACCTTTCCAATGTAGAAAAGATACCAGAATGAGGAGGCACGATACGAAATTGTAGGGGGGTACATTAAGAGGTAACATGCAGAAGGTTTGCTACACAGAGAGGGTGGTGAACCCTTGGAATAGTCTGATATAAGAGGTGGTAGGGGCAAGCACAGTGGAGGGGTTTAAACATGCCTGGGACAAGCACAAAGGAATCTTGGTGGGAAGGGAGTGATGAAAAGCCATTGACCACTTAGGGTGAGTGGACACATACATGTATAGAGCCTACGGGCAGACTGGATGGGCCTAACAGTCCTTGTCTGCTGACAATTTCTATGTTTCTATGTAACCTGAGATGCAGTTTGAGCTCCTCTCAGGCTTGTTTGCAAACTCTTTGCAGAGCTGTCAGCAGGCGGCCAGTTTGGGACACTGTTCTATTTGCAAGCCTGCTCTACAAAGAAACTGACAAGAACTTTGACACATACAAGTACTGTGAAAAACAGGATGTCTCATCAATGAGCTCAGGATGAAAAAGTTAATTATCAGGCAAAGACTTGTTCTAAAAAGAGCAGCAATCTTTTGCTGGAGAGAGACTGAAACTTGAAATTAGAGACACCCTCAGTTGAAGGATGTTGTCTTCTCTGTACAGTATCTGTAGATAGTTATACTGAACAACCTTTATTTTTTTATTTTATTGTTATTGATAATAAAACACTACTTGCAAAATTTTATAACTGCTGTCAGGGGTATTACCCCAAGTACCTGGTGTGGGGCTAGAACCCACAACTTTATGATCCTTTAATCGAAAAGAAAGCATGCTATCTACTTAGCCACTGACACTGTGAATGGCATGCAAACTATTTTCAAGGCATAATGTTGCTTGTTAGTTTCTGTATAAGTTTGTCTCCACCAATCATTATGAATACAATGTTATGATTACTTCTTATTATTTAGAAACTTTTTATAAGATAAACTAACCCAGGTGCAATTTCTAATTTAAAGTGAAGTCCTGGCACAATCTGCTTTTGTAGTCATGAGGCCTTACAACTCAGGGATATCAACTGACAAGGTCACATACAGTAGTGAGCTAAAAGCAAAACCAGGATTTGAACTAGGATTTCTTGTCTTATCGGTTTTTGCTCTGGCCAGTATTAATTTAGAAATTGTTGCTGAATGGGAGAGGCACAGTTAGCCAAGGCTTGTTTCCAGGTGCAATGGTGGGGGGAAGCAATCATAAAGCAGTGCAGAAAAATGGCATAGTCTAAAGGATTGCAAAAACAGCAATGTTAATGAATGAAATGCAAAACTGTTACAAACTAGCAGAGAACAGTTGGCAGGCAGAACCAAGAAGCAGCACTAAGGGCAACGTGCACAGCTAAGTAATGCACACAGTGAGGTTTCCAGGTTTTTTACTGATACTAATATTTTTTGTAGCCTGTATTTCAAACTTTAAAATATTTTCTTAGCTTACTGTATATCATTTTATTTGTAACAGCTTCCTGCATCCACAAATGGCCGTAGTCTCTTTATGTTGTAACCAAGCATTTGAGATGGAAGAAGGCTGCTTGCCCATCTTGATAATCCCCACTTTAACAATAATGATGGAAAACCTGGTAATTTCTGGTGAATAATGACAGCTGGGAAGGTGGCCCAGTCGCATTGGTAAGAGGAAAATGCTTTTCTTTTTTTTTTTTTTTTTTAAATAAAATTTACAAACACATGTGGCACTCTGAGCTGTACCAGGCATTTCTGAAGGATTAACACCTGGTAAAGCAGCCAGTCAGAGTATGTATTTGCCTCATGGCTTATTAATTACACTTGTACTGGTACGTGTACTACATGTACATGTTTGGAATGAACAATGTATTTAGACAGTTCACTCATACCTCTGTTTATAGCTGTCTGTAATTTATTGTTTCTTCCAGTCTAATCCAGAGTGCATTTGAAAATGGAGTTTATTCCAAAATGACTCTTCTGGTAAAATAGATTTTAAATAATAAAATAAATAAAGCACTTTCATGTATGTATCTAGTCTAAGTAAGCATTAATCACCGCCAGAGGAGGGCTCTGCCAGTGGATTAATGCCCGGCTGGGGTTTTGGTGCCTGACGCGCAGCCGAGGGTCAACCGCCCGGGCATTAATCCCGGCAAGCCCGATGCTGAGGTGACTCGGCGCTGATATATAGGCTCGCCGCGCAACAACGAGCCTATGTTACCGCATCCATCCCCGGCGCAGCGGCAGCCCTATGGACAGAGGACATGGGACAGAGACATGGGCTGGCTGTCAGGCTGCTGTGGCTGTCACATCGGAAGTGCACTGCTGGGCGGGTCACTGGGTTCCAGGACTGGCGCGGAGAGGAGGTCTGTCTCTGGTTCGGCTGCTGCAGGCGGCGTGGTGGGGACGGGCGCTGAGTGCCTGCTGCCTTTGAGGCGGGCGCTTCGGGTGCCGTGGAGGACAGCGGGCTTGGCGGCTCTGTAGCACTGCCAGTGGGGGCTTGCGGTGGTGACTGAGTGGGCACTGGCATCACCTCCGGCGAGCAGCGGCAGCCCCGGACGGGGACACGGGACAGAGCGTGGGCTGGCTGTCAGGCTCCTGCGGCTGTGGCATCGGAGGTGCACTGCTGGGCTCCTGGGTGGGTGGGTCACTGGGGTTCCAGGACTGGCGCGGAGAGAAGGTCTGTCTCTCCTTCGGCTTGTTGCAGGCGCGTGGTCGGGGTGGGGGCTCGTGCTGAGTGCCTGCTGCCTTCAGGTCGGATGCTTCTGGGTGCCGCGGAGGACAGCGGGGCTTGGCAGCTCTGTAGCGCCGCCGGTGGAGGCTCGCGGTGGTGACAGAGCGGGTGGCTACCCTTTGGTGTCTCCATGGCCACAGCTGGTACTGACCAAGCGGGTGTTACCTGTGGCTTAATACCCTCTCAGTTTCAGTCAGCTGTGGCCATTCGGCGAATCCTGGCACTGCATTTCAGCGGACGACAGTGAGCCGTGTTACAATCTGAGTTAATGTTGTCAGTCGCAAGCACATTGCTGGGTAAGCTATTCTACTTCCATGCAATCCTTGATGTTTGTTTCACAATACTCAGAATACAGAATAACTTTTAAGATTATCTGTTTATAAACCTTTTCCATTTCACTACTGCTAGTGATGCAGATGTCTACTGATAAGTTCTGACACAAAGTGAACACCAGCGGAAAAAAAAAAACTTCATGTCAGAATTGTGACCTGTTATCTTCTGAGAGAGTCTTAAAAAATGTTTAGATACCATCAAGTTATACCAGTTTGAGTCACTCAGATCTGATGCTTCATCACACACACTGCATATTGCAGCTCCTTTTCCAAGCTTGTATTAGACTAGGAAGGGCATTGCCTGTTACTCCTATAACTGAAGGTCCACGTCAATATGTATAGTTTTTGCTTCGTAGACCAAGAAACAAAAAACTGCACAGCACTCACCACCATAAATGAAACAAACACAAACTTGCAAATTGAAGATATTTCTTTCTTTCTCTGGAAACATAGAAACAGCATACTCAGGCAGGCGGTGCACTACGCCCCCAACTTTTCACTCAAAAATGAACTTTATTAAGAGTGAGTGACCCCTGCTGTTGCAACCCTTAGATACACCAAGAAATCATGTGATGGGTACAATATTGTGCAAAAAATTTAAGAGACAACACACAAAGTAACAAACAATGATCACTAAATCTTGCAAAATTGTAATAATATAAAATGATTAAAATTTAAAAGAAGTATTGAGCGGGCAGCAGCCAAGCAAGCAACAGCTTCTAGTACAAGCTCTGCAACTGCTAAACTTACAACAGGCATTTTATGCTGAAAACTTCTTTGAAGCAAAAATCTAACGCCCTAGATCGATAGATTGATTCTGATCACCTCACTGCGCTATCGGACCTACTGTGAACAGTTCTAGAGCTAGTGGGGAGAAATAATAAGGCAGCAGCTGGAAGAGACACAGCCCGCCTGAGAGACACACTAGATCTGAGACCAGCAAAGATGGTGGCGTGGGGCCTGATGAGGAGACAGCTCAGCCGACTAACACTGCACTACTGAAAGCCATCCAGAAATTAGATGGCAAAATGGAGGACTTCGCGAGCCAATTAAAAATACTAGATACTAAAACTCAAAAACTTGAAGGGGATACCCAGGCAGCGGTAAAATCCGCTTCAGCAGCAATGATGACATTCTCAGACCTCATAAAAGAGAATGGAGCGCTGCGTAGGTGCTTAGAAAATCTTGAAAACCTATCTCGGGCAGCAAATATTCATATCTTAGGTATTCCAGAACAAGCAGAAGGAGAACACATACTCAAATTTGTTAAATCCCTCCTCTGGGACCTACTGCCAAACTCTGATCTCTCAGTGCTGTGAGCCTACAGGATTACGCCACATGGAGCAAGGCAACAGATGGCTACAGAATTATTACCTCCTCGGACACCCCTAGTGATGTTAGGGTCGGTGATGGAAAGGGATTTTGTTATCTCCCAAGCCAAGAAATCAGGCACAATGGAGTGGAAGGAGAACACAGTGCACATTTTTCCGGACTTAAGCTATGCAACACGGCAGAGAAGGAAGGCCATTGATGGGGCACGCTCCCGCCTGTGACAGCTAGGGGTTCAGCATGTCCTGACTTTGCCAGCAAGTCTTCAGCTGTTTTATGGTGGGAAGAGCTACCAATTCGCGGACCCTAGAGAAGCTGGAAAGTACGTCGATTGACTGAGAAGGAATTCCAATCTAAGGGACTAGAATCAGGCAGTGATAACGGGGACAGTGACTAAGTGCTAAGTACTGACTTCTTATTTTCTTCTCCCCAAATTTAAACCATACTTAGGTGTGGTAGAGACTGCCTATTTCCAGAAAAGAATCCAGCTATACCTTGACAAAACTCCCATTAGACAGTTTTGTCTCATGGCTTGAGATGCATCTTTCTTTATTGGGGTTTGTCCTTTAAAAAAAAAAAGCCAAAAATTATTGTTTTATTAAAATAGAGGCAGTTAAATTAGAGTACTGTATCTAAATTAGCCTTAGATTGTTGCAGACACACAGTTAAATGTTGATATATTGCTTAGCTGAAAGTTAAAATAATAGTAAACATACTAAATAATGAAGCTATAATTCTATTGTTGTGATCACAGATATCGATAGGGAATGGTATCTATCGTGATGATAGGGACTTATATTTAATACTTTTAAACGATCTTGGATACTCCCTGCTCTTGGCAGTGATCAGCCAGTGTTGAAAAATATTAAATATAGATATATAATAGCTAACCCCCTTATATTGTAACCAGAAATAGGGGCATGTATAAAAGAAGTACTGTAAAACTGTTGTAAGGCATTTTCAAGAATTGCTTGTATTATGTCTGTTTGCCTGCCTATATGATAATGTGCTGTATTCTTGCCATACAGTAAAATCAAATAAATATAAAGTAAAAAAATTAAAAAGAAGTATTGATCTGTAATGCAGTCTCCTACTAGGTCACTATGCACAAGAAAAAGCTGAAAGGACAGCTGCAACCCTGTTTAGTTCTTAATACACCCTGCTCCTATATACCCAGGACAAAGAACGCATAGGACCCACTTGAAAACCATTTGCATGGTTCGTGTGTAAGAACCACTCACCAGGATAACTGTCTGTAGGAGTAATCCTATAAGAAGTAGAGAGAAAAGAACAGCATTGAAAATTTGAAAATACATGTGTAGTATTACTTTTATTTCCATACTAAATATACTCACATATATTCACACTGGGCCTGATTTTCCAAGGGGGATGCAGAGCTTGCATAAAGTCTTAAGTCAAACCCTTGTTTTGACACAGCTGTGCCAATGACCTTTGCCACAAATGCACCTGATTTTGGCAGGTCAGGTGCAGTTACAGTACATGACACACTTTACCCAATGTATGGCAGCTTGTGCCAACTCTTTGGTGCAAGCCCAGTGAAAAGGGTCCCTGGGACTGCCACAAGCTAAACCAGAAAATGTTGGTCTAACTTGTGGCAGTTGGCACACAGGATCACAAATCCCAGTCTCTGGCTGAATAATTACAATCTAAACTGTCCGAAATCTGTCCCACTGTATACATCCTAAATTATCTGGAAATTAGAAGGTAGAAAAAGGGGGAGCAAATATAGCAGGACACTTAAAGGTGATGAATAAAAGGAAAACCACTTAGAAGCTATAAGAGTAAAATATGACCACCCTTGATAAAGCCAATTTTTGAGTGAAACAGTGGGGGCATAGTGCATAGCCTGCCAGAGTGTGCTGTTTCCATGTTTTCAGAGAAAGAGATAAATGTCATGCAATTTTGGCTTCATTTCACATCAAAGATGTATTTGTTTATTGTCTTTCTTTCCCCATAAAGTTCAACATTTAAAAGCCAACCATTAACAAAAATAAAGGGAAAAATAACAATGTGCTTATTAGTTGCTTCAGCACAAAAGATCATTACAACCCCTTAATAGTGAAATTATCTGATAAGTTAAGGAACAACACACACACACACACGCGCACACACACACACACACATACACACACATATACACATGCATACAGGGGAGGTTAAATAACGTAGTTAATAACATTGCAAAATACCACCTCTCAGATGGCATTTTTTTTTGTTACAAAACAGCTCTGACTGGCAAGTGAATTCAGATCCCCTCTCATAACAATATATATAATGTACTGTCATAGGCAAAGATCTGTGTAGATAGCCAAATTAGTCTTCCTCATCCCTCACTTCCCTGCAGTCCCTCATAGCCTCCCTCCACTGGATTCAAAATCATTAAATCATTAATCCAATAGAGCAGAGCCTGGACAAATCCAGCAAAGAAAGTCCATAAAACTAGAAAAGCCTTGGCAAAAAGAAAATTACCCCAAACCAGGACTGACCTTAATATGATGTTATCAATCAGACTGTCTTAAGGGGCATATAGAGCAGATTAATCTTTCAGAAAAGGGGGAAATCCAGTGGCCAGTTGTACTTTAACTCCTGCACATACAGTATGTATCTGCAGCGCTTCACTTATACTGTAAACGTGTTTAAAGACAGACCGAATCACCACACAGTATTACATAGAGTTGTGGGGGAAGATGCTTGAGGCAGTCGAGAAAAGGAATGCCAAAGAATTTTGGAAGATGGTAGCAAAAGGCACAAACAGCTTCAAGGAATCAATAGATTCTTATATTAATGAAGATGACTGGCAAATTATTTTCTAATTTATTTTTATCCCAATTTGGATTCGGTGTGGTCCGATTTTACCAACTGTAGAACATAGCCAAAAACTAAAATATTTGGTCTCCATCCAAGACGCTTATATAACTATAAAATCAGTGAAACGAAGAAATGCACCAGGCCAGATAGCATTCCAGCTGAGGTGTATTTAACTAATACATCTCTATGGATCGTACTCTGCCCGATTGCAGGCATCTATAAAACATAAAAATGACCTATTACTCTGGTGTTCTAGTGTACCCCCCTCCCACCCACCCACTGAGCCCCACCGCCTCCCCGGGTCAGCTGGCGGGCAGCAGCACCCCACCCGACTGCCGCCCGCGCCTAACAGCTTGGTAGGGCTGCACACCCACTGGTTCATAGAGTGAGCCAATAGGCATGCAGCCCATACCATACTACATAGTCCAGATATGTGAATGAATCATTCACATATCTGGAATGTGTAGTACGGTATGGGCTGCACAACCATTGGCTCACGCTGTGAACCAATGGGCATACAGCCCTACTGAGCTGTCAGTCGGCAGGCGGCGGGGCGACAGGCATGTGGGTACTGCTGCCCGCCGGCTGACTGGGGGAGCAGGAGGTGGGGCCCAGTGGCGGGCGGGTGGGGCACACTAGACCACCAGAGTAATAGGTCATTTTTATGTTTTACAGATGCCTGCGATCAGGCAGAGTGCGGTCCACTGGACCACCAGGGATATTGGTGGGGGTGAGTTAAACAGATGTCCGTGATCGGGCAGCGATCAGTCCACTGGACCACCAGGGATATTGAATGGGGGGGTTTATTATACCGATGCCCGCGATCAGGCACATAGCGGTCCACTGGACCACCAGGGATATTAGACGAGAATTTTTGTTTTAGACAAATGCCCGCGATCGGGCTGCAGGGGGTGTCGGTCCCCGACGGCTGCTGCCTGGCAGGGCGCCAGGTGCAAGTCATCGGGGATTGGTGCACCTGCATGCTAATGGGATGCAAATGGGGCCATAATGACATGCAAATGGCCCCATGTGTGCCTTGCATAAATTATGGCCCCATTTGCATGTTCCCTTTTGAATATCGCAGGTGCTGTGAATGGCGCAATGGCACTTGCCCTAGCGCATCTCCATGCTCCACTCTAGCCACTTGCGCTGGTGCAGTGCCACTGCACCATGCACAGTGGGGGTGGCCAGGGTGCGATATTCAAAGCTGCTGAGCCATAGCACAGCTCCATTGAATATCACCCAGGCCACACCCCTGTGCATCCAAGTTGAGCTGCGCCCAGGCTTGCGTCACAGTCTGGCGAGTTTGAATATCTGGGCCATTTTGTTTAACCATGTCATAATATGCTACCCATGTGCTTTGTCTTCTTAATTTTAATAAGTTTACCCTTTTTGCTATGATTTACATATTGGCAGTTACTCTGATGCCAATACAAGATAAGTCTAGCTTTACTCAACTGTAAACAGAGTGTATTTTATGAATTAAAACTGTACCTTAGAAATTCACTGTTTTTCCCACACTGACTCCACATTAAGAAGGAATATTAATGTTTGATTTGAATAATAATTTAAAAAGTCCCCATTAGACATGGTTTTGTCTTTATTTTCACCATTGTAACCTGCAACAAGGTTAAAATATAATGCATTTCACAATCACAACATTTTATTTAATGTTAATGTTACAGTACTTTAATCTCAGGTCAGAGTTTTTTCTTAATAACACAGTATTTATGTAACAAAACAAAGAATAATAAATGTAATATAAAAACAGCTACATGTCATCATTAGAGTCTACTGAGTGCGTGTGTGGTGCCTACTCAAAACTGGTGATGATATTCCTGTTGCTTCACTATCACTTATGTACATTGTTAAATGGAAAAGTTGTATAGACGTCTCTATTAACCTCAGGCTTCTGCCAATAAGATATCTTGTCCTAAAAACCTATACATTCTAAATCTTCTGGCAGCCTGAAGGTTAATGTATATTTTAGGTGAGCATTGTGTTCATTTGTTTTAGCAAAACAATGTGTTTATGAGTAACACTTAAGAACTAATAGATTGCTACAGTACAATGTCAGGTAAGCTGAGCGCATGGTGAACACTTTTATAACGTGATTTTTGGTACAGTATCTTTTGTTGTTGAGGTCTATTATTCATGACATGCATTTTTTCATTTGATAAGCCCTTAGCAATAATTTATGAACCACTACTGAGCATAAACTAACAAGAGTTCAATTATATGCACATGTGATCAGTATCCCCCTGATCAGCTATTAGTAGTTCACTAATAGAAATCCTGTCACTGTGAACACTGCACTACCGTTTTTCTATTCAAAACCACACATAACACATAAATGTTTCTTTTCCAACAGAAAAATCTCTGCCTAACTGAACTATCAAGCAATGAAAAAAATAGAAACTGGACAGCACAGAGTGCACTGAAATCTTGTTTAATATGTTCTCAGTAGTAGTTGTAGTTCATAATGAATTACTATGAGATTGTTTTTATCAAGTGTAGTATTGTGAATTATAGTGTGGGTCAAGGATGGGCTGCTGTAAATCAGTCATTCTGCAGATATGTGCACAATTGTGTTATTGCTCATGTCTGTCAAATATATCACCAGCTGTTATGTGATACAAATTGAGGGATCAAGACAAATCCAACTTTGCAATTAACAATTTCAACTTTACCAGTGATGAATAAACCCTCGCTTTAAATTTGTAGTGAGAAGCAAGTCTGACAAGATTTACCTTCACTTTGCTTTTTAAGTTCCAAAAGCAAAGAAGGTTTGAAATTGCCTATGTCTATTTTTTCATGCAACATTTCCATCACTGATTAATTTGGTGCAGATGTCATATGTGTGTGTGTGTGTATGTGTATTTCAAGGGGTCTGTATGTTCAGAACCAACAGCACCTATTACTGCATTACCTCGATGTTTATGCTTCTCTTTTATTTTTCTACTATTGAGATATAAATGTGGGACTTTTACATCACAATAATACAAGTACAACAAAGCCTCATAGTAATTCTTTATCTTTATCTAATTAATGCATGAGCAGCAGTTGTGGCTCTGACCAGAATTTGTTTTTTCTTTGTATAGGGGGCATGTTTAGTTGGCTTATTTGGTTTGTTCACTAAAACCTGTATTTCCAATACACAATACCTAGTGGTGAGCCAAAACCATACAAGTAAAAAAAAAAAAAGATACATTTCATCTTCAGAAAGTGGCCATATAAATTCAGGGAAAATGGGTTAACTTCTTCTATCAATTCTCCACATAGTACATGTCTCTGCTCTTTTTCCTCTAAATAGTTTGCCCAATAGCTCACCACCCCCTCCCTTTCAGGCTTGTCCATCTACCTTTCTGTGAGCTATTGGGAGCTCCTTCCTCTATTGCTTTGCCCCATTCATTTCCTTTTTTTTTTCCCTGCCCTGCCTGTATCATTTGGTCTACTTTTTTTGCTTCCTGTATTATTACATACTGCTGTGTTGCACATCTGTTTTATAGACTGCTGGATATTAACTACTGTTTCATTGTTGATTATCTGGTTGGGCTTACTCATTTATTGTCATATTCATTGATTTATTGAAATTATTTAACCAGGTAGATTAAAGGAAAGTCTTGTTTACAGATATGACTGGGGACTTGGGGGAGTTTGCAAGGACAAAGGAAAAACAGAAAATGGTATACATGTGAGCACACATAATTGCCAGCAGAAGAAGGCTATATGGTCTATCGAGTCTGCTGGATATGGTCCCACTGTGTAAATTGTTCACAGTGAGTCCCATCCCCCTTCTCCATTAACTACAACCCTCCACTTCAATCTACCCCAACTTGATCCTTTGACTATCTTATGATTGACCAACCTCTACCGGCAGTTTGGTCCACCTCAACACCACTCGCTAGTAAAGAGGTATTTTCTGATTTCTTTCTTGAACCTTCCTCGAGCCAGTATGTCAGTCTGCCCCTTGTGTTTCTGTTATCACCCAAATTAAAGACATTTGTAAGATCCATCCTGTTAACACCATTTTTATATTTGAAGGTTTCAGTAATGTCCTCCATCCTTTCTATCTTCCAGTGAATACATATTAAGGCTGTTCAAGCTATTGTCATATGATTTGTCCTGTTGCCCCAGAATCCTTTTTGTGGCTCTTCTCTGTACCGCCTCAGTATAACTTACATCCCTTTCATATAGGGACACTAATACTGCACACAATTATCCAGATGTGTCTGCACCATGAATCTGTAGAGCAGGAGGAGGTTCTATGTGATATCAGTGAAAACTAAGAAGTGAGGAAGACATGGGTGGAAAAACACTGAAGACAAACACACCCCATACAAAAAGGGCGAGCATCAAAATAGTGACTTCAGCCACAAACTTGGGAATCACAAATCCAGTTCAGAGCTGCAAACTCAGGAATCAGACAGCCCAGATCAGAGCCACAAACTTAGGAAACTGCACACATGTGGGGGGCTTTGCCCAATGCACTGTTGCACTCTCCTTAATAAATAAAACAAACTGAGACTGCAGAATATTCCCCACTGTAAGAATACTCCCCACTGTGTGCCCCAATACCCCAGCACAGTTAACCGTTTCACAATGTCGGGTGGAACGGGAGACAACATTGCAAAATAAAAATTAAAACAACAACCAAAAAAAGAATCACCACAGCCAGTCCTGATCACAGGTCCACCAGCCACACAGGCGGTGACTCTAACCAGTACACCAGACAGCCAGCTTGACCCTGGCCCAAGAAACAACTACCAATATTCTTCAAAAAATACCTACTCCCTACCGCAATGAAAGTGCTGAATTTACTATATGCTGTTAATAGCACATAGCCCATTCCACACTCGTTATTTTTAAGTCACCCAAATTGACTCACTGTACTTGAGTTGCTGTATTCATGGGATACTGCGGGAGGATCACCTCCTTCCTTCTGCTTGTGAACCCCAGGCTGTATGCCCTAGCATCTTGTTTGACTTGGCCACTGTTCTTTTACAGTGTGCAGTCTGTTTAAGATTGCTGGTTATAGGAATTCCCAGATCCTTTTCCTCCTCCAATTCTTTTGCCTTCACCTATCCCAGCATGTATTTGGCCCTCGTTTTTTGCAGTCTATGTGCATGACTTTGTACTTCTTTGCATTGAACCCCAGTTGCCAAATAAGAGGATATCTTTCTAACCTTGCAAGGCCTCCCTTCAATTTCTTGTATCCTCCTTGGTGTTCACCCCCACAGAATTTGGTGTCATCTGCAAAAGCGGATCTTACCTCTTATGCCCTCCCTTTTGTCATTTATGAAAACGTTAAACAACAAAGGTCCTAGTACTGATCCCTGCGGCAGCACCCCACTGATTATTTCCCTTGATTCTAAATGCTCTCCACCCACCATCACTCCTTAGGTTCTTCCACTGAGCCAGTTTGCTACCCCATGTCAATTTTTTACCTGCCACTAAATCTTCCAACTTTTAATTAACCTCTTATATCTACTGTCTGCCCTCTGTCAAATGCTTTTGTCACCCAGTCAAATAAGTTAATCAAGTTGTTCTGGCACGATCTCCCACCCATGAACCCATGCTGCCTATCATCCTGATGCCAGTTAACCTCACGGAATTCAACCAACCTCTCTTTCAAGATAGTTTCATTTAGCTTACTCACTATAAATATCAAACTAAGGGGGCAGTATAGCGCAGTGGTTTAAGGCTCTGAGCTGCAAACCTGGAGACCTGGGTTTGAATTCCACAGCCCTCACTTGCATATTGTGTGACCCTGAGCAAGTCACTTAACTTCCTTGTGCTCCCAGGTCACACCTGTAAACAAGCTTCAACTTAATGTGTGTCTCCTGGTTAAAAAAACAAAAGCAAAATAAAAAAATGACAGTCTTATAATTCTCCGTGTTATTTCTAGGTCTTCTGTTATGCAGCAGAACTACATGTGCTGTTCTCTCTAAAGGCAGCACCCCCATATCCAATGAACTGTTAAACAGGTCAGTTAGTGGTTCCACCAGTTCTGTAGCTATTTTCTGAGGTGCATGCCATCCGATCCTGGGGACTTGTCCACCTTAAGTTTCCGCTGTGATCCTTACATTGACATGATCTGCTGTGATCCTTACATCTTACATACTCGTTCCTCCCACCCCATCTTTCTTTGTGACAATGATCCATCTTATTCTTTAGTACAGCCAGAGAGAGTCTTCATTCAGCACTTCTGCTTTATCCCTACTGCTCTCCACTAACTCTCACCCTTCTTTAATTTAACTATACCTTCCTTAGTAGCCTTCTTTTCCCTAATGTAGCTGGAGAAGGTCTTATCCCATTCTTTTATTCCTTCCACAGTTTATAGCTCTTTTCTAACCTTTACTTGCCTAACCACACCTCCTTTGACTTTTTCACATATAATTCCCCATTTCTTTACTTCTGGGGTATCTTATACATCCTATATGACACTTCCTTTTCTTTCATCACCCTCCCAACATCTCTGTTGAGCTAAACTGGCCTCCTGGATTTGGCTTTTTTCCCTCCCTAGGCAAATTTCTGAGGCTTCCCTGATCCCATCCTTGATCATTGTCCATGTTTGGTCCATGTCCATACCCTCTCTAGCTTAGGTAGACTCTGCCTTAGTATCCTCCCATTCTGCTGAAGTCAGATTTCTTAAAATCCAATACTTGTCTCAGGATCTCTTTCCTATATCAATTTGGAATCCCACTGTCTGATGATCACTATCACCAACTGGTTCACCTACCTTTATATCTCTAATATGTCCCCTTGGTTAACACTACATCTAGAGTGTACTTTCCCAGTGGGTTCATATACCCATTATACTATGAACCCATCCTGAACTGCATCAGAAGAACAATTGGCCCTGTTGCAGCCATTAATGGGTACACTCCTATTTATCCTGGACAAGTTTAAGTCTACCCTATCACCACCTCCTCCTTTTTTTTTTGCTTTTTGCTTCTTGCCTAATCATGCCCTTCTCATTCTATCTTTTTCTCCATCCTGTTGAAGAGGACTATATACAATCCCAAACAGAACAGGAATGCTGAGACCCACATGTAGGGACTCAGTCCAGGTATCAGATGCCAAAACAAACAAGTTGAAGTCAAATACTGCTGCTTAGACAAAATTTACTGAAAGCAAGTACACAGACTGAGCACAGTAGGAAGCTCCTACTGTCCCAACAAGCCCTGGCACTTTGACCAATAGTTCTTCATATGTACTGTACAATCCCCAACCTCAAATTCCTTCCATTTGTCATATGTATCTGGACCCTCAGTACCTCTAGATCTTCTCCCCATAGACTCCTTGTAACTATTACACCCTCCTAAGTTCAGTCCCACACCATCCCTTTCCTTCTCCCTCACCTTTCTAAACATTGTGTTTCCTGGAATGGTAATATCTTAGTTGTGGTTCTGAGTAGCCCAGGTCTCTGTGACTGCAACTAAATCAACCCTTCCTTCTGCTAGTAAGGCTTGCAGATCAACCATCTTGTTTCCTAGACTTCTTGTATTGAAGAACACAACCTTGCACCAATCTTGTTTATTCCTTTCATTCCTAACAGAACAGGAATGCTGAGACACATGTGGAGGGACTCAGTCCAGATACCAGAATCTCCCACAGTCCCAACAAGCCCTGATGCTTTGACCAATAGTTCTTCGTATATACAATCCCCAACCTTAAATTTCTTCCATTTGCCATATGTACAGGTATCTGGACCCTGAGTGCCTCTAGGTCTTCTCCCCCCATATTCTCCCTTGTAACTGTTATACCATCCCCGACATACGATCCCACACTGCCACCCACTTTCCTTTCTCTCTGTCCTTTCTAAACAAGGTGTATCCTGGAATAGAAATATCCCAGTTGTGTTTCTGGGTAGCCCAGGTCTCTGTGACTGCAGCAAAATCAACCCTTCCTTCCTTCTGCTAGTAAGGCTTGCAGATTGACCATTTTGCTTCCTAGACTTCTTGTATTGAAGAACACAACCCACACCATTTTTGTTTATTCCCTTCATTCCTTTTCTCCCTAGTGTAAGTCCCCATCCTCTCCTCCATCCTTTGCTACCTAATTTCGAAATGTTCCCTTTTCCCACAATTTATCTCTTTCCCTCTTATCACCTACTACTGTCTCCCTTATTTCATTTACATTCACATGGGGTGGCTGACAAGCCTATCCTCCAGAAAACCATGGGTACTGTGCCCCTTGATGCTCCGCCTGCCAATTTAAATTTTAGATTATTGCTAAAGTAATCCTTCACTAAGCAGTTTAGTTCCTTTCCTGTTCAAGTGTAACCTATCCATTGAGTAGAGAGTCCTATTATCCCAGACCCCCCCCAATTCCATATAACCCCAAACCTCCTGTTCCCAACACTGGACCCTAAGTCAATAATTAAATTCCTTTATTCTACCTTTTTTTGCTGTAGTGGCTCTAGGAACCAGCAGCACTTTAGAGAAGGCCGTTGTTTTGGCTTCTCCCTTGCAAATCTTTCCTTCCCCACCCCCCACTTCACAGCCTGGTCTCCCACTCACCATCTGCATGAGTCAGTGCATCATTGGACAAATCTGGTCAGCCGTCATTCCAGGAAGAGACATAACTCTTCTTTCATACTGTTTCCTTTCCCCTCTGTCCCAGTCAGCTCCACCAACAACTGAATCCCCTATGAACATCACCCTTTCATTAACCTTTTTCCATGTCCTTAACTTACTTGACACTTATGTAATTTGGGTTCCCCTCCCTATTTGTCCCCTTCCATTTTCTTGCACTATCCGGTCCTCTGCATACCCTTCCCTCCCTGTGATTTGATTTCCGTTATCTCCTTTATTTTTTTTTCCTCCTATTTGTGCCTTGATTCACCTGCGACCAAACCCTTCCTCTATGCAGGAATAAAAAGTAAAATATATTGAAATATATTTAAGGAACAGTACACAGGTAACACAATACACAGTAAAATACAATGACAATGACATACCCCCAGTAGATGTGCTAGGAGCATAGCTGATTTAAACATGAGACAATAACAATGTTGGGTATAAATCGGGTGCAATCATAATGAGATGTAATAACAGTCTTGAGTGTCTGTTTGGTGGAGGAGACACTATCTGGTGAATAGGAAGCAGGGGCAAGTTATTCCATTCCTGGGTAGCCTGTACCAGAAGGTGAGTTTCCAGAATTTCTTTTGGGCCTATAGATGAGGCATCTATTATTGAAATAAGAACATAGGTTGTGCCAAGCCAGATACAGGGGTAAGCAGTTGATATAGGTAAAAAGGCAGTTTGTTGAACCAGTATTTGTAAAAATGCACCTGAAGAAGGGACATGTGTGGCCCCAAAAGCTTGTGTATAATTCCATCTTTGTACAAGCCACTTGTTGATCCAATAAAAGGTATCAAACCTTCCATCTTCTCCAGTTGAACCAGTATTTAAATCCATAATGCCTAAGATGCTGAGACCATCTGCAATGGGTAAAATTATAATGTATGCACCATACAAAGAGAAGAGGTGTGTACATGAATATAGATGCTATGCTATATTCAGAGCGTTAGTGCTGCAAAAAGTGTGTTTGCATGACTTTGTGTGACACTTTGCGTGGCACAAATTACCACCCAGAAAAAGGTAGTCTTAACTCTGGGCAAAACAAGGATAGAGGGCATGGACACAGCAGCAACAGGCAACATGGCCATAAGCAACAACAGCATCATGGTGCACCTGATGACTGAAGACAATGAGGAGGCAGAGAGGGCAGAAGGCCACCTTGGGCCACTCCATATGCCATAAAAGAGACATACTACACATAGATGGCAACGCACACGTCACCATCATCTGACACCAGTCCCAATCCTGCCAGGCATTTGTGGGTGCCCCAGCACCCAGTGGACACCTTGTCAGTGTGTCAATGCAGCACACACGTCCAGTCCCCCCATAGGGGTACATCAACATGATCCTGCACACAGACATGCAGCACTGGGAGAATGGAGGGTACTGAGGGGAGGATGTACAGGTGGTCAGGCTGCATCACATAGTAGGTGCTGCCACACAGTGGGGGCTGTCCACACAGTGCACATGTGCCAGTGATGGGAATGCCCCTCACATCAGTGTGCCTGTATGAAGGTGTGTGTCTGCCTCCCACCGGGGCACATACCACACTCCTGTCCAGGCTCCATATCACACATGGCCAGCCATGTGTATGTTAGTGTGGGAATCCCATGCCATCAGAGCAGTGTATGTGGGTTACAGGAAAGTATGACTGTGGTGTCCACTGTCAGAACACACCTGCGAACTGTGCATGTCACTGTTTGGATAGCTGCAGTCATTGTTGCCTGACACACCATAGACACTGCTGTGGCCCTTACAATACCAGCTACTATGGTACTGTACCATCTCATACACACTGTAGCAAGAATAACAATATGTCGATGGCATGCAGCACAACCACCCATTCCTGTGGTGCTAGTCCCCTGGGCCACAATAGTTTGTGCTTCTGTGTCCAAACCCAGCCTGCAGCTACCGAACTGTTTATCATGTGTGACATATAGGTGGAGCTGTGAGTGCACCCAGCCTGCAGCTACCAACTAGTTCCAGTCTGACATACAGGTGGAGCTGTGTGCACCATGTAATAGCGCCGGGCAGCCTACATGGTAATGCATGCAAAGCAGGCCATAGATGGATGCTAATGTGGCTGTTTGCCCACAGATTACCTAAGTAGGCTGATTTGCATAGGAGCTTTGAATATAGCAAAATTTAGCACCGGGCTAATGTGTTAGCGCTGGGCAAACATGTCATAACCATAGCGCAGTTCTGCTGTGTTTGGTCTGCAATGTTGTTTGCAGTTGTTGTGCACCACTTCATTGTTATCACCCATATTGGCCACCTATTGCAGCTCTGCCTTGCTCCATCTCTGTGTGCACTGGGCTGCTGTTGCATTTTGTCTTTTCCGGTTGCTATATTCAGAGCTGTCTTATTTGCCAGACTATTCTTACACTGCACTCTCGGCCCTGTTTGCATGGCTTCATTTGCATGCTATATTCAGCTGATTTAGCCTGGGGCCATTCCTTTGAATATAGCGTGCAAATGGTTGTGGTTAATTTTGGCACGTGGTGCAGGGCTAATTTTGCCCCAGGGCTATGTTCTGAATTTCTGGCCCCTGGTAGGGTATCAGCAATGACAATACAGTGGAGGAGGGATGAGACAGTCCAGTTAATGACAACATGATTTGATAAATGGTTGTTGTGCCTACTAGAGTTAGTAAGCATTTGATGCAGATTGACAGCTATTACTTTTGAGTGGAGAGGGAAAGCTTTATGGCGTAACCAGTTTAGATTTAAATCACCTAGAACAATGTGCTTATATTTTAACATGTTGAGCTTGAAGGGATGACTAGAAAAAAATCAATGGCTGGCTCCGTGGCACCGAGCGAAGGGGTTCACTCGGCATGCTGGCGACCCAGGTTCATGCCCCAAGCCCAGGTACCAGCAGTGGAGGCCAGCAGGGAGGTATCACAAGCATCCACTGGACACTTCCTCCTGGGGGTCACCTGGGGCCCTGCAGGTGGATTGGTGGCATACTTGGGGGATGTGATGCCTCAACACACCCCTGTACGCCCCTACCCCATGCCACCACGCACTCATGCAAGGCTGAGAACTGTGTGGGTAGAGCACAGAAAAGTATAAATGTGTGCCCCAACTGACTGGATGAGGGATGCCCAGTTCCTGCCAACTCGAAGCCCCGGAGTCGGTCTGGAACCAGCCCCACAGCTCCTAGAGTATGTGCCGCTGGCCGCTAGTCCCTTCCCATGCAGAAAAGAGGGACCCTCCTGGCAGAGGGATATGCCGGGGTATCCAGGTAAGGCTGTGATTGGGGCATGGTAGAAGGTGGCAGAGGTCAGAGGCCAGTAGGTAGGTACTGGCGCTCAAGGAGTGACCAGTCAGGCGTGGAGAGAGGAGCATAAAGAAATATAAAAATAGAAATAAATCAATGACATTATCAGTGCTTTTCTAGGACACCAGTATATCCCAGTAATGACCAGAGGAACAGAGTGGGGAAAGGTGATGGTGATAATTGCACAGAGTAACTCATGTCATAAGATTTATGTACTGGATCCTGAATAGTGAGTGTGAATTTAAAGAGATGGAGATATAAAGGGTAACTCCTCCACCACATTTGACTCTGTCTTGTCTACAGACATTAAACCCTGGAGAGTGATATCATTTGAGGAAATCATGATAGTTAAATATGTTTCACAGGACAGCAGTATGTCAGGGGAAGACTGAGTTACCCATGTTCTGATCAGGTCAATTTTCAGGAGTAGGCTATGCAGTCTAACATGATGGATGTGGAGACCTTTGGGTAATATGGTGGGGGATAGTAGTTGCTGGAACAGGCTGCAAGGGGCCTGGTTTAGGTCCACATCACCACCAAGCAGCAATAGCTGAATAATTTGCTTTTATAGAGTGTATAAACATAGGTAAATTGTTCTTGGGGCAGGTGTAAGAAAAATGACAGTAATATGGTGAAGGTGGGCTTAGTACCTTCAGAATGAGACAAGAACAGTGATAAATTTATCAGGATGAACGTTTTCTTTTTTTGATGCTCTATTTTTCCAGGCAGGGAACTGACAGCCATTCAGCGACCTCATCCCCCTCTGACCCCTGGTGCCGACCTCCTCTGTGGGACATCCCCCGCTGCCCATGCCCCCAGGGCTTCCCCCACCTAGTGGGGATCATGGGGCAACAGCCGCACACCTGCACATGGTTCCAGCTATGCAGTGGGAGGGGATCCAACTGAGGTGGATGCACAGGGTGGAGAAGCTTGCATCATCTAGCCAGCTCCCTCTCCTTTTTCCAACCCCAAAGCCCCACCCGAGGCTGCAGACATGCAATGACATCAATGCGTGAACCCACACATGCACTGCAGATGTCCATCGAGACCTGGAAGTCTTTTTCTTCTGGTGGTTCTAGCCTGGTACTCTGCCTCCACCAGATGGCACACAAGCAATGGACCACCGTGAGTTCCCCAAGAGGTGGAGAGCAGTCCATTGGACACTCTGCTACACTTCCCTGGCTGACCCTCAGACTCCCAGATCTGCTCCCAAACCTAGTTCAGACATAAGGGCCAGGTCATGAATAATATCATAAAAAAGAAGTAGGTCACCTCTAATTCTTCTAGTTTCGAGTGGCATTAGGTTAAGTGTCTTTAAACGTTCATCATATGTGGAATCTTTTAACCCAGCAATACATTTGGTGTATTGTCTTTGTACCTTATCCAACTGCTGACATTCAGATTTTTTTTATAGCAATACCATAATTGTGAGGCATATTCCAGATGAGGTCTTGCAGAAGAGCAAAACAATGGCATTAAAACTTTTGCATTGTTTGAGCTGATTTTATGCTTAATAGACCAAATGACTTTTAAGTCATATTTATAGCTTCATTAACTTGTTTAGTGCTATTTAAGTTTTGTGAGATCTGCACTCCCAAATCCTTCACATTACTGATTCACAAGAGTCACTCCACCCAGTGCATACTTGGTGTTGGGATTATGAGGGTGAGATGCATTACTTTGCATTTATCGAGTTCAGCTTCATAACCCATGCATAGACCCATCTAGCTAATTTATCCAGATCACTGAATATCAGATACCTGCTCTGCTGTTGAACATGGCACACCTAATTTAACGCGTCTGCAAACTTTACTGTATATGACAGGATATCTTGAGTCATATCAAAGATGAACACCTGAAACAGAGTTGGCCTCAGCACAGAGCCCTCCAGCATCCCACTTGTAACCCACCCAATCTCTGACAAAATTTTTACCATTACTGTCTGAGATCTATCAGATAACCAATTTCCTAGCCATCTTATAATAAGCTTGTATTGGTCTATAACTGCTGCACTCGTTCTTAGATCCCTTTTCATATATTGTGATTACATAGGCTAGTTTCCAGTCATAAGGAACATAGTTATTATAAATGCAGCCCTCAAAAAGCATGTGAAGGGGGTAGGACAGATCTTCAGATAATAAATACAGCATGTGTCCAGTTATTTCATCTGGACCTGGTGAGGTTTTACCTGTTTGGCACACTAATTTATTTTTTATTTGGTCGATTATAAAGGAAATGGGTAATATATCTGAATGAATTGGTAAATTAATAATATGTTCTGGACTGTACATTTCATAACATGTTTTATTGACTATCTTTGCCATATTATGTTGGTCATGTACCAAATTGCCATTGTATAGTATAGTATATGGCCTACTTGACGAGCAGTTTTTTTCAGGGAATTTAATATTAGTAAAGAAAGTTTTACGGTTATCTTTTTTGGCACTCGCTGCTAACCTGTATTCACAATCTTTCTTTGCTTTTTTGATTGCATTTTTAAATTTCTTTTGTATAGTTACAAATGCATTCCAAGAAGTACTGGTTTTGCTTTTTTTTTTTTGTATGTTCTATTTATTAAAAGTTTTTCAACACCAGAAACTCATATACACTACATACAACAGAAAAAAGCGATACAAACACAAAACATGTACAAATCCTGGTTATCTTACTTAATATATTCCCTATATTCCCTTAAAAAGGTATAGTCGAGTGTGCAGCCTCCTCCAACATCTTCTATACATTCAGATCCTCACTAACCCCTGCTTATTATTAATATAATATACAGTGCATAGAGCCATCGTCTGCATTCACAACTATTTATATGATATTAGGATGTTAGTGTCCATAGAAGAAAACCCTTTGGCCCAGTATTTGCTGGATGTTCTTCCCTTCACCACCTCACAAGGGTGTTTCTCCTATACCTATCCAGCCCCTGACGCTTAAATATTCAACCCTGCACGGCATTAAGTTTCGGACAAACTCAAAGTCGCCAAAAGGTGCCCAGTCCTTCAAAACACCTCCTCCCTATCCCTGACTATCCATGTGATCTCTAGAGCCAATGTGATAGTCAACTTTCGCCAATCAGCCAGCGAAGGCCTCATTCCAGTAACCCACGATTTTGTATACAGTGTCTAGCCAACACCACCGAGACCCTTATGCATCTAGGTAATAATTGCCACTCTTCTTCCCTTCTATTCTTTCAACCCCGAACAAACAGACTAAGGGGTCAGTGGGTCAATTGTCCCCCATTCCTTATTTACCTCCTGGACCACATTCCCCAATATCTTACCAGAACCGGACATGACCAGAAACAATGAAAAAGGTACTAGCCGCTACACACCTTCTGCAGTTCTGGAAACTGCAGGGTGTGCCTATGTACTGCAGCTGGGGCCAGTAAATTCTATGCAAGAACTTATAGAAGGTATCCTAAATTTATTGCATATCATGATTCCCTCCGCAAACCTAGCATAACACCCCAGTTTCCCTCCAGATCTGCAACCCTAATTCTCTTTCCCAAAGGGCCTTTGTCGGGCCCATCAAGTCTGGTAGGTTCTGCTTTTCTTGCTTGGCAATTTTCCCGATAAACCCTTTTGCATCTTTCCCGGCCTGACATACCATCCGCTCTATTCCATTTAAGTGCAGCCTCCCCCTCCCCCCTATACCCAGTCATTCTACATATGCCTTCAGCTGCATATATCGAAACAAATGAGAAGCTCCCAACCTTAGGTCATGCCTGACCTTATTGAACTCCCCCATCTCCCCCTACTCCAACAGTGCACCTACACACCGCCCTCCTTTCTCCCATTCTAGAAATCCCTTATCCTCCATCCCAGGAACAAAAAGGGGTTTCTCATGACTGGAAGTAGGACAGTCTCCCTCTGGGGCCCCCTTCCGGTGTCATACGTAGTGCCAAGTCTCCAACGTTTCACGGACCAGTGGGTTACCACCACCCACATCCCTGTATGCCCGCAGACCCCTACTATGGAGGTATGCCGTAAGCCTTCCTGGGGTCTCCTCCTGTTCCAGCCCCACCCAGCTAGCCACCTCAGACCTGTAAGTCCAATCTGCCACACTCCAGAGCTGCACCACCCTGTAATATGCCTCTAAATCTGGGAAGCCGAGTCCACCTCTATTTCTATCCACCTTAAGCCTCGCTAAACTTACTCTAGGCTTTTTCCTGCCAAATGAAGTCCGTGAACCCTTTCTCTAACCATTTCACATCTCTGCATAAGCCTTACCTGTAGCATTTGCAAGGGATATAGGATGCAGGGATAATATTCATTTTATGAGATTTATCCTCCCAATCCAAGATACATGGGCATTGCATCCACCTCTTCAGGTCTGCCAATACTGGAGTTTATCAGAGGGTGGTAGTTCAATTTATCAGCTCTTCCCACCTCCGCCGATGTGGACCCCAAGATATTTAAATCTGACCTGACAACCCTGAATCCTTTGTTGTATTCCGGATCAACCTCTGGAACCCCATCACTCAGATTTCCTGACATTAATCCTATACCCAGAGAAACTGGCAAACTTTTCAATAATATCCATTAGACATCCCATAGAACCACCCATGTCTCCTAAAAAAAGCAGCATATCATCCAGCAGAGCGCCACCTTGTGCACTCGTCCCTCCCTGTCCCCACTCCCACCACACCCTCAGATGGCATATTGCTCCGCTAACGGTTCAATCGCCAGAGCAAACAGCAAAGGGACAGAGGGCACCCTGCCTCGGCCCCCTGCCCAGGCCAAACTTTCCAGATAAGCACCCATTGACCACAACTTGCGTGTTGGCTTTTGTACATGGCCCTGACCCACCCTATAAACGGGTCCCCAGACCAAACCGGTATCACCGAATAGATAGCCCTATTCCACCCTATCGAATGCTTTTTCAGCATCCAACAAGATCACTCCCATCTTGGTTCCAACTTGTCTAGCCCACCATATAATGTTTAACAGCTAGCGACGTTGTGGTAGGACTGTCGTCCCCGATAAACCCGACTGATCTGGGTGAACCACCTCCGCAAAAGTTCTCTAAGCGGGTGGCAAGGACTTTGGCCAGGATTTTCATGTCCACGTTGAGGGAGAGATTGGTTGGTGGAGGAACATTCAGTCTCATCTAGACCCCTTTCTGTATTAGGCAAATATTGCCTCATAACATGAATCAGGTAGTACCGGGTCTGCCCCTCTTCTACCATAAATACCTCCACAACACATCCGCCATTTGCCCTCCCAGAATCCTGTAATACTCAACAGGGAATCCATCAGGCTCACACGCCTTTTCCCTCCTGTAACTTGTATTGCACTCAAGATTTCTAATCTTGATATGGGCTGACTCAGCACCTCTCTCTGCTCGCCTGTGACCTTCCACAGATGTATCCCTTCCAAAACTCCCGGATATGCCCTTTCTGCCCAATATCTCAGCTCTATATGGCTTTTCATAGAAACTCCCAAAACGTTCTGCAATGGCCTTTGGGCTTGTGAGAACTTCCCCTCCCCTTAATCTGTAGTATCCAGAGTTGGGCATCTGTCCCCTTCATAAGCTCCTCACTAACAAGGGCCCAGGCTTATTCCCCCACTCAAAACCTCCTCTGGCAAAATAACCTAAGCCTTTCCTGCTTCTTCCCTTAAGAGGGAATTAAGGGCTTCCTTGCCACTGCCAGCATCTTGGGGCGCCCCTTCTCCTCCTCCCACCCGCTTCTCCAGCTCTTTCACTTGCCTTTCCAATTCTTCCTTTTCCCCTTTTCTGTTTTTTTCATCCTAGCCACATAAGCTATTATAGCTCCCTCAGAATAGGCCTTACCTGCCTCCCAGAGAGTGGCACTGGACACCTCTCCCATGTCATTCATCTCCTCATAGAGCTTCCATTGTTCTGCTAGGTATTCCTAAATGTATGGTCCTTAGCTAAGCAATGAGAAAAATCTCCAAATTGACGAGACTCTTACTTCAGCCCCCCAAGATACTCATCAGCACCATAGCATGATCTGATATGTATATGGGGCTATGGCTTATCTCTTTTATCCTCCCACCCAGCCTCTAGAAGAAAAAGTAATCTAACCGGGACCAAGTCTTATGGGGTTAGAATAAAACGTGTACTCCCACCCTGTGGGGTTAGCTGCCCTCCACCATCCACTAGATCTAGATCCGCCATTCCAATTTGCCACTGCCCATGGCCTCTGTCGCCACCCTTACCCTCAGAATGATCCATCTTTATGTCCCATTGTCCAGTTGAAATCTCCCCCATGATGAGTCCCGGAAATTGTTCCCTGACAAGCAAGCCCAACAAAGAGGAGTAAAACCAGGTCGTACACTGCTGGTGCATAGACACAGCCAAATGTCAGTGTCTCTCCTCGCCATACTCCAGTGGCGAAAATGTATCTGCCCTCCTAAGGGTCTCTCACTACCCTTTTCACCTCAAAGGGTAGATTCTTATGTAAGAGTATTGCTACCCCCCTTTTATGTGAGGAATAAGGGGCCTCTAGACATTTCCCAACCCAATTCTGCACAAGTTTGGCATGCTCCAGCTCTGTCTTTCTTGTAGCAATGCCACCTGTGCCCCCAGCTTTTCATATGACTCATATGCATCTTCACATACTTCCTTTGATTTCTGCACACTCGACCCCCACATCCAAGATAATAACCAGGCGACTATATTGCTAACTAAAACAATAAGAAATCTATTTATTCTAGCATTTAGAACTAGTCCCCAGACCCTCCTCCCATCCCACCCTCCTCCTGCACTCCCCTTTGTAAACTCTCCTCCTCCTCCTCCCCCTCCTCTCTATAACACTAATTGCTAACATAGCACAAGTGTAGATTTAAAGACAATACAGAACAAACCACTCAACACTTCTCCCTCATAACCGAAATGCGCACCCCGCCTCCCCTGCCCACAGCCTGGTTCTTCCTTCCAGAACTGTCCCACTCCCAAAGATCCCATATATGTCCATCTCTCCCAATCCCAGTCAGTGCCCCCTCCAACTATCTTTCCCTTTACCCTAACTCTCCCTCTTTACCCTCCCCCTTAGCTTATCGTCCCCTCCTGCTCACCCAGTCCTTGTCTCCCCCTCCCATAGGATTCCTCCTTGAGCGGGCTTACCTCCTCCTATCCCTCTTTTGTCCTCGCCTCCACCAATCGAGCCTCAATCCCTCCCCCACTATTAACCCACCCTTCAAAATAGGTCTCTGTTCGTCCTACCCCCTCCTCGTCCCTCCTCATCACATTCATTTTTGTGGGAGGACCATCCACACCCCGCCTGAGAGGCGGGACCTATAGCACCTTCCTCGACCCTCATACCGCGACCTGTTCCTCCCAAACCCTCACCCACCTCCGTCAGCATGACTATAACGTGGCTCCCTTCCCCTACATCATACAAACCAAAAAAGAACCCTAGGCCACTTACCCTACACCCTCACGTTCACCGCCCACCCCTCCTATATTCCGTCCCCTAGCTCCCCACCCTATCCTCTCCGGAGAGGTCCCAGGGATATGCACACTCACACGACCCAAAGCAAGGTCCCCATCATGGCCCTAGGTCTCAAGCTTAGAAACCATCCTGTGAGACCTCCCCATGCTGTATTAACACGCCTAACCCCAATTGAAGCCCCAGACCTCCCTGGACCTCTCTTCATCCCTTCAAATCCAATGCCTAGTTGTGCCTCCCCTCCCTCCCCGTCGACATATCCCCCTTTCCCATTCAGGACAGTAGATGAAGACATCTTTGAACCAGCAATATTGAAGGGGTGGTGCAGGGGATCAGGCCGCGTCATCAGAAAAACACACGCTAGGCCCTTCCCCGCTCCTACCTCATCTGCACTAAGGTTCTCCACTTGGCAGCGGCTCTCAGGCCTCCATCTAGACTGTCATGCATCACCAGTCCATCTGGGAGAGCCCTCCAAGAGAGCAGAGGGGAACGCATATCCAGTCCCAGTCTCAAGGCTAATCACACCCCTCCGATCCATAGTCCTTCAACCACAGCTGGGCCCTCCTTCATCTCCTCTAGAGGTTTTCCTTTCCGGGAACAGAGGGCACAACGGCGCCAACTAGGAACATTTTCAACAAAACTTAATCCATAGCCATACAGTGAAAAAGTCCACAGGAACACCGAAATCACCACCTCTCACCGTCCACCTTCCAGCTCTTCGTGTCTCTCCACCACCTTTCAGCTCACTCTCCTCTTCAAGCCCTTTACAAACTCCTCCACTTTCTCGAGCTCCCAAAAGGAATAGGTAGCTCCCTCGTGCTTAATTCTGAGTGTGGCAGGGTATGTGAAGAAGTTTTCCACTTTAAGTCTCCTGAGCTGGGCCATCAGCCCATTAAAGACCTTTTGCTTTTTTAACAGCCGGGCTGAATAGTCCTGCGAGAGGAATAATCTACGGCCCTCAAAACTCAGGGGACCCTTGGACCTGTAGGCTTTCAATAGTGTTTCTCGATCCTGGAAGTTATGGAAACGCATAATTATTTGACGAGGGAGCTGTCCCGCTGGAGGCCTCGGTACCACCGCTCGATGTGCACGCTCTAACTTAACCTTCCCATTTTTCATTGTCAGCCCCAGCAGTTCAGGCAAAACTCTGCTACAGAATTCCAACACATCCTTTCCCTCCAGACCCTCCGGGAGCCCCCTCAGACGCAGGTTTAGCCTCTGATGATAATTTTCCTGGTAGTCGAAAGCCTCCTTAAACTCCTCCAACTCCCTCTGTAGTGCACGAACCTGCCCTGGAACTGGTAGTATCTCATCCTCCAGTCTGGAGATTCTTTCTTCAGCTTCTGTTAGTCAAGTGCTCTGCTGCGCCTGATGCTCTAACACCTCCTGCAGTTTTCCATCTAGTTTGTCCTCCAGTTTTATCAGACGTGGCTCCAGAGCTGCGATCACCTGCCCCGTAAGCTCCTTCCCCAAAGCTGCCACCTCTGCGGCGGAAAGCGAAACAAGGCCTGCATTCTCTCCTCCTTGGCCTGCCACCCCCTTTTTTCCAGTTTTTCCAGTCGCCCGCTGACTCTTAGACGGCATCGAAGTTAAGTATTCCTCCATTGCACCCTCCGTTACACAAAACCACCATTTTATTTGCTCCGGAACGGGAAATTCCGTTTATTAATCTTTATTTTTCGGCTGTTTTAGCGGAGCTAGCGTTAAACGCAGCTCTTCGGTTAGCTGCTCATTAGCGCCCCCCGGTTTTGCTTTTAAGATATTGGCAATATTTATTGTTTTACTGCTTTATTAACCTAAGCAAATTTTTATTCATCCATTTAGGGCGAAGTTTATTATGTGAGTATTTAAGTCGTTAGTATGTATTTATTACAAAGAGACATTAGAATATTTTAAAATAATCCCAGGATTCATGTATGGGTTTGAGTTGAACTTTCTTATTCCATTCTACTTGCCTTAGATTGTGCTTGATTTTTTCAATATCTACCTTGCCATACAAGAAAATTGTAGATTGTTCCATTAGTTTGGGAAATGTTATGTAATAGTGAAAACACAATAGTATTATGATCACTGTTCCCTAGTGGAGTAGCAAAAGCACTTTTATCTTTATATAAAATGTGGCTAAATTGTTTTAGTTATGGGAATGTAGAGAAAGACTAGCCGGAGTTTTATTTAGTTAGTTTTTGTTGACCAGGTAAGTGCACCAGACAAATATTGCCTATTTTCAGGCACGACCCGGGGTAGGGGGATACAGATGAATGCCAACTGACCTTGAACCAGATTAAGCTGTTGGTGGTATTTTTAGTGAATGAGGGAAATTTGGCTAGGACACCGGAAATTCTCTACTTTTTAGTGGGAATGGGATGGTGCTTATGTGCCCATATGGATTATTTTTGTTTGTACTCCATGTATGCAGTAATACTTATTTCTGTTTTTGAATTATTTTCTTATGGTTTTGTATGAAGTCATATGATTTGTATATTTTGTTTTCAATAAAAAATTCCCCTACTCTTATCGATAAGTGCCATGGGATCTTTAACATCCACCTAAACTACCACCAATCCAGGCAGATGGGACCTCCGTTTAACATCTCATCTGAAAGACGGCACCTCAGAAGTGCAGCACCCCTCTCATGCTGCACTACAGTGTCAGTACTGGGATATTAACCCAAGTGCCAGATGTGGGAACTGAACCCACAGCCCTCTGATCTCCTGGCCTCAGAGGCGAGTGAGCCACTGACACTGCCACTTTTAATAAGACATAGTAGGGAGTGACTAGTCAGAATTTTAATCAGACAATACGTTATATGTAGAACAAAATTAGCTAAAGGGTCTAGCAGTTCAGATCTCAAAAAGGCACAACAGAAAGCTCAGAAAATAGCAGGCTGAGTATAACTAACATAGGTAATCATGGTGTGTAAAACAGCAGTAGCAAAGATCTAACAACAGTGGTGGTTACAGCATATTTTCTGACTGAAAGTAGGGAGCGTAAGAGACAGAGAAAGTTAATGAAGTAGTACCATGCAAGTTGGTGCTGTAGTTGAGTCTCAGGTTGTGGATTGTTAGAGAAGCAAGGGGAAGCAGCAGCACATAGGTGGTAAGGTACCTGGGATGCAGTATCTCCTGCCGAAATGCCACCGTATACTTTTTGTACAGAGGCCTGCTAGCACCCTTAAACTCTGGGCAGGCGGAAACCCTGGCTCAGCCCAATTAGCTAGCCAAGCTCACATGGCTAGGTAGTTCCTGACTGCACAATGGCTCAAAAAATTCAAAATGAATGAGGTAGACAACTTAAAATAGCAAAATCAAAAATATGGGGCCTAAGTTTTTTAAGACAAAGTCAAAAATACCTTGTTGGGTTGAGTTCCTTTTATTCATAGTGGCAGTGATACCAGAATCCAAGGCAGTCCCAAACAGTGATGAGGAGGATAAGAGGGCTGACTCTCTGATAGCAAGAAACAAAGGCTCAACAGACATAAGGCTGGTGGAAACTTGCAGGGTGACAGAAACATAGGCCTGACTGGCCTTTGTGGTGTGGTAGGGGACTCCTGCCTACTCCCCATGTAGTCTTTAAAGGGATGACATCCACAACAGTGATGGAGCATGGTACATCTGGCCTGCAAGATAGATCAGGGGCTTCTGCCTGCTTCCCTATGGCTCCACAACAATCCAAAGGAGTCTGATAAAATAGAGCAACTGTGTCTGTCAGCTGTGGAAATTAACCTTTATGTAGCACTTCCCTTGGAAGAAACTGAAAATAAATTGTTAATAACTCAATATTCCTTTCCTGGCAAAAACTTTAAATCAATAAATATCAGCACATTATTTTCCCAGTAGTCTGTGGTTAGGTCCAATGTGGTGGACCAATGGTCTTTTTCCACCATCATTGTCTATGCAAGCAATAATACCCAACAGGGTGGGTGATATTGGGCAATACCTGACCGCCCAGGGGTGTAATGAGGCCCGATGCTGCAGGTAGAGGGCCTTATAGCCCCTGGAAGGTCCGGTATTGCCCATAATGCCCACACTGGAGGGTATTATTGCGCTTAGAAAATGGGCTGTGTAATTTTTTTGCAGGATTACAAAAATACAAGCATTTGTCAATGCCGAATGTTTTCTTGCTGGCACTGGCATTGGTAGTGTAGAAGTTGCAGAGCTGCATAACAGAAATTGCAGTGAAGTATTGAACTGAAGCCAACCCCACCACCATGCAGAGAGTGACAGGCATTGGGGTGTGCCTTTGGGTCGTCAGGCCTAACGGCCACACCATTTCACCACACCCTACCCTGCAGACACTGACAAGTGTCACGGTGTGCCTTGGGGTCTTTGGCCCTTATGCTCACCCCATTCCATCAGAAAATACGGTGAGATGGGTGCAGTATAGGAGAATGGGGTGAACTTTGGGGCTGAAGAATCCAAGGCATACCTCGATGCCTCTCACTGGCTGCAGGGTGTGGAATGGTATGAGCATTACAGGCAAGAATCCCAAGTCACACCCTGATGCCTGTCATTCTCTACAGGGTGGGCGTTATGGTTGGAAACCCTAACACCTCAGGCATTCGTTGGCATTTTCCTCCAAATTTTCAACATGTTTTTTGACCCCACCTCATGAACAGTGGCAGTATCAGTTTGTTAGCAAAGCTGCTTATGCACAGCGACTACGATGCATTTAGCACCACAGGTGCAAAACACATTCGAACAGGATGTGAAAATGACAGCTGTACTGTTCATGGGGAGGTGTAATAAATGGCAATGTTGCAAATCTGCAGTAAAAATATTAAAAACTGGTGAAGTCACAAGCTGCATAGAAACTGTGCAACGCACACCTGTAATGTAATTAGTTTGGGGATTTTTACAGCAGATTGTCAACACAGACATTTTGGGACCTCCGATCATGAACAGTGTCACTGTGATTTTCTTTACCTGTCCCGAACAATGATTTCCCACAGCGACCACACATCTCTGCGCTGAAAGTGTGAAAACACATTTCAGACATGTTGTGAAAAATGACAGCTGTACTGTTCATAAGGAAGTATGGAAAAATGCCACTGGTGAAAATCTGGACTGAAAATATTACAAAGTCATGAACTTACAAGGGTGCGTGGAAATTGCGCAATGCTCACTCGTAACACAGTAATTTTATGGACTTTTGTCACCAACTTTCAACATAGCCATTTTAAGACCTCTGCTCATGAACAGTGTAACTGTGATTTTCTTAATCTGTCCCAAACATTGCTTTCGCACACCGACTGCACCACTGTGCGCTACATGTGCGGAAACACATTTGGAGTGACATGTGAAAAATGGCAGCTGTACTGTTCATAATGAAGTGTAATAAAATGGCAATGTTGAAAATCTGGAGTGAAAATATTGAAAATTCGCGAACTTACGAGCGTGTGTAGGAACTGTGCAAAGCACGCGGCTAAATAAAAACAGTCATATTTTAGGACTTTTTCCACAAATTTTCAACATAGGCTTTTTGAGAAACCCACCTTATGAACAGTGGCAGTGTCATTTCATTACTCAGTCCCAAAAGGTGAATTCGCGCAGTGACTGTGAAATCACCCTTCGGGCCCGATTAATGCCATGACAGTGAGAGCATTCATGAGAAGGGGTCCCAAAAACCCCATGTTGAAAAGCTGGTGCAAAAATTCCAAAAAATGCCTGAGATATGCAGCAAAGTTGAAAAAACCCTATCTATCCCATTATACAGCTTACCGGCATTTCCTCAGTTCACGGTCGGCTTTGAAGAGCGCAGATATGTTCCCCGTCCACCGAAGATCGTTGCGTCGGAGTCCGGAGGTAAGTATGGGGTGAGGGGGTGGGAGGCAGGTGCCCAGTGGGTGGGCGCCAGGGGGGCAGACAGCGAGGGACCATTTTCAGTTTCAGTTTTTTTTTTAAATGATGGGGCGTTTGCCACGCTGGGGTGGGCTCCTGCATGGCACAGGGCCGGCTGGTGGGGGCATGGAGCCCGACGGGATTGGGCACCCCATCGGCGATAGCATCTGTTGCCATGCTGGGGTGGGCTCCCAACGTGGTACCCTGTAATCTCGGGATCAGTGGAGCCGACGGGGATTGGGCACCCCCATCGGCTATACGATGTGTAGCTGCGCCACGCTGGGGTGGGTACCCAGCGTGGCATATGGAACTCTATTTTGGGGGGTGGCACAGCTGGGGATTGGGCACCCCATCGGCCACAGTGTGTTCGTGGGGGTGAGCACGCAGTATGCATGCGTGTGTGTGTGTGTGTGTGTGTGTGTGTAGGGGAGGGCGCATGAGCAAGCGATATCTTATCGCTGCTCACTGAAGCGAGCTCCCCTTTCAATTCTACTCCACTGCATTTTGACTGCTGTCATATACAGCTCCAGCAGGCATTGAGAACTGCGCCGTGCCTGCAAACACACTGACTGAATTGGAAGAGGGTTGCCACACCTACGAAAACTCGGATGATGGCACTATGTTTCTTGCACATGCGTGCAAGCAAACATGAAAAGTAAAGCAATTCTATAAAAAATGACTACAAATCAATTGTTTATCCTTTATACTGCTAGTACAGGGCACTGTTATGTTTGTTACTGTGCTGCTTTAGCCCCCACTTCAACCCCCCCCAATTATTGTGTCCCTTTCTTTCTTTTGTTTTTGCACCCCATTGATAGATTTTTTTTTTTTCAAAGTTCTGTTAGTGCAAGCAAGATGGGAATCTTGCTGAGTAGAAAGAGGAAAGCCACTAGTGGAATGTCTGAGAGTGCTGGCAGTTGGGTACATCGAGGCACTTTAGATAGGTTTTGGTAGTTGTTTTATTTTTCTGAGGTAGCGAGTGTATGACAGGAAGGTGAGACAACCAATATTTTTTAATTTAGCTGCTGTGAGGAGTCTTGTGCTGCATGTTTCAAAACGAGTGACAACAGGCAGTTCCATGAAACCGATCGTCTTATGGCTTCCTTTGTTATCCCACTTTTCTTTTTCTATTTAAGGCTAAATGTCTTTTACATTTCTAAAAAGTAAGGCAGACTGTGTGGGGGACACACTTTTCTCGCTGGTGGTGGTGAGAGGCTGCCACGCACTGTTGTCTGGTTGCTATGACTACCATGATCATTTTCAGGAGCAAGTGGGTGGATGGCTGGCTGGAGGATGAAGGAGGGAGAGCGAGTTGGCTCTCATAGAAAAGGTACTATAATAAATAAAAACTAAAAAAATGTAACTACAAACTAGCCCAGCTGAGGTTGTGAGACAATTGGTTAGGCAGCTGGTAATGGAGGCAGTACCTCCACTAAGTGAGAGAAATAATGGATGTGATTTCTGACTAGTGGGTGTTTCCAGCCAGTGAGGAAGTAGGGTGGGCACAGGATAGCTGAGTGGGTGAAGGGCACTTGGGCTGGTACTTTTTTTACCTAGGCATCTATTGAAAGTTAATGTACCTCCGCCAGGGGTATGAGTAATCAGATGCCAGGAAATAAAAAGCCCATTTTCCAAGTTTTTGTATCCATTTTTATTGTAAAGGCCAGAGATTTTCACAGCTATCTAATACAAATTTCTGGCACCATCTAAAACAGCATAGTGATAATGATATAGTGGCCGGGGTTAAGAAGTAATAACACTTCATTACCATTATTACATATCCAAAATAGCTAATACATATGATTTTATATATATATATATATATATATATATACATGTATATGGCAACAGTTATACATTTTCATACATTCAATAATGATTTCACTGAGTCACAATAATATTACTGTACTCATTCATATGATAGTTACTTGCATTCTAAACAACATAGATGGGGTCCCATCCTATCAGCTAACAGGACTAGACAGGCAGGGCACCATGTCCTGAGGATGGACAATTAACTTAGGTAGCAGAAAGTCAGTTTGGGCAGTGGCTCTTTGAAACATAGATACCCTTGGACAACACAAAAAGAAGATCTACTGGTCTTCCAGGGAGTAAGTAAGCTCAGGCGTATAGGTTTAACCCTCTCCCAAAACTTCCCTTCGGAGAAAAAGAGCTACAGTCTCTGGAGTACCAGCATTGCATCAGTCTCTTCTTCAGTAGAAAATTGCACCCCTCTGCACTGGGCAAAGTCTCCAGTGGAGAGGGAAGTATCAGCTCCTTGCACAGCAGATTCTGCTTCCCATTACTTTGCTTATTAATCTCTCCTGAAGAGGCCCAGGTTGCTCAGCCTGAAGGAACTCTTGGATCACTGAATTTTGTGGCACTGAAGGGGTGCTGTACACTGTCATATTTTCTGCAGGTTCTGGTGTGTCACCAGAAGTTTTCACAGCAGATTCCTCCTCGGGTAATTCAAACAGTTAACTAGACACAAGAAATCTGTTATTTCAGATGTAATACTCTAAGCCTCACTTTCAGGGGATTGGTTCAGGGAAGAAGTTGGAGGACAGAGCGGTCTGAAGCCCAGCTTCATCCTCACGATTCTACACAGAGGATTGTCTCAAAACAACTGGCTCAGTTCATAAGAAGGATAGTAGGCAGTGTCACATTCACTTTCATCAGAAATGGACTGACAGTCATTAACATTCAGGGCCTGCCAGGGAAGGCCTTAGGTCTGGAACAACAGGGAGCATTGACTATGTCTCTTTGGCAGCAGCACCAGTCACCAGCCCAAGGGAGTGTCGGAGTATTGGTTCAGCATTAATGATCCTTGACTGATGGGCGGTAGGTGATTATTGTGCATGGTCTTGACAGCTCTAGGTTGTTCTCAGGGCGCACCCTGTACACAGACAATTCATCCAGTTTACGATCACTATGTGTGAAGGTGATGCCACCTGTCAACAGTTTATGCTTCCGTGCAGTCCCAATTTACGACAATGCACAGTCTCTGGGCAATAGCTCTTGAGCCTTCACTTCATTATCGTGCCTCTCTTTGTTGGCAAGATTTCTCTTGACCATTGTTTGAGCCAGTTGATACATGGTTCAACTGAGCTTTCAGTTTCTGCATATTGTAAATGGTTCTCAGCTCCGGACCCCATCAAGGAGACCCCAAAGCAAACATCTAGACAGCCAGGCTTCCCTCAGAACCATGAGACAATGGGGAGAGAATCCGGTAGCATCACTTTTGGTGCAATTATGGCGTGTACCAAGGTGCTAATCTGCTGAATCCACTTAGACTGGTCTTTAGGATGGAAGTACCCAATATGTCCAGAAGGGTTCTGGCACAAGGTTCTGGCTGGAGGTCCCTTGAGGGTGATAGGGATTGATTCTGAGCTTTCCACACCCCCATAGAGTATTTCTTTGATTAGTCTTCCTTGGTCAGAATGGATACATTAGGGTGCACCATAGTGGACAAGAACTTTTCTACTAGCACCTTGGCCACCATAGAGGCCTTTTGATCCTTGACAAAGGAAAGCTTGTGCATATCTCGGGTAAAGTGATCGGTTACTACCAGTACATTGCCAATGTTCTTTTGATCAGGCTCCAAACACAGGAAGTCTATGAGGGCAGCTTTCTGGGGCAAAGCTTTCCGCTGGAGGCAGCGACTGCAAGTTTTGACATGATTCTCAACATCTGCCCCTATTTTCAGCCAATAGAATCAGGATCTGTTACTAAGTCGAGTCCAGTCAATACCGGGGTGTCCCATGTGGTTATGGAGGGACCTCGATACCAACTGTTTGAAGGCTGTGGGTAGGACCAACTGCTGCTTGTCCACTTGACCTTGATGATCTACTGTCTCTCTACATAATAACTGATCTAGTAACTTTAGTCTGGGGCTTTATTTGAATAACAGTGCAGTTTGTAAGTCAGTAGAATGTAATTTAAGCGCATCCTTCCCCTCGCGCAGGGCATCAAGTCGCGGGCTGAATCATAGGGTTGTGGGATTGAGCCCAATGAATGCTGTAACTATCAAACTGAGGTAAAGCACTGATATCTAATGCAGAAAAATGACAATAAGAGGTAGGTATGCAAGTATCGGGAGCCCAAACAGTCCACCAGGCAGTCCCGCGGTGTCTGCAGACAATTGCTCATCTTTGTCAAACTTTGGCACAATGCTTTAATAGAAAGGTTCAGACAGCCTCATCCAATTGTCTTTGGAACTTGGCCACCATGAAGAGCGTCAGCATCAATATGGTTCATTCCAGGCCAGTATTCAACCTCATAATCATAAGTTGACAAGGCAGAAAGCCACGGTGCCCAGTGGCGTCCAGCTTGGCTGAAGTCTGTACATATGTTAGAGGACTGTTATCAGTCTTTACTAATATCTTGGCCCCATAGAGTACTCATGGAACTGATCAACTATGGCCCACTTTAGAAGCGAGGAACTCCAACTTGTGCACACAGGATAATTCTGCTCGGAAGTGTCAAGCTGCGATTGGTGAAAGCCACAGGTCTCAGGCCATCCTCATATTCTTGATATAAGCATAGCCCCAAGCTCTTTCAGACTAGCATCCATGTGCAGGACAATATGGTTTGGTGGGATCAGTGTATGCAAGGACTGGGGCATGGGTAAGCTGATGATGACTTTGAAAATGCTGCCTCACACTTGGGGGTCCAGTGGGTTCAAAAGATTCACCTGTTCAAAATACACCTTGTCTTCTTCTTCTTTCCGGACCCCTTCTTGTACCTGCAATTGGTGGGAGGATAGCCTTGGGTAAGATTAAGGCGGCCAGATTACCTTGAATAGACCTTAATGAAGTCGGAGATAGGTAGCCACAAAGCCCCAGAAAATGCAGCAGCTCTTTCAGGTTGGTGGGCTGGGGCAGGTGGTCAGGGACTCTGCTTTACTGGGGTCTGTTTTGTATCCCCTCAGCTGACACTATATGTTCCACTAGTTTACAGACAAGTGAAAGAACTGGCACTTGTCTATGGATAGCTTGAGCCGTGCTGTGATCGAGGACTTTGAACGTCTGGCTTCATGTTCTTCTAGCGTGCAACTGAAAACAATGACATCATCCAAGTACACTAAGCATTCTAGCAGATTCGTGTCTCTACTGCACATTCCATCAACCTCTGGAAGGTAGTAGGGGCACCGAAACCAGTGGCATCCTCAGGAATTTGTAGAACCCCAAAAGGACAGATGAAGGCTGTTTCACATGGTCCACGGAGCTATCAGAGTTGATAATATCAACTGCGGAGATCCAGTACTGAGAACCACTTACTCCCGTTCAGGCAGTCCAGGGGCATCCTGTATGCGGGGCATGGTGTATTGATCAGGAACAGTCCATCGGTTAAGGGTCTGATAATCCACACACATCCTCATGGACCCATTTTTCTTGCATACACGACTATGATGGGGAAATGCACAGGGGCTTCTTGACTCTTGAATAATTCCAACAGCAGGCATCTCCTGTAGATGCCGCCTGAACATCATCTATATCCAGCTGGAGCAAAGGCGGTGGGACCGCTCTCGGAAAGGTCTGTCATCGTGCAGCCGAATATTATGCTCAGCATCATGGCCGCACCCACATCCTATTCTTTTAGTGAAAACACATGGTCTCTCTGGGAAAGTTTCCTACTGATCAGAGTCTTCCATTCAGCAGACAAGGGGAATCACCAGAAGTCAAATAGGCCTGGGGTCACCTCCTCCTTCTAAACCAGAATATTTGTTGCTGGGTAATACTGCAGTGTCTGCACAGTGTACTCGTAGCAAGTGTATATCCTCTGTTCACTCGGACTTCTCAATCTGACACATTTGAATCTGGACCATCACTCATTGTGCATAGGCATGGGCATGGGCAGGTAGGATACTAGGTTTAACCAATAACACCTCTAGAACACTTTCCTTCACCTGATGCGTCCAGCATAATATTTTAGTTTTCATATCTCTTCTAAGATGGACTTCTCCATGAACAGTATACTGAGTATTTGGTGGCAATATCAAGGAATGGGGTCCTTCTTCCAGACAATTCCAACTGGCTCATCCTGGTCTTCTACAGACTGCCTCTGCAGGTCATCGCTTTCTTGATCAGGCTGGAATTCTCATTACTGATCCAGTCGATCTTCATGTTTCTCTTGGTACAACTGTGCTAACCTCCCAAACATGTGGGCGTTGGTTCCAGTGAGTAGAAGGACCCCATCATACATCCTTGTAGGAGGGCACACCAGGGCCAAGCGTCTCTACTTGTTCATCTACTCCAGTTACAGCCACTCGGGAAAAGGCAGCCAGAGCTGGACATATCCTAGGTAGAGGATAAGACTTGTCCTCAGGCTCCACACATAGGCCTTCTGGAGATTGTAATGGCACATCAGATAAGTGTTTATTATAACAGTCCTGGAATACAATGGTCCTTGTGACCCGCTGTGAGAACACAGCTTGAGCATGGACACCATTGACAGTCACAGTAGTCTCCATCGAAGGGCCACCAGATTTAGACCAGTCTGGAGGGGTAACAAGGACCTGGACAGGCGATTTAGCCAAAGAAGTTTGGGTTAGTATTTCTTGAGTCTACACTCGGGTCATTACCAGCACCCTGACCATGGTCTCGCTTTCCAGAGCTCCACTTGAAGTCTGGATACAACTTTATCTAGGTCTTTTGGGGACCCGGCATTCTTTCTTCATATGCCTGTCCTTCCCACAATTATGACAATATATGCTTTCCAGGGTCTGGTGTGGCCGAGGCATCACATTGGGAGCTGAGGCTGGGTACCACCAACTGAAAATCTTGGTTCCACCTCTGTCTGCTGTGTGGCGAGCATTGGGAGAGGCCTCCAGTAATTCTCTCACTTCCATAGTCAATTCATCAATTTTTTTAGCTGCTGTCAGCAGGAGATTCCTGGGTGTGCATCCCACCCCCATAGCAGATGCACTCTGATAAGGATCGGGGTCTGTACACACAAGAGCAGTCTTCATAAAGAGACTGGCTTTTGTTTCTCTGAACTCCCTCAGCAGTTCGTCCCATGGTGGAGCATTCCAAGCATTCCCTTTGTTGCTGGTTTCCCCAGGACTGGCACCAACATTTAGTTCTCGGATTCTGTCATGTGATTTCTGGAATTCCAGGCCATCAGCGATTGACCCCGTGCCTGGAGCAGGGGTTGTGAGCTATGACCACACAGGGTTCCTGAGAGCCTTCCTCTTCCTCAACTTCCTGTACCTCCTTCATCAACATATGGAAGGCAGGGGACCAGATTTCCTTTGGTGCAGTTGTAGTTGGAGCAACACCCAGGTGGAATTCCGGGCAGAGTGGAGTATATGATCCAGTCTTACCTGGTCCACCTCACTAGAGGCCAGCCTTCTTTCCAAAAATTGTTAGTAGGATTCCTCTAATCGATCCATGTAGGCAGATAACAATTCCCTGGCTGGTGTTTAACATCTTTAAGTTTCCATTTCAATGCTTCAACACTTGTGGTGCCCCAAACACATTTTCAAGGGTGACTAAGTACTCTTGGGCTTTGGCGTCAAAGTTAGAGGACCTCAGGGAGTGAAAAACATGTGGGCCAGGCCCCTGGAGGCTTTTCCCCAGGTGAGTCCTTTTCCGACCTCTGAGCATTGCCAGTCTTGTACCACAAGGGTAGCAGAGTCTATCAGGTCTCAGGTCGACTTCCGCATTAGGAGTAAGGAGGATGCCAGAGAACACCTTGAGGCTTGCAGTAAGGGTCATGACTACCTGCTGGCCCAGAGGCAGGTACAGAAGTTGGTGAAAGAACAGGGCTGGGGTTGACATGGACAGCGGGGAAGGGACACTCCCAGGTGGCAGAAATAATTTTTTAAATTCTCACAATTTTACCCTCCTCCAGTAACAACTTGGAAAACTTCTCCTCAAAAGACTCAGATAATGGTGGGGGCTCATCCTCTAAAGGGATCCTTACTATCTTTAGTTATCACTCTCCAGGCAGCTGGGAATCCCTGTGGGATGATAGTATGTGGCACCTTTAGACTGTTCAGGGGGTCACTATACTTCAAAGGCCATGACAGTTTGGGCAGTTAAATCAGTCTGTCAACTCACCACTAGAGCTTTTTCAAACATTCAACTTTGGAAAATGCCCTTCAACAGTGTCCTTACTAGTGCCCATAGGTATATCCAGTATTAGCAAGGCATTGTAGGGGTCAATCTCCTGCCCCATACACCACCCCACCAACTGGTATGCAGCCATTTCTACTTGGTAGCCATTAATCTTTAGCAATAATTCTTGATTCTGGCCACTAAAGAACACTAACCAGCGGTAGCCTCAAGATGTAACCCCTAGTGTGGTGCTATCCCAAGGCCTACTACCCCTGCCGCATGATTAGTTGCAGGTTAAGGGGCCTGGATACTAGCGGGTGCCTCCACCCGGAGGACAGGAGTTAGTGGTAAGCGTAGCTGGCCTGAGTACAGCCCTCCGGGACACTGTGACCTTCTCCTTCCCTTCTAGTGACCTAAACAATGAACAGCATACACAGGTACAATAGCCCATAATCAGCATACAAATCCTCTGTTTGCACTTACCAAAAGGCTGGTTCCCCAGTCCGACCCTGAAAACCCCCTGTAAAATAAGGTTAGACACAGCAGGTAACAACAGCACAATGCTTCTGGTACAAAATGGAACCACAATCAGGTTAAATGCAAACAAATTAGATCTGATTTATTCAGGGGAATGAGCAAGGGAGGGCGTAATTTGGCTGATTAGTTCTGTAACTGATTCAGTCAGGCAATCATACATGCACTTTAGAGACCCTTCATAGTCACACATGCTGGGTACCCAGCTGGAACAAAGGAGGGCTAGCCTAATTCATTTGCCCAGGGTAGGCTGGCATTACAGCTGGTCGGGGCCCTGTGATGGAAAGTAGAAGCATGCACAACCACACACAATTTGTAATCTGGAGCCAGGGGCTCAGTTCATGATAATTAGACAAAACAAATTAGATGACACACTTTGATTGAGCTGTTGTTACAGGGAGCTACCCTGGCGTTTAATACACTACCCAGTACAGGTCACAGGATGGACAAAATGGAGACTTTAGGATGACTTGCTGGTTTGCCAGGAGAAGCAGGGCCTACTCAGATCACCAATGTGTAGTTCCTGTTTGAGGTGTTGAGCAGGGCTAATCCCGGGCAGGTCTCTCGATGATGGTTTTCTCTGAGTCACAGTAGCTTGCTGGGCCAAGTTGGCAGGGCCAAGGCCGGGTGAACAGTTCAGATTCAGTCGGTAAATGCTGGATGCAGCTTCCAGCAAAGCGTGATACAATTAGCAGTGGGGAACCAAACTGCGACCCACTAATAACATTCAGCACACTTACAGTAAAGAAAAGCAATACCAATGTTTGTGTAACCCCTAGATAGCGCTATCCCAGGGGCTACTACCCTGCCTGATTTGCCACTAACAGGTTGAGGGCCTGGATCCAATGGTGGGTGCCTCCACCCAGAGGTCAGGGTTTGCAATAGTTAAACTAACTTGGTCACAGCCCTCTGGGACACTGCAACCCCTTTCTTCCCCTAGTGGCCCACACAATATATCAAATTACCTTCACAGTATACACTTACCCCGGTCTGGTTCCGGCACTGGGACCTCCTGTGAAATGAGATACAGTGCAACAATCACAGTACAGTACTTTAACATAGACAAATACCTCAGGCAGTATAACTTTGCTGAAACAAACAGCTCTGATTTATTTAGGGGGATATAACAAGGACAGGAAATCAGGTTAATTAGCTTATCACTCTAATAATCTACCTATGGCTCTGTGCGGCCTATCCCTATCAGTTACTGTCCCTGGGTACCCAAGCCCTAGTGGCTGGTCAAACCGTGGCAGCTGGTGAGGGCCCTTTCACCTGAGAAAAGGAGAATTAAACAGTCAGCAGTACAGTAATTCCATTTGGATTTAATGTGGCAATTCAACAGAAGCGACCTGAATTAGTACTCCGACCTCCAAATAAGATAGGGTCCTTCAATGTCAGCAGGCTCACTTGAGTGCACAAACCTCTTCACCATCCATATAAAGAAAGCACTATACCAGGCAGGCTGCATCTGTATCGATCGCAATTACTGCACAATACCGGAGAACACACAGCAGATTCAGTTCCTGACAGACCGAGTGCAATTTTCAGCATAATTCCTCCAGTCTTCTACAGGGTGAGCCTGGTTTCTACTCTTCAGAGATCCTTTGATTCTTTTCACAGGACAGTTCAGTCCTAACAATCTGTTACACAAGCTGCAGATCAGAACTCTGGGCCTTACACACGTTTTTGACTAAAACTGCACACTGAAAAGCACAGGGCTCCTTCCTTCTTCACTGCCAAAGCTCAACTGAAACTCAACCGACAAAACCGGGCACTTCCTTTGAGTTCCTCCCAGTTCTTGACTGGATTGGCTGTCACTCACAATAGACTGCTGCTGTTGGTCCAAAAGGCACTGAAGTCTAAACTACATCTCCAGAGTCACTGCCCATACAATCCTCTTGTGGCTGGCTCAGATTATGAGTCAAGTTCTGATTCGTCAAGGCACCATTTAGAGCTAGCTTACCCACACTGATTGGTCCAGTTCAGCAGTTCAAAACTAGAATGGGAACTAGCAGACACAGTTCTGACTGCAAAGAAAGCAGGTTAGACAAACTGTAATTTCATTATTACTCTAAATAATTTCTGGCAAACAGTTACATCTTTCAGATAGGTTCCCTTTGCACTCCTAGTGACTGCAAAATGAAGTGAATTGGCAGCAGCTCAGTGGTACTCAGAGAAACACAGTCCCCATACAAACTAATTATGTCTGCAAGCAGACAGCTCTTAAAGACAGTACCAGAGGCTCTAAAACACTCACTGATAAATGGCTTAAATGCCAAACACCATTCAGGCTTGAAGCATTCAAGCAAGCTCCTGGAAGTCTTTGGGAACCCCCATTTGCAGGGGTTACATTTGGATGAACAGTCCAGTTGCAATTTCAGCTTTCCTGAGCAAAACCGTGCTCTCTGTGGTGATTCAGACATCCTGACAGGCTGATCACGTGGAGCAAATCTTGGTCTTCTTCAAAGGTACAGTCACAATCTGGCAGCTTTTGCCTGCCTGGCAGTGAGCATTTAAATGGCACTACCTCTTCTAGAACCTATTGCTATGTTCTGGTGCAAGTAACTTGTCACATGTGATAGTTATGTAACCCCCTGCAAATGGGGGTTCCCAAAGACTTCAGGAGCTTGCTTGAATGCTCCAAGCCTGAATGATGTTTGGCATTTAAGCCATTTATCAGTGAGTGTTTTTAGAACCTCTGGTACTGTCTCTTTAAGAGCTGTCTGCTTGCAGACATAATTAGTTGTATGGGGGACTGTGTGTTTCTTTGATTGGTACCACTCAAGCTGCTCCCAATTCACTTCATTTTGCAGTCACTAGGGTGCAAGGGAACCTATCTGAAAGATGTAACTATTTGCCAGAATTATTGAGTAATAATGAAATTACAGTTTGTCTAACTTGCTTTCTTTACAGTCAGAACATGTCTGCTAGTTCCCATTCTAGTTTGAACTGCTGATGTTTGTATTGATGATGCTTTATCTCTTCCTCTCCCTATCTGCTCTGGTGTACTCCTAAGATCCATCCATGGCCCTATTCTATTATCCATATGTCTGAGAAACTTTCCTTCTGTTTGTTCCTTTGCATCCATTCACATTTATGCAAATGACACAGTCCTCTATGCCACTGGATCATTTGTCTTTGACCTTATGACCCAGTACCAATTGGACTTTGCCAACATCCAGCACTGGTTTCGGGTGAATAAACTATCCCTCAATGCTAAGAAAATGGTCTCCATGACTTTTGGCACAAGGCAGAGACTAGGTATGCTAACCCCTCAAGAGACACTTTTCTTAAACCAAAGTTGCTTCCTTCAGAGGCAGACCTCGCTGCAATGAAAAACTTAGTTTTTTGCACTTCCTCTTTCTCACATCAAGTCCCTTCTCTTCTATATTTACTTTTCTAACACCATGCCGCCATGGATCACCGCTCAGGTGAAATTCTGACAAAAGAGACGTAAAAAGAACCATATCTGGATTCAAACTCTTGTTTAGCAGGCTATAGACCTTTCCACTACACCATGAAACCAGCACAGCAATGCAGCTCAACTCTTTAGCTAAGATGTAAAGGCCTTCCTGGGAGGCAGCCTTATCTACAATGTCTGCTTCAGATACAAACTAATCTCAGATGCAGCCCTGCATCCAAGGCAGGACAAGACAGGTCTGCCTCAGAGACAAGTTCGGTTTAAGAAAAGTGTCTGTTGCCCAGCCCCTCTGTTCTTTTTCTATACCCTTGATGGCATTGCAATTGAGGATGTTTCCTCCTTTGAATACCTTGGGGTCTGACTGAATCATCACCTCAATTTCTCTGTTCGTGTGGATGTCATCTACTAGAAGGTTCACCCCACGCTGGGTGCGTTTTACAAGAATAAAGTGAATATCCCACTTCTTGCCCACAGAGAGATCTCCTCGACGATGACTCACTGTATCTTTGACAATGGTACATTATGTAGAATGATGTTCCCAAATGCACCCTAGCCAGATTGGACCCACAATTTCACTCCTTCTGCTGCTTTTTCCTTGATAGTCCCCCAAGATCTCCCCACTGCTCCATTTACTCCTCCCTCTTCCTTGACGCCAGGTGCCTCACTCATTGAACTACTTTCATCTCCAGATTCTAGCTTAAGTCCCTTCCCCTTACCTTTCCTCCCTCCACAGTTTCACTCCTTCTGTCTTCTACTCCGTTTGCAGCTCTGTCTCTCACTCTCTTACACTCTCCTCTGTAAACTCCTCTGCCGCCCAAACTGCCTTCTCCTTCCGCTTCCCCAAGCTATGGAACTCTCGTCCCATTACCATTTGTACTACTCCTGCCTCCCACTCACTCAAATCTTTCCTCCATGAATTCAGTATTCACTCCTACAGTTGCCTCTGATCCTGTGCTATATTTTGCCACTCTACAATTCCCCTGTTGCCCCTGCTCCTACCCTAATTAATGTTGGTTTTATTATCACGCGGCAACAGATACATGGCCAACATCTCCGACAGCAACAGACACAATGCCAAATGTCAGCATTGTACTGTCAGGGATGTCAGTGTGTTTTCTTTAGGGGCTACACCCCCAAAAAACCCCAAGTGGGGGGACCCCTCAGTCTCTAAATATACAACTCTGAGTTGGGTTGTCTCAGGGAAGGGGTGAAACACGGGAGATGCAGTACCAGTGCCAGTGGGGACCATCACAGTGACCTAATGCTTTCTGTCAAATTCTATCACTATGATGGTCTTCGCTGTGGCAGTTTTGCTGTGCGGTCGGTACACCATTAAAGTACCCCCCCCTTCCCCCAGTTTACTCCATCCTTTCTCTGCTGAACAAAGCACCAACAGGGCTTCATTCACCTTCCAAATTGCTGCCATCGATTTATTTATTGAAAAGTTTCACCAGGAAGCACACTGAACAACAAGTTGATAGTCTCCCACTTTAATACCATATCTGGCAGTGCCTTGTTCATCTCCAGTTGTGTTCCAGTTTGCACTTACATTACTTGTTACTCTTCAGATGCTCTCCCTAGCTCATCTTGTTCATTTTGTTGCTACTTATTTGTTTAACTAATATTTTTGATTTGTGCAACTGGCTGTTTTAACTTATTGCTGTACTCTTTTAATTCCCCAGGATGCATTCAGAAATTAACTGTTTTAGCTCAGTATGTCTTTCCTGGTAAATCTTTTGAAATAGATAGATAGATAGATAGATAGATAGATAGATAGATAGATAGATAGATAGATAGATATATAGATAGATAGATAGATAGATAGATAGATAGATAGATAGATAGATAGATAGATAGATAGATAGATAGATAGATAGGCAGGCAGACAGACAGACAGACAGACAGACAGACAGACAAGACAGACAGACAGAAAAAAAGCAAGTAAGCAAGGATTTGAAACAAAGCAAGGTTGGATATAATTACTCCATCAGCATGCATTTTGGTTCTACTAAAACAAGCATTTGTCAATGCCGAATGTTTGCTTGCTGGCATTGGCAGTGGTAGTGTAGAAGTTACAGAGCTGCGTAATAGGAATGGCAGTGAAGTATTGAACTGAAGCCAACCCCACCACCACCCTGCAGAGAGTGACAGGCATTGGGGTGTGCCTTTGGGTCATCAGGCATGCTGACCGCCATTTCACCACCTACCCTGCAGACACTGACAAGTATCACAGTGTGCCTTGGGGTCTTTGGCCATTATCGTACCCCATTCCATCAGGAAATACAGTGAGATGGGTGTGGTATAGGGGAATGGGGTGAAGTTTGGGCCCGAAGAGTCTGAGGCACACCTTGATGCCTCTCACTGGCTGCAGGGTGTGGGTGGGGGTGGAATGGAATGAGCATTACAGGCAAGAATCCCAAGTCACATCCCTGATGCCTGTCATTCTCTAAGGGTGGGGCGTTATGTTTGGAAACCCTAACGCCTCAGGCATTCGTTGGTATTTTCTCTCCAAATTTTCAACATGTTTTTTTTGTGACCCTCACCTCATGAACAGTGGCAATATCAGTTTGTTAGCCGAAAACTGCTTTTGCACAGCGACTACAGCATTTGGCACCACAGGTGCAAAAACACATTCCGAACAGGATGTGAAAAATGACAGCAGTACTGTTCATGGGGAGGTGTAAAAAATGGCAATGTTGAAAATCTGCTATTAATCTTAAAAAATGGTGAAGTCCTGGCCTGCCATAGAAACTACTGGCACACCCATAATGTAACTAGTTTGGGGATTTTTTACAGCAGATTGTTAACACAGGCATTTTGGGACCTCCGATCATGAACAGTGTCAGTGTGATTTTCTTTATCTGTCCCGAACAATGAGTTCCCACAGCGACCATGCATTTCTGCGCTGAAAGTGTGAAAACACATTTTGGCCAAGTTGTGGAAAATGCCAGGCTGTACTGTTCATAAGGAGGTGTGGACAAAATGCCACTGGTGAAAATCTGGACTGAAAATATTACAAATTCACGAACTTACGAGAGTGCGTGGAAATTGTGCAATGCTCACTCGTAACACAGTCATTTTATGGAGTTTTGTCACCAAATTTTCAACATAGCCATTTTAAGACCTCTGCTCATGAACAGTGTAACTGTCATTTTCTTAATCTGTCCCAAACATTGTTTTTGCACACCGACTGTACCATTGTGCGCTACATGTGCGGAAACACATTTTGGGTGAGATGTGAAAAATGGTAGCTGTACTGCTCATAAGGAAGTGCGGTAAAATGACATTATTGAAAATCTGGTGTGCAAATATTACAAATTCGCAAACTTGCCAGCGTGCATAGGAACTGCGCAACGTGCACTCCTAAAACAGTCATTTTTGGGAAGTTTTAGCCAAATTTTCAACCTAGCCATTTTAACACCTCTGCTCAGGACCAGTGTCACTGTGATTTTCTTAATGTGTCCCATACATTGATTTCGCACACCAACTGCGCCATTGTGCGCTACATGGGCGGAAACACGTTATGGGCGAGATGTGAAAAATGACAGCTGTACTGCTCATAAGAAGGTGTGGTAAAATGGCAATGTTGAAAATCTGGAGTGAAAATATTGAAAATTCGCGAACTTACGAGCCTGCGTAGGAACTGCGCAACGCATGCTTATAAAACAGTAATTTTTAAGAATTTTTCCACCAAATTTTCAAAATAGGCTTTTTGAGAGCCCACCTTATGAACACTGGCAGTGTCATTTCATTAATCAGTCCCAAAAGGTGATTTCACGCAGTGACTGCGAAATCATCCTTCGGGCCCGATTAACGCCATGACAGTGAGAGCACTCATGAGAAGGGGTTCTCAAAACCCCATGTTGAAAATTTGGTGCAAAAATTCCAAAAAATGCCCGAGGTATGCAGCAAAGTTGAAAAAACCCTATCTATTACATTATACAGCTTACTGGCATTTCCTCAGTTCGTGGTCGACTTTGAAGAGTACAGACGTGTTCCCGGTCCACGAAGATCATCGTGTCAGACTCTGGAGAGTAAGTATGGAATTGAGGGGTGTGGGAAGGCAGGGTGCGCAGTGGGTGGGTGCAGGGATACTGCGAGGGACCATCTTTTTAATTTACCATTTTTTTTTGGTTTTTTACTATTAAGACGACGCGGGATGTTTGCCATGCTGGGGTGGGCTCCCAGCGTGGCAGCTAGAAAGGCTGTTTGGGGGGGCTGAAGCCGACGGGGGATTGGGCACCCCCGTCGGCCATAAGGGCTTGTGCCATGCTGAGGTGGGCTCACAGCGTGGCAGCTGTAAGGCTGTTTGGGGGGAGCTGGAGCAGACGGGGAGTTGGGCACCCCGTCGGCCATACGGACGTGTGCCACGCTGGGGTGGGATCCCAGCATGGCACCAGGGAAGCTTTTGGGGGTGGCGTGGAGCCGACAGGGCATTAGGCACCCGTTGCTTATACAGTATGTGCATGGAGGGTGCATCATTACGCCAATATGCATGCGTGCGTGTGTGTGTGTGTGTTGAGGGGAGAGCTCTGCTCACTGAGCGGGCTCTCCCTTTCAACTGTATGCCACTGCATTTTCAACTGCTGTCACAGACAGCTGGAGCAGTGATTGGCGACTGCGACCGGCGCCTGCAAACACACTGACTGAATTGGAAGAGGCTGACACCTCTGGAAAACTCGGATGATGGCACTATGTTTCTTGCACATGTGCAAGCAAACATAAAAAAGAAGCAGATTAAACAAGCAGCAACAGCTGGCCCGGTGGCGCTGAGGGTTGAGGCGCTGGACGCCACACCTCGTGCTACGCTGGCAACCCGGGTTCGGGAACGAGCCTGGGCCGTCGGGGGTCGGCGGGGGTGAAGAAGATCGAGCATCCGTTAGACTGCTCTCCTTCTCCAGGGGTGGGAAGGGGAAAGTCTCGTTGTCCTGCTGGCTTCTAGCGGTGGCTGGGGGCTATGGCAGGTCAGGGGCTGAGCTTGTGGGACGTGCTGTGGCAGACGCTGGGAGGGGGCACATGCGGTAGCGCACGTGCTCCGGTCTCTTGGTGTCATTGCATGCCACAAATGTACGGGAGGGTAAAACAGGAAAAATCCTTGCGGGCTACATGATGGCTGGATGAGCAGCCCTCCCGCCGGCTCCTGCCTGGATGCTCCCCTGCACTGAGAAACCCCTGGATCCCATGGCGGTGGTCGGTGCCCACCACGGCAAACAGATCATTGTGCAGGTTGGAAGGTAAGGGTTGAGCTTGGGACAGGGGCAGACTGGGGGATGTTGGTCAGGCTGGACTGGGGGGACCATCGGTAACACCCCAGCCATATAGAGAGACAAGAAAAATATACAAAAAAAAAAAAACAAGCAGCAACAGAAATGAATACTAGAGCAGTCAAGCAATCATTAAATATGGGGCTTCAACTAGATATAATATCATGCAAAAGGTTGACAGTGTCCATTAATAGCTGAAACACTAGGTTATGGAACATATATACTAAAATGGATACCTGCTCGTTTAGTAACAGCTCACTCATAATAAAGAAGTGTTGGAGCTTTTCAAACTCTGCCTGCAGTTTACCCTCGGCCTCTGCCACAGAACTTCCACTTACATAAAGCAGTGTGCAGACACATGCACAGAAGCTCACTGAAACTGAAATGCCTACACATCTGGGTCAGCAAACACCCCAAAAGATTTAATACATATGGCACTGCATCTTCAGTTTACAATCCTGCTAAACAAATCATGTAGAATAAAAAACATAGTCTAAATACCCCATACAAAATATAGATTCAAATTTTCTGTTTTGAGAAAGTCTGATTGTCTCATGATGGCACTTGTCACTGTTTACTCCATAGTCTTCCACCACAATGTTGCCATATATTTTTGTCTACACGTTAGTATTAACTTTTGTATGATCTTTCGTCAAATGTAAACTATAATCGTCACTGTTCGAATCCATGTATTTCGTTATGTTTTGATTTCACTGTACTATTTGCCTGTCCTAATCAGGACCTCCTTGTAAATGAGCACTTCTCAATGGAGCTGTTTTCTGGTAAAATTAAAAAAAACTAATATAAATATTGTATGTCACATCCTCTGATGGAAGCCATAGCTCCTATTAGAGAATGACTGTACGGCGGTGCAGTCTTAGTTACAGGGCAGCTTCTATTATAGTTTGGCTATTAGTAAATCAGCTGTCCTTCCACCTGTCACCAATCAGCTGTTTTACCTGTTTAAAGTAGCATCTGTGGTATTTAGTTGCTGAAGATATCAAAGTGCAAAGTGTATGATTTGGATTTCAAACAAATGGTCATTTTGAGGGCTGAGGCAGAGGGTAAAAAGTCATTTGTAAGCACTCTTAAAATAGACAAAAAGCAAATTCTTAAGTGGTGCAAAAAAATAAAATCACAGAAATGCTTGCTGTGGCTGTGATTGGTGGAAATAATAAAAAGAGATGCCATCTAGATGATGCAGGTGTATGCTGCCGATACCCCAAGACTGAGTGTAAGCTTGCCATTTGGATTGTCCTGCTAAGGGAACAACAATACAGAGTGACCAGGAAAGCTGTAGCCCTAGAAGTGTTGGATTTCATAGAAACATCGAATTTTTCTGCAGGAAAAGACCATTTGACCCATCCAGTCTGCCCAATTCCCTGCGTAATCTGTCTCTGCAGACCGTAACTAGTCTCCATTGACTCTCCCTCCTCCCTGTCTATTTACTAATATACCCCAATGTCTATCCCATGCACACTTGAAGCTCCCCACTGTTTTTGCCTGTACCTGTTCTCCTGGTAGTTTGCTCCAGGCATCAACAACCCTTTCAGTGAAATAGTATTTCCTCACACCACTCTTTAACCACTCCTCCAGCTTCATTGCATGCCTCCTGTTCCTGATGCTTATTCTTATTTGAAAGAAACACCCCTCCTGCAACCTGCTACCTGTAAGGTACTTGCAGGTCTCTATCATGTCACCTCTCAGTATCCTCTCTCCAAGATGTACATGTTGAGATCCCTTAGTCTCTCCTTGTAAGGCTTGCTGTGCAACCCTTGTCCCATTTTAGTTTCCCTTCTCTAGACTGCCTATACCCTATCTATGTCCTTTCTGAAGTGCTGCCTCAATAACTGGACACAGTACTCAAGGTGGGGTCTCACTGAGAACAATACAGTGGCAACACCACCTGCCTTCTATTGCTAGAGATATCCCTCCTGTGACCCCAGTATTCAGTAACCCTACCTGCTGCTTTGTCACACTGCCTGCCACTTTGAAGTCATTAGTTATGATAACCCCAAGTGCCATTCCTGCTTCGTGACTGTCAGTACTCCCCCAGCTCATACTCAGCTCCTGGGTTCTTATGCCTTAGGTGCATGATTTTGCACTTTTGGCACTGAACTCCAACTGCCATGCTCTTGACCACTTCTCGAGTTTCCCAAGATCCCCTGCATATTCCCTCCACCCCCTCCTGAGTGTCCACCCTATTGCAGATTTTGGTCTCATCTGCAAAAAGGTATACCTTCCCTGTTCACTTCCTGTTCTTCTGCAGTGTCACTTATGAGGACATTGAAGAGGACTGGTACCAGTACAGAATCCTGCAGCACCCACCGGCCATTCTCCAATCATTAGGGGGACTGTTTTTACCACCACCCTGGGGATGGAGGAGATGCATTAAAAAGAGAGTGGAAGGATGGAAAGCAGAAAGGAAAAGTGAGGTAACAAATGAAGTAACAAAACATGGAAAGCAATGTGTGTGAATGTTAAAAATATAGGAAATAAAATTCCAGACCTAGAGGCCACAATGGCAGAGGCTGACCTGGATATTGCAGCCACTACTGAGTTATTGTGCACTGAAAACCATGACTGGGACATGGCCATAGAAGGCTGCACTTTGTTTAGGAAGGATAGGGCAGGAAGGAAAGGAGGGGGTTTGGTATTTTATGTGAGGGAGGGCATTTAAGCAACAGAGATACAGTGAATATGGGGGCAGAAATACTGTGGTTCACAGAGACTGGAAATGGAGCCTCTGTTCACACTGGTGTGATCTACAGACCTCCAGCACAGAGGGAGGAGTTAGAAAAGGTATGGATGGAAGCCATTGGCAAGATAGCAGAAAAGGGGGATGTGCTGCTGGTGGTGGATTTCAGTCTGATGGTAGTAGATTGGAGCCCCCCAGCTGTGGCTTTAGCTAGAAGCAGGGAAATCTTGGACTCCCTGCAGGGGGCATTCCTTAGGCAACTTGTCAGTGAACCCACTCATGATGGGCAATACTGGACCTGGTACTCACAAACATGGACAGTGTTGCAGACGTCAAGGTGGGGGGCCAACTGGGGACCAGTGATCAACATACAGTGTGGTTCAGTATGAGGATGGGTGTGAAACTGAACCACACAGAGGCAAAGGTCTTGGATTTCAGGAGGGTAGATTTTTTTTTTTTTAATATATATATATACTTTTGGCCTGCTGTCTAGTGCCGTTACCTTCAAGCCGGGTCATGGGCCTCACCGTCCTCACTACCCACATGAGCACTTCTCCCCTCGTACAGCTTACCCCAAGGGCGGGGCTGTGTCACCTGGCCCCAAGTGCCGCAGATGTCAGGATAGGTCGAGAGGGGAGTCAGCCTGGAGCAATTTGGAGTTGTGAGGTGGGCACCATTAAGGTGCTAAATGCGGCAGTTTTCCCCCTGTAAGCCAGAGGTGGGAGCATGCAATGATGCCAGCATCCATCCTGCCCCTCAGGATCTTTCTGACACTGGCTGCTGTGGCACCCCTAGCCTCCACCAGGGGTCCCTCTAGCACCTGTTGTGCACTGCACCCTCCCCCCGGAGAAGAAGAGCAGCCCATGGGATGCTCAATCTTTCCCCGGCCGGCCTCGGATGACCCAGGTCCGCTTTCTGAACCCAGGACACTGGCATTGCAAGTGGAAATCCAACCACTGTGCCAATGGATCAGCATAGAGGGCATATTTTAAAAGATGGATGAATGCCTCGAGAGGTTAACTGGTGGGGGATGAACTGGGTGGGGTGAAGGAACAGTAGTGGAAACTAAAAAGGGCCATAGTGAGGGAAACAAACTTCTGCATCAAGCAAGGGATCAAAAGAAAGAGGAAAAAGACACCTCTATGGCTCTTGAAACAGGTGGCAGAAAAGGTAAAAGCTAAGGGGGTAGCATTCAGAAGTTACAATGAGATGCAGAGGGAGGAAGATAGGGAGGTGTATCAGGGGGAAACGGAGGGAAGCAGGGAGAGCAGTAAGGAGTGCAAGGGTGCAAACTGAAGATAGACTAGCCAAGGCAGTAACAAAAAGGGATAAGACATTTTTAGGTATATAAGTGAAGAAAGGAAGACCAGGGGTGGGATTGTATGGTTAAGAAGGGAAAGGGAGGGGGACTGTACAGATAGAGAACAGGAAAAGGCAGACATCCTCAACAAATACTTTTGCTCCATGTTCTCAATGGAAAGGGATGTGGAGGGACCACAAAAATGTAACAAGATTATTGGAGGGAAGGAGGTGAACACTAGTCCATTTTTGAAGGAGGAGCATCCTGAAGGGACTCGCAAATCTGAAATTGGATGAAGCAATGGGACCAGATGGGGTCTAGCCAAGGGTATTGAAGGCACTCAGGGAAGTGCTAGCTGTACATCTGACAGCCATATTTAACAGCTGTTTCGAAACAGGAGTGGTCCTTGAGGACTGGAGGAAGACAGATGTAGTCCCACTTCACAAAAGTGGTAGCAGGGAAGAGGCTGGTAATTTCAGGGCAATCAGCCTGACTTTAGTGGTGGGAAAATTAATGGAATCATTGCTAAAAGAAAGAATTGTGATTACAATACCCAAGGCAGCATGGATTCATTGGGGGGGGGCTTTCATGCCAAACAAATTTGATAGAGTTCTTTGACTGGTGGCGACCAAGGAACTAGATCACGGTGGAGCAGAGGACATAGCCTACCTAGATTCCAGTAAGGCGTTCAGCACTGTTCCAAATATGAGACTAGTATGCAAGCTGGGAAGCTCAGACATGGGTCCAAAGGTGGTAAACTGGGTCAGAAACTGGTTAGGGATGGGGGGTGGTAAACAAGGTTCACTCAAGGAAAGGGAGGGTGCCCAGTGGGTGCCTCAGGATCCAGCGCTGCAACCTGTCCTCTTTAATCTCTTTAAAAGTGATATTGCAAAGGAGCTGGAAGAGAAGGGCTACCTCTTTGTAGATGACACCAAACTCTGCAATAGGGTAGACACTCCAGTGGGGGTGGGTGGGGTGGGAGAATGAGTAATGATCTGAGAAAACTAGAGGAGCGGTCAAGGGCATGTCAGCTGAGTTTCAGTGTGAAAAATGCAAAATAATGCACTTGACGACAGAAATTCAGTGACAGAGTACAAAATGGGGTGGGTGGGCTAGTGTTACTGATGACTACCAACCAGGATAGAGACCTGGGAGTGATCATATCAGGTGACCTAAAGGTGGCCAAGCAGTGTGACATGGCAGTTGGGAGGCAAGTGTGATTCTGGGGTGCATACTGAGGAGTGTCACCAGCAGAAGAGGAAGGTGGTATTACTTTGTATGGGTCAGTTGCAGACCCTCCCACAAGTGTACTGTGTCGTTCTGGAGACCACATCTCAGAAAGGACATAGACAGTGGGAGCCATCCAGAGGAGGGCAACTAAAATGGTTTAGAATCTGCACTGTAGTCAGACAGGGAGAGATTAAAGAATGACCTAAGATGTACACCCTGGAAGGGGAGGGGATGATAGAGACCTTCAAATACGTCACTGGGAAAGTACAAGAGGTAGGTATTTTCAGGAAAAAGGTACTCAAGCACGAGGGTACATAAAATGAAGCTGGAGAGGGTAGATTCAGGAGATATGTTAGGAAGCACTTCTTCACAGAAAGAGTGGTGGATTCCAGCAGAGGTGCTGAAGGCAAAACAGTAGTGGGGTTGAAGAATGAATGGAATAGGCATAAGGGAATCAGTAAGGGAATCTTGGGGAAAGGGAAGGGGAGGGCTGAGATCAAGCAGGATCTAGTGAAAACTATAAGCAGGAAAAATGGGCTGACTAGGTGGGCTAAGCAGTCCTTATCTGTTGGTAAATTCTGTTTCTATGTTTCTGTTGCCTATCCAGTAACCATTTTCAAACTGAATTCACCACTTTGGATCCACACATAGGCTGCTCAATTTCTTTATCAGTCTCCTGGGTGGCACAGTGTCAAAGGCCTTAATAAAGTTCATACATTTTGTCTACATAATCAAGTGTCCTTGTGACCTTGTATATGTAAGATGACAGCCAGAGTCCTAACAAAGAGAATATTTGAAACAAGATTACTATCAGATGTGAAGATTTAAGTTCTATAGCCCATCATTTCAAAAGAACAAGCATTTGTCAATGCCGAATGTTGATTGCTTTGCTCGTTGAGCTCATTCACTCCCCCTCTCTCACTCACTCATTCTGTTTCTTCTGGTGCTGCAGGCTGCCATTTTGTACTGGGCTCCTGGCTCCATTGGCACCTTTGTCTGCCCACAAAGAAATCCACAGCAGTCTCAACAGAGCTCTGTTGAGCTCACTCACTCTCCTTCCCTCACCCGTTCATTCTGTTTCTCCCGGCGCTGCAGGCTGCCCTTTTGTACTGGGCTCCTGCCTGCATTGGCCCCTTTCCTGATCACAGCAGTCCCTGACCGGAGCTCCAGTTGAGTTTGGTCACTCCCGATCCTAATCTGTCCCAAACACTGATTTCCGAAAGCAACTGCGGTATTCTCTCAGAAACGCAAAAACACATTTCAGCCAGGATGTGAAAAATGACAGCTGTACTGTTCATAAGGAAGTGTGAAAAAATGCCAGTGTTGAAAATCTGACATGAAAATATTACTAATTTGAGAAGTTACAAGGGTGCGTGGAAACTGCAAAATGCACGCTCGTAACACAGTCATTTTATGGAGTTTCATCACAAAATGCTCAACATAGGCATTTTAGGACCTCTGCTCCTGAACAGTGTCACTGTGATTTTCATAATGTGTCCCAAACACTGATTTCCCACAGCGCCTGCACTATTTCTCGCCGGAAGTGCGAAAACACTTTTTCGCCAGGATATGAAAATGACAGCTGCACTGTTCATAAGGAGGTGCAGAAAATGGCAATGTTGAAAATCTGGAGTGAAAATATTGCAAATTGGCAAAGTTACTAGCATGCGTGGAAATTGCGCAATGCACGTTTGTAGCACAGTCATTTTATGGACTTTCATCACTAAATTTTCAACATAGGCATTTTAGGACCTCTGCTGATGAATAGTGTCACTGTGATTTTCATAACGTGCCCCAAACACTGATTTCCCACAGCTACCACGCTATTCTGCGCCGGAAGTTTGAAAATACATTTCGGCCAGGATGTGGAAAATGACAGCTGAACTGTTCATAAGGAGGTGTAGGAAAATGGTAATGCTGAAAATCTGGAGTGAAAATATTGCAAATTTGTGAAGTTACGAGCGTGTATAGCAACTGCGCAACGCACACTCGTAAAACAGTCATTTCTTGGATTTTTTCCACCAAATGTGCAACATAGACTTTTTGAGAGCCCACCTCATGAACACTGGCACTGTCATTTCATTAAAGAGTCCCGTAAGGTGATTCCGCACAGTGACCAAGAAATCACCTTTCAGGGCTGAATAATGCTATGACAGTGGCTGAATTCATGAGGAGGGGTCCCAAAAACCCCAAGTTGAAAATCTGGCGCCAAAATTCCAAGAAATGCCTGAGATATGCATCAAAGTTGAAAAAATCCTATTTATGCCATTATACAGCTTACTGGCGTTTCCTCAGTTCACGGTCGGCTTTGAAGAGTGCAGACATGTTCACGGTCTACCTAAGATCATTGCGCTGGGCTCCGGAGGTAAGTATGGGGTGAGGGGTGTGTGGGAGGTGGGGTGCACAGAGGGTGCTGCAGGTTGGGGAGGGGCCACCGACTAGACAAGGGACTGTTTTGTTTATATGTAAAAAAAAAATTTGTGGGACTTTTTTTTTTAACAGGGACATTTATGGACATTTGGCAAGCTGGGGTGAGCTCCCAGCATGCCAACCTACTGTTGTGTGGGGGGACTGTAGCAGACGAGGGGATTGGCACCCCATCGGCATATACAGGGGGAGCAATAGCCGAGGGGATTGGGCACCCCTCGCACACACCTATGTTTCATCGCGAAGAGGACATGATGCCAATGGGGAGGGCTCCCTGTTGGCAAATCAAAACTGGGAGGGGGAGATTATGCCAACAGGGAGGGGCTCCCCATCAGCAACCTGAACATGAGCAGGGACTGAAGTCAACGGGATTGGGGCCCCTTAGGCAAACCACTCACTGTTGTGGGGGCATATGCTGCCGAGGGGATTGGGCACCCTCGCACTGGGTGGCTCACTATTATTGTTTGTGAACATGGCGGCAAGCTGCCGCCATGTTCCGAACAATAGCTAGGTAGTAAGGTTCCACCCAGCAATGACGGGTCGCCTTCATTGCAGAATGGCTTGCTTAATGATGAGGCAGCCCCTGATTGCAGCGCTGAAACGTTTCAGGTTGTGGCATGCTGGCTGAACTAGTGTCAGCAGCAGCATGCCACCCCATTCGAAAGGCAGGCCAAGCTTCCAAAGGCTGTGGGGCATTGGCTACAACAGTGCGCCACTTCCACAATCTGCTTCTAGTTGCAAGCTGTTCACACATTTCTTGCGATGTGCAATCAACATAAAAATCACACCATTCCCAATTAAGATTTGGGACTTTGGATAAAATATAGAGACCAAGAAGAGGAGGAAATTGGGAAAGAGAGATTCTGTGAAGAGAAGCATAATAGATAAACAGGTTAGACACACTGAATCCAAAATTGTGGTTGAACACAGTGTCAAAGCCCTTGTTAAAATCCAGAAGGGCATGTCCACTGCCCTTCTCTGATCTATTTCCCTCATCACCCAGTCAAGGAAATCAATCAGATTAATCTGGCATGACACCCCCATAAATCCATGCTGCCTGTGGTCTTGCAGCCCGTTGGATTCAAGATACTCTACTAGTCTTTTCTTTAGCAGGGTTTTGAATGATTTCCCTACCAGTGAAGTAAAACTGACTGGCCTATAGTTGCTAGCCTCCTCTCTGCTGTTGTTCATATGTAGAGGGATCACATCAGCTCTTCTCCAGTCCTTCAAAATCATGCCTCTTTCCAGTGAACTGTTGAATAAGACTGTTAGTGGGGCAGCTAGTACCCCAGTGCCTTTAGCACCCTTGGGTGTATCCTGCCCATTCCCATAGGTGTGTCTACCTTCAGAGTTGCAGGGTCCTTCATGTCTCTTTCCTCTGAAAATGGACTTGCGTCCGCCTCCCCCTCCCACCTGTTCCTGCTACTCACTGGTGGCTCATCCTCCCCTCCCTCCACTGTGAAGACTGAGCAGAACTACCTGTTTGGGATTTCAGCTAATTCTTGGTCCTCTCCTGAGCAGCCTCCTCCTTCTGGCCTTCTAGTCCTCATTATCCCTCCCCTTGCTTTCTTCTTCTCACTTGTGTATCTAAAGAAAGTCTTATCCCCCTTAGTGACTTCTTTGGCTATCTTTTGCTCTGTCTGTGTCTTTGCTCCCCTCAGCATCTTGCCTGCTTCCCTCTATTTTACTTGGTATGCTTCCCTGCCCTCCTTCCTCTGTGTTTTCTTATATCTCCTGAATGCCACCCTTTTCCCCTTCACCACCTTGGCTACTTCCCCAGAGGATCATAACAGTATCTCATTCAGGACCCTGCTTTCTAAGCCATTCAACAGCTGAGTGGATACACTTCTGCAGCACTGGGGGTTCATACTGAGGCGGAGAACCATGGTTGGGCAAACTGTTTCAGCCAGTTGATGTGCCTTGGAATGTGGCATGCAAGGAAAAGTACCAAGAGTGTATTATGCATAACTAGAAACATGGAGAGAGGGGGGACTGCTGCAGGGAACTGAGAGCGCTGTCCAGACACAAAGTGTTGAACTGGGTTAAAATCTCCTGGCAAGCTGTCACTAGGGTCAGGATAATAAAATCACTCCCGGTAACGTTCATTTTTATGTTGATTGCGCGCATGAGCAAGAAACATGTTGCGGCAGCTTGCTTCAGAAGCAGGTTGTGGAGGTGCGGCACTGTTGTGGCCAGTGCCCCCACTGCCTTTTGAGGCTTGGCACGCTTTTCCCAATGGGGTGGCACGCTGCTGCTGACACTAGTTCAGCCAGCATGCCACCACCTTGAAACGTTTTAGCTGCCGCTGCAATCAGGGGCCACATCGTCATTGCAGCGTTAGCCATTTTGCTGCAATGAGGGATGACCCGTCATTACAGGGCAGTACCTTGCATGCCCGCAGCCAGCCCACCACCCAATTGTTAAATGTCTCTGAAAAAAAAAAACCAGTCCTGCAATGTTTTTTTTTTTTTTACACCTGTAAACCAGAAAACGGTCCCTCGTTGAGTCCGTGGCCCTGGCCCGAACCCGCAACCACCATCTGTGCACCCTGCCTCCCCACATCCCCCTCACCCCATACTTACCTCCGGAGCCCAGCAGGACGATCTTTGGTGGACCAGGAATACATCTGCACTCTTCAAAGCTGACCGTGAACTGAAGAAATGCCGGTAAGCTGTATAATGACATAAATAAGGTTTTTTCAACTTTGGTGCATATCTCAGGCATTTCTGGGAATTTTGGCACCAAATTTTCAACATGGGGTTATTGGGACCCCTCCTCATGAATTCAGACACTGCCATGGCATTATTCATTGCCGAAAGGTGATTGCTTGGTCACTGTGTGGAATCACCTTTTGGGACCAATTAATGAAATGACAGTGCCAGTGTTCATGAGGTGGGTTCTCAAAAAGCCTGTGTTGCAAATTTGGTGGAAAAATGAAAAATGACTGTTTTACAAGCGTAGTGTTAGTTGTTACATGCACGCTGTAATCTCTTGTGAATTTGCAATATTTTCTACTCCAGATTTTCAAGATTGCAATTTTACGCACCTCATTAAGAACAGTACAGCTGTCATTTTTCACATCCTGGCGAAATGTGTCTTCGCACTTGGCGAGAATAGCGAGTCGCTGTGGGAAATCAGTGTTTGGGACACATCAAGAAAATCACAGTGACACTGTTTATGAGCAGAGGTCCTAAAATGCCTATGTTGAAAATTTTGTGATGAAAGTCCATAAAATGACTGTGTTACGAGTGTGCATTGCGCAGTTTCCACACACCCTTGTAGCTTAGCACATTTGTAATATTTTCTCATCAGATTTTCAACACTGGCATTTTTTCACACCTCCTTATGAACAGTACAGCTGTCATTTTTCACATCCTGGCCAAAATGTGTTTTCATGCTTCCCGTGCAGAATAGCGCGATCACTTTGGGAAATCAGTGTTTGGGACAGATTTAGATCAAGCGAGTGAGAGAGGGGGAGTGAGCGAGCTCAACTGAGCTCTGTTGGGACTGCTCTGGATTTCTTTGTGGGCATAAAAAGGTGCAAACACAGGGAGGAGTCCAGTACACAGGGGCAGCCTGCAGCGCCAGGAGAAACAGAATGAGCGAGTGAGAGAGGGGGAGTAAGCGAGCTCAACGGAGCTCTGTCGGGACTGCTGCAGATTTCTTTGCGAGCAGAAAAAGGAGTCAATGCAGGCAGGGGCCCAGCACAAAAGGGCTGCCTGCAATGGCAGGAGAAACAGAACGAGTGAGAGAGGGGAAGTGAGCGAGCTCAACAGAGCTCTATCGGGACTGCTGCAGATTTCTTTGTGGACAGAAAAAGGCACCAATGCAGGCAGGAGCCCAATACAAAAGGGCAGCCTGCAGTGCTGGGAGAAAAAGAACGAGCAAGTGAGAGAGGGGGAGTGAGCAGGCTCAGCAGCGCTCTGTTGGGTTTGGATGCAAGCCAGGGGTTGGCAGGGGCGGGATAGGATTGAGCATCCAGAGGACTGCTCTCCTATCCCGGGGCGGGATCCAGGGATCCACCACTCTGTAGCGGCCCCTGGTGATGATTGGGGACGCTACTAGAGCAGTGTAGTAAAGGGGAAGGAGTGTGGCGGATGTTGGCGTGTTGTGCCTAAGTGTCATTGCATGCCTGCACTCTGCAAAGGGGAGAAAGTGGAAAATGGTCTCACGGTCGGGCAGCATGAGCTTATGACCCCTGCTGCCTGCCCTGAATGGCGCCTCCTTAACTGGATCCTGTTCTGTTAGGTTGAGCTGGGAAGCTCCTCTCCACCCTGCCACAGCAGGTAATCCGTGGAGGTGAGCAGGTCGGCCTGATGTCGGGGGGCAGGGCTGGGGGGTTGGTCAGGATGACCAAGCCGACCGTAGTATGGGGAGAAAGTATATACAAAAAAAAAAGGCAGGATTAGAGGGGTATATCCCTACTAAGGTGGATTTAAACTAGTGGGGGGTGGCCAAAAGACTGAGATTGGTAGAAAGGTTAGGACAGGGGAGCTTAATGAGCTTACTACCCTAGATATAGGTAAAGGCGGAGGCATAGTAACCCTAGAAGGGGACGGGCAGAGTGATCTGAGTGTAATACAGAATGCACCACCACCCGGTAAGAATAAGGAGGAGAAAGGGTGCGTACTACCGGGAGGAGGGACACAGGCCAAGGAGGAGAAGAGTGAGGAGAAGGAGGGGTACAGGTGGAAGGTGGTCTGACTACATAGATGGAGAACTGGTTACAGGGAGGTGCAGAGGGTGGTGGTGGTGGGTAGCTCTCGGCATCCAGAGCAGTGACAAGAGGGTGCGCAGGGCTCACTGTGCCCAGTGCTATTTGGGCTCTTTTTCTCTGATATAGTACATGGAGTGGGGAGTAGGGTTAGTCTGTTTGCACATTATACAAAATCAATAGCAAATAGTTATAGTAGCAGAGCCCCCCCACACACACACACACTCCCCGAAAAGCTGCTTAAAAGCCTGCAATTCATTCAAATCAATTCCATTTTCTTACTTACTTGGGGTTCAATGCCAACAAGTGTAAAATCATGTACCTAGGGCATAGGAACCCTGATGTTGAGTATAGGATGGGGGGAGGTACTGATACTCACTAGACATGAAAGGGTCCTTGAGGTTATTATATCAGAGGACCTCAAGGTGGCAGTACAGAGTGACATGGCTATGGGCAGGGCAAATTGGATTCTGGGGTGCATAAGGAGTGGCATCTCCAGTAGGAGGAGGGATGTTGTGCTGCCATTGTATCACTCCCTGGTATACCCCCAGGTGGAGTACTGTGTCCAGTTTTAGAGTCCATACTTCAGAAAGGACATAAGGTGGAGGTTTTCCAGAGAAAGACAACTAAAATGGTTCACAATTTTCACAGGAATTCGACAAGGAAAGGTTGAAGAATCTTAACATGTACACTCTGGAAGAGAGGAGGCGAGAGGTGACATGATCAAGACCTACAAAGTTCCTCGAGGGATAAAGAGGGTACAATTGGGGAGTTTCCTTAAAATGAAGATGAGCACCCAAACCAAGGGACATACAATGAAGCTGGAGGGGGGGGGGCGACATTCAGGATAGATGTGAATAAATATTTCTTTACTGAAAGGGTGGTAGACGCCTTGAACAGACTGCCAGGAGAAGTGGTGGAAGCTAAAATGGTAGGGGGGCATGAAGCATGCATGGGATAAACATAGGGGTATTTTAGAAAAAGGGGAAGGAGGGGGTTAACGGAGATCAATAGGGCTATGGAAGTGAAGTACGTTCAAGTTCATTGCAGGAAAAATCCATTAGGCAAGCTTATTCACGAGGCGGTCCTGATGGACATAGGCAGAATAAGACATGCAGTAACATATACAGGCAGGAGTTACAAGTAGGTAGAGAACACTTGGGCAGACTGGGTGGGCTAAGCGGTCCTTTTCTGCCGACAAATTCTATGTTTCTATGGCATCATGTGTTCATTCAGGTGCAGTGTTTATTTAAAGTTGGGCTTACCATACATCCAGTTGTAAGGTACAGTAAATTACCGAATTAGATGCAGCCTACTTACAATACAATAAACAGAACCCCAGTGCTTCAAGTAGCCTGTACTCTTTATAAGGCTGCTTAAAGAGCTGGGGTTCTATTTGCAGTGTCCACACCAGTATGCTGATCTTAAAATTGATGCTGCATCTGAATGAGTATTTGATTCTTGCTCACTCCATTTCTTCCCACTTTGAAACTGCTTGTCCTGAGTTAATTTGGGGCTGGCAGCACCTCACCTGTGTTGGAAGATGACCAATAAGTGGCACTGAAAGACATCAGACTTCACAGACTGTGAAGGCAGCTGCTCACCCACCATCTTGGCAAAAGAAAGCTGCAGCCATGGTCACTGAAGACTGTTGGGGTGTGGGACCAAAGGTGAATATATAAGGAGATAAAATCATAATAAAATTTGAGACGTTCACCAGCTTCCAAAACTCTTACCAGTAAAACAACACTCTATGAAGTTTTTCAAATGGCAACACAATCTGGTGAGCCATCTGTCTGCCGCCTGACAGCAGGCATCAACCAGCATCAAATTGCCTAAAGAAGGCAGTGTGATCATGTGGTTACTGAAATACTGGTAATTACAGATTTATAAGAACAAAAAAAAATATCACACAGAAGCTGGCACATGTGTCTATAGCAGCTGTCTCCCACTTCTCAGTAGTTCTACTTACACCCTTGAGGTACTTGAATGTTTCTTTCATATCCCCTCTTTCCCTCTTCTCATCCAGTGAGTACATATTGAGGTCCCTTAATTTCTCCTCATAAGTCTTGTGTTGCAAGCTCTGTACCATCTCATTCACCCTTCTCTGGACCATCTCCAGCCTGTTAATATCCTTACGAAGGTGCGAACTCCAGAACTGCACACAGTACTCCATGTGAGGCCTGACTATGGTTTTATATAATGGCATCACTACCTCCCTCCTTATGCTGGTGATACCCCTGCCTATGCACCCCAGAGTGTCACTGGCCCTCCCAGCTGCCTTACCACTTTGACATTTTCAGGTCATCTGAAATAAGAACCCCTAGGTCCCCTTCCTTCTTTGTGACTGTCAGCAACTCCCCCCCCCCATCCTGCACCTTTCCCCAGGGTGTCTGTGTCCCAGGTGCGTAATTTTGCACATTTTTTTGAATTAAACTTCAGTTGCCAGTCCTCAGACCATTTTTCAAGCTTCCCCAGGTCCCTCCTCATTTTCTCCACCCTCTCTGGGGTATCCACTGTGTTACAGATTTTGGTGTCATCTGTAAATAGGCAGACCTTTCCCTTCAGCCCTTCTGCAATGTCATTAATGAAGATATTGAACAGGACTGGCCCCAGGATCAATCCCTGTGGCACTCCACTGATTGCCCCCTCTCCCCAGACTGCACCCCATTTACCACCACTCTCTGTCTCCTGTCTGTTAGCCAGTTTCTAAGCCACTTTACCACCCTTTCCCAGCCTACTCAGCTACTTTATCAGCCTCCTATGTGGGACGGTGTCAAAGGCTTTGCTTACATTTATTTATTTATTTAGATTTTGTTAACCAGGTAAACCCACTGAGACCAGAGGTCCCTTTTTCAGGGGCGACCCGGGGTGAGTACACCACCTACTTTACATTGGGTACAGTATACAGCTTCAAAATACATATACAGTTTGTACAGGAGGTTAGGTAACAGTAAGGCAGAGACAGAGAGCATGCAGCAAGTAACAGATTCAGAGAAATTGCATTGTCAGTGGGGTACATCAAGTCCATGAGTCTTCAAAAAACATACTCAATTTGTACAGAGGTAACAGTCAATAGAGGTTAGCTAGTACACAGGGAGCAAAGGGTTTGCCGGTAGCCAAATTACAGTAAGGAGAGGTAAGGAGCTTTATCTAGCGGTTGCAGCAGCAGTGGCTTAGTTCAAGGAGGTAGACTTTAGACATCAAGGTAAGCGTTGTCCACTGCCCCACCCTGATTTACTTTCTTTGTCACCCAGTCAAAGAGATCAACCAAATTTGTCTGACATGACTTCGACTGTGAATCCATGTTGCTTATGGTCCTGGGTCTGATGGCTTCTAGATACCCCACTATCCCTTCTTAAAGCAATGTCTCAATGATCTTCCCTACTACTGAGGTGAGGCTGACCGCCTATAGTTCCCCGCCTCCTCCCTACTGCTGGATATGTTTAGAGGGATCATATCTGCCCTCCTCCAATTCTCTGGTACCACCCCTGTGTTGAATGACTCAGCAGTACCTCTGGCAGCCATGTTCACTATCTCCCTTCACAGTTCTTTTAATATCCTTGGGTGTATGCCATCTGGTCCCATCTTGTCCACTTTCATTTTAGTCACCTTCTGCAGGATTCTTCTGCCTGTGAATGGACTATTGTCCACCTCTTCACACCGTTGCAACTGTTGTACTGCTGTGGCCCTTGCCGTTCCCAGTCTTCTGTGAATACTAAGCAGAAAGACACAGTGGATGTCTGGGGGGGGGGGCACATAGCAGTTCTTAGGCATGGTACTTTCACTTCCAAATACCTAAACAGCACATATAAGCAAACAACATTTGGCATTGACAAATGCTTGTTTTACTACCCATAATACCAGTGCATATTCAGCTGTCAGGATGCTGAACAAACCGATGTTTTCTTTCAGGTCTGTGGCATCACTTCTACTCACCCTGAAGTCATGTCCTGTCTGGCAATTAGGCACACCCACTGGTGGAAAAGGGGCTCACTCAAAACATGAAGGGGGCAACAGCATCATAACCTGCCTCTCAAACAAAAGACTCCAGAAGGTCTGACAGTGACAGCAATGGCAATCTCTCAGAAATGAATGACAGTGGTGAAATAAATTTAAGAAAAGGCTGAGCATTGAGCTGAGCAAGAGCCCACTAAGTTTTATTTTAATTAAAAAAAATAATATATATATATAAAGTTGGTCGATGAATAAAGTAGCTCAAATTTAAGCAAAGTTTGTGAATAGAAGATGTCTCACTCACAACAGTACCTGTATTAGCATACTATGTGAACACTGAATTCAGATGCCAAACAGACACCAAAACCACCTGAAATCCTCCAGCCACCCTGTAATACAAGGAGTGGTCTACTGGAGGGTAAGTTGTATCAGAATAAAATTTTCTGTGCAGCTTCATTGAGGGGGGTTTGTATTAGACTGTGGCTTCTATTAGAAGATGTATGGTAACTGTATAATTACTGTTCAGGTATTATGAAATACTGATGCAAATATCCAGCAAGAAAAAGGGTGTACAAAATAATAAACCATAATATACAGTGCATAAATTTATTTTTATACAAGGGTTCCAATGAGATATATGCCCTCCATAATACTACAGACACCTTCATGTTCTTCACTGCCTTCAGCACATTTTAATTGAGAGTTTTGACAAACCTGCACAGATTGTCCTGTTGCTAATACTACTGTACTTGTACAAAAGGTTAGCATTATCTGGATCTGCCTGGTTTTGACTACATCTTCAGTGTGGTATTGGTTTTATCTCTAAGACATCTGTAACGCCTTGTTTAAAGTGTGAGGACAGAGAAAGCACAGTATGACTGTTCTAAATGTTTGGCAATATAGCTGCTATTCTGTATAAAGCAGGGGTTACATAACACATGTTCTTTTTGCCAGCAGCAGTACAAGGAAGGGAGTCAAGATATCAGGCCATTTGTATTTACCAAAGCGTTAGTACTGTAGGTAGACCAAAGGTGAAAGCTGCCTACCTGAAGTCATTTTTGTGGTGGGGAACAAGGAAGGAGTGGGGATGTGGGTCTCAAGGAGTAGGAGGAGACAGGGTGGGAGGGAAGAGGTGAGGAGGAAGCTGGGGTAGTCATTAAATCTGCAAGTCTAATTCAGGTTCAAGTTTATTTATTAAGATGAATGATAGGCTATCACAGGTTATCATTCAAAGTTTGCCAGTTTATAATTTGAAGAGGAAAGAGGCAATATGTGAGAGACACCTATCCTCCAGGGAAGGCACGGCCAGAAGAGGGTAAGAGCAGTGGTGGGTGCATAGAGGGTAGGAGAGCATAAATAACAGAAAGCATTAGAAAGTGGGTTCTGTCTGGATTGGGTGGACTTGGAACTTATGATGTGAACCACTTCACCATAGTCAAAGATCATGAGTATCCTTGTAAGTGCCTATTTAAAGTGAGCATATATAACAGTCGATATGTCTGAGTGGCACTTAGGGACAGGGCAGCATTTAGATATTTAGATATGCCATTGTGAGTGAGTTGGATGCAGCTTTGCCATGCCAGGAACAGACCATACTGAGCAGTGCTTACAGTTCAACCTGGAACAGCCAAAGACTCATTCAGTATAGGACAAGCACCAAGAATGATTTGACTCAGCATGAAATTAAATACTCTCCGAGGCACTACTTGTTTTGCATATTGATGCAGAGAGTAACAGAATGCCCACCCTTGCAAGACATATGCCAACTATGGGAACAAAAGCGTAGCCCCACCAGAAGGCAAAATATAACATAAGTATCAGTCCATGTTGCTGACTTGGTGCTGCTGTTGCTGCTGCATGCAGTGCTACCCACATTGCTGTCACTGCTGGCAAAGGGGTCGTCCTGATAGGGATCCATTATGCAGCGATAGTCAAATTCTGGCACCATATCACTGTCTGAAAAATCACTGTCTGTGTCAGAAAACATGATACTGTCATCATCAGACCCCGATAAGAAACTGTTTGCCATTGCCATTGTCATTCGGGAACACAGAGACCAAGAGCTCCGTGAGTGAGAAAGGAATTGTTGTGACAAGGTAGGAATTACTGCAATTAATTGCACATATTTCCCTGAGGTGACATTGCAAGGCTAATGAGTGCCAAAGGTCATCAGAACTGGCTCCAATACACAAAATGACACTTACTGGTTTGCGAAGGGAAAACCCCATTTTAATTTACTGAAATAATTTATTCCTTTAAAAATACATTGCAATTGAGATCTACACACACTGAGCTGTAAATGGGTTCACTTATCAAAACTTGGTAAAACGCTTTAACAACATAAAAAGACAGAAAAAAAAACATTATTAGCATTAATAATTAACAACCATTAGCAGTGTCAGTGGCTCAGCAGGTTGCACACTCACCTCTGAGGCCAGAAAATCAGCATGCTGTGGGTTCTAGCCCCACACCAGGCACTTGGGATAAAATTCCAGTACTGACACACTAGTGCAGCATGAGCAGGGTGCTGCACTCCTGAAGTGCTGTCTTTTGATGAGACATTAAAACTGAGGTTCTGTCTGCCTGTTCTGGTGGTTGTTCAGGTGACATTAAAGATTCCATGGCACTTCTCAAAAGAGTAGGAATTTTATTGAAAGGACTGCAGACACAAAATTATACTATTATACAAAACATATACCTTAATATACATAAATTATAAAACAAAAGAAAGCACATTAATGTTACAAATACAAGACAGGCATACACTGTGACTTAACATATTGTTCTTGTCAGCATTCAAGGAGGTTTTGCCCAGTGCTCAGAATTAATCCAAATAACTTCCAGTCTCTCTTCTGTACATCTTTTAGCATCAAGTCCATATACTTTCTGTAAAGGAAATGCTAATAATCCTATCCATTTCAATGTATGAAATTATTCTTTGCTGAGTGTTTATAAACACCAGGACTGCCAAATATAGTATCTAATTATGGCCAAAATGATACACATAGTTTCTGAGTTATATTTTCCCAATCCATGTTCCATTTTACCATATATCAAAGCATCATATAAGTTGCAAAACATGGGATCCCTCCATTCTTTGGCCAGATACAACCAGAAGCCTTTTGTATATTCACATTTTAAAAATAAATGTTCCTATGTTTCCAGGGTTTGCACACTTGCTTGTCTAATACAATATACCTCCTGTACTTGGTTATGTTTGTGACTATTTCTCACCCCCAATTTTCCATGCAAACTAAGCCATACAGTGTCCCATATAAAATTTGGCATCCTCTTCAATTTCAGCATTCTTAAATTAGTTTGCACTCTAGTTGCTGGACAATCCCTAAGCAAATGTCTTCTTTATCCTCCTCCTCCTCTCCTCCTCCTCCTATAAAGTGTGGAATATATTTCTTTCCTATTTTAATCTTAACCTCTTCTTCAGTGATATTCCATTTATCAAGTTTTTTACTTGTTCCAATCCATATATTGGAAGTATTGGGACTCTGTGCAAATAGCCAGGTTTCTTATTTGTCCATGCCACAAAGCATGGATGTATCCAATACATTAATTGCTCTTTCCATATTGCGTTACCTAGTCTCAAAGTGCCCCCCAAATTATATGCTATGAACAAGCTGCAAAAAAAAAAAAAAAGCAACCAGGTTCACCATGCATAACCCTCCCTCTTCTATTTTCCTGTAGGTTATTATTCTTTTTATGGGGTTCAACCTATTTCCCCATAAGGCTTGAAAGAATAAACTGTATAAGGTTACTACCAATGTTTGTGGAGGGGGAAACACATAACTTATATACAAAAATATGGGTAATAGTAAGGTTTGATTAAAAGCACCCTTTCTTTCTTAGCAATTTGTTGCTCTTTCCAAGAATTAACCAAAGTAGTAGCTCTTGATATTCCCAGTTCTGTTTGCCCATATCTGCTCTTCAAAAGTAATTCCTAATACCTGGATTGAACCTGCTGCTATCTTTATTCCTGCAAACATATTGTCAGTAGGGATCGGGGTATTTCTTAATGTCATTCCTGAACTTTTATCAAAGTTAATTTTGGACCCTGAACACCATGAGAAAGATTGACAAAGTTCATATAAGGACTCTTCTTTAGGGGATCTAAAGACAAAACCAAGTCATCTGCATAGGCCAAATTCTTAATGGTAGTCAAACTTGGGCTTAGCTTTAACCCTATTATTCTTTTGTCCTGTTCCAATTTTCTTAAAAATATCTATACAAAACACATACAATAAAGGGCTAAGAACACCTCTTAATTTTAATCTCCTTTCCTATTCACCCAGTTCTATTGGGGGTAAATGATGCCCTACTATATAATGTCTTTATCTATCTTATGAATTCTATAGGTATACCATATTCTTTTAAAATATTATACATGTGCTGATGTGATATTTTGTTGAATGCCTTCTCCTGATCAAGGCCAAGTATACCCTTTTAAACCCTCTTCTTCTGCTCTATGAAATATCTCTCTAAGTAGTATCAAATTATCTGCCTGTTTTCTACTTGGAATGGCACAAGTCTGCGTGGGGCTAATTAATTTTTCTGCAACTTTAACTAGCCAATTCAATAAGATTTTACTTAATATTTTGAGATCTGTATTCAAAAAACTAACAGGCCTCTAGTTTTTTTTAGCTCTTCTCCCTTCCCTTTCTTAAACACTAATATTAGCGTTGCTTTGTACATGGGTCCCTCTGCTGCAACATTTAATTAAAAATTATCTTCAGGGCTGGTAATAAATCTACACAGAATGTTTTATAAAAAGCCTGCTCCTATTCCACCTGGGTCTGGGGCGGAATCACTTTTCAGTCCTGTTATAGCCACTTCTATTTCCGCTTTTTGTATAGGGCTAATCAATTGGCCACTGTCATCTACTCCCAGCTTTGGTATTGTATCCAACATACCGTCAGTTTTGCAGATCACTGGGATGTCCCTAAAAACCTCAGAAAAGTGTGAATGAATCTTTTCCACTATTTCTCTAGGTGAAGCAGTGATGCAGTCTGTATCTACCCTCAAACTTGTTAAAATTCTATGCTCTACTCTTTTTCTGCATTCTTTAAAGGGTCAATAGAGCCCATTCTTAAATTCATGCCAAATCTCATTTCTTGGTCACATAGAGATGTTACTCTCTCGTATTGTATCATGCACATTTGTGTATTGATTTCTGTGATTCGGGGTTCTAAATTTAATCTGCATGTTTCTGTTTGAGATATTAGCTTTTGCAGCTGGGCCCTAAGTTGAGATACTGTAAATATTTCTTGTTCATGATTTCTCTAGTCAGTTTTTGGAAAAACACAATTCATGAAGTTTTTGTGTCTTCCCACCAGAGGGCAGTGTTCTCATATAGAATAGCTACTGATAATCTGGCCTTCCATTCTTTTCTTCAAAATTTTTTTTATTTGTTCATCCATTAATACTGAACTGTTTAACCTCCAAGCATTTTCCCTACATCTTGGAGAGCCTTCCCACTTGACCTTTTACTGTAATGGTTTTGTGGACAGAAAATTCTCTAACTTAAAGATTAGCGTTTACAAGTATCAAAACTTCTGAAATAAATATAAAGTCTACCCTCGTTGACAGATGCCCCTTAAAAAACATATTATCCCCAGTGGGAAACCTGATTCTATATGAATCTATCAATTTGGAATCTGAGATGATTTATTTTAAAGCTGCGGAGTCGCAACATATTTTATCAGTTTTAGCATCTCTATCCTCTCTCCTCTCTCCCTAATACACAGTTAAAATCTCCAGCCCAAAGCAGTAATCTAGACATACATAAGTATGGCTGGATTTTTATGAGTGACCCTAAGTGCCTTTGTCTGTGGGGCATAGACATTTATTATCCTAAACCGTTCTGTCAAAAGAGATGTCTATCATAAGGGCTCTGCCTGGTTCAATACCAACAAGTTTAGTGACTCTAATGTTGGGTTGTTAGAAGAATCCCCACCCCATCACACATTTCTTGGCATACTGATCAAAAGGAAGGCTCTTTGATCCAGGATTTAGTGGCAGATTGCAATTCAGTATTTGATTTTGCCTGGTATCGTGAACACAAATGATGTAACTTTTTTTTTTGAGCTAAAACACTAATCACCGTAATTATTTTAGCTGGTCTTTTCATGCCATTAACATTAGCAGAGGATATCAATAGGGAATACATTTATCAGCATACAGAGATGAGGAGTACCTCTAGGGCCTAGCGCAGGGGTTTTTGCTACATCTTCTCCTCCTTGTCCTCTGGGAAATATGTGCATCCTCCCCCCCCTTCTGTGTCTGAAGCTGCCTCTGTAGTGGCCAAGGTAACTGATGTGGAATCTGACAACTCTCCTCCTGACTATTCCTCAGATTTTTCTGATAGTAGTGCTGAATATTTGTTTCCCTTCTTCCAAAAGTCCTTAGCAGCTTCCTTGCCTTTCCTACCTCCTGTGTGTTTATCTGAAAGTGCCTTCCCTGATCTGTTTCACTTTTCTTACCATTACTTTAGTAAATTTATCTTCCTGACTAGGTGGAGGAGGGCGAGGCATCTCCTTGCCTTCGGGGTTTTCTATGCCTGCATGTCTAGATTCTTCTAATGCCTGATTGTTTTCTCCTTGTTCCTTAGGGGCATTAATTTCCTCTTGATTAATTGCTATGAAGGATTATTCTTGCTTCTGAAATAACCTCTTGATTTGGTATAGCAGAAGCCAGGGGTCAGAACTGGCATTAGCAGCCATAGCTACTCGCTGGGCCTGTATTTGCTGGGCCTTGTTAATGAGGTCTTCTTTAGATGGGCAGTCTTCACAATTATGGAAGCTCAGGGCATTACCATAACCGTGACCTGTATTTTTACTTAGGTTGCATTTAAATAAGTTAACACATGATGCAGAAACATGAGCATATTCTAAGCAGTGGCTGCAATGAGGTGTATCTCACACTGAGCTTAAGTGAGTATGTGAGCCACATTTAAAAACATGATTTGGATTGCCCCATGTAAAACAACATTCCTCTATCCTTGCCTAAAAAGAAGGTACTTGGCAAATGCACTGGGCCATTGTTAGTAGAATATAGCTTCACCTTGATTTTCCAGCCCCATTCCATATTTGCTCGCTATCTAGTTTAGGAGCTGGTTTATCCATGATTTCACAGTGCTGCCTCAACAAAACAGTATGTCCTCTACATGGACCCCCTCATTACAAAACATGATGTCAATATACTTTATGGCTGGTTTTGTAAGAGGGATAGCCATGTAAGGGATCCACAATGGGTTATTTTGAGGGTATGGTATTGTGACCAAAATCTATCTAAGCTGGAAACAGTTTTAAAGCTCACATCATAATTGTCATTTTCCATATGTATTAGAGCAAATATTTCCAAAGAAAAAAATGTCATGGTGCCTTTTAGAAGCTGTTTAGCAATATATAACTGGAGGTTCCTCTAGGCCTCCTTTAAAAATTAAACTGACCGCATTCTTTCTAGGGGCAGGTTTACCTTTATTCTGGAACAAATCTGATAATTTAAACATTGGGTTTAGCCATGCTTTTTGTAGGGTCTTGCTCAGTATTTACTAAGAAGAGGGGGGTGACACCCAAGGTGGGAGAAATGGCAGAAGCAGGGTGGGAAGTGGTGACAGATGGGAAATCATGGAGAACAGAGTTCGAGAGGGTTTGAAGGCACTGAGGGTGGACAAGGCGCCAGGCCCAGATGGCATCCACCCCAGGGTACTGAAGGAGCTGGCAGAGGTCCTTGCAGGATCTTTGGCAGACCTATTTAATGCCTCACTACATTTGGGGTGTGTACTTCAGGACTGGAGGATGGCTCATGTGGTGCCCCTCCACAAGAGTGGCCCCAAGGATGAACCGGAAAACTACAGACCAGTGAGCCTCACATCCATTGCGGGTAAGCTAATGGAGACTATCCTGAAGGAGAGGCTGGTGGCCCTTCTAGAGGCCAAAGGATTACATGACAGCAGACAGCATGGCTTCATACGTGGCAGATCCTGCCAAACCAACCTGGTGGAGTTCTATGACTGGGTAACTAGGCAACTGGACAGGGGCCATGCAGTGGATGTCCTGTATCTGGACTTCAGTAAGGCATTTGACTCAGTGCCACATGGAAGGCTGGGAAGGAAGTTAGTAGGCACAGGGGCGGGTGCAAAGCTGGTGAGATGGGTAGGAAACTGGCTGCAAGGAAGGCAACAGAGGGTGGTGGTGGGTGGGGAGCTCTCACACACAAGGGCAGTGACGAGCGGTGTTCTACAGGGCTCGGTGTTGGGACCAGTGTTGTTTGGGATATTCATTGCAGACATATCATGGGACATCAAGAGCAAGATCAGTCTGTTTGCTGCTGATACCAAGGTAGGCACGGTGGTGGATGACCTAGGGGGTGGCAGGGGTTGCAGGATGATCTGGCAAAGCTTGAAACCTGGTCAGACACCTGGCACTGGGCTTTACTGCCAAAAGTGCAAGGTGCTGCATTTTGGGATGAAGAACCCAAGGAGGAGTTACCAGCTAGGGGAGTGCAGCTAGCCCAGACAGAGAGGAGAAGGATCTGGGTGTGCTCATTACAGGGTCAATGAACAACTCGGCACAATGTAGGAAGGCAGCTGCAAGAGGCCAACAAAATACTGGGTTGTATTGCAAAGGTATATCCTCGAGGAGGAGGAGGTGATTCTGCCACTGTATAGGTCATTAGTTAGACCACACCTGGAGTACTGCGTGCAGTACTGGCATCCATGTCTGAAGAGGGACATTAAGTTACTGGAGGGTGCAGCGCAGGCGACAAAGATGATCAAGGGGCTGGGGACTTATCATACGAGAGGAGGTTGAAGGAGTTGAACATGTACTCACTGAAGGAGAGGAGAGACAGGGGTGACATGATTGAAACCTTTAAATACATGAAAGGAATAAACAAGACAGGTACAAAGGGGCTGTTCAAAGTAAGGGAGGAGAGGGACACCAGGGGCCATGATATGAGACTGGAGTGAGGAAGGTTCAGGAGGGAGATGAGGAGACACTTTTTTACAGAGAGGGTGGTGACTGGGTGGAATGCGTTACCTGCTGAAGTAGTATGCAGTGGAACAGTGGACTGCTTCAAACGAGGATGGGACAGGACAAGGGGGAGGGTTAATGAAGGGGAAGGGTGGAAGGGAGGGGCAGCTGCAGAATAAGGGGTGCTAGCTGCACATTTGAGTAGACTTGATAGACCTCTAGGCCTTTATCTGCTGGCAAATTTCGTATGTTCATATGTTCGTAAAATGCGTTCAGCAGGCCCCATTCTGGTATTCTGTTCAATATCAATTCCAGTGGTGAAAAGTTCTCCTTCTCAGGCTGTGTTTTAACTGTAAGGATGTCAGAATCAGAAGCTGCCTCTGTCAATGGTACTTTATTATACTGCTGCACTGTTTCCTTGCTTGCATCAGGTAGCCAGTCTCCCTTTTCATTTTGCAGCCAGCTTGCCCCTTCCAGTGCACATGAAGGGGACCAATTTTTTTGCAAAACTTGCAAATCCTGCTGCTCATCCGAAAGTATAGCTTTAGAGCAATAGGCTTTGTTTTTTGTGCTGAATGCACTCTCTGTATTACTCTGTGGCTCAGCTGGAGTCCGTGTTGTATTTTTAAAACTATGTCCTGCTGTTCATGCTGTTCCCAGTTGGTGCTTAGCAGGACAAGTTGCTGTGACAGTGATTTTCACTCCCTTGGCTTTGGGTACACGGCTGAATGCTCTTCACTACTGCCAGCTGGGAGAGTACTGTTCTGTTCTGGACTAAGCGCTTGAACTTGCCGTTGGCTGAACTCCTGCCACATCACCTTTCAGCTGTTTTGGTGAGTCATTTTGACAACAGACCCAGGGCTATCTTGCTGCTTTGATAGTTCAGCTATTAAAGCATCTTTCTTTAATTTACAACATTCTTCTGCCTTCAGTAAATTCTGCACCATTTTCTCTTTTTCTGTGACTGTTTCATTATCATTATTTAAAGAAGACAGTACCTCAGCTTCATTTGTGGCATTCTCTACAATTTGCCACCAGTCCATATCAGATTCCAGGAAACAATACAGGCACATCAGATTCTTCTTTCACATTCAGGTCATTATCAGCAAGAGGAAAAGAAAGGAATTCCTTCATCTCTGTCTCATCTGTTAGCAGTCCTCCTCCTCCTCCTGGATCCACAGGGGCAGCCATCCTGGCCAAAGACCAGGATGTCAAAGGTTTCTCTAGAGGTGAGTAGGGGAATTTCCCTGGTGTCCTGGCCAAATTTCCCCCCATTCTCTAAATATACCACCACCAGCTTAATCTGGTTCAATTTTAGTTGGTTACCATCTGTATCCCCCTGATCACCCCTGAAAAAGGGACTTCTAGTCTAGTGGGCCTACCGGTCAACAAAATTCAATAAATAATTTATGGTTTTCTAAAAAAGTAGCAGAAATTAGAGAAAAAAAACAACATTCAAAAAAAATACAAAAAAACAAAAGAAGAAGAAAAGAAACTATCAAACACCAAAACAAGAAAGAAAGTGGGTTGTTTTGACTAAAACAGAAAAGCAGCAGGTAAAGAGAACTCTTTTTATGCCAAAGACCTATCTGGGTCGGAGTGTTTACCACTAATTGCTACATTTGCAGCCAAAACTTCCCTTTAATGAATGGTGAGGGGACAGGGACTGGGTGTAAACTGGAGCAGGTGGACAGTGATTTGACTGACATGGGTATATAGGTTGCCAAATAGAGGGTAAGGCTGAAAGGTGCTGGCGATGCAGGATCAGAAAGCTCATCACAAATCAGCACCATCACTAGGGTAAATGAAGCTCAAACAGTTTTATTTCTTTAAAGGCTGCATTTCATAGAAGTAGCTATGCAAAATTAACAATGCAAGTCCCCAGATGCATACACTCAAGGCTCAATTGTCCCTGATTTTGTAGAATTGACCTCTGTTGACTGTTCCTCATGAAAGCACAAATAATGTCAACCATCAATATAACACTTGTTCTTCTTCATAAATGCAACAACACAAATCTTTTCATTCTATAGCTTTATGAATGAATAACATCAATTACAGATGTCCCTCATTGGGAGTGTTTGTCCATTTTCTTTTAGCCTTGTCCTGATTCGCGATCCAGGACCCAGGTTAAAGGCTCTCTGTCAGACCAGTGACTGTAATCAATCACCCACCTGCTAAGTTTGTAATTTTAAATATTTTAACCCATATATTTTTTGCCTGCTGGTACCCCAGCTGGCTCAGGACCCTCAACTTGGGGCCACGAGGGGCAGGTGAACGTGTCTGGAGGTCAGGCCACAAACCCCAGCTCACCCCACGGTGCCAGTGGATTTTCTGATGCTATATTCCCTGGAGCTAGGAACATGCAATGATGCTGACAACATCTGTTCACACCACCCATGACTGACACGACTTTGTGCCTCATCCTCACCAGAGGGCAAGGACCCATCTCCTCTACCTCCAGAAAGGACAGCAGTCCTCTGGATGCTCGTCTTCTACACCCTCCAACCCCAGTTTAGATGTAGGGTACAAACCCAACATTATATTTGTACTCAGGTTGTGGGGAGGTTCTTGGGATGCTAATTCTAACTTGCAAATGCCATAATTTATAGTTTATAACTTCTAAATGACATAATACGGACACAGTCAGGGGGCATCTAAATTCACTGGAGGGTCATCCCGGCGGCTGCAGTCGGCAGTGGGCCAGGGTTTTCCGGAGAGTAGTGATTGAGGAAGACATCAGAGAAGGCGTCCAGCGGCACACTGCAGTGGGCCAGGGTTGGAGGAGCTGGCTGCTGGAGGACCAATCGGCTGTGAGGGTGCCAAGTTTTAAATCTCGTCTAGGCTATAAGTCTGGCCCAGCCCTCACGAACGAGGAAGAGCTGTAAATTGCTGGGAGAAAGTGGCTAACTGCGTGGCAGTGGAGAATCTACCAGGGGCTGCTGTGGTGAGAGGTGGAGCTGCATCGGCAGCTGCATCAGAAAACGACTAGGGCTGCATTGGCAGCAGAGGTGTGCAAGGGGTTCTGGTCGTCCCGGCGGCTGCAGTCGGCAGTGGGCCAGGGTTTTGGGGACAGAGAGTGAGGAAGGCATCAGAGGGACTCCGGTGGCTGCAGTCGGCAGTGGGCCAGGGTTGGGAGGAGCTGTCTGCTGCTGGAGGACCAATCGGCTGTGAGGGTGCCAAGTTTTAAATCTCGTCTGGGCTATAAGTCTGGCCCATCCCTCACAAACTCGGGAAGAGCTGTAATTGTGTCCACACCAACTACCCCGATCCGACTTGTATAAATGGTCTGTGGGGTGGATCCTTTGGGAGTGCACAGTGTGACTAGCTGAGACTGAGCAATAAGAAACTCAGATTTATGTAGGACCAGGGGAAGGGCATAATAAGATCTGTATATTGTGTTGCTGGAGACTGTGCTGTGTGTGTGTGTGTGTGGTATTAATTGTTGGTGGGGGCTGTGGGTTTGACTGTGTATTGTGATGATAGTGAGTTCACACACACCAAACTAGGGGGTGATTGGGTGGGAGTGTGGAGCAGCCATAATATTAAACTAGGCATGGAGGTTTGGAGGATCATCAAAAATGGTATTCCACAGGGGACAACAGGACAAGGCAAAGGACATATCCCAGAGGATAGGTGAATCATATGGTATCTGGAGGTGTGGGGGCAAAGTTGGCATCATCGTGAAGTATGCCACAGGAGGCTGCTCAGGAGCAGATGAGGGAGGGGAGTGAGGAGAGAGCAGTATGGGTATGAGCAGCAAGCTTGAAACCATTCACCATACTATACCGGGGAGATGAAGTGGATGAGGATGGTGGGAGGGTGCAAGTGGACAGGAGGAGTTGGTCAATAGGCAGAGGAGGGACAGTGATGGAGGATGGAGCCTGTTTCAAAGGAAAGGGAGGAGGAGGAGGGAGGGACATGAGCCTGGGTTGGGGTCTCTCGGGTAGATGGTCAATTATGGGCATCAGTCTGACATCTGTGGTACATAAATAATAGAGGATTTATCAAGGAGACTTGGGAGGCAGTTGGAAATGTTGGGACACCAGGATGATAAAATGAGAATACTGGATGGGCAACTATGCAAACCAGTTTGTTTCTGCCACAGAGGGTTCTGATTCCCTCTGACCTTGAGAAGACGACTCAAGAGGTCCATGGGAATCAGAAGCCTGAGTGGCAGAGCTCAAGTGTGCATGAAGTTCTCATCCTGTATTTATTATAGTGTAAGAGTAGTACTATGTGAAATGTGTGCTTTGTGTGTTTTTTTCTCCCTTTCTCATAATGAAACTGATTTGAAAAGTCTCTAGAGGTTCTAGAATACTGTCACCACATAATTAGAATGAGGAAAGCAACGATGTGCTAAGATTCCTAGTGGTTCTGCTGCAGTAAGTGACATCACTGCAGCAGAATTCTTTATAATAATCACTACTGCAGCAGAACAAGCATATTCCAGGCATGGAATTTCATGCATAACAACATTCCACTATACACTATCGACTAGAACGGTGGATGGATGGACACCCACAACAAGGCTGTGTTTCCACCGAAGGAGTTGATGACATCATAGAGACCTTGAGATGGAAATACAGCCTTTGATGAGTGTTCAACCATCCACTGTTTACTATAATATATGTTTTTGTTTGTTTCTCATTATTTTATTGAAATTACTTGCTGTGGGTGTCAGTCCATTCCTCCTGCTGCCACTCCTGCTCCGTCCAATCCAGCTTCTAATTTAACTATACCACTGCTTAGTTTTCAAATTAGAAAAACAATTTTTTTTCCCAAAAATGGAGCCATGTATGGCACACGTGTCCTGGCTCTCAATTCAACTATAAAGTGGCATTGCTGCCCAGCACTAGCTAAATCACGCCATGTTTGTTTTGTTTGTTTCAGCATCTATATAGCGCTTTTCATACATCAAAGCGCTTTACAAGCAATGCTAACTGGTAGTGAAGTAACTGTGTGTGGTGGCCATATTGCGTCCCACCACACAGCCTGGATAACTGAATGAACTAGTTTATGGGAAGAATGTTGGCCAGGACACGGAAAGTTCCCTACTCTTTTGTGAAGAGTGCCCATGGTTGTTTTACTTCACCTGGACACCACCAGGACACACACCAGGATGGGCAGAGAAACTCAGTTTAATGTCTCATCGGAAGGATGGCACACTCAACAGTACAGCACCCCCAATACTGCACTCGCATGCCAGCAATTTTTATGTGCAAGTCCAATCTCGGTGTGGGATAAGAACCCATGACCTTCTGGTCCAGAGACAGATGTGCTACTTGGTCACTCATTGATTGTCTTTCCTCCCCAACCTCGCCCACCCTATGTGCATCCACCTCCCACACCCACACATTACGGGTGTCGCTACTCAATTCTCGTGTACTCGTGACTTCACCAGTTTTTTATATTTTCCTCCAGATCTTGAGAATGACAGGCATAGGGGTGTGACCTGGGATTGTTGCCTGTAATGCTGTACCATTTCACCCCCCCACACCCAGTGAGGCGTCAAGGTTTGCCTTGGACTGTTTAGCCACAAAGTTCACCCCATTCTCCTATACAGCACCATCTCATCAAAATGTCACTCAGTGTGAGTATACAGTCATGCTTCAAATTACACCTGAGGGACCATGGACTCTCCTGGGGTCAGACAAGTTACTCTGGCCTGATCATATGCAATAAGTGATGGATAGAATCTGTTTGGCTATAGAGCCTATTGCATCCTTGCTGCCCATCTTTTTCCTCTTTAGCTGGCATGAACACAGCTGAAGTTTTCGCGAATAACTTCTCTCTCTTAATCTCCATATTTCTCCCTTCCATGTCTAGTGTTGCCACTTTCCATTCTTGTTGCTTTTAGAGAGTGGGCAGGAGGAAGCAGACCCTTAGTTGTAATAGAGGAGGACATAACTTTAACCCAATAAAAGTGGAACTGTTCTAGCCTGATGAACTAATTGGCACAGCTCTTAGGCCAGCAAGCAACTTTAGTTTGCTGAAACTCCTAGCAGGAGTAGTAGCTTTGAGAAAAATAGGCAATCTTATTTTGAGATGCATGATGGATGGCATGGAGGGCTCTAAGGGGCCTTGGTCATGGCCCTGAGCACCATATCAAGACTCCAAGGTGATAGCTTTGGTGAACTGAAGATGTTGCAAAGCAATGCTGCTGCCTGTAGAAGTACCAGATGTGGGGATATAGGCCAACAATTCCCAGTCCATCAAAAGTGCCCCCAGTGCAGAAACTCTAATTGTGAAGGTGACCGGTTGGAGTCTTTGCCCCATTTGTCTTAAAGGAACTGCAGTAGTACAGGCAATTATATTGTGTCATTCTGTATGTGTGGAATGAAGCCGAAACAAAATCTCCTCAGTTCTATGATGCACTTTGGAGGAAGAAGGCATATGAACTCCCCATCATTCTAATAACAGAGCTGTACCACATAGCTCATTGAAAGTTTTCACTCCTTTTCCCAGTCTAGAGGCCAGTTGTTAAAACTGGGTGCAGAACTGGAGCTTTCCTGCTCAATCTTTAGGCCCCAGGAGACAAGTTGTTCAAATTGAGATGCAGACCAGCCCTTAAAGAAAGGTCTGGGCTGAAACTGAAAGGTTAGAGGTGAGTAGCCTCAAAGATAGTGATAGTCAGAAACCCATGTGAACTGGCCATAAGGGACCCCTAGAATCAGACTGCCCTGTCCAAGGTCACTTGTGGAGGTCTTGATAAGTGATATTGGATGAAGGCAAACAGGGCTGAACTGATCCCAGTTGAGGGAGAAGGCATCTTGAGCCACCGCTGGTTTGTCCATGGCCAGGAGGCAGAATTGCTGTACCTTTGAATTCAGCCCACAGGCTGCAAGATCTGTCTGAGGATTGCCCCCTGTTCTGTTGGGTGTGGAAGCAATGTCCTCCAGCTCCCATTCCCCTGGAAGAACAACCTTGAATTGAGCCAGACTGCTGTCATTTTCCTGTCAGGAATATACATCTTCGGTAGTGCTCGCCCACTGAAAAGAAGAGAATCTTTTAGCGGTTTTGGGCTTCTTATGACGCCTGGTCAAAGTGATAATGTATACCCATGTTGTCAGACTGTAAGTTGGAACAGACCATCATCATTGAGGAATTGCTCTTTAGAATCCTCTGAGCTGTGTCAGGAGCAGGGCCTGTGGATGATCAGCTGGGGATCCCAGAGCGCCAGATGAATGCACGAGGAGCAAGTAACAGTCGACAAGTGGCGAGACACAGTCAATGTGCCAGTCATCGATGGAAACATTTAGAGCTGCCCTTTGTGAGGAATATCCTGGATAAGCCCTCTGGTGTTGATTTTTCTCTCAAAATATTCTGGTGGCGATTTTAACTCCAAATCTCTACTGGCCAGATTCCAGCTCCTGATGTGGATGGCCTGGTCCAGAAAATACATGAGAAAAATGAGACCATGTTGAAATAGGACAATGATCACAACACAGCTTACAAGGCTGAGGCTGGGGTCCATGCAGGAGTGCTGAGAAACAGCTACAATGCGAAATAAAAATTGATGGAAGAGAGGGTAGTATATTTAAATTTTAAAAAGTACAGAATCTGGAAGTCTGGAGGATGCAGGGGTGCTCATTTTCACCCAGGTGCAGCAATGCACCACATGCATCAATACAAAGTGTTGGGCGTATGGTGCATCATACCTTTGCAGAAAATGGAGCACCCCTGTATCCTCTGGACTTCAAGACCTACTTTTAAAAGTAAAAATATAAAAGTTGAACTCAAGAAAATTCCACTTGTGCTGCTAAAGCTAAGCTGAAGGGATAGCTTTTCAGTTGTGTGAGAACTCACAAACTCAGGAGTTTTCCTTTAATGAAGAAGAATCTGTAACAGTTGTTCATTTTTACAGATCAGGGTTAACTGCAAATCTCATAACATGAAGCGTCAGAGAGACCAACCGATTGCATGTTCTTCAAGAAGAAACCTCACATAGATCCCGTGCCTTCATCCGCACAGAAGATCCCGACTGAAATATGTACTGCAGTGTGAGGAGCTAGATCAGGGCTTCAATGCTAATGTTAACAAGAGAACAGCAACCAAGCACAAGTTCACCCTTTCCTACTATCGAGGCACAGTTCCTGTACTGGAGATCCAAACAGTGCCTCTGGATCCAGCCACCCCAACCACAATCACCATCTATTTGCAGAAACAGTGCCTAGAATGGAGATGACAACTCATGATATGGATCAGCCGTACCAACCACCATCTGAGGAAATACAAAGCAGGACTGTGGAAACAAAAACTCCATTCAGGAATCCATGGTACAGAATTTTCATGGCTGCACTGGTCTGAGTTGAAAGCTGTGCTCTGCTTTTGTTGCACAAAGTGAACAAATGGGGATAGCTTGAGCTGCGAGAACCAGTATTCACCACAATAAACTACCAACTGAGAGGAAAGCTTGAATGGTTTTGCCTCATCAGAGCTCAAACACATCCAGCATGCCCTGTGGAAGAGGTGGCACATGTATCCCGTGGTCAAGCATTGATTCTGCTCTAGTGGAACGAAAAAAAGATCTCACAAGATGTCTACATAGAGGTACTTGTTTAAGTTAATAGCAGCTTTGACTTACCAGGAAGACAAGGATTGGCAATTCGAGGTCATCAACTTGATGAGAAACTTTGCTGAACTGCTCAAGCTATTCAGCAATGAAGATATGAGACCCTAGCAACTTGCCTTTCACAGCAAGCAGTATACAAGCCCAGATTAAAATTGAACTACATGGACTCATGAGTCATGGGAATCATCAGTTCTGTCGTGAAGGATATTAACGAAACCATCATACTATTCCATTATAGTTGTGGAACCTGGACTGCCAAGGTAAAGAACAAGAAAGCATTTGCCTTAGATACGTTGATGAAACATGCAGCCCCAAGAGGAGTTCATTGGGTTTATGAGCCACGGATACTACAGACCTCAATAGCAAAAGTCATAATGGATGTCCTCACAAGACTTCCTCTGCAATTGAATTCCTCAGTATAGCATTGATAGCGCACAAACATGTCAGGATGCTATCGTGGTGCTGAGCTATCATAAAGAAAGTCAACCACTTGCCACATTTGTGCATTGTGGTGCTCACAATGTAAATCTTGTGGCGAAAGAGAGCTGTGAAACAAAGCCCTATATTAAGAATTCCTTGCACTGTGTAAATGAACTGGGCAAACTGTTCAGTGAATCCTAAAGTACAGAACAATTTTCTCAGATTGCTACATCTGATAATGCATCTACCCCTCAAGAAACTGCGAACCATATGTCCAACTAGATGGACTGTAAGACTAGCAGCAGTCGAGCTGTGTCACAACAATATGAGCAAATCCTTGAGTCTCAACAAATGGAGTTGGAAAATGGGATGCTGCAACAAGGGCAGAGTGAACTCTCAGAGAGAAGCTCCGCAAGGGCAACACATTAGTTAGCCTGCTGCTGGTCAAAATGATTATGGAACCACTGACATACATGAATAGACCCTTCAAAATCCGAACTACACAGTAGGTGGCACATGCCCAAGTAAGCCTCACAAAAGCTCAGCTTCAAAGACTAAGGAATGAAAATACTGTCCTGAAAGCCATCAGAAAAGCTGATGAAGTTGTCCAGAAGCTGGAGTTGGATCCACTGCACCACCAAGACAGCGATGGGTCCCAGTCCGTTTGCTGGCGGAAGCAGACAATCATGCAACAGTGGAGACTATTTCAGAATGGAATTCTGCTAAGATGGTGAACATCTCTGTTGCCCAGCTAGAAGAGAGGTTCCATCAGCAAGGGCTGACTGGTATTCGACTTTAGAACAGTTCCTTCTTGCTGCAGTACATAAGGAGTGATGAGAATGACCATGAGCTGGAGGAAATGATTGACTGCATTAAAAAATATCAGAGCTTAATCCCAGAATGTTGAAAGTTCAGCTTGAGATGTTTGCACAGAGTAACACATATACCTCTTTGAATGAGGCTGTAGTCCTATTTAAAGCACTACCCTTAGATGTCCGTGGCCTTTTACAGAGTTAGAAAGTTTCTCAAACTACTGTTGGTAATACCAGTAAGCAGTTGTGAAACAGAAGCGCAGTTTCAGTGCACTGAGGAGCCTAAAAACATGGCTGCGGTCTACAATGACCAGTGTAGCCTGAGCGCACGATTGCTGTATGTCATGTTCACAAAACCAGACTTGATGAGCTATGTCTGGACACCATTGCAGTAAATTTGTTCAATGCTCATGAAAGGCGCTGTGCTATTTGGACTATAGCAATAAAAATATTGCAATGGGTTGATGCACCAAAATTCAAAATGTGTTCAAGCAACCACGTCATATTCCTTGGTACTGCATGGGGCTGCATATCAACTTGCGATCTCATGAAGAATTATCACACCTCAGATCATTGTAACCTTGTGTACCTCAGATAGTTGTGCACACCTATACTGATTAAGCTTCATTAGCTGATGCACTGTTAAAAATGCCTCCCAGTTCACTGTCCAATCCACTTTCTCAATGACGACTTCTGCTCCCACAGTAAACATTAAATTGGATCACCACCCTCCCACAGTGAGAGGCGTATATGCTTACAGTTCCCCCCGTTGCTGTTTTCTCCCCACCTCATTAGCCAACAGCTAGGTCTTCCTAGAAGCAAAGCAATAAGCATCAGACTCAGTACACACCTGAACAACTGCTGTTCCCATGGCCTCTATAAAGAACTTGGGCTGCTACTATGGCTAACAATATTATTAGCAGGAGAGAGATACTAATGCCTTGAGAAAAATCACCCGATTTCCAGTATCAGTCTACTCCTTGATCCGTGTGATCTGCAGAACCCACAGGACAGTTCCCCACATATCTTCTGCAGTACTTTTCTGTCCCTACTGCACTGTCTGAGTTGGCCGGCTACCAACATTCCAAATCTTGAATGAGCTATACACAGCTCCATAATAATGTCCTAATAAACGTTAACATTCACCCTCACCGTGACCCAAGGGTAATCTCCTATACTGAATTAAAGTAACAGTTTAGGTGCAGACCTGCCACTCTTGAGTATTTTTCATCACTAGCTGCTCATCCACAATCAGGTAGTGATCACAGTGCTGGCAGACCCACATCTCCAGATATCTGATCTGCTCAACGTTCCCCTTCCTGTCTTTCACTAACCTGAATATAGCTATACTGTGCCGGAATTACCTATTCACTCCTCTCTGGCATTCATTCTTCTGTCCTGCTCCCCATAAAAAACTGGTGATCTTTCTACCCTTCTGCATCATGATTGTAGTTAGTACAGTCTTCTATGTTATTTTTACATATTAATAGTAAACATCATCTTCTGATAAGCCAGGCTGACAGCAGCAGAGCACAAGGTGAAAATAGGCATTCTTTCCCATATAAGATATAAGCCACCCTATGATTAAGCACAATTAAAGGAGAACTGCGGCAGTGCAAAGCTCCCCACCCCAAAAAGCTTACCTCCCGATTAAGCTTTTGTGCCATAAACCCTCTTTTTTTCCAGCAGGCAATTACTTTATATATTAATTTTAAAATCCACTAAGCGGACGTGTAGGCGGACTGTGTGTGCAGCTCTCTGTTACTGTAACGGTGCGGTGCTGCACGCTCACTTAATGTAAGTGGCGGTGCGAGCTCACACACTGTTACAGTAAATGGAAGCTACACAGTCTGCCTCCAGTTAAGCGGTTAAAAAATAATGTAAATGATGCCTGCTGAAGGGGGTTTATGCAGAAAGTTTAATCATGAAGTAAGCTTTTTCGTGATGGGAGCTTTATATTGTCAGCAGTTCTCTCTAAATGATGCGCATAATGATGCAGCACACCCATCATTTAATGGTGCCTAATTAAAGGCAGCCTAAATCTTTGAAGGACAGATTGCCCATTTTTCCCTTGTTCTCTGCTGCTATTAGCCTGACTTACTGGAAAGATCTGCTTATCTCAGGAACTGTACTGCCTGTATTCATGATGCAGAAAGGTGATGAGCTCATCCATTTGTGCTGTGGGAGAAGTAGTGAACAATGAATACCAGAGGGTACCGAGAAGGACACTCCTGCAAGGTACTGGCATATTCAGGGAACGGGGAACACATAAGGGAAAAATATGAGTAGATCACTGTGAGATATAAGAGTTGGGGCTGCCAGCACCATGATAGCTACCTGACCCCGTTGTCCAGGCCAACAGTCCCTTCCCATAAAACCATTTCATGCAATTGTCCAATGCTACATGTGAATATTATTGTGTGAAATGACTGCCACTATACATTCAGTCACTTCACTACCAGTCTAGCATACCTGTAAAGCACTTTGAGATACACTGTGTATGAAAAACGCTATATAAATGTTGATTCTTCTTTGATTATTATTATTATTATTTCCCATGGGAAAAGAAGTCAAGACAACCATATTTTTGATTTATAAGAAAGTATTAACTCTGGCATTGGACTACACAAGCATTTGCTACAAATAAGTGTTGGATCAAGGGGGTTGGGTTAAGGGTGCAGCTACCGACCCTCCGCACCCATTGTAAATTACTTGCTTGCTACATTTCACTTTGTTAAAGTCTGGTTTATTGATTGTACAAATGTTTACATTCAAATCTATTGATCACATTTGTAGGTTCTGTCAAAACATGCTAAAAAGAATAGCAGACAATACAACGGTTTAATTAGAATGTTAAAAGTGCATATCAAGTATGCATACCACCCCAGCATCCCTATTGTAACATCCTGAATCTGCCATGACCACTGGACCATCAGGTTATTTAAGATTTGTACTGCACTGTGGTTTGCAAAAGATAAAGTTATTTCAATTAAAACACAATTTTAACATGCTTAACTAAACACAATGAACAGAACCATAGCTTTGCATGTGTACTGATCAACTTAGTGCACATGGTCTTGACCATTTTGGTGTAACAGTTCTATACAGAGGAAAAATAATTAGTTAACACTAAAAGAGCCATGTAGCTATCTGGCTCCAATGATGTCATTGCTTAACACAATTGGTGGCCATATTAGGAAGCAGGTAAGGCAGTTCTTGAGGGCCATGTTCCAGCCTTTCTGGACACTCATGTTATTCTTGGTATGACACAAACTACATTACAGTCCAAAAGGACACAGTCTCGTGTTTTAGCACTCTGGATATTATCAAGTTACTACAGTTATGGTTCAGGGTCTTGGCTTGTGGTCTTGGTGTTTTTGCCACATGTGTTCTATATGTACATATTGCAGGATTTTATAGTTCTGTATTGGTTCCACCGACATGTTGTAACAAAGAGACAAGAAAATGATCCTTTCTTACACATTCCTTTTCTGTAATACTTATTAGGTATTATAAAAGGGCCTGAGAAATGGAGCTTTCTTATTGGCTGCAAACATTCTAACAGCCTTATGTTAATCTTTTATTAATACACATGTAGACTTAGCCATATGCTGAACAAGGTTTAACACTGTTTAAAATGCTTTTATTATAACAATAAGGCACTCCAGGGATTATGTTAATGGTCAGTTAATCACTCTCCAGGGGCATGTGGCACTCGGCTACACCTCCATGCCACGGTACACCCCTAGAAGGTGATTAATAGTCCGTTAACATAACCCCTGGTCATGCCTCATTGCTTAATTGTCACCAAGTAAAGTACTCTGATATACTGAGAACTGCAATAAAAATTAAGGAAAACAAATAAACAATATATTTAAAATAAAAACGTGTCCTGTGAAAATATTGTCCTCATTGTTTTCCATATGTATTACATTTCAAAGGCATGTTGATGGGAAATTTAGTATTTTCCATATAACATTTACATTTTCGTATGTACCACAGTACCCATTATCCGAAGCTGGTTGAGATTGAGGTTGTCCCCCCAACCTTGGCATCAAAATTACTCCTCTGCTTCCCAGATGAGGAAGGTAAAGGAGACATAGATTCCGATACTAAGCCCATGGAAGATCACACCTCCTATTCATCATTTCTCAGACGATTAGGAGAAATGCTGAATTACAGCACATGCAAAGAAAGCAGAGGTTAATGAAGAGGAAGCTCAGTTCATAAGTATGCTGGGAACAGCTTCTACATAGCAAGTTACATTACCAATACATAAGGCTTACACTGACATTGCTGAGCAGTTCGGTGGTGGAGATTAGATTTTTTAAATAAACTTGTTAACGGAACTAGAAACAAAAACTGACATAGATTGTAGATAGCAGTGAGCAGCGACAGTATGTACCTCAGCCCCAGGCAACACTAAGCGTCATTCAGTGCTTTGCTTTCCAGGAGTGAGGAAGACAGTGTCATCAAATTGGTTGTTGGCAACCAGTGAGACAATGCATACCAGCATGCTCATGCCTCACAGGATGTCACTCAGTGACTAGTGTAGTATCTTAAGCCCCCAAAATGCTTGATGACCAAAATGGAACTTTATTCTACAAACATTTCAAGTTCTCAGCAGACATGTTACTCTGTGAACTGCAGCTTTGCTCTCACCGAACAAACAGTGAATAGTTTACAGTGTACTAGTTCCTCTACTGGCAACTCCCATATTGCAGTTACAATATGACAGTCAGTGAGATCACCAGCCAACCAGCTGTACTGGAGGTGGAGCACATTTCCCTCATTGCTGTCTGCATTTCGTCTTAGAGGTACAAAGGAGTTTGGAAGCCAGGTAATGGTATTTTTAAAGACCATTTACAATTTTCTTGAAATTCACTAAGGCATTGGATAAGTTTCAAAGCCTACACGAGTAAAATCAATTTACATTTCTTTAAGATGGAAGCACACAAAACTGTCCCAGAAAGGCACAATATTGAGAATAATGTATGGGCAGCCATATACAACCGACTTGTGTCTGTATTGAGAGGTTTCTATGATAACCAGGAAAGTCAAAGCAAAGCTCGAGAGGTTCACTGGTTGCCGAGAATACCTGAGATAAAGACAGATGCTTGTCCATGTATGGATGCCTATTCATTATCTTTCATAGTGTATGGGCATCCATGTCCATTTCAGACATTCTGCTCCCTTTCACTGAACTGATGGTTGGAGAGAGGCACTCAAGGGTTGGTGGCAAGCTGAAGTTTCTTTATTCGTTGTGCAGCAGCTGTTCTGTAAAACAGCTTCCTGCTCCAGTTGGACAGAGGAAAGCAGCTGTGTGGCAGCATTCTAAGTAGTTGTGCCACAGTAGTGACATCACTACTGCAGCATAACAACATAATGATATGACTGCTGCAGCACAACATAGAGAATGATGTATGGGCAATCATGTACAACAAAGTTCTATTTCCATCAAGGGGTTAGGATAACAAAATATGAACCTTGAGAGTGAAGCTCAAGAGGTCCGTGCTGCCATTTCAATCCTGAGATGGAAACACATGCTGAGTTGTGAGTGGTTGCTCATATTTAATTTTATACAGTATTTGGTTTTAGTTACAGTGTTACTACACTGTAACTACATTACGTGTAGACATCTGGATCCATGCACTTCACAGGCCAACTCGATGGGTCCAGCACGATCATCAGACCCATAAAGGTAACTCCTCAAAGGCGTACTGGACCATCTCCAAAGGGGTTGGTCCCAAAGAAGTGAGGGCGGAAATTGAACCTTATGGAGTGATGGTCAGACCACCTGCCTGGTTCCACCACCAGTCCAGAGATCTCCATCCCCAGGGTGAACACCATATCCAAGGAGTGACCCTGAATATGGGTAGCAGCAGTAACAACCGTGTGAAGCCCAACGAAATCATCAGTTGGAGGAAGTTTTGGCCAAAAAGTAGAGTTCATCGTCGACCCAGGCATTGAAGTCCCCAGGACCAACCACCTGGAGGGCTCCAACACCAGGTCGACAAAGAAGTCTGCAACTTCCGCAGAAAACTTTCTCATCACCGGTGGACGATATAAACGAGAAGAATTCTGCTGCCCACACCTGCACCCATGATACACTCAAAGGATCTGGAGGTCACCACTGGAACTTCCACAAGGCCCAACCGATTTAAAACAAATAGCAACTCCCCGATCCAATCTCGGTGGTGTATCATCGAGTACCAGGCTGGAATAGCTGACTCCAATATGGGACCAGCATTCCCATCCAGCCAGGTCTCAGTGATGCAAGCCAGGTCAGATGACTCAACAAGATCAGCAATAATTGCAGTCTTGTTTTTATAGACCTGACATTGCAAAAGATAAATGCCATTGCTTTGCTCTATGATTGAAATAAAATTTACAGACTTTAGAAGTTAAAGGTACATATTCAAGCACTGGGTGGTTAGTAAGTAGCTTGTATGTGCCTGTGTATGGTGAAAGAGGAATTCAAAATGTTATGACCTTTGAACTATGCTGAACAAACTGTTCAGAATATGCACATCATCACTTTGGAATGTGCACAGCAGTTTAGAATGTGCACAACAAGGATTTTGCAGGCTGATTTTATGCAGAAAAAGGCTAACTATATACTATAACGGATATTTCACGCATGAAATTCCATGCATAACAGCATTCCACCATACACTATAAATCCATTTCAATCCAGTCTAGGACAAGTTTAAGTTGTTAAAGGTAATAGTTGCAAACTCTCAGTGGGTGTGGTTACTGTGTCAAATGGATGGCTACAATCTTATGAAGCACTGGGTAACAAAGAAATTAATAAGTCTCTTTTACTACTCTGCAGGCATGATAAGAATTTGAAAATGAATAGCAACAAACTCCTGGTTAGCCTAAGGTAGATGCAGACTGGTAACAAGTGTAGTAGAACCATAGAAATATAGAATTTGATTGCAGATAAGGACTGCTTGGCCCAGTCAGTCTGACAATTTTTCCCTACTATCACCATAGACCCTGCATGATCTCAGGCTGTTTCTCCCTCCCTCCTCCTTTCCACTAAGATTCTGTTATGCCTATCCCATAAATTCTTGAACGTCCACCACTGTTTTCACCCCCACCACCTCCACTTGGGAAGGCTGTTGCAGAAATCTACCATTCTTCGGTGAAGAAGCACTTCCTCAAATCTCCATGAATCTACCCACCTCCAGCTTAATAGCCTGTTCCCTTGCTCTTGAGCTCCTTTCTTCTGAAAAATACTTCCTCCTGTACCTTATTTACCCCTGTGAGGTATTTAAAGGTCTATCATATCTCCGTCTCCTCTCTTCTAGGCTGTACATATTGAGGTCCTTAGTCTTTCTCCACATAGGTCCTTTGTGCAGACCTGCACCTATTTCTTTTGCCCACCTCTGACCACGTCCATTCTATGTCCTTCTGGAGATGTGGGTCCTGATTCACAAAGCTCCCAGCATGGCACAAGGCTTGTGCCACAAAGAATGGTGCAATGTGCACCTTGTGCCAAAAGATGCACCAGAGCGATCTCATAAAGGCAGCCTGCATCCTCACTGACTGACTGCTCCAAACCCGGCTTGCACCGCCTGGAGTGCCACAAAGTGGCTACAGTAATGTAATGGGAGACTTCAACATGCCAGATACAGATTGGTCAATACCAGCAGGAACATCTGCCAGAACTAGACTCATAGTGGATTCCTGCAGGGAGGGCCTCAAACAACTGGTACAGCAACCCACAAGAGACAGGGCTATCCTAGATCTAGTACTGACTAACAAAGAAGGGATCACAGATCTCCAGGTAGAAGGTCACCTGGGGCCAGTGACCATCACATGGTATGGTTCAATTTGCTACACATCTAAATCATCCATTCCAAGGCAAAATATGGGACTTCAGAGGAGCTGACTTTGATAAGATGGCCAACAGAGTTAAGCTAGCCCTGGCAAAAGAAACACAGGTGAGGAGGTACAGGCAAAGTGGGCAAGCATTAAGGATACAATACTTGAAGCAACATCCCATTGTGTTAGACAGAAAAGGAAGTGCAAAAGAAGAAGGAAACCACTTTGGTTCTCAAATACAGTAGCAGAAAAGGTCAGAGCCAAAGGCTGGCCTTCAGGAAATATAAGGGAACACAGCGGGATGAAGATAGGGAGGCATACCAAACTGCCCTAAGGGAAGCAGGAAGGCAGTAAGGCAGGCAAAGTCCCAAACTGAGGAAACATTAGCACAAACAGTAAAGAAGGTGACAAGACTTTCTATAGATACATTAGTGAAAGGAGAAAGTCCAGAGGGGTATGCTAAGCTTAATGGAGAAAAGGGAGCATGTGAGGAGGAGGACCCTGTAAAGGCATCTATCCTAAATAGATACTTTTGCTCAGTATTTACTGAAGAGAAGGTAGGGCAGGGCCCACAGCTCAGCATCATGGACACAGGAGGGAGGAGGTGAGCACTACTCCTTCACAAAAGAAAGGGTCCTACAAGAGCTGCTAAGCTCAGGGTGGATAAGGCAATGGGACCTGATGGCATACATCCCAGGGTACTTAAGGAGCTAAAGGAGGAACTAGCAGAGCCATTAGCAGAATTGTTTAGTGAGTCTCTGAGCACAGGAGAGGTCCCAGAAGACTGGAGAAGGGTTATGTGATCCCGCTCCACAAGAGTGGTAGCAGGGAGGAGGCGGGAACTACAGACCAGTCAGTCTTACCTCAGTAGTGGGCAAGATTATGGAGGCACTCCTTAAGGAAAGGATAGTGCACACCTGGAATCCATAGGGCACAGGATCCAAGACAGCATGGGTTTACAAAGGAAGGTCCTGTCAAACTAATCTCATAGATTTCTTTGACTGGGTAACCAGAGTGGTGGACCAAGGGGAGCAGTTGATGTCGCCTACCTTGACTTCAGCAAAGCTTTTGACACTGTTCCACATAGAAGATTGATAAATAAGCTAGGTAGGCTCGGGTGGGTCAGAAGTTGGTCAACTGGGTGGCAAACTGGTTGACTGGCAGAAAACAGAGTGGTGGTAAATGGTATACAGTCAGAAGAGATGCAAGTCACAAGTGGGGTACTCTGAGATCAGTCCTGGGGCCAGTCCTATTCAACATCTTCATTAGTGACCTCGCAGATGGACTAGAGGGTAAGGCTTGTCTGTTTGCAGATGACACCAAGATCTGCAACAGAGTAGATGATCCAGATGGGGTGGGCAGAATGAGAAGAGATCTGGATAAACTAGCAAAATGGTCAGAAGAGTGGCAACTGGGATTTAATGCAAAGAAGTGCAAAATCATGCACATAGGGAAGAGAAACCCTGAAGCCACTTATAGGCTGGGAGGGGAGTTGCTAGCAGTCACAAAGGAAGAAAGAGACTTGGGCATCATCATCACTGATGACCTAAAATCATCCAAGCAGACCTCTAAAGCAGTAGGTAAGGCTAGGGGGTGTTAGGGGTGTATTAGTAGGGTATCACAAGTCGTAAGAGGGAGGTAATAATCCTCTGTACAAGACATTGGTTAGCCCCATCTGGAGTACTGCGTGCAGTATTGGAGGCCACACCTTCACAAGGACATTAACCAATTGAGGCAGTCCAGAGAGGGCAACCAAAATGGTGCAGGGACTGCACTCAGAAGACATATGAGGACAGATTAACGGAGCTCAATATGTATACCCTTGAGCAAAGGAGGAGAGAGGTGATATGATCGAGACATTTAAACACCTTAAGGGCATAAACAAGGTGAAAGAGTCTAACATGTTTAAATATAAGAAAAATAGCAGGACAAGAGGACACAGCATGAGATTAGAGGAGGCCGATTAAGGGGAAATGTAAGGAAATTCTTTTTCACAGAAAGGGTGGTAGATGCATGGAATAGCTTGCACACAAGAAGTGGTGGCTAAGGAATACAGTGCAGGGCTTCAAACAGGCATGGGATAGGCATAAGGGAGCAATACAAATGACTATGAATAGATAGGTCACTGACAGAGCAAAGGCCGATGGCACATTTATAAGGTAGAAAAGAAAATGGGCAGACTGGATGGCTCCTATGTCCTTATCTGCCGCCAACTTCTATGTTTCTATGTTTCTATGTTACTAGGGGATGCAGCACATGCACACTACCAAAGGTCTTTGACTGGGATTCACAAACTCACCCCAGAGTGTGAAATTCAAGTACCCTTAGATCAGCCAGGGCTGGTCTAAGAGTAGTTAGAAACTCACCCTCTGAGTAAGTTGAACACTTTACAGCAATGTGCCATGATCCGCACCCCAGCCCCAGTCACCACTTGTAAATCCCTGGAGGTCTAGTGCCCCCAAGCCCTGATCGCCTTATATCAATAAGTAAGATGTACAATAATATATTTATTTTATTTATTCTTTAATAGCTGGGTTAGGATCACTAGGCACATGTGCCTGTTTTAGGGGCACCTGGGAGCATTGGGCAGATTAAGTTACTTGCTCAGAGTCACACAGTATGCAAGTGGCGGTTGGGGGAATCAAACTGAGGTCTGCTGGATGTACCAAGCTTATTCACAACTCATTACTCTAACCTCTAGGCTATACTGCCAGTCCGGTAGTCTAGTGGCACCTCTCAAGCTCTGATTGCCTTTATACTACTAAGTAATAAGAAAAGTTTTATATTACCCAATAGTCTATGGCACTTTCCCCACCCCAGTCTCCCGTGAATTGCCCAGTAGTCTAATCACTCCCACCCCACCCTGTTCTCCCATTGTAATAACTGTATCATATAATATTATTTTCCGTTGGTCTAGCAGACTGCCTCAGCCCTGATCACCCTTAACAGATATGTCCATATTCCTGGTGGTCTAGTGGACCCCCTCACCCCACTCGCAGTGCCCTACCACCCCGCTTCGCCTCCCATAACCGAGACGGTGCTAGCACAGCCCACCACTTACCACCATGGCCAGCTGCCTATGTAGTATGTGCTCAGTGATTGACAGAAGCTGTCATTCATTGAGGGCGACTATACACAGTACACACTCATTCAGAGCTCAGTAAGTGGCTGGTTGTGGTGGCGAGCAGTGAACTGTGACAGTCGCCGCCTCAGTTATGGGGTTGGGGGTGGGGTGGTAGGGTACTGCGGGTGGGGGTCCACTAGACCACCAGGAATTTGGACATATTTGTTAATGGTAATCAAAGGGCAGTCCATTAGACCACCTAGGGAAAATAATATTATTTGATACAGTTATTACAATGGGAGATCTTGAGGGAGGAAGTGCCATGGAATACTGGGGAACTAACGGGTGAACCGGGCTGGGGAGTGCAATAGATCAGGGAATATAAAACAGTTTATATTACTTAGTACTATAAGGACAATTGGGGATTGTGTGGGTGCCACTAGACTTCTGGAGAATATATTATTGTACATCTTACTTATTGGTATAAGGACGATCAGGGCTTGGGGGCACTAGACTACCACGGACTGCTTGGAACATTGCCACACGGCTGCCCAATGGCTTGTGGCAGCCTGTCTAGGTGCACCTATTTGGCACACCACTATGGTTGCTGCAAGTCATGGGACTTTTTGTCACTGGGACCCTGCCCAACAGAATCGGGCGAGGGTCCCTGGCACACTGATGATTGGGGCAAGCTTTCTTTGTGTGGCTTGTACTGATTTTGAGAATCTGGCCTGTGGTCTCCAGAACTGGACACAGTACTCCAGGTAGGGTCTTACCAGCAATCTATCAGGGGCACACCACCTCCCTCATGCTGCTGGTGATACCCTCCTATACACCCCATTATGCCACAATCCCTCCCTTGCCTTGTTGTACTGCCTGGCCACCTTTAGGTTATCCAGTATGATTACCCCCAGTTCTATTTCTTGTTTTGTGGTTTTCAATACCACTCAACCTATTTTGCACTCTTCCCTGGGTTTCTGTGCCCTAAGTGCATTATTTTGCACTTTTGTTTCACATTGAATCCAATTGCCATACCCTTGACCATTCTTTGAGTTTTTCACGGAGTGTCCACACTATTGCAGATTTTGGTGTCATCCACAAAGTGGTAGATCTTCCTTCTAACACCTTTGTAATGTTGCCAGTAAAACATTAAATAAGACTGGTTGGCCTGCCAGCACAGCAGAAAGATTCACCACTGCGACACCAGTGACCTGGGTTCAGGAATGGATTCAGGCATCAGAGGGCCGGCTGGGGACAGAAGGCTTCAGTGTCTGATGACTGCTCACCTTCTCTCAGGGGAGGTGGAATACAGGACCAGTACCCACTGACCCCTGGTAGAGGCCGGGGAACAGCAATGCATCTAGTCCCGCTACCATGGGGAGTGTGATAGACGCTGGCATCTGCCATGCTAGATGGTGGCAGTATAGCCTAGCGGTTAGAGTAATGAGCAATGAAGGAGCTTGGTACATCCAGCAGACCAGATTTTGGTTTGATTCTCACAACCTTCACTTGCATACTGTGTGACTCTGAGCAAGTCACTTAACCACCCAGTGCTTCCAGGTCACCCCTGAAAACAGGCACTTGTGCCTAGTGGGCTTTACCTGGTTACCAAAGACTAAAATAAAAAAAAATTCTGCATGTCACGCTCCTGCAGGGAAAACCAAGAAAATGGTGAACTGGTCGGTCAGGTGATGGCCTCCTGGACCCTCATCACCGGAGCTCTCAGACCCCAAAAAAGCCACCTAGGCAGCCCCAGGACCACAGGATGGCCGGTAAGGCTAATTTCCTTCACAGAGGGAACCACCCAATGAAGGGATACATTGGGGTACCCTAAGTGGCTGCGATGTTGGGCAGTGAGTGGTTGGGAGTAAGCTCAGGATGAGAATCAGTCTTTGAAGAGGTCTGAAGTGAGTGATCGCCAGTGTGTGGGGAAGCATAAATAAAGAAGACTGGTCCCGCACTCATCCCTGAGGCACCCTCTGGTAACCCTACCTTCCTTGGGTGATCTCTGTTGCCTATCCCTTAACTAATTTCTTACCCAGGTTACCACCTTTGGACCCACTCCATTGCTGCCCAGCTTGCTTACTAGTCTCCTACGTGGAACAGTATCAAAGCCTTACTGAAATCTAGGTAGACCACATCCACTGCTACACCCTAATCTAATTCTTTGGTCACCCAGGCAAAGCAGTCTATCATATTCATTTGACGTGCCCCCACCCCCCAGTGAATCCATGCTGCCTCAGGCCCTGTAACCCACTGGAGTTGAGATATTCCACAGTCCTTTCCTTCAGCAGATATTCTATTAACTTTCCCACCACTGATGTCAGATTGACTGGCCTGTAATTACCAGCCTTCTCCCTGCTACCACTTTAGTTAAACATGGAAACATAGAAACATAGACTTTGATGGCAGATAAGGACCACTTGGCCCACCAGTCTGCCCATTTCCTACCTATTGGGTAAGCTGCAGATTCTAGTTAACCAACAGCCTACTTCCTGCAACCCCACTATAATTGCCTTATGTCTGTCCCATGCATGTTTGAATTCTCCCACTGTTTTAGATCTCACAACCTCTCCAGGAAGGCGGTTCCATCGTCCCACCACTCTCTCCGTGAAAAGAATTTCCTCACATTACCCTGTGCCGTCCCCTCTAACTTTAAATTGTGCCCTTTCTTACACATCTCTTTTTCTGAAAGATGCTACCCTCCTGGACTTTGTCAAAACAACTGATCTAAAAATGCTCCTTCAATTCTTTAGACGAGGGACCAATTAACAACCTTAAACTTATTGTTTAATTAGCTATTAAAATTCACAGCTTGAAGGTATACATGCTAGTTGCAAATAAACCTGACTGGATTTGCTACTTGATTTATTTAACAAAATAGCCATATTCTGCAGAACACTGGAGTCCCAAAAAGTGGAGTACATCTGCCCTCCTCCAGTCCTCTGGAATCACTCCTGTTCCAGTGAACTGTTAAACAAGACTGTCAGAGGTGCTGCCAGTGCCTCCTGAGCTCCCTCAATATCCTTGGATGCACCCGTCTAGCCCACTTCTTTGTCCAGTTTCAGATTAGCTAGTCCTTCAAGATTCTCTCCTCTGATAAAAGGAGTAGTGTCCACCTCCCTCCTCCAGTGCTTCTGATACCTTTTGGTGGCCTCTACCCTTTCTCCTTCCTCTGTGAACACTGAACAGAAGAATTTGTTCAGGATGTCGCCTTTTTCCTGGGCCCCATCTGTGCAGTCTCCTTCCTTTTTAACCTTATACAATCCCTCCTGTGGTTTCCTTTTATTGCTTGTGTAGCCCACTCCCTCCTGGTATGCAGGGTATGATTGTGGAATGTTTGTGTGGGGTAGGGACACATAACAGAAACTGCTCAGAAAAATACCTACGTTTTTCTTCCTCAGGACTGGGCCGCAGGTTGATCCACAGGGTGTGGGTTAAGAAGCAAACTTGATCAGTATAGTGCAATTACAAACATTAAAAGATCAACTTCAGTGGCAAACATCAAAAGGATCCTTTAATAAAACTTGGTAACTCCAAGGAACTTGGCAACTTGATAAATATATATATATATATTTTTTAAATTCTAACTTTATAGAGTTTTAAATATACAGCATGACAGCGATACATACATTATGTGAATATCAATACACAAACCAAATACGTGTCATGCCCCCACTCCAACCCTCCCTCTGGCTTCACACTGATCTTCTAGTGAATCTTACAGGTACCTAATCCTTTGCATCAACCCATAATCACCATTATCCAGGCCTCTAGGACTCCGGGCATGATGCACTACTTGCAAAGGAGCCTTGTTGTAGTAAATATAGTGAAAAACTTCCCATCGTTTTTATAGTTGAAACAGTGAGCCCCATAAACTGGCCTCAGCTGTTCCTTTCTCAAATTGAACAATAAGTCTTGGAGCCACTCTGTATAAAAATAGCCTTACCATCAATCCAGCATCAAAGCACTAATTTCTTCAGGGTTATTGCTAAGCAGGGTCATATGATAACTGTGGGATTTCACTGGTATCGAGGAGAAGGACATTAGGACACACATTTTTTGGTGAATAAATCTGCCAGACCTAATAAGGGTCTGTCTTGGCTTAAATTAGGGGTCCCAAAGCTTTTTGATAGTGGGACAATCCCAAAACACTTGTAATAAGGATCCTTCATGCTGCTCACATCTTGTGCATTATGGAGAAGAGAAGAGGTGCAGTTTGTGTAGCTTCACTGGGAACCAATACATGTCATTGATAATTTAATACTGGGCGAGCCAGTAGCCTGTCTCGGGAATATATACATGTAGAGCTTTCCAGACAGAATCCCATTTGCCCTTATATTGTGGAAAGATTGTGGTCCAGTATTTTGGATCCTTGTGTTGAACATCAATAGATTTAGATACTAGCAAGCATGTAGTAGGGAGACAGCATGAGGTTTACCACCCACCATTCCCCAAGAGGAGTCCCACTCTTTGTCCCTACCTGTATCTTTCACACCTTTAGGACTTGTAATACCTAATGGTGTAATTGGTACACTTTGAAGGCAAGGGTCCTAGGAATGTGAAAGCACCATAATCTCTGCTGAAGACAAGCATTGTCCTCTTTGAGGAAGTCTCCTAACTTGGAGCCCTTAAGGTGAGGAATCCAGTTACCCAGGATTTGTTTCCCCAATTTTAAAGTTGGGATTGCCTACCACTGGCTAGAAGATACTCTTAGTGTGTTTGAGCGAGAAGAAGGAGCACAACTGAGTGTGAATCTTATCAAAGTGACAATGGGTGAAGGAATGCACCCTTCAGCAATACTTTAGGGGATATGTACAGCATTGCTTCAGGGTTTAACCCGCTTGGAGATCAGTTCCATTTTGAGTGACAGCCAGGCCGGAGTATACCCAACTGAATCTCCGGTTCACCAGGCCCACTCCACCTCAGGTATTTGTTCATATGACTTGCCCAGTAATAAATTCCAAAATGTGGTAGCTCAAACCTCCAAAAGTTTAGATGCAGCCAAGTTTGTGAGACCCTGGTGAAGATTTCCCTCCATATGAATAGGATACAATAGAATGTACTTTTTGAACCATGCCAGGGTACCCACGAGTTCTGCATGCACAGGGGTAAAATAGCCTGGGAGGATGTTTATTTTGATTAAATTAATACACCCCACAAAGATATAGGCAATATCTGCCAGGTCTTGTTGGATTGTTGTCAACAGTGGTTCCAGGTTCAGGTTTCCATCTGGGTTTCTCCCTAGTTAGAAGAGACTTAAATACTTGATCTTGTTGGGGCACCATTGCAACCCTAGTGGTCCAATGTCTATCCTAGAAACTCTGTTGTCCAGGGGAAAACCGTTATTTTGTTCAGGTTTATTTTACAGTTAGACATCTCAATGAACTCCTTATAATTGAGAGGACTACTAGGATCGATTGATTGGGTGCTTTAAATGTAAAAGTATGTCATTGGCATACGAGAAAGCTTGAAATCATGTGGAGCTTATTAGAATACCTTGTACTCCCACCTTACCTTCAGCAGAGTTAATAGGGCTCAAGGTAAATATTAAATAAAAGAGGGAACAAGGGGCACTCCTGGCGAATGCCTGAGGAAAGGAGGAAACATTCTGAGACTACACCATTACAATAGATTCAGGCTTGTGGTCTTTGATATAATGCAGAAACCCAGTCTATAAATTTAGAAGGGAGGCCAAAATTTGACATGGCACTAAAAGAAACTGCCAGTCAACTCAATCAAACACCTTCTCTGCATCCAGGGACATCAGACCTGCTGGTACATCGAGTCCCTGGAGATGGAAGATAGTAGCCAGTTTCCTGAAGTGGTCAGAAGAGTTCCTTCCAGGCATGAACCCCACCTGGTCCTTGTGTGTTAGTCGTGTAACGCCAAGCTAAGTCTGCCTATCAATAGCTTAGCCAGAATCTTGACATCGCAATTAAGCAATGATATAGGTCTGTAGCTAGTGACCTGTTCTGGATCCTTATCTGGCTTGTGCAGCACAATTATAATTGCCTCAAAAGCGTAGGGGTCTATGGGGTTAGCATTAAGAATCAGTCAAATAGCCTCTTTACTGATGGGAAGCTCTTTACAAAACTATAGACCACCAGCCCAGGAGGAAGAAACAGATGGGGAGCTGATGCTAGCCATCCAAGGATGGCAGACAAAGTGAGGTAGTACTGGTTGGAGACTTCAATATTCCAGACGTGGACTGGAGCATCCCAGCAGCAGCATCAACTAGGAGCAGATTTATCCTGGACTCCTTCAGGGTGCCTTCCTCAAGCAACTGGTCATGGAACCAACTCGGCAGAAGGCAATACTGGACCTTGTGCTCACAAACAGGGACAGTGTGATGGGGTAACAGTGGGGAGCACCTGGGGAACAGTGACCACCAGTCACTGTGGTTTGAAATCACAGAAAGAGAAGAACCAAACCACACAAAACAGGTATCCTGGATTTTGGGGAGGCAGACTTTGAGAAATGGGGAGGTACTTGAAAGAGGCATTGAGGGAATGGGGCAGGAATCAGGGGTTGAGGAACAGTGGGCAGTGTTTAAAATGGGGATTACAAGAGCAACAGAATTATGTATTAAGCAGGTTAGCAAGAAGAAAAGGAAGAGGAGACCATTATGGTTTTCCAAAGAGGTAGCAAAGAAAGTGAAAGCCAAAAGATTGCATTCAGGCAATACAAAAGACACAGGCAGAAGGGATAGGGACAAGTACCAGGAGAAGCTAAGGAGGCAGGAGGTCAGTAAGGGAAGCCAAAGCTCAGACAGAAGAACACATTGCAAAATCAGTGGGTAGGGGGACAAAAACTTTACAGGTACATAAGTAAAAAAAAAGGCAAAGGGAGGGATAGTGAGACTGAAGGGGAGGATGGGGGCTGTGTGGAGGATGACAACAGTAAAGCTTACATATTGAACAGGTATTTCTGCTCAGTCTTTACTGAGGAAGAGGAGGGTAATGGGTCTGAACGGAGTACAAGGGTGAGAATGGTGCAGAAATGGACACAAGTCCTTTTACACAGAAAGGGTCCTGAAGGAACTGGAAGTGATAAGAGTTGATAAAGCAATGGGGCCAGATGGGGTGCACTCCAGGGTCCTTAAAGAACTAAGAGGTGGTGGCTGAACCTCTGGCTATCCTGTTTAGCCGATCACTGGAAACAGGAGGTACCCAAAGACTGGAGGATAGCAGATGTAGTCCCTTATACAAAGTGGGAACAAGAGGCGGGGAACTATAGACCAGTCAGCATTACCTCGGTAGTGGGGAAGACCATGGAAGCACTACTGAAGGAGAGATTGGTGGAACATCTGGTTGTCAATGGACTACAGAACCCAAGGCAGCATGGTTTCACCAGGGGAGGTCATGTCAGACCAACCTCATTGAATTTTGACTGGGTGACTAGGGAGGTGGATCAGGGAGGGCAGTGGACATGGCCTATCTGGACTTCAGCAAGGCCTTTGACACTGTGCCACACAGAAGACTATTGCACAAACTCGGGAATATGAGTGTGGGCAGGACAGTAGTGTGGTGGGTAGGTAACTGGCTGGGCGGCACACAGAGGGTGGTGGTAAATGGCTGTCACTCCACAGAGGAAGAGTGACCAGTGGGTACCACAGGGATCAGTGCTGGGACCGGTCCTATTCAATATCTTCATCAGTGACATTGCAAGGACCTAGAAGGCAGAATTTACTGTTCGCTGATAACACAAAGCTCTGTAACAGAGTAGACACACCAGAGGTGTAGACAGAATGAAAAGGACCTGCAGAAACTTGAAGAATGGTCAGGGTTTGGCAGTTGAAATTCAATGCAAGGAAGTGCAAGATAATGCATATGGGGCACAAAAACCCTGGCACAATATATCAGTTGGGGGTGAGGATATAAGTGCACCAAGCAGGAAAAGGAACTTGGGTTATCATCTCTGATGACCTCAAGGTAGGAAACAAGCGTGGCAAGGCAGCAGGTAAAGCAAATAGGGATGCTGGGATGCATAGGCAGGGGCATCACCAGCAGGAAAAGGAGGTCATAATTCCACTATACAAGACACTAGTGAGGCTCCACCTGGATGAGTGTACAGTTCTGGAGACCATACCCACGTAAGGACACATAGACAGGGTAGAGAAGGTTCAGAGGAGGGCAACAAAGATGGTGCATCAATTGCATCACAAGTCCTATGAAGACAGATTAAAGGAACTGAACATGTACTCCCTGGAGGAGAAGAGGAGAGGATATGATAAAGACATACAAGTATCTTACAGGGAAGAACAGGTGCAGGAATACACTATTTTTAAGTGAAAAGATGTTCCAGGACTAGAGGGCATGGGATGAAGTTGGAGGAGGACAATTCAGAGGAAGCGTGAGGAAGAATTTCTTCACAGAATGGCTGGTGGACAAGTGGAACACCCTGTCAGAGGAAGTGGTGGGGGCTGAAACTATCACGGGATTTAAGAATGCATGGGATAGACATAAAGGAATTCTGGAGGTTGGGGTAAGGGGCAACAGGCGTCTTGGAAAAACATAAACTGAACTTACAAGCTCAAATGGGCAGACTGGGTGGGCCATAGGCCCTTATCTGCGACTTACTGTCTATGTATCTATGTAACTTTTATAGAAATTTGGGAGAACCGTCTGGGCCTTGGGCTTTGTCTGAGGTTAGTAATGAGATGACTATGCATGATCTCTTCCTCAGATATAGAGGCTGTCAACTGTTCTCTTGTTGAGTAGGCATTAGGGATGGAAGGGGAATAGAATCTAAATACTCCCGGACTTTCTGCTTGGTCTGGTAAGCTGGCCATGGGACTATAAGTTCCTATAATATTTGTAAATTAAGCCAGCGATATCCTTAGGGAAGAGAAAGAGATCCATCGAATGAGACGAATTCCAAGCACCAGTCTGGAGGTTTCAGCTTTTTTAAGCTTCAATGCAACAGGCCCTGCCTTCTCCCCTTGGTCAATATATATTTCATTCCTGTTTTAAGATGGTGATTGCTCTTTCCTGAGAAGACATGAATATTGATCCCTAAGGCCTAATAAGCATGCATGCTCCACAGTGGACAGATAAAGTGAGTCCTCCAGGTTCTGGATTTCTTTTAGTAAGGATAAACCTTATTCTCCCTCTTCTTTTTCATCCATGAGGCTAACTTAATAAATTCTCCCCGGAGGATACATTTTAGTGCCCCCATTCAAGGTCAAGACATTTGGTGGAGTGCAAATTAAGTTTCATGAAAGATTCGATTTTTGAGACATCTTATCTGTTATGGAAGAATCCATTAGCAACTGGTTATTCAGTTTCACACTGTCTCTTTAGGTGTATCAGTGGAAAAAGTGAGAGAGCAGGTGGAAACGAGTGATCGGATATGACTCCTGAAACCATTTTGGTCTCCATGGAACCTCCCAACAGGGTATGACTCATTAGGAAGTAGTCAATTCTAGCCTGGGTATTGTGTACACTAGACCTGAATGTATACTCCCTGGCTTTAGGGTGGAGGACTCTCCAGGGTTCACATAAGTCCAGATGGTCCACCAGCTCCTGATGGCCCTCTGTGACGGAGTCAACCCCTTCTTTTTGGATTCTGACTGGTCCAGATCTGGGAAAAGGGAGGATTCCAGTCCCTCCAAGAATAATGGGGTAGCTCATGAAAGGGGCTAAAACCTGCAGCAGTTCCATAAAAATCCTGGAGAGTCTACGTTCAGGCCATATATATACTACCGATGACCACAGTAGTCCTTTCCAGATAGCCTTTCACTATAATGCACCGCCCTTTTGAGTCGCTCATCACTTGCTCACAGGTGAATGATATTTTCCTGGCAATTAATAGGACGCCCCCTACTTTAGGTGCTATCACCCACACTAAAGGTCTGACCCACAGATTGATGATTTAGTAGTAACCCTTCCCTCTCCATAAGGTGAATTTCCTGAAGCATGGAGATATCACTTTTTAAGTGCTGCAAATGCCTCAGCACCTGATATCTCTTAGTTTTGTTTCTGGCCCTATGTACATTCCACGTGCAAAACCTTCTAATATTTGCCACTAACCCATTGTGCATGACTGTGTTGCCTAAGATTAGTATACCTACAGTACTGGCAATAACCAAGACACATTTCCCCAGTGCAAAGCCAGAACCCCCACTGCCCAATCCCATACAGATTTTCATCCTTCCCACACTCCTCCTCCAACCCCCCAAAAAATCCTCAAATCTCCCCTAGGAACTTTTGAAAAACCTCCTTAACCCGTAGAACTGCCTACTCCCCAACACTTTTAGTAGATGATGCACTTTCCATTACAGCACCCCTCCCATTTCTCCTCTCCCTCCCCCCTACCCACACTCAAACCATACTGAACCTTATGCAACTGTTCCTCTCAATACCCCTTCCACCCCTATGGCTAGCCTCCCAGTCATGTGTGGAACCTATCAAAGCAGTAGGGTGCTTTCGTTGGGAAGACTATCAGAGAATTAATGGGGCATCAAGCAGAGTCTTCCCTATGGACATGAGGTTCATGGTATACGCCTACTGAAGAACGCAACCTTGGTCAAAGAACATAGGGTCCATATTAGCTGAAGCCTTTTGGAGAAATTCCCATACCTGTCAGGTTCAGGAGGTCCACCCCACCAGGTTGCCTCTTCCTGATTGGCCACTTATTGTAGCAGACTTTGAGTGCCCTTGGGGAGCATAGTCCACAAATCACACTTAGGTGTAAGGAAAATGTCACCTTTAACCCTACAGGCTAGCTGAGCACTGTTCCCCTAAAGAAGAGGGGAAACAAAACACAAAAGAACAAAAACGGGCAAACAGGAAAGGACCCTCTGAATTCTGCCCAAAATAAACATCATACTCCTAGCCCCTATATCTCACTAGATTCCTCCATGTTTTCTATTTTGTGCCCAATATACTAACCAACATTAGCACAGTGATAACAATGAAACCCTCCTCGAGGACTTCTATCCAACATACCCTATTCAACAGTCTCTCCCAACACTTCTATACTCAGAGTGTGTTTGTAGACCTTAATAGTAATTTAATCAGAAATCTAGTAGCAGTCTTTGCCTTGTAAACCACCGGAAACAAACATAAATTGTTCAAAGTGCTGGACAGTCTTGGGCACTTCTGAACTGCCAGTTCTGACAGGGAGAGGTACAATAAAATAAAAAAATAATAAAAGAAGCAAGAACAAAGGAGAGCAATGCTGCTCCTATACAATGATTCCAGTTCTACGTACTCACAACCCCAGTCCTTGTATCAGAATTCAAACCAGTAGGCCCTCCAAGGAATCTTCAACTGTCATGGAATAAATCCGTAATGCCTTCTTAAGGGTCTGCTCTACAATCTTATGGTCTTGAAAGAGCTCCATATTCCATCCATGGATACCTGAAGGATTGCTGGATACATCATTCTGAACAGATGTTAGCTGCCAATAATTTTGTTACCGTGGTGTGGAAAGGTGCTCTTCCTTGGCGGACTGTGGCGGGAGGTTCTGGGCTACTCATATCTCCTTCCCTCCCAAAGCACTTCCTTAATTTCCCACAATTTAGCCAAGAAATGCTGATGTTCTTGGTAGTTTAGAAATTTAAAGATGAATGTTCTGGGTTGAGAGCCAGGTGGGGCGCCAGTTGAGCCTTTTCCAAACTAAAGGAAGCACTGTGCAGTGCTCCTATTTGACAAGTTCTGACTATAGTAAAACTTTTATACTTCAGATTGACACCTCAGATGTGGGTATTGGGGCAGTACTGAGCCAGACATCCTGGGAAGGGAGCGACCACCTCATAGCCTACCTGAGTAAAAACTTACTTCCCAGGGAGCAATCATACCCACGGTGGAAAAGGAACATCTTGCCATAGTGTGAGCCCTTAAGTTGGAGCCATACTTGTATGGGCAGCATTTTGTGGTGCAGACTGAACACAACCCCAAGTTTGGCTGGCCTAGATGGAGAAAACAATGGTTGATTACTAAAATGGAGTCTTGCTTTGCAAGGATATGATATGACCATTCTACATAGGACTGGAGTGACCAATCTGAACTCAGATGGGCTGTCTAGGGTCTGTGAGGAGGAACTGATTTGGGAAGCTCATCCCATGTAGGGGATAACTCCCCAAATTCAGTCTAGGTGGGGAGGAATTGTGACGTAGACAGCCAGTTCTGAGTGCTGTATCATTTTTTATAAATATAAAAATGGGTTATGGACTGTCTGTCCTGAGAGATGCTGAATCAGCATGTGGAACTGACACATCAAAACCCCGGGGATAAGTTCAAAGGACAGGACATAGCTAAACTGCAGATATCCGAGGTGCAATTATCTTGTCAATTTGCTTTGATTCCAGGAAATAAAATTAGCCATTCATGACATCTTCAGAAATCCTTTGATCTGCACTAGATGTTCTGAGAAAGGGACACTGGCCAGTGTTATAAATAACCTCCCAGGAAGCCACCTCATTTCATCAAAGAGACATTTGATGTGTAGAGACCAGGTCCCAGACAGAATTAAGAGTCAAATATACATTTGCATGGAATATACATTGACTTACATCAAAGAGACCTTTGATTTCTCAAGAAAAGCAGATCACAGACTGGTTTCGACTAGTTACATAGAGGCAATTTATTATGTCATCTCTTATTTTTAAATACATTAGTAGGTCATAATGTGTTATAAAATATAGATTTTTATACACCTAGGCATAGTTTGGTGACCTCAGAGAAGGCCGTCTCAGGACTGGTTTTAAACCACTGAGTAAACCTTAAGACACACATTTTATATTCCTGACTGAGAGAGAGGAACATCAAAGCACTGAAAAGATTTAGAAGTAAGGACCTTAGACAAGATTAGTCTGAGTGTTATTATTGGTAGGAATCTGCACTTTTAACTTGTTTGTTTTAAGGCTGTTTGTGTTGGGATATTTTGTTCTGTAATATTTTCTGTTTTCCTATTTTAAAATAAAAATAAAGATATATATTTAAATGGAAACTGCCTGGTTTACCTTGAAATTTATTTTTATTTAAGTGAAGCTTTTAAAGGTTATAGTTAACACTGTGTATGAGCTTATTGTTATACCAAACTGGGAAACGGATAGAGCTCTAAGGGTTCATTTGTAGACCTGGTTAGGTGCCCGTGAGCAAAGACATCTGGCCCCCAAAGACAGAACTATCTGAGCCTAATAATTGGGTATGCTAACAAGAGGATATCAGTTTGAATCCTCCAGAACTTTAGACTAAGGTGACTAGAACCCACAAAACAGACAAGAGGGTTACCTTGTACTGTTAACTGTCCACAAATCATACACTCAGTGGTTGGCACTTTGGAAGTAGAGGGCTGACCGGCTGAGGGAAATTGTGACAGATTGGTTGGCAGTGGTGGCATATAAAGTTTGGTGGTATAAGCTTTATTGTACAGTGTGCCAGCTTGAGACCGTTCAGCTCACTTGGAAAAAGAAAGGCAGTGTTTTATTTCAAAAGGAAACAGAACTATATCCCTTGGCTTACAGTCAAGTTCCTACCCATTTGTTTTCTAAAGTGCCAGTCAGGAAAGGTGGCATCCAACTACAGCAGGCAGACTGTAGAACACTTAAAACAGTTGTGCGAGGACAGAGGAGTCCTGTTTGAGGTGACAGCCAAAAGCATAACCTCATAGAGGCCCTGATGGCAGCAGATACCCAGAGCTGCGAGTCACAGACTGTGACTGAAAGGGACCAGACCTTGAGTGTGGCAGGACTAGTTGCCAGTGAGGGGTCCCGAGCCGATGAGGAAGACAGCAGGGCCACTGTCAGTGAAAGGCCACAGCAGCAGGGGAAGGTCACCAGTATCCTGAATCCAGAGGTACTCAGGCTACAAATTTAGTTGCGAGGATGGAACTGGTGGCAGAGCATGAACAGAGGGAGGCGGACCGTGAGGCAGAGCGACAACAGAGGGAGGTAGACCGTGAGGAGCGTGAGTGCCAGCAAGCTGCAGAGGAGAAGAGAGATGAGCATGCAGAGAGGCAGAGAGAAGAGAGAGGAGCACCAGTGGCAACATGAACTGAGAAGCTACGACTCCAACCAGTGGCACCAGGGCAAGTAAGTGGTTTGGGTTTAACTGGGACTGCAGGACTGGGTTACAAATTGGACTCCAAATTAATAGCAGAATTTAAGGAAGGAGGACATGGATGTCTTTTAAATTCTTTTGAAAAGTTTGTATTCAGGCTAAAATTCCTAGAGAGTCCTGAGCTTTCAGCTATCCCGCTACTAACGGAAAGCTCGGGATGCATTGGGTCAAATGAACAATGAGGACAGTGATGATTACAGCAAGTTAAAAGTTGCACTGTTAAAAGTTTTAATTAACTGCTGAATCATACAGAGCTAAATTCCATAAGCTCAGGAGAAGCCCTGATATGAGTTATGAGGAGCTAGCCACGAAACAACGTCAATTTTAAAACATTGGTGGGAAGGAATTGAGGCAAACTCTGTTGATAAAATTGAAAATGTGATTTTAAAAGAACAGTTTTATTGGGCATGCACAGCACAGCTAAAACCTGGATGGAGGACTGAGATCCAAAAACAGTGCAAGAGGCTACTGAACTCTCGGACCAATATGCCAAGAGCAGACCTGCTCTGAGAATGAATGGGGCAGGCATGGCAGTGCAGAAAGGAAAAGCATGCCTTCAAGGCAGCTGAAACCCTCACTCCACCGAAACCAGATAGCCCCAGGTTTCAACAAAAGATTTAGAAGTAAGAAATGCATGTTGACTGTGTAAGGAAACTGGGCATATTACAGACAGTGCCCCAAAAGGTGAGCCATAATACACAACAGGGTGCTAGAAAAGAAGTGGGTTGTTTGTGTGTCCCTGGGAGCATGCCAGTGAACATGAGGGAGCACATGCACCCAGTCATAGTAAATGGTGTACAGACACAGGGGTTAAGGGACACAGAGGTATCCCTGACATTGGTAAAGGGGATCTGGTACAGCCTGGTCAGCTTATACCCAATAAATATGTAACTGTACATGGGTTTACTGGTGAAGAAAACATTGCTACTCACTAGTGTTCTCCTGGACTGGGGTGAAACAGGAGGAACTGTGCAACAGGTGGCTGTAGCCAACACATTAGCAGTGGATGTGATCCTGGGTAACATTCTCCAGCAGGGGTGGTATGTGCAGTTACTCATGAGTGAAGTGGCAAGGGAAAACAGTAGTTCCCTGAACCCCACAGAAACCAGTGTGAAACCACTGAGATGCTGGTTCCCAGCCTGTGTCTCCAGATGGAGACTGATAAAAGGGCATAGAAATTTCCCAGTAGCAAGTAACCACACAGCTATAGAGGTTTACTCCAAGAGGGAGGGTGACCCCTTGTCAGAGGGTTGGGATTGACAGTGACCCTGAGGGACATGCGCTAGTGCTAGGGACCCTAGTTTAGCGACTGAAGGGACCTGTCCCATGCCTGGGACTTGATGAGGGGTTTGCAGCTGCTCAGAAGAGTGACCCTAGTTTAGAGAAGTTGAGGGCTTGGGCAGACTCGGAGGGCACACAGGGAGGTGACAACAGACAGAAGATTTATTGGGAAAATAGACATGTATACACAGGCAGTACAGACAGAGGGAGGGATGCTGGGCAGGCAGCTTATTGTTCCTCAGGGTTATTGTGTGAGCAGTTGCTCAAGGTTGCCCATGATATTCCCTTATCTGGTTATCTGGAATCACACAAACTACACAGTGGTTGGCCCAGAATTTCTACTGGCCTAACTTCACCGCAGGTGAAGGATGATTGCAAGTCTTGTCACGGTGCCAAGAATAGGGAAGGCGGCAAGAAAACCCAAGCCGCCCTGATTCCTTGCCCATAGTGGAGGAGCCATTCCAGAGGGTGGGAATGGATATTGTAGTGCCTTTAAATACCCTCAGCTCCTCAGGAAGAGATTCATCCTGACTGTGGTGGATTATGCCACCTGGTACCCAGAGGCAGTCACCCTATCTTCTCTGAGGACAGACAAAGTGGCAGATGCCCTACTTTGGATTTTCTCCCGTGTTGGATTTCCACAGGAGGTAATCACCGATCGAGGGGTTCCTTCATGTCGGACCTGATGAAATGTTTATGGGAGAAGTGTGGGGTGGTGCAGAGATGCATGATACTGTATCACCCACAAACCAATGGACTTGTGGAATGATTCAATGGTACCCAAAAGTTAATCCTCCGGGTGTTTGCTGAACAGCATGGGAGGGACTGGGAGAAATACCTTCCCCACCTATTGATTGCATACAGGGAGGTGCCCAAGAGTCAACAGGATTTTCCCCTTCGAACTCTTATATGGATGCCGGGTACATGGGCCCTAGACTTGATCTGGGAGGACTGGGAAGGCAAGCACGCCCCAGGGAACTCCCATTGTGGATTATGTCCTTGGGTTTATGGAGAGGCTGAAGGAGCTTATGGGGACAGCCCAGAGCAACCTGGCAGCTGCCCAACAGAAACAAAAGGTATGATATGGCCGCAGAGCTAGAGCTTGCTCATACATGGTGGGTCAGGAAGTCATGGTCCTTATTCCGGTCTGGAAAGACAAGCTGCAAGCTGAATGGGCAGGACTGCACAAAGTGGTTAAATGATGTGAACTACATTGTGGAGTTATCTGACCGTGAACAGACAGAAAGGATGTATCATGTCAACATGATGAAGCCATATGCAAATAGGGCTGACATGGTGTTCTCAGTGTCTAGTCATGGAGAGGGAATGGACGAAGAGACCCCTTCTGGACTTGCTGGAAGAGAGTAAGGGGAGTCCTCTGTGGAGGCAGTAAAATTGTCTCCCCAGCTGACCCCAGGCCAGGTCCAGAAAGTAAGGAGGTTTTAGCAGACTTTCCCCTTGTTTAGCGTAAGCCTGGACTAAGCCCCTTAGTGACCACGATGTGGAGACAGGGACACAGACACCCATACGGGACAGCATATTGGGTGTCAGAGCTGTCCAAAAGGACATTAGGAGGAAGTGGAGGAGATGCTGGATTTGGGGTAATCCAGAGATCCCATAGTCCCTGGCCTCATCCTTAGTTCTTGTACCCAAGCCAGATGGCTCGACTCTTTCTGTGTAGACTATCATGGACTGAATGCAGTCATGAAGTCAGATGCCCACCGATGCTCCAGATGGACGCAACTCCTGGACAAGTTGGGAGGTGACCTACCTATGACCATTGACCTGACAAGGGGTATTGGCAGGTAGGGTTGACGGACACAGCTAGGAAGAGGTCAGCCTTCATCACTCCGATAGGCCTATTTGAGTTCAAAGTAATGCCTTCGAATGAAGAACGCCTGCTACTTTCCAAGGTTGGTGAACCAGGTGTTAAATGGTGTTGAGGAGTATGCCATGGTGTACCTGGATGACACTGCCATCTTTAGTACCAGCTGGGAGGAACACCAATCCCACCTTAGGGAAGTGCTGGACAGGATACAGAGGGCCGGGCTCTGTCAAAGCTGAAAAGTGCCAGGTGGCCATGGGAGAAGTGGCATACCTCGGGCATGTGGTAGGCCAGGGACAGCTCCGTCCTAACCAAATAAAGATAGAGGTAATCCAGACATGGCCCAGACCAGAAACTCAGAAGCAGGTCAGGAGTCTTCTTGGGACAGAAGGGTACTATAGAAAATTTGCACCCAATTACAGTGCCCTGGCTGCTCCCCTATCTGACTTGACATAGAAAAGGATACTCAAGAAAATTACCTGGAGCCCAGCCTGTGAGGAAACCTTTTCCAAACTAAAGGAGGCACTGTGCAGTGCTCCTGTTTTGACAAGTTCTGACTATAGTAAAATTTATAGCTCAGACTGATGCCTCAGACATGGGTATTGGGGCAGTACTGAGCTAGACATCCTGGGAAGGGCGACCACCCATAGCCTACCTGAGTAAAAACTTACTTCCCAGGGAGCAGTCATACCACACAGTGGAAAAGTGGCGTCTTGACATAGTGTGGGCCCTTAAGAAATTGGAGCCATACTTGTATGGGCAGCATTTGGTGGTGCAGACTGACCACAACCCCCAAGTTTGGCTGGCGCAGATGGGGAAAAACAATGGTCGATTACTAAGATGGAGTCTTGCTTTGCAAGGATATGATATGACCATTCTACATAGAACTGCAGCGACCAATCTGAACTCAGATGGGCTGTCTAGGGTCTGTGAGGAGTGAACTGATTTGGGAAGCTCATCCAATGTGAGGATAACTCCCCCAAATTCAGTCTAGGTGGGGAGGAATTGTGGCGTAGGCAGCCAGTTCTGAGTGCTGTATCATTTTTGTAAATATAAAAAATGGATTATGGACTGTCTGTCCTGAGAGATGCTGAAACAGCATGTGGAACTGACACATCAAAACCCCCAGGGATAAGTTCAAAAGACAGGACATAGCTAAACTGCAGATATCTGAGGTGCAATTATCTTGTCAATTTGCTTTGATTCCAGGAAATAAAATTAGCCATTCATGGCGTCCTCAGGAAATCCTTTGATCTGCACTAGATGTCCTGAAAAGGGACACTGGTCAGTGTTATGAATAACCTCCCAGGAAGCCAGTTCATTTCATCAAAGAGACCTTTGATGTCTAGAGACCAGGTCCCAGATGGAATTAAAGTCAAATATACATTTGAGTGGAATATACAGTGACTTACATCAAAGAGACCTTTGATGTCTAGGGAAAAAGATCACAGACTGGTTTCAACTAGTTACATAGAAGCGATTTATTATGTCATCTCTTATTTTTTTTAAATACCTTAGTAGGCCATCATGTGTTATAAAATATAGATTTTTATACACCTAGGCATAGTTGGTGACCTCAGAGAGAGAAGGATGGCTCAGGACTGGCTTTAAACCCACTGAGCAAACCTTAAGACACACACTTTCATATTCCTGACTAAGAGAAGAGGAACATCAAACCACTAAAAAGATTAAAGTAAGGACCTTAGACAAGATTAGTCTGAGTGTTATTATTGGTAGGAATCTGCACTTTTAACCTGTTTGTTTTAAGGCTGTATATGTTGGGATATTTTGTCCTGTAATATTTTCTGTTTTCCTATTTTAAAGTAAAGATATATATTTTAAACCAGAAACTGCCTGATTTACCTTGAAATTTCTTTTTATTTAAGTGAAGCTTTTAAAGGTTATAGTTAACACTGTGTATGAGCTTATTGTTATACCAAACTTGGAAATGGATAGAGTTCTAAGGGTTCATTTGTAGACCTGGTTAGGTGCCTGTAGGTAAAGATATCTGGCCCCAGGCAAAATTATCTGAGCCTAATAATTGAGTACACTAACAAGAGGTTATCAGTTTGAATCCTCCAGAACTTGAGACTAAGGTGACTCGAACCCACAAAACAGACAAGAGGTTACCTTGTACTGTTAACTGTCCACAAATCATACACTCAGTGGTTGGCACTTTGGGAATAGAGGTTGACCGGCTCAGCGAATTTGTGACACAGGTCTCAAGGCGCGATGTGCCCACTCAGTAATGTAGACAGACCCAAAGGGTGAGGTCCAGCCAACTTTTCTACAAATTTTTGTGCAAAGACCACTCGTTGTTTCCTTCTTCCTTATCTGGTAGCCCTATGACTACCATTATTGCTGTGGCTTCTTCCTTCCAGATCCTCTATCTTTGCCTCTAACTTCTGGATCTTTCGTCTGGTCTCTATCATGGCGAGGTAATCTTGTCTAGCCTGCATTCTGCCGAGATCACCCAGGCCTCACAATCACTGATGCACCTGGACAGGTCTTCCACAGTGGAGGAAATGCCCTTGACATCATCTTTCAGTGAGTGCATTTCTTCTCTGAAGGTGCAAAATTCCTCTAAAATCTATCCAGCATGGCGGTACTTGATCCTGTGGGCCTGCAGAGATTTTGCCAGCCGAGCCTGCCTGCATCTTCACTTTTTGGGGCCTTCTCTGGCGTGTTGGGTGGAGTATGCGTGGGAGGGCAGCTGCATCTGTGCCTCCATACTTGGCAGATTGTGCCCAAAATCACTGAGTACATTCCTGGCTAGTACTTTTACACGATAGCTGAGAAAAATCTGCTGTAATTAACAGTTTTTAAGTTATTTTTGTGGGTAGAAAAGGAGAGGTAAGCAGGAGCTTGTGCTCGAGCTGCTGTTCCAAACACTGCATCCGTGATCTCTGTCAACTTGATAAATATTTATCTCATGGGGAAGTAATAAGGCTATGGATCTGGGGTGCCTCAGCAATGTCCACAGAATGTCCATACATCCTGGTTTCACAGTGTCTATATCCAGTGGGGCATCATGCTGATGACCCCTTTTCTAGGCAACATACACTTCACTTCTTCGCATTTCACTTGACCATCAGTCGTGCTTATTCTCCCCTGTGCAGTTTCAAACCGGCTCCCATGCTGACTATTCCGTCTTTCTCTGAGGGGTGTGAGCAGGATCCTAACAGTGGGGGGCACGTGCCCCATCGGTGACTTCAGCCAGAAAGGGGTCAAGGGGTTAACCCAGAAAAATTTGAAGTATTTGGTGCCAAATGGTGCATTTAGAAGCTTTTCTATGATATCTGCAGCAAAATAAGCATAGGAATTGTATAGATGAAACCCTGAAATACACAGCAGGTCACCTGAAGTAGAGAACTAGAACATCGCCCATCAGTGACTTCAGCCAAAAGTGGGCTTTGGGGAGTTGCCCCGGAAGAAGTTTTGAAGAATCTGGTGCCATATAGAACCAGAACACACTTGCTTTACTGTCTTTGTCTGAGAACCAAGTCCTCACAGACACAAACAGAAAATATATTAACAACCCCCCACCAAAGCCAAATTGTGCTTGGGCATGGGGTGGTATATACCACTGCAAGAAATTTTGAAGAACTAGGTGCCAAATGGTGCATTTTAGAATAGAAGTATTTTCTATGAACTCTGCAGTAAGACAAACATAGTGATTGTGTAGATGAAATCCTGAAATACAAAGCAGGTCACCTGAACCAGGGAGCCAGAAGACACATGGCTTAGTTCCTTAATCTGAGAACCAAGTGCTCACAAACACAGACAGATTAAATGTTTTCCCAAACCAAATGGTGTATGGGGCTGGGCATGGGGTGGTATTTACCTGCAAGAAATTATAAAGAGTTAAAATAAGTGGCAAATTGTGCATTTTAGAACCATTTGCTATGAAATTTTGCTACAAGACAACACAGGGATTTTGTAGTTGAAACATTGACAAACACAGCAGGTGACTAAGTTAAACCCAGAATTTCGGTGCTGGAACCTGACATAAATACACAGCACGTGACCTTGAAGTACCAGGGAACATACTGATTGCCTTAGTCTCAGAAATATCTGCACAGAAAGACAGAAGGATATGATGGCTGGCTTCAATGTGTTCAAAAGCCCACTGTTCCACTGTTCCTCCACTCCCTCCCACCCACTGACTCTGACCAATAGTTTGGGCACACTTCTGACCAGGGCAGCCACCAATCCCCCTTCACACACAGCCAGCTCACCCCCTACACACGGCCCACCTCATGCATGGCCAGCTCCCCCTACTAATGTGCCCCACATGGCCACACTTACACATGGCCAAACTCAGCTCCCCTCCCAATCCATGTGAATGCTCTGAGCCCTCTATGCCAGCTTCTACCCAGCTGTCCTTACTTGATTCATGAACCTGGGTTGTGATCATGCCAGTGTGGCCAACCACCACTTGGAGTGATGGATCCAGCTTATTCAACATCTCAAAGAGAAGCCATGACAGAATTAAAGAACCCTCCTATGCAAACATACCAGAAATGGCACACTGACCAAAGCATCATTTTATAAAACCCAAACCTTGCAATTGCTAGCTGCAGTTCTGCATATGCAGGCTCATGCCCAATGATGTTCCTTCCAGAAAGATTTCATTTTTTAATGGGAGGGCTTGTCTGAGGTTCAATGTGGGAATAGCTCTCCCATAACCTCTACATAAGCCCTCCGCTAACAACCTCCCTTGCTTAGGGAGTGTTTTCTCTGGGCTTCCTGCATGGCTTGTGTGGCTTTGCTGCATTTGCTAATGCTGCTCTTTCTTTTCTTGCCTTCTGTCCTCCCACCTTCCTCTGGTTTGTTTGTCTCCTGCTGTCTGCTCTAGTGCTTTCTCTCATGGGGCCATTCTCATTCCTGTGTGCTTCCTCTGCTGTTGTTTTTTGGGGTCTTTTCACCCAGTGTTCAGTTCCGCTTCTTCCTCCACCTGCAAACATCCCCAACTCCTCTCTCATCCGGGCGCTTCGCTTCCCCCTACCATTGCAAGCCCAATTCCTGCTCATTCCTGCAGGCATCTTGTGCTCCTCCTCAACTCCCCAGCTCGGCTCTATGCCATTTCTCCTCCTGCTTCTTTCATGTTCCCAGGACCACGCCACCTCAGGCCTACATACTACTCGACCTCCGTCAGTAAGTACCTTTCCTCCATTTGTTAGGATCCCTGCTGTTACATTTAATTGAGTTGTTCCTCACTGACTCTGGCTCACTTGTATCAGCTCCCTTCCACCTTCTTGCTCCCTCTGTCCTTTTACAGACTGCTAACCGGCACTCCAGTTGGATCCCTGTCGCCCTTTCTGTGGTGCTACCTCTCCTACAGTATGTACTTATCTTAGCACTCTACACAACTCAATACCTGCATGTCTTGCTTATTCTGGATCTTCCATAGCACCCTGGTATCAGATTGGTTTTCAGTTTGTTTTAAACCAATTCCATGGCTCTGGGTTCCTATATGACTCCTGCTCATTACTGCAGTTCTGTATGCCTGCTCTTTAAACCTTTTCACCATATAACAGTGCAAGAAAATTGTGCTAGCAGCTATATATTTAAGGAAATCAATTTGTGGTGTTTTGATTGACCAGTAGCAGTACAAGTTCCACTCAAGCAGAAATTCTGCATTATGGATAGCAATGCAGTGTACTTGCAGTGCTACCATTCCAAGGCCTCAACACTGAACTTCACCATATTGCAGCTTGTGCCATTCAGTCACCTTCTCCAGACTCCGTCTCGAGACCTCAGTTATCTGCCAAGGCTGTGTTCAGCGGTGGACCTCAGCAGCCCAATTGCACTTCAACTGTGGCACATTGCTTTATCCACACATCATGCATTCAGCATCCAATTTTACCCACTTCTCTCCTTGCTCTATGCTCCAGAGCACTTCCTGCTTATGCCATTGTCTTATGTGTTTACCAGTCCTATGATCTGTGTTTCTGTCTACTACCAATTTTATTGTACCTACCTTCTCATAGCTCTCTACCATATTATTCCAAATATGTTTCTTTACCACATCTCATCTCTCATGCAGCAGTGTTGAGCATTGGCCAGCCCATACCAGCAGTATTCTGGACTCCATCCCTAACACGCACCTTCTGAGGTGCTGAGTGAAGAATGAGCCTGTCTACCAGGGATGGGATTCTGTTTCAATCACTACCACCAAGGATGGGAGCCATCTCTACAGTCTACTGAGTCATACCATACCTTCTCTACCTCATACCAGTTGCTGCTTCCCTTGGGAACAGAACTACCTTTACTTACTAACTCGACATCCTCCATCCCAAACTCTGCTTGCAGCATCAAGTGCAGGCTAGCTTTTCCCCGACTACCAGGGATGGGAGTCATGTCTGCCATCTCGAAATGTTATCATACCATCTCCATCTCTTACCAGTTGCTGCTTCCTTCGGGAACCGAACTACCTTCTGTTTACCAACTCAATATCCTCCGTCTCTAACTCTGCTTGGCAGCATCGTGTGCAGGTTAGCTTGACATGACTACTGGGGATGGGAGCCATGTCTTCAATCTACAGACTTATACTATGCCTCTCTAACTATGCCAGTTGCTGCTTTCCTTGGGAATGGAACTATCACTCTCTGTGTACCCTCATTTTACTTCTGCTGGTTCTGGTCACCACCATTCATCTACCGTCCCTGACAGTTGCCTGAGTCTCCAGTCTACTGCTTCATCTTACATGTTCTCAGCCTGATACCCAGCTGCCGCTCCTTCTCAGAAACAGGCCTTTGCCCATCTTGCTTCTCCATCTTATCTCATCTGCAGCCTAGATGACTTCCTTTGCTGGGAGCCTGACTCTAATAAGGACCAACTTCACTGTTTGCATCTGCACCGATGCGGATTGCCAATTTCATTCTGGAACAGGACTTCTCCAACGAGTTTTCTCATCATTCACATTCCCTAGCGAATCCAGCCTGGATCATCTTGCCTCAAATGACTCATCTGGGCCATGTTCTTCTGTTTCTCTGCTTCACATGTGTTTTCTTCACCTGCTGCCTGATGTCACAACCTTCCTGGACTAGGACCTCTTCCTGCTGAGCGGTCTCCAATTCTCCTCACTGCAGTTGTTCTTCCAGCCTCACAAGTCAAGCAATGCAGAGACTACCTATTCTGGTCCAGGGCCTAGCTTTCATCGCTGTGTCCACTGTCTATTTCTCTCTCTCCACTGCAGGTTGCTGCTTCCCTTCAGAACAGGGACATTTTCAATCCTCTTGCTTTCCACCTCTCAGCTCTGCCTGTGACTTTGACTGTGGAACCAGGACCTCATCGATCATCTTGCCTCCATCCTACTGATTTGCCACTTCCCTTCCATTGCTGGACCCTTCTGCTTTGAATGATTCCACTCACCATCAAGTTCTTCCTTGGATCTTCGTTCCTTAGCCAATTTGGCCTTCCCTCATCACATGGATCCTGCTGACTTGTTTAATCCTCTCTCACTCCAGGTCAACTGACTCATTGATTTCCTTGCTCAGGTCCCCCATTTGGCTGCTGTATGAACTAGTTTTATTTTACAGATTTGGAACCTCGTCCTTCGTTGTTCCAGTACCTTCCAGCATTTTCTCTGGTTGCTTCCAGCCTCTACCAGATGTGGAACTCCTGTTGCTCATTGTGCTTGGCTTGGCTCCTTGGCCTCCTTAGATCATCATCCCATACCTTCCTTCAGCATTCTCTGCATTTCGCTGCTGTTCACCATGGAACTGATGTTGTCCTGCTCCTTCCTGCTCTGGATGTCATCCAGCTTCGCCTGGCCCATAGTTTCCTCTGCTTCTTCCTTCAGTTGCTCAGGATCTGCTCTGTACTTCCTTCCCATTTGAATGACTGCCTTCTCCTCTTACGCCTTGCTGGCTCGGGGCTTCGTACAGTTTGCTGTGGCTCTTTTAGGTTTTGTACCTCATTTCCGACCAAGACTCTAACAAGTCATCTGCTTTTTCATCTGATCCATCCCCTACTTCTACTCCTGCCCTTCTCACAGTACCTTCCACTTCTCATTCGATCATTTATTCATTACTCTGGGTAATACTTCTGCCAACATAATATTTCTTGGCTCACATGCCTCATAAACTCTTACATTATCATAGAAGTCTCACACTGCTCATTCAGTTCTTCACAATCATTAATGGAATCTCATTCGCCTGGACATTAAGAAGATCTCCTTCGACTATATTGGATATGCCCTCAATTCCTGTTCTTCCAATCACCATGACTCCTCAGATTCCACGTCTCATTGGCCATCCTGATACATGGAAAGGACTCAAATCCTTCTGTTCTATTCAGACTTCATAATCAGTATAAACTTCTATAGATACTGTGTAACCCTAGGGGCACTACCCTTGAGGGCTACTACCCTGTCTGCACCCTCTGAGGCAGGTAAGGGCCCAGATCCATGGACGGGTGCCTCCACCCAGAGGTCGGGGTTAGTCCAAGTAAGACTACCTTGGTCACAGCCCTCTGGGCTACTGAACCCCCTTTTGTCCCACTAGTGACTCACACTGCGTGCCAACAATTCTCTTCACTAATACACTTACCCACAGCCGATATAGTTCAGCTCACTCCAGAGACCCCTGTAAGTAAGATACAGTTATATCCCAGTCCCCATGCAGTAACTCATCCAAAGTGTACAAACCAGCCAGGGTATAGTTACAACACAGCAATCTGATTTATTAGAAGGGTGATAACGGGGGGATCAGGATAATTGGCTTACACTATGACTATGTACTTATGGCTCTGTGCACAGGCCTAACCCTACAAGTTACTGTCCCTGGGTACCCAAGCCCTAATGGCTAGTCCAAACATGGCAGCTGGTAGGGCCCTTTCACACACAGAAGAAAGAAGAATTGATTTTTACAGTCAGCAATACAGTACTTCCATTTGAATCCACTGTTGTAATTCAGCAGGGAGCTACCCTGTATTAGTACTCACAACCTCCAGACAAGATAGGGTCCTCCAACGTCAGCAGGGCTGCTCTGAACTTCACAGACCTCTTCACACATTTATAGGGTAATCTCTGAACAGGCAAAGTCCTTTAATGACAGCAGGATTAACTTGGCTCACAAGCCTCCTTGCACATTTATATGGTTATCTCAAAAACAAGGCAAAGTCATTTACTAGTAGCAGGACTACTTGAGCTCCAAAAGCCTCCTCACACATTTATATGGTTATCTCAAACAAGGCAAAGTCCTTCACTGGCAGCAGGATTAACTTGAGCTCACAAGCCTCCTCGCACATTTATATGGTTATCTCAAACAAGGCGAAAGTCCTTCACTGGCAGCAGGATTAACTTGAGCTCTCAAGCCTCCTCGCACATTTATATGGTTATCTCAAACAAGGCAAAGTCCTTCACTGGCAGCAGGATTAACTTGAGCTCACAAGCCTCCTTGCACATTTATATGGTTATCTCAAACAAGGCAAAGCAGAGGGATACCTCACCAGGCAACAGCTCCTAGGCTCTCCAAGTTCCACAGTCTCCTAAACTCAGCAAACAACAGCTTCTTCACTTTTCCTTGGACCGAGTGTGGTTTAACAGATCCTCTAGTCCTTCAACAGGTTAAGCCTGATGGGTAGCGTTACAGTACTCAGCCTTCTCTGACCGCCCGCCGATGGATTTAGCCTGCTGGAGCACGCGAGCAGGAGATTCAGCGGCCAGTTTAGGCCTTCACGAGCTTCCATGCGAACACTCTCCAGCGCGGGAGCACACAGATCCTCTCCTTCCTCAGCCACTTTCACTCTGGCCCCTACAGCTTGGGCACTCCTCTCCAGTCGGACACGACCCGATCCGATTGACTGGTTGAGCCTGCCAGTCACTTTCTCCAGTGTTCAGTGGGGCAGAAAGGCGCCATAGCCCATAATACCTTTCCCAAAACAAACAGCTCTTCTACTGGTCAGTCAACTCTGTGGATTCCAAGGTACTGATTGGTCCAATTTCACAGTTCGGGACCAAAATGGAGGAAGCAATCGAAACTCTCTGTGCTGCAAAGCAAGGCAGGTTAGAACATCTACATTATCATTATTTTCACAGCTTATTTTAAGCTACCACCTACATCCTTTATCAGAGCTCCCCTGCACTATTAGCGATGGCAGAAGGGCGCTACTCAGCAACCAGGTGGGAGTCGAGCATGACAACACTCAAACCCCTCCCATTTTAACTAATCCCAACTGCAACAGGCAGCCCTTATAGGGACAGTATACTGGGGCCTTAAAAAGCACTCAGCGGACCCCCCCTTCCGGTGACTTTATGCCGACTACCAACCAGGCATAGGGCACATTAGGAACCCCCCATTTGCAAGGGTTACACCCTCAGCCTGGAAAAGCTTGGCGTCCATGCCAAGTAATCACCCTTGAGGCAAAGTAGGTGAACATCCCAAGTAACACCATATCACATTTTACCTTACATACATAAATATTAGATCTACAATGCACTATAGTGTACACATCATACATATAAAATATTACACTTTTAACTCAGGTCATAGGGCCCTACTGTGACCCGGGACTGAGGACTCCCTCTTCTGTGAGCTACTAACTGGTCCCCGGGGCAGGGGTGCCACCTCAAAAAGCATTACTAATAGTCTGGAGTTATCCCCAAGGCTAACTTAGGCAAAGAACTTGGGGACACATACACCTGTGGACCACATTTGAGGGCAGGTCCACTGGCTGACCCAGAGATTCATAAGCTTAACTTTATTACTGGCCGAATTTGTCGGCCGGATCATCTAGGGGGTCTCAAGAGTTCTGAACAGGCCCTAGCTCACTCCCATGTCTGGGACATTAGCAGGAATCCCTTCAATGGGATCAGGCTCAGTACTCATAATACCATCAGGGCTTGACCTTCTATCCCTGAACCCACCCCACTGGGCTCATATAGGGGTTGTCTAGTTACTAAGAGGAACCATCAGGGCATTCAAAATATTCTTCCGGTTCTGGCCTATCACTGGCTTGTTCCCCACCCACCTCACTCTCTTCTTCTGAAAAATCAGATAGTTCAACCAGGCCAGACAGTTCAGCCGGGCTTATGGACTCAGCCCCTTGTGTTTGTCTCCTACCCCATTCATCTTCTGGAGGCATTTCCTCCGGGGACAAAGTAGAGGCTCAATCAACTCAGATGGGCCAGCTTCAGTTCCTGAGTTAACAAGGGATTGCCCGAAACAATTGACTTAGTTCATAAGAGGATAGTATTCAATAACATCTTTGCTGTCTTCTGACACTGAGTGTTGACCATCTCCTTCTGCAGGAGGGTTGGACAAGGTTCCTTGGTGGACTTGTTGAAGGCTCCACCGGCTGTTCCTCTCTTAGTAACAGATCTAGTCACGGGCTTGGAAGGGTGGTAGAAGAAGGTTCAGCTTCAATCAAGATCTGCCCAATTGGCGGCAGATGATTTCTGTGTATAGCTTTCACATCTTTTGAATTGTTTTCAGGCGCACTTTATGCACAGGTAGGTCTGCCAGCTGTCCACAACAATATGAGAGGTGATGCCATCTGTCGACAATCTTATGTTTGCCATGCAGTCCCAGATTTCTCAACAACTCTATCCCTTCTCTCAACTCTACTGTCTTCACTTTTGTCATATCTCTCCTTGTTAGCCAGGTTTCATTTAGCAGCCATGGTCTGGGCCAGTTGGTAAGCATGGTTTAATTGAGCCTTTAATTTCTGTACGTACTGTAGATGGTTTCTGCTCGCACCCCATCGGAAACCCCAAAACACATCCACTGGCAATCTAGCCTCTCTTCCAAACATCAGTCGATGGGGAAAACCCTGTGGCATCACTTTTCGATACAATTGTAGGCGTGAACTAAAGTGCTAATCTGTTGGCTCCATCTCGATTTATCTTTTGATTGTAAGGTGCCCAGCATGTCAAGCAATGTCACGTTAAACCTTTCAGGCTGAGGGTCTCCCTACGGATGATAGGGGTGGTTCGTGATTTGCATGCCCCCACAAGATAACATTTCTTTAATCAAGTGACTCCAAAGTCCCTTCCTGGTCGGAACAAATCCTTTCACGGGCCCGGTAGTGGACGAAAAATTCTCAACAAGTATCTTAGCCACTGTGGTTGCTTTCTGATCCTTGGTCGGAAAGCCTGTGCGTGCGGTAAAATGATCAGTGACCACCAATATGTTGCTAACACTTTTCAGATCAGGCTCTAAGCTCAGGAAATCAATACAGACCAGTTCCATAGGAGCACTAGTAGTAAGTTGACCAGTGGAGCAGCTCTCTGGGGTAGCAGCTTTCTTTGCAAACAACCACAGGTTTTGACATACTGTTCCACGTCCGCACTCATTTTCGGCCAATAGAATCGAGTCCGTACCAAGTCAAGTGTTAGATCTATGCCCAGGTGCTATCTGATTATGCAATGACCTTAGAACTAGTTCTCGCCAATGAGGCAGCACCAGTTGTTTCGGTGTGCCGGCCTCCTTATTCACAGTCTCTCTATATTGTAGTTGATTGATCAGCTTTAATTTGGGCCCTTCTTTGTACAGCAAGGTAGTCCGTGAAGTCAGTGGAACATAGTTTGGATACATCTCTTCCAGCCATAAAACTCTCGGCCGTTCTTATCATAGGGTCACAGGATTGAGCCTGTTGAAGATCATCATTGTTGAGTTGTGGCAAGGAGCTGGTGTCCAATGCAGAGAAATGGCACTAGCGGCAGGTATACAGTTTTCCAGCGGCCCCAAACAATCTACCACACAGTCCACCATGTCAGGAGACACCTGTTCTTCTTTATCAAATTTTCTGGCACAGGGCTCTTATGTCAGGTTCAGACAACCGGACCCATTCAGTCTGGGACACGGCCTCCGAGAGAGCATCCGCTATATGGTTTAGGCCCGCCCGGTATTCTACAAGCGTAATCGTAGGTGGCCAGGCAGAGAGCCACCTATGCCCAGTAGCATCAATTTGGCGGAGGTTTGTACATAGGTCAGAGGATTGTTATCAGTCTTTACTAATATCTTAGCACCATACAAATAGTCATGGAACTGATCAACAATGGCCCACTTCAAAGCCAAAAACTCTAATTTGTGCACTGGGTAATTCTTCTCTGACGACGTCCCATTCTACTGGCAAACACTACAGGTCTCAGCCCATTTGAGTGCTCCTGATATAATACAGCCCCCAATCCTTGCAGACTGGCATCAGTATGAAGAGTGTAAAGGCTTGGCTGGGTCAGCATAGGCCAACAGGTGCGTGGGTGAGTTGATATATGATGTCATGAGCTTCCTCACACTCAGCAGTCCATCAGTCCCCGAACATATCATTTGGCGAAAATACTTTTTCTATGTCAGTGTGCACACCTTCTTATATTTTTTGTGAGTGGGCGGGTACACCTGAGTGAGATTAAGGAGGTCCTAATCACTCGTGAATAGTCTCTGACAAACCACCTATAGTATTCACAAAATCCCAAAATTGTTGCAGCTCTTTTAAATTTCTGGGTTGAGGCCAAGTGGTCACGCTTCTACCTTGCGGGGTCAGTTTCTATGCCCTCCGTAGACACTATATGGCCCACATATTTCACAGAAGTCTGAAAAATTGACACTTGTCGATAGACAGCTTAAGGCAGAAATCCTCTAACTGTCAGGACTTTGAATAATCATTGCTCGTGTTCTTCCAGCGATCGGCCAAACACTATGGCGTCATCTAAATAGACCAGACACTCAGTAGATTCATGTCCCCCAGCTCGTTCCATCAAAGCGCTGAAAAGTGGCTGGAGCACCGAAATTCCCTGAGGCATCGAACAAACTCATAGAAGCCAGAGGGCAAATGAAAGCAGTCTTCTCCGGTCAACTGGGGCCATCGGATCTGATAATATCCACTCCAAAGATCCAACACAGAGAACCACTTACTACCATTCAAACAATCAATGCGTCTTGTATCGAGGCATGGTATATTGATCGGAATGGTCCACCTATTCAAAGTGCGGTAGTCTACACATCCGAACTGCCCCATTCTTTTCCTTACTACTACAATGGGGAGGCATAAGGGCTCCTAGACTCTTTTATTACTCCAGCAGCCAACATTTCTTGCAGATGCCGCTTACATCATCTATGTCAGTGGGAGCCAGGCGTCGGGATCTCTCGGGAAAGCCTGTCATCATGTAGGCAAATGTGATGTTCAGCCCTTGTATGCATTCTACGTCCCACTCTTTTAGGGAAAAACCTGGTCCCTCTTGACAAGCCTTTCACTGATCCTTCGTTTCCATTCAGTAGGCAGCGGGATTCACCAAAATCAAACAAATCGAGCAACTTTATCCCCGTCCAGGAACTCTTTCTATTTGGTAGCACAGCAGTGTCTGCACAATGGGCGTAGCCAGGGTACACCCTCTTTTTATTCAATCTCTTTATCAGACACATTATGCACTTGAACCATCACCCTTTTAACATAGGCATGGGCCCTGGCCAGCAAAATGCTGGGTTTGAGCAACAACCCTTCAGGTAATCCTCCTCCATGGCCATCCAACATCAACAACTTATTCTTGACATCTGTCTTTAATCGTATCTCTCCATGCAGAACACATTGTGTATTTGGGGCAAGCACTACAGGGGCTGGATCGTTTTCCATACCACTCCACAGGGCCTTCAGGTTCCTCTGGCCTGCCCTTCTTCTGAATGGCCCTGACCTTCTGTTGCAGCAGAGTGCGGCTCAAAGCTCACCCAGTCTGAAATGCTCTGCTTCTCTGAGCACAACTGGGCCAATCGGTAAACATGTGCGCATTTGTTCCAATCAACAAGGCACCCCATCATACAGTCCAGGAGTGGGCAGACTAAGACTAAGGTTTCCACTTGTTCATCTATTCCATTCCACAGTTGCAGGGAAAGATAACCATACCGGATGTACCCCAAATACGGATAGGCCTTGTCACTCAACCCCATACATGTAGACCAGTTAGAGGCTCAGGGGCACCCCAGGTAAGTGTGCTTGGTACCAGTCCTGAAACATGATAGTCACCTGGGAGCCACTGTCCAGTACGACTCGGGGAAATCCATTTACTGCACCGGGTCTCCATAGATGGCGGACCACATCAGACCAGTTGAGGTAGCAGCATGGGTAGCCGAGCATGGGCCTGAGTCACAAAACTTTCTGGGGGCGAGACTGGGCCTGGCGGTGTGGCGATCAGTCTGCTGTTAACTTTTCTTCAATTCTCCGGCCTCTGGCAGTCAGGCTGAAATGCCCATTTTCCCCACAATGATAACAAAACTTGGGGTCCGGGGATCACTATTCTGAGGGGCCCTGAGGGAGTGAAAGCTCTCTGGGACTAGGGTTTGGGGCTCTACATGTCTCAGGGACCCCGGGCCGAGTAGGGTACACAGTAGACTGCTTTAGGTCTCTCTCACCAATTCCGTAAATTCTGATATCAGCCCTCAATTCACCCTCCACGTAGGGGTCAGGATGAAACAGCTCGCATTCCCACATTACCTGAAGAATCTGGGGACCCTCGGACCCTCCAGGTGAGCCAGTCTCCTCAGGGTGTTAGACTCAGGGGTCCCACTAGGGTTCACTGCTCCCACACAGGGTTCCCACCCCTCTTCATCAGTCTCCACTTCCCGAATTTCCTCATCAATTGACAATATTCAGGCGGGTGGCCGCCGATCATACAACTTGAGTTTCAGCAGCATTACACTAGAGAATCTAGCAGACTTTAAAACACGTTCTAACCGAACCTGATTCAGGGATGTAGCAGTGATTCCCCTTTTCTATAAGCCTTCTGCAAGGCCCTCTCCACTCTAGTAACAAAGCGGACAGTTTTCATTTCTTCACTGCTTAGCAGACCTGAATTTCCATAATAAATCTTCACCAGTCTCTGTACTCCCAAAACCCTTCCAAAGCAGAGATACTCTGTAGTGGTGGCTTCGGACGGTGGCCGGAAGAATCTAATGGTTTCAAGGCAGGACCCGCAGACTCTCCATCAGCCTCTTCGTTTCTCCCCTCAGAGCATTGCCACTCCTGAACCAAAGGGGTGGCATAGTCCATCAGGCCTCCAGGTCATCTTCCGGAAGGCACTGGTACCGTGCCAGAAAAGTTTTAATTCCGGTAGGAATGTAACTGTATGGAGGGACTGCCAGGGCAGAGAAGCCAACACTGAACTCTTGGGCGGGCAAGGGGATGTGCCTGGGGAACCCTGAGGGGTAGTATCACTGGACAAATCCAAGGCTTGTAGCAACTCCTGGGTAGTCCTCCTCCACAGCTAACAACTTAAGCAGTTTATCTTTAAAACTGTTCATTTGAGGAGATCCCCAGGGTGACTGACCCACTTCGGACATGGATTAGCCTCCATCCTGGGACGCACCCTCTGGGTAAATTACAGGAGGTACCTTCTCAGGGTCGATGGCCACACTGCATAGGAGTAACACCTGCAATGTCTGGTCAACAAATCAGCCATTAGCCCTTTCACTTCAACCTTACCCAAACACTTTACTCGCTCTGCAACAGAGACAATATCAACAGTGGAGGTACCCAATGGCACATCTAACAATAATACAATCTTCTAGGAATCTAGCTCTTGACTTCACCCCAACCCATCAGTTTGTGTACCATGGTTTTGATGGGTCCCAGTTTAATTTTTCCAACATATCCCCTTCCATTTTTCCATCTTTGAGGTATTTCCTCACTGAGCCACTAGGGGACGCAATCCCAGCGGTGCCTCCAATTTGTAACCCCTAGGGGCACTACCCTTAGGGCTACTACCCTGTCTGCCCCTCTGAGGCAGGTGAGGGGCCCAGATCCGTGGACGGGTGCCTCCACCCAGAGGTCGGGGTTAGTCCAAGTAAGACTACCTCGGGTTACAGCCCTCTGGGCTACTGCAACCCCTTTGTCCCACTAGTGACTCACACTGCGTGCCAACAATTCTCTTCACTAATACACTTATCCCACAGCCGATATAGTTCAGCTCACTCCAGAGACCCTCTGTAAAGTAAGATACAGTTATATCCCAGTCCCATGCAGTAACTCATCCAAAGTGTACAAACCAGCCAGGGTATAGTTATAACACAGCAATCTGATTTATTAGAAGGGTAGATAACGGGGGATCAAGTTAATTGGCTTACACTATGACTTGTACCTATGGCTCTGTGCACAGGCTAACCCTACAAGTTACTGTCCCTGTGTACCCAAGCCCTAATGGCTAGTCCAAACGTGGCAGCTGGTAGGGGCCCTTTCACACAGAGAAGAAAAAGAATTGATTTTTACAGTCAGCAATACAGTACTTCCATTTGAATCCACTGTCGTAATTCAGCAGGGAGCTACCCTGTATTAGTACTCACAACCTCCAGACAAGATAGGGTCCTCCAATGTCAGCAGGACTGCTCCTGAACTTCACAGACCTCTTCACACATTTATAGGGTAATCTCTGAACAGGCAAAGTCCTTTAATGACAGCAGGATTAACTTGAGCTCCACAAGCCTCCTTGCACATTTATATGGTTATCTCAAAAACAAGGCAAAGTCATTTACTAGTAGCAGGACTACTTGAGCTCCAAAAGCCTCCTCACACATTTATATGGTTATCTCAAACAAGGCAAAGTCCTTCACTGGCAGGATTAACTTGAGCTCACAAGCCTCCTCACACATTTATATGGTTATCTCAAACAAGGCAAAGTCCTTCACTGGCAGCAGGATTAACTTGAGCTCACAAGCCTCCTTGTACATTTATATGGTTATCTCAAACAAGGCAAAGTCCTTCACTGGCAGCAGGATTAACTTGAGCTCACAAGCCTCCTTGCACATTTATATGGTTATCTCAAACAAGGCAAAGCAGAGGATACCTCACCAGGCAACAGCTCCTAGGCTCTCCAAGTTCCACAGTCTCTAAACTCAGCAAAAACAGCTTCTTCACTTTTCCCTTGGACGGCGTGGTTTAAACAGATCCTCTAGTCCTTCAACAGGTTAAGCCTGGTGGGTAGTGTTACATACTCAGCCTCCTCTGACCGCCCGATGGATTTAGCCTGCTGGAGCATGCGAGCAGGAGATTCAACAGCCAATTTAGGCTTCCACGAGCTTCCCACGAACACTCTCCAGCGCAGGAGCACACAGATCCTCTCCTTCCTCAGCCACTTTCACTCTGGCCCCCTACAGCTTGGGGCACTCCTCTCAATTGGCGTGACCCAATCCAATTGGCTGGTTAAGCCTGCCAGTCACTTTCTCCAGTGTTCAGTGGGGCAGAAGGCGCCATAGCCCATAATACCTTTCCCAAAACAAACAGCTCTTCTATTGGTCAGTCAACTCTGTGGATTCAAGGTACTGATTGGTCCAATTTCACAGTTCAGGACCAAAATGGAGGAAGCAATCAAAAACTCTCTGTGCTGCAAAGCAAGGCAGGTTAGAACATCTACATTATCATTATTTTCACAGCTTATTTTAAGCAACCACCCACCATCCTTTATCAGAGCTCCCCTGCACTATTAGTGATGGCAGAAGGGGTGCTACTCAGCAACCCAAGGCGGGAGTCGAGCATGACAACACTCAAACCCCTCCATTTTAACTAATCCCAACTGCAACAGGCAGCCCTTACAGGGACAGTATACAGGGGCCTTAAAAGCACTCACGGACCCCCTTCCGGTGGCTTTATGCCGACTACCAACCAGCATAGGTACATTAGGAACCCCATTTGCAAGGGGTTACACTGGGAATCACAAGATAAACCATTTGACTATGGACTTCATCCATTTTACCTTATGCCACCTCTTATTTCAACAGTAACTCTGATGACCAAGTTACTCAACTTCTACTTCCCAACAGTCATTGCTAGTTTTAGGTATTACACAGATATTGTCCAGAATATTCATCATGGGATCTCCATCACCTAGCTGATTCCTGACTCCATGCCATCCACACTTTGATTGCACTCCGGGCATCATTATTCCTTATACTATATATCCACCCTGTTCACCTAGTACTTTCTGACAGGTTAACCATTCTTCCAGTGGCCCTTTCAGCCACTTTTCTCAAAGTACCTTCATTAATCTCTACAGTAAAGACCATCACCGAGAACTGGCATTCCTATATATTATCTGGCAGTCAGTAACAGCAAAGTCAAATTCACCAACTCAGCCTTGCATCCCAATTGGTATTTATCGGCTGTAGCACTAAATCCTGCATTTATCGATCTCACTACCAATCCAACCTACAGACTCTTTCTCTCATCTGCCTCAAGTTTTCTCATGTACTTCAGCATCAGGATTACTCATAAACTTAACCACCTATGTCACCACAGTGCATCTCTTTAATGATCATCAGCACAGGAATATCCACACATACTTCACGCAGCATACTAGCACAGGATTAAGCATAAAGTCATGAACATCATGACCAAAGAAGCCATCACTTCCTTATGCCACATTTCCAATCATTCCTCATATACACCAGGTTACCATCTGAAAGGCTCCGCAAATTATCTTATGGACTTTACTAATCACTTATGGCATTACTCTTATCAGGCACTCAAACTCCTCTACTCATTTTACTCTGAGATGCTTACCTAGTGACTTTCACTCACTAATTAATTCTTTACCTTCAGACTACCTCGCATATTGAACCTTATATGAATTGGACGGTCACTCATAACTTTACTAATCATCATAATTGTCACAGTGTACCGTCTGGTCTTATATCAATCTCATCTTGCTCTCCGCCTCATAACCTCCATACAATTCCTTGGACATCCATCCTTTATCACTTGGAAATATGGTCTACATTAGCCCTTCTTTATAACTGGATCTGCTTTACACAAAGTTTTTCCATCCCTGTGGAAAGATGTACCTTTCATCTTTAGGATCATTCAAGCTATATCATCCTTGGATCAAGAATGAACCATCATCTCCATGGCACTCAAAGACTCTTCTACAACTTATACTTGATGGATGTTTCCTTAGCGACTCCTTGTTCAGTACAGAATTCCTAGCCTCCAGACCATACCTCTACATTCGAGCCTCTCACAAATTGGATGATTCACTAATGACTTCTTCTACCATTGCAGTTCCACCATTCCCAGTTTAGTACCTTATCAATCCACTCATGATCCCTCTGCCTATTACAGTAAAGTTGGACAAGCATCATTCATCATCTTGGATACTTGGACTTCGTTCGATCCTCCTTCACTTGGATTTACTTTATACTCAGGATTCTATTACTCATTCAGAATGGATCTCTCTTCAACCTCAGGATCATCATGTGATCAGCATCATCCATGGATCGAAGATGATTTATCATCTCTCCAAGAAACTCACTGACCTCGAATTAGCTATGGTTACTAGAACCTAGATCCTTCTCCATTTAGTATACCCAGAAGGATGGGCAGACCTCTGGCCATGGGTCCTCAGAGGTTTCCTCCACCTGGGTTTCTTTCCTCTCCCTGAGTGCCAGAGGTCATACTTTCCTTGAGTTGGAGGAGGTTTCTTTTGGGCCTTCTATTCCTACAAATTACTACCTACCTACCTACCTACTACTCAAGGTTGAGAACAGAGTAAAGTCAAAAAAGTACTACAAGTTACACTAGCACTATATACCTCATCTCTCTTTATTGCTATTCCACACACATTGAATGGGAGGGCTTGCCGAGGTTCAATGTGGCGAATAACTCTTCCCAAACTCTACATAAGCCCTCCACTTACACACCTCCCTTGCTTGGGGTGTTTTCCTTCACCACCATCCCTCCTCCTCATTCTCCGGCATTCTTCTCATCCTTGCTCCTGGGCCTTCTATTCCCTACAAATTACTACCTACCTACCTACTACTCAAGAGTGGGAATAGTGTAAAAGCACAAAAAGCACTACAAGTTACACAAACACTATATACTTTATCTCTCTTCGTTGCTATCCCACAAACATTGAACAATTTATTTACTCAGAAGAGCCCACCTGAAATGCAACATTTCATTTCTGTTGGGATCCTGCATATACCCAGTTTAACAACTTAATGGACTGCAGTACTGAGAGATGTAATAGCTTGCTCAAGCTCACACAGTAACAGTATTTTACTTTGCTATAGCTGGGTTTGAATTCAAATCTCCTGATTCTCAAGCCAAGTCAGTGTTCTAACCACTAGATCGCATGTGCCTCCTTTATTATTTAAGCAATAAGTCATGACAGGGTGTGTGTTATCATGTAATAATGTCACTCCTGGGGTGGGTTGAAGAACAATGTGAAGCTGAGTGCTTTCACCACCCAAGGAGTGATGTTATTACACAGTACAACACACCCTGGAGTGTCTTATTGCTATTATACAATGGCTCATTGTTGTACAAAAAAATGTAAAAATGTTTTTAGTAGTGTAACCAGAGGTCGGGTTGATGTTATTTTTGTTTTATTAGTGCTGTGCGGTGCCTCCATTATGTAACCCACTACATGGCTTCCTGGGTTCGGGAGAAAACTGTTGCTCTGCATTTTGGCTAGGTTTGACTTCTAGTCAGGGCACCCAAGTAACTCCAGACACAGGAAGCAATAACTGTAATGTCCAAACCAGGAGTGGGATTCTAGAGTGTGACTTTTATTCACAACACAACAGAACAATAAAGCATAGATGGACCCCCACGGGCTACACTTCTGGTAATGCAGACATACGGAGAACAGAACACATCTTCTCACACACTGTAACCCTTAGGTTCTGAAACACACTGGGCTCTCCAGCCCGAACTTCCTCTTCTCTTGGTTTCCTGGTGTGCACATCTGACCAGCACTTGGACTACCTTCTCTAGATTTCTGGCGTGGCACATCCATCCAGCACTTGGACTCACTTTCCATATGACATGGAACATTTATCAGTGGCTCCCTCTACCACCCATTAACACATATAGGCTCCATAAAGGGAAACTCTTCATCTCTAATCCACGTCTGGGTGCTTTCTCGAACACTGGCCAAGTGCCCAGAAGAAAGCTAAAGGTGCCCAAACTGAACCCATAGAGGTATATCTGGTTACTCCAGATGGGAGTCTCCACCTCTTGCTCCCAAATCTATACTCAGCCATTCATTTGGAACCAAACACCTTTCTTGAAACAAACTGCTGTAGAATGCTGTCTAAATGTATGACACATTTAACAATCTACAGTCTCTGAAAATAATGTCCTGACTTGAAATGTTCTCTAGGTGGCATTGTCCATCCCTGTAGACCCCCACTGATTAGATACATTTTTGTCACACACAACTGTAATACTGTACTTGGCTGTCCTTCCTTGACCCCATAGTAGCAGATACTAAACACACTGTATGGTGAAACACGGCTCTTTTCAGAGCTTCACCCTGGTTTGCAGGTGCCCCTAAGGCTTCTTCCACAGGAAAACCAAGCAACTTCTTGGTGCCTCAACACAAATCTTCAAGGCAGTTTTCTCTCCTGCCAGCAGGGACAGGGGATTGCCCTGAGTGCTGGTCTGGATCCCCCATCCCCCTCAGGGATGGGGCCTTGAAATAACTGGAGGCGGTCTCAACCACTTCCAAATGGTATCTTCTGTGTCTTGATCAAGGGTGAGAACACACACCCACAACAGCAAGTAGCTCTGGTCAGAGCTGAGGGCTCTGAGGGACTGCACACTGCAGTGCACCTCCTCCCTCCACTAAATCTCCCACTAGACTGATTCAAAACCTCCCAGCGTTGTATCTAACTCCCAGCTGCAACATTCCAACGTGGCAGATGCTGCTGTGAAAATTCTATATGGTGTCATCCTCCAGCTCAGCTGAGACTGAGAACAGAGTGAGACAGTGTGAAATCCATTTAACTGGAATTTCACAAGCTGCCTTCCTGCCTGCCACTAGATCTAGTGGGATTCTTGTAACCCGGATGATAGAGGGGTTACAGCAGATTTTAGTGAGCCACTATATCTTTGTTCCTAAGAGAAGAGAAAAGAAAAGAATCAAGCAAGTAATCAACACAGTGATGTTATACTGAGATATCATCACTGTCTCAGGCATACAGTGACCAATCAGAGCCAAGGTTTTTCTTGCCAATGTATAGTTTAAATTACATCATTAGCCATCTCAGGTCAACACTTGTGACTGTATTACAATTTTTACCCATTTCTACTTTTCTCCAGTTTTCCAGACAGACTGTAAAACTTCAGCTGCCCACATTGGATGTAGCTCCAGTACCTTACCAATATGAGACCACTGAGTCAGACTGAGCTGTAACATTTCAGCACTTTGAGCTTGCAAGTGGCCATAACAATAAATATTTTACTGTTTTATACTTATTTCTTAGAGCAGTCAGTCTCACTTGCGACATCCTTAAGGCCATGGCTATGGAAGTCAAAAAGCCTACTCTCATGTGGAGCCCAAAATTTGCATACAGAATGTATTTTTGAATTTAACATATTTTCATAACAAAATCAGGACAACCAGATTGCTAGCAGATTATTGGGGCTGGGACAGGACTGGACTGGACTGGATCACTTAAGTTCCAGCCTAGGGCTGTAATTTTGCCAGTTGGCTCCATAGGAGTGGAGCCATAGTTTCTTCACAGTCAGTGACACTAGTTTTTCAGTTTTGCTAGGGAGGTTTCCGGAAAATATGTTCAATATTGTAAATAGGTGCCCCACCTCAAAGTAACTGTAATAATTAAATCAGGATTTTGCTGTTGTTTAGGCACTTAATTCAGAGGGCATTTCTAGTAATTTACTCATAGGAGATTTGATTGAGTCAGTGGGAAGAACTACTGTTACACTGTCTAGTTTCTACTAGTAGTACCACTTATGGAGATGGGTTGTGGGATTTAAACATTAGCTAGCGATCCACTGTAATGTGTCCACCCACTCACCTCCCAAGACCAAGTTCTTTGGCAGTCTGGTACTGGCCTGGCCTGCAGGCTGCTTACCTTAGCAGGCTGACACAGGCTTCATCTACCGATCATCCTCCCTGACCATCCAGGACCAACCTGTAGTCTGTCCACTACCACTGTAATCCACTGATGCTGCTGTTCATTGGCTCTATGCAATGTCTTTCAGAGCCAGACCACCCGTGCCCCAGCAGACTTAGTGTGCTGCCACCGACAGCAGTCCCATCAAATGTCAAAGTTGTTCTTCTTGCTGCTCTTGCCCAGGCCATCTGCTCCTGCTCAGCTCTATCTGCTTACAACTGTTGCCTGCCTGTCTGACCACTGGGATACACACACCTCCTCCACAATGGCCCAGATGGAAGAAGAAAGATGAGAAGAACCAACAATTCCTCACCGTGCCGACTCTCTCTTAACTCACTGCTACCTTATGGACGGTACTGCCAATTCCAAAACAGCGAACACTCTTTATGTAGGGTACAAAATGCAATGTGATTGGACTATTACCAGCGGCTGAAAAACCAGAAATATGTGGCGCTTCTTGGGGGAGGCGCAGAGGGAACAGAACACATAACCCAGGACATAAATGTTGTGACTGATAATAATAAAAAGACACATTTTTGTCTTTTCTGGCAGGGATGCCACAGAGGAGAGGTAGGGCTGGCTCAATCAGGGCTTAAGCTGGTGGTGCTGCTGGCTGCTGGTAAGCAATACCTATATTAATTAAAGGAAGGCTGAGTGAAAAGAGTGGGGGCACCAGCATAAACTGAGGGGTCCATGCCCCCATTTTTCAGGCTGACACCCTGCTTTCTCTCCATGCTGACAGAACCCATTTATTTCCCCAGACTTCTCTTACTGCTCAAATCATGGACATCTTGTTGTTTACTGACCTTGAATTGAGGCCATTATATCCCCTCCAGACTTGTTGCCTCTTCTGAAATCATCTCAGGCTGCCTCCTCTAAACTACTGGGCAGCATATCCCAGCGGAGTAACTCAGCTCTCCCTTGTTTCCCAGCTTCAAAGCAACCAAAATCAAACTGTCCCCAAGGCCTTCATATTCCCTTCAGGCCAAGGGGCTATCAAACTCACAGTCTTGTGGCTACCAATAGCCATCAGTTCACAATAGTGGACATCCCTCACTCCCTGGAAACATAGACTCTATACTCATAAAACTCTCACCCTAGCTCCACCCCCATATACGTGGCAGGCTTGTACTGCCCCTCAGCACACCACCTGAGGACATCCTTCCACCTGGTCACCTAACAGTCTCTAGCGGTTGGGGTGAGCTCCACGCCACCGTGACTATAACACAAACTGGCTAGGCCTGAAAAGCTCACCTGAAGACCAAAATAAGGCCCTGAACCTCACTCAACTCATTGCCAATCCCACCAGACTCAATCACAAAATACTAAACCATTCCTTACTGGACTGGGCACTCACCACCCACCCCACAGGATTCTAAGTGCAGGCCTGCTACCCGATTCCATAGCGATCATCATATGATCTTCATGATCTGGATGGTGTACTGCCCTACCGCCCCAAGACACTGCGCACCAGGTCCTATAACTCCCTCAACTTAGTTTCTCTCCTGTTGGACTTAAGGCAGGTGAAACTGATCTTTTTATCCCTGAGGCATCCTCCATTGGCGCAGCTTTGAGGCATTCAAATCAGTTTCCTTAAAGTCTGGGATAACATGCCCCTCTCATGTAAAAAGAGTTAGAGGCGCGATCTCCCTGGATCACAGCAGACATAATTAGAAAATGCCACTCCAGGGACCACGCCTGGAAAGCCCATAAGAAAATGGGCACACATACTTCCCTCACTATATATATAGATCCTCCAAATGCATGCACAAACAGCATCCACCAAACCAAAAGAATTACTTCCTATCGGGTTTTAACAAAAACATAAATCACCCAACTGATTTCTGGAAATCTCTCAAATCCCTGCCCCCACTCGACCCACACGCCCTACATTATCAGCCCAGGGCACCCTCATCTCCGACCCCATCTCATGTAGCTGAAGCCTTTAACACCCCTTCTCCAGCTGTGCAGACAAGCTCCTGTCCTCCCTCCCATATATTCACCCCAGGTTCCCCACTGCATGCTCCCCTCAAACTGCCCCCAGCCCTGCTGTTCTCATTCTGCCCAGGATCCCAAGCAGAAGTCTTCTGCTCCTTGTGGGCCCTGAACCCAAATAAAGGCAAATGCCCAACATCCCTGGATACAAAGATGCTTTCCTATCCACCCCAGCCATAGCGCCCCTCTAGCCACCCTTTTCAACCTATCCTTCTCTTTGGGCAATACCTACAGCCTGGAAGCTAGCCACCATCATACCCTCTGCCAAAAGGTGGAGACCCTTCCTCCCCAGGCAGTTATCGACCCATCTCCCTACTCTCTATCCTGGCCAAATTACAGGAATGACTGGTCCTGTCCCAACTCACTCCATACCTGGATGCCTCTTCCTTTTCACACCTTTTGAATCGGGCTTCTGAAAATCCCACTCAACCATCACCTCCCTGTTATGTGTCACTGGTGACATTCTCACGAGCATGGACAAAGGAAACATCACCTGGCCATCTTTATTGACCTAGCCAAGGCCTTTGATACCATCTCCCCTCCCTACTCCTCTCCAAACTCACAGATGCAGAGCTCTAAACCAGCCACCAGTGGTTCCATGACTACCTAGTGGGCAGGAAACAAGCAGTCAAACTAGCCTCTCACCCTTGCCAGTCTCTGCGGTGTCCCCAAGGATCTGTCCTAGGTTCTCTACTCTTTTCCATCTTTCTAAATGACCTCCCAGCAGCATGCTCCACTCATCCATCCAGATGTACAGCGGATGACAGTGTCCTATATGCCTCTGGTCCCACAACATGCAGCGTAGCAACCCTCCTCCAGGAAGATTTCAACGCCATCCAGAACTGGTTCAGGTCAAATCAGTTATTTCTAAACTCTAAAAAACCGTATCACTAACATTTGGCTCCCAACAAGACCCTCCCACCAAGTCCCTGCCCCTTCAAAATCTTGGGCCGGGACTCCTCTGGAGAATTGCACAAGCTTCAGATATCTAGGTGTCTGGCTAGACCAACACCTAGATTTCACCTCTCACATTGACTCCTTACACAAGAGGCTGCTCCCCAAACTTGGTGCTCTATACCGTAACAAAAGCTGCCTCCCCACACAGACAAGGCACGCCATTGTCCAATAAATGATTCTTCCGTACTCGACTATGGTGATATATGTATACACCATCGCCCCGCATCCACCCTGGCCAGCCTAGACACCCTGTTCCACTCTTTCGGTTGTTTCATCCTCGACTGCCCACAATCTAAACACCATTGTAACCTATACAGTTCTTTAACCCTGCCATCCCTCCATGATGCTTGAGCTAACTGTGCAAGGTTAATAGCCAAATATTGGTCCCTCTCCCTTCCCTTCTACCTGTCCTCTACCCTCTCCAACAACCTCCACCTAAGTATTCCCTCAGGGCCTGGACCCAAGACTACTACATGTCCGTTTATGCGCACAGCCAAAGGCCAGACTGCTTTAACTATCGAATCCCACAGATCTGGAATGCCCTACCTGCCCCCATAAGACACGCGACCAAACCCCTACCATCGCAAACCCACTAATCAGACCGCACTTCTCCTCCAGCTGCTCCTGTTTCAATTAACAATTTTACTATCATGTTTTTATAACCTAAATGTATTTGCCAAGCACACTATCTACCAATCTTTACACTGTATGTATTCTACCCCTGTCTGAAATTTCTCCCAAATGTTTTAAGGTGTAAGCCATAATGTTTTCATTTGTACTGTCAATGTGTTAATGCATGTTATGTACTGGTCTTGGCCCGAGGTCGATCTGAATGGAGCATGTTGCTCAGTATGCCTTCCTGGTAAAACTTGTAAATAAATAAATAAATACCACCACCCCTTCATGACTTTAGATTCCAGGGCTCAAGAGATACATGGAGATTCCTCTGTGGATGTGAAGTCCCAAACACATCTCTCTTCCTGGCATCTTGCTCCCTCCACTTCAGGTTCTAATCCCTTCCGCACCCACTGGCATAGCACTTCAACAGTCTCTCTCTGCATGGCACTGCAGTGTCTCCATCTGGGGCTCTCATTTTCAACCACCACCATGTCCTGCTGGCTGGATTTCATCCACCTATCCCCTGAAAACACTAAGACATCTCCAGAAGTGGGCAATCAGTCCCACTCATGATCTCCAACCCCACATTTCCCACCCGCACATCCTGCACATACCAAGAAAGCAGCCCTCCAGGGTACTCCCTACCAATTGTAGACAGTCCCCAGGAGGAAAGAATTAAACCTTTAAAGGTCAGAGGTGTGGAGCCACACGCAACTCACTATGTACAGTCCAGTACACTATCCTAGTGCTCTAAACCCAGGGGGTTACATTTCACCCCTTCTGAAACTCTCGATACCCTCGGTGAAGTCAGAGGGTGCCACCAGCCATCTCCCCAGGCCCCAAGAAAGAAGGGCATGAGCACTCCCTCCCACCATGCCCGAGAAAGACTCAGACTTCCTCACCATGAAAGTGGAATATCTTGCACAAAGGCAACGGGACCCTAGAGCTTGACTCTCCAAACTTGCTCAAGCTCACGCAGCCACCAACCCTCCTGGACTCTCAGGGTGGATTACCTAAGTCCCCAGGGAGTGGCATCCCAAGCCTAAATAGCTGCTAAGCTATGGGATCCTGCCAACATTAGCTGCCTACCTAGCCTATATGGACACTGCCCAAGGATATCTTCCCACCCTACTCTTCCCCATGATCAAACCTGATGCAATGGAAACAGTGTATACATTGGAAACAGCAGCAATGGCACAATGGAGGCTTACACTCACATAACATATTGCAGACTGGTCACGTTTAAAATGTTTCTCATTTTAGGGTCTGTCTTTCAACATGATGTGGTAACAAACTTTCCTATTCAAACTTTTTTTCCCAGTTAAGATACAATAACAAACTGTAATCCTACAGGCGTTTTACTATAGTTTGACCCCCTGAGACAATTGTACCTACTGACTATGTGATGCTTCTGTTTTCCTGACTCTGTGTAACTGCCTAAAGTGCATCATGTTGTCCTATGTCATATTTCTTGTTCTCTCCTCGGTTGTACCTGAAAATAGGCAAATGTCTTGTCTAGTGTACTTACCTGGTTAACAAAAGCTAAATAAATAAATAACCCATTCATAACAAAAGTTCACAATCTAAAGCAAGTCCCAGCAATTACTCTCTCAAGGCAACTGAAATAGCATGAAAGAAAGAAAAAGGTTTGATCTCAGCTCATCTGCTGTCCTCTGGTGGGGTCACAACAAACAATCACTCTGCAGCCCATCTTGGCACCATCTTCTCACTGACAGGGAAACAGTAGTAGGGATCTGGCTTGATACAGGGTGATCATACGAGACCCTGTCCTCCATGCAGTATCTTGCTTAACCTTCAAGGTCCTGTATCACAGCATAATTCTTCATCAGAGTGAGTCCTTCATAGGCACTGTGCTCATAAATTCCTTAGCAACCAGATGGGCCTTCTGCAGTGAAATAGTAGGGCTATGTACATATTGGCGCGTTTCCTGTACTGCTTCTATAGGTTGGTCTTGTATATCCATCCTTTTCTTTTGATTCAATAACATCCCAGATCCACTTGGGCAGGTAAGGATACTCACATTGCAGAAAATCTTGTGTAATCTGCCTCCCTACTATTCTTTCAGCCTGCGATCACCATGGCAAACTCCTTATGATCGTCCGGGGACAGTCCCAGGAGGAAGCCAAACGCCTTCTTTATACTGCTACTCATGACACTCTCTCTCTCTCTTTGTTCTTGCCTGGACGTCTTCCAGGGCCTGGTTTTAGATGTCCCATGAGTCAAGGACCCTCCACCCCCAGAATTGACAAAACCTCTGAATAGTAATCCTCTGGGATATCTTTCCTGTAATCCCCTGTTACCGGGGTTACTAGAATCCCAGTAAGACCTAGTGGTAGGCAGGAAGGCAGCTTGTGAAACTCCAGTTAAATGGATTTCACACTGTCTCACTCTGTTCTGAGTCTCAGTTGAGACTGAGGGATGACATCATTTAGAACTGTCACAGCTGCATAAGCCATACTGGTATGTTGCAGTTGGAGGCTTGAGTAGAACGTTGGGGAATTTGAAGTCAGTCTGTAGAGTTCAGTAGAGTGTGTGTAGTCTTAAAGAGGTACTCTGCTGTAAGCAGGCCCTCAGAACTCTAAGCTCTGACAAAGAGCTATTATTTTAGTATAGGTGTGTGTTCTCACCTGAAGAGGAACACAAGAAGAGCATATTGAAGTGGTGGAGACCTTTCAATGAGTTCAGGGCCCCACCCCTGCTGGGATGGGGGAAGGAATCAGCCTGCTTCCAGGGGCAAACCCCTTTGGTCTGGCTAGGGAAAAGAAGCTGCCTTGTTTAAGTTCGTGCTGATGCACCAGAAGCTCTGGAAAAGAGTTCCTTGAGGAGGAAACGCCTGTGGGGCACCTGCAATTGAAAGGTGAGTTTGCTCTGCTAAAGGGCCATGTGTTTTCACCTGCATCAAGATGAAACTAAAGGGACTGTTACTGTGGGTCAGGAAAAGACAGCCAAGTACAGATTGGAAGATGTGGGGAGTGGACTGCTTAACTCTGTACGGGGTCTAGAGTAATGGACAAAGCCACTTATTAAGTAAGTTCAAGTCCAGCACAAATGGGATGTAAAGACAGTAGACTGAATGTGAAATACATTTAAAAAGAATCTACACAGCAAAGTATTTTAAAGGATGAGGTGTTACAGTCCAGAGAAATGGCTGGGTATGAATTATGGGAGCGAGAGGTGGAGAACCCCATCAGTAGTAACCAAATTCACCTCTACGGATTTGCTGTGGGACACCTGTTGCTTTCTCTCAGGTACTTGGCCAGTGCCTGGGAAACGTACTCCAGATGTGGGATTGATGAGGAAGATTCCTTATGGAGCAGAAGTGCTCATAGGTGGTGTAGGAGCCACCAGTAAATGTTTCCATGCTATATGGAAAGTGTCCAAGTGGCTGGCAAGGGAGCCAAGCCAGGGTAAACCCAGAGCAGCTGACAGTTCGGGCTGTGTGCCCAGTGTGTTTCAGAGCCTGAGGGCTAAAGTGATGAGGATTTGTTCTGGTCTCCTTAAATCTGCCTTTACCAGGAGTATAGCCCCGTGGGGTCTATCTATGCTTTGTTTATTCTGTTGGATGGGAATAAAAGCCACACTTAAGAATCCCACTTCTGGTATTGGAAATTACAGTTATTGCTTCCTTTGTCCGGAGTTACCTGGTGCCCTATGTTGCAGAGTAGCCAAACCTAGCCAATGTGCCGAATGACATATTCCTCCTCAGACCCAGTGCACCAGGTAGTGCTGTCAGATAGAAACGGCATACCAGGGAGACCACGTGATGCAGGGTACCAAGTAGAAGCTCCTCCATGCAGCTCCAGCCTCCCGACTTGATAATGTGTTATTTTGGACTGTAAAACTATCTAAAACCCTCCACATCCATCTAATTTTGCCTTCTAATCATTCCGGCTCTGGTTCAGCGAGTTTGAACATCGATGGAGGTCTATATGAAAAAGGCGCCACAGAAGCACACTCACCGTCACCACCGAAGGCCCCGAAGAAATCTCGGCCTCAAGTGGGCTAGACTAGCTCAAACACTCGAGCCAGGCCTCGAGCAGGAGCTGTTAACCTTAAAAGGTTTTTAGAAGAATTTAAACCCTTCCATGAGGAAGTAAAGGAGATTACGTTGGAGCTTAAATCCTTTCTAAAAGCTTGATGAGGTCTCTGTCACAACCTTGATAATACAGCTCGTATTGTTTCTCTAGAGAGACGTGTGGAAAAGTTTGACCCTGGGCTTGTGGCTATGTGGCAGAAGCTTTCCGCTTTGAAATAAAACTAGAGGATCTCGAGGGCTAGCCAGAGGAACAATGTTGTCATACTGGGGTTTCCAGAGGTGTAGAAGGCCAGAATGCCATAGTGTTTGTTCAGAAGCTGGTGGAAAGGATTGCCGGTCCTCTCCCTTGGGTCCATGTATATCATCGAGAGGGCACATAGGTCCTTACGCCAAAACCTCCCTTAGGAGCTGCTCCTCACCCTATTATATGCCGCTTTTAAATTACTTAGAATGGCAGCACTTCCTGGCAAAAGCAAAGAATTACAAGAAGTCAGATGGGAGAACAACAAGCTCAGAATAGCACAAGACCTACTGGGTTCTGTCCGCTGAAACGCACAGCATTCCACCCTATTGTGTCCAAGATCATCGCTGCTGGGCTTAAGTTTAGAATGGGGTACCCAGCTAGGCTGCAAGTGCAAGTGGCTGGAACCTGGTCAGCCTATGATGATCCAGATGCTGCTCTCTCTGGCTTAAAACTGGCCCTGCCTGATCTGTTACGTGACCCATGATGTGTCCTGTACTTGTGGTAATGGGGAGTTCTGAATCGTTAGGTTGTGACTGCTTTCTGAGAGGCATGATGGAAATGAATGTAATTACCTGCCCGAGTTCGGAAGAACCTGATATTGAAGGCTGAAGAGACGCACATTGTTGTGTTCACTTATTTTATGACACTCGCATCAAATTCAAGTTTGGGACTGATGTTCCTACCAGGAGACTGTTTCTACTGAACGGTCTGCTTATTTGGGGAGGGTATTTTTGTCTAAGTTCTAGTTTGGGTTATATGTACCTGCAGTAAGGGATTGTTGACTTGCACCCTTTGGCTCACCTTTTAAAATTAAGGAGAAACTATTTTGAGTGATGTGCTGGGCTTTTCTTTTTCTACTTGCGCTGTTGTAACTGCGCAGCTCTAGGTACCACCAGAGGAGTTCAAGTTATACACGTTGCAGGTTAGCTTAGTTGCCAACTCGGGACTTGTTCTCTTTTGCAGGGCTCTTTTACTGGAGGTCTGGGTTATTTAATATACCTCTTACTGGGCTACTTTGTCCTGGCGCTGGCAAGATCCCATGGTAAACTGGCCCTATCTCTTATTACCTGTCATTTCGTGGTACTTGGGCAATTATGTTTCTTTGGCAGGCTGCATGTAATCCTTTAACTACACCAGTACATTTGCTAAGCCCAAATTCTATAAGCCGAGCATTTCCTCTGGCTACCAGGAATTGGTTAGGTAACAGATTTTGTTGGAACGCCGATTTTCCTTACATTTTTATTTAACATTTATCTGTTCTAATTATTGGGGTTTGCTGAATCTGTTCAGGACTGTGGAGCAATGTCGGAGTCTGAGGGTGAGGAAGGACGCTGGTATTTTGTTGAGCGTTGTTTGTGACAGTTGGGGTGGTTGGGTGGGTATGTTTATGGTCAGACCTAAGGGATTTGGTAAATTTACATTACATGAGGTTGGGTGCTTTATGGGGGCATGGGGAATATTAGGTTTGGATTAGAGGCGGGGCTGGTGGGTGGTACAGCAGTATTCAAGGGTTTTGGAATGTGGATTCTTGTTGCTGTTACACCAAGGTTATCATTATGTGCTTATTATTATCAATCTAGATGGTTAGCAATGTTATTCTTGCTACTTGGAATATGAAGGGATAAGGAAAAATCTAAACAATACCAGGTGCTTAAGCACTTAAGTTTATTGCATTCCCAGATAACGCTTTTATAAGAATCCCATCTGCTAGATCCAAGCTTTACAACTTAGGGAGGCAACGGGTTGGCCAGGTTTTTAATGCCTCGGGTCCACTAATAGCTGCGGGGTCATGCTAATTGTTAATAGAGGCATTCCTTCATTTCTCCACACGCTCTTAGGGATCCAGGGGCAGGTACGCTTTTGGTTCAGGGTACTCTTGGTCCATGCCACTTTTACTCTGTAGTATCTATGGGCTTAATACAGATGACCCTGGCTTTTTATGAAGTTGATTACCATTATACCCCTATGCTCCCTATTGATTGTTATGGGTGGTGACTTCAATTTGGTCTTGGACCCTAACATGGACAGGTCTGGCAGCGGAGTGAGGGGATTGTCCCTGGGCAAAGGGCTTTTAGGGACCTGTTGGACCAGTGCGGGTTGTGTGACGATGGTGAGTACTGCATCCTAACTCTAAGATATACTTTTAGCTCGCCAGTGCACGGATCACAGTCTCGATAGACTACCTATTAATTTCCCAGGGCTCTTGCCGGAGTTTTGTCCGCTTCGATTCAGGCTGGTCCTATATCTGATCATTCCTGGTGGTATGCAATTTAGCTTTTCTTAATACACCTAGAGAGAGACCCATTGGAAATTAAATGAACAATTATTAAAGGACGCTAGGTACTGTAACCTTATAAAAGAACAGATTGATTTCTTTTCTCTACTAACCCGATAGATAGTACAGAGCCGGATATTCTATGGGGTGCCTTTAAGGCTTATATGGGGAATTCTTATTAGTTTAGCTACTAAGAGGAAAAGGACTCAAGAAGCAGAACTATTATCCTTACTGTCCCAAGCACGGTCTCTAGAAGTTAACTTATCTTCCAGCACTCGAGTGAGGACAGGAAGAAACTTTGGTAGCCAAAGACAGATATTTAGATTTGTTGAGGAAAAGGCAGAGTTAGCCATTATCCGAACTAGAGCTAGTTACAGATCAGGGAGAAAAGCAGGCGATGCCGCTTTAAGGTTGCAGCAGGAGTCTATTTTATTTTTATTTTATTTTTATTTTATTTAAACAGCAGTTTGAAACCTTTGAGCCATAGGCTCATTTACAAAGGTACCTTGTCACAGTAAGACAAACGAAAATACTCAGTATAACAGTACAACACATAAGTATAACAGTAACTTAAGACATAGATACAAACAAGCTGATACAGGTAGGATTGATGCAAACAATACCAGAGTTATGTTGTCCTTAGCAGCTTAGTAATAAGCTTTGTCACAAGTATTGAGTACGGCTTTGACTAGTGGCAATTACAGCATCGGGTGTTAATAAGGTGGTTACGTAATGAAGTTTTGAAGCACGATATAGTTGGAGCTGGAGATGGAGGGGGCAGTGTGTTGAACCAGGAGGGGGCCCTAAAGCTGAAGGCTCTTTGGCCGTGAGAGGTCCTAGCTCTAGGGATAACAAGAGAGGTTTCCCAGAGGTCCGAGTATGAACTAGTGGGACAGAGCGAGATGGTGGTGGTCAATCCTGGTGGGGATAGCCCAAGGAGGGTCTTTTTGTAAGGGTACAGGTCAGATATTTGAGGCGCCACAAGATCAAGTACCAGTGCTTTTAGCGGCACAGTAGACAGGTGTGTCAGCCTAGGTGTTCCAGTAATTAACCTGCAGGCCTTATTCAGAGAGTGCGAATTTTATAGAGTGCGCTCTGATCAGCAGCACCATACACCGGCAGTCCATAGTCCACTAGGGACAGGATAGAGGAGGTGATCATGAGTCGCAAGAGCTCCGGGGAGGCAGTGTTTATACCAGTGTAAGATGCCCAATCGGATATTAGTGGCAGTGACTAGGGCAACGATGTGTCCATGGAAGGAGAGGAGGGGTCAAAATGGATCCCTAGGTATTTATAGGAGCAAACTTGTTCGAGTGGGAAAGAGGACCCAGAGTGAATGAGGAGTTTGAAGTTGCAGGACTTGTTTTGGGGATGAGTGAAGAACATGGTTTTGTGTTTTTAAGATTTATCACCAATCTATGTTCCTTGAACCAGCCTCGGCTTCAGTGAAGGACTTCTGCAGCGAGTCCTGGAGGGCAATAGGGTTATGACTTGAGGCAGAGATGACTGCATCATCAGCTGCAATAGAATGTTCCCGAGCAAGGCGTGGAAGGTGTTAAGGTAAAGGGAGAATAGTAAGGGCCCAGAATGGAGCCCTGAGAACCCCAGAAAGATGGGACAGATGTCTGAGTAGGTCCCATTAAATTTACACGCGAGAGCGGTCAGATAGATAACTGGTGCACCAGGAGATAGGCCCAGCAGCAAAACCAGAGAGACAAGGGCATCAAGAAGGAGGGTGGGAGACAGTGTTGAAAGCTTCGAGACGCCAATGAAGACAGCACCAGCCAGAGAACCAGTGTCTAAGGAGGAGGAGAAAGTTGGAGAACTCTAGGAGGGCTGTGTTGGTACTGTGGCCCGCCCAGAAGCCATGCTGCTCAGGACAAAGGACATTGTAGGTGGAGAGGTAGTCAGAGATATGAGAGGCCACCACTTTTCCAAGGCCTTGGAGAGAGGAGAGAGAATGAGATCGGTCGATAGTTTCAGCCACAGTCCTATCACCACCTTTAAAGATAGGGGTGACAGTGGCGACTTTCCAGCAGTTGGAACCTTCCCCAGGCAAAAGAGTGGTTGATGAGGCATGTGAGCGGGTAAGGACTGTGTCTAAGACCAGCCGAGGGATACACGGATTCAGGGTGTCACTGCCTGTACTATTACTCTTGAGGGCAGTGACAAGGTGTGGCCTAAGTTCTTGGGCAGAAACACAAGGAGGAGAAAATAAGGGTGAGAAAGATTTACAGCAGGTGCTGGGGAGGAGGTCAAAAAATTTGTAGGGAGGATAGGGCTAAGGTCAGTGAATGAGGTGTTGAGGTGGTTGGCTATGAGGGCTGGGTCTGAGGAGATCACACCATTAATGTTGATCTGGGTGGGTGGGGGAGTGCAGTCCCATTTAACTGTTTAATGTTATCCCAGAAGGTTCTGGGCTTCCCCATGAGGCCGTGGAGTGAGGACCGAGTAGTGCTCAGACTTGGCCTTCTGATGGCCTGAGTGCACTTGTTTCGGGTGGCAGCATATAACCGCCTGTCATTGGGGCCGGGCCAGTCTCAATGGCATGGTGCCACAGGTTGTCCCTATGTTTGAGCTGGTGGATCAAAGCTGGGTTACCTAGGGGCATTATGCCTTTTAGAACGGCGGTCAACATTGGGGCAAAGATATCACAGCATTATTAAAAGTTTGGGTAAAGAAGGAGAGAGCTGTGTCGATGTCAGGAGTTGCCTGTATAGGAGACCAGTCAATTTGGGACAGAAGTTCCTTAGTTTTATCAGTCCACCAGGTATTAGACGCCGCCGGCATGTGGACTGTGCTATGGGGTTTGGGGACTGAGGATGACCAGTGGAATAGAACGGGGAGTGATCACTGAGAGAGTCTGGGAGGACTTGTACATTGGGGATCCGATTAGGGCGGTTGGTGAGTACCACATCAAGCAGGGTACTGAGCCTCTTGGGGTTAGTCCTGGTAGGTCTACAAGATTTATCCCTCCAGTCCGGCTCAGGCGGACGGTTCTCTGAGGTTATCTCCTTCCAAGATAGTGCAAGAGTTTGCATTGTATTATGAGTAACTATACAGGGACATGGACTGTCCTCCTCCCTTGGAGATGCTGGAAGGATTTGAGGGACTTCCATCTTCCTTCCCTGTCAGATTCGAGATAGAGTTTTTGTCCTCCTGATTATCCCTGGAGGAAATTTCGGAGGTTATTAAGGCCTTGTCCTCGGATAGAGTTCTGGGTCCGGATGGTTTTTCCTCATTATTTTGTAAAGTTTTTCGAGAACAATTACTGTTGGTGCTTCACCGGTTGTACCTACATATTCTCTCTGGGGTTGCTGTAGATGCCTACCTGTTTGAAGCCCTGATTGTCCTCTCCCCAAACCAGATAAAGACCCTGTGTTAGTACAGAGTTATAGGCCTATATCCTTTTAAATCAGGATATCAAAATCCTTTTGAAGATACTGGCCGATAAGTTAACTTTGGTCCTTCCAGACCTGACTGGTATGTCCCAGGTCGGATTCATGAAGGAGCGCTCATCATCAGACAATTTGCGCACCCTCTCACTTTGTCTACTCTGGAGTTCAGAGATGCCACCTTTCCTGCTGGGTTGGTCTCCCGGACGCCAAGAAGGCATTTGACCATGTGAATTGGAATTTTCTATTCCAGGTCCTTAAGGCCTTTGATTTTCCTACCATGTTCATAGACTGGATTCATGCTTTATATTGGGTTCCTTCTGCTGAGATTTCTGGAAATGGTGCATTTTCAAACCCTTCCTTTATATTCAGGTACCAGACAGGGATGTCCCCTTCCCTCTTTATTTAATCTATATTTGAGCCTCTCATTCCAAAATATCCTTAACAATGCGGAGATACAAGGTATTCGTGGGGAGTAATGTGGTTAAGATCACTGCATATGCTGATGATCTTCTCCTTACCTGTCTCATCCAATGACATATATCCCAGCCTTCGTGGGGAAATTGCCAAGTTTAGTTCTTTTTCAAATTATAAATTGAATGCTAATAAATCGTCCTTTTTCCCCAACCATAAGGTCTTAAGACAGACATTACCCCTTTTGACTTGTGCTGGGCACCTGGGTTCTAAATATTTGGGTATTAAACTAACACGTAACCCTTCCTTATGGTTTAAGGAAAACTTGGAGTCTCTCCCCAGTTGATTGTCCAGGACCTGGATAGATGGTCTAAACTTCTCGTTTCATTATGGGGTCGAATCAATATAATTAAGATGAATGTTTTTCCCTGCTTTTTTTATCCCCTTCTCACCTTAACTCATTCATCCCATTATCCTGATGTCAGAAAATGCATAGAATCTTTACTAATTTCATCTGGTCGAACTAACATTCCGATTGGCATACTATAAGCTGGCCGCTCTGAAACAGATGGAGGATCTGGATTCCACTTGGCAATCTATTACTGAGCTAGTCATCTTGCTAAATGCCTGAAGTGGGTGAGTCCGGTCCCGAGAGTTTGAGACTGGCTTGGCTCAACATTGAACTAGACTTCATCCGTCTATGAACATGGATCCCCGACTATGTTTTACGTTAAGTTGTCTCTCTTTACAAGACGCTAACCAATGTCCCACCATTATGACTTCACCAAAAGTATATGTGCAGCTCTGCTCCTTTTGGCGATATATTCCATATCTGGACCTGTCCCAATCTATTTGGGACTCACCGCTTTACTATAAATAGGCAGAAGATCTCTCATACATGGTTGTCCCAAGTGGGAGACGGATAGTATCCATGTTTCGGACCGCGAGGAGCATGGCTCTCTGTTGCTAAAATCACCCAAAATTTGGTATCCCAGTATCTTTGCAATTCAGGGTTTTCCAATTAAAGCACTTGCTTGCCACTGTGCTGGTAATACCCCTCGCCACTGGACTTTGCACTGATACCTGAGCTTTCCTCCCTGTTGGGTTCTTCAGTGTCATTTCTAAAATATATCAAGTTTTGTTTCATCGACGGTAATGGGGTTCCTATGGTCCGATTAGGTTTTGTGGTTCTGTTTTCCCAATACACCTTTGATGGCTAGTTTTATGGAAGTTCTGTCATAAATATGTGTCTCAAGGCAGATTATGCCTTATGCAATATCATATTCTACATAACTTGTATTACATGCCAGCTAAATTGGCGAGCTGGGGTCTTCTCGAATCAAACGTATGTACCAGATGTTCCCAGGGAGAAGGAACACTTCTCCACATATTCTGGTCGTGTCCCAAGATAATCCTACTGTGGGATTAAATCAAAACTAACCTGACCCTTATTGGGGTTGCAGGACTGCTTCACACCTGATATTTGTCTCCTGGGAGATCTGTCCTCCATCAAGGTTAAAGTTCGAGATTTCATATCTCCATGATTGCATTATCTGCTAAAAAACTTATATTAAGGCATTGAAAGATAAGGCTAGCCCAACATATCAGGAATGGGTTCACAAAATCCTTGCTAACCTTTCAGACAGAGAAAGCCATAGCTAGTCTCCACAATCGGTTACCAAGCTACAAACTATCTGGATCCCCTTCACACCGTAATCATGGTTGTAATGGTTATAGGAGCTGCTGGCTGTAGTTATTTCTACATGCATAATGTTATTGTTATAGGATTTCAAGCTACAATGTGGTACTATACTGCTGTATGGGAGGAGGGGTTGGGGCAGCTTATGTAATGTACCGTGACCATGTTGTGTATGTTACAATTGCTGCCTCCTGTATTGTATTGAAAATGTGTTAATAAAGTTTGAATTGAAAAAGAAACGGCATACCTGGGTGGAGTTACAAAATGGAGGTACTTGCTGAGGATTTGGGTTTGGGATTTAGGGAGAAATGTAAGAAAGGTTGCTCGGACAATGGCTAGTGTTTTGGTTATCTGGCAGTGGCTAGTCCAAAAGCTGAAGCAATGTTAACTAATGTGCCACTGTGTGCCGTTATCCATGTGCTGCTATTAAAATGCCAACTGTTTACCAAGGAGCAGTTAAGCCTGAGAGTGTATGCCCTTGTCCTGCATCAAATTGCAGCATTTGCCAGCTTTTAAAACTGTTTGTAACAAAGAAAAGTGTGGAAAACTGTGGGTAGCAAAAGGAAAATTGTGTCCCAGACGTTGGAAATGCTTCTTGTGAACTGAGAGACTTGTTGTGCTTAATGGCCATGAAAAATGGTTGAAATGGGCTCCTGCCGTGGAGTCAGTTGAAAAAAAAATGTGGTTTTGCAGTTTAAATTTGCCTGCTCGATGATCGCTGTGAGGAGAAGAGCACAAGAGGAAAAGAGGCTCATTGGCATGGCGTTGAGTGATTGGTGAGACTGCAATCAGTCCCGCCCCCAAGCCAGCTCTAGAGCAACTGTACAGCATTGAGAGGAGAGAGTGGAGTATGCAAACTGGCTTACCAGAAGGAGCATTAGGTGACTGAAAGGCTGTAAAAGTTTAAAAACTGACTTTTCTGTTTAAATTGTGCTCAACCCGCATTTCGATCAACTGGACTGTAAGCGTGGTGTTCAGAGGGACGATCGCAGGACTGCCAACTCGCTTTCCAGAGGCCTGCAAGACTGGCTGCAGGTCGCTTTTTCCATCGCAGTAAACAGCTACTGATAACAGTGAGTACTAACAGAAATAATTGCTCAAACTAAGTGATTTTGCCAAAAGCCAGCTGAATCTGTGTGTAGCAGTGTAATCACTTGGCAAATAAGGACTGTGTTAAGTTTTACCAGCAAAAGCAAGCATTCTAAGCAATCGACTGTGAGCATAATTATAGGTTCAGCGCCAGTATAAGTTTCAAAGCCATGAGAGAGACTGTAAGTTGTATCAGATATGCAGCAAGAATTTAAGCCATCCTGTCCTATGAAATACTGAGGCTTTTAAAGGACTGTAAGCTAGAGCAATGTCTTTAGTGAGTAAAAGTCTGTGGTAAATCACATAAATGTGCTAGGAAAAGAACACTGCAAGTTTGTGCAGTTTGAGCAAAGTTATCAGTAGAGGTGTAAATCGGTGCTAGTGGCTTGACCCAATTACAGAATGTTGATGTGTAGAGTGTGCCACCGCCATTACAGGGTGGGGTAGTAATGCAACACAGCAGCAGAAGAGCCATTTTGAAAGAGAAATAAAGTTTTCAGTGATGTGGGACTTGAAATAACAGTGCTGCGCTTGTTTTCTCTGCAGTCATGGCTTCAGGACCAATCTGCTACCTGATCATGCCCGTGTGATAGCAGTAGAAGGTTAAGGGACATTGAGAGATGTTACTACGGAGGACGACTGCCTCCTCAAGTGGCAATTCCTGGATATCCAGTGCAAGTATGTGTGATGTGCTTAAATGCTGGAAAGGACGTTTTCATGGTACCTCACTGTTCTGGGTGCCTAGAGAAATACGGTTTGTTTAAAGTGCCCAAGATTTATTTGGCTCCCACATGGACAAAAGTTCAAAAATCTACAGTTGGCAGCACACAGCACCGGCTAAGCCTGTTGGAGAAGGCCTCAGAGTGTGGCACAAAGCAAGAGGGTGCAGATTTACAGACAGAACAATGTGCTGATGTTTCAGAGTCTGAGTCACAGAGAGACATTTCAGGAAGAGCATCAGTAGACCCTTAGAGAGAGGGCCTAGCCCAAGTCTCATAGGTGAAGACAAGATGAGGGAGGCCTTTGAATGGGAGGCTTTGACCCCAGGCCCAGCGAAGAGTGGACAGTCTCAGGAGTGAGGACAACTGCTCACTCCTGTGCACAGATTCTCAGTGAGGAAGAAGAGGGGAATCTATGTGGCCTTGTGAAAAGGAACTGGTACACAGCCTCAAGCCCTTGCCTCAGAGGAATGCATGGAAAAGAGTGGTGATTCCACTGCCCTGGCTGTGCAAGAAGAAGCCAGGGATCCATTTTTGTGTCATTAAGAATGCGTAGCTGGCAGAATCAGGACTGGCTTCCCCAAGCCAGGCCAGAGGTCTCAGGTTGACCAAACCTAGTAAAGAGGAAAGACTAGTTTGTAGGAAAGCTGAATGAAATCTATGAGGTGTCCTTTCCTGCCTTTCCTGAGAGTTTGAGAGGAGATTGAAAAAGCAGGAAATCCTGGATTTGGGAAGAAGCAATGAAATATGTGTATCCTGGTGCAAACAAGCATGTCAAGAACAGAATGTTCCAAGAAAAATACAGCTAGTGGAAAAGAGGCAGGACATTGTTTATGGACACTGTTCGAATTGTGGATGGAGAGGGACATGAAACCTTCACAGTGTGAATTATGAGCACCCAGGCAGGGTAATAATTCAAGCACCTGACCCATTGTGCTATTGGCCACAATGCAAATACCTTCCCAAGAATGTGCCCATGCCTACCAAATGGAAAGCAGAGCAGTGGTAGCCAGTGCTGCCACTTCAGCCATTGCCATACCCATGTTGTTCCACCAGTCTGGATGTCCAGGACCCAGGTGCCTCACATTCATCAGTTCTGCAGTATACTGGCCTTCCAGAATCCATCGACAGGCCCACCAGATGACTTCAGATCCAGAGAGGACACCAGCCCAGCTGTATCCTGATTCTTCGCCTGGGTATCGGATGACTTCAGACCAGCTGTTTTCCTTTTGTTCCTGTTCAAAGGTTCCATCTCCAGAGATGACATCTACCCAGCAGTTTCCAGATGTGCCCTCGTGTCGCTTCCCAGAAGATGTCTACCCAACTGTATCAGAAGAATGCTGCCAGGGAGAGTCTCTCGGCTGAGGACCAGGTGTGGTACCATTTTCATTCTACAAGGGACCGGTAAGGCCAGACTTTTCTTTTCTTATGACATTGCAGTACACACCCTACACTAGCAGACTCCAGATGTTTGAACTGTCCTCAAAGACTCTCCCCTTCAGGACTTTGGCCTGCTAGAACTATGCTTCACCAGGCTCCCGCCCAGAAGAGACTCTTTTAATGGACTTGTCTTCAGGCACTGTGGTTACTAGATGGGACTTTTAGGCATCCATCCCAAATACGGTGTATTGTAAATAATGTCATTGTTTTCCACTGTTTTCTAATGTTTGTACTGTTTTTCTACTTTTCAAAAAAAAAAAATCTTTTGGGATTCTCCAGCGTTTGATGGTAGGGGTTTAGATAGACTGTATGCAGATTAGGAGTGTGTGCTGTCTTTCTTTTCTTGCAGGTGTTCCTGAAGAAGATAGAAGAGAAGAAAGAAGAGGAGGAGGGACTCAGCGGGTTCCTCAGTAGTACTTTAGAGTGTAGTGTTTAAAGTACTGTTGTTGTTGTTACTGTGTGTAACTTTTTCTTCCACAGGTATGGTTGTGGCGGAGTGTGGGAGTAATGTATAGTGTATGGTATTAGCTCCTAGTGTGTGGTTGCATGGTGTCCAGGGTCGGGAGGTCCCCTGTTTGTTTTGTTTTGGGAATTCTAAGTTAGAGGCAGACAGATTTTCCCTAGAGGGCTAGGGGGATAGGCAGGCTGTGGCCCTGACCTGCAGTAGGGGTTGCAGTACTGATCTAGTGAGGGCTATGCTCTGGACAATTCTACTGGAGCCATTAGGTACCTATAGTCAGCGAGTAGAGTAGAGGCTGACACGTCAGCCGAAGGCCTCTAGGCCCTTAGTGTTGTCTGCCTGTGCCTAGCACATGGCAGGAGGGGCCTGATCATCACCTCTGTAGGTAAACACATAGGGTAGGATGGCCTAGGTTGGGTAAATAATGACTCATGGACAGTCATTTTCCTGGCCCAGGGTGAGTGTAACCTCCCTGTTACCGGGGTTACTAGAATCCCATTAAGACCTAGTGGTAGGCAGGGAAGGCAGCTTGAGAAATTCCAGTTAAATGGATTTCACACTGTCTCACTCTGTTCTCAGTCTCAGCTGATACTGAGGATCACATCATTTAGAACTGTTGCGTAGCTGCAAGCCACACTGGAATGTTGCAGTTGGAGGTTAGAGTAGAATGTTAGGAATTTGAGTCAGTCTGTAGAGTTCAGTAGAGTGTGTGCAGTCTTAAAGAGGTGCTCTGCTCTAAGCAGGCCCTCAGAGCTCTACCTCTGACAAAGAGCTATTATTTTGGTGTAGGTATGTGTTCTCAGCTGAAGAGGAACACAAGAAGAGCATATTGAAGTGGTGGAGATTGCTTTCAATGGTTCAGGGCCCCACCCCTGCAGGGATAGGAAAGAATCAGCCTGCTTCCAGGGGCAAACCCCTTGGTCCGCTAGGAAAAGAAGCTGCCTTGTTTAAGTTCCTGCTGATGCACCAGAAGCTCTGGAAGAGAGTTCCTTGAGGAGGAAACGCCTGTGGGGCACCTGCAACCAACGGTGAGTTCATTCTGCTAAAGGGCCATGTGTTTTCACCTGCATCAAGATGAAACTAAAGGGACTGTTACTGTGGGGTCAAAAAAGATAGCCAAGTACAGATTGGAAGATGTGGGAGTGGACTGCTTAACTCTGTGGGGTGTCTAGAGTAATGAACAAAGCCATTTATTAAGTATGTTCAAGTCCAGCACAAATGGGATGTTAAGACAGTAGATTGAATGTGAAATGCACTTAAAAAGAATCTACACAGCAAAGTGTTTTAAAGGATGAGGTGTTACAGTCCAGAGAAATGGCTGAGTATGAATTATGGGAGCGAGAGGTGGAGACCCCCATCAGTAGTAACCAAATTCACCTCTACGGATTTGCTGTGGGACACCTGTTGCTTTCTCTCAGGTACTTGGCCAGTGCCTGGGAAAAGTACCCAGACGTGGGATTGACGAGGAAGATTCCTTATGGAGCAGAAGTGCTCATAGGTGGTTTAGGGAGCCACCAGTAAATGTTTCCATGCTATATGGAAAGTGTCCAAGTGGCTGGCAAGGGCCAAGCCAGGAAAACCTAAAGCAGTGTCCAAGTTCAGCTGTGTGCCCAGTGTGTTTCAGAGCCTGAGGGCTAAAGTGATGAGGATTTGTTCTGGTCTCCTTAAATCTGCATTACCAGGAGTGTAGCCCCATGGGGGTCTATCTATGCTTTGTTTATTCTGTTGAATGTGAATAAAAGCCACACTTTAGAATCCCACTTCTGGTATTGTACATTACAGTTATTGCTTCCTTTGTCCAGAGTTACTTGGGTGCCCCTGTTGCAGAGTAGCCAAACCTAGCCTATGTGCCGAGTGACATATTCCTCCCTGAACCCAGCCCACCAGGTAGTGCTGTCAGATAGAAACGGCATACCTGGGTGGGGGTTACATTCCTCTGACTCCTCCTCCCAAATGCCTTCCACCTCTACATCCAGCTTAACCTCCTGAACCACTGCAGCCACCTCACTCAATGGTTCAGACTCTGGCTTCATAGGTGGAGGCTTAGTGGCTTACTGGCAGCTAGTGTTTCCCATGTGGCACCAGAAGAAGCAGGCTGCTGGGCACTGCTGGTCACAGGCTGCACTGGCTGTTCCAGTTTGCTTGCCTCTGGAGGGACCCTGAAATCCTTGGGAGTCATCAACCTGGGTAATGGCACCACCTTAAGAACCAGGCAGCTGTGGTCATAGCTCTTACTGGACCTCTTTGCCTGCACCATACTTACTGGGGGTAATGCACCAGCTTGGAGGAGGTGGGCTCCAATGTTCCTGTGGCAGCTGTGGCTTCTGCATCTCCTTTGGGGGCCAGCACAGTGAAGAACTTCTTCATCCCTCAGGTTCTGAGGATGACCATGTGGGTTGATACGTAAGCATGTCACACTTCTGAGATTATCAGTCTAATGGCACGCTGACAGGCATTCTTGGGCCACTGCTTGTTTTCAATTTTGCTGTGGAGATGGTTTTAAGCAGCAAAAGTAATCTTCAGCTATAGTTTGACTTCAGTGGAAGTCGGTCATAAGGTCCTTTGGGATTTAATAATATCAAATGGATTACTATGAACCTAGTCAAACAGCAATGAGAGAACCAGGAAGTGGCTTTTTTTTTTTGAGAACACTTTATGTGAGGTTTCTGCCATTACTGAGTGCATGGGTGAACGGTTCTAATTGTCTGTCTTTTGTACTAAAATAAAGCATTTTTGAATAATAGAGACTCGAGTCCTGTACATGACCATACTTAAATTGTCAGTGCTGACCTCTAAACAAATACAGGTGGCCCCTGCATTGTGTATATTTTTCTCAGATACTTATTGTACACTCTTTGGGGTATGTGCACATCTGTTATGTGAGAGTCCCCATTTCTCGTTCTCCAGAGTTTTATTATATTGAGCTTCCCATTCCTCAGAAATGGCCTCCTCTGAATCTGTGGAGGTAGCGGATTGACTCAGCCATTTACTGGGTGAAGGGGTGATAAGTATCCATGTACTCTTTGTCTCCCCTCACGACACCAGGCACACACTGGGATGGGCTGTACCTCTGGGCCCTTGTATTTGCAGAGGCACACTGGTAGATGCTGATTTTCTCTACCATCTCCCACAGCGACCTAAACAGTTGCATGGGCACCATGATATCTGGTGCTGGGGGTTTTGCACCATTCTGGATGGTGGTCCCAATCCGACCACCCGTAACATTAATAGAAAAGAAAGTCATCACTCTCAGTCCCAGCTCACTCACTATATCTTGATTTTACCACCTCCACCTGAGCCCTACAGAATCATGGCGCACCAAAATTGATTGAGCTGAACTCTCCAGGAGGGGCCCTTAATTCTGACCAGCAGAATAAACACAAGTACTTACTAGGTACAGTGCACAAACACAGGTCACCCAAACTAGGCACAGGAGCTACAGGGGATATATTTTATTTTATTTATTGAAATGTTTCACCAGGAAGGCACGCTGAGCAACAAGTTGCTAGTCTCCGTATGACCTGGGGGTAGGGGAACATGAGGATAGTTTACAGAGATTTAGTACGCAATATAAATTTACAGTAGATTACATTAAAATAATTTGAGCAGACTGTACAGGAGTAATTAAATAGCGGGATGCTAACAGTTTTAAACTAGATAGATACAACAACACAAAATAACATTTAGGCATTCACTAAATGACACTTAACTGTGTAGCTAGAAAATGGCTGAATAGAATTGTTGTAGTTTGATCTAGGGAAGTTAGTGAGGAGTAACGTAGTGTTTATATATATATATATATTTATAGTTTTTATCTACTAAAATAATATATATATATATATGTACCCTGCAAATGGGGTTCCCAAAGACTTCAGGAGCTTGCTTGAATGCTCCAAGCCTGAATGATGTTTGGCATTTAAGCCATTTATCAGTGAGTGTTTTAGAACCTCTGGTACTGTCTCTTTAAGAGCTGTCTGCTTGCAGACATAATTAGTTTGTATGGGGGACTGTGTGTTTCTTTGATTGAGTACCACTCAGCTGCTGCCAATTCACTTCATTTTGCAGTCACTAGGAGTGCAAAGGGAACCTATCTGACAGATGTAACTGTTTGCCAGAAATTATTTAGAATAATAATGAAATTACAGTTTGTCTAACCTGCTTTCTTTGCAGTCAGAACTGTCTGCTAGTTCCCCATTCTAGTTTTGAACTGCTGAACTGGACCAATCAGTGTGGGGTAAGCTAGCTCTAAAATGGTGCCTTGGACGAATCAGAACTTGGACTCATAATCTGAGCCAGCCACAAGAGGATTGTATGGGCAGTGACTCTGGGAGATGTAGTTTAGACTTCAGCACCTTTTGGACCAACAGCAGCAGTCTATTGTGAGTGACAGCCAATCCAGTCAAGAACTGGGAGGAACTCAAAGGAAGTGCCCGGTTTGTCGGTTGGAGTTTCAGTTGAGCTTTGGCAGTGAAGAAGGAAGGAGCCCTGTGCTTTTTCAGTGTGCAGTTTTAGTCAAAAAGCGTGTAAGGCCCAGAGTTCCGGTCTGCAGCTTGTTAGGACTGAATCCGCCCTGTGAAAAGAATCAAAGGATCTCTGAAGAGTAGAAACCAGGCTCACCCTGTAGAAGACTGGAGGAATTGCTGAAAATTACACTCGGTCTGTCAGGAACTGAATCTGCTGTGTGTTCTCCGGGTATTGTGCAGTAATGCGATCGGGATACAGATGCAGCCTGCCTGGTATAGTGCTTTCTTTTATATGGATGTGTGAAGAGGTTTGTGCACCTCAAGTGAGCCCTGCTGACATTGAAGGACCCTATCTTATTTGGAGGTCGTGAGTACTAATTCAGGGTCGCTCCCTGTTGAATTGCCACATTAAATCCAAATGGAATTACTGTACTGCTGACTGTTTAATTCTCCTTTTCTCTGTGTGAAAGGGCCCCTACCAGCTGCCACGGGTTTGGACTAGCCACTAGGGTTTGGGTACCCAGGGACAGTAACTGATAGGGATAGGCCTGTGCACAGAGCCATAGGTAGATTATTAAAGTGATAAGCTAATTAACCCGATTTCCCCTGTCCTTGTTATATCCCCTAAATAAATCAGAGCTGCTTGTTTCAGCAAAGTTATACTGCCTGAGGTATTTGTCTATGTTAAAGTACTGTACTGTGATTGTTGCACTGTATCTCATTTCACAGGAGGTCCCAGTGCGGAACCAGACCTGGGGGTAAGTGTATACTGTGAAGGTAATTCTGATATATTGTGGGGCCACTAGTGGGAAGAAAGGGGTTGCAGTGTCCCAGAGGGCTGTGACCAAGTTAGTTTAACTATTGCAAACCCTGACCTCTGGGTGGAGGCACCCGCCATTGGATCCAAGCCCTCAACCTGTTAGTGGCAAATCAGGCAGGGTAGTAGCCCCTGGGATAGCGCCATCTAGGGGTTACATATATATATATAGTTTTTCTCTTCTAAAATAACAAAGTTGGAGTTGACAATATGTGTTATCCACAACTACCATACTGCTCCTCTGAACAAACCCACTCCCACAGGGTATCAAGCAGTCCTCAACCACACCTAACTGGCACAGCAATCCAGTCCCTACACGGCTAACAGTGGGATCCAACCATTTGCATAGTCCTCACATGTGCTGACCACAAGTTCCTTTCTGCCATCTCTCCTGTTGCAAATGTTCAATGAATGGCGTGGAAATTCCTCAGATCCTCAGCGCCATGTTGTCCGCTCATCATTAACACAGTCCCAGAACAGTTCATAGCTTCACCCAGAAACCAATGTGGGGCCAGCCTACTACAAGAAAGGCATCCCAAATCCCAGACAAGCCCTCACTTGTAGCCCATCCCACTCTCTGGTGTCTAGGGGTATGATGGTAGAATGTCTTTGAGGAGGGGGACCACAACAGAAACTGCCCAGAAAGTACTTACATTTTCTTTCTTGGGACTGAGGCACAGGCTGATCCACAGGGTGCAGGCTAGGAAGCAAATCTGATTAGTAACAGTGCAAATTCATGAACATTAAAAGACAAACCTCAGTGGCAAACATTAAAAGGATCTTTAATAAAACCTGATAACTCCAAGGAGCATAGGGAGTGATAATGCTGTGGACCCAGGGGTCGCAATCCGCCTCCAGACTTGTGGCCTCATCTGAAACCATTCGGTCACTGCCTCCTCTGAGTTATGGGTGGCATATCCTGCAGGGTAACTCAGCTCTCCTTGTTTCCCAGTTTCACAGTAGCCAAAACGAAACTGTGCCCCAAGGACCTTACATATTTCCTTTAGGCCCAGGGCCTATCAAACTTCAGTCCACAGCTGCCACTGCTCTTCTTCATGACTTTAGATTCTGGGGTCACAAGATGCATAGAGATTCCCTCTGTGGACATGAAGTCCCAAGCACATCTCTCTTTCCTGGCATCTTGCTCCCTCCACTTCAGGTTCAAATCCTTCTGTGCCCACTTGTGTAACCCCTGCAAATGGGGGTTCTCAAAAGACTTCCAGGAGCTTGCTTGAATGCTCCGAGCCTGAATGGTGTTTGGAGTTTAAGCCATTTATCTGTGAGTGCTTTAGAGCCTCTGGCACTGTCTCTTTAAGAGCTGTCTGCTTGCAGACATAATAAGTTTGTATGGGGACTGTGTGTTTCTCTGCTTGAGTCCCACTCGAGCTGCTGCAATTTGCTCTGTTTTTGCAGTCACTAGAGTGCAAAGGGAGCCTATCTGAAAGATGTAACTGTTTGCCAGAAATCATTTACAGTAATAAGGAAAATACAGTTTGTCTAACCTGCTTTTCTTTGCAATCAGAACTGTATTTGCCTAGTTCCCATTCTAGTTTTGAACTGTTGAACTGGACCAATCAGTGTGGGTTAAAGGAGCTCTAAAATGGTGCCTGTGGACAAATCAGAACTTGGACTTGTAATCTGAGCCAGCCACAAGAGGATTGTATGGGCAGTGACTCTGGTAAATGTAGTTTGGAATTCGCACCTTTTGCACCAACAGGGGAGTCTATTGTGAGTGACAGCCAATCCAGCCAAGAACTGGGAGGAACTCAAAGGAAGTGCCTGGTTTTGTCTACTGGAGTTTCAGTTTAGCTCTGGAGTGAAGAGGAAGGAGCCCTGTACTCATCTGCAAGCAGTTTTAGTTGGAAAAACGAAGGCCCCCCTAAGTTTCGGGTCTGCAGCTTGTGCAAGTGCTTGTTCGACTGAATCTGACCTGTGAAGAGAATCAAGGAGATCTGAAGAGTAGAAACCAGGCTCACCCTGTAGAAGACTGGAGAAATTGCTGAATCGGCCGGTCTGTCAGGAACTGAATCTGCAGTGTGTTCTCCGGTATTGTGCAGTAATTGCGATCGGGATAGAGAAGAAGCCTGCCTGGTATAGTATCTCTTTTCCATATAAATGTGTGTAGTGCTTGTGGGACCTCGTGTTTCAAATTCCCTGTACAGTGAATTGAGTGCATGAAGCTGGAAGTAAACCCCAGCTTAATCCAGACTACATCCATTTGCTCTGAACTGCCATGGGGTCCAGTCACAAGGACCTTGTCCACATGGTCTGCTCCTCCTGTCAATCCAGGACAATCTGCCTTCCACTCAGTTTCAGCATTGAATTTGAGTACAAATCAGGGTAGCTCCTGCCATCATCTAATTGCAAGTGCACCATCTGATTACTTTTCCTTTCTTTCTCCACGAACTGAGCCTACCGGCCCGGATTACAGTTTGGGTATTGTGCATGCATTTTCCATCTTCAGGGCCCCAACCAGCTACACCAAATAGGCTAGCCTCTTATTGCCTGGGTACCCAGTAAGAGTGACATTTGAGACATTTGGGATTCTGAAATATGTGCACAGTACTGTGATTATTAATGCGTTAAATTAATTAACCCGATTTCCCTGTCCTTGTTATATCCCCCTAAATAAATCAGATCTGTTTGTTTCAGCAAAGTTACACTGCCTGAGGTATTGTTTATGTTAAAGTATTGTACTGTGATTTTTGCACTGTATCATCTCATTTTACAGGTAGTCCCCAGAGTCACGCTGATTGAACCAATCCTGGGGGTAAGTGTATATTGCAAGAGTACTGTGATTGATTTGTGTGGGCCACTAGTGGGAAGAAAGGGGTTGCAGTGACCCAGAGGGCTGTGACCAAGTCATATCAGACTGTCTTAACCCGATCTCTGGGTGGAGGCACCTGCCATCGGATCCAGGCCCCTCAACCTGTTAGTGGCAAACAGGCAGGGGTAGTAGCCCTGGGATAGTGCCTCCTGAGGGTTATACTTGCATAGCGCTCAGCCGCTCTCCTGCACTGCAGTGTCCCCGTTGGGGTCTCTCATTTGTGGCTACTGCCACATGTTGCTGGCTGGGTTTCAGCCTATACCCCAAAACATCAAGACACCTCTAGAAGTGGGCAATCAGCATCACTCCTGACCCCAACCCCACTTTTCTTGCCCACGCACTCCTGCACAGACCAGAAAATACATCTCCAGGGTACTCTCCACCAATTGTGGATAGTCCCCAGATGAAGGAAAATTTACCCTTTAAAAGTCACAGGCTCAGAGCCCTAAAAAGTAACTCAGTGTGTACAGTCCAGAACGCCAGCCTAATGCTCTAACCCCAGGGAGGTGGGGTTACACTGCATATCTAAAAAGTCTGCTCCCTTTTTCTTACCTGCTGGGCTATTCTCTTTCAGTTTGTACTTTGCACTCCTAGAACCATAGGAAGAGTTGGGGCGAGAGGCAGCTGCCCAAAGCACAAGCTTCTGGGGTGCACACACATATTTGGTTTTGCTTCTGCTTGCACCTTTTAATCTGCCTGCGATGTAGTTCCATTATCTCCTTCCCCATCTGGCACTGCTGCAGTGAGATTTAATTATCTCTTTCTTCCGTTCCTGCTACCCCATAGTGTCACTCTCTGCTTTGTCTTTATTGGTCAATTTCACCTCCTGCCACCCGCAACTGAGTGAGCCCGTCAGTCACCAGGTACATGTGTCCTGCTCCATCTGTGCCATGTCCAAGCCAACACTGCCATACACAGGGCACTGGTTTTCTGCATAATTACAGAAAAATGGATTCCTGATTGGCCCACGGAAATTCTGTGCCAACACTGAAGTAGTGTTTGTTCTCAGAGTGTCCGTGATCTGCAGACTTCAACAGCAGACCGGCTGCACAGAGTACTTGTGGTCCTCATGTTCCTTTTCTTGAATCTCGCTGCATAACTCTTGCTAATTTGCAATCACTGCTATCCTGCTTCTTCCTGACACTGTTCCTGCCAGAAGCCCAGAAATAATGGTTTGCTCTGCTTATTGTTAAGTTTTTTGATTAAAATGAATGTGTGGTACTGTGTTATATTGAAATCCACTGTGGGGCTCTTCAATTTGAAAAAAAAGGACTAATTCCTTGCCGAGGGAATCTTTCTCTCTCTGTCCTGCTCTTGCTACCGAATTTGATTGAATTGTTTCATTTGTAAACCTAATTCAAGCAAACCAACCCTTTAAAGTCACAGATTCAGTACAGGCAGTAACAGGGGAGAAAGAAGAGGAATCACTAATAGAACTCCCAAGCAATTTATCAACCCAGTACCTTCAAGTCTGCGGCTAATAATTCTGCACCCCTGTGAAAGATATCATTCAGCACCTCCGAAACATATGGATTTGTTGTGAAACATGGAGGAGCCCTAAAGTTTTGAATATTTTGGCATTTTCTTTGCTTGACCCTATTCACACCACACCATGGAGAAGCTGCTCTGCTGGGCCCAGCCTTGCTGCTGTTGCTACTCCTGGGGATCACTACCTGTTCGGCACTGATAAGTGTCATTTGTCAGTTTCATTCAAACCCTGGTCAGTTTCAGCCTCAGCAACCCCAGTGGGCAAGAGGAAGAGAAGCCAGTGGGAGCCTGGTTAATAAATGAATTAATTACTTACCCTTGCCCTTTTTCCTGTGCATGTTTTTTATTCATGGTACATTTCTCTTTTCCCCAATACTTTGTATATGAAAAACATATGCTAGCCAGCTGGTACCATTTTAGCACTTTAATTCACACTAAAATACATTTCCCATGTGTTTTATGATTATTATTATTATTGTCATTTTGTCAAGGATTCTTTGTTAGTGGTTTGTGAGTTGACTTCTTTTGAGAAAAAATCACTTGTGCTGCATTTTGTATGTATGGGGATCGGTTACTGCTGTTGTAAAATGAACAAGTGGTTTTCCTGTTTTGTTGCATTCATTTGCATCCCATAATTCCCTGGAGAACTGCTGCAGCATAATATGCGACTGGAAAATGCAAGGGATGGATTGTCAGGTATGAGCAAATTCCCAGGTGTGCAAAACCGCTACCAACCGTATTCATTTTCCTTGCTTACTTGTTTTGTAAATTAATGGCAATAATTATTCTTAGTGCTTAGTTGTGCCCTGTTTGTGTTTCCTAGGATCACCTGATTTATGGAGGCGGGGGTCTCAAACCAAGTCAGTTTCTGTCTGCTTACTATTGTGTGAACTCCTTTGAGGCAAACTTTGCAGATTTCTAATATGATTTCTTGTAGTTTGCAAGCAAGCTAGTGTATTTCTTCCTCTGACTCAGACACTCAAGTGACCTGTCACCTTATATAAGATGGCTGTGTGTCATTCCCCATAAGCTGATTTCCATGCAGCAGGTGTGCATAATATTATTAACACACAGTGTGCCCTGCAGGTATGCAGAGCAAAACGAAAGGAGGAAAATATTGTTCAAAACACAAGCACACAGTTGATAACACTGCCTAACCAATGACAGTGCTCTCAGATTAGTTTGAAATTTTTTCCTATAATCCTACTTTAATTTTGCTGTAAATTACACAATTATTTCCTATATAGTCCACCTTGCTTTGATTTTTTCCTGATAAGCAGTAAGAATCTGGGTAAACACTATCAAGTAGACGGGTCCATTTTCCTATAAAATACTGGGCTCCTGTAGATGTGGAAGTCCTGCCTATCCATTCTGAGGGAGTACAAGGGAAGCAATAACCCATGTTTATTATAGGCTGCTACAGCTGGTTGAAATGATGTCACTGTTTTTCTTTCTTTTCTGCATCTCTTAATTACTGTCACCTAACTTGTGTTCCACTTGCAACATCTGGAGTATCATAGTAACAGTAACAGATGGCTACACACACACACACACACACACATGTGCCTGACTCTCTAGAAGACAACCAATGTGATCAAATGAGTTGACCAGGTTAATTTGACCCCGCCTTTCCAGACTGGCCCATGTCAGGCAGTGGTCATTTGTCCTGTTTCTTTTGTGCAAAATTCAGCAGGTTCTCAAAAGAACTGATCTGGTTTCATACTGGGTTAACTGGTCATACCTTTCATTGAGGCTGCAGAACTTATTGCATTTAACATGTATTTTATTTTATTTATTTATTTATTTATTTGTAAAATCAGTTTACAACCTTTGAGCCAGAGCTCGTTTCCAAAGGTACTGTCACATACAGACATACATAGTGTTTTTGGTTACATAGCATAGGCTTGCAAAACAATAGGCGTTCAACAGAGGCCACGTCACACTGTGGTCAGACAAATACATTTAGGTTACAGGGTACATGTAATTGAGAACAGGTGTTACACAAGTCGGTATCAAAAGTGAGCAATCTAATAGATAAACACTGAAACAGCTGGCACTGGCCAGGTTAGACATAGGCATGGTGTACAGGGAAGTCGGGTGGGGATGGCTAGGTGGAGAGCAGCCTCGGAGGGCGCTTGTCATGAGAAGCAGAGGTGGAGGCTACTTTCAGAGACAGGAGCAGTTATGAGTGTTGACGATGTGGTTTCAAAGGGTGGTTTTGAACTTGGAGATGGTGGTGGCATTGGTGATGGGGGCAGGAGAGAGTTAAACCAGGTTGGGGCTCTATAGCAGAAGGACCTCTGGCCATGGCTGGTTCTAGATCTGAGGACCATTAGAGTGGTCTTGTTGGATGACCGTGTTGCAATAATGGGAGGGCTTTGGTGGATGGATGCCGCTACTCCAGGGGAGAGCCGAGTAGGGTTTTTTTGTGAGGAGATAGGTTTGATATCGGAGCCGCTCATCCAGGGTAAGAAGTTTAGCCTCGACATACAGTTGACAGGTGTGTGTGAGCCTGGGAGCACCAGTAATTAATCTGCAGGCTTTATTCAGGGTTAAGTGAATTTTTTGAGTGCAGTGGTGTCGGCAGCATCATAGACTGGTAGACCATAGTCTACAAGGGACAAAACGGATGACGTAACAGCGAGCCGGAGAGCATTTGGGGAAGGCAGGTTCTATGGCGGAAGAGGATGCCAAGCCGTGGTGTTAGTGGCGGATGTTAGGGCACCGATGTGGTTGTGAAATGTGAGGGCTGAGTCGAAGGTAACCCCAAGGTATTTGTAGGAGCAGACTTGTTCCAGTGGCTAATTGGTACTTGGAAGGATATAGAGCGGGTGGTTGCTAGCTTTGTTTTGGGGTGGGAAAAGAGCATAGCTTTGGTCTTTTTAAGATTGATGACCGAGTCTGCGCTCCTTAAACCAAGCTTCGCACTGTTGAAAGACTGCTGTAGGGTGTCCTGGAGGGAGACGGATTGCGGTGGGTGGCAAAAGGACAGCGCCATCTGCATACAGTAGAATTTTGCCAGGTCATGCACTGGGCAGGGTGTTCAGATAGAGCGAGAAGAGAAGGGGCCCAGGATGGAGCCTTGGGGACCCTAGAGTGAATGGGACGGTATCGGAGAGTGTGCTATTGATTTTACACACTGTGATCGAGCGCAAGATAGCTTAGAACCATGCTAGGGGGCCAGCCGAGAGACCAGTGTGGCAGAGAGCATTCAGCAGAAGTGGATGGAGATGGTGTCAAAAGTCTTTGAGAGGTCGATGAACACTGCACCAGCTAGGGAGCTGGTATCCAAGGAGGAGTGTAGGAAGTTGGAGAATTAATTAGGGCAGTGCTGGTACTGTGACCAGCATGGAAGCCATGTTGCTCTGGGCATAAGATGTTATGCTTAGCCAGATAATCAGTGAGTTGAATGGCCACCACTTTCTCCAGGGCTTTAGAGATGGGGGGAGGATGGAGATTGGCGGTAGTTGTTGGCCGACAACCTGTCGCCTTTTATGAATTGGTGTGATTATGGCTGTTTCCAAGCCATGGAAATTGTCCCAGGCAGAGTGATTGGTTAATTAGGCTGGTGAGTGGGGCAAGGACTTCATCTAGCACCAGCCTGAGGATACTGGGGTCCAGTGAGTCACTGCCGGACTGTTGCCATTCAAAGCTTTGATTAGGATGGGTCTGGCTTCGGGTGGAAATCTTGCACAGGTGGAAGCTGGGGTGCTGGAGGACAGGGGAGGTTGGTTGGGGGATGGTCAAAGAAATTACTAGGAGGACTGAGCTAAGGTCAGTGAAAGCAGTGTTGAGCCAGTTAGCTATGGTGGCAGGCTCGGTGGTGGTAGTGCCATTTCTAGTGAGCTGGGATGGGGCAGGGGAGCGAGATTTTCCATTTAGTTGTTTTAATATTATCCCAGAAAGTCCGGCCGAGCCCAGGAGGAGGTAAGGGTGGCCTGGTAATGGTCGGCCTTGGCTTTCCGGATGGCCCAAGAGCACTTATTCCGGCTGCATTGTAAGCCTGCCTATCAGACAGCCGACCCATTTCAGTGGCAAGGTGCCAGAGGTTATCCCATTTCTTAGTAATTGTAGAAGGGCAGGGCTAACCCAGGGTGCATTCTGCTTTTGGACTGGATTTTGGTAAAGGGTGCAAAAGATCACAGGCCATGTTGAAGGTGTGCGTGAAGAGGCAAGGGCAGTGTCAATGTCGGTTGCACACTCGAATGGGGAAACCAGTTTATCTGGGTGAGGAATACTTAAGTTTTTTTCAGCCCACCAGGGCGGAGGCGCCACGGAGGGTGGTCTGGGCTTTGGGTTTGGGATTGGGGACTGCCCAATGAAATAGGATAGGGAGTGGTCACTTAGGGAGTCTGGGAGGACCTGGATGTTTTGGATTTTATGGGTTAGGTTAGTTATAATAACATTCAGAAGAGTGCTGGTACCTCTCTTAGGGTTTAGTCTTGTGGGCTGGGTGACGAGTTGCGCCAGGTCTTGGGCGGCAAATGAGTCTCTGATGCTGAGATGAGGAGGTGCTGAGCCAATTTACATTAAGGTCCCCAACTAGGATTTGTTCCACTTATGGTGGAGGTGGCCAGGTAGTCAGTTAAAGATACCAGGGCCGGGTGCTGGTTCTTTGGGGAACGAGGCTGTGGTGAGGTAGAGAGGGCTCCTAGAGGGGTCCGGGGTGAGTTTGAGGTAAGAGCCTGGGCCCCATTTACAAGGGCAGGGGTGGGAGGCGTGTCCAAGTATTGTGTCCCTAGTGTAGATTGCACAGCCTCCTCTCGCTTGCCTACTCGGTTCCTCCGGTATAAGGTGAGCCTGGGAGGGAAACAAATGAGTCAGGGTGGATTTGAACAGCCAGGTTTCAACCAGGGCTATGATGTCTGGTTGATGAGCCAAGGCCCAGCACTGTAGGGCGTCAAATTTTTCAGCAGGCTGCATATGTTTATGGAGGCTACTAAGACCAGTGGGCTGGGTGGGTGGCTGGGTGGGTGGGAGGGCAGGGCCTGGGTTGGGATGTATGTTCCCTGTCAGGAGTAGAAGGAGAGAACTGCTCTGGTCAGAGGGTGGCAGATGGAGAGTTTGCCAGGAGGCGATAGGATGAGGAAGGGGTTTTGTAGCACAGGGGTGGGTGGGCAGCACAGGCAGAGAGAAACTGCGTGATCAGAGCGCAAGAGGCAGGGGGAGGACAGGTAATGTCTGGATGGGGGTGAGGTGGAGAGGAGCATATGGGGTGTGTGGAGGAGGGAGGGAGGGAGGAGCAGTGGTAAAGGAGGAGGGAAGACAGGAGGGTAGGTAGGAACACTGGAGTAGTGAGGCCGAGGGGTTAATAGGGACAATAGGGTTGGTGGAAGGCAAAAGAAGAAGGAGAGAGAAAGGCTGGTGAGCAGGGGTGCATGCATAGTTGGAAGGTGGGGGCTGAAGTGAAGAAAGAATGGGGAACTAGGATGATAGAGGGAGATAGTAGTGAGAGATCACCTCTAAGCCTAGTTGCCGCTTTGATATAGTAGGCAGGGCTGGTGCCTAGAGGTGTACTAGGGCACTAGGTTCAAGTCTTGCCCAGGGTAGCAGGAAGGAGCTCAGCCAGTGGCTGTAGCAGTAGGCAGTTGGGTTCAAGGTCTGCAGAAACAATCAGATAACACTTTAGCAGGGTTAGAGTGTTTTAGAGTTTTGAAATCCTGCATAAATAATAGACAGGTGTGCTAGCTGAGTGGTGGAACTGCCGACTTTTGATGAGAGGTGCAGAGGTTCAAAAGGCAGCAAGAGAGAGTGGAAAACTTATATTTTGGCAGGTGGGGGTAAGAGACTAAAAGGCATAGAAAGTAGGGATAAAATGGTAGGCAATGTGGTCAAGAGGTAGAGCTTCTGACTGCAAGGTACTGGGTTTGAGCACAGCTTAGGGACAGAGTGTAGAAAGTTTTTTAATTCAGAAAAGGAGGGAGGAAAGGTTAAGAGTTTGAAAGCAGAAGAAGATGTTGGCCTGGTTCATTGGCTTAGTGGTTAGTTAGTAGACTCTAGACAAAAGAGTACCAGGTTTGATACTGCCAGGTGCTTAGTGGTTGGCTGATGGGAGGAGTGAGGAAAGTAGGTGGTGGAAAGGATTCAAAGGAACTGCAGTGACCTCTAGTGGTAGGTTTTCAAACAGTTGCTAGGAAGGGATAAAGAGTTGAAAGAGGAGCAAGAGTGGAAGTGCAGCAACCTAGTGGTTGGTGTCTATAAGCTGCAAATGGGAAAGTGGACACTTAGTAAAAGAAGGGTAGGGACCGTGGACCTGCCAGCAGCAGTAAATGAAGCTGGCCCTGGTTGGGGTGGGTAGGAAGTGCCTCACAACAAGTCAGGTTGTAGTGCAGGACACTTTACCTCTTACAGGCTCTGGCAATCCCGAGTTCAGTCTCCGCTGCTGGGCAGAATTCTGATTTTGTTCATTAACTGACATACTAAAAGTACAATACTGAAGAAAAAAAACTGATTAGTGAGGATAATTACAAATGAATTCCTGAATACTTCTAGCACCAATCAGCCTTGAAAACCTGACTTGATAATTACTGACATAGAGGATCAGTGATCTGGAGCACCTATGCTGGACATACTGTTGACCTAAGCTATGGTGCTGTACCTGTGTATTTAATCTAGGCAATGGCAATTGTACACCATGGCATGTGTCCTGGTTAAAAGAATGTTGTGCCCCTTGGTACCTCATGTGGTGTAAAGCTACCCTCGTAAGAACAATATGTGCATTTGTATTGGTGCCCTGGCTACCAATTGTTGTGCCCCATTTGCTTTGGTAACCAACAAAGATTGAGCTGCTACTGCATCTAGGACAGTAAATATGGTTTTATAATTTCATTTTTATTTAAAATGTTTTAACTGGGCAAGATCCCAAGAGCATACACGCATCTGTTGTGCACCGACTATTTTAAAGTGCTCGCTCCATGAACCAATGAGTAAGATACTGGTAATGCAGTGAGTGTATGCAGAGAGATATTCCATCCTATGCATCCTATGCATCACAATGTTCCACACTCTATTGAGGGAGTGTTGACGAGGGACCAGGGTAAGTCTACTCTTTCAAAAAGTACCCTGATATTTTTAACTTCAGCCTGTAAAGGCATGAAAACTGGCAGAAGAACTTTGGTTTAGTGGCCAGTTTGTGCAATAACTTACAGTTCTGGGTATGAGTGGAAGTCCTGTTGTAGGGCAGGAATCTATGACCTTCTAGATCAGAAGTGGGAGTGGAGAAATCAGTTTCTTTTGTGCATGGGTAGGCTCATTCACCTAACATGATCATTCTGTATTGGGCCATGTTTGTGCAAAAACTGCCACTGTGTGTTGCATTTGTATGTAGCACTAGGCTCTTGGCATGGGTGGATGTAAATTAACTGAGATTCCAAACTCTTCTGATTTGCTACCTGAACTAGAATTTGAACTTTCTTTTAAGTTCTTTCCCTTCCTGTGGTTTCTCCTGTTCTCCACCCCAACAGTGGATAGCTTCAGCTGTGGCCTTCCTCCAGCTGAGAGAGCAGGTGATTGGCTGCTTTCTACAGCTAATGCCAGTGTTGCCTCTTGATCAGCTGGCCAGATGTCTGATATTGTTAATGACAGAACAGCTTTCTTACTGTTGAGTATGTGTTTGTTACATATTTTCATGCTGAGTATACCACTGATCGCGCAGTGTTGGGGGTGGTGGTAGGTGGAGCGGGAAGGGCAGCAGGGGGGTAGAAGTGTGGGAAGCTCTATGTACTGTTTTGAAACTTGTGGCTACACTCTGCCTTCCTCCATAGGCTGAGACCCAAGTTAGCGTCACTCACTTAAGTGATGTGAAGACATCAGCAGGATCTATCAATCACTGGTGGTTACATTTTCACAAATTTTCAAATCCTGCTGGTGCCAAATTTTAGCATTAAGGAGATGTGGGGCCATGTTCCTCACTCCCCTATAGCAAGGGGGCACTGGGCTGGGGCCAGGGCCAAAATTGCTTCTTCATAATCCATTACTGTATATTCTTTTTATATTAGGGCAGCTTACTTTTATTGCAGTGCACGTATCTCTGCCAATGATATTGCCCCTATCACGATGCCAATGTGCCACGGAACTGGGCGATCGACATCATTACACATGAATGCTACAGAGTGGTGGCTATGCGGCTTTCACAACTGGAGCATGCAGCAGTTGTGTGCCCAATCCCCTGGCTGCATGGACAGCAATGAGCCAGGGCCAGTCGGGTGTGCAGGGCATGCCCGTGTGCTAACTGTATGTGGCATGCACAATCACAGATAGTGCTGGCCACAGGAAGCAGAGGAGGAGGGCACAGGTAAGGCAGCCAGGATTCTGCTGTAACCCAATGCGTACTCCTGCAGACATGACCCACCGGGTCGCTGTGGACCTAGGGATTCTGACTGCCATGCTGCCCCAGCCCATGAGGCCATTACTCAAGGCTGGGGCTGCTGCAAGGGAGTTTCCAGCCACTGAAGTGCTGTGTCCTTGTAGTGGCATCCCCAACATGGCATTCCTGACTTCATAGTGGCAGCCCCCAGCACATGTCCACCGTGACCCTGTGGTGGTGGTAACACTCCAAACATGTAAGCACTGTCCCCATCTTCATCTGCCATGAACCCACCCATCGCACACACAGGTGCTCCAAGAACCCCTAACCCGTCCCCCACCCCGTACCCGTGCCTCCCAGCATTGGTGGCCAGGGTGTCCCTCCACTGCACTGGACAACCCACACCCCATACCTGAATGTAGGTTCCATGGCTCTGGATGGCCAGCGGTACATCCCTCCTCACACCTCCATAGTCACTGGGCCATCCAGAGCCATGGCACCTGCATTTAAGTATGATGTGTGGGAGGGGTTGTCGGTGCAGAGGGGCTAGTGGCATCCCTCCTCACACCTCCATGGCCACTGGCCACCAAGTGATGCTGGGTACATGCCACTATATAAGGGCACACTCCCCAGCATCACTTGGGTGACTGGCAGCTGAGGTGGTGTGAGGACGGATGTACCGCTTGGCTGTCCTGGGCTGCAGCACCACCTGGCAGGTATGGGGGTGTCGGTGCTGTGGTGGGTGAGAGCCACTGGACACCAATGAAGGTCATGGGTCTGTCGGGTTTGTGTTCTTGGGGGGGCGGCATACCGAAGGGGTCATGGACCTATGGCAGGGAGTCCATCTGTGCACCGGCAGCGGCACCTTGGGCAATGCGCAGGGCCAGGGGGTACAGTGCATGGCGGGAATGGCTGTGCAGATCCCAGTGCACTCTGGTGCTATTCATGCACCTGGACCTGCACCACTGGGTGCAGGGGATCCAGTTCAGGACCCAGGCCAGGCATCCCACTGGATGCCTGCCTGGGTCCACAACTCCACCCTGGCCTCCTGAGGAGTCCTGCATACCATAGGGGTGGAGGCATGGACAGGTGGCCACCAGTGGTGAATTCCAGCATGTGCACACCTGTCTGTAGGTGCAGACCTACACAGGTGGGATACGTGCCGCTGGCTCATATTTCCGCCCGATAGTGCTTAAGGCCCAGTGTTTGTATGCTGAAAGTTGGGGAAAAGTCGGCACTTACTTGACATGTTGAACCTGCCTGGGAAGGGATAACGGAAGACTACTTCTAAATGTACAGTAGAGTCTGTGTCTGCATGATTATGTTTTAATGATTAAAATGCCTGGTGGGAGTCCAACTTGGCAAGTTGAGACTACCTGGAAAGAGGATAAGAGTTTTAAATGTGGAAGTGGAATATGAATGTCTATGTCATTACTACAGAATGTCTTGGTATTTTGGTATGTTTTATGCATTGTAGGCTACTCTTGGGCCCATCTCACCTCTTTACATAAATAGAAAATCTGATTTTGGAGGACTATGAACTAGTGCAGCCAGTAGTATGTTATTCTAGTTATGCTGCTGCACCACACACCTGTGCTAAATCAAAAATATGGGTGGCAGAGCCCCCAACTGAAACAAATGATTAAAATAATTACAACCCTATTACCAATGAGTTAAAAGCAGCATACATAACTAGTGTAGTGTACCTATGCTATACCATGATAATTACACAGGTCCATAGCCCACCAACTCCCAGAATTCCTATATCTTTCACTGACCTTTTTCGTATCCTCTTTTTCTGCTCCCTACCCATTCTCCCCTCTGTTTCTCTTCTTCTTCTATCTCATTTTCCCGCTTTTGTGTTGACATGAAATTGTACTTACTGTACCATATGTATGTAAGGAAAAAGTGTATGGAAGGGAGATGGGAAAAGCCTTGGATATTTCTATTGGAGAATGGATTGTCTCATAACGTGGAGATTAAGATAATATCCAAAAATGTGTCATAGGCAGAAGGTAATGGAAGTTACCAAATAACCATTAAAACTACTCCTGGTGTAGACCTGGCTGTGGCTACACTGGAACCAAAAAGCCAGCCCCAGCCCCAAAACAGAACTCAAAGCTGAATCCATTCAATATTTTCATTTATGAGAAAATAATAAAATTACAGTACCTATTGAAGAAACAGATACAGGCAAAGCTCTTCACCCAGTTTGGACTCTAGTCACACAACCAGACTAGTTTGTAATGTTCACACTAAAGGTGATTTCTTTAAAAGTGCCCTTGTTTGTATGTGTGCCAAACTAGTCTGGTATGACTCCATACTCGATGGAAGCCTAAACTGGTTTCTTCAAAAGGTGCTGTGCTGTATTTTTATCTTTTTCTTGTAATATAAATGCTGAACTGAGTAACTGACTGATTCAACTTTTTCAGAATTGTAGTATATGCTTATTGGGGCTGTCAGCTTTCCTGGTTCAAGTGTGTGTGTATTAATGGGGGTCAAATCAGTAAGGTTGGGCCAGGGCTGGGATAAGATTTTTACTGGTGAATGAAATGGGGATTATGTCTGGAGAAAATAGTTAAAAATGTCTGGGGGTTGAATTGGCAAGCTGGATCTGGGCTGGGATAAAGAGATTTTATTTTACAAGAGACCTGTTGAAAACACATTTTTATGTTGATTCTTGCGCAGCACAAGAAACATATTGGGACAACTTGCTGAGAAGCAGGCTGTGGAGGCATGGCACTGTTGTCGCTAATAAACCCCACAGCCTGCAAAGGCTTGTACCACTACCCCAATGCCATTGCAAGCTGCTGGTGACAGTAGTTTGGAACGTTGCCACCAAGTTCTGACAATTTTGCTTGCTGCGGTCGGGACGCCTCATCATTACAGCGTCAGCCATCCGTTGCAATGAGGGTGACCCGTCATTGCAGGGCAGAACTTGCAAACCCTGATATTGTTTGTGAACATGGCGGCGGCTTGCCACTGTGTTCACAAACAGATAATAACCTCCCACCGTGTTTATTTGCGACGGGGCCCCAATCCCGCCGGCTTCTGTGCCCCAGTGTCAATTGTATTGACGAGAGCCCACTCCCCATTGGCATTCTGCCACCCCCGCTTTCATTGTCCGCCGATGGGGTGCCCAGTCCTCATCGGCATAATGTAAGGTCCCCCTTGCTTTCAATGTCTGCCGATGGGTGCCCAATCCCGTCGGCATAATCTGAACCCCCTTTTTGTTGTGTGCTCAACGGGGTGCCCAATGCCCTGTCAGCCACAGCTGCCCCCTCAAAATACGCCTTGGCATGCTAGAGCCCACCCCAGCATGCCAAATGCCCCAGTAACAAAAACGTCCAGCGATGTCTTTTGTTGTTTTTTTTTTTACCTGAAAACAAGAAAATGGTCCTCGCGGTCTCCGGGCCCCCTCCCACAACCCGTGCCCACCCACTGCGTCCTACCTCCCACACCCCCATCACCCCATACTTACCTCTGGAGTCCGCACAACTATCTTCGGTGGACCGGGAACACGCCTGCACTCTTCAAAGCCGCCACTGAACTGAGGGAAATACCGTAAGCTGTATAATGAAATAAATAGGTTTTTCCAACTTTAATGCATATCTCAGTCATTTTTGAAATTTTGGCACCAAATTTTCAACATGGGGTTTTGGACCCCCTCCTCATGAATTCTGGAACTGTCATGGCGTTAATCGGCCCGCAAAGGTGATTTCATGGTCACTGTGCGGAATCGCCTTCTGGAGCCAATTAACGGCGACAGTGCTAGTGTTCATGAGGTGTGCTCAAAGCCTATGTTGCAAATTTGGTGGAAAAAATCCAAAAATGACTGTTTTACGAAGCGCGCTGAGCAGTTGCTACGCACGCCGAACTTCATGAATTTGCAATATTTTCACACCAGATTTTCAACATTGGTATTTTGTCACACCTCCTTGGAACAGTATAGCTGCCATTGTTCACATCCTGGTGGAAATGTGTTTACGCACTTCCTGTGCAGAATAGCACAGTCGCTGTGGGAAATCAGTGTTTGGGACAGATTACAAAAATGACAGTGACACTGTTCATGAGTAGAGGTCCTAAAATGCCTATGTTGAAAATTTGATAACAATACTCCATAAAATAACTGTGATACGAGCATGCATTGCGCGTTTGACGCTCACTCGTAACTTCACGAAATTATAATATTTTCACTCCAGATTTCCAGCATTGACATTTTCCCACACCTGCTTATGAAAAGTACAGCTGTCATTTTTCCCATCCTGGCTGAAATGTGTTTTCGCACTTTGGGCCAGAATAGAGCGTGCTGTAGAAAATCACTGTCTGGGACAGATTAAGAAAATGACAGTGATACTGTTCATGAGCAGAGGTCCTAAAATGGCTATGTTGAAAATTTGGTGATGATAGTCCATCAAATGATTGTATTACAAGTGTGCATTGCACACTTTCTACACTCCTATAACTTCGCAGATTTGTAATATTGTCATGCCAGATTTTCAACAGTGGCATTTTTCACACCTCCTTATAGAGCAGTACAGCTGTCATTTTCACATCCTGACTGAAATGTGGTTTCACAGTTGTGGGACAGAATAACGGGTGCTGTGGGAAATCAGTGTTCGGGACAGATTAAGAAAATCACAGTGGCACTGTTCACGAGCAGAGGTCCTAAAATCCCTATGTTGAAAATTTGGTGATGAAACTCCGTAACATGACTGTGTTACAAGCGTGCATTGAACTGTTTCCACGCACCTTGCAACTTCACAAATTTGTAATATTTTATGCCACATTTTCAACAGTGGCATTTTTCCACACCTCCTATGAACAGTACAGCAGTCATTTTCACATCCTGGCTAAAATATGTTTTTGCACTCCTGCCAGAGAATAGCATGTCGCTGTGGGAAATCAGTGTTTGGGACAGATTAAGACTAAATGAGTGAGAGGGGGAGGACCGAGCTCAACTGAGCTGTGTTGGGACTGCTGCTGATTTGTTTGTGGGCAGGAAAAGGCGCTCAACACAAGATCCCAGTACAAAAGGGGCAGCCTGCAGCACTGGGAGAAACAGAGAACGAGAGAGCGAGTGAGGGAGGGGAAATGAGTGAACTCACTGAGCGCTTGTCAGGAATGCTGCAGATTTCTTTGTGGGCAGAAAAGGCATCAATGCAGGCAGGGGCCCAGTAGAAAAGGCCAGCCTGCAGCGTGGGAGAAACAGTATGAGTGAGTGAGACAGGGGCACTGAGTGAGCTCAACAGAGCTGTATCAGGACTGCTGAGGATTTCTTTGTGGGCAGGAAAAGGTGCCAATGCAGGCAGGAGCCCCATACAAAGGGCCATTTGCAGCGCCAGGACCAACAGAATGAGCGCGTGACAGAGAGAGACTGAGCAACCTCAATGGGCTGTCGGGACAGCTGCAGATTTCTTTGTGGACAGACAAAGGTGCCAATGCAGCCAGGAGCCCCATACACAAGTGCAGCCTGCAGCACCAAGAGAAACAGAATGAGTGAGTGACAGAGCAGTAGGGAGCCGAGCTCAACAGAGCTCTATTGTGACTGCTGTGGATTTCTTTGTGGACAGAAAATGCGACAACGCAGGCAGGAGCCCAGTACAAAAGGTCAGCTTGCAGCACCGGCAGAAACGGAATGAGTGAGTGAGAGAGGGGTGAGCGAGCTCAATGGAGCTGTGTCGGGACTGCTTCAGACTTCTTTCTGGCAGAACAAGCTGCCAATGCAGGCAGGAGCCCAGTGCAAAGGGCAGCCTGCAGTGGCAGGAGACACAGAATGAGCAAGTGAGGGAGGAGGAATGAATGGCTCAACGGAGGTCTGTTGGGACTGCTGCAGATTTGTTTGTGGGCTGAAAAAGGCAGCAATGCATGCAGGGGCCCAGTACAAAGGGCAGCCTGCAGTGGCGGAAAACCAGAATGAGAGCATGAGAGAGGGAGGAGCGAGCTCAGTGGAGCTCTTTGTAACTGCTGCAAATTTCTTTGTAGGCAGAAGAAGGCAGCAACGCGGGCAGGAGCCCAATAGAAAAGGGCAGCCTGCAGCCCCAGCAAACGGAATGAGCGAGTGAGAGAGGGAGGAGCAAGCTCAACAGAGCTTAGTTGGGACTGCTGCATATTTCTTTGTGGGCAGAAAAGGCATCAACAGAGGCAGGAGCCCAGTACAAAAAAAGGGCAGCCTGCAACGCCAGGAGAAACAGAATGGAGTGAGGAACACAGGGGAGTGAGCCTCAATGGAGCTCTGTTGGGACAGCTGTGGATTTCTTTGTGGGCAGCAAAGGTGCCAACGCAGGCAGGAGCCCAGTAAAGGGCAGCCTGCAGTGCGGAGAAACACAACAAGCGGTGAGAGAGAGGGTGGCGAGCTCCAATGGAGCTCTATTGTGACAGCTGCATATTTCTTTGTTGGCAGAAAAGGAGCGCACGAGGCAGGAGCCCAGTACAAAAGGCCAGCCTGCAGCACCAGCAGAAAGCGGAATGAGAGAGAGAGAGAGAGAGGGGAGTCAGCAGGCTCAACAGACCTGTGTCAGGACTGCTGCAGATTTCTTTGTGGGAAGAAAAAGCCACCAACAGAGGCAGGAGCCCAGTACAAAGGGGCAGCCTGCAGCACCAGGAGAAACAGAATGAGTGAGTGAGAGAGGGTAGTGAGCCACCTCAACGGAGCTCTGTCGGGACAGTTGCAGATTTCTTAGTGGGCAGAAATAAGGTGCCAACGCAGGCAGGAGCCCAGTACAAAAGAGCAGCCTGCAGCACCGGAGAAACAGACTGAGCGAAAGTGACAGAAGGGCACTGAGCAAGCTCAACACACCAATGCAATCAACATTTGGCATTGACAAATGGTTGTTGTATGTGCCAGACTAGTTGGGGTGAAAGCCCATACTCTATAGTTCCGTACATGTTCTGAAAGGTGATGTATTTTCTTGTATTAAAAATGTTCAACCATTCAGCTTTTCAGCACTGCTTTACATGTGTGGATGAGGAATTTTGTTTATGATCATGTGTGTGTAATTATAACCTAGGCCCAGCCAAGGCAGGGATTTTACTGGAGAATGGAATGTTACAGAATGTATGTCATACTTTGTTGAGAAAAAAAAGACATGTGTACCAGCTGAGTAGATCTTGGGGAGGGAGGTAATGGGGTGCTGCAGCACTATTGAAAGAGTACGGTCATTTTGCAGCCAACATCTTGTGGCAGTGGAGATTTGGAACACAGTCGCTGTTCGTGGAATGCAGGGCATGCACCAGTAGGTGCATCCCACATTGCCCAATCAGCCTGCATGCTGGCGCCACACCATGCATACATAATGGGGTGAGCACATCTAAGAAAAGGTCCGCTGCAATCCGAGCAAAGCTCATCAGGCGCCAGTGATCCTTCTCTTGCATTTCGCCACCATTATCAATGAATAATGATCGTGAGTGGGTAGCGCTGACGTCTGCACTTGAGGTGCTGGTATGACTCGGTTTAACCCCCCGCTGTCTTTAGGTGTCGACGGGGAGTCACACTCCGGCCGGGCATACCCCCTAATTGTTGAATGACTGCCAGGGAGTGCTCAATCCCCTCAGCTTGCGCCTCAGCTTTTTCTGTGCGACATAGGTGCCCAATCCCGTCCGGCATTACTTCCTCCCTCCCCGTGTTTTAGCCGATGAGGGTGCCCAATTCCCGTTGGTTACTGACACCCCCCACCCCAAAACAATTAGATGGTATGCTGGGAGCCCACCCCAGCGTGCCAAATGCCTGCAAAAGGAAAACTATCCGCAATGTTTTTCTGTTTTTTTTACCTGTAAAACGAAAATGGTCCTCGTAGTCTTGATCCCCATCCCCACCCCACCCACCCACTGTGCACCCTGCCTCCCTCACCCCATACTCTACCCCAGAGTCCAGCGCAATGATCTTCTGTGGACTGAGAACACGCCTGCACTCTTCAAAGCCGACATGAGTGAGGAAATGCCGGTAAGCTGTATAATGGAATGAATAGGGCTTTTCAACTTGAATGCATATCTCGGGCAAGTTTGCGAATTTTGGCCCCAAATTTTCAACATGAGGTTTTGGGATCCTTCTCATGAATTCTTGCACTGTCATAGCGTTATTCAGTCCGGAAGGTGATTTCGCAGTCACCGCGCAGGAATCACCTTTTGGGACCGAGTAACTAAATGACAGTGCCACTGTTCTTGAGAAGGGCCTCAAAAGCCTCTGTTGCAAGTTTCGAGGGAAAAATCCAAAATGACTGTTTTTGAGCGCATAGAACTGTGCAACGACGCCATAAGTTAGCGTATTCACACTATTTTCATGCCAGATTCTCAACATTGGCATTTTACCACACCTTTTGTGAACCGTACAGCTGTCATTTTCACATCCTGCCCAAAATGTGTTTTCGCACCTCCGCGAGAATAGTGTGGTCGCAGTCGTAAATCAGTGTTTGGGACACATTATGAAAATGACAGTGACACTGTTCATGAGCAGAGGTCCTAAAATGCCTGAGTTGAAAATTTGGTGACAATACTCCATAAATGACTGTTTTATTTAGCGCAGTATAGCAACTGCACAACGAAATCGTAGTTAGCGATTTGCAATATTTCACGCCACATTCCCAATATTGGCATTTTACCACACCTTCTTGTGAACCATACAGCTGTCATTTTCACATCCTTGCCGAAATGTGTTTCGCACTTCCAGCGCAGAATAGTGTGGTCACTGTGCGAAATCAGTGTTCGGGACACATTACAAAATGACAGTGACACTGTTCATGAGCAGAGGTCCTAAAATGCCTGAGTTGAAGATTTGGTAACAATACTCCATAAATGACTGTTTTACAGGTGCATAGCAACTGCGCAATGCACGCCGTAACTTAGCCCATTCACAATATTTTCATGCCAGATTCTCAAATTTGGATTTTACTACACCTTCTTGTGAATTGTACAGCTTTCATTTTTCACATCCTTGCTGAAATGTGTTTTCTTACTTTCGGCTCAATAGCGTATTACGCTGTGAGAAATCAGTGTTCAGGACACATTACGAAAATGACAGTGACACTGTTCATGAGCAGAGGTCCTAAAATGCCTGTGTTGAAAATTTGGTGACAATGTTCTATAAAATGACTGTGTTACGAGCTTGCGTTGTGCAGTTTGCACGCACGCCAGACGTCTAAGAAACTTCTAAAATTCTCACTCCAGATTTTCATAGTGCCATTTTTCTGCACCTCCTAATGAACGGTACAGCTGTCATTTTCACATCCTGACCAAAGTCTGTTTTCGCAGTTCAGCGCAGAATAGCATGGTTGCTGTGGAAAGTCCGTGTTCGAGACACATGATGAAAATGACAGTGACACTGTTCATTAGCAGATGCCATAAAATGCCTATGTTGAAAATTTGGGAACCAAAGTCAATAAAATGAGTGTTTTATGAGCGTCGTTGCACAGTGTGCTGCATGCTCATGACTTTCTGAATTTATAATACTTTCACTGCAGCTGTTCATCATTGGCATTTTCCATACCTCCTTATGAACACTCCAGCTGCCTGAAATGTGTTTCATCGTCTGGCACAGAATTGCAGGCTGCTGTGCGAAATCAGTTTTTGGGACAGTTTGAGAAATGATGATGATACTATTCATGAGCAGAGGTCCTAAAATGCCTGTGTTGAACATTTGGTGCCGAAACTCCATACAGTGACTGTGTTGCAAGGTGCATTCACGCAGTTTCCACGCACCCTTGTAACTTCGTCCAGTCTGCAATATTTTCATGCCACATTTTCACCACTGGCATTTGTGCATGTCTCCTTATCAACAGTCCAGCTGCCATTTTCACAGCCAGGTCCAAAATGTGTTTCCGCAGCTGTGGCGCGCGATGGCGTGCTAAGCTGTGCATAAAATCACCTTTTGAGACACATTCACAAAATCACAGTACTATGCATCTCTAGCTATGCCACTGCTACTGCCAATGCCAGCACGACAACATTCGGCATTGACAAATGCTTGTTTCTTTTCCATTTAGCTTTTTACCTGGTGGGTCATCCACTAGCTCTTTACTTTATTGGCTGGACCTGGTGATCTGACAGTAAAGCACTTGAATTTCAGAGGTACATAAATTAAATATGTTATTGAATTAGATTTAGTCTGGCTGGGGTGTGTGTGTGTATGTATAGAAACATAGACTTTAACGGCAGATAAGGACCGCTTGGCCCACCTAGTCTGCCCTTTCCTACCTATTGGATAAGCTGTAGATCCTAGTTAACCAACAGCCTACTTCTTGCTACCACCCACCAGATTTGCCTTATGTCTGTCCCATGCATTCTTGAATTCCCCACTGTTTTTGACCCCACAGCCTCCTCAGGAAGGCCATTCCATGCATCTACCACCCTCTCTGTGAAAAAATACTTCCTCACATTACCCTTGAGCCGTCCCCTCTATCTTCAAATTTTGCCCTTGTTCCTACACATCTCTTTTTCTGAAAGATGCTGCCCTCTTGGACTTTGTTGATTCCATTGAGGTACTGAAAGTTTCTGTCATGTCCCCCTCTCCCTCCTTTCCTCAAGAGTATACATATTAAGCTCCTTTAGTCTCTTTTCATATGGCTTCTGTTGCAGAACCTGCACCATTTTAGTTGCCTTCCTCTGGACTGCCTCCATCCTGTCTATGTCCTTGCGGAGATGGGGTCTCCAGAGCTGCATGCAGTACTCCAGATAGGGTCTCACCAACTGTCTGTACAGAGGATGACATCATCTTGTTTTCTACTGGTGGTGTCTCTCCCAAACATCCCAGTATCCCCAGCCATCCTTACTGCCTTCTCACATTGCTTGCTTGCCTTTAGGTCATCTGATATGACTATCCCAAGGTCCCTTTCCATTTTTGTTGTTGTTAATACCCCCCATTGTGTACTCTTCCCACGGGGTTTTGTTTCCCAGGTGCATTACTTTGCACTTCTTTGCATGAATCTAAGCTGACATACTTCTGACCATTCCTCCAACCTTGTCAAGTCCCTTCTCATCCTTTCTACCCCTCCCTTGTGTACCAACCCCATTGCAGATCTTTGTGTTGTCTGCAAAGAGGCATACTTTTTCTTCCAGTCCTCTGCAATGTCACTTATAAAGACATTAAAAGGACCCGAACCAATACTGAACCCTGCAGTTCCCCACTAGTGAGCCCCTTTCTTGGGTGGGCTACGTTTACTATTACCCTCTGTGTCCTGTTTTCCAGCCAATTTTTACCAAGGCTACCACCCTGGGACCCACTCCCAGGCTGGCTAATTTGTTTATTAATTTTTGTGTGGGACTGTGTCAAATGCCTTGTTAAAGTTTAGGTAGGCCATGTCCACAGCCCCTCCCTGGTCTACTACTTTGGTCACCCAGTCAAAGAAATTTATTAGATTCATCTGACATGACCTTCCCACTGTGAATCCATGCTGCCTTGGGTCCCGTGCCCCACTGGCCTCTAGGTACTCAACAATTCTTTCTTTCAGAAGTGATTCCATCATTTTCCGTACCACTGAGGTCAAGCTAACAGGTCTGTAGTTTCCTGCCTCTGCTTTTCTCCCACTGTTGTGAGTGGAATCACATCTGCCCTCCTCCAGTCCTTAGGTACCACACCATCCTCCCATGATTTGTTAAAAGGGTAGTCAGTGGTGTCACTAGTTCTCCCCTTAGTTCTTTTAGAAATTCTGGGTGAATCCTGTCAGGCCCCACTGTGTGTGATTGTACTACAGAGTGAGCGGGTGCCGCGATACCATGCAGTTTGAGTTGTTCAGTGTTTTGATCTGATTTAATGCAGATAAGAGAACTGCTGTCACCCAAGATCTTACTCACAAAACAAACACTACATAGGCAATTGTACACCTGGGGATGCTGTCAGGAATTAAGTACACCTATTGCAATACACTACCTCTTTAATATTTTTAAATTAAAGTTTGTTTTGTGAACATGACATCAAAGAAAACATCGGGGCAGTGTATAGAACATTGAGGAAAGCCAGAGCAAAGTAAAACTGCAAACTCTCCCAGCAGTGGCAAAACTGGCTTATGAAGTCTAAGGAGCAAGAGTGAAGTTCAGCATCTCAGTCAGCAACAAAATCCATCAAAGACAGTGATGAGCGATGGAGAGTTTTGATTCAACAACAGGCGTAGCAAGGTCAACATGTGGTGACACTGATAATGTTGATGTTAAGGGCAACATTGGTGAAGATTATCAGCCCTCAGTGAGCAACATTGACAAAGCTACAGAAGATAATGAATTAGGAAGTAATGCTGATGTTCTTAGCAGTTCAGAACACCAAATTAATTTCAATGAGTCAACATCATGGCCCAGTATGAGTGGTAGACTTAGATGTTACTTGGTGGAACATGGCCCTGAACAAAAGAAGGATGCTGATTTTACTTTGTCAACATCTGACGATGGTAGGCACTTTTATCGTGATTGGTTCACAAAACCCTTCCAAATGGATACATTGTCAAATGCAAATGGCTAATGGTTAGTGAGACTAAGAAGCTATCTTTTGCTTCCTGTGCATGCAGCTTGCAAAAATCATTCACTACACCAAGTCTGGCAAATCCAAAGATAGGATTTTGTGACTGGAAGCATTTAAATCCAAGAATACCAGATCATGAGAACTTGCCTGAACATTATGAAAGTTACGTAGCTTGGAAGAACTTTGAAATGCATTTGAAGAAAGGGGCAATATAGATGATCACCATAAAAGTCAATTTCCTTTGAAAAAGAAAAGTTGTGTAGCATTGTTAAAATTGTTATTGATGCTGTATTATTCTGCATCAAGAATAACTTGGCTCTCAGGGGTTAACTGATGTGATTGGACATACAAAGTCTGGAATCTTTCTGAATTTGCAAGAGCTGATAAGCCACTATAATCCTGAGCTTCAAAGGAACAATACTAACCATAAGAAGGATCCACTACCTATATTTTCTCCTATGATTAAGAATGAGTTTATTAACTTACTGGGTTCCAATGTGAGGTGTGAAATAATTTCTAAATTAAGGAAGCAAAATATTTTTCAATTTTGTTTGATTGTGTGCCAGATGTGGCTCATAAGAGCAAATATCTCAGATCATTAGTGTGTAAGGATTGTGGACAATGACTGCAATGTTGAGGAAAGTTTTATCAATTTCATCAACACAAGTTAAAAGACAGGAAGTGGGCTGGCCACAGAGATTGAAAAGAAATTGTGCAATGATGGTTTGGATGTAGCTGACTGTTGTGGCCAGGGTTATAATAAGGGTGTTAATATGCTGACAAGTACCGTGGGGTGCAAGTTCGTTAGCACAAGTGAATGAACTATCTATGTTTGTTACATGCACAGCTCATTCTCTGAATTTAGTTGGGTACATACTGCAAGTGTATCAGTGGACATGGTATAGTATACTGGTACAGTGCAGAGACTGTTTACATTCTTTGCAGGTTCAACAAGTCCTGGGAGGTACTGACAAAAGCAGTAAAAGTCACTCTGCAGGGTCACACTGAAATACAATAGTCATAAAAGTTCCAAGCAGTTTATTTACTTCATTTCAACTACCCCATGTCTTACAGGCATTACACGACATAGTGGAAGAGCCCTCCAATGTTGACATGGTATCAATAGCCCAGAGCCTAATCATGCAGATTGATTTCCAATGTATTTCCACTCTAGTAATGTGGGACAAAATGCTAAACCTGGTAGACCACGTAACCAAATTTTGCAAGTCAAATGGACTTGTCTATTGATAGCACCTCAAAGCATATTGAGGGACTAAAGAATATACTGCAGCACATGTGAGTTGCCGGAATAAACAACATAGTAAAACATGCAACAGAGCTTGCTGAACACATGTCACTGAATGCAGAAGTCACCGAAAAAAAAATAGAGGTGAAAAGAGTGGCTTACTTAGAATGTCGATGTATGAAGGGTACTTGTTTTCCACTGAGCAGGCTTTCAAAATGCAGTTCAACAATGTTCTTGACACTCTCATTTCCCAGCTTCAATGGAGGTATGAAGCATTGCCTGAAGTTGCTTCAGTCTTTAACTTCCTTACAGGGCCAACTTTCACAGCAATGAAAGTTAGTGATTTAAAGAAAAGTGTGGCTGATCTGGCCTAAAGTATTCAAAGGATCTAGATGCTTTTGAGATAGTATCCAGTACAGCACTTTAAATTTCTGGAAGCTTCAGTACTGCCAGATTTTTCAAATGCCACCCCACTCAGCTTGTTGAAACTCATTCATAAATGGTCTTTGAGTTCTTCCTATCTAAACATCAAAATTGCTCTTGGAATATTTTTGACGCCTCCTGTGACCATTGCTTTATGTGAGTGTAGTTTCAGAAAACTGAAGCTGATCAAAACCTATTTGAGGTCATATATGGGGCAAGAAAGGCTGTCAAATCTCGCAATATTCTCTATTGAAAACACTTTAGCCAGTACTATTAACTTCAATCAAGTCTTTGACGAATTTGCCTCTCTGAAGACAAAAAGTTCACACAAGGCCAGGTGATAGTAAAATGAATAATTAAGTTTTATCTCCTGAGGACATGCCAATAAAATGTATTGCTTGAAAATATATTTGTTTGTTTTATCACTACCTATTTCTTGCCTGCAAGATTGAAGAAAAGTTTTTTCTAAACAGGATGGGGCGCTAAAAAGTGTGGCTTGCCCTGGGCATGAAAATGCTTAATACTAGTGCTGTGTGGAATTTTGAAATTCTGGAAATTTCACTGAATTTCTGAAATTCTGCCAAAATTCACGCAAATTTTACCAAAAAGAAATGGCAGAATTCCGCAACAGAAAAATGCAGGATGAGTTTTTCCACAACATTCCTGTGGAATTTTATTCTGTGGATCTGAAGATCTCAATATTTTCCATGAAATGGCTGTGGAATAATTTTCTGCAGAAAAATGCTGAACTGTGGAATATTAGTTTGCAGATAGCAGCAGGTGGAATTCTGCAGAATAACCAGTGAAAATCTGACAGAAATTCTGCTGGCAAAATGATAATTCTGCACTAATTCGCTGGTAGAATTCTACATTCTGTAGCACTACTCACTATGGCTCCATGCACTCCGTAGTGCTTTCATTGATTTCTCTTTGTCTCCCATGAAACAGTTCCCTATCTTCCTCCCTGTGCATCTCCTTTGCACCTTCTAAATGCTACCTTTGAGCCTTTACCTTTTCTGCTTCCTCTTTGAGAGACATAGTATTCTCTTTTCCTCTTGCTTTTGCTCACTTGCTTGTTTCAGAGGTTTGTTGCCTTCACTATGCCCCATTTTAGCTTTGTTTACTGTTCATCCACGCCACCCAGGTCATCCCTGAGGCATTCACCCATCTTTATAAAATAATGCCCTCCTGAAGTCCAAGACCCTTGTGCTTGTGTGGTTTGATTCTGCAGCTGTCCTTATACTGAACCATACTGTACAGTTATCACTGGTCCCCAGGTGAACTCTAACCTTGAGATCTGCAGCACTGTCCCTGTTAGTGAGTACTGGTCTCGTATTGCCCCATTATGGATGGGTTCACTGACTAGTTACCTGAGGAACTCCTCTGTAGGGAGTCCAGGATGTCTCTGTTTCTAGTTGAAGCTGTGACTGGGAAGCTGCACTCTACACCCAGCAGATCAAAACCCCCACCAGCAGCACCTCCCCTTTTCTGCCATCTTGCCAGGGGCTTCCAGCAGCACGTTATCTAACTCTTCCCCGGTGCTGATGGTCTGTAGATCATGCCAGTGTGAATACTAGCTCCATTTCCCATCTCCAAGGTGACCCACAGTACCTCTGCACCCTCATCTTCCCTATATCTCCATTGCTTTTATGCTGTCCCTCACATAAACCACCGCACACCCCCTTTCCTTCTCACCCTGTCCTTTCTGAACAGACTATAGCCTGGTATGGCCATGTCCAAGTCATGGTTTTCAGTGCGTCATGACTTGGTAATGGTAACAATATCCAGGTTCGCCCCTGCCATGATGGCCTCTAGGTTTGGAATCTTAGTTCCTAGACTTCTAGCATGCACACACATTGTCTTCCAGACATTGTTAGCACCATGCTTGCTACCCCAATTTTCCTTTTTTGCCTCTGCTCCTTCCCCTCTCCACTTAATGCTCTTGTTCCCTCTCCCTTAGAGATGGGCAAAATCTGCAAATTTCCTCCACAAAATATTTTGTGATTTTGCAAAATATTTAAGTGGGCACAAAATGCAAAATTCCATCTGTAAATGTAGAATTTTCTCATAATGGTGGAATGTTATGCCCGAGGCAAAATTCTCACCATTCAGGCTTAAATTCTGCATTTTGCAGGTGGAATTTTGCATTTCGCACTCCACTAAATATCATTCTGGAAATGCGCAAAATTTTCAAAATATTTTCACGGGGTGAAATTCTCGATTTTGTTGAACTTTGCCAGCAAAATAAAATTTCACTGCATCTCTACTCTCCCTTCATTCATATTACCCCACCTTCTTTATTAATTTGCATCCTGGGGTTTTCTCCGCTGGGTTCTCCCTACTTTCTACTTCATACTGTAGGGGGCAGTTTATGCTTCCTCGATTCCTTCAGCTATCCCCACAGCTGGTTTAAATGCTCATTAAAGTAAAATTTAAACTGCCCACTGAGGGCCGTGGTTTCCTCCTGGATGGATGCAGGACATCACCCTGTATAACTAAGAACAAGCAAAAGAATGGATGAGACACTGAGGCTGGCACAATGAGAGAATTTATTTACACTCACTGGTACAAAGAAACTACCCTTGTACATTTACTGTCTACAGGGCTTCATCAGGGGTACAGGTTCTTACTATCCAGGTGGATCCCCAGTCCTCAATATTTCCAAACCCCTCCTCTTAGTATCATTCCTTCAACCATGAGTTGAAGCTCCTGGCAGTGATCCTCTCTTCCCATCATAGACAGGCAGCACCCTCAGCGAAAGCCACTGAGTGTGCTATATAAGACCCTTTCCCAGCTCCCTAAACTCCCTGCAATATCCTAGCCCCATCCCTAGCCAGGTAGTTGGTCCCCAAAGTGGACAATGACATCCACTTCCCTCTTCTGTCCTTCTGCCCTGGCAGTCCCCAGGATTTAATTCCCATCCCTACAGGCCATGGCACTACACAGGCACCTCAACTCCTTCCACACCCCTTCCTGTTCTTAAATATATCCCCTCAATTGTGTCCCCATCAGAAGTTACTTCCTGTTCCTCTGGGGTCCTCCCACATTTCTTGGGTTTCCACTATGGAGGACCTCCAAATCTTCCCTGGCCACTACCTCACGTGCCTTCTCCTGTCAGAGTGGTGTGAATTTTGTAGTGGTACTGGTTAAGAAAAGTGCCTCTTACCCACCACTTCCACTCTTCCAGAGCCCACCATAGTCCAGCTGTTCTTCCTCCCTGGCATCCTCTGAGCTAACGGTGGCAGTCTTGGTGGCCCCTAGAGGAGATCCCTGAATCATAGCCATCTCAGCCTGGATTCAAGTGACCTCATCCTCAATCCGGAGAGATGCGTGCAGATGGATCAGCACAACATTCTCCAGAAGGTCTCTCTGAAAACTGCCACTCCACAGAACCAGTCCCAGCATTCCCAATTCCTACTATCCCTGTGTTACTTGGAAATACTTATGTACCCTTTACCCTTGAAAGGGTATTTCTAGTCTTTCTCCTTTTGGTTGTTATGCCCCTTGTACACCTACCCAAGATAGGGTGTTGCTGCTATTCCTGTTTTGGCCTACAGTTTACCTTCCCCTGTCCCAGCAGAGGTTGTAACGACAACAGAAGTGAACAGGCATGCTTCCTACTCGACCGGCAGAGTACCCTGCTTTCCTGCTTCCTTCTGCAGACACAATGACTACCTCACAAGGATAGATGGCAAGAGTCAAAATACCATGCAAGTTGAGTTGTATTACAAAATAAGCAAGGTAAGTACAAGAAAGTTAGTCAAGTCACTGACCACCCTCACCCTGGTGCTTGGATTCCAACAACCCTTCCTCAGAGGGCATGGTTAGACAACAGTCTTGTCACCTTTTACACTAACAATTAATTAATATTCATGAAGATTTAATTCAAAAGCCCCAATCACCAGTTTACACGTATAATAAGATGTGCTTAGTACAAAATTGTGATATATTAAACAAGAATTTGTCAATGCCAAATGTTGTCGCACTGGCATTGTCAGTAGCAGAAGGTGGAAGGCATAGCGCTGTGAGTTTGTTAATGTGTCCCAAAAGGTGATTTTGCACAGCAAATACGCCACTGTGTGGCAGAGCTGCAAACGCATTTTAGTGAGGCTGTGGAAAATGGCAGCTGGACTGTTGATAATGAGGTGTGCACAAATGCCAGTGGTGAAATGTGGTATGAAAATATTGCAGACTGACGAGTACAAGGGTGCATGGAAACTGCGCAATTCATGGTTGCAACACAGTCATTGTCTGGACTTTCGCCACCAAATTTTCAACATAGGCATTTTAGGACCTCTGCTGATGAATAGTGTCACCATCATTTCCTCAAAGTGTCCTGAAATGTGATTTTACAGTGACTATGCAATTCTGCACCGACGCAAAACACATTTCAGCCAGCTGTACTGTTCATAAGGAGGTATGGAAAAATGCCAATGATGAACAGCTGGAGTGATAGTATTACAACTTCACAAAGTCAGGCGTGCGTGCAACTCGTAAAACACTCATTTATTGACTTTCATCCCTAAATTTTCAACATAGGCATTTTAGGACATCTGCTAATGAACAGTGTCACTGCCATTTCATAATGTCTCGAACAAGGGCTTTCCACAACAGCTGCGCTGGCCAATACTTGCCGGAACTGCAAAAACAGATTTTAGTCAGGATGTAAACGCGACAGCTGTACTTTTCATTGGGAGGTGTGAAGTATGGCACTGTTAAAAATGTGGAGTGAAAATATTATAAGTTGCGAACTTACTAGTGTGCATGCAAACCTGCGCAACGCACGCCGTAACACAGTCATTTTATGGAGTATTGTCACCAAATTTTCAACAGAGGTATTTTAGGACTTCTGCTCATGAACAGTGTCACTGCCATTTTCATAATCTGTTCTGAACACTGATTTCCTATGCGACCGCGGCTTATTCTGTGCTGGAAGTGCAAAACACATTTTGGCAAGGATGTGAAAATGACAGCTGTACAGTTCACAAGAGGGTGTGTAAAATGCCAATGTTGAGAATGTGGCGTGAAAATATTGCAAAGCGCCTAACTACGAGCATGTGTTGTGTAGTTGCTATGCACGCCAGTAAAACAGTCACTTAATAGAGTATTGTCACCAGATTTTCAAGATAGGCATTTTAGGACCTCTGCTCATGAACAGTGTCACTGTCATTTTGTAATGTGTCCCGAACACTGATTTCACACAAGCGACACGCTTATTCTGCAACCGAAGTGCGAAACACATTTTGGCCAGGATGTGAAAAATGACAGCTATACGGTTCAGAAGGTGTGGTAAAATGCCAATGTTGAGAATCTGGCATGAAATAGTGTGAATGCAGTAACTACGAGCATGCATTGCACAGTTGCTGCACGCTCAAACGGTCATTTTTGGATTTTTCCCATGAAACTTGTGAACAGAGGCTTTTGAGAGCCCCTCCTCATGAATAGTGGCACTGTCATTTTAGTTACTCGTCCCAAAAAGTGATTCTGCGCAGTGACGCCGAAATCACCTTTTAGGGACCCAATAACCCATGACAGTGCAAGAATTCATGAGAAGGGATCCCAAAACCCCATGTTGAAAATTTAGCCAAAATTGCAAACATGCCCAAGATATGAATTAAAGTTGAAAACCCTATTCATTCCATTATACAGCTTACCAGCATTTCTTCAGTTCGTGGTCGGCTTTGAAGAGTGCAGGCGTGTTCCTGGTCACGAAGATCGTCGTGCCAGACTCCACAGGTAAGTATGGGGTGAGGGGGATGAGGGAGGCAGGGTGAGCAGAGGGTGGGTGCAGGTCAGGGAGGGGGCATCAAGACTATGAGAGACCATTTTCATTTTATGGAAAAAAAAACCATGTAGGACTTTTTTTTTTTCAGAAGTTTGGCACACTGGGGTGGGTTCCAGCGAGCCACCTAACTGTTTGGGGTGTCTGTAGCTGATGGGATTGGGCACCCTTGTCACACACAACATGGGGTGAGAATGCCAACAGGCATTGGGCACCCTGTTGGCACACACAGTAAGTGGAGGGGCGAGCCGAGGGGATTGGGCACCCCTTTGGCATTCAACAATTGAGGGGTTTATGCTGATGGGAGTGGGCTCCCCATCAGCACCAAAAAGGGGTTAACCAACAGGGGATTAGGCACCCCTGAAGTCGGCAGTAGTTGGGTGGCTGCCGCATGCCGACCATGCTCATAATGTCAGCGAGCACGTGGAAGGGTCCGCTGCGTATGACGAGCTTTGCTTGGATTGCAGCGAACCTTTTCTTAGATGTGCTCACCACATTATGTATTCATGGTGTGGTGCGGCATGCAGGCTGATTGGGGAATGAGGACACACCTACTGGTGCGTGCTCTGCATTGCCCAACAGCGACCCCACCTCCAAAGCTGCATTGTCCCACGATGTTGGCTGCGCAAGTGCGCCAACATAAAATGAACTTTGTGAAGCACTTTAAATCCTTATTAAAGGAAAGCTTCATCCTCATATCTTCTAAATGTTATTTGTTTCCATGTCAACAGACAACTCTTTTCATGTAGCTGTTAAAGATGTATGCAACTGCTTCGCTTAGTTTCACACTTCATACTAAACCCTGTCACTGTCCTGGAAGGGTCCGCTTGTGGCTGTTGAAATCTCATTGTTCCTGAGAGCTGCATTAGCATATGAGAACATGATGTCAGATCAACCATTTATATCATGTATCTCTGTGCTAAAATAACAACTACCCTACAAAAACTCTCTGGAAACTTATAAACCAAATGGAGTTTAAAGCGGAAAAAACCTGCATTATAACTCAGATAGTTCGTAAAACTCACTGAAGGTAAATGTGATATTTCACACCTTCTTGCAGCTTAGGTCTTTTAAAACTACTTCAGCAGACAGGCATACTGGGAGTTTAAAGGTTGATTACACATCACATTCTCATATGCTAATGCAGCTCTCAGAAACAATGAGATTTAACAACCACGAAACGGACCTCCCAGGAAAGTGACAGGGCCTAGTATGAATTGTGAAAACTAACTGAAGCAGTTGCATACATCTTTTAACAGCTACATGAAAAGAGTTGTCTGTTGACATGGAAGCAAATGACATTTAGAAGATATGAGAGTGCAGTTTTCCTTAAGTCTATAGGCTGCTAATAAAGCGCCATATTATAATTAAAGTTTCTAATGCACTTGCAAATACTTTAATACATTTTGTAGTACAGGGTAAAGTACATTAAAGTGCCTCTCTATTTTCTTTAGTGGACAGTTGCAAAATCCATTTATTTAGCAGTACAGTAGGCTAAAGTATGTTCAGAAGGCAATCCAAGCTCTCGTACACATTTTTTTAATCACACTGGCTACTGATCAATTCATAATAAACAGAAACATAGGATAAGGGTGCAAAGCAAATGTAGCTCTAAGAAGGAAAAACTGAAGCAATACTGACCAAACAGCAAAAGAAACAAGAGGATAAACAACGGGAAGGGGTGATGTTTTGTTTGTGGTTTTAAAGAAAGATAAGAAGAAAAACTGCAGATAATTTAGCAAAGATATCAAGCGGTAGAGGTACTCCACAGGGTCTTTCCCAGCCTCATGCAGCACTGTAATTTTGTGCCTTTTACTTGCCTTTTGGCAGCCCCTCACTTCTTTGACTTCAAGGAACATCTGACTTAGCTCCTACAGCATGCTGTCTTACTGATCTATAAACCTCTATGTGTAACTCCATCCAGTCCTGCCACTTTCCCTTAACAAAGCTACCTGTGGCAGTCCTGACCTCATCCAATGTGATGGGCCCTCCTAGTTCATTGGTTTGATCCTCCGATGACTGTGGAAGGTTCAGTTAGTCTTCAAAGGGAGCTATGCCCCTCTGCCTGTGAACACTCCCACTGTACAGCTTCTGATGAGTATACAAACCGCTCCTGTATATGTTCAATAGTGTTGACCAGTTCTCCTCTCCCATTCTTAACCATGCAATTATGTTAGACTTTCACTTCCTCTTGCAAACCTGGCTAGAAGGGGCCAGGTTTATTCCTACATTCAAAGAACCTTTGTTTTACATAGAAAAGTGTTAGCATCCGTGTTAGTAACAAGTTGATTGCTTCTCTAGTCACCCTCAAAGTGCTTTACCTTGGTTAGAGATATCTGTTTATGCCTGCCTCTCTAATTCTTTGGCCTTAGTTTCCAGCTGAGCCATCTTCTCTCTTTTGTTTCCTCTTAGTCACCATAAAGGAAATGATGGCACCCTTATAAAGGCCTTCACTGCCTTACAGTCTGTAGCTTTTATGGGGTCCATCACACTGTTACTCCATCATAAAGGTAGTACTGCTTGCCTTGATACTTCCTGAACTCTTCCTGTGCCAGCATAAATGTGGGGAAATGCCACATTCTAGTCTAAGGTGGTGCTAGCAGGGCTTTAACTTGCAAAGAATGCAAGCATGGTCTGAAACTACTGGGCTTATTTCTGTTGCTGCAAATATGTCATATAACACTCTGAGGATAAAAATATAGTTGATCCAGGGCCATGTTTTATGGGTGTTCAAATGCAACATAAACTCCTTGGTGTTTGGGTTAGCCTCCAGCCAAACATCTATGTTCAATTCACTCAGTCCCTAGCCTCATTATGCTATATCAGACGCAGCCTTAGCACTTGCCCCAGTGCAGTCTACCTCTGGGTCACATGAGCAACTGAAATCGCCTCTACAATCAAATTCTAAACTCGGTACAAGTATTTTATTGCATTTATTTTATTGAAATGTTTCACCAGAAAGGCACATTGAATAAGTTGTTTGTCTCAAAGGGCCCTGGGGAGACGGAACAAGGTATAAATGGCTTACAAGCATAATACAATACAGATACACTCAGCAAGTACAACATACATAGTACAGGTACTGTAGGTGAACAACAACATACAATTAAAAGCGTAAAACATTTGAAGCGCTAGTGAGCTGCAACCAAGCATAATGCAACCCCAGATTGAGGAGCATAGAAGTGCAGAGTTGGTAGGTGAGTGAACAATACAGATGGCTAAAATTAGTGAGACTATCAGGGAATAGGATACCATATGCATCACAGGAGGGTTGGTCAAGATTGTAGTGGAGGAGGCAGAGGAGACCAGGCAGAGATTATTTAAATTAAGGGATTATGCCATCAGATGAGGAGAGAGGGGGAGTTAAGTACAACTAAAAGCAGGTACAGTTTGGGGAGAGGTAGTTGTGTAGGGATGAGGAGAGGGGCGAGAAGGAGGAGCACCGAATTTGGGGGAGTGAGTTCAAAGCTTGGGGAACCGTGTGAGAATGCTGATTGCCCTATAACTGTAGAACAGCAAGCCATAGTGTAAGAGTTTTTGGGTCTAAGGAGCATGAGGGAGAGGAGGATAGAGAGGAGGAAACTGCAAACAACTGGTTGAAAAGATTGGACCATGCACCACTGGTGCATAAACATTCCACAAAGTTACTCTTTTCTATTCCTCCAGCATACCTTGCACAAAGATATACAGGTCCCGCTTGGATCCACCACAGACTCTCCTTCGAAAGGGACATTCCTGTGGAGTAATATTGCTACTCCCACTTGTGCCCATTATATGAAGCTTGAATGGCATTGCCTGACCCATGCCCTGACCAACTTCTGATATTCCATATCTGTCAGATATATTTCTTGAAGTAGGGCTATTTGCATTTTATGCTGCTTTAGAAGGTGCAATACTGCTTTCTCTTGACGGGATAGTAAACCCTGGATATTCCAGAGAGCGTATCAACAGATTATTAAACATACCCATTTGGGTTTCATATGTGGTTACCCTGGGAGGAGAATCTCTACCAAACCCAGATCATGCCCTCTTTTTGGCTCCATTTGGCCTCCACCTGCATATCCTGCAGATGCTTACAGTTCCTGAGTTTAGCATTGTGTGCAATATCGAACCATTTATAAACATTAACAAACATGCAGTCAATAATGGTAGCAAACTTCTGAACACAAACACAAACCTTTCCCCTATTACCAGGTGGCCCCCTGGTCACTGTTATAGCACTCCTGTGGATGCATTACTGAGAGCTGCCTCAGCTGCAAGCACATGTCCCTTGCCCTCCTGCCCCCATTATGTTTACTTTTTATATCATATGATAGCACGTACTCCTTCTTCCTCCTGCACATAATTGTATCTTGTAGCAGGGCTTTGAGTCCCATTCGGTGTAGCCCATTTCATTCCATATGGTTTATTGCCCTCACTGGGTCCTGAAAAGCAGTTTCTGCAAGTTTTGTTAGGCCATGCCCCCATGAGCATCCCCCTACCTATGAGCACTGCCTCAACAGACCTGTAGGAGATTAGGATGATATTATTACTCTGAGCTTGTATATTTATCCATCATATTTGCCCCTTCACCACTCATTGGGGACCTTTCACTAAGCAATTCATTGGCAGTGCTCCTCCTTGGTCTTCTCTCTTTTCTGTCAGACCTCTGCCCCATAATCTGAGTGTCTCGCCACCTCCATCTCATGGTAGTGGCCTGAGGGATCAGCAGTTTCAGTGGGCAGGGCAAAAAGTATATTGTCTGTGGCAATTTGCTTACCTTAATGTCTCTGAGCCTGCTTCTACTGTTCATAGTCCCATGGGGTGAGAGACAAATGTCAGGCAAAAGGATAGTGTCAAGGCCACACTGAAAGTCACACAAAAGCTCATTTCTTTCCAGTCAGATGTATTCCAATGATGAGCATATCAATTTGTCTAACAATGTTTTATCCACACAAAATGTCTTGCTTTTTAACTTCCCAGAATGAGTGTGGATGTTCCTCCAGTTAAATCGTCAACAGCACAGGGTACTCAAGAAGAACTCGACCTCCTTGGTGCAGAGATCATTCATCAAGGGATAAACTGCTTGCATTTGAAGTGTACAGCTCTCAAAAATCCTGAAATATAAACAGCTGAGGTGAGGGGACTGTGTGTCTCTGTAAGCAGCCAGGATCTTCTGCTAATCTGGATAATGATGGAGACAAAAATGATTTGCCTTGGTGGGGTCCCTTACTGTGATTTAGGTCCAAGCGATCTATGAGCCTGATCAATTTTGATGAGGCTTTTTTACAGTCCAGTGAGAGTATGTCTGGGAGCCAGCGTTCTAGAAGAGCCACCATGTCGTGCCCTTCCACCCTTCTCAGAGCTCCCAGATTCATAGGTTGTTTTTCCTGTGATAATTTTCTGTTTCATCCACATGGTATTTAGATGCCCCCAGTTGTCATAATCAAGTCCCGACTGCATCAGCAGGAGTCGCCAGAGGTCGTGAGGGTATCTCAGCAGTAGCCTCCCCTCCCGAGTTGCCTCCAATCAAGTCCCGACTGCATCAGCAGGAGTTGCCAGAGGTCATGAGGGGTATCTGAAGCAGGAGCCTCCCCCGAGTTGTTGCAATCCAGTTCAATGCATCAGGTAGATGCCGCTTGCAACGCTTCTGCCCAGCTCGGCGGATCACTGTATTTTGAATCTCTGCTGTTTGGTGCCTTTTTTAGGACTTTAAGCTGAGTTTTACTGCAATTGATTTTAAATCTCTCACACATGTGGAGATAGGTTATAAGTATTGTGTAAATCCTAAACTGCTGTAATCTGTAGCACAGTGTTGATTACTTTAAGATATATTGTTATAATTCTAGAGCTACTTTTACTCAGGGCCAAGGAGGTTACTTTACCTCTGAAATGGCCAAACTGCTGTATTTTACTAAGCGCCCACCTGGTCTCCTTAATTTTGAAAGTGCCTTATTTTATTTTGAAAGTGCAAAGCCAGCAGCATGGTGCTTATGAAACCCTGCTTCCCACCCGATCTCTAAATTTCTAACTTGCTCCATTTAAATCTGAAAGTGCAAGGTTCAGCAGCAACTTCCCCTGACCCTCCCCCGGTACTTAGTCCATATATAGAAACTCACCATCCTCTTCTTATCTCTCCATAGCAGGAGTCGCCGGAAGTCATGAGGGTATCTGAAGCAGTAGCCCTCCCGCCCCGCGAGTTGTTGCAATCAAGTCCTGACTGCAACAGGTAGACGCCGCTTGCAACATCTGCCCAGCTCGGCAGATCTCTGTATTTTGGACCCCACGACACAGAGCATCGGCTCCCCACTGCCCCCACCACCGCCTTTGGTGGACTCGCCATATATAGATGAGTAAAACCCCGCCCTTGTAATTTTTAACCTATCAGCCAGTTTTCCATCTGCAGGTTATACCTGCTCACCACTGGGAGCATTTTTTCACTTTGCCCTGCTCTTAACTACTAATACAACAGGAGTTATTGCAAGCTCCACCATGCCCTGTGCACCCTTATTACTCTCACCCTCCTGCTCCTCCATACATCCCATCCTCCCTCTCCCAATCTAGGAAAGTGGGTCACTACAAAACACCCCACTGCCGTCAAACTGAACTCCCACCTCTCTCACCATCCCTAACCTGCACTTAAGCAGCATGTGGTTACAAGCCCTGGCTAGCACCCAGCTGCCTCTCCCCGCACAGCCCCAATAATATAAATATTAAGCTCGCCATCTCTACTCCTCCCTCAAATTACATATCCCCATGTAAATGACACTATGGAACACCCTTCACATGCCAACCTTAGACAGTATCTCCACCACCGTGCCTCTCCCTCTTTCCCCACTTCTTCCTCTTATCAGCACCCCATATCCTGAAAACTCCCAATTCCCACCATGGGGTACCCTCAGCGTATATACCATCGCCTATACACAATTAGGCTACTGTCATTTCAGGTCACTCATCCTTCTTCTTCTCCTGTTGGGCAATGTCCACCCTAATCTGGGCCCTCAAAATAATCCCTTGATCCACCCATCAGTCCGTGGGCTCTGCATTGACTCTATCAACATCTGCAGCCTACAAAAAATGGGACTCCTTTCAAAGGTGGGTACCCCAACACCACCCTGACATCATAGCTCTATGCAAAACCTGGCTCTCACCCACTGTTTCTGACTCTGCAGTAAACCTCCTGGGTATCTCCTCTTTCGATCCGATAGGGTGGGTAAGCAAGGGGTGGTTGCACTCTCTACCTCAAGGACTCGCCTCCAGCCCAAGTACTCCTCAGCCACACCTGACATCGAGGGCCCAGGCTCTACCCTAAAATTAACCATAGGCAAGTCTACTTCCCTCTCATTCTCACCTTGGCTCACATCCCTCCCTGGAACCAGAAACAAGCCTTCCAGGACATTCTGTCCCATCTCTCCACTTTCCCCACATATTATGAGAAAATAATTATGGGAGATTTCAAGATAAATTGGCTGCCAAGACAGCCGCACCATTCATCGACTAGCCGCAGGATTCGATCTCACCCAGGTAGTCACTGCCCCCACCAGGTAAATGCCTGTACTGGGACATCCTCCTCCTAGATCTAGTCTTCACTAACTGCCCCACAGAATAACCAACACCTTGGTTCTCTCTGACACACTTAGTGACCACCCCTGTACTTTTCACCTGATCCAGCACTGCCCCAAAGCCCCCTTAAAATTATCTCTACGAAACTTAGGCCTGGTAAACCAGCCCAACTCAAGGCCTACCTCAGAGACTGGGACTGACACCCCTAACCAATACCCTCGACTTAGATCATGCGCTTGATCTATTTATCAACACTTTCAACCCACCCTGTGATAAGTTTGCCCCTAACCAAGAGGATGTCCAAAGGCAACCATGCCCCCTGGCTCTCGGACCACCTCTCAGGCATGCTGCATCACCGTGATGCCCTCTGGCACCTAGCTAATGAAACCCAATGGCCCAAGGACAGACAATGGTACAGGAGGCCTGTAACAAATGCACATGGGCCATTCGCATCAGCCAAAGCAGAATACTATAAAGAAACCTTAACCTCCACCTGGGGCTCGGGTGAAAATTCTGGAACAATATTAGGAACTCTGTGGCAAATCTACTAATCTCCCCAGACCAAATACTAATCAACGGTAACCTCTCCACCCCATTCATAAGAGTGGGGACCGCACAGCCCCAACAACCACCGCCCATCTCCATTCTACCCCATCTATCTAAAGCATTAGAGCGATAGTCGCTGATCAACTCACTGACCACCTTACTAAATATAACCTCCTATGCAACCAGCAATATGGATTCTGTAAGGGACATAGTACCACCACCGCCCTCCTTGAATTTACCTCTCATGTCCAATCTGTCTTGGATCGTAGCCACATCACAGGAGCCATCTTTGTGGACCTCTCAAAAGCATTTGATACCGTCAACCATGCCCTCTTACTGAACACACTTGCCTATAGTGGCCTCTCATATGATGCCTTAAACTGGTTTACCAGCTATCTCTCTGATAGAACACAGCTGGTCAAGGTAGGCACTGTCCTATCCCCTAGCATCCCTATCCGCCTCCGTGGTCCCACAGGGTTCCATTCTAGGCCCCTGCTATTCTGCCCTTGCCCAAACTCCTCACGTCAGCCTGCCCCAGTAGCCTGCTCCTATATGTGGATGATACCATCCTGTTTGCTTCAGATCCGGACCCCTTAAGCTCCAGCAATCACTCCAGCACTCTCTACATGAAACTGAACACTGGCTCACCACCCAGCACCTAATTATTAACTACAGTAAGACTAAGGTCATGATCTTCTCCCATCCCCAGAACCCACTAAAGAGCCTGTGCCCCAATTTCTAACTGTAAATCAAACCCCTCTAACAAGTGGACACCTTTAAATACCTAGGGATCACTCTAGACTCGGCCCTCAACTTTAAACAACATGTTCTGCTCCTATCCACTGCCCTTAACTCCAGACTAGGTGTACTTTATCGGTACAAACACTGCCTCACCCCTGAGGCCCCACGACTCACCATAAACTCCTCTGTCCTCTCTCTGCTGGACTCGGCATCCTCATCTATAGTGCCGCTGCCACCTCTGCCCTCAATAGTCTCCAGCTCATTCTAAACAAGGCCTGCCGCCTCATCCTCGGATGTGATCACCTCACCCACACCTGCTCCTCTACAGTTCCACAAACTAGCTAAACTTAGGCAGCAGAATCAAGTACCACACCTGCCTAATGACCAAAATGATAGCTCTAGGCCTCACCCCCCGCCCTAAACAAAATTATTTTCCTGTATTACCTGTCAGAACCACCCGTAACATGAATAATCAGTTACTTTGGGTACCCGCTGCCGGACCTCCCAATTCCAAAGAATCTTCAACTTCAAAGCCCCCTCCTGGACAAACATGCTCCCAAGTCTAATAACTGACTAATTAAGAATAGGTCCTTTTAAATCCAGGCTAAGGAAACACCTCCAGGCCTCAAACCTATGTGATTGCCCTGACCCCCTTGAGGAGTTAGACCAGCACCTTGCCGGTCTCCAGGCCTAATTCTTTGAACTGCTAAACTGACAAACAGCCTCTCTGCTTTTTTATTGGCTGTGCTGTAACATTGTATTCATGTGATCCTGCCTATTTCAGTCACTTTCTGTATCAAGTTGTGTATCCTATTCTGTGACGTGTTGTAATACTTTTAAATCTATAAGTAATGTCATCCCTGTATGACGTGGAACCTTTGTAAGAGTCTTTGACTCAAAGGTCTTTCTGAATGTCTCAATAAACAAATAAAAAGATGCTACCAGTTCCTTTTCCAATTTTGCCATGCAGTCCTGAAGCTTCAAAGTTCCAGCATCAGCTGCTGAGACTTGCAATACAACTTCTTCTTCTTTGTGGGAGTTAGCCAGAGAGTCAATTTTACTGGCAATCTCCAATAGCTTCAGAGAAAGGACTGCTAAAACTTGTTCCAAGACTCTGCAGCCCCACGCTGCCGTTGCCTCCTCTGAGGCCTCTTGGCAGTCACCCACGCCAGTCCTTCACTTGCCACTCCATTCATTTGTTCCTTTTCTTTGGCCCTTCTTTTGGCTGAACTCAGCTGATGCCAAGAAATCATCCTTCTCACCTTTGCTTTGAAACTTTTATTTTTCCTCACCAAAATGCTTTCCAGTAAGTGCTATTTTTAAACTTATTTATTGGTGGAAGCAGGCTAATCAAAACGTGTCTATCGCTAGCTGGCACACTTGCACAGTCTGCCTTCCCTTTCAAGCAGTGAATCTGCTTTAAATTTTCTATTCATCCTTAGAAGACAGTTGTGCAGTCTGCCTCATATTACAGCTCTCAGCAGCTCACGGGTCCTGCTCACTTGAGATCTCATGCAGATCTGCCTGGAGCGTAGAACTGCCCCTGGCCCTGCTGTTTACAGAGGAAACAGCAGCTTTATTTCAAAAACTTGCAAACTGCTAACTTTCTCTCTTACGTCCGAGAAGATAGTTTTTTTTAAGATTAGTTGCTCTGATCATACTTAAAGAGTTTTCTTAGTATTTAGGAATACTTTCTATAATATACTGAGCTGTTAGTAACGGTGGGCAGTCCTGGAGGTCTGTCACTCAACAGGTGATTGGCAGCTGGAAAGGCACCTAAATTAATTAGGTCTAGCACAGCTCCAAGAGCCCTGTGGCTCTCTCCTTTAGGCAGCATTACCTGGCTGGTGGCTAATCACCGTCCCACTCTTCTCCATGGCAGGGTGGGTTAGAGAGAAGAGATGACAACTGTAGTCCAAAGACAATTTCTACAAAAGTCCTTATTTACACATATTTCCCAGTTTAAGCAAAGTTACAGTCCGAACCAATCTGGCATGGGTACAAGCTAATTTTGGTTGATACAGCAGTTGGGAGATTCTCAGTCCTGTCACTGACTCTGCAGTGTTGACCCCTGGCGGTGGTGATCACGTGCCTTTGGTGTGCAAGTAGCAAGACTGCCTTGAAAGTGTAGTTACCCAAGGGAGTTATGCAATTCTTGAGATGCCTTGGCCTGCACTGTGCTGCTGTGGTGGCATCAGGGTCCTCCTAATTCCTTCCGGCCCTGTCCAAAGAAGTTCGCACCTGCCAGCTACAGTAATGTCCTCCTAGTATGAACTCCAAGTATCAGCTGCCACACATCCACCCATTTCCTACATCCCTGCCATAGTCCAATTGATAAGTGAGGTGAGGGGCAACCAGCACAAGTTTTCACACCACCTCAGCTTTGGGCTATGTGAAGCCAGGACACTTTGCAATGAATTTTCAGAAGTTTCCCAACTTCACTCATCTTTACTCCAGGATGGTAATGTCAGATTGGTTACTGAGACTGGATAATCAAATCAACAACCGATCAGCCCAAATGATCAGATTTTAAGTTTAATTGAAAACTGCATTGTCCACCCTTTCTGAAGGATCAAAAAGCCAACATTATCCAACAGAATTCCAGATAATTCGAGCATCACTGATATTAGATATCTGAAACCTTTTTGCTGCCTGTTACATTCTCCTACTGCTCCACTCTACCAAAGGTACTAACCACAAAATCCCCATTAGTCATTCCACTTGTACCTCTGAGATGTAGACACCATCCCCTGAGGAGGGGAAGCCAGACCTGACCTTGTCTTTGTTCCCTTGGAGTGCACACAGCCAGTGAGTGACCTCCTGGTGATGATAGTTGCATGGAGGGCTATAATGCTGGGGCACTGGTAAGACCATATGATCCTGAGCTAGATTTGGTGAAGAAGGATTGCTTTTAAATGGTCCTCAAGTCCAGGCATTGGTATATGTGGCCCAGCCTCAACCAGTTTACAGCGGCTGACAGCAAGTAGGCTTGCTATTCTGAGAGTGGCCCTGTTGGCCACCATGCACTAAGCTCCATGGTGTGAATGAGCACATCATAAACAATGATGGCTACATTAAACAACATCTATTTACTACATTTCATCCATGTCCATTGAGAGGAGATTTTATTTGTGTACAGTGTGATGCCCTGCCACTACCTTGGTTTTCAGTGGGTGGGCTTTTGGGGTTTGGGGCACAGGCCAAATGTTGCTGTCCTTATAGACAATGTGGCCATGTAGGCATGTGTATGACTCAGGGCTGCAAAAACATGCCAGTGTTTATTTATTTTTTTAGTTATTTAACCAGGCATAGCACACTGCTGAAAGCTTTTTTTGCAGGAGTGACTTGGGAGCACAAGTGACTTGCTCAGGGTCACACAGTATGCAAGTGGAAGCTGTGGATTCAAACCCAGGTCTGGTCTGCTGGATGTCACCAGATTTGCAGCTCAGAGCCTTAGACTACTGCGCTATACTGCTTCTGATAATGTAATGCAGGCTGCTGCTACCAATGATGCAGTACACATTTGTGTGCATTTTGCATTTGCATGCGTAATCTGCCAGTGTTACTGCTGTCCCTGGATGATGCAGTTTCTGGGCCTATGACCCAAAATGCCTATCTGTGCCTATCCTCTCTGTGTGGCATTGGCAAGCACAGATTGTGCAGTTGTCTCGCCATGGCTCGGATAGCATGTCACATGTATGATGTGTGGATGTGTGCACATTCCTCTTCTGTACAGCATGTATTGTGTGCACTGACATCTGCAACTTTATCACAGAACCTTCTGTGAATCAAGCCCTTAAACATTTTTGTTACTCTGTGCTGCACCCACTGTATCACCAACTTTTTGTACTGAATGACCAGAGGTATGCAGCATTCCAAATGTAGTCTTTCCGGTGATACTGTTACTATAATGCCCTAACACTATACCCCAACCATAGTTCTACACCTGTGGCCACTGCAAACACATGGGTGACAGTCTGTGCAAATATTTAGCCTGGAATGAGATCCTACAGAAGAGGGATCCTAGAGTGTTTTCCACAGCAACAGCACAAAGACAACCAAACTTTCAAGAAATTCTGAGCCCAGACAGTCTGAAAGTTTTATGAAATTCTGCAAGGTACTTTGACACAGTTCCAAGATATACAGTAGGTTCAGCAAAGTTACTGTCTACCCTACTAGAAAAACACAGGACAGTCAGGAGGATTCTGTGGAAATTGCAATGCTTGCAGATTGCGCTAACCCATATGGACAATATTTTTATAGTGGCAGTGATAATGATCAAAGCATATGTAATCAGAGAAAGGCATGTTTTACAGAGAAAACATCCTCTGTACTTTTTCTCACAAGGATCAGGAGTTAACAGCTGACATACAGATCCTTTAAACATTAAGCTCAGGTTACATGTTAGCTGAGGTGCATAAAACCCCAAGACCCCAGAGGTGTCCATGATGTGCTCATTTCCTTACTATATCACCTGGTCCTAACGAGTCCTCTACACCTTTACCGTTAGATACACAGATTAGATACAGTAGTTTTCCTAAATTTGTATTGGGGTCCTTCTCTTATAACCTTGAGGTTCTACACTGTGTAGTCTGTCCTGGTTCAGTACAACCTTATTTTTGTAACTGAAAGAATGTGAGTACCAATGCTAATGGCATGTCCCTAAACTGTAGTAGATTATGGTGAAATGTACTTTCTTATAAGATTTTTTAACCCTTTAGCCTTTATCTTTGCTTCAAGGAAAGATAGCTTTAAGAAAGGTCATGCTAGTCCATACTATCAAAGGTAAATGATTTCTGATCTTTAAACTCTGATGTAAAAATCACACCCTCTGATAAAGTTATTGCCCTTCTCTGAAAGAAAATTTTGTGAACATGGCAATAATTATCTGCCCATAAAATTTATATGCAAATAAGAAAATAAAGAATGAGAGCAAGCACAACCTTAGTTACCGAGAAGTTGCACAAGATCTTTATTTAAAACCACTTGGTCGTGACTGAGTGCGGTAAGTTCAAAGCTCACATTGTTCAGAAGCTTATAATCACTGACTCAGAGGAACAAAATCCACTTCATGTATAATGATACCTTAGAGAACAAAACCCTCCTACAGTGACACGTCAGTGAATGTTTAACTAGATGATTGTATTACAGTACAGGGTCAGTGTACTATGTCTCAATAACTTTCTGTGTGAAGTGGTTTGAGCTGCACTGCTTTCATAAAATCAATGCTAGCAGCATTATAATACAGTGGATTATGCAACATCAATACGTCTGCCTAAATGTTTAACTGTAGTGTACCACTTCAGGATTTTACCTGAGTAAGCACTCACCAGTAAACTGGTTGTAATGAGGAATAACCATCTCAAAATCTAAAAAATGTACGCTGGAAAAGGCAGTTATTTCAAAACGTGCAAACTGCTAACTTTCTTACTTTCTCTGACGTCCGAGAAGATAGTTTTTTAAGATTAATTGCTCTGATCATACTTGAAGGGTTCTCTAGTATCCAGGAATACTTTCTATAATATAATATTCAGCCAAATTTCAACTTCTATTTCATTTATCACATGTCTTTAGGTCAGGTTATTTTTTTATTACTCAGGACATTTCATGAACATATTCCTTCATCCTGCAGACCTAATCTTAGTCTCATGCTTCTCCCCTGTTGAAGTCATAATTCTCCATTTTGAGCTCATAATCTTTTGCTGTGAGAATGATTTGCAATCTCATAAGGAGAGACTTTCAGAGGGAGGAGGGGATCAAGCAGGAGGATGGGATGAAGTGTGACATGAAAGATCCTGTTATAACAAATGTCCCTAGTAACAAAGAATGAGGAGGACATACATATTGGAAATGAATGACACATAAGGATAATTGTGGCTGAATATTATTTGTTAAAAGTTTTCCTGTACACTGGAAAACACTTTCAAATCTTGTCAAATCTCCCTTCATGATAATTAAGCAATAAGGTATGCTCACATGTTATGTTAATGTTCTAGTTTATCACCCCTGTGCCTTGTGCCACATGTCCCCAGGGTGTGATTAACTAAAGCATTTACATAATCCTTAGAAATACTTTATTGCTGTTATAGTTAGGGCTGTTCAAACCACCCAAAGTTCGATGTTGCAAATTTGAACTGTTGAACTACAGTATGTAAAGCGGGCCAAAGTCTCCGACTGACAAACTAGTTTGCATAGGTTTGACCATTGATAACAACTGGGGAATGGAGATACAATCAAATTACTGTATATAGTGCACAGGGCCAATGAAGCACCTGAAACTGCAAGATGATGCAGTGGCCCATATTGAAGGCCACTTGTTCAGAAATTATGTTCATGCAGTACCAAACATGAACAAGACTAGACACAGATTATGTGGTCAAGGCTGCTAAAACATGTTTATATAAGGCTTATTTAAGCCCACAAAATCAAATCACAGCAGTGCAGCATCCCACAATGTGTTTAAGCTACTGGTTCCAAACATTGTGTCCATTTGAAAACTGCCAACCATGGACAACGGTTACCATGGGACAGACATAAGGCAGTCCTAGTGGGGGAGGAAGTAAGCTGTTGGTTAACTAGGATCTGCAGCTTATCTGTTAAGTAGGTAAATGGGCAAACTAGGTGGGCCAAGCGGTCCTATCTGTCGCAAATTCTATGTTTCTATTATTTCAAGGGTAAGTGTTGTACATTCTGGTTATGCGGGCCAGGTTCATTGCCCAAAAAATATTAGGCCTAAGTAAGCCCATGAAACATTCTCAAATAAAGACAATAGTGCAGCATCCCTTGGTGTATGTAGGCTATGGCTTCCAAAATTGTGTCCTTTGGGACTGTGCCAAACATGGAGTCAGCCTTCTACTTTGACATGGATAGGTGCTGTTCACACTGGTTAAATGGCCAGTTTTGTCCAAATAAATTAGACCTACAGTATGTAGGCACACAAGACATTCTAATCTAAATCACAAGACAGCAGTGCTGCATCACACAAGGTGTGTAGACTACTGCTTCCAAAACTGTATCCACTGGGATAGTGCCAGACATGGATAAAGCTCCTGTTGTACAATGAAAACGTGTTGTACACACTGGTTACCAGCCAACATTGATCAAAATCTGATTAGGCCTATTTAGTCCTGCAAACATTTAAATCTGTAGACATAAAACAGCAGTGCTGTATTCCACAGTGTATGTAGGCTATTGGTTATGAACACTCATGACATTAGGACAGTGCCAAATTGGACAAGGCTTCTTGTTATGCATGGATTAGTGCTGTACATACTGCCTGCATGACCAGGTTCATTACCCAAACTCTATCAGGCCTATGTAGGCTCACAAATGCAAAACATTTTAATCTGAAGACACATGACAGCAGTGCAGCATCACACAAGGTGTGTAGGCTTCTGTCTCTATATATCGAGACCAATGGACATAGAAACTCTGCTTATCCACCTCTTTGTCCTCTGTTTTTTTAGTGTAGGTGAACGGTAAGAGACTGATCATTCATATGCCTTGGCAAGTATATCGTTGGAAAAATGGGCAGGCTAACTTTAAAAAGTGAGTACCTCCACCTTTTGGGTTGAAGGCACATTCTCCTGTTGGTGACATCACTGTCTGCAGCACTAAATATTCTCTGAGCACGCATACTGCAGGTTGGCAACTGGCATGCTCAACAGCCACCACTAACAAAGAGGGCCAAATAGTCATTTGTTTGGTACTACTACAACAAAGGTTCGTGTCCTTCTGCTAGTGCTATATTTTCATCCAGATAATCCTGCACCATTTTGTTTGCTGGCATCTTAGGCTCCTCTTGTCTAACCATGACTTGCTGTGCTTTTTCATGAAGCCATAGTCAGACAGTTGTTCCCACAGTTGTTTGTCATCAATAGGTGTCTTTTGAGGGGTACAACAGCTGTAGTAGGTCTCTGTTGACTTGGAGACAGGAAAGAATCACTCCTCTGACCAGCAATAACAGTGACATCACCTTGAGATCCACCCAGTTCCCTCTCCTCCACCTGCCCTGGTAGCAGGCATGCAAGGATGACAACTGTTCCTGTTCTTGTGCTCTACTTGTGCCCCTAGCCTTTTTATGCCAAATGGGCAGAGACCAGATGGATAAGCCAAGCTTTATAGGATGTATGATACTTACCACATACTTCTGCATCAAAGAATGTCTCAAATGTGTCCATGGTTCAAGTGTCCAAGAAAATGGCCAAGATGTAGTGCTCATCTCCATGCATTTCAGAAATGCATGTGTCATTCTGGAAACATAGAAACATAGACTTGGATGGCAGATAAGGGACAGTTTGGCCAAGATGTAGTGCTCATCTCCATGCATTTCAGAAATGCATGTGTCATTCTGGAAACATAGAAACATAGACTTTGATGGCAGATAAGGACCCATTTGGCCCACCTAGTCTGCTCATTTCCTACCTACAGGATAAGCTGCAGATCCTAATTAAACAACAGCCTATTTCTTCCTACCCCCACAAAAATTTCCTTATATCTGTCCCATGTATTCTTGAATCTTTCACAGTTTTAGACCCCAAACCTCCTCAGAAAGGCTGTTCCATATGTCCACCACCCTCTCTGTGAAAAATACTTCCTCACATTGCCCCTGAACCACCCCCTGCCTTCAAATTGTGTCCCTAGTTCTTGCACATCTTTTTCTGAAAGATGCTACCCTCTTGGACTTTGTTGATTCCACTGAGGTACGTAAAGGTTTCTATCATGTCTCCTCTCCCTCCTTTCCTCAAGGGTATACATATTAAGCTCCTTTAGTCTCTCCTTGTATGGTTTCTCTTGCAGACCCTGCACCATTTTAGTTGCCCTCCTCTGGACTGCCTCTATCCTGTCTATGTCCTTGCGGAGATGGGGTCTCCAGAACTGGACGCAGTACTCCAGATGGGGTCTCACCAACTGTCTGTACAGAGGATAACAACTTCCTGTTTTCTGCTGTTGATGCCTCTCCCTATACATCTCAGTATCCTCCAGCCATCCCTACTGCCGTCCTCACATTGTTTGCTAACCTTAAGGTCATCTGATATGATTACCCCAGGTCTCTTTCCATTTTTGTTGTTGTTACTACCTCCCCATTGTGTAATTTCCCTGGGTTTTATTTCCCAGGTGCATTATTTTGCACTTTTTACCTTGAATCCAGGCTGCCATACTTCTGACCCTTCCTCCAACCTTGCCAAGTCCCTTCTCATCCTTTCCACCTCCTTGTGTATCAACCCTGTTGCAGATCTTTGTGTCATATGCAAAGAGGCATACTTTTCCTTCCAGTCCCTCTGCAATGTCACTTATAAAGACATTAAAAGGACTGGACCCAGTACTGAACCCTGCGGTACCCCACTAGTAACCTCTCTTTCTTCAGAGTAGACTCCATTTACAATTACCTTCTGTGTCCTGTTGTCCAGACGATATTTTGACAGGCTACCACCCTGGGACCCGCTCCCAGGCTGGTTAATTTGACTATTAATCTTTGTGTGGGACTGTGTCAAATGCCTTGCTAAAGTCTAGGTAGGCCATGTGCACAGCCCTCCCTGGTCTACTACTTTGGTCACCCAGTCAAAGAAATCAATTAGATTCGTCTGGCATGACCTTCCCACTGTGAACCCATGCTGCCTTGGGTCCTGTGCTCCACTGGCCTCTAGGTACCCAACAATTCTTTCCTTCAGAAGTGATTCTATCACTTTCCCTACCACAGAGGTCAAACTGACAGGTCTGTAGATTTCTGCCTATGTCTTGGTCACACTTTGTGAAGGGAATCACACCCACCTTCCTCCAGTCCTCCAGTACCACACCATCCTCCCATGATTTGTTAAACGTAGTCATTGGTTTCTCTAGTTCTCCCCTAATTCTTTTTAGAATTCTGGGTGAATTCCATCAGGCCCCATTGCTTTGTCCACCTTCAGTTTTAGGAGTTCTTTCAGAACCCTTTCTTCTGTGAAAGGACTGGGATCAACCTCTATCCAGAGTGCTTCTATTACTTGGATTAGGCACTCATCTCTCCTTTGTGAATACTGAGCAGAAATATTCATTCAGTATCCCTGCTTTTTCATTGTCCCTCACTGCCCACCCACCATCCATTCTATTCAGCCTCACTATCCCTCCCTTGTCTTCCTACGCTACATTTGAGAGTACAAGGTCTAAGATTGCTCCCTCATGAGTGGGTTCCAAAACTAGCTGTCTGAGGCATGCCACCTGTAGGGCATCAAGAATGGCCCTGTTCTTGGATGGCTGCAGCAAATGTGCTCCAGTTAACATCTGGCATATTCAGGTCTCCTATCAACAGTATCTCCCTTTCTCTGCCATGCTAAGAATGCCTTCTATCATATCCTTGTCCATTCCTCCCCTGACATGGGGATCTGTATACAACCCTGTGTGGATTGTGGTGCCATTTCCAGTCTCTAAGGTGACCCACAGTGCCTCCTCTCCTCCCTGTTTACTCTTTTGTTCAGTTGCTTTTATCCCTTCCCTTACATAGAGAGCTACTCCTTCCTCTTCTCCCCCCTCCCTCCTGTCTCTCCTATAGGTTGTGTGCCCTGGTATGTTACCATCCCAGTCATGGTTCTCTGTGTTTCTGTGACTGCTATGATATCCAGGCATCCCTCTTCCATCAAGGCCACCAGTTCAGGGAGCTTATTGCCCAGACTACAGGCATTAGTACTCATTACCCTCCATTTCCTGATGGCCTTACTCCTTTTCCATCCCTGTCCTTATTGCCTTTGTCACTTTCTCCATTTACCCCAACCCTTCTCCTATTGACATCTCTATTGTGTCCTTGTATCCTTGTATTCTTAGTACCAGACTGACAGAAGTGGGACCCACCTTATCGTCATATTGAGACTTCATGCAAACAAGTTTCAGGTTAATCAGGGCAATGAGGGGGTGTACCTGGCTTAGACCAGCTGCAACAGCACTTACCACCTGTTTGGCATCCTCAGAGAGTGTCAGCACAATGCATAGGATCTACATCAATCATCACAGATTCAGGTTGATGCTTACCTCTCCCTTGCCAATACCATGCTCAGCTGGATACTGATGGTTGGCTTTCTGTTGTTCTAGCAGGTGCTGCATCACATAATAGGGGAATTCCACCTTGTTGCCACATCTTGTTTCTGGTGGTGAAGAGGGGTTGTTCTGTTGCTGAATGCTGCATAGCTACTTCTGTGCATTAAAAGGATGACTCAAATTATCACTGACTTTTAGCCACACCTACACAAGTCTGCACAGTTTTGCATTCTTCATCTAAGATCTCGAACTATGAGGTTTAACTCTATCAAGTGAGCAAAGCATGGAACATACTGCATGTATTATCATTATCTTCAACTGCCTTTACAATGTTTGTAGCATTATCTGGTATTATCAAACCCAGCGTTAATGAGTGATGTATCAGCCAGACATCTATCTTATGCTGAAAGAACTCTAACAGGTTTTCTGAACTATGGCCATCATGAAAACCAGTAATAATAACATTGGCTGCTTGAGGAGTTGGAGGGCCCCAGTGACTTGTGGCTACTGCAACTACTGCTGCCACTTAACCTAGGGAAGCACAAAATAGGTGATTAAATACTATGCTATAATGCTAGGGAAGCAGAAAGAAGGAAGGAAACCAACCATAGAGCAGTCATTGACATGCAATCAGTGGTCTGACCACTCTTCCACGTCAGTGGTGATGTCAACTGCAGGCATAAACAATGTCTTCAGGGCATTTGACACAGTAAATCTGGAAGAGCCACTGTGAAAAGTACGTACAGCTGGACACTTTGTACACTGGCACTGCAACTTGCATTAGCGATAGAAAACCCACATTCCTAACAAAGAAGAATGGCAGGAAGTCAGTGGCTAGCATTTCCACAATTGCTTTTGTTAACTTTGTGTCCTTGAGTCTGCTGGTTTTGTATTTCTGACCCTTTCCTGAGAGTTTGCCAGAGATGGTGGAGTCTTTATGGCTAAACCTGACAGCTGGTTCCTACCTTGCCTTCCCTGTGGGTAAAAGTGGATGGGTATTTGTAGCTCTCAGTGTGGAATCAGTGGGCTAAGAGCAAAGATGTTGGAGTTGTGCTTAGGCTGCCACTTGAATGACTTCCTTCAGGGCTCTGGCAATAACTGTAAGGGCCCCCTGCAAATATTTTTGTGGGGCCCACCTCCCACCAATAAATGTAAATAACCACTAGTGCAAATAAAATTTTTATAGCACAAGTTTTTTTTTATCAGTCCTGCTGAGCATACACAGTTTTTCCATGCTGCCCCCTGTCCCCATTGCTGGCACCATGATCAAAGAGCTGAACATGATTTTTCCTGCTCCTTCTGGGGACATGAGCACCAAGATTACATGTTTTGAGTAATGGGTCCCATTGCTTCTTTGTTCTGTACTCCCTCCCCACAGCCATGTGGAACTGAGTTGGAATCTTCTAACACCACTGCTGATGGACCCGGTTTCAAATGGATAAGCAGTTTACAAAGAGAAACTTAAGTCTGTATCTGAGAAAAGGCTTCTTAATGTTGACCTCTGAGGCAGTGGGCTCCCAACAGTGTGGGCCCTACTGCAACTGCAGCTCTTGCACCCCATGGTCACAACCCTCGTCCTTTCTCTTCCTCTCTCTCTCTTCCTCAGCTTTCTTCCCTGCCCATCATTATCATCATAGTCATCAGCTTCACTGCCTAATGGTGTTGTTGCTTCTGATGTCATGTACCCTTCATACTGAAATCTGTGGGACTATAGTAAATGCCTTTCATGGTAGACATTCCCAGTCTTGTTCCTCTCCTTACCCCGACTCAGCTTATCCTTACATATGACACAGTATATGTATCCATGATTCTTATCCACTTGGAAGAATTCCCACGCCACTGACATCACATCTCTGCTGTTGGGTAGGCTATTGTGGACTTCTTCCACATCCTGCTCCACCAGCACATTAGACTGAGGGAATTGTTTTCTTCTGCCTCTACCATGTGTCCTCCTGGCCCTGGTGTACTACATGTCTTTTCTGTGTCTTCTTCTGCTCTTTTGTTTGAAGCTTGTTTTTCCCTTGCCTTATAGGACCTCTTTCTTTTCTTTTGTTTTTCTTGAGAACCACGGTCTCTGTCTTATGTGCCCTGCCCAAGTCCAAGTCACACCTGTTCCACCTTCTCCCTAGAATTGCTGCTGTTATTGCTTTTATCAAGTGTATACTTATGATTTGTATCTCTGTTCCCAGGCTCTTTCAAATTACTTTGGTCCTCCTCCCTTGCCTTTCTCAACACCTGCAGCACCCTTTTCTTTTGCTTTTCTCACAATTATCACTCAGTTGCAACCCATGCTGTGGCATTGTGAGCGTTCCTAAAATGTTTGTTACTTTAAAGACTATCCTGGCAGTTTTTCTACACTTCCAGTTCCACTGATGCTGAGGGGCTTGGGCAACCGACATCTTTTTTTTTTCGCTGCTTCTGGATGATTTCACCATACTGCAGTCTCCTTGCCTTTTGATGCCCTTGACTAAGCAGAAAACCTAACAAAATACTTGGATTGTTATTTTTAATGGATGCCACAAATGCAGGAGTTGGGAATGTGATGATTGGAAAAAGAAATACACTGTTTGTAGTGTTTTTTTTTTTATAGAATGCCAAAAGTGCTAACTGGGCACTGGCATGCTACAAACCGACACCCTTTCATATGACACTACACTAGCACAGCTCAGGAGGATGCACACAGTGCTAAAGGAGGAACCTTACAAACCTGAGAACATGAAAACAGGAATAAAAATTATTTTTTATTATTTTGTATGGGGTGCCAAAACTATCACTGGCTGGGCACCAGAATGTTGCCAGCTGACACCCACTTGCAGCACATTACCCTAGCTGCAGGCCTCAGGGTCTCTGCTATACTACACACAAAGATTATAATCTTAAATTGCAGTCACTGAAAAATGGCAGCAGTCCTCCCTACTCTTCTACTTCAATTTTTTTTTTATTGTGGGCATGGGCATTACCAGGCTGCCAACACATGTCCACTTGCTGCCCACTAACTCCCTAATCAGGCCTCATGGGTCTCTTTAATATGCCCTGCTTATTATGAAAAAAATTACAATACCTGACAAAATGCTACAATCCAGTTTGACTCCTTGATCTTACTGGAAAAAAAAAAAAACTTATTGTTTTGGGCAAATTGGCCACTGTCAGTTTGCTATCACCTTATTCTCCACTGTCCATGGCCCAATAACACTCCTACCATCCCATTTTCCTTCCTAGCAAGCCCTGGTTCCAGGTGTTGTATAGTGGTAAGCAACAAGAATACCAGGCAGGAATGGTACCAGCAACACGAATAACAAAAGAACAGAACACAGCCTTTATTGGCCAGACTCCATCTACTTCACTTCACAACAACAACCACCCACTGAAGAGACTGTACATGTAGCTAAATGAATCTGCAGACTACAGAGACATCTAGTGGCAGTAACCGGTATTGTCTCATATCAGCATTAGACAACATATCTTCCCTTTCTAAAGCATTTGTAGTAACCTTTTGCAGAGTGAGCAGAGTGAATATCTGTAAACTAAAACTGTGATAAACATAGTCACCAACAGTAGTTGTACTGTGAACTTTCTAGTATCCAATACCCAGTCTTCTAACATATATTCCTACAGTTCTTATGTCCCCATTATATAGTCCTTGGACCACACAGGTGTTTTTTACGTGCACATTTCTAGGTGAGGAAACAGGGGTCACTGGATTAGTAACCTGAGAGTGTAGACATCTGTCTCTTTACTGGTATTCATGTGGGGCATCATCTCAGGTGAGGCAGAAAGGTGAAGCATTCCAAAATGTTCCATTATCCAACAAGTATGTACTGGAATCTCTTTTCTAACCCCAGCTCTTGGTTCAGAATATTTAGATACACGCTTTCTGGTTTTCCAAGGTTTCTTTATCCAAATGAAATCTCCAGTCTTAAACTTAGGAACTTGAACACCACAGCAATCATCAGTATACTCCTTGGTTTTCTTTTGTTTTGTTTCACTCACACGCATTTCTTCATCAGTATGAGTAGGCACAGTTGGGGCTGTGGTTTGGAGCCGAGAAGATGGCATTATAATCTAAGTCTCTAATGCCCCAGCTATATCCATCACAATCCACTCTCTTCACTGCCTCTACCTAGGGTAATATTGCCTTTAATTGCCGCTGGTAACAGCTAGCACCACATTTGACAGCTGACAATCTGTACTTCTGCTGCTTACCTGCTTAGCAGCTTGGATAAAGATCTATGGCCTGGCTGTTGCAGTCCGTTCATTGCTCAATATGGCATCGGTCTCTACCCTCCTGGCATGGAGCTGGCCACATCAAGGGATGTTTGCTTATCTGCTCCAGAACATTGCGGAGATCCACACTGCCACAACTCAAACCACTAAAGATGTTTTGAGCTTAAGGAAAGGGTCTCGTAACAGAAACCCAGATTCAGCAAAAGGCTGGAAAAAGGAAGAGATCGTTGGTGCCTTTGTGATCAGGACCATCTCATTCATTAACTTGGGCAGAGTTGAAGAGCTTGAAAATAGGAGCTGATGGAATAACCTGCATTTCATCGGCTTTCCTGAAAGTGGCGAGGGAAAGAATGCTCAGCCTTCCTCCAACAGGTGTTTTCCAGCCTGGTATGCACCCAGAGCTCCAAATCTTATGAAATTCAGCACTTGCAGTGATCACTGGCCCCACACCTGAAGGCCAGAGAACAACAAAGGCCGATCCTGGTCTGCTTCTTAAGATCTGTGGACTCGATTCACATCTTTTGGCTGGCCAGGAATGGGGTCCCCTGACATGGCAAGGCCATCACATACAAATCTTTCAAGATGTTTCTGTGGAGCTCACAAAAAGAGGAGAGCCTTTATCACAGTGAAGCAGAAGATCCAAACCTGGTCATAGAGTACACTCTTCACTAGAGGTACCCAAGGACTTCCACTATGCTGAAGCAGCCATGCAATCTGTGGATTCGCACTGGCCTTGTGAGTCCTCCCAAAAGCTGCCGGTTGACCATCCTACCCCAACCCCTATGGACACCACTGCTCCCAAGCCAGATTTGAATACTGATCCAGAGCAGCTCCTGTGCACCAAGACCGACTGGCAGCTAGTCACCCAGGATGGAGCACCAAACCTAAATCCAAGGAGTAAAGGAAAGCCCAAAGCTAAAAGAGTCACCCACCCAACCTCCAGAAGCAACCTGGCCCACAGTCAAAACCAAAGCTCCCGACAAGGAGACCACTATATCATTGGAGGACTCTCCGCTTAAATCTGATCCAAACAAATCTGCAATGCTCAGACACCTGTCTCCTCCTTCTTGCTGAGTTTCCTCCACTATCCCCAGCAATGGCCTTTCTGCTACTTCAGCCTGCACCAAACACTTCCTGTGCAGAAATAGCTGCTTCACCTGCTCCCCTGATGGCCAGCTCTTCTAATTTGGATGCCCCAAACCCATCTACTTCACACGGTTTGCTGGCTTACTGACTGGCTCCCTGCCCTTTAATCCTGTTTTGGACATTATTTCTTCTCTGTTTATCTAATGGACAACAAGATATGCCAGTAATCTGTTCCTTGTATAGCTCGCTCTTTGGGCTACCTTGACTCCCAGCGGTGGCTTGTGCTGTTTTTACTAGTTTGGATTTAACTTTCAAGCTGCTGTAGGTAATATATCAGGCAGTGGACAGGACTCTGGTTCTAATTTCCTCTGATCAACTCGGCCTTTCCATACCTCCTAAAGGGGTTATTGGGACGCTGACCCCCATGATATCCTGGTTCCAAATTTGGTCCTTCAGTCGGATGCCATTTTATTTTATGTGCGATATGGGCTTGGGCTGACCTGCTTTCCCTATCTACTCACAGAGCCACCCTTCATGACTGTGCAGCCAAGACACCTGTGGTTCCCTCATGGTAGTGGCTCTACACCCTCCTATCATGTGCTGTTGAGAATTTGTTTCTCTTGGCAGTATGCTACCTAGTGCTTTACTGTTAAACCTGAGCCTTCTGGATTTATTTTTGTTAGCCAACCATTCTCTTTTGGTTGCAGGTGACCTTTTCCCACTCCCTCCCGATAGGAAGATGACTCCATGACTCGCCTTTCTCCAGGGGCCATTCCTGGACCCTCCCCTCCTTTTGTACCCCCCCTCTCTTATGACAGATTGGGGGAGTGGACAGGCTGTATCCTCTATGCCATGTTACTTTTGTTTGAGGTGAGCTTTTTTCTATTGGAGCTTCAGTGATGCCAGGTAACAAACTTTTGGTACTCTGCATGTGGAATTTTCCCTGTTAATTATTTAACACTTTAGTAGGTATTCTGTATGGTACCCTGGTCCTTTCAGACCTCAGTCATCATGTCAGCGTCCTTTGCCCAACAGTACTAGTGGGACGGCATGTTGGAGGTTATGCGGATTCTTGCAGTATATAATGCTTGGGCTCCATAGCTGCCCATTTGCTGGGACTCCACCAGAGCATACTTTATGGAAGCACGTAAGTGTATATAGTGCCCACAGACTTGCTAATGCATCTACTTCTTAGGTTTCCTTAGGGCCACCCCACCCCAGTTCAGTCGACAGATTCATTCATTCATTCCCTGTCAACCTGTCCACGATTTACACGGAGATCCTGGCATCCCTTCTTCCCTACATACCTCCGCCTGCACAGGCAGCCACATAGGGTACACTGACACCCTCAAGCAATAGTGGGTTTTCCTCCACATGGGTGTTTATGTTACTCTGTTCAGCCCTATTTTCCACATCCCCTGAAGCTAAGCTGCTAATCCATATCTGCTTCCCCAGCTACTCACCATTACCCTTCCCTTTCATAACATTAGTAGTGTTGCCTGTTTTTTTTTTTTCTTTTCCTCTAACCTCTTTTCCTTTTTCTTCATATCTCTGGTCTCCCACTACCTCCTTGTCAACTCCTGTCACTGTCAGGTAGACGGATCCTGAGGGTGTATTTTCATGACTTCTACCAACATCAGCTGCGCTCTACCCCTGGTAGCTCCATCTGCGGGTAAGTGAAGGCCCTCCCTTTCTTTGGAGACATCTGTGTGGGGTTTCGCTCCATTGTGCCCCAGACATGGCCACTCTGAGTAATAGGTAGCACCCTATCATCTTTATTCCTATAGCAGTTATTCATTGCAGCATACACGTCCTTCCCCATGCTTGTGTTGGATCACAACATGTTCCTTTGTAGCACCTCACATGGGGCAGTTCATGGGCTACAGTTCTAGGGGCAGAGAGAGGAATACCGGCTAAGCCTTACCTAGCCTCAGGTTTTCTTTCTTCCTCACTTGGAGTACGTCAATGTTCTCCGTGGGATTGAGATTGACACCCAGGAGTGGGGGTTAGTGGTCATGGGACATTCAATATCTGTGCATTTTACAGTAGGTTGTTCAAGATGTACTGTGGGGTTTTGTTTTTTCCTTTGTATATAAGTCACTATTTGTTTTTGTGGTTTGCTAATGTTTGTTTTAGCTTGGACCGACTTTAAATGCTATAACTCAGCTTCAGGTCATGAATGTAACTGATGTTGCTAATAGGGACTCGGGAGGTGATCCTAAGCCATTTGCTCAATCTCTGTTATTCGCCTGTTTTCCTTCTTATATTAACCATGGCTAACTCATCCATTACATTTGTCACATAGAATATGAAAGGCCTGCATCATCCCATTAATAGGAAGGGTCCTCACGCACCTTAAAAGCTGAATCTGGCTGTGTTCATATTACAAGAAACTCACCTTACACTGGAGGAGACACTTAAACTACTTAAGGGATTGGGTGGACACAGAATTGCATTCTACTTTTACTAGATGTAAATGAGGAGTAGCAATACTTTTCCACAAGCATCTTCCTGGCAAATAATAACTCATAAGACAGACCCAGAAGGTCAATGGCGTTGGCCACGTTCAGACCCCTGAGTTACAATTTATTCTTTCTGGTGTATGTGGCCCTAATGACAGCAGTGCTAGCTTCTTTACAAACCTGCTTCAGCTTATTACTGATTTCAATTGAAACAATCTTCTGATATTCTTAGGGGACAATTTCAACATACCCTCGTTGGCCTTTTATGTAAATGTTCCCAGTTCTTTGCACAGCCTGCTCTAGCCCACAGAGCATTACAACTGCTCATGGACATATTTGCCTAGACTACTGATGGCTTTTGCACCCCATGGCACGTGATTATTCCTTTTTTCGCTGGTCCATAAATCCTATAGCAGACTCGACTACTGACTTTTCTCCTCCATGGTAATTTACTCCTTGTTATACACTGATATTAAAACCCCAGCCCTCTCTGACCATGCCCTGGTGACAGTTACCTTTCAAAAACACTTCCAGATATCAACTAGGCCCTCAACCTTTTCGTGACCACCTTACCAATATATATGACCATCACACCCCAAGAGGTGCAGATCTAAAGGACTCAAAGGCTCCTGGCTCTCAAAGGGAGTTAACTAAGCTCATGATAACCTTTGTGATCGGCTTGAAAACCTTCAAATGCAGTGGACTACCCACTAACTGGGAAGCATACAACAACTCGGGAACAAATGTAAAATTCACTTCAGAAAGACAAGCACCCACTTCAGGGCTCTCAAACTGAGCACCTTTGCATCCCCAAAGAATTTTGGAGGCAGGGAACTCCTGATTAAAGGCAAGTCTTCTGAGATTCCCAGCTCCCTCAATGCCCAATGCACCATCGTCTCCACCCCCAACCATTTCAACTGGATTTAATGAGTTCTTTACTGACCTGCATAGTTATACAGCACACTTTACCAATCCCCTCACCCCTCCTCCCCACCCCTCTTCGGTGGACACTGGTGCTCACTCAGCCCTCCACCTTAAAGAGCTAGTGTACTGCTTTGGATTAATAGAATGTTCAGATGCAGTAGCTATCACTTCTTATATCATAAGTATTTTTTCTTTTCTGTTTGTTAATTAGAAGATTTTACACCTGGCAGTACTGGGGTGATGTGTGGAGCACCACTCTGACTGGAGAGGGAAAAAGTCGTTCTGTTCCTCCCACTACATCATCAGAAATGAGACCAAACACCTTGAGGCACCACAGTCCTTGCAGCATGAGCAGTGACTTCACAAACTACCAATCAAAGTGCAGGAATTGTGACATCTCTAGTAACCAGGGAGAGCCAGTTCCTGCTGCTTCATGTGAAACTGAAACCTGGCAGTGAGAAATGATTCATTGGTTACTAGTGATGCCATAGTCGGTGTGGCCTCAGTGTTGATGTAGTGGGAGGAACAGAACTGACTTTTTTATTCCTCCAGACAGAGTGCTGCTCCACACATCACCCCAGTACTGTCAGGTGGAAAATCTTCTAATTAGTAAACAAAAAGAAAAAATACTTGAGATGTAAGAGTGATAGCTGCCTACATCTGAAAGTTACAATTAATTGCAGGCAGTTTCCAGGCAGTACACTAGCTCTTTAAACTTATCACCCTCAAAGAGGTACAGTGGCTTCTCTCTAACCTAAAAGCAGATAGCTCCTCAGGTCAAGACACCCTCTAACCCAAGTTTCTCAAGTTAGAGCTGCAGCCCTTGCCTATCCAGTTCACAACCTGTTTAACCAGTCCTTCCTCTTGGGGTCTGTCCCTGATAAATGGAAGTTAGCTGTGGTCATTACCATTCATAAGGGTGGACCCAACAGAGCTGTCAAGTATCATAGACCCATTTCTATCCTCTGTCCTCTGACTAAAATCCAAGATCCAATACTCTACAACCACTTACATGACTACCTGGACCTCCACCACCTCTTCTCACTTTTCCATCATGGGTTCAGGGAAACCACAGTACCTTCACAGCCTTAATAAAGTTTCTTCTGACCTGTTCCATGCTATGGACCAAGGCCGTGCCACCAGTGTTGTCTTCATCAATTTGATTAAGGTGTTTGATTTTGGCAACCACAATCTTCTGCTACAGAAGTTACGCCCCTTGGCCATGACTCTAGTGCTTTAACCTGGCTCCAAAATTACCTTACAGGCCACACTCAAAGGGTCAAGTCATCTGGGTCTCTTTGGACCTCAGACCAATAACGACGCATACCCAGGGCTCCATCTTAGGCCATTACAATTCTCTCTGTTTATTAATGAACTACCAAGTAACTGCAGCGGGGCCACTGTGCACCTCTATGGAAGATGCCATTGTCTACCGGTCCTCTTCAGACATTGGCTGGCTCAACAGTATGCTTGAATCAGACTTTTGAATGCTTGAGGGCTGGTTCTGTGAAACCAACTAGTCCTCAACACTAAAAAACAAATGCATGCTGTTCTCCAACCTCCTCCACACCTCATCCCCAGCCCACTTTGCATACTCTCCCAAAAAGTGACGAACTTGAATCTGTCCAATCTTTTAAATATCTGGGCCTCACCTTAGACACCTCTCTTTCCCTGGACATCCATGTCACCTCCTAACTAAAGCACTAAACCATAAGCTGGGCCTGCTGTATCACCTCAGTCCCCTCCTCTCTTTGTTGTCTTTCCATATGATCGTTACCACCACCCTTCTCCCCCTCCTTACCTATGGCTCCCCTCCCCACTCACTCACTACCAACACAGCCATTCTCTCTTGTCTCCAACAGGCTTATCATAGGGTGGGAAGATTTGCCTTAGGGGTCATGCCTGTCCCCATCACTGTGATGTCCTCTTCCCTGGGCTGGCGCCTACGAATCAAAACCCAATATGCCACCTTAAGTCTAGTGTTCAAACTAGTCCACCGCTACACCCCTCCCCCACCTTGGTTAACTTATCCAGCTCCAGCACCCCCACATGCTCTAAGGTCTGCATCCCTCCGCTTTCTCATTATGCCCAAACCCAGATTGTGGGCAGAAGATCATTTGCCTTTGTAGCAGTGTCTTGTTGGGATTCCCACCACATTCTGCTTTGTCCTGCTCCTCCTTCCTCAGTGCCAATCTTCCCTATTACTCCATCTCTGCCTCTTCACTATGTTCTTGCTTCAGATAACTGCATTCTAAACATCATGTATTGGTATTCACACTGTCTGAACTCCTTATGTATATGAATATGTAACATGTAAATGTAACTGTAAATGACGATTTGCAATTGTAAATGACGTAAATGTAACCATTGTACCTGCCTTGTCATTGTCATTGTACTGCTTTTCCCAGGTCACCCATGAAAAAGGGATAGTACTGTCTCAGTGGGCTCACCTGGTTACTAAAATTCAAATGTAACCCCCATTTTCCCGGGTTACTAGAATCCCAGTAAGACCTAGTGGTAGGCAGGAAGGCAGCTTGTGAAACTCCAGTTAAATGGATTTCACACTGTCTCAGTCTGTTCTCAGTCTCAGCTGAGACTGAGGGATGACATCATAAGCCACACTGGAATGTTGCAGTTGGATGTTAGAGTAGAATGTTGGGCATTCTGAAGCCAGTCTGTGTGCAGTCTGAGGAGAGACTGTAGTGCAGCAGAGTGTGGGCAGGCTCTTAGAGCTTTAAGCTCTGTTTCAGAGCTACTTTTAAAGTAGGTGTTTCCACCTGAAGAGGAACACAGGAACTGGTAATTGAAGTGGTGGAGACCACTTTCAATGGTTCAGAGCCACATCCCTGAGGGATGGGGAAGGTGTCTGCCTGTTTTCCAGGGACAACCCCTGGGTCCGGCTAAGGGAAGAAGATGCCTGTTTGAGTTGTGCTGAGGCACCAGAAGCTCTGAGAGGAAGATTCCTTGAGGAGGAAACACCTATGGGGCACCTGCAACCAAAGGGTGAGTTCGCTCTGAAAAGGGCCAAGTGTTTTCACCTGAACAGAAGGAAACTAAAGGGACTGTTACTGTGGGGTCAGGAAAAGACAGCCAGGTACAGTTGGAAGATGGGGATTGGACTGCTTAACTCAGTGGGGATCTAGAGTAATGGACAATGCCACTTATAAGTATGTTCAAGTCCAGCACAAATGGAAAGAAAGAATGTGGGGATTGGACTGTTTAACCTGTGGGGTCTAGAGTAATGGACAATGCCACTTATTTTAAGTATGTTCAAGTCCAGCACAAATGGGAAGCAAGACAAGTAGATGGAATGCGAAATACATTTAGCAAGAATCTACACAGCAGTGTTAAAGGATGAGGTGTACAGTCCAGAGAAATGGCCGGTATGAATTGTGGGAGCTAGAGTTGGGAGACCTCCATCAGTAGTAACCAAATTCACCTCTCACGGATTTGCTCTGAGACACCTGTTGCTTTCTCTCAGGTACTTGGCCAGGGCCTGAGGAAAGTACCCAGACGGGAATAAGAGGACGCTTCCCTGATGGAGCCGAGGTGCTTTAGGTGGTTTAGGAGCCACCAGAAAATGTTTCCATGAAGTATGGAAGGTGTCCAAGTGGCTGGCAAGGGAGCCGAGCCAGAGAAAACCCAGAACAGTGTACAAGTTCCGGCTGTGTAACCCAAAGCAGTGTATGTCCGGGCTGTGTGCCCAGTGTGTTGTAGAGCCTGAGGGCTAAAGTGATGAGGATGTGTTCTGGTCTCCTTTAATCTGCATTGCCAGGAGAGTAGCCCCATGGGGTCCATCTATGCTTTGTTTATTCTGTTTGGATGTGAATAGAAGCCACACTTTAGAATCCCACTTCTGGTATTGGACATTACAGTTATTGCTTCCTGTGTTTGGAGTTACTTGGGTGCCCCTGTGCAGAGTAGCCAAACCCTAGCCTATGTGCCAGTGACCTATTCCTCCCTGAACCCAGCCCACCTGGTATTGCTGTCAGATGGCAGTGGCAGACCGGGTAGGGGTTACAAAAATGGAGGCACCGCTGAGGATTTGGGTTTTGGAATTTAGGAAGAATGTAAGAAAGGTCACTTGGGCAAGGCTAGCGTTTGTTATCTGGCTGTGGTAGCCCAAAAAGCTGAAGCAATGTTAACTAATGTGCTGCTGTGTGTTGTTGTCTATGTGCTGTTGTTAAAATGCCAACTGTTTACCAAGGAGCAGTAAAGCCTGAGAGTGTATGCCCTTGTTCTGCATCAAATTTACAGCGTTTGCCAGCTTTTAAAACTGTTTGTGACAAAGAAAAGTATGGAAAACTGTGGTAGCAAAATGAAAATTGTGCCCTAGATGTTGGATATGCTTTCTTGTGAGAGACTTGTTGTGCTTAATGGCCATGAAAAATGGTTGAAATGGGCTCCTGCCATGGAGTCAGTTGAGAAAAAAAGGTGGTATTGCAGTTTAAATTTGCTCTGCTCGACGATCGCCATGAGGAGAAGAGCACTCGAGAGGAAAGAGGCTCATTTGCATGGCGTTGGAGTGATTGGTAAGACTGCACCAGTCCCTCCCCAAGCCAACTCCAGAGTGACTGCACAGCATTCGAGAGGAGAGTGAGTGAGTGAGAACTGGCTTATCAGGAGGAGCGCTAGGTGACTGAAAGCGCTGCAAAAAGTGTAAAACTGACTTTTCTGTCTGAATTGGCTCAACCCGCATCTCGATCGACTGGACTGTGATTGTGGTGTTCAGAGGGACAATCGGCAGGACTGCCAACCTGCTTCTGTCCAGAGGCTCCAAGACTGGCTGCAGGCCATTTTCCATCGCAGCAAATAGCTACTGATAACAGCGAGTACCAACAGAAATAATTGCTCAAACTAAGTGATTTTGCCAAAAGCCAGCTGAATCTGCATGTAGCAGTGTAATCGCTTTCAAACAAGGACTGTGTTAAGTTTTACCAGCAAAAGTAAGCATTTTATGCCATCGACTGAGCATAATTATAAGTTCAGTGTCGGTATAAGTTTCAAAGCCATGAGAAAGACTGTGAGTTGTATCAGATATGCAGCAAGAGTTACAGGCAATCCTGTGCTTGAAATACTGAGGCTTTAGGGACTATAAGCTAGAGCAATGTCCTCAGCAGGTGAAAAGTCCGTGGTAAATCATATAAATGTGCTAGAATAAAGAACTGCAAGTTTGTGCAGTTTGAGCAAAGTTATCAGTAGAGTGTAAATCAGATGCACAGTGGCTTGACCCAATTACAGAATGTTGATGTCGAGTGCTGCCGCCACCATTACAGGGTGGGTAGTAATGTAAACACAGCAGCAGAGGAGCCATTTTGAAAGAGAGAGAGAGAGAGAGAGAGAGAAAGTTTCAGTGATGTGACTTGAAATAACAGTGAGCGTTTGTTTGTTTTTCTCTGCAGTCATGGCTTCAGGACCAGCCCACTACCCGGTCATGCTCGGGCTGTGATAGCAGTAGAAGTTAACAAGTTAAGGGACATTGAGAGATGTTACTACAGGGATGACTGCCTCATGTGGTGATTCCTGGATATCTAGTGCAAGTGTGTTTAATGTGCTTAAATGCTGGAAGGGACATCTTCATGGTACCTCACTGTTCTGGGTGCTTAGAAAAATACGGTTTGTTTAAGCGCCAAGATTCATTTGAGCTCCCACATGGACAAAAGTTCAAGAATCTGCAGTTGGCAGCACACAACACCAGATGGAGCCTGTTGGAGAAGGCCTCAGGGAGTGTGGCACAAAGCAAGAGGGTGCAGATTACAGACAGAACAATGTGCTGATGTTTTGGATTCTGAGTCCAGAGAGACATATCAGGAAGAGCATCAGTAGACCCTTGGAGAGGGGCCTATCCCAAGTCTCATAGGTGAAGACGAGATGAGGAAGGCCTTGAATGGGAGGTTTCGACCCCGCACCCAGTGAAGAGTGGATAGTCTCAAGAGTGAGGACGACTGCTCACCCTGGGCACAGATTCTCAGTGAGGAAGAAGAAGAGGGGAACCTATGTGGCCTTGTGAAAAGGAACTGGTACACAGTCTCAAGCTCTTGCCTCGGAGGAATGCATGGAAGAGAGTGTGATTCCACTGCCCTGGCTGTGCAAGAAGAAGCCAGGAATCCGTTTTTGTGTCTTTGAAGATGCGTAGCTGGCAGAACCAGGACTGGCCACCCCAAGCCAGGCCAGAGGTCTCAGGTTAACCAAAGCTAGTAAAGAGGAAAACTGGTTCTAGGAAGGTGAATGAAATCTATGGATGTCCTTTCCCACCTTTCCTCGGAGAGTCTGGGAGGAGATTGAACCAAACAGGAAGTACTGGATTTGGGCAGAAGCAATGAAATGTGTGCATCATGGTGCAAACAAGCATGTCAAGCACAAATGTTTCATGAAAAATACAGCCAGTGGAAAAGAGGCAGGACACTGTTAAAGGACACTGTTCAAATTGTGGATGGAGAGGGACGTGAAACCTTTCACAGTGTGAATTATGAGCGCCCAGACGGGTAATAATTCAACACCTAACCCTGTGATATTGGCCACAATGCAGAGACCTTTCTGCGAATGTGCCCATGCCTACCAAATGGAAAGCAGAGCAGTGGTAGCCAGTGCTGCCACTCCAGCCATTGCAGTACCCATGTTGTTCCCAGTATGGATGTCCAGGACTCAGGTGACCCACATTCATCAGTTTTACAGTGTACTGGCCTTCCAGAATCCATCGACTGGCCCACCAGATGACTTCAGATCCAGAGAGGACACCAGCCCAGCCAGATCCTGATTCATCACCTGGTAATCGGATGACTTCAGACCAGCTGTTTTCCTTTTGTTCTTGTTCCAAGGTTCCATCTCCAGAGATGAAATCATCCCAGCAGTTTCTAGATGTGCCCTCCTGCCATTCCCAGAAGATGTCTGCCCAGCTGTATCGAAGAATGCTGCCAGGGAGAGTCTTCTGCTGAGGACCAGGTTTGATGCCATTTTCATTCTACAAGGGACTGGTAAGTCCAGACTTTTCTATTCTTATGACATTGCGGTACACATCCTACACTAGCAGACTCCAGATGTTTGAACTGTCCTCAAAGAACTTCCTTCGGGACTTTGGCCTGCTAGAACTGTGCTTCACCGGCTCTGGCCCAGGATAGACTCTTTAATGGACTTACCTTCGGGCACTGTGGTCACCAGATGGGACTTTTTGGCACTTCATCCCCCCAAATATGGTGTATTGTAAATAATGTCATTGTTTTCTACTGTTTTCTAATGTTTATACTGTTTTTCTACTTTTCTAAAAAATATCTTTTGGGATTCTCCAGTGTTTTGATGGTAGGGTTTTAGATAGACTATGTATGCAGATTAGAGTGTGTGTTGTCTTTCTTTTTCTTGCAGGTGTTCCTGAAGAAGACAGAAGAGAAGACAAGAAGAGGAGGAGGAACTCAGCGGAGTTCCTCACTAGTACTTTAGAGTGTAGTGTTTAATGACTGTTGTTGTTGTTGTTGTTGTTACTGTGTGTAACTTTTTTCCTTCCACAGGTATGATTGTGGAGGAGTGTGGAAGTAATGCATAGAGTATGGTATTAGCTCCTGGTGTATGGTTGTATGGTGTCCAGGGTTTGGGAGGACCCCTGTTTGTTTTGTTTTGGGGAAATTTCAGTTAGAGGCAGACAGGTTTCCCTAGAGGTCTAGGGGATAGACAGGCTGTGGTCCTGAATGGCGTGAGGGCCGCAGTGCTGATCTATGGGGCTATGCTCTGGACAGTTCCACGGAGCCACTAGGTACTCATAGTTAGCAGGTAGAGTAGAGGCTGAGATGTCAGCCAAAGGCCTCCCTAGTCCCTTAGTGTTGTCTGCCTGTGCTAGCACATGGTAGGGGAGAAGGTAGCGCTACCTCCCGTAGTCAACACATGGGGTGAGATGGCCTAAGCCAGGTGAATAATGATCATGGATAGTCATTTTCCTGGACCAGGGTAAGTATAAACCCCTGTTACCTGGGGTTACTAGAATCCCAGTAAGACCTAGTGGTAGGCAGGGAAGGCAGCTTGTGAAACTCCAGTTAAATGGATTTCACACTACTCTGTTCTCAGTCTCAGCTGAGACTGAGGGATGACATCATTTAGAACTGTTGCAGCTGCATGAGCCACACTGGAATGTTGCAGTTGGAGGTTAGAGTAGAACATTGGGGATTTTGAAGCCATTCTTGTGCAGTCTTAGAGAGAGACTGTAGTGCAGCAGAGTGTGCGCAGGCTCTCAGAGCTTTAAGCTCTGTTTCAGAGCTACTTTAAAGTAGATGTGTGTTTCCACCTGAAGAGGAACACAGGAACTGGTAATTGAAGTGGTGGAGACTGCTTTCAATGAGTTCAGAGCCCCATCCCTGAGGGGATGGAGGGAAGGTGTCTGCCTGTTTTCCAGGGCAAGCCCCTGGGTCCGGCTAAGGGACAGAAGATGCCTGTTTGAGTTGTGCTGAGGCACCAGAAGCTCTGAGAGGAAGATTCCTTGAGGAGAAAACGCCTGTGGGGCCCCTGCAACCAAAGGGTGAGTTCACTCTGAAAGGGCCAAGTGTTTTCACCTGAACAGAAGGAAACTAAAGGGACTGTTACTGTGGGGTCAGGAAAAGACAGCCAAGTACAGTTGGAAGATGTGGGATTGGACTGCTTAACCTAGTGGGGGTCTAGAGTAATGGACAATGCCATTTATTTTAAGTATGTTCAAGTCCAGCACAAATGGAAGCAAGACAAGTAGATGGAATGTGAAATACATTTAGCAAGAATCTACACAGCAAAGTGTTAAAGGATGAGGTGTTTACAGTCCAGAGAAATGGCCGGGTATGAATTGTGGGAGCAAGAGGTGGAGACCCCCATCAGTAGTAACCAAATTCACCTCACGGATTTGCTCTGAGACACCTGTAGCTTTCTCTCAGGCACTTGGCCAGTGCCTGAGGAAAGTACCCAGATGTGGGATTAAGGGAAGTTTCCCTGATGGAGCCGAGGTGCTCTTAGGTGGTTTAGGAGCCACCAGAAAATGTTTCCATGAAGTATGGAAGGTGTCCAAGTGGCTGGCAAGGAGTCGAGCAGGAAAACCCAGAACAGTGTATAAGTTCGGCCTGTAGCCCAAAGCAGTGTACAAGTCCGGCTGTGTGCTCAGTGTGTTGTACAGCCTGAGGGCTAAAGTGATGAGGATGTGTTCTGGTCTCCTTTAATCTGCATTACCAGGAGTGTAGCCCCTTGGGGGTCCATCTATGCTTTGTTTATTCTGTTTGGATGTGAATAGAAGCCACACTTTAGAATCCCACTTCTGGTATTGGACATTACAGTTATTGCTTCCTGTGTTCGAGTTACTTGGGTGCCCCTGTGCAGAGTAGCCAAACCTAGCCTATGTGTCGAGGGATCTATTCCTCCCAGACCCAGCCCACCTGGTATTGCTGTCAGATGGCAACGCAGACCAGGTAGGGTTACAAATAAATTAATTAATTAAATAAGTAAATAATTTGATTAGCAAATGTAACAATAGTTCAAAATGTATATGCATACAATTTAAAATAAATAAATAAATATCTCCACCCCAACCAAGACCTCCTCAATGGTGTCTGGACATGTTTCTGTTATAGGACAGTCCTTTTTAATCCTTACTACGAAAGGAATCTGAGTCCTTTTTTTCATATTAACTCTTCCAATATAAATAACAGAGTGTCATTGGTGTCCAGTGTTCCCCTGCCTATCCCGATCCCTTGGTCACAACACTCCCCATTCCCTGGTGTTCTAGTGACCCTACCCACCCACCCTGGGAGGGACCGACCCACCACCGCCTCCCCCAACCCGACCCCCAGCAGATGACCACCATAGCCCCCGTCTCACTTCCACGACTAGCCACCCTCCCTTGAATCTGTCCCACCCCTCTTAAAGCCCCCAATACTGTGCAGTGATGCAACTTCCTCTGGCAGAGCGTTCCACCCTGCCTCCACCCTTTCTGTGAAATAGCGCCTCCTCAGTTCCCTCTTGAACCTACCCCTTCCAACTTCATAGAGTGCCCCTGGTTTCCTATCACCCTTCAGATTGAACATACACCTGGTGTCTACTCTGTTGAAATTCTTCAGGTACTTGAAGGTCTCACTCATATCCCTCTCTCCTTCTTTCCTCCAAGGTATACATATTGAGCTCTCTCAGCCTCTCCTCATATGGTCTGTCCCCAACCCCAGGATCATTTTGTTGCCCTGCACTTTACCCCCTCCAATAGTTTGATGTCCCTTTTCAAGTAGGGATGCCAGAACTGCATGTTGTACTCTAGGTGTGGTCTCATCAGGGACCTATACCGGGCAAGATGACCTCCCACTCCTAGAAGTAATTCCTCTTGCTATGCACCCTAGCATCCTGTTTGCCTTCACTGCTGTCTTCCTGCACTGAGCAGAGTGGTTCATCTCCCCAGTTACCAGCACTCCCAGATCCTTCTCCTCCTTGGATTTTGTTAACGGGACATCCTCCAGCCAGTAATTGTGTCCTGGGTTCCTGCCTCCTAAATGTATCACTTTGCACTTCTAGGCATTGAAATCAAGCTGCCAATTGTAAGACCATTCCTCCAGTTTTGCCAAATCCTCCTGAAGTACTTTTGCTCCCCCATCAACCTTGGCACAAATCTTTGTGTCATCTGCCAAAGACTGATCTTGCTCTTAATCCCTACTGCAATGTTGGCTATGAAAATGTTAAACAGAACGGTCCCAGCACCAAGCCCTGTGGTACACCACTTGTTACTGCCCTGAGTTCAGATGCCCCCAACTACTACCTTCTGCTGTATACCCCAGCCAGTTCTCAACCCATCTGATCAGTTTCCTCCCTGCTCTGAGACTCTTCAACTTGCAGGTCAGCCTACCGTGTGGTACCGAGTCAAAAGCCTTGTTGAAATCCAGGTAGAGGACATCCACCGCATGTACCCTGTCCACTGCCCTTGTAACCCAGTCGTAAAATCAACCAAGTTCATCTGGCAGTATCTACCCGAGACAAACCCGTGGTGCCTGCTGTCCTGAGATTGTTATCCTCAAGAAATTAATTACACCAGTCTTTCCTTGAGGATTGTCTCCATCAGTTTTCCCACAATTACAGTAAGGCTCACCAGTCTGTAGTTCCCCGGTTCATCCTTGGGCCCACTCTTATGGAGCGGTACCACATGTGCTTCCTCCAGTCCCTGGGCACACACCCTGAGTTCAGAGAGGTATTGAACAGGTCTGCTAATGGCCCTGGCAGGACCTCTGCCAACTCTCTCAGCACCCTGGGGTGGACTCCATCTGGGCCAGGTGCATTGTCTACCTTCAGGGACTTAAGGCCCTCCATCACCCTTTCCACTGTGATTATGACAGGGATGGCGATAGGCAGTACCTCAGGCAGCCACTAGGGTTGAGCGAATACTGCCAGGTCTTGGTTGGTGGTATTTTTGCCACACAAAGGGAGCCTCACAAACAGCCATGCATGGAGAAAATCTTTGGTGAACGAGACTGTGTCGATATGCAGGTCCCTCCTGCTCATTTGCATTTCAGCCCCTCAAAACATTGCCCTGTTGCAACCCAGTTTGTGGGTGCAAACTGGGCTTTTGTGAATACAACCATGGCTAAACCCAGTTTACATCACACAAATGGGGTTTGCTTAATGGCAAGCTTTGTGAATCAGGCCTCCATCTTTTATGGCCACATTCTCGCCATTATGTATTCTGCTATTGGAAATTTCAATAATAACATTGACTGGAGTAAGCACTGTCATTTTAACTATGTTCAGCTTAGTACACATTTGTCTACCATGGTATAAATGGGAAGGTGAAACTCCAGTAGAAACATGAGGTGTTGCTCTGTAGTTCATTAAGAATTTTGAGCGAATAACTTCCATGGTTGCTTTCAATGGAAACTGTTTGCAAGAGCGTCAAGATACATGGTTAAATCTCTCATCTTCTGTTTGCATGAGGGTAGTACACAGAAGATCATAGGTGTTTAATTTCCCTTTGTTGCAAAAATTCAGTAAATTGTCTAGAAGTAAACTGTGGCCCCTTGTCTGAAACAAGCTAATCAACATTCCTTCTCTGCCGAAAACTGAAGTCAGAAATTCAATAACAGTAGAGGTATCAACTTGAGAAGCAAAAGCAACTTCACGCCATTTACTACAAGAATCCATCAGAGTTATAGCATAATGACAGTCAGGTGGGACTATCTCAAAAGGGCCAAAATGTCTAGTGCAACTTTATCCTAAGCAGTGTCTGGCAAGGTACTGTTTGGAGTGGTGCATACTGAGTTACTGCAGTTTTGTAATGCTGTCTGCAAGTAGCATGGTCTTTAATACTAGCTTCAATCTGGGAGTCAGTTTTAGGCCACCAGTACAGTTCACATAGTCTTTGTTCAGTTCTTACAATACCTTGATGACTTTCATGGGCAGGATCAATGATTCTCATCTGCAGAAACATTGGTACTACAATCAGATCGGCACCTCAAACAACAAAATAGTCTATTGCTGCAAGTTCATCTCAAATATTGCAGGAAGGAAGAAAGTCAATGTCCAAATGTTGTCTAGAGTGCCAACATTTGAAAGTCTGTGTGCACAGCTCGTAAGTACTGGACATGGCACAGAAAAATCCTGAAAATTCTCCTCTGAAATAGCATTAAACCCTTGTAAACTGTAGCAACAGTTTCTAAAGTATCTTGTAGGTAGTATCAGTAACTGAGAGAAGCAATCTGGATAAGTAGTCAGCAAACAGAGTTCAAGGATCCAGTTAAATTCTAGTAGGCGGGCAGACCATCTTGTAATGCACATTCCAGCTTGATTGTTTGCTTTAGAGCTGAGAAGAGTAGTCAAGGCTTCTGGACTAAGACCATGAAAGCAGTAAGGTCTCAGCTATCCTCATGAAGTGTTAATTGATGGTAGGCACTCTTGAGGTCTAAAGTTGAAAACATTGCATAACTTCACAACTCAAAAGTATGTATTCGATGACAGGTAGGGACAGCTGTCAAGTATAGCAGTCTTGTTAGGTTTATGAAGATCAATGTACAGGCAGATACCATCATCTTTCTTCTGGTTACGACAATTGGAGAATCCCATTCAGAAGAATCCACTACGCCCAAGCAGAATAGGAAAAGAATGCATCAATTATATTAGCACAGCCACAAAGTGGCCATACTTGTGTAAATTTATTTTCACTCTAAACTAAAAGTCTTCCATTCACCTTAATGAAAAGTGCTAATTGTAATTTTATTTTCATGCTTCTGAGCACTTCAGTGTATATAGTGAAAATGTATGTACAGTGAATATTTCCTATTCTGCAGTATTCCATTCCTCTCCAGTTGCTTCAATTCTTCAGAAACAGAATCCCTGAATGTGAGAGGCAAGTATTTAACTTTTGTTGCAATGGCTTCACATCTGTGTGTACTTTAACTTTGTGGACAAATCCTTTAGCACAGCTCAACTGTTTTGCACTATCAGCGCTGTGGTTGCTTTGTTTCAAATGAATGTTAGTGGACTCCAGAATAGCACAAGTAGTTGGTATTTCCAGAAATGTGCACATTGAAAGCAGTCCCTAGATCCACACTCAGTACTGGTGTTCTTTCTTTTATAATGCAGAAGTGAGTTTCTGCAGTTCTCTCAAAGTAAGCTGCAGTTGCAAGAAGACAACCTATCACATTTAACTCTTGTCTTTAATAAGTCTGAAGTTTGGCTTAGGCACAGACAAGATACAGGTGTCAAAGTACTGTTTATAGACATTCTCAGGCAAAATGGATACTGTGGACCCAGTACCTACAAGCATTGTAATGCTGCAGTTCTTTGTGGTGACATAGTTATTGTAATGTCATGCATTAACTTTGTATTGCCGGAAAGGCAGCTAATTACACTCAAGAAAGTCAGTTCAGGTATAGTAATTTCATGTACTGAATGTGATGCAGCTCGCACACTTTAGCAACTTGTCCTGATTTTCATATGATCTGCATATTGGATTTTTAGCAGGGCATGACTGGTTACTTGCTATGTGATTAGGAGATCCACAAGGAAACAGTGAGGAGCTTTTGCTCGTCCTGTACTAACTGGATTACCGTGGTGTTTTATTTTTCCTGTGCTGACTTTTGAATTGGGCTTTTGATGTACAATATCCACATTAGCGAATCACCATCCGATCATGTTCACATTCACCATTTCAGCTTCAATTTGTCTGGCAATTGTTGACACTTTGTCAAGGATTAAATCAGTTTCAAGAAGTAATATTTCCTGAGTATGAGGAATGCATGTTTTTAACAGTTTGATCTCATATCATTTCTTCAGACATTTGCCCAAACTCACATGTATTCAGATGTTCTTGTAAAGCAGCAATATAATGGTCAGTTGACTCACCCATGCATTGAATGTGTTGTCTGAACCCATAGCATTTGGTACAATATTCACTTTAGGAACAAAGAAAGCTTCCAGAGCAATCACAGAACCTTGTAGTTGTCTGCAGGCAATGGTAGTGTAATAAATCCTCTGTCCCTCCACTTCAAGGCAATGAATAAGCAAAGCCTGTTTCCTTCCATCAGAGAACTCATGGTCATCTACAGCAAGCAAGTAGGTTTCAAACATTTGCATCCAGGCCTTAAATGTGATTTTTGTTCAGCGGGCATTCCAAGAGATTGTAGGAAACAATCCCATCCTCGTCGACAATTTGGTGTATACTGACAAGCAATAAGAACACCAGGCAGGAATGGCACCAGAAACACATAACAGAACAGAACTCAACATTTATGTAACACCATCCACTCCACTTCACAACAGCCCACTAAAGAGAATGTACATGTAGCTACAGTGGTGTGAAAAAGTATTTGCCCCTTCCTGATTTTCTATTATTGCATATTTGTCACACTGGATGTTTTCAGGTCTTTAGACAAAATATAATATTAGATAAAGGAACCTGAGTGGACAAATAACACTTTTTTTTTACTTATTTCATTTATTTAATGAAAAAAGTTAACCAACACCAACTGGCACTGTGTGAAAAGTAATTGCCCCTAGTTAAATCAACCCAATTAAAGGGATAATTAGAGTCAGCTGATTGAACACAGCCAGGCTTGATTACAGCCAGCCCTGCTCAATATAAACCTCACTTATTTTGGCCCTTACCATCAGAGTCACATTGCCAGCACAAAGATTCAACAAGCACATTATGCCATGATCAAAGGAAGTTCCTGAAAAGATCAGAAAACATTTTGTTGCCCTCTATCAGTCTGGAAAGGGTTACAAAGCTATTTCTAAGGCTCTGGGACTCCATCGAACCACAGTGAGAGCCATAATCTCCAAATGGAGAACACTTGAACAGTAGTGAACCTTCCCAGGAGTGGGCGGCCTGCCAAAATTACTCCAAGGGCAGTGTAAAATCATCCAAGAAGTCTCAAAGGATCCTAAAACAACATCCAAAGAACTGCAGGCTTCTTGCCTCAGCTAAGGTCAGTGTTCATGACTCCACAATCAGAAAGAGACTGGGCAAAATGGGTTTATGTAGAGTATAAGCATGAAACCACTGCTAATCCAACAAGAACATAAATGCAGGTCTCTCATTTGCCAAGAAGCACCTGGATGATCCACAAGCCTTTGGGAAAATGTTCTATGGACAAATGAGTCCAAAGTGGAACTTTTGGACAACATGGATCCATAATGTCTGAGTAAAGCAAACACAGCATTCCACAGTAAGAACACCATACCAACAGTCAAACATGGTGGTGGTAGTGTGATGGTGTGGGGATGCTTTGCTGCCTGGGACCTGGATGACTTGCCATAATTAAAGGAACCATGAATTCTGCTCTGTACCAGAAAATTCTTAAGGAGAATGTCCAGTCATCCTTCCGACAGCTGAAGCTGAAGCATAGTTGGGTCATGCAGCAAGACAATGATCCAAAACACAAAAGCAAGTCCACATCAGAATGGCGAAAAAGAAGTAAAATTAAAGTTTTGGAGTGGCCTAGTCAAAGTCCAGACTTAAACCCAATAGAGATGCTGTGGCAGGACCTGAAACGAGCAGTTCATGCTCAAAACCTACCAAATGTTACTGAATTAAAGCAGTTCTATGAGGAAGGTGGGTTAAAATTCCTCCACAGCGATGTGAAAGATTGATATTGAATTATAGGAAGTGTTTGGTTGCAGTCATTGCAGCTAAATGTGCGTAACCAATTATTAAATGTAAGGGGCAATTACTTTTTCACACAGTGCCAGTTGGTGTTGGTTAACTTTTTTCATTAAATAAGTGGAAATAAAAAAAAACAAGTGTTATTTGTTCACTCAGGTTCCTTTTATCTAATATTACATTTTGTCTAAAGACCTGAAAACATCCAGTGACAAATATGCAATAATAGAGAAAATCAGGAAGGGCGCAATACTTTTTCACACCACTGTATATGCATCTGCAGACTATAGATACATCTAACACATAGTCCTCCTGCTTTTCAGTGCACTGGTCAGCCTGATAGTGTTTTTTTTCCCTTTGGTTTTCTCTGCCAAATGAAGTAAGACATATCCCTTGCACCAGACCTGCTGTTATATACTTCTGTTGTGCTTAAGCTACCTATGAGCAGGTTAGTGACCTGTTTTGCTGCACCATGGTGTCAAGATGAATCTGAGGCTATAATGCACATCACCTAGTTAACTATGCAGGTGTGGACTGTGGTCAGTCATTTGAATGGGTTGAATAGTCAGCATCATATGAATGAAGGCAAACCAGTCAAACCAAAAGTCTATGCTTTTGCCCCAAAGCTTGCCACAGTTCAAAAAGAATCGAACACCTGAAGTTCAAGGTGTTCATCAGTTGTTTGGTAGAACTGAACTTGCAGTTTCTAAATAACAGGCTGTGCCTGAGATTTGAGTGGGGTACCGGATGATCTTAACCCATGCGCTACATATATGCATCCTCTCCACCTTTGTTTCTTTGCTGCAGTGTGTGGCTGCTGGCTCTCCTGCCTGGCCTCCTTGCCTTTTGTTGCCATGTGGGTACATTTGGGGTGTCTCTGCTCCTTGTTTTCGCTACTCCTAGCTGCTTTGCTGCTCATACCTCCTCACTTGTGTGGCTGCCTCATTGCTACATTGAGGGGACAGTGACTTGCTACCCCATTTGTTTTGGTCCTGTTTCTGTCTGTACTGCTTGGTTCCTCTTGTCAACTCCTCTACTTCACTTGCTTATCTGGGACCCAATTCCCTGATTACTTTGGGTGTGTGCTTGCCCCGATAGGCCAACCATGGTGATGCACCTGCTCTGCTGGTTCATTTGCTGTGCCTGGTGGAGCTCTGTTCAGCTGCATCTGTTCCCACCACTTTTGTTCCATCTACTGCTTGTCACCATTTGTTTTCTGCTGCTGGCTCTACAAATTGGCTTCATTCTCCCTGTGGTTCTTTTGCTTTCCTCTCCTGCACCTTGCTTGGGGCTTCTACCAACCCTCTCACTTGCTTCTTGTTGCCTCATTGGGGCATTCTGTGTTACTGCAGTTCCTTCTCCCCGCTCCTGCTCCATTGGGGATACATGTTGAGGTTAGTGCCCTCCTTCCTTCTTTGTTGCCTGCTTACCTTTGGACCATGCTGGTGGGGGACTTTCTGCTGTTCATGCCCCATCAGCTGCCTTTCTGCTTTGGGGATGCCTCCTGCTCTTGCCTGATAAGGAGTGCTGCTGGGGCTAGTTATCTTCCTTCCTGTCTTTCTCTGATTCTCTAACTGAAGCTCTGCCCATGCACCAGTTCCTGCTTTTGGGCCTTTTTGCCACCCTTTCATCTCAGGCTGTGCCTGCCGCTGCCCTCAAGGACTCAGTATGTTTTGCCTCCAGCTTTGTACTGCTCCTCACTGCAACCACCCTGCTGAACCTGGCATTCTTGCTCACACCTACTCTTTCAGGCACATGCCCCAGTGATTGCCCTGAATATGCTCCAGTGACCACCAGGTTCACACCCCAAGGACACTCAGGCTTTAGCTCCAACAACAACCTGAGTATTCAGTATGCATTGACCTTCATGGCATCACACTGCAACTAGCTGAGCCCTCAAGGCTCGCAATGCTAGCAGTGGCCCTTACAGCTCAGTACGATCAGCCTTCATGGCATCAGATTGCAGCTAATCGATTCTCAAGGTGCAGTGAGCTCATCCCATGAGTTTGTATGACATCAACTAAACCACACATGATATTTCTCTGCACTCTTTTCTGTTAGTGCTACCTCCACTCCTTCTGGGATCAGTTAGGGCCTGGATGGATTATGGATTAGATTAGGGTAGTTTAAGAGCCTAGAGTTATAGGGACAAGTGATAGTCAGATTCCTTCTTCTGTGCCATATTTTCTTGCCTGCCTGTCTCTGGGTTTCTCATCTTAAGCTGTTCTGTAGTCCAAGTGGTAATTTAGTTTTCCTATAGTCCAAGTGTAGTGCTAACCCTTGGAAAGGTTTCTTTAGTCATACTAAAGCACATTTGTGATGCCCTAGACCTTTGAACCCAGGATGCATTTGGGCAGCTTATTTTGCTTGGAACTGCTTTGCCTACCACACCTGCTATATATTGTACATGCCCTGTCTCTTGTGTGTTACCCTTTCTTTAGAGGGACCTTGCTCCTAACCAATACAACTGCAATTCAGTGACACTCACCTTGGTTTAGGTTCCTAATGGTTGCAGGTTGGGCATTCCTCAATAGAAGAGTTCAGTTCCTTGCTGGACGCTATATATCCTTATCCAAGGAGTCAGGCCTCCTTCCTCCAAGGGTGCTGCCTTCTTTTCTAGGTCCCTTTAGTCATACATTATCAGCTCTGTGACACTTTTGAGGATGACCATCCTATTAGAAAGATAGCCCAAGTTCCTAATTTTCCCATAGTTCATCACTTCCTTGTCCCTACCATGATTGTATAATAGCTCAAGCTATTCAAGCTTCCCAGTTTTTGTCTCTTCATCGCATCTGGCTTCAGTGGCATGTGACAGTTCCAGTCATTGAAAAATAAAATACTATTGCCTGGCCTGAGAGTTGCTGACCTAAAGCCTTAGATCCTCAGAGGTTTCCCCACAAGGACTTTCTCTCTCCATGCAGACGGTCCTAAAATTAAAAAGATAAACAAATTAAAGGTAGTTTGCATTAGTTTATGTTACTTTCTTCAGCTGGTGAAGTTGGCATTCAGATAAGGGCTCCTTCTTTCATTACAGCAGTGGCCTTTCCTCACTCCTTAAAAGAATTATGTCCTGACAGTTTTCTATGACTTCAGCTCTGAGTTTTGGGCATCTTCCCTAAGGTAACTGCAGCCAAAAGAGAGGAACCTCCTCCAGAAGGTTCTGCACCACATGAGACTTCATCCAGTTAGGTTTCATTATAGGGATAGATGTCATTCACTCATTCATGTTATACTTACTGAATGGGAACATGACTCCATAATGTAGGACGATTTTCTTTTTCTTTTTTTTTCAGTTATGTAAGTAATTTTTGGGTGATGCTGGGGGAAGAGGGTGGAGGTGCTGGAGGAGGGTTGGGAAGGGTGATTTCACCTAACTATCAGAGTCAGCTAGGGCAGGGTTAAGCTAGCGAGTTGAGTTTGGCATGCTAGTGGACAGATGGGTTACTTACACATTGGCATAGTAATACAGATGATATGCAGTTAACAGTGAACTTCACCAGGGGAGAGGAGATGGGGGTTTCACATCAGAGTAATTTGGGAAGTAGGGTATGCATTTATAAGACACTGGATGGTGGCGGGTACAACTTAACTGAGTGCATGGGGACAAGATACCAATAGAAGAAGTTTTAAAACAACAAAAAACAAAATGTGAATCACTTTACATAGTTTTGAGAGAGAAGTGTTACTTTTGCTCGGCAGAAAACTAGCTACACTTTACATAATCTTACTAGACAGAGTTTGACAGTTTGCTAAGTGAAGAACTACATGAAGTGCCACTTTGCACTGTAGAAAGTGTGAGACCAGCGAAGTATCTGTGTGAAACAAGTTCGCAGCTTTTACATGTCGATAGTGCTGAATGCCAGCACAGCTATGGTGTCTCTGTCATTTTCAGCAGTTACCGCTTATTTCTGGTTGCAAGTGATATACATTTTATTTAGGGGGACCACCTTACAGCATACTAAACTCAGCACAATTTCAGAAATTCAGGAAAGGTTCTGAAATTTGTCATGGCAACACTTCAAAATTCAGGACATGCATTAGAAATTCTATACTGGTTCTGCTGTGACCAGGTAAAATCTCAGACAAGAGGAGGATTTCAGGACTGTCCAGAGAAATGCAGGGCTGGTGATCACTCTTATTTTATTGCTGTGTTTTGGTAGCAACTTTGTTTCTTTCCAGTCACAAGAGTTCTGTCAGCATGATGGACCCATTCTATAGCAACATACACCGCTCCGTGTCCTGAACAATCTGATGACATCAGTATTCCTGAAGGTTCTGTTGCTGCCTCACTGATGTTGCCAGATAACTGCATCTCTTGAAGAGGTGTTAATCACACTAGGCTATCTGGAACACTGATGATTTGCATGAGGACAACAGCTTAGAAACGTAAAAGCATAGAATTTGTTGGCAGAAAAGAATTGCTTGACCCACCCAGTCTGCCCAGATGTTCCTGCCTATTCTGTTTCACAGACTCTGCTTGATTTCCAGTGACCCTCTCCACTGCCTATTTAGCAGTATTCTCCTGTGCCTATCACATGCATGCTTGAAGCCCCCATAGTTTCACCCCACTACCTCTGCTCACAGACTGTTCCAGCCAGCACTCTTTCAATGGAGTAGTATCTCCTCACATTCCTCTTAAACATCCACTCTTTGAGTTTCATTACATGCCCTCTTGTCCTGGTGCACTTCCTCATTTGAAACAGACTCCTTCCTATACCCTGTTTACCGCTGTGAGGTACTTGTAGATCTCGATCTCTCTCCCCTCCCTCCTTTCCTTTTGGGTGTACATGTTGAGATCCCTCAGTCCCTCCTTCTTGGGCTTCTCATGCAACCCATGCACCATTTTTGTTGCTCTCCTCTGCACTGCCTCCGTCCTGTCTATGTGCTTTCTGAGACGTGGCCTCCTGAAGTGGACACAGTACTCCAGGTGGGGTCTCAATGCAAGCCAATTTTATTTATGTGGCGCTGAATCTCAAAGGCTCTGGGCACCTCACAATAAGTCCAAATACATAAGTAAATCATGATAAAACAATAAACTGTATGTTGTGCCATTAAGTAAAAGAGCCATGGTTCAAAGCATAACAATAATAAGTGGGATTTAAAAGCTTTTAAATATGTTCAGGAGGGAGCATCTCTTATCTACTACAGAAACATAGAATTTTGGGCAGGTAAGGACCGCTTGGCCCACCTGGTCTCCCATTTTCCCACGTACTGAAACAGAGCAGACCCTACTTGATCTCCAGCTTTACCCCTCCTTTCCTTACCACTAAGATTCCATTATGTCTATCCATGCATTCTTGAATCCTGTTACAGTTTTGCCCCTGCCACCTCTGCTGGGAGGCTTTCCAGGCATCTTCCACTCTTTCTATGAAGAAGTACTTCCTCACATCTCTCTTTACTGAGGGAGGGCATTCCACAGCAGCAGAGCAACAACCCCAAATGCCCTATCACCTGAAGACTTCAGATGAGACCTCAGTACTGACAAGAGACCTGAATTCACTGACAAGAGGGGATGACCAGGAGCATCAGGCACCAGGAGGTCTGTCAGAAGCCTGTCCCAGTCCATGCAGAGCCTTGTATGGGAGCAAGCACAATTGATGGAGCGAGGGAAGGACCATTGAGGAGCAGCACTGGAGGGGAGGTGAACACAAGTGAATTAAAGCTGATGCACCACTGCACCAGCAACCAGTGCAGATCATGGAGAACTGGAGTGATATGCTTGCAACAAGAGGTCCCCACCACCAGCCAGGCTGCTGCATTCTGGACTAATTGCAAATGGCACAGCAGCCTTGTGGATGATAACCCAAGGTAAGGAGCATTGTGGTAATCCAGTCTCGCAAGGCTAAGACATGCACCAGTGTTGCTAAGTCAGAGTGTTCAAGTTACGGCTTGATCTGAGTGATGTTTTGCAGATAATAAAAGGCACTGCAGACCACAGCCAACACCTGATGTTCTAGTGTCAGCTTAGATCCACCATGACCCCTACATTCCTCACCCTATCTGCCATTTGAGGTGCAACACCACCAATCACAGAGAGGAAAGTGCTGTTACTCAACATTGTAGAATTCATCCGACCTGGTTCCACTAGTAACACCTCAGTCTTGGAAGAGTTCAGCCTAAGCCAACTAGCAGACATCCACTCCTGGATTCTGGACAAACACTCATTCAGTTCTGAAACTGCCACTGCACCAGTGGCCTGTACAGTGGTAACACCTCCTTCCTCCTTCCTCCTCCTACTGGTGATATTTCTCCTATGCACCCCAGTATCCCACTGGGCCTGCCTACTGCCTTGTCACACTGCCCCGCCACCTCAAGTCATCAGATATTAGAACTTCAAGGTCTATTTCCTGTTTAGTGACCATCAGTACCTCCCGCCACCCAGTTCTGTACTCAGCTTCTGGGTTTCTATGCCCTAGGTGCATGATGCTGCACTTTTATCATTGAACCTCAGTTGCCACACCCTTGACCACTGCTCTATTTTCCTAAGGTCCTTCTCATTCTTTCCACCTCTCCTGAGAATCTACCCTATTAGAGATTTTGGTGTCATCTGCAAAAGGTATATCTTCCTTTCCAGCTGTTCCGTAATGTCATTTTGAAGACATTGAAGAGGGCTGGTCCTAGTACTGAGCCCTGCAGCACACACCGCTGGCACTATCCCTCATTAGAGTGAGTGCCATTTGCCACCACCTCTGTATCCATTTTTACTCAGTTGACTACTTTGGATATCACCTGGGGACTGTCAAATGTCTTTATAAGTCTCCTATCGGCACAGTGTTGAAGGCCTTGCTGATGTCCAAGTAGGCCACATCCACTGCCTTCCTTGATCTATTTCCTGGTCACCCAGTCAAAGAAGTCAATAAGATTCATCTGACATAATCTTCCACTATGAATTCATGCTGCCTTTGGTCTTGCAGCACATTGATTCAAGATATTTTACTATCCTTTCTTTTAATAGGGTTTCCAATAATTTCCTCACCACTGATGTGAGACTGACCAGTCTATAGATGTTAACCTCCTCCCTGCTGCTGCTCTTGTGGAGCGAGACTATGCCAGCTCTCCACTAGTCCTCCAGCATCACTCTCACTTCCAGTGAGTTGTTAAATAGGGCCATCAGAAGTGCAGCTAGCTCCTCCCTGAGTTGTGATTTCCTTAGCACTCTTGGTGTATCCTGTCCGTCCCATGGGCTTGTCCACTTTCAGGTTTACAAGCCCCTTCCGGACTCTTTTCCTCTGTAAATGGACTTGTGTTCACCTCCCTCCAGTGCTGCTCCTAAATGGTCCTTCCTCTCTCCCTTGATTGTGAAGACTGAGCAGAATTACCTGTTCAAGATGTCTGCTTTTCCTGATCCTCCGCTGCACAGTCATGCTCTGCCACCCTCATTATCCTCATTATCCCCTCCTTGCCTTCCTCTTCTTGCTTATGTACCTGAAAGTTGTCTCTTTGCTGCCCCCATGGTTATCCTGTCCTCTGTTTGCCCTTGCTCTCCTCACTGCCCTTCCTGCTTCCCTCTGTTTTACCTGGTAAAACTCCTGTCCTCCTCCCTCTGTATTTCCTTGTACCACCTGAATGCCACATTTTTTTCCTTCTGTAACCCCTAGGCAGCGCTATTCCAAGGGCCACTACCCTGCCTTTATGCACAGGTTGAGGGCCTGGGTCCTCTAACAAGGTGCCTCCACCAAGAGTAGTGGTATTGGGAGGTTTGTCTGTTCTGCTATTGCTCTGGGAAGCTATAACCACCCACCAACTCTCCTATTGGCCCAATACCTGATGCAGTAGTGAATTCACAGTCAGTAATAATATGTACACACCCTTTGCACTTACCACCAGGGTTGGACTTGCAGCAGCTTCCTGAGACCCCTGTGAAGTATGGTTAGCAATACAGTCACACACTCCTAACACTGCAACCCAACTAATATCTAGCAGGTTAAATGTGAAAAAAGACAATCAGGTTTATTTAGGGCCATGAACAAGGAAGGGTATGAATCTAGGCAAACAATTAGCAATCTGACTTTGTTCAGTGTTTGCATGCACTTTTTGTTCCAAACTGACAGTCATACAACACTGGGTACCCAGGATGGAAAATCTGGCTAGTCAGAGGCGCGTGCTCAAGGGTGGCTGATGTTGCAGCTGATGTTAGCCTTGGTGGAAAGAAAGGCAGTTAACATGCAAAACAACGCGACATTTGTAATCTGAGCCAGTTGGCTCAGTCCCTTGTAAACCCAAGAAATTGAAACAATTAGATGGTACCACAGTTTATTTAAACACTGCTGCAGGGAGCAACCCTGACTGTACTCATGCTGCCAGGATTATGCTACAAGGCAGGCGATGTTGAGACTTCCTGATGATGACAAATGAGCATGGGAAGCAAGGCCAACATGACACACCTCCTCTTCACGGCCTTTCCTCCACGTGGCGCAACCTGTGTGGTGTTGTGCAGGGGTTGGATCTCCAAAGCCGGTCTCTCACCGAAACAATCTCTGGTGCAGGAGTTGTGGCCTGAGCAGAATTGGCAAGGCTCAGGAAGGATGAGCAATCTGGCAAAGTTTGTGGTCTTCTGCTTGTGAAGCCTCCAGCTGGCGTAACAGGTTTGGGTCATGGGAAACAGATCTCAACCTGTGAAACACATTCAGCACATTCAAAATGAAGTAGCACTATCTTTGAATAGTTTGAATGCAGTCCAGTCCCAAGTTCAGCAATTTCACTGAGCGACCTCTTGATCCAGCCGTCTCACAGGCTGCTGGGCGATTGCTTCAAGAGCAAGTCTTCAGTCCAAATCACAAGTAGCACAGATAAGCTTCTTCTTCTTTTCTGCCACAGTTCCAGGCTGGAATCAGACATGTCCAACTTCTGCTATAAGGCAGTCCAAGCAGGAGACTGTGGCAGGAGGCAAGCTGAGCCACTTCCCGCAGATTCTCCTACGCCCTTCTGGGAGCAGCTGCTTGAAAGCTCGAGCTGTTCACCCTTCAACCTCCAACTCTAACTGATCCACTGTCTCCTGGCACACTGTGGATTTCCTTGTAAATCCAGCATTCAGATTCACTGAGGAAGCTGTCAGTCACAGTTAAGGCTCCCCTTCAGGTCAAATTGGCACAGCTGATAAAATACAAAACTACAGATTTTCCTTCACACAGAACACTGGAGTTTGGATCCATTTAGGTCCCCAGGTTCTATTGGTCCAATTACAGGAAGTCCCAGACCTAACATGGTGGCTCCCATCCAGATAAGCAAGCTGCAAATAAAGCAGGTTAGACAAACTTCTCTATTTCAAATATAACAATGCACAAATAGTAAATGAGCACAGTTCTTACACAGGCTCCCTCTGCACAAATAGCGGCTGCAGGGAGGAGCAAAACAAACACTGTCTGGCCAGTCGAAAGCCCTAAATTGCTTGGACCCAGCTCAGACCATTCACTTAACACAGTTTAGTCTCTTAAAGGGACTGGTGCGGAGGCTCTCGATATGGCACTCTCCCACAAATGAACAGAACTACTTAAGACAGGACACCAGCCTGACAGTAGGCATTGAGGAGCCCAGGAATACATTAAGGTAAACCCTACATTGGTGGGGGTTACTTCTCTTTCATGGCCACCTTAGTAGAGTACCATAATGGTCTTATAGTGTATGGTGGGAACGTGTTCTCCACCAAAATCCATCGTTGTCGAAACCTTGTAGTCACACACTAGGGACGCTCACAGTGCAGCAGAACAATTTTTTCTACTGCACTGTGAATATCACACACTGTGTCCTTGAGCAGCATTTGACAGTTAGGGCTCACTCCATAGACAGGACACATGGCGTAAAGCAGCAATGTTGGCAGCAGTACTAATGTTTAGCATGAAAATGTTCAATATGTAAGTTCTTTTTCCATTTAGTAACCCAGTAAAAATGTTCTGAAGCAGAAACATGCTGTAGTGATTTTTCCCCAAAATGATGTTCCACCATACACTATAAAGAAGTGTCATGGGAACAGTTGACAACAGGGCATCTTTCACCTCGTGCCACTATGACGAGATTACCTCTCGAGCCTGCGCCTTGAGGTAATCTGTCATAGTGCCAACTTGAGAAAGAATAGCCCTGTTGTCAACTGTTCCCATGCACTATCCTATATTTTCCTCCTGCTTTTACCCACTTCCTTCACATAGAACCTGGTTTCCTTCACTATTCCTTCTCTAGTTTTCTCCACTGTTCCTCTACCCTTCCTGGCAATCCATCCCTGCTAGTCTGTTTTAAGACTATCTTTCATTTTTAAATCTGCCTGCTAATGTCCAGGACCCTCGTGTTTGTGTGGTTTGCCTTTGTACCCGTTTTAATGCCGAACCATACTGTATGTGATGACTAGTCCCGGGGCTGCCTACTGAGATGTCTGCAATAATTTCTCTGTTAGTGAACACCAGGTCCAGTATAGTGGGTTTGATGACTAGCTGCCTGAGAAACCCACCCTGCAGGAGTCAAGGACTGCTCTACTTTAGCTGAAGCTGCAGCTGGAAGGCTCGAATCCACATCTGGCAGATTGAAGACCCCAACCAGCAGCACTTCCTTGTCAACCATTCTGCTGCTGAATTTACCCTAATGCCTTATCTAAATCCTCCCCATACTGTAGATCTGTATATCATCTCAGTGTGAATAGTAGCCCCAGTTCCTATCTCTAGGGTGACCCGCAGCACCTCCAGCCCTTCCTTTACCGCTAGGTTCTCTTGACTTCCATGGCCCTGATACCCTCCCTCACATACAGGACAACCTCTACTCCCCTCATTCTTTCACTGTCTCTTCTGAATTGAGAGTATCCTGGAAGGGCCATCTCCCAGTCATGAATTTCAATGCACCATAACTCAGTTACCAGCACCAGGTCCAGGTCCTCCTACACCATGATGGTGTCCAGGTCCGAATTCTATTTCTTAGCAACCTTACGTTGTCACACTTGGCTCTCAAACCTTACTGTCTGTCCCTGCCTGCAACCCCCTTCCTCTTCCCTTTCTGACAGGGATGCTCTCTGAAACTCCCCTGTTTACCCTTCCATCGCTTCTCCTCTGTTTCTTGTCACCTCTATCCTCTTTCTTCTGCATCCTTTGTTCTTACCGCCATTGTTCTCCTCATTTCTATACCCCTTCTTGCACCCCTGCTCTGGTGGAGTTTTCTGCCCTCAAGCTCTCCATCATTGTTGCTTTAACATGCAGGGTGCAGCTTCTGCTTTCCTTGGTAATACAGCCTCCTTTCTCAGCTAGTTTAAATGCCCATCCAAGTAACATTTAAACCTGACAGTGAGGACTGAGGTCTCTTTCCCAGAAGGATGCAGGCTGTCACCTCTGTATAGGCCCATTTCCTTCCAGGTTGGCCCCCAGTCCCCAGTGAAACCAAATCCTCCTCCCTGCACCATGTCTTCAACCCACTACTGTAGTTCCTGTTATGGAGTGCCCTCTTTTCCTCAGCCATATACAGATAGCACCTTGACAAACACCACCGCTCATGCTACTTGTATAAGGCCATCTCCCTAGCTTGCTGAACTGCCCCGGCACTACGCCTACTCCATCTTGAGCCAGTTAATTTTTTCCCTAGGTGGACATCCAGCTTTCTCCTATATCTGACTGCCCAAGTGATACATAGGACGTGCTGTCCATCCCTCCAAGTTGAAGCTTCAGGTAGGCACCTTATCTTCCTCTCACCTCCCTTTCCTGCCCCCCACACACACAATCAAGTCCTCCACCAGCATCTGCTTCTTCTTCTTCTACTGAGGGCCTTTTCCTCCCACCCTGGGGCTTCTCTCCCGAGGACCCCGCATCCTCCTTCCCACTACATTGGTTGCCTCCTCCTGGCTGTCCCATCCAGCCAGAAAGGCAAAGGAATTTCTTAGTGATATAGGCTGTGGCTTGTGTACCCTAACCACCACTCCCACCCTCCCAGAGCCCACCAAGGTTGAGCTGCCTTCCTATATCTAGGCATCCTCTGAGTCAAAGTGCAGATTCACTGGCTCCCTGAGTGGGGCAAGAGGTCCTCTGCACCCTTGCCAGCTCATCTCAAAGTTCAGTGACCTCCACCCTCAGCTCAGAGAGGTGCATGCAAATGGAGCAACACGTCAATCTCCAGAATGTGCCCTGACAGACTGTGACTCCATGTCCATTACACTGCACCACTCCCAAATTTAATTACCTGCTTGTGTTTTAACCACTGAACCTGGCCTGACTCCTTCTGAACCATTGAACCCTACCTGCTTGCCTTTTGTACCACTGAACCCACTTGCCTTTTACCACTGAACCTAGCTCAACCCCCTCTACCTCCTTTTTATATCTATTTTGTTGCTTACCTTCCTTACACTTTTGAATTAGGTTTATCACCCAACCTCAGACAGGGTGTTTATTTATTTATTCAGTCTCGGATTACAATATCTTTGAGCACAAGGCAACTCATTTACAAAGGTTTCATATTAGTGGAGAAGGAGGACAAACAAACAAGGAGTAAAACAATGTTACAGAAAATCAACAATGTTACAGAAAATAAGCCAGCAATATTTACATTCTTTAAATAAAAATCAATTAAATGAGAGGGAAGAGGGCAAAGCAAGGGACCTAGAAACAGTGCAGTCCAAAGGCCTTGTCGTAACATGGAAAGATGGGGAAGGGGTACTGAGGGTTGAGGCAAGAGGTGCTCCCCAGCTGTAAACAGAAATGGTAGAGGTAAGAGGGAGGGGTAGGAGGCTGAAGAAAGGGTGGGCAAGGGTAGGAGGCATTGTGGATAGCAGAGGAAGTAAGGGAACAGTGGGTTGATCGATCTGCAGAAGGTGGCACTAGGGTGTAGCAGTCACAGGAGCTGTTAGCCGTGAGATCCTGACAAAGCAAATGTTTGAAAGGTCTAACTTTGATTGGGTTGAGATTTCTTTGTTAAGTGCATTGAACCACAGTGGTCCTCTGTAGGCAAAAGGTGCTGACCTTGAGATGTCCGGCATTGTGGAACATAGAGGGATGGAGAGGCAGAGCTTCTAATATGCTGAGAGCTGCAATGATGGGTGAGGAAATTTGTAGTACCTAGAGGCAGAAGACAGAGAAGAGCTTTTAACTAACAAGCAAGTTTGGTATTATATCCTTCTGCTAAGCTGAAATCATCTGGATTGAGCATAAAGGTTGCAGGTATGGGTAAGGTATGCAGTGCCTGTAAGAAGTCTGCTGGCCTTATTTAATGCCATGGCTATTCTATGTAGAGAGATGGTTGTAGCTGCACCATAAATGACCAAGCCATTGTCTATAATTGATAAGACAGAGCTGTGGATTGCAGCTTTGAGGGCTTCAGGTGTCAGACAACATTTATGTCAATGAAGCAAACCAATCTTGATGTTGACAGCCCGTGCAACATTGTCAATGTGCTGGGCAGAGAAGAGAGCAGTCCAAGGTTACCCCAGGTATTTAAAATCTTGGATTTGTTTGAGAGGGACACCTAGACAGTTTCTGATAGAAAGAAGTTTGGATTTATGCTCGCTGTCACACTACTGAACATCATGACTTTAGTTTTCTTGTAGTTAAGGACCAATTTGTGATTGTTGAACCAGCCCTCAACTTCATTAAAGCTTTGTTGTGATTGACGTCTGGTCGCTGAGGGTCAAGGTTACTAGTGAAGATGATGGCATCATCTGCATACAGGAGGATCCTTTGTTAGCAGGCCTGTGGGAGACTGTTGAGGAAGATGCTAAATAGTAGAGGCTCCAAATTACAGCCCTGCAGAACACCAGATTGGATGTGCTGCTGGTCAGAGATAACATGATATTTTCACTTGCTGTATGTGGTCTGTCAAGTAACTTTTAAACTGGGGCAGTGTGTCTGAGAAGAGGCCAATGGAGGACAGCTGTTGAAGAAGTAGTGTATGGTGGATGGTATCAAAGGCCTTTGTTAGGTCTATGAAGGCCGCACCCACTAGTTTGCACATGGTCTAAGGATTTATGCATGAAACCAGTGAATTCCAACAAAGCCATAGTGGTGCTGTGACCCTTGCAGAACCCGTGTTGTAGCAGGCATTGATTGAGTATTTCTCAAGAAAATCAACCACTTGGTCGGTCACTATATGCTCGAGCACTTTAGATTAAGGTGGTAGAATAGAAATGAGCCTGTAGTTTGCATGTAGGGCTTGATCCCCACTTTTGTGAACAGGGTGACAAGGACTGATTTCCAGATATGGTGGAAATGAGCCAGTTGAAATGAGAGGCTGAGAATCTTTGTGAGGGTTCCATTAGTTCGTCTAGGGTGAGAGCAAGGATTTGTAGATACAGCAAGTCACCACTAAATTTTGTTCTCCCTAGGGCTTTGCTTAAGTATTTCTTGGCAGTTAGCAGTGAAACCTTTCTAAAGTAAAAAGGAGGTGTGGCTGGGGACTTATATTCGGTACTATGGGCGGAGGTAGGAGAGGTATCATCAAAGAAGTCCTGAGGGAGGACACTGCTCAGATCGGTGAAAGCCATGTTAAAAGTATTTGCTATAGTAAACGGGTCCAAGGTAGGGGTATCACTGATGTTAAGCATGGAAGGTGAGACCTTCAATGACTTGCCAGTTACTTCTTTGATGTTATTCCAAAAGTTCTTACTATCCCCCAGGAACTGGCAAGAGCTTCACGGTGGAATTTAGCTTTTCAAGGCAGATTGCCGCATGCATTCGTTTCTTGCTTTTCATAAGCCTGAACATCCACTTGCCTGCCCGTTGCTCTTGCTCTGTGTCAAAGGTAGTCCCTAAGATTCATACTAGCAAAGAGTTCATGGGTTATCTAGTGGTTAGTAATGACACAAACTTTCAACTTTTTAATGGTGCATAGATGTCACAGGTAACATTAAAGTGCTTGATGAAGAGGTCTAAGCAGTATTGATATCATGGTGGAATCGAAGTAGTGACCAATTCAGGTGTTTTTTAAGGGATGCCAAGTGACCACGCTTCAGAACTCTACAGAAAATGGACTGTGGAGGAGTCTGTGGAATTTGTTAGACCAGCTGCAGGTAATGGGGAGTGATCACTTAGTGAGTCAGGATGCACTATCACGTTGGAGATCCAATTGGGGTGGTTAGTGTGGATCCAGTCAAAGATGGTACCTGTTTCCATCTTGTATTCGGTCCTGGTCAGTGATGTAACACACTGGGAAAAGTTAAGCGTGGAGATAGCATCCTTGAATAGGCCTATGTCTGGTGAGAGCCAATTGAAATTAGGATCCCGAGAACTATGGTTTCAGAGTTGTGGTTCAGGTTGTGAATATAGTCCATAATGCTGTGGAAGCCTGTAGTGTGCTGTTTAGGAGGCACATAGACAGATAAGACCATTAGAGCCTTATTGTGAGCACTGAGCAGCACCTTAATTGCAAGAGCCTGGGGAACCTCCCAAAGGTAGCCCTAGGTAAGGCATGCCCAATAAGTGACTCCTTTAGATAAATGGCACAACCTCTTCCACCTTTTGTTAGTTTGTCCTGCTAGAAAATGGTGTGTCCAGGCAACTGGACTGCCATATCAGGAATCTTGGGGAAAGCCAAGTCTCAACTACTGATAGTATCAGGGTTATGCTGGGTGGTCCAGACTTTGAGAGTATCCAGTCTACTTAAGAGGCTACAGATGTTGATAGTGGCCATTGTTATGGACCCATGTTTTGAATTCCCTTAGGTGGGGATGCTCTTGGAGGCCAGGATTAGGATGGACATTTCCTGAAATCACCAGCAGCATTAGGGTGATTCTTATCAGTTATCACTTCAGAGGCATGTAGCTTAACTTTGATGACCGTTTATGATTGAAGCGATTCCTAGGGCCAGAGTGCAACACAGTGAGGCTAATGTGAAGTGCTTGAAGGAGGAGGTAGAAGGCATGGGACCATGAGGAGGGCCCGGTGGTAGATGTAACAAGAGCCAGTTGGTGACCTTGCACGCTTACTTATCATAAGAAAGTTACCCATTTTGAATCCAGGGTCATAGTGAAAGTTACCGTAACAGTAAGTTGAGGATATGGTTGCAACTTAAAATCCTGTAGGTCCCCAAGGAGAAGAAAAATAGTATAAAAAAAATTGGGAAGGTTGAATATGTTGTGCCCATATTGGAGGGAATATAAATCTGTGCATTGATACCACTTGATACACACAGACCATGGTATCACTTTAAACAGGTCAATAGAGGGCTTAGAGTAGAATAGGAAGGATGTTCCTCTAGATCAGCACATTTATTCCACTTGTTTCAATGGCCTGATAGGGTGTTGCCTGCTTTCCTCTGTTAGCAGCTCCTTTGCCTAAGTCCCGCAATTGTTCCCCATTGCTCTTAACCCCCACCTGTAGTTGTTTTCACCTTGCTTCCTTAGTAATAAGTGTCTACAGTGATTTGAGTTACCCTACCTTGTCTCTTGTTTCTCAAGCAGAGTCCTCTGCAGACTGTGTCTGACCTGGACATGCCTTCTGATGCTTGTCAATGCCCTACCAACTCCTGCCAATGCCTCAGACACCTAGGGTGACTTGTGTCCCTCTTGCTCTGTTCAACTCATGCTCTTGGAAAACAGTGTGATGGGACAAGCTGGAAGTGAATCCTTATATCCTTCTTACAGAACTTCCCAGTACTCCCAATAGGTCTGTGTGAGTCACATGACTTGTTCTCCTTTCTTGAGCTGCCACCAAACCTTGACCTTCAAAACCTGTCCTGATGAGAAACAAACTTTGAAATCAGGTTAGTTATTATACCCACAGCCTTTACTTTACTCCTGTTTGCTGGCACTGGGAGTGCAGCAGCGAGCATGTTAAAAAGTGAACTGTTATTTTCTAAAGTCTTCATTTTTACTGCATTTTGCAGCTTCTGCTGTTTGTTTCTATGATAATTTCATGGGGGTGTCAGGATGCTTGCTACCTCCTAAGTCACCTTTCCCCAATGAATGGCATCCAAGATTAACTCATCAGACCATCAAGAAACTTGAATAACATGTAAGTTCTCACAGCTTCAGGGACTTCGTTTAAGAATCATGATGCATGACTGATGTCTCCACATGTATACTGAAGATTAATGTATCCTGTCTGAATGTCTATGATTAATCAGATTTTATTTTAACAGTGCATTAGTGTAATTATGCAGTTTTGCATTGAATGACATCACAGATCCACTGGCAAATCCAGTTACAGGATCTGTGGAAGCAGTATTCAAAACACCCCTCTCGTACAGTAGTAAGAGTAGGTTGTTACTAGAAAGTGCCAGAGGAGGGTGGTGTCCTGTCACCACCCTCATAGGAATGGTGGTGTGGAAGATGTATAGATGGTATATATATATAGCACTTTAGTGGCACCATAGTACTGGAGATGGGAGTTACAAGGAGCTAGCAGGGAGGGGGCATCCTGTCTCAGGTAACCTCATTAATAAGGTACCCCAGACATCAGAGAGGAATAGGTTGAGCACCCTGGGCATGGATGCCCACTGCCACTGAAGGAAGCTGCAGGCTGTTATGTAAACAGAAGAGTGAGCACATGTCTGAGTTCTATCAGGTGACTAGCTGCAGAACTCAGGCCAGAGACACTAGAATTCCAAATGTGTGCTCCCTCAGGAGACATGGGTGGCATACTGATGGTAAAACTTGCCAAGAGGGCACCAAATACCTTTAGCCTCTGTGCAGAGCAGCATCAGAAACACAGAGGGAGTGAGGAGCAAAGAGCAGGACTCAGTGGGCTAAGAGAGCTCCATATACTATAGTTGTGCTTTCAACATGTGCTAGTGTGCTATGGTAGACCGTGCTAATTAGAAGCACAGAATGAGGGCTGAGTGTATTTCTAGTAAACTTGATGCACTAATGGGCTAAAGGCCTTTCTTTTGTTGGGGCTGAGCGTTTCTTTAGGGCACTAACATGCGTATTGTACCACTGGTTCAAACAGGACTGACTTTAAGCAGATTGTTTTGTTTTATTTTGTATAGGATAAATGGAGGCTTAGCATAAAATTACCTGTCGGAAAGGGCTGATTGTTTTAGCAGGGCCTACAATCAGTTAAAAAGGAGGAAGAACTGCAGAGTGCAGGCCAGGAGCCAATCACTAAAAGAAGAAAAGGCACCAAGTTGAACTAGAGAGAGGAGATTTAAAAACCCTAATCCAGTGAAGTGCATCAACAGATGGAAGAATTCACTGACAGGGCACCAGCGACCTTTAGCCTATGTCCAGAGCAGCTGAAGCAGGGAGGAGTGAGGAGCAAAGAGCATGACTCAGAGGGCTAAGTGAACTCCACATATTTGTACTTTCATTTTATGCTAGTGTGCTGGGGATAAACTGCACTGATGAGGAGCACAGAATGAGGTCTGAGTGTATTTCTAGTAAACTTGCTGCACTAATGTTCTGAAAGGCTTTTCTTTTGTTGGGATGAGTGTTTCTTTAGGGTACTAATGCACTGTATTGTGTCACCAGTTCAGGCAGGGCTGACTTTAAGCTGATTTTTTTTTGCAGGACCAAGACAAGGCACAAACCTGCCCACCCTCCCATCCCACCACCCTGGGTTCATTGGCCTTGTAGGAATTCAGTAAAAGCAGAGGGATGTGGACTAAGCACAGTTAAAGGAGAAAAGCTGGTATAATAAAGACAAGACATAGGGATAACACTTATATAGTACAGTCCAAAAAAAAATAAACACACAGCAGAATGGCTTTCCTAGGATTAGGAAAGGGTCTATAGTAGAGCAGAAAAAGAAAATGTAAGGAGTGGTTCAGTGCACTGGATGTGAAGCTGTAGTCTTCAGGATGACATTCTGGGTCCTGCAGTGCTGCCCCATATGCATGCACCTCTCTGGGTTGAGGGCAGAGGTTGCCAGTCTCTGGGCGAGCTAGCCAGATGTACTAGTGGTCATTGCCCCCACCGAAGGGCTAACATATCCACAGCCACTACCACAGCAGATGCCCAGGCAAAGGGCTGGCTGTACTATGGTGGGCTCAGGAAAGTTGAAAGGGGGTCAGAGGCACATCCCCATCCCGTCTAACTTACAAACTCCTTTGCTGTCCTGGAGGAATTGGCAAGCCCCAAAGAACCCAAGGTTGAGACCAGTAAGGATGAATGTGTTCTCCAGGAGGGATACCAGGGGTGGGAGGTAGAGGACCCCAGAGGAAGAGGAAGCTACTCCTGGTGGGGAACTTGATAGTCTGAGAAATGGATGTAGGTACAGGTAGCGTGGAGGAGAGGGAGGTCAAGTGCCTTCCAGGAGGCACAGCTCAGACGGTGGGGGTGAATCCACAGGATCACTACAGCGGTAGCAAGGAGGGGGAAATGGAGGTCATGGTCCATCTGGGGATGAATGACCTAGTCAGGAAGGAGCTGAGCATAGAGCAGGTACAGGAGCACTTCAGGGGTTGAATAGGCACTTTGGAGAGTGGCAGGCTCTGTAACATTTTCAAAGGTGCTACCAGTCCATGGCAGAGGGAGGCACAAAATATATGAATCAGCAAGTTCAATACTTGGTTGAGGGGCTAGTGCAGAGAAAATGGTTTTGGCTTCATTTGGGACTGGGTACTCACCTGAAAGGATGGGGCCTCTGCAGGAGGGACAGCCTGCATCCATCCCTGGAGGAGTGCAGTACTCAATGAAAAGTTTGGATGCTTCCTTGCCAAGCGTTAAACTTGCCAGGGGCAGTCACAGCAAGGAGACTTAGGCAGCCCACCACCACAGGTCAGATTAACTAACAGGGTGGAACATGAGAAATGTTGGGACAGAAATTACTGAGTTCATTATAAGGGGAAGGACAGAAGAAGGAAGGCAATAAAAGAAAGCTAATAGTTTTTGAAAGAAGGAACAGGAAACCAAGAGTGGACATACAAGGGGGGGTAGGCAGGGAAACATGGACAGATATTCCTGGGCTTGTTACAAGAGAAAATGCAGAGGTAGGCAGTAACAGGAAAAAAAAAACAGGGCAGGAAGGAGGGAACAGAATGGCAAAGGTAGAAATGTAAGGGCACATGGACATCCATGTATACAAATGCCTGCAGTCTGGGAAACAAAATCCTAGACCTGACAGCATTGATGGCAGAGGCAAACCTAGACATAGTGGCAATCACCAAGACATGGTACACTGGAGTCCATGACCAAGAGGTAAATGTACCAGGGTACACTCTACACAGAAGGGATAGGAAAGGTAAAAGAGGGGGGCCCTGTACATCAGAGAGGCATTAAAGCAACAGCACTGCAGGGGAGGCAGGGGCAGGGGCAGGCCGAGGCACTGTGGGTCGCACTTGAGCCAGAAGATGCCACAGCAATTCGCACTGGAGTGATCTACAGGTCACTGGCAAGAGGAAGAGATAGATAGGGCAATAATAGAGGGAATACGTGGGAGAGTGACAAGGGGGTACTGCTGCTGAGCGTTTTAACATGCCAGACATGGACTGGACCACCCGTCAGCTGCCTCAGCCAGGAGCTGGGACATCATAGAATCTATGCAGAAGGCAGGCCTCAAGCAGTTGGTTCAGGAACCCTCTAGGGACAAGGTGATTTTAGACCTTCTGCTGACCAATGTGGACAGGATCAAGGAAGTCAGGGAGGATGGGCACCTAGGATCAAGTGACCACCATACAGTGTGATTCAGCATCAGTATAGTGTCGGAGAGCTACACAAAGACAAGGATACTGGATTTCAGGAGGCAGACTTTGCCAGGATGGGGAGAAGGATCCAAGAAGCCCTAGCAAGAAGGGATCCAGAAGGAAGGGTTGAGGAGTAGTGGACAAACCTAAAAGAAGCCATAGTGGAGGTGACAAATCAGTGCATTAGGCTGAGCAACAAGGGAAGAAGAAGGAGCAAACCACTATGGTTCACAAAGGAGGTGGCAGAGAAGGTGAGGGGCAAAGGGGCCTTCCGAAATACAAGTAGACTCAAAAGGAGGAAGATAGGGCAGTGTACTTAGATAAATAATGGGAGGCAGGAAAGCTGTAAGAAGCACAAATGCATAAGCAGAGGAGAGATTGGATGAGATGGTAGTGGGGGACAGGACATTTTATTGATACATTAGCTACAAAAGGAAGGCCAGGAGAGGAACTGTAAGACTCAAAGAGGACGAAGAGGGAGTGTGGAGGGTGACCTAGAAAAGCATTGATACTGAATGAATACTTCTATTCAGTATTCACAGTAAAGGGGAGAGACATGGACAACAACTAGGCAGCAGAAAGAATAGATAGAGAGAGAGTAAACACCAATACTTTTACAAAAGAGATTCCTGGAGGAACTCTCAAATGTGAGGGCAGACAAAGTGATCGTCCAGATGATATCGCCCCAGGATATTAAAGGAATTACTGGCAGTGCTCCCACATACTGTGGGACAGCTTGTAAGGCAGTGAGCCAGGTATGGCACTATTTTTGGAGCTTTTCTTGTGTTTTAAATGACATATTTCTGGAGGTTGTAGCCTTGCACCAATACAGGAAGTGCATTGGGTCTTGTAGTTCTTGGGCAGTCAGGAAGAACTACAAGCCCTTTGCTGTCATTACCATAACTCTGTATTTCTTTTTCTGGTCAAAAACATACAGAGCTGCAGTATAGCCCTTGTAAGGGCTTGGGCTACCACCTAAAACCTTTTAGTGGGCATTTTGAGGTGCGCCCGCTAGTGGATAGTCATGTGACCTGGGGTGACTTCTGGGTCACGCTTGTATAAGTTAGCTGCCATGAGCAAGCGGGACTTTAATATTACTGACCACATACTGTGGGACTGTTTGTGAGGCAGTGAGACAGGTCTGGCAGTATTTTGGAGTTTTTCCTGCATTTTTAAATGACTTATTTCTGGGGTTGTAGCCTAGCACCAATACAGGAAGTGCATTGGGTCTTGTAGTTCTCAGGTAGTCAGGAAGAAGTATAAGCCCTTTGCTGTGTTACCATACCTCTGTCTTTCTTATTTGTTCTGGTCAGTAAACATACAGAGCTGCAGTGTAGCCCTTGTAAGGGCTTGGGCACACTTTGAAAGTTTTAGTGGGCATTTTGAGGAGCACTCACTTAGTGGGTAGTCACATGACCCGTGGTGACTTCTGGGTCACGCTGTATAAGTTAGCTGCCCTGAGTGAGTGGGGTGAGTGTGCGGTCTGCGCATGGAGACATCACGTGTTTCACTCGTCTGGCATGTCCGGCGTGGGACGGCAGGACCAGGACTCATCATTCTGTCAGACACAGTAGGTTACTGATTTTGACTAAGGTCTGTGTTTTAGGCCCATTGTGTTTTTGTTAGGAAAGTGTTATAGGCTACATCACCATGGATTCCAATGTTGTTAACCTCACTACGGGAGATAGAATTTGGTGCTCAATATGTGATATGTTCAGCATTAAGCCAGAAACTATTTTTAAAACATTTACATGTAACAAGTGCATTGAACTGAAGAATGCCAGTATAAAGTTAGCAAACAGAGATAAAGATTGAAACATTAAAAGCTAAGTTAGAGGAGTACAAGACGATTATAAACAAAACTGTTGTCAGTTAAGGTACAAGTACTAAAAAGCTCAGAACACTGGAGGATGAAGATGAAGAAGGGCAGGATGAATGAGGGATAGTGAGTAACAAGAACAGAATTAAAAAATACAGATGAAGGGCCTTAGAAGCAATTCCTGAAACAGATAACCATTTTGCACTATTAGCCATTAGCATTGAATCTCAATCGCAGGACCTATTGAAATGAAGTAGTACTGACACTACTGAAGTTACTCAAAGGGACATTGTTAATAACACAGAGCAATCATTTGAAAGTGAAACCTCACTACAGGAGCAACACACAATAACAGAGGAGGAAGCACTGGAAGAGCACATTTTCATGCTAGGGGACTCATTGATAAAATGCACAGACAGATATTCAACAAGAGGGAACAAACAAAATATAACTAGCTGTAGTTATAGAGGAACTGGGATAAATGATCTTACAAGAATGTTGCCAGACATGCTAGACAAAAAACAGGCCCTTAAGATGGTGCTCCTACTGTACATGTAGGAACTAATAATTCAGGACGATGCTCCATAGAAGACACCATAAGAGAAACTAAAAGATTTATGAAGTACTACATTGCATAAATACTAAAGTTATTTTTCAGGGTACTTCCAGTACCTAAGGCTGGAAGGAAAAACTAGATGAATAAAAATTACAACAACTGATTATGAAGATGGTGTCTGAGAATAGGATTAAGTGTATAACTACATGGGAGAAGTTATTGATCATTCCAATTTGTATAGCTATGATGACCTTCACTTAAATAAAGGGCTCTAGAATACTTGGTAACATATTTTGTAACGTAGTAAATGGTAATACTAAAACTTCAAAATACTAACAATCATGGGGTGTAGAGACATCAATACTGGTCATAATAAAAGAAAACATACTACAGTAATAGAACTAATTCAGTAAGTCTAAGCAAGAACTCAATATTCTTTTAACTAATGCCAGGAGCTTAAATGCCATAAAAGGCAGACTTGGAATTACTGATGCTAAAAGAAAGTGTCGATCTTGCAGCCATCAGAGACATGGTGGTCAGATAATGCAATAGTATTAATATAGAGGCTAGAGACCTTTTAATAAAGACAGAGTGGGTAAAGAGGTAGTGGTGTTGCTCTTTAGGTAAAGGATAATATACAGTGCAATTTAATTTCCTCAAATACATGTGATACAACTATGAACAACAGCTTATGGGTGGCACTTATCATAGAAGGTAATAACAAATTACTGGTGAGTGTAAGTTATAGGACTCCAGATATTGATATGGTGAACCATACTAAATTACTTGATAGTACTGATGAAATTATAAGGAACAAAGCAGTATTATTAATGGGTGACTTTAATTTACCTGGTATTAACTGGGACATTGGATCAGCATCAAATAATCAAGAACAGACCTTTTGAATACGTAGCAGACAATGACCTATACTAAATGGTGCATAATCCTACAAGGATTAATAGTGTATTAGACCTTGTTCTGACCAGCAGAATAGATGATGTAAAGCAACCCTTCAACACTCATCAAAATTTCAAACTTAAGGACTAAAGGAGCTTAATATGCATACCCTTGAGGAAAGAAGGAGAGGGGGACATGATAGAAACTTTTAAGTAGCTCAAGGAATCAACAAAGTCCAAGAGGGTGGCATCTTTCAGAAAAGATGTGCAAGAACAAGGGGCACAACTGAAGATAGAGGGGACGGCTCAAAGGTAATGTGAAGAAGTATTTTTTCACAGAGAGGGTTGTGGATGATGGAACAGCCTCCTGAGGAGGTTGTGGAATCAAGAACAGTGGGGAATTCAAGAATGCATGGGAAAGACATAAGGCAGTCCTAGTGGGGGTAGGAGGAAGAAAGCTGTTGGTTAATTAGGATCTGCAGCTTATCTGTTAGGTAGGAAAATGGGCAGACTAGGTGGGCCAAGTGGTCCTTATCTGCCGTCAAATTCTATGTTTCTATGTTTCTATAACCTAAAATCCTGGCTTCTGGACAAAGGTCAGTGCAGTTGCCCCTTGCTAACACCACCCACTCACCTGTCATTTTTCCTATTCTGCTTTTTCTCCTTGCCCTTCCTGCTTTTGTTGGGTATATTGGTCACACTTGGAATCTTCAGATGAAGTGGGGTTTTCACAATTTAATCTAATGGAGAACATGGCATCCCTGTACCTATGTCTGCCTGAAATGCCTCGTATTGTAAACATCGTAGCATTTACTCCTCTGACTGGAGTTTTTATTCTGCTGCCTTGTACCCAACTATGTGCACTCATTGTTATGTACTACATTTCAAATGTAACCTTTTAAATAGTTTTGCTATTGTAATGCTTCTCAAGCCTTGTGGTCTGGGTTGTGCTCTGTAAATGGTCCACTGGACCAGTGCACCTACCGTTATCAAAGCCATAAATGACATAGAAACATAGACTTTGACAGCAGATAAGGACTGCTTGGCCCACCTAGTCTGCCCATTTCCCTACCTATTGGAAAAGCTGCAGATCCTAGTTAGCTAACAGCCTACTTCTTCCTACTCCTCTAGAATCGCCTTTTGTCTGTCCCATGCATTCTTGAATTTCCCACTGTTTTTGATCCCATGACCCCTTTGGAAGGCTGTTTCATGTATTCACCACCTCTCCATGAAAAAATACTTCTGCACATTGCCCCAGAGCCATTCTTCAAATTGTGCCCCTGTTCTTTGCTTCTCTTTTCTGAAATAAATAAACAGCAAATTTTAGAACCACCTATACGCAGTGATCACAATGTTGCCCTGTTTCAGTACAGCGCTAAACCAAAGATCATCCTAGGAATATTATCATCAAGGATTGTAATAAAGCAGATTTCAATTCAATAAGGAATAGGTTAACAGAATGGAATTGGGAAAGTGATACTGACACTACAGAGGAATTATGGCTAAAATAAAAACAAAGTTGCTTGATCAGGAAGCTGTGTCAAACAAGATTGTTTATAATAAAAAGGTAAAGTTCCCATTTGGTAACAAAACAAAGTAAGACATCAGTTACAGATAAAAACAAGCTTACAGAGCAATGAAGAGGATAATAATATGTATCAATCAATCAATCAATCCATCAAACAGTCTTTATTTAACCCGCAAAACACCGTTGAGAAGAACTCATTTGCAAGATGGACATGAGCAGGTTTACAATAATACTAAGTTCCAGAATATTGAGAGGAAATACAAAACAAAAGTTGCATAGGGAATACCGTGCAAGAAGTACAATGATAATGACAATGAGATCGACACTTTTAACAATAAGTGCATTAACTAATACAGAGAGAACCTACTGAGCAATAGCTCCTGGTAAAACAGAGATAACAATGGAAGAATACCGGATACTAATTCCAAGAACAAGGAATACATACAAGGTACTTACCCAAGCAGGTCAGATCAGACAGAAAGCTGGTGGAAGGGGAGGCCAGGGCCAAAGTGATCAAGGGATGAACCATAGCAGGAGTGAGGGAACAAGGAGGGATGGAAGGTAGGATGGAAAGAGGATGGGTGAAGAAGAAGCAAAAATATAATATAGCGGAGGCTCAGAGCAGGAAATGATAATATATATAAATATAAGCAACAACTTAAGATTAGTAAGAAACTTATTTGCTTGGAAAAGAAACATTTGGAATTTAGACTGGCACACACCAAAGACAACAGCTAATCCTTTTTGCTTATGTTAATAACAAATCAGTTGACAGATCTGTGGGCCCCTATAAATTTGGGGACACTGAGAGTTCAGATCCAGTAAAATGGTCAAAGTTTTTAATGAATACTTTAGCTCTGTATATGACAAGCTGACAAATGGAGATGTGGAAACTGTTATTGATAGACCACATAATGATAAGATTGACATAATAACAAGAAAAGAAATCTTTAATAAACTGCAGAAGATTGATATTTCCAAATCAGCAAGACCAGATAATTAAAAAACAAAGTACTCAAAGAAGTCAGCTCATGGTTGGTAGACCCTCTGTTGAAGTTGTTTAATCAATCCTTGGATACTGAGAGGTGCCTAATGATTGGAGATCAGCTATAGTTGTCTCAATCTTTATGAAGGGGATAGATCAAATATTGGAAACTATAGACTAATACGCTTGACATCCATAGTGGGAAGATACTGGAATCATTAATTAGGGATAGACCTGACAATGATTTGTTAATTAAACACATAACTGACAATTCGTAACATGGTTTGAAGAAACAATGATTATGTTTAATGACTATACCTGTTTTGTATGATAAAGTTAGTCAACTACTGGATAACAGCAGGCCCATTGATGTAATATACTTGGATTATAACAAGGCCTTCGATAAAGTACCACATTCTGTACTATTACATAAGATGGTTCAGTATGGTGTAAACAAGCAAACTGTAGGATGGGTTAAAAGTTGGCTTTTCGACAGGAACCAGAGAATCTGATTAAGAGAACATCTATCTGAATGTGGAGCAGTGACAAGCGGGGTCCTCAGGGTCAGTGTTGGTGCCAGTACTTTTTCATTGTTTATTTCTGATATGAATGTGGGTATCAAAATTTGTGTATTAAATTTATGGATGACTCAAACTTGGTGCAGATGTAGGGACGACCAACAATCTGATTCATTATAACAGAATTTGTCCCATCTGCATGAGTGGGCTGACAAGAATGGGATGCAATTTAATATTGGCAAATGCATGGTAATGCATTTTGGAGCAAATAACAAATGTAAAGAGGACATGCTCAATAATACTAAACTAAAACAACGGATAGAGAAAGAGACCTGGGTATCTTGAGTACTGATGACCTGTCCTTTAGTGGACACTGTACTGAGGTAGTCAAAAGGCAAACAGAATTAAAGGGTCTATGAGAAGAGCCTCACTACAAGACATAGGGACTATATCTTACTCTCTACAGGGCATTTGTTAGACCACACCTTGACTACTGTAGTCCACTGTGGAGCTCTTATTTAGGAAAGGATGTTAACAATCTGGAGAGGGTCCAGAGAAGAATAACTAAATTAATCACTGGCTTGGGCAATGAATAATACAAATCTAAATTAAATAGACTTAATGTATACCCATTGAGTTTAGGCATATAAGGGTGATCTCTCCAAATGTAAAGAATCAGTAGGATGATAACCTAATAGTTAGTCTGGATCTACTGCCTGCTATTAGGAATGTAAGTCTGAGGAGTCACAATCTTCAACTTAGGTTAACCTTCCAAAAAAGAATCTAAGGAGAAACTTCTTTACACAAAAATCATTCCCTCTGGAATAGTTTTCCTAACAAGGTGGTGGAAGCAACTACACTAGGAACATACAAGGTGAGGTTAGAAAAATACCTTCTGAGCTCCAAAGGTTTCAGATACCCCAATAATGGGGAGACAGCCACTATGGGCCTGAGCTTTTGTCTGTCTTAGCCACCAAGTATAGTACCAAGTATAGCCCTGTTTAGTGAGTCACTCATACAGAGGTGGTTCTTTAGGACTGGAAGGGGGCAAATGTAGTCCCTCTTCACAAGAATGGTAGCAGGAGCAGGCAGAAAACTATAGACCAGTCAGCATCACCTTGGTAATGGGTAAGGTCATGGAGTTGCTGCTTAAGGAAAGGATTGTGGAACACCTGGAAACCATGGGAGCACAGGATCCAAGGCAGCATGGAGTCACAGTAGGAAGGTCTTGTCAAACAAACCTGATTGATTTTTGACTGGGTGATGAAGGAGGTGGATCAGGAGGAGTGATGAATATTGCCTACCTCGACTTCAGCAAGATCTTCAATACCATACCACACACAAGAGCTTGTTCACAAGGGAAAAACTAGGTTAGAAACTGGTTGAGGGACAGGAAGCAGAGGTGGTAGCAAATAGGATTAAACCTTGGAAAGAAGGGTGACCAGTGGGGTGCCTCAAGGATCAGTCCTAGGGCCAGTCCTTTTAATATCTTCATCAGTGACATTGCTGAAGGGCTGGAGGATAGCTTCCCTATTTGCAAATGATATCAAAATCTATTATAGATTAGACAATCCAGAGGAGTCAAAAGAATGAGAAGAGATCTGGGAAAGCTGGTAGAATGGTCCCGATTGTGGCAATTAAAATTTAATGCAAAGAAGTGCAAAATCATGCACCTAGGGGTTAAGAACCTGTGGAGAGCTACAGGATGGGGGAGTGCTGACAGTCACCAGGAAGAAAGGGATTTAGGATCATCATCTCAGATTATCTTAAATTGGCCAAATAGTGTAACAAGGATGTGGGGAAGGTCAGTGGGATGTTGGGGTGCATAGGAAGGAAGTATCACTAGTAGAAGAAGAGGTGGTGATGCTCTTATACAAAACACTGGTGAGGCCTCATCTAGAGTACGGTGTTCAGTTGTGGAGGCCGCATCTTTGCAAGGGCATAGACAGGGTGGAGGCGGTCCAGAAGGGTGACCAAGATGATGCAGGGCTTGCATCAGAAAACATAGAGGACAGATTAAAGACCTCAACATGTATTCACTAGATGAGAGGAAGGCACGGGGATATGATAGAGACCTTCAAGCATCTTAAAGGCTTAAACAAAGTGCAGGTGGGTGATCTCTTTCAATGCAAGAGTTGCACAAGGATGAGGGGGCAAGATATGAGATTGGAGAGGGCAGTATAAGGGAAAATGTGAGGACGTTTTTCTTCACGGAAAGGGTGATAGATGCTTGGAATAGCCTGCCCCAGGAGGTGATGGGGGCTAACACAGTTGGGGGAGATTCAAGCATGCATGGGATAGACATAAAGGAACCCTAGATGTGGGAAGAGAGACAAAGCCAATGACCAAGTAGAGTTAGTGGCCGCTGATGCAGGCAGGGAATATGGGCAGACTAGGTGAACAGAGTGGTCCTTATCTCCCGTCAACTACTATGTTACTATGTTAATGCCCTCAACATCTGAGGGTGGCACATGGTCTGAGACCCCATCACTTTGGTGAGTTGGTGGATGGAGGAACTTTATTGGAGCCCTGAGAGCTGCCAGGGAGAGTTTTGGGCACTCAGGCTATACATCAACCCACTGAGGCCAGTGTGGAGAAGCTGTGGTGGGCCCATAGCGTGTGTGTGTGTGTGTGTGTGTGTGTGTGTGTGTGTGTGTAGAGACCATAGAGAGGGTGCAGAAACCCCAGGAAGTGTCCCCAAGAGACAACTCCCAATGGCTTTCAGGCCTGACAGCAGGTTTCCCAAAGAGCCATCATTATGGACATCTTGAAGGAGTAGAGCAGTCAGTAACCATAGAGCCACCCCCCAGAAGATGAAGAAGAAAGTATCACTATTTGTAGGGAGCAGCAGTATGGTGGGAGATGTATTTCTGAGAATGCCCAGTTGTCTGTCTGGAGGAATACCATCTTGGGAGGCGGGTTGGCGGTGGCGCTGGAGTGCACTCCTGGCTTGGTACAGGCAATGCCCAGCAAGGCCACTGGTACATATTTTCATGAGGGACCAGTGAGGGTTCAGTGAGAGAAATGCTCATCCTGTACATGCTCCTTTAACAAGAATTTACTCAAGGTGTGGATGTCACCCCAGTGTACATAGTACTGCAGGGCCCATAACTGTGTGCTGTATAAGAAAGGTTCTGTACATGAATCAGACAATGGCAGGGCAGTAGAGGAAAAAGATAGGAATCCCTGGCACAGTGTTACCATAGAAGGTGGTTGGGCCATCTGACCTGTTTGTCAGCAAAGTGAAAAGATTAAGGCGGTGAGACTATGTGCTAAATGGGAACTGCTGAGACTGAGGAAGAAGGTTTTGCAAGTAACATAATAAAATGTTATGAGCCAAACTATTCAGATCCTTGGGCCAGAGACTGTCAGCCTGTGAAAATGAACTTTGACCGAGAAATGCACTACAAAAAGTCAAGATTCAAGTTTAAGTTCAAGTTTATTGGCAGAAAATCTCCATTGAGCATGCTCATGTACAAGGAGGTCCTGTTAGGACATTATACAGCAATGTAAAGCACTCAAAATGGACAGACAGAGCAGATACAGTATGTATACAATGGGGAGAGTAAAATAATATCCGACAATACAATTGGTTTGTGGAAGCAGGCACACATTAGGGACAGACAAACAATGCATAGTTATGACAAGACATTTAAACAGGTAATGGAGGAGGAAAGAGGGAGGAAGCTAAAGGATAAGTATTTGAGCTAGTAACCCTGGCTAGTGACGCTGGCTATTGAGACATTGGCAGGTTTCTGTAAGTGCCAGATAGAGCAAGGATTTATAAAAGTTAAGTGAGACTTATCCTGCAAGCTTGAGTAGGGCCTGAAGTTTATTCCAGGCAGTCAGGATGGCATGACTGATTGCCCCACTCACCGTGGCAGTAATGGATTTTGGGAACATCTAAGAGGGTGTAGTCATTTTTTGTTGGCGGCGCTTGCACAGCCAACATCTTGGGACAGTGCAGCTTTGGAGGCGTGGTGCGCTGTTGGGCGAATGGGCGCGCATCATTGGTGTGTCCTGCATTCCCCAATCAGCCTGCATGCGGACGCCACACCATACATACATAATGTCGAGCACATCTAAGAAAGAGGCCGCTGCAATCTGAGTGAAGCTCATCAGATGCAGTGATCCTTTTCTTGCTGTGCTCACATCCATTATGTTCATGGCACACACTGGCCCAGACTGCCAACTCGGGGTGCCCAATCCCCATCGGCTGCCCCTGCCCCCTGTGAATGTGCCGATGGGGAGCCCACCCTGTCAGCATAAAGCACCCCCCATTTGTGATATGCCGAGGGGGTGCCCAATCCTCGGCTCTTACCCTGTCCCCCTTTCCTTGTGAGCCGACAGAGGCCCCTCCCTGTCAACGAAATAACCCCCCACAATTGTTTAATGCTGAAGGGTGCCCAATCCCCTCGGCTCTGCAACCCCCTTCTTTGTGTGCCGATGGGGGTGCCCAGTCCCCATCAGCATAAATTTGCCCCTGTTTGCCGACGAGGGTGCCCAACTCGCCGGCTACAGACCCCCCAAACAGTTAGGGTGGCAAGCTGGGAGCCCACCTCAGCATGCTAATCCCTGAAAAAACACTGTCCCACAATGTTTTTTTCTTTCTTTCTTTGGAACCTGTAAAAGGAAAAGGTCCCTGGTAGTCTCCGTGCCCTCCTCCCCACCGCACCACCCATAGCACCCTGCCTCCACACACCCCCATACTTACCTCTGGAGCTCAGCGCAACGATCATCGGTGGACCGGAACACGCCTGCATTCTTCAAAGCCGACCTGAACTGAGGAAATGCTGGTAAGCTGTATTGTATAATGGGATAGATAGGGTTTTCAACTTTAGTACATATCTCAGGCATTTTGTGAATTTTGGCCTAAGTTTTCAACATGGGGTTTTGGGACCCCTGCTCATGAATTCTTGCACAGTCATGGCGTTATTCGGTCCCGAAGGTGATTTTGCAGTCACTGTCGCGGAATCACCGTTTGGGACCACATTAGGAAGTGACAGTGCCACTGTTCATGAGAGGGGCTCTCAAACCCTATGTTGCAAATTTAGTGGGAAAAATCCAAAATATGAGTGTTTACAAGTGTGTGTAGCAACTGCATGATGCACACTAGTAAGTTAGCAAATTCGCAATATTTCATGCCAGATTCTCAACACTGGCTTTTCACCACACCTTCTTGTAGACCATACAGCTGTCATTTTTCATTCTGGCGAAATGTGTTTGCACTTTCAGCACAGAATAGCGCAGTGGGTGTGCGAAAACAGTTTTTGGGAACATTACGAAAATGACAGTAACACTGTTCATGAGCAGAGGTCCTAAAATGCCTGTGTTGAAAATTTGGTGACAATACTCAATAAAATAACTGTGTTACGTAGCTATGCGCAGAAGTTTGCATGCATGCTCGATAATCATGAAACTCTAATATTCTACCCAGATTTTCTACAGTGCCATTGTTCTGCGCCTCCTAATGAACAGTACAGCTGGCATTTTCACATCCTGACCAAAATCTGTTTTCGCAATTCGCAGAATAGCGTGGTCTCTGTGGAAAGTCCGTGTTCGAGACACATGATGAAAATGACAGTGACACTGTTCATTAGCAGATGCCCTAAAATGCCTATGTTGAAAATTTGGGAATGAAAGTCAATAAAATTAGTGTTTTATGAGCATCGTTGCTAGTTTACACACGCTCGTGACTGTGGTTACATAATACTTTCACTCCCAGCTGCTCATCGTTGGCATTTTCCATACCTCCTGATGAACACTGCAGCTGCCTGAAATGGCATGTCGCACATCCTGCACAGAATTGCATGGTCGCTGTAAAACAGTTTTGGGATAGTTTGAGGAAATAACGGTGACACTATTCATGAGCAGAGGTCCTAAACGTTTATGTTGAAAATGTGTTGTCAAACTCCATAAATGACTGTGTTGCAAGCATGCATTGCACAGTTCCATGCACCCTTGTAACTTCATCAATCTGCAATATTTTCATGCCACATTTTCACCACTGCCATTTGCACATCTCATATAAACAGTCCAGCTGCCATTTTCACAGCCTGCCCAAAATGTGTTTCTGCAGCTGTGGCACACAAAGGCGTGCTCGTTGTGCAAAATCACCTTTTCAGTCACATTCACAAAATCACAGCACTATGCATCTCTATTTACGCCACTGTGATTGCCAATGCCAGCGCACAACATTTGGCATTGACAAATGCTTGTTCTTAAAGGCATAGTGACTGGCGCGAGTAGTGATAAAGGAAATGATGTATGGTGGAAGTTTGCTCAGGAGGATTTTAAATGCCCATGTGCGGTGTGAAGCAGTCTTCTAGTGACAAGGGATGACCAACCCACTGCTGAACAGAGGTCACAGTGATGTGTTATAAAGGATCCATTGGTTATGAATCATAATGCACAGTGATACAGGATGTCTAGTTTGTGTAAGTTGGATGCCACGGTACTGTTATAGATAATGTCCCCATAGTCCAACAGTGGGAGGAAGGTGACTTGTATTAGTCTTTTCCTGACATCTACGGGAAAAGGGCTTTATCCTTGTCAAGAGCTTGAAGCCCAGCTGTTTTTGTCTTTTGTTCACCCACTAAAGGTGCCTGTATCCACCATATCCTACTGTCAATAAAGCAACCCATTACTGTTTAGTGCAATGAGCTCCAGAAAGCAAACTATCTATAACTCTAGACATGGGAGTGCCTGGGCCATGACCACCCCATCCTGGGCAGAAATGCAGGTCGGCATCCATGCAGCCTGAAAGGGGGTTAAATTGTGAGGTCCCATCTAGAATTTCAATTTTGAAGGAGAAGATTTGAGGAGACATCATTTGGATTTAGATTAGTGTTATGGACTGTTTAAGGAAGAGGATATTTGGTTTATTGGACTTGAAAGCATTTGACACCTACATGCTATTTTGTGAAAAGCTAGTGACTGTGTCAGATTTATGGCCTTGCAGGTATATTATAGCTTCAGAACTGTTGCAGAATGACACCAAAAGCCAATTGGCACTAAGGAAAAGCACACAATTTGGCCAGACAACAAGTGATGGACAGCTTGTCCTGGGAATATTGGCATAGCAACCAGTTGGTGCATTGGAATTTGCTGGGGTGAGTAGCTGACTCAGGAAGATTCTCCGTTGATTACTAGTGCTCGCCAGCATGTGAAGATGCAGGTGGGAAACTAAGCACATTTAAGGCCTAACCCAGGTATATTGGACATTGACCATTCACCTACAGTCGTGGTTACTCTGACCTCACTGTACAGAAGTAGCACCAACCAGTCGTCCACTGTAGGATGCAAGCCAGAGATAGGTTAGCTCCCTGTTGCCTTTTAAAGGGAGAAGGCATTTACAGTGCTGCAATCAACATTTGTACAAGTGAGGTATGAGTGATGTCAGACATTCAGATTGCTCTTTACGACCACAGACGCCAGCTACATCAGTATTGCCATGACATGGACCATCACCACGTCTACCCTACCATGGGAGATGCTGGATGTCCTGGAGGACCACTGACCTGCTGTGTGTTCTTAGGCTGCAAGGTGTGAGTGCTGCAGTTCCAGGGGCAAGGAATTGAACTGCTCTGACTAGGCACCACTTGCAATGAGGTCATGAATTGTGGTCATGTCACTGCCAGACCTGCGCTCCATCCAGCGAGTGACTGGTCATGATTGAGAAAAGGGGTGATGGTCTAAATGTCTTAGAGGGATCTTTGTTGGAACAAAGGAGCAGCCTTCTGAGACTGACAGCATTCACCTAGCAATACTGAGATTGTAATAATCAGCCCTCCACATAAAGTTGGAAGAGGGACCCACTGGCCAGGATGACCAACTAAAGGTGATATTGGCCAAGGACTGGGAGTCACCAGAGGAGCCAGTATGAGGGGCATGTGGGTCTTCAAAGCAGATAGAACTGGACACCAAGGGGACCTTGCTTCAGTCTCCTGACAGAACTGGGTGAGCCATTTGTTACTGACTCATTAATCAAACCCGTTCCAGAAACATATCAACTACTGTAGATGGCAACAGATGATCATCCTTACTGAATCATATGGTGTCCCACCTCCCAAAGAGGTTGAAAGTGAGGATAAGGTGCAGATGGATAATAAATCTGACATTTGAGAGTACTACCCCAGACCGCTCACACAAAAGCGGAGCTGATTTCAACCACTTTTCAACACGGCAGTCATGGGGATGTGTGCACAATAATAATTTTAAGCCTGATCTGACCCTTGACCCTGCTGTCGGAAAAGAAAATGGGGACCAGTGTCACTGGTGAGACTGTTCCAAACAAACTGCAAGATTGCCCACTGGGTATTCGTCTGCTTCGGTTACAGGTTCTCCTCCTTCCTGTCTACAGTGCACTACTGGTGGGAAGCATAACTCTGCAAAGATACTGCCCAGCATGTTAAGTAAGCAATAACTCATGACAGAGTGTGCTTTTATTGGGGATTAATGCACCTCAAGTGCATTGTGAGGTATGAGGCCACCGGCCGAGTGTCCTCACAGCCCCTGTGTACGTTTAAACAGTAAAACTGTTTAAACAGAAAAAACACCTTTTGCAATATGTTTTGTTGTTTAAACATAACCCATTATATAAGCACAATAACCACTCCATGGTGTGTGCTGTTATTGGGGATTAACGCTACACCGGGTACTGTGAGGACATCAGCCTGCGTGCCTTGTGCCTCACAACGCACCCAGGTGTGCGCTTAATCCCTTATAACAGCACCCCTGTTGTGGGTTATTGCTTACAAAGTGTAGTGTAGTGTACCACACTCAAGATGGGTTTGTCTTTCAGCATTACTGGAGCCCTGGCAACAAATCACAGCCAATAAGTAGGCACCCAGGACTGGTGACAATGTGTAACACTTCATCTGACCCCAGTTACTGGGTTTAAGATTTAAGCAGTGCACCACATTGGTGATGTTATGTTTGTGTTTATAGCAGAGACAAAAATAAACAAGCTCTTTCTGGACACTACATTTGGGACAGTGCAGAATTACACAGACTTGTGAAATCCACAATAGTGGAATATTTAAAAAAACAGACAAAATTGCTTTTGTTGTGCATGCTTGTTTTATCTCCTCAGGTCAAGTGGCTCAACAGAGACTGGAGCCACCAGCCAGGAAGAGCTGAGTGATACAGATGACCTTTGGAAGGTAAATGAAAAGTATGAGACACTGAAGAACTATGACTAGACACTACATAATGCACAAAAGAGAAACAGGGCAATAGTTCTGCATTCAGTTTTCTTCTTATCTAGATGTTGAACTGACATGAGTAAGAGCAAGGGCAGCTGGAAGACACTGTGAGTGAAGTCTAGGGAAATGTGCAAAGACATGAGACATCGGTCCTGAGTTTCATTGGAATCCCAGACTTGGCCCTAGATTTAGCCACCAATGGCATGCTGTGTCATCATGGCGCTTGCCCAGAAATGCCTTCCCGAGTTTGCTGGGTGATCACGTGAATTTACAAAAGTGATACTTTTAGCAGTGCCTGCAAGGACCACTGGAAGTCATCTCTGTGCAAATGTGCAACACTGGAAAATATGAGTGACTAAACTGGATTAGCTTGAAATCTCACTGAATAATTAGCAGCAGACTCTCATGCAGATATTTAAGGGTGAAAGAAGTGGGCACAGCCATCTTTGGTTCAGTTTCAAGTTTAGGCCTGAAAATCCAGTTCGGCTTGGTCAGTTCAGCCAACCAATTCAGATCCCAATTCAGTAATTGGAATAGTATAAAACAGACTGCAAATGGGGAGCCTTAGATCTGTGATGAATAGTACTTACTGGTTTTATGTGACATCGACCACCACAAACATCGACGGTCACTAACTTACCCAAACCAGATGTAAGGCCCTCACCCCTGCCTTTTGCAAAATGACAGGTGGCATGCTGTTGAAGCTGACAGTACCTGGTGGGGACTGGGTTCGGGAGGACTAGGTTACTCGGCACAGGGTCCTAGGTTTGGCTACTGTGCACAGGGCAACGTAAGCAAATCCAAACACAGGAAGCAATAACTGTGATGTCCAAAACCAAGAATGGATTCTAAAGTGGGCTTTTATTCACATCCAAACTGAACAAACAAAGCATAGATGGACCCCACAGGGCTACATTCTAGGTAATGCAGATTAGAGCACAGAACACTTCTTCGCTATTTCAGCCCTCAGGCTCTGAACCACCAGGCACACAGCCCGGACTTGCACTCAGCTTTGGGTACACAGCCTGACTTGTACACTAAGTGGGTTTTTCTGCTGGCCGGCTCCCCGTCGGCCACTTGATCATGGTCCTTATGGCAGTGAACCAATTTTCTGTTGGTGGCTCCCAAACCACCTTAGAGCCTTCGACTCCTTAAGAGAATTTTCCTTCCAATCCCATCGCCTGGGTACTCCTCACCACTGGCCAAGTGCATGAGGCAAAGTAGAAATCACAGAGCAAATCTGTAGAGGTGGACCTGTTACTAAAGATGGGGGTCTCCACCTCCAGCTCCCACAATCCATACCCGCCATTTCTTTGGACATTAAACAACTCTTTTGAAAGCTTGGCAATGTAGATTACAGGGTAGACGTACAGTATATCACATCTCCTCTACATGTCTTGCTTTCCCCTTGTGCTGGACTTGAAAATACTTTTACTTTGGCTAAGCCTATTACTCTAGGCCTCTCACTAACTCAGCAGTCAATCCCCACTTTAACACAGTTCAGGTGAAACATGTGCCCTTTGGAAGAGTAGAACTCACCCTTTGGTTGCAGGTGCCCCACAGGCAAATCTTGAAATCTTCTTGTACCCCCACACATGGAAAAATAAGGCAGCTTCTTCTCTAGCAGTAGCCAGTGGGTTGCCCTGGAATAGCAGGTAAACCTTCCACCCCCATCCCCCAGGGATGAGGCACAGAGACCATATCAGCTGTCTCCACCACTTTAAGAACAGCTTACTGTGTCCCTCTTTAGCTGGTAGAACACACACCTTTCCCTAAAGAGCTCTATTTCAGAGCTGAAGCTGCAAGAGCCTATGCACAGAACTGCTGTGCTCCTCACACAGCAATCTCCAACTCCAAACTGAACACTGACTGTTCAAAACTCCCAACATTCTAATCTAACTCCCTTCTGTAGATTCCAATGTGGCTCATGCAGCTGTAATAGTTCTATGGTGATGTCATCCACAGTCTCAGCTGAGACTGAGAACAGAGTGAGACAGTGTGAAACCCATTTAACTGGAGTTTCACAAACTGCCTTCCTGCCTACCACTAGGTCTTACTGGGATTCTAGTATCCCGGGTAACAGGGATGTAACACAGACAACAAAACAAACTGTTTTATGTCAGGGGACTGTGCCCCCCTCCCCATTAGATTATCAACTCTGGAGGGTGGACTTAGAGAAATATAAAACCCCAGGACAAAAATGTCTCCCTTACCAGAGTCCTCCAGCTACAGTGGCTCAAGCCACAACACCAAATGGCCAGCTTGGCAGGGGCTTGGGCAAACAAATTGACATATCCTGTTCAAGCGAGTGCAGCTCACGCTACACTCACTATAAAATACTCCTCTATGTTTTCTGACACTCGCTCTTACTAGGAGCAGTTTTATTGAGTCGCTCAAATTGAGATGCTCGATAAAACTCACTCCGATCACTGCACACTGTAATTACTATAGCATACTTTCAGCAGGTGGTGTCTTCATGTCACTGCTGGTAATTGGTAGTGATGTGACACAGTCCTCAAATGAGTATGACTGCTACACCCCTTTGGGCTATAATAATTGTTAATATTCATTGCTGAGCTCAAGGCTTGCCCATGTAATCTCTGTTTTACCTCCATTCCAATTACTGCCTTCTCAATGGTACCTTATATTTACATTTATAATGCCCCCAAAAAGTTATACATCCAAGACATAACAAATGACAAGGCAATACATTAGGACATTACATTTACCTTCTGAATGTTTTATCATGGGTGGATGTACTGTAGAGTTTTAATATTTAGAATTCTTTTAAAGTTTTTTTTTTTAACTGATTGAATTGAATTAACCAGTAAGACAGCAGCTGCTCACGGCAGCCAAACTTGTATTTACAGACTACAGGAGGTGACGAGACATAGAAATATAGAAGCTGATGGCAGATAAGGGCTGCATGCCCATCCAGTCTGCCCTTTTTGTTGCATTGCTTGCGCCAGGTCTACAGGCACTTTCTCTGCCACTCCTTACCTATCCATATGACTCCTTGCATTTATCCCAGGCTTTTGAATCTCACCACTGTTTTTCCTTACAGCCTCCACTGCAAGACTGTTTCAAGTATCTACCACCCTTTATGTATTTCCCACATCTCTACTAAACCTAACCCTCTCAGCTTCATATCATGGCCCCTTGTTCTGGAGCACCCTTTCCTCTGAAAATACCTTCTACTTGCACCTCATTCACCCATGTGAAGTATTTAAAATCTCGATCATATTCCCCTCTCCCTCCTCTCCTCCAGGGTGTACCTGCTTTAGTCTCTCCTCATAGGACATCTGATGTAGACCCTGTACCATCTTGGCAGCTCTCCTTTGGACGGCTTCCATCCTGTCTATGTCCTTCCTGAGATGTGGCCTCCAAAACTGGATGCAGTACTCCAGGTGTGGTCTTACAAAGACCTATATAGTGGCAACATCACTTCCCTCTTCTTGCTGGTAATACCCTACCTATATATCTCAGCATCCCACCAGCTCTCCATATTGTTTTGTCTGGCCACCTTCAGATCATCCAGTATGATTACCCCGGGTCTCTTTCCTGCTTAGTCGCTGCTTGTGTCTCTCTCCTCATTGTTTACTGCACCCCAGGTTTCTGTGGCCCAAGTGCATTACCTTTCACTTTTGCATTAAACCTTAGCTGCCAAACTCTTGACCACCTCCAATTATTTCAAGTCTCTTTCCAGCCTTTGCACCCCTCTGAGTGTCCAACCTGTTGATATCTCGTGTCACCTGCAAAGAGGCAGACCTTCCTTCCACTTCCTCTGCAATGTCACTAATGAAGAATTACAGATGACTGGCCAGTACTGACCCCTGCAGTACTCCACTGGTCCTCTCCCCTCCTCAGAGCAAATTCCATTTACCACCACCTCTGCCTTTATCCTAACCAGTTGCTACCCAGATTACCACCTTATTGCCCACCCCCATGCTACCCAACTTGTCTACCAGTCTCCCATGTGGAATGGTGTCAAAGGCCTTGCTGAAGTCCAAGTAGGCCAAGTCCTCACCCCCAATCCAACACTGTGGTTACCTCATCAAAAAAATCTATCAGATTTGTTTGGCATGACCTCCTCTCATGAAAAGCCATGCTACCTCGGTTCCTGTAGTCCATTGCATTCCAGGTGTTCCATGACTCTTCCCTTAATAGTGTTTCTATCATTTTCCCTAATGCAGAAGTCAGGCTGACATGCCTGTAATTCCCACCTCCTCCTTGCTATCACTTTTGGATCTGGAGGCAGTATAGCACAGTGGATTGAGGCCCTTAGCTGTAAATCTGGTGACATCAGCAGATCAGACCTGGGTTTGAATCCTACAGCTTCCACTTGCAGACTGTGTGATCCTGAGCAAGTCACTTAACTTCCCAGTGTTCCCCAGGTCGCACTTGTAAAAAGCTTTCAGCTTAGTTTGCTAGTCCTGGTTAAACAACTAACACACACTTTTGTAAAGTGGGACTACATCCACCCTTCTCCAGTCCTCCAGGACAGGACCTCACCGGTCTCCAGTGAACTGTTAAACAAGTTTGTCAGGGTGCAGCTAGCACATCCCTGAGTTCCTTTAACACTCTTGGATGCATCCTCCGCCCCATGGCTTTGTCCACCTCAGATTAGCTAGTGTTTTCCTGACCCTCTCCAGGAACTGGTGTCTTTTTCCTCTCCCCAATCTCTTGGTGCTTATTTGTGTTCCCTCTCCTTTCCTGTAACTGTAAACACTGAGCAGAAATATTTAAGATACAGTATTTGCCTTTTCTTGGTCCTTCTCAGTATAGCCCCTGCCTCCTTCATTAACTGAGCAATCCCTCCTTGGTCTTTTTTTCTCACTGATATGCTTGAAAATGTCTTGTCCCCTTTGATACTGTCTGGACTATTGTTCCTCAGCTTCTCGTTTGTGCTTCTTACTGCCTTGCCTGCCTCCTCCATTTCCCAGACACTGTACACTTCTCTGTCCTCCTCTCTCTGGGTCTCCTTATTCCATCTGAATGCTACTGTTTTGTCCTTACCTTTTCTACCACTTCCTCAAGCACCATAATGGTCTCCTCCTCCTCCTTCTGCTTTTGCTTATTTGCTTGACATACAGGTTTGTAGCCTTTACTATGCTCTTTTTTATTCTGGTACATTTTCCTCAACCCCCCCAACATCTCCCCTTGCCAGGTCTTCTCAGTTGCATTCCGCATCTTTTGTAAAGTCAGCCCTTCTGAAATCCAGTACCCTTGCCCTTGTGTGGCTGGATTCTGCTGTTGTCCTTATATTAAACCATACTGTGTGATGGTCACTATTCCCCAGATGACTCCCACTCTGTTGTTCACCAAATTCTCTCCATTCATAAGTACTAGGCCTAGTATTGCTCCACCAGTGGGTTCACTGACCAGCTGCCTGATGAATTTCCCTGGTGGAGTCCAAGATGCCTCAGCTCCTAGTTTATGGTGCAACAGGTAAGCTCCACTCTACATCTGGTAGATTAAAGTCCCCACCAGCACCACCTCCCCTTCTTTGCCATTTTGCCTATGTCTTTCACAATCTTCTTGTCTATGTCCTCTCCTGTGTCGGAGGCCTGTATACCACTCCCATGTGAATGGTGGCTCTGGTTCCAGACTCAGTGTTGACCCACAACACCTCCCCACCCACCCCATCCTCTCTGTACCTCCATCGCTTTGATGTTTTCCTTACTATAAAGCACTACTCCCGAACTTTCCTTCCTACCCTGTCCCTTCTAAACTTTGTATAGCCAGATATGACCATTTCCCAGTCATGGTTGTTTGTGCACCATGTTTCAAAGATGGCCACAATATCAAGGACCGCCTCAGCCATGCTAGCCTCTAGGTCTGATATATTATTTTCCAGACTTGTAGCATTGTCACACATAGCTGACTAGATTTTGTTAGTCCTACTCTTGTCCCTTATCATGTTGTCTAGTTGTGCCCCTTCTTCTCCTTTGCATACTGCTTGCTTCTCTTCCCCCTTCCTCCCATGCTGACCCCTTGTACCCTTGGTTGTCCTTCATTTTGGTGGGAATCTTTCCCCAGAGATTCTGCACCTCCATCACAGCCTCGGGGGCAATTTTTGCCACCTCTCTGGCTTCTGCCACTCCCCTTGGCTACTTTAAATCCCCATCGAGTAACACTTAAACTGTCTACTGAGGACTAACACTCTTCCTGGATGGATGCAGGCCATCCCCCAGTACAAGCTCTGATCCCTTCAGGTGTAGTCCCAGTCCCCAATGTAGCCATATCCCTCCTCTGTACATCATTCCTTCAACCATGAGTTAAAGGCCTTAGTACGGAACTCCTCTCCTTCCCTGCTGTAGATAGGCAGCCCTTCCGTGAAGGTTACAATGTGCTAGTTGCCCAAGACCCATCCCCAGATCCCTAAACTGCTCCTGCACTGCCCCATCCCTTCCAGAGCTAGGTCATTCATCCCCAGGTGGACAAAGAAACCAGCTCCCTTCCTTCCTATAGCTCTTGTGACCTGCTGGATACACTTTCCAACCCCTGAGCTGATATACCAGGTAGGCACTTAACCTCTCTCTCTACCCCTTTCCTTCCCCAACTCTATCTCCCTGACTTTAGAGTCCTCTACTAGAAGTTGCTTCCTCCTTCACTGGGGTCTCCTTCCCCTCCTGGGACTCCATTTGGGATTTTCCCCATCCTTTCCATCCACCACCTTGGGTGCCCCTTTATGGCTGTCCCACTATGCCAAAATGGATGAGAGTGTGCCTGTTACATGCTCCTCCCAGCCTTCCTGATCCTAACATCCCTGCCCTCCTGGACCCACCTTGGTTGAACTGCTCCTTCCTTCCTTCTGGCAACCTTTGAGGTAGCAGTGTCTGGCTAGGAGGTCCCTGGGTGGAAAAGTTGATCCCTGATTCCTTGCCAGTGCAACTTTGAGTCTCACAACACTCTCCTGACTCTGCCAGTGCCACTTGGAGCCTTGAGACCTGTTCCCTCCACCTAGACAGGAGCACACAGATGGTACAGCACCACAGCCTCAGGAGGTCTCCTGTAGAATGCAGCCCCACAAGCACTGCATTGCACCACTCTATACATTTTCTTTTCCCTGTTTCTCTAGCTTCCTTTTTTTTAGTTGGGCTATCCTATCACCACCCAGTAACCATATGCCTTTAAACCCCAAAGTTCATTAATACCTAGCAGACTTTTATGGCAAGTCTCTATACCCTACTATAACTAGCAACTATTTAACAGTAGGCTTCTGATCCTGAATCACCTAGCATCAAACAGTAGTTCATCTACAATCCCTTCTACCCAGAAACACGCTAAAACCTTGCATCAGTTAGGAACAAACAACACCATACTAAAGACAAGGAAAAACAACAGCAAACCCTAAGCCCACATAGCACACTTGGCTGGCCTCCCAGGTACAGTGCCCTATAATGCAACCCCCAACATTCTTACCTGGGTAGGGGTCCCCTTGGATCGGCAAGGGAGCAGAGTGGCTGGATGGTGGCTGCCTTGAGCTAACTATGGTGGGCAGACTCTGACATCTTTTGCATGTTGCTCCTTTGCATGGGGGGTCGCTTGATGGCTAAGTCCCAAGAAAGCCCTGCCCACTTCTGGTTCCCAGTCAATGCTCAGATTGGCTGCCAATTATTGATAGCAAGATTGCTGTCTGACCAAAAGCTAACTACAGTGCAGTCTAAATGCAGACACCTGCTTCACTTCTGCCTAAGCCACCCCCAATTTACAGCTTTTCTCTGACCCAGCTAACTGCAAAGATGATTATCAGTTCCCTTCCCCATCTCAGAATAGCACATTAACTCTTGTATTTTGTTTTTACCTAACTGAAGGTCCGAATTTACCTTGCTGACCCTATACTTCAAGTATCTGTCTACTCACTCTCTAGTCAGAAATGTTCTAGCAGAAAATGTCCAGTTGCCTTAGTCAGCTTCCCCCTAGGTCTGATAGCAAGATTACTCTCTGACCAAGACCCAACTACCAACTTTATCATGACTCTTATGCCACCTCATCCATTCTCCCTACTGCTTGTTCTCATTCCATGCAGGCCGCCAAGATTCCTTCCAATTATGGCCTGCATTCACTATTTCTTTTCTGCCCTTCTGTGGGTCTGTTACATCACATCTGCTACCGAATCAACTCAATATGCTATCAAGGATGTGCTCCTTTTCTAGTGCAAGCCATCAGGAATTCATTCCACTCATGGCTTCCTCCTCATCCATCCTCTGCTACCTCGAATCGACTCCATCTCTTCCCCAGGACATGCACCTCAGTTTGTCTCTACTTCTACTCAGGAGCCATGCCTTCCTGTCCATTGCCCTTTACTAAGGGCTGGCTGGAGGCTTCCACCATCATTCAAGTTCCTTTCATATTCATTTTCGTCTCTACCTCCTTCGAGGAGTCTATTTAATGCATCTTCTGTTGGGAGTCACTGGGGGTGGCTGCTGTTCCAGTGGCCTGGCTTTGTTAGGGGTGCAGTGTGCAAGCGTGCTTCTGTGCGCATCCCTACAGTGCAGAGTGTCAGCTGATGTGCCAGGTCACATAGTACCTGTCGGGATGCACTCATGGAATGCCAGCGTGGTTTATTTTGCTTCAGCAATCCATGTCAGTTGTTTCTATATGTCTTTTTCTATTTTATTTTATTACTGTATTGTCCTGTACCTGCTGGATTTATTTATGGACTTCCATCCACTCAGCAATTTAAAGCTTGTTTAGTCAATTCTTTGTTTTCCTGGCTTATTTAATGCTGTTGCACTTTCAGCTGTTTGGACTCCTCCACGCTCTGCTGGTGGGCACTGTCCCAACTCATGCCAGTACATGCATCTCTTCTGGACCTTTTGGTGAGTTGTTTCAGACTGCATGTTGGGCTGTAGTGTGCCCCTGCTGTGCAATGGTATTTACTTGTGCTTTTTCTGGCGCTCTGCAAACTTCATGGCTGTTAGGGGGTTTGTCTTGCTGCCCTCCTGGAGCAAAAGTTTCCTTCCACTTTTGTTTCATGGTCTAGCTATTTGCCCTCCTGCGCATTCATTCAGTTCATGACTTTGGTCATCATTTGGCATCCTGGCCCTCCGGATTCCATCCTCCTCATGGCCTGCATCCGATAATTCTTTTGGGCATGCCTCTCATGACCCTATGCCACCATCGCCCTGCGGCCCTCCTGCTGTGCCAGCCTCCAGGGCTTCCTCTTCATCGCACTTCCAGCACGCCCATTCCACTCTACCTCACCTTGACCTGCTTATCCAATTTAATCCCTACCATCCCACGCCCTTTTGTCTTCTTGGCTTTGCAGCCTGCCTTCCTCTCCCTCCTCCGTCCTTGATCCTGTCATATCCTCTCCTCTATCAGCCTCCATGGCTTCAATCCATCATTGTACCTCATCCATTTTCTAATTTTATCTTCCTTGTCCTAGCGCCTTTTCTAGTTCCAGCTATCATGGCTTCACTTCACTCTTAGCTTCACTCCTCGTCATATTTTGTCCACTTTGCTCACTCCTTATCATACCTTATCCAGTTTTGTTCTCGACCACTCAACCTGAGTTGTGAGGAATGCCATTCCTGATCAGTGTGCCCTCATTCTTCTCTCCTTCTCCTAGGCTCTCTCCAAACTCCTGTGCTACCTCGTCACCCTCGGCATCAGGGTCTAATTCCCATCATGCTCTGTATTCGATGTTTCTTTTGGCATACCTATCACAGATCATATACTACCTACTCCAACTCACCCTATGCAGTTCTCAACTCATACCGGTGGGGTCCTATGCTACCCTATTGACCTTTTACCATCCTTCATCCCTTCATACCTCGCTTCCAGTACCTGCCTTCATGGCGTCGATCCCTCATCGTATCTCATCTGTTCCTGTTATCTTCCTCAGCTTGGCGCTATTCTCGTTTGACTGTCGTTAATTCTGTCACCCAAGGCTTCCCTCCTCATCTTATATCATCCAATTTGGCTCTTCTTGATCACCCGTCCTGAGCTAGTACCCTCTGGTTTGCATACACTCTGGTTCCCAACATGCCTGCTTGGCCTCTGAGTCTGCCTCCTTTCGAGGGATCCTCATTGCTCGTTTGCTCTGTAGAGCATACTACCTTCATTCAGTTCATTTTCCATTTCCTTTCTGTCTCCCCGTATTCCATTCCTTACTGATCATCATAGATTCCTCCACTCGAGGCCTGCATTCGATGTTTCTTTTGGGCCCTAGCTATCATGCATCTGATACCACCACCTCGAACCGTGGCACTTGTGCCATATTTATCAAGTTCCTAACTTTGGTCATTATTTGGGTGTCCTTCTCACGATTCATATGCCACTTCATCCGACCACGAGCTTTGACTATTTCACTATAACTTGTACAGGCTGGGTCCTATGCTACCCATTGACCTTCCTATCATCCTTCACAGCCTTACCAGTCATCATTCCCTCAGCATTACCTCAAGGTTCATCTATTTACATCACTTACTCTACCATTCCTATCATAGAATTATATGCTACCTCATTGACTACAACCTCTGGATCTAATAGTTCAAGGTCTACTCATTCACATCGCATAATCAAGCCCACTCACTCAATCAAGCTCTTTGCTCAATCACTCATCGCTCAGTCAAGTCAGCCTGCATTTCATCCATCTCATTAGCATATGTGGAATCTCCTCATGAGCACATCTGGATACCCTTGCTCCTCTGACTTGCACATGGATCTACTTCCTCTCATCCTTGCTCCTCTGATATACTCCTCTCCCATCGATTACTCGAGCATATCCTCCTCGGGACCCTGCTACCTCATGTTCCTTATATCTCTGTGCTTCTTTGAGGTTTTCCCTATCCCTTCATTATACTCCTACTTATATCCCTCATCTATGAACCATGCTGTTTACCGACCCTCGTCCTCAAATCAAACATTGTCAGCCTGGAGGAAGGCGACCTAGGCCTTGGATCCCCAGAGGTTTCCTCCTCAAAGGGTTTTCCTCTCCTCCATGCTAATGGTCATAATATTAGTTAGAGTTAGCGCTTTCTTCTCGTTAGTTAGGTTCCGCTGTTGGATGGAGGTGGATGGTGGCCCAGCTTTCCCTCTTTCCTCAGGAAGTTAGCCCTTCTCTTCACAGAAATTATTCATCATCCTCGCCTCTTCGATGCTTGACATCTTTAGGTATTCTTTTGGGCTTATTCCTGCAGTACCTTTAGCCGATGCATTTATTCCTGGCACCTGTAGGGGGACCCTTCTCTAGGGTTCCTTGCATCGTCTCCAGGGTGGTATATCCCACGGAAAGAGAGCGGAAAGCCACAGAGAAACTCAAGTTACACAAGCATTATCTCATGCCACAAAATAAATCAAGTTACAGAAGTACCTCATATTATCCCATTCAGTTGTAACCCTAGATGGCGCTATCCCAGGGGCTACTACCCTGCCTAATTTGCCACTAACAGGTTGAGGGCCTGGATCCAATGGTAGGTGCCTCCACCCAGAGGTCAGGGTTTGCAATAGTTAAACTTACTTGGTCCAGCCCTCTGGGACACTGCAACCCCTTTCTTCCCACTAGTGGCCCACAATATATCAGAATTACCTTCACAGTATACACTTACCCCCAGGACTAGTTCGGCACTGGGACCTCCTGTGAAATAAGATACAGTGCAACAATCACAGTACAGTACTTTAACATAGACAAATACCTCAGGCAGTATAACTTTGCTGAAACAAGCAGCTCTGATTTATTTAGGGGATATAACAAGGACAGGGAAATCAGGTTAATTAGCTTATCACTTTACTATCTACCTATGGCTCTGTGCACAGGCCATTCCTACCAGTTACTGTCCCTGGGTACCCAAGCCCTAGTGGCTAGTCCAAACCGTGGCAGCTGGAGGCCCTTTCACACAGTGAAAAGAAAAATTAGTTTAAACAGTCAACAGTACAGTGATTCCATTTGATTTAATGTGGCAATTCAACAGGGAGGCGACCTGAATTAGTACTCACGACCTCCAAACAAGATAGGGTCCTTCAACGTCAGCAGGGCTAATCTTGAGCTCCACGAGACTCTTCACACATTTATATGGTAAAAAAGAGTACTATACCAGGCAGGCTGCTTCTCTATCGATCGCAATTACTGCACAATACCGGGAGAACACACAGCAGATTCAGTTCCTGACAGACCGAGTGCAATTCAACAATTTCTCAGTCTTCTAGGGTGAGCCTGGTTTCTACTCTTCAGAGATCCTTTGATTCTTTTCACAGGACGGATTCAGTCCTAACAAGCAGTTACACAAGCTGCAAACCGGAACTCTGGGCCTTACACACGTTTTTGACTGAAACTGTGCACTGAAGGAGCACAGGGTTTCTTTCCTTCACTCCAGAGCTAAACTGAAACTCCAACAGACAAAACCGGGCACTTGCTTTGAGTTCCTCCCAGTTCTTGACTGGATTGGCTGTCACTCACAATAGACTGCTGCTGTTGGTCCAAAAGGCGCCAAGTCTAAACTACATCTCCCAGAGTCACTGCCCATACAATCCTCTTGTGGCTGGCTCAGACTATGAGTCCAAGTTCTGATTCGTCAAGGCACCATTTTAGAGCTAGCTTACCCCACACTGATTGGTCCAGTTCAGCAGTTCAAAACCAGAATGGGGAACTAGGCAGACACAGTTCTGACTGCAAAGAAAGCAGGTTAGACAAACTGTAATTTCATTATTACTGTAAATGATTTCTGGCAAACAGTTACATCTTTCAGATAGGTTCCTTTGCACTCCTAGTGACTGCAAAATGGGGTGAATTGGCAGGAGCTCGAGTGGTACTCAAACAGAGAAGCACACAGTCCCCATACAAACTAATTATGTCTGCAAGCAGACAGCTCTTAAAGAGACAGTACCAGAGGCTCTAAAAACACTCACTGATAAATGGCTTAAATGCCAAACACCATTCAGGCTTGGAGCATTCAAGCAAGCTCCTGAAGTCTTTTGAGAACCCCATTTGCAGAGGTTACACAGTTGTGTCAACACATCAAATGGGGGCTTTTAAGCCTGGTGGTTCGATGGGCAGAGCAACAACGCTACTCCCCCATCGGTTTAAAGGTTACAACATCCTGGGCCTCGCTAGGATTCTTTTTCGTGCCCACCATCCTCCCTCCTCCTCCTCCTCCAGCAGCACATCTCTCTTACCCATGGGCTTCTTCCTACCCTACCTTTAGCCAATGCATTTATTCCTGGCACCTGTAGGGGAAACCCTAATCTAGGGTTCCTCGTGTCATACTCCTACAGGGTGGTAGATCCCATGGATAAGAGGCGAAAGCCACATAGAAAAGTCAAGTTACACAAGCATTATCTCATGCCACAAAATAAATCAAGTTACATAAGTACCTCATATTATCCCATTCAGTTGCATCAACGTATATTGTGTCACTCATGTAGACTCACCAAGGAAGGATCATGCTAAGGCTGCTGATTTAGCACTGCCACATCTGATATCCTGTTCATAAGGTCTCAGAAACCAAATAAGCTTTTGCAGCACACACCACTGCAGCCAGGACAGAGATCCCCCAAAGGCCGCATCATTCAGTCTCTCCACCATACAAAAGATGGCCTTCTACCTTGTTGAGGCATCTTAAATTAAGCAATGCTGCAGAACATTGTCCCTCTTCAGGTACTGGAAACAGTGTTCAGTATGTTTGTGGGTATAGTGAAAATATCTAGGATGTCCTGTACATTGTCATTGTCAGTATTTCTTTTAACTGTGCATGTTTGTCAAGAACATGATTCACCACAAGATTCAGTGTGTCATGTGCAAAACAAGGTACATGGCAGAAATACCCACTATTCATGGCCTTGAGTTTGTTACTCATACTATTCATCAAGAAGATGCTTACCTTCAGATCATGAGGGTATTATCCATTAGTCTAGCAGTGATTAGATGGACTGCAGAATGTTTCCCCTATGCTTCCCTCCCTGACTGATACATTAGAAAGACAGTTCCTTTATGTGTGTGCCTCTGTGAGGCTGTTTGCATCAATATAACTCCTGCAGGGGCTGGTGATGGTGGGTGGGGCAGGAATGAGGATGGTGCTGCTTGATGAGGGCACAACCCAATGGGCAGTGAGACATAGGAAACTTTGCACTACTGCTCCAGGTATCAGTACATAAATGCACATAATCACCTCTACCTTCTTCAGAAGTGTCAAATTCTGTGTGTATACTGACTCATACATACAAGAAAAACACGCCTGAAAACATGAAGCTTAATGGGCTTATGAGTAGCCTCCCTGTGCTACACAATTCTTCTGTATGTACTGCTGTGGTCACATTAAAGACAATTTGTAAGTAACTGGAATCTGCTGCAATTTCTGGCTACACTTGAGTGCTGGGTCCTGTATTGCCTACAGCATGATGGAATGTTGTCTTTGAGGCATCAGCTCATGAAACAGTCTTTGAATGCTGGTGTCCTCTGTGATGGAGAATAGCTGAAGATCAAGGGCCATCCTCTCCCAATCAGTCATGTGATTTAGACAGAAGTTGGGTGATTTGGACCACAGTGGGTTCAGGAGGGTGAGGGTGGTGGAACAGAGGCACATCCCTCCAGTAGTACCTCTCCACAATTCTATCGTCAATTCTGGCAGAGTGTGGTTTGTCTATGAAGGCACCCACAGTAGACCAAGGAGGATGCTGGGAACCTCCACAAATGAAACCCACAGGAGGGTGACATGGGACTCCATGGGGAAGAAACAACTCCTGGTGGGGACTCCATTGTTAGGAGTGTAGAACTGGGGAGGGGGAGAGGAGGGAGTGGGTGCCTGCCTGGGGCCATAGCTTGGAGGGACAGGGAGCAAATCCTCAGGATCTTGGGAGCAGCTGCATGGGAAGGGATCTGGATGTCATTGTCGACCTAGGGACAAATACCGTGGCTGAGAAAGAGATCAGAGCAGTGCAGGAGGAGTTGTAGAGTTGGGGAGGGCCTTAAACTAATAGCATGGACGGTAACCTTCTTGGAGGCGCTGCCTGTCTATGGCATGGGTGAGGCTAGGGTGCTCCGCACCATGGGATTCAATCAATGGTTAAAACACTGGTGCAGGGTCAGGGTTTTGGCTTCATTGGGGACTAGGGGTCAACCTGGAGGGATACAGGCCTATACTGGTGCGATGGTCTGCATCTGTCCAGGAGGGAAACCAGGATCCTAGTGATAGGTTTAAATACTTCTTTGGCAAGCATTTAAACTAGTCAAGGGGAGGTGCTGAAAAGGGCATGAATCCTAGCCCCCAAACAAAATCAGGGTCATTAGTGAGGTAAACACCAAGACAGAGAAGTCGATAGGGAGAAGGGCAGGGGTAAATGGAGAAAAGGCAAAGGCAGTAAGGACAGGGATGGGGCAAAAGGGGTAAGGCCATCAAAAATGGAGGTGATGAGTACCAATTCTCATAGTCTCAGTAACAAGCTCCCTGAACTGGTGGCCTTGATTAAAGAGGATGCCTGGATATCGTAGCAGTCACAGAAACATGGTACACAGAAAGCCATGACTGGGATGTCAACATACCAGGATACACAATCTACAGGAAGGACAGGAGTGTGCAAGAGGAGGAGGAGTAGCTCTCATGTATTATCATCATCATCATCAGTTTTATTTTTAAAAAGCACCCTTCCATTGCTCAGGCGCTCTGACAATAAAAGTACATAAACCACAATTAAATCCACAATATTACACTTCTTATCCATTAAACTAAATTAAAACAATCAACAATATTACATACCAGTCTATAAAAAACATATCTTAAAACTGAGTTATATAATCCCTCCCTTCACAGCAGTAATGCTACTAACTTAAATGGCACCTTAAATGCCAGAAAAGGCCTGGTTAAAGAAATACATTTGAAGGGAGGTTTTAAATCCCTCCACTGTCAGGCTATCGCATTTCCGATGAGGTAGAGAATTCCACAGAGGGGCCATATAAGCAAATGTTCTACCTCCTGATGTTTTCAAACGGACACTGTGAATCTCTAGCAATCTCTCATTGGAGGATTGGAGTTGGCAGGAGGGGTAGTAAGGAAACAGAAGGTCTTGCAGGTACTGTGGTCCCTGATCATGTAGGGCTTTATAGGTCAGCAATGCAATCTTGAAGGAATCTCGCCACTGTACTGGCAGCCAGTGCAGTTCCATAACACAGGTGTTATATGCCTGGCATATGGGTCCCAGTCAACAACCTGGCTGTCATATTCTGCACCAGCTGCAATCGGAGGACGTCAACCCCGGTAGCCCTAGGTAGAGGGCATTGCAAAAATCAAGGAAGGGATCAAAGCAACAGAACTAAAGGGGTAAACAGGGAGGAGAGGAGGCACTGTGGGTCACCCTGGAGACCGGAAATGGCACCACAATCTGCATGGGGGTTGTATAAAGACCCCCGCCTCAGGGAGGAAATGGAGAAGGAAATGATAGAAGGCATCCTTAGGATGGCAGAAAAAGGGAGATAATGTTGATAGGGGACCTGAATATGCCGGATCTTAACTGAGCACCTTTGCTTCAGCCATATCCAAGAGCAGTGTCATTCTCGATGCCCTACAGGGAGCATGCCTCACACAGCTAGTGTTGGAACCCACCAGCAGGTAACAATCTTAGATCTGATACTCTCAAACTGGGATGGAGAGAGGATCTCTGATCTAGAAGTGGGTAGCCATCTGGAAACAAGTGACCACCAAACTGTGTGGTTCACGAATAAACACAGCCGCAGAGTCAAGCCATACAAAAGTGATGGTACTGGACTTGGGAGGGCTGGCTTTGTCAAAATGGCAGAGTGCCTCAGAAAAGCACTAGCAAACAGGCAAGAAGGAGGGTTGGAGGAACAATGGGAAACATCAAAACTGCCATCACAGAGGCAACAATCCTTTGTGTGAAGCAAATAAATCAAATGAAAGAGAAAGCCAATATAGTTCTCAAAAGAGGAGTGGGAAGGTTAGGGAGAAAAAGGTAGCATTCAGGAAGTATAAGGAAACAGAGAGACAGGACAGAGAACTGTACCAGTTAAAGCAGAAGGATGCAGAGAAGGCAGTCAGAATAGCAAAGACCCAAACCGAGAAAAGATAGCCAATTCGGTTAAGAAGGGGATAAAACCTTTTATAGGTACATTAGGGAGCAAAGAAAGACAAAGGGAGGGATCATGGGGCTTAATAAAGGGAGGATGGGTTGGCAGAAAGGATAGTGAAAAAGCAGGGATCCTGAATGACAACTTCTGCTCAGTATTCACAAAAGAAGAGGAGGAGGAGGTGCCTAATCCAATCAGTAGAAGCACTCTGATTAGGGGTCGATGCCAGTCCTTTCACAGAAGAAAGGGTTCTGAAGAACTCCTAAAACTGAAGGTGGACAAAGCAATGGGGACTCATGGGATTTACCCCAGAATTCTAAAAGAACTAAGGGAGAACTAGTGACACCACTGACTACCCTTTTAACAAATCATAGGAGGATAGTGTGGTACCTAAAGACCGGAGGAGGGCAGATGTGATTCTTCTTCACAAAGCGGTGTAAACAGAGGCAGGAAACTACAGGCCTAGTAGCTTGACCTCAGCAGTAGGAAAAATGATGGAATCACTTCTGAACGAAAGAATTGTTGAGTACATAGAGGCCAGTGAGGCACAGGACCCAAGGCAGCATGGATTCACAGCAGGAAGATCATTTCAGAAAAATCTATAGATTTCTTTGACTGGGTGACCAATGTAGTAGACCAAGGAGGGGCTTTGGACATGGCCTACCTAAACTTTAGCAAGGCATTTGACACAGTCCTTCACAAAGATTAATAAACAGATTAGCCAGCCTGGGGTGGGCACCAGAGTAGAAGCCTGGGTAAAAACTGTCTGGACAACAGGACACAGAGGGTAATAGTAAATGGGTCAACTCTGAAGAAAGAGGGTTACTAGTTGGGTACTGCAGGGTTCAGTACTGGGTCCTGGCCTTTTAATGTCTTTATAAGTGATATTGCAGAGGACTGGAAGGAAAAGTATGCCTCTTTGCAGATGACACAAAGATTTGCAACAGGGTTGATACACAAGTGGGGTGGAAAGGATGAGAAGGGACTTGGCAAAGTTGGAGGATGGTCAAAAGTATGGCAGCTTAGATTCAATGCAAAGAGTGCAAAATAATGCACCTGGGAACAAAATCCAGGAGAAGAGTACACAATGGTGGGGAGGTATTAACAAAATGGAAAGGGACCTGGGGTAGTCATATTAGATGACCTAAAGGTAGCAAGTAATATGAGAAGGCAGTAAGGATGGCTGGGGTGATACTAGGATGTATAGAGAGGTATCAACCACAAGAAAAAGGAAGTTGTTATCCCTCTGTACAGACAGTTAGTGAGTCCCCATCTGGAGTACTGTGTGCAGTTCTAGAGACCCTATCTCCACAAGGATATAGACAGGATGGTGGCAGTCCAGAGAAGGGCAACTAAAATGGTGCAGGGTCTGCAACAGAAGCCATACAAAGAAGACTAAAGGAGTTAATATGTATGCCCTTGAGGAAAGCGGGGGCATGTTAGAAACTTTCAAGTACCTCAAGGAATCAACAAATTCCAAAAGGTTGCATCTTTCAGAAACAGAGATGTACAAGAACAAGGGATACAATTTAAAGATGGGGGTGGCTCAGGGCAATGTGAGGAAGTATTATTTTCACAGAGGATGGTATACACATGGAGCAGCCTGCCTGAGGAGGTTGTGGGTTCAAAACAGTGGAGGAATTCAAGAATGCATAGGACAGACATAAGGCAATTCTAGTGGAGAGTAGGTTTTCTAAGATTTGGGGTCAGTTTAGTGCGGGCATGTAAGCAATGTCTTTTGTTTCATTGTTGATAATTAGAGTGGTGCTTTTGAAGCAGTGCCAGTTCCTCAGGATGCATCTGTCAGCTGCTGTGGTGGCTGTGGAGCTGCATTACTTGAAAAACATCTTATCCCACCACCCGTGTCCAGCTGTTGTTGCTGCTACTATTGGCCCAAGTGACCTGAGTGGGGATTAGGACTCAGTGTGACAGGAAGATGCTATGTTCATGGTTTCAGCCAGGGCACTGGTTTCCAGTTCCCATGCAGACTCACCCAGCTGATCCTTCTTTCACAAAGATTGAAACATACTACACTCTTGGTGGATTTTGGAGGTCATTGATAAAATGCTCCCACACAGAAGAGTATCTTTGTTTTTAGTTACATAACTGAACTGCTGGAGTTCTTTGGTAGCAATAGGGTGTGAGACGATTTAATTTTTTTACCGGAACAACAGCAGCCTTCCGCTAACCATGAGACGTGAACTAGTGCAGAAGATGATCCTTTACATCATTTGACTACTGTAATATAGTCTGCAGTGCCGCTTTCAAGTCCACTTTACCTAGACTGGACCCCCTCTTTAACATTTCTCTGCTTCACCTCAATGCCGCCCTTACCCATCACTGTGATCTGTACCATTATCTTGCATTCTCTTCCTCAAAAATCCCGCCAACTGCACTGTGTTAAGTATGTCTCTAAATTCCAGCTCAGTTCCTCCCATCTTACCTCTCCTCCTTGCTAGCACCACTCCCCACTCTGACCCATGACCTTAGATTCCACGACTGCCAATTACTGATCCCTAGGAGGAGGTCCTCCATGGGACAAGCAGCCTTCTCACACTGCTTCCCTAAACTCTGGAATGAACTTCCTCCCAGATTCGTCCTCCTCCTCTACTCACTCCTTTGCTACCATGATGGCTAATTACCTTATGGTAAATTGTGCCTGAACATGAGTATCGCCTTGTGCCCCCCTGTGCCTCTGCACCGACTGCCTGACCGGTGGCAACTTAGCATACGCCACGAAGCTGGGTTATTAAACCCACTAGTGCACTTATTACTCTTTGCTGTCTTGCTGTCTTACTGCACTTCCATTCCATATAATCTGCTCCATGCTTGGATCTACATGTCTTGTGCCTAACTGTATCCCAACCTGTTAACCTGTTACTCAGCCGTAATTCCTATTAAGTGTGGGGATCACGTGATGTGCTGTGGCTAACCACGGCTCCTATAAGCTCCTACTCCACCTCCAATATATTGAAACATTTCAACCTCTTATAAGCCATTTGTTGCAGTTTCAACCTGACCAGAAGAGAATTTAAACGTTCAGGACACCTCCTGCAAGGATCCAGCGCTACTGCTACAAATTTACAATTCGGTATGGAAGCGGAGATGAAGGCGGCCTCCCAAGCATAGCCGCCGGTCTCACCAGACAAGCAGGCCAAAAGGCAAAGCAGCACCAACCAGCAACCTCAGCTAAACAGCTAAGTGCCCTCGCCCGTATCAACCCGCTCTCGGAGGCGTTTCTTGGAAGAAATGCAGCCCTTCAAGGAAACATTATCGAAATCACATTGGAGTTAAAAACTCTGTAGTGAGATATCGAGTACAAGCAGCTGCTACGGATAATGAGGCACGATTCACTCACTTGAGTCTTGGAGGGATAAAACTGAGCGGAGTTGGTCAAACTAAGGCAGCAGGTTGCCAAGTTGCAGCAGAAAATGGAGGATTTAGAAGGCCGTTGCAGGCGCAATAATGTTCTGATCCACGGCCTCCCAGAGGGTGCAGAAGGCCCTTCACCTATCACCTTCGCGTGCAAGCACTGTTTGTTAAAATAGTAGGACCTCACCATGCAACTCTACATATATAGAGAGGGCACATAGGTCACTCGACCAAGACCAGAAATGTCGGCCCTCCCAGACCCATGATTATAAAGATGTTGAATTATTTGGAGCGCAGCATATCTTGTTGAAAGTGAAGGAGCTGCAATCTATTTCATGGGAAGGAAAAAGCTGCATTACCCAGGATCTGCCACTCGAAACCCATCAGAGGCGGCTACTTTTCCCCGGTGGTCAGTAAATTGATTGCTGCAAGCATCAAGTTCAGGATGACCTATCCTGCCGCCTGCAAGTCTCGCTAGAGGGAGATGGCACTCTTATGAATCAGTATCCCAAGCTCAAGAAGATCTTACTCAGAAGCTTCCTCTCTATTTAAAAGCTCCTGAGATAAGGTTAATTAATGATCTCAGGAAGGGTGCAATTTTGAGACTCTGAGAAGTCATGGCCTACATTACCTCTGACGAGTCTACACCATTCACAAGCTATCTCCATATTTCTGCAACTCTTACCTGTGGTTGGGAGAAGAAGGATAATCGTGCAGAGTTTGCCGATTTCCTTGATCGCAATATTTTCCTTTTGATGGTCCTGTTGAAATATAAAACGCTCTGGTCCCAGGCGGAGTCAAAAACACCCAGGGGAGGAACCTGGTTTCATAGTGGCAGTCTCTTGAGAGGACTAATGTTGTGCTACACCACTGAACTTCCAGTCCTTTGGGAATCAGAGTCCCCAGGAAACACCATGCTTCAATACATTGATGCTTTAGTATTGCCTAAATGAGACCATATAACCTCAAACCTAATCATTTACCTTATTAGTCTTCTAGTATTTACCTACGAGTATGACAAAGTAAATATCACTTTCATTCTGTAAAGGTCCAAATTAACCTTTAGATGAGCGGTGGACAAGAAAGAAAGTTTTTTTTTCCTTCCTTAGAAAACAAAGAACTGAGTAGATGCTAGGCGTTCTGACCACGGACCTAACTATTGGGTTCACCCTGCAATCTCCACGGACTCAGTCAGTGTTTTATGTATACTACGTGGGAGTGGTACCTGAATGTTCGGCTCTCGAGTGGGAGGTGATCAAGACTTTTACCTTTCAGAGGCTGATACGACGCAGACCTGGGGGTGGGGAGGGGGCTAGCGTGGAACTGCACACGCCCAACCACACGCACTGGAGAGAAGGGGATTTCCTAGCCTACCTCCTAAAGGACTTCACTCCTTCTAACACCGGAAACCAAAATCTCAGCCTGTCAGGAATCGCTTGGGGTAGTTACCATAGGGTTCTATCAGTCCTATATTCTTATTTTGATTAATGTGGGTCAAGCTAACTCAAACATGGCTGAGAGGGGAACGTGCTAGGACTCTAAAAAAACAACTTTAAATCTAATCACTATCAGGAGATTATTAAGGGGATTAAAAACAGAGGTCTTATTGTATATAGTTACAAGTGGGTTGAATTCTGGGGGAGGTTTTCATCTCAATTTAATATGCATTGTTGGTTTTATTATAGGAACCTCTCGGTTTGAGAGGTGTGACCATGGTCTTGGGGATTTGTTAATCATTAGTAAGCATACGGACTTTTTATTATATGTTGTCGAGAGAGTACCATTATGGGTGGGGCGCTGTGGTGCACATGTTGGAGTTATTTAGAGCACAGGCTACACAAACCAAGAGAGGGTTGATGGTATGTAATCTTAAAAATTTGTTACGTGGAATGTAAGAGGGCCCGCACACCCATTAAGAGAGCACAAATACTAAAGCATTTGGCCTTGCTGCAATCAAATTGCCTTCATCCAAGAAACTCATCTTTTGCCGAATGAAGCTATCAATTTAGCAGAAAAGGTTTGGACAAGTTTTGCCTGGGTATGTCGTCAATAAAGGGAGCAGCTATCATATACATCGCTCAATTGCATTCCAAGCTAAATCTACCATCGCAGACTCTGAAGGAGATACATGATAGTGTCGGTGTTTTAGACCATACTGATGTAGTATTAGGAGTATATCGCCCTGTGGGGAGCCAGATTTCTTCATAACACTACTAAACGAGTTACGAAATTTATCTCCATCGATGATACTCATTGGAGATTGGAACCTGCCCCACGCAAGACCTCGATAGATCTAATTCTCCACTTAAACCCCCTTCCATAGCTCAAAAAGCACTCTCAGAATTTATGGCCTCGCTTGGGCTATGTGACCCGTGGAGATTACAAAACCCATCTGCCTGCCTTTTACCTTTCAATCTATGGTTCATAACACATGGTCCAGACTAGATTACATATTACTTAGAATTCTCTTTTGAGCGGTATGTATAATTCGGTATAGAGTCTATAGTCTTGTCAGACCATGCGATAGCATGGGTAGACATAGCACTGGACAGCAGCCATCACAGAGACACACTTTGGCGGCTTAATAACCAACTCCTGAAAGACGAATATACGGTATCTAGAATGTCAGATTTGATTCAAACATTCTTCGTCACAATCATGGTTCAGTTGTAAGAGCTGACCATGAATGGTGTGCATTAAAGTGTTATCTGAGAGGAGAATTCATCCGATTAGCCTTCAGCGAAAAAGGAAGAGCCAAGGCCAAGCCTTTGTACTCCTATCTCAAATTAAAACACATGAGAATTCCCTCTCTTCTTCTTCTTCACGGACTCCAGAAAACACTTCTGCACCTATGAAATCAGTACCCTCTCTTGCTCCAAGAAAAGTCGAATTTGCCATCTTGAGATCCGTGCAAAATATATTGAGCAGAGTGAAAAGGCAAGCCATCTTTAACTGCGACTAAGAAATTAGAGTCCTCTAGGCTTATAAATTCGATTGAGGACTCCACTGGGAAATTAAGACTCACCCCAAAGAGGTAGTGTTGATACTTGCACGCTATTTTTCTTCACTATACAATAAAGCTACCACCACCTACTCCAAGCGAGATGTTAAACTATCTAACAGCAATCCCCTACCATCCTTTTCTCCTGAGCAACAAACGTCATTAACCTCCCCATATCTATTCAGGAGATATTATCGCCATTAAAGATTTAGCGCCTAATAAAGCCCCTGGTCTCGCGCCTTTCCTCAAACTTTTACAAGCAGTTTGCTAAAGATCTAGCACCAGGTTTGCTTCACCTATACCAATACCTACTCTCAGGAACATACAGGACCACGCTCTCAAAGCCCTCATTATTCTTCTCCTCAAACCAGATAAACCTGCACATCTCCCGTCAAGTTATCGTCCCTATCTCTTTATTAAATTGCGATATTAAAATCCTTGCCAAAATTTTAGCCAAGAGAGTGGAGATGGTCTGGACTTCTCTACTTAGCCCTGAGCAGATAGGCTTTGTTACTAACAGATCCCGACAAACCACCATCGTAAACTTCAATATATTATTAACACAGCAAAATCCTCGCTCGCTCCAATGGCCCTGATTTCCCTGGGCGCAGAAAAGGCGTTTGACAGGGTGGACTGGATGTTTCTCTGGACAACACTGCAAACCATGGGTTTTCCACCCTTATTTATTAGTTGGATCCAAGCGTTATATTCTTTACCTAGAGCTAGGCTCTGCTGCAATGGGGTCCTATCTGATTTCTTCCCCTCACTTCAGGCACCCGACAGACTGTCCACTCTCCCTTTTTATTCAATCTCTACTCGAGCCCTCCTCAGGAGTTAAATTCATCCCCATTAATTGTTGGCATTCCGTAATCAATTGCACTGCAAAAATTTCAGTTTTGCAGATGATATCTCCTTCATCTTTCGAATCAGTTTCATCACTAACAGAAGCTTTGACAATAATCAATGATTTCAGCAAATATTCGAACTATAAACTTAACATTAACAAAACAGAAATTTTTCCCTTAATCATTTCACGCACAGTTCAAACTTTGCACACTTTGGGATGAAGTGGACCTCACGCTCTATAAAATACCTAGGGATTCATATTACTTTAACCACTTCCCTATCCGAAACTAAACCTAGATGATTTGTGACGACATTCAACAGGACTTAACAAGATGGACTAAACTCCACTATCGTTTTGGGGCAGAATTAATGCCATCAAGATGAATGTGCTCCTAAATTTTTACCCCTGAATATACTGGACATGTGGTTACCAATATCCTATTTTCAACGAATACATTAGAATTAACTTATTTATTTGGAACAATAAACCCATCAGAAAATCTTATTATAAGCTATCTCAACCTAGAGACTATGGGGTCTCCGTCTCCCTAACTTTCTATTATACTATTGGGCCTCACATCTACATAAATGTGGGAAATGGCTATCTTATTCAGACTCGCATTACCCGCCAGGTATACACTCCGATAGGGTTGCAAGAAGAGCTAGAGCGTCTCAAAACCCACAATATAGCTCAATGTCTCTTTCTATATACTGAAGAAGAACACGCCCAAAACTTTTCAGTCCTTGCCACTCGGAACCTCTCTTAGGGTTATCTCACAGTTTTTAGATACTATAAGGTTTCTCCACCCTGGATCTCTCAACCCATCTGTGCAAATCCTAACTTGCGGATAGGTAACTCTATGATAATTAAAGGATGGATACCTGCCCTTTCTGAGCGTAAAGTGGCAGATTTTTACTATTAGATCGCATGTTAACCGTAGAAGAAATTTGGGAAAATTTGGATGGCCAGCGATGATTGCTTTTAAAGTCACTCAGTTAATACATTTATTGAGCAGAGTGTTTGGGCGTGAAGCCAAAGTCTCTCAACTGGCCAAATTCCTTCATCAAATCTCTATAATAGTCAATAAATCATACGGCATCTCTAATTTGTATAGTCTACTCCATACATTCCCAGAAGCTCTGTCAGCCGTTGGAGCCAAAATCTGGCAAAGTCTTTACCCGAACGAAAGTATCAACTGGCAGAATATATGGAGAGACCTATATATCTATCATACTCAAGATAGATATAGAATAATGATATAACATTCTAAATAACCTCTACTACACCCCGTTAAACTGGTACAAATGAAATGCATATCCTCGGCAATATGTTCCAGATGCAGCAAGGAAGAGATGCGTTACTACATATCCTGTGTCGTGTGAGTTGGTATCCCCTTATGGAGACAAATAGAATCAACCATGGATCCCATATTAGGGTTGTGCGGACTATTCTCCCCAAAACTCGCATCTTTGGAGACTACTCCGCAATTCGGTAAAAAAAAAGATACCATTTAGCATTATTATCAATGGCGGTTAAAAAGCTAGTGCTCAGACATTGGAAAGATCAAACAAACTTAACATATATGGAGTGGTTACATGAACTGTCTTTTGCGCTCCGGGTTGAACATTTAATAGCGCAAGTGAGCCGTGGCAATCTTCTTTATGGCAAAGTGGGGTAAATTATATACCCTCTACTTGAATTGGACGATTGGGTTAAGAATGGTGCGGGTCCCTCTACACCTTTTATTGCCTTTCAATTTGCCCTTCCTGCACCACTTAGAGCAGGAGGAGAGCATCACTATATTATCTGTTCTTTTTTTCTCTCCCCTTTCTTTCTCTTTATTTCTTTCCCTTTTCTACATGGCCTATTACATCTCTTCTACTTGAACAATACCGTAACTGCATGAATGGCAACACTTATGCACCACAACGCAGGGAGTGGGGAGGTTAGGAGTGGGGGTGGGTATATTTGTTGACCTGTTCTTCTTAGTATGTCACAGGTCTTTTCTTGGGATGTTGTGTTTTTTTTAGCTTTCTTCCTCTACTTTCTTGCCTAAAATGTTTGCTAAAATGTTGAAAACATTCCTGTTATGTTTAGATATGTTTTGACTTTACCAAGTTATAAAATAAATTAAAAAAAAAAAAAAAAAAGAATTCCTATTAAGTGTATACATTAATGTAATGTAATAAATGTAATGTTATATGTGTCCTACTTTGGAAACCTGCACGTTATCCTCTCAATAGCACAAACTGTAATGTTAAATGTTACACTCAGTGATAACCTGCACGTTATCCTCTCCTTTGTACCCTCCCCAGGTCGCACCAGGAGGCAAGCATCATTTTGCTCAGTGTGCCTTTCCTGGTGAAACAATTCAATAAATAAATAAAGAAATATAGTGTAGTGTAATGAACCACACTCGAGATGGGTTTGTCTTGCAGCATTACTGGAGCCCGACAACAAATCATGACCAGCAAGTAGGCACCCAGGACTGGTGACAATGTGTAACACTTCATCTGACACCCCAGTTAGTGGGTTTAAGATTTAAACAGTGCACCACACTGATGATGTTATGTTTTGTGTTGCATAGCAGAGATAAAAATAAACAAGCTCTTTCTGGACACTACTTTTTGGGACAATGCAGAATTACACAAACTTGTGAACTCCACAGTAGTGGGAATATTTAAAAACACAGACACAATTGCTTTTGTTGTGCATGCTTGTTTTATCTCCCAGGTCAAGTGGCTCAGCAGAGACCAGAGCCACCAGCCTGGAAGAGCTGAGTGATACAGATGACCTATGGAAGGTAAATGAAAATATAAGAGACACTTAAGTACTATGACTAGACACTACATAATGCAAAAGAGAAACAGGGCAATAGTTCTGCATTCAGTTTTCTTCTTATCTAGATGTTGAACTGACATGAGTAAGAGCAAGGGCAGCTGGAAGACACTGTGAGTGAAGTCTAGAAATGTGCAAAAGACATGAGACATCGGTCCTGAGTTTCATTGGAATCTCAGACTTGAGCACCTAGAGTTAGCCACCAATGACCATGCTGTGTCATCATCGCTTGCACTAAATGCCTTCCCAAGTTTGCTGGGAGATCACATGAATTTACAAAAGTGATACTTTTTAGCAGTGCCCCAAGGACCGCTGGAAGTCATCTCTATGCAAATGTGCAACACTTGAAAATATGAGTGACTAAACTGGATTAGCTTGAAATCTCACTGAATAATTAACAGCAGACTCTCATGCAGATATTTAAGAGTGAAGAAGTGGGCACAGCCATCCTCAGTTCAGTTTCAAGTCTGGGCCTGAATATCCATTTCGCTTGGTCAGTTCAGCCGAACCACTTCAGATCCCAATTCAGTATTTGGGATTATATAAAACAGACTGCAAATGGGGGCCTTAGATTTGTGATGAATAGTAATTACTGGTTGTATGTGATAAGGGCAAGTTTTTAAGTACGACAAAAAAAAAAAAAAGCAGCCCAAAGTCAACATCACGAGCAACACCACATCAACCACCACAAACAGCGATGGTCATTAACTTACCCAAACCAGACAACAGAATAAACTGTTTTATGCGGTGGGGCTGTCCCCACCCCCAACTTAAGGATTATCAACTCCAGGAGGGTGGACTTAGAGTAAAAATAAAAACCCCAGGACAAAAAATCTCTTCTGTACCAGGGTCCTCCAGCTCCACAGGCGGTGGCTCAAGCCACAACACCAAATGGCCAGCTTGGCAGGGCTTGGGCAAACAAATTGACATATCCTGTTCAAGCGAGTGCAGCTCACTGTTACACTCACTATAAAATACTCCTCTATGTTTTCTGACACTCGCTTTTACTAGGAGCAGTTTTATTGAGTCGCTCAATTGAGAGGCTCAATAAAACTAACTCTGATCACTGCACACCGTAATTACTATAGCATACTTTCAGCAGGTGGTGTCTGCATGTCACTGCTGGAAATTGGTGTAGTGGTGTGACACAGTCCTCAAATGAGTATGACTGCTGCACCCCAACTTTGAGCTATAATAATTGTTAACATACATTGCTGAGCTCATGGCTTGCCCATGTAATCTCTGTTTTACTTCCATGTCAATTACCGCCTTCTCAATGGTAGCTTATATTTTCATTTATAATGCCCCGAAAAAAGTTATACATCCAAGAACATAACAAATGAAAAGGCAATATATTTAGGACATTACATTTACCTTCTGAATGTTTTATCATGGGTGGATGTAGAGTTTTCTTTTAATATTTAGAATTCTTTTAAAGTTGTTTTTTTTAACTGATTGAATTGAAATAACCACTAAGATAGCTGCTGCTGCGGTAGCCAAACTTGTATTTTACAGACTACATGAGGTGATGAGACATAGAAATATAGAAGCTGATGGCAGATAAGGGCTGCATGCCCATGCAGTCTGCCCTTTTTGTTGCATTGCTTGCCGCCAGGTCTACAGGCACTTTCTGCCACTCCTTACCTATCTCATATGACTCCTTGCATTTATCCCAGGCTTTTTGAATCTCACCACTGTTTTTCCTCTACAGCCTCCACTGCAAGACTGTTTCAAAATCTACCACCCTTTATGTATTTCCCCATATCTCTCCTAAACCTAACCTCTCCAGCTTCATATTGTGGCCCCTTGTTCTGGAGCACCCTTTCCTCTGAAAAATACTTCCTACTTGTGCCTCATTCACCCATTGAGGTATTTAAAGTCTTGATCATACCCCTATCCCTCCTCTCCTCCAGGTGTACATGCCTTAGCCTTTCCTCATAGGACATCTGATGTAGACCCTGTACCATCTTGGCAGTTCTCCTTTGGATGGCTTTCATCCTGTCTAAGTCTTTCCTGAGATGTGCCTTCAAAACTGGATGCAGTACTCAGGTGTGGTCTTACAAAGACCTATATAGTGGCAACATCACTTCCCTCTTCTTGCTGGTAATACCCTACCTATATCCCAGCATCCCACCAGCTCTCCCGATTGCTTAGTCTGGCCACCTTCAGATCATCCAGTATGATTACCCCGGTCTCTCTTCCTGCTTGGTCGCTGCTTGTGTTTCTCCCCCATTGTCTACTGCACCCCAGGTTTCTGTGGCCCAAGTGCATTACCTTTCACTTTTGCATTAAACCTTAGCTGCCAAACTTTGACCACTCCTCCAATCATTTCAAGTCTCTTCCAGCCTTTGCACCCCTCTGGAGTGTCCACCCTGTTGGAGATCTTGGGGTCTTCTGCAAGAGGCATACCTTCCCTTCCAGTTCCTCTGCAATGTCACTAATTAAGACATTGAAGAGGACCAGCCCCAATGCCAACCCCTAAGGTGCCCCCTGGTCACTCTCCCTCCTCAGAGCAAATTCCATTTACCACCAATTCTTCCTCTTATCCCCAACCAGTTGCTACCCAGATTACCACCTTATTGCCCACCCCCATGCTACCCAACTTGTCTACCAGTCTCCCAATGGGAATGGTGTCAAAGGCCTTGCTGAAGTCCAAGTAGGCTAAGTTCCCCCGGATCCAACACTGTGGTTACCTCATCAAAAGATCTATCAGATTTGTTTGGCATGACCTCCTCTCCTGAAAGCCATGCTATCTCGGTTCCTGCAGTCTATTGGATTCCAGGTGTTCCATGACTCTTTCCCTTAATAGTGTTTCTGTCAATTTCCCTAATACAGATGCCAACGTGACAGGCCTGTAATTCCCCACCTCCTCCTTGCTATCCCTTTTGTAAAGTGGGACTACATCCGCCCTTCTCCAGTCCTCTGGGACCTCACCAGTCTCCAGTGAACTGTTAAACAAGTCTGTCAGGGGTGCAGCTAGCACATCCCTGAGTTACTTTAACACTCTTGGATGCACCACCTCCAGCCCCATGGCTTTGTCCACCCTCAGATTAGCGGTGGTTTCCTGACCCTCTCCAGGGACTGGTGTCTTTCCCTCTCCCAATCTCTTGGTGCTTATTTGTGGTCCTCTCCTTCCCTGTAACTATAAACACTGAGCAGAAATATTTAAGATACAGTATTTGGCTTTTCTTGGTCCTTCTCATTATAGCCCCTGCCTCCTTCATTAACTGAGCAATCCCTCCCTTGGTCTTTTTTCTCACTGATATACTTGAAAATGTCTTGTCCCCTTTGATACTGTCTGGACTATTCGTTCCTCAGCTTCTGCGTTTGTGCTTCTTACTGCCTTGCCTGCCTCCTCCATTTCCCCAGACACTGTACCTTCTCTGTCCTCCTCTCTCTGGGTCTCCTTATTCCATCTGAATGCTACTGTTTTGCCTTACCTTTTCTTCCACTTGCCTCAAGCACCATAATGGTCTGCTCCTCCTCCTTCTGCTTTTGCTTATTTGCTTGACATACAGGTTTGTAGCCTTTACTATGCTCTCTTTTATTCTGGCACATTTTCCTCCACCCCCAACATCTCCTTGCCAGGTCTTCTCAGTTGCATTCCCCATCTTTTGTAAAGTCAGCTCTTCTGAAATCCAGTACCCTTGCCCTTGTGTGGCTGGCTTCTGCTGTTGTCTTTATATTAAACCATACTGTGCGATGGTCGCTGTCCCCAGATGACTCCCCACTCTGATGTTCACCAAATTTTCTCCATTCATAAGTACCAGGCCTAGTATTGCCCCACCCTGAGTGGGTTCATTGACCAGCTGCCTGACGAATGCCCCCTGCAGGAGTCAAAATATCTCAGCTCCTAGCTGATGCTGCAGCAGTAGCTCCACTCTACATCTGGTAGATTAAAGTCCCCACCAGCACCACCTCCCCTTCTTAGCCATTTTGCCCATGTCTTTCAGCATCTCCTTGTCTATGTCTTCTCCCTGTGTCGGAGGCCTGTAAACCACTGCATGTGAATGGTGACTCTGGTTTCAGACTCAGGGTTGACCCACAATACCTCACCCCCCAACCCCATCTTCCTGTACCTCCATTGCTTTGATGTTTTCCTTAATATAAAGTAGCACACCCCCACCATTCCTTCCTACCCTGTCCCTTCTAAACATTGTGTAGCCAGATATGACCATTTCCCAGTCATGGTTATTTGTGCACCATGTTTCAAAGATATACCACAATATCCAGGTCTGCCTCAGCCATGGTGGCCTCCAGGTCTGATATATTATTCCTCAGACCTGTAACATTGTCACACATAGCTGACCAGATTTTGTTAGTCCTACTCTTGTTCCTTATCATGTTGTCTAGTTGTGCCCCTTCTTCTCCTTTGCATGCTGCCTGCTTCTCTTCCCCCTTCCTCCCATGCTGACCCTTGCACCTTGGTTGTCCTTCATTTTGGTGGGAATCATTTCTCCCTGAGATTCTGAACCCTCCATCACAGCCTTGGGGTGGGGGCAGTTTCTACCCTCTCCTTGGCTACTTTAAATGCCCATCGAGTAACACTTAAACTGTCTACCAAGGACTGATACTCCTTCCTGGATGGATGCAGGCCATTCCCCAATACAAGCTCTGATCCTCCAGGTGTAGCCCCAGTCCCCAATGTAGCCATGCCCTCCTCTCTGCATCATGAGTTGAAGGCCTTAGTATGGAACTCCCTCTCCTTCCCCTGCTGTAGACAGGCAGCCCTTCCGTAAAGGTTACAGTGCGTGTGCTATCTGCCTAAGACCCGTCCCCAGATCCCTAAACTGCTCCTGCACTGCCCCATCCCTTTCTGAGCTATGTCATTCATCCCCAGATGGACAATGAAAACCAGCTTCCTTCCTTCCTATAGTCCTTGCGATCTTCTGGATACACTTTCTAACCCTCTGAGCTGATACACCAGGTAGGCACTTAACCTCCCTCTCTACCCCTTTCCTTCCCCAACTCTATCTCCCTGACTTTAGAGCCATCTACTAGAAGTTGCTTCCTCCTTCTGGCATTCACCTTCCCCTCCTAGGGATTTATTTGGGCTTTTCCCATATCCTTTCCATCCACCACCTTGGGTACCCTTCATGGCTGTCCCACTATGCCAAAATGGATGAGGAGTGTGCCTGTTACAAGCTCCCCAGCCTTCCTGATCCTAACATCCCTGCCCTCCTTGAACCCACCTAAGTTGAACTGCTCCTTCCTTCCTTCTGGCAACCTTTGAGGTAGCAGTGTCTGGCTAGGTGGTCCCTGATGGGAGAGATGGTCCCCTGATTCCTTGCCAATGCAACTTTGAGTCTCACAATACTCTCCTGACTCTCTGCCAGTGCCACTTGGAGCTTTGAGACCTGTTCCCTCCACCCAGACAGAAGCACACAGATGGTACAGCATCACAGCCTTCAGGAAGTCTCCTGTAGACTGCAGCCCCACAACCACTGCATTGCACCACTCTATACATTTTCTTTTCCTGTTCGTCTAGCCCTTCCTTTTTTTAGTTGGCTATCCTACTACCACCCAGTAATCATATGCCTTTAAACCCCAAAGTTCATTAATACCTAGCAGACTTTTATGGCAGTCTCTATACCCTACTATATCTAGCAACTATTTAACAGTAGGCTTCTGATCCTTGAATCACCTAGCATCAAACAGTAGTTCACCTACAGTACAATCCCTTCCACACAGAAACATGCTAAAACCTTGTATCAGTTAGGAACAAACAACACCATACTAAAGACAAGGAAAAGCAACAGCAAGCCCTCTGCCCACTAGCACACTTAGTTGGCCTCCCAGGTACAGTGCCCTATAATGCAGCCCCAACATTCTTAGCTGGGTAGGGGACCCTTGGGTTGGCAAGGGAGCAGAGTGGCTGGATGGTGGCTGCCCCTTGAGCTAACTATGGTGGGCAGACTCTGACATCCTTGCATGCTGCTCCTTTGTGTGGGGGTTGCTTAATGGCCAAGACCTGAAGAAAGCCCTGCCCACTTCCTGGTTCCCAGGCAGTGCTCAGATTGGCTGCGATCGGTGATAGCAAGATTGCTGTCTGACCAAAAGCTAACTACAGGAAAATCTCAATGCAGACACCTGCTTCACTTCTGCCTAAGCCACACCCCCAATTTACAGCTCTCCTCCTGACCCAGCTAACTGCAAGGATGATTATCAGTTCCTTCTCCATCTCAGACTAGCACACTAACTCTTGTGTTTTTGTTTTACCTAACTGAAGGTCCGAATTTACCTTGCTGACCCTACACTTCAAGTATCTGTCTACTTACTCCATAGTCAGAAATGTTCCAGCAGAAAATGTCCAGTTGCCTTAGTCAGCTGCCCTAGGTCTGATAGCAAGATTACTCTCTGACCAAAAGCTAACTACCAACTTTAAAGATATTTATTTCAAAACCTCCACAGGTTGGTCAAAGACCAGAAAGTTGCAATGTGTGCACTGCCATCAAAGATAAATCATTTGTTTGTCACCATCATGGCTTCACCATCCTTTGATGTATCTGGCGACATTGATGTGTGTTAATTTATTGATAGTGACTCAGCGTGAGCCATGCATCACACCTGATCACATCGAGCTTGCTGATGATGACATTGAAAAGTTGCACTGTCTTCAGGAGGACTTGAGGTGGAGGCATGTGCATCATTGCCCTTGCACTGTTAGTACTGCTGGGAGTGAAGAACCAGAATGTGGTGCTGCAAGTGTCAATGGGAGTCTGGGAGACCTGCCAGGAGGAGATATAGGGTGTCAACAGTAGTAGATGTGATTTGTTGGATATAGGAATAATAAAATTGTTTGCTAAAGTTGGTCCATAGTAAGTTTAGTTTCATAGCTAAAAATTCAAATTCTCAGGATCTAGCCTGGACCAAAGTGTAATGAGACAGCATCACGTTCTTGTCCTGCTAGATTTTGATGGGATAAGTACTCGGATAGACAGTGGCTCTGCTAGATAAAGCGAAGTCATGTACTCTCGTGAGATGTCTAAGCCTTTGTCTAGAATGTCTGCATGGCACTGGCAGTCAGTGTTAAAAAGCTCCTAATGTCCTTTGTTGTCTCAGGAGGAACACTATCTATGCTGTCTTCCAGGTCACGCCGATGCCAGCACTGGAAGCATGCAAAGTCAATCAAAGAAAGGGGCAATACGACCAGGAGGAGGTTGATTCTTGAAACAAAAGAACGAGCACTTCAGCAGTTCATGTAGCAATTGTTTTTTTTTTTTTGTCTCAGATCCTGGTCATAAATGATAGCAAAATCTGAAAACTTTCCAGAAGTCACCCATCCAAAAAGCGATAAGTCCCAAGGCTTCAGGCGTGAACATTTTCTTCAGGGGCATACAGAAGGAGGAGGTTGATCCTTTGTTGTTTCTTGACATAGTCTGTGCCACTCCATTTGACATGTATGCAGCAGTTTCTGTTTGATATGGTTAATGCATCCAGGAGGAATGCACATATCTTTGTAATACATGGTTATAGGTTTTGTCCATAGAAGATCTGCAGGCTCCAAAAGTCATAATAATATTGTTCTGAGGTCAGAAAATCATAATACCATCGCTCTGACAACAGAACCATGCTATCATAATTTAGAATTTTTATTTAAGCTTGTGCTCCTATCATTACTTCAAATTGGCATTTTAACCATGACAAAGATGCACTGACATTGGACAGGCTGCAGTGGGAGAGAGAGCCTGTTAGTAAAAGTGTTCTTCACTCATTACAGGCTGCAGCACATGTCTATGTGGGGGCAGGCGAGTGTGCAATGTTTGCATTAATCAAAACTGTAAGTGAAAGCACTGAGGAGGCACTTGCTTCAATACAGGTTGTACGGTTTATGGGTGACCCTGTGAATAACCACAGCATGAATTGAAATCACACATGAAATTGCTGCAGCGTATGCTTTGTTTTACAGGCTGGAGTGCGCAGAGGAAGTAAGCTTTAACTGCTGCTGTAGTTAAATTGCATATGAAATTGCCACAGCAGATACTTTGTTCCTTATAGGGTGGGGTGTGGGGAGTGAGCACATGAATTACATTGCAGGTGAAATCACCAGCTAGAGTGACATGAGTGGATGGGGTGAGTGTTTTTTAAAGAGAGTAAGACAGAGTACCATGTACTAGAAAACCAACATATAGCACTCTACCTTTTATGGTTGCTGTAATGCCATCTCAGGATTCTAATGACATCAATTCATAACTCTCTCTGAGCTTTGGTCTTTTAATTTATGATGTGACACTCAAACCCCTTGATGGAGCTAAAGCACTGTGTGCGAATCTAGTGCTTTCAAGTCTATCTGCAATTTCTGTCAGAAGCATCTCTGCCACATCCCTAAGGAGTATTACTGGAGAAAAGGTTCAGTGCACACATTTCACTGCAGAAACAATCAGTTTATTTCATCAATATGCGCACAAACAATAATGGCAGTGCCAAGTCTGGGAGAGCTGGTACTGTTGTTATTGTTTGTGCACCCTTCGATGAAATTACTTTTGCAATAAACTGTGTGCACTGAACCTTTCTCCAGTTCATATTTTGGCCATTTTATGTGCTACCAACAGCATACCGAGAGCACATTGCCTGCTCTGCTAATGAGTTTTGTATCCTGCTTGTGCTGCTGCTGCTGCAAAGAGGACTTGGATGAACAAGTGGTGTCACCACAACCTCCTCCACCACCATTATTATCACTGTCATTCTCATCACCACCACCAATGCTGCTGTCTTGGTACCCCTACCACCAGACTTGCTTTGCTGGGTTGCTGTAGAAAATCTTAAGCAACAATATGTGTGTCACTCATGTAGATCCACCAAGGGAAGGATCATGCTATGGGCTGCTGATTTAGCACTGCCATATCTGGTAGCCTGTTCATAAGGTATCAGAAACCAAATAAGCTTTTGCAGCACACACCACTGCAGCCAGGACAGAGATCCCCCAAAGGCTGCATCATTCAGTCTCTCCACCATACAAAGATGGCCTTCTACCTTGTTGAGGCACCTTAAATTAAGCAATGCTGCAGAACATTGTCCCTCTGCAGGTACTGGAAACAGTGTTCAGTATGTTTGTGGGTATGGTGAAAATATCTAGGATGTCCTGTACATTGTCATTGTCAAGTATTTCTTTTAACTGTGCATGTTTGTCAAGAACATGTTTCACAACAAGATTCAGTGTGCATGTGCAAAACAAGGTACATGGCAGAAATACCCACTATTCATGGCGTTGAGTTTGTTACTCATACTATCCATCAAGAAGATTCTTACCTTCAGATCATGAGGGTATTATCTAGATGTCCAGCAGTGATTAGATGAACTGCAGAATGTTTTCCATGCTTCCCTCCCTGACTGATACATTGTAAGACAGTTCCTTTATGTGTGCCTCTGTGAGGCTGTTTGCATCAATATAACTCCTGCAGGGGCTGGTGATGGTGGATGTGGGGCAGGAATGATAATGGTGCTGCTTGATGAGGACACAACCCAATGGGCAGTGAGACATAGGAAACTTTGCACTACTGCTCCAGGTATCAGTACAGAAATGCACATAATCACCCCTACCTTCTTCAGAAGTGTCAAATTCTGTGTGTATACTGATGCATACATACCAGAGAGAACATGCTGTGAAAACATGTAGCTTGATGGGCTTGTGGGTAGCCTCCTGGGCTACACCATTCTTCTGTATGTACTGCTGTGGTCACATTAATGACAATTTTGTAAAGTAACGGAATCTGCTGCAATTTCTGGCTACACTTGAGTGCTGGGTCCTGTTTTGCCTACAGCATGATTGAATGTTGTCTTAGGGCATCAGCCCATGAAACAGTCTTCAAATGCTGGTGTACTCTGTGATGGATAATAGCGAAGATGAAGGCCATCCTCTCCCAATCAGTCATGTGATTCAGACAGAGGTTGGGTGATTTGGGCCACAGTGGTTCAGGGAGGGTGAGGGTGGTGGAATGGAGGCACATCCTCCAATAGTACCTCTCCACAATTCGTATGCTATTCTGGCAGAGTGTGGTTTGTCTATGGAGGCACCCAGTGGAGACTAAGGAGGATGCTGGGAACCTCCACAAATGAGACCCACAGGAAGGTGGCATGGGACCCCATAGGGAAGAAACAGCTCCTGGTGGGGGATTCCATTGTTAGAAGTGTAGAACTGGGGGTGAGGAGGTAAGTGCCTGCCTGGGGCCATGGCTTGGAGGGACAGGAGCAAATCCTCAGGATCACGGAAGCAGCTGCATGGGAGAGGGAGCTGGATGTCATTGTCCACCCTAGGGACAAATATCCTGGCTGAAAGAGATCACAGCTTGCAGGAGGTTTGTGGAGTTGGGGAGGGCCTTAAAAGTATGCATACGGTAACCTTCTTGGAGGCGCTGCCTGTCTATGGCATGGGTGAGGCTAGGGTGCTCGCACCATGGGATTCAATCAATGGTTAAAACACTGGTGCAGGGTCAGGGTTTTGGCTTCATTGGGGACTAGGGGTCCACCTGGAGGATACAGGCCTATACTGGTGCGATGGTCTGCATCTGTCCAGGAGGGAAACCAGGATCCTAGTGATAGGTTAATGCTTCATTGGCATGCATTTAAACTAGCCAAGGGGGAGGTGATGAAAAGGAGCAGGGAAATCCTAGCCCCACCCAAAAAAATCAGGGTTGTTAGTGAGGTAAACACCAAGATAGAGAAGTCGATAGGGAGAAAGGCAGGGATAAAGGAAAAAAGCAAAGGCAGTAAGGACAGGGATGGGGCAAAAGGGGTAAGACCATCAAAAATGGAGGGTAATGAGTACCAATTCCCATAGTCTCAGTAACAAGCTCCCTGAACTGGTGACCTTGATGAATTAGGGATGCCTGGATATTGTAGCAGTCACAGAAACATGGTACACAGAGCCATGACTGGGATGTCAACATACTAGGATACACAATCTACAGAAGGGACAGGAGGGTAGAAGAGGAGGAGGAGTAGCTCTCTACATATCATTATCATCATCATCAGTTTTATTTTTAAAAGCACCCTTCCATTGCTCAGGAGGTCTTACAATAAAAGTTCACATAAACCACAATTAAATCAACAATATTACACATCTTTCCCATTAAACTAAATTAAAACAATCAACAGTATTACATGCCAGTCTATAATAAACCATATTTTAAAACAGAGTTATATAATCTCTTCCTTCACAGCAGTAATGTTACTAACTTATATGGCACCTTAAACACCAGAAAAGGCCTGGTTAAACAAATACATTTTAAGGGAGGTTTAAATCCTCCACGGTCAGGTTATCGATATCCGATGAGGTAGAAATTCCACAGTGTCGAGCCATATAAGCAAATGCTTTACCTCCTGATGTTTTCAAGCGGACACGGAATCTCTAGCAATCTCTCATTGGAGGATTGGAGTTGGCGGGAGGGGCAGTAAGGAAACAGAAGGTCTTGCAGGTACTGTGGTCCCTGATCATGTAGGGCTTTATAGGTCAGCAATGCAATCTTGAGGAATCCGCCACTGTACTGGCAGCCAGTGCAGTTCCCACAACACAGGTGTTATATGCCTGGATCTATGGGGTCCCAGTCAACAACCTGGCTGTCACATTCTGCACCAGCTGCAATCAGTGGACATCAACCTCGCAGGCCTAGGTAGAGGGCATTGCAATAATCAAAGGAAGGAGGGATCAAAGAAACAGAACTAAAGGGTAAACAGGGAGGAAAGGAGGCAATGTGGGTCACCCTGGGTCTGGAAATGGCACCACAATCTGCTTGGGAGTTGTATACAGACCCCCGTCTCAGGGAGGAAATGGACAAGGAAATGATAGAAGGCATCCTTAGGATAGCAGAAAAAAGGAGATAATGTTAATAGGGGACCTGAATGTGCCAGATGTTAACTGGAGCACCTTTGCTTCAGCCACATCAAAGCAGGATCATTCTCGATGCCCTACAGTGGGCATGCCTCACACAGCTAGTGTTGGAACCCTCTCAGGAGGTAGCAGTCTTAGACCTGGTACTCTCAAACTGGGACGGGAGAGGATCTCTGATCTAGAAGTGGGTAACCATCTGAAACAAGTGATCACCAAACTGTGTTGTTCAGAATAAACACAGCCACAGACTCAAGCCATACGAAAGTGAGGTACTGGACTTTAGGAGGGCTGACTTTGTCAAAATGGGAGAGTGCCTTAGAAAAGCACTAGCAAACAGGCAAGAAGGAGGGTGGAGGAACAATGGGAAACATAAACTGCCATCACAGAGGCAACAATCCTTTGTGTGATGCAAATAACTCAAAATGAAAGAAAAGCCACTATAGTTCTCAAAAGAGGTGGCGGGAAGGTTAGGGAGAAAAAGGTAGCATTCAGGAAGTATAAGGAAACAGAGAAGAAGCAGGACAGAGAACTGTACCAGTTAAAGCAGAAGGACGCAGAGAAGGCAGTCAGAATAGCAAAGGACCAAACCGAGCAAAAGATAGCCAACTCGGTTAAGAAGGATAAAACCTTTTATAGGTACATTAGGAGCAAAGAAAAGACAAAGGGAGGGATCGTGGGGCTTAATAAAGGGAGGATGGGTTGGCAGAAAGGGATAGTGAAAAAGCAGGGATACTGAATGACAACTTCTGCTCAGTATTCACAAAAAGAGGAGGGAGAGGTCTAATCCAATCAATAGAAGCACTCTGGATAGGGGTCGATGCCAGTCTTTTCACAGAAGAAAGGATTCTGACAGAACTCCTAAAACTGAAGGTGGACAAAGTAATGGGGCTAATGGGATTCTAAAAGAGCTAAGGGAGAACTAGTGACACCACTGACTACCCTTTTAACAAATCATAGGAGGATGGTGTGGCACCTAAGGACTGGAGGAGGGTGGATGTGATTCCTCTTCACAAAAGCGGTAGCAAAGAAGAAGCAGGAAACTACAGACCTACTAGCTTGACCTCAGTGGTAGGGAAAATGATGGAATCACTTCTGAAAGAAAGAATTGTTGAGTACCTAGAGGCCAGTGGGGCACAGGACCCAAGGCAGCATGGATTCACAGCAGGAAGGTCATGTCAGATGAATCTAATAGATTTCTTTGACTGGGTGGCCAATGTAGTAGACCAAGGATGGGCTTGGACATGGCACATAAACTTTAGCAAACACATTTGACACAGTCCCACACAAAAGATTAATAAACCAATTAGCCAGCATGGGAGTGGCCCCCAGGGTAGTAGCCTGGGTAAAAACTATCTGGACAACAGGACACAGAGGGTAATAGTAAATGGAGTCAACTCCAAAGAAAGTGGGGTTACTAGTCAGGTACCGCAGAGTTCAGTACTGGGTCTGGTCCTTTTAATGTCTTTATAAGTGACATTGCAGAGGATTGGAAGGAAAAGTATGCTTCTTTGCAGATGACACAAAGATTTGCAACAGGGTTGATACGGGGAGGGGGTGGAAAGGATGAGAAGGGACCTGGCAAAGTTGGAAGAATAGTCAAAAGTATGGCAACTTAGATTCAATTGAAAGAAGTGCAAAATAATGCACCTGGTAACAAAAATCCAGGAAGAGTACACAATGTGGGGAGGGCTGGTATTAACAACAAAACTGGAAAAGGACCTGGGGGTAATCATATTAGATGACCTAAAGGTAAGCAAGCAATGTGAGAAGGCAGTAAGGAAGGCTGGGGGATACTGGGATGTATAGAGAGCATCACCAGCAGAAAAGGAAATTGTTATGCCCCTGTACAGACAGTTGGTGAGACCCCATCTGGAGTACTGTGTGCAGTTCTGGAGACCCCATCTCCACAAGGATATAGACAGGATGGAGGCAGTCTAGAGGAGGGCAACTAAAATGGTACAGGGTCTGCAGCAGAAGCCATACGAAGAAACACTAAAGGAGTTAAATATGTATACCTGAGGAAAGTAGGAGAGGGGACATGATAGAAACTTTCAAGTACCTTAAGGAATCAACAAAGTCCAAGAGGGTTGCATCTTTCAGAAAAGAGATGTGCAAGAACAAATGAGCGCAATTTGATGATGGTGGGGAGGCAGCTCGAGGGCAATGTGAGGAAGTATTTTTTCACAGAGAGGGTGGTGAACACATGGAACGGCCTGCCTTAGGAGGTGGTGGGTTCAAAGACAGTGGGGAATTCAAGAATGCATGGGACAGACATAAGGCAATTCTAGTGGAGAGTAGGAAGAAGTAGGTTGTTGGTTAACTAGGATCTGCAGCTTATCCTATAAGTAGGGAAATGGGCAGATTAGGTGGGCCAAGCGTCCTTATCTGCCGTCAAACTCTATGTTTCTAAGATTTGGGGTCAGTTTAGTGGGCATGTAAGCAGTGTCTTTTGTTTCATTGTTGATAATTAGAGTGGTGCTTTTAAAGCAGTGTCAGTTCCTTAGCATGCATCTGTCAGCTGCTGTGGTGGCTCTGGAGATGCATTGCTTGAAAAAACATCTTATCCCACCACCCATGTCCAGCTGTTGTTGCTGCTACTACTGGCCCAAGTGACCTGAGTGGGGTTTGGGAATCAATGTGACAGGAAGATGCTATGTTCATGCTTTCAGCCAGACACTGGTTTCCAGTTCCCATGCAGACTCACTCAGCTGATCCTTCTTTCACAAAGATTGAAACATATTATACTCTTGGTGGATTTGTGGAGGTCATTGATAAAATGCTCCCACACAGAAGAGTATTTTTGTTTTTAGTTACATAACTGAACTGCTGGAGTTTTTGGGAGCAATAGGGTGGTGACTGTGAGATGATTTCGTTTTTTCTGACATAAGTGAAATGGCGTGGCTGGGCTGAATGCCCTGGTAGGGTAGGATTGCAGGCAGCATCATTTGGTTTACAGTGAGGCTGATTACATGGGGGCTGGAAGCAGGCCTGGTCTTTAGACTTGCTCACCTAATCAACTTGCTTTCTTGCTTTTCTATTCTGCATTATTTTTTCAGTTGGTCATCTCCTGTGATGGCCTCTACTTCTCTCTGTCAGTCATCATCAGAACTTAATGGTGTAGATGACAGCACACTTTCAACTACCTCTGCTTCAACCTCCTCTGATCCTGCTTGTGCTTCCTTCTCTCCTGCCTCTTCTCCCACTTCTCCTCCACCTCAACTTCTTCTTCCATGTACACATGTCCCCCATCTCAGTCTTGCATGATTCTTTAGTTTTCCACTACCCTTTAGTCACCTCCTCCTGTACTTCTGCTTTCCTCACCACCTCACTCTCATGCCCCCTGCTACAAAAGTTCCACTTGCATATCCTCCTAACTAGCATGCTCATTCATTAAAAGCTAGTTTAGTGGTGGTACTACTGACTTGCTTTATAAAACTGCAGGGTTGATATTCCTCATGCACATCCAAACAATTGCAATTTTACTTACTGTAGGTGACAAGATAACAGTAGTATCAGTACCAGACCAGACTTTTGTCACTTTTCCACACATGAACTGAGCAGTTGAACTAGGCATGGTTTTACACTGCTACTGCTGTTGCTGACTGATTTTGGGGCTGGAGCAGATGGGGCATCATATAATTACTTCAAAAGAGGCAGGCAGTTGTTCATGTCCATGGTGATGTGGTGGTTCGGTGCCACTGAGATTGGGAACTGGTGTTGGATTGTTCACACACGACTAACAGGGAAGGGAGGGCTTGCCTTTAAAGATTGGGATGGATCTCTTGTATCCAAATGGGTAGGGGACCTCAAATGACTCAGTCAAGGAACAGTGGGAGACCTGTTTGCTTTGGTTTGCACAGGGCTTTCATTACAATAGGCACTGCATGACTGGGACTATCTGAGAATGTTGTTGCTTGCAGTGGATATGGAATCAGTTGACTTATAAGGATCAAGGACCCATGTTTTCTCTGATTGGGCTATCACATGTCTAGTCCTCGTCCTTCTTTCAGGCATAGCCCATTTCCCACCACTATGACTCCCAATACCTGTCTTGACCCCTACTCAACCACTACCACTTACAGAACTTAGTACGTAGTGGAACTGATATGGTGCCCCCTTTCTAGCTCATTTCCTTCCCACTACATCCCTTACTCCTTCAGTTCTTTTCCTCATGGTTTCTACGCTACATGATGGCAGATGTCCACACACACATATGCCCACCGCTTAGCCACTGACACATTTTCAAGTCATGTTCCTCTTCACTGAGAGATCTGCAGCAGCTTACTAAACATTTTATACAGGCAAAAGAATAAAGATGGTTTTGTTGCCCCACACCACCAACAGTCAAATTATTCATCAAATAAATCCTTCAAACTCACCCTGGACCTTTGCCAACTTATTAAATTCACTGTGCTGATGTCTTGCTACAAGGAGATAAAAATAAAATTAAAAACATAAAATGGATTTCTATGCCTAGGGTGTACCAGAACTCACTCAGAAAAAAAAAACACTGCCAAATAAATAATTTACAAATCGCAGCAGGGACCCAATAACATTTCACACTGGAAGCAGAGATCTAATGTCCAAACAGGAATTGGGATTGTGAAGTATGGCTTTATTCTGACAAGCATGCTGGCAACACAATGCAGAAACAAAATGGTCTCCCAGATGTGATACTGTACAGGCACAGAACACAGAGCTATTTTCTTCAGAACAATAAGGTTAGGGCAATTTCAAGAAACATTACCTCTCATTCGAACTGTCCATACCTATGGTAAAGGCAACCCTGGACATTTCCTTTCGAACAAAGTGCATTTCTTGTGGGAGTTGCCACACATTAGTACAAACATTTCCAACTTCCTAGCAAAGCGTAATTCTTGTGGGAGTTACCACACACTTTTAAGAAAAATACTTATCCTGGAGCAATGACATCCATTAACATTCCCGTTTAAACTGGTGCCCATATGAATCAGTTAGCAAGGACCGAGGAATCAAACTGGGATTATGACCAACCCTACCCCATGCTCAGTCTCTGCCCTTCCTTCTGGGTTACATCAAAGTGGATCCTTAATTTACCACGAAATGCTTAAGACTATCCAAAACTTTTAACATTCAGCACATTTTTGTGGTGAAACAGGAGCCCTGACAGATGCACTCTACCCTTATCTGTAGGCACATACACCTCAGACCAACCTCCAAGAACAGTCCCATGAATCTGCTTCTCATGGATTTGTTGTTCCTTTGGTACAGACATAGAAATTTGAAGGAAAACATCCTCTTCCCTTCATCAGTTAGCTTTGTCACACAAATCAGACTGCTCAATAGTCTTTTGGCAACTGAAATCATTGGGATCTTCAGGGGATTGCTGCTTAGCTACCACTAAACACAGTCTATTCAGACAAATTGTCTCCACCACTTCAGTTGGTATTGATGCTGTTCTCCAAACTAGGGTGAGAAAATCGGCCAGGGTCCTTCACTCAGTTAGCCACTGGTCTGACTGGCAGGAACCCAGCTCTTGCTGCTTAAGCTCCTACTACAGAACTGACTACACATACTGCTCTACCATCTGAACATTCTAATACTCCCCAGAACAGCTGATTCCAGAGTGACTTATGCTGCTGAGAATTCTAAATGACATAATCCATTCTCTGCTCAGGCAAGCTGAGTAAACAATGATGTCATTTAACCCAGAGTTCAAATGAGCTCTTTACCTTTCTAAGGCTAACCTGATGGGATTTAGTAACCCCAGGGGACTGAGTGGTTACACTTACATAAAAAGTAGTCATGTCCTTCCCTGTGAGAGGGCAGAAGAGGCAGACAGATGGAAATGGCATTGAGATATATACAGCCTAAGGAGTTCTTGATCTTCAGTATCCTGACTGGCTGAAACAGGTTGTGTGGCTTGCAAGCAACATGGACATGCTGAGTGTGCACTTCTGTAAAACGTACTGCATCATCATTATGCCAAAGTGTTGATCTGCTAGTGGGAAACTGAATTCCTGCAGGCCTGCTTTGCTGGTGGCCAAAAGGCAGCATCTCAGCACTTTTACCTGATACCAGTTTAGCATCAGATCATCCGTAATTGACTTGATATCTCTACTGTCATGCCTTTAATTCTCTCCATATCTCTTTCCTGCTTAGTAAAGACCATGACATGCGTTTATGAAGTGAAGTGTCTATGCCTTAAATTTTCTGGGGATATAGATTTCAGCTTTGCACACCATACAGCCTACTGACCCCTGGAAGCCAAATTTCAGGGCCCAGTACAGCTACAGCTCTTTTTATTTTGCTTTTTGGGATTCCATTTATAGTTAATTTACAACTTTACTATGCCTACATTTGTTTGGCTTGTACCTCTTTCCATTTCTTTCCTTTGTAGCCAAACTGGTTAATAAGGCTGCATTATGCAGCTGCATAGTAACTTTCTTTCCATCTGCTTTTTTTACGTTTACAGCAACCAGAAAATTCTTGTGCTTTGACTCCATGTCTTGACAGTTTCTTTGTGCTCTGTTAGCACTGCTTGTACTCACTATGCTATATTGGTACCAGCATTGCAACTTACAAGACAAATTGTGTAACTCATGTTTTTGTGCAACTTTATGGGAATTGTATCCAACTTTTGTTTTTACTTAGTTTTTATCTGTACTTTTAATTACTCTTTAGATGTCTTTCCCAGCTCGTTTATAACCAGGTTTCTCCTTATCTCCATCCTTGTTTTGCCTACCTAGCCACAATTCATTCCTGAAAAAGTCCCTTGGACCATTGTACTTACCAATCAACAGATAAACAAATACATACATACATACAGACAGACATACATACTGTACCTACCTACATACATAAAAATATTCCAGTGAGTTCCTACAAAGCTAGGTTGAGGATTTGAAAATATATTAAACTGAAGGAATGGAGTAAGTACCTATTTATATGCTGATGTCTATTCCTCTCATACTGTATGTTGAAAATGGTGTATAACATGCACTATGGATTTTCCACAGGGTCAGATTAGCATACCAGACCTTGAGGGCTTGTTCAAAACAGATACGTACTCTAACAGCTGTAAAGCAAAAATTAACGTAACAGACAGGGGGACTGGTGTATTTTGTTCACATATTTAGTTTAAACAGTTTGTTTCACTTTTCCTACTGCTTCAGATGGCAGCATATGGACTAAATTTACTTACTAGAAACCCAGAATCTTGATTAAATACCAAGCTACAGGGAATGAGCTAAACATGTTCGAGATGAAAAATGGACTAGATTCTGATAAATGACTAAATGCTTATTTATTTATTTTATTTATTTATTGTTGAGATCAGTTTTACAACCTTTGAGTCAAGACTTCGTTTACAAAGTACCTCGTCAAAAAGGGAGGAGAGCGACAATAGAGTGAGGTTAGGACAGGGATGACGGACAGGTTAGATACATAAAATATACATTTGGAGAGTGCAGACAGCGAAGCTGTACAGGAGCAAACTTGTGTAAGGTACTAACATCGGTAAAACAACAGGAGATACATTGCTATCCTTATCTGTTGTACTGTGCCTTCCTGATCCAGTTACTGCATTCGATAGGCCTTATGTTACATGCAAGTGTGGCTCAGTTGGTAGAACAGTACATCCACCTCTGGGCCAGAAAGTCGTAGGTTCTATTCATGCATTGGTACTCTGGTTCATATTTCAACTGCTGGCACTACAGTGCAGTACTAAGGAATACTGTATAGTCAAGGTGTGCCATCCTTCAGATGAGACATTAAACCTAAGCCTCTTTTGGCCATCTTTTGCTGTTCTGGTGTGTTTCAGGCAAAAGACAAAGAACAAGGAAGAACGGCACACCTAAGTGCATGAGTAACACTACATCATAAATGTAATCAAGTGCCAAAAGCTAATAATGTACACATATTGCCTAAGAGAGTTTGGCATCTATGGTGAGTGTCATATGTAGCAGCTGATTTTAACTTGTATGTGCATTTCATTTGCCTTGGCACTTCAATAAATTCATGCTGCCTTATTCTTGCACTTGGGTGGGACAGTTAATTTTCTGTTTTGCTAATATATTTGAGCTAGGTAGCCATTGACATTTTAGTGCTGGGACTTCTCCGCTCCACGTGTGGAAGTGAAAGAATCCATGGCACATTCTGCAAGAAATGGGGATTTCCCCAGATTCCTAGCCAACATTCCCCTTCCCGTGAAACTGGTTCAGGCAAATGACATTAGCTACACATTAACAGTCACTTTACTACTAGCCTCTCTAATTGCATGTAAAGTTCTTTGGGGTCAATGTGTATGAAACTACTACATAAATGCAGACTGTTATTGTTCTTCTTAACCACCTTGCACCTTTCCTGATCTCACTGCATCATCAAAAGCCTTATTGGGACACAATACTGTCACTTATCATTGGTGCTTCTAATTACAGTACCTCATTAGCTAGCCTGCTTGCTTGCATTCTGGTAGCTGTTCTCTGTACAGTTGTCAGCTTTTTATCAATGCATATATTATTTTCTCTAGGTCGGGACAAATGCCCATAGCATTTGCAAGTGAGTCTCTCAGAAGACTAATGCAGGGTTCAATAATCTCTGGTTCTTGGCACTAGGATGCTGATCCACATATACTGTATGCTTGCAGAATAGTGCTGCTCCTGCTTCAGCTCTAGGGTGTCACTGTCTATACTAATACAACCTGGTGAGGTCAAATGGCTGTAGCATTTACCCCACTTTAGGAATGCTGGTTCATAGTTGCCCCCAACACCAGCCAACCTGAACCACTGCTGCACTACTAATCAGTCAAAGCAAACCATTACTTAACCAACAGCATTGTCAGGTTAAACACCTTTAGTGGTGCCTGATTTCTCATGCTCTGATGCTTTAACCTAATTGTAACAGCAGTAGCCTACTGATTACTACCCTGTTACTGTTTAATCGCTCTACCTATATCACTATATTAACTTGTACAGCCCCCATCCTGGCAGTTGTGAAATCCCTACAGAGCATGCAATTGAATGATAGTCAGCCTGTCAGTGCTATAATACTACCTGCAGGATATAGTTCTAAGTGCCTCCTCTTCGTTCAGAGTAGCCTGATCCTTCAGTTCCCCATTTTATTCAGCCTTCTGGTTAGTCTTAGCAAAACAATTTCTGCTTTTAATTCTGCTTTTAACAGGTTTAATTTTCTCAATATTTTAATTTTTCATTAATATAGTCAGTTTTTGTTGCTTGTGATGCGATTATTTTGAGTATTTTACTGTTTTGTGCTGTGAGGCCCTGGGAGTGGGCACCATGTAAATAAAACTGCCTTGCTTTGCCTTGTTTCCATATAGTAGCATAGATAACTCATCTAGAATTGGAAGGCTTGGCCTGTAGTTCAATGGACAAGAAGCCAGCCACTCCCACTTCCTGAGCTATATAAGCAGTTCCTCTCAGCCTCTTTCTGAAGCACTCTTTTCTTTGCTAGCAGGCTCTGTCTGACTGTCCTCTGCTGCTGGCTGGGGCCTGCCGGGTTGGCTTAGGCCCCTCCTCTGCCTTTCTGCTTCTGTTTGTCTCTGCTGATCTTCTGTCTTCCTGCTTCTGGTTTATTTTTGCCTCTGGCTGTGTTTCTTTCTCTCATTACTCTGTGTTTTCTATGTTTCTGTGTCTTTGTTTTGTTTTGGGCCTTTGTTCTCTGTTTTCCGTGTTTGTGTGTTTTGGTTTTGTCTTTTGGGGCTGTCTTCTGTGTTTTGTGTGCCTTAGGGTTTTTTTTTGGGGGAGGGTTGCTTCTCAGCTTGCCTACCGCCATCCCTCAGCTTCAGCCTCTGAATGTCTGCTTCTAGCATATTGCTACTCCAGAGCTCATACTAATTGCTCAGTTACTCCTGAGTTCATATTACTTGCTCTCAGTTATTCACACCTCTCAAATTACTTGCAGTGCAACTGCAACAATTATCTGTGTGTTTGAGCTCAACCATAGCTGCTCTCCATGCTACACTTAATTGTTTTCACCTGATTCAGGCTTACACTGAACCATAGCTATGCAGCTCAATCATGCTCTCTCAACTCATTCTACTTACCTCATTGCTGCAGTTTCATCGCACTGCCAGGTGATAGCTGCTTTCAGAGTATGGTGTCTCCTTTCTTTCTATATTTATTGAAGTTTACAACCCAGTGTACTCAATACAGATGCTACTCTCTGTTTGTACATTCTGTTATACTCTTAGGTCAGCTAAGCTACTGCTGATTGCTGTAAACTAGTTTGTACTGGGTCATAATGTCACAAGCTTAATAGCGTGCGGCATTATGGTGAAACCCGGACCTGTGCGTTCCCGAGTTGGACCCCCTCCCCAAGTTGAAAATCTTTAGTGGAGGGGTCCGGGGCCTGAACTCTCGTGTCGGGTGTAGAACAAGACATGATGCCTCATAGCATTAATTACTTGTACGATAGTGCCATGCGGCATTATGTCTTGTGACATAATGACTCTGTGCCAAACTGGTTTCAACAACTGCATGTGGGTCTCGGCCCTTTCCATCACTTTCTTGTTTTCCTACAGCAGGAACTTGGAAGTGTTTGGAGAGTCATGGCTCCGATGTACTTACTTAAGTTCTATATCTGCCTTCGGCCACGAAAATCCTCAGAGTATTTGTCGCCTCCATTGGCTTTTTGAAATGCCTGGCTGGCTTGTCCCACTATTCACAGTGCCGTTACATTGCTACTATGTTTGGCAGACCTCGTGCAGGTCTGAATATTGCTACACTGTTTAGTGACCTACGTGCAGGTCCACTCTTGCTTATGTAATCTTTGCTTCATGCCTACCACCGTCCCTTTGGCTTCAGCCACTGGGATGTCTCGCTCACTTCTGTATCCAACCTTTGCAAGATCTCAGCATAACACTCATTCAGCTCCTTATCAGTTCTGGAGCATGCCAGCCATAACATTCTGGCACAGGGTTTCAGCCAATGGTCTCACTCTCATTTTAAGTCTGCATCTTCAGCGTGCCCGACTTGGGGTGGGATCCTTCTCACCTGGCCCATAGCTGGGAATGTCCTCACTCTGGGCTTGGCTTTAGCCGTTTGCTGATGTGACAGCAGCTCCTGGTGTAGAAATTAAGACTAGCTGGGAAGGGTGGTTACTCTGATCTCCTTTGGCTCTAGTGATTCCACTACAATGGTTATCCATTGGCTTTAGTGGTTTCCCCTAGCAAGCACCTTCACGCATACTCCTACAACTGCCTCTGGTTTACCTGGTTTGTCTTTGGGGCAGTAGGCCAGGTGAGTGCCTCAGCAGTCATTGCTCTCCTCCTTCCACCTTGGTTGCCCCAAGTGTTGCCGAGCACTCGCAACCTTCCACTGTGTTCCGCTAGAGGGATTGAGTGAGAGCTTTCACCAAATTGGAATATTTTCCACCTCCTTTAATTGGGTTTCCAAATTGCAGTAGCAGAGCTGTCACGAAATAAAACATCCCAAGCCTGGAGGGAAAGCGACCTGAGGCCTTGGATCCCCAGAGATTTCATCCTCAAAGATTTTTCTCTCCTCCGTGCCCCTGGTCATAACTGTTAGTTAGCATAGTAGTGTTCCCTAGTTTCTTAGGTAGGTTCCGCTGTTGGATGGAGGTGGATGGTGTCCCTGCCATTCCTCGCTCTTTAGGGATCCTCATTCTCAGTGCCATCAGAATCATGCCACGCAAACCTGAGCATCTCTTTAAGTTATCAACCTGAGCATCTCATTACGTTATCAAGCTGCCTGATGCTTTGTCTACTACTATGTCACAGTTACTGCTTGCTTATATGCTTCTTACTACTTTATTCATTTGGGGATCCTTCCTAAGGTACCTTTAGCCACAGGGAATCGTCTCCATGGCACCTGTAGAGGTGGAACCCTCTTTGAGGGTTCCTTGCCTTCAGTACCCCTACAGGGTGGTAATTCCTCTGGAATAGAGTGCAGCAAAGGCCAAAATAAAACTAACACAGTAGCATAAGCATAACACTATACTGGCTGCATAGGCCATTGAATTGAAAGGCTTGGCCTGTAGTTCAATGGACAAGCAGCCAGCCACTCCCACTTCCTGAGCTATATAAGCAGTTCCTCTCAGCCTCCTTCTGAAGCACTTTTTTCTTTGCCCCACTATCCTCCTCCTTCTCCAGTGGCACATCTCTTCTTGAGATCCTTCCTAAAGCACTTTTAGCTACAGGAATCATCACATGGCACCTCTAGTGGTGGAACCCTCTTTGAGGGTTCCTTGTCTTTAGTACCCCAAAGGGTGGTAATTCCTCTGGAATAGAGAGTGAGAATGGCCAAAACCAAACTAACACAGTTGTACAAGCATAACTCTATACTGGCTGCATAGGACATTGAACAATGACTAAACTGTAATCACATGCAACATCAACATTCTGCCCCAAGCTGACCCTTTAGCAGAGCAGTAGTGTTACTACTTGCTATGCCAGCAACCAGGATTCAAGAACAGACCTATGTAACCCCTCTCAATGCTGTCTGGGACAGGGCCACTGCCCCTGCCATGCAGGCCTGACTACAGGCAAGGGATCTGGGTTCCACATGTGACCTAAGCTGGTCCCTTCCCAAAAGATAGAGTAATATGGTGGTGCTTCCACCCAGAGTACATATTAAGTGATTTGGTTATCTGCAGTACAACCCCCGGATGTTGTACCAACCTACCTCCCAACAGTTATACCAGACATGGACTTACCAGGATTCAAACCTCCCACATTCAGTTACCACATTTACCTTTTCATCTCATCAATGCACATGCTCACTAAAATCAGGCTCTGGATCCCTTTTCTGCTGTAAAACAACTCCAGGGTTTATCTACAGGGACAGGGTTTAGGAATGGGATGGTAGAACGGAGGTTAAGACATTTTGATTTTGATTCTGCATTTCCCAAATCACATTTCCCTTTGATTGATTCCCAGGTTTCAATCCATGCAGCCATCAGTATCTATCTATCTAGCTATCTGCTGCAGTTGCCCAAAACTCAGACCCACAGGTCCCAGTCCATTTTCCGATACCCATTAGCACCATATAGCATCAGAACCATCCATTGCTTAACCTGACCCAAAATGGTGACATCAGATAGAATGAGAAGTCCCTACTGGGTACCCAGTTTTAGTTGCAGGCCTGAGGTGCAGCTGGTAGCAGGCATTGAGTGCGCTTAAGACTTAAACTTTAAACCTTTTACACTTTTCTTGGCTTTCCTACAGCCCTAGTATTCTTGCTCAATTATTTATAGTCCCCAGTGCAGGTCAATTCCTGCTGTTTACTCTTGGTTCTGCAGAACTCAGTCCTATGGATGGTACAGTTCATAGGAATCCTGGGGAGTGATGGCACAGGCAGAACCTGGCACAATTTCTTTAACAGGGGCACAGAGGCTGCAACTTGCTCTTCCTTCATCTCTTGCTCATGGATCTTTCAGCTTGTCCCCTTCAGCCCATTACAGGCCCGTTGCAGAGCCCATACGAAGGCCTACCACCACAGAGGACCCAGGCTGGAGAGTGGCCCCATGGCCCAGCTCCCTCAATCAGAGCACTCTAGCACTTGGATGCAAGACCCGTGACCCCTGCAGTGGCAAACCCCACTCGATGGAGATTAGCAAAATTTCTACCTGGTCCAGGGTGCCAGTAGAAACATTCAGCGATTCTCTCTACTGCTTCTCTTTCCTTCTCTATCTTCCTGCTACGTGTGAGCCACAGCCATCCATTTCTTGCTTGGTTGTACCTCAGGAGCAGACCACAGGCACTTGGACCAGAAAGCACCCATCCAACCTTCTGCTTTCACAGTCTGCCAACTTTAACATGCCCACACTATTCACTCTGGCTCCCATATGTCCCCTGCACACACAGTCCTTTTTCTCACTGTGCAGGTACTGGCAATTCTCCAAGTAGAAGAGGTTCACTCTCCTCTTTTCTCTCAGCACATTTATATGTCCTTGTTCCTTATTCTCTGTACTCCATCTTTTCACAGGTTCAGATGCAACCTTCATTCTTTTCCCAGGCTCAGAATAATCCTGGCCTTTTCCCCAGGTTTAGACCAAACCTTTGTCATTTTATTTCAGGCTCAGGACACAACCTTTCCTGCTCTACTTTTTGGCCTTACTGCTATGGGCAACTTCAGAACAATGCAGACACATCACAACCTGCAGCTTTCCTTTAACTTTTCCCAGCTGCTTCTTCACTTCAACCTGCAGCTTTTCTTTTCTCTTCCAAGCTGCTTCTTTCCTTTCCCGATGGGGTAGGCCCTTTCTGACCTGGGGATAAATTGCTGGCAGCCCCCAGGCAGACCCATCTCTCAGCTTCAGTCTCTCCAGGGGCAAGATCCCCTCCAGGAGGAGCTTTCCCTAAACTGATTCAATCTCTCACTGTCCCAGACTTTTGAGAGCCATTTCCCTGCTCCCCATTGGCTGAAGCCACTGTCTTAGCCATAAATGCATATGTATGAGGCTCCTCGATACCTCATAGGCTACTCAAAAGGCTCCTAGATTTTCCCTGGTATTTTCCACCAAGAGTCTGTTCATAAGCCCCAGAATCCTCCTGGTTAGTCCAGGCTTGGTGGTTGGCTAGCTGGTGTCACATGGCTGCAAACATGGTGGCCATTTGTAAATAGTGTCCACACATTTACACAGTGTCCCAGGTTTAATGTCCCTGTGCAGCCAAACTCTTTCCTTTTAGCATACACTTTCCATACCATTAAGTAGCCACCCCTGTGCCCTGCATAGACTGCACTTTTAAACACCTCCCTTAAGCCCTCTTTGCAGTCACTGATGCTGTTATACTTTGCCCTGGGACCAGAACCACTGGAGCGCAACCCCAAAGGCAGCCAAAACAGGCATTCAATCACTATATGCACATGTGCTTGCCCCAGCACCCGGAAGTGCAGACAGACCGGCGGGCTCCACACTACAGCTCCTCAGCCCCGCCCCTTAGCAAACCAATGTGGGAGACCGAGGGAGAACCCAGGAACACAGGGAGAAACCAGAACCCAATGCAAAAAGAATGGGGTGGGACCAAAACCCCGGGAAACAAGCCTTTTCGGGGCTTTCAGGTAAGTCCCGACAGGGTGGTTACACCTAGATTGCCAGGCTCATGTACATAGAGGACAAACTGAGCATCCTCAGGACAGCTGTCCTCCCTTGGGAAAGTGGGGAGTTCTCACAGCTCTGCTTCTGACTGACATCCAGTAGAGGCTGGTGTTAGTACAGCCTGGAGCTCTATAGTGGGGAAGCTTCCAACAGACACATGATGGGCCTTGCATATTTTAGTGCATGCAGGTCATAGCATGTCAGATCTCTGGGAGATAAATGAAGGTAGAAAACCCACCAGCTCATTGCCAGATGGCACTGGACCCTCATAGACCTGATACCACCTTACTAGGGCAACTACTGTAACTGGATCCTGCATCCCTGCAGTCAAGGATCCATGCTGGGAACCCCGCCATGAGGTGTAAATCATTGGGGCAAACCAGGGATACATCTTGGAGAAAGTGGGTGATTGGGCTGAAAGGGACAAAAACCTTAGCAGAAAGAAAAGTTCTGCCCCAGATCTTTGGGAACAGTGCTCTTCAGAGACAGACTACTTTTAAATCACACAGTGGCAAGCAGGGCAAGCGCAGCTATGCACGCAAAGACACACGCATCCTGCACCCGTGGTTTGCATGTTTGCAGGAGTAGTGGACAGTTCTACCAATGCTATCTAGAAACAGTCTGGTAAGCTTTCAAGAAAACTGTCGTTAAATCTATAAGCAATACTTGCTGTTGTAGCTTTGCAGCTACATCAATCTTCACAGGAGTATCCTCATAATTAGAGCTACTGGTGTGTCCATACTAAAGTAACTACATCAGGGCACAATCATTTCATAGGGAACTGTGAGCCTATAAATTATCATCTGATGTCTGGAACAATCTTAATAAACACTATGGCTGATACACTAATGAGTTTAGAGGGAGATTGGCATCAATTGCCTGTCTTGTTAAATGTACAAAATCATTAAAGTTATCCCCAAAGTAATTTTAAATCTGACAAATGTATTCAGAATGAGGATATGGTGAAATAAATAAGCCTTTTTAACTCTAGATTAGCCACCTTAGAAGCAAGCCAGAGAGACATGGCCTCAAGATTATAGGCAGGAACAGGCAATACACCTCGAGTTACAAAATCACTTAGGATAACCAATGTTATAACAGAGCCTATTCTTAACACAAAAGTTATACCTCCAACCTTTGCCAATACCATTACTAAATTGCCTAAGCAACATTAAATCAATATCCAACAAGCTGTTTGAATAAAAAAGATCAAGGGATGGGAAGTTACCTTGGGTTCTGATGAAGAGTGGTATATGGTTAGAGTTCAAAGGTGGCTAAAAAAGGTGCAAGGCAACTATCTTCTCACTGCCACTCCAAAACCACTTTGATCCAATATGTACATTTATTGAACAGTTAGACCCTATATCTACTACGTTCCGAGAAGACTTACCTTTGTCACCTTTGGTATCTAACTTAACTATTACAAATGATACTGTAAATGCTATACAAATAGGATATGTTAGTGAGAATAACATAACCTGTACCCCAGCTTCCCCACCTCTAGTAGCTTAGATGAGCACTCTAAAATTGACCCTTTGACCATCGTAACTCTAGATCTGGCATAGCCATTTCCTGATTTCCCCTTCAAGATGTTGAGAACCCTGCTGGGGGGTCATGGTAGGAAGGCAGAAACTGGGTACAGGTATTAAGGTGGGTTACATAGAAGTTGACGTTGACGGCAGATGTTCCTGCTGGTATTGACCAGTCTGTATCCGGCATGTTGAAGTCTCCCATTATCAGAACCTCCACTTTAGCTGTCATGTTTTGTATCTCTTCTAACAGTAATGTGTCTATGTCCTCCCCTGGTCTGGGGCCTGCAGACACCCCAGTTCTTATGGCTGTCCCATTTCCTGTTTCAGGATGACCCACAGTTCATCTGGCTCCTTATGTGTATTCTGAATTTCTGTAGCTTTGATATTTTCATTGACATACAGGGCTACTCCACATCCCCTTTTGCACCTCAGTCTCTTCTGAACAGTACATAGCCAGGTACTGAAGTCTCCCAAGTGTGGTTACTGGTAAACCACGTCTCACTAATTGCTACTATGTCCAGTTTAGCCTCTGACATTATTGCCTGCTGGTCTGGGATCTTATTTCCCTGGCTGTGAGCATTTGTGTACATGATTTTCCATTGGCCAGATTTAGGGTGTTAGTTGTTGGGTGAGGTTTGGCATTTCCTCTGTGCGTCGTATGGGGAGACGGACCTTTTTCTTACCTGGTGATGCAAATGAACTGCAAACATACTGAATGCCTGTTTGACCACTAGCTGAGGGGAGGGGTGTTCTTACCATTCGACATATGGGGTGCTGCACCTCTCCCATTTGCTAGTTTAATATTCTGCAAAGACATCAAACTTCTGCTCCAGTGCACTGACTCCCTCCTTAGTCAGATGCAGTCCTTCAAATTAAAGAACTTTCGCTCCCGAACTGTTGCCAGTTCACTACAAATCTGTGTCCTTTTCCTGGCACCAGCCCTTGAGCCACATGTTTAGCTCCCCTATCTCCCCTTCTCTGACCTTCCTTCCATCCCCCCCTCTCCCAGACTGGCAGGATCTCAGAGAAGGAGATGCCAGATGAAATGGATGATAGTTTGTCACCCAGCCTGGTCAGGTGTTCCTTGGTCTCCACAACTGACCGGCTGAAATATAATCATTAGTCCCTATGTACCAGGGCGTCAATGTTTTCTCCTGCTTTGTGAACAATTTTAGCATGCTGTCAGTGTCCTCTAGCTGATGTACCTGGAGACATCTGACCCTTACCCCTGGCTGGAGATGGGTATCAATTCCCCGAATCATGGAGTCTCCTATGATCAGAGTTTTTGGATTTCCTTTTGCTATTTTTGTTTTGGTTCCTAATTTGGGTGAGTTTTGTTGTGCTAGCTCCTGTGCTACAGTGTCCTCTGCCCTTTGTTTGATTTCAGAGATTGAGGCAGATACCTGTTTGTAGTGTTTATACATTTTTGGGAAGTTAGACACTATACCTAGATAACCCTTCTCCTCATATTCAGTTCTTGCCTCTCCCCCTCTCTTTTCCACCTGCTCTTCTGGGTCACCAGTGTGCACAACCTAACCCAATCCTTTTTACTCCAACAGCACTTGTGTACTACTTCAAGCCTGCTCCAGGTGCACTCATGCACTATATATGGTTCTATAGGTTTTGTATATTCATATGTTCTTTTGTTTGATTTTGGGCATGTATTGTAATTTACCCAATGTTCCTCTACTGTTTATTGTACAATACCTTGTGTTTCAACTGTTGCACAATCTTACAATGTTGTATTGTTTGTACTACCCATACTATTGTAACTGATCATCCTTCACAACCCTATGTAACCCCTCCCCAGGTTACATAGATACATAGACAGTGTCGGCAGATATGGGCCTATGGCCCACCCAGTCTGCCCATTTAAGTTTGTAAGTTCAGTTTATGTTTTCCAGGAAGTCTGTTGCCCCTTACCCTGACCTCCAGAATTCCTTTATGTCTATCCCATGCATTCTTAAATCCGTGATTGTTTCAGCCCCACCACTTCCTCTGGCAGGGTGTTCCACTTGTCCACCACCCGTTCTGTGAAGAAATTCTTCCTCACGCTTCCTCTGAATCATCCTCCCTCCAACTCTTCATCCCATGCCCTCTAGTCCTGGAACATCTTTTCGCTTAAAAATAGTGCATTCCTGCACCCTGTTCCTCCCTGTAAGATACTTGTATGTCTCTATCATATCCCTCTCTCCTCCTCTCGCAGAGTACATGTTCAGTGCCTTCAACCTGTCCTCATAGGAATTGTGATGCAATCCATGCACCATCTTTGTTGCCCTCCTCTGAACCTTCTCTACCCTGTCTATGTCCTTACACGTAGGTAAGGTCTCCAGAACTGCACAGTGTACTCCAGGTGCGGCCTCACTAGTGTCTTGTATAGTGGAATTATGACCTCCTTTTTCTGCTGGTGATGCCCCTGCCTATGCATCCCAGCATCGTATTTGCTTTACCTGCTGCCTTGTCACACTGTTTCCCTGCCTTGAGGTCATCAGAGATGATAACTCCAAGATCCCTTTCCTGCTTGGTGCATGCTATATCCTCACCCCAACTGATATATTGTGCCAGGGTTTTGTGCCCCATATGCATTATCATGCACTTCCTTGCATTGAATTTCAACTGCCAAACCCTGACCATTCTTCAAGTTTCTGCAGGTCCCTTCTCATTCTGTCTACACCCTCTGATGTGTCTACTCTGTTACAGAGCTTTGTGTCATCAGCGAACAGTGAAATTCTGCCTTCTAGGTCCTGCGCAATGTCACTGATGAAGATATTGAATAGTACGGTCCCAGCACTGATCCCTGTGGTATCCCACTGGTCACTCTTCCCTCTGTGAGTGACAGCCATTTACCACCACCCTCTGTGTCCTGCTGCCCAGCCAGTTACCTACCCACCGCACTACTGTCCTGCCCACACCCATATTCCCCAGTTTGTGCAATAGTCTTCTATGTGGCACAGTGTCAAAGGCCTTGCTGAAGTCCAGATAGGCCATGTCCACTGCCCCTCCCCTGATCCACATCCCTAGTCACCCAGTCAAAATTCAATGAGGTTGGTCTGACATGACCTTCCCTGGTGAAACCATGCTGCCTTGGGTCCTGTAGTCCATTGACAACCAGATGTTCCACCAATCTCTCCTTCAGTAGTGCTTCCATGATCTTCCCACTACCGAGGTGAGGCTGACTGGTCTGTAGTTCCCGCTTCCTCTTTGTTCCCACTTTTGTAACAAGCAACTTGTTGTTCAGTGTGCCCTCCTGGTGAAACATTTCAATAAATAAATAAAATATGGATACAGGCACCAATAGCCATGCAAAACCCAAAGAAATTCTAGTATTAGGTGACTTCATTGTCACACATCTGGATCGTGTTGTTTGTAATGCAGGTAAATCAAGTAGAACACTTTCTAGTTTTGGTGGGGCTAAAGTCACTGATGTAACACAAATGTTATATACCATCTTGCATAATGTGGGGACAGGCCATTAGTGATTGTTCACGCTGGTGCTAAGAACATCCTTCATGACTCGGTTCCTAAAATCAAGCAGAGTATGTAGCACTAACTAATAAACTCATAGAACTAGGATGTGATGTTGCCTTATCTGACATTTTACCAATTCCCAAAGCTTCAGCGTATCAGTATATAAAAAAATAAAGGAAATCAATGAATGGATGAGGAAATGGTGCCTAAAACAGGAACTCAAGTGCATCACTCACTGGGAAGAATTTAATGCTGAGATGGCATACACCTAAGCAGAAGAAGTACTGCTCTTCTTGGTAAACATATTACATCCTTCATCACAAATCATTTAAATTAAATTGTCAGGGAGAGGCAAGATTTCTCAACCTCTCTTGACATAGGTACCGCCTCACCTCAGACACCATAAAGACAAATCCATTACAAAATGATAACACAGAATCTAGACCAAAGCAGGATAGAAAGAAGTATATGGATAGTAACAATTTAAACATGCTACTTGTAAATGCCCACAGCTTAAATAACAAGATTGACGAACTAAATTACATTTGTCATCACAAAAATTGCTGTCTGTGGACTCACAGAACTCTGTTCTGCAATGAGGATTGGAACACTAAAAAATATCAGGATACATGAAAATATTAAAAAATAGGAAATATAAGAAAGGAGAAGGTTTAGTCTTGTACATAGTCAAGAATATCAGACACACAAACATTGTTCCACTACGGATACTAAAAATGAAGTGGAACTCTTATGGGCCCAGATGCTTCTAACAGAAAGTAAACTGGTGGTGGGGCTTGATATCGCTCACCTAATCTAGATTCAATGGAAAATGAAACTTTTCTGTCAGCTATTGAAAATATGGATGTCACATGTGACTACATACTCATGGGGATTTCAATTTACCTTCAATAAATTGGCCTTCTCAGAGGGAGTTGGCTGCACTGAGAAAAATTTCTTGATATATTAATACAACAAAACCTGAAGCAATTAGTAAAGCATGGTACTAGGAAGAGAACATATTAAACATGTTGCTTACTAACATAACAGAAGTTATAACAGAGCCTAGAGTAACTTTACCCTTAGGTGACAGTGACCACAAGATGGTTCATTTTGGCTTAATCTTAAACAGCAAATGTATCCAGGGTAAAACTAAGATAAAATACTTTTTAAGGCAAACTAATGCAAAATCAGGCATTTCCTTTCAACCTGGGACACTGAACTAAGAAACCAAGGGTTAAATTAAGATCTGGGAAACACTTAGTCACAAATTAAATTACTGTATTGAAAACTGGGTGCCCACACAAACTAAATATAAAATAATCACAGAGTCCCTATACTGTATGGCGGAAGAAAAATATCCAAAATGTATTTGGAAAAAAAAGAGATTATATGCAAAATACAAAAACAACAAACAGAAAACAACTGCCAGTTATATAAAAAAATCAACAAATAACACTAGGGCCAGATATTCAAAACTTAGCGCATAGCACTAACCATTTGCACAGGATTAGTGTGGGACAGCCATATTCAAAAAGGAATGATGTGCTAAGCACAGAATAGCGCCGGGCTAAAACATAATGTATGCAAGGGCAAAGTGGGGGGCGGAACCTGCATATGGTCGCAATAGATATTCAGGAGATCTAGTGCTGTGCTATGCATCATTGCACTCCACTTAGCTTAGCTACTACCACTTATAAAAGGGAGTGTGCCTAAACACAGGGCAATCCACTGAGGAGGGAGAGGCCAGAACAGGAAGTACATCACAATGTCTTTCTTTGGCAATGCTGTAGTGCTGCACCTGATGGAGCAGGCTGTGGAGGAGGATGAAGACAGCAGGATCAACAAGGCCCATTACCTAGGCGAAGGAGGAGATATGCTGCACACAGATGGTACCGCCCAGAGTCTCCTTTGAGTCCCTGCTTGATGAACACATCGCTGGCTGGTACAGGTTGAACAGGAGAATGTTGAGGCAGCTATGCGAACTCCTGCATGAGGAGCTGCAGCTGAACACGAGGTGCAGCCACGCCATGTCAGTGGCTGCGGAAAATGTGACGGCAGCGATGTGCATCCTAGCCACTGGGACATTTCAGTGCCCAATGGGGACACCATTGGGATATCGGCAGTCCACCACATTGCACCTCCTGACCCAGTTCCTTGATGCTCTCCTGCCACATGCTGGTGAGTTCATTGTATTCCCCAGCACGGCAGCAGAGTGCACAGCAACCATGCAGCAATTCCATCGAGTTGCGCACCTACCCGCTGTACTTGGTGCCATTGACTGCACCCATGTCCCCATCCGTGCACCACCTGGTGATGTTAGTGACCTGTATGTGAACAGGAAGGGCTTCCCTCCATTAATTGCCAGGTGGTGTGCGATGCAACTGGGGTGCATTAGCAATGTCTTTACACAGTACCCTGGCAGTGCCCATGATGCCTTCATCTGGCACCAGTCCCAGCTGTGCGGGCATTTGAGGAGGGCAGGATTCCATGTAGGCATCTAGTCAGTGAGTATGGGCAGCTAAAACAGGGTGATAGCAGAGGGAGGGGATAGGCCAGGGTAGCCATGGGAGGGCAGGGAGCAATGGTTCAGAGCAGCAGCGGGCACTGTGCAGGACACCAACAGTAACACCTGGTTTATCTCCACAGGAGACAGTGCCTATCCCCTACGACCCTGGCTACTTTGGCAGTACCTCGGCCAGCAACAGGGGAGCCAGGAACTGTACAATAAGGCCTGCTGCTACAAAGAACATCATGAGGATCTTTGGGATGGTCAAGATGCGGAACCGTTGCAAAGACCAGTCAGGTGGTGCCTTACAGTAAAGCCCTCAGAACGTATGCCGTATCTTCCTGGCCTGTTGCATGCTACACAACATGGCCCTGAACCATGGGATACGTGCACTAAACCTGAGGTACATTCTGACAGTGAGCCAGAGCCAGGGGTAAGGGGGATAGTAGAGCAACTCAAGCAGCGGGATCCACGTATAGTCAGCTGGGCTATAGAGCACAGGAGCTGCATCATTGAGACACTGAACCAGGATGTACAGTGAGTACAGAAACACAGACAAATGAAATGTTGTGAACAGTACATTTAATGGTAGTGTATATACAGTACAGTGAAATCTGTGTGATAGATAGGTGCTGTACACATTGCCAGTGGTGCAGTGCGTGTGATGTGTGTGGTGTGTGTGATGTGTGTGGGCCACCACCATACCCCTCAACTGTAACATGGTACGAGGAACAGTACTACAGTTACATCACTGCAGCTACCTAGTCCACAGTGTGAGGACCTGTCCCACACTCAGTGGCAAAACTGTAAAGAAATCCCCATTGTAGACAATGCAAACAAAACAGGCAATTAAGAAAAGGCGGCCTGAACAGATAAGCCAACAATGTAACAGGTCAGTCAGTTGCTGAGGGACTGAATTGAGAATAGAGGTCCACATTCTGCTCAGTAGTATCACACCCTGAGAGGCACTGTTGTATGGTCAGGAACACAAGGGTGAGGGTATGGCCACCACCCAGGTGCGCTAAGAAACAGCACTGTATATATGTGATGGCAGAGGATGTGGCATGGGACTGAACAAGGGCCATGGAGGACTGTGTCTGTGCAGGGGCATGGGAAGTGGCTGTGTGCATAGGCATGCAGGTGAGGGAATCGGGCCACAGCATGCATGTGGTGGAGCACATCAGCTAAGTCTGCTGCCATGCACACGGCGCACACCTGTGGATGGGGCAAACTGCTGGGCATGCTACGTGCTGAGGACAGTGTTGGGGTGGAATGCGGTGAGGTTGGAAGGACAGCCTGTCCACGGCCATGTCTTGAGGCCTGCACATGAGTGGAGAGAGGCAGCCACGATGCTGTGCATGTTCTGTGGATGAACAGGAGTTAGGGTTGAGGAGGTTGCACCCACCCTCGCAAACCTCCGCCATGCTGCTGCCCATGTGAGGCATGGCTGCGCTGGTGTCTGGGTGCACCCTGCAGTACTGTGGTGATAGTGTCCTGCAGCACCACAGCATGGGCCTGCACAGCAGCAGTTAGGTCACCAAAGCCATGCCCAATGGTGCTGATAACACGGGTCATCCTCTCCTCTGACCTCTGTTCAGCACGGGCAAGACCAGTGTTCACTGTCTCCGCAGCCGTGACAGCTCATACTGCAGCTCCCTTCGGAGATCATACAGGTCCTGCTGGGCTGCATGCTGTGAGGCCAAGGCCTCCTGGAGCATGGGCCGTGCAGCCTGGCCATCTTGTGCAGGTGCATCCTGCACCTGTGGCAGGGGTTGTGGCTGGCACTGGGCAGTGTGTTGTGGATGTGAAGGGACCTGTGGTGGTGGTTGGTGGGGCATTGACTGCTGCAAATGTGGCCTCACAGGTGACTGAGCATGCTGCTGGACCAGCCCTGCGGTCCATGCCCTGTGGGCATGTCCAGTGGGCAAGACTGTTCTGGGGAATAGCAGCTGTGGGCAGATCGGTGTCATGTGCCTGAGTACCCCTTGTCCCCAAGTCAGGCATGGTGCCATCCCCACTGCACCAAAACCTCTGGTGTCACTAGCTGCACACATAACCACCATGTCGGGCTCCTCCATTGCATCCTCTGAGCCATGGTCACTTGTGAAAGTCAGGATCACCACCTGCTCCCCACTCAGATCCTCCACCTAGGCATACTCAGGTGGATTCAGGGACTCAGGAAGGCTGCATCCTCATCATCTGATGATCCAGCATGTGTCAGTGCCTCATGACGTCTGTGAGTGGACATAGTGCTGACTGGCATGGTCACTGCCTTTCTAGATGTGGCTGCCATGCCTGATGTGGAAGGGCGCACCTCTGCTGTGTACAAATCATCCACCTCCCGTACAACTGTGCCTGGCCCCACCTAGGACATCGCCTGTTGGGCATATAATGCTGAAATGGAAGAGACTTATGTCAGTCACTGCTTCAGTGACCAGCTCACCCACCCCACACCACTCCCAACAATGTCACATGCACCCCCAGCAATGTGTGCCTCCAGCATGCCCATGCAGACACCAGTGTGCATCCCATGCAGTTGCAGCCTGTGCCCTAGGAGCACCTGCACCATGACACACATGCACTCACGACATGTGCCTGCCAGCAGATGTCCACAACTGTGCAGCCCCAACACCACCCTTGCAAAGGAACACACCCGTGAGGGCCCTATGCATGCACAATGACAGTAGTGATGTGTGACTCTGTCCCCATGGTGTTGCTGTCCACTGAGTGGTGGATACATGCCACAAACATACCTGCTCTGGGTGGTGTAGCGGTGTCTCACACCCACCGCCTACCCCACCGACTGCCACTGGCCGCAGAGTAGAGGCTACTATGGTCATCAATGGGTTCCAATCCCACTGTTCAAGTGGTTGTGGTCCCCACCGGTCCGCAGCCTGTTCTGGATCCGCGTGCCTCCTCCTCCTTCGCCCTGCACAGCAGGTCATTCCACCTTTCCAGACGGCATCAGTGCTATGGCCACGACCACCTATGGCGTTTACTGCTGTGGCAATCTCTTCCCACATCAGATGAACAGTGGTGTCCATTGACTTGTTCCTGCATAGGACCATCTTCCTGTCCTTCACTGCATGTACCAGGGCATGCAGCTCATCTCCTGAAAATTTGTGGGCCCTGAGCCGCTCCTGTCCTGCAGCCTCACCTGTGTGGGACAGAAGGGAGGAAAGGGTTAAACAGACTTGTGAGCAAACATTGCATGGCTGTAACAGTAACGTATGGCCATGATGCAACACACAGCTGCTATACATGCCACCACCCCTGAGGAACGCAACAGGGCATGCACGATGCACCTCAGTGCTGTGGAGTCCTGCAGGCCAGCACATGTGGAAGCCAGCTGTGTGTGTGCAGCACACAGTTGTGCTAGCTATGTTGCTGCCTGTGGCATGTGAGAGGTGGCCTGGCTTAACATGTTGGCATGGACATGGGTGCACTGCAAGGCAATCACAAGGCCTACAGCCACAGTCGGTGCCTAACGTGCACATGTGTGGGACTGTGCAGCCATGGCTGTGAATGTCTGACTCATGGTGCCTCACGGCACATCCAGTGCCATGCTGGGCTTCTGCACCCAGCACCATGGAACACATGCTGTGGAAGCATGGGTGTCTCCCAAAAACAGGGCTAGATGGCTGACCAGGACACCACGTTCCACTAGGGGTGCGGCCTAGGCACCATGCATGTGCCAGAGCATGTATCAGTGCTGCCACATTGTACAGACATACAGGCATGGTGTGTGTATAGGTGATCCTGGCACAGCTGTGCACAAGGCCTGTGTGTGATCCACCATATGTCGAGTTGTGGGTACTGTATAACAATAAAACTGGGGTACTGCACTCCCAGCATGTGTCAACGCCTGTCACACAATGGCCTGATGTGCACACTGTAGATGGACCTGCCTGTCTTGGGGTAGACACCATGGACCACAACAATGTTGGTAATGCCCCTGCACCTGGCTGCACAGCACTGTGCACAGACAGTCAGCAGCCAGGACCACAAGTACAAACACAATTAACTGCATGAGTACTGTCTGCCGTGCCCACATGCACACATCACGCCAGCACAACACGGGGGTTGGCTGTCTGTGATGCAGATGCCGATCAGTGACATGGGTGACAGCACAGGTACTGTGGCAGTTGTCACACGGGTATGCACCCCACAGTCACAGTGGACTAATGATCCACTCCAGAGTGCATCCTCCACACCGCTGATCACATCCCACTGCCATCTGCAGGACCACAGCATGCAGTCAGTCAAGCATGGCCTGCGCAATGGGCATTGGACAGTGCATGACGCTGGTGGGGCAACACTACCCACACAGGGCAGTCCCAAGCCCATTAACAGTACTGCACTGTTAGATGGTTCACAGATACCATAGCCTGCCACATACAGGCGATACAGGAGCAATGTGTGCGTGGCAGGATGATACAGCCACACATGTGGTACTGCTACACCTGGAATCAGGTCCTTTCCTGCCAGACAGGCAGGTGGCTGGCATTGTCTGAGTCAGCCTATCATCCACACAGAACAGGACTTCAAAGTATGTGTAGGCCTGATTACCGCTGATATCCAACAGATTACAGGCCTGGCATCCCAGTGGTGTGTTGTCAGGACCATATGAACTCATCTCAGCTATGTCTTAGCAGTGGGTCAACTAGACAGACTGCCACTGTTAGTCGGTATTCTACACACCTGAATGTGCTTGAAACCCTCAGTACAGTAGTCCTATAACATTCCAGTTGTCACAGTGTACTGTCACTGAGGCTAGCAATCTCCATGGCTGATAGGGGTTAACAATGGTACTATGCTGGCCCACAGTCATTCGTTCCATGTATCCCAATAGTGTGTGTACAGTACCTACACATACATTTGGCTGTACCACAGAGTCAATACCGGGTAAGCCCGCGTACATGTGGGGGAATTCCCATGATGAGTCCCATCCACTAAACCTGACAATGCCTGATGTACAGGTGATAACCATGGTACTGCATTCTCTTGTTGTTGCTAGGCATTGTAAGCCTCGAGCCGCACTCGAGGTTTACAGATGTCCCTAGCAACCAATCGAGGCATTTACACCACGGTAATCACCTGCACCAGCCAGTCTCCTGTATTACATCACACAGATCGCACACAGTACAATACACAGGTGATGACAGTGGATCAGCAGGTAGCACAGATGCCATGCGGACTGGAGATCATCCGGCTGTGGGTTCTAGTCCCACCCAAGGCTTCTGGGTTAACATCCCATAAGTGACACTGCAGTGCAGCATGAGGGGGTACTGCACTCCTGAGGTGCCATCAGTTAGATGAGATGTTAGACAGTGCCATCTGCCTGCTCTGGAGGTAGGTCAGGTGGACGTTAATGACCCCATGGCACATACTAACATGTGTGGGGAATATCTAAGGTGCCATGGCCATGTACCCGCTATCCACAAGAATACCACAAGCAGCGTAATCTGTTTCAAAGACATTTGGCATTCACCTGTATCCCCTTCCCTGGGTTGTGTCTGAAAGAGGCAGGATTTGTCTACAGCACGTACCAGGTCAGCAAACACTACAATAAGCAAATCACATGACAGGCAGAGCAGCGCTATGCACAACCAGCATCCTAGCCGGGTCTGGATTCTGATTCCCATGGACCTCACAATCTGTGCTCTCAGTGTCACTGGGCCTCAGAATCCTTCTGTAGAGAACACATTGGTGCTGCAGAGTTGCCCATCCAGTATCCCTGTGTGCTGCTGCAGTAGTGCTGTCATGATGATGTTCTGCTGAAGTACTGATGTCACCACTGCTGCATGAGCACATGGCTTGCTGGCACAGTGTTACTGTCCTCACAATACCGCAGTGGTGTCAGTAGTCTCGAACCGCTTTGAAACATCACATGTCGGTGTCAGTATGGAACACAGTGCAGAGTAACACACTGCACATATGTGACATCACGACAGCTATACAAAACATCACATACATGATGCCACAGTTATACACAACCTGTGTTCTGTCACCTCGAGCATCTGTGCTCCCAAGGTCACAGGGACTGAGAACCCCACTGTGGCAGTGCATATGCCTTGAGCAGACCGGCCATCCAACAGATAGAGTGGACATGTGTTACAGCCCTGACCTGGATGTCTGCCAGTGGTATCAAGCCATGCTACATGACATGGGGATGCCCAACTGTTGTCAGCATGTTGACTGCACAGGACATTCATGAACAGCAGCCTCATCCAGGACACAGTCAGTTAGCAGTCATCTGTATCCTCCTCCCCGGTCCATACCTCTGAAGTGTACCACAATATGAAGAATAGTCTCTTGGTATGGCACAACAGCACGCTGTTCAACATTGTGAAGAGTTGTCCCACATTCAGTGGTATCACTGTAAGGCACTATTCCACAGTGAGTGATGCAGAACATATATTGCTCAGTTACTAGCTGACCTCCTGTTAGGATTGCAAATTGTTTTACAGTGTTCTGGGCCTCTGAGGTGCAGTTTGTAAATGTGTTCACATTTTGCTCATGTGTTCCACATATTGAGATGTAGTGTTCCACATTTGAGCGACATAAGGTTGGGAGGTATGGCCAGGTTTGCTTGGCACTAGGCACCCAGTCAACATAAACCACATCACAAACCTACTGATATGTCCTTGAATTTTACCTCTGTCTTCCCCATCCAGTACGTCACCTGGCTGACTCTGTGAGTGTTCCATTGACATCCTGTGCTGCAGCAGTAATCACACAACAACATGTATTACCGATTAGCAACACGGGGCACATTTAGCCCTCATATAGCACAGTCTGGCAAACAAGCCTGTTAAGCATGCTAATGGGCTGATAATGATATGCTAATCTCCTTGTTAGCACCATGCATACACAATGACCATCATTTGCATATTCTGTTTGAATATGGCAGATGCTAGCGCCGGGTAAAGTGTTTAGCGCAGGGCAATCATATAGCGCCGGGCTATCTCGGCTATGCTTAGCGCGGCGCACTGCAATAGCGCCACGCTAGTGTGGCTTAGTGCAGATATGGCGCATGTGTGGGTGGGGCAGTCTGCTAGCTAATAGGTCCATGTTACTGTGCCTTAGCGCTGTGCTAACCATGTTAGCGCGCTGCCACTCGCGCATGCTTGGACGTCTGCATGGGGTCACTGGCAGGGTCACGCATGCGCATTGCAAACACTCGTTAGCGGTACTGGCATACTTCTGTGCAGCACTAGACTGAAGTGCTTGGGAGTGTCGGGTGTGTAGCCAGTCAGTTACCAGTGGAGTAGTTTCTTCCCCTCTCATATTAGCCATGTCTGGGAGATGTAGGCAAAGGGCAGTGGTGGGCCGCGACAGGCATTGGGATGAGGTGGAGACGGCCAACCTAGCTCAGTTAACTGAACAGCACCATCGGTGCCTATTTGAACCAGTCCAGGAGGGTGACCATCCCTGTAGCCAGGTCTGGGCTTCAATTGCCCGTCGCCTCACAGCAATCACTGGTATACCCCGTGATGGTGAGAAGTGCCACCACCGATATGTAGATATCAGGCACAGGCAGCCCCACTGCTGGAGCGATGCAGGGCGATGGTTCGGGAGGGACTGTGCCTGTGCCAGGTAAGTGATGACTCTCACCATGGTGATGTAATGGGTGGTGAGGATGTGTGTTGTGTGGTGTGCTTGTGTGCGTGTGTGTGTGTGTGTGTCATGCCCCATTAACATACCATCGAGGGACTGTGTTGCTGTGCTGGTGGGGTCCATCTAGAATCTACCATGCATTTACTGTTGATTACCTTGTGTAATGACATGTGACTTGGGTCACTCTTGGACATGGGTTCAAATCCCACTGCCGCTTTTACCATTCGCTACCTGTTCAAAAGTACACTAAATACTACTCCAATATGTTGGTCTTATGCCATGGGACCTCCAATCAGTTGTATGTGTACTGTGTGGGCCAAGGGGACAAAGCATCTTAGGAGTGTTGTCTGCAATGTCCTGCACTGTGGTGGCACACTGCCCTTACCACCTATTGTGGTGGAATGGACACACGACACCTGGCCCCCTGCCACATCCACTGTGTTCCTGCCATGCTGCCAGGGGCAGTGTGCAGCTGTGCCTACTCTGTACATCCACAGTGTGTGGTTGGGTGTGTTGTCTGGGCCAACATCCCAACCATATTACACCCACTTGTGGTACATTGCTCACTATGTGGCATGAGTGGGACAACTGTGGATCACTCACACATGCTACACCTACGCTGCTCCAAACACTGTCACCATGTTTGCACTTATGTTCCAGGGGTCTGTTGATCCATTGTATGGTATATGGTTTGCACCACTTACTATGGCTCTGTGTTCTGTGATGTGTCCACTGCATATGGTCCGAGTCCTCACAATGTGGTACAGGGTGCTTCTGTGATGTACACTGAGGGCTGCCTCAGAATGTGGTACTGTTGAGAGGTATGTGTCTGGGTGTGGTTCACTCCACCATCACTACTGTGTCTGTGCCATGACACTGGCCAGTAGCTCGGGTGACAGGTCCTTGGCATTGGTGCCCTGTTCTGCTGCAGACTCACACGTACTGTACTTGGTTGTGTGCAGTAATGTTGTGTGCATATCACATCCCGTATGCCTTCCTGTCATCATTGTCATTCTATCTGTAACCTTTGGGATGTTGTATGCCACTGGGTTGTGTCTGTGTGTCCACATCTATTGTTGAGGGGTTCGATACTTGTGTTCCCTCATTACGGGTTGGGGACTCCTCTGCTTACAGTCTGCCTTATGTGTGAGGGTGTATCATCCAGAGGGCTGTGTACATGTGATGGAGGGGAGCTGTTGCAGCGTGTGTGTACAGGATGGCATTGTCAGGCACATATTGGCCATGCACTGTGCAGTCTGCACTGACCCGTGTCATGCTTGGCATGGCTTTGGTGGTGCACTGGGCCTGTGTGCCAGTTATGCATGTGTTGTGCTATGCCACCAGAGTCCAGGGTGGTCTTTGGCATACCGTGGTGGCTGACATTGTAGTAATGGTGCTGTACCATCTTCCCATTGCAGAGCACAGAGACCACACCAGAGACAGGAGGGTGAGCCGCAGGCCGACCAGAGGCCATCCACAGACAGGCGCGGGGTGCCTTCAATGGCACAGTGCACAGCAGAGAGCAGTGACGGGACGGGAATGTGTTGCGTGAGTACTGTGTGCCATTGTGCTTTTCTATTATGTGTCTGAGTTGCCACTGCAGGCACTGGAGTGCTGTGTCTGGTGTCGTGGCACAGTTGGCTAGGTAATCCAGGCCTGATGTGGATTTAGCTGTGTTGCATTTGATTCCAGGTGCTCACTTGAGGGACCCCTTAGCCATTGTGGCTACAATATGTGCATCCACCTGGGGCTACAGTGTTCACACTTAACCTTGTGCTGGGGGCACTGGATGCTTGACACCAGTCGCACCATGCAGTGCACCCATGACTGTTACATCAGTGGGGCCTGCTATGCTGGCTGCGTGCATTTGTGTTGTCTTCCGTGCCTCCAGTGCCTTGCCTTCTGCTGTGAAGCCTGAGACATGGCTGGCTCTATGTCTGATCTATTGCTGCCATTACTGCCATGTGCACTGCTATCTGCCTTGTACTGTCATGTGCAACATGTTGCTGTTATGTCCACCATTGTGACAGGATGCAGCAGGTCTGTGCGTGGCTCGGAGGCCAATCATCATGCCTGGAGGTGGGGACTACTGGGGTCAGCCTGTTGTGCTGGCTGTTTCTGCTACTGCTGTTGTCCTGTCTGCCATGACAACACTGTTCTCCACTTCATGCATGTCTCATTCACAGTACCATGTATGTGTCAGTATCTATGCAGGACATGTTGTTAGTGCTGCCAGGCTATTCACACTATGGTGAACAGGGGCCACAATGTCATGTGGTGCCTGTATCTCCCTACCAGTGTAATGCCATAGTAGTATGGGCACGGGTATGTTATTGTGTGCCTTGTCTGACCTCCATGGCGATATGCACAAGGGCTGTTGGGGGTAGCTTCTGGGCCTATGGTGCCACACCAGCCTGTGTGGCTGTGCATGTCATGTGTGCCTGTTGCTGCATGGGCATAGGCAGACATCCTCAAAGCACTCCATGGTGTGCTATTTTATTTCTGGGGGTAACAAATAGGCTCTGAACTGCTTCCTTTTTCCATGAAGCCTAACAAAGACAATGTTGTACCTTTCTGTGATTTCATTCATTGGGGTCTACGCTTAGGGGAACTGGTCACTATGACTGTCTTTGTCTCCCATGGACAATACAACTGTACAGGTTGTGGGCTGGTCTGTGAGTGTCTTGGGTGCTATGCATGGCTTTGTATTTACCCATGCAGGACAGAGCCCATTGTCATGTGTTTCATAAGTTGTATTTCTTATGCCACAGGTGGCAACCCACAGTCCCGATGTATGTTTGTATAGTATCTGGCTACACTCCAGGGCGGGGTAGCTCACCCAACAATGGGGAGAGATAGCAGTGTGTCCACATGCTGTGCAGCTGTGACCACCCTGGCTACACCCCTGCCTGTTGGCTCCAGTTCTGTTGTGGGGGCCATTGTACCCTTCAGGGTGCTGTCCTCAGTCCCTGCAGTGCATGGTATTTCTGTATAGGTTATGCAGGTGTGCTGCAGGGGTTGTTCTGTGGTAGCATGGTGTGCTGGGTGTCAGACCCTATGGCAGAAGCTGCTCCCACAAGTGTGGGTGTGTGCCTCACCATGCCTTGGCCACCAGGATGACACTGTCCTGTGCATATCATTGGCCTACTACTGCCCTGCCACTGGTGGACCATGGTCTGTGTCCCTGTTTCACATGTGTGTGTCTTCTTGCATGTGCACCTTCAAGGTGCTACCACTTGGTGGTGGCACAGCCCTGCCATGCTCTTTACCAGTGTGGGCTCATCATCCTTCTGTTGTGGCCATGGATGTGGGTGGCATTGGCACTTTCCTGTCTGTGTATTGCTTGGTTACCTATCCTGCAGTCCCTACAGTACTGTTGCCAGTGTCATTGTCCTCTGTGGTCATTTGCTCTCTGTGGTCCATGTCGAGTCTCTATCTGTGTCACTTGCCACTGTTCCACACTTATGTCAGTCACCCACCTGTTCAAGGCTTCCTGACATCATTTGTATGGCTGCTGTGTTATAGCATTGTGGGTACCATTTTAGCTGGGCCTCTACAGTTGTTGGGGGCACCTGTGAGGGTGGGCCACTGTTTGGGGGTATGGGACAGACATGTCTGGTTACACACCTGGTGTGGCTGTGGCACCTTCTCCAGGGGTGTAATCTGTGTTGTGTATCATAGCCATGTGACTGTGGGCAGCATGTCCCACCATGTGTCATCCCATGTGCATGTCATTCAGTGTCCACTTGTCGCTTGGTAACTCAGAGGGTGGCTGTCTGTTTGCACTGTTACAGTCTGTACACCGCTGTGCTGGCTGGATTCCACTGTTATGTTCTCAGCATCCATCTATGCATATCCATGTACATTGGGGTGTTGCATGCTGCCTGTTACATACTGACTTGTCCTGCAGGCACATGTTAGTGCGTGTGGTTGGTTCTGTACTGGCACATGGGCATGGTTGTTGGGGATGCTGTCCACCATGTGGTGGTACATGGTGCCTTGTATCATTGTCATGTCCTGATATGGTCCCTCTGTCTCCTGTAGGTCCACATCGGGTGTCACTGGGGCCACCTGTCCAGAGGAGGATGAGAGCTGGGATGAGCTGCTGAGGCGGGTGGTGCGCCAACAGTGAACACTAATTGAACAGCAGGCTGTATTGATAGCGGAAGTGAGACAGGTGGCAGCCATCCTAGATCAACGCCTGCCAGCACCTGCCGGCCCCTAAGTCCTACCTCCTATTGTTATCCTGCTTCCTGTCCTAGGCCCACTGTCCCTAGCCCTATGTCTGCCATCCTGTTTCCTCCATTCCTTCCTATGTTCACATCCCTCCCTTCCACATTCTTTCCCCATTGCACTGTACATATTTTCACAATAGCCTTTTTTCTACTGTTACTATTTTCCCCATTGTTTTCAGTCCCTTTGTTAGCCTACTCTTTTCCCTTTCATTGTGTTTTCTTGTACCCATTATTGCATGCTGTATTCTGCTGTGTTTTCTTTGTTTTTCTGTTTATTTGTTCTTGTTGCCTTTGTGCCTTACCTGTTTCCTTTTTGAATTATACTATGTTGTGCTTGACATTCCTGTGTCCTGTGTCTTTTTGGGGAGTCGGATTTGACAGTGTTCTGTGGTATTCTGGTTTCACTTGTGGGTCTAGGTTATTCCATGCCTTTCACTAGTACTCGCGTTATGTCTGGCAGGGCTAATTTGCTTTCCTGTGTTCCTGGAAAGCTGCTACACCTCTAACACTTTGTTTCTGTGGTGTTTGCACTGCTTCTGTCTGATTGCTATTTTCAGTGCTGTCTTATCTGCACATTCAGTGCTGTCTTAATGCCAGGAAATTTTTGCCCTGCACTCCTGGGCCTCTTTGCCGCTTCCTTAGCTTGCTATATTCAGCTGGTTTTGCACCGGATATTTCTTTTGAATATAGGTATGGTTTTGCTCCAGGCAGTGCTAATTTAGCCCCAGGGCAAAGTTTTGAATATCTGGCCCTAAGACTGCAATATGGAAAGCTAACCAAAATCTTGAGATACAACTAGCAAATAATACAAAGGATAATAAAAAATGTTTTACAATTATATCGGCTCTATGAAGGGTAACCATGGGATAACAGAACCAATAGAAACTGATCCTAGGGATTGTGAGTGATGAGACCAAGATGGCAGATGAATTTAACAAACATTTTCTGTGCATATTTAAGCCCAGGAATGCAATATACAGTGGCATCCCCAGGATGAAACCCAATTCTGCAGCATTTTGCAGCACTCTTACAGAATGCTGCAGCAGAGCTACTGAATAAAGCAAATATAATTTCAATGGAAGTCATCCTTTTGTCATTTAGGAAAATGTGACACTGCCAGTATGAAGTGAATGCCACAGTTTCCTGCATGACGAAAGGGACTAATTGCAATTGGAATTACATTGCTTTATTCAGTAGGTCTGCTGCAGCATACTGCAGAGTGCTTTAAAAGTGGGTTTCATCCTGGGGACACCACAAATGCTAATAAACCTAGCTCAGAACACTTTTCACCTTTCTTTTCTTTTTTATAAAATGTTTTAATTGTTTCATTATTTTCATTCACATTTCTCATAGATTCTGTATAGATATGTCAATCATATTGGTCTCAGGAGTTTCTCTTACTATATCTTTTCTCAGTAGTACATTTAATATTTAATTCATAGGTTCCTTGCGTGTAATCCCAGGTCTGCCCTTGGGTATCTTCCCTCATGGTATCAGATCAGGCCTATGCCCAGAGATCCAGAGCCACCATTTAGCCCAAAAGCTGTACCTTTCTGGATTTTCAAATTAATCTGGGCTGTCATAAGTTCCATTCTGTATATTTGATAATTTATATCTTCCCATTCTCTAGCGGTAGGTAGATCTTTTTGTAGCCATTTCCTCATTACTGCTTTACTGGCAGCCATGAGCAATATGGCTAGTAAAAGTTTGTGTTGCCTCTTCCTAATTCACTAGTGAAATTTAATCGTGAAATTTAAAATAAGTGCTATTTCTGGTGTCAAAGTCCCTCTTTCAGGGAATAATTTTGAAGTGCCTCCCCACCTCCCTCCAAAATGTTTCCAGAGCTGGGCAGCTCAAAATATACGTTTATGGTTAGTTACAGGTTCCTCACACTTCTCCAGCATGTCATTCCCATTTGAGGATCTCATTTCCCCACTATTTGTGGGGTTCTAAAAATCTTATCAGACATTTCAGGCAAATTCTCTCCAAGTTGGAGATCTTGTAATTCTGCATAAGATTGTGTATATCCTTCCCAATTCTCTTCCTCCAGACTTATGCCTAATTCTTCTTGACACCTTTGTTGGGAGTGCATCTTAATCTCTTTCTGGTTGTTATTTAGTGCTTGATATGTTTTGTATATTTTATGTTCTGGTATTGCTATTTCTATTGTATTAATTATTATTCTCATGAGTGGGTGTATCTCCTGGGTCCCAATCTTTCACTAATAGGTTCTTGCAATAATGTCTTATCTGGAGAAATCTGAAAAGTCTTGTTTCCCTAAATGGTACTTTCTTTTAGTGTCTGGAATTCAAAAAGACCCTTGTTCATACAGTTGATAGAATCTGGTAAGGCCCTGCTGATGCCACCTTGTAAAATTATAATCCTGTTTGGTTGGCTCAAACCTGGGCTCTGCTGTAATTTTTGTATTAAGTATATTTTGGGGTCTTTAATTTTTGAATTATTGATCTCAAAATTGTCAGTAATTGTCTGGTGTGTTTAAATCTGATCTCTTTTTTATGATTACTTTTGGTACTGTTTGGCCAAATAGATATTTCTCTATTCCTCTAGTTGGTTTCTCTCTCTGTCTCTTTCCAGTGTGGATGCATTCCTTCATCTAACCACTGAAGTACATGTGAATTACTGATGCCTGTGCCTATTGTTCTAAATTAGGTAAGGCAAGACCCCTTTATTTTAGGCAGTTGTAGGGTTTATATTTTATTCTTGTTTTTTCCCTTGCAGTATAAAGCTTGATATCATACTATTCCATTTTTAAAGTCTATCTGCTGTGGGTATATTGGGAGGGTCTGGAAGAGGTATAAAATCTTGAAGTATATTCATTCTTATAACCTCAATTCTGTGATTCCACGAGAGGTGAAGGATCCCATTACAGAACATCCTCTCGAAAGATTGTATAAGTGGGTTATAATTGGCTTCTATAAATTGTGTGTTTCCTTTGTAAGATGTATCCCCAGATACTGAAATTTATTACTTTTCCATCTCAGTGGGTATCTGGCCCAGATTGTCTCACTTGGTTGGTAATTTAGACATAGCACTTCTGTTTTATTTGTATTTAATTTATACCCTGCAATACATTCCATCTCCTCAAGAAGAAAAATAATTTTGGTATGGAAGTTTCTGATTCTGTTAAATATATTAGTAAATCATCTGCAAAAAGTTGTTTTGTGAGTAGTGTTAAGAAATTTTATCCTGCAATTAATTCATTCTCTCTAATAGCACTGGGCTAACGGTTCTGCATATATAGGCAAATAGGGAAGGATGGGTGCAGCCTTAGCGGATACCTCTATTTAGAGAAATGGGTTGAGAATGATCCATTCACTTTTATCATAGCTTGTGGAGATGTATATATTCAGTTGTATTATATTTAAACAAGCATTTGTGTCAATGCGAGCGTTAAACTTGCAGGTGTTTGCAGTGGTATTTGGCATGGACATGGCTTAAAAAATCAGTGACAAAAGTACAAGCATTTGTCAATGCCAAATGTTGCTTGCTTCTATGTGCTGTTTAGGTATTGGAAGTCATTGGAGTGCAAATATTGAAAATTCGCGAACTACTGGCGTACATAGGAACTGCGCAATGCATACTTGCAAAATAGTCATTTTAGAATTTTTCACCAAATTTTCAACATAGCCATTTTAAGACCTCTGCTCATGCACAGTGTCACTGTGATTTTCTTAATGTCCTTACATTGAGTTACTTTTTCGACTGCGCCATTGTCTATGCATGGCTGAAACATGTTTGGGCAGGATGTGAAAATGACAGCTGTACTGCTCATGAGGAGGTGTAGTAAAATGGAATGTTGAAAATCTGGAGTAAAATATTGAAAATTCGCAAACTACGCAGGCATGCGAGAACTGCTCAATGCACGCTTGTAAAACAGTCATTTTTTAGGATTTTTTCACAAATTTTCAACATAGCCATTTTAAGACCTCTGCTAATGAACAGTGTCACCAGGATTTTCTTAATGTGTCCCATACATTGAGTTCACACATGACTGTGCCATTTTACTACATGGTGAACACATTTTGGACAGGATGAAAAAATGACAGCTGTACTGCTCATAAGGAGGTGTGGTAAAATGGCAATGTTAAAATCTGGAGTGAAAATACTGAAAATTCGCGAACTTATGAGCCTCTGCGTAGGAACTAGCACCATGCCGCTCGTAAAACAATAATTTTTGGAATTTTGGCCAAATTTTCAACATGGGGTTTTGGGAACCCTTCTCATGAATGATTCACTGTCATGGCATTATTCAGGCCCAAAGGTGATTTAGCACAGTGACTGCGCGGTGACTGAGAAATCACCCTCGAACCTGAATAACACCATGACAGTGATATCATTCATGAGAAGGGCCCAAAAACCCATGTTGAAAATTTGATGCAAAAATTCCAAAAATAACTGAGATATGCATAAGTTGAAAACCCCCTATCTAGCCCATTATACAGCTTACCGGCATTTCCTCAGTTCAGGTCGGCTTTGAAGAGTGCAGACGTGTTCCCGGTCCACCGAAGATCGTCGCGCCAAGCTCCAGAGGTAAGTATGGGGTGAGTGGGGTGTGGGGAGGCTGGGTGCACAGTGGGTGGTGCGGGTTGTGGGAGGGGCTGGGAGAAGCACCGTGGGACCATTTTGCTTTACAGGTGGAAAAAAAAAAGACTACGTGGGACATTTGCCACGCTGGGTGGGCTCCCAGCATGGCAGAAGGATGGCTTAGGGGGTGTGGAGCCAACGGGGATTGGCACCCCGCTGGCAGACGACATGGGACGCTTGCCATGATGGGGTGGGCCCCAGTGGCAGCAAAGATTGGCACCAGATTGCTGGTAGTTGTGTATGACAGCTGTGGTTTTCTTGAAGAGAAGACCATCAAGGTCATACACATAAGCACCACGCCTGATTGGTGCAGGACTGCTACCTGCTCAATGGAGCAGGGGATTGCAGAGGAGGAGCACACCTCCAAAGTGTCCCATTCTTCCACATGCCCTTGCACATGAGCGCAAGTGAACGAAAAGGCTATTGGCAAATTACATTTTTCCATTGTGTATCTTAGAAATCTCCAAGAAACTCTGACAAATGCTTTCTGGGCATCCATACTTAAAAGAATGGAGGGTTTCTTCCCTTTCGAATTTCTGCTAATAAATATATTGTTCATTTAACATTATCTGCTGTTTGGCATTTTATGATAAACCCTGCTTGGTCTTTATTTATAATATGGGGTAATATACTTTCTAGTCTTTTAACCATAATGGCTGGGAAGTACTTATAATCCTGATTTAAAACTGAAATAGGGCAATATCATTCACAGTTCATTGGGTCTTTATCTGGTTTAAGTATTGAGGATTTGTTCGCATATTGCCAGCTGTTTGGAATAGGTGAATTGTCATCTTGTATAGCATTAAATAGCTTAGTTAGTGTTGGGAGTAGAGTTTTCTTGAATGTTTTATAAAATTCTGCAGTGTATCCATCTGGGCCTGGGCTTTTATTTGATTTGGAGTTACTAAAGGCATTACTAATTACTTGGGAAGTTATTGGATGAATTAATATCTTACTTTGTTCCTCTGTGATTTGGGGTAATTTCATATTTGTAAAAAACTTTTGTATTTTTCTTCTTCTGGTACTTGTTGCTGATAATATAATTTTGAGTAGAATGTTTTGAAGCCCTCTAATAAATCTTTTGTTTTATTAAGTATTTTGCTTGTGTTGGGTGTTTTATTTTAGTTATTGTTGATACTGCCTGTTGTTTTCTTAATCTATAAGCTGGTATTTTAGCTGCCTACTTGCCCTTCATAGTATATTTGTTTCACATACATCAAGGCTTGTTCAGTTTTTGATTTAGTATATCTTGTAGTTTTGTCTTTACTTGATTAATCTGTGTAATTGTATCTCTTTCCTCTGCAAGCACTTATTGTAATCGTTCTAGTTCCAATTCCAACTCTTTTTGTTTCCTAACTCTCATTTTCTTTTGGTGGGTTGCATATGCTATAATTTTCCCCTTAGAACTGATTTTAAGGTATCCATAATATTCCCTCCTGCACCTCTTTTATTGTGTTCTCTTGTATTATTCTGGGATCCATTGCTGCACTTTTTCTTTAAATTTTTATGTTTAATTAACATATTATTGAACCTCCACTGTTTCATTATTACTTCCTGTTCTGCTTCTAGTTCTACAGTAATAATTGCATGGTCTGATAGATAAATTGGGAAATCTTGGCCTTAAGTATTAAATCTAAAGATTCCTTCCACAAAAAAATTGTCTATATGTGAATATGTATTATGGGCCCCTGAGAAATGTGTATATCCCGTGATGTTGGGTAACAATGTCTCCCAGTATCTATTAAAGCAAGGTCTTTATAAGTCTCTTGCCATGTTTCTGTCCTCTTGTAGCTTTGGGGTAATAAGGTTTGAGCTATCCTTTACAGGTTTACAGGATTCATTAACAGATTCAGGTCTTCTCCTATTATTCATTTCCCTTGTTTAAAGGCTATAAGTTTATCAAAGACTGCTTGATATACTGTATTCTCAGATCCTGGTGGTATATACATGCTTCCCATTGTGTAAGTCTGGCATTCCCAGTTTCCTTAACCAAGCTTAACCTGCCCTGTCTATCCTGATATGATTCCAGCATTTGAAATGTCGAGGATTGTGGTATAAGTATGGCTGAATCTCTCACGCCCTCTTGTGTATGTACTAGCCACAACACTAGACATTCCATATTTTAATAATTTCTGGTGTTCATCTTTTGATAGATGTGTCTCTTGTAATAGAATAATTTGGGGATGCGTTTTCTGAGATGGGAGATTACTTTAGATCTCTTTATGGGTTACTTAACCCATTGACATTCTGGGACACCACTTTCAGGGTTTTCTTAATCTGAGACATCTAAATACTTTTGATAATGTTCCCCTATTGTCATTCTCTTATATGTATTGCATTGCCTCTCTTCTATGTTGTTTGCACCCTGAGTATACTCAACTCTTGCTTTCTTTTTTTGTTTCATATCTCATCCATTTAAATTCTCCGATGATTCTGTATCCTCTCCTTTTTCCTTCCCCTCCCAAATAATTAACTCTCCTCCCTGACTATAACCTATATACATTCTGACTTCCAATGTCAGATTCTTCCCTGACAAGGATGGAAAAATCCATCTAATGTGGGCTATTTGCCTTACTCTGTAGGCCTGCCCTGAGGTTGTACATATCCCCATAATGACAACCTATATTAAATTGGGTCTTAACTGGGTTTCCTATCTGGCTATCTGGTCCCGTTATAGAAATTTCTAAACAATAAGTGTAATTTCCAACGTAAAATATGAAAAAATAGGATAGTTAATACAAGTGCCCAGCTCTGGTTGCTTCATCACCTTTCTCTCCCCTCAACATAATTCTCGGGTAGTCCATCTTCTTTATTCAGTTAGTCAATGTCCTTTACTTTTAATTATCCAGATTATCAGATTTCTTTTCCTCTTTATTGTTCTTGTCAGTTCTATCCAATATTGTTTTGATTATTTCTATTTTCTTGATTTCCTCCGTTTCATCCATTCTGTTAGAAAATCCCTTGATCCTCAGCTTTAAGCAGAGCTCCCTCTGGTGGATTTTATTTTGCTATATGCCTTGAGCTCCCACTAGGAGGCCCTTGGCCTTGCATCCAGCCCATTATTCGAGTTCAGTGCCCCCCATCTTGACGTTCGGTCCCTGAAGAGCCTTACAGGCCTCAGTCCAGATGTCCGCCCCCCGGATTCCACTAAAAATCCCCAGTTTAGCTGATCCTGTCTTGTTATCCACCCTTCACAGGTGGACCATGACACAGAAGAACCATGACTGGGATGTTAACATACCAGGGTACACAACCTACAGGAGAGACAGGGAGGCAGAAGGGGAGTAGCTCTCTCTGTAAGGGAAGGGATAAAGCAACTGAACAAAAGAGTAAACAGGGAGGAGAGGAGGCACTGTGGGTCACCTTAGAGACTGGAAATGGCACCACAATCCACACAGGGGTTGTATACAGACCCCCAGGTCAGGGGAGGTACTGGACAAGGATATGATAGAAGACATACTTAGGATGGCAGAGAAAGGGAGATACTGTTGGTGGGGACCTTAATATGCCAGTTGTTAACTGGAGCACCTTTACTGCAGCCACATCCAAAGCAGGGCCATTCTTGATGCCCTTCAGGTGGCATGCCTCAGACAGCTAGTTTTGGAACCTACTGATGAGGGAGCAATCTTAGGCCTTGTACTCTCAAATGGGGACAGTGGAGAGGATCTCAGGTCTAGATGTGGGTAGCCATTTGGGAACAAGTGACCACCAAACAGTGTGGTTCATGATAAACTCAGCTACACAGTCAAGCCATACAAAGTGAGGGGGCTCTGGATTTCAGGAGGGTTGACTTTGGCAAGATGGAAGAGTGCCATAGAAAAGCACTAGCAAACAGGCTAGAAGGAGGGTGGAGCAACAATGGGGAAATATCAAAACTGCCATCACAGAGGCAACAAGCCTTTGTGTGAAGCAAATAAACAAATCATAGAAACATAGAAACATAGAAGTTGGCAGATAAGGACCACAAGGCCCATCCAGTCTGCCAATTTGTTTTTCTACCTTATAAATGTGCCATCAGCCTTTTGCTCTGTTAGTGGCCTATCTATTCGTAATCATTTGTATTGCCCCCTTATGCCTATCCCATGCCTCTTTGAAGCCCTGCACTGTATTCATAGCCACCACTTCTTGTGGTAAGCCATTCCATGCATCCACCACTCTTTCTGTGAAAAGAATTTCCTCACATTCCCCCTTAATCGGCCCCTCTAATCTCATGCTGTGTCCTCTTGTCCTGCTATTTTTCTTATATTTAAACATGTTAGACTCTTTTCACCTTGTTAATGCCCTTAAGGTGTTTGAATGCCTCGATCATATTACCTCTCTCCCTCCTTTGCTCAAGGGTATACATATTGAGCTCTGTTAATCTGTCCTCATATATCTTCTGATGCAGTCCCTGCACCATTTTGGTTTCCTTCTCTGGACTGCCTCAATTTGGTTAATGTCCTTGTGAAGGTGTGGCCTCAATACTGCACACAGTACTCCAGATGGGGCTAACCAGTGTCTTGTAAAGAGGATTATTACCTCCCTCTTACGACTTGTGATACCCTACTAATATACCCTAACATCCCCCTAGCCTTACCTACTGCTTTAGAGGTCTGCTTGGATGATTTCAGGTCATCAGTGATGATGATGATGCCCAAGCCTCTTTCTTCCTTTGTGACTGCTAGCAACTCCCTCCCAGCCTATAGGTGGCTTCGGGTTTCTCTTCCCTATGTACTGATTTTGCACTTCTTTGCATTAAATCCCAGTTGCCACTCTTCTGACCATTTTGCTAGTTTATCCAGATCTCTTCTCATTCTGTCCACCCCATCTGGATCATCTACTCTGTTGCAGATCTTGATGTCATCTGCAAACAGACAAGCCTTACCCTCTAGTCCATCTGCAAGGTCACTAATGAAGATGTTGAAGAGGACTAGCCCAGGACTGATCCCTAGGAGTACCCCACTTGTGACTTGCATCTCTTCTGACTGTATACCATTTACTACCCTCTCTGTTTTCTGCCCGTCAACCAGTTTGCCACCCAGTTGACCAACTTCTGACCCACCCCAAGCCTACCCAGCTTATTTATCAATCTTCTATGTGGAACAGTGTCAAAAGCTTTGCTGAAGTCAAGGTAGGAGACATCAACTGCTCCCCTTGGTCCACCACTCTGGTTACCCAGTCAAGAAATCTATGAGATTAGTTTGACAGGACCTTCCTTTGTAAACCCATGCTGTCTTGGATCCTGTGCCCCTATAGTTTCCAGGTGTTGCACTATCCTTTCCTTAAGGAGTGCCTCCATAATCTTGCCCACTACTGAGGTAAGACTGACTGGTCTGTAGTTTTCCGCCTCCTCCTTGCTACCACTCTGTGGAGCAGGATCACATGAGCCCTTCTCCAGTCTTCTGGGACCTCTTCTGTGCTCAGAGACTCACTAAACAGTTCTGCTAATGGCTCTGCTAGTTCCACCTTTAGCTCCTTAAGTACCCTGGGATGTATGCCATCAGGTCCATTGCCTTATCCACCCTGAGCTTAGCAAGCTCTTGTAGGACCTTTTCTTTTGTGAAGGGAGTAGTGCGCTCCTCCCTCCCCATGTCCATGATGCTTCTCTTCAGTAAATACTGAGCAAAGTATATATTTAGGATAGATGCCTTTACAGGGTCCTCCTCCTCATATGCTCCCTTTCTCCATTAAACAGCAATACCCCTCTGGACTTTCTCCTTTCACTAATGTATCTATAGAAAGTCGTGTCACCTTCTTTACTGTTCATGCTAGTGTTTCCTCAGTTTGGGACTTTGCCTGCCTTACTGCCTTCCTGCTTCCCTTAGGGCAGTTTGGTATGCCTCCTATCTTCATCACGCTGTGTTCCTTATATTTCCTGAAGGCCAGCCTTTTGGCTCTGACCTTTCTGCTACTGCATTTGAGAACCAAAGTGGTTTCCTTCTTCTTTGTACTTCCTTTTCTGTCTAACACAATGGGATGTTGCTTCAAGTATTGCATCCTTAATGCTTGCCCACTTTGCCTGTACCCCTTACCTGTGTTTCTTTTTGCCAGGGCTAGCTTAACTCTGTTGGCCATCTTATCAAAGTCAGCTCCTCTGAAGTCCTATATTTTTGCCATAGAATGGGATGTTTAGATGTAGTAGCCAAATTGAACCATACCATGTGATGGTCACTGGCCCCAGGTGACCTTCTACCTGGAGATCTGTGATCCTTTCCTTGTTAGTCAGCACTAGATCTAGGATAGCCCTGTCTCTTGTGGGTTGCTGTACCAGTTGTTTGAGGCCTCCCCTGCAGGAATCCACTATGTGTCCAGTTCTGGCAGATGTTCCTGCTGGTATTGACCAATCTGTATCCGGCATGTTGAAGTCTCCCATTATCAGAACCTCCCTTTAGCTGTCATGTTTTTGTATATCTTCTAACAGTAATGTGTCTATGTCCTCCCCTGGTCTGGGGCCTGTAGACAACCCCAGTTCTTATGGCTGTCCGATTTCCTGTTTCCAGGGTGACCCACAGTTCTTCTGGCTCCTTATGTGTACTCTGAATTTCTGTAGCTTTGATATTTTCATTGACATACAGGCCCTCCTCCCCCTTTTGCACACTGTGGTCTCTTCTGAACAATCAAAGCTAGGTACTGAAGTCTCCCAGTGCAGGTTACTGGTAAACACGTCTCACTAGTTGCTACAATGTCCAGTTTAGCCTCTGACATTATTGCCTGCAGGTCTGGGATCTTATTTCCCAGGCTGTGAGCATTTGTACGTGATTTTCCATTGGCCATATTTGGTGTGTTAGTTGTTGGGTGAGGTTTGGCATTACCCTGTGCGCCGTATGGGAGACAAACCTTTTTCTTACCTGTAATGCAAATGAACTGCAAACATGCTGGATCCCTGTTTGACCACTAGCTGAGGGGAGGGATGTTCTTCCCATTCGACGTATGGGTGCTGCACCTCTCCCCATTTGCTAGTTTAAATATTCTGCAAAGACGTCAAACTTCTGCCCCAATGCACTGACTCCTCCTTAGTCAGATGCAGTCCATCAAATTTAAAGAACTTTCACTCCCAGAACTGTTGCCAGTTCCTACAAATCTGTGTCCTTTTCCTGGCACTAGCCCTTGAGCCACGTGTTTAGCTCCCTATCTCCACTTCTCTGACCTTCTGTCCATCTGCTCCCTCTCCCAGACTGGCAGGATCTCAGAGAAGGAGATATGAATGAAATAGATGATAGTTTGTCACCCAGCCTGGTCAGGTGTTGCTTGGTCTCCACAACTGACCGGCTGGCGAGATCGATAGTCCCTATGTGTACTAGGACATCAGTGTTTTCTCCTGCTTTGTGAACAATTTTAGCAATGCTGTCAGTGTCTCTCCATGCTGATGTACCTGGGAGACATCTGACCATTACCCTGGCTGGAGATGGGTATCAACTCCCGAATCATGGAGTCTCCTATGATCAGAATTTTTTGGATTTCTTTTGCTTTCTTTGTTTTGGTTCCTGATTTGGGTGAGTTTTGTTGTGCTAGCTCTGTGCTGCAGTGTCCTGTCTCAGAGTGTCTTCTGCCTCTTTGATTTCAGAGACAGAGGCAGATACCTGTTTGTAGTGTTTATATGGTTTTGGGAGGTAATATGTTGGAGAGCAGAGAGTGATGGGGCACCTGATTTTCCTCCTAACCACCTGCCAACCTCCTGGACCAACTACCCTCTGCGGTCAAGGTTTTTCTGTTGGATGCTGGGGAAATGGCAGGTGGTTCTTATAATGTATTTCTCTTGAATATGAAATTTGAGGCATGCAATCTCTGCCCATGCTGCCTGGAGCTCAGCCCTAAGATCTCCAAAGGCCCAGCATGTAGGACAGTGCCTTAATCCTGTAAGACTGTCCTTCTGAAAATTGTTCCACAGTACCTGCAGTTAATGATATCCATTCCAGATAAGTTGCTGGGTTTATAACCTAGTCAGAGTAATTAGAAGGAAAATAAAAAGGAAAAAAATGCAAGTAATGGTTTGATTGTGTTTTGTTTAACTTGTTATAACAAGTTAAATTACTAGTGCCCTAGTAAAGAGCTCACCTTGTGGAGGCCCCACTGATCCACCTTCCTGCTCTGCCACAGGAAATGTCACAACTGTACCCTATAAAGGAGGTAGTGTGGGGTGGTTGGGGATGGGTGGTGGCTGGGCCTTCCCCGTCGTAAAAGAAGAACCACGGACGAAAGAACAAGGAGGTAAGAGCAGAAACAATCAGTCAACAACAAATGCAGTAACCTGAAAGCTTATCCTAATGTTAGACAAAACTGCAAAACCTGTAAAACACCACCTGTAATAATTTCAGAGAAGATATACACTGTAAGAAACACTTTGCTACAGAGAAAATAAAACAATTAAATGTTAGCAACAAACAGTAGCAATCCCTGTGAGTAAAAATAAAAAACAACACCACATAGTAAATCTGCTTAGCCAAAATAAGTCTTAATCCTTTCCCTTGCTCTGGTACGTTTCTCTACTCTGCCTTTCAAGCAGTCTTAGAAGGAAAGAGCTCAGGTGAAGCTAGGTGCCTTGGCCAGCAAACCAAGTCTTCTACCTCAAGATATCAACTAACCTGACTTTTTAACCCTTCTTTCTGTTGGAAATTACTGACAGTTTGCCTGCTCCACCCCACATACACACCTAATCCTTTGGAAGAGCTGTGGAGGAAAGCAATTAGCTCCTTCAATGTGAGAAGGAGACTGAAACACCTCTGAGACAACAAACCTTTTCAACAAAAAAAGAATAAAATAAAACACAGTGTCAAACAGTAATTTTGTTAGCCCAATGACAAAAAGTCACAAAATGTAAGCTCCACCTGTAATACAGTAATTTCAGAGAAGATATACCCTGTAAGAAACACTTTGCTACAGAAAAATAAAGCAGTAACAGAAGATATACCTTGCAAAAGACAATTTGAATCAGAAGATTACAGCAGTAATCTGTTAGCACACACCTGTAGGCACACCTTGTAATAATGCAGAAGAAGGTATACCAGCAACAACAATTTGAATCAGAGAAAATAAAGCAATGAAATGTTAGCAACAAACAGTAGCAATCCCTGTGAGTAAAAATAAAAAACAACACCACACCAACACCACACAGTACATCTGCTTAGCCAAAATAAGTCTTAATCCTTTTCCCTTGCTCTGGTAAGTTTCTCTACTCTGCCTTTCAAGCAGTCTTAGAAGGAAAGAGCTCAGGTGAAGCTACGTGCCTTGGCCAGCAAACCATGAAAGAAAAAGCCACTATCGTTCTCAAAAGAAGTGGCGGTGAAGGTTAGGGAGAAAAGATAGCATTTAGGAAGTATAAGAAACACAGAAGAAGCAGGACAGAGAACTGTCCAGTTAAGGCAGAAGGAAGCAGGAAGGGTAGTCAGAATAGTAAAGGCACAAACTGAGGAAAAGATAGCTAACTCAGTTAAGAAGGGGATAAAACCTTTATAGGTATATCAGGAGTGTAGAAAGACAAAGGAGGGATAGTGAGGCTGAATAGAATGGATGGTGGGTGGGCAGAGAGTGACGGTGAAAAGCAGGATACTGAATGAATACTTCTGTTCAGTATTCACAAAAGAGGAAGTGGGGAGGTGCCTAATCCAATTAACAGAAGCACTCTGGAGAGGGGGTCAGTGCCAGTCCTTTCACAGAAGAAATGGTTCTGAAAGAACTCCTAAAACTGAAGGTGGATAAAGCAATGGGGCCAGATGGAATTCCCCAGAATTCTAAAAAGAATTAAGCAGAGAACTAGTGACACCACTGACTACCCTTTATAACAAATCATGGGAGGATGGTGTGGTACCCGAGGACTGGAGGAAGGTGGATGTGATTCCCTTCACAAAAGTGGGACCAAGACAGAGGCAGGAAACTACAGACCTGTCAGTTTGACCTCTGTGGTAGGAAAAGTGATGGAATCACTTCTGAAGGAAGAATTGTTGAGTACCCTAGAGGCCAGAGGAGCACAGGACCCAAGGCAGCATGGGTTCTGGCGGGAAGATCATGTCAGATGAATCTAATTGATTTCTTTGACTGGGTCACCAAAGTAGTAGACCATGGAGGGGCTGTGGACATGGCCTACCTAGACTTTAGCAAGGCGTTTGACACAGTCCCACACAAAAGATTAGTAGTCAAATTAACCAGCTTTGGAGTGGGTCCCAGGGTGGCAGCCTGGGTAAAACACTGCTTGAACAACAGGACACAGAAGGTAATTGTAAATGGAGTCCACTCTGAAGAAAGGGTTACTAATGGGTACTGCAGGCTTCAGTACTGGGTCCAGTCCTTTTAATGTCTTTATAAGTGACATTGCAGAGGTACGGAAGGAAAAGTATGCCTCTTTGCAGATGACACAAAGATCTACAACAGGATTGATACACAAGAGGCGTGAAAGGATGAGAAGGGACTTGGCAAGGTTGGAGGAATGGTTAGAAGTATGGCAACTTGAATTCAATGCATAGAAGTGCAAAGTAATGCACCTGGGAAACAAAACCCAGGGGAAGATTACACAATGGGGAGAGGTAGTAACAACAACAAAATGGAAAGGGACCTGGGGTAATCATATCAGATGAACTTAAGGTTGGCAAGCAATGTGAGAAGGCAGTAGGGAGGGCTGGGAGGATACTGGGATGTATAGGAGAGGCATCACCAGCAGAAATCAGGAAGTTGTTATCCTCCTGTACAGACAGTTGGTGAGACCCCATCTGAAGTACTGCATCCAGTTCTGGAGACCCCATCTCGCAGGGACATAGACAGGATGGAGGCAGTTCAGAGGAGGGCAACTAAAATGGTGCAGGGTCTGCAAGAGAAGCTATCTGAGGAGAGGCTAAAGGAGCTTAAAGTTGGACCAGCATAACATTCTGTTGTGATTTGCATATGCCACCCATGATGCTTTGCATTGTGTGGGCATGTGTGATTTTGTTTTTCTTGAAACTTGGCTTCCAGCCAAATGCCCTTTGGGGCAACTCTTGCCTCAGTGTTTACGCACAGTGGTTCTTTGTCTTTTAAATAGTTTTTATTTTAATGGTTCACCACAACATATCCAAGACACACTGTCTTAGGGTAGCTGGTCCATTCCGATGGGGTGTCAAACAGGCAAGGCATACTGATGAGTCCTGGTAAGACGAAACATGTGTCTATGTCTTCTGTTAGCACCCTTTGCAAACTGTGTGAGAGGCCTTCGGCATGCAATTCTGCTTAAAGTTGACCAGCATAACATTCTGTGGTGATTTGCATATGCAGCCCATGATGCTTTGCATTGTGTGGGCATGTGTGATTTTGTATTTTCTTGAAACTTGGCTTCCCAGCCAAATGTCGTTTAGGGTAACCCTTGCCTCAGTGTTTGCGCACAGAGGTTCTTTATCTTTAAAGGAGCTTAACATGTTTACCCTTGAGGAAAGGAGAGGGAGGGGGACATGATAGAAACGTTCAAGTACCTCAGTGGAATCAACAAACTCCAAGAGGGTAGCATCTTTCAGAAAAAGCTGATGTGCAACAACAAAGGGACACAATTTGATATAGAGGGGATGGCTCAGGGGCAATGTGAGGAAACATTTTTCACAGAGAGGATGGTGGACACATGGAACAGCCTTTCTGAGGAGGTTGTGGGGTCTAAAACTGTGGGAGAATTCAAGAATGCATGGGACAGACATAAGGCAATTTTTGTGGGGTAGGAAGTAATAGGCTCTTGGTTAAATAAGATCTGCAGCTTATCCTCTATGTGGGAAAAGGGCAGACTAGGTGGGCCAAGCGGTCCTTATCTGCCATCAAAGTCTATGTTTCTATGTTCTATGTTTCTATGTTTCTCCCACCAGAGTATCCAAATTATTACCTTGTTTCTGTATCTTTCACTAGGTGCACCTGACCCTTGATTTATTCTACTTTTTTAAGAGATTTTAAATGCATATCTTAAGTAAGAAACAGTGACCAGCTCCCTCAGTCACTTCTCTTAAACTATTAAACATCCTCTAGTATTTGATTCGGGGTTCATTAGCACCATCCCATATGTGATCTCACACAGAACCATTTGGCACTCTTTAATGGAAACAATCTCCGAGAACCCCATCCAGCTTGCTGGGATCTCTTCCCCTAATGGAGATGTTTGTGTACATCCCCTGAGGGCTTAATCACCACAGGCTCAGCCTAGATCTGCCTCCCCAGTTAACCACCACAGTCTAAGCTGAGGGTCTCACCCCCTCATGGGCTGTTTCTCTATCTCACCTGGGTGCTGTGCTCTAGCTTGTCACCCTACTCATCTTAAGAGGATAATCATTATATTTTATTTGCAAATTGACCCAATAGCCTCTTTATCTCATGTAGTACTTCTTGCTGTGATTCCTTCCTGGTCTCTTTTCTTTGTTCAGTCCCAAGCTCATAGTGCATGGTTTCCCTGGTAGTTTGGTGGGCAGCTCAAATCCTCTGTCTCAGGTCCTTCATCGCACTTGCTATGTTATCATATGAGGCCTGTCCATTGGCTATTGCATTATAAGTCAGGATGGATAAAGTGTTCAAATTTCAACTGCAGCTGTCTCAAATCGGAAACAAAGGTACATATTCCTTCCTCTTTGCATTGTTACTCTCACATAGTCATTGTCGAAAAATGGTCTCTGTTTTCCTTGAATATTTTCCCCTTTGCACACGCTTCTGGAGTATTTTTTCTTTGTATGGTAACTCACTATTATGGAGCGTATGATTCCATAGCTACAGATTTGAAACTGAGTGCCCTGTGAGCCCTCTCTATTTCTAAGAGAAATTCATGTTCAAGGTCTAGTTCTTCTCTTAACAAATTCTCTGTGTAGCCCTCATGTCTCTGCCTCACTATTCTCTTGTATTCCATAAATTGTGATATCCTGGCATCTCTGTCTGCTCTCTGCATCTTCCTGTCTCTCTTCCAGGGCTTTAGTTATATCTAGAAGTGGCTATAGTTATTTGATGTGCGTGATCTCTGAGGCCTGGTCTGAGTTGTTTAGTTCCATCAATTTTACTTGATTTTGTAGATTTGATACATCTGTGCGAAAACATCATGTTCTGAGCGAAAATCATGAAAATCCTTTTGCTTTCTTGTAAGTCTGTTATTATTCTATCTAATTTGTCATTTAAGACCGAGTTCTATGTTTTTGTTTTCTTATGCTTAGGTTTCTTTCCGATGATACCGCTCTGGGCCTGCAATAATTTGAGGTCTCCGAATCCGATTTTTCAGCTTCCGATTTTTTCTTCTATTGGTAATACTCTATATCTGTTCATGGTTCCTTGTGTGTAATCAATGCCACCTGTAAGAATTTCTCCATCTACCAAGTTTTAAGCTGAATTTTGGCTTTTTATTGTTTTTGGAGAGGTCTGAGTGGAGCTCCAATCTTATGCTGCCATTTGTTCCAGAGCTGCGGAAGTCTCCTGCCTTTCACCTTTCACAACCAATGAAGTAATGAAAGTACTCCAAACCTTCAAACAAAATAGTTCACCTGGTCCAGACAGAATTCACCCCAGATTCCTAAAAGAAGTGTCTAATCAATTGTCAGGACTGCTAACATTGTTATTTAATGCATCCCTGATTGAAGGGAAGACTCTCTATGAATGGAAAGATGCAATAGTAATGCCTATTCATAAATCTGGTAGTAGGAAGGAGGTTAGGAATTTTAGACCTATTAGCTTAACTTCAGTTACAGGAAAATTGCTCGAAAGAATGATACAGCTACACATAACCTTGCATATAACACAAAATGAACATCTAGACATAACCCAGCATGGTTTCTTCCCTTGAAGATCCTGCTTAATTAATCTTCTTCACTTTTTTGAGCCTGGTAATGCCTCTTCATAAAGGTTTCCCAGTGGACATAGTCTTCTGGATTTTTCAAAAGCATTTGACACTGTGTCTCATAAAATCCTGATTGAACAATTAATTAAACTCAAACTTCATATAAATATAATTAATTGGGTTAATTCATGGCTAGACAACAGAAGACAGAGAGTGGCGATCAAGGGACACTTGTCTCCATGGGGTCAGGTTACAGTGAGGTCCCTCAAGGTTCCGTCCTGGGCCTACTCTCTTTAATATTCTAATCTCCACCAAACAGACTTTCAGGTGGACCCAATAAAACTGGAGAAGCAGGCTAAGGAAAATAAAATGATCTTTAATGAGACTAAGTGTAAAGTTATGCACCTGGGGCATAACAACCCCAGAACATCATACCAACTAAACAATATGTACCTGAAAGAAACCACAAATGAAAGAGATCTAGGTGTAATTGTTAATAAAAAGCTAACTTTGATACCCACACAAAAACAACGGTCAAGAAATGCCAAAGAATTACTGGCTATATTTTTAAAAACATTAAGAGCCACGAGCCAGAGGTGATTCTGCCTTTGTATACAAGCCTGGTTAGGCCACATCTACAATTGCTCCCCTTTCTGTGCTCCAACTACAATGGATGGTAAAAATGATAGAAGGAGTTCAGAGAAGAGTCACCAAAAGAGCAAGAAACATGCAGCATTTAAATTACAGTGTGAGGTTAAATCATCTTGGTATGTACTCGATGGCATACAGGAGATGAAGGTGAACTCTGCCTCACATACAATGCCAAGCAAAATGCATCATTGTTGGAGACAATAGGATTAATGAGGAAAATGTCACTAGAAACATTAGAACCCATAATCAAAAGTTAAAGGGTGAAGTTGCTAAGACACAAAAGAGGAAAAATTGATATACTCAAAGAATTATTTCACCATGGAATGTACTACCTAAACACATAGTTGCAAGTGAAACCATCAGTACATTTAAAAAGCTAGATGAACATATGGGTAATGTTAAACAATACTTCACTAATAGAACAAAGGTGGCGATTGTAAAGGCCATGGCTTCCTAAACTCATACTAACCTATGAACCTACAATGAAAAAGCTATAGGACTAACAACGCATTCCATCAACTGTAGAGAAAATCAAGAGACTAACAAAGCACTCTAGCATCTGACTGACAGTGCACCTAAGCATCAACTGAAGACACTATTACACAGCTATACTGCACCATAATGCTCTGCACCTCTTCAAATCCAGGCCCTGCTCCCTTTAGCACAGGATGATCTGGGCATTTAGTATTCCGCTTCATACTCGTCCTTTGAGGGGTGCCTGTGTATTGCATTGGGGCGCTACAGGGGCTGCCAATGCACGTCTAATGAAGAATGGATGTGCTATCGGCAGCCTTCAGGTCTCTGGGGAGCTTTCTTTTAGCGGACTCCAGCTGGGGTCAAGGTCGCGGCTCCATAGCACGGGTATTTCCCTCGTGGGTGAGTCGTGGAGGGTTTTTTTCTTTCTGCCCTGACTTTTCAAAGCAAGTTTTGATTTCTAAATAAGTAACTTATTGGGAATTGAATTGCTGCATATGAATTGAATTTTTACTTCAGAGGTAGTGAGAGAACCTCTGTGGTTTTAATGACTGATTGAAAGATCTTCCTATTGGCAGTGAGAGTGCCATTTGGATATTCATCTACTGGATTGCTTCTCGGGACTTGGGCCCCATGGACTTATTGATTGTGGGGCCTAAGAAATTTCTGGGATCCTTTAGAGGTACCAGCGGTTGGTGAGAGCGGTGCCGGGCTTCTTGAGGATTATATTTGGACTTCTCTTGGGAATCTGACTGCCGAAGACTTTGAAAATTTTGAATAGAAAGTGACTGTACCATTCTGTGTATTGGCATTTTTATTCGATTGTAGTTTTCTTAAATTCTTTTGAAGATTTTATTTAGAGTTTTGTTTTAGGGATTGTTTTGGGGGTTTTATTGGTGTTTGATTTGTGTGTATATGTGTTTTGAGTGTGTGTGTGTTTTGTGTTTGATTGAGTTTTATTCTGTTTTTTTTTTTCGGATTACGTAATTGGGAGGATGTGTCTGGGAATGCATGCAAACCTGGGTCGGGCCAGGATAGTGTATGGGGCATCCCAGCTGTTTGATCTTCGCCCTTTTCAGTCCTCCAGTATCAGATACTACAGCTAGGTGCTGTAGGGAGGTTGGAATTGGGAGGAGTCATAGGATTTGATTAGCTGGGTGCCCATGCACTATGGTGTGGTAGGATCAAGGTGGTGGGGTGCAGAAGGTGCCCTGGGATTAGACCAGACTTGGGGAGAGGCCCGACATGTTTAGTTCCTGTCACCAGGATTCCCACCAGACCGAGTGGGCAGGTAGCCAGTAGGGCTGCATTGTCCACTAATCCCTGAGGCGGTGCTTGCAATGCAGATCAGTCAGAAACAAGACTGCAATTATAGCGGACTTGGTTTCTCTGGCTGATCTGGCTTGCATCTGAGAACCTGGATTGGTGATGATGCTGGCCCAGTTTTAGAGGCTGCCATCCCGTCTGGGTATACTGTAGTGCACTGCCCCAGAGTGGAATGCAGGGTTGGGGATAGCCATCTGTTTTAGATCTGAGCTGGGCTTCACTGCACCCAGTGAGAACACCACATTTATTTGAGTGTGGTCATCCGTGGGGACCAGGCGCAGGTTGCTTGGTCCTCTGATTTATCGCCCTGCTGGGCGACTGGAGAATTTCCTTCAGGAAGTGGCCGATTTCATCATTGGCGAAACATTGGGACCCCAGATGTTTAGTGCTGGGGACTTCTATGTTTGGGCTGAGGATGAATCGTCTCGTCTAGGTTACAATTTCCTCCAGATGATGTCTTCCCTGGGCTTTGTGCAGGGAGTATCCTCTGCCACTCATTAGGGTGGCCACATGCTGGATTTGGTGTTCTCGCTGGGGCTTGAGATAAATGGTCTCAGTGTTGATAGGGTCATTTGGTCCGATCATTGCACGGTGAAGTTCGGTTCGGGGCCCCGGTAGCCCTCCCTGCAGAGATGGTCAGCTACACGCCCTATGAGGGGCTTATCCCTGAGGGTTTTGGCTGTGGCTGACCTATCTAGTGTGGACAATGCATGCGGGGGTGCAGTAGTGGATGCCTATAATAGGGTGCTTTCTGGTGCGCTTGACCTCCAGACTAGTCCATGTATGACCCAGGTCTTCTCACTTGAGGTCCCTTGGTTTGATGGGGTGCTCAAGGAGATGAAGACTCTGGGTTGGAGATTAGAGCACTGCTGGTGAAAGTCTGGCCTGGAGGCGGACAACTGGTTCTCGTATGCACTATGTGCATACTGGGGCAATCAACGTAAGAAGGCAGAATTTCTGTCCAGGAAGATTTCTGCTGGGAGGAACTGACCAACTGTGCTTTTTGGACTGTGGACAGGCTTCTTCATCATGCCTGTCTACAGCCGAAGGTAACTTTCGAATGCATTGCATGATGGATTTGCTCAGTTCTTCTCGGACAGGGTGTCTGCCATCAGGCAGGGGTTCTGCCAGTGGACCAGAATTTTGTCGACAGTGGCCACCATGGGCTTCTGAAGAGCACTCCATCTGTTTGGGGTGAGTTTAGACTGGTGGAGGTGGCTGAGGTCATTGAGATTGCTTCTAGACCTCGCACACCTTTGTTAACTGGACCCGCTGCCAACTCATTTCTTAATGACATGTGTTGACTCTGTTGGACTGGCGTTTGCCTTGATTATCTGTGTTCCTTGTTGGAGAGGGTCTTTCCTGATGTCTTGAAGGAGGCATTGGTGAGGTCCCTTCTGAAAAAACCATCGTTGGACCCTGACATCAAGGCAAATTACCGTCCTATCTCCAATCTTCCATTTTAGGTAAGATTGTTGAGAAGGTGGTGGCGCTTCAGCATGAAGAGCATCTCGTGGCCCATAATCTTTATGAACCATTCCAGTCTGGGTTTCGTGCAAGGCATAGCATGGAAACTGCACTAGTTTGGGTGCACAATGACCTCCTAGGGCTAGAGATCGAGGGAGGGACAATTCTTGTTCTCTCGATCTCTCCTCAGCATTTGACACGGTGGACCATCGAGTGTTACTTGACTGCCTAAGGGAATTCTGTGGACTTGCCGCTCTGTCATCTGCTGGTTTGAGTCTTTTTATCCAACAGGAGGCAGAGGGTAGTGATGGGAATTTCTCCTCCTCCTGACCACCTATTGTGCGGAGTTCCCAAGGGTTCGGTCTTGTCACCGATGTTATTTGCCATGTACATGCTACCCCTGGGAGAGCTCATTAGGAAGTACAGCTTGGTTTTCACTGCTATGCTGATGACACCCAGCTGTACTTTTCCTTGCCCTGGAACCTTCTTGTGCAGTAGAAGTGCTTAACAGCTGCCTTGTTGAAATCAATGACTGGATGGCCTCCAGTTGGTTGCGACTTAACCCCAGTAAGACAGAGGTACTGGTGGTGGAGTCGAACAGAGGATGTGATAGGTTGGCCTCTGGTGCAGAGACAGGACTTTGCCTTGGCTCTGTACCATTGAAGGCCTCCTCTAGGGTGCATGATCTGGTGTTATTCTTGACAGCGGTTTGACACTTGAATTTCAGGTGTCTTCCGTTATGCGATGCTAGTTTTATCATCTGAGGAATATCAACAGGATCAAGCCCTTAGTTCCGCCTCTAGACCTCCCCACTTTGGTACATGCCTTTGTGACATCCAGGCTTGACTACTGTAATGCACTCTATCTCGGGTCTCTGGGGTATCCTGCGCTGACTGCAGTTGGTGCAGAAATGTGGTGAGGTTGTTGACAGGACAATCTAAATACTGTCACATTACCCGGTGCTACGTCATCTGCACTGGCTGCCGGTTAGGTGGATGGTCCTCTTTAAGGTGGGTTTGCTCACCTTTAAGGCCCTACACGGCCTGGACCCTGGCTACCTGAATGACCTTCTACACGTGCTGTCTCGGTCCGCTCCTCATGCTCCTCTTCTCGGGCCTCTTGCGATTCCAGGACGAGGTTAAGAACTGCAGACGACAGAGCATTTAGTGTCGCCTCCCTTCCTGTAAAATTCACTTCCTATAGTTGTTAGGGAGGCCGATCTGTTGAGGTTTTTAAAGGCCCGACTAAAGACATTTTATTCGATCAGGCATTCCTGACTATGTTTTATCATTTATATTGTTTAATTTTTAATAATGAAACAAATTGTGTAGTAAAATAAGGTTTCAATTGTTTGGAGTTGTATATTTTATTGATTGTATTGTGTTGTGTTGTTTTATTTGATTAATGTATGGCGCCTAGAGCCTCGGGATGGGCGTCCTTTTAAATAAATTTGCCTTGCCTTGCCTTGCCATGAGTCAAAGGGTCAACAAGCTTCTATGTAGGTATGTTTTATGATTGACATGAGAACTGAAGTTGCAAATGAGTGCTTGTGCACATTGTTTGTACTTTGACTTATACTCCTCCTGTCCCTACTATGGGGCACTACCCTGCCATAAAAGCACAGAAACCATCAAGAAAGGGTTCCAAACCTTATAGGTGTCATAGGGACCAGATCACTGAGACCAGAGGTACCTTAGGGAAAAGGCCCAACCCCAAGGAAAGAGAGGCATTGCAGATGGAGGGCGGAAGATGGTGGTAACAAAACTTCTGAGCATCCTAGGGATGATTGGTTATGCATGGTTTAAGAACTGCTGGGGGACATGTCAAGTGTTGTCTGCTGCTCCTCGAACTACAGGCAGACCCATCAAAATAAAAAGGTCATTGGGTTGCTGTGTAGGTATGGTTTAGGAATGACATGAGGGCTGAAGTTGTATGTTAATGCTTATGCAACTTGTTTGTACTTGGCTTATGCTGTCTCTCTGTCCCTACTTTAGGGACTACCCCCCACACACACACACACACTCTCAGAGTGCCATAAAGACCCAGAAACCCTCAAGACAGGGTTACAAACCCTCAAGGTCCCCAACACCAAAGGAACCTTAGAGGAGAAGGCCCAAAGCAACAACAGTGATAGCTGAACACATCCTTGCCAAGGAAATGAGAGACATAGCCAGAACAAGGAAGACTGAAAACAAGGACAACTACCATCCAGTTCCGACTCTCAGTGGAGCTAAACTATTATGACCTTTAGCATGGAGAACAGGAAACCCTCTTGTGGAGGAAATCTCTGGGGAACCAAGGCCTAGGTCACCTTCCCCAGGCTAGGGGCAATATTGGTGATGGTTCTGATGCTGCTATCCGAATACCCAATCCAGGAGAATTGCTTAGAGGCAGGGTTCTCAGCTTATCACTCTAACTGGATAACACTAGTTGCTGCCCAGTGTTTGGACAAAGCTGAAGAGGCCAATCCAATCTTGAAGAGGAACCACACTCACAAAGCATGATTCAGGATAGTAGCATTGTCCATGCTCATTGATTGACAGCTCAGTTAGCTGTCAGTCATTTAGCATGTACATTGCAGATGGACTGGAGGGTAAGGCTTGTCTGTTTGCAGATGACACCAAGATCTGCAACACAGTAGATGATCCAGATGGGGTGGGCAGAATGAGAAGATATCTGGATAAACTAGCAAAATGGTTGGAAGAGTGGCAACTGGGATTTAATGCAAAGAAGTGCAAGATCATGCACGAGGGAAGAGAAACCCTGAAGCTATCTATAGGCTGGGAGGGAAGTTGCTGGCAGTCACAAAGGAAGAAAGAGACTTGGGCATCATCATCACCGATGACCTGAAATCATCCAATCAAACCTCTAAAGCAGTAGGTAAGGCTAGGGGATGTTAAGGTGTATTAGTAGGGGTATCATAAGTCATAGAGGGAGGTAATCCCTCTTTACAAGACACTGGTTAGCCTCCATCTGGAGTACTGAATGCAGTACTGGAGGCCACACCTTCACAAGGACATTAACAAATTGAGGCAGTCCAGAGAAGAGCAACCAAAATGGTGCAGGGACTGCATCAGAAGACATATGAGGACAGATTAACGGAGCTCAATATGTATACCCTAGAGCAAAGGAGGGAGAGAGTGATATAGATTGAAACATTCAAACACCTTAAGGGCATTAACAAGGTGAAAGAGTCTAACATGTTTAAATATAAGAAAAATAGCAGGACAAGAGGACACACATGAGATTAGAGGAGGCCGATTAAGGGGTAATGTGAGGAAGTTCTTTTCACAGAAAGGGTAGTGGATGCATGGAACAGCCTACCTCAGGAAATTGTGGCTATGAATACAGTGCAGGGCTTCAGACAGGCATGGGATAGGCATAAGGAGCAATACAGATGAGTATGAATAGATAGGCCACTGACAGAGCAAAGGTCGATGGCACATTTATAAGGTAGAAAAGAAATGGGCAGACTGGATGGGCCTTCACGGTCCTTATCTGCCATCAACTTATATATTTCTATTGTAACCCCTGTTACCCGGGTTACTAGAATCCCAGTAAGACCTAGTGGTAGGCAGGAAGGCAGCTTGTGAAACTCCAGTTAAATGGATTTCACACTGTCTCACTCTGTTCTCAGACTCAGCTGAGACTGAGGAATGACATCATTTTAGAACTGTCGCAGCTGCATAAGCCACACTGGAATGTTGCAGTTGGAGGTTAGAGTAGAATGTTGGGGAATTTGAAGCCAGTCTGTGTGCAGTCTTAGGAAGATACTGTAGTGCAGTGGAGTGTGTGCAGACTCTCAGAGCTTTAAGCCTGTTTAAGAGCTACTTTTGAAGGTGTGTGTTTCCACCTGAAGAGGAACACAGGAACTGGTAATTGAGGTGGTGGAGACCGCTTTCAATGGTTCAGTAGTCCCATCCCTGAGGAATGGGGGAAGGTGTTAGCCTGTTTTCCAGGGGCAAACCCTCTGGGTCCGGCTGAGTGAAAGACACTGCCTGTTCAAGTTGTGCTGTGGCATCAGAAGCTCTGAGAGGAAGACTCCTTGTGGAGAAACGCCTGTGGGCACCTGCAACCAAAGGGTGAGTTCGCTCTGAAAAAGGGCCAAGTGTTTTCACCTGAACAGAAGGAAACTAAAGGGACTGTTACTGTGGGGTCAGGAAAAGACAGCCAAGTACAGTTGGAAGATGTGGGATTGACTGCTTAACCCAGTGGGGGGTCTAGGTAATGGACAAAGCCACATATACAGTAAGTCCAGCACAAATGGGAAGCAATGCAAGTAGATGGAATGTGAAATACATTTAGCAAGAATCTACACTACAAAGTTTTAAAGGATGAGGTGTTTCTGTCCAGAGAAATGGCCGGTATGAAATGTGGAGACCCACCCCCATCAGTAGTAACAAATTCACCTCCTACGGATTTGTTCTGAGACACCTTCTGCTTTCTCTCAGGTACTGCCAGTGCCTGAGGAAAGTACCCAGACGCTGGATTGAAAGGAAGATTCTCTGGATGGAGCCAAGGTGCTTCTAGGTGGTTTAGGGAGCCACCAGAAAATGTTTCCATGAAGTATGGAAGGTGTCCAAGTGGCTGGCAAGGGAGCCGAGCTAGGAAAACCCAGAGCAGTGTACAAGTTTGGGCTGTGTAACCCAAAGCAGCTGCAAAGTCCAGTCTGCATGCCCAGTGTGTTGTAGAGCCTGAGGGTAAAGCGATGATTTATGTGTTCTGGTCTCCTTTAATCTGCATTACCAGGAGTGTAGCCCCATGGGGTCCATCTATGCTTTGTTTATTCTGTTTGGATGAGAATAAAAGCCACACTTTGGAATCCAACTTCTGGTATTGGAAATTACAGTTATTGCTTCCTGTGTTTGGAGTTACTTGGGTGCCCCTGTGCAGAGTAGCCAAACCTAGCCTTTGTGCCGAGTGACCTATTCCTACCCGAACCCAGCCCACCTGGTATTGCTGTCAGATACAAATGGCATACCAGCCTGGGGTTACACTATTTCTATGTTATGTTACTTTATATAGCACATGCTTGGTGACAGCTCAGTCGGCAGCTGGCCATGATGGAGAGAGGAGGAGCAGTCAATGCGGCTGTGACTGGGATAGAGGAAGTGGGATGGTGGGGTACTACCTGCCAGAGGGGGTCCACTATACCAGCAGGAAAATGGTTAAATTAACTATACAAGGGATCAGGGATAGGGAGGGGTCTCACATCACTAGGGAAATGTTTCACTGACTCTACAGGGATTGGGATGGGGATTGCACTGGACAGCAGGGACACTTTTAAATGTCAGGCGAGGGATTGGGTGGGGGAGGGACCACTAGCCACCAGGGTCTATTCTCTTTCTTGGATCAGTGATCATCGACCATTGGGGAGCCACAAGCTACCAGGGATGCATCTTTTTTTATAATCAGGTCAGCGATCAGCGATCGGGGGCACTGGCACCAGGGAGTATTCATTTATTTTTCTCAGCCCAGCGATCGGTGGGGACCACTAGCCACCAGGAATACATCTGTTTTTATATATTCAGGTCAGCAATCAGTGAGGGGGCGCCAATCAGTAACCTCTGCCAAACCACTAGGGTTGTGTGGATTTAAGGCAAGGTTTCCAGTTGGCAGTGTTCACTCCACGCAGGGGGCCCCACAAGAGGTCCTTGCACAGATTATATGCTTTATGAATTAGACAGGGCCAATATTCACATCCCGTCCCCTCATTTGCATTGTGGCCTCACACACTTTGCACCGCTAAAACCCGGTTTGTATGTGCAAACTGGACTTTTGTGAATTTCACTTCAGTCAAAACCCGGTTTGTGCACAAAGTTTTGTGAATTGGGCCTCAGATGTTTTAAAATAGATATTGTACCAAAAGCAGGAGTCTGAGGCTCACTGGAAAAATATGGTGTTAGGTGGAGGCCAGATATGTATTAGGAAGTGGCAGAGAAATTATCCTAAAGGAATTTAGTGGGTGATATGGCCAGTGGAGTGTTAAGGACTTGCCAACAGAAGAAAAATCTTAAGCCTTTTCCAAGCCAAATGAGGCTAAGTTTGGGTGACTTGTTTCAATGATGGCATGTTCTTCATCACACCTCTAATAACCACAGGGCTCTGCATTTTTCAACCAGGCTTCATACCTCTAATCATAGGTCTTAACACCCTTCCCTGCATGGTTCCAGTTATTCCATTAGCTAAAAGGAAAACTAGTCATATACTTCACCTGCAAAATTAAAGTACTGCCTTTTTTGTTCACCTGAGGTTGTTGCCTGGTATATTTGTGATTTTACACTTATAAGGCTGAAATTTCACTAGATATCATCTTCTCTAGTGCTGTTTTTGCCTGAGAAGCATAAGTTGCTTTTTCTTAGTTTCATTTCTGAGCACTTAATGGCAGCACCCGCTGCATGTTAGTTGCTGCTGATTTTGTGTTTGTTTGCCCATTCTTCACATGGTACTTTGTCCCTAAGGGTAGTTGGGAAATTACAAAAATGTCTGCAATTAAGGTAAATATACAGTATTATGAGACATAGACATACTCGTAAAAACTTGTGCTCATACTGTAATTTCTAGATTTCATAAAGGGCAAATGCATCTTCTCTCATTATTTAAATATTTAGTTATCACCAACTGACAACACTGACTTTCATTTGGAGTTCTTTGCTTAAATTAAGGCTGCCAGTGTAGCCTTGTGGTTAAGGATTGTGTCACAGAAGTTAGGGCAAGGAGACTCAGGTCTTAAATCCCTCAGATCGACGTTTTCACTGGTGTGACCTTGTGAGCAGCCCACTTAACCTCCTAGTGCTCCAGGCTACCCAGCAGAAAGAACAGAAGAAGCAAGGCAATGAAATATGAGTCATAGCTGGGTGCAGCAGGGTGAACTCAATGATTGATTCAAGTTGAGGAACAGTTCCTCAAGGGGTACAACATCAGCTTGAAGGGGTATTCAAAAGGTCAACAGGAATTCATTTTTACAGAGCAGATGTTGGAGAGGTGATTGATCTGTCCAGCAATGTGGTCAATTCTGGGACTGACAACAGCTCAATTCAAAACACAGTGGGGCACCTGGGGGAGGGGTTAGTAGGAATGAGAAGGTTTAGAACACGGGAAAGTCTCAGACAGGAAGAGTAATTCAGATTCATGCATTGTAGGGCGTCACGGAAAACACATTTTTTCTTCCTTATTGTTCTTTGTGTTTATGTTTTATGTTTTTTCATCTCAGCAGGTCATCCTGGGTAAACACTGCAAAAAATGTGCTAAGTGCTAAATTTTGGCTTTCAAACAAAAACTTGTATTATTACATAACTCGAGGTCAGTTTACAAGTGCAGTGTGAGAAACTTCCATTGTTGCTGACTATGTGAGTTGTGGGCAGACTCTGTTCCTCTGACATGTGACATGCTTAGAGCTGATGGCAATGGAATTTTTCAGATAAGTCAAACGTATAATGTGGTATCCGAGGCCCCTTCTCTGGGAAAGATTTAGCTGCAAAGTTTCCACACAGTTCTTTCTCCTGAGGTCATGCAATGGGCTGCAAGCCACAGGTCAAGTGTCTTTATTTTCTGTGCATTGTCACATGATAAAGAGTGCTGATATCAAGGACGTAATTTGTAACAGTATTATGCCCAAGGCCATTGCCTGCCTGTAGTTCATAATAACTGACGTGGCCTTTACATAACTTAAGTGTACAATAGCTTTTATTATAGAGTGCCTACGTTGTTTGGGGTGTATTAAATATATCTTGTACTGAAAATCTCAGCTGCACTTTCACTAAAAAGGATGAACGTCATGGATCCCTTAATCAATGGGGTTCTCCTTTGTCAAAGTACCTGTAGTATGTTAGAAGAATGGCCAGGTCAATGTTATCAATGTATTCTGAAATTAAATTCCTGGGATACTTTTTTTGGCAAGGAGAAGCATTTAAGATTAAGTCATTGACGAATTTCACTATAGACTGACGTCAAGTATGCAGTAGGAAGTAAATAGTAAATTGCTTTCCACTTGGCAACCAGTTCAAACTCAAGACATGTAAATAGGATTAAGTAAGGTAAGTGATAAGCAAAACCTGTTACTGTACAGTAGGTCTTTCACACTGTATGTTTGTTAGATCCCAAAGCATGGTATGCAGAAGCTAAACAGTGCTGTCAAATGGTGTTCAAACGGAAATATGAAGTGCACCACTAGCCTGTTAAGGTATGCCACAAGTGCAACTAGAACCACAGGATTGTTCCTGAAAATAAGATATGTGCTCAGCAATCCCAGTCCTGTTTGAGAATTAATCAGTTTGAGTTTGGAAAAAATCATTAAGTAAGCTACAAGACATGATAGGGAACTTAACTGTGGTGAGATAATTGCACACTTTAGGTGTGCTGTTGGGCATGTGTACAGCCGAAAGCCATGAAATACACCTGAGAAGTATTAATGTCTCAGCACAATTACACACCCTGGAGGTGTCTTATTGTGCTTATAAAATGGATTTAAAATATGTCTGATTGAAAATGAAGAAAATAGAAATTATTTTAAAATTACAAAAATGAAAATATTTCATTGAAGTGTGTCTCCATCTGAACATGGAAGACAAAAGATAGTCCGTATGTTGGTAACTGGGAATGGGGATAGCTAAAATCAATAAAAGACCATGAAAACCCTGTGTGGAAGCTGAGTAGATAGTGTATCAGTTGGGGAACTGCTTTCATGCTGGTGACCCAGGTTGCTGCTTCATGCCTGGGTCATTGCTGCAGTCCAGCAGGAGACTATTAAGGTAACCAACAGATGCCCCAGCCTGCAGGGAGGAAGGTAGTATTGACCGACCCATGGCTGGGGAATGCATGAGCAGGATGCACCAAGCATGCAAAGGCAGAATTGTTCCTGCATCAGCATGACTCAGTGTGTACATGCTTGGGAGCTCTGGCTGACATTTCTCAGAGGGGAGGAAAGTAGAAAAATGCAAGCGCCACCAGGATGAAGAAGATTTCAGCACACTTAGGCCCTGCACCCACCATACAGACCTGTGGCTCATTGTGCTCCAGCTGGGAGGTAGGGAATTCTACCACCCTACCAGCCAATGCCATAGGAAGGTAACTGATGGGAATGCCTGGGACCATAGTGGTGGGAAACAGGACTGAGCAGTCATGAGTAAAGCCTGAGGGAAGGCAACTGGCTCCAGGAGTATGAATTCTGGATTGAAACAACAACAAAAACTCTAGGTGGCACATCATTTTTACGCTTTTATGCACTTGCGCACCAAATGTTTTGCTACAATGTAAGGATTTCAGGAGTGTGTCACTGCCGAGCCCATTGCAGTTGAAAATAATAGAAGCTCAGAGTTCACACCAATGACCACCCAGTGTGGTCATGACACCACTCACTGCTTGCAGGTTGGCTATGGCTGTACTTGAAAAGAACCAAGCCTCTCCAATCTCAGAGGACTTCAGTCCTTTGCATGAAGCTGGCCAGTCAGCAAGCAGCTGATCGGCTATGTCAACATCAGCACCCTATCTTTGTTGCTGTCAGTCCCTTGCGGACCACTGTACCTGAGTTCAGCTAAATATGCTTTTAGGTACTAGAAAGACGCTGAACTCAGCAACCTAGTTAGTTTTGAAATTAGGTTAGGCACTTTATCTCATGTTGTTAGTGGAGTGATGATACCGGGCATGCACGATGCATATTTATATGAATATGTGCATGCCCAGTATCAGGGCTCCCCATTCGGAACATGATTAAAGTACTTTCCAGCTCTCTATTTCAAAAAGTAACTAGCTTCCTGAGTTTGGCTTACTTTCATTACCCAAAACATATTTAGCTGAACTCAGGTACTGTGGTCCCTGCACGAGAATGGGGACTAAACAAGGGACTGACAGGGCCTTTAACATAATTGGAGCAGGGTGTCCACCAAGACTACCATTTCTTTCTCTCTGTCACCGCCAGGTGGCTTGCCCACCCACCCTTCCCATCTTTATAAATATTTATTTTTGTAATGTAGGTGGAGGATGCCCACCCTGCTATTGCTTCTTTCTCCTGTCCTCTAGGTGGCTCACCCTCCCTTTCCACATTTATATATATTTTATTAAATGTAAATGGAGGTGATGTCCACCCCCACTACGTTCACTTGACCTCAGTCCACCCAGATTGCCCACCCTGTTCCCCAACAAGCCCAACACTGCAGTGCCCAATCCCAGTGTCAAAATGCATCTGTAACTGTCCCTCGATGTTTTTTTAATCCTGTAAAAGAGAAACCAGCCATTGATGTCTATTGCGCCATTAGTCTCCCCACCACCTGACCTTTCCCACTCAGTATTCACCCCCACCCCAAGCCTTTACTTACCCACTGGGGTCAAACGCTGTAATCCTCTCTAGACTGTCACCTCAGACAGCTCTTCAGTCTTCAAAGCCAGACCGCAAACTGAGGAAATCAGGTATGCAGTTCAATGTATTTCAAAGGGGTTTGAACTTAATGGCATAACTTGCTCATTTTTGATATTTTTGTCCCAGATTTTAACATGTTTTTGGGACCCACATACACGGTTGCTGCATGAAATCACCTTTCGGCAGGAGCTGAAAATTTCTCCACCCTTGTTCATGAGGTGGGGGTCATAAGAAGGCTCTGTTGAAAATTTGGCATAAAATATTAAAAAACAACAATGTTATGAGCCTATGTTAAAATTTCAAACACAGGCCCATAGCTTCAATCATTTTCAATATTGTGACCCACATTTTCAGTATGGCCATTTCTTCACAGAACCTTATGAATGTGACAGCTGTAATTTTCAAATCTTGGCCAAAATGTGTTTTCATAACTGTGGGTCAGAATGATGTTTCGGTGCTGCAGAATGACATTTTGGCTGGGATTTGAAAAATTCACCTACGGGTTCATAAGGTGGTGTCATAAGAAGGTTATGCTGAAAATTTGGTGTACAAATACAGTAAAATACCCCAGTTATGAATGAACATTGCACTATTTCAGCGTTCACTCATAACTTCACTAATTTTCAATATTTTGACTCCAAAATTTCAACATAGCCATTTTTCCACACATCTCATAAACATAGTAATAGACATTGAAATGTGTTTTACACCTCTGCTGCAAAATGACATTTCGCCAATATACTATAAATAGTACACGCTATGTCTATAAGGCAAATCCTAAAATAAGTATCTTCAAACATTACAATCAAAACAAAAGAAATTGTTTAACATACATCAAACATCCAGAATTGACAAATGCTTGTTATTATAAAATGATCTCAGATTTACTGCAATTGGATTGGTTGCCAGCATTCTGAAGGCCATGTATTCAGAGCCAACCAGCTGAGTGTGCACACAGGGGCGCTACCCAAAAAAATAGGGTCCAGTCGGCTCTGGCGTCATATTCAGATGGATAGCATGATCTGAATTGACCATGCTATCCCATTTGAATATCGGCCATGGTAGCGTGGCACAACTAGTGGTCACCATGCTTTGTGCCATGCTACCTGTGCTCCAGGTCAAAAACCACCCATAGGGGTAAAGCATGGCACACACTGGTTAGCCCCACAACCTCTGTGGGTGATATTCAGCCCAAACATGCAGGTGAGCCATTGGGCATGCATAGCTTGGTCGGGGCCATTTGCATGCCCATTATGGGTTCATCTGCATGCCAGTGCATTAGACAAGTGCACCAGGACAGGTCCCCCACCCAGCACTGATCCTCACATAGGTACAAAAAGCATCCTGGTGGTCCAGCAGTTCTTCCCTAGTCCTGATCCCTCATGTAGGTACAAAAGCATCTCTGCTGGTCCAGTGGTCCTCCCCAGACCCGATCCCCTCATGTATATCTCAATAAGCATCCCTGATGGTCCAGTGCTCCCTCCACAGCCCCAATCCCTTCATGTATATCTCAATAAGCATCCCTGATGGTCTGGTAGCCACCAGGGATGCATTTTATTCAATTTCAGAGAGATCAGGGTTAGGAGGATCACTGGATCACCAGGGCACCCAGCCTGGCAGTGCATGGATGGCAACCCCATCTCGCGCATTGTTAATGGCTGGGTCAGAAACTTTGACCTGCGGCATGCTGGCAGTTATTTAAAAATTCTGAAAACTTCAATATTGTGTTGTGCTGCATATGCATGAGGGATCCTCATTTGCATAGGCGCAGGACAAAACTGGATGCACACCGCCACTGGGTTGGGGTGCTCCACCCATAGTGGCTTTAATATGACCACACCCAGGTGGCCGACTCTATTCGGTTAGCGTGGTGCAATCCATTTTGAAAGGCGCTAACCTTTGAAAATGGGGCCCTGACATGCTTACATTAATTAATTAGTAAATAAGGAATGACGGCATGGGCTATTGGAGGATTTAAATTTCTTATACAAGTTCAAAATCACAAATGCAGAGGATGATAGGTACACACCGTTCAAATAGGTTTCAAATATTTTTTAGGAGTAGGCAAGTGTAAGCCTGTAAGAGACTATTGCCATGATATGTGTTCTCCACATCCAGTCAAGTTTAAGGTTATGAACATACGAACATACAAAATGCCAGCGGAAACAGGCCTCACGGTCTATTGAGCCTGCTCACATTCATGTAGCCCCTCAATGTACAGCTGCCCCACCCTTTCCTACCCCCTTACAGTCATATCCCCTCACTCTGTCCCATCCCTCTTGAAACAGCCCACTGTCCTACAGGAAACCACCTCCTCAGGTAGAGTGTTCCACTTGCCTACCACCCGTTCAGTGAAAAAATGTCTCCTGATTTCCCACCTGAATTTTCTCCCATCCAGCCTCAGTTGATGCCCTCTTGTATCCATCCCTGTTCTGATCCGGAATATCTTTCCTGTATTAGTCTTGTTTATCCTTCAGGTACTTAAAGGTCTCGATCATATCTCCCCATCCCTTCTTTCCTCCAGGCGATACTTGTTAAGCATGTTCAGCCTTTCCTTGTAGGATCTCCCTCCAAACCCTGGATCATCTTAGTCGCTCTGCGCTGCACCCCTCCAACAATCTGATATCCTTTTCAGGAACAGGTGCCAGTACTGCATGCAGTTTTCCAGGTGTGGCCTGACCAGTGACCTGTACAGGTGAAGGATCACCTCACTACTTCTAGAGAAGATTCCTTCATTATACAGCCCAGCATCTTGCTGGTTTCATTGCTGCCTTCCTGCACTGAGATGAGTTGTTCATATTCCCATTATAATCACCCCAGGTCCTTTTCCTCCTCTGTGCTCCCCAACTGTATCCCTCCCAGGTGATACCGCCTCCTGGTTCTTAGCCCAAGTGCAGCCCTTTGCATTTCTTGGCATTGAACCCCATCTGCCATGTTTTCAACCACTCCTGTAGTTTAGTCAGGTCTCCTGCAGTCCCTCCACCCCTCAATGTCATCCACCACAGCTCCCATTTTAGTATCATCTACAAACAGACTGATCTTACACTGGGTCCCGTGTGAGATATCTGCTAAGAATATCCCAAACAGTACTGGTCCCAGTACCGATCCCAGTGGCACCCCACTTGTTACTGCTGTAGATGATAAGAGTTTCTCCACCACCACCTTGCTGCCTGCCTTCAGCCAATTAGTGATCCATTTGACCATCTTAGTACCCAGCCCTCATATTCCAGCTTCCCCTAGCCTCCCATATGGCATGGAATTGAAGGCTTGCATGAAGTCTAAGTACAGGACATCCACTGCATGGCCCTTGTCCAGTTCCCTGGTCACCAATCATAGTACTCAATCAGGTTTGTCTGGTGGATCTGCCTGAGACAAACCCATGTTGTCGCTCATCCTGGACACCACTGTCATCCAAAATGCCACCAGCCTCTCTTTAAGGATTGTCTCCATTAGCTTCCCACACGGATGTGAGGCTCACTGGCCTGTAGTTACCTAGATCATCCTTTGGGCCACCTTTGTGAATGAGCACCACAGAGGCCAACCTCCAATCCATGCATGCATCCTGTGTCCAGAAAGGTATTGAAAAGGTCAGCCAGTGGTCCTGCCAGTTCCTTGAGTACCCTAGAGTGAATGCCATCAGGTTCTGGTGCCTTGTCCACCCCTAGTATCCTCAGTCCTTCCAGTACCCTGTCCTCTGTCATTTCTGCATCTCTCCTCCCTTCCCCGCTGCCCACCCACTCTCCTTGAGGTATCTGCCCTCTTTCTGTGAATACAGAGCAGAAGTACTCATTGAGTGCCTCTTCCTGCTCTTCCCTTCTCTGCCCACCCCTGTCCTTCTTAATTCTCACTATCTGGTCCCTGTTCTTCCTTCTCTCACTAATTTATTTTTTTAATTAGTTGTTTAACCAGGAGTAGCACACTAGCTGAAAGCTTTTTACAGGAGCAACCTGGGAGCACAGGAAGTTAAATGACTTGCTCAGGGTCACAGGGTCACACAGTATGCAAGTGGAAACTGTGGGATTCAAACCCAGGTCTGGCCTGCTGGATGTCACCAGATTTGCAGCTCAGAGCCTTAAACCACTGTGCTATACTGCCTCCTAATGTATCTGAAGAAGTCCTTCTCTATACACTTAATGCCCTGTAGCCAGCCTCAGCCTCTGGATACCTTGGTGGCTCTGACTAGTCTGGTAACCTCCTTGGACTTCTTCGATACTCCTCCCTGTCATCCCCTTCCTGATCTCTTGAATCTCTGTGTTACCAGGGCTGGGTTGATGTTATATTATTTAGCACCACGGTGCCTCCATTTTATAACCCATTACCTGGGAAGCCTGGGGTTAGGGAGAAAACATACACTTCGGTATCAGGGCAAGGTTTGTACTTCTGAACAGGGGCACCTAAGTAACTCTGACACAGGAAGCAAGAACTGTGAATGTCCAAACGGGAGTGGATTCTAAAGTGGGCTTTTATTCACACACACATTAGAATACAAAGCATGATGGACTTCAAGGGCTACACTCATTGGTTGTACAGAACTATTGAGGCCAGGACACATCTTCTTCATCATCATCTCAACATCTACCCTCTGAATTTGAGCACACTGGGCCATCAGCCTGAACTGGTACTTCCACTCTCTCACAGATTCCTGGCGGCACTGTCAGCCTTGGACATTTTTCCATATGGCATGGATATTTATCTGGTGGTCCTCTACCACCCATGAGCACTTCCTAGCTCCATAAGGAAAATCTTCCTCATCAATCCCATGTCTGGGTACTTTCTCTAACACTGGGCAAGTGCCCAGAAGAAAGCTATAGGTGCCCAAACTAAATCCATAGAGGTAAATCTGATTCTCTAGGTGGGGTCTCCCACCTTTGTCCCCAAATTCATACCTGGCCATTTATTTGGAATCAACACCTTTCCTTGTGAACCTCTTGGTTTGTAGAATGCTATCTCGAAATGTATGTCACGTTTAACAATCTACAGTCTCTGGTAAATGAGTGTCCTGACTTGCAACTTTCTTTATGTGGCTATGTCCATCCCTGTAGACCCCCCACTGATCAGTTTCATTTCAAGCCATCCACGACTTAAGTACTGTACTTGGCATCCTTTCCTGACCCACAGTAGCAGCTACTTAACACAACAGTCTTGGTGAAACATAGGCTTCTGGCAGAGCAGACTCACCCAGGTTTGCAGGTGCCCACAGGCTTCTCTGGAAAACACAAACAACCTTCTGGGTGCCTCGGCACAAATCTTCTAGGCAGCTTCTCTTCCTTCAGCAGGGCCAGAGGAATTACCCCTGAAGAGCTGGTCTTGTTCCTCCCATCCCTCTCAGGGATGGGGCACTGAACAACTGGGGTATGGTTTCAACCACTCAAGCAGGTATCTTGGGGCATGGCCAAGCCGGCATCCAAAATGGCTGCTTAGTCCTGGAGCTCTGAGCCTAAACCATCAGGAATCTCCCTTTCCCCAACCCCGGACTTACTGAGATAAAAACGTGGGACTTTGAAGAGAAACAGTTATGCCACCGAAGATGTCCAAAAACAGGGATAACTACCATTTAAAAGTGCCAGCAACGGACCTAAGGATTTGGGTCTGGAGCCTCTGCTGCCACGAGGGAAAATGCTGGTAATGGGGCTGCAGCACTCAATAGGGCCTTGAAAGAAAGTGTGTATAGCCCTCAGTTCTTGGTTTTGGAAACTGTTTAATGACTTAAAATACGATCTGACTTCACCAAAATGAATGCAGGGTTTGAAAATGTATCTGCTCAACTGGCCTCTTGCAAACAACAGTAAATAGCTTGGGTGAGACACGGAACAACATTCGCCCGATTAACAGAGGTGGAAGAAAGAGTTAGTGCAAGAAGATAGATATAACCAGTGGAACCCCCAACTGCAATCAGCAATGACCGAAATAGAGAAGTTAAAAGCAATACTAGATGATCATGAGAATAGGAGAGGCTAACAAATATAAGAATAGTGGGCATGACTGAAGGAGTGGAAGGCAGATACTGTGTAACTTTTTGCCAAACACGGTTAAAGACGGTTAGATCTACCAGCGGAGTGCTCCATGGAGATACAACGGCACATAGAACTCCCGGTCGCCGCCTGCCTCAAATGAAAGGCCTCATCATATAATTGTAAAATTCTGAGATATCAAGATAGAATGATGGTTCGAATGCAGCATGAAAGGTGGGTGCCATTAGAGAAGGTTCTTAATCTGTCAGTATATTCCAAGATTTTCACGATCGGTACAAGCAGATCGGAATGCCTTTATGCCTGTGAAGAGGAGGTTGCATCAACTCGATTGGCCTTCTTCGCTTGTCTACCCTGCTCGATTGATTATACAGAGAAAGGGCACTACAACCAAGGTTCACAAATCCTGATGCGGCAATGCAGTACATCGAGCATGAATCAAACAGCAAGAAAATGCAGATGGGTGAACTTTACTCTAAACTTAAACTGTACAGATAAGTGTTTTACACTGGCAGAGCAGCTAACAAGGGATGAGGATACAGGAGGGGTTGGGGGAGTAGAGCTTGTCTCGGTCTGCTCCAAAATTCTTTTGAGGCCTATCAAGGCTGGAGCGGTGGCCTTCCCTGCTTCTCCCTGCTCTAGCTCCTGGCAGGACTGTTGGTTTTCTTTCTCGAGGTGCTTCCAGAGTGACATTACAGAGACTTATTTGATGCCGCTTGACTTTGCTTTATGTACTGGGACCAGCTTTATTTTACTTAGTTATTACATAACAGAGTGTTATATCAGTGGCTTGATCAACAAAAAACTGGGAGCTAAAGATCTATTTTGTTCTTTGCACTTGAAATGCATAGCTGGTGTGCTTTGTATTGGCAAGAGCAGCTCAAACGAGGGATGAAGATGCTGGGGGGTGTTGGGGGGGGAGCCCGGCTCTGTCTGCTCCAAACCTTTTTGAGGCCTATAAAGGCTGGAGCAGGTGGCCTTCCCATTTTCCCTAGTCATAGCTCCTGGCTAGACTATTAACTCCGAAGGGTGCCCAGGCGATTCAGAGACTTGCTGCTACTGAATTTTATTTTTATAAATTGAGACCAACAACTGTTTTTAATTTATATATACTACAGTGCAGTATCAAAACTGTTTAACAAACTAATAGGGAGCTGAAGATTTAACCTCTCATTCTCATTTCCTAACAAAGGCGGGGATGAAGGAGGAAATGGCATACTTAATCTTAACTAGTGATATGTTTTCCTTGAATATTTGGATGCAACACATGTCCTGGGGGACTCAGTTGTTTTCTTTTGTTCCATGTGTGTGAGCGGGCCTACTGCAGGAGGCCAGTAGGAATGCTGGTTATCTCCTTTTTTTTAATTGGGGTGTCACTTTTGCGACCCAGGGATGGAAGGGGAAGGGAAACACTTGGAGACTGAAAGGATATGATCAATAAGAAGACATGTATATGAGTGGTGAGGCACAGCCACCCTGATGGGCTCCTCATTCTGGAGGTTCCCTGAGGAGGACAGACCCTAAGTGTCCTCAGACTAGCCCAGCCTTACATTTTCTTAATTGATTTGGGCAGTTGGGTTGTGGGAACATGTTTCTATGGTTGGCAGATCAAGGAGGGAGCCTGGGTGGGGCCCTACTGTACCGCCGCATCTGGACTTATAGAGGGATGATGACGGTGTGCCGCAGGATAACCCACTATATTAAAGGGTTCTAATTAGATTTATACTTGGGGGAAGAGGGAACCACGTGGTGAGTGAAAGTTGAAACCACCTCACTAAATTCCTGTTAAAGGGACTTGGTTTCTATTAGATTAGATAAACGATGTTGCACAGGTCTCACTTTCTCTTTTTTCTTTTCTTTTTCTTTGAGTCTCTTTGGTCTCCTTTGAAATGCTAAAAGGGGTATCAGACTAGATGGGAGGGAGAAGGGCTATTCGTTAACTGGGAGAAAAAGTAAAAAAGGTCAAGAGTTGGGTGGTGTGGGGGACTTGATGAAGATGGAATGCAATGTAAGGGAGATCCTAAATCTGGGAATAAATATGATGCTACTGGATGGCTAGTTTAAAATGCTATCCTGGAATGTAAATGGTTTTGAAAAGAAGATGAAACAAAACGTGTATGGTCTTATATAAAGAAAAAAAAGCAGATGTTGTGATGTTACAGGAGTTACACTTAACATGTGAAGAGATTAATCTGGCAGAAAAAAAGTGGGAGGGGTACAATGGTAGCATCTCATTTCACGCCCAAGGCTAGAGGAATGTGTGTGGTTTAGACCAAGGATCAGGGTACAGATTCACACAACTCAAAGAGACAGTCAGGAAGGTATGTTATAGTAGAAAGGCTACGGTGGAGGAGGAAGTGCTAATCCTGGGGTCCTTATATGGACCTATATTCAATTGCCCAAAATTTTTTGAGCATCTAGCTATTATGCTAGCAGTGTTCCCAGACAAAATGATTATAGGGGTGATTATAACACCTATTGGGATCCTTTGCTTGACCATTCAAAACCCTGATTCAGACGTCACCCACAAAAGCGTGGTGGCCTCCGGAGGCTGTAGCAGAGGAAAGCCCTGCAGGAAGTGTGAGATTTAAACACCCAGATACAGAGAAGTTCTCTTTCTACTCTGGTGCCCATAAGGTCTATACAAGATTATCATTATTTCTGGCTTCCCTGCTTTTCCAAGACGAATAGGAGAGATAGAATATGGCCCCATTATAGTGTCAGACCATGCACCACTATATTTATAAGTGGAGAAAGAGGTAGATGAAGGAGTGCGCAATGGAGAATGGATCCCACACTATTGTTAGAACCCCAGTATGTACAACAAATGTCCAAATGATTTCAGGAATTTCTAGAAAATAATAAAGTGGAAGACACTTCAGCAAGGACCTAAGTGGGAGGCCTTGAAAGCTTTATGAGGGGGAGACTATCTCCTTATGCAGCCTTTAAAGGTAAGCAAGAGAAACGTAAGGAGAATGAACTAGAATCCAATATAATGAAGCTAGAAAGCTAGATTATGAACAGCCAGTCACTTGGGGATGTGGTGAAGCTGAAGAGTATGAAGGAGAATATAACCAATTGTGTTGTGTTTAATAGAAAGGGATATTCTAATGTCAAAAGCGGACAGTACTTCAAGGGGGACAAGTCGGGAGATGGATCTGGTTAATTAAGAAACAAAGAACAGAGAGAACCATTCTAGCAATAGAAATGAGAATGGGGAGTGTACCCTCCTGCCCAAGAGATAAATACTATTTTTAAATCCTTCTATGAAAAAGCTATATACATTAGAATTCCCACAAGGAACAAATCTGGAGAGCTTCTAGATAATATTCCTCTTCCCGCAATACCGCCCAAGTAAATGAAAAGCTGGGACAAGAGCTCACTGCAGGAAATTAAGGAGGCAATATGGGTGTCAAGATCGGAAGAGCTCGGGGCCAGTTGGCCTGCCCTTGGAATTTTATAAAAGTTTTGGGAGATTTCTGCCAACTCTTTCAGTGTATGGCAAGGAGGTTTTTGGAGGGAGGAGTTGACACCGTCTCAACAGCTAGCTATTATAACAATTTACCTAAGCCGGACAAGGATCCAAATAAATGTGGCTTACTGTCCAATCTCTTTGCTAAAGCTGACTATAAGATAACAGGAAAATATTGGCAAGGAGGCTGGAGGGGTCCTACCACAGGTTATTCATCACGATCAAGGGTTTTGTTAAGGGTAGGCAGGCAAGGCATAATTTTAGAAGGGTAATGAACATCACCTGGCAGAGGTCAAGAGGAAGAAAGATTATGGGGCCTTCTCGCAGTGGATGCGAGAAGGCCTTCGACAGGGCTCGAGTGGTCGCTATGTTTGCAGTATTAAAAAGTTTGGTTTGCACCCAGTCTTCAGGCGTTGGGTAAAATGGTTATATCAACCTCTGGGCCCAAATCCTTGCAAATAATATGATATCACCCCCTTCGCCTAGTAGAGGGACGAGACAGGGATGCCCCTTTCACCACTGATATATGTCCTGACTATTGAGGTATTGACTACAGCTATTAGACATCACTGGAAATAGAGGCTATATGTTCAATGGGAGGAGCACGTTATCTCAATCTTTGCAGATGATGTACTTCTATTTCTGGCTGACCAGTAAGAGCTATGCCTGCTTTGACTTCCTTTTAAGGAATATGGTCCTCTCTCTGGGCATAAGATCAACTGGAATAAGAGTGTGGCTCCTCTGACAGACGGTGAAGGATCCATACATACAAGCGCGCAATAGATATCCCTAGAACAGTAATTAAATACTTGGGAATACTGCTTCCACATCAGATAACAGATGTGGGACATTTAAACTACAGCCCATTAACAGCAAAAATTAAGGAACAATGTAGTAGGTAGAGTCGCCCTTGTCCTTGATGGGAAGAGTAAATTTAGTAAAATGCAAATACTACCTCAATGTCTTTATCTCTTCCAGACCCTGCCTGCTATGCCTCCACTGTGTCACCTGAAGTCTCTAGAGGGCTCTATCACCTCTTTAATCTGGGCAAATCGTAGACCTAGGATTAGGAAGGTGTTGTGGCAGCCATTTCATAGAGGTGGCTGACACTCCCCAATCTGAACTATATGCTTTAGCGGCCCAACTAACATATATTATGTACTGTCAGGAAACAGGAGGAAGAACAAGGGCCTGGGTCACTATGGAGTCACAATCAGGGTGTGTTCACCCTATGCCCTACATCTCCTCCCATTAAGCTCTCGCAGGGAGATGGTGAAAAACCTAAGAACCCATTCACCAATAATATGCTTAAGGTCTGAGGTGGCTTCATTGATGATGGGGGATAAGGGGGCATGTCACCTGAGGGATCCATTTTGGTACAGCTTGTGGAAGGATGGAAGGGCACCCCTCGGTCAAACGTGCTCTGGAGCAGTGGGAGGGAAGGTGTCTTTCTCCTATCTCACCTATTCAATAATGGGACTTTTTTAGCTTTCCTGAGTTAAGACAACTATATGATATTCACCCTCACACTACCTTATTTATGTGGTAATAAGGTCCAGGCTGCTTAAATTAACCGGGATGGGGGGACCATCTTGAACAGAACGTCTCTGGAGGAGATCTTTCAACATTAAAAAAACATCGTGTGTGAAACCACTGTCAGTACTATACAAAGCTTTACTGGGAGCACAGCCAGATAAACTACAAAAACAAAAGACAGCTGGGATAAAGACCTGGGCGTAAACATGTTAACCGGAGGATTGGAATTGGCCCTTCGAGTAGCAAGACTGTCTCAGTAAATAATAGGTTACGAATAATTAACTATAATATCGTGAATAGAATTTACCACACCCAGCTCTGGCACACAAGATTAATCCTCAGATTTCAGACCAATGTCCTAAATGTTGTGTTCAGGGATGTACGTTTTACCACTTGGTTTAGGCTTGTCCAAAGTAGGAATATACTGGAACGAGATAATCAAATCTAAATAATGTTTTGGAATGTGAGATTCAATTAGGTCCTGTGGATATTTTACTAGGTACCTAGAAATGGAGGGCCCATCAAAGCTTTGCATCCTCTGAGAAGACTAGCTCTGGTTGTGGGTAAACAGATTTTAGCTCAAAATTGGATGGCCCAGTCCATGCCTACCATCGCCCAGTGGGCAAGAGCCTCTTAAATAATATGAAGCTAGAGCATATCCAATATAAAATTTTGGAACAATTAGATAAATATGATATGATATGGTCCCCCTTGAGAGGGCATTGGGTAAGGAATGGTTTCCGCTCTTCTAGGAAACCCTCTGTTATGAGGATATTAACCTTTGTATAGATGGAAAGGGTCCTCTGGCTCTGGAACGTGTGAGAGTTATAATAAACTGAAGGGCTACCTTAGTACTCAGCTGGATAAGTGGAGGATCTCTTGGTAAAGAAAGTAACAGAAAAACCAAAATGAGATACAGTTAATATGTTTCACTGTATAAGATGGAGATATAGACGGATCATGGATTGTACCCAAACTGATGTATACATGTATTAAGATGTAAGTGATCAAGATGGCATTGCTTCTCTGACTCTGTAGAGTTCTTCTCGACCCACTGACTCTTCAATAAATAAAGTTTTAAAGAAAAAGCAGGTATCTTGTGTGTCTCTATCTAGGCGAGAACACACACCCACACAAATGTAGCTCTGTTACAGAGCTGAGGCTGCCTTCCCTCCTGCCACTAGATCTATGTGGGATTATAGTAACCCCCGGGTGACAGGGGTTACACCCACCCTCGACCAGGAAATGACTGTCCCCAGTCATTACTAACACAGCCTAGACCATCCTGCCCTCTGTGCTACCTACAGAGGGGTGGTCAGGCCCTCTCCTACCAAGTGCTAGGCACAGGAAGGCAACACTAAGGGCCCAGAGGCCATCGGCTGATCATCAGCCTCTACTCTATGGTCTTTCTATAGAACACATAGTGGCCCTGGTAGAATTGTCCAGAACTATAGCCCTCAATAGATCAGTACTAGCACCTATTGCAGGTCCAGCCACAGCCTGTCTATCACCCCTAGCCCTCTAGGGAAAACCTAACTGCAAAACCCAAATTACCCAAAAACACACAAGGGAACCTCCCCCAACCTGGGACACTTGCATCAAACTACAAGGGAGCTAATACTATACTCTATGTATTACTCCACTACTCTCTAAACCATACCTATGGAAGGAAAAGTTAAACACAACAACACTGTACTGTAAACTCTACTACTTTTAAAGCACACTAAGAACTCCATGAGCCCTCCTCCTCTTCTTGTCTTCTCTTCTAGTCTTCTTTTCCTGTCTTCTTCAGGAACACCTGCAAGAAAAAGACAAACAAACCCCTACTCTGCAAGCACAGTACTATCTAACCCCTATCATATAAACACTGAAGAATCCCAAATATAATTTTGATAGAAAAGTAGAAAAACAGTATAAACAGTAGAAAAAAATGACATTATTTACAATACACATTACATTGGGGATGGAGTGCCTTAAAGTCCCATCTAGTGACAACAGTGCCTGAAGGCAAGTCAAAAAAGTCTCTCTGGGCGAGCCGGTGAAGCACAGTTCTGGTAGAACTATAATCCTGAAGGGAGAGTCCTTGAGGACAGTTCAAACAGTCTGAAGTCTGCTAGGTGTAATGTGTACTGCAGTGTCATTAGAATAGAAAAGTCTATACTTACCAGTCCCTTGGAGAATGAAATAATCTGAAACCTGGGTCTCCGATAAAGACTCTCCTGGCAGCATTCTTCTGATACTGCTGCGAACATATTCGGAAAATGACAGGATGGCACATCTGGAAACTACTGGGGTGATGTCATCTAGGAGATGGAACCTTGGAAACAGGACAAAAGGAAAACAGCTGGTCTGAAGTCATCCGAAATCCCAGATGATGAATCAGAATACAGCTGGGTTGTTGTCCTCTCTGGATCTGATGTCATCTAGTAGGCCAGTCAATGGAATCTGGAAAGCCAGCACACTGCAAGGCTGATGAATGTGGGGCACCTGGTTCCTGGAATGCCAGACTAAGCGGAACAACATAGGTACAGCAATGGCTGGATGGCAGCACTAGCTACCACTGCTGTGCTTTCCACTTGGTAGGCATGGGCACATTCACAGGAAGTTGTCTGCACTGGGAAATAACAATCGTCAGGTGCAATAATTATTACCCCATCTGGGCTCTTAATTCACATTGTGAAAGGTTTTGTTGCCCTCTCCATCCACGATTCAGAACAGTGTCTATAAACAGTGTCCTTCCACTTTCCACTGTCTGAATTTTAATTGTAACACTCTATCTCTGACATATCTGCTTGCACCAGGATGCATGCTTTGTGGCCTCTTCTACTATCCATGCTTCCTGTTTCTTTCAATCTCCTCCCAGGCTCTCCAAGGAAAGGTGGAAAAGGATATCCTATAGATCTCATTTACCTTCTTATGAACCAGTCTTTCCTCTTTACTATACTTGGTCAACCTAGACCTCTGGCCTGGCTTGGGGCAGCCAGTCCTGGTTCTGCCAGCTCACGCATACTCAATGCAATGTAGAATGGATCTTTGACTCCTCCTTGTGGGGACAGGGCTGTGGAGCCACCAGTCTCTTCTTCCATTCGCTCCTCCGGGGCAAGAGCCCAAGGCTGTGGATCTGTACCTTCTTCATAAGGCCACATCAGTTTCCCCTCATCCTCTTCCTCACTGAGAATCTGAGCCCAGAAGTGAGCAGTCGTCCTCACTCCTGAGACTATCCACTCCTCACTGGGTGTGGAGGTCAACACCTCCCGTTCAAAGTCTCCCGCATCTCATCTTCTCCTATGAGACTTGGGCTAGGCCCTCTCTCCAAGGGTCTGCTGATGCTCCCTCCACTGTTTCTCTCTGTGACTCGGACTCAGATACATCAGTACTTTGTTCTGCCTGTGGCTCTGCACCCTCCTGCTTCCGTGCCACAATCTACTGGAGCCTCCTTCAACAGGCTCTACCTGGTGCTGTGTGCTGCCAACTGCAGGTTCTTGAATCTTTGTCCATGTGGGAGCTAAACAAATCTTGGGTGTTTTGATTAAGCCATGTCTCTAGGCACCCAGAAGAGTGAGGAACCATGAAGATGTCCTTTCCAGCCTTCAAGCATATTATGCACACTTTACTGGATATCCAGGAATTGCCACATGAGGCAGCAACGTCCCTGTAGTAACATCTCTCAATATCTTTCAATCTGCTTACTTCTTCTAATATCATAGCCTGGGCATGATCCATGTAGCGGGCTGATCCGAAGCCATGACTGCAGAGAAAAACAAAAGCTCGCTGTTATCTCAAGTCCCACTCTTTTGGGAAAAACTTCTACAAAATGGCTCCCTTGCAGCTGTGTTTACTTTACTACCCCACCCTGTAATGGTGGTGACAGCACTCCTGTGCATCAATGCTCTGTTTCTGACCCAAGCCACTGCGCATCTGATTTATTCACTCTACTGATAAAGTTCACTCAAACTGGTTAACTGCACTGTCTGCTCTCCTAGCACATTTATATGATTTCTACTGGACTTTTTACTTGCTATAACTCACTGGTCTTGCTTAAAAGTCCCTAAAGCCACTGATATTTCATCACACAGGATTGCCTGTATTTCTTGCTGCATCTTTCAAACAACTCACAGTCTCTCACATGACTTTGAAAATTATACTGTTGCTGAACCCACAATTATGACATGGTCCTTCTGTGCAAAATGATCGCACTGCTACACATAGATTCAGCTGGCTTTGGTAAATCACACACAGTTTGAGTTGCTTTTAAGTTGGATCTCACTTAATCAGTAGCTGGTTGTTGCGATGGAAAATTTGGCCTATAGCCGGTCTTGAAGGCCTCGGAATGAAGTGGGCTGGCAGTCCTGCCGATTGTTCCTCTGAATACCTCGCTGTCTTCTCAGATGAATCGGAATGCGGGTTGAGCCGATTTAAATGGAAAAGTCCGATTTTACTACTTTTATAATGTTTCCAGTCACCGTGGCGCTCCTCCTTACAAGTCAGTTCGCCTCTCTCTCTCTCCTCCGAACACTGTGTAGTCACTCTAGAGCTGGCTTGGGGGCGGGACTGATTGCAGTCTCACCAATCACTCAATGCCATGCAAATGAGCCTCTTTCTTCTCGTGCTCTTCTTCTCCATGGCGATTGTCGAGCAGGCAAAATTTAAACTGCAAACCACACTTTTTTCCAACTGTAGTTCCTTGGCGGTAGCATCATTTTTACCATTTTCATGGCATTTCACTTAGCGACTTTCTCTGTCCATACAACAAGCCCTTCCAACATCTAGGGCACAAATCACTGTTTGTTTCCCACAGTTTTTCCATACTTTCTTGTCACTATACTTTAAAAAGCTGGTAAACGTTATAACTTTGATGCAGGCCAAGGGCATACCTCTCGAGCTTTACTGCTCCTCAGTAAACTGGTAGCACAATTACAGCAGCACACGAACACAGCACACAGCAGGACATTCAGGTGGCAATGCTTCTACTTTTGGGCTACCTACTGCCAGACAGCCAAAATGCTAGCCCTCATCCGAGCAAATATTTTGTTCTCTCCAAGGTTCCAAACCCAAATCCAGTGGTAGCCTCCATTTTTGTAACCAGGAGCTGGGTTGATGTTATATTATTTAAGCGCCATGGTGCCTCCATTTTATAACGCATTACCTGGGAACCTGGGGTTGGGAAAACATTCACTCAGTATCAGGGCAAGGTTTGTACTTCTGGACAGGGAGACCAAAGTAACTCCAGACACAGGAAGCAAGAACTATGAATGTCCAAACCAGGAGTGTAATTCTAAAGTAGGGCTTTTTTCACACACACACAGGAATACAAAGCATGATGGACCCCACAGGGCTACACTTACTGGTTGTACCGGAACTGTTGAGGTCAGAACACATCTTCTTCATCATCATTACAACATCTACCCTCTGGATTTGAGCACACTGGGCCCTCAGCCCAAACTGGCACTCTCACTCTCTCGGATTCCCTGGCATGGCACTCCGGCCAGCACTTGGACATTTTCCATATGGCATGGATATTTATCTGGTGGCTCCCTCTACCACCCATGAGCACTTCCCTAGCTCCAAGGAAATCTCCATCATCAATCCCATGTCTGGGTACTTTCTTGAACACTGGCCAAGTGCCCAGAAAAGCTATAGGTGCCCAAACTAAATCTGTAGAGGTAAATCTGGATTCTCTAGATGGGGGTCTCGCACTTTTTGTCCCCAAATTCATACCTGGCCATTTATTTGGAATCAACACCTTTCCTTGTGAACCTCTTGGTTTGTAGAATGCTATCTCGAAATGTATGTCACATTTAACAATCTAGGTCTCTGGTAAATAGTGTCCTGACTTGTAACTTTCTTTAAGTGGCTATGTCCATCCCTGTAGACCCCACTGATCAGATTCATTTCAAGCCATGCACGATTTAAGCACTGTACTTGGCATCCTTTTCTGACCCACAGTAGCAGCTACTTAACACAACAGTCTTGGTGAAACATAGGCTCTCTGGCAGAGCAGACTCACCCAGGTTTGTAGGTGCCCACAGGCTTCTCTCTGGAAAACACAAACAACCTTCTGGGTGCCTTAGCACAAATCATCTAGCCACTTCTCTTTCTTCAGCAGAAGCAAAGGGTGCTCCTGAAGAGATGTTCTTGTCCCCCATCCCTCTTAGGGATGGGGCACTGATAACTGGGGGACAGTCTCAACCACTTCAAGCAGGTATCTTCTGTTTCTCTATCTAGGGTGAGAACACACACCCACACAAAGGTAGCTCTATTACAGAGCTGAGGGCTATGAGGGACTGTCAACTGCAGTGTACCTCCTCCCTCCACTGAGTCTCCCACTAGACTGCTCAACACTCTCCTGAAGACTGACTTTGAAAACCCCAACGTTCTAGCCTAACTCCCAGCTGCAACATTCCAATGTTGCTTATGCTGCTATGAGAATTCTATATGATGTCATCCCTCCAGCTCAGCTGAGACTGTGAACAGAGTGAGACAGTGTGAAACCCATTTAAATGGTGTTCCACTAGCTGCCTTCCCTGCCTGCCATTAGATCTAAGTGAGATTCTAGTAATCCCGGGTGACTCCTTGTCTGATCTATCAGCACTGCCCCCAGTCCCTTACCCCTGCTGCCAATGCCTTCCTTTTCAGCCATGAGCCTCTCCCCTGCCTCCTGCTACCCTTCTTCAAATGCCTGCCCCTGCACTCCCTTTCCCTTGCCCCTGCATCCCCTTCTGGAGCTCCTTGCCTCCCCTCACCATTGTTGCAGCACCACAAACCTACTACCTGCCACCCCTGTATTGCCGTGCATTGGCTTTTCTCCTGTCCCATGACCCACTTCTAACATTTGACCCTTGTCTAATGTGATCCGCAACCCCTCCCTGTCCCTCCCCAATCCTGATGTTCTTCCCCTGATGAGCCCTCCTGTTACTCCTTGGGAGAGGCCCTCTATCCCCATTCCCACCTGTGACACTCTACCCTCTGCTTATGGTTGTTGTATGATAGTTATATTATAAATAAATGGTCTGTGTATGAAATGTCAGTATGTGAGAAATTTGGCCTTTGACTTTAAAGGTCAGTAGCTGAAACCACAGGATGTCATTACACTGACCAGGGAACCATTTAATTAAGACTTTCTTACAGAAGGGCATTTTATTACCTTTATGACCTGCCCAGGCTTTTGAAGTTGAAACTAAATGTGAGTTTTATTACGTTACAGGAATAGAGGTAATTGGGCTGGTTCCTCTCATTTTAGCACATAGCTAGAAGTGTGTAAAAAGTCATACAACCCTCAGATCACACTAGGAGCAGGAAATAAGGAGACGAGACATCAAAGAGAAATGTTTGATTAAAGACTGTCATATTTGGGAAATGACTAGTTACAGATTTCTCAAGTAATGACTCACATCCTGAGGGCTAACTATGTTACAAATTAAAATCTAAGGGATGCTAGCTGACCTCATCAAAAGGGATGGGGCAGATAGAGTTAAAATGAAACACTGCATCTGGGAAAGGTGACATGATTTTTGGGCTCTGAGACAGAAGTTCTCTAACTAAACAGCACTTACAAGGTAATACTTGGATAGAAGAAATTAAGTCTTTGTAATAGGAGTGTTTTGTTCTGTAACTTCCTTCTTGTTTTACATGATTGTAAGATGTATGATATATTGTTCTGTGTTTAATTTTACCTGTTTTTGTCATATTTTAATAAACAACCTTTTCTTTGAAATACTGCCTGGGTGTCTTCTCAGTTTCTTTTTGCACGTGAGGTACCTGTGTTTAAGTCTGACTGCTGTTGAAAAGCTTGATTGTATTACTGAGCTTGAGTAATAAGGTAAGAAATACCTAGGTCTCTTATATAGAGTTAAAAAGAGTTAATTTTGGATACCTGGTTAGGTCCCTTAGGCGAAGATATATTGCACCCCAAAAAATATTATCTAAACCTGTACATTTGGGTATGCTAGCATAAGGTTCACAGTTTGAATCCCTCAGAACCCAAGGCTAAAGGTGATTCAGACCCAAAGCAGACAGGATGATTACCCTGTCTGTTACCTGTTCACACTATCGCACTCTGAGGTTGGCACTGTGGGAGCAGAGGGCCTGACCTGCAGAGTGTGTTTGTGACACCACCCACCCTCTCTAACTCTCCACCAAGCCACTGCACTCTTTCCTCAGACTCTTTAGCCTGTGGCAGATTGGACAACTCCTAGCCTCCACAAAATATTCATCTAAACAGCTGCCCCACCCATTTCAGCCCACTATTCTACCCATGGTGTCCCGTTTTATCTCACACTGCCCTCTGTACCTCCCACACTCCCCCATTATAGCTGTTCCACCCCTAGTGTGTCCCTCCCTGTACCACTCCATTTCCTACTTCTATTTGCTATAGCTCTTGTATATCAATATTGGTTAATGTTGTACCTAAAGCCTCCTTTATTATTTAGACCTACATGTGTACTGCTCCTAATCTGCAGTGCACCCTCTTCTGACTAACAGGTTTCCCTGCCTCGATGCACTCAAGGCACTCACCATCTTGCCTGATGAGCTGGGAACCTTAGTGACTACACCTGGCCGTGCTAATCACCAATAGTAAACTATGAGTAATGTAGCATCCACCAATGGCCGAGCAGCAACAGCCCAATATATCTGAGTATCTGGGGAGGGTGGGTTTAGGGCTTTCCCAACTCCTGCAAGAGTCTATCAGTCCAGCCCCTTCCACCACAGCCCCTCGGCCCTTCTCTACGGCTGTCACAGATTTGCAGTCAAAAACAGTTCAGCTCCCAAACAGCATTGAATAAGCCCGCACACCCTCCCAGTACAAGCTAAGACAATAAAATCAAAACAGCAGGAAAAATACTTCCCTTTTTAGTTTCTCTTCCCTCAAACAGCAGAAACAAACCCTGTCTTGAAGTTCATCCTCCTGCAGGCACTAAATTCATTACATTCAGCCCAAGTGATTTGGCTGCATGATATTACTGATTATGTCAGTGAGAGGCTTTTAGAACTTGGCATAGAGTTTCAGACTTATGCAAACCTGGGTTCAATTCCAGTATGGAGCATTATTTCTCACTATGATTTATGTAGTATGAGAGAAATTGTTGCTGATGTCTGTGATAAGAGATTCAGCAAGGTCTGAAACAGATTTTTAGAATATTAGACTTTTACAATATTAAACTGTTACTTTGTTGCATCTATTACTTTCCTCAGGTACTTTTAGGCTTGTCTAGTTTTGATACAGCTTAGTGGGCAGCATTACTTTACGTTGGCAAAATGTTAATAGCTAAACTCCACTACAGCTGTGTATGAATCTGCACTCAGTGCAGGATGTGCATGTCACTGCATGGGTTTCTTGTCAAGAAACCATCTGTAGATCAGACTACGTAGTAGATCACCAAGACAGTAGTTAAAGGGGCTTGGGTTTGAGTCACTGTGAGGAACATTTTGTCTTTCTCACTACAGTTTACGTACTATGAGAGAAATTGTTAGATGGCATTGCTGGCGCCAGTGCTAAGAGTTTCAGCAAGGTTCAAAGCAGACTTTCAGAATATTAAACTGTCACTTTGTTGCAGTGACTTTAATTACAATGCACCCTTGATTATCCATCCTTCAATTATCCGCCACCGTCACTATCTTCCAATCTTACCATGTGTACCATTCAGTTGCAATGAGTAATTCCTGTAATATACACCACCTTCTATACACCTCTGATAGCCTCCTTTGTTGTACAGTCTGCATAGCTTCCCATTAGTTTCTCCCTGTTTCATCTGCTGAGTGGTCACATCACTGTGCATTATGGTCTCGGACTCAGTTTACTGTTTCAACCATGAACACACAAAATTAAATAAATAATACACCAAAACTGATCTTTTCATTGTCTTTTAATAAACTTAGTAAACTTTCACTTGTTCCTGTCAGTAACCTTTGTTAGATATGAAGCGGTGGCTGTCCCATCTCATTTCCTGAAAGCATTATCCCAGTTTGTGATCTAATTACACTCACAATAAAAGTCCTGTATTTATGTTCATGTGTAGCAAACATTTTGTTAACATAGTGGCTTTTGAGGGGTGTGACACTGTCAGTCCAATGAAGAGTGGTCTGCAAGGGGCTTGTCAGTGTCACACCAATCATCAACCAGGCTGATCATGACACTCTTCTGGCTTGCTGGGCAGAAACATTGTGTAGTTCAAAGGAAATACACACCCAATCATAGGTCTGCTCTTACCTTTGATCTACATATCCACCACCCAGTAAGCCCAGCTGATCTGTCTTGATCAGCCTGCTGAAGTTAAATTACACCCTGCAAAAAAAATCCATTGATGTCGTGTTGCCACTGACCTTACTGTTCTGCAACCAACCCTCCCACTCAATACCCCTCCCCACAGACATAATACTAACACTGGAGTGCCCAGTCCCCAGTGTCATCACCTGAAATAAAGAAAACCGTCCCTTGTAATATATATATATATATTCATGTAAAAGAAAACTGTCCATCGATGTCTGTTGCTGTTGCCACTGTTAGTGCCCACACCTGCCCTCCCTCAGCACCTACCATCCCACACACCAACAAACATAACACTGACACTTGGGGTGCCCCAATCCCCTAGTGTCGCCACTTGAAATAAAGAAAACCGCCCCTCGTTGTTGTTGTTTTAACAATATAACCTGTAAAAAGCACCCACCACCCTACACATCCCCAAGCCCTTACTTACCCAACACCACAATCCTCTCTGGACTGCAGACATGTCTTCACTCTTCAATGCCAAACTGCGAACTGAGAAATTGGGTATGCCATTCAATGTATTTCAATGGGGTTTTGAACTTAGTGGCATAACTTGTTCATTTTGAATATTTTTGCCCCAGATTTCCAACATGCCTTTTTGAGACCCCACCTCATGAACAATGGCAGTGAAATTAGGCAAAGCTGTCAAAAGGTGATTTCATAGTTGCCGTGAAATCACCTTTGAAGGAGTTGAACATTTTCTCCACCCTTGTTCATGAGGTTGCGGTCATAAGAAGGCTATGTTGAAAATTTATGGAAAAATATTTAAAAATAACAAAGCTTATGAGCCTACATTGGCATTTATGAATGTAGGCTTGTAACGTTGGTAATTTTCAATATTTTGACCCCAAATTTTCAGTATAGCCATTTCTTCACCATACCTCATGAATGTGATAGCTGTCATTTTCAAATCCTGGCCAAAATGTGTTTTCACACTTGTGGCATGAAATTACCTTTTGGGCAGGATTCAAAATGTTTGCCACCCTTGTCCATGAGTGGGCTCATAAGAAGGCTATGTTGAAACTCTGGGAAAATGAGAAAACAACAAAGTTATAAGTCTACATTGCAATTTCTCAATGCACATTTGTAACAGTGGTTATTTTCAATATTTTGACCCCAACTTTTCAACATAGCCATTTTTTCACAACACCTCATGAATGTGACAGCTGTCATTTCTCAAATCCTACCCAAAATTCATTTTAGCTCTTGTAGCACAAAATCATGTTTTAGCCATTGTTTTATAAATGACACCTGCTATGCTCAGAAGGATTGGTCATACAAAGAGTATGTTGAAAATTTGGGGTAATATGTGAAAAAACAACTAAGTTATGAGAAAACAAATTGTTCCAACATTTACTCATTATTTTATTTTTGCAGATTTTCACCCCAAATGTTCAACATATCCCTTTTGTTACTCCATCTCCTGAATATGGCGTGGTCATTTTTCAAATCCCTCTGAAACTTGTTTCCATAGTCACACAGCAAACTCATAGACTTTGAATCATAGAAACATAGACTTTGGCAGATAAGGACCGCTTGGCCCACCTAGTCTGCTCATTTTCCTACCTACAGGATAAGCTGCAGATCCTATTTAACCAACAGCCTATTTCTTCCTACCCCCACAAAATTGCTTTATGTCTGTCCTATGCATTCTTGAATTCTCCCACAGTTTTAGACCCCACAACCTCCTCAGGAAGGCTGTTCCATGCATCCACCACCCTCTCTGTGAAAAAATACTTCCCACATTGCCCTGAGGCCATCCCCCCCCATCTTCAAATTGTGTCCTCTTGTTCTTGCACATCTCTTTTCTGAAAGATGCTACCTCTTGGACTTTGTTGATTCCACTGAGTTACTTATATGTTTCTATCATGTCCCCCTCTCTCTTCTTTCCTCAAGGGTACACATATTAAGCTCCTTTAGCCTCTCCTCATATGGCTTCTCTTGCAGACTCTGTCCCATTTTAGTTGCCCTCCTCTGAACTGCCTCCATCCTGTCTATGTCCTTGCGGAGATAGGGTCTTCAGAACTGGACACAGTACTCAGATGGGGTCTCACCAACTGTCTGTACAGGGAATAACAGCTTCCTGTTTTCTGCTGGTGATGCCTCTCCTATACATCCCAGTATCCTCAGCCCTCCTACCACCTTCTCACATTGCTTGCCAACCTTAAGGTCATCTGATATGATTACCCCCAGGTCCCTTTCCATTTTTGTTGTTGTTACTACCTCCCCATTGTGTAATCTTCCCTGGGTTTTGTTTCCCAGGTGCATTACTTTGCACATCTTTGCATTGAATCCAAGCTGCCATACTTCTGACCATTCCTCCAACCTTGCAAGTCCTTTTCATCCTTTCCACGCCTCCTTGTGTATCAACCCTGTTGCAGATCTTTGTGTCATCTGCAAAGGGCATACTTTTCCTTCCAGTCCCTCTGCAATGTCACTTATAAAGACATTAAAAGGACTGGACCCAGTATTGAACCCTGCAGTACCCCACTAGTAACCCTCTTTCTTCAGGTGGACTCCATTTACAATTACCTTCTGTGTCCTGTTTTTCCAAGCAGTGTTTTACCAGGCTGCCACCCTGGGACCCACTCCAAGGCTGGTTAATTTGACTACTAATCTTTTGTGTGGGGCTGTGTCAAATGCCTTGCTAAAGTCTAGGTAGGCCATGTCCACAGCCCCTCCCTGGTCTACTACTTTGGTCGTCCAGTCAAAGAAATCAATTAGATTCATCTGACATGACCTTTCCACTGTGAACCCATGTTGCCTTGGGTCCTGTGCCCCTCTGGCCTCAGGTACTCAACAATTCTTTCCTTCAGAAGTGATTCCATCACTTTCCTACCACAGAGGTCAAACTGACAGGTCTGTAGTTTCTGCCTCTGTCTTGGTCCCACTTTTGTGAAGGGAATCACATCAGCCTTCTTCCAGTCCTCAGGTACCACACCATCCTCCCATGATTTGTTATAAAGGGTAGTCAGTGGTGTCACTAGTCTCTGCTTAATTCTTTTAGAATTCTGGTGTGAATCTGATTTGGCCCCATTGCTTTGTCCACCTTCAGTTTTAGGAGTTCTTTCAGAACCCTTTCTTCTGTGAAAGGACTGGGATCGACCCTCTCTGAGTGCTTCTGTTAATTGGATTAGGCACCTCCTCCACTTCCTCTTTTGTGAATACTGAACAGAAGTATTCATTCAGTATCCCTGTTTTTCCATTGTCACTCTCTGCCCACCCACCATCCATTCTATTCAGCCTCACTATCCCTCCTTTGCCTTTCTCGCCCCCTGATATACCTATAAAAGGTTTTATCCCTTCTTAACCGAGTTGGCTATCTTTTCCTCAGTTTGTGCCTTTGCTATTCTAACTACCATCCCTGCTTCCTTCTGCCTTAACTGGTACAGTTCTCTGTCCTGCTCCTTCCGTGTTTCCTTATACTTCCTAAATGCTATCTTTTCTCTCTAACCTTCACCGCCACTTCTTTTGAGAACCATAGTGGCTTTTGCTTTCATTTTAATTTGTTTATTTGCTTCACACAAAGGCGTGTTGCCTCTGTGATGGCAGTTTGATATTCCCCATTGTTGCTCCACCCCTCCTGCTGGTCTGTTTGCTAGTGTATTTTTAAGGCACTCTCCATCTTGCCAAAGTTAGCCTTCTGAAGTCCAGAATGCTCACTTTTGTATGGCTTGACTCTGTAGCTGAGTTTATCGTGAACCACACTGTTTGGTGGTCACTTGTTCTCAAATGGCTACCCACATCTAGATCTGAGACCCTCTCACTGTCCCCATTTGAGAGTATGATGTCTAAGATTGTGCCCTCACAGTAGGTTCCAAAACTAGCTGTCTGAGGCATGCCACCTGAGGGCATCAAGAATGGCCCTGCTTTTCGATGTGGCTGCAGCAAAGGTGCTCCAGTTAACATCTGGCATATTAAGGTCCCGATCAACAGTATCTCCTTTCTCTACCATTCTAAGTATGCCTTCTATCATATTCATATCCTTGTCTGTTCCTCCCCTGACATGGGGTCTGTATACAACCCCTGTGCGGCTTGTGGTGCCATTTCCAGTCTCTAAGTTGACCCACAGTGCCTCCTCTCCTCCCTGTTTACTCTTTTGTTCAGTTGCTTTTTTATCCCTTCCCTTACATAGAGAGCTACTCCCCACTCTTTGCCCTCCCTGTCTCTCCTGTAGGTTGTGTACCTGGCATGTTAACATCCCAGTCATGGTTCTCTGTGTACCATGTTTCTGTGACTGCTACAATATCCAGGCATCCCTCTTCCATCAAGGCCATCAGTTCAGGAGCTTGTTGCCCAGACTACGGGCATTGGTACTCATTACCCTCTATTTCTGATGGCCTTACCCCTTTTGCCCCATCCCTGTCCTTATTGCATTTGTCACTTTCTCCATTTATCCCTGCGCTTCTCCCTATTGACATCTCTATTTTGGTGTCTACCTCACTTAGTACCCTGATTTTTGGAGGGCTAGGATTTCCCTGCTCCTTTCAGTACCTCCCAGCTAGTTTAAATGCTTGGCAATTAAGTATTTAAACCTATCACCTAGGATCCTGGTTCCCCTCCTGGACAGATGCAGACCATCACACCAGTATAGGCCTGCATCCATCCAGGTGGACCCCAGTCCCCAATGAAGATAAATCCCTGAGCTCTGCACAGTTTTTCAACCACTGATTGAATCCCATGGTGTGAGCACCCCTAGCCTCATCCGTGCCATAGACAGGCAGCACCTTTGAGAAGGTTACCATGTGTGCTATTTGTCTAAGACCCTCCTCATCTCCACAAATGCTTCTTGCACTGCTCTGATTCCTTTCTTAGCCAGGTCATTTGTCCCTAGGTGGACAGTGACATCCAACTCCTCCCTGTAGCAGCTCCTGTGATCCTGAGGATTCGCTCCCTGTCCCTCAAGCTGTGGTGCCATCTTTCAAATGGGATTTTGAAAATTCTACCTATCTTAATCATAATGTCAGGTTATAAAAGACTGTTGAACATTTGGGGTCAAAATGTGAGAGTCCATTTAAAAGTAGAATATTGCCACTCAGCTGCCCTATCCTGGGAAATTACAGTCTAACAATATGTCAAAGCAGGACACCACTGAAAATGAGATACTGGATCTCATCTGCTCTATTCTAGGTAAATATAGCAAAAATGTGTACAAGTAAGACCCAGTACAACAGCTATACCAGCAGCAAACATTTGGCATTGACAAATGCTTGTTTATTTTGCAGGAGTGTCTATTTAATGCACCTTCAGAAGTGTCTGTATGAATTTTCTGCTTGTTCACCTTTTCTACTTCAAAGGCTTTATTTTATTATTATATATTACTAATGTGATGCCACCAGCATGGTGCATTATGGTCCTGTTTCAATTGCGGTCAGTTTAACAAAAATAAAATTAGCATTGCAAGGAAAGCTTAGTGCACAATGCAAAGTTATACTGATTATAATTTCTGGTGGACTTGGTATGCTGAGTTTGGACTCTGTGTCTGATGTGGGGTTTGTTTGAGGGTGTGTATAGCGTGTGCGTGCTGGGATTACTTTGGTGAGTTACACTTACTACTGCATATCTTTATATCTTTTTTCATGTCTTTTATAATTTTTTACAATCTGTTATGATCTGTATTAAAAAATGTGTTTAGAAACAGTTTCTTGGCTCAACTGTCCACCAATTAAGTGCTCCCCAGCTGAACACAAGTGCAGGCGCATGAGCCATTAGTCAGTATGGTCTGCTAATCGATGTGACGCTTGCTGTGACATCCAGACAAAGCAAGAGGAACAGAAATGTAGATCCCAGCAAAAGGCTGACATTGTTTGTTTTTCAGCTCTGAATCCTACATGTAGCCAGCAACCCAGTGGCAGTGCAACATAGCCAGACGCACTATCGAGATGTTTGAGCAAGGTAGAGTTAGTAGGACATGCTGACTTGGAGGAGGCTTTATTTTATGGTTCAGCAATGCCAGAGCAGGGAACAGCATGGGAACATTACAATAATTGATGAAATCCTGAGACAGAAGGAATCATATTTTGGGACACATTTCAAGAGTGACTGATTACTCCTACTCCAACTGCTGGCTGCAGAAACTTAAACAGAGAAACAACATAGTCTGCCACATCATCTCAGGCAAGAGTGCAGGGGTAAGTAAGCAATTGATTTCAGAGGGCCTGTTAACTGGGAAAAAGGCTACAGAGCATTATGACTCCAGCAATGTCTATAACATGGATGAGACTGGTCTTTCTTAACCAGACAGGTGTCTGACAACAACCAAATTTTAAAAAGGGCATAAAAAGATCAAAGGACTGAATAGCAATTGTTCTACTTTGCAAAGCAGATGGGTCTGATAAACTCAAACCTCTAGGTATAAGGAAGTCAGCAAAACCCTTGATGTTTCAAACCATCAGTGCAAGACTGCATGTGAAGTACACTGCCAACAAAAAGCCTGCACGGATTCCTCAATTTTTCTACATGGCATACAGACTTGAACAACACTAAAACGTGAAAAAGGGAAAAAATGTATTAATGACGGATAATGCCCCAATGCAAATTGTACCTGCACTTTCATCACACGTCAAAATTAATTTCTTGCCCCTATGACAACCATTCATCCGGAGCCTCTCGGTGTCAAGATTATGCAATTGTTTAAAGGACATTACAGAAAACACCACTTGCAACAACCAACTGAACATACTGATCAAGGCACAGAACCTGCACTGCTACTAAGTGATGCTATATGCCTCATTAAAAATGCAGTAACAAGTGACCATAAAAAACTGCTGGGGACACACTGGCACAGTGCCACAGCAGTCAGGTGTGAGGAGCACAGAGAACCACAGCGAGCAGACTGATCTTATCGCTAATGTTACTATTGTGTTAGACATTGATCCTGCCATGAAATACACAGCAGATAACTATGTCAGTTATGAAAATAACTGTGAATTTTTTAATAATATAAATGATGAAGAAATTGTGGAACTGTAATGGGGTGAAGACAGGGAAGATATAAAACTGAGAGCACCAAAAATATTTTAGACAGCTTTAAAGCTGACCTCAAGTTACCACCACCTTCAGAAGCTGAAGCCAAAGAAGCAGTTCACATGTTGATGCACTTTCTTCAGGCAAATGTGATGACTGATGAAGTGATAATGGCATGTGTTTACATTTGAAAGCTAAATAAAATTAACCACAACCACAAAAAACAAACAAATGACCGTGACAGATTATTTTAAAATTGATTAAAGCTTATTTAAAAAGACAGCTTTTAAACACAGTGGGTTCAATTTTCAATAGCCCTTAGATCACCACAATTTGTAGCGATCTAGGACTACCAACGAACTCTGGAGTGCGTTAAGGACCATGGTCCAATTCTGTAAAATTAGGGGTCCCAGCAAACACTTGGGAGTTGTTGCACCTGCAGACTAGCGCCAAACAATTAGCACACCAGTGGAATTGCTGTAGGGATTCAGGCCCCCACCCAGTGCAAACAGTAGAGGATCTGGATGGTTCAGAGAGGTGAAACATGCTTACCAGGAGGGGTGCGGGGCAGAAGGCACAGGAGTGTCCTTGGACTGTGGCTGCTAAAAGTTTGAGAAGCTGGTGATTAGTTTGCTATATGTATGTATATGCAGACTAGCAAACAATGCTTTGTACTGTAATTTGACGGACTTACATGTGTCTGTCAGGTGGACGGAAAATTACATTTTTAAAAGCTATTATCTGCAATCCATATTGGTAGCCTACAATCATCAAACCTAATGGCAACTATACCTAGAAGGTGTCATGGCAACAGCAGGCATGATAGGGAGTGATGTGGCACCTGGCGCAGAAGGCTCAAGATATAAGTTGAAAAGGTAGGGCAAGTGGGGGCACCCTTGTCTAGTCCCTTTTTGAAGAGGGAAGCTGTTAGAGCTGCTGGAGAGTACCCCATTACAGGTGATCCTCACTGTAGAGTGTAAATATAGTAGGATGATCCATTTCAAAATGGAGGAGAGAAGTTGTAGTCTTCCAGTGTTTTTAGAAGAAAAGGCCAGGACACTTGGTTGAAGGCTTTCTTTGCATCCAGGGACACCAGCACTGCTGGGGTGGTCATGTCCCTGGATGCAGAGAGAATTGTGCTACTTTTCTTAAGTGGTCCATGGAGAGCCTGCCCTGCATAAATGCAACTTTTTCAGGACCCACTAAGGTTAACTGTACTTTGTTCAGTCTGATTGCTAATATTTTTGCCAGAATTTTGATGTCTAAGTTTAGAGTGGATCTGGGCCTGTAGTTTGTCATTAGCTCCGGGTCTCTATCCACTTTTGGGAGGAGCATTATGTGAGCTTCCTGTAAACTTGGATCTTGGTGTTCCTTGGCTGCTGTGTTGTTAAAGAGGCCTGCCAAGTGAGGTTGTCAGTAACACTTTGAAAGCTTTATAGAAATTAGTGGAGAAACCATCTGGGCCTGGGGCCTTGTGCAGTGTGAGGTCTTTTATAGCATGGAGAATTTCCCTGACCTTGATTTCCTCCTTCAAGCAATTGATTTGGGTCTCAGTAAGTTTGGAAAGGTTGATGTTTGCTAAGAATTCCTGTATATAACCCCTTTGAGAGCTTACCTAATTACCCCCATTTCTCCCATAGCTCCCGATTGCCTTCTGGTGTCCCCAAGTGTCCCCGAGTGCTTTTGCTGCCTCTGACCTGAGCCCCACAGTGCCTTTGAGTTTCCCCAGCCCTGCATGTTCACAGGCTTGAGTAGGGGCCAGAAGAGAAAGAAGCGGGGCTGCGGCATATCAGTCTGCTCCTCGGAACAGTCGGCAGCAACGTATGCGACAAGCACCCCCTTTGTTTTCCAACCGAGATTGCAATCAAACAGCTGGCTTCCTGGTGGTCCCGGTCCCAGTATGGGAGAGGTTGGAGACCAGTAACCAGGACAAGGCTGTAGAGAATCCATAGATATTTTAAATAGAGAGCACCAATCGTGCTGTGTTTCCTGGCTCCATCATGAATATTGACGAGGTTGGTATTGATATTCATGGAGAGTCCGCTGCTGCCCAGGGACTGCATATTTTGCAGCAGCAACAGGCACGGAACTGAAAATAAATGTTAAATGATGTGAGCACTTGAAAGGGCACAACAGGGTTATTGAACTGTGAGGCAATAATATAAATAAAATAAATATACTGGCTGCACCAGGACTTTGAATTTGGGGACATTGTTGGGCTGCTTGGGGACTGTGATAATAGCAGCCATATTTACAGCCTGTCAGCCAGTCAGAAAGCCAAGATGTTACAGCCAGGACTCAGAGCCAGAACTCTTGGGACTTTGGCAAAGCTTTATGGAGGAAAAGCAGGGACTAAATTTAGACGCCTAAACAGGAGTTTATCAGGCATCAAGGAGGTCTAATGAATATTCATTTTCAAGACAGACAGTGGATTTATCCAATCAGGAGCCTCAGTGAGCTCCCAAAACCCCAAAGACTTCTGGCTGATTTAGTTTGGTGCAAGCCCCTCCACCAGGAGGGGTCTCTAGCCCCAGCTAGACAGAATGCATCTAATGTGTTCAGCAGGAGCCCCTCCACAGGAGATGGGCTCTGTCCTCTCTGGAGAAAAAGTGGCTGTAAGGGACTGAAGTCACCTGGCCTGGGGTTGCCATATATTGTACCCAAGGCTAGCATTTTGCCTTTCCACGTTTGGGGAAAATGTGGGAGAAACCTGAATTTGTCTTCAGCTATGAGAGAGATGCATGAATATTCTGCCTCTGCAGTGAGAGTACTGATAAAGCCTGTGACCTCAGGAAATGAAAAGATTTCTGAATAATTCTGAGTGAGTAAACTTCTTACAAACACAAGTTATTTATAGACCTGCTTGGGGTCGAGAAGCTCAGAAAGCCAAGAGGTGCTCAAGTTTTGTCTGCATCCTGCATTTGATCAGTGCCTGGTAAAGGGTGGATGTCTGTTGCAATTGACCGAAGAAAGGTCCAGTGTTTAAAATGTTTGATGTGACTGTTTAAAAGCGCTTACCAGAATGGAAAGGGAGTATCCTGGGTCGGAGTTTTTCTTACATTGCCTGTGAGAACTGTGAATGTCAATTGAGCTGCAATTGCCAGCATGGCCAAGAGAGACTTTGATATTGTGTCTTGTGCTTTAAAAAGTGTCTGAGAAAGTGAGTTACCAACAAGTAAAGTGCTATCATGGTTAGGAGTCATGCCTTAAGATCCTGAGTTCTGTTTGGAGAGAGAAAAGAATTTGCCTATACATGGACTGTCGAGGTTTTGGGTCTGCCTATCCCTAGGGAATGCACCCATGTTGAAAGACTGTGTCTTGAAAGCTGAAAGGACCATGCCTGCCACGCCGCATGGTTGAAGGGATTGTGACCACTAAAGCAACCAGAATGTGCTGAATGAAAAATGTGCTGAATGCAAGAGACTGTTTTCCAGATCAGCCTGATGTCAGCCTGGTAGTGTGTCAGCTATGCACTGCCATATGCACTTCCCCTGAGGGACATAGCCTGAGACATAGGGGTCTGAAGCGTACTGGTCCTGGTCCTGGCCTGGTCTGCTCCAGAACTCGACTGCAAGCCCATGAGAAGGGTAAACATCCAAAGCTGAGAATTTTCTAGCCTCCAAGCTGCAGGAGCCTGATGAAGAGGGGTCAGCAAAGCTCTGACCTGCACCTCAGCTAAACTTCTCTACACCAATGATGACTTCAAAACCATGAGTAGGCTGAGCAATTCTCTGCCATCCAAAAGACACTGTAAATAGTTAACTCCAGTTCTGCTATGTACAAACGTCAGGCCAGAATATTAAAGTTTAAAGTTTGCTTTTCAAGATCAGCCAGAATTATTAAAGTAATCTAAAGAAAGGATGCTAATCTGCTTTTTATTTTACTTGTTATGCTTTATTGATATTTTGTCATACATCAATAGGAAACTATCGATGTCAGGTCTACATAATAGTTCAATATCTAAGCAAAACCTCTGATCTAGAACAGATTGTGTACATGAGCTTTTCTTTTAAGGGTCCCAACCAGCTGCACGCAACCAACTCAGCTGCAACTACATCAGGACTACACTAAAACATAGTACTGGGTACCCAGGTTTAATGTGCAGAATTGGGTCGCTGTATAATAGCCTGGGACTGGTACCAGCGTGGCTGGGCATATGTGTTTCACCTTCTAGAGCAGCTAGTTAGACAGCCCAGTAATCCTAAAAACATCAGAAGGTTGGTGGGTGGCCACTGTAATAAATGTCTGAAGTTAAAATGCAGGATGATTACTGTGATTTATCTGATGCCAATCTAAATGCCAATCAAAGCTAGAAACATAGAAACATAGAAGTTGACGGCAGATAAGGACATAAGGCCCATCCAGTCTGCCCATTTCTTTTCTACCTTATAAATGTACCATCGGCCTTTGCTCTGTCAGTGACCTATCTATTCATAGTCATTTGTATTGCTCCCTTATGCCTATCCCATGCCTGTTTGAAGCCCCTACACTGTATTCATAGCCACCACTTCTTGTGGTAAGCCATTCCATGCATCTACCACCCTTTCTGTGAAAAAGAATTTCTCACATTCCCCTTAATCGGCCTCCCTCTAATCTCATGCTGTGTCCTCTTGTCCTGCTATTTTTCTTATATTTAAACATGTTAGACTCTTTCACCTTGTTTATGCCCTTAAGGTGTTTAAATGTCTCGATCATATCACCTCTCTCCCTCCTTTGCTCAAGGGTATACATATTGAGCTCCGTTAATCTGTCCTTATATGTCTTCTGATGCAGTCCCTGCACCATTTTGGTTGCCCCTTCTCTGGACTGCCTCAATTTGGTTAATGTCCTTGTGAAGGTGTGGCCTCCAATACTGCACGCAGTACTCCAGATGGGCCTAACCAATGTCTTGTACAGAGGGATTACCTCCTCTTACGACTTGTGATACTCCTACTAATACACCCTAACACCCCCAGCCTTACCTACTGCTTTAGAGGTCTGCTTGGATGATTTTAGGTCATCAGTGATGATGATGCCCAAGTCTCTTTCTTCCTTTGTGACTGCTAGCAACTCCTCCCAGCCTATAAGTGGCTTAGGGTTTCTCTTCCTATGTGCATGATTTTGCACTTCTTTGCATTAATCCCAGTTGCCACTCTTCTGACCATTCTGCTAGTTTATCCAGATCTCTTCTCATTCTGCCCACCCCATCTGGATCATCTACTCTGTTGCAGATCTTGGTGTCATCTGCAAACAGACAAGCCTTACCCTCTAGTCCATCTGCGAGGTCACTAATGAAGATGTTGAATAGGACTGGCCCCAGGACTGATCCCTGAGGTACCCCACTTGTGACTTGCATCTCTTCTGACTGTATACCATTTACCACCACTCTCTGTTTTCTGCCAGTCAACCAGTTTGCCACCCAGTTGACCAACTTCACCCACCCCGAGCCTACCTAGCTTATTTATCAATCTTCTATGTGGAACAGTGTCAAAAGCTTTGCTAAGTCAAGGTAGGCGACATCAACTGCTCCCCTTGGTCCACCACTCTGGTTACCCAGTCAAAGAAATCTATGAGATTAGTTTGACAGGACCTTCCTTTGTAAACCCATGCTGTCTTGGATCCTGTGCCCTATGGATTCCAGGTGTTGCACTATCCTTTCCTTAAGGAGTGCCTCCATAATCTTGCCCACTACTGAGGTAAGACTGACCCGGTCTGTAGTTCCCGCCTCCTCCCTGCTACCACTCTTGTGGAGTGGGATCACATGAGCCTTTCTCCAGTCTTCTGGGACCTCTCCTGTGCTCAGAGACTCACTAAACAATTCTGCTAATGGCTCTGCCAGGATTCCTCCTTATGCTCTTAAGTACCCTGGGATGTATGCCATCAGGTCCCATTGCCTTATCCACCTGAGCTTAGCAAGCTCTTGTGAGACCCTTTCTTTTGTAGAGGGAGTAGTGCTCACCTCCCTCCCCTGTGTCCATGATGCTGAGCTGTGGGCCCTGCCCTACCTTCTCTTCAGTAAATACTGAGCAAAAGTATCTATTTAGGATAGATGCCTTTACAGGGTCCTCCTCCTCACATGCTCCCTTTTCTCCATTAAGCTTAGCAATACCCCCTCTGGACTTTCTCCTTTCACTAATGTATCTATAGAAAGTCTTGTCACCTTCTTTTACTGTTCGTGCTAGTGTTTCCTCAGTTTGGGACTTTGCCTGCCTTACTGCCTTACCTGCTTCCCTTAGGGCAGTTTGGTATGCCTCCTATCTTCATCCGCTGTGTTCCTTATATTTTCTGAAGGCCAGCCTTTTGGCTCTGACCTTTTCTGCTACTATATTTGAGAACCAAAGTGGTTTCCTTCTTCTTTTGCACTTCCTTTTCTGTCTAACACAATGGGATGTTGCTTCAAGTATTGTATCCTTAATGCTTGCCCACTTTGCCTGTACCTCCTCACCTGTGTTTCTTTTGCCAGGGCTAGCTTAACTCTGTTGGCCATCTTATCAAAGTCAGCTCCTCTGAAGTCCCATATTTTTGCCTTGGAATGGGATGATTTAGATGTAGTAGCCAAATTGAACCATACCATGTGATGGTCACTGGCCCCAGGTGACCTTCTACCTGGAGATCTGTGATCCCTTCTTTGTTAGTCAGTACTAGATCTAGGATAGCCCTGTCTCTAGTGGGTTGCTGTACCAGTTGTTTGAGGCCCTCCCCTGCAGGAATCCACTATGAGTCTAGTTCTGGCAGATGTTCCTGCTGGTATTGACCAATCTGTATCTGGCATGTTGAAGTCTCCCATTATCAGAACCTCCCCTTTAGCTGTCATGTTTTGTATATCTTCTAACAGTAATGTGTCTATGTCCTCCCTCTGGTCTGGGGGCCTGTAGACAACCCCAGTTCTTATGGCTGTCCCATTACCTGTTTCCAGGGTGACCCACAGTTCTTCTGGCTCCTTATGTGTATTCTAATTTCTGTAGCTTTGATATTTTCATTAACATACAGGAGCCCACCCCTCCCCCCTTTTGCACCTCGGTCTCTTCTGAACAATACATATCCAGGTACTGAAGTCTCCCAAGTGTGGTTACTGGTAAACCACGTCTCACTAATTGCTACTATGTCCAGTTTAGCCTCTGACATTATTGCCTGCAGGTCTGGGATCTTATTTCCCAGGCTGTGAGCATTGTGTACATGATTTTCCATTGGCCAGATTTTGGTGTGTTAGTTGTTGGGTGAAGTTTGGCATTACCCCTGTGCATCGTATGGGAGACAAACCTTTTTCTTACCTGGTGATGCAAATGAATGGCAAACACGCTGAATTCCTGTTTGACCACTAGCTGAGGGGAGGGGTGTTCTTCCCATTCGACGTATGGGGTGCTGCACCCCTCTCCCATTGCTAGTTTAAATATTCTGCAAAGACGCCAAACTTCTGCCCCAATGCACTGACTCCCTCTTTAGTCAGATGCAGTCCATCAAATTTAAAGAACTTTGCGCTCCCAGAACTGTTGCCAGTTCCCTACAAATCTGTGTCCTTTTCCTGGCACCAGTCCTTGAGCCACGTGTTTAGCTCCCTATCTCCCCTTCTCTGACCTTCCGTCCATCTGCTCCCTTCTCCCAGACTGGCGGGATCTCAGAGAAGGAGATGCCAGACGAAATAGATGATAGTTTGTCACCCAGCCTAGTCAGGTGTTCCTTGGTCTCCACAACTGACCCGGCTGGCGAGATCGATTAGTCCCTATGTGTACTAGGACATCAATGTTTTCTCCTGCTTTGTGAACAAAAGCTCAATGTAAATATTTAACCTCTGCTTTCAATTCACCCACCTAACCCTCACCCCTTGTAAATAAATTGTTGTTTACTTGCTTTATAAATCTTGTGCCAGGAGCATATTATTAGAGTAAGCCTTTAATTCAAAAATGTTGAAATGTGGGGTTTGGTTATTGTGACTGTGTGGGAGGATATTATGGTAATGTGGGTGGGTGGGTACAGCATGCCAGGGGTTGTACCAGGTTTTATCTAGTCTACATAAAACTATACTCTGGGTGGAGGCCCTGCGTAATATTGTTATCATTGGGAAAGAACCAGTTTTGAATCAGAAAAGGAAGCCTGGGGTAGTAGCCCATTGGGAAGTGGTGCCTGGGTTACATGTACAGCTGATTCCAGGGAAGGTGGGTTAGCAGCATTCACATTTTGGTAGCATTCTCCAAAGGCCTTCACTGTTTCCCTGGATTTGCTGATGGGAGCAGGGTTGCACAAAGAGCGAATATTTTTAATGACTTTGCTGCCTCTTGTTTGTCTCACTTGGAGGGCTAGTAATTTACTGGCTTTTCACCCTGGTCTATATAATTTATTTTTGCCTGGAGGATGGCATTTTCCATCTTCCCTCTGAGGGTAACCCATGATGAGGGTGCTGGGGAGGGGCACTGACAATACGGTGACCCGTTCCCAAGCGCATTACGGAGCAGCTCCGAGGGATATCGATGGCGGATGGAGGGTGGGCGACTATAGCAACATCCTGTCACTATATGCATGCATGCACAGGGGTGGTAGCGGTATGCATAGAGAAGGATCAGGGGTGGTGCCGTGGCTGGATGCCATGCCGACCTCATGGCATGGTGGGTGGGTTGCTGGCGTCAGTCGACAGAGTGCTGGGTTGGGTCCAGGCGCTGGTGCAGTTTGTTGTGCCTGGCCGAACCTTTTTTTATGTTTCACCCCAACATGCACCCCTGTAGTTGAGAATCCATTAGTTGGGGGGTGTGGGGCACAACCCCATTGAAAACATTAAAACTAAGTCCCGTGCCCTTTTGATATGCGCCATGGTGTCAGAGTGCTGAAATAAATTTTCAGCACTCTTGACTTCTGCATAATGGTGATTGCCTTTAGGTTTTACCATTATGACATAGATCCCTCTGAGGATCTCCATGTACTTACCCTGCCTGAGTTGAGCTTAACCCACTCCTAATCTGGAAGTTGACAGTGATGTGTTTTTCTCATTCCCTTATCTCAGCTAGCAATGTCTACTCTGCATGTTCCCTTTACACTTCTATGTGGTTGCTAGCCTGATAAGTTCACCATGGATGTGCACCTGAAAGCACCCCAGAGCAGAACTTTGTTCGTTCTCATGAACGAAATTGAATATGTACTCAGAGATTCTTTCAAGACACTCTTTTCCTTTAATAAGTGGTTATTAATTCTCCAGACCTTGTTAGTCTGCTGAGGCTAGTCAAGGAATTGGGACAAGAGGATCATGGAGTGATCCCATACCATAACGCAGTATTTCACACATGCAGACCCCTATTAAAAGCTCAGTACTAATTAGGTGCAAGTCTAGACATGAGGAAGATTTATGCACCAGGGAGGTGAAGGAGTAGTCCCATAGCTGAAATGCAGAATTCTCAAGGGCTCCACAAATCCCACATTTTCCTACAGTTCTAGGCATGCCCTCTGTCCTGGAGGAATAAAATATTTCCTTGCACCCGATCTGCTCTGTTGAGTGTCCAGAATCAAGTTCCAGTCCCCCCACGATCATGGAATGATGTGAGTATTTGGCTAGGGTGGCAGACAGCTGTGAGAAAAATGGGTTGTCTGTTTTGGGACTGTCAATAGATGCTAAAACAATTTTATTTTTGTCCAAGTATCCCACAAGCACTATCAATCTATCTTCCAAACCTAAGATATGGTCCTGCACTTGAAAAGCTGTACATCTATGTATTAGTATCGCCCATACCAGACTTTTTATTCTTCACAAAAACCTGGCTAACTCACTCCCTTCTCCACAAATTCTTATCCTCCTCCTCCTCCTTGGTGTGTGTTTCCTATAAAAAGCTATATTGGCATCAGTGTTTTGATGTGTCTGAAAATCTAATGTTGTTTTCCTTGGTTTGTACCCTTTAATATTCCAGATTAATATGTTATGAGGGCTTTTCAACATTATGGTGCTGAGAGAGATAGGGCACTATTAGGCAGGAATTTCATACACAGACCAGGCAAATAGCATCTGGTATTGGCTGAAATGTAAGTTAAGCTCTGACCTAGTGCTATGAGGAGCTGCTTGTAGAAAGCATACCTCTGTAAGGAGAAACAGACTGTAGTGATGAGTAACTATTAACAAGAATAACAACAACATATAACATCAACACCGAACTAGAACAAGGCATCAGTCAAGACTCCCAGTGGAAAGGTGGACGGGAGACAGCAATGGTGCCTAACACAATGATGGTGTAAGCTGCAGGCAGAAGTCATGCCCTAAAACTGTAGTTCATGAAGGTCCACAAAGGGTGACCTCCCAACCCTCCAAACCACCTTTACCATACTAGTTGGTTTCCAATTCAGTTGCTGTAGTTGTGTGAGGCAGTCCCTCCCTCCACATGAACTTCAGTAAAGATTAATGGCAAATCCAGAGACTCAGGTCCATCAGTTTGCTATACTTACTCACCCCTCCCAAAGAAAACAGTAGCCCAGCCAAAAGTGAAAAAAAAGGAAACAAGGTCCCCCAGGATTTTCTGGACATGACCAAGTCCGCTTCCAATTGGCAATGACAAGTCGAAAGTGTCACAGTTAAATAGGCTATGTATCCAGTTCCTGTTGTGAGCAAAAGAGATTTAACCACTCAAATCCTAAAAGACAAGGTGGGACTTGAGCATGCAGGACTTTTTTTTTTTTGTCAATTCTTTTTCCCTCCAGTCGCAGCCCGAGGTCCTCTGTCAGGCATCCTAGACTTGTCCTGCCCCTGAGGATCCCGAGCTAAGCCTCCTCTCTCCTCCTCTCCGATGGCAGCACCCCTGGCTAACCCTATCAGGGTGGGTTGCCCCATCCTCGGTATACTTTAAGTCAGACTCTGTCACCGGAAGAGGAGTGGATCCTTGAAATCAAAGCCCGTCCATGGAGAGCCCGGCCGGGCATGGTGGATAGGTGCCATCGCCTGATCCTTAGCGCCAGAGTTTTCCGTGTTCTGGTTATGCCCCAGAGTGGGACATGCAATGCCATCCAGCCTGATGCAGGTCTTCCCACCACATCAGAGAGGCAGCTGCCCAACGTCACTCCATGGTATATAAGCCCAATGCGTAGCAGTGCAGCTGGTTTCCACGGAGCCACTGTTGTATCGGGCTACCTGGATCCTTCTCCCGAGAGAGAGAGCAATCCATCGGATGCTCAATCCTCTCTCCTGCCACCCCAATGGCCCGGCTCTTTCCTGAACCGAGTCGCCAGCGTGGCGCAGTGCGGCGTCCAGCACCTTAACCCTCAGCACCACTGGGCTGGCCTACGTGCAGGACTTTTGAGAAGTCAAACAGTACTTACAGTATGCACAGGGGAGCCATCTGACTGTGTCCTCCTCGCCTCCGGTAGCAGTGCATCTTCAGATTGGTGTTTGGAGCTGTCTGGGACTGTAAAGGGAGCTGCCTAAAGAGTGAATGCACATTTCCAGCCAGAGCCAGTGGAGAGTAAATGGCATGCCTCTGTGTCCACCGACAAGACACAAACAGTGTCAGTAAGCCAGCACGATCCCAATGCTTCAGCCATGGGGGAAGGGTGAGATGTATTCGCAGTGCCCTGATACTTCATGACCATGGGATTGTGCAATAGATGTACTCATTGGAGCTGTGTTTTTATTGGTGGTTGCTCTCAGCTAGTGGCCAATTAGCTGAAGGTGCACTGGTAGTCAGCATCCAGATGTGGTTGTCAATTTTGACAAGGTTAAGACAGAGTTTAAGCACAGTTTCATGCATACTTTCAAGCCCTGTTGCCAGTCTGTGATGGAACTCAAAATCTTGATGTGTTACAGTCTATTAAATAAAACACTGTAGTCGAAGAGGGGGCACCTGCACAAGTGCAGTATTAGTTAGTCAGTAGGAAGAATGCAGCGATTGAAGGAGAGGAGGTTAAGCAATGAATAAACTCATCACTTATTAGTTTAAGTGAATCAAGCATTGTCCTTAGGCTTGAAATAGCTCTTTTTCTGACTGATTCAGCATTGGCAAATTTGAAGGAGCCCTTGCCAGTGGAGATAAGTAGCTGTGCTGGGTGTAACATTTTGAACTTAATGCTGGCTTCATTAAGCTGTTTCTTAATATATTTATATGCCATTTACTTGTCACAAATGAGCAGGGTCACATGACTAAAAATTTGAAAATGATTATCTTTCCACATCAGAGCAGGCTGTTTTCATGTTTGGCTCTGGATGTAAATTTTGTCTTGAAAATTAAGACAACAGAGTATGACAGCTTGGGGTTTGCCACTTGGTGGAGGTTGTTGTCTGAGGGATCTGTGCACCCTCTCGATTAGATACTCAGAGCCATGTTCTGGTGGTCCTGATACTTGTTATAGGAGCCGTTGTATAAAGCTCAGCATGTTGGCACCCTCTGCTTTCTCTGGAATGCCCATGAGGATCAGATTATTCCTTTAACTTCATCCCTCCTCCTGGTCCTCAATACAATCTTTCAGTTTGGCTGCCTTTTCTTGAGCTCGGCAATGGTTTTGTTCTTTGTTCTACTCAGTCCTCTACTGAGCTGATGCAGGCCTCGCATCAGAGACCTTCATGGTGAGGCTTTTCAGGACTGGTTTTAGAGATCAGAAGTCCTAAGCCATATCAAGCATGGCTAGTTTTATAGAAGCCAGTTCGGTAAAGAAACAGTCAAGTTTTCTGATGGTTTGGCTGGTGACACAGATGAAAATGACACTGCTGTAGACACATCCAACATACAAGGCACATTGGTGTCAAACAGAGCTGCAACAATATAACATGCAACAGCTACAGGCTGCATTATTTCAAACCAGGGCTTCCACCTTAGCGTCCCTCCTCACTTGCAGCAGTGTCAGCCACATTATTTGGATGGTATAGAGGCATCAGAGGGGTATAACAGCAACAACTAGATTGAAATATAGCTGGTGGTGCCAGGATCAAGATTTTGGGCCATCACAACAATGCTCATGGTATCAGAAACAAGCTGATAGAGGCATAATGGCTAGTGGCAACTGCTTCAGAGAAATACTATAATTTCCTTTGAATCAGCAAAAGCTAAGTACAACTGATCCAATGTAGATCTCTTGTACTACTACCAAATAAGAGACTCTGTTAATAATAGATTAAGACAGGAGGCTACTTTTGTTGACCACCAACCTTTTCTGGATGTCTTTGAACAAATTTGGAGATCTTCTCATGGGAAAGGGACTATTACCATGTTATACAGGAACTTAATAATGGATAAGGGACATAATACACAAAGAATACAGGGTAAATAGCAACAGGAACTGGGGATGTCAATTAATACAAAGCAAAGGGAGGGAATCTTCTCAGGCAGCTTGAAAACCACATCCTCACCAGGTTGGCAAGAATACACCTGGAAGGTAAGAGTTTGATATTTTCTCACTCCAGATCATTTGTCAAGGATGGGACTAGCAAGTAACCATGTATGTTGGAGGGGTGTGGAGACAAGGAGGCACATTTAGCCCTTATTTTATGGCTTTGCCCCAGAATGTTTAATTACTGAACCAGGTGAAACAACATCTGAGGACACTTTTGACATCCAAAACAACATTGCCCTGGAACACATCACCCTAGGTATTTTGCCCAATGTAGTTAAGGGAAAGGAAAGGAAAGCAAATACCTATAGTTGGTTTTGACCATAGCAGCTATTATAGCAATAACATTACTTTGGTTACAAAAACGCATGCCAGACATAGAAAGCTGGCTAAAGGTAATAGACCGTATCCAAAATATTGAAAGAATCACCTTTTCGTGAATCATAGAGAGGAAGCATTTCAGAACAGATGGAATAAGTGGGATCTCTATAGAGATTTGGTAAATCAGACACACCCCATAACATGCGATATACTCTTATCCCATAGTCTGACTGAACTGAGAAGGGAAGAGACAATGTATAATGAGATTGAGCGGTGGATATAATTTTAAAAAGCCCATGCCCTTTATTTGGATAACATACTTGAGTTATGTATGGGTAATTAGCTGCTGATTTTTGAAAGCTGTATTTTTAACTATGCTTACAAGAATAGTATAATTTAAGTGTATCAGCTATAAACTCTTTAGGTATTGTATTTTGTTTAAAAGAGTGATACTTGTATGATGTGTAACTCTGAAAATCAATAAACAAGTATAAAAAAAAAAAGAACGTTTTGATGGTTGTTTCTTTGTCCATGACTCCGGGTGGTGACTTCAGAGGCAAGTTCTGCTTGGGGCATATATGGGCTGAGCATGGTGGGATAAGTGGTGCCTCTAACAGGTGATCCATGTCCATTTTAGAAGTTTCTTTAGCACTCATTTTAAGATTTTTGAGAATTTCAAGACAGTTCATTAGAGGAACTTGCACCTGAATTAAATCTATTGAAAGAAAAATGAAGGCAACTGAATTAGCGCATTTATTTTGCCAAGGTTCATGAGCTGAGAGAAGGGCGATCTCTCAGGCTGAACACATCAAGTGACCATACAAGTGCTGTTTGACCTTGGGTAACCTCACGAGTGATAGCATTATTATAGATAAATCATTTATCACACAAGATGCCCTCTGTGTATTTCATTTAGGCAATAGGAAAGGACCTTCATCTCTGCTTACACAACTGAATGAGATGTATGCTTGTGTGACTTTGACACATTGTGGCTATTGCCTCTCTAAGATCCATAGGATACACTACCCTGTAGAGTGCAGTAAGGATCCTAGAGGGTCCCCCCATAGGTGCTGTGGGAAATTTCCTTGGCTAAAGGTAGCATAGGAAGAAGCCCACGGGAAAGAAGGACGAGCCACGGGAGGAGGATGGGTGGATGGTGGGGCAATAAAGAGACAAATCCAGGAACAGTCCAGGAAAGTGGCCTTAGGCCTTGAGGAGAATGACATAGTTGCTCCACCCATTGAACCTCAGGCTTAAAGCCTTCCCATTCAATTGTGCTTACAAACTGGATGAGATGTATGTTTGTGTGACTTTGACACATTGTGGCTATTCGCCTCTCTATTAGTTGGATATAACACCCTGTAGAGAGTACGATGCAAGAAACCCTAGAGGAGGGTTCCCCATAGGTGCTGCATGAAATACCCATAGCTAAAGGTAGCTTAGGAAGAAGCCCAAAAGAATACCCAAAAGTGTGTTGAGCATCGAAGAGGTGAGAAATCAGAAGATATCTAGACCAGCAATAGATGTGACAGACATAGATAGGAAAGATAGGAGAAGAACAAGAAAAGGCAAAGATAATGAAAAAAGAAAATCTGAAAAGATGAAGATGGGCGGACTTCCTAAGAAGAAAGGAAACAGCTTGGGCCACCACCCAACTCCATACAACAGTGGAGCCTAACTAAGGAACCTATGAAAGCATTAACCTGAAAAATATTATGACCACTGGCACAGAGGAGGAAAAACCCCATTTGAGGAGGAAACATAGAAACATAGAATTTGACGGCAGATAAGGACCTCTTGGCCCACCCAATCTGCCCATTTCCTGCCTACTGGACAAGCTGCAGATCCTAGTTAACCAGCAGCCTACTTCTTTCACCTCCCCTAGAATTGCCTTATGACTGTCCCATGCATGCTTGAATTCCACCACTGTTTTTGACTCACGACTCTTCCTCCGAAGGCCGCTCCATGCATCCACAACCTCTGTGAAAAAAATACTTCCTTAAATTACCTCTGAGCCCCCCTCTATCTTCAAATTGTGCCCCTTGTTCTTGCACACCTCTTTTGAAATAGCTTACCTCTTGGACTTTGTTGATTCCCTTGAGGTACTTGAAAGTTTCTATCATGTCCCCTCTCCTTCCTTTCCTCGAGGCTATACATATTAAGCTCCTTAAGTCTCTCTTCATATGTCTTCCGTACAGACCCTGCACCATTTTAGTTGCCCTCCTCTGGACAGCTTCCATCCTGTCTATGTCTTTGCGAAGACTGGGTCTCCAGAACTGCACACAGTACTCCAGATGGGGTCTGACCAGTTGTCTGTACAGAGGGATAATAACTTCCTGTTTTCTACTGGTGATGCTCTCCTATGCATCCCAGTATCCCCCAGCCCTCCTTGCTGCCCTCTCACATTGCTTGCCCACCTTTTAGGTCATCTGATATGACTACCCCAGGTCCCTTTCCATTTTTGTTGTTGTTAGTATCTCACCCCATTGTGTACTCTTCCCTGGGTTTTGTTTCCCAGGTACATTACCTTGCACTTCTTAGCATTGAATCTAAGCTGCCATACATTTGACCATTCCTCTAACCTTGCCAAGTCCCTTTCATCCTTTCCACCCCACCTTGTGTATCAACTCTGTTGCAGATCTTTGTGTCATCTGCAAAGAGACATACTTTTCCTTCCAGTCCCTCTGCAATGTCGCTATAAAGACATTGAAGAGGACCGTCCTAATACTGACCCTGCAGTACCCCACTAGTAACCCCTTTTCTTCAGAGTGGACTCCATTTACTATTACTCTGTGTCCTATTCTCCAGCCAATTTTTACCCAGGCTGTCATCTTGGGACCCACTCCCAGGCTAGCTAACTTGTATATTAATCTTTTGTGTGGACTGTGTCAAATGCCTTGCTAAAGTTTAGGTAGGCCATGTCCACAGCCCCTCCCTGATCTACTACTTTAGTCACCCAGTCAAAGAAATCTATCAGATTTGTCTGGCATGACCTTCCCGCTGTGAATCCATGCTGCCTTGGGTCCTGTGCCCCTCTGGCCTCTAGATATTCGACAATTCTTTCCTTCAGAAGTGATTCCATCATTTTCCCTACCACTGAGGTTAAACTAACAGGTCTGTAGTTTCCTGCTTCTGCCTTGCTCCCACTTTTGTGAAGGGAATCACATCTGCCCTTCTCCAGTCCTCGGGTACCACCCCATCCTCCCATGATTTGTTAAACAGGGTAGTCAGTGGTGTCACTAATTCCACCCTTAGTTCTTTTTAAATTCTGGGATGAATCCCATCAGGCCCCATTGCTTTGTCCACCTTCAGTTTTAAGAGTTCTTTCAGAACCCTTTCTTCTGTAAATGGGCTGGTATCAACTTCTTCCAGAGTGTTTCTACTGTTTGTTTTAGGTACCTCCTTCTTCCTTTGTAAATACTGAGCAAAAATATTTGTTTAGTATCTCTGCCTTTTCACAGTCACCATCTGCCCACCCTCCCCCTTTATTAAGCCTCACTATCCCTCCCTTGGTCTTCCTGTGCTCCCTGATGTACCTATAAAAGGTTTATCCCTTCTTAACTGAGTTGGCTATCTTTTCTCAGTTTGGGCCTTTGCTGTTCTGACTGCCTTCCCAGCTTCCTTTTGCTTTAACTGATACAGTTCTCTGTCCTGCTCCTTCTGTGATTCCTTGTACTTCCTGAAAGCTTTCTTTTCTCTTGAACCTTCACTGCCACTTCCTTTGAGAACCATAGTGGTTTCTTACATCATTTAGTTTTGTTTATTTGCTTCACACAAGGCTTGTTACCTCTGTGATGGCAGTTTTATTATTCCCCATTGTTCTTCCACCCCTCCTTCCTGCCCATTTGCTAGTGCATTCCTTAGGCACTCACCCATTTTAGCAAAGTCAGCCCTCCTAAAGTCCAGTACCTTTGCCTTTGTATGGCTTGACCTCTATTGCTGTGTTTATTGTGAACCATACTGTTCGATGGTCGCTAGTTCCCAGATGGCTACCCACTTACATCTGTGATCCTCTCTTCATCTCCATTTGAGAGAACCAGGTCTAAGATTGCTCCCTCTCGAGTGGGCTCAATACTAGTTGTCTAAGGCATGCCCCTGTAGGGCATCTAGAATAACCCCATTCTTCAAGTGGCTGCTGCAACTACACTCCAGTTAACATCTGGCATATTCAGATTGCCCATCAGCAATATCTCCCCTTTCTGCCTTACTAAGTATACTTTCTATCATTTCCTTCTCCATTTCCTCCCTGAGAAGGGGGTCTATACAACCCCTATGCGGATTGGTGCCACTGCTGGTCTCCAAATCTCTACCCACAGTGCTTCTCTCCTCCCTGTTTTCCTTTTGTTCTGCTGCTTTGATTCCTTCCTTATGTAAACAGCTCCTCCTCCTCTATTACCCTCTCTGTCCCTCCTGTAGATAGTGTGTCCTGGTATGTTTACGTCCCAGTCATGGTTTTGTGTGAACCATGTTTCTGTGACTGCCACGATATCCAGATGTTCCTCCTCCATCAAGGCCACTAATTCGGAAGCTTGTTACTCAGACTACGGGCATTGGTACTCATTGCTTTCCATTTTTGATGGCTTTACCTTTAGTTGCAGCATCCCCACTGGCCTTTCTACCTTGGTCTTTTCTCATTTAGTACCCTGTTTTGTAGGAAGAGGCTGGGATTTTCCTGCTGCTTATCAGTGCCTCCCCTTGACTAGTTTAAAAGCTTGCCAATGAAGCATTTAAACCGATTGCCCAAAATACTTGTTCCTTTCCTGGACAGATGCAGACCATCCTGCCAGTATAGGCTGGTGTCCTCAGGTGGAACCCCAGTCCCCAATGAAGCCAAACCCCTGTGCTCCACCATTTTTCAACCATTCATTAAACTGCATGGTGAAAATTACCCTCACCTCACTCATGCCATTGACAGGCAGCACCTCTGAGAAGGATACTGTGAGTGCTACTTGTCTTAGGCCCCTCCCCAGTTCTACAAAGTCCTTCTGCACTGCTCTAATCTCATGTTGAGCCAAGTCATTTGTCCCTAGGTGGACAATGACGTCCAGCTCAGACTCCGTGCAGCTGTTCTCATGATCCTGAGGATCGCTTCCTGTCCCTCCAAGCCATGGCACCAGGCAGGCAGCTTACTTCAGTTTTCCCTGCTCCCCCCAGTTCTATCCCCTAATAATTGAGTCCCCCACCAGGAGCTTCTTTCTTTCCTTGTGGTGTCCCCTGCCTCCTTCCTGTGGGCTCCCTTGTGACAGGTGTCCTCAGCCTCCTTAATCTCCTCTGTGGGTGCATCCATAGGGGAGCTGTGCTCCCCAGAATGGTGTATGGATTGTGAGTGGAACAACTGACTGGGTGTGCCTCTGTTCCACCATCCTCACCCTCCCTGAGCCCACTGTGGTCCAACACTGTGCTTTCTTTGCAACCTCTGAGGCAGTGGTGGTGGCTCTGGTGCTCCCTGGATGGGGAGGTTCCCTTCTTACCATCCAGTCTGGCCTGGGGAAGGTTCCCTTACTGCTGTTCAGTGTGCCTGAAGATGGGCAAATTCCTCCCTCAGGGCAGAGAGTTGTCTGCAAATAGGGCAGCATCTCAGCCTCCAGAAAGTCTCCCGGAAGACTGCTGCCCCACAGCCATTACATTGCACTACTCCCCACATGATTATGTACTTTTTTGTGTGTGTGTGTGTGTTTGTGTGTGTGATTGGTTTGTTATATAGAAATATATATATTATACAATGTGTATGCTTATATTTTTCAGTGCTGTGAAAGGAGAGAGGATATGACATTATGCACCTTGCACTCTTGAGGAAATGATGTCAGAACCCCAGGTACAAAGGAACTATTTCCAGGGGTGGGTGGGGTGAGGGATGGAAGGGTTGGGCCTAAACTTTGCCCTCACAAAACAATCAGCTAAGAGCTCTGACCCACCACTGTGATGAGTGCCTTCCTGTCAGCAAGATACCATACACAACAATTTGACAGAGCAAATCCCTCTAATCAAACAGAAAAATCCAGACATCCAAGTCAGACACACAGTTAAACCTCCGCAGCCCTTAAACAGCCTGGTTTGTATGTTTGAAAGCAGTCAGCCCCAAAATAAGTCAGCTGTGCTTTAAACTCTTCCTGCACTGAAAATCTTAAGAATTGTAACAAGACTGTCTTTTCCTGATTAAGTTCCTTATTTCACCTTTCAGTTAGAAGTAGCCTCCACCTGCAGAATATCTGCTACAAACCAAAGACAATTGTAAAGTTCACCTCCCTCTGTTGTGAGCACAACTCTTCTCTTGCAAATCCTATGTTCAGTATTGTGGCTCCCAGCAAGAGGTAGCTTGCCTTAAAAATATTAGCTGTTCTAGATCCAAGGCCTAGATCACCTTCCTCCAGGCTGAAGGATATTTTGATTAGGACGGTTCTGCTAAAGCAATGTACTGTAAAGTAGAGATTGAGGAAGGAGAAAAGTCCAATTGTAGAGAATCTCATTCTGTCCTTCTAAATGGAGGGCTGTTGAAGGATGCAAGCAATGTCTCAGCAACTAGACACTCAAAAGCAAGAGAGGAAGTATGATGATGGAAAGAAGCCTTGAAGGCCTGAATGGTTTAAAGTGAGGTATGAAATGAATGATATACAATGATGGAAAAAGCCAGCCAGCCCCAAGCAAAGGGGCAATGGAGCCAAAGGCATGTCTTCAAGTGAAGAGCAAGTCAAGGTAGCATGGGCCTAGAGGATTATGCAAGAGTAATTGATGTGAAGGAGTACACCACATAGAGGTCGAGATGAGTGATGGATACCCAGATCTGATCCTGAGAAGATCAGCTGGTGATGCTAGCAGGAGTGCTGTAGTTCACTGAGGTAGCGTAACACCCAATGAGAGGTATGCTTGATTAATCGATGTGAGTAAGCAGACCTTGAGGTCAGACTGAGTGAAGGAGAACCAGACTCAGGCACCTGGACACCAGATGGACTAGGGTAAGAGGAGGCTATGAATAGGGAAGGTGATGTCAGAGAGGTAAAACCCCAAAAAGAAAAGGCAGAAAACAGCTCTCCCCAAACTGAATCCAGTGCAGCCCCAAGCTGTATGAACACAACTGGAAGGAAGAATGCATTCAATGCCCTGCAGTGATAATGACAGACCATGAAGATTGGTGTGGCAAATCCCAGTATGGCAGGGCATCAAGGAGAGGAAGGAATATTCCAAAATGAAAAACACAGGAGCAGGATGGAGGTGATCCTCAGATCAGGGCCCACAGCCCAATGCAGGCAAGGCAAGGCAATATTTATTTAAAAGACACCCAATCCCAGAGGCTCTGGGGCCTTATAAATCAGATAAACAAATATACATAAATAGGTTCATAAATAGTAAAAAAAAGAAAGAAACAATCAAATGCACAAAAAGCAAATCTATATAAAAAGTAGGCTTAAAAGCGTGCCAAAACTATATCTATACCAGCAGCCTAGCAGCTGAATCGGGAAAGCCTGGGTGAATACGGAGGGCCTTAGGGTGGGCCTTGAATATCTCAAGATTAGGGCCCCCAACCCCCAAGAGTAGTGAATTCCACAGGACAAGGGCGGTAACACCAAAAGCCCTGTCGCCAGCCAATTTTAACCTCATCCTGGGAATCACCAGGGGGGGCCCCCACAGGAGGAGCGGAGGGGTGGACCAAGAGAGCCGGTGCAAGAAGGTTGGACAGGTAACCAGGGCCCTGGCCATGTAGGGCCTTATAGGTGATAAGACCCACCTTACAGAGGATCCTCCACCTGACCAGCAGCCAATGCAGATCACACAGTACCGGTGCAATATGGCATAATTTTGGCTACCCAGTAGTAACTGGGCAGCTGCATTCTGCACCAGCTGCAACCTGCAAAGAGATCCTCCTGTGACCCTGAGTAGAGCGCATTACAGTAGTCAAGCCTTGGGTGTAACTAAGGCATGTATCAAAGTGGGGAGGTCCAGAGGTGGCACAAGGGGCTTTATCCTGGCAACATTTCTGAGATGGAAAAACAGGAGCAGACAATGGAAGACACCCACACCTCCATCGACAAACCACTGTCCAGAATGACACCAAGATTTCACACCTTGAGGAGCCTTCAATGAAACAGATCCCAGAACAAATCCAGTCTCTGATCCAGAGGCCATCCTATCCACACTCTGTTCAACTCCACCACCAATACCTCCGTCTTATCAGGGTTCAGTCGAACCAGCTAGGAGGCCATCCAGTTGTTGATCCGGCAAGGCAGCTGTTTAGCACATCTGCTGCATTAGATGTTCCTGGGGCACAAGATAAGCATAGCTGGGTATAATCAGCATAACAATGAAAACCCAGCCATACATCCTAATGATCCTCCCAGGGGCAGCATATACACTGCGACTCGGGCCGGAAAACGAGGAAAGTAGACAGCATAGCGAGTGAGGAGTCAGAAAGAGCAGCACTGCTGAAAGAAAACAATGAGATGCCTAAAATAGTGGGGGGCGTCCCAAAGGACATGTCAGGTAGCAACTGGTATGTGTCCTTTCAAGGATCGATTCAAGAAATGATTTCACCCTTCTGCACCTGAATGGAGCAAAACAAAAACATAGAAGTAAACAACAAAGAGCAAATGAGGAGGGTAAAATGATAGACATTATTCAAGAGAAAATACAGAAAAATAAATTCAACCCCTGTGAAGTCCATGAAACTTCCAGCCAGAAATAGGATAGAATGCCAACCCATAGACCAAGAACCTCTCCTGCTGGCCTGCAGGAGTATAAACAGAAATCCCAGCATCTGCAGTAACAGCAGGCTTCTCCTGATGTTCTGCAGAAGCAGAGATGAAAACCCAGTCCCTGCCAACACGGTGGACCTCTCCCTGGGTCAAGCAGGAACAGAAAACTGAGCATCCACTGGCATGGTAAGCCTCTCCTGTTGTCCTACAGGAGGTGAACAAAAGAAAACAGCATCCACCAGCACAACAGGCATCTTCTGGTGTCCAACATAAGTAGGAATGGAAAACCCAGTACACACCAACATGGTGGACCTCTCCTAGTGTCCCATGCAAGAGTGGAAATGGACAGCCTGGCATCCCTCAGCTGGCTCAAGCAGGGTTTAATCACTGAGTGGTTTTGAAGGGGCTGTAGAACGTGCCCTGCCTTAAGGAAATAAAAAGCAGTTGCTATGGCACATCTTTCCTGTATCCTGGACTCATATGATCTTCAGGCCAACACCACCATTAGACAGGCCTGCACTGTCTATTTTAGAGTGACAAATTAAGAAGCATCCGTGAAGTAAGGACTAGCATGGCTGTGACTGACAGAGAGGCTACATGACATTATCCCATGCTCAGGCCCAGGGAGTTTTAGCTTTTCTGTTAACCAATACTACTTTTACCCTACTTGGACTATTTCTTTTGTACATTCATTGCAATCTGTTTACAACTGTTATGCTTATTTGTTCTTTATATGCTAGGGTGTAATCTGTATTTGGATTTGTCAAAAACTTGTAATAAAAGGAATGACTGTAAAAAAGCAACCATGATGATTCTCCAGCAGCACCAGCGGAGATTGAGTAGTAATACTAAAAAATAGAAATCTAATTGACTCAGCGCCCACTAATTTAATAAATTATTTGCAGATTTGTATTTTTGTATGGTATTTAAAGTAGTGCATATAAGTGAGAGGCATTAATAACTTGTTTTGCTAGGTGAGTCTTGAGGGTCTATGGTTGACTCCAGGTGTGCAGTGGGAAAATCAGCCCATTGTTTGCCTTGGCCACTTACAAATTGTGTTAATCACTGGGGACATAGCTCTGTGTTTCTGTATCCTTGTTATGCCCTGGGTCCTGATAGGTGCTGTGTTTCAACCCCTACCCCAGCCACTTCCTTTTCCTTGCCAGGGAAGGCTGTCAGTCTTCTTTCAAGCCACATACTGTACTTATTTCACACTTTATAGACCTTCTTCCGGGTCTTTAGCACCATTGATCCTTTGATTATTTTTAATTGTAACTCTGTGAAACAATGGTGATGTTCTTGTGAAACAATGATGATGTTTCATGACCAAGTGCCACTTCAGCCAAGCATACAGTGATCAGTTTTATCTGATATGCGTCTATACTAATGCACTGACTCATCTTTTAATTCAGCTTTAGGTTTTCATAGAATAAAGTATGACTTAACAGGGACTGTATATTTCACTGCTCATCATTTCAATTAAAACTATCACCCAAGTGTGCTATACATCACAAGCGGTTAACTTGAAATTGTGCAACGACAGCCTGCCCACCCCAGGTTGCAACAACTAACAAGGTCAGATATTTCCAGACATTTTCTTCATTTTTCGAAGATGCTCTCTGGTGGCCCAGGGATTTCTAGTGATATCACAGATATTTCAAGACATATCTGACCATATCAATTGCTACAGCCATAAGCCTAAAGGAGCCATCATTCCTCAAAGTGACCAGAAAAATTAAAAATAATTGAATCCTATTTGAATGCTATTTGGTGCTATTTGGGTTCTTTATCTCAGATATTGCACACAGAGTTAGGAGCAGGATTAATCTGTTTGCAGATTATACAAAATGGGAGCAGTGGTGGACGAAGAGGATGGATGGAAACAACTACAAGTGGACCTAATCAAACTGAGGTATGGTTGAAGAAGTGGCAGCTGGATTCAATGTGAAAAGTGCAAGGTTATGCACTTCAGGGCAATAACCCAAGGATGGACAATTGGTTGGGAGAGGAGAGGCTGGAGATCACTGAGGAAGAGAAGGACCCTAGGGGTGTTGGTAACAGGGAGCATGAATAACTCTGCCTAATGCAGGAAAGCAGCAATTAAGGTGAACAGGATGCTGGGCTGTATCATGAGGGGTTTCTCGTCCAGGCATAGGGAGATGATCCTGCCCTCTACAGATCTTTGGTCAGGCCGTGACTTGGAGTACTGTGTGCAGTACTGAGTGACCGTATCTGAAGAGGGATATTAATTTATGGAAGGAGTGCAATGGAGGGCAACAAAATGTTACAGGGGATGAAGGGCAAGGCCTATGAAGACAGGCTGCATGTGCTGAATATGTACACACTGGAGGAGAGGAGGGATGGGGGATATGATTGAAGCGTTCAAGTATTTGAGGGGATAAACAAAGCTAGCACTGAAGGGGTGTTTAAACTGAGGTGGAGTAGGAATACGAGGGGCACAAACTAAGACTGGAGAGCAAAAGATTTAGGAGGGAGATGAGGAGGCACTACTTCACAGGAAGCTGGTGTATAAATGGAACCCTCTACAAGAGAAGGAGGTATCATGTAAGACAGTAGGAAGTTTTAAGAGGAGTGGGACAAAGCAAAGAGATGGTCTGAGTGGAGGGGCGAGAAGCTGTCATGGGAATGACAGATGGGGAAAGGATTGAGAGCAGCTGCAATCTAGGGTGCTAGCTGCACTTGGGCAAGACATTGATAGACGGGGTGGTCTGTTTCTACTGGCAGATTCATATGTTCATATGAATGGTGTGAACGTCTATCTTCTACATTTGTGATTTTGCACTGAATGTTGGAATGGAAGCTTTCCCAAAACCTAAACACTGAGCTTTTTATGTTTGCTTGTGCACGTGCACAAGAAACATCTTGGGACAGTACAGCATTTTAGAAGTGTGTCACTGTTATGCCCAATACAGCCGAGCTGCTTTGGGCTTGTTCCTCAGGCACCAATCAGTCAAAGAAGCTGGCTATGATATCAGTCCAAGAGAAACAGTCTGTACTTGAAAGAAATATGCCACTGCAATCAGGGACTGTTTAGTCTGAGTGGGCCATCCCCTTCACACACACACACACACACACACACACACACATGCGCACCTTCTTTCCCAACACTACTAATTTTTCACTCCTTGCAACCCTCCCTTGTACAATTGCCTCGGATGCAGCTTTACTGGTTGGTGGCTCCTGCCACCCATCTCCTCTCTTCCTGGTCCTGGTCCTTGCTCCTCTGAACAACCGCCACCCACCTGCTTGGCACAATTGCCGCTGTGCAGCTTTACTGGCTGGTGTCCATGCCGCCATCACACTCTCCCCAGTTCCAGTCCTCCTGAACCCTCCCCGCCCTGCCTTGTACAGTTGCCACTGTGCAGCTTTACTGGTTGGTGGCTCCTGCCTGTCGGTGGCACCACACCAGGCATGTGCCTCGGTACAAAAATGATGTGCCCCAGTTTATGCCTCGGTGATCAGATATGTCCTGCTGTGTGCTGTGTCTCTTCCACTTTCCTCCTTCTCTCCCTCCCTGATGCTCCAAAGTCACTTCTGTGGTAGGCAGCCACTGTACTGTAAGCATAGGCTGCAATTGACCACTCCTCCCTGCAGGCTCAGGTTCCTCTCGGCCACAATAGGGTAAATCTCAGTCATGAAGGCCTGTTAGGCGGTGCATGCAGTCATGCACATAAACACTTACCACCTGCATGGCCTGTCTTGAGTCTCGACTGCTTCACGTGAGTAATGCACCACCAGCCACCTTCCCGGTTCCTGTCTGCTGAACTTTCTGTTGAGTTAAAACTGTAAGTTAGGGACCACAGTGATGGTCTGTTCTGTGCTAGACTGAATTTCTAACTGGTCGCTAGCTACTGTACAGTTCTGAGTCTTGGCTGCTCATTTCTTGCTCCATTTGGCTGTGTTGTGGCTGCGGTCAAGCTAGTCCTGCCTCCACATCTAAACTGACTGACCACCAGTCCACTAGATCCCAGCACAGTCCCAGCCTCCACCACCGACCAGTAGTCTAGTCAGTCAGAAGAGTCACCTCCTCCAGTACTGCTTGACTCCTCAGACAGATAAGTAAGTAGTTTATTTTTTATAGTGCATACTAGTCCTCTCTTACCATGTTCCTGGACAGTTATCCAGAACAGGCCTGACCGAATCCGGCAACTGATGCAACAACTTGTGGGGTGGGGAGTGCTCCTAACCTGCTGGGAGGGAGGGAGGAGGGCTGATGGACAGGGAGGTCAAGTAACTTGCTGAAGTTCACACAGTGAGTTAGTGTCTGTGTGGTTGGACTTGAACCTGTGATCTCTTATTTCTCAGTTCAGTGCTCAATCCACTGGAACACACTGCCTATATGGTATATGCACACTTTATTTAGGTGCCCTGGCAGCCATGTGCAGTGCACACCCTGTGCCCTGATAACCAACAGAGGCTGGAGTCACCACAGCCTGCCACCCATCGCTCTCTCTCTCTCCGGCCCCGGTCCTCACTCTTCTTAACCTCCCCGCCCTGCTTGTACACTTGGTGCTGGCGGCTTTGCTAGTTGGCAGCTCCTGCCACCATTGCACTCTCACTCCCTGGTCCCGATCCTCCTCAGACCCCCCACACACACACACTGCTTGTACAGTGCCACTGTGCGGCTTTATTGGTTGGTGGCTCTTGCCAACCGTTGCACTCTCGTCCTGGTACCTTCTCCTCAGAACACCCCCTGCTTGTACAATGCTGCTCTCAGCTTTGCTGGTTAGTGGCCCTGTGCCCGTCCAGTCTCTCTCTCCCCAGAATACAAAGGCTTCACATACACAGCAAAGCTCGAAACTTGGGACAGCAGGCCCACACCCCATAGCTGGTGATCAAAGTGTTTTCACTTGTGGTTCCTCCTTTGTGAAGCTTTAGGGGACCCATGGGGGCCCTAAAACCAAAATAAAAGAGCAAGGGTTGAGAGAATTGGGGAAAAAACTTAGACAGGGCTGGGGTGAGCCTGGAGGTTTGGAGAAAGTTAGAAACACAATTTAGCAAAGCCAGGGCTGGTGGTGAGAGCTCATTTCAATTTAGTTCTGCTTGCTCACTCTGCTTGCGACTCGTTGCTTGTGTTGCTGCTGGCAGCTGCTGCTCTGGGACTCTGACTGACTGAATCTGTCAGTCACTGTGTCATTAGGACCCATTCTTCCCAGTCCACTGCACTGTCACGTGTGTCATCCAGTCAGCCACCTTTCCGGCCCCAGCAGATCCCCCAGTCATGAATCTGATCTGTAAATTATAATTCACAGCATGGCTGGGCTTTAGTGTGCACCTCTGCTGCAGCTCTGGATCAGGACAGACACACCCGTTCATCAGTCTCTGTCTGGCATTGTACTTTGTGCCCAGCCCACTACGGCACCGAATACTCACACATATTAGTCTGGCGCAGTGGCACATGACAGTGGTGGCACAGTGCACCATGGGTGTGGCAGGCATACCCAAGCACTCCATGGTGTGCAATTTTTTTAAGGGGTAGCAACAGGCTCTGAACTGCTTCCTTTTCCATGAAACTAACAAAGAAAATACTGAACCTTTCTGTAATTTTATTCATAGGAGTCAAAACTAGAAGGACTGGTCACTAATACTCTCTTTGCATCCCAAGGACAATACAGCTTTACAGGCTCTGGGCTGGTATGTGGGTGTCTTAGGGAGCAATGCATGGCATTTGTATTTACCCATGCATGGCAACAACCATTGTCATGAGATACAAAAGTTGTATTTATTGTGCCAAATGAGGCAACAAGCACGGCCCTGGTGTACCTTTGTATATTGTTTGGCTACGCCGGGGTAGCAGAGAATCCACTTGGTGTGCAGATCTGAAATCGCTGGTTACACCCCTGCAGTGCACTGCAAAATGTGACCAGTGGCACCAGCAAGTAGCTGCTATTGTACCTTTTCACTGGGTTTATTTTAAAATAAAATGTGTCCAGCACTCTGGATCGCCGCCATCTGTCTCTACAGTCACCGCCAGTATATTGCTCAGTGATGCTGCTACATGCTTCAGATGGATTCGACTTTTGTTTTAATTAAAATGATTATATTAACAAGCACAATGATAATGGGGCGTTGCCGACTGATAACTGACTTGACTCAGGACAGGGTGACAGTGTGACAGCTCAGCTCAGCACTGCAGCCACAAACGATTTCCGATTTACACAAGCCAACATCAATCTGACTGCTTTTTCTTGTGTAAAGAATTCTCTCTCAATCTGAAATAATAATCGACAGTCAGACTCCTCTCAGACCCTTTCCCACCCACTGTATCAATATCTATCACACCGTCCACCTTGGACCGGGCCGGTGCCCCTCCCAGTCATCATTAATGTGTTGCCTAAGCCGCTTGGGGACAGTGACCCACCCAGCACCCGGCTGCCTGGTTGGCAGTGTGCCTGCCCGTAAATGGAATAATAAATACTAGTCACTCTGGCATAGTGCAATGTAAGCAAGCATGTCACACGGAGCTTTAAATAAATTTGCCTAGCACACTGGACAGTTTCAGTTTTAGATAAAATCTTAAATTTCTTAATCTGGATTCAGAGGGGGATAAAATGGCACTGAAATTTGTTTGCCCAATGCCCTGACCCAAGTGTCTGTCTTTCTAGTCTCTTGCTCCCCAGGCCCAGGCCATTTCTTTATTCTTTTCTTTTTTCTTTCACTTAGTCTGTCTTCCTGTGTTTGTAAATAGAAATAGCAGCAAAACTTAAATTATCACTGAGTAAGCTACAGGTATGTTATTTTCTGTAATAGAAATGCCTAAAGGAAAAAATCAAAAGGCCTTAATTAAAATGAGTTTGCCTACTAGTCTCAGAGACTTGACATCCAGTCCCTGTCCCTGGTGCATTAGTCAAGAATGCTGCAGTGTGGAGTGAATGGTGATATATTATTATTAGCAGCAGAACAATATTAATTGCACCTCTCTTCCTGCATTTCAAATGTGTGCCACTGCTCAGTTGCAAAATATGTAGGTGCCGATTGGTCCTTTTAAAAACAGATCCAGAAACAAATGATTTGATACCTTTATTGGACCAACATGGATGTTACAGAAAAGAACAAAGTGCTTTAGCTTTCAGACCAACCAGGTCCTTCTTCAGAAGCTTTGTGGCAGTTTTTTCAAATATCCCATACTATTAACACCAAATTATATAGAAAAGCAGAAATAATTCTCATTGGTTTAACATATACATTTAAAACATAATAGAAGATTACGTCCAGAGAAGCTAATTAACACCAGTATGCCTTAAACTGAGGAGCCTCAGAAGGGCAAAGGTTATCAAGAATTCTCTACAGCCAGAGAGTTCTTGTCACATAAATTTTAAATGTCTCAGTATGCCAAGAAAGCATTCTAGTGATAAAAACCTTGGAGTGGCATTCTCTCTAATACATGTAAGATGAGCTTACAACTTACATTCCAATTGTCCTGGTATATTAAAGGACAGATAATGAGAGACAAAATCCTGAAATTAGGTATAACTGCAAGTTGAAATCAAGCCTCAAATTAACCTACACATATAAACATGATGCATGAAAGTATCACTTGTAAGTGTAAGTGCAAAAAAAATTCTTGTCAAGGACCCCATGAAAGCTGACCATGAGCCTGATAAATGCAGATTTCAACACAGAGTCTGTGTATAACAAAAATGCACAGAATCAGTCTAAGCAATCTAAATGAAAACCCAAAGGAATTACACCTTTGATGAACCCCAAGCAAATGAGATATGCATCTTAATATGGAGTAGAAATGTGACAGTGTGAAATCCACCCACTGACAACTAATAGAAGGAAATAAATGCACACTATATGTGAAAACTAAGTGTTCTAGCCACATAACTGCCCCATGCCACGCCCACCCACACATATGTGTGTACATACACCATACCACACCCCTACACACACACACACACACCTGCACACAACCACAACACACAACAATATAGCAAACACATTCTGCACACACCACACCACACCACGCACAACAAACAAAACACACATACACATCTATACCCACTAACACACAAAACACAACACACACACCAAACACAAACAAAAACACACACATACATACATACATACATCAGTATACACACACACACACTCAAACGCACTCACCACAGTGTTAAGGTGAAAAGTCAACAATGTAGATAACCATAAACTTACAAAATCAAAGGCCCGCTGAAGAACTAAACTGTTTATGTCCATCTTTTAAAGTAAAGGTCTGTGTAAGTTTAAGTGGAATAATGTGTCATGTACCCAATATCAATGTTCAATCCATCCACCACCATATTGAAAAGTAAAATAAGTCTAATTTCAGAAGCCCGTCTCTGTTGCGTACTGTTGAAATGTCCTTTTAAGACCATCACAGACATATCTGAGATTGAGTGGTCATCCTGGGAGAAGTGCTGGGCTACTGGTTTCTCAATCATCTTGTGATTAATAGAATGTCTGTGTGAATTCATTCTAGTGCGGAGTTGTTGGCTTGTCTCCCCACATAACCTGTGCGAGGACATTTCTTGCATTGGATAAAATAGACCACATTACTTGATGTACATGTATAATTCCTGTATCCTGAATAGTCTGTTTTGTGATTTGTTCTTTTCTGTAACATCCATGTTGGTCCAATAAAGGTATCAAATCAACTGCTCAGTTGTGCATTTCAATAGTTTATTTGGGAAAATCTCAGTGCATTTCTAGTTTTGCTGGACAAAATAGTACACAGAGAAAATAATCAGTAGTTGACTGTTAAATAGATCATGGCAGTGGTGTGGCAGGATCCCAGGAAGAAAGAAATACACTTGACACTAATTAATCAGCTGCTATACTACATGTCTCAAGTCTGCGAGTCAGTCTGACAGAGGTATGCTTGTGCTTGTGTTCCAGTTTGGAACAGCTGCCTGCTCAGTAGAGCACCATGACCTGCCTTGTCTTGGCTTTACTTTCATTCTCAAAGAGTTAGTACCTAGGATAGCAGTGGCTTGCCTTGGGTTTATAAGGCACTGCTAGTCTAGGGAATGCATGGAAGAATAATAAGCCATCCCAGTTCAGTGAAGCAGCGATCTGTTGCAGTTAGCTGGACCTGAAGAATGAAGGGCTTTAATTCGATTTCATGATTTTTTTCAGTCAGAAGATATTGTTTCATTCGGTAGGGATAGGATAGCATTCAGTTATGCTGTGGTGGGCTGAGTGCGGGTGGCAGTGGCAAAAGCCATACTCGCTCAGGAGAGGAGGGCAGGGGCCTCAGGTTCCAGTGGAGTCTCAGAGGGCCTAATTGCTGACCGGCAACCCAGTGCAGTCAGTCACAACAAGTGCAACTCCCCCAACCTATCAATAATTTATTTTATATATTTTTATAACCAGCAGCCAACCATGATCGTCATGAATCGATGCCAGTCAGGTAAATTATTAAATATCCAGCAGCCACTGTTAGGAGTTGGACTCAGAGCTAATGGAGAGCTAGTGAAAAACTATGAAAATAAAAAAACATGCTTGTGGTTGGGGGTCGAGGAAGAGGGGCCCACTGGAGATCCATTGCCCAGGGCCTGCAAAACCTGGAGCTGGCCTGAAGCTTAACATTTTGGCCAGCAAAATTGTCTCTGTGTGTTTTATTTGCTAACTATCCATGGCATTCATCATACCTGGCTTTTGTTTTGTGCCACTGGCCTTAGCACAAAACATTTTTAAGATTTGCTTCTCTTGTTCTAAATTGATTGGTCCATTCAAAACACTGCAATACTGCAATCCAAACGCTGATGCACAGCAGCGCCTGTGTCGTGTCTTTCGTGGCTCCGAATGTTCATGCATAAGGGCGCCTCCAGCTCACTTAATTTTGTTCCTCTGCCAGTCCGCTTGGTTATTGAATGCACGCCAGGGAAGAGTTTTTGGGAGAAAGTTGTAGAAGGAACTGAGACAGTGTATTTGTTCAGATTATATGCTTTACGATCCATTCATATGGCACGCGTTTCATTTAAAAAGTATTATAATTTATTAAACTTTCTTATATTTACACATTAATACAGTACAGGACATTATCACTATATGACCAGTACTATCACAGCAATATATGATATAAAATACTTACTTGTTTCTTTAGTACTGATAAATATCATTGGATAGAAATGATTTGATCTCTGTCATTTTCCATTGTTTCAGTGCTAATTACTTCTGCTCTAGGAGCTAATACAGTACATGTAATTAACTTTCTCATCTCTCTTGGTATGTGTGATACCTGATGTTGACACTAGCAATCATTCTCTAAATTCTCAACAGCTACTAGTATGTCATTGTGCCATTCTTTGTAGGATGGTACCTCAGAGTCCATTCAATGTCTCAGAATGACTCTCAGTTATTCTCATGTCCTATTGTGGTCTGGCTTTTTACAACAGTCCCACAGAATGTGGAGCAGGTTGCCATTTTGCATACCTCTCAACTGTCCCTGGTTTTCAGGGATGACCCAGCCTCAAAGTTTTCCTCTGTCCCTCCTAAATGGTGTGTTTCAATGACTGAACAGAGGATCTCTAAGAATAAAATAATGCCAAACAAAGTGATAGGCTTGTTCTTAGGACAATGCATTCTACACTAAGCCAGTTTTCCTACCAGCTTCCTGAGTGGATATCACCAGTAAGTTTTTAAGGTGTGTACCTGTTGATTCATGCAGTAAGAGACTGAGAGATCTGGCCTCTTGAGCTCCACATCATGTGCATTTTTTCGTATCCTAGTTGACCAATTTTAAACAATTTGACTAGGGCAAAGTAAAGATTTTGTAAAATGCTTAATTGCATGAGCCTAAGGCTTTCAGTTTTAATGTACTTACAAATATTTGCCTATATTTGTTCCCATTTTCTTTCCACATTCCCCAGTGGTAAGACCTGATTCTAGTAAAATCCCACTTCAAGGCTCTTTGGGAGACAGGCAGTGTTGATTGCTTTATCATGTGTGCTTGCATGCATGTGCAAGAAACATCTTGGGAAAGTACTGCATTTCAAAGATGTGTCACTGCTTTGGCCAATGCAGCTGAAGCTGCGTTTAGCTCATCCCTGACACACCAGTCAGTTGGTAAGCTGGCTATGACAGCAGTCTAACAGATATGGTCTTTACCTGGAAGCAAATACTTTGCTGCAATCAAGGACCATTTTGTCTCTGCAGTCATTTACATAAATAGAGCGGATCCTCCCCACCCCCACACACACACATATATGCCTTCTTTCCATTAAAATACCCTGTCAATACTAGTAATGATTCCCTCCAATGAAAGTTTGTGGTGGCCGCTTCCTTCAACTGTCTCCTGGATACCCACCCCCCCACATATACCTTCTTTTTCCATAAGCACCCTGCCAACACTACTAATGTTTTGGTCCTTGCTCTCTGAACACCCCACTTGTACAATGGCTGCAGTGAGGATCTCCCCAGTCCCTCTGAATCCCCCATTTGTGCAATGGCTGCTGCAGCTCTTGCCCCTTGCACTCTCTCTCCACAGTCCTGGTCTCGCTCCTCTCAACTACCCCCTCCCATGCAATGCTTATGTGCGCTTTCTCTCTGGTCCCATTCCTTGCTCCTCTGGACCCCCTTGTACAATGGCTGTGGTGCAGCTTTATTTGTTGGTGGCTCCTGCTGCATTCTACTCTCTCTCCCGGTCCTGGTCCTCACTCCTCTGAAGCGCCTCCACTTGTACAATGGTGCGTGGTGGAGCTCTCTCTTCCCAGTCCTCGGGACCCCCGCTTGTGCAATGGCTGCTGTGCAGCTCTTGCCACCCTTCACTCTCTCTCCCCAGTCCTGGTCCTCACTCCTCTGGAACCCCCCCCATGCAATGCTTGCGGTGTGCTTTCTCCCAGTCCCATTCCTACCCTCTAGACTCCCTTTGTATAATGGCTGTGGGTGCAGCTTTACTTGTTGGCTGCTCCTGCTGCACATTTCACTCCTCTCTCTCTCTCTTTCCCCAGTCTTGGTCCTCACTCCTCTGAATGCCTCCCCTCCGCCACTTGTACAATGGCCATGGTGGAGCTCTCCCAGTCCTGGTCCTCACTCCTCTGAACCCCCTCACCACTTGTACAATGGCCGTGGGTGGCTGTCTCTCACCAGTCCTGGTCCTCCTCCTCTGAACACCTCCCACACTTTGTACAATGGCCACGGGTGCAGCTTTACTTGTTGGTGGCTCCTGCTGCCCGTCGACTCTCAATGCCAATACCAGCAAGAAACATTTGGCATTGACAAATTCTTGTTTAAAAGTGTGGGCATCCTGGAACCCACTCCAAAATGAGTTTCCTGAACAGACTCACTGATCCCTGGTTCCATTATATGTGCTTTGAAAACTGAATGAATTTTTTAGGCAGTTTATGCCTGTAGTTGCCCATGTAACTGTGTTTTTCCCTTTCCCTTTCTTTATATTATTGACTCCCTGCCTCAAACTGTTGCATGTTCAGTACAATAGATAATAGTTTACTGTGCAATACAAGTGTAAAACAACAGGTGGTGGTGTTTGTAGCACATTAGGGACTGGGTGCTAAGACATGGTGTGTTGGTCTGACAGGACTAGCTTCACAGGTGGAATCTGTTACTGTGATTTTCAGAAGTGACCATCTGCTGTGCAGAGAAAGGAGAGACCTGTCACACCCTGCTGGAGGAGTTTCTCACTCTGGCACAGAAAGTGGACACCAGACAGAAGAGAACTACCAGAGATGGGACTCGCTGTCATTGCAGCATACTTCCTGTGCATTGGGGAATCTCGTTGGTCCAAGTAAACCATGAGTAAATCCAGGCTTGTCCTCAGCATGACCCACAACACTGATATCCTTAATTGGGAATTATTTAATGGACTAGGCCATTGGGACAGGGGTACAAATACTCAGTTTGGGTTTGCTGCAAAATGAGTCAAGTAGCTGTAATCATAAAGTGCATCCCTGCAAGATCTCAGATGGTGATAGATGATGGGCCTGCACCAATTATATGGCTGGGTGCCCAATAACTGTGCACTAGGGGAGCTCCCTAGATGCAGGGGTTGCATATACTAGTACCAATGTGGGTAGTGAGGTCTGGACAGTATAGTTGGGCATGTGCGACTGGAGTGTGGTGGGATGCTACTGTCCTCATTTAGTTAAAGCCTAGAAGGGCAATATAAGAGCAGTCGCTGCATATTAAATTAGGGTTGGGCCTAGATGCAAATCCAAGATCAATTGGTATTATACCTCTATCTGAATTGCTTTACCCTTCTTTTCCCTAGGACCTGATCACCCCAAAAGCCCTTTTTATTTTGTTTATACCCTACTTACTGCCTGAGTGTTTCATTTCGTTTCATTTTATTTTTTATACTTGTTAGCAGAATAACAATTTGCCATTTTCACTTGTGTCAAGCACAGGAACAAAGACAATACAAATACATTAAGATATACAGCAAAAGTACAACATGACTGTTGAAAACCATTTACAAACATTCCTGTATAACTGGTAACTGGTAGGTCACAGTCTAGTCTAAAATAATAGACTGTGGGCTAACAGCTTTGACACTTTGGTAACAAAACATAATGTAGTCTAAATAGCAGGCCAATGCTTTTATTTGAAGGTCTTAATCACTTTGGAGACATTCAGCTCAAATGAAACAGTGCTATCCAAGACCACCCTTAGGTACCTGAAACTTTCCATGCATTCAATTGGTGCACCTTTTAGGTCAGTTATAATCAGGGTCTGCATTATTTTCTCCTTGACCAGAAATATTGCATGCATTTAGTTTTTTGGTGTTCAGGACCAGTTTTTAGACAACAGCCAATTCAGGAAAGAATTAAAGTCATCCTGGACCTTCCTCACTACTTCATTAAACATGGGACCTGTACAAACATAACCACATCATCAAAGTAAGGATTACTGCAGAGGATTTACAAGAACGTGTGACTGAATTCAAAAATAATGAAATAAGGGGGCCCAGGATTAAATCATGGGGCTCCCACATGGGATTTAATTGTGTTAATCATTCGTAGAACTTAAGTACTGTATATTTTGTGTGGAACTGTTGCTGCAGTTTTTTAGTCCATGGGTTTGGTGATCCTGTGGGAGGTTCTGCATCCCAGGAGATTGTACCACACTTATGTAATAGCCTAAAGCACCTCCTGCCAAGCTACTGGGGCATAGTTGATGTTACAGTGACTACTCTGCCTTTGAAAGCTCAAACAAGGTGGAAGGGCGCTGAGTCATGTACACTCCTGATTAGGTGTTTGTATCCAAAGTTAAAATGAAACAGCATGGTGCTCCACCCAGAGACAGGTTTCAGTGGGTCTGTTGTAAGTATAGTACCACCATCCTCCCAGAATGCATTATATCCCCACCTTCCCACAGGATCCACCCCTCCTCATGTGAACCTGCTCAATGAAGTGACAATCCCCACAAATCATGCAGCTTATACTGTAATAATAGCTGCACAGACCATGATTGCAAGCAAAAATAACATGGTCTTTATTAGGGTCTGCTTTAGGCCTTAAAAAGTAATGAAACTAGCTGTGTGAGGTAGTCTGTATAGTCTTTTCCTGGCTGGTTCTTCTGTGCCTTTCCAGGTCCAGCCTATGTGTGACACACAGAACTGTTCTTTGGCACCTGCAAGGCACAGCCAAATAATAATCACCCTGGCAGTGCTTCACATGCCTTTCCAGGCTCAGCCTACACCAGTGCCCCCCCCTTCCCCCATGTACACACACACTGCACATGCTCCAGTACAGTTGCTTTATTCCAGCTAACCTGTACTGGAGCACTACACTCTCCCCAGTGATACAATTTTAAACCCTTAGGAGCTCCTGGTGTTTCACAGAGTATCCAGATGTTGAAGTTGTGAGGCCCAATGATGTTGCATTTTGCCAGCTGGTGGTGCACTTAAATGTGTTACAAATTAAAACCCTGGAACCAAATGCTCATAAATCTGTGAGGAGTACTTGTAATTCCTGGCAGGATGGCCTAGTCCAGTTACTGCTTCCCAAACTATATTACAAATATGCAGGCCCAGGGCAAACCCTGAATTTATTCATGCTTTCCCAAATCAGGGATCTCCTTCTATGGTGCAGTTTTCATTGAGTCCCTCTCAGGCTGATTTTAGTTTGCTTCTTCTTTCAGTGAAGGCCACAAGTGTTATCTGGCACACTGGCAAGTTTCTCTGGTCCAGGTTAGTCCTCTTCTGACATCAGCATTTAGTAGACAATTCTTCTGTGCACAGGGCACTCCACCAGTAAAAATGATCCTATCTGCCCCACATACCATGTCCTGGCATCTAGTCCCTAGTGTGTGATGATAACCAGTACTAAGACCTGGTACTGGCAGGGCTACTTCCTGATGAGCTGTGGTCTCACTTACTGTCTCCCATTGCAGAACAGTAAAGTCTATAAAAAAATTCTGCAACCTTCAGCTTCACTTTCATGTGGTGCTTATCACGATTACCTCCCTTTTTCTGTACAACAGTTCTCCTTTTCACTGTCACACTGACTCTGGCAGATGTGCAGCCTGTCTCTGCAACACAAGCTGTTTCTCTCAACAGTAGTCACCTGTCTCTTCTGCTCAGATCTGAGCTCTGGAACAACACCTGTTCACTGGGAAATGTCAGCTCCTGGTTGGTTGTTAAGAGCTATCAATCATTGCTAGTAGATCTGTAGGTCTGTCACACGGCAAGCAACTGATTGCTGCAAAGGCACCTGAAATAATTAGGTCTATTAGAAGTCCACAAGCCCTTAAGGCCTCACTTTGAGGCAGTCTGACCATGATTGGTCAATTAATCACCTCTGACTCTGCCACCAAGCCAGCTTGGGTCAGAGGTGACAAAGATGGTCATCAATCTGTGTCAATGACAGTGTTAGTCACAAATGTGCTTATTTACCTGGTGGCTACTGACTGGTCACACACATCTCCACAGTCAACAACATAAACACTGTTCTCCATTATTTCAACACCAAATTTATGTCAGCCTGGGATCTCCATGCCACCTTAGAAAAACAGGATCCAAGTTCTAACCTTCTAGCTGAATACTTCACATCCACACTCCAGAACAACCTTAATCATTCCTTCAAGTTTTGGAAGGTTATCCACACCATCCTCTTCTCCTCAACCTACTCCTTCCCCAGTCCTCAAGGTGGGTGACACTCCTATTTCTGACCTCTCCTCTGTCACCTCAGCTTTCAAATCATTCTTCATCTCCTGTGACTTCTCCCTCCTCTCCTCCCATCCCCTCCTTCCACCCCTCACCACCTCTTCTCCTTCTCTTCTACCACTGCTGCTTCCTTTAAGGCCCTCTTGAAGGTGTGAGCCCTAATCTTCTTCTTGACCCCAAAGTTCTCCATCTCTCTGCCACTGCCATTGCTCGCCTATTGCCTCTTTTTAAACCTCTCCTTCTCCTCTGCCTCCATCCCTGACACTTGTAAACAGGCCACAGTCATCCCCCTTACCAAAGGTGGTGATGCCACCCTCCTAGCAGCTACTACCTATGTTCCTGCTCCCCACTCTGGCTATGATCCACGAACACCACGTGCTATCTCAGCTCTCCTCCTTCTGATTCATTCTCCTTCTTCATTCCTTTTCCAGTCTGGCTTCCAGAACTCCCACCCATCTCCCTCCTCTGTCTTACTGGCTTTATTCTATCTGGCATGGATCAGGGCTTGGTCACCTCCACTGTTTTATCAACTTGGCCCAAGCCTTCAGTACTATTGCCCACCCACTCTTCCTGGACAAAACTCAAGGCTGTGGGTCTCTCTGACTCCTCAATCAGTTGATTCCACCTACTTTGACAGCAGGTCTCAAACTGTCCATATTGGAGAATCCACATCTCCTAATCCCTATTAGTTCAGACATCTTCCATGGGCCTGCCTTGGTCCAATACTTCGCCATCTTCCTGAATGACCTCTCCGCTGCCTGCTTCTCTGCATCCATCCATGTCATCCTCTTTCTTCTTTGCCAGCTGCACAGTGTGTCCTTTGTTGCTAAATTCTGCTTTGACTTGCTCCCTACTTACCCACTCCTTCCTCTCACTCCTATCGTGCATCCAACTATGCACTTCCATTCCAGAGAGTCTCGCATCTTCTTCATCCCTCATGTATTCATGTGCTGAACTCTGCAGCTTTTTTCACTGATTCCTCATTCTGGAATTGGTTCCACCTCAAGTCTTTTGAGTTTTCCTCCTTTCCCACCCTTAAACAATTACTGTGTTGTCTGTTTCAGCCCTCCTGCACATGCTGGCCTACCTGGGTTTCCTTGTGATATCTCTCCCTGCAATTCTCAATTCTTCTGGCTGAATTTCTCCTTGCTTTGCTGCCTTCGACCTGCCTTCTCCTACCACATCCCTCCCTCCCCGAAACCAGCTCTCCTCTAAACCATCTTCATTTTGCCTTCACCCCATGCCCTCCTTTCACCTCCTCCACCCCCGTGACCCTTACTTATGCTCTCCTCCTCTGCTATCCCTCTCCACTCCATCCCTGCCTCCTGCTCCCTCTCTAAATTTTTGAAACCTACAGATAAATGACCCTATGTACAGTTATCTCTCTACCTCTGTTTTGTACCTGTTGATTTTTTATTTTATTTATTTAATTCTTGGATTATAATTACCTATGAGTCAGAAGACTCTTTTGCTTAGGTTCCATGTCATACAACGACAAGTAACAATACAGGCAAACAAATTACTAAAAACATCATCATATGGATAAATACAATTTCAGTAGACAGCTTAGTGTATCATAGTCATAATGGAGCAAAGGCTACTTGAGTAAAATGAGTAACAGAAAGATAAATTGTACATAATAGTTAAAAAGATAATGTTGCTCATACAGAAACGGCAAACAGCTGGAGGCAGACAGAAATGGCTTTGATGGTGTGAGGTAGTCCACCTAAAATAAGGCTTCATCCACAAGGTGTGGAGGGGTGGGACGATTATCATAAATGGGGTTGGGGTGAGTTAAGAGATTTATCACAGGGGTTGGGGGCAGTCACAGAGGCTGTGGGAAACAAGGTGCAATTCTCAAGAGTTGTTTAAAGGGGCCTAACATGGGTGAGTCAACCGTACCTGCTTATTTGTTTATTTATTGTCTCGGATTACAACCTTTGAGGCAAGAGACTCTTTTACAGAGGTTCCATGTCAAGAAACAAAGGCATGATAAAACACAGTGGTACAGAGTTAAGGAAGAAAACCCAATAGAAAACATAAAATAGAACTATTGAATTTGAATAGTATGACAGGACTATTGCACTGGCAATTATATATGCACTTTTTACATTTGTGCAGGCTAAGACAGAACAAGTTGAAAGCAATCAATATAATATTGATCTTGTCAGAAACATTAGACAGAGACAAGTACATTCTTAGTAGTACAGTTATGCAGGATGAGGCATAACCATTAAAGACATTCTATTGAAGTAGAACTTGTCAGGGTAGGCTAGGCGTGTGAGGTGGCTAGGTGGGACAGTCACAACTGCTGAACACCACAAGGTGTTCGTTGAGCTTCTGCTTGAAGGTGCCCAGGGTAGGGGTAACAAGGACATCAGGTGGATGGCATTAAGCAGGCTGGGAGCCCTGTAGCTGAAAGACCGTTGGGCCTGGGAAATCGACAAAAAGGGTCTGGTAGGAGATTCTGGTGCTACTTCTGGTACTACGGGCTTTAGTGGCCATGTTGAGAAGGGGCTGGAAGGATGGTGTGATGAGTCCCACATTAATTTTTTAGCAAATAAACCAGTGTGGTAGGAGAGTCTACCTTTGAGGGTTAGCCAGTTAGTATTGGAGTAGAGGTCACAAGTATGTGTATGTTTAGGGGCACCAGTGATCGACCAGCATGATTTATTTACAGTCGTATGGATTCGCTTTAAGGGTGGTGTCTGTGGTGGAACCGTAAATTATCAGTCCATAATCGATGATAGATAGTATGGAACTGATGACGGCTATGACAAGGGCATCCTGCATCATATAGTGCCTTTTCCTATACAGCAGACAAGTCTTGTGTTGATAAGCTTGGATATGATGCTGACATGCTCCCTGTAAGAAAGGATCCTACTAAATCTAGACCTCTGTAAGAAAGGGCACTGTCAAGAGTAATGCCCAGATATTTAAAGGTGAGGACCTGGTCAATGGGGGTGTTGTCAGCATTAGTGATGGTGAGGGTGGTTGATTTGCTTGTTATGGGAACTGGCAAGATCATGGACTTGTTTTTAGTAATTCATAATCAGTTTTTTGCAAGAACCAGCTTTCAACTGCGTAAAGTTGGACTGAAGCATTTGCCCAAGGGCGGTGGGGTCAGCATCACTAGTGAAAAGCATGGCATCATCCACATAGAGGAGGAGGTTGGTGTTACAGACTTGTGGGAGGGAGTTGAGGAGATGCTGAATAGTAGTGGGCCAATAATTGAGCCCTGAGGGACACTCGTGTGGACAGGTTGGGAGGTGGATAAGGCATCCCCTATTTTGACCCTTTGGGATCTGTCAGTCGATAATCCTTGAACCAGCTGGCCACCTGCTGGGAGATACCTGCATCACAGAGAATGCCAGGAGCAGGTTGTGACTGACCGTATCAAAGGCCTTGGTGAGATCAGTGTACACTGATCCCACCAGGTACCACAGTCGGCGCTTTATGGATGTAGTCCATGAAGACAATAAGCGTGTTGTAGTACTGTGGCCTTTTCTGAAACCATGCTGCTCTGGGCACTGGATGTTGTACTCGAACAAATATTTAGTGAGTTGGTCAGAGACTATGCACTCTACCGCTTTGAGGGGAGAATGGAAATAGTGTGCTAATTGGTATGCTGGGACAGATCACCATTTTATAAATGGGAGTCAGAACTGTGAACTTCCAGATAGAGGGAAATTGTCCAAGCTGGAGTGATAGGTTAATGATCTTTGAGGGTGGGAGGAGCACAACGTCAGGGGGTTAGGTGGAGAAGTTTGAGGTCGATCGAGTCGTTGTTTAAACGTGTTTTCCAAGTACCTTTAGGGAGGTAGCGCTTAGTTTCACATGTGATTGGACCTTAAAGTAGAAATGGGGCAGGGTGTTAGGGCAGGAATTCCTCTGGGGTTGGGGGCAAGGGGAGTTCTCAAAAGTCAGGGGAGTATGCCACTGAAGTTGGTGAATGCCATGTTGAAAGTATCTGCTATTAGTTTCAGATCCAGAATCATGTCCCTATCTACACTGAGTATGTTGGGGAGGGGGTGATTTGTAAACTTTTCACTTTAACTTATGTTTTGCTTTGACTGCATAAATTGTGCTTTGTTTCCTTGTTTAGATTTTTGTACCTCTGTCTGTATTATCTCCCTCTTTCCCCAGATCATACCTGGAAATGAGCCTTGGCTCAGTGTGCCTTTCCTGGTTACCAAAATTTTAAATGAATAAATAATATGTTGCAGATGACACAGTACTATTTGCCTCCAGCTTCTCTGCCTCTCACCTCATGGCCAGGTTCAAACTGGACTTTACTAACATCCAGCACAGGTTCTTGCAAGTCAGCTACCCCTCAGTGCCAAGAAAATCGTCTCTATGGCCCATGGCAGTAGACAGAGGCTAGCCAAGTTCACGCCTCTCCCATCCTTCCATATCCTGGCTGGTGCAGCAATTGAGGATGTCCCTCATTCAGCTACCTTGGAGTCTGGCTGGACCAGCACCTTAATTTCTCAATGCATGTGTATGTCATCCACAAGAAGCTGCACCCCAAACTTGGTATGCTTTATAGGAATAGTTTATCCCACTCCCTGCACATTGAGAGATTGTCTCAAAGCTGATACTCCCCATCTTCAACTATGGTGACATAGTATACAGTGCTGCACCCAAGCCAGACTTTATCCCTCTTTCACTACTTTTGCTGCTTTGCTTTGGACTGTTTTCCCATACCCACCACTGATCCCATTACTTCTGCTACTCTTCCCTTCCTTGAGGCCAGACATCTCACCCACTGTACTTCCTTCATCTCTAAATACTGACTTGGCTCCCTTCTCTCCTACATTACTACCAACCTCTCCTGCCCACCACCCACTTCTTACCCCTTTGCAACTCTGGCTATTGTTCTTGTGCACTTCCCTTGAGGAAAAGCAGTGCTGTTTAAGCTGTCATCTGCTTCTGTTTCCACAAACTTTGGGGTTCTCTCCCCTTACCATTCACTCTGCCTCTGCCCACTACTCACTGTTCTCCCTCCTCCGTGACTTCACAACCTCACTCAACTGCCCCTGATACTGGTCCCTGGGCTGCTGTCGACCACCCTCCTTGCTCTGCGCCCCATTCACCCTGCAATTACACTAGTGTAGTCCCATCTTCACCTCCCAATCAACAACCTTTGCTTCCATCCTTAATCTCAGTATTGCCTCTGCAGATTGCAGAAGCTGTTAACTTCCATTGTATTATAACTGCAACTGCAGTTATCCTCCAGCACTGTATTATATAGTTATGTATTTTTGTTTCACAACCTTGTCTTTGCACAACTATTATTTATGATGCTTATTCACCTATTATTGTTAGCATTGTTGTAATGTTCTTAGTGTTCTCATTGTCTTCACCTTGCCCCTCCCACAGGATATATCTGGAAATGAGCTGTTACCAGCTCAGTATGTCTTTCCTGGTCACATTTTTGAAATAAATAAACAATAAAAGAATTTACACAAAATCTGCAGGTGCACAATGTTTTACACCCAAACCAGTCTTGTGTGTTTACATGCAGTTTGGTCGGAGCAATGATCAGGGAATTTCTGGTACAGTCAGAAGTGCTCATGTCGCAGCTCTGTCAGCAGGTATATTTGATGTATGAGTGCAAGGTAATCTTAAAGGTAAAGCCATGGGAGAGGGTTTACATTTACACCAGGCCCACTTACATCTTTCTCTAGATAGAGGTACCACACTATTTAAATCTTACACCTTGGATCCCCTCAGTCAGGAGGTTATCAACCCTAGCCCTTCAACCTTGTTTGAGCTCACAAGGCAGAAGTAGTAACCATCAACATCCGTGGTGACCTGGTTAACAAGGATTCAAACTCTTCACAATTCTACTGGTAGAATGTGCACCCCCCACCACCACCACCACCACCACCACCAATGCAAGCATATATATACAGAAGTTCTCCTAGGGAGGGAATCAATTTTATCTGAGATTGGGAAGCCAGAAGATATCTTCTTAGTAAGATGGTAATGACAGGAGGGATTTTTAATGTTTTAAATTTCTTTATTTAAATTTTGTAGACCTGGAGGCTCACTGAGCCAGAGCTCATTTAATGGTGCAATCTGTGGGGTGAGGGTGGGGTGGAGGTGGGGTTACAAGATAGTAAGAAATACAATAAACAAAAAGGACAAACATAAAGTACAATATTGAATAAAGTAACAAGCATGAAGTACAATATAGAAAAAATCAGATGGTCCAAGGCATAAAATTTAAAACTTACAATTTACCACAACAAAAGTTACAAGTGTAATGTAATAAAATATAGAATAACACATGGATGATTGTCTGATATGGGTTTCTTTATACACCCTCAGTGTGTTTTCCCAGATAAACCATGAGAGCAAAGCTCAAATGGTTTACAAAGGCAAAACAAACTGAGGGCATTTAAAACAAGTGATCACACAGTTACCCATATTTTATTTTTATAATGTCTATTAAGGTGTGATATCATATGGTGATGGGGAGCTCAACCCCTTTTTTGGAAAAGAATAAAAGTCCTCCAAAGGCAGTTCCAATGCCCAAAGATTTATTTTACATCCACCCTAATGTTTTGTCCTCAGGCTTCTCCTGGGACTTAATTTCTAAAATTACAAAATAAAAGCTACAAATATTTTAAATGCATATCAGTTTTTGAATAATATGTATTTAGTACATTTTATAAATCTTAATGTATTCCATGTTATTAGGTATTTTACCTTGTGCTTATATTAATTTAACTTTTATGCACTGTTAATGACAGTTTGAAGTCTTCTTCAATGAGGTTTCTGTAAATCAAATTATATCTAGTTGATTTATATTCTTTCACTGCTATAGAGTGCTCTTTAGCTGCTAATGCTGCAGTACTAGGTTGTATCAGTATGTGTTCAGCTTTCCACCAAATCTGTAGAACAGCCTGTTAACTATCTGTGTACAAACCAGAATAATCCCCATAACATAGCCATTTAGCTGGTGCTGTATCAGAGTTTCTTCATAAAATTTACAAGACCATCACTTATGTACACATCTTTCCCTTATTATTATTGCCATGACTAAATGTTCATACCATTTTGACTAATCATTAGCTCAAAATATGATTATTTACTGTGGAGCGTTGGCAGTATTGTTCTTCACGTGAGTGACTGAGTAAAGCAAAGCCACAAGTGCAAGAGAAAAATAACTCCAATAGTACACACCAAATAATCATATTCTGGAGCTATCTCATGGGATAATCTATGTATAACATGGGATTTTAAAAAATTACTTCACTGTGTGATGTGGCATGTGATAAAATAACATAGCTATTGGTAAAATAGCATCTGCCCTGGGTCCGTCCACTACAACATGTTCATTAATGACACTGGTGAAGGAATCGGGGGCAGGTTGTGTCTCTTTAAGATAACACAAAACTATGTGGGAGGGTGTATCAGGAAGAGGGAATGAGGGATATGCAGAAGGACCTACAAAAACGTGAGGGTGATCAAAAGTCTGGCAGTTAAAATTCAAAGCTTAAAAGTTCAAGATAATGCATCTGGAGAAAAAGAACCCCAAGATGGAGTACTGGATGGGTGGGGTGAGACTTAGAACTACAGAAGAGGAAGGAGATCTAGGAGTTATCATCAGTAACTCCCTTAAACAAATGAACCAGTGCAACAAGGCCTATAGCAAGACTAACAGGATGATGGGATGTATTGGGAGGGCTTTTGAAGAAAAGAGGTAACTGTATCAGGAGAGGTACTGATAGAAGAAAAGAGGTAATACTTCCCCTCTACAGATCCCTGGTGAGTCCTCACCTGTAGTACTGCACCCAGTTCTGGAGTCCTCCAACAGAAAATACAAGGATAGGTTGGAGACACTACAGTACAGAGTGACCAAAATGATTCAGGGACAGCAGGGTAGATCCTATGAGGAGCGCCTCAAGGCACTGAGTATGTACTCACTGGAAGCAAGAAGGAGAGGGAGATATAATAGAGACCTTCAAATTCCTCAAACGAATTAATAAAGTGAACTGCAGGAATTATTTTGCCTGAATACCAACTGGCAGTCATAAGACATGACTGGAGATTACCAGGTGGGTGGTTCAGGAGAGACATGAGGAAGTACTTCTTTACGGAAAGGGTAGTGAAACCTTGGAACAGTCTGTCGGCTGAAGTGGTGGGTATGAATACAGTCCGGGGTTCAAGCAGGCCTAGGATAGCATGAAGGGAATAGTGGTTACCCAGGATGACAGGTAAGGGGAAAGAATAGGGAGAAGATTGGGAGGGTTATTGCCCTGGAGGCACAATAGGTTCCAAGGAAGGTTCCAGGGATAAGGGAACTTGGGCACACTGGATGGACCTCCAGTTTTTCTGCCAACATTGTCTATGTTTCTATGTGCTGCAAATTTCATTTTCCTAGTAGCTATGTTCTGAGCTGGATTAAACAATTTTATTTGTAAAATGTATTTGGCACTCCCATGATACACATGGTAATAGTCATGGGCATGGTTTTCATGGACAGCAAAGGGACACTAGAAGTGAACACTTTGAGTAGTATTTCACAGTCTTTGTAGTTAAACACATTATTGAACATTTTATCAAATCAACTTAACAACCAGTAAAGCTGTAGTCATGCACAGGACCCTAGTTCTCTGTGGCACTTTGTCCTTAGTCCAGGAGCCAGGTGCATTTATCTGTGTCTAGGTCCGAAAGGTTTAATGACTGTTTCTTATGTAAAAAGGTGTATAATCCAGATTTACAACTCTTACTCATTCAGAGTTGAATGTTTTCTTGGAAAATGCACTTCTGCAATGAAAAATGAACTGTCTTTGAAAATTGTGTATATTTTAATTAATGGTTCCTTTTTCATTTCAATTCTATAAGCTTTTATTGAAATACTACAGACATTGTAACAAACATCAACTTATGTATCAAAGGCTTAATATTAACATTATTTATTTTATTCTACATTTAACTTGAAACAATCAACGTTTTATGATGTTTTATGAACCTAAGTTCAACAATCAGTATTCTTGTTCACTGTCTTCATTATCTGACATGTTACGCAAATCTGTCTCCTCAATATCAACATCACAGTCACTGTCATCATCTTCTTCATTTGGATTGTTGTCGTGTTCATTCAGTTGTTCATTAAGGCTGGTGTACAACTTCACACGTGAACCCGCGTTGGCTTGTATTTGTCATCCTCATAGGCCCAGCCATTGTCCTCAGGCTTCAGTAGTGTCACTTCTGGTTTGTCTGCATTTTTCCATAACAACGAAACATAATTTGCATGGTAGATGTGTTATGTCAGAGTTGATTTGCATGGTGGCAGCAAACTTGTGTCTGCTCCTTTGATCTTTTCTAAGGGTGCATCTTTGTCACTCAGTCGATACTTGACATTGAACATACTTGTAGCGGCTGTGTTGACATTCTTCACTTTGTGTCCATACAACGAAACGTAAAGCTCTCAATTGTATCCTTAGTTTCTTTAGACAAGTGTGGACATCTCAGTTTTCCAAATGCCTGTGTGTACTCTGTATTCTTTTCCATAATTGTTAGAGGTTGCACCTTCCCTTGCCTTTGAACGCTGGTGGATAGTCGCACCCTGTCAGTGCATGGAGACCCAGTAGAGCTGCACACACAGGTCTGCCTAACTCTGCTGACAAGCCGGATACATGTATGAATCTTCTTGTATTATTCCCTGAATGACCAACATTCATGTGCAGTTTGAGATTGTTTAAACTTGCATTATACAGCAGAATGACCAGAATATTAGTATCATCTGCCTTGACCACTACATGCACATCTTCACCCTCATTTTGACTGCAAATGTAGTGTATGTGTCACATGATTCTTGTCTGCTTCTATGTGTTTGCTTTTCGGTGCCTTTCACTCTAGTCTGAGCATATGTCCAGCTTCCACTTTGTATGAGTAACACATTCTCCTACTGCATATATGAGAATTTATCTCCTAGAACTTCACAGTACATATCAGAATTCCATGCTGTAGCTGGAAAACCTTGGAGTTCTTTCTTGAATGAAGATGAAGACAAAGATCCAGCAAAGTCTCTTGGTCAGCTTTGGTCAGGACCACTTATGAGATAGGAGAGAGAGCGTTGCTAGGCTTTCCTCTCCTCTTTGTTCAAGACCTTTGCTTGATGGTGACTTGTAACAGTCACTGACAAGGTGGACTTCATTTACGGAAGTACAGCATACAAGAGATAGGATGGTTTTGCCACATCGTGGAATGTTGGTAGCAGGTTTGTAAAACTTCTGATCAAGAACATGTCAGTCAGTAGACTTGCTGTTCCTTTGGAAGCTGAGAAACTGGCTATACTGCAGAGAACAAACTAGAACGCATTTGAGTAACTGGTAACTTGGTAAACACAATATTGTAGAGGACTAAGAAGGTAAGCTACAACTTTCTACAGAAAGTTTCATTATTTTCTTATTGGCATTAAGAATTGCAGGATTCCATTAAAGTGTAGTAATTTTATAACCAGAGAGGTTGTAATACAACTGAAGTTGCTTGATTTCTGTGCTAGACACATAGGATTTGGAAGGATATTTGTGCAGTATTTTGGAAGTGTCCTGCTGGCTGAACAGTGAGTTCATTTTATCCCTGGACTCAATAGAGTGGTTTGTGTAGGAGCATTGGTCTAGTACATTGTGGTGTTGGTTGACTTACTATAAAGGGCAGTACTTACCAGGGTGGTGGAGCAGTGGTGTATTTGATTGTTTCAAACAGTCATCAGTGGTTGTGGCATTTCCTTTATAGACAAGGTTCTGACATCACTTCCTCAACAGGTCTTGGAGCAGAACTGTCATATTCTTAATTACCCAGCACAGAGCATAAAGCGTAAGTATACACACACACACAGACAAAAAAAAAATCGTATATTACTCATTGTATATTATAAGGAAGTGGGACATGTGAGTGGTGCAATGCACTGGCTGTGGGGCAGCAATTTTCCGGAAACATTCTGGAAACTGCGTTGCTGCCCTATTTGCAGGCAACTGTCAGCTCTGAGGGAGGAGGTTGCCCACCTCCAGGCTGAACTGGCAAGGACTAAAGAGGACTCCCCACCCAAAGAGCACCAGTTCCACAACCACTGCCTCAGAGGTTGCCATGTGTGAAGAGCAGATGGACCACAGTAGGTTCTGGAGAGGTGAGGGTGGTGGAACAGAGGCGTAGCCCTGAGTTGCACCTCTACACAAATCATATGTCGGTCTGGCAAATCAAGGTTCCTCTATGATGACACCCTCATTGGAGACCAAGAAGAATGCTGGGGACATCCACAAGGGAGACCCACAAAAGAGTGGCAAGGAACAACAAAGGGAAAGAAACAGCTTCTGATAGGGACTCAACTCTTTGGGGTGTAGACCTGGGGAAGGGAGAGAGAGAGGAAGCAAGGTGCCTGCCTGGTGCCATGGCTTGAGGGACAGGAAGTGAATCTCAGGATTGCAGAAGCAGCATCACAGGAGAGGAAACTAGATATCATTGTCCACCTCGACAAATGACCTAGCTAGGCATGAGATCAGTGCAGTGCAGGATGAATTTGTGGAGTTAGGGGAAGGCCTCAGACAGGTAGCAAGCACGGTAACCTTCTCCAGTGCTGCCAGTTCTATGGTAGGGTGAGGCTAAGGTACTGCACACCATGCAGTTTAATGAATGGTTGCAAACTGGTGCAGAGCACAGGGCATTGGCTTCATTGGGGACAGGGGTCCACCTAGAGAGATGACGGTCTATACTGGCATGATGGTCTGCATCTGTCCAGGAAGGGAACCACGCCCTAGGTGACAGGTTTAAAGGCTTCCTTGGCAAGCTTTTAAACTAGCCAAGGGGAGGTGCTGATAGGAAACAGGAAAGTTCAAGCCTCCCCCCAAAAGCATGGCAGGTAGTAGGGTAAACACTGAGGTACAGAGCTTGACAGAAGGCAGGACAGGGGTAAATGGAAAATGGACAAGGGCAATAAGAGCAGGGATGGGGTAAAAAAGATAAAGCCAGCATTAAATGGAGGGCAATGAGTACCAATGCCCGTAGTCTGGGAAACAAGCTTCCAGGGTTAGTAGCCCTGATGGAAGTGGAACACTTGGATATTGTGCAGTCACAGAAACATGGTACACGGAGAACCATGACCAGGATGTCAACATACCAGGGTACACAATCTACAGAAGGGACAGGGAGGGTAAAAGAGGAGGTGGAGTAGCTCTCTACATAAGGGAAGGGATCAAAGTAACAGAACTAAAAAGTAAAGGGGAGGACAAGAGGAACTCTGGGTCACCTTGGAGACAGGGAATGGCACCACAATCTGCACAGGGGTTGTATACAGACCCCGTCTCAAGGGAGGAAATGGACAAGAAAATGATAGAGGCATTCTCAAAATGGCTGAAAAGGGAGATACTGTTGATGGGGGACCTGAATAAGCCAGATGTTAACTCGGGCAACATGGATGCAGCCATATCCAAGAGCAAGGTCATTCTCGATGCCCTACAGGGAGCATGCCTTAGACAGCTAGTGGTGGAACCCACTCGGGAGGGAGCAACTAGACCTGGTACTCTCAAATGGAGAGAGGATCACAAACTTAGAAGTCAGTAGACACCTGGGAACAAGCGACCACTGCACAGTGTGCTTCACAATAAACACAACCATGGAGACAAGCCATACAAATACAAGGATACTGGACTTTAGAAGGGCTGGCTTGGCAAATGGGTGAATACCTGAGGAATGCATTAGCAAATGGCCAGAAAGGAGGGGTGGAAGAACAATGGATAAAATCAAACTGCCATCATGGAGGAAACAAGCCTTTGTGTGAAACAAATAAAAGAAAACAAAGCGGAATAAAAACACTATGGCTCTCAAAAGAAGTGTCAGGGAAGGTTAAGGAGAAAAAGTTGCATTCAAAAGTATAAGGAATCACAGGCGGAACACGACAGGAACTGTATCAATTAAAGCAGAAGGAAGGGGAAGGCAGTCAGAAAGGCAAAGGCCCAAACCAAGGAAAGGATAGCCAACTCAGTTAAGAAGGGGATAAAACCTTTTATAGGTACATTAGGAACATAGAAAGGTTAAGGGAGGGATAGGAAGATTAATAAAGGAGAGGGAGGTGGAGGAGGGAGACAGTGAAAAGGCAGAGATAATGAATGAATACTTTTGCTCAGTATTCACAAAAGAAGAAGAGGAGGAGTTCCCTAAACCAAACAGTAGAAGCACTCTAGATAGTGGGGTTGATACCAGTCCATTTAAAGAAGAAAGAGTACTGAAAGAACTTCTAAAACTCAAGGTGGACAAAGCAATGGGGCCTGATTGAATTCACCCTAGAATCCTAAAAGAGCTAAGGGAGGACCTAGTGACACCACTAACCACACTTTTTAACAAATCATGGGAAGATGGGGTGGTACCTGAGGACTGGAGGAGGGCAGATGTGATTCCCTTCACAAAAGTGGAGCAAGGCAGAAGCAGGAAACTACAGACCTGTTAGTTTGACCTCAGTGGTGGGGAAAATGATGGAATCACTTCTGAAAGAAAGAATTGTTCAGTACCTAGAGGCCAGCAGGGCACTGGACCCAAAGCAGCATGGATTCACAGCTAGGAAGGTCATGTCAGACAAATCTAATCGATTTCTTTGACTGGGTGACCAAAGTAATAGACCAGGAGAGGCTGTGGATATGGCCTACCTAGACTTTAGCAAGGCATTTGACACAGTCTCGCACAAAGATTAATAATCAAGTTAGCCAGCCTGGGAGTGGGTCCCAGGGTGGTAGCCTGGTAGCAAACTGGCTGCACAACAGGACACAGAAGGTAATAGTGGAATGGAAATGTATCTGAAGAAAGGGGTTACTAGTGGAGTACCTCAGGGCTCAGTACTGGGTCCAGTCCTTTAACATCTTTATAGGTGACATTGCAGAGGGTCTGGAAGGAAAGGTATGCCTCTTTGTGGATGACACAAAGATCTGTAACAGAGTTGATACACAAGGGGTAGAAAGGATGAGAAGGGACTTGGCAAGGTTGGAGGAATGGTCAGACATATGGCAACTTAGATTCAATGCAAAGAAGTGCAAAGTAATGCACCTGGGAAATAAAATCCAGGAGAAGAGTACACAATAGCAGGAGAGTACTAACAACAACAATAATGGAAGGGATCTGGGTGTAGTCATATCAGATGATCTAAAGGTGGGTATGCAATGTGAGAAGTCAGTAAGGGGAAGCCAGGGGATACTGGGATGCATAGGGAGGGGCATCACAAGTAGAAAAAGGAAGTGGTTATCCCTCTATACAGACAGTTGGTGAGACCCCATCTGGAATACTGTGTGCAGTTTGGAGACCTCATCTACGCAAGGACATAGACAGGATGGAAGCAGTCCAGAGGAGGGCAACTAAAATGGTGCAGGGTCTACATCAGAAACCATATGAAGAGAGACTGAGAGAGCTTAATATGTATACCCTTGATGAAAGGAGGGACGGGGGACATGATAGAAACTTTAAGTACCTCAAGGAATCAACAAAGTCCAGGAGGGTAGCATCTTTCAGAAAAAGAGATGTGTAAGGACAAGGGGCACAATTTAAAGTTAGAGAGTGGCTCAGGGTAATGTGAGGAAATTCTTTTCACGGAGAGAGTGGTGGACACATGGAACCACCTTCCTGGAGAGGTTGTGGGGTCTAAAACAGTGGAGGAATTCAAACATGCATGGGACAGACATAAGGCAATTATAGTGGGGTTGCAGGAAATAGGCTGTTGGTTAACTAGAATCTGCAGCTATCCAGTAGGTAGGGAAATGGGCAGACTGGGTGGCCAAGTGGCCCTATCTACGTCAAAGTCTATGTTTCTATGGCATCAACCACAATGGCATTTTCAGCATCGGGGTGGCTACTTTGGACTCTGGTCTCAAGTTTCTTCAGCAGTGTTGACTTCATTGATCCATCATTGTTTCCCTAAGGAGAGGGTACTGGGATTAGCAGGTAGGCAAACACCATCATAAGTTTTTATTTTATTTATTTTATTTTAGTCTTTGGTAACCAGGTAAGCCCCACTAGGTACAAGTGCCTATTTTTAGGGTGACCTGGGAGCACAGGGAGGTTAAGTGACTTGCTCAGAGTCACACAGTATGCAAGTGGAGGTTGTGAGAATCAAACTCAGGTCTGGCCTGCTGGATGTACCAAGCTCGTCACAGCTCATTACTCTAACCTCTAGGCTATACTACCAGCCCATAAGTTCAACTGTTCAAGTTGCAGATTGATATAGCAAGTGTCCAAAGAGGTATCTAGATCCTTTGAACTCGATGATTTTGTTGTCCTTGTTCTTAATCTTCACCTTCATTGTATCATGTGCAAAGTTCTTCAACTTGTATCTTTTGATGGGTTCCTCAAACCTGCTGTCTTTGGTAATGCATTCATCTCTTAACACATGATACATCTGAGTACCTATCTCAGTAACCTGTAACACTTTGTTTGTTACCTCTTGTGATACTACTTTTCCACTACCTATTGAATAAGGATTGCTGTCTTCAAACGCATTCGGAATGGATTCATGGAGGAGTCTATTGTGTTCAGCAGCTTGTTTAGATACTTTGACTCTTGTTTAACTCTAAAACTCTTCAGCTCTTGACTGGCTTCTTCATGACTGACAAGACTAACTTTTCCATAAGACTTCCAACAATTTTACTGAGCACAGAATGTTCCACCTCCTCCTTGCATTGATGTTCTGTGTCAAAGAAGAAATACCGGTTAGTTTTGATGCAGCATCAGCATTAATTGTCTGTTCCAAGGTCAAGTCTATATCATTTCTGCTAAACCTCTCTTTGATCTTGCAATGATTAATACTCCATTCTCGGCTAGCCTGTTAGCGCAGTGGTTGGATTTCGCTTGCGATGCCAGCGACCTGGGTTCAGAAACAGATCTGAGTCATCAGAGGGCCAGCCGGGGAGAGAAGGATTGAGCATCCCTAGGACTGCTGTCCTTCTCTGGGGGAAGGAAGGGCCTGTGTTCGCACGAGGAGTGACACCTGGTGGAGACCAGGTGGTAGCCCTATAGCGATGCCAAATCCGAGTCACTCTGGGGCAGGACAGATGCGGACATCATTGCATATCTCTGCCCCAGCCTATAGTGGGAAAAAACATGGTGGAGCCTCTGTCTACATGAAGCCCTCCTAGGGCTTCAATTAGCCTCCATCACTGAAAAAGATCTCCCAACCAGATACTGTCCCACGGCGCTTGGAATGGTGGGGGACCAGTGCTACTGCCCTGCCACTCCAGGGGTAAGCCAGGGGTGATTGGGAAAGCAGCTGCAATTGATGGTAGGTGGAAGTCCCAGGGGCTGTGACTAGGGCTGATCTTGACAGAGAATCTGCCAGAAAAAGTATAATAAATAAAAAAAAATACTCCATTCTCAAATGTTTCCTTAGTCCAGGGTGGGTCTCATCCATGTTTAGCAAATTCATAAGGTACAGGGTCATCCACTTGGCATAGTTGTAGTATCCAGTTGTGAAGTAAAGAGGTATGATCTTCTCCAAGCTATATACAAAGAGAGGCAAATTATTTATCCTGATGGAATGGCAGAAGAGCTGGTACAACTCTACCAAACTGCAGTACTGCAGCCAAAATTGAGCAGTTGCATGATGCTCACCACAGTGTGTGGAATCTGAGAATGTTTCATACGCTTCCATGAATGTCTTGAACTCAGCTGTATTCTCTAGGGACACCACTGAGGAAGGTGATGGGTCATTAAGTAGCTGCTGCAGATACTTTGAGACTGGAAAGTCTGACAAACCTTTTATTGTATAAAGCACTGCAAATGTTTAATTCTGAATGCCACTGATAGCATCGGTGAAACCTCTTTGCCAGACTGAAAAATGTTCCTTGAAGCAGTCCATTCAGGGAACCCAATGCCAATATACCACTTTCAACAAGAATGTGGTCTCCACCAGAACCACTCAGGAGGTATCCAAGACCATTGAAATATGCTGATTTTATATGGAATGGTCTAAAACATATAAAAAGTCTGTAATGTTCCAGGAACTTTGTGGATTGAATTTGTAGCTTAGGTTTTGCTATGGCCAAGTCATAAGTAATAGGCATATAGTCCTCCTGGCATTGATCGATAACTTGATAGCAATATTCATGGTGTCTTGCATGACACCAATTCTTGTAGGAGAGCTTTCCTATAGGGTACATGTATGATATGATATGATATGCTGGGGCAGGTCATCTACAGAAATAAGGGCATTCCATTCAAACCACATTGGAATAGCATCCACACTTGCATAAGATATCATCCAGGCAATGTCCATCTCTTAGCTTGCTTGAGTTTTTTGGTTCAGAGCTTTTGTCACCTTATATTGATACTGTCTTATTTTTGGTTTTCCAGATGTATATGGTCAAATGTTCTTCCCCAGTATCTAGAGCTCTTTTCGCCTGAGACATTTGAATGTGCCTGGTACAGTGTCTTATTTATTTATTTATTTATTTATTTATTTATTAAGCATCAGTTTACAACCTTTGAACCAGAAGCTTGTTTACAAAGGTACTCGTCACAGAGAAGACAATACAGTGATAACAACTTAGTACAGAGAAACAGTGTACAGTTTGTTTGTTTTTGAGGATACAGAAGGACAAATGAGATCAACAGTTTACCACATACAGGGTTGGTGGCGTTAACATTGTTCAGGGAAATAACTAGAACATCAGAAAAACATAGGATATCAATACAGTGTGTTTTACCGAGTCAACAGGAGGTAACAGGAACCAAGGGTAGAGAAGGTAGGAGTTTGAGCAGCCAACAGGGGCTTTGTCAGAGAGTGAGCAAGATAGCTTAGAAACAGCAACAGCTGTGAGTGGTGAAAAGGTGGTTCCGGAGGGTAGTTTTAAAGCAAGAGATTGTGGGGTGTCTGAGATACTGGCAGGGAGGGAATTGTACCAAGAAGGGCACGGTAGTGGAAAGCCATTGTCCATGAGAGGTCCTTGCCTTAGGTACCTTCAACTTGGTTTTACAGGAGGACTGTGTTGAAGCTAGGGAGTTAACATGGTGGATAACGACAGTCAAACCAGGAGGAGAGAGCCCAAGGAGAGTTTTTTGTAAGGATGCAGGTTTGATACCCAAGACGCTCGTCAAGATTGAGCAGATTAGTCTGGGAGTAAAGATGGCAGGTATGTAAGTCTAGGAGCACCTAAGATTAGTTGACAGGCCTTATTTAACATAGAAACATAGAAGTTGATGGCGAGATAAGGACCGCAAGGCCCATCCAGTCTGCCCATTTCTTTTCTACCTTATAAATGTGCCATTGGCCTTTGCTCTGTCAGTGACCTATCTATTCATAGTCATTTGTATTGCTCCTTATGCCTATCCATGCCTGTTTGAAGCCCTGCACTGTATTCATAGCCACCACTTCTTGTGGTAAGCCATTCCATGCATCTACCACCCTTTCTGTGAAAAATAATTTCCTCACATTCCCCCTTAATCGGCCTCCCTCTAATCTCATGCTGTGTCCTCTTGTCCTGCTATTTTTCTTATATTTAAACATGTTAGACTCTTTCACCTTGTTTATGCCCTTAAGGTGTTTGAATGCCTCGATCATATCACCTCTCCCTCCTTTGCTCAAGGGTATACATATTGAGCTCCATTAATCTGTCCTCATATGTCTTCTGATGCAGTCCCTGCACCATTTTGTTGCCCTTCTCTGGACTGCCTCAATTTGGTTAATGTCCTTTTGAAGGTGTGGCCTCCAATACTGTATGCATACTCCAGATGGGGCCTAATCAATGTCTTGTACAGAGGATTATTACCTCCCTCTTACGACTTGTGATACCCCTACTAATACACCCCAACACCCCCTAGCCTTACCTACTGCTTTAGAGGTCTGCTTGGATGATTTCAGGTCATCAGTGATGATGATGCCCAAGTCTCTTTCTTCCTTTGTGACTGCTAGCAACTCCTCCCAGCCTATAAGTGGCTTCAGGGTTTCTCTTCCCTATTGCATGATTTTGCACTTCTTTGCATTAAATCCCAGTTGCCACTCTTCTGACCATTCTGCTAGTTTATCCAGATCTCTTCTCATTCTGCCCACTCCATCTGGATCATCTACTCTGTTGCAGATCTTGGTGTCATCTGCAAACAGACAAGCCTTACCTCTAGTCCATCTGCAAGGTCACTAATGAAGATGTTGAATAGGACTGGCCCCAGGACTGATCCCTGAGGTACCCCACTTGTGACTTGCATCTCTTCTGACTGTATACCATTTACCACCACTCTCTGTTTTCTGCCAGTCAACCAATTTGCCACCCAGTTGACCAACTTCTGACCCACCCGAGCCTACCTAGCTTATTTATCAATCTTCTATGTGGAACAGTGTCAAAGCTTTGCTGAAGTCAAGGTAGGTGACATCAACTGCTCCCCTTGGTCCACCACTCTGGTTACCCAGTCAAAGAAATCTATGAGATTAGTTTGAAGGACCTTCCTTCTGTAAACCCATGCTGTCTTGGATCCTGTGCCCTATGGATTCCAGGTGTTGCACTATCCTTTCCTTAAGGAGTGCCTCCATAATCTTGCCCACTACTGAGGTAAGACTGACCGGTCTGTAGTTCCCTGCCTCCTCCTGCTACCACTCTTGTGGAGCCGGGATCACATAAGCCCTTCTCCAGTCTTCTGGGACCTCTCCTGTGCTCAGAGACTCACTAAACAATTCTGCTAATGGCTCTGCTAGTTCCTCCTTTAGCTCCTTAAGTACCCTGGGATGTATGCCATCAGGTCCCATTGCCTTATCCACCCTGAGCTTAGCAAGCTCTTGTAGGACCCTTTCTTGTGAAGGGTAGTGCTCACCTTCCTCCCCCAGTGTCCATGATGCTGAGCTGTGGGCCCTGCCTCTACCTTCTCTTCAGTAAATACTGAGCAAAAGTATCTATTTAGGATAGATGCCTTTACAGGGTCCTCCTCCTCACTTGCTCCCTTTTCTCCATTAAGCTTAGCAATACCCCTCTGGACTTTCTCCTTTCACTAATGTATCTATAGAAAGTCTTGTCACCTTCTTTTTACTGTTCGTGTCTAGTGTTTCTCAGTTTGGGACTTTTGCCTGCCTTACTGCCTTACCTGCTCCCTTTAGGGCAGTTTGGTATGCCTCCCTATCTTCATCCCGCTGTGTTCCCTTATATTTCCTGAAGGCCAGCCTTTTGGCTCTGACCTTTTCTGCTACTGTATTTGAGAACCAAAGTGGTTTCCTTCTTCTTTTGCACTTCCTTTTCTGTCTAACACAATGGGATGTTGCTTCAAGTATTGCATCCTTAATGCTTGCCCACTTTGCTTGCTGTACCTCCTCACCTGTGTTTCTTTTTGCCAGGGCTAGCTTAACTCTGTTGGCCATCTTATCAAAGTCAGCTCCTCTGCAGTCCCATATTTTTGCCTTGGAATGGGATGATTTAGATGTAGTAGCCAAATTGAACCATACCATGTGATGGTCACTGGCCCCAGGTGACCTTCTACCTGGAGATCTGTGATCCCTTCTTTGTTAGTGAGTACTAGATCTAGGATAGCTCTGTCTCTTGTGGGTTGCTGTACCAGTTGTTTGAGGCCCTCCCTGCAGGAATCCACTATGAGTCTAGTTCTGGCAGATGTTCTGCTGGTATTGACCAATCTGTATCTGGCATGTTGAAGTCTCCCATTATCAGAACCTCCCCTTTAGCTGTCATGTTTTGTATATCTTCTAACAGTAATGTGTCTATGTCCTCCCCTGGTCTGGGGGCCTGTAGACAACCCCAGTTCTTATGGCTGTCCCATTTCCTGTTTCAGGGTGACCCACAGTTCTTCTGGCTCCTTATGTGTATTCTGAATTTCTGTAGCTTTGATATTTTCATTAACATACAGGGCCACTCCTCCCCTTTGAACCTCGGGTCTTCTGAACAATACATAGCCAGGTACTGAAGTCTCCCAAGTGTGGTTACTGGTAAACCACGTCTCACTAATTGCTACTATGTCCAGTTTAGCCTCTGACATTATTGCCTGCAGGTCTGGGATCTTATTTCCAGGCTGTGAGCATTGTGTACATGATTTTCCATTGGCTGATTTTGGTGTGTAGTTGTTGGGTGAAGTTTGGCATTACTCTGTGCATCATATGGGAGACAAACCTTTTTCTTACCTGGTGATGCAAATGAATGGCAAACACGCTGAATTCCTGTTTGACCACTAGCTGAGGGGAGGGTGTTCTTCCATTTGACGTATGGGGTGCTGCACCCTCTCCCATTGCTAGTTTAAATATTCTGCAAAGACGTCAAACTTCTGCCCCAATGCACTGACTCCTCTTTAGTCAGATGCAGTCCATCAAATTTAAAGAACTTTCGCTCCCAGAACTTTGCCAGTTCCTACAAATCTGTGTCCTTTTTCCTGGCACCAGTCCTTGAGCCAACGTGTTTAGCTCCCCTATCTCCCTTCTCTGACCTTCCATCCATCTGCTCCTTCTCCCAGACTGGCAGGATCTCAGAGAAGGAGATGCTGACGAAATAGATGATAGTTTGTCACCCAGCCTAGTCAGGTGTTCCTTGGTCTCCACAACTGACCGGCTGGCAAGATCATTAGTCCCTATGTGTACTAGGACATCAATGTTTCTCCTGCTTTGTGAACAATTTTAACAATGCGGTCAGTGTCTCTCCATGCTGATGTACCTGGGAGACATCTGACCATCACCCTGGCTGGAGATGGGTATCAACTCCCCGAATCATGGAGTCTCCTATGATTAGAAGTTTTTGGATTTCCTTTGTGCTTGTTTAGTTTGGTTCCTGATTTGGGTGAGTATTGTTGTGCTAGCTCCTGTGCCGCAGTGTCCTGCTCTGCAGTGTCTTCTGCCTCTTTATATGATTTCAGAGATAGAGGCAGATACCTGTTTGTAGTGTTTATATGGTTTTGGAGGTAATGTGTTGGAGAGCAGAGAGTGATGGGGCACCTGATTTGCTCCTCCTAACCACCTGCCAACCTCCTGGACCAACTACCCTCTGCGGTCGAGGTTTTCTGTTGGATGCTGGGAAATGGCGGGTGGTTCTTATAATGTATTTCCTCTTCAATATGAAATTTGAGGCATGCAATCTCTGCCCATGCTGCCCGGAGCTGAGACCTAAGATCTCCAAGGTCCAGCATGTAGGACAGTGTCCTAAATCCTGTAAGACTGTCCTTCTGAAAATTGTTCCACAGTACCTGCAGTTAATGAAATCCATTCCAAACAAGTTGCTGGGTTTGTAACCTAGTCAGAGTAATTAGAAGGAAAAAGAAGGAAAAAATGCAAGTAATTGTTTAATTGTGCTTTGTTTAACTTGTTACAACTAGTTAAATTACTAGTGCCCTGTAAATGAGATCACCTTGTGGAGGCCCCACTGATCCGCCCTTCCTGCTCTGCCACAGGAAATGTCACAACTGTGGTACCCTATAAAAGGAGTGTGGCGTGGGGTGGTTGGGGATGGGGGTGGGTGGCTGGGCCTTTCCTGCCTAAAAAGAAGAACCACGGACGAAAGAACAAAGAGGTAAGAGCAGAAACAATCAGTCAACAATAAATGCAGTAACCCTGAAAGCTTATCCTAATGTTAGATAAAACTGTAAAACCTGTAGCACCACCTGTAATAATTTCGAGAAGATATACCCTGTAAGAAACACTTTGCTCCAGAGCAAAATAAAGCAGTAACAGAAGATATACCTTGAAAAGACAATTTGAATCAGAAGAATTACAGCAGTAATCTGTTAGCACACACCTGTAGGCACCCTTGTAATAATGCAGAAGAAGGTATACCAGCAACAACAATTTGAATCAGAGAAAAATAAAGCAATGAAATGTTAGGCAACAAACAGTAGCAATCCTGTGAGTAAAAATATAAAACACCACCACACAGTAAATCTGCTTAGCCAAATTAAGTCTTAATCCTTCTCCCTTGCTCTGGCAAGTTTCTACTCTGCCTTTCAAGCAGTCTTAGAAGGAAAGAGGCTCAGGTGAAGCTAGGTGCCTTGGCCAGCAAACCAAGTCTTCTACCTCCAAGATATCAACTAACCTGACTTTTAACCCTTCTTTCTGTTGGAAATACTGACAGTTTGCCAGCTCCACCCCGCATACACACCTAATCCTTTGGAAGAGCTGTGGGAGGAAAAGAATTAGCTCCTTCAATGTGAGAAGGAGACTGAAACACCTCTGAGACAACAAACCTTTTCAACAAACAAGAAAATAAAATAAACACAGTGTCAAACAGTAATTTTGCTTAGCCCAATGATAAAAAAGTCACAAAACATGTAAGCTCCACCTGTAATACAGTAATTTCAGAGAAGATATACCTGTAAGAAACACTTTGCTCCAGAAAAATAAAGCAGTAACAGAAGATATACCTTGCAAAAGACAATTTGAATCAGAAGATTACAGCAGTAATCTATTAGCAACAACCTGTAGGCACACCTTGTAATAATGCAGAAGAAGGTATACCAGCAACAACAATTTGAATCAGAGAAAAAATAAAGCAATGAAATGTTAGCAACAAACAGTAGCAATCCCTGTGAGTAAAATATAAAACACCACCACACAGTAAATCTGCTTAGCCAAACTAAAGTCTTAATCCTTCTCCCTTGCTCCGGCAAGTTTCTCTCTGCCTTTCAAGCAGTCTTGAAGGAAAGAGCTCAGGTGAAGCTAGGTGCCTTGGCCAGCAAACCAAGTCTTTCTACCTTAAGTAGGTGGATTTTGTTTAGAGGTCTGGTCAGCAGCCCCATAGACTGGTAAGCCATAGTCAACAAGTGACAGAATGGAAGACATAACTGCGGTGAGGGGCATCGGAGACAGTGTTTGTGGCAGTAAAGATTCCCAACCTAATATTGGTGGTGGAGGCTAAAGGCGGAGATATGGGAATGGAACGTGAGGGCAGGGTCAAAGGTTATGCCAAGGTATTTGTATGTGTAAACTTGTTTGAGTGGGAACATAGAGCTGGCGAAGACTTAGTTGGAAATTACTAGCTTTGTTTTGGGGTGGGAGAAGATCATAGATTTGGTCTTTTTAAGATTGATAACCCGTCTATGTTCTTTTAAACCAGGCTTCCGTCTTTATAGGATAATTGAGGAATCCTGGAGGGTGGTGGGGTTCGGTGCAAAGTAAGATAACATCGCTATCTGCATAAAGGAGGAGTTTACCAGTACAGGCACCTGGCAGGGTGTTGAGATAAAGGAGAAAGAACAGGGGCCCAATAATAGAGCCCTGGGGATTGCCAGATCGGATAGGGTGAGGTCAGAGAGGTGCTGTTGATTTTATACGCTGGGACTGGGCAGACAGATAGCTGGAGCACCATGAGACAGGTCCTGCAGCAAAGCCAAGCGTGACTGAGTGCATCCAGCAGGAAAGGATGGGATACGGTGTCAAAGGCTTTTGACAGATTGATGAACACTGCACCAGCAAGAGAGCCTGAGTCCAGGGAGGAATGGAGAGTTAGAAAACTGATGAGGGCAGTATTGGTGCTGTGCCTGGCATGGAAGCCATGTTGTTCAGGCAGAGGATACTGTATTTGGTAAGAAACTCAGATATTTGGGAGGATACTACTTTCGCTAAGGCTTTTGAGAGTGGTGAGAGGATTGAGATGAGATGATAATTACCGGAATGGGCCCTATCTCCACCCATATGTATGGGAGTGACAGTGGCAATTTTCCAGGCTGATGGAGATTGCCCTAGACAGAGTGATTTGTTGAAGAGGCAAGTGATTGGGGCAATGATCTGGTCCAATGCCAGGCTGAGGAGTCTGGGGTCCAAGGAGTCACTGCCTGTGGTGTTGCTTCTTAGGGCCTTGGTGAGATATGGTCTGACTTCATTGACAGTAACCCGTGGAAGTGGAAAGATCGTGTGAGGGAGCAGGGTCATAAAGTGAGGAGGGGGTCAAAAAGTTGCTAGGGAGTACAGAGCTAAGGTCAGTAAGAGGACTTATTGAGATGGTTAGCAATGAGGGTAGGATCAGTAGAGATAATACCCTCAATATTGATTGGGAAGCGGAGGAGGCGTGTACCACCAATTAGTTGTTGATGTTATCCCAGAAGGTTCTAGCATTCCCCAGGACGAGGTGAGTGAGGCCCAATAATGATCGGCCTTTGCTTCTATGTAAGGCCCAGGTGCATTTATTTCAGGCAGCAGCATATGCCTGTCTGTTGGCAGGTCGGACAGTTTCGTGGCTAGGTGCCTGGGTTATCCTGTGCCTAGGAGCTGGAGTAGGGAAGGAGTGACCCAGGGTATGGCGTACCTTGGAGCCAGGAGTTTGTTGGGGTCTTGAAGATATCACAAAACTTTGTTAAACATTAAGGTGAAAGGCCAGGGCGAATCAAAGGTTAGGGTGGTCTCAATGGGAGACCAGTCAACTTGGGCTAGAAGTTGCTTCAGGCCTCTCAGCCCACCTGGTCGTAACCACCGCCAGAGGGGTGGCCTGTGAAGTGGGTTTGGTTAGGGACATAATCCAACGGAAAGAATAGGGAGTGGTCACTGATTTCATCCGGAAGGACTTGTAGATTGCAAACTTGGTTAGAGTGGTTGGTAGAGGACTACATCCAGAAGAGTGCTTGACCCGGTACTGAGGGTTCAATCTTGTTGGTTGGGTAACAAGTGCGTTAGGTCAATAGCAGTAAAGGTGGAGGGATGCGAGGGCTAAGCCAGTTGATGTTTAGATCACCCAGGAGAATATGCTCAGGGAATGTGGTGAGAGGTGAGATACTCTATTAGAGGACCAGGGCCTGAGTTTGATTTTTAGGGAATATAGGTGGAGGTTAGAAAGAGGGCCTTTAGAGGGTTGGGGTAAGCTTTAGGGTGGGGGCTGGGCCCTAAGGTTAGGACAGGGGCTGGGAGGGCTACACCAGGAAGGGAGTCTTTGATATAAATAGCACAGCCTCCACCTCGTCTCCCCACGGTCTCTCGAAGAGGTAGCCAGGAGTGAGACAAGGGAGTCAGGGGTAGAGTCAGATAGCCAGGTTTCGACTAGGAGATGATGTCAGGTTTGTGGACAGTGACCCAACATTGGAGCAAGTCAAATTTCTTCGGAGACTGCAGATATTCATAGAAGCAATATGAAGCCCAGTGGATCTAGTCAAGGAGTTATTGTTGGTTGGGCCAGGATGGGTTGGGATGTTCCCTGACAAGAGTAGGAGGAGAAGTACAGCCCTGATCAGGGGGTGTGGAAGGCATTTTGCGTCGGCGGATAGTAGGATGGGAGAGCTTAGAGACACAAGGGTGGGCAAAGAGGTACACGATGGGCAGGCTAGTACAATAAGTTGCCCATAGCTAAAGGGGGAAGGTAGGTGGGGACTGGGGGAGGTTTGATAGGTTGGGGAGCAAGGAGATAGTAGAGAGGAGGAGGTGACTCTGGGGCTCCAGAGTAGGGGACCTGTGGAGCCATGGGGACACCTGGGTTAGATAGAGGCCACATGAGAAGAAGAGGAGGAAGAGGCATGACAAGAGAAGGTGGGCAGCCATCTTAGGATGGGTCTGCAGATAGCAATAATGAGATGGGTAGAAGAGGGTAAAGTCTACCCATAAGTGTAGTTGCCACCTTGGTACAGTGGTAGAGCACCTGCCTCAAGTGCATAGGGCACCAGGTTCAAGGCTTGCTTAGAGTGACAGAAAGGTCCCAGGACAGTAGCTGCAGCAGCAGGGTGCAGGGTTCAAAACCTGCAGTAGCACTCAGAAAATATTTTAGCAGACTATGAGGGTTAGAGGCTTTTAGAGTCTTAAAACCTATCACAAACAATAGTTTGATGTGATAGCTTAGTGGTGGAGCTGCTGAGTGAAATAGCAAGGTGCAGAGTTCAATGCCTGCAGTGGCACTAAGAGAGAAATGGTGAAATATTTTGGCAGGCTAGAGGGGGTCAGAGACTATGAAAGTCTTAGAAAGTAAGGATAAGATAGCCAGGTACAATGGTTAAGTGATAGAACTGCTGACTCTAATAGCAAGGGTACTGGGTTTGAGAACAGCAGCAAGACAGAGGATAGGTATTCTTGCTTCAAGAAGGAAGGGTTAAAACCTGAAATTAGAGGTAGATGTTAGCTTGGTGGTTGGGCTGCAGACTTGGAGTAAGGGGTACAAGGTTTGAGGCTTGCAAGGCCCAGTGGTGGGCTGAAGGGAAGTAGTGAGGAAAGATGACAGCTAAAAGGATTAGGAGGGAACTGCAGAGACCTCTAGTGGACAGGGATTGCAATAGTTGCTAGGAAGGAGTGGTTAGTGGTGCCAGTGGAAAGTGCAGCAACTAGTGGTTGGAGTGTATAAGCTGCAAATGGGAAAGTGGACACTCTAGTAAAATGATGGGTAGATCATGTGATGTGACACATGACCCGCTAGCAGCACAATGAAGCACCACCCCTGGGTGGGTGGGTGGTGGTGTGAAGAGCCACACAACAGGCAGGCTGTAGTGCAGGAGGCTTTTACCTCTTAAAGGCTCTAGCAATCCCCCAAGTTCAGGCTCTGCTGTTGGGCAGTGTTGTGATTATTGCTGTCATGTCATTGGCTGCAATATCTGCTTCATTTCACTTGGCAAATAGTCTTCATCAAAATCTTCAGCCTTTGTCTTTGATGTTCTGCATCATTTGCTCTTTGATGTTAAAGATGGCCCTGCCTGGTCATGGGCATCAGCTTCTGATCTTTGCTTATCTGTGTTTGTTCTATTGTGTGTGTTTCATTTCTTGCTAGCGCTTGGTCATCCGTGTGTGTTCTTGTCATAGCTTCTTCAGACCTTTCTTTAGGTACAACTGTCTCCTCAATACAGGATGGTATGTTTTGGTATGCTATATCCACAGTGTCATGCAAAGTGTCATGACCATTAAGTTCTCTGTCATCTCATCATAATTGTCAGAAAGCAAAACAGTGGCTAAACCTGGCTGTATGAGCAATCCATCTGGTGTAGCCATATTCTCCATTATATTGGTTAGACTGCAGTTTTGAGTTCCTCCTCAACATGGTGGCAGCTGCAGAATAAGGGTGCTAGCTGCACATTCGAGCAGACTTGATAGACCTCTAGGCCTTTATCTGCTGGCAAATTTTGTATGTTCGTATGGTAGCTGACACAGTGACCAAACCTGTTCAAAATAGTTAAAACTTTCTTACGCCTGTCATGGATTTAATACTGATGCCCAACAAGAGGTGTTTTGTGGTTTGATTATTCCCTTGACACTGCAAAGACTATGTCATCTGCAACAGACTGAACTACCCTCTCCTGTCATTCACTGCCCATTTCTGATAAACCTGTGAGTACAGTACATAGGAATGTCTGAAGAACAGGTTGCAGTTTTACATTTTCTTCTATTAAGCCTTCAACTTTAACTTTGCTTTTATTATGAGGCAGTACCTTCGGAGTTCCAACAACTGTTCTCCTATGTGTTGAGCTGCTTGTCCTTCCATCCAGACAGCCTGTTTTTAGCAGACCTGATGATTGTACCCACTTTTCTACTTTTGGTATCAAATATGATACCATCTTTGAAATGATCCACCAGTTTTGACTGCAGGCTCTGTGGGTCATAATTTGTTTCACACCACTACACATAAGAATGTCCATGTACCTTTTGTGTACAGATAGCAATGATTCTTCTTGCATTTCATTAACAGTGATGCACTGCATATACTTAACAAGTCTGGAAAAGGCAACCTGGTGACTTTCCCTCAATTGACTGCATTCACATTTTGTTACATGTGCCCTTTATTCATTCTGCCTTTTTACATACTAGTTCTTACAGCTGTTGTGGTACTTCACTTCTTTGGCTATGAGATCAATACTGCCTACCATCATATCCGTTTGTTAACCATCCATTTCTTTTGCTGCATTTTTTTTTGCTGTCTGCTGCCCCATAAGTTACACATGCTGTAGGATATTCAAAAGTCTCCTTTGACCCCTTAGGATTCCTTTTCTTGCATGATTTGCAAAATATACATTCAGTTGGGAATATGCCTGTTGTAGATGCTGCAGATTCAGATAGAGCACTATGAACTTTGGAATGAAGCATTTTGCTGCATCACTCTTTCGATGCCTTTTTAAAGTTTCATCAGCTGCAAGTTTACTGGAACTCTTATATGCAGTGAAGTTCTTGTTGCAGATATAATGATACCCATGGCTGCTGGGGTAATGTTCAGGCAATTCAAGACACACCATGTTGTACTTTGACAGTGTTTGACTAGAATGCCTTTCCTTTGCATCAACTACTTTCTCCCAATAAGCATCATCAAAAGGTAGCTGGTCTCCATGGTCTGTGCTAACTCCTGGATCAGTGTGTAGGATGCATTGTCTCTGTGGTTTGTGAGCAGTCTTGCTAGCCATACCTGAACCATTAAATAAATTACATTTATAACTAAGAAAACCGGGTCTATTAAATACATTAAATAAATTAAATAAATAACTCAGTAAACTGAGTCTATTACATAAATGTAAAACTTTAGTTACTCTTAAGAAAGTGCATTTTCCAAGAAACGTGACAACTATGGATGAATAAGAGTTGTAAATCTGAAGTCTACACACTTTTTCACATGAGACACAGTCATCAAACCTTTCAGACCCAGACACATAGATAAATGCACCTGGCTCTGCTCTACCTGATCTTTGCAGCAGGGCTCCTAGGCTTCTGTGGCAGCATTTTCTGATTTCTGTGACATGATTCATTCATTTCTGTGGCAGAGTGCAGTCCTGCCATTGATAAAATATGATGTCATGTCATCAATGACATCACATGCTGAACATAGAGAATGGGCTTCAAGATAAACTATATGGGGAAGGAGCTAGGCACTATGGAAAAACTGTATATTTAAATGAAGATTCACAAAAAATGAATTATGTGGCACTGTATATATTCTGTGGCATTATGCAAATTTTGCAGAAAATTCTGCAACCACAGAATCATAGAATTCAGGGCCTTGATCATACATTGATGAATGATAGCTATGCTGAAAACCAAAATAAACCTAATATACCAAGTTGTCACTTTTACCAGTAATAAGGATTTTAAACTGTATACCCATGCCATCTATGAGATTTTACAGCAACACCTATAACATAGAATGAGGCTGGTCACTTATTATTGTGTATTGAACCTTTTCCTCAACTGCTTTTTGGCCATTGTGCCTTACCCGTCATCATGAAATCACTCAGAGAGAGCCTAGTGGCTGTACTGGGAGCCATCAATAGCCAATTCTGCAAACCTGGGGACAGCGGAGCCACACAAGATGCATTACTCAAGACAAATACTGAGCCATTACAGTATGGGGAGGTAACAACCACTACAGATTGACAGGCTTCTTTGGCCTGCTCCCAGAAGACCTGCAGCTTGAGGCATCACCATAGAATGTGTCCCAGTGACCCTACTGGGGTCTGGCATCTCTAGCATTTGTCATGGTCTATAGCCCCAAATGAGTGCAACTTTTACCAGTCCAATACCACCTATTTATGTTTCTATTCTGAGTCAGGCTATTGTGACTGCCCCTGCAAGTTATATGTGCCCATCACCAGCACTACTTTCAGACCTTTTGAAAATTAGCAACACTTGGTTCTTCATAGCACTCCCTCTGTGCTTTCTTTCTAAAAGGTGGGACAAGTTTCTAAGGGCTGTAGTATCTTTCCTGTTGTTCATCTGCTCCCAGCCCAAATAGACTCTAGAAAGGCCAATACCTCATCATTAGGGAGTTTGTGGTTTGTCATCAAATCCTGTTGCAGGATGCCCTGAGTGGTAGATATTTCCAAAAGTATTTATGAGGGAACCCAAATTTAGCCAAAAGGAAGGCATACATTGCTAATCCCCTGTGCCCTTTATTTAGAGGTCTCCTCTTTGTATATCCATTGCCTAACAAAAGGGCCAATAAACCACAGTGTTGTCTAATTTAAACAGGGGTTACCACACAGCAGGATCTATTTTAGCTGTGAGCACATCTTTATTTGCTGTGCCATGACCTTCCAGTTCTGCAGCATAGCTGCTTAGACAAGGTGCTTCCTAAACCAGTGACAAGCCTTGTTCTATAAAGAACAGCTCAGAGAGATTCCTCCCAAATATTCTTACACTATGCTTATCCAAAACAGGCAAAAGTCCTGGAATTACTCAAACTACATAAAGTCTGCACCACCAGTATGCCATATGATTACTTTGTAGCCACAGAAGCCAAAAGCGCCAGTGTGCCTGTAATTTGAGATTATTAGATGCCCCAATTTTTCACTCCCTAGACAGCATAGAATCAGAACATAAAGAATGGGAGTAAGTCTCCTTACAGAACCTGGCTGATGTTATAAGCAGGAATTCTTACAGTTAGTAACTCTGTGTGGTTTGAATTGGCCCTTGTGGCTGACAACCTACAATCAAGAACTGAAGTCCTTGGCGGCTCGGTGGTGTGGAGGGCTGAGGCATCATGCCTACCTCCTGCCATGCTGGTGACCCATGTTCGCGGAAATGCAAGGCGGGTCGCCAGGGGTTGTCAGGAAGTAGGAAGAATCGCACATTCAGAGGACAATTCTCCTCTCGGAGAGGAGGGACATGAAGGCAGCGCATCTCTGACACCTAGCAGTGGCTGGGTGTCGGAGTACCTCGTCCCATATGTAGGGATGGGGGTGGTGTAGTCAGCTGGCATGCTGTGGGTGGAAGCTCACACAGCTCAGCCATTGCCAGCATCAACATTGCTGTGCCTCCAGGAGGGGCAGGAGGAGTAAACCACTAGGAGAAAATTGTCATGTCGCGGCTGGATGATGCCGACCCCACAGGTGCTGCTCCCGCAAATGGCAGGCACCTCCCAAACCAGATCTGTTTTCAGCAGGTTGAGGGATCTCCACTGCCCCACCATAGGGGGTAAGCTGTGGAGAAAGAAAGGAGGTGCACTGTGAGTGGGGGATGGGGCTGGGGGTTGGTAAGATGGAGGGCTGCCAGGACAGAGCACAAAGAAAGTATAAAAAAAGAACTTAAGTCCTTTTCTTTAGAAGTGTAGACTTTGATAGGTTGAGGAACTGGTCAGGGATAAGTTAGTAGGGTGGAGGACATAAGAGGGTGAAGGATAGATGGGAGACAATAAAGGGAGCCATCCTCGAGGCATCAAAGGCATGCATAAGAACATCATCTAAAAAAACAGGTTTAAGAGACCACTATGGTTCTCAGCTAGGGTCAGGGAAGTGATTAGGGCCCAAAACAAGGCCTTCTATAAATACAAAGAAAGACAGGGGAGGCAGAAAGGAGGATTATCTACAGAAAAGCAAGGAGGCAAAGAGGGCCATCAGGAAGGCAAAATCAGACATGAAGCTGTGTATCGTGCAAGGGGTCAAGAACAGAGAAGAACAGATATATCAGTAAAAAAGGAAAAGGGGCATTGCATGACTAGTTGAGGAAGTAAGGTGATAGAGGAAGGATGAGCAAAGGCTGCCATCCTGAATGACTACTTTGCTCAATATTCACTAAGGAGGACTGTGAGTCCATGCCAGAAAGTGGCATCAAAGTGGCTGCTAAGAAAGTCCCAGAAATGAGGCAGCTAATATTTACTAGTGAGAGGGTCCTAAAGGGCTGGCATCCCTTAAGACAGATAAGGCCACAGGACTGGATGGGTTGCATCTGAGAGATACTTAGGAATTAGCAGCAGAACTGAGTGAACTGCTCGCTGGGCTGTTCAACAGCTCACTTTGAACGGGGACGTTCAAGGGATTGGAGAATGGCAGACATTGTATTGCTTCATAACTGGGGGTGGGATAAGGAGCAACCAGTGAACTACAGACCTGTCAGTCTGACCTCCATCGTAGGGAAGCTGATGGAATCACTAATTAAAGAGGACCTTGTTGACTACCTAGAGTAGCAGGATCCAGGACAGTAAACAACATGGTTTTGTGGTGGGAAGGTCTTTTCAGACTAACCTGATTTTTCTCTTGACTGGGTAGCTAAGGAAGTAGACAAGGCCACACTAGATCTACTGTATTTTGACTTTAGCAAGGCTTTTGATTCAGTAACAAACACAAAATATTGCTCAAAAGATGGAAGACCTGGGTGTAGCTAAAATCATAGTGTACTGGGTGTACAACTGGTTAGAAGGAGTCAGCAGAGGATGGTGATCAATGGGGTTAAATCAGAAGAAAGGAGGTCGTGAGTGTGGTTCCACAGGGATCTGTCCTGGGTCTGGTCCTTTTCAACATGTTCTTTAGTGGCATTGGTGAGGAATCCAGAGCAGGCTGTGTCTCTTTGCAGATAGCGAGCAGCCGAGTTCGAGGCGGAGGGGCTCCAGCGTAGCGGGTCGGCAGCGCCTGCATAGCCGACCAGGGTTCGGAGGCCAGGAGAAGTAGGCATAAAGATGCAGGCAAAGCCGCAAACCAATCGGGAGGCGACCGCAGTCTGTACCTTACTTCCAGTTGAGTCGCTTTCCCATAGACTTAAACTGGAAGCCGCTACACTATTCTGGCGGGATTTCTGCTATTTTTTAATTTCTTTGTAATTCCACCTAAAAGAGCTGTTTTCTCTTGTATTGTGCCCGACTTAAGGTTGTTTTGCTGTATTTAAATTAAGTGTTTACAGTCTTTTGAAATTGTGTGGGCCAAACGGCTTGAGCCTAACCCCCATACCCTCCCAGTCTTTTGTTGTGTAAATCCTAAGTTTTAGCACCTTATTGCAGATTACTGCAATAAAGGTACCTTGCTGACTGCCTTCTCCTCCTGTCCCCACCTTGTAGCCAGCGCAGACCCTCGAGTTCCAGGGGCGGAGGGCTCCACGCCCGCCAGCAGTCGGCGGGCGCCTGCATAGCCGACCAGGGTTCCAGGAGGCCGGGAGAAGCAGGCAAGAGTATGGGCAAAGCCGCAAACCAATCGGAGAGCGACCTAGTCTGTGCCTTGCTTCGATTGGTGCGCCTTCCCATAGACTTAAACTGGGCTTTGCTACACTATTCTGGCGGGATTTCTGCTATTTTTTTTTAATTTCTTTTTAATTCCACCTAAAAGAGCTGTTTTCTCTTGTATTGTGCCCGACTTAAGGGTTGTTTTGCTGTATTTAAATTAAGTGTTTACAGTCTTTTGAAATTGTGTGTGGGCTAGGCATTGGCGCCTAACCCCCCATACCCTCCCAGTCTTTTGTTGTGTAAATCCTAAGTTTTAGCACCTTATTGCAGATTACTGCAATAAAGGTACCTGCTGACACCTTCTCCTCTGTCCCCCACCTTGTAGCCGGGCGCGGCTAAGGTTCAGGGGCGGAGGGCTCGCGCCGCCGCCAGGTCGGCGGCGCCTGCATAGCCGACCAGGGTTCCAGGAGGCCGGGAGAAGCAGGCAGAAAGGTCTGAGCAAAGCCGCAAAATTTTGCCCACCCCCTCCCCTCTCGGTTGATTCTTTTGTACACTTTCTCCCGCCATTTCTTAATCCACGTCCACATCTATTTCCCTTCCTCCCTTAACCCATACCTAACCTCCACAATGCTACTTTGCTTCCTTTTGCTCCTGAGCCTCTCATCTCCCCAATCCTTTATGATATTTATGATATACCTTGTCATGATGAATAAGTTAGTGAATATGATCTGCCACTCCTGCCATCACAATGGACAACCACGGTTCCTTATTCACCTCGAACCACTTTTACACTGCAACCCCTGGGGTATCCCACATAAAGCCTCTCTAACAATTCAACACTCCCTAGCACCTTACATGTATCCTGGCTTTATATTAACCCATTATGCCTGTCCATCAGATTATTATGCTATGATAAAATTTGCACCTATATATCAGGACCGTCTCCTTCACACAGCAGGCACCCAGGAATAAGAGAAGCGCTCTGACCACTCACTATCCCTGTCCCTTGGTGCCCTCCTCAAATTAATCTTCTTCCTTCTGATCTGCACTGGTACTATTGAAATAAATCCTGGCCCCATTGAAAGTTTCTTTTCCCCTGCTGATCTATCCTCCATAAATGGCCTAAGCTTCCTACATTTCAATGCCTGCAGCCTCTTAAAAATTCTCCTTAATACAGGCTTGGGTGGCACATACTCTGCCTGACTTTCTGGTCATCTCTGAATCTTGGCTCAGACCTTCAACAAAGAAGACAGTGTTGTAAACCTTCCCAACTATCAGTTCTTCAGAGCAGATCGCCCTTCCAGGGGTGGTGGGGTGGCCATATACATTAAGGACACCATCTCTGCTACCTGCCTCATCAACACATCTGAACCAAAGGAATTTGAATGTTTGTCAATCAAAATATCCCTTCTAACTTGTCTTCATTTAAATTGATTGGCTGCTATAGGCCCCTCTGCAGGCTTCAAACTACTATCTCACCTGGGGTCAATACTCAATCTAGGCCCTGAAGATACCATCATCCTTGGTGATTTGAATTTAAACTGGCTATCTAATGTATCTGCACCATTGGTAACCTTTTATGACACCTATGGATTTACACAACTAATTAAAGACCCAACCAGGGTTAACCCAAAAAACTCTAGCAACAGCTCACTCCTGGATATTATGTTAGTAAACAAGCCTCACTTATATTCTCATGCAGGAGTACTACGAATGATGTAAGTGATCATTGTCCTATAGCTGGCATAAGATCCACACTCAAACTCACCAATCCTGCAGAATTTGTCCTCAAAGGTCAAAAAGTTCAACATCCTAGGATACCTCCATGACTTGAGTAATACAATATATTAGCAAGATTTCTACCTTACAACCTCAGTTGAAACAGCTCTCCAGACCTTAAAGGACATTATCACTAATGCTCTCAATATTCATGCACCAATCACCAGTATCAGAACTAAAGCAAGATCCTGCCCTTGGTTTCACCACTGATCTTAAAGCAGCCTTGTTAACCAGAGACAAACTGTGGAAAAAGGAAAGAAAAACAAAGGATACCAGAGACTGGCTAAATTTCAGAAAAGCAAGAAATTCATGTACAAAACAAATAAGAACTGCCAAAGCTGCCTATTATAGAGCTGAATTGGATGCCTCCTATAATAACCCAACCAGACTCTGGGAACTATAAAAGGAATTCTGGGCCAAAACTCTACTCCTGCCTTAACCTCCAAACTGCTACTAAATGATACAAAATACGGGCAAACAAGAAATCCTAAATACCTTCAATGACCACTTCACCACAGCTGGCCTAGCATTTGACTCATCACCTGCAAATCTCCTGAGATCTTCCTTGAACCTTCAATCCACTGTGGGACAAAAGGCTACATCAACTTTTCCTTCAACCCAATATCCTTGAAAGAAGTGGAAGACCTCCTCTCTAATTTAGATATTTCTAAGAGTGCAGGTACAGACTCCTGGATCCCTACTTCCTTAAATTGCATCACATGTCTTATCTGCCCCCTCACTCATCTCTTCAATCTTTCCCTCACCACTGGATCCATTCCCTCCACTTGGAAAACAGCTCAAGTAGTTCCATTACTTAAATCTGGTGATCCCATGGACCTCAATAATTACAGGCCCATTTCCATCCTATCAGTACTATCCAAGATGCTCGAAAAGTTAGTAAACTCACAATTAAGGGACTACCTGGATAACAATAACCTCCTAAATTCAGCACAATCAGGATTTAGATCAAGGCATAGCACCATTTTTGGCCCTAGCCAGTAACCAACGATTGGCAGATTGCCATGGATAAGAAGAACAGTACCTGTGCGGTGTTCCTGGATTTGAGTAAAGCATTTGACACAGTGGATCATGATTCATTAATCAACTCCCTTGGCTCACTAGGGCTGGATTCTCCCTCACTCAACTGGTTCAAGTGCTACCTATCAGATAGGTCACAACTGGTAAAAATGGAAATTACCTATCCACCTTAAAACCACTGCTAAGAGGTGTACCGCAAGGCTCTATTCTTGGCCCCATCCTCTTTGCCATTTATATTAATAATATTGATGCCAACCTCACTCAATCCAACATTCATCTGTTTGCTGATGATACTGTATTATATATCAGTAACCCTTCATTACCTAAAGCCTGTGAACTGTTACAATCTGAATTCTCCATCCTGCAACACAATCTACTGGATAAAAGCTACTTCTAAGTGCCAAAAACAAAAGCTATGTTCTTTGCCACAAAGAGTTGCTCTGCCACTACCTCATCACCCACCACCCTACAACTATCCACCTTACTTGGAAGAAACTGGAATTTGTTGATAACTTCAAATACCTTGGAGTCTGGATTGATAACAAGCTTGACTATTCTGTCCATATTGAAGAGCTACTAAAAGAACTGAGACAAAGGCTTGGTCTATTTTTAGAATAAAACACTACCTCAACAGAGACTCCAAAAAGATTAATCCAGGCATCATTCCTATCCCTCATTGACTATGCTGACTTTCTCTATGGCCATTGTTCCTCCCCTTTTAAATAAGCTGGACACTCTATATCACAGGTCCATCAGATTTATTACTGACCTTCCTCCAGCACCCATCACTGCTCCTTTATAAGGCAGTTAATTGGACATCATTACAACACAGAAGAAATAGGAATGCTGCAATCTGGATATTCAAAGCTTTATCAGGCAAACTACCCACCTATATCACAGACTGTTTTACCCAAATTACTTCTAGGCCATACAACTAAGGATCAGCAATCTTATCATTCTAAAGGTCCCCAATGCCTGCACCGGTTTGGGAGGGCCGCTATCAGCTACTCACTAGCAGCTGCATGGAACTCACTCCAAAAACCATGAAGCTAAATAGCCTCTTACCTGTAACATCTTTCAAAGATTATTCTCCACCCTATTCCCAGAACTCTGCAATTGCTTTCACAAGGCCTAATCCCCACCCTACCTACCCCCCCCTTTCCGTGTTCCATTATGCTAGTTCTACTTCTTTTCCAGTCACCTGGTATACTCTCATAAAAGCCAATTAGGGCCTATAATTTATATATTATACCTGCTATACCCATTGCCTCCTTTTCTTACAGGTTAAATGGTTTTAATGTGCTTTATATATGTAAATTGTTATATATTATCATTTATGTCATTGTATTACTGTTTATGTTATTCTTGATTATGTAATAATACTTGCACTTTCTTGACCACTCAGGTCCATCTTGTAAATGAGCTACGCTCAATGATGTTCACCTGATTAAATAAAGATTTTGATTGATTGATTGATTTGATTGATGACTTAAAACTATGTGGGAAGGTGGATAGTGTTGAGGAATAAAGGATATGCACAGGGACCTACAAAAACTAGAGGGGTGGTCAAAGGTCTGGCAGTTAAAATTCAATGCCAAAAGTACAAGGTAATGCACCTAGGAGAAAGGAATCCCAAAACAGACTACTGGATGGGTGAGTGAGACTTAGCACTACAGAAGAGGAGCAGGATCCAAAGTTATCAGTAATAACTCCCTCAAACAAACAAATCAGTGCTACAAGACTTATAGCAAGGCTAACAGAATGCTGGGATGTATCGGGAGAGGTCCTGATAGAAGAAAAGAGGTAATACTTCCCCTGTGGATCCCTGGTAGAGGCCTCCCTGCAGTACTCATCCAGTTCTGAGTTCTCACCTCAGAAAGGACAGAGATAGGCTGGAAACATTGCAGCTCAGAAGAAGACAAAAATGATTCAGGGCCAGCAGGGCAGATCTATGAGGAGCACCTCAAGGCATTAAATATGTACTCACTGGAAGCCAGAAGGGACAGCGGAGATATGATAGAGACATTCAAGTTCCTTAAAAGGAATTAACAAGGTAAACTGGGGAATTATTTATCTTGAATACCAACTTGAGGTCACGTGGTTACAGTGGAAATTATAAGGAGGGAGGCTACTGAGGAGTGTGAGGAAGTACTTCTTTATGGAATGGTTGGTAGAACCTTGGAATAGTCTGTTGGTCAGGGTGGTGAGTGCAAACACAGCCAGGGATTCAAGCAGGTGTGGGATAAAATGAAGGGAATAGTGGTTGCCTGGAGTGACATGACCAGGGAGGGAATGGGGATAGGACAAGGAGGGTTAGTACACTAAAGGAACAATAGTTTCAGGGAAGGTTCCAGGGATTATAGAGAATACGGGCAGACTGGATACACCTCTGGGGCAGGATTTTCAAATGCTCATGAATGTTGCAAGCCCCGGATGCACTGTATATCGGCACATGAAGCTTGCTGGATTCACCGCTGGCAATCAGGATATTCTATCATGTGCACCACTTGCATAAAGTCAGACCAACTTTTGTGGCATAGCTTTCAGCAATCAATAGCCTTTTTATAGGCTTGTGCCAGGATATTTGGCACAAGCTGCTGTAAATCCTGGAAACTGTTGCAACTGTGCCCCAAGATTGTAAAATCAGGCACAGGTGCGTGAGGTTTGGAACACTGCAGAACTGAAGTGTGGTAGTGCTGGGCTGGATACAAGCCCTGCAGGGCTACTTATGTTTAACCAAATGAAGGATTGTTTTACTTTATTTAGGACTTGGAATTTCTTTTACCCATTGTTGTTGTATTATTTTATTTTTAATGTTGTCATATTTATTTCTTATACTGTAAATGCTACTGTCTAAGAGTTGCTGCATTGTATCCCCTTCCACCAGGATGCCCCTGGAAATAATCCTCAGTTCAGGGTGCCCTCCAACCTTGCTGGTAAATTGCACACAAGCATATCCAAAGGGATGAGTCCCCTATCTAGGTGGCATGTATGTTGCATATGCTTCCACATTCTGGAAAGCTGTTCAATGCCTCTGTAATGCCTTGCCTTCCATGACAAACTCATAGGCTGATACCAGCCACCCCTATCTTCTGATGTGTTACACAGTTTCTTCACTGAAGGACGTAGGTCACTCATTGCTCCTTTGTCTGCCAGCATCCTGCCTCCATCGCCTTTGACTCCTGGAAGTTTTGACCTATCCTTTGCCTCGAGTCGGATATTCTCTGAGACATTCCCTCTTTGAATGTTTTCTTAAGTAATAGTTCTGATGATCTTTCACTCAGACTTCTAGTCCTTAGGGCTCCACCCTGGCTACCCCAATCACCCACATTTTTAATTGTTCTCTGGCAAATGGCTCCTTCCCTTCAAATGGACACACACTATAGTTGCTTCACTTCACAAAAGTTGCCCCACTGATGTCCAACAAATTACACTCCATATCATTGTGTCCCTCTCCCTCCAAAATACTTGGCGATTGGCCAGTAAGCAGCTCACAAATGTTTTTGACATATCAAGCTATCTTGCTCTCTTCTAATCTGGCTTCCATCAGTTCACTGTACCTCTACTTTCCCACTCAGAATCACTGACCATATACATTTGTATAGGATTCTGGTCAAGGACCAGTGCATTCTTCATTGACCTGGCCAAGTGTTCGATACAGTAAATCACTCTCTGCTTCTAGCTAAACTTGCAGTTTTGGGCATCCTTTCCTCTTTGTTACACTGGTTTGAGTCCTAGCTAATAGACAGGTCCCAGTCAGTTAAATTAGGTACAACCATATCCCTGGAGCTATCTGTCTCTTTGGGGTGGTCCCACAAAGGTCCATCCTGTGCCTCCTCTTCTCCTCTTCTCTGTTTCCATAAATTATTTCCCCAGCTCCCTAACCATTTGTGAGTCCCACATGTATTCAGATAATACCATCATCTTCTCTTCTGGCCCTTCATGCTGATCAATTGAGAAAACACTTCAGGTCGACTTTGCCAATGCTCAATAATGGCTCCTTGCAAATCAGCTGGCCATGAACCAGAAAAACTGTATCTATACTTTTTGGCACAGCCCACTGTCTTTATTCTGCCCGCCCCCACTTTGAAGTTAATTTATCAGGTGCCACCATTGACTCGTAACTTCTTATAAATGCCTGGGCGTGATCCTTCATCAACACCTTGATTGCTCCTCCACACTAATTACAATGTGAGTAAGTGTTTCTCCAAACTCTGGGCCCTTTTCAGAGTTAAAATTGTTTTCCTCTTACCACAAAGAAAACTGTAGTTGGACATTCCCTCTTCCTCCTACTTGACTATGGGGATGTGGTATTTTCTGGAGCTTCTAACACTACATATCCTGGCTTTCCCTCTTTTCAATGTCTTTTCAGATTTGTTCTGGCTTGCCTCCCTAAACCCACCACTGCACTATGTACCAGGAGCTTCACTGGGCCCCTCCTCCACTAGGCACTCATGCCATACTGCCTTGAGCTAAATTCTGCTTGGGCAACCTACCTAAATACCTCAGTGACATATTACCCCTTCTTCCTATATCTTATTTCACATGCTCAGTGGTAGGAAATTGATTCTAAATTTCCCGCTGCAGTCACCAGTATGGGCAGGGCCTCAATCAGATATAGATTTGCTCACATTAGGAAGTCTCCCTACCTCACTCCGTCCATCTCAAGTCTCCAGTTTGCAAAGGCTAAGTTGAAGGAGTTCTTCAAGACCCTGCCGACCTTTGTACTTTTCAGTTTCTTGTATTTCTTTCTGCTTATAGGGGCCCAGAACTGGGATCCATAATCAGGATGGGCAAACATGTGCTCTATATAGAGGACACAGAAATTTTGCTCCTGCTGGGAATATTCTTTTACTAGACCACAAAACTCTATTTGGCCCTTGCTATGATATGTAGTAGTGTTTATTTGAATCAACCATTTCAGTAATTATAGCACCTAGTTACTTTTCAGAGAGTAATCTGGTTAACTGGTGTCCCTGGACTGTATAATTATGGCAGTTATTTCATGCTACCAGATGTAAACTCCAAACTTGTCATAATTATATGGCACCCTCATTGGCTAGCCCAAGTGCCATCTTTGAGTAGAATCTACATGTAGTTTCCTAGTGTCCTCAGACATGGCATATGGCCCTCAAGTTTTGTGTCATCTGCATATTTTTCACACCATCCCTCCAAAGACAGAGCTGCTAGAGAATGAGCCTGGTTGCCAGTGGGATTTTGGTGCTACGGGATGGGAACAGGGTTATTCCTTGGCCCTGCTCCTTTGGCTGCATCTACTAAGGTGAAAATCTAGGCATTATCCTTGACGATGGATTGACACTTGAGGCTCAGGTGTTGTCCATCATCTGGAGTGTTTTTATCACCTTAGAAATGTCACCCAGATTAAAGCCTTAATCCCGCCTGATGACCTGCCATCACTGGTACATGCCATTGTAATGTCTAGACTGGATCTACAATGGTAGCATGATAAACATTTTGTCAACTGATATTACAGCACAATCTTTATGTCAACTTCATTTGCGGTCAGCATAAAGGTCAATGTCTCCTATGTTTTCTTTGGGGGCTTTGCTTGCAAAGACACAAATAGGGGACTGTGTCTCCCACCCCTAATTAAAATAATGAACTCCGAGTCAGAGCTAATTAGGGAGGAGGTGCAAGACCTCAAGAAAACAGTGCCTGGGTCCAGCGCTGACACTACAATGACCTGGCGCTGTTGTTGCTGCAGTGTCAGTCACTGTCAGCTTGTCACTGTGGAGGGGTGTATACCATCTAGACTTGACCATTGCAACAATCTTCACCTCAGAGAGAGAGTGGAGGGTTATCTGTCATCTGCAACTGGTGCAGAACACAGCTGCCAGGTTACTGATGGGCCTTCTGAGGTCTTGTTATATTACTCCAGTCCTGAGTGACCTGCACTGGCTGTGAGTGAGATGGAGAATCACCTTTAAGGTGGGCTTGCTCACCTATAAGGCCCCATACAGATTGGGGCTCTGGCTACTTGAGTGACCTTCTGACTCCTGTCTGCTGTATGCTCCACTCCTCTATTGGAGGCCTCCTGGTGGTTACCAGCCCTGGCTGCAGACCTCTGGAGATCGATCATTTGAGGTGGCAGGCCTGGCCCTGTGGAACTCACTTCTAGGATCCCTGAGGAGGCCCCATCGGTGGAGGTGTTTAAGCAGGGTCTCAAGGTGCATCTTTTAGTGAGGGGTTTATGTACTGTTTATGAATATTAGTAATAATTGACTGCTGAATCATTTATTTTAAGCAAGGACTTTAGTTAGGTAGTGCTTGTTGTCCATTGCTGTTGTTTTGATATATGTTTTATAATTTATATATGTTATTTATTTCAAACTCTTGTTTGCCTGTACAGTGCCCAGAGCCTCCGGGATGGGGTGCTTGATAAATATAATTTTACTTACTTAATTCACTATTCAGATCTTTGATAAATATTTGGAACAGTATAATTTCCAGTATCAGCCCCTGCAGTACTCCGCTAGTGACCCTTCCCTTGTTAGACAGATGGCCATTATATTACAGCTGAGTCCTGTTCAACAGCCAGTTCAAAATCTACTTTACCAGAGCTATAGGAAATCAATATCAATACATTTTTTGATTAATGCCCAATGAGGATCATGACAAATGCTTTCCTGAAATCCAATTGAAAGACATCAACTGGTATCCCTCTATCCAGCTCTACTGACATTCTCATACAAACATAAAAGATCAGTCACACAGTTGTGATCAGCGACAATACCGTGATGATATTGATCCATGACCCATGATCATCCATGTGATGTCACAAACAGCAATCATGTGAGGTCTGCAGAGAGAGATACATTTTCAACATTTTGGGATTTGGACTGTCAGGAGCTTGCTTGGAGCCAATGTTTCCTGGTCTTTGTGCAGCTGCTGTGTCTTATACCTGCTGTGCCCCTGTTGCCTAACCTCCAGTTGGGAGGTTCTGTTGGTCACTTTGGGCAGGGGCTGAATTGGAGGCGGCATGGCTTTTAAATAGCCACTCATGAATCAAGTTATCAGCTGTTCCATTCTGACTGATTTGGACTTTGTTGTGGACTTGCTTGGAGCCATTTAGGCTCCTTTTGGGACTTTTTCCGGTCTTTGTACAGCTACCCTGTCTTACAGCTGCTTTGCCTCTGTTGCCCTACCCTGCAGTCCAGTGTTTAAATGCCAGATATTAAGGCATCACACTGTTGGCATTAGAATTGGGTGACAGTCTACAAGAGATGCTGCATCACTAGTGTGACACTATTATCTGCAGAAGTGCTTTGATTATTGTGGCGCTATTAAGTATGTACAGTATTAATCTTCCCTGCACTATACTGTATGTATTCATCAATTAGCTAGGCCTCTGTTGCTAGCTGTGGGCCATTGTTTAATTATTTATCCACAGTCTGCTTATTTATTGTGTGCTACTATTCTACATTTATCAGCTTTTGCTGTATAACAAAGTAAGATTGCAGTCCTTACCAATCTTTATGAGGGTGTATACTGTATTTAATTTTCTGACCATATGCTTGTGATATGTTTGTGTTTTAAAAGAGCATATACCAGCTCTTTTGCTTTTATAGCCTCCCCATCTGATTTTTGTTTATTGTGTGTCCTTAGTTCCTTAATCATTTTATATTCTATTTACTTCTTGATTGTTTGTTTATTGTTCGACAAAACATTTTGTTGTTACAATTAGAAAATACTATTAAAAGCAGTAAAAAGAAGCTTCACAGTACACAAATACAAACTGTTCATAACATAACACGTAAATATATCCATATACATTAATAGTTAACCATTACATCCCAATACATTATTTTCCTAATAACTACAACACTACCAAGAGTATCCCCATTCCTCTAATTTACATTAATAAAGAAATAGTTGTAATTTCAGTTTTAACCTTTCCATAGATTTCATTTATGGCCCTTTAGCAATACACAGATCTTTATCCTCTATTAAGGTGGGAGGAACCATTGTACACATTTCTTTCTAATATTAGCAATATTGATCAGGAACACTGCTAGTTTATTCAAAACATCTTGGCTTTCTGAGTTAAATAACACATCCAGGATATATATATCTGGGAAATTCATCTCACTCAGCTATTGCCCCAGATATTTATGTCTCAAATTAGTATACCAGGTACAACAATTATGACATGCACCATGTCTTCTTCTTTCAGAGTGCAGTAACACTCTGTTCCAATCACTTTTTTTTTGTATCTATTTTCAGGTATATTACTTGCAAAGACCTCAAATCTAAACTTGGTCAGTATATATGTGTATTCTGGTTGTTGAATAAAATTAAGATAATATTTGAAATTATGTTCCCTTGTGTTTTGACTAACCTCCTAGCCACCTTAAGTCTTTTGTTTCCCTCAAGATCTTTTTCATTTGAATATTCATGTTAATGTTTTGTAATTTTATTATAATAGGTTAGACTCAGTTGTATACTCATTTAAATCCATGTTCACAAACAGCTTAGATCATATACATCTAGCAAGTGATACACCAAAGATAGCCATCCTTTATTGTATAAGGACAGACATTTTTCTTTTTCTGTTATAGTTTTACCAATAATCTAGTCTTTATTTTCTGTGGTTAATTTAACTCAAAAATTTATCATCCTAGCATGTATTATGTGTTCAAATTTTATTTGTCTTATTTCTGATCTTATCAATGTGTTTGGAGTACCTAGTGGAAGTCTCAATATTTGTTTATAATTCTTCTCTAGATATATCTCTATTTTATTTACCTTATCAGTTCCCCAAACTGCTGCCATATATAATGCCAGGCTTATTACTTTCCCATTAATAGCCTTGAGCATTGGAATTAATCAAACTCCATATATACTGTTAAATCTTTTGAGTGATTTAACTATTTGTTCTGTTCTTTTCTTGTCCATATCACATGTTTAATCCATCTATAATTGTTTGTTATTAGCACTCCTAGACATGGGAATTTTGAGACAAAGTCTAATTTATTTTGTGCTATCATTAGTTTTCTGTATTTTTCATTAGTGCCTATTAACATAATTTTGGTTTTATTAGCATTAGGCTTCAGGTTATGTTTTTACAAAGAATATCTAACCTATCCAATGCTTGCTGGAGCGCCACTATAGTAGATAAAACTGCCAAGTCATTGGTATATGATAGAACTGGTACCTTTCTGTCGTATTATTGGTCAGTGGTGTAGGAAATTATCTAATTGTTGCAAAATCTCATTAATATATAGGTTAAATGATGTTGGGACCAGGACACGGCCTTGTCTCACACCAATTTCAGTTTCAATTTTTGTGTTAAGGCTCCAGTTTGTGAGTATTTTACTCTAGACCAAGTTTTGTGTAAAGTCTTCTTATTAAGACTATTAAATTGTGGTCTATGCCCATTCCTTCCATTTTTCCCCATAATGATGATTTTAAAATTGTATCAAATGCCAAAGAAAAATCAACAAAGACCACAAACAATCCTTGTTTCTTTATTTTACAGTATTTTTCTATTATAGGGAAAAATGAAAACCTGATTCCTTGTACAAGTAATTCTTTTGAAATCTGCTTGAAATTCTAATATTATCTCCTATTGATTCAATATAACTAATAGTCTATTTAATATGATTTTGGCATGCATTTTTGCCATCACATCCACAGGGCTAACTGGTCTATAATTAGCGGATCTATCCTAGACTCCTTTTTGTAGATAGGGATTATAAAACTTCCATGCCAAGATTCAAAACAAAGGCATGCATTGCTGCTTTATTATAAAAGTCACAAGGGTAGTTGACCACTAGTCCATGTTAAGTTTATAAAATCAATTGAAATACTGTCTGGACCTGGTGCTTTGTTATTTTAAAATGATTCTATCACTTCCTTGACCTCAAATGTTGTAACCCATCTGAAATCTTCATTTAACTCACCTAATTCTTCTTCCTTAGCTATATTTTGTTTTGAAAATCCCTAAAAATATTTTTCCCAAGTCAATGGCTTTATATATGTATCAATCTGAGTTTAATAATTACAGGTTCCTCTGGCTACAAGGGACCAGAATTTTCTATCATCCCTTTCCTCTATAGCCTTCATCATTATATCCCATAGTTCTCTTTGATGTTGTATTATATGTAAATTTACTGTTGATTATAATTTTTCCTAGCCAAATTCAGTTCTTTAATATTCTTTTGATTTGACTATTTTTAATTTTCCTAACTAATTTAGCTAGCTTCCTCTTTTCAGATCTACAATTTTTATAAAACCAACCCTGATTGTGTATTTTCTCTTTATTATAATTTTTTCCTTTGTTTGTTCCTTAACTACTAGTTGAAATATATCCATAATTTCCTCATATATCACCTCTGGATCCCACATATTCTAGATATTAGTATTCAAGATTTGAACAATTTGGTCACTCAGATTCCTAGTTTTACTACTTTTTTTCTGAATCCCATCCAATTCTTTTATTCACTATTTCTATGTTATCTTCTCTTACTGGGATGATCCTAGTTGATTTCTTTTCATAGACTACATGGGGCAGTAATCACTTTCTGTCCTATTCTTTTTATATCACTATAATTATAATAATCAAATATTGAAGTCAGTGCATAATCAATTATTGTTGGTCCTTTGACTTGTACAAATCATATTTCCCATACTATCTGATGGCCACCTCCTATTAAGTATAATTAATTCCAATGTCTCTACTAAATGTTCCAGTTGTTTGTGGGTGTCTGTATTTTTTTTATTCTTGGAGCTTATTTTTGGTATCCTTAGGGCCTGACATATTGAGTCATTTACTTCCACATTTTTTTTTTTGCATGTCTTGAGAAGAAAGCCAAAAGGGAAGGAAACATATTCAATTCAGTGCTTTAGAGTAACTGGTAATTGCTATTTTTCTTTAAACTTAGATTGTGGGCTTTTAGTGACACTGTACTTTCTTTGTTGTCTTTACTTAGAATTGTTTTTGGGCTGTTGAAAATTTAAAATGTAGTGGTGGTGTATTTCTGTGCTGTCTTTAATTGCTGCAAATTTTATCTTGGCTTGTCTGACTGCCCTGTAGTTTGGGTGAGGGGTGTTAATTGTCTGGCCTCTGACCTCAGCTATGTGATAGCTGGAGGTGGGGCTTAGTCAGAGTTGAGGTAGCAAGTGAGTTTTTTTTCTCAGAAGAAGCCAGAAGAGGAAGGAAACATATTCAAGTCAGTGCTTTAGAGTAACTGGTAATTGCTATTTTTCTTTAAACTTAGATTGTGGGCTTTTAGTGACACTGTACTTTCTTTGTTGTCTTTACTTAGAATTGTTTTGGGCTGTTAAATTAAAACATAGTGGTGGTGTATTTCTGTGCTGTCTTTAATTGCCCCTGCCTCCCCTCCCCCAACTCTTAATTATATGCCCTGTTAAATCTGATTGACAGAAGCTAAACACAGGGTATAGTAAGGGGTGTGAAGTAGAGGGGCATAAGGGAGAAGAAGCCCACCCTCAGCACGACAAGTGTTTTGACTCATTTATTTATTTATTGGTTTCTTTTCTTTTTTAAAAAAAGAAAATTATCTGAGGATCAGTGGCAGGATTTTAGGACAGTAAATTAATAAAAGGGAACTAGGAAAGTCGGTAGCAGACAAGTAGTGTAATAGCAGTATAATTTGCAGTATAATGTGGGGAGTGGTGCAATGCAGTGGCTGTGGGGCAGCCATATTCAGGCAGACCTTCTGGACACTGAGGTGCTGCCCTATCTGCATGCATCTCTCTGGACTGCAGGATGAGGTAGCCAGACTCAGAGCAGAAGTAAACTGGGTCAGGAGTACCATCACCCCTATCCAGAGACCACCCAGTCCAATGCAACTGCCTCAAAGGATGCCAAGAACCAGGAGCACTTGGATGATAGTGGGCTCAGGGAGGGTAGAGTGGTTTAGGAGAGGCACATCCCAGATCCTATTCACTCAAGAACTCATATGCCACACTGGCAAACAGGGACAACCAAATAGAGGACCCAGAGAAGTGGAAGGAAGGATGTGGAGGTTAACCAAGGAGGTGAGCTCAGCGGGAAAGCAGTGGACCCCAGAGGAGGAGGAAGTGAATCCTGGTGGGGACTCCATCATAAGAGGGATCCAGCTAGGAACACAGGAGGGGAGGACAGGGAGGTGAGGTGCCTACCAGGTGCCACAGCATGGAGGGGATGGAAGGAAGATCCTGGGGATCACTGGGAAGGCAAGACAGAAGGTGAGGCTGAATGTCATTATCCACCTAGGTACTAATGACCTGGCAAATGGGGAGCCAAAGAGGTTAGGAAGAGTTTAGGAAATTGGGAGGGGTCTCAAGCAAGTAGCTACTTCTGTCACTTCTCAGAAGTACTACCTGAGAGAGGCAAGGAGAGCATAGGAGTGCATGCACCAGGTACTTTAACTCATGGTTGAAGAACTGGTGCTGTGAAAGGGTTTGGATTCATGGTGACTGGGGACCCACCTGGAGGGATGGAGGTTTGTTCAAGCCTGATGGCCTGCATCCATCCTGGAGGGAATCCAAGCACTCAATGATAAGTTTAAATGCTGTACTGACAAACATTTAAACCAGCAAAGGGGGGGGCAGGCCAGCAAGGAGGGTACCCACTATCCTCACCCCCACAGCTCAGCAGTGGATCCAGTGAACCAGAGTAGTGGCTATCTCTAGAAGCAGAAGTGACAAAAGATGAAGATTAGCTCACAAGAGGTGGATAGGCAGAAAGGGACAAAATTCAGCAGAAGGGCAGACAGCAAGGAGAACCAGGGATAAAGGACAACCAGGAAGGGGCTGGAGTAGAACAGCAAAACAGTCTAGGGAGGTCAAATCTATGGAAAGCCATGAGTGCCAATGCCAGGAGCCTAAGCAACAAGATGGAAGATCTGAGGCTGTCATGGTGCAGTCCAGACCTGGACATTGTGACCATCACTGAAACCTGGTGTAATGATAACCATGACTGGGAGATGGCCATACCTGGCACAACATATTCAGAAGAGACAGAGCAGGCAGGAAGGGAGGAGGAGTGGCACTGTATGTGAAAAATGACATAAGGGCCACAGAGATCCAGGAGGAACAAAATGGGGAGAGATACTGTGGGTTAAGCTGGAAAGGAAAATGGGGCCAGCCATCCGCAACAGGTGTGGTCTATGAGCCACCAGCCCAGAGGAAGAAACAGATAGGGAGCTGAGGCTAGCCATCCAAAGGATGGCAGACAAGGGTGAGGTAGTACTGGTTGGAGACTTCAATATTCCAGACGTGGACTGGAGCATCCCAGCAGCAGCATCAACTAGAGCAGATTTATCCTGACTCGCTTCAGGGTGCCTTCCTCAAGCAACTGGTCATGGAACCAACTCGGCAGAAGGCAATACTGGACCTTGTGCTCACAAACAGGGACAGTGTGATGGGGGTAACAGTGGGGGAGCACCTGGGGAACAGTGACCACCAGACATTGTGGTTTGAAATCACAGAAAGAGCAGAACCAAACCACACAAAACATGTATCCTGGATTTTAGGGGGCAGACTTTGGGAAAATGGGAGATACTTGAAAGAGGCATTAAGGGAATGGGGCAGAATCAGGGGTTGAGGAACAGTGGGCAGTATTTAAAATGGGATTACAAGAACAACAGGATTATGCATTAAGCAGGTTAGCAAGAGGAAAAGGAAGAGGAGACCATTATGGTTTTCCAAAGAGGTAGCAAAGAAAGTGAAAGCCAAAAGACTGCATTCAGGTAATACAAAAAAAGACACAGGCAGAAGGGGATAGGGAGAAGTACCAGGAGAAGCAAAGGGAGGCAGAGAGGTCAGCAAGGGAAGCCAAACGCTCAGACAGAAGAACACATTGCAAAATCAGTGGGTAGAGGACAAAACCTTTTACAGGTACATAAGTGAAAAAGAAAGACAAAGGGAGGGATAGTGAGACTGAAGGGGGAGGATAGGGGCAGTGTGGAGGATGACAACAGTAAAGCTGACATATTGAACAGGTATTTCACTCAGCCTTTACTGAGGAAGAGGAGGTAATGGTCTGAAGGGCGTCAAGTGAGAATGGCAGAATGGACACAAGTCCTTTACACGCAGAAAGGGTCCTGAAGGAACTGGAAGTAATAAGAGTTGATAAAGCAATGGGGCCAGATGGGTGCACCCCAGGGTCCTTACAGAACTAAGAGAGGTGGTGGTTGAACCTCTGGCTATCCTGTTTAGCCAATCACTGAAACAGGGAGGTACCCAAAGACTGAAGGACAGCAGATGTAGTCCCCTTATACAAAAGTGGGAACAAAGAGGAAGCAGGGAACCACAGACCAGGTCAGCCTCACCGGTAGTGGGGAAGATCATGAAGCACTACTGAAGGAGAGATTGTGGAACATCTGGTTGTCAATGGACTCACAGGACCCAAGGCAGCATGGTTTCACCAGGGGGAGGCTCATGCTGACCAACCTATTGAATTTTGACCAAGTGACTAGGGAGGTGGATCAGGGAGGGCAGGGACATGGCCTATCTGGACTTCAGCAAGGCCTTTGACACTGTGCCACATAGAAGTCTATTACACAAACTGGGGAATATGGGTGTGGGCAGGACAGTAGTGTGGTGGGTAGGTAACTGGCTGGGTGGCAGGACACAGAGGGTGGTGGTAAATGGCTGTCACTCCACAGAGGGAAGAGGACCAGGGGTACTACGGGGATCAGTGCAAGGACCGGTCCTATTCAACATCTCATCAGTGATGACATTGCGCAGGACCTAGAAGGCAGAATTTCATTGTTCGCTGATGACACAAAGCTCTGTAACAGAGTAGACACACCAGAGGGTGTAGACAGAATGAGAAGGGACCTGCAGAAACTTGAAGAATGGTCAGGGGTTTGGCAGTTGAAATTAATGCAAAGAAGTGCAAGATAATGCATATGGGGAACAAAACCCTGGCACAATATATCAGTTGGGAGGTGAGGATATAGCATGCACCAAGCAGGAAAGGGATCTTGGGGTTATCATCCTGATGACCTCAAGGTAGGGAAACAGTGTGACAAGGCAGCAGGTAAGCAAATAGGATGCTGGGATGCATAGGTAGGGACATCACCAACAGGAAAAGGGAGGTCATAATTCCACTATACAAGACACTAGTGAGGCCCCACCTGGAGTACACTGTACAGTTCTGGAGACCATACCTATGTAAGGACATAGACAGGGTAGAGAAGGTTCAGAGGAGGGCAAAAGATGGTGCATGGATTGCATCACAAGTCCTATGAAGACAGGTTGAAGGAACTGAACATGTACTCCCTGGAGGAGAGGAGGGAGAGAGGGGATATAGAGACATACAAGTATCTTACAGGAGGAACAGGGTGCAGGAATACACTATTTTTAAGCGAAAAAGATGTTCCAGGACTAGAGGGCATGGGATGAAGTTGGAGGGAGGCGATTCAGAGGAAGCGTGAGGAAGAATTTCTTCACAGAATGGGTGGTGGACAAGTGGAACACACTGCCAGAGGAAGTGGTGGGGGCTGGAAACAATCATGGGATTTAAGAATGCATGGATAGACATAAAGGAATTCTGGAGGTCAGGGTGGGGCAACAGACTTCTAGGAAAACATAAACTGAACTTACAAGCTCAAATGGGCAGACTGGCGGGCCATAGGCCCTTATCTGCCAACACTGTCTATGTATCTATGTATCTTATATTCAAATCCTTCATTATTAAGATTTCCGTTGGTTCACTTTTTCCATATTTTTTAATACCTTGTATAATTTTACTAGTTAATGCTTTATCATACAGTGGCACTCTTACTGGTGGATTATAAGATTTGCCAAAATCAATGGGTCACTGTCTATTTGAACTTTTATCAAGACATCATTTTGATTAACTACTTGTTCTACAATACTCATTGTCTCATCTATTTTAATATAGGCCACCATTCCACCCATATGTCTTCCCATTTTCTTTTGTTTTACAGTTGGTGATTGACTTGTGCTCTTAACCATTAATTGTTATCTTATCTACTTGTTCCTCATCATGCCATGTTTCTTGAAACATTATTATGTCCATCCCTTCTATAAAATTCCTAAATTCTGGATCTATAAACTTACTCTGTAGCCCAGCAATGTTCCATGACACAATTCCTAAATTAGTCTTCTTATTTCTTTCCGTGAATACAGTGATACTGATATTCATGTAGCCAGATTTTAGCTCCCACTCATTTTTTCCTTTATCCCTCTTAAGTTACACCTGGTCTTCCTGTAACATTCAGAATCTATTAAATGTATCCACATTATATTCAGGAAGTTGTTCTCCTTGAATTACTTCTACAGATTGTTGTACTATCTCCAATTGCTCAATTAAGGGCTCCTAGAATCCATAATTGTTTCAAAATCTACTATTAAAATCCCCAGCTTATCCAGCTTTGGGCTAGCTTCTAGAAGATTTCTAGCTAAACTTTTATTATTCAAGGTTAAATCTATTTGATCTCCATAGGCCCAAATCCTATGGGTCTCTGTGACCTGAACAATATCATCCTCTTAAAATTCTAGTCCAAATATATTTCCTATCAAGTGGGTGATCATTGTTCTTAATTTGGCTCTGGTATCAATGCCCATATCTGATTCCAAAATAGAAAGAGTTATATCTGAAGGAACTTCTAACTCATTGTTTATCTCACACATCTGTTGCAATTTCCTGTTGTTCTAATTGCATCTCTGTTTCCCTTTAGTCTTAATTCCAAGGTCAATCAGGTCACTAATTAGCAAAGGTGACTCTATAAACAAATTAAAGTCTTCCAATGCGGTTGAGTTCCTCCATACATACTGTGCCACTCTTGGTTGCTTAAAAAGTTGCAGTATATAGTCCCTTTTATTGTTCTCTCATCTCTAGCATCTGACATATCTTCTAACTGTACATCCAAATTTAGAATTTGAGTACAAATCAAATGTCTCAAAATTCTCAACACTATGTTACTCTCTATTTAAATCCAGTTCTAATCCTTTTATAATAATCAAGCCTGTTCTTTCTTCAGTGATTCTATATCTGAATCAATAACATCCTGTTTTCTGGACTGATCATCATATCCATCCTTTCTACCACTATTACTCTGTCCTACTTTATCTTCTAAAATATCCTGTTCATTACCTTAATTACTATTTCCATCATTTCCTACATGCTGTACTTTTACTGGGGAAATGTCAGAGCACCTCTGCATTACACCTGGGCCAGGATATTCAAAGGGTTGTACATGCACAACCCACTGATGCACCCAAGCATGATATTCAAAGGGATGTCGCACCGCCACAGATCCCACACGCCAGGGTGCACCAGTAATGTAAGTGCAAGTGCGGGGCGCATGCCCAGCATATTCGATGCTCTGATATTCAGCCTGGGATGTGTGACACATATACTGGTGCAACCCCTACTTGCACCACACACTGGTGCTCAAAGTTGAGCCAAAAAGATATAGGAGCAAGGGGCAGTCCACTCATAGGTGAGCTGCTGTATTACAGGGTGCACACAGCAGCCGCCAGTCTGTGGTGGCCACCCGAGTTCTGGAGCCAGGGTCTATCGTGTCATGCCCCCCATGCCCAATCATGAGCATTGTAATAGAAATATCATCCTGGTGGTCCAGTAGTACCCCCTCCCCATCTGCCCACTGAGCCCCCACCACTCGCTCCCCTAGTCGCAGCAGCAGGTGGCAGCTCTACCCGCAAGCCACCCTGGCCTCCGCTGACTGACTGTGTACAGGTATGGCTGTCTCGCCCATTGTTCTGGTGGCCAATGGGTGTTGTTTTAAAACCATACTACATAGTCCCGATATGTGAGACGGATCCATTCACATATCTGGACTGTAGTGATGGTATGAGCCCAGACTCCCATTGGCCCACGATGTGGACCAATGGGCGACAGCTGTACTGTATGTAGTCAGTCACCGAGCTTTGCAGGTGGGAGCTGCACCGCCACTGACCGGGAGGAGCAGGTGGCATGGCTCAGTGGGTGGGTGGAGGGGTACTGCTGACCACCAGCAATACTTTAAAATTGTATTTTGATATACTTATGCCTGTGATCGGGCTGAAGCAGTCCACTTGACCACCGGAATAATTTAATATGCTTTAATTCTACTGATGCCCTCGATTGGCTGGAAGTGGTCCACTGGACCACCAGGATAATTTGAAATGCTTTAAATTTACCTATGCCTGCAATCAGGCATTGGGGCACTGTGCCGCAATGTGCAGGGGGCATCGGTCCCCACTGGCTGCAGCCTGACAGGGCACCAGCGCAAGTCACGGATCAGCGCATCTCCATGCAAAATGGGGCCATAATGACATGTTAATGTCCCTAGTTGCACCCTTGCATGCATTATGGCCCCATTTGCATATCGACCGCTGAATATCGCAGTTCCTGCACCTAGCGCAACCGCCTTGCACAGGCACATCCTCTGCTCTCCTCTTGCCACTTGCTGATGCAGTGCCACTGCACCATGTGCAATATGGAAGGCCACATTGCCATATTCAACAGTGCTGAGCCATGGTGCAGCACCGCTGAATATCACCAGCACACCCCTGGCACGTCCCATTTGCGCTGTGCCCAGGCTTGTGCCCTCTGCCTGGCGTAGTCTGAATATCCCACCCTGCTCTCTTTATTTCCTATACCCCAACTTCTATTTTTTTTTTTGTTTTGTTTTCCTTTTGGTGCTTCTTTAATTTCTTTTTTTTTTTTAATTCCATCAAGTCCAGTTTCAGTTTAACTAGATCTAGAAATGTCTAATATACTTTCCTCTTTTGCATTTCTTCAGTTCTTCCTTTTGAATGTCTACTTTCTGCTCAGAGCCCTTTCTCAGCAGAGTTTCCTCCCCGTCTCATACATAGGAGCTTATCTCTGCTTTTCACTTTTGTTGCTTTTGAATCCTCTGTTACCAATCTCTTTTCCCCACAATAATACAAAATGTCTTCCAGTCGTGCAGTATTAGCCGTGATTCATCTCACTTCTTAGAATGATTAATTGCTCCATTATAGCTGCACTGGCTACATGTGGATCCTGTATAGCTTCAATTAAATTTGAGTCCATAAACAGTGTTTATGTAATATATTTCACTACCGTTTCTTCTATGCTACTTTCTTTTCCTGCCAGTTCTTTCAGACCTTGTAAGGTCTCTTGCATCCCTGCAATTATTTGGGACAGATCAGAATCCTTATTCTCATTTAGTTTACTTGAATCTCTTTCCTGATTCATTTCTTCACTACTAGTTAACTCATTGTAATCCTGGATTTTGTGTTTTCCCATCCCTTGGGGCATTACTTCATTATTTTCCCTCTATATTTAGAGTCTCTTCCCATCCCAATCTGGGAGAAAGTTCCAAGGAGCTCTGAGTTACTAAATTTACTGTTTGCTCAGGATTAGAAGCTGAGATTTTTGTAGATGTTATAACTTTTTCACATGTTCAGTAATCAACGTTTGTCTTACTTCAGTTGTTTTATTACTTTCCACTGTATTATTTTTGAAATCTTGTTTCATATTTTCATTATTCTTTTTCTTATTCTTCCCTTTTGATTCTCTTTAGCCAAAATAGAATCATTATCAGATCTTTATTAATAACTCCACTATATTTTTTTACTTCTAGTTCTCATTTTATAGTACCAAAAATAAGGATAAGAAACACTGGTCAGAGTATCAGAGTAATGTGCCAACCAATAAAGTGCTATGTGCATTGATTATATAGTAGATTGAATTCAAACCACAAATATATAAGTTACATTGTTTACTGTTTATGAGAGAAAAATGACCTGAAAATATTTAACAATATGTAACACCATGAGTAAAATAAATAATTGGTCTTAAATAAGACACCTATTTATATAAATTGACAAATGGCAGTTCATAAGAGAAGGCTTTCCATGGAGAACACAACCCAAACACAGTTCCTTAGAAGTTCTCCAGCATACCATAGTCTCTTTATCTCCTTTTGCTAATCCTTTGATCTTCTAAACCTTCTTGCTTCAGAACCTCAGATTTAATAAGCCTGGTATATGTCTAATAACCAATTTAGGCAGTTCTATGATTAGACCATCTTCAGCCTGAGATGAATACTTTAGGGTCCCAGCAATGCTCAATGTCCAGTCTGTCCAGGATCTATTCCACAATTGTTTCCTGTAATGATTTGCCAGTATATAAGCTGCAACAATAAACAAATACAAGCAATAACCTCTGTATTGAAATATTCACCCCCACTTACTATACCCTAAACTTTCACTATATTATTATATCACAGTACTAAAAGTGCTGCATATTCTAGAAGTGTAAACACAATTTATATAATTATACAGTTTTATCATCTTCCTTAACAACAAATGTAGACCTCTACATTAAGATTTAGCAAAAATAGAAAAATGATCACCCAAAAGGAAATTAAATAATGTTTCACCAATAGATCTTTCCAAATATTTTGTTTAATTTTAATTTTAATTATTTTACATACTTTGCTACAAGAAGTCAGCATCACTTAGTCAAATTTTCTGGTCAGCCACAGGAAAATATTCAGATTGTTCACCAGCTCATACTGTACTGAAACGTGTGTCTTCAAGGCACCAATTATTTAATATCATGGGTAATGCATAGATAATGATAGAGCAAAAAAAAAAATAATCGAACTGTAACCAAAACCATTCCATGCACATCGTGTACAATATCTCAGTACATGAGGCCACATGAGCTACACATAGCTATCATCTTACATTTGAGCTTACTTTTAAAGTAAGAGAATACATATTCACTCTAGCACCCTTTTCTTAGATGCCACCATCAAAGCGATGCAAACTCCTCTAGCATTCTGGCTTTCTCCAAACAGGTCTGCATCAGAAACTTCTAACTATACTCCCACGCATGCATGGTCTGATGAAAACTGGTACATGTAATTATTAGAGGTAATTGAAGACTACTCAGTCAATTAAGCAATTACCATCCCTAGCCAAGGTTCAAGCAATATTCTTATAATTCTAGCTGAGAATGTGAGGTTTTAGATTATTCTCATCTGTCCCCAATAAATTCTGAATAAAGTGGCACAAAAATAGCCACTTAAAATGTATAACTTTATGTAAAGCATGCAATACATTGGGGAATGTGATGAACTGAGACCAGAGATACAAAAACAATTTAATCTCAGTCCACTCCAACTGTGGAGTTTTAAAGTTCAATCTTTAAAGTAAAATTACACAAGCATTCCAATTACCAATCAAATACAAAGACAAAAGCAAGGCCTATGGCAATTCCAAATACATCCCAAGGATGTGGAAATTGCAGCTTTGGTTTATTTTTCCCCTTACTTAATAACACACTTTTATCCTATTAAAGGGAACAGTCTAATTGTCTCCATTTAGTTGTATGATTATAGTTTTTATAGTTTTATGGTTGAATGGTTAACAGTTATGGATATTCACAACTCAACACAAGTATTAAGTATAAGAACATGAACATGAACAAACCCAAATATCTAACAGTACTGCAAATGTATATAAGATATATAAGGGTATACAAATAGACTTAAAAATGTTAAAAGGTTCAAGAGCTGACCAGGTTACAGACAGCTTCCTCAGATTCCACAATCAATTCTGCTCTATAAACACTATATTTCTAAATAAATTCTTAGCAGTTTTTTCAATCAACAGTCGAGGTGTGGAACCTTTAAAACCAACACTCAGGGAGACCCCACCCAAAAGAGCAGTTGTGATACTCTTTCATGACCTCCACAGGACATCCCTGCAAAAATTTTCCATGAGGCTCCTCCACTGCAGGACTCCAAATAAACAGATAAATTTACAGCAGGCAGTCAGAGAGTCGCAGCTGAGTTCCATGGCACAAGAAAAACTGGAAGAGCAGAGAACTCTTCTTTTCAGCTTATTGCATATGTAAGTCAAGCTTCTGGGCAACAGTGGTTTACCTATAGAAAAGAAAGTAAAAGCATTTTGCTACTCTCCTGCTGCTGCTGTCTCTATCCTCTGTCTTCCAAAACATAGAAACATAGAATTTGACGTAAATAAGGACCGCTTGGCCCACCTAGTCTGCCCATTTTCCTACCTAACAGATAAGCTGCAGATCCTAGTTAACCAACAGCTTACTTCCTCCTACCCCCACTAGGACTGCCTTATGTCTGTCCTATGCATTCTTGAATTCCCCACTGTTCTTGACTCCACGACCTCCTCAGGGAGGCTGTTCCATGCATCCACAACCCTCTCCATGAAAAAATACTTCCTCACATTACCTCTGAGCTGTCCCCTCTATCTTCAAATTGTGCCCCTTGTTCTTGCACATCTCTTTTCTGAAAGATGCTACCCTCTTGGACTTTGTTGATTCCCTTGAGGTACTTGAAGTTTCTATAATGTCCCTCTCTCCTTTCTTTCCTCAAGCGTATACATAATAAGCTCCTTTAGTCTTTTTCATTATGTCTTCTGGTGCAGACCTTGCACCATTTTAGTTTCCTCCTCTGGACATCCTCCACTCTGTCTATGTCTTTTGGAGATGGGGTCTCCAGAACTGCATACAGTACTCCAGATGGGGTCTCACCAACTGTCTGTACAGAGGGATAACAACTTCCTGTTTTCTACTATTGATGCCTCTTCCTATGCATCCCAGTATCCCCCAGCCTTCCTTACTGCCTTCTCACATTGCTTGCCCACCTTTAGGTCATCTGTATAATTACCCCAGGTCCCTTTCCATTTTACTGTTGTCAGTATCTTCCAAAGTATAGTGTGCAGCCACCTTCCACCACATTGACCTTCTAACTGAACGGCAGCATGATCAGATTGTCTCAGGTGATCCCATGATCAATGAATCAATGGCACCACCACAATTAGAGTCATGCAGGACTGCTGATTCAAATAATTTATTTAGCAGCCCTGCCAAAAGTACAGCAGTGCTACAGCATGGATACCTTATGTTTCATCTGGCTCCAACCAGGCTTCTTCAGAGAATATTTACTTCGTCTTCTTACCCTTTGGATCAGGCCATCATCCTGCACCTGTCTAATCTGATTCCTGACCTACAGTTCACTAGCATTCTTGTTATGGCCTTCTTTCCTGTTCATCTCCTTGAGTCAGTCTAGGCTACTCCCCATGTAAACTCACTATTTGTTCTTACCTCTCCCCTATTGTCTCATTGTCTGGGTAAGGGCCCATTCCATTTCCTCTTTCAATCTGGATTAGCCCCTTCCTCCTATAGCCATGTCAGATTATGCCATCCCTTACTTTCAACATAAACATTTCAATTTTTCTGCACATTATTTCTACTATGCTGTTTACGTCTCTTGCTTTCCTCCCCTCCTCTTTGACTTATTCTCTCATCCACAGCTCCTTCCTCTGTCAACCTCCCTCCTCCCTACTCCCCCTCCCTCCTCTCCCTATCTACTCCACAGCTTCTGGAGTCTAGGGTGTAAACTTCTTCCTGCTCGTTCACTTCATCTTGAAGCTGTCTAGTGCTTTCTGTTCTATTCCCCCTTATCCTTACATCTTCCTATCTCCTCATCCCCTCCTCCAATCAGCATATTGGTTCAATTAACCTCCTTGTTTCCTTGCTGCTTTGGTAGCAGAAGACATTGAGCTAAATCCTGGCCCCACCACTGCTCCACCTTTTCAGCTTCCCAATGGACTGAGGTTGCTTATTTAAACATCCACAGCCTCCTCCCAAAAATTGACCAGCTGCAATTATCATGCTTAGCCTATATCTGGATCTTCAGTACTTGTCATATCTGAATGGTGGCTCTCACTAAGGTCCAGGTTTCTTCAGTGGCTAGCCCTGGCTACTCCTTAGCATGGCAGGACTGCACAAAAGGGACAGTGGTGTTGCAGTTTATGTATCCACCAGCATCCAATTTGTGACTGTGCCTGCTGTTTCTTCACCCTCCTCCCATGAGCTGCTCCACCTCAAACTCTCCCTTCCTTCTCTGTTCCCATCTTTATTGCTGGAGTTTATTGTTGCCCTAGCATGTCCCTGCCTTAGTTTCTGAACTTCTTTCCTCTATCTGTTCCCATTCCTCCAGAGGTGAGTTGCTTATCCTTGGTGACTTTAAAGAGGCAATAAAGTATGATAGGGTGTGCATTGTGCTGTGATAACAGCATATCAGGTGGGTTGAAGCACAACGCCAAGAGGCGGTGCTTCCACCACTCAAGAAGTGCCATTATCTCAGCACAGCGCACACCTTGGAGTGCCTACTAACATTATTAAATAAGATAAATGTATTCTAAATTTTGTATAATTTAAAGTAGGAAATGAAAATTAAATGTAACACAAATGTTTTAAAAGAAATAAATACTCCAGTTTGGTTAATGTAGTGTTGCCTCCTGTCCAGCATGTGGAGGGAATGCTGCATATGACAATGTATAAAAGTAAAGGCTAGAGATGTGCAGAATGAGAAAATTCCAAATTCATAGAATGGTGATGGAATTCTGTGAAATTTCCTGAATTTCATCAGACTTTTTAAATTTATTAATTTAGTCAGCTCTCAACTGTCAATTCAGCTAGAGATCTGAATTTTGGCATGACTACTTGATTATAGGTGTTCTAACAGTATGCCAAATATTGTGACATTACAATGCATTGTCTCAAAATTGTAGGCTCCAAATCTGTCATTTTATTTTTGTGGGAAATTTCATGAAAAGTTTTATCTGCATGTAACTCAGTGCACCTTTGGAGAGAAATCTGAAACTAGGTACATATATAAACGGTAATAGCCCTTATATGTGAAAAATTTTATAACATTTTGATGGTTGCTTTCAAAATCATACTAAAATAAAATTGAAATTTAGGCAAAATGTTTGGCTACCTATAGCACAGCCCCTTTAAAGCTTGATACTTAAAACTTGGTGCACATATCCACACTGCATGTTTCTCTAAATCTTGACACTGTGGAGAAAATTGGATAAGAACATTTAAAATCACATGGAAACAACTGAAAATTAAATTTTGATGAAATGTTTGGCCACCAACAACTCACCCCTTCCAATCTAGGATGCTGAAATTTGGTACACTTATGAAACCCTTTATATACGATACCTGCCAAATTTGGTATCATTTGGATACATACTTTGAAAACTAGACCAAAATAACTGATATTAATTTGATGAAACTCAGTGGAATTTTTGAAATTCATTAAATGGTTCATAACTCAGCTGACTATTAAGATAGAGATCTGACATTTGGCAGAGTTACTTGTTGATAGAAGTTCTAATGGTGTGCAAAGTATCATGACATTAGAACACAGTATCTCAAAATGATAGGTGCTCAAAATCTGTCATACTATTTTGTGGGAAATCTCATGAATATTTTATCTGCATATAACTCAGGTACCTTTGGAGCTAGACATCTGAAACTGTGTACTTATATAAATGTAGTAATGACCCATATATACAACAAAATGTTTAACATTTTGATGAATGCTTTCAATATTATACTCAACTAAAATCTAAATGTTAGCAGCATTTTGGGCTACCTATAGCACAGCCCCTTGTAAAGCTTGAGACTTAAAACTTGGTGCATATAACAATGTTGCATTTTTCTAAATCCTAAAATTGTAGAGAGATTTGAGTAAGAAATTTTAAAATTAGATGGAAAAAATGAAAATTAAATTTTGAGTAAATCTTTGTTCATCCATAACTCAGTCCTTTTAAATCTAGGACTCTGAAATTTGGAACACCTATGCAAGCCTTCAGTATTTGTATACCTGCCAAATTTTCTGTCATTTGAATATGTACTTTAAAAACTAGAGTAAAATAACTGAAATTTAACATTTGGAGTGATTCCACAGAATTTTCACACAAATTCCACAAACTTCTATGGAATCAGAATGGTAATTCTATGGGTATTCTACAGGTGGAATTTTATATTCTCCACAGCTCTAATAAAGTGGACTTCAAGTGCTAGTTTGCCGCCAGGTGACTTTCCTGTCTTAATACAGTATCTGTATTCTGCAGCATGATTTCTGTGAGTGTTAGAGTTTAAAATGTCTGTCCTTCATGATCACCAAATGCTGTGGGTCAGTGGGACCAAGCGCAGCTAAGATGGGTGGCATGATGAAAAGTGATCTGTGGACCACCGCAGTCATTGGTGGTTGACCAGCAGTGAGAGAGAGAGATGAGAGTCGGGAATGAAAGCCATGTTTTGTAGGCAAAAGTTCAATTGACAAAAGGTAACGGGGGCAGAAGGAACAGCCAGTGGTATTACTGTTATTTTGTGATTCCTTCTGTCTGTGATGATTAATGAGTAGGCAGTTGGTGGCAGTGGGGTGGATATTGCAGAGTCCGATTGGGGTAAGGAGGACTCAAACATTTTCCCATGTTGTGCTGGGATATCTGGAATATCAGGGTTCCAAGGTCCTCTGCCAGTCAGATTTCTACATTTCTGTGGCCTGTTTCATAATATAAATTTGGCTCAACCCTCTGCAAATAAATTCTCCCAAAATGTAAAATCCTCCAATCAACCCCCCATCTAAATTTTAAATCTCTAAAGAGCTGGTGACGTGTTCAGGTGGACTTTAACAAAACATAATATTCAGACACAGTCCAGCTTGTATTTCTATTAGTAGGAGTATTTTTCCTTCTGCTAGCTCCTTCAACTCTCCATAGATCTTCTCTGCCAGCCATCTACTGACTCTGGCTACTCAAATAAGCTGAGGACTGGAGCTATTGTTTCAAACCTAATTATCAGGGTAATACTCTAACCTTGAAACCTGGCTCCTAATGCTTATCCCATTTGCTAGTATAGCTGATTACCTAAGCCATTCCCTTTTATATGCCACTGGAGGGCAACTCCAAATCTCTCTCATTGAGACTTGGATACCCCTATGTCATCTCTCTCTCTCTCTCTGGTGATATTGAACCTACCAGGTCCTCCTGATGCATAGCTCCCAAGAACCCATCTTATTGGTTCCCAGAAAAGGGCTTAGGCTTGCACATATGAACATTAGAAGTCTGTCAACCACTTTTGCAGCTTGAAGCCTGGATTGCTCACGACTCCCCTAATGTCTTAGGTCTAATCGAGACTTGATTAAAACCCATATACCAGATTCATTATGTAGGATCAATGGATATAAACTTCACACATGTGATAGTCCAAATGCTAAAAGGGTGGTGGCGTTTTGTTTTATACCAGACAAGACCCTGACATTACGGCAGTCCTCCGGTCACACACTACCTGTCTATATGTGAAACTATTCACATAGTTACCTTAGGTCTCACTAAGAAATTAAATGTAGTGTGCATCTATAACCTCCTAAAAATGAACTAACAGGCCTGACTAAAGTAATTGACCATCTTTCCTCGCTAAATGGTAGACAAGAGCTCATTGTTATGGGGACCTCAACCTGGATTGATTAGGGAAAACTCTAATTTCTATGCTGCTGAACTCAGCAGGTTATACCTGTCTCAATTGGTCACTCTCCTGACCAGACAGGCTAGTAACAGCAGTCTCCAGTCTCTTCTAGATTGGGTCATCTCCAACAGGCCTGAGAGGATCAGTGCTGTTGGAGTTTCTAGACTCAATCAGTGACCACTCCCTAGTTTACTGTGCTTGGAAGGCTAGGGCCCCTAAACCACCCCCAGATAAATTATTTTCAGGGATTTTCAAAATAGATAAAAGTGCCCTAATCTTGGAGCTATACTACACGGACTGGGCACCTCTGTATAATACTTGTAATACAGAGCGTGATGCTCAGTACCTCCTTACCATGCTTTTGAACCTTCAAGACAAATATATCCAAGTAAAAAGTGCTGTATCTGGGGATCTGCTACCCGCTGGTTAAATTCTTCACTCCTGCCTCTCTCAAACAGAGGGATAAAGCCTGGAACAAAGCTAAGCTAACCCAGTCCCCATCAGATTGGGCAGAGTACAGAAGATTCTGAAACCTATTAGGTATCCATCAGATCTGCTAAGGGCAATTACTACCATCAGCTCCTTAGTACCTCTGTCGGTGACTCTCGTGGTTTTGGAGTCATGTTAACACCATCATAGGAAAAACAAGTGCAATACCATCTCTGATATAGGCCATGGATGGTTGTAATTTCAGTAACCTGCTCACAATTGCCGAGGCTCTTAACTCCAGATTCACTAGCGTCTCTTCCAATACTGCACCTCCGGCCTTTACCTGTCACCCCGAGGATAACCTTAAACCTTCCAACCAATCTTTCACCCTTTGCCCAGTCTGTGAGAGGAAATCTTATGCTTACATAAGTCTATCTCTCCTGCTGGATCAGCAGGGCAGATGGACTCTTACCAAAATTCCTAAGAACCATTGCACCGTCTGTAGTCTCTCCAGTGACTAGACTTTTCAACCTGTCTCTTCTTACAGGACATGTCCCTTCCCTCTGGAAGACTGCTCAGTTTGTACCAGTCTACAAAAGGGGACACCACTAACCTAGAGAATTACCACCTTATTGCCATCCTCTCCACCCTCTCTGAAATACTGGAGAAAATTGTTGCTACCCAGGTCTCGGATTACCTCTACTCCTTCAAACTCCTCACCCCTGACCAACATGGATTCTGACATGGGCACAGTACATCCACTGCTTTCATACAGTTTACAAATGATGTCAGACTCGCTATGGACAAAGGCTCTCTCACTGGGGCTACTTCTGTTGATTTTGAAAAGCGTTTGATTTAGTTGACAACCCGCTGCTCCTATCAAAGTTGTCATCCCTAGGCTTCTCTACCTCTGTCACCGCCTGGTTCCAAAATTATCTTTCAAAGTGTCAACAATTTGTCCAGATTGGAGATGCTAAGTCCCTCTTGCTCCTACTTTGATTGGGTGCCCCAGGGTTCGATTCTTGTCCTCTCCTGTTTACAGTCTTCATAACGACATCCCACCGCTCACTGGTGCTTGCTCAGGTCTGCTATATGCCGATGATCTTGTTCTTTACTCATCCTCCTCAAACCTCTCAGATAACAACCTGAATCTCAGTAGTAACTTCAATACCTTTCAGAGCTGGCTATTGCAAAACAAGCTTGTCTTAAATAAAATAAAATGGTGAGAGCGCTTGATGGCTCTCCCTTAACACAGTTACCTCTTTTAAATACCTAGGAGTAACCTTTGATCCCACCTTGGATTTTGACCTGCCCTAGCTTCAGTCATTAAAACCATCAATATTCAACTTGGACTGGTATATAAGGTGAGACATAGCCTAACATCCACTGTGTGGATGGCCATTGCACAGGAGATCCTGAGACCCAAACTGGCGTATGGGTTAATAGCCTTTCCAGCAACTACTGGAGGCTCCTCCAAAGTGGGATGTCTGCTACAACAGCATTTGCCGTTTCTCTGTCTTTACCCAAACTTACTCACCGATGCACATTATACTCCAATCTGGGATGGTTTACCCCTCAGCCGTCAACAGTTTACTTCCTACTGTTTTATAAAGAATATAATCTCCTCCCAGATACCTGACAAATTGACTCTACTGCTCAAACCTGTGACCTCTGCCTACCCACTGAGATCAGCTGACAAACCTTCTTGTCCAACTGAGATGTAAAACCAAAATGGGGCAGAATGCTTTGTCTAGCTGGGCCCCTAAACTATGGAACTCCCTTCCACTGAGTCTAAGAATCTCCCTTCGCCACATAGCTTCAAACAGGAGCTTCATATGGCTCTTGAAGCTCTGAACTCTGCTTCTGTTCTCTATCTACCCACTCCTGTACTGATTCCTCCTAGTTGCCTACTGGCTCCAACCTCTACTACTCTCAAACCTGCCTGGAAATCTTGCTATTTCTCTCTTCTAGCACTTACTCACTAGTTGTATGACTTATGACTGTTAGTTATTTGCACTTATATTTCTGTTTTGTTACTACATATAGATTCCTGCAAATGTACTGTCATTGCTGAACATTTTGTATAAGTGTACAATGTCTGACTTCTACTTGTTCCCATGATGTTTTCTTGTATCTACTATTGTCTACATGCCCTTTGTTGTAACCTCCGGGTCGTACCTGAAAATAAGCAGCTATGCTGTCTAGTGTACCTACCGTTAACAAAAACTAAATAAATAGTTCAGTGTTTCTCCTCCCCATTATTTATTACTGAGGTCATTTGTATGAAAACAGGATTTCTGCTCCTGAAGAGTTCATCTATTTCTGCTGCTTTCTCCCAACCTGAAGTCATGGAGCACTGCTTGTGACCTTACAGTTACTCCCATGACAACAGACTGTGATGTCACAACAGAGGATTATGACTTGGATAGGGTGTAAGCTAAAGAGGCAGATGAACTCAAAATAAATTCTAAGGGACAATGATCATATATTCATATACATTTCCATAGCAATAAAATAGGGAGGAGAAATCTATAAAACATAAATGGAATACAAGCAGAGTTGTACCTAATTATTATGATTTTAAAGTTTTCCTTGAAGCATCAGTAGCTCTTTAAATCACCTCTCTTAGACTGGGTTCTCTCATTTATCCCCACTGTATAGTGGTTGCAGATATCTTCGTGATGTCCTCAGTGACCATGATTTGATTTACTGTGTGTGCAAGATACATTTTCCTAAGCCCACTCCTAAATTCATCTATTTCAGGTCCTTTAGGCTGAGGACTTGTCCTCCTCTTAGCCAACCTGTGGTTAGCTGATTGGTCATCCATCTCTGCAGCAACAAACATTATACTAACATACTAAAATGCCAGCAGAATAGGCCTAACGGTCTCTTGAGTCTGCTTGATTTTCAGCACCTGCAGTGAGGGCTGATTTCGTGTCCACCCTCCCCTTGGGTTATACTGTCCCCAGTCCCAAATGTTCCACCTGTATTAGGCCTGGTCAGATTTACCTCCCTTGTACCTGTCCCATCCCTCTTAAACCCATCCACAGTCTCCACCTCTACCAGCTCCCTGGGCAGTGCATTCTATGGCTCCACCACCCTTTCAGTGAAATAACCTCTCCTCCTTTCCCCTCTGAGCCTGCCCCTTCAGCTTACACCCATGACCTCTTGTTTCCCCACCCTCCTTCCTTTAGAGCACCCTGACTGGGCCTCCTTTATTGATCCCTTTCATGTACTTAAAGACCTCTATCATGTCCCCCATCCCTCCTCTCCTCCAGGGTGTACATGTCGAGCTCCTTGAGCCTCTCTCACAGGTCCTCTCCCCAGGCCCCAGATCATTTTGATTGCCCTCCTTTAGACACTCTCTAGGAGTGTAATGTCCCTCTTTAAATGTGGTCTCCAAAACTGTACACAATACTCGAGGTGTGGCCTAACCAAGCAGTTGTACAGTGGAAGGATCACTTCGCCTTTCTGGAGGTAATCCCTGGCGATGCATCCCAGCATCCTAGTTGCCTTTGCTGCTGCCCTCCTACAGGTCTCTGAGTTGTTCATTTTGACATCTACCATGACCCCCAGGTCCATCTCACCCTCCGTGACTTGAATCATGTCTCCTCCCAGGGTATACCCCTGGCCTGGATTTCTGACACCCAGGTGCAGAACCTTGCACTTCCCTGCATTGAATTTTAATTTCCATTTTCCGACCACCTTTCCAGAGCCTCCAGGTCCTCCTGAAAGGCCACTCTCCCCTCCTCCCCATCCACAACTGCACCCAGCTTTGAGTTGTCTGCAAAGACTCATCTCACTCCTGATCTCCCTCCTGATGTCTGAGATATAGGCGTTGAACAGGAGTGGTCCCAGCACTGACCCCTGAGGAACCCCACTAGTAACCCACTTTGGGGATGAGGCTAACCCTTCAACCACCACCTCTGAATATGTTCAGAGAGCCACTTCCTATCTATCTTAACAACTGTCTCCCTACCCCCATTTCCTTCAGCTTAGCCAACAGGCCACTGTGCGGTACTGAATCAAACACCTTACTAAGTACAGAAAGAAGACATCCACTGGTCTACCCTGGTCCAGGGCCCTCCCTTGGTCCTGTTTCAAGACGGGAGGTAGGTAACCAACATCGCCACACCCTCCAGTACTTTCAGTTGAAATTTATGGCTGTATGGGATCATCATATGGAGGTGAGAAAATGAGAAAGGCGTAAGCCTATTAGAGGAGTGGTCGGGTGTCTGGCAGTTAAGTTTTTTTTTGCTCCCTCCCATCTCATGGCTGGCCTCTCCTTCAGGCCACCCTATACCTCGATGCTGCACTGCCTTGGATCAGTCACCTCTTCACCCCCATATTGCAGCCCCCAGGTGGGCCCCCGGATGTAATCCTTCACCAGGTGGGTCCCTCTCTTCAAGGGGAAGGCACCAGTGGGGACCTGCATGATACTTGCCCCAGGTGCTGCTGGGATGGTGCATGCACTGTTCTGGGACTCACGGCAATGGAGCTGGCGACCATCATCCAGTCAGCTCTGGGGCTCTTTTCCAGTTTCCTCCCCAGGGGTGTGTGGTGTGCCACTAATGTAAGGCTGACACCAGCGTTCACCATGCCCCCTTGGTGAGCGGGACCCCTACGCATTGCCATTCCCCAGCCTCTGCTAGGGTCAGCACTGTCGGTCATGTCCCGCGAGAAGGCAAGCCATCAGCCGACGACAGGCCTCTATCCCAGCCGGCCCTCCAGCACTCTGAGTCCGCTCCTGAACCCTGGTCGCTGGCATTGCAAGCAGAAATCCAACCGCTGCACTGACGGGCCAGATGGCAGTTAGATTTTAATGCTACAAAGTGCAAGATCATGCACCTGGGTCACAGGAATACAAGGGAGGAGTACAGGATGGGTGGGGAATTCTGGCCACCACAAGTCAGGAGAGAGACCAGGGTGTTATCCTATCTGATGACCTGAAGGTGGCCAAACAGTGTAAAAAGTGGTGGGAGAGCAAACAGAATGTTGGGTTGCATAGGGAGGGGAAAACAAGCAGGAGAAAAGAGGTGGTGATTCCACTGTACTGATCACTGGTGAGGCCTCAGCTGGAGTACTGTGTCCAGTTCTGGAGACCACGCTCCGAAGGGCATTTACAAAATAGAGGCAGTCCAGAGAGGGCAACGAAGATTGTGCATGGACTGTACCAGAAGCCCTACGAGGAAAGACTTAAGGACCTTAATATCTATTCACTGGAGGAAAGAAATGAAAGGGGAGATGATAGAGACTTTCAAGTATCTTAGAGAAATAAACAGGGTATAGCGGAAAGCATATTTCCAGAAAACTCTGCACAAGAACAAGTGGGCATTATATGTGGGTGAAGGGTAGAAGGCTCAGGGGTAATGTTAGGAAATACTTTTTCACTGAGAGGGCGGTGGTGGATCCGTGGAACAGCTTCCAGCAGAATTGATGGGTGAAAACAATACCGGGTTCAAGAGTGTATGGGACAGACATAAGGATACCTCGAGATGTGCAGAGCAGGAGAGCTGCAGATCAAATAGGATCTGGGGCTGCAGCAGTGAGTAGGGAAATGGGCAGACTAGGTGGGCCATATGATCCTTATCTGCCAACAGTTGCTATGTTTCTATCATGCATACTTTAGTAAACCAGAGTATAAGGCTCCAACCTTCCTTAGATTTCAGCTTGTTAGCTTGCCTCCATCACGAAAGACCTTGCTTGGTGATCCTAAAAGATCAATTCTGCATTGGCCAGCTATTGGAAGCTTCCCAGTGCCTGTACCAAAGTCACCAGATGTGTAAGGTTTGAGTATTTTGCATCAGTCCCATTTCCTTACTCCCATCATTCTACCCCTTTCCTACTGCAGCTCGACTCTCTCCTTCAGGGCTTCTTCCATAAGGTACTTTTAGTCAAAGGTCCACTGTCCTTCAGCTCCTCTGGAGGTGGAACCATCCTCAAGAGCACTTCTGGGCCTCAGGTACCCTGAAAATGTTTGTAGTTTGCCGTGAACGAGAGAGCGCAAAGGCCACATAAACCACAAGCTCATCATACTTGAAACCCTTACCAAGCACAAGCACAACACTGCAAGCAATCAAATGCACTGTTTACTCTTACATAGCTGCTGGAACAGCATTCATCACCCTCCAAGTTCTGAAAGGGTATCCATTCCTTTTTTCCTTCCAACCCAGTCTTCTCCACTGTTCTCAAGATTGGCAATTCCTCATCTAGGACCCATCTTCTGTTGCCTCTTCCTTTCATGACCATGAGGCCCTATGTGCTTCTACTCTCCCGAGTTGATCCACCAGCTCCACCTTTTTTATCTCCCAGCTCTTCTTGAAGTGGTTTTGACTCACTGTTGGGAGCTGGGGATACTGAAAAGGCAGGCACTAGGCGGATACATAGTGTGAAGGTGGGCCATGGAGAGTAAATTGAGAGCATCAGGCTGATTAGGTGCCCTAGCTTTAAGAGGGTCATGGAGTAGTGTCCTCCTGCCGTGTCCCAATCTCAGGAAGCCCCTAGGAATAGGCGGCAGATAGTGGAAAGGCTTCCAGCTCAGACTTTTCCCCTTCATGGTGCATTAGTGCAATGCCAGATCCCTGAGCAATAAGACTGCCATGATGCTGGACTTCATCAAGGATTCTTCTGGGATCTGGTATGTTTAAATGAGACCTGTCTTGTAGACGACTCTAGGCCAGTCCCGGAGGCAGCAGTCATAGCCAGGCACTTGGTGGTACTCCACCCGGGAGGAGTGCTGAGGAGGCAATGTGACCATCTGTTTTGACCCAGCTTGAGGCTAATATAAACTGTATCTATGTACCCGAGTCCATTTGTAATTCTGTATCTTGTGCTCTCCGGTCGTGTCTGAAAATAGGCAGGCTTATTGCCAATGCATTTACCCGTCATCTAAAGCAAATAAATAAATAATAGCATACCCATTGAAGTAGATGAGGTCATTTGAATGCGTGACTGTGTAGGGAGATGTGGTGTGAGTGTGGTATTCTCCTTGCTTACTTCCCATCAGGGCGGGAACAGATGTTCCTACAGTAATTTGTGGACTTCATCATCAACCTGTCACTGAACACCCACAACATAATTGTGCTGGGGATTTGATTTGTAGGTTGGTATTGAATCCTCACAGTTTGTTCTTCAGTTCCTCCAGCTGATGGATTCACTCCACCTCACACAGGCTTCCACAACTACTAATGAACATGGCCACATCTTGAACCTTGTCTTCGCTCTGGGGCTGAGAATCTATAATGTCAGCATGGATCCAGTGGGGTGGTTGGATCACCACAATTTTCTTGCAGGGTCCCATGAACACCATCTCCACTGCAAAGATGATTCAATATTGTCCAAGACATGCTTTGGAGTTAGAAAACTTCTGGTAGTGTAGAACATCTCAGGTATGAAAGTGGCATAGGATGGAGGATCAGAAGCAGCCATTGATGGCCATAATTTTGCTCTTACAGCGGCATGTGACTCCATTGCACTGATCCATGTCTGCCCACTGACCTCCCCTCACAGCTTACTGTGGTATAATGAGTTGAACGTGTCGGGCCAGCTGTGCAGAAACTGTAGCATTCCTGGAAGAGGACCTGCTCAATGGAGGATAGGACAGCTCTGAGGTCACATTATAGGATTATTAGAGGGCTATATCCTGAAAATGACAGACTACCTGTCATGGATTATAGCCTCAGAAAGGAATAGGCCTGCTTAACTTTCCACACTGGACAGGTTCATTCCTCCCTGTCTACAGTCTGAGAGAGGTTATCACAAGAAAAGTGTGAGAAGTTTGGGTTTTCTTTCTGGACAGAGTGTCCGCCTCCCATAGTCACCTGTCATGGGCCAGCAGTGATGCAGATGAGAGGCACATTAGTGCTCCGTGGGTTTGGAGTGAGTTACAGCCGTATACAAATGAGGATGTCCTTAAGTGATTGTAGCACTGTGTCCCACCTACAGTACAGTGAGTCTGGGGCCTATGCAACTGTTGGTAGACTGCTGTGAGGCCCTTGGTAAGATGTTTGATAGCATTATCCCATGCTCCTTTCAGAGGGTTGTTTTCCTCAGCTCTTAAACAAAACATGGTGTGACCCTCCTAAAAACAGTATTGGAGCCTGACATGCTGGCTAATTACAGGCCTGTCTCAAACCTTCCTTTAGGGACTGTTATTGAGAAGGTGGTGGCACACAGCTTGAGGCTCACCTTGAGAAGTATGACATCTATGAGCCATTCCAGTGAGGTTTCAGTCCTTACCACAGTACAGAGACCATGCTTTTCATAGTGTTTGATGACTTGCTCTTGGCAGGGATGGAGGAACATTCTATTCTCATTGCCCTGAACCTGTCCTCAACATCTGATAAACATGACCATGTAGTTTTAATACAGCTTCTTGGAAAATATGGAGGACTTGCAGGGACAACTTTGAAATGGTTTGAGTCCTTCCTTTCTTGCAGATAACAGCAGGTCATGATGAGTATTTATTCATTGCAAAGCAAAGCAAAGCAAACTTTATTTTTATAGCTTTTCTTAAAACCAAGGCATTTTACAGATTAACTATAAACATACACATTAATAAAAACAAATAACTATAAATTAATTAAAATTATCTGGGAAGGCCATTTGAAAGAGATAAGTCTTAAGTTCTGACTTGCTGGCTGCAGTCTGCTGTGGGTTCCTCAGAATTCAATACTGTCCCAGTGTTGTTTACAGTGTATAGTCTGACACTAGGATGGGTCATCAGATGGTATGGTGTGAGTTTTCACTGCTATGCAGATGATACACAACTGTACCTAACTTTAACATTAGATAGGCAAAAGCAGTCACTGTGATAGATCAAAGCCTTACATAAATCTTTGACTGGATGGCCTTCAGCTGGCTGGGTCTCAATCCAACCAAGGCAGAGTTGATGCTGGTTGAACCAGGTCCTCCAGGGTCAGATGGAAGTTTGGGTGCAGTCAGTTTACCATCTCTGAATGACACCCTTCCAACAGTTGTGGACAAGGTGTAGAATCTGTGAGTCATTATGGATTCTAGGCTGTAACTAGAACATCAGGTGTCAGCCATGGCTCGCAGTGGATTTTTCCATATAAGGAATATCTCCTGGATTAAACCTTATCTTGAGCAAGAGGATCTGGTGACCCTAGTGCATGCTTTCATGACCTCATGGCTGGACTACGTAATGCTCTTTATTTATTATTTATTTAGTGTTTGTTGATTGGGTAGGTGCGTTAGGCAAAATCCTATTTTCAAGCACGACCTGAGAGGTACAATAACAGTTGACTAAACAGTACAGTGATAAAGTATAAATAATGCAGTACAATTCAGCATATAGTACAGACAATTGATATCCATGCAGGGATGGTCAGAGAAAAACAACAGGACTTACAAATAGTATTAGCTATCCACTGAAGGCAATAATAGGAGCAGGTGATGACATTAGGCTATGAACATTCAACAATTCAGAGATCAATAAAACTAGATTTGGAGATATAAAAGAGGAGACAAGAGGACTAGTTACAATCACAGGAATCAAGTGCTTGTAGATGGGGAAAAAGTACAGTTTTGAAGGAGGAGTGAGATTGGGAGCCCTTCAGACAGGGAGGTAGAGAGTTCCAGAATTTTAGGGCAAAGTGGGTGAAGGCTTGTTCACCCATTTTTGTAGAGCAGTGTGGGACGGAGAACAGGGTAGACAGAGTTTGATGATCTCAATAGGTGGGAGGAGGCACTGGGGTGAGCATAACCCCAATGCTTTCAGGACGGAGAGTCTTGTCAGGAGTCCATGAAGCAACCCAGTGAGTATGAGCACAGGGCTGAGGGAATAGCCATTGAAGGTTAGCATACAGGAGACTGTGGTGAGTGAGTCGGGAGCAGATAGGGCAAATCTGCATATATTGTTGTAGGTAGTGTCCCATTTATGAAGAATTCCAGCGTAAGAGTGGGAAAGAATAGTGAGGCCATACTGTAGTCTAGGGAGCAAGACACCTCTAGCCACCGAGATCCTGGCCACAAGAGTAAGGGAGTGACACACTTGGTAATTGGCAGCTATCTTTATGTTTACAGATTTGCATATCTCGTTTATATGAAATGAAAAGTCAAGAGCGGATCAAGTGTCACACCCAAGTATTTAAAGGAGTCAGTGGACTGGACAGTAGAGCCATCACAGCCGCGCACACAAAGCTTGGGAGTCACAATTTGGACTTTTTCTGGTCTCACCCAAAGAGCATAGCCTGGGTCTTTGGTAGATTAAGGATTAGCCATTATTTGAGCCAGGTTTAAATCTTCTAAAATGCGGATGACAGGTCTGTATTGAAGTCATCTAATGACCCAGCAGTTGAGTAGAGCACCAGGTCGTCCACATACATGATGGAGTGACAGTGTGTAAAGGTAGTGGGACAATTATTAACAAAATAGAAAAGAGCAGGGGCCCTAGAATGGATCCTTGTGGGACACTGCATTAGATGGGAGCCAGGGATGATAGTACATTGTTGAAGAAGATGGATTGGGTCCGGTTTGAGAGGTAACTGCTCATCCAAATATGGTGGAACCAGAGGCACCAAGAGAATGCAGTTTGTGCACAAGTAGAGGGTGATTAACCAGATCAAAAGCTTTGGTGAGATCTATAAACACTGCACCAGTAAATAGTCCTTTGTCCATATTGTACTCTACATCACTAGTGAGTTGGGTTAGAGCCATTGTGGTACTGTGACTAGGCCTAAAGCCATGTTGAGCTGGAGACTGGAGACTGAATTTTAGTAGATGGGCAGAGGTCTGACAGTGAATAAGTTTTTCCAGTGACTTGCTCAGTGTTGGTAGAAGACAATCGGGTGATAATTAGACAGAATTTTAGGGTCACCCTTCTTTGAAGACAGGTATTACCCTGGCAGATTTCCAGGCCAAAGGTACCGTTGCAGTGCTGAGGGATAGATTAAAAGCTGAGTAACAGGAGTGGCTAGGAGTGAGGCACCAAGTTGGAGGACCCTGGATTCAATACTGTCCAGTCCTGCTGCCATGGACAGGGATTGACTGCAGCAACTTAAGAATGTCCAGGCGAGAGATGGGAGAAAGCTCAAGTGTCGGGGGGTATATGTAGGAGAAGAGGAAGGCAGAGGGACCCATGGGTAATTAGGAACATCGGTGAAAAGCAAGTTGAAAGCATTAGCAATGGTCCTGGGGTTGTTACAGATGGAGTCATTTAACAACATGTCCTTGGGAGTCAACGGCTTAGTGTTACCCAATATTTTATTAATCTGATTCCAGTATTTCTGTGGTCAGTGGCTGATGACTAATGGAGTCCAGCAGTAGTTACTCTTGCAGCCCAAATTGACTGCTTGCAGATATTATGCAAGGCCCAGTACTGAGCAAGGTCCGTCAGATTGGAGGAGCACTTCCATTTAGACCACAGCTCGTCACGCTGTTTGAGCAGTTGCAGGAGAGGGCATTTCAGCCACTTGGTCACCTTCTCTCTGACCCTGTGTGTAGAGTATGGTATGTGCTTACGCTGTAAGGCAAGAAAGGTCATATTAAAAAGTTAGTGGCAAGGTTGATGTCATCAGTGGCAAATAGAGGAGACCAGTCGGTATGTTTTAGATCCCATAAGAACTCAGCCGTGTCAATGAGGGCAAAGTTTGCAAACGATAGAACCTTGTGTGGATTTGAGGAAGGGAGGTGTCACACACACAGAAGACTGGGCAATGGTCACTTATTGAGTCAGGTAGAGCCTTGGCATTGGAATAGCAATCCTTCCTATTTGTTAGAATCCAGTCAATCATAGTGCGGTAGGGGCCACTCGGTGATATCCGAGTGGGGAAGAGATGAGTTGAAGAAGTTGGCCTTTATAATGGTAGAGGCAAGGAGGAAGAGTACGCCAAGCCAGTCAAGGTTAAAATCACTCAGACAGATTACCTCATGGTTTTGGTCAAGCCAGGGATAAGACCTATGATTTCCCCAAGGCCAGGCTTGCTATTACATGGGGTATATAAGTTCCAAATATATGCAGTCTCTTGGCACCTCGAGAAGTAATAGTGCATGTAAAGCCTTGCAGTTGTTGAGAGGAGGAGTAGGACGGAGAGCGATGTCCAGGTGAGTTTTGTAATACAGTGCTAGACCACCCCTCTTTTGGTGGCGGGATGGTCTACCCAGTGCATGAAATAGCCTGGTAAGCACAGTTTTGATCAGAGATGGAAGGTTTCAGCCAAGTTTCTGATAGCACAAGAATATCCAGATTATTAACCTGGGCCCATGCCTCCAGTTCATAAAGATTGGTCATAAGGCTATGGATGTTAATGTGGACAATGGTCAAGCCAGAAGCCTGTGTAAGATGGGTAGCACTGGGATGAGTTTGGAAAAGATTGACTGGAGGACCTGGGTTGGATTCAATGTCACCGGCTAGAGTAAGGGATAATTTAGTAATCCAGAGCATGGCAGAGTGCAATGGCACAGGAGGCTGTTGCTTTAGAGGTAAACTTCTTCTTAACAAAGTGTGTCAAGAGTGACCTCAGGAGTTTAAGGCTAAGGTACCCAGGGGAGTAGGCATGGGGGATGCATAGCCGCAAGTTAGAGTAAGTGAAGTCCTTGTGAGACACCCCTGACAAGGGGTGGGGGTACACAGAGGAGGGATAGATAGCTGAGGGCGAGTAACATGGTAAGCTGAGATACCAAGCAAAACAGAGCATCCTTGGTCATCATGATGTAAGGGACAAATGACATCACCTAGTCTGAAGTGGGAGTATGCAGAAGGGGAGAAGACAGAGGCAGGAAGGGTGCCAAGGCAATGGTGACTAGGACTGTGTTAAGAATAACGGGAGGAGGGTAGGACTGGTTTGGATAGAAAGAATAGGTAGAAGGGATGAAAGAGGGTAAAGAGGACACTTGGACAGAACCTCAGGTTGAGAAGGATAACCAGCGATTTACAGAGCAGAAGCTGGTGATAGTAGATAGAACAATAGTCTGCAACTGGATCTGCTGCCAGAATACAGGCAAAGGGACTAGTAATGACCAGAAGGAATGGCCCCACCTTGTGGTGAAGTTATAGCTTGCTAGTGGGAATGTAGATAGATAGAAAAATACACCTTCACGCTCAGTCCTAATCACACGAATACAGTACCCTATATAAGACAGAAAAGGGTGGGAGGGTATTGGGGTGGTGGGGAGCAGCCGTGGACCTGGTGAGTGGGGCAAGCTCTGATTAGAATCAGGAGCAGCACGGACCAGGTGAGTGGCTGTAACAGATCTTAATTCTTTACCTAGGGCTATCTGGAGGGTTGGTTGCCACCTACAGTTGGTTCAAAATGCAGTGGCCAGATTGATATTAGAGGTGTCCTGCAGAAATCACACTTCCTGTGCTGCATCAGCTGCACTGGCTCCCAATTAGGTAGTGTACCACCTTCAAGATCACTTTGTTAACTTGCAAGCCCTTCCTGCCTATCTGAAAGACCATATGATCTCCAGTACTCCTGGCCACTGTCTCCACTCCACTGTGGAATTACTGTTGGCCGCTCTGAGGTCTCGCCTACAATCAGGAGATAGAGAATTTTTATTTTTTTAAACTTCTATTTTATTGAATTCACATAAAAATATTATGTTTTTACACTCATGTCAGGCAATTAAATACTTAGACAGGATACATCCAATGTATGAAAGAATAGCTTACTCTAAACATTCATAAATATGGATTGGGGTATTACTTTTCATACTGGTTATTGAAATTAAGCCCAAATAGCTGCACTTCACCAGAGTGGGATAGCATCTAGAATACAAACAAGTGATCTACCATATTCTAGATTCCCATAAAAGAAATGGGATGTGCCTCAACCCAAAGAAAATGTGTCCAAACAGGGAAGCAACACCTCCCAGTCCATCCTCCCAGAGCTCTGCATAGCAAACAGCACTATAGAATGTAAACTATAACAGCTGTAATTGAATAAACAGCAATGATAGTCACATTAAAGTAACTTTAAGTTACAACTCCAACCATTGTGAAAAACCCCAGCAGGAGGATATTTCTTAAGCAGAACACTTAGGTATTTTTATAGTATATAAAGAGGAGCCCCAAAACTTGTAGGTTTCAGTGCTTGATGCCAGAAGACAGAACCACCACCAGACTCCAAAAATGAGCAGCATCAGAAACATGACACCATCTTTGCAATCACTGTAATTTTTGTAAAGATCTGTTCTTCACCACATGGTGGCCATCTTAACAGTCAGCTAAATAAACCACATAAAACATTCAAACATTTTTATCCCAAGCCTGACATGCCTAAAATGACCCCTGTTAATCATACTACGTTATTTGTAATGTGATATGGTAAAACCCTCACAGTGCAACCCACTGCTCCACAGGCCAAAACTTACATTTTATGTTGAAAAGGTCACTGAAACAGGAGTACACTCACTGAATGTCTATAATTCATCCAGCGTCATCGCTGTCCTCTTGGTTGCATGATTAAGCAGCCGGCACAGTCTCAAATTCATGGCAGAGAAGATCTGCTCATTTTCCTGCCTCCTTGGCATCAGAAAATTGAAAAGTATGTCCCCCATAAAAGATACAAAGTTGAGTGGGCATTAGCAAGGAATGTGTTACCCCAGGCTTCCCAGTTGAGCTTGAACAACATCAGATTTCTTCCATCGAGGCTCTTGTAGCAAATGACAAGTCTGGAAGTAAATGCAGGGTTGAACCATTGTAATTGTAGTTCTGTGATTCCCGGGAAGCCTGCAGCAGCATGCCTCTGTTTATAGCAGAGTGGTGACCAGCATCACCCTCTGCGTAAAGCACCTTGATGGTTCGCTGACCTGAAGGAGATCCGATATGCTTTTACAAAGCTGGGGCAATACTTTCAGAGTTGAGCCCCAAAGCATCAGGCAACCAATTTTTCAGTAAAGGAAGAAGCTGTTCACCTCGTTCTCATCTGGGAGTCCAACCAATCTCTCATATTAGGAGCCCTCAGAATTTTCCAAGGCTCCATATGGTATCACAGCTACATGTTTTCTTGCACCATTTTACTGGTCACAGCCATAGCTCTGGTTGCCGAGTTCTTTGCTGAGGTCCCAGTCTTGGAAATCACTCTATTTTAACATCCTGCTCTCCCATTATGGTAAGAATTGCTTCAACTTTGGAGTCAATGGCCTGCATAGCGGTTATCATTGATTTCAAGATGGATCTGTCACAGTACTAGTAACCGCTGTGTAGAAGATGTCCCAGCCTGTTGGTCTGGCTGTGGTGGCTGTTTTTGGGTCCTCTCATGCCCCTTTGGGATGACCCATCTCAAATCTGGCATCAATTTGTGCCACATGACACAAGGAATCTATTGCTGCAGGCAAAATTAAGATTGAAACAATTGAAGTGCTTGTGAAATGCAAATCAAACACCAGGGCCCGATTCCAAAGTCGTTACGCCTGGCGAAGTGCAAGTTAAGTTTAAAACCTGATTGCACAAATCACACTTTGTGCTAGGCATTACATGAATCATGATTCCAAGTCATGGCTTGCGCCATATCATATGCAGATTGCACCAAAGGTGGGTTACGCCACCCAAAATGCCCACAACCCACAGCGCGCTGCGAGGTGAGTTATGGCAGCAACTGCACCCTATTCCAAAAGGGCGCTGCCATAACCCACATACATGATTCCAAGAGCTGCTATGGCACAGCAGAGTTAGACCAGCAGGAGATGGTCTAAGGGGCATCCGTCCATGTCAATTGATGGATGCCCACTCACAGCACCGCTGCACGCATATAGCCCGACTCCCCGCACTCCTCCAACACAGCCATGCCCCCAACCCCGAATGTCAGGGAACCCGGGTCCATTCCACAAAATGTCCCCCAAACACCAGTGCCACGTGGCTAGCCCCTCCCCAATGCCCCCTGGTGCTTGCAGTGGTGTTCTGGGGTGGAGAGAGGCTCCAGGGCAGTTCTCTGTAGGCAGTGACTTCAGTGCCCTGGTCCGTTGCACCATTCCTGTGGCGCTAGCCTGCAGCTCACAAGTCACAGAAAGTAGGTGCGGGGACCCTTCCTGTCTTGTAATAGCCGCGGAGTCCCCTCGGCGCAGCCTTCCTACATGGCGCAACTCGCATATGCCCGCGAGTTGCGCCATCGCCTTGGAATCGGGCCCAGAAGTTCACGGAACCGGAGCCAAACTGCATCTTCTCAGTGATCGCTCAACAGCGCCCGGGATAGAGCATTCTTGGTGATGGCCTCAGTTATTTGGAACTCTATAGCTTTTTATCTAAAGAATTCTCCTCAGTGGAGGTGTTTAAAGAGAATTGAAAAGTCATTTGTTTGACCAATCATTTGGGACTGGTAGTTGATTTATGTAGTAGTACCTCACATTTTAGATCTATTTGTTGACTGTATTTATTCATTATGTATTACTTATTTTGTGGGTATTATCATATAATTATTTATTTGTTTTGATGTATGTACATGTATGGAAGTACCCTGAGACCTTGGTAAAGGGCATTGTATTATTACAATTGTCTTGTCTTTAACACCTAATTCACCACCTGAGCTCTCTCTTTCTCATTTCTTCCTCACTCTCTCCTTCATCTCCCTCCCTCTACCTTACCTCCTTCACTCTTTCACCTTTCCTATCTCTCCATTACTTTTGGCATCTAACAGAGGCTCACCAGACTCACTTCCCTCCCATTATTCTACACCCATGATGGTGCTGCTATTGAGGGTGTATCCTCTTTAAGTACCTCAGGGTCTGGTTGGACCATTATCTTGATTTCTTGGTGCCATACACAATACACTCCATCCCAAGCTTGGTGCAGTATACAGGAGCAAAGTGAGTATCCCACTTCCTGCCAGCTCTGTGCCTCTGGTGCACCAAAAAGGATGGTAGTTTGCCATGAACAGAGAACATGAAAGGCCACATAAACCACAAGTTCATCATGCTTAAAATCCTTAGGATGATTAAGTACAACAGTCCAAGCTACCAACTGCATTAGTTACAGTACTCCTTGCATGGTGCCCACTGAACCGGTATATGGCAAAGCTGGAAGTCTGGGGTTCAGTGGGGTAACAGGCAGCCTTCCTCATGCCTCCACAGCGCTACAGTAAGTGCATTTGCCCCAAGCATCCTCTGAATCCCTATTGCTTTGCTACTGCCATTCTACCCCTCTTCTCTGGTGGGTTGCCTCTCCTCCTGGACTTCTTCCTCAAGATACTTTTAGTCAAAGGACCACTGTCCTCCAGCACTACTAGGGATGGAACCCTCATCAAGAGGGTTCCTGTGCCTCAGGCACCCTGAAAAGGGTTGTAGTTTGCTGTCAACAGAGAGTGCAGAAGGCCACATAAACCACAAGCTCATCATGCTTGAAAGTCTTACTGTGCACAAGCAGAACACTACAAGCAATCAAGTGCAGTATTCTTTACATAGTTATCCACTGAACCAGTGAATCAGTATTGTGGGATTTTTAGTTTCCTCAATGAATTTTTCATGCATTTTCTAGCACATAGTTCTGCCCTGTAAAGACTAACAAAATTCTCAACTTTGTGTGAAATGTTTCCACACCAAGAGATGTTCAGCACCAGCAGAAAAGCGTCAGCTTTGCCCAGCTCTAGTCCTCAAATGCCTCAGGTCTGCTGATGTTAGACCAGAGCCTGTCATAAAGTTGTGACGATTCACACAGTTGAGTTGAATAGACTGTAAGTGTAGGGGTAACATCATACAGCCCAGTGTTAAATTTCAGCAGTAACCAGCTTATATTTATTTAATTATGTTTTATTTTATGTTTCATTTTTGGGCAGGAAAACCTGTCAAGCTCATTTCCATATATCACTGCAAGATAATCTACTACCAGAGCTTCTATCCAGAGCCAAGTCCTAGTCATTATACTCAAGTTTACTTTTTGCATTTAGACAGGCTCCAAGGACAGAGAGTAATTGATTTGAGTTATTTGTAATTTTGACAAGGAAAGGCAGACTAATCTGTAGTAGCTTTTTCAGGTGCCTCCTGTGGGTGGGTTAATCGGTCTTGTTTTACTGACAAGGGAATGTTACAAACTCAAGTAGATACATTAATGCACAAATCAGTAAAAAGATCTAAAATTTAAAAAAGATTAAAACAGAGATTACTGAATCCTGCAATCAGCATTACCTAAGCAACATTCTATGACATTGAGAATCTTGACCACTTAATATTATTATACTGGGATAATTCTGAATTATATGCCAGGCAAAGACAGAAAATACTGTTTTTATTTATTTTTATTTATTGAGTATTCGGATATACCTTTGAGTCAAAGACTCCTGTACAAAGGTTCCACATTGCAGAAAGCATAACATACATTACTAATTCAGCAAGGTAGTGCCTCCTGCTAGCCTCCATTGCAAGACTCCCAGGAGTGACTTCGCCACTTCTGCAGGAATCATTCATATGACAACTACTCTGTGGAGAACTGCTTAAGTGACTCTGCACCCTCTGATTGCACATGTATAAGTATCTCAGCTGTGCCACTGCAGTCCCATAACATGTAGGCAGAATGCTGTGGCCACCAGGAAGCTTGCTGAACAGGGGAGAAAAAAAGTTTAGGCCTACAATTTGCATGCAGGCTGTCGCCAGAAAAAGAAGCACTGGATGTAACTGTAATGTGTCTTCAGCTACTTGAGTACTGTGTTGAAATAGAGGGCTCGGCCCTGACCCCACTCTCTACACATGTATCACTGGCTCAGCTGCACCACTGTTGAGAATTTTGTTTAGTCTTTACAGGTCAGAAATATGTTCTAGAAAATCCATGAAAAATTAATTGAGAAAACTACAAAAATCCCACAATATTGGTTCACTGGTTCAGTGGACAACTATGTAAGGAATAATGCATTTGATTGCTTGTAGTGTTCTGCCTGTGCAATATTGTAATCCGATTGGTAGATGAGGCTGTCAATCACAGTTCTGGCTTTCTGATTGGCTACTACAAAAAGGAAAGGGAAAGGGAAATTGTTTAACCAGGAAAGGCACGCTAAGCCAAAGCTTGTTTCCAGGTGTGACCTGGGAGCACAAGGAAGTTAAGTGAATTGCTCAGAGTCACACAGTATGCAAGTGGGGCTGTGGGATTCAAACTCAACTCTCCAGGTTTGCAGCTCAGAGCCCTAAACCTGTGTGCTATACTGCCTCCTCAAATGCTTGAGAAGCTCTTCAGATGCTTGAGAAGCGCAGCTCAAATAGAGAGCTCAGTCTTGCCCCACGCATTATGCATGCCATTGGCTCAGCTGTGCCACCACAGTCCAACCACATGGAGTTGGAATGCTGCAACCACCAGGATGCATCAGGAACAATTAGAAATAAAAACTTCAGTCTTGCAGTTTGTATGCAGGCAGTCACTGGAGTAAGACCTGGGATGTTTGACACTTAGTTCAAGGGAAGACAAGGTGGAAATTGTTTAACCAGGAAAGTCACACAAAGTCAGAGCTTGTTTCCAGGTGTGACCTGGAAGCACAAGGAAGTTAAATGACTTGTTTAGGGTCACACAGTATGCAAGTGGGGGCTGATGGGATTCAAACCCAGGTCTCCAGCTTTGCAGCTCAGTGCCATTGACCACTATGCCATACTGCCTCAAGGGCATACATTGAGCAGTTTCACCTGTTTTTGTTCAGGTGCCTGGTAGGTGATAGGTTAAACCTAATATTAATAGGCTTAAACCACTAGCCACTTTGATTAACATTAATTACAAATAAAACTACAAATTTGTTCAACATGTGTTACCCTTTCCGCACTGACACCCTCTAATGCAAAAATAACACCCTCCCTTATTGTCTAGTCTATCCTTTCTATAGGTAACATACTTCTTTAAACTGAAATGTAATCCCCTCGGGGCTTACCTTATTTGCCCTCAGGTCCCTTGGTCTCCAATCTCCTCCCATTGCGGCTGTCATCCCATTGTATCCTGCCAAACCTAAATTCATCTGTTGCCCAGATTCTCCTCCTGATGCAGTCCAAACATTATTTTAGCCTGGTTCAGGCTTAAACAACATAACCACGAGCTGTCGGCATTATCGTTAGTCATTGGCACTAATGTGTAGGTGCGGTTGGTGCCTTTTATATTCCAACAGCCAATGTGGTCAAATAACTGTGATCCCGCCTCCATAAGAGTGGTAGGAGGAGAAGGCAGGAACTACAGATCAGTCAGTCCTACCTCTGTAGTGGGCAAGATTATGGAGACACTCCTAAAGGAAAGGATAGTGCAACACCTGGAATCCAAATGAGCACAGGATCCAAGACAGCATGGGTTCACAACAGGAAGGTCCTGTCAAACTAATCTCATAGATTTCTTTGACTGGGTAACCAGAGTGGTGGACCGAGGGGTGCAGTAGATGTCTTCTACCTTAACTTCAGCAAAGCTTATGATACTGTTCCACATAGAAGATTGACTAATAAGATGGGTAGGCTCGGGGTGGGTCAGAGGTTGGTCAACTGGGTGGTAAACTGGTAGGCAGGCAGAAAACAGAGAGTGGTGGTAAACGGTACACAGTCAGAAGAGATGCAACTCACAAGTGGGGTACCTCAGGGATCAGTCCTGGGGCCAGTCCTCTTCAATATCTTCATCAGTAACATTGCAGATGGAATGGAGGGTAAGGTTTGTCTGTTTGCAGATGACACCAAGATCTGCAACAGAGAAGATGATCCAGATAGGATGGGCAGAATGAGAAGAGATCAGGATAAACTGGAAAAATGGTCGGAAGAGTGGCAACTGGGTTTAGCGAAAAGTGAAAGATCATGCACATAGGAAGAGAAACCCTGAAGCCAGCTATAGGTTGGGAGGGAGTTGCTGGCAATCACAAGGAAGAAGAGACTTGGGCATCATCATCACAGATGACCAGAAATCATCCAAGCAGACCACTAAAGCAGTAGGTAAGTCTAGGGGATATTGGGGTGTATTAGCAGGGGTATCACAAGTCGTAAAAGGGAGGTAATAATCCTCTTTACAAGACACTTGTTAGGCCTCATCTGGAGTACTGCGTGCATTACTGGGGGGCACACCTTCACAAGGACATTAACAAAATGGAGGCAGTCCAGAGAAGGGCAACCAAAATGGTGCAGGGACTGCATCAGAAGATATATGAGGACAGATTAACGGAGCTCAATATGTATACCCTAAAGCAAAGAGAGAGAGGTGATATGATCGAAACATTCAAACACCTTAAGGGCATTAACAAGGTGAAAGAGTCTAACATGTTTCATTATAAGAAAAATAGCAGGACAAGAGGACACAGCATGAGATTAGAGGAGGCCGATTAAAGGGTAATGTGAGGAAGTTCTTTTTCACAGAAAGGGTGGTGGATGCATGGAATGGCCTACCTCAGGAAGTGGTGGATATGAATACAGTGCAGGGCTTCAAGCAGGTATGGGATAGGCATAAGGGAGCAATACAGATGAGTATGAATAGATAGGCCATTGATAGAGTAAAGGCCTATGGCACATTCATAAGGTAGAAAAAATGGTCAGATTAGATGGACCTTGCGGTCCTTATCTGCCATCAACTTCTATGTTTCTATGTAAATGCTGTGGCTATGGCCTCTTCTCAGCTCAGTGAGGGCCGGTGACCAGAAGCTGTGGCTCAAATGCCGGTTGGGGCTAATTTAAAAGTTTGTTTCGTGGCTTCTAGCGGGCTTATTAATATGCATGAGTCCCCATAAATATTCATGAAGCTGTTGCTGCCGCCTGGGGGTCTACCTTATGGCAACAGTGACTGGGATCTCTACAGGTACAGACATAAATAAGTGGGCATGTTTGAAAGGGCACAGTCAGGGCTACAAGTGTGTGGGGTTGAAAATAAATTACATTGATCCTGGCTGCACCAGACTAACAAACATGTGGGACTGCATAATGGGGACAGTATATTTTTAGCATCCACCATTTTGGGAATGCAACAGCCAATTACGAGCCAGGTTTTCAGCCAGGGGCTCATGGAACAAGACAAGGGACTTGTGGGGAAAAGCAGGGTTTATTCCTGGCACCAAGGATCCAGCCAATTAGAGTGCTCAGACTGTAAATGACAGCTTAGTCAGCCAACCAGATCTCTGGAACCCTGCCCTTTGTCTTAAGAGGGATTGTTTAAAGAGAGTCAGTTAGTAGTTCAGCTTGAGACATTGAGGAGAAGGGAGCTCATGTGGGCCTGTACTGCCTTTTCACAGGGAAGGCTCTCTGAAGAATCCTCCATTCCAAAAGGGACTGGGCATTGGAACTGTCTGCTAGCAGACTAAAAGAGGTTTTACCAGCACTACTTGTGATTTGGACCAAAGATGTTACTTCTGAAGCGATCGGCTCAACTTGTGTGTGTATTATTCTTGGAACTGAAAGGTTGCGCTTAAAACTGTAATTTGCAACCGAACTGAATCGAACTGTTGTCTAAAGTAGTTAGTGATTTAAATGTGCTGAATGTGTTTTGTGGTCAGATTGATTCCCAGAAGAGAAACTGTTACGCCAGCTGGAGGCTTCACCAGCAGAAGATCACAAACTTTTGCCAGAACTGTTCATCCAGCCAGGCCCTGCCACCTTGGCCTCAGGCCACTACCCCTGCACCAGAGACCGCTCAGTGAAAGACCAGCTTGAGGATTTGGCCCCTGAACAACACCATTACACAGGCTGCAACTATCAAAAGTGCCCAGTGTTGGCCCTGCTTTCCCTGTCCATTGATCATCACCACGAGGTCTACATATTGCCTGACTTGCAGCAAATTCCTGGTAGCTCTCTGCAGCAAGTGTTTAAAATCATCTGTGGGATTATCTGATTTGCTTAGTTTCTGGGTTTTAAAGGACTGAGCCCTCTGGCTCGGGATTACAAATAATTGGGTTGTTTGCATGATTAACTGCCTTTCTTTCCATCAAGAAATCCAACATCTGCTGCAATGCCGACACCCTGGGCAACGCTTTAGGCCTGCCTGTATTCCATTCTGGGTACCCAGTAGTTGCTAGACTGATAAACTCTGGGACTGAAGTAAATGAAAAGTAATTTAGCTTGTTTTTTAAATATGGTAAAGTAATCATTTACCTAAATTTTAGCCCTCCTTATTCACATCCCCTTAATAAATCTGATTTACACCTTTGATGTTAACCTGGCCTGTGAGCATATTATTACCTGGTCTAAAGTCATTGAATGTACTGCAAAGCATATTGAAAGTGCATGTTGGTATTGTTGAAACTGTATTTGCAGAGGGTTACAAAGCATGAGCCAGAGATCCAAACCCTGTTGGTAAGTGGGCTGACCATGAGCATATTATTAATGGTCAAACTGTTTGGTAATTCAATTGCTGAATACTGCAACTGTTCAGGGTTTTGTAAAAGGTCATTAGGCAGGACTGTGGGTGGTATTAGCTTCCCAGGGGCTGTATCTACTGTAGTTACCCACATAGTGTCTCTGGGTGAGGCACCATAAGTATAGCACTACTACAGGTAGGGGTGCCCCATACTAGGTAGTTACAAACCCAGGCCCTTTAACCAGTTATTAGGTATACAGGCAGGGTAGTAGCCCTTGGTATAACAGTGCCAGAGTTACAACTTTGGAGGCACCACTAGGATTACTGCCCCTAGTGGCCAAGATGAAAAATTTCAAATAAAATTTCTATGGGTACCCTGTAGAGATGGCCATGCAGCAAGGTAGTTAGTTGGTATAGAGGAGTGAAACTGACCCCATAATGCTTTGTTATTACTTGATGTACCTCTGGGCACTAGTAAGGATACTTTTGAGGAGGTGTTCTCAAAATTGACTGTTAGGGGAGGTCGTGTAATAGGTCACAAGTTGACCTGACCGCCCAAACAATAATGGTTCCAGTGGAGTGTAGTAACCCCATAGACAATACTAAGGTGCCTAAAATGATCACCAAAATGGGCCTCCATCAGCCTAGAGGGTAGTAATCAAGGACGGGAGAGTCTCTCAGAGCCAGAACTCCCACCCCTCCAAAACGCTGAGGAAAAGCTTGCCAAATGGTTACATGCTGAGATTCAGACCCTCAAGGACTTACAAAAGTTACTAAAGCCTCCATTAAGGCCTGCACCAGTCCCAGCAACTGCATCAGCTCCTGTGCCCACAGCAATACTGGTACCTGTACCTAATGCTGTGCCCGTGATTAGTCATGACTCTACTGCAGACTGCAAATGTTTTCTGACACCCTTCCTACACCTCAAGGGAAGATGATTTAGAGACTTGATGGATTATGAAAACCCTCTGATCCAAGAGTGCCAGTGTGCAGAAGCTGAATAGCAAAAAGGCTTAAGGAAGGTTTAAGAGGTCCGCATTTGAAGCCATAATATTTTTTGAGTTCCACAAACCCCATTTATTGGCCCAACAATATTTGTCTGCTTTAGAAGGTGTCTGGGTAGTACTGAAGCCAGAGACGATTTGGTATGGAAATTCAGATCCATAAAGCAATGTAAAGGTGAATGCTTGTCTGAATACGCCCACTTGACTACAAAGGGCTTTACAGAGAGCTTACAGAAAAGGTGGGATATTGGGCAGTGACTTGAATCATGTGAGACCAGACCATATGCTCAAATCTGCCAGATACTCTCAACTACTAATCCTCCAGCTAAAGCTCCAGGATAGGAGATGATCCTCCTGCTTATTGTGATATAATTAAAGAATCCAGGGAGGTTGAAGGTGAGGCTTGGGATCCTTGTACAGGCATTGCTAAGATAGCTTCAGAGCTGAGAGGGCCCAGTGAGGAAGAGACTGTTGAGAATGATCCACCATGGAAAGAACTGCTTAAAGAGTTCAGAGAAATGAAAGTTAGTGCCCTAATTAAGACTGTCATTGACAAAGAGCAGGACACCCTACAAAATGCATCAGTTTTGGGAGTGGAGTGCACACCCAGGTGCCCCTGTAGATGACAGCCAAAAGACTGAACTAAGTGAATTGACTACTATGATGAAAAATTTATGGAACACAGTATTCAAGCTCAACAAGGGCTCATTTCTGACAGCACCGCTGCCCAAATTCTTGATATGTATCCTTCATGGTCCACTAATCATGACTACCAGCCAAGTCCCGATGTCCCATCACAGTCCAGGCGATCTAAAGAAGATGGATTCTGCCACAGGTGTGGAAGATGGCCACTTGAAAAGGGAATGTCAATCCAGAGAGGATCCAGTCAGGTGAGAGATAGGCTGCTTGCGCAATGCACCCAAGGCAAGTGTAATGCTAGCGGAGCCTGCTCAGTCTCGATACAATGCATTGGTAACCAGGGTCTCTATTTCCACTCTTGTAATATCTTATATGCTTCACTGGATTGGTCAGAGGTGGCAGGTCCCTAAGTGGAGACTACTGTGGGTAGATGGCATCCTGGCTGAGCTGTTCTTGACAGTGGGTCTCAAGTTACAATAATATTCAAGGACTGGTTGACCAACACCTGTCTGACCATCTTATAACTGCTAGATGGATTGCATGTGTGGGGCCTGATTGAAATGTCATATCCATACCTTCCATTCACCTTAATGGAAAAGTGCTAATTAGTGTAATTTTAGTTTCATGCTTCTAAGCACTTCAGTGAATATAGTGAAAATGCATGTACAATGAATATTTCCTATTCTACAGTATATATATAAAATATGTATATATATGTGTGTGTATGTATGTGTATATATTGTGTATGTATGCATGTGTATATGTGCGTATGTTTAATTTGGGGCTTGTTTTCAACTTGCAATTAGGCCTCATTTCAGCATTTTGCCTTTCGTTGACTGTGTGCTTTAAAACACAAGGACACTTACAATAAAAGTTGTAAGCTCATCTTACATGTATTAGAGAGAATAGTATCCCTAGGTTTTGTTATCAGTAGAATGTTTTTGAAATATACTGAGACGTTTTAAAATTTATGTGAGAAGAACTCTGCTTGTTGATATTTTTGATAACCTTTCCTTCAGGGCTTCTCAGCTAAAATCATACTGGTGTTAATTAGCTTCTCTGATGTAAGCTTCTGTTATGTTTCAAATATATATGTTGAACCAATGAGAATTATTTCTGTTTTCATGCATTACCTGGGTGTTAATAGTATGGATTTTCTAAATAACTGTCATAAAGTTTCTGAAGAAGGACCTGGTTGGTTTGAAAGCTAGAGCACTTTGTTCTTTTGTTGTAACATCTATGTTGATCCAATAAAAGGTATCAAATCATTTGTTTCTGGATCTGTTCTTACAAGGACCAATACGACAACCACACTATTTGTTTATCCATATCTTAGATTTGTGAGAGTGTGGCTTTCATTCCCATCCACTGTGGCAGGTGTGGATGAACTTGTAGAGACCATTGTGCTAGTTTGCCCTTTCTGGTTTGTATGACAGAGTTCCAGTGCTCATCAGCACCAATGCTCACATGTTTGGCTGCCTGGCTCAGATGTGTCAAGAACGACAAAAGAAGAAGGCAGGAAAGACAATGCACGTACACGCTTATAGTCAAAAAGCTTACAATAAGTACCTGCAACCAGAAGAAAATGGTAAAGATGAACCAGTGGGATCTGTATGGAAAAAGGACCCTGAAACCGTTATTCGTCCTCTGAATGCACAGTGCAGTATCAGTGGGAGGTGTGCATCGGCAAAGATATAAACAACCAAATCTTTATGCTGGATGCTTCTAATGAAGGAAAACTGCCTGATGGGCTCTTAGTCAAATCAAGTGTGCTTCCTGTTCATGCTTATGCCTATGCCAGAAGAGTTATGGTATAGATCCAAAATGTCACCAACAGGATGTAAAATCACTCAAGGATGCACCTTGGCCAAAGTGTACTGTGCAGATACTACTGTCCTGCCGCTCAAGTGCCACCAAGGAGAAGATGGAGACGCCTCCCAGACATGTTCAGTTTTGGAGAATCACCCATTCCTGAAGGCTGAAAGAGAAAATTAGCCAAAGAGTGGCCAAAGAGACAAAGTTTTCTCCCTGAAAGAGTGGGATGTAGGTTGTGTCACCGTGCACAACACCACATATGTCTTCATGACAAGAGGCCTTTCAGAGAACGATCATGTCAGTTAGCTACTCCTGACATTGATGACATCAGGCACCACCTGCAAGAAATGCTAGCAGTGGGGATAATCCAGGAATCATGCAGTCCTTATGCCTCTCCAATTGTGGTGGTTCATAAAAAGAATAGCTTGGTATGCAAGTGTGTTGATTATCGAACTATAAACAAAAGAACTGTGCCTGACAAATACAAATGCCTTGCATCCAAGATGCACTAGACTGTCTCAGTGGAAGCAAGTGGTTCTCTGTACTTGATCTTAGAAGCGGTATTACCAAATCCTAATGGCCCAGAGGACAGTGAAAAACTGCTTTATCTGTCTTTTGGGTTTCTACGAGTTTCTACACATGTCCCAAGGCATATCTTGTGCATCAGCAACTTTTCAAAGATTAATGGAAAATGCAGTGGAGACATCTTTGGAGTGCCTTGTTTATCTGGTTATGTCATAGTTTTCAGCAAGACCCTCGAGGAGTATGAGGCTTGTGTTTTAAAGTATTGGACAGACTTGAGAATTCGGATTAAAGTTATCAATTGACAATTGCCAGTTTTTCCAAAGCTCAGTGAAATATGTCGGGTACATTGTGTCCTCAGAAGGATTCAGACAGACCTTTCTAAAGTAGAAGCACTGGCTACCTGGCCAAAGCCAAATGGCTCTATGATGCGGTTGACAATAGTTTTGTCAACCTGCATCACAGCATCAGGAATTATGACGATCACAAGTTGTGGTTGACATAATTCTCGAATGTCTCCTGGTCCCGATATTTTTATCAGGGTCTTCAACCCTGAACTCTACACGTGGGGACTCTACCCCCACACCACCATATTTAGATTATCAACCCAGTCGGAGTTGATTCAGGAGGGGCCGGACTGGGAGACAGTGTGCCCTGTCTCAGGCACACCAACACAGTGACCTGTTGGCAAGCTGTCAACTTCATCAACAGCGATGTAGGTTATTGTACTGGTGTCTGTGTACAGGGGTATACCAAGCCAAACAACCTAAAAGAAATACAGAGATTTCTGGTTTCTGTGGTTATTACCGACGCTTCATCAAAGATTACACCAAAGTTATCAGGCCACTGCTGAACTTAACACAAGGATATCCACCCACTCATCAAAAGTTAAAGAAAAGTGCTGTCAAAGAGACTGATAACATATACATTTGGCCTAATTAGCTATTTGGTCAAAGATGGACTCAGATTGTGACTCTGCTTTTCACAAGATAATTTACTAACTTACATGCCCCAGTTCTTGCCTATGCTGATCCATCTAAGCCATATGTACTGCACACAGATGCTAGCCTGAGTGGTCTAGGAGCCATGATCTACCAGGAGTACACTGAAGGACTGCACCCAGTGGCATTTGCAAGTCGAAGTTTAAGCTCATCAGAAAAGAACTATCCAGTTCACAAATTAGAATTTCTCGCTTTGAAGTGGGCAGTCATGGGACAGTTTCATGAATACTTGTGTGGTGCAAATATTTTAGTAAAGACAGACAATAATCCATTAACTTATGTTCAGACATCTGCCAAGCTAGACGCAATTGGACACCAATGGCTCTCAGCATTATCCACATATGACTATGCAGTAGAATACAGGCCTGGCTTAAACCACATTGATGCCGATGTTCTCTCCAGAAGACCAAATTCTCTCAACATTGGGTGCACATAATAGAACATTCTGCCAAGCCCTATGTCATAAATTTGAAAGAGATGAAATCCCATCTCTGGAGACTATAAATTGTCTAGCTGATTGCGTGGGACTGCTTGATACCTGTCTGCCACCAGCATTCTGTAGCTTTGCAGCCTTAGACCCAAATACTTTACCTCAACTCACTCCTGCTGACATTGTAAAAGAACAGTATTATGACCCATGATCCAACCAGTCTTAAATGCATTACAAAAGGAGAGATGTTCCAAGGTGCAGTCAAGTGATCAACGTGACTGCCATGTTATTCCGAGAGGGGCCTAAACTCAAGCTCAAGGAGAAACTGATGTACAGAGATCTTACAGATATACTGTGGTAAAGAAACAGCTAGTACTCCCTTCCAAATTCAAGAATGTGGTTTTAAAAGCTCTTCATGATCAGATGGGACATTTGGGTAATGAAAGAACTTTAGATTTGGCCCAGTACATTTTTACTGGCCCAAGATGAGTATGGACATTGAGAAATACATTAAAACTTGTGGCAGATGTCTCCAGCAAAAGGTACAACTCAACAAGTGGCCCTTTGGTAAACATAACCACCAGTGCGCCTATGGAACTTGTATGCATTGATTTCCTAAGTTTAGAGCCTGATTCCCAAAACATTGAAATGTGATTGTCGCCACTGATCATTTCGCCAGATATGCTCAGGCCTATCCAACAAAAAGATCAGAAAGCCACCACAGTAGCAAAGTCCTAGTGGATAAATTCTTTGTTCATTATGGTGCTCCTCAGCGCAAACATTCTGACCAAGGTCGGGACTTTGAAAGCCATTTAATTAAAGAAATGTTATCTGTCTGCGGTGTTTTGAAAATCCAGGACCACTCCATATCACCAAAAGGAGACCCTCAACCTGAAAGGTTTAATAGAACATTGTTAGATATGCTTGGCACCCTACATCCAAAAGATAAACCGAGTGGGGCCAACAAATCAGTGCACTAGTCCACGATATAACTGTACAAAGAATGAAGTCCTCAAGTTTCTCTCCTTATCAACTTATGTTTGATCATGAAGCTTGACTACCTGTTGACATCTGCTTTGGAGTTTCTTCTTTTTTATCATATCACTATTTACGACCTGCTGCATTGTCTAACCAGTTGGGGCATCCAGCTGCTATGGACCTGCCCGCAGGGGAGCAGCAGGCTCACTCGCACGATGTGGGGATACTGGTGGCCATCACCAACCTACTGGAGGGCTCCCTCACTCTACCATGTCAGGCCAGCTCTGGAACCCCCAGCGATTCCACAACAGTCCTCCCGCATCACAGGGTGCGGCCATCAAGATGCTTGGTCACACCCAGCCATTTTCCTCCTGGTTTTTCTCCCCAGTGGAGTATGGACATGCAATGATGTCCATGCACTTATGTGCAGACATCTGCTGCACTCCTCCAGTAACACCGACACATGCAGTGCCTCCGGCATCCCCAGGGCCGCTGCAGTGCGTGTGTTGTCCCCAGTCCACCCTAGGACTAGGAGAGCTTTATGGATACTCGATCCTAGTCCTCCCTGCCAACCCCCATGACCCGAGCTTGTTCCCAACCCTCAGCACCACCAGGCCAGCTTTGGAGTTTCTTCTGATAGAGTATGTTCAGACAACTATCTGCAATATGTTCAAAAGCTGAAAGCACAATTAATTCATGCATATCAACTTGCCCATACCATGGCTGCCAAGAAAACCTAGCAATAAAGTGTGTTACAACAAAGAGTCAAAGCTCAAGAGTTGCAACCTGGGGACTGAGTACTGATGAGAAATTTGGGATTCCAGGGTAAACATAAAATTGTTGACAAATGGAGTCACCAGCCCTACATAGTAACTTAGTAAGCTAGCTGACTTACCAACATATAAAGTACATCCAGAAGATGACCCCAAGGCTGTAAAGACTATTCATAGAAATTATCTGTTACCCATTGGACAAATAGTTATAGACACTGCATTGCCAGATCCTGCTCCAACAGGTCCTATCACTGCTCTGCTGCATGCAAGCAATCAAAGCCTCAAGATATTGACAATCCACAGTTGCTACCTCTGCTACAATCACAGAACATGACGGCATCAATGCAGATGATGATGAACTTGACTTTGGGACCGTCATCTTTCCTTCTTTTGAACTAGCTCAAGTATTTCAAGGAAATCTTTGTGCACCAGAGGAGATGATCCAAGCAGTCCACTAATGCCAGGTCATCCTGATTCCTCAATTAAACCTGAACCTTCTGACAATGACATCCAAAGTGTGAGCTCTGACATAACTAACTCTTTAGCCCTGATGGAATTATCAGAAACTGAGATATTGGATTCTGATCAAGAAAATAGTGGACCCATCAGTGAACTTTCAAGTGATGCTGAAGCAAGTGGGTGTAATGAACTAGATCAAGTGTTAAACAATGTTATTCCTGCAAATGCTAACAGTGTGTTGAATAATTTGAACTTTGTTGAAATACTCTCTCAGACTGGCCTGAGTCTCAAGAACCCAAAAGTTCAAGTGCTAAACCAAGTGCAGTGGTACCTTTTTGTCAGAAGCTGTCTTATTGGTGGACAATGAGCCGGAGTAGCTAACCCAAATGTTAATGCTGAAAGACAAGTGCCAGTGTCCTTTTCACTTAGACATTCAGGAAAAGCAGTAAAGCCAGTGGTTCAATTCATGTATGACACACCAGGAATGCCTATAGATCTGCCCATGAATGTGGCTCACAGAGGGTATATGTCACAGCCAACTCCTGCCCAAGCTAGTGTTCACTGCATCCTCCCAAGTGATGGTCAAGCCTTCCACCCAGTATTTTAGGAGTTATCCTTACAGAGTTAGAGGATTAGTTAAAGGTGCCCCAATGTCTGTATTGATGAAACATATTTTAAGGTTTAAGAGCAAAAGGTCAAAATGTGGTTTCTTATGGTTAACCAGATGAAAACAAAGTATGAATGTGAAAATGTCATGACAAGCCATTGAATTCTAAGTGATAGCATGCTAATACTGTACATAGTTGTCATGTGTCAGGCCTGGTAATGTTATAGTATTTTAAGGTATAGTAAAGTGTTACTGTTAGTTTATCATAGTCTTGGCATGGATGCCAAGCTTTTTAGGCAGGTGAGATGTAACCCCCCTCAGGGGCTTATCTTATTTGTCCCTAGGTCCCTTGGTCTCCCTTGCTCCTCCCACTGCAGCCGGCATCCCACTGTGTCCCTGCAAGTCCGACTATTTCTGTTGCTCAGATACTCCTCTGATGCAGTCAAACATTAATTTAGCCAGTTTGGGCTTAAACAACAAAACCACGAGCTGCCGGCATTATCTGCAGGCGCTAGCATTCGTGATAGGCACGATTGGCACTTTTATATTCCTACCACCGATGCGTCAAATAAATGGTGTGGCTATGGTCCCAATGCCTCTTCTCAGCTCATTGAGGGCCAGTGATCAGAAGCTGTGGCTCTAATGCTGCTTGGGAACTAATTTAAAAAGTTTATTTTGGGGCTACTAGCGGGCTCATTAATATGCATGAGCCCCACATGAATATTCATGAAGCTGTCGCTAGCACCTGGGGTGTCTCCGTGACACAGCAGCAGTGACTGGGATTCTATAGGGGCACAGACATAAATAAAGTATTGATTCTGGCTGCACCAGACTAACAAACGTGTGAGACTGCATAATGGGGCAGTATATTTTTTAGCAGCCACCATTTTTGGAGTGCAACAGCCAATCATGAGCCAGGATTTCAGTCAGGGGTCATGGAACAAGACAAGGGACTTGAGGGGGAAAAACAGGGTTTATTCCTGGCATCAAGGGATCCAGCCAATTAGAGTGCTCAGACTGTTAATGACAGCTTAGGCAGCCAACTGGATTTCTGGAACCCTGCCCTTTGTCTTAAGAGGGATTGTTTAAAGTGAGTCAGTGAGTAGTCCAGCTCGAGGACGTCCGAGGAGAAGGGAGCCTGTGTGGCTCTGTGCTGCCTTTTCACAGGAAGGCTCTCTGAAGAATCCTCCAGTTCAAAAGGGGACCAGGCACTGGAACTGTCTGCTAGCAGACTAAAAAGAGTGTTACCAGCGTTACTTGTGATCTGGATCAAAGAGTTTGCTTCTAAGCGATTGGCTCAGTTTGTGTGTGGATTATTCTCGAATCTAAAGGTTTGTGCAGTAAAGCTGTAATTTGCAACCAAACTAAATCCGAACTGTTGTCTAAAGTAGTTAGTGATTTAAATGTGCTGAATGTGTTTTGTGGGTTGAGATTGATTCCCACAAGAGAAACTGTTACACCAGCTGGAGGCTTCACCAGCAGAAGATCACAAACTTTTGCCAGAACTACTCCTGCACCAGAGACCGCTCGGTGACAGACCGGCTTGGGATTCGCCCCTGCACAACACCATCATGCAGGTTGTGACCATCAAAGGTGCATTGTGTCAGCCCTGCTTCCCCTGTCCATTGTTCGGATTCAGTTTGATTGCAAATTACAGTGATTGCTTCAGAAGCCTCTGCTTCCCCTGTCCATTGATCATCACCATGAGCCTCCCCAAAAAATCACGGTAGTAAGTGTGGTAAACACCAACATAGAGGTGTTGATAGGGAGAAGGGCAGGGGTAAATGGAGAAAGTGACAAAGGCAAGAAGGACAGGATGGAGCAAAAGGAGTAAGGCCATCAGGAAATGGAGGGTAAAGAGTACCAATGCTCGTAGTCTGGGCAACAAGCTCCATGAGCTGGTGGCCTTGATGGAAGAGGGTTGCTTGGATATCATAGCAGTCACAGAAACATGGTACAAGGAGAACCATGACTGGGATGTTAACATACCAGGGTACATAACCTACAGGTGAGACAGGCAGGGAGAAGAGGGGAGGAGTTGTTCTCTATGTAAAGGAAGGGATAAAAGCAACTGAACAAAAGAGTAAACAGGGAGGAGAGGAGGCACTGTGGGTCACCTTGGAGACTGGAAAGGGCACCACAATCCACACAGGGTTGTGTACAGACCCCATGTCAGGGGAGGGAATGGACAAGGATATGGTAGAAGGCATTCTTAGAATGGCAGAGAAAGGAGAGATACTGTTGATGGAGACCTGAATATGCCAGATGTTAACTGGAGCACATTTGCTGCAGCCACATCCAAGAGCAGGGCCATTCTTGATGCCCTACAGGTGGCAGGCTCAGACAGCTAGTTTTGGAACCCACTCATGAGGGAGCACTCTTAGACCTCATACTCTCAAATGGGGGCAGTGAGAGGATCTCAGATCTAGAAGTGGTTGCCATCTGGGGAACAAGTGACCATCAAATAGTGTGGTTCATGTTAAACTCAGCTACAGAGTCAAGCCATACAAAAGTGAGGGTACTGGACTTCAGGAGGGATGACTTTGGCAAGATGGGAGAGTGCCTCAGAAAAGCACTAGCAAACAGGCTAGAAGGAGGTGTGGAGCAACAATGGGGAATCATCAAAACTGCCATCACAGAGGCAACAAGCCTTTGTGTGGAGCAAACAATAAATAAATCAAAATGAAAGAAAAAGCCACTATGGTTCTCAAAAGAGGTGGCTGTGAAAGTCAGGAAGAAAAAGATAGCATTCGGAAGTATAAGGAAACACAGAAGGAGCAGGACAGAGAGCTGTACCAGTCAAGGCAGAAGGAAGCAGGGAGGGAAGTCAGAATAGCAAAGGCCCAAACTGAGGAAAAGATAGCCAACTAGGTTAAAAAGGATAAAACCTTTTATAGGTACATCAGCGGCGTGAAAGACAAAGGAGGGATAGTGAGGCTGAATAGAATGAGCGGTGGGTGGAGAGGGGACAGTGAAAAGCAGGAATACTGAGCGAATATTTCTGCTCAGTATTCACAAAAGAAGAGGGAAGTGCCTAATCCAATTAACAGAAGCACTCTTGATAGGGGGTCGATCCCAGTCCTTTCACAGAAGAAAGGATTCTGCAAGAACTCCTAAACTAAAGGTGGACAAAGCAATGGGACCTGATGGAATTCACCCCAGAATTCTAAAAGAATTAAGGGAGGAACTAGTGAAACCACTGGCTACTGTTTTTAATAAATCATGGGGAGGATGGTGGGTACCCAAGGACTGGAGGAAGTGGATGTGATCCCTTCACATAAGTGGGACCAAGACAGAGGCAGAAACTACAGACCTGTCAGTTTGACCTCTGTGGTAGGAAAGGGACAGAGTCACTTCTGAAGGAAAGAAGGTTGAGTACCTAGAGGCCAGTGGAGCACAGGACCCAAGACAGCATGGGTTCACAGCGGAAGGTCATGTCAGATGAATCTAATAGACTTCTTTGACTGGGTGACCAAAGTAGTAGACCAGGGAGGTGCTGTGACATGGCCTACCTAGACTTTAGCAAGGCATTTGACACAGTCCCACACAAAAGATTAATAGTCAAATTAACCAGCCTGGGAGTGGGTCCCAGGGTGGTAGCCTGGTAAAACATTGGCTGGACAACAGGACACAGAAGGTAATTGTAAATGGAGCCCACTCTGAAGAAAGAGGGGTTACTAGTGGGTACCACAGGGTTCAGTGTTAGGTCCAGTCCTTTTAATGTCTTCATAAGTGACATTGCAGATGGACTGGAAGGAAAAGTATGCTCTTTGCAGATGACACAAAGATCTGTAACAGGGTTGATACACAAGGAGGCGTGAAAGGATGAGAAGGACTTGGCAAGGTTGGAGAAATGGTCAGAAGTATGGCAGCTAGGATTCAATGCAAAAGAAGTGCAAAATAATGCACCTTGTAAACAAGAACCCAGGGAAGAATACACAATGGGGAGGTAGTAACAACAACAAAAAGGAAAGGGACCTGGGGTAATCATATCAGATGACCTTAAGGTTAGCAAGCAATGTGAGAAGGCAGTAGGGAGGGCTGGGGTTATACTGGATGCATAGGGAGAGGCATCACCAGCAGAAAACAGGAAGTTGTTATCCCTCTGTACAGACAGTTGGTGAGACCCCATCTGGAGTACTGTGTCCAGTTCTGGAGACCCCATCTCTGCAAGGACATAGACAGGATGAGGCAGTCCAGAGGAGGGCAACTAAAATGGTGCAGGGTCTGCAAGAGAAGCCGTATGAGGAGAGACTAAAGGAGTGTAATATGTATACCCTTGAGGAAAGAAGGAGAGGGGGACATGATAGAAACTTTAAGTACCTCAGTGGAATCAACAAAGTCCAAGAGGGTAGCATCTTTCAGAAAAGAGACGTTGCAAGAACAAGGGGACACAATTTAAAGATGGGGGCGGTTCAGGGGCAATGTGAGGAAATATTATTTCACAGAGAGGTAGTGGATGCGGAACAGCCTTCCTGAGGAGGTTGTGGGGTCTAAAACTGTGGGAGAATTTAAGAATGTATGGGACAGACATAAGGCAATTCTTGTGGGGGTAGGAAGAAAAAGGCTGTTGGTTAACTAGGATCTGTGCCTATCCTGTCGGTAGGAAAATGGGAAGACTAGATGGGCCGCGGTCCTTATCTGCCATCAAAGTCTATGTTTCTATGTCTACATAGCACCTGACTTACAGTAAATTCCTGGTAGTGTGAGCGTAATGGCATGCAGAACTATAAAGCGGCTCGTATTAACTGTACCCTCACAATCCGCCAGGCTAAAGCCAAATGTTTCAAGTCCAGCTACATTCCTCCTGGGGTGATGGACGTAGCTTCTGGAAAAACATCCACGCAATCACCGGAAGCACGATACCTCTGAACCCACTATGCTGAATTTCAAAGGGTCCATTACACAAGACCATAAAACTATTGCGGACATCTTTAACATGCCTTCACCGACCTCAGTGCCGTGCTCCCCCACCAACTGCCAAAGCTCTCCGGTGAGCTTCAACAAAACCACCCGAACACATCTGACAAATCACACACCTATCTACCTTAGAGTAATATCCAAAGGGATGGCAAAAAATACCTCCAAAATACTGGGAAGTCCAGGCATAGTGCCGAGGGCCTGGACCTAAACTAATCTCCCTGGTACTAGACAAGGTATTAATACCGTTAACCAGAATCATCAACCTGTCCTTAACCTCAGATGGTTCCCTAAGTGATGGAAAGCTGCAGTTGTAAACCCCTGTCTTCAAAGCAGGTATTAAGACAAGTCATACCAACTACTATCCAATTTCAATTCTCCCACCGATCTCAAGAGCCTTAGAGCGGATTGTCTACAATCAACTGGTAGAACACCTGATAAATACCAGTTACAATGCCAACAGCAACATGGCTTCCATAAACTCCACAGTACTACTACTGCGCTTTGAAGTTATCGTAGGGTTCATTCACAATGCCTTGATCAAGGGCACTTAGTGGGGCAACCTTTATCGACCTCACCAAGGCCTTAGATACAGTCAACCATGACCTCCTCCTGGCCCAGCTTGAAGCTACAGGGCTATCCCCAGATTCACTGTGCTGGTTCCGGGGCTACCTCACAGGGCATGTACAACATGTAAAAATATCTAATACCCTCTCGGACTCGCAGCAAGTGTCCATCGGTGTTCCCAAGGATACATACTAGGCCCACTACTGTTTAGCCTTTTCCTAAAACTCCCTCTAGCCTGACAGCACAAAATCCTTCTATAATGCAGATGATGCGGGTATTTACACCAGACACACTGACCCTGCCACCCTAGAACAAAGACTTCAACATGACTTCAACAATGTAGAGGTCTCGTTTGATCAAGTTAAGCTGCTTGTCAACCATAACAAAACCAAGACCATACTATTGCCCCTGCCCATAACAGACACAAGACATCCACCACAAACATTCTAAGCAAACAAAATGTAGCCTTAGAAATGGTCCAAAGCTTCAAATACCTGGGGCTCACCATAGACAGCCCTTTCATTCTCACCCACGTTGACAATGTCGCCTTATCAGCAAACTGGAAGCTTGTTCTACTATACAAGCACCATAACTGCCTCACTGAAAAAGCTCTTCAGCTTGCCATCATCAGCTCAGTCTTCTCCACTATTGACTATGGTCTTCCCATTTATAGTGTGGCACCTGAAAGCACCCTTAAACAGCTTGTCACTATGCTGGAATAAAGCCTGCAGGCTAGCACAAGTGGCTCCACACCTCACCCATAACTGTAATCTCTACCTGCAAATGGGATGGCTAAACCTGGCAGAGAGACCCACTACCAAGTCTGTCTCCTTGCCGAAAAGCAATCCTAGGCCTGTTGCCACCTGGGAGCAGTTCCTCCTGCACCAGACTAAACCAACTAGGACTACCAGGGCATCAAACAAACTCTCCGTCAAGGTCCCCTTCCAGCGAACCTCTCAAGGCCAGAGATCCTTTGAATACAGGGCCCCACTCTGGCTTAGTGCACTCCCACCCAAAGTTACTGCTATCAGCAAAATCATCCTCTTCAAATAAGCACTCAAATCTCACCTGGCCAGCCAACAGATTTGCTCCTGCTTCCCCTGATCTCCTCTCCTGAAATCTGACACGGAACTTCCCCATCATTTGCCCAACCCACATTGCGTGACCCTCATTCCTATTTCCCATTTCCCCTGCCCCCACTCCTGCTCCCAATCCATTTCATTAGGTCTTCAACCCACCTCACTATCCATTTTTCCCTCTTTCTGCCACAACTACCCTCCTTCACTTACCCCTATGACAAAATGATCCCGAGCCTGAGGTTACTGCCATCCTTATCCCTCCCCATCTATACCCTCTCCTCTAATCTAGGTCTACTGTGCTGCTTAATCAACTTTTACCTTCCAAAATTCTGTATCTTCTAGGTAATGTACAGTAGCTGCAATAATTGTTCCTGTTAATGTGATTATTTCCTACAGCTTTTTGTCTGTTCGCATTCCTTGTATTGTACTGTGTATATTGATCCTTTATGCCTGACGTGGAACTTTGTAAATGAGCTTGTGGCTCAAAGGTTGTAATCCCAGATTTCAATAAATAAAAGTAAAACAATCAGGAAGCTCCCTGCAGCAAGTGTTTAAAATCATTTGTAGTATCATCTGATTTGCTTAGTTTCTGAGTTTTGGAAGGACTGAGCCCTCTGGCTCGGGATTATACATAATTGGTTGTTTGCATGGTTAACTGCCTTTCTTTCCATCAAGGGCCCCAACATCTGCTGCAATGCCGGCCACCCCTGGCAATGCTTTAGGGCTTGCCTGTATTCCACTCTGGGTACCCAGTAGTTGCTAGACTGATAAACTCAGGGCTGAAGTAAATAAAAAGTAATCTAGCTTGTTTTAAATATGGTAAGGTAATCATTTACTTACATTTTAGCCCCTTGTTCACATCCCCTTAATAAATCTGATTACCATTTTGATGTTAACGGCTTGTGAGTATATTATTACCTGAATCACACATGTCCCCACAATGCAAAGCATCATGGGCTGCATATGCAAATCACCACAGAATATTATGCTGGTTTAACTTTAAGCAGAAATGCATGGTGCCGAAAGGCCTCTCACACTGGTTGCAAAAGGTGACAACAGAGACATAGACACATGTTTCAGCCTACCAGGACTCATCAGTATGGCTCGTCTGTTTGACACTCCAATGGAAAGAACCAGCTACCTAAGATGGTCTATCTAGGTTATGTTGTGGTGAACCCAATTAAACAAAACAATATATATAATAACAATATATAAAGAAACCTCCTCAAGGCGCTAATTGAGGCAATGGTTACCCATAGGGCATTTGGCCAGGATGCCAAGTTTCAAGAAATACAAATCATGCATGCCCCCACAATGCAAAGCATCATGGGCTGTATATGCAAATCACCACAGACTATTATGCTGGTTCAACTTTAAGCAGAAATGCATGGTGCTGAAAGGCCTCACACAGTTTGCAAAGGGTGACAACAGAAGACATAGACACGTGTTTCATCCTACCAGGACTCATCAGTATGCCTCGCCTGTTTAACACCCCAGTGGAATGAACCAGCTACCCTAAGATGGTCTATCTAGGTTATGTTGTGATGATTGAAACTTGCTTCCTGGCTAAACGCCCTTTGGGGTAATCATTGCCTTAGTGTCATGTTAATAGAGGTTCTTTGTCTTTATATTATTACCTGGTCTAAAGTCATTGAATGTACTGCAAAGCATATTGAAAGTGCATGTTGGTATTGTGGAAACTGTCTTTGCAAAGTGTTACAAGGCATGAGCCAGAGTTCCAGACCCTGTTGGTATGTGGGCTGACAGTGAGCATATTATTAATGGAAACTGCTTGATAATTCAGTTGTTGAATACTGCAAATGTTCAGGGTTTTGTAAAAAGTCACTAGGTGGGATTGCAGGTGGTATTAGCTTCCCAGAAGTCTGTACCTGTTGTAGTTACCATTTAGTTTCTCTGGGTGGAGGCACCATAAGTATAGCACTACTACAGGTAGGGGTCCCCCCATACTTAGATAGTTATGAACCCAGGCCCCTTAACCTGTTATTAGGTATACAGGCAGGGATAGTAGCCCTTGGTATAAAGTTGCCAGGGTTACAGAAATTTTCATCTGGATTTATCTCAGTGGTCTGAGTTTCTGTGAGGCCAATAACATTGAAGTCAAACAGAGATGTGGGCAACCCAATGTTATGATTGAGACTTAGCCATTCCAGGTTCGTAAGTAAGTAGTAGGTAAGTAAGTAAAGTTTATTTATATAATGCCCCATTCCAGAGGCTCTGGGCACTGTACAGGTAGGTAAAATGATACACAACAATATTAAACATAAAACAGGATAAAACAATAAACAGCAATATAACCAAAATAAATAAACAAATTAAGCAAAATCAGCAGTATATAATTTTTTTTTAAATAAAGAAATACATAAACATAGGTTATGTATTACTCAGGAGAAAAGGAACTTATTACAAGGGGTGAGTTGGAATTATACATAAGGGAGTGTACGGTTGCTCTTTTGATGGTGGATAAACCAAGGCTGTGCATGGCTAAACCAGGTTATACATGGTCAGCTACCATGGTCATTCACGGTTTCTCCATAATTTTAACTGCAGTTATCCATGGATAACCACTGACGGTAAACGGAATAGACCATGGTGGATAACCATGGTCAATATAGTCTGAGAATTATTTGTATTGACCATGGTCATCCATAGTTATCCAGAGGTTTCCTACATTATAAAAATATCTTCTGCCAGGTATTTTCATTTTACAAAACCTTAACATTCTATACTGAATACATACTGTATACATAGGGCCGGATATTCAAACTGTGCCCAAAAAGTGCGCAATAACAGGAGCAAGCACAAGTCAATTGCGCATATATTCAAACATGGAGGAAGACAAATTGCGAACCAGCCAACGCCTGAATATCGCACAACCTGTGCTATAGCGCAACCAGGAAGGGAAGCTGAGCAGACGATACGCCATAGTGCAACAAAGGCAGCCCAGCTGAGCAGTCCAGAGGCGCCTATAGCGCAAGCAGAGAGACCCCAGCAGCAGAGCAATGGAACTGCACAACCAGGGAGGTAGGCAGGGCCCACCACCTATGCCACAGATGGACACAGGGACACACTGCAGAACTAACAATGTACCCCACACCCCAAGCACAGCATAACTGAGAGAGGGACAGAATATCCACCAGCCCATGGGGACAAGCAAACAAAGCACATCCGGGCCGGTTACATGGCACACCCACTGGCAAGCTGAGATCACACAAAGGGGGCGGACCACCCCAGTGTACATCAGCCCTCCCTGTGCACAGCACAATCCTGCACTGTGACCCCAAGACACCACCCATGAGCAGTGACCATCACTGCAGGAATCCCCACGCACCCCTGTCACACTGCAACCTCATGTACCACAGAACCATATAAGCCAGACCCACCATTAGCACTCCAGCAGTGGTGGCAGCACACAGCAATGCTGACTGAAAGCCACACCCACACCAGAGACACCACCCACACACACACACACACACACACACGCACACACACACATACCCATGACCATACCACCCCAGATGCCATGCACACCACTGCAACTGAGCACCTATAGCCAGCTGCAAATCAGAGACCACCACAGTATTCAGATCAAAATATATAATTGTAATAAACAAGAATAAGAAGAACAACAAATAGAACTATGAACATATATATTTAAAATCAGGGGTGGGGTATGGGTACAAATTAGGGGTGAGTTTGGGGCAGGGGTGAACAACCGGGAGGGAAGGTGGGTGTGGTGATGGGCAGCTACCGCCTGCCAGCCTGCCCTCCTGCCTCCTGGTGCTGGGCCGGGGCCTCCTCCTGCGCCTCACTCCATGACGCTGAAGGTCCAACAGGATGGTGAGGAATCAATGGCCACCTGTGTCAGCCGCTGCAGTGACCGGTCCCATGCTTCGCAGGATCTGAATACCTAGGACAAGGGATCAGAGTCAATGGCTGTGACTGTCCATATCCCTGAATCCCACCCATCATGCATGGCATACAGCCAAGTGCTCCGCTCCTGTGATGGACTGCACCCACCCACAGTGATTGTGCACAAGACATGCCCAACCAGGCAGCAACAGCCATGTGTACCACTGCACACACACACACACACACACACCGCCCATGTCCATCACAGCACAACTAAGGCTGTCCAGTGACATGGCTACGTGATGGGATGCTAGTGCCACAGCCATGTGCCCAGTGAAACATAGAAGCATAGAAACATAGACTTTGACAGCAGATAAGGACCGCTAGGCCCATCTAGTCTGCCCATTTCTACCTACAGGATAGGCCAAGATCCTAGTTAACCAACAGCCTATTTCTTCCTACCCCCACAAGAATTGCCTTATGTCTGTCCCATGCATTCTTGAATTCTCCCACAGTTTTAGACCCCACAACCTCCTCATGAAGGCTGTTCCATGCATCCACTACCTCTCTGTGAAATAATACTTCTCACATTGCCCCTGAACCGCCTCCTTCTATCTTTTAAATTGTGTCCCCTTGTTCTTGCAAGTCTCTTTTCTGAAAGATGCTACCCTCTTGGACTTTGTTGATTCCACTGAGGTACTTAAAAGCTTCTATCGTGTCCCCTCTCCCTTCTTTCCTCAAGGGTATACATATTAAGCTCCTTTAGTCTCTCCTCATACGGTTTCTCTTGCAGACCCTGCACCATTTTAGTTGCCCTCTTCTGGACTGCCTCTATCCTGTCTATGTCCTTGCAGAGATGGGGTCTCCAGAACTGGACAGATACTCAGATGGGGTCTCACCAACTGTCTGTACAGAGGGATAACAACTTCCTGTTTTCTGCTGGTGATGCCTCTCCTATACATCCCAGTATACCCCCAGCCCTCCCACTGCCTTTCTCACATTGCTTGCTAACTTAAGGTCATCTGATATGATTACCCCAGGTCCTTTCCTTTTTGTTGTTGTTACTACCTCCCCACCCATTGTGTATTCTTCCTGTTCTTGTTTCCCAGGTGCATTATTTTGCCCTTCTTGCATTGAATCCTAGCTGCCATATCTTCTGACCATTCTCCAACCTTGCCAAGTCCCTTTTCATCCTTGCCACGCCTCCGTGTATCAACCTGTTGCAGATCTTTGTGTCATCTGCAAAGGCATACTTTTCCTTCCAGTCCCTCTGCAAGGTCACTGATGAAGACATTAAAAGGACTGGACCCAATACTGAACCCTCACGGTACCCCACTAGTAACCCCTTTCTTCAGAGTGGACTCCATTTACAATTACCTTCTGTGTCCTGTTGTCCAGCCAATGTTTTACTCAGGCTACCACCCTGGGACCCACTCCCAGGCTGGTTAATTTGACTATTAATCTTTTGTGTGGGACTGTGTCAAATGCCTTGCTAAAGTCTAGGTAGGCTATGTCCACAGCCCTCCTGGTCTACTACTTTGGTCACCCAGTCAAAGAAATCTATTAGATTTGTCTGACATGATCTTCCGCCGAGAACCCATGCTGTCTTGGGTCCTGTGCTCCACTGGCCTCTAGGTACTCAACTATTCTTTCCTTCAGAAGTGACTCCATCACTTTCCCTACCACAGAGGTCAGACTGACAGGTCTGTAGTTTCCTGCCTCTGTCTTGGTCCCACTTTGTGAAGGGAATCACATCCGCCTTCCTCCAGTCCTCGGGTACCACCCCATCCTCCCATGATTTATTAAAAGAGTAGCCAGTGGTTTCACTAGTTCCTCCTTAATTCTTTTAGAATTCTGGGTGTATTCCATCAGGACCCATTGCTTTGTCCACCTTCAGTTTTTTTTTCTTGCAGAACCCTTTCTTCTGTGAAAGGACTGGGATCGACCCCCTATCAAGAGTGCTTCTGTTAATTGGATTAGGCAGTTTCCCCCTCCTCTTTTGTGAATACTGAGCAGAAATATTCATTCAGTATTCCTGCTTTTCACTGTCCCCTCTGCCCACCCACTCGCTCATTCTATTCAGCCTCACTATCCTCCCTTTCTCTTTCTACGCGCTGATGTACCTATAAAGGTTTTATCCTTCTTAACTGAGTTGGCCATCTTTTCCTCAGTTTGGGCCTTTGCTATTCTGACTTCCTCCTGCTTCCTTCTGCCTTAACTGGTACAGCTCTCTGTCCTGCTCCTTCTGTGTTTCCTTATACTTCCGGAATGCTATCTTTTCTTCCTGACTTTCACAGCCACCTCTTTGAGAACCATAGTGGCTTTTTTTTTCATTTTGATTTGTTTATTTGCTTCACACAAAGGCTTGTTGCCTCTGTGATGGCAGTTTTGATAATTCCCATTGTTGCTCCGACCTCCTTCTAGCCTGTTTGCTAGTGCTTTTCTGAGGCACTCTCCTATCTTGCCAAAGTCAGCCCTCCTAAGTCCAGTATCCTCACTTTTGTATGGCTTGACTCTGTAGCTGAGTTTAACGTGAACTACACTGTTTGATGGTCACTTGTCCCCAGATGGCAACCCACTTCTAGATCTGAGATCCTCTCACTGCCCCGTTTGAGAGTACGAGGTCTAAGATTGCTCCTCATGAGTGGGTTCCAAAACTAGCTGTCTATTGCCTGCCACCTGTAGAGCATCAAGAATGGCCCTGCTCTTGGATGTGGCTGCAGCAAATGTGCTCCAGTTAACATCTGGCATATTCAGGTCTCCATCAACAGTATCTCCTTCTCTGCCATTCTAAGAATGCCTCTATCATATCCTTGTCCATTTCTTCCCTGACATGGGGGTCTGTACACAACCCTGTGCGTAATTGTGGTGCCCTTTCCAGTCTCCAAGGTGACCCACAGTGCCTCCTCTCCTCCCTGTTTACTCTTTTGTTCAGTTGCTTTTATCCTTCCTTTACATAGAGGCTACTTCTCCCCTCTTCTCCCTGCCTGTCTCTCCTGTAGGTTATGTGCCCTGGTATGTTAATATCAGTCATGGTTCTCTGTGTACCATGTTTCTGTGACTGCTATTATATCCAGGCATCCCTCTTCCATTAAGGCCATCAGCTCAGGAGCTTGTTGCCCAGACTATGGGCATTGGTACTCATTACACTCCATTTCCTGATGGCCTTACTCCTTTGCCCCCATCCTTGTCCTTCTTGCCTTTGTCACTTTCTCCATTTACCCCTGCCCTTCTCTATCGACACCTTATGTTGGTGTTTGCTGCACTTACTACCATTATTACCACGCCAGTGGTCTGCTCCAGATCGGTGGCCACCTGCTGCCACACATGGGTGTGGGCCATGTGCAGGGTTCTCCCCAGTGACCCATGGCATGCATGGACCACCAGTGATGCACTCACAGACATGCAGTACCACTGGACAGTGATGACTGTCACTTGTTGCGTGCATGGTAGTGTTGTTCATGGATGGTGGCCATGCCCCCCACAGCATGCAATAGCATCCATGATGTAATGACACTCACCCTCATCAAGCCACTGCTGCTGCTGCTGTGGCCCAACACCTGCCACCTCTGCACCGCCATTCCTTGCCTCAGCCGGGCCCGCCTCCGCTCCTCCATGCCTGTGGAGACAAATGATGAGAAACACATCAATGAGATCCCAAAGCAGACAGCCCCTGCCCATTGAGTGTGCCTGCCCACACAGCCAGACCCATACATCACACACCTGCAAACACCATCACAGCAAACCATAGCCCAGCCCACCCCCATGCGCTGGTCACATTACACAGTGTCACCCATGCAGACAATACAGGTGCATAGACAGCACACCCACCTGGCCTAGACACAGTGCCCTCCTGGCATGTGACCTGAGGCGCCCAGCAGTTCCTGCTCCCTCCTGTGCAGGTCACTATACCGGTGCTTGCACTGCTCTGGTGTCCTCCGCCACCCAATGGCCTGCTCCAGATCGGTGGTCACCTGCTGCCACACATGGGTGCGGGCCATGTGCAGGGGTTCTCCCCAAACAGTGACCCATGGTGAGGCTCCACCACAGCCACCAGGTTGGCCACCTCAATGCACTCCACTGTGGAGCTCACGTACCATCCCTGCAGTTGTATAGCAGGCAATATGGCGCTCTGCAGCGCAGCAACCCCATGTGAAATTTGCACAATACAACTCCATCAGTCCCTATCGTGCTGTTCTAGCGCCGTCGGTCCACATCGGCGCTGTTACCCGAACAGCGCGATAGAGCCATAGACATGCCAGACTACAGTGCCAGGGGCAAAGGACAAGTGCAAGCACGAGTGGGTCTGGTAGTACGGGCACACGCGACAGTGCCATCGGACATCTACATGTCCAGCGATTGGTCACCTCGCCAGTGCCACAGTGGACTATTGTGCAGTTGTGCCACAGCACTATGTGGTGACCAGTGCTGTAGAGCCACTGGCACAATGGTGGCGTGTCCTGAATTGCTGATCACGACAGCACATCATCAGCATGGCAGATGCTCCGCGTAGCTACCTGGGCATGTGCAATGCGGTGTACTACGCAGTCACAGAAATGCGCCATTGGCTCAGCCGGCTCAACCGTGTTAGCAAAGCTCAACAGCGTGATATTCGGCCCGACATGTGCAAATCATCTGATCAGCCATTCAAAGAGGTGCAGTGGCGCGTTTGCATCTCATTAAGTTGCTCCACTCCTAATTTGCATGCATTACGCTTATAAATGTGCGACAGTGATCTGCGGTGGCCAGAGTCGGTTACTGCAGGTGAGAGGTGAGTTGCATGCTGTGTGATGTTCTGGGCAATGGTCATGGGATAATGCTGTATACTGCACAGTGACAGGTGTCCACTTCCACCCATACAGACCGACATGGCCGAGCAAGGACTGGGTGAGGAGGATGATGGTGGGCGAAGGAGGAGGCCCAGCTTCACAAAGTCCGAGACAGAGGCACTCTTCCAGGCCTACCTGGATGAGGAGCCACTACTTAGTGGACAGGCGGGCACCCTCAGGCCCGTGCTGCTGCATGGGAGGGGTAGCTCAGCATCAGTAACCTGCACGGAAGCCACCAGTGTCGTGCAGAAATGTAAGAAAAAGATTGGGACCGACAGGAGACGGGTGAAAGAGAAGGTGGCAGCCTTCAGGGCGGCATGCGCTGCCACAGGTGGGGCCAGCCAGAGGTGTGTGCAGCTGACCCAGGCGGAGGACTGTCTGGCTGCATCCATGCAGTGCAGTGCAATTGAGGAGTTCCAGGAGGTGGCTTCCAGACCGGTGGAAGCCCATCACTGCATGGTATGACATGGTGGTGGTGGGGGAGGTTGATCCCATGCACCAACATGTTCTCACTTTCTGTTACAGATTCTGTGCATCTGCAGGGGACAAATGGTGGTGGGACCATGCAGTGTGGACATCCAGCCAGAGCTGGAGGAGGGTCCATCCACCTCTGCTGCCAGCCGGCATGCATTGCACCAGTGTGCCCGCCTGGCTGCCATCTCTGATGTCGGTGAGTCAGGTGGGGGGTGCCCATCCTGTGTCACAGCAGTCTGGCATGCAAGCATGCCAGCATGCCTTTGACTGTGGTTGTTGTATGAACCTGCACCATTGATGATGCAAGGACCGCAATGGGCAGTGATGCGTGTGTGTCTCATAATGGACACACAGCAGACAGTACGTGCCCCTGGACCTAGCTGTGTTCCAATGTGTTGACCAGTGCGTCAGCACAGTCCCAGACTGTGCCTGTCGTCACCGGTGGGGCAGCACCAGTGGCTGTGCAGGTCTCTGGCGCTGTTGCAGACACAGCAGATGGGCGACTGGTCCCTGGAGCACAGCAGTTGGAGGGCAGCAGCAGCAGCAGTCACCCACCAGGTCTGGGGGTACAGGGTTCAGCAGTGGCACATGCACACTGCCTGTTGACTGCCCATGCCTGGTCCTGGTGAGCAAGCGCCCACCCTCAAGGGGTGTTGAGCATCAGGACCTTCCATACCCTGGGGGACAGATTGCTGATGTGGCAGACAACCCATTTGATGAGCACACACCTGCCTGCTGTGGGCATCAGTACAGGAGCAGATGCGGGTTGCAATGTCCCGTGGAGGCACTGTGCATGGCTGTGGAGCGGCACAGCAGGGACAATGCAATGATCCTTGCAGAGATGGTCCAAATGCAGATGGATGTGACCACCGCCATTGACAGGCTGACCTAGCATTGGTCGCTGTCGTGCGCAGACCGTACACAGTCAGGTGCCCCTGTACCACACACCCCACACAGTACGCTCCACTTCCCATTCTCAGCGTCGTGGTGACACCCAGCCTGTTGACGCTGGGTTCTACTGTGGGCATCCCGAGCACACCTGGTGCAGGTATGCTTCAGCATGCTGCAGACCCCCAGCGGACAAGGTCACGCTCACGCAGTGGGACCCCTGGTGGTACATCGGTGCCACCCCATTGGACCATGCTCAGCCTGCCAGTGCTGCTGGGTCGTGTGGGGCCGCCCACGCATCGAGGTGGCCATGGCACAGTGCCACCTGACTGATCTGTCTCCAGTCCCGGGCCCTGTCTGGTGCTGCCCTGTGTGCAATGTGTGTCATGGTGGGCAATGCACTGGTGGGTGCCCTGCCAACACGCCGACACCACGGACCACCTGCACACCCACCCAACTGCTGTCCACAGGTGCGTGTGCATGATGATGCCTGCATTGTACTGTACACCAAGGTGCAAGGGTGCCCAGCATCTGGCACACGACTTTGGACAGTACAGGTGGTGGGGGTAGTCTGTGGATCTGTGTGTTTCACATGTCTGTTCCTGCTCTGCTGTGCACCTGCCCATGTACGCTTTGTGCCTGTGTGTGTGTGTGTGTGTGTGTCCATATAGCATGTAACTATTCACCCCTCCTGATGGTGTGTTTGTGCGCCTGGACCCTTCCACTCCTTGCCGTCATGCACCCCTGGTGTGTTACCCGTGTGCCTGTGGGTTGCGCCTAGACAGTGTTGGCTGCACATGGCCCCATGACTTACCTGTGTCATGCAAAATGCCCTCCATGATGGTGTCCCGGTGCAGCTGGGCCTGCCGGATCAGTCGAGGGTCCCTCCGTCCCATGGGGGTCTGCTCATCCCCATCATCACCAGCCGCCACCGGTGTCCCCATCGCTGTCCCCTCCTCAACCTGTACGGCTATCCCACAGTCTTTGGCCATGTTGTGCAGGATACAACAGGCCAGGAATATCCCACAGGCCTTTGAGGGGCTGCACTGTGAGCTCCACCGAGGTGTCTAGGCATCAGAAGCATGCCTTAAGCATCCCATACACCCACTCGATGATGTTGCATGTGGTGGCATGTGCCTCATTATAGTGTTGCTGCGATGGGGTCGTGGGGCACCAGTAGGGTGTGAGCAGCCGGGGACGGAGTGGGTATCCACTGTCACCTGTGTGGAGATAGTGGAGATAAGTATCATATTCAGGTCCATATTGCCCATAGCCCTGTGTGCCACTACCATGGCACCTGTGGCTTTCCACCCTTGCCCCAACTTTGCCACTCCTACATGCATACTCACCCACTAGATGTCCTTCGGGATGTCCCACTCTCGAATCAATGGCACAGTGCAGATTGGTACCATATGAAGGCATCATGTGCTCCACCAGGGTGTGTGGCACAGACATTGATGATCGCCCACTGGCATCACACCACCTGGCAGTTGACACTGGTGAAACCCTTCCGGTTTGGTGTCACGGCCCCATTGGGGCCAGGTGGCGTGTGAATAGCCACATGGGTGCAGTCTATTGCCCCTAGCACACCAGGCATCGTGCTGCCCTGTGGAACTCCTGCATGTTTGCTGTCGCTCTGCTGCGTTGCTGGGAAATGGATGTACTCCACAGCATGTGGCAGCAGTGCGCTGAGGAATTGGATGAGGATGCGTGATGTGGTCAACTGTGTTATGCCTGTGGTGTCCCTATTTGGCCTCTGAAAGGTACCCGTGGTGAGCAGGCACATGCAGGCTGTTACCTTTGTCTCACTGACAGAGCGTGACTCTGTGTGAGGGTGCCTGCATCACATCACTGCACAGCTCACAGAGCCGCCTCAGTATTGCCCTGTTCAGGTGGTACTGGCTCACAATCTCAACATCCGTACAGCTCAAAGCTGATGCGGGCATGGTACTGCCTGTTGAGGCATACCACCGACAGGCCCTTCCACGGCCACGCCCCTGCAGCATGCCTTCTCACCCCTCATTACAGCTTCCATGTGGAAGCTGGCACTGTCCATGTCCCTGGCTTGTGTTCCCTCTGGCTGTTGTTGCCTGTAGCCCCGCTGTCCTGGCTGCTACCTCCACTGCACCAGGTACACCTATTGGCCTCTGCAGTCTGTGGCCCCACACCCTTCCTTGCCCCTATTTTGTCCTCAGATCTCCTGGCCTGCCCTCTTTGTCCCTCTTGCCTTGTCTCTCTCCCTGCCTCATGTGGCTTCCTGTAGCATTCTTGTGCCTCTTCCTTGAGCCTTTTATTTTGGCTCATTTCGCTGTGGCGAACCTTCCGGCTGATCAGCTGTTGCACTTTGCGCAAGCCTTCTAAATATTGCATTGTGCTCTTTATGCATGGTTCCACCCCCTTGATTCTTGCATGCCTTCATTTGCATTAGCGCTGTTGCTCAGCATGTTTTCGGTAGTGCAACTGCCTCCCGCTGAATATCACAGAATGGCGATTGGACTTGCGCTGGTAAACCCTCATTAGCGATAGCACAACCCTTTGAATATCCAGCCCATATAATTTTGAAATGACTTTTAATATCCTTATGTAAACATTATTTTGTTCTCACAAATGACAAACAAGTTGCCCTGATTTTTATATTAAAGTATCAAATTTTGCTTTCTAATATGAAAATAAATTGTGCAAATGTGGTTGCTATCCCATGCTGTTATGGACATGGGCAAACCATGGTCAAACATGAATGAACACTGGTTGACCAAGTTTGGTCATGATGTGTCCAGAACATTTTGAAAATATATTGAGAAAGACTGTGACACATGAAGATCATGCTTGAAGAATTCTATAGCAACTGTAACCAAGAAGAGTAACCAAATGGAAGAACAACAATTTATTAACCTGTGAGCCCAGGCTGGGTCCATTTAAAGAAAAATTCACCAATACCTCACCAATTGGAGCTGCTGTGATTGCTGTCCAACCTGAGCAGCTGTGACTGCCAACCTTGTTTCTCTCTTTTGCTTACCCTCCTCCTGCCCACATCACCCCTTGCCCTCCAGCCCCTCCCCAGTGAGCCCTAGCTTATCCCATGCCTAATCTCCTCCTTGGATGCATCCTCTTATTTCCTATATGTTGCACTTATTTCTACCCTACATCTCTCCCCTTCCCAGTCCTCCCCATACCGTCACAATGAAGTGTTATTCTGCTTATTCTCACATTGTTTGTAACCTTATTTTCACCTGTGTTGTTAACTGTTTTATTTTTCACAGCATTTATATTTTTAGTACGATCCCATTTTTGAAATTTGTGTTCTGTTGTCTGTTTGTTATTGAAATGTATGTAATATGTTAGTTTCTACTGACATGGAACTTTGTAAATGAGCTTCCAGCTCAAAGGTGTACTCCTAGATCTCAATAAAAATAATTAAGAAAATAAATAAAATGTATTAATATGATCTATTGATAAATTATAGGTTTTAGGGATACAGCTTCAGCTTGACTATAATTTGAGAAACTGTATTTAATTAAAAACAAACACAAATATGATGGGTAGCTGTCAGTAGCAGCTACAGTATGATAAGAGATAACATAATTTAGTTTGAAAATTAAACTGATCTTGTCAAGGCTTTGTAAGGATAATGATTAGCTGAAATATGTGAGGGCATAAACTTTAAGAGAGACTACCAAGAAATTAAATAAATCAAGTGAGTTGTATCTTTCAGTCTGATCTTTATACTTGGGATTGATACCTAAATGAGGCTAACTGACAACTGGAAATATTTTACGCAATGCCACAGAAGTATCTATACCGTAAGTAATTTAAATGATGGAACTACTAATGTGATAGAAACAATGTTTACATGTTAATCAGGATACAATCCATGAAACATTGTTAAACAAGAAACTAAGAATACATTTGGTTAATGTCATAATTAAAACCAAATTATGAAAATCATTATCATGCATGGACCTTAAAATCATTGCTACTGTACATCATAAACTAACTGAAATCATTTAAAACATTTTAATTTATCAGAATTGTTTTCTTTTATTTCCCAAACAAAAATGGATTTGGTTTTCCAACTAGTCTCTCTTGATTGTATGTTTTTCTCTGGCATTTGTGCATGTGCTCAGCCATGCACAGTCTTTTCCAGGAATCCTGGACAAACTGTGAATTGAGTTATCATGGAAAATGATGAGTGACAGAGAAGGGATGACTTACTGTGTTGATTTATGAAACATGGACACACAGAGAATGAGGGCAAGCCACAGATGTCAAGGATGTAGAGGCAAGCAATGGCATGGAAACAGTGTGGGTGCAGCTAGGCACAGCTTGGGGAGGAACATCAGGATAGGAGTGGTACCATATAGAGACTACTGTCTCAGAAGGAGGAAACTGATAAGGCACTGGGGAATGAGATCAGGAAGGCATTAGAGCAGGAGGTTAGGTGCTGCTAATGGAGATTACTACTTGCCAGATGTGGACTTAAATTTTCCTGGAGACAGCAAGTAACATAAAATAACACTTGTTGCTAGAGGCATTCAAGAAGCATTTCTGATGCAAAAGCTTAGAAGCCTACTGACACAAATGTACTCTGCAGGTCAAGTCCTCTGCTCCCACAGTGCCAACCTCGAGGACAATAGTGTTAACAGTGGACAGACAGGTATTTCTCCTGTCTGTTTTGGGTCTGAATCATCTATTAGCCTTGAGTCTTGGGGGTCAAAATGTGAACCTTATGCTAGCATATCCAGTTAACAGGCTGGATATATTCTCTCTGGGGAAATGCAATATAAAATTTCTCCCAGTGGCACCCAGCCAGGTTCCCAAAATGTACCCTTATGACTCAATATGAGACCTAGGTATATTTTACCTTTTCAAGATTAGTAACATATCAAACCATTAACAGCTGTCAGATTTTAACACAGGTTCAGCATTCACATGCAAAAGAACTGAGAAAAAAGCACAGGCAGTATTTTAAAGAACATATTGTTTACTAAAAAGTGTAAAACAGGTAAAATCAAACACAGAACAATTATATCAATAACTTACAGTCACATAAAAAATTGGAAGTTACAAAACACAATTATGCCTACCACAAACTTACGTTCTTGCCTAGCTAGATGTCACCATTAAGTGACTTCTTAAGTCTAGAGAACTGTCTCTCTCTGAGTCCAGAATAACATGCAGTGTTTTCCCCAGATGCATGTTCATTTCAAACTCCATCACCCCACCCCTTTTGGTGAGGTCACAGTTAGATCCTCCTAGCTTTAACTTCTTAACGTAATTATCCACAAGGATGTATGCTATTAATGTGAAAATTAGCAACTAGCCAAATATGACAGTCTTTGATCAAAACATCCACTTTGATATTTCACAATCCCACAATCATGTCAGTAGTTCTTGGCTAGGTGAGAAAACAATAAAGGATCAGCCAGATGGCTTACCTTCCTGCTAGGGTCATAAAATTCATTTTGGTTTCAACTTCAAAAGCAGCAGCAGGTTATAAGGGGTAATAAACTGTCTCTCTGAAGGAAGGCTTTTAATTAGGAGTTTCCTTGGTCAATTTAACATCCTGCAGCTTTCTCACACTGACACTTTGGAGGTCAAAGGTCACTTATCACTGCTAGACTGTTTTCTGGCCTAAGCAGACCTTCACATAGAATATATTTAGCTTACAAATATTATACAATAATAATATTAGAGGGTTTATCATGTTACACCTACAAAAGAAGTCACCATGCTTAAATTGGTCCTTACAAATAAAGACAGTATAAGGAAGGTAGCAGTTGAGGATACACTGGGATCCAAAGATCATCAGACTGTGTGTATTGACATCAAGCTAAAGCCAAACAGAGCACATACCCAGACACATTTTTGGGTTTCAGAAGGACAGATTATGGAGAACGCAAGAAGTGCTGAGGGAGGAACTAGAGGTGGTGGGGCGAGCAGTGGGGTGGATAGCAAGTGAGATTTCATTAAAACAGAGTTTTATAGGTTGCAAGTCTCTGGGTAAGTGTGGTAGGTAAGGAAATGAGAAAGAAACTACAGTAGCATACAACAAAGTGGAAAAAGCTGTGAAGGAGAACAGGAAGGTTTTCTATAAGTAATATAAGATCAGCCAAGTGTAGGAAGACAGAGAAGATTATCTCAACACAGAGTAAGGGATCTTAGCTTAAAAACTATTGCTAGTGTCCATAACCATTTCTCAAGATTCGAGAAGATCTGGAGTAAATTACAGACTCTCTATCCTATATAGCTGGTTGCACCCTTTCTAGATTGGTGCCCTATCTTCAGTGTATTATATTGATACTGTGGAGGAGGGAGGGGGGTTAGTGTATGGTTGTTTATTTTGTCTGTGCTATGTTAAGTTTTGTTTTATGTTACTATGTGTGTAAAATGGACCACCTTGTGGCTGAAGTTGGAACATTAATAAAGCTTTTGAATTTCAAACACAGAGTAAGGAGACCAGTAAGATAGTGAGGAGGACATAAATGAATACTGAGTTGAGGACAGTGAAGGGAGTAAAGAAGGGGATAAAGTGTACTTCCAATACATATGGGAGTACTACAAATCAAAAACTGGATAGTCTAACTAAGTAAACAAGAGGGTGGGAGGAAGAAGACAAAAGAAAGGTGGAAATACTGAACTAGTGTTTTTGCTCTGTATTCCTGATGGAACACTGCCTGAATGTGTCATCATTGCCAGGAAGAAAAGGGGAATCAAGGGGATCCAATTACAGAGGGCAGGTACTGACAGGAATAAATCACTAAAGACAGATAAATCAATGAGCCTAGATAGGCTACGTCCAGGGCACTGGCAGAAATAGTGCCTGTTCTGGCCACAACACTGGTAGAGCTCTGTATTTGCTCCTTGAAACAGATATTATACAGAAGGACTAGAAAACAGCAGATGTGGTACCTGCATAAGAGTGGAAGAAGGATGAACTAAGTAAGTAATAAGCACAACAGGGTGTACATTATAGGATTTTAATGCATGCCCAAGGGTGTAGTACAGCACAAGTTTGACGGCTGAGTGTCCTTATGGCCCTGGGAAGCACATTAAAATCCCATGATGCACACCCTGAGAGGCTAATTATACTGATAAAATGACTCTAAGTAGGTTTTTTGGGAGGAAAATGGGTTTACCGTTAGAACACCGACTGAATTTTGTTGCTGCAATTAGGTTTGCCACAACAAGGGCAATGATGACAGGGGTGATCTTGATTTTAGATCACCATCAGTCATACGCCTTTGTGCTCACATATTCTGACCCTCCAAGGCATGCCCACCCTGGAGGAGGTTATATTTAATTGTAGGGGTGTGGGAGGCAAAAGTCCCTTGCATTGGGGGGTGTGGGGGCCAAAGGCCCTCCTCAAGCCGACTGTTCCTGGGAGGTGCTTGGCACTGTAACTCCTGGGAGACATAAAGCCCTGAGAGTGTAATGCTTGAAGCATATTGCCCGCACTGTAACTGGCATCGGCAACATGTTTTTCGCACTGACATGGGTGAACCAGGAAAATGAGATTCAGCACCTGACTATGGGTTTACAGGGATTTATTGCACCGTCAGGTGGCGTCTAGCAAATATTTTCTTGCCATTTTATAGGGAACTGTAAACCACTGTTGTCTGTAGTAGGGAAGCTACTAGAGGCCATAATAAAAGAGTGGCTGGTGGAGCTCCTGAACGAAATGGTCTTCAGGACACTAGTGCTTGTTTATGGAAGAGGTCATGTCAGACAAGCCTGGCTGATTTCTTTATTTTGGGTGACAAATGTTTAGACAAGAGTCAGGTAGTTGATGGACTGTACCTGGATGTCAGTAAACCCATGGGTTCCATCGCACATGGATGGCTGGTCAAAACACTGTGAACTTGGGGTAGGAAATAGGATTATAAGTCAGAAAGGAATTTACTGAGTGACAGAACTCAGGGGAACTCAATAAAGCTGACAGGAAGCAGATATAACAATTATGTCAGGAAATATTTTTACATAGAAAGAGTGTAGATAGGTAAAACAAACTGCTGGGGAAGTTGTTTGTGTTAAATCACTGAGGACTAAAACATAAGGGACAGACATATAGGACTGATAACGGTAGTAGGAGGAGCAGAGGGGAATGAAAGAGTGAATGGCTACCAGGGCCACAACATACAACCTTAAGTAGGGCTGGGCAGACTGGATGGACCGTGGAACCGTTCTCTACTCTCAGCTTCTATGTTCTCTGTTTCAAACTGTTGTGCTATATCTGTAATTTGTCAAGTTTTATTACTAGGGAAAATAGATTAGTGTTTAATAATGTTGGTAGCACTTTTTCCTGTTCTTACTACATCTCACTGAGAACACATGCAGCACATACGTAAAACAGTTTGTAGTAATGACATAAACTGATATATAAACATTACGTTACTCATCTGGTTTTATCTTGGGGCATTGACTGATCTGCTCAAAAGTAAGGATGAAAAACCCAATGCTAATTATCACAAGAGAAAATAACAAGCTAAGTTGTAACAGAATGTTTAGATCCCCTAAACCTTGCCTGCAAACTTGAGGATTAACAGGGCCATACTTTTCCTCTGATCCAGAAGGTAGGCTAATTCTGCTCCACACAAACTTATAGCTGCCCTTTGAATGCCTCATTTTTTTAGCATACTTAACCTCCAGCAGCCCAGGCCTGTGAGCCTAACTATTCTCCTGATTTTGAATTTTTACGAACAGTGCAGTGGTCTACTGCCATGACTCTGGGGCCCTATAGTGTGCATGGTCTTGTCACAAGCAGCTATTGTGTTATCTAGGGAGAAATGGGTACCAAAATCATAAATGGCTTCAGACATGGCTAGGACAGAGTTATGGGGATACTAGCTACTCGGCAGGAAGTGTGTGTTGGGGTGGAACATGGATAACAACAGGGAGAGCAGTGTAAGCAAAGATCCCACAGAAACAATAGATCCTGTGATATGACAGGGTAATAGGGTCAGACTGATGGAGCATCTGTCTGTTTCTTCCTTCATCATCTATGTTTGTAAGCTTCTATCTGTGCAGGAAGTGTGCTAATGCTGATCAATACTGGCAAACCTTTTGCATGAATTGTGCAAATGCTTTATGTTAACAGGCATTTAATTTATTTATTTGAAAATTGTTAACCAGGAGAGGCACACTGAGCCAAGGCTCATTTACAGGTGCGACCTGGAGGAAGGCAACTGGAAATATAATAATGAAAATACAGATAGTGTAAAATGTTAAAGATCGAACAACATAAAGTACAGAGTACAGCTTAGACATAGTACAAATCCACATAAAATAAATGGGACTAAAAGTAAACCAATACATAAAAGGAAAGAAGTAGTCTACTACTGGCTTATGTAGAACCCACAAGCAGTGATGAAAATGAATGAACGCAGGAACTCTGTTCCTGTACTTTGCAGCAGGAACGGAGTTCCTGTACTCTTCTCACTGACACTGGAACTGAAATTCTTAAACCAACAACATAATGACAGTTTCTGGCCATGTGATCTAAAATCAGGGTTTCCATAACAACATTTGACTTGTACAACAGTGCAATTTTGCTAGAAATACTTCAATATCTTTAATTGAATCTACTAGTGTCTAAACAGATAGACATGTCTTCACAAATCTATCCTTCAGATTAAAGATCTTCATTCTGCATTTCATGTTGACAGTGCCTGAGTTCCTGTACTTCTTGTCTACCACTTGCACCACTGCCCACAAGCATGCCCAACAACAGGAATGGAAGGGGTTCCAACAGGAAAGGATCAGGGAGGGAATGACAAGAGCAAGTGGAACAGGAAGGAGTTTTAGCTGGTGCCTAAAAAGAGAGAGGACAGGGGAGAGATGCAGAGAGGAGGGAACAGATTCCAGAAGGAGGGACAGTGATAGGACATCGCTAACTGCCCAGCAGAGCAATGAGTGTGGGAAAGAGAGAAGGCATTAGCACCCCTAGAGTGGAGGAAGTATGGCACAGGGAATGAGAAAAGTAATGAGGACAGGTAGGAGGGCAGGATCCCAAACCAGAACCTGGAGATGAAGGAGGCACAGTGGAACTGTCAATGTAAGGGGTAGGAAAGATGGATAGGAAGGAGTAGAGTGAACAGTGTTGAGTACAAGGAAGGAGGTTAGTAGCAAAGCCACAAAAGGCATTGCAAAGGGTGTCCAGTCTGGCAAGGAAAGAGGAGGAAGCAGTACTGTAGACCACATTTGCATGCCAAAACTGGGAGCACCATTTTATTAGCAAGCTCACAGAAGACCTGAGGAAACAAGCAGTCTTTGTTGCAGTACAGGCACCAAGTTTAGGGTGAAGATTGGCGGATAGCATAAATGTTGATAGAGAAGATAGGCTTACTATCAAGTCACACACCAAGATACTTGCAGGTAGAAACTACTTCAAGGGAGGACTCATCTAGGTGGAGAATACAGGAAGAGAGGAGCCTAGCCAATTTCTGGCTGGTGCCAAAGGTCATGGATACTGTTGGTTGTAGTGGAACCAGTGCAGGACATTGTGGAAGCCTTGCTGAAGCAAGCCATTCACCTCTACAGTCAATGGGAAAGAGATGAAGATGACTGTGTCCTCTACATACATATGAATATGTGAATTAACACAGATAGAAGGGAGATCATTCAGGAAAACATAAGAGGATGGGACTCAGGATGGAGCCCTGTGGTACCCAAGCCTGGATATGTAGGGAAGTGACAGGACGCCTCCTACTTGTACCGATTGATGAGGTAGGAATAGGACCATTTAATGTCTTGGTATATTATTTAATTATGCCATGACATTTGGAAATCATGACTTAATGTCATGACATTTCCTGATATATTTTAGTATATATTCATGATCTGCAAGATATTAACAAATGTGCCATTTTGACTTGCAAGCCCAATTGTTTTATAATTAATTCATTATGGCTAATTCCATTCATTTCTTTAGATATTTCTAAAATATATCTGTAGGTATTTATGGAGAACTCAGCTTGTATGGACCAGCACAGTGCCTAGCTAATTCCCAGACTTTGGCCCAAGATCAGCTGAGTTGGTGTGTGATGTGGGCTAGTGAAACAGAAATACTGTTTAAAAAGTTTCAAGTCCAGCTGTCTTCAAGACGCTCACTTCACAGCTCAAAATGCATTTCCTTGTTCCATTGTTAGGAAAAGTACCGAGCAGGAGTTTAATGTTTAACTAGTAAAAGAATCATTAACTTTGAGAGGCAGAAACACTGTGAGGTTATTCAGTTTCAAATGTGTGTTGTCACTCCCTTTGGGGACAAAGCTGAAAATAATTGTACATTCTTTCTGCCAGGCAAAGTGCAGTATGTTAAAAGGCAGGGCCTAGTAAAATGTGCAAGCAAGCAAGGTTTTATTTCTTAAATGCCCTTTCCTGAATCTCAGGGCACTGTACAAAATGCAGGCAGATGAGAAAACTATAGTTAGCGAAATATAAAACATCAGCAATAAATAAGCAACAAGTGAAAGGGCACTGTGCAAAGCCCAGAAAGATTTTATAAAAGGTGTGCCTTCAGACCCTGTTTGAAAACTTCCACCAAGGGGACCGCTCTCAAAGATCTAAGGAGAGAGTTCACAGGACTCATGCCATCACCTGAAAGGCACAATCACCTGATGTTTTAGCCAGGCCCTGGGAACCACTAGGAAGACCTCCTCAGGGGAGTGGAGAGAGCACAGGGAGCAGGCAGGAGTCAGGAGGTCTCTTAGACAGCCAAGGCCCGAACCATATATGGCCTTTAGGTGAGTAAATCCACCTTGAAGGAGATCCTTCACCTAACTGACAGCCAGTGCTGGCCACGCAGAACTGAGGTCACGTAACAGGACCTTGACAGGCCCGCAACAACCTGGCTACTGTGACCACATTCTGCAACAGCTGCAGGTGGCATAGGACACCTCCACTGACCCCGAGTTATAGAGCATTGCTGTAGTCAAGTCTGGACATCATGAAAGCATGCACTAGGGATGGTAGGTCACCTGGAAGGATTAAGGCTTTAATCCAGGTGATATTCCTAAAATGGTAGAAAGAATCCAGGACAACAGATGACACCTGAGCCTCAAGTGTCAATCTGCTGTCTAGGATCACGCACAGATTTTTCACCTTCATGTACGCCAAAAGAAGAACCAAAAGTCAAAAGGTGTTTCTCACTTCCAAGCAAACAACTGAAGTTCTTGACCTGAGTCCTTGATCTCCGTCAGGGCTTGAGGAGAACACAAACTATCTTTTCAGATGTGCAAGGCCTTTGGGGAGAGAAAGGAGCTTTTGTTTTCACTGACTACCCACTTGTAGCACATGCGGTGGGAGTCATGCAGCAAAAGTCTCCTTATTTCCAAATATGTAGTCCTCGCTTGAAGCTAAAGGAATAAAGATAGGACATTACTTGCAGTTGAATCTGACTAACTTAATATGTGATGCAACCCACACACTGCAACTTCTGCCCTATATTTTTGTTCCATTAAACATTCGCTTTCATTGTCTGTAGTTTTTCTTGTTTGCTTATTTATTGTCCCATGGCTTTCTTGATGCTTTTGGATATTAATTTCATACTGTATAGGCAGCATACCCCTTACTTATTTTAGTTTGTAGTCTTATGACCTTGGGGCATGACCCATCAGATCTCAGAAGCTAAGCAAGGTCAGGCCTGGTCAGTAGTCAGATAGAAGGCCTTTAATGACAACCGAAAGTGCTGCAGGAAGTGGTGTTGATGGCTTTGCAGAGGGCACTCTCTCCTTGGTTATGAGCAATCATACCAATGCCCCAGTATGGTGGTATCGGGACACTGTACTGTCAGAGGTGCCAGCTTTGGATGAGATGTTAAACCAAGGTCCTGTCTGCTGTTCCAGTGGTAGTTCAGCTGGGATTAAAGACCCTGTGGCACTTCTCAAAAGGTGTAAGAGAATTTTCCAGGGTCCTGGCCAAGTTTACCCCATTTGCTAAAACTTTGAAATCCACCATGAGCTGAATCTGATTCAGTATCAGACAGTATTTCCTATAAACCTCTCCCAGACGAGGATGAAAATGGTAAAATATTTCCTAGTCTTCTTTCTCCAGTCAACAAAGACAAGTGCAAATATACTACTGCCTAGAAAGCCTGGTCCCTGAGTATGGCTAATGTCTTTGATGCTTATCTTCTAAAAGCCTAGCACTGTAGTGGTTAGCAATGTGATAGTCACTCCATGGGAGATGGGCCATGGGAAGCATCTGCAAAGAGTCTGGGACAGCTGCAATGAATAGCTACATTGGTGAGGAAGGTAGCAGCACCCTTGTTGTAAAAGCCATGGGACAAAAAAAAAGAAAAATTACAGACAATGAAAATGAATGTACAGTGGCCCACCAGGATGAAGCACAGTGTCACAGGTTTACTGTAAAGGGATTAACTGCCATTGAAACTGCATGGTTTGCTGCAGCAACTCTACTGCAGAATTCTGCAGCGCCTTTACTTCATCCTGGTGGGCTTCACTGTATAATGGAACAAAATATAGAGCAGGTGTGTGGGTTACATGATATATTAAGTTAGTCAGATTCAATTGCAAGTAATTGTTGACCCTGGGTCGTGCCTGAAAATAGTCAACTTTGGCTAGCGCATCTAACCCAGTTAACAAAAACGAAATAAATAATTACCTATCTTCATTCCTTTAGCTTCAAGAGAGACTAAATATGTGGAAAAATGTATACAAGACTATTACATTTTATTAGCATGCAGATTTTGATAATATTGAGACATGGTTTGAGAGCTTCTGCCATTGAGTTCCCTCACGGGGTGAAAAATGCTTCATCTCATTTTCCTTAATTCTATCCCTGTTAAGCATCCTGTATTACCTTCTGGTTCTACTGCCCTGAACAAGATGAATAAGTTTAACTTACGCAGTGAAATGCTATTTTTTTCCCCAAATTGTTAACCAGAGAGACACACTAAGTTGAAAGCTTGTTTACAGGTGCCACCTGGGAGCACAGGGAAGTTAAGTGATTTGCTCTAGGTCACACAGTATGCAAGTGGAGGCTGTGGGATTCAAACCCAGGTCCAGATTTGCAGCTCAGAGCCTTAAACCACTGTGCTATACTGCCTACCAGTTCCAGGAGGAACAAAGGGTGCACTATAATAAATCTATGTGTAACGCCTGAAGAAGTTGAAAGTTACTAACAATGATAAATGTAAATAAGTCAATGGGTCAAATGGAATGAATTAGACCCGGAGCAGTCATCAGCAGTTGAAATAGTCAGTTGTAATTCAATGGAGTTGCAATCCATTGCAATTGCATTGGATTGTAGTCATAAAATAGTGGAGAAGAAGTCCACTACAGTTGATGACCTGCGACCCATCTAGCATGCCTAGGTAGGAGTGGAGACTTTCAGAAGAGGATGCATCTGTGTTGGTGTGTGGGCAATGGAGCAAGCAGCATTTTCTGCAGGGATGAAGTTTGGTGGTTCTGCCTTTAATTTAAAAATAAGTTAACTATGTCCACAGCCCTGACGTGTCTGGTGACTGGAGAGAGATTAGTGTGTGGCTGTTGAGGTCCAAGTCAGTCCTCCAGCAAAGCCAGGCAGCAATTGTTTGAAGGCAGCAAGTCAGCGGTCTGGTCATGGTTGGGATCAGCCCATGACCCCATCGGACGGGCCCATCAGGCAACTCTTACCAGTCTCGGTCAGGTCTTCAGAGTCGGCAAGGAGGAGGCATGGTAGGTGTACTAGTTCCACTGCTGAGTACTGGAGTGGGGACGTGAGTCTTGGCTGGGGACTGACTGTGTTGGTTGGGAGGATGGAGCACACAGTTAAAATAAATACCGGCACCATCAATGAGAAGAGCAGCAGAGGCAGCCTGAACCATGGAGCCACCCAACGCCACTGACCTAATCATCACCCAACACCTGACCGATTGGCAACAGGCTACTACAGTGAGCAAGGTACTATATGGGATGTGTATGTAAGGCCGCTAGGGTTGGGCAGTGGGCAGTAGGAAGGAGGAGGATGGTCTCTTGCAGACTACTCAGTCTGTCTGTGTGTCTGTTGTGTGCTAGGTTGGCTTGTCTGGCTGGTTGAAGGCTTGGGCTGTGGGGCCTGGAAGGCCGAACTTGAAAAGCCAAGGTGATCGATCATTATCATCAGTCTACTGCTGGTAGCCTGGCTGGGGTCTCTGACTCTGGTGGCATTGTGAGTAAGTCAGATTCCCCATGAGGTCGTGGAGCAGGCCAAGCACAGGGGTCAGTTAGTGAGTTCCCAGACCCATATGAGGCCGGAGCGTGGAGCATGGTTGGTCGGGTCCAATGGACAAAATGTTTGTTGTTTGCCACTGTAGAAATTGGATAGACTAAATATTAAAGTCCTCATGGCAAGATGAATAAAATTTTACAAAACACATTTGAGTGTATGCTAAAAGCAAAACAAGTTCAGAAACTGTGGCAGAAAATTTTTTAATATGCATGAGTTTTTGGGCTTTAAATTTAAACTATGTAAACATCTAACTGCTGGTATACCATACAGGAAGTATTTCTAGGGTCCTCCTTAAACTGTTTTAGTCTCGCAAATTTATGACTACTAGTAAAATAACATATATTGATGGTTAGCTCTGTTTGCAAAGGGTACCTTCTAGCTTCTGTGGGGTGTTTAAGGCCCTACCTATACTGTATTTTAGACTTACAGTTCTTTTTCTAAGTAACTGGTGTAACCCCCAACAAATGGGGTTTCCAAAATCTTTCTTGGTGTGCCTTAATGTCAACTGCCAGGCTAGTGTCCTGTGTCCTAACAGTTTAAATTCTATTGCAAGTGAGTGCCTTTATAGCCTCTGTGTCCTGTCTGTTCAAGAGCTGCCACTATCACAGTGTATAGTTAATCTGGGTGGGGCTGAGTGTTTCTATGCTCGAGGCTCGCTTAGGCTGCCAGATAATTGCTCCATTCTGCCATCGCTAATTGGGCAGTGGGAGCTCTGTTAGAAGTTGTACTTATTTGCTGAATACCTATTCTAATAGTAATGATAACGAAGTTTGTCTAACCTGTCTTCTTTGCAGCATGGACTTTTCTGTTAATCACCACCATCTTGGTTCTGGACTGCCTAGTTTGGACCAATCAGTACTTTTGGGACCCTAAAATTGAGTCTGTCCCCAGGGGTCTTGTAGAGTGAATTTCTGTAGGAATTGTAGTTTTTCCACTTTGGTACCTAAATGGACCTGGAGGGGAATCTTGCTGTGACAGACAGATGAATCAACGAATCGAACCTTTTGGATGAGAGGAAAGTCCCAGGCTGCCTGTTGCAGTGAGCCAGTCTGAGTTGAAAGTTGAGAGAGTGAACAGCTCAAGATATTCGAGCAGCTGCCTTGTATAGTCGCTGGGAAACTGGTGGAAAGGCTGTGTTTGGCCTGTCTGCCTCATCATCCTCGTGAGGGAATTCCTTCAGTCTGAATAGTAATCGGACTTTATCCTAACCAGTTTGTGACAAGAATTACCTAATTGTGACTAACTTATTGCCTGAATAGGACAGAAGATTTGCTCCATGCAGTCGGCCTGTCAGGAACTCTGAAACCACCACAGAGCATACGGTTTGTGCAGAGACACTGTGATTGCGACGGACTGTCATCTGAACTGTGGTATTTACCTTGCTTTACTATAAGTGTACTGAATGGTGTTAGTGGGTCGTAACTTGGTTCCCACTGCCTGCTTGTGTCACGCCTGCTGGAAGCTGAATCCAGCACTGCCTAACTGCCATCTGAATTGTTCACCTGGTCCGGCCCTGCCACCTTGGCCCAGCCAGCTACTCACACCACAGAGAAGACCATCAACGAGAGACCTGCCTGGGGATTAGGCCCTGCTCAACAACACGAATAGAATGACACCACAGTGAATCGTGTAGGCCCTGATTCTCCTGGCAAACCAGCACATCATCTGCAGTCTCCATTTTGTCCACCCTGTGTCCTGTACTGGTAGAAACATAGAAACATAGAAACATAGACTTTGATGGCAGATAAGGACCGCTAGGCCCATCTAGTCTGCCCATTTCCCTACCTACAGGATAGGCCGAGATCCTAGTTAACCAACAGCCTATATCTTCCTGCCCCCACAAGAATTGCCTTATGTCTGTCCCATGTATTCTTGAATTCTCCCACAGTTTTAGACCCCACAACTTCCTCAGGAAGGCTGTTCCATGCATCCACTACCCTCTCTGTGAAATAATACTTCCTCACATTGCCCCTGAACCGCCCTCCTTCTATCTTTAAATTGTGTCCCTTGTTCTTGCAAGTCTCTTTTTCTGAAAGATGCTACCCTCTTGGACTTTGTTGATTCCACTGAGGTACTTGAAAGTTTTATCATGTCCCCTCTCCTTCTTTCCTCAAGGGTATACATATTAAGCTCCTTTAGTCTCTCCTCATACGGCTTCTCTTGCAGACCTTGCACCATTTTAGTTGCCCTCCTCTGGACTGCCTCTATCCTGTCTATGTCGCTATGGAGATGGGGTCTCCAGAACTGGACACAGTATTCCAGATGGGGTCTCACCAACTGTCTGTACAGAGGGATAACAACTTCCTGTTTCCTGCTGCTGATTCCTCTCCCTATACATCCCAGTATACCCCTGGCCCTCCCTACTGCCTTCTCACATTGCTTGCTAACCTTAAGGTCATCTGATATGATTACCCCAGGTCCCTTTCCTGTTTTGTTGTTGTTACTACCTCCCCACCCATTGTGTATTCTTCCCTGGGTTCTTGTTTCCCAGGTGCATTATTTTGCACTTTTTGCATTGAATCCTAGCTGCCATACGCCTGACCATTCCTCCAACCTTGCCAAGTCCCTTTTCATCCTTTCCACGCCTCCTTGTGTATCAACCCTGTTGCAGATCTTTGTGTCATCTGCAAAAGGCATACTTTTCCTTCAGTCCCTCTGCAATGTCACTGATGAAGACATTAAAAGGACTGGACCAATACTGAACTCCTGCGGTACCCCACTAGTAACCGCCTCTTTCTTCAGAGGACTCCATTTACAATTACCTTCTGTGTCCTGTTGTCCAGCCAATGTTTTATTTAGGCTACCACCCTGGGACCCACTCCCAGGCTGGTTAATTTGACTAATAATCTTTGTGTGGGACTGTGTCAAATGCCTTGCTAAAGTCTAGGTAGGCCATGTCCACAGCCCCTCCCTGGTCTACTACTTTAGTCACCCAGTCAAAGAAATCTATTAGATCTGTCTGACATGACCTTCCCACTGTGAACCCATGCTGCCTTGGATCCTGTGCTCCACTGACCTCTAGTGTGAGTAAACACCAGAGTAGCTCCTGCAACAACAGCTCAATCAAGTGTGTCTTCTGATTTAATTGTTTTGTCTAGTCATCATGAACTGAGCCCCTGGCTCCAGATTACAAATTGTGGATTACTGTGCATGACTATTTCTTTCCACCTGTAGGGCCCAGACCAGCTGCAACACTGGCCTACCCCAGGCAATGTGTCAGGCTAGCCTGCCTCACCTCTGGGTACCCAGATTGTGTGTGACTGTGTTAAGGGACTCTAAAGTGCATGCCTTGTAGCCTAACTGAATCAGTATCTAAACCAATCAACCTGATTATGCCCTTCCTTATTCATTTCCCTGATATTAAATCAGATCTGAATCTTTTGCACTTAACCTTCCTGTGGTGCATTTCTGTACAACTAGAACTGTGGTACTACTGTTTGCTGTGTTTAACCTTACTTTACAAGGGGTCTCCTGGGCAGAACAGGTGGAACCAGCCCTGGTGGTAAGTGCAATCAGAGTGGGGATATATCTGTTGTTTGGGGCTATTGTACCTGTGTATTCTGTTCATTGTTTAGGCCACTAGAGGGGAAAGGGGTCACAGTGTCCCAGAGGGCTGTATCCAGCTCGTTACTACCCAACCCTGTCCTCCAGGTGGGAGGCACCTTTTCAGTACCCAGGCCCCTTAACCTGCACCTAGTCATGCAGGCAGGGGTAATAGCTCTTGGGATAGTGCCACCTAGGGTTACACTAGTATTACTGCTGCTTATTTTTCTATACTGTATACTGTTTTACTGCCATGATTCAACTTGTAACTTTCAGGGACTTAGTATATTTTATTGTTGTTTTGACTGGTTATCATGCTTTAGTGGGTCACTACTGTGTATAGATTTGTTTCACTGCACTTTGTATTTGCATTTTAAAGAGCAGCCAGCTTCTTAGCTGCTGCCCTCCAACACATGCAATCTCACCTGCCCCAGAGTTGAGGGGCATAAATAATTCTTTTGTTTCTGCCCATTTATGAAATTATAATGCTGCTAAATCCCAAATGCAAAAACAGAGCAGCTTCCTGACCTTAACCCACCAACAGCCCCCATGTAGGCACACATGCAGACCCATTTTGTGATGCCAGAAGGCGTAAGGCTGTGTGTGCTCACCCCATTGATTTCAAGGGGGACTTTTCTATATATTTTATTAACTTTTATAGTCAAAATGTTAATAAAAAGATATGAAGTTTAAAAGTATGACAAACTACTACATAATAAAATCAAACAATGGTGAAAGTTGAAAAAATTGGTTGGATTTTCTTAAGTTAGTTGAAATCAGAAATGTCAAACTAGTTTTTTCAAATTAAGTATACTTTATTGATTTCAAACACCTCCACTGTACACACAATGATATTCTGCAAAGCATAAACTAGAGGAATTAGCAGAGGCACTTATAAACCAGACTCTGACCACTGCTTTCAAGTCTATTCAGTCCTGGCTTTCTACTCACAAGCTCATCCTTAATCTTGATAAAACGCACACAATGTTGTTTGGATCTACAGTCAAATTAAACAACAACTGTGATCTCTTTAGAGTATCTGGTCATGATGGTGTGGTACTAAAACCTGTACACTCTCTCAAGTACCTTGAAGTCCTCCTTGATGAAAACCTCAACTTTGATATGCACATAACATCTTCCTGCAAATCAGTTAACGCCAAATTGGGCTGCCTACAAAACTAGCTAAGTCATACGAAATCAGCTAGACTAGCCATAGCCCATGGCATTTTGCTCCCATCCTTATCCTATGGGGTAGTTACATATCTTAACACATCCACCACTCTTCTAAAAAGTGGGATACCACCTACAATAGCATCTGCAGATATGCTTGGCCTCACCCGGTCCAAGCACCATTGTCAGCTCTATGCTGACCTAAATTGGCTACCCCTGCTCTGGCTAGAACCTATGGTCTGGGCTCCCTGACCGACTGGGTTGTAAGAACAGGAACCCCAGGATCACTGGGGTAGTATAGTGCAGTGGTCTAAGGCTCTGAGCTGCAAATCTGGTGACATCCAGCAGACCAGACCTGGGTTTAGATCCCACAGCTTCCACTTGCATACTGTGACCCTGAGCAAGTCACTTAACCTCCTTGTGCTCCCAGGTCGCTCCTGTAAAAAGCTTTCAGCTTAGTGTGCTATACCTGGTTAAACAACTAAATAAAAAAAAAAAAAAAAACTGGCCTCACTATTGAATCCTCTACCCCATCTCATGGCCTCAGATCATCTGACAAATCACTGCTGACAACACCGAGATGCAAATCTAATAAAAGGAACCCTTGCTTTCTCTTACTCGCAGTAAAACTATGGAACTCCTTGCCTCTCAGTGTTCACCTAGCACCCAGCCATACCCAGTTTAAAACAAACTGCCACAACTTCCTCCTTAGCCAGGTCTACTGTGCCTGTTTTAAACCTTCCTGAATCTAACACGGCTCTGACCTCATCATACTGCTCCATTGCTGCATATGGATCCAACTCGTCCAGCCCACCGGATATGATCTTAATGCACTTATGTTTCTATCAGTCTATAACTCCTATCCACTTGTGCTTAACCACATTTGTCTGAAATCAGATATGAATTGTTGTTACTGTGTAGTCGAACTGTTGACCTGCCCTGTTACCCTACTGTGAAATGTTGTCTTAATTTCTGCACCTACTCATTGATTTTGTCAGTATCTTACATCGCTCTGTATCCTGGCCACTCTTGCCTGTATCAGTTGAAGTGTTGTTAGTGAACCATTGTCATGGCCTGTAACCTAATGGTGAAATTTTGGCCAACTTTGTACCAACTCACTGATCTTTGCCAATATCTTGTACTGCTCTGTATCATGTTTCATCCTGTTTAATTTCTAATGTCTATTCCTTGTCTATTGTATGTATTTCTCCGGGTCGTGCTTGAAAATAGTCATGCCTTGGCTATGGTACTTACCAGTAAACAAAAACTAAATAAATAAATAAAATAATAAATAACAAGAACCATACAATGTAATGTACATTTTATAGTCTCCCTCCCACATCCCTCCGCCTCCATCCCTCTCCCCATGCCACAAGGAGGTGTTACAATCAGTAAATAAAGGATAGAACCAGTACTCATCCCAAGAAAAATTATCTGGTGCCATTAGTCAGCTTTATGCTACTGTAGATACACATTAAACTAATAATAGTACCCAAAGGGGTTCCCAGATATTATTATATTTGGTCAGACTGCTGGAGATATTTGCAATAAGATGCTCTGCTTGCAACGCAAACATGAGTTCTTTGTACCACTCCAGATAACTAGGGATATTTTGATCCAACCTGTGCCTAAGGATCACCTTCTTCACACATGCAGCAATAAGGGTCATATGAAATCTCTGGTTACCTATCAGCTTCCCTCTAAGTCCCGAGAATACAGATATCAGGGGAAAATTTGTCCAAGAGGCCAAGTAATGGATTTAAACGAGATCGAATAGAATCCCAAAAGGAGAGACTTTACTGCAAAACCATAGAATATGCAAAGAGTCCCAGGCTCTGTGCCACATCTAGAGCAAATGTCTGTGGGAAATGACCCATTCTATGCAGTTTGAAGGACTGTAATATAGATTATGAATTATTGAAACTGCATAAAGTGGTATCGGTCCTATCTAAGGAAGGTATAAAATGCTTCCAAATTGTTGGCCAGTTTCTGAAAGAAGAGTGGGGTGGAGAGCATGATCCCACCAGAGTACCATGGACCTTCCAACTGTACTTGTAAGGCCCTATAATATTACAAAATTAAATGAGAGTTTGCCGTTGCCTGGAACAGAAGGAATATAGCAGAAGTGAAATTACTGTCCCAGGCTCCATTACCAAAATGGTTCATCAGCATATGGGAAACCTGAAATATTTAAAGACTGAGTTAACAGGTCAATCAAATTTGACTCGTGCATCTTGAAAGACATTAATCCATGATCATATCACCCTTGTGGTCAACACCCGATGGCGGCTCTGAAAAAAAGACCATTAAGCGACATTACGGTAATGGTCCCTTTCTGTGTTCCTCCCCACTGTTCCACCCCTCTGGACCAACTCCAACCTGGAGTTGGAATCCTAGAGTGTGGGGTGCAACCCCAACAGAAAACAGCGATGGAAGAGGCAGCACAATACCTGCGTCGGTGTTGTGCCTTTGCTTTGGGGAGGTCGACATTCTCGCCTAATGAGAAATCTTGGTGCTTCCGTCTATGATGGGTCACTAGATCCTGTACTGCCACTACTCCCATGTTGGGCCAGAATTTTGTTTTGGAAAGCATTTTCCTGATATCAGGAAATTTGGATTCCCGAAGAGGAGGCTGAGAAATATCCAGATGTGGATGGATTTTCCAGAAAGAGTTGAGTTGTGCTTTTGTCAAAGGAGGCTCTAAGGAAGAGTCATGCATGGATGGTGGTAGTTTTTAGTAAGAAAGAAGGGAGAGAATGTCTAAACGGAACCTCTGCATAGGGCATGCTCAATCTCTACCCAGAGCGGTATATTTCTTTGAGAGGCCAACCTCTAAAGGTCTAAACCAATAAAATATTTGAGTTAAGTGAAGAGACAGGTAATACAGAAACAGACTGGGGGCCTGCAGCTCCCCATCCTGCTTTTGATAGGCCAGTTTGGATCAAGCCTGTCTGGCTTGTTTTCCTGCCAGAGAAAAGAGGTAAAGATCCTGTGTATTTGGTGAAACCAGCATTGTGGAAGGAGCACCATTATGCATCTGCATGCGATGCAATATTCGAGGAAGGGCTTTCATCTCTATAATATTCATCCTGCCCCACAGAGAGAGGTAATAGAGACCAACGATTTAAATCTAATTTCAGACAAGACAGAATAGAATCTAAATTATATTGCTGTATCTTAAGTGGTGAAGTACCGAGATAAATACCCAAATATTTAAATTTGTCCCTCCTCCATATAAACCCCAAATTAGCCAGATCTGATTTTAGAGTGGTGCTGTTCAGGGCATGATCTCAGTTTTATTGAGATTTAACTTATAATTCGAAACATAGCTGAACTGGAAAATACTGTAAATTGGAGGGTTTCATGAAGGGAGGCTAATGGTGATGAGACATGTAGCAGAGTATCATCCACGTACACTGAAAGCTGATAATCTTTACCACCTATAGATATTCCAGAAATAATAGAAGATGAATTAAGCTTACAAATGAGGGGTTCCAGAAACAGATTGAAGAGATATGGTGAAAGGGGCAGCCCTGTGGTGCCCTGAGAAAAAGGAAATGTTGATGATAGAATGCCATTGCATAACACACAAGTAGTTGGGGAGGAATATAAGACCTGTATCCACTGTACAAATTCTAGAGGGATGCGAAATTTAGAAAGCAAAGTAAATAGGTACTCCACGAGACCCTATCAAAGGCTCTCTGTGTCCAGGGACACCACAGCTGCTGGGGTGGAGAGAAATGTCAAGTTGAAAAATCAGTCATAATGTGTGGTAAGTCAGTCATAATTGGTTTTTCAACTGACTCGGGAGTCTAGAATGAATCCAATTATTCTGAAGAAGCTAGCAAAGCAAATACCCATACTATTGACAATTACATTTAGAGATGTAGCAAATGTTTAATTTGCCAGTGAAGCTAGTGCACATTTTTGAAAATTTGCACTGCATGAATTTTGCAAGCTTTCTGGTGGCCACACCAGTTTTGACACCTGAACTAATATTTTGGGCTTAAAAGTCCACCAAGCAAAAAAGTCCCCAACCCACTGTACTGTAATTCTGCCCCTCCCACCTCTCCAAAATGCTTTTGTCATAAATACCCTACCCATCCCCTACTGGTACCTTCTTCCTACTCCTCCAACTTCCCTGCAAATTTCAGCTCAAAGATGTATAGTTGTATCAAGCAGGCATGATGGATACACCCTTCCCACCCATGCACCAAACGTACTTCCCACACCTCCCCACCTGAGTCCCACCAGGTCCATTTTTTGTCAGATTCATAATGCCCCAGCACCCAACCAACCCCTCTGCCCCTCTTCCCCTCACCAGCACTCAGAAAAAAATGCACCTTGTAATAAAGAAAATGGTCCCTTGGTTCAAAGCATCTGCTCTGTTCAGTGTCCATTTGATAATGGTGCTGGGACATGAATGAATGTTGATTTCATTTCTCCTATAAAACCTCATGTCTGAATTTTAAGAATGTAGCAGGAAAGATTGGTGCCTATTGGCTGGATGAATCCTCACTCACACTGTGACCTCTCTGGGCTGGCATCCTCAAGGGCCTCCACCATGGTGAATTTTTAGTGCTTACACAGAACTTTGCCATTTGTTCAGATTTTGTCCCAGATATTAAACTTAGCCCTTTGGTACACAATCTATGAACATGACAGGTGTCATTTTCAAATTTCCTCTGAAACATGTTTTCACAGTTGCTCTACAAAATCACCTTTCAAACAGGATTAAAAAATAAACCTGTCTTAATCATAAGGCGGGTCATAAAGATTATATTGAAATGTGAGGTCAAAATATGAAAAAGACTGTAAGTTATATTAACACACACTGAATTTTTCCAACATTCACTCATAACTTTGTCATAGGTGCAGATTTTGGCCCCAAATTTTCAAAATAGCACTGTGCTACCCCACCTCATGAGCATAACGTGTAATTTTTCAAATCCTCTGAAACATATTTTCACAGCAGCACCACAAAATTACCTTTTAGACAGGGTTTACAGAATTCCACCTGTCATGATCATAATGTGAAGTCATAAAAGACTATGCTGAAAATGCGGGGTCAAAATGTTGAACTCTGCTGAAAATGACATACTGACTCTCAGCTGGCCTATCCTGGATGCATACATTGGAAAATGGATAAAAACAGAACCCCACTGAAAATTAGATAATGCATTTCTGCTGTGCTATCCTGGGTACATACAGTCTAAAATGTGTAAAAGCAGGACAGCATTGAAAAATTAAATACTGCATCTCCACTAGTCTATCCTGGGTACATTCTGTCTAAAATGTGTGAAAGGAGGACATTATTAAAAACGAGACATTGCATCTCCTACTGGGGCATCTTGGGTAAATATATTGAAAATAATGTATAAAAGCAGGACCCCATTGAAAATGAGATTGCATTTCATGTAGTCCATCCTGGTAAATATATAGTAAAAATACATAAAAGCAGGACCTCAGTACAGCAGAACCCCATAGAAATGTGCATCTATGCTGCTCTGTACTTTGGAAAATACTGGACCCAACTGACAATGAAAAATGTCCTCTTAGCTGAGCTGTCATGGGAAGATGCATTATAAAATTGGGTAAAAGCAGGACCACATCAAAAATGAATTATTGCGCCTGCACTGTGCTGTCCTAGGTAAATACGTGTAAAATGGGTAAATGCAGAACCCCACTGAAATGAGATGCCCCACCTCAGCTGTACTATCCTGGTAAAGACAATTAAAATGTATCAGAACATGACCCATTTAAAATGATATATTGCATCTCATTTGGTCTGTCCTGTAAATATATAGTAAAATGTACAGGCAGGACCCAAGTACAGTACTGCATAAAGTACAACTGTAACGATGAGGATGAATATGGTCTTTAAATAAATAAAACTGTAAACGTGACATAACAGCTGCTATACTAAGATACAAGCTAGTACTCTGGAAGGACAGTAGGTCCCAGGGCTAAATAGGGAACATGAGCAGACTGGATGGACTGTTGGTCTTTTCTGCCATCATTATCTATGTTTTATGTTTCTATATTTCTGTATTTCTATATGTATGTACTGTACAATACTAAAAAATAACAAAAAAGCTACGAAGATGAACAAGCATAATAACATAAAACAAACAAGACTAGCCTTATTAGCACCAGCCAAATCTTGTTCCTTTTATGATGACTCTCGCATGCTGAAGCCAATATTTTGCAGTAGTAGCAGATTTGGAGGCACGGTCACTGTTAGGCAAATGCAGGGCATGCATCAGTAGGTGCATCCCCATTCCCCAATAAGCCTGCATGCTGGCATCACACCATGCATACATAATGTGGCAAGCACATCTAAGCAAAGGTCTGCTGCAATGTGAGCAAAGTTAGTCATACACAGTGGACCTCCCGATGTGCTTTCCTGTTGAGAAAAAAATGTAACATGGCGGCACACTGCCTGCCATAATGCCGATGTCAGGGCTGCCCAATCCCCGTCGGCATGCTCGCCCCAAAGTATGTACCCACGGGGATCCCACTTCCCTCGACTCTGCCCCCACTTTGTTGTGTGCTGACGGGATGCCCAACCCTGTCAGCTACTGCATCCGCCCCAAAAAAACACTTAGGTGGCAAGGAGCCCACCCAGCGTGCCAAATCCCCTGAAAAATAAAACGGTCCCGCAATTTTTTTTTTTTGTAACCTGTAAAAAGAAAATGGTCCCTTGCAGTCTCCCTGCCCCATCCCACAACCTGCGACGCCTCAAGTAACTATGCCTACCCACACCCCCACCCCATACTTACCTCGAGTCCACAGGCGAGCTTCAGTGGACCAGGAACACGCCTGCACTCTTCAAAGCTGACCGCGAACTGAAGAAATGCCGGTAAGCTGTATAATGGCATAAATAGTTTTTTCCAACTTTGGTGCATTGCTCAGGCATTTTTGGAATTTATGCACCAAATTTTCAACATGGGGATATTGGGACCCCTCTCATGAATTCAGTCACTGTCATGGCGTTATTTGGTCCCGAAGGTGATTTCACGGTCACTGCACAGAATCACCTTTTGGGACTGAGTAATGAATCGACAGAGCCACTGTTCATGGGGGGCTCTCAAAAAGCCTATGTTGCAAATTTGGTGAAAAAATCCCCAAATTGGCTGTTTTACGAGTGTGCATTACGCTGTTTCCACGCACGCTCATAACTTCGTGAATTTGTAAGATTTTCACCCAGATTTTCAAAATTGCCATTTTCCACACCTCCTGATGAACAGTACAGCTGTCATTTTACATATCCTGGCCAAATGTGTTTCGCACGCCCAGCGCAGAATAGCACGGTGTCGCTGTGTGAAATCAGTTTTGGGACAGTTTGAGGAAATGGTGGTGACACTGTTCATGAGCAGAGGTCCTAAAATGCCTATGTTGAAAATTTGGGGCCGAAAATCCATAAAATAACTGTGTTACAAGTGTCTATGCGAGTTTTCACGCACCTCTGTATCTTCACAAATTTGCAATATTTCCATGCCAGATTTTCAACACTGGCATTTTTTCATGCCACCTTATGAACAGTATGGCTGTCATTGTTCACACCCTGTCCAAAATGTGTTTCCGCACCTGTGGCACACAATAGCATGGTCGCTGGGAAATCAACTTTTGGGACAGATTAACAAAATCACAGCACCACTGTTCATGAGAGGAGGTCCCAAAATGCCTATGTTAAAAATATGACTAACAAACTCCCACAAATAATTGGGTTATGGATGTGTGTTCGTGAGTTTCTATGCATGCTCATGACTTCACCAATTTTCATATTTTCATTCAGATTTTCAACGTTGCCATTTTTATGCCTCCTCATGAACAATACAGTTGTCATTTTCCACAACCTGCCCAAAATGTGTTTTCATCCCTGTGTTGCCAAATGGCATAGCTGCTGTGCAAAACCACCTTTCAGCTAACAAACTGATTGTGCTGCTTTTCATGAGGTGGGCCCACAAAAGCCCATTTTGAAAATTTGGAGGAAAATACCAACACATGCCTATGGTGTTAGGGTTTTCAACTATACACCCACCCTGTAGAGACTGACAGGCACCAGGGTGTGACTTGGGATCATCGACTGTAATGCTCACGCCATTCCACCCCACCCCACCCTGCAGCCAGTGACAGGCGTCGTGGTGTGCCTTGCACTGTTTGGCCACAAAGTTCACTGCATTCTCCTATACTGCACCCACCAGCATATTTCCTTATGGAATGGGGTAACTATAATGCCCAAAGACCCCAAAGTACACCAGGACACTTGTCAGTATCTACAGGGTAGGGTTAGATACAATGGCATGAGCGTACAGCTGATGACCCAAAGGCACACCCCAATGCCTGTCAGTCTCTCAGGTGGGGTGGGGTTACGCCACTCAATTCTTCACTGCCATTCCTATTATGCATCTCTAACTCTGGCACTACCAATGCCAATGCCAGTGAGACAACATTCGGCATTGACAAATGCTTGTTTCCTTACTACGGTATTTCTACAGGCTTGGCTCAGGTATTATAAATCATATACATATATAGGGATCTTTGGAGGGGCGAGATGAAAATTAAGTTCTACCATGGTAGAGGAAGGGTTAGTTATCTTTATGATTCTGGACCATGTGTGACAACTTGGGGGATTTGGTGCTAAGTACGTTGGGGAAGATGCATATCTATTTGATTTACTGAAACATGGGAGTATTGGAAAGAGTTTCTGTTTTGTGCTTGTCTTTACCAACAGATGTGCAGCCTACTGCATTAGCAGTGGGCCCTTTGGTTAAAATAAAACTTTACATGCGAAGGCAGTTCCTTGCCCTTGCAAAGGGTTTTAGCCAAGTGCCCAGTTTGCTGACACATCACCAGACCTTTGTGAAAGGCAAAGTTTGTAACAAAATCTCTACTCCTCACATGTTTGCAATTGCTTAATCCCCATCTCCTCCAGGTGTCAGCGTGGCTCAGTTGATAGCACATCTGCCTCTGGACCAGAAGATCGTGGGTCTCATCCCACACCGGGATTGGACTTGCACCTAAAAATCGCTAGCATCTGAGTGCAGTATTGGGGTGTGCTGTACTGCTGGGGTGTGCCGGCCTTTGGATGAGATGTTAAACCGAGGTCCTTCTCCTCATCCTGGTGGGTGTCCAGGTGGAAGTAAAGAACCCAGGGCACTCTTCACAAAGAGCAGGGAACATTCCCGTGTCTTGGCCAACATTCCCTTCCATAAACCGGTTCATGCAATTATCCAGGCTGTGTGTGGGTGATGATGTGCGATATGGCCTCCATCACACATTCAGTCACTTCACTACCAGTCTAGTGTTGCTTGTAAAGCGCTTTGGGATACTGTGTATGAAAAGTGCTATATAATGCTGATTCTTCCTCTCCACCCTAACTCCATTCCATGTTTCTTCCTCTCGGTCTTTTGGCCCTTATTTGATGCTCTTCCCTCCACCGTAGTATTAGCTGCTACATGTACTGTGATCTGCGTTTTCTTGTAACTTAGATTACTTAGTTTTTGGGGGATTTTGTAATGCTCTTTATGACTCATCCACGTTGCTAAATAGAACATAACAGAAGGAAAAAGATAGTTCCTGCATGTAAACATAAGTCAGACATATGCAATATTAAAGTACTTGACTGGTATTAAAATATAACAATTGTCAGAAAAGTTGAAATTGAAATTTGTGATATAAACAGTGACTTAGATTTTAAAGGGCTAGTATACTGCCTGAAATTAATATTGAATTTTAAAGTAGTTAATTAATACTTCTTATATCTAAAGTACTTTTTATTTTCCCTTTTGATAATGAGAAGTGTTTCTACCTGACAGTACATGGTGTGATGTGTGGAACAGTACCCTGCCTGGAGGAGGATGTTCTGTATCTAGTTCTAGCTCTCTTCATTCTGTACTGTACCTCAGCAACTCTGTGACCTCACTGGCTGTGACATCACAGCTGACCCAGAAAAGCCAATCTCCTGCTACTGAGACTGGTCATGGTGATGTCACAGTACACGAGGTCACAATGCTGATGAGGTATGAATGAATGAATGAATCAATCAAAATCTTTATTTAACCAGGTGATCACCTTGAGCAGTGCTCATTTTCGAGGTGGACCTGGGGTTTCAGTACAACCAAATGCAATAACAGAGAAAAGCTTTCTACAATGATGCACAATGAGAAAACATGAAGACTTTATACAACAGCGGCATATATACAAAGAGTAAGCAGTAAGGTATATACAATAATAAATATGTAGTCATAGTTGAGGGTGCAACAGTTGGTGCAGGCACAATTATTAATTACACAGTATATATTATACACCAGTGATAAACGTAGGTACTACAAATCTAGTCTAGGGAAAACTAGTAAGAAAGGAAACAAAAAGTAGTAATACTAGACAGAGCAAACAACAATGTAGTCAGAGGAGGGGAATAATGGATGGGTAAATGCATATACAGTAATGAATAAGGGAACGCCCCTGATGGTAAGGTTATTTGGTTCAGATCAGTGGGATTCTAAGCACAAGGGTGATTTGAGAGGTCTAGATCAAGGAAACAGGTACAGATCTCCTATTGTGGGGCAGGTATAGGGCTTAAAGGTGGCTAGGCTGATGGGGTGAGTTATTTTCAGTGTTTTTGCAAGCTGTTCCATAATTGCAGAAACACATAGCTTAGGATGCCCTGCCAAACTGTGATTTGGCCTTGCACAGACAAGAAGATAAGGGAAGCACTTCAGAGCATACCCACCAAGTGTGCATAGTGGAAGGCAAGCAGAGATATAGTGGGGCAGTTTTTAATGATAGCTTTGTAGGTCCAGGTTGCTGCATTTCTACATTGTCTATCACTGAGAGATGACCATCCCACTGCAGTGTACAAGGAACAATGGTGTGTGGAATAAGTGAGTCCTGTAATGAACCTCAATGCATGATGGTAAAGCGTGCATTTGGTAAATGCACTAGCCAGACCCTGGCTATATAAAAGTCTGTGTAATCTAGTAATGACAGAAAGGAAGTTTGGACCAGTCTCAGCTTAGCATCGCTTGTGAGAAGATTACTGATCCTAAAGAAAAGACCAAGTCTCTGCCTGAGCTTCTTCGTTAGTTGTTCTACATGGTTGATGAAGGACAGTCTATGGTCTAACCAGACCCCCAGGTATTTGAACTTTGTTACATATTCCAGCTGTTCACCAAGGATAGTTGTGATTTAGGAGCAACCCTATTGCAACAGGATTAGGGGCAGAGGAAAGGGTGAAACAACAATTGATTTGTTTTTTGCATTAAGAAGTAAATTCCAGTTCAGGAGTTGAAGCTGGAGCAGGCTGAATTCACATTGAAGAGCTTTACAAGCAACGTCGGCAGTAGGGCTACTTGCGTAGAGTACTGTGTCATCGGCAAATAAGTGTATTTGCACTTTCGTTTGATTAATGCATCGATGTTATTAATATAATTGGGAACAAGTAAGGGACCCATGATACAGCCTTCTGCACACCCTCAGAAGAGGTTTTAGGGAGAAACTTCCTTCCGCCTTGACTTGCTGGAGTCGGCCAGAGAGATAGTTAGTAAACCATTGTAAGGATAACAAATCCAATCCAATATCTCAGAGAGATGAAAGGAGCAAACTATGGTCTGTAGTGTCAAATGCCTCACTTAAGTCCAAAATACTGCTGAGACAAAGTTTTGTTATCCAGTTCATGTTGCCAGTCGTTAGTCACCTTGGCTATGGCTGAAATAGAACTATGCTGTGCTCTAAAGCCTGATTGCAATGGGTTGAGAATTTTCGCTGTTTCAAGGTGGTTACAAGCTGGGTGCTAACAATTTTCTCCAACATCTTGACAGGATCAGCAGTAAGGAGATTGGCCTATAATTGTTAAGGTCACTGGGGTCACCTGACTTGAACAGAGGACAATATGTGCTGTTTTCCAAATGGGTGGAAGGTCACCTTGTGGAGGGATAGGTTAAACAGATGTGTGATAGGCATAGCGAGGGCCCAGAAACTGACTTTTAAGAAATATGGGCCTATGTGATCAGCAATGGCACTTTTCCTAGTGTCTAACTGCAGCAGAAGATCTTCGACTTCTTTAAGTGATGAAGGCTGTAGAGAGAGAATGTCGGGCTGATGGTATAAGAACTTTGAGTCCCTCTCCAAGTTGAGAGAGGAGTGTATTGGCGGGAGAGGGTCAAGGCCAGACCTGCAGTGGCAAATGATTGTTGAGAGAGTCAGGATAGACCTTTTATTAGAGATTTCAGAATTACCAGTCAGTATTTTAGCGGGAGTTGATTACCAGAGGTATGGCCTTCTATATCCTTGATTATTCTCCAAAATTTGGAGGAACACTTAGATGAGAGCTTTAGCTGTGATTGGTAGAAATTTGCTTTAGCTTCTAGTCATTTTAGTGCAAAGGTTCCTCGCCTTCTAAACAAGTTCCAGTCATTTGCAAGATTCGTTTGGCGGTTTTCCAGAGTGTGTCCCTGTTTCGCTGGGCATTTTTAGATTCACCGTAAACCACCTACAGGGTTTACTTCTGGTACAAACTTTCACAAGAGGGACATATTTGTTTATAGCACCTAACACAATCCCAGAGAAGATGCCATATGCCTCGATCAGATATTTGGCTAAATAAAAGTCCTGCCACTGCACAGAGTCTCTTATCTCTGCAATAAATCCATTTGTATCAAAGTTACGTGTACACCTTTTAAAGGAAAATTCCAGTCCTGGTGTAGTTTTGTGGGTTAACCTTACACATGCAATAAGACAATGATCACTGATATCGGAAAAGAAAACACCATGAGAGAAAAGTGGGGCTTGTTAACTAAAATTATATCCAACAGAGTACTTTTGCTAGGGTTGCCTTATGTGTGTGTGGTTTCATTTATAAGCTGCGACAGCCCAAGGAGTCACAGACTGTTTTTCAGAGGAGCAGATGTGCTGATAGCCAGTCTAGGTTGAGGTCCCTAGTATAATAAACTCTGAGAATACAGAACACAGTATGTTGCAAAGATATTTTAGCAGCTGCAATCTGGCAGATGGGGACTATAGCAACCTATTACAGAAATTTAAACTCCAGCTGCAATTTCAATTTTCAGTGACAGCATTCAAACTCATTTGGGACCAAGGTAGAGTCGATAATTGAAACAGGAACTTTATCGTCACATATATGGCTACTCCAGCACACACCAATTTCTCATAGGTACCTGTTATCATCCCCCTTCCTCAGATATTGATCAAACTAAACAACTTTGTAGTGAAATCATCAAATAGCTAACAAAGACCCAGTTCTTATTTGGGGACTTTAACCTTCCCACTATAAATTGGGATGCACCTCTGGTATTAATAAACACGATGAACAATTTTGTCAGTTATAATTAATCTGGGACTTATTCAATGTGTAAAACACTCAACTAGGGGAATAACATATTGGACCTAGTTATAACTAACCCTGAGACACATATATCTCATATCCAATTACTCAGCCCTCTGGGAAATAGTGACCATTTGTCTCTTTTTCTCTATCCAATTGCCCTTATTACCAAAAATGAACAAGCTAAAAATAAAACCGTACAATAGGGCGGGCTTTACAGCTATTAATCAACAGATAAAATCTTTAAATTGGGAACAAATAATGCATTCAATGAACACTGAGACAGCTTGGAGCTATTGAAAAACTAAGATATTGGAACTAGAAAATAAATATGTTCCGGACAAATTCAAGTATAACAATAAAGGAAAAATCCCCATGGTTCAATGGTAATATTAAAACATTAATCAAACAGAAAGAGAAATTATTTGCTGTTCAAAAAAATGCTCATCTGATCAGAAAGATGTCTTCCTCCTCAAATACAGAGAGGTGGTTAGACAATTAAAGAAAGCCATTCTATTAGCTAAACGTAATTTTGAATTTAAAATAGTACATACCAAGGATAACCATAAGGTTTTATACACTTACCTAAATGGTAAGAAAAGTAATAACAATATGATAGGTCCCTTGGTATGCAAACATGACTATAACATCCGATGTTGAAACAGCTTCAGAGCTGAACAAATATTTTTCATCTGTTTTACTCCTGAACTTACTAAAATTACACCTACTACAGCAGACTTTAAACTTGAAGCATATGAAACTCTCAGGATATTCAGTGGGTCTTTGATACCCTCAAACAATATACTAGTTCTGGCCCTGATAATATTAGCTCTAGATTCCTTATAGAAACTAAGGATACAATAACCCCCGATTATTATTTTTAAAAATCACTATATGAATCCTCAGTCCCAGCAGACTGGTGTACTGCCATTGTCACACCCATTTTAAACAAGGCTCTCATTCTAAAATTGAAAACTACAGACCCATCAGCCTAACATCAATACCGTGTAAACTCATGGAGAAAATAATTAAACATCAACTTGAAAAAGAAATGTCTACATTAACAAGCATTTGTCAATGCCGAATGTTTGCTTACTGGCATTGGCAGTGGTAGTGTAGAAGTTACAGAGCTGCGTAATAGGAATGGCAGTGAAGTATTGAACTAAGCCAACCCCACCACTACCCTGCAGAGAGTGACAGGCATTGGGTGTGCATTTGTCGCCAGGCATAACGGCCACGCCATTTCACCACACCCCACTCTGCAGAGACTGACAAGTGTCACGTGTTCCTTGGGGTCTTTGGCTCTTATGCGCACTCCCATTTCATTAGAAATCACGGTGAGATGGGTGCAATATAGGAGAATGGGGTGAAGTTTGGGGCTGAAGAGTCCAAGGCATACCGATGCCTCTCAGTGACTGCAGGGTGTGGAATGGTATGAGCATCACAGGCAAGAATCCCAAGTCACACCCCTGATTCCTGTCATTCTCTATAGGGTTGGGCGATTTAGTTGAAAAGCCCTAATACCTCAGGCATTCGTTGGTATTTTAACTCCAAATTTTCAACATGTTTGTTTTGTGACCCCACCTCATGAACAGGGGCATATCAGTTTGGTAGGCAAGCTGCTTATGCACAGTGACTACGGATTTAGCACCACAGGTGCAAAATATTCAACAGGCTGTAAAATGACAGCTGTACTCTTTCATGGGAGGTGTAAAATGGCTATGTTGCAAATGTGTAGTAAAATATTTAAAAAATGGTGAAGTCACGAGCGTACATAGAAACTGTGCAACGACACCCGTTATATAAGTAGGTTGGGGATATTTTATAGCAGATTGTCAACTCAGGCATTTTGGTGCCTCCGATCATGAACAGTGTCACTGTGATTTTCTTTATCTGTGCCGAACAATGATTTCCGACAGCGACCACGATCTCTGCACTGAAAGTGTGAAACACACTCGCCATGTTGTGAAAAATGGCAGCTGTACTGTTCATAAGGAAGTGTTGAAAAATGCCACTAGTGAAAATCTGGACTGAAAATATTACAAAGTCATGAACTAACAAGGATGCGTGGAAACTGCACAATGCTCACTCGTAACACAGTCATTTATGGACTTTTGTCACCAAATTTTCAACATAGCCATTTTATGACCTCTGCTCATGAACAGTGTAACTGTGATTTTCTTAGTCTGTCCTAAACATTGCTTTCACACACCAACAGCACCATTGTGCACTACATGTGCGATAACACATTTTGGGTGACATATGGAAAATTGTAGCTGTACTGTTCATAAGGAAGTTTAATAAAATGGACATGTTGAAAATCTAGAGTGAAAATATTAAATTTGCAAACTTACGAGCATGCATAGGAACTGTGCAACGACGCTTGTAAAAGTCATTTCTAGGCATTTTCCACCAAGTTTTCAACATAGCCATTTTAAGACCTCTGCTCATGAACAGTGTCACTGTGGTTTTGTTAAGTGTCCCATACATTGAGCTTGCACCGACCAAGTCATTGTGCGCCATATGGGCGGAAACACGCTTTGGGCAGGATGTGAAAAATGACAGCTGTACTGCTCATAAGGAGGTGTGGAAAATGGCAATGTTGGAAATCTGGAGTGGAAATATTGAAAATTCGCAAACCTCACAATGCGTGTGGAACTGTGCAACACACTCGTGAAACAGTCATTTTAGGAATTCTGTCACCAAATTTTCAACATTGCCATTTAAGATCTCTGCTCATGAACAGTGACACTGTGATTTCTTTAATGTGTCCCATACACTGAGTTCAAGACGACTGCTTATTGTGCGACATGGGCGGAAACACGCTTTGGGTAGATGTGAAAATGACAGCTGTACTACTCATAAGAAGATGTGGAAAATGGCAATGTTGAAAATCTGGAGTGGAAATATTGAAAATTCATGAAACCTCATGAGCGTGCGTGAGGAACTGCGCAACGCCCTCAAAACAGTCATTTTAAGGTTTTTTCACCAAATTTTCAACATAGCCATTTCAAGACCTCTGCTCATGAACAGTGTCACTGTGATTTTCTTAATTTGTCCCTACATTGATTTCACACCGACTGCACCATTCTGCGCTACAAGGGCAGAAACACATTTTAGGTGAGATGTGAAAATGACAGCTGTACTACTCATAAGACAGTGTGGTGAAATGGCAATGTTGAAAATCTGGAGTGAAAATATTGAAATTTACGTGAACTTACGAGCCTGTGTAGGAACTGCTAGCAACGCACGCTAAATCAAACAGTCATTTTGATTTTGATCACACTTACATGGTTTAATTTTCATGATCGATGTCACCGTCATGGTGGTATTCGTCCCAAGGGTGATTTTGCAGTCACCGCGAGTCACTGCATGAAATCACCTTTCAAGCCCGAATAATGCCATGACAGTGACATCATTCGTGAGAAGGGTCCCAAAACCCCATGTTGAAAATTTGGTGCAAAATTCCCAAAATGCATGAGATATGCACAAAGTTGAACCCTCCTATCTAGCCCATTATACAGCTTACCGGCATTTCCTCAGTTCGCGGTCGGCTTTGAAGAGTGCAGACGTGTTCCCGGTCCACCAAGATCGCCGCACCAGAGTCCGGAGGTAAGTATGGGGTGAGGGGGTGGGAGGCTGGGTGCGCAGTGGGTGGGTGCGGGTTGTGGTAGGGGCTCAGGAGGCGCCGAGGGACAGTTTTTGTTTTACAGGTTAAAAAAAAAGCGTGGGGACCCTTGCCATGCTGGGGTGGGCTCCCAGCATGGCACAAGGCTTGGGGGCGTTCAGCCAATGAGAGATTAGGCACCCCGTCCAGCAAAGTATTGATTGCCACGCTGGTGGGCTCCCAGCATGGCACCAAATACTGGGAAGGGGGTTGAGTCGATGCAGCTCAGCCCGGCCAGGGGATTGGGCACCGTCGGCTATCGCTGCGTGCGGCGGCTGCGCCTGGCAGGCTGGGGAGCTGCGCGTGAGCAGCTTCTTATCTGCTCACCAAGCGTAGCTCCCTTTCAATCAGATAACACTGCATTTTGAGCGTGTCAAGACAGCTCCAAAATGCATTGGCTTACAGGCGCGCCTGCCAGCCTGTTGCCTGAATTGGAGGAGGAGGTGACACACCTCGAAATCTCCGATGATGGCACTATGTTTTGCACATGCATGCAAGCAAACATAAAATTAATGATGAGTATCAACATGGCTTTAGAACAGGATTCTCATGTACTACAAACTTGATTACCTTTATTATATCACTTCAACCTTGACTTTAAATACATACAGATGTCATTCTTTTGGATTACAACAATATCGATAAAGTATCACATGGTATCTTGATCAATAAACTTAATCGACTAGGTTTTCAGCACCCATCATATCTTGGATAAATAACTGGTTGAGCGGCAGAACACAGAGGTTAGGTGAATGGGGTGCTTTCGTGGGTGTAGTGGCAAGTGGTGTGTCATGAGGGAACCGTCCTGGGCCCAGTACTGTTTAACCTGTTCATCAGTGATATGCATGTTTCACCGATAATATAATGGTTAAATTCACAGATGATATCAAACTTGGAGGAAAAGTAAATACCCCTACAAATTGTCATAACTTAACATTAGATCTTTCACTAATCGAACAATGGGCCAGTATAAATAAACGCATTTTAATATAGCTAAATGTGCAGTACTCCACTTAGGAAAAGACAACCCAAAACAAAATACTACCTGAATAATAGTATTATCAGGGCATCTTCTATTGAAAAGGACTTGGGTATTATGGTTAATGACAAACTGTCATCTTCCTCACATTGTTCAAAATTGCTAACCAAACAAATGCTTTATCATGTAGAATCAACAAAACATTTATTTCTAAATCAGAAGAATGTCTATTAACTTTGTATAGATCACATGTAAGGCCATATATTGATTATGGTTCACCATTTTGGAGCCCTTACTTAAAGGCAGATATAAATAAAATTGAACAAATTCAACATAGAGTTACCAGATTAGTACCACATTTTACTCACTTGGAATATGATATTAGATTAAAAAACTAGACTACACTCTCTTGGCCGAAGACAAACTATAGGTGACCTCTTACAATTGTTTAAAATACTTAAATCACTTGATCAGATGAAACAATGTGGCATTGCTTATTCAGCAAGAAAAATTGTACCAAGGTTACATAATAGACAATTGGAAATAGAAAAAGTAAACAACAACAAGAGATTAAATTTCTTTACTATCAGATCACCCAGATTATGGAATAAATTACCTCAAGATATTGTTGATTCAACAAATATCTCAATATTCAAGAATAAATTAGATAAATGGATGAATAAATGGGACTTGGGTAAATGATCCATCAATATGGAGGACAATCCCGATGGGCTGGGCTATTAGCCTTCTTTGTCCAAAAACTAAGTAAACCAAGTAAACCACCCCTCTAGTCCACCTGTCAGTTCTAAACAGAGAGAATAAGAGAGGAGGGTCACCTCGTTATTAGTAGTTGCCAATCTGAGCCAAGTCTCCGTGACTACTAAAACATCCAGGGTGGTATGAAGTGCCCAAGCCTGTATGGATGTAATTTTTTAACAGGCTGCACACATTCACATGCAAGAAGCTTAACCCCTTAAGGTTTTTAGGTTGCAGGGATGCAATTGCAACAGGGGCCTGGATTAAGCTCTGCATTACCTGAGCAGAACAATAGCAATAGCAGAAGTTTCCTACAAAGACCTGGGAGGAATTTAGACACTTTGATCCTTCCAGATTTGCCGGGTTCATGAGAAGTACTCTGGGGAGCCCTAAGACTTGCACCTATAGCTGACCTAGTGTTGCATATATTAACTTCTTTGTAGAAAAGAAACCGTGGGTGTGGAATGAATATAGATGGGGCCATGCCCCTAGAGGACAACTCTGTAAATGTTCCTGCATGCCATGGAAGGTGAGGGACAGATTGCAGGACAGGTAATTTTAGGGTGCATATAGACTGCTCTATAAGGACGAGAGTGTCCATAATAGGCAACATAAGATAGGAATCATACTCCAGCCTAGACGAGTCTTGAATGAATGAGTTTAAGTTCATAAAACACAGGGTGAGCATGGACATGCAAGGAATCAGATAAAGTGCCCTCATGTTGACACATGTACCCAGAACTCACTACTTGGATTTATTTTTAGAGAGAGGGATTATCAGGGTGAAGAACATACACTGTTGTTTGTTGCTTCCACTACCTGTGGGTGGTAATGCTTGGGAGCAGATTTCCCAAGTAGCTCACTTAGCCAAGTATATAATGACCAATTGAAGAGGACAGGAATAAGATATGCCAGTCTCCAAATAAAGTGCTGTTCCCCACATCCCACCTGGTACTGTTAGCTAGAAAGCCTTCTAATGAGCAAAAGGCAAAACAAAATACATCACAAAGAAAATGTAAAAACTTACTACATTTCATAGGAACATAGGAACATAGGAAAGTGATGGCAGAAAAGGACCACCAGAGACTTCTGGTTCCACCTGAGAGGTTAATGGCTGCCTAGTCGAACCACTCTGTCTCCTCCCTAGGCAAAACCCCTCTATCAGAGCACTTATTCAAACCCCCAAATGACTTCAAACCATGAATAAGAGGGGCAACAAAAGTGCTGAGCCTATATTATCCTGGAAGATGGACGAGTATATTGAAGATGCCGAAAGATCGGAAACAGAGACCTCAGACATGGATACAGCGCAGCTCGTAGCCTACTCCTGCCTCTGCAAAATCTGCGAGCCTAACTCAGTGCACACCAAAGACCAAAAATAAAAAGATAAAATTAGACACTATCTACCACGAACTCTGTGCATTCCAGGAGGACATTAAGCAATTATAAGGTGAGATTCATAGCAATGTCACGCTTTACAGCAAAGAGCTAATGATAGGAGTGCCAGGTCACCGCCACAGAAAACTGGGTGGATGACCTGGAGGCCTAATACACTGGATGCAGGAACACCAAGAAATGTTAGAGGCTCACCAAGAGGCCTTGAAAACCAAGCGAGATGCAAGAATATCCACTTGTATTGTATTCGGAGGGCTCCAAGGTGGCTAACATAAAGGACTTTATTTTCAATCTACTCTGGACAATGTTGGATTTACCACAAGACATAGTACTTGACATTGAATGAGTTCATCAGGCTCTTGTTCCTAAGCTAGCTTCAGTGGCAGCCAGCCCTCTCTTCGTCATTGCCCACTTGAATAGCTACGTGGTGAAAGAGCAGGTCCTGCTCATGGTCTGGTGAAAGCAGAAAATCTTTTACCAGCAGAAAAGATTCTACATAGATCATGATTATGCCCCCGGACAATGAGACTGCGCAGAGTTTATTTTCCACTTTTGCCCACAATGAAAACTCAGGGCATCAAATTTACTAGCCTTACCCTGCGAAGCTGGTTGTTCATCTCCTTCTGGCAAGTGAGAATATTCCTCTGCAATGGAGGCCCATGAGGATCTGATACAACAGGGCATGGTTTTCTGGAGCATTCCGGGTTTCCTCATACAACCATCATAGCCCCTGCGATGACAAACCATTCCATCAGCAGACCAAGGGGTGAGAAGGAAAGCAACGGGATGGAAATGTTCCAGATCCAAAGCAACAACTGGTGAAGTTCTGCAGAATGGAAAATAACTCTGTGAAGACCCGACTACCAAAATGGCAAAATAGTTAACTGTTCCTCATACTATCATTTAATGTTAATGGTATACATAACCCCATTAAGCGCAGGCGATTATCTATTTTTTTTTTTAAGAAGGATAAACCTGAAATAGTTCTCCTTCAGGAAATACATCTCCCCAACCAGAACACATTAAGTTAAAATCATGGGGATTCCAAATGGCTGTGACCTCCTCACACCCTTCTGGGTGTAGGAGAGGAACTGCAATTATAGACACTGTGGGTCCCATTTCAGGTGCAAAATCAAATTAGTGATAGCGAGGGTAGATATGTTATTGCTGTAGGCAAGCTGTATTCCACATAAGGTACTCTGGCGTCAGTGTACCTTTCCCCAGGTAGCCCAGCTTGAGTGGGCGCAGAGATTTTTAGTGATTTCCTCTCCATTGCGTAGGGTTTATATGTGATAGGACGGGACTTTAATGTAACTTTAAACCCCACAGTAGATACTTCAGTACCCTCCAGACGTACAGCCACCCAACTCCAAAAATATTTGAGGACAACCTTCCCTACGCTTGGTTTGATCAATATATGGCGGCATTTTTTCCTTCAGTACAGATGTACACTCACTACTTCCCAGGACTAATACTTGGTGAAGCTAGAGTATTTTATTTCATCAGTGGAACATCTGAATTAATACAGGATATTTCAGTGAGGGCCTCCATTTTGTCTGATCATACCCCTTTATCTTAAGCTACCTCTTGAAAAATCAGAAAGCACTCTTTCTGGCGATTTAATCTAACCTGTCTCAAGACCCAGAGTTTAGTCACATGATAAAAGAAACTGTTCCCTTGATTCTGGCAGATAATGATTTTGCAGAGACTTCCGTGTTATAAAATGGGACACTCTTAAAACTGTACTGGGGAGATTATAAGGTACTCAGCCAAAAAAAAAGCTAGAACCCTCCAAGCAGAACTACGAACTGCTTTGGCCCACTTACAGGCCCAATTGAGTCAAGGAGACTTTACTGTCAAACCCCAACTTCAGCTTACCAAACAAAAACTACAAAACTAATGGATCAAAAAATAGAATAGCACCTGCTCTATTTAAAGCAAGTTATCAGGAAGGTGGGCCTAGGGTGCAAGGAACTTGGCCAGGCATCTCTGAGGATGAGACAACAGGTGATGGTAACAAAGTTGTATGACCTTAAAACCAAAAGTTTGCTGGTACACCCTGCAGATATAAGGCAAGCCATGACTGACTATTACAAAAGCCTTTACTCTGAAGACAGCAGCCCTTCCCCATAACAATTAGAGGATTACCTGCAGAACACCCTCCCCATGACTTTCCCTGACACAGGCGGAGGGGTTAATGAGCCCTATCACTACAGAGGAAATTAAGGCTACTGTTAAACTAACTAAACTCAGAAAGCTCCAGGATCCGATGTGTACCCAGTGGAGTTCTACAAAAATGGCGAAGCTACTCATTCCACCATTAGTTAAAGCTTTTAGGAAATACAGAAGGGCATGCTCCCACCCACCCCCACCTTCATGGAGATATGGTGAGATTGCAGCCATCCCCAAATTGGGGAAGGATGTTACCTTGATGGGATTGTATCACCCAATTTCAAAACTAAACACTGATTATAAGTTATTTATGTCAATACTGGCACACAGAGTAGACACTCTGCTCACACAACTTGTTGATAAAGACCAGGTTGGTTTTATTGTAAACGTCAAGCACATGGCGCAGTCAGGTGGGTTCTGTTATTAACAGAATACACCTCACACAGACAAATTCTACTCGTTCTTTTTGGCTTGGATGCCAAGAAGGCATTTGATAAGGTCTTCTGGCCCTATGTTTTGAGCTACTCTAAAATGTTTTGCCTTCCCAGATAAATTTATCTCCCAAATACAGAGAATACACCAATCTCTGGTGACATACCTCAAGTTGGATGGTTCACTGTCCACTCCTTCCCGTTGGCCAGGGGCACCCGCAAGGTTGCCCTATGTCCCGCTATTATTTGCCCTGTATTTGGAACCACTGGCAGCTAACATTTGGCACCAAGTTAACACAGAGGGATACCCATGTGAGGAAGGTCATACAAGCTTACGCTTTTGCAAATGACATTTCGATGACACTCACCTCACCTGAATCCTCTGTCCCAGTGGAGTGAGAACTGCTCAGCCTGTTTGGGAATCTATCTGGTTATAAAATAAACTGTTCCAAAACTGAAGTACTAAAGTACTCATTTAATCCTACTAGAGAGTTGAAGGCTGCTTTCCCATTCTGCTGGAACTGAGTTGAAATGAGATATCTAGGTGTCAAGATTCCTCCAGCTACTACACTTGGAGCGGGTTAACTTTTAACTGATCACTCAGCAAATTGCTACAGACCTATCCAAGTGGACAAAACTCTCTATTGGGTTAGTGAGTGGGCAGAAACCATTCAGCAAAATATTTTGCCTCGAATACTTTTTTCCTGCAGACCCTGCCCATCATACCCTCTAACACTTACTTTTGAGCCTGGGATAAGTTAATTTCTCAATTCATATGGGAGGGGCAAGTCACCTCAATTGAAATTCTGCACACTGCAGCTGCCCAGAGTCTCAAGGGGACTTAGTTTACAAATCTGAAGAAGTATGCACAGGCAGCACAACTGCGTACAGTTCTCTTACATGTTACTAGTTCTTACACAGCATAATGGAAAGATATTTAACTCTTAATGGGTTGGAGAACTTTCCCCTATATCCTGGGAAAACCCTGAGATGTCTACCCCAAACAGGTTTATGTAGTTCACTGGGAAGTCTTCAAAGTTTGGATGCAAATCAGCTGCTCCACTCTCTCTCTCGCCAGAGAGGTGCTTTCCTTCCACCCTAGCATACAACACAGCCATAGGCTACTGAAGCTTGCCTCTCTAATGAGGGTTGGGAACCCTACCACCTCTGTTTTATATTTCAGGTTGTGGGCCCGTTGGGTCTCTATTCATTTGCTTACCTGCAATCCACATATAAAATCCCTTCAAACCAGTATCAAATATATGCAAAGCTTAGAGACTGTCTTCTTCCTGATGAAGAACTCTTTTCAAAAGTGGCGGAGTCCCCATCTTCCTTGGTGGGAATGATTATGTACCACTTGAAAGGGGAAGTCCAGGAGCATATTATTAGCTATTTGTATCAAGCGCTTAGAGGATGCTGTACTGATCTCTGAACTCTGCTATGCAGTGATGGGTAAAAGATGTGGGTATGGAGGTTGACAAAGATCTTTGGTAAAGGCTACCCTCCCTATTCTAAAGTCTCCTCTAAGATATACTGGAAGGAGTTTGCCTGAAAAGCTAGATCATGCTATTTTAGAACCCCAGATGTCACTGCCAAGTATAGGGAGCAGAATTTAAGGGAATGATGGAAGGGTTATGGCTGTCCAGCAAGCTGGAGAGGTGCATTCTATGGTCTTGTCCTTCCTTCAGAAATATTGGCTCAATGTTATCTCAGAACTGAATGAAATATTTCAAGCACCTGAGTTGCTCACTCCAGTCTTCATCCTGACTGTGATTCCCCACTGGAATTAAGATAAACTGGGTTCAGTATGGGCTAATGATCCTGATTGCAAAAAAAAAACTGATAACCAAGCTTTGGTTTACCAAGTGTGTACCAGATAAAGAAGCATGGCAAAAGTTAACTTATGAAGTATATAGGTTAGATCAGATCTCGGCCAAACTGAATAAAAAGTGGTTAGCTTTACTAACCGATGGAGTCACTGGACCCATTATCAGCTAGAGAGGTACCCAGACTTTGTACCATGATGAGTATAATAATATTTGTTTGTTTTCTTGGAAAACCGTTGGCTGAGGCGTAAATTTGGGAGGGACCTGTGTGGAGTCGCTTAGGGATGGAGACTTGGGTGGACTGGGGTGTCTGACTCAAACTAGTATCAACCTACATGGTCTATTATTTCGTTTTCTGAATGAGCTTAGACCAGCATGTATGTTGTCTCTTGCATTTATTGGGTCTAGCTAGATACCTGTATTAGTTATTGCTGGAATCAACTGTGGTCATGGACATGAGAACTGTATACCTGTGATTACACCTGAAAGTATACCTGCAAGAGCTTAATCTCCGTGGCTGTAACCGCTAGCCCAGAACTTAGTCTTGGTGGCTGAATCATGCATGCCCGTGGCAGTCAGCCTATGGGGTGGCAATATATCCTGCATATTGCTGTTACCACCTCTCCCTAAAGCATTGTTGGTTAAGATGTCATATGTCTGATTTAATTTGCTATGTTATTATGTGTATGTAACTGACATGCTCTGTAATGTACTGTATACCTGATCCAATGTATGCTCCAGCTAGTGTGTACTCCTACCAATGTACTACTGTGTACTCCTGCCAGTTTATGTTATTATTGTCAGTAACTAATCCGGTTGGTCCTGAAAAGGGACCTCTGGTCTCAGTGAGCTTACCGGTTATCAAAATCTAAATAAATAAATAAATTATGAAACACTCCTGACTGTACAACTGAATTGCACTGTATATTGGATTAAGTCTATGTGATGAAAATAAAATGTTCAATATAAAAAAGAAAAGGACCACTAGGCCTACCTAGTCTGCCCATTTTCCTAGTATCTCTTAGACTTGCTTTGATTTCCCTCCCCTCCCTTCAACAGCCCTCCATGTCTGCCCCAAGCCCTCTTGAACCCTCCACTGTATTTCCACCCACCATTGTTCCAGGCAGCCCATTCCAGGCATCTACCACCCTCTCGGTAAGAAGTATTTCCTAATGTTACCCTTAAACTTCCCCCCTCAAGTTGGAGATCATGCCCCTTTTCCTGGGACATCCCTTCAATTAGAATAGGTTCTCTGTAGGCACTTTATTGATCCCTTTCAGGTACTTAAAAGTATCTATCATGTCCCTCTCCCTCCTCTGTTCCAGGAATACATATCTAAGGCACCCTGTCTTTTCTCATATGGCAAGTAGCGAGCCCCTTCACCAACTTGGTTGCCCTCCTCTGTACCGCTCCACCTTTCCACATCCTCTTTTGGTAAGGCCTCCAGAACTGGACCCCATACTCCAGATGAGGAAAATTAATAACGTTTCCTGGCTGCTGTTTTGACACTAGAATGAACACGGGTACCTGGGTAATGGTCTCAGGTTGGGTTATGTCATGAAGTGTGCTCTATCTGCATTTTAAGTTGGTGATGGTAATTTATAATAAACCACACAAACACTTATCTGGCGTGCCTCCACTATTTGATTTTTTTGTGTACTCTTCTGTTATGGACTGGTGAGTGCTGCACTTCCTGGTTGTGGTATTTTGACACTACTAGCTTTTAAATTCAGGAAGTCAAGAGAAAGTGGACTGATATAGAAAGACAACATTTCTTTGTTAAACTTAAGACTGGTAGTACTCTTGTTGGTATTCAAAAATGAAAGACAGCACAGCAACAGAATCTTATTTGGGAACATACAAGAATTTGAGTTATGAAAGTCTGGTGCATTTTAACAATGCAGAGTATGTATCATAGTTACTACATGGGAAATTCAAAATAATCAAAAAAATCTGAGATTTTGTGTTTGTGACAGCAGTAAGATCAGAAACCTGGGGCATTATATCAGAGAATGCCCCTGGACTATATAATTCTATCATAGAACAATGGAAGATTCCAGTCACTGATAATTGAAATGTGACCTCAGAACAGAAAGTACTAAGCATGCTCACTTACCAAGAGGAAAACAAACAACAAACCTTTCATTATTCACTGTAAAAGCAAATCAATAAAGGAAAAGGTGTGTGATCTCCATTTCATTTTGAGATAATTTTTGTTAGTGTAAGCCACTGTGCAATACACTGGTCTGTAAGACTTTTCAGTGAAAGTAACTTGTGTATGATTTTATGATGTATTTTGTGTACCTTGTTGTATTTTATGTGCTATGGATAGCCACATAATAAACTTATAATTAACTGCAGTGGTAGACATCAACATTTTTGAAGATTTTGCACCATGATTCCAGGCATTAGACTCGTGGTGTCTTTTTTTTCTTCATTCTGATATTGAATTTTTCAGACACTGAAGTTTCTACAGTGGCCTACAGATGTCACTATTCAGCATTTATACTGCACATGTGTCACCCTTGAGCATGGTCTGGAAACAGCAGTGTGCTTGAGTAAGTTTGTTTGCCCTGAATGCAGACCTCAGGGCAGTGCTGCCTGTAGCTCCTCCTACAGCATATGCTTATCAGTGCATTTCATCTCCTGCCCGGGGCAACACCCTGTAACTCCTCCTACCCACCAAATCCTATTGGGGCAAGTCAGCGCAATGCTACTGGCTATCAAGACACTGCCCTAGGGCAGCGCCAGTAACCAAGCATCGCGGCACCGCCAGGGGCAGACAAATGGAACCAGCTACCCAAGCACTGTCCCAGGGGCAGCCCATGGGAACAAACCATCCAAGCACTACCCCAGGTACAAACAACTGGAGCCAACTACCCAGGCACTGAACCAGGGGCATCACATGGGAACAAACCATCCAGGCACTGCCCCAGGGACAGCTCCAAGAAACCAACCACCCAGGCACTTCCTCAGGGACAGCTTCAGTAAGCAACCATCACACATGAACCAACTACTCATTGCACTGCCCAGGGGCAGCCAACAGGAACAACTACCCAAGCAGCAGCCCACTGGAACCAACTACACAGGCACTGCCCCAGGGGCAGCCAACAGAAACAACAATCATGGCACTGCCCAGGGGCATCCAAGGAACCATCTACACAGGCACTGCGGGCAGTCATGGGAAACAATTACACTGGCACTGCCCCAGGGGCAGCACCACTCAACCAAAAATCAAGGCACTGCCCCAGGGCAGCCCATGGGAATCAACTATCCAGGCACTGCCGATGAGCAGCCCACAGGAAAGCATCCAGCCACTGACCCAGGGTCAGCACCAGCAATCAACAATCACAGCACTGCCCAGGGGCAGCACATAGGAAACAACTACCAGGCACTACCCACAGGGGCAGCCAAACGGAATCAGCTACACAGGCACTGCCCCAGAAACTGGCCATAGAAACAATTACATAGATACTGCCCCAGGGCAGTGCCACTAACAAAAATCAAGGCATTGCTCCAAGGGCAGCCCATGGGAACCAACTACCCAGGCACTGCCCAGAAACAGACCACATGAATAAACCATCCAGCCACTGCCCGGGGCAGTGACAAGTAACAAACATCATGGCACTGCCCTAGGGGCAACCAAAAGGAATCAACTACATAGGCAGTGCCCCAGGGCGGCTGGTGGGAACCAATCACACAAGCACTGCGTCTGGGGCAGTGCCTTGATTTTTAGTTAGTGCTGCTGCTGGGGCAATGTCTGTGCCATTGGTTCCCATGGGCTGTCCCTGGGCAGTGCATCTGTAGTTGGTTCCTATTGGCTGCCCTGGAGCAGTGCCAAGATGGTTGATTTCTGTTGACTGCCATCTGGGGCAGTGCTTGGGTAGTTGCTTCCTGTGGGCTGCCCTGGGGCAGTGCTTAGCTAGTTGGTTCCTGCTGGTTGCCTCTGGGGAAGTTCCTGGTAGTTGATTCCTGGGCTGCCCCTGGGCCAGTGCCTAGATGCTTTATTCCTGTGGGCTGCTCCTGAGGCAGCGCCTAGGTATTGGTTCCCATGAGCTGTTCCTGGGGTAGTGCCTGTGTATTTGGTTCTTTTGCGCCCCTTGAAGCAGTACCGTGATGGTTGGTTTCTGTTGGCGCCCTGGGCAGTGCCTGAGTAGTTGGTTCCTGTGTGCTGCCTCTGGAGCAGTGCCGTGATGGTTGGTTACTGGTGTTACCCTGGGGCAGTGACTGGATGGTTTATTTCTGTGGGCTGTTCCTGGGGTAGTGCATGGGTAGTTGGGTCCTGTGTGCTGCCCATGGCAGTGTTATGATGGCTGGTTACTGGCGCTGCCCTTGGGGCAGTGGCTGGATGGTTTATTCCTGTGGACTCCTCCTGGGGTTGTGTCTGGGTAGTTGGTTCTCATGGGCTGTCCCTGGGGCAGTGCCTGTGGAGTTGGTTCCTTTGGCTGCCCTTGGGGCAGTGACATGATGGTTGGTTCCTGTTGGCTGCCCTGGGACAGTGCCTGGGTAGTTGTTTCCTGGGGCTGACCCTGGGTCAGTGCCTGGCTGGTTTATTCCAGTGAGATGTTCCTGGGGCAGTGTCGGGTAACTGGTTCCCATGAACTGCCCATGAGGCAATGCCTATGTAGCTGGTTCTATTTGGCTGCCCCTGGGGCAGTGCTGTGATGGTTGGTTCCTGTTGGCTTCCACTGGGGCTGTTCCTGAGTAGATGATTCCTGTGTGCTGCCCCTGGGGCAGTGCTGTAATGGTTGGTTACTGGTACTGCTCCTGGGGCAGTGCCTGGAAGTTGATTCCGGGGCTGCAGCTGGGGCAGTGCTTGTGTAGTTGATTTCAGTTGTCTGCCCTAAGGGCAGTGCCATGATGGTTGGTTTCTGGCATTGCCCCAGAAGCAGTGTCTTGATAGCCACATTCATATGTGGACTTCTCACTAAGGATTTTTTCCAATAGAAGGAGCTACAGGGTGCTGCCCCAGAAGCAGGGATGAAATGCACCAATAGGCAAAGGTGGTAGGAGGAGCTACAGGTGCCTCGAGGTCCACGCTCAGGGCAAAAGCTTACTTGAGCCAGCAGTGCAGAGGCACACCAAGTAATAGGTGATCTAGGGTAATAAACACTCTAATACACACTGTGTCACACTTTGTAAGGCCCTGGGGGTCTTTGCAAACACTCTCTTCAATTCCTATCTGAATACTAATGATTAAGCAGGCTAAGGGATACAACTTCAACTGAGGAGAAGTGCAAACCTCTCAACCTTTTAGATTTCCAGTTGAGGAGACGAGCTTTGGAAACACAATGTCACATTCTCAGTTTAGTAGGGGGCCCTTTGAAACATTATGTGACAGTCTCAGTTTAGAGAGGAGGACCTTGGAAATACTATGTGACAGTCTCAATTTAGGGAAGGTGCCCTCATAAACACTATGTCACATTCTCAGTTTAGGAGGTAAGCCCTTGAAACACTCTGTCACATTCTCAGTTTAGGAGAAGGGTCCCTTGGAAACACTCTGTCACAGTCTCAGTTTAGGAGAGGGGACATTGGAAGCACTATGTCACATTCTCAGTTTAGAAGAGATGACCTTGAAACACTATGTGACAGTCTCAGTTTAGGGGTAGATGCCCTCATAAACACTCTGTCACAATCTCAGTATAGGAGAGGGGACCTGGAAACACTATGTCACATTCTCAGTTTATGACAGACCCGGCAGGTGGCAAGTCGTCACCTCATAGAATAAATACAAGACAAATGTGTTTTCCTACCATATGTCTATATATACATATATATATATATATATATATATATATATTTATTTTATATAAAACATAATAAAACTGTCACATCAACAGACAGAAAAATACAATAGGACAAAGGGTCCTAGTCCTTCTTCTCCTTCTGGGAATCTTTTTTTTGTTAAATTTTATTTATGGGTTTTATGACTCCCAGCATGTGCCATAGCACATAAAGGTATAGGCAAGGTATGCAGACCCAAACCATAAACGTATGAGCATTTAGTAATTGAACATGAATGAATAGGTCGAAAGTCCATTCACTATTTGGAGCTGTCAGAAAGCAGTAATAAACAGGAGTAAAGTCCAGCTTGGTAATGCTGTAGGATACAATGCTCTCACCTTAAGACAGCATAAATTTGGCAGTACACCAGCATTCCAGGCCCCATGTAGGTCATTACATTTCTATGGGATGGCTAAACAATAGAAAGACAAAAAAAAGCCTGGACCCAGTTAAGTTGTGGTACAGCCTCGCTGTGTATAGCAGGCAACTTCTCTAATGTGGGGTAACAGGCATAAAATACTAAGAATGTAGTGAAAGTTCACAAACTGAGTGGTGTGTTATACACCTGGGGTTATACCACACCAAGACATAAAGTTTCTCTTTCACTGGACCAACGGCTCTATTATACTTAGAACTATAACAAAACAGCACAACATAGCAAACACTGCAAGAAATAGAACTGTGATAAAGCAACTAAGAGTCCAACTGGTAGCCCACTGAGAACACAGCTATGTCCAGTTCACTGCTCCAACACAGAAGAGCAAAGAGAACATCCAAATACCTTAAATCACCCCTCGTCACCCTAGTTATTTTCAGAAGGACTGAGCTGTGTAATTAATTTTTCTGCAAAAGTCATTGCAGAGTCTAGATACAAAGACATCAGTTTGGAGTTATACTAACCTGTAGCCAAACTAGAAAATGAGCTGGGTCAAGATCCCATTTTTCAAAAGTGATTTTTTGGTGACCTGTAGCTCTTTCTTCCTAGCTTGGATTTTGGGCTGAACTATCAGGAAGAAGGCCAACTTATTTTCTTCCCAGACATGTCACCTCAGATCCAGCAGTTTGAAGAAGAGGGATCCGGCTTCCACCATTGATAATGTTACAAAGACTGTCAAAGGTCTCTGCAAAGTATGGTCATATGGCCAGGTTCATTGTGGACTGGCAAAAGCTCACCACTTTTACCCCCATGTCCACAGGCAGCAATTGTAAGTCTTCAAAGATCAATTTACTCACTGCTGCTCAGATGTCCATTCTGCCTGTGAACTGGGGAAGAAATCTCACAATCGTGACATTGGCTTGTTTTGTCCATTTTCAAGTGTCTTCACCTTCACTCAGAGAAACCTAAGGTTGCATTATGGTCCAATTGCTGGGCATTTTCTTCCAAAGTTCTTTTATCACCATGGCATTCTCCTGAATTTTACCATAATTCACCATAATTTTGCCTCACGGCTACCAACTGCTTATTGGTGTCTTCACCCATGACTTGGATTTTGGTAAGCATATCTAGGATTTGAGCCATCAGATTTGTCACAGCAACTCCAATGGATGACATAGGTCCCGGTCCTTTTGAGGAAGTTGTAGGAGAGAGAAAGGCATCAAGACTTTGGGGAGCATGTTTTGTATCTCTCTTGGCCCATGTCATACTGCAATAGTTCAGTCTATGTGCCAGCATAGTTTTTAGCTGATTAGGAGCAAGTTGCTATTAAGCAGATTTTAATACTTAGTTGAGCTGAGCAGTCTTAGTTTGTGTTCACGATGTTGCTGCTCTGCAGCACCACCACCACCACCCCCTTTTGGGAAACTTTGTTGGATTCCTTAGGGGTGGTGGATGTGTCTCCACCAGCACCATCCTTCTAAGTGGCCCACAGTAGTGCTGAACTGAGAAGAACACAGATGACGGCATGAGGTGGCTGCACAAGCAAGCTTGCAGCTGTATACCGCTGGCACACAATGCCCCCATGCAAATACCTTTGAGGACTCCTACAAGGTCCACAACTCCCCAACATCATCTTTATAGTCGGTGTCCCAGCTGCTCACCCTCCAGACCAGGATAGGAAGACTGGGATGAAGACTGGCTACAACCACCGTTGCATCTGAGCCACCACCACTGAGATTGCCCCACTGGACTGGCCCCTCCTCTTTAGGACTATCTATCCTGGACATCCATGAAATTTTGTGGGGACATAAAGATGGAGACAACATCAGTGACAATGCACATATACACAAAAGGTAAAGCATGTACCTTCAACCCATTAAACGTGTGTACCTCTGCATGCTCAGTCACCTGCCAGATGACTACTACTCCAGGAGTCCTGATATATGAAGAGGGGCATCTAGCATCCTCCATAACTTTTGGGGTATACCTAAGTCTTCCCACACTCAGTGCTGACACACCATGCACTTGCATAGCCATTTTGATGCAAAGTACTGGACTGAACTGGGACAGCATGCTGACTGTAAAGGTCATGCACTTGAGTTGTTCTGTGGAATTCATACTGCAGGGTGACTTTTGGGGAAATTGTTTTATCAAAGTTAAACACAAGCATCCAACAGATTATCACAATAGAGGAGCAGTTCAATGCCTTTACTTCTATTGCAGTGACTGTACAAATGTTCACAACTGTCCCAGAATCCCCCTCCCAAAATACAGTAGGTGAAGCTGGACTCAACATCAGCATCAGCAATCAACAGGTACCATATCACTGGGTGTTGTGGCGAGGACTGCACAGTACGCAAATGTGGGACACTGCTTCTACATCACAGTCAGAGTTACATCACGCTTGTGGCTGGATTCAGAGATTAAATTTGGCTTTGTGTATATGAAGCAGATTGCTCTGTGCCTGCATAATACATTTTGCTGCTGTATCGTCCATCCCCACATTTAATTAGAAATTAAGATGATAAATGCATATAATTTCACAGTTTAAATGAGTTTAAATTGATGCCAGAGCTTTTATAGCAGAAATTAGTAAACTACAGTAACTGCATTTTCACAAGACCCCACCCCACAGACAGGATTAGGAAAGCTGAAATCACACCTTGGGATGCTGCTAGGCTAGGTGTTAGAGAACTTGACAGTACAACACAGTTTGAGTTACAATTCCATTGCTCTTCTAAATTTGAAAAAAAGTTTATCAAAGAATGCCAATGGAGCTGTTTGCTCAGAGAGTGAAATGTTTTTCATATTTATGCAATATGTGGACACAAATCCAAATATAACAACAACAAAAGATATCCCACATAACCAGTACAGTACTGTATGCATTATAAATTTTAGAAACAGTATCTTGGACAAAAAGAATCCTGTACCTGTTTATCTTTACCACTTTATGAATTACTGTAGAAATAAGAGATGGCAAAAGCAGGGTGGGATATCAGGGTTAATGTTAATTAAAGAGCAGGGCCCAATACTGAAATATGGGCAAAAGCAGGATGCAAAGGATTGCTGGCTATTGGTGCAGCAGTTGGATTTCTGCTTGCGGCGCCAGCAGCCCGGGATCAGGAATGGACCGGCCGTCGGAGGGCCAGCTGGGGAGAAGGATGAAGCATCCCAGGGTCAGCTCTCCTTCTGTGTGGGGAGGGCAGGAGTGTGTCCAGTGCTTGATAGACCTTGGCAGAGGCCAGAGGTACTACAGCAACCAGCACCATAACATAACATGAGGGGCGGGCGGACGCTGGTTGTCATTGCACGTGACTCCATCCCTGCATATAGGGGATAAAAGCCAGCAGCCTGCCACCTGGATGATGCCTGCCCCTCCACTCTGATGAGCTCCCAGGCTGACTCCTGACCTATCCCATCACTTGCGGCACTTTGGGTCGGTGCTTTAACCCCACCCTGGAGGTAAGCCAGGGTATCAGGGAGTCGTGGCTAATGTGGGAGTGGGGGCGGGAGCAGAGGGGCTGTGACTGAGGTAGAAGGAATAGTGGCAGGGGCCATGACTGAGGCAGAAGGAATGGTGGCACGGCAGCACAAAAAAAAGGATGCAAAGGTTTGCCCTGGCGCTTGCACTTGTGCCCAAATTAGGAGGTTCCTATATTCAGTTGAATAGTGCACCAGTACTATATGACTGAATATGGCTGTCAATAACAGCACCATCCAGAACAGCACAGTATTGACAATGCTGTCCACAACAGTGGCAGGACAAAATGGCACCAGGAAACACAGCGCCAATGGTAGCGGTAGTTCACCACAGTGATGGCCACTATTAACAACGGTAACCACAAGGCGTGCTGTTTTATGTGGGGCTCCACACACCCCAATGTGGGGGATCTGCCCTGCACCCCCTTAATAAAAGATCCAACTTCAAGGTGGAGCAGATCACAGGGAAAGATGAAATTTATTGGGCTGTGGAATTACTGTTTCACGGCCCTTTAACAAAAAGAAAAGAAAATTAAATGTGCTGAGTGGGAGACAAGGAATAGAACCCTGGTCTCCTGTTCTATATAGCTGAGCTGCTACTGCCTCAACCCACTATGCTAGTAGGGTAGCTCAGCTAGCCTCTTTACTTTTCTTCACCTTGAGCTGCTTCCTGCTTGTGCTGAATAGCGACAGGGGTAGCGGTAGTTGCTGAGCGTATTCTACCCTGTGGCTGTTCTACCTGATGCATTCCTGACCACTCAGTTTTGACCATGTGGTTCAGGTAATGCTATTCTGACTGGGTAGGCTGAATATAGGGCCATGTTGGTGCAGTGCAAGTCGAGTGGCGCTGCCCCAACCTGGAGCTAGGCTGTATGCAGCCCATAGGAAATGCATGAAACTATGCCCCAGACCTGATAGCGCTGGAAGAAAAGTGGGATATTCAGTCAATAACATTCAAATAAGAACACTGGGCATGTAAGGCACTAAGGGGCCATGTGCATGCCCATTATGGGCTCATTTGTATGGGAACTGGTGGTAGGTTTGCACCCCACCTGTGGCTGGCTCCACATCAGGCATGATGGCAACTGCCCCTACCCCAACTATCTGTCCCCATAAAATATCCATAAGTTCCTGGTGTCCAGCGGCATCTATGCCTCCAATCCCTATCCCTGTAATCATATTGTTTACCCTGGTGCCTAGCGGCACCCCTGTCCATCAATTGCAGAGTCCAGTAAATGTTTGGTGTTCCTGGTGTCTAGTGGTACCCCACCTTCTGATTGCCACTGCTGTGTTATAACAGATGTTCCTGGTGTCTAGTGGCACCCCACCCTCAATCACCCATCCCGGTACATGGTGATGTTTCTGTTGTTCGAGGACACCTCCCCACCCACCGCTCTCCCTTATTAGAATATGTCATGTATGCCCTAGTGTCTAGTGCCCCATTCACTGCCCACACTGTACACCTGCCCCGTACCTATCTGGCCAGTGCCACCTGGGGATCCCATACAATGATTAGCCAACCCTCCTCTCACCACTTCAGCCAGTCACCATATGAAATGACAGGGAGCATGCAAACTGTCTACAGTATAGGGAGTGCACGTGACTGTCTACACTAAACAGTACATGCACTTCCTACACTGTAGACAGTATGCAAACTCTCTGTTATTCCATATGGTGGACAGCTGAGTGGTGAGAGAAAAACTATGCTGTCCACCATATCAGATCCCCACGTGGTACCAGTCAAATAGTTATGGGGGCAGGGTGTGTACTCGGTGTGGGTGGTGGTAGCCATCAGACACCAGGGCATATGTGACATATTCCAGGCTGGGTGAACATTGGGCATGGAGTGCCACTGTACTGCCAGGAAACTTCACCATGTACTGGGATGGGTGATTGAGGATGGGGATGCTACTTAGACAGCAGGGACATCTGTTATCACATGGTGGTGGTGGGTGACTGAAGGCAAGAGGTGCCACCCAGACACCAAGGAAACATTAACATTTACCAGGTTTGATGATTGGATGGCAGGGGTGCCACTATATACTGAAGCATCCTTCACTAATGGGCCAGAGTTGGGAGTGTCTGGTTGCAATACCACAGCCAACATTGTGCCCTGTTAAGTTGGGGTTTGCAAAGACAGCAACTTGCACCCAAGCAACACTTACAACCTGTGCAAACCTCTCAATTTCCCAGGACACCCATATGCAGGGGAGAACCCCTCATTTCTATGTATGCAGAGGTAACTTAGCATTCAGGCACTAACAGGTTTTTTCTGTGCTGTGGTGGTGTCTAAATATAGACCCCACCCATGGCGGATGTAAAACCTGGTTAGTGTGGTAAACACTCCTTAGCGCCGGGCTAAGTCTTGAATATCTGGCCCCAAGTGTTAAACTTTAATAAACAGAGTAGACCACTAACTATTTTATTTATTGTATTTTGATGTGTTAGTAGTTACTTTTATACATTTTATAATACATTATACAATGGCAAGAAAGAATGTTGGGCTCTCATTGGTCAGTCTGGTGCTGGACTCATGATGTTATCCCAGCATAAAATCATGGGTCTAATCCCAGCATACAGATGAACAGATCAACTGTTAATAGAATCACTCCACACAGCCCGCCTGCTGAACAACCGCTTCACTTACTGGGCAGCCACGTTCAGTGTCCCCAGCTCCTTTATTCATAAATAAAACTGAAAACCTCCCTCCACCAAGTAACAGTGTGCTCTCCCCAGGACACAAAATCCACCCATTATTTCCTACATATTCCCTCAATACCCTGTTGCCACTTTAGTTTAAAAAAAAAAAAAACACGAGCGAAGCGAAAGCTACAGCCATTTCACAACCATCACAGTGACAGTCTCTGCTTCATAGACCATCTTAGTACCATTCATTTTTTTTGTATTATAAAAAAAATCACATCAGCTTTTAAATTCAAAGACATCTCTGCAACTGAGGCCCTAGATGCATTACTTTCTCTCAACCATTCAAAAGGTTAATCCCCAATGGATTAGACCCCAAACTTCTATACCTCTCCGCCCCGCTACAGCAACTCACTTGCCAAACTCCTAAACCAATCCTTTGCTGCAGCTGCCATCCCCCATGCATGGAAGCATACCATTATCATCCCTCTGCCAAAAGGAGGGCCCCTACCTCCCCTCTTAACTCCTCCTATCTTCCTTCTCCCAGCCCTAGCAAAACTACAAGAGCACCTTGTGTTCACCCAACTTACCGCCTTCCTCACTGACTCCAAATTCTTCACACCTTCCAGTCTGGCTTCAGGAAGGGACACTCCACCACCTCCTCCCTGATAAGGCTTACAGACACTATCCTAACAGGCATGGACAGTGGACTGATCACCTCAGCCGTTTTGTTGACCTTGCAAAAGCCTTACACTGTCTCCCACCCCATATTGCTCTTGAGTCTCGCTGAATCCGGCCTCTCTGTTGCAGCCACAAACTGGTTCAGATCATACCTCTCTGATAGAACTCAATCTGTTAAGTCTCAAATGTGATCTCCACCCCTTCCCTTAACTACTGGAGTCCTACAGGGGTCGGTTCTTGGTCCAGTTCTGTTCTCTATATTCCTAAATGACCTGCCACTCATCTGCTCTACTTACTCAATCCACATGTATGCAGATGATACTGTATTCTACTACTCGGCTCTGCCCCTGATGTAGTACAATCAAACCTCCAAGCTCACTTCAACAAGGTACAGCAATGGTTTAGCTCACAACAGCTCTCCTAAATGCAAAATAACTGTCACTATGACCTTGCACATGACAACACCTTTCAGACTCCCCTCCCTTCCCTACTTCACCACCCTGGATGGCCAAAACTTGAAGATGTCTCCTCATTCCGTTACTTGGTGGTCTGGCTTGACAGCCATCTCTCCTTCTCTGACCACATCAATGCTATCTCAAAAACTATCGCCTTGCTCAGTGCACTATATAGGAACTGCAGCAGACTCCCTCCCGAGTCTGGCGTGAACTGGTCCTGAAGATGATACTCTGCTCCATTGACTGCTGCAACATTGTATACAGTGCAGCCCTAAGTCCACCCTATCTAAACTGGACACACTTTATAATGCCTTCTGCCACTTTGCTCTTGATGCCTCTCCCTCACCCACCACTGCGACCTCTACGAACCTTGCTTTTCCGTCCCTCGTAAACCGTTGCATCTCTCACTGTGCTAAATTTGTCTCCAACCGATGGCTCGGGTCCATCCCTCCTACCTTGCCACTGTGCTCACAGATGCCCCGCCCTCCATCATCTTAGCCCCAGTGACTCCTGCCAACTTTCAGTCCCTAGGCGGAAGACCTCTGCCGGTCAAGCTGCCTTCTCACACCGGCTACCCAAGCTCTGGAATGCCCTCCACCACAAATTTGGCACTCCTCCTCCTCTTCCTACTCTGTCTACCGCCCTTGCAAACTTCCTTACTACAAATTGCTCCTGTCCCTGAACCTGCCATGCCCCACTATCCCCTCCCCAATGCCTGACCAGCGGCCTTAGCCTTGCTACAGAAGCTGGCATAAAACCCCAACCTTGCACTTATGTCCTGGGCCTATTTTTCCCTATGTACTGTGTATAACTGTATAACTGTGATATCCGTCCTGTGTTGTTTACAGCTGTTACTACTGTGCTAATCTACCTTGTCTGCTGCTTCTTGTACCAAAATTGTTATTTGATACTATAATATCCTAAGCATTCAATGTGCGCTGCTGGTGTATTCATGCAATCGTGTATCCTTATGCTGCTTTTTATTTGCTTCTGTTAACTGTTCACTTGATAACCTGCGTGTTATCATATCCATGTATACCCCAGGTTGCACGGAGATGAGCATCTTGTTGTGCAGTGTGCCTTTCCTGGTGAAACAATTGCAATACATAAATAAATAAGGTAGTACTGTCACTGCTTCCCATTCTCGAGACACTCTACACTCCGAAACTTAAAGCTGTCATTAAGAACAGATTCACACAGTGGCACAGTAACTCAGTGCGTGAGCTGATGGCATGTATAACCACACTTCACTTCCTTACCTTTTTGCCATTTTCTGCCTGCAGTCCTTTCTCCCAGTAATGGTAAAAGCTCTACCAGGAGAGACACAGCTGCAACAGTGGAGCCATTTTCTAACTTCCATGCTACAGAGTAGGAATAGGTGGCCACATTCTGAGAGTGGTGGGGAGAGACGATGTCTTACTTCCACACAGCGTTGGAAACAGCAAGGAGGGAAAAGAGAGAAGTAAACATGAATTGTAGTAAGAGCAGCTCCACCTACTGGTCAAAACAGTAAATGAGCACTATTTAAAAAACTAAACCTAAGCATTAAATAAACAGCAAAACAAATCTACTTTTAAATGTACTTTTTTATCTTTTCAATTTTAACCTCCACGAGCCATTGTGTAATAGGAATAATGTACTCAGGGTGTGTGTCATGCTGGGATAACGTCACTTCTCGAGTGTTGATGCACTACTCGGCTACCTGAGGCGTGACGTTATTCCAGCAACATACACTCTGTTGTGCAGTATTCCACTAATAATGATAGTGCACTGACTGTACTGTCTGTTCTTTAATGCTGGTGATTCTAGCGACTTGGACATATTTCTGGCTAGACTTTTCTTTTGGTCTGCAGCCCTCTTCAGAATGATTCCTAAAACCTTTTTTTCCCTACCGACACAGACAGGATTAGCACCTGAATTCACATCTCTGAAGCTGCCCTGCTAGGTATTGTAACATCACGCCACAACACAACACTATCTATTCAGTGGTTCCACAGCTGTGATTTGCAAACCTAATATCATGCCTGAGGATGCTGCTAGGCCAGGTGTCTGGCTAGAACAGGTGTTACACACTGACACAGCAAAGATGTAGGATAAAGAAAGTGAACCATATACTGCTGGGAAAACATAGAAATAGAAACTATCAGCAGATAAGGACTGCCAAGCCAATCCTGTCTACCTATATACCCTACCTTTATAGGGGCTGCTGACCCTATCTGGTCATCAGCCTTAGCTGCTCCTTCCCATCTATAGGGTTCCCTTATGCCTGTTACATGCATGTTTAAATCCCCTTACTGTGCTCGCTTTGCCACCTGTGTAGACAATTCCATGCATCCACCATGCTTTCCGTGAAAAACTTACTCATATTTCCCTTTATCCTGCCCCCTCCAATCTCATATCGTGCCCCTCATTCTTGTACCTCTCCTATACTGAAAGATGTTCAAGTTCATTGACAGGAGATACTCCATTGAGCAGGCTCATTTTACAAGGAGGTCCTGGCCAGACAGCATACAGTTTCAGTTAAACACTATATACATTTATAACTACAGTGGTATTATACATGATAAACAACAGAAAAAACTATATACAGAGTTATATACAAGGAAAGTATGTTGCTCCCTTGCACCTTGTTTATGCCCTTAAGATACTTGAAGGTTTCTATCATATCCCCGTTCCCTCCTCTCTTCCAGTGTATACATATTGAGGTATTTTAATCTCTCTTCATATGTCTTCTGGTGTAAGCCCTGCACCATCTTAGTCGCCCTTCTCTGAACCACCTCCACCCTGTCTACATCCTTATGAAGATCGCGTCCACCAGAACTGTACACATTATTCCAGATGAGGCCTCACCAGTGTTTTGTTTAGTGGTATTGTCACCTCCCTTCTTCAGCTAGTGATATCCTTTCCTATGCACCCCAACATGCCACTGGCCTTTTATTATCATTATTTTTACATTGCAGTAGCACAACCACTGGCATAAACAACAGTTGACATCACTTTTCCATGTGATCAATATATGCATTACAGTCTTCAACTGCCAGCACTGTCCTTCAAAAGTGTCTTATGCCCCATATTAGCTGAGAACAGTTCTTTGGTGTAACACACCTCTGAATGTAGTGCTTCATCTGATGCCACACCATCTCTACTGTGTTCTGGTCTCGCATTTCTGTTGGCACCCTTTCCCAATTTGCTCCCTGGTCCTTTATATACACCCCAGATACTGTATGTTTTGGGTCATTATCTGTACAAGAGAAAGAACATGCATATAAGTAAACACATAGAACACTGTGCTGTACATCCCCACCATGAACACAGAGAAACTGTAACTGCAAATTCCTCAGTCTCGGCCTTGGAAAAGATGATGCCCATCTGCAAAACTCACCCAGTAAAGGGCACCAGTGTATTTGACACTGTCTCCTCTCTGAAGAAAGTGCTGTTCATGATGCCACTGAACAATAGTATTATCCTGACCCACGGCTCAAAATGCCACCCAGATGAGTATTTTTAGAGGGTGTTTGAGCTGTGGTTTCACTACAAAAAATCCTTTTATGGAAAGCCATAGTGTGAAAAGACTGCACCACTATGATAGTCTCATCAGTAAAAGAATGTCCACAAATCGCTCATTTTCTCCCATCCATTCCATAGCCTGTTCCAGCCATTTATGTTTGTTGGCGTCATGAGTGAGAGTGCATATACTGTTGAGGTGTACTGTACAGTACAATACCTGCAATGCAGGGAGGCTTGGCCCAAGGTTCAATGAGGGAATAGCCTGCTCGCAACCTCTATTTAAGCCTCTACTAACACACCTCCCTTGTTTCAGGAGTGTTTTTTCCCCAGGCTCCTGTTGGCTGTGTTTCCTGTGCTTCCTGCTGCCGCTCATCTCTGCCTTTGCTCTTCTCCCATCTCACTTCCATCCCTGTGTCGCGTGCCTCCTGTTTGTGCATTGTTTTTGTCTCCCATCCACTTTGGCCACCTCCATGCTCCTTTCCACTCCCTCCTTGTTGTTGTGGTGTTTCCCCATTCCTTTCGTTCCCTTTTGGGCTTTTCCTTCATACCACCTGGGCACTTATGGCAACCTTTCTTTTCCCTTGTCCTACCCATCTTAGTTTTTGTCCGAGACCTTCCTTTCCTGTATGCCTCTTTGTCCCTTGCCTGCTGCAGTAGACCTCCTTCGCTTTTAACCCCATGTTTACCTTCACATTTCAGCTCTTCCATTCATCTACTCTTGGACTGCACAGCTCCTTCCGCATCTCAGTACGGGATGTTCCCATTTTGGTGTCGTCACTCAGCATGGATCTCCAGCTATGCTCCTGACCTATGGTTCACTATTGACTCTGTTGACCGCCGTAGCTCCTGGATCACACCCCAGAGACCCGCCACATTACTTTGCTCTGTAATTATTTTGGGGACTACCTACAGTTTCATGGACCTGCTTGTTCAGTCCTCCTGCAAATCCCATACTGTCCTTCCCGATCCAGTGCTGTGTTCTCCTTCAGTTTCCTTTGTAATCAGCATCCCTTCCTGCTAAAGCCCCGCTACATCCCTAAACCTTTTCCTGTTTCCAAACCTCTGGTTACCCAAGCCTCACTGCCTTCTTCATTACCTGTTTTCTGCATGGAATCTACAGGACCCTCCTCTGCATTCATTGCCCCATCTATAAGTACTCAGCCATGCCTGTTCATGTTTCTCCTGCTCAGTTGTCTGCTACCAGTTTCCTACTACCCACAAGCTCCTTCCTTCTCAATAGCTCCGATTAATTTCAGTTTACTGCACAGGACCGAGCCCTTCCTATTAATTGGGGTACATGACTGGCGGGGTGGGAGTGTTTTAGCCTACCTTTCTTTTCAGGGCATACCATATTTCTGAGCCGGACTCTCTACAAGGAATCTAATCTGCACGGCAACAATTTCGGCTGTCATCGGATAAGTGGAACTGCATCCACAGCTATCGTTGCATACCATTGTTCCATATTGTGCTTTACCTCTTTTGGACTAAGAGACAGCCCACTACAAGGATTCGCCTCAAAGCAGCAAAGGTACCATCCCTAGTAGAAGATAATTTGCGGTTCGCCTGACCTTCAGGGTAAAAAATCCCACTATGGTCGCATCCTCTCTGACTGATCCCAGATTCCATGTCACCACTCCCTCAAGGCTCAGAGTTTTGTCCCTATGTCTCGCCACCTCAATCCTCCCTTATTTCTTTTATTTTTGGTCCAGGATAGTCTACTCTGCTACTGCTGCTATCTATATGTACCTTCCCACCATGATATATGTACATCATCTCACACCTCAGTTACTCTACCAACCATTTCAACTGCTATCCACCTCCTTCATCCTATACCTACTTCACATCCTACATTTCTCTCTTTGCAGCAGTGTTGTGCCTTGGCCAGCCCATACAAGCAGTATTCAGACTCCATCCCTAGCTCACACCTTCTGAGGTGCTGAGTGAAGGTAGGCTTCCCTGTCTACTGGGGATGGGATTCCATTATGACCACTACATACTACCTACTGACTTGACATCCGCCGTCCCTAACTCTGCTTGGCAGTATCAAGTGAAGGTTAGCTCACCCCAACTACCAGGGATGGGAGTCATGACCACAATCTACAGATGGGTACAGATGGTATCATACTTCCTCTACCTCATACCAGTTGCTGCTTCCTTCAGGAACGGAACTCTTATGCCCCATATATCCTCATCGTTCTAACCATGCCTGGCTGCCTCAAGTCACCATCATCCATCTCTGCTGCCCTGATGGGCACCTAGGTCTACAATCTACTATCCTACTTCCATCCAGGAACATGACTTGCCCAACTTCCTTTTCCATCTACACCTCGATGCAGATTGCCATTTCCATTTGGGAACGGACCTTCTCCACCATTTACTCTCATTGTCCTAACTTCAGTAGCACATCCAGTCAGGATCATCTCACTTTGACCGTCTGACCTGGATGCATGTCCTTCCATTCCTCTGCTTCCCACGTGTTCATTCTCCATCTGCTATTTGATGCCATGACCTTTCTGGAACCTGACCTCCTACTGCTAGTGGTCTCCAAGTTCCTTGCCAGCAGCATTTCTTCCAGCCTACCTTGCCTGGTTCTTAGCCTGAGCTTGCACTACTTCCTCTACTTGATGTAGGTTGCTGCTTCCCTTCGAGAATGGGGCCTTTCCACTCCTCCTGCCTTCTACCCCTCAGCTCTGCCTGCCTGACACACGACCATGGGTCTTCCACATCTACCAGGCTTGGTAGCCTGTTAATGGATTTGTTCCTTAATGCATCCCCTGACTCATGCTAGGTTACCGCTTCCTTTCTGAACCAGGACCTCGTCGACTAGTTTGTCTTTATATAGCCAGTTTGCCACTTATCTCCAATCACAAGACCCTCTGCTTGAATGAATCACATCCTTCTGCTCTACTCGCCATCCTGCTCTTCTATGGACCATCATACCCGACCCCTTGGCCTCCAGTCCCTCATGATTTGGTTCTTGCCAACTGGTCTGGTATCTCTTTCGATCCAGTTTGCCTGCCTCCAGGACTTCCTTGCTGTAGGTCACCCTTGCAGTTGATGGCTGAATTTAATTTCTCCTTCAGATGTGGGACCTTCTTCCTCTCACTCCAACTCCTTTCATCCCTTCTCAGTTAGTTGACTGTATTGGTTGGACATGGGACTTCTGTACTCTCAACCTTGATGACTTGAGTACTGCACTTTGATTTTTGACCTCCATGGTTGTCTTCTAGTGAGTGCTATAACCTTCCTGCATCCTGCTGCTGTTCACTGGGGCCAACCGGTTCTGTTCCTTCCTGCACGGTTTGTTATCTGGCTTCGCTAGCTCATTACATTCCTTGGATAGCTCCTCCAGTTCCTCAGGACTCTATCTGGAATTTCTTTCCAATAGACTGGCTGCCTCTCCACTTTGCCTTGCGGGCTCGGGCTTTGTGCTGTTTGCTGTGGCTCTTTTGGGCCTAGTACCTTATCTCTGAACATACTCCTATCAGGTCAACTGCTCTTCCATATTATTCATGTCATACTCCTACTCTGGCCATTTTAACAGTACCTCCACTTCTCATTGATCACGTGTTCATTACACTGAAGAAATACTACTGTCAGCAAATATCCCTTGGCTAACATGCCTTACAGACTCTTTCATCATCATAGAGTTTTATATACTGCCCAATCAGCTCCTCAAGATTATTCATGAAATCCCATTCACCTGGACATAGGAAGATCTTCTCAGTCTCTAATGGATATACCCTCCGACTCCTGTCCATTCCATTACTTTGATTTCCCTGTCTACTTTGTCTCACTGGCTATCCTCTTACATGGAAAGGACATAAACCCCTCTGCTATGCCCTGACTTTGAAAGTAGTATCCCTTCTACAAATACCGGGAATCGCATGATAACCCATTCAACTATGAACATCATCTTTCTTATTTTCTGCAGCTCCTCCTACTACTACTGACTCTGTTGACCATGTTACTTGACTCCTACTCCTCAGCAGTCATTGCTTGTTTTAGAATTTCACAGATGCCTTCCAGAATATTCACTGTGGGATCTCCACCACCTAGCTGATTGCTAACTCTACACCATCCAAACCATCATTTTTGCTCCTGGACATCGCCATTCCTTATGCAATCATCCATTCCTTTTCACTTAGTACCTTCAGCAGGTTAACCGCTCTTCCAGGGAACTTTCAGCCTTTTCTTCTTGAATTACCTTCATTAATCTCTGCAGTAAAGACCATCACTGAGAACTGGCTCTCCTGAATTTTATCCAGCAATCCGTAACAGTCAAGACAAATTCACCAACTCAGTCTTTCCTCCCAATCAGTCTTAATCAGCTGTAGCACTAAGATCCTATGGCATCATGCACTAATTGATCTCACTACCAATTCAGCCTTCAGACTCTTCCTTATATCCACCTCCAAGCTTCTCTCAAGTACTTCGGCATCAGGATTACCTGTAAACTTAACCAAACTATGCCACCACAGTGCATCTCCTAGCGATCACACCACAGAAATGCACGCAATTACTTCAGACAGCATACCAACAGAGTATTTACATATAAAGACATGAACATCATGACCAAAGAAGCCATCCATACCTTATACCGAATTTCCAGTCACTTCCCATATACATTAGGCTATCATCTGACGACTCCGTAAATCTTCTTCTGTTTGTTTACTAATCACTTATGGCATTACTTTCATCAGTTACTCAAACTCTTCTCTACTCATTTTACTCTAGGATGCTTACTTAGCAACACATTGCTCACCAATCAATTCTTTACCTCAAGACTACCTTGAACATCAAACCTTATGCAAATTGGATCAGTCACCCATAACTTTACAAATCATCAAATCTCACAATGTATTGTCTGGTTTTATATCAATCAAATTATGATCTCCTGACTCATTATGTCCCTACAATCCCTTTGGACATGCATCTTTAGTCATCTTGGAAACATGGATCGTTAGCCCTTCTTCAACTGGATCTGCTCCACACATAGGATTCTACCATCCCTATGGAGAAGAAGTACCCTTCATCCTCAGGATCATCATTCAGTCTGCATCACTCTTGGATCAAAATGAACCATCATCTCCAGGGCATTCAGACTCTCTTCTACTCATTTCTACTTCATGGATGCTTCCTCAGCGACTCCTCATTCATTACTGAATTCCTTGCCTCCAGACCATACGTTGACATTCAAACCTTTCACAAGTTGGATCATTCACCAATGACTTCTTGTATCATAGCATTTTCACCATTCCCCATCCAGTAACGTATCAATCAAGTCATACTCCTCTGCTCATTACACCCTTGCAATTCCTTGGGACAAGCATCATTCATCATCTTGGAAATTTGGACATCCTTCACCTGGATTTAATTCACACTTCAGATTCTATAGATCCTTCGAAAAGACCTACTCTTCAACCTCAGGATCATCGGTCAATCTGCATCATCCATGGATTGAGGATGGATCATTGTCTCTCAAGCAGCCCACCAACCTCAGATTAGCTATGGTTACTAGAACCTAGGTCCTTCTTCTGTTAGTATGCCCAGAGGATGGGAAGATCTCTGGCCATGGGTCCTCAGAGATTTCCTCCAGTTGGGGATTTTTCCTCCTGAGTGCCAGGAGGTCATACTCCATGTGAGTTGGAGGAGGTATTTTTGGGCCTTCTATTCCTGATAGATTACTACCTACATACTTACTACTCAAGGGTGGCAATAGAGTAAAGCCACAAAAGACTACAAGTTACACAAGCACTATGTATCCGCCTCTCCCTATTGCTATTCCATAAACATTGAACATACGGTACAACATATACACTTTTATACATTCAGTCAGTACATTAGCAAATGATGAAGGGCTTACAGAAATGGGAAAGTTTTAAATTGCTATTGGCATACACTGCCCAGAAAAATCAGTTACATACATACATATACGATGGCCACAGCACTGTACTTACAGTGTTCTGCCATAACTCCGTCAGTTTTGGTGATAGATTCTTCTTACTGATGATTTGCATACTCAATAACCCCATTCGACCAGTTTCTGACAGCCCTCCACTGCACTGCTGTCATCATTCTCCATTGCTAGTTGATCCATAATTTGGGAAACCTCACTGCAAAAGACAATACTGCACATTATTTAACAACACGCCTTCATGTTTCAAAACTTCTTATGAATTAAATCATGAAATTTTGCATTAATATGTAGTGCACTGTGGCTTGCTCAAGGTGACGGGGCAGCCCTGGAACATTTCACTGCCTTGTAGAGTACTGTGGTTTCTCAAGGCAACAGAGGCTGCACTGGAACATTTCACTGCCTTGTAGCATACTGTGGCTTGCTCAAGGCTGCAGAAACAACCCTGGAATATTTTACTGCCTTATAGTTGTACTGTGGCATGCTCAAGACCACAGAGGCAGACCTGGAACATTTCATACTGTCTTGTAGTATACTGTGGCTTGCTCAAGACCACAGAGGCAGCCCTGAAAAATTATACACTGTCTTGTAGTATACTGTGGTTTGCTGAAGATCACAGAGGCAGCCCTGGAATAGTTCACCACCTTGTAGTGTACTGTGGCTTGCCTAAAGATGCCCACCTAGTGCACACTGTCTTCTTGTGTTGATGTTCTTTGTGGGGTCAAATGTGTTTGTAGAGGGTAGAGAGAGAAATCCTGATGCCAGCTGCTACAAGGTAGTTCTGTATATCCAGCAATGGAGTCTAATTTTTGTGCATTTCACAGACAGCTTTGCTATGTCTTGCATCCAGCTTCTTGGTCATAGTAGTAGTGTAAAGGTGGTGGCTTCTTGGTCTGCAAATTCCTCCAAAAGATGTGTATGAATCACGTAAAATGCACTGTATTTATACAGTAAAGGGACAGGTACAGTAGGCATGGCCAAGAACTGTGATGAATCACAAGCTGTGGATTAAGGAACAGATAAATCAGATGATGATGATCCAGGAGGCACGACATAACTAACGTCAGAAACAGTGTTGACCAATCAGCTCCAAACTGATGGTTGTCTTGAAGTCAGGGAACAGTACATTATGGGGTTTTGTCACACTTGAAAAATCTACATCTGACTGAGAGACAATGCTCTCTATCACTGTACTGTATATTGGATTGCAGATGGCTACCAGATTCAGAACTGCAAACTTTTGTGGAACACCAAATATAGGCAGAGCTGGCAGGAGGAGAAAAGTGGTAATGCAACTGAAGAGCAGCGTCCCTGTGAGCAGAAAGAGAAGGGAAAGAAATGACACACCACCAGTAAAACAAAGGATTTTCCAAAAGGAGCCCAAGAAATACATGGTAAGACAATACTGTTTTGTATTATTGCTTTGAATAATAGGTACTCAGATAGCTCTCAACTGAATGATTTTCATATAACACCACTGATGTGCATTATAATGTTAAGTAACTTAATAGAAACTGTCCTTAACACTAGACAAATGTTGATCATAATTTTTAAATGATTATTCTTTTCTCTGGTGTGCCTCTGGTCCCATACTCCCACAACCCCTGCCACACAAATCAGGGGCAGATGATCAAAATCAGTACCCATCTTAAATATCGGAAATATCCACTCAGAAATCTGGTAGAATAGGAGATTTAGTGTAAAATACTTTTCCGAGCAACAGAAAGTCTGTAGCTATAATGTCTGGCATTATTTTGTACTTATGTCACAAAGACCTGAATTTGTTGGAGGGACATCCTGAAAATCAGGAACAGTTCAGAAGTACACCCAGTCCTGTTTTTAGATGGGCATCCTACACTTCAGTCAGACATTGATATGTGTAGTTCACAGACAGGCAGGCAGACAATATTCAGTTTTAAATGTTTACACTGTAACTGCATTTCTTGTTTCAAAACAGTGTGGTATCATTGTCAGGGACAATGAACCATCATTTTATAAAGAGGGTCCCAGGAGGAGAGCAGCACAGGAGAGGGCAGCACCTGAGCAGCAGGCCTGTCCAGAGGACACAGAAGTACCATAGCAGCAGGCCTTTCCAGAGGACACAAAAGCATCATAGCAGCTGGTCTGTTCAGAGGATATGGAAGCACCTAAGCAGCTGACCTGTCTGGAGGACACAGAAGCACCAGAGCAGCTGGCCCATCCAGAGAACAAGGAATCACCTGAGCAGCAAGCCAGCCCAGAGGACCAGGAATCAACAGAGTAGCATGTGTAGGGTACATAAAGAGAAAGGGCAGCTACTGAGCATCAAGGAACAGGGGCTGATGTGAAAACAGCGACCTGTAGAACACAGAATAGAGTGTAGTGGGGAGAGAGACACACACACACATTAGAGCATTTACAGTATGTGGAAAGCATAAAATAATGGAAGCAGGAATGCCAACAGGTGAGGGAAAGCACAGACCATCTAAAGACAGAGCAACTTACTCTGCAGGTAATGATTCAAGACCTGAAAAGGAGAATGAGGGAACTGCAGCAGCAAATGTCAATGCCATGGACATCAGCAACACTGGAAAGGCACAGTTTTTAGAAGACACTAACAATATAGAGGCAGAGGGTGGAACGACTCACTGCAAGACAGTGACACAGTGCCAGAGACAATGGCAGATGAAAGAGTACCTGTGTCAGTTCCAATAAGCGCAGTCTATGGTCACATCAAGAGTACAATGAACATTCTGCTTGGTATAGACATTGTGCCTGTCACAAGTGAAAAGAAAGGGATCTCAGGTGCTGGAGCTCAAAAAAACCAAACGCTTTGCAGCACTGATTTTCATGCCCTTGTACCATACTACATATATGTGCAATGGACAAATAAAAGTAAACTATGACAGGTAAAAAAATGGCTGCCTAAAACCTGAAAAATGTTATCTTGACCTATGTCATGTGGCACTTTGATTTAACACCACCAAATCATGCAAAAATAGAGGACAGAATAAATGAACAGCTGCAAATGGTGCGGAAAGGTGAAATATACTCACTGACATAGTACTGTACCATCTACTATAAAAATACTATTTTCGTATTACTGGCCTCTAAATAGTTGTTCCAGTTGTACTTGTCCCTAAATGTGTGTGTAAAAGTGCTGTGCTATGCTGTGTAATATTCTGCTAGAGGTATTTTGTGTGTGGTTATTTGTGTGTTTGTGTTTTGCTTGCACAATACTGTTTAGTTATTTGAAAATAAAATTCTTTGGAGGAATTATTTTTTATTTTTGGTAACCGAAAAGACCCACTAGGCACAAGTGCTCTTTTTCAGGAGTGACCTGAGAGCACTTGGTGGTTAAGTGACTTGCTCAGAGTCGCACAGTATGCATGTGGAGGTTGTCGGAATCAAACCCAAGTCTGCTGGATGTACCACGCTCATTCACAGCTCGTTACTCTAGTCCCCAGCTATATTGCTAGAGTTCTTGGTTACTCTATGAACAAAAATAGTTTTTTAAGATAATAATGATTTGACACACCAGGACACAAAAAGGAAGAGGGGAGAAATAAAGTAAGAGCAAAAGGGATGGGATAAGACAACTGACTATTTAATTTGTTGTATTTTTATGTGTTTGTACTTACTTTTTCGTATGTTTAATGCAATATAATATTATATAATACAATATTTGATACTGCATTGAAACAAAGGGGTCACCTTTGCATTTAACAGTGCTATCAAATAAATTCTTGTTAATTACTTGCTCTTCAATGTAGCTGTTGATTTTTGAGTTGGCGTTCTGCCTATAGCTAAGACACAGGGAGAGGGAGGGGTAGGAAGGTTGCAAAGGGTGACATAGAAACATAAAATTGTCAGCAGATAGGGACCGCCAAGGCCCATGCAGTCTGCCTGTAGCCCCTATACATTGTATGTGAGCCACTGACGCTATGTGATCAATGGCTTTTCATCACTCCCTCCCCTTTCAAGTTTCCCCTTGTGCCTGTGCCAGGCATGCTTAAACCCTCCACTGGGCCTGCCCCACTTCCTCCTGTGGCAGACTATTCCAAGCTTTAACTACCCTTTCTGCATAGAAAACTTCCTCACATTACCCCTTAATCTACCCCTTCCAATTTCATATTGTGCCCCTTGTTCTACTTTTCTACAGTGGAAAAGGTCCCCATCTGCACCTTGTTTTATGCCCTTGAGGTACTTGAAAGTTTCACTCATGTCTCCCCGCTCTCTCCTCATTCACGTATGTATTGAGGTCCCTTAGTCTCTCCTCATATGTTTTGTGGTGCAAGCCCTGCACCATCTTTGTTGCCCTTCTCTGGCTGGATGGATAGATAGATAGATAGATAGATAGATAGATAGATAGATAGATAGATAGATAAAAACATTTATTTTTATACAGGATAAATACATGTCATAAGGGCAAAATACCCTGTTTCAAGACAGTCCTGTTTAGGTGTTCTCCAGTGCATAAAAAATAATAAATACATGAATACACGATTAAACTACATAAGACATACTAACAGCTACATACCAAAGAAAAATAGATTCTAACATGGAATTAAACATGTTACATGAAGTGATATGCATGGAATGCAGTAACTTATTCAAAGAGCAGAAGCCTGATATCTCAATGTTTTTGTCCCATACTTAGTCTTAGTATAGTCTCCACCTTATCTATGCCCTTGCATAGTGTGGCCTCCAGAACTGCATGCAGTACTCCTGGTGAGGCCTTACCAATGTTTTATACAATGGCATTACTACCTCCTGCCTCCTGCTAGTGATACCCCTGCCTATGCACTCCAGCATGCCACTGGCCCACCCTGCCGCCTTTGTGCACTGCTTTGATCCCTTAAGGTCATCAGAAATGATAACCTCTAGGTCCCTTTCCTCTTTGGTGACAGTCATCTCCCCAACCTGTAGCTCTCCCCAGGGTTCCCTCTACCCAGGTGCATTATTTTGCAGTTCTTTGCATTGAACCTCAGTTGCCACATCTCCAACCAGCTTTCAAGCTTCTCAGGTCCCTCTTCATTTTCTGCACCTTCTGGAGTATCCACCCTGCTGCAGATCTTGGTGTCATCTGCAAACATGCAGACCTCTTCTTCTAGCCCCTCTGCAATGTCACTAATGAAGACATTTAACAGGACTGGTCCTAGTACTAATCCCTGTGGTACTCCGCTGGTCACCCCCTCTCCCAGATTGTATCCCATTTACCACCACCCTCTGTCTCCTGTCTGTTAACCAGTTCCTAGCCCAGTTCACCATCTTGTCTCCCATGTCCAGACTACCCATCTTGTTAATAAGCCTTCTATGTGGGACAGTGTCGAGGCTTTGCTTGAAATCTAGGTCGGTGACATCTCTGCCCCTCCTGATTTGCTTCCCTAGTCACCCAATCAAAAATATATTAGATTGTTTGACATGACCCTCCTGAGCATAGCTGGATTCCAAATGTGCCACTATCCTTTCTTTTAGCAGTGTCTCCATGATCTTTCCCACCACTGGAGGAGGCTGACTGGCCTGTAGTTCTCTGCCTCCTCCCTACTCCTGTCTCGCTTTTGTGCAGTGGGATTACATGTGCCCTCCTCCAGTCCTCTGGAACCACACCCTGTTGAGTGACTCAGTGAACAGGGCTGCCAGAGGCACTGCTAGTTCCTTCACAGCTCCTTTAATATCCTCAAGTGGATGTCGTCTGTCCCCATGACCTTATCCACCTTCAGCTTTGTGAGTTCTTCCAAAACTCTCTCCACTGTGAATGGACTGGTGTCCACTTCTTCCCGCTCCATTGCCTCTGCAACCCAACTGTGGTCTCTGACCCTCCCTTCCTTAGTGAAACTGAGTAGAAGTATTTGTTCAGTATTTCTGTGTTGTCCAGATCCCTTCCTTACTCCCCTTTGAGACTCACAATCCCACCCGTTTTTCTTCTTTCACTGTTGTACCTATAAAATGCCTTATTCCCTTTGTTTGATCATACTAAACCCTCTTCTGTCTGAACCTTCACCCTCTTAACACCCTTCCTGCTTCCCTTAGACATTCAAAGTACACCTCCTGTCCTCCTCCTTTGGCCCCTTTGTATTCCTGAAACTCAGCCTTTTTAGTCCTGGCTTTGTCCCCATCTCTTCAAAAGAACCATAGAGGCTTCTTTTCCTTTGGCCACTATCCTAATGCATTGGTTTGTTATCTACACTATGGCTCCTTTCATTTTCTCCCATTGTTCCTCCACCCTCTCTATTACCCCTTCCTTCCCCAGGACTGCTTGTATACATCTACCCATTTTGGTGAAATCTGCCCTCCTGAGATCTAATACTCTTGCCCTTGTGTGGCTTAATTGAGTCCATATCTCCATGCTGAACCACACCATGTGGTGGCCACTGGACCCCAGCTGCCCTCCACCTGTATTTCTTTGACTCTGTTCCCATTAGTCCATACCAGGTCCAGAATCAACTTGTCCCTGGTTGGCTCATGCACCATCTGCCTGGGTCAACCCCTGCAGGGATTCAGATTGGCTGTGCTTCTGGCTGAAGCAGCCACCTGAGTGGCCCAATCCATGTCCGGCATATTGAAATTCCCCAGTAGCAGGATTTCGTCTTTAGCTGCCATGTCATGTATGCTCTCCACTAATTCCCTGTCTACTTCCTCCCTCTGTGTCAGAGGTCTGTACATAGCCGGTTTTAGGCACCAGTGAACCCGCAGTTGCTGGGAGCCCTCCTCCTGGGGCCCCAACAAGAGAAGTTTACCTTATTCATTTTAAACATTTTTTATCTTAATATATTTTTAAAACATCAGTAAAGGACTGTGCAGATCTTTCTGGTTCTGTCATGAAATACCTCAACAAGCTATGATCCAGTCAACAGGAGGTGGATAGGCAGCAATGAATGGGATGGGAAGAACAGCCCCAAGAAATGACACTGCTGCGTCCTCCTAAACTTTTAAAATACTACTGGTTATACTAAAGATATACATAGAAACAAAGAAATATGAAATTTGCTGGCAGATAACTACTGCTTGGCCCACCTAGTCTGCCCATTTTTCTGCCTATAGTATCACCACAAATAAAATCTTGCACTTATGGGCTACAGTAAACCACATGGGCTAAAGGTGGGCCAAGTAGAGGGCCCATGACTTCACTAATTCTGCTGGGGGCCCCAAACCCTAAAGCCGGCCCTGGGTCTGTAGATCACCCCTGTGTGTATTGCTGTTCCATTCCCTGGCTCCAGGGTGACCCACATTACCTCAGCCTCCTCCTGTCTCTCCCTGAACTTCTGTAGCCTTTATACCATCTCTGATGTACAAGGGCTACTCCCCACCCTTTTACCCTCCTGTCCCTCCTGAACAGTGTATAGCCTGGTTCACTGACTTCCCAGCCGTGATTAACAGAGTACCACATCTCTGTTATTGCTATGTCAAGGTCTGCATCTGCCAACAAGGTCTCCAGGTCTGGAATCTTATCTCTAGGCTACGGGCATTTGTTAGCATGACCTTCCATGTTTTAAGTCTGCCCTCCCTCTGCTCTTGTTCTCCTCCAGCACCTTCCCCACCCGTTTTCCTTTCTTATATGCTCTCACCCCCGTATCACTCATTATCGTTCTTTGCCTGCCTGCCCTCCCTGCCTGCTTTAGCTGTTCCTGAAGTCAACTTATGTTCCTGCATATTCCCATGGGGAGAGTTCCCACGCTTCCTGACCCTCCTGGCTCTCCCCTTTGGCCAGTTTAAATGCTCACAGCTAAAGCATTTAAACTTCTCTACTAAGGACCAAGGTCCCCTTCTCAGACAGATGTAGGCCATCCTCCTTATATAAGCTTGCATCTGCCCAGGTCAGGCCCCAGTCCCTATAAAGTCAAAACCCTCTCTTCTACACCAATCCTTCAACCAGGAGTTGAAGGTATGGATGTCGAGTGCCCTAGCTTCCCTGTGTCCTGGACAGGTAGCACCTCTGAGAATGAGATGGAGCATGCTATCTGTTGCCTCTCCTCCCTTCCCTGGGTCGCCATCCTGGAGGATCCTCCCATCCTCCCTGGTTCCAGACTCGGGTTCCTAGGTGGGGCTCTTCCATTCCTGCAAAACAGTGTAGGATTTACTAAAAGCGGGACCAATTGGGATATGCTTTAGACCCCTCCCTCACCCACTGTGCGCCCACCATAATCCAATTACTCCTCTTCCTGGGCATCCTTTGAGGAACAGGTTGTGGACCTGGTGGTCCCTGGGTGGGGTAGATGCTGTCTTCAGCTTGGCCAACTCTGCTCGGAGACAGACAACCTCCTCCTCAGCCCAGAGAGGTGCCTGCAGGTAAAGCAGCATCGCAGCCTCAGAACATCTCTCTGAAGACAGCTGCTCCACAACCACTGCACTGCACCACTCCCATCATGTCTGTTTCCCTCCTCAATCTACTGCCTGCTTAAGGCGGCTATTTGTTACACGCCTTACACAAGTACAAAAACAAGGGCTATCAGACACAAATGTGCATTGGTTATTAGGTGCTGCATCTTAAATGTGTACTCTGCATTACTAGTGATTGTGCAACCATAACAAAATGAGCAACAGATCACAAGACAACTGACAACAGGCTAAAGAACTACAAATTCAGGATTTGCTCCATTGATATCGGATGGCATGTTGGTGGACTGATAGTGCACTGTTGTGCACTATAACATACAATATCTTTGAAAGTGGTGATGGCTAACTGTACAGTACTCTGCTTGCATTTGTTACTTGCTGTATTATAGTATATGGTTAGCTTTTATTCTGTATGAAAATCAGCTGACTCGAAATCCTTATAGTGTATGGGAGTGGGTTGTTATGCATAGAAATCGATAGAAACACAGTCTTGTTGCACCATCATTATGACGTCATGCTGTATTAGCATGTCACAGCAATAGTACAACAGCTTGATTGTCTCTGTGCCTGTGCAGGTTGCAGTGCTCTTGCCTTCTGAAAATGGCCACACGCAGTGAGTGTCGGCACAGAAAGTAGAAAGAAGTGCCTTTTTCTTTATCAATATTTCCTGGAACAGCAGGAGGCTAATTTATTTTCTTTTAATAAAAAAAAAAACAGAGGCTATGTGAGAGCAGGGACTGGGACAGAGTTGGGTGTTTTTATGGACTTTGGGTGGGGGACGACAAATTCTGACATCGCAGCATGACTGCCAGAGAATTGAACAGGCAGCAAATGTTTACGTTACCCATATACTATACAAGACAATGGATGGGTAGAGGAAACAACACTGGTGTTCACTTCTCAAGGTTGTATGACAACTGAAAACCTCTCGAATTTCACTTTCGAGGTTTACTTGTTTGTCATAACAATTCTAAGTGAACAACAGTGTTGTTGTTGTTCACTGTTGCCCATCCATTATCCTCTATGTTGTGCACATTCTAGACCATTGTGAACATTCCAAAGTGTTGCTGTATGCATTCCAAACAGTTGTTTAGCACAATCCAAAGGTCATAAAATTTTGAACTCCACAGAGTACCTACAGCCAGCTGCTTACTAACCAGCCCTAAATGTCTGCACATTTAATATAAATCATACAACAAGACAAAAGAAATGGCATTTTTGTGTTTTGTTTTACTTTGAAGAACAGATGCTTCTGTGACTCCTGTGTTGCTTTTGAGGTTCATATGCTGTAATCTCAACCCCGTGATGGAAACACAGCCTTGTTGCATATAGCTGCCTTTACCTTATTCTCTACATAGCATTTGCTTTATTAAGTCACGGTACACTTACTCCAGGACACATCTAGAAACAAGGTTTCACAGCTCAATAAGTTTCTATTAAAGGTTTTAAATAAACACATGAAATTCTTATCCTGTATGTCTTGTGACAAATTAAGACTTCCATGTGCCCATGAAGCTAGACTTTCTAATCACAAGTTTTGATCACTTCTCACAATCTCCAAAACATTAAGGGCTATTCACTTTTCATGTTAAAACAAGAACTTGCTGCCGAAGAGGCTACCAGCCAAGGTACAGCAAATAAATTCCAATAACTAAAGCATAAAAGCTGAGCTACAGGCTGTACCAGATCAAAAAAACATCACAATATGGTATCTGATGCCAAACCACTTTAATAATTTAAAAAAAGCCACCTCCACTTTGCCAGATGTTTTGAACTCCACCTGGGCTCTTTCTCAAGCGTAATGCATGCTATCACCAGGTGTGTTTTAAAAAGAAACCCTTAAAGGGCCGCTAACTGTAATGTTAAATACAATATTAAAACATATATTGATTTCATTCACCAATTTAAAGTGCACATCTAAAACAATTAATAGTACCAACATGTTCAATATTCTCCAGTTGACCTTTCTATTCGTAAGTGACCTCCCTTGTGGGGGTCAAACTTTATACTTTCCTTCGATACTTATAATGCTAATCAATTTTTATAAATACATGCGTTTATAAACCACAACATACTTTAAAAAGAGAACAAAGGAGGAAGTATATTTTACTATGTACATAAATTAAAGATTATAGTTTATAGGGATGGGAGGAGAGAGACTAAAAGGGAGAGAGGGAGAAATCGGGGAGGAGAAAGAGGCTAGAAAAATACTAAAACAAAATAAACCCATATTCAAAACTATGTACTTAATATACATTGGATAAAAGTCTTATTTCTATCCAGCTAAACCTGAATACATCATATTTAAATATTTTGAATATTTTATTTACAGCACTGAAATTCATATTCATTTCTACCATGTGTTACAAATTAGGGGCAGTAATAACTTATTTATTTTATTTCAGGAAAGGACTAAGTTGAAATCTACCATTTAATCCATTTTCATTCCCTTGCATGGCATGAAGTATATATTGCCAATAGCTTTCTCCTTGTTTTATCTTGTCATCAATACTTCCACCTCTTGATGGTGTATCAAGTTTCTCTGTACCTTGAAACATAAATTTATGTGTTGAACCTTTTTTACCTATATGTACTGCCAAAGCATTTCTCTCATTTTCTGCTCTATTGCACTTAGATGCTCACTTATTCTTACTTTCAATTTTCTGGTGGTTTTCCTAAATAAAAACATTTGCAATTACACATAGCTTTGTAGACAACATTCTCACTATTGCAGTCAATAAATGTTCTGATGCTATACATTTTGTTATGTGTGGATTTTCAAAACTGTTGCCAATACTAATATGTTTGCAAAGGTACAGTTATCACATCTGAAATTTCCTTCTGGCAGCTGGCGAGTTCTTTCTAACATGTCTGATATACATTCACTTTGAATGATTCTAACTGCCACATTCTTTCCCTTCTATAAGTGAACCTGGGCATAGCATCTGTACATTCCTTGATCTTAAGCACCATTTATAGTATGTGACAATTCCTCAGGATAATGTTCTTAAACTCTTCTGGTTGAGGTGTGTACTTTGTAACAAAGTTCAATTTATTTGATGTTTCTGTGGCATTTTTGTTGTTTGTCCATTTCTTCTTCTTCTTTCTCTGTCTCTATATATATTAACATGTCTTCCCTTTGTATCCCTGTACGTTTTGCTCTGCTTTTATTATGCACTGTGTGTTACAAAGCCTCTGTGCATGCCACCGCTGAGGACCATTATTAGCACTCCACTTCTGATACTAAAGCCTTGCCGCCTAACATGCTGGTATCCTATTCAGTTGAACTTTACCACTTTTGGAAACACTTGAAATTGTAACTTGTAAATTTGACCTGATAAATGAACCTTATGTAACTACCATTCTTGTGGAACTAGTGTTTACCCCATGTTATTCTCAATGTTACCTAACCTGCCTGTGATTGTACTGTATGTCCTGATTGTAATGTCTGTATTTGCATACTTTCCTTGAATTGTTCCTACTTTTTGTACTGTTGACTGTAATTAACCCCAGGTCGTCCCTGAAAAAGGGACCATTATGGTCTCAGTGGGCCTCACCGTCACCAAAATTTTAAATAAAATAAAAATAAATAAATAAAAATAATAAATAACCTCTTTTTCAAATCTCTGCCTCATTTCGTTCCTGCTAGTATTATGCGCTTCCTGTTCAGAACGGTTTCCTTTTAGTCTGATATATTGACTATAGGGAATGCTGCTTGTGATGTGCCATGGATGGCAGCTTGTGTAATGCAATGGTTAATTACGATCAGTGTCTTTCCTGTATGAAGATGTACAGTATGTATCCCATGGTCCGATGTGCCATCTTTAGTGATCTGAAGGTCCAAAATTAATAGTCTCCTCAAGTGTCGTAACAGAAAACTGTAGATTATCATTAGTTGATTCCATGTACTTCACGAAATTTTCCAACTAACTTTTGTGCCTTTCCACACCATTAACAAATCATCTATGTAGAATCGATATAAATCTATTCATCCAAAAAGGGTTTTGCTCTCTGTTTAATATATATCTTTTCTCCCAGTTTGCAAGATATATATTCCATATGTGGGTGCAAATACTGCACTCATGGCAGTTCCTGCATTTGTAGATAGAATTGTTCTGAAAATTTGAAAGCATTGCAAGTAAGGACACATTCTGTTCAGGTTAGTATGAACTCAATATGTTGTTGTTTATAATCTGTATTCAAAAATTGCCTCCCTCATGGTTTCCAGTCCCCCTTGTGGGGAATATTCAATATAGTAATTAATGTTGAATGTGACTAACGCCATTCTGGTTCCACACTGATTTCTTTGAGCAATTCTAACATGTGTGTAACTGTCCCTTATATAGCTTGGGTGAAACTTGCTAAACTCTTAATTTGTTCTTCCACAAAATGCACTAATGGTTCTGTTAGAGATCCGATAAATGCAACAATAGGTCTGGCAGGGGGTTTATTAGACTTTTGTGAACTTTTGGATTCCATAAATAACTGTCTCACTGGATTTTGTACTGTTTGATAATCAAAAGTTTCTGTTGTAATCAATCCATTTAGAAAACTATCATACAAGTACAAGTCAATTTTCAATTTAAACTTCAGAGTGGGATCATAACTTACAGGTTGAGAAAAGTTTTTATCCGAAAGCTGTCTATTCATTTCAGTTTAAGTACATTTTAGCATCCCAAATCACTATTGCTCCCCTTGTCTGCTCTTTTTATTACTATAGTTTTATTATTAGCCAATGTTTCTAGTGCTTGTCTTTCATCATTACTGCAGTTGTTAAACCTTTGTCTCGTTTGGTCAAAGCCAATTTCTGAAAGTCCCTTATACATAGCTCTTCAAACATTGCTACATATTTATTGTCCTGTAGAATATAAGTAGTTTTATTTTTTAAGTTGTAATTTATGTGAACACTTCATTCTGGTTCACCATGTGCCTGTAGGCTTTCTTATTAATCATTATTTTCTTTGCCAGAAAAAGCCACTTTTAAGTTAAGATATCTAGTAAACTTATGTAAATCTACCACTGTATTGAATTCACATACCTTGTTTGTTGGCACGAATGATAGTCCCTTTTGACGTATTCAAACTTCAGGTTCTGTCAGCTAATAGAAATATTGATTACAGTTGGTCTTTTAATATCTGGCTCTCTGTGTCCTCTGGTTGAAGTATCTCCTTGGTGAGCTCCTCTCACTGCCATTCTTCTCCATATTTGTTGTCTGCCACAGCCCGAGGTCCAGCGTCTTGTCTTGGTTCTATAAACCTGGTGAATTATGAACTTCTTCTCAAAGTCTTCTCTGGTAAATCATGTATTTCCATTTGTTGAACTTACATTGTTTGTGCTGCTTCTTGATTCAGTGGTATTTGTACTTTAATTCATTAAAGTGGTTTGGAATCAGATACCATATCATGATGTTTTTTTGTTCTGGTACAGCCTGTACTTAACTTTTATGCTTTAGTTTGCATGTTAACAAAAGACAGAGTTGTAACAATTTTTTTGCTCCTCCCTTGCTCCCCAGCCCACCTCTCCTTCAGGCCAGCCTAGGCCCCGCCAACACATTCAGCCCATCCCTCCACCTCAGACTACAGCCACCCCAGGGTAGCCTGGTGTCACCCTTCACTGGATGGGTTCCTCTCCTCTGAGGGGAAGACACTGGGGACAACCAGCACACTCTCTTTGGACTCTGGGTGCTGCTGAGGTGGTACTGGAGACCCAGAGCTTCCATGGTGGTGGGGCCAGCAGCCATCATCTGGCTGGTCAGGAAGTTGTTTTCCCATTTTGTCCTGTGGGTGTGGCATGCCACAGATGTCAAAGGCATGTCGATGTCCACCATGTTCCCTACGTTCAGCGGGGCTCACTGAAATGCTGCGCCCTGGCCTCTGCCAGGAATCAGCACACACCGAGCCACATCTTCACCCTCCCAGAGAAGGCCAGCAGTCATCGGTTGCCGAGGCTTCTCCCCCGGCTGGCCCTCCAGTGACCCAGGTCCATTCTCAACCCAGGTGACTGGTGTCACTAGCAGAAATCCAACCACTGCGCCAATGGGCCGGCCTAATAATTTTAATGACTTAAAACATGGAAAAATAGAATATGATTGCAAAAAGAGACCGTTGGTCCATCAAGTGAGGCTTAGTGTACTACTTCACTTGGTTTGTCCTACTGTAACTTCTTCCAACCAGTTTTTCCACATTTGCAGCTTTTGTGATTACACCCATGTGATGACAAATGTGTCCTATCATTTCTAAGCAGTCTAACTCCTTTCATAATAAATTATTTCCTTGTATGTCCACTCCTGAGAATACCTCAAAGTTCTGGCATACCGCCTTTCTCCAGTAATTATAACTTTTTTGTAAACTAATTTGGTTAAATTTGCAGTACTATTTTATTGTTATAGCTATGCATATACCCAAATCCTCAAATTGGATACCTGTAGTTGTAAGTCTTTCTCATTTTTAGTTTTGACATTTCAACATCTGGCTCCTTTGGTAGATGTCTTTAATCCCACAGTGCCTCAGTCCAACACCAGATTATGTTTTAAAGCTATTGTTTAGAGGACCTAAAATGTCATCATGCAATTACTGGCTCCTGCCATCCTATTATCTTACTAAGAGAATTGATATAAATTACCTTTCCTTCACTCTGTGAATTAAACATCTGGAATACATCCACAAGTCACAAGTCACTTTTTGCTTTTACCTCCTAGTGCAAAAATGTCAGACAATTTCAGTTTAAAGCAACAAATAATATTTGCTAGGAGATCAACTTTAATTTCATCTAACAAAATTGAATGCTTCTTTAACATGAGCATTCATACTACTTCCTGCTAAGATAAAAAGATTTGTAAGGCCAGCATCCACCCATGTCAAGGGGTTATGGTGGCATTTCTTATCCAGGAAGTGCCCACCTTATATGCCAGAACCTTGTACCTCTAACTCACCATGCCACCATAGTGTAAGAATATGGGGACCAGGGAAAAATAACCACACACAGGCACCATTAAGCAAGGGACTACTCACCAAAATAAACTGACCATGCCAGGAGCTGGGATCAAATAGGTTCACATTTAATGCTGTCTCAGATGGTACACAGCACCAGAGGGATTCCGTCCACGCCCCCACAAATTCATTATTGGTATTCACACTCCCCTACTGCCTTCTGCATGGGATGGGCACTGCTGTGGCGATGGGCATCAATATATTAAGGCCTATCTCCATTAAGTCATCCCATGGATGCTATTCCACAAAAGTGGGAGCACAATGGCATTCTTTCCAGGAAGGAAGACTTTATCCTGTGGGACAGTACATTCCTACATTTTGCAACATGCCAGTACATGACATCACAATTATTCCAGCAACCAGATTAGCACCTTCTCAGTTCAGTTGTGTACACCTCCATTTGGCATCACTTGATAGGCCCTAGTGACCCCAAATACAACAGACTCCTCCAAGGAAGAAAAAATGGTGCACACAAACTGGCATATTTTAACAAAACTTATTTAAAGATTATTTAGGCACAGCAACATCACTGGTGTGAGATGGGCCAAATCCCCAGCAGCTTTGAGGCAGACTCCTCCACCTGGTCCAGCGTAAGTGGGACTTACTGACACTGGCTCTAATCAGGCCTCTTGTCCTGGTGATTATCATTACCATTTACCATTCAAACATTTCACCTACAGCAGGTGTTAACTACTCATCTCATGAAGGTGAACATACATTGCTTCCTCTCTTGTATACTTCTGCTGGAGTGGCTTCACAAGGGACACCTGGTGACCCTTCTTTAAGAAGACAGCCACCATTACTCTGTGGTGTATGTTGGATTGGTGGATGTTTTACCTTCCTTGGTGCAAGGTTATTTAGATTTCATCTCCTACTGCTGGTTTCCAGAGAGCTCCATACTACCCCTGGAGGAGATGAGAGAGCCATGGCTCCCTCTCTGAAACTTCTCTCTCCTCTCTCTCTCTCGCTTCCTCAAGCTGCTGGTCTTGACACCTGGAACCTGTGCAGCCACTAGTCTCTGAGGTCTGAGTTTGCCTCCTTTCTTTATAGGGTAAAGGGAGAGGCAAGGCCATGAATATAGACACCTGCCAAATTGATGGATGTTCTACCCCTTGGGAGCAAGGTTCCTCATGGTTCCCCTCCTGCTGGTCTACAGAGGCCCCTCTCCACCCCAGCAGGGGATGAGAAGAGACAAGGCTCCTCTAAAGCTTCTCTGTCAGTAGATTCTGGTCTTGCGCTCTGGAAACCTGGCACTTACTACAATCTGAGCTCTCAGCTAGCCTCCCCTCAAAGGAGAGGACATGTACATGACTATTCATGCCTAGGTTACTGGCTGGCTGAGCCCTGGAAGAACAAAGCATCAACATCCAGAAACCCTGCCTCCTAAGGCTTCCTAAGGAAGCAACTTAGAGGATCAGGCATAACCCTTCAAGCACTCCTAGTAACCTTACTCAAGCTTGTAAGAAGAGAGAGACTGGTTACATATTAGAACCTAAACCTCCCATTACTAGACATCCCACAATTAGAACTTTTTTGCACTTTGTATTTGTCTTCGCTTTACTACCCCTTCCCTCCACTCAATCAGACTTCTCATACACACCTCACCACTGTCAGAGTCTGCCCTAGGTTCCTGGTCACCTGCCCTGGACCCAGGATGCCGGTTAACCCCTGGTGGGGTGAGGAGGAACCTCTCTTTGAACCTCCCCAGCACTGTTCTGCAGTGGACCCTGCACAACAGAGTCTGCCCTGACCAACCGCAGTGTGTGCAGCAAGGAGTCATCACCTAGGAGTGACAGGGGTTGTTTCCTTTGTTCGTCCCTCGGCGTCAATGTGTAGTGAGGGGCGAGGCCTAGGAGCAAGGAGACACGCTGAGACATGCCTCTTGCTCCGCCCCTCTGCTGACATCTGCCCGTCCCCTTCTACTGCTAGCTCCATGTGCACTGCCTTCCACCTGAGCACCCCAGGTGGCGGTATCACAGCAGGAGTTTGCAGGTGGCCCCCGGAGAAGGAGAGCAGCCATTGGGTGCTCCATTCCTCTCCTCCTGGCTGACTCCCGCAATCCATGCTCGTTCCCAAACACAGGTCGCCAGCGTGGTACAAGGTAAGGCATCCAGCGCCTCAGCCCTCAGTGCCACGGCGCGCCCCATAATTAGAACTTTTGGTCAGAACCTCACCCTTTCACCAAAGAGAAATCTCCAGCTGCAAACCATCATAACTCTGAGCTACTTCAGAAGATTCTAAAGATCAGGAAAGGTTTGGGGTAAATTTATAAATTTCAGTAAGCACCAGCAACTTTGCTTTTGTACTGTCATCCTACCTTTCTATGTCAGTATACCTTCTATTTTAAAAATCTTCAAAAGTGGATAGAAAGAAGACATACTACAAAACGACTGGAACCTAAATCTTCTGGCCTTGTTGCCTGGATGCAAAATCACCATCAGAGGTAGCAGGCTGTGAGCATTGCTCTGTTGTCTTGCTAAAAACTTTGGATTTCAGAGATGGGTAAAATTCTTCACCTCTCTAAAATAAACTGAATGCAGTGTGAAAGTCACAAAAAGAAAAAGTGTGTCTCTTCAGGAGAAAAATCTTTGCTTGCAGGCCCAATAGATTGTTTTTAGTTCAAGGGAGCACAGGACTGGGAACGCTTGGAGCAGAAAATTATTGCTCTTCCAGAGCATCTGACCTGTACTGCAGTAGCAACCACATAGCCCTCAATGCTGGAGCTTAGGAAGCCACCTGAGGCCTCACAAAGATATGCTTTGCCATGGACCGAGTGCTTAACCTTTTGGAGATAATGAAGAAGAGGCAGAAAAGAGAATCAGAGGTGGTAAACCAATTTGAAAACACTGATGTGATAGTTTCTGCAGTAAAAAATAAGCATACTACTGTAGAAGTTGTTGCCAATACCAATGTAGAGTAAGAGACTGGATTATTATTTTAAGAAAGTTGGAGACTATGAAAATAATCTGAGATACAAAATGCTCTGTTTTGTAGGGTTAGCTCCTATATTAGATAATACGTTTGAGAACTTAAGAGAACTGATTAAAGATGTGATGAACAATGCTATTCTACTGACAAATTTTCACTTTGTAACAAAGGTTTACAGGGCTGTGAGCAAACAATCAAGGGACAGAGAAATAACAAACCTCTCAGAGCTGCTTCTGAGGGGATGGATTTAAGTTTCAAAAACTCTTCCCAGTTCTGCTTTCATTTCCTTTCAACTCAGATAGGGACCTGCTTATGAAATCTCGTGAACGAAAACCCTATTGAGCACAGGGGTTTAGATTTAGAATTTGCACTGACATATGTTTCATATCCCAGAACATAAGATATTTTTCTGTTTTTCTGTGTCTACTTGAAATTGGGGGTCTCTTCTTAATTATGGGACCGGTCAAGTGCCACATTAAGTTGGGGAGAAAACATATATATTTCTGTAAACAGACCAGTTGATGCTTCTTCAAAATAACCAAGCTGCCCTGCCTAATTCTACAGACAGTGATATGGACTCAGTAATATCAATAGACTTCAGCTGGAAAAATTGTAATGAAATTACTGCAGAACTTCAGATGCCATTTGCCTAGAAGGTGATCTGAGCTGTCTTGAATAAAGAAGAAAGTAATTCTCTGGATAACACTATTTTTCCTTTTGGATTTTCTATTTGCTAGAGCCCATCTTTTCACATTTATAATACTATAGATAGATACACCAACAGGAGTGGACAATCGCTTGCAGAGGGAGAGGATCAACTGATGGCCCTGATTCCAATGTTTTACCTATTTTATGTATACACTTTAAAGGTCTTTAAACTAATGGTTTGCATTTTACCCCAGTTGCTCTGGTTTAGAAGTTTCATGCTGGAGGGGCAGGAACTTCTCAGCTTTAATACTAATTAATGAATTTGGTATTCAGTAAGGCATGCTAAGCTGTAGCATAACTGTCATAAATGCATCTAAATGGACAAGTCTAAATTTTTTCATCAATTGTTTATGTGGACATCTGAAGGGTATCCGCAGGAGGACTGCAGGCCATGCTGAGCAGGGCTTAGGAGGAGAGGGAGCATTAGGAGGACAGTAGTAAGCACTGCTTCTGGAGGAACTGGGTTACCTGTAGTACACAGAGGAAGGTGACCACATCACTAAATAAAAAAGGAGAGGTGGTACACACTACCTAGTTGCAGTTAAGCTTTTATCAGAGACTGGGAACAAGCAGGAAGGGAATACAGGGAGGATATGGAGACAAGGGAACAGGATTAGGCAGAGGTCCTGGGAGAGGCATGTCAGAAAATGATGGAGGAGGGAGCAGAACACAGTGGGAGGCTGGGAGGGTGGTGAGCTGCAACAGGTGTGGGGCAGCCATCTTCTTGGGGACTCTGTGGAGAGAAGGGGTTGTCCAGTGCACAGTCGGATTGGTCTACTTAGGCAGGAGGTGGAGTGGTTGTGATGGGAGCTTGAGAGGGACATAGAAGTGTGTTGGGTGGGTGGGGCCAAAGGAGCAGAGAATGGCTCCTCCAAGAAGTACAACAGGTAGACATAGATCAGAGTCAGGAGGGAGAAATTGAGGCCAAGAACAGCAACTCTTAGGACCAGGGGCACTGGGTTGGAAAAAAGTGGCAGGTGGTAAGAATGGGGAAAAGGAGGAGGAAATTGGAGCATGACCAGGAAGGAAGGCAAGGCAGGGCAATGGGAGAAGGACAGTGATCCCCGGATAGAGAGTGCACAGTAAGGATGGAAGGCTGGGGAAAGGGGTGGGTTTGCTATATATATATATATATATATATATATATATATATATATATGGGATGGAACACTATGTACCAGGGAGGAGGGGAGGAGGGCAAGCAAGAAGCACTATGGGTACAGCTCCAAAACTCCAAGGGAAGGAAAGTTAAATTGGGGTGGTGTGCAGACCACCCTCACAGAATGAGGAAACAGACAGGGAGTTGGGGAGCAAATCAGAAGACTTAGTGGCAAGGGTAGCACTGTCATAGTGGGTGACTTTAATCTGCCTGGGGTGGATTGGAGCACCACGGCTACCTCTAATGCCAGGAACAGGTACTTCTGGAGGCTTTCCAGGACAGCCACCTCATGCAAGGGTAACAGAGCCTACCAGGAGGATAACATACTGGACCTTGTGTTGTCAAATGGGGACCAAGTTCAAGATATAGTCATGCAGGATCCCCTACCGGCAGCAATCACCGCACAGTGTGGTTCTTCCTTAACTTGGATAAGGAAGCAGCCAGAACCAGGACAAAGGTGATGGTGGTGTTCAGAAGAGTGGATTTTGGTAGATAGGCAGCATCCTAGAGGGGCATCTTGCTACAGTCTGCCCAGAGATGGATGCTGATCAGAAATGGTCTATTATTAAGAGGGGTCTGACAGTGGCCATTAACACATGTGCCAAGACCCAGAGTAAGAAGTCCAGGTTCAAAAAACTAAGCTGGCTCAGCAGGTAGGTAGCAGAGAATGTGAGGGACAAGACAGTGGCCTTTGGCAGGTACAAGAAAACTAGGCAAGGGAAGGACAAGGAGGAGTACTGAGGAAATTCAGAGAAGTGAGCAGAGCAATCAGGGCAGCTGAAGCTTTAGGGGAGCTAAGTCTGGCTCAGGGATCAGAGAAGAGAAAAGGATTTCTTCAGGTACATAAGAGAAGAAGAGCTGTAGGGACAAGATTGTCCAAATCAAGAAGGAAGGGGTTGGGCAGAAAAGGAGGACCAGGCGGAGGCAGTTAATGAGTACTTGGTTTGGTGTTAACCAGAGAAAAGGATGGACTGATACTACAAGGGAAAAGAGGGATTAGAACATGAGGAGCAGGGGTACAGATGGGGTATTCCAGGTGGATGGGGTTCTAAAGGACCTTGAACCCCTGCGGGTGGATAGGGCCCTGGGACCAGATGGAGTGCATCCAAGAGTCCTGAAAGAGTTGGCAGAGGTTTTGTGGGCCCACTGGAAGACCTGTTCAACACCTCACTAGGGATAGAGTGTGTGCCCCAGCACTGGAGGATGGCTCATGCAGTGCCCTCCACAATAGTGGTCCTAGGGATGAGTCAGGTAACTATAGACAGGTCAGCCTTACTTCCATTGTGGGGACGAAATGGAAACCATTCTAAAGGAGAGATTGGTAATATTTCTGAATGATAATGGTCTCCAGAACAAAAGGCAACATGGGTTTGTCTCAGGGAGATCCTGTTAGACCAACCTAATTGACTTTTGGACTGGGTCACAAGGAGCAATTGACCGGGGCCATGCCATGGGTGTCCTGTATCTGAACTTCAGCAAAGCCTTTGACTTAGTGCCTCATGGAAGGTTGCTTGGCAAGCTGAGGAACCTGGGGGTGGGGAGAAACTAGTGGAGTGGGTCAGAAGCTGGCTGCAGAACAGATAGCAGAAGGTAATTGTAAGGAGGAGCCCTCCAAGCCAAGACCTGTGACCAGTGGGGTACCTCAGGGCTTGGTGCTCGGTCCGATGTTAATCAACATCTTTATCAGGGACATAGTAGAAGGGATCAAGAGTAAGATCAGCCTTTTCGCTGATGACACAAATATCTGTGCAACAGTGGACAGTGAAGAAGGGAGGCAAGAACTCAGGAGGACCTGGCAAAACTCTAGCACTGGTCAGGTATATGGCAATTGGGGTTGAATGCTAAGAAGTGCAAGGTCATGTGCCTCCGAGCAGAAACCCCAGGACCATGCTTGGTCCAAGGGAGGAACCTGCCGATAAATTATCTTGTAGAGAGGGCTATTGGATTTTAGACTAAATGCCATGCATTGGGGACTGAATGACAAGTTCTGAATAACCCTCGTATTTGTAAGGCAACAAGGTCTGATTGCCTGCACAGTATTAAGCATTCTTTAGCTAAAGAAACTTATTGCACTAATGACGAGTAGATTCTTATATATATATATATATATATATATATATATATATATATATATATGCACTACGACAAAAGTTTTAGAACACTCCCATTTTTCCAGTTTTTATTGAAATTTAAGCAATTCAAGTCCAGTGAATAACCTGAAATGGTACAAAGGTAAGCGGTAAACTGCTAGAGGTTAAAAAAAAAAGTTTAGGTTAGCAAAACTGAAAAATAATGTAAATTTCAGAGTTATAAAAAGGCCTTTTTCAGGGAACAAGTAATGGGTTAACAACTTACAGCTGTTCTGCAGCAATGGAAGTAAATTAAGCCTTGAAAGTTGATGCAAACAATTCCTACAGGTGTCCCAACTTTTGTTGATTACTTGATTACAAACCCCTGTATGTATAAAAGCAGTGTTGGAACAGACTGTTATTACACCTCTGAAGCATTATTTGGACAATATTGCACTGCAGGAAGTAGTACTGTATATTGCTATCATAATGGCGAGAAAAGGCAATTAACAAAGGAAGACAGACAGACCATTATAACCCTTAAAAGTGTAGGTCTTTCCTTTAGAGAAATTGCAAAGAAAGCCAAGGTGTCAGTGAGTACAGTTTCCTACACCATCAAAAGGCACTTGGAAACTGGAGGAAACTCTGACAGGAAGAGGTCTGGCAGACCCAAAGCCACAACAGAATCAGAAGACAAGTTTCTGAGAGTCAACAGCTTGCGTGATAGGCAGCTCACAGACCAACAGCTTCAAGCACAGCTTAACACTGGTCAAAGTAAGCAAGTCTCAGTTTCAACTGTGAAGAGAAGACTTCGAGCTGCAGGTCTGACAGGTCGAGTGGCAGTAAGAAAGCCATTGCTAAGATGGCAAAACAAGAAAAGAGGCTTGCCTGGGCCATGAAGCACCGCCAGTGGACTACTGAAGACTGGAAGAAGGTCTTATGGACCGATGAATCAAAATTTGAAATCTTCGGTTCATCACGAGGGTTTTTGTACACCGTCGAGTAGGCGAAAGGATGGTTCCTCAGTGTGTGACACCAACTGTCAAACATGGAGGAGGAAGCGTGATGGTTTGGGGCTCTTTTGCTGGATTCAGAGTCGGCGACTTGCACAGAGTGACTGGCACCCTGAACCAAAAGGGCTACCACAGCATTTTGCAGCACCATGCAATACCCTCTGGTCTACGCCTAGTTGGTCAGGGGTTCATCCTACAGCAAGATAATGACCCAAAACATACCTCCAGGCTATGTCAGAACTACCTTCGAGGAAAAGAACAAGACGGTAGACTTCAAATCATGGAATGGCCAGCACAGTCTCCAGACTTAAACCCCATCGAGCTGGTTTGGAATGAACTGGACAGAAGGGTGAAAGCAAAGCAACCTACAAGTGCAACACATTTGTGGAACTTCTGCAACAGTGTTGGAAGAACTTCCCAAACAATATTTGATGTCCATTGTAGGAAGAATGCCACAAGTGTGTTTGGTGGTTATATCTGCAAAAGGTAGCTACTTTGATGAGTCAAAAGTTAGATTAAATTTTGTTAAACAAAATGATTCTATGATTTCTTTTTATCTCCAGTTGTTTATTTGTTCTATGCTTTAATTTCAGAGTAATGTTGAGACATTAAACTGCGTAAAATTTCAATAAAAACTGGAAAGATGTGTTCTAAAACTTTGCCCGGTAGTGTGTATATATATATATATATATATATATATATATATATATTTATTTATAGTGGCAGTTGATCCAGAGAAGAAATAAGGAAAGGAGAAAAAGTTATTTATATGTTACCTAGATGTTTTATTTATTTAAACTATGGTAATAAATAATATGAATTGTTTGACCGTAGTAAAAATAAGTAACAATATGAAATGTTTAAATGATTGTGACATGATTAGGCAGCAATGCTAGAAATATGTTAAAACATTGACAATTAAGTATGCTATTTTCATTATTCATTAATGTGTGCTTTTCTAATGTTGTTTCACGTGTTTGATTGAGGTGATGATAATTAAATTAATTAAGTATGATTAGTCACTGATACTATTTAAACTGATCACTTTGTATGCATCTTTAGCTTCTTGTTAAAGTGTGTAGGCAAACGTAAATGTTTTGTGGTGGGGTTATAGGCTGTATGTGATGGGCTTTTTTTTTTGCATATTAAAGTTTTAGCAATACTGCATAAGTGCCTCCTGAGTGTGGTTACCTTTTTTCTTCATAGATTCCCTGGAAGATAGAAGAAGAGGGCAACATGATAGAGACCTTCAAATACTTAAAAGGCATAAATAGGATTAGGCAGAGGGTTGTTCAGCTTAAAGGGGTGGTGGGTCACGAGGGGACACAGTCTGAAATTGAGGGGGAAGATTCCAGAGGAAATGAGGAGACACTACCTTACAAAAGGGTGGTGGAAGGGTGGAACAACTACTGGAAGAAGTGCTCTTACTGAAGACTGTGGGCAGTTTTAAAAAGGGGTGGATAGGGTCAAAGGAAAGGTCAGTACAGAAAGGGGCTAGGGAGGGTAAAGGTGGGTAAGGATCAGGAGGGAGCAGGGGCTGCTGCAATAAAGGAATACTGCGAGCTGCACACTTGGGCAGACTTGATAGCTCTCTGGGCCTTTTCTGCTGATTTTTCATATGTTCGCACAGTATGTCCCCTTGACACCGATCTAACCACTTCTGCACTGGGAACCTCTAGCCCTGTCACTAGTCTTGTCTAGAATTTACCTCATCTATAGGGCCTCCAATGGAGTAACTCTGTGGCAGGGACAGACAGGGTGGCTTTTTCCTAAAGTGCACAATCCAGAAGCAAACCGTGTCTAGTCAGTGGTGCAGGGCCTGCTAGGGACAGGAGGCATCATCCAGATGTGGTTAGGGATTTCCACTGTAGTTGTTTCTTCCATCAAGGGATGCCAAGTCTGCAAAGCTACACTTGCATGCACATGGAAGCACACAAGCACATATCAGCACCAAGGGTGGGCCCTCCTGAGGTCGTGTGTGTCCGAGCTGCACTTATACTCAGCCTCTGCTGGGTGTCAGTCAAACAGCAGGATGCAAGATTCCCTTCCCAAGGGAGGACAGCTGTCCTTGGTCTCTCAATCCTCCCCTCAGCCAGCCCCAAGTGACCATAGCCCATTCCCAAGCCCTGACCACTGACATAGCAAGCCATAGTGCTACGTACTCACTTGGTTTATTTGGTTATAAGGACAAAAGAAGGCTGTGGCCCATCGAGATTGTCCCCACCACTATGGTGGGAAAATTACACCCAGGAGCTACAGTATTTGACTCCATCCACTGATCCAGACCTCTTTAAAGGACTGGATGGAACTACTATCCACCAATGTTGTGATAAACTATTCCACAGTCTCGTGCTCTTACCATAAAATAGTTTTGTCTTTATTTGTTCTTGATTTAGCCACATCAATCTGTTTATTATGAAGCCTTGGGGAACTCCTTCTATTAGAGAATTTTAAGCTACATTGACCCATTAAATCCTGAGAGTTTGAAATGTTATATAATAATAGCAGGCCACCTCTGGTACGTCTAGTTTGTAGTGTATGAAGTCTGGTTTCCTGCAATCTAATGTGATAATCACTATTGGCAAGTCAAGGTACTAGTTTGTTGCCCTCTCTGAATTCTCTCGATTCTATCTATATCTTGTTTGACATATGGGTTCCAAAAGGAGACCCATAATCAGAATGGGGCCTAACATGGGTCCTAAAAGGGGATAATGCATTCTGGGTCCTAGTAACAAATGCTCATTTGATTCGGTCAGTAGTGCATTTGATATTTAGCTACCTTGATGCAGTGGTCCGTAGAGGGTTAGTTTGTCATTTATAATAACTCCCAAATCCCTCTCAGGTGTTGTGACTTTATAAGTATGTTATTTAAAAAATAACTCTGTCTTAGGTTATTTTTTCCATAATGTAACACAGTACACTTATCGGGATTAAGCACCATCCCATTATTAACTGCCCATTCTTCTATAGATCTTAAGTTGTTGCTTAGAGTGATCTTACTTGAAGCGTGGATACTACACCCCTAATTTAGTATCATCAGCAAATTTTAGTAAAGATTGTCTGCATTGACCTGCATATCACTGATATAAAATTAAACAAGGTAGGTCCAAGGACCAAGCCCTGAGGACCCCACTGGTAACACAGCCTAAGTTGGAGACAGTACCATTAATTCTAACTTGTTGCTGTCTGTTGGCCAACCAGCAGGAAACCCATCTGACCAAAGTCTGGGAAAACCCAGGTTCAGCAATTTGTCTAAAAGTTTGCCATGGAGCACTTTATTGAAAGCCCTGCTATAGTCGAGAAGGATAACATCCATGGCTCCCCCTATCAAGTCCTCGCTATGTAATTATAAAAGGAGACTAAATTAGTAGTGCAGGATTACCCAGACCTAAAGCAGTGTTGTATTTGATCAGTTTTATTCTTAATAATTATTTCCGGATCCAGGTTTTTAATAATTTTTTCCATTAATTTACTTATTACAGATGTTAGCTTATAGGACGGTAATTTTCAGGATTTGAATGATTGCCTTTTTGAATATAGGTATGACTGTGGCACTGGTCCAGTCATGAGGAATATAACCTTCTTGAAGGAACATATTAAAATAAAGGTTAGGGTTTAGCTATAGCATCGTCTGTCTCTAACAAAATCTAGGATTTATATTGCCAGGCCCTGGACTTGAGGTTTTTCTTAGAGATTGTAAGGCTTCAAGCATATCACTAACAGATATATTATAGTCTATAGAAGTGCTTACTGAATGCAAATTGAGTTTATCCTCTTTTTGTAAAATAGAGCAGAACTGCTCATTGAAAGCATCCGCAATCTCCTTACCTGTGGTTTTAAAGAGTTGTTAATAGTTATAGGACTCATATATCTATTATTAACTTTTTATTATTAAGGTAGGAGTATAAAGATTTATAGCTATCTTTGCAATGTGCCAAACGAAACTCTAGATTCTTTTTTGGACTGTAAGATAGTGTGTTTCAACTGTTTTAAAGATGTTTTATATCTAAGTAATAATTGGTCTTTATTAGTACCCTCACTCTTTTTAGTTGTGAAAACAACCTTGTTTCTTTTAATTAGTTTTTATGGTTTTATTTAGCCATAATGGAATCTTCCCTTTTATTATATTTCTTCTTTGTGGGGACAAATAGTTATTCTAAACCATAAAGTGTTGTTTTCAAGTAGTCCCAGGCTTCCTCCACTGAAAGAGGGGTAGTAATTCTTCCCAACAAAAATTATTTAGTTGTTCACTAACAATAGGACAGTTCACCTTATCATAATTTTGAATTCTGCATGGCTTAAATTCAGTGAAGTATTAGTAGTTAGTGCAAATGAAATAGAATAATGATCATTAGTACCCACAGGGTCCCCAATGCAGATATTTGTTATGTTATTTCCTATTTTAGATATTACTAGGTCCAATAAATTATCACCTCATGTTGGCTTGGTGACAAGCTGTTCCAGAACCTAGATCCACAGAAAGTGAGATCAGTTTCTTTTCATCGTGGTGTTTTCCCATACAAGGCAGACCAGTTTATAGATGGCATGTTAAAGTCTCCTGAGGCTAAAATATTACCTTTATTAGCCATGTTTGATATTTCATCGAGTAATATGGAAGTATACTCAGCATTAGCTGAAGGGGTCTATAGGAAGTACCAACCAGTAATTGAGGTTGTCCCCTTATCTGAACATGCACCCATATGGATTCTATGCTATTAGACTGGGAGTAATTGAAAGGAAGTTATATCCTCCCTGATATATAAACAAACTCCCCCAGTATAGCCTAAACAATCCCTATGGTATAACTTGTAACCAGGTAGACACTTTATCCATACGAGTCGGATCCCATCATGTTTCCATTATGGATATCAGTCCATAATTGGGCATAAGACATTTGGCTTCAAGTTTAGCCATTTTAACCTGATTTAATGATCTGGCATTCAGAGAAAGCACCTCACAGACAGTTTTATTACTGTCAGGGTTTTTGGAGAACAAGAAAAGACCTGTTCTCCCCCAAGCATCTAGTTTAAAAGTTTGTTAATTGCTGATGCTACACTTTTGCCCAATAAAGAGCTGCCCTTCTGCTGAGGTGTAATCCATCCCAGCAGAACAAGGGCTTTCTTTGATAAAAGTGATCCCAGTGTGTAAGACATAGTACACCTGCTGGAGGCACCCATCTCCTAAGCCAATCTTTAAAGGCTTTGATTTTGTCGGTTATAAAGTTTGTTGCCCTTGGAATGGGCAGAATTTCAGAGAAGCAAACAAGACTATCTCTTTCAGCCAGTATATTATTAAGTGCAATAATGTCCAGTTTGAGATCCTCCAAGCTGGCTCTATTTATATCATTGGTGCCAGCATGTATGACAAACACAGGATTTTCTCCTTTAACCACAGTGGTTACATCAGAAACTCTTGCCCTCTTAAGCTGGAGCATGTCTGATTAACTTTATCCACATTACAAACTAAACGGTCAATATGTTTGATGATAGAGTCACCAATTACATAAATTTGTTTATCCTTATGTAAGTGAGCAGAATCTGTAACTTGGGAAATTACTATACCATCCTTTAAACAGACGGATGTATCCCCTAGTTTAGAGTAAAAGTTACCAGAAATGGTAGTTTTCTTGTTTTGTTTCAATGAAGAAGATTTCAGTGAAGGACAGAATACAGGATTTTTCCTTGGCGGTGGTTAAACTAATATCCTGGGAATTATCTATATTTTCTGCAGTGAGAACCTCATAACTATTAGATAGGTGTATTAAGGAGCACTGGGAAATATTTGTCTCCTCTACATTTTGTTTTGTGCTTAGTGACTACTGCCCAACTGTCTGACTCATCGGAGGTCAAGGGGGCAGGAGTGCTGGTAGAATTATCTTGTGATACAGGAGTCTCAGTTGGATTTTTAGGTTCCTCTGTAGGTGTTATCTGTCCTAACATTAAGTCTATATAATCTTCCAGTGCCTTAATGTCTGGGCTAACTGCTCTGGCTGTTTGTAAATGGATAATTTTGGCTTGGAGTGTCTGGAGCAACAGACCTTTATGACAGGCAAGTCTACAACCTGTGGGCCTCTACCAAACATCTTGCATACGAGCAATAATTATTTGGTTCCTCCATTGCAGTTATAATTTAGTACTTTATACAGATAAAGATAACTTACAGTTTTACATGAAAGGTTTCCAGAGATCCCTTTCCTCTGCTGTTCCAGCAGACACGTGGAAACACGCGTGTCTCTGCATCTGCCCATGCGCCGGCGCGTGTGTTCGCTATGCATAGCTCGCTTGCTCAGCCGCAGGGTGGTCTTACATACAGTCCTTGACCCTGTGCTACGCTTACGGGTCTGGACAGACAAGTATTTGACTGTTATCTCTCTGGCTCATATATTTTAGCAGCCTGCCTAATTCTATTCCATATGTACTAGGGGATGTAACAGCACCATAATTATTTGATAACTTGTTGATACTGTTTCCACTCTGATTAGATATTGAACACTAATGAATATTTCTTCTATACTGTAGTTCATCTTACTCCCTACAATTCATTATTACTACAGTTCTTTGGGTACAGCATTGTCTGATTTATTGATCTATACACTATTTTCTGAGGAATTGTAAAATTTTTTTCTGCACTGTTCAGTATACAATTTATAAACAGAAGTACTTGAAGCAGCAAAATAAACAAAATAAAATTGGGCACTCACTACCCAGAAAGGATGCAAAGATGCCAAAGTGTGGTGCCCTGATGGTATCGTGTGCTGGATCCACTAAAGAATAAAAGGTAATAGAGTAGCAGTGTCATGATGACTCCAATGAATTGCACACAATTTACCAACACCAGTGTCACTCCCTGCAGGTGGAATGGTGGAGGATACTTAGGTTCCCATTGCAGTGGATGTTGTAATCTGACAAAGATAGGTGGGAGTCAAAGTAAGTTCCTAATACTAGACAGCTGTTTATTCTTCAACCAGGAAAGGGAAACATGGTCACTGAGGTAAGGAGGGGTTCTATCAATCTATCCTCTTGTACGAGGAGGTCTCTAAATCTCAAAATCGACTGTAACAGCTATGCTGTAAGAGCGTCCTATCTCTAAAATCAGCAAATCGACTGTAACAGCTAAGATGTAAGAACTTCTTATGCAGATCCTTCTAATTTACCCCTGAGGTGCACCTCTAACTAAGTCCTGTTACCTGAGTACTCCACACTCTGAATCATACAGCATACTGTAGCAAAACTCTGTACAGGTTACTAATGGCAGTTCTTGCACAGTTGTACTTTCTCTGTCGTCAAGAGGAGAATAGGGACAAAGAAACTGGCATAACAAGGAACAACTTGACTTGCTAGCCAGCGTGACTCTGGGAACTTCTTGAGAAACTAGGGGATACAGAGAGGTTTTGAACAGACCGAGTTTCTTGGCCACACCCCACCTCTCTAGGGTTGCCGGAATTCAAGAAGGAGCACAAAGATTTCTCGGCTAAAACCCACTGAGGGCTGCCGGAATCAAAGCACAAATGATCCTGCCACAGTCTGCTTCTAGAACAGCTGGGTTGAGACGACCAATACAGTGGCTACCCCACCCCAGCCTGCTTCTGGACTGCCGGTACCGACGATGCAGAACACCCCTGCCACAGCCCACTTCTGGACTGCCAGGTGAGGAAGAAGATGCAGAACATCCTGCCACAGCCCACTTCTGACTACCGGTAAAGAAGAAGATGCAGGACAACTGGCCATAGCCTGCTTCTGGACTGCCAGGTGAAGAAGAAGATGCAGAACGCCATGCCACAGCTCACATCTGGACTGCCAGGTGAGGAAGAAGATGCAGAACACCCAGCCACAGCCCGCTTCTAGACTGCTGGGTGAGGAACAAGATGCAGAACACCCTGCTGCAGTCTGCTTCTGGACTGCCAGGTAAGATGACGATGGGAATACCCCACAGAAACCAGGACTCGGAGGAAGACATCTTAAGACGCTGGGAATGACATAGTACTGGGCACCAAGGCCAGGTGAGCCAAGGACTGATGAAAACAATAAACAGAATGTTGACTTGGGTAACTGGAACAGAAGCTCTGGATGGCACTTTGGTGAGGATGACAAAACAAGAAAATGGATGGCAGACTCTGCACTGGGCCAAGCTGTACACTAGGAACTGTTAGAGGAAAGCAACAAACATGACGTTGCAAAAGTGAGAATACAACTCGGTTCTTCTCTTCAGGAGTACTGCTGCAGACTGATTCTGGGGGTACACTTGTGGAATTCTCTTCAAGGGCTGCTGAAGACTGATTCTGAAATACACTGGTGAAAATGTCTCTGAAGGATTGCTGAAGACTGATTTGAACACACACATGGCACAAGATGCTGGCTTAATGCAATTAGAAGTCACAGCTCCAACAGTTATGCACAATATCACAGTCTCTGGATGTATAGAGCACAGCAAATAACAGGCACTTGGTTGCTTCTATCTGGTCACCTTCCTAGGTGAAGCCCTCACTGACTGTGGACCTACTGTAGTGGGTTCCTCTAACTTAAACGCACTCTCCTGCTTACTGTGGGTACTCCAGCCACTAAACGCTAGATGACCTCCTTAAACTGTGAGGTATACCAGTGGGTGGGCCCCCTTATAGCCATGTTGGGCCCTTTATCATTAATGGCCCCACTATGCATGGGCTACCTAGGCCCCTTTTGTCACCTTTGGGCCTATATGGCTGGTTGAGTCACTGCAAACTATAATCCTAATTACCCTTTACTTTAAGGGCTTTTGTAGCTGGGCCCTCCATACTGTTCTGGGCTTAGCATTGCCCCTTTAAATGGCTCTGGGCCTGACTTGGAAGTTGACATAGAAACATAGAAGTTGATGGCAGATCAGGACCACAAGGCCCATCCAGTCTGCCCATTTCTTTTTCTACCTTATGAATGTGCCATCGGCCTTTGCGCTGTCAATGGTCTATTTATTCATACTCATCTGTATTGCTCCCTTATGCCTATTCTATGCCTGTTTGAAGCCCTGCACTGTATTCATATCCACCACTTCCTGAGGTAGGCCATTCCATGCATCCACCACCCTTTTCTGTGAAAAAGAACTTCCTCATATACCCCTTAATTGGCCTCCCTCTAATCTCCATGCTGTGTCCTCTTCGACCTGCTATTTTTCTTATATTGAAACATGTTAGATTCTTTCACCTTGTTAATGCCCTTAAGGACAAGTTGTTTGAATGTTTTGATTATATCACGTCTCTCCCTCCTTTGCTCTAGGGTATACATATTGCGCTCTGTTAAGATGTCCTCATATGTTTTCTAATGCAGTCCCTGCACCATGTTGGTTGCTCTTCTCTGAACTGCCTCAATTTGGTTAATGTCCTTGTGAAGGTGTGGCCTCCAGTACTGCACACAGTACTCAGATGGGGCCTAACTAGTGTCTTGTAAAGAGGGACTATTACCTCCTCTTACAACTTATGATACCCCTACTAATACGCCCAACATCCCCTAGCCTTACCTACTGCTTTAGTGGTCTACTTGGACGATTTCAGGTCATCTGTGATGATGATGCCCAAGTCTCTTTCTTCCCTTGTTGCCAGCAACTCCCCCAGCCTATAGGTGGCTTCAGGTTCCTCTTCCTTTGTGCATGATCTCACACTTCTTTCGTTAAACTCCGGTTACGACACTTCTGACCATTTTGCCAGTTTATCCAGATCTCTTCTCATTCTGTCCACCCCATCTGGATTATCTACTCTGTTGCAGATCTTGGTGTCATCTGCAAACAGACAAATTTACCCTCCAGTCCATCTGCAATGTCACTGATGAAGATATTGAAGAGGACTCCAGGACTGATCCTGAGGTACCCCACTTGTGACTTATATCTCTTCTGACTGTATACCGCTTACCACCACTCACTGTTTTCTGCCTGTCAACCAGTTTGCCACCCAGTTGACCAACTTCTGACCCACCCTGAACCTACCCAGCTTATTAATCAATCTTCTATGTAGAACAGTATCAAAAGCTTTGCTGAAGTCAAGGTAGGTGACAGCAACTGCTCCCCTTGGTCCACCACTCTGGTTACCCAGTCAAAGAAATCTATGAGATTAGTTTGACAGGACCTTCCTGTTGTAAACCCATGCTGTCTTGGATCCTGTGTTCTCATGTATTCCAGGTGTTGCACTATCCTTTCCTTAAGGAGTGCCTCTATAATCTTGCCCACTACTGAGATAATACTGACTGGTCTGTAGTTCCCTGCCTCCTCCCAGCTACCACTCTTGTGGAGAGGGATCACATGAGCCCTTCTCCAGTCTTCTGGGACCTCTCCTGTGCTCAGAGAATAACTAAACAGTTCTGACAATGGCTCTGCTAGCTCCACACTTAGCTCCTTTAGTACCCTGGGATGTATGCCATCAGGTCCCATTGCCTTGTCCACCCTAAGCTTAGCAAGCTCTTTAGGACCCTTTCTTTTGTGAAGGGACTAGTGCACACCTCCTCCCCTGTGTCCATGGTGCTGAGCTGTGGGCCCTGCCCTACCTTCTCTTCAGTAAATACTGAGCAGAAGTATCTGTTTAGGATAGATGCTTTTACATGGTCCACCTCCTCACATGCCCCCTTATCCCCTTTGATCTTAGCAATACCCCTCTGGACTTTCTCCTTTCACTAATGTATCTATAGAAAGTTTTGTCACCTTCTTTACTATTTGTGCTGGTGTTTCTGGTTTGACCTTTGTCTGTCTCACTGCCTTCCTTGTTTCCCTTTAGGAAGTTTGGTATGCCTCTATCTTCATCTCGCTGCTTTCCTTATACTTCCTGAAGGCCAGCCTTTGGCTCTGACCTTTTCTGCTACTATTTTTGAGAACAAAAGTGGTTTCCTTCTTCTTTTGCACTTCCTTTTCTCTAACACAATGGGATGTTGCTTCAAGTATTGCATCCTTAATGCTTGCCCACTTGCCTGTACCCCTCACCTGTATTTCTTTTTGCCAGGGCCAGCTTAACTCTTTTGGCCATCTTATCAAAGTCAGCTCCTCTGAAGTCCTATATTTTGTTTTGGAATGGGATGATTTAGTTCTAGTGGCCAAATTGAACCATACCATGTGATGGTCACTGGCCCCCGGGGTGACCTTCTACCTGGAGATCTGTGATCCTTTCCTGTTAGTCAGTGCTAGATCTAGGATAGCCCTGTCTCTTGTGGGTTGATGTACCAGTTGTTTGAGGCCCCCCTGCAGTGAATCACTATGTGTCTAGTTCTGCAGATGATCCTGCTGGTATTGACCAATCTGTATCTGGCATGTTGAAGTCTCCCATTATCAAAACCTCCCTTTAGTTGTCATGTTTTGTATATCATCTAACAGTAATGTGTCTATGTCCTCCCCTGTCTGGAGGTCTGTAGACAACCTCAGTTCATAGTGCTGTCCCATTTCCTGTTTCCAGAGTGACCCACAATTCTTCTGGCTCCTTATGTGTATTCTGAATTTCTGTAGCTTTGATATTTTCATTGACATAGGGCCACTCCACCCCACCCCTTTTGCACCTCAGTCTCTTCTGAACAGTACATAGCCAGGTACTGAAGTCTCCCAAGTGTGTTACTGGTAAACCATGTTTCTCAATGGCTACTATGTCCAGTTTACCCTCTGTCATTATTGCCTGCAGGTCTGGGATCCTGTTTCCCAGACTGCAAGCATTTGTGCACATGATTTTCCATTGGCCATCGGTGAGGTCTGGTGTTTCCTGTGCGTTGTATGGGGAGCCGGACCTTTTCCTTACCTGATGATGCAAATGAACTACAGACATGCTGAACTCCTATTTATTTATTTATTTATTTATTTAGTTAAACATCAGTTTAGAAACCTTTGAGCCAGAGGCTCATTTACAAAGGTACCTCGTCACAAAGAGGACATCAGAACAGTAGTACAAGGGACACAGTACTTACAAACAAAAAGTTACAGTTCAATTACAATTTTGTTACAATAGAATACTATCTCCAACGAAGCAAAAGATAACAAAAGGTGCAAAACTTATGGTCGGGGAGAGCTGGTGGGGGTAGAAGGAGGAGATAGGGAGGAGGAATTAGTAGGAAAGGAAGGGGGGAGTCATTAACTCAGTGAGCATTGTCAAACAGATATATATATTTTTTTTTTACCTAGGCTGGTGGCAGTTGTATTATGGTGAGCTAAGCAGGAAGTTTCTGAGCCTGGGCTTAAAGTGCTAAGTTTAGTGAGTTTGAGACACTGGCAGGAGGGAGTTATACCAGTGGGGTGCACGGTAGGGAATGCCCTCTGACCTTGAGAGGTCCTGGCTCGAATTCAGGGTAGCTCTGACGAGCCGCGGTGATCAGGGTCGGTGCAGTACGGTGAATGGAGTTGGATAGGCCTATGGGGGATAGGCCACACAGGGCTTTAAACGTGAGCTGACATGTCTGATACATGAGTCGCCTTCCAGGTTGAGTAGGGTAGCTAGGGTGTACAGCTCACATGTGTGAGTGAGTCTGGGAGCACCAGTGATAAGTCTGCAGGCCTTATTAACTGTGAGGTGAACCTTGTTGAGGGCAGTCTGATCTGCTGAGCCATAGACCGGAAGGCCATAGTCAATGAGAGACATGACAGAGGAGGTGACAGCCAGGTGGAGAGCATCAGGAGGGAGGCATTTTGTGCCGGTAAAGAATGCCTAGCCGTGAGTTGGCACAGAATTTAGGGCAGATATATGTCCATGGAATGAAAGTGCAGGGTCAAAGGTTATACCAAGATATTTATAGACTGCACCTGGTCAATGACGAGATTGGCTGTGGAGTGGACAGCTAGGGAAACTTGCTGTACTTATTTTGGGGTGTGGAGAAGAGCATCATTTTTGTTTTCTTAAGGTTGATAACAAGTCAGTGCTCAGTGAACCAGGTAGCTGCAGAGTCAAAGACTAGTTGAGGGGAGTTCTGTAGCAGCATGGGGTCATTGTGGGAGGCAGCGAACAGCATCATCAGCATAGAGAAGCATCTTACCTGTACAACTGCTGGATAGGGAGTTAAGAAAGAGTGAGAATAGTAGGGGTCCAAGAATTGAGCCCCGCGGCACCTCAGAGCGAATGGGGCATGTTTCAGAGAGAGTACCGCTGACTTTCACACATTGGGAGCGGGCGGAGAGATAGCTGGTGCACCAGGAAACAGGTCCTGAGGCAAAGCCTATTAGGTCGAGGGTGAGAGCAAAAGAGGATGCTAAACGGCATCGAATGCTTTAGACAGGTCAATGAATATAGCACCAGCCAGGCACCAGAGTCCAAGGAGGCATGGAGGAAGTTGGAAAATTCAGGAGTGCTGTATTGGTACTATGACCTGCTCTGAACCTGGTTGGTTCAGGGGCAGAGAACATTGTACTTACAGAGGTAGTCAGAGACTTGGGATGCCAATTTTCTAACGCCTTAGAGAGAGGGGAGAGGATTGAGATGGGTTAGTACTCCGAAGAGTCCTGTCACCACCTTTATGGACATGGATAACTGTGGCAATCTTCCAGGCAGAGGGAATTGTCTGAGACAGAGTGATTTGTTGAAAATGCACGTAATAGGTGAGAGGACCTGATCCAGGACCTGACGTAAAAGGCAGGGATCAAGTAGTCATTACCGATGGTGTTACCTTTTAGGGCTTTTAGCAAGTAAGGCCTAGCTTCTGCATGGTGACATGATGCAGGTGGAAAGAGGGCGGCAATGGGTGGTGGTACAGATGGAGGAGGTGGACTGAAAAGTTACCAGGAAGTACTGAGCTAAGGTCGTAAAGGAGTTATTGAGGTGGTGGCAATGAGGCAGGGTCAGAGGAGACGGTACCATTGATGTTAAGAGAAGGAGAGGGGACTGGGAGTGACCATTCAGTTGCTTGATGTTGTCCCAGAAGCACCTGGGGTTCCCCAGGAGGAGGTAAGAGAGGCTTGGTAGTATTCCGCCTTTGCTTTGCGGATGGCCCAGGTGCACTGGCTATGGGCAGCAGCATAGGACTGCCTGTCAGCTGAACGGCCAGTAGCAACAGCAAGGTGCCAAAGATTGTCGCTGCTTAGCTGCCACAGTATGGCAGGGGTGATCCAAGGGCATGTTTCACTTTGGACCTCCTAGAGATGGGAGCAAAGATATCACAGGCAAAGTTGAAAGTGCTTACAAAGAAGGCCAGGGCTAAGTCAATGTTGGTTGCCTCTCAGAGGGGACCAATCAGTGGGCAAGGAAGCGCTTTAAGGCCTATGAGTCTGCTAGGCTTAAGCCACCTGAGAGGTGGTTTTGACTGGGGATGAGGGCTGAGGGGTTTCCCAGTCTGAAAAGCACAGGAGTGGTCACTGAGGCAGTCAGGAGGATTTGGATGTTGTGGATGCGGATTGGCCCGTTGGTGAGGACCACATCCAGGAGGGTGCTTGTCCCCCCCAGGGTTTTTTCTAGTAGGCTGTGTGACCAGTTGAGTTAGGTCAATTGAATCGAAAGCCTCACGGTGGGAGGAGGACGAGGGCAGAGCCAGTTTATATTCAAGTAGCCCACCAAGATTTGGTCCGACGAGTTGGGTAAGGAGGTGAGGTAGTCAATTAGTGGGCTCAGGGCCTGGGATTGGTTCTTGGGGGTATGTAGGCTATGGTTAGGAATAATGGGCCTCTAGCTGGGTCAGGGGACAGCTTTAGAGTAAGTGTCTGGGCCTTATGGTCGAGGTCAGGCGGGGAGTGGTAGCCCCATGAGAGAATCCTTCAAATAGAAGACACAGCCCCACCTCCTGCTGACGCGTCCAACTGGTGGAGAGTGTAGCCAGAGAGAGAGACATGAGAGTTAGGAGTGGAGGGAGACAGCCAGGTTTCAACCAGGGCAACAACATCAGGTTTATGAAGCGCCACCCAGCAGTGTAGAGAGTCCAGTTTTTCAGGAGGCTACAGATGTTCATAGAAGCAATGCAGCCCAGGAGATTTCGGGGGAGGACTAGTGCTGCCAGGCCGGGATTGGGATGGACATTGCCTGACAGGAGCAGGAGGAGAAGGGCTGATCTGGGAGTGCACAAGGCGGGATAGCTTTCGGCTGAGAGGAGGGTGATGAGGGAGTGATGAGGGGGTGATCACCAAGTGAAAACAGCTACTAGAGAGCAGTAAAATGTGACAAGTGAGGTATTGGGAGCAAATTGTTCAAACTTAATCAGGCTCCCTCTAGTGGCAAAACAACATAAGGAGCTATATATTTGACCACTAGCTGAGGGGAGGGTGTTCTTCCCATTCGACGATCTGTGCTGCACCTCTCCTCATTTGCTAGTTTAAATATTCTGCAAGACATCAAACTTCTGCCCCAATGCACTGACTCTTCTTAGTCAGATGCAGTCAATCAACTTTAAAGAACTTTCACTCCCAAAACTGTTGCCAGTTCTCTGCAAATTTGTGTCCTTTTTCCTGGTACCAGCCCTTGAGCCACATGTTTAGCTCCCCATCTCCCCTTCTTGACCTTCCGTCCATCTGCTCCCCTCTCCCAGACTGGCAGGATCTCAGAGAAGGAGATGCCGGACAAAATGGATGCTAGTTTGTCACCCAGCCTGGTCAGGTGTTCCTTGGTCTCTACAACCGACCAGCTGGCAAGATCGTTAGTCTATGTGTACCAGGACATCAATGTTTTCTCCTGCTTCCTGTACAATTTAGCAATACGTGTCAGTGTCTCTCCACGCTGATGTACTTGGGAGACATCTGACCATTACCCCTGGCTGGAGATAGGTATCAACTCCCTAATCATGGAGTCTCCTATGATCAGAATTTTGGGATTTCCTTTTGCTTTTTGCTTTGATTCCTGTTTTGCTGAGTTTTGTTGTGCTAGCTCCTGTGCTGCAGTGTCCTGCTCTGCAGTGTCCTCTGCTACTTTGTTTGATTTCGAGATAGAGGCAGATACCTGTTTGAGTTTTATATGGTTTGTGGAGATGATATGTTGGAGAGCACTGAGTGATGGGGCACCCAATTGCCCCTCCTATCCACCTGCCAGCCTCCTGGACCAGCTACCCTCTGTGGCCGAGGTGCTTCTAGCGTGGATGTTAGAAATGGCAGGCGGTTTTATAATATAAATCCTCCTGAATATGTGGATTTGAGGCGTGCAGTCTCTGTCTATGCTGAGTGGAGCTGAGCCCTTAGATCTCCAATGGCCCAGCATGTAGGACAGTATCCTAAATCCTGTAAAACTGAACCTCTGAGTGTCCTGCAGTACCTGCAGTTAATAATATTCATTCCAGATAGTTGCTGGGTTTATAACCTGGTCAGAGTAATTAGAAGGAGGAAATGAAAGCAAAAGTTTGATTTTGTGTTTTGTTTATTTTTGTATAACTTGTTATAACAAGTTAAATTACTTGTGCCCCTGTAAATGAGGTCACTGTGGATACTCCTATGATCCACCCCTTCTTGCTTTGCTACAGGAAATGTCACGACTGTGCTACCCTGTAAGAGGAGTGTAATGTGGGTGGTTGGGGATGGGGTGGGTAGCTGTGCCTTCCCTGCTAAAAAGAAGAACCACGGATGAAAGAAACAAGGAGGTAAGAGCAGAAGCAATCAACCAGCAACAAATGCAGTAGCCCTGAAAGTTTATCCTAATGATAGATAAAATTGTAAAACCGGTAAAGCACCACCTGTAAATTTCACAGAAGATATACCCTGTAAGAAACACTTTTGCTACAGAGAAAATAAAGCAGTAACAGAAGATATACCTTGCAAAAGGCAATTTGAATCAGAAGATTATACCAGTACACACACAAGCACACACCTGTAGGCACACCCTGTAATATGCAGCAGAAGGTATACCCAGCAACAACAATTTGAATCAGAGAAAATAAAGCAATAAAATGTTAGCAACAAACAGTAACAATCCCTTTGAGTACAAAAAGAAAATAATAACACACAGTAAATCTGCTCAGCCAAAAGAAACCTCAATCCTTTTTCTGCCCTGGTAAGGTTCTTTGCTCTGTCCTTTCAAGCAACCTAGAAGAAAAGAGCTCAGGTGAAGCTAAGTGCCTTTGCCAGCAAACCTAGTCTTCCACCTCCAAGATATGCACTAACCTGACCTTTTAACCCTTCCTCCTGTTGAAGTTACTAACAGTTTGTCAACTGCACCATCCCTAGTTACATATCTAATCCCTGAAGAGCTGTTTAGAGGAAAGCAATTAACTCCTTCATTGTGAAAAGGAGAATGCAACACCTCTGAGACAAACCAAAAACCTTTCAGCAAATAAATAAAATAAAATAAAATAGTGGTAAACAGTCATTTTGCTTAGCCTAATGATAAAAGTCAGAAAAATGTAAGCACCACCTGTAAAATGTCACAGAAGATATACTCTGTAAGAAACACTTTGCTACAGAGAAAATAAAGCAGTAACAGAAGATATACCTTACAAAAGACAATTTGAATCAGAAGATTACAGCAGTAATCTGTAAGGCATACACCTGTAGGCACATCCTGCAATAATACAGCAGAGGTATACCCAGCAACAACAATCTGAATCAGAGAAAAATAAAAATAAAATGTTAGCAACAAACAGTAACAATCCCTGTGAGTACAAAAGAAAATAATAACACACAGTAAATCTGCCTAGCCAAAAGAAGCCTTAATCCTTTTCCTTGCTCTGATAAGGTTCTTTGCTCTGTCCTTTCAAGCAACCTAGAATAAAATAACTCAGGTGAAGCTAGGTGCTCTGCCAGCAATCCTAGTCATCCACTAGTCGCCCTTTAAATAATCGTTTGGGCCCTGCTACCCTTCATAATGATTATCTGGGAAGTATTGCCCCTTTAACTGGCTCTGGGCCTGACTTGCCCCTTTAGATAATTGTTTGGGCCTGGTCTGCCCCTTTAAATGTCTCTGGGCCTACTTCAGGCCTTCCTGTCTCCTCTCCTTTCTCCACCTTGCCCTGCCTCCTACTGAATATGTATATCCCCCTGTTACAGGATCCAATGTCCAGAGCCCTGCCCTGGGCATCATCATCACCCAAATACCATATTATGCAGATTCAGGCCCTTTGGTACTCCCAAGGCTCTAAGCCATTTTTACTCTTTGCACCTGGTGTTAAGCTAAAAAAAAAAATGTTTCTCCTTAGTGTGGTCAGCACAATCCACATGCTGCTGCTGACTCACCACCCAGCCTGGGGTGAAGAGAAGCAGTCAAGAGGTGTGAGGTGCTGCTGGCAAAGGAGGGTTCTTCAGGCAGGGAACTGGGCAAAGGGGCTTTGTGGGGCTTCTGACACTGCAGGACAGCTCTTCTGGACCAGTAAGTACAGCACTGAAGCGGACACCAACTCAAACAGGTACTGAGCTATTAAATAAAGAAAATAACAAAATGGGGCACCAAGCCCTTTTCTGGAGAAGCAGAATGGTTCTTTACTTTTCAGTGCATCCAAATGCACTGTAAATTGCATGAATGGACAGGCAGGCAGCAGAGGCACACAGGAAAGCCCTCAGGGACAGCTTCAGCCCTCCTGGCAAGCTCTTCACGTTGCTCCTCACTTCTGTGTTCTTTCTTCCACAGTCATCACAATTCTCTCTATAACAACCTTTGCAATTCAAAGGCAACACTCTGGGTTCTGATTCTAGCACTGGAATGCTGGGCATGTGCAACTCCAGCACAACATTCTACCTTGGACACAATGCTTGCACATGTCACGTGCTGGCACAGCACATTATCTTTTGCATTTTTAGCTTTATTTACATTAGTTTGTGTTTATATTTGGTATCTTGGTACTTCTGGGAACCTCTATACTGCACTAGCACACCTTACAGGGCTGGACACCTTTATACTTTCCTTTTCTGTGGTGCCCCAACTCTGGGGCCTACAACATCTGAGTGCCATTTTAAATTTATTAAGTGCTCTCAGAGGTAAAACAGACCCTGTTGGCAACATTTCATCAGACATGATTCATGTCACCTGACTCTTTGACAAAGAGTCAGGTGACTAAATGCATCAGGTAGTGTGTTGACAGCAGGGTCTAATTTTTCCTCTGTGAGCACTTCATAAATTTTAAGTTACATGTCAACTTTATTTATTAATTATTTATTCAATTTTGGTGACTGGGTAGGCCCACTGAGCCCTGAAGGTCCCTTTTCAGGGATGACCCGGAGTTAGTTAAAGAGATAAGGCATTCATAGTGGTTTACAGAAATATTAAACAATACTTATTTACAGGAGTACAGATATAAGGCATACATAGTGGTATACAGGAGTGTTGAGCAATACCTAAGAACAGGGGTACAAAATATTTGATCAGTGTACAGGACATAAATACACCATATGTTGACAGTAGGTGGTACAGTGGTTGGATCAAGTGCAGTAGCAGGAACAAGTACTGGCGTTGAGCAAGTGGGCCCTGAGCCTGGTTCGAAAGTTTTGAGGATGAGGTTTCTGCACAAAGGGAGGGAGTTTGTTCCACAGCAGAGGGCAGAGGAGACAAAGGATTTACCGCCTGCCTTGAATCCGCCGCTGGGTTCTTTCAGGAGTATTAGTCCTGTTGTATGGAGATTTTGGCTGGAGTGCTTGGGGACCAGGAGCCCTGCAAGACTGGCCAGAGGGAAGGAGCAGAAGAACTTATACACATTGCAGAGCAGGGGTACTGAAGGTGAGAGTCAAGGGATTACCAATTTAGGAAGCCAAGGCTTCACAGTGGTGGCATCTTGCATGAGACTGAGAGGCAAAGTGAGCCACCTTGTTGTACATGCGTGCAGTCTGTTATTCTCCAGTTTTGCCATGTCCTGCATAACTGGAGCAGCATAAGTCAGGGTGGGAGGGAAAGGACACTTGTAGCAATGGCTATCCTGGCCTTGGGGATCATTTTCATTTCGGCAGTAGAGCATTCCTAGTTTGCAGTGGATAGTTTTTGTTACATGGTCGACATGGTTCTTTAGGGTAAAGCCCTGATCCAGCATTAGATACAAGTATTTAAGAGAGCCCACCACCTCAATGCAGTTGCCAGATGAGGAGGTAAGTAGAAGTGATGGGGTTCTGTCTTGGTTCAGGGATCTAGGTCCAAATAGCATAGCCTTGATTTTGCTTATGTTGAGGACCAGCCTGATCTCTGTTAGCCAGGCCTCCAGCTTAACAAAGGCAGCCTGTAGCTGAAGGCCAAGGTCAGCTAGGTTGTCAATGGATCTGTATATGACAGCATCGTCTGCGTACTGGACAACTAAGCTACCACCACAATGGCTACTTAGATCATTGACGAACAGGGAAAAGAGAAGGGGCTCAGTATGGAACCTTGCGGTACCCCTCCTTCAGGGGAAGTGGGTCAGATGTTACCCTTCCACTTAACTCTCTGAGTTCGCAAGAAAGGTAGCTGTCGAACCAAGTATTAGAGTGAGGGTCTAGACCAATCCTGCCCAATTTAGTCAGTAGGAGTTGGTGGTTGACAAGGTCAAAGGCCTTGGACAAGTCTATGAAGACCACCCTGTAGGGTTCCTTTGTCCATGTCTCCAAGTACATCAACCGAGAATTTTATCAGGGCAGTGTCGGTTCCATGGTTTTGTCTGAAGCCATGTTGGAAGGGTGCTAGCAACTGGTGTGTCTCCAGGTAGTGCGAGTTGCCCATAAACTAGCCTTTCCTGAATTTTGCAATTTTGCATCCACGCTTATCGGGTGAGTGCTGAGTTTTGTTTGTTTTACAATTAATTGTTGCTAGGCAGCAAACATGAGATGCAGCAAAAAATATGAAGCGAGGCAAAGTAGCAAAATGTACATCCTAAGAAGAAACAATAAAATAAGGTGGCATGCACAGTGTTGTAAACAGAAACACTTCCCTGGGGATCCATGATCTTTGATGCAGGATTTAACATATGTGATTTCACGCCCTAAAGCTAGCTGGGATAGAGATTGGACACAGCCTATGCAGGCAATTTGGTTTTAATCTCCATATCTCTTTTCTGATTTTCTGCTTACAACATTTAGTTTAGCTGCTCTGAGGTTTTTTTCTGTCATTTATACTGTTTCATCGTTTATCGTTCAACGTTTTATTGTTTTATCGTCTGTTATGTGATCCGATAGCTATATAATTTAATTTAGATTTGTTTGTGACGGCGTTTGTTTGTCGAGCCATCACGTTTGGACAGTGACCTGCTGGAGTGGATCCTTTGCTGGGAGTAGTACAGTGAGAGGCTACATTTCGTTTGGTTCTCTTTCATGAACTGTTCGAACTGCTGCCCTGTTATTGGTTTGATTCTGGGCAATTGTGGGACTGACTGCCTGGTTCTGAGTGTAGAGGACGGTCGTCGACTTCAGATTCTGGATTCCCCTGGGGCTGTATGGACCTGAGCTACGGGGCCAGTCAGTTGTTCATCCTCGGCACCAATTTCTGGTCGGGACTGACTGCCGGGTTCAAGTTTGGAGGACGGTTGTTGACTCTCGGATTCTGGATTCCCTGGGGCTGTTTGGGTTTGAGCTACGGGTTAGTCAGCTGTTTACCCTCAGCACCAGTTCCTGGCTGGCGGTGCTGAAGTGGTACTTGGAATTATCTTTTTCGTGATTGTCGCCTTGCTGCTGTTTCTGAAACTGTCCTGAGGAGGAATTTCTGGAATCGTGGGGGCGATGTACAATAATGCAGATTGTGAAAGCTTACAGAATTGCCAGTGATAGTGGCGGTCTGTAGACTAGTCTGGCAGGCTGTAATGGTGGGCACCTGGCTTGGGGACTCCCGAGGGAATAGAGGACACTAGCTGGAGGGCTGATGAAAAACTCCTTCTCTTGTACTACACTGTGGCCACCTAGTTTATCTGGGTGACCCGTGGGTTAAGTGGGGTGTCTCACTTCTAGGAGCCTATCTCTAGGCTGTGCTGGGCCAATAAAATCTGCATCAAGGTCGTTTTCTCCTTTGAATTGGCTAATTATTTGTCTTTCCACTTTGTTCCTGATCAAACTTCTGGCAGTTGGATAACCCTGACTAGGTGTGAAGATTTGAATTATCTTGCTGTACTGCAGCGGAGTTCCATTCGTTATTTTGGTGCTGATAGCGAGAAGGATTTTTTCTACAAGGACAGACCAGGTTTTTGGTGGTTTTGACTTGGATTTTATTTATTTTGATTTGGACTGAAGAAACTGGTTTATTAATTTTCATTATTTGGACGACCGGGTGGTGAGAGGACCCTGTGTCCACTTATTTTATTTATTTTGCTCATTAGATTTATAGTTCATGTTATTATTATTGTTGGGAGAGGTGCTGCCTCTCTCCCAGTGGTGAGAGGACTGGGTGTGGAGAGAATAAATTATTTTAGTGCATATTATTTTTACCTTTCTTCCCCAGTGGTGAGAGGACTGGATGGGGGAATTAATTAGTTATTTGTTGTATTTTGTTGTATTTTGTGTTGGGGTTTGAGGATGAGAGCCCTTAAATCAGCATTTTGAGATCTATTCTGTGCTTTAATTCAGACTTTTATTCAGTTGTTAAATTATCATATAGGGTTTTGTATTTATTTAGTTCTGTGGACTGGGTTAATGTTGTATTTTGGGACTGTTTATTTATTGTTATTTACTTAGGGTGCTAAATATGTTGGGACGGCACAAGGACAGTCAGGTATTATTCCTCCAAGCTCAGAGACCTCTGTCCTTTTTCCTGTCCTCCCTATTGCTAGAAGTTTACAGACAGTGTAGGGCTTTGGGGATTGTTGGAAAAAGAGGAGGACGAGGGCTGCATCTGGAGAGGAAATGGAAAGGAGGGTGGATAGGGGATACTGGGACAAGGAGACACCCTGGGGCAAAATGGGTCCAGGAAAGGGTCCTCCCTGTCTGGTTCCCATACCCAAGGGTTCTGCTTGTAGTCAGCAGGTAGCATGGTCATCCTTGGATGCTCATCCTACTTGCAGTGCTGTAAAGCGCCAGGTCTATAAAAACAAGACTGCTATTATAGCTGATTTTGTTGGGACATCAGACCTGGAGTGCATCACTGAGACCTGGCTGGATGAGAATGCTGGCCGAGTTTGGCAGCAGAAATTCCAGCCAGATACTCAGTGATACACTGCCGAGGATGGATCGTGTAGGGGCGGGTGCTGCTATCTGCTTTAGATCAGAACTGGGCCTAGTGGAGGTACCAGTGGGAACTGCCAACTCCTTTGAATGTATCATGGGCGGGGTGTGGGGTGCAGGATACTTCTCATTTACCGTCCAGCAGGTGGCGGGGAATGTTTTCCTGCGGGAAGTCACAGACTTCATTGTCAACCCTGACATTGGGGTCCCCAGATGGTTGGTTCTGGGGACTTCAATGCCTGAGTCGACGATGAACTCTCTAATTTGGTCAAGACTTCTCCAGTTAATGATTTCACTGGGCTTCACACAGGTTATTTCCTCCTCGACCCATATTGGTGGTCATTCATTGGATTTGGTGTTCTTCTGGGGATGGAGATATCGATTTGGTGGTGGAATCGAGTCAGATGGTCTGATCATCACTCCATTGGGTTCAGTTTTGAGGCCACCCTGATAGGCGACTCCCTATGGAGATGGTCGTGTGTGCCCTTTAAGGGTGTTTCCCAGATGGCCTGATGGCGGTGCTGGACCTATCGGGCTTACCAAGAGATTGCATGGATCCAGGAGACCTGGTACTTGCCTATAACAAGGCGGTGGCAGGGTCCCTGGATTCCATTGCCCTGTTCGTGTTCATCCCCTCACTCTTCGCCTCAGGTCTCCTTGGTTCGATGAGACTCTGAGGAAGTTGAGGAGAGTTAGGCAAGGTTAGAGAGGTGCTGGCGGGTCGGGCCTGGATTGTGACAAACTTAGTTTGATGGACCACTATGTGGTCTTTCAATCTGCAATCTCTCATAAGAAGGCAGAATTCCTGTCCAGAGAGATTGCTACTGCACAGAATAGACCAGCTCAGCTCTTCGGACTGTGGACAGATTGTGCAATCCAATCTGTCTTCAACCCAGAAGAGCCTTTCTCAAGAATGATGTGAGGAGTTTGCTCTATTCTTTCAGATAAGGCTGCCACAATCAGGTCTGATATCCGCTTGACACTTTCTAATGGGAGTTGTGATGGTCGCAGGAGATGTCAGACACCAGGTTATGTGGTCTGACTTCAGCCTTCCACAATCAGTGACATTGTGATGACCATCCAATCATTCAGTCCCAACCGACTGTGGTTTGGATCCGGGCCCCACACATCTCTTAGTGGGCTGTGTGGATAAAATTGGTCCGTCCTCACTGAGATAGTCTGGAGATCCTGGAGAGCGGATTTTTCCAAATCCTCTAAAGGAGGCTGTGGTTCAGCCCCTTCTTAAGAAGTCCTCCTTGGACCCGGACTGTCTGGCAAATTACAGGCCTGTGTCTAACTTCCCTTTGTGGGTAAAGTTATTGAGAAGGTGGTCGCGTCGCAGCTGGATGATCATTTGGCCAGCCACAATGTCTATGATCTCTCCAGTCCGGATTTAGGAAAAGGCATAGTACCGAGACAGCTCTTGTCCAGGTACTTAATGACCTCCTAATAGCGAGAGATCAAGGACTCATTCCATCTTGGTCCTTCTTGATCTCTCTCTCAGCATTTGACACTATGGACCATGGTGTGCTATTGGACGCTTGTGGTCTATCTGTGGTCTGTCTGGTACAGTCCTCAGTTGGTTTCAATCTTTCCTCGAGGGTAGGACTCAGAGGGTGGTGGTCTGGGATTTTTCTCTGCATCATTCCCCCTATCCTGTAGGGTACTGCAGGGCTCCATTTTGGCACCCATGTTGTTTGCGGTGTACATGCTGCCATTAGGAGCAATTATTTGGCTATGCAGATGATACTCAGCTGTACATGTCCTTGTGCCCGGCCAAGATGCTGTCTTTTCGGTCTTTAACAACTGTCTTGCAAATCCAGGACTGGATGAACGTGAGTTGGCTGCAGTTGAACACAGAAAAAACTGAGGTGTTGGTTGTGGACCAGGGTCACCGGAGGTGGGTTTGTTGGTCAGATCACCCTCGGGTTTATGGCTTGGAGGTGTCCAGCTAACTACCTCAGACCCGTGCAGAACCTGGGTGTTGTGTTTGATGACTGTTTGACATTTAAATCTTAGGTGTTGCAGTTGTCAAAACCTCTTTTACCACCTGAGGAACATCGCCTGGTGAAGCACCTGGTTCCTCAGGCGATCTTCCTACTTTGGTCCACGCTTTCGTTACCTCCATCCTTGACTACTGCAATGCCCTTTATCTTGGGCTACAGGGGTTGAGATTCGCGCTTACAGCTAGTGCAGAATGCGGCAGCCAGGCTATTGACTGGTTCTTCTAGGTCCAGTCATATACGCCTGTGCTCCATGGACTGCACTGGCTGCCAATTTGTTGGCGAATCACCTTCAAGGTCGGTTTGCTGGACCTATAAGGCCCTACACGATCAGGGACCTGCTTACCTGAAAGATCTCCTTTGTCCCTACTGTCCCTCCCACTCACTCCGATCCACTGATGAGGGATTGCTAGAGATTCCCAGGGTTCGCTTAAAAACTTTAGAGGCCAGATCTTTTAGTTTTATGGCCCCAACCCTGTGGAATTCTCTACCTCATCAGGTGCGAGATTGACCGACTGTCCAAAGCTTTAAGAAGGCTTTAAAACATATCTTTTAGACAAGCATACAATGTGTTTTGAATGCTGCTGTCAAGTTTAATTTAAATATTGTTTTAATTATTTATTGTTTTATCATGTATTGTACAGGCGTCTTGGTTTCAGAAAGGTGCCTTATATAAATAAAGATTGATTTGATTTGAACATTTAATAGATACATTTCAAGAACTGTGTATACAAAATTTGTGCAAGATTTATAGGTCTGAAACAAAACTATTTGTATTTGGTCTGTAGGAAAGAAAGTTACCTACATTGTTTATTGATAAACCCGCTCCTGAGTGTCCCACGTATAGGCCACCACTGCAGGACAGGCAGCTTTCTCATATCATGCATAAACTGTGGAATTCCCTACCACTGGCCATTCAGCAAACCAACTCTGCCCACCGACTCAACTCCCTCCTCAAAGCCCACTTCTGTACCTCCTGTGCGTGCACCCCTAGATGACTAGTAACTCGAAAAGTGACTAGTCAATGATGGCTGACCCGCTGTCAGTGTGTAGCTATGGTCCAGCAGTTTAACTGGCCATCTCCGTCCTCCTGGCTATATCCAAATATAAATTTTTGAAGGCTATTTTGTAATCATATTCCTGATACAGATGTGCTGTACCTAGTCATTTCTGCAGTTGTGTACAGGCTGTGTTATATTCTGCATTGCCCTCCTGCTCTCATATCTGACTGTATTCTACCATAATTTCTTTCTATGAAGTAACAGACTACCTGTATTCTAATTATTTGGCTGTACTTTTCTGTACATAATATGCTTTGTACTCATGCATTACTGATGTATTTATACTCTGTGTTGACTCCTGCTCCTTCCCCTATTTCTGTACATAATGTGTTTTGTATCATGCATTTTACTGATGTATTTTGCTCTGTGTTGACTCTCTTGCTCCCCACCCCGCTGGCGACGAGTCTGGAATCGAGCAGTATTCTGCCTAGCACGCCTTTCTGGTAAAACTTTTTTTTTGTTGATCTTGTTTCTCCTGGTCCCTGGTTGGCAATTCTATTTCCAGGCATCCTTGTCTCTGACAGCCATTCGTCTCTGCATCTCCACACACAGATCATCACTGCATTACCCCCATGGATTACTCCTGTGGTGGAGAGGCAGGAGACCTCATCTTCCCACCAGGTCTGGATCCAGTGTTGCGGCGATGTCCTCGGAGGCAGCGTGACGACAAATGGCCATCAAGCTGCTCAACCAGGACCTTTTCCTGTTTCTCCCTTTGCAGAGAGTGACATGTACAGGACACTCAACAGAGGATGCGCACACATCCGCACACTCCTCCAGGCATCTTCCCCTTTCAACTACCTTATCTACAGCATCAGCAGCCCTGCCCCCAGCCACCGCCAGGGCCAGTGCTGCATAGAATACTGGGAAACCTCCTCCTCCCTGGAGAAGGAGAGCAGTCCCTCAGATGCTCGATCCTTCTTCCTTGCTGATCCCTGCAACCCATGCTCATCCCGAACATGGGCGGCTGGCATAGCATGAGGTAAGGCATCCAGTCCTCAGCCCTCAGTGTCACCAGGCTGGCTTTTCCTGGTAAAACTTTTAAATAAACAAATAAATAAAGTCCCTACTGACACTGTTAAATTCTTTTTTCTTTCCATATGTAGTTTATTCCTCCAGCAGTGCTGGCAGGTGGCTCTGGCCCCTCCCTTGGAGGGGACTCACCTCTCCAGGCTTTCCCCACCCATCCAAACTGGCCATCCTCAAGGGTTACCCCCACTGTGATAGGGCCAGTAGCGAGGGTGCTGGCCTCCCACCCTCAGGAAGCCAGCATCTAGATTGCCGGGGAAGGTGGGGTGCAGCCTGCCATCATGGAGCCTGCTAGCTCCAATTCCTTTTCCATTTTCCCCCAGACCCATGCACGTGCAATGGGTGGGGAAACTGTCTCCACCTCCATGGAGGCAGTCTTACGCCCTGCATGTGGGTCCACCCTTTCTAGCATTGCACCTGTGCTGACCCCAGCCTCCATTGGGTGTCAGTCTACAGCACGTGCTGAGTCCCCATCCGAGAAAGGACAGCTGTTGGCAAGGCTCAATCCTTCCTCGACTCGGTCCACCCCGAGCAACCTGAATACATTCCCAACCCCTGGTTGCTGGCGTGGCGTGAGGTAGGGCATCCAGTGTCTCAGCCTCTGTGCCACTGGGCCAGCTGTTAAATTCTATGATTACCTGAAAGTAAGGTTTACAACTGATGCTTCCTGTTTGCTATGCTCCAAGTTAAGATGTCACAAATAACAAATGCCTTCAATCTTTTTTTAATTGTAAATATGGAGGCAATACGTGTTACTCACCACTTTGAATGCAAAGCTCAGAGTCTCCATGCTATATTACCTAGGAGGCGAAAGACTGATGGCCTCAGGAACAAGATCTGGGAATCATAATCTCAGACAACTTGAAGATTAGTAAGCAGTGTGAGAAGGCAACATTGAAAGTCAACAGAATGCTGGGCTGCATTGGGACAGGAATTACAAGCAGGAAAAGAGAGGCGGTACTACCACTGTATAGATCGCTGATCAGGCCGCACCTGGAATACGGAGTCCAGTTCTGGAGGCCTCACCTCAGGAAGGACATTGACCTGGTGGAAACAGTACAGAGAAAGGCTACAAAATTATTCAGGATCTGCAGTACATGTCCTATGAGGAATGACTTAGGGAACTGAATATGTATTCCCTGGAGCAGAAAGGAGAGAGAGAGAGGACATGACTGAAACATTCAAGTATATAAACAAGGTACAGGCACAGGAACTTTTCACTTCAAGAAGGGCTCCAGGACCAGGGACATGACCTCAGGCTGCAAGGAGGGAGGTTCCTACCAACACTAGGAAGTTTTTCCACAGAAAGAGTGGTAGATGCCTGAAACAGCCTGCCCTAAGAGATTGCTGGGGTCAACACTGTGGGGGATTCAAGGAATGCATGGGATAGACACAAGGGAGCCCTGACTACAAAGGGCAACCAGAGTGTCAAAATAGGTCTAAAACAAATGGACAGACTAGATGGATTTAGGTCTCCTTCTGCCATCAACTTCTATGTTTCTGTGTTTCTATATGCAGCAGATGTCTAGGGAATACTGGGAATACAGACATATACTGTATGGAGACTGTCTGTTATTGTTAAATATCAATTAGATGACAACCTAATAATCCCATTGGTATAATGTCAGAATGCTGTAACCTAGCCTGCCTACATCATTCCGATGAGATTACAGGTTAGAATGTCACCAGCTGGAGTAAGTCTATCAACAGATCAGCTGTCCATGACTGCAGTTCAAATAAGTGCACATTCCATAGCAACAGCAACTGCCCACTGCAACATCGACCACAATGTCTCTGTCCCTTTTGCAGATTACCTTGTTTTTACTCTGTGTTGTAGCAGCTCCTCGGATGTTTGTGCCTATGCCATCCTCCTTCAAATCTGATGCTGACATTGGGCTGTGACATATAGGGAAATGTGAGCACAGCTGATCAATTCAGAAAATAACAGTTTTAAACTGTACAGTTCTTTTAACACTCCGTTGAATGTTGAATGATACCCTGCCCATACACTATAAAATACAATGACTAGGTCGGATGTTATTCACGATCGTAATCACCTCTGAGTTGCCATGTCAACTATAAACCTCTGGAGCTGCACCTCAAGGCTTATGAAGTTGTCCTGCCAACTGCTTGTGGTGATTACAGCGGTTAACAAATCAGCAACCTAGTCATTATCCTCTATATCCTCATTACGGAAAGTAATCACAAAATTGTATAGAGATTTTCAGACAGTCCCTCAGCTATATTATGTGCTGAACTGGGTAATTGCTATTACTTCCATTAATTTATGAGAGCAAACTATCCTTTTGTTGGATCTCTATAAACTGCTAGAAACTTGATAGTGTCAGCTTTGATGAAGGAACAAATTATATACTCTTTTAGGGGACTTACTTTCAAAATGATGAAATTTACCAAAGCTATAATATTCCCATCTGGTTTAGGTTCTATTTTTTTCAGATTATTTTGCATTGTAACTCCTTCTGTAGGTCAAGATGGCATGCGCCAGAACTGCTGCTTGCAGAGGCTCTAATAGAGCTTAGCGTTTTCTCTCTTAGTGCTATTTTATTTGAAATTTTTAGGAGTCAGGACTAGATTTATCTGTAATAAGGCTAAGCATTAGGAGTAGGGTTTTAGTTTTAGAAAGGACATTTTAGTGAGTCAGAGTGAGGAGGTAGTTTCTTATTTTTAGATTAGGTGCGGAGAGTTGAATTCCCTGCCCCTGTTGATTTAGGTTGTTTTCAGGGTGTGGGGAATCTTCATGAAAAGTCCTGTAAAGACAATATATTATAAGGAGCTGCTTACCTCTATTGTGGCCTGAGGAGAGCCAGGGTACCAGAGTGTGACTGGGGAGCTCTGAGAAGGCTGGAATAGTGTGGAGGAATGACAGATGGAGTGGCAGATTCTGGCTAGGGTGAGAGCCCAGTCGGATCGATTTGCAGGAAGCTGTTGGTCGTTGTGTAGGATGGGACCAACTGGAAGGAAATCCCGAGAAGAGAGTGTGAGGCGAGCAGGAAAATTCCAGACTGACTGTGATGGAGGCCGCCTTGTGGGCTTAGGGGTCTGCAGTGCTGGGACAGTGGTTGAGTGGTGCGAGTAACCGGTGGGCAGGAGGAGGAGTCACTGCCTCTTGGGGAGAACCTAACCTGTCTCCCACTGCCAAGAGCATAAGAATTATGTGGTGGATCCTGGGCTGAGAAGGTGGCCTTCTATGCCGGTGAGCTGAGCTCTTTATGTGGAGCTGTTACGATGGATTAACGGTATGGAGAAATTAAGTCGGAATGTGAGATTTGGCACCGCTTTGTGATTTCTTGCTTGCGGTGAATATCTGCTCCCTGAAGAACTGGTAAGACTGAAATTTCTGTATCTGAACTGTGGATAATAGCTGGTATGAAGAGACTATTACCATTTTTTGCTAGGACTGGATTGACTGTTTGCTGCACAATTATATGATTGCTTTTGGGCTAAATCCTTTCTGGATTGGCTGATTTAGATAGTTTTTGTATTTCATTAGGTTTTCTCATTTGTCGCTTATATTCATAATTAGGGGTGGGGGATTGGTTTTGTCTTTTGAGGGTGTGGTTGAGTAAGAGGGAAGATTTTGTGTAAGGACAGATAAATATGTGTTGGGGGTGTCTGGTAATTGGGGCAGGCTAGAATCATGTACAGGCTGTCCCAGCTTTATGACCTGTGGCTCTTTATCACCATCCCGGTATCAGGCACTACAGCTCGCCATTGCCGGGAGGTAGGAATTGGAAGGAGACATGGGCAGAAGCTGGCAGGAACCCCATACATGGGTGAGGGGAATAAGATAGAGGTTGCTGGGTGGAAGGGACACAGACATGTGGGGAGTGGTGCAATACACTGGCTGTGGAGCAGCAGTCTTCCAGGAGACATTCTGGAAACTGCATTGCTGCCCATTTGCAGGCACCTCTCTGGTCTGAGGGAGGAGCTTGTTCTGTCTCCATGCTGACCTGGCAAGGATTGAAACCTGCTCCCCACCCAGGGACCACCCAGGCCACTGCCACTACCTCAGAGGTTGCCAAGAAAAAGAGTGGTTGGACCAAGGTGGGCTCAGGGAGGGTGAGGGTGGTGGAACAGAGGTGCATCCTCCAGTTGTGCCTCTCACAATTCATTCCCACTCTGGTGAAGCATGGTTCTCTATGGAGGCACCTGCAGTGGAGACCAAGGAGGATTCTGGGAACTTCCACAATGGAGATCCACAGGAGGGTGGCCCAGGACTCCACAGGGAAGGAAACAACTTCTGGTGGGGGACTCAATTGTTAGGGGGTAGAACTGGGGAGGGATGGGAAAGGAGGTAAGGTGCCTGCCCAGCACCAAGGTTTGGAGGGGCAAGAAATGAATCCTCAGGATCGTGGAGCAGCAGCAAGGGGAGGGAGCTGGATGTCATTATCTACCTAGGGACGAATTACCAGGCTGAGAATGGGATCAGAGCAGTGCAACAGGAGTGTATGGAGTTGGGGAGGGGCTCAGACAAGTAGCACACATGGTAACTTTCTCGGAAGTGCTACCTGTCTATGGCATGGATGAGGTTAGGGCACTCTACACCATGGGATTCAATGACTGATTGAAAAGCTGGTGCAGAGCTTGAGGATTTGGCTTCATTGGGGACTGGGCTCCACCTGGAGGGATGCAGGCCTATACAGGCATGATGGTCTGCATCTATCCTGGAGGGAACCAGGATCCTAGGTGATAGGTTTAAATGCTTCAGTGGCAAGCATTAAAACTAGAAAAAGGGAGGCACTGAAGAAGAGAAGGAAATCCTAGCCCCCAAATCTGGGTAATTAGTGAGGTAAACACCAAAACAGAGCAGTCGATAGGGAGAAGGGCAGGGTAAATGGAGAAAAAGACAAAGGCAGTAGGGACAGGGATGGGGCAAAAGAAATAAAGCCATAAAAAATGGAGGGTAATGAATACCAATGCCCTTAGTCTAGGTAAAAGCTCCTGAAATGGTGACCTTGATGGAAGAGGGATGACTGGATATTGTGGCAGTCACAGAAACATGGTACACAGAGAACCATGACTGTGATGTCAACATACCAGGGTACACAATCTACAAGAGGGACAGGAGGGAAGAATAGGAGGAGGAGTAGCTCTCTATGTAAGGGAAGGGATCAAAGCAACAGAACTAAAGGGTAAACAGGGAGAAGAGGAGGCACTGTGAGTCACCCTGGAGACTGGAAATGGCTCCACAATCTGCACAGGGGTTGTATACAGACCCCGTCCTCAGGAGAGGAAATGGACAAGGAAATGATAGAAGGCATCCTTGGGATGGCAGAGAGAAAGGAGATATTGCTGATGGGGAGCTGAATATGCCAGATGTTGACTGGAGCACCTTTGTTGCAGCCACATCCAAGAGCAGGGCCATTCTCGATGCCCTACAGGGGTCATGCCTCAGACAGCTAGTTTTGGAACCCACTCGGGAGAGAGCAATCTAGACCTGGTACTCTCAAATGGGGATGAAGAGAGGATCTCTGATCTTGAAGTGGGTAGCCATCTGGGAACAAGTGACCACCAAACAGTGTGGTTCACGATAAACTTAGCTGTAGAGTCAAGCCACACAAAAGTGAAGGTACTGGACTTCAGGAGGGCTAATTTTGTCAAATGGGAGAGTGCCTCAGAAAGCACTAGCAAACAGGCAAGAAGGTGGGGTGGAGCAACAATGGGAAACATCAAAACTGCCATCATAGAGGCAACAAGTCTTTGTGTGAAGCAAATAAATAAATCAAAACAAAGAAAAAACTCTGTGGTTCTCAAAAAGAAGTGGCGGGGAAGATGCGGAAAAAGATAGCATTCAGGAAGTATAAGGAAACACAGAAGGAGCAGGACAGAGAACTGTACCAGTTAAAGCAGAAGGAAGTGGGGAAGGCAGTCAGAATAGCAAAGGCCCAAACCGAGGAAAGGATAGCCAACTCGGTTAAGAAGGGGATAAAACCTTTATAGGTACATTAGAGAGCAAGAAAAGACTAAGTCAGGATACTGAGGCTGAACAAAGAAGAAGGTGGTTGGGCAGAGAGCGACAGTGAAAAGCAGGGATACTGAACGAATACTTCTGCTCAGTATTCACAATGGAAAAGCAGGGGAAACACCTAATCCGGTCAATAGAAGCACTCTAGATAGGGGGTTGATATTAGTCCTTTCACAGAAGAAACGGTTCTGAAAGAACTCTTAAAACTGAAGGTGGATAAAACAATGGGGCCTGATGGATTCACCAGGATTTTAAAAGAACTAAGGGAAGAACTAGTAACACCAATGACTACCCTTTTAATAAATCATGGGAGGATGGGTGGTACCTGAGGACTGGAGGAGGGTGGATATGATTCCCTTCACAAAAGTGGGAGCAAACAGAGGCAGGAAACTGCAGACCTGTCAGTTTGACCTCAGTGGTAGGGAAAATGATGGAATCACTCAAGGAAAGAATTGTTGAGTACCTAGAGGTAAGTGGGCACAGGACCCAAGGCAGCATGGATTCACAGCAGGAAGGTTGTGTCAGACAAATCTAATTGATTTCTTTAACTGGGTGACCAAAGCAGTAGACCAGGAGGGGCTGTGGACATGGCCTACCTAGACTTTAACAAGGCATTTGACACAGTCCCGCACAAAAGATTAATAAACAAATTAGCCAGCCTGGGAGTGGGTCCTAGGGTGGTAGCAGGTAAAACACTGGTTGGACAACAGGACACAGCGGGTAATAGTAAATGGAGTCCACAGTGAAGAAAGGAGGTTACTAGTGGGATACTGCAGGGTTTAGTACTGAGGCGGTCCTTTTAATGTCATTATCGTAACATTGCAGAGGGACTGGAAGGGAAAGTATGTCTCTTTGCAGATGACACAAAGATCAGCAACAGGGTTGATGCACAAGGTGGGTGGAAAGGATGAAAAGGGACTTGGCAAGGTTGGAGGAATGGTCAAATGTATGGCAGCTTAGATTCACTGCAAAAGTGCAAAGTAATGCACCTGGGAAACACAAAACCAGCAGAAGAGTACACGGGGGTGAGATACTGACAACAAAAAAATGGAAAGGGACCTGGGTGTAGTCATATCAGATGACCTAAAGGTGGGCCAGCAATGTGAGAAGGCAGTAGGGAGGGCTGGGGGATACTGGGATGCACAGGAGAGCATCACCAGTAGAAAACAGGAGTTGTTGGCCTCTGTACAGACAGTTGGTAAGACCACATCTGAAGTACTGTGTATAGTTCTGGAGACACCATCTCCACAAAGACATAGACAGGGTGGAGGCTGTCCAGAGGAGGGCAACCAAAATGATGCAGGGTCTGCATCAGAAGGCATGAAGAAAGACTAAAGGAACTAAAGATGTATAGCCTCAAGGAAAGGAGGGAGAGGGGACATGATAGAAACTTTCAAATACCTCAAGGGAATCAACAAATCCAAGAGGGTAGCATCTTTCAGAAAAGAGATGGCAAAACAAGGGGCACAATTTGAAGATAGAGGGGACAGCTCAGGATAATGTGAGGAAGTATTTCTTCACAGAAGGGTTGTGGATACATGGAACAGCCTTCCTGATGAGGTCGTAGAGTCAAAAACAGTGGGGAATTCAGAATGCATGGGACAGACATAAGGCAATTCTAGTGGGGGGTAGGAGGAAGTAGGTTGTTGGTTAACTAGGATCTGCAGCTTATCCATTAGGTAGGGAAATGGGCAGACTAGGTGGGCCAAGCGGTCCTTATCTGCCATCAAATTCTATGTTTCTATGTTTCTATGCAGAAGGCGCCTGGGATGCGACGGGCTTTGAGAGATGCCAGACGAGCTAATACCTGTTCTCAGGGTTCCCATGAGATCAAGTGGGCAGGTAGCTAAAAGGGCTGCACTGCCCACCAGTCCCCTGAGGGTGGTGCTATGCAATGCCAGGTTGATCAATAATAAGACTGCAATTATCGTGGGTCTGATTTCATCAGTCGACCTGGCTTGAATTACGGAAACCTGGTTGAGGAATGATGCTGGCCAATGCTAGAGGCCGCAGTCCCCCGGGTTATTCTGTTGTGCCTGCCCCAGAGTAGAGCATGGGGTGGAGGAGTGGCTATCTGTTTTAGAGCTGAGCTAGCTTCACCGTGCACCCAGTGAGAACACTGGTGCATTTGAATGTGACACATGGGGTCTGGGCATGGGCTGCAGGATTCTTCTTGATACACCACCTTCTGGGGTGGTTAGAGAGTTCCTGCAGGAAGTGGGTGACTTTGTGGTCAGTGAAACATTGGAGTCCTCCAGATGTTTAGTTCTGGGGACTTCAATGTCTGGGCTGACGACGAGTCATCCAGGTTTGGTTATCACTTCCTTCAGTTGATGACATCACTGGGCCTGTCACAAGCAGTTACTACTATGACCCACCAGGGTGGCCACATATTGGACCTGGTCTTCTCACTGGGGCTTGAGATTGAGAATCTTAGGAATGATCGGGTCATTTGGTCTGATCATTGCAGGTGGAGTTCTTGCTCAGGGCACCCTCAAGATCTCTCCCTGCAGAGATGGTGAGCTACTGCCCACTGGGGGTTTGACGGAGTTTTTTTGGTGGTGGCAAACCTATCTAGTGTGGATAGTGAATGCAGGGGAGGTGTGGGTGAGGCAGTTGATGCCCATAACAGGGCAGTGACTGAGGCACTCGACTCCCTGCACCCGGTCTGCGACCCAGATCATCTCACTTGAGGTCCCCATGGTTTGATAGGGCGCTCAAGGCTTTGAAGATCAAGTGTCAGAGGTTGGAGCGCTGCTGGTGGAGTCGGGTTGGAGGCAGACAAACTGGCCCTGCGTGCACATTATAGTGTGTGCAGGGGCAATCAACCATAAGAAGGCAGTGTTCCTGTCCAGGAGATTGCTGGGGAGAAACCGACCAGCGATGCCTTTTCAGACTGTGGACAGGTTATTACATCCTGCCTGTCTACAGCTGAAAATAGCAGTTTCTGAAGCACTGTGCAATGAGTTTGCTCAGTTTTATGAGACAGGGTGTCTGCCATCAGGCAGGAGTTCATCATGGGCCATACTATGGCCAACAGTGGTCACCTGGATTGTCGACAAAGCACTCTGCCCGGTTGGGGGAGTTTAAACCAGTGGAGGTGGCTGATGTCATTGAGGTGATCTCAAAACTGAAGCACACATACTGTGAACTGGACCCGGCTGATGCGTTTCTTAGTGGGATGTGTCAACACTGTTGGTCTGGTGTTACGCCTTGATTGTCCGGTGCTCCTTGTCGGAGGGTCATCCCAGATGCCTGAAGGAGGCGCTGGTGAGACCCCTTCTGAGGAAGTCACCATTGTACCCTGACATCAAGGCAAATTATCTGCCAGTCTCCAACCTTCCATTTTTAGGAAAGGTTGTGGAAAAGATATGGTAGCAACAGTTGTGAGATCACCTCGTGGCATTTTATATCTATGAATTGCTCCAGTCAGGTTTTGTGCAAGACATTCAACAGAAACCACATTAGTTCAGGTGCACAATGATCTCCTCAGGGTGAGGGATCAAGGGAGGACAATTCTCATTCTCCTCAATCTCTCCTCAGCTTTTGACACAGTGGACCATCAAGTATTACTTGACCACCTGAGGGACTTCTGTGGACTCACCGTCACTGTCATTCACTGGTTTGAGTCCTTTTGACAAACAGAAGACAGTGGGTGGTGATGGAGATTATTCTCATCTTTGAACCTTCTGTCTTAGGGGTACTTCAGGGTTTGGTGTTGTCACCAATGTTCTTTGCCATGTTATGCTGCCCTAGGAGAGATCATTAGGAGGTACAGCTTAGGGTTTCATTGTTATGCTGATGATACCCAGCTGTACTTATCCTTGCCCGGAACATCCAATGTGGTGGAAGTATTAAACAACTGTCTGGCAGAGATCAATGACTTGATGGCCTCTAGCTGGTTGCAACTGAACCTTGATAAGATGGAGGTACTGGTGGTGGAGTCGAACAGGAGGCGTGAGGGTTGCCTCTGGGGCAGATTCTGGACTTGTCCTAGGGTCTGTCCCATTGATGGCTTCCTCTAAGGTGTGTAATCTTGGCATGATGTTTGACAGTGGTTTGATGGTGGAATATCAGGTGTCTGCCTTTGTCAAGGTGAGCTTTTTCATCTGAGAAACATCACCAGGATTAAGCACCTGATTCCGCCCTGGTCCTCCCCACTTTGGTACATGCATTTGTAACATCTGAAGCTTGACTACTATAATGCGTTCTACCTCAGGGTCTCTGGAGGCACCCTTCGTCGACTGAAGCTAGTGCAGAATGCAGCTGCCAGGTTGTTGACTGGTCAGTTGAAATACTGTCATGTCACCCTGGTGCTGCGGAACTGCACTGACTGCCAGTTCAATGGAGGGTGCTTTTAAGGTGGGCTTGCTCACCTACAAGGCCCAACATGGACTGGGTCCTTGCTACCTGGCTGACCTTCTTACACCTGCCTCTGTTTGTCCCTCTGGTCCTTCTTGAGGGCCTCCTGGAATCCCAAGACAAGATTGAAAACAGACGGCATCGAGCTTTTAGTGTCACCGGTCCTGTCATGTGGAATTGCCCACCATTGGTCGGGAGGCCCGTCGGTGGAGGCTTTTAAGGCCCGCCTGAAGTCTTATCTGTTTAGTCAGGCCTTACAGAGTCTGTATGAAACCATTGTTATCAGTCCTTTTAATACTAAAGAGGATTTATGTATAGTGATTAGGTTTGTATGGTGGAATATTTTTATATATTTGTATTTGTAAATTAAATCTTTGTGCTTTGTACAGTGCCCAGAGCCGGCTGGGATTGGGTGCCAGAAAAATAAAATTTGCCTTGCCTTGCCAGACTCCTCAGATGAAATAGACAGTCAGTAAGGTAAAACCAGGTACCAAGATATCTGATGCCAGTTGGATTTCAACAAATTTCTAGTACTAAAATTATATGTAAGGTATAACATAGTGAAAACTACTTTTCAAGAGAAGCATGTCTAAATATTCTTTTGAACCCTACATATCATGCAGTAATTACATGAGTTAGGCTAGAAATCTACAACTTCAGTGGGCTATTATTAAAGCAAAAGTGTAATAATCTAACCTTGTCACATTGTAGATGTGGTATGAATGTAACAGATAACTTGAGACTATATTGTCCTCTGTATAAACAGCCACGTTAATGGCTAGGACCTGTTCTCAAAAATGTATATTTTGGCTTTGACAGATATTATATTATAACTGGCGAGCATCTTTCCCATATGGAAACCCAGTAATAATTCATTATTATAACCTGCAGGTTTCAACAGCAAACACCGCCAGGTTTCCCTTTGTCCATGCATGAACCAGCAGCTACTATCCCTTCCTCAGCTCCATTCCTAAGCACCAGACACTTCACCTTCACTTGCTTTTGGTGGTAAGTTAATTTAAAACAAATTAACTGGGGTCTTTACACTACAATTAAGGTTTTAAAAAAATGAAAAAAGGAAAAGTTTCATTTCACCAGCCACTTCCAAACATGGACCATACTGAGAGCAGACCAGACCACGACTGCACAGGGATGTTTTAATTTTACATAATTACTGTGGCAAATAAATGCTCCCTAGCAATAATATAAAATAAAACATGGGATGGTATGTTTAACTCAAATTTTACACACACTGTCAGTGTTGGATGCTTAAAAACCCTTTGCTCTTGGGGTTTATGTAGCATTTAACACCTCAGGTGTGTAAAATCTAGTTAAACATACCACCCATGTATTATTTTTATATATATATATATATATATATATATAAGTCTACTGACCATAGATTGTATTGCAGCATGGAAATATTTTAAGGAACCACAGGAAAAGACACTATTTTTGCATTGTTATTAAAGTTCTTCTTTCTTAATTGAAAATATCCCATGGCCTCAGGAGTGTAGGTAATGGTAACACATGATGTGAGTGAGTTAAACTGAGCCTGTCAGTTTGAGCAACTGAATTTGACTGCTCCTAGTAATAATGAGTTTTCAAGAACAGCGATGAGTAGTGTATAGCAAAGTGTAACAGTGAGTTACACTCGCTGGAGCAGGATATGGGGATAAGTTTGGCCAAGCCCTATCAAGTTGACCATTGGTATAACGGCTTGAGCCATTGCCCTGGAGCTATCAAACCCTTGTTCGGGTCTGGATCTAGTGAACATTTTTTTTTGTGTTACTTCTTTTCCCTGTATCCACCTCCTCTCTTTTTAGTTGGCACTGTTAAATAGTCACCTTTATCACATAGCACTATAGGTAACCAGATCCTAACCTGATTCCTTTGGTGGTTTCATACCATAAGGTACTTTTTAATAGTCTGCTATTCCTGAGATTGGTTGTTATTTAAATTCTCAACCCAATGAAATGCTTGTGACTCTATTTTGATTGTTTTGTTACACTGCAATAGGGTCAAAACAATTTGGAATCAACATACTCATGTTATTAGTTTAGCTACCTTTTATTGTATTTTGTTATATAGTTTTTATTTGCAGTAGACTTTATTTGCAATATACCTGAGGACAGATATTCAAAGCAGTTGTGCTGGGCGCAAACTGTTTTGTGTGCTGCTTATCATAATTGAGACAGACTATCATATTCAAAGGCCAAATAGTGCCGGGCAAAATGTGTTAGCACTGGCACTAAAAGATAAGGCATGCAGGGCAAAATGAGGGGCAGGAACATGTATACAGGCGCAATGGTATATTCAGCCATAGCGCCATACAACATTTGTTAGCATGACATGTAGTGTGGCACAAAGGTAGTCTTAACTCTGGGAAAACTAGGATGGGGCATGGACACAGCAGCAACAAGCTGTATGCAACAACAGCAGCATTGTGCACCTGATGACTGCAGCCAATGAGGATGCAAGAGGCCAGACGCCACCCTGGGCCACACCATATGCTGTGGAAGAGACATGTTGCACACAGTTGGCACCGCCATGTCACCATCATCCAGCACTGGTCCTAAACCTGCCAGGCATTTGTGGGTGCCCAAGCAACCAGTGGACACCTTGTCAGTGCCTGCAGTAGAACACACCTCCAGTCCCCCATGGGGTACACCACCACAATACAGCACACACATGCAGTACTGGGAAAATGGAGGGTACTGAGGGAGGGTGTACAGGTGGCCAGGCTGCACCACATAGTAGGTGTTGCCACAGCCTGGACCATCCACATAGTGCACATGTGCCAGTGACAGGAATGCCTCTCACATCAGTGTACCTGTATGATGGTTTTGTGCTCTGCCCCAAGGGCACACCACCACTGTCTAGGCTCCCCATCACACGCAGCCCAGCCATGTGGCATGTTACAGTGGGACTCCCATGCCACTGGCGAAGCATATGTGGGCCACAGGACAGTATGACTGTGGTGTCCACTGTCAGAACGCACCTACCAGCTGTGCATGTCACTGTGTGGATAGCAGCAGTCATTGTTGCCTGACATATCGATGCATTGCTGTGTCCCTGACAATACTGGCTAATTAGGTACTGTGATGTCTGAAACACACTGTAGCAGTAAAAACAATATGTCTATGGCAAGCACTGCAGCACAACCACCCGCTCCTGTGGTGCTAGTCCCTGACCACAAATAGTCTGTGCTGCTGTGTCCAAACCCAGCCCGCAGCTACCATCCTATTGTTCCTGGCTGACATACAGATGGTACTATATGCAAATCCAGCCTGCAGCCACTGACCTGCAGATCCAGTCTGACATACATGTGGAGCTGTGTGCACCATGAATTAGTGCCAAGCAATCTACATGGAATTGCATGCAAAGCAGGCCATAATGAGATGCTAATGTGGCTGTTTGCCCACGGATTGTCTAAGTAGGCTCATTTGCATATGAGCTTTGAATATAGCAGAATTTTGCCCCAGGCAAACATGTTAGCACCAGGCTAACGAGTTTGTCCCAGAAAACCTGCCAGAACCATAGCATGGTTTTACAGTATTTGGCCTGCTATGTTGTTTTGCTGTTGTTGTGCACCACTTCTTTGCTAGCACCCGCAATGGCCCCTATTGCACCTCTGTCTTACTCCAACTCTGTGTGCACTGGGCTGCTGTTGCAATTTGCGCTGCACAGTTGCTATATTCAGAGCTGTCTTATTTGCTGGGCTATTTTTGCACTGCACTCTCAGCCCTGTTTGCACACCTTCATTTGCAAGCTATAGTCAACTGATTTAGCCCCTGGCTATTCCTTTGAATATAGTATGCAAATGATTCTGAGCTATTTTTGCATGCCAGGCAGTGATAACTGTGCCCCGGACTAAGGTTTGAATATTGGGCCCCTGCTTATGTCAGTTATATATTATCTTAGGAACAGCTTTTTATTGCCTTTGTTATGTAATTATATACATTATTTCTGTGTTTGTTTTGTTAAGCCTAAGGAATGAGTAAACAGGGTTTAGGGACATTTCCTCATGATATGTTACATTTTTCACACTTTAGTCAGTCGGTTTTAGGCCTTTGGTTAATTTAATTCCCAGAATTTAGTTCCCTTGATTCTCCCTCATTCTCACCACTGTATGTACATAGGAATGGACTAACACAGTATAGTAAATAGAAGAGATGTTACAGGCATACAAATATATTTGTTTTTATTCTTTGGTAACCTGGTAAGGCTCACTAGGCACACCTGTTTTCAGGGGGACCCGGAGCACTAGGGAGGTTAAGTGATCTGCTCAGTCATACAGTATGCAAGTGGAAGTTGTGGGACTCAGACCAGGTCTGCTGGTTGAACCAAGGTAATTCACAGATCATTTCTCAAACCTCTAAGGCTATACTTCCATCCAGTAACAGGTATAGTAGGTACAGACAGAATGATGGCATCAACTGAAACAAATGCAAGATTTATACATAAAAGTTCTCTGTTCCTAAACGTGATGCCCAATTTGAGTCATAATCAGGGTTGGCACAAAATGAGCACTGTGTGTTCCACTGCATAACCACTTGATTGTACTATGTACAGAGGTACATTTTATTTTGTTTGTGAATTAATTTGTGCAGTTTGCTGAATTCATTAAGTCACGAAGTGTTGACTTCTCAAAGTTTCGATAATGAGTGGCACTTTTCAGGCGAAGTCATGTGGATTTCCTGGCAAGCTCGCAACATCGCCATGACTTTTCCTGACTTCTCCTTGAAAAGTGCCACTTCCCCAGGAAAACTCATTGTGAACCGTGAAGTGGGCATGCAACGCTTTTCCTGAAGGTGAATTTCACAACTTTGCCAAAACTTCACTGACAAAGTTTAGCTTTGCAACATCTCTAATCAGTTCTAGCTATGTCCTGGGAGAACAGTAGATGGGAATACATTGCAATGCAGCAGTATACAATAGTAACTAATTATATCAGTGCAAAAGAACACAGTGCAATGTACTGCACAAATCAAAAAGAACATTTCCTAATGGCATGCCAGTCAAATGGAGGCCTAGGCATTATGAGCCATGTATGAGTCTGAGGAGACAAGGGACAAAACAAGCACATGGGTGGGCACATCGTCAGTGAGCTAATGCATAACTAGTGAGGACCCTGCTTAGCTGTCACTCTTGGGAGGAGAAGAACATCCAGAGTGAGGGCAAAATCATATCTTGGCCTGCCTCTTTATGGACCAACATGAGGTTGAGGACTGGAGTTGATACAGGATTTCCAATGGCAGGTGCTCTTCAGAAAATGGATTTTGTCCTACTCACAGGTGACATCTGGGAGCACTTTTACAATATGTAAATGTGTTTAAAGAGCAATCTGCACTTTAGTATATACCTTGATTGATACAATTTATTAGAATATATATATTTTTAATTCTCAAGTTCCTTTCCAAGGTTTACAACATGTCTTGGTAGTCTATCCAAAAGTCTGTACATAAAGCATTTGCTTCTCCCAGTTAACTTCACAGTGCCATTGTTTATGACATTATAATGCTCACCATGACGACAGACTCTGATGTCACAAACAGCTGTGTTGAGGTCAGAAGGAAGAGTCAGATACATTTTGAAACATTGGTGAAGTCAGTACTGCATAATCAGCAATATTTAGTAGGCCAACAACAGGAAAAACTAACCAAAAAAAAACAAACTAGACACCACTACAGTTAAAACATAATTGATGTATATCTAATGGTTTTAATATTGCTATTATAACAGAGAACAATTCTTTAAAGAGGTGTTGACATGCTCCAGGCAGGCAAATCCAGGTAGTTGCCTGTCCTAGGAGCTATTTTAGTTAAAAATGAAGTTTTATGTTCAGTACTTTAAATGTATTTACCCTCAGAAACCTTGGCTCATAATTTCCTGATTCAAGTCAAGCAGCAGCTGAGTGCTGCAGCCCCAGTTTTATAACAAGAATTAGGGAACATGCAGGTGCTCTATGGAGTTACTGTGAGGACTGGAGGGGCTGTCTAAATGTACTGCAGATATCTTTACCACCATGTATACATGTAGGGTATATAGGGTGCTATACAAGGATGTCGCAGCCATCAGTGGGCTAATTACAGTTTGTAGACTATGAGCTCAAAGAGCGAGTGGTTTTATGGCCCCTAATTAGCCTTCAAGATAGGTGTACTTCCAAGTGTTCCACCCTTACTCATTTTTATTGATTATAATACATTGGGATGGATACTATTATGCAGATCACATTTGCAATCATGTTATGGCACTGAAAGGTCTCTTGTAGCAAGGAGGAAATGGTGTGTAGTGAGTGCAGGTAGGAGATTGGGGGTTTCTGGGTTTGTAGGGCTCTGTGTAAGTGCCTTTTTTTCATGTTCTTTTCAGCTTGTTAATTTGTTTGGCTAGCTTCCTAATGCTGTGTTAATTGTGTTATTTGTAGTACCCCATGATATTTAATGTAGTGCAGCAGTGTACTGTTAGTGCAGGTATATAGCTGTAATTGATTGAATAGTGCAGATATATAGCTTAAATTGAAAGATTAGTCAGAGGTATACAGGGAAATAAATGATGGCCTTTTCAATGGGGAAAAGTTCCCATCCATGTATTATCTATCTATCTATCTATCTATCTATCTATCTATCTATCTTAGCTCCATACATTTATACATGGAAGTATATGTGTGTATCTATCTATCTATCTATATATATGTATGTATATATATATATATATATATATATATATATATATTTATAAAATGGGTAGGAAAAGTTATCCCTGCTGATTGTTTGAAACACATCACACGACCCGTGCATATATCAGAGTGCGACCACACACCTGCACTTTTAACCCCTTCCAAAACAATGTTGACATTTTATTAGATAGATAAAACACTCGGGTGTGTGGTTGTGCTCTGATATCGCATGCCTTGGGTGGTTGACACACTCGACCTGCAGCCTCATGCGTAACAACTCACACCAAGGCGTGCTATATCAGAGCGTGACCACACACCTCAGAGTGGTTTATCTATTATATATATATATATATATCACACACACACACACACACACACACACACACACACACACATATATATATACTTCTGGCTCCATGCAATTCTGCCTAAAGTTGAGCCAGTCCAAATTCTCTCATGGGATTTCCATATGTTTCCATGATGTTTTGCATTATTGTGGTATATGCAATTGTGTTTTCTTTAAAATATGACTGTATGGCCAATATCCTCTGGGATAACACATGCTTCAAGACATTTGCTCTAGTGTTCATTTGCAGTTCTTTTCCTTCTGTATTTTGAGCTCCCCATAGCCCAAACAAATAACATCTCCTTAAGGGTGACTTGCTCCCTCTCTGTGGGCTAAGACACAGATATGGCACACTGATGAATCAAATGAGGGCAAAACACATGTATGTGTCTGCTGTTCTTAACTTTAGCTGATTGCACTGTAAGGCCTTCTGGCACCATGCAATTCTGCTTAAAGTTGAGCCAGTCCAGATTCTCTCATGGGGATTGCATATGTTTCCCATGATGCTTTGCATTATTGTGGTATATGCAATTGTGTTATATATATATATATATATATATATATATATATATACTTATATATATATATATATATATATATATATATATATATAAAATACAGCAATACACTAGTTAGGGTTCAACTTAATTCCACGAAGGTGGGAAACATGGTGTTAGGGTTCCAACCTAACTAACCCCCAAGCATTAAGAGGAAAAACATTAGGGTTTGTGTCTTTGAACCTTTGACAAACCGCTGATGGGTCTTGCTTGAGGTTACCAGCCCTAATACTCAACCCTACCCCAGCTCTGTTACTTCCTGCTAGAAGCACAAGGTACAGCTCCAAGTCAATGACTCATAGTGATACAGTCTTGAAAGGTAGAAAGTACGCCTCACCACATGTTGCCAAAAGAATCTGTTGTAGCTTTCTGTGCAGGGCTCAAAGAAAATAGATCACATCTGAATTTGTTTGTTCAGGGAAGAGGTGGGCATTTGGGTTGACAACCCCAAGGAAGACCCCACCACTGATTCACTAAGACTCTGGAGACCTCAAACCCTGTGAGGTGGTGTCACATGACAGTGCCCCTCAAGCCTTGGGTCATGCAGCTATGTCACTGGGCTCACTCACAAACAGCTCACTGGCACAGGATCAGAAAGCACTATCCACTGGTGTAAAGCTGGTACTACACACACAGTTTCTTAATAATTTTTGTTTTAATTTTGACCATTATTTTTAGGATAGTCATTTATGACTCCCCTTATAAACATTACATGCAGCATATATAGAATGCTGGCCAAAATGTAATTTTGCATCATATATGGGAAAACACAACTTTTGAGGATTTGAAAATGGCACCTGTCACATTTATGAGGTGGTATAAACAATGGCTATGTTGAAAGTCTGGAGTCAAAATATCGAACATTTGTGAAGTTACAAAGGAACATTGAACTATTATAACATTCCTCATAACTTAGTAATTTCACCATACTTTTACACCTAATTTCCAACATGATCTTTTCATGACCCAACCTCATGAATCGGTAGGTGAAAATTTCCTAATCCCACCTGAAACATGATTTGACACAGTGGCTACAAACTCACCCTTCAGGATGGATTTTGAAAAAATTCACCTGCCTTGTTCATGAGTGGGATCCATTGGTGGAAAATTGTTAAAAAATAGTGAAGTTATGAGTGAGTGTTGAAATATTTCAATTGTCATGCATAACTTTGTCTTTTAACATATTCTTAGACCAGACTTTCAACATAATCTTCTTATGAACCCACCTCAGATTTCGGTAGGTAAAAATGCTCAAATCCCACCTGAAAGTTGATTTTGTGCAGAGACCCCAAATCACCTTTCTGGACAGATTTTAAAAATTCCATCACCTTTGTTCATTAGTTGGGGTTCAGAAAAGGCCATGTTCAGCATCTGGTGTAAAAATATTAAAAATGACAAAGTTATGAATATAAGTTTAAAACCCATTGAAATACATTAAACTAACTACCTTATTTTTCATATCACATTTGTTGGTTCCAGCAGCCAATACCATTCCAATGAAAATAATTTCTCACTACTGGAGAAGATGAAAGATCCTGAATCAGTGGGAGGTGACCCTGAGCTTGTCAACGGGACCAAGTGTAGTGGAGAGACAGCATCCAAAGGCAGCAAGGGAAAACATGGTGGATCCAGGAGCAAGAAGTTTCTTGTTCTGGAGGACTCAATGATCTGGGGAATCAAGTCCCACCTGAGTAAAGGTACACAACCTAAGGTGACAGTTAAATGCCTCTCTGGAGCTTCATCACAGCATGACACTGAGCACATACAGAGGTCGGTAGAAAAAAGTGGAGAAATGTTTTGATCGATCTCAGCACAAAAGACCTGTCTGCTCGAACAATGGACCAAAAAACTTTCATTAAGCTGGGGAACAACTGGAGGCTAGAACAATGGCATTACATTCTCAGAGATCCTCCCAGTGTGGGGCAAAGGGGATTAAAATGACAAAATCAGGAATAAGAACATCGAGAAGTTCAATGCTTGGTTGCATGGATGGTGTCATGAAAAAGGATATCACATCATAGGCTGATGGGGAGCTTCTGGGACAGGAAGCTTTTCAGGTTCGATGGACTTCACCTAACTAAAGAAGAAGTGAGTGTCCTTGGGCAGAAGTTCGGCGTCCATCTTGACCATTTAACTAGGAGGGGTGTGGAAGTCTAACATTGAAACATAGAATTTGATAACATATAAGGACCATTTGGCCCACCTAATCTGCCAATTTTGCCTACCTGTTTCATATACCACAGATCCTAAATGATCTGCAGCTTACCCTCTCTTTCCTGTCACTAGAGTTTCTTTATGTCTGTCCCATGTATTTTCAAATTTCCCCTACCATTTTGCCCCTACAATCTCTGTCAGGAGGCTGTTCCATGGATCCACCACCCTTTCCATGAAAAATACTTTCTCATGTTACCCATAAGTCTATCTCCTCTATCTTCATATCATGACCCCTTGTTCTTGAACATCTTTTTTTAAATATGCTACCCTCTTGTACCTTATAGACACCCCTGAGGTATTTGAAAGTCTCTATCATAACTCCCCTCTCTCCTCTCCTGTAAGAATACATATTGAGATCCTCCATACTCCCCCTATGACTTTTGGTGTAGCCCTGCACCATTTTATGCCCTTGTGAACTGCTTCTACTCTGTCCATCTCCTTCCAGAGATGTGGCCTCCAAAACTGCAGGTGTCCTACCACCACTGTATCCCATTTTGTACTACACCTCTGATCTCCTCTAGGAGTTCTATCAGAAAATACACCTCTGATAGGAACTTAGTTGTCACTCCCCACAAGCAGGAAATTCTTTCCTATGACCCAGGAAAACATGTAGAAAAGGTTGGAAACTATCGGGAACAAAGACAGGGCACGCATCCTCAGGCCCAAGAGCAGAACCAAGAGTAGCAAATAGCAGCAGGGGTACCAGACTATGGAAAGGTATATGCATTAATACCAGAAGCCTGGAAAACAAAGTAAGTGACCTGCAGGCAATGATGGTGGTTCCCAAAGTGGACCTTGTGGCTGTCACGGAGACGTGGCTAAGGAGAAAAACGACTGGATTCTTGTAACAGGCTATGACCTGTTTAGACAAGACAGAAGGAAGGCAGGGAGGAGGGGTGGCATTATATGTAAGGACAGGTTAAAAGCCATCTCAATAGATAGCATCAAAAATACTGGTGTGGAATCCTTGTAGATGCTACTCAGCTCAGCAACAGAGGAGATGATCCATAGGTGTAGTATCTGCCTCTGGGGCAGGCTAGAGAACAGGTACAAAAAACTCCTACAAGAGATCAGAGATGTAATACAAAAGGGGATACAGTGGTGGTAGGAGACCTGAATATGCCCAGTGCTAACTGGAGATCCCTGTTCAGGTTCTAGTAGGAGCCAAAAGGTGGTTGATGCCCACAAGACTGCCTGCTTACATAACTAATTGGTGCCCCGACTAGGCTGGACACCATCTTAGATATGGTCCTTACTAACTTGGAGGTAGTAAGCATTACAGAAGCTGGGGAGCCACTGGCCAACATTGACCACAACTCTGTGTGGTTTGCATTAGCCCTGGGGTGGAAAAACTGCAATCCAGTACAGAGGTTTTAAACTTTAGAGGAGTCTGTTTTGACAAAATGAGGGATGTAGTCAGAATCAGACTGTTAACAAACCAGGAGCATTTAGATGTGGAAGAAATATGGGGAGCTGGTTAAGTTAGCCATTCTAGTGGCTACCAGGATGTGTGTAAGAACAATGACCAACAAGAACAAGCACAAAAAGAAAATATGGTTTGGTAACCAGGTTAGGCCACAATTAGAACCAAAAGGGAGGCCTATAGGAATTATAAAAGAAATCGGAAGACAGCACAGAAGAATAGAGAAGCAAAAGTATAGAAATCAGCCAAAGCCGCAATAGAGCCTTGGCTTGTGGAAGGGGTTAAAGAAGGTAACAAACACTTTTATCAATATACAGTATACAGGAAAAAATAAAGAAAAGGGAGGAATAGTTAGACTCAAGGATGGTGGCAGAATAGTAGTGGAGGATAGGCAGACAGTCGCTGCTCTGAACAATTTTTCCTGCTTAGTATTTATCAAGAAACACAAATGCCCAGCACCAGACAGCGGCATCAAGGTTGCTGACAAAGGTGTCCCACAAATGGAAGCACCACCTATCACAAGCAGTAAGGTTAGAAAGGTTCTGGATCAACTCAGAGAAGACAAGTCACCAGAGCCTGATGGAATACACCGAGGGTACTAAAGAAGCTAGCAAGTGAATTGGCAGGTACCTTAGCATATTTATTCAGCAGATCACTTCAGACAGTGACAGTGCCAGGAGGCTAGAAAATAGCTGATGTGGTTACTCTCCACAAGGGAGAGCTGGGAGGAAGCAGGCAACTACCAACCAATTAGCCTTATATCGCTAGTAGGGAAAAACTGATGGAGACCTTAACAAAGCAGGACATGGTAGAGTACCTAGATAAAAACATTCTGCAGGATGACAGGCAACATGGTTTTGTGGTGGGAAGGTCATGCCAAAATGAACCTAATCACATTTTTGACTGGGTCACAAGTGAAATAGACAGATGCCACCAATGGACCACCTCTATTTCAATTTCAGTAAGGCCTTAGATTCAGTGACACACAACCGCCTGATGAAAAGTTGGAAAACCTGGGTGCAGCCAAATGCATAGTCAGGTAGGTAATTGGCTTATGGAGAGAAACATAGGATATTGGTCAACAGGGTGAGATCTGGTGGCATGGTCACTAGTGGTATGCCCCAAGGCTCGGTGTTAGGGCCCATTCTGTTTAATGCCTTTATCAGTGACATCAGCATAGGTATTCAGGGCAACATTTCCTATTCGCAGACAATACCTAGCTAGGAGGAAGGGTTGACTGTGAGGAGGCAGTTAAGGACCTACAAAAAGACCTACAGAGGCTGGAAAGATGGTCCAAGCTCTGGCAGCTGAGGTTTAATGCAAATAAATGCAAGGTGATGTATTTGGGTAAAGGGAACCCTAGGACAGAGTACCACCTCAATAGAGTCCAGCTCAGCACCATGGAGGAAGAATGGGTGTCATCATAAGCGGCACCCTTAAACAGACAAGCCAATGCAACAAAGCTTATAGCAAGGCCAACAAAATGTTGGAGTGCATAGGAGGGATTCGACAGCAGGAGAAAGGAGGTAATACTGCCACTCTACAGGTTCCTGGTAAGGCTCCATCTGAGTACTATGTCCAGTTTTGGAGTCACATCTGAAAAAGATATAAACAAGTTGGATGCTATCCAGAGAACAGCAACCAAAATGATCCAAGGCCTTCAAGGGCTCTCATATGTGGAGCATCTGGAAGCACTGACTATGTTCTCATTCATTAGAGACAAGAAGGAAAGAGGGGACATGATTGAAAGATACAAGTTCCTGAGAGGAATAAATAAGGTGCCACCCTTGGACTGTGCAACAGATTCTCTGACTCTAACACTAGAGGGCACGAGTGGAAATTGAGGGTAGGGGGCACTTCAAGAGGCAGCTTAGGAAACACTATTTTACAGAAAGAGTTCTACAGTCATGGAATAAATTGCCAGCTGAGGTAGTGGAAGCAAAATCTGTGATGTCTTTTAAGCTGGGGTGGGACAAGGCTAAGCATGAATAAAAGCAATGGGAGTATGGAGGCATTAGGCAGAAAGGGGTTAGGTCCTGGGATCTGAGAAGGTCCAAGGAAAACATGGGCAGACTAGATAGACCCTTGGTCTCCTTCTGCCATCTTTTTTTCTATGTTTCTGTTTCTAGTGTTTTCCATCGGAGAGAGGATATACATCATGGGATATGTTTAGGAGACTAAGGATGTGTGGAGCAGTGGATGCTGAGTGGAGAGTCGGGTGTGGTGAGAAGAGGTGGGATCAGATTGGTGAAGGACCATTTTCTGTTTCTCATAGGTAAAAAATACATTGAGGGACTATTTTCTTTTTTCCAGGGTTTACTGTACTACGCTATTGGATCCGACACTGGGGATTGAGCACCGCAGTGTCGACTTCTATGAACAGTGGCACTGGGGCTGGGGACATGGTGTCACCACCTCTATATTTGGGGAGGGTGACCTGGAAGGGTCGAGCATTAGGAAAGTGGTAGTGGGGTGGGCACTCTGATCCACTTCATCTAAATTGAATAGGGTGGGCAGAGTGAGCTGGGAGGAGGAGGAAAAAGATAGATAGATAGATAGATAGATAGATAGATAGATAGATAGATAGATAGATAGATAGATAGATAGATAGACGGACAGACAGACATACATATAGATAGAGTGATCACAGGTTCACTGCTAGCACTGCAGCCAACAGCTCATCTATTGCTGCAGATGTCAAGAAAATCTCATAGTTCTCATACACAGAACATGGGTTAATGGCTCTTCTCATGGTGGAGGTCTGTGAGGTGATCTCTGGGCTTAAACCAGTGTTCTGTGAACTTGACCCATACCTAACGCGACTACTAGTGGACAGCTTTGAGGTCCTGGGTCCATTTTTAGCCGAGATTGGGGAGCACCTTGTCAGCGGGTGGGTTTTCGGAGTTGCTGAAAGAGGCTCTGGTTAAGCCCCTGCTGAAAAACATCTTTGGACCCCAATGTCTTGGCAAATTACCAACCGATCTCAAACCTCTCCTTTCTGGGGAAGGTTCTTGGGAAGGTGGTCATGGAACAGTTCGAGAGTCACCTCATGGACTTCCATATTTATGAACCATTCCAGTCTGGATTCAGGGCCTTGCACAGCATGGCAACCACATTGGTCAGGGTTTTGAATGACCTATTTAGTGTGAGGAATAGAGGAGAGTAAATGATTCTCATCCTCTTCGATCTCTCCTCAATGTTTGACACTGTGGACCATGGGGTGTTGTTGGACAGGCTGAGAGAGTATGAAGGACTCAATGGCAAGGTCATCAGCTGGTTCAAGTCCTTCCTCTGGGGCAGGTCTCAGAGGATGATACTGAGGAATTATTCCTCAGACAACAGACCTGCCCTGTGGAGTTCCCCAAGGTTCTGTCCTCTTCCCATGTTGTTCACAGTGTATATGCTGCCCAGGCGAGGTTATAAGGTGGTATTAGCTGAGTTTTCATTGATATGCTGATGATACTCAGCTCTACCTATCCATTGCACACAGAAGATCTGACGAGTTGACATGTTGAATGAGTGCTTGGCCGAGATCTGAGCTTGGTTGTTGTTGAACTGGCTGGGACTGAACCGGAAAGACTGAGGTGCTGGTGGTTGAACCAGGTCAAGGGAGGAGTGGGGCCTCTTGGGATAGGCTGGGGCTTTTTATTTGGCTGACCAAACTGGAGACCTCCCAAAAGTGAAGAATTTGGGAGTTGTTCCGGACAATGAGCTGACACTTGATGCTCAGGTGTCGGCTGTTGTCTGGACTGGGTTTTACTATCTCCGGAACATCACCCAAATTAAGCACCTCATTCCCCCAACCATCTGGTCATGCTGGTACATGGTTTCATCACCTTGAGGCTTGTCTACTGTAATGCACTCTACCTTAGGGTCAGAAGAGGTGCAGAACACACTGCCCTGCTTGTTGACTGGACACTCGAGGTTCAGTCACATTACCCAGTGCTGTGCAAATTGCATTGGCTGCTGATGCGCTGGTGCAGCACCTTTAAAGAAGGTCTCCTGACCGACAAGGATCTTCGGTGGACCGGGAACACATCTGCACTCTTCAAAGCCGACCATGAACTGAGGAAATGCCGGTAAGCTGTATAATAGAATAAATAGGGTTTTTCAACTTTGATACATATCTCAGGCATTTATTGAATTTTTGCACCAAATTTTCAACATGGGGTTTTTGGGACTCCTCCTCATGAATTCTGTCACTGTTATGACGTTAATCGGTCTCGAAGGTGATTTTGCAGTCACTTTGTGGAATCACCTTTCAGGACTGATTAACACAAGGACAGTGGCAGTGTTCATGAAGCTGGAGTTCTCAAAAAGCCTATTTTACTAAATCTAATTGGAAGAAATCAAAAAAGCGGCTGTTTTATTTATCGCGGTATTGTGCAGTTGCTACGCACACTCATAACTTCGCAAATTCACAATATTTTCACGCCAGATTTTCAATATTGTCATTTTTGTACACCTCCTTGTGAACAGTACAGCTGTCATTTTCACATCCTGGCAAAAATGTGTTTCGCACTTCGGGAGCACAATAACGTAGTAAGCTGTAGGAAATCAGTGTTCAGAAGATTACAAAAATGACAGTGACACTGTTTATGAGTAGAGGTCCTAAAATGCCTATGATGAAAATTTGGTCACGATACTCCATAAAATAACTTGTATATTCTGACGTACGTTCGCGGTTGCACACACTCTCATAAAGTGCATTTGTAATAGTTTCACTCTCAGTTTTCACCATTGGCATTTTCCACACCTCTTGATGAACAGTACAGCTGTCATTTTACATATCCTGCCCGAAATGTGTTTCGCACATCCGCGCAGAATAGCGTGGTTGCTGTGTGAAATCACTTTTGGGACAGTTTGAGGAAATGACAGTGACACTGTACATGAGCAGAGGTGCTAAAAATGCCTATGTTGAAAATTTGGTGCCGAAAGTCCATAAAATGACTGTATTGCAAAGCGTTGCTATGCATTTCACGCACCCTTGTAACTTCGCAAATTTGCAATATTTACATGCCACATTTTCAACCCTGCCATTTTTACACCTCCTTAGGAACAGTACTGCTGTCATTTTTACATCCTGCCCAAAATGTGTTTCCGCACTGCAGTACCAAAGCCAACGCAAAGCAACAACATTCGGTATTGATAAATGCTTGTTCCTCTCTTCCTGACATTGAAGATCCTCTGGACCAGCAAAAGGTTTGCATCTTTACATATTTTATTTTTATAATTGCTGGCAAAAATTGTGCAAACGACACAGGTAAGCAAAAGTAGGGATGTGGCTTAACTGCTGAGCAGAATGGCAGCTTAACTTTGTGGTGCTGCTGTGTGCAGGCGTTTGAATCCGTGTTACCCACATCCATGGAGGTTGGAACCAAGAGAAATAACCGAGGATACCTAAATAGGCTCCGGTTGTACAAATACAAATTTTTTAAAGTAAACAACCGAGAACTAGCAAGAAGAACCCTCCTCAGTATTGCAGTCTGCAGAATGGCGGAGGCACAGAGACTAGCAGCTCAACTTAGTGTACTTCAATGCCCTTTTGAGAAGTTACTTCATCAGATGGATGAAATAACCGATGCGTCGCATCACACCACAGAAACAATTAAAATTTAACAGGGGATAGTTAAAATCGAACAGAAAGCGCTGGCACAAGATTTGGAGATCGAGGTCATTAAAGGAATGCAGAGGGACCAGCAGGGTAAAATAAATGTGCTTTTGGCCAAAGTCGACAATTTAAAAATCAGCAGCAAGAACAATCTCACAGGTAATTGGGTTCCCAGAGGGTGTGGAGAAAAGAGATACTGCTATGTTTCTCCAACAAACCCTTCCGAGATCTTGGCCTGCAAGCAGACTTCCATCTAGAGATAGAATGTGCGACAGAACTACTATCCCAGTGCCAGTTAAAGGAGGTAATCCATGAGCTATTTTGTTTAAATTGCTATCATATAACACACGGCAAGCATTGCTACAGTATGCCAGGGAGGTGGGTCATGCTTAAGCTGGCAGGCACTCGATATCGTTATATCAAGATTTCTCCAGGGAGTTATCGATTAAGATAAGAAAATATACCCCTCTGTGTCACAAAATACAAAAAACTGGGGATTCAGTACTTTTAAGGTACCCATCTACAATGCGATAGTGTACAATGGGACCCCACTTTCTTTGAAACCCGTAGCCCTAAGTGATTTTTTGAACAGGCACATGGGTGAATCACCTAGCCTTCCGCTTGCCCAGACCCTTCTGAACCAGAAGAGATGGCGACAGACCCCGAAATGCAGCCCGAGACCACTGGCCTCCCTCGCCAAGTAAGAAAAGAACAGTGAGAGACAGCCACAGGCAAAGAGAACATCTCCATATTAGAACCAGCCTGTACACCGAGACAACAGATCGGGAGGTACAACACAGTGAAAGCTTGGCCCTGGTGCGATACATGACCCACAATTCCTACGAGGCACTCGATCTCCCTTGTCTCCCCCACTGCCCATTCTGAAGAAGGAATCTTCATGGTGGAAGCAGCTCCCTGGCCAGCAGTACTACAGTGAGCGAGGCAGCGGTGGAAGGTAATGATGGCAAGGAACCACAGAAGGAGCAGCACCTCCAGGAGCAGCACCGAAGACTGAAGGAGACCAGGCCACTGAAGCAGCGCTGTCGAGTTACCAGGATCCATGAGTGGAGCAGCAGCATCTGGTGCCATTTAGATAAGTAGCACTTCTGTATTTAAGCTTTGTGCAGTAAGGGGTATATGGGGTACAAGGATACTGCCTGGGCCGGGTGTTTAATTTATGATTTGCGCCCACGAGATCACAAGACACTGGGACTTTTGCCCATTCAGGGCATACTGATCTCAGGGCTGAAGCCAGTTACTTGCTGGTGGTTTGATATGGGGCAGCAGGTAAGCAGTATAATTGCTGTGATTGAAGTCGATTCCTGGGTATGGTATGTGTATTTGGGAAGCACTTCATAGGCACCTTCGGAGGTTGGGAATCAGAGGATGGGCTACGTATGGACCTATGCACTCTAAGACGACAGACTAGTTGGATGGTGCTGCCTGGCTATATGTTTTAAAGGTAGACCCAGGTTATTACAGTTACAAGGGCAGGTAGCCCTGGTGGGGCTGGAGATATGGCCTATGGAGCTTTTGATCATAGGTTTAAGTGCCTACTCTGAGATGTAAATAGCAGCTACCTTCATGGCAGTATGGGAAGGGACACAACACCATAGAGCCTACAGCCTAAACTCCCCTTATATTGGCAACCCTGTTTTATTTTGAAATTGCCAACTGATAGCTAGGCTGCAAATGCAATTAGAGGGTGCAGTCTTTTTTTTTCTTGGGCATGTCTATGCACCCAGTCCCCCAACTGCTATGATCTCTGGCAAACACGAAAAGGCTTGGTCGGGTATAAGCTAGACCGGCCGTGTCCTTGGGAACTACTCTGCAGGTCAGGTCTCTCCAAGGGAGGCAAATGATCCTATATGCAGAATGGCTCCAACGGCTAACGGAAGCGCAGCATGTAAATAGGTTTAGTGTTTGGTTGACTTGTATGGTTTTGTTTAGGATTATAGGGTGGTACAAGTTTAATATGTATTCCAGTGAAACCTGGTTGTCAAGGAATGTCAGGGAAAGTACATAGATACTGGTAGACTGGTTGTACAAGGCAAAAGGATCTAAAAAGCCCACTGGGCCTGGGGCAAAAATCTTGGACAGGCCAGGGATACTGGTGTGTTACAGAATGGTGCCTTATCTTCTCTGGCTGTTTGGAATTAGCATCTCACATTTCATTGCTTCTCGAGGGTTATGATTATGGCTGAAATAACTTGTATCACTTGGAATGTGAGGAGTCTGAACACGCTGGTGAAGAGGGCGAAGGTACTGTCGTATCTGAAAAAACCAAGGCCCAAGTGTTTTTTTGCAGGAGACAAAACTAGATGGGAAGGGTCATGGGCTTCTTAAAAGGGATTGGGTGGGCATAGAGATCCATGCCTCAGCTGCTACAAAAAGCGTGGAGTAGCTATATTAATACGTAGCAACTACACTGGTCTCTCACTGCCTCTAGGGCTGACCCACAAGGCAGATGGGTGATGGTATTTTCAGACCCCTACAGGGCCTGTATTACCAGGGAATATGGCCAAATAAGGATGATGCAGTCTTTTTCCATCAGACCTCTCAAGTGCTTTTAGATATGAATAAAGACAGGATGCCCACCATTTTCAGAGGGATTTTAATTTAGTGCTGGACCCCATGATAGATAAAACCGATAAAAGAGATACGGTCCATGGGAAGAGTAGGAGAGCCCTGCTGAATTGGATGGGTGACCAAGGTCTGACGGATGTAAGGTGGGTACTGAATCCCAGGGGAAGAGATTACTCTTTTATTTACTAGTACACAGTTCCTATAGCGCATTGATTTTTCTTAACATCTCCTCAGACTACAGGCAGCAATGGAGTCTAATATACTTCCCATAGTAATCTCGGATCATGCTCCAGTTCACCTGTCTGTGGCATGGGGCCCTGTGGTCCCACTTCCACCTCTTGGAGATTAGATCCCTTGTTAATAAAAGACACAGAGTTCTTAGAATGGGCCAAGGTGGAGGCACAGAGGTTCTTTCTGGAAAACCCAGCACAGGATACCACAGCTGGGGTTAGGTGGGAAGCTTTTAAGCCACCATGAGAGGCAGGATTATTGCCTATGCAGGTGCCAGGAAGAGACTTAGGGAACAAAATTGAAGAACCTGGAAGAGGAGCTTAAGAAGTGCAGAGACAGCATAAGGAGTAAAGAGGGAAAGCAAGGCACGATTCTCTCGAAGAAAGATAGTGGGTCTCGAAATGGAGATAAACTCTCTTTTATCAAGGAGGGCTGAACTCTCCATTTTGAGACTGAAGCATAAATACTGGGATGGGGGAGAAAAAGGGGAAGGTGTTAGCATATAGGTTAAAGAAACAGCAAATGGACCTCTACATAGCTGGCCTGAGAGATACCACAGGACTGATGCATACTAAAAGTGGGGAATTAAATGCGGTCATGGCAGAATACTATCAATCTCTGTATGCCTCATCCAGACAGGCAAACTTTTCTGCAAACACTAAATCTTCCACTATAACCCACAGCAGACAGAACAACTAGATGCCTCACTAACCATAGAAGAAATAAAAAGGCCTTGCTCTCTCTCTCAAACCAGGGAAAGCTCCGGGGGACGGTTACTCAGTGGAGTTCTGGCAGGCCTTAACAGACATCATTACCTAGCACTTCAACAAACTTATGTTGAAGCCGAGGCACAAGGGATACTGCCCCCACACTATGTGAAGTGGTTATTACAATATTGGCAAAAAGGGAAAGATCCACGTCCCTGGTAGTTACGGCTGATCTCACTTTTAAACGTAGACAGTAAAATATTCACCAAAGCATTAGCACTAAAATTGGGCCCCCTGTTACCACAGTTAATACACCCTTCCCAAGTAGGCTTTGTCCCTGGTAGGTTCAGTGCAGACCAACTTAGGACTCTAGCTAATTTAACCCATATTGCGTCTCAATTACATACCCCAGCAGCTGCGGTGGCCATAGATTTTGAAAAGCGTTTGATTCCCTGTAGTGGGATTACCTCCATGAGGTGCTGAAAAAACTGGGAATAGGCCCTCATTTCTGATCTTGGGTAACAGTTTTATACAATTGCCCAGTGGCCAGGCTACTGACCAACTCAACTCTCTCTCACCCTTCGAGCTGGCCCGTGGTACTAGGCAGGGCTGCCCACTGTCTCCCCATCTATTTGTGTTGGCAGTAGAACCCTCAGCGGCATATCTTCGGTAACCAATCTATCAAGGGATATCAGCTGGAAACAAGGAATACACCACCCTTTTATACACAGAGCGACCTTTTGGTCCTTGTGCAGATGCAGCTGAGGCATACCCTCTATACTCATCACCCTGCACCACTTTAAAGGAATTTCCGGACTTCAACTAAATGCCACTAAAGCGGAAGTTCTCCATCTCAATCCAGGTGCCAGTCAACAGTACTTGGGGATACGGGTCTGAAATGGGTGGGGAGAGCATCACATATTTAGGTATTTGTTTCTCTGCCGAGCTCTCGAAGCTATGGGAACATAATCTCCGTCCTCTCCTAGTGGAAATACAGGAGGATATGTCCAGATGGATTAAACTGCATTTAACCTTAGTAGGCAAAATAGCTGCATTAAGATGATCTTGACCCCAAAATTTTCTATTTTCTGGCACATATCCTCTCTCATTACCACAAAGCTGGATCCAGAAGATAGAAAGGCAATAGGCAGTTTTTATGGGAAGAAGCAGCCCAGGTATAGTAGGAACAAACTTCGGCTCACTGGAGTCTGGGTGGGTGGTGTCTTCCTTGGCTTGCAGGTTATAAATGGGTATTTCACTTGGCACAGTCGCTACACTGGTTGGGTACAGGGACTACTCCTCAACCACAGCAGGTAGATATAGAGCAGGTTGTAAGTCAAAGATGTCTCTGTCACTCATTGTCTGTAATAACCCCCAACAAATCTTAAGAAACATCCCACGATAGGAGCCTCTTTACAATGTTGGGCAAAAGTAAGGAGGAAGTTGAAGTTAGACTTAGCCTATCAAACTAACCCCATTATGGGGCAATGGCAACTTGTGTATAGATAAAAGAATGGTGCATTGGAAAGGGTGGGCAGACAAGGGTATTGCCAAGTTGGAAGATATATTAGCCCTTCTTCTATGACAATAGACTCGTTTAGCAACCTGCAGGCCAGATGGTCAATTCCTACCTCCGACTTCTGGAAATATTTACAAATACAAGTACATCCCGAAGTATATGACCCATGTGGCAAAAAGGTACCTTGAACACACTTTCTTGGATAACACAAAAAAAGGGCTGGCCAGTTTAGTTTACAGTGCTCTCCGAGACACACTACCCAGCCCAACTGAAAAATCTAAACAGAAATGGGAAGGGGCTTTACAACTGGAGATTACAGATGTGCAGTGGAAAGAGTGCTGGAAAGGGCTCAAAAATATTTTACAGATGCAAGAAGCAGATTAATACAAAATAAAATTCTCCATTCCTGGTAGCGCACACGGTAGTATTACGTAAGGCTAAGGGTAGTAAACTCCAATTTATGCTGGAGATGTAACTCTCACCCTGGAGACCTGGCCCATACACTTTGGTCCTGTCCAATGATATAACCAGTATGGGATAGTATATGTGAGATAGGGGCTAAAGTTTTAAAGAAGTGCATTCCTCGGTCCCCATCCTTGCTTCTCCTGGGTATGAAGTCAGAAGCTCCCATTTAAGAGAGCTAGAACACTGTTGGCTGGCCTGTGGGCCATGCAGGTGAAGTGGCTTTGTTTGTAGATGGAGGACTGCACTGATACCAAGTGCCCAAGAGCTCCTCACCTCCATGGTTCATATTGCTAGTATGGACAAACTTTCCCACCTGATAAAGAACTCCTTAGTAATATATGAGAAATGTTGGACCCTTTGCTAGATATGCCACCCTAAGACCGGTGTGGGTTGAAACTGTACAACCAGGATTTCTACTAAGGTAATAGGATTATGTGAACTGAATCTGTCACACATGGCTAACCAGGATGGTACGTATAGGTGGCAGTATAATGCCTCCTCAATCATATGTAAAAGTACCCTAATAATATATGGAATAGAGGTTCTTTGTGTTTGTTTGTTTTTGTTTGTTTCTTAGCTAGGGTGCCAGAAGCCTGGACAGCACGAAGCATATAAAGTGTTATGAGATATGATTGTGGGCATGGAAGCCTTGCCTCTCCATCACTTTAAGATAAGAGTTGTATATATCAGGGTAAGTACATGTTAAATGTAACATTTGCCTTCTTGTATATATAACCAACCACTCTTTAACAGTTTCCTGTTTAGAATAAGTGCTACCATTACTGTAAGAAAGAAAATGAAATAAAAAATTTACAGCAAAGGTAAGCAAAAGTAGTCTGATTGTGAACACCGTAATCAAAAGCTGTCTGAATCTTTGCTCGAGAACTCTCTCTCCGCACCTCCCATACAAACAATGCTGTCTCTCTCTCTCGGTCTCTCTCTCTGCAGACATTTGATTGACAGTGTGATCCCTTTAAACACTGGTATTCTGTGATACAGGAATCAGAACAGGCTGCATCCATAACTCAAGAAAAATAAATCTATATAGAATTGTCTGCTGTTTCAAAAGATTGTACTGTTTTCCAATGGCCAGAATTTCCCCATGTGATAAAAAGAAAATATTTGAAAATATGTAGTCACTCATTTTTTCACACCCTTGGTGTGATGACTCACAAATCCTTTGACAATCACTCTCAGAATTAAGTGGCATCACACATGAGGTTTGGATGTAAAATAATTCATAATACAAATCTTTACATAATTCTTCTCTATGTGTAACTGCTTTACATTGTGTAACTTGCTTTTTCAGGACACTTTTGTGAATAGGACTACCCTATCAAACACATCCTGATAAAAGACATAGCCTGATGAAAAAATATACACGTTTTACCTACCTACAGTACCTATCTATCTACATCTAGGAATAAGTAAGGAGCAAGGCCTTGAGTGATGGAGGAGCTACTCTGGGGTAGGGTGGGCATGAGAAGGAAAGATAGGTAGTCATGGAGGTGTTAGGCCAGAACTAACAGATCAGTAGGGCAGAATCTAAGTGCTGTCACCACTTGCCCAGCAAGAAGGTGGAGTCCCCATGTAGGTGTGGCATGATTCAAGTACTAATCCAGATGTTAGCATGTATTATCAGAGACAGTATCTGCTAACATTCCAAAGACTGCTCCCGACACAGTGCTGTATACCACTGCAACATGCATATGGCATTTGCTGTGATGCTCCTGCATAACCTGTGTTGCTGCATCTCTAATTCTGTAACCCCACCTATCAGTGTTCCAAGCAGTCCATGGTGTCCAGTGGTAGTCCACCTCCTCCATTCCCTGTGCCAATTCTAAACAAATCCTGGTATCCAGTTGCATCTCCCCTGTCACCCCATACAGTCTTATGAGTACAGTGCCAATACCCTAGCTACCAATGCAGGTCTTCCTGTTACCAAAGCAATCCGACTGTGTTACCAAATCACATCATATCACATCAAGACAAGGCAAGTGCAAAAGGGTGAGGATGAAAATGGCGACAGAAAACAGTGTGGCCACATAGGGCAAGTGGCAAAAACAGCAATCGTCGAAATGGCAACTTACTGCTTTTCCTCCTCCCTGAGTTGCACCCTCCGGAGCTGGTTGTATTTTAAGAAGGGTGGTGTGGGGGCTTTGCTCCTGCAGAAATTCACTGTGGCACTACTGTCACCATTTCGAGATCGCTATTGTTTGTCTCTCGCTCTATGTGGCCGTGCTGTTTTTCCTTCACCATTTTTATCCTTGCCCTTGCCCTATCACCATTTTCACATTGAACCAGTTACATTATTGCTTCAGATGGTCCCCACTAAGAGCCCTCTCAGGTCAAGGAACTGTCTCAACTTTTCACTGAATGTAGGTAATGAGACAATTCCTACTCGCTGCTCCTAGACTATGGAGATGTGGCGTATCGCTCATACCTTAAAGCCATACAGCACAGGTGGGATTTCCTGTATAAAGGCTCTGCAAGTTTGTCATGAAAGCAACTAAAGCGCTGGTTCTCAGACTTTGCCGTACAGAGCCTCTCAAGCCACAGGAAAGATCTCAAGCTTCACCCTAATATGGAAATAGGGCCCCTGTAGAAATTCCTTTGAGTAACTGGCTGTTTATTCTTTTTTATTCATTTTATTTTCTCCCCTCTGAAATGCCAGCACTCTATCAATCTGCTTGCTCCACTCTTCTGACTCTTGAACCCTTGTTACCCCTCACTGCAATACCTCCACTAGCCAGACTACTTTCTCTGTCCATTTCCTTCTATTTGGAACAACCTTCTAACCCACCTCTGCATATCCCTCCCCAATCAACTTATTCTAAAGCAACTTCCTTAGGATTATTTTGCTTCCTGTGCTCTTACTTCTAGTACCAGTCTGCTTAGCACATGTATTTGCATTGTCTACTACCAGTGTATTTGGTTAACTGTTTTCTCTCATTAATTGCACATTGTTCCTATTTGTTTGCACTATGTAGTAATAATACCCGACTGGGTGGGCTTTATTGGGAAATACTGGACCTCCAGAGGAAGTAATGAGGCCGACTGCCTTATAGCCCCTGGAAGGACGGTATTTCCAATAAAGCCGACCCTGGTGGGTATTATTGTGCTGAGAAATGGGCTACTGCAGTTTACATGTCTGTAAAAAATGTATTAGTAAATGTTTAAACGCTTTGATTTTGTTTGCCTTAATTTATAATAAAATAGTTCCTCTGCCTCATTTGAATACTGTTTTTTTAAGTAGGGACTCTTGTCCCAGTTGAGACTGTAGCTGTTAACTGAGGTGGTCATCTTGGTTAACCCCCTTCCCATGAGCAAGGGTGGGAGAATTGAAACAATTTTATTCTGTCTCCGAGATAGCAAAGAACTATAATGTGTGTGTGTTTATTTTTTATTTTTTACTTTGCTTTTCTTTCTTTTCCTTTTAATTTTGCTGAAACACAATCTGGGAAAGTGATGTTGTTGCTAGCAGTACTCAGGACACAAACATTGGCTGTTGTGGATGGAGGGAGGGAGGTCCTGGGACCGGGCAGCAGAAGAAATAAATGCAGATATTACCACAAAAGAAAAGGTTTTCTTACTTTTCAGAGGAACAGAACCACTGCTACAGTGTCAGGTTCAGACCAGGGCTATACCGTGATGTGCACATGACTGCGATTGAGTGATTCACGAAGGGTGACTCAATCGCAGCACATCTTTCAACAGCTACAGCGACTGGATGGAGTGGGTTGGCGACTGTAGTGACAGAAAGTCGCTACAGGTCACGCCGCGAGGGTGGAGTGGGAGTGAGCATGCCACAGCGCAAGGCGAGGTGGAGTAAGCATGCTCGGTGAGGGGTGGGAGGGGATTTGAGGGGTGGCACTGTGGTAGGCTGCCGAGCTGGCCCCATGGTGTGAGTGGGTTGGCTTGTGGCTTTCGTGGCTAGGGTGTTGGGTTTGGGTCCAGCGCAGGTTCATTTTTGTTGTGTCATCCCAGATTTTACTTTTATGTTTTGCCCCCGACATGCACACCCTGGAGTTGAGAATCCTTAAGTAGGAGGTGCTGGGGCACAACCCCACATAAACGTAAAATGCAAGTCCCCAGTGCTGTTTTGTTGTACACTGGGGAGTCAGAGCACCGAATTTGATTTTCAGTGCTCTGACTTTGCCGTAATGGGGCGGTCACCATTATCACATCGTAGAACCAACCAGAGCAGGGAGTTTAGAAAACAGTGACACGGTATCAGGTTCAGACAAAAGTGCGCTTTCTTTTGTTTGCTTTCTGAAAAAAAAGTAATACTGCTGCTTTAAACTTTGGCAATGCCATGTAGTGGCAACTAAATTCTCTCGGCTTCTCAGTTTGATAATCGGGGTGCCCAAGGATATACTAAGTAATGGGGCACCCTGAATTTGCTATATTTTCAAGTGGGCTCGATCAGAAAATAAATGCATCTGTACTGGGTGTTTCAAGCCAATCAGATTCATTTATTTTCGAGCCCATTCTAATCATTTTGTGTTGCTTGCTTGTTTTGCAGTTTCTTTGAATTGTATTCAGTCCCTGTACACTTACCATGGGTCACACCTGGATAAAAGCTTGTGTTCGTGTGCCTCTTCTGGGCACTAGTCTGTACATAAATACTTTCACTTTGCCTTATTTCTTCACACAGATTATCCAGAACTCAAAGTTTAAATAAAAGTACATTTAGGCTTTTTGGCCTCAGCCAGTGGGCTCTACTTCATAGTTTGAATGCGTGGCTGTGCACAGGGGTCCAGGTGCAGGCTGCAGAATCCTCCTCGTATAACAGCCTCAGGCAGTGGCAGAGCTGGGGGCTGGGGGATGATCGCCTCCCTGGCTGCCCCAGTGTGAGTAGTGGCACCCCTCCACCAGCTTTATTCACTGTTTAGTGCCAAATTGTGGAGCCGTGATTGACTAAATGGCCTGAGTGGCTCCCAAATGCTCCCAAACCTGGCTCTGCCACTGGCCTCAGGGGCATGAGGGGGAGTTTCTGCAGGAAGTTGCAGACTTCATCGCTAAGAAGGTGTTGGAGTCATCCAGATGGCTGGTTCTATGTGACTTCAATGCTTGGATTGACAATGAACATTCTCAGTTTGGTTATGACTTCCTCCAGTCATTATTTTCACTGGGACACACACAAGCAGTTTTGTCTGTGACCACAGCCACAGTCATGCCTTGGACTATGTCTTCTCACTGGGCGTGAGGTCTCTGACTTCAGGATTGATCCAGTTGTTTGGTCTGATCATTTCATGGTGAGGTTTTCGTTCTGGCTGTCCCACCGATTAATCCCTCCCTTGTGGAGATGGTCCGTTACTGCCCTTTGAAAGGATTGTCCCCAAAGGGACTGATGACGAGTGATAGATCTATCTGGTGTGGAGTGTTGCATGCCACAGGTGGCTGCAGCCTATAACGAGGCTGTGTCCAAGGCAATCGACTCTGTTGCACCAGTCTGTGTGACCCAGGTCTTCTCGTTTGAGACTCCCATGGTTTGATGGGGCTCTAGGAAATGAAGACCAAGGGTCAGCAGTTGAGCGCTGTTGGCAGAGTACTCAGTCTGAGGGGGACAAACTGGCTTTGAAACTTCATTACAGTGAATATCAAAGGGCAATCAGTTGTAAAAAGCAATGTTCCTGACCAAGGAGATTGCTGCAGGGACGAACAGAGCAGCTCAACTTTTCAAACTGTAGATAGAACTTCTTCATCCTACCAGTCTACAGCTGAAAGAAAGCATTTTACTCAATGTCAGAATTTGCTCTGTTCTTCTCTGACATGATGTCCTCCATTAATGGTGGTAACTTCCCAGCAGAGACACATGCAACCCAGCGGTGGTGAGGTTTTATGTGTGTCCAGAGGCACTCTATTGTCTGGAGTGAGTTCAGGCCAGTTGGGGTAGCTGAGGTTTGCAGGGTGATTTTGGAACTGCAGTCCACGTACTGCAAATTGGACCCAGGCCTAACTAGTTTCTTAATGGGATGTGTTGAGTCCGTTGGTCCACTGTTCACTGAGATTGTGCAGTGTTCACTTTTGGAAGGATGTATTCTCTTGGTGCCCTGAAAGAGGCACTGGTGAGACCCCTCCTTAGGAAACCATCTCTTGACCCTGACATCTTGGTGAATTATAGACCTACAGTGGTAGTCACACAAAAGCATACCGGTACCACGCTTTTCGCATCATTGCGGTAGCAGTGGAACATGATATTCAATGGGTACCATGTTTGCGCACTGCTCAGTATACCGCACTACCGTAAACTCTCACATGATTAGTCATGTATCGCTTAACCTTCCATTCTTGGGTAAGGTTACCGAAAGTGTTGGCTCTGCAGGTCAAAGCACTCCTTGCAGCCCATGACATCTATGAGCCCTTCCATTTGGGGTTAGGTCCAGATATAGCACTGAAAGGCATTAGTCAGAGTGTAAATGTTATGCTCAGGGTGAGAGATAGAAGGAAGTGGTCAGTACTCGTTCTCCTCAATCTCTCCTCTGCATTTGACACTGTGGACCATGCAGTGTTGCTGGATCACCTAAGGGAGCTCTGTGGCCCATTATCAACTGGTTTGAGCCCTTCTTCATAGGCAGGATGCAGAGGATAGTGATGGGAAGTTTTGCATCCTGCCCAAACCCCTGCCATGTGGAGTTCCCAATGGTTTGATCCTGTTGCCTGCATTGTTCACAGTGTACATGCATCCCTAGGTGAGATCATTAGATGGTATAGCTTGGTCTTTCACTCCTATGCAGATGATACCAGCCTGTACATGTCATTTGCACCCAGACAGGTGGCACTCTATTTTCTATTTTCAGCGTGCATTTAATATAACCATTTTGTTTTGCTTTTAGACCACATGCTGGCCAGTGCCTTGTTTTTTTTTTACAATTTGTATGCTATATTTGCTCGACCCACTATGCCTAATCTGAAATCTCTTCTGAATTCTCTACAATGCTCCTTCATTTCATCTATGTCTGTATTCCCTTCTCATATTTCTGAGCCTTCTCTTGAATTATTTTCTGCCATTTGCTCTAAGACTAAACTCTGCAGTCACTTACAGTTTCTATCCAAATGCTGCCACCTGGGTATTATTCCTAAAGGTTTCTGTTTGAAATTCCATCCTTGTTCATTTGGATCTGAGATACAAGTTCCCCTACTAATAAACTTTTGAAATCGTTCTCTAGGAAACTTATCATGCACACCATTCTCTCCATTAAAACAGCTGATCTCTGTGGACAAAACCATTCAAAGGCAAAGGATTTCCTGCAGCTAACAGCTCCACATAACCTTCCTTTTATTAAGCACTGCATCCAAAACCTGAACTCCACTCTCTTTCAGTTCCTCAAGGGCACCAAATCTGCAAAACTCCAGTCTCTCACCCAGCAGATCAACAACCAACATGAGTCCTCAAGTCAGACACAACCTAAAATTTGCTATTTTGTATTCCTCCAGACCTTCCCCTGACACAAGATGAGCAATCACCCTTAGCAAAGGTCTCTCTTTGTGCCCACACCCAGATATCTTGGTGCATCCCAGGTTCAAGTTGATCTGCAGTGCTTCTATCGTACAGTAAGACTTGCAGCTCATTTTCTAATGTGACTCCTCTTCCCACAGATGATGACAGTATCACCAGAACAATCAATGATATCAATCCCAGCGAAGTGCATGGACACCCCTTCAGGATGTTTTGCTGCTGTTGATTATTTTGTTAACCAATGCATGGAAAACACCACTAACTTTAGTCTTCATTGGAGGCACAACCATTCCAACCTGACACCTGGTGAGCTTGCAGCCCTCAAATCTCTACAATGTAGGAATGACATTGTTATTAAACCAGCTGATAAGGGAGGTGCTGTTGTGGTCTGGCAAAGGAGCTATACATCACTGAAGCCACACAGCAACTCTCTGACACCAGGTTTTATTCTTCTCTTCCACAGGACCCTACTGCTGACTATCAGACTGAGGTCACCACCACCATCACCTCTGCTATTGAAAACAAAGAGCTCCCGCTTCTGCTAAGAGACTCATAGTTCAGCATCCCCAGACATCCAGGTTTTATCTCCTTCCCAAATCCACAAAACAGGTAACCCAGGTCGTCCCATAGTGCCTGCCTGCTCATGCCCCACATCCCACATCTCTGCATTTTGGATGGCCTCAGATACCCTTGTTGAGTCCCTGCCCTCCTATGTTAAAGACACTAACCATGCTCTCCAGTTATTTGACAGGTTCAGATTCAGAGACTCTCATCAGCTCATCTTCACCATGGACATCAAATCTCTTTACACAGTGATCCCCATGATGTTGGTCTGACAGCTTTGCAGCATTTCTTGAATAAGCTGGAAGTCCAGCAGCCACCCACACACACACTAACTCATCTGGCAGAACTGGTTCTTACACTCAATGCTTTTTCTTTTAATAACAGTTTTTCAGCAGGTCAGTGGAGTTGCCATGGGTACCAAGGTGGGTTGGGTGGAGGAACCTTTTCTCTCATTCACAGGGACTGTGCCTGAACTCTAAAACGCTACATTGATGACTGTGTGGGGGCCACCTCCTGCTCCAGGAGACCCTCCAAGCCTTCCTTGACAAGTTTACCACGGCCCATCCTTCCCTTCAATACACTGTTGAAGTATCCTCCTCTACACTGCCTTTCTGGATATCCAGCTGTCAGTACAGAACACTGGTCTGAAGACATCAGCCTATTACAAACCCACTGACTCTCACAGTTTCCTCCTCCACAGCTCCTTCCATCCTAAACATGTCAAGAATGGCCTGCCTTATTCACAGTTTCTTAGACTTCATGAGGTTATGCAGTGAGAGGATGATTTTGCTGAGCAGACCCAAATAATGCATAGTTTTTTTATCAACAGGGGATACCCTAAAAGCACAGTGGACAGAGCACTCTCCTGGGTCAGTAACATGCCCCGTATCCTTGACCCCCACAGGAAGGATACTGTCACACAAGAACAAGGGCAAATACCACTGTGCTACCTTTCCATCAGAGCACACCTCCTCTTCACAGGATCATCACCAGTAACTTTCCCATTTTGCAACTGACCTAACATTGGTGCTTCCTTTACAGAACCACCTATTGCCTCCTACTGCGGCCACTTAACCTGTGGAATCTCCTGGTTAAAAGCAGCCTACCTACTCTAACAGTTCCTCCCTCCCTCCCAGGTACCAAACCTTGCAACAGGACTCGCTGCTACACCTGCAAATTTATTTCCAGTGTGACTGAAATTTAGGGGCCTACAGGTGTTTTCCACATCACAAGGAGTTCTCATGCACTCCACTAATGTGGTGTATTGTATTCTTTGCAGGAAGTGTACAGCTATTTATATCGGAGAAACTGGTAGGCGTCTTGCTGACTGTTTCAGGGAACATTACAGAGCAGTCAGGAATGGTGAAACTACTAAACCCATTGTATCCCACTTTATCTCCAGGGACCACAATGTCAATGACCTTTCTGTTGGTGTCCTTTAGCAGGGCTTCTGTGATCCTGACCATAGAAAAACATGGAAGCCAAGCTGATCATCCGCCTTGGCTTCCAGCAGTCCTCTGGTTTAAATGATAGACTTATTTTCCACTAACATCTTTCAGCCATCCTTTTTTTTTCCCTAAAGTCTATTTGTTTTTGTACTCATTTAATTTATTTTCATGTTCACCATAAGTCTCCATTTATGTCTCCTTCACACATTTGTCACCTTTCAGCCTTCTTACTAGGTCTTGTTAATTAGTCCCCACCTGGGAACTTCCTAGCTCTTTCACTCCCATTATGCTTTATCTTTCCTATCATCACCTTTTGTTTCACAGATCTCTCTTAATCTTACCATTTATCACTTTTCTCCCTGAGCCTCCCCTTTCTTCTTTCCCCACATATGTATCTGTCTCATTTACCTCCCCTCTACACTAACTTTGTGTTTTTTTCTTTTTAGATATTTTCTGAAGAAGACCTAAGGTCGAAAATGTAGATTTTAACTCTATTTTCTATTTTCAGCATGCATTTAGTATAACCATTTGTTTTGCTTTTTAGCCACATGCTGGCCTTAGCTACTTGTTTTTGTGTTAAATAAATGTCTGGCCAAGATCCAGGGCTGGATGTTCTCTAACTGGCTGAGACTCACTCCTGACAAGATTAAGGTATTAGTGATTGAGCAGAGTCCTCGGCAGGATGTGGGTGCTGCTGGGATGGGAACATGGTTATTTCTTGGCCCATTTCATTGGCAGCATCTACCAAGGTGAAAAATCTGGACATCATCCTTGATGGCAGATTGACACTTGAGACTCAGGTGTCATCCATTGTCAGGAGTAATTTTCACCTTTTAAGGAATGTCACCTGGATGAAAGCCTTGATTTTGCCCTGATGACCTGCCATGACTGGTACATGCGTTTGTGATGCTGCAGCTTGACTACTGTAATGCTCTATACCTTGGGGTCAATGGAGTGATTCTCCAGTGTCTGCAGCTGGTGCAGAATGCAGCAGCCAGATTACTGATGGGCATCCCAAGGTCCTGTCATGTGACCCCAGTTCTGCATGAACTGCACTGGCTGCCAGTTAGGTGAAGAGTCAGCTTCCAAGGTGGGCTTGCTCACCTGTAAGGACCTATATGGATTAGACCCTGGCTACCTGAACAATTTCCAGACTCCTACCAGTCCTGTGTGCTTGCTTCGCTTCCTCTACCGAGGGACTCTTAGCAGTTCCCAGGGCCAACCTGAAGTTCTCAGGGATCGTTCATACGAGGTGGCTGAGGTGTGTGGCCTGGTATTGTGGATCTCGCTACCAAGATCTCTGAGGAGGCCAACAGTGGAAGTCTTTTTTTTGTTTGTTTTATCTATTTTTGCTCCTCCCCACTGGCACCCCAGCCGCCACTCCGTCAGAGCCAAGGCCCAACCACACTACCACCCTGACCCAAACCACCATGTCTCGTGACATACCGGGTAACTCAAGTTTACCCACACGAAATTGACGGCAGAAGGAGACCACCAGGTCCATCTAGTCTGCCTATTGTCTTTAGCCTTGCCTTCTAACTGCCCTTGGGTTTGAGCTCCTTTGTATCTGTCCCAAGCATTCTTGAAACCTACCACTGTGCTTGTCCCCATCACCTCTGCAAGCAGGCTGTTTCAGGCATTTACTTCTCTTTCTGTGAAGAAATACTCCTGATGTTGGTGGAGAACTGCCCCCTTGCAGCCTTAGATCATGTCCCTTGGTTCTGCTGCCCTTCACCTATGCTCCACCTTGTGGGCCACTTTGCATTGGTTTCTATTTCATTCAGGTGTGAAGGGGATTGGAAGAGATTGTCTATCTGCACCTGGTTTATGCCTTTTATTATGTACTTGAATGTTTCGATCATGTCACCCCTCTTTCTTCTCTGTTCCAGGAACACATTCAGTTCTTTCAGTCTATCCCGTAGGACATTTTGTGCAGTCCCTGAATAATTTTTGTTGCCCTTCTCTGCACCGTCCCACCTCGGTCAATGTACTTTTTGAGGTGGGGCCTCCAGAACTGGATGCTCTACTCCAGGTGAGGCCTAACCAGTGATCTGTACAGTGGCGGATCATTTCCCTCTTCCTGCTTGTGAGTCCCCTCTCAATGCTTCTCAGCATACTGCTGGCTGTTAATGCTGCCTTGTCACACTGTTTACCTACCTTCAATTTGTCTGAGATAATGATTCCCTAATCGTGCACTTGGGTGGAGGCAGCTAGTCTTTCCTCCATGGTAATATGCCTTATTTGGATTTCTTTTTCCTATGCACGACTTTGCACCTTTTGGCGTTGAATCTCAACTGCCATGCTCCAGACCATTCTTTCAGTTTCTTGCGGTCAGCTTCCAACTTGTCCACTCCCTGCTGGGTGTCAACCCTGTTGCATATTTTGGTGTCATCTGCATACAGACACACCTTTCCCTGTAGTCTGTTAGCTATGCCCAATATGAAGATATTGAAGAACAGGGACCCCAGTACTGAACCCTGGGGCACACTGCTGGTTACCCTACCTTCTGATGATAGTGCTCCATTTACCTGTACTTTGTAGGTTCTGCCCTCTAACCTGTTTGTAACCCATCTAACTACTTCTGATCCAACTCCAGTGTGGTCTAGTTTCTTTACCAGCCTCTGTGTAGAACTGAGTCAAAGGCCTTAAAGTCTAAGTAGACCCACATCTACCGCCTCCGATGTCATCTATAACCTTTGTAACACAGTTAGAAAACTCAATCAGGTTTGTCTGGCATGACCTACCCACAGTGAAACTGTGCTGCTTGGGGTCCTGATGGTCTCTAGACTCCGGGAATTACATGATCCTCTGTCTGAGTAGTGTCTCCATTAACTTCCACACTATGGATTATGGGCCTGTAATTTCCAGCGTCCTCCTGCTGCCTGATTGTGGAGGGAACCACGATTGCCCTTTTCCAATCTTTTGGGTACTTCCCCACTCTTTAGGGATTTGGTTAATAGTTTAGTCAGTGGGGCAGCCACCTATAATCTCAGTTCTTTTAAGATCCTGGGGTGCATTTCTTCTGGCTCCATGACCTTGTCAACTTACAGTTTAATTAGTGCCTCCAGCACTTTGGTCTGTGTGAAGGGGCTGGTATCCCATGTATCAGGCAACTGCAATTGAGTGCTTTCAAAGGGTGGCTCAGTCACAGCACTTTTACACAGGGCTACGGGTAGGGAGGGCAAAGCGGATAGGCGGTTCGGTGACTATAGTGACGGGAGGTCGCTATGTATACATGTGCATGGGGGTGAGGGAGGGACCCGCCATGCAATGGGTGGAAGGGAGAGGGTTTGTGGGGTGTAGTGCAGTGGTGGGCTGCTGAGCTGGGGCACGTGGCATGGTGGAGTTGGTGGCAGGCTGGGGTTGGAAGGGTGCCAGTTTCTGTTCTGGGCACACTCGTTTTCTGCGACAGGTTGTGTATTATTTTTGGGGAAGTTGCACCCCTAGGATGCAGCTCCTGGAGTTGAGAACTTTAATAGGGGTGTGAGGGAAGCAATGCCCCATAAACGTTAAAATCTCTGGCGCTATCTTCGTTAGCTGCCGCGAGTCTACATCACCAAAATTCATTTTCAGGGATGTAGACTCATCAAACAATGATTGCTATTCTGCGGTCATTGTTATCACATGAAACCGAAGGGCTAGTATCAACCCCTGTCCAGGGTGTTGCGTTTGCCATTTCGGATCATTGCCTGGGTCCTCCTCCATAAATACTGAGCAGAAGTACTTGTTCAGGATTTCTGCTTTTCTGTGTTTTCCTCTGTTGTTTTCCTTCCTGAGTTGTAATCTTGACTATCGCCATTTTGCCTTCCTTCTTTTCTAGATGTATCTAAAGAAGGAGTTGTCCTCTCTTTGCCATCTCCATATGCTTGCTTCTGTCTGCTCTTTTGCCTGATTTATTTTTTGCTGGCTTCTTTTGTTTTCTCCTTGACGACACCCAGTCTTCTTCCTTATTTGTTCCTGGTATAGCTTGAACACCTTCTGTTTTTCTTTCACTATTTTAGCCACTTTGTTTGAGAAACCATAAGGGATTTCATTTTCTTTTCACTTTGGTAACCCTTCAGGCACATTGGTCAGTGACTGTCTAGATTATTTTCTTAAATTTCCCCACATGACATTGATCTAGATCTACTTGTAGATAGGGAAGTGCCAGAAGGCAAAACTACGTATCCACGGAGGCCATCACCGGGTGGGACCAGGCTGTCCGGGCTTTGGCGACAGTTCAAACCAGGCGCTCATCATCTGGTTGGTAGGGAGCCAATTTTCACTTTTGGGGCCTGCCCCATACAGTAGCCTGCTTAAGGAGGGTGTCCTAGGGTGGGGACATATGGGAGGCATGTTGAGGCTTCATGCTCCCCATGGTTGTCCCAATCACCTCCAGGAGCCAGGCTCAACCCCCATGAGGAAGTGTCCAATGGACGCTTGAGAATCTCCTCCTGCTGGTCTCCACTTCTGGTACCTGGGCTTGGGGCATGAGCATAGATCACCAGCATGCTACAAACCCCATTGCTTGGCACCATGGAGCCGCCTAGTGGAAGTTTTAAGCGGGTCTGAAGATGCATTTTTTTAAACAAGCGTTCTCAGATTTTTATTTATTTATAGTTTGTAATTGGTATACTGCTACATTATTTTATCAAAACTAGGATTTTAAACTGTTTGTTATTGTTGTTTGTTTGATGTTGGTTTTGATGTACGTTGTTTTCCACCTACCTGTACAGCACCCAGAGCCTCAGGATATGGTGCTAAACAAATAAATGTTACTTACTACTTGCTTACTTGCTTACTTATACCTGGAACAGGTTAGGGCCTCCCTCATGAGGCAGGCCTCACTATTTGAGAAACAGGAGACCTAAAGTTTGCACTGCTGCCTGCTGTTCTGCCAACTCAGCTGGCCAAGCACGACCTCCAACAGGGACTGCCAATGGAATACACTTCTCTGCAAGCCCCCACTACACCTATATCCTTCTTCAGCCCTGTTCATATCCGTATTCTCTGTGAATGGCCAAGGCAGTTACTGTAGTTGGAAGTTCAAGTTTATTATTATTATTTTTTAACCAGGAAAATTCTTATTGAGCCAAGGTTCATTTGCAAGGATGTCCTGGTGGCTACAGTACTATTACAAAATAAATATAATAAGCATAACTTAATTACATATACAACATAAGGTACAATTATATTAAAAACATACATGTATGTATACAACACTAAGTGCAATTACATTACAAAACATTCATTGATATAATCAGTAACATTAAGCAGGTAGAATGTAAATATAGCCTATGCACACATGTTACGTGTAAATGTTTTAAAATGTCTCTGAACTTATTATTGGAAATGCATTCAGCAAGTTACAGTATCAAGAGAATTGTAGATTTGGAAAGTACCCAAATTCTGAAAAATGTAATGAGAATGGAACAAACTACCAAGCCCCATCACATCATCACATCACATGTTTCTACGTTTACTGCTTGAGCAGTACAAAGATCCACGTAGATACTTCCCATCTGATCCCATTCTTATCCATCACTGCAATATTTACTGTATTACACTTACATTAATCTCAACTCTATGTGCTTGATTGTACTTATGAGTATCCCTATTCACCCACTGCTATCAGCCCCTTAGCTGCTGTATAAGTAACTGCCCACCACTGTTGCCATAATTTTTATACCATAGCTTACATTTGTGCATTGCAGATCCATTTTGAACTGGAACTACGATGCCAGTTTATAAAAAATGTGTTGACCTGACATTACAGCGAAGTCAGTATGTAGACTGTAATTGTGGTCGGCATTCTGCTGTCCAGAAAAGAAGTGTGGTTTAGAAGGGACTGTGCCCCTGCATTCTAAAATAACTAACTCTGAGTCAGAGTTGTTACAGGGAGGGCCAGGGTCCTGAAGAAGCCGTGTTGAGGTCCGTGTGGCCATTACAGCGATCTGCCAATGTTGTTGTTGTAATGGTCTTTGAGGAAAAGTGTTGCTGTCAGAATGGCATACCTTTAGGACCAGAACTAGTGTATCCTGTTGTAAAATAAACTTAATTAACTATGCACTTTATTTCACCTTGCTCCATCATGGAACCCTGATAAAAATTAAATATTGTATCATAGGGTCATTCTGCCTCAGTTTAATGTAAATTTCAAATAAAGCCCTGTAGCAGTACAAAATAATATCACATATAATATAATACCCACACTGTCATTTGGCTCCAGACTGCAGCCATCACAAAGACTCTTGCTGTTACCACTGCTGCAAGTAAACCCAGCTGAACTATTAAGCAACCCCAGCTGGCACCTAGCATCCCTCTTGCATAACCTCATCCCGTCTCCCAGTGAGCAGGAACAGGAAAAAGGATGTGGCTACAGTGGTATGTCAGCAAAGCTGCGCAATGGCATACCAGGAAGCAGCAGTCTAGGTGAGTGGCTCCTGCAGAAGTGGTGGGAGTCACTCGGTGGGGGTCCTGTGTGGAGGCTGTTATCTTCTTTTTCCCTTTTGGTTTTATTATTTTATTTTGTTGTCTCGTCACAGTAACATTCAATTCAATCGTATCTTTTATTTTCTGTGTTTGGGATATATTAAACTTTATTCAAACTGTTAATTAGTGCTAGCAGTATGACAAAATTAGGCTGGCTGTGGTGGGGTTCTTATTGTTATGTAGAGAGTACAGTAGGTAGTTGATATAAGGATTGCAAAGGAAAAGAGTAACTTAAACCAGCATTCATGGAACTGGCCAAATTATAGATTTGTCAGATTTTATATACCCATTTACATGTCCTAAGAGACTGTCTAAACAGATTGGTTGTAAATCACAATATATAGCCTGGGATGGCGGGATGTGACTTTATGAAATCAGTGGTCCTTAGGGCCTGATATTCAGGCTTAACTGGTAGGACCTGAGACCTGTGAATTGGAGAACTGGTAATTTACTCACGGTCTCTTAATGTGAAATTGAACTAAAACAAATTAAAATCTTCAAGTTGCTCTTGTGTAGGTTTTACTAACTTGTGGAGATGTACATCCAGATCCAGGCCCATCAGTTAGAAATGGTATGACTGCAGATACCTTGACATGGAATTAATTTAGCATAGTTCATTTCAATTTTAGAAGTTTATTATTGAAATTGGAGCATACTACAGAGTTGATACTGTTTTAAGCAGGATCTGATAATATCTGAAATGTGGCTAAACCCATAAGTAACTAAAGTGGGTCTAGGTCCAAATAGCTACTACAAAACAGTGTGGTTCAAAGGTGCACACAAAAGAGTAAGCAAATATAGCGGCATGGAAAAATAGAAACAGCCACAGAAAGTGCTCATAACACCATCCACCTCCACATTTGTGAAGCACAGAACAGATGTTAACATGTGACAATGACTGCGTGTCCAGGGGTGGAACTCGGGAGGGTGGTCATTGGAGGATTTACTATTACAAACTATGGGAGGGTGGAACTGGAAGTCAGTGGGGGATGATTTACTATTAGTAACCCTAGGAAGGTGACAATCGGAGTGGTCAATAACATCCCGTTGCTGTTTTATCCTGTTTGCTGGTTTCTCCACTTTATTTTCACCATGCATTTTTGTGATGCAATTGTTGTCACACTAAATTGACCAGATACCAACTGATACTAGTGTTATTATTGAGGGCTACCAAATTTGGTATTAGATACTGTAACGAAAGGGCACAGGATTATTGATATACAAAGAAGTCTGGGTCTAATTGCTATGGAGCTCAAATTTGTAAAAAGAAGGTCGTAGGATTAGCATTACTGGGTTTGAGCCTTACATTATCACATTTTCAACCAATTCAATTAGTAGGCTTGTACCACCCACCTAAATTGAAACTGAATGTATTTGATACATTACAGGACTTGCTTAGAAGTACAAATCGAGCCATGAATTATTGATTTTAAGAGATTTCCGTTTAAATTGGCAATCAATAAATGTCTCCCATAGCCTGCAAGTAAATTTGGGTTTGGTCCAACTTATACATGAACAGAATAGAAGTAATCATAAATATTTGGCATCTTCCCTTTACTTGATCTGATCTTTACAAGCAAATCTGATAATTATAAATCTAGTGATGTTTTGCTTGATTATTTTAGCAATCATCAAAGCATATTTTGTCTTAGAGCTAAGGACTGATGCCTTTCTTTCACTAAAAACAATCTCCTATAAGGTCTTTAAAAATTTTGGTAGCATTTTATTTATATTAGATTTAGAATCCACGATTGGAACAGACTAGGGGCCAGATATTGAAAGCTTTGCACCTTGCGCAATCCATAGCGCTGAAACAGCACTAAATTCATACCAGGCTGCAATATTCAAAAGCCCTAATTTATTTATTTATTTATTATTTATTTAGCTTTTGTTGACCGGGTAAGTGCACTAGACAAATCCTGCCTATTTTCAGGCACGACCGGGAGAGGAAACAGATGAATGCCAACTGACCTTGAACCAGATTAAGCTGTTTAGCGCTGATGCTGTGTGGTAGCACGGTGCTAAACAATAATGTAATGCAGGGTGGGGGTTAGGAAGTGGCCATTCAAATATATACATGCCGTGCTACAGGCATTAGTGCCACCTGGAGCAAAGCGTTAATTACCGCTGACAAAAAGCTTGCGGTAATGCAGCGGTGACCCCCATTGCAATCCCCAAACCCTGGTGCCGCTATGATATGAAATTCTCTGTGGTGGTCTAGTGGTCCTCCTCCCCATTGTGATCTCTGACCCCGGTGCCAGTATGATATTAAATCCTCCATGGTGGTCTAGTGGTCCCCACCCCCAACCACGATCCTGTACACTCACTGAATAACCTGGTGGTCTAGTGCCCCCCACATGGCAGTGATGACTCCTGTTCCCCTGAAAACAGCCTACGAATGGAGCCAGCAACCAGCTCAGCCCTCCTCTCACCACCATGGCGGCCCTTCACTGCAATATGCATGAGCGCTACTGAAATGAGCAGAGCACATTCTCAGGACCTGCTCATTCATTTCAGTAGCGTCTCACTCACTACACAGTCAGCAGCCAACCATGGTGAGTGAAGAGGGCTGACCAGTCACCGGCTCTGTTCATAGGATGTTTTCAGGGGCAGTGGGAGCTGTCACTGCTGGGTGGGGGCCACTGGACCACCAGGTTATTTCAGTGATATGGGGTCAGGGATCACACTGGGGGTGGAACCAGACCACCATGGATACTATGCTATTCTAGTTGCCTTGTGGGTCAGGGATCACAATGGGGCATACCTATCAACCTCTTGCCCCATAAACCAGGGACAAGGCTTAAAAATATCAGGGTCAAGGACACAAAATCAGGAACAGATCTTAAAATGTAATATTACTCACTCACAGAGCTGATAGAATAAAGGTTTAATGCAAGATGCATTTCTTAAAGATGAACATATTTGTAACTTCAATGTTTGACACTATTTTGGGCCAACAATCCCCACTGTTAAGTCATGAAAACACAAATTGTACAAGGAACAGAGGAAAATTTTAAGACAAAATCAGGGACATCGCTGAGAATCAAGGACTGCTGAGAGATATGATGGGGGAGACCACTTGACTACCATGGATACTATAATATTCTAGCAGCCTTGTGAGTCAGGGATCACAATGGGGCCACTAGACTACCATGGACATTGTGCAGTGCCTGCAGCTCTGAGGGATCAAGGATAATGATGGGGGAACCTAGACTACCAGGGACTGTCACCCCCCATGGGAACAGTGGCCTCGGCAGCTGAGATGAACTCCTTGGCCCACCCAGTGTACCCAGTTCCCTGCAGTATGGTGCTGCTGTTGAGCCTAGTAGGCCTACAGCCTTCATCCCCCTTCCTCATGCCTGCCCCATGCATTCTTGTATCACCTCACTGTTACTGCACCCACAACTGCTGTGAGATGCCAATATTGGTGTTGGGGTGGGGTGGGCTGTCTTCCAGGGTATGTTTGGACTCAGGTAGTATATAGATATCTATCTATATATATATATATATATATATATATATATATATATATATATATATATATATCATATCAAAAAACTGCATTTAATGCATCATTTAGGGTTAAAGTGAAAAAGTCAGGAAATGAAACATTAGGGTTGAGCACCTAATCCCCAACACACACCGCCCATCCTCCACAGACTGACAGACACTGGGGAGTGCCATTGGGTACATGTGGCCAAATTCTCATCCCAGTCCATGTGACATGCTACAGTAAAGGAGAATGGGGTGAGATTAATGTGCAAAATGTGAGGTTTAACAATAAAAGTGTCTACTCAACCCTAAATATAGGGTGTGCCTGTACCCTATAATAATTCCCAACACCTAAACAGCATAATTCACATCTCTAGGGCATCCTTCAACACCCTGTAAATTTCAAGTAAAAAGACCAAACCGTTAATGAGATATGCAATCCTAAAGTTTTACACCTTTACAAATTTTTCTGCTGTGAGGTAGCAAAATCTTTAGCTGCAAGAAAATCTTCTGCTATGAGCATGCAAAATCTTCAGCTGTAAGAAAAGACCAGATGGCTAGATTGCCATTCTTTTCACAAAATATACATATACATTTTCCCATAGAATGTAATGGGAAATTAAAAGGTTAATAACTTTTGAATAGATTAATATTTTTTATCAAACCGATGCTGGCATGTTCTTGTCCCAAGCTCTTTCTACATTCCATGTTTCGACCAATAGCCCACACAGTGTCCGCGCAGCACCATGGGCAATAAACATGCAAAAGTGGCAAAAGTGCATTTTTGGCAGCTGCATAAAAAGTATGCCCGACCAAAATGCAACTTGGTAAAACAAGAGATCTACCATACAAGGTTGTGCATTCCAAATTTTGTGTAAATCTGTGGAACAGTTGCAAAGTTATTAACGTGCAAAATTTGAGGTTTAACATTAAAGTGCCTACTCAACCTAAACCCCTATTTTATATATATGTATATATATATATATATATATATATATATATATATATACAGTATATATATATATATATATATATATTCATGGCAAAAAACTCGTTAATGCATCAGTCAGGGTTTATAGCACTGAGCAAAAGCATGGAAATGTGGTGTTAGGTTACCACCACCACCCCACCCCACACCACACCCACATCCTCCACACACCAACAGGCACCGAGGGTGGGCGTTAGGTCGTCGTGCCCAACTCTCACCCCATTCTTCTATACTGCACCACCTCAGCTAGTTTACACATGCAGTGGGGTGAGATTTAGGCTTGCAACCCCAATGCACACCTTGATGCCTGTCAGTGTGTGGAGAGTGTGGGTGTGGGGGTGGGTGGTAGGTGGGAACCCTAACACCACATTTCCATGCTTTTGTTGCTGTGCTATAAACCCTAACTGATGCATTAACATAGTTTTTTTGCCATGAATATATATATATATATATATATATATCTATATCTATCTATCTATATATATATATATTATATAAATGGAGATTATATAATATCCTCCAAATCCAAACTTCTGATTGTATAAAACACATCACATGACCATGCGTATATCAGAGCATGACTGCACACCTCGAGCTTTTAACCCCTTCAAAACAATTTTGACATTTATAAAGGTAGATACACCACTCTGAGGTGTGCGGTCACACTCTGATATCGCATGCCTTGAGTGGTTGACACACTCGGCCTCGGCCTCATGCGTAACAACGCACACCAAGGCGTGCATATATCCGACCGCGACTGCACGCCTCAGAGTGGTTTATCTATTACATATATATATATATATATATATATATATATATATATATATATGAAGGTGAGACATATTCCAGTGAGATAAAACAAGTTATTTTCACTGCAGTGAAATAAATCCTGGCGACATCAGCAGAGTTAAAAAAATGCTGTTTATTACACCCAAATCCACACCAAACCAGTGCAAAGCTGCACAAATTGTACATTTGCAACAATGAGGCTCAATTGTATAAATAGGATACATGATGTGCACTCATGTGATATGGGAAATATGTTCAGTCCTGTACAGTGACCTCTGAAACCTCACTGATGGCTTCGCCACTCTGTGAGGATTCAGATGTCATTCTAGAGGAGTGAAAATATTTTTCCTATCTTGCACATCATGTATCGTGATATATTTTTTTATATATATATATCGTATATATACATATATATATATATATATATATATATATATATAACACACCACGGGGCGATAGCTTTCTCAGTAGGATATCCTGTGTTATTTCCACTGGAGTGAGGATAAATCCTGATGACATCAGCAGAGTGAGGATATCGACAATTATCCACACTCTGCTGATGTCACCATATTGAGAATATCTGCACTGCAGCTTGCGTTCTAAAGGAAACTGCTTCAGAAAACAATTTTCTTTCTCACTAAAGCTGCAACTTACTCAATTAGCTTTGCAAAACACTCTCACCTGTGCTCCATTGTGCTTCTAACACTCCTAGCCAATTACTGTGCTGATCTGAGCTTCAAAACAACCTGAATTCTAAATGAAACTCTTTGCAAAGCAGTTTCTCTCTCAGTGCTACCTGCAGTTTGTCTTTCTCACTGAGCCTCTGACTCACTCAATTAGCTTTGCAAAACACAGTCACCTGTGTTTCTGACTCCAAGTCCATTCAGAACACATACACACACACTCACAGCACACACAGAATGAGCAGAAAACACACAGAAACAGAAAAAGTGTTTAAAGCTCTCATCCCTGTGGTATAATTGCACACATGATGGAAAGATCGTGGGATATGGAAAATATTCTCAGTCCTGCAGAGTGAGCTGTGCATTCTCACTCATGTCTTCGGCACTCATGAGAATACAGAGTTTCACTCTGCAGGAGTGAGAATATCTTCCATATATCACTCCTGTCCATCATGTATCCCTATAGATAGATATATATATATATGTATGTATATATATATATATATATATATATATATATATATATATATATATAAGACAAAGAACCTCTGTGCGTAAACACTGAGGCAAGGGTTACCCTAAAGGGCATTTGTGTTGGGAAGCCAGTTTCAAGAAAAATACAAAATCACACATGCCCACACAATGCAAAGCATCATGGGCTGTATATGCAAATCACACAGAATGTTATGCTGGTCCAACTTTAAGCAGAATTGCATGGTGCCAAAAGGCCTCTCACACAGTTTGCAAGGGTGCTAACAGAAGACATAGACACGTGTTCAGTCTTACCAGGACTCATCAGTATGCCTCGTCTGTTTGACACCCCAGTGGAATGGACCAGCTACCCTCAAGGCAATGTGCCTTGGATATATTATGGTGAACCCATTAAAATAAAAACTATTTAAAAGACAAAGAACCTCTGTGCGCAAGCACTGAGGCAAGTTTTACCCAAAGGGCATTTGGCTTGGAAGCCAAGTTTCAAGAAAATACAAAATCACACATGCCCACACAATGCAAAGCATCATGGGCTGCATATGCAAATCACCACAGAATGTTATGCTGGTCCAACTTTAAGCAGAATTGCATGGTGCCAAAGGTCTCACACAGTTTGCAAAGGGTACTAACAGAAGACATAGACATGTGTTTCGTCCTACCAGGACTCATCAGTATGCCTCGTCTGTTTGACACCCCAGTGGAATGGACCAGCTACCCTCAAGGCAGTGCATATGCAGCCCATGATGCTGTCATGTGGAGGTATGTGTTATTATATATATATATATATATATATATATATATATATATATATATATATATATATATATATATATATTCCCACCCTTGTGGCATTCTGTCACTTTGCCCTTTATCCCTGGTGTGTACTGGTACCCCACCTCAATTTTGGTCCACAGTGCTCATTGGTGGTTAGTGGAATCCTCCATGCTCCGGTGTCAACCTGTAGAAAAGCGAGATATCGTCTTTTAAACTGCACAAAAGGACCATTGCCCATCACTTCCGCGATCCACCACCGACCACCCACTGTACACCCACCTCTGCACCCCATTTGACATCTCCACAGACTGCCAGTCACCTATGGAGGTCCCAGGTTCGAGACCCGCTCTGCCAGTGAGAACACGTCTTGCTGCTGGAACTGGCGACTGCAAATAAACTAAGGTAAATGCACTTTAATGTATTTCAATTGGGGAGGGTTCTACTTTATGCATAACTCAGCTATTGTTCAAATTTTGACTCCAAATTTTCAACATATCCTTTTAGGGACCACACCTCATGAACAATATGACTGCTGTTAGGAAACTCCGTCAGAAAGGTGATTTCATGGTTGGTTGGCAAAATCACCTTTCCTGTGGGATTTTATAATGACAGCATATTGTTCATCAGGTGGGGTCCCCAAAAGGCCATGATAAAATCTGGGGTCAAAAAGTCAAAAATGGCTGAGTTATGAAGGATTGCTGCATAGTGTACACACGCATGTGAATCTGTTGGCTATAAATATTTTGACCCCAAATCTTGTACATGGATGTGTTATTACCCCACCAAATGTGTATCACAACTTTCAGTTCTCAAATTCTGGTTGAAATGTGTTTTAGAAGCCAAGGCACGGAAATGATGTTGAGTTACACAAAATTATGTTTTGGTGGATATTTGAATATTTCGTGTAGTGGGTACATTAGGTGGGGTAATAACATGGCTGTGCTGGCAATTCCATCAGTCTTGTGCTATAAATGGAAGCACAGGGCCCTCTCAGCCTGCACTTCTGAAGCTATCTCGTATACACATCTATGGAGTAATTAGAGTGCAGGGCCCAGAGGGCCTGGTGCTCTAGCAAACAAATTAAAATATGATTATACTATCTCAAAAGGTAGGAAATATATTGCAAAACTCTTGGTTAATGCATCAGTTATGGTTAGACTGACAAAACACCCACCCACCTGCACAGATGAAGAAGGATTGGGGTGGCATGGAGTCATCACACTAACGGTCACCCCATTCTCTCATGCTGTGCTCACCCAGCTTATTTTCTAATGGAATAGGGTCAGTGTTAGGGTGATGACCATAAATGCCACCCCATCCCTCTTTGTCTCTGTAGGGTGGGGGCAGGGTATTAGGGTTGGAAACCCTAATGCCACATTCCTTACTTTGTCACTTTAACCCCAACTGATGCATTAACAATGCTTTTGCAATTTACAGTTATATAGATACTAACGTGAATTTATGGGGACTAATACCAAAATTCAGAAAAGTTAATTTTTAAACCTTCATGAAATTTTTCATGTCAATATTAAAAAGTATATTGATATACTTTGTCATTGTCTGATAGGCCCCAATTCCCTGACCCTGAATGAACATACACTATAACGACATGTGGAAGAGATGGCCACAGCCATGTGCTTCTTCACCAAAATCACATAATTTCTGGAGTGGGGTGAGGCAGCTCAGAAATCTCACAAAGTTTATCTCAAGGTCTCTGCTCCCCTCTCCAAAGGCTGAATGGACTGAGGAAGGATGTACCTCCCAGGGTTTACTTGGTTTACTTGGTTAGTGGGACAAAAGAAGGCAGTTGCCTATAATATTGTCCTCCACATAAGTGGATTATTGTAAAAGACCCTGTTCGATCAGCCATTTATCAAGTTTGGTTTGAAAATCGAAAAAGGGAGAAATTACTATGTCCTGGGGAAGAGTGTTCCATAATCTCGGGTCCTTATTGAAAAATTTTTGTCTAATACTGGTTTTACATTTGGCAATATTGAGTTGTTTATTATTAAGTCGAGGACCAATTTTCCTATTCATAAATGAAATACCGCATTGTTTCAATAAGGTAGGGTTTTGAATAATCTTGAAGAGTTGTAGTAGATCACCCCGTGTTCTTCTTAATTTAAGCGAGTGCAGACCTGTTTTATGAACCTTGTTTCATAGTCTTCGAGAACTAAGTGTGGAATAGTTTTGTGACTTTTCTTTGAATCTTCTCCAGCCTATCAACATCACCACGAAGATGAGGGCTCCAAAATGGAGAACCATAATCCATATATGGTCTAATATGTGATCCATAAAGTGGGATGATACATTGCTCAGTTCTTGAAATGAAGGTATTTTTATTCTACGAAAAAGTGAATTAGCCTGATTTGCAATTTTATTACAGTGAGAAACTTGAGTCAACTTGTTATTTACTAAAATCCCCAAGTCTTTTTCAAGACAAGATGTTCTAATAATACAGTTATTCAATGAATATTCTTGTTGGGGATTATTTTACCAAAGTGTAAAACGGCACATTTGGCTGTATTGAACTCCATTTTATTTGAGCATGCCCACTGCTCAATATTTGAAAGGTCATTGGCTAGTGTTTGTCTGTTTATGACATTATTTACTGCTCCACGAGTTTGGTATCATCAGCAAATTTAATCAGTAGGTTTGTAGAATGAATTACCATATCGCTAATAAAACATTAAACAAAATCGGACCCAAAACTGATCCTCGGCACCCCACTTGTCACATAGCCACAATCAGACAAATAGCCATTTACCGCACCCTCTGCGATCTGCCAGTCAGCCAGTTTTTATCCATAACACAATATTTGTTGAAAACCTAGTTTAAGTAGTTTAGAAATAAGTGTGTTATAAGGCACTTTATGAAAGGCCTTGCTAAAATCTAACAGAATAACATCAGAGGGATGTTTGAGTCAAGGTTAAGACTAATAAAATTGTAGAAGGATAGTAGATTAGTAGTACATGAAAGTCCTGTTCTAAATCCGTGTTGTGTAACATCTGTGAGGTTAGGGATACTATTTCATTCTCCAGTTGTGATTTGATTACTCTTTCAAGCAGTTTACAGGAAATAGAAGTTAGGCTTATAGGGCGATAATTATTTACTAAGGAATAAGAACCTTGTTTGTGAATAGGAGTCACTATAGCCCTACGCCAATCAGCAGGAACTTCAGATACACATAGGGATTTATTGAAAATAATTGATAATGGAAAGCAATTTTATCTATGGTACCTAAAGGAATTTTGGGTGAATGCCATCAGGTCCCGGACTGGTAGTTTTCTTAAGGGATAACAATAGATCGTAGATATCATTTTGTTGAACAATTTTCACATTACCAATTTTAGGTGAAGTAAATATAGAGGTTGAACCACAAACCCTGGTGAGTAGGGTGGTCACCTGTTCGGGTGTTGCATGCACACTCACATCTGGTAACACCATGCCCATGGGCTAGCCCCATAAGGTTGGCCATCTGCCCCATCAATTGGTACTGGATCGCATGCCCCCACTTCATGCTGCCTGGGGAATGGAGCCTTTCAGAAGAATGCAACTCTGTTCCCTTTTTCACCTTGTACTATCATCCTGTGAGAATCCCAAGCCACCACCCTTATAATGACTGCAACAATAAAGACTACAATAAACTTACTAAGTTTTAAATCCCATTGAGGAGGTGAAAAACTTGGAAAAAAAATGTTCTTTGTTGGGAAATGGGACAAATTCTGTCCCCGATCCTCTAAGTGCAATCTCCCAGTAGAGACAAGGGTTCCATGACTGACCTGACCCTCATAACCCTGCATTTATGAGGGTGGGTAATCTTCAGCCTGGAAGGGGAAGAGTGAGGATCCCAGACCTGGCTCACTTATTTTACCCTTAGTCTTCTCCCTCCAGCCCAAAGCCCCCACTGTGTGGGTGGCCATAGGGACCACCTCTGTAGGTGAAGCACCCCAGCCAGTCCCTGCCTCCAGGTGGAAAGGACCCTCCCCTACTGGTCCATCTGGTAGCATTGGGGAGCCCATACGATGGACATCTGCTGTTTGTTCATGGCAGACTCTTTTATTGTCTGATAGGATGCCACTTCCAATGCCCCTGAACAAACACACACTACAATGACATGTGGAAGAAATGGTCACAGTCATGCATGTATTCACCAAAATGACATACTTTTTGGAGTGGTATGTGCAGCTTGGGAGTCTCGCAAAGTGTGCCTCAAGGCCTCTGCTCCCCATCTCCAAAGGGCTAAACAGACTGAGGGAAGGAGGTACTTACAGGGTTGAACCACAAACTCTGGTGAGTGGGGAGGGGTCACCTGGCAGGGCATGGGTGCACACCTCCTTGGCCCTATTCAGTAGCCTGATGAGGGTGGCTCCAGCCCCTTGCAGTGGGTACCTGGTCATGTGCCCCTCCAACTCATGCTGACCAGGGAATGGAGCCTTTCAGAAGAATGCAACTCTGTTCCATTTTTCCTCTTGTACCATCATCTTGTGAGAATCCCAAGCCTCCACAGGAAGACATCATCCGACCTCCACAAGCTGCTCACCCCAATAAATGTAAAGAAAACACAAGGTCCCACTGTATAGTGGGATGTCAGCACCAGTATTCCAACACACACTTATGACTTATAAGTCTGAGTAAGTGAAACAAACAGCTTAATAAATGTGTATAAGTGAAAACAGCTCACCCAAGAAGTTGTGCCTATATTCCAATAGAGACTTTGTTGTGTAGGTCAATTCCTGGTAGTAACTTTGTGTTGTAAACTCAGACAGTCAGCCTAAGGTCCATGCTGGCATGGCTGTGCCACTGGCTGTGCTCATGGGTACAACACTAATGGTATGGATTACCCTCCCCATGCATTACTTCTATCATCAGGGAATGTCTGGTGGAACTCTTTGTCATATTCCAGCCATCCTAGGTCACCCTTGAGTCTGTATGTACCCATAATTCTGTGTAAATAATGGAACAAGTTTATGCTGTTCTCTGGATTTCCCTGACAAATGGTGCTGGCCAAAATTATAAACCTCACTATCCAGTTCTCAAAGGAATGCTCGATCTTGACCCTTTTCTGGTCTTGATCTTCAATCTTCTTTTCCTTGTTTTCATCAGGATCCCTGGAATAATTGAGCAAGGAGAAACTATCTATATAGTCCCCACCTAGCTCTGGTACTGTACTTTTTCCATCAGGTGAGACCCCACCAGTTCAGTCATTCTAGTATATGAGTTCAGGGGTCTCCCCAACCTGGCCCTGTGCTCCCTTCTCTCCCCAAAGCCACTGCTCCCTTGTGAGATCACCCCTGCATGGCTGCTGTGAAACCTGTTATGGCCTCTAACAGCTTGTCCACTTTCTGCTCAGCTGGTGTCCTGTCTTGCCCCCAGCTCCACCCTGCTGGCTCTTGCTGGCTTAGGCTGTTGGTTGTCTATGACCTTTGCCTCCTATTCTGGTGGGGCTGGTGCCTTTAGCTGCTCATGACAGGGCACTGGGGTCAGAACAGGCTTTGTGAGGATCTGAGGGCATTGCTCCTAAAATCCACAACACCATGTCTTGAAATTCCTCCTCAGAAACCACATTGACCATTACCAGTCACCCTTACCTGGCTTCCCCTTGTTTTGGAGTTTTGGACAGAGGTTCTATTTGTCCATTGTTTGCTTCTGTTTTCTGCAGGCCAAGCTAGTTCAGGGCAGGTGTACCTTGCAAGCAAACATCCAACAATCCTTCCTTTTCTTCACGTACATCTCATGCAACTGCTGATCCAGGGTCTTAGCCACCTGAATCTGGGAGCTGGAAGTCTTTCTTGCTGGGCATTGTAGCTGTAACAAGAGCTGAACTGATAAACTGCTTCCAAAGAAAACAACCTATTAGATAAGCCATCCTGTTTTATTTATTTATTTATTTTTATCACACTGACCCATGTATTTCTATGTGCTTCTTTTATCTAAATATATCCGGACCCCATGCCAGAAGCCCCATCCATTAGTGCCTTGATACCTCATGTCCTCCGGTCACCAGACAGCCTCAAGGTATTTGAATGCAGCCCATAAGCAGGCAGTAGTCCAGTTTACTGATATATGTTTGGACCAGCTAATTCTCAAGCTTCCACCTACAAAAGTAAAATTTGCTCCAAGTAACAACTAATTCTGTGAGCACTTGATAGATTAGAACCCCAATCTCAGAATTACTCAGTCAAGCACTCTAATCATTGGGCTATGCTGGATGATAACATATCCAAATCAGATAAATAGCCCTGAACATCCCAGTTACTACACTATATTCTGCCATCATGGAGTAAATCTTATGTCCTTGGGTTTTGACCATAGAATCTGACATGGAGTTGTATTTCCGGGGAAAGGAGGAGTGGAAACAACAAAAAGTACATCATACATGTGGTCTGCCATTGTTTGCTGGCCATCTGCCCCCACAGCAAGAGTCCCACAGCAGGAGCAACCTTTGAGAAACACATGGTCATAACTGCAGGCAGAAAATACGAATGAACTTCAAAAGCATGACCAGAAAAGCAGAACGGTCCAACATAAGAAGGAAAACTAACCACCATTGCAGGAATTGGGAGAGAGGTTCAGAAACCCACTGGTGCACATACCACCCAAACAGTAAGCTGGATCAGACACTGCCCAAGGGATAACACAAAGAAAACTGGTGTATCTCACCAAAAGAAGGAGAAACCAGCCTAACCAGAGCAAGCCTAACAATCAGTATAGAATGTGGATGCCTCAACCCACTCACCCTCATGTCCCTGGTCAACCCAAGAGAGCCTTCCCTCTTCCTGATTTTGGTTGCTTGGGGCAAAGTGAAAGCTGCCTGGCAACTTAGCTGAGCCAGCAAGGCTGCTGCCAGTGGGCAAAGGAATGCCTCACCACATGTTTGGCCTCTGTTCTCTGAATAACCAGCTGAACACAAGTATCCAGATTCTCTTTTTTTAAATTCTGGGATACTCAGCGCTTTGTCCTTGCTCCCCACCTAAATGCAGTGCCTTGTACTGCTCAACCACCCATGATACTTTGGCCATCTCATCCTCCAAACTCTTTGCAGGTGCTCTAGTTTGCTGTTCCATGCTGATGCTCTGTTGAACCAGTCTTCAGACTGGAAGGGAAACATGAGTGGAAGTCCAAGCCTAGCTCATATTTATACCCTCAATCACCTTCCTCTAGCCCAAGCCCATGCCCTGTAGATGACTTTAGTGGTCCCTCCCGGGATGAGTGGCACCACAGCTAGCCCCCTACCACAGGGACATTCTTCCTGCTTGTCTGTCAGGTAGCTAGGGTGGAGGGCCCAGACAATGGTCTGTCTGCTGTTTCATATATATATATATATATACACATGTAATAGATAACCCACTCTTAGATGTGCAGTCACCTCTGATATCATGCCTTGGTGTGCATTTTCGCATGAGGCCATAGGCCAAGTCGTCAACCACCAAGCGTGCATATATCAGAGTGTGACCCCATCCCAGAGTGGCTATCTATCTTATCAAATAGCAAAATTGTTTTGGAGGGCGGTAAAAAGTGCAGGTGTGCAGTCGCTCTGATATACACACGGTCAGCTGATGGTGTTTGTTCAATGCGACTGATGATTGATTGTAGCTTATTTTATAAATATGTATATGTATATATGCATTGCAAAAACTACATTAATGCATCAGTTAGGGTTTTCATTAAAGTGCAAAAGCTGGGAAATTCACGTTAGGTTACTAACCCTACCACCTCACCCTCTACACACCAACAGGCATAGGGGTGTGCCTTGAGGTCTTGACCTTAACTCTCACCCCATTCCATGTGTAAACAAGATGAGATGGTACAGTATAGGATAATGGGGTGAGAGGTAGTCCCAATGACTCCAAGGCACACCCTATATGCCTGTTGGTATGTGGAGGGTGGGGTGTGAGGTGGAGGTGGTAGGGTTGGTAATCCTAGCATTGAATTTACCATCTTTTTATGCTTTAATAAAACCCCAAACTAATGCATTAATGTAGTTTTTGCAATTAATTTTTCTTCTTTTGAGAAAGTGTAATGTAACTGGTATGTGGTTGTGGGGAGTGCAGGCCCTGCACTTCCCTCATGCTATCCATTGTTGCATAATAATATGCATGAGTGGAGGTGTGGCCCTCTGGGCCTGTGCTACCACTTACACATAATACGGACATACCGCAGCCCTATAGTCATGAAAAGTAACCCTTGTAATACTAATTTGGCAATATCTCAGTAACCATAGCAATTATGGGAAAAATTCCACCACAGTTGTAATCATGAGTTTGAAACCTCCATGGGTGATTAGTCCACTTAAATGTGGACTAAGCAGCGAAAATGAAAAATCCATTATCTCGAATAATTTTTGAGATATGAGCCTAAAAGGTCCTCGGGCACCACAATTCAGTGGATATGCGTTACAAGGGCATTTTAGGATTTTGAGGATCCACCTTATGAACAATGTCACTGTCATTTCATTATTCTGTCCAAAGTTGAGTTCACACAGCGATGCTCCATTCTGCACCACAGATGTGAAATCATGTTTTGGGCAGGATGGGAAAATGACAGCTGTATACAGTTCATGAGGAGGTGTGGAAAGGGCATTGTTGAAAATCAGGTGGGAAAACATGAAAAAATTGACAAAGTTTCAAACACGAGTAGAAACTGCACAATACACGCTTCTGTAACGTGGCCATTTTGGGATTTTAACCAAATTTTTCAACATGATCTTTTAGGCAATCCCTCTTGAACACTGGCACTGTGATTTTGGTAATCCATCCCAAAGTTGATTTCACACAGCAACCACACCGTTCTGCACCAGAGGTGAAAACACATTTGACCAGGATGTGAGAAATGACAGCTGTACTGTTCATGAGGAGGTGTGGAAAAATGGCAATGTTGAAAATCTGGAGTGAAAATATTAAAAATTGGCAAAGTTAAGAGTGTGCCTAGAAACTGCACAACACCACTTGTAACATGGCCATTTTTGATTTTTACCAAATTTTCAACATGGGCTTTTGGGACCTCTCCTTATGAACCCTGGGACTGGTATTTTGTTAATTGGTCCCGAAAGGTGATTTTGCAAGTAACAAAATGACAGTGCCAGTGTTCATGAGTGGGGTCCCAAATGCCAATGTTGAAAATTTGGTGAGAAAATATCAAAACAATGGTTGAGATATCCACATTTAAATTCTTTGTTTGTATTAGAGTTATATGAGTAGGATCTTAGTTTGTATGACAAAATACAAACTAAGATCTTCATGTATGACTCATGAAGTAGGATCCTAGTTCATATCTCGTCATACAAACTAAGTTCCTACTCAGTATGATGCTGATTTGAACAAAGAATATGAATGTTAAATAACACATTTTAAGGGCATTTTCCAAACAGTAAGTGCAGAATGCACCAAGTGGAATCACAATAAGCAAGCTACATGGGTTGGTTCCTCCCAGAATATTATTTTGGGAGGTTTCCAGATTTGCATTTCAGGCAAACTGGAAACAAGATGGCAGCCATCTGAAGAGATTTTCTCATACAATGCAGGATTCTCTTGTACCACTAAAAAGCAAGGTACTGGACTTTAGGAGGGCTGACTTTGGGAAAATGAGAGAGTGCCTCAGAAAAGCACTAGCAAACAGGCAAGAAGGAGGTGGAGGAACAATGGGAGTGATCAAAACAGCCATCACAGAGGCAACAAGCCTTTGTGTAAAGCAAATCAATAAAACACAATGAAGGAAAAAATGCTATGGTTCTCAAAAGAGGTGGCAGGGAAGGTTCAGGAGAAAGGACAGCATTCAGGAAATATAAGGAAACACAGAAGGAGCAGGACAGAGAACTTTATCAGTTAAAGCAGAAAAGAGGCTGGGAAGGCAGTCAGAATAGCAAAGACCCAAACCGAGGAAAGGATAGCCAATTCTGTTAAGAAGGGAATAAGACCTTTATAGGTACATTAGAGTGAAGAAAGACCAAGGAGGGATACTGAAGCTTAATAAAGGGAGAGATGTGGGTGAGGGTGACAGTGAAAAGCAGGGATACTGAATGAATATTTCTGCTCAGTATTCACAAAGGAAGACGAGGGAGTTACCTAAACCAAACAAGAGAAACACTCTGAAGATGGAGGTCGATACCAGTCCATTTACAGAAGAAAGGGTTCTGAAAGAACTAATAAAATTGAAGTTGGACAAAGCAATGGGGCCTGATGGGATTCACCCAAGAATTCTAAAAGAACTAAGGGTAGAACTAGTGACACCACTGACTACTCTCTTTAACAAATCATGGGAGGATGGGTGGTACCCGAGGACTAGGGAGGGCAGATGTGATTCCTCGTCACAAAAGTGGGAGCAGGACAGAGGCAGGAAACTACAGACCAGTTAGTTTGACCTCAGTGGTAGGAAAATGATGGAATCACTTCTGAAGGAAAAAATTGTTGAGTACCTAGAGGCCAGTGGGGCACAGGACCCAAGGCAGCATGGATTCATGATGGGAAGGTCGTGTCAGATGAATCTAATAGATTTCTTTGACTGGGTGACCAAAGTAGTAGACCAGGAGGGGCTGTGGACATGGCCTACCTAGATTTTAGCAAGGCATTTGATACAGTCCCACACAAAGATTAATACACAAGATAGCCAGCCTTGGAGTGGGTCCCAAGGTGGTAGCCTGGATAAAAATTGGCTAGACAACAGGATGCAAAGGGTAATAGTAAATGGAGTACACAGTGAAGAAAGGAGGGTTACTAGCTGGGTACCGCAGGGTTCAGCACTGGGACCGGTCCTTTTAATGTCTTTATAAGTGACATTGCAGAGGAACTGGAAGGAAAAGTATGTCTCTTTGCAGATGACACAAAGATCTGCAACAGGGTTGATACACAAGATGGAGTGGAAAGGATGAGAAGGGACTTGGCAAGGTTGGAGAATGGTCAAATGTGGCAGCTCAGATTCAATGCAAAGAAGTGCAAGGTAATGTACATGGAAACAAAACCCAGGGGAAGCATACACAATGGGGGTGAGATACTGACAACAGTAAAAATAGAAAGGGACCTGGGATAATTATATCAGATGACCTAAAGGTGGGCAAGCAATGTGAGAAGGCAGTAAGGAAGGCTAGGGGATACTGGGATGCATAGGAAGAGGCATCAATAGTAGAAAACAGGAAGTTGTTATCCCTCTGTACAGACAGTTGGTGAGACCCCATTTGAGTACTGTGTGCAGTTCTGGAGACCCCATCTCTGCAAAGACATAGACAGAGTGGAGGCTGTCAGAGGATGGCAACCAAAATGGTGCAGGGTCTGCACCAGAAGACATCTGAAGAAAGACTAAAGGAGCTTAATATTTATACCCTTGAGGAAAAGAAGGAGAGGGGGACATGATAGAAACTTTCAAGTACCTCAAGGGAATTAACAAAGTCCAAGAGGTAGCATCTTCCAGAAAAAGAGATGTGCAAGAACAAGGGGCACAATTTGAAGATAGAGGAGGATAGCTCAGAGGTAATGTGAGGAAGTATTTTTCACTGAGAGGGTTGTGGATGCATGGAACAGCCTCCCTGAGGAGGTTGTGGAGTCAAGAACAGTGGGGACTTCAAGAATGCATGGGACAGGCATAAGGCAGTCTAGTGGGGTAGGAGGAAGTAAGCTGTTGGTTAACTAGGATCTGCAGCTTATCTGTTAGAGTAGGAAAATGGGCAGACTAGGTGGGCCAGCGGTCCTTATCTGCGTCAAATTCTATGTTTCTATGTTTCTATACAGCTGTATTAAGTGCCTTCTGAGCATTCTCAGAAATTATTTTTCACATTTTTAGTGCAATAACTTAAAAATGGCTTATTGTTTTTCACCAGACTAGAAAGGCACATCTGTGTACCCCACAGATGTGCCTTTTGCTAGTCTGGTCCCTCTCTGTCTTTAAAATTTCATACCAAACAAAACCCTCTGGGCTGTAGGCAAGTTCAAGAAGAATCCCAGCAAAGTCAATGGGTAAAACATGTTTTTCACCTCACTGTAACTCAGAAACCACACATCTGACTGGAACAAAACTTACCAGATCAAGAGATCTACACAACAAAAGGTGCATACTGAATGTCATGCAAATCTGCTCAATGGTTGCAAAATAATGAAATTGCAAAAGTTTGAGTTTAACATTGAAGTGTCTTCTCAACCCTAACTATAGGGCCGAAACTGCGCCTATATATGTGTGTGTGTGTGTGTGTGTGTGTGTGTGTTTCAAAAATGTAGTTAATGCATCAGTTAGGTTCCACCATCGAAAGTATGAAATGCGATGATAGGGTTTTCAACCCTAATAGCCCTTCCCACCTCCATGCATCAACAGGCTTCAGGGGTGTGCCTTGGGGTCATCAGCCCTAACTCTCAACCCATTCCATGAGTAATCAAGCTGAGATGGGTACAGTATGAGAGAATGGGGTGAACATTAGGACTGACAGCCCCCAGGCACACCCCAACACCTGTTGGTGCATGGAGGGTGAATGATAGGCTGAAAACCCTAACACCACATTTTCTACTTTTAATGGTGGATCCCTAACTGATGCATTAACAAAGTTTTTGCAACTAATTTCCTACTTTTTCAGATAGTATAATCATATCCTTATTTTCCTGTGGGAGGCGCATAGCTCACCAGGCCTGTACTCCCATCCCTCCATTGATGCATATATGCATGTATCTGTGGAAGCACCAGGTTCCCAGGCCCTGCGCTTCCATTTTTAGGAACAACAGTGACCAAACTGTTAGCATAACCATCTTATTACCCCATCTGATGTAGCCAGTGCAGAACATTTTTAATCTCCACTGAAACATAACTCTGCACAACCAATGCCATTCCATGCCACAGGTGCAAAAACACATTTTGGCCAGGATTTGAAACATTACAGCTGAGACATACATGAGGTGGAGTAATAAGAAGGCTATATTGAAAATTTGGTGTCAAAATATTTAAAATTCCTAAAGTTATGAGCATGTAGCAGAAATTGAAACAAATGGTCTTAACATTACCACTTTTAATAATTTTGATCCCAGATTTTCAACATAGCTCTCTTATGATCCATTGCATGAACAATATGACTGTCATTAAACAAATCCCACTGGAAAGTTGATTTTGCCAATCAACCCGAAATCACCTTTCTGGTGGAGTTGCATAAAGACAGTCACATTGTTCATCAGGTAGCATCCCAGAAGGTGATGTTGAAAACGTGGAGTCAAAATGTCAAAACTAGCAAGGTTATGTATTAAAGCTGAACCCCCCATTGAAATACATTGAACTGCATTTACCTTAGTTTCTCATATTGCAGTCGCGTTCCATGATCAAGGCGTGTCTTCGATCAGAGTGGAACTTGAACTTGGGACCTGTTCAAGTAAGTGAGGGTGTGTGGGGTGAGTGTGGGTGTGGGGTAGTGGCTGCTAAATGGGAGGTGTGGGTGGGGAGGAGTCAGATTGGCAAGGGACCACTTTTTGTTCAGGTAAAAACAAACATCACTAACCATTTTCTTTTTGCAGCTATCACAAATTTGGGATGGGGAGGTGCCACTAGACACCAAGAAACAATGGATGACACTGGGGACAGCAATGGGAGAATGAAGAGGGAGGGACCCTAAATGACCAGTGAAATTATTTTACATTTGGGAGGTGATTGAAGAATGGGAAGGTGGAGGGACTACTGGACCACACAGGAATAGAATTTAACAGTTAGTGATGGTGGTCAGAGAATGGAGAAGGGAGAGAGATCACTAGACAACCAGGGAATATAATTTAACAGTTTGGGATGGTGAGCAGAGAATGGGGAAGGGGAGGACCACTTGGCCACCATGGAATATAATTTAACAGTTGAGGATGGCAAATAGAAAATGGGGAAGGGAGCACTGGATCACCAGGAATATAATTTAACAGTTGGGATGGTGATCGGAGAATGGGGAAGGAGGGACCACTGGAACCAAAGGTAATATAATTTAACAGTTGGAGACAGCGATCAGAGAATGGGGAAGGGGGAGGACCACTGGACCACCACAAAATATAATGTATTCATTGGGGACAGGATCAGAGAATAGGGAAGGGGAGGGACCACTGGACCACCAGGGAATATAATTTACAGCTGGGGACAGCGATCAGAGAATGGGGAAGGGGCAGGACCACTAGACTACCAGAGGACAAAAGGGCAGCACCAGGCTAAAACATTATTTTGCTGCAAATAACAGAAAAGAATCCTCTTTCACCATAGAAGATAATCCTCCTTCACAATTTAGGCATAGGATCCTTTTTTTTTTTTGTGAAAAGAACTGCCTGCAATTTGTGGAAAATAATTTCTAGGATAAAATGAAGGATGGAAATGAAAAAAGGAAAAGTGTGGCCTACTGGGATTTGAACCTCAGATCTCTGGTATACCATTCTAGCACTCTAACCATCAAGCTACCGGCCACAATGGTCAGAGGGCTAAAGAATTTCCTTAAATCCACACACTCCTTTCTGAAGTGTTGTGCAATCCTGCAACCAGGAACAAATTTAGAAATACAAACAGACCACTTTTCTCAGTGCAGTTAAGCCCCTGCAAAGCATATTTTTTAAATCAAGGATGGAAATGAGAAAGAAAATGTAGGCGCACTGGGATTTGAACCTCAGACTTCTGGTATGCTGTTCCAGCACTCTAACCATTAAGCTACTGGCTCACAATGGTCAGAAGGGCTGATGAATTTCTTTAAATCCACACCTCCTTTCTCAAGTGTTAGCAATCCTGTAACCAGGAACAAATTCAGAAATACTAACAGACCACTTTTCTCAGTGCAGTTAAGCCCCTGCAAGACATATTTTTTTAAATCAAGGATGGAAATGAGAAAGGAAAAAGGTGGCCCACTGGGATTTGAACCTCAGACTGCTGGTATGCCATTCCAGTGCTCTAACCATTAAGCTACTGCCTTACAATGGTCAGAGGGGCTGAAGAATTTCCTTAAATCCACACACTTCTTTCTCAAGTGTTGCGCAATCCTGCAACCAGGAACAAATTTAGAAATACAAACAGATCACTTCTCTCAGTGCAGTTAAGCCCCTGCAAGGCATATTTTTAAATCAAGTGTGTGGATTTAAGCAAATTCCTCTGCCCCTCTGACCATTGTGAGCCTATAACCTAATGGTTAGAGTGTGGAAATGGCATATAAGAAGTCTGAGGTTCAAATCCCAGTGGGCCACACTTTCATTTCCATCCTTGATTTTAAAATATACCTTGGTAGGGGCTTAACTGCACTGAGAGAAGTGGTCTGTTTGTATTTCTAGGATAAAATGAAGATATTTTGAAGATTTCTGTGAAAAAGTAACCCCTGAATCCAATTCCTCTGGCCTCGATTAGGTAAACATAACTGTTGATGTTTACCAACTGCCAGTAGTTTTAAAATATTAACTTTGTTTGCCTGGCTAACTGAAAATAAGATGGTAGCAGCACAAAAGAACATACCCCATTTGGGAAATAAGATGACACTTTTATGATCAAGAAATCCTCTTTCACATGGGACATCTAACTTTTCCCATAGGAAATAATGGAAATTTTGACATTTAATAACTTTTGAATGGATTCATATTGTTTCACCAGACCTTCAAAGGAACATCTGTGACCCAAGTCCTATATTTACCCCAAACATTTCAGACCAAACATCCAAGCCATTTCTGAGAAATAGTATGACAAAGGTTTACACAAAATTGTAATTTCCACATTTTTTGACAATCTGTAACTCCACACCTGCACATTCGACCAAATGTAACATCATATCCAGAGATCTTGAATCCCTGAAGGAGCATAAAACATTTCATGCAGATCACTTGAACAGGTGGAAAGTTATTAAAGTGCAAAAATGTGGGTTTAAGATAGACATGATAATTGAACCTAACTGTAGGGTGTGACTGAACCCTATAATATATATTAATTGCAAAAAGCTACATTAATGCATCAGTTAGGGTTGAACTTAATGTCACAAAAGCATGGAACTGTGGTGTTAGGGTTTCCAACCCTAACTCCCCACCCCACTGCTCAAGTAGCAAAAGACAAGACCACACAATCAACCACAGACAGCCATCATCAGGTAATACAAACAACATACAACTGTTTCCAGATGACACAAATGCAGTAAGCGCTGGTGTACTACCCTTGTGGATTGTATATGCTACTGCATAGCACAGACCCTACAGAGGCCTCTGCTTCTACAGTCACAACTGTGTGTGTATGCCATACAACATGCATGAGTACATATGGTGGAAGAAGCACAGACCCCATGGGGCCTGCACTTCTGCAGATAGATATCCCATGGGGCCTGTGCCTCTACAGACAGAAGTACTCATGCACAGGGTATGAGATACCTCTAGATAGCATGATACACTACTGAATGATTTTCTATATGCAACTGCATAACTCAAAAACTACTACCCAGTGGAAAAATTTCAAAATCTGCTGCTGAAACCATGATACCCACATTACAGCAGTACTTCTGTCTGTCCACAGCATGAGCCAATGAGCGTGCAGCCCGTACCGTACTACACATTCAAATATGTGAATGGATCCATTCACATATCTGGAGAATAGTATGTATAGGCTACATGCCAGCTAATGACGGACCAATAGCATACAGCCCTACAGACTGTGTCAGTCTCGGTGGCGGGTGGCAGGTGGGTGGGTGCTGCTGTCGCGGCCGCTACTGAGGGCAAGCAGGTGGTGGGATCAGTGGGCAGGTGGGGAGGGGTCCACTGGACCACCAGGATATTGAATTCTTTATTATTATGCTTAAACCCACGATCCGGCTGACAGCAGTCCGCTGGACCACCAGGAATATTGGAATCTTTATTATTTTACTTAAGCCTGACCGGGCTGACAGTGGTCCACTGGACCACCAGGGATATAAGATTCTGTTTTATTTTACTTAAGCCCGTGACCGGGCTGACAGTGATCCACTGGACCACAGGATATAAATTCTCTTGTTTCATACCAATGCCCACGATTGGGCATAGGGGACACCACCACAGAGGTGCAGCCAGAGCTCAGGTGGTCACCCACAGGTGGCAGCTGCCGTGTTGTGCCCTGTAATACAGCAGCTCACCTGTGGATGGCCAGCCATTGATCTTTTTTTTTTTGGATCAACTTTGTAAGCGCAAGTAGGGAGTTGTGCATGCATGGCTCAGCACATCCGGGCTGAATATCGAGATGTGCAGGTATGCATGGGCACCCCCCACCTGCGCCGCATTCATTACTGATGCGCTCTGGCGCGTGGGATTTATGCCAGGTGCAATTCCCGTTGAATATCGCACCGGGCGCATCAGTGGGTTGTGCATGGCACAACACTGTTGCACCATGCACAACCCTTTTGAATATCTGGGCCAGTGTGTACAAAGAATGTAGGCATTGTAATGGGCATCGAAGCTTAAAACGAACATTGGAAGTATTTAATTGCTAATATCTCAGCAACCCCAGGACGTAAAAAATTCAGTTTCACAGAAATCATGATTTTCCTGGATAGGATTTTGCTGTTACATAGCCCTTGCAACTCACAACAAAAAATCTGTATCTCGCATTGTTTTTGAGATACAAGCCCGAAATGTGCGACGTGTGCCACCATGTTAGTCTATGGGGAAAAACACCAACTCAGAGTAACATAACTTTGCAGCCATGCAATATTGTTTCACCAAACCACCAAAAGGCACATCTGTGAGATGTTGGCTGCGTTCCTCAAATTGCAGCTCAAAAGACCAAACCTTTCTTTTGCAGCAGGGTGGTAAAGAATTCCTGTCATTTTGCCATAGCCTGGAAAAGTAGTGTCAGTGATTTGCGAAAGCTTTCACAAAATTTGCGAAAGTGTCAGAAGTTCAACACTACTTTGTGACACTACTTTTCCAGAAATTTGAAAACATATTCTGGGGTGTTTAACTCAAAATAAAGACATGGCTATCATCCTCAGGGTCTGACTAGGTGAACACAAAATAATTGTGTCCCTAGAGTGTCACATTTAAATGCCAAGCATTTCTGTGACCACTAACTGAAAAAAATATGGCTGACTCACGACACTAGAGGGGTAATTTGCGACACTAAAAAGTGCATTTGCGACACTTTCGCAGTTTAACTTTTCCATTGATGTATAATGGGAACTTGGTTTTGAATAACTTTTGAACTGTTCAATATTTTTCATGAAATCTTCAAAAGGCACATTGGACTCCCTGGCCATACGTTCCCTGAAGTTTTGAACCAGTGGTGCAAACCGTGCGACCTGTGAGCCGAGCAAAGAATGCACAAAAAGTAAATGCACACTCAGACATTGCTTAATATCTCTGTTGCTGTATATCTGACTGGTACAAAGTTGGCATATCCCAAGATCTATGGTTATGCCCGTGCCTGCCAAATTTCAGGCAAATCCATTGAATGGTGGCAAAGTATTAAGGTGCAAAGTTTCACTATTTAACATTAAATGGGCTACTCAACCCTAACTATGGTAGCACTACCATGCTATCATAATCTATATATATATATGTATTTATGCAACAGGTGTGAACAATAAATGAGTGCCATTAATAATGTGTATTATAGCTACTGTGTAAATAAAACCATTTACGTGCATAGTAAGTATATCATCACTCATTTACGTACATAGTTACTATGACATCACTCATTTATATACACAGTTGCTATGTCATCAGCCAATTTAGAATATTCAGCTTCAGTAGCAGTACTAATCATATTCAAATGCAAATAACTTTAAATGAAAAAGATAGCATGGTACTGTGAGCACAAAAGTTGTCCAGCACAAAATATCTACAAAATGAGTGGTGTTTCATTTATGGTTACCTTTAGTTTTTGTAGAATTAGCAAAAAAAACAACGAAACGTTAAGGGTTTTTGCACTTTTTGACAAATAACTTTAAAGCGAAAACTGATAGCATTTGTACGTTGAGCACAAAAGTTGTTCAGCACAAAATAATCTACAACATGAGAGGTGTTTCATATATAGATGCCTTTTAGATTTTTTTATAATCCAAAAAATGGCAGACAATTCAGTTTTATTCACTTTTCTGAAGAACAAATTGCCCCCAAAAATGTGTGCATCAAACTTTTTCATTACTGTAAAACAGGTAAATGAAATGTAAAGCAAATTCCACGGTCAAGGCTCAGTGAACTTAAAAGCATGAAGTTAAGTTTGCGCTCTAGTCACTTGTCAGTTGGCGACCACTTACAATTTCAATTACAGCACTATCTTTTGTTTTAAAACTTTAATAACCCCATATAAATGTGCCAGCTGTCAATTACCAGCCACTCACAGGTACTGGATTACCAGTCAATCAGATGCCAGTATTTGTTTTAAACCCAGTGTCGATAAGTCAACTGAAGAGAGAGAGAAGAGAAGAAAAGATTGAAGAGGTGAGCAGATTGTTGACTGACTGACTGTGATAGCCCAGCTTGTACTTTATGTAGCTGCTTACTGTGATCTATGGGACTTGATGGACTTAAAAGGCTTTTAAGGTGGTTTGTATTGAGCGTTTTCTCCCTTCATTTTGCCCACTGCAGCTCTTCTCTTCACTGTTGCGCCTGCCCTAACAAAAAAAAAACCCTGAAAGAAAACCATACACACTGTGACTTGTTCCACCACCGACCGAGAAGACTACACACTTCTCCCGTGGCTCCCTGCACACAGAAGAAATGAGCTCCTCTACTGTGTGTGGATCCAGCCTTGTGCCAGACAATACAGAGATACAATTATAGGCTTCTGACTAGGATCATTTTGGCTCTGGTAATCAAATTATCTTTTTTTTTTTTGGAAATGCAAAAAGTATGTATATAGCAATATTTGCGTCAATTGGATTTTGCGGCAAAGAATGTTTAGCTTGCTAAAGAAAGCGTGAACATAGCGAGATTTTATTTCCATATAAATTATCAGTTTTACAGTATGTACTGTCCATAATGTAAAGTTGGAGCATCCATAGTAACTGCTTAGCAACCATTATGCTAAGCCAAGCAACCCTACGAAAACTACAAAAGTCCATGTATGTTAACATGAAAAATTAAATAAACAATTTAAAAAAACTCCTTACACAATCCTAAATAATCCTATTACATAAATAAAATATGTAACTAGGGACCTTGTGCAGAATACATTGTTTATTTTCACTCAGGCTGTTTGACCTTGGGCACAGCACTCGTGGCTTACACCACTTGTGAGATTCCAAGGTCAAACAGCTCTTGTAAAAAATAAATCATGTATTGCACAGGTCCTAATGTACCATATATATATATACAGTATATATATGTAATAGATATACCACTCTGAGGTGTGCAGTCATGGCTCCTGATATACACACGCCTTGGTGTGCGTTGTCGCCGCGAGGCCGCCAGGCGAGTCGTCAGCACCCGCCAAGGCGTCGCGCCATCAGGAAACACTTCACACCTCAAGTGGTATATCTATCTTATAAAATGTCAAAATTGTTTTTGGGGCGGTAAAAGTGCAGGTGTGCGGTCGCTTCCTGATATACGACGGTCATGTGATGCTCAGGATCCAATGGAGCAACAACAATTTCCCTACCCATTTTATAAATATATATATATATATATATATATATATATATATATATTGGTCTGTACTGCTTGCAGTGCTGCATGGATGAGGTGTATGCACCGCTTGTGCCTGCCAGCACCCATATCCTGCAGCATCCAGCCTGTACATCCATTCTGACCAACAGGGGATGCTGTGAGCATGCCTTGGCCTGCAGCATCCAGCCTGTACTTCCATTCTGACCAAAAGGTGGAGCTGTGTGTTCCATGCTGTAGCACTGAGCAAACTGCATGGTAATGTATGCTAAGCAGCGCATAATGAGATGCAAATGTGCCTGTTTGCCCACGGATTATCTAAGTAAGCTCATTTGCAAGGGAGCTTTGAATATAGCACACGTTTGCCCTGGGCTAATCAGTTTTAACCGAGCTATTGTGTTAGCACTGTGCAATCGGATTAGCCCCAGGCAAACCTCACTTCAGCATAGCACAGTTCTGCAGTGTGTGGCTTACATTGTTGTTTGCTGTAGATGTGAGACATCTCTGTGCAATCACACCAATGTTCTCCACCTGCAGCACTGGCTTGCTCCAGAGTCTACTGAGCTGCAGTTGCAGTTTGCACTTCCCTGTTGCTATATTCAGCGCTGTCTTATTCCCGGCCATTTTAACACTGCACTCCCAGCCCAGTTTGCCCAGCTTCCTTAGCATGTTATATTCAGCAGGTTTAGCACCGGGGCTAATCCTTTTGAATATGGCAGACTATTTGTTCCATACTAATTTAGCACACCAGGCAGTGCTATTCAGCCCCAGGGCCAAGCTTTGACTACCTGGCTCTAAGTTTGGTACCTACAGTCTCTGACGCCTGGACCTGTTTCTATCAAGAATTCATGGTACTGTGCAATTAAAACTCAAAAAGAAATGTGACAAAATGTGGATTAAAGAAAAGTACAAATGAAAATCCTTATTGGGATGCATATTGTTACACTAGAATTCTGTAACCAAGAAAATTAAACAGACTAAGCAAAATATTTCAAAGAGGCTATTGATAATAACAAGGTACAACTGAAGGATTTCTGGAAGACAATGACAAATTTCAAACCAGCAAAACTTTAATCCCCAAACCATTTTATAATTAATGATTAACAAATCGGTCTAGGTACCAAATTGTGGAGGAATTTAACAACTTTTTCATTAATATGGGACTTATCCTATGGGTAACAATGTGTGTCAGTCTTTTAGGGACACCACTAGGTTCGACAGAGCATCAGACATATAGGGCCAGATATTCAAAACTTTGCCCTGGGGCTAAATTAGCACTGCCCATCAGGCAAACATAGCCCAGAGCACAAAGCAAGCCATATTCAAAAGAATAGCCCAGGGCAAACAGCTTCTGAATATAGCATGGGAATGAGGCTGGGCAAACTGGGCTGGGAGTGCAGGGCAAACTTAGCCCTGGAATAAGACAGCTCTGAATATGGCAACCAGGAAGTGCAAACCACAACAGCAACACAGTGCACAGTGATGTGAAGGTAGGTAGAGGTGAACTATGTGGCCAATGTGTGTGCCAGCAAATGCGTGGACCAGTACAGCTGCAGGCAGCAGCATATGTGAAAGTACAGTGTGCAAAACTGTAAAATTTTCCCTGAACTGTTTGTGCACCGCTAACACATTTGCGCAGGTTTAGCGCGAGGGCTAAACCGTTAGCCTGGTACAAACACGCTGTTCGGCAAGCTAAACTTTGCCATACTCAAAATTGACATGCCAATGAGCTTACTAGGTAATCTCTGGGCAAACATCCAAATTAGCATCTCATTATGCCCTGATTTGCATGTAGTTTGCACTGGACAAATGGTTTAGCCTCGCGCTAAACCCACATAAACATGTTAGTGCTGCGCAAACAGTTTGGGGAATATTATGCAGTTTTGAACACTGTACTTTCACATTTTCACATGCACTGCTGCCTGCAGCTGTACTTGGACCACATTGCATAGGCACAGATGGTGGTGGTACTGCATGCAACTGTCACACTATAGGTCATGCTACAGTGCACAGCAGACACTACAGTAGCAAGGGGTCCAGTAGTGTGTGGACACAGCAATGCTTATGGTGTGTAGGGCAGTGATGATGACTACACTATACACAGTGAGAGGCCCAACCTGCAGGTGTTTACTGACAGTGCACATTACTGTTACGCTGTTGTGTGACCCAGATGCTGCACCTCTGGCATGGGATGCTCACAGTGACATATACACGTCTGGCTTTGTGTGCTGTGGCAGTTGTACAGCTGTGTGGTATGTGGCCGCAGGGGGCATATATTATCAGAAAGGCACACTGGTGTTGGGATATTCCCAATACTGGCCCATGTGCACTGCATAATGTGTCTCAGCCATGTGGCCACACCTGGTCTGTGGCACAGCCTGGCCACCCATACACTCTCCCTCAACATCCTCCATGCCCACAGTGCTGCATGTGTGTGTCTGCCATCTGTTGGTGTCCACAGAAGAATGGTCCACAGGTGTGTGCTGTAGGGCCACACTGCCATGCTGTCCACTGGTGGCAGGGTCACCACTACTGCCTGGCATGGCTGGGACTGGTGGCAGATGATGGCATTGTTGTAATGCCATCAGTTAGCAGCATGTTTCCTCCATGTTTGGCTTTGCCTATGTATGTTATATTTATTTGTTAGGGTCGCGCAAAGCCATGCAAAAGCCATGCAAACACCACTAAAGCTGATTGCCGGGTTAAGACAAGCTTTTCCTGGGCAGTAATGTACACACTGCGCTAAGTGTCATACTAAGTCATGCAAAACTATTTAGCGGCGTGAGTCACTGAATATAGCATTGCCTATATTCATGTTAGTTTGCCTTGCATACATTATGATTTTGCCCATGCTATTTGGCCTTTTGAATATAGCAGACCACGCTAATCCCGTGCTAAACCTGTGCAACCGGTTTTTGCCGGCACAACATTTTGAATATCAGGCCCATAAAGTACTATTACATTTTCAGAAATTGGAACTGCTGAAGTATGGCATGAACTAAACAGACAACACTCTCAGTCAGGCAAGATTGTATACCTACTGTCCTGTTAAAATAAGCAGCCCCTGTTATCATCTCACCTTTAGCTGTTATTTTAATCTTTTCCTGTCTACTTGAGAATTTCTGCAGGCAAGGAACATTACCAAAGTCAATTCTACATATAAATCCTGTACTAAAACAGATATTGGGAACTATCAACCCATCTCTTTACTGCCTGTTATATCCAAGATGTTTGAAAGATTAATCAGTGACCAACTGAAAACTTACTTGGACAAACATTATACTTTGAATGAGTTCCAGTCAGGTGCTCGGTCACAGCATAGTATCACTTCAGCATTGATTAAAGTGATTTGGGATGTACAGTAGGCTCTAAATTTTGTTGGGAGTGATTTTCGTTAATCTTTCTATAACTTTTCATATACTTAACCACAACATTCTCCTGTCCAGGTTGAAATCTCTTGTTTATCTTCCCTACCTTGGCAGAAGACACCAGGAGAAAGGACTGCTGTGTGACTGGACTTCTTTGCTGGGACTAAAGTAGAAGAACTTTTGTACTTGGACCTTTAATTTAGGGTAAAAAAACTAACACAAAACAAAAAAAAGTGTGTGTGTGTGTGTGTGTGTGTGTGTGTCTGTCTGGGTTAACTGAACTGAATGGGTATCTGAACAGTTATAGGTGTAAATATCAGGTGATTGAAAGGACTTAACTGCTGTGAGGTTTAAATTACTGGTAGAAAGATCTAGTAAGTAGGGGAGTGGCTTAGCTAGAAGGAAGCTGCATTTAAAGACTGCCTTAGAAAGATTCTGCTAATATCTTGGCAGAAGACACCAGGAGAAAGGACTGCTGTGTGACTGGACTTCTCTGCTGGGACTATATTGCCCTCCTTCCCACCCAAAGCTAGTTCTATTTTTATAGGCACAGGATTTGACTGACAACAGGAACTTCCTGTTTGGGAGCAGGAAGTGAGTGATCACAGAACCACCAAAGACCCACCATCCTAGAAGGTCAGGAGTAGCTCTCCGGCCCCTCTAGCTGCTGGAGGTCTGCCTCTGAGCAAGTAAGTGGTCCACTGAGAAATATAGGATATTCTTGTCTCAGAACAGGACACTCAGGAGCTTAAAGGGCACACAGGCAGAAAGTAAGGAGAGAGAGAAAAAAACAGAGGAAAGAGTAAGGATTGAAACAGTTAAAGGGCCAGAAATAAGACATGATTGGAGTGGTGCAGTGCAGTGGCTGTGGAGCAGCAGTCTTCCGGGAGACGTTCTGGAGGATGCGGTGTTGTCCCATCTGCAGGCACCTCTCTGGGCTGAGGGGAGGTTGCTCATCTCCAGGCTGAGTTGACCAGGATTTGTGGGACCTCCTCTTCCATCCAGAGGCCACCAGTGCCACTGCCGTTGCCTCAGAGGTTGCCAAGAAAGAGGAGCGGTTGGACCACAGTGGGCTCAGGGAGGGTGAGGGTGGTGGAAACAGAGGTGCATCCCTCCAGTTGTACCTCTCCACAATTCCTATGCCATTCTGGAAAAGTGTGGTTCCTCTATGGAGGCACCCGCAGTGGAGACCAAGGAGGATGCTGGGAACCTCCACAAAGGAGACCCACAGGAGGGTGGCAGGGGACCCTGCAGGGAAGGAAACAACTCCTGGTGGGGACTCCATTGTTAGGAAGGTAGAACTGGGGAGGAAGGGAGAGGCAGGTAAGGTGCCTGCCTGGCGCCATGGCTTGAGGGACAGGGGCCAATCCTCAGGATTCCCAGGAGCAGCTGCACAGGAGGGAGCTGGATGTCATTCTCCACCTAGGAACAAATGACCTGGCTAAGAAAGGGATTAGAGAAGTGCAGGAAGAGTTTGGGGAATTGGGGAGGGCCTTAGTCAAGTATGACGCGGTAACCTTCTCGGAGGTGCTGCCCATCTATGGCATAGGAGAGGCTAGGTGTTCCACATCATGGGATTCAATCAGTGGTTGAAAAACTGGTGTGGAGCTCAGGGATTGGCTTCACTGGGGACTGGGGTCCACCTGGAGTGATGCAAGCCTATACTGGCATGATGGGCTGCATCTGTCCGGAGGAACCAGGATCCTAGGTGATAGGTTTAAATGCTTCATTGGCAAGCTTTTAAACTAGCCAGGGAGAGCACTGGAAAGGAGCAGGAAATCCTAGCCCCCAAATAATCACGGTAGTAAGTGCAGCAAACACCAACATAGAGGTGTCAATAGGGAGAAGGGTAGGGTAAATGGAGAAAGTGACAAAGGCAAGAAGGACAGGGATGGGGCAAGGGAGTAAGGCCATCAGGAAATGGAGGGTGATGAGTACCAATGCCAGTAGTCTGGGCAACAAGCTCCCTGAGCTGGTGGCCTTGATGGAAGAAGGATGCCTGGATATAGTAGCAGTCACAGAAACATGGTACACAGAGAACCATGACTGGATGTTATTAACATACCAGGGTACATAACCTCTAGGAGAGACAGGCAGGAGAAAGAGGGGATGAGTAGCTCTCTATGTAAAGGAAGGGATAAAAGCAACTGAACAAAAGAGTAAACAGGGAGGAGAGGAGGCACTGTGGGTCACCTTGAGACTGGAAAGGGCACCACAATCCGCACAGGGTTAGGTACAGACCCCCATGTCAGGGAGGGAATGGACAAGGATATGATAGAAGGCATTCTTAGAATGGCAGAGAAAGGGAGATACTATTGCTGGGAGACCTGAATATGCAGGATGTTAACTGGAGCATTTGCTGCAGCCACATCCAAGAGCAGGGCCATTCTGATGCCCTACAGGTGGCAGGCATTAGACAGCTAGTTTCAGAACCCACTCATGAGGGAGCAATCTTAGACCTCATACTCTCAAACGGGGCAATGAGAGGATCTCAGATCTAGAAGTGGGTTGCCATCTGAGGGACAAGTGACCACTCAAACAGTGTGGTTCACGTTAAACTCAGCTACAGAGTCAAGCCATACAAAAGTGAGGGTACTGGACTTTAGGAGAGCTGACTTTGGCAAGATGGGAGAGTGCCTCAGAAAAGCACTAGCAAACAGGCTAGAAGGAGATGTGGAGCAACAATGGGGACTCATCAAAACTGCCATCACAGAGGCAACAAGCCTTTGTGTGAAGCAAATAAACAAATCAAATGAAAGAAAAAGCCACTATGGTTCTCAAAAGAGGTGGCTGTGAAAGTCAGGAAGAAAAAGATAGCATTCTGGAAGTATAAGGAAACACAGAAGAAGCAGGACAGAGAGCTGTACCAGTTAAGGCAGAAGGAAGCAGGGAGGGAAGTCAGAATAGCAAAGGCCCAAACTGAGGAAAAGATAGCCAACTCAGTTAAGAAGGGGATAAAACCTTTATAGGTACATCAGCGAGGTAGAAAGACAAAGGGAGGGATAGTGAGGCTGAATAGAATGAATGGTGGGTGGGCAGAGAGGACAGTGAAAAGCAGGGATACTGAATGAATATTTCTGCTCAATATTCACAAAGAGGAGGGGAAGTGCCTAATCCAATTAACAGAAGCACTCTTGATAGGGGGTTGATCCCAGTCCTTTCACAAAAGAAAGGGTTCTGCAAGAACTCGTAAAACTGAAGGTGGACAAAGCAATGGGTCCTGATGGAATTCACCCCAGAATTCTAAAAGAATTAAGGAGGAACTAGTGAAACCACTGGCTACTCTTTTAATAAATCATGGGAGGATGGTGTGGTACCTGAGGACTGGAGGAAGGCGGATGTGATTCCCCTTCACAAAAGTGGGACCAAGACAGAGGCAGGAAACTACAGACCTGTCAGTCTGACCTCTGTGGTAGGGAAAGTGATGGAGTCACTTCTGAAGGAAAGAATAGTTGAGTACCTAGAGGCCAGTGGAGCACAGGACCCAAGGCAGCATGGATTCACAGCGGAAGGTCATGTCAGATGAATCTAATAGATTTCTTTGACTGGGTGACCAAAGTAGTAGACCAGGGAGGGGCTGTGGACATGGCCTACCTAGACTTTATCAAGGCATTTGACACAGTCCCACACAAAAGATTAATAGTCAAATTAACCAGCCTGGGAGTGGGTCCCAGGGTGGTAGCCTGGGTAAAACATTTGCTGCACAACAGAACACAGAAGGTAATTGTAAATGGAGTCCAGTCTGAAGAAAGAGAGGTTACTAGTGGGTACCGCGGAGGTTCAGTATTGGGTCCAGTCCTTTTAATGTCTTCATCAGTGACATTGCAGAGGGACTGGAAGGAAAGTATGCCTTTTGCAGATGACACAAAGATCTGCAACAGGGTTGATACACAAGGAGGCATGGAAAGGATGAAAAGGGACTTGGCAAGGTTGGAGGAATGGTCAGAAGTATGGCAGCTAGGATTCAATGCAAAGAAGTGCAAAATAATGCACTGGGAAACAAGAACCCAGGGAAGAATACACAATGGGAGGTAGTAACAACAACAAAAAGGAAAGGGACCTGGGGTAATCATATCAGATGACCTTAAGGTTAGCAAGCAATGTGAGAAGGCAGTAGGGAGGGCTGGGTGTATACTGGGATATATAGGAGAGGCATCAGCAGCAGAAAACAGGAAGTTGTTATCCCTCTGTACAGACAGTTGGTGAGACCCCATCTGAGTACTGTGTCCAGTTCTAGAGACCCCATCTCCACAAGGACATAGACAGGATAGAGGTAGTCCAGAGGAGAGCAACTAAAATGGTGCAGGGTCTGCAAGAGAAGCCGTATGAGGAGACTAAAGGAGCTTAATATGTATATCCTTGAGGAAAGAAGGGAGAGGGGACATGATAGAAACTTTAAGTACCTCAGTGGAATCAACAAAGTCCAAGAGGTAGCATCTTTCAGAAAAGAGACTTGCAAGAACAAGGGGACACAATTTAAAGATAGAGAGGAGCGGTTCAGGGGCAATGTGAGGAGTATTATTTCACAGAGAGGGTAGTGGATGCATGGAACAGTCTTCCTGAGGAGGTTGTGGGGTCTAAAACTGTGGGAGAATTCAAGAATGCATGGGACAGACATAAGGCAATTCTTGTGGGGGTAGGAAGAAATAGGCTGTTGGTTAACTAAGGATCTATGGCCTATCCTGTAGGTAGGAAATGGGCAGACTAGATGGGCCAAGCGGTCCTTATCTGCCATCAAAGTCTATGTTTCTATGTTTCTACCCCTAAAATATTTGGTAGACTATCTTAAGGGTGACAACAATTTGTCTGTATTAAGGATTTTGAATCTAAGCCAGCAAAGATCATATAAGGTGATTTACAAGGTTGGGCCTCCCACTTATTAATATGTATATAACCAATCTATATTTTCATAATTTCATGATTGTCACTTTTACAAGGATAACACAATTGTATACACCTTAGGAGGTACTGTTGTGTAGATCATGTCATATCACACCTGTGCTGCACTCTCTGAACTGGCTGCCGATTAGGTGGCTAATCACCTTCAGGGTCGGTTTGTTGACCTATAAGGCCCTGCACGGTCAGGGGCCAGTTACCTAAAAGACCTCCTGTGTTGCCACCACTCTGTTCTTCTCTTCAATCCAATGATGAGGGTGTTTTGGAGAGTCCCAGTGTCCACCTGAAGACATCTAGTACCCGTGCCTTCTCATTTAGTGTACCTACCCTGTGGAACTCCCTCCTCATCAGGTTAGAGAAAGTCAATCAATAGAGGTTTTTAAGAAAGAAAAACTTTCCTGTTTAGTCAGGCTTTCCTATCTGATTATTAGCTGACCGTTATTACTTTAATGATGTTTATTATATATGATTTTATTGTTTTTAAATTTGTATGTAAAGCACCTTGATTCACAATTGACTATAGTGCCTATAGCAAATAAAGTATGATTGATTGATTGAGATTGAAAAGGAACTTAAAAATCTTTTGTAATCCCCACCCTTGTCTAACTAGCAGGGCTGCTCCTCTCACCACATAGCGTCTGGGGCAAAAGAGAGGATGGGGTTTACATAAAAAGTACACACACTTTTATTTCTAAGCCTGCTATCACTGACAGGCAACTACCTGGCACACATGGCGATCAACCCAGGTCCCTGGGAGAAAATGTTTTGCTCACAATTGCGCTAGGTTTGCACTTCTGGACAGAGGCACCCAAGTAAATCCAGACACAGTGGAAGCAATAACAATACTGTCCAAACCAGGTTAGGATTCTAGAGTGTGGCATTTATTCACATACACAGAGAATAATCACAAAGCGAAGGTGGACACAGGGCTACTAATACTGGTAATGCAGATTCTCCAGAGTACAGAAATTCCTGAACTTCCCATTTAACATTGGCATACTGAACATACACAGTGAACTCTCAGGTTCTGAAAATGGAGATTGCACACATGGCCAGTTACTGGTACATTTTCTCTTGACTAGGCACACACGGCCATACTAGAACACTTTCCCATATTTCATGAGGAATACTAGCAGCACACCGACCGCAAAGAGTACATATAGGCTCAAAATCTTCCAGCACCCACTACACTAAGGTGAACTGAAAACAGAGAATCCAAAACCCACTCTGGGTAACTATTTCCATCAGGCACTGGCCAAATGCACTGACTGAAAATTAAACTGGTGCCCAAACTGAACCCGGAAAGGTAAACTGTTACTCGAGATGGGGGTCTCCACCTTTGCTTTCAAGTGTATACTCGGCCATTCATCTGGTTAATAACACCTCACAGAAGACTTGAAGATGCTATCTTGAAATGTTTTTCACACTTATCATACTACAAGACTAAAAGTTCTGTACTTGGAAAGTCTCTACCTAGGCATAATGTAGGAAGACACTTTTAAAAAAAAAACAGAAACAGTCTAGGTGACAGGGTCCTTTTGACAGAGAAAATTCACCAAGGAATGCATGTGCCCCTCCTGGGCTGACACAAAGGTAGTACTCACAGTTCTAGAAGTTGTCACAGGCAGCTTCACTAGACAGACTGGGTGAGGGATTGCCCCTGAACCCTGAAGATCATCCCCATCCCCGGGATAGGGCAAGAGAAAACCCACTTGGCAAGGTTTCCACCACTTCAATTTTGTCTTGTATGTTCTTCTTCTAGGGTGAGAACAAACTACCCAAAACACAGTGGTAGCTCTCTGTCAGAGCTAAAATGAGGAGCTGCCTAGCAGCTACAGCCGCCTCCTCCTAGAACTCTGCTCTACAGGCTGACTCACTGTAACTCAACATTCTAAAGCTATTTCCCTCAGCTGCTAGCTCAAGTGTGGCTTATACTGCTGCGACTGTTCCAAGATTACATCACCCTCTAGCTCAGCTGAGACTGACACTAGAGCTTGACAGTGTGAAATCCATTTAACTGCCATTTCACTAGCTGTCTTTCCCTTGCCTGCCACTGGTTCTACTGGGACTCTAGTAACCCCTGGGAACAAGGGGTTACATATGGTTATGTGCAGTCTTTTTTTCAAAATATTCAAACTTATCTTAAATGCCCTAAAATTTCAAACTATTTTATTTTGTGGTAGATCTAGACAAACCTTGCCAAAGAAACATTGGAAATAGTGTCAAATGATAATCTGGTTCTACAGCAAGTTTAAAACTATAAATATCTGGGGATTTGGCTAGATGAAAAATGTAAATGGGACACTTGCAGAGTTCCAAGTATCCTGAAAGGGTCCTTCTGGGACTACCCCTCCCCCCACTCACCCTACCTCTTCACATTTACACTTGTTTACTTACTTTTGCCCAATTTCCATATTGTTTGCCCACACACGTTGAGATCCACATATCCTCTAGCACTTGTTTTACCTTTACTCTTCCCTGAATGATTTTTAATTATTGTATCTCTCTGCTCTGCTCTGTCTTACTTTTCTTATTAGATCTACTCCTTCTTCCATTAATTATTTTTCAATGTCTGTCCATACCTGTGTTGTCCCTTACTCCACCTCCCCATGCACTTATTATTGTTCTCTCAATGTACCTTATTGTACAGTACACTGTATGTAACACGGTCTTATGCAAATGTATGTTAATGTTGACTTATGCAACTTGTATGTATTACTGTTCCATTCTCACTGTACTCCTCTCCCCAGGTCACACCAGAGACGAGCAACTGTTGCTCAGTGTGCCTTCCTAGTGAAACATTTCAATAAAAGTTAGTTGTATACTTAGAACATAAATTAATCATGCTACACATGATCAGAAGTGTTTAGCTACAGAAGCACATAGATGCAAAGAGTACACTATGATCATTCTGATTTTGGATTATGGTGACCTGTTGTATTTGGGGGGTCTGGAAGGAGCTAGCAAAACTAGATCTAATTTACAATAGGTTTCCTGCTTCATCCTTGATACCCTGCAGAACTCACCATTGTTGATTGTGTTCTGAAATGAGGTGAATGAGGCTAGATAAATGAAGACACTTTCACATGCTTGGCTCCTTCACTATATGTTCAACTGTTACAAAGCAAGGGTCCCAGAATATATTTTGAACAACCCTGAAATCATACAAATTAGGGACAGATTAAGAGCAGCAGCAGAACTAGAATACATTTGCCAGCATGGATGCTGAATATTGGATGGACTTCCTTTTTCACCAAGGACCTATGATTTTTAATTTGGTCCCTCAGTATTTGAGACAAAATAGAGACCTGATTGGTTTCACAAAAATTAAACACTGAGCTATGGATCAAACATCTACAGCATTACATTGCTGTCCAAACCATAAGCTATGTTAACGTTTCATTAGATTAATTATACACAGCTGACTCCTTTCCTGAATGTTGTCCCTTGCTTATAGCAAAATAACGGAGCAGATAAAATAGTCAGTTCTTTAGTTGCCAATGTATATTTCTCATCACTTCCACTGTCCACTGTCCACTTCCATTATCATCATTTTATTATTATTATTGTAATCATAGTGCATTTTGATTTAAATCATAGTTTTATTGCTGCATTTCTTATGGTGATCTTAAGCACTGTATTACTGTATGACTGTTTATTATCTAGTAATTTAATGGCTTTATATGTAGGGTCGTGATTTATGTGTCTGGAGTCAAATTATTTGTAAATGTTACATATTTGCCTTTCATATATATGAAACCAAAAGTTTTAAGGATCGTTTGTTCATATAACTATAAATTAAAATGTATTCTACTGTTACTTATACTGTATTGGGGCATGTTGGTATTTGGTCTGCCACAGGACCCTTACATTTTCAATATTCTGCTTTCTCATCTGGTGCTTCTGCAACAGTTGTCTGCTATTGCGAATGATCCGAGTCGAATGCATAAAATAATAAACAGAATTAGTTTTATTCAGTAACTTATGCAGGGACATCTCATCCGCAGGAGGTACAGACTTAGACTGACTGAAGAACAGGAAATTGAGTTTCCAAAGCCCCTGCTGGAAAATAATTAGCAAGAGATGTGTAATAGCATTTGCTGAAACATTCTGTTCTTAGATTAAAGGGGCAGCAGAAATTCTTGAGCCCCATGCTTAACCTTGTACTCTACATCACCCAGGACTGTAAATGTGAGTACCACTCGAACAAGAAAAAGCATTACTATGGTACTGAACACAATAAAAAAAAACTGAATAACTGTAATTATAAATGTAAATATGTCAGTAACATTAGTAAAAAACACGTCAACAAGGTTGAGCAATGATTTAGCAATAATCAACAATATTGTATAAACATTTAGATTGATGAATGATTTTGAGATTCATTTACACACCTACTCCACTGCAGGGGAGGAGAAAGAATCTGAACTACATTGGTGGCCAGTCAGTGTAGTGTCAGGGAGGGGACATCATAGCACCTGAGGCTTGGCCATGCCACAAGTGCTAAAGTGCGGGGAAAGGGAAGAGAGGAAGGGAGCAGCAAGATGCACTTTAAATATGTACCAATATTGCAAACCAACAAGACCTGGGGAAAATGGTTATTGCAAACAGTAAAAGCATAATGCGAGAATAAATGAACACACAGTTCTGTAAGGCAGACAATAATGAATGATCACACAGAGTTCAAGACATAACCACTGAGTGCAGATTTAAAGTTCACTCTTTTTGTGACTTTTGAGGTCAGTTAGAATGGACTTGTGTTTGGCTTGGACCAGTTCCTGACAGGACAGGGTCAGGCCAGAAAAGGGACCAAAGAGTTCTGTGAGCTGTCATAACCACTCTATTTTACCCAATAAGTCCAGGATCTGTTGGCATATATTTTGCAATATCTTCTCAATCTGATATACAGGAGAGTTCTGAGAAGAAGATGCAAGATGCCTCAGCAAATGATTAAGAGGTTCCCAGTAGTCCATCAGGCTGAGTTGGCATAACAGGATCCGACTGATTGTCATGGGGTAGTGGAGGAACTAGTCTCAAATTGTCTGCAGGAAGCTGAGTTTCGAAAGTATAGCAGGTTCAAGTGCAGCTTCATTACTTGGGGACTGGGATCATCTGGGGTATCATTCAGGTACCCATGTTTCAGTCTGCTGATTTGGATTTTATTGTGTACCAGCTTTCCATGGGACTTGCGGCATAAGCGAACATGAACAGGAGGAAGCTTTTCCACAATATAGAAGGACCAGTCCAAAGGCGAAGCATTTTTTGGTGGTGCCCTAGGACAGGTCAGTACAAATATACAATGTTCCCAACAGAAAATGAAGGTTCATGCGACTTGGCTGCTGACATTTTCTGCATTGCAGATTTTCTCTGGCCCACATGGTGATTGCAACACGTCTGGCAAGTTCAAGCTGTTCCAACACTGGAATGATGAAGGATGAAGCTGACTTTGGAACCTCTAGCAGTGAGAGATCCTTGTCCAGAGGTGTTCTTGGGTGACGTCCATGGACTAGTAAAATGGTGTGTACTCTGTACTGTCAACACAAGGGCTGGCGTTGTAAGCAAATTGAATGAAGGGGCAAATGATCCCAAGTGTTGTGAGTCTCATCCAGGTACTTGGAGAGTGTATTAAGAATAGTAGACATCATTCTTTCACTTTGTCCATTGCATTGTGGATGCTAACTGGTTGTGTGAGTCTTTTGATATTGAGAAGCTGGCATGCTTCTCGCACAAAAGTCAAAAGGTAGTTAGTGCTTCTGTCCGAATGCAGGTATGCTGGGGTAATGTGATGACAAATTATTGTGTTGAGGAAGGCACTTGCCACTGTGGCAGCTTTAATGTCTTTTAGGGGATTAGTTCCAAATACTTTGTAAGGTAGTCCACAAAACAAGAATGTACTTGTTACCAGAGTCAGGGCACATACACAGGGGACAAGAATGTCTGTGCTGACTCTTTGAATGGGTCTGTGGCTACAGACATTGGAATGATGTGTGCCTGTGCCTTTGCTGGTTTGGCAGAAGGCTTTCTTTGGGAGCAGGGCTGGCAGGATTTGACAAACTGGACAATGTCCTTGTTCATGTGGGCCAGAAGAAGTGAAGCCTTGTCTTTTTAAGAGTTCTGAGGATTCCCATATGACCTCCAGCAAGTGGAGAGGTATGATTGGATTGAGGAACGTCGGTTATTAGAGAGGCTGGCACAACTAGTTGTACATGAGTTCTATCTGCTGTTGGCCCTTGCCTTCCTTGGTCCAAATGTGAAAAGCACACTGTCATTGAGGAAGTCTTGTGACATGAAGAATAGGATATCCTGGTGGCATTTCTTGTGTTGAGGTAAAGTTCCAGTCTCTAGATATGTGATTACATCTGTAAATTGAGGATCAGTTCTTTGTTGCAGTTTAATCGCCACCAGGAAGATATCAGTAATAGAGGTTGCAAGAAGCTCTTTGGCTGATTGCAATAAGTGAGGATTGGTACTTTCTCTGTAGAAGCAGTTGGTAGCAGCAAAGCAACTTGAGGTGTTGTAGGAGTGTCCACAGGAGCTCATCTGTGGAGTGGAAAGGAAGAGCTTGTAGGCAGGCTTCTTCATCTGGTGCGGCTGATGCGGAGGGGATACCGTATCTGGCTCACAGCATCAGCTTTAGAGTGAACTCGACCTGGTCGGTATTGTATCTCACAATTGTAGCATTGCAGAATGGCAATCCATCTGGCAAACTTATCTACTGGCTCCTTCATTTCAAACAACCATCTGAGAGCAGAGTGATCACAATAGCTGTGAAGGAGGAATAGCGAAGGTAACAGTCAAACGTCTTTACAGCAAAGACCATGGCTAGGCACTCTTTTCTGTGATGCCATAGTTTTGCTTAGCTAATGAAAGAGAGTGCCCGGCATAGGAAACAACTCATTCTGTTCCATCTTGGATTTGACACAGCACAGCACAGTGCCCGGCTGTATGATGCCAGTTGACAACACTTTCATCAACCACGGCATCACAGCGAAAGGATTTATATCAACCACAAGTTGCAGTTGACATAAATCCCAACTGTCTTCGGTCAATTTTTATCAGAGGGCTTTGCCCCAAACCTCCATGCAGGGGTTCTGCCCCCACACCTCCGTACTATAGATTATCAACTCCAAGTCGGAGTTGATTTAGGGATGGGGTGCAGGACCGGAGACAGTGTGCCCCTGTGTCAGGTGCACCAACACAGTGACCAGTCGGCGAACTGTCAATTTTGTTGACAGGGATGTAGGTTGCTGTGTTGGTGTCACTGATTGTGGCACATACCCAGCGCCACTGCAAAGGAACTAGTTTCTGTGTAGAGCTTGAATGGTTGATCGAACCTTGGGTAGGCCAGTATTATGGAAGAAATACAATTTTATTTTACTTGCATTCAGAAGTCCATATGTAGTCACATCCCTTTTGGTGAGAGTGTACAGTGGAGCTGCAGTCTTGGCATAGTTGCAAATTAATTTTCTGTAGTAGCCAGACAAGCCCAGGAACGCTCTAAGGTCTTTGAGATTTGTAGGTTCTGGATAGTCTTTTACTGCAGAAAGCTTATCTGGGTCTGGTGAGATGCCTTGAGAACTGACCACATGTCCCAGGTAATGGATTTGATGCTGTGAAAACAACACTTCTTTCAGTAAAGTTTGAAGCTGGCTTGCCTGAGACGTTTGAACATCTCCTGAGATGCTAGAGGTGCTGTTGGAAAGTTCTGCTGAAAACGATAACATCATTGAGGTAAACTAGGCAAGATTTCCAAGACAGCCCACATAATACAGCTTCTATGATGCACTGAAATGTGACTGGACTATTTCAAAGTCCCATAGACATACGCTTAAACTGAAAAAGTCCCAAGTGGCAGCACCAGGCTGTGTATGGGCGTGAAGCTGGATCAATAGTAACTTGATAGAATCCACTCTGAAGGGCTAAAGTGGTGAAGTAAGCAGGGCTGGCCACACCAAAGGCTCTCTAAGGCATCCTCTGTGGTAGGTAAAGGATGTGAGTCCTGCACCGTGTGGGCATTGACCTTCTGTATTCCACCACAAACTGATACCCTTTGTCTTTCTTTACCACCAGCAAGCAAGGTACACACCAGGGACTTGTAGATTCCTCAATAATATCCTGTTCAAGCATGTCCTTGATTAAGTCCTCCAGGACTTGTTTTTGTTTGTGTCCCACTTTGTAGGCTCACTGATGAATTGGCTTTTGGTTGGGCTGCACCTCAATGGTGTGTTACAGGATATTGCAGCATCTGAGTTTATCAGGGCCAACAAAGACATTTGGTTAGTTCTCCAGGAATTCCAGAGTTGCTGTTTCTCTGTTGGACATGCTGGAAGTTTTGAGGCAGACAGCCACTGGCTGAGGGATATCCTTTTGAAGCTGGAGTGGTTGTGATGGTATTGGCAGGACAGATGTTAGTGGAACCAGGCTGAGGCTTGTGCAGAAGCTGAAGCTGGTCCCCTGAAGACAGACAGACAAACAAACTTTCCAAGCTGGTACCCTTTGAGATGACCACTGGCTCGTCTGTGAAGTTACAGCATGTTTGGAATACTCGTCACCATGCACAGCAGACAAGGTGTACCCTGGAAGGAGACCTGAGGAGTGCAGAGCTGAGGATCCTGTGACAATGCCAACAATATCTTGTGGGAGTGGTTCACCTCAAATCTTGGCAATCAAAACCATCTCTGATTTAGGAGGTACAGTGACTGAGTCTATTGCTGTGAGCTGCCTCCGGGGATCTAGTGGAAGTTTGTTTGAGGAAACATTTAGGATGGCTTTGTGTGCTTTGAGAAAGTCCAGGCCAAGAATCACATCTTGTTCTAGTTCAGGCACTAGGCAGAATTTAACAGTAGCTTGCTGTGAGCAGTGGAGCTTAAGATGGACCTACGCCAGTGATAGGTACTGTAGCCATGCTTGCTGTGATAAGGTACTTTAGGTCAGCTGAAGCAACAATAGGTATGTGACGAATAGCTGGATTGTCTAGTATACTGCTGTGGATAACTGAGATTTCTGCTCCACAGTCGGCCAAGGCATACGTGGACCAATTCCCAATGGTGACAGAGATGTAGTTTGCAAGGAGGTGACCTGATGACAGGTTCCTTTGCTCCTTTAGGCGAGATTGTGCCTGACTTAGCAGCTGAAGGGTGCAGTTTGTTTGAGTTATTAGAGTCAGTGGGGAGGTCAATTACTTTATTTTCCTGCCCAACAAAAGCCCCAAGTTTGTTGGGCAGTGCTCGTGTCCCTGATCCTGGGAGTAGTCGCGACTCTTGGGTTGATTGCTCTGTGGTGGGTGCCTTTGGCTTTCTTGATTTCCGTGAAAATTTTTAAGTTTGTGGCAGACAGCAGCAGTGTGACCCTGAATCCACACCACTGACAGGTCACTGGTTCCCGTGAAGGTGGGGGTGGCTCAGGTGGCTGTGGAGGTGGCTGCAAAATGTTAACAGGAGTTGCTGGAGAAGCCGCAGTACTGGAATGTAAGCAGTTGACAGTTGAGATAAGCTTCTCAATCATTACTTGTTGCTGTTGGCCACAAGTTGCAAGGGCAGCCAATTGTGAGGACTGTGGCCCTGAACACTGGCAGGCTGGAACATTGAGAAAGACTCTGGCTTAGCCGTGTAGCTTGGATTGTGTCGATCCAGGTGGTCGGTTTCTGCTGGGTAACATAGGTACGAAAATGTGGAGACAGTCCCTGGGCAAAGGCTGTGATTTGCTCCTTCTCTTATTTTTGCAGATGTTTACACCATGATTCAATGTCCACTATAAATGTTTCCAATGATTCAGAGGGTTGCATAGTGTGCTCCCACAGTCACTGTTCCAACAACCAGGGTGGTGTGCTTGTAGGACATGGTCCTTGAAGGCAGTATACAGAGTGGCTGTGTCCCTTACATAGAAACATAGAAATTCGGCAGATAAGGACCGCTAGGTCCATCCAGTCTGCCCATAGGCCCTATATTGTATGTGGCCACTGACCCTATGTGATCAATGGCTTGTCATCACTCCCTCCCTCTCAAGCTTCCCTTATGCCTGTCCCAAGCATGCTTAAACCCTCCACTGTGCTTGCCCCACTACCTCCTGTGGCAGACTATTCCATGTGTTGACTACCCTTTCTGTGTAGAAAACGTCCCACCTTACCTCTTAATTGGACCCCTTCCAATTTCATATTGTGCACCCTTCTAGTACTTTTCTACATTGGAAAAGCTCCCCACCTGCGCCTTGTTTATCCCCTTGAGATACTTGAAAGTTTCAATCATGTCCCCCACTGTCTCCTCTCCTCCAGTGAGTACATATTGAGGTCCCTTAGTCTCTCCTCATATGTTTTGTGGTGTAAGCCCTGCACCATCTTTGTTGCCCTCTCTGGATAGTCTCTACCTTATATATGTCCTTGCACAGATGTGGTCTCTAGAACTGCATGCAGTACTCCAGGTGAGGAGCCTTACCTATGTTTTATACAATGGCATCACCACCTCCACCCTCCTGCTGGTGATACCCCTGCCTATGCACCCAGCATGCCACAGGCCCTCCCTGCCACCTTACGAACATACAAAATTTGCCAGCAGATAAGGGTCTGGCAGTCTATCAAGTCTGCTCAAATGTGCAGCTAGCACCCTATTCTGCATCTGCCCCTCCCTACCTTCCACCCTTCCCTTACATTGACCCTCCCCTTGTCCTGTCCCATCCCCTTTGAAGCAGTCCACTGTTCTACTGGATACCACTTCTGCAGGTAACGTGTTCCACCCAGCTTCTACCCTCTCTATAAAAAGTGTCTCCTCATCTCCTCCTGAACCTTCCTCCTCCAGTCTCATATCATGGCCCTGGTGTCCCTCCCTCCCTTACTTTGAACAGCCCCTCTGTACCGATCTTGTTTTTCCTTTCATGTACTTAAAGGTTTCAATCATGTACCCCCATCCCTCCTCTCCTCCAGTGAGTACATGTTCAATTCCCTCAGCCTCCTCTCGTATGATAAGTCCCCCAGCCCCTTGATCATCTTTGTCACCCTGCACTGCACCCCTCCAGTAACTTAATGTCCTCTTCAGATACGTGGTGCCAGTACTGCACGCAGTACTTCAGGTGCAGTCTAACCAATGACCCATACAGTGGCAGAATCACCTCCTCCCTCCTCAAGAATATACCCCTTGCAATGCAACCCAGCATTTTGTTGGCCTTTGCAGCTGCCTTTCTACATTGTGCCGAGTTGTTCATTGACCCTGTAATGAGCACCCCCAGATCCTTCTCCTCCTCTGTCCGGGCTAGCTACACTCCCCCTAGCTGGTAACTCCTCCTTGGGTTCTTCATCCCAAAATGCAGCACCTTGCACTTTTGGCATTAAACCCCAGTTGCCAGGTGTCTGCAACCCTGCCATCCCCTAGGTCATCCACCACCGCTCCTACCTTGGTATCATCAGCAAACAGACTGATCTTGCTCTTGATGTCCAATGATATGTCTACAATGAATATCCCAAGCAACACTGGTCCCAACACTGAGCCCTGTGGAACATCATTCGTCACTACCCTGGGTGTGAGCACTCCCCACCCACCACCACCCTCTGTTGCTTTCCCTGAAGCCAGTTCCTCACCCATCTCATTAGCTTTGAAGCTACCCCTGTGCCTTCTAACTTACTTCCCAGCCTTCCATGTGGCACAGTCGCATGCCTTACTGAAGTCCAGATACAGGACATCCACTGCATGGCCCTGTCCAGTTGACTAGTTATCCGGTCCTAGAACTCCACCAGGTTGGTTTGGCAGGATCTGCCATGCATGAAGCCATGCTGTCTGCTGTCCTGTAGTCCTTTGGCCTCTAGGAGGGCCACCAGCCTCTCCTTCAGGATAGTCTCCATTAGTTTACCCACGATGGATGTGAGGCTCTGCGGTCTGTAGTTCCCCAGTTCATCCTTGGGGCCACTCTTGTGGAGGGGCACCACATGAGCCATCCTCCAGTCCTGAGGTACACACCCTGAATGTAGTGAGGCATTAAATAGGTCTGCCAAAGGTCCCAAGGACCTCTGCCAGTTCCTTCAGTACCCTGGGGTGGATGCCATCTGGGCCTGGTGCCTTGTCCACCCTCAGTGCCTTCAAACCCTCCCGAACTCTGGCCTCCATGATTTCCCATCTGTCACCCCTCCCCTTGGGTGTCACCCCTCTTCTCCTTAGTAAATACCAAGCAAAGTAATCATTTAGTGCTTCTGCCTCATCGCACCTGCTTCCAACCACCCTCCTTCCTAAACCTTACTATGTGGTCCTTACAGCTCCTTTTCTCCCTGACGTACCTAAAGAAAACCTTCTCCCCTTCTTAATGCCTTGTGCCAGCCTGAGCTCCGTAGATGCCTTGGCTCCCTTACTGCCAAGTCACCTCCTTCGATTCCATCAAGTACTCCTCCCTGTCCTCCCCCTCCCTGTTTTCTTGTACCTTCTAAAGGCAGCTCTTTTCCTCCTTACCTTTTCCATGACCTCCTTGCTCAACCAGCTTGGTTTCTTAGCCTAGCCTTCTTGCTCTGGGCCTTGCAGCAGGTTTTGGTTGCCTCCACTATCCCCAGCTTTATGAGCTCCCACCTCTGGTTAGTCTCCATACTAGGTTGAATTCTGGCCAGGTACCTTTTACCACTTCCCCATCCTCCCAAAGTCAGTCCTCCTGAAGTCCAGCACTCTTGTGCTAGATTCCACTCCTTCCTTGCCCATATCCAATGTGAGCCATACTGAGTGGTGGTCACTCCCTGACAGCGGTTCTTCTCCGTAACTTCTCTCACAAAGTCCCCATTTGCAGCACAAGGTCAAGGGTATTCCCTAACCTGGTTGGTTCACTGACCATTTGCAGCAGGAAGCTGTCCTGGAAGGCATTCAGCAGTACCTGCTCCTTCTGTTCCTAGTTGTTGGGGTTCTCCAGTCCACTCCTGGCATGTTGAAGTCCCCACAATCACCACACTACCCTTCTCACAGGTCCTCCTGATCTGTCCTGCTAGTTCCCTGTCTAACTCCTCCATCTAAGATGGCGGCCTGTACACCACTCCCATTCTGAGAATCCTATTCTTGGAATCCTGGATTTGCATCCAAAGTGACTCTGTACTACCCTCCTCCCTTCCTCTCTTACACACTTCAGTCCTTCCTTCACATATATTGCCACCCTCTCCTTTCCCAATCACTCTATCCTCAGAAATAACCTGTACCCTGGTACAGACAGGTCCCAGTCATTGTATTGGATGACCCATGTTTCTGTGATGGCTGCAATGTCCACCTCTCCCTCTGCCATGAGCACCTGTAACTCTGCAGTTTTCCTCCCAAGGCTCCTAGCATTAAGGGTAACCACCTTCCACCCTTCCCCCATCCTGCCCTCCTTTTCTAGCGTCATCAATAGTACTTGCCATTTGTCCTTTGTCACTGTTATGGGGGTAAGCTCATATGGTTTCCCAACCTGTGATCTCTGCATGTCTCTTGCCCACTTGCCACCCCATGCTCCTAGTTTAAATTCCAGCTCCTCTATGTACTCCTCCATCCCCTGTTTCAACACTTTCTTCCTCCTCACTTAAGTGTAGTCTATCCTTGGCATAGAGACTACTGTCCTCCCAGGTTCCTCCCCCCCCCAACAGCCCATACCCTTTAGCATAACACCAGGTTCTTAGCCATCCATTAAATTCCTCTATTCTCAGCTTTCTTGTTGTGCTTGCCTTGGGCACTGGAAGTATCTCTGAAAAGTTACTGATCTTTCTGCCCCTCACATAATTGTCCTAGTTCCTCAAACCTCCTCTGGACTATATCTACTGTCATGTCAGCCAGGTCATTCATCCCAAGATGTATAATTAAATGAGGCTTGTCCCTACCCTTCTAGCATATTTCAGAACAGATTGTCCACACCTTTTCCCCTGTCATTCCTGGCATGGCCTCCACCCAAATGAGACTATGCCACTCCCCTTGCTACCCACCTGACTCCTCTCAGTATTGAGGTCCCCAACACTAAGATTCTACCTCTCTTACTCCCTGCTTGCTTCCATTCATCTCCATCTCTCATTTCCGGCTCCTTTTCTTCCTCCTGCACATTATTTCCCACTTTTGCCACTGCTGCAATTCTCCCAGCAGAACTTCCCCACACTGGTTTGGTCCAGGCATTTATCAATTACTCCTCCAATTGCATCATTTCCTCATCCTTCTTCCCCTCTAGCAGTGCAAAACTATTTTCTGAAGACCCTTCACAAATGCCCATTCCTCTCTCTCTTCATAGTGACCTGTTCTCTCCTTTCCACTCCATGACTTTAGCCACTTTTTCTCCTCCCTCATGAGTCCCTATCTCCTCCTTCTATTTGTCTTTTGTCTCCTGACCTGGTTTGGTTCTATGTGATATGGGTGACTGAATCACAGTGACTGGTCATAAGGGACACAACCACAAGGCGACTGAAAAAGAGCAGTATGTTGTTTAATGGGGCTTTGCCCCACACACCCTAGGTAGAGCTTTGTCCCCACCCCCCTTAATTATGATTCCTACTCTGGGGTGCAACTTGGGAAAGAGGTGGAATCCAAGGTCGCCACATTGTGGACCCCATTGCAGGAGCCCTTATGACCAGTCGCCAATATTCAGTCGCCCAAATCATAGGCTACCCCTGTTTTCCCTGGCAATCGCTCTTCATGGCCTGGGCCCCTTTGTCTCTGCTTCCTTCTTCTGACCCTTTCTCACCAATTGGCTCAAATTGCCCCCATCTCCCCTCCTCCCTCCCTCGAGTATTGGCTAAACCCACCCCCAGTCTGCCTTGTCTGTCTTAGATCCTCCTGCAGACCCTCAATCTCCTTTCTAAGTTTCTCTATGTGGTTGCACACTAAACATCCCCCCACACTCCAGGCAATTTTTAGAAAGATTGGTGCACATAGTTGTTGCAACCTACCACCCTACCCATTGCTGTCATTGCCCACCAGCGACCCCTCACCCTTTCAGATGAAGGATACCAAACACTCCCCAAGTCTCCCTCTACCCTCTATCAGTGCAAAACATTATTTTCTTAATTTCTTACCCCTTTGTTGTACACGTTTAGATAGATTGAGCAACTGCTTTTACTTTCCTGTCCTTCCTATCCACACCAAAAAGAGATTTTATGTAACTATTGCACAACCTTCTTCAAACTCCTACTCCTCATTTCCACAATGCAAATAGCAATGCAAAGAAGTAACAATGAAAGCTCCTTGATTTGCAGTTACTTCCCTTCCACTGAGATAGCAGTCACTTCTTCAGTCACTGCTGTTCCTTTCCTGGATATCTGCTTCTGCTATGACAGGTGCATGTCCTTGCGCATTTGAGGAAGTGATATCAGAACCCCCTGGTATAAAGGAAATCACAGACCTGGGGAGTGGTGGGTGAGGGGCTGGGAGGGTGGGACCAGCCCAAGTCTTCCAGAAACAATCAGATCAGGTAGCTGAGGCCCTGGTCAGACCATTAGCACCCTTCCCCACTATGCACTAAACTTTGCAGCTAGTGAAGCCAGCAAAATGAATCACAATTCTACTCAAAGCCCCCAAAATAGGTTTGCTGCCAAAAGAAAAGGTCTCCAATTCACACAGCTTCACCAGCAACACATCAAAATAGGCTTGAATTTAGAAGATATAGGTCTCAATTCAAAGAAACTGCCCTCAATTAAATCACACCAAATAGGTTTTAAATCAGAAGAAATAGGCCTCCACAAATGCTACACAGTGAAACATCAAAATATGAACCCACTTATAGCCACCAAAACAGGTTTCAAAATTCCAACAGCCTCAAAGCAACACCCTGCTAGCCCCTTAGAAGTAATAAGAAAGAAAAGAAATAACCTTCTAGCAAGTAAAATCCACAAGAAACAATGTAAAACAGCAAGAAGAAGCTACTATACTGGAACTGATCTGATCCCTTCCCTTCTGGACACTGCTTTGATACCTTCAGGTCATCTGAGATGATAACCCTAGGTACCTTTCCTCTTTGGTGACAGTCAGCTCCTCCCCCAACCTGTCGCTCTCCCCAGGGTTCCCTCTACCCAGGTACATTATTTTTCACTTCTTTATAATGAACCTCAGTTGCCACATCTCTGACCATCTTTCAAGCTTCTCGTCTGGTCTGGAAATGCAATGAACCATGAGATGGCAGTCCCTCTTAGGAGTAAGTGCATGGCATTAGAAATTTGCATGGGCTCTCCAACCATTAAAAAGCGATCCAGGCCAGAAATTGCTTGAGCCAGTCGACAGCATCTTCTTGGGGTAGTGCTGAGAAAGGTACTGCACTGGCTGTAAGGTGGTATGGACTGTTGACTGGGGAAATAAATTTAACATAGGCAAGGTTGTCCTGAATGGCCTGCATAGTGGGCATCCCTTGAGATGAGGGAAAGATTGAATATCATACAGGATAGTTTCAATTTTGAGACCCCATTCTCTTGAGGCAGGTGAAGATGAAGCCCCGGAGCTTGTAGTGCTCTAAACAGCATAGTCCTTGGACCTCATGGTCAGAGAGGAGCTGCGTGACAGTGAGCAGAGGTCATAGGAATGAGAAGGAGTGGTTGTGTTGTACAGAATGAGATGTCTTGGAAGAAATAAACTGCAGAGGAAAATATTTTGTGACAAAAGTACAGTTATTTGCAAGCAATTTTCATCAAATGATGTCTTAATAAACAATTTTCACTCTGTTTTGGTTCTGTTATTTAACTAAAGTTTTAGTACAAGATCAATTATTTGGTGTTCTGTCCCTTTATTTGCATAGGTTTGCCATTACTTGTATGGCATACCATTAATTGCTTTAACTGTAGCCAGACAGCACCACCAGGTGAGGGTTAAGGTCATTGCTTTTGTTGTTGTTTGGAAGCAGACAAGATGGATGCTCCTTTCCACAAGCCTGCTGTAAGCAGGAAAATGGTGGATGCCAGGCTGCAGACTTCCACCACTGAAAATTTAGCGGGCTTTGCTTTCTGTGGTGAGTGGAAAAGAGCTGGGGAAAATTCTGTATTTATGTGTTTGCTCTCCGTTTGTCTTTTATTTTCCCTTTATTTTACTCCCAGGCTCTCCTTCTTTGTATTTCAGGTACTGCCCACTGGTTAAATTTGATTTAGTTATATGCCCTCTGTGTGAAACAGATACTGTATAAATTGCTGCTGATTTGTTATTGTGTCTTGCCCTGATATTTTACTGTGCCTTCACTTGATCCTAGGGTACCTTTCATTTATTTAGTGGTCATTTGTTTGTTGCCTGACCCGTTTGGTTCCTGCTGTATTGCTTTGCAGTTGTCCCCAGGTTTGTGCTTTGTCTACTCCTGGGTCTTGTCCTTGCCCTCGTTCATTTATTATCTTGCCCTGATTGTGCTTTGTTTTATTTGTTTTTATTTTCTGATGGTAGCAAGCCCTGTCCTTACTGTCATGGCTCTTTGATTGTGTCCCAGAGTTGGGCGTGGCCGAGTGGGTTGTAGGGCCACTCTGGAGCAGAGCCAAGGCCTTAGAGAGGAGGAGATTTTGGAGCTGTGCAGGGAGCCAGAGAAGCTGCGATCCTTGTGGTTTGGGCTGGGTGACTGTTCATTGTGGCTCCATGCTCCGAGGGAGTGGTGCTGCGGTGAGTCGGAAGTGTGGCTGTGGTGAGTTGGGAGCTTGTGGAAGCACCTGATGCTGTTTGAGGGATCTGGTGCTGCGGTGAGAACTTGTGGAGTGCCAGTGACCTGGGCGCAAGCTGGACCCATTGCTAGAGAGGAGCAGCTGCTGTGTGAGGTTCTGGTGTGGCTGTTTGGCAAGGTAGGAATTGCAGACTAGAGCTCTGGTGCACTGTACAGCCAAGGAGGAAAAGCTGAAGTGTGGCACAGGCCACTGTGGAGTGGGGAGCCTCTGGCACTGGGGTCGGTGGTGGTAGTACAGAATTAATTTGCAGGGCCACGGCCATAGGCAGCAACAGGAGTTTGACTGTGAATATTTGCATGCCCTTTTCTGTTGACTGACCCTGCAGCAAAGGTAGTTTGAGCTATGATTTATATTTGGAGCTCTTTACAGCAAGCTCTGCACAGGCCCTGCCACACAGTAACAGTGGGGTTACAATTTGCAGCTCTGTGGAGTGGAGGGTTGTAAATAAAAGATGAACTTGTACTGCAGCAAGGGAAAAAAGTCCCACTTTCAAGCACATTTATATTACTGAGGCAGATTGCAGGAGGATTAAAGAAAGCAGGATACAGTTTAGTATTAGTCTCTTCTCTACTGCCAGGTTGGATTTTCTGAGCATGCAAACAGTTTCGCACACTTGTGAGATGACTGAGGAGTACACAACAATGCAGATAAGTGAAATGGGGGTCTGGGTAGTAGAAGAAGAGCCGCATTCTCCACCATGTGTGGTGTTTTGGTATTTGGTCTGCCATGGGACCCCTTTCATTCTCCAATATTCTCCTTTCCCATCTGGTGCTTCTGCAATAGTCACCTGCTGGTACCGAATGAACTGAGTCGGACACACAAAATAATAAGCAGAATTAGGTTTATTCAGTAACTTATGCAGGGACATCTCATCAGAATGAGGTACAGACTTAGACTGACTGAGGAACAGGAAATTGGGGTTTCTAAAGCCCTGCTGGAAAATAATTAGCATAACATGGGACCATAGCATAAGCTGAAACATTTAGTTCTAAGATTAAAGAGGCGGCAGCTATTCTTAAGCCACATAATTAACCTTGTACTCTACTGTATAAACCTCCATTTCCAATACACTTTCCCAACATTGAGACATTCCTGGCATCCTGTGTTCCACTCTACTTCTCCTTTCCTGTGCCTCTCCTCTTCACTACACAGAAACTAATAATTTGCTGGCAGAAAAGACCTCTTAGCCCACCAGTCTGCCAAGTTTTCCTGCCTATTCTTCTTAAGCAGATCATAACCAGTCTCCAGTGACCCTTTCCACCTCCTGCCTCTCTTCTAATATACCTTACGTTTATCCCATGCATGCTTGAAACCCCACCATTCTAGCCTTCACCACTTCCGCTGGCAGTCTGTTCTCGGTGGCCATCACCTTTCAATGAAGAAATATTTCACATATCTCTCTTCAATGCCCCCCACCCCTTCAGCTTCATCTCAAACCCTGGTCCTGGTTCTTGTTCGCATTTGAAAATGACTCCCCACTTGCATCCTGTTTACCCCTGTGAGGTACTTATAGACCTTGGATCATGACCCTTGCATGGTTATGATGGGTTAGACTGAATTACTGCCTCCATTTTAGTTGGTGGTAATTCAGTGCAACCACTGCAGCTCATGACCTGGGTTCCAAAATCCAAACATACTTTATTAATGGACCTTAGTCTCGGATAGGCAAAGGAAGTACTGGGAATGAGATCTGAAGCACAAGCAGCAGACAGCACACACACAGTATAGAACTACAGAAAGTTGCTTACTGCTGCTGTGCTCCCTTCTGCATCAGTAATCTCACTTTAATGATACAAAATCCTTACTTGCCACCAATGCAAACACGCCAGTAGGTTACTATTGTGTGCGTTAGATGCAATTCACTACAATAATCAAAAGACCTTGATTGGATCCAATTTACTAGAGGAAAGCTGCAGATCATAGCCAAGGCAAGCAAGCCTTTTATTGGAACATGATATATGGGCACAAATCTAATAACTGTTAATTAAACAGATCAATAAAGGAGACTACAGTGGACTCTGAAGAAGTATCCCAAGGGCCATGAAACACTGGCAATGTTGGTGGCAGTTTATGAATGTTTAGAATAAATTTCATTAGCTTGAAACTTTAAGGAGTTGCAGTCTTCCTCACTTGTTTCCCTGAATACCGAAGTCTAATAAATATAAATGAGTATGGTTGCCTTACCTTTTAACTCTGAATCACTGTTTTTGGTGATCAGGTTGGATCTGAGCTTTAGTCAGTGTAGATGGGAGCAGGTGACTGGCAGTTTGCTGTCTTCACTGGCAGATTTCCTCAGTGTATGCTCACTGATCACTTTCACGTTTGACAAATTTGGCCAGTGCCCTTGATTTCAATTTTATCTTACTTCTTCTTACTTGCTTTTTAAACCAGTAGCATATTTATAAAATACAAATTCCTGATGTATATAGATATACTGTAGATAGAGATGAAAGAGAGAGAGAGAGAGAGAGAGAGAGAGAGAGAGAGAGAGAGATAGAAATAGAGATAGAGATAGAGATAGAGATAGAGATAGAGATATATACATATGATGGTGGTGCTGTACTGCTACTATAGCTAGGGATGAGTAGGCACTTTTTTGTAAACTTTATTTAAAAGTCAGTATTACAAAAATATATAGAGACAGCTGAGCACATCATGACAATATATAACAATGACAGTTATCATGAGGCACAGAGTTCAAACATAGATATAAGTCAGTAGTAGCATTCATTGGGGACAGGTTGATAAGCCCAATTTTTGCACTATAATTTGTAACTGTTCAGTGGATATGCACCAAATTTTGCATGGCTAGGGAGGGACCACTAGACCACCAGGGATTAAAAAGGCATATCAGGGCAGGATCAGGGCTAGGGAGGGACCGCTGAACCACCAATGTGAGGTTATATTTATATGGGGCCAGGGAATGGGGTTGAGGGGGGACAATGGCCCTGCTCACTAAGGCCAGGCACTCACATGCAGATGAGCCATAATGGGCATGCAAATGGACCCTTAGCACTATGCATGCTCAATGGGTTCATTTACATGTTTGAGCTGAATATCACCCACGGGGCCACGATGCTCACTAGTGTGTGCCATGCTTTACCCCTATGGGTGATCTTCAGTCCCACCCTCTGGTAGTGCTGCACCAAACCTGGTGACTGCTTGCTGTGGGCTGCACTACCAGGGTCGGATATTCAAATAGTTAGCGAGTCATTGCAAATCAAGCTATCTGTTTGAATATGGTGCCAGAACTGACCGGCCCTATTGTTTTGTGTGGTGCACCAGTTTGAGTGCACAGCCAGCTGGCTCTGAAAATGGGGCCCTACATATTAAGCTAAAAAGCAGAAACTTGTAACCAGCCTCTATAATGGTCATTCTTAGTTATCATTATAGTTAATCAGAGCTGATTTATTCACTTTCTTGGAACCTCCTGAGCCCAGTGATACTTGAATTGGTTGCTACAATGAGTAACAGTGGAAGCCTAGTATATAATGTTCTTTTCTCAAGAGACCAGTACAGATTTAAAATATTGTTGGATCACAAGCACCTAGGATGCAAGTCCTTTCTGGCCATCTGTGCGCCTGTTAATAGGGTGCCAAAATTCCAAATTTGCCTCGCTTCCCCAGGGTCTGCCCCCATGTAAGAATATTTAGTTAGAGGGGCATGGGGGTACAGCCCCTCATTGCTGGGATGCAGGGCACAGCCCCCCTGCATTAAAAAGCAGGATGTGAAATAAAATCCTGGCACCCTAATGATGAGCGACTCGGACAGGCGTGTTCTGATGGTGGACCCATGTACAGTACCTAGTTCACCTACTCAGGCATGTTGTCATACATCTCCTGTGAGAAAGAGCCCCTGAGCTTCCCTGGAAAGCTTCCCCCACTCAAAGTGTCAGTGCAAGCTCTGCTGCTATGTTGAAATGGTTGGATATACCAGCTCACTTGTGTCCGGTCAGGATTATTCTCAGCATAGCCTCATCCCTTTCAAGGTTATATCCTAAGTATAACTCCTGCCCATATATACTGTATCACTTAATTTAAAGTTTCTGTTTTTTCTTATGGCAAACTTCAGTAATTTACAGACTATTAGTGACTTTAATACTGGCCATCTGACAGCAAGGAATAGGGCTTCATTTCATAGCAATGCTGCTCTGCAATGAACATAGGTTTAAGTTAACTACTTGAAGCTGTTGAAAAGGTTTTCACAATGTGTAATAATTACATTCTTGTAAACAAGATTTTATCTTGGAGAATTTTCCTTGTGAAAACTTAACTTTTATACTGGAAAAGAATGTGGTTATTCATAGTCAGAACAATCACTGTATCTTCAGACCATTTCAAAAATAATCTTACTGTGCTTGAAATTATATTTTGAAAGCAGTAACATTTGAACTGTTAATCAAAGAAGCTTATTTTTTATATGAAAGCTTGGAGTTCGATTAACGGTATAGATCCTAACAATACAGTTGTCTTGTGTCACTACATGTCTATACATGTCAGTACAATGTGCTGTTAACAATGACAGGACTTTAAAAATTTGGTGACTCATTTTATTTTTTATATCAATATATGGTCACTCCAGTGATATTTTAGCAATACATCAATTTATCTGACTCCAATCTTTCATTTTAAAAATACAGTTTTAGCCTTAAGGGTTCCTAAATTATCCCATTGTAAAGAAATTATCTTTTGAAATGTCACACTTTGAACTGTTGTGGCTAGAAGCTTAATTTTTTTAATGAAAGTTTTAAGTCCAGCCATTAAGAATTAGCTATGTTGATATTGTTTTGTGTTGATACTATTCCATATGTATTGATACTAGCTGAAGCTGCTTGTTCAGTATATTATCAATACATATTTTCAGTTGAGACACATAGCCAAAATGACAAATGCATAATGTCAAAACAATTTTTGTATCGATAGACTGTATCAGTACTATTTTGTTTTTGTTTTGTTTGTTTTTGCATCACTGCTTAAAATGACATGACTGTTTAAAAAACATTTTGATAAAATATTTTTCACCTTGTTCTGAATTTTGGTACTATTACACATTATTCAATTAGTGACTTGTAGTTTTCAAGGTATGTTTTATTTATCTTATGACACGTCTCGCACTGTGAACATTTTAGTCTCCCTCCAGTATTACTGATTTTCCCTTGCTTTTGCAGCCTTTACCCATGAAGGTGTTAGAAGATAATAAATAAAATGAACTCCCAGCACCTAGTTGGGCCCTCCTTGACATTACATATTTTCAAATTCTGTACAGTACACATATATCCATCTTTAACTTAATTCTTTCCAAACCCTTCATGGGCCAAAATATCTAATCTGCCCTCCCCCATTGATTCCCAAATTCATGATGGGGTGAGACAATTGGTACAATAATCAAGCTGCTCAGACAGTCTCCCTCCCAACGAAATTCCCACTTAGTAGCTGACTTGATGACTGACAAACTGATCTCTGGCATGTGGATATTGGGAATAGGTGGTCCTCACCATCATTACATGTTGCTGGGCAAACTGTCATAGAGGATCACAAAGCAGCCTGTTAATGTATAAACAATAATCCGACTTGCATTGTCTTATAATTAGAAGATCTATATTTTTAAATATACTGTACTTGTTTCTAAATACAAGCAAGAAAAATTATCTCTTGTTATTGGAAAATATCACATAACATGTTGGATGATACAAGTTACCACCTTTGGCTCCTCTTACAGCAGAAGCTCTTATGCAGGTGTAGCGTAAACATCATATTCTTAGAGATTGAAACTGCTGACTAAAGATCAATTTTTGTTTTATTTTGTTTAAATGGGGCTTTTTAAAATAGGAAAGAGTTACTTGGGATCTCCTCAAACTATTGTGACTCCCTATAGCAATTTGTTGTCTGCTTTATTGTCATTCTGTAGCTTTGCTGTGTTAGAGTTCAGTTCAGGGAAACATGCGGTCATAGCTAAGATCATAACAGACATCTCTGACAGTATACTTTTCCCCAGACCAGAATACTTATGACTACAGACCTGACAAGGACTGTAACACAAATGACAGGATAAACTCAAAAAATGTTCAGTAAAAAGTAGCAAAATAGCTGTAGGCCATAGTTTTGGGCTGGCATACTCATTGAAGACCTGTTGAGGCCCAACCGCGTCTCCTCAGATTTCCTTGTTAGAAATTGCAGAGGAATTGAATATTCTAACATACAGTACATTGGCCAGTCAGAGTCATGAGCACTGTCTCCCATTCAGTTTACCTTTTGTCTCTTAAACATTCAACTGGCAGAAATGCAATCTGTAATCCGAACTACTTTTCACCCCCAAACAACATTTCTGTAAAATTATTTAACAGTCCTAAGGTTAAGTAACATGCTTTTTCCTGCAGGAATATGAAGTTGTGGTGGTTTTGCAAGTGCTTTCTTTTATGTCATTTGACCTCTTGCCAGAGAGAAATAGAATGTAAATGACAAGTGCCAGGCTAAACAGGACTGCGCTGCTTTGCTTCACTCTAAACCATTTCTGACTTTATAGCCTGACAAATGACACATGAAAGCCTTTTATGTGTTTGCACGCATGTGCAAGAAACATAGTGCCTTCATCGGAGATTTCGGAGGTGTGTCACCTCCTCCTCAATCCAGGCACTGTGCTGGCAGGCGCGGCCTCTGTAAGTATCGCATTTTGGAGCTGTCTATGACACGCCCAAAATGCAGTGGCATACAGTTGAAAGAGGGAGCTACGCTGAGTGAGCAGCGGCAAGAAGCTGCTCACGCAGCTCCCCCAGCCACAGGCGTGGCGCCGCCCCACATGCAGCGCGTAGCCAATGGGGTGCCCAATCCCCGCTGGCTCAGCTGCATCGCCTGGGCCCCCCAGTAGTTGATGCCACACTGGGAGCCCACCCCAGCATGGCAATCTGTCATGTTGCCGACGGGGTGCCCAGCCCAATCCCCCATCGGCTGAACACGCCCCTCCCCAAAGTCCTTGTGCCACGCTGAGGCCCACCCCAGCGTGGCAAAGCGATCCAGCGTTGGTTTTAATTTTTTGCCAGCAGAGGTGCCCAATCCCCTGTCAGCTGAGCGTCCCTCCCAGGTCCTGGTGCCACGCTGGGGCCCACCCCAGCGTGGCAAGCGATCATGACGTCTTTTTGTTTTTTTTCCTGTAAAACAAAACTGTCCCACGCGCTGCCTCCGCAGCCCCCTCCCACATCCCGCACTCCACCCACTGCGCACCCAGCCTCCCCACACCCTCACCCCATACTTACCTCCGGACTCCACACGATGATCTTGGTGGACGGGAACACGTCTGCACTCTTCAAAGCCGACCGCGAACTGAGGAAATGCCGGTAAGCTGTATAATGGGCTAGATAGGAGGTTCAACTTTATTGCATATCTCAGGCATTTTTGGGAATTTTTGCACCAAATTTTCAACATGGGTTTTGGGACCCCTTCTCATGAATGATGTCACTGTCATGGGTTATTCAGGCTCAAGGGTGATTTCGCAGAGCCGCGCAGTGACTGCGAAAATCACCCTTCAGGACTGAATACCGCCATGACAGTGACATTATTCATGAGAAGGGGGGGCCCAAACCCCCATGTTGAAAATTTGGTGCCAAAATTCAAAAAATGACTGTTTAACGAGCGCGCGCTAGCAGTTCCTACGCAGGCTCGTAAGTTCGCGAAATTTCAATATTTTCACTCCAGATTTTCAACATTGCCATTTCACCACACTGTCTTATGAGTAGTACAGTTGTCATTTTTCACAGCTCACCCAAAATGTGTTTCCACCCTTGTAACGCAGAATGCCGCAGTCGGTGTGCGAAATCAATATACGGACAAATTAAGAAAATCACAGTGACACTGTTCATGAGAAGAGGTCTTGAAATGGCTATGTTGAAAATTTGGTGAAAAATTCCTAAAAATGACTGTTTCTGACGTCGTTGCGCAGTTCCTTGCGCTCATAGGTTCTTGAATTTTCAATATTTCCACTCCAGATTTCCAACATTGCCATTTTCCACACCTCCTTATGAGCAGTACAGCTGTCATTTTCACATCCTGCCCAAAATGTTTCATCCATGTAGCGCACAATGGCGCAGTCGGTGTGCAAACTCAATGTATGGGACACATTAACAAAACCACAGTGACATTGGTCACGAGCAGAGGTCTTAAATGGCTATGTTGAAAACTTGGTGAAAAAATGCCTAAAATGACTGTTACAAGCATGCTGTACAGTTCCTATGCATGCTCGTAAGTTTGCAAATTTAATATTTTCACTCTAGATTTTCTACATGTCCATTTTATTAAACTTCCTTATGAACAGTCCAGCTGCAATTTTTCATATGTCTCCCAAATGTGTTATCGCACATGTAGCACACAATGGTGCTGTTGGTGTGCAAGCAATGTTTAGGACAGATTAAGAAACTCACAGTTACACTGTTCATGAGCAGAGGTCTTAAAATGGCTATGTTGAAAATTTGGTGACAAAAGTCCATAAAATGACTGTGTTCTGAGTGAGCATTGTGCAGTTTCCACGCATCCTCGTTAGTTCGTGACTTTGTAATATTTTCAGTCCAGATTTTCACTAGTGGCATTTTTCCACACTTCCTTATGAACAGTATAGCTGCCATTTTTCACAACATGGCAAGTGTGTTTTCACACTTTCAGTGCAGAGATGCGTGGTAGCTGTGGGAAATCATTGTTCGGCACAGATAAAGAAAATCACAGTGACACTGTTCATGATCAGAGGTACCAAAATGCCTGAGTTGACAATCTGCTATAAAATATCCCCAACCTACTTATATAACGGTGTGCGTTGCACAGTTTCTATGTACGCTCGTGACTTCACCTTTTTTAAATATTTTTACACATTTGCAACATAGCCATTTTACACCTCCCCATGAAAGAGTACAGCTGTCATTTTTTACAGCCTGTTCGAATATTTTTGCACCTGTGGTGCTAAATCCACGTAGTCACTGTGCATAAGCAGCTTTCGCTACCAAACTGATATTCCCCTGTTCATGAGGTGGGGTCACAAACCATACATGTTGAAAATTTGGAGTTAAAATACCAACGGATGCCTGAGGTATTAGGCTTTTCAACTAAATCGCCCAACCCTATAGAGAATGACAGGAATCAGGGGTGTGACTTGGGATTCTTGCCTGTGATGCTAGTACCATTCCACACCCTGCAGTCACTGAGAGGCATCGAGGTATGCCTTGGGCTCTTCAGCCCCAAACTTCACCCCATTCTCCTATATCGCACCCATCTCACCGTATTTCCCAATGAAATGGGGTGCGCATAAGAGCCAAAGACCCTAAGGAACACGTCACACTTGTCAGTCTCTGTAGAGTGGGGTGTGGTGAAATGGCATGGCCGTTATGCCTGATCCACCCAAATGCACACCGCGATGCCTGTCACTCTCTGCAGGGTGGTGGTGGGGTTGGCTTCAGTTCAATACTTCACTGCCATTCCTATTACGCAGCTCTGTAACTTCTACACCATCACTGCCAATGCCAGTAAGCAAACATTCGGCATTGACAAATGCTTGTTAGAGCTCTTTACTCTCAAGTAGGTAGCAGGTTGATTTACTTAACCTTTTTGTTATAACTCAGGTTAGTTAAGGAGTAAATGGCATATGAGAACATACGTGTTAAGGTGACATTTACATATAGTAACCCATATGGTACATGCAGGATCTTACAATTTAATTTTTAGTAAAAGAACATATAAGTATCATGTCCTGTACTTTAAAACATTTCTGTTTCTCCTATGTTAACCTTATCTGTTCTTTCCCAGGAAAAAGTGCAAATGGCAGTAGACATTCCTGATAAGAACACCCGGTAGTTTCATTTTACTTTTCTCAAGAACTTTGTATAAAACAAAACATTATAACCAAACTATAACTACATCTATGTCTTGTATCTAACAAAACAAAACAAAACAAACAAACAAAATCATCTATCTTATTAAGATTTGTTTTCTTCTCATGTTGTGATTGGTTTTCATGATAGAATATTTATTTAGTAGAGTTGATACCAGGTGTTTTATAGCTGAAACCAGTACTCACATTTATTAAAGAATGTGTCCCTATGGAGCCTCAGATCATATGTAATTCTCTCCCTACTTACCACTTGCAGTATGCTCCCTTCCATTCAGAAATGCTGCTGACTGTTGCTGTAAGCCAGTGGCATGTAGGAGGGAGGGAGGGCAGCTGCAGTATAAGGGCTACTAGCTGCACAATTGAGCAGACTTGATAGACCATAAGGCCCTTATCTGCTGGCAATTTCATATGTTCATATGTAATGCACTTAAGTGCTATCAAACAGGGTGTAAGAGACATCTCTGTGTTGCTGTCTCTCTATACCTTGGGAGGGGACCTACTGTAGTACAAAGTGTATGATACTCAGAGGAACACGAAGACCCCAGGTTATGCTAAGTTCTGCAAGTTAGCTGCCAAAATCTATTTATATGGGGTCAGTCCCAGAAAACATGGAAGTGAGTTCCTCTTTCCTGGCAGCTCCTCCAGCAGGTGTCTGAGGTCCTCCAGGAAAAGTGGTTGGTGATGGCCAGTGTATGGAAATACCACACCAAATGTTCCATCTGTATTTCTTTCACGTGGGAGTGGAAGTTACCTTCCAGTTCTTATCTAAAACTTTTGTCCCATTTGTATCTGTTATGGGTTGCCCCATTTCAGCCATCCACTTCTCCTTAATGGTGGCCAATGTATTCCCCCACCTCCTGGAAATGTTTGTAAAGGATAGAGATATACCTGCCATGGCTAGTTAACCATACAAGCCAGTGGAAGCAGTCTTCCAGCTTGGTGAGTAATCTAATGAACTTACATGTATTGTCTTTCTCTTACACATAGAGTAGTTCCAGAGTGGTAAAAATATTTAATTATCTATGTCTGTGTTTTGGAGATCACATTTTTGAAATATATTTGCAAAGGACAACAGATGTCATTGTTAAATAATTGCTCAAAGGTGGTGAGGCCTTTTGGATCCATGTCCAAGGTGTGTGTATATGGGTGTGTGTGTGTGTGTGTGTGTGTGTGTGTGTGTGTGTGTGTGTCTGTTTAGGAAGTTTGACCCACAGTTTCAGTGATCCCTGGGTCCATGTGTTCAAGCCCCTGGGCCATAGAGAGGGTATTCTTGGTATGTACAGCAATGTGTACAATGAACCTTGGACAGTGTTTCTGTTTTCCAGCTGGTACCATGCAGAAGACAAATGTTGCTTAGCTAATGATATAATCGAGACCCCTTGGGCTGCCTGGTAATACACTTGAACATTTGGTAATCCCATTCCTCCCTGTTCACTAAGGAGGACCAGTTCATTGAGGCCTACTCCTGTGTCCCTACCATAAGAGTTTTAATGTGAGCTTGCTCAGTTTATTCCAGAATGATTTAGGGATGGCTATGGGGAGGACCTGAAAATGGAGTAATAGATGGGGAAGGTCATTCATTTACAAGGCAGACATTATCCATCCCAGCGACAGAGAACGCAGGAACCACATACTCAGACCTGTAGCTACCTTAGCTAGTAACCTGAGGTGATTCAGACACCCAAATTATGGACTGTATTTGCCTGAGCTCATTTAAAGAAAAAGGGGGACAAGAATCTGACACCACCATCATCTTTGATTTGTTATAATTAATTGTATAGCCTGAAAGAACAAAGAGTCATCTACATAAAGTGCCAGTTTTGGCTCCAGGTCTCCTATCTTGATTTCTCTGAAGTCCTGATTTTGCTATCCTGCTGGTGCTAAGAGCTCAATACTTAGTGTGAATAATCAGGAAAGAGGAACACCCTGCTAAGTTCCTCTACTCAGGGAAATCTGAAAGAAATTATTCCACCACTTCTGGGCATTCATAAAGTATCAGCAGGTATGGTCACAAGTGGGGAACAAACCTATCTTGGTTAGGGTTCCATGTAGGAAGACCCAGTCCACCCTGGTCAAAAGTCTCCTTCTCCATGACAAATGGGAATTTTGAATTATCTGGAGGCCTGCTGAAAAGAGAGATATTAAGGAGGCACTGGATATTATCATGAACGTTCCATCTCTTAATGAATCCTGTTTGATCTGGGTGTGCTAGGGACTTTACCCTCTGTTGAAGATGTCCAATCAAGAGTGAGGTAAAAAGTGTTAGATCCACTGGGACTAGGGAGATGGGGCAGTATGATTCACATATATTCAGATTTTCATCCAGTTTTGTGATTACAAAACTTGGGCTCTACCTCATGTAGTGGGCACCCCTTCTTCATCTAATAACCCCTACATAACCAGAGTAATTCAGGTGTTATCTCTTCTTTAAAGCATTTGTAAAACTAGCCGTTGGCTGTCAGGCCATCAGTTAGTGGGACTTTCCCATGCCTATAAATTTTTAATAACAGTAAATGCTTAAATCTCCTCTTTCTCCTGGTCTAAATTTGGGACATATATATTAAGGATGGCTTTTGCTGTGTTCTGTAGTGATCTTCTTTGGATGAAGCTGCACTGAGTGTCTTCTTGAACTTTGAGAATGCAGAACCTCTTGCATATAAAATGGCTAATCCCCACGGTGGGTGTCTGCTTCAAATGAGGATGCATACCCTTTTCTCACCCACAATCAGATTATTATTTTCATGCTTGACTGCACTGAGGTATGTTTCTCGGTACAGAGACAGCAAAGCATGTAACATATGTAGTTTCTATAGGGCTCTAAACCACTTGATTAGGCTTCCCAAACCTTTGCATTGTATGCAACAATATTAAGATTGAACAGAACCATTGTCAGTATTCTGAGATGATGGATTCCTCTCACCACAAATGAGTATAGCCTCATGGGAGACCTTTCATTATCAGACACACTACCAAATAAAATAACTGTTGAGTAACATGGCATAACAAGAAAAAATGTAACTATCAAAAACATGAACAAAATAACTTCAACGTGGAAATGCTTCAGAATAACTACTAATACCATCGCAGCCAACTGCTTATCACCAGATTGTTTACCTGTAGTGCCTCAAAGGTCACTCTATGAGCACAGCTATTTGACTCTGTACCAACTAGCCAGGAGAATTTAGAATTGCTCCTATCCACTTCCCCTCAAAACCAGTCATCTTTGTGAAACCCTTGCTCTGCTCACACTGACCACCTAAGGCCCATGCCCACAGAGATCCCCAGACAGAGCTGGGTAAGACCAGGTCTTACTTGTTAGGTAAAGAGTAAAAGCAAGATCCATTCTGTCCTCTCCTCTCCTATTTCTGCCACTGATCTGTCTCTTGCCTATATAACTGCACAATCAAATTTTCCTTGTGGTATCTAGGAATTAGTCATTCCAGTGGTGCCTTTCCTATTACCTCCTTTCTACACTTGCTGTTTCTAGTCTTTCTTTTCACTTGCTTCTGTGTGGTTATGTGAATCTCTGTGCTAAACTAGGATCTCTTGGTTTGTAAATGTATCTAATTATATTGCTGAGATGACTGCAGAAAGCTATTTTGGGTTTATTTGAGGAGGTGTTGATCAGGACACAGGGAGTTAGTCTTGAAATGTATTTTGACCTCCACAAGCTTATAAACAGAATTGTCAACAAAACATAATCTATGGGACAGAATATTCTCTTTTTGTTGCACATGTTGAGACTGGATGTACTCTTCAGGCTAGCACAGGAAAGAAACTGACAAAGTCTTAATACATCACGTGAAAGACAGGAGATGAAATTTACAAGAACAGGATGCAAAGATTGGACTGCTTGAAAAGATTATTTTATAAAGACAGCAATGTTTTGTTGAGAGAGAGAGAGAGAGATTTTACAGACACTCTCAGATGTAATACTTTCTTTGTTTGTACTGCCTACATATGAAGAGATATCCTGTAAATTTTATTTTTCCTTATTTTATTTATTTATTGAAATGTTTCACCAGGAATGCACAATAAGCAACAGGTTGCTCATCTCACGGTGCAACCTGGGGAAGGAACATGAGGATAGTATACATAGATTTGAGCACTAATAAAGATTTATATATGATTAAATTCAAATAAATGTGAGTAAACTGTAATGATGCAATGGAATAGCAGGGTATACTGTATTTTCTTTTCTTAAATATTTACAGTTGTGCATCATCTTTTACAAGATGTCAGGTGTCATACCATTCAAGAAATCTGACAGGCCCAAAATGATTGGCACCTCGGCCCTTCATTCTGGTCTTTTGGACCTGAAACATGTTCTAGAGTCGTTATCTTGTTCAGGATGCTAGAAATTCATGTTGTTTGTATAATTTAGTTCCAAGAAGAGCATTGATACTAGATGTAAAAATACAAAATGTATCATGCAGACTAATTAATCTATATGCCCTACAGACAAAAACTACCCACACTGAAATATTACAACTGATTCAGCCTTACCTACACACATCACAAAATATCATTTCTGGTGGGGATTTTAATTGCAGCCTCACCATACAAGATAGAAGTTAACATTCCAAAACACAAAACTTTATCATGATGGAAATTTTCTGTCCCAAATTATACATAAAGCAAGATTAAGATATGCATACCTAGATGTTACCAAATTACATACTCCCACTTCTTATAAAGATCAATTAGCCACATGGCTTGATTATTTTGCATCTCAACATGTACCTATTAAAGCAGCACAAGTGAAACCAGCAGAATTCTCAGACCACAGCCTGCTTCACATTACCATTGGACACTCATTCCCCTCAGTCAAGACCCTGGTATCTGGAAATGTAATATTTCATTATTAGATGAAGCACAATTTCAAACAACATGAAGTCTTGCTGTATTCTGACTATATGCAGTTAGGTCCTGCCTTTCAACTGCCGGAGAACAAAGAGTTAAACTTTCCATGGCCAGCATGGAATGTTCAACACAAAGCTTAGTTGAAGCCCTGTCTGCTGTTGTTTAAACTGCAACCGTCAGATTCTTTACTCTGCCTCACTGAACAACCACTCCGGAGATTTCTACTGCTGCTCAGTTCAAAAGTCGGTTGAAGTGTCAGTTTTCCGTCAGTTTCTACGAATTGCTGTTACCGCTTAGTTGGTTCAAGTCTCTGTCTGTGGTACCATGAGTACTAGATTTTTCAAGACCAGTGACACGGTCAGGAACTGATAGGGAGTCTTGCCTGGTGGATTGCCGAAAAAAGGGTAAGTTTTGGATAGGATTGGCCATGTCTGAGAAAGCCAAGAAAAAACCGGGCCCACTGGGTTTCAACACTGCAGTGTGTGGGAGAAGTCTTTGCCAAGGCTGATCCCCACACCACCTGTGTTTATTGTCTGTGGTTTGACCACCTCGATTCAGACTGCCAAATTTGCAAGAATTTTCCAAATCTACCCTGGAAAAGAGATTAAGTAGACTGAGTGAAAGGGAGGCCGAGAAGTCTGCTGACCCGGATGGCCAGCCGGTTCAGTTCTGACCGAACCAGAAGGAGTGCCTCTGACCAGGGTGATAGTTCTTCGGGCAAAAGGAGAGCCGATTCTGAGGAGTTGGTTCAGGTGAAAGAAAGAAAAGATAAATCATCTCGTTCGGACCCAGAAATTCATATTCCGACTGCCGATGAGATAGCCAAGGCGATAAGGATAGTGCAATCGCTTAGTTCGGTTCCGACAGAACCGGCACCATCTGGCAGGGGCTCGGTTTGCTCGGTTTGCTCAGTTCCCCGGTTCCGGATTATACTTTGGAAGAATTTTATGAACCGAAGAGAGGAGGAGAGTATGAAGCTGATTATGGTGATTATGAAAGTCTGGATGTGCCTATTGACCGGACATCTCCCCAGACAGACCTTCAGGTGTTTCTCCTCCTAGGCTTTCTGAGTCCCTTCTCACTATATGTTTTACAAAAGTGGCTGAGACCCTCCAGCTCCTTGTGGAGGAAGCAGTAGAGGATCAGGAGGAGCCTGATTATGTTGAGATGATGGACATCCCAGAGTCCAGGAGACTGTCTATTCCCTCCACAAATCCTTTGGAAACAGACACATAAAATCCTTAAGTCTCCTAATTCTATACCTCCTGTGGATAGACGAATAGACAAGAGGGTACACTCTCTCAGGCTCAGACACGGAGTTCCTTTTCCAACAATGCAGCCATGTTGGGGTAGTGCAGGCTGCTGCCTGTGATAAGAGCAAATATTCCTTGGCATCACCCTCCAAACAAGGACTCCAGGAAGACTGATGCCATGGCAAATAAACAATACATGGCAGCATCTTTGGGACTCAGGCAGGCTAACTATATGGCCTATACAGCTAGATACCAGAAGTCCAGGTGGGACACTGTGCTGGCTCTTGCTAAACAGGCCCCTGACCAGCTTGCCAAGGAGCTGGAGCAGGTGGCTGCAGATGGGATTGAGGCATCTAAAGTACAGTTTCATGCTGCTGTGGACTCCACTGATGTTTCATCAAGAGTCATGGCTACATCTGTGGCTCTTGGGAGGATGGCTTGGCTCAGATGTACTAGCCTCTCACAGGATACCCAGGCTAAGGCCATGGATTTTCCTTGGTAATTCTCTGTTTGGGGAGCAGACAGAGAACTACATGAAAAAGATGGATGAGTACAGGACCACGTACAGGAGTGCTCAGGCCTAAGAAAGGCAATCAACTCCTCAAAGGCAGCAGTCAGGGGCAGGGAAGGCCTTTTACCAAGCCCAGGCCTCCTCTTCTTTTTCACAGAGGGGTTCTTTAGAGGAGAGGCAGACAGGGGCAGGCAGGCCTGCATCCACCCCTCAGCCTAAAGCCCTGCCAAGCAGACACCCTGATGGGTTTGCCGGGCCGATTCTCCCATACCAGTAGGGGGCAGACTGACTTACTTTGTCCAGGACTGGAAGTCTCTTACATCAGACAACTGGGTCCTGTAGGTAGTAAGCCAGGGACTGGTTCTCAGCTTCAAAAATTTCCCAAGATGAGAACCAGATCCTTTCCACCTGCAAATCTCTCAGAGACCCTTGCCCTAGAGGCAGAGGTTTCTTCTTTCAGCTCTCAGAGCTAGAGAGGGTCCCACCCTACACAAGGGCAAAGGATTGTACTCCAGGTACTTCCTAACCCCAAAAGATAGGAGAATGGCAGCCCATCCTGGACCTAAGATATCTGAACAAACACCTTTTAAAGCCAAAGTTCAAAATGGTGACTCTGGGAATTATCCTTCCCTCTCTGAGGCCAGGGACTGGCTAGCCTCCCTGGACCTCAAAGATGCCTACTTTCACATTCCCATCAGGTGCTCCCACAGAAAGTACCTCAGGTTCGAGTTACCCTCAGGCCACTGTCAATTCAGAGCAATGCCCTTTGGCCTAACATCAGCCCCAAGGGTTTCACAAAGTACCTGGTAGTAGTTGTTGCCTTCCCAATAAGACAAAAGATCTCCATCTTCCCATACTTGGACGACTGGCTCATAGTAGGTCAGTCTCCAGACCAAGTCAAGTTACATCTGCAAGTGACCCAGCAAGTGCTCACTTCCTTAGGATTCCTTCTGAACCTCCCAAAGTCAGTTCTTGAACCATTACAGCTTCTCACCTTCATAGGTGCAGAACTGGATACAGAACGGCAAGAGCCTTCCTTCCCTGGAAAGGGTAAGGACCCTTATGGAACTGGCCTCTTCATTCACCCTTCAGGTGTCTCGACCAGCAAGACATTTCCTTCAGCTACTGGGCCACATGGCAGCTTCCACAGCAGTGGTCCAAGGGCAAGATTCCAGATGAGGGACATTCAGTTCCACTTAAGAGCCTTCTGGTCCCAAATAAAGGATTCCCTTACCAAACTAGTCCCAGTTACTCGCACCCTAATCCAAGCCTTGCAGTGGTGGCAGGATCAGGACAATTTGAGACAAGGGGTTCCATTTGTCACTCAGTCTCATTCAGTGATACTCACCACAGATGCTTCCCTGCTGGCTGGAGCCCATTTGGGATCTTACCACCAAGGACTTGGTCACCTCAAGAATCTCTGCTTCACCTCAATCTCTTGGAACTCAGAGCAGTGTTTATGGCACTGCAAGCTTTCCAAATCTGTACAGAACAAGGTGGTTCAGGTCAGAACAGACAACACCACCACCATGTGGTACATCAACAAGCAAGGAGGCACTTGGTCTATGGCCTTGTGCACAGAAGCAATGAAGTTGTGGTCCCTGGGCTATTCCCTGCAAACCTCTCTGATAGCAGTTCACCTCCCAGGAAAGGACAATGTCCTAGCAGATGCACCTTACAGAATGTCCCAGGGCCATCACAGATGGGCCCTAGATCCTCTAGTTTTGAAAGTGATTTTCTCGAGATGGGACACACCAGAGATAGATCTTTTGCAGCCCCGGACAATCACCAACTTCTTCTCTTTTGTTGCAGACCCCAATCTTGGGATCAGTCCCCCTGGATGCTCTGATTCTGAACTGGGGACAGGAAATTTCTGTATGCTTTCCCCCTTCCCTCTCCTGTTCAAAGTGTTAGTCAGATAAGGTCACAACCATGCAAAGTGAGTCTGATTGCTCCAGACTGGGACAGACAGCCCTGGTACCCCTGTTGCTGTCCCTAGCAGTCCACCTTCCTTTCTCTTCCCAGGAATTAAAACCTGTTGACATCCTCTCAGGGGAGGATTGGTACCAAATCTTCAGTCTCTCAATCTCAAGGCATGGCTCTTGAAGAATTAGATTTGCAGATCTGCATCTTTCCCAAGGGTTCTGGATATCCTTAAGGCTTCTCAAAAGCTTTCCACCAGAAAGACTTACAACTCCAAATGGAAAAGATTCAGCATTTGGTGTTCTAAGAATATTTCTCCAGACTCTGCTGAATTGCCTATGGTTCTGGACTATATGGTCCATCTTAATGGCCTAGGCCTCAGACCAGCTACCCTTAAGGTACACTTGGCAGCTGTTTCTGCTTTCTTGTCAGTAGGCAAACCTTCCTTTCTATCTTCCCATCCTGTTTTTTGTAAGTTTTTCAAGGGATTACTTCCACCAATCCCCTTTAGGGATCCTGCTCCTGTTTGGGACCTTAATGTTTGCATTGCTCAGCTTATGCAACCCCTTGAGCCTTTGTCCTCAGCAGAGCTTATACTTGACTTGGAAAACTGTGTTTTGGTAGCCATTACTTCTGCCAGGTGTATCAGTGAATTGCAAGCCCTGTCAGTGGAATCTGATTTCATTTCTTTCCATAGAGATAAAGTGGTCCTTAGAACTAATAGAAAGTTCTTACCTAAAGTGGTTTCAGATTTCCACCTCAACCAGTCTATATCTCTCCCTGTTTTCTTCACTGACCATTCCTCCTCTGGAGAGGCAGCTACACAGCTTAGATGTTAAAAGAACCTTAGCTACTACATAGAGCATACCAAGGGTCACAGGTTTGAATCCCTCCAGTTGTTCCTTACATATGGAGAAGTTGGTAAGGGCAAACCTGCCACTAAGAGATCTATTGCCAGGTGGATTGTTTCTTGTATACAATTCTGCTATGCAAAACTAAGTAGAACTCCACCCTCAGGCCTGAGGGCTCATTCCACTAGAGGTGCAGCTGCTTCCTGGCTGCTGCCAGGATATTCTCTATAAGAAATTTGTCAAGCAGCAACCTGGAAAACAGTCCATACTTTCACCAAGCATTACTCTCTGGATATCCAGGCTAGGAGTGATGCTTGGTTTCTTTCAACAGTACTTCAGAGCTTGTTTCCAAAGTAGGTTCTGTCTCTCCTCCATGGAGGTACTGCTCATAGTCTGCATATGTCAGAATACAGCAAGACTTCATGTTGTTTAAAGAAAAATTACTCACCTTAGTAATGTTGTTTCTTCTAATGAAGTCTTGCTGTATTCTACTCCCCGCCTCCCTCTCAGAACCTAGATTTTGGGATGTGGGTGGGCAGGAGCAGTGTTGGCACCCTAGGGTGTCCTTTTTCACCCTCTTTTGGTTTGGGTGAGGGTTATGTTTTTGGATGTGTTTTGTTTTGGGTTTCCTGACTTGAGTATTCCTTTGAAACCAAAAACCCTTTATATAGTATATTTGCCAGTTGGCTAGTAAGAGTTTTACAGTTTCCACACAGAACTTCTAGTGAGTATTGCTCATGAAGATCTGATGGTTGCAGTTTAAACAACAGCAGACAGAGGCTTCAACCGAGCATGGTGAACATCCATGCTGGCCATGGAAAGTTTAACTCTTTGTTCTCCAGTGCAGTTGAAAGGCAGGACCTAACTGCACATGTCAGAATACTGGAAGACTCCATTAGAAGAAACAACATTACTAAGGTGAGTAATTTTTCTTACTGCTTCCCTGTCCCACTTTATAATGGCTAGAAAATCAGTATTAATATTTTTGACAACCCTCTTTTATGGTGGAAGATAGGAAATATGAACTACAAAAATCTTTCAAACAATACAATTAAACTAAATATTTAAACTCCTACTTGGCCTATTTACAAAAGACCCATTTTCAGAAATTATTTCAATAGCCCACATCACAAATCAAGACTTATCACAACAGATTTACCAAATAAAATAAGATCTAATGGACTTTCATGCACAGAAATCTGAAGTATTATACCAACAGAAAAGATTTGGAACCGAGGCCCAGCATCCTCGGTTTGCCCTTTTGATGATTGTTACCAGAGAATAACAAAGAAAGAAATAGTATTTCAGATAACCAAAATATTTTGTATAATACTAAAGAAGATATTTTACGTAGTTTCTGACTATACTAGACAAATATATGTCCCTCTTCCAACAATACTACCTCACCCACCCAGTTTCTCTCAGACACTCTACCTAGTGTCGTAAGGAAATCCTAACAAAGTTAGCCAGATCATAATTAGCCAAGAGATACTGGACTCTATTACAACACTAAAGAAAGGAACTACACCGGGACCAGATGGACTCCCAAATGAAATTTACAAACAAATCTGCCCTGACATTGTATCAGAATTGTCATTAATGTACTGTATAATTGTATGCTACAATCCAACTCTATCCCTTTAAATATGAATATGGGTACATTAGTTTATTTATATAAAAGGGTGATAGGATGAAATTACAGAATTGGAGACCTATCAGTATGTTAAATACTGATTTTAAAATTTTAACAAAAACAGTGACAAAAGACTGCTTATGATTGCTTCCTAATAATCTCAATGGCACAATCATGCTCAGTCCCTGGTAGATGGATTTCTGATCACCTCATACTACTAAGAGAAGTCATGGAATGAAGTAATAATCAAACTCTAAAAGGTTATGTGGTCTCACTAGACCAGAGGAAAGCATTTGATTCAGTTAATCATGAAATCCTCTGTATATACTGGAATGTTACCAAGTCCTTACACGTAATAAATTGGATTAAAGAGATGTAAGAACTATTGCTGCGGTCCTACTAGTTAATGGTTGGAAAGAGCCAATGGTACACTTTAGATGTGAGGTGAGACAGCACAGCCCCTAAGCCCCATCCTATATATTTTCTATATATTTATTTATAGACCCTTTATTGAGGCAGATGAACTCCTCCCAAAACATATCGCCCTTCAAAACACTTCAGGATGTATCCTGTACAAAACATTGGCTTATGCTGATGATATGTGTCTATTGGCTGCTAATTAAAATTCCATCACAGAATCCCTCCACAGATATGAAGAATTTGGCAAAGTCTCAGGTGCCTCACTCAACATGGATAAGTGCATAGGATACAAATTGGGACAATATATAGAAAACACGCCATCCATAGGTAGAATAAAAATACAGAAAGGCCCCATATCAAGTCTAGAAATACAGTATGGTATAAAAGAAATGGATATCTGAAATTGGGAACAGAAAATTAACATAGGTAAACAAAAGTGGCAAATTGGAATAAGTGGAAACTCCGGAAGACAGAAAGAGTTTACCTAATACAAACACACCCAATACATTTTATTTTTGTATAAAATCCGTGTATTTCCCCACATAAGAAACTGGAAACTGGTTTGTTGAGCATATTCTTCCAAGCACTTTGGGGATGATGGCTTAATCTGATAAAGTGTAACATCACTTACCTACCCTAAATGGGCTGGCAGTATAGCCTAGGGTTAGAGGAAGAGGTGTGAATGAGCTTGGTACATCTAGCAGACTAGACATGAGTTTGATTCTCATAACCTCCACTTGCATACTGTGTGACTCTGAGCAAGTCACTTAACCTGCCAGTGCTCCCAGGTCGCCCTGAAGCAGGCAGTTGTGCCTAGTGGGCCTTACCAGTTACCAAAGACTAAACTAAACTAAAAATAAAATAAATAAAGGGGAATAAATATGACTAACCCTATATTATTTTTAACAGTATATTTATTACGGCAAACATTAAATCACTTCTGTTAAATAAAAACATAGGATGGGAACCTTGGCTATATGACAGCTGTAAAACCTGGTTTACACAATGGGAAAAAGGATGTTGCTCCTACTAGCCTCGATGTTCCCCAAGGATCTATTCTTGGACCATTGTTGTTCTCCATTTTATCAATAACCTGCCTAAACCCCTGGTCTCTTTTTTTATCCTTTATGCAGACGATATGGTGCTTTACAGCAGCAACAAGGACCCAACATCCATAAATGCCATGCTAAAGACTGACGTTGACTGTATGAACACCTGGCTGTGGCAAAAGAAGCTCCTGCTAAATGAAAATGACTGTGGCCATGATGTTTGGCTCTGCCCTCAAAATCAAGTCCTGTGCCACACCTCTTGCAATTCCTGGCCCTAATGGCCCTCAGTTGGAGGTAGTAGAAGACTTTAAGTATCTGGGAGTCACTCTGGATCCCTTGCTTGACTTCACTCTTCACATAACCAACACCCTGGAGAGCTGCCAATGCCAAACTGGATGTAGCATATAGAGTCAGATCATCTCTAATGGCTACCGCAGACTAGCCACTGCTCAAGGGTTCTCAAGCTAAGACTAACCCATGGCCTTATGGCTTTTCAGGACTCTAATAAAGGATCTCTGCAAAATGGGACACTTGCTACAAAAATATCTGTCGATTTGCCTTGGCTGTCCCAAACTTACCCACCATCGTATGCTCTACACTAGTCTAGAGTGGCTGTCCCCTTGACCACTCATCAATACACAGCAGGCGATGCCTGAAAATAATCAGTTTCATAGACAACATTATCTGAGCTGGAACACCTGAATCCCTAGCTGGTATGCTACACCATTGCTCTCAACTGCATACCCACTGAGATCTGCTGGTAGACCCTTGCTCCACGTCCCTTGAAGCACAATGAAAATAGGAGAACATGCTTTTGCTGCAGCTGCACTAAGGCTCTGGAACGCCCTCCGGATCACATCAGGAGCTTGCAGTCTCACCTGACTTTTAAGAAAGAGCTCCACTTGTTCCTACAAGCTAATGACAAATACTCCTGTGCCATGCCCTGAGTCTCCCTTATACTTTTAGGCAACCATCCACTTAAACCTTAGCACTTAGTCACTTGCTTTAGCTATAAAGTTGCCTAATCAACTGCTTCCCTACTACAGAACTGCTTACCCTAAAATGTCTTATGGTAATTACGTAGTGTCCTACTGACTGTGTACACTGCTGCTGTTGTATCTTCTTTTGAAGTTATGTTGTGTTCTGCTGTCCTATTGTACCATACTGTCCTATGTTACCTGAAGTTGTTGTATTTCTCGGGTCATGCCTGAAAATAGTCAGTTTCTGTCTAGTGCACTTACCCGGTAAACAAAAACTAAATAAATAAATAAATTCACTAAAAACTTAAGAACAACTGTTATAATACCAAATTGTATAAGGAAATTTTTACAGGTTAAAACAGTGGTATATTACTAGCCAGACAGTGATTTCTATGACTCAGAAAGGTTATATAAACACTTACTGTACTAGACACTACTTGCCAAGTTGGCACTGTTTTTGAGAAATGTCCGCCTAATTGCTTTTCATCCCTTCAAGTTTTTTTTTACAAAACACTAGAATACCAACACATATGTAGAATATGCACTGGCTTACATGTCATGAAAAACTTAACGTTAAATCGAACCACAAGCACAAACAACTAAATGATAGGATGTGTAGTAGGCCTCAGTGCAACCAACAGCTGCAAACACTGGAGCATTTATTTTTTCCTGCTTTCTTATAGCAGGATTTTGGGGTTATTTAACTCACCATTGGTCCGAACCACTGTTTAAGACAGTTTCTTACTATAACGTGATATATATTGTTTACTGTTCATCCTTGGGATAAATGTATAAGTGTACTTTATGCCTCTGTTTGACAGTAATAAAATGACACACATGGATGGCTCAGCTGTCTGACACTGCTGTGACCTAATGTGGTTTCTGTATCACTACTAATGTATATGGCCATGACTTTGTTTTGTTTTGTATTTGTAGTTGTATTATGGATGAATCTAGTTTTTGATTTTGAATAAAATGTTCCCCTACTCATTTTGAGCCATGCCATGGGATCTTTAACATTCACCTGAACTACTGCCAGAACTGGCAGATAGGACCTCAGTTCAAAGTCTCATCTGAAAATGGCACCTCAGGAGTGCAGCACTCCTCTTGATGCACTACAGTGTCAATATTGGGATTAGGACTGGGAGAACTGAAGTTCTGACCCTTATTAAACGAGAACTGGAACAGGGTGAAGTTCTGATTTGTTCTGATTAGTTCAGATTTATTGACAAATATTTGAAAAATGCAAAAATGCATAAAAGTGGCCAAAGTTGGTCACATTTGACACAGAGGCCCAAAGGAAATAATTTAATGGATTATTTGTATAAAAGTAATTTAAAACTGCTAAATAAAAAGCAATCTGTCACTGCTAGCCCTTGTATGGCTGGCCTGTAATGGTGGCATATCCTGCTTGGGTCCGTGACATGAGTGTGCTGGGAGAGACAGAGAGACGGGGAAGAGAGAGAGACAGGCAGACAGATGCAAATACCTGTATGATAGAACTATCAGCACTGTAGGCTCTGCCAGACAGCTAAGACTTTTTATTAATGGTGCTGTGTGGATATTATTTGGATGGATGTTCCAGTCAGCTGAACAGGCCAAAGAAGTGGATATGAATGATCAGATGAGCAACACTAAGACAGCCACCCACCCTACCCATGTGAATGAAGCAACTGTTTCGCCTGCCCTGGTGTGCTATGGTATATGATACACTACCTGGTCCAAGCGGTGGTAATGTTTTCTAGTACTATGACTACTTCTACTGAATCTGATCAACACACTGACTCCTTAAAGAAGAAAAATGAAAGACATAGTGATCACCACCACCCAGGAAGGCAGCCGGTCACACATCGCATCAAGTGCAGTGCAGTCATAAAAGTTTACTACTGTCACCTGAAGACCTGATGACACATAACACAATTACATCCTTCCTAGTTCTACAATTGCTGCCAGCCACTGCCAAGTAATTTAAGTATCAAAATGAAATATAGTAATACTCAGCCCAGTTACTGTAAATGAGATGTAACCAGGCTAATACCACGCATACACACAAATAATAAAGAAATTATATGACTTTAGTAGCATTTTTTCTGTAAAGTAATCACAGCCAAATATGGGGACATGAGAAATATACAAAGGGTATTCAGTTTCTGGGTTTCAGGAATCTGCTAAGCCATGCACTGTATGACAATGAAAACAGTACAGCCGGATCAGTTGCTGAGGTCAAAAAAGTGACAAGATTAGTAGTAAGAACTGGAGTAAGGACAAAAGTGACAAGTAGTAATCGTAACTCTTGAGGACAAAAAGTGATAGTAGCAGTACCCTACCTTCCAGGTACCACCAAGTAAGTTTGTGACATGAAATGAAGTTGCTTGCTGTATTTGGACTCTGAACCCACTGATGTTGTTTTTTTTTTTATTCTGTGCTGCTTATGTGATCATTCACGTAATAGTGGCCTGGCCTAGTCTGTCCTAACCTGACTTGCTGCAATTAATTGCTACCTCATGTAGTAGACCCTATTCGCAAAGATTTTCACCACAGGCACAGATTCTCGAAAGTGTTTTCTGGATAGGGCCTGCTCAGAGCAGTCAGTGTATGTTTTATTCATGCATCATATTTGAAATTAAAGTGAGGAATGTTGACTTTGAGAAATGTGAGGCGCTCAGCATTTTCTGTTGTCAAACAGAATCATGTGTCAGTAATGATGTTACCAGCTGAACTAAACATTCGTTCTGAACAGAAGCTAGTCGGAGAGCAATTCATGTACTTCATTGCAGTGTTTACTAAAGCAGGCCACATATTTTGTTTGGATTTTCTGTATTTCAAAGGATCAGCATTCCAGCTGATATTGGGCTCTGCCAGGTATATTTCAACCATGACCTGTGCTGAGGCTGTGTTACAAGAGGCAGATGAAGAAGATGTTACAATTACATTTTCTAAGTACCTAACTTCAGAGACATGAAGCTAAACCAAGTGACTGTGGGACTGTGCTATTTTTGTCTGGTGGTGAAGAGAAGATTTGGCTGCAGTGGCTGAGGAGGAAGAGGAGAAAATGCTGCAACAGTAGAGGATGGACCACCTGATGCTGTGTTGAATGGTGAAGAAGATTCTGAATGTGGTGCTGCTGTTGTACTCAGGTCCATGACAGCATGCACCTCGTCAATTATTTCTTGTTTGTTTATCTCTAAACAAGTGTCATCATCATCACTCAAAAGTTGCTTGATTTGTATCATGGGTCCAAATATTGTTGCATTAATGTAAAGCAAGGTAAGGCAACATTATTTCTAAGGTGCCCAATCCTGCAGGATCTGGACACTGAACACAATAAAAACAAAATGCAAAATACAGAAAACATTTGTGCAGTAGTAAAATCTTTAAAATAGCATTCTTTAAAGCATAAATATAAACTATAAGATAGCTGAGGGTAGAATAGGGAGGTAGCTTAATCCCCAACTCAGAATGAAGCATTTTACATAGTTTGTCATCTTCTTCAACTTTTAGATCATTCATCTCATCAGATCTTGTTGTTGTATTCTGGGGGCAACCTGCATGTGTCAGCAGAACCACTGGCAGCCTGTGTGATCATGGAACTATCTTCCTTCTCTAACCTTTCCTAATCATATTCAATCTGAATTTAAACATTTTTATTAGGGGTATCACCTGGCTGAGGTTGCTGTGTTTGCATTAACCTCCCTGGTGATTTCCTCATATGGCTGGAGCAGTACAATGAGAAACTCCAGCACGGCCCACTGTGCTGGAGTAATATAGACATCTGCATCACCAATTTTATTTTCCAAGGTGTATTGGCTGACAGATTTTTTGTTTTGTTTTGGAATAGATAAGAGGTTGAATTCCATCAAGTAGAAATGTCTTGGATCAGTCTCTGCAAAGGTAAACTGTGCTCCTGCTATGTTTTTCAAACAAGTGATGGCCTTTGCTTGAGTGACTGAAATGAGTGCATATTCTTTTAGCAGTGTTAATGACAGCCTTAATCTCCTGTCATCGAGAAAACTGTGAACTATTAAATTTAAGCATCGCAAGAGCGGATGTGAACAAAGCCCCCTCCAAGGTCTTCTTTACCTGGACCCATTATCTGCAACTATAAAGCCAATTGACAGTCCCTGTGAAGTGAGCCATTGCTGTATTGGTTTTGGAGCTGTTTATTGATGTTGTATGAGGAATGTTCAGATGGAAAATAAAACATTCTTAGAACAGCAAACTGCGATCTTCACTGTTCCCAGTCCCACGTGAATTATCGAAAAATGTCCAATATTCCATGACAGACATGAAGGGTTCAGGCCAACAGCTTGTCCAGACATCTGTTATTAGATGCACAACCCTCCCAACAGCAGTGCACAAGATGCATCTTAATTTTTACATACATCATAAATATCTGGAATCTCTGTTGTTGAGAAGTATTTCCGCGATGGTATACTCTATCAAAGTTCAAGGTACTCAAGCAGCAGCCTGAATCCTATATGTTCTACCACATTATATGGTAGCAAATCAACAGCTGTCATTTCTGAAATGTTTTGTTATTGTAACAGCAACAAGGTGAGTCAAGGCATATTTGGCTTTATGCTCATGTTTCTGAGATGGCAAGCTGTCTCCTTGAACAAGCCAGAGATAAATTTACTGTCATGACTCGTGACTGCACACAGCACACCGACAGCACAGCAGTCCACCACCACTTCCTTCCAAGATTAGCTGACTGACTCTACAGTTACTGTTAAGTGACCAAATTCAGAAACTGTTAAGTGCCCCAGAATCTGAAATTGAGATGCAGACAATCTGGTGCATAGCTGCATGCAGCACAGTTCCACAGTAGGTTGGTTAATGCTTATACATAATGTAGCATACTATAATAAAACTAATGATAAGGAGGAATAATGGGGAATGAGTGATGATAATGATGACACTTTGTGTACTTTACTAGTGTTGTAGTGTAAACAGCCTGCTATGAGTCACAAAGTCAGATTATCTCCTGGGCTACCCACAGCCAACAGCACAGGCGCATCAACTTGTATGTTATTTGTCCAAACAGCATTTTTAATACATGAAATTGTGAATGAATGTTAACAAGTGATCATAATTGGGTGGCACAAGTCAAAGATTTATTTTGCCAGCCTGCCCTTGCCCTGTACACAAGGCCACACTGAAGCCAGGAGAAAACCTTTTATTTGGGATTTCTTGGACTGTTAAATTTCTTGTGGGTCCCCCATAGTCTCTCTCTCCTCTGGATCTGGATGGCACAAGTCAAAGATTTATTTTGCCAACTTGCCCTCACACACAGCCACACTGAAGCCAGGAAAAAACATTTATTTGGGATTTCTGGGATTGTTAAATTGCTCATACCATCCCCATAGTCTCTGTCTCCCCTCTGGATGGCACAAGTCAAAGATTTATTTACCAGCCAGCCCTTGCCCTGTACACACTGCCACACTGAAGCCAGGAAAAACATTTTTATTTGGGATTTTGGGACTGTTATATGTCTTGTGCCCGCCCCATAGTCTCTCTCTCTCTCACCTCTGGATCTGGATGGCACAAGTCAAAGATTTATTTTGCTAGCCTTCCTTTGCCTCGTACTATACCACCACATTGAGGCCAAGAAAGAAAACAAATCTATGGATTCTGGCACTGTAAAATTTCTCTTAGGCCCCAGTAGTCTCTACATCTCTCCTCTGGATCTGGAATGGCACAAGTCAAAGATTTTGCTGGCCTGCCCTTGCTCGTCTACTGTACACACAGCCATACTGTCTAAGGTCAAGAAAAGAAAAACACTTTATTTGGGATTTTCTGTACCTGTCAAATTTCTCTAGGGCCCCAGTAATCACTCTCACTTTCTCTCTCTCTCTCTCTTGCTCTCTCTCATCTGGAGGATCTTCTCTGATTCAATTTCTGGATGGCACAAGTCAAAGATTTATTTTGCCAGCCTGCCCTTGCCATGTAGTACACACACACAGCCACTGCCTGTTTTTATTTGCCTTGCCTCCTCCAGCAGCCACCCAGGCCACCACTATCTCTCTCCCAGTCCCTCCGGTTCCTCTCCAGTCCCAACTCCTCCCACTCCCCAGAGATAACTTTCTCCCCCCACCCCAGTAAGTCTTTTTCTCTATTTCCTGTCTTTCTTCCTCCCTCTGCTTCAAAAAGAAATATTTTTAATATTTTATTTAGTTTTCCTTTTCTGGGTGTGGAACTTCTGGCAGCTCTGCTGCAGAAGTACAAGCCCCTCTGAGCATCCTCCAACTCATCTGGGTCCACGTTGTGCACTCAGTGTGGTTAAATACTGTGAGTGCATCACGTGACTGTCTGTTGCCTGATTGGATGCCACCAGCCACCTGTACAAGGAGCGAGCATGCTGACAGCATCCCCATGGCAATAATACACTAAATGGCACTCCACAGACCCAGAACTTCACTTTTGTGGTGAAGTCCAGATTTATCCAGGTCCATGGATTACTGGCTTGATCTGGGGTTTGGGTCTTGGGCAGAAAAGACGGCCCAGCCCTAATTGGGATTTAACCAAGTGCCTCCTGTGGGATGGAACCCACAGCCTTCTGATTTTCTGGCCTCAGAAGTGAGTGTACAACCTCCTAAGCCACTTACACTGCCATCTTCTGGCCTCAGAGGTGAGTGTGCAACCTGCTGAGCCACTAACATCATTATCATCATCCAAAATTCACTCCGGATGCTATCCCATGGAGATATTACAGCCTCAGCCTCACTCTGCTCATCCACACTTTTTTGTCACTGTCTGATTCTTTTGATGACCTAACATGAGGATCTTTAGAAACATGAGACTGTGACTCATGATGATCAGGCTCATGTTCGGCTACTGTGGGGAGTGGGACATCAACTACCCTCAAGTCTTCTGACTCGCCAACATTTGTGCCACCTGATAACATTTCCTGGGTTGTAGCAATACTCCTGCTGTTATCCACAATGCCCTCACTTGCTTTACTACCAGTGCCACCAGCATTTCCAACCAGCATTGATGCCATGGATTTGGCTGAGAAAAACTGAGTCACAGAAATCCCTCTACTTGCAGCAGCTACTACCTTTCCCTTCTGCTGCTTAGTACTACCACATCCACAACCAGGCTTAACATTGCTAGCCCCTGATGAACCTGCCCCATCATCACAGCAGCTTCCACTGCTACCATTTGAGGCACATAAGTAATAGTCTTTGGCAGCAGTGCCACAGCCAAAACAGCTTTGCATGTTGGTCTCTTCATGAGCATTTTTAGATCACACAGATGGTCACCAAGAAAAAACATGTGCACCGCAAAAGTGATTTTTCTGATTTGGTTGGTTGCTGTAACAAATTCAGAGAATTCACAAGAACAATATGATGCAAAAATACAGCAATAGGTACTTTTTTATAATGTCTGCTTTCGTTCATTTAAACACTCTGATATGCACTGGATAGAGAGTGTTCACAGTACTATGGGGAAACTCACAATAGTGGCAGAGTGACAATATTTGCAACAGACTGAATAGAGACAATTAAAAGCAAGGTTATATTTCTTCAGTTTAGAGTGGGTGAGAAGCCAAAACAACAATAGAGACTTCAAGATGGAAAAGTCGTAATAAGAGAAATAGCAGAGACAGCCACCAAGAAAAGAAACACGCACCACAAAAAGTGATTTTTTTTTCATTTTTGTGGGTTGCTGTAACAAATTCAAGAGAATTCACAAGACAGTATGATGCAAAAATACAACAATAGATACTATTCTTTATTATGTCTGTTTTCGTTCATTTGAATGCTCTTATGTGCACTGGGAAAGTGTTTTGGTACTATGGGAAACACACAAAAGTGGTACAGTGACAACAATTTCAACAGACTGAAGAGAGAGACAATTAACAGCAAGGTTATATTTCTTAGGTTTTGGATGGAAAAAACAATAATAGCGATTTCTAGATGGAAAAAGTGGCAATTAGAGAGATGGCCGCACAAGCACAAGAAGACCTTAATCACACCTTCACACATCCAAAAGTGGAACAACAATACCTTCTTTTGGTGGTGGGTTGGGGATATTTACAGTAGTACCTGGAAAGAAGCAGGTAAAATTAATACAGATGGGCTCAGAAATTAACAGTATTGCTCATACGTGTGGCACACTAAAATGCATATGACTTGACGGCATGCACACAGACTATAGGCAATGCACAGAAAGTTTTAACAGTTCAGTAAAATAAAACACATTCTTCTAAATGGTCAGAAAAATGCACAGTGAACAACAAACAATTATCAAAATTACTAAAAGTATTACTGTGTACAGAACTGAAAACACCGATACTAAACACTATCCAACAACAGTTAGCAAGACTACCTTACACTGTGGTCTGTGAATCTCCTTCTACACCACAGATCCACCCCTCCTGAAGCACACTTCTGCACTCTTTTCTCATTACAGACACTGAAAGTACTAATTTAATAAGCAAAATTCACACAGAATCAATAAATGATCAATGATACAAACATATAATGATTTACTACACTCGATGTACTAATTTTGGGCTCAAAGTCCATTGGTATGTAACCCCTCTCTGGCACCATCCAAGAGAGGCCACTACCTCAACCTGCTACTTAGGATACAGGTTAAGAGGCCTGGGTTGCCATAAGTTGTAACACGGGGTCCTTTCCCAAAGTTGCAAATAAAATGGTTTTCCTCCACCCAAAGTACATATTTAGTGGGACAAATTACTTGCAGTACAACCCTCTGGGATATCATACCAACCCACCTCCCCAAAACAGTTACCCCAGACATGGACTTACCAGGATTCGAACCTCCCCACAGTCAGACATTTGGCATTTCACATTTCAAACAATAACATGATCACTAAAATAGGCTCTAGAGTCAGTTCTGCTGCAAAACAGTAACATCGCAATTTATTTACAAGGGAGGGTTAGGATAGGGAAGTGGAAAAGAAGTTATGCAAAGCAGTTTAAAGATTTAGCAATTTCCATAATCATTTTCCTTTTATTTTCAAAACCCCACATTTCAATTAACGCTGCCACCAGATCTATTTAGCTAGCGAACTGCTGCAGGTGTTATCATGCCTAGAACTCCCAACTGGTACCAGTCCAGAATGACACCCTAATTCTGTCACAGGGTACCCAAATCCCATAGTTGCAGGCCTAAGGTGCAGCTGGTTGGCCAGTGTGTGCGCTTGCTGAACTAAAACAACCTTTTACATTTGGCTTGATTACTGTCCTGGCTTCCTATGCCAGAGAGCACATCTGAACTATACACAGTCCCCAGAATGTTGCAGCGCAATTCCTGCTGTTACTCACAGTTCTGCAGAATCAGTCCTCGGTGGCACAGGTGACTGAAATGCTAGGGGTTGATGGAGACAGCACTTGCAGAACCGGACTCCTGCTTGATCCCACTGGAAGGGGTACGAGGCTGCAGCCTTAATCTTCACCTTGCTTGGACATCTTGCAGCTTGTCCACTTCGGCCTATTATAGGCCTGTTACATAGATACATACATACATGAGACAGTGTCGGCAGATAAGGGCCTATGGCCCACCCAGTCTGCCCATTTAAGTTTGTAAGTTCAGTTTATGTTTTCCAGGAAGTCTGTTGCCCCTCACCCCTGACCTCCAGAATTCCTTTATGTCTATCCCATGCATTCTTAAAACCTGTGATTGTTTCAGCCCCACCACTTCCTCTGGCAGGGTGTTCCACTTGTCCACCACCCGTTCTGTGAAGAAATTCTTCCTCACGCTTCCTCTGAATCGTCCTCCCTCCAACTTCATCCCATGCCTCTAGTCCTGGAACATCTTTTCACTTAAAAATAGTGCATTCCTGCACCCTGTTCCTCCCTGTAAGATACTTGTATGTCTCTATCATATGCCCTCTCCCTCCCTCCTCTCCTACAGGGAGTACATGTTCAGTGCCTTCAACCTGTCCTCATAGGACTTGTGATGCAATCCATGCACCATCTTTGTTGCCCTCCTCTGAACCTTCTCTACCCTGTCTATGTCCTTACGTGAGGTAAGGTCTCCAGAACTGCACAGTGTACTCCAGGTGCGGCCTCACTAGTGTCTTGTATAGTGGAATTATGACCTCCTTTTCCTGCTGGTGATGCCCTGCCTATGCATCCCAGCATCCTATTTGCTTTACCTGCTGCCTTGTCACACTGTTTCCTGCCTTGAGGTCATCAGAGATGATAACTCCAAGATCCCTTTCCTGCTTGGTGCATGCTATATCCTCACCCCAACTGATATATTGATATACTGTTGCAGGGCATATGGCAAGGCCTACCACCTGCAAGGGACTCAGATCCAGGAGGGCCCCTGGCCAGGCTCCTCCACAGATCAGAGTGTGGGTGCACTTGGAGACAAGCCCTGTGATCACCTGCAGGCAGCAAACCCCACTTGAGAGGAATTAGCTAGTTCCCCACCTGGCCCCAGTGTCAGCATGAACATTCAGTGCATTTTTCTTCTATTTCTCTCAGTTACCAGCTATGGTGTGTAGCCAAAGCAGTTTCTGTTCTTTCCTGTCTCCCAGACCCCAGGGTACAAAGCATGGGCAACAGGTTCATCACAACAGTCTGTTCTTTTGCTGCATCTCAGGAGCAGACAGCAGGTACCAAACCTCAGAAGCACCTTCCGTCCTTCTGTTTACACAGTCTCTCAACATTAAACACAGCAGCCACTTTTTGCTTTGGCTCACACCCAATTTGAGCAACACGTTCTCTCATCAGCATATCAGAAAGTCTCTTTTCTCTCTGTACAGGTGCATAGCAATTCTCTGATCTGAGGAGGCTCTCTTCAACTGTTCAGAAATCCAGTATCCGTTTCCTTTCCTATTCCTGTCCCACTGAAGAGGTGCAGATGAAAATATCTGTCTTTTCCCAGGCTCAGACATAATCTTTGTCCTTTATCAGGCTCAGGACACAACCTTTGTCTTTTTCCAGGCTCAGGACACAGCCTTTTCCTTATCTTCAACGCTGTGGTGTATTTTCAACCTTGTCTTCCTTTCACGCTGTGGTGCATTTTCAACCTTGTCTTCCTTTCACCACTATGGTGCATTTTCAGAACAACACAGATTCCAGTAACCTGCAGCTTCTCTCTTCCTCAGCAAAGCTTCCTCTTAGACAAATTCTCTCCATCCTGCTTCTCCTTTTGCTTATCTGATGGGGATGCACCACCTGCCCTGGGGTATGGATTGCTGGCAGCCCCAAGGCAGGCCTGTTCTCAGCCTTGCAGCCCCATTCTCCTCACAGGGACAAGAGCCCCTCCCTGTGGAGAGAATCTCCCAAACTGACTCAGAGTCTAAAAGTCCTGTACTTTTGGGAGGTTTTTAGTGCCCATTGGCTAGAGCCTCTGTCCTAAGGAAAATTAATATGTATGATGCTCCTCGATGCCTCATTGGTGCAGAAAATTGGCGCCTAGATTTTACCAGGTATTTTCCACCAAACATGTTGTCAAAGAGTCTCAGAGTCCTTGGCTAGAATCCTAGCTTTGTGGTTGGTTGAAATGAGGTCATGTGGCTACTGAACAAGGCTGCTAGACAAACAGCCCCACTGCAGAGTGCACAGTATCCCAGGTTCCAAGAGTTCCTGCAGCCAGACCATTTACTTTTATTATACATTTCCCCAGCATTAAGTAGCCACCCTGTGCCCTCTTAAGTGACTACACACTTTAACAGATTTATTTTACCCTTTCCCAGTCGCTGCTGCCTTTCTGCGTAGCCCCTAGGATGCTCACACACATAGCCCCAATGCACATTACACAGTTTCCACTTTAAACTCTCCGCAGCCAACAGATACATTTTATTTATTTTATTTTATTTAACAAATTGGAAAGACCTTTTCATTTATTTATTTATATACATTTTCATTTATTCATTCTCCCATTGGACTGGCAGCATTTACTTTGTCCTTGCACCCACGTTGAAATTTATTTTGTTAGCCCTTACAGTAGTTCTCCTGTCACCAAGCGCATTCCATTACTTCCTGGGCACTGCACAGGACCAGCTCATTATTATTCATGAGCTGCCTCATTACATATGTATGAGGTGGCTTCCATATTCTCGAGCGATTGGCACTCACCAAAATCGCTCCTTCTGTCTTTGCTGCCTCCCCCAGAATACCTAACAGTCCCGGTCCCTCTTTTACTTAACCCTGGAACCAGGACCACTGGGGAGACAGCTAGAACAGATGTCAAATGGGCCAAATGATTTGTGTAGTATGATGCTGGGAGTATTGCCTGGCAATGTAGTGCCAAAAGGAAAGGGAACATTGTTTAACCAGGAGTAGCACACTAAGCTGAAGCTTGTTTCAGATGTAATCTGGGAGCATAAGAAAATTAAGTGACTTGCTCAGGGTCACACAGTATGCAAGTGAGGGCTGTGGGATTTAAACCCAGGTCTCCAGATCTGCAGCTCAGAGCCTTAACCCACTACGCTATACTGCCTGCCAAAAGTGGGCGTGCAGCTCCACACTCCAGCTCCCTCATCCCTGCTCCCTCTGAAAAACAATGTGGGGCTGTGGGAGATCCAGAACACCACCATGGCTGCAAGGGGAAACCAGGACCTGGAAGAAAAAGAATGGGGTGGACTAAAACCCCAGGGAAAATGGGAGCCCCAGAGGGGCAATCAGGTAAGCCCCCAGGACAGGGGTTTATAGGTAAATAGGTTTTGGAACATTTTTGAGGGTTTGAATCACACAGCTATGAGAGCTAACTAACTCCAGCTTTCCACTACATACACTATGTTGAACTGAGGCTGTGCAAGCCAATATAGAGCCAATGTGAACTGCCATCCCAAGAATCATTGCAAAATTCAGCTTTAAGAGCCAAAAAAAGGAAAAGTAACTCAAATGTCCATATGGTTCAATGACAACTTCATGTTCCCCATAAATGCAAAGTTATTCATTTCACAACATGGAGTATTTCAGAAATTCAAATTCTACTCAAAATACTCCTTGTGGCGAGTTGCGGGACTTCAGCCCATCTCTAGATCGCGAACAGGGGGTAGGTCGCGAATGTCCTGGGTGGGTATCACTGATAGGTGAATATTTTGGGTGGTTACTACTTGTTGGTAATAGTTGATATTGCCCGGTGGGCATGACAGGGTAGGAGAGTGCATTTCTCCCCACCATAGTGTCCGCCGGTGCAGCTGGTTAAGTCATTCACCAGGAGGTGAATGGCTAAAAAAGAGGAGAGTGTGTAAGCACCCCTTGTTAAGGTGCTTACTATGTAGCCGTTCACCTCCCTTTGCCCTTTTTGGTGCAGACAGTGGCCTGCTTGCAGGACAGGTGGGGCCCAGACACCCATAGAGGATTTAAGGCTGCATATGTTGGTGCCAGATGGAAGATGGAGGAGAGCCGAAGAAGCAGTAGGTGGCCGGGGCCCACTTGCCACAGCCTTGTCTGGGTTTAAGCGAGCATCTTTGGCTAGTCATCGAGTCCTTGGTTGGGAGCACTGCACTCAGAATGGCTCGGAGAGTGATTTTTGGTGTGTGCAGGACTCCCCTGAATTAGTGGCAGCCACAGTCTGGGAGTTAGGGAGTGGCCGCCTTGTGCACTGCAGTACCAGGGTGCATCATGGAGGGTCTTGGAGGGTGTGTTTGGTCAGTGGTGAGGCTGCATGGTGGTGGCAGCCCATGTTGCAGAGTAGGGGTGGTGGAAGCCCACCTCCCATCTGGTGAGGCACCCACTGACCAGGTCATTTGGCTCATTTTTTAGGCCCGTGTAAGGATCATGCATCTCTTGGATCACCTGGACCTTAGCTGCCCTGTGGATGCTCAGAGCTTGGTGTGGAGAAGGACAGGAAGAGCAAATACACTGGCAGCAAGGATGGAGGGCAGTTTTATCCATAGTGCTGAGTTAGTTGAAGATCCAGGGAATATTTTGGTGTTGCTGCCATCAAGAGGAGCTCTTTTTGGCTCAATGGGACCCAACAGTGACCTCTCGGTCTAAAGTATGTGCCATGACTCCGGCCACTGAAAATCATGCCTTCTCTGGTTTTCTGTTGTGCCCTCTGTTCCATGGAGTAGTATCTGTTTTGAATCATTTAATTAAATTTTGCTTGGTTATGAAGATGGCTTTCATGTGGACATTGGACTTATTTTAATTAACTGTACCAGCTAACCTGTGCATGCCTCCTTAGGCCCCCGTCCTGAGGAAGTGTGCTCCTGATGCCACATGAATGTTAGCAAGCATGAAGGAACCATCCAGGTACTGTCCACCTTTTATATTCTGCTGCCAGCGAGTGTTTTACATGTTTTGGCCCCTCCCTTTAGACAAATAACATCATACCCTAGACATCAAGCAGGGGATGCTCACAATAAAATGTGAAATTCTAACTTTTATTAAACTGAATTACAATGTATTTGCTGGATACACAGGGACATTTCCTAAACACTGCTTGGACAGTACTTATAATGAGTTTATTGGTAGTGACGCTGAAAAAGAAGAGTACTACTGGGAGGAATACAGCCACTTGCTTGCACCTGTCTCTTGTTTTTTATTCATGTCCTGTCTCATACCAGTCACCATTTTGTTTCTTCATATAAAATGGATAAGGATATACCACCCTGATTGCCCAAGACCAGGTTCTAGCAATTACCTTAAAAGAGCACTACCAATCAGAAAAATAAGTCCCTGCAAACCTGGACATACCTCATTCCATATCTATGTGCCAGTGTGTAACTTTCATTTTCAAATGTCAGCCATTTTTCTCACACAACAACTCCAGATGACTAAATTTAAGACATATCTATATTATAATGCACTGCAGACCTCTTAGTTTTTAATTTGTAACCCCACATACAGACACCTGTTTTGTTTTTCTTGCCACACACTCACTCTCCCACCTGCCAGTTCTGACTGCTCAGGTGCAGGTCACACCTGGGAATGAGCCTCAGCTCAGTGTGCCTTTCCTGGTTACCAAATGTTTAAATAAATAAAATCAAAATACACATACCACAATCCCGGCCATTTAATGGAAGACTTTCTGTGTATATGGCTGTTTGCTCCACCGCCTGCCAGCTAAATTGGTTGTTCACTTCCCATTCCTGTCAACTTGTCCATTTGTTGGCTTGCCCCACCTTCCTTATCCTCCTGAAAATTCAAAAGATAAATGTAACACTGAGCTGCTGCCACACTTGAACCTGCACAACTCCTCCCTTCCACTCATGCAAGTGACATTGTAATCACTCTTTCCACCAACCACTCAATTTCTTAAAACAATTTTACAGACAGATGACCATTATCTCTACAGATGAGTAGACCCCACTAAATGTGACTATTGCAGCCACTACAACTGACAATCACTCGCTTACAAAACTGAAAGTACATAAAGTATGTCTTTGACCTCGACATCGCAGGGCTCCCTTTAAACAGCCAGCCTGCCTGCCTACTTCCTGCATTTGTTCAACAGGCAGAGGAACTATTTGATCATATTTCAAGCCTTTTTATACTATTTATGTTTTAGAAGGAATTCTTTACATTTGTTTTAATTTCTAGGAAAACCCATTTCATATGACAAGACACTCCAGTGGGGTTGGTTATACTAGGTTTACCACACGACTAGAGGCTGAGGGCACTTGGCCTGTTTCTCTTGCCTTAGTATACCCCTGGGCACGTGACAAAACCTGGTACAGCAAACTCCCATTGTATCTTATTGCTTACAAGTTCCAGTGACGTACTATATAGCAAGACAAGCTAGGGGCTACTCTGCACTCTAAGGAATATATAAAAATTTCACACACATATGTATTTCTTTCTCAATCTCTTTATTTCTAAGGTCAACTTAAATTTGTAAATGACTAATGACTGCAATCTTTGGCATAGACTTAACTTCCAGTCATGTTCCTATGCTGAATCTCTTTGTCTTGGACACCATCTTCTGGAACATAACTGCACTCTGAGTTGTGGCTGATGTGCTGTTCTTGAATGGATAGTCATCTACTGCATGAATGAAACAACTTTAGAAATATGTAATATAATACACCACATCAAAGTGAGTGTTCTCTTTCATGATGATACCTTAGTATTCCTTCATAATTAGTTCTTATCTTCATTGTGTTGTACTACAAACAAAAGTAAACAAAATTGCAGTGTGCAATGTGTACATGTTGTAACATAATTCCTGAGAGTAAACGTCAAAATACTGAGACTTAATTGCTGTCAAAACAAACAGCAAAGTTGCCTTATAAAACAAATTGATATCAGTTCAAAAGGTGGATGGGAGGGCCCAGATATACTCTCTGTGCAGTTTGCTACACTTTTTAATGGTGAGACATTGACACTGAAAAATATGAGGCGTGGGCCCTCACAACTTACATATCCCAGAGTCTGCAAAACTGTAACTCCAAACTAGGGTTAGCACACAAGATTAAATATTCTCTAACTTCTGCTGCTAGGCTGGCAATAGCTTGGGATAACCTACTTCCTGGCCTCATATGGCCTCAGCCCCTACTACCTGACTAGTGCTGCCAATCTAGAACAAACTCCGATCAGAGCCAGTCGGCAGCTCAGAACAGTGAGACCTTGTGAAAGGATACTCAGAGCTCACCATGCCGGAGTCTGCCGTGATCCAAGATTGTTACCATGACAGCACAGCGCATGCGTGATGCTTGCGCATGTGCAGTTAGATTTGGTGGTCATCTTGGGCAAGACTGCAGTAACTTCCACAGTTATGGGAAAAAGTAGTGCCCCTGAAGGGGGTATGTTTATGCAGCCTGCTGAGGGAAACAGTCATTAAAAGAAAATGCGTTTAACATTTGCCACAGCACTGTGGATGCATGCCAGAGAGATATCCGGTCATGTGCTTCCACAGTCCCCTTTTCAAGAATTAGACCAATATGTCTGTGGAGCTCCGCCAACACAGCCATAAAATGGAACATTATTTACAATAATAGTTGCAGGTTTGCCCTATCCACTCCCAGATGACCTACCACTGCTTACTATATAATAAGCTAGATTGGCTATCCCTTCCTCCCATCATCTATTTGCTGTTGGATGTATGATCGATAACATTGTCAGGTCCTCTAAATCTGCTGCCTTCAGGGCTTTGTTTACCCCTACTTAATTCATGCTCCCTGCACTCCTATGACCAGTATCTCATGGATGCCCTTGAGTCTCCACTAAAATGGATGAGCAGGCCTTTACCACTTTACCCCAAGTGTCTGGAATGCCCTGCCTCCACTCCTCTGAGTTGCACAGTCTCACATCAGTTTTAAGCACGCTGTCTTCAAGCACTTAAACAAGACCAATGTCTGTACCTGCATCCGAATGTCAACTTTTCCCTTATCTAATTTCTGCTAACTCATTACTCCACTGTCTCTCTATCCACTCAGGCTTGATCTTCTGCTGCTTATTGTATCTCCCACTTTTGAATATCCCTTGTAGTGTAATTGTTACTCCTTCCTCCTTCTATATCCTACTTATTATGTTACTAGTCACAATTTTATTTTGGGACCAATCATTTTGATCTTTCTTTTATTGTAGCATATGAAATTATGCTTCAAATACTGTACTGCATGCTAATGTATCATTTTCACTTTGTTCTGTATCATCTCGGGTCATGCCTGAAAATAGGAAGGTTTTTGTCTAGTGCAGTTACCCAGTAAACAAAATATGAAATAAATAAATAAAGTGAGATACTGATACCCTGGGACACAGGTCCTTATAATTTGGATTGTGGATGCTCGAGACATGGGTCCTGTATAATATGAGACAATACCACCCTGGGACATGGGCCCTCATAATGCAGGATACTGACACTTGAGATATGAGATTTCATATAATGTGAGACTCTGACACCTGAATCATGGGCCCTCATAATGTGAGACACTGTCACCCTGGGCCATAGCCCTCAAAATGTGAGACATGGACACCAAGACATGAGGCCCTTATATATGTGAAGCACTATCACCCTGGGACATGGGCCATTATAATGTGAGATATGAACACTTAAGATATAAGCACTTATAATGTGAGACACTGACACCGAGTCATGGTGCCAGATTCACAAAGTTCACAAAATCCCACAGCTATGGGAAAACACAGCACAAGTGGGTTGGCCACCTGTGAGCTGCAGTTTTTCCTGAAGCTATGGTATCCACAAAGATGGAGCTGGTTTACAAATTACAACTAGCTAAACAATTTATGGCAGCTTGTGGGTGCTTTTCCCACAGCTGTGGAAAATGTTATAGCCAGTGGAACCAGGCATAACATCTCCACAGCTGCGGGCACTTCAACACAAATCTCACAGCTACAGAGATTTTGGTCCACAGCTGGAGCTGCAGAGTGGAACTTAGTCCCATTTCATTTGGTGAATCCGGTCCAGGATCCTCATAATATGAGACATTGATACCTGGGACATAGACCTCATAAATAATGTGAGACACTGACACCTTGGAACATAGGCCTGATAATGTGGATATGGACACTTGAAATATGAACACTCATGCAATGTGAGATACGACACCGTTAAACATGGGCCTTTATAATGTGAGACACTGATGCCTGGAAGACAGGTCCTCCTAAATAATGTGATACACTGATGCCCTGGGACATGGGCCCTCATAAGTAATGTGAGGCATTGATGCTGTGGGACGTGGGCCTTCATAATGTGAGACACTGACACCCTGAGACATGGGCCCTCTTAATGTGAGACACTGATGCCCTGTCACATGGACCTTCATAATGTAGGATATGGACACCTGAGATATGGGCCCTCATATAATATGAGACACTGATGCCCTGGAGCATGACCCTCATAAATAATGTGAGACACTGACACCCTGGAACAGGCTTGATAATGTGGATATGGACACTTGAGATAATGAACGCTCATGCAACGTGAGATACTGACACCATTAAACATGGGCCTTTATAATGTGACACACTGATGCCCTGGAAGACGGGCCTCCAAATAATGTGATACACTGATGCCCTGGGACATGGGCCCTCATAAGTAATGTGAGGCACTGATGCTGTGGACATGGGCCCTCATAATGTGAGATACTGACACCCTGAGGCATGGGCCCTCTAATGTGAGACACTGATGCCCTGGCACATGGACCTTCATAATGTAGGCTATGCACACCTGAGATATGGGCCCCTCATATAATATGAGATGCTGATGCCCTGGGGCTTAGGCCCCTCATAATTTGAAACACTGACACCTTGGGACATGGGTCCTGATAATGTGAAACACTGAAACCTTGAGACACAGACCTCATAAATAATGTGAGACACTGATGTCCTCAGACACGGGCCTCATAATTCAAGATTGATGTTCTCAGTATATGAGCCCTCATAATGTGAGACACTGGCACCCTAGTACATAGGCCGTCATAATGTAAGACACAGACACTCTGGGACATGGACCTCATAAATAATGTGAGATATACACCCTGAGACATGGGCCCTTTTAATGTGAAACACTGACACCCTGGGACATGGGCCCTCATTATGAGACACTGATACCCTGGGACATGAGCCCTTATAGTGTGAAATACTGACACCCTTGGACATAGGCCATCATTGATAGATAGATAGATAGATAGATAGATAGATAGATAGATAGATAGAATAGATAGATAGATAGATAGACAGATAATTTTATTTGTATAGCTTCTTCCCAGAGGCTCAGAGCGCTGCACAAATTAACAACAAATTTAAAAATATCAGATATCAACAAAACACATTGCAGAGTAGATAATACCACAATAAAATCAACATAAATAAAAGTAGTACATCACAGAGCTATCTAACAATTAAATGAATAGCTCAGAATATCAGCTATGAGGGCCAAATGCCTCACCAAACAGAAAAGTTTTTAAGCCCTTTCTGAAGGTTTCCACTGAGGATGCCTCCTTCCAGCAATTAGGCAGTGAGTTCCACAAGGCTGGCACAGCAACCAGAAAAGCCCTATTACCAGACTGCCAGCAGCTAGCCCTGGGAACCATTAGAGGCATCTTCAAGGAAGAGAGACAGAGTCGGGCAATGAGGAACCAGGAGGTCTTGCAGGTAGCTGGGTCCCTGACCACGTAGGTCTTTATAGGTCTGTAATCCAACCTTGAAGACAATCCTCACTTAATGAGCAGTCAGTGCAGTCCACAGAGCACAGGCGAAAATATGTTCAGATCTTAATGCACCAGTCAGTAGCCTGGCTGACGATTCTGCACCAGCTGCAGACAGTGGAGGTTGACTCCAGATAGCCCTAGGTAGAGAGCATTGCAGTAGTCTAACCTAAATGTGATGAAAGCATGCACTAGGGCCTCAAGGTCCTCAGATGGTATCCGGGCTCATATCCAGGCAATGTTACTTAGATGGTAAACCCACTTTGGACGACAGCCAACACCTCAGCATCACGTGTCAAACCGTCATCATAGAACAGATCCCTAACCCATGGGGAAGGGATCAAGGGATATCCCCAGCTTCAGGCCAGGATCATTCCTCAATCCTCTTCCATCCTGTTGATGACCTGGATCAACCACCAGTACTTCTGTCTTGTCTGGGTTGAGTCATAGCCAGTTATGAGTCATCCAGTTCTAGGCCAATCATGTGTTAAAACTGAGGGTGCCATCTGGCTTCCAGATGCACAGGACGAGTGAGAGCTGGGTATCATCTGCATAGCAGTGAAAACCCAGCCCATACCACCTGATAATGTCTTCCAATGGCAGCATATACACCGTGAACAACAGAGGCAGCAGGACTGAACCTTGCAGAATTCCACTGTGTAGAAACATCTGGTTAGATGAGGATAACCCCATTTTCACAGTTTGCACTCTACCCATGAGGTGGGAATAAACCAGCTGATGACAATGCCACTAGTCCACACCAGTTCTGCAGGTGATCCAATAGCACCTCATGGTCCACAGTGTAAAAGGCCACAGAGAGATCAAGAAGAACAAGAATGATACACTCTCCCTATCTCTAGCTATTAGGAGATCATTGAGCACCTTCACCTGGGCAGTCTCCATACTATGCCCAGGCCTAAATCCAGATTGGAAACATTCAAAAGTGGCAGAGGAAACGAGATGAGCCTCGAGCTGAGCAGCCACCACTTTTTCTAAAACCCACCCTAAAAATGGAAGGTTTGAGACTGGTCTGTAGTTGGTGAGACAGTCCTCGTCTAGTGAGGGTTTCTTCAAAAGGGTCTAACCAAGGCTGCTTTCAAGGCCACAGGAAGACCCACTCCTCAGAACACTGAGATCTCAGCCACCACAGATCCAATCAGGTTCAACATCCAACCAAAAGTCGGGTTGGACCTGGGTCTAGGTCATAACTGGTAGGTCGTAGCTTCAGAACTATCTCCACTACCTCCCTACTCCCACTGGATCAACCTCATCCCAGGCAGGAGAATGTCCTGAAACATCTTTGGCTCATTCATGCAAGCTCCATGAGCAGAACTGGAGGAGGTCTCAACCCTGCCAAAGGACACTTTGTCAGCAAAGAATACAGCAAACTAATTGCGCTATGTGCTAGAATTAGCTCCCCAGTACAGAGTCAAGCTGGGTACAACAGCCTATCCACCACACAAAAGAGCTAGCTGGTCTATTCCTTGCCTCAGCAATCTCCTTGACAGAAAATCTGCCTTTTTTCAAGAGATTGCCCTCTGATAGTCACCATAATGTGACCTTCAGAGCCAATTTGTCATCCTTCAATCCAGATCTCTCAAGTGAAGCTCCAACCTCTTGCCCTTTATGTTTAATCCTCTGGGCTCCCAATCTGAACCAAAGGGACCCTGATGAGTGACAGGGCTGGACATGGACAGGAGTGATGGAATTGAAGGCCCAGTATCAGCCCTATTATATGCTGCCACCACCTCTTACGCACTCACCCGAACAAGCAGCTTCCACACCCAATAGATCCAGCACTGCCTGGAGTCTTGTTAGACAATGCCAGTAAGGGCAGTACTGAATCACCTCCACAGAGGACAGAACCTCAGGAGAGCCCCAAAACATGAACCTACACGGTGCTCGATCCAACCAAATGACTGGATCAATCCAGGATCATTGACCCCACGACCCAGTGTGAATTCTAGATCCAGAGTGCATCCACACTAGTGGGTTGTGGATGTGACAATCTGTGGCAGGCCCAGAGCTTCCATGCTCGGAAGAGATCACAACTAGTGGTGAGAGTCCATCAACCCAAGCATTGAAATCCCTTAGAACTAACCATCTGGGGATTCTAACATCAGGCCATCAATGAACTCCTGATCAAAATGTGGGATAAAGACTCTTGGCATATGAGCACTCATATAATGTGAGACACTGACACCCTGGGTCATAGACCCTCTTAATGGGGAATATGGACACTTGACATATAAGCTCTCATATAATGTGAGACACTGCCCCCTGAGACATGGGGCTGCTGCGAAGTGGCTGGCACCCCTGGCACATGAGCCTCGTAATGTGAAATGCTGACACACTTTGGACATGGGCCTCATAATGTGAGACATTAACATGCGTGACACATGCTTTACTGGCTCTGGTCTTGTATCCAATTTTTTATTTGACCACACAAAAGTAGTAGTAGCAGTTTATTGTTTGAAGTAACTGTTCTATGTTAAAATACAGAAACATTAAACAGGACAAACGAGAGATAATATATGTAAACTATATTTGAAAAAGTTGCTCTAAACCAGCCTGGTATTTGGATAGTGGACAGGAGTTTTCAAGCCATAGGAGCAATTTGTTTTAATAAAATTATTGTGAATATTTTGGAGATGATGTCTAGCAAACTGATGGGCTTGAAATTACCAGGTTCATAATATGAACCTTTTTAAGTATGGGAATAATTATGTTTTTGTACAAGATGATGGAATACATTTCTGTGTTAGACATTGAAAAGCATGTAAAAATTGGACTAAAAGGTCTTGGATTAGTTCAAAGCCAAAGTCTTATTGTTAGTCAGGCTTGCGATGGCTTTGCACTTCCAGTGTTGTTATGGTGAGAGGGTAGTACCTTAGGTCCATTATACTATTAAGAAACCGATCTGTTGATCTTAAGAGAGTTTCTTTATTAAATATTGTTTTAAAATGCTGTACCAGGTTTCTTTTTGGGATGAATATCACCAAGAAGGCTGTGTTTCACAAGTAACTGTAGCCACCATCTTCAAAATGTTTTTGTGTCTTTACTTAAAATTACACTATACATGTTATTCCATTGTTTTGCTCAAACTCTTTTTCCTTAAAAATTTTTATATAGTTTCGCTTTATTCAACGCATTAAAATGATTTCTAATAGGAAGATTCATTGTGTCTTTTATTTGTTTCTAACAATCTTTTTGCTTTCTTGCAAGAAGCATTAAACCAAGTTTGCCTTTGTATTTACCCTTCTGTCCTTTGTGTATATTTTTCCTTTATTTAACCATGTATTTCAATTAGTATTATTTCCATATCCTCTGGTAGTGGTGAACCTCCAAAGTTATTCAGTATTACACCCATCAATGATCTCTTCCACTGTATCCCAAATTCTCCAGGAGAACACTGGTCTATTTCTTCCTGTTACGCTCAAAAGAGGAAGCAGGGCAGTGAAGAAATTCATTGTCTTCACTGTCCCTCCCAGGTGAGAACTGTAAGCATAATGGGTGTGATTCACTTTCCAGGTCTCATATCTTGAACAATGGCTTGAAAGATAATAGCTTTCAATGAGCACAGAACAAAATCAATTATACTTTGACCACTGGGGAAAAATAAGTAATATTCCTTACTTTATCTCCAAATAGCCTACCATTTAATATAAGCAGACTGTTGTCTTCAATAAATTGGATAAAAATTCTATTCGGACTCATTTCTGTACGCGAAAATGCTTAACCGCTTTCTAGGTTACCCAAATACATTTGTTCCTGTAAAATTTCAAGATTATCAAAGTCTGCAATTATGGAATTGAAATCACCAGAAATCAAAACAATGCCGGGATACTAAGTATTTTGTCTGTGTAAATTCAAGGTCAGTGGATAATTCAGTCCATATATTTTCTCAGGGTTGATTGAGACCTTGAGGCATGTATGCATTACTTACTATAAGTAGCAATAGTCCACATCTTAATATTGTGATAATGTAATTTTGTTTGATTATATTAAAATCCATATCTCACAATTCTTAATTAATTTAACATAAATTGCTAGGCCACCCTTGGGTCTTCCAAAGTTGTTAGTTTTGATTGCTGGTGCAAACAAATTCTTCTTCCCATTGATATTAACAACTTTTGATACCATGCTTCTTGAAACAACAAAAGCTTGAACCTAGGGATAAACAGGTTCCAGTCAGGGTCTGATAACTTATAGAATAGACCTGCTGTATTCCATATCATACTAACATACTAAAATGCCAGCAGAATAGGCTCAACAGTCTTCGTGTCTGCTCGTTTGGTCAGTCCCCAACCTGGGTGTTGACCTTGCTGTCCCCCTTGCTCTCTGGCTTCTCCTTCCCAGTTCCGGATATTCTTGCTGCATTGGATTTTGCTTCAGAACCCTTCCCTGTACCTGTCCCACCCTCTTGAACCCCTCCACTGTTCTGCCCACCAGCCCTCTAGGCAGTGCATTCCATGGCTCCACCACCTCTCAGTGAAGTAGCACCTCCTCCTTTCTCCCTGAATCTTCCCCTCCAGCTTCCAACCATGCCCCTCAGTGGCCCCTTCCTCCTTCCTTCAAAGCACCCTGATTGTTCCTCCCCTATTTACCCTCTTCATGTACCTGAAGACCTCTATCATGTCCCCCGGTCCCTTCTCTCTTCTTATGTGTACATATTTAGCTCTTGAGCTTCTTCTCATAGGTCCTGTCCCCAAGCCCCAAATCATTTGGTTGCCCTCCTCTGGACCCTCTCCAGGAGGTTAATGTCCTTCTTTAAGTGTGGCCTCCAAAACTGCACGAGTACTCAAGGTGCGGCCTCACCAAGCAGTTATACAGAGGGAGTATCACTTCCCTCCTCCGGAGGTGATCCCCAGTGATGCATCCCAGCATCCTGTTGGCCTTGGCTGCTCCCTCCTACAAGTCTCAGAGTTGTTCATCTTGACATCCACCACCACCCCAGGTCCCTCTCAGCCCATCGAGACTTGTAGCATTTCCCCAGGGTGTACACTTGGCCTGGGTTTCTGGCCCCAGGTGGAGTACCTGCATTTCCTGCATTGAACCTCAGCTTCCACTTTCTAGACCATCTTTCCAGAGCCTCCAGATCCCCTGTAGGCCACCTCCCTCCTCCCCATCCACCACCGCCTCCAGTTTCGAGTCATCTGCAAAGAGACTCATCTCCTCCTGATTCCTGTCCTTATATCAGATATGTAGGTGTTGAACAGAAGGGGCCAAGGACTGATCCTGTGGGACTCCCTAATGACCCTCCTTGGGGATGAAACTATCCCACCAACTCGACCCTCTGGGTCCGGTCCTGGAGCCAATTGCCTATCCATCTGATCATCTGGTTCCCACCCCATTTCTCCCAGCTTATCCAACAGGCCCACATGAGGAACAGAGTCAAATGCCTTGCTGAAGTCTAGAAAGAGGACATCCACTGGTCTACCCAGGTCCAAGGCACTTGTCACCCAGTCATAGAACTCCACCAGGTTTGTCTGACACGATTTTCCTGGGATGAATCCATGCTGTCTATCGTCCAGGCACCCTGACTTATCCAGGTCCCCCTAGCCTCTCCTTGACAATGCCCTCCATCACCTTGCCCACCACCGGTGTCAGGCTGACAGGCCTGTAGTTCCCTGCCACCTCCCTTGATCCCCCTTGTGGATAGGCACTATATGCTCCACCTTCCAGTCTTGGGGCACCCACCCTGTCCTCAGAGATGAGTGAAAAGCTCTGCCAGGGTTTCACCAGGACATCTGCAAGTTCCTTCAGCACTCTGAGATGTAATTTATCCGGCCCGTGCTTTCTCCATCTTAAGGAGGCTGAGGGCTTCCCTCACTCTCTGTGTTGTGATTTCCACTTCGTACCTCTTTTCCTGCTTAGCCATCCCCACCTGCCAGTGATGCCTCCCCTCTCCCAGACCTGCCGATCGGTGTAAGGGTCCCCCTCCTCAGTATCTCTGTCTCCTCCCATGTATGATGCAGCACCCCATTTTCCCTGGTGAAAACTGAGGTGAAGTACTCATTTAGTACCTCAGCCTGCTCCCCGGTCTTGTGCCCATCTCTCCCCTGATTTAATCCTGCTAATCTGCCCCTTCACCCTTCATCTTTCCCCAATGTATCTAAAGAACCCTTGTTCCTCTCCTAATTTCTCTGGCCAGATTCTGCTCCTTCCTTGCCTTAGCCGCCCTCACCACTCTAGTGGCCCTTCAGCCATCAGCTCATACTCCCTCAATCCTTTCACTCCTTGAGCATTGAATTGCTTATAGGCTGCTTTCTTTCCCCACCACCTCCTGGACCTCCCTGGTCCACCAACAGGGTTTTTGGGCCCTACCATTTAGTCTTACTCTTGCACAGGTGTCTGGTAGCATCCTGCACCCCTCTCCTGATGATTTCCCACCTACTGTCAGCCCATGTCTGACCCAATCCCATCCAAATGCTCCAAGGATCCTTCCCATTTCCTTAAAATCCGCCCCTGAAGTCGGGTTACTTCCATCTTTGTGCAGCTTCCCCACCCTCCTAGGTCCAGGCAGAACCAGACCATGGCATGGTGACTCCCCGCCAATGGGTCCCTTATCTCCAGGCCCCCAATCTGGTCACTGTCTGCCAGGACCACATCCAGTACCTGCCTCCTGATCGGTTCCCTCACCTGCTGAGTTAGGAACGCGTCTTGAAAGACATCCAACAACCTCTGTTCCCTGGTCACAGAGGATGTCATAGTCTCCCAGTCTGTTCCTGGCATGTTTAAGTCCCCAACACCACCACTGCCTCTACCCAGTCTGCAGTGTCTCCTAACATCTGCCACCAGACTGTCCTCAGCCTCCCGCAGGGCAGGGGGTCTATACACCACTCCTATTTTTCACTCTTGCCCCCCTTGTTATCAAGGTGACCGTCGCCTCCACGGTTCCCTCCGCCTCCTCTACTCCCCATGCCAATGCAGTTTTGACTATCGCTACCCTCCTCCCCTTCCTCCCCGTCCTTCCTGAACATAGTGTAACCCTCCAGGTTCAGGTGCAGTCATGTCTTGCAGTGGCCAAGTCTCAGTGACCACTGCCACATCCACTGCTCCCTCAGTTAGCATCGCTTGAGCTCAGGCATTTTATTGCCCAAGCTCCTGCATTTAGCAGGACTACCTTCCACCCTTTCCCATAGTTCCATTTCCCTGCTCATGTTCCCATGGGGATTCTGTTTTCCCTGGTCTGCACTTTGCCAGTTGGCCTTTTCTGCAATCCTCCTGGTCCCCAGGTGAGACAGAGTCCCTCCTTATCGGCACCCCTGACAGCCTTTTCTCCCATCCCACCCCCTTCACAAGTTTAAACCCCACTTTGTACCAATGAAACCTCTATTTTCAACTTAAGATTCCCTCCTCCAAATTGAGATGTAGTCTCATCTCAGCATACAGCTCCTTATCCTCCCAGGTCCCTCCAATCCCCATCAACCCATACCCTCTGGCCTCACACCACTCCCTGAGCCACTGGTTTATCTCCTAATTTTCCTTTTGTGTTCCCCACTAGCCCTTGGCACTGGCAGGATTTCTGAGAAGAAACTGTGCATCCCTATGTCATGACAGACCCTGGCGAGCTCCCTGAATCTTGCCTGTATCTCTAGCTCGCTATTTCCCTCAATGTCATTTTGTACCCAGGTGGACCAGTATGTCTGGGAACCCCCACAATCCTTTGCCAGCTGATATACCTCGTGCTTAGCCCTGTGCAACCGTTAGTCCAGGGAAGCATCTTGTTCTAACTGGCCAGGCTTCTCCCTCCCTATCCCCATTTGATACCCCTGATCATAGAATCCTCAGCAGGAGCACTCTGACCACCTTTCCTCCATTCCCCTCTTCCATGTCCTCATCCTTTCTACAGGCCCTCCACCCAGCTGGCTCCTTGTTCCTCCCCTATCTATCGGGTGCCACATGCCACCCTCCATATTTACCATGGCCACCCCCTCCTCCAGTCCAGTGCCCTCCTCCTCCTGAGTATCCTTCTGTACCTTGCTAACTCCCCCTCACTGCCTCGCAACTGGTCCTTCTCCCCATCTGCTAAACTAGCCTGGCTCATCCTCCCTTCTTTCTGTCTCCATTTAGTTCCTCCTTGCTCATCGTGCTCCCTGGCCTAAACCCTCAGCTCCCTTTACTGAATCCTCCTTGTACTTCTGGTCCTTCTCCTTTACCTTTCCTCCCAACTGGTCCTTCTCCTTGCACTTTCCTCCCTCTTCCCCTGCCCTCCTGCTCTGATTCACTGCTCCCCCATTCTCCTGCATTCCAGGTCCCCCTGTTCTTCCTGCTATCTGGCCCCTGCCTCCTGCCTCCCACTCCCACTCCCTTTCCATCTCTAACCATCTCTGTCATGGCTATATCACCCCTCATCCTTGAGCAGAAGAAGAGAATTGAAGTGGTTACTGAGTGTAAGGTCTGATCCACCTCCCCGCCTTGCTTCCTTCTGTCCAGCACTGGCCATCTGCCTACTTCCCTGAGAATGTTGTCCCTCCGTCTCCCCTTTGTGAGGGTCCCCAGTTACCTGCCTGCTTCCTTGGTAGTGTCCTTTTGGACCCCTCTGCCAGGGTCCCTATGTGATCCCTGAGTATTCTCCTGCACTCCTTTCCTATGCCCCCACCCCAGTGCTTGGTGCAACCCTGTGAGAGATTCCCAGCCTTCCCCAACCATACCACCCCTTCCCCAGCTTTCTCCTAATCCCCCACAACCTCCTCCCTAAGCTGTGCTAGCTGGTAGCACACTGGGCAACCACCGAACTTCCAAGCCCAATAGTATCAATATATTGAGCTTATCTTTATAATGTACAGTAGAAGAAAGAAGAGGCGCTTAGTGATTCTTTAACTAGGCGTGTTAGTCAGATGTTCATATCCGATACTTCCTATCCAACTCGTTTCAGATTTACCAGTGAAATCTTAGCACTGTCTAGTTTATAAGATTTATTTAATATTTGTTGGAAAAGTTCTGCTGATTTTACTGAAATATCAATATGGGTCCCTTCAGCCTGTGTACATATTCTTTCAACATAAAGGATAGCCTGGTCAGGAAAAGTTCTACAGTGCTTGCTAAAAGTGTTATCATAAAGACCCTCAACATGTTCTTATTTTCATCATAAAGGTGATTAATTCCACAAATGGACAATATTTTAAGGTGTCTTGATTTTGGACCAGTCCTGTTTTAAAGTTCCATTGCAGTTTTGCAGATTAAAGCTAAAGTCACTATACTTTAGCAGGTCATTTGAGCTTGTCTGGTTCCTAATATGGCTCATTATTTTGGCCCAAGTCACTGTGGGAATATTTCTAGACCAAGGAAGTTCATTCTTTCTTGTTTAAACCAAACTCTTTTGCTGTTTCTATGTTGTTAATCATAATGTGCTGTAAGGGATCTGATCTATCTCTGTACTATATATCACCTTAAGAACATCTTTAGCTTGAGGAATTTCTATGAAGTGGAGTACCACATCAGTTAGGGATTCTCTAGTTTCATAGGACTTTAGAAATATTCCTGTTATTCTTATGACCCTTCTAGCCCATTGATTGTTATCAGGTTATCTTCAAGTATGTTTTTATTTTTATTAGTCACCCCATGGGCCATTCTAGTGTTTTCATGTCTGGTTTTGAATTTGGATGGTCTTCAATTTCTATTCCCTTTTACTTCTACTTCATGTTGTTTATTTATCCCTTGAGGTCCCTTGGGCATGTTTTCTTTGGTTATTTGTTGTTCTTGCTTCTTTATATCATAATTCTGGACAGTGTTTTTTTATTATTATTTCAGGGTAATTAGGTTAAAATAATCAATTTAGGTGGAAGAATATCTTTCTTGTTGTTACCTTTATTAGTTCCTCTGCTTTTCCAGTTTTTATGCTTTTTCTTCTGTCTTTTCCTTTTGTTTTTATTCTTGCTCTTTGGGGTGTCTGGTATGATGATTGTGGAGAAAGATAAGTTTCTCCCATCTTTTTGAAAGTCGATCTTTTGTTCTGTTAAACTCTTAATACATTAAGCATGTTCCATAATCAGTTTTGTAAGTCCCTCCATTCTGTGTTTGAGTTCATTAAATGTCTTTAAAAGAACTACATTGGCCATAATGGAATGGGCCAGCACCTTAACTGTGTATTTTGAGGAGAATCTGGGCATTGAGCCAGGAAGTGATCATCTAGTTTAATGTTCTCAATCTTCCTGTCAAGCTTTTCAAATACTGTGTTGGGGAACCTGCCAGAATAGAAGAATGCAGTACTGCTTCATCAATAGCTTATTGTTGAATCATATGTAAAGGACAGAAAAGTCTAGTTTAGTAAAATGCATTTCCTGTTCCTTTGGGGTATGGGGTACTTCTGAGTTCATACTATTTGCTTTAGTAGGCTGGCTCTGTTCATTTACCTCCTCCACTTACTATGGAGTCTAAATTATTTCTATTTACCACTTGGACAAAATAATCAGTAATCATTTCTTTTTCATAAGTTCAATATCAGTCTTTTTTTCCCCTTTTCATTTTTTATTCTTATTTTTCTTAAATACTACTGCAGGTTTTTTGTTTTAACTTTATTCAATATTTTTATTCCTGTGGTTTTGTTTTCTAGTCAGTTCCTTTTTTTATTTAATTTTGGGTGGAATTAGTAAAAGTGTCTTCTTCATATAACTGGTTCTGCATTTCTTTAAATGAAGATTCCTGAATCTGTTCATTCTCTTGGTTTATCCTAGCTTTAGGGTCTGTTATAATGTCCTTTTTCAGAGCTTCTGCATAAGTGGTCAGCTCTGTGTCATCCTTGGGAGTTGAAGTAACTATGGTTAAAACTAATTCTCTGTGGAAACACAGTTGTGTTTCTTTCTAGGACCCTTATCTACTGGTTTCCCACTTTTGTGAAAATTGTGTAGCCCCCACACCAAAGAGTCTCTTCTCTACTGGTTGTGACAGAATTCAGCTAATTGCTAAAAATGTTGTTGTAAACAATCAATTACTTTCACCTTATCTAAGACAAGCAACAATCAATGATTATTAAAAGCTAGGAAGTTGAGTATATATAAATCTGAACAGTAGATTAAGTCTAAGGAAAAGGTAGGATCCACTATATAATAAATTACCATAGACAAATATAAAATGGAAAACAGTGCACTTTCATGTTTTAAAAAAAGTACTAAGTTAAAATCACTAAAATCAAGGAATTGATATGTATAAATCCCTGAGATGCTGACCTCTGCATGCAGCATCAGTATGAGTCTATGCAAGGTCTATGCAAGTGCAAATGTAAGTTTAGTATGGTGCAAGGCTTCAGAAATGAAAAATACACTTGCCAGTGAAATGTATGTAAACTCCTTTCTTCAGGGCCAATTCTAGTTATTTTTTGTAAGTCTTCAGTGAATGGCTATACAGAGCTATTTGTCTGTTGCCTGTTGCAGATGTTATTGTGCTGATTCTGGGCATCGACAGTTCAAGAGTCCGTAGGTTAGTTCATAGGGCATTAGTAGACAATGCTTATGTAAACTCCTTAAAGTTCCTCCTTTGTGATTCTTTTTCTTTGCATGAAAATATGTTGTATCAGGGTAGTTCTAAGGTGATAGGCTTTAACATTGGAGTCCAAGATTTGGCAGAAGTTACCTTGTCATTTATACCTTATAAAAATAAGACAGGAATAATTGTAGATAAGTGCAGAAATATTTGTATTTTTAGTCATTTTACATTAAAACTTCCTTAATGAAAATCTTAAGTTCTCAAGCACCAGAAGGGCTACTCAACAATGAATCGAATAATACTTATTACATTTAGAAAACTGGTAAGTACTGAGATGCCAAAACCCTGAATAGAATCGCTGAGCTGTTTATTATCTGTTGTATCAATTGTGCCTGTTCACGTGTAAGATTAAGATAACTAACAGTAACTTCAAGTGCTTTTTATATTAGCCAAGAGATGTAATAGATCAAAAATAAGAGTTCTGTAGTTTATGTGGTATTATGATTTACTTATAGAAAGTCAAGATTAGAAATTATAACTAGCCCATGAAGCCACAAACCCAAAATTTATCAAAAGATTAATGAGGCTGGTATAAGTAAATGAGACAGGTATGACTTACGGTATGGGCTCTGTAAGATTCTTACAGTCCTTAGTAGAATAAGAAACTGAAAACACTGTCCTTACAGGATGCAGCCAGATTTCAGCTCTTAATTCCAAGTCAGTATTCCACCATCTCCCAGATTTATGAATGTGGCCCCTTTGATTTTGCTCATAAACTAAGTATATGAGTCGCTCAAAAGCTCCTGGTGACTCTAAGATGTTTTCACCATCGATACTAAAGCTACCAGCTGTAATAAGTAGCAAAAGTTAAAGATACTACAAAAATGCAAAGGCGGCTGCTTCTGGGTACTGTGGAGTGTCAGTAGTTGGTAACAAGTAAAAAAATGGTAATCTGAGAAGGACATCATGCCTGCATTTTGTGGGACACAGTCACGTGATCTGTGTTAGTATGAAAATTTAAAGTTTAAACTTTAAATATAAACTGTTTTTACCTTGCTACTTTGCTAGTTTATTTCAGTTTGTGGTAGTTCAACAAGATATTCAGCAAAATATAGCAAACATAATAAATATTTTAAAAATCATAAGAGTTTAAAAATCTAAACCAGGGCATGAACCTGGGCATATGCCTTCCAAGTCAAAATATGTTTCAATATCTTCTATGAAAAGAATAAAATAGACTAGAAATCATTTATCAGTGAAGAATAGGTATTTGCAAGTGAATGTAAATAAGGTCAAGCTAGCACAAAACCAAGGTAAGCAAGGAGCAAAGAAAGAGTAAAACAGAATAAAAATAGGGTTTCAATGCAACTCCCACACAAACTCCCCTTGTGCAGCTTGTAGGGTTGGAATCAAGTTGTGGTCAGAGCTAGTGGGTGGATTTTCATCAGGAGTTTATCAGTTTGCTAAAGACTTCTTTGGTTTCTTCCAACCTCCACGATGCCGAGATTTCCTGTGGATGGCCCTCACATGGGACTTCCTGTTAGCCTCCTGCACAGCGAGCTCTTCTGCCTCCTTGAGACTCCAGGCTCCTGTAGGAAAAACAGCAGCAGGAAAAGGAAGCACCAACAGCAATACAGACATGCAGGACTGGAAAGATAACCAGACCTCCTTTAGTGGTGATAATATCTTATCTCCTGCAATATTTAGGCAATGGTGGCATACCTATTATAACAAGCACTGGTCAGAGCTGATACAGCTGTTCTGAGCTCTTACCAGTACAGTAGCAGCATGGATGGCTCTCGGAGAGGTGGCAGCAATATCAAGCAGTGGCAGTTTCTGAGTAGATGGCACAGCTGTTGGAGCAGCAACAGTGTGCCGTTCGCAACATGGTGGTGGCGACAGTTTTCCTGAAATTCATTCCCAAAGTAGCACACCCATGGGGAGGGGGGCGAACATGCTACAGAGGGAGTTCCATAGCAGAGGACAGTGGCAATGGAGTCAGCACTGTCCAGATGTTGCCACATCACTGTAAGAGAACACAGGGTCATGTTCAGGTTGTGACCCTCGGTTCTGCTACAGTGATGGCAAAACATCTCGTGAGCTCCGCCCATGCAGCCATAAAAGGAGTAATGCATTTTGGCTATCCTGCTGATCTTGCCTCCTCAGAAAGACAGCATTGGGTGTAGCGTAGCTTTATCCAGTGAAAGAGTCCATCCAGCTAAGACTGCTATCTTGATCAGGATAAGTGCCACAAGGAAAAGAGCCATTCCAGAGGGCTGGGTGGTCACAGCAGCACTGGATCATCTTATTGCTTTGGGACTCAGGTGATTTGTCCTTGTAGACTGCCTGGATGTCCAGAAAAATAGCACCAAAGAAACAAATGCATCAGAGTACTCCGCAACAGTATAAGAGGTATATTTCTACTCATGATAGCTAGATAGTTGTCATGTTACAATTAAGGTTATAGTTCCAACAAAAGTGAAATGTTACTTCCTTGTCAGGGACCTGTCTAAACCACCAATCTTAAGGATGCGCCAAAAATGAAGAGACAAGCCCCAGGACAAACGCTTTTAGTCAAACATGTGAAACAGCTACCACGTGCAGCTCAGAAAACTAAAGCCCGTATTGGTAGAGTCATATAGGCTCATTTTCAAGAGTTCCAATTCCACTTTTCTGACCTACTTCATACAGGAATCTATATAATTAAGTACTCTCTTATTCTTCTCTGTCCAGGTCATCATTTCTATATGACTAGCCTGCAAAAATAAACACTGGGTGAGTGTAGTAATTTCTTGGTTCAGTGGCATAAATCAGAAAATTCTGGCCCTGTGGTAGTTATGGCATACCTGTTTAAATTTAAAATTGAACTTAGCACTAATAATGCTTTTATCTCCTTCCAGCTCCATTTTCCGACACCTTTCAATATCTCCCAGTAACATTCTTTCAAATTTTCCTCTTGCCATGCAGACATCAAATTTAGGGAGTTTTGGATGAATTATTAGACAGAACCCTCTATGTCCAAGGCAAGCAGCCCATGATTGCTGACCTGATGGCAGCCTGCATGGGGAACACTCACTCAAGCCTCCAGTGTGATTCCCTCAATACAGGAACATTAGAAGGAGGTAGCGCCAACCACAGCAGGTGAGAGAAACTCTCAAGGAAACTCATTAGTCCATCTCCATTTCCACACACACACTCAGTGAGTCTGTGTGTTCAACAAATCATGCACGCAACAGACAAACACGCTGCAGGCAGAGCAACATCAGTCAACTCACCTGCAGCTCCAACATTCACACTCTCCTTCTCAGACCAGAGACTGTAATGTAATCCATAGAATACATTAATTTGGTTAATGAGATATCTCTTTTGCAAGTGTAGTGCCCCAAAGGTGGTAAGAAGGCTGTTAACATGTGCTGGGTTTTCACATCAATAAAAAAGGGTAATAAAGCAACTGTGTCGATGACACCAGTAACTTACACACAAATTACTAACACAGGTCCAAAAGAGGTGGACGTTGGCACCAGACGAAGAGAGGAGAGAGTCCAGAAATAGATTCCAAATACTTCACAAGGTTTTATTTATACCAAACCAAGGGAAGCGCGGTCATGGGGGACACTTACACTTACTCTCCTGTACAAGGAGGACTCTAAATAAATGGCTGTAACAGCTCCATTTTATGAGTGGTCTACACTCTATAATCAGCATATCACTATATAATCCTTTCAATACTACCCCAGAGTTGCACCTCTACCTAGGGCCTATTATCTGGAGTATTCCACTTTAAGAACTCTATAGCATAATACTGTAAACTCTACTTCAGTCATAAGAGGCAGTTCCTGCATGGATGAACCTTCTCTGTCATCAGGAAGAAATTGGTTACAGGATAAAACACAAGGGAACACTTGGCTGACTGGGCTAAGAACTAGCGACTGCAGAGAGGATTTTGTACAGACCATGAGTCTCTTGGCCACATCCCACCTCTCTGCGGTTGTCGGACTTGTTAAGAACAAAGCAACAGTTCTCTCAGCTCAGAACCCACTGAGGGCCACCATAATTGAGACATACCAAACCCGTCACAGCCCTTTTCTGTAAGATGAGGAATAAGAAGATGCTGACTGTGGTCGCAGATTCTTTACTGTCTATACTTTTACTAATTTCTATGTACTCAATAACCACACCCAATGGTTATTCCAATAAACTCAGTTTATTGTCTGCACACATATATGTGGAGCCTCAGCTAAAGGAGAGAGCTCCCTAACAAAGTTTTACACAGTATTTTATAGCACTTCTTATCTTGGAAAAACACCAACATTTCAGTATAAGCCAATCATAGTTTTCAGCAATGTAACAGAAAAACACATTGATATGCATTAGGTACTTTTCCACTGGCTTATTTCATTTCTTTCCATTACTGTTTGATATATATGCCTGGGTCAAGCTGACCTAAGAGAAACAATGAGTTTCACTCACACCATAGTAATGTACAGCTTGTCTTCAATGCCACTATGCGCTCTTATCTTTATATTTTGTCCAAGCTTGCTATTCAGGCTGGTACAACCAGTTCTGCTCAATCTTATCAGCTTACTATTTTTCACAACCTAAGGAACTGGTTTCAGCCAGCATGAGCTATTGCTTTTCTGCTTGCTTTGCGATTCTTATAAACTTACAATGACCCTTAGCTTCTACTCAGACTTGGCTAATATTCAACTACACTAGCAGCTCTACATTATAGTGCACTGTAACACACTTTGCTTTATATTATTCCAATAAAAGAAAGATGTAGAAAAAGAAATTCCTCCACATGACCAACCTGCCCAAAGTCCTCTTCTCAACTTGCTGAGACACAAGGAATAAGAAGAAAGGAAATCTTTGAATCGGAAGCATCAACAGGGTTCTAGGCACCAAGGCTGGATGAGCCAAGGACTATGTAAAATAAGAAACAGGACGATGATGCAAATACTGTGGCAGAATATCTGAATAGCACATTGATACAGATGACAAAACAAGAAAATGGAGGGTACCTTTGTACCAGGCCATGCCGTACTTTGGGGAAACTTGGAGAAGTGGAAAACAATAAACAGGACGTTGCAAATTATTGCGACATGTTTCTTTGAAGGTCTGCTGCAGGCTGCTTGAGGATGCACTGGAGACAACTTCTAGAGTACTTTGAAGAAGATTGATCTGGATACCAATGGTGAACAGATTCTGGAAAGCTCTGGATGACTGATTCAAACACCTTGCAGTTTGGAAGGCTGGCAACAAAGCAATACTTTCTGGCACACTCACTGCTTGTAGCAATAGTTGCATGCAAAATAAATTCTCAATTTTGTTGCATTGTTCTCTTATTCAGTCTTAATGTTCAAATCACAGTAAATATACAGGCAATTCACTTTTATGATAGAACCTAGCACTGGTGGACCTAACTAACAGGGGTCCCTCTGACTAAATTGGGTTCTTCCTGTTACTGTGACTCTACATGACTAGCTAGACTCCTTAAACATCCAGGGTCACTAATGCTGCTGGGCCCTATAACACCTAGGGAATCTAAAATGGCTAGCAGTGGGCCTACTTGTGCCCCCTTAAAATGGCGACATGTGGCAGTGGGCCTAACTTGCTTTTAAATGGTGGGCCTGGCTTACCCCTTTACACAGTGATGAGCCTGACTTTCCCTTTAAGAACTGGTGGGCCTGACTTTCCCCTTTACACAGTGGTGGGCCTAACTTTTCCTTTCAAAACTGGTGGGCCTGATTTGCCCCTTTAAGAACTGGCAGGCCTGACTTCCCTTTTACACAGTGGTGGGTCTAATTGCCCCTTTAAGAATTGGAGGGTCTGACTTGCCCTTTACACAATGGTGTGCCTAACTGCCCCTTTAAACAGCAGTTGACCTAACTTGCTCTTTTAAGAACTGGTGGGCCTGACTTGCCCGTGGATCATGAACTACTCTTGTCCCTTTAAATAAACTTGTGGGCTTGTATTGTCCCTTTAGGAACTGGGCTTGGCTTTGTCTGGGCCCTCTAAAACCACTGGGCCTCCTTTAGGCTGTGCCTTTTTGCATCGCGGGACTCTCCTGTAGCTCTGGCCCTATAAACACTCTGGGTCTGCCTTCTGAATAGGGCCCCTTTAAACAGACACACACACACACACACACACACACGCACACACACAGGTCCTTTACTGTTGGGCTGGGCGGACTACACTGTCACTCTTCAGTGCCCAACCACGCCTCATTAATAAATATTCAAGCACTTCCTGAGGCATCCCTTCTGCTGTCCCCTCCTGTGGGAATCGCTCGCCACCGAAGGCTTCAAGTTATCTTAAATGAGGAGTTCCTGGCTCACCCTTCATGGTGCTCAGCCATTTCTCTTTGCACCTGGCGTAAACTATTTAAAATAAATAAATTAACTTTTCTTTCTTCTTTCAGGGTCAGCACGTTGCAGTGTGCTGCCGCACTCACCAACCACTGGGAAGCAGGAGCTGGACCGGGAGGTGGGAGGTGTGGTCTGGAGAGGAGGGAGCTTTCAGACAGGTGCAGAATGACCGGGGACCTCACAGAGGTCCTAGGACAGCTACCACAATGCGTGAAGCGCAATCGCTATCACCAGAGAACTGAACACTCGATTTTTAAATTAAAATAATAAACAGGGCACCAAGCCCTCCCAGGGACACAGCTGGATGTTTCTGGACTTCACAAGTGGCTCAAACTGGCACATGAAGAAACAAGCTTGCAGTTACATTTTCTTCAGTGACTGGAGGCAGGAGGCAGGAGGCATACAGCAAAGCCCTCAGGGACAGCTTCAGCACTCCTGGCAAGCCCTTCTCATCCCTCTTCTCTTTCTGTGTCTCACTCCTCCACAGTCACCACAATTCTCTGTAACAGTAACTTATTTTTAAACTGCAGCACTCTGTATTCTGGTTCTGGAAGGCATTGCAGGTGTCACACAGTGAGCATTCCATTAGCTCAGATCAATATTCCATTAGCAGCAGCATGACAGAAAGGCTTATTTTGTGCAGTATTTCTAAGCTATTTACAATATTTTAGACATGCTTGGTACAGAGATTTGTGTTGGCATTTTAAACTGAGCATCTGGGTATTTCTTGGGCACCTGTTTACTGTATTGAGGCACCTATAAACTGGCACTTTTCTATTCTTTATTTTTCTGTGGTGCCCCCAACTCTGGGGAACTACAGATTCGAGCCAGATCAAATGATACATGTCCTCATGTGTCCCCTAAATTTCTTTCTATTAACATCTTATTGCTTTTGAATGAGTTTACTATACTTCTACTTAGATGACGAACATCTCTAAAACTTTAGATTGACTGTACAACCATTTCTTAACTCTATTTCTGTGTGAACTTTAAGAGTTTCAATGCAGTTTGTTATCTAAGATCTATAAATTCTATCAAATGTACTTCAGAACAGGCTATCACAGTCAAATCTTTCTTAACCTCTAAGGTAGTTATAATACTTTAAAGAACATAACTAAACTAATGTGACCATGTTGGGATAACTGTTTATCATATTGTGTTTTAAGATACAAAACTAATGACTTTCCATACGAAATCCTCTAGGAGGAATTCCAAAATTGACTCTCTGAGATCTGCAAGGCATTGTACATAAAGGTTCAGTAGAAACATGTTCTATTTCTCTAGTATTTTCAGATATCAAACTCTCAAAATGGTCTGAGTTAGCAGTACTTAAGTAATTCCAAGGATTAACATACAAGTCTGTCGGGTTTCTAGTTTAGTCAAGGTAAGATTTCTTGAAGGATATTCTTGTTTCTCTATTAGCCTGGAGTCAACATCAGCTGAAGGATCTGATCCTGCCTGAAACATGCATGGCTTTAACAGGTTTCTGTGAACAATCTTGATGCCTTTTCCAATTTCTCCTTGAATCTTACAAACTGGCAGTTCTCTACATGGTATTTCTGCTCTGAGATAGGGTTCAGGTTCCCATTTGGAAGCTAATTTTGTTAGTCTCTGGGTTCTCTTTAGTAGTACTCTATTTCCAATCTGTAATGGACAAGCTTTGGCATTGAGGTCATATAGTGTCTTTTGTTTTAATCTCACTTGAGTCAAATGCTTGTCAGGATTTGTCCTGCTTCTTTCAATATGTCACTATGTTCATTTACTCAATCTGTACATAGGTTAGGAGCAGAAGTGGCTTTCAAATCTACATCAAGTACTAAGTCCATAAGTAAATGACCATGGCATCCAAATAACAAATAATATGGAGTATATCCAGTAGAACTCTGTATAGTACTGTTGTAAAGATAAGTTAATTCAGGCAAATAGGCCAATACGGGTGTCGATGCTCAGGTAATGATCTTAGCATATTAAGTAAGGTTTGATTAGCTCTTTCGCACAATCCAATGGCTTGAGGATGATAGGCAGTTGTAACGGATCTTTCGACTTCCATATAAGCTACAAAGTTCATGGAACAGTTGCAACTCAAGGCACTTCCTTGATCAGTTAATATTCTGGTTGGAAACCCATATGGTTGAATAAAGTACTTAACAAATGTTGCTGCAGTGTTTTGGCGGTAAGATCAGGAACTGGTGCGGCTACAACAAACTTAGAGTAGTGGTCTATCATGGTTAAAAACATAACTGATACCATTTCTGCTTGGCTCAAGTTTTAAGTGATCTAAAGTGACCAATTCTAAAGGCGGTGACTGATAATTGGTTGCAGAGGAGCTTTTGATCAGTTCTACTGCTTCTTTAGATTACATGTAGGATCATTCTTCACACCATTTCTGAATCTGAAGTTTCATTCCAGTCCAATAGAATCACTTTCTTATATTGGCTTCTGTCTTTTGCTTCCAAAATGTCCAGACTTGTCATGATAGGCTCCTAAAACAATTGGTACATTCTCTTGCGGCCAGTGATCTGTAGGATCTCACAATGGGTGTGAGGTATCTACTTTGTCTTATTAACTTGGAGTCTTGTTTGACCAAATGGTTTCTGTGTCATACAATTTTATTAATTCTGGATTTGCATTTTACTTATGTATACGCCCAAGACTTTGTTTCAACAGATTTCTGATTTGTTGTAACACAGGACTCTGATTCAGGAGCTGGATCCATAAATGATCTTGTTCTGCTACATGCATTGAAGGAGTAGATTCAGATTTGGTTACTGTGATAGGACTGACCTGACAACATGCATGTACCATCTCTGTAGGAACTTGTAAGAATGCAGGCATTTCCACATCTTCTAAAGTTGAATCTTCAGGCTCAGGTTCTGTCTGTTGTGGCAATCTTGACAAGGCATCAACATTGGCATTGGTTTTCCTGTATGGTATTTCAAAGTGAACTGGTAATTAGACAAACATGAGACTCATCATTGTTCTAATGCTTCCAGTCTGGCAGCATTTAGATGAGCTAAAGATTGTTATCTGTACACAGTAAAGGTGTTGCAGCTAGATAATGCTGAAACTTTTTGTAATTGCCCATACAAAGCAAGGAATTCCAATTTAAATGAGCTGTAACGTCATCATTTCTTTCTGATCCTCTGAGACTGTGACTAGCATAGGCAATGACTCTTTCTTTCCCTGACTGTGCTTGTGCTAGCACAGCACCAAGACCTAAGTTGCTGGAATCTGTATATACTTTGAAAGGTTTGTGTAATCTGAGTAGGCCAAAATCAGAGCTTCTGTCAAGGCTTGGCGTAAACCATTGAAAGCAGTTGGGTATCTGGAAGTCCAAGTGACTTGCTGAGTTTTGGATGTATGTCCTGCTGTTAACCCTTGAGAGTAACTCGTGTAAAGGTGTCACTAGTCAAGCAAAGTTTTGGATAAATCTTCTGTAGTATCCAATGAATCTAAGGAATTTTCTGACATCTCTAATGGTAATTGGTACAGGCCATTCTCATACAACTCATAGTTTTTCTGGATTCAGGTGCTACTCCATCTGCTGAGACAATGTGTCCTAAGTAATTGACTTGTGGTTTCAAATGATGACACTTGGATTGTTTGAGTTTGAGTCCATACTTGGTCAATCATTTGAAGACTTCTGCTGAGTATTTCAAGTGGTCTTCATGGTTCTTTGAGTAAATAATGATGTCATCCAAATACAAAAGCAGTATTTGAAGTTACAGCTTTCAAACAATGTTCTACCAGCGCTGTAAAGTTCCTGGTGTGTAGCACAATCAAAAAGGCATACGAGGGAATTCAACTAATCCCATTGGAGTGATGAAAGCTGTTTTCTCCACATCTGAAGGTGGACTGGTACTTGCCAGTAACCACTGGTCAAATCCAAAGTAGAGAACATGGCTGAGATTGTAATGCAGTAAGACAGTCTTCTAGTCGAGGCAAGGGATATGCATCCTTATGGGTTATGTTATTAAGCTTCCTGTAGTCCACACAGAAATGGATTTTTCCATCCTTCTTTTCACTAGTACCACTGATGCAGCCTATGGACTATGGCTTTCTCGAATTACATCTGCTTCTTTCATCTCTTTCAACATGGCTTTGACTGGTTGGTACACAGCAGGTGGCTGAGGTCAAAATCTCATGAATGGGTGGATGATTATTTGTGGGAATGCAGTGTTGAACTCCTTTAGCTAGTCCAAAATCCAAAGAATGCTTACTAAATGCTTGATGGTGCTGCATTGCTACTCGTTGGACGTCTTCTCGCTAGGTGTCTGTAGTGTGAGTCGAACCAATGTCAAGTTCTCTTGGCCATTCAGGTAATTCTTTGTCTTTTGAATCTGTCTGAGATGTTCTGGATGCTGACTGGTTGCAGGTTGTAGCATGAACTTGATTCTCTGGCTCTACAACATCCTGGATACTGACTGTATGTAATTTGGCAATAGGCTGGTTCCTGTAGACTTATCAGGCATGATTTCCATAATTAAGGACTCTGATAGGGATCCGTCCTTTGCTAAACTGTCACAGTGCTGCGAGCAACAATGATAGGCTCCTCCTTAGCATCAAGATATGGTTCCACTAGGGCATCATAGTCCTGTCCTCTAGGTCCTATTTTTGCTTTACACCATAAGGTGGTTTTGGTGCCTGGACTCAAAATTATGGGATGAGAGTCTGTAACTCTGACTTTCCAATTTCTCCACCTGGGTTCAAAACGTTGGTGGCATTGGATCAGCTGAATGGTCTGCTGTAGTACCTGCTTGTCTGCAATGTGTACCTCTTTAGCACTTGCCATAAGATGTGGACTAACTCTTGAAACAATGCTGCACATTCATTCCAAGAATGAGCGGAGGTAATTCGCTGCTGTCAGAGTCACTCACTATGATGCCTTGCTGGATCTGAACACAATTGCCTAATTGGATATCTACCTCGACGTATCCTAAGCATGGGACTTCTGTACCATTGCTGGCTATCGATCAGACCAGGATCATGGTGGAAGTTGCAATTCCTTGGGGTCCCAATATCGGTGGAAATATTTCTTCTGTAACATGTTACTTGTGAGCCTGTAGCCAAGAGTGCAAGTAGGTCTTTCCATTGACTTTCACTGTCACAGTCGGGCATTTTCCTATGAAAGGATTTGTCATCCCTTGATGCTGGACCTGGTCCATTGCTCTCTGAGAATCGGTCCGCATTCCCAGGATTCACTGTTTAATGACATGGTGTTTGCAGTCATTTGTCTGCATCGTCTCTCTATATGTCCAGCTATTCCACATCGTCGACAAATGGGTCTATCATAGCTATCGAAATGATCAGTTGGGCATCACCCTTCTGCTCTCCTCGGCTGGGACATCATCTCTCTAGGTCCTTGGTTTCTATCTGTCTGCTCTCCATCAAGTCTAGATTTCCAGTCACTTTTGAGGTCACATACCTCCTGACATACCTCTGTAACTTTTCTGGTCAGAGCAGCCATTTGTTCTGTCCACTCAGTACAAGGTTGTCGGAGCCATCTGCATATGTCTCTTCAGTATTTGAGTATCCTTCTGCACGTGCTCCTGGCATCCAATGGCTTTCTGGGCTCCGTCTTCTAGTGGAGTGGTCTGACCATGTTTCTCTGGGAAACATCATCTGCTGTTAGCACAGCAGCCTCTCCTCTGGCTCGACTTGGTTCAAAAATTGTATTGTCTTCTCTTTAAAATCTAAAAAGAGCATCGGGATCTTGAAGGCGAAACATTCATAACTCTCTACTGACAGCGTCACTAAGGACTCCATCAATGAATTTTGCTTTAAGAGTCTTGTCTGGGTCTCACACTTCTCTGGCATTTATCCTTTCTATAGCTCGGACAGCATCTTGTAGACTCAGAGTATAGTCCCTTAATGTTTCTCTTGGTCTCTGTGTTCTCGAAAAGAACTTAATTTTCAATTCAGACATGGTTCTGGTATCAAACATTTCACTTAATCAATTGAAAATTCGATCTGCAGTGGCTTTTTCTCTTTCTGGCCATGATTGCACTTCTCATTGGGCAGCTCCTTTCAACTATCCCAATAAAATTTCTACTTGTTAATGGTCAGGTACTTAATAAAGTCGATACATAGACTGTATTTTCACTTTAAATTCTCCTAAACTACTGGAGTTCTCACCACCTGGCTCTTCTGTATAGCTAGGAAGCCACGGCACACCAAAATAATATGGCATGGTCAAAAGGAAGGTTGCACTCATCTTGATCCTTCTCCTCTTGCTCCATCCATCTCTCTATCCCTCTCTCAATCCATCTCTCGATCCATCTCATTACTACTTCTGGATCCTGATAGCATCTGTATCTGTACTCTGTTCTCAACTTGCTCTATATCCTGCTCCATATCTGTACTCTAATCTTCCTCTCTCTTTGGTCTCTTTGGAGGACTTGCTCTATACCATGCTCGCTGCACCAAAATTGAGTTGTGGTGCCGAAGGTAGTAAGAAGGATGTTAATGTGTGCTGGTTTCCACATCAATAAAAAAGGGTAATAAAGCAACTGTGTCGATGACACCAATAACTTGCACACAGTTTACTAACACAGGTCCAAAGGGGTGGATGTTGGCACTAGACAAAGAAGCGAGAGTCCAGAAATAGACTCCAAATACTTCACAAGGTTTTATTTATACCAAACCAAGGAAACACGGTCATGGGGACCCTTACACTTACTTTCCTGTACGAGGAGGACTCTAAATAAATGGCTATAACAACTCCACTTTATGAGTGGTCTACACTCTATAATCAGCATATCACTATATAATCCTTTCAATACTACCCTGAGGTGCACCTCTACATAAGGCCTATTACCGGAGTACTCCACTTTAAGGAACTCTATAGCATAATACTGTAAAACTCTACTTCAACCCGGCCGGTGGCCACTGAGGTTGAGACACTGGATGCCACACCTCCGCACCACACGGTGACCGGGTTGAGAATGGACCCAGGTGGCTGGGGGTCGGTGGGGAGGGAAGATATTGACATCCGGAGGACTTCTCTCTCTCCGGGGTGAGCTAAGAAGATGAACGTTCAGCGAGCAACCTCTGGCATAGGCTGGGGTAGCCAAGCAGCGTTGTGGCGTATGCCAGGGGGTGGAGCTGCGGAGTGCATTGCCTTGGCAGCCAGGCTCCACAGGGTGCAAACTAAGAAAAATATCTCCTCTCCCTCCGATAGGTGAAGGTACCTCACACCCAAGGAACACACTCCCAGTAGTTGGGCACGGCTGCTCTCGCTAGCCTCCTCCCAGGCCCAGTTTCAACCCTATGAGAAAGAGCTCCTGGGCAGGGGTGGTCCTTCCTTGAAGGGTAGACCTGGGGATTCCTAGTGTCGAGGGAGGAGAGGAAATATGATGGAGTCACACCAGGGAGGTAAAGTCCTGGTCTGGGTGGTCTCCGGAGACAGAGTTTGGTGGGGCTCCAGTAGGGAAGGGAAAAATAGAGTTTGAAAAAGAACTCTACTTCAGTCATAAGAGGCAGTTCCTGGGTGGATAACCTTCTCTGTCATGTAGAAGGATTGGGTTGCAGGATAAAACACAAGGGGAACACTTGGCTGATTGGGCTAGCAACTAAGGGACTGCAGCGAGGATTTTGTACAGGCCATGAGTCTTGGCCACACCCCACCTCGCTAGGGTTGCTGGACTTGTTAAGAACAAAGCAACTATTCTCTCAGCTCAGAACCCACTGAGTGTCACCGGACTTGAGACACACCACACCCAGCCACAGCCCTCTTCTGGACTGCAGGGGTAGGAAGAAGAAGATGCTGACCAACTGGCCCAAAGTCCTCTTCTGGACTTGCCAGGACATGAGGAATAAGAAAAAAGAAGTCTTGAATTGGAAGCACTAACAAGGTTCTGGGCACCAAGGCTGGACGAGCCAAGGACTAAATAAAATAAGAAACAGGACGATGATTCAAAACACTGTGGCAGAATATCTAGATAGCACTTCGATACAGATGACAAAACAAGAAAATGGACGGTACCTTTGTACCAGGCCATGCCATATTTTGGGAAACTTTGAGGAGCAGAAAACAATAAATAGGATGTTGCAAACGACACACGCGGTTCTTTGAAGATCTGCTGTAGGCTGCTCGAGGATGCACTGGAGACAACTTCTGGAGTACTTTGAAGAAGATAGATCTGTATACCAATGGTGAACAGATTCTGGAAAGGTCTGAAAGACTGATTCAAACACCTTGCAACTTGGAAGGCTGACAACGAAGCAATACTTTCTGGCACATTCACTGCTTGTAGCAATAGTTGCAGGTGAAATAGTCTCAGTTCTTGTTTCAGTGGTCTCTTATTCAGTCTTAATGTTCAAATCACAGTAAATATACAGGCAATTCACTTTTATGATAGAACCCTAGCACTGGTGGACCTAACTAACAGGGTCCCTCTGACTAAATCGGGTTCTTCCTGTTACTGCGACTCTGTATGGCTAGCTAGACTCCTTAAACATTCGGGGTCACTAATACTGCTGGGCCCCTATAACACCTGGGGAATCTAAATGGCTAGCAGTGGGCTAACTTGCCCTTAAAATGGCAGAGCATGTGGCAGTGGGCCTAACTTGCCCTTTTAAGAACTGGTGGGCCTGACTTACCCCTTTACATAGTAGTGAGCCTAACTTGCCCCTTTAAGAACTGGTGGGCCTGACTTGCCCTTTACACAGTGGTGGGCCTAATCGTCCCTTTACACCATGGTGGGCCTGACTTGCCCTATACACCATGGTGGGCCTAACTTGCCCCTTTGCACTAAGATGGGCCTAAATGCCCCTTTAAAAACTGGTGGGCCTAACTTGCCCTTTAAACAGCGTGTGGGCCTAACTTGCCTTTTAAACTGTGGACTCTCCTGTAGCTCTGGCCGTATAAACCCCCTTGGTCTGCCTTCTGAACAGGGCCCTTTAAACACACACACACACGCACACATATGGGTTCCTTTACTGCTGGGCTGGCTGAGCTACTGTCACTTTTCACTGGCCAACAGACCTCCTTAATAAATATTCATGCCGTTCCTGAGGCTTCCCTTCTGCTGTCCCTCCCTGTGGGTGTCACTATGCCCCAAAGGCTTCAATTATTTAAATGAGGAGCTCCTGGCCCTCCCCTTCATGGCGCCCGGCCATTTCTCTTGCACCTGGTGCAAACTATTTAAAATAAATAAATTCACTTTTCTTTCTCTTTCAGGGAGTCAGCACATTGCTGTGTGCTGCCACTGACTCACCCAACCACCAGGAAGCAGGAGCTGAAGATGGGAAGTGGGAGGTGTAGTCTGGAGAGGGAAGGAGCTTTCAGGCAGGTGCAGGATGACCGGGGACCTTAGGAGGTCCTGGGACAGCATACACCACGATGCAGCAGCGTGATCGCTACCATCAGGAAAACAAATACTTGATTTTTAAATTAAAAATAATAAAATGGGGCACTATGCCCTCCGGGGACACATAGGATGTTTCTGGATTTCACCAGTGGCTCAAACCGGCACCGTAGACCAAACAAGCTTGCAGGTAAATTTTTTCAGTGACTGGAGGCAGGAACACAAAGTCCCTCAGGGACAGCTTCAGCCCTCCTGACAAGCCCTCTTCACTTCCTTTCTGTGTCCTCACTCCTTCACAGTCACCAAGGTTCTCTAACAGTAACTTATATCTTTTAAACTGCAGCACTCTGTATTCTGGTTCTGGAAGGCATAGCAGGTGCCACACAGTGAGAATTCCATTAGCTCAGCTCAACATTCCGTTAGCTGCAGCATGGCAGAAGAGCTTATTTTGTGCATTATTTCTAAGCTATTTACAATATTTTTGACAGGCTTTGTACAGACATTTGTGTTGGCATTTTAAACTGGACACCTGGTCATTTCTTGGGCACCTGTTTACTGTATTGAGGCACCTATAAACTGGCACTTTTCTATTCTTTATTTTCTGTGGTGCCCCAACTCTGGGGCACTACACAAGCAAAACTACAGCCAGGTAAAGGTAACTTTAGAGCATAAACCTATGTGTTAAGATAAAAGATGAAAGAGCCATCCCAGTGGCACTGAGGGTTGAGGTACTGGATGCCACACTACACACTTCCCGGTGACCGGGTTTGAAAATGAGCATGAGTCATTGAGGGTTGGCGGGGAGGGAGGGAACAGGATTGAGCAGCTGTCGGCAGCTCTCCTCACCAGAGGATTTTGTCATTCTCCATGGTCCCAGTACCTCCAGGTGGAGGCCTGAGGTAGTAGAGTCAGGGAGGTGGAACAGAAATAAGGGCACTCGGAACTGTGGCATGCATGTACCTTCACATGTGCGTGCTCAACCGCGACATGGGGAGAAAACCGATGAAACTCTGGAGCTGGCAGGCTCCATGATGGCTCAATGCATTCCCCACAGCCACCTCAACTTCTGGATTGTGCTCTGTGGAGGGAGAAAGTCAACAGTCCTCTCCTGGCCCCATCCTGGGGAAATCCATGAGGGAACTATGGGGTTAGCAGTGTGCTGGCAATCAGATCCGGAGGATGAGCCATCCTAGGAAGGGCCAGAGTGCCTGCCGGCTCTGCAAGGAGCATAAACAAATAATGGGAAAAAAATCTTTTTATTTATGTATTTATTCTCAGATTACAATACCTTTGAGAACATAACAGCCCTTTACAAAGGTTCCACGTAAAGATAAAAATTCAACAGAGGTGTGTAGCACAGGAGCAGCCTTGTGGCCATCTTGCTGCTATCCCCCCATGAATGTATTAGCAACTACAGAAAGAAATTTGCCTCATAGATTCCTGTTTATGTGAAAAATTGCTGCTGATGCTACAAACAGGGGCTGCTGCCAAGGGCTACCCCACCTTCCAAGAAAGCTTCACATACCCCTCTTTTTTCTTCTTTCTTTGTTCTTTTCAGTAAACTTTATTTTTTCCTCCATAACAAAGAACAGTGTGCACTGGGATGGTGGTGCTGTCAATAATAGTCAGACATAGTTACTTGGAGATTGGGCACTCACCAGCATGGTAAAACAAGGACTCCACCAGGTTGTAACTTATTTACTTCATTTATTGCACATCTTGGAATGACACCACACCGTACATGGTTCTTAGTACACTTGACATATTTCAGATCCCTATGGAGCCTTTCTCAAAAGCTGCTATACTAAGAACAATCCATTCCTAAATACATTAACTTTCAATTGACAATTATGAATTCACTCTGGTGCAGTCCGATTCATTGGTGAAAGTGCATCACATGTGTCTACCTTAATTGTACCCTAATTAAAGCTTCTTTAATAAATAATATTTTAAAAGGTCTATATAAACTCCAGTATATAAAAACACATAAATAATGTCAATAAATAACAAAGCCGGAAGGGGAAGTGGTTGGGGGCTGGTAGAGACTGATCAAGGGAATAGAAATGGGGAGGGAGAAAAACACAGTAAGAAGAACAACCAGCATTGTACAGGACTAACATTTGCTAAAGTGCAATTACAGCTTTAAAACAAATACAAGTTAGCCAGCCTTGGAGTGGGTCCCAAGGTGGCAGCCTGGATAAAAAAATGAAAATTACGTACCTACCATAATTCTGATCTTTCTGTGTATCTTCACCATTCATCACAGATGGGGTACTGGCTGGAGATCAGGACCCAGTGAGCACTTTTTTAAAGGGTGGGCGGAGCGCACAGCATCAGGCGCCGCCCTCAAGGCCGACGTGACTGCGTGGTGCCCGAGGTTGGCCGTTAGGCTGTGTCGACCCACCTGCCTACCAGTTCTGAGTCACCGGAGAGGTAAGAGGAAGGGATGGAGGGTGGGACAAGAGAGTACAAGGGACAGAAAAGGAAAGGAAAAAGTGAACTAAAAGGAGAAATAACGACTGAGAGGACAGCAGAGAAGAGATGAGACTAAGGGGATGGGTAGGGGCCCCAATCTCTGGAAGCGGAAGAAGGGAGGGAAGGGAGGGGAGAAAATTTAGGAGAGAGTGAGAGGTAACAAGGATCCGAGACCTTGTCTGTCACCAGATTGTATAGGAACTGCAAGGAGTAGCAAAGCTCTCTGCCAGAATTCAAGGCACAGAATAACTGGCAATACCCCAGAAGCAGAGTCAGCTATTCTGGAAGAAGGACAGGGTACAGGGATTTAATACTCTCTCAGGAAAGATGTTTGGGAAAAAAGGAGATTTTTTTTTAAACAGTTGGATGGAAACCAGAAGGAGAACAGGAGGGCAACCACCAACTCCCACCCCATCAGGAGGAGACATGTAGTAGAGAAGGAGTGCCGCTCGGGTTGTACCCTTTAAGGAGAATACCCCCTGTGTGTCCCTACTTTGCCTCCAAAAGAGGAAGCCACAGAGGGAGGGGGCCGAGACTGAGGCCCTGGGGGATGGTGGCGGGGTTGTGATGAATGGTGAGGATACACAGAAAGGTCAGAATTATGGTAGGTACATAATTTTCATATCTTATCTGTGTCAATCTTCACCATTCATCACAGAAGTGAGTACTCAAGCCCCCAAAGGGGTTGATTCATTACACCCTAAGGGACAGAGTTCCTTAGCCCTCAGTGGGTGACACACTAAGGGGGAACCTTCCGGGTCTAAGGAGGCCGAGTGGGAGAGCAAGGCGGAGTCCCCGGAGGAAGGAAACTGCCGACGACCATGATCTCGCTCTTTGAAGTAGAGGTAGGTTCCTGGTGGGTGGAGCAAACCACCCTTACGTCGGGCCAAGGATGACAACCAGGAAAGACGTAGCCACACTGATCTCCTTGTGCAGATTGCTGTCCCTCGACCCTGGTAGCTACCTCGTTGAGGCGTCGTAAGATGCCCTCACTTGGTGCCTTGCTGCTAGCCCAGGCACGTGCAGAGGCGCGATGGCTTGTCTGGTTTGCTCCGAGTCAGGCAAAGCAGCTGGAATCTGACCTAGCGTGGACCACAAGAACCTGTTGTAGGCTGCATAGTGGGCCTGGTGGCGGAAATAGAAAGAGACAACCGTGCCAAGTAGAAGGTCCTCCTCCCAAAAATCAAAATCCGAGGTCTTGATCCAGGGGCGGTCACGGTGGAGCCTTGAAGCCCATCAGGGTGCCCAGATGTGTCAAGCCAGACTGCGGATGTGGCATAGAACCTGGAAACTCCGGGGGCGCAATACCTCTGGCTGAGGTTCCTAGGGCAGGAACCCAGGAGAAGGACCTCTGCCAGAAGCATAGGGCGCCTCCCGAAAGGGAGCAGGCCAAGGCGGCACCACAAGGGTGGCCTCGCCAAAATCGCCTAGAAAGTTAGCCGCATGCTCAGGATTGCTAACAGAAGAGGAAGAAAGGTACAGTCCTCCAGCATCCTCACGAGGAAGCACTGGTACTCGGAGATCAGCAGCCAGAGAGATGTGGACAGAGGGTTCCTCTCCCCAGAAGAGGGGATGAGGAGCTGGAGGTCACCATACGTTCAACGGTGGCTGCATGGGGGAGGTTGAAAAACCTGGCTGTCCATAGCCCTAATGTGGGCAGGGAACTGAGCAGCCACCACCCTGAACTGCTCCCAGGTGAGGGGCCGCTGGGACCAAAATGCCTGGGAGCACTGAAAATGGGCAGAGGGATGAGGGCAGAGCCGAGAAGGAAGTCGGCTGACCTCCCCAGGGCTAGGGAGGCGGACCATGAGCACCGGAGGGTGCCCGGAAGACTGCACAGCCGACAGCTGTACAACCACATTGGTACTGCCTTGGCTGCACCCAGAAGAATCCCCAGTGAGTCGACCAGGGCCGTGGCGTCCAGAAGGATGGTCCCCTGCCTCAAAGAATGGGACTCCCTCAAGGAACCGGAAGGGGAAGTGTGGAAATCCGTACCCGGCCATGGGGGCAGGTGGACCCCAGAGAAGGCCGACACACGACCCACACCCTCGACCCTCAAGTCCGAGAGAGTCCTCCTCCTCGAGAGGGCCAGCCTAGGTAGCTGGCATCTCTGGCTGCCCCGAAGGGAGACCCAGGAACAAGCACCCTCCCTCCTGCAGGCTTCTCGATGGGCCCCAAAGATGGGCGATCAAGACACACCACTGGAGGGGTACCACCACTGAGGGTTGATGAAACCCCAAGGCCAGGTTGCAGAGCAATGGTGGCACGCACCACTGCCTGTGGTCAGCACCACTGACCCTAGCCTCGGGGCCACCTGACTCTCCTCAGTAGGGGCTGGCTATGACTCGTCGATGAGACCACGGGAGTGCCCTCCTCCGCAGATAACCCGAAGGGTGTGACTGCCGTCTGACTCAAGCCTGACTCCGACTCCGAAGAGGTAGAGTCTGAGGCTCTGAGGCCAAACAGTAGGAGGCAGGCGAAACCAACTTTGCCAGAGGGCCCGGCAGCCAGAGCTGTGCCGAGATGGCACCTGTCCCTCCACAACCCTGCAGGCGGGGGCTGAAGGCGCCAGGGCAGCTCGGGCCAAGGTCCAGAGCCAGGGCCAGCAGCAGCGCCATCAAGTCCACACTAGCACCGGGCGGTACCAGGGACAGAGATGGCACCGACAGCAGCCTAGCAGCAACCTCGGCGCCGACAACAACACCGCCAGGACCCTCGGTGCTGCGGTGGCACCTGAGGACTGAAGCGGCGTCGACAGCCCTGAGGCGGACTAGGCACTGAACACGGCACCAACCGGCTCTTTGAGCTGCGCGGCACTGAGGTGTGAAGCGGCACCGAGGGCGGCACCGACAGCCAAAGCTGAAGACCCTACGGCGCCGAGCCATGCAGGCACGGCACCGTGCTCAACTCTCGGTGCCGAGGACAGCACACGAGGCAAGACATGGCGAAGAAGATGCGGATCCTGTCCCACAAGCACCGCAAGCAGCGTCGGCACCGTGAACAGCGTCGACAGGGCCCAGAGCGCCGAATGGGGTGCCGACAGCGGTGCCAACAAGGGCCTGGTGCTACCGAACAACACGAAGGCTCGACAGCACCGACCGATGGCGTCAAGGATGGCGCTGACCCAGGCCTTCTGAGCCGCGGGAGCGACACCAGGGAGCCTTCACCCGAAGGCGATTGCGTGGTGGCGCCTCCTGCCCGCCATCGGAGGAAGCGGACGGGCCTTCGCGCCACGGGAGGAGCCTCGGCAATGGCCAGGCTACAAGTAGCAGAAGCTCCCTCCTCCTCAGTCCGTATAGAACGGAGGGGACCCGGAGGAAGGGCCGAGAGGCTGGCTCGGCCCGACGAATGCGAACCCTACCCCCGAAAGTCGGCGGAGCTCACCCCACTTTCAACACGCACTGTTCAAGGACGCGGTGGTCCATGGAGAAGCAGGCATCGCATGAATCCATGTCATGAAGCGGCAAAGACACGTGAGACACCGGTGCGTGCTGGTCGGTGACGGAATATTTTCTACCGCATGGGCACCAACACATGGGAGGCCGACCACTTTAAAAGACTTTTGCCCTCCGACCGAGACATGACCTACGAAGAAAAAACACCACAAAACAGACTCAATGTCGCACAATTTGAAATAAAGGAAAGATCTTACCAGTGACGTCAGTGGAGGCTGAACCCAGAACCGGTGGCGACCGACGGACTGGCGTCGATTTTTGAGCAGGCTGAAAGGCTTAAATTACAGCGAAAGCTTCCACGAGGTGACCTTGATGGTGGGAGATGAAGAACTGGTAGACAGGCGGGTCGACACAGCCTAACAGCCAACCCTCAAGCGCCACGCGATACGTCGGCCTCGAGGTGGCGCCGATCTCGCTGTCGGCTCCGCCTACCCGCGCAAACAAAAAAAAGCTCCCTGGGTCCTGATCTCTGATCTCCAGCCAGTACCCATCTGTGATGAATGGTGAAGATTGACACAGATAAGATCTGGCTGGACAACAGGTACAAAGGGTAATAGTAAACGGAATCCTCAGTGAAAAAGGAGGGTAACTAGTGGGGTACTGCAGGGTTTGGTACTGGGACCGGTCCACTTTAATGTCTTTATAAGTGACATTGGAGAGCACCTGGAAGGAAAAGTATGTCTCTTTGCAGATGACACAAAGATCTGGGGTGGAAAAGATGAAAAGGACTAAGCAAGGTTGGAGGAATAGCCAAATATATGGCAGCTCAGATTCAATGCAAAGAAGTGCAAGGTAATGCATCTGGGAAACAAAACCCAGGGAAGAGTACACAATGGGGGTGAGTTAATAACAACAACAAAAATCGAAAGAGACCTAGGAGTAATTATATATAATGACCTAAAGGTGGGCAAGCAATGTGAGAAGGCAGTAAGGAGAGCTGGGGGATACTTGGATGCACAGGGAGAGGAATCAACAGTAGAAATCAAGAAGTTGTTATCCCTCTGTACAGACTGTTGGTGAGACCCCATCTGGAGTACTGTGTGCAATTCTGGAGATCCCATCTCCACAAAGACGTGAGACAGGGTGGAGGCTGTTCAGAGGAGGGCAACAAAATGGTGCAGGGTCTGCACCAGAAGACACACAAAGAGAGACTAAAGCAACAACATGCATACCCTTGAGGAAAGGAGGGAGATGGGGACATGATGGAAACTTTCAAGTATTTCAAGGGAATTAACAAAGTACAAGAGAGTAGCATATTTTAGAAGAAGAGATGTGCAAGAACAAGGGGTACAATTTGAAGATAGAGGGGCAGCTCAGAGGTAATGTTAGAAACTATTTTTCACAGAGGGTTGTGGATACAGGAACAGCCTTCCTGAGGAGGTTGTGGAGTCACGAACAGTGGGAGAATTCAAGAATGCATGGGACAGGCATAAGGCAATTCTAGTAGGGGTAGGAGAAGTAAGCTGTTGACAACTAGAATCTGCAGCGCATCCATCAGGTAGGAAATGGGCAGACTAGGTGGGCCAAGCGGTCCTTATCTGCCATCAAATTCTATGTTTCTATGTTTCAAAAATCAAGCTCTCTATTTTCATAATAATGCCAAAACAGAACAAAAACACCATTTAATTTCTCTGGATATTAATAAATTTATTTATTTAAAAGTTTTACCAAAAGGGCATACTGAGCAGACTACGGCTTGATTAAAGGCGTGTTCTGGGTGATGGGGAGCAGGAGTCAACACAGAGTATAAATACATCGGTAATGTATGAGTACAAGCACATTAAGTACAGAAAGTACAGCCAGAGGATTAGAATACAGGTAGCCTGTTTCATCATGGAAGGAATTCCTGGTGAGTACAGTCATGTATGAGAGCCTGGGGGCACAAATAGAATATAGCAATACAGCCAGTACACAACTGGTAAGATGACTAGGTACAGCACCTCTATAATCAGGAATGTGATTACAAAAAAAAGTCTTCAAAAATGTATATTAGGGGTATTAGCCAGGAAGAGGAGATGGACAGTTAAAGTACTGGACCATAGCTACACACTGACAGCGGGGTCAGCCATCATAGACTAGTCACTTTTTGTGGTTGCTTGCATGCATGTGCAAGAAACACACTTATCAACTTCCTTTACAAGCGGGTTGTGGGGTGAGGCAGTGTTGCACGGAGCACCAGTCCGCTCTGGGGCTGGTTTGTGCCACAACAAATTAGAGGAGCATGCTTTCAATAATGGCCGTTAATGAGCATGCCACTATGCTCAAAGCATTTGACCACTGCAATCAAGTAGCAACTCGTCACTACACAATCAGCTGTTTTGCTGTGGGGCATTTCTGACTGCAGCAGCCAACTACAGCTGCATTGTGTGGTGTCCTCTTTCAATAAACATGGCGACAGCTTCTCCGTCGACCACTCACAGTCCCCACAAAGCCGACAGAAAGCTGCCGCCTGCCTCTCCACTTTTAAAACCGATAGGGGTGCCCATTCCCCTTGTCAGCATGCCCCTTCCAGGTTCATTTGCTGAGGGTAGCCAATTCCTGTCAGCATGATGCAGCTCCCATTTGTTGTGTGCTGAGGGAGGATGCCCATTCCCCTCAGCTAATACACACACCCCAAGTACACTGTATCACCAATGGGGTGCCCAATCCTGACAGCTCCAGACCCCAAAGAAACATCCAGGTGTGCCAGCATGCTGGAAGCCCACCCAGTGTGCAAAAAGCATTCCACATTGTTGTTTATCATTTTAAACCTGTAAAAACACAAAATGGTCCCTCACAGTCTCTTATGCCCTTCCCCAATCCAGCGCCCACCCTCTGCGCCCTACCTCCCACACACACACCTCACCCCTATACTTACCTCTGGAGCCTGGCTCAATGATCTTCAGTGGAATGGGAACACGTCTGCACTCTTCAAAGCCGAGCACGAACTGGAGAAATGCCAGTAAGCTGTATAATGGCATAAATAGGGTTTTTCAGCTTAGGTGGATATCTCGGCCATTTTGGGAATTGTTTTACCCAATTTTCAACATTGGGTTCTTGGGACCCCACCTTATGAACTCAGTCGCTGTCATTTTGTTATTCAGTCCCAAAGGCGATTTACGCGGTCACTGCGTGGAACCACCTTTCAGGACTGATTAACAAAATGACAGTGTCACAGTTCATGAGGTAGGCCCCAAAAACCCTATGTTGAAAATTTGGTGAAAGAATTCCAAAAATGACTGTTTTATGAACATCGCTGCACAGTTCCTCACGCTCATAACTTTGAGAATGTTTAATATTTTCACTCCAGATTTTCAACATTGCCATGTTACCACATCTCTTATGAACAGTATAGCTATCATTTTCATCTCGCCCAAAATGTGTTTCGTGCATGTAGCACACAGTGGTGTAGTGGGTGTGCAAAATCAATGTTCAGGACAGATTAAGAAAAGCACAGTGACACTGTTCTTGAGCAGATGTCTTACAGTGCCTATGCTGGAAATTTGATGAAAAAATTCCATTAAATGACTGTGTTACGAGCATGCATTGTGCAGTTTCCACGTACCATCGTAACTTCATGAATTTGTAATATTTTCACTCCAGATTTTAAACATTGGCATTTTGCACACCTCTTTATGAACAGTACAGCTGTCACTTTTCACATCCTGGCCAAAATGTGTTTTCACTTCTGGCACAGAAGAATGTGGTCACTGTGGGAAATCAATGCTTGGGACAGATTAAGAAAATCACAGGGTGATGTGATACAGCTCACTGAGTAAGACATGCTCCATCTGAGCTCCGCTACGCCGACTTGCTATTTCAGAATTTTACATACTTAACAAAATTCAGCTGGAAACGGATATATTATACTAAATAAAGGTATAATGGATTTTCCAAACAGATTCACTGCTGAAAAATGGATACAGAAATGCGGCGAGGCAGCTCCTCGACATATGCCGCCTGTCATGCCAGAAAAACAGCCTAAGAAACGAGGTGAACCCTCCCATGTCAGGCCACTCACAAGCTGTTTCAACTGCTTCTCCTACAGCTTCAGAAACATCACAGCTCACTTTAGAGCATTTTCTATCAAATTCCAGCCCTTCAAGGAGGAAATTCATTCTTTAGTCAAGGATGTTAAAGCAATCTCGGATGCCTTAGAAGGCGTCAACAGGCGTATCTCAGACAATGAGGCCGTATAGCCATGGAAGAAAGTTCCGTATGACATACCTGTATCCTGCAAAGCTGAAAATTTATCTAGATGGAGCTTGGTCTTCTTTTGAAGAGGTAGATCCAGCATTGTAAACAGAAATGACCAGCCTTATTTAGCGACCACTGAAAGTATCCAGATGCGTAATGTTCTTTTTTAAAGGAAAGATTTATTTATTTCCAAAATTAGTGAGACATACAAACACATAAACCGAATTCGGTGCACACTCAAAAACTGAATGTGCAAACTATGTACAACCCCTATTTACAAAGCCACTGGATACCCACCTAAAACTTTGCCCACAGTTAAACAATGACCCAGAGGAGCTAGCTAAATAGCAATTGCTGGTACATAATACACTACTTACCCTCAAAATCTCACTACACTAAATACCCACCCTCATTTCGAAAAAAAAACAGAAAAAAAACACCAAGCATCTCAGTTTAAAGTCAATCCTACTCAATCCCTCGGGTATCCAGAGCACCCCTGTGAGGAGAGAGTCTCAAACCAAGGGGATTAACCATCCCCAACTATCATTCCTCGCTGAATCTGCGTTTCATTCCAGTTAAATAAAAACCCTACCCAATCCACCTAATAATACCTCCAATCTATTGGGAACGATTAGTAGAAACAAAGTCCCAATAAGCAGTGTGACAACCCTAATGCCACATCCACTCCACCAAATGTGGCAAGCTTCCTAGCACATACAGGCCTCTATTCAGAGGCTCAAATCAGGCTATAGGTAAGCTGACTCTAAACTAGCCCATCTTTTAACATACACCTCCTGTCTACCTTCAGACATAAGATGGTTTTTGATCCTAGCCAGCGACCTCAGTAAATCCTTCACCCAATGCCCGTATAAATATATCTGGCTATCCTTCCAATGGCTTAAAATAAGCGCTTTAACTAATGATCCCATTAAAGCTAAATGAAACCTTGGGCGGTACCCTCAACAAGGAGTAGTCCCTAATACACAAATCTCAGGTGTAACATAGTCATAATATCCCAGGCTGGGGTCAAGTCACTGTCTAATCTCGTCCCATAACATATGAATTTTTCACAGCTCCATAAGATATGTAGCAGGTCCCCCTTACTTTTCACATCTGAACCAAAGATCAGTCGGCCTCAGACCCTCGAAGCAAGTTTAACAGGTGTATAAAAGGAATTATGAACTACCAAGGTCTGTGTAATTCTATACTTGCGGATGACCAAATATTTAGTAGCTTTCCAAATAGAACTCCAGGTAAGCCTAGGAGTCAATGTTTTATCCCAATAGGCAATAGAAATTAAATCACTATTACTATGGGAGTTCAAGAGCAACTTATATACCCGTGAGAGCAATCCAGTTCTATTAACAGCCCTTGTAGGCACTCAAAGAAAGCTATCTGTAACTCCCCTTTCCCCTCGAACCTCCACAATCATTTGCTTGAGCTGTAACCTTTGAAAAAGGGCAGAGCCTCACATTGTGGTGGCAACCAAACTTTCCCATTCTGCTGCATATCTCTCAAAGCAAGGCCTTCCAAATAACTGACCCAGCTCTGGCCAAGCACCTGGCCTCCAATAGTCAAACTGTGGTTCCTTAGAATAGGCTGATCCGAGATTTGACCTGAGAGCTTCTTTGCCCTAGGGTAAGGAATGCCACCAGGCTTCCAGAGACTTCCTAATAGGGTTCCTTCCTCGGTCTTACATTGCACCGCTTTAGGCCCAGCATATAGTAGTGATTCAGGCGAATAATTTATATCCCTCAACCACTTTCTTTCAAGTTGTAACCAAACCGGTTGGTATTCTCCCCCTTCCAGGTCCCTTGCCCATTGGCCATCAGACCCAACTGGCCTGCTACATAGTAAGCCTGAAGATCAGGCAATTTGATTCCACCGCTTGAAGGACCTACACAGGACTCTATATTTAATCCTAGTGGGTTTATTACCCCATAGAAAACCCAACACCAATTTCCTAATAACCTTAAACCACTTTGCGGGATGACATAAGGAGCCAAGTAGATCGGGTACAACAACCTCGGCAGAATGTTCATCTTAATAATACCTAATCTTGCTGCAAAGTTCAGAGGCAGCTTGCTTCACCTACGACATCCCCTGAGATCTCGAAATAATTCCCCCATATTGGTATCCGCACCCATTGTCTGATCTGCAGTGATCCAAATACCCAGGTATTTTAACTTATCCTTATTCCACTGAACCCCCATGGATGCAAAATCTGCCCTAAATACATGCGGAGTCAGGGGTAGAATTTATGTTTTAGCAGGTTTAGTTTATAGTTAGATACCCTAGCGTACTGTTCTATAAGTTCCCTAACAGAACTAAAAGAAGAAACTGGATCTTGAAGGTGGAGCAAAATGTCATCTGCAAAACAGAAACTTAAGCTCCATGTTGCCAATCCCAATTCCTGGACCCTGACCTCCTGCTGATCGACCTTAATAGGGCTCTAAATAGATGTTGAACAAAATCGGTGATAAAGGGCACCCTTGCAGTACCATTTTAACTGAAATTCTCTTGAAAGATAGCCATTACATAATATTCTAGCCGTGGGCGCTGCATACAAGTTCTTGATGCCCTAATCAAACCCTCTGGGAACCCCATTTTCTCCATTGTTCTGAACAAAAAGAATGGGAGACTCGGTGACTTTTTCAGCATCTAGGAGATCAGGGCCAGGAATCCCAGAGCCTGAGGCAAAATTTATAATATGGTGTAATTTCCTAAGTGCATCTAATGCCCTCGCCGCATAAAACCAACCTGTTCCTGGCTGATTAAATTTGGAGCTACCTTGATTATCCTGTTGGCCAGTATCTTTGTAAGTATCTTGATATCTTGATTTATCAACGATATAGGCCTATAGCTTCCCATGGCATCCTCGGCTTATCAGGTTTAGGTATTAATGTAACATATGCTTGGTATATGGGATGATGGTTAATACCCTCCGCATAATAGTATGAAAAATTCCTTTAAAATTGGGAGAATAGACTGGATATGAGTTTGATAAAATTTCGCCGTTAAACCGTCGGACCCCGGAGATTTCCCTGAAGGGAGAAACCGGACCACCTCTATAATCTCAGAGGAAGTTATTGGGGCCTCCAGGTTCTTAGCCAGGGTGGGGTCCAAAGTTGGAAGTTGAATACGTTCTAGATACTCTCTTATCTCCCTGTCCCCCGAGGATTCCTGATATACTTCCTCAAAGAAAAGCAAAAGCCTCCGCTATATCCTGGGGATCGTCTTTAATCTCCCCTCATGAAAAATCAAACTGATAGTCCTGGAAGCTTCCCATTCTTTAATCCTCGCTGCTAAAGGCGCCCTGGCACATCCCCTGAAGGAGGTATTTAGCCTTAATCTTATTTAGCCAAAATTCAGTCTTACCATACAGAATCTCCAGAGATCCCTCCTTAAACTTTTAAGCTCCATATCTATTTCTTCTGAGGTCCCTTCTTGTTGTGATAGAGAACTAATAGCAGCCTCAAAAATTCCTCTTTCGCCTTTCTAATCACTCTCACTTTGTCAGCAAACGCTTTAGCAGCCATAGAATACAGGAATTTACATGTGGGTCAAGCTAATTTCTTATTTGTCAGTGTGGGTATTTGTACCCCAATGATTTCCTGCAGAGCTCCCTCAAGCTCTTCCTTCTCCCTTCTGATGTTAATAGCCAATCTTGCAGCCTCCACCTGAAAGGCATTGTAGGAAGCAACTTTGGTTCCCATTGACTCGAATCAAGGAATGATCGAGAGAGTTCTACCTTTAGTCGAAGGCTCTGATCCCCCTAGCGCCTCCCTGTTGACCAAAAATCTATCCTAGTGTGAACCCTATGAGGCGCTGAATAAACGTCATCTTAGAACTCCCATCCCCAAACAAATTACCTGGGTCACACAAGCCTGCCACTTCTAGAAACCTGGTCAGCGCTGCCTGGGCTCTAGATCCAGGGCCCTTACCAGGAGGTCTCCTGTCTCTTTTGTTGTCAAAACAGAGATTCCAATCACCTGCTAATATCAGTGACAATGATGGGAACATTGCAATATTTTCTTCTATAGAGGCAAAATTCAGGGTCCGGTGGAGTTGGCCCATAAATAGACGCCACCACAACCTCCTTCCCATGTAGGTTTACCCTCACATAAACTCCCTGCCATCCTGCCGGGTTACCACCTGATTAACCTCAAGGGACACGACCTATTTATTAAAATTGTGACCCCCGATGCTCTCTCTCGACCCTCCCCATAAACCTGGCCTACCCAGCGTTTTTAAACACTCCACCTCGTCCGACAATAAATGTGTTTCTTGTAGAGCTGCAATGTGAGTTCCTTGCCGCTCAATGTACCTCAGGATTGTCAATCTTTTATTTGGTCCTTAGACCTTTGACATTCAGGAAATAATGTTATATATTGCCATGTAACTAGTGCACTACTAGATAGCAAACCTGGGCCTTGAACTAGCCAGGATCCTCCCACAGTTTCCTGATTGGGACTCTCTCTCACTCTCCCCACCTCCCCCCACTTCCCCGGTCCCAAGACCGACCCACCATAACTCAATGAGTGGTGGATGAACCACTTTCCCGTCCTCCCAGAGCCCCACTTAATTTATAAGAACCCGCTATGTGGCCCCAAGCTCCTGACAGAACCAAGAATCTGAGCAGTAGCCTTTAATAAAAAGTTGCCCGAGAAATTCCATTACTCCAAAGAGGGCTAAAACATAAAAACAAAAAAAAAAAACTAGCAATAGACAGCAAGTCAATTTCCATTCAGGTTGAATAGTCCAGACAATCTCAGGCAGTGCTTCCAGCAGCAGTCCATAGCTCTCCTCGGAGCTCCACCCTAATAATTTCTGAGCCCACTACTTTCTTTGTTACATCCCTTTCCCCAGTGAGTCTATTAGTCAAACCCTAAGGTAAACCCGACCCTTTACAACCCAAAACAGCTCCCTTATAGCCCACATATTACCCTGAGACAGCTCTGAATCCTCTTGACCTCTCCCAGCCTCCCCACCCAACCACCCACCCCCCTTCCCCCTCCCACCACAGGGGCCCTCGTAGAGCCAACCCCAGTTTTTATTTAAATGCATCCTTTTCTGGCCGGGGCCTACTTGATCCAACCCAGCACTTTAAATGGCCAAGAGCTTCCTCCCAATAAGTCCGAATGAGACCTGCCCTCCACAGAGGACATCCTCAGGTTGAGCCTTTGAAGAGATCCGGAAGATCAGCACAGAGTCCATCCCATCGTCTTTTGCTGTTAAGAATTTCTTTTCCCCGAGAGTTTCACCATACGCCAGATACAGAAGCTGAAATTTTATACCAGCCAGATAGAGCTTCTTCTTGATATCTCCATATTCTTTTGCTTCTCTGACCCTGGAACCAGATCCTGGAAGAACCAAACTGAGGCTCCATTCCACTGCAATGGCTTGTTTGCTTAAACATCTGGAGTACATATGACTTCTCATAATTTAGGAACCTCATAATTATCACTCTCGGTCTAGCCCCTGGTGGCAGGGGCCTCCCTCAATGTCACGATGAGCCCGCTCCAAATTGTACCCTTCCCCAAATGGTGAAGGGCCAAACATTTTCAAAAGCAGCTCTTGTACAAAGCAACACAATCTGGACCTTCTGATCTCTCTGGTAGCCCGCTAATATTAAATTATTTCTACGATTTCTTGCTTCTTGGTCTTCCAGCCTTTCCTCTAGTTTTAACCTTTCTCGAAGCACCACTATCTCCTGGTCTAAAGTGGTGACTTTTCTTTCTTAGTGAAGCAGTCCTGGCCTCTCGTTGTTCATCCTTTGGGCCAGTGAGTGTGGCGCGGTTTCACTTGACAGTGACTACCAAACCTTGCAGCAGGAATTAATTTCTTTGATGTCCTCAGTATTGACTCCGAACCTCCTTCTGTGGTAGGCACTTCACCCTGCTCTAGATCGGTGGGAGTGGGGCTTCCAGCCTCTTAGGCAGCTGGGCGTGCCCGTCAGTGGAGCTACGATCTCGGTCTCCATCAATCACCGAGGTCGAGCTTGGCCTACCCGACTCACTCTGCAGGCTTGCCAATGTATTTCCTCTCCGCTCTGCAAACTGAAATTTGCACCACCCCACAGACCACTTCGGTGCTTCCAGACACTAAATCAAAGACGATCACAAACGCCACCAAATCGGGTACTTGCTTAATATAGATGCTTGGGGTTCGGAGGAGCGAGACGTGTCTTACCGAGCGGCTCATCACGTGACTCTCAGATGCGTAATGTTCTTACTAGCGGTGAAGTATTAAGAGTTGACAAGATTTATTGAACATAACATCAGCATTTCAACTGATATTATATTGTATTATCTACATGGTTCTCTATTTTACATGGCCCCTCGAGGTAGAATGTTATTTTATTGATATTAGTAAGGATCAGAAGACTGCTTAAGATGGAGGGCGGGCTACACATCGTTCAGGGAACTGTTAGTATTTCATTCACTGATAAGAAGGATCTTTAATACTGTTCCTGAATCAATCCCAAATCTTTCTACCTCTGACTAACATTTTGCTCTGACATTCTGCGGCCTCCCGTGTTGTTAACATTAAGAAGTTATTGCAAGGCTTATTGTTTGGCAGACAATGGAATTTGTTTTGGTGGCCTGGGCTCTTATGTTACTTATAAGAGACTAAGATTCTGTTTTTCCTTTTTTTCTCACCGTCGATTTGGGAGAGTTACCATTAACAGGTGTTGGCCTGTTACCAGCTTCATACAGCTTGAGAGAACCTCATGGTCAGTATGACTGACTATATTAGATACATCACAGAAATTGACTGATTATATATTATGCTTTTGGCCACATTTTTCCTACAGTCGGGCTTCTCTAGCTTTTATGCAAGGAATGCTGTTTCACTTAAGATTTTGGTAGTTAAAATAATTGAATAGAAACTGGGTTAAAGCTCAAAGGAGACATAAGTATGTTTATGGAGGATGTAAAGGTGTTTAAAGACACACTCTTATGATCTCTCAAGGGATATATATTTTGAATAATTCTAGTTATTATTAAAATAGAGACACTATTCATGTTAGAATTGATATCTCTATTATGTTATACATGCTATACATTGTACTACAGTTGGGTGAGCGGGGGAGGGAGGGAGGGCCTTCAGTTCGCTGATCACCACGAGCCAATACTTGGGGGAGGTAATTCTTACCTTCTTATTAAAGATTTAAGACTGCACATTATAATTTTAAGTAAGAACAGATATTTAGATACTAAATCTATTCTGGGTATGGACATTTTTTGATGGAAATTTAAGAAAATTAAAGGTAGCTACTGGGAGGGTGGGGGGTCCTTGGTATTAAAGTGTTTATTCATTAGAAAACAGGAGATGGTGCCACAGCAGAACTTTAATATGGATGACTAGTGAATTACTTTGGTATTTTAAATTGCAGGATTGATTTTCACAACTGGTAATTAAGGTGTGAGCAACCTTTTAAATTTTGCACTTGGAATATAAAAGGCGAAACCGCTTCTTAAACTGATAAAGTTGCTGAAACATTTGAACAACATTCGTTGTGATGTGATACTATTACAAGAGACCCACCTCTTAGAAGTAGAAGGGCTTTACTGAGGAGACAGCAGGTGAGCCAAGTATTTGCTGCAGGGGACACTAGACACAACAAAGAGTAGCAGTTTTATTTACCAGGGCATTTCCTTTCACGTGTGAACAATGTATAAGGGATAAACAAGGCAGATTTGTATTAGTTAAGGTAAAATCCACTCATTTAATATCCTGATAGAAGTATCTATGGTCCCAATATGGACTCCCTCCCTTTTTATGAAACTACTTTCAGCACTAATACCCTTTTCAGACACTCCAAAGCTTTTAGCGGAGATTGGAATATCCCATTTGGCCCTTTTTAGACAAGTCTACAGGCACCAGATCCGAAGTCTTTCTCCTGCCCAAAGAGCCATTCTGAGATTTAATTGAACATATGGGTTTCTGTGACCCATGGAGAATATTACACCCTACAGAGATGGAGTTCACGTTCAGATCTGCTGTCCATGGCTCTGCATCTCGAATTGATTATTTCTGAATAAGTAAATCTCTTTTTACAAGGATAATGGACAGCAACAGAAATGGGGACAGGCTCAGATCATTCAATTGTGACCTGCCCTATCGCTTTATTGCTTAATTGGGGTACAGGTAGACAATGGAAATTAAATAACCAAGTACTAAAGAACACCAGGGTAACAGATACTATTTTAACTTCCTTGACAGCCTTTAAAATTATTAATTGGGGTTCTACTCAATCACCATCCATAGAATGGGAGCACTAAAATGTTACCTCTGGGGAATTTATAAAATTATCAGCCTTTAAAAATGAAGAGAAACTCAGGACATTAACTCATTGCTAGAACAAATGAGAAATAAAGAAAATAATTTATACACTTGGACTACAGATTCTGATAAAGTAGCATTAATAAAGTTCCACGGCAAATATTCTGAATTACTCAGAGAAAAGGCTGAATGGCCAATTCTAAAATCAAAGGCCACCTATACTGAACAAGGAGACAAAACTGGGTGACTTTTGGCACTTTGACTTAAACAATTAGAATCCTCTAAATGTTTAGCTACCATACACAGTGAACCCCAAGGTCCTCTCTGTACCCAGGCTAAAGATATAGCCAATGCATTTGAATGATATTACAGAAAATTATATGCCCAAATGCACAATCACCCATTAAAAGAAACTGTAGACCAATATTTAAAAGATCTCACTTCCTCTTTCTCTTACACAGGCAGAAGGTCTTATTGCTCCATTCACGGAAGGGCGTCCTCCAGGTTATTAAGGATTTACCCTCAGATAAAGCTCCGGGCCAGACGGTTACTACCCCAATTTTTATAAAAGTTTACTCCCAATTAGCACCATGGTTATTAGTGGTTTACCAACAAATGCTCAACAAAGAAGAACTCAACCCAAGGATGTTAGAGGCAATGATTGTAGTTCTCCCAAACTGGGAAGGACCCTTCACGTATCTCCAACTATAGGCCTATATCACTGCTCAGTTGTGACCTCTAAATTCTCACCAAATTATTCACCTATAGACTAGAACAAGTACTTCTCTCCCTTATTAGCTCTGATCAAGTCAGTTTTATGAAAGGTAGGTCCTCGGTAGATCATCTTCTTGCCTATCTCATATCTTCTCCGTGTCCTGCGATGCCCCTCAAGCCATAGCCTTGGTTTCCTGGACATGGAGAAGACTTTTGATAGAGTAGATTGGCAGTTTTGTTTAGGACCCTCCACAGATTTGGCTTTCTCTCTAAATTTATCTCCTGGTTGCAAGTGAAGCTGTATGTGACATTAGTAATAGGCAATCCTTGGTATTGAACAAAACAGGGCATCATGAATACTCAACTGATAAAATTGAAATTAGTGAAACATCCACTCACGAAATGAATGAAGTATTTCAGCCCCAACCCATTATAGAAATAGAGAATAGATTTGAATGTCTTGTCATGGATGCACCTGATAACTTGGATATGAGTAGTATGAAATAAGGGGATTAAATATAACAGTAAGTGAAATAATAGAACCAAGAGACCATGAATCTAGAGGTATTAAGCTGGATAACATTATTTGCCCTGAAAAAATAACCACTTGAACAAATTGAACCTTTAGAAGGGATATTCTCATAATTGGGGATTCAATCATAAAAGGTATAGATACATATGTATGTTCAAATCGAAATGAACATACCACAGTCAGCTCATTACCTGGAGCAAGGGTACCTGATATAGCTAGACTGATGGAAGGTTTTTCGAAAATACAGATACTCCTTAGTTCTCTTACATGTGGGGGCCAATGATGTGGGTAAAACAAATTGGAACTGCATGCAAAGAGATTTTAAGTATATTGTGGACACAGTAAAAGAAATGGAGGTGAAATTGTAATTTCGGGATTAACCCTATGCAGGAAACCAAATGTTTAAAATAACCAGATAAAAATAATTAATGGTAAGATTAGAAGTTTCTATTTACAAGAAGAAATTGGCTTCATGGATAATGAAAAGACATTTAACAAAGCAGCCCTTTTAGAAAGGATGGCATCCACCTTAATTATGCTGGAATAAGGATAATGGGTAAAAAGTTCAAGATGTTACCAACTTCCATTTAAACTGGTTCAGAGGGGCATAAGTAAATATTAATAAACTAAATGGAACTTCTTCTCCCCCTCCAAATAGCCAGGGTTGGAATGCTATTCTAATTCATGCTCGAAGTTTGCAGAATAAATATGATGAGCTAAACATAATTTTGCACAAAAATAATGTGCATATTGCCTTATTACGAAACATGGTGGGATGGAAAAGATGATTGGGAAAAGAAATTGAGGGGTATAAACTTTATTCCCACTGTAGAAAATATAGGAAAGCAGGAGGTCTGGCAATATATATACATAAGGACATCGTCTGGAAGAAATTAAATGTGATATAGGGCAAATAGAACTCATATGGGTTCATTTATCACCTATAAATAGACCTAAATTATGTTGGCCTTCTTTACAGGCCCCATCTATGCTATGTGAAGATGGCAAGGCTTTATTAAGCATTCTTAGTAATCTGGACCCTACAAAGAGGCTATTGCTAACTGGAGACTTTAACCTACCCAACATTGATTGGATCAAAGGTACAGGCTCTTGCCCTCTAGAAAGACAGTATATAGATGTTATGGATCATGGGAACTTGAGCAGCTGGTCCTAGAGTGTACAAGGGTAATAACATCCTTGATTTAATCTTTACAAATATGGGGACATAGTTAACTCAGTGGAAATAAGCACCCCTCTAGGAAACAGTGATCATGACACTGTTTTATTTAATATTAAGGAAATTCAATTTAGTAAATCCATGGGAACCACCACTAAGTTAAATATTGGGAAAGCTGACTTCAAAAAATGAAAACGGAATTGGGTAAATGGGACTGGAGATTGAATTTGCTAATAAACCCATACAGTTCACATGGGATTCCCTTAGAATTAAAATAGATAAACTAACAACTGAATTTGTACCCACTACTACTAAATATCATACGGTCAGAACTACTAAACCTGCCTGGCTTACTACATCAATCAAAATTAATAAATGAAAAAATAGGCTATATAAGAGTTAAAAGTTCTAAGTTCTGACAAATTAAATGTTGAATATAAGGAAAATCTAAAAAAGTTAAAGTAACCATTAAAAAGCAAAAGCCCTACACGAGATAAATCTTGCCAACAGAGTTCATGACAACAAAAAGCATTCTTTTCCTATATTAATAACCAGAGAAAGACCCTCAATAGTATAGGTCCATTTCTCACTGAAGAGGGGCACCCACAACCAATCAGCAAATGGCTAATATCCAGAACAAATTCTTTTGTTCAGTATATAAACAAAAAGATTCAGATGCACATAGTACAAGTAGACACTTTGAACCTGGGACAGTAACTTTGAACCCAAATAATATATATAAACAAATAATTGGTCTAAATATTAATAAATCTCCTGGCCCTGATGGTATGCATCCTAAAATTCTGAGGGAATTGAGACATGTTAGCTCATCCCATAACACATATCTTCCAATCATCTATAAACTCTGGTTCTGTTCCCCAGGATTGAAATTAGCAAATATAGTACCCATTTTAAAAAAAGGACCAGTAACCTTCCAGGAAACTTTAGGCCCATTAGTTTAACTTCAATACTGGGAAAACTTTTGGAACGAATAATTAAAGACTTACTTATGGAACATATGGAGGGACGAATATGATAGATCCATTTCAACATGGTTTTGTATGGAAAGATCCTCTCAGACCAATTTATTATCTTTCTATGAAAAGTGAATAGGGAAATGGATGCTGGGAACCCTGTGGATGTGGTCTTTTGGATTTCAAGGCTTTTGACAAGCTACCTCATAAAGAACTATTGTCAGCATTGGATAATATAAAACTGCCTAGTAATATCTGCAGATGGGTCTCAAACTGGTTGCAGGATAGAAAGCAGAGGGTGGTCATAAATGGGAAATACTCAGATTGGGCCCCGATTTTAACTCAGGGTTCGGTTTTGGGCCCCAGTTTGTTAAACTTGTACATTGCTTCATTGCAAATCAATAATAAGAACGTATGGATGTACAAGTTTGCCGATGACTGCAGGCTGGGTGTAGTTCCAAAACGATGAACAGAGAGAAGCACTCAGCAAACCCTAGACTTAATAAATAAATGGACCAACCTCAATAAACTTGACCTAAACATATCCAAGTACAAGGTTATACTTAGGCAAGAAAATAAGGAAGCAACCTATCTATTGGATAAAACAAATTTGGGAGTAGTTACTGAGGAAAAGGATCTGGGCATCACAATTACTAATGACCTAAAATTCAGAGTACACTGTAGAAATCAACTAAAAAGCAACCCAGATCCTAAACTGTATATTAAAACACATAGCAAGCAGAGAGTGAGGTTCTGGTTCTTCTGTATGTTGCACTAGTGAGGCCGCACCTGGAGTACTGTGAGGGTTTGGGCCCCATATAACAGGAGGACATACTTTCTATTGAGGGAGTACAGAGAAGATTAACCAAACAAATAAAGGGACTAAAAAATAAAGAATATTATGAAAGATTGAAGAGTCTGAACCTTTATTCATTGTATTATCAGAGATTAGGGGTGATCTATGTTTCTTATAAAAAGTATCAAGGACGAAGATTTGTTAAAAGACTTGGGTATTATACATAATTATGGGAGAACCAGTACAAGAAAACACATGAAACAACTATGTCAACAAACTTGGGTACACAACTTTAGGAAAAATTGGTACAGTCTAAGAGTAGTTGGGGCCTGGAACAATTTACCAACTAAAATTATAACTAGTTCTACAATGAATGAATTTAAAATGGGGTAGATTTATACTTTGGAGACAGTAAATTCGTTTTAAATAAACTAAAAAAAAAAACAATGGAAGGCGATCCTAATAGGATAGTTGCATCTATCCTCGGCTTGAATAAACCTATGAAACCTAAGTCCTTTACTCGGTTCCCACGCAAGGGTTTTTTGTAATGGATTTTTCTTCTACCTTTCCATTAGCGGCAGAAACCAGACAAGGATGCCCTCTTTCCCATTGCTTTTGACTTATATTTAGAGCCTCTCGTAGTCACCATACAAAATTCTCCCAGAGTACAAGGAATTACCCTAGGCACAGCTGTGGAAAGATAGCTGTATATGCAGATGATATACTGCTACATATCACCCAAATAAAACCTTCCTTCAGAAACTCTCCCAGCTAATATATACATATAGCTCCTTTCCAATTATAAAATTAATCTTTAAAAAATAGTTTTTCTACTTAATTCAAGGGTGCTCAAACAAGAAGTCATGGAATTGGGTTTTAATTGGGCTCCAAAATCTATTATATATCTAGGTATACATCTCTCAACTAGTGATAGACAGCTTCAGAAATTACATCTTGAAGACTTGGTTAAAACAATCCAACAAGACTTCAAATGCTGGCAGGTTCTTCCCCAGACCCTTTGGGGCAGATGAGCATCATTAAGATGAATGTTCTCCCACGTCTTTTTATCCCATAAACCTTTAAATTTATGGCTTTCTAAAGCTTTGTTTACATCCATTCACTCATGTCTCTCTGAATTTCTTTGGAAAGGCAAACCTCAAGGCTAGTATTTCCAAGTTGGCCACCCCAAAATCTTTAGGAGGGTTTAGTTGTCACATTTCGCCAATATTACTGGCAAGTCATTTAAGTAAATATCTTCATTGGGCAACGTCTCTTGATTCTTGGGACATGACAAACTATGTCCCTTCATGGTTAGGAATAGAAAATGACTTAATAATTTCAACTGGAATTAATCACCTAGCCCTTCTCTTTTGAAGCCAAAAACTACTCTAAATCTTCATCATGGCCCAATAGGACATTCTATTAGTATACACACCCAGTTATGCAACACTCTAAAATATGACCACACACATGACCTCTCCCAGCCTCTTTCACAAAACCCCAACTTTCAGCTAGGTGGGCAATTAATCTCTCATAAATTGATTCCACAAATACAGCACTGGGTGGCAAGAGGCTTCTATATTCTCAACCAAGAATGGTTAACTACACAGGAACTTCTCACTAAATCTGGTTTGGGAAATAAATGGGCTTTTCAGATTTACCAGATACATCATATGCTCATCTCCTATTTTGGGACTGTTGTCACTTCAGATAGTCCCAATGCATGGATTCCTGCAGGTAGAGTCATGGCCTCAGCCCACATGCTGTCTCCTCACTATACTCCAATCTTTATCCATAAGTGTTTCCCGATGTGGATGGCATTCCCAAATATTGAAACACTTTATACCCTGATTCCTCCTCTAGATGGCCCAAAATTTGGGAAACCTGTCATGAAATTATTATGCAAGACAGATTAAGACTAATGCAAATGCAAATTCTAAACAATATGTATTTGACCCTTATAAATTGTATAAAATGGAAAGGGCCAAAACCCTTTGTGTAACAAATGTAACAAGAGTATGGGTACCCTGTGCCATTTGTTTTGGGAATGTTCTAGCATGTCTCCATTGTGGAATCTCATTAAAATAAGATGGACTCCTTACTAGATCTGCAAGAATATTTCACTCCAGAGGTCTGTCTGCTAGGAGACTTTACAGGATTTCCATCAGTGGTCAGAAGCTATCATATCACAATGATCGCTATATGGGTCAAGAGGTAGTGTTAAAACATTGGAAGGATTCCATGCAACCCTCGTATATGGAATGGTTGCAAGAATTCCTTCATAATTTGAGGATTGAAAAATGATAGCTAGTCTATTCAACGCTCAGGTGTCTATAGAAAGAGGTGGGAAAGTTTACGTCTTGTATACCTTATAATATACTTGAATATGCATAATCTAGCTATGCATAATATGTTCGATAATCCTGCTTAACCTTTGGTAATTATTATCATTGGCACTGGAGGGGGAGAAGGATGTGGGGAGGGAGGGGAGAATTTTTGTTTTGTTTATTTTATTTTATGTTATTATTGTTAGTTTTATTCCCTGTCAATGTATTACAATGGTGATATCTATGCATGTAAGTAAAAATCAATAAACTTTCAAAAAAAAGACTAAGAAAATCACAGTGACACTGTTCATGAGCGGAGGTCCCAAAATGCCTATGTTAAAAGTCTGGTGTAAAACATCCCCAAAATAATTACATTACGGAAAGTGCTGTACAGTTTCTACACACACTAATGACTTCAGTTTTTTTTATATTTTACTCCAGATTTTCAGCATTTCCATTTTTACACCTCCTCATGAACAGTACAGCTGTACAGTTCACTTCCTGTTCAAAATGTGTTTTTCACCTTGCTGCCAAATGGCGCAGTCACTGTGGAAAAATCACCTTTACTAACAAACTGATAGTGTCACTGTTCATGCAGTGGGGTCACAAAAGCCCATGTTGAAAAACCTGAGTAAAAATACCAAGAAATACCCAGGGCATTAGGGTTTCTGACCATAACGCCCACCCTGTAGGACTGACAGGCATCAGGGATGTGACTTGGAATTGTCGATAGTTATGCTCATGCTACCCAGCCCCACCCCATCCTGCAGTGATTGACAGGTATTGAGGTGTGCCTTGGACTCTTTAGCCCCAGAGTTCACCCCATTCTCCTATACTTCACCCATTTCAGCGTATTTCCTTTGGAATGAAGGTCAGTGTAAAGCCCGAACACCCCAAGGCACAACGACACTTGTCAGCATCTGCAGGGTAAGGTGAGGTGAAATGTCATGACCATTATGGGTGACACCCAAAGGCACACCCCAATGCCTGCCCATCTCTGCAGGGTGGAGGTGGAGTTGGCATCAGTTCAATACTTTACTGCCATTCCTATACTGCATCTGTCTAACTCCTGCACTTCCAGTGCTAATGCCAGCAAGCAACCATTCGGCATTGACAAATGCTTGTTAGAGTTACCAGTCATCTAGGGTGCATGCACAGGAGAAATTTTGGAGGGAGTGCAAAGGCAGGGGAGGTGAGGACAGGGAACCATAGAGGTATGGGAATAGAGACTTGGTCCAGAACTTGGCTGTGAGCCTGGCGCAGTGAGACAATCTCCTATCCAGCAGAGAGGTAAGGTGCAACTCCTGGTAGAGGCTGCAGTGGTGTGTGCTGGGAGGACATTCAATGGCAAAATGACAGGAGTGGCAGAGGGTGTCCAGTCTGGTTAGGATAGTTTTGGGAGCGGCACAATAGACTACATCGCCATAGTCAAAGATAGGGAGGATCATTTTCTGCACTATCTTCTGCTGGGCTAGGGCGGGATGCACCCACAGTTACATATAGTGCCCCAAGCAGGGTACAGCTTCTTGTGGAGTGCCTCAGCATGTAAAGAAAGATTGAGGTGTTGGTCTAGCCATACAAACCAAGGTATCTAAAGGAGGAGCAATTCTCCAGTTTCATCCTGGCCCAGGGTGTGGAAGGTGGGTAGGGAGGGAGCCGAGATAGTCTCTGTCTTGTGCCAAAGGTCATGGAAACTGTTTTCCTGGCATTCAGAAATAGTTGATTTGACTGAAACCAGAACTGGACATCATTGAAGTCTGGCTGTAGTCTGGATTCAACATCAGCAGGAGAGGGGGCCTGAGGTATACATGACTGTGTCATCCACATACATATGAATGGATGTATGTGTGCAGGTCGAGGCAGGTCATTGAGGAAAATGGAGAACAGTAGTGTCCCTAGGACTGAGCCTTGGGGACCTCAGATGAGATGGGAGGGGAGGAGATGCAGTTACCGATCCTGATGGATTGGATCCTGCCCACCAGATAGGATTGGAACCAGTTGGTTGCTATGCTGGAAAGCCCAGCTAGAGAAAGCTTGGTGAGGAGGAGAGGATGGAGACAGTGTCAAAAGCCTTGTAAGGTCGACAAAGATGGTTGAGGTAAACTGGGCTTGATCCATACCAGTGAGGATGGCATCAGTGAGCCTTAGGAGGAAGTGGTGGAGTGGGACTTCCTAAAACCAGACTGGAAAGGGTGAAAAGATGTAGCTTCAAGGAAGGAGGAGATCTGGAAGAGGACTAGGGAGTTCCTGAAGTTTAGCTAGAATGGGAAGAAGGAAACAGGATGGTAGATACCCGGGAGGGAGGTGTGCCACCCTTCGGAAGAGGGATGGCTGTGGCATGTTTCCATTCAACTGAGATAGAGGCTAGAGAAGGACAGAATGAACAGAGAGGCCAGTGGGGAGGCAATGGCTGGGCAGACAGGATGAGCATTTTAGTGTCCAACCCAGAGGGGCATTTACCTTTGGATGGGTTTAACTTAAGCAGGGCATTCTACGTCCAGAGGTAACATGTTGGAAGGCAAAAGCATTGGAGGTGGCTTGGGCAGCTCGTGGTGTTGTGGTATGGGCTGGTGTGGAGAGGGGAGAGAGGACAGCAGTGATACAGTACAGTTTGTGAAGTAGGAGTCGAACTCCATGGCCACTGCTAGTGGGTCCTCGACAATGGTGTCCCCAGTGTTAATGACAGGAGTGGGGGTTGTGATGTTGGGAGAAGAGGGACTGAACCACTTTCCAAAATTTAGTGGGTGGTTTATATTTGAGTGGAAGGTGGATTGGAAAAGTTTGCTTTTGCCTGGTGGATTTGCCTAGTGCATACATTTCGAAGGCTCAGTAATTCTGATAGGCTAAGTGCAAGCCGGTTGCTTTATGGGCCTTCAGGCTTGATCCCTGGCTCAGAGACTGGCCATGACATCAGCGGAGATCCAGGGCAGGTGGACCCCTGAACCTGGGTACATCTGAGTGGGAATAGGCATCCCAGACCACGAGGAACTTGGTCTTGAAAAAGCCAGTGCAGAGTCTATGGAGGAGGCAAGCGAGATGGCAGACCAGTCTATGTTTGCCAGGGTCATTTGTGAGGGATGCAAGGTCCAAAAGATTTCTATGACCTAATCAGCAGGGTTCTTGGGGAGGGTGCATTTGGCCTGAAGACTTTCCTTATTGAATAGATTAGATGGTGGTCATTAGAGTCAGGTAGGAAGCTGACTGAGATATTCCAGTGAGGGTGGGAGGTGAGGGATCAAGCTAACAGAGAGTGGTTTTGTGTTTTGAGGTTTAGGTGAGAGGTTCCATGATCAGCTGGGCCAGATTCAGTGCAGCCACATCATTTCAAACTTTACAGCAGGAGGGGAGAGCCAATTCATATTGAAGTCACCCAAGATGTAGCTCCACCTGGTGCATGGGATTCGAGGGCCGTTAGATGTTCCTTGATAGAGGATATAGGGGGAATCTGGGGGAGGCAGTAGGAGCCAGCTATGTAGATGGGAATAGTATGAGGAGAGATAATTTCACCATCAAGGTTCTACAGTTTGTGAAGAGGGGAGTGAGACGGTGGTTGATTGAAGGGTGGAATTGATGTACATGGCTATGCCACCTCCCTTTTGCCACTCTGCCAGTCTGCTGGTCTTGTTGGATTATAGTGTAACCAAGGATTGAGATGCATGCATCCTTGGTGTGAGATTTTAGCCATGTGTCAGCAATAATAACTACATCCGGTTTTAGAGATAGAACAATTGGCTGGAGCAACACGATTTTTGGGAGGAAGTTGTGGATGTTCAATTGAACCAACCTTCACCAGGGGAGTTGAAAGGGGGACTGGGCCCAGATTCAGTTTGATATCCCTGCCATCAGCAGCAACATGGTAACCAGGAACTTTGTCAGGGCTAGTTTGGACTTACTGTCAGGGAAGGAGATTGAGTAGGAGGAGCTGAGGTGGTCTGAAGGAATTTTAGCGCAATCAGACTAGCATGAAAACTGGGGGCAGTATGGAGGGGCCAGGTGACCAGGAGTGATGGTGGGAGGTGGGAGGTGGGTGGTGGTGATAGAGTTGTTTGTGGTGTGAGGCATGGGGTCAACTATTTTTGACAGTCCAGGGTCACTGGGTAGATGAAGGGTGGTAGGTCCACCAAGGGTAGAAAGAGGACAAGGGTGGTGATGGGGATGAGTGCCGTGGTGTGATAGGCTGCTGTGGGAAGCATGCAAGCTTGTAGCAAGATAGTGAGCTCTATTTTGCACTGCCCAGGAATTGGTGCTGCAAGTTAGTGGAGGATATGTGTCACGACATCTAGTGGAGAGATACTATAATCTGCAAATGGGAGTTTAGGCTGATTGGTTTTAATCAGTCATGTGAGCTACACTATATAGCGAGTTGTCGGCCAAGGGTGGTGGTGGGGTGGCAGGCACCAAAGTGCAAATCACAAGCAGCAGTAGTCTGACAGATGCTGGGACTGCCAAGAAGCAGGGTTCAAGATTCATACCTGGCAGGCGTCCAGCAATTTGGGGAAAAGCAGGCAAGACTTGAATTTCAGGGCCATCACGACCGCACTGATTGCTAGGGAGAGAGGGAAGAAGTCAGGATTTAAAACAGGTATGACTGGGGAGGTAGAGTACTGTCAGTAGGAGGGAAGTTTCTTAAGTTCTTAAATCAGATTAACAAAGTTAAAATTAAAAGGACACAGTGGATTTTGCACAAACAGGGGCTACTTTTGTGATGTAATTAGTAAATTGTTTGCACACTAGCTATGGTGTTCCCACTAGGATTTAAAATTTAAAGCAACAGGGAATGAATTCAGTAATTTTCTTTTCCTTTATGCAAGGAAGGAAGGGCTAGTGTAGCAGCTCAACAAGCAATCACAGGCATGGCTGCCCTTTAGCACACTAGCCAAGCTGTTTCTATGGTTAGTTAAATTAAAGTAACTAACAGAAAATGGCAAAACAATCGTTTAAATCAGAGCAGCCAGGCAAATAAAACACTTCTGATCTTTGTGGGAAATGTTTGAGCATAGCAAGTAAAATGATCGGTAACCACCAGTACATTGCCAATGTTCTTTTGATCAGGCTCCAGACACAGAAAGTCTATGCAAACCAGTTCCATGGGGGCACTGGTGAAGATGTTGACTAAAGGGCAGCTTTCTGAGGCAAAGCTTTTCTTTGAAAGCAGCGACTACAGGTTTTGACATGGTTCTCAACATCGGCCCCCATTTTGACCAGTAGAATAGAGGCCACACCAAGTTGAGGGTTGGGTCAATACCGAGTGTCCCATATGATTGTGGAGGGACCTCAGCACCAGCTGCTTGAAGGCCATGGGTAGCACTAACTGCTGCTTGTCCACCTGACCTTGGCGATCTACTGTCTCTCAATATAGCAACTGATTTCTTAACTTTAGTCTGGGGCCTTCTTTGAATAATAAAGCAGTTCACATGTCAGCAGATCGTAGCTTAGACACATGTTTCCCGCACATAGGGCATCAAGTGCGGGTTGGATCATTGGGTCTTCAGACTGAAACCACTGGATGCTATCATTATCAAACTGAGGCAGAGCACTGATGTCCAATGCTGAAAATGACAATAGACTTCAGGTATTCAAGTATCAGGAGGCCCCAGACAGTCCACAGTATCTGCAGATGGCCGTCTCATCCTTATCAAATTTTTTACACAATGCTTTAATAGAGTGTTTGGACAGCCTCACCCAGTTGTCGTGAGGGCTTGGCCACCTCGAAAGGGCATCAGTATGGTTCAATCCAAGCCAGTATTCAACCCGTAATCATAGGTAGACAGTGTAGAAAGCAACTGGTGCCCAGTGGCATCCAGCTTTGCTGAAGTCTGTACATAAGTTAAGGGGTTGTTACGAGTCTTTACCAATATCTTGGCCCCATAGAGATATTCATGAAACTAGTCGACTATGGCCCATTTGAGGGCAAGAAATTCTAATTTGTGAACAGGATAGTTCTGCTCAGAGGTGTTAAACTTCTACTGGTGAAGGCCACAAGTCTCAGGCCCTCTTCATAGTTCTGGTACAACACAGCCCCTAGCCCCTTCTGGCTGGCGTCAGCGAGTAGGACATATGGCATGGTGGGGTCGGCATAAGCGAGCACAGGGGCATGAGTGAGCTGATGGATCATCTCAAAGAAGGCTCCCCTGCACTCAGCAGTCCACTGGGCCCCAAATGGTTCACCTGTTCAGAATACACCATCTCCTGTTCTTGATGGATCCTTTCTTGTACCTGCGGTTAGTAGGGGATAGCCTTGAGTAAGATTTAGGAGCTGCGGATTACTTTGGAGTAGTCCTTAATGAATCGGTGATAGCAACCATGAGAACCCCAAAACACTGCAGTTCTTTCAAGTTATTGGGTTGCAGCCAAGTGGTCAAGGCCTCTGCTTGCGCCATGGCTTGGAGGGACAGGGAGGCGAATCCTCAGGATTGCAGGAGCAGCTGCACAGGGAGGGAGCTGGATGTCATTGTCCACCTAGGGACAAATGACCTGGCTAAGAAAGGGATTAGAGAAGTGCAGGAAGAGTTTGTGGAATTGGGAGGGCCTTAGTCAAGTAGCACACGGTAACCTTTCTCGGAGGTGCTACCCATCTATGGCATAGGAGAGGCTAGGGTGTTCCGTACCATGGGATTCAATCAGTGGTTGAAAACTGGTGTGGAGCTCAGGGATTTGGCTTCATTGGAGACTGGGGGTCCACCTGGAGTGATGCAAGCCTATACTGGCATGATGGGCTGCATCTGTCCGGAGGAACCAGGATCCTAGGTGATAGTTTAAATGCTTCATTGGCAAGCTTTTAAATTAGCCAAGGGGAGGCACTGGAAAGAAGCAGGAAAATCCTAGCCCCCAAACAATCACAGTAGTAAGTGTGGCAAACATCAACATGGAGGTGTCAATAGGGAGAAGAGTAGTGGTAAATGGAGAAAGTGACAAAGGCAAGAAGGACAGGGATGGGGCAAAAGGGGTAGGCCATCAGAAATGGAGGTAATGAGTACCAATGCCCATAGTCTGGGCAACAAGCCCCTGAGCTGGTGGCCTTAATGGAAAGAGGATGCCTGGATATCGTAGCAGTCACAGAAACATGGTACACAGAGAACCATGACTGGGATGTTAACATACCAGGGTACATAACCTACAGGAGAGACAGGCAGGGAGAAGAGGGGAGGAGTATCTCTCTATGTAAAGAAGAGATAAAAGCAACTGAACAAAAGAGTAAACAGGGAGAGAGGGAGGCACTGTGGGTCACCTTGGAGACTGGAAAGGAGCACCACAATCCGCACAGGGGTTGTGTACAGACCCCCATGTCAGGGGAAGGAATGGACAAGGATATGATGGAAGGCATTCTTAGAATGGCAGAGAAAGGGAGATACTGTTGATGGGAGACCTGAATATGCCAGATGTTAACTGGAGCACATTTGCTGCAGCCACATCCAAGAGCAGGGCCATTCTTGACACCCTACAGGTGGCAGGCATTAGACAGCTAGTTTGAACCCACTCGTGAGGGAGCAATCTTAGACCTCATACTCTCAAACGGGGCAGTGAGAGGATCTCAGATCTAGAAGTGGGTTGCCATCTGGGGACAAGTGACCATCAAACAGTGTGGTTCACGTTAAACTCAGCTAAGAGTCAAGCCATACAAAAGTGAGGGTACTGGACTTTAGGAGGGCTGACTTTGGCAAGATGGGAGAGTGCCTCAGAAAAGCACTAGCAAACAGGCTAGAAGGAGGTGTGGAGCAACAATGGGAATTATCAAACTGCCATCACAGAGGCAACAAGCCTTGTGTGAAGCAAATAAACAAATCAAAATGAAAGAAAAGTCACTATGGTTCTCAAGAGAGGTGGCTGTGGAAAGTCAGGAAGAAAAGATAGCATTCCGGAAGTGTAAGGAAACACAGAAGGAGCAGGACAGAGAGCTGTAACCACTTAAGGCAGAAAGAAGCAGGGAAGGAAGTCAGAATAGCAAAGGCCCAAACTGAGGAAAAGATAGCCAACTCAGTTAAGAAGGGGATAAAACCTTTTATAGGTACATCAGCGGTAGAGAAAGACAAAGGGAGGATAGTGAGGCTGAATAGAATGAACGGTGGGTGGGCAGAGGGGACAGTGAAAAGCAGGAATACTGAACGAATATTTCTGCTCAGTATTCACAAAGAGGAGGGGAAGTGCCTAATCCAATTAACAGAAGCACTCTTGATAGGGGTCGATCCCAGTCCTTTCACAGAAGAAAGGGTTCTGCAAGAACTCCTAAAACTGAAGGTGGACAAAGCAATGGGTCCTGATGGAATTCACCCAGAATTCCAAAAGAATTAAGGAAGGAACTAGTGAAACCACTGGCTACTCATTTTAATAAATCATGGAGGATGGTGTGGTACCGAGGACAGAGGAAGGTGGATGTGATTCCCCTTCACAAAAGTGGGACCAAGACAGAGGCAGGAAACTACAGATCTGTCAGTCTGACCTCTGTGGTAGGGAAAGTGATGGAGTCATTCTGAAGGAAAGAATAGTTGAGTACCTAGAGGTCAGTGGAGCACAGGATCCAAGGCAGCATGGGTTCACAGTGGGAAGGTCATGTCAGACTAATCTAATAGATTTCTTTGACTGGGTGACCAAAGTAGTAGACCAGGAGGGCTGTGGACATGACCTACCTAGACTTTAGCAAGGCATTTGACACAGTCCCACACAAAGATTATTAGTCAAATTAACCAGCCTGGGAGTGGGTCCCAGGGTGGTAGCCTAAGTAAAACATTGGCTGGACAACAGGACACAGAAGGTAATTGTAAATGGAGTCCACTCTGAAGAAAGGCGTTACTAGTGGGTACCGCAGGGTTCAGTATTGGGTCCAGTCCTTTTACTGTCTTCATCAGTGACATTGCAGAGGGACTGGAAGGAAAAGTATGCTTTGCAGATGACACAAGATCTGCAACAGGGTTGATACACAAGGAGGCGTGGCAAGGATGAAAAGGGACTTGGCAAGGTTGGAGGAATGGTCAGAAGTATGGCAGCTAGGATTCAATGCAAAGAAGTGCCAAATAATGCACCTGGAAACAAGAACCCAGGGAAGAATACACAATGGGTGGGGAGGTAGCAACAACAAAACAGGAAAGGGACCTGGGGGTAATCATATCAGATGACCTTAAGGTTAGCAAGCAATGGAGAAGGCAGTAGGGAGGGCCGGGGGTATACTGGGATGTATAGGAGGCATCAGCAGCAGAAAACAGGAAGTTGTTATCCCTCTGTACAGACAGTTGGTGAGACCCCATCTGAATACTGTGTCCAGTTCTGGAGACCCCATCTCCATGAGGACATAGACAGGATAGAGGCAGTCCAGAGGAGGCAACTAAAATGGTGCAGGGTCTGCAAGAGAAGCCGTATGAGGAGAGACTAAAGGAGCTTAATATGTATCCTTCTGAGGAAAGAAGGGAGAGGGGACGTGATAGAAACTTTCAAGTACCTCAAGGGAATCAACAAAGTCCAAGAGGGTAGCATCTTTCAGAAAAAGAGACTTGCAAGAACAAGGAGACACAATTTAAAGATAGAAGGAGGGCGATTCAGGGCAATGTGAGGAAGTATTATTTCACAGAGAGGGTAGTGGATGCATGGAACAGCCTTCCTGAGAAGTTATGAGGTCTAAAACTGTGGGAGAATTCAAGAATGCATGGGACAGACATAAGGCAATTCTTGTGGGGGCAGGAAGATATAGGCTATTGGTTAACTAGGATCTGTGGCCTATCCTGTAGGTAGGAAATGGGCAGACTAGATGGGCCTAGCAGTCCTTATCTGCCATCAGAGTCTATGTTTCTATGTTTCTATGTTTGCTGAGGGTCAGTCTGTATCCCTCGACTGACACTACATATCCATATACTTTACAGATGCTTGGAAAAACTGACACGTCTATGGATAGTTTCAGGCAATTCTTCCAGACAATCAAAATTTTAAATAATCTGGTTTCTTGTTCTTCTAATGTGTGTCCAAACATGATGACATCATCCAGGTATACTAGACATTCCAACAAGTTCAGTCCCCTACTGCACGCCCATCAGCCTCTGGAAAGTGGTGGGTGCACCTGAAACTCCTACAGCATCCTCAGAAATTCATAGAACCCCAAGAGACAAATGAAGATTGTTTTCTCATGGTCTTCTGGGTCCATCAGGATCTGATAATACCCGCTTCAGTAAATGAAGTACTGAGAACCACTGACTTCCATTCAGGCAGTCCAGGGCATCCTGTATGCGAAGCATAGTATATTGATCTGGTACAGTCCGTCGGTTCAAAGTCCGGTAATCTACACACATCCTCACAGACCAATTTTTCTTTCACACTACTACGATAGAAGAAGCTTAGGGCTTCTTGACTCTTGAATAATGCCAGCAGCTAGCATCACTTGTAGGTGCCTTCAGACATCATCGATATCAGCTGGGGCAAGGCGATGAGACCACCCTTGAAAAGGCCTGTCATCATGAAGTCTGATAGGTATGTTCAGCGCCTTGGCTGCACCCCACATCCCATTCCTTTAGGAAAACACTAAGTTCCTCTGGGCAAGTTTCCAGCTGATTCAAGCCTTCCATTCAGCAGGCAGTGGGGTCCCCCAAAATCAAATACGTCTGGGGTCCCTCCTCCTTTCCATGGGAACATTTGTTGCTAGGCAGTACTGCAGTGTCTGCACAGTGCACTGTAGCTAACGTGCATCCCCAGTTCACTGCGATTCTCAATCAGACATATTCTGTATTTAAACCATCACTCGCCATGCATAGGCATGGAGTACGGATACTGGGTTTAACCATTAATCCTTCCGGCAACTTCCCTTTGCCTGGTACATCCAGCATCAATATTTTGTTCTTTACATTTCTTCTAAGACATATTTCTCCATGAACAGTATACTGAGCATTAGGTGGTAGTACCAAAGAAGCAGGATCTTTTTCCACACTATCCCCACCAGGTCATCCTTGTCCACCTCTGTGGTCTGGTTTTGCAGGTCATAAGCACTCTTTATCAAGGCTGGAATTCAGCAGAGCTCACCCAGTCTGTCACCCTTGTTTCTTTTGGCACAACTAAATCAGTCTCCCAAACATGTGGGCTTTGGTCCCAATGAGTAGGGAACACCATCATACAATCCATAGAGGGCACACAAAGCTAGCATCTCTATTTGTTCATCCACCCCAGGCACTGCAGATGGGAAAAGACAAACAGATCTGAATGGATCCCAAGTATGGGTAGGACTTCTAGCTTAATCCCCACACTTGCAGACCTTCCAGGGGTTGTAGGAGCACATCAAGCAGGTATTTTCTGTACCAATCTTGAAATACTGTGGTCACTTGTGATCCGCTGTCAAATCTGACCCTCACAGAAACACCATTCATCGTCATGGTGGTCTCCATTGATGGGCCTACCACCTCGGACCCATCAAGTGAAGGGACTTAATGCTCTGTTTTATGGCAGTCTTGGAGAATAAGTCTTTTCAGAGGCCCAGTCTGCGGTCTACATTGCTCCCACCAAACCAAAGCCTGCAACACTGTGGCAACCTTTCTTAGATTCTCAGGAAAATTACAATTGGCCCTGGTATGCCGTCTTCTCCACAGCAGTAGCAAAACATGGGTTCTTTAGAGTCTCTAAGAGAAAAGGGCCACTTCCCTGTTTAGGCAACTCCAGTGGTCCCTCTCTGATCCGGGCTCAATTCTCGGCCTTCTGGACCCTCCAGGTGTCAACTGCTTGAGTGGCTCTAATAAGGTCTCCTACCAGGGCTCTAAACTCTCATACTTCTTCCATCAGGTTACTCTCCATCCAGGTTTCAGAGGAATGACATGCACCCCACCCCTTCAGGCAGGGCCTCACTCTTGGGCTCGGGGGTGTTTGACAAAGGTTTGAATTTTTCACCACCTTGGTGGCTTGTTGAGTTGCTCTCATCTCCTTCAGCTCTTTAATTAACTCCCTCATCTGTTGGAGTTCGGACTCATTATGTCATTAATCACTTGATCAGGGGTCTGACTAGTACAAGCAACCCGCATAGGGCTCCCATCCTTCTTCATCGTTCTCAGCCTCCGAGTCTCTTTCATAAGAAAGTAATATTCAGGTGGATTGTCTTCCAATCTTGCAGTTTCTATTTCAACATCAACACACTGGAGTACCTGGTGAGTTCAAAACTAGGTCTAGTCTGACTCGATTCAGTTCACTGGCAGGCACTCCCCTTTCCTATGGGTCCTCTGCAGGCCTGTTCAATTCTAGTAACAAACATGGACAGTTTTCATCCTTCCATTGTTTGCTGGATTTGAATTTCCATATCAGGTCTTCTCCAGACTTAGTGCTACCATTCACACAACTCAGCAGGTCAGGCCCTCTGTTCCCACAGTGCCAACCTCCAAGCACAAGAGTGTGAACAGATAACAGACAGGGTAACCCTCCTGTCTGCTTGTGGGTCTGAATCACCTTTAGTCTCAAGTTCTGGGGAACTCAAACTGTGAACCTTATGCAATGCATCCAATGTACAGGTGCAAATTGCTCTCTTCGGGATTGCGGTACAATCTTTCACCGGGACACTAAGCCAGCCTTCCAAAATGAACCCTTAAAACACTATAAAAGACCTTAGGTATATTTTTACTTTTTCCAGTTTGGTAATACCATCAAGCCCTTCAGAACAGCTGTCAACTAACCACGTATAGATCACATGCAAAAGAACTTGAAGACACACCCAGGCAGTCTTTCAAATAATGATTTTACTAAATTATGATAAAAATATGTAAATGTAAACACAGAACACTATATCAAAGAGCATACAATCACATAAGGAAAACAAGAAAACTACAAACAAACTCCTACCAAAGTACATTTAGATCTTTTCTATCTAATGTACTCTAAGTGCCTAAGTTAAGAGATCTTGTTCCTTAAGAGCCCAAAAGATAATAAATTCAAACATGGTATACAGTTTAAAACTCTGTGTCTCCACACCCTTCTATGATGTCATCTAGCTCCTCCTTTTAGAATATAAAAGTATACAAACAATGATCTCCTGCCAGGAGATATATAATAATGTGATATCAGCAAGAAAAAGACATTTCTAATATGACTCCTTAATTAACATTTTCTCTTTGATCTTTGTGGTTTCCTGTTCCCAAGGCAGGTCAAAGATTTTATAACTTTACACCAGGTTGATATAAAATGTTTTTCCTCTAAGACATCACAAAAGTTTATGAGCCCTATATCCTGGCAGCTGGGTCAGTTCTAATTAGAGGCAGAAAAACAGGAGACCCTCAATTAAGTCTCTCTGGTTCTGTAATTACCTCCTGGTTAGTTCCTGTAGCTGAAACCTGGGGTGGGGCATCCATAGCACAGTTGCCTTATGTGAGACAGTCACACACATTTTTATATTACAAATATCATAGAACAATCATAACCAGCTGGCCAGGTGTCACAATCCTCCCGCCTAGACAGAATTTGGAGTCTATCCCTGCATGGGATGAACTCCACAAGTCAGTTCACTCCTTATATAGATGCGATAGGCCATCAGCATTCTGATTGGTCGCTCCAGCCCTATGTAAGATTGTCATGTCATACCCTTGCAAGGCAAGAATCCATCTTAATAGACTACCATTCTTTTTCCCATTTGTGACAAGCCAAACCAGGGGGTTGTGGTCAGTTTGTACCTCAAAATACTGCTTACGTAAGTATGGCTCTAAGTTCATTAGGGCTCACACTATGGCAAGATATTCTTTTCCACAGTAGAGTAAGCCTGCTCCCTGGGAAGTAACTTTTTACTCAGGTACACTACAGGGTGATCTTCCCCTTGGTGGGATGTCTGACTCAGTACTGCCCCAATACCTCATTTGAGGTGTCAGTCTGAACTATAAATGGTCTGCTATAGTCAGGACTTGTCCATACAGGAGCACTGCACAGTGCCTCCTTCCAGTGTGGTAAAGCTTTTTCAGAGCTGGTTCCCAGGTAATTTTCTTTGGCATCTTTTTCTTTACCAGGTCAGATGGGGAGCAGCTTGGGCACTGTAATTGGATACAACTTTCCTATAGTACTCTGCTGTCCCTAGAAAACTCCTGACCTGCTTCTGCATTTCTGGTCTGAGCATGCCATGATCACTCTATTTTTACTTGGTTGGGACGTAGCTGTCCCTGGCCTACAACATGCCCAAGGTATGCCACTTCAGCCATGGCCACCTGGCATTTCTCAGCTTTGACAGTGAGCCCGGCCCTCTGTATCCTGCCCAGCACTTTCCTAAGGTGGGACAGGTGTTCCTCCCAGCTGGCACTAAAATGGCAATGTCATCCAGGTCACCCGGTATACTACTCAGCATCATTTAACACCTGGTTCACCAACCTTTGGAAAGTGGCTAGGCATTCTTCATTCTGAAAGGCATTACTTTAAATTCAAATAAGCCTATCAGTCAGTGTTGCCATCTGTGAGTTACCAACGACTGCTGTGAATTACAATTTCACAGCCTGCAAGCCTGAGTGAAACCTGAATTGCTGTGTTTGACCTGTTTTACCCCTCCCCTTATCTCGTAGACTGATTTTAACTTTAATCACATTGAAGCTGCTACAGGACCTGAAGTGTGCTGCATAGACTGCTGTTTGAGTCTGCACATGAGTCATCTGTTGTTGAGAACTGTATATGCTAAAGTTCTGTGGAGCTGTGACTGATTTGGGATGCTAGGTAATAGCACAGTACCTGACCTGCTTGCAGCATTATTGCCATCACCTGCTTTCATTGAATTCTGTACTGGTCTCACATTTTCCAGATGGTGGCAGCTCTGGGAAGTGGAGGCGATTCAATATAAAGGCTGCCTTCACACAGCGGCAGCATCAAAGCGGCAGCAGCCAAGTGGGGCAGCAAAGAAGAGAGAGTCTGACCGAGTCAGACCGGGATGGACTGGGCTACTAGAGTTTGTAATATCTTGCTTAGAGTTAATCATTTCTTTTGGGTTTGTACCTATAGATTAGTTATGATTAACAGAGGGATATTGTTGTGTGTAGCCTATACACTTTGTGTTTTGTGTACTGATGGGTTATTTTGTTCTATATGTGTTAATAATGACTTTAGAATTATGAAAATAATCAGATTCTGGAGTTCCAGACTCAAATGTTTATTCTAATTATAGTCATTTATTTGGTGTAAAGGTTAAATACATGTGTTATAATTTGGGTTACAGTGTTAGGAAATATAAGACACGGAAATGTGTTCTGCCTGTTTGCATAAGAACCTGGTTACATTGCTTTCTCTTGCTAATTTGAATCTGGCAATGTTGAAAGCAAGCCTGGTCCTTTAGCAAACGATATGGCAGATAGTGATTTTTGCAGCATTCATATGGCCTCAAAATTATGCATTTTAATGTATTAGCTTAACATCTAAATTTCATGAGGTGGAGTCATGGATTAGTTTATATAATCCGGATGTTCTGGCACTGACTGAAACCTGGTTAACCTTACCTGTTCTTGATACTGAACTTTGTATACCTGCTTACAAACTTTTAGAAAGGATCGTGTCACTGGTAGAGGGGTGGGGTTTTGTTTTATGTTAGGAATATTTAATGGTAAATGAGACCACTATATTTAACAGTAATTTGGAATATTGTGAACATATTACTATTCAGTTATTGTTGGGATTTGTCAAAAATTAACCATTTGTGTATATCTTCCACCTAATGGTAGCAAATCAGGCTTACAAGAACTTGTAAATGCTTTGAATACTGGGGTTTCTACAGAGTTAATACTACTGGGGATTTTAATTTAAATTGGATGGGTTCAGATATAACAAAGTTAAATACGGTCTTGTCTCAGTCTGGTTTACAACAAATTATTACTTTGCCCACTCGACACAATAATAGATCAGGAAATCACACATTGCTGGACTGGATATTAACAAATAGACCTATTAATATGATAAAATGTGGTTTGACCTCTGATTCGTTAAGTGATCATCATCCAGTCTTCTGTATTTGGAAACATGGGGACTGAAGAAGTCTAAGCCAATTATAAGGATTTGAGATCTTTTTCTAAATTTGATGTACATTCTTTTGTACAGAGTTGGGTAAAATAGATTGGTCTTTTTATATTCTATCCCTGATGTGGATTCTGCATTGCATTTTTCATTACTGAGTTTACACATGTTTTGGACCAGTTAGCTCCCCTTGTTAAAAGAAGGGTCCGAGGAAAACTTATGGGTGGTTAACACCTCCTTCGATTAAACTTATGAGACAACGAGACAAGGCCTGGAAAACGTATAAAATGAGCCATTCTGCTTCTGGTTATCATGCGTATAGGACTTTAAGGAACCAATGTAAGGCTAAGATAAGGAAGGCTAAAACAGACTATATTCTGACATAAACAATGTGAAGGGTTATCTAACGCTACTACTTTTTGGAAAACAATTAATAATTTCATAAGGCCTAATGTTTGTCAACCATGTTCAATGAGGTTGAACGGTGACCTGTTGTCTTGTCCACTGAAGATAGCTAACGAGTTTAATTTGAAATTTACTGCATTGCCTGATTCCTTTAGTGACCAGTCCAAGGTGAACTACTTGGGATTGACTGAAGATTTTACAGTTAATCCTAAACTGTATTAGGACTACTACTCCGAAGGAGGTGAGAAGTTGTTGCGTTGTATTAAGAGGGACAGCTCAGCTGGTTCTGATGGCTTATGTCCTAGTTTATTGGCGGATGCTGCCTCGGTTATAGCACTTCCAGTTAGTATTATTTTCAACCTGTCTTTTGTTACAGGTACTATACCTAATATATGGAAACATACTTTGGTCACTCCTATATTTAAATCTGGTTCACAACATGAGTTTTGTAACTACAGACCTATTTCTATCTTGTCTGCTTTAGCTAAAGTTCAGGAAAGAATAGTTTATAATCAGTTGATTGGGTATGTGGATCGCTTTGGATTATTGTCTCAGAACCAACATGGTTTTAGAAAGGAAGGAGTACTGAGACTGCCTTGGTCGAGTTCACGAACCGTGGTACTTAATGGCATGGATAAAGGGTGTCTGACGGGTGCCGTGTTCGTGGACTCTGACCAAGGCATTCGACTCAGTTGATCACCAATTGTTGATTTCTAGACTTGAGTCATTGGGAGTTGGTGAGTCTTTCTTGGACTGGACGAGGATTATTTAACAAATAGGTTTCAAAGGGTTAAATATAGGGTGCTGTATCAGACTCTGTAATGGTTAAGTGTGGGGTTCCACAAGGTTCTATTTTGGGGCCACTTTTGTTTTCTTTGTTTTTGATCAACTAGTAAGTGTGATTAATAATGCTTCTCTAACACTTTCGCTTGACGATGCAGTAATTTATATGGAGGTTTGTCATTTGAGATCTAGGTGTTTCTTTAACAGAGGAAATGTGCAATTTTCAGTCTTCACTTATGGTCTGTAAATTACTCTTAAACAAATCTAAGACAAAGGTGATGGTTTTGGTACCCCACCTAGACTGAGATCTGAGGTTGGTACTTTGGAAGTTAAATCTCTTGATGGATTACTGTTTGACTATGTTGATACATTTCAATATCTTGGGGTATTACTAGATTCTCATCTAAGTTATGAATCTCATTTTTGAGGGTTACCTCAAGAATACATTGTAGATTAGGTTCTTTGTACAGAATCCATTCATTTCTTATTCCTGAGTCTAGGCTGGTTATTTCAAATTGCTGCTTGTGGTAGGCGCAGGAATATGTGGGCAGTTAGATAGAAAAGAAATGTCTCACCAGTCCTTGTAGATATTTTGAATTCAATTTATTCTTTTTCAGATGTTATTTCAACAGGAGAATTTCAGATTGGCAGTGTTTTGTTCTTTAAATATTTTCCAGCTCACACTTCCATTTAAACAGTAGATACCAGAGTAGACAAAATCTTCTGACAATTCTAAATCTTCACTTCAAAGCGGTAAGTACCACAGTTCATCATAACTCCATAGAGCACTTTTCAGCAGTTCCAGAGCATACCTCCAGTCCCACAGCAAAACAGAATCTAATCTCTATCCCACACAATCTAAATTTATACCCCAAAGGAGTCATGTGATTATTTAACTCCACCTCAGCAAAACATTTTCAAATTAATTTCATTAAACACTGCATCATTATTTAGTTTACATAACCTGAACACATCTTTGTTATTCTAACTACTTTCATGCTGTCACCAGAATGAATTATAATAGTTTTAGATGTTTTTGTATTCATTTTCTAGCGTGAAAAGGAACTACCCTTTAACAATAGTATAAAGGAATTCAGGGAGCGCCGCCAACTCCCAAAACAGCACCAAATGCCGAAAGAGTTTGGACACCAGGAACTCCCAAAACACCAACTACAAAACTATCCTCACTCCCCAAAACAAGAAAATGCCTCACCTCAACTAAGGAGGGTATGTAAAATTCCATCTAAATCTTTACATCTAAAGTAAATTAACAAGCTAAATACCCTCAGCAACAGTGAGCTTATCCAATTGGAAAATGGGTTAACAGCACTACATTGTAAACTAAAGAAAATTGTCCACCTGAGAAATGCCACTTTGCAACACACCAGCCCTTGTACTAAGCGGCTGGATTATTATAAAGCAAAAGTTTAGAATTAGTATCTGGAGCCCACAAACAGAAACACAGACCGAGGGGTTTCTAAATAAAATAAAACCTTTTATTTAAGCGCAAAACGAACCCCGGTCCTGTCCTGAATAAACAAAATCCACTCTCCAATTCCTTTGGGGGAGATTAACACAAAAGCTAACTAAATAATTCAAGTAACACAGAAAGAAACAAAGCACATACATTTTACCTGAGGCTCCAGACTCTACAGTACTACTCAACAACATGGGGAGAACCTTCCTCAGCAACCAGGAACAACAAAGCCAGAACAGAAATCCCTCACTAAAGGTGCACACAGCGCCGCGCTGGCCCCACATACCCCTCACCAAGAACAACATTCAGTCCATCCAAACCTGCGATTTTGGGGATATTTACTTTTATAATCCAAATGACAAGCTACTGCTTGCAAACGAAAAACGGAATGTTATTTTTAACTGCACTGACGTGCTACACGATTACAGACGTACCCGTTTTACCGATCGTTCAAACCATGAACATGAGCATCTACTCACAAGGTCCAAACAACATAAATTCTTTTCCTGACAACCTAAGGACCCCACCAAGGGAATAAAAAGAATCAATTCTATCAATTCCAAACTTACCTGGGGGGTTCTGCCTGATTACCCTTCAAATATGATTTTTCTCTCTTAAAGGGAAACTTCCAACAATCAAATACCCAAAAGAAAATATCTAACACAAATTCTAAAGCCCCTTTTTATCACAGAGGCACTCTGTGACACTCCTCCCACCTAAGAGGGCAACCATTCCTTTGGTTGACCTACCTCTTCAAACCCATTTAAACTCAAGGGGGATATTCTATAGAGCTCTAGATCACCCGAACAACAAATCTACTTAACAGCCCCAAACGACCGCAACACTATAGTCCAGCCCTGGGTTCTATCCTTCCTTCTGTTAACTACTATTACATTCCAGAAGGAGTGCACCATTATTTCAGAACGGGAGAATTTCAGCTCCGACTCTCACCTTCCCACTATTAATCTACCTTTGTAGACTTGCAAAAGCATAGTGATATCAGGGTTAGTGACAGTGCAGAGCAGTGGCAAAGAATTACCACTCGAACACTCGTACTATTGCAAAGAGATGCCCAAAACACAAGACAGCAAAGGGCATCTACAGCCTAACCGTGTCCCACTACAAAGGCACTCCATGGCAACCATTTCTTTTGGGTGCCCTAATACTACATGTGATATTATAAGGGAAGGGAGTTTATATAACTCCAAACCACCCACACTCTTGTGCTCCATCCCCAGCTCCCATAGCAAACCAATGTTATCCCACGCTCTATACAGTACACTACCCTGGGGTTACATTTAAACAGAAGTAACAGAATCACCATAATAAGTGATACTTATAAGGAATTGTACTGGTATATTTCCATTCCTACATTTACCACTTCTTAAACAGAATATATCAAAATAGAATACAAAAATAAAAATATATGAATAATATTTGGCAACCCTAATACGTCTATCAATATTGTAGCACACCATGCAGCCTTCAGTACTTTATGTCTTATCCACTACTCAGACAGCAATTTTTTTTATTTTTTTTTTAAACACATAGGTAATTCTGCCTGCTAGAAAAAGACAGGCTGTCTTATCAGTGTCTCTGAAAGGAAAACTGACCAAATGGTGCCTGATTATAGATTTTACTTCAGACCTCTGAATATAGGGCAAGCACTAGGAATGTCCTTCGTGTAAGAAGTCCCTAGCTACCATAAACATTCCTAGTGGAGCTCATATTAATTATCCAGCAGACTCATGCAAGCTGGTTCTTCTAACAGCAGTTCCTAGGCCAAAGATTTTGAATCTATACTGTAGAATGACATACTGGATGGGAGGGAAGACTAGTGGGTTATAGTTTGAACAGGGCCTCACAAAGTCGATCAGCCTAGAGCAATTACCATCTACTACCCATACTACCTGGCAACTTCCCTTTTCTCCATGGTAACCATTTATTTAAATGGTCATCCCTCTGTATATTGTCTTTCCCATACTTTTTTATAAACCCCGTCGTTCCACATACATCAGCCACCTGCCGATACATACCGGCCAGTGGTAGTAGGGGACAAGTTGTTCCAAAAGTTTCCCATGTTCTAACTGCTTACTTCTATTAGAAATATTATTTAAAACCCTTCTCTATACTTATAAGGTACTACCACCCTTGCCTGTGCCTGTTTAAGTGTAGGGTTTGGTTTAACATGGTAGAGGTACCTCCCTTAACCTCATACCACCATAAGGGTTTATCCTTATAATCCCATGATTCTGAACAGCATATTTGCTCAGCTGAGTAATTTCAGGATCCCTTTTGTAGGAAGCCCAATCAACCTTCAAAATCACCTTTATCTTCATCAGTTTTAACATAAGTCCTTCAGCAATTTTAACACGAGTCCCTTCATCAGTTTTAACATGAGTCCTTCAGCAATTTTTAACATGAGTCCTTTCATCAGTTTTAACATGAGTCCCTTCAGCAATTATTGCCTCTTCCGACTTGATAGATAATTTCACCCCATAATTCAAACCAGTCTCACCTGGGACTTATATATATCCTGCTGTCCTTCATCCTCTATCCAATACATCCCATCAAATAGAGGTAAAACAGGCAATTCACACATGCAACAGTATGCTTCTGTCTTCACCCCAAAGTTCAAAATAGTCTCACCTGGGGACTTATCCACAGCTCTCTTTCCATCCTCTGTCCAATACAGTCCATCAAATACAGGTAACACAGGAGCTCATCGCCAGTTGTACCAGGCTTTTCTTCCTCCAGTTTTATAGTCCCTTCAGGGTTAATTACTTCTGCAAAGACTGCCAAGCTTCTCAATATTTCCAGATATCGTTGTTCAACAGTTCTCCACCTGTCTTCCATATCCTTCCAACGGGAAAACATCCACCAAAATAACTGCACCTGTGCCAGTCCATAAATACACCAGGCCCTTTCTTCATCCATCAACTTTGATGCCTCTGGATCCATCATTGGACAGCACACAAAACATAACTTCTCCAGTCAGAATACTCACAACTCCAACTCTTGATCTCACTGTGTCACAGATGGCACTGCCCACTTGGTCTTTGGTCAGACCGCTACACAGCATCATCCCACTTCTGACACCAAATGTGGTAGGGCGTAGGAATATGGGCAGTTAGATAGAAAAGAAATGTCTCACCAGTCCTTGTAGATATTTTGAATTCAATTTATTCTTTTCAGATGTTATTTCAACAGGAGAATTTCAGATTGGCAGTGTTTTTGTTCTTTTAAATATTTTCCAGCTCACACTTCCATTTAAACAGTAGATACCAGAGTAGACAAAATCTTCTGACAATTCTAAATCTTCACTTCAAGCGGTAAGTACCACAGTTCATCATAACTCCATAGAGCACTTTTCAGCAGTTTCCAGAGCATACCTCCAGTCCCACAGCAAAACAGAATCTAATCTCTCATCCCACACAATCTAAATTTATACCCCAAAGGAGTCATGTGATTATTTAACTCCACCTCAGCAAAACATTTTCAAATTAATTTCATTAAACACTGCATCATTATTTAGTTTACATAACCTGAACACATCTTTGTTATTCTAACTACTTTCATGCTGTCACCAGAATGAATTATAATAGTTTTAGATGTGTTTGTATTCATTTTCTAGCGTGAAAGGAACTACCTTTAACAATAGTATAAAGGAATTCAGGGAGCGGCGGCCAACTCCCAAAACAGCACCAAATGCGAAAAGAGTTTGGACACCAGGAACTCCCAAAACACCAACTACAAAAACTATCCTCACTCCCCAAAACAAGAAAATGCCTCACCTCAACTAAGGAGGGTATGTAAAATTCCATCTAAATCTTTACATCTAAAGTAAATTAACAAGCTAAATACCCCATAACAGTGAGCTTATCCAATTGGAAAATGGGTTAACAGCACTACATTGTAAACTAAAGAAAATTGTCTACCTGAGAAATGCCACTTTGCAACACACCAGCCCTTGTACTAAACGGCTGGATTATTAGCAAGCAAAGTTTAGAATTCGTATCTGGAGCCCACAAACAGAAACACAGACCGAGGGGTTTCTAAATAAAATAAAACCTTTTATTTAAGGCAAAATGAACCTCTCGTCCTGTCCTGAATAAACAAAATCCACTCTCAATCCCTTTGGGGGATTAACACAAAAGCTAACTAAATAATTCAAGTAACACAGAAAGGAAACAAAGCACATACATTTTACCTGAGGCTCCAGACTCTACAGTACTACTCAACAACATGGGGAGGGAGAACCTTCCTCAGCAACCAGGAACAACAAAGCCAGAACAGAAATCCCCTCACTAAGGTGCACAGCGTCCTCGCTGGCCCCACATAACCCCTCACCAAGAACAACATTCAGTCCATCCAAACCTCGATTTTAGGGGATATTTACTTTTATAATCCAAATGACAAGCTACTGCTTGCAAGCGAAAAACGGAATGTTATTTTAAACTGCCGCGAGCGTCGCACTGCGATTCTGCGGACGTGCCGTTTTACCGATCGTTCAAACCATGAACATGAGCATCTACTCACAAGGTCCAAACAACATAAATTCTTTTCCTGACAACCCTAAGGACCCCACCAAGGAATAAAAGAAATCAATTCTATCAATTCCAAACTTACCTGGGGGGTTCTGCCTGATTACCCTTCAAATATGATTTCTCTCTCTTAAAGGAAACTTCCAACAATCAAATACCAAAAGAAAATATCTAACACAAATTCTAAAGCCCCTTTTTATCACAGAGGCACTCTGTGACACTGCTTACTTCCTATTGTGAACTATGCAGCTATGATTACTGACACTGCTTTAGACAGTGATTTCAAAGAAATCCACTTTACTTCACTTGATAGCTAAGTTTGCTTTAAATTGTTCTAAGTCATCTCATCATTGTGTGATTTTGAAAGAAATGGGCTGGTTACGGTTTCATTAAATTTCCAATACTGTGTGTCAAGTTCATATATAAAGTCATGGACTCTGGAATTCCACATAGTATTTCAAAGTTTTGAGACCATATATTGATGGTCATTATTCTAGACATAGGTCAGACAGTAGGTTTCTCGAGATTCCTTTTATGAAATCTAAAAGTGGACAAAGATCCTTTGCTTATATTGCTCCATTTATTTGGAATGAAATTCCTCAAGATATTAGGTGGTTGTGTTCTGTCAAAAGTTTGCCGATGCATTAAGGATGTATTTGAATCTCAATTTAATTGTAACTGTTTTTATGAATTTTTTATGAATTTTATACGTAACAAAGACATTTTTGTCTGCAATTTGCTGCATTGTATATGTATGTTTGATTATGTATTGTCTGTATGCAATATATGTGGGTCGCACCTGTAAAGGAACTTGTTTCAGAGTGCTTACCCGTTGCTGAATAAACAAACAAACAAACAGAGTAATGAAGGCCAACCTCTCCATATCTCTGTCCATTAACTCTACCTGCCAGTACCCCTTTGTCAGGTCTATGGTTGTAGGTATGTCGCCTCCCAACATGTCCAGGAGTTCATCCGACCAGGGCATCAGGTGGGCATCTGACTTCATGACTGCATTCTGTCCACGATAGTCAAACAGAAATGAGTGAGAGCCATCTGGCTTGGGCACAAGGACTATGGGTGAGGCCAGGGCTGTGGCATCTCTGGATTACCCCTAAATCCAGCATTTTCTCTCCTCCCTCCTAATGCCCTTTTGGACAGCCTCTGACACCCATATGCTGTCCACTGTTTCGCAGTCTGTGTCCCTGTCTCCACATCATGCATCACTAAGGGGATTAGTCCAGGCTTGGCGCTAAACAGTTAGGCAAAGTCTGCTAAAACCTCCCTTACCTCCTGGATCTTGTCTGGGGCCAGCTGGGGAGACAATTTAACTGCATCACAGAGGACTACTGCTTGCTTTTTCCAGCAAGTCCATAAGGGGTCTCCTTCATCCGTCCCCTCTCCAGGACTACATACTGCAAACACCATGTCAGCCCTTTTAGCATATGGTTTCATCATGTTGACATGGTACAGTCTTTCAGTCTGTCTTCTGTCAGGTAACTCTAAGATATAGTTCACAATATTTACCTTTCTAACTACTTTGTACAGTCCTGCCCACTTAGTTTGCAGCTTATCTTTCCAGACTGGAATAAGGACCATGACTTCTGACCCACCATGTCTGGCGAGCTCTGGCTCTGCAGTCATACCACACTTTTGTTTCTGTTGGGCAGCTGCCAGGTTGCTCTGGCTGTCCCCATAAAGCTCCTTCAGCCTTTCCCTAAACCTAAGGACGTAATCCACAATGGGAGTGCTCTGGGTGGCATGCTTGCCTTCCCAGTCCTCTCAGATCCAGTCTAGGGGCCCACGTGCCACGACATCCATATAAGAGTTCGAAGGGGACAATCCTGTCAACTCTTGGGACACCTCCCTGTAGGCAAACAACAGGTGGGGAAGGTATTTCTCCCAGTCCTTCCCATGCTGTTCAGCAAATGCTTGGAGCATTGACTTCATGGTACCATTAAATCTTTCCACAAGCCCATTGGCTTGTGGGTGATAGTATTGTGTGCCTCTGCACCACCCCACACTTCTCCCACAAACATTTCATCAGGTCTGACATGAAGGAACCCTCGAGTGGTGATAACCTCCTGCAGAAACCCAACACAGGAGAAAATCCCAAGTAAGGCATCTGCCACTTTGTCTATCCTCAGTGAGGATAGGCAGCTGCCTCAGGGTACCAGGTGGATAATCCTCCACAGTCAGGATGAACCTCTTCCTGGAGGAGCTGGGGAATTTAAAGGCCTCACAATTCCCACCCTCTGGAATGGCTCCTCCATTTTGGGCAAAGGAATTAGGGCAGCTTGAGTTTTCTTACCTGCCTTCCTATTTCTTGGCACGGTGACAAGACCTGCAATACTCCTTCACCTGCTGGTGAAGTTGGGCCAATAGAAATTCTGGGCCAACACTGCATAGTGCATGTGATTCCCAGATGACCAGACAGGGCATATCATGTGCAATCTTGAGCAACTGCTCACGATACCCCTGGAGAATGACAAGCTGCCTGCCTATCACCCCTCCCTCTGTCTTTACAGCCTGAGTATACATCAGTCCATTTTCCCAATAAACCTTATGTTTACCGTCACCTCCTGTGCTCCGTCAGAGTCTGCCCAAGCCCTCAGCTTTTCTAGACTAGGGTCACTTTTCTAAGCATCTGCAAACTTTTCATACATTCCCAAGGCATGGGACAGGTCCTTTTCAGTCTCTAAAGTAGGATCCCTAGCACTAGCATCAGGGAACTCAGGATCATTGCCATCCCTAACCCTCTGACAATGGGTCACCCCTACTTCTTCAGAGTAACCCTCTGTAGCTGTGTGGTTAACTGCTACTGAGGAAATTTCTACCTTTTTATTAGTCTCCATATCAGGAGACACAGGCTGGGAACCAGCCTCCCAGTGGTTTCCACAATGGCTTCTGTGGGATCCAGGGAACTACAATTTTCCTTTGCCACTTGCTACGTGTCACTGCACACACCATCCCCTGTTTGAGATTGTTGCCAAGAATGACATCAACTGCTAACGTTTTGGCTACAGCCACCTGTTACACAGTTCCCTGTTTCACCCCAGTCTAGGAGAACACTAGCAGTGGCAATGTTTTCTCCTCACCAGGGATGTCTTGTACAGTACAGATTCATTGGATATAAGCTGACCAGGCTCTAGCAGATCCCTTTACCAGCGTCAGGATACTCCTCTGTCCCTTAACCCTTTGTGTCTGTACCCCATTCACCGTGACTGGTTGCATGTGTTTCTCATGTTCACAGGCATGCTTCCAGGGACACACACAAACAACCCACTTCTTTCCTAGCCACATTCAGCATATTGCTTATCCTTTTGGGACACTGTCTGGCAATATGCCCAGTTTCTTAACACACCCAACATTCGCTTTCTTTTTTCAGAGAAATCTTTTCTTTGAAACCTGGGGCTAACCAGTTTCGGTGGAGGCAGTGAGGATTTTAGCTCACCAAGGCAAGCTTTTCCCCTTTCTGCACCGCCACACCTGCCCCATTCACCTCAGAGCAGGTCTGCCTTTGGCATAGTGGTCTGAGAGTTCAGCAGCCTCTTGCACTGTTTTGGGATCTCAGTCCTCCAGCCAGATTTTCAGCTCTGCTGGGCATGCCCAGAAAAACTGTTCTAACAAAATATCATTTTCAATTTTATCTACAGAGATTGCTTCATTCCCTCCCACCAATGTTTTAAACATTTATGTTGTTTCATGGCTAGGTCCTCATCGCCATGTCAGGGCTTCTCCTAAGCTTACGAATTTAGCTCTGTATGCTTCTGCAGTTAAATCGAACTTTTTAAAAGTGCAGCTTAACGTTTGCTGTAATCATTACTGTCCTCATTATCCATTTGACCCAATGCATCCTGAGCTTTCCCAGTAAGTAGTGGGGATAGCTGGAGCTCAGGACCATCTAGGAATTTTTGCCTGAATACAAACTTTTTCAAAGAATTTAAAAGGTGTCCATGTCCTCCCCTCTTTAAATTCAGCTATCAATTTGGAATTCAATTTGTAACCCAGTCCTGTGTTCCAGTTAAACCCAAGCCACTTCTCTGCTCTGGTGTTGGTGATTGAGTCATATCTTCTCCAGTTCATGTCTCCTCTGGTGCTTATGGTCCGCCTCTTGCTGTTCTTGCTCCCTCTTCTCCTCTGCAGCTCACTGCTCTCATTTCTTCTCTCTGGAGCTCTAGCTCCATTCTGTGAACTCAGTCTGCAGTCTGATTGCTTCTGACTCCAGAATGTTGGTGACCTTCCCTACTGCTTTGGCCCTTCACTTGCACTGGCTCTGCTGTCCTCTCCACTGGATCTGGACACTGCACTGGCTGCTAGCCCCTCCATGCCCAAGGTTTGGTCTTTTTCAGTCACAGTCTGTGACTCAATGCTGGGCATCTCTGCTGCCATTAGGGCATCCATGAGGTTCTGCTTGGTGGCTCTCCTCATACAGGACTCCTCTGTCCTGGCACAACTGCCTCAAGTAGTCTACAGTGTGCTCACTGTAGTTGGAAGCCATCTTCTTCCTAACTACAGCTACTCTAACTTGCACTTTAGAAAAAAATAAGGTAGGAACTTGACTGTAAGCAAAATTATATAGTTCTGTTTCCTTTTAAAAATAAATCACTGCCTTTTTGCAAGTGAGCTGTACATTATTAAGCTGACACACTGAACAGTTAAAGCTTGTGTTACCAATTGTATTGCACGCTGCTAATCAAATCTGTCACAAATGCACTCAGCAGGTCAGGCCCTCTGCTCCCACAGTGCCAACCTCCAAGCAAGAGTGTGAACAGGTAACAGACAGGGTAACCCTCCTGTCTGCTTGTGGAGTCTGAATCACCTTTAGTCTCAAGTTCTGGGGAATTCAGGCGGTGAACCTTATGCTAGTGCACCCAATGCACAGGCGCAGATTTGTGCCCTCTTCAGGGATTAGCGGTACAATCTTTCACCATCTTGCACCAAGCCAGGCTTCCAAAATGAACCCTTTAAACTCTGTAAAGACCTTAGGTATATTCTTACCTTTTCCCAGTTTGGTAACACCATCAAGCCCTTCAGAACAGCTGTCAATTTAACCATGTATACATCACATGCAAAAGAACTTCAAAGACACACCCAAACAGTCTTTCAAATAATGATTTTACTAAATGATGATAAAATATGCAAAATGTAAACACAGAACACTATATCAAAGAGCATTCAATCGCATGAAGAAAACAAGGTAAACTACAAACAAACTCCTACCAAAGTACATTTAGATCTTTTCTATCTAATGTATTACCTCTAAGTGCCTAAGTTAGAGATCTTGAGGCCAGATATTCAAAACCCTGCCTCTGGGCAAATTTGGCACTGCTTAGCCGAGACAAACTTAAGCATGAGCAGAAAGTGAGCTATATTCAAAAGGATTAGCCTGCTGCAAAACCAGCTGAATATAGCAAGCAAAGGAATCTGGGCAAACAGGGCCAGGACTGCAGGGCAAACATTGCCCGGGAATAAGACAGCACTGAATATAGCAAAGAAGACAGCACTGAATATAACACCCAGGCAGGCAGTGCAAGCACCCAGTGGAACACAGCTCAGAGGTGAGACAGCCTGATCCTGGGACAAAGCAAGAAATACAGCCTGGAACAAGGTCCCAGTGCAGATTAGAGTGCAGAACCAGTAAATGACACATATGCATGTGAATGGCAAGCAACAACCAGGGCCTATGAGTGAGAACCAAGGAACACTGCATACAAGGTGAAACCCAGCACCCAAGAATGACACAGGACACAGTTAAATGTAGAAACTGGAATGTAATAATGAACAAAGGTATGGCAAAGCAATAGGAACAGTAAAGCAAAGCAAACAGTACACACAAAATTGCAAAAGGTAAATGAAGACAATAAACAACAAACAAAACCTAAGCGAGAACTGAACACTACCACAACATCAACTGGGTGAACCACCATGAATAAATGAAAGCCAAAACAACAAACTGCAGTGCAACCCCAACACAAAACACAACCACAATGAAGACCCACATGTGAATGAGTACAACAGTGGAATTATAACAACAGAAACAGTGGCATGAGAAACAAATTAACATATTTACAATATATAGGATGGAAAAGGGACTGGGGAAAAGGATGTGGACACAAACAGGAGGAACGTAACAGTGGGCAAGGATGAACATCAGTCCAGAAAGGGGGCATAGCCAACAGAAAAGGGAAGATGATTATGGCTGATTGCTGGACGGATCTGGCAGACATGCCTCCAGGACAGCAGCCACCCTTCTGGTCTCTGAAATTAGGGACGACCTGCTGCTCAATCAACATCCTCTGCTGCGGACAAGGCATCACAGCAGAGTCCTCCTTTCCTTTGACTCCTCTGGTTTGGTCACTCACAATGATGAATGGAGTGAACCAACAAGAGGAAGGGGAGATCATAAGGATGAGAAACCGGCCAGGGCATACTGCAGCCACAGGTGGCCATATAGGGATGGACGGCATGTCCCAACAGCCATGCCCAAGTGGTGCTGAGGAACGCAATGGTAGGCCCAGCTGGAAGGTGCCCACAGGGCAGGCCCAGTGACACAGGCACTAGCCCAATACCCAATAGACATGGTGATGTCAAGCCCTGACAGCACTATGGCACAGGTGACACCACCCACCCCAGCACTGCACATAGTGAGACAGTGCAGACACACAGGTGATCCCAGGATGGCAGTGTGCATGAGCCATGCAACAACACACACAAGGGCTCCACACATCTGAACAGGCTGCCCATAGTTAGATGTCAATGTACCAGAATGCAGAGCACAACAACAACCCAAAGGGGTGCTGGAGCATCACAATGCTGGCACGGTAGCTGGCCAATGGCCGACCCATGCCAGGGTGAACAGACTCACAGCATATGCAGACCCACAGGTGCAGACAGTGGCAGGGTGGGCCACAGATGCTGCCAAACATGGGCCTCATAATGCACAGTCACAACATGCACGCATTGGCAAACAGCCAAACAAGGCCAGTGAAGCCTGTGGACAGCATGGCAATGCCAGCCATGCACAGGCATATGAACTGGGGGACAGGAGGGCCAGATCACACCCACTACAGGTGTGTGTATTGCAAATGACAGTGTGGAAACAATGCCCTGAGTACCCTCATGAGTGTCCCTCTGAACCTCCGCCACCACAGCCCCTACCATCTGGCACCCTCGCAGCCATGCATGCTGACACTGGCCCACAGTGCCCCACCCCCGCCACAGGGCACAGTGGCCTGACAGCAAGACACCGGCAGCAGTGTGCAACAGTGATGCACAATACAGCACAGTGCCACAACTCCACTGGCCTGATGGCTGTTGCAGCCAAGCCACCAGCACAGTCAATGGCAGACCACAGAAGTAACCACACATCACAGAGAGACACCACAAATGAACAAGACATGTACTCATACAACAGGCCCCTGGCCTCAGGGCTGCTCTCCTGTGCCCACTGTGGCATAGCCAGCACGCCCGGGCTGCTTCTCTGCCCTGTCCTAGGACACCTCTTGACCCACCCCTGTCATCCTGGACTGCTCGATCCACTCTACAGTGGACAGAGAAAACAGCAGCGTTAGCACAACACACAGCATGTACCGCGAGTGCCACAGCAAGATGCACACCCCCCCACAACACTGCACACACAGTGCAGCCCAGAGCCAGTGGCTGAACACAGAATATCACCATACAGAGGGCAGCAAGTCCCACAGAGTGCACCAGGCACACAGGACTTGTAGGCATGGTGGCACAGCGTGCGACAGTGCCAGATGCAGGTGCACTGTAACTGACTGCACACATGGCTGTGTAGGCTGTCAGTGGCCCTGGTGACAACACCTCTGCACCACAGTGGAGTGGACTGCAGGGGCGGTGCTATCAGGTCCCACCATCGGCAGTGTCCCAATCCACCACCCACACCTGTGTCACCCCCGAACACAGCATTCACCATGCTGGATCCACTACCACCACCATGAATGCTGCCTGGGAACAGTGGCAACCATGCACCCACACACCCTGTACCAGAATGCCCCCAGGCAGCCAACATGTGGTTCCAACCTGTGCCACATGTGCCCCAACACCATGCATGGTAGCAATTCTGTGCACACACACACAGGCACATGCACACTCTTGCAGTCAAGAGGCACGTGACAGGAAGCAGGTCTGTATAGCTGCCTGAGGCCTGGCAGTGTGGCAGTGGGGCATCACCAGGCTGTGGCATACACACTGTGCAGCTGCAGTCTGCAACAGTACAGACAGGGGACAGGATGGATGACTGCAGACCCACAGGCCAGCATGGTGCAGCACAGTGCTGCACAAGGCCAGCAGTCCTAGCTGGCCAGTTGACTGTCTGTGTGCCATGCCATGCACTGTAGTAGCCAGGCACCGGGCGGGGGCCCACCATGGCCTGCAGTCATGAAACCACAGTCACCACTCGGGAAGGGGTTGCAGACCCACAGATGGTGGCATGCAGCCACAGCCCAGGGCATGCATACCATCCATACTGTCTGGATGTGCAGCCCATGCATGTCCTCTGGGGGCCAGATGGGGTAATGTGCAATGTCTGGTGGCAATGGTTGGGATGCCCTCATACCAGGGAACACCTGAGTGGTTCTGCCACAGGTGTCATGGGCCATGCAGTGCCCATGGGGGCCAGTGTGTGCAGTGTCGCCCACAGTATAGGCCATCAGGTGCATGTGCAATGTGCACACAGGGTGGCTCATCACACAGTGGCTGTGTGAGCTGTATGCATGCGTGCTGGCCTGGGCCTTCACCATGCCACATCAGGTTGGGCAGTGCGGTGTTAGGGTGGCATGCACATAGTGTTCTGCTTGTTCCACAAAATGCAGGCACAACACAGCATGTGACACGTATCCCTCTACATGTCTCCCATAGGCGAGGCCCCCCAGAATTCTGTGGGCCCGGAATTTATGAGAACTTGCAGTCTACATGAGGAACTTCTGCGGTGCTGCAGAATTCACTCTTCTTGTTGATTTTTATTAATATTTCTGTTTTCCATAGAATCTGGTTCTCTTCCCTCTTTATTTCCTAAACCCCTATATGCTCAGAATGTGATGTTATCATTGCTATAACATCATACATTAGCTAATGAAATGGCTGCATCTGCAACAGAAATGAACAGTCACTTATCTACCATAGCTCCACTGCCAGAGATGGTGGCACAGCACATCATGCATGGTGATATTTGCTCAACCTGCACTATAGGCTAATACAATTTTCAGTCTTACATTATTGCACTAGGGCCAACTTAAACAAAACCTGATCAATAGCACAGACCTGTTAAGTCCATACCTCACTTTGTACAAACCTATTTGTGCTTTTAAGGTATAGAGATGCCATCTGAAATGAATAACTGGTAAAATTAATTTAACTGTCATTTTAAGAAAAATAAAGTAATTATGCCCAGAAAAGTGGAATATAATAATGTGTAGACTTGTTGAAAGAATAGACCTGTTAAATAAATAATTACACTGTACGCATTTTGCCAGGGTTATCGATTACATGTTGTCATTGGTTGACAGAATCACCTAAAAGTTATGGAGAAATATTGTGTACAGGGACAACTGTTGGGCCCAGAGGGTAGCATGCTGTGTTTCCGTGCGGCAACTCAGGTTCAGAGATTAGCTCTAGGAGCTGGCTGGGCAACACAAGGATTGGTGGAACACATCATTGCTCGGAGCCTGGGAAGGTATGGTGCAGTGTTCTGTCACATGGTGGACACATTGTGCTGGTCTGGAGAGCTCTATATACAGTATATATATATATATATATATATATATATATATATATATATATACAAACACGCACAAACACACACTCACATACACACACATATACAGCATCTCTGTCTCTCTCACCACACACACACACACACACACACACACACACACACACACATTTGTATGTATGTTACAGATTGCACATAAATATATAAGTGATACACAGTGGAACCTCATGAGTGGTGTAGAAAGCACATACAAATATATGAGTGATAGACAGTGGAAACCTCATTAGTGGGATAGATAGCATGCATATAGAAATACTTTATTTATCACATAAACTCCCATCTGCATATGTCATTTATTTAACAGGCTAGGACCTTAAGGGAGAGACATTTGTTTTGCCTTTTAGGCATAAAATTATTTTATAATTCTGTTATTTTTGAACTAGTGTTACTGTGCTTTCCACCATCCTGATTGCTATAAAACTGCCATGAAAGTGAAGTCAGGATGGCAAGCTGTCACTGTGATGTGGTAGTTTGTTAGTGCCGAGAACTTTCACAGAAATTACAAACCATCGCTGAGAAGTTCTGTGGCAAATGGTAGCTCTGCCACAGAACTTGGTCCCACTGTGATGCAGAAAAGTAGGGGCCCTGCCCATAGGTACCACAGCATGTCAGGAGCACATTAGGGTGCACTGCTTCTCCCAGGATGAGCTTAAGGCTGTGATGCATGGGGTCAAGGAATGGGAGCAGGTGATATGGCGCCACAAGGTGACAGACGCGGTGGGGCACCAGGCATGGGGATGAGGTTACGGCAGGGGTGAATGCGTTGGCGCCAAGGCTGGACAACAAATGAGGTGTGCAAGTGCTGGAGTGACCTGCTGCACTGAGCCAAGGAGGAGGAGGCACAATGTCTCCGAGACAGGATGCGGACCGTGGTTGTCCCACAATCACACACAACAGCAGCAGGAGGACCCACTCATGGCTGTGGTGGCATCCACCTTCGGCTGGTGTCCGTTGCCGGTGTGCTTGGTGGAGGTGTGAGGCGCCACTCCAGACCACCTAGGACAGGTCAGTATCTATGTGTGTGCACCCTGCATGGAGTCACTGCACTGTTGCTGGGTGTTGTTGTTGCCGTCGTGCCTGGGGTGCACTACGAGTTGCTCTGCTGTGCGCACTGTACACATGAGGCAGGACTGCATGCTACCACCCCGGCATGGCTGCCACCACAGCAGACAGCCCGGGGAATGCACACTGGTGTGGGTGTGTGCATGTGGCCATGGTTTATGTCTGTGAGAGTGCTCTGTGTGGTGTGCATGTCTGTGGCGCCTGGCACGTATCCTAGGGTGTGCATGTACTGGTGGTGGTTGTGGCATACTGTGCACGTACAGGTCAGTGACTCTGTCCCATCTTCTTCCACAGTGGCGTGTGCAGGGCCTACAGCATGCCAGGACCAGGCTGGGATGGCTGCAGTGGAACCAGAGGCTAAGGAGGAGGAGGAGGAGAACCTGCTGTTGACCTCTGGACTGGGTGCCAGTCATGGACCCTCAACCGGCACCATGCATGGCACCCTGTTGGACATGGGGTACACCTACTGGGGGCTACAATGGTGGCGGGGACCTGGATTACAGTGCAGCCCTGAAGGATGCCTAGGTGGAGGATCTCAGTGGTGGACAGTTGATCCTGCTGATGGTCACCAGTGACATGGGGTAGGATGTGTTGGAGGAGGATTACACCCGGCCTGTGGAGGGGCCTGTGGTGGCAGGCACAGGGGTGGGGCCAGGTGCAGGTCGCATCATGGGTGCTGGGGGATGGCCATGCTTGCATGGGTGGACCTGTTCAGCTGGTGGTATGCCATGTGGGCCATGTGTGCCCCGCTGGACATGTGGTGCCCTCCACAGGGCAGGGTGCAGGGCCCACAGGGACACAGCACATCACTGCTGCCCTGCAGCAGGAGGGCATTCCGCTGCCACAGCATCCCCACCATGTTGAGCGGCAGGCACAACCACCAGCTGCCATTGAGGTTGCCACCGACTTGAGCCGGGAGCCCGGGGGCCGCAATCTGCTCCAGGCCAACCTCACATCCTAGCAGGAGGCCCAGATGGCCCTGCATGGCCTGCAGCGGAGCTTAGGCATGAGCTGTCACAGATGTGGGAGGCAGTGTCCCTGGGATTTGCAGGTGGAATAGCGTGCTGAGGACAGGATGGGCTGCATGGTTGCCACACTTGATCTTGGCTTTGCAGGGCTCACAGCCATGGTGGGAGACCTCACCACAGTGCTGCATGGGGTGCATGGAGGGCAACAGGCTGTGCAAGGGTCAGCATGCCTGTGGTACAGAGGCCTGCAGGTGGGCCACATACAGTTGCAGGACGGACACCGACATGAGCACCACTGTATCATGCACATTGGCTAGCACCCAGCGCCACCGTGGGAAGCCACCAGCTCTGTCTGGCTCTGCTGGTCAACAGGGGAGCAGGTGATCTGCCCTCCCAGCCTCACCGTGTTCCTCCCCACTATATCCTCAGCTAAGAGCACCCCTGGCTCTGTGTCCCACACCCGAGGTGCGTAGTGCATAGTGGTGCCACCAGAGATAGGCATGGCTACACATGGGCACTGATGACAGTTCTACACACATGCACACACACACACACGCAAACACATGCATTTATGCTGTCACACACACACACACACACACACACCGCTCACTAGCACATAGACACATGCACAGCCACGGTGTCCCTTCCCACACTGCCACCACACATCAGACATTACTCACATCACTATACCTTGGCTGTGTGTCCTCACCACATGTGTGTCCTGCACATCCACACATCACACTGAAGTCACGTGTGTATTCACTATCACTGTGTTGTGCACTTGTTGTGTGTTGTTGGTCACTTTGTGGTTGTCTGTACATAATAACTGTTTTCCACTGTACTATTTCTGTTTGCTGTGCTGTGTGTACTCACCTTCTGGTCTGTGACAATGTCTTGATGATGGCAGCCCTGGCTCCAGGGCCCTGGGCCATTCGAGGATCTCTCCTCTCAAGTTGCTCCACTATCCCCTGACCACTGGCTCTGGGTCACTGTCAGCCTGTTCCTCAGGTTCAGGTGCCTGTTTCCACAGTTCATCACCATGTTGTGCAGCATACAACAGGCTAGGAAGATACGGCATACCTTCTGAGGCCTATACTGTAGGGCACCATCTGATGTGTCCAGGCATCAGAATTGCATCTTGAGTATGCCAAACACCCTCTCTATGATGTTTCTGGTGGTGGCGTGTGCTTCATTGTACAGCTCATCGGCCACTGTGGCCAGCCGGGGTACTGGTGTCATGCATCCAGGGTCACAGGGGATAAGCTGTCCCCTGTGAGAAATGTGCATCTGTTAGTGTTGTTCTGCTGTCTGCCTTTGCTGTAGTGCACCACCTGTGTTGCTATCCCAGGCTCCTACCTTGCCTTACCCTGCCTATCTCCACCCCTGCTGTGGTGTATATGTGCCTGGTTTGCTGCTACTCACCAACTAGGTGCCCACAGGGTATCCTGCCCTCCTCAAAGGCCTGGCACAGCTGGGACTGGTGCCAGATGTCGGCGCCTTGGGCACTGCTGGGGTACTGGCATAGACATTGCTGATGCTCCCAGTCACGTCGCACACCACCTGGCAGTTGATGGAGTGGTACCCCATCCTGTTGACATATGCCTCGCTGCCATTGCCAGGTGGTGCATGGATGGGGACATGGGTGCAGTCAATGGCACCAAGAACCGCTGGTAGGTCGCCACTCGATGGAATTGCTGCATGGATTCTTTGTGTTTTGCTGCTGTGCTGGGGAATACTATGAACTCCCAGCATGTGGCAGGAAAGCTTGGAGGAACTGGGTCAGGAGGCATGAGGTGGCAGACTGCGATACCCCTATGGTGTCCCCTGTTGGTCATTGGAACGTTCCTGTGGCTAGAAAGCACATCGCCACAGTCCCCTTCTCCTCGACTGTCAAGGCATGGCTGCCTGGTGTTGGGGTGCAGCTGCTCATGCAGGAGTTCACATAGCTGTCTCCAACATACCCCTGTTCATCCTGTACCAGCCAGTGATGTGCTCATCTGGCAAGGTCTTGAAGGAGATCCTAGGCTGGTACCACCTGTGTGCAGCATAATGTCTCCTTGGCCTGCATTGTGGCCCCTGTTGGCCCTGCTGCCTCAGCCTCCTCCTCCTCCACTACTGCTGCCATCAGTGGCAACATCACTGCAGTCAGCATTGCTGCCATTTCCACTTCCTGGTGTGGTCCCTCCCCTCTGTGGTTTGCCCTGGATAAGACTAGCCTTTTATAGCCAGTGACTAGCGCCACGTACGCGCACATGTGTTCTAGCGCAGTGCTATGGCTCTGAATATCCTGTAGCTGTGTATGCTGGTCCCCACCCCTTACTTTGCTCCTTGCATACATTATCATTTAGCCCTGCACTATTAAGGTTAGCATGCTACCGGTCCTTTGAATACTCGCAGCTCTGCGCTATTCCTATGCTTTTGCCACGCTATTGGTTTGCATGCTGTGCTATGTTTTGCATATCTGGGCCCTTGTTTCTTAAGATCCCAAAAGATATGTCAACAAGGTCAAACACAGTATACAGTTTAAAACTCTGTGTCTCCACACCCTTCTATGATGTCATCTAGCTCCTCCTTTTAGAAAGTAAAAGTATAAAAACAATGACCTCCTGCCAGGAGATATGTTAAATAATATGACATCTGCAGGAAAAGACATTTCTAATATGACTCCTTAATTAACATTTTCTCTTTGGTCTTGTGTGTTTCCTGTTCCCAAGGCAGCTCAAAGATTTTACAACTTTTCATACCAGGTTGGTATAAAATGTTTTTCTTCTAAGACTTCATAAAAGTTTACGAGCCCTATATCCTGGCAGCTGGGTCAGTTCTAATTAAGACAGAAAAACAGGAGACCCTTAATTAAGTCTCTGGTCCTTTAACTACCTCCTGGTTAGTTCCTGTAGCTGAAACCTGGGGGTGGGGGCACCCATAGCACAGCTGCCTTATGTTAGACAATCACACACTACATTTTATATTACAAATATCATAGAACAATCATAAACAGCTGGCCAAGTGTCACACTACCAAAGACTACCTCCAGGGCAGAGAGGTATTCAGCAGCAGTGGCCTCCGGACTGGTGGAGTGAAGAAAATGTATGGCTTCCAGCGCAGGGCCCCTCAAGCTCTCCATGAGTCTCTCTTTCTCTCCCTCAGAGCACTGCCACTCCTGGACTGGGGGTGGCATAATCTATTCACGTCTCCAGATTGTCCTCCCCACGGGCACCGGGACTGTGCCTGAGAAGAGTCTCATTCTACAGTAAGAGTCCAGGTGTACAGATGGTATCACAATAGGTGTACATTACAGGGAAGCTCTAGGAGTGGCAGGAGAAGCTAAAGGAACTGCAGGGAAATGGTGTCTTCAGAAAGGTCTAACATTTTCACTGACTCCATGGCAGATTGACCTCAGTGGCTAACAGCCTAAGCAATTTGTCTTTAAACCCCTCTATGTTCTGGGGATCCCCAGGAGCATCCAGGTCACTATGCAAATTAATGACCAGCCACCCTTTCTGGGACCTTCAGGCAAGAATAACAGAGGGCACTGTCTCAGGGTCTATGGGGAGGCTACAGGACAGAAGGCCCACCACGGTTTGGTCAAACAGATCTGAGTCCCTCCCTTTCACCTCAACCTTCCCAAACACTTAACTAGTTCAGCAGTTTCTATGATAGTTGCACTAGTGGTCCCTAATGGGATGTCCATTAACAAAATGGTTTGTTGGTGGTCTACCTCCTCAGCCTCGCTCCACCCCATCATACGGTGCACCACCAACTTAGCGGGGCAATCTTAAACTTAGGCATAGTAAGCACCTCCATTATGTTGCAGATTCAAAGCTGGGGTTGTAGTACCCACCTCTTACCACTAGAAGGAGCAAATCTCAGCAGTGCCTCCAAGATGTAACCCCTAGGTGGCAGTACCCTAAGGGATACTACCCCCTACCTGTGTGACTAAGCACAGGTTGAGGGCCTGAGTTCCAGGAACAGATGTCTCCACCCAGAGGACAGGGTCATGGTAGCGTAGCTGCCATGGGTACAGTTCTCCAGGACACTGTTACCCCCTCTTTCCTTCTAGTGGCCTAGTCTGGTCAGTGAATAAACAATGGCAAATTACACCATGATACAATGTCAACCCCACACTTGTTGCATTTACCACCAGGGCTGGATCAACTGGCTCAGCCCTGAGACCCCCTGCAAAATAAGTCCTGCAATGGTGAAAAGCAATAGCAATACAGTATCCTCACCACAAAGGTACACAATAGCCAGGTTAAATGCAAAATATATAGATATGATTTATTGGGCGTAATCTGGTGCTTGATTCTAGTTCTGATTAAATCAGGTTAAGCATGCATGTCTCTAAGAGTCCCTCTATCACAATCACACACTCTGGGTACCCAGTTGAAGTTACAGGCTAGCCTGAAGTGTTGCTCAGGATAGGCCGCAGCTGTTGTTGAGGCCCTTAGGAAGAAAACACAATATGCATTTTAACCCACAATTTGTATTCCAGAGCCATAGGGCTCAGTTAGTGAAAATCAATCAAAACAATTAAATCAGATGACACACTTTCATTTGGGTTTTGTTGAAGGGAGCTACCCTGTGATCTACTCATGATACCCTAACCAGGTTGCAGGATGGGCGAAATGGAGACCACAGGATGAAGTGCTGGTTTGTCAGGAGAAGCAGGGCCCACATGATTCACCGTGATGTCATTCCTGTTTGATGGTGTTGAGCAGGGAGCCAAATCACTGGGCAGGTCTCTTGTTGATCAAAACACTGCAGCATAAGTTTAAGCAGTCAGGCCGAGGTGTTGAGGCCCAGACTAGGTGGATAAACGGACTTAGTCCGTTAAAGTTATTGACAGCTTCCAGCAAGCATGAAACTTTCAAACAGTAGGGAACCAAATCACCACCCACTTATCCGCTGATTTAGCACACTTATACTAAAAGAAAGGAATACCACAGTTCGGATGACAGTCAGGTTGCAATACATAGGGTTTCTGCGCAAACCATATGCTCTGTGGTCATGTTGGAAGTCCAGATAGGCCAATCGCTCCAAAGCAAGTCTTTGGTCCCTCTTCAGGCTAAATTGGTCACGAATTCAGGCTGAAAGTCACAGGTTCAGATAAAATCCGATTCAGGTTTTCAATTTCTTCACTTGGGAAGATGGTAGCAGGCAGACCAGACACAGTCTTCCCACCGATTTCCCCTGTACACTTCCTCAGGAGCAGCTGCCTCGAAAACTAGAGCTCCTCTCATTCTCAACTCCTACTTCAGACTGACTCACTGCTGCAGGCAGCACGGACTTTCCAGTGATCCAAAAAGGTTTGCTGGTTGATTAATCTATCTGTCACAGCTAGGGCTCCCCTCCAGGTCCATTTAGGTGCCAAAGGGTAAAACTACAATTCCTACAGAAGTTTACTCCCACAAGACCCCTGGGGCAGGTTCCATCTTAGAGCCCCAAAGGTACTGATTGGTGCACACTGGCAGTCCAGAACCAAGATGCTGGTGATTAACAGAAAGTCCATGCTGCAAAAAGGCAGGTTAGACAAACTACAATATCACTATTAATAAAACAGATAATCAGCAGTCACAGTTTAAATAAGGCTCCCTCTGCACAATTAGTGATGGCAGAATGGAGCAATTATATGACAGCCCAGGTGAGACTTGAGCCTAGAAACACTCGGCCCCACCCAGATCAATTATACACTACGAGATAGGCAGCTCTTAAAGAGACAGGCACAGAGGCTAATGGAGCACTCACATGCAAATGTTTAGAAAATTCAGTTCAATTTTATTGATCCGAAGATACCTTTGAGCCCAAGCTCTTTTACAAAGGTTCCATGTCAGTGACAAGACAAGGTACACAGTAGTAATCAAGAAAAAAAGCATATTAAAACAACACCCTGTTTAACATATGCACAAAAACATTTTGGATTACAAGACAGAGTGGTGAGTAACATGTGCACAGTTATAGAGGCAGAGATAGTGCAGCCACCTAGGAGCCTTGTCATCAGGTGGGGAGATGGTCAGGGGAGGTTGTGAAGCAATAGGTGGATGTTAAGGGTAGGCTGTAGAAAGGATTCAGACACTGGACACCAGCCTAGCAGAGGGCATTAGACAAGCCCAGGAAGATATTTTAGGAACCTCCAATGCGTGTTGGGGGGTTAAACTGGATATACAGTAGTGTTTAATTTATTTAATCCAAAAGACTCTCTTTAAGCAACAAATTATTAAAATTTCTGCCATGTCTGTTTTATTTACTTTGTCTTTAATAGTGAACACTATTTTATGTTTTGCCTGTTTCCAACCATACTCAAATGGAAAGCTGAGGCATATTGGGGTCTTTGTGTTCTACAGCACGATATGTTCCTTAAGCCATTGTTTGAATGGTCTTTTTACATAAAATGCCTGGCATGTGCATTGAGCTAAGTAAATTACACCCATTCAGTTACATGTAATAAATTGCCTAATTTCAAACTTACTGTCAACACTGCAGCTACTAAAAGTGCTGCAATTTTACTGATTCACAGTATAAGCAGTTTTACATCTAACACAGCCCTTCTTGTGACCAAGCCAAGTTGTTACTTAATTCTCTGTAAAGAGGCTGTGTACAAGTTTATCCTGAGTGTGGGGCCCTCCTGTAAGACATGCGAGGTGGTCTGCCTATTTCTCTCAGAGCAGGATCACTGCTTAGGACTTTCCAGTGTTTACTCACTGTAAGAGACATACAGAGTAAACACTCACTATCTCCAAGTGACTGTGTTTATTTTTTTCTTGTTTAAAACATCTTTAATTTAAAATAACATTTCTTTTCTTTTTTATGTTTTTCTTGAGTTGTGCGCTGTAGATACTGAACACAGTACTGTGTGCACTGCACAGCTGTAATCTGAGCAGTCGCCTCTCTCAAGTCTCTCTTGCTTTTATGTACTTTTTTCTTTTCTGGGCTCTTCTTTATATTCCTTCTGTTGTCTTCTGCTCTTTCCTGCAGGCTACAAAGTGAGCACTCCTCCCTCCACGCACAGTCCCTCTGATACTCTGTCTTCCCTTGTTTTTATTTACCCTATTCTTCTTTTTTTTTGTAACCCCCTACAAATGGGGGTTCCTAAAAGGTCTTCCTTGAGCTTGCCTAAATGCTCACTGCCCATCTGGTGTGCTGCATTTTAGCAGCTTAAATGTGATTACTCAGAGCCTGTATAGCCTCTGTGTACTTCTTTAAGAGCTGCTTATTGCAGCTTAAGAAATCTGAGAGGGAGCTCTGTTGAAGATGTAATTATTTACTGAAAATCATTTAGAGTGATAATGATAGTGTAGTTTGTCTAACCTGCTTTCATTGTAGCAAGGACTGTTTTGTTTGTCTCCACTATCTTGGTCCTGGACTGCAAATTGGACCAAACAGTACTGGTGGGACCTAAAATGTAGCCGGACTACAGGAGCTGTCTGAATTCAAAATCTGTAGGAACTTTAGTTTGGAGTTTTGCACCTTTTTGCAACTGAAGGGGAGTTTGCTTAGGCTGACAGCCAAATCTGCCAACCAAATCTTTTGATCTTGGGAAAGTCCCGGCTGCTTGAAGTTTTCAGTTAGATCTAAGCTGGAAACTGAAGAGCAAGGAGCTGAAGTGATTCTGAGCAGCAATCCTGAGTGGATTCTCATGGGAGAAATGTGAAAAGGCTGAGTTTTGGCCCGCATGTATGTCTGTCTGTTGCTCCTGAGAGGGAGAGAAGAGAATTATTTTGGACTAAATCCAAGTTTGTGTGACTAAAGTAAGCTACTGAAGTGGGCCAGGCTCAACCTGAAGAAGACCGAAGATTTTTGCTGAATGTGATTGGGATGTCAGGAGTTCCAGCTACCCCTAAGCTCCCGGTGTGTGTAGAGAGACTTTGCGATTGTGACTGGGGAGCACTTTGCCTGGTACAGTAGACTTCCCTTACATGTAAATGTGCTATGAGCTGCTAGTGGGTTGTGTGTTAGTTCCCCACTGTGTGAACTGTTTTTGCTTGCTGGAAGCTGTATCCAGCCAAAACAGACTGGCTTCAATTTGTCTCCTTGCAGTCTGGGCCTTGCCAGACTGGTCCAGCCAGACTACCCACTGCACAGAGAAGCCATTGACGAGAGACCTGCCTGGGATCAGCCCCTGCTCCATGCTTGAACAGGAACGACACCTCTGCGACTCGTGTGGGCCCTGCTTCTCCTGGCATTCCAGATCAACCACCTGAAGTCCGATTTTCGTCCAGCCTGTGTCCAGTCTTGGATATCATGAGTAAATACCAGGGTAGCTCCCTGCAACAACAGCTTAATCTGAGTGTGTCATCTGATTGTCTTGTTGTTTCATTTCCTTTATGAACTGAGCCCTCTGGCTCCGGATTACAAATGTTGTGTACTGTGCATGTTGTGTTTTCCATCACAGGTCCCCAACCAACTGCAATGTTGGCCAACCCCAGGCATCAGTCCTGGCTAGCCCCATCTCTTCTCCACCTGGGTACCCAGAGGTGTGACTGTGTGGGGACTCAAAGTGCATGCATAACTGCTTGATTGATATAACCTTTAAGCTAATTAACCTTGATTTTGCCCTCCCTTGTTCAAGTCCCCTGAATAAATCAGATCTAACTTTTCTGCATGTAATCTGACTGTGGTTCCTGTTTGTGCTCAAGTACTGTAGCTGCTGTTTGCTGTGCATAACCTTGTTTTACAGGGGTCCCCAGGGTCGAGCCAGGGGAACCAGCCCTGTAGTAAGTGCAAACAGTGTGAGTATTTGTGTGGTATACCAGGGATATTGTGAAAGTGATTATTGTACAGTGTTCAGGCCGGTGGAGGCCCCTGTTTCAGAACTCAGGCTCTTAACCTGCTACTAGCCAAGCAGGCAGGGTAGTAGCCCTTGGGATTGCACCCACCTAGGGTTACACTTTAATCATCTTAATTTGCTTTCATTTTTCTCTCAAGCACTTTAGTTTTCTTCTGTAAATCTGCAGGCTGTAAGCTGTCTGGCACCAGCCTCCCTCCACACATACTCACCAAGTCAGTGCATTTTTTTTTAAAGCTTTCTTTTCTTCTTTTAGTAAAAATGTTTTTCCCCTGTGTCCTGTCTGTCCCCGACTCCCAACTCTTTCCCCTCCCTCCTTGCCTGCTGAATGCTGCTTCAGGTGAACAGAAGTGACCACAAAATTCAGCTCCTTCCTACCACTTGCTGAGTTGGAATGTTGCTAGTGTTGGAGCCACATGGCTGTATCTATCTTTGTTTGTGCATATACAAACTGGAGTATCCATGCCACATGCAGTACCATCGGCTCCTTTTGGCCCTCTCACTCAGCCTCTAGGTCTGTCAAATGATAGAGATCGCAACCAGCTGGTAGCAAATTCAGCTGGTCTCATGAAAACCGAGCCACATGCATTTGGAGCAGCTCGGTTTCTCATCAGAGGGATTCTGCACACCACCAGTTAAAACTAACAGATTTTGGCAGGTTCACTGAATGCATATTTGACATTAGCTCATCCTTAGTCCCTGTGCCATCATAGCATTCTTTGGCCACCAGGCTGCCTGTTTGATAACTGCACATCATTCGTGGTCACAAGCTCATTTCATGAACCTGTTACCATGGCCTAACCTGTACCATCATGTCATTCCTGAGTTACAAAGCTGCCTGTTTGCAAATTGTTCATGACCACAAGTTCACATCACTACCATGTCCATGTCACCTGAAATTTCCTGTACCCCAACTCCATCATAGCATTCTTCAGTTTTATTTTTTATTATTCTATCTACATTTCTCTTTACCAAGTATTTTATTTCTTTCTTTATTTGAAAATTGGCACAGTGAGACAAAGCTTGTTTCCATGTATGACCCAGGGAAAATCCCTTATCTGAAACTGTGCCACCTCTCACCATTAACAATCATGTTTCCAGTCTGTAACCCCCATTGTAAGGTCTCTTGGGGGCCACTCTGCCTCCTCAAGAAGAAGAGTTTCTTTCAATGCTATGGGGCAAGGGCCTGAGATTGCCTACAGGCTATCATCCTGCTGCCTGGGAGGTTTTCTTCCATTTCTGTCCTGCCCACGAGGACACAAGCAGCAAGGACTCCACAGTGCATGCACATCACAGTATGACCCAAGCAAAGCCAGCCAGGATAGTTCCATTGTCTTAATAGTGATCGCAGAACAGCGACATATTAATATGGTTGGTGTACATTGCTGAAAATCAATTTTAGCGATGCACACCTCACAGCACAGAAAACAAAAGGTGCCTGACACCTAGGTCTCATTATTAATGGAGTTTTGCCCCTCGCAACACCCCTACTTATGGATTCTCAACTCAGGGGTGCATGTCGGGGAGAAAATGTAATTAAAATACATGCCACCAGGCGGCAAACAAAACCTGCACCATGCCAGACCAGAACCCAGTGCTTCTCAGCCAACCACCCTCGCCATGATGCCAACAGTCCAGCTTGGCTGCTGCTTGCTGAAACCCTCCCACATGCCATCCCATTCCTGCCTCTCTTCCCCATGGGTGGTGCACAAATACCCGCTACTTCCCATCGTGGTTTTCACCAACCGCAGTATCCTGTTGCCTTCCTCACTGGTAGCCATGAACACAGTCGCCTAGAATGACTTGCCATTATTCTAGGTGCTCAGTTTTGGTCACCTTGTTCATGGACTGCCAGCCAGGATCCTCCTGTACAAAGCCCTGTGCTGCATAGCAGTAGCGTAGCACAGGCTGATCACCTCTCTCTCTCTCTCACTCCCTCCACAGAAGAGGACAGTATCCTCTGGCATTCTCAGTCCTTCTCCTGCTGCAACCAAAAATAAATTCAGGCTACTCTTCCTAGAAGATAGTAACCCTCCCACCCAGCAGTTAACAGCTTTAGTAGCCATAAAAATTAGGGAGCAGTACCCCCTCCCCATAAGTGCCTAACATTTCATGTCACTACCTCACGCTTTATCAAAGGCAAAAATGGTGAAGCAGTTACCTGGTAAATACTGTGCAAAATGCAAATCACAATGGCCCCAGCCAGAACAAATGAAGTACTGTAAGGTGCTTAGTGCAAATGTAAACTAAATGTTGTGCAAACTTAGCTACTATATATATATAAAGTACTAATATATATTTCTAAAACAGGCAATGCTAGTTTCACATACTCTATATCAGCACCATATGATAACTATTACCATGGATGGGAGGTGGAGTGAAGGAAGGAGACAAGAAAGACAGACAATACAATAACCATACAACATAATAAGTGTAAAATCGATAAAGTAAAACCTATGGTAGATACACTGTTAATAACACCTCAAAATAAATAAATAACCTAAAGTATGGAATTCATAATATTGTTATTTAGGGACTTTAATCAATATGGGACCTCTACCACATTCATCTTAGTACTCTTTGGCCCCCATTTTCAAAGGTTAGCATGGCACAAGCGCCAGCTGTCAGGGTGTGCCCTCATTCAAAGAGCACATATGTGTGGCACACCCCAAAAGCGCAGATGCCCAGAATATTGTGCTGCACTATGCAAATGAGGGGTCCCCAGCATATGAGTCGAGACAATATTGAAACTGTTCAGAAGTGTTTAACAGCCGCCAGAAGTGGTGCAGTGAACATCTTGAACCCAGCCCCAACAGTGTGAAGAACCATCTGCCCACTGTTAAGGGCTGAGTAACCTAGCAGTTCTGTGGTCTTTTTCAGCCCCTATCATTGTATTAATAAAACATCCTTTCCCTGGTAGTCTAGTAGTCCCCCTCCCTAGCCCCAATCTTTGTATTAATAAATATTCCTTTCCTGATAGTCTAGTGCCCTCTTCCCGAGCCCCAATCCTTCTACATATATAAAAATCCCACTTTTCCCTGGTAGTCTAGTGGTCCTCCTCCACGAGCCCTGATCCTCATAATAATACAAAATATGCCCTTTCCCTGGTAGTCTAGTGGTCCCTCCCTAGCCCCGATCTTTGTATTAATAAATATTCCTTCTCTGGTAATTTAATGGTCCCCTCCTGAGCCCTGATCCTCATAATAATAAACAATATGCTCTTTTCCCTGTAAGTCTAGTGGTCCCCATCCCTGAGCCCTGGTCCTCGTAATAATAAAAATATGCCCTTTCCCTGGTAATCTAGTGGTCCCCCTCCCTAGCCCTGATCTTTGTATTAATAAATAGTCCCCTTTTCCTGGTAGTCTAGTGGTCCCCCCTCTCTGATCCCCAATCCCTGTACAAATATAAAATCCTACTTTTCCCTGGCATTCTAGTGGTCCCCTCTCAAGCCCAGATCCTCATAATAATAAAATATGCTCTTTCACTGGTAGTCTAGTGGTCCCCCCATCTAACCCCAGGTCCCATTCATTATAAATACATTTCCCATATCCCTGGTGGACTAGTGGCCCCCACCTCACCCCGTAGGCAGTGACGCACCACCCTGTTCCCTCCCCATCCCAACCCAGTGGGCGACTGGCACAGCCCTCCTCACACCACCATAGCCATTCCTGATAGAGGCTAATCCAGAGGGCCTGGTCATGGCTCCCAGTGGACCCAGACCATCGCTTAGGCCCCTTGCTTGCTGGCATCCATGGTCACAAAGGGTGATGGCAGCACACCAGTCACCCCTGGAGCCTTCTGACTCCATTCCACCTCCCCAGTGTGCCCTTTCTTATTGTAGTTCCATTTTATTGTTATTTTGGTCACACTGAAGTAAAAACATGTTGCAAACCTGTGTGTGTGTAAAGAAGTTCCTTCCACCTCCCCAGCCCCTTGCCAATTAGGGAATCAGTGGAGCCCACATGTTCTTTTTCTCCTGAAGTGGAGGGAATCATGACAGATGCTTAGGTGCTAGAGGTAGTTCAGCTAGGACACACCCTAAAACTCCTTTCTGTCCCTCCTGTACATCCTTCCTTTCCAAACCATTACCTTCTGGGACATCTTGCCCTCCTGCTGGAGGGGTTCAGTCCTCCTCCGTATGAGAGCTGAAGAGCCTGTCCCAACTGCAGAATGAATCAGGGATAGTATTTCTGATACTTCCTCATATGAAGTGGACAGGAGATTTCTGTCCATCCTGACCATCAGGGCCTAAACCTGTATATAGAATTCAAAAGGTTCTGCATGGTCTCTATAGTCCTTGCTCCCCTGCTACTGCAAGGGGATTGGCTGTGTGCCTTGGATATGAAGGACATTTACCTCCATATCAAGTTTCCAAGCCTCACAGAGAGTACCTGTGGTTTATGCTCCAGAGCTGCAACTATCAGTTTTGTGTATTGCCCTTTGGTTTATGCTCTGCACCGTGTGTCTTTACTGAATACTTTGCAGTGTTTGAATCTGCTCTCAGAAGGGAGAGCCTTTGTGTTTTCCATACCTTGACCATTGGCTTCTGAAGGAACCATCACAGGAAGTAATCATTTGCCTACTATTCTGTACTAGACAGCTCTTTGAGTAGTTGGGCATTCTGGTTAATGAGTCAGTGTTCAGTCCATGCCAGCATCTCCAATATGTGGGAGCAGCTCTCGACACAGGAGTAGGTTGGGAATTTCTTTCCTTAGACTGTGCAATGGCATTGGTTGCCCAAGATGAGTTGGTCTCTTCCAGCCACTATGTCTCTGATAAACCTTTTGGCTGCTGCTCTTCTTCCTGTCCCACTGGCAGATTTGCATATGAGGATTCCATAGTGGTTCCTCCGTGTCCAGTGGCCTCAGCATTTGGATGAACTGGAGTGTCTCATACAGGTGAATTCTCTGCTTCACTGCTCCCTGCTCTGGTGGTTGCACCACTCCAACTTGAGATGGGGTCCCCTTTCTCCATCCATCTCTCCTTCTAGTGATCTTGGTGGAGACCTTTGGTTCATATGGGGTACCCCAACTGGACCCCGTCTGGACTAGGGTCAGTGGTCCCCAACAGACAGGGTTCTACACAGCAACCTTTGGAGATGAAGGCTGTTCTACTTAACCTACTGGCCTCGCTAACCTCCTTCAGGTTCGCCAACTATTGATCGATACAGACAACATTTTGGTGATGTACTACAGCAATCACAAGGAGGGTCCACTTGTATGCTCTCTGCAGACAGGCAATGAGAGTTTGGCACTGGGCTGTCAAGCACGACATGTTCCTGACAGCCATCTTTCTGCCCAGTACTCTCAATGCCATTGTAGACTGTCTCAGCAGGTCCCATGTGCTCTGCCATGAATGGAGTTGCTGGACTCTGACGTGGATGACGTTTTGGTAAAAGAAGGTTGCCTGGACATTGCTCTATTTACATTCCGTCTTTCGGATGAGACGTTAAACCGAGGTCCCATCTGCCTGGATTGGTGGTAGTTCAGGTGGATGTCAAAGATCCCATGGCACTTGTATCGAAAAGTAGGGGAATTTCCGGTGTCCTGGCCAAATTTCCTCATTCACTAAAATACCATCAACAGCTTAATCTGGTTCAAGGTCAGTTGGCATTCATCTGTATCCCCTTCCCGAGAAGTGCCTGAAAATAGGCAGGATTTGTCTAGTGCACTTACCCGGTCAACAAAAGCTAAAATAAATAAATAAAAATAAATAAAAATAAATCCCTTACAACGCAACTGCCTCTTTTCTGCTCACTTGCTCCAGGGTCTGGGTTTTTTGGTTGAGACGTCTTGTCCCTGTCTTTGAAAGGAGGTTCATGTATGCATTTCCTCCTTTTCTCTGGTACAGTGATTTCTAGTCAAGTTGTCAGCCACCCTGATTCTTGTAGCTTCATACTGGCCCGGGAAGTTTGGTTCCTTTGCTGAGCAATTGGCAGTGGAATTCTCTGCCCCACTTTTGTATGAGTGGTTCTTCTGTCACAGGAGCATAGCCTTGGCATACCTGGGTGTTCAATCACTGCACATCCACTCATAGCTCCTGAGGATAATTCTCTTATTTTACAGTGTCCCCAGTAGTTGTAGCTGTTCTACTGGCAGCTCAAAAGCTATGTATTAGATACACTCACTCAAGGCTGGCCCAGTGGCATTGAGGGTTGAGGCACTGGATGCCACACCTCACGCCACACTGGTGACCTGTGTTCGGGAACCAGCTTGGGTCATCAGGGACTGGCAGGAGGGACAGGATCGAGCATCTGGAGGACTGCTTTCCTGTCTCGGGAGGGAGAGGGGGATCCCATTTCAGGCTCTGAGAACTCCTAGCGATGGTTGGGAGCACAGCAGCCTGTGCACAGGGTTGGCTGCAGTGGCAACCCTGTAGGTATACATGGAATGTGTAGTCCCCAGTGCTGGGACGCATTGCACAACCAAGCCAATGGGGAGGGATCTAGTAGAAATCCCCATCCTCAGGGATAGGCACCGGCACCACCACTCATCAGCCACACTCCAACAGCGGACTCCCTCCTCTCCTGGTCCGAGCCCAGCCCGGCCCACATTGTAGATGGAGCTCCCTGGGTGGATAGAGGCGGCCCTACCTCGGGGCTCAGAGCCAGGGGATAGCAGGGCTGGTGCCAGAAAGACAGAGGATTTTCAGGCTAGGAGTTAGATCTGTGAAGTGGGGATGTCTGAGAGGTTCCCGAAGACAGCGTATAAAAACAGAGTTCGAAAAAGAAAAAGATACACTACTCACAAAATGGGAACAGTTTACAGTTTGATGTACTGTTCATTAGCTGGGCCCTTTATGTGTCCAGTCAATCAAATTATGGACTACCTCCTGTCCCTCATGGATGTGGACCTCAGGTATTCCTTGATAGATGTTCCTTGGCTGTGATGTCAGTTTTCACACCCTCACTGACAGCAAACTGGCAGCCTAGCTCAAGTTTCCACAGGTTCCTCAGAGGTATTCCCCCCCATGGTTCTATGTGATAGCGAGCAAGCCCTAGGGTGATGCATGGGTATATTGCACAGTCAGAATGCACGTAAACATTTTTGGCATTCTGACACGCTCAGCGCACAGGACAACGGCACTTGGGACATATTTTAGTGCTTTCTGTGGGAGGGTGCCCCCAAACCCACCACACACGTGGGCTTTTGTTCCCCACCCCTCACTAAAGCATTCTCAACTCTAGGGGAGTGCATGTTGGGGTGAAAGGATGGAAAAATAAAGGTTCGGGCCGGAGCAATATAATCGCACCTAACGTCCGGACCTGAACCCTAACTCACCCACCCCAACCACAATCCAACCCCTGACGCCACGACGCAGCTCGACAATCCACCACAGCACCACCCCACAGTTCCTCTGCCCTCCAGTCCATGCTGTCACGTGCTGCTCCACCTCCTGTGCTGCATACTTATAGCGACATCCTGTCACCCAGTTCGCCCACCCTCATCCGGTCACCCTACCCTCCCATCGCTGTGAAGGGTTTCGCAGGGAAGGAGTCACCATTACGGACAGCGCACTTCCCCATGCGCCCACCTCACGGGATACCGCTTCCACACCCCACACCCCTGATCAAGATCTGGTTCCAGTGTGGGAGATTAAAATGGTTCTGGAGTCCCTGACTGTACCTCTTTCAAGTCTGCTGCTACCTGTGAGCTACACCTTCTCTCTTGGAAGACATTGTTCCTCATGGCTATGACATCTGCTAGATGTATTCGCTGAATTGTAAGTTCTGGTTGTGGAGCCTCCTTATCTTGTTTTCCACAAGGATTGGGTTACCTTGCGTACCAGTCCAAGTTTTCTGCTGATAGACATTTTTGAGCATACACGTAATCATACTATTGACCTTCCAGTTTGCTTTTTGACTCCCATGGATAGTGGGCAATGTCATCTGTACACGCTTGGTATCTGTCAGATGTTCTGTTGGTACCTTAACTGAAATAAAGATTATAGAAATCCTATCTGTCGTGGACTCAAGGAACTAAATATGTACTCTCTGGAGGACAGGAGGGAAAGCGGGGATATGATAGAAACATTCAAATACCTAACAGGTATTAACAAGGTATAGGAAGGTAACATTTTCCATAGGAAAAGAAGCTCGATGACAAGAGTTCACGTTATGAAGTTGGAGTGGAGGGGTTCACAGGAGATGTGAGGAAATGCTTCTTCACAGAGAGGGTGGTGGATGCCTGGAATAGCCTTCCAGTGGAGGTAGTGGGTACCAAAGCAGTTGCAGAATTCAAGCATGCAGGGGACAGATACAAGGGGACCTTGGTAGTAAGGCAAGGGAGGAGATAACCACAGATTGAGTAGGGTCTGTGGTGGCACAGTAGGCAGGCAAAACTGGACAGACTAGATAGGCCAAGAGGTCCTTATCTGCTGACAACTTATATGTTTCCATGTTTCTATGTTTCTGTCAGCTATTTGTGGCTTTGGCCCACAGAATGAGTGGCTCCCAAATTCTAAGCAGAGCCTTTCCAAATGATTGACCTGCTGCAATAGTTTCTGTTACAAGAAGCACAGTAAGCAGTTTCCTGGTCCTGTCCTTGCTCACTTCACCTATGGAGTGGCTGCTTCCATGGCTTGTTTTCACAGTGTGTCTGCTGCTGACATCTGTGCTGCTGCCACTTGGAGTACTGCTCACACATTCACTAAACATCACAGTTAGGACATCATCTTTTGTAGATGTACTGGATTTGGCCTTATGATCCTGCAAGCCCTCCTTACTCTTGCTATTGAGATACTTCCTTCCTCCTTTGTGGGTTGGTACTGCTTGGGAGTCATTACATGATCAGACTCGATGGAGGAGATATCATTGAGGAAGATAGAATAATTACTTACTGTAACAGTAGATCTTCATAAGAAGATCCTCCATCAAGAACAACTCTTCTTCTCCCTTCCTCCTTTTTGGAACTGGTGGTTATCTTGCCTGCTCTCACACACTGATTCTCCCCTTATGCCCAATGCTGGCATAATAATACTCAGATTCCATATGTCCTCCTGTGTGCCTACTTTGGACCTGATTGCTGCAGTCTCTGCCAGCCCAATGATCCTCAAACTTGTCTCTGGTGGGAATTGAGATATAATGGGGCCAACGATGTTATATAGACATTGATGTGGGTGGGCCCAATTTGGCATATTATATAGACATTTACATGGGTGAGCTAAGTTTGCAAAAGTTTCTGGATGGTGCTGCTGTTGACGGCTTACAGCTCACTGTCCTACACAACCACCAGTGTAGCGTTATGCTTGTACAACTGTGTTAGTTTGGTTTTGGCTGTTCGCACCTCTGTTTTCAGAGGAATTACCACCCTGTATGGGTATCGAAGGCAAGGAACCCTCAAAGAGGGTTCCACTCCTAGAGGTGCCAGGGATGATTCCCATGGCTAAAGGCACTAGGAATCCCTAAGGAGAGACGTGCTGCCACTGAGGAGGAGGGGAGGATGGTGGGGCAAGAGAAAATGCTTCACAATCAGGCCAAGAGGAACTGCTTATATAGCTCAGGAAGTGGGAGTGGCTGGCTGATTGGCCACCAAACTCCAGGAAAGCCTTCCAATTCACTGTCCTACACAGCCAGTGTAGTGTTATGCTTGTGCAACTGTGTTAGTTTGGTTTTGGCCATTTGCACTCTCAAGTCCAGAGGAATTATCACCCTGTAGGGGTATGAAAGGCAAGGAACACCGGAGAGGGTTCCACTTAGAGGTGCCATGGATGACTCCCATGGCTAAAGATACCTTAGAAATTCCTAAAAGAAATGTAGTACAAGCATGTCCCAAAGGAATGAGGCAACATGAAGCATATGAGCAAGCAGTAACTGTGACATAGTAGTAGAAGCATAGACAGTTTGATAACGTAATGATGCTCAGTTTGATAACATAATGAAATGCCCAGGTTTGCATAGCATGATACTAATGGTTCATGCTGAGAATTAGGGATCCTCTAAGGAGAGAGGAATGGCAGGACATCCTCCACCTCCATCCAACAGCGGAACCTACCTAAAGAAACTAGGGAAACTACTATGCTAACTAACAGTTATGACCTGAGACAACGGAGGAGAGAAAAAAACCCTATGAGGAGGAAATCTCTGGGGTCCAAGGCCTAGGTCACCTTCCCTCCAGGCTTGGAATAGTTTATTTAGTGATGGCTGTAAAGCTGCAATTTGGAAAACCCAATTCAAGGGAGGTGGAAATATTCCAATTTGGAGGAAGGCTCTCACTCAAACCCTCTAGCGGAATACTGTAAAAGGTTGTGAGAAAACTCTGCAACAATACGTGCAACCAAGGTGCAGGAGGAGAGCAAGGACTGCTGAGGCACTCACCTGGCCTACCTGCCCTAAACTTAAACCAGGTGAACCAGAGGCAGATGTAGGAGAATGCAGTGAAGGTGCCTTGCTATGGAAACCACTAAAGTCAATGGTTAACCATTATAGTGGAATACTAGAGCCAAGGAGATCGTCATAACCACCCTTCACTGCTAGTCTTAAATTCTACACCAGGAGCTGCTGTCGCGCAGCAGCAGCAGCTAAAGCCAAGACCGGGCGAGAACATTCCAGCTATGGCTAGGTGAGAAGGACCCCGCCCAAGTTGGACACGCCAGGATGCAGACTAAAGGCAGAGAGAGACTATCGGCTGCAGGAACCTGCACCAGAATGGTATAGCTGGCATGCCCCAAAACTTGATAGTCGGCTGAAAGCTGTTGATCAGCTGAATGAGCACTAGTATACTGAAACATAATGAGTGATGAGTGCTGAGACCTTGCAGTTTGAATGCAGAATTGAGTGCAGCAGAATCCCAGAGGCTGAAGCAGAGAGGATGGCAGTAGGCATGAAGCAATGATCTGCACAAGCAATGAGCAACGATAGGCGCAAGCAGGCTGGACCTGTAATGTAGGTCAATAAACAGTATTAGTGATAGGTGGACTTGCACTGAGGTCTGCATAACATGTAGCAATGAAACAGCACTGAAGTGTGGGCAAGCCAGACAGACATGAATAGCCAAATCAAGGCGACAAATACTCTGAGGATTTTTGGCGGTGAGGCAGGATTTAATAATAAGCTATATTAACAGCCTCAGCAGGAGCTTAGTTGGCTGACCTCAGCATTGTAACTGCAATGAAACATGGAAACAATGCTCTGAAAGCAGGTGTAGCCAGGCAGTGCAATGAAGCTTCAAGTAGAATGAGAGCATGCATGAACAGCATAGCTAGGTCAGAGCAACCTGTGTCAGGTGAAAACAATTGAGCATGCAACATGGAGCAGCTATGCTTGAGCTGAACCACACAGATGACTGCAGTAGCATTGCAGTAGTTTGAGAGTGGTGAGCAACAGTGTAAAACACAAACACTGGGTACAATAGTAATTGGAGTAAAGGGTAGCAGTGGCTGCAGTTGTAAGCAACTGAAAGCAGTAGTATAAGCTCTCAGTAGCAGTATGCTAGAGCTTAGAAACAAAGCCCAAAAGACAAAACCAAAACACAGCAACACAGAAAACAGGGAACAAAGCCCAAAACAAAAACAAGACACACAAAACACAAAGAAGCACACAGCTGGAGGAAAGATATAAACCAAAAGCAGGAAAACAAACACGAAGTCCAGCAGAGACACATAGAAACATCAGGCGGCAGCGGGGGCAGCCAGCTCAGAGGACAGACCATGAGAGCCTCCAGCTGCAAAGAAAATGCTTCACAATGAGGCTGGAGGAACTGCTTATATAGCTCAGGAAGTGGGAGTGGCTGGCTGCTTGGCCACCGAACTCCAGGCAAGCCTTCCAATTCCATGATGTGACCTTAATGAAAGAAATTCTCTCATAGATCTACTGTTATGGTAAGTACTATTTTTTATTAGCCTTATAGGCTTTTGTAAGCAATTTATTTACCTAGAATAGCCTGCCTCAGATGCACCATTTTGTTTCAATGGAGTCTTGCTTCACCAGATGGTACAACTGGGAGGAGAAGGCCAGGGAGGTCCAGTGACTTGCCCAAGCACACACAGTAAGTTTCTCTGGTGAATTGTGTAATTGGGATCTGAGTCTTGTTTTCAAATTGATCTCATCCTGGTATTAGTAAATGGACTTATCTGAAAATTTGTGAAATTCAGTTTCTTTTAGAGTCATTATTTTAAACTTGAGTATATGACAATAAATCTGTCCTATTTCATAACTACTGGGGCTCTCTGCAGAGTTCATGAGGTAATGCACTCCTGCTCCATCTTTACAGACTCAAGCAATGACTGAATATTAAGCCATATGCTTTTCAACAGTAATTCAGATTTTGTCTTTCAGAGAAACATCATCATTTACCAGTTTCTAGAAAAGCATTTCCATTTATGTACATTTCATCTAAATTATAACTGTTCAAATCAGTGAAAATTTATAAAAGCTTTACTTTTGAGGACATACATATAACATTCTTCCAAACTTGAGACATTATAACAATAAATCTTTTTTAATCCTCTGTTGGTCCACCTTGGCTGCCCAGCTGCTCCCATCTAGACAAACCCCCATCCCTGTCACCCAGCTTCTTCTCTGGGGCTTACTTCATTTATTTTCACCCTCTGCCTGTGGGTTTCCTCAGAGGTGCCTGGTCACTGGTGTGAGCCTGTGAGGTCAGGCATCATCCTGTGTCTGTTTCCCCCACATTTTGCCCCAAGGACCACACACGTGCCATGGATGTGATATGCTGCCTTGCGTGCCATGGATGGAATGTGCCACCACAGGTGCCATGGATGTGAACTGCACTCATTGTCTCCAGAGATGCCGCTGGTGTCCTACATGCAGTCTTTCTCCTGTGTGACCCCAATGCACTGCTGCCTAAATTCCTCCAGGTGGCAGACGACCAGTGAGATACTGAGATCCCCTCCCAAGGGAGCAGAACTGTCCTGGCGATGCTCAATCCTGCCTCCCCAGGCTGGTGCCTGAGCTACCCACCTCCATTTCTGAACTTGGGTGTCTGGCATGGCAGGAGGTGAGGCTCCTAGCACCTCAGCCCTCCATGTTACTTGACTGGCCTATGCTATAAATCTATCCTATTTAAGTATGTCTCTTTGCAGATGACACAAAGATCTGCAACAGGGTTGATACACAAGATGGAGTGGAAAGGATGAGAAGGGACTTGGCAAGGTTGGAGGTATGGTCAAATGTATGGCAGCTCAGATTCAATACAAAGTGCAAGTAATGCACATGGAAACAAAACCCAGGGAAGCGTGACACAATGGGGGTGAGATACTGACAACAGTAAAAATAGAAAGGGACCTGGGGGTAATTATATCAGATGACCTAAGGTGGGCAAGCAATGTGAGAAGGCAGTAAGGAAGGCTGGGGGATACTGGGATGCATGGAAGAGGCATCAATAGTAGAAAACAGGAAGTTGTTATCCCTCTGTACAGACAGTTGGTGAGACCCCATCTGAGTACTGTGTGCAGTTGGAACCCCATCTCCGCAAAGAAATAAACAGAGTGGAGGCTGCCCAGAGGAGGGCAACCAAAATGGTGCAGGGTCTCGCCAGAAGACATATGAAGAAAGACTAAAGGAGCTTAATATGTATACTCTTGAGGAAAGAAGGGAGAGAGGGACATGATAGAAACTTTCAAGTACCTCAAGGGAATTAACAAAGTCCAAGAGGGTAGCATCTTCCAGAAAAAGAGATGTGCAAGAACAAGGGGCATAATTTGAAGATAGAGGGGGACATCTCAGGGGTAATGTGAGGAAGTATTTTTCACTGAGAGGGTTGTGGATGCATGGAACAGCCTCCTGAGGAGGTCGTGGAGTCGAGAACAGTGGGGACTTCAAGAATGCATGGGACAGGCATAAGGCAGTCCTGGTGGCGGGTAAGAGGAAGTAAGCTGTTGGTTAGCTAGGATCTGCAGCTTATCTGTTAGGTAGGAAAATGGGCAGACTAGGTGGCCAAGCGGTCCTTATCTTGCTGTCAAATTCTATGTTTCTATCAAACATTTCCTAAATTAATGTACTTGGAATCACTCACAATAGCAGTTCGACAAAGCATCTGATAGCATATCCTTGAACTGTGAGACAATTTCCCTTAGCAATGCTGTCAAGCTTTATAAGCATTATCATCAAGGTGCATAGCAATTAACGTACAATTAAACTGATGTATATGTAATTGTACTTTTGACTGCTAGTTTAATATTAACCTCTCAGTCTCATCCTCAGTGCAGTTAATTCCACGTAGCCAGCCAACCGTAGCCACAAATCTGACATTAAGCTTTACTGGGCTGAAGATAACCTTTTATTATCATGATTAAGAACCAGATTATTCTTGAACCTGAAAATATCACGAGACTAGAAACTGAATACACATCCAGTAGAGGTTATTTATGTTAAGGTGACTTACGGCTTGATTGCTGGTCACAAAGCCAGATGCAAAGTAATTACAGTAACTAAGGACAACGACAGGATCACATGCACTATACAGACACTCACAAAGCCCTTTTCTAGCTCCCAGAAAAGTCAAAGTCACAATACTAATGGTGTGGTGGCATTCACATTACATTGTGTCCCTTGCACCCAAGCTGTCCCATCCATATTTATGTGCAATGTGGGAGGGAGGAAAATGTGGCAACCGGTGCTGTAGCATCTTGATGTACAGAATGAGCCATTAGGGCCACTAGCTTATAGGTTATGTTGAGGCTACAGTGCTGACTGCCCTGTTTCCACTGTACCTCAACAGAGACAGAAAAAGCATTAAAATAACAATTGAGGCTGACTGACAGCTTCAGGCAGCAGTGAGGAGCAGACAGCTGACTGCTAGCTTAATATTAGCCTCTCAGTCTTCTCTTCAGTGCAGTTAATTCCATATATAGTTTATTCTTTATAGGTATAGCAAAGTCTTACTCCTGAAGCTCTCACCCTGGCCATCAGCAGCCCTGTGGTCTCCCTTCTTGAATATGGAATTGTAATCTATGGGGCAGCAATGGACTCTGCCTTTCACGCATTAAAGTTGCCTTAAATAAGGCCTGCCGCCTCTCCACGGTTCCGAGCAGTTTACTCACACCTGTGACCTTTCGCCCATGCCAACTGGCTTCAGTTTCAGGACAGGCTTAAGTTCCCAACCTGCTTGCTGGCAAAAGCAAGCTTAGGTAAGCTACCCACCGGTGTCCAAGCTCCTCACCCACTATGAAAGTGTCCGCCCCACTATAAGCTCCGGAATACGGTCTTCAAGGTACCCAGATGCCACACCTCTCAAGGACAATGAGCTTTTGACCACCAAGTGCCTGAATGAATTAACAACCTGCCTACAAGCATCACTGCTAAATCAACATTAGGCCTCTTCAAACAGAAGCTAAGAACTATGGCTCTGACTATCTGCCTGCTGCCCAAACACATCAGCCCTTGCCCCATCCTCCGCTCTTTACTTCTCCCCATCCCTTCCTGAACCATCCTACTTCCTCCTTTCTTCTCCCCATTCCTTCCATAATCATCCCACCTCCCCCTCCTCCCACCTCCTTCCCCAGATCCTCTCACCAGGACATACTGTCAGCTTTATCCCTTTACCCTCTGAATTCTTACTAGCCACCTAATTATTGATCTTTCCTACCCTCTACATCTTCCACCCCTAGGTAATCTTCTGTATCTGCTACTTAGCACCAGTTTTCCCACCCCAAAGCCAGGCTCCTCCAGCTAAGCCAGATATTTCACATGACGAGGCCCACTCCTGGGCTAATTTAAGCAGTATACCTCTCCAGCCGTCCTACCTCCTCTGCTGCCCTCTTTCTGTGCTGATCTCTTCTGGTCACACACCCTCACCCTCCTCTTTTCCTTAAGTTTGTCCATTTAGTATTTATGGCGTTGTCTTGCTTTAGTGTTACTGCCCTTCCGCTATTTGTGCTTAAATGCCCATGCTTTGCTGGCATCCTTTATTCTCATGGTTTAACCTTTACTGTGTTAATTTTGTAATTTTGTTGTTATGTCTCTTGTTGTTTACCTTGATGTGGAACCTATTAATAAGCCTGTTCTCAAAGGTTTATTCTGAGTTAGTCTGGATATAGTTATTGGATGTCAGCCTGCCCAGTCACCACTAAAGCAGGCCCCTGTCTGAACAACACTGGAGAAAAAGGCCACCCCTCATTAAAACAAGTTGAATAAAACTGAGGTATGGGGCTTGGCAGTGAGATCTTGTAGTATCGGTATCAATGTCAGGGGTATAAAGAAGACAATTGTTTTTCCAAAGCAAACTCTAGTAGCAAGGCAGGCAACAGAGTAGCTGGGTGGGGATAGCTTTTGACAATGGAGAAGGTGCACTTTTATTTTTATTTTTGTCAGGAATAGGTAAATGTTGCACATTAAATTTGAATGTACAACAACTACTACAGAAACTGAAAACAAACCCAAAATGGATTTTACTCAAATGTTGAGAACCCCTTTACATTAGTACATGTTAGCACAGTACAATCTGTTCATACCTGCTTATGAAGCAGATATGGTCACATGATGGACTCAGAGTCCCTTTCATGCTTAGAGTACTATATTGGGTTCCCAAAACAGAATTGTGAACTGAAACTGAAAGCTGGACCCCATGTACATCTCTAGTCTTTAGGCACTGATAGCAGGAAATGTGGATGTGCTTTGCAGTCTGCTAGCTTAAACTGCCTAATAATAAGTGACCTATGTAGTTGGATAATGCTGGCAGACTGCAAATTGCAAACTGCTGAATACAACTAAAAAAGGAATCTGTAACCTTTCAAAATTTCTTGAATGTTAAACTGTCCTGAAGTGGTTAGTCAGTCAGGTTCCCAAATTATCAAAAATAATTTTTGTATGTTTCCATTCTAGTGGTAATGTGAAATAAGGAGGCAACAATTGCATTAAAGGTAAGGTTTGAACTTCACTACACTCAGGATTGTGGGAGTTGTTCTATTGGTGCAAATATACAGTAAGTAGACACTGAATTTAGAGTTTATATGACAGCATTTGAATGCAACATGAACTCAGTGATTACAGTTGTACTTCTAGCACTAGCTCTATCAATCCTGGGCTCTCACAACAAGAACAGAAAAGCGCTGATAAACATCTTCTTCTCTGTTGTTGCTTCCAGTTGTCCTCCATACATTTTAGTAGTTTTCTGCTGGTTCTTATACTCTCCCTGAATGAGTGCAATTGCGAAAGGCTTGGGGCTATATACAGTAGATTTTACAGTAAGTTCTTAAGAAAACTGGATGGAGTCACAAGGAGGTCCCATACACAGACTCAGTTGCAGTTGTCAGTAGCAGTGCAAATTCAGGGTGCAGAAAGCACCCCATTGTGCCATCACTGAAAACTGTAATACACAGAGCATAGACCTAGACAATGGGAGAACTATCTCTCAAAGGATGTCACAGTGCAAATGTGACTATAAGATTTACCAATATCACCCCAAATCCTCTTTACCAGGGATGCTTATGTCCAAGATTTCAAAAGTTTTACCAGAAAACATACTGAACTGATATCATTTTGTTTCAGATGCATCTCAGGGAGGGTAGGAGTGAGTACAATTCACACAGAAAATACTATGTGGTGCATATAGCATTAATAATGTATTAACAGTAACTGTAAGCATAGTAAGTTGGACCATAGTGCTGCATTTAACATAATGGGGGTTAGTGGTAATTGCAGGTAAACCTACCAGGTAAAGGGGCATACCCAAGTGTAATCCCTAACAAGAGTTACTGTACACAGAGAGCTAGTTACTGGTGAAAGCAATTACCCAAAACTTCCAGTCACGCTCACTAAACTGGTAAAACTTTTGAAATCTTGGACATGAGCATCCCTGGTACAGGCTGATTTAGTGGTGATATTGGGTAAATCTGATGGTCTGCCATAACAAGCGTGCCAAGCTCAGAATTTTAAAAAGAACTGCTAAGCCAGCCTGGTGGCGCTGAGGTTGAGTGCTGGGCGCCACACTTGCGCTATACCCGGCGACCTGGGTTCGATAATGGACTCAGAGTGCCGTGGGTGGTGGGGGAGGATCGAGCATCCCAGTGAAGCTCTCCTCCATCAGGGTGGGTTACCTGGGATGTAGTAGCATCCGACACTCCAGTAGAGAGTGCCAGTGGAAGCACCAGCCTTTGAAGGAATAGGCTCCTGATATGTCAGAGTCGGGAGGGACATTATACGGCGTGTAGAGAGAATGACGTGGCATCCACACGCCGTCTGTCTGGTCGTAAGTCCTAAAGCGCCGGCGTCCTAAGGGTGCTGGGAACTAAGAGAGAAAATCGGGAAAAATGTAAAAAAAAAATCCGGCCCTATGAGGCAAGATGAGGCTAGGAGATGGGACACCTTGGGGATTGCCCTGGCGGGACGGAGTTGGAGGAGTCTGAGGCCTCCTCTGAAAGCTGTAGGAGCCGCAAGTATTAAAAAAGAACTGCTACAACACCTGACTATGCTAAGTGTATGTGACTGTCTGTTCTAATTCCCATACCTCCCACATTAAAACCTTCCACCTCCCTCCCCTCTACCCCTAGTTTGCCACCCTAGCCCCTTCCCCACTCACCCCACCCCATCACTCGTCACTTCCTCTCCCATACCTCTCCTCTAAAATGCCTCTCCTTCCTCTCCCCTCCTGTCTACAGTTCCCTGTTATTAACCACCCTCCCTCCCTACCTCCCCCATCTGCACCCACCAATCCCTTCACATACCTAACCCCTTCTATACTTAATTTCCTCACCACTGCCTCTTTACAAAGCTAACTTCTGGCTGCAGTCCTTTCATCGCTCTGCCTAATAACATCCATCTAAGCTATATAGTCAAAGTACAGCTAGTCTAACCTAGCTCCTTTGTAAATAATCTGTACATTTTATGTTGCTTGCATGCATGTGCAAGAAACATAGTGCCATCATCTGAGTTTTGAGGTGTGTCAGCTCGTCTTCCAATGCAGCCAGTGTGTTTGCAGGCACGGCCCCAGTTCCCCAATCACTGCTGCAGCTGTCTATGACAAGCTGAAAATGCAGTGGCATACAGTTGAAAGGAGAGCTCTGCCTGAGTGAGCAGGCTCTCCCCCCACACACACACACCGCGCACGTGCGCCATGCACACACACTGCGTGCATATGCGCCTTCCCCCCTCCCCCACACTGTATGGCCAGCAGGGGTGCCCAATCCGGCCGTTGGCTCCACACCCCCAATGCATCCAGGTGCCATGCTGGGAGCCCACCCAGCATGGCAAATGATATTATGGCCGACAGGGGTGCCCAATCCCCGTCGGCTCCAGTTTCTCCCCATGCTGTCGCTGACAGGGTGCCCAATCCCCGTGGGCTCCACTGTCTCTCCCCCAAGCATTAAGGTGCCAGCTGGGGAGACCACCCAGCTTGGCAAAATGTGTTATAGCCGACGGGGGTGCCCAATCCCTCCGTCGGCTCCATGCCCCCACCAGCAGTCCTTGTGCCATGCTGGGAGCCCACCTAGCGTGGCAAGCGTCCCACGTCGTTATTAAAAAAACAACCTGGAAATAAAAACTGTCCTCGAAGCTTTTCCTGCCCCACAACCTGCACCCACCACTGCGCACCCTGCCTCCCACCCCCTCACCCTGTACTTACATCTGGACCTCGGCGCGACGATCTTGGTGGACCGGAACACGTCTGCACTCTTCAAAGCCGACCGAGAACTGAGGAAATGCGGTAAGCTGTATAATGGAATAGATAGGGTTTTTCAACTTTTTGCATATCTCAGGCATTTTGGAATTTTTGCACCAAATTTTCAACATGGGGTTTTGGGACCCCTTCTCATGAATGATGTCACTGTCATGGCATTACAAGACCCGAAGGGTGATTTCACAGCCACTGTGAAAATCACCTTTCTGGAATGATTAACGAAACAACATTGCCAGTGTTCATAAATTCGGCTCTCAAAAGCCTATTTTTAAAATTTGGTGGAAAAATTCAAAAAATGACTGTTTCACGAGCATAGATTGCGCGGTTCCTCGCATACTCGTAAGTTTCCGAATTTTCAATATTTTCACTCCAGATTTTCAACATTGCCATTTTACCATACCTCCTTATGAGCAGTACAGCTGTCATTTTACATCCTGCCCAAAACATGTTTCCACCCATTGTAGCACACAATGGCGCAGTCGGTGTGCGAAATCAATGTATGGGACACATTAAGAAAATCACAGTGATACTGTTCATTAGCAGAGGTCTTAAAATGGCTATTTTGAAAATTTGTGAAATAATTCAAAAATGACTGTTTTAATGAGCTGCATTTAGAGTTCCTACGATGCTTGTAAGTTTGTGAATTTTCAAATTTTCACCCAGATTTTCAACATTGCCATTTTATCACACCTCCTTATGAGCAGTACAGCTGTCATTTTTCACATCCTGCCCAAAATGTGTTTCTGCCCATGTAGCGCACAATGGCGCGAGTCGGTGTGAACTCAATGTATGGGACACATTAAGAAAATCACAGTAACACAGTTCACGAGCAGAGGTCTTAAAATGGCTATGTTGAGAAATTTAGTGAAAAAATTCCTAAAATTACTGTTTTACGGCGTGCATTCGTAGTTCCTACATTATGCTCATAAGTTCAGCAATTTTCAATATTTGCACTCCAATGACTTCCAAATTCCTAAATAGCACATAGAAGCAAGCAACATTGGCATTGACAAATGCTTGTTATACTTATATTTAAATTTAGCATTAATTTAACCTCCTGTTTATACCTCATATCTTTGTGCACTTGTGATTGTGCCTTTCCTGCCATGGAACTTTTGTAAATGAGCTTCAAGCTCAAAGGTTGTTATCCAAGAGAATGAATGAATAAACAAATAAATAAATACATAAATACATACATACATACATAACTAAACCGAACTTGTGAGTGAGCTGTGTCTAGTCTGGTAACAGAGAAAAGTAGGGTATGCTGAACTGAAGCAGAGTGACCATAAAACTTACGTCACTGAGGGCCCTGGAGCTGTTGGGCCAACTGAACAGCTAAAACAGAAACATGCTGTAGATTTTGTCAGTAGAAAAGGATCTTGACCCAAACTCCTGTATCCCTCTGCTCATGCCATTCTGTTCCTAGTACCCTTCTCAGCCTCTTGAAGTTTGCTACAGTCATCCCCCTCCCAAAGATGGCGATCCCTCTTCCCGGAAACTACAACCCTAACGCCTCCTCCCTGCATGGTTAAACCGTAGGAACACCTTGTTCTTTCTCAACTCTCCCTTTCCTTTAGTCATCCTCATAGAAACATAAAATGTAGAATTTGTTGGCAGAAAAGGACCATTTGGACCACCCACTCTGCCCAGATGTTCTCTGCCTAATCTGTCTCACAGATCCTAACTGGTCTCCAGCAACCCTGCCTCCTGCCTGTTTTCTAATTCCCATACATTTATTCCATGACGCTTGAAGCCCCCCATTTTGCCTCCAACATTTCTGCTGACAGTAGGTTCCAGACATCAACTACCCTTTCAGTGAAGAAATTTTCCTCACATCTCTCTTAATCCTCCACCCTTCCCCAGCTTCATCACATGCCTCTGGTCCTGGTCCTCCATCTCATTTTAAAGTGCCTTACCTCCTGCACCCTGTTCACCCTGTAAGGTACTTTTACCTTTTATTTAATGAAACTTTTCCTCCTCATAATTTATTGATGCTTTATATATTTGTTTTATTTTATATTTTATTCTATCTTGTTTATTATTTATGTATGTGTAAAGCACCTACATAGAAATTTAGAAACAGAAAGTGATGGCAAAGGGGACAACAAGATCCATCTAGTCTGCTCATGAGCCTAACTCCCTCCCTTAACTGCTGTTCAGTGTTATAATACCTTTGTGCCTATCCCAGGCCTTTTTGAATGTTCCAACTGATTTAGCCTCAACATCCCCTGGTGGAAGGGCATTTCAAGAGTCCACTACCCTCTTGGTAAAGAAGAACTTTCTTGTGTTGCTCTTGAACTTGCCCCCTTCCAACTTCATCTCTTGATCCCTCGTTCTTGTGTGATTCTTGACCTGAAACAGGTCCTGAAACTGGACCTTGTTTATTCCTTCAAGTACTTGAAGGTTTCGATCATGTCCCTCCTTTCTCTATGTTGTTCCTGGGAATACATGCTATGGTCATGCAGTCATTCTTCATATATATTGTTGTGAAGTCGAGTATCATTTTGTAGCTTTCTTTTGTACCGTCTCTAGTCTGTCTATGTCCTTTCTAAGGTGTGGTCTCGAGAACTGCACACTGTAGTCCAGGTGAGGCCTGAACAGTGATCTGTACAGTGGCATAATTACCTCCCTCTTTCTACTAGTAGTTCCTCTTCCTATGCAGTCCAATACACCATTTGCCTTTAATGCTGCATGTTCACACTATCTGGACGTTTTCAGGCCATCTGTTATAATTATACCCAAACCTCTTTCCTTCTTTGTGGCTTCCAGTTTTACTCTACCTGGAAAGTAATCCTCATAAGGATTGTTCTTCCCTAGGTGCATGATTTTACACTTTTGGTGTTGACATTTAGTTGCCAAGTTTTTGACCACCTTTCTAATCTTTGTAGGTCAGCCCTCATCCTTTCCACTCCACCAGAAGTGTTGCCCTATTACATATCTATCTGTCATCTGTGTCTATGTTGCTGATGAAAACATTGAAAGGATAGGGCTTAGTACCAATCCTTGAGGCACACCACTAGTTACTTCCCCTTGCCTAGAGTCACAATGAATTAGAGTGCTCTAACAAATCAATAAACTTAAACTTAAACTTTTAGGTCTCTGTCATATCACCTCTCACTCTCCTCTCATCTGGGGTGTACATGTAGAGATCCCTCAGTTTTCCTCATAGAGTTTCTCATGTAACCTCAGCACTATTTTAGTTGCCCTTCTCTAGACTGCCTCCACCCTATTTGTGTCCTTTCTGAGGTGCGGTTTCCAAATCTGGACATAGTACTGTAGGTGAGGTGTCACCAGTGAGTGATACAGTAGAAACATCACCTCCCTTCTCCTGAAAGCTATACCCCTCCTATCCACCCCAGCATCCCACTAGCCCTACTCACTGCTTTGTCACACTGCCCTGTCACCTCAAGGTCATCAGATATGATAGCATCAAGGTTACTTTCCTGATAAGTAACAGTCAGTATTTCCAGCCATATTCATCATCTTAGTTCTTATGCCTAGGTGCATGATCTTGCACTTTTGGTATTGAATCATAGCTGCCATGCTTTAGACCACTCCTCAAGTTTCCCTGGATCAATACTCATTCTCTCCACCCCTCTAAATGTCCACCCTATTGCAGATTTTGGTATAATCTGCAAAGGCATACTATTACCTTCCTTCCTGGTTCTCAGTAATGTTACTTATGAAGAAATTGAAGAGGACCATTCCCTGTACTGAGCCCATCAGCACCCTGCAGGACACTCCTGCATCATTTGAACAAGTGTTGTTTATCATCACCTCTGTCTCCTATCCATTAAACAGTTTCTAACAATTTACCACTTTGGATCTCACCCAAGTTGCTCAGTTTCTTTATCTGCCTCCTATGTTGCACAGTGTTAAAGGCCTTGCTAAAATTCAGATAGACCATGTCCACTACCTTCCTATTTCACTGGTCAATCAGTCAAAGAAATCCATCAGATTTATTTTGCATGACCTTCCCTCATTATTCCATGCTGCCTGTGGTCTTGCAGTCCATTGGATTTAAGATACTCAACCAGTCTATCCTCTTAGCAGGATGTCCACTAATTACCCCACCACTGATGCATGACTGACTGGCATAAGTTATTAGCCTCTTCCATGCTGCTGCTCTTATGTAGAGAGACCACATCATCTCTTCTCCAATCCTGTGGAACTATGCCTGTTTCCAGTGAGCTGTTGATCAAGGCTGTCAGCAGGGTAGTTAGCACTTCCTAAGTTCCTTTAGAACCCTTTGATGTATCCCATCTGAACTCATAGTTTTGTCCTTTGTCCACCTTCAGAGATGCAAGTCCTTCCAGACTGTTTCTTCTGAAAATGGACTTATGTCCACCTCTTCACTTGTTGCTGCTACTCCTGGTGCCCCTTCCCCCCGTGAAGAATGTGCTTAGCACCTGTTTAGGAAGTTTGATTTTTCTTGGTCCTCTTCTGTGCAGTCCCCCTCCACCCTTCTAGTCCTTACTATCCTTCTCCATTCTTTCCTCTTTTCACTTATGCATCTGAAGGAAGTCTTATCCCCATGTGATCCCAATGGTGATTCTTTCCTCTCTCTGTGCCTTTACTCCCTCACTGCCTTGCTGCATCCCTCTGCTTTACTAGATATACATTCATGTCATCCTCCCTCTGTGTTTCCTTATACCTCCTGAATGCCACACCTTTTAGCTACTGCCCTGCAAAGAAACATAGAAACATAGAAATTTTATAGCAGGTAAGTGCCTTTGGCCCATCAAGTCTGCCTTACTGTCTCCAATAGCTGTGCTCTTTTATGATCTGCCAGCACTAGGTTGTCCCCTTCCTCCAATTACTAGTATTCCTTTATGCCTATCTCAAGCATTCTTAAATCCATTTATTTTTCTGCCCCCACCACCTCCACTGGCAGGCTGTTCCACTTGTCCAACACACTCTCTGTGAAGAAGTACTTTCTCATGTTTTCCTGAATTTCCTTCCGCCAATTTGATGCTGTGGCCTCGTCCTTGGGCAACTTTTCCTCTGACAAACTGTATTCTCCTGTACCTTATTCCTCCCTTTGAGGTACTGTTAAATGTTGCAATCATATCCCCCTCTCCTCCTTTCATCCGGGAGTACATATTCAGATCCATGAGAATAGCTTTGTAGGGCTTGTGATGTAGTTCCTGCATCATTTGTGTTGCCCTCCTTTGAACAGCCTCCACCCTGTCAATGTCCTTCCACAGGTAAGGCCTCCAAAACTGGAAGCAGTATTCCAGGTATGGCCTTACCAAAGTCCTGTACAGTGGAATTATTACCTCTTTTTCTGCTGGTGATTCCTCTGCCTATGCATCCCAATATTCTGCTAGCCTTTCCAGCCACCTTGTCTTTAGCTTCCCAACCTCGAGGTCCTCAGAGATGACCACCCCAAATCTCTTTCCTGCTTGGACCTTGCAACCTTCTCCCCTGCCAGATGATGTGTAGCTCCTGAGATTAGTGCACCATATGAATTATCTTGCACTTTTGCATTGAACCTCAGTTGCCAATCTCTAGGCCAGTACTCCAGCTTCTTTAGATCCCCTTCATTCTATCTCCTCCCCCTTGCATATCCACCCTGTTGAAGCTAGTGCCATCAGTGAACAGGTAGATCTTCCCTTCAGACCCCTGCAATGTCACTTATGAAGACATTAAAGAGGACTGGCCCCAGCACTGATCTCTGCAGTACCTCACTGGACACCTTATCTTCTTCCTGAGTGAGTGCCATTTACCACTACCCTCTGGGTTCTATTTTCCTGCCAACTTTCCACCCACTTTATCACATTCTTTCTTACTCCCATTCTTTCCAGCTTCCTTATCAACCCATGATGTGGTAAGTGTCAAAGTCCTTACAAAAACCAGATAGGCCACTTCCACTGCCCCCCCATCTACCTCCTGGTTACCCAATCAAATAATTCAATGAGGTTAGTCTGACATGACCACCCTCTGGTAAAAGAAAGACTTAAGGATTTAAATATGTACTCCCTCGAAGACAGGAGGGATGGAGGGATATGATAGGGCATTCAGTACTTAAACAGGAGGACACAAGGTACAAGAGGAGCATTTCCAAAAGGAAAAGATGCTCAGGACAAGGGGTCACAATATGAAGCTGGAGGATGGCTCAGAGGAAACATGAGGAAGCTATTTTCACGGAGAGGGTGGCGGACACTTGAACAGCCTCCCAGAGGAAGTGGTGGGGGCTAAAATGGTCACAGGATTTAAGATGCATGGAATAGAAACAAGAGAATCTTAGAAGCAAGGGGTGTAAGCCAGAGTCTAAACAGGGTTTCCAGTGGCACTGTAGGTAGAATTTAGGGCAGACTAGGTGGGCCAAGTGGTCCTTATCTGCCAACAATGTCTATGTTTCTGTTTCTCTGCTTTTACTCACTTCCTTCATGCAGAGGTTAGTTGCTTTAGTTATACCATTCCTTATTTTTGCCCTCTGTTCCTCAACTGTTCCTAGCAATCACCCCTTCTAGACAGTGTCTGAGGCAGTCCACCATGTTTTAAAATGTGCCCTGCTAAAGTTCTGGACCCTCAGTCATTGTGATTAGCTTCTGTTCCTGTGTTAATGTTAAACCATGCTGTACTGTGATCACTGCTACCAAGGGACTTCTCACTGTGCTGTCTGCAATGCTGCCCCTGTTAGTAAGCACCAGGTCCAACACTGCCTCATCAGCAAGTGAGCTCTTGACAAGTTGCCTGAGAAAAGCCTACTGTAGGGAGTCAAGGATGGCCCTACTCCTTGTGGAAACTGCTGTTAGAAGGCTCTGCTCCACATCTGGCAGACTGATATTACTAACTAGCTGTACCTCCCTCTTACTTGCCATTCTGACAAAGGCTTCCACATGTGTTGTGTCCAACTCCTGTCCCTGTGCTGGATGCCTGTACACTACTCTGGTGTAGATAGCAGCCCCAGAGCCTGTCTCCAGGGTGACCCACTGCACCTCCAGCCCTTTCTTATCCTCCTGCTGCTCCTGTACCTCCATGGCCTTGATTCCCACCCTCACATATAAAACAGCTTCTCTTCCCTTCTTCCCTGCCCTGTCTCTCCTAAAAACTGAGTAGCTCGGTATGGCCATGTCCCAGTCGTTGTGCTCAGTGCACCATGACTCTGTAATGGCCACTAAATCCAACTCCAGTATCTGCCATGATGGCTTTCAGGCCTGAAATTTTGTTCCCAAGACTCCTTAAATTAGTGCACGTGGCTTTCTGACCTTTCTTCCCCACCTGCTGCCCTACTTCTCCCTCCCATTCTTGTCCATGCTTTTCCTTGAAGCTCCCCTAACTTTCTTCCTAGTTTAATTAGATACTTTATCTATCTGTCTTTTGTCTGTCTATTATCTGTCTAATTTCCAAATTTCTTGTCTTCTTCAATCTTCTACCCTCTTTGCCTGAGTTTTACCCTTTTCTTCTGTCTTGTCCCCATCCCTGCCTTTCTGTGCCCCTGTCCTGTGGGTTTTCTTTCCTGAGGCCCTCCTCCCTTTTCTGCTCCATCATCCTGTTGCAGGCAGTTTATGACTCCATTTATTTACTGCCTCCTCCCCAACCCCAGCTAGTCTAAATGATCATCTAAGTAGCATTTAAATTTCCCACCAAGGATTGAATTCCCTTCCCAGAAGGATGCAGGCTGTTTCTCTTATAGAGGTCAATACTCACCCATTCTGGACCCAGGTTCCGATGTAGCCAAAGCACTCCTGTATACACCATGCCTTCAACTAGTTGATAAATGCCTTTGTGCTGAGGTACCTTGCATCTCCTCAGCCATACACAGTTAACACCTCAGAAAAAGCCATTATACATGCTGCTTGCTTAAGGCCCATCCTAGCTCCCTGATGTTACCTTGAACTACCCCCTACCAAGTCCCTTGCTAGGTCAATTGTCCTCAGGTGGACAATGACATCTAGTTCCCTATTCTCTTCTGCTGCCCTAGCAATTCACTGGGTGTGCCTCCATCCCTCAAGCCAAGGAACCTCTCAGGCACTTCACCTCCATCTCCCATCCCCCAACTCCCAAACAACAGAGTACCCCACCAACAGCTGCTTCCTCTTTGACTGGAGGCCTTTCCTCCCTTCCTTCCTGGGGCCTCCACTTCTGAGGGACCCCTACTTCCTCACTTCCTACTGCGATGGGTGCCTCCTCATAGCTGCACCATCCCACTAGTACAGCGAAGGAATTCTGCAGTTGTATAGATTGAGAAGTCTGCACCCTTCCCACCACCCCATCCTGGAGCCCACCAAGGTCTATCCTTCTGCCTCTGCCTAGGCATCCTTCATGGGAGTGGCAACAGAGTTAGTGGCCCTGGATAGGGCAGAGGGTCCACTGTCTGGCCAGTTCAGCCCAGAGTCAGCAGACTCTGCCTTCAACACAGAGCAAGTAAATGTGGAGCACCTCAGTCTCCAGATGGTAGCCTGCAAGACTGGAGATCCACACCCATTGCACTGCACCAATCCCATGATCTTTCCTTCGTTTGCCTAGTATTAATTCAAATTTCTCTGTACCCTTCTGCCCTTTCCTACTCTATTGTTTTCCTACAGTTCCTTTTGTTTCCTATAACTAATTTGTTACCCAACCCTAGCCAACCCTAGATAGGGGTTTCTTATTTTCCCTTGTTTAACCATCCTTTTCTTTTTTCTTTTTTAACCAGGAGAGACATACTAAGCTGAAGCTTGTTTACACGTGCAACCTGGAAGCACAAGGAGGTTAAGTGACTTGCTCAGGGTCACAAAGTATGCAAGTGGGGGCTGTGGGATTCAAACCCAGGTCTCCAGGTTTGCAGCGCAGAGCCTTAAACCACTGTGCCATACTATCTCCCACCTGCACCCACCTTATCCTGGGTGTGTACTGCTTCTTTACCACTTGTATGGGTGTAGAACCTGTAGTTAATCCCTTAGCTATTGTAAACAGTATCCAGTAATGTTGTTACCTCCTTACCTTGGCCTGGTGTCCTCCTACAGAATGTCCTGAAGATGGCAGACAATATGTGGACATCCCTCAGATGCCTTCAAGGCAGATTCGCCACTCCTGCTCCTGACCCACATGCCCTGCAGATGCCTTCAAGGCAGCTGCTCCTCTCTACCTTGTCCCACTGGTGATGAGAGACATGAGCGTGATGAGATGCCTTCAAGACAGATACTCCACTACAGCTCTGTCCCACTCACATGATGGGACATGAGCATGAAGCCTACTTTTCATTCCTTTCCAGTGTGGTTTAAGGAAGTCCTATGCCACCTCCTTCCCCAATCCAGCTCACTGACACTATCCTCTTTGGGATGGATCCAGGGGCCTGGTCACCTTCATTATATTTTTGATTTGGCAAAGCTTTCAACACTGTTTCCCACCACATTCTTCTGGACAGCCTTAGCAAGCTGGCCTCTGCCTCCTCAGTTCAGTGGTTCAACTCTTACCTTAAGGGCAGCTTTCAAGCAGCCCATTTGGATATTCCTCCCCTTCCAATCTGCTCAGGTGTCCCCAAGGGTCGTCCTTGATTCAGTTCTCTTCTCCGTTCATCTAAATGACTTCCCTGCTGCCTGCTCCTGTGTCCTTTCACATGTATACAGATGAGGTACTCTTTTCCGTTGGCTCCTCTGCCCTTCACCTCATGACCCAGCTCATACTGGACTTTTTTTATCGCATCTATGTTTTCCTTCTTACAGCCACCCGAATGACCCCAGAGTTACATCCACACCAGCTAGCTATGCAGCTGTACCCATGAAAGGGACCCCCAGTGATCCTCAGCCAGGCCAGGAACTAATGTCGGCATGTGGTTGCACCAACAAGCCTGCTGGCCAAGAAGCTGTGGCTATCAGTTGCCATGGTCAATGTTGCCATTTTGTTCCCTGTAGCTCTTTCCCCTGAGTGCAGATGAGTAATGATGTTGGAGGACTGACATACAGACATCTGCTGCACTCTCCCTTGCTGCACCGACTCTAGCAGTGCCCGGTCATCACCGGGGCGCTGCGAGACAGTGGGAACCCATCCCTCCCAGGATAGAGAGCAGTCCTTCAGATGCTCAATCCTATCCCTCCTGCTGACCCCTGACAACCCAGGCTGGCATCTGAACCCGGGTTGCCAGCATGGTGAAGGTGGAGTTCAGTGCCTCAACCCTCAGCGCCACCAGGCAGGTGCTCATACTGGACTTTAACAAAATCCAGCACTGGTTCCATGTAAGCCACCTGTCCTCAATTCCCTAAAAACAGTCTCAATGACCTTTAGCACCAGGCAGATATTTAGAATCATCCTCTTTCCATACCCTTGATAGTGCAGTGATTCAGTATGTCTCCTCCTTCAAGTACTTCAGAGTTTGGTTGGACCATCACCTCAGTTTCTCTGTTTATATGGATGCAATCCACAAGAAGTTTCATCCCAGACTTGGTGTGCTTTATAGGATAGAGGAGCATCCCACTACCTGCAATAGAGAGATCCTCTCAAAGATGAAACTCTCCATTTTTGACTGAAGTGACATCATTTACAGTGATGCTCCTAAGTCCACCTGAGCCACATTGGACTCCTTTTTCATTTGTATTTTGCAACACATGATATTCTGTATGTGTAGTTGTACTTGTCTTGCATTTTTTGCTATGTGTATTTTTTTTCTTATGTCCCGGTCGGACCTGAAAAGCGGCCTTTGGTCCAGTTTCCTTACCCAGTTAACAAATGAAAAATAAAAATAAAATCAATAAATTTCCTCAACAGACCCTGCATACTTACCATTGTTCTTTGTAAGCCTCCCTTTCTTCCCTCCCTAGATGCCAGGCACCTTGTACACTGGGCCTCTTTCATCTCAACATTTTAGTTTGGCTGCCTCTCCTTTTACTTGCTTCTCTCCCTCCACCTCTTACTCCCTTTGTAACTCTGACTCTTGCTCTCTCCCAGTGGAATCCTCTCCTGGTCAAGCTGCCTTCTTTTTCACTTTCCTAAACTCTGGGCCTCTTCCACCTTTCATTTACTCTGCTCATACCTTTAATGCTCTGAAAGCTCTCTTCTGTGATCTCCAGTACACACTCTAGCAATTGCTTCTGACATTGGGTCAGGACTTTTCTGAAGCCCTCCACCCACACTGAGACTAGTACAGCCCATGTCCCCAGTTTCAGCCCGACCCCCACCTCTTCTTAGGATTGCATTGCTGCACATTGAATATTGTTCTCATTGTTGTTCTACTGTATTTAATGTATTGCATATTCTACTCAGAAGCACAGACTGTGATTTGGTCATTTTGTTGTTCCTATTTCCATCTTATTGCAATTTCTGAATGCTGTATTTTTTTAAATGTTACTATAATCCCCCGCCCCAGTGCATCTGGAAATGAGCTGATACCAGCTCATTAAAAGCACTAACGCCTCAAGAAGAACTTTAGGAAGTATAATATTTGGACACAAAGCAGTTTTAGTTTTCTCATTAATTTTGTATTTCTTATACTCATTATTTATTACTGAGGTCACATACATGAAAACAGGATTTCTGTTCGTTGAGGATTTATTAGTTCATATTGCTTCATCCCAATCTGATGCCATAATACTGTAGTAGTGACATCACAGTTATTCCCATGGCAACAGACTGTGATGTCACAACAGAGCATTATAATTTCAAGTAGAGAATAAACTACAGAGGCAGATGAATTCTAAGGGATACACATCTTTTTTGTTGGTATTTCTTCAGTAGTTCATAATGGAGAAGAAAATCTAGAGAAACTATAGAGGATATAGAAATAACAACTGAATTGCATCTAAATATTATGTTTTCAATATTTTCCCAAAGGCAATCAACTGCTCTTTAAATCTTTCCTGGTGAAACTTTATCAATTAATCATTGTGTCTGGCTCAGCTTCCCTTGGTGAACTTACTGTACTGTAATTCATTAAATTCCAGGTATTCTACTAAGCTCACTGGTGTGTAGTTCCTACCTCCACCCTGCTGCTGTTCTTATGTAGGAGGACAACATCCGCTCTTCTCTAGTCCTCTGGAACCACTTCTGATTCTAGAAAGCTGTTGAACAAGTTCATCAGTGGGGCCACCAGGATCTCACCTAGTTTTCTTAGCACCCTTGAGTGAAGCCTCTTAATGGTCCATCTAATATTTGGTGATTTGTGGTCACATATTTACACTATTGCAACTCTACCACCTCCTGTGTCTATGGTCCTGATGGTAATGATGAGGCGGAGGTGAAACAAATACAGTTCCACTACAGGAAACCAATTGTAATACTTAAAAGGCCTTACCTTACCCACAGAACTCATTGACTGGGAAAGGAAGTCTCCAGTTGCTGATACCTGGAGAATACGTTGAGCTTCTTGCCATGACTGGAGTGGTGCAGGGATAACACTGGAGGGACAAAGGTGGTTACCTAGCCGAACATAAAATCCAGCCAACACTGAAATGGGAAAATAAAATATGCAATTAATTAATTAATAATAGTTGGGTCAGCTCCATGGAGTTGGAGGAATGACAGGAAAATTACTGGTACACTTGTAGCAGTTAAGTTAGAGTGAAAATGGCAACTTGTCCCAATCAGATGGCAACCATAAGGTGTGACAAGATCCACACAGCTTCAGAGCCAAAAGCTCAGAAACTTGACGTGATGATTGACAAAAACCACTGCCCTTCTCCCCAGAAGCGGTAGCGAACCAGAATCCAGACATGGCTCTGTGTCAGCCCCCCAAAAGTTCCCAGGCTCTAAAGCCTCCACTTTTCCACCTGGAGGGTTTCCCATGGCGAAACACAGTTCCTCCTTACAGTTACAACAACCTCCTGCACTTTATTTGGGCCTAAGTTGAAACCTGCCTAGACACGGGCACAGCAGGTCCAACAATGAGAGATTCCATGCAGGCCATCAAATCCACCTGTGGCAGTGTGCCACACCTGGTACAGCTCCCAAGGCCCTGATGCTAACCTTGAAACCATGCCACAGCACTGCTACTACCGTGCCATCCCCACTGCAACCTCACTCCAAATGGAACAGGTCCACTAGCCCTACCCCAGTGTACCCAGCACCGTGAGCCTGAATTCTTCTTTCCTCTGGGATGTTGGCCCCAAGACACCCCAAGACCCCATTCCTCAGTCACTTGCCCTTGAACACCCTCAACAAACACCAGTACATGGAACCAATGCCACAGACTACGGACCACAACTACTGGGCTGGAGCTCAAACCCCTGGCCCACTTGCCAGTTCTTCCCACTGGCCTCCTCTTCTCTCCCAGTCCTCTTCCTTTTATAGCAGTGGGGAGCAGTAATGTCAGGGGTGAGCCTAAGCTGCCAAAACAAATGCCTATACCAATGGGGAGGGAGAAGCATAATAGTCCCACCTTAAAAAAGGTGCTTACACTCTCCTCACTTAAAATCCATTTCCCTCCGGGGAAAAGTGGCAACCAACCATCCCTGGGAAAACCCCTACCCAGATGGTATGCACATTCCCCACTGGGCAGGTCTCCCAAAGGCATGCCTGCAAATAAAGGAGACCTTACGACTCTGCCGCCCAGCATGGAACCAATTAGCTTTCTTTACCAAAACTCTAACACACTTTAACATAATTTACTAGGCTGTCAAATTATAAAACATAAAACATAAAACAGAACAATGATAATATGCCTATTGTTATCCCCATTGTCCTCCTCCCCAGGTCGCACCTGGAATAGAGCAGTACCCTGCTCAAAGTGTCTTCCTGGTAAAACTCTTAAACAAATAAATAAATTCTACCCACCTATCCACTACACCTTACACCCACTGACATATCCTCAAACATATCCACACACACACATTACAGCTACCAGCAGCCCACACCCTAACATACACTCCAGGAAAACTGCATATCATTGTTATTTTTTCCAAACCACACCCATCCAACTCTCTCCTAAAACAAGAGAGGCATTAGACTTTAACTGGAAAAGTTTCCTGCATTTAACTGTCACAGTGAGTTCAATCCCAACAGTCTCGGTTTCAGAAACTTGAAAACAGTCCTACAGCAACCATCATTGGGCACAAAGTCTTCTGAGAACTTTTTCCTTTTCAAAACTGAAAACATTTAACAAACTCACTTGGCATTACAATTTGCGGATGTTGCCTCTAAACAGCAGGCCCCCCCTCCACCGTGGGGATAATAAAAGGCAGGATCTGTCTTGATTGTTTCCTCAGCAAATGAGTCTACAGAAATTATGTAGCATATTATCCTGCAACCAGCCACATCCTGGATGAGAGGTAGTGCTTGAACAGCATTAAGCAAACTGAGAACAATAGCAACCAAACCTCCCTCTCCTCGAGAACCACAGTGCCCACACTTCTCCTCTGCTGCTCCCTTCCCGCTGACTTCCACAGCAAGGAGAGCAAAGATGCTGGAATGAGGGCCTGGGACTCCTGGGGGAACTTTCTCTGCCATGTCTCAATGTTATTCATGTTAACTGTTGCTATTGTTGTGTATTTTCAGTGTAGTCATAATGTGTATGTATAGTTAAATTGTAATATTTGTAACTTATAAAGTTATACCACTGAAAGTTGTGCAATGGGACCTCTTTGTAAATGAGCTCTGGCTCAATCCAGTCTATCCTTTGTTCATGATAACATGAATAAAACATTTTACTACTACTACATACATACACCTCCAGTAAATCGAGGGAAAATGGCGCTTGCCCTTCATGCTCCCTTAGACTGAGCTGCACCAACCAATTGGGAATCTCCTCTTACCCCACCTGCCACACCTCCACCAGTGCTTGGTGCTTCCACTGTAATGATGAAGGACCACAAGGCGCAAACCCAGGTCAAGATGGCGACCTCAGGCATGATATACTGCCAAATGCCCATAGCCCATAAGCTTGCAGCCCCAAGCACCACCATCCGGACACATTATAGCCACAATTAGAACCCGGATGAGTCCCCACATTTGAAACCCTACCTCACCTACTGTGTCTAAGAGTCCTGATGGTAACGGTGAGGAGGAGGCGCACAAATACAGTTCCACTCAGAAAACCATTTCTAATACTTAAAAGGCCTTACTTTACTGACATTACTCATTAACTAGGAAAGGAAGTTTCCAACTGCTGATACCTGGAGATACTTTGAGCTTCTTGCCATGACTGGAGTGATGCAGGGATAACACTAGAGGGGCAAAGGTGGTTAGCCAGCCGAACACAAAATCCAGCCAACACCAAAATGGGAAAATAAAAAATACATATTTAATTAATTAATAATAAATTATAGCTGGGTCAGCTCCATGGAGCTGAGAAATGACAGGAAAATTACTGGTACACTTGTCCGAAGTAAATGGTTTGATACCTTTTATTGGACCGACATAGATGTTACAACAAAAGAACAAAGTGCTCTAGTTTTTGCTTCTGGATCTGTTCTTACTAGGACCAATATGGCAACTACTCTATCTGGTACACTTGTGGCAGTTAAGTTAGAGTGAAAATGGCAACTTGTCCCAATCAGATGGCAGCCATAAGGTGGGACAGGCTCCACACTGCTTCAGAGCCGAAAAGTTCAGAACCTTAAGCGTGATGATTGCCGAAACCACTTCCCCTGGGGATGGTAACTGAACTAGAATCTAGAATAACCCTTTTGCTAGACGACTGGGTGTCAGCTGCTCCCGGCTGGGGCTCAAAACCTCAGCCCCACTTGCACCAGTCCTTCCTACTGGTCTCCTCTTCTACCCAATCCTCCTCCTTTTATAGTAGCAGTGGGGGATCCCACATCCAGGAATGGGTCCAAGCTGCTCAAAATGATTGCCTATATTGATGGGCAGAGAGGAGAATAGTAAGCCCCCTTAAACAAGCATTTGTCAATGCCATATGTTGTCTGCTGGCATTGGCATTGGTAGTCAGGAGTTAGAGATGCATAATAGGAATGGCAGTGAAGTATTGAACTGATGCCAACCTCACCCCATGCTGAAGAGTCACATTTTAAACATATGCATTTTGGGACCTCTACTGATGAACAGTGCCACCGTCATTTTCTCAAACTCTCCCAAAACTGATTTCTCACAGCGATTGCGCTATTCTACGCCAGACATGTGAAAACACATTTTGGCCAGGATATGTAAAATGACAGCTGTACTGTTCACAAAGGAGGTGTGGAAAAATGCCAATTTTGAAAATCTAGAGTGAAAATATAACAAATTCACAAAGTTAATCTTACGTGGAAACTGTGCAACCTACGCTTGTAAAACAGCCATTTTTGGATTTTTTCACTAAATTTGCAACATAGGTTTTTGAGAGCCCACCTCATGAACAGTGGCACTGTCGTTTCATTACTTGTCCCAAAAGCTGATTCGCGCAGTGACCGCAAAATCACCTTTGGGACTGAATAACACCATGACAGTAACTGAATTCATGAGGAGGGGTCCTAATAACCCCATGTTGAAAATTTGGTGCCAGAATTCCCAGAAGGAGATATGCACCAAAGTTGAAAAACCCTATTTATGCCATTATACAGCTTACCAGCATTTCTTCAGTTCATGGGTCGGCTATGAAGAGTGCAGACACATGTTCCCGGGTCCACTGAAGATCTTCACCGGGCTCCAGAAGTAAGTATAGGGTGGGGGGTGTGGGGAGGCAGGGTGTGCAGAGGGTGGGTGCGGTTGTGGGAGGGCCACCAGAGTCGACAAAGGACCGTTTTCTGCTTTGCAGGTGTAAAAAACAAATGAAAAACATTGTGGAATGGTTTTTCTTTTACAGAGCATTATTTGGCAAGCTGGGGTGGGATCCCAGCTTGCCACCTGAGTGTTTTTTTGGGGAGGAGGGTTCTGTAGCCGATGGGGGGATTGGGCATCCCGCCGGCACAACAAATGGAGGGGGGACATTATGTCGACGGGGAGTGGGTTCCCCATTGGCAAATTAAAGTAGGAAGGACAGCATGATGCTGAGGGGGATTGTGCACCCCTTGGCACACACTGTAAATGGGAGGGGTTGCATTATGCCAATGGGGTGGGCTCCCCTGTCAGCAAATTAAGTGGATCAGGGCACTCTCGGTGGCATGCTGCCATGTTTTGTTGTAAACTGGTCACAAGAAAAGGCTGCCGTTGCATGAGAAGCTTGGCTGTCATTGCAGTGGACCTTTCTTTGATCTGATGGCCAGTTTATGTGTTGCTGGTGTCAGTGCCTGCAGCTGCCTAATTGAGGAATGAGGGGCACCTACTGGTGCGTGCCCTGCATTGCCAAAGTGACCACACCTCCAAATGTGCTACTACTGCAATATGTTGGCTGCAGGCGTGAGCCAACATAAGGGAAGGGCTTGCACTATAATAAGTTAAGTGTTGCCTGGTAGTGTCCTTTGTTATCCCATGAAAATTAATTTTGTTCCTTAATGTGCCTTCCTCATTAACAACTATATAATAATAGCCTAGGTTTGAGTGTATGCGTATCCACAGTGGCTGCATTATTCAAACACAAACATGAACCACCTAGGCAAACCTAAACAATTATTATATAGCTCCCTTTACAAGCCTTAAAACCCATTTAAGGCCCCAAAATACTTTTTGGTAGAGGAATGCTTCTAACCCCCAGTCCTCAATTATTTTTGTTTTGGGGTGTGTGGAAGTCAAATGATAGGCTAGCTCAATTCCTTCTTTCCATAACCCACAGTGCATGTACTAATCCCATTGACAGACTGAGTAAGGAGAGAGGGAGAAAGGGTGGAGCTGATCACATCATTGATGATATCAGGCAAACTGACCAATCAGTCTTCCTGGCATTGTCAATGATCACAACAGCTCTGCTGCCTTCCTTCCTCCCTTCCTCCCTCCCTTTCAAGCACTTACTGAATCTGTTAATTAAACTGCTGCATGCCACAGCTGGGTGGATCTACTGAAGATGCCAAGCATTTGACCTCCATTGCTACCCCAAATCATGGATCAGGATCTAGTGGAACCTCTACTAAAAAAATAATAATTTAGGGGTCTGGTTAGGGAGGGAGGCTTTGTACAAACAGTGTGCCAAGAGCAGGCAATTCAAGAGCCACCTGCCATAATTTCTAACAATATTGCCCCTCAAATCATGACTCAGCTAAGAGGGATAGTGCCTAAAAAAGGTATTTGGGGGCCTTGATGTATCTGGCAACAGAGGGAGAGATCAGTATACAGACAGTGCTGGTCCTGACTGAGCTACTCTGGATTTAGTGACTGGCCTCATATCCAAAATCAGGGCATATGAGGGTGCTAACTTTGAAAGAAAAGTTATGTGAGGGCCTTGCTGGGGAACTAGAGGAGAGATATGAGGTGCCAGAATGCCTCTAAGGCAGTCACTATAGTGGGTAGTCCAGCAGAAGCAGTAACTACATAGGGCATTCTGCCTGGTGTACTAACTACAGAGGGCATTATGGTGTAGCATTAGGTAGGGAGGTACTCAGTTTTGAGACTCCATTCCAAATTCTGGGTGCATTCCATTTCTGGGTACATTCCAGTTTTGAACTGAAATACGCTTATAGAAACATAGAAGTATAGAATTTGTTGGCAGAAAAAGACTGCTTGGCCAACCCAGTCTGCCCAGATGGTTCCTGTCTAGTCTGTCTTCACAGACCCTAAGTGGTCTCTGGTGACCCCCCACTTTACTAAAATTCCCTATGTCTATCTCAAGCATGGTTGAAGCCCCTACTGTTTTTCAATTAATCAATCAATCAAAATCTTTATTTTGCCAGGCTGAACATCATTGAGACAAGCTCATTTATGAGATGGACCGGGCAAAACAACTGCCAACAGGGTAAAGGCATCAAAGGTTGAGTGAACGTATATAACAACTACATAGTAATAATAACATAATAACATATAACCATAGCATGTGACAAGATAATCCACAATTTCCACTGGCAATCTGTTCCAGGCATCTACAACTCTTTCAGTGAAATAGTACTTCCTCACATTTCTCTTAACCCATCCAGCTTCATAGCATACCCTCTAGTCATGGTGATCTTTCTCATTTGAAAGAGACTACCCTCCCGCACCTTACCCCAGGGAGGTAGTTGTAGGTCTCTATCATTCCCTCTCAGTCTCCTCACTTCTAGGTTGTACATGTTGAGATCCCTCAGTCTCTCCTTGTAGGCTTTTGAGGCAACACCTGCTTCATTTTAGTTCCTCTCCTCTGGGCTGTCTCCAACCAATGTCAGGTCTGAGGTGTGGCTTCCAGAACTGGGCACAATACTCAAGTGGGGTCTCACCAGCAGGTGATATAGTGGCAACACTACCTCCCTCTTCCTGTTGGAAATATCTCTATCTATGCATCCCAACATCCCACTGGCCCTACCCACTGCTTTGCCACACTGCCCTGACAATTTGAGGCCATCAGATATGACAACCTCAAGGTCTCTTTCCTGTTTGGTGACTGTCAACAGCTCCCCATGTCCTATACTCTGCTCCTGTGTTCCTATGCCCAAAGTGCATGACTTTGCACTTTTGTCATTTAATCCTAACTGTCATGCTCTTGGGCACTCCTTGAGTTTCCCAAGATCACTATGCATGGTCTCCACCCTTTCCTGAGTCTCCACCCTATTACAGATTTTGGTGTAATCTGCAAAATGCATACCTTTCCTTCCAGTTCTTCTGCAGTGTCACTTATGAAGACATTGAAGAGGACTGGTCCCATGTAATGAGGCCTACAGCACCCACTGGTCACTGTCCCATAATTAGAGTGAATGCCATTACCCACCACTCTTACTTCCTGTGTGTTAGCCAGTTTCTAACCCAATTCACCACTTTGGAACCCACCTTTAGGCTGCTCAATTTCTCAGTCTCTTATGCTGCACAATGTCCAAGGACATCCTGCTAGAGTACAGACAGACCATTCTCTGCTCTCTTCTGATCTATGTCCTTGTAACCCAGTCAAAACAAAAGCAATCAGATTCTTCTGGCATGACCATCCCCATAAATCCATGCTGACTGTGGTCTTTCAGCATACTGGATTCAACTCTCATTTAAATCTGGAAAAGCATCTCCAAACTACTGTACATGCACACACTAATACCCTTTCTGTGATCTCTGTGTACTTACTGCTGATGCTGGAATGTCCCATTAGTGTGTGGCCTGGAGGTATTCTCCCAAATATCCATTCAGAATTCCTTTGTAAATTGCTCAGATGCATTCCAGCTGTGGGTTTGCAGACTTTCCACTTCTAGATGTGTTCTGGTTTTCATCACAATGTTTTGCACACCTAGTGTTCCATAAGGTCAGAGAGCACTGCCTGCTGCATGATAGTTCATTTTAGTCACAACAGAAGTGATATTTAAACAATTGATGGACAAGCGCAGCTGAGAATACAGATGAAGACCTGGTCTAAGCTATATTAAAGGAAGCTCCTTTCATTATTTCAAACGTGAAAAAAGTACTAAAGCAGATTCAAATTGTGGAAAGAAGGGTATCATACAAGTCAGGAGATAAGTGGCAATCTAAAATAGCATAAAAGTATAGGTCAACATTTTCACTGGATTGATGCACTGCTGCTTTAAAGCTATTGTTTTTCTCTGTATGGGAAGGATGGGAAAGGAGGATGGTGTTATACTGAGTTTACCTGGTGGTTATAACTGTGACTCCCCAGCCCAAATTGTGGTTTGCAGCTCAGTGGGCAGAGAGAAGGACTATTAAATGATGTTATATTGGAGCTTTCGGAGGGTTGGACAAGGAGCAAGGGTTGGGATTGGAAGTCTTGGGCTGCTGACTGAAGTCATTGTGGGAGACAAAGGAGATGATCTGGCTGCCACCTACAGGCATTTCCTGGAGGTAATGAGTTAAATGCCAGTGTTTGCTTTTTAGTTAATCTGTGTACAGTACATGAGAGGTGGTGAGGCCATTCAGGTCGTTTTGTTTCTATGGAAAGCCAAATTTTATTTTTGTATTTGTTTCATGCTTCAGAGATAACCTTTGAGCATGATGCTCTTTTCAAAGGTTCCACATCAAAGTTTAGAAACATAATCAATTAAACAGGAACAGTGAACATAATAGGGGCATGACTAATACAACAGGTAAATTGACAGATAATTATATACAATTGGAAAAGTAAAGAGTTACAGTAAGGCGACACATGAGGCAGCTAGGGTTGTAATACAATAATCCATGTGAAGGAAGCATTGAGACACCAGGGACATTTGCAATGTCTAGGAAGAGACAGCGCTACAGCTGAAGCCTTATGGCCATCAATACGACTCACAATGTCTGTATGAAAAACTGGCGTAGTAGCAAAGCCACCTGATGAGGCATTGTCAAGAGTTCAGGATAAGGGCAGTATGGAATGGTATTAGATGAGTAGGAAGAAGAAAAGGAATGGAAAACAGGAGAAGGATAGAAGGAAGAGGAGGATGGTGAAGGGGGTTAGGGTGGGAAGAAGAAACACAGTAGACCCTGAAGGACCAGGAGAAAATAAGTGTGAGGACAAGGCTAGGGCAGTGGAAGGGGGAACAGAACCATTCACCATACCTTACTTTTAGGAGAGGTCAGTACAGACTTCCTGCAAGAATAGGTGCCAGCGGTAATGAGATGCTGCTTCAATTCCAGTGTAAGGCTGGGAGACTGGCGTGTTAGTTAGTGTGAGGGGATCTCATTTACAGTCCCAACCAAAGACATGGCCAAATATTTCCTGAAATTTCTGTGATATTTCTAGAAAAATCTCCTACTTTCTCCATTTACATAGTGGGGCAGCAGAGAGAAACTCTTTAGGAATTTCAAGAAATATCTGGAAATATTTGGCCATGTCTGTGGCTACTACTGTAGCTAAAGGGTGCCCTATGAAAGCCAAATGAACCATGAATGTTTTATGGGTAACAGCTAGTATGAACTAAAAAGCCCCATCAACTTATTGCAGTATTCCATGTACCAGTCATTTGTTTTGATTGTGCCTTAGCGGTAAAGGTGGGGAAGGCAGGAAGTAAAACCATTTATGAAACTTGTTCTGTGGGAAAGCACACCTCTTTAAAATGGTCTTGAGCAGGGTTTTTCTTGTTGGACAGACTTGCTATTATATTTTGCCCAGGATGCAGGTTGGAGCAGAACATGGTGTTGGAGGCATGCTACACTCCCGGCAGGTACTGTACTAGCCACAGTACTCAAATGGAGAGTTAATCATAATATTTTAATACTGTTTTTGCTAGTTACTAAACAAATGTCTTAATCTTTCCATCCATGTTGTGTTGCTCACACAAGGAGAATAAATATCTGAGTACAGAGTGCAGTATGTATTGCTCAGTCATAGCTGTTGTAACTGCTGGGGTGTTCATGCTGACGAGGGGCCTACACATCTAATAATAAGGCAGAGTTAAAATCCTTGAGGGTCACTGTATCAGAGGGTAGGAGTGATACACTATCACAAATCCTCTGAGGAGCTGGGGGAGAAGGAGGCATGAAAAAAGAGTGGGAGGTGTTGCATAGAACAGTACCAAATTCTTTTAATTTATCAATTAAACTTTCGACCCACATTTTCCACCCAAACTGCTCTTGCTGGGATTAATCAGTCTATACTTCTTTCTCAACTTTCTTATGTTTTTCCAGTTGTTGTCAGTTGGTTTCCTCTTATTTACAGGGAAATGTCAATCTGTTTTTATGAGATGGATGTCTTTCTTTTCCTCTTCCTGTCACCCCTTGGTGTTCTGCAAGGTTCTGTTCTTGGTCCTATTTTGTTTAGTTTATTTGTTAATCCTCTACTCTCTGTTATTCATAATTGTTCATTGCATCTTTATGTGGATGAATCTGTCCTCTTTTGACTCATAAATCTGTTCCTTCTTTGTCCAAAACACTACAGCTTGATTTTGATAACTTGGTAAACTGGTTTTCAAATAATTTGCTGATTATGATGCCAAAAATCCCCACAAATTATTCTATTCAGCTCACAGCACTCTTTAGCTAACCCTGACTGCCTTATCATTATTATTTTATATAATTCTTGTTTGGAAAGTGATACTGAATTCCAGTACCTGAGGCTTTATTTTGATTCCTCCTCCCTCTCTTTCAAAAACACACTGAAAAAACATGCTTAACCATACGTTTCCGAGGTAACTGCACTCCATACAAGAACCATGCTGTCACACTGTAAAAGTAATTGACACTGACAAAGCTTTTACAGGTTGAGTGCTGGGACATTGGGCTTCTAACTGATGACTGACACCTAGCTCTGCACTTTAGTTTCATATCTGAATTCAGATACCGCAATTAAAATCATGTTAACAACAAAAAGCAAACACCCAGAATAATTGGGCCCTTAAAAGTTAATGAAGAGGAAGTAACCACACCAAAGGACATGGACAATGAATTCAACAAATACTTTGGTTCTGTGTTTAATTTAAAAACTAATACTAACAGACCCACACCCAGAATTGATTCAGCAGAGCCATTGATATTTTCCAAGCAAGACATATTGGCTAAACTGAATAACCTTAACAGTAATAAATCCCCAGGACCTGATAGGTTTTGTCTGAGATTATTGAAAGAAATAAAGGACTGGTTAGTTGAACCCCTTTTAAGATTTTTGATATGTCCTTATGTCACCACATCATACCAAATGACTGGCAAACAGCTATAGTGACACCCATTTATAAAAGGAAGCCACACAGAGACTTCCAACTATAGACCTATCAGCCTGACCAGTGTTCTAGGCAAAATATTCAAAGCATTGCCTGAAGATAAATTAGAAAAGGACCTAGAAACAAAAGGACTAATGGATAAAGATCAGCGTGGTTTCAAAAAAAAAAATAGATCATGTCTAACTGGAAATCTAGTTTTCACTGAATACATCAGTAAATCATTAGAAAACAATAATCCAGTAGATGTAATTTGCTTGGATTTTTGTAAAGCTTTTGACAAAGTGCCCCATGACATTCTAATTGATAAAATGAAAAACTAGAAATTAATACTATAATCATAAACTGGGTAGACGAATGGTTGCATAACCACACTCAGAGTGTATGTATCAAAGGACACTTATCTGAGTCATGCCAGTGACTAGTGGTGTCCCCAGGGGTCAGTACTGGGACCAATATTGTTTTCAATTTATATTTCAGTTTTGACAGAAAACCTTCAAAGTTTGGTAGTTAAATTTGCTGATGATACCAAACTAGCAGCCTCAGTTAAAACTGAAGAGGAAAGACATCGCTGACCAAGGATCTTAAAAACTGGAAAACTGGGCAGAAAACAATAAAATGATTTTAATACTAGTAAATGTGTCATCATGCATCTTGGCACAACAAACCATCAATATCAGGTAACTTTAAACAGTCAAATACTTTCATCAGTTGACACTTATAGTGATTTAGGTAGACAAATTTCACAAGATTTATCCTCCCATAATCATTGTAATTATGTTATTAAGAAAGCAAACAGAGTCTTGGGATGCATAAAGAGTTTTAGCACAAAGAGATAAGGAGTGTACGTTGCCTTTGTATAGGGCTTATGTGAGACCTTTGTTGGATTATTGTTCCCCATGGAGCCCATACCTAAGGAGGATGTAGTTAGAATGGAGGGTGTTCAGAGAAGAGCTACTAAGATGGTCAAAACAGGTACAATAAAGAGTACAATGAAAGACTAGATGATTTACACCTATACTCCTTGAAACAAAGGAGAATAAGAGAGATCTCCTCTTAATGCATAAATTGGCAAATGATTCAGAATTAATGTCACAGTTAGGAATGGTCTTTAGTCAAAGGGATTGTGACCTTGAAATCACAAGTATCAATTAACTCTTACACACCCTAGAAACAATAAAAGGCGCTCTTTCTTTACACAGCGAATAATTCCATTATGGAATACCCTACCCAAATCAGCCATAGCTTGTACGATCCGCAAATTTCAAATATAATTTGGACCAATACTTACTGACCAAGGGACGATGAACCAGCCTGGCTGGAGATGCATAATTATGGGCCTAGGTCTTCTATACACCTAATCCTTTAGTATGAAGCTTAGTATAACAGAAAATACTTTTGCCAAGTAAGAGCATTGTTACTGCCTACATAATGCAGTTAATCTCAGACATTTCTTACTAGTTTGGGGGTTAGCAAGCTCTCTAACTGCACCAACCAAGTATCCACTGAAGTGTGACTGCATCCTTTGTTGTTTTGCATTGCTTAAAGGACCCTGTCGACCAAGTTACTTACTATTTTGAACATATTCTGAAATATGCCTGCACCCCTACAGCACTCAGTAATGCAATGTAGAATCCACTACAGTAATGTATGCCTTGACTCTATTGCTATGTTTATCTATTTTATTCCCTGACTAACAGGGAAGGGATCACAGATCTCCAGGTAGAAGGTCACCTGGGGGCCAGTGACCATCACATGGTAAGGGCCAATTTGGCTACTACATCTAAATCATCCCATTCCAAGGCAAAAATATGGGACTTCAGAGGAGCTGACTTTGATAAGATAGCCAACAGAGTTAAGCTAGCCCTGGCAAAAAGAAACACAGGTGAGGGGTACAGGCAAAGTGGGCAAGCATTAAGGATGCAATACTTGAAGCAACATCCCATTGTGTTAGACAGAAAAGGAAGTGCAAAGAAGAAGGAAACCACTTTGGTTCTCAAATACAGTAGCAGAAAAGGTCAGAGCCAAAGGCTGGCCTTCAGGAAATATAAGGGAACATAGCGGGATGAAGATAGGAGGCATACCAAACTGCCCTAAGGAAGCAGGGAAGGCAGTAAGGCAGGCAAAGTCCCAAACTGAGGAAACACTAGCACGAACAGTAAAGAAGGTGACAAGACTTTCTATAGATACATTAGTGAAAGGAGAAAGTCCAGAGGGGTATTGCTAAGCTTAATGGAGAAAAGGGAGCATGTGAGGAGGAGGACCCTGTAAAGCATATATCCTAAATAGATACTTTGCTCAGTATTTACTGAAGAGAAGGTAGGACAGGGCCCACAGCTCAGCACCATGGACACAGGGGAGGGAAGTGAGCACTACTCCCTTCACAAAAGAAAGGGTCCTACAAGAGCTAGCTAAGCTCAGAGTGGATAAGGCAATGGGACCTGATGGCATACATCCCAGGGTACTTAAGGAGCTAAGGGTGGAACTAGCAGAGCCATTAGCAGAAATGTTTAGTGAGTCTCTGAGCACAGGAGAGGTCCCAGAAGACTGGAGAAGGGCTCATGTGATCCCTCTCACAAGAGTGGTAGGGAGGAGGCGAGGGAACTACAGACCAGTCAGTCTTACCTCAGTAGTGGGCAAGATTATGGAGGCACTCCTTAAGGAAAGGATAGTGCAACACCTGGAATCCATAGGGGCACAGGATCCAAGACAGCATGGGTTTACAAAAGGAAGGTCCTGTCAAACTAATCTCAAGATTTCTTTGACTGGGTAACCAGAGTGGTGGACCAAGGGGGCAGTTGATGTCACCTACCTTGACTTCAGCAAAGCTTTTGACACTGTTCCAACATAGAAGATTGATAAATAAGCTGGGTGGCCTGGGTGGCCTAGAAGTTGGTCAACTGGGTGGCAAACTGGTTGACGGGCAGAAAACAGAGAGTGGTGGTAAATGGTATACAGTCAGAAGAGATGCAAGTCGTAAGTGGGGTACCTCAGGGATCAGTCCTGGGCCAGTCCTCTTCAATATCTTCATTAGTGACCTTGCAGATGGACTAGAGGGTAAGGCTTGTCTGTTTGCAGATGACACCAAGATCTGCAACAGAGTAGATGATCCAGATGGGGTGGGCAGAATGAGAAGAGATCTGGATAAACTAGCAAAATGGTCAGAAGAGTGGCAACTGGGATTTAATGTAAAGAAGTGCAAGATCATGCACATAGGGAACAGAAACCCTGAAGCTACCTATAGGCTGGGAGGAGTTGCTGGCAGTCACAAGGGAAGAAAGAGACTTGGGCATCATCATCACTGATGACCTGAAATCATCCAAGCAGACCTCTAAAGCAGTAGGTAAGGCTAGGGGGTGTTAGGGTGTATTAGTAGGGTATCACAAGTCGAAGAAGGAGGTAATAATCCCTTTACAAGACACTGTTAGCCCCATCTGAGTACTGCACGTCGATTGGAGGCCACACTTCACAAGGACATTAACCAAACTGAGGCAGTCCAGAGAAGGGAAGACCAAAATAGTGCAGGGACTGCATCAGAAGACATATGAGGACAGATTAACGAGCTCAATATGTATACCCTTGAGCAAAGGAGGGAGAGGCGATATGATCGAGACATTCAGACACCTTAAGGGCATTAACAAGGTGAAAGAGTCTAACATGTTTAAATATAAGAAAAATAGCAGGACAAGAGGACACAGCATGAGATTAGAGGGAGGCATTAAGGGGAATGTGAGGAAATTCTTTTCACAGAAAGGGTGGTGGATGCATGGAACGCCTACCTCAGGAAGTGGTGGATATGAATACAGTGCAGGGCTTCAAACAGGCATGGGATAGGTATAAGGAGTAATTCAGACAAGTATGAATAGATAGGCCACTGACAGAGCAAAGGCTGATGTCACATTTATAATGTAGAAAAGAAATGGGCAGACTGAATGGGTCTTGCAGTCTTTATCTGCTGTCAACTTCTATGTTTCTATGTTCTAATGAAATCCTGTCGTTCCAGCTCATATTTGCAGTCCCTATGCCCAACTGCACTTACGGGTGCTGAAGATCTGGTAGGCTCATCCATGGACAAGTTCACTCTGTAGTATCCCACTTTAGCTCAACACTGCTTGTGACAGCAGAATGCAAGCTGAACTCAGCAAATATTTCATTTTTAAATGAGCACCCTACTGTACATTGTGTAAATCCTGTTCTGAAACTTAAACCAAGACACCGGACATGTGCATCAACCTGCACATGCCCAGTATCATGGCTTGAGTTTCAGAATAGTATTACATAACTAAAGTACCTTTAAAAAAAAAACTACTGCCCAGTTTACTTTCGCATTATGCTATCATAAGCATATCAGTAGGTCTTATGTACTGTAATGTATTTAATGTATTTCTTTTGACTCTGTTTACCTATGTTTATGTGATCTGTATTGTACTGCTGTCAAGGCCCACTTTGTAAATGAGTTCTTCTCAACGGTGTTCCACCTAGTTAAATAAAGATTACTGATTGACTGATTGATTGACAAGCAGTGTTTGCAGAACTCACATACTACAGAATGAATTTGTCCATGGATGAGCCTACGAATTTCGACACCCGAAGCGTTGCTTGGGCATGACGGATGCAAATACAGGTGGCCTAACAGGGTTAAAGATTTGTAATAAAATAGATAAAAATAGCAACAGAAATGAGGTATACATTACTGAAGTGGATTCTGCATTGCATTACTGACTGCTGCAGGGGTACAGGCACATTTCAGAATATATTCAACATAATAAGTAACAGGCGGATAGTGTGTCTTAAATATAGATGACAAAAATACTGTAGTTCTCCCCATATTAGGTTATGAGGACACAATTTACAATCATGACTCAGAGTCTGCCTGAGCTCCCTTAAATGGAGTTACTACCTACTGCTGTGGTTCATTTTAAAACAAAATGGGATGCACATCACTCTTCAGTACTTCAGTGATTAAACTGGTTACCTCCCTCCTCTTGGAGAATTGCAGTGACAATGAATAAGTCGTATAACTTCCCTGGGCACAAAAGACACACCTGGAAACAAGGTTTGGTTTAGTAGTCTTTCCTGGCCAAAAAGAATTGTAACATACACATACATACAGGTACATACATAAATCAATAAACAGATAGATAGATGGGTAGATAGATAGATAGATAGATAGATAGATAGATAGATAGATAGATAGATAGATAGATAGACAGACAGACAGACAGACAGACAGACAGATAAGTAAATAAATAAATACTTTGGTCTATAAGGCTTTATATAATCAAACTGCCTCATTCCTATCTGACCGATTGGTGGTACCTCCTCATAGGTATGCCTTGTGAGATGCTCAGCTTTGCAGTAATAGTACCAGTTAATGAAATACTCATCTGCTTATGGCAGAGCAAAATTTTCTTTTCCATGTACTACAGCTTAGAAGTTGCACCGGCATGTTATCTTTTAAAAATACTGTAACGGTTGTCATGTTAAATTCTCAGCTCTGTTGTAATATTTTTGCTACTTGATTGATGTTTTGAATCTTTGTGCTGTGCTGCATTTTATTGTATACTGTATTATATGACCTGGGATGTTCTGTAAATGAGATGTGTATCTTGTAGAACTCATCCTGTAAACTTTTAAAAAGAAATACCAACTCTTGGGATAAAGACACATTTTATTCTGCAACTTTAAATAGCGCAGCTGCAAATAAATCCTTGAATTTTGTGTTAAAATTTGTGAACTAGTCTCTCCTGAAGCCCAGTTACATCAGAGGGCTAAATGTGAGCACAGCAATCTGGAGCTGCATGCTATATGTGTGTGGGAGGAGGGACTCTGTTGGAAGAAAAATTACAGTGCAACCATTCCCTTGAGATGGGGCCCAGAGCTTGAATGGCAAGCAAATGATTTGGGTGAGCTGATCATTACCAACAAGTTGTCTAGGTGCAGCTATATATGTTTCTTTCATGGATTGCAGATTTCTTTGGAGCACCAAGGGCCACCTAGTGACAAGGGTCGGGTCCACATAAGTCATAGGCAAGGACTGCTACTATCACATCTCCATCTCCCCACAATTTCAATTAAAGTATTACTAATTCCTTGGTTGGGGTTCCCAAGGACTGATACCTGACATAATCGGGTGGGGGTTTGAAGGCAGTTGTTATAGAGGCATAGGTCAGGATGTACTGTAAAAAGGCAAGATTTCCAAGACAGTCCACGTAATACAGCTTCCATGATGCATTGAAATGTTGCTGGACTATTTCAAGTCCCATAGGCAGACGCTTGAACTGTGGCAATGCTAGGTTGTGTATGGGCGTGAAGCTGGATCAATAGTAACTTGATAGAATCCACCGAAGGTCTAGAGTGATGAAGTAAGCAGGATCACCGCATCAAGGCTCTCTAAGGTGTCCTCTGTGGTAGGTAAAGTGTGTCCTGCACTGCAGACATTGACCTTTCTGTACTCCACCATAAACCGATACCCTTTGTCTTTCTTTACCACCAGCAAGCAAGGTGCACCCCAGGGACTTGTAGATTCCTCAATAATATTCTGTTCAAGCATGTTCTTGATCAAGTCCTCCAGGACTTGTTTTTGTTTGTGTCCCACTTTGTAGGCTCGCCAACGAATTGGCTTTTTGTTGGCCTGCACCTCAGTGGTGTGTTGCAGGATATTGCAGCATCTGAGTTTGTTATCAGGGCCAACAAAGACATCTGGGTAGTTCTCCAGGAATCCCAGAAGTTGCTGTTCCTCTGTTGGACATGCTGGAAGTTTTGAGGCAGAGAGCCACTGTCTGAGGTATCCTTTTGAAGCTGGAATGGTTGCGATGGTATTGACAGGACAAATGTTAGTGGAACCAGGCTGAGGCTCATGCAGAAGCTGGAGCTGGTCCCTGAAGACAGACAAACAAACTTTCCAATATTGGTACCCTTTGAGATGACCACTGGCTCATCTGTGAAGTTGCAGCATTTTGGAATACTGAGTCGCCATGCACAGCAGACAAGGTGTATTCTGGAAGGAGACCTGAGGAGTGCAGAGCTGAGGATCCTGTGACAATGCCAACAACACCTTGTGGGAGTGGTTCACCTCAAATCCTGGCAATCAAAACCATCTCTGATTTAGGAGGTACAGTGACTGAGTCTATAGCTGTGAGCTGCCTCCGGGGATCTAGTGAGTTTGTTTGAGGCAAAATTTAGGATGGCTTTGTGCGCTTTGAGAAAGTCCAGGCCAAGAAGGAGGCAGTATAGTGCAGTGGTCTAAGGCTCTGAGCTGCAAATCTGGTGACATCCAGCAGACCAGACCTGGGTTTGAATCCCACAGCTTCCACTTGCATACTGTGTGACCCTGAGCAAGTCACTTAACCTCCTTGTGCTCCCAGGTCACTCCTGTAAAAAGCTTTCAGCTTAGTGTGCTATACCTGGTTAAACAAAAAAAAAAAAAAGAATCACATCTGGTTGTAGTTCAGTCACTAGGCAAAATTTAACAGTAGCTTGCTGAGCTGAAGTGGAGCTTAAGATGGACCATGCCTGTGATAGGTACTGTAGCCATGCTTGTTGTGATAATGTACTTTAGGTCAACTGGAGCAACAGTAGGCATATAATGAATAGCTGGATTGTCTAGTTTACTGCTGTGGATAACTGAGATTTCTGCTCCAGAGTCGACCAAGGCATACGTGGGCCAATTCCCAGTGGTGACAGGGCGTGGTTTGCAAGAAGAGGTGACTTGATGACAGGAACCTTTGCTCCTTTAAGCGAGATTGTGCCTGGCTTAGCAGCTGAAGGTGCAGTTTGTTTGAGTTACAGTTGGTGGGGCAGTCTGTTGCTTTATTTTCCTGCCCAACAAAAGCCCCTAGTTTGTTGGGCTGTGCTCATGTCCCTAATCCTGGGAGTAGTCGCGATTCTCAGGTTGATTGCACTGCAGTGGGTGCCTTTGGCTTTCTTGATTTCTATGAAAGTTTTTCAGTTTGCGTGAGACAGCAGCAGTGTGATCCCTGAATCCATACCACTGACAGATCACTGGTTCCCATGAAGGTGGAGGTGGCTCAGGTGGCTGTGGAGGTGGCTGCATAATGTTAACAGGAGTTGTAGGGGAAGCCGCAGTACTGGAATGTAAGCTGTTGACAGTTGAGATAAGCTTGTCAATCATTACTTGTTGCTGTTGGCACAAGTTGCAAGGGCAGCCAATTGTGAGGACTGTGGCCCTGAAACACTGGCAGGCTGGAACATTGAGAAAGACTCCTGGGCTAGCCATGCAGCTTGGATTGTGCCCATCCAGGTGGTCGCTTTCTGCTGGGTAACATAGGTATGAAATTGATGACAGTCCCGGACAAAGGCTGTGATTTGCTCCTTCTCTTATTTTTGCAGATGTTTACACCATGATTCAATGTCCACTATAAATGTTTCCAATGATTCGGAGGGTTGCATAGTGTGCTTCCACAGTTGCTGTTCCAACAACCAGGGTGGTGTGCTTGTAGGAAATGGTCCTTGAAGGCAGTATGCAGGGTGGCTGTGTCCTTCTCATCTGGTCTGAAGTGCATTGAACCACGAGATGGCAATCCCTTTCAGGAGTAAGTGCATGGCATTAGAAATTTGAATGGGATCTCTCCAACCATTGAAGGAGATCCAGACCTGAAATTCTCAAGCCAGTCAACAGAATCTTCATGGGGTAGTGCTGAGAAAGGTACTGCCTGTAAGCTGGTATGGACTGTTGACTGTGAGAAAATAGCTTTAACATAGGTGAGATCATCCTGAATGACCTGCATAGTGGGCGTCCCTTGAGTTGAGAGGGAAGACTGAATATCATGCAGGACAGTTTCAATTTTGAGACACCATGCTCTTGAGGCAGGTGAAGATGGAGCCCCGGAGCTTGTAGTGCTTGAAACAGCATCATCCTCGGACCTCACGGTCAGAGAGGAGCTGCGTGACAGTGAGCGGAGGTTGTAGGAATGAGAAGAAGTGGTTGTCATGTAGAGAATGAGATGTTTTAGAAGAAATAAACTGCAGAGAGAAAATGTTTTGGTAGACGAAAGTACAGTTGTTTACCAGCACTTGTCATCAAATGATGTCTTAAACAATTTTCACTCTATTTTGGTGTTATCTGTTATTTAAATAAAGTTTTAGTACAAGATCAATTATTTATGTACTGTCCCTTTATTTGCATAGGTTTGCCATAACTTGCATGAAATACCATTAATTGCTTTGACTGTAGCCAGACAGCGCCACCACGAGGGTTAAGGTCACTGCTTTTGTTGTCATTTGGAAGCAGACAAGATGGATGCTCCTTTCCACGAGCCTGCTGTACAGCAGGGAAAATGGTGGCTGCCAGGCTGCAGGCTGAATTTCACCAGTGAAAATTTGGCGGCTTTGCTTTCTGTGGTGAGTGGAAAGATCTGGGGAAAATTCTGTATTTACTGATTGCTCTCCATTTGTCTTTTATTTTTCCCTTTTGTTTTACTCCCAGGCTCTCCTTCTTTGTATTTCAGGTACTGCCCACTGGTTAAATTTGATTTAGTTATATGCCCTCCATGTGAAATATCAGCTGTGTAAATTGCTGCTAATTTGTTATTGTGTCTTGCCCTCAATATTTACTGTGCCCTACTTGATTCTAGGCATCCCATTCATTTATTTTGTGGTCATTTGTTTGTTGCCTGACCACATTTTGTTTACTGCTGTATTGCTTTGCAGTTGTCCCCAGGTTTGTGCTTTGTTTACTCCATGGGTGTTGTCCTTGCCCTCGCTCATTATTATCTTGCCCTGATTGTGCTTTGTTTGATTTAATGTATTTGTTTATTTTCTGATGGTAACAGGCCCCATTCTTACTGTCATGCTTCTTTGAGTGTGTCCCAGAGTTGGGCGTGGCCGAGTGGGTTGTAGGGCCACTCTGGAGAGAGCCAAGCCTTGAGGGAGGAGATTTTGGAGCTGTAGCGGGGAGCCAGAGAAGCTGTGGTCCTTGTGATGTGGGCTGGTTGACTGCTCGCTGTGGCTCTGTGCACTGGGGGAATGGTACTGCAGTGATTCGTGAGCTTGTGGAAGTGCCTCATGCTGTTTGAGGGATTGGTGCTGCGGTGAGAACTTGTGGAGTGCCAGTGACCTGGGCGCAGCTGGACCCATTGCTAGAGAGGAGCAGCTGCTGTGTGAGGTTCTGGTGTGGCTGTTTGGCAAGGTAGCAGCTGCAGATTAGAGCTCTGGTGCACTGTACAGCCAAGGAGAAAAAGCTGAAGTGTGGAGCAGGCCACTGTGGAGCAGGAGCTCCTCTGGCACTGGAGGTGGTGGTACAGAGCTTTAACTTGCAGGGCCACGGGTCATAGGCATCAACAGGGGTTTGACTGTGAATATTTGCAAGCCCTTTTCTGTTGACTGACCCCTGCAGAAAAGGTAGTTTGAGCTATGATTTAAATTTTGGAGCTCTTTACAATGAGCTCTGCACAGGCCCTGTCATGCAGTAACATTGGGTTACAATTTGCAGCTCCTTGGGTGGAGGGTTGTAAATAAAAGATGAACTTATACTGCAGCAAGGAAAAAAGAAAGTCCCACTTTCAAGCACATTTATATTACTGAGGCAGATTGCAGGAGGATTAAAGAAAGCAGGATACAGTTCAGTATTATCTTTTCTCTGCCAGGTTGGATTTTCTGAGCATGCAAACAGTTCTGGCACACTTGTGAGATGACTTTGGGGTATGCAACGACACAAATAAGCAAGATGGGGTCTGGGCAGAAGAAGGGCCACATTCTCCATCATGTGTGGTGTTTTGGTATTTGGTCTGCCATGGTACCCCTTTCATTCTCCAATATTCTACTTTCCTATCTGGTCCTTCTGCAATAGTCGACTGCTGGTACTGAACACACTGAGTCAGACACATAAAATACTAAACAGAATTAGGTTTATTCAGTAACTTATGCAGGGACATCTCATCAGCACAAGGTACAGACTTAGACTGATTGAGGAACAGCAAACTGGGATTTGCAAAGCCCTGCTGGAAAATAATTAGTATAACATGAGACCATAGCATAAGCTGAAACATTTAGTTCTAAGATTAAAGGCGGCAGCTATTCTTAAGCCACATAATTAACCTTGTACTCTACTGTATAAACCTCCATTTCCAATACACTTTCCCAACATTGAGACATTCCTGGCATCCTGTGTTCCTCTACTTATCCTTTGCTGTGCCTCTCCTCTGCACTACACAGATACAAATAATTTGTTGGCAGAAAAAGACCTCTTAGCCCACCCAGTCTGCCCAAGTTTTCCCTGTCTATTCTTTTTAGGAAGATCATAACCAGTCTCCAGCAAACCTTTCCACCTCCTGCCTCTTTTCTGACATACCTATATTTATCCCATGCATGCTTGAAACCCCACCATTCTAGCCTTCACCACTTCTGCTGGCAGTCTGTTCTAGGTGGCCATCACCTTTTCAGTGAAGAAATATTTCACATCTCTCTTGAATTTCCAGCTTCATCTCATACCCCTGTCCAGGTTCTTGTTCTCATTTGAAAGTGACTCCCCACTTACATCCTGTTTACCCCTGTGAGGTACTTTGTAGACCTCGATCATGACCCCTTGCATGGTTATGATGGGTTAGACTGAATTACTGCCTCCATTTTAGTTGGTGGTAATTCAGTGCAACCACTGTAGCTCATGACCTGGGTTCCAAAGGCCAACCATACTTTATTAATGGACCTTAGTCTCGAATAGGCAAAGAAGTACTGAGAATGAGGTCTGAAGCACAAGCAGCAGACAGCACACACGCAATATAGAACTAGAGAAAGTTGCTTACTGCTCCTGTGCTCCCTTCTGCATCAGTAATCTCACTTTAATGATACAGAATCCTTACTTGCCACCAATGCAAACAGGCCAGTAGGCTACTATTGTGTGCAGTAGGTGCCATTCACTATAATAATCAAAAGACCTCGATAGGATCATATTTACTAGAGAAAGCTACAGATCACAGCCAAGGCAAGCAAGCCTTTTATTGGAACATGATATAGGCACAAATCTAATAATCTGTTAAGTAAACAGATCAATAAAGGAGACAACAGTGGACTCTGAAGAAGTATCCTAAGGGCCATGAAACACTGGCAATGTTGGTGGCAGTTTATGAATGTTTAGAATAAATGTCATTAGTTGAAACTTTAAGAAGTTGCATTCTTCCTCACTTGTTTCCTGAATACCGAAGTCTATTAAATATATGTGAGTATGGCTGCTTTACCTTTAGCTCTGAATCATTGTTTTTGGTGACTAAGTTGGATCTATGATTTGGTCAGTGTAGATGGGAGCAGGTGACTGGCAGTTTGCTGTCTTCCCAGGCAGATTTCTCTGTGTATGCTCACTGATCACTTTCCGTTCTTGACAAATTTGGCTAGTGCCCTTGATTTCCATTTTATCTTACTTCTTCTTACTTGGTTTTTAAACAAGAAGCATTTTTATAAAATACAAATTCTGATGTATATAGTTATACTGTAGATCCAGACAGAGACAGAGACAGAGAGACAGAGATAGATATAGAGACATATACATATTATGGTGGCACGGTAGTGCTGCTATAGCTAGATGAGTAGGCACTTTTTTCTAAACTTTAAAAGTCAACATTACAAAATACATGGACAACTGAGCACATCATGACAGTGTATAACAATGACAGTTATCATGAGGCACAGAGTTCAAACATAGATTCAAGTCTTTTCCCTTTCCATGGGAATTTTCTATGTGTTCCTCACCCTTGCTCTAAAATTAGTCTAGATGTCTCCTTACCCTGATGGTTAGCAATATTGTCATCACCCTTTATTTCTACTCTTTACATTGCACTTACCATCTCACCTCTTTTCCCCTTATCCCATTTCTCCCTCCATAATAGTAGTTCCCTCTTATAGCCCTCCCTCCTCCCCAGACCTACCCACACCTACCTGACATCCCCTTCCAATCCCTATGAATAATATCCATAGGAGATGGAAAGACACATGATGAGTAGTTAATCCCATCCACCCCTTAAACTTTTCCCCACATCTGAAGCTACTGTACAATCCCACTTTGTTGCTATGCACATATAAATATATATATATATATATATACAGTATATATATCTATATATATATATATATATATATATGCAATTTTGTAAACGAGCTAGGTTTATCCTCTCATATGTTTTGTTGTGATACCATGAATGATGCGGTAATACCTTGTCTATTTCCATGTATTCTTTGTATTGTCCATTGATATGTAAATGAATATGTTTATTTCCATGTATACTTTGTATTATCCGTTCAATACATTTTATTTATTTTTATTTCTCCTACCCAGGTCCATCTGGCAAATGAGCACTGCTCAATGATGTTCACCTGGATAAATAAAGATTTTCATTGATTGATTGATTTTATTTAGTTTTGTTGACTGGGTAAGTGCACTAGACAAATTCTGCCTATTTACAGGCATGACCCGGGAGGGGGATACAGATGAATGCCAACTGACCTTGAACCAGATTAAGTTGTTGGTGGTATTTTGTGAATGCCACAAAATATTTGATTGATTGATTGATTGAGTCTGTAGTAGTATTCATTGCAGACAGATTGTTTAAACCCTAATTTTTTGCACTATAATTTGCAACTTTCAGTGGATATGCACCAAATTTTGCATGGCTAGGAGGGACCACTAGACCACCAGGGATTATAAAAGATATACTGGGGTGGGATGGGGCTAGGGAGGAACCGCTGAACCAGCAATGTGAGGTTATATTTATATGGGAACAGGGACTGGGATTGAGGAGACCTGGCCCTGCGCACTTGGAGCCTGGCACTCACATGAAGGCAGGCCTAATGGGCATGCAAATGGCCTTAGCACCATGCATGCCCAGTGGGCTCATTTTGCATGTTTGGGCTGAATATCACCCATGGGGGCCGTGATGCTTACCAGTGTGTGTGCTGTGCTTCACCCCATGGGTGGTCTTCAGTCCCACCTCTGGTAGTGCTACACCAAACCTGGTGACTGCTTGCTGTGGGCTGCACTACTAGGGTCCGATATTCAAACAGATTGTGGGTCACTGCAAATCACACTATCTGTTTAAATATGGTGCTAGAGCTGACCATCCCTATTGTTTTGTATGGTGCACCTGTTTGTGTGCACAGCCATCCAGCTCTGAAAATGGGGCCCTAAGTATTAAGTTAAAAACAGAAACTTGTAACCAGCCTCTATAATGGTCATTCTTAGTTATCATTATAGTTAATCAGAGCTGATTTATTCACTTTCTTGGAACCTCCTGAGCCCAGTGATACTTGAATTGGCTGCTACAATGAGTAACAGTGGAAGCCTAGCATTTAATGTTCTTTTCTCAGGGACTGGTACAGATTTAAAATATTGTTTGATCACTAGCACCCAGGATGTAAGTCCTTTCCGACATCTGTGTGCTGGTCCGAGTGTGTCCATCAATAGGTTGCCAAAATTCCAAATTTGCTCTTCCCCAGGGTCTGCCCCCAGAGTTAGAATATTTAGATGGGGGCATGGGGCACAGCCCACATGGGGGCATGCAGGGGACACAGCCCTGCATTAAAAGCAGGATGTGAAATTAAATCCCTGGCACCCTAATGATGGGCGACTCAGACAGGTGCATTCTAATGGTAGAACCATGTACAGTACCTAACTCACTTACTCAGGCATGTTGTCATGCATCTCCTGTGAGAAAGAGCCCCCTGAGCTTCCCTGGGAAATGGTCTCTCAGTGGAATCAACAAAGTCCAAGAGGGTAGCATCTTCAGAAAAGAGACGTGCAAGAACAAGGGACACAATTTAAAGATAGAGGGGGAGTTTCCAAGGCAATGTGAGGAAGTATTTTTTCACAGAGAGGGTAGTGGATGCATGGAACAGCCTACCTGAAGAGGATGTGGGGTCTAAAACTGTGGGAGAATTCAAGAATGCATGGGACAGACACAAGGCAATTCTTGTGGGGGTAGGAAGCAATAGGCTGTTGGTTAACTAGGATTCTACGGCCTATCCTGTAGGTAGGAAATGGGCAGACTAGGTGGGCCCAAGCGGTCCTTATCTGCCGTCAAAGTCTATGTTTCTATGTTTCTCCCCACTCAAAGTCACAATGAAAGTCTGGCTGCTATGTTGAAAGTGTTGATATACTAGCTCACTTGTGTCCGGTCAGGATTATTCTCAGCATAGCCTCATCCCTTTCAAGGTTATATCCTAAGTATAACTCCTGCCCATACATACTGTATCACTTAATTTAAAGTTTCTTTCTTTCTTATGGCAAACTTCAGTAATTTACAGACTATTAGTGACTTTAATACTGGCCATCTGACAGCAAGGAATAGGGCTTCATTTCATAGCAATGCTGCTCTGCAATGAACATAGGTTTAAGTTAACTACTTGAAGCTGTTGAAAGGTTTTCACAATGTGTAATAATTACATTCTTGTAAACAATATTTTATCTCAGTGAATTTTCCTTGTGAAAACTAAACTTTTATACCAGAAAAGAACGTGGTTATTCATAGTCAGAACAACCACTATATCTTCAGACCATTTCCAAAAATAATCTTACTGTGCTTGAAATTATATTTTGAAAGCAGTAACATTTGAACTGTTAATCAAAGAAGCTTAAGTTTTTTTATATGAAAGGCTGGAGTCTGATCAACATGTATAGATCTTAACAATACATTCTCTTGTGTCATTACACATCTATACATGTCAGTACAATGCTGTTAATAATGACAGGACTTTAAAATGTGGATATTCATTTTATTTTTATATCAATATATGGTCACTCCAGCAATATTTTAGCAATACATCAATTTTTCTGACTCCAGTCTTTCATTTTAAAAATACAGTTTTAGCCTTAAAGGTTCAAAATTATCCCATTTTAAAGAAATTATCTTTTGAAATGTCACACGCTTGAACTGTTGTGGCTAGAAGCTTAATTTTGTTTTGTGAAAGTTTTAAGTCCAGCCATTAAGAATTAGCTATGTTGATATTGTTTTGTGTTGATACTATTCCATATGTATTGATACTAGCTGAAGCTGCTTGTTCAGTATATTATCAATACATATTTTCAGTTGAGACACATAGCCAAAATGACAAATGCATAATGTCAAAACAATTTTTGTATCGATAGACTGTATCAGTACTGTTTTTTGTTTTGTTTTGTTTTTTGCATCAGTACATAAAATGGCATGACAGTTTAAAAACATTTTAATAAAATATTTTTCAACTTGTTCTGAATTTTGGTACTATTACACATTATTTAATTAGTGACTTGTAGTTTTCAACATATGTTTTATTTATCTTATGACACATCTCGCACTGTGAACATTTTAGTCTCCCTCCAGTATTATCGATTTTCCCTTGCTTTTGCAGCCTTTACCCATGAAGGTGTTAGAAGATAATAAATAAATGAACTCCCAGCACCTAGTTGGGCCCTCCTTGACATTACATATTTTCAAATTCTGTACAGTACACATATATCCATCTTTAACTTAATTCTTTCCAAACCCCTTCATGGGCCAAAATATCTAATCTGCCCTCCCCATTGATTCCCAAATTCATGATGGGGTAGACAATTGGTACAATAATCCAGCTGCTCAGACAGTCCACCTCCCAATGAAATGCCCACCTGGTAGCTGACCTGATGACTGATAAACTGATCTCTGGCTTGTGGATGTTGGGAACAGTGTGGTCCGCCTACCATCATTACATGTTGCTGGGCAAACTGTCATAGAGGATCACAAAGCAGCCTGTTAATGTATAAACAATAATCCCGACTTGCATTGTCTTATAATTAGAATATCTATATTTTTAAACATACTGTACTTGTTTCTAAATACAAGTAAGAAAAATTATTGCTCTTGATATTGGAAAATACCACAGAACATGTTGGATGATACAAGCCAAGCCCCTTGACTCCTCTTACAGCAGGAGCCCTTCATATGCAGGTGTAGTTTAAACATCATATTCTTAGAGATTGAAACTGCTGACTAAAGATACATTTTTGTTTTGTTTTGTTTAAATGTGGCTTTTTAAAAAAGGAAAGATTTACTTGGGATCTCCTCAAACTATTGTGACTCCTATAGCAATTTGTTGTCTGCTTTATTGTCATTCTGTAGCTTTGCTGTGTTAGAGTTCAGTTCAGGGAAACATGCGGTCATAGCTAAGATCATAACAGACATCTCTGACAGTATACTTTCCCCAGACCAGAATACTTATGACTACAGACCTGACAAGGACTGTAACACAAATGACAGGATAAACTGCAAAAATGTTCAGTAAAAAGTAGCAAAATAGCTGTAGGCCATAGTTTTGGGTTGGCATACTCATTGAAGACCTGTTGAGGCCCAACCATGGTCTCCTCAGATTTCCTTGTTAGAAATTGCAGAAGAATTGAATATTCTAACATACAGTACATTGGCCAGTCAGAGTCATGAGCACTGTCTCCCCATTCAGTTGCCTTTTGTCTGTGTTAAACATTCAACTGGCAGAAATGAAATCTGTAATCCGAACTACTTTCACCTCCCCAACAACATTTCTGTAAAATTATTTAACAGTCCTAAGGTTAAGTAACGTGCTTTTCCTGCAGGAATATGAAGTGCCAGGCTAAACAGGACTGCACTGCTTTGCTCCACTCTAAACCATTTCTGACTTTATAGCCATGACAAATGACACATGGAAGCCTTTTTGAGACTCTTTTACTCTCAAGTAGGTATGAGGTTGATTTACTTAACCTTTTTTATTATAACTCAGGTTAGTTAAGGAGTAAATGGCACATAAGAACATAAATGTTAAGGCATGGCATTTACGTATAGTAAACCTATATGGTACCTGTAGGGATCTTTCAATTTCATTTTTATTAGTAAATAGACATATAAGTATCATGTCCTGTACTTTAAAACATTTGTTTCTCCTATGTTAACCTTATCTGTTCTTTCCCAGGAAAAAGTGCAAATGGCAATAGACATTCCTGATAAGAACACCAGTAGTTTCATTTTACTTTTCTCAAGAACTTTGTATAAAACAAAACATTATAACCAAACTATAACCATATCTATATCTTGTATCTAACAAAACAAAACAAGAACAAACAAAATCATCTATCTTACTAAGATTTGTTTTCTTCTCACGTTATGATTGGTTTTCATGATAGAATATTTATTTAGTAGAGTTGATACCAGGTGTGTTATAGCTGAAACCAGTATTCACATTAAGAATGTGTCCCTATGGAGCCTCAGATCATATGTAATTCTCTCCGTACTTACCACTTGCAGTATCCTATCCTTCCATTCAGAAATGCTGCAGACTATTGCTGTAAGCCAGTGGCATGTAAGGAGGGGAGGGAGGGCAACTGCAGTATAAGGGCTACTAGCTGCACAATCGAGCAGACTTGATAGACCATAAGGTCTTTATCTGCTGGCAATTTTGTATGTTCATATGTAATGCACTTAAGTGCTATTAAACAGGGTGTAAGAGACATCTCTATGTTGCTGTCTCTCTATACCTTGTGAGGGACCTAGTACAAAGTGCATGAAACTTAGAGGAACCCGAAGAGCCCAGGTTATGCTAAGTTCTGCAAGTTAGCTGCCAAAATCTGTTTATATGGGGCAATCCCAGAAAACATGGAAGTGAGTTCCTATTTCCTGACAGCTCTTCCAGCAGGTGTCCGAGGACCCCCAGGGTAAAGTGGTTGGTGATGGTCAGTGTATGGACATACCAGATCAAAATGTTCCATCTGTATTTCTTTCACTGGAAGAAGAAGTTACCTTCCAGTTCTTATCTAAAACTTTTGTCCCATTTGTATCTGTTATGGGTTGCCCCATTTCAGCCATCCACTTCTTCTAATGGTGGCCAATGTATCCCCCCACCTCCTGGAAATGTTTGAAGGATAGAGATATACCTACCATGGCTAGTTAACCATACAAGCCAGTGGAAGCAGTCTTCCAGCTTGGTGAGTAATCTAATGAACTTACATGTATTGTCTTTCTTTTACACATACAGTAGCTCTAGAGTGGCAACAATATTAAATTATCTATGTCTGTGTTTTGGAGATCAAATCTTTGAAATATATTTGCAAAGGACAACAGATGTCATTGTTAAATAATTGCTCAAAGGTGGTGAGGCTTTTGGTTCTGTGTGCATGTGTGTGTGTGTGTGTGTGTGTGTGTGTGTGTGTGTGTGTGTGTGTGTGTGTGTTTGCTTTTAGGAAGTGTGGCCCACAGTTTCAGTGATCCCTGGGTCCATGTGTTCAAGCCCCTGGGCCATAGAGAGGGTATTCTTGGTATGTACAGCAATGTGTACAATGAACCTTGGACAGTGTTTCTGTTTTCCAGCTGGTGCCATCCAGAAGACAAATGTTGCCTAGCTAATGATATAATCGAGACCCCTTGGGCTGCCTGGTAATACCACTTGAACATTTGGTAATCCCATTCCTCCCTGTTCACTAAGGAGGACCAGTTCATTGAGGCCTTCTCCTGTGTCCCTACCATAAGAGTTTTAATGTGAGCTTGCTCAGTTTATTCCAGAATGATTTAGGGATGGCTATGGGAAGGACCTGAAAATGGAAGTAGTAGATGGGAAGGACATTCATTTACAGGACAGACATTCTCCATCCCAGTGACAGAGGAAGCAGGGACCACATACTCAGACCTGCAGCTACCTTAGCTAGTAACCTCAGGTGGTTCAGACACCCAAATTATGGACTGTATTTGCCTGAGCTCATTTAAAGAGAAAAGGGGACAAGAACCTAACACCACCAGCATCTTTGATTTGTTATAATTAATTGTGTAGCCTGAAAGAACAAGGAGTCATCTACATAAAGTGCCAATTTTGCTCCAGGTCTCCTACCTTGATTTCTCTGATGTCCTGATTTTGCCATCCTGCTGATGCTAAGAGCTCAATACATTAGTGTGAATAATAGGGAAAGAGGACCCCTGCTAAGTTCCTCTACTCAGGGAAATCTGAAAGATATTATTCCACCACTTCTGGGCATTCATAAAGTATCAGCAGGTATGGTCACAAGTGGGGAACAAACCTATCTAGTTAGGGTTCCATGTAGGAAGACCCAGTCCACCCTGGTCAAAGTCTCCTTTCTCCATGACAGATGGCAATTTTGAATTATCTGAGGCCTGCTGAAAGATAGAATATTAAGGAGGCACTGGATATTATCATGCGTTCCATCTCTTAATGAATCCTGTTTGATCTGGGTGTGCTAGGGTCTTTACCCTCTGTTGAGGATGTCCAGTCAAGATTGAGGTAAAAGTTTTACATCCAGTGGGAATAGGGAGATGGGGTAATATGATTCACATATATTCAGATTTTCATCTAGCTTTGTGATTACAGAACTTGGGCTCTACACCATGTACTAGACACCCCTTCTTCATCTAACATCCCCTATGTAACCAGAGTAATTCAGGTATTATCTCTTCCTTAAAGCATTTGTAAAACTTGGCGTTGGCTGTCAGGCCATCAGTTCCTGGCACTTTCCCATTCCTACAAATTTGTATAACACTAAATGTTTAAATCTCCTCTTTTTCCTGGTCTAAATTTGGGGCATATATATTAAGGATAACTTTTGCTGTGTTCTATAGTGACCTATTTTGTGGATCAAGCTGCACTGAATGTCTTCTTGAACTTTGCAAGAATGCAGAACCTCTTGCATATATAAAATGGCTAACCCCACTGGTAGGTGTCTGCTTCAAATTAGGAAGCATACCTTTTCCCACTCCAATCAGATTAATTTTTCATGCTTGGCTGCACTGAGGTGTGTTTCTTAGTGCAGAGACAGAGAAACATGTAGCCTCTGTAGTTTCTATAGGGCTCTAATCCACTTGATCAGACTTCCCAAACCTTTTGCATTGTATGCAACTATATTAAGATTGAACAGAACCATTGTCAGTATTCTGAGATGATGGATTCCTCTCACCACAAATGAGTATCGCCTCATGGGAGACCTTTCATTATCAGGCACACTACCAAATAAAATAACTGTTGTGTAACATGGCATAACAAGAAAAAACATAACTATCAAAACATGAACAAAATAACTTCAGCGTGGAAATGCTTAGAATGAACTGCTAATACCATCGCAGCCCACTGCTAAGCACCAGATTGTTTACCTGTAGTGCCTCAAAGGACACTCTATGAACACAGCTATTTGATTCTGTACCAACTAGCCAGAATAATTTAGAATTGCTCCTATCCCACATCCCCTTCAAAACAAGTCAACTTTGTGAAACCCTTGCTCTGCTCACACCAACCACCAAAGGCCCATGCCCACAGAGATCCCCTGTGACAGAGTTTGGTAAGACCCAGTCTCATTTGTTAGGCAACAGAGTTAAAAGCAAGGATCTATTTTGTCCTCTCCTCTCCTGTTTCTGCCACTGATCTGTCTCTTGCCTATCTGACTGCACAATCAAATTTTCCTTGTGGTACCAGAATTAGCCATTCCAATGGTGCCTTTCCCTGCCTATTACCTCCTTTCTACACTTGCTGTTTCTATTCTTTCTTTTCACCTTGCTTCTCTGTGGTTATGGAATCTCTATGCTAAACTGGGATCCCTTGGTTTGTAAACGTATCTAATTATATTACTGAGATGAGTGCAGAAAGCTATTTTGGGTTTATTTGAGGAGATGTTGATCTGGAACACAGGAGTTCATCCTGAAATGTGTTTTGACCTCCACAAGCTTGCAAACTTAACTGTCAGGAAAACATAATCTATGGGACAGAATATTCTCTTTTGTTGCACAAGTTGAGACTGGATGTACTCTTCAGGCTAGCACAGGAAAGAAACTGACAAAGTCTTAATACATCATGTGACAGATAGGAGGTGACATTTACAAGAAAGGATGCAGAGATTGAACTGCCTGGAAAATATTATTCTATAAAAGAGCAATGTTTTGTTGAGAAAGAGAGAGAGAGAGAGAGACTGAGATTTTACAGACACTCTCAGATGTAATACTTTGTTTGTACTGCCTATATATGAAGAGATATCCTGTAAATTTTATTTGTTTTCTTATTTTATTTATATATTGTTTCACCAGGAAGGCACAATGAGTAACAGGTTGCTCATCTCCCTGCGACCTGGGGGAAGGGGAACATGAGGATAGTATACATAGATTTGAGCACTAACAAAGATTTACATATGATTACATTCAAATAACAGTGAGTAAACTGTAAAGATACAATGAAATAGCAGGTTACTAACCGTTTTGAGCTAGATAGGAACAATGATAACAGTTTAGATCTTGTAAATACAATAGCATGAAATGACACATAATGGTAAACTCTAAGTGACACATAAATGAGTAGCTTGATTATGGCTGAATGGCATTCAAGAAGCTGATCTAGAGGATGCTAGTAGGAGATAGCACAGACAGTACAAGTTAGCTAAGGTAAGACAATAGTACAAGTTAGTTAAGGTACGACAGAAGTGCAAATTTGTCTAGAAGTGCAATAGATTAGAGTTAGCCAGAACTAAGGCTAAAAAACTGGAGGCGGAGTGGGGAGGAGAAAGGAGGTGAGAGTCATTTAAGATTCATGTCTTATAGGATAGTAAGAACCCAGCCAGAGGTCGATTTAGGGCAAGGATAGGGAGCTAATACCTAGGAAGCTGAGAACCCCTTCAGGGGACAGGCAATGGAGGATGAAGGGAAGGAAGACGGAGGAGGAGAGAGAGGTCTGCTAGGGCCTGTCAACTCCATTATGCTGAGATCCCTGCCTGCACAAGGCAGATGTGGAGCACAATAGGTGGGAAGCAGGCTGTTAGGCAGTGAAGGTGAGACAGAGGTTTTCTGACCAGTTCCAGGTGTTGAGAACCCTGCCAGGGATGGTGCAAGGCAAGCAGTAAGGGAAGTGGTGGAGGAAGTAGATATTTGATTGATAATAATAAAATGCAACTTGCAAATGTTATAACTTCTCCTGGTCTGCCTATACATCCTGGCTTATGCCTCTTTGACAACTGCCTCCAACCCCCAATTATGTCGAGTGTCAGTCCTTGATAACCCCAACCAAGGAATTAGGAATACTTTAATTGAAATTATGGGGAGATGGAGATGTGGCAGTAGCAGTCCCGCTTTTCTATGACTTGCGTGGACCCTTGTCACTAAGTGGCCCTTGGTACTCAAAGAAATCTGCAATTCATGTGAAAGAAAGATATATAGCTGCATCTAGACAACCTCCAGGTTGGTAATGGTCAGCTCACCCAAATCATTTGCTTGCCATTCAAGCTCTGGGCCCCATCTCAAGGGAATGGTAGTACTATAATTATCTTCCAGCAGGAGTCCCTCCTCCCACACCACTTATAGCATGCAGCTCCAGATTGCTGTGCTCACATGTACAGTAGCCCTTTGATGTAGCTGGGCTTCAGGAGAGACTGAGCCACAATTTTTAAACACAAAATTCAAGGATTTACTTTGCAGCTGCTTCATTTAAAGTTGCAGAATTAAATGTCTTTACCCCCAAGAGTGGTATTTCTTTTAAAAGTTTATAATTACAGTATGAGTTCTATGAGATACACGTCTCATTTACAGAACATCCCAGGTCAGATAATACAGTATACAGTAACATGCAGTACAGCACAAAGATTCAAAAACATCAATCAGGTATCAAAAATATTACAACGAAGTTGAGAATTTCCCACGTCAGCTTTTACAGTATTTTTAAAAGATATCATGCTGGTGCAACTTCTAAGTTGTGGTACATGGAGGAAAATTTTGCTCTGCCATAGCAGGTGAGTATTTCATTAACTGGTACTATCAGTGATGAAAGTGAACAGGAAAGCACAGGAACTCAGTTCCTGTACCTTTTTTGCAGCAGGAACAGAGTTCCTGTACTTCTTCCCACTGACACTGGAACTGAAATTTTAACCCAGCAACTTAATGACAGTTTCTGGCCCTGTGACCTGAAATTAGAGTTTCCATAATGACATTTGGCGTGTACAACAGTACTGTTTTGCTAGAAATACTTCAGTATTGCTAACTGAATCTACTAGTGTCAAAACAGACAGATGTGTCTTCACACAGCTATCCTTCAAATTGAAGATCTTCATTTTGCATTTCACATTCACCAGTGCCTGAGTTCCTGTACTTCTTGTCTACCCACCACTAGGTACTATTACTGCAAAGTTGAGCATCTCACAAGGCACTATGAGGAGGTACCACCAATCGTCAGCTAGGAATGAGGCAATTTGATTATATAAAGCCTTATAGACCAAAGTATTTATTTATTTACTTATCTATCTATCAATCTGTCTGTCTGTCTGTCTGTCTATCTATCTATATATCTATATACTATCTATCCATCCATCCATCCATCCATCCATCTATCTATCTATCTATCTATCTATCTATCTATCTATCTATCTATCTATCTATCTATCTATCATCTATCTGTTTATTGATTTATGAATGTACCTGTATGTATGTGTGTGTGTATAATTCTTTGGGCCAGAAAAGACACATTAAACCAAGCCTTGTTCCGAGATGTGTCTTTCAGGCACATCGAAATTATGCAACTTATTCATGGTCACTGCAATTCTCTCCAAGGAGGAGGTAACCAGTTTAATCACTGAAGTACTGAAGAGTGATGTGCATCCCATTTTGTTTTAAAATAAACCATAGCAGTAAGTAGTATACTGCATTTAAGGAAGCCTAAGCAGACACTGAGAGACACAGGTGGTAAATTGTGTCCCATAATCTAATAGGGAGAACTACAGTATTTTCTGTCAACTATAGTTAAAGAGACATTGTCTGCCTGTTACTTATTATGTTGAACATGTTCTGAAATGTGCCTGCACCCCTGCAGCAGTCAGTAATGTAATGCAGAACTTCAGTAATGTATGCCTCAATTCTGTTGCTATTTTATCTATTTTATTACAAAACTTTAATCCCATCATGCCACCTGTATTTGCAGCCGTCATGCTAAAGCATGCTCACGGGTGCTGAACTTCCGTAGGCTCGTCAATGGACAAATTAATTCTGTAGTATCCAAATTCAGCAAAACACTGCCTGTCAATCAATCAGTCAAGCAATAATCTTTATTTAACCAGGTGGAACACCATTGAGAAAAACTCATTTACAAAGCGGGCCTGGACAGCAGTGCAATACAGATCATACAAACATAGGTAAACAGAGTCAAAAGAAATGCATTAAATACATTACAGTACATAAGGGCTTACCGATGCTTGTGGTAGTAGAATGCAAGCTAAACTAGACAGCATTTCATTTTTTTAAAAGAGTACCTAAGTTGTGTAAATACCATTCTGAAACTTAAGCCATAATACTGGATGTGTGCTGGTTGATGCACATGTCTGGTGTCTTGGTTCGAGTTTCGAACAGGACTTACACAATGTAGGGTGCTCATTTAAAAATGAAATATTTGCTGAGTTCAGCTTGCATTCGCTATCAGAAGCAGTGTTTAGCTAAACTGGGATACTACATGGACAAGCATACCAGATCTTCAGCACCCATAAGCACACTTGGGCATGGAGGCTGCAAATATGAGCCTAATGACGGGGTTACATTTTTGAAATAAAAGGATAAAATAGCAACAGAGTTGAGGCATACATTGCTGAACTGGATTCTACATTGCATTACTGACTGCTATAGGGGTGCAGGCACATTTCAGAATATGTTCAAAATAGTAAGTAACAGGTCAACAGTGTCCCTTTAAGCAAAGCAAAACAACAAAGGATGCAGTCACACTTCAGTGGATACCTGGTTGGTGCAGTTAGAGGGATTGCTAACTCTCAAACTAATGAGACGTTTCTGAGATTAACTGTACTATGTAAGCAGGAACAATGCTCTCACTTGGCAAAAGCATTTCCTGTTATGATTTTAATTGCCAGTATCTGGCTTCAGATATAAATCAAAAGTGCAGAGCTAGGTGTCAGTCACCAGTTAGAAGCCCAATGTCCCAGCACTCCACCTGTAAAAGCTTTGTCAGTGTCAAATACATTTACGGTGTGATAGCATGGTCCTTGTATGAATTGCAGTTACTCTCGAAAAATGTATAGTTAAGCATCTGACTTGTTTAAGATGGTCCCAGACAGGATCGGATTTGGTAGCTGTTTTTCAGTGTGTTTTGGAAAGAGAGGAGGATCAAAATAAAGCCTCAGGTACTGAAATTCAGTAACACTTTACAAACAAGAATAATATAAAATATTAATGAAAAGGCAGTCAGGGTTAGCCAGAGGTGCTGCGAGTCGAATAGCGAATAGAATAATTTGCAGGATTTTGTCATCATAATCAGCAAATTATTTGAAAACCAGTTTACCAAGTTATCAAAATTGAGTTATAGTGTTTTGGATAAAGAAGCAACAGATTTATGAGTTAGAAAGAGGACAGTGTCATCCACATAAAGATGCAATGAACAATTATCAATAACAGAGAGTAGAGGATTAACAAATAAAGTACACAAAACACTACCAAGAATAGAACCTTGCAGAACACCAGGGTGACAGCAAGAGGAAAAGAAAGACACCCATCCCATAAAAACAGACTGACATTTCCCTGTAAATAAGAAGGAAATCAACTGACAACATCTGGAGAAATAAAACATGAGAAAGTTGAGAAAGAAGTATAGAATGATTAATCTCAGCAAGAGCAGTTTGGGTGGAAAATGTGGGTCGAAAGTTTAATTGATAAGATAAAAGAATTTGGTACTGTTCTATGCAGCACCTCCCGCTCTTTTTTCATGTTTCCTTCTCCCCAGTTCCTCAGAGGATTTGTGATAGTGTATCACTCCCCACCCCTCAGAAGCAGTGACTGTCAAGGATTTTAACACTGCCTTATTATTAGATCGTAGGCCCCACATCAACGTGGACGCGCAGCAGTTACAGCAACTATGACTGGAGCAATACATACTGCACTCTGTACTCAGATATTTATTCTCCCTTGTGTGAGCAACACAACATGGAATAAAGATTAAGAAATTTTTCAGCAACTAGCAAAACAGTATTAAAATATTATGATTAACTCCATTTGAGTACTGTGGCTAAGTACAGTACTCTGGGAAGGGTAGCATGCCTCCAACACTGTGTTCTGCCTCCAATCTGTGTCATGAGCAAAATATAACAGTAAGTCTGTCCAACAAGAAAAACCCTGCACAAGACCATTTCAAAGAGATGTGCTTTCTCCCACAAAACAAGTTTCTTAAATGGTTTTCACTTCTTGCCTGCCTTCCCTACCTTTACCGCTAAGGCATGATAAAAAAAAAAATGACTGATACATGGAATACTGTAATAAGTTTGATGGGGCTTTTTAGTTCATACTAGTTGTTACCCATAAAAGATTCATGGTTCATTTGGCTTTCCACAGAAGCAAAGAAACCTGAATGGCCTCACCTACTCCCATATACTGTACGCGAGATTAACTAAAAAGCAAAACTGGCATTTAACTCATTACCTCCAGGAAATGCCTGTAGGTGGCAGCCAGATCATCTCCTTTGTCTCCCACAATGACTTCACTGTCAGCCAAAGACTTCCAATCCCAACCCCTGCTCCCTTGTCCAACCCTCCAAAGCTCCAATATAACATCATTTAATAGTCCTTCTCTCTGCCCACTGAGCTGCAAACCACAATTTGGGCTGGGGAGTCATTATAACCACCAGGTAAACTCAGTATAACACCATCCTCCTTTCCCATCCTTCCCATACAGAGAAAAACAACAACTTTAAAGCAGCAGTGCAGCAATCCAGTGAAAATGTTTACCTATACTTTTATGCTATTTTAGATTGCCACTATCTCTGACTTGTATGATACCCTTCTTTCCACAATTTGAATGTGCTTTAGTACTTTTTTCATGTTTGAAATAATAAAAGGAGCGCCTTTTAATCTAGCTCAGACCAGGTCATTGGTATTCTCAGCTGTGTTTGCCCATCAATTGCTTAAATATCACTTCTGTTGTGACTAAAGGAACTACCCTGCAGCAGGCAGTGCTCCCTGACCTTATGAAACAATAGGTGTTTAGAAAGTTGTGATGAAAACCAGAACACATCCAGAAGTGGAAAGTCCACAAATCCACAGCTGGAATGCATCTGAGCAATTTACAAAGGAATTCGGATGGATATTTAGGAGAATACCTCCAGGCCACACACTAATGGGACATTCCAGCACATGGCAGTAAGTACACAGGAGATCACAGAAAGGGTATTAGTGTGTGGCATGTACAGTAGTTTGGAGATACTTTTCCAGATTTAAATGAGAGTTGAATCCAGTTTGCTGAAAGACCACAGTCAGCATGGATTCATGGGGAAAGGTCATGCCAGAAGAATCTGATTGCTTTTTTTGACTGGGTTACAAGGGAAATAGATCAGAGGAGAGCAGAGAATGGTCTGTCTGTACTCTAGCAGGATGTCCTTGGACATTGTGCAGCATAAGAGACTGAGAAATTGAGCAGCCTAAAGGTGGGTCCAAAGTGGTGAATTGGGTTAGAAACTGGCTAACACACAGGAAGTAAAGAGTGGTGGGTAATGGCATTCACTCTAATTATGGGAGAGTGACCAGTGGAGTGCTGTGGGCCTCATTACAGATACCAATCCTCTTCAATGTCTTCATAAGTGATACTGCAGAAGAACTGGAAGGGAAGGTATGCTTTTGCAGATGACTCAAAAATCTGTAATAGGGTGGAGACTCAGAAAGAGTGGAGAACATGCATAGTGATCTTGGGAAACTCAAGGAGTGACCAAAGCATGACAGTTAGGGTTAAATGACAAAAAGTGCAAAATCATGCACTTTGCACATAGGAACACAGGAGCAGATTATAGGACAGGGGGAGCTACTGACAGTCACTAAACAGGAAAGGGACCTTGAGGTTGTCATATCTGATGGCCTCAAATTGTCAGGGCAGTGTGGCAAAGCAGTGGGCAGGGCCAGTGGGATGCTGGGATGCATAGATAGAGGTATTTCCAACAGGAAGAGGGAGGTAGTGTTGCCACTATATCACTCGCTGGTGAGACCCCACCGAGTATTGTACCCTGTTCTAGAATCACACCTCAAAGAGGACATAGGCTGGAGACAGCCCAGAGGAGAGGAACTAAAATGATGCAGGTGTTGCCTCAAAAGCCCTACAAGGATGGTAAACTGTTGATCTCATATGTCCTCCTGTATCCTCAAAAAAAAACAAAAAACTGTACACTGTTTCTCTGTACTAAGTTGTTATCACTGTATTGTCTTCTCTGTGACGAGGTACCTTTGTAAATGAGCCTCTGGCTCAAAGGTTGTAAACTGATGCTTAATAAATAAATAAAAATAAAAGGAGAGACAGAGGGATCTCAACATGTACACCCTAGAAGGGAGGAGAGAGAGGAATGACAGAGACCTACAACTACCTCACTGGGGTAAGGGTGCAGGAGGAGTCTCTTTCAAATGAGAAAGATTGCTATGACTAGAGGGTATGCTATGAAGCTGGGTGGGGGAGCTAAGAGAAATGTGAGGAAGTACTACGTCACTGAAAGAGTTGTAGATGACTGGAACAGACTGCCAGTGGAAGCGGTGGAGGGAAAACAGTAGGGGCTTCAACCATGCTTGGGATAGACATAGGGGAATGTTAATAAATAGGCAGGGAGTAGGAGGGTCACTAGATACCACTTAGGGTCTGTGAAGACAGACTTGGTAGGGACCATCTGGGCAGACTGGTTGGCCAAGCAGTCTTTTTCTGCCAACAAATTCTATATTTCTATGTTTCTGTAAGCGTATTTCAGTTCAAAACCAAGAATGTAGCAAAAAATGCATCCAAAATTTGGAATGGTGTTTCAAAACTGAATATCTCCCTACCTAATGGTGCACCATAATGCCCTCTGTAGTTAGTACACCAGGCAGAATGCCCTATGTAGTTACTGCTTCTGCTGGACTACCCACTATAGTGACTGCCTTAGAGGCATTCTGGCACCTCATCTCTCTCCTACTGTAGTTCCCCACCAAGGCCCTCACACAACTTTTCTTCCAAAGTTGGCACCCTTATATGCCCTGATATTGAAGATGGGGCCAGTTACCTGAATTCAGAGCAGCTCAGTCAGGACCACGCTGTCTGTATACTAGAACTCTTCCCTCTGTTGCCAGATACATCAGGCCCCCAAATACCTTTTAAGAGCTACTGTCTCCTCTTAACACAGAATCATGATTTGAGGGTACAATGCTCGTTAGAAATTCTGGCAGGTGGCTCTTGAATTGCCTGATCTTGGCACACCTTTGTACAAAATCCTCCTTCCCTAGCCAGACCCTTAAATTATTTTTCTTTTAGTACCCTGATCCATGATTTGGGGTAGCAATGGAGTTCAAACGCTTGGCATCTTTAGTAGTTCCACCCAGCTGTGGCATGCACCAGTTCAATTGATAGATTCAGTAAGCACTTCAAAGGGAGGGAGGGAGGGATTCAGGGAAGGAGGAAGGCAGCAGAGCTGTTGTGATCATTGACGATGCCAGGCAGACTGATTGGTCAGTTTGCCTGGCATCAACAATGATGTGATCCGCTCCACCTCTTTCTCCCTCTCTCCTTACTCAGTCTGTTAATGGGATTGGTACATGCACTGTGGGTTATGGAAAGGAGGAATTGAGCTAGCCTACCATTTGATCTCCACTCCCCAAAACAAAAATAATTGTGGATTGGGGTCAGAAGCATTCCTCTACCAAAAAAGTATTTGGGGGCTTTAAATGGGTTTTAAGGCTTGGAAAGGGCACTATATAATAATTGTTTAGGTTTCGTAGGTGGTTCATGTTTGCATTTGAATAATGTAGCCACTGTGGATAGACATACACTCAAACCTAGGCTATTATTCTGTAGATGTTAATGAGGAAGACACATTAAGGAACAAAATTAATTTTCATGGATAACAAAGGATACTGCCAGGCAGTACTTAACTTATTATAGTGTAAGCCCCACCCCTTTTTAAGGGTGGGTTACTGTTCTCCTCTCTCTCCATCAGTATAGGCATTCATTTTGGGCAGCTGGGCCAAACCCTGGTGTGGTTCTGCCCCCATTACTATAAAAGGAAGAGGATTGGGGTAGAGGAGGAGGCTGGCAGAAAGAACTAGTGCAAGTGGGGCTGGGGTTTTAACTCCCAGACCGGAGCAGCAGACACCCAGTCACGTCTGGTAAAAGGGTTGTTCTAGATTCTAGTTTGGTTACCTTCCCAGGGGCCAGTGGTTTTCGGCAATCATCACCTTAAGGTTCTGAGCTTTTTCGGCTCTGAAGCAGTGTGAGCCTGTCCCACCATGGCTGCCATCTGTTTGGGACAAGTTGCCTTTTTCATTCTAACTTAACTGCCACAAGTGTACCAGATAGTGTAGTTGCCGTATTGGTCCTAGTAAGAACAGATCCAGAAGCAAAGCTAGAGCACTTTGTTCTGTTTTGTAACGTCTATGTCAGTCCAATAAAAGGTATCAAACCATTTACTAGGGACACGTGTACCAGTAATTTTCCTGTCATTCCTCCAGCTCCATGGAGCTGACCCAGCTATAATTTATTATTAATTAATTAAATATGTATTTTTATTTTCCCATTTTGGGGTTGGCTGCATTTTGTGTTCGGCTGGCTAACCACTTGCTACTTACTGTGTTATCCCTGCACCACTCCGGCTCACGGCAAAAGCTCAGAGTATTCTCCAGGTATCAGCAGTTGGAAACTTGCTTTCCCAGTCAATGAGTTATGTGGGCAAGATAAGGCCTTTTAAGTATTACAAATGGTTCCTGGAATGGAACTGTATTTGTGCCGCCTCCTTACCGTTATCATCAGGACCCCTTGACACAGGAGGTGGAGGTAGAGTTGCAAATGTGGGGACTCATCTGGGTTCTATTTGTGGCTATAATGTGTCCAGATGGTGCTGCTTGGGCTGTAAGCTTGTGGGCTATGGGCATTTGGCAGTGCATCATGACTGAGAGTCGCCATCTTGGCCTGGGTTCACACCTTGTGGTCCTTCATCATTACAGTGGAAGCACCAAGCATTGGTGGTGGTGTGGTCAGGTGGGGTAAGAGGAGATTCACGATTGGTTGGTGCAGCTCAATCTAATAAGGAAGCGTGCAGGACAAGCATCATTTTCCCTCAATTTGCTGAAGGCGTGATAGTAGTAGTAGTAGTAAAATGTTTTTATTCATGTTATTATGAACAAAGGATAGACTCGAGTGAGCTGGAGCTCATTTACAATGAGGTCCCATTGCACGATTTTCAGTGGTACAACTTTATAAGTTATAAATTACAAATATTACAATTTAACTATACATAGACATTATGACTACAATGAAAATACACAACAATAGCAACAGTTAATGTGAATAACATTTGGACATGGCAGGAAAGTTCCTCCGAGGAGCACCAAGCCCTTGTTCCAGCATCTTGCTGTCCTTGCTGTGGAAGTCAGCGGAAGGGGAGCAGCAGAGGAGAAGTGTGTATGCTGTGGTTCTTGAGGAGAAGGAGTGGTTCAGTTGCCATTGTGCTCAGTTTGCTCCAGAGGGCCTGCTGCAGGATTGTTCAGTGGTACCCTTACTCTTTGCCTGGCCTTATCTAACTGTGGTATCAACGGATACAGTATCGGTGGTACCCCATGGAGTCTGGACTTATACAAGGAAGCAAAGACATCAGCTCCCCAGCAGAGCCCAGTGTGGGGCCCCTGAGGTTATAGTGGAGGCCATGGAGAAGGACACTTGAGATGATGCTGTTGGGCACAGCCATTTGCTCAGTCCTATGACACCTGCCACTGTTGACTATCCGCCTGGTAGATGGAGAGGTAGGGGATGAGGGGTTATAACTGGCAACCCCCAGGGCCCAGGGGTCAACCGTGAAGTCCCTCTACCTGGCAGCGTTGGTTTCTCAGGTGACCCATCTGAGTTCTCTCAGCATAATACCTCAAAGCAGTTGGGACTGGCAGAGCAGAAAGAAGGCGTTGTGTGGGAGGGCATGCTACCGTTGCCCCTGGATGAGCTCCTAAATCATACCAGTTTGCTGATCAAGAGGTGTACTGAACTATCCCAAATCTCTATGTACGTCCTAAGCTGACATTGCCAGACAATTCCCCATGCCTCCCACACTGTGCAAGGCCAACTGAGTCAGGATAGATGGACTACTGAACAATGATCCGATGAATGTGCCACACAGAACCAAATTGTGGTTGGAGCCTGGAACCGCCCAGCGGATCAGTGTCTGAGATCAGCCTCCATGGTCACAAGCCGAGAGTTGGGTGAGGCATAGGAGCCACATTGAATATCTAAATGCAGACTACCCCTATATTTCTGAAAGACTCTGGAATATCATGGGAGAAGTATTCTGACTTGGTGTTTTGGAGAATGGTTCAGAAGCTTCAACTTCGGAAGTGTCCAGTCTGCCATCACAGGAGATCATCCAGAAAGTCAGATATTTGTGTATTTCATCACCATGGGCAGGACTTACACTATTTAAGCATTACACTCTTATCCAGGATGTGACTGGTTGCAGGATAAAATACTACATAATTTCTGTAGACTCATTTGCTAAGGAAACAATCAAGCCAGACCGTGCCTTTTATTATCCCTAGGCAGGGTGCCTGCTGTTTAGAGGCAACATCCTGTGAATTGTAGCTACCAGGACTGTCAAGTGAGTTTGTTAAATGTTTTCCAGTTTTGAAAAGGAAAAAGTTCTCAAAAGACTTTGTGCCCAATGATGGTCGCTGCAGGACTATTTTCAAGTTTCTGAAACCAAGACTGTTGGGACTGAACTCACTGTGATAGTTAAATGCAGGAAACTTTTCCAGTTAAAGTCTAATGCCTTTCTCTTGTTTTAGGATAGAGTTGGATGAGAGTGGTTTGGAAAAAATAATAATGTTGTACAGTTTACCTGGAGTGGATGTCAGGTGTGGCTATGTTGGTAGATGTAGTGTGCGTGTGTGTCTGTTTGAGGATATGTCAGTGTGCATAAGCTGCAGTGGATAAGTGGGTAGAATATTATCATTATTCTGTTTTACGCTTAATGTTTTATAAATTGACAGCCTGATAAATTCTGTTACAGTGTGTTAGAGTTTTGGTAAACAAAGCTGATGGGCTCCACGTCAGCAGGGCCGGCAGGGTTGTAAGGTCTCTTTATTTGCTGGCATGCCCTGGGAGACCTGCCCGAAAGGGAGTGCACATACCCATCTTGGTAGGGTTTTTCCAAAGGATAGTTGAGTGCCACATTTCCTGGAGGAAATGGATTTTAAGTGGAGGAGAGTGTAAGCCCCCTTTTAAAGGGGCTATATGCTCCTCCTCCCCATCAGCATAGGCATTAGTTTTGGGAAGCTTGGGCCTGACCTGGGCATGGGCCCCGCTGCTATAAAAGGAAGAGGATTGGGAGAGAAGAGAAGGCTGGTGGGAAGAACTGGTGTAAGTGGGGCGGGGTTGGCCCTGGCCCGTTAGTTGCGATCCACAGTCTGTGACGTTGGTTCCATGTACGGGTGTTTGCTGGGTGGTGTCTAGGGCAAGCAGCTGAGGAATGGGGTCTCATGGGTGTCTTGGGAGTAAACATCCTGGGAGGAAACAAGAACTCAGGCTCACTGGTGCTGGGTACACTGGGGTAGCCTAGGGGCCTGTTCTGTTGAGGAGTGAGCTGGCAGTGGGGATGTCACAGAAGTGGCAGTGCTGTGACATAGCTTCAAGGTTAGTGGCAGGGCCTTTGAGAGCTGTGCAGTGTGGCACATTGCCTTGGGTGAATTTGATGGCCTGCATGGGATCTGGCATTGTCGGACCTGCCGGTGCCCGTGTCTAGGGCAGGTTTCAACTAGGCCCAAACAAAGTGCAGAAGGCTGTTGTAACTGTAAGGAGGGAGCTGTGTTTGCTTGTGGGAAACCTCCCTGGTGGAAAAGTGAAGGCCTTGGGCCTGGGGAACATCTTTGAGGGGCTGAGACCCAGCCATGTCTGGTAAAAGGGTTATTCTGGATTCTGGTTGGCTACCATCCCCAGGGGAGTGTTTTTGGCAATCAACACATCAAGGTTTTGAGCTTGTTTGGCTCTGAAGTTGTGTGGAGCTTGTCCCACCTTATAGGCTGCCATCTGATTGGGACAAGTTGCCATTTTAACAATAACTGCCACAAGTGTACCAGTAATTTTTCTGTCATTCCTCCAGTGCCATGGAGCTGACCCAGCTATAATTAATTAAATATGTATTTTTATTTTCCATATTTTGGTGTTGGCTGAATTTTGTGTTCAGCTGGCTAACCACCTTTGCCCCTCCAGTGTTATCCCTGCACTCCTCCGGTCATGGCAAGAAGCTCAAAGTATTCTCCAGGTATCAGCAATTGGAGACTTCCTATCCCAGTCAATGAGTTCTGCGGAAAGGTAAGGCCTTTTAAGTATCACAATTGGTTTCCTGGGTGGAACTGTACTCGTGCCACCTCCACCTCAACATTACCATCAGGACCCCTAGACACAGGAGGTGGAGGTAGGGTTGCACTAGTGTAAAGTTTGTGATCACAAATCACCAAATATTAGATGGGCCATCAGGAGGCTTCACCCAAGGGTGCTAAGGAAACTAGGTGAGAGCCTGGTGGCCCCACTAATGGACTTGTTCAACAGCTTCTAGAATCAGAAGTGGTCCCAGCGGACTAGAGAAGAGTGGATGTCCTTCTACATAAGAACAGCAACAGAGCAGAGCTAGGGAAATACAGACCAGTGAGCTTAGTAGAATACCTGGAATTTAATTAATTTAATGAATTACAGGACAGTAAGCAACATGGGTTAACCAAGGGAAGTTGAGCCAGACACAATGATTGATTGATTGATTGATTAAAAAGTTTCACCAGAAAGATTTAATGAGCTGGTATCAGCTCATTTCCAGATGCTTGGGGTGGGGGGGGTTATAGTAACATTTAAAAAAATACAGTGTTCATAAATTGCAATAATATGCAAATAAAACAACAAAATGACCAAATCACAGTCTGTGCTTCTGAGTAGGAATATGCAATACAATAAATGCAGTAGAACAACAATGAGAACAATATGCAGTGTACAACAATGCAATCCTAAGAAGAGGTGGGGTCATGGATGAAACTGGAGAACACGGGCTGTACTAGTCACAGTGTGGGGTGGAGGGCATCAGAAAAGTCCTGGACCTAATGTCAGGAGCAATTGCTAGAGTGTGTACTGAGACCACAGAGGAGAGCTTTCAGAGCACTAAAGGTAGGAGCACAGTAAATGGAAGGTGAAAGAGGCCCAGAGTTTAGGGAAGTGAAAAAGAAGGCAGCTTGACCAGGAGAGGATTCCACTGGGAGAGAGTGAGAGCCAGAGTTGCAAGGGAATAAGAGGTGGGGAGGGGGGAAGCAAGATAAAAGGAGAGGCAGCCAAACTAAAATGTTTAGATGAAAAGGCACAGTGTGCAAGGTGCCTGGTATCTAGGGAGAAGAAGAAAAGGAGGTTTACAAAGAACAATGGTGAGTGTGCAGGGGTCTGTTGAGGCATGACAGAATGAGTGAAAAAGGGAGTCTAGTGTGGCTAAGGTGGACTTAGGAGCATCACTGTAAATGACGTCACCTCAGTCAAAAATGGGAGTGTCATCTTGAGAGGATCTCTATGGGCAGGAAGTGGATGCTCCTCTATCCTGTAAAACACACCAGGTCTGGGGTGGAGTTCTTGTAAATTGCATCCATATGAACAGAGAAACTGAGGTGATGGTTCAAACAGACCCTGAGGTACTTGAAGGAGGAGACATACTGAATCGCTGCACCATCAAGGGTATGGAAGGAGGGGTGAGTCTAAAAGTCTCTGTCTGGTGCTAAAAGTCATTGAGGTTTTCTGGGAATTGAGGACAGCTTGTTTACATGGAACCAGTGCTGGATTTTGTTAAAGTCCAGTATGAGCTGGGCAATGCAGTGAAGGGCAGAGGAGCCGGCAATAAAGAGTACCTCATCTACATAGATGTGAAAAGACACAGGAGCAGGCAGGGGGAAGTCATTTAGATGAATGGAGAAGAGAACTGAATCAAGGATGGACCCTTGGGGACACCTGAGCAGATTGGAAGTGGGGAAGGAATATCAATAATGGCAGCCCGAAAGCTGCCCTTAAGGTAAAGTGGAACCACTGAACTGAGGAGGCAGAGAGTCCAGCTGGCTAAGTCTGTCCAAGAGAATGTGGTGGGCAACAGTATTGAAACTTTGGCCAGATCAAAAAGGTAGTGAAGGTGACCAGGCCCTGATCTATCCCAAAGAGGATAGTGTCAGTGAGCTGGATTAGGAGAAGGAGGCAGCATGGGACTTCCTTAAACCACACTGGAAAGGAATGAAAAGTAGGATCGTGCTCATGTCCCATAATGTGAGTGAAATAGAGCTATAGTGGAGTATTCTCTCTTGAAGGCATCTCATCACGCTCCTGTCTCATCACTTGAGTGGGACAGAGTAGGAGTGAAGCATCTACCTTGAAGGCATCTGCAGGACATGCAGGACAGAGCAGGAGAGGTGACTCAGCCTTGAGGGAATCTGGGAGATGTCCACAGATTGTCTGCCATCTTCAGGACATTCTGCAGAGGGACTCCAGGCCAAGGTAATGAGGTAACACATTACTGGATACTGTTTACAATAGTTAGGGGGTTAACTACAGGTTCTATACCATACAATTAGTAAAGAAGCAGCACACACCCAGGATAAGTCAGATGCAGGTAGGAGGCAGTATAGCACAGTGATTTAAGGCTCTCAGCCACAAACCTGGAGACCTGGGTTTAATCCCACAGCCCCCACTTGCATACTGTGTGACCCTGAGCAAGTCACTTCACTTCCTTGTGCTCCCAGGTCACACCTGTAAACAAGCTTCAGCTAGTGTGTCTCTCCTGGTTAAAAAGACAGAAAAAAAAAGGATGGTTAAACATTGAAAATGAGAAACACCCTATCTAGGGTTGGGTAACAAGTTAGTTATAGGGAAGCAAAAGGGAACAGTAGGAAAACAATAGGAGTAGGAAATAGGCAGGAGGGTACAGAGAAATTTGAATTGATACTAGGCAAATGAAGGAAAGATCATGGAGTGTGTAGTACAATGAGTGTGGGTCTCCAGTCTTGTAGGCCACCTTCTAGAGACTGAGGTGCCCCACATTTTACTCACCTCTCTGGATTGAGGGCAGAGGTTGCTGGAATGTGGGCTGAACTGGCCAGACAGAGGACCCTCTGCCCTATCCAGGGCCACCTACTCTGTTGCCACTCTCCTGAAGGATGCCTAGGCAGAGGCAGAAGGCTAGACCTTGTTGGGCTCTGGGATAGTGAAGGTGGTGGGAAGGATGCAGACTTCTCAGTCTATACAACTGCAGAATTCCTTCAGCTGTACTAGTGGGATGGGGCTTCCAGCCAAGGAGGAAGTAGCTGTTGGTGGATATTCTGTTGTTTGGGATTGGGGTGGGGAGGAGGTGAAGTGCCTGAGAGGTTCTTTGGCTTGGAGGGATGAGCACACACCCAGAGAGTTGTCAGGGCAGCACAAAATGGTAGGGAGCTAGAAGTCATTGTCCACCTGGGGACAATTGACCTTGAAAGGGACTTGGTAGAGGTAGTGGAGGTAACTTCAGGGAGTTGGAGAGGGGCCTTAAGCAGGCTGCATGTACAGTGGCTTTTTCTGAGGTGTTAACTGTGATGGCTGGGGAGATGCAAGGGTACTCAGCACAAAGGCATTTATCAACTAGTTGAAGGCATGGTGTATACAGGAGTGCTTGCTACATCGAGACTGGGGTCCAGTCTGGGTGAGTATTGGTCTCTATAAGAGAAACAGCCTGCATCATAGAAACATAAAACAGAACTTGACGGCAGATAAGGACTGCTTGGCCCATCCAGTCTGCCCATTTCCTACCTAATGGATAAGCTGCAGATCCTGGTTAAACAACAGCCTACTTCCTCCTACTCTCCTGCCCCTAAGAATTGCCTTTATGACTGTCCCATGCATTCTTGAATTTGCAACACTGTTTTTGACTCCACAACTTTCTCAGGAAGGCCATTCCATGCATCCACAACCCTCTCTGTTAAAAATACTTCTCACATTACCTCTGAGTCGTCCCCCTCTATCTTGAATTGTGTCCCCTTGCTCTTGCACACCTCTTTTCTGAAAGATGCTACCCTCTTGGACTTTGTTGATTCCCTTGAGGTACTTGAAAGTTTCTATCATGCCTCCCCATTTCCTCAAGGGTAGACATATTAAGCTCCATGAGTCTCTCATATTCTTCTGGTGCAGACCCTGCACCATTTTAGTTACCTCCTCTGACTGCCTCCATCCTGTCTATGTCTTTGCAGAGACTGGATCTCCAGAACTGCACGCAGTACTCAGATGGGGTCTCACCAGCTGTCTGTATAGAGGATAACAACTTGTTTTTCTACTGGTGATCCTCTCCCTATGCATCCCAGTATCCCCAGCCCTCCTCACTGCCCTCTCACATTGCTTGCCCACCTTTAGGTAATCTGATGACTACCCCCAGGTCCCTTCCATTTTTGTTGTTGTTAGTCTCTCACCCCCCATTGTGTACTCTTCCCTGGATTTTTGTTTCCCAGGTGTATTATTTTCACTTCTTAGCATTGAATCTAAGCTGCCATATATTTAACCATTCCTCCAACCTTGCCAAGTCCTTCTCATCCTTTCCACCCCAACTTGTGTGTCAACACTGTTGCAGATCTTGTGTCGTCTGCAAAGAAACATGCTTTTCCTTCCAGTCCCTCTGCAATGTCACTTATAAAGACATTAAAGAGGACTGGGTCCTAGTACTGAACCCTGCGGTACCTCTACTAGTAACCCCCTTTCTTCAGAGTGGAGTCCGCTTACTATTACCCTCAGAGTCCTGTTCTCCAGCAATTCTTTACCCAGGCTACCATCTTGGGACCCACTCCAAGGCTGGCTAACTTGTATATTAATCTTTTGTGTGGGACTGTGTCAAATGCCTTGCTAAAGTCTAGGTAGGCCATGTCCACAGCCCCTCCCTAATCTACTGCTTTGGTCACCCAGTCAAATAAATCTATTGGATTCATCTGACATGACCTTCCGCTGTGAATCCATGCTGCCTTGGGTTCTGTGCCCCTCTGGACTCTAGATACTCAATAATTCTTTCCTTCAAAGTGATTACATCATTTTCCTATCACTGAGGTTAAACTAACAGGCCTATTGTTTCCTGCTTCTGTCCTACTCCCACTTTTGTGAAGTGGAATAGCAGCTGACCTCCTCCAGTCCTCAGGTATCACCTCCTCCTATGAATTTGTTAAAAAGGGTAGTCAGTGGTGTCACTAGTTCTACCCTTAGTTCTTTTAGAATTCTGGGATATATCCCATCAGGCCCAATTTCTTTGTCCACCTTCAGTTTTAAGTTCTTTCAGAACTCTATCTTCTATGAATGGGCTGGTATCAACCCCATATCCAGAGTGTTTCTATTGTTTGGTTTAGGTACCACCCTCTTCATTTGTGAATACTGAGCAAAAATATTTGTTTAGTATATCTGCCTTTTCACAGTCACCCTCTGACCACCCTACTCCCCTTTATTAAGCCTCACTATCCCTCCCTTGGTCTTCCTTTTCTCCTAAAAGGTTTTATTCTCCTTCTTAACTGAGGTTGGCTATCTTTTCCTCAGTTTGGACCTTTGCTGTTCTGACTGTCTTCCCTGCTTCCTTTTGCTTTAACTGATACAGTTCTCTGTACTGCTCCTTCTGTGATTCCTTGTACTTCCTGAATGCTTATTTTTCTCTCCTTAACCTTCCCTGCCACCTCCTTTGAGAACCATAGCGGTTTTACATCATTTTATTTTGTTTATTTGCTTCACACAAAGGCTTGTTGACTCTGTGATGGCAGTTTTGATTATTCCCCATTGTTCTTCCCACCTCCTTCCTGCCCATTTGTTAGTGCATTCCTTGAGCACTCACCCATTTTGAGCTAAGTCAGTCCTCCTAAAGGCAAGTACCTTTGCCTTTGTATGAAGCATACTCTACTGCTGTTTATAAGTGAACCATACTGTTCGATGGTCGCTAGTTCCCAGATGGCTAACCACTTCTAAATCTGTGATCCTCTCTCCATCTCCATTTGAGAGTACCAGGTCTAAGATTGCTCCCTCTCAAGTGGGTTCCAATACTAGTTGTCTAAGGCATACCCCTGTAGGTCATCTAGAATGACCCCACTCTTGGAAGTGGCTGCAGCAAATGCACTCCAGTTAACATCTGCATATTTAGATCCCCATCAACAATATCTCCCCTTTTCTGCCATTCTAAGGATACCTTCTATTATTTCCTTGTCCAATTCCTCCCCTGAGATGGGGATCTGTGTACAACCCTGTGCGGATTGTGGTGCTATTGCCTATCTCCAAATTGACCCACAGTGCTTCCTCTCTCCTCCCCGTTTACCCTTTTGCTCTGTTGCTTTGATTCCTTCCCTTATGTAGAGAGCTATTCCTCCTCCTCTTTACCTTTCCTGTCCCTCCTGTAGATAGTGTATCCTGGTATGTTTACATCCCAGTCATGGTTCTGTGTGTACCATGTTTCTGTGACTGCCATGATATCCAGATGTTCCTCTTCCATCAAGACCACTAGTTCAGGAAGCTTGTTACCCAGACTATGGGCATTGGTACTCGTTACTCTCAATTTTTGATGGCTTTACCTCTTCTAGCACCCTCCCTGTCCTCACTGACTTTGCTTTCTCCATTTACCCTGTCCTGCTCCCTACTGACCTTTCTACCTTGGTCTTTACCTCATTTAGTACCCTGTTTTATAGGGGAGGCTGGGAATTCCCTGCTGCTGATCAGTGCCTCCCCATGACTAGTTCAAAAGCTTGCTAATGAAACATTTAAACCGATCCCCCAGAAGACTTGTTCCTTCCTGAACAGAAGCAGACCATCCTGCTAATATAGGCTGGTGTCCTCCAGGTGGAACCCCAGTCTCCAATGAAGCCAAATCCCTGTGCTCCACACCAGTTTTTCAACCATTCATTAAATCGCATGGTGTGGAGTATCCTCGCTCACCCATGCCATAGACAGGCAGCACCTCTGAGAAGAATACTGTGTGCTGCTACTTGCCTGAGCCCCTCCCAGCTCCACAAACTCCTCCTGCACTGTTCTAATCTCAGGTTGAGCCAAGTCATTTGTCCCTAGGTGGACAATGATGTCCAGCTCTGTCTCCCGTGCTGCTGTTCTCGTGATCCTGAGGGATCGCTTCTTGTCCCTCAAGCCCTGGCACCAGGCAGGCACCTTACTTCACTTTTCCTGCTCCCCCAGTTCTATCCCCTAATAATTGAGTCCTGTGGTGTCCTCTGCCTCCTTCCTGTGGGCCTCCCTTGTGACAGTTGTCTACATCCTCCTTAGCCTCCTCTGTGGGTGCATCCATAGGGGAACTGTGCTCCACCAGAATGAAGTATGGATTGTGGAGTGGTACAACTGACTGGGTGTGCCTCTGTAACTCCACCCTCACCCTTCCTGAGCCCACTATGGTCCAACTACTGCACTTTCTTGGCACTCTCTGAGGCATCCTTCTGGGAAGGGAATGCAGTCTTGGTGGGAGGTTTAAATGCTACTTAGATGAGCATTTAGACTAGCTGGGAAAAGGGGAACAGGCAGTAAAATAATTGGAGGTATAAACTGTTTCCACCTGGATGATGGTGCAGAAAAGGGAGGAGGGCCCAGGAAGAAAACTCTCAGGACAGGGGCACAGAAAGGCAGGGATGGGGACAAGACAGAAGAAAGGGGTAAAACTTAGGTAAAAGAGGGTAGAAGTGTTACCACTCACGTTACATGGGAGAATACATACGATTAAGAATGTGCTTCCCGATTTCTATTTTTATTCCAGACTCTCCCAATTAATATTCCCTTCCATTTCTGGAACCAATTGAATTAATTGTTACAAAAATTCATATGGGATGGCAAACACTCAAGAATATCTATACAAACTCTACAGTACTCCGGAGAGGGCTGGGTCTCCCAAACCTTCGCTATTCCTATTTGGCAGCACAACGATCTCAACTTAGTGCATGGGCCAAACAAAGAATAGATTCAGACTGGTACCCTCTGGAAGAGGCTACAGTGCAGGGTAAAAACTTTGGACCTCACCCACTAGGCCCATTCAACCCAATATATGGTCTTTGACATCTAATCCCTGGGTGAAACATTTGATCAAAATTCTCCTTAAATTTTGCAAAGTGACAAGTACCCCAAATTTATACTTCCCCTCATACACCATGAAGACAGCTTTTCATTGGCTCAAATAGACCTGGTTTTATGTATTGGGAATATAAGGGCCTTACAAGATTTTCCCAATTGTTAGGACAGGCTGTCTCATATTCACTGTATTAAGGGAAAAGTTTTCTCTGTTCGAGAAGATTTCTATAGATTTTACAGGTTAGACACCTGATAACTTCCAAAGATAATCATTCTTTTTTTTTTTTATAGACTAACTTTTATCCATCTTGGCCACCTTTCTGCATCCCTCGTAGTCCTTGCATCTTGCTGGGGATCCAGCCGCCGTCCATCTTGACCAGGACTGCAGGCACCCTGAAACTCCTGCAGTGGGGTGGCAGGGAGCCCAAACTCCCAACCATCACGGATCCAGTTCAGGTGCCAGCACCGCCCAGCTAACACTCGTGGATGACCATCAAGCTGCGAGAGGTGCCACTTTTCCACTGTTCACTACTCCCTTAGTAGTCACAGGCATGCAGTGATGCCAGCAGGGCAGAGGTGCATGTGTCCAACCCCTCCCCAGGCATCTGCACAGACTCCACCTGACCTGTCACCTCACCATGACCCCCAGCTTCCACCAGGGGCACCAGGCATCGGAAGTGAACCCCTCCCAGAGAAGGAGAACAGTCCATTAGATGCTCAATCCTTCTCCTCCCCGCCAGCCCCGGTGACCCATGCTCGTTCCCAAACAGGGATCACTGGCGCAGGCGCAAGGTAAGGCGTCCAGTGCCTCAGCCCTCAGTGCCACTGGACTGGCTTGAAGATAATCTTTAAGGATTAGTAGGGATAAAATCCCTGTAGAAGATTTTGGTGGGATATAATTAGAATCAAGGACAAATTGAATTATATTTCAATATTGTATAAAGTGCTCCTCCCACCAGTTAATCCACCAGTATTAGAGAAATCAGATTGAAATGGGAGGAAGAGTGTGGTGATAGCATTACTCTTACAAACTGAGCTTGTAGGTTCAAGAGAAGGTGGCAGGTTACATCTTCTGCAGGGTGGAGAGAGTCTAACTGGAAAATTATAACTCGGTTCTTTAGAACTCCAGTTATTATAAAACATTTCTCCTCATGAGTATCACAGACTTGTTGGTGGCAGTGTGGTACACCAGGGCAACACACTTCCATATTTTTGGACTGCCCTAAATTATGTAAATTCTGCGAACAGATACATCAGAGTATGGAATTAATGTTGGGGTTTCCTCCCTTAACCTTTCAGGATTTGGTGCTGGGTTTGCTGATCCTGTCGCCTAAAAGAGAAAGATGGTAGAGTTAGCCAAATATTAAGAATTGTAGCCTTAAAATGTATTACAACAAGATGGCTACAACCATACCCCCACCTCGAAGGGATACTGTATAGCCAGAGTAGAAGACTTAAAGAGGATGGAAAATATTACATATGCAGCACACCTAGATAGGGAGAATTTTAGATATCTGAAGGCCATGACAACTCTGGCGATAATCCCAGAGAGAGCAGGAACAAGGCAGGGCCGAGACAGCAGGGTGAGCTATAGAAGAAAGAGGAGGGAAGGCTAATCACCATGGGGGAGGCGACACTACTTGTAACGTAGATAGGACAGACCAACAGTAATAAGAGATGGGAGAAAGCTACCAGAATAAGATCTGTAACAACATAATTTTTATTTTGTTAATAGATGATTGTAAATAATTAATGTTTTACTTGAGAACAAAGTACATTTGTCAGGTTAAATGCGCTTAAACGTTGATTTTGAAACACTATGTTAACTCATTTTCTAAAACTTTAGTTGAAGTAAGCTTGGATTCAGCCTAGAGGAATAACATTGGGAAAAGAAATAGACTTGGACTCTTTACACAGGACTGTAACCATCTCAACAAGTCTCGGGCTTGGTGTGGAGCAAGGTCTCTCCCAATGACTTCCTGAGGCTTAGTGGACTGAAGTGATTGAGACTGATTTTCTATTGTATTACATGTGAATCGGTAAAACCATATGTAGCTGATTATTCATTGTAAAACCTTACTGAGTTATCTGTAATATCAAAAAGTTGGATATCTGTATAAACAATAAAAGCTATCTGAGTTTAAACAAGCATTTGTCAATGCGAATGCTGATTTCGTTGGTCCGTTGAGCTCGCTCACTGCCCCTGTGTCACTCGCTTGTTCTGTTTCTCCCAGTGCTGCAGGCTGTTCCATTGTACTGGGCTTCTGCCTGCATTGGCATGTTTTCCTGCCTACAAAGAAATCTGCAGCTCACAGTTCCATTCAGGTGGGTCACTCCTCTCTCTCACTCGCTCATTCTGTTGCTTCCGGTTGCTGCAGGCTGCCCTTTGTACTGGGCTCCTGGCTCTGTTGGCAGCTTTTTCTGCCCACAAAGAAATCTGCAGCAGTCTGACACGGGTCCATTGAGGTGGCTCACTCCCCTCTCTCTCCTCTCGTTCCGTTTCTGCGGCGCTGCAGGCTGGCCTTTTGTACTGGGCTCCTGCCTCGTTGGCACCTTTTCTGCCCCAAAGAAATCTGCAGCTGTCCTGTCAGAGCCACGTTGAGGTCGCTCACTCCACCTGTCTCACTTGCTCATTCAGTTTTTCCTGGCGCTGCTGGCTGCCATTTTGTAGTGGGCTTCTGCCTCTATTGGCACCTTTTTCTGCCCACAAAGAAATCTGCAGCAGTTCCGACAGAGCTCCATTGAGCTTGCTCACTCCCCTCTCTCACTCTCTCATTCCGTTTCTGTTGGCGCTGCAAGCTGCCTTATATACTAGGCTCCTGCCTGCATTGTTGCCTTCTTCTGGCCACAAAGAAATCTGCAACCGTCCCAACAGAGTTCGTTGAGCTCCTCCTCCCCTCCCTCACTCGCCGCTCTGTGTCTCCCGCACTGCAGGCTGCCCTTTGTACTGGGCTCCCGCCTGCATTGGTGCCTTTTCCTGCCTACAAAGAAATCCAAAGCAGTCCGACAGAGCTCAGTTGAGCTCGGTCACTCCCCCCTCTGTGGTTGCTCAATCCTAATCTGTCCCAAACACTGATTTCCGACAGCGACTACGGTATTCTGCTACCGGAAGCGGGAAACACATTTCTCGCCAGGATGTGAAAATGACAGCTGTACTGTTCATAAGGAGAACAAATGCCAGTGTTGAAAATTGCGTGAAAATATTACTAATTTGCAAACTTACAAGGTGCGTAGAAACTGCACAACACTGCGCTCGTAACACAGTCATTTTATGGAGTTTCATCACAAAATTTTCAACATAGGCATTTTAGGACCTCTGCTCATGAACAGTGTCAGTGTGATTTTCTTAATGTGTCCTGAACACTGATTTCCCACAGCGACTGCTCTATTGTGCACTGGAAGAATGAAAACACATTTCGGCCAGGATGTGAAAATGACAGCTGCACTGCTGATAAGGAGGTGTGGAAAAATGGCAATGTTGAAAATCTGGAGTGAAAATATTGCAAAGTTAGAGAAGTCACGAGCAGCGTGGAAACTACACAATGCACATTTGTAACACACTCATTTTATGGACTTTTGTCACCAAATTTTCAACATAGGCATTTTAGGACCTCTGCTAATGAACAGTGTCACTGTCATTTTCATAATGTGTCCCAAACACGGATTTCCCAGTGACTGCACTATTATGCGGAACTGCAAAACACATTTCAGCCAGGATGTAAGAAATGACAGCTGTACTGTTCATAGGAGGTGCAGAAGAATGGCAATGTTGAAAATCTGGAGTGAAAATATTATTAATTCGCGAAAGTTACGATGCGTGCAAACTCGCGCAAGCGACGTTCATAATACAGTCATTTTATGGAGTATCATCACCAAATTTTCAACATTGGCATTTTAGGATCTCTGCTCATGAACAGTGTCACTGTAATTTTCTTAATATGTCCCAAACACTGATTTCCCACAGCGACTACGCTATTCTGCGCCAGAAGTCCGAAAACACATTTCGGCAAGGATTGGAAAATTACAGCTGTACTGTTCACAAGGAGGTCTGAAAAATGCCAATGTTCAAAATCTGGCATGAAAATATTACAAATTTGCAAGTTACAAGCGTGCGTAGCAACTGCTAGCACTACGTAAAAACAGTCATTTTTGGATTTTTCCAACCAAATTTGCAACATAGGCTTTTGAGAGACCACTCATAACACTGGCACTGTCATTTTGTTAATCAGTCCCAAAAGGGGATTCCACACAGTGACCGTGAAATCACCTTTCGGGCTGAATAACACCATGACAGTGCCAGAATTTATGAGAGGGGTCCCAAAACCCCATGTTGAAAATTTGGTGCAAAAATTCCAAAAATGCCTGAGATATGCATCAAAGTTGAAAACCCCTATTTATTCCATTATACCGGCATTTCCTCAGTTCGCGTCGGCTTTGAAGAGTGCAGGACGTGTTCCCGTCCACCGAAGATCATCGCGCCAGACTCCAGAGGTAAGTATGGGGTGACGGGGGTGGGGAGGCAGAGGTGCAGTGGTGGGCGCGGGTTGTGGGAGGGGACAGGGAGACCGCCAAGGACCGCTTCCTTTTCCACAAGAGGAAAAAAAAAAACACGCAGGACCGTTTTGTTTTACAGGGGCATGTAGCATGCTGGGGTGGGCTCCCAGTGTGCCAACAGAGTCTTTTTGGGGGCAGCTGAAGCCGGCGGGGGATTGGGCACCCCCTTCAGCACACAACAAGAGGGGGTTACATTATGCTGACGAGTTGGGCACCCGTCGGCACCTACCAACAAAAGTGGGGGTTACAAAATGCCGATGGGGAGGGCTCCCCGTCAACAATATCAACCATAGGGCACTGAAGCCGATGATTAGGGCCCCATCGGCTAAACAAACACGGTGGGGGCATATGCTGCCGAGGGGATTAGGCACCCCCGGTGGAGGGGCTTAATATTGTTTGTGAACACGGTAGCAAGTCGTCACCATGTTACAAACAGTATCACTGTAACAAGGTTCCACCCAGCAATGACGGTCACTTCCTCATTGCAGTGAATGGCTTACACTGCAATGAAGAGGTGGCTATATTCTGACTGAAACATACAAGATTGTGGTCTGCAGCTGGCTGAACTAGTGTCAGCAGCAGCATGCCACGGCACTGGGAGAAAGCGCCAAGCCTTTAAAGGCTGTGGGGCACACACAACAGGTGGCAGCCCACAACCTGTTTCTGAAAAGTTGCCGCAATATGTTTCTTTTGCATGCACACAATCAACATAAAAGAGGGTAGAAGACTGAAGGAGGCAAGAAATTAGGAAATTAGATAGATAGATAGATGATAGATAGATAGATAGATAAAGTATCTAATTAAAACTAGGAATAAAGTTAGGGGAGCTTCAAGGAAAACACTGACAGGAATGAAAGGAGAAGTAGGGCAGCAGGCGGGGAAGAAAGGTGTGGAGAGCCATGTGCACTAATTTAAAGAGTCTTGGCAGCAAAATTTCAGGCCTGAAAGCCATCATGGCAGACACTGGAGTTGGATTTAGTGGCCATTACAGAGTCATGGTGCACTGAGCACAACGACTGGGACATGGCCATACCGAGCTACTCAGTTTTTAGGAGAGACAGAGCAGGGAAGAAGGGAAGAGAAGCTGTTTTATATGTGAGGGTGGGAATCAAGGCCATGGAGGTACAGGAGCAGCAGGAGGATAAGAAAGGGCTGGAGGTGCAGTGGGTCACCCTGGAGACAGGCTCCGGGGCTGCTATCTACACCAGAGTAGTGTACAGGCATCCAGCACAGGGACAGGAGTTGGACACAACACATGTGGAAGCCTTTGTCAGAATGGCAAGTAAGAGGGAGGTACAGCTAGTTAGTAATATCAGTCTGCCAGATGTGGAGCAGAGCCTTCTAACAGCAGTTTCCACAAGGAGTAGGGCCATCCTGACTCCCTACAGTAGGCTTTTCTCAGGCAACTTGTCAAAGAACTCACTTACTGATGAGGCAGTGCTGGACTTGGTGCTTACAAACAGGGGCAGCATTGCAGACAGCACAGTAGGAAGTCCCTTGGGTACCAGTGATCACAGTACAGCATGGTTTAACATTAACACAGGACAGGAGCTAATCACAAATGACTGAGCGTCTGGAACTTTAGGAGGGCACATTTTAAAGACATTGTGGACAATCTCAGAAACTGCCTGGAAGGGGTGATTGCTAGGGAGTAGTTGAGGAACAGAGGGCAAAAATAAGGGATGGTATAACTAAAGCAACTAACCTCTGCATGAAGGAAGTGAGTAAAAGTAGAGAAACAGAAAAGACATTGTCAGCAGATAAGGACCACGTGGCCCACTTAGTATGCCCTAAAATCCCTACCTGTAGTGCCACCAAGACCTTATTTAGACTCTGGCTTACACCCCCTCTTGTTTCTAAGATTCCCTTGTTTCTATTCCATGCATTCTTATATCTTGTGACCATTTAACCCCCACCACTTCCTCTGGGAAGCTGTTCAGCGTCCTCCACCCTCACCGTGAAGTACTTCCTCATGTTTCCTCTGAGCCTCCCCTCCAGCTTCATATTGTGACCCCTTGTCCTGAGCATCTTCTCCTTTGGAAATGCTCCTTTCTTGTACCTTGTTTACTCCTGTTAAGTACTGAATGCCTCTATCATATCCCTCCATCCCTCCTGTCTTCAAGGAGTACATATTTAAATCCTTAAGCCTTTCTTTTACCAGAGGGCGGTCATGTCAGACTAACCTCATTGAATTATTTGATTGGGTAACCAGGAGGTAGATGGGGGGGGCAGTGGAAGTGGCCTATCTGGATTTTGTAAGGACTTTGACACGTACCACATCATAGGTTGATAAGGAAGCTGGAAAGAATGGGAGTAAGAAAGAATGTGATAAAGTGGTGGAAAGTTGGCAGGAAAATAGAACCCAGAGGGATGGTAAATGGCACTCACTCAGAAGAAGATAAGGTGTCCAGTGAGTACCACAGAGATCAGTACTGGGGCCAGTCCTCTTCAATGTCTTCATAAGTGACATTGCAGAGGGTCTGGAAGGAAGCCTACCTGTTCGCTGATGACACTAAGTTTCAACAGTGTGGATACATGAGGGAGAAGACAGAATGAAAGGGATCTAAAGAAGCTGGAGGACTGGTCTAGAGATTGGCAACTGAGGTTCAATGAAAAAAGTGCAATATAATGTGTATGGGGCACAAAACCCAAGAGCTACATATCATCTGGCAGAGGAGAAAGTTGCAAGCTCCAAGCAGGAAAGAGATTTGGGGTGGGCATCTCTGAGGAACTCAAGGTTGGGAAGCAGTGTGACAAGGTGGCAGGAAGGCTAGTAGAATATTGGGGTGCATAGGCAGAGGAATCACCAGCAGAAAAAGAGAGGTAATAATTCTACTGTACAGGACATTGGTGAGGCCACACCTGGAATAGTGCTTCCAGTTCTGGAGGTCTTACCTGTGGAAGGACATTGATAGGGTGGAAACTGTTCTAAAGAGGCAACAAAAATGATGTAGGGACTACATCACAAGCCCTACAAACTAGGCTCAGGATCTGAATATGAACTCCCTGGAGTAAAGGAGGGAGAGGAGGATATGATTGCAACATTTAAGTACCTCAAAGGGGAATAAGGTACAGGAGAATACAATTTGTCAGAGGAAAAGTTGCCCAAGGACGAGCCACAGCATCAAATTGGCGGAAGGAAATTCAGGAAAACATGAGAAAGTACTTCTTCACAGAGAGTGTGTTGGACAAGTGGAACAGCCTGCCAGCGGAGGTGGTGGGGCAGAAACAATAAATGGAGTTAAGAATGCTTGAGATAGGCATAAAGGAATACTGGTAATTGGAGGAAGGGGACAACCTAGTGCTGGCAGATCATAAAAAGCACAGCTATTGGAGACAGTAAGAGCAGACTTGATGGGCCAAAGGCACTTACATGCTATAAAATTTCTATATTTCTATGTTTCTTTGCAGGGCAGTAGCGAAAAGGTGTGGCATTCAGGAGGTATAAGGAAACACAGAGGGAGGAGGACATGGATGTATATCTAGTAAAGCAGAGGAAGCAGGCAAGGCAGTGAGGGAGCAAAGGCACAGAGAGGAAAGAATCATCATTGGGATCACATGGGGATAAGACTTCCTTCAGATGCATAAGTAAAAAGAGGAACGAATGGAGAAGGATAGTAAGGACTAGAAGGGTGGAGGGGAGACTGCACAGAAGAGGACCAAGAAAATCAAACTTCCTAAACAGGTGCTAAGCACATTCTTCCGGGGAAAGGGCACCAGGAGTAGCAGCAACAAGTGAAGAGGTGGACATAAGTCCATTTTCAGAAGAAACAGTCTGGAAGGACTTGCATCTCTGAAGGTGGACAAAGGACAAAGCTATGAGATCAGATGGGATGCATCAAAGGGTTCTAAAGGAACTTAGGGAAGTGCTAACTACCCTGCTGACAGCCTTGTTCAACAGTTAACTGGAAACAGGCATGGTTCCAGAGGACTGGAGAAGAGCTGATCTGGTCTCAACATAAGAGCAGCAGCAGGAGGAGGCTAAAAACTATCGGCCAGTCAGTCAGACATCAGTGGTGGAGTAATAATGGACACCCTGCTAAAGGACAGACAGGTTGAGTATCTTAAATCCAATGGACTGCAAGACCACAGGCAGCATGGAATCATGAGGGAAGGTCATGTAAAATGAATCTGATGGATTTCTTTGACTGGATGACCAGTGAAATAAGAAGGTAGTGGACATGGTTTATCTAAATTTTATCAAGGCCTTTAACACTGTGCACATAGGAGGCAGATAAAGAAACTGAGCAATTTGGGTGAGATCCAAAGTGGTAAATTGGGTTAGAAACTGGTTAATGGATAGGAGACAGAGGGTGATGATAAACAACACTTGCTCAAATGATGGAGGAGTGTCCTGCGAGGTGCTGATGGGCTCAGTACAGGGAATGGTCCTCTTCAATGTCTTCATAAGTAACATTACTGAGAACCAGGAAGGAAAGGTACACCTTTTGCAAATTATACCAAAATCTGCATAGGTTGGACATTTAGCAGGGGTGAAGAGAATAAGTAGTGATCCAGGGAAACTTGAAGAGTGGTCTAAAGCATGGCAGCTATGATTCAATGCCAAAAGTACAAGATCATGCACCTAAGCGTAAGAACTAAGATGATGAATATGGTGGGAAGTACTGACAGTTACTTATCAGAAAAGGGTCCTTGGCGTTATCATATGTGATGACTTTGAGGTGACAGGGCAGTGTGACAAAGCAGTGAGTAGGGCTAGTGGAATGCTGGAGTGGATAGGAAGGGTATATCCTTCAGGAGAATGGAGAGAGGTGATGTTTCCACTGTATCACTCAATGGTGACACCTCACCTAGAGTACTATGTCCAGATTTGGAAACCGCACCTCAGAAAGGACACAAACAGGGTGGAGGCAGTCTAGAGAAGGGCACTAAAATAGTCCTGAGGTTACATGAGAAACTCTATGAGGAGAGAATGAGGGACCTCTACATGTACACCCTGGATGAGAGGAGAGGAGAGTGAAAGGTGACATGACAGAGACCTAAAGTTTAAGTTTATTGATTTGTTAGAGCACTCTAATTCATTGTGACTCTAGGTGAGGGAGAGTAAGAATGGCATGCCTCAAGGATCGAGTATTAGGGTCAGTTCTCTTCAATGTCTTCATCAGTGACACATCTGAGGGCCTTGAAGGCAAGGTGAGTCTGTTCACAGACGACAGATAGATATGTAATAAGTCGGCACTCCTGGTGGAGTGGAAAGGATGAGGCTGATCTACAAAGACTAGAAAGCTGGTCCAAACCTTGGCAACTAAATTTCGACACCAAAAGTGTAAAATCCTGCACCTAGGGAAGAACAATCCTTGTGAGGAATACTTTCTGGGTAGAGTAAAACTGGAAGTCACAAAGCAGGAAAGAGATTTGGGTATCTTTATAACAGATGACCTGAAAATGTCCAGACAGTGTGAAAAAGCAGTATTAAAGGCAAACGATATGTTGGACTGCATAGGAAGAGGAGTTACTAGTAGAAAGAGGAGGTAATTATGCCACTGTACAGATCACTGTTCAGGCCTCACCTGGACTACAGTGTGCAGTTCTCGAGACCACACCTTAGAAAGGACATAGACAGACTGGAGACAGTACAAGGAAAGCTACAAAATGATACTCGGACACCACAACAAGACATATGAAGAACGACTGCATGACCATAACATGTATTCCCTGGAACAGCATAGAGAAAGGGGAACATGATTGAAACCTTCAAGTACCTGAAGAAAATAAACAAGGTCCAGGTTCAGGACCTGTTTCAGGTCAAGAACCACACAAGAACTAGGGGTCACAGCATGAAGTTGGAAGGAGGCACGTTCCAAGAGCAACACAGAAACTTCTTCTTTACCAAGAGGGTGGTGGATGCTTGGAATGGCCCCTCCACCAGGGGTCATTGAGGCTAAGTCAGTTGGAACATTCAGAAAGGCCTGGGATAGGAACAAAGGTATTATAACACTGAACAGCAGTTAAGGGAGGCGCTAGACTCATGGAGCAGACTACAGTAGATGGATCTTGTGGTCCCCTTCTGCCATCACTTTCTGTCGTCTATGTAGGTGCTTTACATACATAAATAATAAACAAGATAGAATAAAATAGAAAATAAAACAAATATATAAAGCATCAATAAATTATGAGGAGGAAAAAGTTTCATTAAATAAAAGGTAAAAGTACCTTACAAGGTGAGCAGGGTGCAGGAGGTAAGGCACCTAAAATGAGATGGCGCTGCGGACCAGGAGGCATGTGATGAAGCTGGGGGCGGGGGTTAAGAGAGAAGTGATGAAATATTTCTTCATCGAAAGGGTGGTTGATTTCTGGAACATACTGCCAGCAGAAATGTTGGAGGCAAAAATGGGGGGCTCAAGCGTTCATGGGATAAATATATGGAATTAGAAAACAGGCAGAGAGGAGGTAGGGTTGCTGAGAACCAGTTCGGATCTGTGGAGACAGACTTGGCAGAGAACATCTGGGCAGAGTGGGTGGGCCAAATGGTCCTTTTCTGCCAACAAATTCTATATTTTTATGTTTCTATGAGGATCACTAAAAGAAAGGAGAGTTGAGAAAGAACAAGGTGTTCCTACAGTTTAGTCATGCAGGGGAGGATGGCATTAAGGTTGTAGTTTCCTGGGGAAGAGGGATCACCATCTTTGGGAGGATGACTATAGCAAACTTCAATAGGCTGAAAGGTAGGTACTAGGAAGCAGAATGGCATGAGCAGAGGGATACAGAAGTTTGGGGTCAAGATCCTTTTCTGCTGACAAAATCTATGTTTCTGTTTTAGCTGTTCAATTGGCCCAACATCTCCAGGGCCCTCAGTGATGTAAGTTTCTTATGGTCACTCTGCTTCAGTTCAGCATGCCCTATTTCTCTCTGTTACCAGACTAGACACAGCTCACTCCACGTTTAGTTTATTTATGTATGTATGTATGTATTGTGTATATATATATATATCTATATATATGTATGTATGTATATATATATATATATGTATGTATGTATATATATATATATATATATGTATGTATGTATATATATATATATATATATATATATATATATCTAGGTATGTATGTACTGTATGTATGTATTTGATTTATTGATTTATTGATTTATTTGTTTATTCATTCATTCTCTTGGATAACAACCTTTGAGCTTGAAGCTCATTTACAAAATTCCATGGCAGGAAAGGTATAATCACAAATGCACAAACACATGAGGTATATACAGGAGGTTAAATTAATGCCAAATTTAAATATAAGCATAAAATGTACAGATTATTTACAAAGGAGCTAGAGTTATACTAGCTGTACTTAGCCATTAACGCTTAGATGGATGTTACCAGGCAAGGAGGTGAGGAAAGAGTGCAGTCAGGGTTTAGCTTTGTAAAGAGGCAGTGGTGAGGAAATGAAGTGTGGAAGGGGTTAGGTATGTGAAGGGGAATGGGTGGGTGTGGATGGGGAGGTAGGGAGAGGGTGGTTAATAGCAGGGATGCTGTAGACAGGAGGGAGAGAGGAAGGGAGAGGCATTTGGGAGGTAAAGGTATGGGGAGAGGAGGTGGTGAGTGATGGAGGGATAGGGTGAGTGAGGGAAGGGGGCTAGATGGCAATCTAGGGGGTAGGGAGGGAGGTGGAAGGTTGGAATGAGGAGGTGCAGGAATTAGGACAGACAGTCACATACACTTAGTGTAGTCAGGTGTTGTGGCAGTTCTTTTTAAAGTTCTGAGCTTTGGCACATTTTCTATGGCAGACCATCAGATTTACCCAAAATCAGCCTTACCAGGGATGCTCATGTCCAAGATTTCAAAAGTTTTGCCAGTTTAGTGGCGTGTACTGTAAGTTCTTGGGTAACTGCTTTCACCAGTAACTAGCTCTCTGTGTACATAACTCTTGTTAGGGATTACACTTGGGTGCGCCTTTACCTGGTAGGTTTACCTGCAATTACCACTAACCCTCATTATGTTAAATGCAACACTATGGTCCAACAATATGCTTACAGTTACTGTTTATACATTATTAATGCTATATCCCACACAGTATTTTCTGTTTGAACTGTACTCATCCTATTCTTCCCCAAGATGCATCTGGAAACAAAATGATTATCAGTTCAGTTTGTTTTCCTGGTAAAACTTTTGAAATCTTGGACATGGGCATCCCTGGTAAAGAGTGATTTGGTGTGATATTGGGTAAATGTTATGGTCACATTTGCGTTGTGACATACTTTGAGAGATAGTTTTCCCATTGCCTAGATCTGAGCTCTGTGTATTACAGTTTTCAGTGATGGCACAATAGGGTGCTTTCTGCACCTGAATTTGCACTGCTACTGACAACTGCAACTGAGTCTGTATGGGACATCCTTGTGAATCCATCCAGTTTCTAAAGAACTTACTGTAAAATCTACTGATTGTAGCCCAGAACCCTTTGCAAAAGCACTCTCGTTCAGGAGAGTACAAGAACCAACAGGAAACTACTGAAATGTATGGAGAGACAACTGGAAACAACTACAGAGAAGGGCTTTCTGCTCTTGTTGTGAGATCGTGTAACGACCAGGTGATATGCTGTTTGAATCTGACAGCAATACCAGGTGGGCTGAGTTCGAGGAGGAATAGGTCACTCGGCACAAAGGCTAGGTTTGGCTACTCTGCACAGGGCACCTAAGTAATTCTGAACACAGGAAGCAATAACTGTAATGTCCAATACCAGAAGTGGGGTTCTAAAGTGTGGCTTTATTCACATCCAAAACAGAACAAACAAAGCATAGATGGACCCCACAGGGCTACACTCCAGGTAATGCAGATTAAAAGAATCAAGAACACTTCCTCAACACTTTAGCCCTCAGGTTTGAACCCACTGGCACACAGCCCGGGACTTGCACGCTGCTTTAAAATACAGCCCAAGTCTCTGTACACTGTTCTGGGATTTCCCAGGCTCGGCTCCCTTGCCAGCCACTCAAACACCTTCCATATTTCATGGATGCATTTTTGGTGGCTCCTAAACCACCTAAGAGCACCTCAGCTCTATCAGGAAATTCTCCTTTTAATCACGTCTGGGTACTTTCCTCAGGCACTGGCCAAGTACCTGAGAGAAAGTAAAAAAATGCCTCAGAGCAAATCCATAGAGGTGAATTTGGTTACTACTGATGGGGGTCTCCACCTCTTGCTCCCACAATTCATACCGGCCATTCCTCTGGACAGTAAACACCTCATACTGTAAAGCTTGGCAATGTAAATTATTGCTAAATGTATGTCACATTTCCTCTACTCGTCTTGCTTTCCCTTTGTGCTGGACTTGAACATACTTTTAATTGACACAGCCCATTGCTCTAGGCCCCTCACTGATTAAGCAGTCCAATCCCACTTTACAACTGTACTTGGCTGTCTTTTCCTGACCCCACAGTAACAGTCCCTTTAGTTTCCTTCTGTTAAGGTGAAAACACTTGGCCCTCTTTCAGAGCGAACTCACCCTTTGGTTGCAGATGCCCCACAGGCGATTCCTCCACTGGAATTTCTCTCTCAGAGCTTCTGGTGCCGCAGCACAACTTGAATAGGCAGCTTCTTCCTTAGCCGGAACCAGGAGAGTTGCCCTGGAAAACAGGCAAACCTTTCCCCCATCCCCTCAGGGATGGGGCATGGACCAGTAACAGCGGTCTCCACCACTTCAACTACCAGTTTCTGTGTTCCTCTTACGTGGAAACACACACCTTCCTAATCAGTAGCTCTAAGACAGAGCTTAAAGCTCTGACAGCCTGCACATAGACAGCTGTACTACTGTCTCTCACCAAGACTTCACACAGACTGAATTCAAAATCCCCAATGTTCTATGCTAACCTCCAACTGCAACATTCCAGCATGGCTTATGCAGCTCTGAAAGTTCTATGGTGATGTCATGCCTCAGTCTCAGCTGAGACTGAGAACAGAGTGAGACAGTGTGAAATCCATTCAACTGGAGTTTCACAATCTGCCTTCCTGCCTACCACTAGGTCTTACTGGGATTCTAGTAACCCGGGTAACAGGGGTTACACCAGGATTGATAGAGCTGATGCTAGAAGTACAACTGGAATCACTGAGTTCATGTTGTATTCAAATGCTGTGATATAATCTATAAATTTAGTGTCTACTTACTATATATTTACACCAATAGAACAACTCCCACAATCCCAAGTGCAATGAAGTTCAAACCTTAACTTTAATGCAATTGTTAAATCACTATTTCACATTACCAATAGAATGGAAACATACTAAAATTATTTTTGGTAATTTGGGAACCCAACTGACTAACCATTTCAGGACAGCTTAACATTCAGGAAAATTTGAAAGGTTACAGATTCCTTTGTTTTTAGTTGTACTCAGCAGTTTGCAATTTTGCAGTCTGCCAGCATTATCCAACTACATAGGTCACTTATTATTAGGCAGTTTAAGCTAGCAGACTGAAAGCACATCCACACATTTCCTGCTATCAGTGCCCAAAGACTAGGAATGTACAATGGGTCCAACTTTCAGTTTCAGTTCACTATTCTGTTTTGGGAACCCAATATAGTACTCTAAGCATGAAAGGACTCAAAGTCCATCATGTGACCATATCTGCTTCATAGCAGGTATGAACAGGTTGTACTATGCTAACATGTACTAATGTAAAGGGGTTCTCAATATTTTAGTAAAATCCATTTCGAGTTTGTTTTCAGTTTCTGTAGTAATTGTTGTACATTAAAATGTAATGCATAACATTTACCTATTCCTGACAAAAAATATGTAAAAGTGTCCCCTCTCCATTGTCAAAATCTATCCCCATCCAGCTACTCTATTGCCTGCCCTGCTTCTAGAGTTTGCATTGGAAAAAAAATTAAATTGACTTATTTTTCTTTTTCCCAACTCTATTTCTTCTCCACTGACCGGAACTCTCTCGGGCATCCTCTCTCCACCACCCCACATAACACCCACCTGAAGCCTCCACACTTGGAAATCAGGGACAGACACTCCCTACCTACCTGCTCCAGTGGGCTCATAATGTCGGAACCAAGGCAGGCCGGAGGATTGGGAGAGCCATTGTGGAAACCCAGCATTGGGTGTGTTGCGGTGGGGCACTGGAGGTGCCACTGCCTATCAGTGGAGCAGGGTTTTTCCATGATGCTTTCCCTAGAGTGCAGACATGCAATGGCGTCTGTGCATGCAATGTGCAGGCGTCCGCAGCTCTCCACCTTAGAAGGCATCGCTACTGCAGTGCCTCCAATCTCCATTGGGGCCACTAGCAAGCAATGCATGGCCCTCTACCCACCTGAGGAGAGCCGTCCTCCAGATGCTCGATCCTCTCCTCCCCAGCCGACCCCAGCAGCCTGAATCCATTTTGGAACCCAGGTCGCCAGCATGATGCAAGATGTGGCATCCAGTGCCTCAACCCTCAGCACCACCAGAAATTGTCATCTTTATACCCCTGACATTGATATACGATACTACAATACCTCCACTGCCAAGCCCCATACTTCAGTTTTATTCAACTTGTTTTAATGAGGAGGTGGCCTTTTTTCTCCAGTGTTGTTCAAACAAGGGCCTGCTTTAATGGTGACTGGGCAGGCCACCATCCAATCAATACGTCCAGGCTAACTCAGCTGTCTGTTTCCTCACTGCTGCCTGAAGCTGTCAGTCAGCCTCACTTGTTATTTTAATGCTTTTCTGTCTGTATTGAGCAGTGGGGATCAGGGCAGTCAGCACTGTAGCCTCACCATAACCTATCAGCTAGTGGCCCTAATGGATCATTCTATACATCAAGATGCTACAGCACAGTTGTTTCATTTCCCTCCCACATTGCACATAAACATGGATGAGGCAGCTAGGTGCAAGGGACACAGTGTAATGTGAATGCCCCCAAACCATTAATCTTGTGACTTTGACTTCTTTTCTGAGTGCTAGAAAAGGGCTTTGCGAGCGTCTGTATAGTGTATGTGATCCTGTCATTGTCCTTAGTTACTGTAACCACTTTGCATCTGGCTTTGTGACCAGCAATCAAACCGTAAGTCACCTTAACATAAACAACCTCTACTGGATGTGCATTCAGTTTTTAGTCTTGTATTTTTCAGGTTCTAGAATAATCTGGTTCCTTAATCACAATAATAAAAGGTTATATTGCCCAGTAAAGCAATATCAGATGTGTGGCTACGGCTGGCTGGCTACATGGAATTAACTGCACTGAGGAGAAGCCTGAGAGGTTAATATTAAACTAGCAGTCAAAAGTACAATTACATATACATCAGTTTAATTGTACATTAATTGCTATGGCACCTTGACGATAATGTTTATAAAGCTTGACAGCATTGCTAAGAAATTGTCTCACAGTTCAAGGGATATGTTATCAGATGCTTTGTTGAACTGCTATTGTGAGTGATTCCTAGTACATTAATTTGGAAATGTTTGCTAACATGTAAATCCTTAAGTATTACATTGAAATTAAATGAATCCAGCCTACAAGAAAAAAAACAGCACTGCTCAAGCAGTTTAATACATACAGTATATAAGCATCTATGAGTATAAGTATTACATAGGATAGATTTATAGCATAGGCCAGTCAAGTAGCATGGGGGCTGAGGCACGGGAGCCTCACCTCCTGCCATGCTAGCCACCCAAGTTCAGAAATGGAGGTGGGTGCTCAGGCACCAGCCTGGGGAGGAAGGATTGAGCAATGCCAGGACAGTTCTGCTCCTTTGTGGAGGGGATCTCAGTATCCCACTGCTCATCTGCCACCTGGAGGAATTTAGGCAGCAGTGCATTGGGGTCACACAGGAGAAGGACTGCATGTAGGGACACCAGCGCATCTCTGCAGAGACAATGAGTGCACATTACATTCATGGCACCCGTGGTGGTACATTACATCCATGGCAGCGTACGGCATATCACATCCATGGTATGCGTGTGTCCTCGAGTGAAAATGTTGGAAAAAACAGACGAGGATGATGCCTGACTTCCGCAGGCTCACACCAGTGAGCAGGAACCTCTGAGGAGACCCACAGTCAGAGGGTGAGAAGGAGTGAGGTAAGCCCCAGAGAAGAAGCTGGGTGATGGGGCTGGGGGTTCGGTCAGGCAGGGCAGCCAGGCAGCCAAGATGGACACACACAGAGGATTAAAAAGATTTATTGTTATAATGTCTCACTTTTGGAAGACTGTTATAGGTATGCCCCCAAAAGTAAAGCTTATATAAATTTTCACTGATTTGAACAGTTATAATTCAGATGAAATGTACACAAATGGAAATGCTTTTCTAGAACCTGACAAAAGATGACATTTCTCTGAAAAGACAAACTCTGAATTACTGTGAAAAGTATATGGCTAATATATAGTCATTGCTTGAGTCTGGAGAGATGGAGCAGTGAGTGCACCACCTCATAACTCTGCAGTGAGCCCCAGTAGTTATGCAATAGGACAAATTTGTTAGTCATACTCTCAGGTTTAAAACAATGACCCCTCTCCCCCAAAAAACTCAGTTTCCACAAATTTTCAGACAAGTCCATTTACTAATGCCAGGATGAGATCAATTTGAAGACAAGACTTTTATATCCCAATTACACAGTTCCCACCAGAAACTTACTGTGTGTGCTTGGGCAAGTCTCTTGACCTCCCTGGTCTTCCTCCTCCCAGCTGTACCATCTGGTAGAAACAAGACTCCATTGAAACAAAATGATGTGTCTGAGTCAGGCTATTCTAGGTAAATAAATTGCTTACAAAGGCTATAAGGCTAATAAAGGAATAGTACTTATCATTACAGTAGATCTATGAGTGAATCTCCTTCATTAAGCCACATCATGGAACTATAAACCATCAGGAGCAGCACCACCAGAAACTTTTGCAAACTGAACCCACCCATGTAAATGTCTATATAACATACCAAGCCGGCCCACCCACATCAATGTCTATATAACATCGTGGCCCCATTATATCTCAATTCCTCACCAGAGACAAGTTTGGAGGATCATCGGACTGGCAGAGACCAAAGCAATCAGGACAAAACCTGGCACACAGGAGAGCATATGGAAACCTAACTATTATTATGCCAACATTGGGCATAAGGGAGAATCAGTGTGTGAGAGCAGGCAAGATAACCACCAGCCACCCAAAAAGGGGAAGGGAAGAAGAGCAGTCTCTCAATGGAGGAGATTCTCATGAAGATCTACTGTTACAGTAAGTAAATATTCTATCTTCCTTGAGGATATCTCTCTCCATCAAAACAGATCTTGGAATGACTACCAAGCAGTACCAACCCACCATGGGAGGAAGGAAGTATCTAAATAGCATGAGTAAGGAGGACTTGCAGGATCGTAAAAGTCAAATCCAGTACATCTACAAAGATGATGTCCAAACTGTGATATTTTAGTGAATGTGTGAGCAGTACTCAAGTGGCTGCAGCACAGATGTCAGCAGCAAACACACTGTGAAAACAAGCCATAAGTAGCCACTTCATAGGTGAAGTGAGCATGGACAGTGCCAGGAAACTGCTTACTGTGCTTCTTGTAACAGAAACTAATGCAGCAGGCTAATCATTTGGAAAGGCTCTGCTTAGAAATTAAGAACCCATCATTCTGTGGGCAAAAGCCACAAATAGCTGATAGAAACAAAGAAATGTGAAAACATGGAAGCTGTCAGCAGATAAGGACCTCTTGGCCCATCTAGTCTGCCCAGTTTTCCTGCCTGCTGTGCCACACAGACCCTACTCAATCTCTGGTTGTCCCCTCCCTTGGTTTCTCTTGATAAAGCACATGGGATCATGTGTGCAACATTGATTTTTTCTGTGATTACATGTCTTTGAGGTGTGGAGCAGCTGAACTTTTATTAAAAGACTGGAGCACTTTATCAACCCTGGTTGATGTATATGTCCAGTGTGAGTCCGTGTACAGATGACGTTGCCCACTATCCATGGGAGTCAAAAAGCAAACTGTAAGGTCAATCATATGATTTAGTGTATGCTCAAAAATGTCTATCAGCAGAAAATGAGGACTGGTACGCAAGGTAACCTAACCCTTGTGGAAAAACAAGATAAGGAGGCTCCACAACCAGAGCTTGCAATTCAGAAATACATCTAGCAGTTGTCATAGCCATGAGGAACGATGTCTTCCAAGAGAAAAGTGTAGCTCACAAGTAGCAGCAGGCTTGAAAGGAGGTGCAATAAGGGTCTCCAGAACCATTTTAAGTTCACACACCAGAACCAGATCTTGAACGGGGCAGAATACCTCTGAGGAATCTGTGGGAAACCTCAAGCTGGGCTGCAAGTTTGCTGTCAGAGAGGTGTGAAAGCTGACATCTATCAAGGAATACCTGAGGCCCACATCCATAGGGACAGGAGTTAGTCCATAATTTGATTGACTGGACACATAAAGGGCCCAGCTGACAAACAGTACACCAAACTGTAAACTGCTCCTGTTTTTGTGAGTAGGTGTATCTAATAGATGGCTTTTGAGCTGCCAGTAGAACAGCTACAACTACTGGGAACACTAAAAATAAGAGAGTTTACATTCTCAGGAACTAGGCGTGGATGTATAGTGATTGAACATTCAGATGTACCAGAGGGCTTTGCTCCTGTGACAGAAGACCCACTCATATGAGAAGTGGGGCAGGGAATTCCCTGCTAATTGCTGAAGCAAAGGGAACTAAACTTGCCTGGGCCAGTACGAAACTACAAAATCAGGGTGGCCAACAACTTGACTAGAAATTACTGTATCAGAGAAAAGGGAAGAAATGCATGTATGAACCTCCCTTAAAAGACAGGGACAAGACATCTCACTCAAAACTCCAGTCCCTAGAGCAAGTGAGCAGGAAAAACATGAGTCGCATTGTATGGTCACATAAATAGAGCAATGTCTAGGCAACCCCTTACCAAAAAGTCATCCATGACAGAGTCCAACAAATCCCATTTGTGGCAGAGCACCTGGGACCTGATGAGACAATCTGCAAGGGCATTGAGGGTACTGGGCAGAAAGATGGCTGGCAGGAACATGTTGTCTTGACAGCCCAGTGCCAGACTCTCATTGCCTGTCTGCAGAGGCATACAAGTGGATGCCTCCTTGTGATTGCTGTAGTACATCACCAAAGGTTGTCTATATTGATCAATAGTTGGTGAACCTGAAGGAGGTTAGCGAAGGCCAGTGAGGTTAAGTAGAACAGCCTCATCTCCAAAGTGTTGCTGTGTAGAACCCTGTCTAAGGGGACCATTGACCTTAGTTCAGATGGGGTCCAGATGGGCACCCCACCTGAACCAGAGGTGTCCACCAGCATCACTAGAGAGGAGATGGATGGAGAAAGGAGAACCCCATCTCCAAGTTGGAGCGGTCCAACCACCAGAGCAGGGAGCAGTGAAGCAGAGAAGTCACCTGTTTGAGACACTCTAGTTCATCCAAATGCTGAGACCACTGGGCATGGAGGAACCACTGTGGAATCCTCATATGCAAATCTACCAGTGGGACAGGGAGAAGAGCAGCAGCCACAAGGTTTATCAGAAACATAGTGGCTGGAAGAGACCAACTCAGCTTGGGCAACCAATGCCATTGCACAGTCTAAGGAAGAAATACAACCCACTCCTGTATCAAGAACTGATCCCATGTATTGGAGATGCCCGCATGGAGTGAACACTGACTTGCCTCATTCACCAGAATGCCCAACTACTCAATGAGCTGTCTAGTACAGAATAGTGTGTAAATGATTACCTTCTGTGATGGAACCTTTAGAAGCCAATCGAGGTATGGAAAAACATAAAGGCTCTCCCACTCTGACAGCAACTGCAATCACTACAAAGTATTCAGTAAAGACATACAGTTCAGCGACATAAGCCAAAAGGCAACACACAAAACTGATAGTTAGAGCTCTGGTGCATAAACCACAGGTACTCTCTGTGAGGCTTGTGGATCTTGCTATGGAGGTAAATGTCCTTCATATCCAAGGCACACAGTAAATCCCTTGTGGTAGCAGAGGGAGCAGGGACTGCAGAGAGACTGTGCAGAACCTTTGTATTTTTACACAGGTTTAGGCCCTGAAGGTCCAGGATGGGACATAAATCTCCTGTCCTCTTCATACGAGGAAGCAAATACTAGCCCTGATTCATTCTGCAGTTGGGAAAGGCTTTTCAGCCCTCATGCGGAGGAACTGAACCCCTCCAGAAGGAGAGTGAGATGTCCCAGAGGGTAATGGTTTGGCAAGGAAGGATGTACAGGAGGGACAGAAAGGAGTTCTAGGGTGTGTCCTAGCTGAACCACCTCTAGCACCCAAGCATCTGTCATGATTCCCTCCACTTCAGGAGGAAAAGGGACATGTGGTCCCCACAAGGATCCCCTAATCAGCAGGGGCTGGGAGAGATGGAAGGAACTCCTTTACACACACACAGAGGTGCTCAACAGTGTTTTTACTTCAGTGTGCCCAAAATAACAATAAAATGGAACTACAATAAAAAGGTACATTGGGGAGGGAAGGGGATCAGAAGGCTACAGGGTGACTGGTGTGCTGCCATCACCTTTAGTGACCATGGATGCCAGCAAGCAAAGGGGCCTGAGGGATGTTCTGGGTCCACTGGGAGCCATGACCAGGCCCTCTGGAATAGGCTGTACTAGGAATAGCCATGGTGGTGTGAGGAGGGCTGTGCCAATCACCAGCTTGAGTTGGGCTGGGGAGGAGCAGGGTGGTGGGTCACTGCCTACTGGGGTGGGGAGTGGGGGCCACTAGACTACCAAGAAATATGGAATGTATTTCTGATGAATGGGACCAGGGCTTGGGGAGAGGGACCACTAGACTACCAGTGAAAGAGTATATTTTTATTATTATGAGGATCTGGGCTTGGGGAGGGGGTACCACTAGAATGCTAGGGAAACGTGGAATTTTTATATTTGTACATGGATTGGGGCTCAGGGAGGGGGACCACTAGACTACTAGGAAAGGGAATATTTATTAATTCAAATATTGGGGCTAGGGAGGGGGACCTCTAGACTACCAGGGAAAGGCATGTTTTTATTATTATGAGGACTGGGTCTCAGGAGGGAACCACTAAACTACCAGAGAAAGAGGAATATTTATTAATACAAAGATTGGGGCTAGGAGAGGGGACCACTAAACTACCAGGGAAAGGGCATATTTTGTATTATTATGAGGATCAGGGCTCGGGAGTGGAAGATCACTAGACTACCATGGAAAAGTGGGATTTTTATATTTGTACAGGGATTGGGGCTCGGGGAGGGCCATTAGACTACCAGGGAAAGGGGATGTTTTATTAATACAATGATCGGGACTAGGAAGGGACAACATAACTGATAGTTACCCAGCCCTTAACAGTGGGCAGATGGGTCTGCACACTGTTAAAGCTGGTTTCAAAATGTTAAACTGCACCACTGCTGGTGGCTGGTTAGCACTTCTGAACAGTTTCAATATTATTCTGTGCGGATATGCATGGGGACCCTCATCTGCATAGGTGCAGCACAACATTCTGGTGTCAGCATTGTTGGGTGTGCCATGCATATGAGCTCTTTGAATATGAGCACACACCTGACAGCTGGCGCTCTTCCAGGTAGTGTGGCACAAACCTAGTTTGAGCACGCCAACCATTTGAAATGGGGCTAAAGAGTACTATGATGAATGTGGTAGATGTCCCATATTGATTCAAGTCCCTAAATAACAATATTATGAATTCCATATTTTTAGGTTATTTGTTTATTTTGATGGTGTTATTAAGAGTGTATCTATTGCACAGCTTTAATTTTATCGATTTTACACTTAATATATTGTATGGTTATAGTTTTGTCTGTCTTCCTGTCTCCCTTCCTTCACTCCACCTCCCATCCATGGTAGTAGTTATCATATGGTGCTGGAAACACTATAGCATTGCCTGTTTTAGAAATATATATTAGTACTCCATATATATATATATATTTATACAATAGGGATAAGCAAATAACTCATAGAATAAAATCATGTATTCTCACTGCAGTGGAATAACCACTGTGATGACATCACCACAGTAAAAATAAATGGATTTATTTTCACTGTAGTGCTGTCTCCTGCATTTATTTTCACTGTGGTGATGTCATTTAACCAAAAAACTGCAGAAAAGCACTCACTGTATAAATCGGATACATGATGTGCACTCGTAGATATGGAAAATATTTTCACTCCTGCATAGTGACCTCTGATAGTCAATGAAGTGACTTTGCCACTCATGAATATTCAGAGGAGACTGTGCAGGAGTGGAAATATTTCCAATATCACACACGTGTACATCATGTATCCTATATATATATATATATATATATATATATATATATACAACATATGTTATAAAATGGGTAGGGAAATTGCTGCTTTTTATTTGATGATGAGCATCACATAACCATGCATATATCAAGTATGACAGCACACCTGCACTTTTACCCCCTCCAAAACAATTTTGCCATTTTATAGGATCGATAACCCACTCTGAGGTGTGCCTTCATGCTCTGATATACACACATGCCTTGGGTGGTTGGCATTTAGCACCAAGGCGTGCGAGATATCAGAGTTCAACCGCATAATCCTCAGAGTGGGTTATCAATTATATATTTTTAAACTTTAAGTTTATTTAGTTTGACACTATTGCATAATCATTCCAAATATACAGTTTCATTGGGAAATTTTACATGTTTATAGTGACATTTCTATTGTCTTAAATTAATACTTGTTTTAGAAAACCGTTAATCAACTCAACAGTTTATAGGTTTTCTCTTTTATAGTCCTTTCAAGATGTTTATTATCTATCTCTTCCTGCAGTAATAGGTAAGTTGGAGAAATAAAGAACTTCCATGAAGAGTTGACTTTCTGTTCTGTGTGTGCATTGTATAATACCTCGTATCATGTCCCTGAGAAATACTCATGCCAATAAAATGAAAATCTTCCATGTCTCTGTTAGGAAAGAAAACAACTTAATTTCTAACAATAACATTTTGCTTAAAACAATTGTGTGGCTGATTATTTAATGTGTTTACTTTACTTAAGTCACATGTCAGCTGTTTCTGGGTTCTGAAACAGACCCATCAAATCATATTCTGGCTCCCTCCAGTCCTCCTTTAGTATTTCAGTGAGCAAAAGCTTGCTGGAGAGTACTGAAATCCATTCTAAATTTTCTATCAGGTTCATTCATGGGAGCCATATCCCATTAAATTTGTCTCTTTGGAGATGCAGTTCAGCTGTAACCCTTTCTACTCTGGAGATACCCATAACAATCTCAACCCATTCCTGCCAGGTTGGAGGACTAGGATTCAGCCATCACCTGTTAATGGCTTTTACCTGCTGCTGCTAGCAAAATCTCTATAAATGATTTTGACCATTAGTTCATTTTTCCTGGGATGTATGCCCATGACCATATGTGTGAAGCTTAGGGACTTCTGGATCTCCATCATCTGCTGGAACTGCCTCACCACCGCCCTCTCCCCCAGAATGGTTAAGGCACTGGGCATTCCCAGAAGATATGGTAGTGACTTACCACTGCTCCACAGTTCCTCCAGCATTTATTAAATTACTCTCATGGAAATATTTGGTTTTAGTTGGGGTGTTAAAAAATCTTGTAAGCATTTTACATCTAAATTTCTTCCAATTGTTTGAGGCAGAGGTACAAAATACCCCTCCCAAACACTCCACTACATTTGTTCATCTTGTTGCATACCACTTTCCTTTCCCATGCCATCTGGCATGTCAGCATGGATCTTCTCTAGTGTTAAAGTATGTTTTGACTAATTAAGAAATAATATGCATTGTTCCTCATTGGCCACTTCTTCCAACACCATAAGTTCTAGTGGGTGAGGATCCTCCGTCACCACAGTCAAATTTGCATCCCTTCTCAAAAATGAAGCTACCTGAAAGTATCTAAAGAAGTGTGTCCCTGGTGGGGAATTATCTTGCATTTCCTGAAATGATTTGATCGCCCTTGGTAATAAATTGTCTGAAGTATTTTAACCCGTCTTTCCCATAGTGCATAAAAACTATCAATCTGGGAGGTAAAAAGCCTGCATAATTGACTATTTCTGTTCTGTTTGTTAAAGTTGTATTTATATTTAAATCTTTTATTATTCCCCATTTTTTGTACAATTGTTTAGCCAGGGGTTTGCTAATGATATATTTACCAAGTACTCATGTGTACCCCAAAATCTCTTCCCAGGATCACCTCTGTGCTAGTGCCCACTTCCTGCTGGAGTCCAGGTATTAGTCAGGTCTTGCTTTAGATGTGCCACCCAAGGCAACAACTGGGCCATTTGGTAGTAAACTTTCAAATTTGGTATCCCCAGTCCCCCCTCTGTCTCTCCTAGTAAGCATAGTATTCCAGGCTATCCTGGTTCTCTTCCTCCCCATATAAAATGATGAAGAGCTTTATTAATCTGTCTCCAACTCGAGCTAGGTATGGGTAATGATAGGATATAAATAAAAACAAAAAGCGGAGAGAATATTCATCTTTATAGTTTCTACTGCCCATTAATGAGAGAATAATGGACCACCTTTTAAGTTTGTAAATGTTTCTTTCATTAACTTCCATAGTTTATGTGTATAGTTGTTTCAAGAAAAGTGGAATATAGATGCCCAGGTACCTAATACTACATGAGACCCATTTAAATGGTATAATTTTTACCAATTCCAGGGTTCAAGTACCACTTAGTATAGTTTCAGTTTTATCATTATTTATTGTAAAGCCGAGATCTGACCATATTCCACAAAATTTTGTGTAGGGTCAGAAAGGTCCTGGGGGTTTCTTAAATATAACATTGTGTCATCCACATAAAGTGAAATTCTGTTTCTCCCCTCCCCAGTTTGACCCCCTCCACCTCAGATGTGTCCTGGTGAGCTCTGCCAGTGGCTCCATACTAGGGCAAACAAAATTGGTGAAAGGGGCAACCCTGGCTAGTCCTCTTGTATTGCAAAATGGTCAGCTGCAGTGCCATTTACCTTTATCCTAGCCATAGGTGTATAATATAATGCCTTTATCCAAGTTTACTTTGATATTATTCTTACAAACATGGAAGACCGGATGTCCACCCCAACTATTGATACACCTTGGGAGACGGTGATCACAACATGGTTTCAGTAACGTTCAACATAAATAATGACACCATAAATGAAGTGATGGTAGTTAAAGACTTTACAAAGCAAACTATAATGAAACCAATAAATATTTGCAAGCTGGGACTGGGAAACAGAACTTTATAGTCTTGAATTACAACAAATTTGGAACCACTTAAGTGTAAAGATTAACCACTGCCTAGTAATCGGGTTCCAAATAGGCCCAAATATAACAAAGGTCTTAGAACACCATTATGGTGGAATAACAGCATTAAGAGAGACAATAATAAAAAAAGAGCTATTACAGGTAATACAAAAGAAATCCAACTATAGCCTCCTATAACTCGTATAAGGGAAAAACAAAAAGAGAAATATCATATTAGAAAAGCAAAAGGGAATTTGAATTAAATCTAGCTACTAAAACATTAGATAATCATAAAGCCTTCTATGATTATATAGGCTCCCTGAAGGTAACTATTCCACAGTAGGCTCAATTGAAACCAGCAAGGGCATCATAAGCAGTGAACCAGCTATGGCCACTGAGTTTAATGATTACTTTATAAGTGTTTTACACCTGCTGCCATCCTGCAAAAGATATGAACTACGTACAGAAAGCCTATCCCTTACCCATTACCATATGGGAGGTAGAAAACTTGCTTCAACAGCTTAGACCCCATTCATCCCGGAGCCTGACAATATACATCCTAGTTTCCTTAAGGAAACATCCAAAAGTCATCTATGGTCCCTTAGCAGTCTTGTGTAATCCTCGCTGAGTCAAGGTGAAACAATTCATTTATGGAATGAGGCCCTTGTTACTCCAATATATAAGGCTGGCAATAAAAAATTTGTATCTAACTATAGACCTATAAGTCTTACTTCGCCATAGGTAAACTTCTTGAAAGATTGCTACTAGCCCAGATTGAAGTTCATATCTCAAGCCACTATTTACAAGACTTAACTCAACATGGTTTCTCTCAAAGGAGATCCTGCTTAACTAATCTGCTGAATTTCTTTGAGAATGTTAGTGCATCTCTTGACCTTGGACTCCCTGTGGATGTCATCTTTTAGATTTCTAAAGCTTTTGATAAAGTTTCCCATCAAGTCTGATTAATCACATGTACAAGTTTGACTTTCATCCTAATATAATTAACTGGGTCCTTCTTGGCTGCTAAACAGGCGTCAACCACGTTGTCATCAGAGGTCACAGTTCTCAATGGGAAAGGTCAGCAGTGGGGTCCCACAGGGGTTTGTCTTAGGCCCGTCCTTTTTAACATATTGACATCAACAATGAATGTTGTTTGCTTGGGCTCTCTGTCTGCAATGTACTGTACCGTATTGAACCATGCTCCACTGTATATTGATTTGCTTGGGCTTCTGCCTGCACTGTACTGTACCGTATTGAACCATGCTCCACTGTATGTTATTTGCTTGGGCTCTCTGTCTGCACTGTACTGTATCGTATTGAACCATGTTCCACTGTATGTTATTTGCTTGGGCTCTCTGTCTGCACTGTACTGTACCGTATTGAACATGCTCCACTATATGTTATTTACTTGGGCTCTCTGTCTGCACTGTACTGTACCATATTGAACCATGTTCCACTGTATTATTTGCTTGGGTCTCTGCCTGCACTGTACTGTACCGTATTGAACCACATGCTCCACTGTATGTTATTTGCTTGGGCTCTCTGTCTGCACTGTATCATTGTATCGTATTGAACCATGTTCCGCTATATGTTATTTGCTTGGGCTCTCTGCCTGCACTGTACTGTACCGTATTGAACCATGCTCCACTGTATGATTTATCTTGGGCTCTCTGTCTGCAATGTACTGTATCGTATTGAACCATGTTCCGCTATATGTTACTTGCTTGGGCTCTCTGCCTGCACTGTACCGTACTGTACTGTATTGACTGATTGTTACCTTGTCTCTAGTATTGCTTTGACTTTGTAACTCTCCGGGTCCTCCTGAAAATAGGCACTTGTCTGTCTAGTGTGCTTACCTGGAAAACAAAAGCTAAATAAATAAGTATGCTGACGACTGCAAACTTGGTTGCATAGTCAATAATACACAGGCTGCAAACCTTTCAAGATGAATTAAACTGGATGGGTACCTGGGCAAACCGAAAACAAAGCGTTTTTAACGAACAGAAATGTAAAGTTATGCACCTGGGCTATAACCACCAGAACTTCATTTATAAAATTAATAATGTGCAACTTTCAGTGACAACAAATGAAAAAGACCTAGGAGTCTTAGTGGATAACAAGCTATCCTTTGACCTCCATACTTCAGCCAAAGTAAAAAGTGCCATATAATTGGCTGCATTTTAAACATATTAAAGTAGAATTCCAGGGTCATTCTCCCTTTACACAAGTTTGGTTAGACCTCATCTAGATTATTGCTCCCCTTTTGTACACCAGTCAAAAAACATGAAAACTTATTGAGGGAGTCCAAAGAAAAGTAACCAAATGTATTGAGGAAATGAACTGCCTGGAATATGAAGCAAGGCTTCAAGCATTGGGCCTCTTCTCACTGAAATACAGACAACTGTGAGGTGACCTTTGTTTGACCTACAAAGCTATTCAAGACCCACTTCTCTCTGAGACACTAGGCCTAATGAGGAACACAACTGTAAAACCCACAAAAGATGCTATTGGTTCACCCAATGGGTAGTGACTCAATGGAATGCCTACCAAGAGAAATAGTAGAAAGTGATAACATGGTTCTATTTAAAAACAGCTAGATGTCTATATGACAGAAAGAAACAATAGGAGCACTCAGACAAAGAAATAAATGCTTAATAGCTATTTATTACATGACAGGTGTAAAAATGAACCAGGAACCCTGTGCTAGCGTTCATGCCTTCAAAGGGGTTATGGCTAATAGGAGCTACACACTCACTTTAGTACAGCTCTGACGTCATCAAATGTGACATCAATTTACAAATTACTACACCTGTGCCTAAATGTGCTAGTAAACAAATAATAGTGAAATGTGATTATTGTAACACATAAATAGTAAAAAATATTGCTTTCTTTTCTTTTCTTTTGTACACAAAGTGAATGGATGAAAAGGTCAATGTCATACATATTAAACATCTTCTTATGTCAGTAAACATACATTCTTATTCTATCTTTATGATTAAACAAGCACTTTACAATATACCTATTCATATTTATTCATTCATTACACTATGGTCTTCTTCCCATCAGTAATTTCTTTAGTACAGACCATATCTTAAGGTACAGAGGTGTGTTATAACCAATGAAAAACATTTAAGTTTCAAGTTTCACAGAAACATACAAAAGAAACAAGGCTTTAAACATCTAAACTAGGACAGTTTAAGTCATAACACATAAACACATTTTAGACAGGAAACCAGGAAAGGGGAGGGGTGGGAGAGGGGGAGGAAGAGAGAAAAGGGGTGGGGTAGAAGGGAAGCGGAAAGATGAAATAAAAGGGAGGAATGGGGAGGGAGGAAGGGGAAGGGGAAAGGAAGGGAGGAAGGGAAGATAAAGGATAGTCAAAGGGTATAGGGAAACATAAGGAAAAACGGATTGAGGAAGATGTCCCAGTGTGATCACCTTACACAACTTCCATCCAAAGAATGGGAGAAGGACCTTCCATTTCAGGTGGGGATCTACAGGCATACATTCTCCAAGGATCCTAGAGGGAACAAAACAGAAAAACAATGACAAAATAGTTAACAAATAGGCAATGCTATCATAAGTTTATTTCCTATCTTCTTTTGTCATTTAGGAAAGGCTTTAGATCCCTTTGGTCATTAAGTCCATCTGGTTTAACTGTACCTAATCTGTAAATCCATTTACTTTCTCATTTTAATAGTTCATTAGTTCTGTTACCCCCAAATTTGAGGGGTTCTTGCCAGTTGATGCCCATGTACTTCATGTACTTGAGGTCTGAGTTATGTTTCTGTGAAAAATGTAGTCCAACTGAGGTGTCAATCTTAGCATTGATTATATTCCTTACATGTTCCTGTAATCTCTGCTTCAATGCTCTGGTGGTTCTCCTATATAAAGCTGACCACAGTCACCACAAAGCATAAATTACAAAAGTGGTGTCACAGTTCAGAAAATCCTTCATTATATATTTGTGTCCTGTTGCTGGATGTACAAATTCAGACCCCGTTTTGCAATAACTACAAGTATTGTATCTTTGGCATTTGTAGCTCCCTGTTGGTTTCACAGACCAGGTAGTCTTTTTGGTTTGGTAAGTCTACTATGGACCAACCTATCTTTTAAGTTTTGTCCCCTTGAGAAAGTAATACATGGTGTGTCCCTATTACAGCACCTAAATTTTTATCTGCATGTAAAATGTGCCCGTTCCTGTAAATCACATTGCCAATCTGGCCTGACCAATTATTAAATTCTATAACAAAGTAAAACAGTTAATGAGTTCACTTTTTATGTGTTCTCTTTAATAATTCTTCCCTTTGCAAGATAAAAGTTTTATTTATAGCCTGTGTCAAATATAATTTTGTTACCCTTTCAATAAATCTGCCTCTCAGTTCCTCAGCTTGGGTGAGGAAATACAGATCCTCAGTGCAGTTCCTGCATAATCGAAGGAATTGCCCATAGGGGATGGAATCCTTTAAACTTTTAGGGTAAGCACTATCTGCCCTAAGCAAGTTGTTCATTGCTGTAGGTTTCCTAAAGTTGTTTGTAATGATATCCCCTCAGATATTTCCGGCCTTCTGATAGTGAGATCTAAAAATTCTGTGCTTACAGAATCTGTTTTATATGTAAATTTCATATTGATGTCATCATCATTCAGCTATTCTACAAAGAAGCCACCTCTAATGAGTCACCATCCCAGATAAACAGAAAGTCATCAATAAAACGGGTCCATAGAAACATAGAAACATAGAATTTGATGGCAGATGAGGACGCTTGGCCCACCTAGTCTGCCCATTTTCTACCTAACAGATAAGCTGCAGATCCTAGTTAACCAACAGCTTACTTCCTCCTACCCCCACTAGGACTGCCTTATGCCTGTCCCATGCATTCTTGAAGTCCCCCACTGTTCTTGACTCACAACCTCCTCAGGAGGCTGTTCCATGCATCCACAACCCTCTCAGTGAAAAAATACTTCCTCCATATTACCTCTGAGCTATCCTCCCTCTATCTTCAAATTGTGCCCCCTTGTTCTTGCACATCTCTTTTCTGAAAAGATGCTACCCTCTTGGACTTTGTTGATTCCTTGAGGTGCTTGAAAGTTTTCTATCATGTCCCTCTCTCCTTCTTTCCTCAAGGGTATACATATTAAGCTCCTTTAGTCTTTCTTCGTATGTCTTCTGTGCAGACCCTGCACCATTTTGGTTGCCCTCCTCTGGACAGCCTCCACTCTGTCTATGTCTTTGCGGAGATGGGGTCTCCAGAGACTGCACACAGTACTCCATTTGGGGTCTCACCAACTGTCTGTACAGAGGATAACAACTTCCTGTTTTCTACTATTGATGCCTCTTCCTATGCATCCCAGTATGCCCCAGCCTTCCTTACTGCCTTCTCCATTGCTTGCCCACCTTTAGGTCATCTGATATAATTACCCCCAGGTCCCTTTCCATTTTACTGTTGTCAGTATCTCACCCCTCATTGTGTACTCTTCCCTGGGTTTTGTTTCCCATGTGCATTACCTTGCACTTCTTTGCATTGAATCTGAGCTGCCATACATTTGACCATTCCTCCAACCTTGTCAAGTCCCTTCTCATCCTTTCCACTCCATCTGGTGTATCAACCCTGTTGCAGATCTTTGTGTCATCTGCAAAGAGACATACTTTTCCTTCCAGTTCCTCTGCAATGTCACTTATAAAGACATTAAAAGGACTGGTCCCAGTACTGAACCCTGCAGTCCCTCTAGTAACCCTCCTTTCTTCACTGTGTACTCCATTTACTACTACCCTTTGTGTCCTGTTGTCTTGCCAATTTTTATCCAGGCTACCACCTTGGGACCCACTCCAAGGCTGGCTAACTTGTGTATTAATCTTTGTGTGGGACTGTATCAAATGCCTTGCTAAAATCTAGGTAGGCCATGTCCACAGTCCCTCCCTGGTCTACTACTTTGGTCACCCAGTCAAAGAAATCTATTAGATTCATCTGACACGACCTTCCATCGTGAATCCATGCTGCCTTGGGTCCTGTCCCCACTGGCCTCTAGGTACTCAACAATTCTTTCCTTCAGAGTGATTCCATCATTTTCCTACCACTGAGGTCAAACTAACTGGTCTGTAGTTTCCTGCCTCTGTTCTGCTCCCACTTTGTGAAGAGAATCACATCCACCTCCTCCAGTCCTCAGGTACCACCCCATCCTCCCATGATTTGTTAAAGACAGTAGTCAGCGGTGTCACTAGTTCTACCCTTAGTTCTTTTAGAATTCTTGGGTGAATCCCATCAGACCCCATTGCTTGTCCACCTTCAATTTTATTAGTTCTTTCAGAACCCTTTCTTCTGTAAATGGACTAGTATTGACCCCGTCTTCAGAGTGTTTCTCTTGTTTGGTTTAGGTACCTCCCCTCCTCTTCCTTTGTGAATACTGAGCAGAAATATTCGTTCAGTATCCCTGCTTTTCACTGTCACCTTCTACCCATTCCCTCCCTTTATTAAGCCTCAGTATCCCTCCTTTGGTCTTTCTTCGCTCCCTAATGTACCTATAAAAGATCTTATCCCCTTCTTAACAGAACTGGCTATCCTTTCCTCGGTTTGGGCCTTTGCTATTCTGACTGCCTTCCCAGCCTCTTTCTGCTTTAACTGATAAAGTTCTCTGTCCTGCTCCTTCTGTGTTTCCTTATATTTCCTGAATGCTATCCTTTTCTCCTTAACATTCCCTGCTACCTCTTTTGAGAACCATAGCGTTTTTTCCTTCGTTGTGTTTTATTGATTTGCTTTACACAAAGGCTTGTTGCCTCTGTGATGGCTGTTTGATTACTCCCATTGTTCCTCCACCCTCCTTCTTGCCTGTTTGCTAGTGCTTTTCCGAAGCACTCTCATTTTCCCAAAGTCAGCCCTCCTAAAGTCCAATACTCTTGCTTTTGTTATGGCTTGATTGTATGGCTGTGTTTATCGTGAACCACACTGTTTGGTGGTCGCTTGTTCCCAGATGGCGCCCACTTCTAAATCTGAGATTCTTTCTCCATCCCCATTTGATATACTAGGTCTAAGATTGCTCCTCAAGAGTGGGTTCCATACCAGCTGTCTGAGGCATGCCCCTGTAAGGCATCAAGAATGACTCAGCTATTGGATGTGCCTGCAGCAAAGGTGCTCCAGTTAACATCTGGCATATTCAGGTCCCCCATCAACAATATCTCCCTTTTCTGCAATTCTAAGGAAGAGTTCTATCATTTCCTTGTCCTTTCCCTCCCCTGAGATGGGGTCTGTATACAACCCCCATGCGGATTGTGGTGCCATTTCCTGTCTCCAGGGTGACCCAGAGTGCCTCATCTGCTCTCTGTTTACTCTTTAGTTCTGTTGCTTTGATCCCTTCCTTTACATGAGAGCTACTCCTCCTCCTCTTTTACCCTCCCTGTCCCTCCTGTAGATTGTGTATCCTGGTATGTTGACATCCCAGTCATGGTTCTCTGTGTACCATGTTTCTGTGACTGCCACAATATCCAGGCAACCCTTTCCATCAAGGCCACTAGTTCAGGAAGCTTGCTACACAGACTACAGGCATTGGTACTCATTACCCTCCACTTTTGATAGCCTTACCCTTTTGGCCCATTCCTGTCCTTACTGCCTTTGCCTTTTTTACATTTACCTCTGTCCTGCTCCCTAATAACTCTCTACGTTGGTGTTTACAAAAAATCTTTCTTATATGTGGATTTAGTATTCTGAAAAACACATAGTTCTTCCCATTTCCCAAGGAATATGTTAGCATAGGAAAGTGCCATGCATGCCCCATAACTGTCCCACATGTTTGTCTATAGTTCTCCCCAAAACTCAAAATGATTGTGGGTCAATGTGAATTGTATGGCTAGTAGGATGAAGTCTGCAGGTGTATCTTCTATTCCATTACCTTTCTGTAAATAATATCTGCATGCACTCGCACCTTGTTCATGTCTTATGCATGTGTATAGTGATTCAGCATCAATAGTTATCCATTGCATGTTTTCTGTCCATTGTGCATTTTTAATTTATTGATCACATGTGTTGTGTCCTTAGTATAAGACATCAATTTCACTACTTCTTGTTGAAGAAAAAATCTACAAAACAACCTAGTTTCTCTGTGACTGATCCAATAGCAGAAAGAATAGGTCTTCCTGGGGATCCACTATATTTTGTGTATCTGTGGTAGGATGTAGTAACAAGGTAGTGTAGGGCTCTCACTCCACATGAAATTAAGTTATCTTTCTGTTATATCACCCCTTGACACAGCTTCCTGTAAGAGGTGATTCAATTCTACCCTAGACTGACTCATAGGATTTTGTCTAAGTTTTTCATAACTAGACACATCATTAAGTAGATTTTCTACAATCTTTACATACTGTTCTCTATCCATCATTACAATATTTCCACCCTTGTCTGCAGGTTTATTACTATTCCTCCTCTGATTCAATTCTCTTAATGCCTTAATCTCATTTATTTTTAAATTCTTATTCCTAGGCTGCCCTGCTCTGTTCAAAATTACATCTACTTCTTGTAATACTATTTTTCAAAGGTAGAAATAACAGGGTTAGAGACATTATGAATAAATTCAGACTGTGAGGAAAATAGCATCTTTCTCTGAATTTTAGTATTACTGATGGTACTCACAGTGATGGGATCAAACCTCTAGATCTCATAGGATCCCCTCAATCAAGTTCATAATATAGCTAATGTCCTCAGTAATACTCAGTCTATCATGGTCCAAGTTAGGATAGAGTTCCGTTTGATCCAAATCACCCTGTACAAGCATGGTCTCCAAAAACCAGGACGTCAAATTGTCTTCAAGTGCCAATCTCCTTGGAAAAAAAACTTTTAATTTCAATTTCGAAAACAGTTTATAAAGATCCACCTGCACTTGGAAGGATTTAACTGGGGTGTTGGGACAAATGACAATCCATGTTCCAATAGCTTAATTTGTATTTCTGATAACTCTTTTTGGAAATATTAACTAATTGGAATTCTTGCCTCGTCCCTCCCTCGTCCTCTGGTTTTCTTTTTTCTCAATGTGTTATTTTCCTCCTTGCGTACCCTCCTGGTTCTCCTGTATCTTCTCCTCCTGTGTCCTGTAGGCTGTCTTTGGTCTAAAAGGACTGGGGTCCCTATTTCTGTTGCCCACTTCTTCAGAGTGCACCCTCGATCTGCTTCTGCTTCTACTTCTGTTTCTATTGTTTCCTTTTCTTTTCCAGTTTGGAATTTGTTCATTATAGTAATCTTCCTGATCTCTTAATAATTTATTTTGTTTCTTACTCACTAATTCACTCTCATGTTTAGAGAGTCTCTCTTTCATAGGTTTATCCAACTCTTTAAAGGCAGCTGTCTTTTAAATTTATCACTTTCTTCTTTGCTGCTTTAATCTCTATGTTTAGTTCTTCTTGTTTTTGTATGTCAGCTTTAATGAGTAAATTGATAAATATTTTAGAGTAAGCAAGTGCAGCTGTCAACCACTCTTCTTTAAATGGAAAACTTTCAAAGCCAGATGAAGGAACTATGGTAATTGTAAGACCTTTTGGTGCTTTCCCTTTAGATAAGTGTTGTTCTAGTGTTATAACATTGTAGGTGATGTCCAGCTCTTTTTAAGTAATCTCTCTAGTTTCAAAAATGCTGTTTTTAAATCACCTGGAACTGTTCAAGCGTCATTACCGACTCTCAGCTTGTGAAAGCCTTGCTCCTCTTAGCTGTCAGGCCTCTGTATGCTCCCAATCGAATTCTGGCTCAGCATTCTCCCTGTATCTCCAGCTCACATTTTCCTGCATTTGTTCTTTTAAGGAAAATAAACATGCTTTTTAGCCTATGTAGAACTCAAAGAAACTGCCTCCTGATCAAGCAGCTGGCAATAGTCTAGTCGCTCATCATCCACTAAGTCCTCTGAAGAAACAAAGCTAGAAAATCAGCTTCTCCACTTGCCACCACTCGAAGAATCAAAGTATAAAGTCCAAAAGTATTTAGAGCAGCGCACAGTTAGCGAGGAGGTGCTCCTTCTGGAGGTAGCTAACCTCAGTTACATACAGAAAAGAAATAAAAGGAGCACTCAGATGAAGAAATAAATGCTTAATAGCTATTTATTACATGCCAGTTGTAAAAATGAGCCAGGAACCCTTGGCGCTTCCAGCGTTCATGTGTCTTCAAAGGGGGTATGGCTAACAGGGCTACAAATTCATGGGCAACAAAAGACATCTTAACTTCAGTAGAATCCTACTTCCACCATATTGGTGGCGAGCTCTTCTAAAGGCCTTGTACCTCCTGAGCCCATTACATCCTATGAACCTATGAATCTATGAAGTTAAAAACTGGTTTCAAAACCAAACTTCCCACACTTTCACTCATTCACATACTCGAGCCTGTGTAGTACAGTATGGTCTGCACACCCATTGGTCTACCAGTGGACCAATGGGCAAACCAGACTCATACTGTCACGCTGTCATCGGCGGGTGGCAGGTGGCATGTGGGTGGGGTGCTGCCACCCGCTCGATGACGGGGTGCTGGGTGGTGGGGACCTCAGTGGGCGGGTGGGGAGGGTGGTACCACTGGACCGCCAGGATTTAATGATGCTAATACCTGCAATCAGGTGATGGAGGGGTTTCACTGGACCACCAGGAATTTAGGAATACTAATGCCCGTGATTGGGTGAAGGGGACCTTAAGGATACTGATGCCCGAGATCGGGCGAAGGGACTATAGGATACTGATGCCTGCGATCGGGCGAAGGGACCTTAAAGATTCTGATGCCAGAAATCAGGCAATGGGGACTTTAGAATACCAATGCCCATGATCGGGCAATGTGGCATTTGAGGATACTGATGCCAGCGATTGGGCGATGGGAATTTAGGAATGCTACTGCTCGCGATCGGGCGATGGGGGAGTTTCCACTGGACCACCAGGGTAATTATCATTAATTATGCCCGTGATCAGGCATACAGGAGTGGGGTACCACCATGGGACCACAGGGTGTCAGTCTCAACAACTGCAGCTTGGCAGGGCACCAGGCGCAAGTCGGAGGGGATCAGTGCACTGCATGCAAATGGAGCCATAATGACATGCAAATGGCCCCATTTGCACCTTGCATCATAATGGCCTATTTGCATGCCCAATGCTGAATATCATGGTTTATGCACCTAGCACAACTGCACTTGTGGCGCATCCCCTGGTTCCGTTCTGCCACTTGTGCTGGCGCAGTGCCCTGCACTGTGCGCGGTCACGTGCACCTCGGTGTCATATTCCAATGGTGCTGTGCCATGCTGCAGCACCCGTTGAATATTGCCTGGACCATGCCCTGGTGCAGCCCAGTTGCACTGCACCTGGGCTTGTGCCCTGCCGGCGCAGTATGAATATCCAGCCTCAAGTGTGTTACTGACCCATCTGGTTTGTGTCTAGATAAATTTGTTTACAATCTATCATTCTGTTCTCATAAAGAGTTGATCATTTGTGTTTTAGTGGGTAACTGAAGTGGTATAAATGAATGTTTGTGAGAAATCTCCTGTCTGTATCACAGCTGAGGTCTTTCACATCAAAACTCTGAATTGTTTTTGGCTATATAAACACAAAGGTTGTTTAATGGATATAAAATAAATCTAAAGTTTGTTAAGTCATAAAGTAGTGTGTCTTTGATGTAGCCTCCATACATATATATTAGGTGAGAACAATATTGTTGTTTGTCAGATTGAAAACCAGGTGTCTGCTACACTTTGCTATTTCAGAAACATGTACTGTATGGACTCACATAATCCAGTTCTCTGAGGGGTTCTGTGAGGAAATACATTGTGTGTGTAACTAGGCATACTATTTGTCATCCTGATGCCCCTATCTCTTTCCCTCAGTTGAGGCTGTTGCACCCTGCTTCCCTCTGCCCCTCCCCACAGGCAGGGCCAATGCCACATGTTGCCTTCTGTTCCAGTCTCCACAGACAGAACTGCTGTCCTCTGCTAAGCTTTAGAGTCCCAGGGCCTCTGCCTCCACAGTTGGGGTTCTGGAGTTTGCCTTCCTTCAGCACTACAGTAATAAAAGCCTCCCTACAGGAATGTTGGAAACCACTTTCCGTTTCACAGGAATTAAAAATCTTTTGTAATATTTGGGTTATCTTGGTACTTAATTTTTGATAAAATTCGGTATTGAACCCATCTGGACCCAGGGATTTACCCACCTTCATGTTTTTGATTGTCTAGGCTATTTCTATAGTTGTTATGGGAGCTTCCATTTTAATTTGTCCTCCTCAGAGAGCCTGGGTAGAAACTCTAGCATAAACTCCTGTGTATTTGGTCCATTCACCCCCCGGTGTCCCTTCCTATAAAGTTCCTTGTAGTATTCCTTAAATAATTGGGCTATTTCTTTTGGTGTATAACTATAAATTGACTTCCCTCTTTAGTAGTGTGCATTTTTCACATATCTCTCTGCTTGGGCTTTACAAAGCCAAAGCGTCAATAATCTGCCAACCATGTTACCTTACTCATAATATCTTTGGTTCACATATCTTAATTTTCCTTCTACCTCTTGATCTTATATTCTTTGCAGTTCCTGTCTGACCTTGTTTAGCTCCTCCCTAAGCCTTTTATCTTGCTTACTATGCCCTGTCTTCTCTAACTGTTTTAACTTCTGCATTAATGCCTCTTGTTTTTTTCCTCGTTGTTTCTTCTAGCCGAGAGCGTAGGAAATTATCTCACCCCTTATCACTGCCTTTAGGCTATCCAGAAACACTTGACCCCTGATTCTTCTATTTTATTGTGTCGTTGATAATCTTTAATATCTTCCTGAATTTTTTAATTCTTCTCTCCTAATAGTGAGAAATTCATCCTCCAGAAACTATACTTTCCCCAATCTCCCAGCTGGAGATCAAGAACTACCGCTGAGTGGTGGGAGACCAGCCTCAGTTGAATTAAACAATCTTTTATTTTATACATGTCTGTGTGACTACAAAGAAAATAATCCAGTCTACAGTGGGATTTGTTAGGGTTCGAGTAAAGGTATAGTCCTTTATAGATGGGTTTAATTCCCTCCACACGTCTCCAGTGCTAGCTCTTGCCTATCACTCCTTACCGCCTACTCATTTTTTATTCGTGGTCATGACCTGTGATGAATGGTACATCATGGGATTCAGGACACAATTAAAATCCCACCAATGAGAATGAAACCTTCAACCAGATCCGCTATCTTACAAAATATGTTGGTGTAGAAGGATGGCATCTCTGTTTGGGGCATGTAAATTAACCAGATGTATCTTCTGGGAAAATAGAGTTCCTGTAATTATTGCTCTTCTTCCCCTTCTATACTTTCTTCCTTTATAATTTCAGTGGTAGATCTCTCTTTATTAAAGAGTTCGCCTGCTCTTTTCCCTCAGAAGGGTGAGGCAAACCCACCACTCTGCTCACCCATGCTCTTCTAAGTTTTTGGTGTTCTCTCTAAGACAATTTTGTCTCTTGGAGGAAACAAATATCAGTTTTAATTTTTTAAGGTATGTATTATTTTGTTTTCTTGATAGGGAGTTAAATCCCTGGACATTCAGGGAGACTATTTTTAAAGTACCCATAAGTCTGACGGTAGTTTACAAGTCCCATTTCGTAACATCCATAGTGTATTCGTCTCCCCCATACTTTGAAAAACCTTGACTCCTACCCTTTCTTTGTTTTGCACATGTTTCACCAAGCCACACCAACTGTCTTTTCTCATGTCTCACAACGTATGCGTAAGTTAAGTTGATATGAGAGCCCATTCAGGTTCAATAAGTTTATACGGTCTAATAAACAACAACAACAAATTCACAAACTTCCTAGGTTAATCTGTAGTAGCCCTGTTGCTGCACAGGGTTTGTAGCTATGTGCTACTGTGCTTGTAATATCTACAAGCCTGACCTAGGTGTCAGTAGAAATCACTGTCACAATTAAACACCAAACTAAGTCTGCTGTTATAAGTGGCAGCCCTTACCAGAGACCCCGGGCCACCCAATAGGATTATGCTATGCCTTAAAGCTGACCAGCTAAGCATTCCCTTTTATTTATGGAGCAGCCATCAAGATATCATTAGACCCACCTGAGTGGTATGTTTATCCCCAATGGCCGAGAACAGCAGGCTGTTTCCCCACTGTCCATCCCATCATACAAGTAATGTCATCCCCATTACTTTGGTATATGAGCTCTTGCTCTTCTAAGCCCCCTCCCCAAATCGCACACTAATTTGTGCAACAGTGTAATGGTTTACATAGGAGTCCTTGGAATGACCTCTCCCCACAGTTCCATCCGAATATATGTCCAGACCAGTCCAACCCCATCATTCCAGACAGGGAATGCAAGTTGCATTCTTCTCCTGTGAGGGAAGTGTCAACCTTTCTCCTTAAAAATGAATCTCCTTCGTTGAGTTGAATTTCCACTTAATAAAGGTGTGGAAAGGTATACAGCCTGCAGGGGGCATGTAAGTATCATCAACCGGTGTAACTCCTGATCAACCCAGGATAGACTGCAATAGAAGTTATGTAGCTTCAAATATATTTTCCCTCATTTGAACATCTGGTGATATATATCCAGTGAGTAGGCAAAGAAAAAACCCTTCCTTCAGTTACTGTTTAAAACCTCTTTAAGTGTCTCTGATTGAAGTTCCCATTAGGCTTACCTCTGAACTTTCTGGGTAGTCTTGGTGCATTTTATTTCTCAGACTAACAGTTCCTTGACATCCATGCTGAGATGGGAGAGCCAATGACCTGATATTGATTGTGCTCACTGTGGTTTATCCACTCTGTGCCAGGATACTCTGGCTATTTCTGCTTCTAAGAAGAGCTGCTCAAAGGTCAAGGCACTGGATTCCCATTCTTCTTAACATAGGTGCGGCCTCTCAGGTGATTAGAAAGCATAGGCACCTTCTCGGTGTGTACTCGAAGGTTGGCCAGGTAGTACAATTGGATTTTATCTTCTTTTCTTTTCCATGTTTAATTATTTCCCTGATTCTGCATCTTTTGTCATTTAGGTGATCTGGAAAATCCTGATCCATAAAGATTCTCTGCATATCAAACTGCAAGTCACGTTGTTTCCATGTGGTTTGTAAAATAAATTGTCTCTCTTGGTAGTTTAGCATATGCATGATAATAGATCCAGGACAGGCAGATTGTTCTTTTGGCTTGGCTGCTAGTGAGCAGTGTGCCCTTTCAATAGTTAGTGGTACTTCTGATATCTGCAGGACCGACCGCACATATTGAGCATAAAGTCTTCCATTGTGGCACAGAACTTTTCTGTATCCTCTGGGATTCCATATAATCAAAAATTATTTTCCTGGCATGATTTTCTTGATCATCTATTTTCATTTGTAGCTCCGTTCCCATGCCAGGAGATACAGAATGGCCCTGTCATGTTGGCTTGGGAATCAGCCAGGGTCCCGATTGCTGGCTCTGCTGCTGTCATGTGTTTGTCTACTTTCCTCAAGATCTGTTCTAAGATCCACAACTGAGGATTGTACTCGGTGCAAGGTTTTAATAATGCCATTCAGCTTAGATATTATTGTGTGTTGCTCACCCAAATCCATATTTTCTTCTGAGTCAGCAATACTCAGAAGAAGAAGCCAGAAAGTGAAGGAAGGAAATCATATTCAATTCAGTGCTTCAGAGTAACTGGTAACTGTATTTTCTTTTAAACTTAGATTGTAGGCTTGTAGTGACACTATACTTTCTTTCTGTGTTGTCTTTACTTATAATTGTTTTTGGGCTGTTGAAAATTTAAAAATAGTGGTGGTGTAATTCTGTGCTGTCTTTAATTGCTGCAAATTTTATCTTGGCTTGTCTGACTGTCCTGTAGCTGGGTGAAGGGTGTTAATTGTCTGGCCTCTGACCTCAACTACGTGATAACTGGAGATTGGGGCTTAGTCACAGTTAAAGCAGCAAACAAGTTCATCTTCTCAGAAGAAGCCAGAAGGTGAAGGAAACATATTCAATTCAGTGCTTCAGAGTAACTGGTAACTGGTATTTTTCTTTTAAACTTAGATTGTAAGCTTGTAGTGACACTATACTTTCTTTCTGTGTTGTCTTTACTTATAATTGTTTTTGGGCTGTTGAAAATTTAAAAATAGTGGTGGTGTAATTCTGTGCTGTCTTTAATTGCTGCAAATTTTATCTTGGCTTGTCTGACTGTCCTGTAGCTGGGTGAAGGGTGTTAATTGTCTGGCCTCTGACCTCAGCTACGTGATAACTGGAGGTGGGGCTTAGTCACAGTTAAAGCAGCAAACAGAAGTTCATCTTCTCAGAAGAAGCCAGAAGGTGAAGGAGGGAAACATATTCAATTCAGTGCTTCAGAGTAACTGGTAACTGGTATTTTTCTTTTAAACTTAGATTGTAGGCTTGTAGTGACACTATACTTTCTTTCTGTGTTGTCTTTACTTATAATTGTTTTTGGGCTGTTGAAAATTTAAAAAATAGTGGTGGTGTAATTCTGTGCTGTCTTTAATTGCTGCAAATTTTATCTTGGCTTGTCTGACTGTCCTGTAGCTGGGTGAAGAGGTGTTAATTGTCTGGCCTCTGACCTCAGCTACGTGATAACTGGAGGTGGGGCTTAGTCACAGTTAAAGCAGCAAACAGAAGTTCATCTTCTCAGAAGAAGCCAGAAGGTGAAGGAAGGAAACCCTTCCCAACTCTTAATTATATGCCCTGATAAATCTGATTGACAGGAGCTAAACACAGGGTATAGTAAGAGGTGTGAAGTAGGAGGGCATAAGGGAAGAAGACCACCCTCAACCGACAAGTTTTTGACTCATTTATTTATTCATTGGTTTCTTTTTCCTTAAAAAATATATCTCTGAGGATCAGTTACAGGATTTTAGTACTGTAAATAAATAAAAAGAGAACTAAGAAAACTTCAGTAGCAGATAAGTAGTGGAATTGCAGTATAATGTGGGGAGTGGTGCAATGCAGTGGCTGTGGGGCAGCCATATTCAGGCAGACCTTCTGGACACTGAGGTGCCTATCTGCATGCATCTCTCGGGACTGCGGGATGAGGTAGCCAGACTCAGAGCGGAAGTAAACTGGGTCAGGAGTACCATCACCCCTGTCCAGGAACCACCCAGTCCAATGCAGCTGCCTCAAAGGATGCCGAGAACGAGGAGCACTTGGATGACAGTGGGCTCAGGGAGGGTTAGAGCAGTCAGGCAGAGGCACATCCCAGATCCTATTCCTCTCAAGAACTCATATGCCACACTGGCAAATGAGGACAACCAAATAAAGTACCAGGGAAGTGGAAGGAAAGGATGTGGAGGTTAGGCAAGGAGGTGACCTCAGTGGGGAAAGCAGTGGACCCCAGAGGAGGAGGAAGCGAATCCTGGTGGGGACTCCATCATAAGAGGATCCAGCTAGGAACACAGGAGGGGAGGACAGGAGGTGAGGTGCCTACCAGGTGCCACGCATGGAGGGATGGAAGGAAGATACTGGGGATCACTGGGAAGGCAAGACAGGAGGGTGAGCTGGATGTCATTATCCACCTAGGTACTAATGACTTGGCAAATGGGGAGCCAAAGGAAGTTCAGGAAGAGTTTAGGAAACTGGGAGGGGTCTCAAACAAGTAGCTACTTCTGTCACTTTCTCAGAAGTACTACCTGTGAGAGGCAAGGGAGAGCATAAGTGCATGCACCAGGAACTTTAACTCATGGTTGAAGAACTGGTGCTGTGAGGAAGGGTTTGGATTCATTGGTGACTGGGGACCCACCTGGAGGGATGGAGGTTTGTTCAAGCCTGTGACCTGCATCCATCCTGGAGGAATCAAGCACTCAATGATAAGTTTAAATGCTACATTGACAAGCATTTAAACTAGCAAAGGGGTGGCAGGCCAACAAGGATGATACCTACTTGCTCACCCCACAGCTAGTAATGGAACCAGTGAACCAGAGGGTGGCTATCTCTGCAAAGCAGTGTGCAAAGATGGAGATTAGTGTCCAAAAGGTGGATAAGCAGAAAAGGGCAAAATTCAGCAGAAGGGCAGACAGCAAGGAGAACCAGGGATAAATGACAACCAAGGAAGGGGCTGGAGTAGAACAGTGAAGCAGTCTAGGAGGTCAAATCATGAAACCATGTGTGCAAATGCCAGGAGCCTTAGCAACAAGATGGAAGATCTGGAGGCTGTCATGGTACAGTCAGACCTGGACATTGTGGCCATCACTGAAACCTGGTGTAATGATAACCATGACTGGGAGATGGCCATACCTGGCTACAACATATTCAGGAGAGACAGAGCAGGCAGGAAGGGAGGAGGTGGCACTGTATGTGAAAAATGACATAAGGGCCACACAGATCCAGGAGGAACAAAATGGGGAGAGATACTGTGGGTTAAGCTGGAAAGGAAAATGGGGCCAGCATCCACACAGGTGTGGTCTATAGACCACCAGCCCAGGAGGAAGAAACAGATAGGGAGTTGATGCTAGCCATCCAAAGGATGGCAGACAAGAGTGAGGTAGTACTGGTTGGAGACTCAATATACCAGACGTGGACTGGAGCATCCCAGCAGCAGCATCAACTAGGAGCAGATTTATCCTGGACTCCCTTCAGGTGCCTTCCTCAAGCAACTGGTCATGGAACCAACTCGGCAGAAGGCAATACTGGACCTTGTGCTCACAAACAGGGACAGTGTGATGGGGATAACATTGGGGAGCACCTGGGTAACAGTGACCGCCAGTCATTGTGGTTTGAAATCACAGAAAGAGCAGAACCAAACCACACAAAACCGTATCCTGGATTTTGGGGGGCAGACTTTGGGAAAATGGGGAGATGCTTGAAAGAGGCATTAAGGGAATGGGACAGGAATCAGGGATTGAGGAACAGTGGGCAGTATTTAAAATGGGGATTATAAGAACAACAAATTATGCATTAAGCAGGTTAGCAAGAGGAAAAGAAAAGGAGACCATTATGGTTTTCCAAAGAGGTAGCAAAGAAAGTGAAAGCCAAAAAGATTGCATTCAGGCAATACAAAAGACACAGGCAGAGGGATAGGGAGAAGTACCAGGAGAAACAAAGGGAGGCAGGGAAGTCAGTAGAGGAAGCCAAAACTCAGACAGAAGAACACATTGCAAAATCAGTGGTTAAGGGGACAAAACCTTTACAGGTACATAAGTGAAAAAAGAAGGACAAGGGAGGATAGTGAGACTGAAGGGGAGGATGGGAGCGTGGAGGATGACAACAGTAAAGCTGACATATTGAACAGGTATTTCTGCTCAGTCTTTACTAAGGAAGAGGGGGTAATGGGTCTGAAGGGTACAAGGGTGAGAATGGTGCAGAAATGGACACAAGTCCCTTTACACGAGAAAGGGTCCTGAAGGAACTGGAAGTAATAAGAGCTGATAAAGCAATGGGACCAGATGGGGTGCCCACGGGTCCTTAAAGAACTAAAGAGGTGGTGGCTGAACCTCTGGCTATCCTGTTCAGCCAATCACCGGAAACAGGGAGGTACCCAAAGACTGGAGGACAGCAGATGTAGTCCCCTTATACAAAAGTGGGAACAAAGAGGAAGCAGGGAACTACAGACCAGTCAGCCTCACCTCGGTAGTGGGAAAGATCATGGAAGCACTACTGAAGGAGAGATTGGTGGAACATCTGGTTGTCAATGGACTACAGGACCCAAGCAGCATGGTTTCACCAGGGGAGGTCATGTCAGACCAACCTCATTGAATTTTTGACTGGGTGACTAGGGAGGTGGATCAGGGAGGGCAGTGGACATGGCCTATCTGGACTTCAGCAAGGCCTTTGACACTGTGCCACATAGAAGACTATTACACAAACTGGGGAATATGGGTGTGGGCAGGACAGTAGTGTGGTGGGTAGGTAACTGGCTGGGTGGCAGGACACAGAGGGTGGTGGTAAATGGCTGTCACTCCACAGAGGAAGAGTGACCAGTGGGGTACCACGGGATCAGTGCTGGGACGGTCCTATTCAACATCTTCATCAGTGACATTGCACAGGATATAGAAGGCAGAATTTCACTGTTAGCTGATGACACAAAGCTCTGTAACAGAGTAGACACACCAGAGGGTGTAGACAGAATGAGAAGGACCTGCAGAAACTTGAAGAATGGTCAAGGGTTTGGCAGTTGAAATTCAATGCAAAGAAGTGCAAGATAATGCATATGGGCACAAAAACCCTGGCACAATATATCAGTTGGGGGTGAGGATATAGCATGCACCAAGCAGGAAAGGGATCTTGGGGTTGTCATCTCTGATGACCCCAAGGTAGGAAACAGTGTGACAAGGCATCAGGTAAAGCAAATAGGATGCTGGGATGTATAGGCAGGGCATCACCAGCAGGAAAAGGGAGGTCATAATTCCGCTATACAAGACACTAGTGAGGCCTCACCTGGAGTACAGTGTACAGTTCTGGAGACCATACCTACGTAAGGACATAGACAGGGTAGAGAAGGTTCAGAGGAGGGCAACAAAGATGGGCATGGGTTGCATCACAAGTCCTATGAAGACAGGTTGAAGGAACTGAACATGTACTCCCTGGAGGAGAGGAGGAGAGGGATATGATAGAGACATACAAGTATCTTACAGGGAGGAACAGGGTGCAGGAAAACACTATTTTAAGCGAAAAAGATGTTTCAGGACTAGAGGGCATGGGATGAAGTTGGAGGGAGGGACGATTCAGAGGAAACATGAGAAAGAATTTCTTCACAGAACGGGTGGTGGACAAGTGGAACACCCTGCCAGAGGAAGTGGTGGGGGCTGAAACAATCACGGATTTAAGAATGCATGGGATAGACATAAAGAATTCTAGAGGTCAGGGTAAGGGAAATAGACTTCTAGGAAAACAAACTGAACTTACAAGCTCAAATGGGCAGACTAGGTGGGCCATAGGCCCTTATCTGCCGACACTGTCTATGTATCTATGTATCTATGTACCGATACCAGAGAGGGTCGAGAGATGAGCTGTAGGCCTGGTTGTTTATCGACATCCATCAGGGCTTGTATCTTTGCCAACTGAGAGTTTTGCTTCTAGTTTTATTTGCTGCCATAGAGACACAGTTCTTGTCTATTGATTTTGAGTTCCGATGAAAGTTTGCTGGTATTTGTTAGGAATTCTTTATCTAGCAACCCCAGAGCTCCTGAGCTAGGCTGCCATTAGTAGTGTGATGTCACTATATATATATATATATATATAGTAGCTAGGTTTGCACAACATTTTAGTTTGCACATTGCACTAAGCACCTTACAGTGCTGTACTTTATTTGTATTGGTTGTGGCCATTGTGATTTGCATTTGCACAGTATTTAACAGAGAATTGCTTCACCATCTATGGCTTTGATAAAGCGTGTGGTAATGACATGAAATCTGAGGCACTTGTGGGGAGGTACTGATTCCTAATTTTATTGCTACTAAAGTTGTTAACTGCTCCAGTGTTGTGGGGATTTTTACTATCGTCTAGGATGAGTAGCCTGATTTTCTTTTGGTTCCAACAGGAGAAGGACTAAGCATGCCAGATGATAGTGTTCTCTCTGTGGAGAGAGAAGAGAGCGAGAGATATCAGCCTGTGCTACGCTACTGCCATGCAGCACAGGGGCTTTGAGCAGGAGGGATCCTGGCTGGCTTTGCTTGGCCATACTGTGATGTGCATGCACTCTGGAGTCCTTGCTGCTTGTGTCCTCGTGGGCAGGACAGAAATGGAAGAAAAACCTCCCAGGCAGCAGGATGATAGCCTGTAAGCAATCTCAGGCCCACTGCCCCACATGGCATTGAAGAGATTCTTCTTGTGGGGAGGTGGGTGGCCCAAGGACCTTACAATGGGGGTTACAGACTGGAAACATGATTGTTAAGGTGAGAGGTGGCACACACAGGTTCAGATAAGGATTTTCCTGGATCATACATGGAAAAAGTTTTGTCTCACTGTGCATTTCCCAGTTACCAATTTTCAAAGAAAGAAAGAAATAAAATACTTGGTAAAGAGATGTAGACAGAATAATAAAAAATAAAACTGAAGAATGCTATGATGGAGCTGGGGTACAGGAAGTTCCAGGTAACATGGACATGGTAGTGATGTGAGCTTGTGGTCATGAACAATTTGCAAACAGGCAGCCTTGTAACTCAGGAATGTCATGATGGTACAGGGTAGGCCATGGTAACAGGTTCATGAAATGAACTTGTGACCACGAATGATGTGCAGTTATTAAACAGGCAGCCTGGCGGCTGAAGAATGCTATGATGGCACAGGGCACTGAGGATGAACTAATGTCAAATATGCATTCAGTGAACCTGCCAAAATCTGTAAGTTTTAACTAGTGGTGTGCAGAATCCCTCTGATGAAAAACCAAGCTGCTCCAAATGCGTGCAGCTCGGTTTCATGAGACCGAGCTGAAATTTGCTCCCAGTGTGCATGCATGCCTATCATGTGACAGACTTAGGAGGCTGAGGAGAAGCTAAAGGGAACCGATGGTAGTGCATGTGGCATGGATACTCCAGTTTGTATGCACAAACAAAGATAGATATAGCTATGTGGCTCCAATGTTGGCAACATTCCAACTCAGCAAGCTGTGGGAAGGAGCTGAATTCTGTGGTCACTGCTGTTCACCTGAAGCAGCATTCAGCAGGCAGGGAGGGAGGGGAAGGAGTTGGGAGCTGGGGACAGACAGGACACAGGGAAAAACATTTTACTAAAAGAAGAAAAAGAAACCTTTACAAAAAGATTGAGAAAAAAAACACTGACTTGGTGTGTGCGTGTTGGGGGAGGGAGGCCAGTGCTAGACAGCTCACAATCTGCAGATTTACAGAAGAAAACTAAAAGAGCATGAGAGAAAAATGAAAACAAGAAGATTAAGTAAAAGAAAAGGAAAAGAAAAACAAGAAGAGAGACTATCAGAGGGACTGTGTGCGGTGGGGGGTGAGGGAGTGCTCACTTTGTAGCCTGCAGAAAAGAGCAGAATAGAACAGAAGAGAATATAAAGAAGAACCCAGAAATTAAAAAAGTTCATAAAAAGCAAGAGAGACGTGAGGAGGCGACTGCTCAGATTGCAAGCTGTGCAGTGTACACAGTGCTGTGTTTCAGTATCTACTAATCTACAGCACACAACTCCAAAGAAAATAAAAAATGAAAAAAAGAAAATAAATATTATTTTAAATTAAAGAAGTTTTAAACAAAAAAAAATAAACACAGTGCGTAGAGATAGTAAGTGTTTACTCACTATGGGGCGATTCAGAGCGAATGGCCGTAACTTGCATGCGGCTGCCAGTTACGCCATTAGCGCTATGCCAGGGACCCATGCCGCATTCCAAGAGTGGCAGAGCATTGGCACTTGCATATGTGGGATACGCCATGTGAGGCTAACACCACATGCACGGCGTATATGCCCGCATGTCGCAAATCATGGCTGGCGACAGACAGCCCCGAGACCACCATGGCACACACACAGGGGCATGGGGCAGGACAGATGGCACAGGCATCCGGGAGGAGCACCATAGATCAGACCCCAGGGGTCCCTGACAATTGGGGTGGGGCAGGGTGTGCTTAGGGGCTTGGAGGCTCTATGGCACCATTGCTGTGGTGCTGCGTGGTGGCATCAGACAGTGCCAGCCATCAGCTGGCCCATAGGACAGCTCTGAGCTACAGTAAGGTAGCTATGCAAGTGCAGCTTTGGAATCATGCCAGTGGGTTATGACAGCCACCCTCCTGGAATTGGGAAAGTTGCTGTCGTAACCTGCAATTGCTCCATTTCATTGCAGGCTGTGGCTTAGTGGGTGGCGTAACCCATGATTGTTGTGTAGCCTGCATCCAACATGGCGTAGGGTGCCTCCTGGAATAGGGCTGGTGTAACACATGGCGTGGTTGCAGGATACACCATGGGGTTTGGCGTATCCCAGCTTACGCTGCGAAGCACTTCTTGAAATAGGGCCCCATGTCTATTACAGTGAGTAAACACTGAAAAGTCCTAAGCAGTGATCCTGCCCTGAGAGAAATAGGCAGTAGACCACCTCGCATGTCTTACAGGAGGGCCCCACACTCAAGGACAAACTTGTACACAGCCTCTTTACAGAGAATAAAGTAACAGCTGGCTTGATTGCAAGAAGGGCTGTGTTAAATGTAAAATCTGCTTCTACAGTGAATAAGTGAAAATTGCAGCACTTTTAGTAGCTGCAATGTTGACAATAAGTTTGAAATTAGACAATTTATTACATGTAACTGAATGAATGTGATTTACTTAGCTCAATGCACATACCAGGCATTTTATGTAAAACAAAAGACCATTCAAACAGCTTGGGGAACATATCGTGCTATAGAATGCAAAGACCCCCTATATGCCTCGAGTTTCCATTTGAGTATGGTTGGGAACAGGCAAGAACATAAAATATTGTTCTCTGTTATAGACAAAGTAAATAAAACTCACATGGCAGGAATTTTAATAATCTGTTACTTAAAGAGAGTCTTTTGGGCTTTAACTTAAGACCATATCTACCACCACTGCAGGTTGTAGGTGGCAGAATAGTTTAGATAAATTTTATTTGCCTGGCTGCTCTGATTTAAATGATTTTTTGCCATTTTCTGTTAGTTACTTTAATTTAATTAACCAGAGAAACGGCTAGCTAGTGTTCTGAAGGGCAGCCATGCCTGTGATTGTTTTGAGCTACTACATTAGCCAGTCCTTCCTTCCTTCCTTGTATAAAGAGAAAAAAAAGAAAAGTTGCTGAATTCATTCCCTGTTCCTTTAGATTTTAAATCCTAGTGGGAACACCATTGCTGGTGTGCAAACACTTTACTAGTTACATCACAGAAGTAACCCCTGTTTGTGCAAAATCCACTGTATCCTTTTAATTTTAACTTTGTTAATCCGATTTAAGAAATTAAGAACTTCCCCTCCTACTGACAGTACTCTTCCTCCCCAATCATACCTGTTTCAAATACTGACTCTCTCCCCTTCTCTCCACAGTGGTCGGTGTGGTCAAGAACCCCAAATTCAAGTCTGCCTGCTCTCCCCGAGCTGCTGGACCCCTGCCAGTACAAATCTTGGACCTTGCTTCTCAACAGTCCCAGCATCTGTCAGACTGCTACTGCTGCTTGTGACTTGAACTTTGGTGCCCCACCTCCCCACCACCACCCTTGAGTCGACAGCTCGCTATATAGTGTGGCTCACATAACTGATTAAAACCTATCAGCCTAAACTCCCATTTGCAGATTATAGCATCTCTCCACTAGATGTTGCACGCACATATCCTCCCTAACTTGCAGCACAATTTCTGGGCAGTGCAAAATAGAGCTCACTCTCTCGCTACAATATTGCACACTTCCCACAGCAGCCTATCGCATCATGGCACTCATCCCCATCGCCACCCTTGTCCTCTTTCTACCCTTGGTGGTCCTACCACCCTCCATCTACTCAGCGACCCGGACTGTCACCAAATAGTCCACTCCATGCCTCACACCACACAACACTTTCATCACCACCCGCCTCCCGCCTCCACCATTGCTCCTGGTCACCTGGCCCTCCATACTGCCCCCAGTTTTCATGCTGGTCTGATTGTGCTAACATTCCCCCTCAGACCACCTCGGCTCCTCCTACTCAATCTCCTTCCCCTGACAATAAGTCAAAACTAGCCTGACAAAGTTCCTGGTTACCATGTTGCTGCTGATGGCGGGATATCGAACGAATCAGGCCCAGTCCCCTTCAACTCCCCGTGGTCTACAGTTGGCTCAACTGAGCATCCGCAGCCTCATCCCAAAAGTTGCATTGCTCCAGCCTATTGTCCTGTCCCTAAAACTGGATATACGTATCATTACTGAGACAAGACTAAAACCTTACATCAAGGATGCATGCATCTCAATCCCTGGTTACACCATAATCTGACAAGACCGACAGAGTGGCAAATGGGAGGTGGCATAGCCATGTACATCAGTTCCACCCTTCAATCAACCACTGTGTCCTCCTCCTCCCTCCTCACAAACTATAGAATCCTTGATGGTGAAATATCCTCCCTCATACTATCCCCATCTACACAGCTGGCTCCTACCGCCCTCAGATTCCCCATATCATCTATCAAGGAACATTTAATGGCCCTCAAATCCCACGCACCAGGTGGTGAGCTACACATCTTGGGTGACTTCAATATGAATTGACTCTCCCCATCCTGCTGTAAAAGTTTGAAATGACGTGGCCACACTGAACCTGGCCCAGCTGATCATGGAACCCTCTGCCTAAACCCCAAAACAAAAAACACTCTCTGTTGGATTAATCCCTCACCTCCCACCTTCACCGGAATATCTCAGCCAGCCTCCTACTTGACTCCCTAAGCGACCACCATTTAATCTATTCAATAAGAAAAGTCTTCAAGCCAAAAGCCCCCAAGTACCCTGCTGATTAGGTCATATAAATCTCTGGACCTTGCATCCCTCATAAATGACCTGGCAAACAGACTGGTCTGCCATCTTGCTTGCCTCCTCCATACACTCTGCACTGGCTTTTTTCAAGACCAAGTTCCTCTCAGTCTGGGATGCCTGTCCCCCTTAGATGTACCTGGGTTCAGGGGTCCCACCTGCCCTGGATCTCCACTAATGTTATGGCCAGTCTCGAGCCAGGGATCAGGCCTGGAAGGCCCATAAAACAATCGCTCTCACTACCCTATCAGAATTACTGAGCCCTTTGAAATGCATGCACTAGGCAAATCCTCCAGGCAAAAGTAAACTATTCCGATCCACCTTCCACTCAAATATAAACCACCCACTAAATTTTGGAAAGTGGTTCAATCCCTCTTCACCCCACCATCACAGCCCCTCACCCCTGTCATTAACACTGGGGACACTACTGTCAAGGACCCACTAGCAGTGGCCATGGAGTTCAACTTCTGCTTCACAAACTATACTGCATCACTGCTGTTCTCGCTCTCTCATTCCACACAGCCCATCCCACAACACCATGAGCTGCCCAAGCCACCTCCAATGCTTTTGCCTTCCAATATGTTATCACTGCTGATGTGTACAATGCCCTGCTTAAGTTAAACCCATCCAAAGGCAAATGCCCTCCAATTTGGACACTAAAATGCTCATCCTGTATGCCCCAGCTATTGCCTTCACACTGGACTCTCTGTTCAATCTGTCCTTCTATAGCCTCTATCCCAGTCGAATGGAAACACGGCACAGTCATCCCTCTTCCGAAGGTGGTGACCCCTCTCTCCCAGGTAACTACTGCCCTATTTCCCTTCTCCCCATTCTAGCTACACTTCAGGAACACCTAGTCCTCTCCAGCTCTCCTCCTTCCTTGAATCTCATCTTTCTTCACCCTTTCAGTCTGATTTTGGAAGTCCTCACTACCACCTCCTCCTAAGGCTCACTGAGGCCATCCTCACTGGTATGGATCAAGCTCACATTACCTCAGTCATCTTTGTCGACCTTACAAAGGCTTTTGACACTGTCTCACATCCTCTCTTCCTCACCAAGCTTTCTCTAGCTGGGCTTTCCAATATAGCAACCGATTGGTTTCAATTCTATCTGATGGGCAGGACCCAATCCATCAGGATCGGTAACTGAATCTCCTCCCCTCTCCTCATCTCATCAGAGGGTCCCCCAAGGCTCAGTCCTAGGGCCACTACTGTTTTCTCTTTTACTCAATGACCTGCCCTCGACCTAACTACATACATACATTCACATGTATGTGGATGACACAGTCCTGTATACCTCAGGCCCCTCTCCTGCTGATGTTGAATCCAGACTACAACTAGACTTCAATGTTGCCCAGCTCTGATTTTGTTCAAATCAACTATTCCTGAACACCAGGAAACTGTCTCCATGACCTCTGGCACAAGCATGAGAGACTAACTCAGATCCCTCCGTACTCACCTTCCACACTCTGAATGGGACAAAGCTGGAGAATTGACCCTCCTTTAGATACCTCGGGGTATGGCTAGACCAACACCTTGATTTCTCTGTACATGTTGAGGCACTCCACAAGAAGCTGTACCCCAAGCTTGGGGCACTGTACCGTAACTGTGGGTGCATCCGCTACCAGCCCAGTGGGAGATTGTACAGAAAATTATCCTCCCTATCTTTGACTATGGCAATGTAGTCTATTTGCCGCTCCCAAGACTACCTAACCAGACTGGACACCCTCTTCCCTCCTGTCATTTAGCCCTTGAATGTCCTCCCAGCACACACCACTGCAGCCTCTACAAGGAGTTGCACCTTCCCTCACTGCAGGATAGGAGATTGTCTCATTGCATCAGGCTCATGGCCAAGTTCTGGACCAAGTCTCTACTCCCGTGCCTCTATGGTGCCCTGTCCTTACCTCCCCACCTTTGCACTCCCTCTGAAATTTTTACACCCGCTTTCTGAGTATCCCATGCATGTCCACCACAGCTTTCTCATATCACATGCCTAAACTGTGGAATTCCGTACCACTGGCCATTTGGCAAACCAGCTCTGCCATCTGTCTAAACTCTCTCCTCAAAGCACACTTCTGCATCTCCCATGCATGCACCTAGACGACTGATAACTCTAAAACGTGATTAGTCTATGAGAGCAGACCCTGCTGTCAGTGTGTAGCTATGGTCCACCAGTTTAACTGACCATCTCACTCCTCCTAGCTAATATACATTTTTGCAGGCTATTTTTTTGTAATCACATTCCTAATTATAGAGGTGCTGTACCTAGTCATCTTAGCAGTTTTGTACTGGCTATATTGTTATATTCTATTTGCCGCCTCCCCTCCCCAGCTCTCATACGTGACTGTACTCCACCAGGAATTCTTTCCATGATGTAACAGGCTACCTGTATTCTAATCCTCCGGCTGTACTTTCTGTACTTAATGAGCTTGTACTCATACATTACCAATGTATTTATACTCTGTGTTGACTCCCTGCTCCCTACCCCCTATTTCTGTACATAATGGGCTGGATATTCAAACTGCGCTATTCTTGGCGCAAGCCATGCGCTGCACAAATATGCACAGGGGTGTGGCAGGCGATATTCAAAGGGTTGTGCTATTGAGCAACTCCTTTGAATATCACCCGACCACAACCACTGTGCATAGCGCAATGGAACTTACACACCACGCCAAGTTGTCCAGAGTGGGCATTCAACTTGCGGTGGCGCCAAGTACCATTGCGCCATCGCCAAAATCCCCATATTCAAAGGTGACATGCCAAATGGGGCCATAATTCATGCAAAGCATGGGGGGCCATTTGATTCTGATTATGGCCCCATGTGCATGCCATTAGCATGTGATGCGCCCGATCCCCAAGGACTTCGCCTGGCGCCCTGCCAGGCAGCAGCCATCGAGGACCGGCGCCCCCTGCAACCCGATCGCGGGCAAAACAGTGTAGAATCCCCACACCACCCCCAGTGGCCCGATCGCGGGCATAGTGTACTCCCCACCAGCCCGATCACGGGCAGCAATGTAGCCCCCAAATGTATCCCTGGTGGTCCAGTTGACCGGAAATGCCCGATCGCGGGCGTAAGTTTAATAAAATTCCCCTCCTCCCGCAGTCATCCCTGGTGGTCCAGTGGACGAAATGCCTGATCGCGGGCGGTGTATAATAAAATCCCCCTCCGCGAGTCATCCCTGGTGGTCCAGTGGACGGAAATGCCCGATCGTGGGCGGTAAGTTTAATAAAACCCCCTCTGAACATAGCCCTGGTGGCTGGCGTCCCCACCCCACCCACGGCCCCACCACCCGCTCCCCGGCGGCGGCGGGCAGCAGCATCCACCCGCCTGCCGCCCGCCGCCGCCGACGTGACTGCCGGTGGGGCTGCATGCCCATTGGTGCAGAGCAAGAGTCAGTGGGTGTGCAGCCCATACCGTACATGACAGTCCAGATTTGTGAATGAATCATTCTCAAATCTGGACTGTCATGTCTGACATGAGCTGCACTCCCGATGACTCTTGCTCTACCAACTCAGGCATGCAACCACTGGGCGATCAGCTCGACGAAGCGGCAAGGCGGCAGCAAATAGACTCTTCACTACCGCAACTGCAGCGAAGTGGTAAAATTAAATGAATAGCAAAGTGAGAGGGCGCTAACGCAAACGCATCGTAGAGGGTTTGATAAGCGTACTGCCAGCGATCGGGCATTCAATCCCACTGGACCACCAGGGATGACTCGCGAAAGGGGTTAATATCACTGCCAGCGATCGGGCATTTGGGTCCACTGGACCACCAGGGATGACCGCGGGAGGAGGGGGTTTATTATACACTGCCCGCTCGGGCATTTCGGTCCACTGGACCACCAGGGATGACCGCGGAGGAGGGGGTTTTATTATACACTGCCCGCGATCAGGCATTTCGGTCCACTGGACCACCAGGGATACGTTTGGGGGGCCCGCGTTGCTGCCAGCGATCGGGCTGGTGGGGGGAATACACTATGCCATGATCGGGGCCACTGGAAGTGGTGGTAGGATTTACGGTCGGCTGCCCGATCGGGCTGCGGGGGGGGCACAGGGGGAGTGGGTTGGGGGCCAGCCCAGGTGGCAGCTGCTGTGTTGCGCCTGCAATGCAGCAGCTCACCTGTGGGTGGCCCCGACTAGCTCTTTTTTTGGCTCAAAGTTGTGCACAACTCTGCACAGCCCGGCTGAATATCGGGCTGTGCAGTTTCTCATGGTACCTCCCCACCAGTTCAGCATGCATTCATTTGCATGCGCTGTTGCTCAGCCTGTTTTCAATGGCGCCAGCTGCCTCCTGCCGAATATCGCCAGAATGGAGCAAGTTCGGACTTAGCAGGAACAGCCCTAATCGCGCATGAACGCAACCCTTTGAATATCCGCCCAATGTGTTTTTGTAATCATACATTTTACTGTTGTATTCTGCTCTGTGATGCCTCCCTTGCTCCCCACCCCCAGGAAACTTTTGGAATCTAGCTGTAGTCTGCCCAGTATACCTTCTCGGAAAACTTTTAAATAAATTAATTAATTGATATCTAGATAAATTAAATGTTGTTTTTGTTCTGTTTTGGCATTGTTATGAAAAATAGAGAGCTTTATTTTTGAAGCTGTAATTGCACATGTTAGTCCTGTACAATGCTGGTTTTCTTCTTACTGTGTTTTCTCTCCCCTCCCCCATTTCTATTCCTTCCATCAGTATCTACCAACCCCCAACTACCTCCCCTTCACGGCTTTGTTATTTATTGACATTATTTATGTGTTTTTATATACTGGAATTTATATAGACCTTTTAAAAATATTATTTATTAAAGAAGCTTCTTTTAATTAGGGTGCAATTAAGGTAGCACACATGTGATGCACTTTCACCAATGAATTTGAAGCACCAGAGTGAAAAGCACAAAGGAACTGAGCACCAGGGCAATTTGCTGCAGTGCTTTTTAGTAAAGAAAAATCCACAATAAAAGTTAGTAGCACCCTGAAGAAGCCTAGCAGATGCGGCTAGAAGCGTTAGTTTTTTGTATTTTGCCACCTAATCCAGTCAATGCATTTTCAGCATTTTATAAAGTAGACCTAATAGCAACATATGCAGTCTGTGTGGTTTGTGTTCAGTGCTACGGGTGCTACTAACTTTTATTGTGAATGCGTCAGAGTGATGTCGTAACTGACAGTTGAAAGTTAATGTATTTAGGGAATGGGTTGTTCTTAGTATAGCAGTTTTTGAAAAGGCTCCATGGGGATCTGAAATGTGTCAAGTGTACTAAGAACCATGTACAGTATGGTGTGGTGTTTTCTAAGATGTGCAGTAAATGAAGTAAATAACACAACCTGGTGGAGTCCTTGTTTTACCATGCTGGTGAGTGCCCAATCTCCAAGTGACTGTGTCTGACTATTATTGACAGCATCACTATCCCAGTGTGCACTGTTTTTTGTTATGGAGGAAAAAATAAAGTTTACTGAAAAAGAACAAAGAAAAGAAAGAAAAATAGGGGTATGTGTGAACCTTCTTGGAAGGTGAGGGTAGCCCTTGGCAGCAGACCCTGTTTGTAGCATCACCAGCAATTTCCACATAAGCAGGAATCTATGAGGCAAATTTTCTTTTCTGCAGTTGGTAATACATTCACTGGGGGCAGAGCAGCAAGATGGCTACAAGACTGCTCCTGTGCTACACATCTCTACTGAATTTGATCTTGTATCCTTTTTCTATTATTTGTTTATGCTCCTGCAAGCTGGCAGGTGGCTCTGGCCCCTCCCTAGGAGGGCTCATCCTATGGACCTGATTGCCAGCGCATGGCCAGCCCATAATTCCCTTATGGATTGCCCCAGGGCAGGGCCAGGAAGAGGACCATCAACTTTCTCCCTCCCCAGAGCACAATCCAGAAGTTGAGCGGCTGCGGGGAAATGCATTGAGCCATCATGGAGCCTGCCAGCTCCAGAGTTTCCATCAGTTCTCTCCTCATGTTGCAATTGCGCGCAGCATGTAAACGTACATGCATGCCATAGTTCATGCAGTGTTTTCCTGTGTGTGCCACTCCCCTGCCTGCACTGCCTTAAGCCTCCACCTGGAGCAGTGGAGACGGAGGCGACAAAATCCCTCTTGGTGAGAGAGCAGCCAAGCGACTGCTCTATCCTGCTCCCTTCCCCTGCCAGCCAACCTCGATGACCCCTGCTCGTTTTGAACCCAGGTCGCCAGTGCTGTGTGCAGTGTAGCATCCAGCACCTCAACCCTCCAGTGCCACTAGGCTGGCTGTTTTACCTTTTATCTTAACATATAGGCTTGCGTGCTAAAGTTAGCTTTTGCCTGCCTATAGTTTTGCTTGTGAAAGAGATATCTCACTAACTAAGGTAATGAATTTTATGGGTTACATTGCAGTCTTTGGTCTGAGAAGGAGAGTGTGAATATTGGAGCTGCAGGTGAGTTGGACTGATGGTGCTCTGCCTGCAGTGTGTTTGTCTGTTGCATGCATGATTTGTTGAACAGACAGATAGACTCACCAAGTGTGTGTTGGAAATGGAGATGGACTAATGAGTTTCCTTGAGAGTCTCTCTCACCTGCTGTGGTTGGCACTACCTCCATCTAATGTCCCTGTATTGAGGGAACCACACTGGAGGTTTGAGTGACTGTTTCCCCATGCAGGCTGCCATCAGGTCAGCAATCATGGGCTGCTTGCCTTGGACAAAGAGGGTTCTGTCTAATAATTCATCCAAAACTTCCTAAATTTGATGTCTGCATGGCAAGAGGAAAATTTGAAAGAATGTTACTTGGAGATATTGGAAGGTGTTGGAAAATGGAACTGGAAGGAGTTAAAAGCATTATTAGTACTGATATGTTCAATTTTAAATTTAAACAGGCATGCCATAGCTGCCACAGGGCCAGGTTTTTCTGATTTATGCCACTGAACCAAGAAATTACTACACTCACCCGGTGTTTATTTTGTGCAGGCTAGTCATATAGAAATGATGACTTGGACAGAGAAGAATAAGTGAATACTTAATTATATAGATTCCTGTCTGAAGTAGGTCAGAAAAGTGGAACTGGAACTCCTGAAAATGAGTCTATATGGCTCACCAATATGGGCTTTTAGCTTTCTGAGCTGCACATGGTAGTTGCTTTACATGTTTGACTGGGAGCATTTGTCCTGAATTCATTTGAGCGTTGAGAGCGCTCTTCATTTTGGCACATCCATAAGACTGGTGGTTTAGACAGGTCCCTGACAAGGAGGTAACATTTCACTTTTATTAGAACTATAACCTTAATTGTAACATGACACTGATCTGGCTATCATGGTAGAAATATAACTCTTATACTACTGTGGAGTACTCTAATGCATTTGTATCTTTGGTGCTATTTTCTGGACATCCAGGCAGTCTACAAGGACATATCACCTGAGTCCCGGGCGATAAGATGCTCCAGTGCTGCTGTGGCAATCCAGCTCTCTGGAATGGCTCTTTTCCTTGTGGCACTTATCCTGATCAAGATAGCAGCCTTAGCTGGATGGACTCTTTCATTGGATGGTGCTCGCTACACGAATTTTGTCTTTCTGAGGAGAAGCAAGATCAGCAGGATAGCCAGAATTCATTACTCCTTCTTATGGCTGCATGGGCGGAGCTCTGCAGACATTTTACCATCACTGTAGTAGAACAGAAAGTCACACCAAAACACGACCCTGTGTTCTCTTACAGTGATGCAGCAACGTCTGGACAGTGTTGACTCCATTGCCACTGTCCTCTGAGACAGAGCTCCCCTCTGCAGCATTCTCACCCCCCTCTCCATGGTGCACTACTTTGGGAGTGAACTTCCAGCAAAACTGCTCATGCACGAGTATCACGCATATGCAGCTTAGTCGCCACCGCCATCTTGCAAATGGCACACCACCACAGCTCCAACAGCTGTGCCATCTGCTCAGAAACTGCTGCCACTTCAATATTGCGCCGCCACCTCCTGACAGTCATCCATGCTGCTACTGTACCGGTAAGAGCTCAGCACAGTCAGTATCAGCTCTGACCGCACTTGTTATAATAGGTATGCCACCATTGCCTAAATATAGCTGGAGAAAAGATATTATCACTGCTAAAAGGAGGTCTGGTTATCTTTCCAATCCTGCCTGTGTGTATTGCTGTTGGTGCTGCCTTTTCCTGCTGTTGGTTTTCCTACAGGAGCCTGGAGTCTATGCTGGCAGAACAGCCCACTGTGCAGGACACTAACAGGAAGCCCCATGGGGGTCCATCCAAAGGAAAGCTTGATATCGTGAGATTGGAAGAAACCAAAGAAGTCTTTGGCAGCTGATAAACCCACTGATGAAAATCCACCCACTAGCTCTGACCGCGACTTGATTCCAACCCAACAAGCTGTACAAGGGGTTTGTGTGGGAGTTTCACTGAAACCCTATTTTTATTCTGTTTTAGTCTTTCTTTACTCCTTGCTTACCTTGGCTTTTAGTACTAATGACCTTATTTACCTTCACTTACAAATACTCATTCTTCACTGATAAATGATTTCTATTCTATTTTTATTCTTTTCATAGAAGATATTGAGACATATTTTGATTTGGTAGGCATATGCCCTGGTTCATGCCTCAGTTTGGTTTTTAAACTCTTAGGATTTTTAAAATATTTATTATGTTTGCTATATCTTGCTGAATATATTGTTGAACTGCCACAAACTGAGATAAACTAGCAAAGTAGCAAGGTAAAACAGTTTATATTTAAAGTTAAAACTTTTAATTTTCATGCACGACAGTCACGTGACTGTGTCCCTTAAAGTGCAGGCATGATGTCCTTGTCTTAGATCGCCATTTTTTTTGACTCATTACCGACTCGACACTCCACGGTACCCAGAAGCAGCCACCTTCACATTTTTATAGTATGTTTAACTTTTGCTACTTGTTACTGCTAGTAGCTTCAGTATCGATGGTGAAACACCTTACAGCCACCAGAGCTTTTGAGCTGACTCATATACTTAGTTATGAGCAGAATCAAAAGGGTCCGCATTCACAAATCGGGGAGACAGTGGAATACTGACTTGGAGTAAAGAGCTGAAATCTGGCTGCAGCCTGTAAGGACGGTGTTTTCAGTTTCTTAGTCTACTGAGGGACTATAAGAATCTTATGGAACCTGTACCATAAGTCTTACCTGTCTCATTTACTTATACCAGCCTCATTTATCTTTTGATAAATTTTTGGTTTTGTGGCTTCATGGGCTAGATATAATTTCTAATTTTGACTTTCTATAAGTAAATCATAACACTGCATAAAATACAGACCTCTTATTTTAGATCTATTACATATCTCTTGGCTAATATAAAAGCACTTGAAGTTACTGTTAGTTATTTTAATCTTACAAGTGAACAGACACAATTGATACAACAGATATTAAAAAGCTCAACAATTCCATTCCAGGTTTGCATCTCAATACTTACCAGTTTTCTAAATTTAATAAGTGTTATTCAAGTTATTGTTGAGTAGCCCATCTGGTGCTTGAGAACTTAAGATTTTCATTAAGGAAGTTTTAATGTAAAATGACTAAAAATACAAATATTTCTGCACTTATCTACAATTATTCCTGTCTTATTTTTATATAAGGTATAAATGACAAGGTAACTTCTGCCAAATCTTGGACTCCAATGTTAAAGCCTATCACCTTAGAACTACCCTGATACAACATATTTTCATGCAAGAAAAAAAGAATCACAAAGGAGGAACTTTAAGGAGTTTACATAAGCATTGTCTACTAATGCCCTATGAACTAACCTACCGGACTCTTGAACTGTCGATGCCCAGAATCAGCACAATAACATCTGCAACAGGCAACAGACAAATGGCTCTGTATAGCCATTCACTGAAGACTTACAAAAATAACTAGAATTGGCCCTGAAGAAAGGAGTTTACATACATTTCACTGGCAAGTGTATTTTTCATTTCTGAAGCCTTGCACCATACTAAACTTACATTTGCACTTGCATAGACCTTGCATAGACTTCATACTGATGCTGCATGTAGAGATCAGCATTTCAGGGATTTATTCATATCAAGTCCTTGATTTTAGTGATTTTAACTTAGGACTTTTCTTAAAAGCGTGGAAGTGCACTGTTTTCCATTTTATATTTGTCTATGGCAATTTATTATATAGTGGAACATATCTTTTCCTTAGACTTAATCTACTGTTCAGATTTATATATACTCAACTTCCTAGCTTTTAATAATCATTGATTCTTGCTTGTCTTAGATAAGGTGGAAGTAATTAATTACTTACAACAAAACTATTAGCAATTACCTGAATTCTGTCACAACTAGTAGAGAAGAGACTCTTTGGGTGGTGGAGGGGCTACACAATTTTCACAAGAAGTGGAAATCAGTAGATAAGGATACTAGAAAGAAACATAACTGTGTTTACAAAGGAATTAGATTTAACCATAGCTACTTAGACACAAGGCTGACCACTTATGCAGAAGCTCTGAAAAGGGACATCATAACAGATCATAAAGCTAGGATAAACCGAGAGAATAAACAGATTAAGGAATCTTCATTCACAGAAATGCAGAACCAGTTATATGAAGAAGACACTTTTACTAATTCCCACCCAAAATTAAAACAAAAAAAATTGACTAGAAAACAAAACCACAGGGACAAAATATTGAATAAAGCTAAAACAGAAGAAAGACCTGCAGCAGTATCTAGAAAATAAAATCAAAAAATGAAAAGGTAATAAAATAAGACTGATATTGAATTTATGACAAAATAAATGATTACTGACTATTTTGTCCGTGGTAAATAAAGTAATTTAGACTCCATAGTAAATGGAGGAGGTAAAAACAGAGCCAGCCTACTAAAGCAAATAGTATGAACTCAGAAGTACCCCATACCCCAAAGGAACATGAAATGCATTTTACTAAACTAGACTTCTTCAGTCCTTTAGATATTAATTCCAACAATGAAGTATAGATGAAGTGGTACTACATTCTTCTATTCTGGCAGGTTCACCCAACACAGTATTTGAAAAGCTTGACAGGAGATTGAGAACATTAAACTAGATGATCACTTCCTGGTTCAATGCCCAGATTCTCCCTCAAAATGCACAGTTAAGGTGCTGGCCCATCCCATTATGGCCAATATAGTTCTTTTAGAGGCATTTAATGAACTCAAACACAGAATGGAGGACTTACAAAACTGATTATGGAACAAGCTGAATGTATTAAAATTTAGCAAAACAAAAGAATAGACTTTTAAAAAAGATGGGAGAACTTATCTTTCTCCACAATCATCATACCAGACACCCCAAAGGGCAAGAATAAAAAAGAAAAGACAGAAGAAAAAGCATAAAAATCTGGAAAAAGCAAAGGAACCAATAAAGGTAACAACAAGGAAGATATTCTTCCATCTAAATCGATTATTGTAACCCCAATTACCCTGGAAATAATAATTAAAAAACACTGTCCAGATTATGATATAAAGAAGCAGAACAACAAATAACCAAACAGAACTTGCCCAAGGGACCTCAAGGGGAAAAACAGACAACATAAATTAAAAGTTAAAAGGGAATAGCAATTGAAGACCATCCAAATTCAAAAACAGACATGAAAACATTAAAATGGCCCATGGGGAGACTAATAAAAATGAAAACATACTTGAAGATAACCTGATAACGATCAATGGGCCAGAAGGGGTCATAAGAATAACAGGAATATTTCTAAAGTCCTATGAAACTAGAGAATCCTAACTGATGTGGTACTCCACTTCATAGAAGCTGAGTGTGGAATTCCTCAAGCTAAAGATTTTCTTAAGGTGATGTACAGTACAGAAATAGATCAGATCCCTTACAGCCTGTGTACATTATGATTAACAACATAGAAACAGCAAAAGAGTTTGGTATAAACAACAAAGAATGAACTTCCTTGGTCTAGAAATATCCCTCCACCCCAGTGACTTGGTCACAATAATGAGCTGTATTAGGAACCAGACAAGCTCCAATGGCCTGTTAAAGTATAGTGGGTAAGATTCACAAAGCAGATGTGCTGGGCTCAAATAAGATGAGCTGGTGTAACCTGGAAATGTGCCATGGAGCCATTCACAGACAGCGCAGATGCCCAGCGCAAGCAGTGCGCTATGCCAAACAGGATCGCCGAGAGATGGAATGTAATGATATGCAGGCATAATTTGAGGAGCATGTAACTGCATATACAGCGCAGAGCCATTCACAGAGCAAAATGTGTGCACAAGTACAGAGCATCCACAGCACAAGTACCAAATGCCCCATGTGGAGATAAGTATAAAAGGAGTAGACTTAAGTGCAAGTCCCCAACAGGCTGACTGCAGGATAGCAGGAGCAAGCAGGAGGAGAGAAGCAGATGAAACCAACAATGGATGGTGCACCATTCCTGATGGTGGGTATGATAATGGGGATGAGGAGAGGGGTGAACCAGCAACGTAGCAACAGAAGGCACCATAGGTGGCCAGCCCCAGTGGTATCATGCCAGACTGACATTTGAACAGCTGATGGACACTGAAATAGTCAGCCAATATCGCCTGAACAGGGCTATTCTAAGGCAGCTCTGTGAGTTGTGCCATGACGAAATGCAGGCACCCACTGGAAGAGGTCATGCCATAGCAGTGGAGAGCAAGGTAACAACAGTAATGTGCCTGCTCACCACGGGAATCTTCCAGAGGCCAGCCAGAGACACCACTGGCATCTCCCAGCCATCCATGTCCTGTCTCCTCACTCAGTTCCTCACTGCACTGCTCCCACATTCTTCAGAATTCATCTATTTCCCAAGCACATAGGCAGAGCGGTCAAAGCCATGCAGCAGTTCCACGGGGTGGCACACATGCCAGGCATCATAGGGGCCATTGACTGCACTCATGTGGCAATTCGTGCACCACCTGGTGAGGATGCTGTGACATACATCAACCACAAGGGCAACCACTCGGTAAACCACCAGGTGGTTTGAAATGCCACTGGGTGCATCAGCAATGTCTGCACCACACACCCTGGGAGCACACACGATGTCTTCATATGGCACCAGTCTGCCCTCTGCCACAGGCGTGAGACTGGGAACTTACCCAGTAGACATCTCGTGGTGTGTGGGTCACACAGAACTGAACATGAACAGGACACCATGGCGCAGTACAGGACAGGAGGGGCAGGTGTGCAAGTGGTATGATGCAAAATGCACAGAGGAATAGCACAGGTGGGACACTGCAGAGGGACAGCGCTGCAACCGTGCATACAGGGGACAGTGCAGCAGAACAACATTGCATGGGAGGTAGGGTGCAGTGCAACAGCAGGCACGTGTGGCAGGGGCATAACACACCACATATAGCCATGCATTGGCATCCGCGGGCACCCGGGGCAGACAATGGGGGTTGGAACATGTGCGGCAACCATGGCTTCCAGCATGGGCAGTCATGGGCAGACTCATGCAGTCTGGCCAGGCTACAGCAGTTGGGAGGGATGTAGGTGGCAGAAACAGTCTACCCACAGGTTGGGATGTCCAACTGGCACTCACACCAGTGCCATGGTGCAGGGAGGGCATAATGCACAGTTAAGCAGTGGAGTAATAACCTCCTTGCTCCCCACAGGTAATACTACGCACCCCCTCCAACCCTGACTACTGACAACATTCCAACAACCCAGAACAGAGGCAGAGAAGCATTACAATGAGGCACACATCGCCACATGCCATCATCGAGCATGTCTTCGGCATGCTGAAGATGCACTTCGTGCCTGCATAGGTCAGGTGGTGCCCCACGTATAACTTCAGAGAAGGCCTGTGGTATATTCCTGGCTTGTCGGATATTACACAACATGACCATTGACCATGGAATAGCTGTTCAGGCTAGGAGGGCGACAGTCCTTAAGAGGAGGAGGATGAGGAGGGGATGAGGATGCAGAGGTCCAGGGGCATTGGGCTGGACCACCACTGCTACACCAGGACCCACGGCTGGTCACCAGAGCTGGCAGCACAGGGACACCATCATGGCGGAGCACTTTGGTGACCGCGGGTGAGTATCACAGGTGAGTACTACACGAATGGCACCCACACCACACACACACACATATCCACACAGCAAGACACACACCAAAGGGCCATGCAACAGCAGCAGTGCCGCAGTGTCATGCACCCATGATGGTGACCATGCTGCACACACACACATGCATACACACACACACAGAATCACACACAGCAGGATCCACATGTCCATGGGCCACAACGTATGTGCTGGAGATGTCATGGATCAGTCTACTGCTGCTGGCACACGTGCACAGCAGACACAGGACCCAGCACTCATCATGCCCATGCCACATGGCACAATGGTGCACATGGACATGCATGTAGCAATGCACAGGTGACCCACAACGGCAACACACTGAGGCAGGCACATGCCACGTACACCACCCAGGCATGGGTAGCCAGGTGAGTGGGCCACAAAGGTTGCAGGTGCTGGGACCATGTGAGCAGTGATACAGATATCACAGGGGAGACACCACAGCCACCATGGACATGTGGTTAGCCATGCCCATGACTGGTGTCCACTGATGCAGCACCACTAACCATGGTGGGGTAGCCAACACCCTGGAGAAGTACTGCAGTGAGACCGTGAGCAGGTGCTCACTGGTGTGTTGGCCCCGTGATCCATGTCAGATACTTGGATGATGGGCATGGAGAGATGTGGTGATAGTGTTAGCGAATGGGTCCACCTGATGCCACTGCCTGGGCATGCTCGAGGCACTCTTGGGTGTTCGGCTGGAGACCCGGCAGCCAAGTTGTGCACTGAATGCACACACAGCTCGGCAGAATCGCCAATCTGCTCCAGAGCTGCGGTCATGCCCACCCACAGTAGACGTGCCTCTGACAACATCTGGGTATGCCACACAGCTGCCGACTCATGTTCAACAGCCAGCAGCATCTGAAGGCTCATGAATCACCATAGGGATGCCTCCCCCAACTGTGTCCTGCAGGAGGCATGCATAGCCTTCAACCTTGTCCAGCAAGTGAAGGCTCATGGGAAGAGTGCTGATGGGTGGGTGGATGCACCACAGCAGGCTGGGGTATGGGTGAGGACTGAGTTTGTGCAACTGCAGCATGTTCAGGTATGGCTGCATCACAGTCCACCACCACCTGCAGTGGACCTACATCACTCTGCTGACAAATGCTGGTGGTCCCGCCAACAGCAGCACCAGGCACAGAGCCACAGCAACCACCACCATGCCATGGGTGGCAGGAACACCAACGCCTGCAGGTGCTACCTGTGCATGCACCTGTGCATCGTGTGCCCCACTGTTGGCCATGTCCTCCCAGAGTTGTGTGGTGTCAGGATCCTTAGCATCATCACTGTATTCCCCTGTGTACCAGATGCCAGCACCAGCAGGGCATCAGCGATGTCCACCATGTTCTCTGGGTTATCATCAGAAACTCAGGAAACCCTCCAGCCAAGTGGCATCATGGTCACCAGCTATGGCACCACTTGCTGAAGGGTTTGATGGTCTGCACCACTGATGATGCAGCTGGGAAGCTGTGGTGTGAGATGGTCCAGGAACAGCACCATCCCCAGTCCTGGCCACAGCCCTGTGGGACAGCCCGGCATCATCCCTGCTGTGGCATCCTTTGGTGCAACAGACATGGCAGCACCCATGAACCATGATGGAGCTGCAACAGAAAGAAAGGATACATGGTTACAAACATGGGTGACAGTAGTGGTCAGACAGGCATGTACATTTAGATGTAGAGGTGTGCCATTGGTGCACCTGACAGTCCTACAACGGGCATGCAGCACCTGGTCTGCTGATGCAGTCATGCACTGGCACTAGCTGGAGAGGCCCAGTGCCTGTACATGCCTCCATGTTACCATGCAGAACTGTGCAACACCCTGACTAACACCACTGGGCTGGCAGCACTGATGTGCAGAGAACCACAACGCCACAGGTGCCCCCTCAAGACATGCCCAGCCTGTCACATGACTGCACAACATGGTTGATGCACACAGGCACATCATCTGACAGTCACACACAGCAGGGCTGTCATGCGGTGCCGCGCACACACACACACGGACAGACATGCGTCCAGGGCATGTATACTCACAGGGCTGCTGCCCATCTGGAACCCCTCCAGGAACATCCTGCACAGCTGCATGGCCCATGTTGGCCACAAGCAGCTCCTTTGTGGTGTGAGCACTGTCTCAAGCCACCCCGTCCTACTCGAGGAGCCTCTCGTGTGGCATCTTCTCCTTGGCTGCACTCCTGTGGTGTCCTGTTATATTTCCGATGGCATTGACATGCCATGCCACTGCATCCCAGCCCTCATCCCGCAGCTGATGGCTGCCACCCTTGCCAGACAGGATGTCCTTTCACAACAGGTATGCCTCAGTCAGTGCCCTATCCTCACCGCCAGTGAAGTTTGGACGTCTGCATCCTGCAGCTGTGTCTTATACAGTCATGTTGGCTTCTGTGGGTGAGAATACACAGCCATTAGCCCTGCACAAGCAGCTCCATATATGTGCAGGCATGGTATCTGGCTGCAGCAGGGTCATGGCACCCCATCTGCTGACCACACCCCTGCCTGCCATGCATATCCAGAACAGGATCTGGGACTGCCAGGGACAGCTGTGCATTGGCCATCCAGTCCTGTAGCAGTGGCACATGTAGAAGCACTGTCCTGCACATGATATAGGCATTGCATGTGATGTAACACTGGATGGTGGTCAGGACTGCAACCCACAGTTCAGCTGTCTATGGTGCCATGGTACACCAGCCACCAGCAAACTCCCTCCCCAAGCCGGGCCTCATATGGCCAGTGAGACACTGTGTGGCACTCAACTGGATGTGTCTGTTGCCCTTGAACAGTCATGGACAATAACTGTATGTCCAAGGCCTCACACTGTCCTCTGGTGCTGCTAGACTGCCTTTGGAAGAATGTAAACAAACCTACCTTCAAGACTGCAATTCTTCTCAGTCATCTGAATTCTGTGGAGGTACATTCAGGAGCTTTTATGGCTCAGGGCATGCAAATGAGGTATGGAGCATCTTTAATAAAATGCTAAAAGGTGAGATGCCCTGAATTTGGCAATGAGATGATTTGGGAGCAATGTATGCGAATTGCATAATTGCCCTCAGTTCATCCCAATCAGCATGGCACATCTGCTGCATTGAGTGCATCTCCACATGGCGCATTTCCTGCGCGCGTGTGTGGGACATGGGGCAAGTCTGAATATGGCACAACTATCGCTGTGCATTTATGCACGTAATGCAGCAATTGACCTGACATGCAAAGCACTTACAGTCCTGTTTAACTGATGGTGCAATTGCCTCTGGCTGCACATAAATGTCCACATGCATGATGACCACTGTGCTGCCTGTCACGTTGTGTGCAATGATCGTGCAGCGGGTGGTATTGTGCACCTGTGGCTTATGGCACTTACCGGCGCACTGTGCACGGTGCTGCTTGCCAGTCACAACATGGTGTCCCATGGAGTGCGCGTCGCGTGACCTGCCATGACCCATGACCCTGCATTCCACCCTGGCGGTGCGCTGTGCACATGTCGATAGCACAATATTGGCGATAATTGCACATCAGCATGCTGTGCACGGTGCATTGCATGACAGCATATGCGCATGTGGCACAACTGTGCCATTGAAGTGCAGCAGCATTCTCTGTGCACACCTGCTTTGCTGACACTGTGTGTGATCATGCCACTTGCCCAGAGGATGAGCCCAAGGGCCATGAACTGGAGTGAGGTGGAGCTCCTCAACCTTGTGGCCCTGGTGCTACAGGTTATGGGGCAGCTATTTGGGTCAGATGACCTCAATGAGACATGGTCCACTGTGTGGGCCCAGATTGCTGCGCACCTGGTGCACAGGACAGGGTCTCCCACACTGGGGAGCAATGCAGGCACTGGTACAGTGATCTGCAGTGCAGGGACCAGGACAGGCCGATGAGCTTACAGAACCATGCAGGCAGGGGTATGGTGCCACGCCCAGGTATGTCACAGTACTACACATGCACAGGGGTAGCATGAGGATTGGGGCAACCTCCACTGCACACCACAACACACACAGGGACACTCACACACATGTGGGCAAAGCAGTCCATGCACAGAGTGGCCCTTGCCCGCACGGCACAGGGTTGGGCGTGTGTGCCATTGTGCTTGGATGCAGCATGGCCACTGTGGCATGCATTAGGTGACACAGCCTTTGGCATGGCATGCATACATCTGCACACATTGTGGGCATGGGAAAGGGTGCTGTGTGCAGCTGCACACAGCTGGGGGCATCATCACTGGGGCACTGTGCATTGATGTCTTCACTGCATGCTGGCACTGGTGTTGTGGCTGAGGAGGCATGTCACACCTCACATCTCCTCATGATGTTCTCTGCATTTGTTTCACTGCAGCACCAATTAGCAGGTGGTGGGCCACAGCAGCCAGGAGGCCAGGCACGTTAGAGCCACTGGTGGAGCCCGTGGACACAGACATGCAGGTGCAGGTGAGTGTCTGTGTTATGCAATTGCTGTGTGTTTAGTGGGGAGTTGTGCCCTCAGTTGGCTGTTACTGGTACATTGTTCATGTTCGTGTGTTGCTGGTCACACACACACACATGGGGTGTAAGGACTGCGGCATGGTTGGGCCACAGTGCTTCTGGTCCCTGCATATACACTCGCCAAGTGTGCATGTCATGCACACAGTGTGCACACTGCGGTGCTCCAGTGGTGTCAGATAGGGCCTGCATGCTTGTGCAGCCTGCTGGCATGTGCACATGTCACATGGGGCATCGTGTTATACCCTCTGGACACACTCCTGTATGCACGCATAAGACATGTACCCCCCTGGGTTATTTCACACGGTCACAGTATGGCACTGTGTGCCTGCCTGGTGCGGTGGGTGCCTGGCCTCAGGCTCTTAACATATCTGTGTTGAATGCCTCCAGCACATCTGCAGGGGATTTGGGGAGGGAGGTAAAAATGGCACTTAGTCTCTGTTGTCTGTGTCCCCCACTGTAGGTCCAAGGGCTGTACAGCCACATGTCCCCGGTCATCGGAGGCATCAGGGACTGTTACAGTGGTTGGGGCTCTGAGTTCAGAGGCCTGTGCAGATGATGTTTTGGCCACTGTACCTGCATCAGGGATGGCTACTGCTGGCAATGACAATGCTGATCTGGTTGCTGAGCACCATAGGACATAGGCATGGGTGCCATGCCATTGCACATCCAGTGCCTTGGGACATGGACATTTCTGTTTGGCCCCAATCTGTGTTATCCACCATCCCTTCCACTTGTAGATTTTCTATAGCTGTATCCTCTACAGGCATGCTCACCCACATTCACCCCTGCATACCTGTTTTGTACATGTACAGTCCCCACCCTCCCTTTCCCTGTTCCTACAGGCTGTAATTGTATATAGTTGTTCGTATGACATTGTTATTAGTAAATAGGTTTATTTTGCAACCGTTGTCTGTGGTCATTCACTGTGTATTGTGATTGTGTTATACTGTTGTCTGCTGCTGTCCGCTGTTCCTTGCAGTCTTACACGTCTTCATGTGTGTTACAGCAGCCAGCTACATCCTGCCCCGCTGTGCCAGATCTACTGTGTCCACATTGTTGCCTGTGGCATGTGGGTGGGTGTTGTATCATGCTGCCTTTGTCTGTGCCCCAGTTCTGTGTGTGATGCATGTGGCCTGCATCTGTTGCACTGCTGCACTGTTGTTCTGTGACCCTGTGTGCGGTCCATTGGTTGTGGGCTTTATATACCTGTGTGGTGCACTGCACTCACCTGTGTGCCAGTCAGCCTTTTCACTGGTGTGCCCTGATGGCATCACCTCCCTCACATCCCTGGAATCCTGTGCAGGTGGCCATGTCATGTGGACATCTCCCTGCTGCATGGTGTTCCTCAGCAGTGAGACACACCTGACAGGCACCACTGAGCCTGTCATATGTGCCACCTGGGTTCCTGTGGGGTTGTATGGAGTGCTTCTGGGTGTTGCTCTGTATAGCCTGTCTGTTCACATCATCTGCTGTGGCCATTGTTGAGCCTTTGCCACTCTGGCTAGTCCTTGTGGGTATATTTCCCTGCGTCCTTTGTGCCACTGCAGGTTCCCCCTGTTGCTCCTTCGTCCCTGTTGACTTACTCCATATTCACTGTTCTGCTGCCATGGGTGCTTTGGTGCATCCCTGTTGTGCTGGGGCATCTCTAATTGCACCATTCAACATCTGTGTGATTTACAGTGGGATGTGCACAGGGCATCTTGTGGTGCATCCTTTTGTGAAATGCATTGACTTGGGTCGAGATCCAGGTTAGCGCCAGCACAACTGCTTTGTGAATCCTGCCCAGTGACTTTAGCTTTAATCTGACAAAACTGCAATGGAACTTTAAAACAGAACTGGTCCAAGATCAACACACCTAAAAATATTGTCCATTTGTGGAATTAACCACCTCTATGATGAAAATAAGAACATGTTGAGGGCCTTTGTGAGAACATTATTAGCAAGCACCTTAGAACTTTTCCTGATCAGGCTATCCTTTATGTTGAAAGAATGTGTACACAGGCAGAAGGAACCCAGATTGATGTTTCAGTAAAATCAGCGAACTTTACAAATACTGAATAAATCTTATAAACTAGACAGTGCTAATATTTCACTGGTAAATCTGAGCGAGTTGGATAGAGAAGTATCGGATATGAACATCTGACTAACAAGTCTAGTTAAAGAATCACTACACCTTTTCTTCTACTGTACATTATAAAGATAAGCTCAATATATTCATAAGGAATACAGCAGGTCTATTCTATAAGTTATCAGACCCTGACTGGAGCTTGTTTATCCCTAGGTTCGAGCTTTTTGTTGTTTCAAGAAGCATGGCCTCAAAATGTTGTTAATATCAATGGATATGAGAATTTGTTTGCACCAGCAATCAAAACTAACAAATTTTGGAAGACCCAAGGACGGCCTAGCAATTCATGTTAAAATTAGTTGAGAATTGTGAGTTATGGATTTTATTATAATCAAACAAAATTACATTATCACAATACTAAGATAGGGACTAACTGTGCAGAGGAGCAGTTCTCCTTGACAGGACTGTGACTCGGGCATTTTCAGTGTGTGCTACTTTGTAAAACCATTTAATTCTGTTTTAGGCTTTGTTTTACTAGAGCCCTGCCTCTCCGACTTATAGCCAGGAAGCAGGAAGAGAGTGGTGTAGTTCTCTAGGAGCTGGGGTGAACTACAAGTTACCACTGATCACTTTAAATACTTTTGGGCTGCACTGTAACAAGTCTGTGCCTTTCCATGCATGAGTGGGCAATGTATAGGTAAAATCCCTGTTAATAATAATTTACATTGCAACTTGGTTGCAAGGTACTGATTAACATGGAAGGCCCCTTTAAACAATGCAGCCAATGTCAAATGTATTGCCAGGAGACCCTCAAATAGACTTTACCTGTGACAACTGCTTCTTAATAAATATCCTGCAGAAGCAAATAACTAGGCTCCTAGATAGGGAAACTGTTAATGAGCATATAGAAAGTCTTGAAAACTTCATTGACAACGCAGCATAAGAATTTATACCTCCCAGGATACTACATCCTATAATGTACCCCTCCTGTTCTTGAAGTTGTATCTAATCATCTACAATCACCCATAGAGAACTGGGCATTAGTTACCAAAAATAAATTTAAACGAAGAGGGGCCAGACGCATCAACCTTTCCAACTACCCCTCCAAACATATTCAACTCTCTAACAGACATTGAGCATCAGGAGAAGTCTTCCAACACAGATTAATCAATTCATTATCTTGTGGAAAAAAACATAAAATCTCCAAAAACAGTTTTTTAAAACCTTTAATACTATGCAATCTCCAATGCCTCCCACAGCATCTCCCACTACTCCAGTACCAGTATCTGAAACCAAACAAATTTTTGTTCTGGGTGACTCCATAAAAAAACATCTAGACAAGGCTATCTGCAACCCTGATAAGGTTACTCGCACCTGTTCAAGCTTCAGGGGCAACGGTATTGTACATTACTGCCATGATCCCCAGTATTCTGCAAAATTCAGGCATAAATCCTTTTGTCATTATACTTGCTGGAACAAATTATATACAACATACATGCCATGAACAACTGAAACAAGATTATATTGCATGAAATAACTTGCTCGTTGATAAAGGCTGTACAGTTTGTTTCTCAGAGATTCTACCTGTTCCTAGGAGCCACCCAGTTCATCACTACAAGAATTAAACAAATAAATGAATGGTTACATAAATGGTGCATTAAACAAAACATCCCGGTATAACACACTGGGAAAACTTTGTAGACAACCCCCATTCAGCTGGGATGGTCTGCACCTTAACAGAAGAGGCAGTACCATGTTGGGGAAATCCTTACTAAACATCATCAACAACCATTTAAACTTAATATGAAGGGGAGAATAGAAAAATTCCCACGACTCTTGCACCATCTACAAATCAGCCCCCAAAACCCTGTAGAATACTGTCACTAAATGAACGATCCCTGAACTTGTCCAAACTGATGGAGTTGGAGGCTAAAAGCAAACTGTTAAACCTGGGTATTATAGGAATAACAGCAACCTGGTGGGATTCTAATTCATTATGGAACCAACAAATAAAGGGTAACAAACCATATCCCAAAAACAGAACTGATAAAAAAGGTGGGGGTTGTCTATATGCTAGAGAAGATATCCCGTCTTATGAAATCCCATCCCACAACAACACTGAAAGTGTTTGGGTATCAGTACAGCTGAAGAGACTCTTACAAATAATCATAGGTAACTGTTACAACCCCCAACTTCTGACTCAAACTATAAAACAGAATTGCTAATGGATAGCGCCCATTTCTCTAACCAGGAAGATGTAATAACTCTAGGGATTTTAACATGCCCCACATAGACTGACCCTCCCTGACAAGTAGCCACGACATAATACAGAATTTGTGTCTACATTAACAGATAATGGTATATCACAACTTATTACCTCACCCACTAGAGGCAGTAACATTCTTGACCTTCTTGTTACAAATGAGTCAAAACTTCTAAACATCCATATCTTAGATCGATTAGGGAATAGCAACCACTATTCTATTATTTTTGAACTAATAAGAGAGCATCTCAGTCTAAAAAGACAACATATAAGAACTATGATGGTGCTAGTTTTAAAAACATTATTAAAATAATCAACCAAACCCCTTGGGAAATGGCTTTCTATTCACTCTCAGTAAATGAGTCATGGAACAAATTAAAAACTATAATCTTAAGTTAGAAGAAATCCATGTACCCATAAAAACAAATATAACAAAAGGGCAGGATACCAAGATGGTTAAACAAATCCATTAGGACTGAAATCAAATAGAAGAAAAAACTTTTCATAAAACTTAAAGTCAGCCATGGACAAAACTACTGCTTACATTAAGTACAAAAATAATTACACATTTTAAAAAATATGATTAAACAAGCCAAAATGAAAACAGAATTTAAACTAGCACACATCAATGATGGATATAAATCACTTTTTCTCCTACCTAAACAATTAAAAGGAAACTCCAGGAAAATAGGACCAATTGCACACAATGGTAATAGTCTGCAGTCAGACACAAATACAGCAAACTTACTTAACACCTACTTTTGTTCATTTTTTTCCAGAAAAGACACGTATGCCCCCAAGCTGATCTAAGTACAAATTCCAGACTTTTACATACTTACAATATCACATCTTCTGATATTACCCCACTTCTCAAATCATTAAAAATCAACCAGTCCAGAGCCTGATCAAATCAGTGCTAGATTCCTAATTGAAACAGCAGAAGCAATAGCAAATCCTTTAAAAAATACTTAATAAATCTCTACAAAAGCAGAAATTCCACTAGACTGGTTAACAACATCAGTCACACCTATATACAAGAAAGGAAACAGATCAAATGTTCAGAATTACCATCCCATAAGCCTCACATCTATCATCTTTAAAACTATGGAAAAATTATCAAATCATTACTTGAAAAGAAATGAGGGAATTAAAATTATAGACAGTATTCAGCACGGGTTTAGATCAGGGCACGTGTACAACTAACTTATTATCCTTCTATAATAATAATATCAGTCAGGGTCTGGATAATAAAAACAAATGGATGTCATCTTACTTGATTACAGTAAGGCCTTTGACAAGGTCCCCATGGGTATCTCATTAAAAAATAAGAATCCTTGGGCTTCTCCAGTTATTTAGTCAACTGGGTAAATGCATGGTTGACAAACAGGACCAGAGGGTTGCCATAAATGACAGCTTTTCCAACCAGGGTTCGGTCATAAGTGAGGTTCCACAGAGCTCTGCACTTGGCCTTATATTATTCAACATCTACATAAGTGACATGCAAATAAGTACCCAAAACTGGCTGACTAAATTTGACGATGATTCTAAACATGGGGGAATAGTGGATAGTCAAAAGAACCTCAATTCATTTAAATCAGACATAAAAAATTGAAAGGTGGGCTCAAGTAAATAAAATGGAATTTAACACAGACAAGTGTGTGATCTAGCACTTTGGGATACATAACCTAAAAACATCTGCTGTATGAATAACATCCAGCTCACAGCCACTAGCAAAGAAAGGGACCTGGGCATATTGGTAAATACCAAACTTACATCCTTTGACCACTGCTCAAAAGTGGCTAACACGACTAATGGGCTACTCAGACAGATAAAGCGTTCCTTTGTCTCAAGATCTGAACAATGTTTGATTCCACTTTATAGGGCATGTGTCAGACCACTCATTGACTATGGGTCACCATTCTGGAACCCACAGGAGATATTGATAGACTAGAGAGGATTCAGAGATGGACAACTAAGATGGTCCCTAGATTATCAGCAAACAACTGTCAGTCTAGACTTCAATTAACAGGTTTAAATCCTTCTAGAATAGGAGACATAGAGGGATCTACTGTACCTATATAAGTTGTTGAAATCCCAGACCTTATGAACAAATGTGGACTCACCTACACTAACAGTCAAATTGTTCCTAGACACCACACTAAACAATTTATAGTCCCCAGAGTCAGGATCAATCATAGACTAAATTTCTTTTCAGTATGGGCACCAAATCTCTGGAATATATTACCACAGAAATTGAGTCGACTGTGGTAATTTTGATTCATTCAGAAAGGGTCTTGATTGTTGGTTAAACCAAAATCAAAAACATAAATTTGCTCACACAATTGTAGGGGAAAGCTTAACTGGGCCTCAGCCTTCTTTTTCCCATAAAACCTGGTAAACCTAGTAAATTGCTACTTATAGTAAGTAATGTATACATGCCTCCAAGGTCTCAATCCAACCCAAAGAAAAATATATGGTCTGAATTATCCACTGACCTTGAATTTACACAGACAAAATACTCAGCATCCCACAGGCATTGTTTTGATTGCTGGTGATTTCAATTCTAGAATTGCAGACTTTGATAATCTTGAAATTTTACAGGAACAAATGTATTTGGGTAACCTAGAAAAGCGGTTAAGCATGGACACGTACAGAAATGAGTCTGGATAGAAATTTATCCAATTTATTGAGGATGAGAATCTGCTTATATTAAATGGTAGGCTATTGGGAGATAATGTTGGGAATATTCCTACTGTCTACCTCTACCATATGTAATGCCCTTCTTGCTTAGCTACCATCATGTATAGGCCTGTCTCCTGCAAGAAGGGGCCCTTTCTCACTGATATGGCCCATACCACCTGTATTTAATTTGTACAATTTATTACTGTAAATATTATTGCCTGCAGCTGTTTCTGCACTGCTGTCTGTCTTCCACTCACTGTATGTTCCCCTGCCCCATCCTAATCTGTGTACATGATGAGCCTTTGTAAATGAGTCTTTGACTCAAAGGGCTGTAATTCTGATACTGTAATAAATAAATAAATAAATAAATAAATATTACTTATTTTCCCACAATGGTTAAGTATAATTGATGTTGTTCTGTGCTCACCAGAAAGCTATAATCTTTCAAGTCATTGTTCATAGATATGAAACCTGAAAGTGATCACGCCCATTATGCTTGCAGTTCTTGCCTGGGGAGGACAGTGAAGACAATGAATTTCTTCACTGCCTTCCTTGCTCTTTGAGCATAACAGAAAGAAACAGACTAGTGTTCTCTGGGAGAATTTGGGATGCAGTGGAGAGATCATAGATGACACACATTTGGGTGTAATACTGGATAACTTTGGTGGTTCACCAATACCAGAGGATATGGAATAATACTAATTGAAATACATGATTAAATAAAGGAAGAAATAAACACAAAGGACATAAGGTTAAATACAAGGCAAACTTGGTGTGACGTCTTGCAAGAAAGCAAAAAAGATTCTTAGAAAGCAAAAGACACAAAGAACCTTCCTATTAGGAGTAATTTTAATGCTTTAAATAAAGTGAGGAAACAGTATAAAAAAATTTAAGGAAAAACAAAAGTTTAGAAAAAACAATGGAACAACATGTATAGTATAATTCAAGGTACAGACACTAAAACATTTTGGAAGATGGTGGCTATGGATACTAGGAAACACAGGCTTCCTTGGTGATATTCATCCCAAAAGAAACCTGGGTACAGCATTTTAAAACACTATTTAACAAAGAGGCTCCCTTAAGATCAACAGATCAGTTTTGTAATAGTATAATATGCCTAAGGTTTACTCCTCTCACCATAACAACACTGGAGGTGGACGAGGCCATCTCAAGCCTGACTAACAATAAGGGTCCTGGCTTAGGACTAATGCCTCGAGAGATCTATAAAAATACAAGACATTTTGTGTTCCAATTTTTACATGCTTTTTCAATGTCTAACACAGAAATGTATTCCATCATCTTGGACAAAAACATAATTATTCCCATACATAAAAAGACTCATATTATGAACCTGGTAATTTTAGGCCCATCAGTTTGCTAGACATCATCTCCAAAATATTCACAATAATTTTATTAAACAAATTGCTCCTATGGCTTGAAAACTCCTGTCTACTATCCAAATAACGAGCTGGTTTTAGAGCAAATTTTTCTACTATAGATAACATATATTGTTCTGCACATTTATTAGAAAATATATAACTATCAGAAAAACTAAGCTATTTCCCCTGTTTATTGATTTTACAGAGGCATTTGATACAATAACTACAGTACAAGTCATAGTAAACTGTTCCCTCAACTCACTGGTGTAGCATTGTTCAATGAGTTTCTAATCTGTGCAGTGTTTAATTCAATGAATTATTGAAAGGTTAGTATTGGTTTGCATCTAGCTGTTATATACTATAAGCATTATTTTCAGCTTCATTTCAGAAGGCAGACTAAACAACTCTTAAGGAATGCTGTGATATTTATAAACAATGCTCTTAAGGAATGCTGTGATATTTATAAACAATGCCATGAAATGCAGCTACTGCCATTTCACCAAACAGTTACAAGTGGGTTGAATAGGCAGTGAAGGATGGTTAGAAAAATAGTAGAAAGCTTCAACAGTTCGAGTTGCCACTGCAGTAGCATCACAAAAAAATGCTACACCAGTGAGTTGATGGAACAGTTTAATGTGACTTGTACTGTAGAGAGATGCTTTGGCTAACTTTATTAAATAGGGACCTAATTACTGATCTACTTATTCCTGTTTGTTTACTTTACACTAACACCAGTACTGCAATCAGATATAATAATGAAGGAGTATTACAAATTTTGTTAGAACAACTGGGAAGTCAAACAAGCTGTCTCCTCACCCTTACTTTTTAGCATTTACATTGATTCTCTGTTTATGGATGAAGGTGGACGAAACTCTAGATCCACCCAAAATAAATTATTTGCTTTGCCATATACTGGCCCATGCAGATGACTTGGTGATACTCTTACTTACCAGTCAAGGTCTGCAAAACAAATAGATTGGTTGTCAGTTAAATGCAAAGCATTAGAACTCAACATTAATCTAAAACAAAACAAAGTGATGATCTTTGGGAATACTAGAACTAAATTTAAATTTAACTTAGATAGAGAAAACATTGAGATAGTAAAAGAATATATACTGTATATATTTGCAGTTAAATTTACTCTCAATGGTAAATGGAACATGCACTCTAAACAGCAATGTGCCAATGCCAAGCATGTCATTAGGGCTTTAATGTGCTTTAATTATAAATTTGGTGGAAACACCATATTACCAGCTCTTAGGGCAGGTGAAGCTAAATTAAACTCTATTCCGTTATGTGGGGCTGAAGCTTGGGAACTCAACACAGAACATAGAAACATAGTAATTGATGGCAGAAGGGGACGGCAAGATCCATCTAGTCTGCCTGAAATAGGTAACTACCGCCCCATCCTTTCTGTGAAATGATACCTTTGCCAGTCCTAGGCGTTTTTGAACCCATTTACCATTTTGGCCTCCACCACTTCCTGGGGTAGGCAGATTCTATGGATCAGCCACCCTCTCAGTGAAAAAAGAACTTCCTAACATTTGCTCCTGAATTGCCCACCCTTGAGCCTCTATATCGTGCCCTCTAGGTCTGATGATTTTCTTCTCAGGAAGGAGCTGCTGTACCCATGCCCTATTTATACCCTTGATATACTTGAATGTCTCAATCATGTACCCCCTCCCTCCTCTGTTCCAGGGAGTGTATGTTGAGCTCTCAACCTATCCTCATATGCCATTTGATGCAGACCCTGAATCAATTTTGTGGCTCTCCTCTGCACCATCTCAATCCTATCAATGTCTTTCCTAAGGTGTGGCCTCCAGAACTGCACGCAGTACTCAGGTGGGTAGCACCAGCACCCTGTAAAGTGGCAGCACCACCTCCTTCTGTGACTCATGATTCCTCCTATGCAGCCCAGCATACCACTGGCCTTTAGTGCCTTCTTTTCATACTGTTTACCCACTTTTAGTTATCTGATATAATGACTCCCAAGTCTTGCTTCTGGTTGGTGCATGCCAGCTGCTCCCTCCCAGGTAGCATCCCACCTTGGGTGTCCATGACTAAGTGCATGACCTTGCACTTTTGGCATTGAACTTGAGCTGCCAGGCAGCTGACCACTCCTCGAGTTTCCTCAGGTCTTATTCCATGCTCTTGACTCCTTCTGGGGTGTCCAGTCTGTTGCATACCTTGGTGTCATCTTCAAACAGACACACCTTTCCTTCCAATCCATTGCCAATATCGGCTATGAACACATTAAAGAGTAAGAAACCCTGCACCAACCTCTGAGACACTCCACTAGTCACTCCCTTCCGTCTATACCACTCCATTTACCTGCACCCATTGTGTTCTTCCTTCAGCCAATTGCTCACCCAACCCACCACTTCCTTATCTACACTGATGTGGTCCAGTTCTTTACCAACATTCTGTGGAACTGAATCAAGGCCTTACTAAAGTCCAAATTGACCACCTCCACCACTCCCCCTTAGTCCACTGCCTTCATTACCCAGTCAAAAGTTGACCAGGTTTGTCTGGCATAACCTTCCAGCTGTGAAACTGTGCTGTTTTGGGTCCTATTGCCCACTGGATTCCAGATGTGCTACTATTCCTTGCTTTAGCAGTGTCTCCATCTGTTTTCCTACCACTAATGTGAGGCTCACTGGACAGTAATTTCCAGCCTCCTCCCTGCTCCCTGATTTGTGAAGTGGGACTACTGTCGCCCCTTCCAGTCTTCAGGCACTGTCATGCTTTCAGTGATTTGGTGAAGAGCTCTGCCAGGGCACTGCTATCACACTCCCCAGTTCTTTGAGAACTCTTGGGTTAATCTCATCTGGCCCCATGGCCTTGTACACCTTTAATTCATTTAGGGCTTCCAAGACTTGTCACTCTGTGAAGGTTCTTGAGTCTACCCTTGGTCCATGCGTGCAACTGCTTTGCAGCTTTGGGCCTCCTGCATTCTCCCTAATGAACACAGAACAGAAATATTTATTTAGGACTTCTGCCTTCTCTCCATCCCTCTCTACTAGCACGCCACCTGGAACTGCTAGCCTTACTATTCCACCTGAAACTGCTAGCCTTACTATTCCTCTTTAGTCTTTCTCTTTTCTCTCGTGTACCTAAAAAGGTTTTGTCTCCACTTTAACATCCTGTGCTATCCTTAGCTCGTGTGAGTTTTAGCTTATCTTATTACTTTTCCTGCTCCGATCTGTGCAGCTGTGAAGTTTCCTGTCTTCATCCTTGTTTGATGCCTTATATGCCTTGTAGGCCTTTCTTTTCTCCTTACTAAAGTAGCCACCTCCTGGAAAAACAAAGGGTTTCCTTCTCTCATTTGCCTAGCTGATCCTCCTAGCGCCTTCTTGGTTACCTCCTTGACAGCTCTTGAGGTTCTCCCACATTTCTCTACCCCCACCCCCACCCCTCATGCCTGAGTTTCTCTGCTAAGCTGGTTCTCATTTTGAAAAGCCTGCCTTTCTTTTTTTTTTTATTTGTAATTTTGGTATTTTAAATTTTCACCCCTACCTCCCATGGCCATGGTGTACACATGCATATATATGTGTAGTGCACTCACACACCAGAATCAGGTGGCCACTTCTGTCCTATCCCAGACTTGCATCACCACCCAACCACATCACTGCCCACTGACCTCCACCCGTGGAAGCGGACTACGGCAGAATGGGCATCCACTCCTTTGGAGAGGAGTGCCAGCTCGATCCCACCCAACCCTTTTCCCCGAGCCAGCTCCCCAGCATCCTGAGGTCATTCCCGAACCCAGGTCACCAGCGAAGTGTGAGGTAAGGCACCAGCACCACAACCCACAGTGCTACCAGGCCAGCTGGAAAAGCTTGCCTTCTGAAGTCTAAAACTCTGATCTTGGAATGACTGGTATCCATAGTTGTGTTGATTTGGAAACTGACCATATGATGGTTACTGTTGCCAGGATGGCACCCCTACCAAACCCTTTCTACCCTATCCTGTTGGTCAGAACCAAGTCCAAGACAGCTCCACCTCTGGTTGATGAATCAACAAGTTACTCAGACTAAATCTTAAAACACCGGTCCTACTATTTTATAAAACATTATTACAAGTTCCCACTTCAGTGTCCTCCACCATAGTAAGAGCAGAACTAGGTAGAATTGAAATGGAAGCCATGACTGATCTTACAATCACATCTTACTGGCTATGCATGATTAACAATCCCACAAACAATCTTCCCATAGAATGCCTAACAGAAAATAATCAAATACTTTCCAATGGGATAACATTGTGTTGGCTAAAAGTTACTAAATATGAGCCCTATGCATGAAAAAAGGGTGCCTATACATGCAGCTGAGGTGTGTATGCAACCCTAGTTGGGAATTAATGCAGTCCTCCCCCATGGCATTCACTATCCGCATGCAAGATGGATCCATGGCCAACCCCTGCAATGTGATGGGGAGTTCCAGGGTGTGTCTGCATTATGCACCATGCACTAAGGCATGTAGTGCTGTGCACATGGGGCATATTAGTGCTGGATATGCTGGGGGATCCTGACATAACCTACTGTGCACCCCCATGGACTGCACCTGGTGGGTGCGGCGACTGGAACACAGCCCTCTGTGCATCTCCAGCCCACTAGGCAGATGGGGAGGGCTGGGGCAGCTGACCGGCAGGGCCCCTATGGTATGGCAGCTGTGCCAAGTGGCACGGCACCACACCCATGACAGTCGGCCATCCCCCGATCCTGAACATGCCACATATCCTCCCTGTCTCCCATCACATGACAGCCCCATCACTCCCCTGTAGTGAAGCAACCCCCACCCCACACATGCTGTACCCACCTGGGTTGTAGGGAGAAGCCCCCACACACACACACACGTGTGACCATTCCTGGTAGCTGAACACCCCAATGTATGCTTGGTCCCATTGCACAATGCAAGGCACATCCCCCTGCACATCCAGTGGTGTCCTGGCCCCACAGCCCCGAGCTCCGACCCGGCAACACTTTATGGTGGCAATGCCCCCCCACCTCCATCCAGTTCATGGCAGCGTCTCCAGCGTGCCTGACCCAGTACTAAATGTGGTTGCCTAGAGGTACTGTGTGGCTGGAACCCCTCAGCCCGATCCTAATACCTCCAACCCACATTTGTGTTCGAGTGTTCCCCATCCCCCAGCACACAACACCCACCTCCTGTACCTGCTGGTGGGCCATGGCTCTGATGGCCAGCTGCACAGCCCTCAACATGTCTCCTGATCACTGGCCATCCAAGTGATACTGGGAGGCGCCATATATAGCAGCACGCCCAAGCATCACTTGGATGGCTGCAGCTGAGGAGGTGTGTGGAGGCTGTGCCACTGGCCATCCAGAGCAGCATCACGGACCAGAAGGTACAGGGGTGTTGTCAGCACCATAGGAGGTCAGGAGAACACTGAACAACAGTGTGGTCTGGGGATTGGGATCGAGCGGAGGGGTTTGGGACATGCAAGACTGCACTGGGCCAGGCACGATGGGGCTAAAGTGTGTGTTTGGGGAGGGGGGCACAGCTCCACCAATGCAGAGTCAGAGGACTCTGGTTCAGGGGCTTGGGGTGGTCCAATGTTGTGGTGTACTTGGCCTGGGTCACAAATAGGGATGCTTTGGTGGGGGGGCACTGCTGTTTACTGTGAGGTGGGGTGGGCTGACATCCAGACTGGGGTGGGGCCAACAGCTGTGGTTGATCCGTGTGCTGGGAGGGTACTGTGCAACATGGACATGGCTGGGGCAACCAGATGCCAGGATTGGCCTTGTACATCTGGGTGCTTGTTGTTGATATTCACGCACCCAGACCTGTGCCTTACTGTTTAGGGATCCACTGTGGGACCCAGGACAGGCATCCAATTGGATACCCCGCCTGGTCCACAACTCCACCCCTGGCTGCCCTGCATGGTCCTGTGTGCTGGTGGGGTGGAGCCGCAGAACAGGTGGCAGCCATTAGTGCATACCAGCCTGTGAGCACCTGTTCACGGGTACTGAGCTAGACAGGCAGGGTATGCACCTTTGGTCATACTTTCTGCCAATTAGTGCATAGCACCCAGTATTTGAGAAACAGAAACATATCATCTCTGGAATGATTGTATGAGAAACATAAATAACTCCATACAATATAAAGCTACCATAAAAAGAAACTATTCTGGTTAGCACAGACTAAGGACATTGATTGAGTTAAACAAAAAAACAAACTTTATAGTATAGCATAAATAAATAGTGCATGGAATAGAGGACTATTTACTAATCCCAACAATTCTACAATATAAGAAACTTGTCACATGGGCAAGATTTGGGATTATTACCTCAAAATACTCCTATTTCAATAAAACAGAAAAGGTTATATAACTGCACCCAGTTCATGCCCTGCAATAAAGAATTCCAGGAGACCATTGTTCACATTATTACTCAATGTCCCCTTTACAATGGTCCTAGAAATGATATACTGAAATACGTCTTTGTGAAATGTGCTGATTTAAACCATGACCCAGTTTTCATTCTTTCCATCCCAAAACAGAGTCAGAAGTAGAGATAATTGTAAAATTTCTTACAGCTGTTATTAAAAGCAAAAGGAAAATGATTTTTAGCAACTACAACACTTTTTGTATTATTAATACCCTTTTGTAATGTGGCAGCTACTTTTGTCTATCTTTGTAATGATATTGTGTTACTAAACTTTTAAACCTGTAAAATTTAAGGTTATGCTAATGTACTTGTTATACTGTGCATACAATTATAATGTGCATTTTGTTTTTGGATGATCAATAAACTCAAACTAATCTGGTAACTTGGCTATTTTTCTGAGGATCCACATGTCGATATTTTAATTGAACCTCATGTATTGCCAAATTTTCATCAAACTTCTTGCAAACTCCTGCACTGTTGCACTGAACAGGTCTTGAACTTCTGGCAAAGTAAAATAAGAGAGATTACATTTTCATGTTATTGAGCTGACACTATGAAGGTTTCTGATAGCTCTGTGTAAAAGTGCTGTCTCAATCCTGTGCTGTAAATAATTATAGAAATTGTTTGCTTTATACTGTGGATATATAATCACAACTATTTTGTTCTGTTGTTTGAAGTGACTTAGAGTTAAAAATCATACTGAATCCTTTTATTTTACTTATTTAACAATGCACTTCTCACGTGCCTTGACAATGCCACTCAATCACTTTAAGGGCTGCTCCTGTTCCCCCTCCCTCGCACCCCTTCCTCCCACACACCAGAATGAGCCTCACCAGCATCTAACCTCAGCTCATGCCTCCATGCCCGCCTTCTAGAAGCCCTCCCTCTCCTACCCCAAATCCTTGCCTGCCTGTCCCTCTGCCTAACCTCTTATACCCCTGCACTGTACCAGTACTTTAGTAGCTCAAAATAATGTCCGCCATGGTGTATATTGCTTCAAATGTCCAAAAACTCTGAAACCTTACCTGACTGTTGTACTGTATAGTGACACACATTTTAAATTCTCTGTAACCTGTCTTGCCTGTTGTGTTGAATAGTGTCACAAATGTCTAAAACTATGTAACCCTCTTTGCTTGAAGTATGTACTGGTGCACATGACATGGAACCTTTGTAAAAGAGCCTTGGCTCAAAGGTTATTTCTGAATTATTAAATAAATAAATAAAATAAAATTAATACAGAGCCTGATCTACAGGAATACTGTGTTTGTTCATATAGGGACAGATAGGGAGGTGTATAAGAAAAAACTAAGAGAAACAGGGAAAATAATCAGAAGGCGAAGGCAGATATTGAGGAGAACATAGCAAGGGAGGTGAAAAGGGATAAGAAGTTTTTCAGATATGTGAGGGACAGAAGGAAGGAAAGATGTGGATAATAAGGCACAAGGGGAAGGGGGGGAATAACTGGTAGAAGGAATATAGAAAAGGCTAATGTTACTTCATGTCAGTCTTCACGGTGGAGGAGGGAAGGCCAGAGTTGAAAAGTAGGGGAAGGAGGGCAGGAAATGGACTCAAGTCCATTCACAGAGGATAGGATATTGGAAGAACTGGGGAAACTGTGGGTGGATAAAGCAATGGGCCTGGATATGATTCACCCGAGGTGCTCAAGGAGCTAAAACAGGAGCTGGTGGCACCGCTCATGAGGTTATTTAATCTGTCACTGGCCAAGAGAAGGGTTCCTAGGGACTGGAAAAGTGTTGAAGTGGTGCTATTGCATAGAGGGAGGAAGGGAAGAACTGGGAAACTATCTCAGTTAGCCTTACCTCCATTGTAGGTAAGTTAATGGAGACACTTATTAAGGAAAGCCTGATAAAATATCTGGAGGTGGAAGGCCTCCTGGATGTCAACCAACATTCTGGGAGGTTGTGGGGTCTAAAACAGTGGGGAATTCAAACATGCATGGGACAGACATAAGGCAATTATAGTGGGGGTAGGCGAAGTAGGCTGTTAGTTAACTAGAATCTGCAACTTATCCAATAGGTAGGGAAATGGGCAGACTGAGTGGGCCAAGCAGTCCTTATCTGCTGTCAAAATCTATGGATTTACAGGTGGTAGATCCTGCCAGACCAATCTGACTGAATTCTTCAACAGGGTTATGGAGATATGGGATCTGGTGGATGAGGAACGGGCTACCTGACTCCAGGAAGGCTTCTGACACCATCCCCCACAGGAGGCTGGTAGGCAAAGTGGGCAGCTTGGGAGTGGGGAGCAAGTTCACAAATGGGTAGAACTTAGCGGTAGCCCATGTATTAAGTGACCACCACGGAGCACTTTCAAAAAGGGTGACTCAATCATGGTGCTTTACACAGTGATACCAAGAAGGGAGGGCAACAGGATAGGGTCAGTGACTATAGCAACATCCTGTAACTATGTATACACGTGCATGGGGGTGTGGGAGGGACTGCACTGTGCAATGGGAGGAAGGGAGGGAGGGTTGTGGGTGTAGTGCGGTGGTGGATTGCCGAGCTGGCCGTAGCATGGTGGGGTTGGTGAAAGGGCTACAGTTGGGAGGGTGGTGAGTCTAGTTCCAGGTGCCAGCTCACTTTTGGGCCGGTCAGTGTTTTTTGTTTTTCCCTGCTTTGCACCCCCCAACATGCACCCCAGAGTTAAGAACTTCAGTAGAGCAGTGTGGGTGTGAAGCCCCTACAGGAGGGTGGAGGGCCACAGCCCCCACATTCAAATAAAATGCAAGTGTCTGGCACCATTTTGCCATGTGCCATGAGTTTACATTACTGAAATTCATTTTCGGTGATGTAGATTCACCCAAACAGTGATTGCTGTTACGTGGTTGCCGTTATCACATGGAACCAACATTGGCTAGAGGGGAGAACACAGAGAGTTGTGGTATATGGGTGCACTCCAAAGAGGATAGGGTGATGAGTGGGGTTCCCCAGGGTCAGTGCTGGGACTCATAGTTTTTAACATTTACATTGGGTACATTATGGAGGGTATACATGGGAGGGTGTGTCTGTTTGCAGACAACATGAAGATCTGTAATAGGGTTGATATGATGGGGGTGAAAAGTATGAGAGGGATCTGGCAATGTTGGGGAGGTCAGAAAGGTGGCAGCTACAATTCAATGTAGGAAATGCAAAATTATGCGATAGGCGAAAATCCAAGGGCAAAATACTGACTTGGGGGAAGTACTGAGGGTAATGGATCAGGAAAGAGACCTGGGGATCACTATTTCAGAGAGCCTGAAAGTTCAGAGTCAGTGTGACAGGGCAGCAGGAAAGCACTCAAAATGTTGGCATGCAGAGGGAGAGGTTTTACCAGCAGGAGAAGGAGGTGATCATGCCACTATACTATACAAAACCATGGTTAGACCACACTTGGAATATGGGGTAAAGTTCTGGAGGACATACTTACAAGGGAACAAGGACAGGCTGGAGAGGGTCCAGAGAAGGGTGACCAGAATGATGGGGGCTGCAGGGAAGTCATATGGGGAGAGACTGCTTGAGCTGGGCCTGTACACACTGGAAGAGAGGAGGAGGGGTGAATATGGTTGAACATTCAAGTACTTCAAAGGCATAAACAGAGTGAAAGTTGACAGCATCTTCAGACTGAGTGAGAACAACTCAATGGGGGCATGCATTCAGACTGGAGGGGCAGATTTAAGGTGACATCAGGGGAAATTCTTTACTAAGCCGGTGGTGGGGCCATGGAACGGACTGCCGGATGGGTGGTGGGGGTTGAGTCAGTGGAAAATTTAAAAGAGCTTGGGATACATACATGGGCTTAACCAGCTTGGGATACATACATGGGCTTAACCAGCAAGGGCAGACAGAGAATGGGGCAGGAGTCTTTCTGGAGGGAATACGGCAGACTAGATGGGCCATGGAGTCTTTTTCTGCCGACAAATTTCTGTTTCTATGTTCATCCGAATTATCATGACTGACTACGATTACAGAGGTGGGACATTTAAACTGAGGATTCCTATGTATGGCTAAAGTATTGCCTTTTGCTGGATTATAAAGGGTTAACCAAGTGGGCATTCCTCAGGAGGGAGTCATTATACCTTAGCTGATGATCAATGGCGGACTCTAATAAGAGTTTGGATAACTAGCTGTAGGTCAGTACCTGTTGATCAACAGAATTAATTATATGGGATTAAATGTCCTGTTATCTGGGCAATGGTGAAGCTCATGAGGCCTTCTGTGTTATGACATAGGCTGTAGTCAATAGGAAATACCTGTCAGGTGGGCTGTCAATTTGGGCACGGAGCAGCATGCGCTGCATGGTGCCGTCTAGTGCTTCCCCTTATGTGCAAGTTCCTTCTGACTGCACAGGCTCACTTATATTGGGGTCAGATTACCACAGTCATGCCACTTTATTAGGACAGAGTACTTCTGTTTTTTTATTTAAGTCTGATACTATTGCTCTGAATTTACCAATTTATTCCACCTCCAAATATAGCCTTAACAAACTGTTATCTGAGGTATTGCACACCTAAGTTGGAGGAAAGCCATGGGTAGTCTCCATATAAATGCCCGTGGAATAGTATACTTTGGACTGCGCGGGTTCGAACTTGTCTTCCTCTGTTTAATGTGTGACATGATTTTGATCTAAATTTCTAGGGGGCCTTAAAGCTGTCAATGATATACTGCTAATTGTAATCATTTATAGCAGTGATGGGTGACATAAATTAGTGGGAATGATAAAGGTATCATGGATAGATTCTGATTTAGGTAATGATAATCAGGAAAGAACAGCTATATTATGATACACAAATTCAAAATATCAGTGAAGGACCAGATAAATTAAAAATATCTGATAACACTTGAAAACTATTTATAGGACATGGTTAGCTGATCTGTTAATACAGTATTTGATCTACCTTACTGTTATCTCTCATGTTTGTCTTGTTTAATATTTCTGTATTTTAACATAGAATGGTAGATTTTTAAATATATTTTATCTGTTCAAGATTTTGCAATAAGTTTGTAATGGTTTAACAACAGATCAAACAATAAACTGCTACTACTACTTTTGTGTGGTCAAATAAAAAGTTAGATACAAGACCAGAGCTAGTACAAGCATGTGGCATGCATGTTAATGTCTCACATTATGAGGGCTCTGGTCCCAAGCTGTCAGCTGCCTCAAATTACGAAGGCCTATATCCCAGGGTGCCAGTGTTTCACATTATTTATGAAGGCCCATGTGCCAGGACATCAGGGTCTCACTTTAAGAGGGCCCATGTGTCAGGGATCAGTGTCTCACATTATATGAGAGCTTATATGTCAAGTGTCCATATTCATCACTATGAGGGCCTATGACCCAGGGTGTCAGTGTCTCACATTATATGAGTGCTCATATGTCAAGAGTCTGTATCCCACATTTTGATCTAGGGAGTTCGTTGTTGGTCTGATGTTGAAATCTCTCAGATGGTTAGTTCTGGGGATTTCAATGCTTGGGTTGACAACAGACTCTCACAACTTGGTGTGATCTCCTCCAGAGCATGGAAGCTCTGGGCCTGTCCTAAATTGTCACCTCAGTAACCCACTTGCGTGAGCCTGCTCTGAATCTGGTATTCACACTGTTTTGGGGCTCGACGACTCAGGATTGAGCCAGTCGTCTGGTTGGATCATAGCACCATGAAGTTCAGGTTTGGGGCCCCCTCGAGGTTCTTTTCTCTGTGGAGATGGTTCGGTACTGCATTTTACGGGATTGTCCCCAATAGGACTCCAGGTGATGCTGGATCTATTGGGTGTGGAAGCAGCTTGTGGTGGGTGCGGAGGAGGCAGTTGCAGCCTATAATAGGGCTGATACTATGGTCTTCAACTTCATCACTCCTGTCCATGTCTGGCCCTTGTACTTGTCAGGGATCACTGGTTTGATGGGGAGCCCAGAGAGTTAAAGATAAAGAGAAGGAGGTTGGAGCATTGCTAGAGGGATCCAGATTGATGGAGGACAAATTGGCTGTGAAGTCACATTATGGTGACAATCAGAGGGCAACTTTGAAAAAAAGGTGCATTTTCTGTCAAGGGAGAGTGCTGTGGCAAGGAATAGGCTGGCTCAGCTCTTCAATGGTGGACAGGCTGTTGCACCCAGCCTGTCTCTGTACTGGGGAAGCTAGTTCTAGCACACAGCACAATGAGTTTGCTCTATCCTTTGCTGGCAAAGTGTCCCTGTCGAGGTTGAGATCTCCTTCAGTACCACTCATGGAGCTTAGGGATTGAGCCAGAGATGTTTCAGAGCATCCTCCTGCCTGGGATGCGGTTGATCCAGTGGGAGTGGGGAGGTGGTGGAGATAGTCTGAAGCTGTGACCTACCCACTGTGACCTAGACCCAGATCCAGCCCAACTTTTGGTTGGATGTTGAACCTGGATCTGTGGTGGCTTTTGAGGAGTGGGGTCTTCCTGTGGCCTTGAAAGAGGCCTTGGTTAGACCCCTTCTGAAGAAACCTTACTGGACCCAGACTACCTCATCAACTACAGACCAGTCTCAAACCTCCCATTTTAGGGAAGGTTTTAGAAAAAGTGGTGGCTGCTCAGCTTGAGGCTCATCTTTTCTTCCTCGCCACTTTTGAGTGTTTCCAGTCTGGATTTATTTATTTTATTTATTTATTGAGTAATCAGAATTACAACCTTTGAGCAAAATGCTCATTTACAAAGGATCCTCGCAAAAGGGAGGGAGAGTATATAAGTTTTGAGTCAGTAGCAGCTTAAAAGGCATTGTCAAGAACATCTAACAGTAAGAAAATGTAATCGGAGCAATCAGTAAACACTGAAATAGAATTACAATGTAGGACAATATAGATAAATAGCAACACATAACCAAAACATGGGTACATAGTATAAGGAGATAAGGTTAACACAACATGCCAGACAAATAAGTGCTTAAGTCAGAGTTAAGTACTAGTTTGAGAATAATCAGAGGTTAAAGCTAAGCAGGACCTAGTAATGGAGGAATCAAGAGATGTAGCTGTTAGCCAATACTGATTGATAATGGTTACTAGGCTACACAATCGGTGGAGTCAGCACAGCCATTGTACTCAATCAGGGTAGAGGGAAACTAATCAGGATTAGGCAGAAGGAGGGAATCTGAGGAAGGGATGGGAGTAGACCCAAGGGTGGGTGGGCATGGTGGTAGGTAGGTAAGGGCCTCATCAGGGAGAAGGTGAAGGGAAAGTGTGCATGCCAGGTGAATAAACATGAGCAGGTGAAAAGCAGGGAGTTTGAGACAATTTGTAGAGTGCAAGAAGAACCCATAAGCCTTCTCGGTTCAGGTGCTGGTTGCTTGGCTAAGAGTATGAGCAGCGCACAGGTGGGGAGAGAGATAAACTTCAATAGCATGGCTGTGCAGTGCTTGTGGGTTAAGAATGGTAGTAGCAATGTACAGGAGGAGGAGGGATGAACTTCCTTAGCTCAGACTTGAAAGGACCAAGTCATGTAAGGCTAGTGGTGGTGGGTGTGAGCTCATTTATCCAAGCAGGAGCCCTTACGGCAAAGGCTTGCTTCCTCATGGCAGTCTTTCTGAATGGCACAGCTAATGCATGTTTAGTAACACTTGTAGCATGTTCATCTGGGAGCAGAAAGGAATAAGGCTTGTAGAGGGGAGGTGCAAGTCCAAGTAGGGCCTTCTTTCCCAAAGGGCAGGCATGGAGCTTAATGCGGTCCATAAGTAGAGCCATTCAACCTTATGTAAAGATCACATGTATGTGTTAGGCGATCGCCCCTAACACAAACCTACAAGCTTTATTTAGGAGGTGTGTACTTTGAGCAGGCTAGTTTTAGTGGCAGCCCTGAGACTACATTCCCAAAGTCTAGGATTGGTAGGATGTTTTAACAGTGTCAGTATCTTATTGCATGAGTGCTCATATCTAAAGTGTCCATATCCCACATTATCAGGCCCATGTCCCAGGGTGTCAGTGTCTCACATTATTTATCAGGGTCTATGTCCCAGGGCATTGATGTCTGTCATTATGAGGGACCATGGGCTGGATCCATAAAATTAAATGGGACTAAGTTCCATTCTGCAACTCAAGTTGTGGATCAAAGTCTCTGCAGCTGTGGAGATTTGTATTCACAGTCCCCTGCAGCTGCAGAGATGTTGTGCCTGGTCTCACCGGCAGTAACATTTTTCCACAGCTATGGGGAAAAGAACCCACAAGTTGCTATAAATAGTGGAGCCAGTTGTAAATCAGCTCCACCTTTGTGGAATAATATAGCTGCAGGAAAAACTGTAGCTCTCAAGTGGCAACCCACTTGCACTGGTTTTTCCCTGCACAAGTGGATTTTCGTGGCTGTGAATATGGCCTCCTGTCTCAGGGTGTCAGTGTCTCACATCACATGAGGGCTTACATTTTAAGTGTCCAAATCTCACATTATGATGGCCCATGTCTCAGGGTAATAGTGTCTCACATTATATAAGGGCCCATGTCTTGGGCATCCATATTTCACATTCTAAGGGCTATGTCCCAGGGTGACAGTGTCTCACATTATGAGGGCCCATGACTCAGGGTGTCAGTGTGTCACATTATATGAGATCTCATATCTCAAGTGTCAGTATCCCACATTATGAGGGCCCATGTCCCAGGGTTGTTTTGTCTCATATTATATAAGGGCCCATGTCTCGGTGTCCACAATCCAAATTATGAGACCTATGTCTTCGGATGAGACGTTAAACTGAGGTCCCATCTGCCTGGATAGGTGGTAGTTCAGGTGGATGTTAAAGATCCCATGGCACTTATCGAGAAAAGTGAGGTTCCCGGTGTCCTGGCCAAATTTCCCTCATTCACTAAAAATACCACCAACAGCTTAATCTGGTTCAAGGTCATTGGCATTCATCTGTATCCTCCTTTGAAATGTGTTGAAAATAGGCAGGATTTGTCTAGTGCACTTACCCGGTCAACAAAACTAAATAAAATAAATAAAATAAATAAAATGTCCTAGGGTGTCAGTATCTCACATTATTTTTTAGTTTTTGCTTACTGGTAAAGTACTAGACAAAACCTTCCTATTTTCAGGCACAACCTGAGAGGTTACTGAACGAATAGAAAAAGCATACATTTAGTATGCAGTACAGTATTTGAAGTATAATTTCATGTAATACAATAAAAGAAACATCAAAATGATTGATTCCAAAATAAAATTGCGTTAGTAACATAATAAGTAGGCTATAGAAGGAGGGAAAGAGTAACAATTACACTACAAGGGAAATTCAAAAGGGGGGATACAATGAGCAGCAGGAGTTCATGCCTGAGGGATAGAGACAGTGGAGTAATGAGTTAGAAGAAATTAAATAAGGGAAAAGTTGACATTCAGATGCATGTGCAGACATTGGTCTTGCTTTAAATGCTTGAAGACAGCTTGCTTAAAACTGATGTGAGACTGTGCAACTCGGAGGAGCGGAGGCAGGGCATTCCAGACTTTGGGGTCAGTGGCAAAAGGCCTGCTCACCCATTTTAGTGGAGCCCTGAGGGACATCCATGAGATATTGGTCACAGGAGCGCAGGAGCGTGAATTAGGTAGGGGGTAAACAAAGCCCGAGGGCAGCAGGTTTAGAGGACCAGACAATGTTATTGATCATACATCCAACAGCAAATAGATGATGGGAGGAAGGGATAGCCAACCTAGCTTATCATACAGTAAGCAGTGGTAGGTCAATCTGGGAATGGATAGGGTAAATCTGCAAATATTACTGTAAGTAACATTCCATTTTATGGCTGTGTGGCAGAGTTCCACAGACAAATTGGTATAATTCTTGAAAGGACTGTGGAAGCACATGACCGGATATCTCTCCAGTGTGCTTCCACAGTGCTGTGGCAAATGTCAAATGCATTTTCTTTAATGGTTCTTCCTCCACCAGCTGCATAAACAACCCCTTGAGGAGCACAACTTTTTTCTCATAACTGCAGAAGTTACAGCAGTCATGCCCAAGATGGCCACCTAATCTAACTGCATATGCTAAGTATCGGTACATGTGCTCTACTGTCATGGTGAGCATCTTGGATACGGCAGACTCCAGCATGGTGAGAGCTCCAAGTATTCTTCACTTGGTCTCACTGCTCCGAGCTGCTGTAACGGCTCTGACCAGAGTTTGTTCTAGATTGGCAGCACTATTTCAGGTAGTAATGGCTGAGGCCATATGAGGCCAGGAAGCAGGATACCCTAAGCTATTGTCAGCCTAGCAGCAGGAGTTAGAGAATATTTAATCTTATGTGCTAACCCTAGTTTGAGTTTACAGTTTTGCAGTTCCTGGGGAGGTGTAAGTTGTGAGGCCCACGCCTCATATTTTCAGTGTCAATGTCTCACCATTAAAAAGTGTAGCAAACTGCACAGAGAGTATATCTGGCCCTCCCATCCACCTTTTAAACTGATATCAATTTGTTTTATAAGGCAACTTTGCTGTTTGTTTTGACAGCAATTAGTCTCAGTGTTTTGACGTTTACTCTCAGGAATTATGTTACACATGTCACATTGCACACTGCAATTTTGTTTACTTTTGTTTGTGTAGTACAACACAATGAAGATAAGAACTAATTATGAAGGAATACTAAGGTATCATCATGAAAGAGAACACTCACTTTGATGTGGTGTATTATATTATCTATTTCTAAAGTTTTTCATTCATACAGTAGATGACTATCCATTCAAGAACAGCACATCAGTCAGAACTCAGAGTGCAGTTATGTTCCAAAAGATGTTATCCAAGACAAAGAGATTTGGCATAGGGAATACAACTGAAGTTAAGTCTATGCCAAAGACTACAGTCATTAGTCATTTACAAATTTAAGTTGACCTTAGAAATAAAAGATTGAGGAAAAATACATCGTGTGTGTGAAATTCTTTCATATATTCCTTGGCGTCCAGTAGCCTTTAGCTTTTAGTCTTGCTGTATAGGACTTCACTGGAACTTGGAAGCAATAAGATACAATGGGAGTCTGCTGTACCAGATTTCATATGCCCAGGGTATACTAAGGCATGAGGAAACAGGCCAAGTGCCTTCAGCCCCTGGTCGTGTGGTAAACCTAGTATAACCAACCCCACTGGAGTGTCTTATTACTTATATGAAATGTTTTTTTGGAAATAAAAAATGTAAAAACAATCCTTCTAAAACATAAATAATATAAAAAGGCTTGAAATATGATCAAATAGTTCCTCTGCCTGTCGAACAAATGCAGGAGTAGGCAGGCAGGCAGGCTGTTTAGGAGCCCTGCAGATGTTGAGTCAAAATACATGCTATGTACTTCCAGTTTTGGAAGTGAGTGATTGGCAGTTGTAGTGACTGCAATAGTCACATTTAGTGGGGCTCTACTTATCTGTAGAGATAATGGTCACCTGTCTATAAAAATTGTTTTAGGAATTTGAGTGGTTGGTGGAAAATGTGATCACGCCACTTGCATGAGTGGGAGGGAGAGGTTGTGCAGGCTCAAATGTGGCAGCAGCTCAGTGTTACATTTATTTTTGAATATACAAGAGGATAAGGAAGGTGGGCAAAGCAAACAAATGGACAAGTTGACAGGAATGGGAAGTGAACAACCAATTTAGCTGGCGGGTAGGGAGCAAATAGCCATATGCACAGAGAGTCTTACATTAAATGGCCTGGATTGTAGTGTGTATTTTTATTTTATTTTATTTAAGCATTTGGTAACCAGGAAAGGCACACTGAGCTGAGGCTCATTCCCAGGTGTGACCTGCACCTGAGCAGTCAGAACTGGCAGACGGGAGAGTGATGTGTGGCAAGAAAAAACAGGTGTCTGTACGTGGGGTTACAAATTAAAACTAAGATGTCTGCAGTGCATGATAATGCAGGTATGTCTTAAATTTAGTCATCTGGAGTTGTTGTGTGAGGAAAATGGCTGACATTTGAAAATGAAAGTTCCACACTGGCACATAGATGTGGAATGAGGTACGTCCAGGTTTGCAGGGACTTATTTTAACTATTGGTAGTGCTCTCTTTAGGCAATTGCTAGAACCCGTCTCAGGCAATCAGGGTGCAGACATTTCCTTATCCATTTTATATGAAGAAACAAATGGTGACTGGTATGAGACAGGACATAAATAACATGAGAGACAGGCTGAAGCAAGTGGCTGCATCTCCAGCAGTACTATTCTTTTCAACGTCACTACCAATAAGTCATCATCAGCACTGTCCAAGCAGTGTTTAGGAAATGCCCCAGAGTATATAGCAATTAGCAAATACACTGTAATTCAGTTTAATAAAAGTTAGAATTTCACCATTTTATTATGCAGCCCCTACCTGATATCTAGGGGTATGATATTATTTGTCTAAAGGAAGGGGCCACAGAACATGCAGAACACTCACCGGCAGCAGAAAATAAAAGGATGGACAGTACATGGATGGTTCCTTGAGCTTGATGGCATTCACATGTCATCAGGGCACACTTCCTCAGGACGGGTGAGCTAAGGAGGCAAGCTCAAGTTAGTGGTACAGTTAATTAAAATAAGTCCAATGTCCACATGCAGAGCCATCTTCATAACCAAGCACAATTTAATTAAATAAATGATTCAAAACAGATACTGCTCCATGAAACAGAGGGCACAACAGCAAACCAGAGAAGGCATGATTTTCAGTGTCTGGAGCCACGGCACATATTTTAGACTGAGAGGTCACTGTTGGGTCCTATTGAGCCAAAAAGAGCTCCTGTCAATAGCAGCAACACCAAAATATTCCCTGGATCCTCAACTAACTCTGCACTACGGATAAAACTGCCTCCATCCTTGATCCCACCATTCTTGCACTTCCTAGCCTTCTCCACACCAATCTCTGAGAGTATCCACAGGGCAGCAAAGGTTCAGGCGATCCCAGTGATGCATCATCCTTACACGGCCTAAAAAATGAGCCAAACGTCCATGTCGGCGGAGTGCCACACCAGATAGGAGAGGCAGGCTTCCAACACCCCTACTATGCAACACGCCTGCCACCAGCGGCAGCCTCACCGACAACTAAACACACCCTGCAGGACTCTGCATGGTGCACCCCAGTGCTGCAGTGCACAAGACGGACCACTCTTAACTCACAGGCTGTGGCTGCCACTAGTTTAAGGGAGTCCCACACACCAAAAACTGCTCTCATGAGCTACTCTGAGTGCAGTGCTCCCAACCAAGGACTCAGAAAACTAACCAAAGATGCCCGCTAGCAACCAACAGGCTGTGTCAAATGGGCCCCAGCCATCTACTGCTTCCTCTCATCCTCCCTCTGGTCTCCATACAGCACCAAAATCCACAGCCTTAAATCCCCTACGGGTCTTGAGCCCCACCATCCTGCAGGCAGGCCACTGTCTGCACCAAAAAGGGCAAAGGGAGGTGAACGGCTACATAGTAAGCACCTTAACAAGGGGTGCTTACACACTCTCTCTCTTTAAGCCATTCACCTCCTGGTGAATCACTTAACCAGCTGCACTGGTGGACACTACTGTGGGGGATATGCACACCTCCCTACCCTGTCATACTCATCGGGCAATACCGACTGCAACCTACAAGTGGTAACCACCCAACAATTGGCACGTACCAGTGATACCCACCCAGGACATAGCGATCTACTCCCAGTTCCCATCTAGAGATGGGCAAAGTCTTTAACTCGCCACATGGAGTATTTCTAGTAGAATTTGAATTTTGTGAAATACTCCACATTGCGAAGTGAATAACTTTGCATTTATGGAGAACACTTAAGTTCTCATTGAACCACATGGACTTTGAGTTACTTTGCCTTTTTGTCTCCTAAAGCCGAATTTTGCAATGATTCTTGGGATGGCAGTTCATTGGCTATACTAGCTTGCACAACCTCAGTTCAGCATAGTGTATGTAGTGGAAAGCTAGAGTTAGTTAGCTGTCATAGCTGTGTGATTCAAACCTTCAAAAATGTTTCAGAAACCTATTTACCTGTAACCCCTGTCCCAGGGACTTACCTGATTGTCCCTCTGGGCTACCATTTTCCCTGGGGTTTTAATCCACCCACATTCTTTTTCTTCCAGGTCCTGATTTCCCTTGTAGCCCTGGTAGTGTCCTGAATCTCCCCTAGCCCTGCATTGTTTTTCAGAGGGAGCAGGACTGAGGGAGCTGGAGGTGGAGCCACTGCTCACTTTTGGCAGGGTATAGGGCAGTGGGTTGAAGGCTCTGAGCTGCAGACCTGAGACCTGGGTTTGAATCCCACAGCTGCCTAGGGTGCATATTGTGTGATCTGGAGAAAGTCATTTAAATTCTTGTGCTTCCAGGTTGCATCTGAAACAAGCCTTGGCTTAGTGTGCTACTCCTGGTTAAACAATGTTCCCTTTCCTTTTGGCATTCTGGTGCTGGCAACGCTCTGCATGCAACGATATGCACAAATCATTTGGTCATTTTGGCAGTTATTCTGGCTGTCTCCCTGGTTGTCCTGGTTCCAGGGTTAAGTAAAAGAGGGACCGGGACCATTAGGTAGTCTGGGGAGACAGCAGGAGGCAGAAGGAGCATCTTTGGTGAGCGCAATCGCACTTGAGGATACGGAGCTGCCTCACCCATACATGTTAATGAGGCAGCTCATGAATAATAATGAGCTGGTCCTGTGCAGTGCCCAGGAAGTAATGGAATGGCTTAGTGACAGGAGAACTACTGTAAGGCTAACATAAATAAATTTCAACGTGGTGTGCAAGGACAAAGTAAATGCTGCCAGTCCATGGGAGAATGAATAAATGAAAATGTATATAAATAAATAAATGAAAAGGTCTTTCTGATTTGTTAAATAAATAAAATAAAATGTATCTGTTGGATACACAGGAGTTTACAGTGGAAACTGTATAATGTGCATTGGGGCTATGTGTGTGAGCTACCTAGGGGCTACACAGAAAGGCAGCAGCAACTGGGAAAGGGTAAAATAAATCTGTTATAGTGTGCAGTTGCTTAAGAGGGCACAGGGTGGCTACTTAATGCTGGGAAAACATATAATAAAAGTAAATGATTTGGCTGCAGGAACTCTTGGAACCTGGGACACTGTACACCCTGCATTGGCACTGTTTGTCTAGCATGTACTTGTTAAATTGGTAATAAAGGCCCACCACCCATATATCGATATTTTATTTCCTTTACATTTATAAACTATATTCTGATACTAGTCCTAAAACAAACGTTTTGGAAATAATCCTTCTACATTGTTCAAACTGCATCTGTGTTTATAATTACACATAATTAATAAATATTACTTATATAAAATAACCAACAAAATATCTAAAAGAAATACATAGTGGTTTTATACTCACCTATATGCACACTTGAATATACAAACAATTAAATGGCCACATCTGTTTAATGTATCTTCTCTGTAAATAAAATTTAAATTATAAATTAAATTATTTCAATTATATGATTCTATTTATTTAACCAGTAAATTATAATCCTATAAAGTGTTTCTTTTACCTGTTCTCTGTATTTTAATATTTTAATTAACCTTTTTCTTTAATTCATGGACTGTGTTGATTTAGCTAGAACAAACATAAATAAAGAGTTGTATGGTATATTGTCTAATTATTATCATTAGTTGTCTATTGGTACTTAAACAATTAACTTTGTACCTTTGTATATTTAAGTTCCTTTTCTGATTAACATAGGTCTCTGTATATATTCAATCAGAAGACCTAATAATAAAAGAACATCATAAAGTAAAAGTAAACCTACATTCTGGTGTATATTTTATAAAAATCGTGGTAATATGCAAGTAATGTTTTCACCTCGAGTCTTGTTTTATATCCAGGTAATGTTTTCTCTCACTATACTGCGCTGTCCTACAAACAAAGAATACTCGTCCATTTACTTAGTCAGATGCTTTCATTGCCTTCACTGTATAAGGTTTCATTATTTACTTCTTTTTTTTTTTGTAATCTGTACTTACTCAGTTAAGTAACAGAGCATGGATGTGGCACGACCTCCTGCTTTCTCTTTGTATGGAGGTATCTCACCCACTTCTTCATTGTTTAAACACCTGCAATAATGGAATCAGCAGCAGCTGATTACGCATCACCATGCTTAACTCGGGCGCGATATTTGCGACATCTCTCCTTATGCCTGACCTGCCACTCAAACAAATATTTTGAAATGGCAGCACCTTGCTAAAGTATAGTGTCCAGACTGCAATGGATTTCAAATGTTAAATTTGATATAGATATCCCTTTATAAAATACTTAATACAAGGACCCTAAATGGATTTTATACTCTATACTCATTTTGATATGTTTCTCTTCGAATGTTTTGCTCATTATACAGTCTATATTTTAAATAGACAGGATATAAACAGTTTGGATCATACAGAAAGCTAATTGTAGCTTCCTACCCATTCAGACATTTATTTCTATGTTCTATTCATAATTTATGAACAGAAAATAAACAAAATGATGAAAATTAATCAATGACTTTTAAACAAAAGGTTAAAAGGTCAACTTTTTAAGTTTAATATGATGTTCATCTTAGATAGAGATTTCATTTTATACTACTAGTTTATTTTACTATTTGTCTAAATCTAGGGTTAATGATCTCTTGTCTACCCTACTCAGGTATTAGTGGAAGGTCAAACGGTCAATTATTCAAAAGTTTTTATTTCCTTTATATTCTCCTAAGAAATCTGTTCATTTATAATATTGGTTGCCAATCTATTCCTTCATTTAATCCAAATCTCAGGTTGGTGGCATTAAATCTATCTCTATAGTATGCCTCTAGTAAGAATTTTAATTCAAAATCTTCTGCCCTGTATCTGGTATAACTTTTATTAGGGTCCTTGTATTAAGTATTTTATAAAGGGATATCTATAATTAAATTTAACATTTGAAATCCATTGCAGTCTTTACACCTATGCTTTAGCAAGGTGCTGCCATTTCAAAATATTTGTTTTGAGTTGCAGGTCAGGCGCAGGAGAGATCGCAAGTGCTCAGAGTTACTGTGGTGATGCGAATCAACTGTGCCTGATTCCATTACTGCAGGTATTTAAACAATGAAGAGGGCGGCGAGATACCTCCATACATAGAGAAAGCAGGAGGTCATGCCACAGCTCCATGCCTGTTACTTAACTGAGTAAGTACAGATTACAAAACTAAAAAGAAGTAAATAATGAAACCTTATACAGTGAAGGCAATGAAAGCATCTGACTAAGTAAATGGATGAGTATTCTTTGTTTGTAGGACAGCGTATAGTGAGACAGAAAACATTACCTGATATAAAACAAGACTCGAGGTGAAAACATTACTTGCATATTACCATGATTTTTTATAAAATATACACCAGAATGTAGGTTTACTTTTACTTTTACGATGTTCTTATTATTAGGTCTCCTGATTGAATATACACAGAGACCTATGTTAATCAAGAAAAGGAACTTAAATATACAGAAAGGTACAAAGTTATTTTTTAAGTACCAATAGACAACTAATGATAATAATTAGACAATATACCATAAAACTCTTTATTATTTATGTTTGTCCTAGCTAAATCAGCTAGTCCATGAATTAAAAGAAGAAAGATTAATTAAAATATTAAAATACAGAGAACAGGTAAAAGAAACACTTTATAGGATTATAATTTACTGGTTAAATAAATAGAATCATATAATTGAAATAATTTAATTTATAATTTAAATGTTATTTACAGAGAAGATACATTAAACAGATGTGGCCATTAGTTGTTTGTATATTCAAGTGTGCATATAGGTGAGTATAAAACCACCATGTATTTCTTTTAGATATTGTGTTGGTTATTTTATATAAAGTAATATTTATTAATTATGTGTAATTATAAACACAGATGCAGTTTGAACACTGAAGAAGGATTATTTCCAAAACGTTTGTTTTAGGACTGTATCAGAATATAGATTATAAATGTAAAGGAAATAAAATATTGATATATATGGGTGATTGGGCCTTTACAATTTAAGAAGTACAAGTTGTTTAGCATTAAATTGGTTTTGGCCCCTTCCTGATTAGTATCATTGTCACTTTCTTTCTGAGGTTGGCTGTGCTGGATCCAGGTTCATTTGAACATTTCAAAGCATCGTGGATGCAAAATTAGAGGGCCAAACATTTGAAATACAACAGTGGAATTATTATATCTTCAATTTGAAGGGACATTGGATTTTACAACTTATCTCTACAGCACAGGGATATACGGACAATTTACTTACAGCGCTTTTGTGGACTTTCATTATTTTTTAGATACAAGGGTCTGAACCCTGTTTGTTTGAACTGGATATTAGTTTTTTTATGTAATACATGGTTCTTGATTTAAGTGTGGTAGTTGTTTAGGTAAAATCTTTACTCCTTTCTAACAGTTACCATATACTGTAAAGAAAATGTTGAATTTGATGAGCTAGATAAGATTACTGATAAATGATCCATACCCCTCTCTATATCAGAGAATGAAGAACAAAGGATATTGAGTAATTTTGAACAAATAGAGAATTTGGAGGAATGACACCTGCACACTCAGTGACCAACCAATTTGAATACCTGAAATAAAAACAAATTAAATTAGAATGGCATGCTTTAACAATTACTCAATATCCAAATAGAAACGCATACCCAGGGTTTTCACATTTTGTTGAAGTACACCTGGGGTATGTAGATATAGATTTAGACATGAAATGGGATGGAGTAAGGAATAGGTGTTCTAAAGATTTTATGCTACTTATTATTGAGTCTATTACAAAAGAATTACAAAGGACTGAGATAGAGATTTACAATTGGATAAAGAGGTCAGGAATAAATACACTTTAGATGAAGTTAAAGAGTACTTAGAAAAAGTCAATCAAAATTTGAATGAATTTGAAGAAGAATTGAGGGCCATAAAGTTACAAAAATTTAAAAGAGATTTAAATGACTATAAAAATAATCAGGTTTATACATTTTCAAATAAAAATTGGATTTAACAAACCTTTTCAATACAATTTAGAAACAGAATCGTCAGCAATGAGTTCTGGTAGTGAGACAGAAAGTGGAAGTCAGCCCTTCAGAGGTAGAGGGCACATTTTCCAGGATGAGGGGGTACCAGAGCATAAGACAATACAGACAGAGAGGTAAGAGAGGATATCAATATACAAAAGAAGGCAAAATACAAACATTCAGGGAAGACATTTTAGTCCTCGAACCTCCAGACTCACAGGAGTAGACATAGGCAAACATATCAGAACAATAGAAAAAAGAAAAGAAGAGAGATCAGATAGAAACCAGAACCACACGCCAGCACAGATGAAACCAATTAGTATATAATATTTTGAAGTGAGTTAAATCCAATACAGGAACAAGTTTTTAAGCAAAGGCCTTTCCTTTGTCCATATAATGAGGTAGATAGTTTTGAATTAAAATTGATCTTAATTGATTCTATAGAAAGCTAAAATTGAAATTTTGGGGGACTCAATCAGAGAGAGTAATTGATCCTGTAGCAAAAGAAAAAAGATTGCACTTAGTCAAAGACTACATTTAAATCAAAATTTATTCCACCAATGACACCACATATGATTGAAACTTATATCTCATTAGTAAAAAGACATAGAAGAGAGTGTAAGAGTAGACAGGAATATGGACAGGAGAAAGAAATATAACCAAACAGTTTCAGAGTTTGCAGCATTAAGAAATTTAGAAAATGATTCTCAAATTATTATAAAAATGCTGATAAGGGGAGCAATAGTTGTGATGGACTATGATCAATATAGACAAATATGTTTAGATTTGTTACAAATAAAAGAAAATTGTCTGATTCTAGAGAAGGATCCTACAAACCAAATTAAAGATTTAGTTAAAACTGCACTTGCTTTAACCTATGAAAATGAGGAAATTACAGAATGGGAAAGAAGCTTTGTATAGGAATACACCAAGTATTCTTTATTTTACATGTTACCAAAAATACATAAAATTTAAGAACACCACCAGGACAACCCATAGTATCAAGCATTAATTCAATCTTAGAGCCCCTATCTGTTTATATAGATCACCATATTAGACCCCTAGTTGAAAAACAACATCTTATATAAGATTCAACGGATATTATTGTACAATTGGAAGATTTAGATAAGAATGTAGATATCTAAAATTGTATATTAGTTACATGGGATCTAAAAGATCTTTATACATCTATACTACATAGACAAGGTTGTAAAACATTACAGATGTTTTGGATGATGAACTAAAGGAAGAAAAACATCAAATAATTTAATAGTTAAATGGGCCAAGATCGTTTTAACACAGAATTATTTTAAATTTGAAAAGAAATATTATCTACAAGTGAAGGGGACAGCAATGGGATCCAGTATGGCACCCTCTTATGCAAACATCTATATGAACCAGTTTGAAAAAGAATATGTATTTAATGACAAGAATCCATTTAAAATAGGCTTGGTATATGGAAACGTTTTATTGATGACATTATTACTATTTGGACTGGATCTGAGAAAGAATTAGATCAATTTAATCAGTATTTAAATAATTGCATAGACCATTTAATGTTTGTAATGAACTATAATAGGATAGAAATATCTTATTTGGATTTGTGCATTTATAAAAATCAGGATAAGTTAACAATGAAACTCTTTCGTAAAGAGACTGATAAAATGCAATTTTACATGCCAGTAGGTTTCATCCCAAGAGATTAATTGAATTGATACCATATGGACAAATTCTAAGAGCAAAACAAAATTGTACAGACCCTTAGGAATATAATAAAACAAAGATAGGTATGATACAGAGTTTTAAAAGAGAGGCTATAGGCAAGAAATATTAAATGTAGCGACAGAGAAAACAGCATTGACGGATAGACAGACCCTTTAAAAGGCTCAGGACAGGGAATATGAATATAAAGAGGATAGAATTGTACTTTCTACAACACATAATGAAATCTTTTAAAATCAAAAATATTGTCAATAAACATTGGCAAGTGCTACAGGAACTCTAATAACACTACAGATTTTCCAAATTCTTCCCTTGTAGTAGCAAAAAGAAATAGAACACTGGGTAATAGATTAATGAGAATGGAACATAAAACTCCAGATACTGGTCCATGACATTTTTGAACCTTAATGAAGTGAAAGGAAATTTTCATGTGGTCATTGCATTAATTGCAATAATACTTATAAAATAAAGAAAATAACAAGTACTGCAAAAGATGAAGAAAGAATAATTAATCAATTTATAAACTGTTCCACTACTGGTGTTAATATTTATTGAAATGTCCATGTGACAAAATTTATATAGGTAAGACTGAAAGGATGTTGAAAGTACGTATTAGTGAACATAAATCAGATATCCGAGGCAAGATTTAACATCACCAACAGCAAGGCATTTTATTGAACAGGGACACCAATTACCAGCAATTAAGATTTTTTGTATAGAAAAGTTATACCAGATACAAAGGAGGAGATTTTAGAATTAAATTCTTACAAGAGAGGCATACTTATAGATAGATTTGATGCCACCAACTGGAGATTTGGATTAAATAAAGGAATAGATTTGCAAACAATATTATAAATGAACAGATTTTCAGAAAATGTAAAAGAAATAAAAACTTTTCGAATAGTTGACCTTTTGACCTTTCACTAATACCTGAGTATGGTAGACATAAGATCATTAACCTAGATTTAGAGAAATAGTAAAATAAACTAGTAGTATAAATTGAAATCTCTATCTAAGATGAACATCATATTAAAGTTAAAAAAGTTGACCTTTAACCTTTGTTTAAAAATCATTGATTTATTTTCATCATTTTGTTTATTTTCTACTCATAAATAATGAATAGAACATAGAAATAAATGTCTGAATGGGTAGAAGCTACAATTAGTCTTGTATGATCCAAACTGTTTATATCCTGTCTATTTAAAATATAGACTGTATAATGAGCAAAACATTTCGAAAGAGAAACATATCACAATGAGTATAAAGTATAAAATCCATTTAGGGTCCTTGTATTAAGTATTTTATAAAGGGATAGCTATAATGAAATTTAACATTTGAAATCCATTGCAGTCTGGACACCTATACTTTAGCAAGGTGCTGCCATTTCAAAATATTTGTTTTGAGTGGCAGGTCAGGCGCAGGAGAGATCGCAAGTATCGCAAGTTACGTGTGGTGATGCTTAATCAACTGCTGCCTGATTCCATTACTGCAGGTGTTTAAACAACGAAGAGATGGGTGAGATACCTCCATACAAAGAGAAAACAGGAGGTTGTGCCACACCCATGCTCTGTTACTTAATTGAGTAAGTATAGATTACAAAACTAAAAAGAAGTAAATAATGAAACCTTATACAGTGAAGGCAATGAAAGCATCTGACTAAATAAATGGACAAGTATTCTTTGTTTGTAGGACAGCCGGTATAGCTTAGACAGAAAACATTACCTGGATATAAAACAAGACTCGAGGTGAAACATTACTTGCATATTACCATGATTTTTATAAAAATATACACCAGAATGTAGGTTTACTTTATTTTACGATGTTCTTTTATTATTAGGTCTTCTGATTGAATATACACAGAGATCTATGTTAATCAAGAAAAGGAACTTAAATATACAGAAAGGTACAAAGTTAATTGTTTAAGTACCGATAGACAACTAATGATAATAATTAGACAATATACCATAAAACTCTTTATTATTTATGTTTGTCCTAGCTAAATCAGCAGTCCATGAATTTAAAAGAAGAAAGATTAATTAAAATATTAAAATACAGAGAACAGGTAAATAAACACTTTATGGGATTAAAATTTACTGGTTAAATAAATAGAATCATATAATTGAAATTATTTAATTTATAATTTAAATTTTATTTACAGAGAAGATACATTAAACAGATGTGGCCATTTAATTGTTTGTATATTCAAGTGTATATAGGTGAGCATAAAACTGTTATGTATTTCTTTTAGATATTTTGTTGGTTATCTTTATATAAAGTAATATTTATTAATTATGTGTAATTATAAAACAGATACAGTTTGAACACTGAAGAAAGATTATTTCCAAAATGTTTGTTTTAGGACAGTATCAGAATATAGTTTATAAATGTAAAGGAAATAAAATATTGATATATATATGGGTGAGTGAGTCTTTATTACCAATTTAACAAGTTCAAGTTGTTTAGCATTAAATTGGTTTTGGCCCTTCCTGATTAGAATTATTGTCACTTTCTTTCTGAGGTTAGCTGTGCTGGATCCAGGTTCATTTGAACTGTTTGTCTAGCAGCCATGTTCAGTAGCCACATGACCTCATTTCTTTTTCACTTTATCTTTTTATTGAAATTTGAGTATATAAGAAAGCACACATCTAATACAATAGAAGGCTATCCTCCATGTAAGGTATAAAATCAATCAATCAATCAACTTTATTTAACCAGGCATATAACACCATTGAGCAAGCTCATTTTCAAGGCGGTCCTGGACATAAATTGATACAATATGGAGAATACAGTAAGTGAAAGGTAAAACAAAAAAGAAAAAAAAAATGACATAGTATAGATATGGTAGTCATTAATTTGGTGACAGTGAACAGGTGTAGGCCAGGGCAGGCATATACATAAGGTCCAATATAGTTTACATACACAGTTTCCATCATGATTTACAAGAAAGTAAAGATTACCATCCTAGCTGTTACCACTAATTTAGAGGCTAGTATCTTTATACTAGACACAGAGAAGAGGAGAAAGAGCAGATAAGGGAGGAGAAGGGGAGTGAGAGTACCAGAAGGGAAAAAGAATTAGGCTAAGTTTAGGGGAAAAGAATAAGTGCTGGGGATCCCTTGCTAGAGAGAAAGGGAGACAGTCGAGTGTAAGGTTTGCTGAAGGGACCAGTAAAATATCACTTAACAAAACACAGTATTTAGGGTAAACATATTGGAGAAGCCTTATACATGTATTGATAATAAAACACAAACCTAGCCAGGATGTAAGTGGAGAGCAGAAGGGTTACAATCAATAGGGTATTATAGGACCAGAAATAGCAACCATGTATGAAATACATGCTAGGGCAGGCTATGGCAAGGCATTGAGTAAATTGCAAAAAGTGATAAATGTTGTAATATGAACAGTGTTCAGTAATGGAGACACATGACCTCATTTCAACGAACCACAAAGCTAGGATTCTAGCCAAGGGCTCTGAGACTATTTAAAAAGACTTTTGGTGGAAAATACCAGGGAAAATCTAGCAATTTTCTGCACCAATGAGGCATCGAGGAGCCTTATACATATTAATTTTCCTTAAGGACAATGGCTCCAGCCAATAGGACAATGCCAAAAGCTCCCAAAAGTACAGGACTTTTAGACTCTTGTAGTTGAGGAGAGCCCTCCACAGAGAAGGGGTCTCTAGCTCCTATGAGGAGAATAGGGCTGCAAGGCTGGGAATGGCCTGCCTGGGCTGCCAGCAATCTATACCTCAGAGCAGGTGGTGCCATCCCCATCAGAGAAGCAAAAGGAGAAGCAGGAGGGATAAAATTTGTCTAAGAGGCAGCTTTGTTGGAGGAAGAGAGAAGCTGCAGGTTACTGGAATTTGCATTGTTCTGAAAATGCAACACAACTGCAAGGAGACATAGAAACATAGAATCTGATGGCAGATAAGGACCACTTGGCCCACCTAGCTGACTCCATTTCCCTACCTAACAGATAAGCTGCAGATCCTAGTTAACCAACAGCCTACTTCCTCCTCCTACCCTCCACTAGAATTGCCTTATATTTGTCCCATGCATTCTTGTATCCCCCAGTTTTTGATTCTACAATCTCCTCAGGAAGGCTGTTCCATGCATCTACAGCCCTCTCTGTGAAGAAATACTCCTCATATTACCTCTGAGCCATCCGCCTCTACCTTCAAATTGTGCCCTTGTTCTTGCACACCTCTTTCTGAAAGATGCTACCCTCCTGGACTTTGTTGATTCCCTTGAGGTATTTGAAAGATTCCATCATGTCCCCTCCTCCTTTCCTCGAGGCTATACATCTTAAGCTTCTTAGTCTTTCTTCATATGTCTTCTGGTGCAGACCCTGCACCATTTTGTTGCCCTCCTCTAGACAGCCTCCACCCTGTCTATGTCTTTGTGGAGATGGGGTCTCCAGAACTGTATACAATACTCCAGATGTGGTCTTACCAACTGTCTGTATAGAGGGCCAACAACTTCTTGTTTTCTACTGGTGATGCCGCCCCTGTGCATCCCAGTATCCCCCATCCCTCCTTACTGCCTTCTCACATTGCTAGCCCACTTTTAGGTCATCTGATATGACTACCCCAGGTCCCTTTCCATTTTGTTGTTGTCAGTATCTCACCCACCATTGTATACTCTTCCCTTGGGTTTTGTTTCCAGGTGCATTACTTTGCACTTCTTTGCATTGAATCTAAGCTGCCATACATTTGACCATTCCTTCAACCTTGCCAAGTCTGTTTTCATCCTTTCCACCCCACCTTGCGTGTCAACACTGTTGCAGATCTTTGTGTCATCTGCAAAGAGACATACTTTCCTTCCAGTCCCTCTGCAATGTCACTTATAAAGATATTAAAAAGGACTGGCCCTAGTACTGAACCCTGCAGTACCCCACTAGTAACCCCCTTTCTTCACTGTGGACTCCATTTACTATTACCCTCTGTGTCCTGTTGTCCAGCCAGTGTTTTACCCTGGCTACCACCCTGAAATCCACTCCTAGGCTGACTAAATAGTTTATTAATCTTTTGTGTGGACTGTGTCAAATGCATTGCTAAAGTCTAGGTAGGCCATGTCCACAGCCCTCCCTGGTCTACTACATTGGTCACCCAGGTAAGAAATCAATTAGATTTGTCTGACATGACCTTCCTGCTGTGAATCCATGCTGTCTTGGGTCCTGAGCCCCACTGGCCTCTAGGTACTCAACAATTCTTTCCTTCAGAAGTGATTCCATCATTTTCCTACCACTGATGTCAAACTGACAGATCTATAGTTTCTGCCTCTGTCTTGCTCCCACTTTTGTGAAGGGGAATCACATCCACCTCCTCCAGTCCTCAGGTACCTCACCATCCTCACATGATTTACTAAAAGGGTAGTCAGTGGTGCTACTAGCTCTTCCCTTAGTTCTTTTAGAATTCTGGGGTAAATCCATCAGGCCCCATTGCTTTATCCACCTTCAATTTTAAGAGTTCTTTCAGAACCCTTTCTTCTGTGAAAGGACTAATATCAACTCCCCATCCAGAGTGCTTCTATTAACTGGATTAGGTATTCCTCAGCTTCTTCCATTGTGAATACTGAGCAGAAGTATTCATTCAGTATCCCTGCTTTTTCACTGTCGCTCTCTGCCCAATCACCTTCCTCTTTATTCAGTCTCAGTATCCCTGCCTTCATCTTTCTTTGCTCCCTAATGTGCCTATGAAAGGTTTTATCTCCTTCTTAACCAAGTTGGCTATCTTTTCCTCGGTTTGGGCCTTTGCTATTCTGACTGCCTTCCCCTCTTCCTTCTGCTTGAACTGGTACAGTTCTCTGTCCTGCTTCTTCTGTGTTTCCTTATACTTCCTGAATGCTGTCTTTTCTCCTAACTTTCCCCACCACTTCTTTTGAGAACCATAGTGTTTTTCTTTCATTTTGATTTGTTTGTTTGCTTCCACACAAAGGCTTGTTGCCTCTGTGATGGCAGTTTTGATGTTTCCCCATTGTTGCTCCACCACACCTTCTTGCCTGTTTGCTAGTGCTTTCTGAGGCACTCTCCATTTTGACAAAATCAGCCCTCCTGAAGTCCAGTACCTTCACTTTGTATGGCTTTACTCCAGAGCTAAGTTTATCGTGAACCACACTGTTTGGTGGTCACTTGTTCCCAGATGGCTACCCACTTCAAGATCAGAGATCTCTCTCCGTCCCCATTTGAGAGGACCAGATCTAAGATTGCTCCCTCCCAAGTGGGTTCCAAAACTAGCTGTCTGAGGCATGCCCCTGTAGGGCATCAAAATGGCCTTGCTCTTGGATGTGGCTGCAACAAAGTTGCTCCAGTTAACATCTGGCAAGGTTGAAAATGCACCGAGTGGTGAAGATAAGGAAAGGTTGTGTCCCAAACCTGGGAAAGGACAAAGGTTATGTCTTCAGCCTGGAAAAGACAAAGGTTGTGTCCTGAGCCTGGTAAAAGGATAAAGGTTATGTCTGAGCCTGGGAAAATGTAGAGAAAAAGTATCTGGAGACCAGCCACTCAGTTCATCATAAGAAATGTAGTTTTATTTTGATATTTTCTTAGAACACCATGATCCCTTAGGTACGCCCAATGTTTCACCCAACACTGGGCTTCCTCAGGGCTTAGGATCTTGTGTTCCTAAATCAATTCTTTCATTGTTGGATTTAAAACAACTAGGATTCAATTTTCTGTTTGTTTCTAGCTTCAGATCATAACTTTTTTAACTGAAACAAGTTACAGCCACTTGCAGTCTGTGCTTAGTTTCATTTCAGGCTGCCCGGGTACCATTCCAAACTTCCTTCACTCAGATTTCTAGCACTACAATGCTCATTTCTTGCCTAAGCTGTATAGCATGTGGTGCAGTTTCAATTCAAGTGTGTCTTGGGAGCCTGGGAAAAGACAGATATTCTCATCTGCACCTCTTCAGTGGGACAGGAATAGGAAAGGAGTCTGATACCGGATTTCTGAAAATTGAAGAGAGAGCCTCTTCAGATTGAAGAATTGCTATGCACCTGCATGGTAAGAGAAAAGAGTTTCTGATGTGTTGATGAGAGAACGGGTTGCTCAAATTGTGTGTGAGCCAGAGCAAAAAGTGGCAACTGTGTTTAATGTTGAGAGACTGTGTAAGCAGAAGGACAGAAGGTGCTTCTGAGGTTTGGTACCTGCTGTCTGCTTCTGAGATACAACAAGGAATAGTCTGTTGTGATGAACCTGTAGCCCATGCTTTGTACCCTGGGGTCTGGGAGACAGGAAAGGACAGACACTGCTTCATAGCTGGTAACTGAGTGAAAGAGAAGAAAAGGAGAAATGTGCTGAATGTTCATGCTGACACGAGGACCAGGTGAGGAACTCACTAACCCCCTCAAGTGGGTTTTTCGCCTGCAGGGGATCATGGGGCTTGTCTCTGAATGCACCCACACTCTGATCTGTGGAGAAGCCTGGATGGGGGGCACTCCTTGGTATGAGTCCCTTGCAGGTGGCAGGCCTTGTGCACATGCTCTGCAATAGGCCCACAATAGGCCAAAGGTAACAAGCTACTAGATCTCCAAACAAAGTAAAGATAAAGGCTGAAGCCTCTGTGCCCCTTCCAGTGGGATCAAGCACTGAGTCCAGTTCTGCAAGTGCTGTCTCTATCAACCCCCAGGATTTCAGTTACCTAGCCACCCGAGGACTGATTCTGCAGAACCATAAGTAACAGTAGGAATTGCCCTGCAACATTCTGGGACCTGTATATAGTTCAGATGTACCTCTGCATGGAAGCCGGAATAGTAATCAAGCCAAATGTAAAAAGGTTATTTAGTTCAGCAAAGTGTGCCAACACTGGCCATCCACCTGCACCTTAGGCCTGCAGCTGTGGGATCTGGGTACCCTGGGACAGAATTAGGGCATCATTCTAGACTGGTGCCAGTTGGGGTTCTAGGCATGGTAACACCTGTGGCAGTTAGCTAGCTAAATAGATCTGGTGGCTGCATTGATTGAAATGTGTGGTTTTGAAAATAAAAGGAAAATGATTATGGGAAATTGCTAAATCTTTAAACTGCTTTGCATTACTTGTTTTCCACTTCCCCTATCCTTACCCTCCCTTGTAAATAAATTGTGATGTTACTGTTTTGCAACAGAACTGACTCCAGAGCCTATTTAAGTGAGCATGTTATTGTTTGAAATGTGAAATGCCAAATGTCTGAATGTGGGGAGGTTCAATCCTGGTAAGTCCATGTCTGGGGTAACTGTTTTGGGAGGTGGGTTGATACGACATCCCAGAGGGTTGCACAACAAGTAATCTGTCCCACTAAATATGTACTCTGGGTGGAGGCACCACCATTTTATTTGCAACTTTGAGAAAGGACCCGTGTTACAGCTTATGGGATCCAGGCCTCTTAACTTATATCCTAGGTAGCAGGCAGGTGGTAGCCCTCTTGATGGCACCAGATTGGGGCTACATACCATTGGACTTTTGAGTCCAAATTTAGTACATCAAGTGTAGTAAAGCCTTACGTTTTGTATCATCGATCATTTATTGATTCTGTGTGAATTTTGCATCTTAAATTAGTACTTTCAGTGTCTATACTGCGAGATAGTGCAGAAGTGTGCTTCAGGGAGGGGCAGATCTGTGGTGTAGAAGGAGAGTCACAGACCACAGTGTGAAAGGCAGTCTTGTCAACTGCTGTTGGATAGTGTTTAGTATTAGTGTTTTCAGTTCTGTACACAGTTACACAAAGTAATACTTTTAGTAATTTTTGATAATTTCTTGCTGTTCACTGCACATTTTTTCTGTCCATTAAGAAGACTGTGTTTTATTTTACTGAACTGTTAAACTTTCTGCATGTTACCTATAGTCTGTGTGCATGCCGTCAAGTCATATGCATTTTAGTGTGCCACCATACAAGCAATACTGTTAATTTCTGGGCCCGTCTGTATTAATTTTTCCTGCTTCTGTCTAGTTACTGCTGTAAATATTCCCCCAAAAGAAGGTATTGTTGTTCCACTTTTGGATGTGTGAAGAGTGTGGTGAAGGTCTTGTTGTGCACGTGCAGCCATATCTCTTTATTGCCACTTTTTTCCATCTAGAAGTCACTATTGTTGTTTTTTGGCTTCCCACCCACTCAAAACCAAAGAAATATAACCTTGCTTTTAATTGTCTCTGTTCAGTCTGTTGAAATTATTGTCACTGTACTACTACTGTGTGTTTCCCATAGTACTGTGAACACTCTCTCTCTCTCCAGTGCATATTAGAGCATTTAAATGAACAAAGCAGACATAAAAGAGTACCTATTGCTGTATTTTTGCATGGTACTGTCTTGTGAAATCTCTTGAATTTGTTACAGTAACCAACCAAATCAGAAAAATCACTTTTTGAGGTGCACGGTCTTTTCTTGGTGACCATCCATGTAATCTAAAAATGCCCGTGAAGAGACAATCATGCAAAGCTGTTTCTGGCTGTGGCACTGCTGCCAAGAAGACTGTTGCTTGTGTGCCTCCAAATGGTAGTGAGGAAGCTGCTGTGATGATGGGGCAGGTTCATCAGGGGCTAGCAATGTTAAGTCTGGTTGTGGACGTGGTAGTACTAAGCAGCAGAAGGGAAGGTAGTACTTGCTGCAAGTAGAGGATTTCTGTAACTCGTTTTTCTCAGCCAAATCAGTGGTGTCAATGCTGGTTGGAAATACTGGTGGCACTGGTAGTAAAGTGAGTGATGGCATTGTGGATAGCAACAAGTATTGATACAACCCTGGAAAAGTTATCCGTGGGAAAAATGTTGTGGAGTCAGAAGACTTGAGGGTAGTTGATGACTACTCCCTACAGTAGATCAACATGAGCCTGATCATCATAAGTCACAGTCTCATGTTTCCTCGGATCCTCATGTTAGGCCATCAAAAGAATCAGATGGTGACAAAAAGTGTGGATGATCAGAGTGAGGCTGAGGTTGTAATATCTCCACAGGATATCATCCAAAGTGAATTTGTGGATGATAATAATGATGTTAGTGGCTCAGCAGGTTGCACATTTGCCTCTGAGTCCAGAAATGGCAGTGTCACTGGCTCAACAGGTTGCACACTTGCTTCTGAGGCTGGAAGATCAGAAAGCTGTGGGCTCTATCCCCACACCAGGCACTTGGGTTAAATCCAAGTTAGCGCTGGGTGGACTATTCTGCCCGATATCCAAACCTCTGGATTCAGCCCACAATCCATGGACCTGGATAAATCTGGACTTCACCACAAAAGTCCAGTTCTGTGTCCATAGAGTGCCATTTAGTGTATTATTGCCATGGGGATGCTGTCAGCATGCTCGCTCCTTGTACAGGTGGCTGGTGGCATCCAATCAGGCAACAGAGAGTCACGTGATGCACTCAAAGTATATAACCATGCTGAGTGCACAATATGGGTCCAGATGAGTTGGAGGATGGTTGAAGGAGTTGTACTTCTGCAGCAGAGCTGCTAGAAGTTGCACACCACAGAAAAGAAAACTAAATAAAATATTAAAAAATTTCTTTTTGAAGTGTATGGGAGGAAAGAAAGAGAGGAGAGAGAAAAGACTTACTGGGGCAAGGGTGGAGAGAAAGTTATCATAGGGGAGGAGTTGGATTGGAGAGAACCGGAGGGACTGGGAGAGAGATAGTGGTGGCCTGGGTGTCTGTCGGAGGAGGCAAGGCAAATAAAAAACAGGCAGTGTTGCTGTGTATGTACTACATGGCAAGAGAGGTTGGCAAAATAAATCTTTGACTTGTGCCATCCAGAAATTGAATCTAGAAAAGATCCTCCAGATGAAAGAGAGAGTGGGAGACTACTGGGGCCCTAGAGAAATTTTACAGGTACAGAAAATACCAAATAAAAGTGTTTTCTTTCTTGGCCTCAGACAGTGTGGCTGTGTGTACAGTATGTGGGCAAGGGCAGGATGGCAAAATCTTTGACTTGTGCCATTCCATATCCAGAAGAGAGATGGAGAGACTACTGGGCCAAGAGAAATTTTACAGTGCCATAAATCCATGAAAGCTTTTTTTTCTTTCTTGGCCTCAATGTGGCAGTGTAGTACAGGGCAAAGGAAGGCTGACAAATAAATCTTTGACTTGTGCCACCCATATCCAGGGTGAGACAGAGACTATGGGGGCATAAGACATATAACAGTCCCAGAAATCCTAAATAAAAGTTTTTTCCCTGGCTTCAGTGTGGCTGTGTGTACAGGGCAAGGGACGGTTTGTAAAATTAATCTTGACTTGTGCCATCCAGAGGGAAAGAGAGACTATGAGGGGCACGGGCAATTTAGCCAATCCCAGAAATCCCAAATAAATGTTTTTTCCTGGCTTAAGCATGGCTGTGTGTGGGCAAGCTGGCAAAATAAATCTTTGACTTGTGCCATCCAGATCCAGAAGAGAGAGAGAGACTACAGGAGAACCACAAGATATTTAACAGTCCCAGAAATCCCAAATAAAAGTTTTTTTTTCCTGACTTCAGTGTGGCTTGTGTACAGGGCAAGGGCAGACTGGCAAAATAAATCTTTGACTTATGCCATCCAGATCCAGAGGGGAGAGAGAGAGACTATGGGTGGGTGGGGATGGCCCATGTAAATTTAACAGTCCCAGAAATCCCAAATAAATTTTTTTTTCCTGGCTTCAGTGTGGCTGTGTGTACAGGGCAAGGGCAGGCTGACAAAATAAATAATTTACTTTTGCCATCCAGTTATGATCACTTGTTAATGTTCATTCATGATTTCATGTATTAAAAAATACTGTTTGGACAATCAACATACAAGTTGATGCGCCTGTGCTGGTTGTGGGTGACCCAGGAGATAATCTGACTTTGTGACTTGTAGCAGGCTGTTTACACTGCAACACTAGTAAAGTACTCATAAGTGTCATCATTATCATCATCACTCATTCCCAATTATTCCTCCTTGTCATTAGTTTTATTATAGTATACTGATGCTACATTATGTATAAACATTAACCAACCCCAGTGTGTGGGACTGTGCTGCATGCGTGCTATGCACCAGATGTGTATGCATCTCCAATTCAAATTCTGAGGCACGATTAACAGTTGCTGAATTTGATCACTTAACAGTAACTGTAGGAGTCAGTCAGGTAATCTTGTAAGGAAGTGATGGTGGGACTGTTGCACTGTCGGTGTGCTGTGTGCAGTCACAAGTCATGACAGTAAATTTGTCTCTCACCTGTGGTGTGGGTGGGAGTCATCAGAAGGACATCACGTTAGTTAGAGGATCTTAGTTTTTACAGGTTAGAATACTAAGAAAATGGATCAAAGTGTTGATGAGGTGCATTCTATTTCTCAGAAAGCTGTGGCGCTGCAAAAGACAGCAATCAGCCTAAAAAGAGAAAACAAAATCAAACCCCAAAAAGTGATTTTTTTATGTCTAAGGTTTTATCTTAGAAGCAAAATGCTTGAATCCAACAAAGTTGAATGTCTTGGATCATCATCAGTCCCAAATAGAAAAAAAGTTATGTAGTTAAAAACAAAGGCTTGGTGTGTACCACCTCAGAGGCACCGAAGGTATGGAACAATCGCATACTATGTTACTGCCAGTCCCTCATCTGATTCTTCTTCTGAGGTTGAACCTGACGAGGGTAATAATAAAGATGAAGAGAATGCTCAGCAGCACAAGGTTTATTGAAGGGGATGGAAATTGCAGATGAGGAAGAAACAGGCAGAACTGTTTTGGTTGAGGAGGGAGGCAGTGGAATAAACCACAAAAGGAACAGGCCCAAGAAAATCCAGGGACCCTGAAAAGGTGATCAAAGTGCCGTGCCTTCCTGGGAAAAAAACTAAAAATATCATCTTTTGTTTGGTCACACTTCTCCATTAGTGCTTCCAATGAGTTGGTGGCAACATTTTCTTTATTTTATTTTACTTATTTAAATCTCGGATTAACACCTTTGAGCTCAGATCCTTTTACATAGATTCCACAACAGTATAAGAAACAGATACATACTTGGTACAGAAGGTGGACAATTGATGTAAAGTTCATATGGCAGTACAGACAAGAACAAGTACAAAAAAAGGAAAGGCATTATGCAATGTATGCAAGGCAGTTAATCCTATGAGCACTAAACAAGACATCAGTTACTGTACAATCAGAGCAAATCAGCTCAGGGGCTTTGTCAAGGACTGTAAGAGATATAAGGCATGGGAGGATTTGGGCAGGGGTAGGAGCTAAAGAGAGTGCCGGGGAGGGAAGGGTGGTGGGAGGTGGAAAATTAGGGAATGAAAGGGAGTCGGAGTGATGAGAGATGTGGAGGAGGAGGAGAGATGAAGGTGGAAAGTTAGTAGGGTGGTTTGATTATGGAAGCCACCCTACTAATATGTGTAGGAGGAGATGGGAGGAGAGATGAGAGTAGAAAGTTAGTAAGGTGGCTTGCTTATGGAAGGGTGGTGTAACAATTGATAAAATAGGTAAGGCTCAAAAGTGGGTGGGTTAAATAAGTGCATTAATTGGTGCAGATGGAAGGTCCATGGCAATTTAGTGAAGCTGTCACAGTTGACGCTTGCAACAAGGTGTTGATGAAGTTTATGTTTGAAAGTGCCAAGTGTGGCAGCAGAAGAAACATCACTGTGAAGTGAGTTAAACCATAGAGGACTCTAATGGCAAACAATTGTTGTCCTTAGGAAGTTTGACAATGGGGACCTGGAATGTTTGGTTGTCAGAGCCTCTGTCCAACGGGATTGCAGTAAAGACTGAGGAGCCTCTGAACTCCTGGGAGCACAAGACCAAGGCTTATTTCTCTGCAAACAGGCAGGTTTGGTAACATGCACTGTTTGTAAATAGCAAATCAGCAGGGGTAAAAAGAAAGGAGCATTGGAAACTTAGCACTGAAAAGTCATCTAGACAGATGACATAACGCTACTGAGAACCTCAGTTGTGAGTCTCAAGAGAAAGTTTCAGTGATAGCTCACTACACTCAGGGTAACTCCTTAGATGAAAGCAGTGGCAGCCTCCGCAGCACTACTGAAACACCTCCACCACCACCACTTCCTCTGATTCGAAGACTCCTCCTACTGTTACTGAAAGTGACTATGTGTTCAAAAAGTCCTCCTCCTTCAAGGAGACAGCTTGCCATCTCAAGAAACATATGATCATAAAGCCAAATATGCCTCGACTCACCCTGTTGCTGTTACAATAACCAAAACAATTTCAGAAATGACAGCTGTTGATTTGCTGCCATATATTGTGGTTGAACATATAAGTTCAAGCGGCTGCTGGAGTACCTTGAACCTCGATATAGTGTACCATCGTGGAAATACTTAACAGGGATTCCAGATTTTATGATGTTGTATGTAAAAATTAAGACACATCTTATGCACTGCTGTTGGGAGGGTGGTACATCTCACAACAGATATCTGAACAAGCTGTCAGCCTGAACACTTCATGTCTGTCATGGCACATTGGGCTTGTTTCGATAATTCACATGGGACTGGTGACAGTGAAGCATCGCAGTTTGCTGTGCTAAGAATGTTTTATTTTCCATCTGAACACACCTCATACAACATCAATGAAGAGCTCCAAAAATCAATACAGCAATGGTTCACTTCACAGGGACTGTCAGTTGGCTTTATAGTTGCAGATAATGGGTCCAACATAAAAAGGCCTTGGAGGAGGGGGCTTTGTTCACATCCGCTGCTTTATGCATTGCTTAAATTTAATAGTTCACGGTTTTCTCGATGATGACAGGGAGATTAAGGCTGTCGTTAGCATTGCTAAAAGAATATGTACTCATTTCAGTCACTCAAGCAAAGCCCATCACTTGTTTGAAAAATAAAGCAGGAGCACAGTTTACCTTTGCACAGACTGATCAAAGACAGTTCTACTTATGGAATTCAACCTTTTATATGTTCCATTGGCTGCTGAAACAAAAGAAAGCTGTCAGGCAATACACCTTGGGAAATAAAATTGTTGATGCAGACATCTATATAACTCCACCACAGTGGTCCATGCTGGAGTTTCTCATTGTACTGCTCCAGCCATTTGAGGAAATCACCAGGTGAGGTTAGTGCAAACACAGCAACTCTCAGCCAGGTGATACCCTAATAAAAATTGTAAAATTCAGGTTGAATCTGATTAGGGAAAAGTTAGAGAAACAAGACAGTTCCATGATCACACAGGCTGCCAGTGGAGCTGCTGACACATGCAGGTTGCCCCAGAATACAAGAAGATCTAATGAGATGTATGATTAAAAAGTTGAAGAAGATGGCAAAGTATGTAAAATGCTTCATTCTGAGTTGGGGATTAAGCTATCTCCCTATTCTACCCTCAGCTATCTTATATTTTATATTTATGCTTTTAAGAATGCTGTTTTAAAGATTTTGCTACTGCCCAAATGTTTTCTGTAGTTTGTATTTTGTTTTTATTGAGTTCAGTGCCTACAGCCTACGGGATTGGGTGCCTTAGAAATAAAGTTGCCTTGCTTTGCCTTACATGAAAGCAACAATCTTGGACCCACAATACAAATCAAGCAACTATTGGCTGATGATAATGATAGTTGTTTTAAGATAAACAAACAAGAAATAATTGACAAGGTGCGTGCTGTCATGGAACAGAGTACAACAGCAGCACCACATTCAGAATCTTCTTCACGACACAGCACAGCATCAGGTGGTCCATCCTCTACTGTTGTGGCATTTTCCCCTCTTCCTCCTCAGCCACTGCAGCCAAATATTCTTCTTCACTACCAGCCAAACATAGTACTGTCCCAGTCACTTGGTTCAGCCTCATGTCTCTGGGGTCCCTTAGAAGATGTAATTGTAACTTTTTTCCTTTTTACCAGGGGAGAGACACTAAGCAGAAAGCTTGTTTACAGGTGTGACCTAGGAGCACAAGGAAGTTAAGTGACTTGATCAGGATCACACAGTATGCAAGTGGGACTGTGGGATTCTAACCCAGGTCTCCAGATTTGCAGCTCAGAGCCTTAAACCACTGTGCTATACTGCCTCCTACTTCATCTGCCTCTTGTAACATAGCCTCAGCACAGGCCATGGTTGAAATGTACCTGGCAGATCTCAATATCAGCTGGAATGCTGATCCTTTGAAATACTAGAAATCCAAACAAAATATGTGGCCTGCTTCAGTAAACATTGCAATGAACTGCATGAATTGCCCTCCAACTACTGTAGCTTCTGTTCAGAACAATTGTTTAGTTCAGCTGATAATGTCATTACTGACACACAATTAAGTTTGACAACAGAAAATGCTGAGCCTCACATTTCTCAAAGTCAACATTCCTCACTTTAATTTCAAAATGATGCATTAATAAAACATACACTGACTGCTATGAGCAGGCCCTATCCAAAACACTTTCAAGAATTCGTGCCTGTGATGATAATCTTTGTGAAAAGGCTCTACTACATGAGGTACAGTAGCAATTAATTGCAACAAGTCAGGTTAGGATGGGCTAGGCCAGGTCACTATTACTTGAATAATCACAAGAGCAGCACAGAATAAAAAAATAATAACATCAGTGGGTTCAGAGTCCAAATACAGCAAGCAACTGCATTTTATATCACAAACTTACTTGGTGGTACCTGAAGGTAGGTACTGCTGTTTACTACTACTACTACTACTACTACTACTATCATCACTTTTTGTCCTAACGAGTCACGACTACTACTTGTCACTTTTCGTCCTTACTCCAGTTCTTACTACTAATCTTGTCACATTTTGTGCCCTGAGCAACTGATCCTGGCTGTACTGTCTTAATTTTCATACAGTGTATGGATTAGCAGATGCTTGAAACCCCAAAACTGAATACTCTTTGTATATTTCTCACATTCCCATATTTGGCTGTGATTACTTCACAGAAATAAAATGCTACTATAGTCATATAATTTCTTTATTGATTGTGTGTGCGTGGTATTAGCCTGGTTACATTTCACTTACAGTAACTGGGTTGAGAGTATTACTATATTTCATTTTGATACTTAAATTACTTGGCAGTGGCTGGCAGCAATTGTAGAACTAGGAAGGATGTAATTGTGTTATGTGTCATCAGGTCTTCAGGTGACAGTAGCAAACTCTTTTATGACTGCACTGCACTTGATGCGATGTGTGACTGGCTGCCTGCCTGGGTGGTGGTGATCACTATGTCTTTCATTTTCTTCTTTAAGGATTCAGCGTGTTGGTCAGATTCAGTAGAAGTAGTCACAGAACTAGAAAACATTACTACCTCTTGGACCAGGTAGTATACCATATACCACAGTACATTGGGGCATGCGAAGTAGTTGCTTCATTCACATGGGTAGAGGCGGGTGGGCTCTCTTAGGGCTGCTCATTTGATCATTCATATCCACTTCTTTCGCCTGTTCAGCTGACTGGAACATCCATCCAAATAATATCCACACAGCACCATTAATAAAAAGTCTTAGCTGTCTGGCAGAGCCTACAGTGCTGATAGTTCTATCATACAGGTATTTGCATCTGTCTGCCTGTCTCTCTCTCTTCCCCGTCTCTCTGTCTCTCCCAGCACACTCATGTCACGGACCCAAGCAGGATATGCCACCATTACAGGCCAGTCATAAAGGGGCTAGCAGTGACAGATTGCTTTTGTTAGCAGTTTTAAATGAATTTTTATACAAATAATCCATTAAATTATTTCCTTTGGGCCTTTGTGTCAAATGTGTTTGACTTTGGCCTCTTTATGCATTGTTTGCATTTTTCAAATATTTGTCAATAAATTAGAACTAATCAGAACATATCAGAACTTCACCATGTTCTGGTTCTTGTTTAATAAGGGTCAGAACTTCGAGTTCTCCCAGTCCTAATCCCAATATTGACACTGTAGTGCATCAAGAGAGTGCTGCACTCCTGAGGTGCCATTTTCAGATGAGACATTGAACTGAGGTCCCATCTGCTGGTTCTGGTGGTAGTTCAAGCAGATGTTAAAGATCCATGGCATGTCTCAAAATGAGTAGGAAATTTTATTCAAAATCAAAAACTAGATTCATCCATAATACTAAACAAAACAAAGTTATGTCCATATACATTAGTAGTGATACAGAAAACCACCTTAGGTCACAGCAGTGTCAGACAGCGAGCCATCCATGTGTGTCATTTTATTACTGTAAAACAGAGGCATAAAGTACACTTATTCCATTTAGTCCAAGGATGTAAAAAGTAACTTTATATCACATTATGGTAAGAAACTGTCTTAAACAGTGGTTTGGACCTATGGTGAGCTAAATAATCCCAAAATATTGCTATAAAGAGCAGGAAAAAATGATCCAGTGTTTTATTTATTTATTTTATTTATTGAAGTCTTGGATACACCTGTGAGCAGATGCTCATTGAGATATTCAAATCAAATACATTAAACAACAAAAGCAAAAAAAAAGATGACTGAGGACAGTTTACAGATAATACAACAAGAGTTCAGCAAACAGATAATGAGAGTATTAAACATAATGGGCTGGATATTCAAACTGCACTATTCTGTGATGCAAGCCCTACGCTGCACAAAATAGTTCTTGAGGGGTGTGGCGGGCGATATTCAATGGAGTTGCACTATTGAGCAACTCCTTTGAATATCACCCCAGCCACAACCACTATGCATGGTGCAGTGGAACTTGCGCCACCACAAGTGGTCCAAGTGGAGCATTCAAGATGCGGTGGCGCAAGTACCATTCGCCATGTGCAAATTTCAATATTCAAAGGTGACATGCAAATGGGGCCATAATTCATGCAAGGTGCAGGGGGCCATTTGCATCTATTTATCTTGTTGCATGCCATTAGCATGCAGGTCTTTGTGATCGAGGACTTGCGCCTGGCGCCTGCAGGCAGCAGCCGTCGGGGACCAACGCCCTGCAGCCCGATCGCAGGCATAAGTTAAAAATCCCCCACCCCCAACTGACCCGATCATGGCGCAAGTTTAGAAACCCCCTCCCCGACTGGCCGATCGTGGGCATAAGTGAAAAAACCCCACCCCCACTAGCCCGATCGCAGGCAGAAAGAGTTCAACCCCCAAGAACATATCCCTGGTGGTCCAGTGGACCACGAAGCCGATCATGGGCAGAATCCCCCAAGAACATATCCCTGGTGGTCCAGTGGACCTTGAAGCCTGATCACGGGCAGAAAAGAGTTCAAACCCCAAGGACCACCTACCCTGGTGATCTAGTGGCCCCACCCCACCACCCACGGGCCCCACCACCCGCTCCCCTGTCAGCTGGCAGCATCCCACCCGCCGCCCCACCACCACCGACTGACTGCCCAGAAGGGCTGCATGCCCGGTGGTTCAGAGCAAGAGCCAATGGGCGTGCAGCCCTACTGGGCAGTCAGCTCGGTAGCGGCGGCAGGCAGTGAGATGCTGCCACCCGCCGGCTGACTGGGAGGCGGGGAATGGTGAGGCTCTGTGGTGAGTGGGTGAGGCACTAATCACCAGGGCAAGTGGTCGCCAGAGAGTTGCTTTTCTGCCTGCGACTCGGGCTTCGAGTCCACTGGACCACCGAAGAATATTCTAGAGAGATCTGCCCGCAGCTCGAGCTTCGCGTCACCAACAGATAGTTCTTAGAGATCTACCGTGATCGGGCTTGCGGTCCACTGGACCACCAGGGGATGTGTTCTTGGGGGGGTTGAACTCTTTCTGCCCACGATCGGGCTAGTGGAGGTGGGTTTTTAACTTATGCCGTGATCAGGCCAGTCAGGGAGGTGGGTTTCTAAACTTATGCCAGCGCGTCGGGCCAGTCAGGGTGGGGATTTTTAACTTATGCCCATGATCGGGCCAGTTGGGGTTACTATATGCCCGCCGATTGGGCTGCAGGTGGGGGGCACAGAGAGAGCATGAGGGCCACCCACAGGTGGCAGCTGCTGTGTTGTGCCCTGCAATGTGGCAGCTCACCTGTGGGTGGCCCTCGACTTACTCCTTTTTTTGGCTCCAAAGTTGTGCAGGCGCAGGTTGGGGTTGCGCCTGCACAACTCTGCACAGCCCGCTGAATATCGGGCTGTGCAGTTTCTTCATGTTCCTCCCCTCTGGTTCAGCATGCCTTCATTAGCATTGTGCTGTTGCTCAGCTTGACTTGGGGGCGCAACTGTCTCCTGCTGAATATGGCAGAATGGTGCAATTTTGAACTTGCGGCGCAACCCTATTGCACATGGCGCAACCTTTTTGAATATCCAGCCCACTGGGTACAAAAATCCAGCTAGGAACAGGTAAGCTGCGGCATTGTACAAAGTATGCCTGCATCAATAGGAGGAGCAGGAGAAAGAAGGGAGAAGAGGGTAGGGTAGCATGGCAGTGTGGGAAGAGGCAGGGGTTTGACTGGGACAGGATGGGGTACATGAGGTTGGGGATTGCTTAAATGCTGGGGTTTACCTATCACAAGGGATAGGGACTGGGAAGTGCTGGTGATAGTCAGTCAGTGCATGAGGTGTCTAGCAGCGGCACTTGCAGGAACTCCTGTCAATAAGGTGTTGGCACAGTCTGAGTTTGAAGGATCCAAGAGTAGTAGTACCAGAGATTTCAGGCAGTGGTGCATTTGTCCAGAGTGATGCCTGGTAGAAGAAAGCGTGTTGTGCCATGCATGTACATCATCTGGGCACATGGAAGGTTTGCGTGGAGGAGCTCCTGGTTTGTCTGGTGTTTAGCAGTATGAACAGTAGGTTCTGAACTCCAGGAGGAAGCCAGTTTAGCATAGCCTTTTGGCAAGAAGGCAGATTTGATATCTTATTCTGTCATTAAGTTAGACCAGCCAGCACAGGTATAGAGTTTGCAGGTATGGGTTAGTTTAAGTGCACTTGTAAGCCAGCCAGGCTTTATTTAGGGCAACAGTGATGCATTGGAGTGCCATGTCAGTTGCAGATCCATATATTACCAGACCATAAGGGATACAATTGAGCTGTTAATTACCAGATTCAGCGCTTCATGCATGAGACAGTGCCTGTGTCGGTAGAGGATGCCGATTCTGGTGTTGATGGCTTAGCAGTGTTGTCAATATGCTGTGTGAAGGACAAGGAGGAGCTGATTGTAACCCCAAGTATTTGAAGTGTGGGCTGAGTTCAGGGTGCTGCCACTGTCATTCTGTATTGCCAAGGGTAGTTTTAGATTGTTTTGGGTTATTGCGTAGAGCATGGTTTGGTCTTTGTAATTCATGACTAGCTTTTGTTCTATGAACCATTTTCGCTGATGTGAAGCATCTTTGGAGATCTGTTTCAAGGATTTCCAGGTGCAGATTGCTGGCAAAGATTACCACGTCATCAGCGTATAACAGCATGTGGCACTGGCAAGCAGGCGGTAGGTTGTTTAAGAAGACACTGAATAGCAGCAGTCCCAGTATCGACCCTTGTGCTACATCAGATCTGACATGTTGGCTATTGGATAGGACATCCATAATCCTAACTTGTTGGGAGTGGAGGCTCAGATACTATAGCTACAAAAAAGTCCACAGTTTCAGTTGCAAGTCCAATTTCAGAAAGCTGCTCAAGGAGAACAGCATGGTGGATCGTATCAAAAGCCTTTGATAGGTCAATGAAGGACACCCTACTAGGCAGCCTTGGTCCAAGGCATTATTGATGAACCAGTGAATTCTAGAAGGCCTGTGATGGTAGTTTATTGCTCTCAGAACCCATGTTGCTCTGGGCAGAGGAGCTTGTGTTTGTTAAGATAGTTCACCATCTATTTTATTTAATTTTTTGCTGAAAGGTTTTGGTTGTCTCAGAGGTGTTGCAGTCTTCTTCTCACATTGAAGGAGCTAATTGCTTTCCTCCCAGCTCTTCCAGGGGATCAGGTGTATAACTGGGGGTGGAGCTAACAAACTGTTAGTAACTTCCAACAGAAGGAAGGGTTAAAATGTCAGGTTAGTTGATATCTTGGAGGTGGAAGACTAGGTTTGCTGGCAAAGGCACCTAGCTTCGCCTGAGCTATGCTTAAAAGGATAGAGCAAAGAACTTTACCAGAGCAAGGAAAAGGATTAAGGCTTCTTTCGCTAGGCAGATTTACTTTGTGTTATTATTTTCTTTTGTACTCACAGGGATTGTTACTGTTTGTTGCTAACATTTTATTGCTTTATTTTCTCTGATTCAGATTGTTGTTGATGTATACCTTCTGCTGCATTATTATAGGGTGTGCCTACAGGTGTGTGCTTACAGATTATTGCTGTAATCTTCTGATTCAAATTGTCTTTTGCAAGTATATCTTCTGTTACTGCTTTATTTGCCTCTGTAGCAAACTGTTTCTTGCAGGGTATATCTTCTGTAAAATTATTACAGGTGGTACTTTACAGGCTTTACAGTTTTATCTATCATGAGAATATGCTTTCAGGGCTACTGCATTTGTTGCTGGCTGATTGTTTCTGCTCTTACCTCCTTGTTTTTTTCAACTGTGGTTCTTCTTTTCAGCAGGGAAGGGCCCAGCCAACCACCCCATCCCAAACCACCCCACACTACACTCCTTTTATAGTGTAGCACAGTTGTGACATTTCCTGTAGCAAAGCAGGAAGGGAGGATCAGAGGGTATCCACACAGTGACCTAATTTACAGGGCACAAGTAATTCAACTTGTTATAACAAGTTATACAAAAACAGACAAACAAAACACAAAATCAAACTCTTGCTTTCATTTTCCTCCTTCTAATTACTCTGACCAGGTTATAAACCCAGCAACTTTTCTGGAATGGATATTATTAACTGCAGGTACTGCGGGACACTTTTCAGAAGGGCAGTTTACAGAATTTAGGACACTGTCGTACATGCTGGGCCATTTAAGATCTAAGGGCTCAGCTCCAGGCAGCATGGGCAGAGATTGTGCACCTAAATCGCATATTCAGGAGGAAATATATTATAAGAACTGCTCACCATTTCCCAACATCCAACAGAAGCACCTTGACTGCAGAAGGTAGGTGGTCCAGGAGATTGGCAGGTGGTTAGGAGGGCAAATCGTGTGCCCCATCACTCGGTGCTCTCCAACATATCACCACCACAAACCATATAAAAACTACAAACAGGTATCTGCCTCTATCTCTGAAATCAAAGAAAGGGCAGAGGACACTGCAGCACAGGAGCTAGCCACCAAAACTCACCTAAAACAGGAACCAAAACAAAAAGCAAAAGGAAATCCAAAAACTTCAGATCATAGGAGACTCCATGATTTGGGGAGTTGATACCTATCTCCAGCCAGGGTAATGGTCTGATGTCCCCAGGTACATCAGCATAGAGAGACACTGACTGCATTGCTAAAATTGTACAGAAAGCAGGAGAAATCATTGATGTCCTGGTACACATAGGGACTAATGATCTCACCAGCCGGTCAGTTGTGGAGAACATGAACACCTGACCAGGCTGGGTGACAAACTATCATCTATTTAATCTGGCATCTCCTTCTCTGAGATTCTGCCAGTTTGGGAGAGTGGGGTAGATGGACAGAAGGTCAGAGAGGGGAGGGGAGATAAACATGTGGTTTAAGGGCTGGTGCCAGGAAAAAGGACACAAATTTGTAGGGAACTGACAATAGTTTTGGGAGGGAATGTTCTTTAAATTCGATGGATTGCATCTGACTAAGGAGGAGTCAGTGCATTGGGGCAGAGGGTTGACGTATTTGCAGAATATTTAAACTAACAAATGGGGAGGGTGCAGCACCTGATACATCAAATGGGAAGAACACCTCCCCCTCAGCTAGTGGTCAAACAGGAGTTCAGCATGTTTGTAGTTCATTTGCATCACCAGGCAGGAAAAGGTCCGGCTCCCCATCGACACACAGGGAAATGCCAGACGTCACACAACAACTAACACACCAAAATCTGACCAATGGAAAGTCATGTACACAAATGCTCGCAGTCTGGGAAACAAGATCCCAGACCTGCAGGCAATAATGATAGAGGCTAAACTGGACATTGTAGCAAGTAGCAAGCCATGGTTTACAGTAACCACACTTGGGAGACTTCAGTACCTGGCTATTCACTGTTCAGAAGAGACCACGATGCAAAAGGGGGGTGGAGTGGCCTTTATGTCAATGAAAATATCAAAGCTACAGAAATTCAGAATACACATAAGGAGCCAGAAGAACTGTGGGTCACTCTGGAAACAGGAAATGGGACAGCCATACAAACTGGGGTTGTCTACAGGCCTCCCAGACCAGGGGAGACATAGACACATTATTGTTAGAATATATACAAAACATGACAGCTGAAGGGAGGTTCTGATAATGGGAGACTTCAATAGCCAGATATAGACTGGTCAATACCAGCAGGAACATCTGCCAGAACTAGACACATAGTGGATTCCCTGCAGGGAAGGGCCTCAAACAACTGGTACAGCAACCCACAAAAGACAGGACTATCCTAGATCTAGTACTGACTAACAGGAAAGGATCACAGATCTCCAGGTAGAAGGTCACCTGGGGCCAGTGACCATCACATGGTATGGTTCAGTTTGGCCACTAGAACTAAATCATCCCATTCCAAGGCAAAATAAGAGACTTCAGAGGCATTGACTTTGATAAGATGGCCAGCAGAGTTAAGCCAGCCCTGGCAGAAAGAAATACAGGTGAGGGGTACAGGCAAAGTGGGAAAGCATTAAGGATGCAATACTTGAAGCAACATCCCATTGTGGTAGAGAGAAAAGGAAGTGCAAAGAAGAAGGAAACCACTTTGGTTCTCAAAAACAGTAGCAGAAAAGGTCAGAACCAAAAGGCTGGCCTTCAGGAAATATAAGGGAATGCAGCAGGATGAAGATAGGGAGGCATACCAAACTTCCCTAAGGGAAGCAGGAAGGCAGGAAAGCAGGCAAAGGTCCAAACTGAGGAAATACTAGCATGAACAGTGAAAGAAGGTGACAAGACTTTCTATATATACATTAGTGAAAGGAGAAAGTCCAGAGGGGTATTGCTAAGATCAAGGGGATAAGGGGTGTGTGAGGAGGAGAACCATGTAAAGCATCTATCCTAAATAGATACTTCTGCTCAGTATTTACTGAAGAGAAAGTAGGGCAGGGCCCACAGCTCGGCACCATGGACACAGGGGAGGGAGGTGTACACTAGTCCTTCACAAAAGAAAAGGTCCTACAAGAGCTCGATAAGCTCAGGGTGGACAGGGCAATGGGACCTGATGGCATACATCCCAGGGTACTAAAGGAGCTAAGGGTGGAATGAGCAGAGCCATTAGCAGAACTGTTTAGTGAGTCTCTCAGCACAGGAAAGGTCCCAGAAGACTGGAGAAGGGCTCATGTGATCCGCTCACAAGAGTGGTAGCAGGAGGAGGCAGGGAACTACAGACCAGTCAGTCTTACCTCAGTAGTGGGCAAGATTATGGAGGCATTCCTTAAGGAAAGGATAGTGCAACACCTGGAATCCATAGGGCACCAGATCCAAGACAGCATGGGTTTACAAAGGAAGGTCCTGTCAAACTAATCTTTTAGATTTCTTTGATTGGTAACCAGAGTGGTGGACCAAGGGGAGCAGTTGATGTCCTTACCTGACTCCAGCAAAGCTTTCGATGCTGTTCCACATAGAAGATAGATCAATAAGCTGGGTAGGCTAGGAGTGGTTCAGAAGTTGGTCTACTGGGTGGCAAACTGGTTGATGGGCAGAAAACAGAGAGTGGTGGTAAATGGTATACAGTCAGAAGAGATGCAAGTCACATGTGGGGTACCTCAGGATTAGTCCTGGGGCCAGTCCTCATCAATTTCTTCATCAGTGACATTGCAGATGGACTGAGGGTAAGGTTTGTCTGTTTACAGATGGCACCAAGATCTGCAACAGAGTAGATGATCCAGATAGGGTGGGCAGAATGAGAAGAGATCTGGATAAACTGGCAAAATGGGTGGAAGAGTGGCAACTGGGGTTTAACACAAAGAAGTGGAAGATCATGCACATAGGGAAGAGAAACACTAAAGTCACCAATAGGCTGGGAGGGAGTTGCTGGCAGTCACAACGGAGGAAAGAGACTTGAGCATCATCATCACAGATGACCTGAAATCATCCAAGCAGACCACTAAAGCAGTAGGTAAGGCTAGAGGATGTTGGGGTGTGTTAGTAGGGATATCACAAGTCGAAGGAGGTAATAATCCCTCTTTACAAGTCACTGGTTAGCCCCATCTGGAATGCTGCGTGCAGCACTGGAGGCCACACCTCACAAGGACATTAACCAAATTGAAGCAGTCCAGAGAGAACAACAAAAATGGTGCAGGGACTGCATCAGAAAACATATGAGGACAGATTATCGGAGCTCAATATGCATACCCTAGAGCAAAGGAGGAGAGAGGTGATAGGATCGAAACATTCAAACACCTTAGGGCATTAACAAGGTGAAAGAGTCTAACATGTTTAAATATAAGAAAAATAGTAGGACAAGAAGACACAGCATGAGATTAGAGGGAGGCGGATTAAGGGTAATGTGAGGAAGTTCTTTTCACAGAAAGGGTGGTGGATGTATGGAATGGCCTACCTCAGGAAGTGGTGGATAGGAATACAGTGCAGGGCTTCAAACAGGCATGGGATAGGCATAAGGGAGCAATGCAGATGAGTATAAATAGATAGGCCATTGACAGAGCAAAAGCCGATGGCACATTCATTAAGATAGAAGAAGAAATGGGCAGACTGGATGGACCTTGCAGGTCCTCATTGCCGTCAACTTCCATGTTTCTATGTTTCTGACTGGTCAGCACAATACGCTCCAGTGCCTTAGAGAGTGGTGGGAGTATGGAGATTGGTATGTAATTGTTGTGTAAAATTCAGTCCACACTTTTATGTATGGGAGTTACTGTGGCAGAATTCCATCTTTGAGGGAATTGAGAGTGGCAAAGGGAGAGCTTAGTTATTTTTGTTAGTGGTCCGATTATTTCGCTCCAGTATCAGGCGAACAAATCTGAGGTCCAGTGAGTCCCCACTGTGCCTTGACTTTCCTAGAACCTTCTCTACTTATTTTCTTGCCTCTGCCTCTGATACTATCTTGAAGTGGAAAGTTGGTCAGAGGAGGTGGTATAGATGCCCTTGAAGTGTCTCTTGGGTTAGAGGCATTGAAGAAATCTGCTGGGAGAACAGTACTGAGGTCAGTAAATGTCTGATTCAGTGAGTTAGCAATGAGTAGGAAATATAAGGTCAGGACACCCTTGACAGTGAGCATAGCAGGAGGTGTTTTGGATCTTTCCTGTAATATCCTGCAGGTTTGCTCAGAAGGATTTGTTGCTGTTCCATGAGTTGGTTAGGGCTTCTTTGTCAAATTTATTCTTTGCCTTCTGATTGCTTTTGTACAGTCATTGCAAGCCTTTTATATCGCGGATGTTTTCAACAGAACCCTGTGATCGAGCTTTTAGCCAGTATTGATCTCTTGCTCAAGCAGTGCTAGTAGATTGGGGGTAATCCAGGGGTTAAGAGGTCCTTTGGCTTTCCTTGTTTTGACAGGGGCATGTTTGTCACAGACAGCATTAAATTTTGTAATAAAGAGGTTGAGTGCCATGTCCACATCATTGATACTACGGATCTGACCAATCAAGGAGTTTGAGGTCAGCTTTTAGTTGTGGCAGGTGGCCCTTAAGAGCAGCTGTTTTGATATGATTCTGGTGGGGGTTTACGGTAGTTGTTATTCCATAAACTTTTGATAGGGCGTGGTCACTCAGGGCATCAGGAGAATTGTAAGTTCGGAGATATGTGCAGGGTGGTTTGTGAGACCCAGTCAAGTAGTGTGCTGGTGCCAGTCTTATAGTTGAATCTGGTCAAGGTCTCCACTGTTTTGGAGAAATGGATTGTGAAAGGGTATCTTTGATAGCAGTAGATGCAGATGAGAGCCAGTTGATATTAAAGTCTCCTAATAGAACTATTTCAGTGTTTAGGCTCAGTGTGTTGATATCGTCCAGCAGATTGTTGGCACCGACAGCTGACAGTTTTAGTGGAATATAAACTGAGAGTAGGGTGAGCACTCTGTTGTGGGATCTTAGTAACAGTTTGATGCCTAGGGCTTGTAGGTTGCCACTGCTACACAGTGAGGGTATTGCATGACCCTGGAGGTGGTCTTTGGTGTAGATGACACATCCCTGCCTCTATTTGATTGTCAGTCCTGTCTGTATAGGGTGTAGCCGGCAGAGAGATGACCATGTCAGGTATCTTCGAGGATAGCCAAGTTTCCATGACAGATAGCACATCTGGGTTATGCTGAGTGACCTAAGCCTTCAGGCAGTCCAGTTTGGAGAGCAAGCTGCAGATATTTAATGAGGTAAGCAAAAGTCCAGGGGTTTTCTGTGGATGAGCACAGTGGTTGAATGTAGGGCCAGGGTTGAGATTCACATTGCCAGACATCAGTAGTAGGAGTAGTATCAGTAGATGGAAGAGATGCTCCTGAATAATATTTTTATGGAGGAGTCACTGCCTTTGCTGGTTGCTTTGGCTTTAGTGCACTCTACATGGATTACAAGACCACTGGGTAGTGGCACATTGGCCAGATCATAGGTTGGGGACTCACTCCATGACCTATTGGAGGGTAGCTGATGAAGGTTGCAGGAATCTTCAATTGGCACTGAGATCATAGTTCCATATACAGTACATTTAGGACTACCTTCCCCTGAGTAGTCAGGTAGGATCTGTTGGGCCCACTATAAATGCCTGGGGTGGCTAATGGTAATTAAAATGAGGTTTTGCAAAGCTCGAGTAGGGTAGGTGCCATTATTGGAAACACAGTGATGCCATGTATCCATGTTAGGGTAGGAAGCAGGTAGGGCTTCCTTTCCTGGGCAGGGTTAAGCAGCTCTAGCGGTGAAGGTGGAGATGATATACTGGAGACCAGCCAGGAGGCACAAAGTAGGAGTAATTATTTAACAAAAACAGATTCATGTTACCTGGATTAATAGTGAGAGCAGAGGCATAAGAGGGGCTTGAGTATTAAAACCACTCTATGAGAGGGAGAAGGAGTGTTGCACCTTTAAGAGCAATGGGTGTGCCTGTAAGACAGTCTGTGAGAGGGAAGAGTGGGAGGGACTAGTGAGAAAGTCTGTATAAAAGAGCGTCAGGAGAGGGGTGGGAAGGTGGGCTGAAAAACTGCTGTGAGAAGCAGCTCCAGAGAGATTGGAGACATTAATTTAAGCTCCAGAACTCCAACTTCTGTAAAGCTTAAAACTTAATTTTATATAAGCTGCAGTTCTCCACTTTCAGCAAAGCTTAAAGCTTAACTTTATTCAAGCACCAGATCTCACGATTCTGCAATGCTAAGACTTAATTTTACCTGAAATTAATTAAAGCTAAATACAAAATTAAGCTTAAAGCTTAATTTTACTTCAAATTAATTGAAAGCAGACAAAATACAGTAGTTAGAAATTAATCTCCTGGTTCTGCAAGCAGCCAAATGCAACAGTTAAATGACTTTAGGAAGCAGAGGAGAAAAAGGAAAAAGTGCCCCTTTTAAAGTCCTTGGAGTAGAGACAATTAGTTTACAGTTACAGTCTCCATTTTGCAGTCCAGGGCAGAAACTGTATTAGGCACAAATTAGATTCAGGAAGGGAGATAAATAATTTAACAAAGATTCAATCTTCCTTAGAACATCCATGGGGCCAGACACTAATAAAGTAAGTTGCTTGAGACCTCAGGGTTCTTGGAGGAAAGGTGCCAAGTTTGAAAATGAACAGTGGCACAGGCATGATGTATCAGTGGCGACCTGTGATAGTCGTGTACCTTGAAATGAGCTGTCAGGGTGAGCGGCTCCATGGGTGGAATGCCCAGCTCAGCCAGGGGCTAAGGAGAAAGAAGAAGGTGGGCAAGTGAGTTAAATGGGATCTGGGAGGGTTCAACATTACAAGAACAGGCAGTAGGGACAAAAGAGAGGTGGACAAAAGAGAAGTGGAAGGGGTGGGGCAGGAAAGACAGAGATACAGCAGACAGACAGCTGAAATTATGAATCTACGTGATAATGGCGAAAGCCTAAAGGCGATCGCCGTTATCTAGAAGTCAAGAGTGCCAAATTTATTTCGCACCATGACACCCCTGCCGCACAGCAAAATGGCACTGGGGACTTAGGTTTTAATATTTTATAAGCGGAGGTTGAACCCTCTCAAGAGGGGAGCTTCGAATCCCACACCCCTGTTTAAGGATTCCTCAACCCAGGGTGGTGCATGTCGGGGTGGAAAACATAAAAAAAAAATGGTTTGGGCTGGGCAATACAAAACACACCAGTGTCTGGACCTGAACCCAGTACCCTGCCAACCAATGCCACCAACCCACACCACATACCATGGGGTCCGGCAGCAACCCACCACAGCACCACCCCTCACATTCCCTCCCAACCCTTGCTGTGCGTGTTGGCTCTCCCCACCGTGCATACGTATAGCAACATCCATAGCTATATTAGCTGACACCTCCCCCATCTGGATGCCCACCCTATGGTAGCTCTTGACACATGCGCTGGGATTGGGGCACTGTTATTGTAGGTGCCCAACCTTAGCTATTATATCGTGCTACCAAATCACTATGTACTTTAAAATCCAGGCACTTGTAATATTTAATAAAAACTCAACAGATCTTACATCTGTAACTGTTTGTAAATAGGTTAGGGAGGGCAGAGAGACAGAGAGATACAGCAGACAGAGAGCAGAATGGCTAGGCACTTTAAAATCCATGCATTTGTAATATTTAGTAAAATCTCTTAACAGACTTTTCAGTTGTAACCTTTAGTAATTCACTAACAGCAAATCTAGAGACAGCTTAAGTTAACACTAACTAGCAAAGACAATTTCCTTGAAGTTTGTGTTACAGACTGCTAAAAAATCCCTGGGACAGAAGCAGACAACACTGCACTGGAAAACTGCTGTGAGAAGCAGCTACGGAGAGATTGGAGAGATTAATTTAAGTTCCAGAACTCCCACTTCTGCACAGCTTAAAACGTAATTTTATATAAGCTGCAGTTCTCCACTTTCGGTAAAACTTAAAACTTAACTTTATTCAAGCACCAGATCTCCTGTTTATGCAAGCTGCAGTCTACAGTTGTTAGTTTTGATGAGGCCTACTGCACATCCTATCATTTAGTTGTTTGTGCTTGTGGTTCAATTTAACGTTAAGTTTTCATAACATGTAAGCCAGTGCATATCCCACATACCGTATGTGTTGGTATTCTAGTGTTTTGTAAAAAAACTTGAAGGGATGAAAAGCAATTAGCTGGACATTTCTCAAAACAGTGCCTGCTTGGCAGGTAGTGTCTAGTACAGTAAGTGTTTATATAACCTTTCTGAGTCATAGAAATCACTGTCTGGCTAGTAATATACCACTGTTTAACCTGAAAAAATTTCCTTATATAATTTGGTATCATAACAGTTGCTCTTAACGTTTTAATAAATTTATTTAGTTTTTGTTTAAAGGTTAAGTGCACTAGACAGAAACTGCCTATTTTCAGGCACGACTGGGAGAAATACAACAACGTCCAGATAACATAGGACAGTACGGTACAATAGGACAGTAGAATACAACATAACTTCAAAAGAAGATACAACAGCATCGGTTTTCAAGGAATAGTGCAGTGTATACAGTCAGTAGGACGCTACATAATTACCATAAGACATTTTAGGGATAAGCAGTGTTGTAGTAGGAAGCAGTTGATTAGGCAATTTTATAGCTAAAGCAAGTGACTAAGTGCTAAGGTTTAAGTGGATGGGTTGCCTAAAAGTATAAGGGAGACTCAGGACATGGCACAGGAGTATTTGTCATTAGCTTGTAGGAACAAGTGGAGCTCTTTCTTAAAAGTCAGGTGAGACTGCAAGCTCCTGATGTGATCCAGGAGGGCGTTCCAGAGCCTTAGTGCAGCTGCAGCAAAGCATGTTCTCCTATTTTCATTGTGCTTCAGGGACGTGGAGCAAGGGTCTACCAGCAGATCTCAGTGGGTACAGTTGAGAGCTATGGTGTAGCATACCAGCCAGGAATTCAGGTGCTCCAGCTTGGATAATGTTGACTATGAGGCAGCCCACTGTGTATTGACTAGTGGTTGGGGGAACAACCACCCTAGACTAGTGTAGAGCATACAACAGTGAGTAAGTTTGGGGACAGCCAAAAGGCAAAATGACAGATATTGTAGCAAGTGTCCCATTTTGCAGAGCTCCTTTGTTAGAGTCCTAAAAGCCATATGGCCATAGGTTAGTCTCGACTTGGGAACCCCTTGAGCAGTGGCTAGTCTTGCAGTAGCCATTAGAGATGATCTGACTCTATATGTTATACCCAGTTTGGCATTGACAGCTCTACAGGTGTTGGTTATGTGAAGACTGAAGTTGAGCAAGGGATCAAGAGTGACTCTCAGATGTTTAAAGTCGTCCACTACCTCCAAGGTAGGGGCCATTAGGGCATGGAAATGCAAGAGGTTTGGCACAGGACTTGATTTTGAGGGCAGAGTCAAACATCATGGCTACAGTCTTTTGCATTTAGCGGAGCTTCTTTTCCACAGCTAGGTGTTCAGACAGTCAAAGTCAGTCTTTAGCATGGCATTTATGGATTCGGGGTCCTTTTGCTGCATTAAAGCACCTTATCATCTGCATAAAGGGTAATAAAGGAGACCGGGATGTTAGGTAGGTTATTGATAAAAAGGAGAACAACAACGGTCCAAGAATGGATCCTTGGGGACATCGAGGCTAGTAGGAACAAAATCCTTTTTCCCATTGTGTAAACCAGATTTTACAGCTGTCATATGGCAAAACGTTCCCATCCTATGTTTTTATTTAACAGAAGTGTTTTAATGTTTGCCATAATAAATATACTGTTAAAAAATAATATAGGGTTAGTCATATTTACTCCCCTTTTATTTAGGGGTAGGTAAGTGATGTTATTTTTATAGGATTATGCCAGCTTCCCCAAAGTGCCTGGAAGAATATGCTCAATAAACCAGTTTCCAGTTTCTTATGTGGGGGGTACACGGTTATATACAAAAATAAAGGTATTAGGTATGTTTACATTAGGTAAATTCTTTTTGTCTTCCAGAGTTTCACTTATTCCAATTTGCCACTTTTTGTTTACCTATGTTTATTTTCTGTCCCCAGTTTAAGATATCCATTTCTTTTGTACCATACTGTATTCCTAGAGTTGATATGGGGTCTTTCTGTAATTTTATTCTACCTATGGTGATGTGTCTTCTATCTCTTGTCCCAGTTTATATCCTATGCACTTATCTTATGTTGAGTGAGGCACCTGAGACTTTGCCAAATTCTTCACATACATGGAGGGTTCTGTGATGGAATTTTCATTAGCAACCAGTAGACACATAAATAAGCCAACGTTTTGTGTGGGATACATCCTTAAGTGTTTTGAAGGAGCGATATATTTTGGGAGGAGTTAATCCGCCTCAATAAAGGGTCTATAATGAAAATATATAGGATGGGGTTTAGGGGCAGCCCTGTCTCACCCACGTCTAATGTGTATCATTGGATCTTTCCAACCATTAACTAGTGGGACTGCAGCAGCAGTTCTATACATCTCTTTGATCCAATTTATTATGTATAAGGGACTTGGTAATATTCCAGTATATACCAGAGGAAGTCATGATTAACTGAATCAAATGCTTTCCTCCGGTCTAGTGAGACCACATAACCTTTTAGAGTTTGATTATTACTGCATTCCATGACTTCTCTTAGTAGTATGAGGTGATCAGAAATCCATCTACCAGGGACTGAGCATGATTGTGCCATTGAGATTATTAGGGAAGCAATCATAAGCAGTCTTTTTGTCACTGTTTTGTTAAAATTTTAAAATCAGTATTTAACATACTGATAGGTCTCCAATTCTGTAATTTTGCCCTATCACTCTTTTATGTAAATAAACTAATGTACTCATATTCATATTTAAAGGGATAGAGTTGGACTGTAGCATAAAATTATACCTTCATGTCAATTTTGATACAAGATCAGGGCAGATTGTTTTGCAAATTTCATTTGGGATCCCATTTGGTCCTGGTGTAGTTCCGTTCTTTAGTGATGTAGTAGGGTCCAATATCTCTTGACTAAGTATGGTCTGGCTAACTTTTGTTAAGAATTTGCTTAAGACACTAGGTAGAGTGAGTCCTGAGAGAAACTGGGTGGAGTGAGGTTAAAATTGTGGGAAGAGGGGCATACATTTGTCTAGTATAGTCACAAACTACACGTAAAATATCTTCTTTAGTATTAAATAAAATATTTTGGTTATCTGAGATACAAATAATTTCTTTCTTTGTTATTCACTGGTAAAAATCTTCAAAAGGGCAAACCGAGGCTGCTGGGCCTTGGGTTCCAAATCTTTTCTGTTGATATAATACTTTAGATTTTTGTGCATGGAAGTCCAACAAGTCTTATTTCATTTGGTAAATGTTGTGACAAGTCTTGGTTTGTGTTGTGGGCTATTGTAAATAATTTCTGAAGATAGGTCTTTTTGTAAATAGGCCAAGTAGGAATTTAAACATTTAGTTTTACTGTATTATTTGAAAAAATTTTGTAGTTCATATTTCGTATCTTCCCACCATAAAAGAGGTTGTCAAAATGATTAATACTGATTGTATTTATTTATTTATTTTGTCATTCGGACATAACCTTTGAGCAAAATGCTAATTTTCAAATATTCCACATCATGATAGGAGGACAACACAGAAAGGTAGTTACAGAGTATGGGTGCAAAAGTACAGAGTCACATAATACAAGAAATAACAGTAATTGGTCTATTTACAATTGCAAGCTATTCTCATATAGTGGTACAGCATATTGCAGCTAGTACAGTCCAAGGCATGGTTAGTGCTGTGGGTTTAAGAAACGAATTTAGCAGGAGGTAAAGCAGTCAGAGGCATTGTCATTATTTCATATAAAGGAGGGAGGAGAGAGACTCAACATAGGCTTTCACACCCTGTATGTTAATGCAGCCAAGAGGAGGCTTTGTTGTTAATTCTAGTCAAGGGTGAGGGGTAATTTTCTGTGCAGGACTGACCTAGTAGGAACATACTAGAGAGCAATGTGAGGGAGGACCGTACACAGAATAAGCTAAGGAGAAGTCAGGTGCTTTGAGACAATCACATTTGTGCAGGGTCAATGGCAGGAGAGACTTAAAACAGAGTGCTGAATTAAGGACAGTAGATAGAAGGCTTGTTGACAGGCTGTGGCTATGGAAGGCTCAAGTTCGAGGGCTGGCAAGTAGTATGAGGAAGTAAGAGTTTAAACTCAGGTACTGGGCAGCAGGATAACAAATCAAAGAATGCAGCCCAGGAGCAGGCTACTGGGTGATAGTGCTACAGGTTAACTGCAGCTACAGACCTCAGCTTTGGCCAGGTGATGTCTTAGTTCGCCTTTGAAGATGGGAGGCCGTTAATGAGTAAAAGGTATGCTGGGATCTTATTTAACCAAGAAGGAGCCCTGTATGCAAAGGACCATTGGCCAAGCACTGTTTTTCTGAAGGAGATGGCAAGTAGGCAGCAAGTCTTTTTCTAGCCATTGTAAAGTTGGACAGGGAAGCAGTAATTGCGCTTCATGTAATAAGGAAATATTACATTTCCAGATACCAGGGCCTCTACTAAGGAAATGAGTGTCCAATGGTAATGTGAAGCAGGCTGTGGTCTGAGGATTCTGCTGGTTTCACTTGTGCTGCTTTTAATAGGTGCATGTTGAGATGTAGAAAATAATCAATCCATGTGGCTAATTGACCTTCATGATAAGTGGGAGTATGTAATTTGGTAATTTCTAGGTATGCATCTCTTAATCTTGGTTTATGTATAATTTGGGGCCGACAATTTGAATCACAATATAGCCTTTGTGTTTTGGAATGTTAACTTCTATCTTGTATGGTGAGGCTGTAATTAAAATCCCCACCAGAAATGATATTTTATGATGTGTGTAAATAAGGTTGAATCAGTTGTAATATTTCAGTGTGGGTAGTTTTTTTGTCTTGGGGCATATAGATTAATTAGTCTGTGTGATACAGTTTGTATTTTACATCTAGTATCAATGCTCTTCCTGGAACCAAATTATACAAACAACTTGAATTTCTAGCATCCTGAACAAGATACCGACTCCAGAACATGTTTCAGGTCCAAAAGACCAAAATGAAGGGCCGAGATGCCAGTCATTTTGGGCCTGTCAAATTCTTGAATGGTGTGACACCTAACATCTTGTAAAAAGATGATGCACAACTGTAAATATTTAAGAAAAGAAAATACAGTATGCCTCTAGGCGTTTACACTGTTGACATTTACAGTGTAAAAGGAAAATCATCATACATGTTAATACAACATCAGTGTTATCATCTCTTCCTGCCTCTCCTGTAAGTCTGATCTTTATTTTTAGTTTAGTTTTTGCTTTTTGTGTTTGAGAACCCCAGGGACTTCGGTATCTGTTGTTACCTCGGGATGGAGGACACTACCAAGAGGCGTCTGAGTCCTCCGATTGGTTTAGCAGGGCATCATACTTATTGGAGGAAAATATGGTGTCAGTTTTGTCAGTTTTGATGCTGGAAGTCCTGCTGTCAGACATCTCCTTGTAGTCCTCTTTTCTCTATCAGTCCCAGGGTTTGAGGAGGGGCATGCTAGCAGCACCTTGAGGTATGTCTTGTACTGGATTAGATCCATCATTCAGGGGTAGATCATCTCCATGGTCTATGATCATAGCCTCTGGTGGTTTTTCTATGGAGGTTCTGGGGAGGTGGCTGTGGGGGGATGGAACTGTCAATGGAGGTACCTCTGGTTGGAGATTGTCAGGGGTCGATGATCAAGGCTGAGTCTGGATGCTGTACTTAGTTTATTTTTTTGGGCTATAGTAATGTATATCTGTTCCCTCCCATCTGCATGTTCTGGCTGATTATGGGCAGCCAGATGCAGTTTTGGAATGTATGCACAGGCTTGCCATGTGAGGTTATACACTTGCATTTATTTGAAACACTCAGCCCTGTATGGCCTAATTCCCACAAACTGTACACTTCACCCTGTTTCAAGTACTACAAGGTACTCTACTGATCTGCATCTATAGCAGGCCTTCAGCTGACCAGGGTAGAATAACAATCCTCTGTCTCTACCTAAAAAAGGAATTAGGGAGGTGCATTTCTCCTGTGTTAGTAGATTTAAGACCATAACCCTCCAACCCCTGGTCCATATATTTTCAGAGTCTATTATTGCCGCAGGATCCCCAATACAGTGCAACATTGCTTAAGCCAATACACCAGATCACTCATGCTCATATCTTCTCTCCTAAACAACACTGTAATGTCTTGAGGGTAGGTTTGGTAAGAGGGACCACAATGAATGGTGTCCATATAGCAGTTTTCTTGAGGGTGTTATATTTAACCCAGAACCTTTCAAGACCATTCATAGACTTGAAGCTAATATCAAATGTTGCCTCTCCTGAGACATGAAGCAGTGAATAGATTTCGTTTGCGAAAAGTTTCATAGAGTCTTTTAGTAGTGTGGGCAACAAACACTCTGTCCAGTGGTCCTGCCAAGCCTCTATATAAGATAGGCACGCCATTATGCCTTTTGTAGGAAATATAGGAGTTTTAAAAGTGAAGCAAAAGGCCTTGTGTTGGTTTTGACCACGATGTTTACTGGAGCGTTACCCTGTGAGCAGGAGGGTCCAGATAGCTGGAAATCAGTAATATTGGTATTAGGATCTATTGTACTCGGTAAGGACTTAAGTGTGACTTATTAGAGATTCAGTACTGGATGTTGTGTGAGGCCTAATTCTTCAGGGACTTCCAGTTCATCATGCACTGTGTCACGTTTATTTACTGGTACAGTACCTGGGGATGTGAATACTTTTCTGTATTCTGAAACCTGCTGTTCTTGGCATTCAGATATGGGATGAACCTGCCTCCATTCTCCAGTTGAAGGCTGCTGCTCCCATTCTGTGGCCTTAAAAGCTCCCTTCACTGACCATTCTGTGGGAGTTCTTTGACATTCTATTAGAGAGTCGGTCGTCATAGGCGGGCCCTCGGGTCCATAATTGTATTCCAGACATTTAGCCTGACGGTAATTCAGTGACAGAATTACTGGTTGCTGGAACATTTTGGAAAACAGATTCTGCTGCTGGGTTGGCTGTCAGTGTTTCCGCAGCTTCAGCGGCCTCCACCCAGTGTCTTGGAAAATCCTTTGATGCACATACATCAGAGTTCATCAGTTGAGTCTTTCTGACAGGATCCGTCTGAGTGTCATGCTGTAGCTGCTGAATACATCTTGTTAAGTAATTTTTAATATAGAGATTTCCTTTCTTCCACATCAAGAATCTGTTGTAGTTTAGCAGTTTCAGTAGAAATGATTAGCAGGACCTCTGTACCTGTGGCATTGTCTGGCTCTTTCTCCATGGATTCTCCGTCAGTGGTTGATTCTGCCATCTCCATGGGTATAGCCAGTCCATAGTGCACCCCAGGTGAAGGTGTATCATTCCTTGCTGCCTCTTTTTCAGCATGTTCTTTTCATGAACAGTGGTCTCTACAGACACTGAGGCAGGGATGCCTGCTCCTACCTCCATGTCCTCAGAGCGTCTGTTCACACCAGAATCTTCTATCTTGGTAGTGTGCCAAGGTGACAGAGAGTCCCCCTGCAGGAAGAGTAGGGGATTTTTTATTTAGGAAAACACTACAAGAATATACATCCCAGCAACTGAAAAAAAACAAAGTATATTAACATTTCCAGTGCAGGAACAAAAATAGTAAAATAGATATACACCATAAAATACACACCATACATGTCACTAAACAAAAAAAAAAACAGCCCCAGAATAATTACAAAGAAAAACTGAATGAGTAGACAAATAACAGTGATAAATAATCCCAAGAATTGCTTCCCGCACTATGTATACAAGGGCGGGTGAGTTACACAATACAATACAGTGTCCACTTACCCATGAAAAGAATTATAGGAAGTACCTATTAAAACATTTTAAGTGTCATGCCTATTGGGATAGTAGACGGGGTAGGTTTAGGAAGACAGAAATGAACATTCCTCCCTCTTGTAATCCAACAGGCCCTTGTACTTATAGTGCTTTCATACTGAGAAATCAATTTTGTTCATATTCCAATGACTGTACTGCATATAATGGGGTTAGATCTTGCTGTTGAAATGATAATTTGCATCATGTTTGCCACAAAATAAACTTTATACATGTGAAAATTAAATGGAGTGTACCAGGGTCTATGTCTATAATCTGAAGCAAAAATCCTCCTACTAGTCCTCATAAGTGATATTGCCCCATTGTGGAGTACGCCACCTCTGTACTAGTAATGCCCAAAAGATTTAGCAAATGGACAGGTAATCAAAACGTTCCATGGTTTCAAGAACTTGGAGACATGTCATCCTAGGACACATCCTTTCTTCTAGATTTTTAAGCTTGGCATTCCCCTAACACTTAGTCTGCCATGACAACAAAGCCACAATATATCCCACATATGAGGAGTTCTTTTGTCTTGCAAAGTCTGAGTTACTGCTTGATATCTATCAGGAGAAATACCTTATACTCCGGTTGTATTTTAAAAGCATGGTTTTGTATGTTTAAATATATTTGCCATCTTGGAATGTGCAATACCTGAGAGGCAGGCATTGTCCATTTCTTGAGTTTAGTAACAAGCGGTTTAACATATCCAGGAGGGAACTGATGTCCTGTACTGTAAGCTGGAAGAGAGTCCATTTATTTAAGGGTCATGTTAACCAAGAGTGGCAAACAATGTCCACACCCAGGTGTAGGGACATCAGTAAAGGCTATATTGTGATACAGGAAGAGGCAATAAAAAAGGAGATCATGTTCTGCAACCCAAGCCCACCATCTTTAATGGGAGGTATAGAATATCCCTTTTAATAGGGTTCAGGCAAATGCCCCAAATAACCTGAAATACTAAACTAAGAAGGGCAGGTTTCAAAGCCTGTGGAATGGGATAAACAACACTTAAAAAGGTAAAAATGGGTAATAGAAAAGTTTTTACCAGCATTACCTTTTCTTTTTAGTTTGGTGCCAAAGTTTCCAAAAATAAATCTTTTGTTGTCCAATTCCTAATTTTTCTTCCCAGTTCAGGCAATTATTATCCCTTGGTCAAAATGGACTGCAAAATTTTTATGGGGTCAGTTGAGAATGGTATTCCATGAACCATCTCAATGTTTTGTACTATATCTGTCCAGGCAGTAGAATCCTCATAACATACCTTCTACTTTTCTGAAAATTAATAGAAGACCCTGCATGATAGAATAGCTGGTAATGCATCTTAAAGCATTGTGGCAATAGTCTGGATCAATATAAATAACATGCATCATCTGCATATGCTGCAAATTTTACTTCAACAGAAAGCTGCAAGGGGTTAACACCTCTTGTAGCTTTATCCTTTTGAGGGCTCTAAGCATGGGTCTATATAGAAGACATACAAAAGAGACTCATGGGGCATCCCTGCTTCACACCCTACAAACCAGAACATAGGACCAAGATGCCCATTGATTAAAGGCAGCACTGTAGATTTACCATAAATCAAGAAAAGCCAATCACAAAATTTTGCTGGAATCCCATATGCTGTCAACACCTGCTGCATGAAAAGATGGGAGACTTTATCAAATGCTTTTCCTGATCTAACGAAATAAGAAACCCGTTATGGCATCTTCCTTTCCTTGCTCAACTAATTTTCTAATTAACAAAAGGTTGTGATCTGTTGGCCTTTTAAAGAACAGGTTTGGGAACTGGAAATAAGATCAGAAGCTATCCAAGCAAGCCTGCTCACTAAAATCTTCATGGGAATTTTTAAATTGGTGTTGAGAAGGCATAGCAGTCTCCAATTATTGAGGTCCAGTCAAGAACCTTTGTTTTATAAACAAATATTTGGATGATTATGCCAAGATGGAAAGCCATTGTGTCATGCAATAAAATCTAGTTAAAGATTGTTTCTAAAATAACAATTAAGTCTGTCTGGAATTTCTTATAAAATTCAGAAGTAAGGCCATCTAGGCCAGAGGCTGTGTCATTTTCAATGTTTTGATAGCTGTAGCTATTTCCAATGAAGTGATTGGAGCTGTCATAGAATTTATCTTATCCCGAGGAAAGGGAGGTCGTGGAAAGAATGCAAAATAAATCTGTAGACTCCAAATCAGTGGGTGTGCCTCATACAAATTCCACAGGTGAGTATTAACTACATTAAGGAGTTCCCGGTGGTGCGGGGTCCCATCCCCACTAATCAGTTGCCCCATAGTTCTAGTTTCCACTCTATTTCTACAGCTTCAAAACCTCCCCAAGCACAGAGTTTCCTGGGTGCAGACACTGTGCTCCTATAAAGAAGACACCACTCTAGAGTATTGTAAAGATTCCATTTCATGTTTAATATTTGCACTCTGGTGTCTAAGTCCCTGTCTACCTTCATTTATATATGAGTAAAGCCTAGTTAGTTGTGCTCTGAGTGTCAAATATTTCTTGTACTGCTCAGTGTGTATGCCTGTGGCATTCATTAGAAAGACTTGCTTCAAGTCAGTTTTGTATCCACCCACCGCTGGTTTAAATCATCTACAAGACAGGAGACAGACATCCTAGCTTTTAAAACTTCTACTATCCATGAGGAAATGTCTGAAATGTCAAGGAGCTGGGAATTCAATTTCCAGTAACCTTTTCCTATAGGGATTTTATGATGCAGCCCTCCTCCCACTAAGACCATGGAGTGGTCTGAGGTTTCCATGGGATGGGTCCTAGCAGAATGGACCAAAATACCTGTGGAAGTAAAAATAAAATCAATTCTAGACTTCAGACTTCCTTTATAAAAGTATAACCACCAGTCAAATGTACGAGCCTATAAGAATCCTGCAGGCCTGCAGATTAAAGAATAATTTTAAGACAATTTGTGTCACAGTATTCCTTAGTGGTCTTAGCTCCCTATTAGCTTTGGATAGGACACAGTTAAAGTCTCCAGCCCAGAGAGTATGTCTAGAGGTGTGTAAGTACTGTTTTATTAAGTTATAGAGATCCACCCTGTCTTTCTGAGTTTGAGGAACATATATGTTCAGTGCTCTCAGGCTGCACCCTGAAAGGAAAATCAATTAGAAATGCTCTACCAGGTTTTATATCTAATATTCTAGTTACATGGAACTGGGTTCCATGGAACAGAATACCTAAACCATCACAGGTATCAGTGCCAAATGTAAAGTAAAGGGACCCCAACACCACAACTGTCTAGCAGTTTGTTCTAAAGAGACAGTGTTCAATCTAATATCTTGAAGAAAAATCAAGTCTAGGTTTAAGTCTTTTAGTAAAGAAAAAGTCACTAGTCTTTTCTGGGCATTTTTACACTGTTAGTATTAATGGTGGCTATAGAAAGAGTAAGCAGGGATGTATGTAATAGCCTTAGAAGTGATTTCCCTAATTCTAGCACTTCTACGAGACCCTGGGCCAAGAAGGGTCAAAGTAGGGACATGTCCATCATCCGAGTCTGAGAAACAGATATGTTGAGAAGAGAGGGTGGAAGAAGTCTCAGAATCACCGCCTTGATCTGAATTCTGAGTGTCTGTATGTAACACTGCAAATTTATTGTGCAAAGGAACTGGGGCTGTACTAGATTTTGCTACTTTAGACTTAGGATTAGAGCAGTAGAGCTCTCTTCTTGGAAACCACAACCAGAAGTGGGTAGAGGGCATAATGGGCAGACTGGATGGGCTTTGTGGTCCTTATCTGCCGTCATCTTCTATAATTTCTGCAGGTATGGGCTCCGCTGGGAGGTGGCAGTGCCCAATACAGCAGAAGAAATAACAGGAAGCACCATGACAGAAGATCCAGGTGAAACATGCTCAGCAATATCAGGTGCCACAGAGACATCAGGAAGGGGCCTCCTCAGGAGCAGTAAGGGCCTGTTCCTATTGTGCCCATAGGCTGTCTTCAGGGGCTCCTCAGAAGGGTCAGAAAGTCTCTGTACAGTAGTAGACAAAGAGGATTGTCTGTGGGCTGCAATGTCTTGTTTTTGGGCATTCAGTAAGATGGTATTCTGTTCAGGCTGATCAGTTCTATTGTGTGTGGCCCAGGGACAAGTTCTGTAGGAATGACCAGTTTTCTCACAAAGATTATATCACATATCATTCTCACAGTCTGCAGTTACATGACCATATTCCAGGCACAAACAACATTTGATCTTATCACAAGCAAGTCTTTGCTTGCCCTGCATAAAACAATGTCACGATCATGTCCTAGAAACAAGGACTAGGACAAGCTACTAGGCAAGTGTGCAGAACCCATGGAAGTCATTCGTAGTTTGACTTGAAGCTTCCACCCCAGTCTATAAATGTTCTGAATCAAATATTGGTATAGATGAGCCCAGCAGATCACAGCATTGTTAGAGCCAATGAGAGTTATGTCATGAATTGCTACACTTTATTTTGAAACATAATTGTCACAGTTTTAATGGCTGGTCTAGTGAGAGGTATAGCTCAAAATGGAAGCCACAATGCAGAGTATCGAAGTTTATCATATTTTGTCCAAAATCTGTCTAAACCTTGTGGAGATTAAAGCTAATGTCATAGAACTGGTCCCAGAAGCATGTATTAGTGCATATATTTCATTTGTAAAAAACACGGATTCTTTAATGAGTTTATGGCCACATACAGCCTATCAGGGGTTCATCCAAGCCTCCTATATATTGGAGCATGCTGCGTTCTATCTTGGGCGGAAGAGACTGGTGGGCAAAGCATCCCTCATGCGAAAGTCTGTCAAGCTGTGTGGGAGTCAGTCACTGCCTGTGCTGTAGTAGTGGGTACAGAGTGTCGATCCAGTCTACTGTATCTCCCAGGAAGAGCGCCTGTTACTAGGCCCCTCATCCCCAATATCTTGGTGAGCACCATCTGGTTCTGAACAGTGTTGGGGGTGCAAAGGTTCAGTAGTCTCATTCACAACATCATCAGCATGAAGGTCTAGGTCTGATTCAGTAGCAAAATGCACAATGTTCTTCTCTCCTGAAGGGAACCAGGAGTTGGACAGTCCATATGGAAAGTTGTATCATGGAGCCTGGCTTGTGTAGGAGAATCAGTGGCTCCTGGTATGGCACTGTGGTCAGGGTCAGGAGCTAGTGTCCTGAAGGTGTTTGTTTCTAGCCAGCATTGGCTAAAGAATTTTCAATTGACCAGGAGTTTTCTTTTCTTCAGAGCATCCTATAATTTAGTAGGGATTCCAGGTCTCCCTTTCAGAGACCTAAATTAAACATGACAACAGGCTGGGAGTATGGTAAGACAGGAGGTGCAATGTTAGAAGCAGGAGTACTCACAGTGATATTGGGCTCTTTTGAAGTAGGTAGGGTAGTAGAAGTTGAGCTCAGTGTAGCAATTCCATTGTCTCAGGAGAATTATCAACAGGATCACTAGGCAGCTGTGGAAGTACGAAGCAGAAAGGCCTTTGATGATACTGCATCACTCACGTGTGGTTCAATGACAGTGTCAGCGGCTTGTCAGCTCATTTGGAAAAGCTCTCAGTCCTGACACCATGCAAGGCTGCTGATTCAGTGTACAATCAGGACTTTCTTTCTCCAAAGAACTCTCAGGGTCCTGAGGTTCCCATGCCATCTCAACAAGCAAAAATAGTAAAAGTGGTTGTCTCCTCCATATTACTTCCTGTAGCCAGTCCTCTTCCAACCTACCATGCAAGATACTCTCAGGTACAGAACATTCAGGAACAGATACAGGCACCAAGCTGTTCAAATCAGGTATGGGCATAGTTGTGATCGCCATAGCTGGACCTGCAGGAAGGAGATCAGCTCTCCTGTACATATACAAGCAATCTTGAACTCTGCAACATGATGCTCAGAGTCTCCCCTACTAGCAGTGTGAGAATTTCTCCAGTGTTCTGGACAAATTTACCCACTAAAAATACCACTAATAGTTTAATCTGGTTCAATATCCTTTGGTATCCATCTGTATCCCTCCCTCGAGATGAGGCTGAAAATAGGCAGAATTGTCTAGTCCTCCTTTCGGTCAATAAAAAATAAATAATAATAATAAGTGATGTTAGCGACCCTGTATGGGAACCTGACAAAAGAAAGTTAAGGTGGCTGCAGAAAACTGTTTGTGAATCCAGCCTCCCAAAGCTCTTCTGTTGTAGCTGTGTCTGTGGATGACCCTGAAGTCATACTAATTGATTGTGATGTTCAGTCAAAGTTTGCATCACACCAGAAATCATACATCACACCCCCATTTCACCTCCCCAAAACTGTAGTCTCAATGCAGTAGCAGCAGTGACATGTGAAATGTAGGGCAGCCAAATCCCTAGTTTTGGATTTCTTCATACAAGATGAAAAGGATAAAACAGTGGCAATCTGCTAGCTTTGTCAAGTGCATGTGAGATGTGGGAAAAAGAGGTAGCCACCTTGGCACTGGGGCCAACATATTCATCATGGCTCTTTGGTGAGGTCATGAGAGGGCCTCTGATTTACATATTTTATCTGTAGTTTCATGCACTGCTGTGAGAGAACCATGTCTGAACTTTAAATGGAGATGGCGTGGGGAGAGATTCATCGTTTAAAATCATTTTATACTGATATTTTTAGTATTTATTTGTAATTGTATTTGCTTTGTAATCGTGTTGGAAAGTATTAGAGTGGTTGGGGGATTCATTTAATTTATTGTTATTAGCTTATTTTTCAGTTACTTAGTTTGTTTGATTACTTATTATGTGTTGGCGGGGTCTCTTCCCATCGACGCTACTCTCCTGTTGAGCTCTGTGGCCTCCATCCCTTTGATTGCCCTCATTTGCGGCTGAAGTTTATACTCAATGTTGTGCATTGGGATTGTTAGGAGAAGGTACAGAGGTGCGAGCCACGGATCTCTCAGGAGAGTGGATCCAAGCAACCAGATTGGAGTAGTGGGGACTAGGAGATGCCTTGGGGTGAAACGGATTCCCGATAGAGGTTTGCCCTGTCTGGTTCCCATACCCAAGGGCTCCACTATATGTGGGCGGATGACTCAGTCGACCTTTGAGTCTCATCCAACCTGGGTGGTGTTATGCAATGCCAGGTCTATTAAAAACAAGATGGCAGTGATGGCTGATCTTGTTGGATCATCAGACCTGGCTGCATCACTGAGACCTGGCTGGATGTAAATTCTGGCCCCATTTTGGAGTCAGCAATTCCGGCCGGGTTTTGGTGATACACCACCGAGGTTGGATTGTAGGGGCAGGGTGTAGCCATTAGTTTTAGATGGAATTGAGCTTTGTGGAGGTGCCAGTAGGGGAGACTCGGTCCTTTGAATGTATCGTGGGCGCAGGTGTGGGGTGCAGGATTCTTCTAGTCTACCGTCCACCCGGAGGTGAGAAGCAATTCCTGCAGGAAGTCTTGGACTTCATCATCGACATGGTGTTGGAGTCCCCAGATGGCTGGTGCCTGGGTCAATGATGAACTCCTGCAGTTTGGTCAAGACTTCCTCCAGTTGATGAATTCACTGGACTTCTCACAGGTGATTACCTTTGTGACCCAAAGGCACGGTCATTCCCTGGACCTAGTCTTCCTTCTGGATATGGAGACCTCTGATTTGGTGTTGGAGCCAGTCAGTTGGTTGGACCATCACACCATAAGGTTCAATTTCCAGGCACCCCCTCCCCGTGAGCAGGCCTACCCTATGAGAGCTCGTCCAGTACCTCCCTTAAGAGGTTTATTCCTCGATGGCCTACTGGTGGTGCTGGACCTATTGGGCTGCCAAGGAATAGCAGTGGCTCAGATACCTAAGTCTGGGGTTATAATGACTCTGTGACTGAGGCTCTGGATTGCCTTGCTCCTGTCGCATTGTCCCTCAACCAGCCCCTCGGTCCCCTTCATTTGATTGGACCTTGAGAGAGCTGAAGAAAGTGTGACAAAAGCTAGGAGCGTGGCTGGTGAAAATCAGACCTGAATGTCAACGGACTTAGATTGTTAGCCCATTATAAGGACTATCAATCAGCTAGCTCCCATAAGAAGGCAGAGTTCCTGTCCAGGAGATAGCTGTGGCACAAAAATCGACTGGCTCAGCTGTTTCGCACTGTAGACAAACTGTGCAATCCAGTCAGTCTGCAGTCTCGGAGAGCATTGTTGCAAGGGAAGTGCAATGAATTTTCGCTTTTTTGCTGATAAGGTTGCCGACATCAGGTCTGAGATTCACAGGGACGCCCTAATGGGGCAGACGGTGATCGGTGTGAGGTGGCAGCCCTCAGTCTTCCTCACCTGACTTTGGCTGGCCGGGCGATCGGGATGTTGTGAAGATTATCCAGTCTGCAGCCAACCTGCTGTAGTTTTGACCCGCCCAACGTGCCTCCTTGTGGGGTGTGTTGAGACCATCAGCCCAGTCCTTGCTGAGATAGTCTGGTATTCGTTAGAATCTGAGGTGTTCCTAGACACTCTGAAGGAGGCAGTAGTGGTATCCCTTCTTAAGAAACCATCTCTCGACCAGACTGTCTTGCTAACTTCAGACCCATCTCTAACCTTCCCTTTGTGGGTGCGGTTATTGAGAAGGTGGTTGCTGCAGCTGGAGGATCATTTGACCATCCACAGCATCACAATCCTCTCCAGTCTGTTTTTGGAAATGGCTTAGTACTGAGGCGGCACTTGTTTGGGTTCTCAATCGTCTTCTAATAGCAAGAGATCAGAGGAGCCGTTCCATCTTGGTTCTTCTTGATCTCTCAGCGGCTTTTGACACTGTGGACCATGGGGTGTTGGTCAGGTGCCTGCGGTCAATCTGTGGACTGTCTGGTACAGTCCTCAGATGGTTTCATTCCTTCCTCACTGGCAGGTTTCAGAGGTTGTCTCTGGGGTTTACTCCTCTGACAAGGTCTCCCTGCCATGTGGGGTTCCACAGGCTCTGTACTGTCCTCTATGTTGTTCACAGTGTATATGCTGCCATTGGGAGACATTGTAGGGTAGTATGGGCTGAGTTTTCACTGTTATGCCGATGATACTCAGCTCTACCTGTCCTTTGTGCCCAATCAAGGGGAGCTGTCTTGAGTTTTAATGACTGCCTTTCTGAGATTGAGGATTGGATGAGTGCCAGCTGGCTGATGTTGAATCCAGATAAGACTGAGATTTTGGTGGTGGACCCAGGACATCATGTAGAGGGGCCGTCGGAGGGCGATCCTCGGTCTTTGGCTTGGTGGTCACCAGCTGATGACCTCTGAATGGGTGCGGATCTGGGTGTGATTCTTGATGAAGGATTGATGCTTAAACATCAGGTGTCATCCATTGTCAAGACTGCCTTTTACCATCTAGGAATGTAGCCTGGATCAAGCACCTAGTTCCATGACGACCTACCAGTTTTGGTTCATGCCTTTGTAACCTCTCGCCTTGATAACTGTAACACCCTGTACCTAGGGCTACCAGGGGTTGATATCCACCACTTGCAGCTGGTGCAGAATGCTGCAGCCAGGCTGTTGACTGGGCTACCTCATAGCTGTCATGTCAAGCCTGTGCTGCGTGATCTGCACTAGCTGCCTATTCAGTGGTGGATCACCTTCAAGGTCGGTTTACTGACCTATAAGGCCCTACACAGACAGGGACCGAGTTACCTGTAAGATCTTCTTCATCCCTATTGCCCTCCCGGCTGTTTCACTCCACCGGCGAGGGATTGCTAAAGATTCCCAGAGTTCGTTTAAAGTCATCTGGGCCCGTGCATTTGAATTCATGGCCCCATCCCTGTGGAATTCTCTACCTCATCAGATTCAACAGTGCCTGATGGTGGAGAGCTTTAAGTCTGCATTGAAAACTTATTTATTTACTTTGACGTTTTCTGATTAAATTACTTGATCTACTGCAGGTGTTCTTATATGTTTTGATATGTGTAGTTGTTTTTATGTATTTTATGGATATGTACTAGTGCTATGGTTTTGGAATAGTGCTATTTTATAAATAAAAAATATTGATTGATTGATTGATCTCAAGAGCAGGCACATGGCACTGTGACTCGGCACCAGAGGGGAGCTGATGGCATAGTGGGGCATTTACCCTCATAAACCTTAGTGAGCAAGGTATCCTCCTTCCCAAGTCAGTGTGAGTAGCCATGTAGGTAAAAGTTGTGAATTAACACCAGAGGATTACTACAGGCATGAGAAGGAGGATGACTCTGAATGTTCCAGTAGCAGTCAGAATAGCAGTGGTGGTTCATGTAGTCATTCTACTATATCAACCCTTGTGCTTAAAACATGTAAAATGACATCATTTATTGAATTGTCACCTGTGCACCCACCTCACTCAAAGCCACCTCACTGATGGCAGTTCACAGAGCAGAGACGTTTGACATGCCCTGGGCAAAACAGCGAACAATGCAACCCACGTTGCAGAGCCTTTTGAGTGGTACAGTAAATACCAGCCAAATCATGCAATTGCATGCGAACTCAATGCTGCCATAGTGGAAATAGCTTGCAACTGACCTGTTCCCATTCTCCTTTGTGGAGAATGCAGGATTCTGACACTTTGTGGCATGCACAAGTCCCAAATGGAAGATCCCGGCCAGGACATATTTTGCCACCCGCAAAGTCCCTGAGTTAAATCAGACTGTGACAGAGTCTGTAAGACATGCCCTTCAGCATTCTGCATTACCTTACATTACTTAAGTATGGATACGTGGATATGTGGCAAAGCGGTGGGTAGCTCTCATCTGTGTATTACTGCACACTGGGCACAGCTACCTGGGGTTGTCTGTGATGGTGGGGTGGGAAAACACTGCAATAAGTCAGACTATGGTGGTAGCAACATTCATGGTATTAGCATGCTACACTTGCAATGCAGCGTGTAGCAGAGTTGCATCTGAGCAAAAACTTGCTAGACTTGCTCCCAGACTTGCTACTGACAGAAATCGATGAGTGGCTGCATCCCTGTCCCTAAAAGCTGGCTTCATAGCAAGCAATAATGGATCAAATGTTAAATGTATCAGCAGTGGTGGGTTTGTGAGGGTTCCTGCATGTTCCACTGTCTAAATCTTGTAGTACAGGAGTTTCTCAGTACCCTGAAATCAAGCAAATGCCGACTGTTGCATGCTGCATCTGTGCCCACTTTGCACATTCTGGAGAGGCCTCGACCAACTTAGACAGCTGCACATCCAAACAGCCTCCTCAGCACTGCCACAAGCTTGACGCTGTCAAGAGATGGAACTCCACACTTTACATGGCAGAACGCTTGTACAAACAGTACCAAGCAATCTTAAAGTGCCTTGTGACGTATACTAACCATGACAGTTCCTGGGCATCAATGTCTCTGACAACTGAGCAGTGGCAACTCATGGATTGAGTAATACTAATTTTGAGACCATCTGAACATGTCACATAGGCAGTGAGTAGTAACACTGCATCCATTAGCCAAGTCATCCCACTGCTATAGGTGCTGAGGCAGACATTTTTGAATCTACAGCTAGCCTTTATGTGGCTAGAGATAGGTCAAGCTGTGCATTACTCAAACACATGATTACAATCTTATACCACAATAGACACATAGCCACCATTCAGCAATCTCCAGAATTTGGAATAGCCACAATGCTGGGCATACGCTACAAATGAGACATTGCATCCATACTGGAGGGTGAGCATGATCAGGTTCAAAATCTCACTGGACAGCTGGTCAGATTGGTTCATGAGGCAGAGATGTCACGTGCAAAGTTCTTCAACCCATAGTATAACCAGACTGAAGGTTATTGTAACCACAGTACTTCTAGTAAGGTGGCTGAACAACAAGGACTGGTGTCAGCTGCACAGTTGCCCATTAATCCACTTTGGGGTGCCTTATCCCAAGTTGGAATTTGTGACCTAGAGAAAGGGGTGAACAGGTGGATGACTTATCAGGACTGTGGGCAGCACAAAGCATGGTTGAGGCCTATTTGGCAGAAAACAGGCATCTGACAATATTGGACAATCCTCTGGTGTACTGGGTGGTAAGATGAATGAATGGCCAGCACTGGCATCAGTAGCACTGAAGAACCTGACTTGCCCACCCTCTACTGTAAGTGTGAAGAGGGTATTTAGTTCTGCTGGAGCCATTGTGCATGACCGTCATACTAACCTATCACCTACAAATGTTGGTATGCTGACATTTATCAAAATGAATGAAGATCGTATTCCAAGTAGGACAAGCACATCTATGTTTGTACTCGGTCACAATGATGATGGTGGTGCTGATGAGGGTTAAGCAGACCATCCTGGTGGCAGCGTCAAATGGTATTCACTGAGGTTCATAATACACTCATGGAAAAATAATTTCCAAGTGGCGACAACTCTAACACTGAGGACTGTGAGGGCTGATTCCTCATTGATGAAGATGAGGACATTGGTGGAAGTGCATAAAGAAAAATTGGCATTAAAGAACTTCTGGTTCTACATTTCACAATGACATGTCATTAGAGTTTGCCTTCACCTTCCTTGCTTTTTGCCATTACAGTTCCCAGAACGTGTGCAGTCATTATTACCTGCAGTCATCTAAATACACATCACCTTGTAGCCACTGACATCATGCTGATTGAATGAGATATCCTGCCACTGAAATGTATAAGACACCCCAGTCAGCTGCCATGCTTCTTGAGAGAGACAGATAGACCTTGTGCCTTTGCCCAATGTAAGAACCCACAGCCAGCTACAGCCACCCTGCTTCTTGAGGGAGAAAGAGAGAGAGAGAGAGAGAGAGAGAACCTTGTCCCTTTGCCCAGTATAAGAACCCATAGCCAGCCACAGCCACCCTGATTCTTGAGTGAGAGAGAGAGACAGACAGACCTTGTGCATTTGCCCAATATAAGAGCCCACAGCCAGCCAGCATGATTGGACATCAACTGTGCATGCAACAAGCAATGTCCATCAGGAAGGTACCATCTGGCTTGTCCGGCCGTGCCACATATAGTACTGGCTGCCAAAAGAACACTTGTTTTCTGATGCCATAGTGAGTTCATGTCCTATGAATATGCATTCATTTATTTCTTATTGTCCCACTTCAGTGCTGTAGTCAATTTTTCAGAAATTTGGTTTACATTGTCATAATCATTATTAGGAATAGCCATGTTCCTAAAATAAAGTCTTGAAATGTAGCACCGTTGTTTTATATTTGATATTGAAAAATAATACATTCTAAATTAATAGTGATCCCAGCATTTAGTAATGATGTACTATTCTTTTAAAAAGATACTTTGTTGTGTTAGATATTTTTTTTCAAATATATCTGCATGATAAGTACAAGATGATATGAGGACAAGTAACATCAAAATACTTGTGCCACAGTGAGCAATAATTTCTAATGTTGGTTGTTATCTCGGTTATTTCCCTGAAGGTGTTGCACTGCAAGCCTGGCTGCTACCAGCAATGCACCATCACACAGTTAACATTACATTCATCAAGAACATCAGTAATTTACAGTAAGTATGAATCTCATTTACTGTGTTTTTGACTTGAATTGTGTTGTTAATCCTTTTTCCTTTTATACAGGTACACACTATGCCACTATGGCCAAATACAGGCAAGTGATTTTCTATTTTTCTTCACAGGTGATTGTTTTAACTTGCAATCGGACATGTCCTAGCACCTAAATGATACAAAGTACTGTCATTTCAAACATGAGCGCCATTGCAGTCTTGGTAGCGTACATTGTTTTATGTACAGGCAGAAATGTCGGTCTGATTTTCTCTTTATTTTTCTCTTCTTTCTTTTCCTTGTTTTTGCAGGGGTGAAGTATTCAATGGTGGTCAAATACAGGCCAGATAATATCTATTTTCTACACAGATGAGACAGGCATACTTCAGTACACAAGGAGTGTACAACATGTATTCCTGGTCGGGACTGTAAGACATTGGTCCAGTGCGTGTCAGTAAACTCGATTATTTTATTCACAGGCATTTAGTAATAGCTGTGTATTTGAAGCTGGATATAACAAAGGGCAAGAAGAGCACCACTGGGTACTGAATGTGGTACTGGAATGAACTCTGATTAATTTCTGCTTCATCTGTTTGCAGGTAACATCGAGGTGCTGGGGAGCTGCGTTATGTTCCAATCTCAAGATGGACAACATTTCAGATAAAGTTAAGATCTGGAAAGAAGAAAAAAATATATGGAAAATTTTTTTCAATGAGCGCCCCAAAAAATCTTACCTTTCATGGCTTGCAATTGTACTACTGCTGAAATCAACAGTCAGACACATGTAGAACCCATCAGCAGCAGCATGGTTTCATCAATACGGTTGTGAACATGGGTGATACGACCTGGAAATTCAAAGGAAAGAACAGTAATGAGAAATGGTTGTAACTTGCCCACAACAGTAACCCCCCACCCAAAAAATTCATTTTACAGTACCACACTGAGGCGGCACATATATATGTCATGTGAACATGATTATGGCCTTCACACCGTGAAGAAACATTCAATATGTATGATGATAATTCCTGCAAAGGAACAACAAGATGGACTGCTTACAATAAACAAGATTCACTACAAATTAAATGACAGTGTCTCAAACATGACATTGACACGTACAATAACTACCATTGGTAGTGAATACACACACATCAGGCAGCGTGTTTCAGTCAACACAGCAGAAGATGTTTCAAGAACATCAAATTATACTTAAACCTGTGGTCATCTGTAGCTATCATTATTCACCAACACACTGTACATCAGCAGCAGCAGCAGTCACACAAATACCACTGATTGTGGCCAGCACATCTTGAAGGTCTCACTGGAAATGTTCACTATGTATATCAAGTTTTTCTGTTATCATATGACCACAAGATGTTTCTATTTCATTCGTAAGGTCTGCCATGTGTTTCAGGACATCTCATGAAATTAAAACAGCAAGACAACAGCAGCAGCAGGTGTCAGCAAGCAATTTTCTCACTTGGGGGCAGTGATACACAGTCCTGGCCCTCTCTCTGTAAATTTTAGGCGATCCAGCAAGAAATACTTGTGACTTTTCTGAACAGTTTTCATATGCTTATTCTTAATCAGGACTTCTCATGAAAATAAAACAGCAAGACAATAACAGCAACAGGCGTCAGCAAGCAAGATTCTCACTCGGGACACTGATACACAGTTCTGGCTTTCTTTGTAAATTTTAAGTAAGGAATAGTTGTGACTTTTCTGAACACTTTTCATGTGCTTATTCTTAATCGGAACACAAATACCACATACTGACTGATGTAACAAGAAAGCAGTATAAGTCGACTAAATTGACATAAGGTAGGGAATTTTTCTGTGGTTTTGATTGTCATTGTAGGTGATTTTATGATATTTTGATTTTAGTTGTGGGTGAACTATGAAACTCTGACACAGTCAACAGTAACAAAAAAATTATATAGCATGACAATTAAAGCAGCAGTGCAAGAATACAGTGACAGTTTTGACCAATACCTTTTTATTCTATCTTAGATTGTCTCTTATCTAATGACTTGTGTATATAATACCCTTTTTCCACAATTTAAGTCTGCTTTAGTACTTTTTCACACCTGAAATAATAACAGGAGCTCCTTTTAATCTGGTTTGCAACAGGATTTCATCAGTATTCTCAGATGTTTTTGTATATCAATTATTTAAAATCATTTCTGTTGTGACTAAAACGAACTAGCAGGCAGCAGGCAGTGCTCCCTCACCTTCTGGAACAGTAGGTGTCCAAAAGCAGCTGGGAATAGTGATGAAAACCAGGTCTGAGCAATATTAAAGAGTGCTACTTTCATTATTTCAAGTAAAAACAAGCATGTGTCAATGCCAAATGTTTCCTTGCATGGTGTATATGGCAGGGGTGTATTGTGTTAGTTGAATCTCAAGTTAAGGTTACCAAAAGTTTAGCACTTAACTGCATGTTGTACAAGCAGTAGTGTACTACTGTAAGTTGTCTACATCAATGCTGAGATAGTATGGCCTAGTGGTAAAGTATCATCTTGGTAACTGGGTTATCACAGGTTCAAACCCCTCTGGAGACAAATAGTCAGTGTGTGACCTTGGGCAATTCATTAACCTTTCTGTGCACAGTCCACTAAGCTGCAAAAATAAGTAGAAGTGGAACCAACATGGAAATGTGCTGTTGCATCTCAAGTAGAAAATGCTGGGTAGTGAATTGTTATAAAAATAAAATAAAAAATGCCCTCCTGAAAATATATAATGGCAATAGTATTTTTCTAAAGTGTTCTTTTAGTTTTCCAAATCAAATCACTCATGTAAACTGCAAGCAGTGTATCCTAGGGTAATGCACAGAAGTCAGCCACTCCCTTGCCTGACCTTGAGCAAGTTACCTGATCTCACTGGTATGCCACCTCCCCAGCTGTAAAACTGGGTACAAGCAATACCTCCTTGTGAACAAGATGCTGCATCCCAGATGAGCTATGTAAGCAATAATATACGATGGGGTGTGGTTTATCCAGAATAAACCACACCCCAGAGTATGTTACTATGCTTCTAAAATGGGTATCTGTTGAAAAATGAAGACACAGGACAAATATAATTAATTTTGAATGAAAAAGAGAATTAATTGGAGATATCCCTACACAAGAAAAATAGTTCCTGACTTGGATTACTTTTGGGTTGGGAAAAATAAAAAAATGCATTTAAATAGAGCATTGCACTGTGTTTTACAGATTTACATCTGACTGGTTTACTTCTTTTTGGTTTTGGAGGTCTGAAGTTGATGAAGCCAAGTGGTGGAACCCAATATTGTGTTTCCATGTGTTTTCTCAGTCTGAGGTAAACAGCAGTTATGTTGCTATCATCATGCCAGGGTGAAACACACTCAACTGTCTCATCTCGTGCTGTACAGTACCAGATTTGCATGACATTTCTTTGCGGATGCACTTCTTGTTTTGTGAGTTTTATGTTGTAAGACTGATTTTTTTTACTATTTATGTTCTGGGTGTATTGTGTAACACTGAGAAGTACTGTGGCTTTTGTAACTAGCACAAAACTTCAAATGTGCTGACAGTTGTTTTGGAGCATACCTTGGGAACCTGGGATTACCCTGAGGATGATGCTGTGGGTAGATACTCTTTTTATTTTTGGTAAGCAATAAACTAAATGAAATCATGAAGTATGGGTATCTTTTTCTGCAACAGGACTTATGGAGATTTAATGGGAAGTAGAAGTGCATTTTAGAAGTTTTACTGTATCCGGTGAATACAGAGCTGTTTAGGGGCCGTGAGGTTTTACTGTGAAGGTTGGCACTGAAAATGTTAATTTTTTAAGAATGGGAGATGAAAACAAAAACAGAACAAAGAAATCATGCTTTCAATAGGAGTGCCATGGGGTTTCAGAGCTACACAACCTTATCTGTTACTGCAGTATTTTTCCTTTGCTCTGGTCAAGGATGTGTTGCAATCCAACCAGCAAATTTGGAACTGGGTGGTATGTGGCACAAGGATATGTATGCACTAGCAGTCACTCACACTGGGTCTTTTCATTTGCCATAGTATATCTTAAATAAAAGACATACCTGGCAAAGCCTCTTAGCCAATCACACTTCTCCATTTTACTAGCCATCTTATAAAATATAAATAAATTGTATACACAAAGGGCCAGATATTCAAACTGCGCTATTTTGTGGAGCAAGCCCTTGCACTGCACAAAATAGTTGCGCCAGAGGTGTGTAGTGATATTCAAAGGAGTTGCACCCTTGAGCAACTCTTTGAATATGACCCCGACCACAGCCACTGTGCATGGTGCAGTGGAACTGCGCCACCACAAGTGGACAGAGTGGAGCATTCAACTTAGGTGAAGCATGAAGTACCAATAATATGTGCAAAAATCAATATTCAAAGGTGACATGCAAATGGGGCCATAATTCATGCAAGGTGCAGGGGGCCATTTGCATCTGATTATAGCTCATTTGCATGCCATTAGCATGCAGGTGCGCTGATCCCGAGGACTTGGCGCCTGGTGCCCTGCCAGGCAGCAGCCATCAGGGACCAGCACCCCTGCAGCCTGATCATGGGCAGAAGACTGTAAAATCCCACCACCACCCCCACCAGCCCAATCACGGGCAGAAGACTGTAAAATCCCCACCCCCACCAGCCCGATCATGGGCATAGCTTAAATCCCCACCAGCCCAATTGCGGGCAGCAATGTGTCTCCCCTAAACATAGCCCTGGTGGTCAGTGGACTGATAATCCCGATCACGGGATGTAATACTGAAACACCCCGACACAGCCCTGGTGCCTGGTGTCCCCACCCACCCACCACAGCTCACCACCCGCTCCCCGGCGGCGGCGGCGGCAGCATATCCACCACCTGCCGCCCTGCCACCCGCCCGACTGACTCGCGCTGGGCTACAGATTGTTGCAGAGCAAGAGCCAATGGGCGGCAGCCCTATTACCCATAAGACAGTCAGATTTGTGAATGAATACATTCATTCACAAAACTGAACTGTCTTATGCACGGTATGGGCTGCACACCCACTGGCTCTTGCTCTGCACCACGGGCATGCAGCCCTACTAGGCAGTCAGTCGGCGGGCTGTGGGCAGCAGGTGGTGGATGCTGCCGACCACTGCTGCCGGGGAGCGGTGGTGGAGCTGTGGGTGGGTGGGTGTGGGACACTAGGCACCAGGGATGTGTTCTGGGGTGTTCTAGTATTACATCCCTAATCGGGATTATCGGTCCACTGGACCACCACGCTATGTTCGGGAGGTTTCGGTATTACATCCCGCGATCGGGATTATCAGTCCACTGGACCACCAGGGCTATGTTCGGGGTGGTGTTTCAGTATTACATCTCGCGATTGGGATTATAGGTCCACTGGACCACCAGGGTTATGTCTGGGAGATACATTGCTGCCTGTGATCAGGCTGGTGGGGGTGGTGGGGATTTTACACTCTTGCCCGTGATTGGGCTGCAGGGGAGCACAGGGGAGTGGGTTGGGGGCCAGCCACAGGTGGCAGATGCTGTGTTGCACCCTGCAATGCAGCAGCTCACCTGTGGGTGGCCCTCGACTTGAGCCTTTTTTGGCTCAAAGTTGTGCAGAAGGCAGGTTGGGGTTGCGCCTGCATAACTCTGCACAGCCCGCTGGAATATCGGCTGTGCAGTTTATGCATGGCTCCCTCCCTCCAGTTCAGCATGCATTCATTTGCATTGCGCTGTTGCTCGGCATGTTTTCTGTGGCGCAACTGCTCCTGCTGAATATCCAGAATGGAGCAAGTTCGGACTTGCGATCGTGCAACCCTTTTGAATATCTGGCCCAAAGTGTAAATATTAGAATTTCTGACTTGCTAGTTGCATATCTGTACACTCATATTGCATTATCAATATGTGTGTTTTCAAAGGATTGCCACAGACCTGTTTACAGTTTGCTTCTTCAAGTCTATTCCTTTTTCTTTTTTCTTTTACTTTTTGATCAGCAAGGGTATACCATCATCCACTCCAAATAGAAATGTGCTTTTCCATTTGATTAATTGTCAGGTATATAGTGCCCTTCATCATTTCAAAACTGTACTAATTTAGTTTTACATAGACTCTAAAACTGTTACAGCTGCAATGTGCTCCTTGCTGTTCTTGATTACACAGCAGTTAATTTTAAAAGGGAGCAATATTTGCTCAAATTTGTCATCCGTGTATTTTATTTTATAGTATATCCTCCCAAGTTTTGCAGTGTCAATCATTACTGTTTTCCATTCTTTAAATAAAGGAGGTTTTCATCCTTCCATTTTGTAGGATTAGTTTCTTTTCTACCCTAATGGCAACCTGTATGAAAATAATTTGACTGATGTCCAATTCCTGATTACTAGTTTGCATATACCCCAAGAGAAATCCACCTGGGTCAAACGGAAAGTTCATTCCCAGTGTAAGTTCAACAAGATTCGTAATTTTAACCCAAAATGATTTTAATATTGGACATAGCATAAACATATGCATATTCCTACTTTGTCCCTTTGACATCTGGGACAGAGATCTTAAATTGAGGGACTAAAATTGTTGAGTTTGGCAGGAAGTACTGTAATCTATGCAAGATGTAGAACTGTATTTGCTGAAATCTTATTGATCTAGAGACAGTGGTGGGGTTATTCAGTATTTCTAGTCATTCTTCCAGCATTATTCCAGAGCTTAATTTTTTTCTAAAGCTGTTTTTAATTTTAGCATGTCTAATTGTAAAGCTTAATTCAACAACAAATAGGTTTTACCTATTGTTTTTGTAAATGTTCCTGTTTCTAAAAAATCTTCAAGGGGAGTCTTAGGAATTTCCAGTTCAGAATTCCAGGTTTTTGGATATAACGTCTTAACTGTAGGTAGGGCATGTCGTTATTTTTACTAATATTAAAAATGTTTATCAGACGATTACAACTGGCTAGTTTACCAGTTATATATAAATCCTATTGTATGTATTCTCTCTCAGCCCATTCTTTCCAGACCTTATTTAATTGAAATTGTTTTAATAATGAGTTATTTTGAAGAGGCATTGATCTTGTAATTTTAATCTAATAACCCAATTTTTATTGAGTACTGCCAAATTGAAATAGTGTTCAACAAAAATCTAGAGATTTGATTTCTGGCAGGCACATTTTTAGTGGAAGTTCCATTATTTCTTTTAGGGATTGATATGCTGTATTTAGTTTGAGTTGTTGCCAATGGGTAAGGTAATTTTGTTGGTGATGAATATCACATAATACTTCTATTTGTGCTGCCCAATAATACCACTTGAAATTTGGAAGATCGAGACCTCCCTTTTCTTTTGAAACATACATTTTACCAATTTTAATCTAGCCTTATCTTACTATAGAAAGTTTTTAATCTTTTTTCCATTGTTGAAAGAATGCTTTTGGGAGGGCAATGTTTGAAAAGAAACAAGATTCTTGGTAAGATAATCATTTTTACAATATTTACTTGTCCCATTAAAGTTAGGTGTAGGTGAATCCATCTATTTATATCATTAGAGATTTCCATTGTTAGTGGGGTATAATTTGTCTTGTATAATTCATTTAAATTTTTAGAAGAATTATACCTAAATATCAAAAAGAATCCTACGTTAAAAATTATTTCTTGATTTGTTAAACTAGTCTCCAAGTAGCATCATTTCTGTTTTTTGGATGTTAAGTTTATAACCAGAGACGATTGTAAACTTTCTAATTGAGTCAAGTAGTTTCCTTATTGATTCCTTGATATTTGAAAAATATACTAAAATATCATCTGCATAAAGTGAGATGGAATAGGTTTTACCCCTATTTCTATTCCCAGAATGTTTTCTTTTATATACTGACCTAAAGGCTCTATGTATAAGGCAAACAAATTGGGGACAGGAGGCAACCCTGTCAAGTTTCCTGTGTAAATTGAATGTAGCAGAGAGCTTTGCATTGGAATAAATCTTAATATTAGGATTAGAATATATTGCGCCAATCCAATTGAGCATTTTTTCTCCAATAGCTGTCTCGACAGGGTGGACTTCAAAGAGATCAGTCCACCCTGTCGAAGGCCTTTCTGCATTCAATGCAATCATAGCAGTGTCTTTTTGTTTAGGCAATTCCATAATATGTAAAGTTTTCCTTACTGCCTCATGACAATTTCCTTCCCTGTATAAAATCTACTTGATCTGGGGCTATCAGGATATTCATTATTTTGTGTAATCTGTTTGCCAACACTCTTGTAAAGATTTTATAATCACTATTTAATCATGAACTAGGTCTATATGATGATGGCATTTCTGGGTCTTTATTTGGTTTCAGAATCAAAATTATATGTGCCTCATTGAATGATTTGGGAAGTTTTTTTGTTGCTATTGAATTTAAAATTATATTAAGTTTTGGAATTAGAATATCTTGACATTTTTGTAAAAATTTATTGTGAAGCCATCTGGGTCCAATGAGGAATTTACTGGCAGACTTTTAATGGCATCATATATTTCCTGATCCGTAATTTTTGCTCCAATTCAGATATTTAGGGCCTGATTCTAGAATAGTTATGCCTGGCATAACTGCACTTACACCAAAAAGAATGGTGCAACAGCAAATTATGCCAGCAGTTGCGACATGCAGTATTCTACAAAGTGGCCTGTGACATGCTGCAGGCCACTTGCTCTAAAGTGTAGTTACACTTGCAGTTATGCCCTAAATCCCCTGCGACATGGCATTAGGGGTTTATGGCAGCAGGTGCCCCTATTCCAGTAGGGCAATAACAAAGTCCCCAATGTCGGAGTTCTACAAGAACCCCAGAGGAGAACTTCCATTGTTACACTAGCATTTAGCTGGTGTAACTGTACGACACCCTCTGGGGGTTCTGTAGACCCACTAGCAGCCCAGCAGCAATCCATGTGCCCTCCCCCATGCCCAGAATACCCCTGAAGGTGCCCCCACAGGGCATCTCTCATCATGGCCCCACAATCCCCAGTACAGGTCATGCCTCACAGGGCAGCACACAACCCTGCCCCTTAACCCTGAACAGTAGAAGCTCCACAGGGCTGCCCACACACCCTGTGCCCCTAAACCCCCACTGCTAACAGCCCCACAGGGCAGTGCTGTTAACCCCACCCATGCCCAGACCCCAAAACACTACTGTGATCGATAATACCACACAACCCTGGTAGTCTAGTGGCCCCCACCCAGCTGTGCCATTCCACCCAGCACCTCCCACCCATCCCCACCTGGTGACTTTTTATGGTTGGAGCTTCTGCCATATGTATTGTTCTGTGTGTCTGTGAAATATGCTATCTCACTGCCAGGTGGATTTTCTGGTGTCTCCAAAAGCAGAAGAATGGCAGCTGCAGCTGGATAACATACAGCAAGGGTCCATCTGCCAGTGCCACATAAAAGTTGATCAGCTACGGTAGATTTAAACACACATACAAAAAGTTGAAAGTCTGTGTGCTTCTGCTCCAAGTGTAGTTTTGATCTCCTAGTTTTTGTTTCATACCTTGCCATTCATGTAACCTGAATCCTGTATAAGAGCATGGACTGAATATTTATTTAGTATTTCAAAACTCACATCATGAAATAAAGTACTGTATACTGGTAAGCCAGTGGTGAAGTTGTGCCTTTTTCATAACTGACTCATTCATATTGCTAAAGAGGAAAATATCTCATTCTTATAGTTGTTATACAGGGCTTCTACATCAATAAGGGTGTCTGTATTTTGCAACAAAATTTTGCAATATGATAGAAAATGTTGCACAGGCTTCCAGTTTTTAACAGGGCATAAAAATGTACTTGATATAAAATACAGTTGGCAAGAAAATATGTGGAAAACTATGAATTTTAAGACTAAGATGTGAAATCAGCCTCAGAAATTTATGGCGTGACATGGTCCTAAAATGTGCAACATTAAAGTTCCAGCTAACAGATATCTTTTGTTTACATTTTCAGATAGGAAAACATTTGGAAGCAAATATATATATATATATATATATATTTTTTTTCACATTCTGTAAATACAGGCCTTACAAGACTGAAATTACAAAAACAATAAATTCTGCAGATCCTCATTACAGACAGCAGCTCCATGTCTCCGTGAATGAAACAGACAATTTTCAGCACTGCAGCATTATACTGTCATCTGTCCTCCTATAAATGTCCCATAATAATAATAATAAAAAACTACATTCTATTTGCAAGAATCTGCTTTTGTGATGGACAAATCAAGTAAGGTTTACACAGTGTAGTCTATGGACTTGTGTTGTATGGTAGTACTATACAGTGTTAACTTTCAATTAGAGAAGTTCTTGTAATACTGTCACTCTTTCCTTTAGAATACCGGAATTGTCTGCTTACAGTATGTCCTCCAGAAGTATTTAATAAGAAAAATAAATGTTTTGAGATATAAGAATAATGGATTTGATGGAGATGGAATTTTTTGTTTACAGCAGCACACTTTTAGTGGATATTTTTTAATTACTTTATATGCCATTACTACTAGCCTGCAGTCCACTATGCAGCCTGTTCATTTTATCCTTTGATGTGTAGCAAGACTATCTGGCAGTTTGTGGCAGTACTTAACAGTGGTATTTTATTTATTTAATTATTTTGGCAGTGGCACCATGGTCATGTAAATGATGATATTTAAAAGCAGGTAGTGATCTTGCTGTGGATTTCAAGATTGCTGGTTTGAGTAAATGTTTATGGGTGTTTCATTACACATCATGCTGTTCATATACTTTTTTATCTAACCCAGCCCATGTGTTCTTTAATTGCTACTGAGACTATGACATTTATATAGTAACAATGTCTGTGGGTGGGGAGGAGGGGGGAAAAACACACAATGAGCAGTATAGTGATTTGCTCTGTTTTCAGGCTGTGGTGGAAACTGAACATTCATCTTTCATGCCCGTGCGTTCAGCAGCTACCAAATGTGTCTTCAGGTTAGAAAATACTGCAGATAGGTGTGTATGCCAAAATCTCCCTCCCCACCCCTTTCCAATTTTGCAACAATATCTGACAGTTTACCATTCACATGCTGGTTTCTGTGTGGTACACTCTATCACTTAGACATATCTATGCTGATTATACTGAACATTCACAATTACTTCAGTTTACACAATAATGTGCATACACTTCCAACAAGGATCTGCATCAGAGAACTAAAATGCAAAGCCTGTTGTGGGTGCTTAAAATGTTTTCTGCAGGAGACACCTAATAATCAAATAAAGCCCTAGTAAAATACCATCTTCTATAAAATTGCAAAAGTGGAGTACAGCTAAGTAATAATTACACTATAATGTACATGGCATTAAAGGGTAGCTTCATGTTTATTCAATGATTGCATTTACATACTGTACATACCAAACTGCAATACTGATTTAGAAGAGCATCAGCACTGTCCTAATAACGTTTGGGGGATGTGCATTAGAGAAAGAATGGGAAAACAGTGAGGTGCAGCCCCAGTGCTGCATAAGCTAATGAAAATTCAAAACATCTTTGTTAATAGCCACTATATAGGGAGCCCAGGATTGAATGACTATTTCCATCTGTCTGTCCCCATTTCTGGAACATTAATGAATACTTTGCAATTTTACTGGAGGTTGTATTTACAGGGATCTTATAAGCATTGTAGGTGGCTCCTGCAGAAAAAGCTATAAGAAATCACAGCATCTTTTGCATTTTTATCTCATTGTTGACTGTTTTTGTTACCCAGTTACACCCTCCTCCCCTTCCCACATCTGACACTTTTACCTGCCTACTTTCTTAGTCTCCAGCAATTTTCTATTATAATCAGGCATTACATTTATCCATATATATCGTATGTATGTCATGATGACCATAATGATTTATTGCAAGCCTTGGTTTGTTATCCTCCCGCTGCCTTCAGTGTGTTTTGATAGAAGCATTAGAAAACAGTGAAATGCTCCAATTGTCCTCACCTCTTCATTACATGTATGGAATAATAGAGAGAGTGAACAGCACATTTGTCATGATTATTATGAGTTGATGGAAAGACCAATCATTTTATTCTTGGGGAGTGGCAATAATGATACTGTGTTTGAGTTACTGCAACTATTCTGAATATCACTGCTGCATTACATGAGTTGTAAAGGATATATTTTTGAATTAATATAATGAATTTTGTTAAATTAAAATAATCACACGTATTAGTTTGCATTTAATCTCTCAGTGAATTATAACTTGTGTAATGCAGCAGTTACAGTAAATTAAACATTTTCCTAAAATAAAATACAGGTCTTTTCAACATCTCATATTAATTGTGCTAGTCAGTCCACTATTATTACAGTCATGTAATGGGGGGTTCAGTGTCTTCTAAAGCTGTGCAGACACACCAAAGTGCCGAAGGCGGTGGGAAAAGGAGCAAGGCTTCTGGGGCAATACATTTTACAGTCATCATTGTTTTATGAAGCAGAGGAGCACTGATTACAGAAGAGCCCTGGTAAATCAGTACTACAAATTCAGCATCACTGCTCTAACTGGATTAAAAAATCATATCTGCTCTTTATTATTTATTACAATTTATTTCTGTTGTTGCTGCCGCTGTTTTTATCCTACACACCTTTGTGGAATGGGAGTGGAAGTGACAAAAATTCACTTCTCCCTTCCCTGCAGCTAGTGTGAGTTACATATATAAACATAGATGCTGACAGCAGATAAGGGGCAGGATTCCCAAAGAACAGTAAAGATCCCACAGCTGCGGGCAAAGGTTTGCAGCACTGGGGAAATGCAGTTCGTGATATTCTTAAAGAAAATCCCACAGCTGAGGGAATTCCACAAAATCCTGTAGCTGCAGAATTCCGCAGCTGCTGGAATTCTGCAAGTGCTCTAGATCCGTGAGCTGCAGATCCACAGCTGTGGAAATGGCTGAGGAGGCACAGCAATAGTACAAGTAGCTGAAGCAGCAGACATGGGACAGGATTAACAAAGAAGTCCAAAATTCCACAGTCATGGGAAAATGCCTGCAGCACTCAGAAATGCAGTTGCATGATATTCTCAAAGAAAATCCTGCAACTGTGGGAATTATGAAAAGTCCCACAGCTGTTGAACTCTAGCAGCTGTGGAATCCTGCAAGTGCGCGAATCCGCAGCTGTGGATCTGCAGCTGTGGAAATGGCTGAGGAGGCACAGCAATAGTACAACCAAGTAGCTGAAGCAGCAGGCATTAACATTGCTGCCATAGTATGAGTCTGACAGCACCCACAAAGATACCAGTAACCAGTCCTCAACTGGGACTACTGCAGCACCACAGGTACCAGCAATACCATGGCACCACAGTAGCCGACTGTCACAGCTGGTCATCCCTCTCTGGGGCTTTTCTGTTGCCTGCAGGGTAGCACTCGCTGCAGGCTGGCCAGGCTCTACTGCCTGTGGGGCTCTGTCATGGGCTGCACTGGGCCTGGTAGTTGTTGCCTGTTGCCATATCATGGCAATGTGTGCTTTTGTTGCTGTAATATCAGCCACTGCTATACTATCTGGGATGCTATTACCTATGCCTCACCTCCACCTTACTTGATTCCAATTGTTGGAGCACTATGTGCAGTTTGCTGAGGGAGAGCTACACCTCATTTTACTGTGTGTAAAATTTTTCCATAACTGCGGAAAAAAACTGTCTGAGAATAGCCTTTAAGGGGATGTGCCTTACTTATCTCACACCTTTTTTTCCTCAGGGACTTCGCAGCTACACTTTTTCCACAGTCTGTAGTGTTTTTTCTGCAGCTGTGGAGGTTTCTGTGAATAGCATTTAGAGCAATCTCCTTTTTTCTGTAGCTACAGCAGTTTTGGGAACTTAGGGAAGGTTTTGCACCTTCTGAAAGCTTTGTGAATCCAGCCCATTAACATTGCTGCCATAGTATGAGGCTGACAGCACCCACAAAGATACCAGTAACCAGTCCTCAACTGGGACCACTTGCAGCCCCACAGGTACCAGCAACACCATGGCACCACAGTGGCTGATTGTCACCACTGGTCGTCCCTCCTGGGGCATTCCTGTTGCCTGCAGGGGTAGCACTGTCTGCAAGCTGATCAGGCTCTACTGTCTGTGGGGCTCTGTCATGGGCTGCAATGGGTCTGGTGGTTGTTGCCTGTTGCCATAGTATGGCAATGTGTGCTTTAGTTGCTGTAACATCAGCCACTGCTATACCATCTATGCTATTACCTGTGCCTCACCTCCACCTTAATTGATTCCAATTGTCGGGCACTACTGAGTTTGCCGAGGGAGAGTTACACCTCATTCTATCTGTAACATTTTTCCACAACCATGGAAAAACCTGGGGCAGAATTCACAAAGCATTTGGGACCCAAGTCCCACTCTGCAACTGCAGTTGCAGACTGAATTGCCCACAGCCGCGCTGGTTGCATTTCACAGCCGCAGCAGTTGTGGAGGGTGTTACAGCTGCTCCCACCAGTCGTAAGCATCTTTCCACAGCTGTGGTGATCTCCTGGTGAAACCACATGCAAGCTGCCATAAATCATGGAGCCAGTTGTAATCAGGCTCCACCTTTGTTATACACCCACCATTGCAGGACTCCTGTGGCTCTGCAAGTGGCCACCCTTTAGGCGTCGACATTTTGCCACAGCTGTGGGAATTTCACGATCTTTGTGAATCCTGCCTGGCTGAGAATAGCCCTTCAGCGGATGTGCCTTACTTATCTCACACCTTTTTTCCTTAGGGACTTCTGCAGCTGCACTTTTTCCACAGTCCGTAGTGTTTTTTCTGCAGCTGTGGAGGTTTTTGTGAATAGCACTTAGAGCAATCTCCCTTTTTCTCCATAGCTACAGCAGTTTTGGGGACTTAGGAAGGTTTTGCACCTTCTGAAAGCTTTATGAATCCAGCCCGGACCACAAAGCCCATCCAGTCTGCCCATTTCTTTTCTACCTTATAAATGTGCCATCAGCTTTTGCTCTGTCAATGACCTATCTATTCATACTCATCTGTATTGCTCCCATATGCTTGTCAAATGCCTGTTTGAAGCATTGTACTGTATTCATATCCTCCACTTCCTGAGGTAGGCCATTCCATGCACCCACCACCCTTTCTGTGAAAAGAACTTCCTCACATTACCCTTTAATTGGCCTTCCTCTAATCTCATGCTGTGTCCTCTTGTCCTGCTATTATTCTGATACTGAAATATGTTAGACTCTTTCACCTTGTTAATGCCCTTAAGGTGTTTGAATGATTCGATCATATCACCTCTCTCCTGCCTTTGTTCTAGGGTATACATATTGAGCTCCATTAATCTGTCCTCATATGTTTTCTGATGCAGTCCCTGCACCATTTTGTTGCCCTTCTCTGGACTGCCTCAGTTTGGTTAATGTCCTTGTGAAGGTGTGGCCTCCAGTACTGCAGAGTACTCCAGATGGGTCCTAACCGGTGTCTTGTAAAGAGGATTATTACCTCCCTCTTCTGACTTGTGATACCCCTACTAATACACCCCAACATCCTCTAGCCTTGCCTACTGCTTTAGTGGTCTGCTTGATGATTTCAGGTCATCAGTGATGATGATGATGCCCAAGTCTCTTTCTTCCCTTGTGACTGCCAGCAACTCCTCCCACCCTTTATGTGACTTCAGGGTTTCTCCCTATGTGCATGATCTTGCACTTCTTTGCATTAAACCCCAGTTGCCACTCTTCCGACCATTTTGCCAGTTTATCCAGATCTCTTATTCTACCACCCGTCTGGATCAAGTTTAGCACAATGGGTTCCTAAGTGGTCAATGCTAATGCTATGACACATCATTGTCAGGAAACAATGGAACTTATACAACAGGCAATGTGGAGGAAGGGAACTAGCATCACAGAACTTTATCAGTAACAAAAGGCAGTGATTATGCACCTCAGGAGGCAAAGAAAAGTCTGGGCATTGAAAGGAGACATGAACAACACAGTTCTATTTTGTTGGGACTTGTTCAGTGTCACATAATATGCAGATGTGGGCCTCCTTATAAACTCTCACCTTACCCCAACTCACATTATTCTTTTATCAGATATATACTGAAAAGGAGCATTGTTACTTATCTTGTTAAAGTCATCTGTACTATTGGGTCCTACATGAAGGAAATATCAATTTTGCCTAACATTACACTTTATAGCATAAATGAGTTAACAAGATAAGTATCAATGCCCCTTATTCAGCACATATCTGGAAAATAAATTAAACGAACCTTTAGTAATATGTCTGATTTAATGATGTTGGAAATTTGGACATCTTGAGGGACTTACTACTTTAAATCAGCCCATTCTGGACTTTCACATTGGACTTGTTAGGAATGGGTATGTAGAAAATGGCAGCATCTCCTGGCTCAGCCCTGCACCAACCAGTCATGTTAAATTTGTGCATGCCCTTCCAGGGCTCTGTCCCAATTGGATGGCACCTAGAAAATCAATAAAAATCAGTCCCTCCCTACTGAACACAGTGCCTCTCAAAGAGGATGGAAATAAAAACAAACAAACAGAAATCTCCAGTGTTCAAGAGGGAGCTCATTAATTTGAATTAGTTCTGTTTGCATTAGCAACTTGGATCTGAGAAGAGCACTTATGGAAAAAACTCCAGCCCATCTTGAGCTCAGATGTGCTCCAAGTGGGCACCCTAAATATTTGCAGGCCCTTCATGAGCTCTGTCCTGCTGAGAGCAGGCATATGGTACTTTACAAACCAAAAGCCCTGCTGTGCTCAGTCCCACTCCAAGAGAACAAAAAGAAAAACTTTGTTAAACCTTCTCCGTGCTAAAAGGGGATTACTAAAATGAAGGGTTTCTCCTTGACCCACTATTATGGGGCAGGTAAAAATAACACAGCCCATCCTAGTTCTTAGAACTTCTAACAGACATGTTAAATATTTGTGACTTTCAGAATGAATGAACGATTGGCATTTCTGTTGATCCTAAAAGCCGACTCAATAAGGAACAGCTAATTAGGTTTTACTATACAGAACTGTCACCATTGATTCATTAATTAATTAATTTGACTAACCACCCAATACTTATGGATGGGAAGGCCATCTCTGCAACACCGAACAGTCTTTTTTTCTCATTTTATTATTTGCTGTGGAACTGGGGTTTTGACTAGTTAAGTAATTAAAATACATTTTCTCTGGTTGCCTATCAGTCGCCGATCCCTGATGTCACCCCACTAGTTAAGCAATTAAAAACACTTCTCTGGCAGTGCAGCGGACCCCCTTCTCCAATCCCTGATGTTGCCCCAAGTGTACCAACATTGATCCCTGTCCTAATATTGTTGACTGCTACATTGCCAGGCCAACTGAGAAGATGACCTTCACTTTTTTATGGTTGGAGCTTCTACCATCTGTTTTGTTAAAAGCTGCTGCAGATCAAGGAAACCGAGGCACTGTAAGAATGGGGACTTTTTAAAATAGTGCTCCTGAGTTTTGGTGCAAATGGGCACATGCAGAAACAGGCAATAAGACTTGCATTTCCTTTTGTAAATTAAGCCCTGAGACTATTACAGTGCCTTCTTGATTTTAAGGGACACTATTTATTCCTTCACTTGAAAAAAAAACATAATTAAAGAGGACAGGAAAATACCAAACCTTTGTGAAGTTTTCTGTATTCCTGACCAGTAAAACATGCCTGTGTGTTTAGTAACCTGTTGTGTTAGTGCACAGAGAGGGTTGTGGATGCATGGAATGGCCTTCGGAGGAGGTTGTGGAGTCAAAAACAGTGGTGGAATTCAAGCATGCATGGGACAGTCATAAGGCCATTCTAGGGGTGGGGTAGGAAAGTAGTCTGCTGGTTAACTAGGATCTGCAGCTTATCCAGTAGGTAGGGAAATGGGCAGACTGGGTGGGCCAAGCGGTCCTTATCTGCCATCAAATTCTATGTTTCTATGTTTCTAGTTTAGCTTAGGGTGTAGCCAGGAATTTTAAACTTGTACTCAAAACTGATGCACTGTTGTCCCCACCATTATGTAAACATAAACCAAACTATGCGCTGCCACGCCACACCAACAGTGGTCCCCACCTCTTTGCCATGTCTGAATTCAAGTAATCCATTTCCTCCTTTAATCCTCCTTCCTTTGTTTTCTGCCTGCCTGATAAGTTGTTCTTGTTTGTGTATTTGACTGGTGGCATCAGTGCCCCATAGCGAACAACAAAGACAAAAGATTGCCTGAGCACAGACACAATGTGACTCACAATGTCCTTGCTTTCCTCTTTTTGTTGCCCCTGCCTGATTTGTTGCCCTGCCTGATTTTTTTACTGTACTCTCGCTGAGTACAGTGCGATGCTCACAACACCCTGTGTTACTGTGTGATTTTCTTTTTACTATACAATTATTTAGTATAAAAATCCTGTTTTCTTTAATGTTCTCACTGCCATCCTAAATTTAGCAGCAGATATATTTCAAACCCATTCCAGGAGTAGCAAGAATGAGGATTTTGTCTCCTTTGCTGTTTATTACTTTGAACAGTGTTTCAGTCTCATACACAGACCTGCACCTCCATAGTGGCCACAGCCTTATACAGTTACACTTCATTAAATAAGTAGAAGCATGGTCTGAACCTAGAATACTATATTTTATTACTGGGACTTCCAGTGTGGTTGAGCGATGCTGAGAAAATGTTAATTTTGTGCCTGTGTTGTTATGCATGTACTTATTCATTTTCAGAAAGTGCCCTTCCTTTCACCTGCACACATTTCATCGAAACTGAGTAGGACTTTCATGTTTTGAAAAGGTCATGACTCAGAAGCCTTGCAGCTGTCAAACTGACCTGGGTTCACAGAAAGACAGTAGTCAGGGAAAATTAATGGGTGTCTGTTGAGGGGACGGCACCATCAACACCTACAACCTAGCAGCAGCAGCAGCACAGCATGCAATAAGCAATGAATATAGAGATTAATATCGGCATTAAAAGCCCCCAAAACAAAAATGTCAGTCTAACTCTCAGTTTCAGAAAATCAGGACTTAGGAAGGGGAGTTTGAGGTGCAGTGAAAATAAACTAACTAGACTGGACCTCACATTACCAAAGGAAATTGCTGGGTTTATTTTTTTCACGTAATAAATTTAATGCCATCCGTCCACCCAATCAGACACAGTCCTGCCCAAATCATGCCTAAATCTGAACTGCAACTGAAACAGTCAGATCCCAGCCTGATGATGCTGACAGTCATTCGCTAATCTACTGAAGTAGTAGAAATGATTTCTTTTTTCCTAGTCTGCTGCAATTTAACACAGTTTAGATAACTTAACTAAAAATGAAACTGCAATATAACATTTGTCATTCTATGTACACAGAACAAAGGCATGTCACCACCTAAAAAATAAAATAAAACAAGATTGTTACAGTCAGCTGGCAGAAGTAACTTCTGCAGCTACTGCTCAACACTGTGATCTGCACAGACTCAAAGTGAACAAAGAGAATTTATGGAATTTCACAAGAATATTTAAAAGGGTCCTATATCGTGCAGTCATTTCAACTGTCAAGATCACCAGATAAAAATATACAGTATCAGTCCTGTCTGTATTGCATTCTGCATGCAAACTAATTCAGTGGTTTCTGTTCAGCCTCAGAAAACAACAGTGTTTTGGATGCTGCAGTTCTGATTAAACAAGCATTTGTCAATGCGAATGTTTGCTTGCTGGCATTGGCATTGGTAGTGTAAAGTTACAGAGCTGCATAATAGGAATGGCAGTGAAGTATTGAACTGAAGCCAACCCCACCACCACTCTAGAGAGTGACAGGCATTGGGATGTGCCTTTGGGTTTGTCAGGTATACTTGACCATACAATTTCACCACACCTACCCTGCAGACACTGACAAGTGTCACAGTGTGCCTTGGGGTCTTTGGTCTTGTGCTAACCTCATTCCATCAGGAAATATGGTGAGATGGGTGCGGTGTAGGAGAATGGGGTGAACTTTGGAGCCAAAGAGTCCAAGGCATACCTTGATGCCTCTCACTGGCTGCTGGGTGTGGAATATTATGAGCATTACAGGCAAGAATCCCAAGTCACACCCCTGATGCCTGTCATTCTCTACAGGGTGGGACATTATGGTTGGAAACCCTAACACCTCAGGCATTCATTGGTATTTTCACCCAAATTTTCAACATGTTTTTTGTGACCCCCACCTCATGAACAGTGGCAATCTCAGTTTGTTAGCTGAAAGCTGCTTATGCATAGTGACTATGGCATTTAGCACCACAGGTGCAAAAACACATTCCGAACAGGATGTGAAAATGACAGCTGTACTGTTCTTGGGGAGGTGTAAAATGGCAATATTGCAAATCTGCAGTAAAAATATTTAAAAACTGGTGAAGTCACGTGTATAGAAACTGTGCAACGACACCCATAATGTAATTAGTTGGGGAATTTTACAGCAGATTGTCAACACAGGCATTTTGGGACCTCTGATCATGATCAGTGTCACTGTGATTTTCTTTATCTGTCCCGAACAATGATTTCCCACAGCGACCACGCATCTCTGTGCTGAAAGTGTGAAAACACATTTCAGCCATGTTGTGAAAAATGACAGCTGTACTGTTCATAAGGAAGTGTGGAAAAATGCCACTGGTGAAAATCTGGACTGAAAATATCACAAATTCATGAACTTATGAGGGGTGTGGAAACTGCGCAATGCCACTCATAACACAGTCATTTTATGGACTTTTATCACCAAATTTTCAACATAGCCATTTTAAGACCTCTGCTCATGAACAGTGTAACTGTGATTTTCTTAAAGGAGTATACAACCAGAATGTGCAAAAACATACGTTATGTAGAGTGTTTTGATATGTATGTTAAATCCTGGTGTGTTCTTCCCTCTGGCTGCTATTTGGAGTTTTCCTAAATTGCCTGCTAGCTGTATGGTAGTTTTGACTCTGGGGATCTCCATAACAAATAGTTTTATTGGCTTTCTTTCTCCCAGGATGCCGCATCTCATGTAACAGTGATGTAGCCATGCCCTTAGATTGAGCATGTGTATTGCTTTAAAATTAGTTTAGCACAGCAGACCTTGTAACTTCTTATCCAGGGAGCACAAATGGAAACAGTTAGTTTAGCAGATACATGAGAGCAAGTTAACTGGGGTTTCTGTAAGACAACAACTACTAAATTGCTCTAATTCACTATTTTTGTTTCTCTGTGCATCAGGTCTAGCTAGCAGGAGTGCTGTAACATCAAAAACACAAATAATGAATTAGAGCTATTTAGAAGCTGTTGTCTTACAGAAACCCCAGTTAGCTTGCTCTCATGTATCTGCTAAACTAACTGTTGCCATTTATGCTCCCTGGATAAGAAGTTACAAGGCTCTGCTGTTGCTAAACTAATTTTAAAGCAATACACATGCTAAATCTAAGGCACAGCTACATCACTGTTACAAGAGATGGGGCATCCTGGGAGAAAGAAAGCCAACAAACTATTCGCTATGGAGATCCCTAGGGTCGTAAAACTACCATACAGCTAGCAGGCAATTTAGAAAAACTCCAAATAGCAGATAAAGGAAGGACACACTAGGATTTAGCATACATATCAAAACAATCTACATAACATATCTTTTTTTACATTCTGGGTGTACTACTCCTTTAATCTGTCCCAAACATTGCTTTCTATACATCGACTGCACCATTGTGCACTACATGTGTGGAAACACATTTTGGGTGACATGTGAAAATGGCAGCTGTACTGTTCATAAGGAAGTGTAATAAAATGGCAATGTTGAAAATCTGGAGTGAAAATATTGAAAATTAAGCAAACTTCTGATGCGTGGAACTGCGCATACGCAATAAAACAGTCATTTTAGGAATTTTTTCACCAAATTTTCAACATAGACATTTTAAGACCTCTGCTCATGCTCAGCATCACTGTGATTTTCTTAATGTGTCCCATACATTGATTTCGCACACTGACTGCGCTATTGTGCACTACATGGGTGGAAACACATTTTGGGCAAGATGTGAAAAATGACAGCTGTACTGCTCATAAGGAAGTGTAATAAAATGGCACTGTTGAAAATCTGGAGGAAAATATTGAAAATTCGCAAACTTACGAGCATGCGAGGAACTGCGCAACGCACGCCTGAGAAAACAGTCATTTTAGGAATTTTTTCACCAAATTTTCAAAATAGCCATTTTAAGACCTCTGCTCATGAACAGTGTCACTGTGATTTTCTTAATTTGTCCCAGTATTGATTTCCTGACACCACCTCCGCCATTGTGCGCTACATGGGCGGAAACATGTTTTGGGCAAGATGTGAAAAATGACAGCTGGACTGCTCATAAGGAGGTGTAGTAAATGGCAATGTTGAAAATCTGGAGTGAAAATATTGAAAATTGGTAACCATTTAGTGTAAGGAACCGCGCAACGTTACGCTCTAAACAGTCATTTTTAGGAATTTTCACCAAATTTTCAACATAGGCTTTTTGATAGCCGCCCACCTTATGAACAGTGGCAGTGTCATGTCATTACTCAGTCCCAAAAGGTGATTTCACAGTGACTGCAAAATCACCCTTGACTGATTAACGCTATGACAGTGAGAGCATTCATGAGAAGGGTCCCAAAACCCCATGTTGAAAATTTGGTGCAAAATTCCAAAAATGCCTGAGATATGCAGCAAAGTTGAAAAACCAATCTATCCCATTATACAGCTTACGGTATTTCCTCAGTTCGCGATCGCCTTTGAAGAGTGCAGACATGTTTCCGGTCCACGAAGATTGTCGTGCAGAGTCCGGAGGTAAGTAGGGGGAGGGTGGTGTGTGGGGAGGAAGGATGCGCAGTGGGTGGGCATGGGTGGGCTGGGTGAATGCCACGGGAATGTTTTCTTGTTTACAGTTTTTTAACAGGAAGATGGCGCTAGGACATTTGCCACGCTTAGGGTAGGCTCCAGAATTGCAGCTGTAAGTCTGTTTGGGGGTCTGGAGCTGATGGGGATTGGGCACCCTGTCAGCCATACGGACTTGTGCCACGCTGGGTGGGCTCTAGCGTGACAGCTGTAAGGCTGTTTGGGGGTCTGGAGCTGACCGGGAGTTGGTCACCCCATCCCCATATGGATGTGTTGTCACACTGGGGTGGGCACCCAGTGTGGCATCTGTAACTCTGTTTGGGGAGGCATGGCGCAGCACAGCTGACGGAGGATTGGGCCCGTCGGCTGCAGTGTGTGTGTGGTGGGACAGCACACAGTATGCGTGTCGTGTGTGTATAGGGGAGCACACATAAGCAGGTGATATCTTATCACTGCTCACTGAAGCGTAGCCTCTTTCAACTGTATGTCACTGCATTTTCAACTGCTGTCATAGACAGCTCCAGCAGTGATTGGAGAACTGTGACCGTGCCTGCAAACACACTGACTGAATTGGAAGGCTGACACCACCGAAAAACTCAGATGATGGCACTATGTTTCTTTCACATGCGTGCAAGCAAACATAAAAAGTTGTTTCCATGATGTAGTGTTAACAATAAAAGTTATATTATGTTTGCCATGATAATAAAAATGGCAGAATGTGTTTATTACTGCCCTACTCAAAAACAAAAACTTAGATATCAGTAACATTTCTGATTGCTACTGATATACCCCAACACTGAACATTAAATTTTTCTGCTTTCTTACAACCTTAGTGCAACTCTAGCACATGACATTCATCGTCGGCGATCCCTCAATTTGAGGATGATCGCTACCATGGTTCACTGATGGATCCTGAGGTGGCTCAGTAATCCAATCCTAGAGCTACAGATTCAGCCACAGAAATTGCAGATGTTTCCATGTGGGAGAGCTGCCCGCTTGCTGGGGTTTCTTTCCCTTTCCTTCCTCGATCTCTCTTTTTCGGCTTTGAGGGCAAGGCATTTCTCTTCAAGCAGGCCCTCACTGATGGAGGTACTGGCACCATTGAGCTTGGTTGGTGGCCAGCTTCTCCCAGCTCGTGATGTCCATATCTGTTTTCTTGAGGTATGCCTTCAGTGTCTTATTAGCATTTCCTTTGACCTCCACAGGATCTCTGGCTGTGACTGAGCTGGGCGTATAAAATTTGTTTGGGAAGTCAAGAGTCGGGCATTCATACACAGTGTCCAGTCCAGCGGAATTGATGTCTGAGAATCATTGCCTCAATGCTGGTGACATTGGCCTCAGTGAGAACACTGACATTAGTGCAGTGGTCTTCCCACTTGATGTGGAGGATTTTCCGGAGACATCGCTGGTGGTACCTCTCCAGGCTCTTTAGATGATGTCGGTAAGTCACCAAGTTTCACATCCATAAAGAAGGGTAGAGATGATAACCGAACTATATACCTGGATCTTGGTGTCCTTTCATATGTCACGGTCAGTGAAGATGCGCGAAGCAGTTTCCCAAATGAGGTACTAAGCGCAATGGATCCTGTGCTAAATCTCATCGTCGATGTTCACTGTTAGGGACAGGTGACTACCGAGGTAAGGGAAGTGCTCAACTGTCTCCTGGGTCTGTTCTTCGATGGTGAATTGTGGAGGGTCATTTACAAGGCCTTGAGCAGGCTGATAGAGCACCTTGGTCTTTTATTTATTTATTTATTTAGCTTTTGTTGACCGGGTAAGTGCACTAGACAAATCCTGCCTATTTTCAGGCACGACCGGGGAGGGGATACAGATGAATGCCAACTGACCTTGAACCAGATTAAGCTGTCTTCTTGATGTTGAGTGAGAGTCCCAGACTTGAGTTAGCTTCCTAAAGAGATATAGCGCAGACTAGAGGTTGCTCCTGGTGTGTGCAAGGATGGCACAGTCATCAGCGCACTGGAGGTCAATGACAGATGCCTTGCAAACTTTGGACTTTGAATGGAGATGTTCAAGATTAAGAGCCCTCCATCCATTCTATATTCTATGTAAATTCCAGTAGGAAGACGGCCTTTGGTGAGGACTAGGATGACTGCTAGGAAGATAGAGAACAAGGTTGGAGTGATGGCACACCTTGCTTGACCCCAGTTTGGATGATGAATGGGTCAGTCTTTGAACCATTGAGAGAACACTGGCAGTCATCTGGTCATGCAGAAGCCTTAGGACCTTGATGAATTTTGTAGGGCAGCCAAATCTGGCCAACACCTTCCACAGGCTTCATGAGTGATGGAGTCAAAGGCCTTTGTCAGGTCGATGAAAGCCATGTACAGGTCCTGATGTTGTTCCCGACACTTTTCTTGGATCTGCCTAGCAATGAAGATCAAGTCGGTTGTCCCGCTAGATGGTCTGAATCCACATTGAGATTCTGGCAGGACTTCTTGGTGATGGGAAGGAGCGGTTCAGAAGAATATGGGTGAGGATTTTCCCTGCGGTGGAGTGTAAGGCAATGCCTCGATAATTTCCACACACCGTCATGTCTCCCTTCTTGAAGATGGTAACAATGATGGCATTCTTCAAGTCCTCTGGAATCTCCTCATTGTTCCAATTTTGGAGAATGAGTTCATAGAGCTTTAGTACCAGTTCCGCCCCCAACCTTGTAGACTTCAGCCGGTATGCCATCTGGTCCCACAGCTTTGTTGTTTTGGCCAGCTTGATGGCATGTCTTACTTCTTCAATGGTAGGAGGGTTGGTGAGAGATTCTCTTTCAGGGTGTTGAGGGACATAATTGATAGTGGCATCCATCACAGATGACTTACAGTTCAGGAGTGTCTCAAAATGCTCCTTCCATCTAGTTTGAATGCCTTCATTTCCCTTTAGGAGCGTCAAGCCATCTTGAAATAGGATGGGAGTGGGACCATGGAGCTTGGACCATAAATGGCCCTTGTAGCCTGGAAGAAGCTCTGCATGTCATGTTTGTCAACATAGAGCTGGATTTTTGGCCTTGTCTTGCCACCATGTGTTTTGATGTCTCGGATCTTCCTTTCAGCTTCTGCCTTGAGCTGCTGGTATGACTCTTTCTTTTGCTGGCATGAGATGTCATCTTGCCATGTGCAGTAGGCTCTTCTTTTCCAGTTGAGCAGGTCTTCAGTCTCAGTATCATTTTCATCAAACCAGTCCTGGTGATGCCAGGTGACATAGCAATAGATTCAGCACATGCCAAGTGGATGGTGGTCTTGAACCGCTTCCAGTATCTCTCAATGTTATCATCAGCTGCGGGCATGGCAGAGAGCCTTGCTGTTGAATCTCCTTTGCATTGATTTTGGCTGCCTTCAATGTTTCTGAGTGAGCCAGATGTTCATGACAGATCTGACTAGATGATGGTCTGTCCAGCAGTCATCGACTCCTCGCATAACCCTCGTGATGTAGACATCCTTCGATCACGGGTTCTGACAATGACGTTGTCGAGGAGGTGCCAGTGCTTGGATTGAGGTGTCTCCAAGTAGTCTTATACTTGTCGCTCTGTCTGAAGATAGTGGTCGTGATTACCAGGCCATGCTCCGCACATTTGTTCAGGAGTAGGATGCCATTGGAGTTTGTCTTTCCTACACCTCCTTTCCAATTATACCATTCCAGAGATCTGAATCACACCCAACTCTGGTGTTGAAGTCACCAAGGAGAATGATCTTGTCTTCCTTAGGGGTGTTGGTCAGAACTCAGTCAAGTTTGGAGTAGAACTGTTCCTTGACATCCTCGTCAACATTAAGTATCGGGTGTATGCACTGATGACAGTGGCATGCTGATTGTTGCTGAGCTGAAGATGAAGGGTTATGAGGCATTTGTTGATGCCAATGGGGAGCTTGTAAGCTGGTTGATGAGCTTGTTCTTGATGGCAAGGCCAATGCCATGAATGCATCTGTCTACAACAGGCTTCTCTTTCCAGAAGAAGGTGAAACCTCCACCCTCTTCTCTCAACTGACCTTCATCTGGTCATCTTGTCTCAGGGCAGCAATATCAATGTTACATCTTGCAAGTTCCTGGCGATGACAGCAGTTCTTCTTTCTGGTCGTTCACTATACTGGTTGTCCATCAAATCTGAGCGTTCCTTGCAAAATCATTGTCTGTTTTGTTTCGACCGCAGAGCGAGAGAGTGATCCCACTGGACATGGCTATCCAGCCAGGATAAGGTGAGACAGCCTAGGTTTAGGTCACCTTTTCTAGCCCCTCCCCATGTGGGGTGAGCAGAGGGATCCTAAAGAGGACTGCTCAGTCACAGTAGTAGCTGCAAATTGCACCCCTGTCCCAGACCAGGTGCCAGATGATCATCAGACTACCACTGCCTACATGCATATTCATGGCTAGAGACTACGGATTCACTGGTCCTGTCCCGTCACCATTAGTCTGTCACTGCAGAGCTTGGAAGGTTGGTTGCGGGATGTTGTTTCTCCATGGTAGAAGCCTGCTGTGACTTCTTTTAGTGTGGGAAGCTGGTGCGCCTGCAGCAACCACACAAACTTGACAAGCAGGAGGTCTAGCACCCAGTGGCAAGGAGAGTCCAAGACAACTGGAGATCCCATCTTATTGCAGCCTTCATCCACCTTCACAGCCGTTGAGATCCTAACATCTTCTTCTGCCTGATCCCATTGAGGATTTTGGAGGTTGGACCGCCCTTAGTCTGGGACCTTGCCTAAGGCCTGTTCACCATGGGTGACCCTGCCAGGAGTATGAGTCTCCAGATGACATAGCCCTGAAGGTCATAGGAACACACAAGCCACTCCACCACCACAAGGTCTCGGTCCAAGAGGGACACTAAGCAGTGTTCATATGAGAAACAATAATGGCCATGTAATGGAATATCTTTTGAGCATTGAGCCACAGTGTACAATTTATTATTGTTTTGTTTCTCCTTTCTATTTCAAAATGCAGTAGCTGATTGGATAGGTATCACTGATACAATGTTTCTGCTCATAGCAGTGGCATGTCTGGGGATTTGTCACAATGTATCAGTATGTGCTGTAGCATATTGTGACAAATCACTCAAACACATAATAAAAATATTGTGTTAGTAATAACTATTCATTCAGCTACTGCAATTTCAATTAGAATTCCCCTAGTGCCAGGTGCCATGTCAAACTTTCAAATTTTTGTTAAACTCAGCATTATGGTGTATATGTGAGCCATAGACTGTGATGGACACTTGGTCTTAACAAGCCAGTATCCCAGAACTTTTTCTATTTAAATTCATATTCATGCTGGCTTTGGCTCCCTAATCTCGATGGTACCCAGTGCAGGAAAAGCAGTCCAAATGAAAAGTAGAAGCTTTAGATGGAAAGGTGATTCCATTCCAAAATTACAGTCAAACATTTGAAGCAACTGTGTGGCAGTGATTCTTGTATAGCATGGTGGCTCCAGCACCAGCAGCAGTTCTATCTCCCACCTTGAGAGTGCAGAGATCAAAAGGCTTCTAAAGCAAGTACTACAAGAGATATCTACTTTCAAAATGTCAGTTGCTGGCTTGGAGGATAAAATTCAGAATTTACAGAACTATACCAGGGATGCTGAGACATACTTATCATACAGTACATCAGTGATAAGGACAGTAACCACAAGGCATGAATACAAGAATTGGAATGGATGGTCCAGCTAATACAGAATCATGCTAAAGAGGCAGAAAACTGCAGCATCTTAGTCCACTCACCCACCCAAGAACATAGTCACAATGCATATAGTGTGAAGACAACATAGTACAGCATTATGGGATTATATATTTCTATTTGAATTGCATTTTACTTAATGCTCCCTTTTTAATAAGACTATTTTAACTGTACAGCATATTTTGTTTTGCTGGTTAACAGAGGATGTATTGTATTAAGCTAATGTATCAACTGCTCATCTGGTTGACTGATGTACAGTAATATGCAGCCCTTACACATTAGTGTAGGTTGAGAGTGATTTTTTGTTTGTTTATTTTTGCTAATGTGGCTCCTGATCTGGGAGGTCAATTTGATCAGCTAGGAGTGGGAGGGTATTTTTGGCTTCTGAGGTTGTGTGGATGGGTAGTTTGGTTTGCTGCATAATTTACACATACTGTACCATGATTCGGGTGCAATACCAAAATTTGCAATACAAGAAACTTAGGAAAATGATTAGTTCTTCTAAAGGTGTAATGACCACAGCATTTTACAGGGTGGGGGTGGGGAGGGATGATGGGTTTCTGAGTCAGGGCAGTTTTTAGCTGAGAGTGTGGAGAGTATATGATTATCAAATTTGGTGCTAAAGGTTAGTTTGGTCAGCTGGGAGCTGGAGGTATTTTTGTTTCTGATCAGGTTTGGTGGTGGGAGGGTTGCAGTCAACATGCTCATTCAAGAGTGTGGAGGTATTTTAACATATGAGATGTAATACAATTTTCTGATTACCAAACTCAAATACACTGATACTGTACATATTGCATGGGCCAAATCTGTGCCCTCATCCTAATCCAGCATCTAAGTGCCACTGCTAATCAAAGTATTCCATCTTCCAACCAGATCAAATATTATTGGGACCCATTTGCAATTCATAAAACCTCCAACTGTGCTAGTGCTTTTTGCTTCTTTACTCAATTGGGAGGGAGCATTGGCAGCACCTTAAAATAAAATTCCACACTAACACTCATCTTCACTCAAAAGCTTATAAAAAGCAGAGTAGTATGCTGAAAAGTGGAGGTATTCTAATACTTGTCCCAGACTGTTTTTGAAATACGAAAAGTCCATACACTCCCGTCCCCTAATAAGCTATACAGGCAGAGTCCTAGGTCAGGCTTGTTTAGATAATATTAGTACAATATGCTGCTATGAGAAGACTGAATTATTCAAACTCAGAGATAAAGTGATGTTTTCATACTCCCATTCACTAAAAGCTGATTCCAGATAGAGGCTACAGCAATCATGGTGTATGTTGTCCACAAACCATATTGTAGTTTTTACAGTACTTAAACGTCCATTGACGGAGAGAACTCTACCTGTATAGTTTATTAGTGAAGGGGAGTGTGAGATGCTTTAACTTGATGCCATAGGAGAGCATAGGGACAAAGAACTCCAATTGATTTATAATATGTTTCACATTCAATTGGGTCAAATGAAATTCACATGAGTACTTGATAAAGGCTTTCAGATTGATATCATTACAAAATTTGAGGAATAATTTCACCCTCCACGAAATTTTACCTTTGAGACTTGCAAGCCAGCATACCTAAATTTCACAATAAGCTTTAGTGAATTTTGAATTAGTAATACAGCTCTGGCACAACTATATTTATATGGTGGAATTTTACTTTCAACAATCTTACACACTGGTATTTGGTAGCTGGGCAATGTTTTAAATGTTTTCACCTGCACTTTACTATCTTTGGGATGTTACAAATTTGTGCTGGCACATAGTCACTAAAACTGAGGCGTTCTTAGTATCAGTTGGAATAATTGATGGCACATTAGAAATATTAAAGTGAAATTCGTGCATTGAACAAATAGAAAAGGATGTAAAGATCATGTGTAAACTAAAAGGATATGAAGTATAAAAGGAATGAGCCTAATAAAAATAAAATTTAAACTTTGAATCAACTAAGAACAGTGCTCTGGTGCTGGCCTGATTTCTGTGAAGTGGTCCCACCCTTATGCAAAACAGTCCACTTACCTGGTATACCTGGGAGCTGGGAGAACTTTGTTGTATAAATGTGTACACATCATATATACAGTATATACTCATCAAAATATATGACCAGTATGCCAACTGCTTTTTTAATTAGACTACTTTGACATGCCTGTGCCATACACTTTATCCCTTGGGCATCTCAGGTCCTTGTAAATTGTAATATCTCCATAAAAAAGCATTAGGAAAACAACTTTTTTTCCCAATGCATTTTGTCAACTTCCAGAAAGTGTGTGTGTGGAGAGGGAAGGTGTTAAATGACAGCTGCAGGGCATGTATACATTAGTAACACATGGATCCCCAACCCCCATTTTAGTTTATTTTTACAATAATGTAAAAGCTGCAATGGAAAGACTTGTGTGTACAGTACATGTATTTGAGATCTTGTATTTTCTAGTAGTTAGTCCTTGATAGGCTCATGGTATAGTTGAGATTCACCGGTGGGATTTTTTTTAGCAAGGGGACACATTATTTATCTTTATACTGTATGTGTGCATTTTTGTAAAAGTTAAATACATGTGATACTTGATAAACACACAATCAAAAATATGCATTTACTATATTATAAACCTAGGCATCGAATGGGCAGCTGCACATATAGAATCTCTGGGGGTGAAGATCTGAAGATCTACAAAGATTGAGAAAAATGACTAGCTAGAATAAACTTCCATGTGAGTGCTGCTGTCTGTATTGTAGAATTGATGATTGGGAGGATGGGATGTCAGATTAAGACTGTGTTAAAAGACTGGTACGGAAAGCAGGCACTGTGCATTTTCAGTCACAAGAGAGCCATTTTTCATTTAAATTTTCCTCTGAAGCAGCTGTTTTGTCTGCTCATGAAGTAAAACAAGGAATGGCACATTGTGATGTTCTGTCATGCAACATGACAGAAGGCAGCTTTATTCTATTAAATGGAGGCATGATTTTTGATACTTGACAGCAGTATACTGCAATACTCAGTTGTACTATTACATCAGAAATGTTTGCCAATCATGCATTGCCCTGACACATGTACAATATCATTCAACCAATAAATACATTCCAAAATGCAGCTGCATGCACCAGAGCACCACCACTGTAACACGTTTATCTTGACAAGATTTTATCTAAATAGATATGCAGTCCAGGATTCAGTGGTTATTATTTTTACAGACACAGGTAGGAGGAGTGAAGCAGACTTGTACAGTTCTAGCTTTCAAAACAAATAATAGAAAAAAGCCAATACAAGTAAGACATACAGAACAGTACAACTCAAGTATTTGTGCAGTGTGGGTCACATTATAACCTTATTAAGGAGATGATTTGTTATGTAGCTTGTTTGTGGCATCCAAACACACTGCCCTGCAAGATAACAGCTCTGCACAACATCCACTACTCAAGTCTGTGAAAGTAACCAGTCAGTGTCAGTGTCAGTGGCTCAGTAGGTAGCACACTCGCCTCTGAGGCTGGGAGATCAGAGGGCTGTGGATTCAGTTCCACATCTGGTACTTGGGTTAATATCCCAGTACTGACACTGTAGTGCAGCATGAGAGGGTGCTGCGCTTCTGAGGTGCCGTCTTTCAGATGAGATGTTCAACGAGGTCCCATCTGCCTGGATTGTTAGTAGTTCAGGTGGATGCTAAAGATCCCAGGGCACTTATTGAAAAGAGTAGGGAATTTCCCGGTGTCCCGGGCCAAATTTCCCTCATTCACTAAAAATGCCACCAACAGTTTAATCTGGTTCAAGGTCAGTAAGCATTCATCTGTTCCCCATCCCAGGTTGTGCCTGAAAATAGGCAGGATTTGTCTAGTGCACTTACCCAGTCAACAAAACGAAATAAAATAACTACTGACTCAGTGAATGCATATCTATTTAGATGGATTAGAAAAGCGTGCTACAGCTACAAATGATCTCATGTGCACAACTGCACTACAGAATGCATTCACTGCTCAAAGGATCCATATTATGAGAGTACTATAAATGTCCTCAGTGCTGCCATTGCAAAATCAATGCACTAGTTATCCACTTGTTAGGGCAATGAGAGACAACACATTTACCTACTATAAGTAGTTAAAATTTCCATAGTAGTGTAAACAAATGACAGTAAAAATATAAAAAGTCATGCCTGCATATATTCTGAATAAATGCTGCCTCTGTGTCATATTGTATGACTTGATGTGCATGTGAGGAGGGGGATTGGGAGACAGATGTCAGAGTAAGAATGTAGAAAATATGTTAAAAGACTGTAATACCGGAAAGTAGACACTGTGCTTTTCGGTCACAAGAGTCATTACTTTGTTTAAATTTTCCCTGAGGCAGCTCTGTTTTGTCTTCTCATGATGTCAAACAAGGAATGACACTTTTGTGATGTTGTCTCATACAACCTGACAGAAGGCAGCATTTATTCAATTAAATTCAGGCATGATTTTGATACTTGATGGCAGTAAGCTGCAGTACTCTTGCTAGTTGTACTATTACAGTACATCAGAAGTGTTTACCAGTCATGCATTGCTCTGACATGCGGATCATTCAACCAATAACCTGAATAGAATGAAAAGAAGCTTGCACAGTTTCAAGCTGAACAGACAGACAATAGAAAAAAATCAGGAAAGAAGGCACTGTGCATTTTCTGTCACAGAGAGATATTTTCACATGCTGGAAAAAGATATGGGCTGTGGGGACACCTACTGGAAAACTGAAAGTCTGCTAGTAAAATGTAACACGTGACTAGTGCCACCTGGCACATTTCAACAGATGATGATAAGGATTTAATTAATTAAGCCTTTGCCACATTACAGCATACCACAGAATGCACTGCATACCTACCACCAATTAACAGAGGTACCTCAGTACAATTCAAACTCACACCGAGGTATGCCAGGTATCACATAACTTTTCAATACTGACCATTGTATCTTCTTCTTTATTCTCAAGAAAATAATTATCAAGGATATTTTAAACTTTAGTAATATCTCTTGTTCTTGCAATAATGTTTGATCCAGTCTCCATATTTTGTCTATATAAAGTTGCTCTGTAATTCCATGTCCCAGGTCATTTAAAGTATGATGTAGAGAGGTATGGAGCATAGTCTATATTTTAATGTAGTTTAAGAATGATATTGAAGTTAGCATAAAGTCAATATGAGAGTGTACTCTATGGGTTAAAGAAAATAGGAGTAAACTTCTTTTTCAGGTTCATTTATTCTATATAGGTGCACTAAATTTAAGTCTCTCCTGAAATTTGTAATTTGAGGATCACTCTCTTTGATTCCTGGCTACTAGGAGACCTGTCTATTACATTCAATGTTAAATTATAATCTCCAACTAGTATATAAGGGCTGGAAACTGTGTTAGTGTTAGGAAAAGTTCTGAGAAGAAATATGGTGAGTCTTCATTAGGAGCATATAGCCTCATAAATGTAATTTATTGATTTTTGAGCTGTAACTTTAACATGACATATCTACAATTAATATCAAGTTTATTTTTTTACAAATGATTGGTGAGTTCTTTCTTATAAAAATTGCCACGCCTCTAGATAAAGAGTTGAAGAAGGCATAATAACCACGCCTTCAATAAATTTGTGCAATATTTTGCATCTCATCAAAATGAGTTTCTTGCAAAATTAATAATTAAACGTTTCTATATTTACTTATTTGGGCAATATTTCCCATTTGACTCTATTTCTGAGGCCTCTTACATTCCAGGATGTGCATCTGCAGTTGCAAGACTCTTTAGTTTAGCCAAATTAGCCATATTTAGTAGCGTCAATATTAGAACATTTGGGGCACTTTATGTTTTATTTTCCAAAACCCTGGAAAATTCCTGGGCTAATTTTTTTTAGTCTTATTTTGAAGTGGAAAATGTACCTTTTTATAGTTTTAATCAAATAACTATTTATAAATCCCCTCCCTTAACTCTACCATGACTCATCAGCTGAGGTCACTACTATTCTAACCATCAAGGTGTGGGAATGGACAGAAAAACTGTCACTAGTAAAAGTGTTTGAAAGCAGAATCAATCTTCCCACTTCCAGGGTCAACATACTGAGTAAGTTTTAGAAGAAACACAAAAAATCACAGTATGGCCAATGTCCCTCTCTTACATAGTTCCTTGTTCTATACATCTATTATTATTTGTTTTATCCAGCTGCCTAACTGTTATTAATCCATTCAAGTACTATTCTTATCATTTTTGATCACGGTTACCACTCCTTCTTTTCTGTCCCAGTTCTCATTAACACTTCTCTCTCATTTACTTGTTCTCTAAAGTCATAATTCTAAGTCATACTTCCATACTTCAAGGGTCAGCTTGTTTCTTTTAACCTTATTCTTCTGACTTTTTTTTAAATAATTTTAATCTTTCATTGAAGGGCTTCATTTGCATCTGAGTGTATCTCCATGCTGGAATTAACTGATAATTTTCCAACAGTAGTATTTTATGTGTCAACAATACTGGTGGTAGTAGGATTCATCTCATCAAAGTTAGAACTTGCGTCCACCCAGTTCTGTTGTCAGCACATTTGTGTCTTCTTTTTCTAGAAGGTGGACCTTTGCTGATTTAATATGTCCTGTTGGAAATTGCCTGTTTCAGATAGAATTCTTTTAATTGAAATTTCTGCCTCTTGGGAGATGAAAAAATGTGATGTCTTCCATTTAAAGTAACTTTTAGTTTGGCAGGGGCAACATTGTAAATCTAATATTATTTCTTCATAATAGATCTTTTATTGTTTTAAATTAGTTTTTTCTGAAAAAACTTGCTGTAGTAAGTCAGGAAAAACTGCCTATTCATGTTTCTAACTTGAATTCCTTATTTATTCTTGATTTCTTAAAAGATCTTCCTTGTCCGATAGTGTAATGGTTTTACAAATACAAATCTTGGAGCATGTCCTTTATAGTTGGAGCTTTTATAAGTTCTGTGTGCCCTATCCAAAGTAATTTTATTTATGGGATATTCTCTACCCAGAGCCTCTGACAGTAGTTCTTCAAAATATGAAATTGGTTGGAACCTTCTAAGCCTTTAGGGATACCTCCAGTTTCAAATTCCCTCTTCTGGCCCTTGTTTCCAGATCATCCATTTTTTCTTGAAGGGTTTGAAGTTCTCTTGTGTGATCTTGAATCTTTTAAATGCAGGGCTTGTTTCATCTTCTACTTTACTAATTCTTTTTTCCAATTCAGTTGTTCTTGTATTTAGTGATTCAAGCTGTTTTGCTATTGCTGAGACCTGGCTGGAAAAATATCAATCAAATGTTTCACAGATTGAAGCCTGTTTTCATTTCACACAGTAAAGTTGCAGTTTGTACAGCTTTGCTTTCTGTTTGTTCATTGTCACTATCGATGGTAAAGCAATTTTGCCTCTTTTTTTTAAGTTGTCGCTATTTTCAGGCTATATTTTACCCTCCTTATTTTCTGCCATAACTGTTAGATTTTCCAATGTCTTCTGCAGGGGTAAAGATGGATTAGGAGGGCAAACTGCTGTCTTAAAATATAGTTAGTTATTTTATTTGCCAGTTTTAAATCTTCAGATGTTTTTATTTTTTGACAAATGTAGTCTATATTGTATTAGTTTCCATCTTTTTGTTGTTCTTCAATTAGTTTTCTTTCATTAGTAGTGATATATTCAAAGGTATTTTTGCATCTGTACCATCTGAGCTTTTATTGAACAACAGGTTCTCTGTTGATTCACTGAATGAAAGCTTTTAAGCATGCACTTTATCTATTTTACTCACCCCACTTAATGATATTGGCTCCGATATTCAGAATTGTGCCTGGCAATGGCACAAGTGGTGGTGCAGTGCAATTGAGTTGCACTGGTACAACTCAGGAAATATTCAAAAGAGATGAGCCATGGTGCATCTAATCTGAATATATCAGGTAATGCACACTGCCCAAATATGATGTGTTGGTGCATCCCCAGACAGGACTGATTACCAGGAATGGGAACTGTGCCAGCACAATGGAGCTACACTGTGTGCAAATTCCTGATATTTAGCCAGCAGTATGCAAATGGGGCCATAACATATGCAAGGTGCAAATGGGACCATTATGGCCTCATGTGCATGAGTTGTGCAAGGCTGGCCAGCAAAATGCATGTGGTGCCCTGCATAGCATGTCCATGGAGCAGGCACTGCAGTACCACCCTGCCCCATCCTGTGCCACTACACACCAGGAGCACAGAAGGATAGACACCCTGATAGTCTAGTTGCCCCTGTGGCTCCAATCACTGTTATAAATTGACAGAAATGTTCCTGGTATTCTGGTGGTACCCCACCCCTCCTGTACCACCAATCACCATACATCCATGCAAATCCCATCCCTGTTGGTCCAGTGGTACCACCCTGCCCATAACACTGATCACCCATTTTGACACTCAGATGTGCCTGGTATGCTAGTGGAACCCCCCACCCCAGCTGTAGCCCTGATCACTGGTATTCAGCTAATTACATTCCCTGGTAGTCTAGTGGTACCCCACACCCCTCCCAGCACTCCGATCACTGATCATAATATAACAATACACAGTGTGAACCAATGGAATTGCAGCCCATACTGTCGCGCTGTCATTTGGTGGGCAGCCAGAGAGGTATGCAGGTGAGTATGCTGCTGCCCACCAATGATGGGGGCTGAGTGGGCTGGGAGTCCTTTGTTAGGGGGGTGGGGTGCCACTGGACCATCAGGGAGGTATTATTATATTACGATTGGCAATCAGAGAACCAGGAGATGTGGGGGTACCACTAGACTACCAAGGAAAGTAATTGGTTGAATACTCAGTGATCAGGGCTACAGCTGGGGTGGGGGTTCCACTATCCTACCAGGGCACATTTTGAGGTCAAATGGGTGATCAGTGTTGCAGGTAGGGTGGGGTTCCGCTGGACCACCAGGCACAGGATTTGCATGGATTTATGGCAATCGGTGTTACAGGAGGGAGGGTACCACTAGACTACCAGGGCCTTTATAGGGTGCTTGTGCATGGTGTACTGGGGAAGACCACCCATGGCCAGTTGCTGCTGTGATGCACCTTGCATTATGGCAGCTTGCCTGTAAGGTGGCTACATTTGAGGCCTTATTTTTCAGGCTCAACTTTGTGCATCAGTATGCGGTTCACCCTCAGGGTTGTGCAGGCATATGCACTGCACATCCTTGGTTAAATTCACGGAATGTGCCGTGAATGCATGGGCATGCCCCTGGAGATGCACTGCATACATATCTTTGCACTTAGTGAATCGGGAATTGCACATTGCAATTCCCTCTTTTGAATATAGCCCTGGGAGCATTACTGTGGTCATGCTGGTGCAACCCTTTGAATATCTAGGCCATTATATATATATATATATATTTTTCCCTCCTATACCCTTAATCCTTTGCTTATTTATCTATTTATTCCATACATCCAAATAGTACATTTTACTAAATCTGAATTTTAGTTAGCCAGATGCAGTTAAGCAAAGGCACTCAATATGCCCAAGTTCCACAACTCTGTATAACATTAGTAATAAGCTTGTCCAGTATAATGAGATGTAACTGATGTGTATATATATATATATATATATATATATATATATATATATATATCTCAAAAGAAAAGGAAAACAGGATTTTACTTTCCTTTAGTAAAATACTTTTGTGTTTCTGTATTTTAGCCTTTGTTGTTGAAAAACTCTAAGGACCAGTCAAAGTTACATTGAATTTTCATAATTAAGTATTCACCATCCGATTCTTTCTGGAGTGAGACAAGAATATAAACATATGAATTGATCAACTCTATCTAATTCAAAAGAAAAGCTATTCTTGCAGCATCTGATTACTTATCTGTAATGCCATAATTGGCTGGTGTGTTGCCTTCTGTTTTTATAGAAGTCATTGAATGATCAGGCGTCATGTATTTCTGCTGTAGTGCAGGAAAAATAAGCATAAGCGAGTAGGGGCTGAACCCTCACTGCACCACTGCCTTCTTGGAGAAAGAGCCAGTGGAAAAATAAAAAAATTTAAACTGAACATATACTGCTCAATCAAGCAAGCAGCTCCCTTATCAACATCGACTGGCCCAACCCATCATGAGACGGGGCTAATTAAATGTCCAATTATGGGTAGGAGGAAGGCGTTGATCAATTCACCCCCACACTATTCACTGCTAGCCACCAGGCCCGGCACTCGACCGGGTCTTCTTCCCAAATTCCAACCACAAAGAGAACACCTTATTTAACTGAGCAGTTGAAACAGTGTAACCAGTCTAACACAAACATAGATTATGGGCTGACAGGAATTGGTGACAACCAGGGCCAACAAATGCCACAAAGATGCTAGAAGAGGAGACAAAAGTAAAGGAATAAACAAAAAGGTACAGCAGCCGGTAAAATAAAAGGTTTCTTCTTGCCAGATACTAATCTATTGATAAGCTTAAAAAGGCATTTTTACTGACTTTCATAGAATTTGTAGAGAGGTGACTTCCCATACAGAGCAGACAGATGAGTTTCCTCTCACTCGACAATCGTGTCCCCCATCTTGGATCCTTCCAGTCTATTCCTAATTTTGTTTGTGTTTTTTGTGCTTCCCCACTGCATGAAAAAGCTATCCATAAAATGCAGTGTTTTCAGATTATTAAAAAACTAAAATCAAGTTCAGTAAATCAAACTCTTCATAGCATATTGTGATGGTATTAAGTGGTGCAATTAAAACACATTTCACATCAAAGATGTACTGTTACATTGACCATACCTATAAGAAAAGGAATATAACTTTCCAGAAACTGTAAGCATTATTTTCAAAGCTGGATGCTCCAGTAAAGATCAAGCAGGTAAAATAATTGGTTTTAAAACAAGAGGTAGAACAGCAATAATGTGCTTGATAGGAGCATATGGATGAGGCTGTAAGGTGCAACTCGAGGATTAGAAATGATAAAATGGCAGTCTGAAGGCCAGTCTGGGACACAGCGCATCTCTAAATAGCAGCTTGTGAAACTGGAAACAATCATTTAGTACAGCAAAAGTATGCCATCTGCTAAATAGAGAACACAAACTCTCAAATAACTATGTGTGTAGTAATAATGTCAGAGCACACACAAGTTTTTCCCCATCTCTAAAACAATGGGTTTGCACTTAACTGCTGGTTGGAAGATACAATGCATTTTAAAACTTAGCATTGTCACCTGCAAGATTAGTTGAAGGAAAAAAGTTAAGCATGCAGCAGCACCTCCACCTATGCTGAGAGTCAAGCTCTTGTCCCCCTGCTGCTGCTGCCTGTCCCAGATCAAAGTGTCTCAGATAGAGTCTCAGTGATGCATGCTATCTGCAATCTTAGTAGCACAATGCAGGCACTCTGGTGCTGCTCCTTGTCCCAAATGGAAGAGACATGGATGAAGACCCTAAGACTACTCTCTTGGTGCTAATGCATGCTGTCCCTGAGCTCAGGGGCAAGAATTGGACCCCTCTGGTGCCTCTTCCTGTCCTGGATGGAAGTAAGGCTGATCTGATCCCGTGATGCTGAACCCTGTCCCCAAGCTCTGCCATTCAAGGATCATATTACACTAAATTAAAGCTTACTCATGCTAAGCCTGCAGTGCTTTTTAGCTATGGCCTCAGTCCAGCCCTTTGCTTGTAGGTTAAATTCTGCTCTATGTTTCCTTATGCCATTCTGTCACAGCTGCATTGAGTTCAGCAACCAAGCAGCTGTAGGTATATTTAACCATGATATCCTACCTCAGTTTCCTGACCCTCATGTAATTATTTTCATTATTAAATCTCCAGTCATAGTTCATTAGCCAGAGACTCACCAACTCAAGGTACTTTTGGATATTGTCATAACAACTGCCTTCATATGCCATTCAGGCTTATAGGATAGACCTGCATGCATCTGCCATTACTCATTTGTTTGTTGCACTGTCATTTTCAGTTCATTCAGTTTCTGTCAGCTGGCATAGTATGCCATCAGTCAGTAGTTCAGCTTTGCCTTGGTTCATTCCTACCCTGTTGTACTCCAACAGCTGTAAGGTTTGCCATCGGCTTCTAATACATTCTTGCAGTGGGATGCATAACAGCCATGAACATGTCATGGCTTCCAGGTCTCCTGCCTGGAAGATGATGGTCTCACCTCTTCTTAAAAGGATAAGTTAGCACTCAAGGAATCGCATTAGTAATCACATTAGCAAGCACATAGCAGAACTCAGAAGTTAACTTTGCATTTTAAAGCATATTTAAGCACGGGGTCTATTCAGGTGCTTAAAATGGCATGTGATCAAGACAATGCAGTATCTGGTGTGTGGCAAAGTGCAGACAAGTGTGATTGAGCCAACTGGAGGGTGGCAGACCCAGGTACCTGATCAATGAAACACAGTACAAGGTCTTCACAGAAGGTATAACACAGGTGCTGGAAAGTTGCTACAAGAGCCATCGGCCCTGCACTGAACAGAACTCTAATCTGAAATTCTCGCCATCCTCTACAACCCATAGAAAGATCTGTTAAGTATTTCAAAGGTAGACAATGATTGTGAGCTGGCTGTAAGATATAACAAGTAAATACTTGGCCTACATTATTTGCTTAGGTTAAAGGCAACAGTTCAATTACACACTTCAGAAATTTAAATTTTGACTTTGGGAAAAGAAGAACTACTAAGCTATAGGCTGAGGCTTGGGCCACTGCAGGACATGACTGGGACCTGAACCTGGAGGGTTACACTATGTTCAGGAAGGACAGGGGAGGGAAGGGAGGAGGGTAGCAATGATAGTCAAAAACTGCATTGGCATAGGGAGTAAGGAGGTGGAGGAACCATGGAGGTGATTTGGGTCACCCTGATAACAAGGGGGCAAGAGAGTAAAAAATAGGAGTGGTGTATAGACCCCCTGTTCCATGGGAGGAGCTGGAGGACAGTCTGGTGGCAGATGTTGGAGACACTGCAGACTGGGCAGAGGAACGGTGGTGGTGTTGGGGACTTAAACATGCCAGGAACAGACTGGGAGACTATGACATCCTCTGTGACCAGGGAACAGAGATTGTTGAATGTCTTTCAAGATGCATTCCTAACTCAGCAGGTGAGGGAACCGACCAGGGGCGTGGGTACTGGATGTGGAGCTGGTAGACAGTGACCAGATTGGGGGCCTGGAGGTAAGGGACCCATTGGTGGGGAGTGACCATGCCACAGTCTGGTTCTGCCAGACCTAGGAGGGGTAGAAGGCTGCACAAAGACGGAAGTAACCGACTTCAGGGGCAGATTTTAAGGAAATAGGAAGGATCCTTAAGGAGCATTTTGGATGGATTGGGTCAGACATGGACGCTGATAGTAGGTGGGAAATCATCAGGAGAGGGGTGCAGGATGCTACCAGCACCTGTGCAAGAGTAAGACGAAAATGCACGGTGGGGCCCAAAAACCCTGCTGGTGGACCAGGGAGGTCCAGGAGGTGGTGCGCGAGAAGAAGGCAGCCTATAAGCAATTCAAGTGCTCAAGGAGTGAAAGGGATCAAGGGAGCAGAGCTGATGGCTAGGAAGGGCCACTAGGGTGGTGGAGAGCGGCAAGGCAAGGAAGGAGCAGAACCTGGCCTGGGAAATTAGGAGAGAGGGAACAAGGGTTCTTTAGAAACACTGGGAAAAATGAAGGTGAAGGGCAGATTAGCAGGATTAAATCAGGGACAGATGGGCACAAGACCTGGGGAGCAGGCTGAGGGTACTAAATGAGTACTTCACCTCAGTTTCACCAAGGAAAATGGGGTGCTGCATCACACATGGAGGAGACAGAGATACTGAGGAGGGGGGACCCTCACCGATTGGTGGGTCTGGGGAGAGGGGAGGCATCACTGGCAGGTGGGGAGGGCAAGCAGGAGAAGAGGTACCGGAAGTGGAAATCACAGCAGAGAGAGTGAGGGAAGCCCTCAGCCCCTTGAGACGGAGAAAGCACCGGGCCGGATAAATTACATCCCAGAGTGCTGAAGGAACTTCATGGATGTCCTGGCAAAACCCTGGTGGAGCTTTCACCATCTCTCTGAGGACAGGGTGGGTGCCCCAAGACTGGAAGGTGGCGCATATAGTGCCTATCCACAAGGGGATCAAGGAGGTGGCAGGGAACTACAGACCTGTTAGCCTGACATTGGTGGTGGTGGCAAGGTGATGGAGGGCATTGTCAAGGAGAGGCTAGGGGACCTGGATAAGTCAGGGTGCCTGGATGATAGACAGCATGGATTCATCCCAGGGAAATCATGTCAGACAAACCTGGTGGAGTTCTATGACTGGGTGACTAGTGCCTTGGACCTGGGTAGACCAGTGGATGTCCTCTTTCTAGACTTCAGCAAGGCATTTGACTCTGTTTCCTCACATGGGCCTGTTGGATAAGCTGGAGAAATGGGGTGGGGAACCAGATGATCAGATGGATAGGCAATTGGCTCCAGGACCTGACCCAGAGGGTTGTAGTTGGCGGGATAGTCTCATCCCAAGGAGGGTCATTAGTGGGGTCCCACAGGATCCATCCTTGGGCCCCTTCTGTTCAATGCCTCGCTCTGACATAAGGACAGGAATCAGGAGGAGATGAGTCTCTTATGGATGACTCAAAACTGGGGTGGTGGTGGATGGGAGGAGGGGAGGGTGGCCCCACAGGGGACCTGGAGGCTCTGTAAAGATGGTCTAGAAAGTGGAAGCTGAGGTTCAATGCAGGGAAATGCAAGGTACTCCACCTGGGGCCAGAAACCCAGGCCAAGTGTACAACCCTGGGGAATGCCAAGTCTCATGGGTGAAATGGACCTGGGGGTGGTGGTGAATGTCAAGATGAACAACTCTGAGACTTGTAGGAGGGCAGCAGCCAAGGCCAACAGGATGCTGGGATGCATCGCTAGGGGATCACCTCCAGAAGGAGGGAAGTGATACTCCTCTGTATAACTGCTTGGTGAGGCTGCACCTTGAGTACTGCATGCAGTTTTGGAGGCCACACTTAAAGAGGGACATTAACCTCCTGGAGAGGGTCCAAAGGAGGGCAACCAAAATGATTTGGGGCTTGGGGATAGGACCTATGAGGAGAGGCTCAAGAGCTAAATATGTACATATTGGAAGAGAGAAGGACGGGGGACATGATAGAGGTCTTCAGGTACATGAAGAGGGTAAATAGGGGAGGAACAGTCAGAGTGCTTGAAGGAAGGAGGAGGGGCCACTAGAGGGCAAGGGTGGAAGCTGAGGGGGAAGATCAGGGAGAAAGGAGGAGGTGCTACTTCACTGAGAGGTGGTGGAGCCATGGAATGCACTGCCTAGGGGCTGGTGGAGGCAGAGACAGTGGAGGGGTTCAAGAGGGGTGGGACAGGTACAGGGAAGGGTTCTGGAAGCAAAATCCAATGCAGCAAGAATATCCAGAACTGGGAAGGAGAAGCTAGAGAAGGCGAGGGGATAGCAAGGTCAGCACCCAGGGTGGGGGCTGACCAAACGAGCAGACACGAAGACCCCTTAGGCCTATTCGCTGGCATTTTAGTATGTTAGTATAGGCCTGCTGCCACTCCTCCTTGGGTATATATTTAAAAACTTGTTGCCTGGTTCCTTATCATTTTGGTGACTCATACACAAGGGATTTGGTTTCCACTGGGTACTGTATTGAAGCAGAAAAATAGTTTAAGGGAAAAACATATTCCTTGGAAAAGTTGTTGAACACAAAGCAGTGTGTCTCTTGCTTCCAGGTGACTGAGCTGATATCAAACATAGAGCCAGGACTTAGAACACAAAGTAGGGAATGGCTGGCAGAAAAATGGCTGTGAGGAGTGAAGGACTGCCTGACAGTCACTCCTCTCATCCCTCGCGATCTCCTCCCAGCTACATCAAATTGAGAATGCTGCCAACACAGAATCCACTAGTCAACATTCTAAAAATAATAACGAAACTCGTTATGTGGTTGAAAATTACCACAACCCATCACACAAAAACATACAAGCATACAGTATGTGCAGCACACTCAATACCACTGTTTCTCAACATGGAGGAAATTACATTATTTTTTGGGGCGTACACACACACACGGATGTTCAATCCCATGCATGGTTTCAAACTTTCAATGAATTTATTTCAAGCGGTAATCATGAAATGCTCTTTCTGAAGAGAAAAGCTTCAGACAGAACATTATTACAGTGCTTCAAGTCCAAACCTACCTTGTAATTTATTTAATTTATCTATATCTTTTGTAACCAGGTGAGTAAGCTGATCCAAAGGACTGATTTCAGTCATGACCCGGCCACATAGGTGGCAGCAAGCATTCTACAGAAGTAATAAAATACAGAGAATACAAAGATATGATCACATCACAGATACAATATAGATAAGCTAATAAATATACAAAGCAACTATCAAGCAGTACAAGGTGAACATATGCGCTAAACAGGGCGATTCAAGGTCATTACACAAATAGCTCACCAGTAGATACATGCTAAATGTGGCAAAAATACAACTCAGACAAGCTAACATGCCTAATAGAGGTTGAAAGACAGAGTTAGAGTGAGAGAGCATCAGGGACTGATAAAGAGCAGGGCAGGACAAGGGAGTAGCAGTACTAGGAGCAAGGATATATAGAAGAGCAGAGATAAGCAAGGCAGGGACAGATTTTGACCTTATGACTGTGCTGGGAAACAATTGCAAGTGGATTCGATCATGAGCCAGGATTTTAGGTAAGATGTAATGAGAGGAGGGAGGGGACACTGAACAGATGATGGTAGCCTGTTCAATAGGGATGAAGCAGACACAGAGAAGGTCTTACTTCCCATAGCAGTGGTAGTATGTGGAATTATAAGTGAAGGGACAGAGAAGGCCCTGAGGCTCCTAGAAACCTCCCTATCTGTTAACAGTGAAGCGAGGGTGACATCTGTTTGCTCCAGAGTGCATTGTCCACTAGACAGCCCAAGAAAAATTTAAAAGACCTTAGGTGGGAGCCACCTAGGGATTGGTAGCATGCACAATGGTGGGTGGAATAGGGATTAGGAGAACAAAGTGACAGATAGAGTTGTAAACTGTATTTTTGTAGAGCATAGGGTAGCGGAATAGAGGAGTAGACATGGAGCAGTAATCGAGGAGTGGTAGTAGGTTCCCTTGCTCAACAGCAAGGGCGGCGTCAGGGGACAGAGTTGTTTGATACAGTAGGCAGCACCTAACATTTGGTGAATTTTCCACACAGTGTTATTTATATGTTCAGCAAAAGTAACAGAGGGATCGAGAGTGACACCTAGATATTTGAAGGTTTGAAAATTTTCCTGGGGTAGGCCCTATGGGATGAGTATCAGGATGGAGGAGACAGATTTTGTGACCTTGGCTAGGAATGGTTTGGAGCCAAAAGAATGGGTTTACTTTTTTACATCAACAAGGAGTTTATTGGTGAGGACCATTGGTGCGGGGGCATAATTTAGTGTGAGGGTGGCTGAGATTGATTTGAGTAACTTGTCGCTATGGTACAGGATGAGGTCATCTACATAAAGAGGGCATTACAGTTGAGGCTATCTGCTGAGAGAGTATTGACAAACAAGGAAAAGAGTAATGGGAAGTATGGAACCCTGTGGTACCCTTTGTATGAACAGGTAGAGTGGAAGAGGTTTTTGCCTATTAAGACAGATTGAGACCTGCCAAAGAGGTAGCTACAGAACCAAGCAGCAGTTTCCGGGAGCATCCAAAGTGAAGTATGGTGGAGTGGAGAAGGTTGTGGTTGACTAGGTCAGAAGTCTTAGATACTGTACGTCCATGAACATCAGCGCCTGTGGCCTTGCCCATATCCATATTCCTAGGATGTAGTCAGAAAAGAGGGCCAGAGAAGAATAGGTGCTATGATGTTTACAGAAACCATGCTATATGGGATAAAGTTATATTTGTCAAGGTGTTTGATAGCTGATGGTGTACAATTTTTCCAGTAGTTTACTTAGATGAGGGAGGAGGAGATGGAACTGTAATTTTCTAGGAGAGGATCACCTGCTTTAATGATTGGTAACACGTGTGTGACTTTCCAGGAGTCAGGCACAGTGGAGGATGAGAGTGCAAGATTGAAAATGAAGGCAAGTGGTTTAATGATGGCTGGGGTGATAATTCTGAGAAAGGTGGGGTAGAGTCTGTCACTGTTAGGGCTTCCTTGGCTTGTAGGGTCTTTAAGAGTTTGGCAGTGATGTTTGCCCAATAACCCTTAAGTAGAAAGGTGGTGGTGGGACATTATTTGAGCTGGAAGGGAGTTGATTTGGCTGGGACTTTATTTATTTATTTAGTTTTTGTTGACCAGGTAAGTGCATTAGACAAATTCTGCCTATTTTCAGGCACGACCTGGGGGTGGGGGATACAGGATGAATGCCAGCTGACTTTGAACCAGATTAAGCTGTTGGTGGTATTTTTAGTGAATGGGGGGAAATTTGGCTGGAGCACTAGGGAAATTCCCAACTTGTCAGTAGGGGGAACCTCTGGCCGTCAAGGATGGCCAACCCAGTTGCTGAGCAGTTGCAATGGAGCAGGACATCTGTTATGCTGCTGCTCTGGTGACTATTCCTACTTCTACTTCTTCTAGTGCACTGATGCTACTACTGGTGCGATTTGAACCCAAGGAAAATTTTGTGCCTACTGTTCTGCTTTCAGCAGAGAGTCTGCTTGTTCCCCGATCCTGTTACACCGGTGATGGAAATGGACTGTGGTGATTCTTCTGTTTTACAGCTTGCTCCTCCTACTCTCCAGGTTACTGTCTCTGATGCTGTTTCTTTTTCTCTGGAGATGCGTGTTTCTGACTTGGACTGTCTTGCTGCATCTCACGAGAACACCGCTTGTTTGATGCAGCGTGTGAGAGGGACAGACTTGAACCAGGAAGTTACTGTTACTATACTACGCCGCAGCATAAAGTATAAACAATTCGGACTACCAAACTCTTCTGAGGAATTTTTGGGACTGACTGGTCTGTTATTCTGCCCTTAGAAAATCAGGCTGGAAACAATTGGCAGTGGATTCCCGACTCAGATTGGGGTGACGACCCTACTCCTTCCACTTCATCTGCAGCTCTGTTGGCAGCTCCTCTGCAAAACCCTGAGCTCAGGTACCGGACTTTGAAAGGGACTAGGGTTACTATTGCTGCACAGAAACTAGTTGATAGGGCTCAGGCCAGCTCTAGGCCTAGCACATGTTTGGATGAGGGAGGGACGTTGGGGCCTGGTGTCTCTGATCCCCCGTGAACCCTCCTGGTCCCCACTGTCTGGGTGACAAGGTACTGGGAGGATTCCTATGGTAGATCTTTTTAAAAATAAGTTGAAACAGGCACCCAGGTGCAATGCTGTTCACCTAAGGTAAGGGGAACTTGCTGTGCACCCTGACAGGTGTTATGTTGCAAAGCAACTTTGAAAGGCTCTATGCATTTTATTCCTCTGATATCTATGCCTTAATTCATATTTCAAGGGAAGACTCCTTTGATATAAGTTTTAAGACTAATTCTGGTTTGGAATGTTTTTGGGATAAGTTTAATGCTTTAAAGACTTCGCTTTATGGTCCCCATTTTATGCTATACCCTTACTAAGCCTCAAATTAGCCGCCTACTATAATGTTTCGTAATGAGGGGTGAATGTCAGTGACATTTATCACTGGCTGCAGAATCGGTGCAGCATCTTGGGACCTCCTGAGGCTAGTGTTGATTTGGAAGGACTCTGCAGGGAGGTTGGAAATTCAAGGTTAAGCTTTTCCAGCTTAACTCTGAAATTATTCATCTCCTGAATAGCTCTTTTAGGAAAGATGGGGGTTCTCTTTTATGATCGGCAACCTCATGCTTGCTATAAATGTGGTGCTAAACCCACCTTAGTAGTGCTTGTGATATGTTGAAATGCTCCTCTGTGAAGGTTATGGCTATTCCTACTGATCTTTGTGAGAACATTTTTCAGTGTAATCTTTGTGATGAGGAGGTCATGCCTTCCACCAAAGTCCCTGGGCTAAACAGAACAGGTCTGAAGGGTGGGATCAGGACGATCTTGTGGATAAGGCCCAAGGCCGGCAGTCAGAACCCTTCCCTACCTCTGAGGCTAGGCATCAGGAGGACAATGTTTCTCAGCAGGACCTGGATCCTGGAATTTCAGATGACGTTCTGGAGAGTCTGGTTACTGGCCCAGTTGATGGAGCTTTGTCCTCTCCCGGAGGCTGTAACAGCTGGTCCTACCATTTTATCTTCAACTGATCCTCCCACAGTTGCTCACTTACCTGATACTGCCATTCCCCCACCTTCAAGATTGTTAGGTGGGGAAACATTTTACTAGAGCCTTTTGAAGCAGCAACCCCTTCCCCTTCCTACTAATAATTTTGCCCCTTTACAGGGTGATGTGGGGATTCTGACCGAATCTGATACCCCTTTAAACTCTGATTGGGTTACTGAGGATGAAGATAGCAAGCTACTGAACTGGCTAAGGAGAAGAAGGAAAAAAAGGAAAAAAAAGGAAAAAGCAGTTATAGTTTGGTATGATGTCTGTTGTTATGTTTTTCTTTCTTTTCTTTTTCTTTATAGCTTCCTTCAATTTGCATCTTCAACATTTGTAGTTTGAAAACTACAAGAAACTGTTAGCTGTTTTGTTTTTGGGACAACTAAGAGCTGATGTAATTTTCCTTCATGAGACTAGGATCTCTTCCTTAAGGGAAATTGATCAGCTTAAACTATAGCTAGGTCGACAGTCCTTCATTTTGGACTTTCGGCACTGATGTTGCTGATGGCCTTGGTATTTTATTTACTAATTCTCATTTTCATGTTACACACTTGATTGATATTGCACCTGGCATAGCTTTGGCCCTGGATGTCTCTATAGGGACTTTTTTCCGACTTTGTTAATATTTATGCCCTCAAACTAAAGCTACCCACATAGAACTTTTTGAAACTGTGAAACCCTATTTGTTCACAAGAAAGCATATAGTTTGGGTTGGGATTTTAATGTTAGTTTGGACCTTAAATATTCTGGGGATATGATTCATAAAATTTACTGTGATACTCATGCCTTGCAGCAACTTATTTTGGATACAGGTTTAGTGGATTCATAGCATTCTCTTCGACAGGATGCTGTGGCTATTTTTTCATCATATATATTCTTCTCGTATTGATTTCTTTTTGTCTCTGCCCAAATAAAACCATCTTCAATTTCTTCTCAACCCAATGAATTTTCTGTCCATCATCTTCTATTGGGTACTTTTAGTTTAGCCGGTATACCTCCAAAAGTATTCCCTGTACAGTGTTGAGATTGAACGCTCCTTGTTAGATGATCTGACCCATTTACATAACCTGGAATTGTTTTTTGAAGCTAGGTATTCTACTTTCTGTTTTATGATAATCTATGGGATTGGTGGATAGATACTAAACAAGATTTGAGATCTTTACTTATTTCTTTTGGGCATACAGAGGCTAATTCCAGTTATTTGTTGTATCTTAAATATCGTAAACAGTTTTATCATTTAATGTCCTTTCCCTAGGAATCATGTTCAGTACAAGTCCCAATTGACTGAACTTTGATCACAGATGCCTTTATCAGTATAATAGAGCAAAGTCTCTGCTATGGAGATGCTTTGGAACACGTAGTTATCCTCTTCAGATCCTTATAAGGCCTGTAAAGCCAGGTTGAGAAACCCAAGTGTCGGGTTTATAAGGCCTGATGGTTACTGTATTACTCTGATCTGGACATGCTCTCTGTAGTTCAACAGCATCTCCAGGACACTTTTTCTTTTATACCCCTCCTTCTATTGGCTCTTTTTATATTTTTCAGACTTCTTGCCCATCCCTTGATACTTCTGTTGGTCTTTCTCTTGCTCCCCTATTACTCCTGATGACGTTTTGCTGTACTTAACTCCTTAAGAACTGGTACTTCTCCTGGTATTGTTGGGATTCCCAATGCATTTTATAAGAAGTTTGTTTCATATGAATTTTTTCTTTCCCATGTTTTCAATTATTATTTGTTAACAATATTGATTCCTGAGATTTTAGCACTGTTATTATTCGCTATCTTTTTAAAAAAGGATCGAAACTTTTGTCAAATTGAGGCCTATCAGTATTTTGAATTCTGACTTTAAAATATTGACAAAATTATTAAATACCAGACTCCTAAAAGCCACTGAATTTCTTATCGATCCTTCCCAGTCTTGTGCCATCCTGAATAGATGCATTCAGCACAATCTTTTTGTTATAAGGAATTATTTGAGGCCAAAATATATTTGGGTATATTGCTTGCTGGATCAGGCTGGTGCTTTTGATCGGGTTCACCACAGCTATCTTTTGAAGTACCTAAATGGTATAAATGGTATATTCCTGATATTTTTTGACCTGGCTGTCAAATTATATTCCAATGCTAGCATTATCTCCACATTGAATGGGATTTTGGTACTGACATTTTCTTTTTAACGGGTGTTTGGCAAGGATGCGCCTTAAGTCCATTGTTGTACACATTTGCTTTGGATCCTATTATTCACAAATTAAATGGGATGTCCAGATTATGGGACTTTCTCCATCCCTTCCTTCCTTTTGAGAAGATAGTGGTTTACGAGATGATGTTACAATTTTAGCATGATGTAGACTCTGTTTCTAAATCTCTTTCTGTTGTTGATGTCTTGCTCCTTATTCAGGGGCTGCACTTAATACTGTTGAAGTGTCATTTACGTTTGTTAGCCCTTCCCTGTCCTTCAGATTTATGTAATATCCCGTTACTACCTCTCCTCATAAGTTGTTGGGTATATGGTTTGGTCAGGGTGACCTGGCTGTCATAATTGGACCAAACAATTAGACGCTGCTGAAACTAAAGTTGCTTTGGAAAACCTGGAAATTTGGTAAACGGAAAAGGATTTTGATTATTAAAAGTTTATACTACCCTGTTTCTTTATATTAGTTATGTTTATCACTCCGGTTCATTTAGAAACCCGATTATTTTGTTGTTTTTTTCAAATGTTGTGGGTAATGGTTGAATCCTGTTAGACAGGATATTACTTATTTACCCATTAAACAAGATGGCCTTAGTATGATTAATCCTTTTGTTTGTTTTTTCACGGTATTTTATTTTTCATTCTTTTGTTTGGGCTTGGGATTCTGGAAATCTTTCCTGGCAGCAATGGATTAATTTTTCCTTTCTACTGTATTTTTCCAAATAGGTGAATTTACCTCCCAAATTATTGGCCCAATATTCCATCCCTCCTATGCTATTCCTACTATTAAGAAATTACAATTTTGGAAACTATCTAAGCAGGCTCTTGTGACTTTAAATCGAAAAAGCTTCAATCGACTTGTTGTTTTTGATGCCTCACATTTGTCTTATGTGTTTTCAGACTGTACTCCACCAGAATGACTTGAGGCAATACATAAATTGGCGGATTTTTCGTCTCCCTGCTGCAATTTGATTTGAGCTGGATTTTCTTACATATGGTAAATTAGAGTGAAGGGTAATTTGAAATACAAACCTATTTCTGAACGGTATTGTCTTAAATCCTCCTGTATTAATATCAACGAATGTATGTATCATTTTTTTTAGAGTGTCCGACAGTCTCCTTGTTTGGAGTACTGCCACTCAAATGGCATTTGTATTTTTTGACTTTGGTCACATATCAAACCCTGATTTTAGGGATTATACAGGTTTTGGATGAAATTTCATAGGAGTACTTTGAATTTTTTTTCTCTCTTATACAATATCACTTATATGGGCAAGATGTCAGTATGTATTACAGCAACAACTTGTTCTTCATTCTGTTTTGATTTCTCAAATTGAATATGACTTGTTTTTGGTTAAGGAGAAAGATTTACAACATTTTCCCATGATAAGGTTCTTTCATTGTGGAGATATTTAGATATTTGTACCTGATTTCTGTATATTCTTTTTGTCTGTTTGCTATTTCTGTACATTTTATTGTTTTTCTGTATGATATTTGCTGTTTTCTGCTTATTCCTTTTTGTGCTTGAATTTTATTGCTCTGTATTTGTCGCCTGTGATGTTATAGTTTATTTTTCAATAAAACATTCCCTTTTCAGAAGTGCCATGGGATCTTTAACATCCACCTGAACTACCACCAGACCAGGCAGATGGGACCTCGGTTTAACATCTCATCCGAAAGATGGCACCTCAGGTACAGCACCCCTCATACTGCATTGCAGTTTCAGCATTGAGATAATAACCCAAGTGCCTTGTCTGGAGATAGAACCCACAGCCTTCTGATCTCCTGACTTCAGAGGCAAGTGTGCTACCTGCTGAGCCATTGACACTTTAGACCTGGGGAGGATGAGGGCAATTGCCTGAGGTAGGAGGACAGGTGGGTGAACCTAGTGTTGAAGGTATTTGCAATCCCAATGGGATCTGAGATAGTGCTTCAAGGGATGAGAATTGGGTAATTTGTTTGTTGGACTTGGGATTAGAAGAGACCCAATAGAGCCCAGAAATTGTGAGAGTTGCTGAGAGTATTGTTTTGTTGGGTTAGGTAGTATTTGCATTTTAGTGATTTTGCCACCTGCTCACAGGAATTGCACAGCCACCATAGGCATCCAGAGTAGGGGAGGGTGATGCCTTGTAGACCTTCCATTTGCTGTCCCTGTCCTTCATTTGTGCTAAGAGTTTCTTAGAAGACCAGCAGGTGCAGTCCCTCTAACCTTCCTGTTTGTAAGTGGTAAGTGCTTGTCTGTAGCTTTTGCAGGGAAGTAGTGAGGAAAGCAACAACAGATGAGATGTTGCTGTGATGGTATAGGTCAGTCAATTTACAGCCGTAGCCTCTCTGAGAAAGTCTTCATGATCCAGGCAGTTAATTGTATGGGGGACAGGTAGATTTAGTAGTCAAATTATGTATGTAGGGGGTATGGTCGCTAATTGAGTCAGACATAGTGCCAGCCTGGAGGACCAAATCTGCCCAGCTTGTGGCAATCCAGTCAAGATGGTGTGGTTATGTGAGTAGAGTTATGCCTGGTGGGAGGCAAGGACCTGTTCCAGGTGATGCATTTTTAGTAAGTGTGTATACTCCAACTGAAAGGCACTTGACCAGCTGAGATTAAAGTCATCGAGGATGATTGTATCTCTTGGAAGTGCGAGATTGCTAGCCCATCTTGGAAGTTTTGCTAGGCCCTGGATGCCTCCTCTGGGGGTTATAACAACACCCAAGATAGTTTTTTATCCACTCCTAAGGTTGTAATAGCAACAGGCAATAGGTAATAGCAGCAGGCAAACGAGTCACAAATCTTAAAAAAAAACCAGTAAGAACAATGAAGTACAAATTAAAATTTAAATACATATATAAAAACAAATACAACAGGTTTACATCTTCATCCAATTCTGCATTTGTTTCCCTGAACCTTGTGCAGCATAGCAAAAGTAAAGCAGTACAAGTAGAAGACAATACTATGACCCCTCCCCCACCCAAAATGTCACTTTTCTTGTCATTCTTAAACTTACAGTTTGGAAGACATGGCACATGTTGAACAAAAAAAGCAAACCCTGAACCAAGTTTCTTACCATTATAGCATGCATGCTGTGTACAGCATTGGGAAGACTCATTACAGTCCACTGTGAACCCACCACTGTGGCAGTGCTGACATTTCAACTGGCAAGGGCAAGTATGGCTGAAGAAGGCGAGCATGAGAGTCCTTCTATTGAGCGGGTTGTGAGTGTGAGAGCAAGAAAGGAGGGTTCTTGGCGCCATCTGACACGACAGGTTATATAAAGGAATGACGTGAGGCATGAGCGGTGATGGCAGGGCTGATTGACACCTAACTTGATTTTGGATTTATCTATGGAGAGAGGAGCATGGCTACTGTATATACCACAAGGGCATGGTGGGAAACAGCTGTAGACTTTTTCTGGAGAGAAACGAGCCGCACTAGTTTTGCTCATGGAAACACTACTTCTGGGTGACATGCCGTGCAGTCACGGGAGGGATAGAGGAGGGGGACTAGTCACAGAATGGCTGAAGTGTTTTTCTGGGCAGTTCTGAGGCCCCACCTGTAATAGCCAATAACTTGCATATCAAAATGTTGCCTGCAGTGACCTGAGTTTCTCATTACATATCAGTAATGGACCGACAGCCTACTCACCTGTCAAGTCCAGTTTTGGGGAATCCAGTTGGAACTCAGTGGGTCAGAGCAGCAAGCAAGCATGAATAGCTTCATTTAGAAGAAGGCAGCCAGGCATGGAGGAGGTAGGGCTGTGCTGGTTGTCTTCTCTTTTGATTTACAGTCGGAGTGCGGCACAGTCTTGAAACTTGGTGGCCAGCCATTTTACTATGCAAGCAAGCAAGCATGAGTGGCTTCATTCAGAAGAAGGCAGCCAGCCGTGGAAGGAGGGCAGGCAATGTCATTGCCTTCTCTTTTAATTTACAGTTGAGTGCAGCGTGGTGGGGTGTGGGAGGAGGCACAGTCTTGAGACTTAGGTGGTCGGCTGTGGCGGTGGGCAGGTCATGCCAGTTGCCGCGACTGACTTAAATAAGTCGCTGAGCTGCTTGTCACCAGCTTCATGCAAATGAAAGTCCTGAAGCACTCTTTCATTGGAGCACTTCATTTCTTTCAAGTGCACAATGTTTCCAGCTGTGAAACTCTGACCACCATCATACTCTGCTTGCATAGTCATTGGTCTGTCAGGGACAAGCCCAGTGTAAATTGCTCTGCATTGTACTAGTCCATGACCCCCTCTGGTTGCCTTCTCTGAAGCAAAAGCAAAACGTTTCTTGCGCACATTCAAGGATACATAAAAGGACTAAAGCAGACTCAAATAAATTGTGGAAAGAAGGTATCATACAAGTCAGTAGATAAGGGATAATCGAAAATAGAATACAAAAGTAGAGGTCAAATTTGTCACGGAATATTGGACTGCTGATTTAACATACAACAGGAAGAAAACATTAATGGAAAAAATTATATACTTATTTGGTATATAAAAGATTATTAAGTAGGAAAAGAAGGAAAAGCTGGGGGCAGGACATTCTTTTTAACCTCTTACTTTTGTGGTGTGTTTTTACTTTTTAATGTTCATTTTTGGGGCAGTGAGGAAAATAAAGACAGAAAACATACACTACACAAGGGTGTAGGTAGGCATACTCACTGTACACATTTGAGTACAGTTTTGTTTGAGTGTTTGTCCTAAACAACATGCCTTTCTGTTAGCATTATCATTCTAATCTGTAGTATTTGAGTTTGTGTAGGCCACTGAGCAGTGTCTCTGTTTAAACTTCTATTGTTTAGGAGGTAGAAATGTGTATAACCTATTTAGAGATTGGAGGAGTCACCTGACAACAATCTGATTTGATTGTAATGGGGCAGCATTTGGAGGGATGTGTACATTTTTTAATGGAGGGGTGGCAGCAGTTGGAGACTGTGTGTAAAATACGGAAATTTCTGGTTACACCCTGACACTACATGTTAAGACAGAAAACAAAGAAAATTATATAAAGCTACTGGGTCTAGGGCCGACCAATCAGTGTGCATAGCATACTAATCATTTGCAATTACAGAGCTCCATTCTGTCCAACTGCTGGTGAGAGTTTGGTCGACATGGTGCATGTACCTCAGTCCACAGGATAGCCAGGTCCACCTGTGTGACTGGTATTTCCTCTGGGTTTCATGTAGCTGCCATAGCTACCACTTGCTCAGCCCTCTTCTGCTGCATTTTGTATGATGCACAGGCTGTCACCATATTGCCTCCTCTTTCACTGCATCCTCCACTGCAGAAGCAGTTTGTAATTCCAGCACCTTGACCTCCCACTGGGCACAGTGGTACTAACAGGTGGGTTCTTTAGTCACCTGTGTCCAAGTGGCTGCCCTTTTACCGCAATGCATCAGATTTTGCATTTCACCACAGCTGGGTCACCTGGCAGTGTAGTGAAAACAGCTACACTGGCAAGTCATGGGAGGACAAGACACAGGCAGTGGGGTGACCCCAGATGTTGTAGGCTACTCTGCAGTTGGGGGCAACAGGCTGCTGCTGCTGCTGTTCTTGTTCTGCTGCTGCTGCTGCTCAGCCTGCTGTGGGGGTTGGTAGCCATCAGTGCTGCAGGGCTGGTACCGCTAACATCAGAAGAAGCAACTGCTACTGCTTCTGGCAGCTCACTTCCACTGGCAGTGGCAGCGACATTTTCTTGGGGGCTCTGAATTAAAAAACATTGCCCCAGTTCAGATGAATGGTAGCCCAAGGTTCCCACGCATTCTTGGGCCATGAGGAACCCCACTTGCTTACTCTCTCCATTTTAATGAAAATTACCAAAAGTATTACTAACTAAAAAGGAAGAACAGAAAACTGAATCAGATAAAGAAAGGTGGCCTAATTGGATGAAAGTGGTTTAAAATGAACTCAGGAATCTGGGAAAAAGGATGAAAAGCAGAAAATAATTTTTACAACTTTAACTAACACACTATGCTACACAGCTCCTGCTCTAGCAGAGCGAAAGTCAAAATGAAACAGTTCATGGACTTCCTGCCTGATTCTCTTCCTGCCTGCATCATGTGACTTGCAGAAAGTCAGACATGTGATCTGAGGCCTGTTTCTCACAAACTTCACCTTCTCACTATGAAACCTGAGGTTAACGTGAAGTTTGGAACACAAAGTTCATTACAGGCAAATTTCGACCTTTGAATGGAAACTGCGTAATGCTGCATGGATCTGAGTTGCTCACTTCACAATATATAGGCAGGTGTAGTAAAATTTGCTGCATCTCTAGTCAAAATGCACCAAGTGAGGTACTGACAGATGATAGCGCTAAGCCCCTTCCAAATCTCACTACTCCTGGGCTGCTGCCACCAACCAAGGATCCTAAACACTCTAATCTGCCATCCCCAAAACACCATTTAAAACAAAACAGTTGCAATTAATATCAAACCAAGCAACTCACTTCAGGACAGTAAACATTTGCTAACCACTTTCTCACACACACACACACACACATACACGCACACACACACACACACACACACACACACACACACACACACACACGCGCCATCCAACAATCAGGCTAATAAAACGCTCTCTAAACTACTTGTACAACTTCAAACCTCCTTCTCTCACCATTACTTCTCTAATCAGTGACCCTACCCCAGAGCAGCACTGCAGCATTAGAATTCAATGTTTTTTCTGTAATTTTTCAGTCCCAAAGTTCCAATTTTCCTACAAGGGCCTGTCCTAGATATAAGTGCAAGGACATACCACTCTGCTTTAACATCTGAAACAGTAACTTTTAACTACTAGAACAATTTATCATTTAACAAAGAGTGGTCTCATCTCAGAGCAAATGTCCAAGAGTCCTCATAGGGTATGCAGTACAGTCCTACAGACATTCAACAGCAGAAAGATTCATGCTGTACTGGGCAGGGGCTTTCCCTTTGGGAAAGTAGAAGTGAGGATGGCTTAGTGGTCTCCTCTCAAATGAATCCTCTGACACTATGTAATACTTTGTTCAGTGTCCCAACATGTCCTGGATTAGCAAAATGCTTCAATAGTATTAGTCCACCCAAAACCGTGGAGGGCAGAGTGATCTAGCAGTAGTGATGCTGGCAGCTTTAGCAAATCCTGACTCTGTTTCTGGCCTGCATCTTATCCAGTGCTCCAAAGAAACCCAGCCTGCCCTCTTCTCCTCAATTATGTCCCAAATTGTCTTGGACATAAACAGATAAGGAATGGTGGGATATTTTTCTCATCCTCCTTCTAATCCACCTCTCCACCTGGGACCACTTTGGGATGCTTTGGACACTGGTCTGTGGGGCCATACCAGGTGACAACTATACTGTCTTTCGATATCTGGAATTAAGAAGATCATCAGGCTGGAAACCATCCATTTTCACCTGTAGCTATACACATCTGCTGCAGGTGGAGGTCACATCTGAAAGAGTGTTTAGGACGCTTGAGTGGCTGGGGGATGGCATGCTCCACACCTTGGTCTTCGAATGTCAGATGCATTGGATGCTTAATACCACTTGTGGTGAATTGGGTTCTCTCAAACCTACTCATCTGACCCTCACGCTGCAGCACATACCTCCTCCACCACAACGTCCAGAGAATCAGCCTTAGGAGGGACAGTTTTACAACCTGACGCTGAAGGGCCTCTGCAGGCATAATTGCAGACTTCAACTCCATGGTCCCAAAGGGGTCAGCTTTCTTGATGCCCAACCCCGTCCTCTCCCTCTGCCACAGGAGAAGCAGAGGCTTAGATGAGGGTGAGCTGGGAATGTCCACTACCCACCGAGGGCACTTCAGGAGGGGTCACACATGTAGGCCACTCCACTGTAAAACAGATGTTTTCATCACAATCATACATACTGGCTGCCATAGTAGAGACATTACCAGGGTCATCAGGGTAGCCAACCCAAGGAGCTGCATAAGGTGACACTGCATAGGATGAAAGTGCAGGAGTGGATCCTTTAGCACAAACAGCAAGGGGGTGGCCTAGCTGGAGAGAATGGCGGACGTCTAGTTAGAGAGCTCTGCAAGGATCCACTCATTATCTATCCCATCTGCAGGTTTTAACTCCAATCAAAGCTCCAATCTCCTGGTAATACTGACCCAATTCCATCTGCAGCCAAATCCAGCAAGAAACAAACAAAACTCTGTTTCAACACCCGTTACACAAGCTGCGAGCGGGCCAGGCAGACGGCCGACAACCAACTGCCTTCCTGGCCCAACACTTCAAGCTGCAGCACCGAGACAACACAAGCAATGGGTGACTCTCTGACAAGGTACCACATTACAAGGCCTGATCTGCGACTCAGATATGATCTGGGCACCCAAAATGCAATCAGGTTTTGATAATCTAACCGCCCAGATGCAACATTTGCAACAAACTGTTAATAATATAATGGAAACTGTAGATCCACATGGAAACCGCATTACAGAGCTGGAATCCCGATTAAGTGCCCAGGAGGATAACCCACTTCTATGTCTAATGACCTAAGGCTAGTTTTGCAAGAAATAAATACCTTAAAAGAAATACTGATGAGCACAGAATCGCAAAAGAAGAAATAACATTCTATTATCGCGTAGTTGCCTGAGGGGCAAGAGGGTAAGAACCGTATTTCTTTATGCAAAATGACTAGTTCAGAAGCTGTCTTTACCTTCTGAGCAGATCCTAGAAATCCATCAGGCACGCACTCCCCAGGCACAAGACCACACCTGATCAGCACCTGAGACACTTGCTGGTGAAGTTCTTGCACTTCCAGGATAGACAGAAGGTCCTGGAGACAGCACGAAAAAGTGATCCGCTCATCATGCAGGTCTCTTGGTGAGCATTTTCCTGGATTTCTCCAGATCACTCCAATCCAAAGACAGACCTTCAACACAGTCAAAATGCTCCTGCATGAAGTTAATGCCCTTTCACCCTCACCTACCTGACCCGCTAATTGTTAGGGCCCATAGGAGAAAACAGCATAATTTTACAGATCCAAGGCAGTTCTCGTGCATATTCAAACCTCTGAAAAAGAAGTGGAGAAGAACCGGAGAGTTGTACATGAAGATGTGCACTGAGGACCTGCTCAGATGAGTGTTATGTCCTGATATTCATGTTTGAAGGAAGGGGTTACTGCAGTAGGAGGGTTGAGAGGGCTGAGACACTAATTGGCCCACAACATCCAGGTAGATGGCCTATTAGGGTGGGTATGTGTGCTCTCACCCCCGGAGTCTACATCGAGCCCTTACTTGCTCTGCACCAACAGTAGGATTTAATAACTTTCCCACCCAATTGATGGACCCTATCGAGCCTCGCTATCTTTTAATTGTCAACTCAGGCCCTATTATCCACAAAAATACTGTCCAGGACTAATGAGAGTGCTCCAGGAACTTTCGATCTATGGGGCTCGCCTTGGCATCTTGCTTTACATCGGAGTGACTTTTAAGTTTCTGGTTGCTCCCAACATGCTCAGTGACTTTATTACCTAAAACTGGGCATTATTTTTTCTTTTACTGGGAGCAAGCGATGCACCCTCTGAGCAACTTGTCTGGGTCTTCCTTTCATGAACTAAAGAGGGGCCTGAATTGTTCCTCCACACTTCAACTGCTATGGTAGCTATGTCCAGAGTGCTGCAAGTCCAGTGGCACCGCAAAATTAACATTTGAGATTGTTCGGTGGGTCATGTATTCATAAATGACATGATGATGGGGAGTGTTTGATTAACAGTTGGGCAGGAGATTGTGTAAATTAATTTGGTTAAATGGGTAAGCCAGGAGATTGGATGAAAGGGTGGTCTAGGGGGTACTTGGTTGGCACTAGATATACTTACTGAATGAATGGGGTTGTAATCTTTCATGTGCAGGGTCATTCTATCTGTTTGAGCAACCATGACAAACCTGTATCCAGCATTTGAATAAAGGGGTTAGCCTCCCCATCAGACAGGGCGGAGGATAATGTCCCTTAAAGATGCATCCCTGCCTTTTCTGTTAATTCTGAAGACTCTCAAGGCACTGGCTGAGGGGAAGGTGCTTGCCTCTGCATGTCCCTCCTAGACTTCAAAAATATTCTCCTGCAGAAGGAAATTTCTCTTCTTATTTATATTAGTAAATTATGGTGCTAGTAGTGGATCCCCAGCTCACTCCACGAGGGTTAGAGTGACAGAGAATTATCCTTTGCAGTTAAGGGGTAGGGAGTTGGGGTTTTAATAGTTACTTTGTTCATGTTCTTTGGGGAGGAACTGTTGGGGATACAAGGGTAGAGTTGTAACTATCTGTTTTAAGAAGGTGGGAAAGTTGGGGTTATTTCTAAAGTTAAGTTTACTGTTAAAAATGTTGGAGAGCACGGTTACCATTACACTTTACCAGCATCAATTGTTACTTACAGAGGAAACACTTTCTTTTAACAATAGAAAGGTAATGGACAGAATTACATGGATTTCTTGGAATGTCAGTGGGTTAAAGACTGTGGTTAAATGGAAACGAATCTGGTCCCAGATAAGACAATTGAAGCAAATGTACCTGTTACAGGAGTTACACTGCACCAGGAAGAGGTGGATAGGCTGGCACAGTCCTGGGGGGCATTAATTTCTGCCCCATTCTCATCCAATGCTAGAGAGTGGCCATCTGGATCTGCCCCAATCTTCCACATAAAGTAATTAAAGTTGTTCCAGACACCCATGGAGACATGTGGTGGTAAGTTTAAACATTGCAGGTAGAGACTATATAGTAGCCTCCATTTATGGCCCAAACTACGATTCTCCTGACTTCTTCATGCATCTTGGGATAACCTTGGCCCCTTCAAAGATAACTTGGTCCTGGATGGAGATTTCAACACATATTTGGACCTAACCCTGGATCACTCCAGGGAGCGATTAAAAGACCTGCATAGTGTACATGCCCTAAGAGGTCTGGTGGAAGATAGGGCCCTGACAGAGACTTGGAGACTACGACACCCTGGGAGAGGGAGCATTCATTTTTCTCCCATGCTCACCAAATATATATAAGGCTGGACTATGTCATTATGTCTCCCAACCATATAAATGAATCCTCTCGGCTAGGTATGGCCCAATGACCATTTCAGATCATGCTCCCTTGGTGGTCTCCATGGATGTGTCTGGGTCTTCCCTTCCTCCACCGCATCTCCTTGGAGAATGGACCTGACGATCTCTTAGATAAACAATATAGAGCCTAATAAACAAAAAATCAAGCAGTTTATTGGGGACAATCACTGCACACATATATAGCTATGTGTGGGATGCAATCAAAGCTTTTGAAAGGGGAAACCATTTCCCTTGCAGCTTACAAGAGGAGGCAGTTGGAGCCCCTGGAGGATAGCTTAGTCCATGAGCTGAGACTGAGGGAGAGAGAGGCAATGGGGCCCTCCCTAAATACTCAGGAAATCCAGAGACTGAAAGGGCAAATTAATTAAATAGCAACGAAAGTGGATAGGGACCTGCTTTTAACAAAATCTAGGTCACATTTTGAAAGGGACAGAACTGGAAAATGGCTGGCAGGACTAGTAAATAAAAGGCGTGCTTAAAGAACTATTCTTTAAATGGAAGATTCCTCTGGTGAAACCTCCTATGACCAATCAATCATAAGCAATATTTTCAAGAATTTCTACACATCTCTGTACACCTCATAAACCCCGTGGATTCAGACCCGAGATCCTTCCTGGACACCATTTCACTCTCTTCACCCTCGGTGTCTCAGTTTGCCCAGGCCAATGCCCCAATTACAGTAGGGGAAATTAAAGAAGCAGTATGGGCGGGTAAGAAAAGGTAAGGCCCCTGGACTGGACGGGATCCCAGCAAAGTTTTATAAGCTTACCTTCCTCCACTGCATCTCACATCCTTCTGTACAGACAGTTGGTGAGACCCCATCTGAGTATCATGGCAGTTCTGAGACCCAATCTCCACAAGGACATAGACAGGATGGAGGCTGTCCAGAGGAGGGCAACTAAAAATGGTGCAGGGTCTGCACCCGGAAGACATATGAAGAGAGACTTAAGGAGCTGAATATGTATAGCCTTGAGGAAAGGAGGGAGAGGGGACATGATAGAAACTTTCAAGTATCTCAAGGAATCAACAAAGTCCAAAAGGGTAGCATCTTTCAAAAAAGAGGTGTGTAAGAACAAGGGGCACAATTTGAAGATAGAAGGGGGCGGCCTAGAGGTAATTTAAAGAAGCATTTTTTCACAGGAGAGGGTTGTGGATGCATGGAATGGCCTTCCGGAGGAGGTTGTGGAGTCAAAAACAGTGGTGGAATTCAAGCATACATGGGACAGTCATAAGGCAATTCTAGGGGTGGGGTAGGAAGAAGTAGGCTGCTGGTTAACTAGGATCTGCAGCTTATCCATTAGGTAGGAAATGGGCAGACTGGTGGCCAAGTGGTCCTTATCTGCCGTCAAAATCTATGTTTCTATGTTTCTATGTACCTGGGACTCCCTGGGAACCCTTATGTCTGAGTTGTTTCAGACAGCACTGAGGAGGATTCCTCCCAATCCTCAATTTAGCTATGATAATTGTCCTCCCTAAACCCTGGAAAATCCTTTGAAATGTGGATCATACTGTCTTATCTCATTACTAAATGCTGATTATAAGATTTTGGCAAAGTCCTGGCCACAAGATTGGAACCTCTCTTGCCTAATCTGATCCAATCAGGATCAAGGTGATTTTGTGAAGGAGTGCCAAGCCAAACATAATCTTAGAAGATCTATAAATGTAATCCACGGTTGGACAGGTGGAGGAGGATGGGTTGGGAGGGTCTCCTTGAATTAGATCGGAAAAGGTCTTCAACCTGGTAGAGTTGTCTTTCATGTTTGCCGTCTTGGAAGGTATGGTCTGGGAGACAACATTATAAAGTGGTTAAGGGACCTGTACTCAAATCCCAAAGCTCAGATTTTGATTAACTCCACTATATCACACCCCTTTGAGTTCTCACATGGGATGTGACAGGGATGCCCGCTCTCCCCCATATTATATGTTTTAACCACGGAAGCTTTGGCAGTGAAAATTAGGGAAACATCAAGATAAAAGGTTCAGAGTGAGGGAATGGAGCATGTCATATTGATTTTGCTGACAACATTTTGTTATTGTGCAGAACCCAGAAGAGGCCCTCCAAAACTGAATAGAATCTTTGAGACTATGGTCCCTTGTTGGTTACCCCCGACAGTGACAATTCACCAGCGAGGTCCCCACAGTGACTACAGTGCCATGAGCCGTGGGAGACCCGCTGAAACCCAGCGCTGTCTGTCGGGGTCCTGCACCCCTAATCAGCTCTGGCTGAGTTGAAATCTTATGAGGGTGGGGCACAGCCCCCACGTGGGGGGGTTTTGTGGGTGAAGCCCCCAAGAAAACAGGAATGGAAAGTGTGAACCGCAGCCGGCTGCAGAATGTGGTCGACCTGCCGTGTCACTGACGGGCATTCGATGAAAATTTGTCGAGCTCCTGTCGTGATCTCCCACTTGTCAGGGATAAAATAAACTGGGACAAATGTGAGTGGCTTCCCTGGGTAAAAGGAAAGACCTTATTGTAATAGCAGACACAAATATTAACCTCCAAGCATATTAAGTATTTAAGGATATTATTCCCTAGTAAACTATCCCAGATAATAAAGGTAAATTATGACTCATTAATCAAGAAAATCAAAGAAGATTGTGTAAATGGCATGCCCTTCACCTCATTCAGTTGGGACGGGTGAACCTCATCAGAATGAACATTCTCCCCAGATATTACATACAGTATATTTCAATCCCTGCCTATTAGCCTGCCTCAAAAGTACATCAGATCCCTGGAAGGTGCATAACCCATCTGCTCTGTGGGGGGCAACCTAGGATAGCTAAATAAATTCTATGGAAACTGGAGAAAGGTGGGGCCTGGGGTTACCCAACATTAGATTATATTATATAGCAGCACAACTTGTGCACATCCAGGACCTACGACAACACAAGGAAGGGAAAGACCAGCGTGGTGTGGTTTGGAGAATGGGGCTAGTACCCCAATATATAATTCTGTGCTGGTGGACTCCCTGAGGCCCCTTTAATAAACAGAATTTTAATCCTTGTACAAGGTCAACCTACAAGTCTTGGAAATCAGCTCATATGGCTGTGGAAGAACCCTCTGGTCTCTCACCTGACTTCATACTGCGGGCACTGTTCAGTGAGGGTCAGCCACTCCCAGAAGCAATGGAACAGGGTCTTGCCTACTGGTACAGGCACAGTCTATTTAAGCTTCATCAGGTATATAAGGATGACAAAACAGCCAGCTTCCAGGAGCTTTGGGAGGTTTCAGGTTAGATACTTCCCAGTACTTTGCATATCTGAAGCCCAGGGACAAGTTGAGGCGATGTTGGGGATGGGAAGGGGTTAAGGCATGGTTTCTCCACTCTGGAAGAACTCTTCAACAAATTTTGGATATTTCTGCATTTAAACCTCTGACCAGATGTTATAAACTTCTGATTGGTGCCTTACTGCACTCTATGATGGGTATCAAAAGAAAATGGAGCAGATCTCCACCGGAGAGGACTGAGCGGGGAGATTGGGCTCGCATCATGAAAAACACTCTCCATTGCTCTGTAAATAACAGATTAAGAGTAATTCAATATAAATAAAATAATAGATAGGTTCTAGTGTATTACACGCAATAATTCCATAGATAGGTTCTAGGGACACAAGAAACCTCAAGAGTGAAGCTGAGGAGGTTTCCTTAGTTCCCAGAACCCTGAGATAGAATTTTGCCTTGAAACAATTGCAGAAAATATTTGTTTTTTGTAATATATGGATGCGAGGAATTTTCAAGTTCTTAATTGTGCTGCTCGGTCTGCAGAGTTCGTCAGACTCTGAGTGTTGTTTCTCGCCTCATTTGCACCTCTCAGCTCCCGATCCGTCCACTTCTTTTCTCTCAGAGAAAAATAAACAAAACACATGGTTCTTACTTAGTCGCATCTGGTAATCCTAATGATAGTATTATGGGGACCGGAAGTATAGTATTATTAAATGAAAGTATAGTATTACGAGGACCGAAGTATACTATTATGGGACTAACTAATCCATTACAAGGATTTTTATATGCTTTGGGGGCATTATTTTAAGAATCCATATTACAATGTTCTCATGAGAACCTACTTCACCCCTCCCTGGCCAACAGATTGGACCCCAACTTTCTACAATACTGCCAAAGTGCGATACATGAAGCACTCTATTTCATATGTTGTGGGACTGCCCCATGATACATAGCTTCTGGTCAGAGTTGTCCAGATATTGGGTGGGATTCTGCAACTCTGAGATTAGCCCCAGTGGAGATTTTGTTGGGCCTTCCCAGCTTCAAAGGGACATCCCATCAGGAGGAGGTGGACTGTGGAGGCTGGGACTAGTGGTGGCCCTGAGAAAATTGCCATGTTGTGGAAAAACAGCCAACCCTGACAGTTGCTGCCTGGCTAAATTCCTCATTACAACAATGAAACTGGAAAAGACTCAATACACAGTTAGGGAACAGGTGGAAAAATATGAGGAGATCTGGCTTTCATTAAAAAGAACAATGGGAGAACCATGGTTTCCACACATCTGAGACCTGAGAACCAAATATACCACTGCTTCCCATTGACGCATTCCAATACCCACCATAATAATTTCAACAACATTATACGTTAACCAAGTATCTTCTGCATTCAGTTCAGGAGGTAATGAAATGATCAATAGAAATGTTTGTAAGTATATGTAAGTTCAAATGTTGAACTGTTGATTCAATTGCTCTGTATTATTTTATTTGGCATCCCGAGTGATGAAGGTACATGAGTAACTATGCTTTCCAAGTTTAAAATAAAGTTTACAAAAAAAAACAGAGCAAAGGGAAGATGGGTCACCCTACCCCACTGTAGCCACAAACTCCACATTTCTCAAGGGTTACTGCCTTCTCTGCAGTGTTAGATAACCAAGCAAACAGTGAAGCTGGCACAACCACTGTCCTTTCACTCTCTTTAGGAGCATCTACCATTCTAGCTCTAGTCGACATTTGCACCCACCAGAGAACCGCAGAATAATGGTGCCTGCCCAGCTACTCCCAGCAGCTCCAGCTCACTCTATCCCATCAGACCCCACCACTCTCAGCAAATCAGTGTGGCACACTACCCATTAGCATAAAATGACTTATGCATTTGGTAGTCCAAAATGGCATCAGCAGCAAAGGCACAAAAGTCCTCCAGCAACATGGTAGAACCTAGGCACAGGAGAACACCAAAACCAGGCCTCCAAACCACTTTACTAACCTGCAGCTCTCTGAGGACTTCAGGTATGAAGGTGTGCCCCAAACTGCATACCAGATGAGCCCCATGTGAGCAATCCTGTCCCTGATGTCTAGGGTATGATGTTATTTGTCCAAAGGAGGGGGCCACAAAACATGCAGAACACTCCTGGCAGCAGAAAATAAAAGGGTGGACAGTACCTGGATGGTTCCTTCATGCATGCTGGTATTCACGTGGCGTCAGGGGCATACTTCCTCAAGACCAGGGTGCTAAGGAGGCAAGCTCAAGTTAGCTGATACGCTCAATTAAAATAAGTCCAGTGTCCACTCACAGAGCCATCTTCACCAACAAGTAAAATTTAATTAAATAGATAATTTAAAACAGATACTGCTCCTTGGAACAGGGGACACAGCAGAAAACTAGAGAAGGAATGATTTTCAGTGGCCAGAGCCATGGCACATACAGTACTAGACTTTGAGGTCATTGTTGGGTCCCATTGAAGCCAAAAGCATTCTCGTTGATGGCAGCAATGCTGAAATATTCCCTGGATCCTCAATTAACTCTGCACTACAGGTAAAATGGCCTCTCCTTGCTACCACTATACTCACTCTTCCTGACCTTCCACACGCCGAGCCCGGCATCCACAGGGCAGCTAAGGTCCAGGTGATCCAGGAGATGCATCGGCCTTACACGGGCCTAAATAAATGAGCCAGACATCCTGGTTGGTAGAGTGCCACACTGGGTAGGAGAGGAAGGCTGCAACCACCACCTACTCCTGAACACAGGCTGTCACCACTCCTGAACAAACACACCCTACAGGTCCCTCCATGGCACACCCTGGTACTGCAGTGCATGAGGCTGCCCCCCCTAATTCACAGGCTGCATCTCTCATTACTTCGGGGGTTCTACACACCAAAACCACTCTGCCAAGCTACTCCCGATGCATAGCTCCCAACCAAGAACTCAGGCAACGAACCAATGATACCCACTTAGACCCTGCCAGGGCCGAGAACTGGCCCTGGCCACCTACTGCTATCCTCTTGTCCTCCGCCAGCCTCCATCTGACACCAAACCCATGACCTTAAATCCTCTATGGGAGTCTGGAGCCCAACCTGTCCAGTACCCTTACATTGTGCAGAGGCTCACTATCCCAACACTGACCTGCCCACCAGGTTCAGTGTCCAGACAGTGAGCATCCCAGCACAAGGAATACCGAGGACATCGAGAGGGGTAAGGTAGTGAATGTGATGGCTTGCTACCTTACCCCTGTCCCTGGGATTGAAATAGGTAGGAATATGGATGCTGGCTGAGTTGCCCCATTGGTGTTGTGGACTACACCACGGCTCAGCTAGTGTGCTGTGGAGGTGCGAGTTCTAGCAGCGCTGCAAGAGACAGATGTTTTACCCATAACAATCGTATTTCTAACTCCGAGGTCCGCTACCCCTCAGAGTTAGATATTTTAATTACAGGAGGTGTGGGGCAGAGCCCCCACATGGGTAGTTCAGGGTGAAGCCCCTGCACTGCTCTTAGAGTTTAGGACCAGATGCCCAAAATTGTATTTTTGGGCATCTGATTGATTAGGTACTGGAGTTCGGGCCAGTGGGGTCATTATCCCAGACTCAGGATTCTGAGTTTAGGGATACCATAACATATCCACCTGTCCAAGGTTGCAGGCAGGCCACAGCCCTCACCAAAAGTGCAAAGGGAAGAGAGCGGCTATATAGGAAGCACCCTAACAAGGAGGCGTTTATACCATAAAATAAGTTTTCCTCTCGTATTACAGCTCTGCTCACACACAAAGGGCAACCCTAGGATGCATACATAAGTGCAGTTCAGCCCCAGCCTTACTGTGTGCTGAGTTTCACTGATCTTCACCAATTGGGAGAGAGACCACCACGGAGAGAAGGCAGACTCCATCAGGTGCAGAAGCAGGGATTCCTTGACAGCAGTTCCACCTGAATCCTCCTTGGAGTGTACAGTCCTGGCTGTTTTCACCACTGAGATAGCTTTCTCTCCTCGCTCGCTCTGCTCAGACCAAGCTAGTAGCTGCTCTCTCAGCATAAGGAGCTGTTGGAACACTTACCCAGAGTTCCTGGCTGTGGTATGTTTAATCAGCTGTACCTACTAGTGAAATAATGTTCAGCTTATAGAAAGCTCTCAGCGGAAGCAACAACTTAGACACAAAGGGCACCCATAGGAGGCATACGCCAAGAGAGGTCCATCCCTAGCCTTACTGTCTACTGATCTTCACTGACTGCTATATCCACTACTGAAATAGTGGTCAGCTAATAGAAAGCTCTCAGCCAGAAATAACCAGTTGTAGCAGCTCAGACACAAAGGGCAACCTCGAGGAGGCACACGCCTGCGCAGTTCAGCCTCTAGCTGTACTGTCTGCTAAGCTTCACTGATCTTCACCAACTGGGGAAGAGAGACCACCATGAGGGAAGGCAGACTATAGTGGTTGGCTAATAGAAAGCTCTCAACCAGAAAACAACCAGCTGCAACAGCTCAGACACAAAGGGCAACCCTAGGAGGCACATGCCAAGTGCAGTTCAGCCCCTTGCCTTACTGTCTGCTAAAATTCACTGATCTTCACCAACCGAGAGAGACCACTCATGGAGGGAAGGTAGACTCCAACAGTGCAGAGGCAGGGTTTCCTTGACAGCAGTTCTACCTGAATCTTCCTTGAGTGCACAGTCTGGGCTCCTTTCTCTGCTGAGGCATCTTCTCTCCTCCTTTCTTCGCTGAGGTGACTTCTCTCCTCGATCACTCTGCTGAGACCCAGACAGCAGCTGCTCTTCAGCATTAGAGCAATTGGAATACTTACCCAGAATTCCTGGCTGCTGTATGTAAATCAGCATTTGTACTGCTGTATCACTACTGAAATAGTAGTCGACTAGCAGAAAGCTCTCAGTTGGAAGCAACAGCTCAGACTTCTCAGGACAACAGATTGTCTTCCTCTGAATTTGATTAACTTTGTACTCTTTTGTTTCATCCACTGGCACACACATTGATATCATTGGCTGCCAACACTGCAGGACACTCTTTAACAGTCATGTCGCCCAGAGGCAGGACCGCTTGTCCTATACGCTGAGAGATATGTCACCTCAGGGCTCAGCTCCACAAGGCATGGGGTGAGATCAGCCCTAAGTAACCACCTACAGGGAAACATTTTTTAGGAGTGCACCTCCACATTGTTAACACTCAAACCAGCATACCTTTCCCCCATAGAATGGCCAAGCCTGGGGATGGCAACTGGTTACAGGAAAAGGGGCAGAGCTTGGGCAACTCTCCCAAACAAAGCACTCTAAACACTAGAAACAGATACACACCTCTTCCTTCCGTACCATCTGAAAGGACAGAGGATGTCTTGGAGCCAGCAAAAAGCCGAATGCAACACAATAGCAAAACAACATCATAAACAAAATCTCAAGAACAACAGGAACACACTCATTATCAGAGGACGCCTGGTTCTATACGATAATGGTGAGTGCGAATGGCAGTCAGCATTATCACGATGTCAGAAGCGACTAAAACAATTTCGCCACCCTGACATCCTCGACACCCTGAAGAATGGCGCTGGGGACTTAAAATATTTGCTTTCTGTGGGGGGCTGCACCACTCTACACCCCATACCCCCAGCAAGATTCTCAAATTCAGGGGTATGTAACCGGATGAAAGCAAAACAAATTGCAAGTTTTGGGTCAAGCAACAAAATCACAGTAGTACCCGACCCAGACCAACCCGAACCCCAGCACCATAACAGAGGCCAACCCCATGCCATGATGCAGTTCAGCAACCAACCACAGCACCACCTCCTACTTTCCAACTGCCTTCCCAGGCAATGCTCGCCATGCTCACCCCCGTACATTTACATATAGTGACATCTTGTCGCTATGGTCGCCCACCCCACCACATCCAGTTGCCCACCCTCCCTCACCAGTCGGGCTTTCATCATGTCATCACTGTTTCGGATAACGCTCATTCAGTCGCCCACCCACATGCCACCGACTCCATGATTCACAGTGTGACTCTCACCTGAGAGAAAATGAATATGCAGATGTAAAAGCTGATGTCTCCCAGGAGCATCCACTTGAGGGACACTGACCTAATAGTCACATAGTTAAGAGGGAAGAAGTGGCTCAAACATCCTGATCCACCTAGGGACCAATGATCTTGCTAGCCAGTCAGTCGAGGAGGTTAACGGCACATTGTGCAGCTCGGGGAGAAATTAGTGTCATTTTCATCCAGCATTTCATTCTCAGAAATTCTGCCTGTTTGGGAAAAGGAAAGAACAAGAGGAAAATCAGAGAAAGAGATAAGTGAGCTGAACACATGGCTCAAGAACTGGTGCCACAAAGGCAACACTTCATCAGAAACTGGGGCAACTTCTGGGAAGGGAGTTCATCCAAATTGATGGCCTCCACCTGACTAAGGAGGAGTCAGAACTGGTCCAGAAATTTGACGTCCACGTGACATTTAAACTAGCTGGGGGAGATGTTGATAGCTCTAGGAGAACCACATATAGCCTGCTGTCTCTCCTCCTCAGCTACCACCATATCTACACACTCCAGGATAGCAAAAGCAGATAGCAGGAAATATGAAACTCTTTCCAACTCTGCAGATGACCAAAGCAAAGGAAAGGGAGGAAACAGAAACATAAAAAAAAGGCAAAGGGACAAGCATAAGATCAAGGGGGTATGATAAACAAAGTGACACATCAAGAATGGTCAACACTATACCTCAATGCATGCAGTCTGGTTAACAAGATGATTAACTTCACTGCCACAGTAGCTGAGGCAGGACTAGAATGGGTTGCTGTAACCGAAACATGGTTCACAAACAATCATGGTTAAGAGGTGACTATCCTGGGGTATAACTTTTCAGGAGAGATAGGACTGGGAAAAGGGGAGGGGGTAAATTTATTATGTTAAGGGAAACCATCAGTGCTACAGAAATACAGCAGATACAGAGGAAACAGAGGATCTGTGGATCACAATCGGGGCCGGAGGTTGGAAGCCCATTCAGGTAGAAATAATCTACAGATCCCCAAATCAGGAGGAAGCCGGGATAAGGAAATCCTGGAAACCATCCTCCAGATGTCAGGAAAAGGGATGTGGTGCTGGTGGGTGATTTCAATCTGCCATATATAGATTGAGTACCCACACAGTGGCATCACAAATGAAGCATTTGTAAATGCCTAATGTTTGCTTGCTGCATTGGCATTGGTGGGTGTGCCTTTGGGTTGTCAGGCATCATGGCCATGCCTTACCACCACACCTCATCCTGCAGACACCAACAAGTGTCACGATGTGCCTCAGGTGTTCATTCTATGCTCACCCATTCCATCAGGAAATACAGTGAGATGGGTGCAGTATAGGAGAATGGGGTGAACTTTGGGGCTGAAGAGTCCAAGGTACACCTTGATGCCTCTCACTGGCTGCAGGGTGTGGGTGGGGTGGAATGCTATGAGCATTACAGGTGACAATCCTAAGTCACACCCCTGATGCCTGTCAGTCTCTACAGGGTCGGTATGGTCAGAAACCTTAACACCTCAGGTCTGCTGGTCATTTTCACCCAAATTTTCAACATGGGTTTTTGTGCCCCCACCTTATGAACAGTGGCAATATCAGTTTGTTAGCCAAAAGCTGATTTTGCAAAGTGACTACAGCATTTGGCACCACAGGTATGATAACACATTTTGAACATGATGTGAAAATGACAGCTGTACTGTCCATGGGGAGGTGTAAAAATAGCAATGTTGAAAATCTGCAGTGAAAATAGTAAAAGTGGTGAAGTCACAAGCGGTATAGAAACTGTAACGACACCCTTAATGTAATTAGTTTGGGGATCTTTTACAGCAGATAGTCAACACAGGCATTTTGAGACCTCCGCTCATGAACAGTGTCACTGTGATTTTCTTAATCTGTCCCAACAGCGATTTCCCACAGCGACCACGCATTTTTCGCGCGAAAGTGTGAAAACAAATTTTGGCTGTGTTGTGAAAAATTACAGCTGTACTATCCATAAGGAGGTGTGGAAAATGCCACTGGTGAAAATGTGGACTGAAAATATTACAAATTCATGAACTTACGAGCGCATGTGGAAACAGCGCAATGCTTGCTTGTAACACAGTCATTTTATGGACTTTCATCACCAAATTTTCAACATAGCCATTTTAAGAACTCTGCTCATGAACAGTATCACTGTGATTTTCTTAATCTGTCCCAAACATTGATGTCGCACACTGACTGCGCGTATGCGCTACATGAGTGGAAACACATTTTTGGGGAGATGTGAAAATGGCAGCTGTACTGCTTATAAGGAGGTGTGGTAAAATAACAATGATGAAAATCTGGAGGAAAATATTAATAATTCATGAACTTACTGAGTGTAGGAACCGCGAATGCACGCTTGTAAACAGTCATTTTAGGAATTTTAACCAAATTTTCAACATAGCTATTTTAAGACCTCTGCTCATGAGCAGTGTCACTGTGATTTTCTTAATCTGTCCCAAACATTGATTTTGCACAAGGACTGTGCCATTGTGCGCTACATGCACGAAACACATTTTGGGGAGATGGAAATGACAGCTGCACTGCCCATAAGGAGGTGTGGTAAATGGCAATGTTGAAAATCTCTGAGTCAAATATTAAAATTATAAACTTACGATCGTATGAGGAACCGCGCAACACACGCCATAAAATCGTCTATTTTTGGAATAGTTTCCAAATTTTCAACATAGAGTTTTTGGGGCTACCTCATGAACTGTGAAACTGTCATTTTGTACATCAGTCCTGAAAGGTGGTTTCACACAGTGACTGCAAATCACCCTTCGAGGCTGATTAACAAAATGACAGTGACAGTATTTATGAGGTGGGATCCCAAAACCCATGTTGAAAATTTGGTGAAAAATTCAAAACATGCCTGAGATATGCATCAAAGTTGAAAAACCCTATTTATTCTATTATACAGCTTACCAGCATTTTCTCAGTTCACGGTCAGCTTTGAAGAGTGCAGACATGTTCCCGGGTCCACCAAAGATCATTGTGCCGGCCTCGGAGGTGGGTATGGGTGAGGGGGGTGGGGTGGCAAGGTGACAGAGGGTGGCCACGGTGGGGGGTCAAGATAGTCAGCGGGAACCATTCTTTCTTTCTAGGTTTGTTTATTCTTGTAGGAAGATGACGAGGACATTTGCCATGTTGGGTGGGCTCCAGCATGGCAGCTGGAAGTTTTTTTGGGGGCAGCGGAGTCGACGGGGATTGGGCACTTCGCCAGCCATAGAGAGCTTTTGCCACACTGGGGTGGGCCCAGCCGTGACACCTTGAATGCTGTTTTGAGGGTACTGAGCCAGTGGGGATTGGGCACCCCGCCGGCCTTACTGTGTGTGGGGCGCATGAGCATGCTGGGGTGGGCTCCCAGTGTGCTACTTGTTAGAGGAGGAGCTGTCTATGACAGCTGTTGCACTGTAGCAAGTCAGTTTTGGAGGCATTTTGCATACTGCCGACGGTGCAGCATGCAAATTCGCCTACACGCTGCAGCTTGTTCTTTCAACTGACGTTGCTGCATTTTCAAACACTGTCATAGACAGCTCTTACATTCATTGGCATGGTGGGGCCACGTCTGCAAAAAGGCAGCAGGGCATTGAAGTAGGGGAGGCACACCTATGAATTCTTGTTAGATGCACTATGTTTCTGCACATGCGCATACAAACATAAAAAGCAGAGAATTTTAGTCACACTACAGGAAGCAAGCTCTGTTAACTCAAGTGGACATCACCCACAAGGGTAACTTGATTCTAGAGATGATATTTACAAATAGCTATAGGGTTCTAGGCATAGAAGTGGGAACCACCTGGCAACAGTAACCAGAACACGGTATGGTTCAGGGTAAAATGACTGAAGACTCCACACACTCCAAACTGAAGGTCCTTGATTTTAGGAGGGCAGACTTACAAAATGAAGGTCTGCCTGAGGGACAACCTTAGTAACACAACAAAAGGGAGCATTGAGGAATGCTGGACATGGTTGAAGAATGTAATAACTATGGTCACATCACAGTGTGCCCATCAGGTTAGTAAGAACAAAGGAGGAAAAACCCACTATGGTGTTCCAAGGAGGTGGCAACCATGGTGAAAGGGAAGCACATAGTCTTCAGAAAGTACAAGGAGTCAGGGAATGAGACGGACAAAACAGAATACAAACAGAGACTGAAAGAGACAGGAAAAGTGATAGGAAATGCAAAGGCTCAGACAGAGGTTAGGATAGCTCAGGAAGTAAAAAGGGTGACAAAACCTTCTACAAGTACATATGAGAAAAAGGAAGACCAAAGGGAGCAGTTTAGAATCACAAAAAGGACAGACAACCCACAGAGCAGAACAGGGAGAAGGCAGAGGCACTCAATGAGTACTTCTGCTCAGTCTTCACACAGGAAGCAGACGGAAACTGACCAACAATAGGAGTAAAGAAATGACAAATTGAAGGAATAGACACAGGTCCCTTCACAGAGAAAAGGGTCCTAGGGAAATAGAGAAGAAGGCAGCTAAAGCTATGGGGCCATATGGGATATACCCAAGAATACCCAAAGAACTTGAAGAGAACTGCAGCCCCTTAGCAGTGTTCTTCAACAAATTGTTCATTGTCCTGTGCAGCCAGTATGATGCTATGCTTGTGAAACTGTGTTAGTTTGGTTTTGGCCATTTGCACTGTCTATTCCAGAGGAATTACCACCCTGTAGGGATACAAGAGACTAGGAACCCTCAGAGAGGGTTCCACCCCAGAGATGCCATGGGACAATTCCTGTGGCTAAAGGTACTTTTAGGAATCCCTAAGGAGAGAAGTGCTGCTGCTGGATGAGATGGGAGGATGGAAGGCAAAGAAAAATGCTTCACAATGAGGCTAAGAGGAACTGCTTACATAGCTCAGTAAGTGTGGAGGCTGGCTGCTTGGGTTACTCAACTCCAGGCAAGCTCTTCCAATTCACTGTCCCACACAGCCAGTATAGTGTTATGCTTCTGCATTTGTGTTAGTTTGGTTTTGGCTGTTCACACTCTATTTCAGAGGAATTACCACCCTGTAGGGGTATGAAAGGCAAGGAACCCTCAGAGAGGGTTCCACCCCTAGAGGTGCTACTGGACGATTCCCGTGGCTAAAGGTGCCTTTAGAATCCCCAAAAGAAATGTAGTACAATCATATCCCAAAAGAATGAGGCAACATAACACATATGAGCAAGCAGTAACTGTGATGTAGTAGTAGAAGCATAGACAGTTTGATAAGATAAGGATGTTCAGTTTGATAACGTAATGAAATGCCCAGATTTAGCAGCATGATACTAATGGTTCATGCTGAGAATTAGGATCCTCTATGGAGAGAGGAATGGCAGGACATCCTCCACCTCCATCCAACAGCAGAACCTACCTAAAGAAACTAGGGGAAACTACTATGCTAACTAATAGTTATGACCTGTGGCAACGGAGGAGAGAAAAAACCCATGTGAGGAGGAAATCTCTGGGATCCAAGGCCTAGGTAGCCTCCTCCAGGTTTGGGATAGTTTATTTAGTGGCAGCCCTGCAGCTGCAATTCAGAAAACCCAATTCAAGGGAGGTGGAAAATATTCCAATTTGGAGGAAGGCTCACCAAACCCTCTAGCAGGAACGCCGTGAAAGGTTGTGAGGAAACTCTGCAACAATACATGCAACCAAGGTGCAGGAGGAGAGCAACAACTGCTGAGGCACTCACCTGGCCTACCCGCCCTAAACTCAAACCAGGTGAACCTGAGGCAGTCATAGGGAGAATGTGGTGAAGGTGCCTTGCTAGGGAAACCACTAAAGTAAATAGCTAACCATTATAGTGGAACACTAGAGCCAAAGGAGATCATCCTAACCACCTTCACCTCTAGTCTTAAATTCTACATCAGGAGCTGCTGTCACGTAGCAGGCAGCTAAATCCAAGCCCGGGCAAAAAAAACTCCAGCTATGGGCCAGGTGAGAAGGATCCCACCCCAAGTTGGACACTCTCAAGATGCGGACTAAAGGCAGGAGCAAGACTATTGGCTGCAGGAACCTGCCCTAGAATGGTATGGCTGGCATGCCCTAAAAACTGATAGCAAGCTGAAAGCTGTTGATCAGCTGAATGAGCACTGGTATGCTGGAAACGAATGGAGTGATGAGTGCTGAGACCTTGCAGTTCAAATGCAGAATTGAGTGCAGCAGAATCCAGAGGCTGAAGCTTGAGAGGATGGCAGTAGGCATGAAGCAATTGTCTGCATAAGCAATGAGCAATGATAGCGTAAGTGCGGACCTGTAATGAGGTCAATAAACAGTAGTAGGTGATAGGTGGACCTGCACGGAGGTCTGCATAACATGTAGCAATGAAACAGCACTGAAGTGTGGGCAAGCCAGCCAGACATGAATAGCCAAATCAAGGTGACAAATACTCTGAGGATTTTCAGTGGTGAGGCATGATTTAATAATAAAGCTATATTAACAGCCTCAGAAGGAGCTTAGTTAGCTGACCTCAGAGTTGTAACTGCAAGAAACATGGAGACAATGATCTGAAAGCAGGTGTAGCCAGGCAGTGCAATGAAGCTGCAAGTAGAATGAAAGCATGAATGAGCAGCATAGCTAGGGTGACAGTAAACCTGTCTTAGGTGAAAACAATTGAGTATGCAACATGGAGCAGCTATGGTTGAGCTGAAACACACAGATAATGATTGCAGTAGCACTGCAGTAGTTTGAGAGTGGTGAGTAACAGTAGAAAACACAAGCACTGGGTACAATAGTAATTGGAGTAAACAGTAGCAGTGGCTGCATTTATAAGTAACTGAAAGCAGTAGTATAAACTCTGAGCAGCAGTATGCTAGGAGCTTAGAAACAAAGCCCCAAGACAAACCAAAACACAGCAACACAGAAAACAGGAACAAGGCCCAAAACAAAACAAGACACACAAAACACAAAGAAGCTCACAGCCCAAGGAAAGATACAAACCAGAAGCAGGAAAACAAACACCAAGTCCAGCAGAGACACACAGAAACAGAGGGGGGGCAGCCAGCTCCAGAGGACAGACCAACAGAGACTCTGGCTGCAAAGAAAAAATGCTTCACAATAAGGATGAGAGGAACTGCTTATATAGCTCAGGAAGTGGGAGTGGCTGGCTGCTTGGCCACCGAACTCCAGGCAAGCTTCCAACTGAGGAGCCGGGAGGTGCCAGAGGATTGGAAGACAGCAACAGTAGTACCACTCCACAAGAGTAGAAGCAAGGAACAGCCAGGAACTACCATCCAGTTACTTAACATCAGTTGTGGGATAACTGATGGAGTCCCTGCTGAAGGAAAGAATTTTAACTTTTTGGAGCAAATGAGAAGTTGATAAAAATCAACACAGTTTCATGGCATGGAGATCCTGCCAGACATACCTGGTTGATTTTTTCAATTGGGTCACCAAAACAGAGGATTAGGTGGGCAGTGCATGTGGTTCACCAGGACTTCAGCAAAGCTTTGACTCTATTCCACACAGGAGACTAGTCAAAAAGTGGAGAACATGGAGTCGGATCCGAGGTAATGAACTGGGTCAGAAACTGGTTACATGGGAGAACCCAGGGAGTATTAGTGAATGGCATTCTGTCAGTGACCAGCGGGTCCCCCAGGGTTCAGTTCTGGGGCCTGATCCTCTTCAACATATTCATCAGTGACATTGCAGATAGACTGAAGGGAAAGGTGTGCCTGTTTGCAGACGACACCAAAATTGGCAACAGGGTGGACACACCAGAAGGACAGCATAGCATGTAAGCTGATCTCTGAAAACTGGAGGAGTGGTACAGGACCTGACAATTGAAATTCAATACCAAAATTGCAAGGGCAAAAATAAATAAATAAACAAGGTAGACAGTTATGTGGGGAGTAGATCAATGTAATGGCTGTGGGGCAGCAGTCTTCTGGGAGACTTTCTGAGGCTGAGATGCTGCTCTGTTTGCAGACAACTATCTGCCCTCAAGGGAGAAAGTTGCCCATCTTCAGGCCGCACTGGACAGTAGCAAGGAACCTCCCCATCCAGGGAGCACCAGAGCCACCACCACTATCTCAGAGATTGCGAAGAAAGCACAGCAGTTGGACCACAGTGGCCTCAGGGAGGGTAAGGGTGGTGGAACAGAGGCACATCCAGTCAGTTGTTCCACCCACAATCCATACACCATTCTGGGGAGCATAGTTCCCCACGGATGCACCCAGAGGAGACTAAGGAGGGTGCAGACAACTGTCACAAGGGAGGCCCTCAGGAAGGAGGCAGAGGGCACCACAGGGAAAGGAAGCAGCTCTGATGGGGACCCACTATTAGGGGATAGAACTGGAGAGCAGGGAAAACTGGAAGTAAGGTGCCTGCCTGCCATGTTTGAGGGACAGGAAGCGCATCCTTAGGATCACGAGAACAGTTGCACGGAGTCTCGAGCTGGACGTCATTGTCCACCTAGGGACAAATGACTTGGCTCATCATGAGATTACAGCAGTGCAGAAGGACTTTGTAGAGTTAGGGAGGGCTTAAGACAAGTAGCACACACAGTATCCTTCTCAGAGGTGCTGCTCTGTCAGTGGCATGGGTGAGGCGAGAGTACTTTGCACCATGCAGTTTAATGAATGGTTGAAAAAATGGTGGAGCACAGGGTTGGCTTCATTGGGGACTGGAGTTCCACCCGGAGGACACCAGCCTATACTGGCAAGATGGTCTACATCTGTCCAGAAATGGAACAAGTCTTTTGGGCAATCGGTTTAAATGCTTCATTGGCAAGCTAAACCAGCCATGGGGGAGGCACTGATACAGCAGCAGGAAATCCCAGCCTCCCTACAAAACAGGGTACTAAATGAGAAAAAGACCATGGTAGAAAGGTCAGTGGGGCATGCTGCTACAGAAGGTAAAGCCATCAAAAGATGGAGAGCAATAAGTACCAATGCCCATAGTCTGGGTAACAAGCTTCCTGAATTAGTGGCCTTGATGGAGGAGGAACATCTGATATCATGGCAGTCAAGAAACATGGTACACACAAAACCATGACTGGGACATAAACATACCAGGACACTCATCTACAGGAGGCACAGGGAGGGTAAAAGAGGAGGAGGAGGAGCCTCTACATAAGAGATGGAATCAAAGCAACAGAACAAAAGGGTAAACAGGGAGAAGAAGCACTGTGGGACATCTTGAAGCAGGCAATGGCACCAAAATCCGCACAGGGTTGTATACAGACCTCCTCTCAGGTTGGAGGAAATGGACAAGGAAATGATAGAAAGTATACTTAGAATGGCAGATAAAGGGAGATATTGCTGATGGTGATCTGAATATGCCATATGTTAACTGGAGTGCAGCTGCAGCAGCCACGCCTAAGAGTGGGTTATTCTAGATGCCTACAGGGGCATGCCTAGACAACTAGTACTGGAACCCACTTGAGAGGGAGCAATCTTAGACCTGGTCCTTTCAAATGGAGATGGAGAGAGGATCACAGATGTAGAAGTGAGTAGCCATCTGAAACTAGCAACCATCGAACAGTATGGTTCAATATAAACACAGCAATAGAGTCAAGCTACACAAAGGCAAAAGTACTGCACTTCAGGAGGGCTGACTTTGACAAAATGGGTGAGTGCCTAAGGAATGCACTAGCAAATGGGCAGGAAGGAGGGTGGAAGAACAATGGGAATAATAAAACTGCCATCACAGAGGTAACAAGTGTTTGTGTGAAGCAAATAAACAAACAAAACGATGTAAGAAACCACTATGGTTCTCAAAGGAGGTGGCAGGAAGGTTCAAGAGAAAAAGAAAGCATTCAGAAAGTACAAGGAATCACAGAAGGAGCAGGACAGAGAATTGTATTAGTTAAAGCAAAAGGAAGCTGGGAAGGCAGTCAGAACAGCAAAGGCCTGAACTGAGGAAAAGATAGCCAACTCAGTTAAGAAGGGATAAAACCTTTTAAGGTACATCAGGGAGCAAAGAAGACTAAGGGAGGATAGTGAGGCTTAATAAAGGGAGGGGGTAGGAAGACGGTGACTGTGAAAAGGCAGAGATACTAAACAATATTTTGCTCAGTACTTACAAATGAAGACGGGAGGTACCTAAAATAAACAATAGAAACACTCTGGATACAGAAGTTGATACCAGCCCATCTACAGAAGAAAGGGTTTTGAAAGAACTCTTAAAACTGAAGGTGGACAAAGCAATGGGGCCTGATGAGATTCATCCCAGAATTCTAAAGAACTAAGGGTAGAACTAGTGACACCACTGACTACCCTCTTTAACAAATCATGGGAGGATGGGGTGGTACCTGGAGGACAGGAGGAGGGTCGATGTGATTCCCCTTCACAAAAGTGGAGCAAGGCAGAAGCAGGAAGCTACAGACCAGTTAGTTTAACCTCAGTGATAGGGAAAATGATGGAATCACTTCTGAAGAAAAGAATTGTTGTGTACCTAGAGGCCAGAGGGGCACAGGACCCAAGGCAGCATGGATTCACAGCAGGAAGGTCATGCCAGACAAATCTAATAGACTTCTTTGACTGGGTGACCAAAGTAGTAGATCAGGAGGGGCTGCGGACATGGCCTACCTAGACTTTAGCAAGGCATTTGACTCAGTCCCACACAAAGATTAATATAAAGTTAGCCAGCCTGGGAGTGGGTCCCAAGATGATAGCCTGGTAAAGAAATAGCTGGAGAATAGGACACAGAGGGTAATAGTAAATGGAGTCCACTTGAAGAAGGAGGGTTACTAGTGGGTGCCGAGGGTTCATTATTAGGACTGATCCTCTCAATGTCTTGTAAGCAACATTGCAGAGGGACTGGAAGTAAAAGTATGTATCTTTGCAGATGATACAAAGATCTGCAACAGAGTTGATGCACAAGACGGGTGGAAAGGATGAGAAGGGACTTGGCAAGGTTAGAGGAATGGTCAAATGTATGGCAGCTTTGGTTTAATGCTAAGAAGTGCAGGTAATGGCCTGGGAAACAAAACCCAGGGAAGAGTACACAATGGAGGGTGAGATACTAACAACAACAAAAATGGAAAGAGACCTGGGGTAGTCATATCAGATGACTTAAAGGTGGGTAAGCAATGTAAGAGAGGAAGGGAGGGTTGGGGGATACTGGGATGCAGAGAGAGGCATCACCAGTAGAAAACAGGAAGTTGTTATCCTCTGTACAGACAGCTAGTGAGACCCTATCTAGAGTACTGTGTGCAGTACTGGAGACCCAGTTCTCAGAAGGACATAGACAAGATGGAAGCTGTCCAGAGGAGGGCATCTAAAATGGTGCAGGGTCTGCACTGAAGACATATGAAGAGACTAAAGGAGCTTAATATGTTTAGCCCTAGGAAAGGAGGAGAGGGACATGATAGGAAACAGTCAAGTACCTCAAGGAATCAACAAAGTCCAAGAGGCAGCATCTTTCAGAAAAAGAGTGTGCAAGAACAAGGGCACAATTTGAAGATAGAGGTGGGCAGCTCAGAGGTAATGTAAGAAAGTATTGTTTCACAGAGGGAGTTGTGATGCATGGAACTGCCCCTCCAGAGGAGATTGTGGAGTCAAAAATAGTGATTGAATCTAAGCATGCATGGGACAGCCATAAGGCAAATTCTAGGGGTGGGGGCAGAATGTAGCTGCTGGTTAACTAGGATCTGCAGCTTATCCATTAGGTAGGAAATGGGCAGACTGGGTGGGCTGCTGTTCTTATCTGCCATCAAATGCTAAGTTTATGTGTAACCACCCAACAAATGGGGGTTCCCAAAAGTCTTCCTTGAGCGTGTTTAAATGCTCACTGCCAGACTGGTGTCCTGCTTTAGCAGTTTAAATGTGATTACCAGAGCTTGTGTAGCCTCTGTGTACTGTCTTTAAGAGCTGCCTAATTGCAGCTTAATAATCTGAGATGGAGCTCTGTTGAAAGATGTAACTATTTCCTGAAAACCATTTAGAATGATAATGATAACGTAGTTTGTCTAACCTGCTTTTTTGTAGCAAGGACTGTTTTGTTTGTCTCCACTGTCTTGGTCCAGGACTGCAAATTGGACCAATCAGTTCTGGGGGACCTAAAATGTAGCTGGACTACAAGAGCTGTCTGAATTCAAAATTTATAGGAACTGTGGTTGAAGTTTTTGCACCTTTTGCAACTGAAGGAGAGCTCTTGCTTTGAGAGACAGCTAATCAGCCAACCAAAGATTTTGGATCTGGGGAAGTCCGCTGCTGCTTGCAGTTTTGAGTTAGAATTAAGCTCAAGCTGAGCAAGAAGGAGCTGAAGTGATTCTGAGAACAATCCTGAGTGGATTCACATGGGAGAACTATGAAAAGGCTAAGAGTTTGGCCTCCATGTCTGCCTGCTGCTCCTGAGAGGGGAGAGAAGAGAATTATTTTGGACTAAATCCAAGTTTGTGTGACTAAAGTAAGTTATGAAGTAGGCCAGGCTCAACCTGAAGAAGACCGAATATTTTGCTGAATGCGATCGGTCTGTCAGGATTTCCAGCTACCCTAAGCTTCCGGTGTGTGCAGAGACTTTGCGATTTTGCTCAGGGAGTGCTTTGCCTGGTACAGTAGAATTCTATACATGTAAATGTGCTATGAGCTGCTAGTGGGTTGTGAGTTAGTTCCACTGTTTGAACTGTGTTCTGCTTGCTGGAAGCTGTATCCAGCGAAACGGACTGCTTCCTAACTTGTCTCCATGCGATCTGGCTTTGCCAGACTGGCCCAGCCAGACTACCCACTGCACAGAGAAGCCATCGACGAGAGACCTGCCTGGGGATCAGCCCCTGCTCCATGCTTGAACAGGAACAATGCCTCTGCGACTTGTGTGGGCCCTGCTACCCTGGCATTCCAGATCAACCACCTGCAGTCTCAATTTTCATCCAGCCTGTGTCCAGTCTTGGGTATTGTGAGTAAATACAGGGTAGCTCCCTCACAACAACAGCTTAATCTGAGTGTGTCATCTGATTGTCTTGTTGTTTTGTTTCTTATTTAACTGGAGCCCTTTGGCTCCAGATTACAAATATTGTGTACTGTGCATGTTGTGTTTCCATCACAGAGCCCCAACCAGCTGGAAACCCTGGCAAGCAACTGTCCTGGCTAGCCCATCTCTTCTCACCTGGATACCCAGAGGTGGACTGTGTGGGGGACTCAAAGTGCTTGCATAACTGCTTGATTGATATAACCTTAGCTAATTAACCTGATTTTGCCCCATCCTTGTTCAAGTCCCCTGAATAAGTCAGATCTAACTTTTTCTGCACGTAATCTGACTGTGGTTCCAGTTTGTGCTCAAAGTACTGTACTGTTGCTAATATTTATGTTTAATTTACAGGGGTCCCCAGGGTCGAGCCAGAGGAACCAGCCCTGGTGGTAAGTGCAAACAGTGTGGGTACTTGTGTGGTGTACCAGGGGTATTGTAAAAGTGATTACTGTACAGTGTTCAGGCCACTAGAGAGGAAAGAGGGGGATTACAGTGTCCCGGAGGGCTGTGCCCAGGTTAGCTTGACCACTACCAACCCTGACCTCCGGGTGGAGGCACCCGTTTCAGAACTCAGGCCCTTAACCTGCTACTAGCCAAGCAGGCAGGGTAGTAGCCCTTGGGATAGTGCCACCTAGGGGTTACATGCACCTGAGAAAACGTAACCCAGAAAAAATGTACTCAATAGGTGGAGAGCAGCTGGTGGTTACTAGGCAGGAGCGAGACCTGGGGTGATCATATCAGATGACCTCAAGGTCAGTAGACAATGTGAAAAAGCAGCCCTAAAAGCTAGTGGCATGCTGGGATGCATAGGGAGGGTCATCACAAGCAGAAGGCATGGAAGTAATCATGCCCCTGTATCAGTCCCTGGTAAGGCCTCACCTGGAGGCCACATCTCAGGAAGGACATAAATAGGCTTGAGACAGTACAGCGAAGAGCAACAAAGATAGTGCAGGGCTTGCATCAGAAATCATACAAGGAAAGATTAGATGACCTCAAATTATATTCCCTAGAGCAACGTAGGAATCATGGGGCATGATCAAAACATTTAAATACCTTAAAGGCAACAACAGGGTGCACTTGCAGAACCTCTTTCAGTTAAAAGACTACAACAGGACTAGAAGGCATGACCTTAAACTTAAGGGAGGAAAGTTCAGGAGTAATATGAGGAAATTCTTCTTCAGAGCGCATTGTGGAACCATGGAATAGCCTGCTAGAGGGGAGTGGTGTGAGCCACAATGGTGGAGAAATTCAAGCGGGCATGGGACAGACAATGTGGGATATTCAAGCAGGCAGCTAAGTAAGGGGGTTGGAAACCAAGGCAGACTTGATGGATCATACGGTCCCCATCTGCTGACAATGTATATGTTTCTATATTTCTATTACTAGCAACATATCTTGCAGTACTAAATATTCTTTCTGAAAAGATACTCATTGTTGGGCAACTTGAATAGCAAAGGGCCACTTTTGCAATGCTGGCCAGAGTTGCCCTTCTCTTGCTAATATTGAAACAAGTCATCTTGAACATTTCTCTTCTGAGGTCCTGTTTTCATCTTTATTGTAATCTAAAATGAAGATATGGAGAAAGTTATTGGTCATGAGTATAAACCAACATCAAAACCAAAACTAGCACAATTTAGCAAAACCAAAACCAGAACTCACCCGATTTCACATACCTCTAGTTTTAACACTGATGAAGTCTGTCCACAAGGCTTTTGGTTTACATCTGGTACTTCAAAGCTATGATGCAGCATTTTGTTACAGGACACACACACTGAACATGTCCAAGTTACTGGCAAACTATGTAACCTGAAGCAGCCAATCAGCAAAACCGAGATTGAAAACTCCTGTACTACACATATTCCAGTGCCATTTCCATTCCATCCATCACATCACACACATCACATCACGTCCACGTCACATCACGCCACGTCACGTCACGCCACGCCACGCCGCGCCGCATCGCATCGCATCGCATCGCGCCACGCCACGCCACGCCACGCCACATCACATCACATCACATCACAGCACATCACATCACATCACAGCACATCACATCACATTCCATCCATCACATCACATCACATCACATCACATCACATCCATCACATCACATCACGCCACGCCACGCCACGCCACGCCACATCACATCACGCCACGCCACGCCACGCCACATCGCATCGCATCGCATCACATCACATCACGCCACATTCCATCCATCACATCACATCACATCACATCGCATCGCATCACATCGCGCCACGCCACGCCACGTCACGCCACCGCGCGCCGCCGCCGCTGGCCGCCACGCCATCGCCACGCCGTGACGCACGATCGCATCACATCACAGCACATCACATCACATCACATCACAGCACATCACATCACATCACATCACATCACATTCCATCCATCACATCACATCACATCACATCACATCATCATCCATCACATCACATCACATCACATCACATCACATTCCATCCATCACATCACATCACATCACATCTCCATCCCATTCCATCCATCACATCACATCACATCACATCACATCACATCACATCACAGGGAAGGACCTCTGTGATGGAAGGAAACTGTTTCATGTTAAAAATAGTGACTTTATGACTAGAAATAGAAATCAAAGAATTTTGCACTATAATTCTAGTTAGCTAATTCACAATACTTAACTGTAGTTTAAGGACAGCAGGCCAGTGAAACTGTGTTTTGCTACAGAGTAGAGGAGAGTGCAGTGCTGCCCATCAACAAAACAGAAGAAGTAGGCACTTCAGAGCCAAAGCTAAAATACTTGTATTCAAAGTGTTCAAACAATCACCACAAGCTACAAGGCTATGCTGCTGGACCTGGACCCAAACACTTCCCAATGCACTGATGAAAAAGCATCTTCTTCAGGTGGAGCCGTCTCTGGTCAGAGCCTCATAATCTTATTCATAAATCAATTTGTATCATTAAATAGATGAACAAAGTGGGTGATTTGATACCTTTTATGGGACAAACAAGAAATTTACAGAACACAAGCATTCAGGTTAAAGAGACTTTGTTCACACCATAGCAGTTTCTACAGAAAAAGAAACTTAAATACATTGGGTAGAAGTGATAAATAAACTTTACACATGGGTGTAACAGTTCTGTTGATAAGGACATAAATAATTGGATGTGTAGAGACAAATAAAGACAGTCTTTGAAATACTAGATGATTATAAACCAGCTTAAAGATGTAAACTCAACTCCATAGATGGAATATGACAATAGGAGGCATATCAATTTTCTAAGAGCCTCACTAAAAACAGACTGTGAGTGTGTGTGTGTAAGACGTGCGTGTGTGTGTGTGTATGTGTGTGTAATACAAAATGCACATATGTATATATCTATGCTGCCTAAACACACATATCCACAAGACCACAGCAGGCAAACAGTATGATGAAATATATTAATAAAACCATGTTTATGTATAAGGCGACTAACAATATATATGACATAAGATATAATGTATATAAATATATGGACAGGAAAGTCACATGTCCCTGCAGCAAGAGAAAAGCAGTTGCCAGCTAAAATTTTGTAACTGATCATGAAACCAAGGTCTACATTCAGTCCATTATTTTTAGTATGCAGAAGATAAATTAGCCTGTGCTCAAAACCAACCTTTCTTGTAGATTTTTAAACTGTCCTTCTGGAACCAGGACAAAGCTGTCAGAAATGGAGTGATCAGATTGAGAGAAATGTTTCTAACTGGTGTTTTAGTAATTTTATCCTTTATTTTGTGCCTGTATGAGTTTATTCAGGTTCAAAGGTTGCCCAGTTTGTCCCTATAGCCCGTGATTTGACACTTCTTGCACTGGATGTAATAGACATGCTGGATCTCTACATATAACTTTCCCTGTATCTTGAGTTGCTTGTTTTGGGGGTGTTGATAAAGCCTAAAATGGAAATGTTCTTACATCTTTTACACTTAGAAAATTACAGAGTTTAGTGTCTCCTAGTGTTCTGTTGTTTTGTCAGGAATGTTTGCTCCTGACAATCAGGTTGAATAAGTTAGGTGGTTGTTTGAAAGACAATAAAGGTGATTTTGGAAAATACATTTTGAGGTATTATCTTCACTGAATATTGGCTGCAGGCCCTTAATAATTATATGTAGGGCTGGCTATCCAGCATGGTGGCTGCTACTTAGTTGGGCTCCCAAGACACCAGCATTTTAAGCAAAACAGACTATTTAATGAATAAACTTTTGACAAAACCGCAAATTAAAGCTTACTGAACTGATGGCACCACAGAAAACCTGAAAAAAGCAGACCTTGCTTCAGTTTAATGGCTCAGAAAAACCAGCTGCCTGTGCTACAGAGGGCCATACATGATCACAAACCATGCAAGCTGATACAGGAGCAGGAAAGAGCACCACCGACCCTATGATCACAGCTCTATGTGATCTGATCGTAAACTTCCAGCAAGAGGTCAGTTCTGGCTTCACTAATTTCACTGCCCCAAATTACTCACCTTCAAAATGTAGTAACTGGACTAACTGAGACATCAGTAGCACATACAGCACAGTTCGAGGAGCAAGAACAGAGGGTAAGTGAGCTGGAGAACACAGTGACATTTCCTGGGATCAGAAAGTGCTCTGGGACCAGGTAGATCAACTCTTAAGCTGAGAGGAGGAGGAGCAAGAAAATAGGATACTGGATAGGCTGGAGGGCAGAGAAGGAGGTTTGCCTGTCCAGAAGTGGTTAGTTGAGAAACTGGGTCTGGACAAAGCAGCAAAGAACTATAGGATACACCAGGCTCATGGAACAGATCCTAAGCTTCAACCCGAGATAAGCCTTGGTACTATCTAATTAAATTGCTTCAGTTTGATGGCTCAGAAAACAGCTGCCAGTGCTACCACCAACAGCTTAATCTGGTTCAAGGTCAGCTGGCATTCATCTGTATCCCTCCGGTTGTGCCTGAAAATAGGCAGGATTTGTCTAGTGCACTTACCCGTCAACAAAAAGTAAATAAACAAAAATAAATAAATAAATAAATGCCTCCAGTTCCCCAAGAAGGAAAAAAATGCTGCAGGTCTCAGAGCACATAGTCCCATTCAGGTAGACAAGGGTTAGTGTCCATCTTCCAGGACTATACAAGAGATCTGCAAGTCCAGTGCAAAAATATGTGGGCATAAAGCTAACCTACACCAGTGTGGTGAGATTTCACACTACTGTATCTAGTCAAGTTAAAACTGTAAAGCCAGGATTCCCACCAAAAATTTTACAAAGCCACAAGACACCAAGCAATATGTGGAGGAAGTCACAATAGAAGGGAGAGCTTGCCCCAGATTCATGGTACTGTATATGTTCCTGGAAAATGGATCCAGTAAGTCATTTTATTTACACTTTGAGTTGGGTGTCTGTGAGTCTTCCTTAACACTGTCCCTCCTGCAGGCACTGGGGCCATGAATTGCCTGACCACATGACTGCTAGAAGTTAAATGCACACTTCAAATGACTCTCCCATCCCCAAAATGTGTAATACTCAAAACAATTCATGGTTAGCATCACAGCCCTACAATATAAAAGGTTACCACCCATTGGGGGGTCTAGTATAGCTCTATGATTCACTGATGTTAGTTATCTGCTTTACTATCTTGAACATGAGGGCTCAAAATGGCTTCCAGGTGGGACTTTATAAAACACTACAGTACATCCATTCTGGCACGTTTGATGCTTAATGGCTAGAGAACTTGCAAACTGATGGCAGCTTCATTTTGACAGACACTGTTGATCTCCTCACCAATGGCTGCTGTGCTTTTCCCGCCCCACAACACACCCCTTCTGCAGAACAAATGTACAGTCTTGGCAGCTATGGCAATCTATGACAAGCAGCTCTGCTCAAACTCTGTCTCCTGGCAGTTTCTCTATGAACAAAGTGGCTATGGTTACTGCAAGCACATCCCAAGTGATTTCACCAGAGGTAGCAAAATCTTCCTTCAAGATTATCTTTCTCACTGCAACAATTCAATATCAGATACAATTACTCCACTTTCTATCTGGATATCGCTGTGCATTCACTCAGGCAGAAGTGTGGATCATTTTTGTGGTGGGGACACATCTGCCTTTGATCCCTCCTGCAGCTGATATGAAGGACACAACCAGAATTCCATAGTGTGTTACACAACTTGCCATGTACTGTATCTATAAAGTATATGTCCTCTGGAACTGTAGTGGCCTTCTTCCAAGACTCTAAATGGAATGCTTGTTAGATGCCTGACACAACCACTTTCTTTGGCCAGCAATACAGCCTGCAGGTAACAGCAGTGAGATGACTGGGGCAAGATCTGTCAGCTATGAGGAATCTCTCTGGACTAAAAGATGTGCTACTGTATATTATATGGACAGTTCAATATTACAGTGAACTTACCAACCACGGTTTCCTTTGTTTTGTGTATAGAGGATCACATGGCATATGCTCGGGGCATCAAACCACCCTATAATTAGTGTGGGGTCTGTGTTGGCAGCGTGGGGATGGGGAGAAGCAAAGTAGTGGATGTGGCATAGTGTACTCAAATCTTGGTGATATCAGGGTGTGTCTTTGCACGACACCTGGCTCAGCATTGTTAGCATAACTTGTGAAATGGTTCATGTTGCTGGCCCATTTTACAGTATTTAGGTCCCAGAACTGACCTATAGTGGTGGGCACTGTTCAAGCCCACTATTTTCAGTGGTTCAGAGTGGCAGTCAAGTACTTATACAAATCTCATTCTTTTCTGGTTATAATGGGGTGACTGATAACCACCCATATTCATTTTTCTGGTTTTGCCTATTAAAATAGTCATGCTATAAGTTTAAATGGTGCCACCTGTTATAGATCAACCTAGTGACTGGTGGGATGCTGCACAATTGTTTGTACACCAAGGAGGAGCAGGGAAGGGGAAGTTCTTCTCTGTTCATAGGATGGGGGCTAATTGATGAGAGAAAACAGGTTTTACAGTATCGCAGTGTTGGAATACACTATAAATGTTGATGGGCGGTAGTAGGTTTGTTAGATTGTTTTGTTCATCCGTGTAATGTTATAGATTTAAAAAGGATGGGGCTTGGAGAGTATGCCTCGAAATTTGGGGTGGGGCATCAATTTGGTTATATTAAAACTGCTAAAATACAAGGCTTCCTATGTACATGTCTGGCAATGGTCCTAGATACCTTTATTATAGCACACATGTCTGTCTTTGCACTATAATTTGTAATTGGTAATGCTTTGAAGATTTGCTCTTGGACATCAGTAGTTTCAAATGCATGCAAAAGGAAAAGATCATAAGGAAAATTAAAAGTATGCACGCAGATGTGGTGTGTCTGAAAGAGACCCACATGACCTTACAGAAGGTCACCACATATCTACAAATCGGGGAGAAGAATGGCATGGTGCATATTTCACCTCCAAATCTAGAGGTGTTGCTGTGTGGCTGTGTCCTAGCTTTCCTGGTGATAGTGAAAATACCACACTTACCCTGGACCTATGCTATTAGCATAGAGTACAAGTTACGCTACTGTCTCAGAACTACATTTCAGTTATTTTTTTGTATTAGTTTATTTGAGTTGGGGGCTTTGCCTCCCCATACACGCTTTAAAAAAAAGAAAAAGGAGGTGTCGAGGCAAAGCCCCCAACTCAAAAAAAAATAATACAAGATTTTACAACAAGTACAAGCCCACGCTGTATTTATTTCTGTTACTAAACTTCACCGATGCTGATCAGATTTATTCCTGTTGGACCGATACTGAGACTGTGGTGTGATATCTTATGTGACCTAAGCATGTCTAGTTATGAATTTTTATTGCAATCTGTTATTCTCGAACCACAGTTACGTTATAGGTCTAGGGCAGGTCCAGTGTTTTCCACTATCGCGCTTTCCTAGTGCTGTAATCCAGATTTGTGCTGATGAAGGGAAGGATATTTGTCCTGGGCAAATACAACTTAACACAGGGCAGAAGATAATGATTTTTTTTTTATTTATTTATTAATATCTCGGATTGACACCTTTGAGGTAACAGCTCTACATAGGTTCTAAGGCCAGAGAAATACACTATAGGAGAAGAAAACATAACTGACAGTATACTAGAACAATCACTTGACAAGTTTAGAAGATAAGTACCTCTGGAGCTAGAAAGAGCTAATAAATGTGGCATTGTACAATGTATGCCATGGGCATGATAAAATAAAAGAATAGGGACAAAAGTCGTGCAAGACCCTTGCCACCCTTAGCCATGAACAGGCTTCCCTCCTGCAGCACTGCTCCTTCTAGCAGCTGCCACTGAAGGTACTGCCACAGACTTCAGACTCTTGCCACCTCAGCCCCTGAGCAGGTTCCCCCTTTATGCACTGCTCCTTCCAGCAGCCACTGAACAAAGGTACTGCCGCAGACTTCAGGTAACTGTCAGCTGCTGAATTTGTCCCAGCTCTGAATTCTTCATGCCTAGCAACTGACTGGTTGGCTCGCCTCTGCCCGCTGCTGTTCCACAAGCTGCTACCCTCTCCAGCTCGAAATTTGAATTTTAAAAATATATTTTTCTTTCTGTCAATTAGCTGCCTATTAATTATACTGCCTCAGCTAGCTGACTGCTTTAACTAATTGTTCAGCCTCAAGTCCATTTGTTAGTTTTAAATTATTTGCTCAGTTTAGCTGCCTGTTTTAATCTATTGTACTGTACTCAGCTAGCTACTTGTTTTATCCTATGCACAGCATCCAGATAAGCTATCTGTTACATTTCACTGTTTTAAGCCTCAGTTAGTCCTGTTGATCTTTAATTTAACTTTCTCTCTCTCTCTCTCTCTGTCCTGACTCCTTAGCCCTCTGGCCATCTAACATATTTCTTTTTCTCTGTCTCTGCAAAAGGCCCACTCTGCTGAAGGTCTCCGTGCATCAACCCCCGTGTCTCCTCACTGATTACTCTGCTGTCTGTATGCCTCCCTATGATTTAGTCCCTTTTGTCTCTCTGCCCCTGCTATTCAGCCTGTCTCCAGTTTGTTTGCTTGTATTCTCCCTCCCATTGATCTGTTGATAAAATTAACTACTTTCCTTTTTTCCTTCCCAGACCCTTACACTCAGCCCAGAGCAGTCTCCCCTTCTGCAGTGCTGCTCTTCTAGAAGCCACCCACAGAAGGTACTGCCCAGACTTCAAGTAATTGTCAACACTGAATTTGTCCCAGCTGTGAATGTTAGCACCTCGCAACTGATTGGCTGGCTCACCTCTGCCCACTGCTGTTCCCTTGCTGCCACCCTTTCCAGCTCAAATTTTGTCCCACCCACCCACCCCCACCCCAACACTCGACACTTTTTAAATGGTCTTGGCATAGCCAGACCACCCCACTTCTTCCTACCTTCCAATCAAGTGTGTCTGTAAGCTGATGCCTCTTCTCTACCTTACAGTGATTCCAAATTGAGACTGCACAGCCCAATCCTTCCACCATTAGGGGTTGCTTTACAGAGCTCTCTGCTCTACCATTCCACTTGTGGCAACTGTATAATTTGCACTGTAAGTCTTACCTTCCTTTACCTCATGTGGGCAGCCTATTTCAGCCCACAATTGTTTTGCCTTCAGTCTCCACCTAAACTACTCTCATCCTACACTTTAAATTAACCTAGCCTACCTCCCTCCTCCTCTCTCTGACATGTCTTTAGCAATCTAATCTTTACTGCTTACTGCCTCCTTCCTCCCCATCCTTGACTCCTCCTCTCTTTGACCCTCACCCATTCAACATGCCCCTCATCTCCTCAATACCCCTCCCTGTCCTCTCCCTCCCTTATTTCTGCACCCTTCACTCTCTCCTATCCTTTGACTCTCCACCTTCTCTTCCTTTAACTAACCCACTACCCCTCTTCTCTTATTCATCCTGGGTTACTACCTCCTCTTCTTATTCTGGAGGCTCTGATTCACCTCACATCCTCATTTCCTTGTGCCCCTCCTCACTGCCACAGGAATCCAAGGTACCCTCCTCACCTCCCTATTTATACTTCTCCTCCGGGATATCCATCCCAACCCAGGACTTTTTGTCTAACCCTCCTACCTTGTCCCCAACCCCCACTGTCCCCAATGCTAATTTTTCTTCCTTGCCCAAGGAACTTAAGACTTTTCATCTAAATGCACGCAGCCTCTTCCCCAAAATGTACAGGCTCAAAGTATGGGTGCTCAAAGTATGGGTCTCCCAATACCCTCCAATATCTTATGCGTCTGAAACCTAGCTGTCAGACAAAATCCCTGATTCTGATGTCTCCATTCCTGTGTTTAACCTTTTTCATTAAGACGGAGGTAGGTGGTGGTGCCGTTGCACTGTACATTAGACAAACTTTCTCTCCTCTTCTATCGCTTTTCAAGGAGGTCTTAATCTCCCATGAAGTAATCTTAGCACAACTATTCATCCCTTCCTCTGCCCCACTCTACATTGGTTCTTTATGCCCTCCCCAAATGTCTCCCAATGCACTAGTTTCCACCATCTCCCCTCACGCCAAGAGTGAGCTGCTGCTACTACTAGAGGATTTCAACCTTGACTGGCTCTCACCTTCCTCCAAGTCCACCATCTTTAAATTAGATGCTCTAAACCTTACTCAGCTAATCTTAGAACCCACTCACATAAACCCACCTCTCCCAGAACCACAGTCTACTTGACTGAGTTTTATCCTCTCACCCCCACCGTATCACTGCAGCTGGACTATTGCCCGAGCTATCAGTGATTGCATTAGAAAGATTCACATACCCCTTTCTGTCCCGGCACATCTGGACCTGCCCTATAGACAATCTAGATATCACTGCCCCTCAACAAGACCTATTTGAGGCAGACTGGTGTCCCATCTACTCAGCAAGGGACATCGACTCTGCTCTATCTCTTTTCACCAACCTCTTCTTATGCATCTGGAATAACCATGCCCACTTAAGAAATCCAGAGTGAAGCAACACCACCACCTCGATCACTCTAACCTACTGGCCAAATGCAGGCCAGGGACAAGCTATGCCAATATAAACTCTTCTTCACGCAGACTTCCAAGCCTGCAAAGTCCTTAGGAATAGCTGCACGAAGGTCATTCATCACTCTAAGGCTAATTAATTCAAGAGTCACCTGCAACAAGATCACTTCACTTTAGCATCATTTTGAAGATTTTCCACTCCTCCTAGACCCCGCTGCACAATATTCTCACCAGTTCTGAATGTTGATGGGTCATCTATCTCTTACCGTGCATCAGTTGCTGATACCTTTAATACATTTTTGCCACCTGTGCTCTATCCGATTCTTGCTCACCCTCATCTACCATACCCTGTTAGTCCCTTCAGCTCCAGCAGGCCAAACCTATTTACCATCCCTCCATTCACCTCTCTTGAAGTCTACTCTGCCCTTCTGGCCCTAACCCTCTAAGTCCAGCCCTGATGGTCTCCACCCCAAGATTCTCCACTCTCTGCTTTTGGCCATCACGGCCCTCTTAACCACATCCTAAACTTTTCTGTCTCCTCTTCCTCTATTCCCAAGGCCTAGAAATCAGTAAAGTTCTTCCCTTCATAAGTGTGGTGATCCCTCAGCCCGTGGTAACTACAGGCCTATCTCTCTCCTACCTTCACTAGCCAATCTATAAGAATCTCTCATCCACTCAAGGCTGTCTGGCTTTCTCACTTGCTCTAACTCTCTCTCTCTCTCTCTCTCTCTCTCCCATGCAGTCTGGTTTCCAGAAGCATCACTCAACCATATTGGCTCTTCTTGTGTCACAGATTCTATTTTCTCTGTAATGGACAAGAGCCAAATTACTGCTGCCATATTCACAGACCTGGTGAAGGCTTTAGATTCCATCTCCCATCCCTTTTGCTCCATACTCTTAGCTCTGTCAGTCTCGCTGGTCCTGTTTTCAACTAGTTCCATTCTGATCTACATGACAGAGAGCAATTGTTCAAATAGGTGATGTTTATCTCTCCACTCCGATCCTCTCCGTGTGCCCAAGGCTCCATCCTTAGCCCCATCATTTTCTCTCTATTTATAAATAACTCTTTTCATTTTGCAGATTCACTGAATTACCCAATGTATTGATAGCCTGCTCTAACTCTTCTCCGAATTGCCCTGCTTAAGACTGCTACTTTAACTCTCCTCCTGTAACTGCTCATTGCTTTCCCTGTATACAGACTCTGTGCAGTGACCTCTGCTGCAGTTCTTCTTGCCTGAATTTCAGTGTTTGCTTTTCATTCTGTGTACTATATCTGACTCTGTCTCTCTCCTACTCTTTTGCCTTGCCTACCTGCTTGGTCTATCCCTGTCTCCAAAATCTACCCATGTTTGTTTTTAAATTCTTCCTTTCTTTCTCAGCTCTCCTCTCTTCCTTGCTGGTTCCTATTGTTTTTTTTTTTCCCCAGCCCTACCGACTTTCCAAGCAGCGCCAGAGCAATTGTTGATGCCGATCGTTTCTGGCTGCTACCCCGCCCCACATTTACAATTTTTACACCTTCATCCTTAATCTCGCTTCTGCTTCCTCATCTCGCTGCCATCTCTGACGCCTCTCCCCTAGAAACCGAACCCATGTCACTATCTTTGTTTTCCCCATGTTTAAGTTGCCTATTCACTCCAGTCTTTCTCTTCTCCTAACTCCAGATTTGAGCCCCGAACAGGTCAGCTGTGCCTGCGTGAGCACGGTTTTAGTGACCTGTAATTCACACCACCTCTGACACCTCCTCTTGCCACTGTTCGACTCCCAAAAGCCGGGTAAGGACATCCTCTGGGCTGGGGAAGCTGTGATCAGCTGCTGCTGGCTAACCACGCCTGAGCACAAACACTGATTGGCCTCCAGCTCCAGACCCTGCCTACCGATTGGTGATTCTGAATTTTTGCTTTGCTGGGCTCAGCGCCCATTCATTGCACTGCTCAGTGCTGAAAATTTTATCCGCCCCTCCCCCTCCGACCTTTATTAAATAGTCTCTTTGTCTCCACCCCTGCTCCTAGGACCCTCCCTGATCTTGCCTCCTTTCCTGTTCCCCAGCTAAACCACTCCCTCTCCTCCTGCTTTTTTCCTGCTAGTTTCTCTGTTTGAAATAAGCTGGCTTCCTAAACCCTGTACTCTAGTTTTCTCCTATTGTTTCCTGCTCTGCACCCTGCCACCTCCATAATTCCACATCCCTGCTTTCTCCTTCTCTGATATGCCTCTCTATAGCCACCTCCTCCGGTCTCTTCTAGCCCTCTCCTTCTTTCCTCCTCTATGCTATCTTCCAAATTCCTCCTACTCCTCTCCACCCTACACTCCACCATTCATGCCCATTACCTCTTATTTGGTACCATGGCAATTCCCCTCACCCTCACCTGTGGCACCCTCCTGCAAAGGACTGGCACTAATAACAAGTCACGCCGATGGAATGTGGGCAAATTGTCCTCTGCTTCTAGCCATTACCATGCACTGGGACCCTAGATGCCTGCGCTGTATTCAACCACACAAGTTGCTGAGGTGTTATTCCATATACTACAATTACTACAGATGACTCTCAGACTCCTGCTGCTCCTCCTCTTGATGTCAGGAAGTGTCCATCCAAATCCTGCCCTGTTTCCTCCAGTTCAACTAATCCTGCCCAAACGGAGGGGTCTCACCATCACCACCCTAAATATCTGCAGTCTCCTCCCAAAACTGGCCTCCTTCAAATCTTGCCAGCCAACACAACCCTGATATCCTAGCCATTGTTGAAACCTGGCTGACACCTAACACTCCCGACTATGCCATCTCTCTACAAGGCTACAATATACTCAGACTGAGTAGGACTACTAAAAGGGAGGGGTTGTGCAATTTATATAAAGGACAACCTCACCAGTCACCCTGTTAGTTATACCACCACAGACACCTCAGTGCAATTCCTTCCTATCAAACTACTACTTGGTGCCCAAACAAAGTCCTCACTGTTGCTGATGTCATATCCCACCTAAAGACCCTGGGTCCGCCTCCGGACTGTCCCTCAAATTTGTAAGATCACAACCTCCTGACACCAGCCTCTCCCCTTGGTGACTTTAATAACAGTTGGCTCACACCTGACGTGAGGGTCCCACAAGGATGCTATCCTAGCAGCAAACTTAACGTAGATGGTTAGCTCCCTACCAGGAAAAACTACAAATCTGGGACTAGCACCCTCATAGACTGGATCCTTACCAGCCACCCAGCCCACATAAACAATGTAGTTGTTCTCCCGGACTCTCTCAGTGACCACTCCCTGTAATCTGTACCTGGACCAATAAGTTCCAAAAGCCGCCTCAAAAACCATCTCAAGCAGAGTACTCCTTATAGCAATCTTACTCATCTCAAGGCCTGTCTCAGGCAGCAAGACTGGTCCCTAATATACAATACTCAAGATGCTGACACAGCCCTTGATTACTTTATCACTACTTTCAACGCATAAGCACTATGCACCAGTAAGCGTAAAATCAAAGCTCTCAAATCCCTGGCTCACCGCAAAGCTATTGGCACAACTCAAAGGTAGGGACCACCTCTGGCTACTGCAAGAGCCACAGGCTCCCTATCAGACATTCAAAAGTATAAACAGGCTCACAACCACTGTACTAAATAAATCCGATTGATGAAGAGCTCCTATTTCAAGAATGCCCTCCAACTCCTGGGGTGACAAGAAATCCTTCTGGGACAACATTAGAAATATCACGGGTAAGCAGACCAAGTCCTCTCCTACAATAATGACTGTGGATGAAACCACTACCCTAGACCCAATGGTCATGGCAAAGACCCTAAGTGAAACCTTCACAGACCTTAGTGGTGTCCTCCTCTGGAATTCTTCTCTGATGCTGACTCTCCAAAACCAACGCCTCCTACTGTCTCTCCAAACAAACCGCCCTTCCATTTCAAAATAGTCAAGGCACATGAAGTCTGCAAATATATAAAGAAGGCTATTTCTAAGTCCCGAGCAAGTAGCGATACTATTGACCTCAAACTTCTGTCCCTTACTCTAGAAGAGGTGCTGCTTCCACTCACAAAAATCTTCAATCTCTCCTCTGCCTCAGTCAATTTCCCAGCAAATGGAAGTCTGCAATTGTCACCCCAGTGTACAAAGTGGTGACAAGTCCCTACCGTAACTACCAACCCATATCAATACTCTCACCCTCTCCAAGGCCCTTGAGCGATCAGTGGTGGACCAACTCACAGACTACCTGCAAAGTATAACATCCTCTGCGCTCAGCAACATGGATTCAGGAAAGAGCACAGCACATTGACTGCCCTACTGGAATTCTCAGGAGCAATCCACAATGCTTTGGACAAAGGATACCAAACCAGTGCTGTTTTCATTGACCTAACTAAGGCGTTTGATACTGTTCAGCCATGGCTTACTTGAGTCAAACAACTACAGTCTCTTGGGCTCTCTCGGGTCCTGGTGCCTGGGTAAAAGTTACCTCACACAACGCTCTCAAGCTGTAAAAATCGCAGGAGTTCTCTCAGACTCAAAACCGGTTCTCTCAAGTGTTCCCAGGGATCCATCTTAGCCATCTCCTTTCAGTCTTTCCTAAACTCTCTCCCCAAATCCTGCCCAGAAAAATAATCCTCTATGCCCGATGATGCTGTGGTTCTTTCCTCTCATAAAATCGAAACCCTTACTCCATAGCCTGCAACTTGCTTTTCCAACACTGAGACGTGGTTCCTAGATCACAAGCTGGTCCTAAACCACAAAAACAAAATCCATGCTCTTCTCCAGCCCGCAAAACAAGAAAAGGCAAATACCACTTACTATCAATATGTACCTGGGAAGTACCCTCAAACAAGTGACAACTTTTAAATATCTTGGAATCACCTTTGATCAAGGCCTAACCATGCGACCCATATTGATAGTACAGCGAAAGTGGTAAATCAGCACATTGGTATCCTGAACCGAACCGACAGTTCCTTACCCAGTCTTTGCTGAGGATTGCTATTCAAAGCTCTGTCATCTCAATCATTGACTATGGCTTAATTATCTATAGGTCTGCCTCAACCACCGCACTTAGGCGAATTACATCCTCCCTAAACAAGGCCTGTCGACTGCTCACTGGTGCTCATAGACATACTCACACATGTGAGCTCTACACAGAAACAGGTTGGTTGCAACTCTCGAACCATTTAAAGTACCTTACCTGCTTGATGGTGAAAAATCCACCATGGGCCTCACCCACTGTGTATCCAAGACCTGTTATGCCAGAATACTAGCATCCGTTTCACCAGAAGTTCAAAACATCAGCCTCTTCAGGTCCCCTGATGCTGGACTACTCAGGGTCAAAGATCATTTGCCTATCGTGCCCCAGCTGGCTTAATGCCCTCAACACCTCATCACCTCCTCCACCTCCCTAGGAGTTTTCAAATCTAGGCTATACTCTCACCTCTCAGCCTCCAGCTCCTGTGACTGCTTTGATTAAATTTTTTTTATTTTTTCCCACCTGACTGCTCTATTGCTTTCATCTACCCACTCTGCTTCATTTCTTGACAAGGCATATGAGAATCTCTTTTCTCGCTATGTCTGCTCCCTCACCTCCTCTTACCCTCTCCATCTGTACATTTCTCTAACGTTTTTCCCACAACTAGCTTGTTTTGTAGTATGATAAGTATTTATTGTTTTTTCCTGTCTTGCGCTAAGTTTGTCATTAAGGGACTGTGTTATACTGGCTATTGACACAACACAACTTGTTTACCATTCTATGTAACTTGACTTGTTTGTACTCAATCGACGTGGAACCTTTGTAAAAGAGCCATGGCTCAAAGGTAATAATTCCTAGAACAATAAACTAAACTAAACTAAATTACATATGTATGCCAACAATACTTTTTTTTCTCTCTGGACCCTCAGTTAACAGCATACAGGCCCTCTAGGATGACTTTAACAAGGTCCAGTCCTAGCTGAAGGATAACAAACTCAAATTTAATGTAAAATAAACAGTGGCAATGGCTTTCGGTACCAGGCAAAAACTAGCCACTCTTCAGTACCCTCCAACTTTCTCTACCCTGAATGGTTCCTGCCTTGTGAACATCTCCACGCTTAAGTATTTAGCTTGGATGGATTCTGACTTAGACTTCTCCACCCATGTTGATGCCATCTGTGCCAAGCTTCACCCCAAATTAGGTGCTCTCACTGGCATAAAACTGCCTCCCCTCCCACCCATCCCGATCTTGTCACCAAAATGATTCTACCCACTTTTGACTATGCTGATGTGGTGTATGGCAATGCTTCTCAGGCCTCCTTAGGTAGTCAGTATCCTGTTAAACTCCTTCTGCCGCTTCACTTCAACCTCTCCATACTTACTCACCACTGTCTTCTTTATTCTGCCCCTATCACTTGCTCCCTTGCCCCACAGGAGACTGGTTCACTGCGCTTCCTTCATGGCTAAATTCTGGTTTGGCATCCTCCTCTTATCTCTCCTCCGCCTCTCTCAATCTACCTCATTCAAATTACTCCTTCATCACAGAGCCCGAGAACCTTCTCTATCTCTAACTGTCACTCTGTTTCTGGGCAATCTGCTTTCTCATTCCATTTCCTTCTGTCTGGAATAAACTACTGCTGATCTCCATCAATCCTCCTTCCTCTTTTCCTTCAAAAGCTCCTCAGACTCCTACCTCTCTAGCCATGCTGTCAGTGTCCTAATCCTTACCTCCTTAATGTTTCTGCTTCTTTAGTTGATTCCTTCTCCCACCCCTCTCGTAACCTCCTTAATGTTCTTGGAACTATTTGTTGTTATGCCTGTTACAGGCAGTATTAACCTGTGTCTTTGTGTCTTTTTGCTTATGGAGGTATATGCTACCCTGTAGTATTCGATTCTGTTACTCCATTTTGCACTTTAAATTTCTTGTGTTTTATAATCCTGCTACTGTTGCTTTTTGTATTGCACTGTATTTGAGTATTGTAACCCTGACCCTTGTTTATTGTCTTGTTAATTTATGCTACTTGTTGAGTGTTGTTATTTTCTCCACTTGTTCCCTTGTACCAGGATCACTCCTGTAAATCAGCCTCTGATCAATGGTGGGTGCAAGGGGGTACAGTGAATCCCGAAATCTCTTGCTGGGGTAAAATCCGGCGGCGGCACCGTGTTTCAGGCGCCGGATCAGGATACAGAACGCCGCTATCGATGCATTTGGCAAATCATAGTGTATCCATCCAATGTATGTCACGGGTAAAAGAAATACAGGAATTAGGAGAAGAAGTTCAAAACAGGGATTAAAGCAAGAGGGGAAGTTACAGCTGGGATGGCCAAGTCTAAGGTATGAATAAAGATCCCCAAGGGAGAGGCATGAGAAATACGGAATTGGGAGAAGAAGAGGTACAAACAGGGATTACTATAAGAGGGGAAGTTACAGCCAGAGGGCCAAGTCTAAGAGTGGGCATTTGTAGACAGGAAACAGGAGATTATGGCGAGGGAGAAGCGACAGGAGGCACAGGCATGTTTTATTTATTTATTTGCTTTTGTTAACCAGGTATGCACACTAGACAGCCAAGTGCCTATTTTCAGGTGCGACATTTGAGAGATTTACAAGGTATCAATGAGACAAAATACTGAGTCAAGGTTACATACAGGAGCCACATGCTCCAATAGTGGGTAATACAGCTTATGGTACAGACAGGCTCAAAGCTGGACTGAGAGCAATCAAGTAACAAATAGGCATGACAGTGTTGGAAGGTAGAATAACATCAAATAATAACTAAAATTAGCATCAAAGAACAACTCAAATGGGAGCAACATCAAAATTGTTAGGAGCACACACCTATGCTCTAGCCTGACCTGATCGCCTATAGTGAGAGAAAAAAGACTCAGTCACGGGAGAGGAGGCGGATATTGATTAAGAACAATAACGCCACTCCACCTGGGGTGGTAAGTGGCTTAAGAGGTTATCAGCAGAGGTAACAGTGCTAAGAGAAACTGCACACAGGGCGGCTCCCCTAGAGGGAAGGGGAGGGAGAGAGATGCTGGTTTATGGAACACAGGCAGGCTGATGCAGTTTTGAGGAAGTTCCATAGGGATGTTTTTAAAGCAGGGGTGGAGGGGAGGCACGAACTCATGTAGGAAGGAGTTCCACATTCTTGGCATGTGGACGGTGAAGGCCCGATCACCTGTGAGGGTGCGAGTCTTGAGGGACAGGCGGGCCTGAGTTGCGCATGATCTGAAGTGGTAGACAGGGTAGCGTGTTTTAGGGAAGAGCAATGACGGGAGTGGCCATTCTAACTATATTGTCAGTAAGTTAGGATGTGGGTGCAGTGCTCTGAGGGTAGCCACTCCAGTCGAGAGTAGAGCTCACAGCGATGTGTGGCGGGAGCCAAGAGGTGACACAGCATATATTGTTGTAAGTGGTGTCCCATTTTGCAAGGCTAGAGTTCGGGACAGGGCAAAGACAATAAGCCCATAGGAGAGTGTGGAAGGAGAATTCCTTCTAGCTATAGCGCAAGTCAGCGAGCTGGGCAGTCCTTAGCTCTGTAGGCTAGGTTTAGCTTGCCATTTGTCACTTTACATATATTCCAAATGTGCGAGGAGAGATCCAGTTGTGGATAAAGGATAACTCCTAGGTACCTGACAGAGTCAATGGCTGGCAGGAGGAGTCATTCAAACCATAGATTTTAGGGCATCATGCAGGAAGAGGTTTTGGCCATGGAGCCAAAGAGCATGGCCTGAGTTTTCTTCAGGGTGATGGTCAGTTGTGGCCATCAAGCCAGTTCTTAGATAAGAGAGAAATCGGAGTTGAGCTGGGAGTTTATGCTGGTGATATCCTGTGACCTGGCCAGGATGACTAGGTTATCAGCATTAGGAGTTAGGTGCCTGTTGGTAGTGGCAGAGGGCAATTCATTAATGAACAGGGAGAACAGAATTGGTGCAAGGATGGATCCTTGGGGTACCCCGCTGTTAAATGGGGAGAGGGTTGAGAGGGTTCGATTAAAGCAGGTATGTTGCTGCCTACCCCAAGGTGGTTGGAGAACCAGTCAAGGGCACGGAGGGAGAATCCGAGAGACTACAGAGCAGAGGGAGGAGGAGGGATGGTTCACACGATCAAAGGCTTTAGAAAGATCAACGAATATAGCCCCAGTCATTTTGCCTTGGTCAGTCACAGACCTGATCTTGGAGGTAACCACAGCAAGAGCAGTCGATGTACTGTGTCCTTTCTGAATCTGTGCTGGGTAGGGGATAGAATGTCATATCCCTGGAGGTAGTGGGAGAGTTGTGGTAAACTGCCTTTCAAGGAGCTTGCAGGCGGCCGATAGTATAGCAATGGGGCGATAATTATCGACATCTTTGGGTCGCCATGTTTAAGGACAGGGACAACCTTAGCAACCTTCCATATGTCAGGATGATCCTGAGATAAGAGAAGCATTGAAGATGTGAGTGACTGGTCGGCGAGGAGAGGAGCCCCAGGCTAAGTAGCTTTGGCTCTAGGCTGTTGTGGCCAGCTCCCGTGTGGTGAGAGAGACTGGCAAGGAGTTCCTGGTCTCACCAACAGTGATCCGTTTAAGGTAGAAAGATGGACGGGGGTGCCCGTTCAGTGGTTTTGGGCAGAGAGTAGGAGGAGAGGGAGCCGGCAGGTTGGAGAACATGCAGTTAAAGAAGTGGCGATGGTTAGGGGTTGTACAGTTGGTTCCCCGATGAGCATGTCGGTGAATTGCTCCTTGGCGACCCTCTGATCAGGTTTTACATTTTCCAGAAGCACCAGGGGTTGTTGCCAAGGCAAGCAGGGCAGTTTTGCAGTACTCACTTTGGCAGTACGTATGGCTCTCTTACACAAATTTCTTGGTTGGCGATACTCTAGGAAGTCATTGTTGTTGAGAGGGGCTTGTGTTTTACCCAGCATTTGTCTCGCTGTTTCATGAGGGAGAGAAGGCCTGTGGAGCCACTTCATGGCTGTGCTCTAACTCTCCTCTTAGAAGGGTGCTTGCCTAATTTGCAGTGGGACAGATACTGCAAGGAAATGGTCTAGGGCTGCAACGGGGTCATTTGTGGCAGTGATCCTGGACCAGTCAACTCCTGTAGGTCCTCAAGATAGTTATTAATTATAAGTTTAGAGTAGTCCCTCATCTGGATCACTCTGCTGGGGACTTTGGACAGTTCGAGCCCCATATGCAGTAGGTTGGTGAGTGATCTGAGATGGCATCAGGGAGTATGCCTGAGGACAATTTTGTCAAGTCGGTTGCTCATTTCCCAGTCAATGAGCATCCCATTGTCACCACGGGGGAGCCTAGTGGGTTCCATGATGACCTGACCTGACTGAGAGCAAGGCCAGAGAAAAGAGGCTCAATCTGCTTAGTGTTCAGCCCCAGCCAGTTGAGGTTTAGGTCCCCAGGATGAGCAGCTCATTTGAGCCAACCTTGTCCTAAGTTGGTCAAGTAGAGAGAGAGCCTAGCATGCCCTCCTTCAGAGGGTTATAGGCGCAGAACAAGATGCACCTTTTTGTATTCCCAAGTAGGAGGAGGTGTGAAGGAACTCACAGGGTTGGGGTGCGGGGTAAATGTGCAACTGGAGTCACATTTAGGTGCACCTTATAGTAACAAGACACGCTCCCGCCAACACCACCTGCCCTATCAAGCCGGACAAGGCTGTAGCCAGGGAGGGAGCAGGCAGAGTCAGGAGTGCGAGGCTTAAGTCAAGTTTACGTGATGCCCAAAATGTCGGGCTTATAGAGGGTTGCCCAAGCTGTTAGTTCCAAGGTTTTGGAGGATGCTGAGGATGTTGAGGGTGGGCTATTTTGGGCCTTTGGCCATTCACCAGGCTGTGGGGGGCTTGTAAGGGGCCAGGGTAGCTGGGAGACCTAGACTGCTGGCTGAGTAACCAGTCTGTGCATGAGGGCCATGTCCCTAGGTTATGAGCTGGCCAGTGAGCGTGAGGTACACAGTGGAGGAAGGGTCCCAACGGTAGGAAAAAATGGTCAGTGTTGGCTGCTGCTGGCAGACAAGGGTGTAAGGGTGCTGGCAAGCAGGCAAGCAATGTTGGTGGAAAAATGGTAGACAAGAACAACAAGAGGGAGGAGGAGAATCAGACCAGAGGCCCAGTCAAGGTAGGGTGGAAAAGAAAGGTAGGGTGTGTAGAAAGGGAGGCTAGGAGAGGTGGGGGGTAAGGGAGAAAGAGGAGGCAAAGGAGCAGGAAGGATGTGAAGAGCTATGAGGAGATAATAAACCAAGGAAGTGCAAGGCACTGGGAGGGTTAATTAGTGGAAGACGTCACAGCTGGTGTTAGTGACTAGATGTTTTCTGTGTAGTCTTTTAAAGAGCACAGTGTGGCGCAGAGGAAATTTCTACATGCAATGAGTTGAACCAGAGCGGGGCACTGTGAGCAAAAGATCTTTGACCTTGAGAGGTACAACAGCGGAATTTTGAAAACCTGGCTATCAGAGCTTCTGGTGTGGTGAGAATTGGTGAAAGGGATGAGGAGTTCCTGTACACCTGGAGGCATCAGAACAAGGCTTACTTTTTGTGAGCAGGCATGTTTGGTACATTACTCTGCCCTTGAAATGTAGCCAGTTAGACTGAGCATTCAGGTTGCAGGTATGAGTCAGTTGGGCAGAACCAGTTAGGAGCTGGCAGGCTTTGTTGAGAGCAATATTGACATGCCAGAGGGACATATCAGTGGCAGCAATATTGACATGGCAGAGACATATCCATGGCAGTAGGGTCAGTGTACAGCCCCAATGTAGATAATTCAGAATTCTTCAATCGGCTGTCCATGGAAATGGCAGGATTTGAAGGACGTGGGACCTCAATGGGGATTTCAACTGTGGTCTGGATAATATATTGGCTTGCTCCTCCAGGGCAGAGGAACCACCAACTTGAAGTGCCCTAGTGTCCCTAATGCAGGCTCACAGGCTTTTGGACTCTTAGGGGCTCTGCAACCCTACTGGCAGGGAGTATACATTTCACTTGCAGTCTGCTAAGACCTACACTTGGCTGGACATGGCACTTGTCTCCCAAACATTAATTTTCACCATACAATCTATCACACATGACATAATGAATATTGCAGACCACTCAATGGTCCTATTAATCTTATCGAGCATGGGCTTGACACTCACGAGCAAGGCATGGAGGCTTGATCCTAATCTATTAAAAATCAGATTTCCAGGCCCATATCAAAGCCCAAATGGCAGAATATTTGACAAATAATCCAGCTGGGTTGACTTCAGCAGCTATTCTGATGGGGTACTTGGAGGGGTGCTATAATATCCTACTGTATGCATCTCATGAAAAAGAGTGAACAATCAGTACCTTGCCAGGCTTGATGAGCAGATATAAGAGGCTGAGAAAGCTCACATGAATGATCCTCACTGAAAAATACCAAGCCTTAGAAAGTCTTAGGTGGGAGTATAACACAGCCCACAGCACCAGAATTGAGCAGGCATTGCTCCTCACACAAGCCAGCACCTATTTTAAGAGAAACACTTGGAGAAAGTGGTTAGTCTGCCAGTTACAAAGTAGGGAGGGGCTAAAACCAGATAACAGACAATAAGGGAGCTGTGCAGTATGGGGATGTGGACATAAGAGAATGCTTCTCCAAGTTTTATGCCACTCTATGTACATATGAGGTACAGTATTTTCAACTTATACTCAGTATGAAGCATTATCTTCTAAATGCTATTTGCCCCATATAGATGAAGAAACTGGGAACCTATTAGACTCAGCTCTTCATAGGAATGAGATTAAAAAGCTATAGCTCATTTAAAAAGCATGAAAGACCTGGAGCAGATGTTTTCCTGATATATTTACTCAAAACATTTTATCGAGAACTTTGTGCCCCTTTACAAGATATGATTGACGACAGCCTTACTCAGAGGATTTTGCCCACATCAATGTAATAAGCTACAATCACTTTGTTACCTACAGCATGCGAAGATCCCCATTATTGCACCTCATATACTGTAGATCAGTCTCTTCTAATGGTGGACTATAAGATCATAGCTCGCCTACTTGAAAACAGACTTGAAAAAATTCTACCTGAACTACTACATGAAGACCATGTCCAGGGAAGACAAGGGAAACTAAATGTTAGACAAACTTTAAATGTGGTCTGGAGGTGGTCCAAATGGATATTTGGGGAAGCCCAGCCATACTGTTTCTTGACACTGAGAAGACTTTCGACCATGTGGAATGGGGGTATATGTTTGAGACATTGTGAAAGATGGGTCTAGATGACAAAATGTTAGGACTGATAGGTGCACAGTAACATCAACATTTGCTCAAATCCTGGTTTATGGCAACCTTTCAAAACCAGGATTTGAAACAACCCTTTCAGTTGTCATGGGGCACAAGACAGGATGTCCTCTCCCCTCCCTCTCCTATATGTTATGTCTTTAGAACCCTTGGCTACAATCAGACAAGATTATAGTATACAGGAGCTGGTGGCAGGAGGCAAACATCACAAGGTGGCATTATTTGCAGATGATTTATTAGTATATTTATACAGTCCTCATTAGGGCCTCTTTATGCTGCACAGTCTTCATCTGGAACAGGGTGCCATCACTAGCCATGAAATTACTTGATTCAAGAGTGAAATGCTAGTGCTGGGTAAGGGGATGTTGAACCTTTACCTGTCAACCTCTAAATATAAACTGGTGAAATACTTATGAAAAATCCTGACTAAAACATTTTCCAATTATATCAAGCAAATTATAATACCTTACTGAAAAGCATAAAAAGATTGTGAGAGGTGGGACGGTTTACCTGTCAGTGTCATAGGTAGAATGAACACCATTAAAATGAATATACTACTACTCAAATGCCTCTACCTCTTCCAAATGTACTATTAGAGTACAGAACTGTTTTTAAGCAACTAAATAGTATATTAGACAGATTGCATGTAATGGGAAGCGTACGAAAAAATCCTGCAATTGCCATGGAGGGTGGTGGGTTTGGTCCTGGCAAACTTCAAATATTACTGTTAGCATAAAACTCACTTGCAAACCTTTTACCTTTAATTTGCCCAGCTGGAGATTTATTGAAAAGGAGCATATCTTAGGGGTCTGTTCCAAGACCTCCTAACTCCTTGCTTAAGTCAGACTACCTCTACCAAATATCAAAACTCCTTTACACATCACCTGGTCAGACTTTGAGTTGGTGTACATACTTACATTGGACACCCAAAATTGGTTTTATTATATGTAGCCATATGCACAGGCCTTGACAAACAAAAAAAGTTACAATATTTTCTTGCATCAGGCATTGCTTCAGTGGTAGAAAGCAAGCTTGGTGTGCATAGGTGATTTATTTTATGGTGGGACAATGAAGTCCTTCACAGAATTAAGACAACAGTTTGGTATCCCAGCAGGTGATTTTGTTTTGCATACCTGAGAGTCCAGCAATATTTGATGGCTAGCCAGTCACTACCTTCCCAGTTGAGGAAACACTATATAGGCTCCAGCCACAGGCTTCCACTTTTATTTGCTGTTTGCAACCTATCCTTGGGGTCTGCACCTCCATTAAGCATCAAAGCTAGGACAGCATGGGAAATTAACCTGGACATGGAAATTGGCAATGAGATTTGGAGTTTATCTCTCTTCTCCTCACTGGAACAGATCGGTGGTATTGGAACACTTGGCTGTGCAGTGCAGATTCTTTCAATGTGCCTAAGTGACTGTTATCTTTGTGTAGGTATGCCTGTCTGTTGAGAACAACAACTAGTATACAAAGAAAAGACCACCACCAACTGGATAACCTTTGTTGTACATGTAACCCAGATTTGGAACCCTACACAAAATTATTAAAGAGATGCAAACAATATTTAGTGGGAGTGACACCTTAAAATGTCTACAACAGTGGTGAGGAGAATGTCCTCCACACCAGGAGCTTCAAGTCATGGCTGAAGGAATGGTGCAGAGAAGAGGGGTTTGGCTACATCGGAGACTGGGACCCACCATGGAGGAGAAGGACCTATACTGTGTACTGCACTCCCATGGCACCTCGCTAGTTACCCTCCTTTGTTCACTGTGGACTCGTTACTATTACCCTTTGTGCCCTTTTGTCCAGCCAATTTTTATTCAGGCTACCACCTTGGGACCCACTCCAAGGATGGTTAACTTGTATATTAATCTTTGTGTGAGACTGTGTCAAATACCTTATTAAAATCTAGGTAGGCTATATGCACAGCCCTCCCTGGTCTACTACTTTGGTCACCCAGTCAAAAATCTATTAGGTTCATTTGACATGACCTTCCTGCTGTGAAACCATGCTGCCTTGGGTCCTGTGCCCTACTGGCCTCTAGGCACTCAACAATTCTTTCCTTCAGAAGTGATTCCATAATTTTCCTACCACTGAAGTCAAACTAACTGGTCTTCAGTTTCCTTCCTCTGCCCTGCTCCCACTTTTGTGAAGTAGAATCACATTTGCCCTCCTCCAGTCCTCAGGTACCACCCCATCCTCCCATGATTTGTTAAAGAGAGTAGTCAGTGGTGTTACTAGTTCTACCCTTAGTTCTTTCAGAATTCTTGGGTGAATCCCATCAGGCCCCATTGCTTTTCCACCCTAGGTTTCAAGAGTTCTTTCAAAACCCTTTCTTCTGTGAATGGACTGGTACTGACCCCCATTCAGAGTTTCTGTCTTGTTTGGTTTAGGTACCTCCTCCTCTTCTTCCGCTAGAATACTGAGCAGAAATATTCGTTCAGTATCCCTGCTTTTTCACTGTCACCCTCTGCACACATTCTTCCCTTTATTGAGTCTCTGTATCCTTCCTTAGTCTTTTCTTTGCTCCTAATGTACCTCGAAAAGGTTTTATCCCCTTCTTAGCACAGTTGGCTATCTTTTCCTCAGTTTGTGCCTTTGCTATTCTGACTGCCTTCCTGCCTCCTTCTGCTTTAACTGATAAAATTCTCTGTCCTGCTCCTTCTGTGTTTCCTTATATTTCCTGAATGCTATCCTTTTCTCCTTAACCGTCCTGCCACCTCTTTTGAGAACCATAGTGTTTTTTTCCTTCATTTTGTTTTGTTTATTTGTTTCACACAAAGGCTTGCTGCCTCTGTAATGGCTGTTTTGATTATTCCCCATTGTTCTTCACCCTCCTTCTTGCTTTTCTGAGACACTGTCTTATTTTCCAAAAGTCAGCCTTCCTAAAGTCCAATACTTTTGTTTTTCGTGTGCTTGACTCTATGGCTGTGTTTATTGTGAACAACACTGTTTGGTGGTCACATGTTCCCAGATGGCTACCCACTTTTAAATCTGAGATCCTTTCTCCTTCCCCATTTGAGAGTACCAGGTCTAAGATTGCTCCTCCCGAGTGTGTAGAGTAGGGCATCAGGAATGACCCTGCTCTTGGATGTGCCTGCAGCAAAGTTACTCCAGTTAACATCTGGCATATTCAGGTCCCCATCAACAATATCTCCCTTTTCTGCCATTTTAAGGATGCCGTCTATCATTTCCTTGTCCATTTCCTCCCCTGAGAGGGGTCTGTATACAACCCCCATGCAGATTGTGGTGTCATTTCGGTCTCAGGGTGACCCATAGTGACTCACCAACTTCCTGTTTACTGTTTAGTTCTGTTAGAGTCCAGATCTAGATGCCACATTTACAGAGGCTGATCTGGATACTGTGGTTATTACAAAGTCATGGTGCACTGAAGACCATGACAGTAACTGACAATATTAGGTTAAACTTTCTTCAGGAAGGAAAGGGTAGTATTGAAAGGAGGGATGTGGCACTTTATGTGAGTTAGGGCATTTGAGCAATGGAGATACAGGGAATATGGGCAAGAGGTGAGGTACTGTGGGTCACCCTAGAGATGGAAATGCAGCCTCTACTCACACTGGTGTGATCTACAGGCATCCAGGATGGGGAGTAGATAAGGTACAGATGGAAGCCATTAGCAAGATGGGTTGGTGGGTGACTTCAGTCCGCTGGATGTAGACTGGAGTCTCCCTGCTGCAGCTTCAGCTAGAAGCAGGGACACCTTTGATTCTTGCAGGGACTGTTCCTCAGGAAACAGGACGGTGAACCCACTCATGATGGGGCACTGTTGGATGTGGTACTCACCAACAGGGACAGTGTTGCTGAAATCAAGGTTGGAGGCCAGCTGGGGAGCAGTGATCACCAATCAATGTGGTCCAATGTAAGGTTGGCTTTAAAATTGAACCAAAGTAAGACAACGGTCCTGGACTTCAGGAGGGAAGATTTTAAAAGATGGGTGAATGCCTCAGCGATGACCTGTCGGGGTATGAGCTGGGTGAAGTGGAGGAACAGTTGAGGAAACTATAAAGGGCCCTAGTGAAGGCAACAAACCTCTGCATCAAGCAAGGGAGCAAAGAAAAGGAAAAGAGACCACTATTGTTCTCGAACGAGGTGACATAAAGGTAAAAACCAAGAGGGTAGCATTCAGATGATACAAGGAGATATAGAGGGAGGAGGAAAGGAGCTGCATCTGGGAAAGAGAGGCAAGCAGGGTGGGCAGTAAGGAACGCAAAGGCACAAACTGAAGAGAAGGTGACAAAGGCTATAACAAAATGGACAATACATTTTTAGGTAAATAAGGAAAAAGGAAGACCAGGGTGGGATTGCAAGGTTAGGAAGGGAAGGGGATGGTGCACAGGGAAACAGGAAAAGGTAGACATCTTGAATAAATACTTTTGTTCAGTGTTCACAGAGGAAAGAGATGGGAAGGGACACAAAAATGTAATAAAAGCACTGCAGCGAGGAGGTGGACACGTGTCCATTTTGGAGGAGGGAGTCCTGAAGGGACTAGAAAATCTGAAAGTGGACAGAGCATTAGGGCTAGATGGAGTCCACCTGAAAATGTGCAGGGAGTTCAGGGAGGTACTGGCTGCACCTCTAACAATCCTATTTAACAGTTAATTGAAATAGGAGTGGTCCCAGAGGACTGGAGGAGAGCATATATAGTCCCACTTCAAAAGTGGTAGCAGGGAAGAGGCTGGTAGTTATAGGCTATTCAGCCTGACTTTGGTTGTATGAAAATTAATGGAATCACTGCTGAAAAAGGATTGTGGAATATCTTGGATCCTGTGGGTTACAAGACTGAGGCATTATGGATTCACGGGGTGGGGGTTGTGTCATGTCAAATGAATCTTACAGAGTTCTGATACAGGAAGTTATACACGTGATCCCAGAATTTTGTCTCTCACATCCAGTGCAAGAAATGTCCACATAGAGGCTATGTTGGGAGGGACCATGCAACCCAGTCAAACTCAAATGAATTTGCACACACACATACAGAAAAAAGACTGAAACACCAGCGGGCAACATTTCTCTCAATCTGACATTCCATCTCTAACCTTTCTGTCCCGGTTCCCAAGTGATGCTTCAAAAATATACAAGAAAGGTGGGCTTATGAGCTCAGGTTTATTTCTCTTCGGATACTAAAATAATGAACTGAATGAAGACCTTGGTTTCATTACCCATTATAAAATTTCAACTGACAACTGCTTTTCTGTTGCTGCAGGGACATGTGCATTTCTTGTGCATATATCTATATACATTATATCACACATTTGCTATATATATTTTACTGTCCCATATTCATTAACATGGTTGTATCAGTACTAGGTGATAACAATGGCAGCAGAACAGCACTGACCACAACAACACAGCGACTGTACATGACAGCGTGAGGTAAGAACGGCAACACCAGCAATAAAACAAAAATAAGAGCAATCAGCCAGTCTGACAGTCACATACAAAAGATAGCAATGAACAGACAAAAGGTAGGAAACTGAGTCATTGTTACTGAGTATGTGATCTATCACACTATGGCTGAATGTTCAAACTAAGCGCCAGGCTGTGGCACAAGCTCGGGCGCAGCGCAACTTGGCTTTTTAGGGCGTTAACTGGGCTGATATTCAAAGGAGCTGCACCATGGTCAGCATCGCTGAATATTGCACCTGGCCACCCACAGTGCACATGGCGCAATGGCACTGCACCAGCCAAGTGGCCAGAGGGAGCTGGGGGATATGTTAGCGAAGTTCCATTGCACTAGGTGCAACAACCGTGATATTCAGTGCACATGCAAATGGGGCCATAATGTATGCAAGGCACAAATGAAGCCATTTGCATGTCATTATTGCCCCATTTGCATGCAGGTGCGCCAATCCCCGGTGACTTGCCTGGCGCTCTGCCAGGCAGCAGCCGTCAGGACCCATTTCCTGCAGCATTACGGCAATGTGCCCCACAGCCCGATTGTGGGCATTTGAAAATAATGAAGTATCCAATATCCCTGGTGGTCCAGTGGACCGCTGTCAACCCGATCACAGGCTAGGTAAAATAATAATGATTCTTTTCCTGGTGGTCCAGTGGATCGCTATCAGCCCGACATATTTAAGTAAATAAGGTACGATTCTTTTTCCTGGTGGTCCAGTGGGACCACAATTGGGCTGACAGCGGTCTACTGGACCACCAGGGAAAATGAATTATTATTATTTTACTTAAGCCCGCGATCGATTGACAGTGGTCCACTGACCACCAGGGATATAGGATTCTAGTTTTCATACCAATGCCCATGATCGGGCATGGGGGCTACCGGGAGGTGCATCCAGAGGCTCGGTGGCCATCCACAGGTGGCAGCTGCTGTGTTGCACTGCCACACAGCAGCTCACCTGTGGGTGGCCAGCCATTGCTCCTTTTTTGGGATCAACATTATGCGGTGCAAGTAGGGGTTCAGATGCATGGCTCAGCACATCCTGGGCTGAATATCAGGATGTGCAGAGCATGCATGGGCACGCCCACCCGCGCCTGCATACATTACTGATGCACTGCCAAGATTGGGATTTGTGCCAGGCACAATTCCCATTTGAATATCGTCAAGACATCAGTAGGTTGCCATGCAACCCTTTTGAATATCTGGGCCTATGAGTATCAGTGAGGTATTTCTTATAACTTCAATTACAGGTTTAGTTGTTGGTCTGTGCTTTGTGTAGCGGAGGAATGCTTACACTGCTGGTGGGCATTTGATGATATTTTGTCTATCAATATAACCATCTGTACTGCTGTATGCATTGCTATTACATATCAGACTGTTACAGTGATTTTGTGACTATAATAAACTGTTCAGTTGTCCGAGTTTGTCTGTGCATTGCAATCTTTTTGTATTTGGCTGTCAGGCATGCTAATTACCTTTTTTTCATTGTTGATATCTCCATTTTCATCTGACACTGTCATTTCTTGACACATATAATGCAGGGACTTTGCACCCCACGTGCTCCCAATAAAAATATAAACAAACCCATGCCACACATATCAGCGGGCAGCAGCAGAGGTGAGACACAGCACCCAAATGACCCATGCTGTCCTGTGCCCTGTGCTGTTTTCCTGACACTGTTATTGTCTCGCTGTTATTTCTGCACTGTTATTCACTCGCTATATTCTTCTGGCACCAGTTTTATCTATATGTTTGATCACACTGTATGCCTGCTATGTTCTCATGGATATGTGTGTTTATGCAGCATAGATATATAAATATGTGCATTTTGTTCTTTCTCTGACACACACACACACACACACACACACACACACACACAAAAAAAACACACACACACACTCAGAGTCTGGATTTTAGGGAGGCTTTTGGAACATAAATATTTAACAATCTATAGGCCTCCTACTGAGAGGATCTTACATCTCTAATCTGATCTATAACACACATTATTTTGTATCTGCATATATCTAATTATTTACTTCCTTCTCGACAGAACTGTCATACCCATGTGTAAAAGTGTATTCATTCGTGCCTACCCAAAGAATATGAATTCTCATGAGACTGCCATGACTTGAAGAAGGTCTCTGTGCAGCCTGAAAGCTTGTGTTCTGTAATTTTCTTGTTAGTCCAATAAAAGGTATCAAATCACCCACTTCATCTTTTTGAACAAGAACCAATATGGCTAAAAACAATTCTATACAACATTAATAGTCAAGTATTGCCACATACATAGCGCAACAGTGCCACCTAGTGGCCTACAATCTTAAAAATAAGCAAAGTGCTGATCAGGTACTATAACTGCATGCCACAATTTTAGCTGACATTATTGTGTGTAACCACCACCCAGGAATGCGTTTCTATCTTGACAGCTCTACTTGGTGGGCAGGTTCGGGAGGAATATGTTACTTGGCACATTGACTAGGTTTGGCTACTCTGCAACTGGGGCACCCAAGTAACTCCAGACAAAGGAAGCAATAACTATAATGTGCAATACCATAAGTGGGATTCTAAAGTGTGACTTTTATTCTCATCCAACAGAATTAACAAAACATAGATGGACTCTCACGGGCTATACTCCTGGTAATGCAGATTTAAGGAGACCAGAACACATCCTCATCACTTTAGCCCTCAGGCTCTGAAACACACTGGGCACACAGCCCGAACTTGTACGCTGCTCTGGTTTTCCCTGGCTCGCCCCTTGCCAGCCACTTGGACACCTTCCATACAGCATGGAAACATTTACTGGTGGCTCCCTAAACCACCTATGAGCACTTCTGCTCCATAAGGGAATCTTCCTCATCAATCCCACGTCTGGGTACTTTCCTCAGGCACTGGCCAAGTACCTGAGAGAAAGCAACAGGTGTCCAGAGCAAATCTGTGAGATGAATTTGGTTACTACTGATGGGGGGGTCCCACCTCTCACTCCATAATTCATACCCGCCATTTCTCAGGACTGTAACACCTCATCCTTTAAAACACTTTGCTGTGTAGATTCTTTTTAAATGTATTCACATTCAAGCTACTGTCTTTAGATCCCATTTGTGCTGAACTTGAACATACTCAAATAAGTGGCTGTGTCCATTACTCTAGACCCCCACAGAGTTAAGCAGTCCAATCCCCACATCTTCCAAACTGTACTTCGCTGTCTTTTCCTGAACCCACAGTAACAGTCCCTCTAGTTTCATCTTGATTCAGGTGAAAACACATGGCCCTTTAGCAGAGCTTAACTCACCCCTTGGTTGCAGGTGCCCCACAGGTGTTTTCTCCTCAAAGAACTCTCATCCAGAGCTTCCAGTGCCTCAGCACAAACTTAAATCAGACAGCTTCTTTTCCTAGCCAGACCAGGAGGGTTGCCCTGGAAGCAGGCTGATTCCTTCCCCTCATCCCCACAGGGATGGGGCCCTGAACACTAAAAGCGGTCTCCACCACTTCAATGTGCTCTTCTTGTGTTCCTCTTCAGGTGAGAAACACACCTATACAACAAAAATAGCTCTTTGACAGAGCTTAGAGCTCTGAGGGCCTGCCTACAGCAGAGCACCTCTACTACAGACTGCACAGACTACTCACTCTACAGACTGACTTCAAATTCCCAATGTTCTAATCTGTCCTCCAGCTGCAGCATTCCTGTGTGTGGCTCATGCAGCTGCGACAGTTCTAAATGATGTCAGCCTTCAGTCTCAGCTGAGACTGAGAACAGAGTGAGACAGTGTGAAATCCATTTAACTGGGTTTCACAAGCTGCCTTCCCTGCCTCACCACTAGGTCTTACTGGGATTCTAGTGACCCCGGGTAACAGGGGTTATATCTGTACTTTGTAATGATCATAAATGGAAGGTACAAATATGAGTGGAGACATTAAAAATAGCTCCTAGAGTGCATAATAAGTGTTGGAATGACAATAAGAAAAAATAAAGTATCAAAGAGCAAAATATAACTAAGATTTTCTATTTTAATTGTTTGTAGCCATATTGGTTCTTGTACAAAAAGATAAACAAAGTAGGGATTTGGTACCTCCTTCACATCATGGCAGTTTCTGCAGAAAACAAACTTAAATACATTGGGTAGAATTGATAAATAGACTTTATACATATGCGTGACAGTTCTGTTAATAAGGAAGTAAATAACTGGATATATGCAAAGACAAAAAGACAGTCTTTGAAGTACCAGGTGGTTATAAATTTGACTGGTGATGTATACCAACTTTCATGGATGGTATGTGATAACTAGGGTTGGATATTCAAAACCTGGGTTTGCAGCTGTGCATAATATTCAAGAGGGCTTTAGCACAAGCAAATAAAATAAATATTTTGGGCAAAGGGAGGGGACAAGAATACCAGTGCAGCACAGTATTTAGCGCATTGCACTGTACAAAAGGGTTAGTACAGATCACTTTTACACAGTTCAAATACCACGTAAGAACAAGCCTGACTTAAGTAAGGTGGTTGCAGTGCCTACAGTATGGAGAGGAGCTAGACACCAGGAAAGGGTATGTTGGCATAGGGACAGGGATTGGACGGGTGGGGAGTGCCACTAGATGCCAGGGAGTATTTTATAATACCAGAGCCAATGATCAGAGGGCAGCAGGGACCACTGGACACCAGTGAGTTATTTCATTATACTGGGGATGGCGATCGGATAGTGAGGACCACTAGGCTCCAGGGAATTTTTTTCTTTACCTGGGCTGGTGATTGTACAGTGGGTGGGACCACTAGGTATCAGGGAATTATTTTTCTCTGTGCTGGCAATCAGAGGGCAGTGGGACCGCTTGTCACCAGGGATTACTTGATCTTACAGGGTATGGTAAATGGGGTCAGGATGAAGACAGTCAAGGGGTGCAAACCTGCCTCTGCTTCCTAAGCAAATATACTCATAATGAGCATGCAAAAAACTTATCACCTTGCATGCCCAATGGACTCCTTGCATGGGGCCATCTGAATATCATGCCTGGAGTAGCTATTAGGCCTGGTTGTGCTGTTCTCTACACTGTAGGGTTCCATGCTGGGGCAGCACTACTCCAGCTTAGTACTGGGCCAACATGCCCCATATCCAGTCAGATAGCATCGAAAGGTGTCTAACTGAATATAGCATCCTCAGGTCGTGGAAATGGGCAAGTACAGCACAGAACTTGCACTCCTCTGTCCATTTTGAATATTTCAGGAAACCTACAGATTGTTAAATGTTTATGTTCTAAGAGTCTCTCTCTAAAATAGACTGTGTGTGTGTGTGTGTGTGTGTGTGTGTGTGTGTGTGTGTGTGTGTGTGTGTGCTGGACCTATTGGGTGTGGAGGCAGTGTGTGTGGTTTGGCGGAGGAGGCAGTGTCAGCCTATAATGGGGCTGTTGATGCCACCTTCGACTCAGTTGCACCCATTCTTGTCCAGCTCCTGTCTACTCACCGTCACCTCCATGGTATGATGAAGAACCGGGTTTAAAGATTAGGGCTGGAGGTTAGAGGTGTTGGAGCAGATCTGGCTGGATGGAAAACAAATTGGCCTTGAAGTCGCATTATGTTGACTATTAGGGCAGTCTCCCAAAAAAGGCTGAGTTTTTGTCTAGTGAGATTGCTCCGGCAGAAACAGACCAGCTCAGCTCTTCCACATGGTAGACAGGCTTTTGCATCCTGCCTGTCTCCATGTTAGTGGGGAAGGTTTATTTATTTATTTATTTGTACAATCGGATTTGCAACCTTTGGAGCCAGAGGCTCGGTTTACAAAGGTACCTCATCACAGAGAGGTCACCAGTGTTACAATATTACAATAGGTTGACACAGATTTACACAGATTTTACACAGTAGTATACAGACATTGTTCATATATTTTGTACATTTCATAACACTGGATACAAGGAGTTTGCTCTGTTCTTTGGCGACAAAGTGTCCTCTATCATGGGAAAGGTCTCGCAATCATCTCTCGAAGGAATGCAGGGTTCATCCTGAGCCATGTCAAAACACTCCTTCTGTCTGGGATGAGCTGAGGTAGTTGGGGCGGAGGAGGTGATTGAAATAATCTGAGACTGCAACCCACCTTTTAGTTGGATGTTTGGACCTGACTGGACCTGTGGTTGTGGAGATAGTCTGGGTTCATTGAGGATTGGAATCTTTCCATCAGCCTCAAAGAGGCTTTGGTCAGGCCCCTTTTAAGAAGCTCTCTTTGGACTCAGTCTGTCTCTGCAACTACAGGCCAGTCTCTAACGTCAAATTTTTAAGGAAGGTTATAGAAAAGTGGTGGCTGCTCAGCTCCGAGGAACATCTCCCCTTCTCCCACCTATGAATCTTTTCAGTCTGGGTTCCAAGCTGGGCATAGTATGGAGTCTGCCCTGGTGAGGGTGCTAAATGATCTCCTGATTATGAGGGACAAGAGAGAGTGTATATCTTAGTCCTCCTAGACCTCTCAGTGGCATTTGACACTGTGGATCATGAGGTGCTACTTGACTGCCTGCAGTTCTGGTGTGGCCTGTCCAGTAATGTCATCAACTGGTTCAGGTCATACATGGCAGATAGAGTGCAAAGGAGGTGACAATGTGGTTGACCTCATCTAACCCAAAGCCTCTGTGCTGTGGGGTTCCCTCAGGGTTCCGTCTTGTTGCCCTTATTGTTCACAGTGTATATACTGTACTACTGTTGGGAGAGCTAAGGTGGTATGGGCTGGGTTTTCACTACTATGCAGATGATACTAGCTTTAACTTGTCTTGTGTGCCAAATAACCTGATGGTGATCTCTGTATTTGACAGCTGCCTAGAGGATATCCAGACCTGATGACTCAAAACTGGCTTAAATTTAATCCAGACAAGACTGGGGTACTGGTGGTAGATCCAGGTCATCATGATGGGGGGTGAAGAGATACCACCTGGCTTACAGCTACCTCATCTAATCTAGTCGTGAAGGATTTGGTGATCCTGGATGATGACCTGACATTTGATGATCAGGTGTTCGCCATGATTAAAAGCAGATTTTACCATCTTATGGACATTGCTCGGATCTGAGCCCTGATCCCATCTGAGGACCTAATCACACTGGTTCACGCTTTCATCACATCTAGAGTGGACTACTGTAATGCCCTGTACTAGGGTTATCTGTAGGCAACTTCTGCCAGCTACAGTTGGTGCAGAACTGGGTGGCAAGATTGCTGATGGATGCAAAAGGTGTGATCATACTACACCAGTCCTTCGCGAACTGCACTGGCTGTCGGTCAGATGGAGGATTGTCTTCAAGGTAGGGCTTTTGACCTACAAGACCCTTCATCAAAGGGGCTGGCATATCTGCAAGATCTCCTTGTCCCCTACCAGCCACCTTGCCATTCCGTTGATCCATGGGCTGGCTCATCCGGAGTTCCCAGGGCTAGGTTAGCATTCGAGGAGACGAACATTTCAGTGGCCGCACCTACCCTGTGGAACTCATTACCTGGTTATTTGAAGGAGGATCCCTTGGTAGAAGCCTTTAAAAGGGCTTGAAGACTATCTGTTCCAACATGCGTTAATGATTAATGACTCTGTGGTAATGTTTTAATTAATGATAGATAGATTAATAGTGTGACTCCCAGTTAATTCTTACTATGCTGATTGATTTTAATAGTTGTATTGTTTTGATCGACAGCACCCTGAGTCTTCGGAAAAGGGTACTTTATGAATAAAGTATTTATCTATCTATCTATCTATCTATCTATCTATCTATCTATCTATCTATCTAGCTGTCCATCTGTCTGTCTGTCTTTCAGTCTGGTAGCCTGTGATGTTGGCACCTGAAGTAAGATGCCGTCTGAAGCAATTGACGCATTGTGGGCAAAAGCCTGAATAGCTATGGGGAGGTAGGATGACCAGATGTGGTGGGGTGGGCGACTGCAGCGACAGGATGTCGTTATATGTACATGCGTGTGGGGAAGTGAGCATGGTGGTGTGGGCTGGGAGGGGGCGGAGGGATGTGGAGGAGGTGGTGCTGCAGTTGGCTGCTGAGCTGTGCCATGGCATCACTGATTGGCCTACTCTTGCAGTGCAGGAGGTACTGGGTTTGGGTCTGGGTCCGAGGACTACTGCAATTTTGTTGCAGCCAACTTGATTTATTGCTTTGCCCCCGACGCCGCCCCCCTGGAGTTGAGAATTCTTTAGTAGGAGGATCGAAGCCTCCTCAAAGAAAGCAAATACACTAAGTCCAAGGTGCCGTTCTGTGCTCTGAGGATGTCAGGGTGGTGAAAATGTTTTGTTGCTCTGACTTTGCGATAATGTGGATCACCATTCAGCAGTCACCGTTATCACATAGAACCATCAGTCTAGCTATCTATCTAAATAACAAAAAGCACATATGTATATATCTATGCTGCCTAAACACACATATCCACAAGAACATAGCAGGCAAACAGTGTATACAAACATATAAATAAAACTATGTTAATGTAGAATGGCCTGGTGGCAATTAGGGTTAGCGTGCTGTTCAAGCACCTTACACTTTACCATGCCAGTGACCAGAGTTCAAGAAAAGCTCTGAGCAGCAAACGTTGCTGGGGCTGGGAGATAATCAAGCAACTGCTAGGCTGCTTTCACCTCCTGGGCTGGGGTGACTAGTTTCCTTACCTCAGCTGAGTGTCAAACTAGAGGCCTGGAGAGAGCTGACATGTCAAGAGGGTGGATGGGCTGTGGTTCGGAACACATGTGTGCCTCCATGTGTATGTGCCCACTATGCTGCCACAGTTCCAGATTCAGGAGAAAAACATACAAAATACTGGGCTCAATTCTCAAGACGCTGCACCAAGATGCAAGGTGGGTGCACCAAGCAGCAGGGCATGAAGCAGCATGCTGCTAAGACACAAGCAAGGCGGGATTCACAAAGCGCACCATATGTGAATGCAAAACCCACTGCATCAAGCACCCCATGTGTCAGTACAGTGCCAGAAGGCAGCTAGCGCCATGATACATGGTGTGTTGGACAGGGTAAGACTTGCAGGATGGAGGAGTGCAATTCACAAAGGTGCACCAAACAGCAGATTTCAAACACCTGCTACACCACACAGAACTGATCTAAGGGATTTAGAAATAGGAAGGGAAGGCAAGGTAGTAATACAGGACTGAGACACAGGACTGCAGCAGGACAGAGACAGACGATTGCCAGGAGGATGATAGCACCACAGGCCATACTGGGCATACGGCTGGCCATGCAACACCATAGGTGGCGTGCCCACCAGACTGCACAACAGGGTGGCGCTGGCACGGCAGGTGCACAGACAACAGCAACCCAAACACCAGAAGCATACCCATGTGTATGCTCCAATAGTACGCCCGCCACTGGGACTGGCCAAGGCAGTGCATCGCAGACAATATCGACTGCAAGGCAGCCATTGCAGAGCTATGCCAGGAACTTGATGCTGACCTGAGAAGCAGGACCTGGAGAGGCCATGCCATACCAATAGAGTGAATGTTTGTTGAGCCGTATGGCTAATGGCCACTGGCAGATTCCAGACACCCAGTGGCAACACGATGGGCATCTCACAGCCAACCGTGTTACAGTGCATGAGGGCAGTTGTGGATGCCTCATACCCAGAATCACACCGATACATCCACCTACCCACGGATGCCCAGGAGCAACTAGCAGTCAAACAAGGATTCTACAGCACAGCAGGATTCCCATGTGTGCTTGATGCAGTAGACTGCACACACATCGCCATAAGGCACCACTGGATGAACCAGAGACCTATGTCAACCATAAGGGCTTCCATTCCATGAGTGTACAGGTCATCCGTGACAGCAGGTACAGGATCCTCGACATTGTGGCACAGCATCCAGGTCCACACACGATGCATACATCTACAGGAACTGTGGGATGTGTGAGGCCTTCCAGAGCAGGACACTCACAGATGGCTGGCTGATTGGTAAGGCACACACAGACACATGCAGCATGGGTGGGCAAAGGACATATGTGGGCATAATACTAACCAGCACCCCTTCCCACAGGTGACAGTGAATACCCACAACAGCCCTGGCTGATGACACTGGTGAGGCATCCACAGAGTGCAGCAGAGCAACGGTAGAACGATGCCCACACAGCAACATGCAGTGTGATAGAGTGCACATTTGGCATCTTCAAGATGAGGTTCTGGTGCCTTGACAGATATGGAGGTGCACTGCAGTATACACCAGTAATGGCATGCAAACTGTTCATAGCATTTTACATGTTACACAACATAGCACTGGAACATGGCACACCACTGGCTGAGGATGAGAAGGCACAGCGAGGATGGTGACACTGCGAGAGAGGAGGAGGCAGCGGGCCTGCCTATGACTGGTGACAGCAAGGCCAGGCACAACACACACTAGCTGGACAATGAATGTGAGCACAGCTCATTGCATCACACTTTGGATGAGCACACAACAGCATGTGCAGTGTGCATGGCCACAGATGCGTAACACCACCATGCTGTGTGCTGGCTAGGGACCACAACCTCAAGACCATGGGAGGACCAATGCATGGACCAATGGCACACCACAGGCACAAAGGGCAGCAGTGCCATGGCTTTGCTGGGAACAACAAATCTGTGCCAGAAACCCAGGGACCACCATGGAGAGCACACACTGCAGGTGGACGGAACAGCTGTGGCGATACGGAGTGTCACCGCCTGGGCCCCCACACACAGGCAGTTGCAGCTCAGTTGACACAGATGTACCCATTGCCTGTGTGCCACCCCAGATGATGCAATGCACAGTGACAAGGACAGCAGCATGTGGTCGGGTGTCCATTGCTTGCAGGGGTGGCATGTGCACAAGCAGTGTAATGTAGAGGGATGTGTTGGGTCCCAAGCACAGCAGCCACAGCACTAGGCAGCATAGACTGCATGTGATGGGAATGGCACCATGGCCAAATGGTATGCAGCGCGCACTGGTGCTGGTGCCAACATGCAATGTCAATGCACAGTGGGTACCAGAGTAGGCACAATGGGGATATGGAGGACAGTGTGGGTGGGAGGCTGCACACGTGCAGCACAGCTACAGGTATTGCACATGGTGGGTGCAGTGCACCCAAGGCTGCAGGACATGGGTGTGTCATGGCACACTAATAGGGTATTCCATGAGGACTGGCACAGTGCCACTGAGGCATGCCTCCCTCAGGCACAGCCATGGCACCTGCACAAGCGCAGTGTGCAGAGATGGGGGATGGCAACCAATGCACCGCAGATTGCACTGTGCATCAACAATGGAGGACACATGCCCACTGTGCGCGGCAGCCACAGCAATGCTACTTGCATACAGTGTTATCCTGTACATAATATACAGTGTGTTGCATACTGCATGCCAAGCATGCTGCATAGCATGTGCGTCACAGCCTGGGTTTGCGGGAGAAAGTAGGGAACACATGGAGCTGAGCAACCAGCACATGCAGGGCATCAGTAGCACATGCTAGGCTGCACAGGACTGTGCAGCACAGGACACAGACCCATATACACTGCAGAGGGAGGCAAGGGAGTAAAGCAGTCACAAGGGTAAACAGCAAGTGGCAGTCCTAGTTGTAATGGCATGCTGGAGCAGGGCACCTAACTTCACAGATGATGAGACAGTGCTTCTCATCAGCCTGGCTGAGCAGTGGAGCAAGGTGCTATTCCCACAGGGAGCACAGCAGTCCAGCCAGCTGACAGGGAAAGGGTGTGGTCCACCATAGGCAGCAGGCTCCAGGCGGTGTCTGTCATCAGGAGAACCATGCAGCAGATCAGACACAGAGAATGACCTGGCCTGGAGGGAGGGGTGACTCCTTCCCAGCCTGAGGAGGATGGCTACGAGAGGCAGATGTCCAGATGCGTGAAGGATGGCCACTCAGTCAGGTATGTATCATCAGTAACATGCCAGAAACACAGCAGACTACAGGTGACCTTGACTGCACAGAAGGGTACTTATGATGTCACATACCATTATGTCCCTGCAGGAGAGAGGAGGATGACTCGAAGGGCAGGGCGGGCCCTGGGACCCCGGACAGGATGGACATGGCAGAGGACCCCACAGAGAGCAACATCACCAAGGTAGGTGTGCAGCAGTCATGGCATGTATGCAGCTGTGTAGACTACTGTATAGGGACCAGCAGGCAGGGAGAGATATACACACATACACACTGGAAGGGCCAGCACAGGTGGCCATGGCTGGTGGTTGCTGGTAGGGCACATGCCATGGACACGCGTGTGGATGTGTGCCCCACACATGGTGGTGCATATCACAGCCCATGCAACATGTGACATGATGGTGGTGGCCTGCCAGGCTTGCATTGGTGGTGTGTGCAACATGCAGTGAGGCAGTTCATGGGTGTGTGGTGCACTCACAGGTTGTCATATTGTTTTCCAGGTGCTGATGGTGGTGGGAGAAGTGAGCAGCAGAACTGGGATGCACAGTGGCATTCCCTGGAGTGAAATGACACCTGAAGTGGGCGGCGCACAGGAGTACACAGCCAGGACCCAGATGATGGCCCTGGGTGTCACAAATTCAGCAGATCAGGCCTCAATCCCAAAGTGCCAACCTATGAGCGCAGTCTTGTAAACAGTGTAACAGACAAGGTAACCCTCTTGTCTGTTTTTGTGAGTTCAGATCAACCTTTGGTCTCCAGTTCTGGAGGGATTCAAACTGTTAACCTCTTGCTAGCATACCCAATGTACAGGCTCAGATATAACTGTCTTCAGTGGGCAGGATATCCTTGCCTACGGGCACCTAACCAGGTCTGCAGAAATTAACCCTTTAAAACTTTAATAAAGACCTCAGATTTAAAACACTTCTCTTTCCAGTTTGGTACCAGCATACAAGCTAGGTCTGCTGTCTGCTATAACCATAAATATTTTTCAGCAAAGAAAGCAATTCAAAGACAGACCAGTTTTTCTCTAAAATTAGAGTTTTACTAAAATATATAATAATACGTCAAACATACAATACAGAACTCTTATATCACAAGACATACATATCTTTAAACAAAACAAGGTTTAAAACAGTGGAATTCCTACGAACATATGGACATAAGAAATTTGCCAGCAGATAAAGGCCTAGAGGTCTATCAAGTCTGCTTCGAATGTGCAGCTAGCACCCCTAATTCTGCAGCTGCCCCTCCCTTCCTCCCTTCCTTCAATAACCCTCCCCTTGTCCTGTCCCATCCTCTTTTGAAGCAGTCCACTGTTTTACTAGATACCATTCTGCAGGTAACGCATTCCACCCAGCCACCACCCTCTCTGTAAAAAGTGTCTCCTCATCTCCTCCTGAACGTTCCTCCCTCTAGTCTCATATCATGGCCCCTGGTGGCCCTTTCCTCCCTCCCTTACTTTGAACAGCCCTCTGTACCCGTCTTGTTTATTCCTTTCATGTATTTAAAGGTTTCAATCATGTCACCCCTGTCCCTCCTCTCCTCCAGTGAGTACATGTTCAACCCTCAACCTCCTCTCATATGATAAGTCCCCCAGCCCCTTGATCATCTTTGTCGCCCTGCACTGCACCCTCCAGTAACTTAATGTCCCTCTTCAGATACGGCGCCAGTACTGCACACAGTACTCCAGGTGCGGTCTAACAATTACCTATACAGTGGCAGAATCACTCCTCCCTCCTCTAGGATATACCCTTGCAATACAACCCAGCATTTTGTTGGCCTTTGCAGCTGTCTTCCTACATTGTGCCGAGTTGTTCATTGACCCTGTAATGAGCACCCCAGATCCTTCTCCTCCTCTGTCTCAGGCTAGCTGCACTCCCTCAGCTGGTAACTCCTCCTTGGGTTCTTCATCCCAAAATGCAGCACCTTGCACTTTTGACATTAAACACCAGTTGCCAGGTGTCTGACCAGATTTTAAGCTTGCCAGATCATGCTGCAACCCCTGCCATCCCCTAGGTCATCCACCACTGTGCCTTCCTTAGCATCATCAGCAAACAGACTGATCTTGCTCTTGATGTCCCATGATATGTCTGCAATGAATATCCCAAACAATAATGGTCACAACACCGAGCCCTGTGGAACACCGTCGCCACTGCCCTTGGGTGTGAGAGCTCCCCACCCACCACCACCTCTGTTGCCTTCCCTGAAGCCAGTTTCCTACCCATCTCACCATCTTTGCACCCGCCCCTGTGCCTACTAACTTCCTTCCCAGCCTTCCATGCAGCACCGAGTTGAATGCCTTACTGAAGTCCAGATACAGGACATCTACTGCATGGCCCTTGTCCAGTTGCCTAGTTACCCAGTCATAGAACTCCACCAGCTTGTTTGGCAGGATCTGCCACGTATGAAGCCATGCTGTCTGCTGTCCTGTAGTCCTTTGGCCTCTAGGAGGACCCCAGTCTCTCCTTCAGGATAGTCTCCATTAGCTTACCCACGATGGATGTGAGGCTCACTGGTCTGTAGTTTCGGGTTCATCCTTGGGGCCACTCTTGTGGAGGGGCACCACATGAGCCATCCTCCAGTCCTGAGGTACACACCCAATGTAGTGAGGCATTAAATAGGTCTGCCAAAGGTCCTGCAAGGACCTCTACCAGCTCTTTCAGTACCATGGGTGGATGCCATCTGGGCCTGGCGCCTTGTCCACCCTCAGTGCCTTCAAACCCTCTCAGAACTCTGCCATCCATGATTTCCCCATCAGTCACCCCTCCCCCATTTCTGCCATTTCTTGCCCTTGGGTGTCACACCCCTCTTCTCTTTAGTAAATACTGAGCAGAAGTGCTCATATAGTGCTTCTGCCTTATCACACCCTGCTTCCACCCAACCCTCCTTCCTAATCCTTACTATGTGGTCCTTATAGCTCCTTTTCTCCTGATGTACTTAAAGAGTCTTTCTCCCCTTCTTAATGCCTTGTGCCAGCCTGAGTTCTGTAGATGCTTTGGCTCCCCTTACTGCCCTTGTCACCTCCTTTGATTCTGTCAAGAACTCCTCCCTGTCCTCCCCTCCCTGTTTTCTTGTACTTAAAGGCAGCTCTTTTCCTCCTGACCTCTTCCAGTGACCTCCTTGCTCAACCAGCTCAGTTTCTTAGCCCTAGTCTTCTTGCTCTGGGCTTTGCAGCAGGTTTTGGTTGCCTCACTATCCCCAGCTTTATGAACTCCCACCTCTGGTTAGTGTCCATACTAGACTGAATTCTGGCCAGGTACCCTTTTACCACTTCCCTATCCTCCCAAAGTTGGCCCTCCTGAAGTCCAGCACTCTTGTGCCAGATTCCACTCTTCCTTGCCCATATCCAATGTGAGCCATACTGAGTGGTGGTCACTCCTGACAGTGGTTCCTCCACTGTAAGTTCTCTCACAAAGTCCCCATTTGCCAGCACAAGGTCAAGGGTATTCTCTAACCTGGTTGGTTCACCGACCATTTGTAGCAGGAAGCTGTCCTGGAAGGCATCCAGTGCACCTGCCCTTCTGTTCCTGGTTGTTGGGGTACTCCAGTCCACTCCTGGCATGTTGAAGTCCCCACAATCACCACACTACCCTTCTAGCAGGTCCTCCTGATCTGTCCCAGTAGTTCCTGTCCAACTCTTCCGTCTGAGATGGTGGCCTGTACACCACTCCTATTCTAAGAATCCTATTCTTGGAATCCTGGATTTGCATCCAAAGTGACTCCGTACTACCTTCCTCCCTTACACACTTCCAGTCCTTCCTTCACATATAGTGCCACACGCCTCCTTTCCCAATCACCCTGTCCCTACGAAATAACCTGTACCCTGGTACAGACAAGTCCCAGTCATTGTATTGGTGGCCCATGTTTCTGTGATGGCTGCAATGTCCACCTTTCCCTCTGCCATGAGCACTTGTAACTCTGCAGTTTTCCTCCCAAGGCTCCTAGCATTAAGGGTAACCACCTTCCACCCTTTCCCTTCCCATCCTGCCCTCCTTTTCTAGCATCACCAATAGTACTTGCCATCGTCCTTTGTCACTGTTATGGGGGTAAGCTCATAGGTTTCCCAACCTGTGGTCTCTGCATATCTCTTGCCCGATTGCCACCCCCACTCCTAGTTTAAATTCCCAACTTCCTCTATGTACTCCTCCATCTTCTGATTCAACACTTTCTTTCCTCCTCACTCAAATGTAGTCTGTCCTTGGCATAGAAAACTGTCCTTTCAGGCCCCTCCCACCCCCAACAGCCCATACACTTGAGCACAACACCAGGTTCTTAGCCATCTGTTAAATTCCTCTAATCTCAGCTTTCTTGTTGTGCTTTGCCTTGGGCAATCGGAAGTATCTCTGAAAAAGTTACTGATCTTCCTGCCCCTCACATAATTGTGCTAGTTCTCAAACCTTCTCTGGACTATATCTACTGTCTTGTCAGCCAGGTCATTTGTCCCAAGATGTATAATTAAATGAGGCTTGTCCCTACCCCTTCTAGCATATTCAGAAACAGATTGTCCCACCCTTTCCGTTGTCATTCCTGGCATGGCCTCCACCCAAATGCGACTATGCCTCTCCCCCTTGTTACCCACTTGACTCCTCTTAGTATTGAGTCCCCAGCACTAATATTCCACCACTCCTATTCCTGCTTGCTTCCATTAGTCTCCTCTCTCATTTGTAGCTCCTCTTCTTCCTCCTGCACATTATTCCCCTTTTCCTACAACAATATTTAGATTTTGTCTAGCTTTCTAAATACCTGTTTTCAGTGCTCAGATGTTATCTTGGTCAGAGTCAGATAAAAGTGTCCTCTGTAGTGAAAAGAATAATCTTTACAAGCTGTATTTGAAAACCCATTTTGGATGAGGTCATCCAGCTCCTCCTCTGCTAAAATATCTAAAATATATATTTCTATACAACCACAGGATGTAATGTCAAGTATTAATTCTGCAACCTTAGCATAACTCAAGTTTCAAGTGACACTTTCTTTGATCTCATGCTGTACCCTCCTCACACAGGCTTCATGTGAGCATTTATGACCTCTCACCTCTGTGTAATAACCTGTGTTTTCTCTCAACTTCATACACCTTTTTATGATTTTCCTCTTAACAAAGTTAACCCAAAACAACTCTGTAATTACTCAGAGAAACAGGATCCTTGATTAAAGTCTTCCATGTAACACATTGTCTCAAAAACTGAGTGTGAGTAGATACATGCTGTCAGCAGTAGTTACGGCTTGCAGCTGTGAGCTGAAATCTGGGGGGAGATGAGTTAGGTCATTCTTAGAGCATTTGATTTTTTCAGCAGATACAGTCATCAATACATTTTATATAAAAATATTATACAGCACTCAGAATGGGCTGTCTATGTCACACTCAGTAGGCAACAGGTGGCACCACAGCAGGCTGCGGAGGATGCAACAGATGAGGAGGATATAGAGATGATGGAGGAGGACATCCCAGGTGACCAACAGGTGCATCACCAGCATGCAGGGCCAAGTGACAATGTTGTGGGACTGCCTGCAGCAGGTGACACAGCCGACATGGCAACAGGTGGGGACACCTGTGGCACAGCTGGCCCAGTGGGTGCTGACCAGACTGGGGATGGGGACACCCATGCATGGCGGTGGTGATACAACCCCGAACCAGGTCCAAGGCAGCCTGGGATTGAAAGGGACACATTGCCAGACAGGGATGCAAGAGTGATGATGACATGCAGCCCCAGCCACACACCTCTGTGACTTTGCCCAGGGACTCAGCTGGCACATCAGGCACATGGCAAGCTGCTGATTGACCTACAAGATGTAGTGCATGACCTGCTGGACTACCTGGACCAGACTGGTGGATGATTGAGTGGTGGGCTTGGGAGTGTAACCTTGACCTGACCCTCTCCTGCAGTCACAGACATGCTATAAATAGGGCTCATTGGGTGGTATGGACACAGGTCACTGGGACATCAGAGAACTGGTAACGTGCATGCAATGTGCTAATTGCATCACCATTGTAGAACTATTGCTGTGTGTGGAGCTGTGCCCATTGCATTGTGTACCTCTTGGATCACCTGAACTGTTGATGTTGTATGTTGCTTATGTGTTTCTAATACATTGTTGTTCCTTCTGCAATCTGTGTCTGTGTCATTTTCTACTGTGCATGCTTATCAGCTCTATGCTGTGTACTGGTCGAGGTGCCAGCCAATGTGTGGTACCAGCCCACATAGCCTATCGCACCATGTGGACAACAGGGACTGTTGTTCAGCGACATGTGGATTGCACCACATTGTGCCACAGATATTGTTATTGTGAATGCCAGGCACAGTGTCAGGACACTGTCTCCCCTGTGGGCCTGTTCCACCCAGTGTTGGGGGTCCTCAGTTCCACAGTGGCATGCCAAAGTGATTAAGTCAAACCATCAGTCGCGAGCAGGGACCCTCGCAGTTTGGGACTGCATGTGTCAGTACCAGATGTGTGGGGCCAGGTGGTGTGTCATGGTATGTGGCATACCACAGGGCCACCCAGTGGACTGCAGTTTGCAGCTCTGTATGGCTGCCATGATGGGGTGCCCCACGGTGGGTACTGTGTGTGAAAAGGTGCGGATGGTGTGTGGAGCCTCTTGTGTGGGGGAGGCAACAGTCCTGCAGAAGGCCATGCATCTGAGTATGGGGAGCATGCATGGCAACATGGACTTGGTATGGTGCCATGTGTGCCAGGGGCCACACCTGTGCTGGTGCTTCATGTCATGGTGTATGCACCCACTGCCCCACTGGTCACATGGGGGCTGGTCTGGCTGGCGGTGGTTGGTGTGCATGGGTGTGGTGTGCAGTGTGAGCAGTCCTTGGCATGCCATGGTGCATGCAACTGATCACAGGACTGGCATTCGGGCTGTGCAGGTGTCCAGTATGTGCCGTCTGGGATGGTGGTGTGCCCTGCTCGCTAGCATGGGGAGGTTGCCACTGTCTGGGCATGCAGGTTTGTGTGTGTGTCCAATTCTGCAGTACCATGGTGGGGTGTGCTATGGCCATGGGCATTTACAAAGGTTATGGGGTACTGGTGCATGCAGCACAGGTATGGATGGCACATGCACCTGCACATCCATGTGTGTGTGTTGTGTTAGTCCCCACCCATGGTCTGTTGTGTGCACTGGACCATTGCATTGTGGTGGCTAGCACCACTGGTTGTCCCCTGGCGCGCATGCCTGGCATGCTGCGTGCATCCTACCGTGTGTGTGCTGGCTCTCTTCTAGCCGGGTGTCCGACTGGCTCACTTGTGCAGTGCTTGGTGACTGTACCACCATGCTGTTGCTCTGTGTAGCATTCTGCAGTGTGGCACACCCTGTCTGCATCCCCCACCACAGATGGTACTGTGTGCACCCTGTGCCTCTGTGAACGCCGTCGTGTCACCAGGGTATCTGTTGTGCTGCAGCAGTCTCTGACATACTGCAGCTGTTGACCCCCAGCCCAGTCTCTGCTGCCAGCTCCAGCCATCTGTGCAACAGTTGCTGCTGCTGGTGCTCCTTGCCTTGAAATCCACCCTTCCCAGGCCATTCTCCTGCCTCAGGGTGGCCCCTCTTGTGGCCTTGGGATTGGGCTGTCATGTGTTGTCCTCAGCCTCCATGCTACACTGTGTAACACATGGCCATGATGTTGTCTATCACTGTACTGTTCTGTGTCTGTCCGACTGCTCCATGTCACTGACAGATGGGTGGATGTCCATCCCCTGTGCCCATCATGTTCCAGTACCCCATGTGCCTGTGCACCCTCAGCTGTGCTACCGGGTGTTTCGGCAGTTGTCTTCTTTGGACCTGCAGTGGCTCCTGTAGTGTGTGTGCCCTACTGCACCATGCCCATCTTCCACACCAGCATCGCTGTGTGGACAAAGCCCATCCCTGATGTCTGTTGGGCCCACGTGTCTGTCTTCAGAGGCACTTGCATCCAGCTGCTGTTCCTCATTGTCTGTGTGTTTGCTTGCCATGTCACCCATAGCCTGTCTCTGCTGGCATGGCTGTGCATGTCACGTGCTGTGTCAGCACCATGTCTGGCTGTTGTCCCATAGGCAGCAATGGCTGCACTGTGCCCCTGCACCCCGTGGCCCTGTTCCACATCCTTAGGCTGGCTGTGTTCCCCATGCTGCTGTGGTCAGCTACTGCCCTCTGTTGTGCCACCACATACTGCAGTCCGGACATAACTATGGGACCGTGCCACACTGGCTGCCTGTTGTTGAATGCATCTTGCAATCTCAAGCAGTGCTGTTGCTATTGCCGTTGTTGCCTCAGTCTGGGCGATATGCTGCCCCATGCTGCGTCTCCATGATAATGGTCTACTGTTCTATGATGTCCATTTGGTATGTAACTCACAGCCAGATGTCCTGAGTAGCCTTGTTGTCTGTGTTGTTTGGCATGCTCCTTCCTGGATCCTATGTATGATGGCTGCATGGAAATCTGCCACTGTCAACTGCAGTTGTCCCATGTGTGCAACCATGACAGTGGAGTGTTCTCCATATGCTGTCTTGTATCCTGCCAGCTCACACTGTGCTGCCTCGTGAATGAGCAGGACATCCTGACAGTATCAATGACAGGTCTTCCCAAGGTCATCCTCCAGGTCAGTGGTGTTGCACCATGTTTGCCTGTCCCACCTGCACCTCCATGGTCTAGTGTGGTGGTGCTGTGCTGGCCATTGCAGTCTACAGTGGTGGGTGCATTGTTTACCTGTCCCACCACAGGGCCATCCTCTTTCCCCTGCTGTGTGTTCCACCGTAGTCTGGTGCTGGTCTGCAGGTCTGGCCATGGGTGCATTGCCCACGGTGCTGCTGCTGTTGGACGGCATGGTATTGCTGTCAGTGGCACTTCCTTGTTGGTCATCTGCCTCACTATCTGTCACCCTCCTGTGGATCTGGCTCACTGTGCTGTCACTGGTGGATGCCTGCTGTTGTTCCTCATCACTGTTGCTGCGACCGCCAGTTCGACGCTTCACCGTCGCACGTGGGTCACAGCATGGCATTGGGGTTGTGCTGCCTACCTGGCTGCAGCATGTTGTCTGGTTGCTGTGGTCTGGGCACCTGCTGGGTATAAGGACACATGTGCACAGTGCATTACCTCAGGTGCCCATGTGCTGGCATGTGTCCAGCGCCACGGTGCATGTCCAGCCTGTGGCAACCAGTGGAGGGGTTGCTCCTGCATCTCCTGCTTCTGCATGGTGGCCCAGGCCACCCTGTGTCCTACTGCACCTGACCCCTGGGTTCCTGTCCATTGTGGGTCCCTTGGTGCCCCTATGGTGACAACTGCCTCCACTGGTGGTGCCACATCTCATGGTCTGCACAGTGGTGCCACCCACCACATGCATGCCTGGTGCTTACCTGGTGCATGTTGTTACTGGATCCAGGTCTAGCTCAGTGTCACTCCTGTATGCTGCGCGTGGTGTTGATTCAGCACTACACATTCCTCATGTCTGCTGAGGGGCTGTGGGTTGTGTGGGTCCTCCTCCTGTTGTTGCTGTGCTGCACCTGTTGTGGGCTTCCTTCTCCTTGGCATGGCACTTGATGTCACAATGCCGCTCTGCAGCACCCTCACACTGTGCTTGCTGGGTGCCACTGCATACACCACTCTGGCTACCTCAACCCATGCCTCCTGCCACTGTGTCCATACCTTCTGGTCCCCCTTACAGTAGCAGGTCTGCCTGTTGAGTGTCACACACAGGTCAGAGTATTGCACCATTGCCCATCATGCTGTTGTACTCCTGACACTTGTCACACCTACCTGGGTCTCTATTGCATCCAGGAAGATGTTTGTCTCCTGGTCCATGAAGTTCTTTTTCCTGGAGGGCCCAGTCTTCTTCCTCCTCCATGTCCCATGGGTTGGCTGCCCTTTCTTCTTGCCTGTCTCCATGGCTCCGGCATTCCTCCACCCCTTGGTGCTTGATGCTGCCTGCACCTTCATGCTTCACCTGCACTATGTTTTTGATACACTGTGCATTCTAATGCCATGTGCGCTGTGTCTCATGCATGGTGCACCTCATTCTGAATAGGGTGCATTGCTGATGATGCAGGGGCTTTGGTGCATGTGCATCCTATGCACCTTGCGCCGCCTAAGGTCATCTTTGTGAATAGGGCCCTATGTCTCTCTGCTCTATATGTAAGGTCCCCAGTGCTCTCAGGCCCCTGCTCCATGCAGATCTTCACTGGTGTGACAGTGGGGAGTGGCAGACAGAGCTGGGAGCCACCGGGTTAAGGGCCTGATGATAGGAGCTGGTGGCAGCAAGAGCAAAAGATGCATGAAAAAGTCAATGTATAAGACACAGTAGAAATATATCAAATGTGAGTGATAATAAATATAAATGTATGCACAGAAATGCACATGTCCCTGAAGCAAGAGAAAGGCAGTTGTCAGATTACATTTTGTAATGGGTCATGAAACCAAGGGTCCACATTCAGTCCATTCATTTTAGTGTCCAGATGATACATAAGCCTGAGCACATAAACTCTGTCATTCTTATGCATTTTTTTGTCCTCGGACAAAGGCCTAGGGGAGACACCCCCCGTATCAGCTCAGTTCCAATGTACTGGGATTTGGAATCATGAGGGGTTGCGCCAAGGCATTTTTCAATGAAAGATCCCTTCATGATCGACCAGAATGGAGGCAATCATGCACTGACCCCAGAGCATGACCGGAGCACTCCTGCTTCTGACATGCAAAGGTCCACTGACTGGTAGGTGAGAGGCACCAAGTCCCTTCCCTCCTGGAGAAGGTGAGCAGGGTCCTGGATGTTCCACCTCTCTCCCCTCCCAGCCTATCCTCCATTTCTGAATCCTGGATGTCAGCACTGCAGATAGTAGTACTACCACTGTGCCAGCAGGCCAGCCATTCTTGTGTATTTTTGAAGTGTCCTTCAAGAACCAGGACAAAGAGGTCAGACATGGAGTGATAAGACTGAGAAAAATGTTGTCCCACTGGTATTTCAGTCTTTTTCTCCTTTATGCTGTGCTTGTGTGAGTTCATTCAGGTTCAAGGCTGCCCAGGTTCCCCCTATAGCCTGTATGTACACTTCTTGCACTGGATGTAACAGACAACATTCTGTGGTCCACATATAGACTTTTACATGTATCTTGAAATTCTTGTTTGGGGCTGTTGAAAAGTCTGAAGTGGAACTGTGTGTATGTGTTTACACTTAGGAATAAAGTATTGCAGTTTTTAGCACCTACTAGTGTTCTGTTGTTTTGGTTAGCTATAGGTTTGCTCCTGACAATCAAGTTTGATAAGTTAGGTGGTTGTTTGAAAGACAATAAAGGTGGTTCCTGGAAAAGACATTTTAAGGTGTCATCCTCACTGAACGTTGGTTGAAGGTGTTTAATAATTTTCTGTAGAAGCTCCAGATCTGGGTGGCATTTAACAACCAAGGGTGTCTGGTTGGTGGTGTTTTTTCTTTATATTTTAGTACTTATTCTCTTAGCACAAGTGTGCCATTAACCACAGCTTTGTCTATTTTCATTTCATTGTATTTGTATATTTCATCAGGATAAGACATTAGTGAGCCTGTTTGCAATGCCATCCTGATTATAATGAAAGTTTCAACATACATCAAACATACATGTGCAAAATTGCAAAGACCAGAGACTCATCACTCAGTAGGAACTTATTTGTACAACAGGTTAAATACAATATGATAAGAATTAAACTGATTATACAGTGCATTCATGTAAAACATTTACATTCAAATGCATAGCACTTCATTAAAGCAGTTTTAAATGCTATTGAAGCTGGCCAACTTCAGACCCCTGGTAGGAGAGAATTTCAAGCATAAGGGGCGATATAATCAAATCTTGCTTTGCCATATCTAGTTTTTATATGTGGGACATTTAAACTCCTTCCTTTTTACATTACGTAAGGTGAATCGTGAATTTTCTAACACCAATTTATCAGTTAAGTAAGTAGGAGCAGACCCATGTAGGCATTTATAAATAAAATTGCTCAAATTCTGCCCTTTCTAACTTCTAAGGGACCCATCACAATTGAGAAAGTAAATCACGGTGGAAATAATATGGGCCCTTAACTCCTAGTACAAATTGAGTCAATTTATATTGCAACCTATCTAATTTAGGAAGATTTTGCTTACTAGTATTTGAGTATTCCATACTTCTGTAATCTATTAATGGAGAATTACAGATTGAACTAATTTTCTTCTGGTATCTAGGGACACATTATCTTTATGCTTTCTCAGGGCTCCTAATTTCTGAAAACCTTGATGCATAGCTGGTTGATGTGAAAATCATATTTTAATTGGGAGTCAAGATAAACCTAGGTGCTTATATGTATCCACCTGGACCAAGGGGTTAGCCTTTACCATTTTTATGGTGATATTTTCAGTCTCTTTGTCACACCATTTTGATGTTTTCCTGACACCAACTATCATTATATTTGTTTTTTGTATTCGTAATTAATTTATTTTGACTGAACTATGACTCCAACACTAAGAATTCTTATTGCTGGACATTCTGTACTTCAGTATTCTCTAGGGAGTATCCCTGTTCAGTAAATGTTTTTTTCTCAATCAATGAGACAAGGGATCGATTTTCAAAGTCCCCAATTGCAACAAGCCCAGGGTGCACATGAAGATGTGGCCTTGCAGGGCGTCCAATCACCAGGCTGGTGAGCAGGATTTTTGATCATGTGCAACATTTGCTCCAAGTCAGGCCAAGTTTTCTGGTCTAGCTTGCAGCAATCCTGGGGACCCTTTGCAGTGCTTGGCACAAGCTGCCATAAATGGTGGCCCTCCAGCTCAACACCCCAACAGCTACACTAAAAAGATTTATTGCAGCGACAGTCTCGTAATGGTCCGTTTTGAGTATAACCATTCCCAGTGTTCTGCCCCTCCCCAGACCAACTCCAACCTGAAGTTGATAATCTTAAAGTCTGGGGGCACATGGGTCAGAGCCCACCCTGCATGATGGGTGTGAGGGGGTGCAGCCTCCACAGAAAACCACTCCTCCTTAGAGTGCAGCACAATACCTGCGTCGGTATTGCACCATTGCTGTCTGGGGAGGTCCACATTTTCACTGTTACCTCCCTTGGTGCTTCTCTCCATAAATCAGGTAAAGTGTTGCAACTGTGCCTGACCTACCAAAATGAGACACAGATGCAGTAAAGGTGATTGGCACTGTAGCACAAAGAAAGGGTTTGATGCAAGGCTTAACACAAGCCCTGTGTCACCCTTTGAAAACTGAGCCTAATGTATTTATCTCTGTCCTCCTTACAGGAACAGATTTGGAGGTATCAAAGCACTTGGCTGTACTGTGCAGATTTTTGGTGTGCCTAGGGTGATTGCTGTTTTTGTTTAGGTATCTCTGTCTGTCTGTTGGTTTTCTGTATATACAGGTCTGTAAGACTCCATCTCTGATAGTAAACTGTGTTGTTGAGGAAACTGATGCTGATATCTGAGTACTCCAAGAAAAGCTTAATGGATGGCTGGAGAGTGTTAACTTCCTGATGACATTTTTTAGTGTGTGAGTACCTTCTGTTCAAATTATAAATATACCGTTACTGTATCTGAAGTATGTGAGTGCTTTGATTTTACACTGTTTCAGGAAATCCTCTTCTAAATTGAGAAAGGCTGATATACCATTGGGAAATTTCTCTCAGTCTGATCAATCTATCTGTGACCTCTCTGTCCTGGTTCTCAAAGGATACTTCAGAAACACACAAGAAAGGTGGACATATGAGATCAGGCTTATTTATCTTCTGGACACTAAAAATAATGGATAGAATAAGGACCTTGGTTTCATTACCCATTACAAAATTTAAACTGACAACTGCCTTTCTCTTGCTTCAGGGCATGTGCATTTCCTGTACATATTTTGCAGATATTTAAATACATTACCTCTACATTAGATATATATTTTAGTGTGTTGTATACATTAATGTGGTTTTGTTTACCTTTTGATCATACTGTTTGTCTGCTGTGTTCTTCTGGCTAAGTGTGTTTATGCAGCATAGTTATATACTGTACATACATGCTTTTTGTTGTTACACACACACACACAGAGTCTGTTTTCAGGAGACTCAAAGGACATAAGTATTTAACAATTTATAGGCCTCCTGCTGTCACTTTCCATCCAAGGAGAGCAGTCTACTTCTCTGATCTAATTTATAACCACCTTGTATTTCAGTTATTGTCTTTTTTGTCTCTGCACGTATCCAGTTATTTACTTCATTATCAACAGAACTGTCACACTCATGTAAAAGTTTATTTATCAGTTCTACCCAATGTATCTAAATTAGTTTTACTGTAGAAACCACAATGTGAAGAAGAGCTCATGAAAGCTTGTGTTCTGTAAATTTCTTGTTCATCCTGTAAAGGTATCACATCACTCATTATGCGCATCATTTTATTATTAATTCATAAATGTAATATTTTAAGTAATACTAGTTTTAAGACCTCATAAGCTTAAAAAGTACCGAAGACAACAAACACTTCTCAGTATAATAATAAACAATGAGGGTGGGTAGAACTTAACTGCAGCTGGCCATGGACCCTCTCTTATTCTTGGGTGGGCCACATATGTATTCTGCCCCCACACACACTTTTTGACACTATGTATTTTTTAATGTACATGGCCTGTATATATTATTCTCCATCAGCTATATGCAGCACACAAATTTAAATTTCAGTTGTGCAGTACAATCAGCTGCTTATGAACACCAGTCATCTAACGATATCATGATGGTAATACAGTTCATGCAATTACCTGCCCTGCCAGGTTACTATGTAACTTTGAATATGGAATTAATTTATTGCTTCTCCCAGTATTATTATGTCAGTAAGTGCAATCTGCAAGTAATACTGGGGAAGCAATAAATAAATTCTTCATTCAAGCCAATGAAATATCACCACACAGCAGCCACTAGTTAGAGCAGGAACAGGGCATACTGGTAGTCAAACTGAGCTGGTTGGCAGGTAATGGAAGTACCAGATCCTGAGTGACTGATATAAACAATTCATTGTCAAATCTTGCCTTTTTATACAAAAGTATGATCTGTTCTGCTACCTATTAATTAAGAGTGATGTAGTTCTGATTTGTGTTTGCTGCCTAATGTTTTTATTTATTTGTGGTAACCAAAGTTTCAAATTCTAAGTGACTAAGGTAAATTGTCAAACCTGCCATTTTCCACAACAGTATGATTTGTACTGCCACTGCTGCATATTAATTTAGAGTAGTTCAGATTAGCTTTTGCAGGCTAATTTTTTTCTTTGTGGGTAATCAAAGTACCAGATCCTAGGCTGAGTGATTGAGATAAATTGTCAAATCCAGCCATTTTCCATAACAGTCTGATCTGTACTGCATATCATAATGTTGAGGAGAACAGGTGGCTTTGACAATTGATCTCAGTCACTCATCTGATGCCTATTAAATAAGAGTGGCTTTTAATTTGTGTTTGTTGTCTAATATCAGGGTTTTTCATTTGTTTTATTCATGCGTGTGTGTAGACAGTGGCTTCATGTGGCCTTAGGACTTACTTTTATTGTTTTAAGCCTTCACCCTTCCACATGGCATGTTTTGTGCTCAGAGCACTTTTAGCTGTAACAAGAATTTGTTTGTGGCTGGATGATTTTGTAATGTTTATGAACTATAACATGTTTGGTCTGGATGGTTTGGTGGGGTTACTGTAGCAAACAAATTAATTTGACCCACTGATGAAGGGCTAAATGTAATGATTATCTGTGGTGCTGGCAGTTGATTATCAAGTGGGTTTGCTAACAGATGTGTCAGTGCCACTCTGAGAGAGAGAGAAGGGCTGCCTTTATCATAATTAGGAAACAACAATCTGACAAAACTGCTGGTTTTGAAGCACCACCTATCCTTCATCTTCCTCTTGAGGCACACTATGTTCATTGACTAACTGATGTTATGTTTCTTCCTGTGTGGCAGCAGCCTGTAAACGATGACTGTGGTGGGCATGGGCAGGGTGACCAGAAGTCTAGGACAGACTTTGACAACCCAGTTTTGACATGAGTACTGTCCAGAGTTTTCTACCATCTTTGTATATGTATCTATGAGTTTAGTGTCTCAACTGAGGTGTCCTTCAAAAAAAATCTGAGATGAGAGAGTTTGCAACTTTTAACTCTGGCAGTTATATGTGCCCATTAAATGTTAAAAGCTCCTCCTGCTCTCAGGCTGTTGTGTGTGGTATCTGGTAGGAGTTTTTTTTTTTCAAACCACTGATGGAGTTGAGAAGCTTTATGTCATTATCCATTGTCTTGTCTCTTCACTGCCCTTGCACTCTCCACCCTTTCTCCTTCTGTTATATGCAGTACATCTTTATGAAATGTACTTCCTGTGAGCCTGTGAATCTTCCTGTGTGTGTTGAGATAAGTTTTCCCTTATGTCTGAATGGAATGGAAGCAAACAGAGAAGGTCTAAATTTTTATGGTGCTTGTTTTCTTTCTACCAAGACACTGATGTATTTAAAGTATATATTTTTGGCCACCAAAACAACAAATTAACGATTACAGATGGTGAAAATTTCATAGCTCCAGCTTACTGAATTACACCATTTTGTAACTTTCTGCATCTGAGACAAGTAAGCAATTTGGAACTGTGCAATATCATGGCAACTTCCGCCAGCTTTGAGATTGTTGTAGGAAAGGACTGGGATACATGTTCCAGATGGTTTGATCAGTGATTATTACTTAATCCTGCCATACAATCAGCAAATGATCAGCTACAGGGTAAGCTTATTCGAGCTACTTTTGTGCTTTCTTGGGAGTGAAATCTTCAAACTTGTATGCAGTCTGTGTGCATCAGACTAGCCAGAGGATTTCTCATATTAAGAGCTAAAGGCTAAATTGAATGCACAATACAGTTTAACAACTTTCCCAAGGGCTGAACATTATAAATTCTACACTTACTATCAGAAACCAGGTCAGTCATTACAATCTTATTTGGCTGAGATCAATGGCTTAAGCTTTCCAATGTGAGTGGAGCAGGGAGCACCTTGAATCTAATTTAGCTGATAAGTTTGTTATGGGGTTGAATAATGAACATCGTATTCAGCAATTACTTTCTGTAAGTGTCAAGAAATCTGCTGATTAACTTTACAGTTGGCACAAATGCATGAGGCTGCAGAAAATGAAGCACATGCTAAGTTGGACACTGAAAATGAGGTACATGTAGTGGCAGTAAACCCCAAATTGAAACAGCTCAAACCTAAGTTTAAACCACTGTTTTAAAGAAAAATACAACCACTCCACCCAATCTGCATGGCCAGTACAAATGTGCATCATGCGGGTCATCTGAGCATAGCAGGGACCAGTGCAAATTCAGAGCGTTCAGTGTCATGCATATAAACGTCAGGGTCATATTGGTAAGGTTTGCAGAAGCAGGAGAACTACAAGTGGTCAGTTCAGAGAGCACAGACAGTGCAGTGGTTCATATTTATCCATTTATTTATTTAGGAAATTGGCATTACAACCCTTTGAGTCATAGACTGTTTCCAAAGGTTCCACGTTAGAATAAAACATAGACACTCATACAGTACATACATAGAATAAATGTGGGTGAGCAATCATACAGAGTATAAGTACAATGAGCACGGGTTAATGCCTATACATTTGGTAGCTAAAACAGGGCAGAGCTATCGACATATTTACCTAATGAGCGGTTAAGACCTATACAATTAGTAGCTAAAGCAATGCATGATATGAGTTGGTAGTAAGCCACCTCAAGGAGGCCTTATCTTATACATAATACAATGCATTCATAGTCCAGTGCAACTATATGGTAACCAAGGGAGGTGAAGAGCCTGTAGGCTAGAAATAGTGAGGGCTCTCCACTGCCTGACCAAGGGCAGGTGCGTGGCCTAGTGGCGTGTGCATGATCCACAGGTTACCAGTTACACTGGCACTGATGTGAGGAGAGGATATGGGCCTTTAAAGGCAGCTTTAAAAGGTCCTAGATTGGCAATTGATGTGACAGCCGGGCAGAGGGTATTGTACCAGGATGGAGCTCTAAGGGGAAGGATCACTGGGCCAGGGTGGTCCTGACCCAGGCAACTTCCACATAGTTTTGGGCTAGCCTGTGTGGATGCTGAGATGGTGGCTGCCTGAAAGAAGCCATGACACCTATTGGGGTTAAACCCAGGTGTATTTTTTTGGTGAAGTGACAGATCTGGTATAATAGTCTTTCCTCAAGGGAGAGAATATTGGTGAGCATGTACAGGGTGCAGGTATGTGTATTTCCATCAGCACCATGGAGGAGCCGGCAGGCCTTATTAATGACTACTTGTATTTGATGAAACACCGTAGGGTCAGTGGCAGCATAGAGTATGAGGTCATAGTCTACCAGAGATAAGACTGAGGAGGTAATGGCTAGGTGAAGTGCTTCTACAGCAATTGCACTACAAATACAGACTAAATATATTTCCTCCTTTCTATGTATTACTTCAATTGCCACAACTGAGGTGTCAGTTGTGTTTAATGGTAGATTCTGCTTCCCATTAGCCATCAAACATGTTCTGATCTGGATAAGCCACCACTGTCTCCTTGTAATAAGTTGCTGCATGCATTTGAAGGGCAACCAATTCAGCCACTGGGCTTGTTTACCACTTTAGTATGCAGGACTGATTCTCCTAGTACACCTTTACTTTTCTGGTTTCAAAATGGGTGTCAACATTTTGGGCAGAGACACTCAGGTTCTTTTAAACATTCATATTGATCCAGCAGATTTTGGCCTACTTGCTGCTGTCCAGGTAACATAAAGCAGTAATCCGCCAAGCTTGGGGAGGTGTTAGACACATATCCAGAGTTGTGGAAGGCCTGGAATGTTGCACAACAGCTAAAGAAAAGCTAGTTACAAAGCCTAATGCAGTCCCTAAGTTTTGTAAACCACAGTAACTTTCTTTTGACTTAGAAGAACCGGTGGTTGGGGCAGAATTGGACAGACTGGAAAAAGCAGGTGTGCTAGAAATGGTATCAAGTTCAAACTGGGCTACTCCAATTGTGGTGGTATCTAAACCACATGGTAAGGTTCAGATATGTGGAGATTTTAAGGTGACACTCAATCCAGTACATAGAACAGATGTTTTTCCTTTACCTTTACCAGAGGAACTTTTCATAGACTGAATGGTGGTGTGGGGTTCTCTAAACTGGACCGCTGATGCATGCCTTCAAGTGGAGTTGGATACAGACTCTCAGAAATTGGTAGTGATTAATACACAACAAGGACTGTACAAGTACAAACAGTTATGTTTTGGCTTTAGTTCTGCACCTGCTATTTTTCAAAAGTGATTGAGCAAACGATGAGTGATATGCCAGGTGTTGCTTGTTAGTTGGATGACATTATTGTCATGGGCAAGACAGAAGCAGAACATTTACTTAACTTACAAAAGGCTTTAGAGAGATTGCAACAGAGTGGATTCAGACTCAGGAGAGGAAAATGCCAATTTTGTCAACCAAATGTCACGTACTTAGGTCACACTATTGACAAGATGGAATTCATCCAAATGATGAAAAGGTGGAAGCCATTGTTCACATGTCTGAACCATAGAATGTTTCAGAGTTGTGCTCATTCTTGATATGGTGTGCTACTATGACCATTTCATACTTGGCTTAGCCATTAAATGTGCTATACTGAATGAACTGTTACATAAAGGTACTCTGTGGAAGTAGACCAAGGGCCACAGTAAGACAGTTCAAGCCATCAAGCTCTCTCTAACTGATGGGAATAATTTAACTCATTGTGACCCTAATTTACCTATCACATTGGCCTGTGATGCTAGTCCTGTGAGTATAGGAGCTGTCCTTTTCCATACAGATGCAGAAGAAGTAGAGAAGTAATAGCCCATGCTTTATGCAAACTCACTGCAGCTGAAAGGAATTATGCCCAGATTCAAAGAGAGGCATTAACAATTGTGTTTGGAGTCCAGATATTTTGCCAATACTTGCTAGGGTCACAAGTTTCACCTGAAGACAGATCACAAGCCACTAGTGAGAATTTTCAGTCCAGAAAAGGAATTCCACAGACAGCTGCTAACTGACTTCAATGATGGGCATTAATTTTATATTAATTTCGAGGTTTTATACCAACCAACAGACCAGCATGGAAATGCAGATGCCTTGTCAAGGTTACCAATATCCAGAGAAATGGAGTTCAATGTGGGACTTAAGAGGAGCCATTAGTATGCTAGGTGGGGCCAGATAGTTTTCCAGTGCAATTCAAAGATATGGAGGACTCTACTGTTGTGTGTACAATGGAGCAACAACAGTTAGATCAGCTTCCAGTACTGAACAAGGACATTGCAAAAGCAACTAGTGAAGATGTAATTTTGAAACAAGTGTATCAGTATACACTTGAGGGGCTGGCCATAAGGCACTACTTTCTCGACTGCACTACGACCTCTACTATACAAAGAGACATCAGTTGTCCTTTGCTGAGGGGTGTATTCCATGGGGATTGTGTGTCATAGTACCCCAATGTTAACACTCAAATGTGTTGACTCTCTTGCATGCAGGCCATCCAGGCACTGCTAAAATGAAATCCCTAGCCAGACTTCATGTATGGTGGCCTTCCATTGACAGAGACATATACTAGCTTGTGCAAAGATGCGAAGGTTGTGCTATATTGATGAGAAATCCAGCAAGAGCTCCAGTTCACCATTGGGAACAACCTGAAAACCCTGGCAAATGTTGCATATTGATTTCACAGGACCCTATTTAAATTCCATGTGGCTACTCTTAACTGATGCTTATAGTAAATGGCCATAAATTCATCAAATGTTTTCAACACCTACTGAGAGTACCATTAAAGTGTTGAAATCTTTCTTTGCTACCCATGGTTTTCAAGTGATTGTCTTGTATAATGGACCACAGTTCACGTCTGTTGAATTCCAAGCATTTTGCCAGCAACGTGGTATCCACCATAGTTTCTCACCTCCCTACCATCCAAGTTCAAATGGCAAAGCAGAACGCCTGGTTCAGACTTTTAAAAAGAGTATGGAGAAAACTATTTCTACCACACTGACTGCAATACAAATAGCCCTTTTGGACTTTCTTGCTATGTATCGAACAACACCACATTGTGTCAAGGGAATATTCCCTGCAGAATTGTTGTTTAGACATCAATTCAAATTCACTTGGACCTTCTTCACCCTCTAGGCTGTAAGTCAGTAACTGAATGCTTCCTAAGACCACATCTTTCAAACCCAATGATCAAGTGTGGGTCAGGATGATGCAGGCCCAAAGAGATGGATAGAAGGCGTGGTGCAAAAAAGTTTGGAAATGTTGTCTATAGTGTTCGACTGACTAACCAGAGGAGAGTGAAAACATGTGGACTAATTACGCACTAGAACTGAGACAGAACAAAAAGGGATACCCAGAGTCGGAGTAGTTATCCAACATTATTTCTTCCAGAAGAACAGGAAGAGATGGTGGAACCACAGTGTTTGAGACAAGATGTGGTTGATGCTAATCAGATTCCAGAGCAATAGCCTCCAGTCCTATTCATCAGTCAGGACGTACAAGATGTCCAACAAAGAGGATGGACTTGTAGAGATATAGCCTAATGACATTAACTAAAAGGACATTGCAGTACTAGCTTTAATAGCTTCATACTATTTTCTGAATTATTGACTTACGTACTTTCTAGCTAAGTCGTGAGGGATTGTTATATGCAGTATAGCTTTAAGAAATGTTAGACAGTACAGCTTTAAGAAATGTATTTCCTGTGAGCCTGTGAATCTTCCTGTGTGTGTTGAGCTAAGTTTTCCCCTGTGTCTGAACTGAATGGAAGTAAACAGAGAAGGCCTAAATTTCTGTGGTGCATGTCTTTGTTTCTACCAAGACTCTGATGTGTTTACGTGTACTTATTTTCGGCCACCAAATACAACACCTTCCATTGCTCAGCTTATGTTGGTCAAGCCCACTGACCACTCACTCCCAATCTGGTCTGTGATCTGGTCTCAGAATTTAGACATCTTGAAATTAAAAGAGGGGCAGGGAGGAGTACATGTTAAGAAATGCATTGGCTTTGAGACATTGTTGAAGCTTGCCAGCTCATCTTCTGCACACCTACTATAAAAACACACCCTGGCATTGTTGGTCTCACCTGGTACAAGACTAATGCAAGCAATATTAGTCAGCTTCTACAGGGGATTATGTCAACAGCATTTGTGCATGCTGGGTACAAGAATGAATGTACTGCACAACAATATTCAAGGTAATGCATCTAATTAGATTACTATTAATTAGAATAAATGCTTGATATGACATATTTTATTTATATGAAGTAAACACAGTGAAAGATAAAAAAAAGACATGAAAACACTTCAAACATTGTACAATTTATGGGGCTCTAGGAAGCCCCAGACCCTTGCCACTTCAGTGAAGATTCTTTGCCCCCACATTGAACCTTGTTGAACCACCCTGTAAACAATTAATGTTGGCCTAAAATTGGATCAAAAAGTGGCACTAACATTTGAATTAAGGGTGCTTAGAATATGCTGATCCCATTCCTTTTATAATATGTTAGATAGTCAGAACATCTTGCTCTATGCCTGACCCTGTTCTGAAACCTAGTAAAGCATCAGAGTCAGAATCAAAAGTTGGAATTGGAAGTTCTAATTCTGTATCTGACTCTAATACCAATTGTAGCAACTCCCACCCCCATCCAGTAAAATGGCCTAGAGGCCAAGAGAAAACTTCCACCATCCCTAATCACCCCTGGACCCTGCTGTCTAGGAAAACTGCATGCAGAAGTTATAAAACACATATGCATTGGGGTTTTGTTTCTCTGATTGTTCTAGGTGTTTTGTTCCCTGTGTCTTTGCAAAGTTTTTGTTGTTGTTGTTTTTACTTTCCCTGCCAGTTATATGGTCACCATGCAGGCTTCTTTCATTAGCTTTGATCTGTTGGAACTATCCCAGAATGCCTCTGGAATGATGTTAATTAGCCCTCAGACCTTCAAAGGTACGTCGGCTTTATTATCTGCCAGTGACAGCACTTTACAAAGAAAATTGCCAGACATCCATAATAACAGCAGTTTCTGCTTACAGAAGTCTGACTTCAGCTGAGGCACTTTTTCAAAGTGGTTAGGTTTACAAGCAGTTGTGTTTGGATGTTGTGATTAGATTATATCCAGGATCCCAGGCTCTTGGTTCCAGTCCTAGGTCTAACTGACATTATTCTGTGGTAGACAGATGTGGAATCGGAATAGGATTCTAATTCTGCTTCTGAGCAGGGTTTTGGATTCAGATTTTGAGCCATTAGTACCAAAATTCTGAATACAAGAAAAAAGCTCAGAATCTGATGACTCCAATTCTGTTAGGTGGATTCTGAGCAACCCTAATCTGAATATCAATGCCAGCAATTATCTTAAAGCAGCAGTGCAATGAAAATGGCTAAAATCTGACGCTACCTTCTTGCTTCCTAATTGATGCCAGATGTCCTCTAGTTTATTTTGGTGGTAACATTTTCAGTTTTCAATATTGTTTAAGAGTTTTATGACAGTTTTAAAGTAATTATTTTTCAAGAAAAAAGGATGGCAGCCTCATTTTGCAGAGAAATAATATTGAGGACCTGAGGTGGTAAGAATCAGGATAAAATGCATGTGACAGTACACAGCACAGGACACATCCAGAAACCCCAAATCAACAGTTCTGCCAATATTTTCATAACTATAGCAGAAAAATTAGCTTTTAGAATAACTTTTCATTGCACTGCTGCTTTAAGTCAAAATAGTGTAACACATACACCATTTCATTCAGTCCAACTGGGGTAAGTATTCTGAGGAGTTAAATCTACCAGATTTTCTTTTAAGAAGCTGGGTTGAGTCTATCCCTGTGACTTAGTCTGTGAGGAACATATTCCAAGGCTGAAAATCTGAAGGAAGCAGGATCCGGGATGTAAGCACCCAAAATGAGCACCTACAGCACCAGTAAATGAGACACTTGAAATGGCATTAGGTTCTCACTGCTGCATTCTAATTTTGTGCTGCATAGTCACCTGCCACTTTTTTGTCAAACTTATGGTGCCAAATCTTATAGTAATCAGGTGGCTGTGTTGTCTACTGCTGATCCTATACAGTTCTACTTATTGAAATAAAACAATACATTCAGATGCTGAAACCTAACACAGCCGGATAGAATTTCAGCCAATATGCTACGTAATGACAGACTATACTACTCCCCATTAAAAACTTTATTTGAACAATCAGTAAAGACTGGAGAAATACCTAGTGACTGGAAAATGGCCCATGTGGTTCCCAATTATAAGAAAGGGGACAAAACAAACATTAAGATACAGACCCATTAGTTTGGCCTGTTTAATTTGCAAGATAATGGTGGGGCTAGTTAGGGATAAACTAATCTCTTCACTTGATTTAATTGATTCTGAACAACATGGCTTTAGAAAGGGCAGGAGCTGTACTACAAACATGTTGTGTTTCTATGAAAATGTGAGTAAATCACTGGACAATGGGGTCCCATGTGATGTGATCTTTTGGACTTCAGCAGAGCCTTTGATTTGACTCCACACTATGCCATTATAGACAAACTAAAATTATTAAAGGCAAATCCTTATCTAATACTCTTGGTAGATGAGTGACTGACTGATGGGAAGCAGAGGTTCAGATAAATGGATACCAATCAGGTACTGGAGTGGTGTAAAATGGGGTCCCACAGGGCTCTGTGCTGGGACCTGCGCTGTTCCAGATTTTCATCTCTGACTTAACAAATAAGTTAAATAGTTGGGTAACAAAATATGCAGACGATATAAAAATAGGTGGGCCTTGTAGCACTCAGGAGGAGGAAAGACATATTCAGCAGGACTTAGATAGTGTCAGTAGCTGGGTCACTAAATGGGATATGTCTTTTAATATGGATAAGTATAAGGTCATGTATTTGGGAAAGCAAAACAGAAGAGTAATTTACAGATTATGTGGACATAATCTACACTGCTGTTCATCTGAGAAGGACTTGTGATACTATGTATCGGATAACTTAGATACCATCATACACACTCAAGAAGCCATTAAAAATGTAATAACATCATCTGGGCAATTAAAATAAATATTACCAGTAGGGACAGCAATATTATGATGCCCCTATTTCGAGAATATGTTCTCCCACAATTGGAATATGCATCACAGATATGGTTTCCATCCAAAAAACAAGAAAGGCAAAATTAGAACAGGTACAGAGGAAATTTACTTAAAGTATTGTAGGAAAGGAAGGTTTGGATTATCAGGAGAGATTACAAAGCTGAAGTTAATGTCTATAACAACTAGAAGGTTAAGAGCAGATCTTCTTTTATGTATAATACTATGCAGGACTATAGACTGTTAAGTGATTTAGGGATCACATTCAAACAGGATGGATGTAACACTAGAGGACACCCATTACAATTAAAGGGGAAAGGTTTTTAACAAATAAGAGAAAATATTTCTATACAACAAGAGTTGTCAATCCCTGGAATGCATTACCTGAAAACATAATTAGTAAAAACCAACCTACATTCAAATCAAGGCTGGATCAGCATCTGCTAAATGGGAATATCCCAAAATGTTATTAGATGTATATAAGGAGCATATATGGCATTGCCTACTGGCTCCAAGTCTTCCTCAGTATTAACCTTAGTATGAACATACATTTTTACAAGGAAAAAGCTTTACAGTTTGTCCAAAACCAAAAAGGGTCTAACCTGCTGCACAAATGATTCGGAGTGACCATATCCCCTATGTTATGTGCTCAAGAAAGGAAACACTGGTCAACTTGCCTAATATCCCTATCAATGTAACATTGTTGGCTAAACTATGCCAATGTTTACACACAATGGTGCGGTGCAAGGACTGTGATTTCAGGTGCAGCCTTAGACTTTGGGGCAGCTGATGCACATAGAGCATTTGACACAACTGCACCGTATTTTCAAACAATGATCTATTTTGCAGCAACTGGAAGTGCTTTCTGTCAGCTTATGTCAAATTATAGGTGCTGCATGCAGCTTGAGATGCATGCAAGAGCCCCCAAACATGATGCATGCTAGACCAAAGAAATATTGTCCAGCAGCATCTCTCTCTTAGGCCCCTGACTGAAAATCCCAATTATTTGTTGCAAGTCCTCTTGCAGTAAAAGTCTGATTCAACAAGGACTTGTGTCAAACAAAATGCTTTGAAAATTCAGTCCAATATCTCTGACCTTGTTAGCCGTTAAATTACATTATAAAATGACAGGGTAAAATCCAGTAATCTGATTGCCTCTTATTTATGTGTAAAATGTGGTTTATACTTGATTAAAAGGACTGCTCAGCAGTGAAGAGTCTGCAACACAGATCAATGAGCATTTGGAACACAGGCATTTCAGTTAGCCCCTACTGCCAGAGCAGATCTCCCACCACAAACATGGCTGCTACCGTTACACTATAAAAAACTTCAACTGGGTCCTAAAAATAAAACTACCTTAAATAAAAAATAAAACGAATGTATTAAATGCTGTTTCCTGATTATCACATTCTCCTTACATACATTAGCAAATTAGAAACAATAAGTATTGTTTATAGTTTTCATTACAACTGTTTCCTTGCTGACATTGAAAAATCTCCCTTCTATCTTTACCTGCTTATCAGAGAACTCTCTCTTTTCATGCCCTGACAGTGAGATAACTGAGTCTCTGGCTGTAACAAAGGTCATTGTTGTCTGTGTGTACAATGTGTTGGAAAGAAACATTCTGCCGGAGCAGAATTTTGAATCCATGTATTCCATGGTAAATATTCCATGATAAACATTGCATATTTTGAATGTGGAGAACAAAAAGAGAAAAAAACAGGAAGAAGAAAGTAGGCAATGATACAATGACATCATCAATGACATCACATGCAGTGGGTGGAAGGACTATTTTATCACAAATGCACACAAGTTAATCTATTTTCTCTACATATAAACATGCTTTCCAATAGTCAAAAGTAAAAAAAAAAAAAAAAAGGAGCCAATTTTATAAGCACAGTAAAGGACTGGGTGTGTGTAAACCATATTTTACAGCACTGCCAGCAGCTGAAGTCACTGGCCTTTGGCCTTGTGCCTAACTACCCCTGGCTGCACTGTAAAGCATGGTTTACACACCCCTTTGTGCCTTACTGCTTACTTGTAAACTCAAGTCTCAAAACATGGTGCAAGCCATGCCAGTGGAAGCTTGTGCCAATTGCCAGTGTGCCAGGGATGCTGCACCACATTATCTACTGAGTAGGGTCCCAGCAGCAAAGCCCCACAACTTACAGCAACTGTGGCCCTGTGCTAAACAGACAGTGCATCTGAATAGTTGCCACAAGCTGCTGGGGTGGCTGTGCACCATTCTGGAACATCTCTGGTGGCTAGCAGTCTCCCCCAGCCATGATCCCTTTTAGTAAAGTACTCATGCCCCTGGTGGTTTGGCAGACCACCTACCTATACCCAATCTGCCTTTATTAATGTGTTATCTCCATTCCCTGAGTGGTCTAGTGGCCCACCCTCCACCCTGGCAGGCAGTGCCCCACCACCGCCCCATCCCATCCCTAAGCCGGTGACCAACACAGCCCTCCGCTCTCCACCATGGCTAGCCATCAACTGGGCTGTCAGCGAACACATACCTGTAGGCAGCACATGCTCATTGATTGGCAACTCACAATCAGTGAGTGCATACTGTATACAGTACATGCTCATTCACAGCCCAGTCAGTGTCTGGCCGTGGTGGAGAGCGTGAGGCTGTGCCTGTCGCCGGTTCAGGGATGAGATGGTGGGGGAGCAGATGGTGGAGACTGCCACCTGCTGGAGTGGGGAGGGCCCACTAGACCACCAGGAAAGTGATAGTTATATTATACGGGCAGATCAGGGACAGAGAGGGGTCCTCTAGACCACCAGGAAAGTGATATGTATTTTAGCATACAGGTAGATCAGGGACAAGGAGGAGGAGCCACTAGACCACCAGGGATGTGATTAATTTTAATGCATATGGGATCAGGAGTTGGGGGTCTGATAAACCACCAGGAAAAGTTATATACTTGGTACAGACTTATGTGATAAGGGTGAGTCCCTTATCATGCTGCTCTAAAGCGACACAAAATCACCCACATCAAAGGATGACATGGATTTAGAGACCACCTCAAACAGTGATGGTTCTCTGAAATTCAAAGCTTCTTTTGTTTTTTGTGGGGGCTTTCCCACCAGCAAAAATAGTGATTCTCAATTGAGGGAGGCGGACTTAGGCAAAATAGAAACTCCCCTGGAAGCAAAATATTTACTTGCACTCGGATCCAAACCCAGCACCCAAGCTCAGGGGCAGTGGCTCAAGCCACTACACCACACAGCCAGCTCAGCAGGACTTGGCCAAAAATTCATTTTATTCCCTTTCTCGTGGGTGTAGCGTGTATCCCTCAGTGCTACACTCTGCAATACCTATTCAGTGCTGTTTTTCCTACTGCTCTACATGGGAGCAGTATTACTGAGTTGCTCATACTGAGTCACTCAATAACACTCACCCATATAGGGTGTTACCATTTGGAACAGATCAGGGATAGCAGGAGACCCACTAGACCACCAGGGAACAAATATATGTGTGGGACTGTTTGGGGATAGGGAGAGGACCACAGCACATGTTCTCTCCTGGCCAGGAAGGGCTCCAGAGGTGATGCAAGTGATCTAACCCTCCCAGAGAACACACTTCTAAGTACTCTTAAACCAGCCTCGACTGGTCTAAGGGTACTTAGATTCTCACCCTCTGGTAGGATTTCAAGAATCTTGAATTAGGGGATGTGGTAGCTTGTGTCTGCTGCAAGCCCCTAGCACCATGCAGTACCCATTGTTTTTCAAGGATGGTGCAGATCCCTTTGGTGTACACAGTGTGCATTTAGCACAAGCTGCATTTGAGAATCACTCCTGGTGCACCTTTGGGTGCAAGCAGCACCTGCACCATTCCTTCTGGTGCAAGTCCTTGCACCATCCTTGGGCTTTAGAATCGGGCCTGTGTGTCTAACATTTTATTGAAACTGAGTGCAACTCCACACCTTTAGATGGCAGGACCACTGACCACCTTCTCTGCCTGGGATGGGGGTAAGCATGGTTCAGAAACTCCCATGTCTGGTGGTATACCTATGGTTGCCAGGAGCTCCCATGCTTTCATTTTCTCAGGCTGCTTTTTGTTGTTGAGGACTGGATGAATTTGGGGCACCTTTGGAAGCCGAAACAAATCACACAGACTGCTGAAACTGATACATTTGACTTTACTCATGTGATCTGGCCAAAGTTCATTTTTCACAGTCTTTCAGGTCCAAGGACCCCAATTCATTGGTTCACAATCAGTATAGTGCTTTACAATACTTTGGTTTCTTTAGGTTTTCATGGGTAACCTCCTAACCCCAGATGTCTAGATTAGTGTGGTATGCCAGCTACATTTCAACCTTCTGCTATAGCGAATATAAACTCTTTCTTACTCTCAACAGTTAATATGCTCATGTGGCTTCTGACACTCCTCTCTGTCCTTTTCCTTGACCTGGAAAAAATCCTGCCTTGGGGTTCCCTATCCCACTGTACTGTTTTCTGAGCTTCAAATTTAGTTTGAAGCAGGCACTTCTTTATCATGGATATCATCTGTTCTTAGGAGGCACATTGCAAGGGTGTCCTATATGGTAGGTGCAGTTTCCTTACCAGTGGACACCAGTGGGGGTTGGCACTTCCTCTGCCAAGCCCTTCAACCCTCCTATCATATGGATGCTAGCATTTGCCTGCAGGGCATCACCTGCACCTCACCTGGGTACATCATAATGTGAAACCTCACCCCCAGCCTCCCAGATTGCTCTTACCAGAAGACCTGGTCATGGGCATTGCCTCCACAGAACATCCATCTTTCATTCACTTTTGGATATGTATCTCTACCTTACTTTCTAGTGATGTCTTGTGATATCTGCTGTCACCTGTCATCTCTGAGTACTCAATGTCTCAGCACAGATCAGTCACCAGTATCACCACTTACCAAGATATCCTACAATGATCTTCCAGGGAACCTATCCCAGTCCTTAAAAGGCATCAGAAGGGATCCCTTGAGAGGATATCCCCAGTGAATCTCACACCATTCTGTTGATCCCACTATACTCCACGCTATGGCAACTTGCCTGGTCCAATCTCACAGATCTCAACAGCCAGTGTCTGCCTTGGGTGCCAGATTCCTCCCTGGTAGTGACCTTTGTCTCATCCATTGGCATCAGGATTCCTTCACAGCTGTAAAATGTCCAGGACCTCCACTACCCTCTACCCACAGAATTACTGGCACATAGCTCTACCTTGCTTTCTGCAGGAGCTTACCTCTAGGTGCCTCCAGTGCCGCTGGGCCAGTTCAACAGCCAGCCATTTAGTAAGTACTAGAGGTGCCCACTTACCAAACAGGCTGGTGAGCATACTGGCATTACCAGACCCTGCTAGTTGTGTCCCTTTGGTCTCCCCAGCTACCAGCCATAATCAGGTTGGCCCAGATTGTCCCTCGCCCATGCCCTGAGGGTACCTGCCAAGTGAGGGCACATAGAATGTCAAGTTCCCACCCACACTCCTGAGACTGCTATCTAAAACTTAAGACTATGACTCACTGGCACTATGAGGGCACCCAGCTATAGCTCCTCCCACCAAGCAATATCTATAAAGGATGATACAAGGCATAATTTTCCCTCTGACATTATCTGGTGAACCACTACCTCCCCTATTGCAAGGAGGGTTATTACAGTATTGACTGTCTGTTTTATAAGTTAATAGGGTCTCCAAGGGATGTTTCATATGATATAAGAGACTCCAAACATGAGGTTTGGGTGAGAGGACCGTGAAGTGAAGCGGAGTGTTCGTCTGCCCAAACATCAGTGGAATCCCTTGTACCAGAACAGACAACCTCAGAGGCCCTATTATCTTATTATAAATTTCTCAAGTTTAGTTTGGAGCGATTTGTAGTAAGTTTATAGTCTTTTTAATTTTATTGTGCCATGCTCCTCTTGTGCTGAAGTGGAGTGCTCCTTCCAAACACTCCTATACTGTAGCACCTTGTACACAGGATAAAGTACAGTGGAGCTGCATGCTGATAGCTGAAATCCCATTAGTGATTTATAATGGGTCAACAACATATCTCTTGAAGTACTTTTAGCCTGTCTGTATGTTTTAATCATTTTCTACCACTTGCTAAAACCTACTATATATCTGAAGTTAGATGTTTGCTGCTCAAAACCTTTATTTGCAGAAAAATGTCTGTAAATTCACAGAAACTGACCTACTGGAATTCTATTAATGAGGCTAGCAGGGTGTGCACATTCGCTCTCAATAAAGCATTAACAGCTTTTTTATGAAAAGTGCCGGACTGAAACATACCATAATCATCTAAATAGAGCTGTAAACTCAAATTTATCTTTACTCAGGAGTTTGTAGCTGAAGGCTGCATGGATTCTTACTGAGACACACAAGAAAACAGAAGCATCTTCCTCAGATCCCTGCCAAATGTAAGGAATGTCATCAATGCAATGGACAAAACAAATGAGGAGAATGAGTGAGCTAAACATGACTGTACTCCCTGGAGGATGGGGGAACATGATAAAAACCTTCAAGTACCTTAAGGAATAAACAGGGTAAGATCGGAGGGCATCTTTAACTTAATGAAGGTGGGTACAATAAGGGTGCACAGCATGAAGCTAGTGGGGATAGATTTAAGAAGGAAATGAGAGGCACTTTTTCACTGAAAGGGTGGTGTCAGGGTGGAACGAGGTTGCCAGAGGAGGTGGTTGCAGTAAATACAGTGGCTAGTCTCAAGGGGGAATGGGATAGGGTGAAGATGAAATGTGGGTAGATGTTCCAGGAATGAAACATAGAAACATAGAAACATAGAATTTGACAGCAGATAAGGACCGCTTGGCCCACCCAGTCTGCCCATTCCCTACCTACTGGATAAGCTGCAGATCCTAGTTAACCAGCAGCCTACTTCTTCCTACCCCACCCCCAGAATTGCCTTATGACTATCCCATGCATGCTTGAATTCGCCACTGATTTTGACTCCACAAACCTTCCTCCGGAAGGCCGCTCCATGCATCCACAACCCTCTCTGTGAAAAATACTTCCTTAACTTACTCTGAGCTCCCTCTCTATCTTCAAATTGTGCCCTCTTGTTCTTACACACCTCTTTTTTGAAAGATGCTGCCCTCTTGGACTTTGTTGATTCCCTTGAGGTACTTGAAAGTTTCTATCATGTCCCCCCTCCCTCCTTTCCTCGAGGCTATACATATTAAGCTCCTTAAGTCTCTTCATATGTCTTCCGTGCAGACCCTGCACCATTTTGGTTGCCCTCCTCTGGACAGCTTCCATCCTGTCTATGTCTTTGCAGAGATTGGGTCTCCAGAACTGCACACAGTACTCCAGATGGGGTCTCACCAGCTGTCTGTACAGAGGGATAATAACTTCCTGTTTTCTACTGGTGATGCCTCCTCCACGCATCCCAGTATCCCCCAGTCCTCCTTGCTGCCCTCTCACATTGCTTGCCCATCTTTAGGTCATCTGATATGACTACCCCCAGGTCCCTTTCCATTTTTGTCATTGTTAGTATCTCACCCCCATTGTGTACTCTTCTCCTGGGTTTTGTTTCCCAGGTGCATTACCTGCACTTCTTAGCATTGAATCTAAGCTGCCATACATTTGACCATTCCTTTAACCTTGCCAAGTCCCTTCTCATCCTTTCCACCCCACAGGGTGTAGCCAGGCATTTGAGATTTGTACACCAATCTGCCAGTGCCACACTGCTACCCTTCCCCACTGTTGTTCATGCCTGTCCCCGTATGACTCGAGTCCAAGGTTCCTGGCTTCAATCAGATGACTTCCATGCTAGACCTGCTGTCTGAGCTGCTAGTGTGGTGCTCAGCTCCTGCTGCCCGCTGGTAAATGCCACTGACTGCACCAGAAGTCCAAGACCATGGCAGAAATTTCTTCTCTCTCTCCACGGGTAGGCAGATTCACTGCACATGAAGTCTTCATTCTTTAGCTGGGCATTTAAACTCACCGCCCAGGCTTGCCATGCCCCCTACCAGATGCAGCAGCCAATCACTATGCAGGTGGACCATGCGGACCTAATTGAGACCTTCAGCTTCAGCATCCGTGGTCCACTCTGCCACCCCCAAAACAAAACTGAAAGAAAAGAAAAGAAAAAGCCTGCAAAGCCAAACAAAGGAATTTAAATGTGATGGAGTAGAGGGCAGAGCAATGCTAACTACCTTGTTTGCTACCCCTGCTACTAAACTTGGTACACCATGGCTTACTTGGGTATCAGTAGCTACACCCTTGCCACCCCACCCTGTGCATCAACCCTGTTGCAGATCTTAGTGTCATCTGCAAAGAGACATACTTTTCCTTCCAGTCCTTCTGCAATGTCACTTATAAAGACACTGAAGAGGACCGTCCTAATACTGAACCCTGATGTACCCACTAGTAACCCTCCTTTCTTCTGAGTGGACTCCATTTACTATTACTCTCTGTGTCCTATTCTCCAGCCAATTCTTTACCCAGGCTGTCATCTTGGGACCCACTCCCAGGCTGGCTAACTTGTATATTAATCTTTTGTGTGGGACTGTGTCAAATGCCTTGCTAAAGTCTAGGTAGGCCATGTCCACAGCCCCTCCCTGATCTACTACTTTGGTCACCCAGTCAAAGAAATCTATCAGATTGTCTGGCATGACCTTCCGCTGTGAATCCATGCTGCCTAGGGTCCTGTGCCCTCTGGCCTCTAGATACTCGACAGTTCTTTCCTTTAGAAGTGATTCCATCATTTTCCCTATCACTGAGGTTAAACTAACAGGTCTGTAGTTTCCTGCTTCTGCCTTGCTCCGCTTTTGTGAAGGGGAATCACATCTGCCCTCCTCCAATCCTCGGGTACCACCCTTCCTCCCATGATTTGTTAAAAGGGTAGTCAGTGGTGTCACTAGTTCTACCTTAGTTATTTTAGAATTCTGGGATGAATCCCATCAGGCCCCATTGCTTTGTCCACCTTCAGTTTTAAGAGTTCTTTCAGAACCCTTTCTTCTGTAAATGGGCGGTATCAACTTCTGTATCCAGAGTGTTACTACTGTTTGTTTTATGTACCTCCCCTCTTCATTTGTAAATACTGAGCAAAAATATTTGTTTAGTATCTCTGCCTTTTCACAGTCTCCTCTGCCCACCCTCCCTCCCTTTATTAAGCCTCACTATCCCTCCCTTGGTCTTCCTTTGCTCCCTGATGTACCTATAAAGGTTTTATCCCCTTCTTAACTGAGTTGGCTATCTTTTCTCGGTTTGGGCCTTTGCTGTTCTGACTGCCTTCCCAGCCTCCTTTGCTTTAACTGATACAGTTCTCTGTTCTGCTCCTTCTGCGATTCCTTGTACTTCCTGAATGCTTTCTTTTCTCTTGAACCTTCACTGCCACTTCCTTTGAGAACCATAGTGGTTTCTTACATCGTCTTCTTTTGTTTATTTGCTTCACACAAAGGCTCGTTACCTCTGTGATGGCAGTTTTATTATTCCCATTGTTCTTCCACCCTCCTTCCTGCCCATTTGCTAGTGCATTCCTTAGGCACTCACCCATTTTGGCAAAGTCCGCCTCCTAAAGTCCAGTACTTTTGTCTTTGTATGGCTTGACTCTATTGCTGTGTTTATTGTGAACTATACTGTTTGATGGTCGCTAGTTCCCAGATGGCTACCCACTTCATCTGTGATCCTCTCTCCATCTCCATTTGAGAGTATCAAGTCTAATATTGCTCCCTCTCGTGGGCTCCAGTACTAGTTGTCTAAGGCATGCCCCTGTAGGGCATCTAGAATAACTGCACTCTTCGAAGTGGCAGCTGCAACTGCACTCCAGTTAACATCTGGCATATTCAGATCACCCATCAGCAATAGCTCCCTCTTTCTGCCATTCTAAGTATACTTCCTATCATTTCCTTGTCCATTTCCTCCCTGAGAAGGGGGTCTGTATACTAACCCCTGTGCGGATTGTGGTGCCATTGTCTGTCTCCAAATTTACCCACAGTGCTTCTTCTCCTCCCTGTTTACCCTTTTGTTCTGTTGCTTTTATTCCTCCTTATGTAAAGAACTACTCCTCCTCCTCTTTACCCTCCCTGTCCCTCCTATAGATAGTGTATCCTGGTATGTTTATGTCCCAGTCATGGTTTTGTGTGTACCATGTTTCAGTGATTGCCACGATATCCAGATGTTCCTCCTCCATCAAGGCCACTAATTCAGGAAGCTTGTTACCTAGACTACGGGCATTGGTACTCATTGCTCTCCATTTTTTGATGGCTTTACCTTCTGTTGCAGCATCCCCACTGACCGTTCTACCTGGTCTTTTTCTCATTTAGTACTCTGTTTTGTAGGAGGCTAGGATTTTCTGCTGCTTGTCAGTGCCTCCCCTTTGACTAGTTTAAAAGCTTGCCAATGAAGCATTTAAACTGATTGCTCAAAAGACTTGTTCCTTCCTGGACAGATGCAGACCATCCTGCCCGTGTAGGCTGGTGTCCCTCCAGGTGGAACCCCAGTCCCCAATGAAGCCAAACCCTGTGCTCCGCACCATTTTTCAACCATTCATTAAACTGCATGGTGCCAATTACCCTCGTCTCCCCATGCCTTTGACAGGCAGCACCTCTGAGAAGGATATTGTGTGTGCTGCTGTCTTAGGCCCCTCCCAACTCTGCAATGTCCTCCTGCACTGCTCTAACCTCATGATGAGCCAAGTCATTTGTCCCTAGGTGGACAATTCGTCCAGCTCAGAATCCTTGCAGCTGTTCTCATGATCCTGAGGATGCGCTTCCTGTCCCTCCAAGCCATGGCACCAGGCAGGCACCTTACTTCAGTTTTCCCAGCTCCTCCCAGTTCTATCCCCTAATAATTGAGTCCCCCACCAGGAGCTGCTTCCTTTCCTTGTGGTGTCCTCTGCCTCCTTCCTGTGGGCCTCCCTTGTGACAGTTGTCCTCAGCCTCCTTAGTCTCCTCTGTGGGTGTATCCATAGGGGCTATGCTCCCCAGAATGGTGTATGGATTGTGGTGTGGAACAACTGACTGGGTGTGCCTCTGTTCCACTATCCTCACCCTCCCTAAGCCCACTGTGGTCCAACTGCTGTGCTTTCTTTGCAACCTCTGAGGTAGTGGTGGTGGCTCTGGTGCTCCCTGGATGGGAGGTTCCTTCCTACTGTCCAGTGTGGCCTGGGGAAGGTCCCCACTACTGTCCAGTGTGGCCTGAAGACGGGCAACTTCCTCCCTCAGGACAGAGAGTTGTCTGCAATAGAGCAGCATCTCAGCCTCCAGAAAGACTCCCAGAAGACTGCTGCCCCACGCCATTACATTGCACTACTCCCACATTTTTTTTGTTTTGTTTTTTTTTTGTGTGTGTGTGTGTGTGATCGGTTTGTAATATAGAAATAGATATATATTTATATTATACAATGTGTATGCTTATATTGTCAGTGCAGTGTGCTAGAGAGATATGACAGTGACATGCACCTTGCACTCTTGAGGAAATGATGTCAGAACCCAGGTATAAAGGAACTATTTCCAGGGGTGGTGGGGTGAGGGGTGGAAGGGGTTGAGGCCTAAACTGTGCCCTCACAAAACAATCAGCTAAAAGCTCTGACCCACTGCTGCAATGAGTGCCTTCCTGTCAGCAAGATGCCCTATACAACAATTTGATAGAGAAATACCCTGCTAATCAGACAGAGAAAAATCCACACATCCAAGTCAGACACAGGTAAACCTCCCAGCCCCAAAACAGGCCTGGTGGTTTGTGCTCTGAGAGCTGTCAGCCCCAAAATAAGTCAGCTGTGCTTTAAACTCTTCCTGCACTGAAAATCTTAAGATTGTAACAAACAAACGTAAACCTAGATCCACCACCTCTGTTGCTTGAAAGACTGTCTTTTCCTGTTTCAGACTGCAGGTTTTCTGTGACTACTCCTTAACCCCAGTAACTTTGTTAAAGGTGAAGGGAACAACTTACCCATCTGTGATGGCGAGTTTCATTGCCACGATGCTGCACACTCCGTTGTGCATCTGTGTTATCCCAGTGTGTATCCCCAATCATTTGTTTTTTCAAAAATTACAGTTTTATGTTCGCTATGTCACGATGTGTAATCGCGCTCGCTTTTTTTTTTTTTTTTTTGGTGTTTCAGGAAGCAAGCTGCAATGCATGATGACGTCTGTAACTGGATGGAAGCAATTGCTGCTCTCAGTACTGAGCTGTACCACAATGGCCACTTATGCTGCGAGCAGCGATTCAGACACACAAAAAACTATTCTGTTTGTGGCCAAATTATCCCTTACAGGTTCGAGCCACTGAGGAGGAATGGTTACAGTTGCTGATGTTAGTGAGAGCAGCGAGTCTGAACAATCGGAAGATGAGCAAAGTAATCTAAGGATTCTACTCAGTGGAGCTGTGGTAGTAGTACCATGTTTGTTGTATATCTGTGTGTGTGTGTGTGTAAGACCTAGATTTCACTTTGAGGTGTCTCTGTCTTTTATCTTTCTTTCTAAAACCGTTGAGACGCCTATATTATAGCCTGCTGCCTATTCCCAGTACCGTGTCCTTTTGAAATCGTCATACCACATTCACTCTGTGTGTCTGCCATTCGATGTTGTTACCATTCTGTTTTACATAATTAGTCAATTGTAGACATTTTTGTTTATGCTTTTTATAAGAACAGTAAGCTCCTTGGACTGAATAGGAGCTGTTGTGGGGTGTGAAACAAAATGTTTTGTTCTGCCACCCAAAAGAGGGGATGGGATGGTAATTTGTCACTGAGAGGCATGCAGCTTCATCTGTTTGCACTGCATATTAGCCTGCTCTAGCCCCATTATTGACACTGTATGTGGTGGTGCTTATGAGGAACCAGCAATCAAATCACAGCTCCCCAGCGTCTTCATGCATATATAGTAGCACAGGGTAGTGCGTTGGTCATTACTGGGCATATAAGAGCACATACTTCTTTGTGATTTGTTTAAAGTTGGCACCATGTGGTCCTCCCTCCCCATGTGTAGGTGGTGGTACAGATTAGGTCACTTTACTTTAAATGCTATCAGGAGCTGAAAGCAGCAGTGTTCACATATGCAGAATTGAACATCAGAAATTTCCTGATGGAGGATAACATCCAGATCCACACTGCAGAAGGAAAAACTGGTGGGTGTATTCAGTGCCATGCTGCAAGTGGTGCAGATAACATGGATTGTAAATCGCTGCCATATCTACAATCTGCTCACTTGATAGTAACCCCTCCCACGCCACAGAAATGCATCTCACAAGTTAAATAGTTTAAAATAAATGCAAGGTCAAGCATATCCAGGGGCATGCCTGAAAATAGGCAGGTTTTGTGACTAGTGCACTTATGTGGTTACCAAAAGCTTATAAAAGAAATGCATAACAATGCTTTACTAGTAATTGTGGTTTACAACAGTTGCTTTCACCTTGAATGTTATGCATCATCATTGCACTGGCAATCTTTGTGCCCATCTTTGTGCCCACCACTCCAGTCCATCCAACCACGTCAACCACCAGCTCCAGGGCTTACCTGGCTGTTATGTTCCCCACGGATTGCCTCTCCCCACACCCACAGCAGGACTGCTGGACAGACCTCCTCCTACATGCAGTGCCACAGTCCTGAGATTGAATCAGGCCCTAGTTTGTAGTTATATGATCTGCAGTGGGCTGGCTGGTGTTATCCCACTGGCATGGTTCTTCATCCTTCGCATCCTTAATTTTTTCCCTTGCCCGTAGTCTGTGTTGCGTATGCAATGACTGCCACATACTGTGTTAGTCCACATCAGGCTCTCTGCTTCACCACCTAGCCTATGCACATCTGCTTCCATGTTTGTTCCTTGCACTTACTGTGCTTGTAAGAAGGTTACTATGGCTGCCTGGTACAGCAGGCAATGTTTAATTTATGAGCACCCAATTCCATGAAATTCTTGTCACTGTACAGAGTGCAGACAGATGATAAATATAAAAATAAATAAATAAATAATAGTAAAATCAGTAAAGTAAATAATATAACAACATTCAAAAGCTTGTTCACAATGGTGTATCTTCACACCCCATGTTGAGGAGGTCATCAAGGGTGCCATTTCACTGAATGCTGGCTGCGCTGACAAATAACGTCACCGACCTTTCCATCCCACCCGTCTAAACACCGTCCTGCATAAATGCTAACACAGTTTACTGTTTGGGTCATTACTGTGATATCACTGACCAAATATTCTTGTTTGTTATCGGAGCAAGTTTACACCAAATGTTGTCCTCCTCCCTCCTTCCACCCATGAATAGGTGATTGTACCATGTATTATATTTGTGTGTATTGTTATTATCACTATATTACACTGTCATATGATCCACATGGTCTTCTGCTGAAAGTAATTGTGCCCTTGCCTTGTGCCTTATAAGCTTCCTGGCATTGTGGTACAATATGCAACATTATCATCTGCAGTTACCCTGACCTTTCATCAGATACTGTATATATTGATCGTACTGATAGTACATACCGATAGTTTCTTTCTTCAATATATTTTACAGGTGTTCCTGCCGAACTTGCGAACCGATGCCAACCAGGGTGGAGAACATCTGTTGTCATACCTACAAATTATGAAGAAGACTAGATGGAACAGACACAACTGTATTACCCAACCCGATTGGTTTCTACAGCACTTGCCTGGACCGTGATTCTTTGAAACTTCATACTATGAGTTCATCTATGAGGATGGTCCTCAAAGTGATGACTTCACTATCCATGAGTAATATTTATTTGTTTCTAAGTTTCTATTTTCCCATCACCATTCCAAAGTCATCATTAGCACCTAGGAGTCATCCTCTGACAATTGCTTTATATTGTTTGACCTGGTTCCCCATGTAGCCATGGCTTTCTCCACCCAGGTAGGGACGAGGTGGATCCTCGACTACAACCGATATGTCAACTACTTTGCCAGTCCAATGCGGACAGGTGGGTGATGGGCCCATTGAGGGTAAGCTGCAGTGTGTTGCTAGATGTGTGCTTTGTTCTCTGAAGATGGTGCAAGTGCCCTGATCGCTTAATGCCACAGAAGCAGTTAAGTTCACGATGTGCACCCTCTAGCTGCCTGTGGAGCTCGCTTGGGCCCCATACCTTCACTTTGGGACAAATTGCACACTGAGGTGCTTGACAGGGTGCTAATCGGACAGTGCCCCACTGGGGTCTGGAGACACCAATCTGCTTCTTGTGCTCCTTCCCCTGGGGCAAGCATGCCATCGTTGATGCTTTGTGATCCCTGGCAGTACCCATGCCATACTGAGTCTGCTTCAACACAGGTTTTAAGTGTCACAGGAGCAACAGCAGGGACACTGTAATTTATACAAACATATATGGTACTTGACCATCTCTATTCTTCATTGTTATTAAAAATAGGATGCACTTCATTCCAGGTAAAATGTTAATGTACCCCTATTATGTACCACAGAAACAGAGCTAGCTTCCTCAATCTGCTGACAGGCTTCCCATGCTGTCACTGGAACACATGCAGACACACATGTACACGCACACACAGTCACACACACATATATCCCCTCATTCTGTGGTTGTGTCACCAGGTGCAGTCATTGGCCATGTTTTTCCAGGGGCACATATTAGGGTATCCTTTAATTTTGTATTACTGGACTTTCAGCATATTGTATTTTCAATACCTATGAAGACTGGAGCAGGTGAACAATCATACGTGGTTTGTGGCTGGATGTGAAAAATTCAGAGCACATGCTCTTGAACTTTCATTGGGACATGGATTTTGTGTAACGCTGACCATTACTGTTTGATGGTTATAATGGAGCACTGATGCCACCATCAAAAATACAAATGAACAAATTACCAGGCAGTCACAAACACAAAGAAATGCTGATTAAAGGATGAAATGGATTACTTGAACTCAGTCATGTGCTAGAGGGAGATAGGGAGTGGCATGTTGTGGCATAGCATATTTTCTTTTATGTTGACATGGGGTGGCAACAGTTCTGTTTAGTGCATGAATGTGTAGTACAACTCCATGAAATTGAGGACTACACCACTGGTTGGTGTGCTCTGAGTGTCACAGTATCTTGCCACAATGCTCGCTCTTCTGTATGGTACAGAAGGTGTGTATACTACCAGGTTCTCGGTATTTGTTTCATGTAGTTATGGTTATTTTATTCTTTATGGCACAGATATTGAAAATGGTTGTGCATGGTGCTATGCGCAACCCACTTGATGCACCCCTGAAGCAATATTCAATAGGGATTATAAGAAGGGTCTGAGAAATGGAGCTTTCTGATTGGCTGCAAACATTCTAACAGCCTTATGTTAATCTTTTATTAACATATAGTAGAGCTAGCCATGCTGAACAAGGTTTACACTGCTTAGAAACATTTTTTATTATAATAGCAATAAGGCACTCCCAGGTATGTTAATAGTCAGTTAATCACCTTCACAAGGGTATGTGGCACTCGGCTACCCCTCATGCCACAGTCACACCACTAGAAGGTGATTAACAGACCATTAACATAACCCTTGGTTATGCCTTATTGTTTAAAAATTGCAGCAGCAAACCTGGTGTCCCGGAGTGCATCAGTACCGCTATGCAGGCACAGGTGGGGGGTGCCCATGCATAACTGCACAGCCCGATATTAAGCCCGGGATGTGCAGAGCCACTCATGCACAACCCTTACCTGCTCCAGCACAAAGTTACGCCAAAAACAAGGAACAACTGATGGCCACCCACAGCTCAGCTGCTGCATTGCAGGGCACAACACGGCCGCCACCTGTGGGTGACCACCAGAGCTCTAGTTGCACCTGGTGGCACCCCTCCATGCCCCAATCATGTGCATCTGTGAAAGATAAGTGACTCATTTGCCTCGATCGCTGTCATCTGTAAAACAAACCTCCTATTACCCTGGTGGTCTCAGGGTATCCCTCCTACCCACTCCACTGAGCCCCACCCGCCCCTTCCCCAGCCAGCGTGCAGCAGCACCTCAACTAAGCTTACACCCTGCACAGGTATCTGGGAATGTAGTACGGTAGGGGTTGCACGCCCATTGGCTCATGCCTCTAGGTGTCAGTCGGCGGTGGCGGGCAACAGGCAGGCAGTGCTGCCACCCCCAGCTGCCGGGGGGTGGGGTGTGGCTCAGTGGGTGGGTGGGGAGGGGGCACCTAGACCACCAGGGTAATAGGAGGTATTTGTTTTACAGGTGACCACGATCGGGTAGAGTGCGGTCCACTGGTCCACCAGGATATTGACTTTTTTTTATCAGATGCCCCAGATCGGGCGAGAGCGGCCCATTGGACCACCAGGGTTATAGGTAGCTTTTTATTTTTACATAGATGCCCGCACTGGCTGCATCGGTCTCGATAGCTGCTGCATGGCAGGGTGCCAGGCGCAAAGTCATCGGGGATCGGTGCACCCCTGCATGCAATGGGGTTATAATGACATGCAAATGGCCCCATGTGCACCTTGCATAAATTATGGCCCCATTTTCATGTGTGTGAACTTTGAATATCATTGAAAGGTCATGCAATGGCACTCTATGTACTGCATCTCCATGTTCCACTCTGGCCACTTCGCATGCTGGAGTGCCACTGCACCATTCACACTGGGGTGGTCAGGGCGACTATTCAAAGTTGTTGAGCTATGGCGCAGCTCCATGAATATCACCAGACACACCCTGTGCATCCAAGTTGGTTGCTCAAGTTTGCACCAAAGCCTGGTGCAGATGAATATCCAGGCCCATGTCTTCTATTGTATTTTTGTTATATTGTCACAGTTGCACAAGAACGAGTCTCTTTGTTGCAGCAGTCTTGTATCCTGCAGGTAGTACACATTTGGACAATCACCTGTTATCAACATGGATTACAAGCCATGATGTGGTTGATTCTGATTCATTGGAAGGCACACACCAGAACTGTCTGAAGCAGTAATGATGAGCTCTGTACCATGTGTGGTGTTGTGTGACATCCATTCAGGTACTCCACCCTGTACCATATTTGTACGTGTCTGTGCTCATGACGTAGCATCCACGACAACAGTGCCTGTCTGAACACAGTGTCAGCAGCGCCATGACCTAATCTTTGGGACTTGTATTACAATACACTGATAGGTGGCAGGCACACTTAGCCTCGGATCAGTTGTAGCTCTCCATAGTATAACATTGTTGTTATCCAGATTTTATATGGAGTCCCACCATAGACGGGTTCTGAGTATCTGTTGATAGTCCCACATGCAATGTACTATAATCATGTGAAACTGCATCAGTCTGATACCTGTATATGTAATCATTACAGAGAGTCATGCATAGTGTATACTTCAGTGCTGTTCTGTATCGATTACTTATGAAGACCAATACCTTATAGTAACAACGTTGGAAATTCAGTTTAAGACTCATACTTTGCAATAGTTCAGCACAAAATCCAATATATGTCTAATATGCTGCTAATGGAAACAACTGAATATAACATGCAATGTCTTGTAAACCATGGCTACATGAATGGATATAAGGGAGACATTTGTAAGTTCAAATTTATCAATTATGTACCATGCATCCCCGTGAACTCCTTGTACATAAAATATTGAGTAAACATTGACTGACACATCAAATTGCAGAAATGTGCTTGCCTGTGATGGGGTAATATACAGAGTTTGCAGTTTTTTCACCTCAATATTTTTTCACACACAATAAAATTGCATGTTGATGAACCTGCAGAAAACTTTGTGTCTTGCCTTATTACTGTACATAGTAATTCAATACTATCGATCTGTAGGTATACATGTTATAGTAAGGCACCGAAATCAGTACAACACATGGTTCAATCCACGTACATGAATAAATGAAGATGTCATAAATATCTGCTTTGTAATAATATATTCCTTTGCAATATGGCATTGAGCGTCACCAGTCACTTTCTCTTTGCAAATAAGACTTGTGTGGCGTTGTACTAACACCACTTTCCAGTTTTTGTGAAAGTACTGGTTACTGCATTAGGCTTGCCAAGTTGGTAATTTGTAATTAATGTCTTTGCTGAGCCATAGCTGGGATACTGATCTCACAGATCATAAGTTGCTTCCATTAGTTCTTGTTGGTATGCTGTGAAACAAAGAAAGGAAATGTTGTGTTGAACACCACACGGCACACATTGCAAGGTATATTGGTATGACAGCGAAGGTGTGTAAATATATACTTGGTCTGTTCCTGTACTGTTCTACTTACTGTAAGTGCATGGCACCTTCACTTGTTGCACTATGCTCTCTCCTTTCTTGTACTTGGTATGTCACTCACCTGTGGTTTGCCATCACGACCAATTATCTGGGCAAGTCCGCTGTTCTCATTATAATGTAGGGCACTAAGCAGCAATCTGCAAGTGCACACACTGTAATCAGCATTATATCTACCACTGACATCATGTTCTACAAAGTCATTCTTTGCACAGTGCCTGCAGTGGAGACAGCAGTACTACAAATGCAGCACCTGCAAAGTAGTGCACAGCCATAATGATTCACTTCTACATGTGTGAAAGTGAAGTTGCAGTACATTGACCCATCTCATCAGCCTATGCTCAACCTGTCCTGCAGTAATCATAACTTGTAATGCTCTTACTTAACATTACCGCCAAGTCGTTAAAATCATCAGGATGAACAGCCCATGCCATCAACACCACAAACCATGTTTTGTAACAACAGTTACAATTATAAGCACCAGAAATTGTTTACAGGAACCGACACTTGCACCCCTCCCCTCCCCCAAATACGATCTCTGGTCACAGTTGCAATAAAGAACTCCCTGGTACTGTGTTGTTAGCACCCCTTCCTCCCATAGTAGCAGATCAACCCTGCCCAACTCAAGGAAATGTGGCCTTAATGACATGCAAATGTCACCATTTCTACATGCATGCTATATGAAACCATTTCCATGTCCAGGTATCAATATCTCAGAAATCGACAGCGCAACCCACAGTACCAATGCAGCATTTAGAGTCATATAACCTCTGGATCCTACATGTGGTCGATCTGTGCCTCCAACAACCCTCCCATGGGCAGACCCTGCTGTGTGCAGGCACTCCTAGGACAGGAGTTCGGAAGAGGAGAAGGGAGATATCCTGACACTCTAGGGCAACTCTGGCTGGTATGTTGCTGTGGGATTGATCAGAGGTAGGAAAAAGTGGATCAAGAGTGTACCTGTGGTAAAAAAAAAACAATAACAAAAAAAGGTGATTTTTAGTGGTGTCAGGAACATTACACATATTACATGTCAATGTATGTTACATTCCTACCTTGCTTTCATTGCATCATAAAAGTAGTGTACAGACTTTGGGGCAAAGTAAATTACAACTTTGTGATAAGATTCAAGGCCGGACGTTTGTTCGTACGGTGATAGCTGTTCAATATCCTTCAGAAGTCTTTTGTTCCGAACGACAAGCTCCAATTCCTTGTGAGCCTTTGCACCTGAGAAGAATGGAGTCAGTGATTATATGACAAAACAAAGTACATGCTAACAACGAATGGCATAGGGGTACAAGATTTAAAGACTGCTTTGATGTGTCTAACACTACTGGTTACATCTGGTCATCATCTTCAGTGATGTCTACTGGCACCACACAGCACACCATGTCATATAAGACCCACCACCTCAACACCAAACATTGACTCAGATAGACAGTACCCTATATGCTGGTTTTGGTACTACCTGAGTGTGTGTGGATGTGTGTGGTGGATTGGACAGTATACAACAGTGGTGGCAGTATAGCCTACAGGTTAGAGGAACCAGGTGTGAACAAGCTTGATACATCCAGCAGACCTGAGTTTGACTATCACAACCTCCACTAGAATAGTGTACTGCCCAGTGCTCACAGGTTGCCCCTGAAAACAGGCACTTGTACCTAGTGGGCCTTACCCAGTTACCAAACACTCAAATAAAATAAATAAAATAAAAATAAAACAAACAACAGGTGAAGCAAAGTAAACGATGTAATACAGCATGCTGTGCTACTGTACAGTACATCATGTACCAATATTTCAGTTTGTACTTGTTGCTTTGAAAAGTTGGGAACAGTCGGTTTTACAAAGTGACCTTTTAATCACTAAATCACAACAGGGTATGGGTTATTTGTGGTTTACACACGCCTCGTGCGGTGTGTCATGTAGCACAGCCAAGTTACTCAAACTCACAAGATGTGGGTAAATCACCCATTATACCATGGACATAACTGAACAGCCAATGAAATTGTCAGAGTGGCAGTTTACCACCGTTGTAAATGTAACCAATAAGCCATGATGGGGTGTGGGTTCCTGGGGGATTTACAATGGCTACAGTGGTTTGCCCAGGAGGCACAGCTATGGTAAATCCCAAGAGAACCCACATCCCCCAAGGGGCTTATTGCGACTATACCAAATACTGTGTTTTTTTAACATAAAACAGTACTTGGTATACTGCTGAAATAGGTCACTGAGTAGTACAGCACCATTTTTCTTTTTTCCTACTGATGCACGGAGCAGCTATTTTACAGTCTCCGCTTAGCGGTGACACAAGATGGCAGTGGCAGTTCCTTGACTTCAACGTTGGAATTTGTTTTTGCTAAGAGGACTCTGGCTGTCATGTTTTATGTTGGTAATGATACATTTTACAACAGTGGTAAGGTGCCAGCCTACTCTTTTTATTCGTTGTTCTGAAAGGTGCATAGTATAACTAAGCAACATGACATGGCTGGGTGATGATAGTACTGCTATATTTCCAATCCCAGCAACCACAGGCACCCGGTCTGCAGTCTCATGCATAACTATGCATTTCAGTTTGCAGGTCTATCAGTAATACAGAGAAGCGGTCATGTCTCACTTCTTGACCCAACCACTAATCACAAGTGCAGTAGATGTATTTACCTTGATCAATCCATTACGTTCTTCAAGAATGCCATGTTCACAGTGTTCAAACAGTTCACTGTGACCTTCATGGATATTGGAGATGTGATTTAGAACACTTAGCCATTTCTGGACAGCCATTTCACCATGACCACCGCTGATGCAGCGCACCAATACAGGTGATTGGTAATCCTGTGTATCCACGGTGTCAATTCTGCACATGTCCGTAACTCGACTTGGCCTCTAACTTCTTCGCACACCTGTGAAAGGTTAACATCAGATTTTGTTGTATTACAGTAACCGTGAACGACTAATATGGCAATAGTAAGTCAAACACCACCTATTAGCTTGGCAACATGCCACACATCAAAAGGTGTTTGTACTGCTGTCTATGCTCTCTTATGTACTTCTTCACAGATGGGTGGTGGTCTGTGATCAGAGTTGAAATCTGAATGGAGTTCCCTTCAAGATACTCAAGGCAGCGCTTCAGTCCCTCCAATTCCATTGCATTTGAATTCGGACCTCATTACTCTATTATACAATACAACAATATTGACATGAAAGTAGCTGAGCTAAAACTAAATACAGTGTTCACTGTAAGTAAAGTAAGAGTGTACCTGCACAAGCTCAACATGTAAGACCTTGTTTGTTGACAAATCCATAAGGCTATAGCTGCCATACTTGGCACTATGTCCCGGGCTGCAACAGCGGGCATCACCGCCAAGGGTTAGTGCTTCACTCAAGCTAGCAAGTGTTGCATTTTGTCTCTGTTGCCAGACACGGTGCACCGCTGAGATCAAATAGGATCTTTGGATGTTGGTAAATGTCCGCCTACAAATCATTGGAATTTTTACAGCATGGAATAGACATAGTGCCTGTTGCGGTAGCAAGCCACAGAAAAAAATCCCAGCAGCGACCTCTAAGTTTCCCATTGGTAACAGTCCGTGCCGAGGTTGACTTTCCCATATAGTTCTATGTCCCATGCTGCAAACCCATTCCACACAAATGAATGAACCCATACACTTTATTATTTTCACAGTGCAATGTGACAGGCACAGAGAACAAAATGCAAGCAAGATTGCTAAACATGATTCGAACACAATGAATTTTCTTTGTGGTCGAGCAGAGAATTCCTTTCCAAGGTGTCAAGCTGAGGTCAGAAATGAAAGGGATAGTAAGTAGCTGTTTTAATTGGAGTATGAAAATACCAAGTTGTTACAGTGTGAACTGAAGTCACCTGTCAGGCTGATCCGCAGTATCAACATCAGAGTCAGAATCAATATCTGCATCCATCATTGTCCAATCAGGATCATCATTGTCATCATTTACATCTTCACCGTTGCTTGACTCCTCATCTGAAATTTTGTCATCGGCTGTAGTACATAATGCAGGTTGAAAAGGGTCTTCATACTGTGTACCAGCATCTATCATGACTAACGGAAGGCACTGCACTCCAACCGAACACATCTTTAGTTTTGCTTGTGTTCCTTTGGACATTGTATTCAGTTTTGTTTGTGTTGCTTTGCCACGAACCTAGATAAAACAGTTAATGATTACCTAGAGAAACACTGTGAAGGGATGCACCAAAATAAATAAATTAGCAGTTCCAGAACTTACAGTACCTTACTTTACAAGCAGGTAGTGAAGTGTCATATTACAATAATTGACAGCATGACACAGGCTTATAGTAACAGTCTGTTACTCGATGCCTATGGGATTCATGTAGTATGAGGTGCATGCATGTGTCACCTTGACCAAAACCAATGTTAAAGTGAGCGACAGTATACAACCTGATACTGTATCATGTTACTAAAGAAATAAATAAATGTCACAGAAGTGGGCTACAATGAAGCGGTAATATATGACACGGTATGGTATATCATGACATATCGTCACGCCACATATGCATTGTGATGAACAAGGCTGCAGGCCAAGTGTCTCATGCACCAGAGAAGTAACCATATGCCATGATGTACCACACCATCGACTGTATTATTGGTATGATAAAATGGCCCTTAGATATTTCAGCAATTTATCCCTCCATGATGTGGGTATACTGGAGGATTTACCACACCTGGTGTGATTCGGTCACAAGAAGCAGCCAAGTGACCGAACCACACCAGTCGTGATGAGTCCCGAGTACACCCACACCCTAGAGGGATGAATTGATATATGCAGTGGCAAATGTTGTTTTATTTATATTTTTATATATTTTGTAAGTAATTAGAGTCCATACGGTTGGAAGGAGGATGTCACTGTGGTGATATTTCCGCGGTGCTTCAATGACGGCGACAGGAAAAATGGTGGCAGTTTTGATTACAGTGAAAGCGATCGGACTGGCACGAGATAATGTTGGCTGGCACTTTTCCCATGGGTACACTGGAGGATTTACCACTCTGGGAAAGGTACCAGGCAACCAATCAGATGCAGCATATGGCACATTCCATTTACTGTATTCTATAATTGTAATTATACAATGGGTAAATTCAATCAGTCAAATCCTGCTACCTGATTGGTTTGGGTGGTACCTTCACCAGCATTGTAAGTCCTCCAGTGCACCCACTGGAAAAGGTATCAACCAACTGTATCTCGTGCCAATCAATGTATCAATATGACGCTTTCACTTCAATCGAAACTGCGGCGTTTTCCTGTCGCCGCTTCACTAACACAGCACAGTACTTGTAAAAAAATTGGCATTTTCTTTCGAACTGTACGACCTCACTGAATTAGAAAATATTTAAAAAAACATTAAATGAACAACATTTGCCATTGTATAATAGCAATTTATCCTTCCAGGGTGTGAGTATATTGGAGGACTTAACAGGAGTGGTGTGGTTCAGTCACTCGGCTGCGCCCCATGACCGAACCACACCAGCCATGACAAATCCTCCACTATACCCACACCCTGGAGGGATAACTTGCTTAAATGACTCATCTCGGTAGTCAGTTTTGGAGTAAGGGATGTTGTGTGTATCACCAAAGATAATGACATATATGTGACAAACTGGATTTACTTCAACATGAATCTGAGTTGCAATAGTCCGTGTATGAATTGCGGATGATGCATCACTGAAGGACTGAAATGATGCAGACAGAATGCAATCAGCTTCATGGCTGCTTGACTTGCTGATATCCATTTCATTATCAGTTGACATGGAGCACCCTTCCATTGGTTCAGATGGTGTGATGGTGACATCAGATTCCCATTAATGTCACACTGAATCAATTCAGACATCATGGAGCTGGATGCCTCGGTTCATCTACAAATTCATCGCAACATTAGAGTACATGAGCCCAGAATCTAGAAATTTGTAAAATAAACAACATGTTGCTACTCATATGTACTTTAACTGTATAAGAATATTACAGAGAAATATAAAAGAAAACAAAATTTCAGGGGTCAGCTACAAAAACAATGTCACTTGGTTGCAGCTGTGGAATCGCACAACAAATAGTGCAGAATATGTATGTAACTAGCAGCATTGGTTATGACAGCAGCATGAAGCATACCTGTGTTTCATTGATCGACATGTTACCATGTACAAGTATACTAGGCTCAACTGTATGTTTGTGTGCTGGTTGGCGAAGTATGGGGTGGCCCATATGTCCAGTCATCCAGTATGCTTCTGCATCATCGCCGTATAATGGCACAGTAATAGACAACACACCACACTACTTCCTCTCCCTCACCCCCCACCCTGAGACTATGGGCCACAACCTACACATGTAGCTCTCCCAGCATCTTATGAACCCATCCACACTTACAACAGACACCAGTTCCAGAGGCAACACAACCCAGGTGTCAACAGCACTGTCTGACAAGTACTTCATCCTTGTTCCACCCTTACTGTGCCACTGACACAGTAAAATCACAATTCAGATAAATACGCTTGACACCTAACATCAACATGCAAGCATGGTGCCATAGCTGTGTCTTTTGTGCCTTCTTACAGACCTCCACAGTCAGGCACTCCTGCTCTTGACATAACAAGACGTGGCATGTGAAATTAACCCACAGCACGGATCAACGTAATCATGGATTCACCCAACAGTTCCACCCCAAGTCATATGCGCAACCCTGCCCGATTGGTACCGGTGTTCCTATTGTACACACCTCCCCTTTCTCCATGTTACCATATGTTCCGCTACCTAACTGCTAAACAACACCACCTCACAATACACAACAGTTAACTATTATAGTACTACATCCACCACCTCCCATGGGTCTACTTACTTGAAGCTCCTTTCATTGCCTTCAACATCCATTCCCAAGGCATTCAGTCCTCCATCCTCAACTCCATTGTACCAGTTGTACAAGTTCTCTGCTATCTTGCAGTCACAGAAACACTTTGCCATCTACAACCTCATCCTTCATCCCGATCTGCTGAGCCTGTTGACATCACACTCCCATCTTCCTCTGTTGAGCTTGTTCACATACCACTCTCATCTGCCCATGTTCATGGCCTACCCCTGCATGTCCACAATACAAGACCTTCGTGCCTGGGTTGGCACATGATGCTGGATACACATCCTCGTAGTATGTGATTTCAGTTAAGCAATAAGGCATGACCAAGGGTTATGTTAATGGTCTGTTAATCACCTTCTAGGGGGTACTGTGGCACGATGTGTAGCCGAGTGCCACATGCCCCTAGAGGGTGATTAACGGACCATTAACATAATCCCTGGGAGTGCCTTATTGCTATTATAATAAAAAATGTTTTTCAACAGTGTTACAGCTGGTTCAGCATATGGCTAAGCTCTTCTACATGTAAGGCTGTTAGAATGTTTGCAGCCAATCAGAAATCTCCATTTCTCAGACCCTTGTTATAATGGTAGCTGGTATAGATGTGCAACCAATGGTAACATGCAACTAAACTGCAAATTTGAGATACATAATGTAAGCAACTGTGTTTGTGTGTGGGGTGGCTATATGTAAACAGTGTCAGCATTTGCATGCTGCTGCATCACGATAAACTACATGAGGGTGTTCAAGTATGTATGCTGAGCACAATTTGTGTTGATGAAGGGGTCCACGTACATAGTCTATCATTGCCAGTATCAATTTGCAAAGCATACTGAATGATTGCACAAATGGGAAGTTGGTGGAGACTTTCCCTAACATTGGTTACATTTACATAAACAGCAATTTCAACAGCAATATTCTAATCATGTGTGTGTGTGTGTGTGTGTGTGTGTGTGTGTGTGTGTGTGTATATGTAAATATATTTAGAAAATGGGCTAGATACTTGCTTCAATTTCATTGGCTGAAAGCCTTCACACGGGAGTACATTAAGTATCGATATACGCCCGCTCCGAAAGATGTGTCAATTCGAGGTGCCCCATTACCATAAAATATCTTTGGGCACCCCAGTTGGCATCTTCGAGCCAACATTTTTTTCCCTCGCTAAGCGACACAAAAATATCGTACCACCGTCCCCCACCTGCCGTGGAACTGTAGACATTAAAAACGAAACAAACAAAACTATCACTTAACTCCTCTGTCCGTTGCTGTACCCGATAAAGTCTTTTTGTCGCGGTAACTCCTACGGCTTTCACCCTCGGTCGCACATTTTATGACTCTGCACTTCCTGGTTATGCGATGCAGGGTCATGCAAGGTTACGTGACAGCCTTGACCCTGCATCGCATAACCAGGAAGTCCAGAATCAGAAAATGCGCGACCGAGGGTGAAAGCCGTAGGAGTTACAGTGACTAAACACTTTGTAGTGGACAGAGGAGTGAAGTAAGACATGTCATTACTTTTCAACCTCTACACTACGACGGCAGCTGGGGGACGGTGGTACAATATATGTGTGTCGCTTCGGAAGTGGGACAAGCAGAAGGGAATGGCCGGGGGGGTGCAACAGCAGATGGAACAGCAGAAAATGACAGGGACTATTTCATCAAAACTATATATTTTTTGGAGTCTTTGTCTGTATTGACAAACGAATTTCTTCTTTTTGTTAGCACTAATAAAATTTAAGCGATGCCCATTTTCTTAGCAATAATGCCCTCCAGAGGTGGCGGTATGGGCAATACCAAACCGCCAAGGGCTATAAGGCCCTCCGCTATGTGTCAGGCCTCATTACGCCCCTGGCCGGTCCGGTATTGCCCAATACCGCCCACCCTGTCGAGCATTATTGCTTAAATATATATGTGTGTGTGTGTGTGTGTGTACAGGGTCTTGGGTAGTGGGTGATGGGTTGCACATATTGAAAAATACGTGACTAATACATGTACAGATCCAGTATGTATGTTGCACAGCATGTCTTGACACAGGTCTCAACATACAACACAAAGCAGTGTTGTTCTACACTCACAATCACTGTTCCCTGTGTCAGCACATGCTGCACATTATCCATAATGGTCCATACAATTCGGGGTGGGAGGTGGGTTAGGCAAACTATGGTTGCATCCACCTGAATTTAAATTTGTAACATCCTGCTATAAGTGACTAAGGGAGGAGAGGACGTGTGGTTACAGATGCACACATCTGGTGAGATAGTAACTGCTGACACATACACAGAAGGTACAACACTGGTCCCCCCCCAAAAAAAAAAAATAACAAACATTGTCAGTTGAAATCAGTGATGCAAAACACAACACAGGCTGAACATAAAAATGAGATGGCAACAGCAGTGTGTGTTATAGTAGAATTGAAGCACAGACTGACCACAACGGTGTCTCTGTGGGTGTCATACCTTACCACAGTGTGCATAAACACTCAATTGAAGTAAACATTCAGCAAAAGAAGAATGTAGGTGATCAGAACAGAAGTAGGTAGTGTACAATACTATATCATACCTCATTAATTAGCTGCATGGTGGCCAACTGATGTACGCTTCTTCATGGGTGCAGCAAGGATGGAACAGCAATCCATCTAGGTATCACTCCCTTCTTCAAATTGAGACGCTGAAGCCACACTGACGTGCTATTTCAGGTAGCATAGTAAAATCTGTAGGTTCAAAATGATCCTCGTGACAGCACACCACGCTGTCCAGGGTCCCACTGAAGCTCGCGCCTGCAAGCACGAACCCAGGCAGCCCTAAGCTTCTTTGACTTAGGGAACATAAAGAATGATTTCCCACTTTTGGAAGAATTTTTGCATAGTGGAGCTACACAGTACAGCATGCCTACACACACTAATTCTAATTATTAAACCAAATAACAGTTTACAGTTAATCAATCTGAGCACATCAGACACAGGGCACCAAAAACAATGGAAATGAGACCAAACACAGGGGAAAATACATGTTTATTATTGATATAAAATGTATCAAAATAGATGTAACAGCCAATAACATGGTTGTAGAACTGAAAAAGGACGGCAGGTCATAGAACTACATGACAGCATTAATTGGTCAGTACAAGCAGAAGCGGGATTTCACTGAAGAGATTAAACCAGCATTGGTATCTGTGTGTTGGGGGGTGTCAGGGATGTGAAGTTATGGCACTTTGTTGTTCCCTGTCACTGCACACTGAAAATATCAAGATCGGGATAACAACGTCCCTTGGCTCGATGTTTGTAATACTACAACTGTTTTTGGTGACATTCACACACACAGGGCTTCTAATGAGCAGCTGTTAACACCCCTGTATGGAAAACTGTTCACCAGACTGTGTACTACAACACAGATAAGCACAAAACGTCACTGCAATCGGCCAGGGGAGTTCCAGTTATTTACGTCACAACAAGGAAGTCTCCTGACATGCGCAGTGATGCGGCCAGTCACCGAGAAAAGGGGAGGAACAAGACGCGGCTATGGAGCAGCAATAAAAATAAAAATTAAAGAAGCTTGTGAGTAAAAAAAAGTTCCTAACATTGCGATTATACTAATTTGGGCATGTATGATGGATGCATATACATGAATTGTGCAAATCACGCCATTTCCGTTCACCTTTAAAAAGAGTTTAACTATCACAAACTCCTACGCACCAGTAAATTATTTAAAAATAGTTTCTGTCCCAAAATCCTAGTAGTCAATCCAGCTACCCCCAAGGGACAACCAGAATGCAATATTCAAACACTTATGAGGTTACTTCCAAGATAAGCAGAGTTTGCAAGTTTCTTTTTCAACTCCTCAGACACCTGTAATTCATTTAAAAATAGTTTAACTGTCAGCAAATCCTAGTAGACAATCTAGCTACCTCCAAGGACCTACCCAAATGCAGTATTTAAATCTTTCTGAAGTTACTAACAAGATAAACCGAGTTTGCAAGCCCCTTCTTGGTTAAACACTAAATAAATATGTGAATAAAAAGCAATTACCAAGGGTAATTAGTTTCACCTCCCACAGAATTAACCAAAAGTGCACGTTTGTTGCAGATATCAAGTGCAATGTAGAATTTCTCACACAGCTCACAGTTGAAGAAAGTAGTGTCCTTCCAGCTCCAGAAAATGTGCTTTGTGAATGAGGAAGGGGGATTGTACTAGGGGAGGGATACTTGACTCCAGTGAGAGTAGGGAAGGGGGCAGAGAACTAATTAGAGCTGCACACTCCAGCAGACTTGATAGAACATTATGGCCTGTTTCTGCTGGCAAATCTGTATGTTTGTATGTGCAATTAGATTATCACCTCCAGGAATGAATTATAGGAAACATTAAAAATTAACTGTTCTTCCCACCAACCAAGGAACAACATTTGAATATGAAGGGGCTATGGTGTCCCCCAGCGCTGTGCCTGTTACCTGGTGGTTGAAGGTACTAAATAATTGTGAATCAAAATAAACTGGCAGCCTGGGGGAGAAAGAGGGCACTGCTGGAATCTGATCACATGATCTCAAGTGGCAATGTCTAACTGTTTGGTGGTCCAGATTGTGCTGGGTATTGGTATATAATGTGCATACATCAGTTGTTATGAACAGATAGAAACATAGTCATTGTCAACAGAAAAAGGCCCTGTGGCCCATCCAGTCTGCCCAGCCCTACCTTCTAACCATTGTTTGTGGGAGGGCCCTAGTGGTCCTTACTTCCTCCTTTCTTCCCTCCCCTTTTTTGACTGTCTTCACAGCCCTATATGCTTTTCCCACCCATGTTTTAATCATCACATTGCTTTCACACAGACTACCTTCCTTGGTAGCCTATTTTAGCCTTTCACCGCCCTTTCTGTAAAGAAATGCTTTCTGACGTCCTTCTAAAATCCCTCACCTCCCCCACACCTGCTTCACTGAGTTCTTTCTGGCACTTGTGTCCCCACTGAGCATAAATAACTCTCCACCGTCTACTTGTTAATTCCATGGAGGCATTTGTACATCTCTATCATGTCCCTCCTATCCTTTTGTGCTTCCAGTGTGTATATGTTAAGACCTGGCAACCTATCCATGTAAGTTCTTTTGAGGTGTATCTTTTTATTATTTCATGCTACCAATTGATGTCTTCTGGGAATTGGGCCCTTGGTTTTGCCTACCCATTGATGTGGAGCTCCTTCCCTACTACCATCTGAGCAGCCCCATCAGTAAATGTCTTTAAAGGTGTATTAAAAAACTATCTTTTTAATTTAGCTTTTGGGTCCAACTAAACAATAATATCTAATCAGCTGATTGTCTGTATTGTGCTTTATTATGTTTTAACTGCTGTTTGACCTCCTGGTTGCACTGTGATTACTGTGATTTGTAGTTTTATTGCACCGTATCCAGAGCCATTTGTGATGGTTACCTAGCAAATTCATTTGCCTTGCCTAACTGTTATCCTGCTGCCTTTGAATCATTCTGGTCATTTTCCTCTGCACTGCTTTCAGACTGTCCCTATTGTTCTTTCAGTGCATGGTCCAGAACTGTACACAGTTCACCAAGTGAGGACATACCAGGGACCTATACAGTGGCAGAATCCCCTCGCTCATCCTGCTGCTAATCCCTTTCCTACACATTCCAGCATCCTAGTCACCATCCCCACTGCCTGTTGCACTGTGCTGTTGGCTTTAAAAAAATCCAATATTATTACCTCCAGGTCCCTGTCCTCTGTCACATTCTCTATCACTGCTCCACCATTCTGTATTAAATCCTTGTTTTTCTTGTCACTATGTGTATCACCTTGCACTTATTGGCACTGAATTTCAACTGTTGAACAACTGACCACTCGTAAGTGTGGGAGGACATCACTACCATACCTTTCAACTGCTATGAGTTTTGCATAATGCAATTAAATTTGCATTCACGGTTACCCTTGCTCTTCAAAGGTTTACTAACATTCATCATAATTACAGAGCTATTTTAGACCCCCAAATGACTAAAACATTGAATGAACTTGATAGAAGCATTCCTAAACATGAAACATATGGGGCTCACTATTCTTAGACATTTTGTTCTTTAAAATAAGAAAGTGCCAAACATTCTGGTCATTTGCTCTGAATTCTGAAGGCCAGTGCTAAGCATTGTAATGCTGAAAGGCTGATAGGTATGATTACCACAATATTGCCACCCTTGCTGGCCTGTCTAACACAATACCTGTTGTAGTCATGATTTCAGAAAGGGTCTAATGCTCAAGGGTAAAAATATTGTGGTAGCTGTCCCTACCATCACAAGACTCAAATGACTGATTTCATCATTAATAACTCTGAAAAACAAGGATGGAAGGATTCCTCAGAGAACCTGGGTTTAATGTTCATCTATTTTTTTCAAATAGTGTGTTGAAATGTGGTAGTACTGACATCTGCAAAAAAATGTAAACTACACTGTGCTCCCAGTAGAGTCTACATTGTTCTTTGAATGTGTGGTTGTTGTCGAGACACAGGTCAGGAAGCACAGGAAAACCAGAAGCAATTGTAAACTTCACAACCGGTGATTTATTATTAACAGTAAAATAAAAAAATAAAATTGTTCAGTATAACTATTTACAAAGGCAGTATAAACAGGGAAAATCCATCTGGGTTTCTTCTCAATTTCCAATCTCAGTCTCTGGCCCAGATATTCAAAAGGGTTGTGCTATGCTCAATAGGGTTGCTCCAGCGCAAGTCCGAAAATGCGTCATTCTGCGATATTCAGAGGGAGGCAGATGCGCCCCCCAAATCACACTGAGCAAGAGCACAATGGTAATGAATGTATGTGCAACTAAAGGGGGAGGAACCATGCATAAATGACGCAGTGTGATATTCAGCAACATGCGCCATGCGCAATAGGGGAGCAAGCAGAAGTTGCGCGATAGCGGAAATGAGCCAAAATAAAAAGGAACAAGGGAGAAGCGCAAGAACACTAAAGGGAAGGCACATGTGGCTGACTGCTAGGCAGACACACAGGACAGAAGGGACACACAGGGCAGGACAGGGAAAGGGCAACCTGAACTCACAGGCACAGGAAAGATGTGGGGAGCTACAGCCACAGCCAGTGCAGAAGGGGGAAGTGCCACACAGCACTGAGGCCACCACAGGAAGGTGTTCCCAGTGCAGGGGAAGTAGCAGCCAGGACAGCGGGGGTAACATGGAAACTGCTGCCGGGGGGGAGGAACACAAGCCAGGGACATGGCCAGTGCCACCATCCAGATGGAGGCAGTAATGAGGGGGTGAGAAGGCAGGCAGCAGGGGGGCACGGCCATGGAAGGGCCCGTCGGCAGTATGCCCCCAACAGGCAGTACCGAGCCTGCACCAGCTTCGAGCTGTACGGTGATACCGAGATCGTGGGCCGGTACCACCTAAATCGGGCAATTCTGAGGCGGCTCTGTGAGCTGTGCAGTGATGTGATGCAGGCACCCACATGATGGAGCCATGCTCTGTCAGTGGAGACTAAAGTGACAGCTTGCATGTGCTTGCTCACCACGGGTACCTTCCAGAGACCAACAGGGGACACCACAGGCATAACCCAGTCGACCGCATCATGGCACCTCACCCAATTCCTCAGCGCACTGCTGCTACATGCTGCGGAGTACATCCATTTCCCCAGCACACCGATGGAGCACACAGCAAACATACAGGAGTTCCATAGGGTAGCACATATGCCTGGCATGCTAGGGGCAATAGTCTGCACCCATGTGGCCATCCACACACCACCTGGCCCCGAGGGAGCCGCATACATAAATCGCAAGGGCTATGCCAGCATCAACTGCCAGGTGGTGTGCGATACCAGGGGGTGCATAATCAATGTCTGTGCCATGCACCCTGGGAGAGCACATGGTGCCTTCATTTGGCACCAGTTGGCACTGTGCCGCAGATTCAAGAGTGGGGACATCCCCACTGGCCACTTAGTGGGTGAGTATGCAAACCACACGGAAAAAAATAGAGCTTGGGAGGGGCATGGTCAGAGGTGACATGGGTAGTGGCCTATATGGCCCAAGGCAGGGCAACACTGATCACCAAACTAACCTCCACCCTCTACACACAGGTGACAGTGGATACCCACTCCATCCCTGACTGCTCACACCATAACGGTGGCCCGCGACCCCATCGCAGCAACGCCACAATGAGGCACATGCCACCACATGCAATGTCATCGAGCGGGTGTTCGGGATGCTGAAGGCACAATTCCATTGCCTGGACACCTCCGGCGGTGCCCTACAGTACAGCCCCTCAAAGGCCTGCGGGCTATTCCTGGCCTGTTGCATCCTGCACAACATGGCCAACGACTGTGGGATAGCCGTACAGGTCAAAGAGGGGGACAGCGATGAGGATGCTGGTGATGATGGTGATGGGCGGGCCCCCCCTTGGGTGACAGGACCCCCGACTGCTCCAGTTGGCACAGCTGCACCGGGATACCATCACAGATGAGCACTTCAGCCAACCCAGGTAAGTCATGGGGCCATGTGCAACCAACAGTGGCAAAGGCACAACCCACAAACACACATGGACACACACCAGGGGTGCATGCTGTTAAGGGAAGTGGCCGAGCATGGAACCGCACACACTGCCAGGGATTGGCGAGGTCATCCGCACACCACCTGGCCCCGAGAGGGCCACATACATAAATCGCAAGGGCTATGCCAGCATCAACTGCCAGGTGGTGTGCGATACCAGGGGACACATAATCAATGTCTGTGCCATGCACCCTAGGGGAGCAGTATCAGCAGTCGGCCAATGGCCATGGGGGTACAGTGTCAGGGAGCGGCATCCGTGCACCACCTGTGGACATGCCCAGGCCTGGCCCTGGTGTGCAGCGCCCACCCTCAAGGGGTGATGAGCATCAGGGCCATGAACACCCTGAGGGACAGCATGCCAATCAGGCAGATGACCTCTTAGATGAGCACACCTGCATACTGCAAGCATCAGTCAATCAGCAGATGCGACTTGTGATGGCGGTGGATGCACTGAGTGTGGCTCTGCACTATGTATCTATGTATCTATGTATCTAACATGGCACACGGTCATACACACACACACACACACACCTCACAAGACATGCACAAAGGGTAGGAGGCACACTGACCCAGACCGCCACCCCGAGCTACACACACGTCCACAGCCCATCACGCCCACTGCCTGTCATTATGCGTGTGTCAGAAGCTGGGCACCATTGCACAGTGGCGTACAGGCAACGCAGGCATCATCATGCACACGCCACAGCGGACAGCAGCCGGGAGGGTGTGCAGATGGAATGTGTGTGTGCGTTCAGGGCCGGGTACCCCACCCATGCATTGCCCGCTGAACGACACAATGCACACAGGGCAGCATCCAACAGTAGCTGTGCTGGGAGACAGGTCAGTCATGAGTCACAGTGCCACGGCCACCACAGATGCGTGGGTGGCCCCACCAAGACCTGCCAGCAGTGACAGGCTGACCACTGGCCTCATGGGGTGGCACCGACACTCCCCCAGGGGTTCCACTGCGTGAACACGACCGTGCTCGCACAGGGGTCTGCAGCACACCAAACATGCCTGTGCCAGGCATGCTCGGGATGCCCACAGCTGAACCAGGTGTCGACAAGGATGGTGTCGCACGACGCCGGGAATGGGAGGTGGACATTGCAATGTGTGGTGTCTGTGACACATGGGCAAATAACTATGTGCCCATTGTGGCCATGACAGCTGTGAATGCCTGTGTCTGCCTGTCAATGGCAGCAGTCACATCCTCCCACAACTGGTCCATCCCTGCCAGGAGTACAGCAGTGCCTCTGCTGCACCACTCCTCTGCCTGGTGCCGAGCCACACTCAGTGCATCCACCGCCGTCACAAGTCGCATCTGCTGATTGACTGATGCTTGCAGTATGCAGGTGTGCTCATCTAAGAGGTCATCTGCCTGATCGGCATGCTGTCCCTCAGGGTGTTCGTGGCCCTGATGCTCATCACCCCTTGAGGGTGGGTGCTGCACACCAGGGCCAGGCCTGGGCATGTCCACAGGTGGTGCACGGACGACGTCTCCTGACACTGTACCCCCATGGCCATTGGCCAACTGCTCATACTGCTCCTCCGGCTCCCGCTCTCCAGGGCTCAATGGTGCCACCGCAGGGGCCGCAACAGTCCCACTGTCCTGGACACACACCAGTGCTGCCCCACTGGTGCAGACAGGCACAGGCTGGGACTGTGATGACACGCAGGTCTCCGTGGCAGCACCACCCACAGCCATGGCCGCGATGTCACCTGCTGTGTGGCCATCCTGTGGCCCACACATGTCACTGCCCATGACGTTAGCTCCATCATCATCGGTGATGGATCCGGCACCAGCCCTAGTCTCAGCATGCTGGCATCCATGGACGCTGGCATGCTGGGAAATGGGCAAGGCCTCCTCCGCACCTGCTTCACCAACATCAGTCTGGATGTCCAGGCAGGCCCACTGTCACCCTGACCCCCGTATTCCTGTGGAGGTGGATGGGCCCTCCTCCATCTCCATGATACTGGCCTCAGTGGAGAAGCCCACCACCGCTGACGTATGTAGATGCTCAGGAGTTGTAAGGGAAAAAAAGTAGCATTACTGCATGTGACCTACCCTTCCCCCCCAATAGACAGACCATGACCTACCATGCAGTGACGGGCTACCACCCATCTGGAATCCACTACCCGGAACACCCTCAATGGTGCAACGCTGCATGCTGCCAGCAACCTGCTCTTCCTGTGGGGTCAGGCATTGCACCTCTGGCTGTCCCTCACTGGTCGCAGACCATGCTGCCCTGATGGCAGCCACCTTCTCTTTAATTCTCTGCTTGTCCGTGCCCATCTTCTTTTTGCACTCCTGCACGGAGCACTGGTGGCTGCCATGCAGGTTGACAGCACATGCCACCTCCTCCCATGCAGCAGCATGGGCCTGTGGTGTTCCCAGGTGTCCGCTGAGAAGCGGCTCCTGGTCGAGGTAGGCCTCAAACAGGGCATCTGTCTCGGCCTTTGTAAAGTTTGGCCTCCTCTTCCTCACACGACTCTTCCTCTTCCTCTTCCTCCACCACATGATTGGTCATGATTCATCCTGTGAGATTGACAGGTGTTACCTGTGACTGTGCAGTGTCATGCATGTCCCAAACACCACAGTCCACGCTCCCAAACAGCATGCAACTCACCACAATAGACTGCAGTAACCGACTATGGCCAGTGCAGCCCAATGTCGCATTTTTATAGCGCAACCCATGCAAATGAGGTGAGGCGCATCTTTAAGTGGATGCAAATGCAGTGACTGCGCCATTGAATGGCTGATTAGATGATTTGCATATGCTAGCTGAATATCGCACCGTTGTGCTTTGCGCAATTGTGTTGAACATGCTGAGCCAAGGGTGCAGTACACACCTAACTGCGCATGCCTGGGTTGATGATGCAGGTGCCTGCCGCACGGCTGATGTGCTGTGCATGGGAGGCAATGCAGGGCACAGCCACCATTGTGCCAGTGGCGCTGCAGCGCTGTTCACATATATGGCGCTGTGGCACTGGGCCGTCATAGGCGCACTGGAGCAACAGCGCTGTAGGCCGCTACAGGACGTGGCACACAGGCACCCAATCATGCTACATGCATTGGGTTCCAATCGAGCTGTGGCTGTCTGTGTGCCAGAGACCCTTGACCCTGTGCCCGACCTTTGCCCCCTAGGCGCCATGCATCAGGCATGGGTGCACCACTATCGTGCTGTTCGGTGACAGTGAGATAGGGAATGGCAGCGCTGTACTGTGCAGCATCTGCATGTGGCAGGACCGCGCTGCCTAGCGCCATTTTGATTCAACCAGACCGCAGAGATGGCGCAGAGGTGTGCAGTCATTTGGAGCCAGGTTGAGCTTGCCAACCTGGTGGCTATAGTTGAGCCCCATGCTGAGGCTTTGTATGGAGAGGCACCCCTGGACAGGGCCAGGAGTGTGGTCTGGCAGGAGGTGGCCGATGCCCTGGAAGAGGCCATGATATGGGGTGAATGGCAGAACAGTGCGCCCATCGTTATGGGGAACTGAGGCGCAGGGTCCCGGACCTGCTTGCCTGCCTGCGGGCACATGCCAGGAGGGGCACGGTGCCATGGCCAGGTAGGTGCAACATCCATACACTTTTATCGTCCATACGGGTATCATGGTTGCATGTGTCCGGCACATGGGGGGGCCGTGGTGGTGGTATCGGGGTGTGGGGTGGATGGGTATGGCTGTGTGGGATTGCACACACATGGGGGTGGGGGAACTTTGCTACCAGATTATACTGATGTTCCTCTCTCCATGTTTGCACCTTAGGGCCAGAAGAACGCCAGCAGAACCGGAACCGGAGGCACTGTATGGCGGAGCAGTGGGCCAAGAGGGAAGATGGTGGTCCACGGCGCATGGACCAGCCTGATGATGGTAAGTGCCTTACATCCATGATTACTATTGCTTGCTGTATAACTGGGCAGGCAGTGGGGCATGGCCACCATCCATTGACACCACTGCCATGCACGCAACTTGTTACAGTCAGCACTGTCCAGTGGCACTGCATGTCTGGGAATGCGTCAATGGTAGTCCATGTGTGCACCGGGCACATGGCTGTGGCACTGCCTTCACACCGCATAGCCAAGTCACTGTACGGCCATGGTGGTGCTGTGCAGGACATGGGCGGTGGGTGTGTGCAGTGGTCCACATGGCTGTGGCTGCCTGGGTGAGCAGGTCTTGTGGACATGGTCACTGTGGGTGGTCACACACCATCACAGGGGCGTGGCACATGGCTGTATGCCATGCATAATGGGTGGGCTGCAGGGGGCTGGACAGTCACACTTATTGACTCTGCTCCCTCGTCCTAAGTGGACAGCAACTCCAGGACATTCAGTGGAGTCTACGTGAGCTGCTCCAGGTGGTGAGGGAAACCTTGGAGCCCCTTCAAAGGATCCATCACCACAGAGTGAGGAGGAGACGGAGAAGCACACAATGGCGCCATCATGAGGAGGACCGGGGCACCCATTGATGTCCCCACGCCCCGACTACCACCTTCCCCCCCCTTTGACCCACCCTCACCCCTTCTTACCTCTTCCATATGTTCACCCCTGCCTCTTACCCGCCCCCACCTGCTATGTGGCCCTCCCCCCCTTGTAAATAATTGTATATGGTTTTTTGTTACATCTTTTAAATATATGCATTTTGTTATGACAACTGTGATGGTCTCTGATTTGTAGCGGGCTACAGGTGCTCAGCTGCAGTGGTGTGCATGGCGTCAGGGGTGGTGCACGCGTGTGTGTGTGTGTGTGTGTGTGTGTGTGTGTGTGTGTGTGCAGATGTGAACCGCCTATGGTGTGGGCAGGAGGATCAGTCACTGTCTGTGGTTTGTGTGTTGTACTCTGTGCACTGGATGCCTGTGTGCAGTGGTCCATGGGGCCTGCACTGTGTGCATGGCAGCCTGTCAGACTGTCCATGGTCTGTGCAGCTGACACCCTTGCATGTCTGTGATATGCACGGTCTGCTGGCGTGTCAGTGGTGGCTGTCCATGCTGGATAACAACTGTACCTGGCACAATGCCAGGTTGCCTGCCATCACCAGTATGGTGCACATCTGCCTCCGGTGGCACTGTGGCCTCCGCTGTTGTTGTCTCCCCTCCATGCTGTCGCTTGTATCTGTTGTAGGGGATGTGCTCCAGTGTCTGTCGCTTGTGCTCCGGGCAGCATGGTGGTGGCATACAGTTTCATGGTGCCTTTGCAGGGTGGCTGGCACACCTGTGCAATGTAGGGGTGCTGGCCGTGTGTACACATCAGCCATGGCCACACGCCAGTGGCTTGGTTGACCTGCTACTGTGTCCCTGTGTTGGTGTGCCCTTGGGTATGGGAGGGTGTTTGTCCATGCACTGTGTTGCATCCTGTGTGGTGCATTCCTCCATGCTACACTGTGCATGTCTGTGCTGGCAGTTGTGGCCAGTGCTGAGACGGGATGTGTCCTTGGTAGGGTGTGCAGGGTGCTGTACCACTGGAGGTGGGGTCCGGGGCATGCCCTGTCACATGTGGGGTACCTCATGTGCTGACACATGATCGGTCTCTCAGCTGTACCTCGGGAGAGTCATGCAGGGCGGCACTGTGTATGCATCTGTTGCATCGCTGTCTGCTGCCGCCCGCTGCAGGGTGTTCATGGTGGGGCTGCCTTGCATGGCTCCTTGGTGCACAGGGTTGCATTGTCACAGTGGGGGTGGTGGCATGCATGGGGTGTCCTGCACTGCTGGGCGCTATTCCTGGGCAGGGTGTATGGGGATCATGGTGCAGGGTGTGCTCTGCATTGGTGGGATGGTGTGGTACGGGGTGGTCGGCCCTCCTTGTGTGCCGGTCACAGCTTGCCAGGGGGTGTGCTGGGGCACCATGGCCCAGCTGTGGGCTGGTTGCTGGTATCCATGGGGCAGTGGTTATTCCAGCTCTCCCCCGGTTGTGCAGTGCATGGGGTGTGGGGGATGATGTCTGTTCTGCTGTGTGTTCCTCTGCCCATCTGTGGCACGGGTGTTGGACCCCTGCATCGCTGATTGTGCTGTTGCATTGCTGCCCTGCTGCAGGGAGTGTCCCTGGTTGCACTATAGCGCATCTGGACTGCTCTGCGGAGCATTCCTTGTTGTGCTATGGTGCATCAGATATGCTCAGCTTCACATCCCTAGTTGTGCTATGGCACAGGTGGTGCAATATTCAGTCGTCGGCCATAGGCGCATCTTGGCCTGCGCAGTTTTTGAATATCGCACTTCTTGTGCATGGGCGCAGTGGACTTGCACTTGCTCCTGCTGTTGCGCACTTTTTGGTTGCAGTTTGAATATCTGGGCCCCTGTGTCTCTCTTTTGCATGAAATTGCAGCTCTGTTTTTATATGTCTTTGCAACCCCCGCTCATTAAGAAAATAGCATGCTTCTCACACAGTGTTCTTGTAAGTTTAAACAAGTGCAGCATAAAGAACATTGTGACCCACAACTGACCTGTTGCTTACAGCTTCTCAGAGAGTTTGCAAACAGGTTAACTCCTTGAGTTCCAAACAGCTTTTTGCAATCATTTCAACAGTACAACTATATACATTTCATTCAACAGTAAAACTATATGCATTTCTAAACAAAAGGATCCTAGTATCAGTTATATTTCCACATAAATATTTACATTTTGATACCTGCAAATACGCAAGGGGGAAGAAAAGACAGAACAGCAAGTGAGGGTAGAGAGATAGCGAGTGGCAGAGAATTGCAAGACCATTGGGATGATCAAGTCCTATGTCTCAAGAGAAAATTTGGTTGTGAAACCAGACAGAGAAGAGACAGAAAAGGAGAGAACAGAACAGATAGAAACATAGAAACATAGAATTTGATGGCAGATAAGGACTGCTTGGCCCACCTAGTCTGTTCATTTCCCTACCTAATGGATAAGCTGCAGATCCTAGTTAACCAACAGCCTACTTCCTCCTATCCCCCACTAGAATTGCCTTATGTCGGTCCCATACATTCTTGAATTCCCCCACTGTTTTTGACTCTACGACCTCCTCAGGAAGACTGTTCCATGTATCCACAACCCTCTATGTGAAGAAATACTTCCTCACATTATCTCTGAGCCGTCCCTCGTCTATCTTCAAATTGTGCCCCTTGTTTTTGCACGTCTCTTTTTCTGAAAGATGCTACCCTCTTGTACTTTGTTGATTCCCTTGAGGTATTTGAAAGTTTCTATCATGTCCCCCCCCCCTTTCCTTGAGGCTGTACATCTTTAGTTCCTTTAGTCTTTCTTCATATGTCTTCTGATGCAGACCCTGCATCATTTTGGCTGCCCTCCTATGGACAGCCTCCACCCTGTCTATGTCTTTGCAGAGATGGGGTCTCCAGAACTGTACACAGTACTCCAGATGTGGTCTTACCAACTGTCTGTACAGAGGGCCAACAACTTCCTGTTTTCTATGGGTGATGCCTCTCCATATGCATCCCAGTATCCCCCAGCCCTCCTAAATGCCTTCTCACATTGCTGGCCCACCTTTAGGTCATCTGATATGACTACCCCCAGGTCCCTTTCCATTTTTGTTGTTGTCAGTATCGCACCCCCCATTGTGTACTCTTCTCCTGGGTTTTTGTTTCCCAGGTGCATTACTTTGCACTTCTTTGCACTGAATCTAAGCTGCCATACATTTGACCATTCCTCCAACCTGCCAAGTCCTTTTCATCCTTTCCACCCCAACGTGTATCAACCTATTGCCAGATCTTGTGTCATCTGCAAAGACATACTTTCCTTCAGTCCCTCTACAATGTCCTTATAAAGACATTAAAAGGACCAGCCTCAGTACTGAACCCTGCGGTACCCCACTAATAACCCTCCTTTCTTCACTGTGGACTTCATTTACTATTACCCGCTGTGTCCTGTTGTCCAACCAGTGTTTTACGCAGGCTACCACCGTGGGACCCACTCCCAGACTGGCTAATTTGTTTATTAATCTTTTGTGTGGGACTGTGTCAAATGCCTTGCTAAAGTTTAGGTAGGCCATGTCCACAGCCCATCCGTGGTCTACTGCTTTGGTCACCCAGTCAAAGAAATCAATTAGATTTGTCTGACATGACCTTCCCGCTTGTGAATCTATGCTGCCTTGGGTCCTGTACCCCACTAGCCTCTATGTACTCAATGATTCTTTCCTTCAGAAGTGATTCCATCATTTTTCCTACCACTGAGGTCAAACTGAAGGTCTGTAGTTTCCTGCCTCTGTCTTGCTCCCACTTTTGTGAAGGGGAATCACATCTGCCCTCCTCCAGTCCTCAGGTACCACCCCATCCTCCCATGATATATTAAAAAGGGTAGTCAGTGGTGTTACTAGTTCTTCCCTTAGTTCTTTTAGAATTCTGGGGTGAATCTCATCAGGCCCCATTGCTTTATCCACCTTCAGTTTTAAGAGTTCTTTTAGAACCTTTTCTTCTGTGAAAGGACTAATATCAACCCACTATCCAGAGTGCTTCTATTGACTGGATTAGGTATTTCCCCCTGCTTTTCCATCGTGAATACTGAGCAGAAATATTCATTCAGTATCCCTGCTTTTTCACTGTCACTTTCTGCCCAACCACATTCATCTTTGTTCAGCCTCAGTATCCCTGCCTTAGTCTTTCTTTGCTCCCTTACATTTAAACTCTTTCTCCAGAATGACTGTGGCAGGGTCTTATTCGACCCTGTCACATACCCCCGTCCTAAAGAGAGAACTTGTTTTACCAAAACAGATTTCCAAAACTTTCTTTAAATTCTTCTTTAACATGACAGTAGCTTATAATCTTTATAGTTCAGTGCATATGCAGTATATCAAACAGAGAAGTTTCAACTCACACATTTTTTTTCAACCTTTGGAATTCTCAGTTCCTAATCCATATCTAGACAAAAATCAGCATTGACATTCTCTTTCCCAGATTTGTACATCACTTTAAATTTAAATGGTTGTAGTGACAGAAAAGGAGAGAATAGAACAGATCCTTGCATTTAAACTCTTTCTCCAGAACAACTGGGACAGGGCCCTATTCAACCCTGTCACAGTGGCCATTCAAGGGGGTCCAGGTGCAGGCTGCAGGGTTCTTCTCGTATATTGTTCCACTGGCCATGAGTGGGATTTCCTGTAGAAAGTTGTTGACTTTGTCACCAACTGGGTGTTGGAGTCACCTAAATGGCTGATCTTGGGTGATTTTTATGCCTGGGTCAACAACGAACTCTCACGTGTTGGATATGACTTCCTCTAGATTATGGAATCACTGGGCCTGTCACAAGTTGTTACTTCCATGACTCACACTCATGGTCACACCTTGGGCTTGGTATTCGCACTGGGACTTGAGATTAATAACCTTGAGATAGATCTAGTATAGATCTAGTCATTTGTTCGGATCATTACACGTTGAAGTTCTCATTTGGGCCCCCCTGCCCAAAAAGTCTTCCCCCTGTGGAGATGGCCCACTTCTGCCCTTTACAGGGCATAAGCCCTGAAGGACGTATGGTGAAGCTGGACCTATCGAGTGCACTGGATGCTTGTGCATCAGGACCAGAGGATGTGGTGATGATCTATAATAAGGCTGTTACCATGACTCTCGCTTCTGTTGCACCAGTCCATGTATGACCCCAGTTGTCACACTTGAGGTCCTCATGGTTTGATGGGGAACTCTGGGAAGTGAAGACCATGGGTCAGAGGCTGGAGCACCACTGGCAGAGATCCAGCACTGAGGCAAACAGACTGGCTTTGAAAACTCATTATAGAGAGTATCAAAGGACAATCTCCCATAAGATGGCAGAGTTCCTGTTCAGGGAGATTACTGAAGCAAAGAACAGACCAACCCAACCCTTCCAGATGGTGGACTGGCTTGTTCACCCTTTCATTCTCCAGCCGGTAAGATAACTGTCTGCTGCAAAATGCAACAAGTTTGCTGTATACTGTGCTGATAAAATGTCCTCCATCAGGGCAGGTATCTCCCCAGAGGGATTCCATCAGGCAGGCAGAGTTGGATCTGGAGCGGATAGATACAAACTGCATGTCTAGTGCAAGTTTGGTACAGTGGGGGTGGAAGAGGTTAGCAAGAGAATCGCAAAGCTCCAACCTACATAACGTGAATTGGACCCAGACCCAACACACCTCTTAGTGAGAAATGAATGTCCATGGGTCCAGTGTTCCCAGAGATAGCCCAGTGCTCCCTCTCAATGGGGGTGTTACCTACTGCTCTTAAAGAGGCAGTAGTGAAACCCATCTTCCACAAGTAAGGGATTAAGGTGAATGGTCAATTCTCTTCCTCCTTGATCTCTCTTTAGCATTTAACACTGTGGCTCATGAGGTGTTGTTGTTGGCTCACCTGCTGTATCTCTACGGACTTGCTGGTACTGTCATGTAATCAGGTGTGGGAATGGATAACACAGACAACTCTTGTAGGCTTTAAAACACACAAGGCTTTGTGTGAGCTTTATTATTAACTCATAATAAAAATAATAAACTAAAATTTAAAAAAAAGCTCTTCCTGAGCTTCAGTAATAACCCCCTGGTAGTACTGCGACAGAGTACATTACTTTTATAAACAGTTTTCACTTTCTCTGTGCTTACACCAACCAGCTATATGTCCTTCTGGTACAGCTTCCAAGGCTGATCTGCTGTACCTGGACAAAGGAGGGATCTTTACACAAACTCAGGAGATCACCTAATCTGACCATAAACTAATACAACAGTGTAATCGGGGAGCAGGCTGAGGTACTAAATGAGTACTTTGCCTCAGTTTTCACCAAGGAAAATGGGGGGCTGCACCATACATGGGAGGAGACGGTGAAACTGAGGAGAGGAGGACCCTTATCTATCGGCTGGTCTGTGGAGGGGGGGCATCACTGGCAGGTGGGGGGAAGGCAAAGCAGGGGGACGAAGTAGTGGAGGTTTAAATCACAGCAGAGAGAGAGAGTGAGGGAAGCCCTCAGGTCACTTAAGATGGAGAAAGCACCAGGGCCGGATAAATTACATCCCAGAGTGCTGAAGGAACTGGCGGATGTCCTGGCAAAACCCCTGGTGGAGCTCTTCAGCATCTCTCTGAGGACAGGGTGGGTGCCCCAGGACTGGAAGATGGCACATATAGTGCTTATCCACAAGGGGAGGATCAAGGGAGGTGGCAGGGAACTACAGGCCCATCAGCCAGACATCGGTGGTGGACAAGGTGATGGAGGGCATTGTCAAGGATAGACTAGGGGGGGACCTGGAAAAGTTGAGGTGCCTGGATGATAGATAGCATGGATTTGTCCTAGGGAAATCGTGTCAGACAAACCTTGTGGAGTTCTATGACTAGGTGACGAGTGCCTTGGACCTGGGTAGACCAGTGAACATCCTGTTTCTTGACTTCAGCAAGGCATTTGACTCTGTTCCTCATGGGGACCTGTTGGATAATCTGGTAGAAATGGGGGTGGGGAACCAAATGATCAGATGGAAAGGCAATTGGCTCCAGAACCAGACCCAGATGGTCATGGTTGGTAGGATAGTCTCATCCTCAAGGAGGGTCATTAGTGGAGTCCCTCAGGGATCGGTCCTTGGGCTCCTCCTGTTCAACGCCTATGTCTATGACATAAGGAAGGGTATCAGAAGTGAGATGAGTCTCTTTGCGAATGACTCAAAACTGAGGGCAGTGGTGGATGGGGAGGAGGGGAGAGTGGCCCTACAGGGGGACCTGGAAGCTCTGGAAAGGTGGTCTAGAAAGCGGAAGTTGAGGTTCAATGCAGGGGAAATGCAAGGTACTGCACCTGGAAGCCAGAAACCTGGGCCAAGTGTACACCCGGGGGGGAGATGCTACAAGTCTTGATGGCAGAGAGGGACCTGGGGGTGGTGGTGGATGTCAAGATGAACAACTCAGAGACTTGTAGGAGGGCAGCAGCAAAGGCCAACAGGATGCTTGGATGCATTACTAGGGGGCTCACCTCCAGAAGGAGGGAAGTGATACTCCCACTGTATAACTGCTTGGTGAGGCCGCACCTCGAGTACTGCATGCAGTTTTGCAGGCCACATTTAAAGAGGGACATTGAACCCCTGGAGAGGGTCCAGAGGAGGGCAACCAAAATGATTTGGGGCTTGGGGGATAGGACCTATGGGGAGTGGCTCGAAGAGCTAAATATGTACACAATGGATTAGAGAAGAGGGACAAGATAGAGGTCTTCAGGTACATAAAGGGGATAAATAGGGGAAGAGCAGTCAGGGTGCTCTGAAGGAAGGAGGGGGGCCAACTAGAGGGCATGGGTGGAAGCTGGAGGGGGGAGATTCAGGGGAGAAAGGAGGAGGTGCTACTTCACTGAGAGGGTGGTGGAGCCATGGAATGCACTGCCCAAGTAGCTGATGGAGGCAGAAACGGTGGAGGGTTCAAGAGGGGGTGGGACAAGTGCAGGGGATGGGTTCTTGAAGCAAAAACCAGTGCAGCAAGAATATCTGAGACTAGGAAGGGAGAAGCCAGAAAGGGAGAGGGAGAGGGGGCAGCAAGGTCAGCTCCCAAGGCTGGGGCTGACCAAACGAGCAGACACGAAAGACTGTTAGGCCTATTCTGCTGGCATTTTAGTATGTTGGTATGTTAGTACTAATACACACACCTTCAATGTATCATAATGCATCATATTATTTAGGTAAATTATGTATTCAATGTCCACATAAGCAGTTATAAGGTCTGCATGCCTTATTGCTGTTTACTGGGGCTAAGCCCCTCCTACTTTCAGAGACTGACAGTCAGGCTTTATGATAAATAAGTCTCATTCTGGGACCGCTGGCTCCTAAGGGAGTTTAGTGACCCAGAAGTCTGCAACAGGTAAGAGTGAGGCCTCTAACCTAATAGAAACATAGAAATATAGACTTTGACAGCAGATAAGGACCACTTGGCCCACCTAGTCTGCCCATTTCGCTACCTACAGGATAAGCTGCAGATCCTAGTTAACCAACAGCCTATTTCTTCCTACCCCCCACAAGAATTGCCTGATGTCTGTCTCCTGCATTCTAATTCTCCCACAGTTTTAGACCCCACAACCTCCTCATGAAGGCTGCTCAACTCGTCCACTGCCCTCTCTGTGAAAAGAATATTTCCTCACATTGCCCCTGAGCCATCCCCCCTCTACAAATTACACATCTCTTTTCTGAAAGTTGCTACCCTCTTGGACTTTTGTTGATTCCACTGAGGTACTTAAAAGTTTCTATCATGCCCCCCCTTTCCTCAAGGGTATACATAGCAAGCTCCTTTAGTCTCTCCTCGTGTGGCTCTCTTGCAGACCCTGCACCATTTTAGTTGCCCTCCTCTGGATTGCCTCCATCCTGTCTATGTCATTGTGGAGATGGGGTCTCCAGAACTGGATGCAGTACTCCAGATGGGGTCTTACCAACTGTCTGTACAGAGGGATAACAACTTCCTGTTTTTCTGCTGGTGATGCCTCTCCCTATACATCCCAGTATCCCCACAGCCCTCCCTACTGCTTTCTCACTTTGCTTGCTAACCTTAAGGTCATCTGATATGATTACCCCAGGTCCCTTTCCATTTTTGTTGTTGTTACTACCTCCCCCCCATTATGTAATCTTCACCTCGGTTTTTGTTTCCAAGGTGCATTATTTTGCACTTCTTTGCATTGAATCCAAGCTGCCATACTTCTGACCATTCCTCCAACCTTGCCGAGTCCCTTCTCATCCTTTCCACACCTCCTTGTGTATCAACCCTATTGCAGATCTTTGTGTCATCTGCAAAGAGATATACTTTTCCTTCCAGTCCCTCTGCAATGCCACTTATAAAGACATTAAAAAGGACTGGACCCAGTACTGAACCATTTGGTACCCCACTAGTAACCTCTCTTTCTTCAGAGTGGACTCCATTTACAATTACCTTTTGTGTCCTGTAGTTCAGCCAATGTTTTACCCAGGCTACCACCCTGGGACCCACTCCCAGGCTGGTTCATTTGATTATTAATCTTTTGTGTGGGACTGTATCAAATGCCTTGCTAAAGTCTAGGTAGACCATGTCCACAGCACCTCCCTGGTCTACTACTTTGGTCACCCAGTCAAATAAATCAGTTAGGGTCATCTGACATGACCTCCCCACTGTGAACCCATGCTGCTTTGGGTCCTGTACCCCACTGGCCTCTAGGTACTCAACAATTCTTTCCTTCAGAAGTGATTCCATCATTTTTCCTACCTCTGAGGTCAAACTAACAGGCCTGTAGTTTCCTGCCTCTGTCTTGCTCCCACTTTTGTGAAAGGGAATCACATCCGTCTTCCTCCAGTCCTCACGTATCACACCATCCTCCCATGATTTGTTAAAAAGGCTAGTCAGTGGTGTCACTAGTTCTCCCCTTAATTCTTTTAAAATTCTAGGGTGAATTCTGTCAGGCCCCATTGCTTTGTCCACCTTCAGTTTTAGGAGTTCTTTCAGAACTCTTTCTTCTGTGAAAGGACTGGGATCGACCCCCCCATCCAGAGTGCTTCTGTTAATTGGATTAGGCACCTCCTCCTCTTTTGTGAATACTGAGCAGAAGTATTAGTTCAGTATCCCTGCTTTTTCATTGTCTCTCTCTGCCCACCCACCGTCCATTCTATTCAGCCTCACTATCCTTCCCTTTGTCTTTCTACGCTCCCTAATGTACATATAAAAGGTTTTATCCCCCTTCTTAACCAAGTTGGCTATCTTTTCCTCAGTTTGGGCCTTTGCTATTCTGACTTCCCTCCCTGCTTCCTTCTGCCTTAACTGGTACAGTTCTCTGTCCTGTTCCTTTTGTGTTTCCTTATACTTCCTAAATGCTGTCTTTTTCTCCCTAACCTTCCCAGCCACCTCTTTTGAGAACCATAGTGGCTTTTTCTTTCATTCTGATTTGTTTATTTGTTTCACACAAGGGCTTGTTGCCTCTGTGATGGCAGTTTTGATGTTTCCCCATTGTTGCTCCACTCCTCCTTCTAGCCTGTTTGCTAGTGCTTTTTCTAAGACACTCTCCCATCTTGCCAAAGTCAGCCCTCCTGAAGTCCAGTACCCTCACTTCTGTATGGCTTGACTCTGTAGCTGAGTTTATCGTGAATCACACGGTTTGGTGGTCACTTGTTCCCAGATGGCTACCCACTTCTAGATTTGAGATCCTCTCACTGTCCCCATTTGAGAGTACAAGGTCTAAGATTGCTCCCTTATGAGTGGGTTCCAGAACTAGCTGTCTGAGGCAACCTCCCAGGGTTATTTCTCCTAGTTAGTCACATTATTCCCCCTTCATTCAGTATTTTATGCTTATTTCCACTGTACTGTATGTTATTGGTGCTGCTATATAACATGGGAGGGGGGTAAATACCTGTATTCTATAATTACAGCCCTTTTTCTGACTTTTATTCCATTTCTCTTTATTTCATATGTATGCATTCTGAAGCTATTCATTCAAAAGCTATTCCTTCAAAACCATTTTTATTTCAGTGGTTTTGTTTAAGTAGCCCTCTCTTCCCCTGGGCTCTGCATTTGCTTTACATTTCTATTTCACCGTCCTGATGGCTGAAACCTCAAGTCATTGGGTAACTTTTTCATTTGGGTATTTATTTTATTTTCAGGGCTGCCAGCCACCCATTTTTATTTAATTGAAGCTTCCAATTTTTATAGCATTGATGACCGCTTTTAGCCCTCTTTCTTTTAGGGTGCCCATAATGAGGGAGAGGGGATTATGGGAAGTATTTATCCCTGTGTCCTACTTCAGCTCTATTCATATAGCCACACCGTGCACTCCTGCACACACCCTTCCACATTTGGAGCATTATCCTGCTCCGAAAAGTTTTGTCCATTAACCTGCCTTTTATTCAGCGGGCATTTAAACATTTGTTCCACTAGGATTAAGGAGTAGACAACTACAGGGGTTGTTTTTCTCCAAAGTAATGTGCATCCTGTAGTTGTCAGGTTGGATCCTGTAGTTTGAAGCGAGGCTAGCACTTGGTCCCAAGAGCTCGGTATGCACTGAAACAACCATGGACCAGTGTGCTCTATTCCTCTACTGCTTTTCTGCACAGAAACGGAAAATGGCCCCCATTTTCCATCTATTCCACACTATCAGTATGTACGGAATTATGTTCACCCCAGTGGGCCATTCCTGATCCATTGTGCTTGCCATTTTATAAAAAATTTTACCAGCACACTCAGTGTGCCTAAGAGCACCACTAGGGATGTAAAAAGGAATATCAAGGGGAAAAGAATAGCAATAAGATACCTCGGTAGGTGGCCAACCTACCGAAGTAGAAGTAGTGGAAAAATATAGAATAGTAAGAGCGCTGCTGCAGCAGACTAGGAAGAAGGGAAAAGACATCAGATGGGAGTACCAAGGTGAATCAAGATTTGGGAGGAGTTCTCTGCCACCCCCCCCCCCCGAGGGTAAGCAGAAAACAGTATAACAGCTAACTGGTTTGCAAGACAACCTACCCTGTTAACTAATAGGGTGGACTAGAGCTTCCACCCACCCTCATTTGAAAGATCCACCCCAGGATCCCTTATAGTACAGTTTATACACGAGTAACAGTACCTGCTGTACATTTAAACATTCATCAACATTAACATTATTACCCTTGGGTGTCTAACTAGGTGTCAAATATAACATCACAGTACCATATGTTTTACACATCCTACACAAAAGTCTGCATTTGTGTGTGTATCTTCCCTGCCCTCTGTTTCACTGTAAACCCGTAGGGCTGGAGGGCAAGATACCACTGCATAATCTGATTGTTCTTATCCTTCATTTGCTGGATAAAGCACAAGGGATTATGGTCAGCAATCAGTAAACATAATAATCAGCATGAAGTCATCCCCCCAATAAACAGAACCGGAGGGCTTCTATCACCCACTTGGCAGCTAAGCATTCCTGTTCCATAGTGGAATACTTTTGTTCTCTGTCATGCAGCTTCCTGATGATGTAAATCACAGGATGTTCTTCACCCTCAATAGTCTGACTCAATACTGCCCCTATACCAGTACCTGAGGCATCTGTATGGACCTCAAAGGGGTGACCGAAGTCAAGACATTTCAGCACCGGGGAGGAATATAAGGCTGCTTTCATTTTTTGGAATGCCTCCTCACATTCAGGGGACCACTTAACTTTATTGCCACACTTTTTTTATGAGATCTGTCAAGGGTGTGGCAATTGAGTGAAATGCAGGATAAACCACCTGTAGTATCCAGCCAGACCCAGAAAAGAGCATGCATGCTTTTTGGTCATGGGCACTGGACACTTAGCAATGGCTTCAGTCTTATCTGTTTCTGGCTTTATCAGCCCATTTCCCAAAAGGAGCCACAAATACCTAATTTCCCCCTCATGGCTAGGGCACACTTTGCAGGTTGATCATCATTCCTGCCTTCTCAATAGAGCACATTACAGCCTTCAGATGGGCCAGGTGAGTGTTCCAATCCAGTCTAAATATGATGACATTGTCCAGGTAAACCACACAAAAATTTGTATAGGGCACCAGCACCTGGTCCATGTATCTCTGGAACATACCAGGCAGTCCATGTAGTCCAAATGGCATTGTACAGAATTGGAACAACCCCACAGGTGTACTAAAGGCAGTTCTCTTCTTTGCAGATGCTTCCAGGGGGATTTTCGAATACCCCTTGGTGAGATCTAAAGTTGATATGTATTCAGTTCCATTCAATTCATCTTTATTTAAAAAAAATGCTATGCATGCTGATCATAGTACTTGTACAGCAAAATTCCATAAATATCATACCTAAAAACGTAAAACAACTCACATAATCCTTCAACAAGTCAGTAAATCAGTAAGTAGAAAAGGCAAGATCAAACAAGTATGTTTTTAGGGCTATTTTGAAGCTCTTCACCATCAGGCACTCTCATTTCTGATGAGGTAGAGAGTTCCACAGGGCGGGGATTGCAAATGCAAAGCCCAGGCCCCAGATGTCTTCAACTGAACCCTGGGAACCTCTAGCAATCCCTTGTCAGCAGAGCGTAGTGGTCATAGAGGGCAGTAGGGATGCAAGAACTCTTGCAGGTAACTCAGACCCTGTCCATGTAGGGCTTTAAAAGTCAGCAAGCCAACTTTAAAGGTGATCTGTCACTGTAATGGCAGCCAGTGCAGTCTGCACCACACAGGCGTGACATGACTAGATTAAGACAGCCCCGTCAACGTTCTGCACCAGCTGCAAGTAGTGGATATCAACCCCAAGAAGCCTTAGGTACAGGAAGTTACAGTAGTCACAGCGGGAGGCCACAAAGTTGTGGACCAGAGTAGGTAGGTTGCCAGGCGGAACAAGGTGCTTAATCTGGGTGATATTCTTCAGATGGTAGAAAGAGGTCTTGACAATGGTCGATACCTGAGAATGCAGTGTCAGCCCATCATCAAGAATAATGCCCAGATTCCACACCCATTCAGAAGTCAACAGCTGGCTACTCCCAAGCCAAAGACCAGAGGCTGAGCCAGCTGCCTACCCCTCTACCCAATGGCCCAGATCCACAACCAGAACCTCAGTCTTATCCGGATTCAATCTCAACCAGTTTGGATCTTGGCGAGGCAGTTGTTAAACACTGAGACTGCACTATCCTGTTCAGGCACAAAGGACAGGTACAGTTGGGTATCATCTGCATAACAGTGAAAACCAAACCCATACCACCTTACAGTGTCTCCCAAAGGCAGCATGTACACCATAAACAACATGTGTGACAGCACAGAGCCCTGCAGGACCCCACATAGCAGACAGAATGAGTCAGAGGAATAACTCCCTGACACCACTCTCTGAGATCTGCTGGTGAGGTAAGAGTGGAACCATCTGAGGACTATACCTGACAGGCCACAGAACAACTGCAGATGCTTTAGCAACACCACATGGTCTACGGTGTCAAATGCTGTAGAGAGAGAGATCAAGAAGAATTAAGATGGAATGGCTCTTTTCCGATCCCTCACTATCAGGCGATCATTGAACACCTGAATAAGGGCAGTCTCCATGCTATGCCTCTTCTGAAATCCTGACTGGAGAGGATCATAGATATCATGGATGGTAAGATGATTCTTCAGCTGCTGTGTGATCACCTTCTCAATAACCTTCCCCACAAAAGGGAAGTTAGAGACTGGCCTGAAGTTAGCAGGACAGTTCGGGTTGATTTCTTAAGGAAGGGTGTCACCACCGCCTCCTTCAGAAAGTCTGGGAACTCACCTGTCTCTAATGAACACTGAATGATCTCTGCTAGGACTGGGCAAATGACTTCAACACATCCCACAAGGAGGCGGGTTGGGCCTGGGTCCGAACCACAGCTGGTCAGCCACATACTCTGAACAATCTGCATGACATCTGCAATCTCCAACCAGTCAAAGTCAGACCTGTCAAACCAATGAACTGTAACCTCCCTCTGACCACCACCACCACCCCCATTGGAGTTTGCCAGCCGGAACTCGGACCAAATGTCAGCCACCTAATGAGCTAAGGATCGAGCAAACTCATCACACTTTTCCTGTGAAAATGCTCCCTGAATCTGCAGGCAGGCTGGATTGCACAGTTTATCCACAGTTCAAAAGAGCTGAGCTGGTCAATTCTGTTCTGCGGCTATCTCCCCTGACAGGATATCTGCCTTTTTATGAGAGATAGTCGATTGATATTCCCTATAATGGTCCATCAATCTAAGCTTGTCGGTATCCAGGATGATTTCCACTAGCAATGCTCCAATCTTCGTCCCATTCTCTGCAACTCCCTCAGAGTCCCATCAAACCAAGGGGGCCAAAGGCGAAGGGTGAGGGGACAAACCCGGACAGGAGAGATGGAATCCAGAGCCCACATCACAGCCCTATTATAGGTTAGCAACAGATTGTCTAGACCCACGCTTGCATTCGGTAACCCCGATAGATCCAGTACCACCATCAGACCATCAGGGGTCACATCCCTCAAAGGCTGGTACCGGACCATCTCAACAGGGGCAGGTCTATTGGGGGGAGCTTGGAAATTGAATCTTATAGTGTGGTGGTCAGATCACCCAACTGGCTCCACCACCATATTGGAGGTCTCCATACACAGTAGAAAGATCAGGTTCAATGAGTGACCACAATTATGTGTCACAGAGGCAACCACCTGTGTGAGGCCCAATGAATTCAGAATTTGGAGGAAGTCCTGACCAAATTGTGAGAGCTCATCATCAACCCAGGCATTAAAATCACCGAGAACCATCAACCTGGGGGATTCCAATACCATGTTAACAATGAAGTCTGCAACTTCCTGCAGAAATTGCTTCTTGTCCCTGGGTGGACAGTAGATGAGAAGAATTATGCACGCCACACCTGCGACCACAGTGCACTCAAAGGATCTGGTCTCCCCAACTGGCACAGCTACAAGACCTAATTCCATTCTAAAACAGACTCTACAGACCCTGTGATCCAACCTCGGGTGGTGTATCACTGAGAATCCGACCAGAATAGCTGATTCCAGGATGGGGTAAGAATTCCCATCCAGCCAGGTTTTGGTGTTGCAAGCCAGGTCCGCTGACCCGACAAGATCAGCAATAATAGCTGTCTTATTTTTAATAGACCTGGGATTGCATAACACCACCTGAGTAGGATGAGATACCAAAGCTGGCCGAGCTACTGGCCCACTGACCATGGAGCCCTTGGGTATGGGTACCAGGCATGGTGAACCACCCTCTATGATCCATTTTGCCCCAGAGCATCTCCTGGTCTCCAGTACCCCAATCCGGCAACTCTGCTCCCCCAACCCCCCAGTGCTCCCACTACGCCTCCTATGCACAATCCCTAGAGCTCAGCAATGTCCATAGACTTCACATGGCAGTGGTGGACAGCTAAAGGGGTGGAGGCCCTGGAGCTCGGAGGCGGAGTAGCGCCTGACCAGGGGACCCACTTGTCAACACATTCCAGCACAGCAAAGTAAAATAAAATACAATAAAATAACCAAAGAATAAAATTAAATAAATAAAAATAAACCCCCAATACCTCAAAAACCCAATTAATAAACACAAATCCCACCCCAACTACCCAAATAATCAACAATAAAACCACCCCCCAATCCAATTCAAAAATGATGGATAAGACAATATTCCATAAACAGTCACTATAAGCTAAAGGCTAGCTGGGGCTCTCACCCCCAGCAGCTAACAATTTCTAGTATTCAGTGATGCAGGGCTCTCACTCCAGCAATCAACCAGATTTATAAAGTAAACAGACAGTATTGGAGTCCCTCTCACCACCTCCACACAGAATAAAAGTCAGTTTCCGTACTAGACTGCAATATCAGACAGGGCAACCAGATCTTTCTCTCAACTCGGGCAAGAAAGCAGAAGTCCTCACAAGCTCAGGAGGTCAACTGATTCACCTCTAAACTAATACAACAGTGTAACTGCACTGATGCATATCATGGGGGATCAGGATGGCACATAACACCTTCAACGTATCATAATGCATCATATTATTTAGGTAAATTACGTATTCAACGTCTGCATAAGTAGTTATAAGGCTTGCATGCCTAATTGCTGTTTACTGGGGCTAAGCCCCTCCTACTTTCAGTGACTGACAGCCAGGGTTTTGTGATAAATAAGCCTCATTCTGAGGCTGCTGGCTCCTAAGGAAGTACAGTAATCCAGAAGTCTGCAACAGGAGGAGTGAGGTCCTCTATCCTCCCAGGGTGATTTCTTCTAGTTAGTCACATTATTCCCCACTTCATTCAGTATTTTATGCTTATTTCCATTGTATGTTATTGGTGCTGTGATATAACATGAAGGGGGTAAATACCTATATTCTATAATGACATACCTTTTTCTGACTTTTATTCCATTTCTCTTTATTTCATATGTATGCAGTCAGAAGCTATTCATTCAAAAGCTATTCCTTCAAAACCATTTTTATTTCAGGTTTTTGTTTAAGTAGCCCTCTCTCGCCTCCTGGGCTTTGCATTTGCTTGACATTTCTATTTCACTGTCTCGATGGCTGAAATCTCAAGCCATTGGGTAACTTTGTCATTTGGGTATTTTTTTTTTTCAGGGCCGTCAGCCACTCGTTTTTATTTAATTGAAGCTTCCCATTTTTATAGCATTGAGGACTGCTTTTAGCCCTCTTTCTGTCAGGGTGCCCATAAGGAGGAAGAGGGGATTACGGGAAGTTTTTATCCCTGTGTCCTACTTCGGCTCTATTCATATAGCTGCACAGTGCACTCCTGCACACACCCTTCCACATTTGGGGCATTATCCTGCTCCAAAATGTTTTGTCCATTAACCTGCATTTCAGTCAGCAGGTATTTAAACATTCTCTCCACTGGGATTAAAAAGTAGACAACTACAGGGGTTGTTTTTCCCCAACATAATGTGCACCCTGTAGTTGTGAGGTCAGCTCCTTTAGTTAGAAATGAGGCTAGCACTGAGTCCCAAGAGCGGGTATGCACTGAAACAACCATGGACTGGTGTGCTCTATTCCTCTACTGCTTTTCTACTCAGAAATGGAACGGGGCCCCCATTTTCCATCTATTCCAAGGTACTGTACCACAGTATCATTATGTACAGAAATATATTATCCCCCGTAGGTCATTCCTAATCCATTGAGGTTGCTATTTTATAAACATTTTTACCAGCACACTCAGTGTGCCTAAGAGCACCACCAGGGATGTAAAAGGGAATATCAACGGGAAAAGAATAGCAATAAGATACTTCAGTAGGTGGCCAACCTACCGAAGTAGAAGTAGTGGAAAAATATAGAATAGTGAGAGCACTGCTGCAACAAACTAGGAAGAAGGGAAAAGACATCAAATGGGAGTACCAAGGTGCATACAAGGTTTGGGGGGGAGGGGTTCTCTGCCACAGTCATCAACTGGTTTGATTTCTTCCTTCCTTACAGGCAGGATCCAAAGGGTAGTGATAGGAACATTTTCCTCCTGTCCAACGCCCCTATTCTGCGGTGTTCCCTAGGGTTTTGAACCTCTCTCCAGTGTTATTTGTGATGTACATGCTACCCACGGGTGATATCATTAGATGTTACAGGGTGTTTTTTTCACTGCTATGCAGATGATACCCAACTGTATATGTAATTTGCACCTAGGATACAGGATGCAGTCTCTGTACTAAATCCTTGCCTGGCTGAAATACAGGACTAGATGTCCGCCAACTGACTGAGGCTCAATCCAGACAAGATGGAAGCATTATTGGATGAGCCTGGTCACTAGCGTGGAGCTGGGATTGGGGCTGGAGAGACTGGGCTAGTGCTCAGTTCTTCATCTCTTATTACCTCAGTAAGGGTAAAGAATCTGGGTGTTATTTTGGACAGTGAATTGACACTGAAGACTCAGGTGTCACCTGTTGTCCAAAATGGTGTGTACCATCTTTGAAATATCACTTGGATCAAGCCTTTTATCCCATCCTGAGACCTGCTCTCACTGATACATGCCTTTGTTACATCCAGGCTCGATTACTACACTGCCCTGTACCTGTGGCTAAATGGAGGAGCCCTACATCACCGGCAGCTGGTGCAGATTATGGTGACCAGGTTATTTATGAGTTTCCCACGATCTTGTTATATAACCCCAGTTCTGCGTGGACCATACTTAGGGATGTAAGTTTGTCAAGGCAGTCATACACGTCATTGATTCCATGACGTTTGATCTTTATTCATAACTTCCATGACTTTCACTAGTGTCATCAGAATGTAGCAATGATGACAGTGCCACAACATTTATTACTGTTTACTAATGATTTCATGAACAAACAATGAGTCATTAAAACCTCATCCTTGACAAACTTACATCCCTAACCATTCTGACTGGCGGTGAAGTGGTGTATCTTCTTCAAAGTCAGCTTGCTGACCTATAAAACCCTACATTGACTGGGCCTTAGCTACCTGCAAGATCTCCTGTCTCCACACAGGACCTCTTGACCTCTCCACTCCTCTAAGGAGGGCTTCCTAAAAATTCCCAGGTTTCAGTTAAAATCCTCAGGGGAGTGATCCTTTTATGTTGCTGCACCAACCCGATCCCGTGGAATTCGCTTCCCAGATCCTTGAGGGAGGTCACCTCACTGGAGGCCTCTAAAAGGGGCCTAAAGGCCCACCTCTTTACAGAGGCTTTTGGCCTTTCCTAGTGACTTAAACATGATTTTATACTTTTATCAGTGTATATTTTATCGTACTATTCAGTTGTTATTTATTATTATTTTATGTTTTATGGTGGCGTTTTTTTTTCTATTCTCAGTTCTTTTATTGCTTGATACTCTGTACAGTGCTCAGAGTCTAATGGGAATGAGCCCTTTATAAATAAAGTGTGCTTGCTTTCTTTGTTTACTTGTTTTCCTCTGGCTCCTTGTAAAATTGGTAGTAGCTCTCATCCCCAATCATAATGGCCCATAATTACTTGGTCAAAACAAGAAACAGAATGTTGACCATTTGCCTTGCACTAAAGGAGAATCCTAAAAGGGAACCACAATACATGAATTAACTATGTTATTTTGATTATTACACACTCTTGATCTACCACAGATAATACTTCTATAACTTTGACTGTAGTCCACCCAAAACTTGAAGAAAACATGTGTTGTGCAGTGTTTTGATTTGTATGTTAAGTTGTTGTGTGTCCTTCCCTCTGGCTGCTATTAAGAGTTTTTCCTAAATTAGTCTGCTAGCTTTAGGGTAATTTTACGACCCCTGGAGATCTCCATCTGAGACAGCTTAATTGAATTTCTTTGTCCGTCTGGTGAAATCACCCCCCCACCAATATCCCTGGTGGTCCAGTGGACCAATCGCTGCCCGATCGCAGGCATCTGATTCATTCACATATCTGGAATGTGTAGTATGGTATGGGTTGCACGCCCATTGGCTCACGCTGTGAGACCAATGGGCGTGCTGTCCCGAGCTGATCAGTCGGCGGGGCAGTGGGGCAGCAGGCGGGTGGGGTGCTGCCTCCCGCTGGCTGACCGGGGAAGCAGGGTGGTGGGGCTCAGTGGGCGGGTGGGGAGGAAACACTAGACCACCAGGGTAATAGGTCATTTTATGTTTTTACAGATGCCCGCGATCGGGCAGAGTGCAGTCCACTGGACCACCAGGGATATTGGTGGGGGGGTGATTTCACCAGATGCCCGCGATCGGGCACACAGCGGTCCACTGGACCACCAGGGATATTGGACAGGGGGGTTATTATAGCGATGCCCGTGATCGGGCACATAGCAGTCCACTGGCCCACCAGGGATATTAGAGGAGGATTTTTGTTTAGACAAATGCCTGCGATTGGGCTGCAGGGAGCATCGGTCCCCGACGGCTGCTGCCTGGCAGGGCGCCAGGCACAAGTCGTCGGGGATCGACGCACCTGCATGCTAATGGGATGCAAATGGGGCCAGAATGACATGCAAATGGCCCCATGTGCACCTTGCATAAATTATGGCCCCATTTGCATCTCCCCTTTTGAATATTGCAGGTGCTGTGCATGGCGCAATGTCACTTGTGCTAGCGCATCTCCATGCTCCACTCTGGCCACTTGCACTAGTGCAGTGCCACTGCGCCATGCACAGTGGGGGTGGCTAGAGTACGATATTCAAAGTTGCTGTGCCATAGTGCAGCTCCGTTGAATATCGCCCAGGCCACACCCCTGCGCAACCAAGTTGAGCTGCGCCCAGGCTTGCACCGCAGCCTGGCACAGTTTGAATATCCAGGCCCCTATATTTTCTAACAGTTGGTTAAACTGTGGATAGTCATGCCCAATTAAAATAAGTACAGGTAATTTGGGTATTATACCGGCAGTCACTTCGGCACTGCTTCCATTACCAGTTACCCCTATCTTGACAGTGGGATACTGATGTGCATCTCCATGAACACAGACCACATACATATCAGGCTCTGCTTGTAATTTAGTTCTGGTGGCTAACACATCTGGTCATATTAAGGTATGTTTGCTACCAGACTCAATTAGACCCATAACCCTTTGATTTTCTAATTCCAATGTGGTCATAAAATACCCAGCATTTAACAAGGCTAAATGTGTACTGTCTGACCGTTTGTTAGGACAATACTTAGCTATATGACCCATTTTCTGACGATTATGACATATTATTTCTGCTAGAAAAGTTAACTTTTTATAGTCATTTTTAATGTCCTTTTTAAAGTCAATAGTGCTAGTTGCACCAGGCCTTACCCCAGGTATGATTTGCCCCATATTCCCTTCTTGAGAGTGAGGATTAATTTTCCAATAAGGCTGATGTGCAGTTAGAAAATCTTCTGCCAGTGTTATGGCCTTCTCTGCAGTTTCTGGTTTGTGTTCCTTTACCCATATTTGGATGTCATGGGGAAGGATTTGCAAGAACTGTTCCATAATAAAAGTCTCCATAATAATTGTAGTTGACTTTCCCTCCGGTTGGATCCATTTCCAGTATAGTTCCTTTAAACGAGTAAAAGTCTCCCATGGGTTATCTTGTGGTTGATATTTAAATGAACAAAACCTTTGTCTGTATGTTTCGTACTTATATCATATTGTTTTAGAATTTCAGTTTTTTAAGAAATCATAATTCTCTGCATTTCGGGTGTCCATATGACTGTATTCTAATTGTGCTCTCCCTGACAGATAAGGGGCTAATCGTACCACCCATCGACTCTGGGGCCAGTTACAAGCTCTGGCCACCCTTTCAAAGGTCATTAAATAGGACTCAATGTCATCAGCATTAGTCATTTTAGTCAGTTTAATGTCTCTAGGGTTGGAGGTAGCAGCATCTTCACTAGCCCCTGCATTAGTCCCCATTTGTTGTAAAAGTTTAACAGTTTCAGCCCACCTTATCTCTTGTTGCCTTATCTCCCTCCGTCTTTCCTGGGCTTCTTGATCACGTTGTTTTTACATTTCCATCTGGCAGATAGCCAGCCAACATACTAGACTTGATAAGTCCTCCGGTGGTTCCTCTCTGGGTAGTTTCTGACGCCCGCTCCTCCTCCATCTCATCCTCACTTGCTGTATCTTCCTTAACTTTGGACTCCTGTCTCTAAACAGCCAGGTCCAGGCCTGGATATAAAGGTTCCCCTGTTATGGCCATCTGGGTCCTGGTTATCATTCCAGACTTCTTTTCATCCACACTGGATGCCATCTCTGCATAGAGTTGTTGGGTACCTGATCAGGTCCCCTACTGGTTTCTCCCTTTTTGCCACAGACAACCAGTATACCCCACTTCTGGTACCACTTTGTTGAAGTGTGTGGGTATATACAACTCAGAAGACAGAGACTGGAGACAGATTTCAAGTTAGGCACACATTTCCTTCATGTGTGTTGTTTATTTTGCATAGTTGAAGTCATAATAGATAACCAACTCAAAGTAAGAAATAAAAAATTAATACTGTTTTATATGAATTTACAAAACAAAGCCTGGCTCACCAAGAGCTTTTCAGCAACAACAAACTATAACTTATTCCCAAAAAGTGGAAGTAGTTGCATCAATGTTCCACTACATCTATGGAATTTCCCTGGAAGAGAGGTGAACTGCTCTCTCCCATCAATCTACTTCAACTGAGTACTAGAGCTCCTTATATATCTCTTTGGAGCATAGAAAAGGAGGTCACATGACTGGTTTGATCCTCCCCTATTTCTATTATCAGCTTTTTCTACCTTAGTACAAATTCTTGGGGGATCAAACCCATAGTATGCTTTGCATATAAAATTTGTTACACCATAAAGTGTTTTAATTCCCACATTCCTGCAGTTTTTAAGACTGAAAATAGGTTTGCATAAATAATAGCTCATTAAAACAAAAGGTTCTGCCCACAAGGAGAAGTCAGATTATTCCTTTGTCCTATAAATAAGCTTAATGTTGCACCACTGATCCCCTAATAGAAACCTTTCTCTTTAACACAGCAACAAGCTTTAGGTAAGCAGCAACATTCCTTTATACATTTTGTTTGCTTTTAATAGCTAAGGTCAGCTCTTATTCATTCATCCCAAGGACCTAATGTTTTGCTTTTAACTACCCTAGCTTGTTTGTTACGTTTATCTGGGGTTGGTGAGTATTTTAAAATTACTTTCCCCGGTACATATCATGGACTGCAGCAGCATGCTCGAACAGCTGATTCCCCTGTTGAACGAGCGGGGATTATAAGGGAAGAAGTTGAAGCTTTTTTGCTTACTGTCTGCCCGAATACTACACCCGTCTTAGTCTCTTCCCGCTTCAACTGAGACTAGACGTGGAAGGGCTAGACTTACTCGTAGCAACCAGGTGCTTCTTGAGCATTAATCTGCTCTTTTAAGCCTGAAGCCAAAACAGAACGCTCACCAGGAGCTTTATTCAGCGCTTTCCACGGCATGGAGCTACAGCGCTGAAACTTCTAATTCAATTAATCCTGCATGCCTTTTCAGAAATATTAATAGGCAACATGATTGTTTTACAAATAAAAAGGGATAATGAAAACATTATTTGGCTGAATACTTACAACTCAAAACGGAGCCTCCATGCCCCCCCCAATCAGGATCTCGAGGCAAAAAGAGAATCAAAGCGGGGAAAGTATAGAGAGAATCTATGATAGGAGGCCACCCTATCATAGTGGGAAAAGGGAAAGTGAGATAGATAAACAAGACTGCTGCAGCAGATAGATTTATTTGAAAGTACAGGACATAGAAAAGGGGAACCGCCTCGTGATACTGAGATTTATTTTAAAGAAAACACTTATAGGGGCATAACTGCCACATACACAAGGGTTTACTGAGTGCACCTAGCAGCATCTGACTATGGAACAGAGGTGTCAAGATCTCTTAGCAGTGTAGGTGCAATGTGGGATAGAGAAGTAGGTCAGTTTGCCAAGCTTGCAGGGCTCCTGCTTTGCAGCTCCCTCCCAATAAATCCATCCAGCTGTGCTTAGAGGCACCCCTGTTTCCTGTATGGGAGACACATGAGGGGAGCTAGAGAATGTGAGCTCCATGCTACTTCCCAGCAGTTGTGCATATGATGCAGATAGCACATTCATCTAGCAGGGCTTGCCTGAAGTTGGGAGACTTGGTGCTGCCTTCCCTCTCATTCATCTGGCTCAGCCAGTATATAAAAATAAAAAATAAACAAAAAAGAAAAAGGAACTAAGAGGAAGGGAAGATACAGGTAGAAAGAAGAGCCTGATCATGTTTGATTCCTTGAAGGCTGGCAGCAGGCAGGATCATGGAGTCATACCTCTCAACCTCCTACCTCATGAATCAGGGACAATGCTTAAAAAAATCAGGGACAAAGGACCAAAATCAGGGACACATCTTCAAAGTTAATGATATCCACTCAGGAAGGTAGTAGAATAAGGGGCTTGGTGTAAAATGCCTTTTCTAATGAAGAACAGGTCTGTAACATTAATGTGTGACATTATTTTGTGCTTACAACCCCTGCTGTTTGGTCACGGAAACATAATTTTTAAGAGGGACAGGGTAAAATTTTGAGTCAAAATCAGGGACGTCCCTGAAAATCAGGGACAGTTGAGAGGTATGCATGGAGTCCACATGTACTGAACATTTTAAAATACCAGCCATAGAAAAAGAACCATGTTGTTGGCAAGTGCAAGGAAGCTAAGCCCCCATGGCAAGACCTTCCCTGAGGGCTCAGTATACATATTAATATTTCCATGCAGTACCCAAGGTTGACTCATATGTGTGTGTAAATACATATATATATATATATATATATATTATGGTAGCACAGTAGTGCTGCCATAGTTAGGGTTGAGGAGCCATTTTAAGGTTAAAGAGTCAAACTTTGCACATTAATAACTTTGCCACTGTTCAACGGATTTGCCTAAAATGTGGTATTCACAATTGGGCATGATAGATCTTGGGATCTACCAAGTTTTGTACCAGTGGGATCTACAGCTCCGGAGTTATTAAGCACCAAGGAAATGTGCGTTTATGCTTTTTTGCAAATTCTTTGCTCTCACCTACAGGTCACACAGTTTGTGCAACTGGTCCAGAAACATCAGGGACCATGTGGCCGTGGTCACCGATGTTGAAGATTTTGTGAAAAAATATTAAACGGTTCAAAAGTTGTTCAAAAAACAAGTTACCATTATAAGTCAATGGGAAAAGTTAACAAAAAGTGTGAAAGTGTCATACATGCAGTTTTTAGTGTTGCAAATGACCCCAGTAGTGTCGTGAATCAGCCATTTTTTTTTCAGTTAGTGATCACAGAAATGCCTGCCATTTAAGTTTGGGACCCTCTGGGAACACAATTCTTTTTGTGTTCACCTAGTCAGACCCTGAGGATGCTAGCCATGTCTTTATTTTGGGGTTAAACACCCCAGAAATATGTTTTCCAAATTTCTGGAAAAAGTAGTGTCACAAAGTAGTGTCGCACTCACGACACTTTCGCAAAATTTGCAAAAGGTGTCGCAAATTGCGACACTACTTTTCCAGGCTACGCCAAATGACAACACTTCTTGTTACCGTATGCAAAAGAACAGTTTGGTCTTTTGAGCTGAAATTTGAGGGAAGGCAGCCAACATCTCACAGATGTGCCTTTCGGTAGTTTGGTGAAAAAATATTGCATGGCTCCCAAGTTACGGTTCTCCGAAGTTGACATTTTTCCCTTGACTAACATGGTGGCATACGTCAGGTTTTCGCCTGGGATTCTAAAACGTGAAGTAGATACAGATTTTCATCATGACTTACATAGCCCTATAGCTATGTAATGCAAAACGGTAGCCAGGAAAATAATGATTTCTTTGAAATTTTAATTTTTTTCCTACGTTGTACGGTTGCTGAGATATTTGCAATTAAGTACTTCCAATGCTAGTTTTAAGCTTCCATTCCCATTACAATGCATACATTCTTTCTACACACTGTGTTTCTCTATGCAGTTGTCCAGCAAAAACTGGGTATGCAGTTCCATTACTGTTACACTTACTGTTTCAACTTGCGTTTATGTCCCTGTTTGCATTACCGTTCCCGTGTACGCCACAGTGTGCGTTACCCGTTGCGTTGTCATTTGTGCTTACATTTTCCTTACTGTTACCATTTCTGTTTCCACCTTGTGTTTGCGTTGCTGTTCCTGTTACTGTGTCATAAAACATCACATGGTGGGCGCGCAGGGCCCGCCACTGCATTACATTCACTATTTCTCGTCATCATTCTCAAAAAGAAGGGAAATTAGAGGCAAAAAACTCCATTTAATGCATTAGTTAGGGTTGTTCCACAGCGACAAAAGCGAGGAAATTCGGTGTTAGGGTTGAAGGCCCCCCTTGGACCCCCCCAGTCCACCTCCCCAACCGGCATCGGGGTGCACGTTGGGGTCGTTGGTCCTAACTCTCATCCCATTCTCCTATACCTCTGCTTCTTCACACATATGATGGGGTGAGAGTTAATGATGACCCCCAACGCACCCAGATGCCGGTTGGGGTGGTGGACTGGGGGTCCAAGGGGGCTTTCAACCCTAACACTGTATTTCCTCACTTTTGTCACTGTGAACAACCCTAACTAATGCATTAAACTGAGTTTTTGGCTCTAATATATATATATATATATATATATATATATATATATATATATATATATAGGGTGTGGTTGCACCTCTATAGTTAGGGTTGAGAAGGCACTTTAATGTTAAACCTCAATTTGTGCAGTTTAATAACTTTGCAACCGTTCAACAGATTTACATGAAATTGGGAATGACCAGTCTGGTATGGTGGATCTCCTGATTTACCAAGTTGTGTTTTGGTCAGAGTTACCATTTCTGCACAGCAAAATGCCAAAAAATGCACTTTCACCACTTTTGATGCGGTTTTGCCCATGGCGCTGTGACCACATCGTGTGGTCTTTTGGTCTGCAATTTGGAACATAGAAAGAGCTTGAGTCAAGGAACAAGCCAGTGTTGGTTTGGTAAAAAAAATAGTACTCTGTTCTAAAGTTATTTAATTTTTAATTTTCAGGTTCTGAACATACACAATTCACTCCAAAATTTGTATGTATATTTTGCAAACTAAAAATGGTCTGATGGTCAAGGATTTGGTTGGCTCACAGACTAGAATTGTAAAAAAATCCTAGTCCATCAGAAAAATTCTTTGTATGCGAGCCGCCGTCTAGTTTTCAGTTTTTCAGCATAACAAAATATTGTAGCTTTGTCCACGGGTGACTTTTTGGCCAAATGAGGCATGGGTTTTGTTCAGGGTGATGCCCTCTAGAAAGCCATGCCTTTAGTTTGGTTCATTATTGTCAAAAAATAGCTTTTTAAAAATTAAAAATTCTTTGACTGTGACTCGTTAATGATCCTAGTCTGCAAGCCATCAAAATCCTAGTCCACGAGATGATCCTGGTCTGTGAGCCTTGTCCATCACTGCGCAACCAGATAGCCAGAATTTCATGACCAGATGTCCCTCATGGAGCATCCAGATGTTCCTAATGGTGTGACCAGGTGTCCCCTCATGGACTCGAATTTTGCTAGCTCGCGGACTAGGATTGATCTGACAGCCCAGGATTTTGTCATCTCATGAATGAAGAATTTTTAAAGATGTAAAAACTTTACAATTGCATAGCTCATTAATTAAGGTTTGGCCTTCTTACTTGAAATTTACAACATGTTGAGGGGATGCCCTACAGGTGTGAATTATGATGTTTAGGTGTTGGGGAATTAAGTGGTTCCATAGACATGCCATCACAAAGTTGAGATTTTGCCCATAGGATAACATTGTGGGGGTCTGTCATGCCTTTTAGCACCCGTATCTCAAAAACAAAGTAAGATACAGAGTTTTCGCTACTGGCAGCCTAATCTAGACCACTGCAACAAGATATGAAACCATAGAATATGCCTGCAGCAGAATTTCTTCCATGGGTTGCACAGTTCATGAGATATTGTCAAATTAGTGTCACAAGGGTTCAAAGAATGTCTGTCCAGTGCATTTCAGTGCCCATATCTCATTAACGATGCAAGATACAGATTTGGTCATTTATTGTCACGTACAGTACTCACACTGTAGCTATGCATAAGTGGGAGCACAGGCCCATGCTCCCAATTACGCATAGCTACAGAGCCATAAAGCAGCCCTATAGGACAAGAAACCCTTGTAACACTAATTTGTCGATATCTCAGGAACCATAGCAGGTAGAAAAAAAATGTCAAGTGTCATTGTAATCGTCACAGCGAGTACAGTATGTGATAATAAATGACCAAATCTGTATCTCGCATCGTTTATGAGATATGGGCACTGAAATGCACTGGACAGGCATTCTTTGAACCCTTGTGACACTAATTTGACATGTTTTTTACTAGTTAATAATAATAATAATGCTTTATTTATAACACGCCTTTCTAAAAATCAAGGCGCATTACAATAAGATAAAATACAATAAAACAGGATGCAATAAAAACAGTTAAATACAGGATTCCATAAAATTCAAGACATAAATAACATCATACAGAGTAGGCTCGGTGCCACAAGTGGGTCTTTGAGGACTGTTTAAATCCCTCCATGGTTGCGCACTTCTGAAGCTGACGGGGTAGAGAATTCCAAAGGGCTGGGGCCACGTACATAAATGTACGGGCCCCCAAAGATTTTAACGAAACCCATGGAATCTCTAGCATCCCCTCATCAGCCGAGCAGAGGGATCACCTGGGACAGTACAGAACCAGAAGTTCTTTCGGGTAGTCCGGACCCAGCCTGTGTAGGGCTTTATAAGTCAGAAATCCAACTTTAAAAGTGATCCACCACTACACCAGCAGCCAGTGCAGTTCATGCAGCACCAGAGAGATGTGACAGTTTTGGAGAGTTCCCATCAATAGTCGAGCTGCAGCATTCTGCACTAGCTGCAAGTGGCAGATATCAACCCCAGGTAGCCCTAGATTAAGGGAATTGCAATAATCAAGGTGCGAGGTCACAAAGGCATGGACCAACGTAGGCAGATCACCAGGCGGAACTAGGTGCTTAACCCTGGAGATGTACCTCAGGTGATAAAAGGAAGATCTGACGACTGACGACACCTGCGATCACAGTGCCAGACCATCGTCAAAAATCACCCCCAGGTTTCACACCCATTCAGAGGTAAGGAGCTGGGAGACTCCAAGAAAAAGTCCCAAAGGCAAACCCGCTCCCAACCCCTCTATTCAATGCCCTGAGTCCACAACCAGCACCTCAGTCTTCTCCAAGTTCAACCTCAGCCAGCTCAAATTCAACCAACCTTGGATTTTAGCGAGGCAGTTAAACACTGAGAGAGCTCTATCCTGGATGGGTGCAAAAAATAGGTAGAGCTGGGTATCATCAGCATAGCAGCAAAACCTCAGCCCATAGCTTCTTACAATGTCTCCGAGGGGTAGCATGTACACTGCGAACAACATGGGGGACAACATCGAACCCTGAGGTACTCCACATGACAGAGAGACTGGGTTATATTATACTTTTTCAAAAAATGATGAAATTCATGCCAAAAAACTGCATTTTAATGCATCAGTTTGAGTTAAAAAACAAAAGTGAGGAAATTAAATGTTGGTTGAGCCTCTTACCCCCCCACACAACCCAGACACCCATCCTCCACAGACTGACGGACACCAGGATGTGCCATGGGGTCATGAGGCCTAACTCTCACCCCATTCTCCTTTACTGTAGCATGTTAACCTGCTTACACATGGAATGGAGTGAGAGTTGGGCCTGACAACCCCATGGCACACCCTGGTGTCTGTCAGTCTGTGGAGGATGGGTGTGTGGGTTGTGTGTGTGGGGGGGTTAGAGGCTCAACCCTAACATTTCATTCCCTTACTTTTGTTGCTTTAACCCTAACTGATGCATTAAACGCAGTTTTTGCAATATGTATATATATATATATATATATATATATATATATATATATACTGTATATATATGTTAAAAATAAAAGAAAGAAGGAAAAGGGACAGATTGCATGGCCCACCAGCATGGGCTATCACTTCGGGGTGCAGGTCACAGGCAAGTGCAGGCACAAGCCGAGGAGATGCCTAGCAAAAGACAGCCTATAGACAAGGAGGGAGTGATGAAGGCCCTAAAGGACCAGCTCTGAGCCATGGCATCACACCTCTGTGCCATGGTGATGACCATTGGCTCCAGGCAGAGGCTTGCCAGGCACTCCACTCTCCCTCCTTCAATACCCCTGATGCACTGGTGATCAATGATATCTCCACCTTTATATGCCCAGGGTTTGGAAGAATTGTCTCCTTGAGTTCATTGTTCATGTGGATGCCATCTGCAAGAAGCTTCATCTTAAACTTGGTGCACTTTACAGGAACAAAGCAAGTATCCTGCCTCCAGCCAGCAGAGATATAGTTTCGCAGATGATTCTCCTTATCTTTGATTATGGTGACATAGTATACAAAAAGTTCCTAAGTCCACCCTTGCCAAATTGGAGCCCCTCTTTCACTCGTTAAGCCACTTTGCCCTTACGTGTCCTCCCCACACCCACCACTGCTCTCTGTACTCCTCCCTTTCCCTCCCCTAAATTGATGACAGGTGCCTCACCCAATGTGCTTCATCTCCAAATCCTGGCATAGCTCCCTTCCATTGTACCTTGCTTCCCTCCTCTCATCCCTCCCTACTACCTGTTACACCCTTCCAAACAATGTTTCTGACTACCTTTCTCTGCTTCCAATGAAATCCACTGCTGGTCAAGCTGTCTTCAATGTCTCTAAACTCTGGGTCTCTCTCCCCTGACTATCCACTCTGCCCCTTCCCCACACTCCCTCAAATATCTCCTCTGTGACTTCATTACTGACTCCTGCAATTACTCAGGATCCTGTGATTGAGTTGCTGTCCACCACCCTCCAGCCACTGGTCTCCCTGCACTCCATGCTTACACTAGTGCAGTCCTTCCCGTTCCACCCTCCCCAGATTACAGCCTTGGATCCAGCTCTAAACTATATATTTTACCTTTTGCACAATTTACAAATTTTATATTCCTTCATTACTTTATTGTATTATGTTTACTTGCACCTAATTCTTGCCTTTTGCACAGTTGTTCATTTACAGTAAGTACTTTCTGTACCTTTTTTATGTTGTCTTGCACACTCGCAAGCAGCATCTTGCGATAGTATTAGCACAGTGAGAGATGTATCAGTGTTGGCGAATGCAGGGCATGCTTTAGTATCTGTGTCCCTCATTCCCCAATTAGCCAGCATGCTAGCACTGATACAAAAAATATGTAAAATGCCACCAACGTGAAAGAAATCTGCCTCTGCAATCAGAGACAAGCTCGTCATGCAGTGGCAGAGGTAACACACCTCCAGTACATACCTTTCCTGGTGAAACATTTCAATAAACATGGCAACACAATCTGCAAACAAAGCCGACATTGGGGGTGTAATCCAGTGTCAGCATGTCCCCCACCCCTCCCACATTGTCTGGCACAGTGGGAGCCCACCCCAGTGTGCTGCCAGTCACACAAAGCCTACTGTGTCAGCATATTCCTCCCCCCCACCCCCCTTGTGTGGCACACTGGGAGCCCACCTCAGTGTGCCACCGGTCACCTAAAAGCAAACCATGTTGGCATGTTCCTCCCCACCCCCTTGTGTGGCACACTGGGAGCCCACCCAGTGTGGCCAACAAACCGTGTCACAATGTCTGTGTTTTAGGGATTTTTTACTTGAAAAAAAGAAAACAGTCCATTGCTGTCTGTGGCGCCCCTTCCCCCAACCCGCACCCACCCTCTATGCACCCCACCTCCCCACAACTCTCCACCCTATACTTACCTCCGGAGGTCCAGCACTGCAATCTTCAGTGGAGTGGGAACACGCCTGAACTCTTCAAAGCCAAACTGCAAAATAAAGAAATGCTGGTAAGCTGTATAATGGCATCAATAGGGGGAGGTCAACTTAGGTGGATATCTCAGACATTTTTTTAATTTTGACTCCAAATTTTCAACATGGCATGCTTGGGACCCCACCTCATGAACATATGCCCTGTCATCTCATTATTCAGTCCCAAAAGGTTGTTTCAGGGTCATTGCATGGAATCACCTTTCAAGGACTGATTAACTAAATGAAAGTGCCACTGTTCATGAGGTGGGATCCCAAAAAGCACATGTTGCAAGACTGGTGAAAAAATTCCCAAAAATGACTGTGTTACAAGCATGCATTGCACAGTTTCCACGCACACTCGTAACTTCAACAATTTTTAATATTTTCACTCCAGATTTTCAACATTGCCATTTTTTCACACTTCCTTATGTACAAAACAGCTGACATTTTTCACATCCTGCCCAAAATGTGTTTTCGCACATGTGGCACACAATGGCACGGTCGATGTGGGAAATCAACTTTCAGGACAGATTAACAAAATCACAGTGCCACTGCTCATGAGCGGAGATCCCAAAATGCCTATGTTGAAAATCTGGTTAATAAAATCCCCCAAATAATTACGTTACAGGCGTGCGTTGTGCAGTTTCTATGCATGCTCGTCACTTCACCAATTTTTCATATTTTCACTCCAGATTTTCAACATTGTCATTTTTTACACCTCCTCATGAAGAGTACAGTTGTCATTTTTCATATCCTACCCAAAATGTGTTTTCGCACCTGTGGTGCCAAATGGCGCAGTCGCTGTGCAAAATCACCTTCCGGCTAACAAGCTGATAGTGCCACTGTTCATGAGATGGGGTCACAAAATGCCCATGTTGGAAATTTGGAGGGAAAATACTAACAAACACCCTGGTCATTAGGGTTTCCAACTGTAACGTCCCACCCTGTGGAGACTGACAGGTATCAGGGGTGTGACTTGAGATTGTCGGCTGTAATGCTCACGCCATTCCACCCCCACCCCCATCCTGCAGCCAATGACAGGCATCGAGATGTGCCTTGGACTCTTTGGCCCCAAAGTTCACCTCATTTGCCTATACTGCACCCATCTCTGCATATTTGCTTATGGAACGGGGTGAGCATACAGCCCGAAGACCTCAAGGCACACCGTGACACTTGTCGGTGTCTGCAGGGTAGGGTGAGGTGAAATGGCATGAGCATTATGGCCAGTGATCCAAAGGCACATCCCAATGCCTGTCAGTCTCTGCAGGGTGGGGGGGGGTGGTGTCAGTTCAATACTTCACTGCCATTCCTATTATGCATCTCTCTAACTCCTGCACTACCAATGCCAACGCCAGCAAGACAACATTCGGCACTGACAAATGCTTGTTTAGTATTGTTGTCCTTATTGCATCTTATTGCTTTATTCTGCCCCTCCCCAAAAAAATACCCGTGGTTTCACTATGGTGTGCTTCATTGATAAAATGCTCAGGACTGCCACTCCTGCTATTCTTTCTGAACAGCTAAGAGCTGCCAATCTGTCTTACTCCTTATGATCAAATGACATAGCATTGTTAACTGTACCAAAAACTCGCACTGCCATTGGTGATCAGGCTTGTTCTGTGAGTGAACATAAAACTCTGGAACTCCTTCCCGCTATCTGTTTGTGGCGTTACTTCCCATTACCGTTTTAAAACATATTTATGGAGTTACTTGAAAGACAACCCAGCCTGCACCTGTACATGATGACTGGTCTTTGGCCTACCTCTGGTCCTGGCTCTGTTCTTTGGGTTACATGTTATTTCTTTTGCTGATGTTTATGATTTTTGCTAATTGTTGTTGATGCATCAATTTGTAATGTTTAATACTTTTCAATATTACTGTTCTAACTGTTGTTGTCACCTCAATTGTAGTAGTTCATACTTTTCAATAGTTTGACCATTTATTTTGTGTATTATATCCCTTGACGTTACCCCTTCTGCATATAGTTATGCTCCTATTGCAATCTCATACACTGTACTCACTTGACACGTGTCTTTACTACCCTTTTTAATCTCCTGGGTTGTACCTGAAGATAGGCATTTAATTGTTTAGTGTGCTTATCTAGTCAATAAAAATGAAATAAAATAAATACATAAATAATAAAAGGGGAAGGCCTGGGCAAAGACATACTCTGCAGGGACTGACAGGTCACCAGCAATAGATAGGTGGCAGGACCCAGTGCTACCAATGAAGACAGACCCAAGGAAGAGGAAGTGGCCTATGTGGAGTGAGTCACCTGGTTCAAACAACAAGAGAGATGGGCAGCCGAAAGCTGATAATATTGATAAAGGTAAGACCCTCTTTGATTTTAATTATTTAACTGATACACATGTGCATAGTTGGCAGAATGTCTAGGGAGGGCAACCAGAGGTGCAGCCTCAGGCAAAGGGACAAAAGAAGACTACGGGGGCAGTAGGTACATATAATGATGTGGTGCTGCTCACACCAACAGTCATCACCCTCCTAACGCAACTCCAGCTCAGATTGCCACCCCACCGACTCAACCATTGAGAACACCAGGAAATAATGTTCAGGCAGCACAGCAAAAGCTGAACAATCTCTTCCAGGCAGTGATGGTGGTGGTCCAGGCCCATCAGAAAGTAAAATCTCCCCCAGGGAGCAGCAGGCACTGCATGAACTGGGAACAATGGGGAAGGGTGCCCCACTGTTGGGGGCTCTGATTTTCAGTCTGGTTTCAGTGCTTGTTGACACAACTACACAGCACAAGTACTGAACTGCCAATAAACAAATTAATAACTCCTGTGATGCTTGAGTATGTTTCTGTGTTTGATCTGAACTGCCTAATTGAGGACAGAATGACAAATGAGCCCCTGGGCTAGTATGGCACTACCCTCGCCCCCACCCCCCACTGGTTCCTGGTCCAGCTGTGACCTGGAGAATCCAGGCTTCTGCCTCAGTAAAGTTTTAATGGTTGAGCATCTCCCCCCCCCCATCATTGTGGTGAGCTTGGTCCAGCTGTCTGGTGGTCACTGCTTGGTACCAATGTATTCCAATACCTTTGCAGCACCCTTCCTGAGGACAGACAGAGAAATGAGCTGTTAAGGGTCCATGTGGCTCCTTTCCAGGCACTGCTTCTCTTAGACATTTAATGGAGACATACAAACAGGAGTGCTGCATCCAGTGCTTCAAATATCCCATGCAAAGTGTTTAAAAACAGCTGAGAATACCGACGAAAAATGCTGGGAATGTCCATAATAAAATGAGTTTTCCTTTCAATGATTTCAAACTTTAAAACAATGCTAAAGTAGAGTTCACTGCTATCTGTCAAGGAGCAAATAGTTATAATTGCAACATTAGTACACACGTAGCACTCTAGTGTGAGCACACATTATTACCAATAAATTTACATCACTTTTTGGGAGACTATGGGATCAAAATTACTATGTTGTGCAAATCCTACCTGGGGCTTTTGACCCTTCCCTGCAGCATATGTTGGGCCATAGGCCCTCATGGACTGTTGCCCCTCCTGCTTGTGTGATGGATTTGGTGGGGGAACACAGTGAGGATCGTTATTTAGTTGTGGTAGTATTGGTGGTGGCATGAGGCAGTTAGCAGTGTGATCACTGGAGGGGCAGTGCTGTAAACCTGTGAGTGTGAGGGGGTTGAACTGAGACTGTTGAAATGGAAGTCAGTGATGTGACTGATGAGTTGCTGGGGGGCAGTGTTCTGACTTTTGTATAGTGCTACACCATTCTTTCCTGCCTCTCAGTTAGGTAAGGGTCTTTGAATGCAGTCACATGGATTGGCAGGCCAAACAAGAAAATGCAGGTAAAATCATAAATAAAAACAAGGAGACATAATAAAAAAAAGAAACATAAGAGAAACTCAAACGGTGGAAGAAGAAGAAGAAGAAAAGACAAAGTAATTGGAGAATTATAAGCCCCTTCCATGCCCCACATTTTGGGGATGAAAGGTCATGAAATGAGGCTCCCAGGAGGAAATCCTGTCTACTGCCATTTACTTATTTGATGGATTTGACAGAGACTTATCCATTACAGATTATGAGGGACATAAAATAGTTTTAATATCAGCTTTAAATGATCATTTCAACACAATATATGTATTGAAACTTATGAACAGTGCATTTCCACCATTGCTTGTACTGTGACTTTGTTTCTTTTTATAGAACAGAGGTAACCTATGTTATTTCGGTTATGTATATATGTTATAACTGAATTTACCATGCTGAACCTTACACATCACAAAAAAATCTTTATAGACTTTTCAAACTTATCAGTTGACATTTTCCAGTATCACTGGTACTTTGTTGTAGTTATTGCCATTTCAAAGAATAAACATTAGTTATACTGGATTACCCTCTAGTGGTGGGACAGTTTATTGCAAGACAATTTGATTTCAGATGGTGCAGTGCATTAAAAAGTAGCAGTACTCTGTGCCATGGGATCCTGTCCCATGCATGGTATCATGATTGGATACCTTGGTTTGTGTAGGGATTGCTTTCTTTTAACTTGACTGAGCCCAAGCAACCTTTACATCTTTTCCAGCACTGGCTACGGGTAGCTCCCCTTCCCTCCACATTCCTATGAGGAGCAGGGTGTTCCGATTCAATTACTTTTTGGTAAATTCCTGGGGTGAGAGTGCAATATCCTATGGACAAACCTGTCTGGACTATTTCTTACTGTATTATGCCCTGGGACTAATGGCATAAGTCGAGTGTATTGCTCTGTTTGAACACCCTGCTATATTCTGTATGGCTTTTGTCTAGGTCTTCTTATGACCTTGTTTTTATGTTGTCTTGCACATGCAGTGCAAGCAACATTTTGTGACAGCTTGCTGGAGTAGCAGGTTGTGGAGGTGCGCTCATGTTGTGCCCTGTGGCACCACTGCTTTTTTGGGCTGGTCTCTGTGGCACTAATGAATAAGCATGCTGTCTATGACAGCCCTTGAGAAGTGTATCGCCAACCTGAAAGAATTTCACTGCTGCAATGAGGGAGCGCCCCATCATTGCAGGACGTGTCTTGCCTGCTGAAACATTTTAATAAACATGGCGGTGGCTGTCGCCATCTGCCTCCCATAATCCCAAGGCAAGCCAATTTTGGGGTTCCCCAATCCCCCTGTCAGCATGTTTATAATCCCCCCAAGATTGTGTGGCACACTGGGAGCCTACCCCAGTGTGCTTCCCTGTGTTCAGAAGCAGACCATGTAGGCATGTTCCTGGCCCGACCCACCCCCATTGTGAGCCACACTGGGAGCCCACCCCAGTGTGGCCAACATCATGACCCCAAAGTCATGGAGCACACTGGGAGCCCACCCCAGTGTCCCCAACATTTGTTTTTCATACACCAGCCTGGACATGACAAAGGCATGCACCAGGGTGATCAGGTCATCAGTTGGTATCAAGGCTCGGACACGGACAATATTCCTCGAGTGGTAAAACATTGGCTGACACCTGTGCATCAAGTTTCAAGCCATCATCAGGGACCATGCCAAAATCCTTAACCAGAATGGAGGGAACCAGTGGAGCACTTCCCCAGAACTAGCCTGGGGGGTGTCCCCCTCCATCACCTTGATGGCCTGGATCCATCACTAGTACTTCTGTCTTGCCTGGGTTGAGTCGTAGCCAGTTGTGAGTCATCCAGTTCTGGATCTCCTCCAGGCAGGTGTTAAACACTGAGGCTGCCATCTGGTTATCAGGTGCACAGGACAGGTGTAGCTGGGTATCATCAGCATAACAATGAAAACTCAGCCCATACCACCTAGGAGGCAGGAGGTCCCTGACCTGATGTTCCCTCCTCCCTGCTTCTGCAGCATGGCTTATCTTTTCCAGCCTCCCACCCACTCATCTGCCCACCTGCCCGACCTGTGAACTAATCACTCCAGCTTTTCCTCCCTAAGCTCAGCTCCATGGGTATGATAGGAGGCTCCAGACAGGGCACTCCCTCCTCCCTGTTTCTGCGGCATGGTTTATCTTTTCCAGCCTCCCGCCCACTCATCTGCCTGCCTGCTCGACCCATGAACAGATCACACCAGCTTCTCCTCCCTAGGCTCAGCTCCATGAATAAGGTGCCAGTGTATTTTTTTCAGACTGTCACTTGAATTCTGGCATTTTCCTCCAGCTTTTTTTCATTAGCTCCCTCCTGAACTGAGTCAGTCTCCTATTGGCCCCTGTCTTCCAACCTTGGACTCTGTGGTCTAACTGTGTTTTAGCAACCTCAGGCTTAACAAGACTTTATGAATTAATGTTTCTATTGTATTCTTGCTGATATGAATTGATTTGTGTAGCCACACTTAATTCTGCTGCCTGTATTTACTGCTGTTACAAATTGATTTTGTTTAGCCATGTATGTTAAAGTTCACTTAATTCTACCTTCCTCCTACTCCTACCAATAGTTATTTTTTTGTCTATTTTCTCTTGTTCCCTGCTGCTCTCGACCTGATTTATTTTTTCTATTCTGTCACCCTACTATCTACAGCTACTCATTTTTCTTTTCCTTTCTGGCTCTCATCAGCATAAATAGGTGCCACTGCTCGTGCTGCCCCCGCGCTCCTGTCTCTCTCTTACTCCCAACTACCTGTGAAGCCCACCCCCGCGAATTAGCTTAATCTTCTACCTCCTGGCCCCCTACTGTCTCCCTGTCACTGTCCTTGCCTGTCTCCTGCCTGCTGATCTGTGTTTTATGTTAACCTAACTCCCTCTCTCCCTTCTCCTTTCAGCTAGGAGGCTCCTGACCAGATGCACCCTCCTCCCTGCTTCTGCAGCACGGCTTATCTTTTCCAGCTGCCCATCCTCTCATCTGCCCACCTGCCCGACCTGTGAACTGATCACTCTGGCTTCTCCTCCCTAAGCTCAGCTCTGTGGATAAGGTATGCATGACACTGTATTTTCTTCAGACTGCCACTTGAATTTTGGCATTTCCTGAAGCCTTTTTTCATTGGCTCCCTCTTGAACTGAGTCCGTCCCCTATTGGCTCCTGTCTTCCAACCTTGGACTCCATGGTCTAACTGCATTTTAGCAACCTCAGGCTTAACAGGACTTTATGAATTAATGATCCTATTGTATTCTTGCTGATGCAAATTGATTTTGCATAGCCTCACTTAATTCTGATGCCTGTATTTACTGCTGCTACAGACTGATTTTGTTGATATGTTAAATCTCACTTAATTCTGCCTCCCTCCTACTCCTACCTATAGTTATTCATTTGTCTGTTTTCTCTTGTTCCCTGCTGCTCTCGACCTGATTCTTTTTAACTTTGTTTGGCCGTGTATGTTAAAGCTCACTTAATTCTGCCTCCCTCCTACTCCTACCTGTTGCTATTCTTTTGTCTATTTTATTTTGTTCCCTGCTGCTCTCAACCTGATTTTTTTTGTTTATCAATGTATGTTAAAGTTCATTTAATTCTGACTCTTCTACTCCTACCTCTAGCTATTCTTTTGTCTAGTCTCTTTTGTTCCCTGCAGCTTGCAATCTGATTTTTTCTCCTCCCACTCTCCCCATCACTCTTTAAATACACTTTCCTCACTCCAGGCCCTGCCCCTTCTGTTTGAGCTTCCACAAGCAGGCCTGCCCTTCACATTCTATTGTAAAATAAAATAGCACTAAATTCCATTTACCTATATCAGTATAATAATCATTTTCCCACCATAATTTGCTATCCTACCATCTTACTACCCTATCTTCTTTCTTTTACCTAACTGATCAACACTTAAATTGCTGGGCTTAATAACTCGAAAATAAACTTCCTCACACAAGATCCTGTTCTCCTTCCCTGCTAAACCTTGTCCCTTCACTGTATGTTCACTGGTGAACCCGACAGGCTGATAATACTAGTCTGTCCATTTTCCCACATCTTTCTAAAAGAGTACCATAAGCTAGCAATAATGTTTCTCCACCTGACCAAAGGGCTACTCCTACTTTGTTCCTTCTTGGTTTGCCTCTGTCAAGATGTACCTGATATGGCTAGGACACCTTCATTACCCCTCACCTATGGCTTCTCTCTGCCACTTCCCCTTTACTATCTGCCACATACCTCAAATGGGTCCACCCCTCACCTTGGATTCCTTGCCCTTACCCAGTGTTACAAAACAATTATGTTGGTACCCTGGACCAGGAATATACATAAGTCACTGTTTCTCCGCCCACCCTCTATCTGGTCCCTATTGTGTCTACTTCTGCTATCAGGTGATATCGAATTGAACCCTGGATCCTGTAAGAGGAATATACCTAACCTCCTAACCTCATGTCCTACCTGGTCAGATATAAAAGGACTCGCGAGATCCCACATGAACGTACAAAGTGTTAGGTGTAAAATGGCAGAATTAGAAACATGGGTCCAGCATTATAAGCCAGATGTCCTATGCATAACGGAGTCCTGGTTAAAGCTCTCCATCCTATCCCATGAAATCACTCTCCCTGGCTTCTCCACCTACCATCGGGACCAGCCCGACAAGAGAGGAGGGGGAGGTAGTGATCTATACTAGGGTAGGGCTGGCACTCTGTGAGCTAACTGACTTAAGCATTAACCCAGACATTGAACATCTATTTATCATAGTTGCCTTTGGCCAAGTTAAATAATTAACCACTGGATGTGTCTACCTACCCTCTAACTAGCTTCCTCCTCCTTTGTTGAACTCTTCTCCAGTTTTGACACCCTCCCTCACAGAGATACCACACTCTGTGGTGATTTGAACCTTGATTGGACAGGACCCAACAGAGCTCAATACCAAGCAGCTCTTTCAGATGCCAAACTAGAGCAATTACTTGACCAACCAACTAGACTTAACATGAAGTCAGTTAAACACAATCTGCTGGACTGGATGCTAACCAAAAACAAGATCAATGTCAAGGCTGTGGGAACCCTCCCTGATGCTCTAAGTGATCACTCCCCTATGTTCTGTGTCTGGAAGAACAACCCCCCCCAAAAAATTATCAAATCCAGAGACCTAACCAACTTTAATGCAGTAGCTTTCCCTCAAAGTCTTGCTTCTGTCAATTGTACCCCCATTACCTCTCTTTCTGACATAAATCAGGCACTAGAATACCTTGTCAACATCTTCACCTCCACTCTTAAATTCCATGCCCCTTTCAAACTAAGAAGAACCAAAGGTATCCACTCTCCCTGGCTTTCACAGGAGTTAAGGCACCTAATGTGCACCCGTGACAAAGCCTGGAGAACCTTCAAAAGCTCTGGGCTCCATTTGGATTGGCTATCCTATTGCCAACTGCGGAAAGCCTGGAAAGCCAAAACTAACAAATCCAAGTGAAACTATCTAAAATCCCTGCAAAAAACACACCTTGCTAACCCCAAAAGTTTTTGGACTCAAATCAAGGTTCTACTTAAGGGCAATGAATGGAACATCCCCCAAAATATGATTTCAAAAGGCTCCCTTCTATCTTCACCCTCAGAGGTAGCCACCAGCATAAGCCTCTTCTTCTTCACAGACTTTGATGTATACAAGACAGGTGTCCTGCTACCCACCCTGCTCCACAGGTTTCTCACCCCCAAGTCCCCCAGCTCCTCTTCCATATAAAAATCACCTTGTGAAAAGAAGTCCTTAAGCTCTTAATGGGTCTCAACCATGAAAGCTCTCCAGGACTTGACTCCTTGCTGCCTAAATTCCTCAGGATAGGAGCACCTGCTCTTGCTCACCCAATTGCACAGTTAATTAACAGATCCTTCCTCACACAATCCATTCCTGGCAAATGGAAAACTGTGATCATTGTCCCCATACATAAAAATGGCCTGACTAACCTCATTGAGAGCTACAGACCTATATCAATTTTGTGTCCTATTGCAAAAAGTCAGGAAAGAATATTATACAATCAGCTATACTCTTTTCTAGAACAGACTGACGCCCTTACCGTACATCAACATGGTTTTGGGAAGTCACATGAGACTGAATCTACACTCTTGAGTTTCAGAGATTTCAGAGTTTTATTTATTGTTAAAAAGTGTATATGACAGTGAGTATAACACACAAAATATGATAACCAGATCATAAATAACAATATAGCAGAAATACAAAAAATACACAGGAGGTCAACAATCATTAATTACAATAAATAAATCACATTACATCAATTTTAAAGAAAGTGGCCCAGATATTCAAACTGCACCAGGCTGTGGGGCAAGCTTGGGCGCAGCACAACTTGGCTGCGCAGGGGTGTGGACTGGGCAATATTCAACGGAGCTGAGCCATGGCACAGCATCATTGAATATCACATCCTGGCCACCCGCAGTGTGCATGGCACAGTGGCACTGCGCCAACGCAAGTGGCCAGAGTGGAGCATGGGGATGCACTAGCACAAGTTCCATTGTGCTATGCACAGCAACCACGATATTCAAAACTTGAAATGCAGTGAGGCCATAATGTATGCAAGGCGCAAATGGGGCCATTTGCATGTCATTAAGGCCCCATTTGCATGCAGGAGTGCCAATCCCCGATGACTTGCTCCTGGAGCCCTGTCAGGCAGCAGCCATTGGGGAACGATGCCCCCTGCAGCTGGCAATGTACTCCACAGCCCAATCATGGGCATTTGTATTAAAAAAAAGGGGACTATGTCCAATATCCCTGGTGGTCCAGTGGACTGCTGACTGCCTGATCACGGGCATTTGTATTAAAAATAAGAACTATGTCCAATATCCCTGGTGGTCCAGTGGACCGCTGTCTGTAATCGCGGGCATTTGTATTAAAATCAGAACTATGTCCAATATCCTGGTGGTCCAGTGGGCGCTGTCTGCCCGATCGCGGGCATTAGTTAAAATCAAAGTATTAAATTAAATTAATAATACCAATATCCCTGGTGGTCTAGCAGTACCCCCACCCACCCACCCAATGACGCCCACTGCCCGCTCCCGGTCAGCTGGCAGGCGGCAGCACCCACACCACCTGCGCCCACGCCCGCTGACTGGCACCGTCAGTAGGGCTGTACACCCATTGGTCCTGGCGTGAGCCAATGGGCATGCAGCCATACTGTACTACACATTCCAGATATGTGAATTGATTCATATCTGGAATGTGTAGTAGGATACATTGCACGCCCATTGGCTCACGCTATGAACACATGGCAGCCCTCACCGATGGTGTCAGTCGGCGGGCAGGGGCGGCAGGCGGGTGTGGTGCTGCCGCCACCAGCTGACCGGGGAGCGGGCAGAGGGCTCAGTGGGCAGGTGGGGAGGGGGACCGCCAGACCACAAGGGATATTGGTTTATTAATTTTTATTACAAATGCCCATGATCGGGCACTCCAGCGTCCACTGCACCACCAGGGATATTGGACATAGTTCTGATTTTTAACTAATGCCCGTGATCGGGCAGACAGCGGTCCACTGGACCACCAGGGATATTGGACAGAATACTGCTTTTTTTACACAAATGCCCACAATCAGGCATGGGGGGGTGCCCCCAGGTGCAGCAGGAGCTCAGTTGGCCACCCACATGTGGCAGCTGCCGTGTTGCGCCCTGCAATGCAGCAGCTCACCTGTGGGTGGCCATCCGTTGTTCCTTTTTTTTGGGATCAACTTTGTTCTGGCACAGGTAAGGGTTGTGCATGCATGGCTCTGCACATCCTGGGCTGAATATCGGGCTGTGCAGGGTATTCATGGGCACGCCTCCTCACCTGCGCCTGCATACATTACTGATGAGCTCCGGCGCATCGGGATTTGTGCCGCACACTTTTCCTTTTTGAATATCATGCCAGGGCGCAAGCCTTTTGAATATCTGGGCCAGTACATCCAAGGTATTCATATTAAGCTATTATGTAAATCCTTCACTTTTAATCGAATGGAGACTATTGTAAATTGTGCAACACTATACAAAATAGCAGCATTATTCATATTTAGGAGAAACTTTATTTTTTTCCCTTACTTTCATTATATAGATCTTTAAGATACTTATCTATCCACTTTTTGTGTAAAGATGCTAAATTGTGACATTCCAATAAAATATGTACCGAATCCCATTTACCTGGGCAATTACCTTTACATTCTAAACCATCTGTGTAAGTTTCCCAGTTAACAAAACCTGTTGAATATCCAGCATTTATATTGAATCTTAAATTTGCAATGGTTTTATAATGAAGGTTTGTTTGGCAAATATGAATATAATCTTATCTTCTATGTGTATCTTTCAACATCTTATAGTTCTTAAAATTTTGAGAAAAAGAAATTCTTTCCAGATCATTTTGTCTAGAGATATCATAGATTCTTTCTATGGTTTCACTGAAGCCACTATTTAAATTCAGTCCTTGATATTTATCCATGCTTGACAAACCAACCAAACCAATTTCTCTTTCATCCTTATCAAGTTCACCTATCAATGTCCATTTTTCAATACAGCCACTTAACATACCACTCTCCATCCAACATAAATTCAAGAACAAATTTAAGTTTCTATTATTATTTAACTTTGCAAGATATTTCACCTGTCTTACTAACATTTTTGATTTCATAGATATAAGACCAATTTCAGCTCTTATATATTCAGACGGAACAAATTGCAGTAGATTTAATATTAGTCTAATATATACATTTTGTACTGGTTCCAAATTAAGAGCCCCACAATCTTTCCCCAGATGTCCAACCCATATAAAATTGTTGATTCGACTTTAGCTGTAAAAATGTTAAGCAGTGTAATACTAGAATTATTTATATATTGCTTGCTGAATTTTTTAATACCTCAAACAATTTGTCTACCTCGTCTTTTATTTACTTTAATATGTGTTTTCCAGATATCAGTGGAATGCAATAAAACACCCAAATACAAATAGCTATATACTTCTTCCAGCATCATGTTATTTATAAACCATTTATAGTTCAACTTTTTAGGTCTACTCATAACCATTATCTTTGATTTCCCTGTATTTATACTTAAATCTAGTTTTTTGAGGGAGGTAGCCAAACAGGATAGAGCTTTTTGCAAACCAATAGTGGATTTAGAGAGAAGAAGAATATAATCTGCATACATAATAATATTAACCTTAACATTTACAATCTTTGGGGGATCCGTATACTGCTCATCAAGATCCTGCACCACCTGATCAACATACAGATTAAATAAAACAGGGGCCAATAAGCAACTCTGTTTAACACCCATATCTATTAGAATAGGGGTTGATACTCTACCATCTGTAGAATTCCTAATCTGTATAGATGTATTTGTATATAATTGTTTTATCAGAGCCAACAATTTCCTATTCATACCCAAGCTTGATAACCTCTCCCACAGAATCCCTCTATTTACATTATCAAAAGCAGAGGTCAGATCAAGAAATGCCAAAAACAGAGGTTGCTTATTTTTCCTATATTTCCTGATCAGGTGATCCAAAATATAAATGCAATCAACAGTAGAAGAACCTTCTCTAAATCCAAACTGTCAGTTGCTTAAAATATTATTTTCTTTTATCCATTGATTAAGCTCATAAAGTAAGGTTTGACAAAAAATTGTTGCTGAAATATTCTGAAGAGCAATAGGATGGTAATTTTTTGGAAGACACTTATTACCCTTTTTATGAATTGGAACTATTTCAGCTTCTTTCCAAGATTTTGGAATAATTTCTGAATTTTTTACATAGTCAAAAAGATGTTTAAAAATATCTGACCACCAGTTTACATCATTCTGATATACCTGTGCTGGAATGCCATCCAAGCCTGGGGCCTTATTTCTGTTTTGTGCAAGGATAGCATTTTCTATTTCCAATACAGTAAAACTATATAACTCATAACCTTCATATTCCTCAACCCTTAACTTAGTAACCCCCTTAATGGAATTAACACTATTATTTCCACTATATAGACTAGTAAAATGCACAACCCACTCATCTTCAGGAATAGTAGCCTCTGGGCCAGATATTTAAAACTTTTCCCCGGGGCTAAATTAGGACTGCCCAGTGGGCAAACTTAGCCCGGAGCACAAAGCAAGCTATATTCAAAAGGAATAGCCCAGGGCAAACAGCTTCTGAATATAGCATGGGAATAAGGTTGGGCAAACTCGGCTGGGAGCGCAGGGCAAACGTAGCCCTGGAATAAAACAGCACTGAATATAGCAACCAGGAAGTACAAACCACAACAGCAACACAGAGCACAATGATGTGAAAGTAGGTAGAGGTAAACTATGTGGCCAATGTGTGTACCAACAAATGTGTGGACCCAGTATAGCTGCAGGTAACAGTGGATGTGAAAGCACAGTGTTCAAATCTGTATAATATTCCCCGAACCATTAGCGCCGCACTAACACATTTGCACAGCTTTAGCGCAGAGCTAAGCCATTTGCCCAGTGCAGACACATTTGCCTGGTACTAAACTTTGCCATATTCAAAAGTGACATGCAAATGAGCCTACTTAGGTAGTGTATGGGCAAACATCCAGATTAGCATCTTGTTATACCCTGATTTGCATGCAGTTTGCCCAGCGTTACTGCAGGGTCCCACAGCTCCACCTGTAGGTCAGTCTGGAAGTATAGGGACTGGCCAGGTCTGGCCACAGCTCCACCTGTAGGTCAGTCTGACAGTGCATGATGGTTGCTGCAGGCTACATGTATGCAGTACAGCATAGCATTGAGTACCCCAGGGGACAACACAGCATAGGCACAGGTGGTGGTGATGCTTGCAACTGTTACACTGTAGGGCAAGCTACAGTGCACAGCATACACCACAGTAGCAAAGGGGCCAGTAGTGTGAGGGATACAGCAGTGCCTATGGTGTGTAGGGTAGTGATGACCACTGCACTGTACACAGTGACAAGCCCACCTTGCAGGTGTGTACTGCCAGTGAACATTTCTGTCACACTGTTGTGTGACCCACAGTTGCTGCACCTCTGGCATGGGATGCTTATAGTGACATAGACATGGCCAGCTGTGTGTGCTGTGGTGTATGTATAGCTGCGCAGTATGTGACTGGGGGAGCATGTGTGATCAGACAGGCACACTGGTATTTGGGGTATTTCCAATACTGGCCCATGTGCACTGCATGCTGTGTCCCAGCCTTGTAGCTGCACCCAGTCTATAGTGAGACCTGGCCACCCGTACACCCTCCCCTCAGCACCCACCATGCCCACAGTGCTGCATGTGTGTGCTGGCATCTGTCGGTCACCACAGACGTATGGTCTGCAGGTGTGTGCTGTATGGCCACACTACCATGGTGGCCCCCAGGGGCTGGGTCACCATATACTGCCTGGCTTGACTGGGACTGGTGGCAGCAATTGGCATCATTGTGGTGCTATCGGTGAGCAGCATGTTTCCTCCATGTCTGGCTTTTTCTTTGTGTCATAGTCAAATGTTAGGATCGTGCAAGGCTGCTCTAATACCACACAAAGCCACAATGTCACACAAAGCCGTTTGCCCAGAATTAAGACCAGCTTTTACTGGGCAGTAATTTGTACCATGCAAAGGGTCATGCTAAGTCACGCTAAACACCTTAGCATGGTGCTAGTCGCTGAATACCCCTTAGCACCTGTATTCATGTTCAGTTTGCCCCTTGCATATAATTATGGTTTGCCTGGTACTAATGCAATTTGCGCATGCTATTTGGCCTTTTGAATATAGCAGACCCATGCTAATCCCACGCTAAACCCACACAAATGGTTTGCGCACCGTGCAAAGCTTTGAATAGATGGGCCTCTATATTCCTAGAAGGACCACAATCAGCATAGGCAATTATCTTCCAAAAATCTGGTGAATTTTTTTCCATCAATGCGAGTCGTAATAAAGTCCATAATTTAGCATTATAATCCATTTTACTTTGTCTAATAAGTGTCCTATATTCCTCTTTCAAAAAAGGTAATTCCTTATTATAAACTAACTCTGTTTCTTTTCTAAAGAGCTTTGCCACTTTATTCAGTAATCTTTTATATTTCCTACATTCATAATTATACCAGGGATTTTTTTTTAAAGCCCGATCTTCAAGTCTATAAATCCAATTTTTAGTTCTCATTTTTTTACTAAAGTGCACACTTAGTTTTTCAAAATGCTCAAAAATCTCATCCCCTGAAGCATGCAAGATTTCTTCTTTTAATTTTAAGAGTTAACATATCCTTTTGCAAAGTATCAATGCTATTCTTTATCAGAGGGTCCCATTTTATTCTCTTTTTTGTGAGTTGCATATGATTATCTAATTTTGGCTTATTTGACTTGTCATAAGTTATTTCATTTATGCCCCCATATTTTATCTATTATAACTTGTAGGGGGAAATGGTCAGAAAAATGTTCATTTAAAACCTCAAATTCAATGGTGTAGGAAAAATAAAAAGCAACATCGACCAATGCAAGGTCCAGAATAGAACCACCAGTCTTAGTTGAAAAAGTGATTTCACCCAAATGATCTGTCTTTGTTCAGCCATTTAGGATATATAAGTTATTTTCCACAATAAACTCCAATAATAGTTTACTCTTATAATCCACTTTCCTAATCTTAGAATTCCTTACTGGTATATCCCCATAGTAACCTACATCTTGTAGATTCATAAAAAGATCTAATTCATTACAACATCCAATATGTGCATTCCAATCTCCTAATAAAATAAAGTGCTTATTTTGCATACTAAAACAATATTTATTTAAACAGTTAGATAATGCATCCAAGTGGCACTTATAATCAGAGGTAGACAATGAGAGGGAGGAGATAAGCATTTGATAATACATAAGTTTCAAATTCTCTAACAATTATTTCCAATACAATCCAATTATGATGGGGGGGGAGTTCAAATTTCACAATACGTATTTTCTTTTGTGTATTTATAAGAACCATCAGGCCACCTCTACATCTACCCTTCTCATTATTCCTAATTCCAGGAATCGAGATTTTACTAAAACCTGTAATTTGAACCTCTTTATCAATTTCTAGCCAGGTCTCCCGGAGTAATATGATATCATACTTTTTAATTTTATCCAGTCAGGCCTCATCATCAGTTTTTGCGTTGACACCTGCAATATTCCAGGATAAGAATTTAATTGATGGGGTAGATAACAAAAACCTTTCTTTAGATGACCTGATGGTATCTTCAACTCAGTCTGAGAGGGTTAATGTTGTATCATCAGAAACTGAGGATAGAGAGTTCACTTCTTTACAGCTCATCAAAATATTATAACTCATGTTTCCCAGTGTAACCCATCTTCATATACAGTAGTATCCTCTAATACAATACTAGTATTTATTCTTTGCTCCCATTGTTTCCTCTGTCTAATAACTGTATTGTACCCAGGTGACGCCTTTAATTCATATTCCACAACCTAGGGTTTCCCCAAATATTGTATTATAGCTGGTTGTTGTAATATACTTCTTCCTTTTTCTACACTTTTTTCCTCTTTCTAGCCTCTATTATCATTGTGTCTTAAATTCATATTCCTTGCCAGGTTCCTCGAGGTAGTATCCATATCCACATCCAGTTTCTGTATCTCATTCTGTAACTTTAGCACCTGTTCCCTAACTACATAGTTCCTCAGTAGTAAACAAACTATGCCTTTATCAGGTAGTGCTCTGTATCTGTATACAGAGGAAAGATCTTCCCAAATGAATTTAGATCTCTAAGTACTCATAATAATATTATATACTGCCACCTTAAGTGAAAAAGAAGTTTCCTTCCTAGATTTTGGGACCGCTTTAAGGTAAATCGTAGGTAGTTTCTCATTCTGTACCTTTCCCAACCGATTCATCACCACTTCTGTACTATTTTTCATGGTAACAAATCCCCCACTCACACTCTTCTACACCAATGTTTGAACTCCCTTTTCTTTGTACTTTATTTTCTGATTTTTCCTCCTCCCTTGTTTATTACTGGTTCCTTTAAGAATATGCTCATTCTTTTGTCTCTGTTATTGTAATGTATGGATCTCCCTCTATTCGGTTTCTGCAACCTCCTCCGTAATTTCTTTTATTGCTTTTTGTCTGTTTCCCCATTCAAGTTTCTCTCATCCAGCCTTCTAACCAGAGTTTTAATTGTATCTTCAAATTCTTTTAACTGCACTTTTTGATCTTCATATTGCTTCATTACTGATCCCAACGTTAGGTAAGTATAAAACAAAACAGTTTTGATTTCTGAAAGCTGTTTACTTAACAGTCTAATGGTCTGTTCATTACACTTTGCATAAGGATCACAGATACCACTACAGCAATTATAACAATTCCCGGCCCTACTTCCCTCAGTAGTATGGATATTGGCCTGTATGTTAAACTGAGAATTAGCTTCTTCCCCACTTATTTCCACCTTTATTTAGAAATGGAGTCAAAAAATATTCATACTCTGTAAAATAATTATCCCTGATAGTATTTGAAATAGTTGTATCTTCTCCCTTAGGATTAGTAACATAAACTTCTCCTATAGAATTTACAGAGGCCAGATTTTCCATTAAACTAACTTCCTGTGATTCTAATTCCTTAATAGTTTCCATCAGGTAATCTCCAGGATTACCCTCTTTAGACTCTGCTGTTTCCTGTTTAGGAGATGAAGTTGTAGGAATATTCACTGACACATTAAAGAAATTAGTGATTTTTTTAGCCTTAGTTCTCTTTGGCTTCCCCACCATGACAACTTTCTCATTTCTGAGCTTCATGGCATCATAAGCTTTTAATTGTGCCATTAAAAATCGGTGAATCAAAGTAACACAAAATACCAAAACAGCTATAATACAGCCAACAGTGAAAAACAGAAAATATAACCGAGAGTTCTGGGTGGTTCTTATTATAATTATCACATATTATTTTCCAGAATGTTTCCAGGCCTCTTTCCAACATTATTCAATTCAGTTAAGTTCAAATAATAGCCTTATCAATCTAGGTCAGAAGATCCAAACTGGTCAGAGACTTCCAAACTGAATAAACAGGTTCCCCAGTAAAACTGTATCCAAGCAAAATAATCCAAAGCCCAACGTCTCAGGGTAAATCCTAAAACACAGCAAGGACACAAAAAAGGTGTAAAAAAAAACACTCATAATTGGTAAAAGCTAAAAAAGAAAAGGGATTCACAAAAATGTACCTTTATTGAATAATCCAAAGACAAAAAGACCAAGGGACTTTAAAGCCCGAGATAACAAACAAACTCACGGGGCCAGGGTTCAGGTATACAGTTTCTATCCAAATAGTCAGAGGACAAATCCTAAAACAACACAAGAACAGACAAAAACAAACTATGACTTATCTGAGCAGCACATCTAATAAAAACCAGGAAAACTACCTAAATAAAAAGAATAACTTACTGAAGCAACAGCATTTCCACAGATGGCCAAACATTAACTTGAACTGAAGGAATTGATACCATTACCAAACAAACACCAAGGCATGCGCAATATAAGCAACTAAATCACGTGATTGAACAAAGCTCAAACCATTGATTAATTAAACAAAAATTAAATCAAGAATAAAATAAATAAAATACAAAAAGCTATATTCATCAACAACTTCTAATAGCCATAAACAGAAACACATAAGCACATAAATAAAATTTCCCTGGTTAAATTCCTATGAGAATCTTGTAAATAAAGGAATGCTCAGAGATGATTTTAAAATCCAAATGTCTTTTAAAATACAGAAGATGTTATTTTCTACACCTTTTAACTTCTGTTACACTCTCAAATCTTTTTCTTGTGGCTTTTCCAGCTTTTCAGTGTAAAAACAATAGCACCCAACAGTTCTTATTAGCGTTCCAGGGTTTTAGACTTTCCAGAGCGCACAACACTGCAAGCCGCCAAGAATATCAGAGTTTCAGAAAAGCAGAAAAGCAGTTTTAAATTCCAGCAAACTGGGCAATATGAACAGTCAAAACAGTCCTGCTGTTTCTCCAGTCACTTTGGCCCTCTTAGTCCCCTGTGGGACCTCCTCTGCCTCGACTCCTCCAGGGCAGCTCCCCCACCAAGTACTCCAAATCTGGGGGAAGAGAAGTGGAAAGCGGGAGCAACAAAAGGAAGGCAGGCAACACAAGACCATCCAGAAAGAGCTCAGAAAACAAGTTAAGGTAAATAACTAGGCAACAGTGGCATACCTATTCCAAATCTTGACTTTATGCACTTCTGAGCCCCTGCTATGAATGTCCCACACTCCGGCCTACAGCAGCCTATTGAGGATCACCTCAGACATCTTTCAGGCCATGGATCAGGGCTGTGCCACGGGGAACCACAAGGGGCCCCCAAAAAATTACCAAAAAAAAAATGAACGCAGAGTTATCGGAAACTAACAATAAACTAACAAAATGAAAGAAACTAATAAACCAGAAAGTTGAACTGGTGAGAGTGACTTTGGGGTGTTGCTTACTCTCAGGCTTATTGTTCTGTTTGGGAGCAGGAAAGGAAGGATCATCGAGACACATAAGATTCACCATCCTTGAAGGAAAAGAGTAGCTCTCCTTCCCCCACCTAGCTACTGGAGGTCTGACTCTAAGCAAGGAAGAAGGAGACTACCATGGAATACAGGAAGTTCCTGCCCATATGGACAAGAAATATATTTCAAATATATTTGAAATAGTTTTTTAATTTCATCCATAAATAGATTTCCATAGTACTTTCTAAATATATGCATTATATCTCAAACTGGCTGGGTGTGTAATATTTGAGATATAACTAATGCACATATTTCAGATATACCTTAGATACGATTTTTGTATATTTCATTGAAATATCTTGTTAATATTCTGTGAATTTTTATTCTCCCATATGGAGAAGAAATATTTTGTAGATATATGTTTGATCATCTGTCTGAAGTACATGTATATATCTCAAATTGGTTGGTTTTGAAATATGATTTATTTGCAGAATATATGTGTGACAGATATATTTAAGATACATCATAAATGTATTTCCATGATATATTTATTATAGGTTCATGATATATATTTTATATATCTGTTTATATATTTTGAATATTTAATAGATATACTTTTATTGTACTTTTTATGTAGTTGACATATACCTAAATAGTTTTGTTAAATATATGCATTGTAGATATATCTTAAGATACTCAAACAATAGATTAATCTTAATGTTATATATTCTCAACTGTAGATTTAGAATTCCTCTTATTAGCAACAATTTAAATAACTATAGTACATTTATCATTTAATGATGATGCACCATTACTACAGATTTACAGAGGACACATTTATACTTACACATAGAACTTACTTCTTGATCTCATTATTTTGTGATACTCAAATTGGTATTTAAACCACTCCTGTTTGGTTCCTTGTTATGTTGGGGTGAGTTCCAACATGTACTTGTTTTTTTTGTTTTTTTTACTCTTTACCTTTCCCTCTGGTCCGTAAGCTAATGCTGTCAATTCAAAACAATTTTAAAAAACAGAAATGACCATGCTTTTGGTTGATAAACTGTGCTTTAGAAATATGCAAATTAGTTATGCAAATCTGTACACAGTCTATAGCAAGCATTTGCAAAAATATATTTGACATACAGTATATACAAAGTATATTCTGCATATGTTCTACACATACTGTATCTTGCAAGCAAACAAGATTCATATTTTACTGACAGAAGCAGTTAGGCACTTCTTGGATTTTCCATCACAAAATGTATTTGTACAGTAAAGGAAAAATTGTGAAACTGAAGCCAAAAGCAGCAATTGTAAAAAACAGACATTCTCACAGGATCAATATTTTGCACTGTTCTTGAAAAAGCACACAAACCGCACGAAATGCCTGTCCTGTCGGGAGGTCTAACTTTTACTATTGTTACTTTTCGCTTTGATTTTACAGCATTTTATATATACACATATATATATGTGTGTGTGTGTGTGTATATACTGTGGGCCGGATATTCAAACTGCGCCCAAAAAGTGCACAACAGCAGGAGCAAGCACAAGTCCATTGCGCACATGCGCAATAGACGCGATATTCAAACATGGAGCAAGCCAAATTGCGCAACAAGCCAGCATCTGAATATCGCACAACCTGCACTACAGCGCAACCAGGAAGAGGAAGCTGAGCAGAGACGATGCGCTATGGCGCAACAAGGGCTGCCAAGCTGAGCAGCCCAGAGGTGCCATAGCGCAAGCAGGGAGCCCCCCAGCAGCAGAGCAATGGAACTGCACAACCAGGGAGGTAGGCAGGGGCCCACCACCCATGCCACAGATGGGCACAGGGACACACTGCAGAACCAACAATGTACCCCCACACCCCAAGCACAGCATAACTGGGGGAGGGATGGAACAGCCATCGGACCATGGGGACAAGCAAACAAAGCACAGCTGGGCCATGGTGCCCCAGCACACCCACCGGCAAGCTAAGACTGCCACACAAGGAGGGTGGACCACCCCATGGCACAGCAGCCTCCCCGTGCACAGCACACCCTGCACCATGACCCCAAGACACCCCCCATGAGCAGTGACCACCACTGTGGGAATCCCCATGCATACCACCACTCCCCCACTGCCACACTGCAACCTCGTGTACCACAGAACCATACAAGCCAGACCCACCATGAGCCACAGCAGCCAGCACAGACACCCACAGTGGTGTGTGGAAGCATGCAGCACACTGGATGCAACACAGTGCAGGGGCGAACACATACCCATACCCACAGGGACACTAACACAGGGACGCAGTAGTGTGGCAACCAAGCCCCCAGTGTGGGACCATGAAAACTGTGCACACACAGCCTGCAGTCCCTCATGGCACAGGGATGACACCCACCCTGTGCATGAACTGTGGCCCTGTACACCACCAGCAGATGCCTGGATCACAAGTCACAGACAGTGGTACACAGCCCCTGCAATACACACAAGCCACAGCATGGAGGTGGGACAGCAACTGCGGAGGCCATAGTGTCACCCGAGGCAAACATGCACCACACCATTGACAGGAGGAAACCCAGCATTGTGATGGTCACAGTGGATGACCTGCAGGGACAGCCACCACTGACAAGCAGAAGACCTCATGAGGCCACAGACATGCAGGGTGTCAGCTGCACAGGCCAAGGATGGGTTGACAGGGCACAATGGACACAGAGCAGGCACCATGGACCACTGCACACAGTAATGCAATGCACAGGGAACAACACACACACCACAAATACCGACTGATAGCCACTCCCACACCAGAGACACTTCCCCACGCACACACACACACACACACACATACCCATGACTGAACCACCCCAGATACCATGCACACCACTGCAACTGAGCACCTATAGCCAGCTGCAAATCAGAGACCACCACAGTATTCATATCAAAATAACTGCATTCAAAAAATATAACAACTATTTACAATTATGTACAAACATGGGGTGGAGGGACAGGAACAAGGTGGGGGTGGGTAAGGGGCATGGATGAACATATGGGAGAGGGAAGGCGGGGTGTGAGGGTTGGTCAAAGGGGGGAGGTTGTCTCTCTTCACTGGTGGCCAGCCTGGTCCTCTGCTGCCTGGGGCTGTTGCCTGGTCACCTCCTCCTCCTCCTCATGCCATGCTGCTGCAGATCCCACAGGATGGCAAGGGACTCTTGCGCCACCCGCACAAGGTCCTGGATGGACCGCTGCATTCACAGGAGTATCCGCACACCTCGGACAAGGGATCAGAGTCAATAGGTGTGACTGTCCCTCCCCCTGCAGCCCACCCAGTATGTATGGCAGACAGCCATGTGCCACGCTCCTGTGATGGTGTGGGCCCACCCACAGTGACCGTGTTCACAAGACATGCCCAATCAGGCAGCAACAGCCATGTGTACCACTGCACACACCCACCGCCCATGTCCAGCACAGCACAACCAAAGCCGTACAGTAACATGGCTATGCGGTGAGCAGGCAGTGCCACAGCCATGTGCCCAGTGCACGCATGGACCACCATTGATGCACTCCCAGACATGCAGTGCCACTGGACAGTGCTGACTGTCACATGTCACGTGCATGGCAGTGGTGTCCATGGATGGTGGCCATGCCCTGCCTCCCACCCTGTGACACAGCATGCAATAGCAATCATGGTGTCATGGCACTCACCCTCATCAGGATGCTGCTGGCATTGTGGTTGTTCACCGCCATGATCTGGTCCTGCAGCCACCTCCCTCCGCTGCTGATCCAAATTCCTCCTCCACTCGGCCATGCCTGTGGGAGACAAAAGGAGAGAAACACATCAGTACAAACCCAAAGCATATTCCCCCTGCCCCAATGTGTGCCCACCCACCCAGCCAGACCCACCCATCCCATACCCTGTAAACACCGCCACAGCCAACCCTAGACCATCCCTTCCCTATGTGCTGGACACATGAGACAGTGTTACCCATATGGACCATACAAATGTGTAGACGTATCACCCACCTGGACGAGGCACCACGCCCCTCCTTGCACGCGACCACAGACATGCCAGTAGCTCCGGCTCCCTCCGTCTCAGGTCCCCATACCAGTGCCTGCACTGTTTGGCCATTCTCCTGTGGCCAGTGGCCGCCTCCAGGTCAGTGGCCACCTCTTTCCAGACCTGGGTCCTGGCCCTGTCCAGTGGCACCTCACCAAACAGTGGGCCATAGTGTGGCTCCACAGTGGCCACAAGGTTGGCCAGCTCAAGGGCATCCCACTAAGGGCTCTCCGCATGCCACCTCTAATGCTATAGTAGACAATGGCACTCCAGCATGGCAACCCCGTGGAAGTGCTGCAGCGGTACATCACATGTCCATTATCATGCTGTCGGTAGGCGCTGCCATTCTCTATTGTGCTGTCACCGAACAGCGTGATAGAGCCGTACACATGCCAGACGTACAGCACCAGGGGGCAAAGGTTGGGCACAAGGTCAGGGGTCAGTGGCACAAGGCCATGCACAGCGCCATCGGACGTCTACACGTCCTGTGCGAATGGTCACCTGCGTGCCAGTGCCACAGTGGACTATTGCACAGTTGTGCCACAGCGCCATTTGGTGCCCAGCACTGTAGCGCCACTGGCACAATGGTGGCCATGTCCTGAATTGCTGATTGCGCACAGCACATCATCAGCGCAGCAGACGCCTGCGTAAGCCACCTGGGCATGCACAATGCGGTGTACTACACAGTCACGGAAATGCGCCATTGGACTCGCCAGCTCAATCAGATAGTAAAGCGCAATCGCTGATATTCAGCCGACATGCAAATCATCTGATCAGCCATTCAATGGCGCAGTGGCACGATTTGCATGTCATTACAGTTGCTCCACTCCTAATTTGCATGCATTGCGTTATAAATATGCGACAGTGGACTGCGCTGGCCAGAGTCGGGTACTGCAACTGAGAGGTGAGTTGCAAGCTGTGTGATGTTCCGGGCAATGGTCATGGGATAACACTGTAGACTGCACCGTGACAGGTGTCCACTTCCACCCATACAGACCGACATGACTGAGCAGAGCCAAGGTGAGGGTTAGGATGGTGGGCGAAGGAGGCTAACTTCACCAAGGCAGAGACAGAGGCACTCTTCCAGGCCTACCTGGAAGAGGTCACTACAGAGTGGATGACGTGGCACCCTCAGGCCGTGCAGCTGCAGGGGAGGGTATCGGTGGTGAACCTGCATGGAAGCCACCAGTGCTCCATGCAGGAATGCAAAAAGAAGGTAGGGACAGACCGCAGAAGGGTGAAAGAGAAAGTGGCAGCCCTCAGAGCGGCACGTGCTGGCACAGGCGGGGGCCAGCCAGTGGTGGCAGAGCTGACCCCGGCTGAGGACCAACTGGCTGCATCAATGCAGTGGAGTGCTACAGAGGGCATACCAGGAGGTGGATTCCAGACAGGTGGAAGCCCATCACTGCACGGTATGACATGGCGGTGGTGTTGAGGGGGGAAGGTTGATCACATGCACTAACATGTCCTCAATTTCTGTTACAGATCCTGTTCATCTGCAGGGGACAGTGGTGGTGGGACCATGCAGTGATGAAGACCTGCCAGAGTTGGAGGAGGGTCCATCCACCTCTGTCGCCAGCCAGCTTGCACTGCACCAGCATGCATGCCTGGCTGCCACCTCTGTTGTCGGTGAGTCAGGTGTGGGGGTTGCACAGCCTGTGTCTCAGCAGTCTGGCATGCAAGCATGCCAGCATGCTGTGACTGTGGCTGTTGCACGTACCTGCACCATTGATGATGCAAGGACTGCAATGGGCAGTGACACCTGTGTGTCCCATAATGGACACACAGCAGGCCAGCACATGCCCCTGGACCTAGCTGGTTCTGTGTGTGCCAGCACATCAGCACAGTCCCAGGCTGTGCCTGTCAGCACCGGTGGGGCAGCACCGGTGGTTGTGCAGGTCTCTGGCACTGTTGCGGCCACAGCAGTGGAATGAGTGGTCCCTGGGGCACAGCAGTTGGAGGGGCAGCAGCAGCAGTCATCCACCAGGTCTGGGGTTACAGGGTCCAACGGTGGCACATGCACACCGCCTGTTGACATGCCCATACCTGGTCCTGCTGAACAGTGCCCACCCTCAAGGGGTGTTGAGTATCAGGACCTTCCATACCATGGGGGACAGATTGCCGACGTGGCAGACGTCCCATTGCATGAGCACACCCGCCTGCTGCGGGCATCAGTACAGCAGCAGATGTGGGTTGCAATGTCCGTGGAGGCACTGTGCGTGGCTGTGGAGCGGCACAGCAGGGACAATGCAATTATCCTTGCAGAGAGGGTCCAAATGCGGATGGATGTGACCGCCACCATTGACAGGCAGACCCAGGCATTGGTCGCTGTCATGGCCGCACTGGGCACACAGTCAGGTGCCCCTGTACCGCACACCCCACACAGCTTGCGCTCCACTCCCCGTTCCCGGTGTCATGCGACACCCAGCCTGTCAACTCTGGGTTCTGCTGTGGGCATCCCGAGCACATCTGGTGCAGGTATGTTCGGCATGCTGCACACCCCTGTGCGGACACTGTCGCGATCGCGCAGTGGGACCCCTGGTGGTCCATCAGTGCCACCCCATGTGGCCCATGATCAGCCTGACAGTGCTGTTGGGTTATGGCGGGGCCGCCCATGCATCCGAGGTGGCCGTGGCACAGTGCCACCTGAGTGACCTGTGTCCAAGTGCGGGCCCTGTCTGTTGCTGCCCTGTGTGCAATGTCTGTCATGGTGGGCAGTGCACTGGTGGGTGCCCTGCCCAACACGCTGACACACGGACCACCTGCACACCCACCCAACTGCTGTCCACAGGTGCGTGTGCATGATGATGTCTGCATTGTACTGTACACCAAGGTGCAAGGATGCCCAGCTTCTGACACACATACTTGGACAGTACAGGTGGTGGGGGTGGTCCATTGATCTGTGTGTTTGCCATGTCTGTTCCTGCTCTGCTGTGCACCTGCCTGTGTACGCTTTGTGTGTGTGTGTGTCCAGATGACTGTTCAACCCTCCCTGATGGTGTGTTTGTGTGCCTGGACCCTTCAACTCCCCTTGCCGTCATGCACCCCTGGTGTGTTACCCTGTGTGCCTGTGGGTTGCGCCTAAACAGTGTTGGTTGCACATGGCCCCTTGACTTACCTGTGTTGTGCAAAATGCTCCTCCGTGATGGTGTCCCGGTGCAGCTGGGCCTGCCGGATCAGTCGGGGTCCCACGCCCGTCCAGGGAGGCTGCTCATCACATCATCATCGGCGTCACTTGTGTCCCCATCGCTGTCCCCCCCTCCTGCGACCTATGGCTATCCCCGGTCTTTGGCATGTTGTGCAGGATACAACAGGCCAGGAATATCCCACAGGTCTTTGAGGGCTGTACTGTAGGGCACCGCGGAGGTGTCTAGGCATCGGAAGCGTGCCTTGAGCATCCCAAACACCCGCCGATGATGTTGCGGGTGGCGGCATGTGCCTCATTATAGCGTTGCTGCGATGGGATCATGGGGTGCCGGTACGGTGTGAGCAGCCAAGGACAGAGTGGGTATCCGCTGTCACCTGTGTGGAGATAGTGGAGATAAGTATCATGTTCAGGTCCATAATGCCCATATCCCTGTGTGCCACTACCATGGCACCTGTGGCATTCCCACCTTTGCCACAAGTTTGCACTTCCTACATGCGTACTCACCCACTATTTGGCCTGTGGGGATGTCCCCACTCTCGAATCGATAGCACAGTGTGGACTGATGCCATATGAAGACATCATGTGCTCCACCAGGATGTGTGGCACAGACATTGATTATGCGCCCGCTGGCATCACACACCACCTGGCAGTTGACACTCGAAAAACCCTTCCTGTTTCTGTATGCAGCCCTATCGGGGCCAGGTGGCATGCGAATAGCCACATGGGTGCAGTCTATGGCCCCTAACACGCCAGGTATACGTGCTACCCTGTGGAACTCCTGCATGTTTGCTGTACGCTCTGCCGCGGTGCTGGGGAAATGGAGTATTCCGCAGCATGTGGCAGCAGTGCGCTGAGGAACTGGGTGAGGATGCATGATGTGGCCAACTGTGTTATGCCTGTGGTGTCCCCTGTCGGCCTCTGGAAGGTACCCGTGGCGAGCAGGCACATGCAGGCTGTTATCTTTGTCTCCACTGACAGAGCATGACTCCGTTGTGAGGGTGCCTGGATCACATCACTGCACAGCTCACAGAGCCGCCTCAGTATTGCCATGTTCAGGCGGTACCGGCCCACGATCTCTACATCCGTGTACAGCTCAAAGCTGATGCAGGCACGGTACTGCCTGTTGGGGGCATACCGCCGACGGGCCCTTCCATGGCCACGTCCCCCTGCAGCATGCCTTCTCACCCCCCTCATTACAGCTCCCATGAGGAAGCTGGCACTGTCCATGTCCCTGGCTTGTGTTCCCCCCCCGGCTGTTCTTGCTGTGTTACCCCTGCTGTCCTGACTGCTACCTCCACTGCACTGGGTACACCTACTGGCCTCTGCAGTCTGTGGCCCCACACACCCTCCCTTATCCCTCTTCTCTCCTGTGCAGTCCCTAGCCTGCACTCTTTGTCACTGTCGCACTCTCTTTCTCCCTGCCTCATGTGGCTTCCCTGTAGCGTTATTTTGGCTCATTTCCGGCGTGGCGCACCTTCCAGCTCATCTGCTGTTGCACATTGCACAGGTCTTTGAATATCGCATTGCGCTCTTTATGCATGGGTCCACCCCCTTCGGTTGCGCATGCCTTCATTTGCATTGCGCTGTTGCTCAGCCTGTTTTCAGCGGCGCAACTGCCTCCTGCTGAATATCGCAGAATGGCGCAAGTTTGGACTTGCGCATGCGCAACCCTTTTGAATATCTGGTCCTGTTGTAAAACATATTTATTTGCTATGTAAAACATATATTTAAAATGTATTATCATTTTATATATAGGATAAATAATACATATATTACAGATACTTTCCAGATGTGTATCAGGCCAAACCTATACGAAATATAACTCAGAATATACATCTCTAATATATTGAAAATATATGTTTTCTAACACACACTTATTGTAGAAACTACAGGGTAAAATTATGCTTGCATAAAACTATAGTGATTTTTCATTAGAGTGTCCATAAAAACATTAAGAAGTAAAATAAACTATTTTCTTTGATAGAATAACAAGATATATACATAGTATATCAATGCCAAGTATAAGAGGTACCTAATTAAATTCTGCAAATATCTAAAGTATAACTGGAAAAATGCACATATATCAGAAATATGTGATGTATTTAGGCATATTCAGATATAGTCTAGATATTAACAAAATACAGTATAGTTCTTTTCCATATGGGCACAATTTAAAACTATGTTATTAGTATATTTTATATATGTATTTAACTTGTTTTGTTTGTTTATCAAGTCTAGGATTACAAATACCTTTGAGCCTTGGCTCTTTTACGAAGGTTCCACATCAGAGAAGTATAAATTATGGGGAACATCAAGACAGACATTACAACAATGTGGACATTGCAAACAGAGTACAGATTAATACAATTCAAGGGTAGCATTGTAACAAGGCAGCCAGCGGCATTTGTCAGAGAAAATAGACAACAGATAAGAAGTGCCAGAGTCATAGGGAGAGGGAAGAGGAGGGGAGAAGGAATGTAGGAAGGGTGGGGAGAGGGTAAAAGTGCAGCATTGGGTATACCAAGATGAGGGTAGAATCCAGTGAGGAGGGAAGGGGGGACAACTAGAGCAGAAAGGGAAGTGGAGAAACAAGGTTAAGTTGGGCAGTCACAGGAGCTGTTGGTAGTGAGATAGTCCTGGAGCCTAGTTTTAAATATAGCAATTGTTGGGGCAGAGGAGATGGTTGGGCTGAGGCTATTGAACCAGAGTGGTGTTTGATAAGCAAAAGAGCGTTGTCCCTGTGAAGTGTGACAGCGGGGGACTTTCTGTAGCTGTAGCGTGGATCTCCTAAGGCACCATTTGTTAATTCAGTGTTGTAACAGAGTTGAGACCCCAGAAGGTGCAAGGCCAAGGTAGATTTTTTTCACCATGGAGCAGGTGAGAAATTTTATGCGGTTTGATACTTGGAGCCAGCCGGTCTGAGTGTACAGGTCACATGTGTGAGTGAGATGGTGAGCACCAGTGATGTGCCGACATGCTTTATTTAAGGCACTAAGGGTTGTGGTAGTGGCCAAGCCATAAATGATGAGACCATAGTCTATTACAGAGATCACAGAGCTCAGAACTGCAACCTTCAAAGGTTCTGACGTGAGGTGTTGTCTATGTTTGTAGAGGAGACCAAGCCGTGTATTAGCAGCTCTAGCTACATTATCTACATGAAGTCCATAGGATTAGGGTCAAGCTGTATCAAGCTTCTTACAAGGGAAACCAAAAAATAAAATGTTTAAGTAACTCAGCATATATATGTTGGATAGTTTTAAAATATATATTTACCTAAAATGCAAAATATATAGAAACTGCAATAATGTGTATGGACAAATAAGTATTTTTGATTTCATTCAAGGACATAACATTGAAAGAACAAAAACTTTAATTTTGAAACAGTACAGCAAAAATATATTTCATATATATATTTATATATATCAATCAAAGATGTACCATATCCCAAATATGATACATCTTCAATCATTCTGTGAATATCTAGAATATATCTCATAATACATCTGAAAAGTGTAAATGTATCTGACATATATTTGAAATATATTTGGGGATACAAGGATATATTTCAGATATTAAACAAATATAGATATTTTCCATATGAGTCCCAGAACAGGAAGGGCAGGAGCTGTAAGGGCAAAAAGGCAGTAGGAAAGTAGGGAGAAAAAAATAAATAAATAAACAGAGGGAGGAGAGAGTAAGCATAAAAAGCGACAGGAGAGTGACCACAAATAAGACATGATGGGAGTGGTGCACTGCAGTGGCTATGGGGTGGCAGTCTTTCAGGAGATGCTCTGGAGGATGTGATGCTGTCCCATCTGCAGGCACCTCTCTGGGCTGAGGGAGGTGGTTGCTTGTCTCCATACTGAGTTGGCCAGGATTCAGAGGACTTTGTCCTTCTTCCAGGGACCACTGAGTCCACCCCCACTGCCTCAAATGTTGCATGGGTGGAGAAGTGGTTGAACTATGGTGGGCTCAGAAAGAGTGAGGGTGGTGGGCAGAGGCACATCCCTCCACTGGTTAAACTCAGCAACTCCTATGCTGCTCTGGCAGGGTGGGACTGTCCCAAGGATGCACCCGCAGTGAAGACCAAGGAGGATGTGGGTCTCCCCCATGGTGAAACCCTAGGGGAAGAAGCAGAAGACACCAGAGGAGGAGGAGGAAGCAACTCCTGGTGGGGATTCTATTGTTAGGGGGTAGATGGGGTAGATGGAGTGGGAAAGAGGGAGGTTAAGTACCTACCCAGTGCCATGGCTTGGAGGGATGAAAAGCACATCCAGAGGATTGCTGGGGCAGCAGGTTGCGAGGGACAGCTAGACATCATTATCCACCTGGGGACAAATGATCTGACTGGTGATGAGGATAGAGTAGAGCAGGAGGACTTCAGGGAGCTCAGGAGAGATCTTAGACAAGTGACACCCACTGTAACCCTTTCAGAGGTGCTACCAGTAAATGACAAGGGGAAGGCAGGGCACTCCACACCACAGGATTCAATGCATGGTTGAAGGACTGGTGCAGAGTGGAGGACTTTGGCTTCACTGGGAACTGGGGTCCCACCTGGAGGGATGCAGGCCTCTACAAGTGGGATAGACTGCATCTGTCCAAGGAGGGAACCAAGATCCTTAGTGAGAGGTTTAAATGCTTAATTGGCAAGCATTTAAACTAGCCAAGGGGGGAAGGCGATAGTAGGCAGGAAGAAGTTAATTGTCTCCCCCCAGCTCAGGATGAAGCAGTCAGTAGGAAGGACCCTAGGATGAGAAACCGACACTAAAACCTAAAACTGAGATAGGTAGAATGGCAGAAATAAAGAAGAATGGGAGTAAAAACAGAAGAGGAAAGGAGGGAAGACATGGAGATAGGAGGGGAACTACTAGAAGGGGAGGTTGCAAAACTTAGAAGGCCATGTGCATGAATGCTATAGCCTGGGAAATAAAATATCAGATCTAGTAGCCTTGATTGCAGAGGCAGACCTGGACATTGTTGCTGTTACCAAGACATGGTTACATAGGTAACCATGAATGGGATAAAGCCATACCAGGTTACATTCTATTTAGAAAAGATAGGGTGGTATAAAAGGGTGGATGGGTGACTTTCTATGTCAGGGAAGGAATTAAAGAAACTGAAGTTCAGGGAATGCAGGAGGGAGCAGAAGCACTGTGGGACACCCTCAAGACAGAAATGGCACTGCCATCCTCACAGGCATGATCGACAGACCTCCACCACAAGGGGAGGAGATGGATGGGGTACTAGTGGAAGCCATCCACAAAATGAGAGCCAAAGACAAAAGCTGCTGGTGAGAGACTTCAATTTGCCTGATGTGGATTGGAGAACACAGGCTGCAGCCACAGCCAGAAACAGAGGCATCCTGGATGCCCTACAGGGGGCGTGCCTCGAGCAGCTTGTGGCTGAACCCACCAAAGAAGGAGCAATATTGGACCTGGTATTCACCAATGGGGACAGAGTCACTGATGTAATGGTGGGTAGCCACCTTGGGTCCAGTGATCATCATACGGCATGGTTCAATGTGAAAACAGTGGAGGAGTCAAACCACATGAAAGCAAGGATCCTGGATTTCAGACAGGTTGACTTTGCAGGGGAGTGTCTCAAGGAAGCTCTGGCAGGGGCAGAAGAAGGGGGTATGTAGAGAAACAATGGGCTAACCTTAAGGGAGCCAAGCAGAGGTAACAAGCCTTTGGGTTATGCAAGTAAGCAAATCAAAAAATAAAACAAAAAAACACTATGGTTCTCAAAGGATGTGGCAGGGAAAGAAAGATAGAAAAGGCTAGCTTTCAGGAGGTACAAGGTAACACAGAGGGAGAAGAAAGGAAACTGTATCTGGAAAAGCAGAGAGAGAGAGAGAGAGAGAGAGGTGGAGAAAGCAGTCAGGAGTACAAAGGTGCAAACTTAGGAAAAAAATAGCCCAAGCAATTAAGAAAGGAGACAAGAGGCAGGATTCACAAAGAAAGATAAAATTCCCATAGCTACGGGAAAAAGGCTTGCTGCAGTGCAGAAATGCAGCTGCTCTGTATTCTCAAAGAAAACCAGCGCAGCTGTGGATTTCTGCAAAAAGTGCTGCAGGTGTGGCAATTTAGCTGCCGCAGGACTTGTGCAAGTGCTGCAAATCCGCAGCTGCAGAGGCTGTGAAGGCACAGCAATAGGGAACCACAATAGCTGAAGCAGCAGACTGAAACAGTGCTGCTATAATATGAAGCTGACAGCACACACAGAGACCAGCAACCAGTCCCCAACTGGTACCACAGCAGCACCACAGGTACCTGTGATACCTTGGCACCACAGTGGATGACTGTCCCTGCTGGTCGTCCCTCCCTGGGGTGTTCCTGTAGCCTGGGGAGGTAGCACTCACTGCTGGCTGGTCAGGCTCTACTGCTTGTGGGACTCTTTCATGGGCTGCACTGGGTCTAGTGGTGGATGCCTGTTGCCATAGTATGGCAATGTGTGCTTTCAGTGCTGTAACATCAGCCACTGCTATGCTGTCCGAGATGCTATTACCTGTGGTACACCTCCACCTTAATTGATTCCAATTGCTGGGGCACTACTGCAGTGTGCTGAGGGAGAGTTGCACCTCTTTCCACTGTGTGTAACATTCTTTCCTCAGCTGCGGAAAAAAAATGGCTGTGAATAGCCTTTCAGGGGCTGTGCCTTACTTATCTCACACCTTTTTGTCCTGAGGGACTTCCATAGCTGCACTTTTTTCCACAGTCCAGAGTGGTTTTTCCTGCAGCTGTGTTTTTTTTTGTGAATAGCACTTGGGGCAAACTACCTTTTTTTCCATAGCTGAGGGAGTTTGGGGGACATAGGGAAGGTTTTGCACCATCTGAAAGCTTTGAGAATCCTGCCCCAGAACTTTTTCAGGTACATTAATGATAGAAAGAAGACCAGGGGTGAGACTGTGAGGTTAAAAAGGGAGGAAGGGGTGTGTGCAGAGGGGGACCTAGAAAAACAACAATCCTGAACAAATGTTTTTGTTCAGTATTCACAGAAGAAGGGGCAGGAGAAGGAGGATAGGAGCACCAGTGGGAGAGAGATGGACACCAGCCCATTTATGTAGAAAAGAGTCCTAAAGGAACTAAAGAATCAGAAAGGGCCAAGGCTATGGAGCCAGATGGGATACATCCCAGAATATTAAAAGAATTTAGAGAGGTGCTGGCGGCACCACCAACAGCCCTATTCAACAAATTGATAGAGACGCTGGTGGTTCCAGAGGACTGGAAATAGGCAAAGTAGTCCCTCTCTACAAAAGTGGGAGCAGGGATGAGGCTGGCAACTACAGGCCAGTTAGCCTGACCTCAGTGGTGGGGAAATCAATGGAATCACTGCTAAAGTAAAGGACTGTGATATTTCTTTAATCCAGCAGAGAACAGGATTCAAGGCAGCATGGAATCACAATGAAAAAGCTTTGTCAAACAAATCTGATAGATTTCTTTGACTGCTTGACCAGGGAGGGGTGGTGGATGTGGCCTACGTAGATTTCAGCAAGGCCTTCGACACCGTCTGACATAGGAGGTGGATAAATAGATTGGGCAGCCTGGGAGTGGGCCCCAACATGGAAAACTGGGTCAGAAACTGGTAGAGTGACAGGGTGGTGGTAAATGGCATTCAGTCCAAGGAGACAGGAGTGACCAGCAGGGTGCCACAGGGATCTGTGCTGGAGCCAGTCCTCTTTAATGTCTTCATAAGCGACATTGCAGAGAGACTGGACAGTAAGGTATGCCTCTTTGCAGATGACAATAAGATCTGCAGCAGGGCCAACACTCCAAGGGGGGGATGAGAAAGGACCTAAACATGCTTGAGGAGTGGTGAAGAGTGTAGCAGCTAAGATTAAAGGCAACAAAGTGAAAAATCATGCACTTGGGGCACAGAAGTCCAAGGGAGGAGTACAAGATGGGGGGGGAGCACTGACAGCCACCAGTCAAGAAAGGGACCTGGGGTAATCATATCTGATGATCTAAAGGTAACCAAGCAATGTGAGAAGGCTGTGGGGCTAGCCAGTGGGATGCTAGGGTGTGTCACAGCATGAGGCAATAAACTTCAGATGAGGCAAATTTACAGGTTTAAAACACACCTTGGTGTGATATTTATTTTCCAAAAGTTCAAAAAATAATCAATGAAAATGAAAAAATTGCAAAGAAAATCACTACTCAACATCAATAGTTTCTCACACAATACAGTCCTGGATTCTAGAGCTCCTAAGACCCTTCCCATCTGCATTCAACAGCTTATCTGCAGTAGCACCTCTCTACTTCACTCTCAAGACTGAACTCTACTAGACTGAACTTAGTGAAGAGGCTTTTTATGTCTTTTGATGGGGGTCTCCTGACTGAGCGCTCTTCTAGTTACAAGTCTGGACATGTTGTTTCATGTCTGAACATGTTGATTCAAAACCAAGGGGGAGGGGGTTTGTGCCAAGGAATTTCCTGGTTCAGTTAAAGGTAAAGTGTATATCTCCAGAGATATTGACTTTCTATATTTCTGATCCACAGTGACTAAGCTCTTTTATACATAGAATCTTATACAGTAACAAGTTTATAATGTGAATTTATGAAAATACCTTTAGGATTTCTTATAACTGTACTAATCATGACATTATTATTGTTTTATATGACTTCTGAATCCTTTTTCTTTAAAAAGGCTTTATTAACTGTATTCATTCCCATTTAAAATAGCCTTCATGTTTTTTGTACACAAAATGCACTTATGCACTGTTACACAGCACATTTCTGGGTGTTTGGCATCATTTCAGGGACTGGATGGATGGAAATGAAAAAATAATGAAAAGAGAGAACTAATAGGAAGTTTAGTAGGGACAGTAAAGAGCTACGCTAGGTGGCCAACCTAGAGTAGGGGCCAAAAAGAAGAAAAACAAAGAGAAAAGTATTAACTGTTACATAACAGAAGTTTTGGTAGCTAGGAAATAAGGAGATAGAAAAGTGGTCGATCAGTCACAGCTGAGGGTGTAGCCTAACTCTGCCACACACCTCCCTCCCTAAGAAAAAACACAGTTCTCAAAACTATACTGTTTTTTCAAGAACCTCCTCTCGGTCATAAATATTCTACCAAAACAGTAGAATGGGGATTGGTTGAAACTTTCTCTCACCCATTATGAAAGCTTCACCCCAGGGTCCCTTAATTCAGCTATTTTTAGTATTGTCCACCATACCAAGTTACTGCAATACGACAATACTTTCACAGCATTACCGGGGGCTGTCATACAGTTCAGCACAGTACCCATCTATGATCTCAGAGGACTTCAGTTGGTAGTGACTTTCTATCCCCTGTTTCACTCTGGTTTCATAGACTCATAGATTCATAGAAGTGTGACGGCAGAAAAGGACCAAACTAGACCCACCAACTCTGCCCATTTGCCAAGCTATCTGCTTGGACCTGAGTCTCCCCCTTTAACACTCCCATGTGGTTGTCCCATGTCCTTTTGAATCCCTCCACTGTTTCCTCTCCAATGACTGCTTCTGGGAGTCTGTTCCACTTTTCTATGACTCTCTCTGAGTAACAGTATTTTCTAATGTTACCCCCTGAATTGTCCTCCCTCCATCTGCAGGCCATGCCCCCTCATCTTCTGACTTCCTTTCATCTTGAAGATGCTCCCCCCAGTACCCTGTTTATACCCTTAAGGTACTTGAAGGTCTCGATCATGTCCCCCCCCCGCTCCAGGCAGTACATGTTCAAATCTCTCAACCTTTCTTCATAGGATAGGTGGCTTAACCCTTTTACCATTTTTGTCGCTCTCTTCTGAACACTCTCTATCCTCCCCACATCCTTTCTGAGGTATGGCCTCCAGAACTGGACTCCGTACTCCAAGTGTGGTCTAACCAAATGGGTGTACAAGGGTTCTATGACCTCCCTATTCCTACTGGTGATACCCCTTCCGATGCATCCCAGCATTCCATTCCCCCTGGCCACTGCCCTCCCGCACTGCCCCTTCCACCTTTAGGTCCCTGGATATAATGATGACCAGGTCCCTTTCTTGCTCCGTCTCCTCCAGCTCTCTGCCCCCAAATGGTATCCTGACTTCTGATTTTTGTAGCCCAGATGCATGATTTTATATTTTTCTGCATTGAATTCAAGCTGCCACCTTTTTGACCATGCCTCAAGTCTCCCCAAATCTCTCTGCATTTGTTCCACTCCTTCCTTTGTGTCCACCCTATTGTAGATTTTGATATCATCTGCAAACATACTCACACCCCCCTCAAGGCCCTCCACGATGTCTCCTACGAATATATTGAACAGTAGGGGCCCCAGCACTGATCTCTGGAGGACCCCGCTCATGACCCTGCCTTCCCCGGATGTCACCCCATTTATTATGACCCTCTGTCTCCTTTTCTCCAGCCAGTTTCCCACCCATTTGACTGCCCCCATCCCCAGTCCTGCCATATCACACAGCAGACCCCCATGAGGCACAGAGTCAAACGCCTTTCTGAAATCCAAATAAGCTACATCCACTGCTCTACCTTGATCTATTTCCTTGGTGACCCCATCAAAAAACTCTATCAAACTTGTTTGACAGGATCTGCCCCTAGTAAAACCATGTTGTCTTGGATACTACAACTCAGACATTTCATATGTAATATCAGGCACCCATCAATAGGCATCATTTCAGCACCCATCACTTAGCATTGTTTCAGCACCCATCACTTGGTACCTTTTCAGAACCCATCATTTTGCATCTTTTCAGAACCCATCACTTGGCATCATTTCAAAACCCTGTGCACCAACTATCGTACCCTTCATCAGTACATTAAAAAAGAGTAAGTAATACACAGCAGTTTCATGCTGACTTCGAGCTTCCTCCATACCCATCACTTGGCATCGTTTCAGTCCTGTGCACCCATTATCACACCTTCATCATTACATTAAAAAAGAGAAAGTAATACACAGCAGTTTTCTGCCGATTTTGAGCTTCCTCCATAAACATCACTTGGTGTCATTTCAGAACCTTGTGCACCCACTATCGTACCTTCATCAGTATATTAAAAAAGAGGAAGTAATACACAGCAGTTTTGTGCTGACTTCAAGCTTCCTCCATACCCATCAGTTGGCATAATTTCAGCCCTGTGCACCCACTATTGTACAGTATAGACATTTCTTTTATGTTATACATTTCTTATAATCATTTCATTTATCCATTTGCCTTTCATATATTTTCTGATAGACAAGGAACCTTTTCATGCTGAACATCAACCAGCTAGTTCCTAACTCCAAAACCTTTGTAGTTTCCTTTCAACCCTTACACCATTCTGGAACCCTCAACTGACTATACTCAGCATCATCCTTTATGCTATATTCATTTTAAATATTACGTTTCATACATTTCATACCAATCAATCAATAAATCAAAATCTTTAATTATCCTGGCGAACACCAATGAACAGGGAAAATGTACAAGGTGGACCAAACAGTTACAACAGTTACAATGGACAGTATTTACAAAACAACAATGTTTACAAAACTGACCTGGAAGAGTCATTCCCAGTTCATCATACGGATTTACAACATGAAGACGAGTATTATACATATGTACATATACATCACAGAAGGGAATATACACTTTACTGTAGGAGAAAAAAATGGGACAATTTCATAGTAGGCTAACGACAGTCAGTATAAGACCTATCTATGGACACTGACCTCACAAAGCTATCAGGAGAGGAGGCAGCAATGCATGTATAACTTAATTGAGGGATAGATGACCAGAAACTTGAGGATCAGTACCAGGCCATAGCCAGGGTAACAAGCATAAATGGAACCAGCAAGGTCAAGAGGTACCCATGGTTCAGTGGCATACTAGGTATGAGGGTAGCAGTTACAGAATTCCCTCACAGTGCATGCATATAAGGTCTTGAAAGCATCCAAGCTGATAAGGAAACTTAGTTTCAGCACTTTTTGCAGATTATTCCACAGAGTAGGCAGCACAAAGCTAATTGCTGCTCTGCCGAACCGTGATTTAACCTTGGGTATGTATAATGCAAGAAAGGAGTAGCTTCTCAATGCATAGCAACCAGGCACGCATAATGGAAGACAGTCTGCAATGTATTGGGGAAGCTTTTTAGATAAGGCTCTGAGAGTCCAAACGGCAGTATTTCTGTTACGCCTGTACTGAAGTGAGGACCACCCTACAGCAGCATAGAGGGAACAATGATGATTGGGTAATGGGAGCCCCGTAATGAAAGTAAGTGCTCTATAATAAAGTGTGTCCAGTTTTACAAGGTAAGAGACAGGGCACTGACTATATAAGAAGTCAGCATAGTCCACCAGGGAGAGGAATGTTGTTTGTACCAGGTGCATTTTAGCATCTTTAGTGAGAAAGTTATTGATTCTGAAAAACAGGCCCAGCCTCTGCCTTAGTGTCCTAATCAAATCCTCAAGATGCTCAGAGAATGATAGGGTATGGTCAAGCCACACACCTAGGTACTTAAACTTAAACATAAATTCCAATTTTTCACCTATGATTGTTGTAATTTGAAAAGCGGATCCAGAGCTGACCAGGTTTCCTGCTTGACTGCCAGGAGAGAGGAGCATCACTTTTGTTTTTTTGGCATTAAGTAGGAGCTTTTTATGTAACAACTGATTCTGCAGCAGGTTAAATTCAACCTGGAGGTCTGCACAAGCAGCCTCAGGTGTAGGATGACTTACGAACAGTACTGTGTCACCTGCGAACAGATGTACTTTGGCTTTGCATATTCTATCATCAATATTGTTGATATATATGGCGAATAGTACAGGTCCAAGGATGGATCCCTGTGGTACACCTCTTTGTAAGGGTTTGAGGGGAAAGCTCACCTTCTGCCTTAACCTGCTGTAGCTGACCTGTAAGGTATTCAGTGAACCATTGCAGAGATGACGAATCCAGACCTATGCTTTTTAGGGAGGAGAGGAGCAGGCTATGATCTACAGTGTCAAAAGCCTTGCCTAGGTCAAGGAATACAGCACAGACAAAATTTTTACTATCCAGGTCACGCAGCCAATCATTGTTTACTTTGGCCAAGGCTGAAATGGTGCTGTGCTTTGCTCTGAATCCAGATTGTGTGGGGTTTAATAGGTTCATGGATTCAAGATAAGTCCTAAGTTGGTTGCTCATTATCATTTTCAACACCTTGTACAGTATCGGAAGGAATGAAATAGGTCTGTAGTTGTTAAGGTCACAGGGGTCCCCAGATTTAAACAGTGGGATGATGTAAGCAATTTTCCATAGAGAGGGTAGGATCCCCTGGGACAATGGCAGATTGAACAGATGAGTGATTGGCCCGGCTAAGACATGGTAAGCAATCCTTAGGAAGTAGGGGTCAAGGTAGTCTGCTCCAGCACTTTTCTTGATGTCCAGCTGAAGTAGAAGATCTTCAACCTCTTTCACAGAAGCAGGTCGGAATGAGAAGACCGAATTGGGAGGAGGAAAATAATGGTTTTGTAGTCCAAGCTGGGAACGTAACGAGTATGCAGGGGAGATGTCAAAGGCAAGACCTGCAGTGGTAAAACGATTGTTAAAGGAATCCAGGATCTCCACTCTATCACAAGTAGAGGTGCTCCCTAAGTTAATCTTAGGAGGAAGGTAGTTGCTCGGCATATGCCCAGATAGATCCTTGATGGTCTTCCAAAATTTGGAGGAGCGATTGGCAGCCGAGTCTAGCTCAGCACAATAAAATGCAGCCTTCGCTTCTTTGATCATTTTTGTGCATAGATTCCGTGCCTTCCTAAATTGGCACCAATCTGCACCAGTCTTAGTTTTACGCACTGTCTTCCAGAGTTTATCCCTAGCTATCAAAGAGGCCTTCAGTTGTGCCATAAACCATCGACAAGCTTTATTTTTACTCTGACCTTAACTATGGGGGCGCGCTTATTTAAGGCTTCAGACATTATTTCATAAAAGATGTCATAAGCCGTAGTAACTGTGTTAGCCAAGTAGATTTCCTGCCAGCATAGGAAATATTTCAGCTCATCAATGTAAGCAAACAGGTTGAAGTTACATCTGGATCTCTTAGTAGAAAACCTTGAAGCAGAAGTTGTCCTATGAGTTGATCTAATGCCAGCAATAACACAGTGATCACTGACTTCTGAGAAAAAGGTACCGGCATGGGCAAATAAATGCGGTTTAGTTACTAAGAGTACATCTAACAGTGTACTATGGCTTGTTTTTTTTTTTTTTTGTTCAGGCACGTAGGTTCATCTGTCAGTTGCACCAGCCCAAAACAGTCACAAAGAGTTTTAAGAGGTGTGGAGGATTTGGAAAGCCAGTTGAGATTGATGTCCCCCAAGATAATAGTTTCATGAGTCCCATCATCCAGTATGGTGCTAAGATGCTTTAGGAGCTGTAAACCAGCAGATGGGAGGTCTATATCATCCTATTATACTGAGTGCAAGGAAGGAAGATAATTAAATCTTTAGGGACAGACATTCAAATTTGGTTTTGACAGAGGACGAGTTAAGGCAATATACTGTATATTTGTCCTTGACGTAGATGGCCACTCCTCCACCTCTAGTTTGTTTGTCTGCTCTGAAAAGCAAGTAGTTAGGAATGTTGATGTCCCTATCTGGAGTGGATGGTCTTAGCCAGGATTCGGAGATCACCAGAAGATCCAGCAGGGTATGACTAACCCAAGCCTGGATCAAGATAAACTTTATTATAAGACTGCAGACATTAATGTGCATGAAACTCATTCCTTTGAGTCTTACAAGGTCAGATGAAGATAGGAAGACGTCAGGTGGACCCAGGATAAGCTCAATGTTGCCTGAGCACAGCAGAAGTAAGAGCAAAATCTTACTTAGGGTAGTAACAGTTAGTTTGAGTTTTTTTGACCTCATCCTTCTACGAGGTTTCAGCACTGGTAGGCCAGGCAATGTATCTGGGGCTACATAGCCCTAAGGCTAACGAGAGTAGCACACTGGCAGCGAAGTACATGGGAGGACAATTACCGTGAACTGTAGGTGGCGTGCCCTGTATGGGTGAGTCAGTGTAGGTACCTTCATGCAGGATACCCATCAAATATGGTTGCAATAGGGGAGACATCAGAGCACATAAGTATTTGTTAGCAAAGTGGCAATGCATTTCACATTCTAAGGGCGTGTCATGGTTTCCACTCTGGGACAGGTGGGAAGCACAGTAAAGAGCACATGGCATGAGGTAGAGGAAGATTAAGTGTGAGAGCCAACAGTTATCCCCATGGTGGATTCCCTAGGTTGGCTTCAATAATAGTGTGAAATGCAACAAAACCTGGCTTTGGTGGTCGCAGTAAATACAGTGCAACTCAGGGAGACAGTGCCTCTAAGAGACTGATGAAGGGGAGGAGCAGATATTTACTCATATTGGATGAACGCTGTAACAGAGGGTGGGGTGGTGAAGGGGGCAGGAAGATAGAGTATTTAATAATACTTTATCACAGGGGGTTCAAAATATGGGAAAGTCCATTCACCCACCATGGTGTCTTCCCTGTTGCTTGTAGTCTTCACCCCAGTATGCAAATGTTCTGAAATAGTCTTACCTGGGGCCTTCATCTCATCATCCTCCATGTTGCAGCAGCCCAGAAAAATGGGCAACAATGGGATTTCAAAAGTGACTGGTAACAAAGGTTCCATCAGGGGGTCCTCCTCCTCTAGAACCCATGGATCCTGGTCCTCTGCCTCCACTACAAAACCCTCCAGTTGGGAACCCTCCATCAGCACCTGTTAGCGGTGCTCCACCTCTCTCCAGTGCTGGCCCACCTCCATGTTCCATTGAACTCCAATCTGGTTAGTAATTCAGATCCGGTTCTCCTCACCTGGGCTCTGGTATGCACACCAGGAAGCCCCTCTTCTTTCAACAGATCCTTGGCATCCATGAGATCCTGGAGGTATGCCATCCTACTCTTTGCCCCCTATGTCTGGATACCAGGGTTGGTATCTAGGTACTGGTCTCCCCCTTGTTTCTTTGGACAACCAGTACTATACCACTTCTAACACCAAGTTTGTCACAGCGTGAGAGAATAAACTTCTTATGATGCAAATTTACAGGTTTAAAACACACCTTGGTGTGACATTAATTTTTCAAAAGTTCAAAAAATAAATGAAAACAAAGAAATTGCAAAGAAAATCACTACTTAGCATCAGTAGTTTCTCACACAATACAGTCCTGGATTCTAGAGCTCCTACAGCCTGTCTGCAATACCACCCCTCTCTTTCACTCTCAAGACTGAACTTAGTGAAGAGGCTTTTTATATCTTTTGGTGGGGGGGTCACCTGTCTGAGCGCTCTTCTAGTTGCAGGTCTGGACATGTTGTTTCATATCTGAACATGTTGTTTCAAAACCAAGAGGAAGGGGGGTTGTGTCAGGGGATTTCCTAGTTCAGTTAAAGGTACAGTGTATATCTCCACAGATATTGACTTTCTATATCTCTGATCCAAAGTGACTAAGCTCTTTTATACATAGAACCTTATACAGTAACAAGTTTATAATGTGAATTTATGAAAATACATTTAGGATTTCTTATAACTGTACTATCAAGACATTATTATTGTTTTATATGACTTCTGAATCCTTTTTCTTTAAAAAGGCTTTATTAACTGTATTCATTCTTATTTAAAATAGCCTTCATGTTTTTGTACACAAAATGTACTTATGCGCTTTACACAACACATTTCCAGGTGTTTGGCATCATTTCAGGGACTGGATGGATGGAAATGGAAAAAGAATGAAAAGAGAGAACTAGTAGGAAGTTTAGTAGGGACAGTAAAGAGTTACACTAGGTGGCCAACCTAGGGTGGAGGGGAGAAGAAAAGCAAAGAGAAAAGCATTAACTGTTGCGTAACAGAAGTTTTGGTAGCTAGGAAATAAGGAGCTAGAAAAGTGGTCCATCATTCACAGCTGAGGGTGTAGCTTAACTCTGCCACAGGGTGCATAGGGAGAGGTATCACTAGCATAAAAATGGAGGTGGTTATGTCACTGTACAGATCACTAGCGAGACCTCATCTGTCGTACTGTGTCCAGTTCAGGAGGCTGCATCTCTGGAAGGACATAGATAAAATAGAGGCAGTCCAGAGAAGGGCAACAAAAATGGTTCAAGGACTGCACCAAAAGTCATATGAGGAAAGACTAGAGGACCTCAATATGTATTCCCTGGAGGAGAGGTGAAAGGGGGAGGGTGGTATGATAGAGACATTCAAGTACATCAGGGGTATAAACAAGGTACAGGAGGGTAGCATCTTTCAGAAAAAAAGATGTATGAGCCGGCCCGTTGGCACAGTGGTTGGATTTCCACTTGCGATGCCAGTGACCTGGGTTTGGAAGCAGACTCGAGAAATTGGAGGGCCAGCCGGGAGAGAGTGGCTTGAGCATCCCATGACAGCTCGCCCTATCAGGGGGAAGGGGGGGCCAATGACAGCAACTTGTCTGACCCTGAGTGGAGGCTTGGGGTAATACAAGCCCTGTTGGGGAAGGGCAGCCAGATCATGCTGTGGGCGTCAGCGTGTGCACCTTGATGTCATGGTCTACACAGCATAGGGGAGGAAATGGAGGTTAACGCCTGCCAAGACTAGGAAGATGGGTTACCCAGAGCATGTCTCCGAGGTGCCCCTGCTCACCCAGCTACCTCCAAACCAATGAAACAGTGAGTAGCTCGAGGTGTTGGGGGCTGCACCTCGTCCCCACCCGGGGGGTAATCCGAGGCTCCATGGGGGACATGAAGGCTCACGTGGGTAGAACAGGAGGCAAGAGGATGACTCCTTGGTGGCCCCAAAGGGTCAGGGCTGACAGGACGAGGGGGAGAATAAATTGCGATTTCAAAAAAAAAGGAAAAAAGAAGATGTACAAGAACAAGGGGGCATGATATGAGGCTACAGGGGGTAGACTCAGGAACAACATGAGGAAGTACATTTTCACAGAAAGAGTAGTGGATGCTTAGAACAACCTCCCTGCAGAGGTCGTGAAGCAAAAACAGCAGGGGAATTCAAGAAAGCATGGGATAGACATAAGAATACTCTAGCAATAGGGAAGAGAGGGTAAGTCTCAGATCAACTAGGTTCTGCAGTAATACATTAGGTAGTGAAAAGTGGCAGACTAGGTGGGCCACACAATCCTTGATTTGGTGAATCATGGCCTACTGTTAGCAACTCTTAAACCTTGGATTATCTAGAGACATTGTTGGCTGGTGTGAGAGCTATTTAAATAATCAAACACAGGTTACCAAAATCAGTGGTCACTGCTCCCCTCCGGTTTCTGTCTCACTGTGTGTCCCTCAGGGTTCTATTCTGGGTCCTCTCTTGTTTAGTATGTTGTTAAATACTCTTCCCTCTGTTTGCACTAAATCACAAGTAAAACTCTAAGCAAATGATGCAGTGGTCCTCACGAGCAGATCAGATCTTGATACTGTTTAAAGCGATCTAGCTCGTGATATTTTGAAGGTCCAGAGTTGGTTCACAATCAATAAACTTATGCTGAATTAAAATAAAATCAATGGTATTTTCAAATCCCAGAAAAAGGTCTTATTAAGATTTTGTTCTTTTACTGTACACTGTCTCTGGTATGGCATTAGAACAGGTCAGGCAATTTAAATACCTAGGCCTTATTCTAGATGAGGGCATGACCTGAGCCTGAAATAAACAACATGATCAAAGTGATCCATGAAAGACTGGGCACACTCTAAAGACTGACTTTACTCCTAATTCCATCCACCAGGAAGTTACTAGCCAAAGTTTTTGTTGCCTGTCACTGATTATGGTTTATTATTTTATTATTCTACTGGGGAGGGGCTATTATCCAAGGTTAGAGTTATTTTAAATCAGACAGCCAGGTTTACTACTCAGATTCCTCCAAGGACACATCATTGTATCCTGCTCAGGCAGGGAGGCAGGCTGGCTTCCTCTTGAATACTGCTATAAATTTCAGTTGGGACTTCTGGCAAAAAAAGTAACATTAAATCAGGTACCCACTATTGCAAGTTCTATTTTTAAAAATAAACATTGCGGTTTCCACTTGACAGTCAACTTGACATTTTTTTTTTTTACCATTCCTAGAATGAAAACTTCCGTGGGCCAGAAAAGCTCTGCCCTACTCTCTCCCAACCATTTTCAGCTTTCTTCAGTCTATCTTTAATTGTTTAGAAGTTTGTCATCAGACTTTTTGAGTGATGCTGAGAGGGTTTTTATTTGCTGAGAGTGAGTGTAAATGGTTTGTATAATATTTATTAGAATGTTAGTGGTAAGATGTGTGTATTGTGCACTGTGATATTTTTTACTTATTGTATGTATCATTGTATTTACACTGGTCGCCCTTGAAAATGGGTGTTTGGTCCATGGTCTTGTCAGTTTAACTAAATAAAATGAACACACTATCTGCCATCAGTGTGTGTGTGTCTGTGTGTGCGTGTGTGTGTGCGTGTGTGTGTGTGTGTGTGTGCATGTGCGCACACGTGCAGAGAAATAAATCTGCAATTAGAGGGCAGGGGAGAGCATGACCACTCACAGAGTTTTGAATTTCATTCTAAGTTCTCTAATTAGCAAGAAATTCTAGACTCTGGGACAGCTCGTTCCAGAGGGATGATTGCATTTGTCATGCAATAGTGAAATATTCCTGGGGTCTGAACCAAACTTTTTCAGCCAAAACAAATTGGCACAAAATGCTTTAAATATCAAATGCACCATGTTTTCCATATGTTTAACAAAAGCTTGAATTCACATAAATTCAAGTCCATGTGTCATGATTAGTGTTTCCTGAAAATTCCATGCTGTTTGGTTTTGTAGTTTTCTTTAAATCAGCATTTGTTAATGTGCTCTGCAGTAACTGAAAACTGAAGATTTTCTGTCCCTATCAGTGAGTGATGACTTCATATTGGTCTAGCCTGCTGCTTTAGCAATTAAGTCCCCAACTGACTGAAGAGAGTGGAGCACTTTAAAGTCAGAGCAGTCTGTAGAGCTAATTCTTTTCACTCCAAGGTGTCCTATTTCTTTATTGGCTCCACTTTCAAAAGTTCTGGAGAGGGTTATTTTTTACCAGATTATGAAGTACTTGTCTAAATATAATGTCTTAACATCTGCACAGCATGTCTTTAGGCCAGGACATAGTACCACAACTTCCTTGGTGGGGTTCACGAGCACGATGCATGAGGCCTTTGATAAGGGCCATTTCATGGGGGCTGTATTCATGGACCTCACTAAGGCATTTGATCTGGTCAATCATGCCCTTTTGTTGTCCTCTTTGGTTAATCTGGGAATATCTATGGATGTAAGGGATTGACTAGGAAATTATCTGGCTGATCATACACAGGTCACAAGGGTAAGTGATCAATTTTCTTCTCCTGCTAAGGTTTTACTGGCTGTTCCCCAAGGCTCTATTTTGGGTCCCCTTTTGTTTAGTCTTTTTCTTAATACTCTTCCTTCTGTATGCACTAGATCTCAATTTTTTATATATGCTGATGATGTAGTGGTCCTCTCAAGTGGTTCTCACTTTGAAAAAGTTCAGAAAGATTTAGCTGATGATTTTTTGAAGACACAGAATTGGTTTAGGTATCATGGATTGGTCTTAAATGAAAAACAAAATGAAATCCATGGTTTTTGCAAACACAAAAAAAGACTGAACTTGGATCCTTTATTGTCATTATACACTATCCCTAGTACATTGAACAAGTTAAACAATTTAAGTATTTGGGTTTGTTGATGGATGAGGGTCTCTCCTATAAACCTTATATACTTAATATGGTGAAGGTGACTCACCAGCAGCTTGGGGCTTTATACAGGTTATCTCCTTTACTTACTGATTCAACACAATTTTTGTTGGCCCAAAGTTTCTTGCTGCCATTAATTGATTATGGGGTTTTGTTTTATTATACTGCAAGGGAGGGGTTGCTATCTAAGGTGAAAGTGTTACTTAACTCAGTTGCTAGATATGTAGTAAAATCTCCACAAAGGGTCCATCATTGTAATCTTTCAGAGCAAGTGGGTTGGCTTCCTCTGGTCAGAATATATAAATTCCAACTGGGTATGTTAACAAAAAAGGTGATACATAATAGAGTCCCAAACTGTTTTTAAAAAAACTTAATTTTTAAAAAACAGAACTCTAGTGTTAAAACACGGTCAACAGATAATTCTTCTCTTTGCATTCCAAGAATGCGTACTTCTCTAGGACAAAACGCATTATTTTACATTACCTACCTTTTTTAATACAATACAGCCTGTTTTCGATTGTGTGAACATTTCCTTTTGCTTTTTTAGGCATAGTTTGAAAGAGTATCTCTTTTCTGAGTACAAATGTTAATGTTTTGAATGATGATGTTAAGATATATTTATATGTATTAGTATGTGTATATTTCTTCATTATTTATATTTGTTAGATGTATGTATTTATATATTGTACTTAATTGTTATTTGTACATTGCTCACCCATGAAAATGTGTTAATTTTCGCCCATGGTCCTATCAGTATAAATAAATAAAACAAACTACATAAACTGCTATAGTCCCAGGGTTGTCTGCTTATCTCCATTTGAAAGGTTGACTGAGTTGACATGTTTATGAGCTGTGAACTTTCTTGAAAGAGAATTCTCCCCAGATTGAAGATGAGTACACACAATAGTGTATTGCAACACTGCTCAGCTGAATGACAGCTTGCTTCAATTAATTAGCAGAGTGATAGCACACTCTCAAATTTTATCTAGTCCATTAGGAATCTGTAGAGCTCCCTTTTCTACTGTACTAGCAAAATGCCTGCAGGGCTCTGCCAACTGCAGCCATAAAAATAAAGTAGTACTCATAGCTCTACTTTAGTAACTTCTTTCCTGACCATCACCTGACCAGAGCAATGCATTCAGTCTGGTTGATCACTCCCTCCTAAGGACCAGGTTTGCACATTGGGGTTTTGGACAGTCTGCAGTAAACTGGTTCAACAATTACCTGCTAGATCAGAACAAACAGTGAAGGTAAATGGAGTCAGCTCATCTGTCTGTTCAGTAACGTATGGAGTACCACAAAGGTCCATCTTTGCTGTTTTCTCTTTTTATTAATGGTTTGCCATTAATATGTAAAGACACAAAGAGGATACTGTACGCAGATGATGCAGTACTGCATACAGCCTTGAAGAACATGCATGTGCTACAAAAGGCCCTAGAAACTGAATTAGGATGGATGATGGACTTTTTTAGGTATAGTAAGCATGGTTTGAATAAGAAAAAAACAGTATGTTCTTTACATTGCAGAAATACGAAACACACACAAATAGCTTTAAAATAAATATACATAGAACAGAAAGTCTGGAAGTTGTTGATAGCTTCAAATATCTTGGAGTTGACCTGGACTCAAGAGTAATATATGAGGCACACATTACTTACATCACAACACAGCTGCTTAAAAAACTTGTAGCAATATATACCTTAAGAGATTATCTCACCGATGAGACTAGAAGAGTAATTGCCCAGAGTAGTCTGCTCCCACTAACTGAGTTTGGAAATGTTATACAGTGTGGGATATCACAGAAAATACAAACAAAAAGAAAATCCCTGTGCAATTCCATCTGTAGATTTGCTTTAATGGCTAAGAAACTACAACACCATTGTGTAATATACAACAAATGGAAGTAGCTGCCCTAAGATACAGTCTCAGTCTAGGCTTAATGGCCTAAAATGATTAGGAAAAGGGGAATGGTCCCTGGTCAATATTATTAAAATACAAACTAGCATAAAAAGTCTTAGATCCTATGATGCACTGATGCTGGTGTTACTCCAGTTAAGGACCACAGTGGAACAAAAGTCCTTATTCTTCAGAATATCTTAACACTGGAGCATCATGCCAATAAAAATAAAACAGGCCAGCACACTCACAGTTGAAGGTACTTTACAATCAGTACTTGTCTTATGCAATAACCTGCCACTGTTCACAAATTTGAATACCGCTTCTTTAAGCACTGTTTAAGTCCACTTAAATCCATTCTCCTCAGGATCAGGTCCCTTAATCTAACTCAGCTGATCTGCCAACCCACCCAAATACACCCTTGTTCCCTAAATCACTCCTTCCCTGACTGGGTGCTCTCATCTCACCCCCACCATATCATAGCAGCTGGGGTCCTCCTAGATGCTCTAAGCAGTCATTGTATCACTTATTGCATTAGAAAGATACACGTCCCCCCATGCTGGCCCTAAATCCATTTGGACTCACCTACTCCACACCCTGGATATAGCTGCCCTCCTTTCAGGATCTCACCCAGGCAGATTGGCTGCCTGTATTCTCATCCCAGGATGTTTATTCTACCCTGTCCTTCTTCTCTAGCACACTTACCCACATCTGGAACTTCCACACCCCCTTAAAGAAAGTCAGAATCAAATGATACCACCACCCCTGGATAATAGCAGGCCTTCTGGCTAAATGCAGATCTAGGGACAAAGCTTAGTCGAAATACAAAGCATCCGTATCTCAGGCAGACCTACAAGTATATAGGTCACTTAGAAATAACTGCACCAAAGCCATCCACCTCTCCAAGGCTAACTATTTCAAGTCCCATCTTCAATCTCTTCACAACACACCTGCATCCTTTTGGAAAGTTATACACTTGCTCCTAGAGCCTGCAGCTCAACAGGTCTCCCCTGTCCTTAAAATTGTCAGTTCTCCAGTCACTGACCCCTCTGCAGTAGCTGAGATTTTCAAAAAATCTTTTGCCATGTGTACGCTCCCCAACCATCCCTCTCCACCCCACCTAACTCTATCCCAACCTTTGCCATGCCACCCAGACATCTCCATGCACGCTTCCATGCATGGAGCATCAGTGGGTACCGCTTATTCCCCCAATGCATGCACCACAGCCTATCCCACACTCAGCCAATGATAGGGGCCAAAAGAATGCCAGCAGCTGAAACCCTCTTTCCCCGGGAGAGGAGAGCAGTCCTCTGGATACACAATCCTCACCTCAACAGCTGACTCCTGATGACCTGAGCCCACATCTGAGCCCAGGTTCTTGGCATGGTACCTAGTGTTGTGTCTCATGCCTCAGTCCTAAGTGCCACTGGGCCAGCTGTGCATTATTAAATGTATGACAAAGGCTTAACTGTTGTCTCCCCTTACTACAGCATAAAAGGAATAAAGTATGGACAGCCATACTCAACGAGCCTGTGTTTCCATCAAGGGGTTGAGATACCAGTGTATGTACCTCAAGAGCGAAGCTGAAGAGGTCCATGCTGATATTTCAAACCCGAGATGGAAACACAGGGCGAGTTGTGTATGACCGCCTATATTTTATTTATCATAGTAAATGGTTCTCAGAGAGTTTTAAAAAGTATGTATTTTTTGTGACTATTTCACTTTTACAAGGTTTCATACTTTGTGTTAGTACAGTGCTCCCAGTTGTTGTCGGCAGCTCAGTGTGTGTTACCAAGACCATCAGTGTCATGCCATGCAGTCCTGTTCCACTCCTGACCCTTCAGAGATGTCTGGCAGCATTTGTTTAAAAAAAAAAGTTTCATTTGTACGGTTTGGCAACACAGAGCTGGCTACATCAGTCTGTGTCCAAACCAACTTTGTGAACTGCTCACTAACTGGCGCTGCCATGTTTGGATTTTTCCTTCAACAGCTCTGTCAGGACCAATCTGGTGGCAAATAGCACAGGACTTATGAATATTAATTAGGGAACTGATTAATATTAATTGTAGAATGTGCACAATAACTTTTAAAATGTGCACAACTTTTAGAACATACACAACTTTTAGAATGTGAACAACATTTCAGCAGGTACTGATTTCTATACATAATCAGTCCAAACCATGTACTACAGTATATACCATTTTAAGCCTTCTGATTAAACAACATTATATTTATTAATGGTATGATATGCATTCTGATGTATTTAGAAACTGTCAACATCGTTAATGAGGTTTTATGTACTGTGCAAAAATATGTCTTGTCTTTGTCTTTCACGTCCTGGTCGTGCCTGTAAAGGGGTCATGGGACCCAGTGTACCTAACCAGTTAGAAATGTTGAATGAATGAATGAAATTAAAAACATCCTAGCCTTACCTGCCTACAACAAATGATACCTTGGGAAAAAATTAAAGAGCAACGGAAGAGTAGCTGTGATGAAAACTATTACAGATCTACTAGTCATTCATTGTTAGACTGTAAAATGCTATCTGATCCTAGAACAAAATGGATTGACCCATTGACTTGAAATATGTTTGGTATGAGAAAGGAGAATATTGTACATAAGTTTATCTAGGGCAATAATGTGTTACAGTCTCGTGTGTTTTTACTTGGGAGTTATGACATTTTAAGTACATCTTCAAGCAAACTAACGAATGTACCTGATTTTTAAATGAGTGGATGTATTTTGTATTCTGTAATCTTTTTAAAAGTGTCTGTCTTTTTGAATATACACTTGTATTTCATAAAATTTACTACTACTACTACTACCTGCCTACCAGGGAAATCTTTGCTCCATAACCCTGTCCACATAAAATTGAATCCCTGGCTTTATTGATGCCTTCTGTTGTGTGTGTTTTTTTGTGGGAAGTGGTGAACATTTTGTCAGTGGACATCTGCAAAAAGTTTTAATTCCTGCATTCCATGGCAAACAAACATTCTAGCTACTGAAAGTGTGGAAAGATGGGTGATAGATGTGGATGGTCTACTTTTTACTAATCATGTTTAACAAAAGAAATGCCTGTTTTAAATTTAAAAAGTTGGATTCTTTTAAGATTGGGCAGTTTCACCATTTTATGAGCACAATAAGAAACATCAGGCTGTGAGTAGTTATGTGATAGTCACACTTCCAGGTGCTGAATACACTCGGCGTAAACATCTCGTGCCTCGCAATGCATTTGGACATGCATTACCCATACCATGTTGTGTCTTATTGCTTACCCAGCCATTTTGTGCCTAGTGTGTGTGTGTGTGTGTGTGTTTACTAACATACTGTACCTCTGTTTGCTACATTTTCATTTCTGGAAATAAATACAATCTGTATTTGAACAAAAGGTTGTATGTCAAAGCAAATCAATTAAAAAGGTATATGGTTCTGAACAATTTTCATTTAGAAATGTAAAAGTACATATATATTTTTTTTGTAATTTAAAGGGTAGCAGCAGTTCTTTCATGTCCTTAGTGATCTGGGGCCTCATTCTAAGTCACAACAGACTGCTTGCATGGAACTTTTATGTTACTCTGTTGCTTGTGACACCCCCAACCCCCGCAGTTCTAGTCTCAAAGAGGGATGCAAACCACTCCTGTGCATTTGTAAATCATTTTCAGGCAGCGTGGGTGGACATGCAAATCTCAGTCACAAAAGAAAATGACTCTTGCAATCACTGTTCCAACTCTGTCAAACCCCTGTAACTGTAACACTGTTAAAGGCATGTGGTAGTGCTAGTGCTGTGCCTAAATTGTGACTGCACCAAAAGAGCTGGTGCAGAAATGGGGCTTGGGAATGGAGTTCAACTAGACAGCATGATATCCACTGGATCAGGTGTGGCTGTGGGCCACTGGATCACCATAGGGGGCTGAGTATGTGCAGTTGACTTCAGTCCAGAAGTGTTCCACAAGGTATGGGTTGGGCAGTTGCTGGGCAACTATGTTGGTAGCACCTGTGTAGACAGTCTCTTAATGACATAGAGCCTTGTGACTGGCACTGTACATTCTAAGTCTAATGAAGAACTTCTCCCCCAGCAACTAAAGACAGGGGGGTCAATTTTTGAAGATTGACGCAGGGCTTTCACAAGCCATGCATCAAACCCTGCACCACCCCAAACATTTTGTCACTTGGTGGGCCCGATTCTGGTAGGTCACATGCCTTTGCAACACTTTACCCTTTTTACAGTGGCTTGCGCCACATACATGGTGCAACCCCGTAAAAAGCTTGGCAAAGTTATACCAACAAAAGCTGGTCTAACTCGCCACATGTGGTGCACGGGGGACTAGGGGACTGAGAATCCTGACTGCCACCCGGGGAATGCTGCAAACCCCATGCACCACACATTCAGTGCACCTGGGGCATCTGGCATTCAAAGCCATTTGAGAATTGAGCCCAGAGTTTTGTGTATAGCCACATCACCTGATTTGCACATTCACATGTTATGACTATCGAGCCCCTGGATTTTATTGAGCAGTGAACCATGACAAAAGAACCAGATTTTACTTTCAGTTATGTCCTGATATATATTCTGCATTTTCTCAAGCTCTGTAAATTAGAAATACAAAGTGAAAACTATGAAGAAAATTGAACTGAAGGGTGCTGTAAGCAGCCCTTCAGATAACTATGTTATGGAAATATTTTATGTCCGTAAATTAGCTCCAAAATGTCCAAAAATGACATCTTTGGAGTCACTGAAGTCCACTAAGAATCCCTTGTTTAAGGTCTGACGTCCATTTTTCAGTGTGGACATCACGTCTTTAAGGATTTTTTTATCCTATGGATGGGTTGCCAGTTGCTATGGGAGTCTTATTTCTTGGTTTCAAAATTCAGGCCTGCCCCCCAGCAAACTGCCAGCTGATCATATGTGCATGCACAGTCCACGCACTGAGGAGCCTGCCACTTGCTGGGCTGCTGCTGTTTCATTGCTAAGCAGTTTACAGAGCAGTTTAAACCTGGACTTTAAATGTACTTACAGTTCTAAAGTGTCTTTTGCATTTTGTGTCCCCATACATATGGAGATAGTTTATTTCCTGGTGAATAAGTAAGTTTAATAGCAAGGGTTCACCTCAGCTAACTGCCACCCTGTATTCTTGCTTGCCTTTGGCGCCAAGACTAAGTTTGAAAAGAAAAAAAAACAGAACCTGCCTAACTGCGTACTCTGGAGTGTAGCTCCTTGCATTTAAATTAAGTCCCTTACAATCTGAATTTACTGGTATTGAATTAAGTCTACCTAGAGCCTACTCTGTTTTAGTGCTGTAATTTAATTCTCTCTCTTTAAGCTGCATTTGAACCCTCCCCCAAGCCGCAACCTATTTAACCCCTTTCCTTTCTCCTTATCCCTTGTCCACAGCTGGACCCGATGTCGCGAGGGTTTCCACAGTAGCCCTCCCTCTCTGAAGGAAAATTACAGCCGCTGCAGGAGGTCACAAGGGGCTGAAATTCAGCAGCCCTCCCCAGCCGAAGCTGAACTCAGGTACGCCCAGAGTGTCCACGCACTGAGGAGCCTGCCACTTGCTGGGCTGCTTCCATTTCATTGCTGAGCAGGTTACAGTGCAGTTTAAACCTGGACTTTAAATGTACTTACAGTTCTAAAGTGTCTTTTGCATTATGTGTCCCCATACATGTGGAGATAGTTTGTTTCCTGGTGAATAAGTACGTTTAATAGCAGGGGTTCACATCAGCTAACTGACACCCTGTATTCTTGCTCACCTTTGGCACCAAAACTAAGTCTGAAAAGAAAAACAAAAACAGAACCTGACTAACTGCGTACTCTGGAGTGTAACTCCTTGCATTTAAATTAAGACCCTTATAATCTGAATTTACTGGTACTGAATTAAGTCTACCTAGAGCCTACTCTGTTCTAGTGCTGTAATTTAATCCTCTCTCTCTAAGCTGCATTTGAACCCTCCCCCAAGCCACAACCTATTTAACCCCTTTCCTTTCCTTTCTCCTTATTCCTTGTCCACAGCTGGACCCAAGGTCACGAGGGTCTCCACAGTAGCCCTCCCTCTCTGAAGGAAAATTACAGCCGCTGCAGGAGGTCGCGAGGGGTTGAAATTCAGCAGCCATCCCCAGCTACATAGAAACACAGAAACATAGACTTTGACAGCAGATAAGGACCGCTAGGCCCATCTAGTCTGCCCATTTCCCTACCTACAGGATAGGCCGCAGATCCTAGTTAACCAACAGCCTATATCTTCCTGCCCCCCACAAGAATTGCCTTATGTCTGTCCCATGCATTCTTGAATTCTCCCACAGTTTTAGACCCCACAACTTCCTCAGGAAGGCTGTTCCATGCATCCACTACCCTCTCTGTGAAATAATACTTCCTCACATTGCCCCAGAACCGCCCTCCTTCTATCTTTAAATTGTGTCCCCTTGTTCTTGCAAGTCTCTTTTTCTGAAAGATGCTACCCTCTTGGACTTTGCTGATTCCTTGAGGTACTTGAAAGTTTCTATCATGTCCCCTCTCCTTCTTTCCTCAAGGGTATACATATTAAGCTCCTTTAGTCTCTCCTCATATGGCTTCTCTTGCAGACCCTGCACCATTCTAGTTGCCCTCCTCTGGACTGCCTCTATCCTGTCTATGTTCTTGCGGAGATGGGGTCTCCAGAACTGGACACAGTATTCCAGATGGGGTCTCACCAACTGTCTGTACAGAGGGATAACAACTTCCTGTTTTCTGCTGCTGATGCCTCTCCCTATACATCCCAGTATACCCCCGGACCTCTCTACTGCCTTCTCACATTGCTTGCTAACCTTAAGGTCATCTGATATGATTACCCCCAGGTCCCTTTCCTGTTTTGTTGTTGTTACTACCTCCCCACCCATTGTGTATTCTTCCCTTGGGTTCTTGTTTCCCAGGTGCATTATTTGCACTTTTTGCATTGAATCCTAGCTGCCATACGTCTGACCATTCCTCCAACCTTGGCAGTCCTTTTCATCCTTTCCACGCCTCCTTGTGTATCAACCCTGTTGCAGATCTTTGTGTCATCTGCAAAAAGCATACTTTTCCTTCCAGTCCCTCTGCAATGTCACTGATGAAGACATTAAAGGACTGGACCCAATCTGAACCCTCACGGTGCCCCACTAGTAACCGCCCTTTCTTCAAGTGGACTCCATTTACAATTACCTTCTGTGTCCTGTTGTCCAGCCAATGTTTTCCCAGGCTACCACCCTGGGACCCACTCCCAGGCTGGTTAATTTGACTAATAATCTTTTGTGGGACTGTGTCAAATGCCTTGCTAAAGTCTAGGTAGGCCATGTCACAGCCCCTCCCTGGTCTACTACTTTGGTCACCCAGTCAAAGAAATCTAATAGATTCGTCTGACATGACCTTCCACTGTGAACCCATGCTGCCTTGGATCCTGTGCTCCACTGACCTCTAGGTACTCAACTATTCTTTCCTTCAGAAGTGACTCCATCACTTTCCCTACCACAGAGGTCAGACTGACAGGTCTGTAGTTTCCTGCCTCTGTCTTGGTCCCACTTTTGTGAAGGGGAATCACATCCACCTTCCTCCAGTCCTCGGGTGCCACACCATCCTCCCATGATTTATTAAAAAGAGTAGCCAGTGGTTTCACTAGTTCCTTCCTTAATTCTTTTAGAATTCTGGGGTGAATTCCATCAGGACCCATTGCTTTGTCCACCTTCAGTTTTAGGAGTTCTTGCAGAACCCTTTCTTCTGTGAAAGGACTGGGATCACCCCCTATCAAGAGTGCTTCTGTTAATTGGATTAGGCACTGCCCCTCCTCTTTTGTGAATACTGAGCAGAAATATACGTTCAGTATTCCTGCTTTTTCACTGTCCCCCTCTGCCCACCCACCATTCATTCTATTCAGCCTCACTATCCCTCCCTTTGTCTTTCTCCTCGCTGATGTACCTATAAAAGGTTTTATCCCCCTTCTTAACTGAGTTGGCTATCTTTTCCTCAGTTTGGGCCTTTGCTATTCTGACTTCCCTCCCTGCTTCTTTTCTGCCTTAGCTAGTACAGCTCTGTCCTGCTCCTTCTGTGTTTCCTTATACTTCCAGAATGCTACCTTTTTCTTCCTGACTTTCACAGCCACCTCTCTTGAGAACCATAGTGGCTTTTTCTTTTTTTTGATTTGTTTATTTGCTTCACACAAAGGCTTGTTGCCTCTGTGATGGCAGTTTGATAATTCCCATTGTTGCTCCACACCTCCTTCTAGCCTGTTTGCTAGTGCTTTTCTGAGGCACTCTCCCATCTTGCCAAAGTCAGCCCTCCTAAACTCCAGTACCCTCACTTTTGTATGGCTTGACTCTGTAGCTGAGTTTAACATGAACCACACTGTTTGATGGTCACTTGTCCCAGATGGCAACCCACTTCTAGATCTGAGATCCTCTCTCACTGCCCCGTTTGAGAGTCACGAGGTCTAAGATTGCTCCCTCACAAGTGGGTTCGAAACTAGCTGTCTAATGTCTGCCACCTGTAGGGGCGTCAGAATGGCCCTGCTCTTGGATGTGGCTGCAGCAAATGTGCTCCAGTTAACATCTGGCATATTCAGGTCTCCCATCAACAGTATCTCCCTTCTCTGCCATTCTAAGAATGCCTTCCATCATATCCTTGTCCATTCCTTCCCCTGACATGGGGGTCTGTACACAACCCTGTGCGGATTGTGGTGCCCTTTCCAGTCTCAAGGTGACCCACAGTGCCTCCTCTCCTCCCTGTTTACTCTTTTGTTCAGTTGCTTTTATCCTTCCTTTACATAGAGAGCTACTCCTCCCCCTCTTCTCCCCTGCCTGTCTCTCCTGTAGGTTATGTACCCTGGTATGTTAACATCCCAGTCATGGTTCTCTGTGTACCATGTTTCTGTGACTGCTACGATATCCAGGCATCCCTCTTCCATTAAGGCCACCAGCTCAGGGAGCTTGTAGCTGAAGCTGAACTCAGGTACACCCGGAGTGTCCATGCACTGAGGAGCCTACCACTTGCTGGGCTGCTGCTGTTTCATTGTTGAGCAGTTTAGTCCCCGCTGGTGCTCCGCACTGGCTCCCCAACGCCCCCACCACCACCCTTGGTCGACAGCGGGCTATATAGTGAAGATCACATGATCGTCTGAAACCAATCAGCCCACTTTGCCATCTGCAGCTTATACTTAAGCACCACTAGAGGGCTCCCTCTCATTTCCTTTCATTACACACATCTTTCATCACCAGCATGACTAGCATCACTTGACTTCTAAGCCAAATAATCTTAACCCTGTCATTTGTCTCCCACTCCCACCCCTACCCCCCTGTGCATGAGCCCCTCTCCAGGGTCCCCCTCATATGCCCCACTTCTTTTTTCCAAGGCAGTGTACCTGTGCCATATCACATAACACCTCTCCTTTGTTCTACACAGCACCAATTGTACCTCTAGCCTTAGCTGCACCACTAATGGTATTTGGTTGGCACGTATGCCATCCCCCACCTTCAAACCTATGACTTGTAGCTCTTACCAGTACTTATCCCCAGCCACATTAGCCCAGTTGGTCCATACCATTCCCATTCCAACCTCACTCACTAAATTACCCAATTATGCATGCCTTCGTTGTACTGCAGCCAAATTGATTCGCAAAGCTGCAATTCAGCAAGCCCTACTCCTCCTTCTACTTATCTCAGGGAATATACATCCCAATCCTGGTCCCCCTTTGACTACTATCACTAAGAAGCACAGACAAGGTGGACTACTTATGGCTTCCCCTAATATCTGTAGTCTACCAAAGAAGCTAACGCTGCTCCAAGGATGGATCGCCCAACACTCCCCTGACATTCTGGCCTTGTCTGAAACCTGGCTGTCTAAACATATCCCTGATGCCTCTGTCTCCCTCAGTAACTACTCCATCTTTAGAGCTGATAGAACAGGCAAGAGGGGTGGGGGTTGTGTCATCTATGCCCGAACGTGTCTGCAGCCTCTCTTAGTCCCCCTCCCCACCCCTGAACATGGTACCCAAGCCATAACTATCAAAGTTACCCTTGGCACCCCTGGTAAACTGCTGTACATTATGGCAGTCTACATCCCCCCTTCAAACCAGAAACTTGACTTTGATTCTATCCTGTCTGGCATCACATATCTCCCCCCTAAGAGTGAACTGATTTTTATGGGTGACTTTAATATGAATTGGCTATCCCCTTCATCAGCTTCCTTCAAAGATGCTGTCCAAGCCTACGACCTTGCCCAGGTAGTATAGTCACCCACTAGGCGAGACCCTAAAACAGGTTCCTCCACTCTTATTGACCTTATCTTAACAAACCTCCCGAACCACCTTTCCAAAGTTAAAGTGCTGCCCGATGTGCTTACTGACCACTCTCCCATCTCCTGCTGTTGGACAAATAAAAACATTCCCAACCGCACTAAAACTTCCATCCAAAGGTGCCTCAAAAAAGTGCCCTCTCTCACCTCAAAATGTATCTCTCTGCCTGTGACTGGTCTCCAGTCCACAATGCACAGACTGTGGATGATGCGCTCACTGCATTTATTACCACCTTCAACACTGCCTGCGACATATTTACCCCCTTCACAAAACAGGTCATAAAAACCAGGGATACCCCGTGGATCATGCAGTCCCTCCTGGAACTGATACACCACAGAGATAACCTCTGGCATAGGGCCCTGAACTCCCAGCTTCCACATGATAGACAGCTTTACAGAGAGGCAAGAAATAAATGCACGTGGGCTATTCGGCTAGCCAAGGCAACTTACTATAAGCAAGCTTTCACCTCCATATGGGGCTCTGGGAAAAATTTCTGGAACAATGTCAAGGACCTCTGTGGAAAAACCACCTCCACTGACCCAACTCAACTCCTAGTAAAGGGAACCCTATCTCAGGACCCTACTTCCATATCCAATGCCCTTAACACTTATTTCTCTGACCTTAGTCACATCCTCCCACAAAACTACTTTGACCCCATCACCAACCGCCCCACTGACACTTCTCTTATTTCCACCCCCCCTTTCAGGCTGCGTATCATCACCTGCAAAGAGGCTAAACACTACCTCACCAAAGTCCTGTGCAACACACGCTACAGCAGTGACTCCCTTGACCTCAAAATTCTTTGGCTAACCCTTGATGAGACCCTGCCTCACCTCATCAAACTCCTCAACTGCTCACTTCGGCTCTGCCAAATCCCTACACCCTGGAAAAGGGGTATCATCACGCCCATACTAAAGAATGGGGATCCAATGGCACCTAGTAACTATAGACCCATTACTATCCCCCCTCAAAAGCTCTAGAAAAAATTGGGTCAGACCAACTCATCGAATACCTGAACAAACACAAACTCCTTTGCCATGAACAACATGGCTTCAGAATGGGACACAGCACTACCTCAGCCTTCTCGGATTTATGTCATACATTCATGAAGCACTAGAACAGGGGTCAATAGCTGGGGCAATCTATGTTGATTTGACCAAGGCTTTTGATACAGTCAATCATGATCTACTTCTCCACTCCCTTGCCTCCCTCCACTTAGCCCCTGAAGCTACTTCCTGGTTCAAAAACTATCTCACAGATAGGACACAGCAAGTCAAAATTAGCAACACAGTCTCCTCCAAACAACCGGTTTGAGATGGTGTCCCTCAAGGGTCAATACTTGGCCCACTACTTTTCACTCTTTTTCTAAACTCACTCCCCCAGGCCTGCAGTGGAAAGCTATTGATATATGCAGATGATGCTGTACTATACTGGAAACACACCAACCCAATCTCTCTCTCCAAAATACTCTTCAAGCCTGTTTTGGAGAGCTAGAATACTGGTTCACTGACCACCGACTAATACTAAACTATAACAAGACAAAGTCTATGATATCTGCAACCGCCAGAACCCTCTCAGTAATGCCCAGCTCTCAATCTCAAGCCTGCATGGTAACTGCATTGAACAGGTCCCACATTTTAAATATCTAGGTATCACACTGGACACATCCCTCACCTACCACACCCATATTAAACATCTCTCCTCCTCTGTTAACACCCGTCTAGGGATTCTCTTCAGACATAAACACTGCCTTACCCCCCCAGTCCCTATGGCTGGCTGTTACCTGCTAAGTCCTTTCATTGGTCGATTATGGTATATTTATTTATGGTATATTTATTTATGGCACTGCTGACCAAACAGCCCTTAACTGCATCAATCTAGCCCTCAGCAAAGCCTGCTGTCTGGTCACAAGCAGTGAAAGGCTTACCCATACATGTGTTCTCTATAAACTAGCTGACTGTCTGACCTATGAATACCACACCTGCCTCCAAGCCAAAAAAATACTTTTGAAGCTCACACCTACTGGTCTACACCCCTCATCCAACCTGCCCCTCATAGGGGTATGCCCTGACACCAGGCTGGCACCTCTCTCATAGTCCCCCACTGCAGGACCTCTCTAGGGCAAAGGTCTTTTCACTATCGTGCTCCCCTCTAGCTTAACAACCTACCACCCTCCATCTCACTTGCCCCTAGTCTTGGCCAATTCAAAGCAAGAATCAAGAGTCTTCTTTTTGACTCTGAGACCTGTGGCTGTTTCCACAGCCCTACCTAGGCTGAAGCTGTTAAAAATAGCCTACAACATAAGGGGTTTGTCCAAATGAAGGGCTAGGTAAATTATGCCTAGATAGATAATCCTTTGCCACCATAACTTGTTTGACCCTGGGTCCTCTATCAACCCTTGAGATGATAACCAAGCATTGTAAATATACCATGTACTGTGATTTTCTGCACAACCTGTCAATCTGTAAGGTCTTGTTTTGTAAACTACGTACAATCAGTCTTGATGTATTGTTCTGTTGTACTGACGTAGAGCCTTTGCAAAGGAGTCTTCGACTCAAAGGATTGTAATTCCAAAAATTTCAATAAATAAAAAATAAATTAAAAAAATTAAAAAAATTTGGTGGCTTCTATGCTCCCTAACAGTCATCATGAGGTAACTTGTGAGGTGATCAGACTGAGAGCAGTGAACAGAGCAAGCAAGGGGATAGTTTGGCTCTAATCTGCAGTACACACTGTACACACTGCAAATTTATTGAGGAGCTGCTCAGTCAGTGATAATTTGGTGACAGACTCAGTCACAAAATGACTCCATTGATGGGAGGACGAGTGTGGATGACTAGTACTGCCACTGCCAGTTGACTCGAGGATTGGAGCAAAGGGCTGCAGACCAGACGTGCAGTGCAGTCAGAGGTGGAGGGTGGGAGCCTGGAGGAAGAGCTGGGAGCCAGTCGGATGGAGCCTGAGGTCAGTTATGCGATGGTCAGAAGGTGGACTGTGGAGGAGTCTGGACATGACTAGAGCCAGCCTTGAGGTCGTCAGTTCCCAATCAGTGTGATCACTGATTCATCCCAATGTTCCTAGTGAGCCAGACCAGCAGGGAGCTTGTGTTGTGGGAGGTGGGAAAAATAACAAAATTGCTGGCAATTCGGGCACATTTGGTGATTAAGAAGTGCACGGAGAGTGGAGAGGCAGCCCCCAGGCTGCAGCCAAGTATGTGCCACACCAGTTAACGTAGAGTGTATGCACCAACAGCAGAAGCCAGCCCAGCAGGCATTCCACATTGCTAAATCTTGTTCTGTGTGTCTAAGGTATTTATGTTTCTTTTATTATACACTAGTCTGTGTCTGTCTAGTGCCTAGTGGTGACTGAGTCAGTGACAGTGAGTGCAATAGCATGCGCCAGGAAAGCTATGGCTGGGAGAACCTGGACCTGGAGCTGTTCAGCAAATGTGAGTCATGTCAGACAATGTGATGTCAGTGCACAGTAACTGACAGTTTTTGTACTGCAAGATCAGCCTATATCTACATACAGTTTCTGTTTCACTTATTCTGCAGTGTAATGTCCACCTGTTTTAATGAATAAGTAACTTATTTTAACTGCCTGCAGCAGGAAACCTTTCACTGTGTTAACTTCATTACCTGCCCAATGTTTAGAAAATGCGTTTTCTCTCTTTCAGTAAGCCAACTATACTGAAGTCTAGCTCATGTAATCAGCCACTTAGCCAGTATTTTGCTGAACAATTAATTTTATAAGCCTAGACTGCAGCTATCTTGTTCTTTACTGTGCTCCTCTCTACTCCATAATGTAGCTTTTCCTTCCAGTACACTGCTCACCCCCTTGCCCTAGGCACATTTCACTTATATGCCAGTTTCATTTTTGTTTCCTTTTTTATCCACAGAATCTAGCAGCCGACATAAGCAGTCATGAGGGCCTGAGTTCGGGTCACCCTCCCTTCCCCCTCCCTTTGGCTTCATAACTCTATCCCAGCTCTACTTTACTCTCACAACCTTTTCCAACACTATCTGACAGTTCCCAATTGCTATGTTTTAGCTTAGGGCATTAGGTATATACTGTATATGTACTTAAACTGAGAATAATTACCCCACAGGAAATGTAAAATGTAAATGGTCATCAGGATAGGGGGCAGGGCAAGACAGGATTGCTTCCAATAGAAGCAGCAGCAGAGCCCAATTACAGCAAGGAGTACTGTACATTTTAATGCAATGTGTATATACAGAGGCCACAAATGGTATTGAGCATGTCTTGGTAAAGAAGTAACATAAATTGTGACTGATTGGTGAGGGTATTTTGACTTCCAAAATTTGCCACGACCGGAATTATTTTGACTTCCAAAAATTTGACAGCTGGAGTATTTTGACTCCAGTAAAACTGAGATGACTTCCAAATTTCAACCCATGGAAGTATTTGACTTCCACCCAAAACAAATTATCTGAAGCCCTGGCTGTAAGTGATATTACAAGGATAACCCTGTACTACTTACCCTTTCCAGTCACTTTTACTATGCCAGAGGCATAGTTTTGTTTACAGGTCGTAAATCAGTTAAGTTTGTCAGCAAGTACTGTAACTGTGTCAGGATAATGAGTGCTTATTAAAACTTCTTAGAGTATTATCAGGCAGATTCACATCTACAGCTTTCTCTGATATGCAGATAGAAACATAAAATTTGATGGCATGCTTATCCCACCTAGTCTACTCAGATGTTCCCTACCTATTCTGTCTATATAGACCCTATCTGGTCTCCATGAACCCTCCCACCAACCAGCACCCTATCAACTATACCTCTGTCAATCCCATGCATACTTGAAGCCCCCCACTGTTCTAGCCTCCACCGCTTCCACTGGCAGTCTATTCCAGGCATCCATTACCCTTTCAACAAAGAAATATTTCCTCACTTTACTCTTCAATTTTCCACCTTCCAGCTTCACTGCATGCCCCCTGGTCCTAGTGCTTCTCATTTTAAAGAGACTCCCTTGCTCTACCATATCCACCCTTCTGAGGTATATGTATGTGTCTATCATATCCCCTCACTTTCTCCTTTCTTCCACGGTCTACATGCTAAGATCCCATTGTCTATCTTCACAGGGCTTCTTGTGCAAACCACGCACCATTTTAGCTGCCCTGCTCTGGACTGCCTCCACTCTATGTCCTTTGTGAGGTGCGGTGTCCAAAACTAAGCACAATACTCTAGGTGTGGCCACACCAGTGAGTAATATAATGGCAACACTGCCCCATTCCTCATGCTGAGATACCTGTTCATGCAACCCAGCATTCCATTAACCTTCCCCACTACCTTGGTACACTGCCCTGCCACCTTGAGGTTCTCATATATTGTAACTGCAAAGTCTCTTTCCTGCCTAGTGACTGTAAGTACTCTCCCCCCAAATAATATACTCAGCAATAGGGTTTCTATGTCCTCCAAGATTGCATTATTTGGCACTTTTTGGCACTAAACTCCAACTATCATGTTTTAGACCATTCAGTTACCTAACATCCCAACACATTTTTCCCACCCCTTTTCTGAGTGTCCAACCTACTGTAGATTTTGGTATTGTGTAAAAAGGCATACCTTTCCTTTCAGCTCATCTGCAATGTCCTCTAAAAAGATATTGAAGAGGAGTGGTCCAAGTACCAAGCCCTGTGGTACCCTACTTGTCACATTCCCCCCTTCAGAATGAGTGCCAGTAACCCCCACCCTCTGTTTCCTATACTTTAACAAGTTTCTAAACCAGTTTACAACTATGGATCCCCGTCCTAGGTTGGTCAACTTCCTAATCAGCCTTCTGTGCACCACTGTGTCAAAGGCCTTGCTAAAGTCTAAGTAGGCCATGCCCAATGCTCTCCCCTGATCAATTTTTCTGGTCACACAGTCGAGGAAATCTATTAGATTTGTTTAGCATGACCTCCCTCCCTTGAATCTCTGCTGTCTGTGGTCTTGCAGCCTATTTGTTTCAAGATACTATATCATCCTTTATTTCTTTGCTATCAATATGTAAGTGTTTCCATCAATTTCCACACCACTGAAGTGAGATTGATTGGTCTATAGTTACTAGGCCCCTCCCTACTGTGGCTCCTATGTTGAGGAACAACATCAACCCTTTGGAACCACTCCAGTTCCTATTGAATTGTTGAACAAGGCCATCAGTGGGGTAGCTAGCCTCTCTTAGTACCCTGCGGTGAATCCCATCTGGTGCCATAACCTTGTACACTTTCAGAGCTGCAAGTCCTTTCAGCACTTTGTTCTCTGAAAATGGACCTGCATCCAGCCCCATCCCCCTCCCTATCACTGTTTCTCCCTAGTGGTCCATCCCCTCCACCCTCCACTGTGAAGACTGAGCAGAAGTACTTGTTTAAAATATTAGCTTTTTCATGGTCTTTCCTTTTGCACAGTTTGCCCATTTCACCTTTTTAATTCTTACTATCCCTACCTTTGTTTTCTTCTTCCTACTTATGTACCTGAAGAAAGTATTATCCTCTGTAATGACCCTTTTGGCAAACCTTTCCTCTGTCTGTGCCCTTGCTCCCCTCACCACGTTGCCTGCTACCTTCAGTTTTTCTAGGCATACCTCCCTGTCCTCTTTTCTCCACATTTTATTATAGCTCTTGAATGCAACCCTTTTCTCTTGGCACCTCCATGGAGAACTAAAATTATCTCCTTTTCTATCTGTTTTTGCTTACTTCCTTCATGCCTTCATGCGTAGATTGGTTGCTTTAGTTATGCCCTCCCTTACTGTCTCTCACTGTGCCTCTACCCCACCCTACTACTTCCCCCCTAAAGGTCCTGAGGCAGTCACCCATTTCTTTAAAATGTGCCCTCTTAAAGTCCGGAACCCTTGTCCTCACATGTTTCGCCTGTGTGTCTGTCTTTTTTTTTTTTTACATTTCATTTCATGAAGTTTATGCAATATACCAAAAACCATACACCATGAAAAGAAAAGGTATGAGGGTACGAAGACACAGATTTTATCATGCAAAGGCAAATACATAGAGCTATAGATCTGTTATAAATAGTCCCATGTGTCAGAAACTCACTTTTTATTTAATTATTTTATTTATTTATTGTCTCAGATTACAATCTTTGAGCTAGAATCTCATTTACAAAGGTCCCACACCAGAGTGAGAGCAAAACAATAGGAAGAGCAATTACTGAGAATCTTACAATTACAGTGAATAGTACAATTACAGTGTATTGCATACAGTGGGAATGGTACAGTAACATGTGGGAATTTTCACATAGAGACAACAGTACAGATACAGATACTGCATAAACACTGCAGATTCAGATGGCAATAAACAGCAAAACAAGACTGCAATTATGCTAGCCAACAAAGTATTAACAGGACAGGCAATTCAGGCAGAAAAGTGAGCAGGGGATCTATGAACAAGAGGAAGAGAAGGGGGGAATAGAGAGTGGGAACTTGTGGGGGAGAATGGTGGGGAGTAGGATGGAGGTTGGGGAGGAGAGGGTGGTGAATCATAGTACAAGCCTAATCTGAACAGCTGGCTTGAAAGGGTGAAGGGAGGGGTTAGTGGAGGTGGAAAAGGGGAAGGAGAGTAGCAAGTGGGGCATTGGATGGAGTATGGATACAAGAAAGGGAGGGAGGAGAGGGATAGGCATAGGAGGGGGACAGGCAAGGTGAGTATAAGCATGATAAGTGCTAAGGTTGCTTGGAAGGACTGGACTGTAAGAGGGAGGTAACAAGGGAAAAAGTGGAAAAGAATAAAAATGGGTTGGGGTGGAATTGTGAATCAGTACTAGGTATAGGACAAGGTAAAAAGTGCAAGTCACAGGAAGTGGAGCAAGGATAATGGTAGTGGGTATCCCTATTTAAGTTCCAGAGAGGAGGGAGCAGGAAGGAGAGAGTAAGAAACCATAAATGGAGGGGGGGGGGGTTAGTCCGAGGAATCACGTCACCCTTGGTCATAAAAGTGCCATTTAAGTTCTCTTTTGAATGGTCCGAGTTTGGAATGGTATTGGATGTTAGCTAGATGAGTCATAGTGGGACCTCATAGGAGAAAATCCTTTGGGCTAGAGCAGTGGGGCAAAATGGGATGTGCTACCGCTTCCTTGCTTTGCCTCTGGTCTGATGTGAGTTGTGGGCAAGTTTAAGTAGTTTATGGATGGTCTTTGGGGTCAAACCAAGTAGGGTTTTTTTTCTCAAGGAGGCATAGAAACATAGACTTTAATGGCAGATAAGGACTGCTTGGCCCACCTAGTCTGCCCATTTCCCTACCTACTGGATAAGCTGCAGATCCTAGTTAACCAACAGCCTATTTCTTCCTACTCCCCACAAGAATAGCCTTAAGTCTGTCCCATGCATTCTTGAATTCTCCCAGAGCTTTAGAACTCACAACCTCCTCAGGAAGGCGGTTCCATGCGTCCATCACCCTCTCTATGAAAAAATACTTCTTCACATTGCCTCGAGCCGTCCACCCTCTATCTTCAAATTGTGTCCCCTTGTTCTTGCACATCTCTTTTTCTGAAAGATGCTGCCCTCTTGGGCTTTGTTGATTCCACTGAGGTACTTAAAAGTTTCAATCACATCCCCCCTCTCCCTCCTTTTCTCAAGGGTATACATATTAAGCTCCTTTAGTCTCTCCTCGTATGGCTTCTCTTGCAGACCCTGCACCATTTTAGTTGCCCTCCTCTGGATTGCCTCCATCCTGTCTATGTCCTTGTGGAGATGGGGTCTCCAGAACTGGATGCAGTACTCCAGATGGGGTCTCACCAGCTGTCTGTACAGAGGGATAACAACTTCCTGTTTTCTGCTGTTGATGCCTCTCCCTATACATCCCAGTATCCTCCCAGCCCTCCCTACTGCCTTTTCACATTGCTTGCTAACCTTAAGGTCAACTTATATGATTACCTCCAGGTCCCTTTCCATTTTTGCTGTTGTTACTACCTCCCCCCACTGTGTACTCTTCCCCTGGATTTTTGTTTCCAAGGTGTATTATTTTGCACTTCTTTGCATAGAATCCAAGCTGCCATACTTCTGACCATTCCTCCAACCTTGCCAAGTCCTTTCTCATCCTTTCCACCCCCTCCCTTGTGTATCAATCCTGTTGCAGATCTTTGTGTCATCTGCAAAGAGGCATACTTTTCCTTCCTGTCCCTCTGCAATGTCACTTATAAAGACATTAAAAAGAACTGGACCCAATACTGAACCCTGCGGTACCCCACTAGTAACCCCCCCTTTCTTCAGAGTGGACTCCATTTACTATTACCTTCTGTATCCTGTTGTACAGCCAATGTTTTACCCAGGCTACCACCCTAGGACCCACTCCCAGGCTGGCTAATTTGTTTATCAATCTTTTGTGTGGGACTGTGTCAAATGCCTTGCTAAAGTCTAGGTAGGCCATGTCCACAGCCCCTCCCTTGTCTACTACTTTGCTCACCTAGTCAAAGAAATCAATTAGATTCATCTGACATGACCTTCCCACTGTGAATCCATGCTGCCTTAGGTCCTATGCCGCACTGGCCTCTATGTACTCAACAGTTCTTTCCTTCAGAAGTGATTCCATCATTTTCCCTACCACTGAGGTCAGACTGACAGGTCTGTAGTTTCCTGCTTCTGTCTTGCTCCCACTTTTGTGAAGGGGAATCACATCCTCCCTCCTCCAGTCCTCAGGTACCACACCATCCTCCCATGATGTGTTAAAAAGGGTAGTCAGTGGTGTCACTAGTTCTCCCCTTAACTCTTTTAGACTTCTGGGTTGAATCCCATCAGGCCCCATTGCTTTGTTCACTTTCAGTTTTAGGAGTTCTTTCATGACCCTTTCTTTTGTGAAAGGACTGGGGCCAACCCCCCCCCCCATCCAGAGTGCTTCTGTTAATTGGATTAGGTACCTCCCCCTCCTCCTTTTTTGTGAATTCTGATCAGAAGTATTCGTTCAGTGTCCCTACTTTTTCATTGTCCCTCTCTGCCCACCCACCGCCCATCCTATTCAGCCTCACTATCCCTCCCTTTGTCTTTCTACGCTCCCTAATGAACTTATAAAAGGTTTTATCCCCCTTCTTAACTGAGTTGGCTATCTTTTCCTCAGTTTGGGCCTTTGCTATTCTGACTGCCTTCACTGCTTCCTTCTGCCTTAAGTTCTCTGCCCTACTCCTTCTGTGTTTCCTTATACTTCCTAAATGCTATCTTTTTCTCCCTAACCTTCCCTGCCACCTCTTTTGAGAACCATAGTGGCTTTTTCTTTCATTTTGGTTTATTTGCTTCACACAAAGGCTTGTTGCCTCTGTGATGGCAGTTTTGATGTTTCCCCATTGTTGCTCCACCCCTCCTTCTTGCCTGTTTGTTAGTGCTTTTCTAAGGCTCTTGCCCATTTTGACAAAGTCAGCCCTCCTGAAGTCCAGTACCCTCACTTTTGTATGGCTTGACTCTGCAGCTGAGTTTATCATGAACCACACTGTTTGGTGGTCACTTGTTCCCAGATGGCTACCCACTTCTAGATCTGAGATCCTCTCACTGTCCCCATTTGTGAGTATGAGGTCTAAGATTGCTCCCTTCTGAGTGGGTTCCAACACTAGCTGTTGGAGGCATGCCCCCTGTAGGGCATTGAGAATGGTCCTGCTCTTGGATGTGGCTGCAGCAAAGGTGCTTCAGTTAACATCTGGCATATTCATGTCCCCCATCAACAATATCTCCCTTTTCTCTGCCATCCTAAGGATGCCTTCTATCATATCCATGTCCATTCCCTGCCCCTGAGATAGGGGTCTGTATACAACCCCTGTGTGGATTGTGGTGCCATTTCCAGCCTCTAAGGTGACCCACAGTGCCTCCTCTCCTCCCTGTTTACTCTTTTGTTCAGTTGCTTTTATCCCTTCCCTTACATAGACAGCTACTCCTCCCCTTCTTCTACCCTCCCTGTGTCTTCTGTAGGTTGTGTACCCTGATATGTTAACATCCCAGTCATGGTTCTCTGTGTACCATGTCTCTGTTACTGTCACCATAGCCAGGCATCCCTCTTCCATCAAGGCCACCAGTTCAGGGAGCTTGTTGCCCAGACTACAGGCATTGGTACTCATTACCCTCCATTTCTTGATGGCCTTACCCCTTTTTGCCCCATCTCTGTCCTTACTGCCTTGTTTTCTCCATTTACCCCTGCCTTGCTCCTTATCGATGTCAGACTTGTTACTGTATTCTCCCTTGTAGGTTTAACCACTTTGTTTGGGCATAGAGATCACATGTATGCATGAGGGCATCTGCACCTAGCACCAATCTGCAGTCCTTTTCTAGCACGGCTGTAACTCATTTCAGCATGATGTTCATGGCTGTGCTATATATAACAAGACCATAGTCTAGAATGAGAGAAAGACTGGACAATAGCAGTCCACGGATGGATCCCTGGGGTACCTCTAACAATACCTTTTTTTCATCAGATAGTAAGTTTTGTACTTTTACCTGTTGGGTTCTTTGAGCTATGCAGCTCTGGAACCATGAGGCTGCCTCAGTGGAGATTCCAATGGCAAGTAATATTTTTAGGGATTTTAGGACTTTTTTAAGACTATCGGAAGCTGAGTTCAGAGCTTAGAACAAAGGTGTCTACCATACTTACTTCTCCACAGCACCCCCCATGCAACTGTCTATGTTGAACCACACTGTACAATGATCACTGGTACTGATGGGACTACCCACTGTTACATCTTCAATAATGCTGTCTCTGTTTGTAAGCACCAGATCCAGCACTGCTCATTCCTAACTGCCTCAGAAAAGCCCCTTCCATGGAGACAAGGAAGGTCCTGCTCCTTGGTGAAGCCCCAGATGGAAGGTTCCACTCTACAACTGGCAGACTGAAGTCATCAACCAACAGCATCTCCCCTTTATTTCCCATTTTGTTTGTGGCTTCCCCAAGAGCCTTATCCATCTCATCTCATGCTGGTGTTCTGTACATTATTCCAGTATGGATAGTGTACCCAGAGACTGCCTCCAGGTTGACCCATAGTAATTCCAACCTCTCATTTTTGTCTTTGTGCCCCTATATCTCTGTGGCCTTGATACTGTTTGTCACATATAATATAATTTAATCACGGGATTTAAGAATGCATGGAATATACATAAGGGAATCCTGGAGGTCAGGGGTAAGGGGCAACAAACTTCTAGAAAAACGTAAAGGGAACTTACAAGTTCAAATGTGCAAACTGGGTGGGCCATATGCCCTTATCTGCCGGAAATGTCTATGCAGGGTTTTAAATAGCCAGTATCGCATCACAGTTTGCAATGTAAACCGGCTGGTCATGCTAGTCAAATTTAGCTTGAATAGCAAAGAAGTGCAATCCATTTGTCTGCCTTTTTTTTCCTCTCACTGTTTCAACGTGCGGTCCGCATAGTGCCAACCGGAACTGGAAATACAAGGAAGCAGTCAGCAAGCGCACGGCAAGGCATACCCATGAATGTGGTAGTTGGAGGACATGGAGGGACTGTGAGTGAGTAGGCAGGCAGGCTAGTGGGTGAGCAAGAGGGCAGGAGAGTGGGCAAAACTGATCACAAGCATCATCAGCATCAGCCACTAGACCACCAGGTATGTAAAAAAATGTAAGCTTGCTGTTAACCAGGGCTGTTAACATATTCTTCATGCCCCTGTGAGATGAGCCCATTGCAAGAAGCATCAATTAAAGGATGTAGCAGAGGACACTTCTTTCCTTTTTTTATTGCTGTTCTGTTTCTTCAATCATGCTCCTCAGATATTCAACCCTGCCAGCACCACGATCACTCTGTGGGACACTTTCAGTTATGTCGGGCATTCCTCTCAGCTGTCCCTGATTATGGGGGTGTCCCTCATTTTACTTCTTAAAACTAATCTCTCCCTCATGGAAAAGATGCAGCCCACAACTGCTGCTAATTCAGAATTTAAAGCAATAATTCATAATATGCCAACTCATCTAAGGAAAAACAGACTGATTCCACAGCATTATCTTGTGTCTGCATGTCCCTCATTTCAGTGCCTCTGTCCCTCTGTGATGGTCACTGTCCCTCATTTTGAGTGTCCATGTCCCTTATTTTAGTGCCAAAGACTGAGATGTATGGTGGGGTGAGGGTTGTGGCAGGTGACTCATACTTTTAGATTTTGGCAAAGGGGACATCTGGTTGAGGAGGCAGAGATGTTTTTTTAGCAAATTAGTACCCTAGTCTGGCAAAGGGGACAGATGGGTGTGGATGGTGGTTAGGCACTGGAGGGTTTTAGTAGTTCTGGCAAAGGGGGACAAGGGTGGGAACGGTGAGGTACTGAAGTGTGTGTGTGTGTTAGTGTTGGGGGTTCTGAAACAGATGAAGCAAAGGCAGGTTGATTTTAATTACAGATTTTATTTAGATTACGATATTTATATATTACACACATTACGGCATTTTAAATTTTGCCAATCAAATTGAGCTATGTGCTATTCATTTTCACAATTGATTAGCAGTTTGTGCGAATCAATTTTCACAGCTTATTTAAAACCCTGCTATGTATCTATGTAACCCTTCCTTCTTTCTTCCCTGCTCTGTCTCTTCTGAACAGAGTGTAACCCGTTATATTATTTTTCCCAGTTATGGTGCTCAGTGCACTATGATTCTGTTATAGCCACTAAATCTAGATTAGCTCAGCCAGAGTTACATCCAGGTCTGAAATTTTGTTACCAAGACCTTGCATTAGTGCACATCACTTTCCAAAGCTTTCTCTCCGTCTACTTCCTCACTTCTCCAGTCCATTTCTGCCTGTTTTGTTCCCTGCCTTATCCCTTAACACTCCCCTTCCCTTTTTACTTTCACCACATCCAGGCACTTGGGTTAATATCCTAATACCTAATACTGATACTGCAGTGCAGCACGAGGGGGTGCTACACTCCTGAGGTGCCATCTTTCAGATGAGATGTTAAACCGAGGTCCCATCTGCCTGTTCTTGTTGTAGTTCAGGTGGATGTTAAAGATCCCATGGCACTTCTCAAAAAGAGTAGGGGAATTTTTACTGATACAAAAATAAAACACAACTGTTACATATAATAATCAAACATTAATTACATTTCCACAGGTAAAAGAAAAGAAAATTATATGTAGAAAATACTCTAAGACACTCCTTTCTGTCTTGCGTTGATTATATCCCTTGTAAAATTTCTGGTTTCATACTGCATTTTAATTCCTTTTCTGTTTTCTGAACCACTAGTTTTGGGCTTATATCAATCTGTTGCAATACGAATATGCATCTGACTTGCCACAAAATAAATGTTATACTTGTAAACAAAATTCTTTGGATTCCTTCTTCTATGCCCTTTAATTTAAATCGAGTAACCTATGATAACCTCTACATATGTCATTTTATCCCATACATTATCTTTCCATTTATTACTTATTTCTTCCCAGACTTGTCTTGCATAAGGACAATGTATTAAAAATGATCTAATGTTTCTTCTATCTGCAAACAGGATGATCTAGGACACTGTCTCTCTCCTCCATTACCTTATGCTTTGCATTAACTTTGACTCCCAATCAGCAGTGACTACACAGCCACATTGTGTCCCACATTCTAGGAGATATTCTTCTGTCAATTAGATATGTCCTCATCCTGTTATTTACAGGTTGCACACCTTTAAATGCTGTTGGCTGATATTAGCATTTTTCTTAAAATTGCCATATAAATTCTCTTTCTATCTAAAAGTGATGCACTGGTTACCTCTAATTTCCATTTCCATTTCCTCATTTTTTCCATAACTGGAAGCATATAATATGGAAGAGGGGTATTAATACTATTTTTTTTAACTCTTATGGGTGATTGTCCCCATACCTTTAACAAAGGTGTCATCCAACTAGATGCTATTTCTTTCCATATAGGGATTTGGAATTTGCAACATTAGCTTGAAAAAATAGGCTGAAGAAGAAACTTAAGGAGTTCAGTAGATCTAAACCTCCTTCTTTATATGATTTGTACAGCACATTTCTTTTAATCAGGTTCAATCTACTTCCCCATATTACTTGAAACACTAGGCTTAATAAGCTAGAATCTAGAGAAGTTGGAGATGGAAAAATTACACTCAAATACAAAAAGATTGAGAGGACAAATGTTTTCACTAAGGTTACTTTTTTTTTCTTGGTTTGCTGCCATGTCTTCCAAACCATAACTTTGCTTTTTGCCATTTCTACTTTTCTCTATCCAGTTGTCTAAAGCTGCATCACCTTTACCAAATGTTGTACCCAGAATTTTTCTGTTAGTATCTGTTATTTGTATTTCTTGTATATCTGAGACCTGTTCTGTATCTTCACTCAATCTATATCCTTTACTTTCTGTATGATAAATCTTTGCTCCAGACAAGTTTGAAAACTGATTTATTATTTCTAGAGCATTATTTACCACTAGATAACTTAACAACATTCAACATAAATCATCTGCATAAGCTGTAGTTTTAGGAAGAAAATGCCCATTTGGGAGAAGAATATGTTCCACCTCTCTATTCTGATGTATTATCTTTAATAAAGGGTCTAAGCAGAAAATGTATAACAAAGGACTTATAGGACATCCCTGTTTAACTCCCCTATTGATTTTTATAATTTTTCCCTACATGGCCATTAACTAGAGGGACAGCTGCTGCGATTCTGTAAATCCCTGTGCTCCACTGTACAAACTTCTGAGGAATACCATATTGTGCTAATACTATTTGTAAATATTTATGAGACCTTATCAAAGGCCTGTTCTTGGTCTGAACTTAAAATAAATCATTTTATTTCGTATCCCTTTTCACACCACTTCTCTAATAAGTAACAAGGTATCTTGCATGCGTCTTTCCTTAACTGAGCATGTCTGATATTGTTCAATTACATGGGGGGGCTGCAGTTAACCTGTTATTTAAATTTTTCATTAATATTTTAAGGTCAGCATTTATTATGGCTAAAGGCCTTCAATTTTTAAGTAGTTCCCATTCATTTTTTTTTGTGTATAAACATTTATACAGATATGCCTACTTGTGGTACCATATTGCCAAAATCTAATATTGTATTAAATACAAAAAGCAGTATCTCAGTTCATTTTTGAACATTTTGTAGAATTCTGAGGGTAGGCTGTCTAATCCAGGCATAGTATTGTTCCAAAGGTTTTTAATAGCACTGTCTATTTCCTCTTTTGTTATGGGCAGAGCCAACGTTTCTGCTATTTCTGTGGGTAAATTGGGTATAGTTACTTTGCTTAATGTTTGTTTAATTAAGTCCTCGTTTATTTATGGTTCTGAGAACATATTACTCATATACTGCTCCACTGTTTCCATAATTTCCTTCTGGGTTTCAACCAGTCTCCCTTCTTGGTTTATTAGTTTTTGCATGTTCTTATGTTTAACTCTCTTTTTACAGCTTTCAAAGATATCTCCAGATGTAGTTTTGCCAGGAGTACTAACTCTATGTTCATATAATAAAGATGTAGCCCAGGAGTATTGTAAATGTTCCATTTCTTGTTTGCTATTTTTAACTTGATCAGTAAAGGCTTCATATCCTTCATTAACTAAAGAAAGAATTCTAAAGTATTGGGCTCTCAGCGTTAAGTATTTCTGACACTGTTCTATATTTTTTTTCCACGCTAATTTTTTAAATAGCTGTTTTAACTCTCTTTTGGTAGTGTCCCACCAACTACTTAAGTTGTCTTCTAAGTAAACTATAGATTTCTTGGCATTTAATAGTTCTAGTATCTGTTCCTTTATGTCCTGACTCTCTAAAAGGTTTGAATTCAATTTCCAATACCCTTTCCCTTTAATTTGTTCTTTTGAAAAAGAAATATTTACCACAACTGCTAAGTGGTTTGAGTTTTCCACAGGTATTGTGTGAGCTCTAGTTATATATAGGGAGGATGAAGAAAAAATTAAATCAGTGCGGGTGGCTAGGGTACTTTTGTAAAAAGTGTATCCTCCAATCGCATAGATGGATCTGTAGGAATCTTTTAGTCCACTTACTTCAATAATTTTCTTTAAGGTCCTGGAATCACAAAATTCTTTGTCTGTTTTTGGCCCCTCTGTCTTTAACATCCTGCATGCAGTTGAAATCATCTGCCCATAATAAAAATCTAGAAGTAAACAAGTAAGGTTTAATTTTGCTCATCAATTCTGTTCTCTCCTTCTTTGTCTAAGGAGCATATAAATTAATAACCCACCATGATACATTATTATGTATGAAATCTAATAACATAGTCCTTCCAGGGGGAATGTCCACTGCCCTTGTAACTAAAAAATTATAACCCCTGAAAAGAATACCAACACCTCTGCTTCTTTCTTGTGCTAAGGAATAAAAGGATGGTTCCAAACACCAGAGTTCACTAGCAGCTGAAAAGTCATTATTTGTAAATAGTCGAGTGTCCTGAAGGAAACAAATGTCAATATTCAAGTCTTTCAAAACAGAAAATGTAACTACCATTGTCCTTCGTTTCTTAATGCTATTAACATTTAAGGTAGCTACTTTGTATAAAGCCATAAGAAAAGGACAAGAGAAGGAGAAAAGCCAAACCAAAAACCATCAAGTTTGATCTTTCATTGTTTTATTCTTTCCCAGTCTACAGCTTCTTCTTGGTCTGATCCCCAAGTGTTTTTGTTTAACTCTTGCAGCTTGCACTTTTTCTTTCATTTGATCTTCTTCAGATTCTAAGGTTCCCTCATGTTTTGAGGAAACAGTGGATGAGGCCTCTGATTCTCCTTCAGACTCTTGTGAGTGTAGCCTTTCATATTTATTGCTCAGTGCTATACATTGTGGAGACCTAGAGGTTTTAGGTAGTTTTGCTTTGGGGTTTGGTTTTTTAAACCTCTTTTCTTAGATACCACAATATTCATTTTTGGAGGAGGCATTTTTTGCATGTCTGTATCTGTGGTTTTCTTTGACTGTCTTTCCAGATTTTGCGGATTTAAAGTTAAAGAGTTTGCCCCCTGAGGTTCCTCATTTTCTTCTTTTTATGAACCCTCTTTTTCTTGTGCATTATGGGAAGGGGGGGTGGTTGCTGAGGGATTTTTTCATTTGCATTTTCTTGATTTTCTGGCTGAGGCCTCTGTTCCTCCTGCATTTGTTTTTCTAAAAGTTTTTGTTGCTTTTTGATACTTGTTTTCTGAGCGTTGTGTACTAGTACCTCCTGATCCACTCTGTCTGTTCTGTTATGTGTGGCCCACATACATGTCTTAAAAATATGTCCCATCTCTTCACAAAGGTTACATCTTTGTTCATTATTACACTGTACCCCAGTATGACCAAATTCCAAACATAAGCTGCATTTAACTCAGTCACAAGCATTACTTAAATGTGTTGAGGCCCCACACTTAAAGCAGGTCTTTGGTTGTCCTGGATAGAAACAATGGCCTCTGTCATGGCCTAAGAAAAAAGAACTTGCCAAATGTTTAGGCCCTTGTGGGCCCATTCTTAGTTTCACTCTGATTTTCCATCCTCCAGTCCAAATGTGTTCTTTATCCAGGATTGGGGATGGTTCCCCTAACAGATCACATCTCTGTTGCAGCCAATGCTTTATGTCATGTTTATTTATACTTTCATTTCTAAAAAGTATTGTAACTTGTTTTATGGCTGGTTTAATGAGTGGAATTGCATGAAAAGGGAGCCATAAAGACATGTATTTTACTTTTTCATATGTGGCCCAAAATCTGTCTAGACCCATTGGTGTCTTAAAGATTACATCAAAAATTGTGTCCCCCGATGCATGTATCAAAGCATATATTACATTTGAGAAGAACTTTAAAGATTCTTTCAATTAAAGTTCTGCCCACATACATTCTGTCTTGGGAGGGGGTAAGTCCTCCAAGGTACTGCAATCTTACAGCAATTTTTCTTTGGGTGGGAACAGCTTTTTGAAATAGCTGGTCTTTTTTCCTAAATTGTGCCTATAACTGGGATACTTTTAAGGGGATTTGTTGATTTTTCTCCTCATTATCTTGTTCTACTTGGTTTCCCCAGGAGGTGCTGCAGAATCACTTTCAGATTCATTTCCCTCAGATCTTATTTCAGTGTTTGGACGTAGGGTGAGTTGTATTTTGTGAAAAAACATCTTCTGCATGTAAATCTAAATCAAAGGATGTATTAAGCATAGGTTCTATCAAATTCATCTCTGGTTTGTAGTTTGGATCTGTTACCCATTCCCCTGAATCTGTTTGTTTCCCTCCAGCTCCTTTCAAGGCTTTTTCTACTGTCCAGGGAGTAGTTTCCTGTTTAGAGCCTGTATCCTCAGTTCTGCCTTTTCTGAAACCTCTTATAGCTTTTTCCAACTCTCTGTTTCCCCCCTTACTAGTGCTATCTGTTGGGGCTGTTTGGTTGCTATGGGAGGTTTCCGCTACATTTTCGAAAGCCCTGACTGGAGATATATTTAAATCAAGAGTTAAGGTTTCCCTTACTGTGATTCTATTGCCTTTTAGATTATTTTCCATACTTCTTTCTCCAACATCAGGCCGTTTCTTTACCAGTCTATTTTTAGTTTCCTAGTCAGTGGGCGATGGATGCTTGTCAGGCTGCTCCTTTAATGCTCCTGCATCATCGATCAGCTGGGCATTGTCTGATGGGTTGATTTCAGCTTGCTGATCTGGCACTTCAACATTTTCATCAAATAAAACATTAGCCCTGCTATCCTCATCTGACTTTGCCCCTGCAGATGGCAATAGGTCCAAAAAGTGTTTTCTTTGCTTTGGAGTTAGCTTATTCACTAAATAATCCTCTGTGAATGCTTCTTCATTCTCAAACATTATTTCCACTTCCATTGCCATTGCAGAGATTTCCAATTCTGGCTGTGTAAAAATCTCCTTAGCTGGACCTGTAGGTATGGATAACTGCTCACTTGCAGGTACACCGGCCTCCATTGCCACATCAGCACTTCCTTCTCTTCTTCCTCCTCTGCCCGGCTCCAAACAGGGCTCTTCCATTCTGCTCCCAGGAAGTCAAGCCCCCTGCTGGCAGAGTAGGGGAGTTTATTGAAGAAAAGAAATCATTCGGAAAAACAAAAGGAATCAGGAAGAATGCAAAAAGAACAATAATACAAACAACAGAAAAAAAAATCAAGGACATATATAGATATAAAAAGAAAAAATATAACAGCAAATCCATAACATAGTAAACTAGAGGCCTCTCTTTGGTTTTCCTCATACAACAGAAAGTAGAGAAACAATCATGAAAGCAAACATCCCCCTTTTTTAAGTAATAGATACATGCGAATCTGTTATCCAAGGCATGTTCCTCCAAACATCCCATAGAGATCTAGAATGTAAAATCCTGGAATCTTCACTATATTTCAATTTCAAATCCCTAGTAATTTTACCAAAGAGTTCTTCATTAGATACAAATTTCATTTGTAATGAAAATAGACATCTACTATTCCAAATATGCCATTTGATAACCAACAAAAGTCTATGCAAAGTTTCCGTGTGCCAATAATCTACACCTATATATTTTCCCCACATTAAAGCATCCATAGTAATAGATTGAAACCATGGAAAATTCCAAACAGTAGCCAAAAGAGGCCAAAAAGTAATATAAGCACAGAGTCAAAAAGGTGTTCTAGTAGTTTCCAACTGCTGGATACAATCGACCTAACACATAAACATTCAGCCAATTGTTTATGTTTTGATTTGCTAATATTAATCCCTATCAGCCGGCCGGTGGCGCTGAGGGTTGAGCGCTGGTCGCACCTCGCGCCATGCAGCTCGTGTTCGAGGCGAGCACGGGTTGCGGGGTCAGCAGGGAGGAGATGGATTGAGCATCCGGAGGACTGCTCTCCATCTCCGGGTTGGGGGGATTTAGGTGGCCGGTGCTTGCCTGACCCCTAGCGGAGGCTGGGGATCAACAGCACGCAGCCGGAAAGAGGGGAGGTGGGACATGGCAGACGCTTGACTAGTGCACACACGGGAGCGTGCGCGCACTCAGTCGCCGGCGTCATTGCACGCCATGCCCGCCTGGGAAGAAAATTGAGGAAAAAAATGGAGCCTGGCAGCACGACGTCATTCCCTGGCGCCATTCTCGGAGGACGCCTCCCTGGCATGGACCCGTTCGGGTGGGTTGAGTCACTCCCCACCACCCTGCCGTGAAGGGTAAGTTGCGGGGTGCAGAAGGGAGGGGGTCTCATGTCCGGGGATGGCGCCGGAGGAATGGCGGAGTCCGGGGGGGGGGCCAGAGCTCCTGTGGAGAGAAATAACATCTGCAAAAAAAAAAATATATATTAATCCTATCATGGCAGCTCAGCCAAAGAAAATCTTGAAATTTATCTGGAATCCTGGGAGTGTTCAACAAACTCAAAATTGCCTCTCTGTAAGGGGAAGGACATCGAGGAAAAGTTTCTAATTCAGTAAATTGAGTCTTCAAAACCCAACTATATAGCCCTTTCCATTGTTTTGAAATCAAGAGATGACTAGTAAGTTTCCAGCGTTTAATGTACATGAAGGTTTCTCTGATATAAGGTGGAATATTTAAAGACCTTTGCAAAATCCCCAATTCCCCCCGAACCCATTGCCTAAACCATAGACCACAATTCAGTTAAAACACAGGTACCCACGGTTTACCAAAAACAATTAATAAAGGTTGAAAATTTGCATAAAGAAAAATAGTATAAAAAAATAAAACTGGGTTCACCATCCCTATCCCACCCTGGTGAATTGGTAAATATAAAATATTCCTTTTTAGCGGATTCAACCTGCTACCCCATACCCGCTTGAAAAAAAAATACTATAAATTACTGTTATTAGTTGACTAGGGGGAGGAAAACTATAACTAACATAAAGAAATATTGGAATAAGGAAAGTATTGATCAGGTATACTCGTTTCCGTTTACTGAATTTCCACTTATTCCAATTTGCAACTAACACTTTCCCCCCGATTAATGCAAGGCCCCCAATTCAGGAAACACATATCCCCTGGACCATAAATAATCTCCAAAATGGTCAAGTGAGTGACTGAAAAAATTAATACCAGAAATTACTAAATCTGGCAAAACAACAGAACCAAGCTGTATACCTAAACATTTATCTAAATTCAAACTGGTACCTGAATGTGAATTATAAGTTACACAGATATCAAGAGCACACTGAACAGAAACTTTGTCCTCTACTAAAATACAGAGATCATCTGCATAAGCTAAAGCTTTAAATTGTAAAGGGGGTGGAAACTACAGCGATAGGTTTTAAAAGCACTGAAGTATTAAGGAGCTGGAGTAAGGGATCTATACAAAAAGCATATAAGAAAGGGCTAGGGGGGCACCCCGACGCACTCCCCCTCCTCACAGGTAACATGGGACCCTTCCAGCCCCTAATCAAAGGAGTAGCAGTTGCTATGTTATATAAGCATTTAACCCAATTGATAAATTGCAATGGCAAACCATATTTTTTTAAAACCGCCCATAGGAAAGTATGACTAACAGAGACAAAGGCTTGTCTTTGATCCAGAGAGGCACTAAACCATCCGCTCTATACCGGAAACTATGCTCAAAGAGCTCCCGTAATAAAATTAAATGATCCGAAATATTTCTACCAGGTAAAGTACATGCCTGAGCTGGGGATAAAATATGAGTTGCAACTAATAGGAGATGATTATTAAGAATTTTAGCTAGAATCTTAAAATCTGTGTTAGTAAAGAAATCGGTCTCCAATTATTTATGCACCGTTTAACACCTTTTTGTTTAAAAATGTGAATTAGAATACCTCCTGTCATACGTAGAGAAGGGGAACCAGAAGAAAGGATCACCGTAAAGGCTGCCTCTAATTCTGTCCAAATATGTGCACCAATAAATTTATACAATTCACTAGTCAAGCCATCTCCACCAGGTGCTTTATTAGTCCCTAAGGCCATCACTGCTTTTTTCACTTCTAGTGGCTGAATGTCAGTTATCAAAGGTTTTAATAATTGATCAGTGAGCATAACTTTAGGAACTGAATCAAGATAAAATTCCAAGGTATCAGAACAAATTCGTGGAGGAGTAAAGGTTTGAGATGTGTGATGTGAAACAATATTAAGAATCTGTCTAGTAACTGTACATAAGTTACCATGTGTATCAAACAAACCGTCCATAGTTTGGTTTGAGTTCTGAGCTGTATGCCCCTCATATGGGCAAATATAGCCCTTTTTTGCCTGAGTACAATATTATTGTTGCAATTGCAAGTGTTGTTCCTGTAATAAATGATATTGTACCATTTGTTGCTTAATATTTTGGATTTGCACCAAAAAGTCATGTTGCACAGTAGAAGCTAAGGATAAAAGTTTTTGAAGGTGCAACCTATTATTAAAATAAGTCCTATAATCCTCATCCTGAATTATCTTTCCATATGATTTTAGAAAAGCAGTCAAATCCCTCACGGTGTCTTCCCACCAAATACTAGGGTCTGTATATATATCAAAAACAGATTTCCTAGCTTCAATAAAATACGTCAAATCTTGCTGGACAGTATTTTTAGTCAATAACACAGCATTTAGTTTCCAATATCTCGGCCCAATAGGAGGTGCAGAGGAATTATCTAATAACAAAAATAAAATTTTATGATCAGAAAATTCCGTCAGAAGGGTTTGTGCCATTGCAATTTGTAATAGAGGGGAAAGGAAAAAATAATAATCAATTCTCATGGCAAAAGTATTCCTAAAAAAAGTAGGATCCGCTTTACCAACTGTTTCAAAGTAGGCATCCCTCAAATTCGCATTCCGTATCATAGTGGATAAGTAGGTCGTGTCACAAAATACTTTTTCAGTCACAGTATGCCTAACCCTGTCCTGTAAATTTAGTCCACAATTAAAGTCACCCCCTAGAACAATATGGTGAGCAGAATACAAATAAGGCTGAATAGCCTGAAATAGCTCAATACGTACCACCTTTGTTTGACCAGCATAAACATTGATAAAATGGAACAGTACATTAGATAACCTAACATCCAATATTAAGGCCCGACCTGGGATAAGATCAATTAATTTAACCACATGCACTTCTATGTTATGAAACAAAATGGCTAACCCTGAGCAGGTTTCTTCCCCCAAGGACCAGAAAGAAGGACCTGAATGCCAAAAATTAATGGCCTGCTTTAGTTCAGAAATGACGTGCAACCTAGTATCCTGCAAAAAAATAATACCATCAGAGAGAGATCTTAAATATGAAAATACAGCTTTTTTTTTTCCAAAGACTCTTAATACTATTCACATTAATAGAATAAATAGATAGAGGAGGTATTATAGTCATACAGGAAAAAGCAAAAAAACCTTGAGCATAGTTCTATTCAAGGGGCCTTTTTGGAGGAGGCTCTAGTAGTTCTAATACGTTTAGTTTTCCCCGTGTGCTTCCCAGAAAGAGGGGGTACGGTGTCGAGGAGTTCTTCCAATTCAGAACCTTGATCCAGGATCGAAGAAATAACAGAGGACCCTTCAGAGTCATTCCCAGAGAGTTCCCCTTCAATGGGCAGAGAGGCGAATCTATTTTTAACAGAGATGTCAGATGTTTTAGGCATTTTAGCAGCTGGCTGTATCCAGTGTTGCCTACATCTAGAAGTCTTACTTTGAGATTTTAAGGGTGTTTGGGGAACACCTACAGAAGGCACAGGGAGAGGTAACCCAGCCTCAGGAACAATAGATTCTGCCACCACAGGTACAGAAACCACCTGCTTAGTGACCATGGGAGCAGTATTTGTAGCACAAAACCCTGGGGAAGGCATGTCAGAAGGTTGTGCTGCGCCACCAGGAATAGTAGAAGTAGTCACAGGTTGATCCGGAGGCCTATCTCAAGGCCTAGAGGCTGAACGCTGGGCCTGGGCCCGTTGAACTTGGGTAATAGACACCCTCTGCTCATCCCAGTCAGCTTGTTCACCCAGGTTATGAGCTGCTGAGGGATAGAAAAGATAGGTATGACCCTTTTCCTCACATAAGTTACACACCTGATCATTCCGACATATGGCAGCACTGTGACACAATTCATTACAAGTAGTGCATTTGATGCAGCCACACATACTGCTAAGGTGACCCGTGGCTCCACAACGATAACAGGCCTTGGGCTGACCTGCATAAAATAAAACCCCTCTATCTTTCCCCAGGAAAAAACTGTTTGGCAAATGAATTAATCCAGAATCAGACATGTTCAGAACAACCTGTACTTTCCACCCCCCATTCCAGATATACTGTAATCTTCATCAAATATGGGCTCAGGATTACCCTGCACTGTACACCTCTGTTTAAGCCAAAACAAAAGATCTGTAACACGAACCCCCTCATTTCTAAATAGTACTGTAATCATGCAGTGCGCAGGTTTAGTCAGAGGGACAACTTCAAAAGGAACCCATAAGGCAGAGGTTTTTTTAAAGCAAATATAGAGACCAAAATTTTTGTAAACCACTTCCCTGTTTAAAGTTGACATCAAAAACTGGCTCTCCTGAAACATGTATTAAGGCGCAAATTTCAGCTGAATTAAAAAATATGGAACCCATGAGCAAATTCCTAGCAACATGTTTTCGGTCTGGAAATACATCGAAACCCCCTTTATTCAGTAACCTAATGGCATTATGTCTTTTAGCAGGAAAAAGAGGAGCTCTGAATAAAGATGCAAAGGTTTTAGCAGACTTAGATTGTCCTTCAGTTGCTCAGCAGGTACCTCAGAAGGAACAGGCCCACAAGGTCCAGCTGCACCATCTTGTAACAGAGGTAGTACCAGGTTCTGTGTAAGTTCTAAGCCTTCAGGCACCTGTAAAGGTGAAACAATATCCATCACAGATCCCCAATCTTTGGCCTTATCAGTTACTATGGGGGAACAGTCTCAGATATTTTTTATCATCTTGCTAGGAGATACCGAAATGGGAGAAGGACCCGAAACCCAAGCACCAGTTTTAGATTTCTCCAACCCAGCAGCCTGCAAAGCCGTATCTACAGACCACTGATTTGTTTCCATCGGGCCGTCCCACTGTTGTAGTGTAGGAACCTCAGTATTACACTCAAGAACAGTACCTGAGGTCAAAAGACCTGTTGAAGTTCCTGCTGAGTCTTGAAAAAGATTACCTTTGAAGACAAACAAGGGCGCTTGCCCTGTACCTGTAGAGAAGGAGCAAGAACTCGTAGCAGCGTTTTGTTTTGGTGATTGCTTCTCGTCTAGAACAGCTGTTGTCTGCTGCAGAGGAATCTGCAGTGTAGTCACCATGTCAGCAGTCGAGGCAGCGCTTTGCACAGCTCACAGTGCAAGTTACTCATTCACAGAGCGTTGATCCACAGCTGCAATTGCAGCTTTCAGCTCATTTTGTCAGGATGGAAAACGGGCTTCTTCTTCATGCCGCTGTTGCTGCAAGGCAGGCAAATCACAAGCAGGCACATCTTGCAGTGCAGTAGGCAGAGCAACCTCCTTTTTACCTGGAGGTAAATCATACAAGCCATCCTTTTTGTCAGATGCAGACACGCTAGGCACAGAATCCATATCCATACTAGGAGCATCAAAAAAAACTTCAGAATCCAAAACTTCAGACCGACCATCAGCAGTTCGCCCTGCAGCCATCAGAACATCCATCTCCTTCTCCAGCACAGCCCAAAATGACGAACTCACTAGCCAACAGTCCCCCTACTGGTCAAGAGCAGGGGAATTTCCACGGTGCCCTGGCCAAATTTCCCCCCATTCACTAAAATGCCACCAACAGCTTCATCTGATTCAAGGTCAGTTGGCATTCATCTGTATCCCCCTCAGATCATGCCTGAAAATAGGCAAGAATTTGTCTAGTGCACTTACCCAGTCAGTAAAAACTAAATAAATAAATAAATAGCTGCACCTGCTTAATCTTATGTCTCCCTCTACCTATGTTATTTTCCGATCTTCTTCTTCCCTGTCCCAATCCTTGCCTTTTTGCACATGTGCTCTTGGGGAGTTTCCTCCATGGTGGTCTTCCCTCCCTATCATTTTCCTACTAACACTGCATCATCAGCTTTACCACCTGGATGGAGTCCATTGTTCCCTTCTTTGGTTTCATTGCCCCCCCCCCCACTTTTAGTTCACATTTTCATCCATGTAGCATTTAAGCCTGCTACTGTAGCAAGGATTTTGGACCCCTTCCTAGAAGGATTCAGGCCATCCCTCCCATACAGGCCCACATACTTCCAGGTTTGTCCCCAGTCTACAATGTATCAAAAACCTTCCTCCATGCACCATGCCTTCAGCCACTGATTATTTATTTATTTATTTATTGAATTTTGATGACCGGGTAGGCCCACTGGGCCCCGGAGGTCCCTTTTTCAGGGGCGACCCAGGAGTAACAGTTATTACATGACAAAAGAGGCAGTACATACAGATATTGTGGTAGGCAACAGTCATCATGGGCATATGACAGTAGTTACAAAGGAAAAGTCTTTTTACATAGAGAGTATATTTTATATTAGTGGTGTGCACAGTGTCGGGGAGCAAATGGAATTTGGCTAGGTCATATTGTTATCTGCCTAGGGGCATCGGGGGAGGGAGGGACAGACTAATGTGTAAGTGCTGCCAGATCAGGCGATTGTTATGTCCTTGAGGTGGGTGCTTAGGCGAGCGGATTTAAATCCATGGTGCAGAGTTTCTTTTCCTCTTCCTGACCATACAAAGGTAGCATCTCAGAAAAAGTCACATTGGTACATACATAGATACTGTCGGCAGATAATGGCTTCCAGGCCCATCCAGTCTGCCCGTTTATGCTACTTGACGAAGTGGCCAGGTACCCTATCTGGTCACTGGCTTTAGCTTTTTTTCACATCTCTAAGCAAGCAATAATACCCGACAGGGTGGGCGGTATTGGGCAATACCGGACCGCCCAGGGGTGTAATGAGGCCCGACGCCACAGGCAGAGGGCCTTTTAGCCCCTGGAAGGTCCAGTATTGCCCATACTGCCCACCCTGGAGGGTATTATTGCGCTTAGAAAATGGGCTACCTGTGGCAATTTTATGTGGGTTTTGAAAAAAATTAAAGAAACATTTAAAAAATATAGTAAGAATACATTTTTAGTCTTTTGCTTGTAAAGTAGTCCTTTCTTTTCTGTGCTATTGTATCTTCTGTTGCCAGCCCCTTCCTCCCAGACAGTCAGGCATTATATTATACTTATCTCCCCCCCCACCAGCTCCGTAACAAGAGAATGAATTTATTAAGTTTTTGTCCCATGCAGTCAGCAAAGAAAAAAATTAAATAAGCAAAAGGAAAAAAAACAGTTTTCTGCCCTGCTTGAATGAGTCTTTTTTGAACTCGAAACTTTCGGCTGTTGCATGCATGACCTTTGTTGACCTTGCGTCCTAAAACGAGGAAGAACAGAGCAAGAGATACGATGCTGCGGCATGGTAATGCTGTTAATTTTCTTAATTTTAAAGGAGTACGGTGTTACGTATTACATCTGAGCCGACAATGGAGATGTCAGTATCGGGTATCTGTTCAAATGTGATGAAGGTGTGCTGTGAGAGTAGCGTAAATACCTGTATTTTTATGTGCTTTGCCAGACTCCGGAGAGTAAGTACTGCTGCTGGGAATGGGTGCTTTCTTCTTTACATTTATTTGGGATTCATTCTAGAGCTAGAAGTGAAAAATACTTTCAGTATGGACGTAGAGGGCAGGGCTGCTGACTGGAAGAGCTACAGTGGACAGTATCTCTTGCAAAGCGAGAGAAAAAAATGGCAGCAAATTTAAACTGAAGGGAGTTATTTTACCCAGTCGCAGAGCAGGGTTGGCACTATGATACTGCAGTGGGTTGGTATGGCAGGGACTTGTTACTTAGAGGGCTCTCACTGCTAGTTAATGTACCCCTGGCAGCCAATCACATTTCTTGAATTCCCAATTCCATTTTCTAATATTCCTTTATACCTGTCCCATGCATGTTTTAAGCCTGCCACTATACGGGGGCCACCACTTCCTGGGGCTAGCTAGTCCATGCATCCACCATCCTCTCTGTAAAAAAAGAGCTTACTGACATTACCCATTTATGCAGCCACCGATCAGTCTCATATCATGCCCTCTTGTTCTGGCACTACTTTTAAACTGGAATATGTTGTCCCCTTCCACCTTGTTCATGCCCTTGGGGTATTTGAATGTTTCTAGCATGTCACCTCTCTCCCTCCTTTGCTCCAGTGTGTACAAATTGAGGTCTCTGACTCTTTCCTCATAACGCTTGTGATGCAGACCCTTCACTGTTTTGGTTGCCCACTTCTTCACCATCTCTATTTTGTCAATGTCCTTACAAAGGTGTGGCTCCCAGAACTGGACACAGTACTCAAGGTGAGGCCTCACCAGGGTCCTGTACAGTGGAACTATCACTTCCCTCCTTTGGCTTGTGATTCCCCTTCCAATACACCCCAACATCCCAGTGGTTTTCCCCACCACCTTGGCCATCTGCCTTGTGGCCTTCAGGTCATCTGTGATTATGACTCCCAAGACCCTCTCTTCCTTAGTAATTGCCAACAGCTCTCCCCCAATCTGTAGCTTGCTCCAGGGTTCCTGCTCCCCACCATGCTTGCTAATTAATTGAGACCCCTCCCCAGCTCCCTGAAATCTCCCTTCACTACTCCTATCATTTCCTGTGCTATATCATTCGTCTCAATATGGACAATGATATCAAGCTTATTCCTTTCCCATCTACTGCTGCCTTAGTAATCTGCAGGATACGCTCTCTATCTCTCTTAGCTGAGGAAGTCCTCAAACACCTCACCTTCCTATCTTTCCCCTTCCAGCTCCTCAGTCTAGCCCCTTCAAAACTGAGTCCCCCACCAACAGTTACAGTGAAGCCCACCAGGATGAAGCGCAGCACTGCAGAAGTCTGCAGTACAGTTACTGCAGCAAACAATGCAATTTCAATGGGAGTTAATCCCATTTGTCATGCAGTAAACCTGTGACACTGTGCTTCATCCTGTCGGGCTTCACTGTACTTCATCTTTGGTGGGGGATTCCCCCTACCTCCTTGGGTTCTTCACTTATTTATGAGAACCCCCACTTCCTCCGTTACACTGTGATGGGTACCTCCTCTTGACTGTCCCTTTTCACCAGTAAGTTGACGGTGTTATGCAGTGGTATAGGTGTCAGTACAGCACTGCTGGCTGAGTTGCTTAGCTGTGCCAAAAACAGGGAAATTTACTCCTGCCCCTAACAGGTCAGCACAGCACTGCTGGTTTCATCAAGTCTGACTTTGAAAACACAGGGACATTGATTTATCAAAGTAGTATTAAGCACTAGTTGGACAGGAGTAAAATGTAAGAGAAAGGGGAAACTAACCAGAAGGGCACACTAAGCTGAAGCTTATTTCCAGGTGCGACCTGGGAGCACAAGGAAGTTAAACGAACTTTCTCAGGATCACACAGTATGCAAGTGGGGGCAGTGGGTTTCAAACCCATGTCTCCAGGTTTGCAGCTCAATGCCATAAACCACAGTGCTATACTGCCTCAGGGTCACACAATATGTAAGAGGAAGTTATTGGGATTCCCTACTAGCTTTGCACTGAAACTCAGTGCTGTGAAATTGCTGGTTGGTTGTGTTGTTTATCTACTTGTTCTTAATCTGCCTAAAGTAGAGATTGAGAAGAGAGATCAGATGATTTAAGACAGCACATGAACAACACAGAACTCGGCTCTCAAGGATATCTTTCTGCTGAGCCTGCTGCTCTGTACTTTGCTTTCTGTTTAACTCCCTGCAGTCCAATTTTTTTAATGCTTTCTGACTTTGTTTTGCACATTAGTCCACTAGTTGTACCCCCACACTAGCCCTAGCAGAGCAAAGGCATCGTCCCACACAACTCCAAAAGAAAACACTGCTCTTCTGTACTTTCTCCTTCCCTAATCCCTTCCCTCAGCTATTTTAGTCAATACTGCCTTGTCTTCAGTAAAGTTAATTTCCAGTTTCATCTTGATCGGCGATTTTGTGAAGCAGACTAGCCTCTCACACTTCAGCTCTCCTCTCACACACTGCAGTGCTGACTAAGATATTCAGAACTGGCAGCAACCTACATGTTTTGTGACCATCCTACACCAATTGTCACCCATGTTAATACCTACTGTCCCCCTTCCACCAGTCATGGTGACTGAGGGACGTGTGACGTGGCTCTCCTTCTCCTATGCTGAACCACATGACTGACAAGGGACAGGGAGCCTAAGAGCATGTGCTGCTGCCGCCTGGAAAGGATTGCTTTTTTTAACATTATGGGATGAACCTGGCAAACCAAAGTTCGCATTTTCACACAAAATGTTCATGCTGTGTGGACAAATGCAAACTGGGGGTATTCGACAATTTTAGGACCAATCGTCGAACCGAACTTGCAGCCCTAAATCTAATATCAGACTATATCCGAAATTGCTGGTATTGTGACCAGAATCCTGAACTGTGAAAGAGTGAATTTTGCCTGGTGTGGTTCGAAGACTTGCTCCTGGAGCAATCGGCCTGTCAGGACTTTGAGAGAACTGCAAGCATACGGTTTGCACAGAGACACTGTCTAATTGCAACCGGACTGTCATCCGAACTGTGGCACCTAGCTATTTTTACTATAATTGTGCTGAATGGAAGTGTTGGTCACAATTTGGTTCCCCACACCCTTGAATGTGTCATGCTAGCTGGAAGCTGCATCCAGCATCCAAATGGACTGAAATCTGAACTGTTCACCTGGTCTGGGCCTCATCATCTCAGCCTAGATTGCTGCTCACACCTCAGAGATTCACCTGACAAAAGACCCGCTCAGAAATTCGGCTCCCTGCTCAACACCATTGAACAGGATCGACCACCACGTTGTGTCGTGAGGGCCCTGCTTCCCCTGGCAAACCAGCATACCATCTTGAGGTCTTCATCTCATCAATCCTGCCTCCTGGTCTGGGTAGCGTGAGTAAACATCAGGGTAGCTCCCTGCAACAAAGCTCAAATCAATTTATGTCATCTGATTTAATTGTTTTGGTTGATCATTATGAATTGAGCCATCCAGCTCCGGAATACAAATTATGGGTTAAAGTGCATGTTGCTTGTTTCTTTCCTAAGGGCCCCAACAACAGCGGAAATGCCGGCCTACCCTGGGAAATCGTCGTTATCTATCCTTAGCTGATGCTTGTACATGCTTTGACCCAACCTGAAGCTCCTGAGACTTACCAGTAATGTCACCCCTGCTCTAATCCAGCTACAAGACTGTCTCCTCTTCCCCTCCCCATAATTTTCCTTCTCTTTGTAAATAACTTCTTGACTACTAGCTCTCTTTCTTCCCGAACCTTGTTGCTGACCATCCACTGTTGTTTTGCCAATCACCACCCCTGACCTTCCTTCTGTCAGTCTTTCTTGTTATGTTTGAACATTCCTCACATTTCTCTCTATATAACCTTACTATCTTATTAACCCTTTCACTCCACAGGTCGGGTCCATGGTTTCAGCACTTATTATATATCTTACTGCCATTATCTGTATAACACTTGCCATTATTTTTTGTTGTTTCTACCCATTGTATTTTTGTAGCACTGCTGTACTGTTCCTCTATTTGTATTATTGTACCCATGTTGCTGTTGTTCAACTGTTCTTTTGTTGTACTCTCCCAGGTCGCGCCTGAAAATAGTCATTTTATGGCTAGTGCACCTACCCGGTTAACAAAAACTAAATAAATAAAAAAAAATAAAAAAATGCTTCAGGCTAGCCTGAGTAACAACTGGGTACCCAGAGTGTATATGACTGTGCTAGAGGCACTCTTAGTGCATGTATGTTTAACCTGAATAAATCAGATCTGAAATCAAATACCAGATTGCTGCCACACCCTTGTTCACTTCCCCTGAATAAATCAGATTCTGTTCTTTCTGCATATAACTTGGCTTGTGTGTACCTTTGTGGAGGGGGTACTGTAGTGCCACTGAACTGTTATATTTCAGGCCTTGTTTTACAGGGATTCTCCAGGACATTTGCAGCTGATCTTGCCCTGGTGGTAAGTGCACTGAGTGTGGTTTCAATACTGATGTCAAATGGTATATGTGATTGTGCATCTGCTTATCTGTTTAGGCCACTAGAAGAGTTGGTGGGAGGTGATAGTGCCCCAGAGGACTATACTCACAGCAGTTACGCTACCCCAAAATCATTCCTCTGGGTGGAGACACCCGTTCACAGAACTCAGACCCCTCACCCTGTGCCAAGTCACGTAGGCAGGAGTAGTAGCCCTTAGGATAGTGCCACCTGGGGGTTACATCTTGGAGGCACTGCTGGGATTTTCACACTCTAGTGGTCAGAAGTGGGAACTACAACCCAGCAATATAGATTTTGTCAGAAATGGAGGTGCTTGCTATGCCCAAGTTTAAAATTGCCCTTCACAAGCTGGTTGTGCATCGAAAAATGGGGTGGAGTGAGGCTGGAGGCCATCCGTTTTCTTTGATACACCAGCCCAGAAGCCACTGCAGCCAAGTACTCTCTGCCCTGGAAGGGGTGTTCAGCAGCACAGAATCTGGAGAGGAACTGATGTGGAAGTTTAAATCTGCAAAAGAATGGAAGAATGAAAAATTGTCAGCTTTCTTCACCCAAATTGAGAGGGCCCTTAGGAAAGGAGGGGTGCCTGCTAGTGACCTGAATCAAGTCAAACTGGAACATATTTTGAAATCCACCTGATATTCCAGTGTGCTTATGCTGAAATTGAAATTTCAGGATCGGAAAGCTAATCCTCCCGAATATTGCTTTCTCATGAAGGAAATTTGAGAGGCCGAGAATGATGAACAGGGACGGGAACCCTATGCCGGGGTTGCCCGTACCAGCCAAGCCCCTGACCAGCCTGAGGAGTGTAGTGATGATTCCAAGCTTCAGCAAGTGAGAGAATTGCTTAGAGAGGTGAAAGAGATATGGGCTAATCAACAAGCTGCCATTATAATGGCAAAGGGTTCACATTCCTGCCAGACATCCACAGAGCCTAGGAGTGAGGTTTCACTTTTAGGTGTGGGGGTTCTCGCTATTGCCCCTGAACCCCAGGTCGAAACCCAACTGATGGAAGAAGTGAGAGAGTTGAGAGCCCTGGTGGGAGATCTCATTCGAGCCACTCATGTAAACAATCACTGAAGAGGCCATGAGGAAAGGGAAAATGAACTCCAGCCCAAAGAGGATCCTCAAGGTTTTCCTAATCAATCCAAAGTGAGGGATGACCCTTTCTCTTCCAGAGATACCAAGGAATCCATGTTTTGTTATCATTGTGGGGAGGATGGACACACCCGGCCAGGCTGCACTCTCCCTGAGAACTTGAGAAAAGTCACCTCCAGGTTGTTAACTCTGGTTCAATGGAGCAACATAAGGCTTGAGACCAGAACAATAAAGAAGTCCTATTCCTCTAAAACTGCTGTGGGATGGACTGCCAAACCAACTTCACCATATTGGTCTGAGGTGGTGGGCCCTTCTATGGACAGTACTGTGACTGTGAATGGTATCTCTGCTTGGGCTGTGCTAGACAGCAGGTCACAAGTGACCATGGTACTTCAAGAGTGGTATAAAGTACAGTCACGTAAGAACTTACCGTAACAGCAGATCTTCGAGAACAGCTCTTGCAGCAGGTTACACCATTAGGACTGAAGCCAGCAGGTGGCAGGACCCCATGGAAATTTTCTAGCTAGCAGTATTCAGCGGGGACCACCTCCAACATCGGTTCCGCCCCCCTGACGTCAGGTGTAGTACATAAGGAGGCGGTCCCCCATAATCCTCAGTTCTCCCGCCGGAGACTCCCAGCCACTGGATGACATCAGAAGAGGAGACCGAGGATCTGCCATCAGATGGCAAAACAAGGCATCAATAAATGCCCTATCCTAGGAGAAGGATGCTTTGACTATGACCTACCTCCAGCGGGAATGGTGGGAGGGAAAGTACCTGCTGCAAGAGCTGTTCTCTAAGATCTACTGTTATGGTAAGTTCTTACGTAACTGTACTATCTTACTTCGAGAAACAGCTCTTGCAGCAGCTTACACCATTTAGGACTGATTCCCAAGCAATACTGGCAATCACACACCATCGGGAGGAAGAAAGGTAGAAATCCTCGAGATACCTCGAGCCTAGGACAGAAGTCCTTGAAGGACTGCTAGACCGAACCCTGCTCTTCGCCTCGATGCAATGTCCAGGCTGTAATGCTTGATGAAAGTGTCTACGGAGCTCCAAGTAGTTGCAGTGCAAATAGCTGAGGTGGACACATTCCTTAAGGCTGCAAAGGAGGTAGCCACCCCTCTGGTGGAATGACCCTTAACCACGCCCGGTAAGGGTTTGCTACGCTTCTGGTAACAGAACGTAATGCACTGGATAAGCCACCTGGACAGCGACTGCTTCGAGACAGGAGCTCCCTTCATCCTATGGGCAAAGGAGACGAAAAGTTGGTCCAACTTTCGGTGTTGTTTGGTTCTGGTCAGGTAGTATCTGAGGCACCTATGCACATCAAGAGAGTGCGGAAGGGCTTCTCCTCGATTAGAGTGTTTCGGGAAGTACACTGGTAGATCGATATCCTGATTAAGGGTGAGAGCTGAGACCACCTTAGGCAGAAATTTAGGATTAGTCCTTAGGGATATCCTGTCTTGGTGGAAAACCAAATAAGGCTCTTTGCACATAAGTGCATGCATTTCAGAAATTCTTCTGGCGGAAGTAATAGCAACTAAAAATAACGTTTTCCAAGAGAGAAAACGTAGCTCGCAATCCTCGGCTGGTTCAAAGGGTGGTAGCGTGAGCTGCTCCAGGATGAAGGGTAAATTCCATGGTGGGATTGGATCCTTAATCGGTGGCCTAAGGTGGAGAAGGCACATGTCATGTCTAGTTGAGCAACAGAGTGTTGGCCTACTGGGACATGGTAGGCTGAAATAGAACAAAGGTGTACCTTAATTGAGGAGTAAGCCAGTCCGGAGTGGAAAAGGGACAGCAGGTAATCCAGTACCAGCTTTTCTGGACAGTCCAAAGGCGAAAAGCCACGTGCTTGAACCCATAAGCAAAACCTGCACCACTTCATGGTGTAGGTCGCATGGGTAGCCGGTTTCCTACCGGCAGTAAGAAAGTCTGCCACTTCTTGTGAGACCACGTATCGCATCATGGCTATGTCTCTAGGAGCCAAGCATGCAGGTTCAGGGAATGTAGATCCAGATGGACTAAGGAACCCGACTCCTGAGACAGCAAATGGGAGCAGATTGGTAAAGGCCCTGGAGGTTCCCGGGATAGCTGATGCAAGAGAGGGAACCAGATCTGTCTGGGCCAAAAGGGTGCGATCAGTATGAGGGTCGCTTGCTCTCTGCAGAGTTTTAGAAGAACTCTCTGGATCAACGGAAAAGGAGGAAAGGCATAGAGGAATCTGCCTGCCCAGGAGAGGGACAACGCGTCTCACCAGAAAACACCAGGCTCTGGATCTAGCTAGCAAAAATTGGGCAGTTTTGCATTGTATGGGGACGCAAAGAGGTCTATCTCTGGAGTACCCCATCTGCGAAACAGATCATCTGCCACCTCCTGGAGTAGTTCATGAACTCTGACCTGAGAGCGGCTCAGGCTGTCTGCGATGACGCTGTCCACTCCTGGAACATGAACTGCAATAAGGTTTGCGCCGTGTTGCGAGACCCAATCCCACACTCTCATGGCCTCCCTGCAAAGCGGGTAGGAGTGGGTACCTCCTTGTTTGTTGAGGTAATACATCACCGCGGAATTGTCTGTTTGTAACAGAAGTGTACTCGGTGGAATCTCCGACTGGAAGGCCTGCAGGGCGTAAAGAACTGCCCTCATTTCCAGTATGTTTATGTGGAGATGAGACTCCTGGGCTGTCCACAGGCCCTGAGACTGGACACCACTGAGGTGTGCTCCCCAACCGAGCCCTGAGGCATCTGTGGAGAGTGTCACAGTCGGGGACGGCGCTATGAAGGGGGGACTTCCTCCAAGAGGTTTCCTGAATCTAGCCACCATTGCCAATCTCGAATTACGGTCTTCGTGATTCAGATTGGATGCTGCAGATGGTCTTGCTTTTGGTCCCATTGAACCCGTAACATCCGCTGGGTTAACCGCATGTGGAGACGGGCTAGCGGGAATGTTGCAATGGCCCGCAGCCATGTGTCCAAGCAGGCAAAGGACCAGTCTGGCTGGGACGGTCTTCTTCGCCAACAAGTCCCTGATGAGGGATCTGATGTGTTCCGTTCTGTCCAGGTGGAGAAAAGCTGTCCCTTGGACGGTGTCCAGAACTGCTCCTACGAATTGCAGCATCTGGGATGGAACCAGGCTTGACTTCTCGTAATTGATGAGAATGCCCAATGTCTCTAACAGAGACCGAGTGCAGTGAATGGCAGACATCAGGGCCTCCAGTGATGGCGGCACAAGAAGCCAATCATCCAGGTAGGGGAACACGTAGTGGCCCTGTCTCCACACAGACAGGGCTATGACCACCATGCACTTTGTGAAGACTCGAGGTGCTGATGACAGCCCGAAGGGACGCACTCAGAACTGATAATGGCGGCCCTGAAACTCGAAGTGCAGGAACCTCCTGTGCGCTTGAGCGATAGCAATATGCAGATGGGTCTCCTGCATGTCCAGGGACGCTAGAAATGCACCCTGCTTCAGCATGGGAATCAGACCCGGGAGGGTCACCATGCAGAAGCGCTTGTATGCAACCAAAACATTGAGGTCGCTGAGGTCCAGTATTGGACGGACGTTCCCTGTTTTCTTTGGAACCAGGAAGAAGTGAGAATAATATCCTAGTCCTCTCTGGGTCCCTGGTACGTGCTCTATAGCTTCTTTTTCCAGAAGTGCGAGCGCCTCCTGCTGTATGAGCAGGGCATGCTGACCCGAATAACGGGAAAGCAGGGGAGGTCTTGTAGGTGGGTCATCTAGAAACTCTATGCAATGGTCTTTCTTGACCAACTGGAGAACCCACCTGTCGGTGATGATCGATTGCCACCTTAAAAAGTGGTGAGCAATGCGACCCCCGACTTTCTTTGCCCATTGATCCAGAGGAGGGGTGGGGGCCGGGAAGGAGTCATGCTGTGGCAGCAGTTGTCCCTACGGACTGGGCCGACTTTGAGTAATGTTGGCCTCTGCCTGGGGATGATTTGGCCTGGGCCTTGCACAAGAAAGTACCCCTCTGCTGCTGGCCGGAGCGTTGCTGCTGCCTTTGTAGCTGGTCGTGAAAATGGCTCTGGTTCCTATGAAAGGAACTAGGCCTAGATCCGTAAATGGCCTGTACAGATCAGACTGCCTTCCTTGTGTCTTGGAGCTTGGTGATGACCTTCTCCGAGGATTCACCAAAGAGTACCTCGCTGTTATATGGGATGTCTAGAATATTTTTATGTACATCCGGGGTGAAGCTGGAGACACAGAGTCAGGAGTGTCTCCGGAGACAGACACCTGAAGCTGCAGCTCTGGCTGAAGAGTCCGCAGAAACGTATGCAGCTATAAGCACTTGGGTCCCCACATCTGACCCGGTGCAGAGGAGGTTTAGGAGCTCTGCTTTCTGATCATCATTGGGAAGCTTTTCAACCAGGTCCTGGCCCTGTTCCCACAGGGCATTCTGGAACTGAACCATATGGGTAAGGTAGTTCAGAGACCTGATGTAGCAAGTAGCAGCCGTGTACGTGTGCCTCCCCAGGGCATCCAATTGCTTGGATTCCTGGTCTGGTGGCTGAGTGCTCATATGCTGGGGTCTTTCAGACTGGTCATGTGAAGCAGTGATGACCAGGGAATCTGCCAGAGGTTGCTTCGTCAAGTACTGGTCCTCTCTAGGAGCCTTGTACAGGCAGTCAGCCTTCTTCGGCACCGCAGGACTGGAGTGTGGACGCTTTCACACAGCCTTGGTGACGTCCGCGAAGGTGTCCACCAAGGGTGGCACTACCACAGGCTTTGGATCTTTTTGCCGAAGGTAGTGGGCAAGACGTTGTCATTCAGGGTCAAGGTCCTCAGCAACCCACCCAATGTTGTCCTGGATGTGACTCATAATCTCGGCGAAAGAGGGATCATCCGGTGGAGACCTGGGGAGGTCATGTGGGTCAGGAGAGGAGATGCTGAGCGGAGAAGGAGATCTGGAGTATTCCAAGGTATCCAATCTTGAATCCTCCCCCGACAGAGTGTACCGGCATCGTCTGGGTTGTTTGGGGCTGGGTGACCCTGAAGGGGATCTGGAGGGAGGCCTTCTCCTATCTGTAGATCTGCCCCTAGGAGGTGGAGTCTGCTCCTTAGGGGATGGTGCATGGCAGCCCAGGTGGAACCCGAGCCTGAAACCACTTGGCCCCCACCCAGATTAGTTATAACCTGCAAAATAGATACCTCTTAAACAGACAGACATGGAGGCTAACAGGGCACTCGCATGCAAGCACTTTCAAACTGTTTAAGCACAGAACACCAGCCTGGCAGTGGGCATTAGACAAGCCCAGGAAGACATTTTAGGAGCCCCATTTGTAGGGGAGGTTACACTTGCAAGCTGACTGGTACCCACTATTTGTTGCCCTGCTATTTGAGAGTCTGAAAGCGGGCATACCTTTCCTAGAATACAAACATTAGCGTATCCTGAGAACAGTGCAGTAAACAATAAACATTAACCCATATGGGATGTTTTGGAGTGGCGTCTTGGCTATTGGCCAGAGGCGCAAAGTGACTAGCAGCCAGCCTGACTCCTCTGGGGGGACATGGAGGAGATTTGCATCCCCTCAGTCTGGGGCACACAACCAAATCTGAGTTGTCCACCAAGCAATCAGTAGCTATGAGGGTTTGGAAGGTAGCTTAGACAGACTACCTTGGGAGAGTGCATAATGTGAGCCTGTAACAGTATGTACACTCTGTGTCATAGTGGAGGTTCTTGGGTACTGATCAGGCAGCCCTCCTGCATCCTGGATCATGAACTATGGGTCTTAGAGAGATATTTATACGGGGGCCTTTAGGTGCTGCATATTAAATTGTGGTCATTAGCCTCTTACCTGTCACAGAGATCTGAAAAAGCTCCCTCTTGTTCCTGATTGGTAGGTCACAGTTATGCCCCTTTGGGGTGATCCTCTTTACTGATCTAGTCCACTGAGGCTGTGAAGTTATCACTTTCATCCACAGGGTAGCCCTGCTGTGTCTGGGAATCTTAATGGAGGACGGTACAGTAATTTTTTTGAGTCAGTGCAGCCTATCCCATATATGGGGCATGATGTGAGGGGTGGCTGTTGTTGCCTCTTATAGCTGGCCTATCTCTGCTAGTGGATAGGGGTTAATGCCCAATGTTAAACTGGATTAGATCACTTATTCAGTTATCCCAACCACAAGATCTAGAGGCTCATATATTCTTAGTGTGAGTTACTCTGTCCCACTTTCATTCACATCCAGGACACATAAAAGGTGAGAGCAGTTCTGATTTGCTGGTTTCTGCCAGTGATGGACTGTTTACTCCTGGGGCATTAGCCAGAGAGGATGGGCACCACCAGCATTGCTGGCACCCCTCTACACAGGGTGGGAGAGGACAGAGTGCTGGCACCAGGGATGGCGATTTCAAGACTCATCACAGCCCTGCTGACAGATGATAATTCCCCCCCTCATCTCCCCCTCTACCTTTCAGCCCTCCCAAAAATCAATACACCACTTATCTGACTGTTAATCCTTCAGTCGACTACTTCTGTTGTGGGTGGAATCGGGACAGTCCATTGTAGCTCAATGGGTGTCAGGACTGGATCTCTTGGCTGCTGCGGTGGGAATTCTCGGCTGCCTCCTGAGGTGTCCTCATACTGCAATGGCAAGCTTCTCTCTATGGCAATGGCCCAAGAGTCAGTTGGATCTTTAGGGGTTCCCAAGCCCACAGCTGTAACTGTGCTACTTCCATATCTGCAGGAGGGGTGAGGGGCGCTGAGTCAAAGGGAGTATACCTGTTTCTAGTGAAATAGGGGCTAAGGGTTAGTGCATTGTCCTCCTCTTCTTGAGTGATCTCCCGGGTGAGGATCCTAGCTCTATTCCTTTCAGTGGGTGACTGCACCTGTTGTGTCGTGAGTCTTGCTGGCATTTTTTTGTGTGAACTAGCAGTGCTTCTGTGTCATTCTTTCCCTTTGTCCTAGTCTCCGGTGATAGCCTCCGGTACTCTCCTTCAACAACATGGGGGTTTGATCCTTACCCCCAGCTTGGTGTTCTCCATTATTTCCATTATCAATTCTGCTATTCCTGGCATCTTGGGGCCTGGTACACTGTATATAGTCCATTAAAGAGTCCAGTGTGCTGAAAACCAATGGAGTGCCATTTACAATAATCCTCATGGATGACAGGTACCTTAATGAGAACGAGATTCCCAATGTGTGTAACAGATGGCTGGCTTCGGTGTACTCCTTCCTTTTTTCAGACAGATCTTTTGAGTAGCCCTGAAAGAAAAGCAACCGGTCGGTGCCCTCTCCACTCAAATGTACCCAGATCTTGAGCTCTGGCCTGGATTGCCTCCTTTTCAGCAAAATTTAGGAAGTGGGCCAAGACGGGCCTCAGCCTGTCTCGGGGCTTGGCCAGGGGTTGCAGCAATCAATGAGCCCTCTAACTTGTGAATCCTGTGTCCATCGGTAGCATCAATATGTGAGGCAGTTCTGATCTTAGGAAGTTTGCTACTTGCCTTGCTCCAAGCCTTCCAGTATCCCCAGGAGTCGCAGATTCTTGTGGTGGGTCCTGTTTTCCAGATTGTCCACCTTGGTTTGAAGGGTCTTTATAGCGTGCGCCTGTTCCTGGATGGTAGCCATGAGTTCCAAAATGGTGGTTTCCTGGTAAGCTGCTTTTCTTTCCATTTGAAATATTCAGACGTCCATTTGGTGGAGTGCCAGGGTGGTGTTATTGGAGGCGATTACAACTTCTGCCATTTGTTGCATTAGAGCTATGAACATCTCATTCACCAAGGCTGGGTCCATTCTGCTACTGCTGCAGGCAGACATGTGGTCACTGGGCCGATTTAAGGTAAGGAATTTAAAGAACTAGTGTACTGCCTAAAACTAATATTAGATTTTAAAAGGAACCAACCATTACCTTTTATATCTGAGGTGCTTTTTCATTTCCCTTTGTTTAATTAGAAGATTGTTTACCTGATCTTAGTAGGTGTGATGTGTGGAACAGCTCTTAGTCTGGCAGCTGACATATCTTGCTCTTCTGCCCCACACTACATCATCAGCATTGTGACCTCAATGACTGTGACATCACTGCTACTTAGGAACAGCAAGTGAGTGACTGCCGGGTAATTTACCTGTGATGTCACTGTCAGTGAGAGCATAATGCTGGTGATGTAGTGTGTGGCAGTAGAGTTAAATATGTCAGTTGCCAGGCTAAGAACTGTTATTTATTTATTTACTGAAAGAGATTTACTAGGAAATACATACTGAGTCATAAAGCTCATTTCCAGATGTGTTCTGGGGGAATGGGGGTTGGGGTGGGGGGAATAAATACATAGTATAAGCAAACTGCAGTAATCTGATAAGCAAAAGGCACAGTTATGTACAGTATATACAGTAACGTAAATGGCAAATTGCTGAGCAAGAAAGATAAATAGGAAAGGGGAGAAAAAGGAGGGGTAGGGAGTGGGGAGAGGGAGAGGATGAAAGAGAGTGTAAATAGACTGGAGGTAGCAGTAAAGGGGAGAGGGGAAGATAGGTAGGAAAGGGGTTGAAGGGAGGCAGGAAGTGGAAGGACGGGGAGGGAAAAGGAGGGGAAAAAAGGGAAGAGGAAGAGTGTGGAGGTTCCACACATCCAGCGCAATATTATCACATAGAGGACTTTCTGATGAGCAAAAGGAAAAAGAAAAATACTTCAGAAATAAAAAAGTCACAACTGACTACATAAAATGTGTATTATGTTTCAAGTTCAAGTTTCAAGTTTCAGGTTTATTGTAGGAGAACTCCATTGAGCAAGCTCATTCACAACGAGGTGCTCTGACACAGACAGGTAGTTACAGATTGCATAATCGAAAAAACTACAAATTCAAGTACAGAATTATGGGCAAGCATTAACATGTTGCATAAAAATGACAATGACATAGAAAAAAATACAAGTAGAGAAAAAAAGTACAAAGTGCTTGTTTCGGAGTATCAAGGCAGCTAATTTCTAGGCAAGTGAGAGGAAGCAATGGGCTAGGGTTAGAGCAGTGAGCTAGCATTTAGAAGCAGCTGCATGTATCTTTTATTTTTGCTGCAGCCAACCTTTTAAATAGGCTGACTGGGACAGTACCAGGAAGCTTCAGTACACCTTGTAGCTGGTTCCAGATAGTTGGTAGTACGCTCGATATGGTCCGCTTACCGAGTGAGGTGCGAGTTCTCGGTACATCGAGGAGGAGGAGGTCACTTTTTCTAAGAGAGTAGGTGCTATGGGAAATACGGAACAGGGTTGTGAGATAGTTCGGGAGCTTGTTCAGGAGTAGCTTAAGAGTCCAGATACCAGCATGAAGCGTGCATCTAGTTGACAGTGATGTTCAGCCAGTGGCTAGGTACAAATCGCAATGGTGGGTTTGGTAGGGTAGGTTTGCCATGAACTGTATGGCGCAGTGGTAGAGGATGTCTAGTTTGTTGAGTCCTGAGGCCGCCATAGAGGAAAAGATTAGATCTCCATAGTCGAGTAGTGGCAAGAAAGTGGCATGGACCAGTCTAGTTCTGGTATCCAATGGAAAGAGGGACTCATTAGGGAAGAAGAAACCTAGCCCAATTTTTAGCCTCTTTGCCAGATCGTCGAGGTGGTCGTGAAAGGAAAGCTTGTTGTCTAGCCACATACCAAGATATTTGAATTTGGAGGTGATTTCAAGGGGTTCATCTAGGGAGGTAGTGATGAATTCTTTGTGTGTGTTTGCAAGGGAAGTGGAGGTGGTGTTTGGGGCAAAGATCATGGCCTTATTTTTCTTGGTATTGAGGAGTAGTTTGGCATTGATTAGGTTGATTTCTAGTTGTGCAAAGTTGGCTTGGAGTACATCCCTCACTTCAGCCAGTGTAGGGCCTGATGTATATAGCACAGTATCATCAGCAAATAAATGCAGATGGGACTGGGCTATATATGCGTCAAGGTTTTTGATGTACAGGGAGAAGAGGATAGGACCTAATATGGAGCCTTGCGGGATGCCCCTGACAACTTATTGCTCCTGTCTACCTGTTTTGACTCTACTAGCTCTCTAAGTTCTTATGTAGAAGTAGCTGCTAGTATTAAAGTATATCTCCGGGTACCACCAGCACACGCAGTTGTGCAGTGCCTTTCTGTTTGGTAGTTGAGTTCTGCAAATGGTGATTAAATGTAAGTTAAATCCCCAGGTAGTACACTGTGCAGTATTAAGTGGCCATCTTGTATGCAGTCAGGCCATGCCCCCCTCCTTCTGTATTTTGATGAATTAATTAGCTGTAGTGTCCATGCATTAATTAGCTGTAGTGTGCATGCATATCCTGAGTAAAAAAAATTCAAAATGGGGTGGGGGGGCATCGCTGGCAAACACAAAGTCGATATCAAAAAAAAAAAAAATCTGCACAAAAGGGTGGGTGGAAGGGTCCAATATATTTTGTGTGTATGTTGCTACCTTTTAAAATATATATATATATATATATATATATATATATATATATCATCTCAGACCATCACCTGTTATTACTGTGTCCTCTTCTCCTGTTACTCTCCTTCAGTCACCAAGTCACTTTTGTTAGCAGTGCACATTTTGCTTAACAGACTAAATAAGGTAGCCAGGGATGTGTGTGTGTGTGTGTGTGTGTGTGTGTGTGTGGGTGTTATTCTTTGTTAACCAGGTAAGGCCCACTAGGCACAAGTGCCTGTTTTCAGGGGTGACCTAGGAGCACTGGGGTGGTTAAGTTACTTGCTCAGAGTCACACAGTATGCAAGTGGAGGTTGTGGGAAATCAAACCCAGGTCAGCTGGACCAAGCTCAGTCACAGCTCGTTACTCTAACCTCTAGGATATATTGCCAGGCTATACTGCTATATACTCAACTGTTACATCACCTCAGGCTATGTCCCTTTATTCAATGTGTCTTGTCGTCTGTCATTTTGCAAGCTAATGAAACTATGTGCTTATTCAGCTTTAGCACTGGCTCAAAATACTTTACAAGATAGATAATTTCCTATGAACTTACTAACAGCTGGGCCTTGCTAGCTGCTATGCTTTAAACTCTTTTTCTACAGAATTTAACCTGTTTTCCTTTATATTATACTTCAAAATGAAGGTGCAGATCATGTTTTATGTTGAATGAATATTGGCCATGAATCCAAAACCAGAATCAAAACCTCCCTGGTTTTGCACACCTCTAAATGTAATGTACTAAAAGTTTTAACAAGAAATATAGAGACAGAATATGTCAGCAGAAAAGGATGGGTAGACCCACCCAGTCTGCCCTGATGATCCCTGCCTAGTTTTTCTCCACACATCCTAACTGGTCTCTGGTGAGCCTCCCTCCTCCCTGCCTACATAGAAACATAGAATTTGATGGCAAATAAAGACTGTTTGGCCCACCTAGTCTGCCCATTTCCCTATCTAATGTATAAGTTGCAGATCCTAGTTAACCAGCAGCCTACTTCCTCCTACCCACCCACTAGAATTGCCTTATGTCTGTCCTATGCATTCTTGAATTCTCCCACTGTTTTTGACTCCACTACCTCCTCAGGAAGGCCATTCAATATATCCAAAACCCTCTCTGTGAAAAAATATTTCCACACATTACTTCTTAGCCATCCCCCCATCTTCAAAGTGTGCCCCCTTGTTCTGGCACCTCTCTTTTTCTGAAAGATGCTACCCTTTTGGACTCTGTTGATTCCCTTGAGGTACTTGAAAGTTTCTATCATGTCCCTCCTCTCCCTCCTTTCCTTGAGGGTATGCATATTAAGCTCCTCTAATCTCTTTTCATATGTCTTATGGTGCAGACCCTGCACCATTTTATGTTGCCCTCCTCCGGACAGACTCCATCCTGTCTATGTCCTTGCAGAGATAGGGTCTCTAGAGCTGCACGCAGTACTCCAGATGGGGTCTCACAAACTGTCTGTACAGAGAGATAACAACTTCCTGTTTTCTACTGGTGATGCCTCCTCCTGGCCCCTTAGGTGGAGGAGGGGGCATAGGCGGTGAAGGGGTAGGAGGAGGAGGAGTTGGAGTAGTAGGAGAAGGACAGGTGGGAACCACATCCTTCTTGATGGTGTCCCACCAAAAGGTAAAGAGCTCCTTTACCTCTGCAATGTTCATCCCCGAGAATGGGCCTGGCGCCGGTGGTCTGTCGCCGGGGTCAGGCGTCGGGTCCCCAGGGGTCTCCGGGTCTGGGAAGGGTTCCCGTGGGAGCCCAGCATCCTCGGTGTCGCCCGCCTGGTCTTCGGGCTGTGGGGTGTCCTCCTCTGTGGAATCCCTACGACCGGCATCCACTGGCGACGGGGGTGCGGTCTTCCACTCCGGAGTAGCCAAAGTCGGTCCCCTGGCCAACGTCTTCAGACCTGGCTAACGCCTGGCTAGTGACAGGTGTCTAGCCAGTGTCATTGGCTCCTGTCAGCACCGAGCCGATTTTGAGTGTTTGGCCAACATCGGGTGGTGAGCCGACATTGGTTCCGACGTCTGTTTTAGGGACGTCAGGTCCTTGGTCTTTCTGGGCGCCGGATCAGGACCTCTGGGCAGTTGGGAGACTGACCTGGAGTAGGTGTCCCGATGACGGGTGGATGAAGATGACTTATGGTGCTCACCAGACTTTGAAGAGGCCTTGGAAGGGGTTGATGAAGCCGAGGGCCTCAAGGTCTTAAGAGGCTGGAGCGAGGAAGAGCCGCCTGAAGACCTGACCTTAACTGGGGGAGGTTGCGACCGAGCCCTGGAGGGAGAGTGGTCCAATCTGGAGTCGTAGCTGCGGGAGTCTGAGGCCCGAGTAGGGGACCTAGACCTCACCTTCTCCCGGTGCTTGTCCTGGTGTTTGTGGGATTTGGATGAAAATTCTCCCCTGGAGGAAGGTTCTTGGTCCATTCTTTTAAGCTTTTCCTCAAGAAGATATGCCTGAAGTGCCTTCTGACGGTGGATCCTGGTGCAGCTAGTGAAACCCTGGCAAAAGGTGCAGGCCTTGGTGTCATGGTCTGGGCCTAAGCAACGCACACAGGACAAATGGGGATCCTTGAAAGGGATCTGTTTGCCACAGGCACACTTTGAGAGGTGACCCTCAAGAGATGGAGTTGGAGAGGACATCAGTTGTGCAGAGAAAAGTTATTCGAAAGTTCTGTAGTCGTCGTGCACTAGAAAGGAGACCGAGAGGCCAATGCTGGTGAGTCGACAGCGGGAAAAGAACTGGGGATTATGGGGGACTGCCTCCTTATGTACTACGCCTGACGTCGGGGAGGGACCGACGTTGGAGGCAGTCCCCGCTGAATACTGCTAGCTAGAAAATTTCCGTGGGGTCCTGGCGCCTGCCGCCTTCAGTCCTAATGGTGTAACCTGCTGCAAGAGCTGTTTCTCGAAGTAAGATCAAACACTTATCTGATGTGCTGCTGCAACCCCTGGAAGGCCTACATGTGTGGAGACTGAGTGAAAAGTCTTATCCCTATCGAGGATATGTCTGGCCCAGGCTATCCTTTCCTATGGCTGTAGCTGGTGTAGATGAGCAAGTAGAGACCCTGGCCCTGGTATGCTCACCTACAGGACTGTATGATGGTGTCCCCCTACTCATTGGTACCAACGCTCACATGTTCAGGAGGCTGGCTCAATTGTGTCAAGAGAAGCAAGGCAAGCAAACAGGACAGGCCTTGCACATTCCAGCACTGGTGAAGCGAGCTTATGATTTAAAAAGGCAGAATTCAGAAATGGAGATGGATGAGCCTGTGGGGATAGTGTGGAAGAAAGATCCTGATTCTTTAGTGCTACTGCCCAACGCTCAATATACCATCTGTGGTGAAGTGCGCCTTAAGAAAGATGTGAAGAATAAAATCCTCATGCTGGATACCCCAGAAGAGGAGAAGTTGCCGGAAGGATTGTTGGTCAAGCCCAGTATTCTACCAGCCCAAGCTCATGCTTATGCCCGACGGGTAGTGGTGCAAATCCAGAATGTGTCTGATCGAGAGATTTGAGTGAATTGGGGGTGTACTCTAGCCACCGTGTACTGTGCAGACACTTCCGTGCTGCCTGGCAAGAAGTGCTCTGTTGAGAGTGAGGAAGTGACCCAGACCTGTTTGATTTCGGGGAGTCTCCCCTACCTGCTGAATGGAAGACCAAGATTAGTCGGAAGCTGTCCCAGAGGAATCAAGTGTTTTCATTAAAGGAATGGGATGTGGGCTGTGTCACCAGGGCTGAACATCACATTTGACTCCATGACGATAGGCCATTCTGAGAGAGATCCTGCCGCCTGGCCCTGGCTGATACAGATGACATACGGAGGCACCTCCAGGAGATGTTAGCAGCTGGGATCATCCAGGAGTCAAGAAGCCCCTACGCTTCCACAATTGTGGTGGTACACAAGAAAATCAAATCAGGGAGGATGTGTGTGGACTACTGGACTTTGAACCGAAGAACCGTGCTGTACCAGTACACCATGCCCCACATCCAGGATGCCCTTGACTGTCTGAATGGGAGCCAGTGGTTTTCAGTGCTTGATTTATGGAGTGGATACTATTAGATCCCGATGGCCCCAGAAGACCATGAGAAGACAGCATTCATTTGCCCCCAGGGATTCTATGAGTTATTATGCATGCCTCAAGGTATTTCGGGTGCACCCACCACTTTTCAGCAGTTGATGGAACAAGCTGTGGGAGACATGAACTTATTGGAGTGCCTCGTGTACCTGGATGACGTCATCATATTTGGGAGAGCCTTAGAAGAGCATGAGGCCTGGTTGTTCAAAGTCCTTGACTGCTTGGAGGATTTCGGGTTGAAGCTTTTTGTAGATAAATGCCAGTTCTTTCAAACATCCGTGAAGTATGTTGGGCATATAGTGTCAGCTGATGGAATTCAGACAGACCTCAGCAAAGTGGAGTCACTGACCACTTGGCCCCAGCCAAATAACTTGAAGGAATTACAGCAATTCTTGGGATTCTGTGGCTATTATTGCCGATTCATCAAAGACTACTCAAAAGTTATCCACCCTTTGCTCAATCTCACTTAAGGCTATCCTCCCATTAACCAAAAATACAAGAAAAGCTCCATCAAGAAGGAAGTAAGATATACTTTTGGACAAATGAACCCTTTGGGACCAGGTGGACCTCTGAGTGTAAGGTTGCATTTTTTGAAAATCATTCATCAACTTACCCATGCAACAGTACTCGCTTATGTTGACCCCACCAAACCCTATGTCCTGCACAAGGATGCCAGCCTGAAGAGACTAGGGGTTTTATACCAAGAATATAAGGAGGGCCTGCGACCAGTGGTGTTTGCTAGCAGAAGTATAACTCCATCTGAGCGGAATTACCCAGTTCATGAACTTGAATTTCTTACCTTTAAATGGGCCATGGTGGACCAATTTCATGAATATCTATACGTGGCCAAGATTTTAGTAAAGACTGATAATAACCCACTGACTTACATACAAACATCAGCAAAATTGGATGCCACTGGGCACAGGTGGCTATCCACTCTGTCCACATATGACTATGCAGTGGAATACCAATCTAGCCTGAACCACATTGATGCAGTTGCCCTCTCGAGGCGGCCAAACCCCACTGAAAACTGGGTGAGGTTGTCTGAACAATCTAGCAAAGCTTTGTGCCAGAAGTTCGATAAAGATGAACACCTTTCCACAGATACAGTTGACTGCCTGGTGGACTGCTTGGGGCCTCCCGAAATCTGTGTCCTTGCAGCCTACTGCCATTTTGCAGCATTAGACCTCAGTGCATTGCCTCAGTTTGACAATGAAAACATCCAGTGGGCCCAAACCCAAGACCCAATGATTAAACCTGCACTGGATGCCCTGTGTGCTGGGAAAGATGTGTCTAAACTTTGTTCTTCTGACTCACGAACAGCATTATTGTTTAGAAAAGGCTCCAGACTTACATTACATGGCCAACTGTTGTATAGAGAGACAGTGAATCATCAAGGCCAACTGGACAAACAGCAGTTCGTATTGCCCACATCTTTCAAACACCTAGTACTTTGACTATCTTCAGTGTGCATTTAATATAACCATTTTGTTTTGCTTTTAGACCACATGTTGATGCAGCGCCTTGTTTTAGTTTTTTACATCTAGTACTTTGGGCCCTTCATAATCAAATGGGACATTCAGGTTGTGATGGGACCCTTGACTTGGTTTGCTCCTGGTTCTACTGGCCAAAGATGGGAGCTGATGTTGAGGCCCATATTCGAACATGCAGTCATTGCCTTCAAAGAAAAGCTTTGCCTCAAGGGTCCTACAAGAGCTTGATAAGCTCAGAGTGGACAAGGCAATGGGGCCTGATGGCATACATCCCAGGGTACTAAAGGAGCTAATGGTGGAACTAGCAGAGCCATTATCAGAACTTTTTAGTGAGTCTCTGAGCACAGGAGAGGTCCCAGAAGACTGGAGAAGGGCTCATGTGATCCCGCTCCACAAGAATGGTAGCAGGGAGAAGGCAGGGAACTACAGACCAGTCAGTCTTACCTCAGTAGTGGGCAAGATTATGGAGGCGCTCCTTAAGGAAAGGATAGTGCAACACCCGGAATCCATAGAAGCACAGGATGCAAGACAGCATGGGTTTACAAAAGGAAGGTCCTGTCAAACTAATCTCATAGATTTCTTTGACTGGGTAACCAGTGTGGTGGACCAAGGGGGAGCAGTTGATGTTGCCTACCTTGACTTCAGCAAAGCTTTTGATACTGTTCCACATAGAAGATTGATTAATAAGCGGGGTAGACTCTGGGTGGGTTAGACGTTGGTCAACTGGGTGGCAAACTGGTTGACGGGCAGAAAACAGAGAGTGGTGGTAAATGGTATACAGTCAGAAGAGATGCAAATCACAAGTGGGGCACCTCAGGGATCAGTCCTGGGGCCAGTCCTCTTCAATATCTTCATCAGTGACATTGCAGATGGACTGGAGGGTAAGGTTTGTCTGTTTGCAGATGACACCAAGATCTGCAACAGAGTAGATGATCCAGATGGTGTGGTCAGAATGAGACGAGATCTGGATAAACTAGCAAAATGGTCAGAAGAGTGGCAACTGGGGTTTAATGCAAAGAAGTGCAAGATCATGCACATAGGGAAGAGAAACCCTGAAGCCACCTATAGGCTGGGAGAGGGGTTGCTGGCAGTCACAAGAGAAGAAAGAAACTTGGGCGTCATCATCACCCATGACCTGAAATCATCCAAGCAGACCTCTAAAGCAGTAGGTAAGGCTAGAGGGATGTTGGGGTGTATTAGTAGGGGCATCACAAGTCGGAAGAGGGAGGTAATAATCCCTCTTTACAAGACACTGGTTAGGCCCCATCTGGAGTATTGCGTGCAGTACTGGAGGCCACACCTTCACAAGGACATTAACCAAATTGAGGCAGTCCAGAGAAGAGCAACCAAAATGGTGCAGGGACTGCATCAGAAAACATATGAGGACAGATTAACTGAACTCAATATGTATACCCTGGAGAAAAGGAGGGAGAGAGGTGATATGATTGAAACATTCAAACACCGTAAGGGCATTAACAAGGTGAAAGAGTCTAACATGTTTCAATATAAGAAAAATAGCAGGACAAGAAGACACAGCACGAGATTAGAAGGAGGCTTATTAAGGGGTAATGTGAGGAAGTTCTTTTTCACAGAAAGGGCGGTGGATGCATGGAACGGCCTACCTCAGGAAGTGCTGGATATGAATACAGTGCAGGGCTTCAAACAGGCATGGGAGAGGCATAAGGGAGCAATACAGATGAGTATGAATAGATAGGCCATTAACAGAGCAAAGGCCTATGGCACATTCGTAAGGTAGAAAATGAAATGGGCAGACTGTATGGGCCTTGCAGTCCTTATCTGCCATCAACTTCTATTTTCTATGTTCCTAAAAATCTGCCCCATTAGTCTATATCTCCACCAGTGCCCCCATGGAACTGGTTTGCATCGAGTTTCTGTGCCTGGAGCCTGACCAAAAGAACATTGGGAATGTGTTAGTTGTGATAGATCATTTTACATGGTATGCCCAGGCCTATCCCACCAAAGATCAAAAAGCATCCACAGTGGCCAAGGTTCTGGTAGAAAAGTTCTTTGTCCATTATGGCGCTCCTCAAAGAATTCACTCTGACCAAGGGAGAGTCTTTGAAAGCAGGTTAATAGAGGAAATGCTCTCTTTGTGGGGAGTAAGGAAGTCCTGAACCACTCCTTACCATCCTCGGGGAGACCCACAGCCTGAACGCTCTAACAGGATCCTGCTGGACATGTTGGGCATGCTTCACCCTAAAGACAAATCCAAGTGAAGCCAGCAGATCAGCACCCTGGTACATGTTTACAACTGCACCAAAAGTGATGCTACTGGGTTTTTCCCCTATCGTCTAATGTTTGGCCAGGAAGCCCGGTTGCCTGTTGACATCTGTTCTGGAGAGTCTCCGGATGGAGATCGAGCTGAAAACTATTTGCAATATGTCCAGAAACTAAAGGCACAGCTAAATCATGCCTACCAACTGGCACAGACTATGGTGGCAAAGAGAAATCTTGCAAACAAAGAGAGGCATGACAGACGTGTAAGAGCTCAGGAGCTGTTACCCAGAGACCGTGTGTTGTTGTGCAATTTGGGACTGCATGGAAAACATAAAATTACCAATAGGTGGTATCATCTCCCACATATCACTGTCAGCAAACTGGATGACTTACCCGTGTATAAAGTACATCCTGATAATAATTCTCGAGCTGTCAAGACCATGCACAGGAACCACCTGCTGCCTAATGGCCAAGTAATTATTGATTCTGAACCATCAGATGCTGCCCCTCCTGGGCCTGTGACTCATGCTGCTGCCAAAAAAAGACAGAGTCAGCCTTTTCCAGTTGTTCAAGACTCAGGACCTTACCCTCGGCAGGCCCAAAATGACAGTGACTGCCAGTCTGACTCTGACAACAATGAGTGTGAGGGCTGTTACTATCCTTCCTATGAACTGAGTCAGTTGTTTCAAGGACATCCTATGTGTAACTATGGAGATCAGGCTGGGCCTTCAAGACTGCCTAACACCCCCAGTTTCCTCCTTAGAGCCTATGCCCCCTGAAAGTGAGATGCAAAGTATAACGTCTGAAATAGCTGATTCCTTGTGTCTAGTGGAACTGTTTAAATTGCTGGAGGAAGAACCTGATATTGAAAACCTCCCTGGTGACATACCAGAAACTATTGAACAGTGTGACTGTAACAAACCTGACCTTGCTGTTATGGATGACCATAGTGCACCCTCTGTTGCTGAAAGTGTCAGTCAAGTGTTTCAGGATCAAGATGTTTCAGAGTCTTCCCTGGATGACAAATCTGGGCCTTCTGCAGAGTTCGATGATAAGCATAATGTGGTGGAAACAGAATCAACAGAGCAAGGAGCCGACAGTGTTCCCAATCTGGAATCTTCAACCAATGCAGAGGTATCCCTCCCTGCAGGAGAAGAAGCTAATGGCAGTGTTGACCTCCCAGAGCCTGTGTCTGTTCCCCCAAGAAAGTCTGGAAGAGCTACTCAACCAGTGGTACATCTCAGTTATGACTCCCCTGGGAAGCCCATGGACCTCCCCTTAAATGTTGTCCACAAAGGTGTCTATACCTCTGAAAGCTCACTGCCCAAACTGAGTTTCTCTGCCACATCTAAGTTAATTGTCCACCTATCAGAACATGGTGCTCCTGCCCCATCTAGCCCCAAGTTAGCTGATATGGATGGGCCCCCATCTACATTATTAGAGTACAGGAAACAGTACCCACTTGAATAAGTATAGTAATATTATTGTCTGAATCATAGTGAAATCATAGTATATATGGTATATGCATAACTGTTGTCATTACAGAGTATAAGATATAACATGAATAAGTATACTAATGTTATAAGCTTATGTTTACTGATGCATTAGTCTTTATTTTTGTCTAGTACGTTAATAAAACATATATGTCTCATATAGTACAGTGTTTTCTATAAAGGTAATGTGAGTATAGACTTGATGCGGGCGCCAAGTTCTTTCCAGGCAGGGAAGGGTGTAACCCCCCCTATAAATGGGGGTTCCTAAAATGTCTTCCTGGGCTTGTCTAATGCCCACTGCCAGGCTGGTGTTCTGTGCTTAAACAGTTTGAAAGTGCTTGCATGCGAGTGCCCTGTTAGCCTCCATACCTGTCTCTTTAAGAGGTTCTATTTTATAGGTTATAACTAATCTGGGTGGGGGCTGAGTGGTTTCAGGCTCGGATCCCGCCCAGGCTGTGATACAGCTGCTTCATTCTGCTATCGCTAAGTGTGCAGAGGAAGCCCTAATAGGATCTGTGATTATCTGCTGGTTATCTACTTTAGTAATAATAATATAGTAGTTTGTCTAACCTGCTTTCCTTTGCAGCATGGACTTTCTGCTAACAGCCATCATTTTGGTTCTGGACTGCCAGTTTGGACCAATCGGTACCTTTGAGAACTCTAAAATGGAGACTGTCCCCAGGAGTCTTGTGGGAGTGAATTTCTGTAGGAATTGTAGTTTTTACTGTTTGGCGCCTAAATGGACCTGGAGGGGGAGCCTTTGCTGTGACAGACAGATGGATCAACCAACTAAATCTTTTGGATAACTGGGAAATCCCAGAGCTGCCTACAGCAGTGGGTTAGTGTGGATTTGGAGTTGAGAGAGTGAATAGCTTGAGTAATTCAAGAAGCTGCTCCTGCGTGGTAGCACGGGAAATCAGCAGGAAGGCTGTGTCTGGCCTGCCTGCTACCATCTTCTCATGCGAAGAAGTCTACAATCTAATATCAGAGTATATCTGAAATTGCTGATATTGTGACTGGAATCCTGAATTGTGAAAGAGTGAATTTCGCCTGTTGTGGTCCGGAGACTTGCTCCTGGAGTGATCAGCCTGTCAGGATTTTGAGAGAACCTCAGAGCGCATGGTTTGTACAGAGACACTGCCTAATTGCAACTGGACTGTCATCCAAACTGTGGTACCTAGCTGTTCTTACTATAATTGTGCTGAATGTGTAGTGTGAGTCGCGATTTGGTTCCCCCCACCCTTGAATGTGTCACGCTAGCTGGAAGCTGCATCCAGCATCCAAACAAACTGAAATCTGAACTGTTCACCTGTTCTGGGCCTCACCATCTCGGCCTAGGTTGCCACTCACGCCGCAGAGATTCATCCGATGAAAGAACCGCTCAGGGATTTGGCACCTTGCTCAACACCATCAAACAGGATCAGCCACCACGCTGCATCATGTGGGCCCTGCTTCCCCTGGCAAACCAGCCTACCATCCTGAGGTCTTCATCTTGTCAATCCTGCCTCCTGGTCTGGGTAGCATGAGTAAACATCAGGGTAGCTCCCTGCAACAAAGCTCAAATCAATGTGTGTCATCTGATTTAATTGTTTTGGTCGATCATTGCGAACTGAGCCTTGTGACTCTTGAAAACAAACTGTGGGTTAAAGTGCATGTTGCTTGTTTCTTTCCTAAGGGCCTAAACAACAGCTGCAATGCCGGCCTACCCCGGTCAACGCTTCAGGCTAGTCTAAGTAACAACTGGGTACTCAGAGCGTGTGTGACTGTGCTAGAGGGACTCTTAGTGCATGCATGTTTAACCTGACTAAATCAGATCAGAAATCAAATGCCAGATTGCTGCCCCACCCTTGTTCACGTCCCCTCAATAAATCAGATTCTGTTCTTTCTGCATTTAACTTGGCTAGTGTGTAACTTTGTGGAGGGGATACTGTATTGCCATTGAACTGTTATATTTCAGGCCTTGTTTGACAGGGGGTCTCCAGGGCTTTTGCAGTTGATCCTGCCCTGGTGGTAAGTGCATTGAGTGTGGGTTCAATACTGATGTCAAATGGTATATGTGATTGTGCATCTGCTTATCTGTTTAGGCCACTAGAAGGGTTGGTGGGAGGTGATAATGTCCTGGAGGACTATACTCACAGCAGTTACGCTACTCCAAAACCATTCCTCCAGGTGAAGGCGGACGTTCACAGAACTCAGGCCCCTTAACCTGTGCAAATTCATGCAGGCAGGGGTAGTAGCCCTTGGGATAGCGCCACCTAGAGATTACACAAGTATGCATAAGGTAAATAAAGCAGGTGTAAAGTGGAAAACCACCACAGGTATAATCCTATATGAAAGCTTTGAGTCCTTATCCCAGTTAGCTATTTCATATATATGGCTACTTAATGACCCTCCTGAAAATGACCATGGATGATGTGTCCTGACACACTTGGAACGTCTGGGGCTTGATACCCCTGTTAAGAGAAGGAAAGTGCTTTCTCATTTAAAAAAGATGAGGACTCAAGTAGCTTTCCTGCAGGAAACCAAACTTACTAAGAATGATCACTCATTTACCTAGTTAAAGACTGGGTGGGACAAGAGATCACGCATGCACCCCCTGCAGAAAATACGGGGTGGTGATACTCATTCAGAAAAACCTCCAATGGACAGTCTCTGCACAGTGCTCAGATCCTTTAGGCAGATGGGCAATGGTGGCATGCTCAACCCCAACAGGCCCTATAATACTATATAATATAAATGCACCAAACCAAAATGACCCCAAATACTTCCACGAGGTAGCCAACACACTGGGATCCATTGCCCCCCCCATGCTCCCTACTCCTGAGTGGAGACTTTAACTTAACTCTTTTTCCCCTCTTGACAGATGTGCCACAGGGAAGGAAACACACCAGAGCTGGACAAGCTCTGAAGCAGCTGACTGACCACAGCCTCACAGATGTGTGGTGCATGCTCCATCCCTGACAGAGGGATTACAACCACCACTCAGAAGTACACAAGGCTTTCAGTAGACTGGAGTTCTGGCTCACATCTCCCCCCCCACCTGACCCAGAGTACACGATTCCTCAATTCTCCCAAGGCTGATCTCTGACCATGCTCCAGTGCAGCTTTACTTTGCATGGGGCCTTGAAAGCCCATCATCCATCACCTGGAGACTGGACCCCATACTATTCAGAGATCCAGACTTCATCTCCTGGGTGCTGAAGTGAAACTTCCCTGTTCTTCTAAGAAAACCCAATAACAGATACATCGGCCGGGGTTACTTGGGAGGTATATAAGGCTACCATAAGGGGGAAAATCATGGGGTGCACCTCACGGCAATGGAAGGAAAAGGAGCACCACCTCCTGGGCCTGGAAGCAGAGTTAACACTGGCTGAAACAGCATACAAAGCCCAATACTCCCCAGATCCACACTCGAAGCTGGAATGCACAGTCCTGGGACGCCCTCTCGAAATCAATACATTGCTTTGCAGGAATGCTGAAATTGTGGTCCTCTGGCTATGCCATAGGTTTTGGGAGGGGGTGGACAAAGGGTGAAGGTACTGACCTACCAATTACGCATACAGCAAGCGGACATACATATCCCACACTTGCAAAACTCTCAAGGAGAGGTAAAGTCCAACCCCCAGGAGATAAATGATATGATGCAATCATTCTATGCCCAACTCTACACCTCCACTCATAACAACCCAATGACAGAGATACAAACCTTCCTTCAAGGATTAACTCTTCTCAAGTTAATGCTCCAACAATCATAAAACCCAGACTCCCCCATAACAATAGCAGAAGTGAGTAAGGCTTTACTATCCCTGCAATTGGGCAACTCACCAGGGGCAGTTGGATTCCCGGTGGACTTCTACCAGGCTATGGCACCACAGATAGTCCCAATGCTGACACAGGTGTTTAAAGAAGCTGAAGAATCAGGTTCCCTACCCACCACATTATGGGAAGTGGTCATTACAGTGTTACAAAAGAATGGTAAGGACCCAACCCAGGCTGCCAGTTGTAGGCCCATTTCACTTATTAACACTGACAATTAGGTCTATGCCAAAGTACTTGCTAACTGACTAAGCCTTCTACTTATGATTCTAATACATCCCTCTCAGGTATGCTTATATATGCTGATGACCTCTTAATACTAGTAGTGGATCAGCAACACTCCCTAAACCCAATCATCTCCTACTAAACTTCTTTGCCACCCTCTCAGGGCTAAAGGTAAACCAGTCCAAAACAGAGATTTTGCCTCTGAAGCAACACTGCCAGGCTAGAATGACCATGGACTTGGGACTTCACTGGGCAGAAAAACTCATTATATACTTAGGCATTAAAATAATACCACAGCATGAGAAGATATGGGATGAAAATCTATAACCATTAATGCAGGCCTGTAAGGTTGAATTTGACAGGTGGAAACTGCTAATTCTTACTATAGCTGGGAAACGTGCTGCCATAAAAATGGTTACAGATCCCAAATTATTTTATCTTTTCACCCACATTCCCCTAACCATAACCCAGTCCTGGTTTCATAAAATTGACAAATTATTTGAGGATTTTCTTTGAGAGAGTAAAAAAACACAGATTTATCTGAAATAAAACTCCACTCCCATTGGAAAATGGGCAGCTGGAACCTCCCATAGATGGAAGGGTATAAATATGCATTTCGGGGGCTCAAACTTTACAATGGTTTAACTCATGCTCACAGTAATCACCACAATGGGTTTAAATGGAAAAATCTATGACAGTGGTAGCCATGCCCACCTCCATCCTGTGCTCACCCCCAGAAAAGCAGATATCCAAGTACCCCACTATACCCCCCTCCGTCAAATACTGGAACTGGGTTCATAAGCGGTTGGGGTCCACTCCCATTCCCTAACCTACACCCCCATCTGGAACAACCCTCGCATCCAGATAGATAGGAGACTTGTCAGCCGGCCACAGTGGGCTAGGAAAGGGGTGCTTCTCCTTAAATACATCTTAGCCAGTCAGGAGAATCCAAAGCTAGATGGAAGAAGTCATTGGGATGTTCCATCACTGACACAATGGGCCAAAGCATGGAACAATGTGCAATCCACTCTAAAAGACACCTGAAGTAGGCCGATACAAAACAAGATACTCCACTCCTGGTATAGGACCCCCTAAGGCACTCCATAATGCCCAAATAATAGATAATGATAAATGCTGGAGATGTTTCTCGGATGAGACCTCCTTCACATACTCTGGACATGCCTTAAGCTCCAGCCATTATGGAAACAGATATGCCACACAGGCAGCACGGTACTTCAGAAACAGGTCCTGATGCCCCCCTTAATCCTCCTGTTGGGGATAAGGACTGACACACTGAATATGACATACCCTGAGTTTAGATGACTGTCCCTACTGACCATGCAAGCCAAGAGAGATCTGTTATGCAACTGGAGAAGCACTAGAATACCTACAATTGGAGAGATGTTATCCTCACTAAAATAGCTGAGCTGGACAGGTTGTCACACTCTAAACATAATCAGATGACACCCTATTATAAGTGTTGGTCCCCATACATAGCATTCACAAATTTCCACACAGGAGTTGGCTAAGCACTAAAGAGGCCCACTGCTCCCCTTGCTCTAGTACCCACAGTTAGGACCCCATATCCCAGGTGTCCTGATTGACCGAGAGCACTGTAGGCCATGTCAACCCCAAGAGACCCCCTTCTTCCTAAGTAATGCATATATACTCTTTTACAATCAGTGCAGTTAAGTTTATTATTCTGACTTATAAGGCACTACACGGACAGGGCCCAGACTACCTGAAAGAGCTTCTGGTTCCTTACTGCCCCGGGGCAATCACTCCGCTCGGCTGACTTAAGGTTGCTAGAGATCCCAAGGGTTTCCCTAAAATCCTCTGGGGCCCCTTGCATTTATGTACGCAGCCCCAGCTGGGAATTCTCTACCCCATCAGCTACGGGAGTGCGTGACCGTGGAGGGATTTAAATAGGCTTTCAAGACCTATTTGTGGAACCGTGCCTACCCTACTTATTTAATATGATTCTGTATGTTTTTATCTCATTTTATTATGTTTTTAATGCGTGTTTTGTATTTATTGTCCTAAGTGCTATTTTAACTCATTGTTATGCGCCTTGGTTTTTGAAAGGCACACTACAAATAAAATTATTATTATTATTATTCTGTTTTGATGTGTTATTGTTACTATACTGGATGCTTTGTGTGTATTTCTGTTGTGTTTACAGTGTATTTGAGTCATTATAGAGGGAGGCAGTATAGCGCAGTGGTTTAACTCATTCTATCCTATTGTCACTTAGAATGTTCAGGTAGCCTCTGCCTGCTGCTAGAACACCTGTGTGCCTGAAGGGGTTTTAGATCTGCAGCATTCATACAAACACACTGTGCTTAAACCTACACATCTTAAAAACCATACATCCAATTTTAAAACTGTAAAAAGAAAAGTTTTTCAGGACAAAAAGTTTTTGAAAATGAGTGAGGTTTGGTAATGTCTATTTAACTGGACTTAATGTTGTGTAAGGTTGTTTCATATTTTAATAAATTCTGATGATTTTATCTAAATATAATTATGCTCTGTTTACATAGTCATGCAAAATATTAAATTTCTGTAAAATTGTTGATTAAAATAGTTAAAATATACAATAAACATCTGTCATTGTCTAAATATAAATTTTGCAAGTTTTTTTATCATTTTTTTAGTCAGAAATCAATATCTGACTCTCTTGTTATTACAGTTTGAGTTTTTTGTTGCATTCCACTGGTTGGAATTTTGCAGTGTTCAATTCTTCCTACCCACTGATTTTAGTTTATGAATCTGATTATCAATTTTTTTGTTTTTCCCCTAGTTTAGTAAGAACATATTTACACATTACCTTAGAAGGACGTATCAGGAAGTGATGCAGGAAGGAAGTGCTTTGTGAGGTCAAGTGATGTAAATAGGAAGAACACTTCCAGTGTAGGTCAGTGAGCTGACACAGGAAATGGAGACATGTGTTAGTACTGGAGGTCTCTCTATGATTAATTGCATATGTGCTGTAGTTAAAATGTGTAATTTCATTGAAAGAAACTATTTTATTTTATTTTTGCAATAAAATCCCATGATAAGTATAGGAAACTATATTTTATTTGTGCTTTTTGCTTTATCATACTGTAAATGAAGCATGATGTTGTTCATGTAAAGGTTCACAGTCTTTCAGTAAACATCATGTTACATAAATCTGTGTATTTAATTTCCTGGCATAGTTTATTTTTTGGGGTTGTATTATGGGATGGTTTAAGGTGAGGGAATGACTGTATGAGGAAGCACTGTGTGTTAGTGGTAGTGGTGGTGGTGGTGGGGGTGTCCTGCATTCATAATGCAGGCTCGGATGCACTTCATATGTTCTGGGGAAATGAGAGGGGCTGTATGCATCTAATAATGGTGCTAACAGACACTGTAGATACATTATGGGTATACGTATAGGATGATGAAATTCTTGAAAAGGCACTGGTAATTTGGGGTATACTGTGTCATGGGGAAGGGGGTGGGTGTGCCTGTACCAAGGAATGATGCTCATAGGCACTGCAGTCATTTTGTGTCATGAATTGGCACCTGTCCTTGGGGTATACTCAGTTGTAGGGAAGCAGGTGGGGCTGCCTGCACCTGGTAATGGTGTTCATATGCCATGCAGAAACATTGTGGGTACACATACAGGGTGATGACATGTACACCTGTAAAGGTTGTGTACTATGTGCTGTGTCACATGGTTTGCCTGCATACACATGTAATATGTTGCAACATTCAGTATGGCGCACTGTGTGGGTGGGAAGGAGTGTGGGTGTGCCTGCACCATGGAGTGATGCTCATTGGTACATGTGTACTGTGTGCTATGTTTCATTTGAATGGACTGTATCACGTCATACACTGGCACTGATCACATCACAGTGCATCAGAGGTGAGGATGGTCTGAAGCATTATGAGCACAAGGGACTAAAGTGGTTGTGGAGCGATTCGAACTTGAATAGAACATTACAGTGCATCTGAGGGTAGTGTTGGAATGAATCTTGATGTGCACAATGGACTACACCATGGTGACTGAGGAGGGATCCATATCAGTAATGCACATCACAGAGTGACAGAGATAAAGGCTGGACTGAAGACTGATGAACAGATGGACTAAATCAGTGGTGGGATTTGAACCTGAACAGCACTTTACAGTGCAGTAGAGGTTGGGGCTGGACTGACACCAGATCAGTCAATGGACAACACCATTGGCTGTGGAGGGATCTGAACCTGAAATGCACTTCACTGTTCACTACAGTTTGGGGCTCGACTGATGCATGGTAAGAAGCTAGATCTCACAAGTGGCTGTGGAGGGATTTTAACCTGAAGAACACTTTACAGTGCATCAGAGGTTGAGTCTGGACTGACGTCATACGAGTCGATGGACAACACCAGTGACTGTGGAGGAATTCAAAACTGATTTGGCCTTTACAATGCATCAGAGATTGGGGCTGGACTGATGCCAGATAAGTTGAAGGCAACACCATTATTTTTTTTCATTTTAAACAATCAGCAACTGTGTATTAGGGAGAAAACTCAAGTGCAGAGCACGAGACAAACATGCTACTGACCCTAACCCACTTATCATCCATAACGCAGGGAGCAACATGCCACATAGATTTTAATATAGCCATAATCCGAACATAAACTCTTTAAAAAGTAACAAAAGGTGCTGAATTCATGTGACCTCATCTAGCACATGCACAAGAAACACTCTTTCCCATCAGGAATGCCAGCCGGATCCATAAGATGTGATCACACAGGATGACCAGAAATTATCCCAAAATGAACAAAGTAACAACTATGAAAACTTTTATCATAAATAAAATAAAACAAATAAAGTAAATACAGATTACAAATCGAGGTTTTGGCACCGAAATGAAGTGAGTATTTTAGGATAAGAGCAGCACCTCCATCTTGAAACTAAGTTTCTAGTCACCATGCTCTTCCTGCACCAGTATGCGCTCTGACTGGTTAATGGAAATAGTGACGTGTACAATAAGCATAGAGCAAGCATGGCAACAGTGAGGATCAATATGACCAAATGGTGACGTACTACAGAGCTAGGGCGGGTGCAGGTGAGGACTGTCACCCCTAACTGAAACATCAAAAAAAAAATCACTGTACACTCCAGAGCCCAGAGAGCCACTTTCCCTCCAGTGGCGGTTGTAAAAAATACAGTCCTTGCTTGAATGCTAAATAAGGATTTAGTCTAACGTTTCAGGCACACACATTGAATAGAATAGTGGAAGACACAACAAAAGATCTGCATGCAGGTTCCCTGGCGCTGACAACTAAGGCTTCATCAGTGGGATGGTGCCTGCCTAAGACAATCCTTTATACCAGTTAATTCAGAATTGATGATGTCAGAAAATCCGACCAATCACAGAGCTCGATTTTTAAATACAGAAATATTCAGCTCACTTAGTGGTATAAATGGACTAATAGTTATAACAATCATGATATCAGTGACAACATGTTATTGTAAAAAATACCCCAAAAGACAAAAAATACACCAAAGTGGTGGGCCAATCGGATTGCTCGAATAAAAAAAAATAAAAATAAATTATGAAATTAATTATAGTGTAAACCTGATCAGCTTAACATGTTACACTAAAACAAGATGATTTGTTGTTACGATACAAACTAATGGCAGAATGAACATAGTACATTTTTCACAGCACATGCAAAAAATAGTAAATTTATTTATGTATTAAGGCTTGTTTTCTCAAAAATAGCCAATGGGAACACATATTATATTAGGTAAAATCAGTAAGGGTACGATGTCCCCTATTAGCTGGTACAACTCAATTCATCAAATGTAAACAAATGCTTGAGCTGCACCAAGAGAAAGATATGGACGTCAATTGGCGTCATCAGGCACTACAGCAAATGATTTAGGACGCCATATGGCGTCATCAGGAAAAAGAGGTATGTTTTTTTATGACACCATATGGCGTCACCAGGAAGGAATGAGTTAAGGCTCTGAGCTGCAAATCTGGTGACAGCCAGCAGACCAGACCTGCGTTTGAATCCCACAGCTTCCACTTGCATACTGTGTGACCCTGAGCAAGTCACTTAACTTCCCTGTGCTCCCAGGTCGCTCCTGTAAAAAAGCTTTCAGCTTAGTGTGCTACTCCTGGTTAAACAACTAAATTATTGCCCCAACTACACTCGGCCTGCGCACAGGATCAATTAGGAAGCCCTGAAGGTATACGACTGCAAAACAAATCTGCACCAAAAAGAACAAATACCAGCTACCCTAGATATGTAAGTAGTTTACAAATGCTCTTCTTCTCCTCCTTCTCAGGTACCAGGAGTAGCACAGGAATAGTTTCAACCAGCTCACTGCTAGAGGCACATCCTGCCCCCAGGCTCATGGCTTTGTAATGTAATGTGATGACTCTGCAATGAACCACTTTAATGAGCATAACTTGTACATGTTGTGTATCTTTTGAAAACCAATAAAAAGCATTAACAACAACAAATTAATTAATTTGTATTGTAGTAGAATGCCATGAAAACTAAACTGTTAATTATCTAGATAGACTGAGGCAGCATTGTGAGAGAGCATGTGCCCACAGAGAGTATAATGGAGGGACCTTCCCAACTACTCTTTGGAAATGATAAGCCATCTCTGTTGTTTGTGTTGCCAGTGATGGGTCCCCACATTTTCACCAATTCTTTACTCAGTATGCACATGCACACTACATTAACAAAAAACAAATGTATTTTATTTGTAGTACAAAGCCATGAAAACTAAACTGGTAATTATGTAGATAGACTGAGGTATCATTGTGATTTGTGAAAGAGAATACCCACTTTTATGCAGTGTTTTGATTTCTTTCATAGATGACTATCCATTAAAGAGCAGCAGATCAGTCAGAACTCAGAGTGAGATTAAATGTTATCAAAGAAATATAGAGACTTGGCATATGGTACATAACTAGAAGACATCTACCAGAAATCAATACAGTCATTTACAAATTTAAGTTAACCTTACAAGTAAAAGGGTGAAAAAAAAAAGTGTGAATGTGAAATTCTTTCATATGTTCTACAGAGTCAGAGAGTAGCCCGTAGCTTTTGTAGTCTTGCTAGACAGCAGTTCAGTGGAAGAAACAAAATGGTGACTGGCATGAGACAGGGTGTGAATGACATAAGAAACAGGATGAAGCAACCTTCCCTTTCCCCCAGTACTGGGCCAGTAGCACCATCCTTGTTCAACATCACTGCCAATAGGCTCATCATCACTACTGTCTGAGCAGTGTTTTGGAAGTGCCCCGAGTATCCTGCAAATATACCATAGTTTACCTTGATGAAAGTTAGAATTTCAACAGACATCATTACGAAAAACTGACACTCCTTTCCCCAACCCACAGTTGTCCGAGCCTGTAATCCCAGACCACAAAACCCCGACAGTGAGATTTTGTGGGGCAGGGGGGCAAAGCCCCCTAAAACATGGAAAAATGCAAAATCCCACTGTCGGGATTTTGTGTTCGGCATTACAGTCTCAGGCAACCGTGGATCGAGGTAAGGAGTTGTGGATTTTTGTAGTAGATTCATTTCAACATTTTTGTGAAGAGGTTTTCTTCTCCTATTACTAGCAACATAGCCAACAGTGCTAACTAATTTTTTCTGAATAGGCTCTTGTTACTGTAAATCTTAAATAGTAAAGGGCCACTCTTTGTAATGCTGGCCAGACTGCACCCTTTTTGTGACAATACTGAAGTGGGTCATCTCAAACATTTATCTTTTTGGGATCCTTTAAAGGGGAACTGTCATCAACAGGATTTTTTTATGTCTGAAAGCCCATAAAAAGTTCATTTGATTGAGCCATTGTGTTGATCTGTGAATCTTTGCAGTCCAGACTTATTCATATGTAAATCGCCCTGTAATTAAGGGCTGGTGGCAGCCTTATGTTTTGGGCTCCTGACAAATGATTTTACCGAGGGTCTATGTCCTCCTTTGACTGTATTTAATGCAACAGGTTAAATATGAAATCGACTGTTTTATTATGTGTGTTTTTAGGTGTTATTATATCACTTTCTACATCTATAATAATTGTCTTGTATGTGCATTGAAACTAGTGAGTTATCACCTTTACATTTCAAACTGTTAGTAAAAATAATCCATCTTCAGAATTGCCTTAATCTCTAATCTATACTACCAGCCGGTCATCGGAAACGACACATCTCAAGGCTGGCTCTGTGGTGCCAACAGGTATTGAGGACCTATATCAGGATTTCTAAACCCTGGCTGTGTTCATGTCAGTACAGATTTCTGGGACTGTCACAGCACCAACTTCAGTCTTTTTCTGTTTCCTCTCTTGCAGCCTTTTCTCTTACAAATTCAGCTGTGAACTCAGGTCTACGAGATGCAAATGTGGCTACATACCTACTGGCCTGGCATCATGGGGCCAGCCTTGAAATGTGTAGCTTTTGATTATCAGCTGGCAGAACAGCTGTGAACAAGCTTCTTTCATCCATCAGAATGGGTTTTGAGCATGTGTTAAGATTCTAAAAATATTATAGTCTTTCTATCCAGATTTGACTTGAAAAGAAAAAAGTAGGACACAATTACTTGTTTATTAATGGAAAAAACACATAGATGGACAACATTGTTAAAACATGCATAACCTGAAATGAATTATTAAAATATAGAATAATATATGGGTGAGTGTGTGTAACCAGAATGTTACACAAATCCGAGGTGTGGGCTGCAACACAAACCCCAAGGGGTTTATAAAAGTATTGCACACCGAGTGTGTGTGTGTGTAAAATTCTGGTTTGTACACACACACAAAATTTTTTCTTTTCTTTTTTCTTTACAGTACAGTGGTAATGACATTCAGGAAAGTCGTGGTCCATCAGCATTGCTGCATAGTGTAAAATGTTCCAAGGGTATGAGTGGCAGGATCAATCAGATTGATTTTTTTCATTTTCAAGGTGGGATCAACTGGATAAGTATTTAAAAATATTTAAAATCGCACTTGTCTTAACAGTGTGTGGCAAAGCTTGAGTGCTGTACCTGTGCTCGGTAACGGAGCCACCATGTTGGGCATGATGTTCAGCCCACCTACGGTGATTAAACTACATGCCAGATAGCTTTCTGTGGTGATGCTTGATTGGTGTTTATTACAACCTCCTGGTTGTAACCACAAATATCAACTGGGAGGTTGTAACTGGAGATCAATGTGTCTTTATCTGTATGTAAAAAAAAATATCACCATTAATTAAAGAGTATTTTTTTTTTATTTGTAATTTATGGTATGTTCCAGTTTTTTTCTCCCCTCCCCCCCAGGGTCACAGCATACATGTGCGTGTATGCACATGCACATGCCAGGATCTGGAGGCCCCATCCGCCTCTCCCCAGACTTGCATTACCGCTCCAACCACCTGTGCTGCCCACCAGACCTCCACCCAGTGAAAGCAGGACTACAGTGGAGTAGGCATCCACCCCTTTGAAGGGGACAGCCACAGCATGATCCCGCTCCAACCCTCCCCCTCCCAAGCTGGCTCCCTGGCAACCCGAGGTCATTCTCGAACCCTGGTCACCAGCATAGAGTGAGACAAGGCACCAGCGCCTCAGCCCTCTGCACCATCGGGCTGGCCACTATTAAAGAGTATTTTACTTCTTTTGATGAAATTAAAATTATAACAGTTTCTTACCGAGATACTTTGGATGGAATGGGATTTTCTACCGTAACAATACCACAAATTTATTGGATTATTAGGAGGCAGTATAGCACAGGGGTTAAGGGCACTGAGCTACAAATCTGTGCTGATATGAACACAGTCAGGGTTTAGAAATCCTGATATGGTGCCCCAATACCTGTTGGCACCACAGAGCCAGCCTTGAGATGTGTCGTTTTAGATGATCAGCTGACACTGGCAGTATAGCCTAGAGATTAAAGCAATTCTGAAGACGGATTATTTTAACTAACAGTTTGAAATGTAAAGGTGATAACTCACTAGTTTCAATGCACATACAAAACAATTATTATAGATGTAGGAAGTGTTGTAATTAGTGTTGCCACCTTTGGATGAGGCAAAAACCTAATTCTAAACTCTGCCCCTATCCCCACCCCTTTTCATGACTCATTATGCATTGTTCCTCCTAGAAGGCCATTTGTTATATCAATAAAAGACAACACTTAAAGCAGCAGTTCAACAAAAATGTTAGAAAATGGGCAAAGAGTATGCTTGTTTCTGATTGGTTGCAAGAGCCAATCTGCTAGTCCGATATGAGTCAACAGAGACCGTTAAATAACTAGTCCCAGTCTCTGTTGCCTCATATAGTTCTAAATAGCCCTGGGCAAGTAGAACATTCAGAAAGGTGAGTACTGCCATGTTGCTTTGTCGCTAAGCGAGAGCCCCCCTCCCCCTTGACCAGCTGACATAATACAGAGTGCACCAAAAAAAAAAAAAAATCACATTTTTATTTATTTATTTAGTTTTTGTTGACCAGGTAAGTGCACTAGACAAATCCTGCCTATTTTCAGGCACAACCCTGGGAAGGGGGATACAGATGAATACCAACTGACCTTCAACCAGATTAAGCTGTTGGTGGTATTTTTTTTTAGTGAATGAGGGAAATTTGGTCAGGACACTGGGGAAATTCCCCTACTGCATTGCTGGCAGTAGGGAGACTTGCTGTCTGTGAGCCATGGCCACTTCAAGTGGAACACCAGGAGAGCAGGACGTCCCAGATGGAGGGGAGAGATTTTCTTCTGAGCAACTTGTTTTGGGGGATTCGGAGATTTTTATGGATGTTATGACTGATTTTCAGTGAGTTGGAAACTTGGAGATATTGCATACTGGTAATGTTTTAAACATGAATCAACCCGAAGTAAAAATTCCCACACGGAATCTGCCTGAGGCAGAAATTGATGAGAAATCTTTAAAAGAGTTGATAATTGCAGAAAATGAGAGGCATCTTTGTGAAACTGAGCGCTTGGTTGCATAAGTAACCCGATTTCAAGACTCTGAGCCTAAAGTCAAGCCGTCGGGCTCGCCTGTTGATGGGTCTGCATTCCGGAGTGACGTAGCAGCTGAAACACACTTTGAAGGGCCAGGTAAGCCTGTCAATCCTTTGGCTTCTGAAAATGCTCTTGCAAACTCTGATATTTTAGTTTCTCCAGCTGGCAGTAAAGGAGTCATTGATTGCTCATGCCAAAAGCTGGAGAAACCTACTGTTTTGACTCACAATACTTTGGTGCAAGTAGAGAATTCAAACCTAAGGGTAACTTAATTATGGCTCACTCAGTGATGAAAGTGCTGCCTGACTGTCAGGTAGATCCTGGAGAATCATCACGCCCTACTCTCTCTAAGACTGCTGGATTTGTTTTTCGAGCCGAGCTGCTGGCAGCACCCTCTCTTGCACAAAGTCCTGATGTCATCTACCAGACTTCTCCCACTAAACAGGACGGTTTGACTGTTTTTTCTTTCTCCCGAGAGTCTGCCCCACAGCCAGGGTTGCGGGAAGATCACACAATTAAGCAAACAGCTCCTACAACAACTGGTATAAAAATGTTTTCTGCAACCTCTCCTGTGCTAGAAAAACCCAAGATTGATCCTATACTTCCTAAGACTTCCCATGGTTCTGCAATATGGGTGATTGAAGCTATATTGCCTACCAGAACCCCAGAGGAAATGTGGTCTCCTCAGAAAGCCTTAAGTGAGGCAGGTTGGACGAGGACTGAAAAAGGTATGTAGATTCCTACCCCAGACTGGGACCTCACGTTTAACTTTACCCAAAATTCCCCTGAATGGTGACCTAAAGTGTCTGTTTCTACCTTGCCTATGAGACCACCAGCAGGGGCTGTTACAAATGATTCAGTGTTTGACCACCATATTTCACCTTTGCAAGATACAACCTCTGCAGATCAGAACTTGTCTGACTTTTCGAAAACTGATGCATCCCTGCCAGTGACTGAGGATCCTCCAGCCTCTACGGATGCAACTAAACCACTCCTTTCTGATCTTTTTTCTAAAATTAAAAAAGAAGCCGCCCCAAGGTGAAATGCGGTGTGCATACGTTATAAAGGAGGTTTGGAAGTTCGCCCTGACAGGCACTACATTGGCAAATTATTATTGAAGGACTCATTGAAGTTTTCTCCTAAACATGTATTCGCATTTATTAACATTTCCGGAGAAGATAATTTTGATATCAGTTTTTGAACTACTTATGGGTTAGACATATTTTGGGAACGGTATACCCAAGTCTTCTCCTACATGGACCCCCTTTTTGGTCATTCCTTTAAATAAGCCATTAATAAAATATGTTACTGTGATGTTCCGAAATGAAGGGGTCCATGTAGAAGACACAACTTATTGGCTTAGCCAGAAGTGTGACGTGATGAGCCCCCCGGAGGCCATTTTAGATACAGAACTATTCTGGACTGGAGGTTGGCGGTATAAAATCAAGCTCCGACAATCTGAGGCTGGCATTGAACACATCCCAAATTCATTTTTACTAGGCAGAGATAGAGGTGTTTGCTTTTATGCAGGTCAACCTCGAGCCTGCTACAAATGTGGTTCCAAAACACACCTCTCCAGCTCCTGTGACAAGCCCAGGTGTGACAATTGTGGTGAGATTGGGCGTATTGCTTTTCAGTGTGCAAATCTCACTAGATGTGATCTATGTGAGGAAACGAGACATGTCTTTTCGGAATTTTCTTGGGCTGCAAATAATAAGGCCTCTTGCTTAAGCCCTGACCTTCTTATACAAAATGCCCAAGATTAGGTTCCTTCTAAACCAGCCAAACTGCCAGTGTCTGCTACCCCAATTAAGCCTCCACCTGAGAATCTCCCCCCTCCCTCGCCCCCTTCATTTCCAGACCCTCCCCTAAAGGTGGAAGTGGATCCCCCCCCTTTTGGTGGTCATGCTCACAGATGTCTCTCTCCCTGTATGTTATACTGACCCAGCAGAGGTGGTAGCCGGCAGCTCTCACCCATCACCCTTCACTACTGTTCCAGTGCGTAAATCAGCCAGAAATTTGAAAGTGGGACAGGCTCAACCTCTAGTGGATCTCGAGCTGAAAAACCATTTTTCTATTTTACCCTCCCAATGGGGGGATACTGAAATGGATTTAGGGGACTCAGACTCACAATCCATTAAGACAGATAATAGTACTCTTTCCCAAAACAGATCAGATTACAAGGGAAAAAAAAGGAAAAAAAAAAGGAAAAAAAGAGTCTTGAGTCTAACTAGGAATGTTCTGTATGGCTTCTCTACATATTGGTTTATTAAACATTCATAGTTTGTTGAATTATAAGAAAAGGACTTTAGTCTATCACTACATCCATGATGATAATACTGATATCTGTTTTTTACAAGAGACATGGATGTACACCATCATTGATCAGGCAAGGTTCTTTCAAAGAGAATGGGTGTGGGGGCCTTCTTTCCCTTCTTTCTGGTCCTTTGGAACAGCAACTGCAGATGGTGTAGGTTTCCTATTCAACTCATTTGACTTTAAATTGATCAAGCTTATTGATCTAGTCCAAGGGAGAGCTCTAATACTGGAGGGAATGTGGAAACAATGGTATTGTCGGTTTATAAACATCTATGGTTCACAGTTCAAATCCGAACGAGTAGCTCTTTTTAATAGTTTAAAGCCATATCTACTCACTTCCTACACAGTCTTTCTTTGTGGAGATTTTAACTGTACTTTAAAATCCACTGCTGATACAGCACTCTTACAAGGAAAAAAATATATATTGTGATTCAAACGCTTTACAGAAATTGATTGAAACTGTAGATCTTTTAAACTGCAATACAATGCAAACTTCCGGGCCTAATTTTACCTTTAAAAAAATAAATATACTTCTGTTATTGACTATATATTTTTTTCCAAATCCCTCTCCAATGTACAGTTTCAGACTATAGTTACAACCTGTTTGGATCATCTACTGTTACTAGGTTCCTTTTCTTTTAGTTCCAGCACATCAAAAGTCAGGCTACGATGGAAACTAAATTCCTCCATCCTGACTGATCAGGAAGTAAAAATCCATATAAATAACATATTGGCTGCTAGATTATCTGTTTTTTATATGAGGAGATAGGTGATTGGTGGGTGGACTTGAAAATAGATTTCAAACATTATTTTTTGGAACAAGGGAAAACCAAGGAAAATATTAAATTTTTAAAATACCTACAACTCAGACAACAATTACAAAACTTATATTCGTTGGCCAGTACCTCTAGATTTGATTACTCAGATCAGATTAAGATACTCAAGGAAGATTTAATAAAATACCAATATTATAGGGCTCAGACTATGAAAGGCCTGCTACAATATGGGGCATTAAAAACTCCCCATGAAGATCCATTTGAAGCTTTCCGAACTTGTAAGAATTCTACTTTTTTAAACTCTTTAAGGAATAAAAAAGGTGAAATTGTGTCCTCAATGCAAGGGATACATGCTGTAATTAAGGATTTCATGTTATCTCATGTCCCTTCATACCCTCCTTCAGAAATTAATATTAAACTCTTCCTAACCTCAATAGCAATTCCTACAGTTCCAAACATTGACAGTAAACAGATACAACCAATTACGATTTTTGAGATTGAACAAACCATTGGGACTTTAAAAAATGGCACATCACCTGGGTCGGATGGTTTGACTAATGAATTCTATAAATCTTTCTCAGGTCTTTTGGCCCAGTGTTTAGAAAAAGTGTTTAATTTTTTTCTTATGCATACTATACCTCCGTGGTTTACAGAAGGTTTATTGAGTCTGTTGTTCAAATCCGGAGACAAACTTTCTATCGATAATTGGAGACCAATTACACTTTTAAATGCTGATTATAACATTTTTGCCATCATTCTCAATGACAGAATAAAAACCTGTGCTAAAACAGTGTCATTCTCTTGGTAATTCTGTGGTTTGCCTGACAGAAAAATTCAACAAGCCCTAATGATTATTAGAGATTTGATTGATTATGTGGGATCACAAAATGGACAGGGATGTATCCTCTCTGTTGACCAGTATAATGCCTTTGACAGGGTCTTCTATTCTTTTCTGTTTTTGACTCTAGAAGCATATGGCATTCCAAAGCAATTACTACATTGGCTTAAATCCTTATACTATGGAGCAGCAGTACCTCCTATTATTAGACACCACATCACAACAGGAATTCCAATACAAACAGGTGTAAGACAAGGATGCCCCCTTAGCCCTCTCCTATATATATTTACTTTGGACCCCTTAATATGTCTTTTAACTAATACCCCTAAATGGAAAGGTGTTAAAGGCCCAGACGAGAGTCTGGTTTTCCATATGACGGCATATGCAGATGATATTTGTGCATTTTTTACAGACTACACCCAAATTCCTATTTTTCTAGATTCTGTGGCCAATTATGCTATTTTTTTCTAATTCTGAATAGAATATATTAAAATGCAAAGGGCTCTTTATAGGCACTGATTGTCTGACTCTGATGTGTCTCAAAGGGATATCACTCTCCTCTGAGCCTCTCAAAATATTAGGTATTTATTTTGGAGCACAAAATATTCCCTCTTTCGATTGGGACTTAGTATTAGATAAGGTAGATTCTAAAGAACAGAGATGGAGGCATTGGAGGAGAGCTAAACTTAAATGGATCCAGATCATGAAACAATTTCTCATTCCTATGATTTTATATGTTGCCATGATTTTTCCACCACCACAGCAGTTGGAAACAAGATTATATAGTGTATTTTTTTCAAATGCTGTGGGGGAAGACTAAACCCCACTAAACTTCAATATATGTATCTCAAAAAAGAAAAAGGGGGGTTAGGTAATATAGATCTGGTGGTATTTTTCTATTCCCTATTTTTTTACTCATTCAGTTAAATATTGCTTAATAACAGAAGAGGAAATATGCTCTTATTGGAGTAAAATAAACTTAACAGGGTATATTACCAAATGGCAGAACATTCCGCCTAAACTAACTAGCAACATTTCTATCCCACAAAGGTTTATTCCCCCTGCAGAAAAACTGTATAAATGGGGGGTAACAACGCAGATGGTTATTAGTAATACAGGGCCTCAGCTATATACAATATTTATGTTTTTAGTACATCCAACTGAACCCTGTTTTAAAAACTGTCCATCCTCCCAAAATAGAGGGGTATTAGAACAACTAAATAATCCTAGAATTCCATTACACATGTGGGAATTTTTGTGGTTAATGGTTTATGGCAGGATTAGCGTAAGAGGCAATGCAAAATATAAGGCTAAATCTGAAAGAAACTACCCGTATGAGGCTTGCATAAATGAGGAAGAAACCATTGAACATTTTTTATTTCATTGCTCTTATGCTAAATCTCTTTGGAATTGCCTTGCCTTAAAATGGAACATGAAATGGTTAAAAGACATGAATAATGGAAACCTAGTTTTGGGACAATTTCATAATCTAGGAAATATTTTTATTCTACAAATACATTTGTAACCCCCCTGTTACCCGGGGTTACTAGAATCCCAGCAAGACCTAGTGGTAGGCAGGGAAGGCAGCTTGTGAAACTCCAGTTAAATGGATTTCTCACTGTCTCACTCTGTTCTCAGTTTCAGCTGAGACTGAGGGATGACATCACCATAGAACTTTCGCAGCTGCATAAGCCACACTGGAATGTTGCAGTTGGAGGTTAGCATAGAACGTTGGGGATTTTGAATTCAGCCTGTGTGCGGTCTTGATGAGAGACAGTAGTACAGCTGTCTGTGTGCAGGCTCTCAGAGCTTTAAGCTCTGTTTTAGAGCTACTGATTAGAAAGGTGAGTGTTTCCACCATAAGAGGAACACAGTAACTGGTAGTTGAAGTGGTGGAGACCACTGTTACTGGTCCAAGTGCTGCATCCCTGAGGGGATGGGGGGGAAAGGTTTGCCTGTTTTCCAGGGGCAACCCTCCTGGTTCCGGCTAAGGGAAGAAGCTGCCTATTTTAAGTTGTGCTGCGGCACCAGAAGCTCTGAGAGAGAAATTCCTGTGGAGGAATCGCCTGTGGGGCACCTGCAACAAAAGGGTGAGTTCGCGCTGAAAGAGGGCCATGTGTTTTTCACCTTAACAGAAGGAAACTAAAGGGACTGTTACTGTGGGGTCAGGGAAAAGACAGCCAAGTACAGTTGTAAAGTGGGGATTGGTTTGCTTAATCAGTGAAGGGCCTAGAGAAATGGGCTATGCCAATTAAAAGTATGTTCAAGTCCAGCACAAAGGAAAAGCAAGACAAGTAGAGGGAATGTGACATACATTTAGCAATAATCTACATTGCCAAGCTTTACAGTATGAGGTGTTTACTGTCCAGAGAAATGGCCGGGTATGAATAGTGGGAGCGAGAGGTGGGAGACCCCCCATCAGTAGTAACCAAATTCACCTCTATGGATTTGCTCTGAGGCACCTTTTACTTTCCCTCAGGTACTTGGCCAGTGCCTGAGGAAAGTACCCAGACGTGGGATTAAAAGGAGAATTCCCTGATAGAGCTGAGGTGCTCTTAGGTGGTTTAGGGAGCCACCAGAAAATGTATCCATGACATATGGAAGGTGTCTGAGTGGCTGGCAAGGGAGCCGAGCCTGGGAAATCCCAAAACAGTGTACAAGTTCGGGCTGTGTACCCAAAGCAGCGTGCAAGTCCGGACTGTGTGCCTGGTGGGTTCAGAGCCTGAGGGCTAAAGTGTTGAGGAAGTGTTCTTGATTCTTTTAATCTGCATTACCAGGAGTGTAGCCCCATGGGGTCCATCTATGCTTTGTTTATTCTGTTTGGATGTGAATAAAGCCACACTTTAGAACCCCACTTCTGGTATTGGACATTACAATTATTGCTTCCTGTGTTCAGAATTACTTGGGTGCCCCTGTGCAGAGTAGCCAAACCTAGCCTTTGTGCCGAGTGACCTATTCCTCCCTGAACCCAGCCCACCTGGTATTGCTGTCAGATTCAAACAGCACACCAAGTGGTCATTACACATTAGTGGTATTTTGTTGTGTTTTAAAATATTATCTTTGGCAAGCTAGATGCCAATGGGTACTTTACCAAAGATGGATGCCTTATGAGACAGTGGGAAGCCTAATACAGGTTGCTATGGAAAAAGTGTATAGCTCAGATTCAGTAATTTACACGCCTAAAAAAGTTACCACTTGGTGGAAAGGTTTTTCTTGGTTTATTAAATATAAATAATTGTTAGTGGTACTTGTAAATGACTTTGAGTTTATTATGTTACTTCCAAAAATAACGCTCATTGTTTAAATTTTTTGGTATATTTTCTTTTCTGGCTGACTGGTATTTTTGCTTTCTTCTCAAAACTTTTGTGTGATCTCAACACTTTTTTTTTGTTTTTCTTTTGAGTTCTGTTTTTTGAAACTATGTTACTTGATGTTATTTCAATAAAAAATTCCTCTACTCTTTTTTGATAAGTGCCATGGGATCTTTAACATCCACCTAAACTACCACCAATCCAGGCAGATGGGACCTCGATTTAACGTCTCATCCGAAAGACGGACATAACACACGTGTTGTTTTTTTTTTCTTATAACAGTCCCATCCAAGAATCCTAAATCAGATTTCTCATAAATCAGCAACTCTGCCTACAACAGAGCCTGCTTACCAAACACAATTACGCAGAAATTCAAACCGTCAACTGTCGAATTTCAGTGAACCCTGCCTGGCATGTCCAGTTTTAGCAAACCTCCCATGTCAAATTCCAGAAAATCCTGCTTCTCATGTCGTTTTCTTAGAGAAAAACCGGAACAAGAACCCAACACTTGTTTTTTTTTTTTTACATCACAACAGTAACACAAGCACTTATGGCTTACCTCACTACTTTCTTCTCCATCCCATTACAGTACGGCAGTAACACGAGCACTTGCAGCTTACCCTAATAATTCTGCATATAGTCGCGCTGGCATTTTAGCGCAACCATTCACCACGGGGACTTTCACAGCACTGCATTTAAACTGTCTAAAACAAACACAATAAATACACTTTTTTTTTTCAGTCACTACAGACACATAATGGAAGGGAGCTACTCACATCCCCACTCCCTCAAAGACTGTCAGGTGTGGTACCTGTTGCAAAGCATCTACGTCTCCCCAGACTGACACTCGGGGAAACAGCTGTAGTCTCTCCCCTTGTGCCGATTCCCCTGATCCCTTAACTTCAAACACAGTAGCACTGATGACTACCCTTGCTCAAAAGGTACAGGAAAAACCATGATCACAAGAGTTCACAAAAACAAAAAAAACACACTAAACGGGAGACAAGTGCCGACAGCTAACTCCTGCTACAGAAAGATAGCTAAAATGGGCCTAGTTTAAAGAGGAGCAGAGGTTTAAAGTTTAAAATCTAAACTGCTTTAGGCAAACTGCTAGCCTCCTATACCAGCGCCCTCTACTGGTAATTGTGCCAGGCAGGGAAGGAAACAGTGCCAAACAGGGACTACTTTACCATAAATCTACTTTTTTTATATTTTTGAGATTTTTTTTTATTTTGTCCATATTTTTTAACTACTGTTTAAAAAATTTACCCTGGGCCCATTTTCTAAGCACAATAATACACTCCAGGGTGGGCAGTATTGGGCAATACCAGATCTTCCAGGACCTATAAGGCCCCATGCCTGCAGCATCGGGCCTCATTACACCCCTGGGCAGTCCGGTATTTCCCAATACCGCCCACCCTGTTGGGTATTATTGCTTACTTAAGATAATGTACTGTACTGTACCTGTTAAAGTCACTTCCCTAGGTTCTTCCTAGTCATTCATTTACTTATGTATTTATTTATTGACATTGGTTTACCAGACAAACATTCAGAGATAAAAGAAACCTCATTCACAGATATGATCTGGGGGAATACTGTAAATAGCATACAACAGTATACATGGTACAGTATATAATACATAATAAAGAAATTGTTTACTGTATTGTGTACTTTTATCTTTTTCTGGCTCCATTCCCTGTTCATGTCCACAGTGCTATTTCAAAGCCAAAGAAGTGACCATACTTTTTTCTTGAGGAAAAAAAATAATTTAAAACATTTAAAAATGCCTAAATTCTGTTAGAGATGAAAATGTTTACCAGCAAATTAAAGTGGAGAACAACTGACTCTGTTACTGTTACAGTAAGATTCATAACAGATCGTCCAGCTAACACTCATCATTGCTCTCTCTATGCTGCAGTTGGATGGGTTTCTCTACATCTCAGAAGGGACAGAAATGCAGCACTATGGATCTACAGGGCATTGTCTAAAAAACTTCCAAACTATATTCTAGACTGCTTCACCCAGGCCATAGCTAGCTCCTATGCCCTAAGAAGCAACAACCTCATCATGCTCAAAATATCTAAAGTCAACACCCAGCTAGGAAGGGCGGCAATCAGCTATTCTCTAGCTATGGCTTGGAATACTCTACAGAAATCCCTAAAGCTGTCCAATCTTACACCTATAGCACCCTTTAAACAGCTTTGCACAAGCTTTTTAGCAGAGAAATGCAACTGCTACCACAAGAGCTAGACTTGCCATTTCACAACCCCCCTTCCAGACAGCCATCATATATGGCATATTTTTGTTCCTCAGTTCTCCCTCCCGGGCAGCCACCCTTTTTATAGTACCCCAGTTCCATTTAATTATACCTAACTACCTACAACCTACCTAATCCTTCTCCCACTAATCACTGGCCCTTACATTATTCCTAACTGCTCCCCATTCATCTTAGTATTACATTATGCTGTGTGTACGCCTTGACTCCTATTTTGGGATATGTATATGCTTTATCTTTTGTATAATTTTCCTGTAACCTACCTTGTCATGTATGCCTGAATCAACTCCTTACCCTTCATCACTGTCTTTATAAATGTTTTTTTCTGTATCTGTTATGCATATATTAGTGCATTGATGTATATGTTGTGTACCAACTAACGAACCTTGACCTTATCAGGTCCATCTTGTAAATGAGCCTTGCTCAGTGATGCTCGCCTGAATAAATAAAGATTTTGATTGATTGATTTTTGATTGAAAAGGTATGGCTAGCTGTGCTGCTGTGCCACTTTAAGATGCAGTGGAAAAGATTAGGTTGAGCAAGTGCTAATGGTGTTAATGGCCATACTTTTCACCTCCCAGACTGACTGCTTTCACAAATAAAGGACTATACTGACAACATAACTTGTTTGTAACCTGGACATGTAGATGAAACAATAAATAATATGACAAAATTTGTTTCAAAAGTATGTGAGCACTCAAAATGGCTCAAAAACCTGACCAGCACAGAGCAAAACCGGATTACCTGATAGGGATCCTGAAAACCTGATCACCGGTTAAAAAACCTGACAGGTGGCAACCCTAGTTGTAATAACACCTTAAAACACACTTAATAAAATGGTCTATTTCCTATTTAACCTGCTGTATTAAATACAGTCAAAGGAGAACCTAGACCCTTGGTGACATTTCCTGTCAAGAGCCCAAAACATATGGCTGCTACCAACCCTTAATTACAGGGTGATTTACATATGAATAACTCTGGACTGCAAAGATTCACAGATTAACACAATAGCTCAATCAAACTAGCTTTTGAAATCCTGTTTATGACAGTTCCCCATAGGAAGTCATCCCCCATACTGCTTGCTGAATTGCTTGTGATGGGAGAAGTAACAGCACTGTCTTTCTCTATGTCATCCAGTCCTGCGCAAATGTTGTCCATGTAGGCACCATACAAATTGCCCCTGGGTTCTGACTCATAATGCAAAGATTTTCTTATTCTTCTACCATCACTGGGATCTGTTTCTTGGAATGGAGCATGGCTATTTTCGTAATCAGCAGCTGCAACACTTCTAGTTGGGATCTCTGTTGCCATTTTTACAGCAACTTCATTAATAAGCAGTTCTTTATAATGGTCAAGGTCTATACTACTAGACTGGAGAAGGCCTGGCAAACTGGTTTTAAAAAGTGGATCTAGGATTGTTGCTATTACATAATATTCAGATTCCAAAGTCATGGCAATTCTGCAGTCCATTTCCAAAGATGAAGACAGCTTTTCAGCAAGAGTGACACCTGTGTTTGCACGTTGCCCTTCAAATGTTTCTCAGAATCTTTCCGGTCTCTGCAGGAGAAGATGCATCAATGAAATGACTTGACTTATGGTTGCACTGTCAGAAACATAGAAACATAGACTTTGATGGCAGATAAGGACCGCTTGGCCCACCTAGTCTGCTCATTTCCCTACCTAGAGGATAAGCTTCAGATCCTATTTAACGAACAGCCTATTTCTTCCTACCCTCCACAAAAATTGCCTTATGTCTGTCCCATGCATTCTTGAATTCTCCCACAGTTTTAGACCCCACAACCTCCTCAGGAAGGCTGTTCCATGCGTCCACCACCCTCTCTGTGAAAAAATACTTCCTCACATTGCCCCTGAGCCATCCCCTCTATCTTCAAATTGTGTCCCCTTGTTCTTGCACATCTCTTTTTCTGAAAGATGCTACCCTCTTGGACTTTGTTGATTCCACTGAGGTACTTAAACGTTTCTATCATGTCCCCCCTCTCCCTCCTTTCCTCAAGGGTATACATATTAAGCTCCTTTAGCCTCTCCTCGTATGGCTTCTTTTGCAGACCCTGCACCATTTTAGTTTCCTCCTCTGAACTGCCTCCATCCTGTCTATGTCCTTGCGAGATGGGGTCTCAGAACTGGATGCAGTACTCCAGATGGGGTCTCACCAACTGCCTGTACAGGGGGATAACAACTTCCTGTTTTCTGCTGGTGATGCCTCTCCCTATACATCCCAGTATCCCCCCAGCCCTCCCTACCACCTTCTCACATTACTTGCTAACCTTAAGGTCATCTGATATGATTACCCCCAGGTCCCTTTCCATTTCTGTTGTTGTTACTACCTCCTCCCCATTGTGTAATCTTCCCCTGGGTTTTTGTTTCCCAGGTGTATTACTTTGCACTTCTTTGCACTGAATCCAAGCTGCCATACTTCTAACCATTCCTCCAACCTTGCCAAGTCCCTTCTCATCCTTTCCACGCCTCCTTGTGTATCAACCCTGTTGCAGATCTTTGTGTCATCTGCAAAGAGGCATACTTTTCCTTCCAGTCCCTCTGCAGTGTCACTTATAAAGACATTAAAAAGGACTGGACCCAGTACTGAACCCTGCAGTACCCCACTAGTAACCCCTCTTTCTTCAGAGTGGACTCCATTTACAATTACCTTCTGTGTCCTGTTGTTCAGCCAATGTTTTACCTAGGCTGCCACCCTGGGACTCACTCCAAGGCTGGTTAATTTGACTACTAATCTTTTGTGTGGGACTGTGTCAAATGCCTTGCTAAAGTCTAGGTAGGCCATGTCCACAGCCCCTCCCTGGTCTGCTACTTTGGTCACCCAGTCAAAGAAATCAATTAGATTCGTCTGACATGAGCTTCCCACTGTGAACCCATACTGCCTAGGGTCCTGTGCAGAACTCACTTCATGTGTGGCTTCCTCAAATGGGTGTACCAACTGACATAAATATAAGATTCCACTGCCCAGAGGTGATTGTATCAACCCCTTTCCCTCCTGAGGGGGAGCTCTTGCAGCAGCTTACACCAAAAGGACTGAGTCCCACCAGTACAAGGATAACCCTTGCTAAATGGGCAGAGAAAAAAAGGCAGGAACCGAAAACCCTCATGAGAATAGGCCCTGCAGGACAGCGAGGCCGAAGCCTGGAGGCAATGTCCAAACTACAGTGCTTGATGAAAGTGTGGATGAAAGTCCAGGTGGCAGCTGTGCAGATATCTGCCGCTGACACATTACACAGAGATGCAAAGGAAGCAGCAACTCCCATGGTAGAATGGCCTTTTACTGGTCCTGGTAAAGGCTTGTTGTACTTCTGGTTGCAGTACATGATGCAGTGAAGCAACCACTTAGTCAACGTCTGCTTAGAAACAGGCACCCCTAAAATCCACAGGGTGAATGAAATAAACAACTTATCAGACTTTCTGAGATCCCGGGTATGGGTCAAATAATAACAAAGGACCTGGTGAACATCCAGAATATGTATATCAGCCTCCTCTCAATTTGAGTGCTCTGGATAATAAACTGGGAGATAAATGTCCTGATTGAGGGTAAATTCGGACACCACCTTAGGCAGAAACTTAGGATAGGTCCTCAAGGACACCCTGTCATTGTGGAGAACTAAATAAGGCTCTTTGCACATCAAAGCCTGGAGCTCAGAAATCCTCCAAGCAGAAGTAAAAGCAACTAAAAATGCTTTCCATGACAGAAAACACAACTCACAATCCGTGGCTGGCTCAAAGGAAGGCAAGGTGAGCTTCTCAAAAAGAAACAATAGGTCCCATGGAGGGATTGGGTCCCTGATGAGAGGTTTTGGGTGTAAGATACCCCACATGAAGGTGCAGAATAAATCCAATTGGGCAAAGGCCTTGCCCTGCACTGGTGCATGATAAGCAGAAACAGCTGACAAATGCACCTCAACAGAGGAGTAACTAAGGCCTGAATCTGACACAAAAAGCAGGTAATCTCAGACTGAGTTTAGCAGACAGGTAAAGGAATTCAGGTAAAGGATGGAAGCCCAGATGCAGAACCACTTCCACTTCATTGCGTAAGAGGCCTTAGTGGTGGGCTTTCTGGCAGCAATGAGGACCTCTGCCACCCTAGGGGAGACCCCAAACTGGGAAACTGCTAAGTCTGCAGGAGCCATGCATGCAGGTGCAGTGATCTGAGGTCCGGATGGACTAGAGTCCCTCTCTCCTAAGACAGCAAGTGCATGCTCCAGGGAAGAGGAAGCGGGGTTCCGCTGCCAGTTGCTGAAGTAGAGAGAACCAAATCTGTTGTGGCCAGTAGGGAGCAATCAGGATCATGTCTGCCCCTTCTGACTGGAGTTTGAGAAGGATCTTCTGGATTAGTGGGAAGGAAGGAAAGGTATAAAGGAATCTCCCTGTCCAGCAAAGGGACAACGCATTTCACCAGAAAACACCAGGCCCTGGAGCTAGTGAGCAGAAACTGGGCAGTTTGGTGTTGACTGGGGATACGAAGAGGTCCAACTTGGGGTGACCCCATCTTATGAACAGGTCTTCTGATACTGACTGCAGAAGTTCCCACTCATGAGCTTTGGACCGAGACTGACTCAGGTTGCCGGCCAAAGTGTTGTGATGCCTGGAACATGTACGGCAGAGAGGACCAGCTGATGTTCAGTGGCTCAATACCAGACCCTCATAGCCTCTCTGCAGAGGGGATACGAATGGGTCCCCCCTTGCTTGTTGATGTAGAAGACCACTGACATGTTGTCCATCAGGACAAGGAGGTGGCCCGGGGCTAGATCTGTCTGAAAAGCTTGTATAGCACAGAGGATTGCCCTCATCTCCAACACACTGATGTGGAGGGTTTTCTCCAAGGTGGACCATGTACCCTGGATCTGGCAGCCTGCAAGGTGAGCTCCCCAGCCCAGGCCAGATGCATCTGTGGTCAGTGACAGGAGAGGAGGCATCCCTCGGAAGGTTATTCCCACTGAGAGGTTGAAGGAAGTCCACCATCACTGCAGAGTCTTCCAAACAGGCTCTGAGACTCTCACAAGTTGGTCAAAGCTGTCCGGTCGTTGATCCCACTGGACTCTCAAATTCCACTGGCTCACCCTCATGTGGAGCCGAGCCAACCGTACAGTTGTGAAGGCTGCTGCCATGTGGCCTAGAAGTCTGAGGACCTCTCTGGCTGGAACTAGGTGAGCTGAGAAGACCTCCCGAGCATTAGCTTGGAGGCGATCCACCCTGTTTGGGGGCAGGAAGGCTTTGCAGTTGGACGGTGTCCAGTAACACCTCTATGAACTGTAGCCATTGGTTCGGCCATGGGGAGGGCTTTGACAGGTTAAATGTGATTCCCAGGTTACAGAACAAAGTAAAGGTGTCTTCCAGAGTCTGTAACAGTTTTTCCCTGAAGAGAGCTGTGAGAAGCCAGTCATCCAGGTATGGGAAGATGTAATGGCCTTTCCTCTGTAAGACCACTGCCACTACTGCAAGGCACTTGTAAAGATCCAAGGAGCTAAGGACAGGCCAAACGGCAGTGCTCAGAATTGGTAGTGGTGCCCCTGGAACAGGAACCACAGCAACATTCCTGTGGGACTGGGCAATCAGGATAAGTATACATCCTGCATTTCCAGTGAGTGGAGCCAATCTCCCTGATGAAGGAGCGGGATCAGTCCTGGATGAGTGACCATTTTGAATTGCTTGTATTCAATGTACTTGTTCAGACAGCTGTGATCCAGGATGGGGCATAGATTCCTGGTTTTCTTGGGCACCAAGAAAAAAATAGTAGCCCTTCCCTCTTTGGCAGCTGGGGCTGACTCTATGGCCCGTTTGGACACCAGCACTTGGATTTCCTCTTGTATGAGGGTGGCGAGGGATGGGAAATAGCGAGAGAGCAGAGGAGGACTGTCCAGTGACACCCCCAGAAACTCTAGTGTGTGTCCTTTCTCTAGCAACTGCAAGACCTAATGGTTCGACTTGATCCTGCTCCATTCCTCTAGATAGAGGGAGAAGCGACCCCTACTGCCTACCCCAAAGCTTCGACTGTGGGAGGGGGTCAGGCAGAGAGTCATGCAGAGATGCTTGAGGTAGGCAGGGCAGCCTGAGAGGACTTGGAGGCCCTGGGAGCGGCATCTCCTGGGTTCTGAGAGGAGGCCTTCCTTTTAAAAGGTGCCTTGCTGCTGCTGCTGCTGTTCTTGAGGCTGTTGACCTGAGGAACAATGAAAGGAATGACGCTTAAAAAGGCTTTTGGTTAGACTGGTACATTGTCTGAATGGACCAGATAGCCTTGCCTGAGTCCTGGAGCCTAGTGATAATTTTCTCAGACTCATCACCAAACAGGACCGGGCCCTTGAAGGGTGCATCCATGATGTTGCTCTGGACATCTGGGGAGAAACCCTAAATCCTGAGCTAGGAATACTGTCTGATGCAGACAGCAGTGGCTGCGGCTCTGGATGCTGTGTGTGCAGAATCATAAGAGGATTGCAGAACATGGGTGCCCACATCTGATCCAGACTTTAAGAGGTTGAGTAACTCTGCCTTCTGGGGAACATCTGGTAAGGCCTGAGCTAGTTTCATGCACTGTTCCCTAACGGCACTCAGGTATTGAACCATATGCATTAGAAAATTTAAAAAGTGGATGGTGCAAGTGGCAGAGGAGTACACCTTCTTGCCCAGTTAGTCCAATTGTTTGTATTCATGGTCTGGAGGTTGGGTGCTCAGGTGCTTGGGCCATTTGGATCTATCGTGGACAGCTGTGATTACCAGTGAATCCATCAGGGGATGTTCTCCCAAAAAGAGTTCATTCCTAAGGGCTCTATAGAGGTGGTCTGACTTCTTAGGGACCACCAAACAAAAAGAAGGATGCTTCCAGGCAATCCTGGTGATGTTCTGGAAGGTAACAACCAATGATGGCACCACTATGGGCTTGGGATCCTTCTGACGGAGGTACTTTGCCAAAGGCCTCCTTTCAGGATCCAGGTTTTCAGTGTCTCATCCCTTATTCACCTGGATATGCCACATTACATCCATGAAAAATTGGTCATCTGGTGGGGCGCTGGGGGTGTCCTTATCATCCGGGGGCAAAGGGGCACATTCCAAAAAGGAAGACCTGGAAGAGGAGGAAGAGCTGCGGCTAGAATCCTCCGATGAACTGGATCTAGAGGAGGAATGCTGGTGCTGACATCTCCTACCTCTACAGCCCAAATGACCCCTATACAAACCTTCCAGCTGTTGAGTTGGTACCCTAGGCAGAGAAGTATGCTCCCTGGGTTTAGGAGAAGGACGTTTAAGGGGGGCCTATAGAGTAGGCTCCTTAACCGGTGGCAAGGAAGGCTTATCTTGAAGAAGATCACCTTTAATTGTGTTCCACCAGGCATGAAGAGCTCTTTGACATCTGATAATGGGATCATGTACTCAGGGGGATCACCCAGCATTGGAGAGTTTGTCGGGCCAGGCATTGGTCCCTGAGGTGGTTCCGGCTCCTGTAGAATAGGCGTAGTTGGCATCAGTTGCTCCAAAGTATGGTCATCTGATGGTGTTGGTTGGTCAGATGATGGCCCCTCTGGCATTGTGTAAGGCTCTGTATGGCCGTTAGCCAGTAATATATGAGGGTCTGGCGATGCAGGCTGAGAGGTCACCGGAGTGGACACCAGGAATGCCAGCGTCCAGCAGACTGGTGAACGCTAGTGCTGATCCAGTGTTGCGGCTGGCTTCAGCTTAGGTGAGGCCCGTCAAGGGGAGCTAAGATCCGAGGAGGGAAGAAGTGTCATCCTCCTAAGGGAGGCGAGGTCATGCCACCGGCATTGATCCAGGGAGTCAGCACTGTTGACTATGGCTGACTTGGAGGATGCCTTGGCTGTAAGGACGATGGGTAAGGACCCGACACCCAAAGAGGAACCGGATGAACCACCTGTCTGCTGGTCCAAGGTCTGAGAGGAGGGCCATAGCTTCAGGGGCTGAAGGGCTGAGGATTTGATCCTGGACACAGAAGAGCCTCCATCCGACATCAGTATCATGGTGGGAAGCTTGACCACAGGTAGCCAGGAGGAGGTGAGGGTGGCCTGGGGAGTCGAGTCTGTCCTTCCGTGGGAGGAGAACCCGTAGCTGGAGCCCAACTTGTGTGGGTACCGGGAGGGGGAATCCTTGTCCTTGTGCTTCTCCTTATGGTGATGCTTCCCCGATGACTTCTTGTGGTGACTCAAGAAAGTCGAAGCCCCCGAGAGTGAAGAGGGTGAAGAAGATGAACCCTTCCCTTGGTCTCCTTCTGCATGGCTGCAAATTGTTTTTCCTAGCAAGAAGGATCTGAGGGTTTTCTGGTGGTGAATCCTGCTCCTGCTGTTGAACTTCAAGCAATGCTGGCAGGCCTCGGTGTTGTGGTCTGGGCCAAGGCAGAAGAGGCAGGCTGCATGGCCATCTTTCGATGGAATTTGCTTGCCACAGGCACACTTGTATTGGTGCCATTCAATGGAGATTGATGGAAAAGACGACATTCAGAGTAAGGAATAATCTAAATTATTTTTTTAAACAGAAAATCAAAGAAAAAGGCAGTCGACTAACGCAGAAGGTGTCCATGGAGCTGATGTGCGAGGGTCAATGGCGGGAGAAGCACTGAGGTGGAGATGGGGGATCACCACTTTTATATCACTGGCCAACATCGGGGGCAGGCCAAGGTCAGGGGGTGGTCCCCCACCATAGACTGCTAGCTAGAAGTTTTCCGTGGGGTCCTGGTGCCTGCCGGCTTCTGTCCTTATGGTGTAACCTGCTGCAAGAGTTCCCCCTGAAAGTGAGATCTGTTGTTATATGTACTTCTTTTTTTTTTTTCAACTTTATTTCTCTTCTCCTCCCTACGGGCATCCTTCGGGTGTACCCACTCGACCTCCGCCCTACTCCCAGCCTGAATCCTCGCTTCTCCCCTGATCTCCTCCCCCGAATGACCCCCAGGCAGGCCTGACCCCCGGTACCATCTCCGGGGCTGATTCCGCCCCCTCGGCAGTGTGCCCCTTTTAAGTATGACGTGCCTACCTGGCTGGCCGTTGGGTCGAGGATGAAGGATGATCCTGGGTGCGTTGGGCCGACGCTTGGGATGTGGGCTGAGTCACTAGAGTCACCGTCATCTCACCGAGGGGACGAGAGGCCTTTTTCCATTTTCTTTACTTGTCCCCTCGGGTTGCGGCAAGCCAGGCAACATAGAGCCACAAACTCCGCCCCAACACTCTCACTTGCATTGCCATGCTAGTCGCCCCTGATTCACCACCAGAGGCCGCTCCAGAAGTGAGCGCTAACCCCTACCCCTCCCCGGGAAGAGAGAGCAGTCCCTCTGACGCTTAATCTCGTCCCCCCCTGCCGACCCCGGCTTGTTCCTGAACCCTAGTTGCTGGCGTGGCGCAAGGTGTGGCGTCCAGCGCTTCAACCCTCAGTGCCACCAGGCCAGCTATATGTACTTCTTCAGTAGCCAATGACTGTAAGGGACTGTTTATCTTCTGGTGCAGTTCCCTATAAAGAGCTGGTACAGCCATGGAGAAATATATCCGTGTTGGCAACTTATATCAAGGGGCATCAAGTTTCATCATCTCTTGAAACCCAGCAGAGTCAGCAATGGAAAATGGGTGCATGTCCAGTGCAATCATTGCAGATATTACTTTATTTAACTGGTGAGCAGCTGGATGGCTTTGGTCATATTTATTTATTATCTAGGAAAGTACCTTTGAGCCAAAGGCTCCTTTACAGAGGTTTCACATCATAGCAATCACATATGTACAAATTCAAATTACAGAAGTTACATATACACAGTCATCAAATGTTCAGTTTATGGTAAAGCAATGTTACAATCAGTAAAAGTATCAAACAAGGAGTACAGTATACTGAGCAGAAAATGCTAGAACAGGTTCGGTTGGTAAAGTTATGCACTTTTGCAGATAGAGACAGTTGCTTTGGGGTGAGAGTATCACACAGTAGTATAACCAGGACAAGATCACTTGGCCCTGTCAAGAAAATAAGGCAGTTAGCAATATAGGATGTTTCAGGAAACACAGTGTGCGTCAGAACTAAAATTCAAGTTCAAGTTTATTGCAGGAAAACTCCGTTGAGCAAGCTCACAAGGAGGTCCTAAAGCATGTAAACAGTCAAGGAGACATTGCATAAAAAGGCAAAAAGGGGAAAAAAAAACAGGTTACTCAACTGTAACAGTAGTTCTGGGAGTGGTATATGTTGTTCATCCACACTTATTGGCATGTCCCGTTCCCCTTTAAGAATCGCTGCAAGTCTTCAAGCTGACTGCTCCCACCCACCAGGGTGGTATATCCCTTGGCTCCACCCCATGACGCCATATCTTAGCCCGCTGGAAGCCAGGTGTTGTGCGTCCACAGTCGGGGAGGTCGGGTGGGTCTGTGTGGATGAACAATATATACCACTCCTAGAACTACTGTTACAGGTGAGTAACCTGTTCTTTTAGGATCATGGCTATGTTGTTCATCCACACTTATTGGCAGACTCCTAGCAGTTCTCAGGGAGGAGGGAGGCAAGGCGCACACCCCCTACTTAGGGAACAGAGATTGGAGAACTGAGGCCCCAAAATCAGCATCCCGGCATGATTCAAGGTTGATGTGGTAGTGGGTGATGAAGGAAGTTGTTTGCTGACTTCCAGGTAGCAGCCCAACAGATTTCCTGGATAGGGATGTCCCTGGAAGCAGCCATCGATGCAGCAGTATGGTGGGTAGAATGAGCTCTTATCCCTCTGGGAGGCTCTTTGCCCGCCAACTCATAGCACATACCTATGCATGATGTGATCCATCTTGCAATAGTCCGCTTCACTGCAGGTCTGCCAGAAGCAGCTTCAGCATGGTGACAAACAGCTGGCGAACCTCTCCCCGAATTTATGCCGTCCTTGCCTTATAAAAGGAGAGAGCACGTCTCAGGTCCAAAGTATGGAGCCTGTATTCGGCCTCCGAGGTGTAATTAGGGTACACCCAGTTAAGGTGAAACTCTGACACCACCTTCGGAAGGAATTTTGGGTGGAGGCGCAGGACAACTTTGTCCCTGTGTAAGACCAGATAAGGGGAGTCCACTGAAAGCGCCTGGAGCTCCCCTGTCCTTCTGGCTGACGTGATAACCACCAGAAAGGCTGTCTTCCACAACAAGTGTGACAACTCACATTTGTGCATGGGTTTGAATGGCTTGCTCGCGAGCTTTGCTAGTGCCAGCAGTAAATCCCACAGAGGTGGAGGTTCACGCACTGGAGGGGGTATGTGATCCAGGCTTTTGAAAAAGCATCCAACCACTGACTCCTGCGCCAATGTCGGCTGACCGGCCCATGCTCGGTAAGCAGAGATGGCTGCCAGGTGCACCCTAAGGGTCGATGACCGTAGACCCCCTTTGGAGAGAGACCAAAGGTAGTCGAGAATGTTAGCCACGGAGCAGGACAGAGGGTCCAGGGCCTTGTCCTGACAACAAATGGAAAACCGCTTCCATTTGAAGGCTTAACACTTCCTGGTCAATTCCTTTCTAGATGCCTCCACTACAGGGTAGACATCTTCGGAAAGACCCAAAGCCTGGAACTCTAGCCGCTCAGGTACCAGGCAGTGAGGTGCAGGGATTAAAGGTCCAGATGGTATACCTTCCCCTGACTGAGTGATATCAGGTCCGGGCGTGTACAAAGCCGCTCTGGGGGCCTGCAGCTGAGGCTGAGGAGATCTGGATACCAGAACTGGTGTGGCCAGTCTGGGGCTACCAGGATCACCTTCGCTGTGTCCCTCCTCACCTTGAGGAGCACCTTGTGGATCAAGGAAAATGGAGGGAATGTGTAGAGGAGGCATGGGGTCCATGGCCTCGAGAAGGCATCCCCCGCAGCGAACTCTGATGAGGGGGGTGGGCATGAAACAGCCTCAGCTTGGTGTTTTCCCTGGAGGCAAACAGGCCCACCATTGGTTTGCCCCAATGGGAGAACAGGCTGTAAGCTACCTCTGGATGAAGAGACCACTCGTGGGATGTCTGGCCTAGACAGCTGAGAGCATCTGCCAGATGGTTTGAGGCTCCTGCCACGTGGATGGCTAGGAGATCCACCTCCAATCGGCTCAAGAGGGTCCAGATGCAGAGCGCCTCCTTGCACAGCAGACGGGAGTGTGTACTACCCTGTTTGTTGAGGTAGTACATGGTTGTGGTATTGTCTGTCTGGACTTGAACCACTTGACCCCGGAGCTGAGGAGCAAAAGCTGACAGTGCCAGTCTGACTGCTCTGAGCTCCAACAGGTTGATGTGGCATCGGGACTCCTTGGGGGTCCAGAGTCCGTGGGCCCTTCTGTCCCCCAGGAGGGCTCCCCAGCCCATGAGAGGCGCATCGGTTGTAAGAATGACCGTCGGCTCGGGACGGACAAATGGGATCCCTTCCTGCAACCAATCTGGGGCGGTCCACCATTGGAGAGCGTCCCACATCTTCTGGGTTATAATGACCAGCTGGTCAATTTGACCGTGGCGCTGAGTCCACTGGGTGGCCAGCTCCCACTGAAGGGGGCCCATGTGCCACCAGGCTCAACGGACCACCGAGGTGTACACCGCCATGTAACCCAGAAGGTGCAGAAAGTCCCAGGCAGGGTGGAACTGGCCAACCAGAAATGTCTGGGCAAAGGAGGAAAGAACCTCTGCCCTGTCCGCCGGGAGCTGAGCTCTGGCTTGACGAGAGTTGAGCTCTGCCTCGATGAAGCCCATCACCTGAGGAGACACGAGTTCCGACTTGGCCTCATTGATTAGGAGACCGAATTGGGAGCAGGTCTGGAGGGCCAGATCCCTGGATCTCTCCACCTCCTGTAGGGAGTGACCTGCTAGAAGGCAGTTATTGAGGTAGCGGTAAATTCTGACCCCCTGACGCCGTAGATGGGCCGCCACCACTGCAATGCATTTGGTGAAGACCCGTGGGGCTGATGACAGGCCGAATGGCATGGCTCAGAACTCGTACAGGGTCCCCTCGACCTCGAAGAGGAAGAACCGCTGATGGGACAGACAGATTGGGACGTGAAAGAACGTGTCCTGCAGATCCAGTGAACAAAAATGGAAATTACATACCTACCGTAATTCTTGATCTTCTTGGACGAGTCTCCGCCACTCATTCACACTAATGGGTTCTCGCCGGGCACTAGGACCAGCGGGAACAAACTTTTTGCTAGAGGGGAGCCAGAGATGGAGCTGCGGGTGGCACTGGCGAGCCACGCTCGTGCGTGTAATGACTATCTTGGCAAGACCCTCCAACCGCCTCAGTACCTTTTTTCCGAGGAGGGGCAGTGTAACTAACCTAGAAGGATAGCCTAACAAAAACCGGACATAAGATAGTCCGGATGACCCGTATAAGAAGGGTCAACAAAGAAGTCTTCACAGCCTAAGGATTGAGGGAGTGTAGACCAATAACAGAGGTGAGCTCGGGGGATGGTGGGTGGGTGTGTGAATGAGTGGTGAAGAATCGTCCAAGAAGATCAAGAATTACGGTAGGTACGTAATTTCCATATCTTCCTGGACATAAAGTCTCCACCACTCATTCACACTAATGGGAGAGTACCAAACTAATAAGGGTGGCAGGAGCTATGAAGAGCTCACAATTTTAGGACAGAAGTCCATTAAAGATGGTCCTGCCAAATGAAAGATGTCATCTGGCATGGACATCCAGGGCATAGTGTTTGACGAATGTATGCACTGAGCTCCAGGTGGCCGCATTGCAAATATCTGCAATGGGCACGTTGCGGATTTCCGCTAGGGATGTCGCGACCGCTCTAGTAGAGTGAGCGTACACTCTGCCCTCCAGCTTAACCTGTGCCATGGAATAACAGTGGTGAAGGCATGCCACCAGCCATGCTGAAATACATCTGATAGCGACAGGCTGACTCAGCCGGGTCTCGCTGAAGGAAACAAACAGTTGTTGAGCTTTGCAAAAATCTTTTGTTCTATCTAGACAGAAACGCAAAGCTCTTTTGACACCCAAGGAATGAAGAGAACGCTCTCCTTCATTTTGGAAGTTCACAAAGTAAGTAGGAAGGACCAAAGGTTGGTTTAGATGGAATTCTGAAGCCTTAGGGAGAAACTTAGGATGGGTCCTAAGAACTACTTTGTCTTTATGAAACACAGTATATGGAGGGTCTGTGACCAAGGCATGTATCTCAGAGACCCTGCGGGCCAAGGTAATGGCCACCAGGAAGGCCGTTTTCCAAGTGAGAAATTTTAACTCACAGGTAGCTAGAGGTTTGAAAGGTTTTCGAGTGAGCATGTCTAGCACAAGATTAATGTCCCAGGCTGTGACTGGACGTCTGATAGGAAGATCTGGTAAGTAGAATTCCCTTGAGAAACCTCTTAACTACAGGCAACTGAGCCAGTGACAAGGAAAGTACTGGCTCATGATAAGCTGAAATGGCACAAAGGTGAACTTTGACTGTAGAGTATTGCAGACCTGAATTTGAGAGGTCCAAAAGGTACTCTAGAACTTTATCTGGTGGGCAGGAAAAAGGATTCAAAAAGGATTTTGCACACCAGAGTGAAAAATGCTTTCATTTGGCTGTGTAAGTTTTCCTAGTGGCTGGCTTATGCGCAGCCAGAAGAATATCTGAAACTCTGCAAGAGACATTGAACTTGTTCACTTCTATCTCTTCAGGAGCCAAGTGTGAAGGTGAAGCGATCTCAGATTGGGATGGACCACAGGCCCCCGAGTCAGAAGGTTCATCTGAAGGGGAAGCGGTTTTGGAGGGGTTTCTGACATACTGTTGAGTAATGGAAACTTTATCTGTCGAGGCCAGAAGGGAGCAATGAGGATCATTTTGTCCCCCTGAGACTCAAACTTGAGATGTACTCTCTGAATTACAGGAGGAGGCGGAAAGGCGTACAGGAAGTATTTTGTTCACTGCAGCCTGAATGCATCCTGACAGAAAATGTCAGGCCCTGGATTTCTGGAGCAGAAGAGAGGCAGTTTTGTGTTAAGTGGGAATGCAAAAAGGTCCAGGTCTGGAGTTCCTCACTCTGCGAATAGTGACTGAACTATGGCTGAGTTGAAAGACCATTCGTGAGGATCTGTCTCTGTTCTGCTGAGGCAGTCTGCCAGTTTGTTCTGCACCCCCGGCAGGTAGACTGCATGAATTACAGTTTTGTGCTCCAAGCACCATTCTCACACCCTCATCGCTTCCCTGAATAAGGGGTAAGAGTGAGCACCGCCCTGCTTGTTGATGTAATACATCACTGCTTTATTGTCCGTTTGAAGGAGAATGTTCTTGTGACAGAGAATGTCCTTCAAAGCCCGGACTGCATAAAGGATGGCTCTCATTTCTAAGACATTTATGTGAAGCTGGGACTCGTGCTGAGTCCATGTACCTTGAGTGTGGAGAGTCTGACAGTGAGCTCCCCACCCTATCAGGGACGGGTCCGTGGTAATGGAAATCTGATGATCCAGAGGAGCAAAGGGATACCCTTCCAGAAGATTGTCCTCTTACGACCACCAGGTGAGTGATCACTTCAGAGGTTCTGTCACCTTGATGAGAAAGGACTGAGGGTGAGTGGTTGGGGACCACTGAGTACTGAGCATCCATCGAGAGGTCCTCATGTGAAGGCATGCTAGGGGTACAGTGAACACCGAGGGTGCCATGAGACCTAGCATCTGTTGCATAGAGATTGCTGAAACAGATTTGCTCTCTGCGATGTATCGGGCCATCTGAAGGATATCGCTCCTCCTGTCCTCTGGAAGAAATGCTTTCACACAGGAGGTGTCCAGAAGAGTTCCTATGAAAAGGAGCCTCAGGGAGGGCTGCAGCTGCGATTTTTTGAGGTTTAGCAGGACTCCCATGGACGTGAGAAAGTGTGAGGTTGTGGCTATGGCGTCTAGAGTTCCCTGCCTGGAAGGACTTGCTAGAAGCCAGTTGTCCAGATATGGGAACACTTGTATTCTGATTTTTCTGAGATGCGCTGCGAGAATTGCACAACACTTTGTAAAAACTCACGGTGCCGAGGATAGCCCAAAGGGCAGGACTCTGAACTGATAATGCTGTCCCAAAGCTACAAACCTTAGGTATTTGTGATGCTTTGGGTGAATAGGAATATGCTGGTAAGCATCCTGCATGTCCAGGGAGGCTAACCAGTCATGTTGATGAAGCAAAGGTAACAGGGTTCCTAGCGATATCATTTTGAATTTCTCTTTGGGAAGAAATTTGTTTAATTTTCTGAGGTCCAAAATGGGGCGCATGTCCCCGGTTTTCTTTGGAACCAGAAAGTAATGAGAGTAGAACCCTGTGTTCCGTGGATCCAGTGGAACTACTTCCACTACCCTGTTGTTCAGAAGGCCTTGTATCTCGGAGGCGAGAAGTTCTGACTGAAGTACTGACAGCCTGGGCTGTCATTTGGGTGGACGATCCGGAGGGGTCTCTAAAAGATTGAAGGAATACCCCTTGTGGATTATCCAGAGGACCCATTTGTCCGATGTTATGGACTTCCACTGGTTGTAGAATTGAGTCAGATGACCTCCCACCCCTGAGGAACAGTTCCACTCGGGCAGCTGAGGTGGGACTTGGGCCAACAACTCAGAAGGCGGCACTCGGCGCTTTGAGTCCTTGCGCCTTCTGCTGCATTTTCTTTTGAGGCTGAGGGGCTTGGTTTTAATTAAAACCTCCCCTGCCTTTGCCCTGAAAGGACTGACAGTTATGAAACTGGTGTTTGTTAACACCCCCGCAAGACGGAGCGGGAGGAGGTCAAGCCAATTTAATGGCTGACCTAGTCTTTTGTGTGGCCTCTAGAGCCTGTTCTACTTGAGGGCTGAAGAGATACACACCATCGAAGGGCAATGCCATGACCTTTTGCTGGGCATCATTCGTAAAACCTGAAGTGCGCAGCCAGGAATGACGGCGGGTACAAATGCCCACTGCCACTCGGAAGGCAGTATCGAAGGCATCCATAGCTGCTTTAACATGCTGGTTGTTGGACTCAATACCCCTGGTTATGGTTTGAAGAAGCTCTGAAGTAGTGTCCGACTTCAGAAGCGCTTCAATCATTTGTTTGATCGAATGCCAAAGAATATACTGATATTGAGAGTAATAGCCCTGGTAGCTGGCAATACGCATACCTAAGGTGGAAGCAGCAAAGACTCTCTTACCTAAAGTATCTATCTTACGAGATTTTTTGTTTATAGGTCGAGCTGTAGTAGCTGAGGAAGGACGACCTTATCATTTTCTGCCAAGACTACAATAGTATCCGCAAAGGCTTGGGATGCCAAAATGGGTCGATCCTTGGGAGCCGCATATTTCCTATCTATAGACTTAACCACAGAAGGAATGAGAGCAGGATTACTGCATACCATTTGAGAAAGTGTCTCAAAGGAGGGTTGTACCGGGGGAGTTAAATCCATAGGGATGTCCGGAACATGAAGGTACTTGAGTCTCAAAAGCTTCCCAGGATCGACATCCATAATCTGGAGGGAAAGAGTGGAATTCAAATTTTTCAGCAGAGACTTAAATGACAGGTCTTCAACCACAGGCTCTGCAGCAGGATCAGAACCTGCTCCTTCCACGTCATCACCAATCTAAGATCTGGGTCAGGCTCAACATCATCTCCTGACAGTCCAGGAGGGACTGTATGAACAGGAAAGGAATGAAAATCAGCAGGAAAAGAGGAAGGAAAAGAATTCGGAGAGGAGAGGCCCTGCGGATTGGCAGGCAAAGAGCCAGGCCTTGGCGCTGAGGAACACGGCACCGGCGCCGCACGGCCTGACAAGCCAGCCAGAAAGCCAATAGCACCCTAGACCCACTGCGCCCGGCGGTGACGAAATCAACCCAGGACCCCAAACCAGGATTTTAAGGAAAAAGAGGAAGAATATCAGGAGATCGAGGGCATTGAATTTGTGGCCCCATGCGCGCAGCCATGTGAGGGGCTTCCTAGCCTTGGTCAGCCCGGCACCAAGAAGGGGCGGACTAGGGAGGCCCAATTACCTGCTTGATCGCCTAAGAGCCGGAGGAGCCCTGTGGGCGACTGGGCCAGCAACTGGACCAACCTCCAAGCCCACTGCTCCATCAGGCGGCCCACTGATGGAAACTGCTCGCCGGAAGCCCTCTCACGAGAAGGTGGGGAAGGGCTCCGATGTCGAAAGTCGGTGACCAGAACCAGAAACCGCGACTCAGAAGAGGAGACCGGCAACTAGCCCCAATGACTGACCGTCGCGCACAGACATATCAGAGGCGGCCTCAAGTGATGCCTTCTCTTTCTCGACCTATGGGCGAAGAGAGCTCGAGGCAAGCGGTGCCGAGAATCGACCCTTTCGTTTATGCTTCGGGGACCGCCCCTCCCTGTGGGCACTGGACCATCCGTTGTCAGACCCCCCTTCCGGAGAAGACGGTGGACCAGACCCAGCTCGGCTGACTGAACAGCTTTCATACGAAGTCTCCCTACCGTCGCCTGACCCGTCCATGGTCGACTCCATCAATGTAGGCCGAGACTTCTTTCTTAAGAATAAATTACTGCAGCAGTACTTTATTCGAGAAAAAATTATAAAATAATAAACTGAAAACTATGCTGCTAGTTTGAAGTTTGACTCCCAGTGGTCGAGCGACGTCGTCACAGAAGCGCACTCAACGACGGGAAAAAGGAACTGAGGCGGTTGGAGGGTCGACGCCGAGATAGTCATTACTGCACGAGCGGAGCTCGTGGTGCCGCTCCTCACGGCTCCATCTCTGGCGCCGACCCTCTAGCAAAAAAGTTTGCTCCCGCTGGGTCCTAGTGCCTCCAGCGCAGAACCCATTAGTGTGAATAAGTGGTGGAGACTTTATGTCCAGGAAGATCAGGTTGCTGGGGGTCACTGGGGAGGGAAGAGGATTGAGCATCAGATGAACTGTTCTCGTCTCCTGGGGTGGGGGATCCGCTGTCTCGCTCCATGACTGCCATCTGGTGGAGAACGGATGGCAATGCCACAGTAGAGCAGTGCAGCACAGGGGCCACGGTTACATAGTGCATATGCACCTCCATGTGCACGCATTTACGCCTGCTGTGGCAGGGGAAAACATATGGAAGAAAATGGTGGTCGCAGCCTTCATGAAGCCCTGCCTGCCCTCATCCCACTCTGTTACTGGTTCGCAGGACCCTCAATCTGAACACAGGATTACTGAGTGGGGGAAAGATGGCCCTCCCCTTTTCGGCCCTGCTACAGGGGGAAATCTGTGGGGGAATGGGGCTTGGCAAGATCAGAGGACAGTAGACAGACAAGGGAGGTAGGGACAGGGCTGAGTCAGCTGCTGCGGCACACCGGAGAAAAATCTATATAGAAATAAAAGAAAAAGACAGTGCCATTTGTCAGTAGTTGCCTCTTAAGTTACACCCCACAAAACTGTTAAACAAAGCTTCTGACACCAGGATTTAAAGATGCTTTACGTTTGGAGTTACTTTTCACAATAGTATGTAGTAAGCAACTGCTGAACAAGGATGTTCTCTAGTAAACTTACGTCTAGTCCCAGATCAAACCTGCAGCAGTGCACATTGCAGGATATGATGTCCATATGGGTAAATTATCCTCGTGTGGATGATTTCCAATCACAAGAGGCTATTTTGTGCTAGCTTCAAGATGGAGATGGAACGAGGCACATTTATGGGCATTATATCTCAACCACCAGCTCCACTGTTGGGGCATCAAGTTCTGCTGAAGAAATCAATCTGCTCTGATGTCTCAGTTTAGTAATGTAGTTCTACTGGGACATTGGTCTCTCTCGTCATCTCTCTCCCTCTCTCTTGGTTTTTCTCCTATTGACAGTCTTTCTCTCCAAGTGTCGCCTACTGCCTACCATTCAGCTTGCTAGGTTTGTAAACACTATGAATCTGCAAAGGAAAACAAAAGAATTACTAAGTCTGACTGTAACATATGACTGACTTTTCACTACATTAATGTGTTAAAACTTGAGTATTGAGTTCATTGTTATGCCTCTAAAACTTCTGTAAGTTCTGTTATTTATAAAAAGTAAATCCATGCTTGCTACAGTCCCCAAAATCAAAATGACAGTTTCACCATAATTCTTGATCTTCTAGGAAAATCTTCACCATTGATTCACACCAATGGGTTCTGAGCTGGAGGTGCTAGGACCCTGTGGGAGCCAGATCTTTTCAGGAGGGCCGGCACTGAAGTAGGTTGCATGCTTGCACGGCACAGTGAGACTAGCTCAACTGCATGGTGTATCTTGGTTCTAGATGTCTTTCCCAGAGTGTGGGTGTAAAAGATGACACTGACTCAGTTTGTATAAGGTGCAACATGCTTGCTGCTTAATTTTATTTCAACAATGTTCCAAAAATGAAAAACACAAGGAAATAAAAATAAATAAAAGAAAATAAATCATTACATAGCATTTGTCAGGATGCAACAGTCAGGATCACATAATATTGTCGGGATCCTTTTCTCATCTGTGCTTCAGATTGCTTTGAGGACATGATGAAGACTACATGTCCTTCCTTCTCTCATGCTTCAGGCAGACTGAAACAACGACTGCTTGCAACTATTTTCAAGGCTGTTTGCAACTGGCTCCAGGCTGTCTATATCAGATACCATTGTACATTTAAAATAAAACAAATACATTCTCCAGCCTTTTCCCTGCAGAGGGAAACTTTTCTTTTATACTAAATCTGGTTTTCTCAGATACCAAACCACTGCATAGTATATAACATTTTCAATGTACTTTAGGCAATCAAACATATTTTAAATGTGCAAATATTTAACCACCGGGTATTTCTTTTCATACTGGCAAATGAAACAGTACTATTATACTGTTTGGTCGCTTTGAGCCATGCAGGATACATTTTAGAGGGACTTGAAAAGGAAACACAGAGTAAAGAAGAAAAATGTGGGTGGGGTTTGGGCTGTAGGTGGCCATCCTGACAGAACAGGGAGATGATAGTACAGAATAAAATAGTCAGAGTGCTACTGCAACAGGCTTTAGAAAAAGAAATTAGAACAGCGTACCTCTAATTCAAAGCTAGGAGGACCAGCCCTACAACACCCGCAACCACCTCAGTACCTTTTTTACTGAGGAGGTACGCATAACCTAACACTAATGCACTTAATTTAACGGTACAAGATAGCCCCTGTGACCTGTGTAAGAAGTCAACAAAGAAAGCAGTGCCTTCATAACCTAAAACAAAAACATGGGGTGAAAACCAACAAACAGAAAGAGTGAGCCCGGGGAATGGAGGGTGTGTGTATGAATTAATGTAGAAGATATTCCTAGAAGATCAAGAATTATAGTGAGCACATAATTACTTGAGCACATGATTATCTGAAAGATCTTCTGGTGCCTTACCTACCGACGCGACCACTCCGCTCAGCCAACGAGGGGTTGCTAGAGATCTCAAGGGTAGCTTTAAAATCTTTCGGTGCCCGAGCTTTTATGTTCGTGGCGCCGACCCTCTGGAATTCTCTACCACGTTGGATTAGAGAGTGCATGACGGTGGAGGGTTTTAAAAAGGGCCTAAAATCTTTTTTATGGATTAAGGCATTTGGAGGTAATCTGGATGCTGATTAATGCTCTGTATTTAATTTGGTTTTTAATCTGTTTTATTATGTTTTTATCTTCTATTTTATTGTATTGCGCCTTGATTTTAAGAAAGGCGCAGAGAAATAAAGCTTATTATTATTATTATTGTTATAATCTTAATATCTTCCAGGAATCAATCTTCATCATTGACTCACACCAGTGGGTTAGAGTACCAGGCAAAGACGAATGTCCCCTGGGCAGGGCGGTAGGAGCCAGAGCTCAATCAGGACAGAAGTACATTAAGGACCCTCCTGCTAAAGGAGACATGATGCCTGGCATGGGCATCCAGGGTATAATGCTTGATAAAAATGTGCACTGTTCTCCAAGTGGCAGCTCCGCAGATATCAGCGATAGGTACAGAGTAAATCTCTGCTAAGGATGTAGCAATGGCTCTGGTACAGTGGGCAGGAACCTGGCCCTCCACTTTGATCTATGTCATGAAATACAAGTGACAGAGGCAACTGACAATCCATGCAGAAATGCATTTGACTGTAACAGGTGGACCCAACCGATTAGGGTGGGAGGAGACGAACAGCTGTTTAGAGTGTTGGAAGTCCCTAGTTCTATCAAGGTAGAAAGTGAGGGCTCTTTTCACATCCAGAGAGTGGAGGGTGCACTCCCCTTCATTGTGGTAGTTAGGAAAGTATGTAGGCAGCAATAGAGGCTGATTTAAGTGAAATGCCAACACCACCTTAGCCAAAAACTTGAGATGTGCATGGAGAACAACCTTGTCTATATGGAAAACAGTATGCAGAGGATCTGTGACCAATGCAAGTATCTCAGAGACTCTGCGGGCAGAATTGATTGATGGCCACTAGAAATGTGGTTTTCCCAAGTTAGGAATTTCAGGTCACACATCACTAGGTTCAAAAGGCTTACAAGTGAGTATGTCCAATACAAGGCTGTTATCCCAGGCGGTGATGGGTGTCCTGATTAGGGGCCTTGTCTGCAAAATGCCTTTTCAGAAATCACTTAAAGAGAGGCAGTTGGGCTAGACAGATGTTCTGTATGGGCTCATGGTATGCTAGAACAGCACACAAATGAACCTTAACTGTAGAATATTGCAAGCCTGCATCAGAGAGGTCCAACAAGTACTCCAAAACCCTGTCTGGTGGGCACTGGGATGAGTCTATATGGGATTTGTAACACCACAAAGAAAAATGTTTCCATTTGGCTGTGCAGGTTTTCTTGGTGGAGGGCTTACGTGCAGCCAGGAGAAGCTCACAGACCCTCTGAGACGCTTCATATGGTACATGCCCACTTCAATCTCTTCCGGAGCCAGCCGTAGAGATGAAGGGAGTGCAGATTGGGGTACAGCAGGGACCCCTGCATCAGAACGTCTGTCCAGAGAGGGAGGGCTGTCAGAGAGCTGACTAAAAATCTGTTGAGCAGGGGGAACCATATCTGCCGAGGCCAAAATGAGGCAACCAGAATCATCTTGCCCCCGTGTGCCTCCAGCTTGAGCAGTACCCTGTGAACAAGTGGAATAGGAGGAAATGCATACAGAAAGAGATCTGTCCACTGCAGCCTGAATGCATCCTGACAGAAAATGCCATGTTCTGGATTTTTAAAGCAGAATAAAGGCAATCTGGCATTGAGTGGGGAATGCAAAAATGTCCACATCTGGGGTTACCCACTCAAATAGAGACTGCACAACATCTGGTGCCAATGAACATTCATGAGGATTGGCTTCTGCTTGGCTGAGTTTGTCTCCCAGAATGTTCTGAGCCGCTGTAAGACAAACTGCCTGGATCAGAATGTCCTGTTCCAGACACCATACCCACACTCTCACTGCCTCTCTGCAGAGAGGATAAGACTGTGCACCCCCGTTTGTTGATGCAGTACGACAGAGTTGTCCAACTGGAGGAGGACTATTTTGTAGATGACAAAGTCCACCAGGGCCCGAAGGGTGTAAAGGACTGCTCTCATCTCCAACACACTAATGTGGAGGTAGGACTCATAAAGGCTCCAGACTCCCTGAGTGTGGTGGCCTTGACAATGGGCTCCCCATCCCACGCATCTGTGGTAAGTGTTACCAGAGAATGTGGTTCAGAGAAGGGAAGGGAAGGGAAGGCCTGGAGGAGACTGCCCTTCTGTGTTCAAGATGCAAGCAACTGAAGCACAGGCTTCATCATTTTAATGAGATAAGACTGAGGATATGTTGCTGCACCACTACATGCTCAGCATCCACTGGGTTGTTCTCATGTGTAGCCAAGTCAGGTATCATGAAGATGGAGGAGGCTATGAGACCTAAGAGATACAAGCTGCTTATTAATGACTTATGTCTGAGCACACGTTAAATTTTTCTAATATTTGTATACTTTTTGTGTGCCTTATGTCTTCTTGAATGCTGCATGTTACTTGGAAGGCTGTGAGACCTAACATGTACTGCATGGAGTGAGCCCAAATGGACTTGTGCTCCATGATGAACTGAGCCATCTGAAAGATGGCTTTCTGGCTGTCCAAAGGAAGAAAGGCCCTCGGCTTGGTGGTGTCCAGGAGGGCCCCAATGAAGAGGAGCTGCTGAGAAGGCTGAAGTTATGACTTCTTTAGATAGGACTCCCATGGAAGTCAGGAATTGAGAGGCAGTGGCCACTACACATTCTGTCTCATGTTTGAATGGACTGGCTAATAACCAGTCATCCAGATAGTGAAAAAGCTGGAGTCTGAGCTTTAAAAGGTGTGCCATGAGAACAGCAAAGCACTTTGTAAAGACTCGAGGTGCTGATGAAGCCCAAAGGGCAGGACCCTGAACTGGTATTGCTGACCAAGTACCAAGAACTGGAAAAACGTGTGGTGGCTGAGGTGGACCCGGATATGCAGGTAGGCATCCTGCATGTCCAGGGAAGCAAACTAATCCTGCAGCTTGAGGAGTGGTGGCTGGTTCCCTAGGGAGATAATTTTGAACTTCTTCCTCTGCATCAACTAGTTCAGTTTCCTGAGGCTGAGAATGGGGTGCATGCCCCCGCCTTTTTCAGAATGAGAAAGTAATGGGAGTAGAAGCCTGTGTTGTGCTTTGCCTCTGGCATAACTTCCACTGTGCTGTTGCTCAAAAGGCCAGCAATCTACTTTGTGCGAAGCTTTGACACGTGAGCTGAAAGGAGGTGTTGCTTTCTGGGTGGATAATCCAGAGGGAGTTCTGAAAAATTCAGCAAGTGTACCTCCCAGATGATCCTGAGAACTCACTTGTCTGTAGTGATGGATTCCCACTGATGGTAAAACTGAGTCAGATGCTCCACCCACACCGGAGAGAAGAGGTTGGTTTACCTTGAGCAGCTTAGGTAAGATGGTGTCCAGAATTTCAGACAGTGGCACTGGGCACTTTTGGGGCCCTGTGCCTTTGGCTGTGCTTTCTTTTGTGTCTGGGGAGGCTGGGACTTAATTTGAGCTCCCTTACCTTTGCTAAAAAGGACTGCCTATTGTGATAAAACACTCACCCCTTTCCCCTCTAGGGATGGGATGCAGCAGGCAGAGAAGTCCTGATAGCAATCCTGGTCTTCTGAGAGGCCACAAGAGAGTGTTCTACCTGTTGGCCAAACAGATATGAACCACCAAAAAGAACATTCATAACTTGCTGCTAGATGTCATTGGAGAAGCCAGATGTCCAAAGCCAGGACAGTCTTCTAATACAGTTTCCCACAGCAGTAGAGCATGAGGCAGTGTCAAAGTCATCCATACTGTAGCTGCCTTCAGCTGATGACTGTTATACTCAATGCCATGAGTGACAGTCTGAAGAATTTTATGCTTCGTCTCCAATTCAGGTAAGGACTCAACAAGAGATTTAGGAGAAGTCCAAAAGGCATACTTATACTTGGAGATATACCCCTGGTAGCTGGTTATCCTCATGCTAAGGGTAGCAGCAGCGAAAGCCCTTTTTCCTCATCATGTCTATCTTGTGCAACTCCGTATTGATAGTTGTTGTCGAGGCACTGGTCAGGAAGCACAGGAAAACCAGGGGCAGTTTTTAAATTTGCAAATACTGTTTTATTGTCTGGGGGTCCCTGGGGGCTGTGGGGCTTCCCCTCCTGCTTCCCCAACCCTGAAGATGTTTGGATTTATATAAAGCATCTACTACCACTGCACTGTGTCAGTCTAACTCCCGCTTCCCTGTCTGGAACTCGGTTTTTGGCTAGTGAATTTCTGCCTTGGGAATTGTAAATCACGGTTCGGCCTGCTGTTTGAGATCCTTTGTTCTATGGGACCAGGATTATTATTGACTTTTTCTTCTTTTGAGAAAGGCTGTGAGAGAACCTCTCAGTTATTGATTTTATTTATCTGTTAATTTTTGGATATTTTACTACTTTTTTCCAGAGATAGTGAGAGATCTCTGATATTTCTGGGTACATTTTTTGAGCATTGCTGCGAGAAGGAGGTGGTGAGAGCCCTCTGTTCTCTGTCTGGAGGCTGCAATTAACAACTTCGTCTAGTGGTAGTGAGAGTACCACAGATACTGGACAGTAAGGGTTGGGGTGAGAGTCCCATCCCAAATGGACAACTGTTTTATTTTGTTTTCTTGTGATTAAATGCTCTTCCTTGCTATGTGAGAGGTGGGAAGGAGGGGTTTGTTGGTTTAATTTAGTTGTAAGAGAGTTTAATTATTGTTTTTTGTTTAGATATTTACTAATTTAAATTAGTTTGTGGTTGATATAGTAGAAATTGTTAAATTTATGTTAGCATGAGCTGGGACCGAGTTTCTGTGGGCAGGCGCTATTACCCCTCTAGGCTGAAGGACCTGTGCCCATTCGACTGCCCCCCATTGCAACCTGAGGTTTATAGGCGTTGTTGTGCCTTGGGGATTGCACGGAGGAGGAGGAGGAGGATGGGGCTCTTCGGCTGGGGGGGGAGTGGAGTAAGCGGATAAGGGTGGTGAGGTCAGGGAGACGCCCTGGGGCAAAATGGGTCCAGGATAGAGGTTTGCGATGCCTGGTTCCCATACCCAAGGGCTCCACTGATAATGGGCAAGTGGCCCGCTCCTCCAAGGCCTCTCATCCAACCAGGGCAGTGTTATGCAATGGCAGGTCTATAAAGAACAAGACAGCAATTATTGCTGGTCTTGTTGAGTCATCTGACCTGGCTTGCATCACTGAGACCTGGCAGGATTAAAATACTGGTCCTATATTGGAGTCAGCTATTCCAGCCGGGTACTCAGTGATACATTGCCCGAGGTTGGATCGAAGAGGAGGGTCGCTATTTGTTTTAAATCGGAATTGGGTCTTGTGGAGGTTCCAGTAGTGATCACCAGATCCTTAGAGTGTATCATGGGAGCAGGTATGGGCAGCAGAATTCTATTCATTTACCGTCCACCCGGTGACAGGAAAGTTTTTCTGCAGGAAGTTGCAGACTTCATTGTCGACCTGGTGTTGGAGCCTTCCTGGTGGCTGGTCCTGGGGGACTTCAATGCCTGGGACAACGATGAACTCTCGCATTTTGGTCAAACCTTCCTCCAACTAATGACTTAATTGGGCTTTACACAGGTTGTTACCACTGCTACCCATACTCAGGGTCACTCCCTGGATCTGGTGTTCACCCTGGGGATGGAACTCATGGAGCTGGTGGTGGAACCAGTTGGGTGGTCTGACCATCACTCCATAAGGTTCAGTTTTGGGGCCCCCCCATGAGACATAGATACATAGACAGTGTCGGCAGATAAGGGGCTATGGCCCACCCAGTCTGCCCATTTGACCTTGTAAGTTCAGTTTGTTTTCCTAGAAGTCTGTTGCCCCTTACCCCTGACCTCTAGAATTCCTTTATGTCTATCCCATGCATTCTTAAATCCCGTGATTGTTTCAGCCCCCACCACTTCCTCTGGCAGGGTGTTCCACTTGTCCACCACCGTTCTGTGAAGAAATTCTTTCTCATGTTTCCTCTAGATACGTCCTCCTCCAACTTCATCCCATGCCCTCTAGTTCTGGAACATCTTTTGACTTAAAAATAGTGTTTTCCTGCACCCTGTTCCTCCTGTAAGATACTTGTATGTCTCAATCATATCCCTCTCCCCTCCTCTCCTCCAGGAGTACATGTTCAGTTCCTTCAACCTGTCTTCATAGGACTTGTGATGCAATCCATGCACCATCTTTGTTGCCCTCCTCTGAACCTTCTCTACCCTGTCTATGTCCTTACGTAGGTATGGTCTCCAGAACTGTACACTGTACTCAGGTGGGGCCTCACTAGTGTCTTGTATAAGCGGAATTATGACCTCCCTTTTCCTGCTGGTGATGCCCCTGCCTATACATCCCAGCATCCTATTTGCTTTACCTGCTGCCTTGTCACTGTTTCCCTACCTTGAGGTCATCAGAGATGACAACCCAAGATCCTTTCCTGCTTCGTGCATGCTATATCCTCACCCCAACTGATATATTGTGCCAGGGTTTTTGTCCCATATGGATTATCTTGCACTTCTTTGCATTAATTTCAACTGCCAACCCCTGACCATTCTTCAAGTTTCTGCAGGTGCTTCTCATTCTGTCTACACCCTCTGGTGTGTCTGCTCTGTTACAGAGCTTTGTGTCATCAGCGAACAGTGAAATTCTGCCTTCTAGATCCTCGCTAATGTCACTGATGAAGATGTTGAATAGGACCGGTCCCAGCACTGATCCCTGTGGTACCCCACTGGTCACTCTTCCCTCTGTGGAGTGACAGCCATTTACCACCACCCTCTGTGTCCTGCCACCCAGCCAGTTACCTACCCACCACACTACTGTCCTGCCCACACCCATATTCCCCAGTTTGTGTAATAGTCTTCTATGTGGCACAGTGTCAAAGGTCTTGCTGAAGTCCAGATAGGCCATGTCCACTGCCCTCCCCTGATCCACCTCCCTAGTCACCCAGTCAAAAAATTCAACGAGGTTGGTCTGACATGACCTTCCCCTGGTGAAACCATGCTGCCTTTGGAGATGGTCCAGTACTGCCCTTTAAGGAGAGTTACCCCTGAGGGTCTGATGGCGGTGCTGGACCTATCGAGTCGGCCTATGGAGTGCATGGAACCAGATGCCTTAGTGGTGCACTATAATAGCGTGGTACTGAGGGCTCTGGATTCCATAGCACCTGTCCGTGTTCACCCCCTCTCCCTCCGCCCTCGGTCCCCATGGTTTGTTGGGACTTTGAGGGAGTTGAGGACAGTGGGGAGAAGGTTGGAATGCTACTGGCAGAAATCTGGCCTGGAAGACGACAGATTTAGATTGATGGCCCATTACATGGACTATCAATCAGAAATCTCCCATAAAAAGGCAGAGTTCCTGTCCAGGGAGATACCTGCATCAAGAAATTGAGTACCTCAGATTCTTTCGGACCATGGACAGACTGTGCAATCCAGCCTGCCTGCGGGATCAGAGATCCTTTTCACAAATAAAGCGTGATGAATTTGCTTGGTTTTTTGATGATAAGGTGTCGTCGATCAGGTCGGAGTTCTGCAGTCTGCGTTCAAATGAGCATGGCGGTGATCGATGTGAGGTTACTGGCCCTCAGTTTATCTGGACAGACTTTGACCAGCCAGCGATCATGGATATCATGAAGACTGTCCGGGGCTTGCAAGTGACTTGCTGTAGTTTGGATCCTGGTCCTACATGCCTACTTGTGGGGTGTATGGATGCGATCGGACCAGTCCTTGCTGAGATAGTCTGGTGCTCTTTGGACCAAGGGTTTTCTCCAGAGTCTCTGAAAGAGGCTATCATAACGCCCCTTTTGAAGAAATCTTCCCTTGACCCCGACTGTCTCGCCAACTACAGACCAATCTCTAACCTACCCTTTTTGGACAAGGTTATCGAGAAAGTAGTCGCATTGCAGCTCAAGGACTTTCTTACCACCCATGAAGTCTATGATCCTCTCCAGTGAAGTTTCAGGAAGAGGCATAGTACTGAGACGGCGTTGGTTTGGGTATTAAATGATCTCCTAATAGCGAGAGATCAGAGGAGTTGTTCGATCTTGGTCTTCCTTGATCTCTCTGCAGCATTTGACACCGTGGACTATGGGGTGTTGCTAGATCACCTGCAGCTACTCTGTGGACTGTCGGGAACAGTCCTCAGATGGTTTCATTCTTTCCTTACGGGCAGAACTCAGAGGGTAGTATCAGGAATTTTTTCTTCTGCTCCCACTATTCAGCCCTGTGGGGTACCACAGGGTTCTGTGCTTCCCCATGTTGTTCACGGTGTATATGCTGCCGTTAGACATTATAAGGTGTTATAGGCTGAGTTTTCACTGCTATGCAGATGATACTCAGCTCTATATGTCCTTTGTACCCGAACAGAATTACGCATTATCGGTCTTTAACAACTGACTCACTGAGATTCAGGGCTGGATGAGTGCAAACTGGTTAAGACTGAATCCAGACAAGTCTGAGGTGCTGGTAGTGGACCTGGGTCACCGTGTACAGAAGTTGACTCCTGGGCTTCCCTCTGGCCTTGTGATAGAGGGCAACCAGTTGAGACCTTCTGAACAGGTGTGGAATCTGGGAGTAATTCTTGACAGTGAGCTGACGCTGAAGGCACAGGTGTCAGCAATTGTCAGGTCTTCCTTTTACCATCTGAGGAATATAGCTCAGATAAAACACCTAGTTCCGCACGATGACCTTCCGGTATTGGTCCACGCTTTTGTTTCTTCGCGTCTTGACTACTGTAATGCTCTATATCGAGGGTTGCCGGTGGTGGATATCTGCCGCCTGCAGCTGGTGCAGAACGCTGCAGCCTGGTTGTTGACTGGATGGGGAAGAACGTGCCACATCACACCTGTGCTGCGTGGACTGCACTGGCTGCCGATGCGGTGGAGAATCATCTTCAAGGTCGAGTTGCTGACCTATAAGACCCTACACGGTCAGGGACCAGGCTACTTGCAAGATCTCCTTCGACCCTACCACCCTCTCCGCTCACTCCGCTCCACCGATGAGGGCTTGCTAGAGATTCCCAGGGTCCGTCTTCAGTCATTGGGGGCCAGAGCTTTTTTCTTTGTGGCCCCAACCTGTGGAATTCTCTACCTCATCGGATTCGAAAGTGCCTGTCCACAGAGTCATTCAAGGCAGCTTTGAAAACCTATTTATTTGAATACACTTTTGCTGGCTAGGTTACTCTGCTATTTTTTACTGATTTTAGAATTTATATTTATGTTGCTAACTGTTTTTGTTATGTATCTGTGCTTTGATTTTTTGAAAAGTGCAATATAAATAAACTTGACTTATTTTTCTCAATAACAGCAAAATAAAAAAATAAAAATTATTCAGTATAACTATTTACAAAGGCAGTACAAACAGAGAAAACCAAGTCCTTCTTCTGAGGGTATCTCAATTCCAAGTTTCAATCTCTCACTTTCCCCGTCTTTCTCTCTCTCTCTAGCAGAAGCACTGCTGCTCTTTTTATAAGTCTTTGTCTGGGAACTTGTTAAGAGAGCCTGCTTTTCACAGAATGTTCTTCTCAGTTTCATTCCTTGCAGGTGCAACAAAACAGTAAATGATGTCCCAGAACTGACCGCTTGTTCACAGCTCTGGAATGGGCTTAAAAACTGCATCTCAGATTAACCCATTGAGTTAAAAACAGCTTTGCAATAATTTCAACAGTATAACTATATTGTTTTAAACAAAAGGATCCCAGTTTCACATACAGATATACACAGAGATTCATGTATATTTTTTATAACTGCAGATATGCAAGGGGGGGAAGAAATAGAAAGGGAAGGCAGAGAGATATCGAGAGGCAGAGAATTGCAAAACCGTCTTAGTGAACGATGTTTTGAGATATGCCACTGCCAGTCAGATATACGGGTACATGGTGTTATATTCTGTTATATTTTGTGTCTGTGTACATCCCACAAGAATGCCAGTGTTAAAGAAATTTCTCATAGGATAGTGAGAGAGACTGGATTTCTTTTAAAATGTTTGACCTTTCCTCTGACCTAAGAGGAACCAGCTTGCTTGCCAAGAAGCTGAAAATTACTTATCAAAAGCTTGAGGGTAGCTGATCAAAGGGTATTTCACTGGTTAACTAACTGAGGGAAACAGAGATAAATACAATGTTCAGGAGATAGCCCCTTTTCACCTCAAAGGCAGGATGCTTTGGTCCCAGGAAACTGTCATGGTAATTTGCCTTTGATGAGATGAAAGGAAAGGACAGAAATATCCATTCTGGCAGACTATTGCAAATTCTCTTACATGTGTCATAACTTTCAGGGAAGTATGACATCACAAAGTAGCCAGAAAATTGTGTTGTTGGGAAAGCACAAAAGTGACATCTACTGGCCTAAAAGTTAGGACAGACCTGGGATTTTGACACTATGTAAAGAACTTGAAAACCAGAGGCTCTTTCTCATTTTACTGAGCATCTTCTAGGGACGCTCTTCTCCTGACACACAAGAAGCAAGACCGCCATCAAAGGAAACTGAAACTTTCATTTACTTTTCCTGGACTTTAATCCACTATGAATTTAAGGTAGAACTTGGCTAACAGTTTTAAGGCATTTCATTTTTTGTATGTACATGTCCATGTTTTATTTGTGTTATTCTGTGACCAAATTGATCAAACCTTTTATTGTAATGTAGGATAATTATTTACTTATTTAATAAAGACATTTGTTTTGTTTAAGAAACCTGCCTGAGTGAGATTCATAAATTGTTTTTGTGATTGTGGGATGTTTCGGTAATAATCTGTGACTAAACTGTTATTACTAAGGGGTGCCATCATAAGCTACCAAATCGAACAAAGAGTCTGAAAAGGGAAAATCTGGGTAAAAATAGGGGGAATACTGAAGTCTCAAGGAAGAGTCTGTGGGGATTTGAACCAGGTTACTGCACGCCTTGTGAAAGAGAAGGCAGAATCAGGATTACAATGCTACCCCAAAGAGGTTGTAACACCTGGATCTTCCCCGTCTGTGTAACAATCAAGAAGGGTTCATATTTGGCTACAAGATGCGAGACTAGTATTGTACCCTGATACAAAGTAAAGAGGGGACCCTGGGACTTTGTGGTGAGTGTTCAGTTATGAATTCTGTGAGCACTATAGAAGGACACAAAGAGGGCATCCCCTGTTCCCCCTCCCTGTCATGGATTGCACTTATGGGTGGGCACTGTGAGCTCAGTGGACCTGACCCTCAGGAGTGTGTTTGTGACAGATCTGGTGCACAGTGGTGGGATCCGAGATCTGGTAGCATAGTGTTGCGATTCAAGAGATACTGGTGGCACGGGCATAACAGTTGGATTAGAAGCCAGTGTATCAGACTGATAAACTGAAAACAATCCACACACCATCAAGGCAGAAATTTGAAAAAAATAATTTGGTCACAGTATAAAGTTCCCACCTGTTTTCTTTTTTTTTCCAGTGTAAGCTGGTGTAGTAATAGGGGAAATGATGGCTTCAAACTATAATGAATCTACTGCAGACCACTTAAGGCAGTTGTGTCAGGAAAGAGGGATCCAGTATGAGGGGCAAACCAAAAGGCACCTCTTGGAGGCTTTTGTGGCAGCCGATGAGCTAGTGGCTACACAGAACCTCGAGTCACAGCCAGTGACTGAAAAGGACCAGAGCCTGGGTGTGGGGGTGCCAGGGTGCATCACAAAGTCTAGTCCAAGGGAAGAGGACAGCGAGACCAGAAGGAACTCAGAGCCACAGCAGCAGGGGAAGGTCACCACAGAGCTGGAGCTAGAAGAGATCAGGCTACAGTTTGAGCTGAGGAAATTTGAACTGGAGCAATAAAAGTTTGAAGCCCAGCAGGAAAGACAACAGAAGAGGTTTGAACTGGAGGTGCAGGAATGGCAGCACCAGGGAGAGGCTGAAAGAAAATGAAAAAGAGCACCAGAAGGAATTCAAACTGGAAAAGTTTAGACTCCAATGACAAATGCCAGAGGAGGTAAATAGTAGAGATAGACCTGGAACTCCAGGGTTGAAGTATAAATTACTGTAAGTTCAAAATTAATAGCAGAATTTAAAGAGATGGACATGGATTTCTTTTTGAATACATTTGAAAAGGTATGTATCCAGGCCAAGGTACATAGAGAGTCCTGCAGCTTCCAGCTATCCCTGCTGCTTACGGGTAAAGTGTGTGAGGTGCCAGGCTAACTGGATAATGATGATAGCCAAGACTATAAGAAACTTAAAGCTGCTTTACTTAAAAAGTATGAACTGACTACTGAGGCCTGCAGGGTTAAATTCCATAAACTCCGAAAAAGCCCTGATATGCACTTTGAAGAACTCACTGCAAAGCAATGACAGTTTTTAAATTGGTGGTGGTGGTGATGGGGAGCGGAAGCAAATTCTGTGGGAAAAATTAAGGAGGTTGTACTTTTAGAGCCGTTGTTTAGGGCTTGCCCAGCAGAGTTAAAAACCTGGCTAGAGGACCAAGATCCAAAAACAGCACAGCAGGCTGCTAAGCTCTCAGATCGCTATGCCAGGAGCAGGCCTGCTCTAAAAGGAAGTGGAGCAGGTGTGGCAGAGCCAAAAGGGAAAAGCGCACCTTCAGGGCAGCTAGAGCCCTCGTGGCCTCTGCAAAAAAGGAGAAGCCCCAGGTTACAAAAAAGGGATTTTGCGAATAAAAGAAGTTATGACTGTTGGTTCTGAAAACAGCCAGGGCATCTTGTTAGACAGTGTCCTAAAAAGGCATAGAGTGAACAAGGTGGTGTTCCAATAGAGTTGGATGCACTGTGTATCCTGGAAAGCACGCCTGTAAACATGAGGGAGCACATACACCCAGTTACTGTAAATGGGGTGCAGACCCATGGCTTAAGGGACATGGGGCATCTCTTACCTTAGTAAAAGGGGTTGTGGTTGGGCCTGACCAGTTAATACCTAATCAGTTTGTAATGGTAAGGGGATTCACTAGAGAGGAGAACACTCTGCCACTTGCTAGTGTTCTCTTGGACTGGGATGAGACAGGAGAGACAGTGCAAAAAGTGGCAGTGGCAGACCACCTCAGCCTGGATGTGCTTACAGGGAACAATCTCCGGAAGGGGATGGTGAGTGCGGTTACCCGCAGTCAGATGGCAAAGGCCGCTTGTAGTTCCCTGAGCCCCACAGAAGGCCCCATGTGAATAAATGGGAGGCTGGTTCCCCAGCCTGTATTTCCCGAAATGGATAGTAGTGAAACGGAGGTAGCACTTGCCCAAGTAGCAGTTCACAAAACAGTTATAGAAGGTTACTCTGCAGAGGGAGTGGTAACAACTGGTCAGAAGGTTAGGGATGGCAGTGACACTGAATGCCCTGATGCTAGAGTTATGGACCCCAGTTTAGGTAATGAAGGGAACATGTCCCATACCTTGGTAAAATGTGAAGATTTTGCAGCTGCTCAGAGAACTGACCCTAGTATGGAGAGACTGAGGGCTTGTGCAGACTCTGACGTGACACAGAGAGGTGATGTAAGACAGTATTTTGGGACAATGGACTGCTGTATATGCAGGACATAAGGACACAGGAAAGGGTGATGGGCAAGCAGTTTGTCGTTCCCCAAGGGTACCATGAGTGGTTGCTAAAGATCGCTCATGATATCCTCATGTCCGGACATCCGAGCATCACGCCAACCATGTAGAGATTGGCCCAGAATTTTTATTGTCCCAACTTCACCCAGCAGGTGAAGGAATATTGCAAGTCTTGTCACTAGGGTCCAAAAAATTGGGAAGGTGGGTAGTAAAATCAAAGTTACCCTAATTCACTTGCCCATTGTGGAGGAACCATTCCAGAGGGTTGGAATGGATATTGTGGTGCCTTTGAGTACCCCAAGCTCCTCCAGAAGTTTATCATGGCGGTGGCCAACTACGCCACCTGATATCCAGAGGCAGTTGCCCTCTCCTCACTTAGGACAGACAAAGTGGCAGACACCTTGCTAGGGATTTTCTCCTGTGTTGGGTTTCCACAGGAGGTTATCACTGATCAAGGGGGTACCTTCATGTTGGACCTGGTGAAATGTTTGTGGGAGAAGTGTGGGGTGGTGCAGAGACGCATGACACCTTATCACTCACAAGTCAATGGGCTTGTGCAACAGTTTAATGGTACCCTAAAAGTGATATTCCAAGCATTTGCTGAACAGCATGAGAGGGACTGGGAGAACCTGTTGCTCGTATACAGGGAGGTCCCCCATGAGTCGATGGGATTCTCCCCTTCAAAATCTTATACGGACTTAGGGTGTGTGGGCCCCTAGACTTGATCCTGCAAGACTGGGAAGGCAAGCATGCCACCCAGGGAACCCCCATAGTGGAGTATGTCCTTAAGTTTATGGAGAAGCTGAAGGAGCCTATGGGGGTGGCCCAAAGCAACGTGTCAGCTGCCTAACCGAAGCAAAAGGTCCAGTACAACTGTGGAGCCAGAGCTCATTCATACAGTGCAGGCCAAGAAGTCATGGTCCTAATCACAGTCCAGAAGGACAAGCTGCAGACCTAGTGGGCTGGACCATATAAAGTAGTCCGACAGGTAAAGGACATGAACTATATTGTAGACCTGCCTGCCAGGAGACATAACCATTGGATGTACCATGTCAACATGATGAAGAAATATGCAAATAGGGCTGACATGGTATTTGCAGTGTGTAGTTCTGGGGTGGTAAGAGATGAAGAGGACCTCCTACTGGACTTTCTGGAGGAAAGTAAGCAGGACTCATCTGTGGAGGTAATCAAATTGTCACCCCTGTTGACCCCAGAACAGTTCCAGGAAATGAGGGACGTTTTAGAGGACTTTTGCCCCTTTGTTTACAGCCAAGCCTGGACGAACACGCTTAATGACACAAGATGTAGACACGGGGATGCATGCGCCCATACGGCGGACAGCCTACCGGGTGTCTGAGGCTTTCCTAAATAACATTAGGAGGGAGGTGGAGGAAATACTGGATTTGGGGGTAATCCAGACATCCCACAGTCCCTGGGCCTCACCCATAGTCCTTATTCCCAAGTTGGATGACTCTACTCGCTTTTGTGTGGACTATCATTTGAGTGCACTGCGGTAACTGGTGTGGGGTGCAGGATAGCTCTCATTTACTGTCCACCAGGGGATGAAAAGCTGTTCCTGCAGGAAGTAGTGGACTTCACCGCCGACATGGCATAGAATTTGCCTAGACTGATGGTTCTGGGTGACTTCAATGCCTGGGTCAACGAAGAATCCTCGCTTTTTGGATAACACTTCCTCCAGTTGATGACATCACTGGGCTTCACACAGGTCGTTTCCTCAGCTACCCATAATGGTGGTCACTCTCTTGATTTGGTCTTCCTCCTGAGGATCAAGACCTCTGATTTGGGGGTGGAACCTTGTCAGTTGGTCTGATCACTACACCGTGAGGTTCAATTTTTCTGCCCCCCTGAGTAGGTCTGCCCCTGTGGAGATGGTCAGCTACTGCCCTTTGCGGAATGTGGTCCCTGAAGACCTGATGGTGGCGATTGACCTCTCGGTGTTCGGTGAGACCAGCACTGATCCAGAGCACTTAGTGGTGGCCTATAATAAGGCTATTACTTCAGCTCTTGATTGGATTGCTCAGGTCCATGTTCATCCCCTTCCGCTTTGCCCTCGGACCCCATGGTTCGATGGGTCACTGAGGGAGATGCAGAAGTTGGGACGCAGGTTAGAACATTGCTGGCGTAAATCTGCCTTGGATAACGACCATCTTATTTTGTTAGAGCATTACCAGCTCTATCAATCAGCGATCTCCCATAAGAAGGAAGAATTCCTGTCCAGGGAAATCACTGTTGCTGGGAACTGACCGGCTCAACTCTTCTGAACTGTAGACAGGCCGTGCAACCCAGCCTGTCTACAGCTCCGTTGAGTCTTTTCACAAACTAAGTGTGATGAGATCACTCGATTCTTTGCAAATAAGGTGGCCGACATCAGGCAGGAGATTCGTCCGTTCCATTCTATGGGAGATATGGTTGGTCAGTGCTTGGTCACTATGCCTGATGTCTCCTGGAGTACCTTTGACCTGCTGGATTTCATTGATATTATGAGGATTGTCCAAGGGATGCGCCCCATGTGCTGTAGTTTAGACCCTGGCTCTACCTCCCTATTTTTGGGTTGTAGTGAGGTTATCAGTCTGGTCTTAGCTCAGATTGTCTGGTGCGCCCTGGAATCAGATGAGTTACCTAGCTCCCTGAAGGAGGCAGTGGTAACACCTATTCTGAAGAAAGGTTCTTTGGACCAGAAGTCCCTGGCAAACTACAGACCTATCTCAAACCTTCCTTTTGTGGGAAAGGTTATGGAGAAAGTGGTGGCAATTCAACTGGAGAACCATTTAACCATCCATAATTTATACGAATCTCTCCAGTCGGGTTTCCGTAAGAGGCATAGTACTGAGACGGCTCTGGTTCGGGTGCTAAATGACCTCCTGATGGCGAGAGATCGGAAGAACCGTTCTATCTTGGTACTCCTTGATCTCTCTTCACCTTTCGACACTGTCGACCATGGGGTTCTGCTCGAGTGCCTGAGGTTCATCTGTGGGCTGACAGGGACAGCACTCAGATGGTTTTCACCTTTCCTCACCGATCGAACTCAGAGAGTTGTCTCAGGAATATTCTCTTCCGAGTCTGTCTCTCTGCCTTGTCGGGTCCCCCAGGGCTCGGTGCTGTCCCCCATGTTGTTTGCAGTGTATATGCTGCCCCTCAGAGACATTGTAAGATGGTATGGGCTGAGGTTTCACTGCTACACTGATGATACCAAGCTCTACCTGTCTTTTGCCCCCACCCAGGTGTGTGCTCTCTCAGTATTTAACAGCTGCCTTGTGGAAATCCAAGATTGGATGAGTTCCAGTGGGTTAAAGTTGAATGCGGGAAAGACTGAGGTTTTGGTGGTGGACCCCGGTCACAGGATAGCGGGGTTGGGGACTGATTTGCCATCTGGTTTATTTCTGGGGGGCGAGCGGATCCTTGTCTCTGAACAGGTGCGTGGCCTGGGAGTGATACTTGACGATGCTCTGACCCTTCGTTATCAGGTGTCTGCAGTCATCAAGTTAGCCTTTTACCACCTTAGGAACACTACCAGGATCAAGCACCTTGTTCCGTCCAGTGACTTGCCTGCTCTGGTCCACGCCTTTGTGACCTCGCGTCTTAACTACTGTAACTCCCTGCACCTAGGGCTTCTCGGGGTTGATATCCACCGCTGGCAGCTAGTGCAGAGCGCGGCGGCATGTTTATTAACTGGGGCATCAAGGAGATCTCATATAACCCCAGTGCTGCGCGATCTGCACTGGCTGCCAGTTCAGTGGCAGATCACCTTTAACGTAGGTTTGTTAACCTACAAGGCCCTACACGGACTGGGTCCTGACTACTTGAAAGAACTTCTAATTCCTTACACCCCTATGCGACAACTCCGCTTGGCTGATGAGGGGTTGCTGGAGATTCCGAGGGTTAGATTGAAGTCATCTGGGGCACGGGCTTTTATGTTCGTTGCCTCATCCCTTTGGAATTCTCTACCTTGCCAGCTACGGGAGTGCAGGACTGAGGGGAGTTTTAAGCAAGCAATGAAGACCTTCCTATGGGAAAAAACATTTCCTGATTTTCTATGATTTTATGCTTATTTATTGTTTAATTGAGTGTGTTTGTATTTGTGAAGCGCTTTGACACTTCGAAAGGTGCTATATTAAATAAAATTATTATTATTATTTATTATTATCATGGACTCAATGCAGTTACAAAGTCTGATGCCCACCCAATGCCATGGATGGACGAACTACTAGACAAGCTGGGAGGGGTGACATACTTCACCACAACTGACTTGACAAAAGGGTATTGGCAGGTGGAGTTAACTGCCAGAGCTAGGGAGAGGTTGGCCTTCATCACTCCAATAGGGTTATTTAAATTCTGGGAGATACCTTTTGGAATGAAGAACACCCCTGCCACCTTCCAGAGGTTGGTCAGTCAGGTGTTACATGGTACTGAAGTATACAAAGTGGCTTATCTGGATGATATAGCCATCTTCAGTACCAGCAGAAAGAAACACCTGTCCCACCTGAAGGAAGTGTTGGGCAGGAAATAGATGGCAGGACTCACTGTCAAGGCTAAAAATTGCCAGGTGGCTATGGCGGAGGTGGCATAATAAAGCAAAGATTGAGACAATAGAGGCGTGGCCTATGCCTGAAACCAGAAGCAGGTTAGGATCTTCTTAGTGACTGCAGGGTACTATTGAAAGTCTGTTCCAAATTACAGTACCCTGGTAGCTCCCCTATCTGGCCTGATAAAGAAAAGTAAGCACAAAAAGGTAGACTGGGAGCCAGCCGATGAATGAGCCTTCATACAGCTAAAGGAGGCACTGTGCAATGCCCATGTATTGACCAGTCCAGATTACTCTAATCAATTTGTAGTCCAGACAGATGCCTCAGATGTGGGGATTGGAGCAGTCCTCAGACCTCTAATCAGGGAAAAGATCACCCAGTTGTATATCTGAGCAAAATGTTACTTCCCTGGAAGCAGGCATATTCCACAGTTGAATAGGAATGCCTTGCGCTGGTATGGGCCCTGAAGAAATTAGAGCCATACCTCTATGGGAGACGCTTCAAGGTACAAACCGATCATAACACCCTGGTGTGGATAAATCAGACTGGCAAAACAGATAGTTGTCTCTTAAGGTGGAATATTGCCCTCCAGGCCTATAATATGACCATTATGCACAGAGCAGGGTCATCCAATGCCAATGCAGATGGCCTCTCTCACCAGTTAGAACAGTAACAGAATTTGTGAAAACTTTACCATGTGGTAGGGGTGTGTTCCCACAAATTCAGTCTAGGAGGTAAGGATGTTTCAAGCTATGGCACTGCCAATCAAATGTACAGATATATGATGTTATATTCTGTTACATTTTGTGTATGTGCCACAAAAATGCCAGTGTTAAGGAAAGGTCTCATAGGATAGTGAGAGAGACTGGATTTCTTTTAAAATGTTTGACCTTCCTCTGACCTGAGAGGAACCAGCTTGCTTGCCAGGAAGCTGACAACTACTTATCAAAAGCTTGGGGTAGCTGATAAAAGGGTTATTTCCTCGGTTAACCAACTGAGGGAAACAGAGGTAAATAAAATGTTCAGGAGATAGCCCTTTTTACCTCAGAGGCAGGATACTTTGGTCGTGGAAAACTGTCATGATATATTGCCTTTGATGCAATGAAAGGAAAGGACAGAAACATCCATTCTGGCAGTCTACTGCAAATTCTTTTACACGTGTCATAATTGTCAGGGAAGTATGACATCACAAGGTAGCCAGAAAACTGTGTTGTTGGGAAAGCACAACAGTGACATCTACTGGCTTAAAAGTTAGGACAGACCATGGATTTTGACACTGTATAAAGAGCTTGAAAACTAGGCCTCTCTCTCATTTTGCTGATCATCTTCTAGGGACACTCTTCTCCTGACACACAAGAAGCAAGACTGCTATCAAAGGAAACTGAAACTTTCATTAACTTTTCCTGGTCTTTGATCCGCTACCAACTTGAGGTAGAACTTAGCTAACAGTTTTAAGGCTTTTTTTGTATGTACATGTCCACTTTTTATTTGTGTTATCAACTCAATCAAACCTTCTTGTTGTAATGTATGATAATTATTTAATTATTTAGCAAAGACATTTGTTTTCTTTAAGAAACCTGCTTGAGTGAGATTTCTATATTGCGGGCTGGATATTCAAAAGGGTTGCACCATGCGCAATAGGATTGCGCAAGCGCAAGTCCGAAAATGCGCTATGCTGCGATATTCAGCAGGTGGCAGTTGCGCCACCGAAAACATGCTGAGCAACAGTGCAATGATAATGAAGGCATGCACAACCTAAGGGGGAGGAACCATGCATAAATGGCGCAGTGCGATGTTCAAAGACTTGCGCAATGTGCAACAGTGGAGTGAGCGGAAGTTGCGCACTAGCGAAAATGAGCCAATATAAAAAGGAGCAAGGAAGATGCGCAAGAACGCTACAGGGAAGCCACATGAGGCAGAGGGAGAGGCAGGGACAGAGAAAGTGGCAGAAGGAGGGCAGGCAAGGGAAATACCACAGTAGAACAGAGACACAGGCAAGGTGTGTGGTGACACACAGACAGAGGCCAGCACAGATAGGGGAGGTAGCAGTCAGGACAGCGGGGGTAACAAAGCAACAGCTGCTGGGGGAGAACGCAAGCCAGGGACATGGCCAGTGCCACATTCAACATGGATGCCGTAATGAGGGGGGTGAGAAGGCATGCGGCAGGGGGACGTGGCCGTGGAAGGGCCCGTCGGCGGTATGCCCCCAACAGGCAGTACCGAGCCCACACCAGCTTTGAGCCGTATACAGATACCGAGATTGTGGGCCGGTACCACCTGAACAGGGCAATACTGAGGCAGCTCTGTGAGCTGTGCAGTGATGTGATGCAGGCACCCACATGATGGACTCATGCTCTGTCAGTGGAGACAAAGTTAACTGCCTACATGTGCTTTCTTGCCACGGGTACCTTCCAGAGACCAACAGGGGACACCACAGGCATAACACAATCGGCCATGTCACACAGCCTCACCCAATTCCTCAGCGCATTGCTGCCACATACTGTGGAGTACATCCATTTCCCCAGCACTGTGGCGGATCGCACAGCAAATGTACAGGAGTTCCACAGGGTAGCACGTATGCCTGGCGTGCTAGGGGCGATAGACTGCACCCAGGTGGCCATACGCACACCACCTGATGAGGAGGGGGCCGCCTACATGAACCAAAAGGGCTTCTCCAGTGTCAACTGCCAGGTGGTATGCGATGCCAGTGGGTGCATCATCAATGTCTGTGCCACGCACCCTGGGGGAGCACATGATTCATACATCTGGCACCAGTCGGCACTGTGCCACTGATTCGAGAGTGGGGACATCCCCACAGGTCATCTAGTGGGTGAGTATGTAAATAGAATTGACATATCGTGGGCATGGGGGGGTATGGCCAGAGGTGCCATGGGTGTGGGCCACAGGGCCTGGGGCAGTCTGAAGCTGAACACGGCACTAACCACCACTCTCTGCACACAGGTGACAGTGGATACCCACTCCGTCCCTGGCTGCTCACATCCCACCGGTGGCCCATGACCCCATCGCAGCAACGCTACAATGAGGCACACGCCACCACATGCAATATCATCGAGCGGGTGTTCGGGATGCTGAAGGCATGTTTCCGTTGCCTGGACACCTCTGGCGGTGCCCTACAGTATAGCCCCTCAAAGGCCTGTGGGATACTGCTGGCCTGTTGCATCCTGTACAACATGGCCAAAGACTGTGGGATAGCCATACAGGTTGAAGAGGGGGACAGTGATGGGGACGATGGGGATGGGCAGCCCCCCTTGGCTGACGGGTCCCCCGACTGATCTGTCTGGCACAGCTGCACTGGGACACCATCACAGAGGAGCACTTCAGCCAACCCAGGTAAGTCGTGGTGCCATGCGCAACCACCAGTGGCTAGGGCACAACCCACAGACACGCATGTAAACACACCAGGGGTGCATGCTGGCAAGGGATGTGGCAGGGCACAGAAGCACACACACACACAACCAGGGAGGGGTGAACAGTAACCCACCACATGGACGGACACACACACACACACACGCACACACAATAGGCACAAAACGTGCACAGGGGTCAGGTGCAAAACTGAGCCAGAACGCCAACACTAGCAACACACATGTCCACAGGCCACCACGTCCACTGACTGTCCATGTGCGTGTGTCAGATGCTGGGCATCATCGCACTTTGGTGTACACCGCAATGCAGGCATCATCATGCACACATACCTGTGGACAGCAGCCGGGAGGGTGTGCAGGTGGACCGTGTGTCCACGTGCAGGGCTGGGCACCCACCGTGCACTGCCCACCAAAACACACAATGCACACAGGGCAGCACCAGACAGTGCCAGCACTGGGAGACAGGTCAGTCTTGCGGCACAGTGCCACGTCCGCCTTGGATGCGTGGGCGGCCCCGCCGAGACCCACCAGCACTGGCAGGCTGACCATGGGCCTCATGGGGTGGCACTGATGGTCCACCAGGGGTTCCACTGCGTGAACACGACTGTGCCCGCACAGGGGTCTGCAGCACACTGAACAGTCCTGCACCAGGAATGCTCGGGATGCCCATAGCTGAACCCGGCATCGACAGGGTGGGTGTCGCACAACGCCGGGAACGGGGAGTGGACAGTGCACTGCATGGTGTGAGCGACACATGGGCACCTGACTGTGTGCCCATTGTGGCCATGACAGCAATTAACGGCTGTGCAAGCCTGTCAATGGCAGCGGTCACATCCTCCCGCAAATGGTCAATCCGTGACACGATCCTATCGGTGTCCCTGCTGCGTCGCTCCTCAGCCCGCTCCAGGGCCACACACAGTGCCTCCACGGACGTTGCAAGCCGCATCTGCTGCTGGACTGATGCCTGCAGTAGGTGGGTGTGCTCGTCAAAGAGGTCGTCTGCCTCCTCAGCATCCCGTCCCTCAGGGTGTGCAAGTGCCTGACGTTCAGCACCCCTTGTGGGTGGGTGCTGCACACCAGGACCAGGTATGGGCATGTCCACAGGCAGTGCACAGACTCCACCACTGAACCCTGAACCCCCAGTCCCGGTGTCCGAATGCTGCTGCCGCCCCTCCGCCTGCTGTGCCCAAGGGATCAGTTGTGCCGCCTCTGTGTCCGCAACACTCCCACTGTCCTGACCAGCCACCGGTGCTGCCTCACTGGTGCTGACAGGCACAGCCTGGGACTGTGCTGACACGCTGGCACACATGGCGCTACCAGCCACAGCCATGGGCTGACCTGCTGTGTGTCCATTCCGTGGCACACACGTCACTGCCCATTATGGTTGTGTCTTCATTAGTGGGGTAGGTCTCTGCCCCAGCTACAGCGTGCTGGCATCCCTGGACACCAGAATGCTGAGACACAGGAAGGGCTTCCCCCACACCTGTCTCAACCTCATCAGTGTGGACAGCCAGGCAGACCCACTGTTGCAATGCTCCACGTATACCTGTGGAGGTGGATGGTCCCTCCTCCAACTCCAGCTGACTGTCTGCAGTCGACAGGCCCACCACCGCTGACCCATGCAGACGTGCAGGATCTGTAAGGGAAAGCAGATTCGCGTTACTGCGTGTGACCTACCCTGCCCCCCCCCATAGACAGACCATGACTTACCATGCAGTGATGGGCCACCACCCGTCTGGAAGCCACCTCCTGGAACACCCTCTATGGCACTGCGGTGCATGCTTGCAGCAAGCCTGTCCTCTGCTGGTGTGAACTGCACCACCTCCGGCTGTCCCCCGCCTGTTGCAGCACATGCCGCCCTGATGGCAGCCACCTTCTCCTTCACCCTCCTCCTGTCAGTACCCATCTTCTTCTTACACTCCTGCACGGAGCGCTGGTAGCTGCCGTGCAGGTTGATGGCATGTGCCACCTCCTCCCATGCAGCAGCACGGGCCTGAGGGGTGCCTCACCGTCCACTGTGCAGTGGCTCCTGATCCAGGTAGGCCTCGAAGAGTGCCTCGGTCTCAGCCTTTGTGAAGTTAGGCCTCCTCTTCCACCCACCATCATTGTCCTCCTCACCCAGACCTTGCTCGGTCATTATTCAGCCTGTAAGGATGACAGTGGTTACCGGTGACTGTGCAGTACAAAGCATGTCCTTGATTCCACAGTCCAGACCCCCACACAGCATGCAACTCACCGATAAAGCGCAGTAACCGAATATGGCCACTACAGAACATTGTCGCAGTTTTATAGCGCAATGCATGCAAATTAGGTGAGGAACAACTTTAATGAGATGCAAATCGCGTTGCTGCGCCATTGAATGGCTGATTGGATGATTAGCATATGACGGCTGAATATTGCGCTTTTGCGCTTTGTGCAATTGTGTTGAACGTGCTGAGCCAATGGCGCAGTTCTGTGGCATGCGTAATACACCACACTGCGCATGCCCACATTGCTTATGCAGTCATATGCCATGCTGATGATGTGCTGTGCGCGGTAAGCTATGCAGGGCATGGCCACCGTTGTGCCAGTGGCGCTATAGCGAAGGTCAGTACATGGCGCTGTTGCAATGGGCCTTCATAGGCGCAATGGCACAACTGCACGATAGTGCAATGTGGCACTGGCACACAGGCAGCCAATTGCGCTACACGCATTGTCGTCTAATGGCGCTGTGCATGGCCTTGCGCCAGGGACCCTTGACCCTGTGTCCAACCTTTGCCCCCTTGGTGCCGTGCGTCAGGCATCGGTGCACCTCTATCGCACTGTTCGGTAACAGCGCGATAGGGAATGGCAGCACTGTACCGCACAGCATCTCCATGTGGTGCAGCGCGCTGCATAGTGCCATATTGCCTACTATCGCATTGGCAATGGCGCGGAGAAGGGCTGCTCCCTGGTCTGCAATAGAGCTGGCAAACCTGGTGGCCACAGTGGGGCCACATCATGGGCATCTCTTTGGGGAGGCCCCCCCTGGATAGGCCTAGGTCCCAGGTGTGGAGTGAGGTGGCCACAGCCCTAGAGGCAGTGACTGGCAGGGGCAGGACGGTGGAGCAGTGCAGGCACCGATATTCGGACCTGATGAGGAGGGAGCCTGAGTTACTGGCCAGACTACAGTCACGTGCCAGGAGGGGCACGGTACCACGACCAGGTAGGGGTTCTGTCAACACACTGTTTTCATCCATATGAGTCACATTGTTGTTTGCGTCCAACACATAGGGAGGGACTGTATGGTTAAGCCTGTGGCGGTGTTCACAGGGTGTGGGGTGGGTGGGTCTGGCTGGGTGGGGGCACACTCCTTGGGGCAGGGGGACTTTGCTTTGGGACTGCACTGATGTTCTTCTCTGCTTTTTGTCCCCCAGGCCCGGAAGAGTTATGCCGTTTGAGAGCGGAGCGCAGGGTGGTGGAAGACATAGCCAGGCAGGCCGGGGGTCCACAATGGCCACCCGACCATCCCGATGAGGGTGAGTGACAAACATCCATTCTTAGTATTGCATGCTATGTGGCAAGGTGGGCAGCGGGGCATGGCCACCATTCATTGACATCACTGCCATGCACGCCACTGGTTACAGTCAACGCTGTCCAGTGGCAATGCATGTCTGGGTGTGCGTCACTGGTGGTGCATGTGTGCACCAGGTGCATGGCTGTGCCACTGCCTTTGCACCACATAGCCATGTCACTAGACGGCCACCACGGTGGTGCTGTGCGTGACTTGGCTGGTGGGTGTGTGCAGCGTTCAGCATGGCTGTATGCACCTGGGTGGGCAGATCCTGTGGACGTGATCACTGCGGCTGGTCACACACCATCACAGTGGTATATCCCATGGCCATATGCTATGCACATTGGGCGGGCTGTCTGGGGTTGTGCATTCACACCTTTTGACTGTGCTCCCTTGTCCTAGGTCTGAGACATCTCAGGGAGATGAGGGAAGCCATGAGGGTGCTCCTCGATCTGGCCCGGGAGTCTGTGGTGATACTTCGGAGGCTGGACACATCAGGAATACTGTGGCGACACAGGGCAAGGTGGACCCAGAGCGAGGAACAGCAGACATGCTGAAAGTCCCTTGGTCCCTGACCCCCCCCGGACCCAACCTCACACCCCACCTATCCCATCCCATTTGTCCACCTTCCCCTGCCCACCCCACCTTGTTTGTGTCCCCACCCCAAGCTTGTAAATAGTTATTGTTATTGTACATAGTTGAGTTTTATATTTTTACAATACATTTGAATTTTATATGAATACTGTGGTGGTCTCTGATTTGCAGTGGGCTATAGGTGCTCGGCTGCAGTGGTATGCATGGCATCATGGGTGGTGCAGTCATGGGTATGTGTGTGTGTGTCCGTGTGGAGGTGACTATGGTGTGGGGGTAGATATCAGTCAGTGTCTGTGGTGTGTGTGTTGTTCCCCGTGCACTGGATGACTGTGTGCAGTAGTCCACGGCACGTGATCTGTGTTCATGGTGCACCCATCGGCCCGTCCATTTCCTGTGCAGCCGACACACATGCCTGTCTGTGACCTGCATGATCTGCTGGCATGTCGGTGGTAGCATTCTCTGGAGGGCGGACACTGTACCCGTCGCTTTGCTGGGTTGCCCGTGTTACTGGTGTGGTGCATGCTTCCACGCACCACTGTGGGTGTCTGTGCTGGCTGTTGTGGCCAGTGGTGGGCCAGGGTGTGTTACTGGGATACTGTGCGGTGCGCTGTACCACTGGGGAAGGTGTCCCTTACATGACCATCTAATCTGGGGTCACTCTTCTGCCACTGCATGGTCGGTCTCTCAGCAGTACATCGGGGGACTGTGCATGGTGGCACTTTGTCTGCCATTGTTGCATTGCCGTGTTCTGCAACCTGCTGATGGGTGCTCATGGTGGGGCTGGCTTGCATGGTTCTGTGGTGCAGAGGGTTGCATTGCCACTGTGGGGGTGGTGGCATGCATGGAGATTCCTGCAGTGCTGGTCACTGCTCATGGGGGGTTGTCTGGGGGTCACGGTGTAGGGTGTGCTGTGCACTGGGGGGGATGGTGTGGCCGAGGGTGGTCCGCCCTCCTTGTGTGCCAGTCACAGCTTGCCGGTAGGTGTGATAGGGCACCACGGCCAGGCTGTGGGTTGGTTGCTTGACTCCATGGACCAGTGGTTATTCCAGCCTTCCCCTGGTTGTGATGTGCTTGGGGTATGGGGGGACAATGTCTGTTCTGCTGTGTGTTCCTGTGCCCATCTGTGGCATGGGTGGTGGGCCCCTGCCTCACTGGTTGTACAGTTACATTGCTCTGCAGCTGTGGGGCTCCCTGCTTGCGCTATGGTGCCTCTGGACTGCTCAGCTGGGCATCCCTTGTTGTGCCATAGCGCATCATATCTGCTCAGCTTCCCCTCCCTTGTTGCGCTATGGCGGTGGTTGTGCGATATTTAGACGTTGGCTGTGGGTGCAATTTGGCTTGCTCTTGAATATCGCGTCTGTTGCGCATGGGCGCAATAGACTTGCGCTTGCTCCTGCTATTGCGCACATTTTGAGTGCAGTTTGAATATCTGGGCCTGCGTGTGTGACTGTGGGATGTTTCAGTAATAATCTGTACCTCAACTGTTATTGCTAAGGGGTGCCATCATAAGCTACCACATCGAACAAAGCATCTGAAAAGGGAAAGTCTGGATAAAGACAGGGGGAATACCAAAGTCTCAAGGAAGGGCCTGTGGGGATTTGAACCAGGTTATTGCACGCCTTGTGAGAAAATGCAGAATCAGTGTTACAATACTACCCTGAAGAGGCTGTGATATCTGTATCTTCCCCCTTTGTGTAACAACCAAGAAGGGTTCATATCTGGCTACAAGACTCAAGACTAGTATTGTACCTTACCCAGAGAAAAGAGGGGACCCTGGGACTTCGTAGTGAGTGTTCAGTTGTGAATTCAGAGAGGACTATAGAAGAATATAAGGAAGGTATCCCCTGTTTCCCCCTAACTGTCACGGACTGCGCTTAGGAATGGGCACTGTGAGCTCAGTGGACCTAACCCTCAGGATTGAGTTTGTGACAATCAGTTCTTAGGTCTCACAAGAAAATTTGGTTGCACAACCAGACAGAGAAGAGACAGAAAAAGAAAGGATATAACAGACCCTTGCATTTAAACTCTTTCTGCATAACAAATGTGGCAAGGCCTTATTCAACCCTGTCACAATTTGACGTCCAGTGACTTCCTGAGTCTCAGCCAAAATGACAATCTTGTCAGCAATAGCTTAGAAAGCAAAGATAGGTCTGTCTTTGGGGGCAGTATACTTATAGTCTGTCTGCCAACACGTGGAGGGAATGGACACAGGCCTAACCCATACAGTGTCTGAGCGGCTATCACATGCAAGAGGAATCGGGGTATATGATTGACCATCATGGTGGAAATGTTCAGCCACTCCAGACAGAGATGTTTCCCTGGGTCAATAGCAGAAGGCTCAAAAGTAAGAGATGCATACATATTACACAGGACAGCTTAAAAAGAAATGTCCTCCTGGGGAACAGAAGAAGGGTCTGGGGTCAAATTATTCAGGGTATACAAAGAGTCATCATTGCCGCCCTCAGAAATAATGAGTCTGGGGTCAGATTCATCCCCCTCTATGCCCATCTCTTCAAGTGGTGTAACAGGCTGTGCTTTGAAACAACTGAGAAGCTGCATGGGATATACTATATTGGACTAGAAATCTGCAGCTGATCTCTCTTACTTACATCTGAGGGAAGTTTTCCTTACTTTACAGTCTTACATTGGTATTGCTTTGTGTTTAATTTTGTTTTTAAATCAGGAAGGGGGTTTTCAAAACTACTTATCTTGTGAGCAACTTCAGAAGGGTTGAAATAACTGCATATTTGATTTTCCTTTGTGGCTAACTGGACTGTCTAATGGTATTCTGACAGTTTGCATTAATATAGTTGGAAATAACTTACTGGTAGTAGCTGTGTACTTTGAATAGCAAAGGCTGCAGTTTGTAATTTGATGCCAGACACAGCCTCAGGTGGGGAAACTGTCTTCACTAGTCAGGGAGACCTTGCATCATAGCCAATTGTTTTGGGTGGAGGAACAATCTAGCAATGATCAATTACTATAAACTACTGGTGTGATCCTGTTTCAGACAGAAGCCCATCTCTTCAAGTGGTGTAACAGGCTGTGCTTTGAAACAACTGAGAAGCTGCATGGGATATACTATATTGGACTAGAAATCTGCAACTGATCTCTCTTACTTACATCTGAAGGAAGTTTTCCTTACTTTACAGTCTTACATTGGTATTGCTTTGTGTTTAATTTCGTTTTTAAATCAGGAAGGGGGTTTTCAAAACTACTTATCTTGTGAGCAACTTCAGAAGGGTTGAAATAACTGCATATTTGATTTTCCTTTGTGGCTAACTGGACTGTCTACTAGTATTCTGTAACAGTTTGCATCAAATTACTTTTAAATAGTTGACAAATCAGTTACTGGAGATTAGCTGAATTACTATAAAGGGCAGTACTCACCAGGGTGGTGGAGCAGTGGTGTTTTTGATTGTTTCTAACAGTCACCAGTGGTTGTGGACCCATACCCCCAGGCATGACGTTTCCTTTATAGCCAAGGTTCTGACATCACTTCCTCAACAGGTCTTGGGGCAGAACTGTCATATTCTTAATAACCCAGCACAGTGCATAAAGGGTAAGAACACACCACACAAAGGAAGAAAAAAATATATATATATATATATATATATATATATATATATATATAACATATTGTATATTATAAGGGAGAGGGACGTGTGGGGAGTGGTGCAATGCACTGGCTGTGGGGCAGCAGTTTTCTGGGAGACATTCTGGAAACTGCGTTGCTGTCCTATCTGCAGGCAACTATCAGCTCTGAGGGAGGAGGTAGCCCACCTCCAGGCTGAACTGGCAAGAACTAAGGAGGCCTCCCCCACCCAAAGAGCACCACTGCCACAGAGGCTGCCAAGTATGAAGAGCAGTTGGACCACAGTGTGTTCTGGGAGGGTACAGGTGGTGGAACAGAGGCGAAGCCCCCTAGTTGTACCTTTACACAAACCATATGCCAGTCTGGCAGAGCAAGGTTCCTCTATGATGGCACCCTCAGTGGAGACCAAGAAGAATGCTGAGGACACCCACAAGGGAGACCCACAGAAGGGTGCAAGGGACACCACAGGAAGGAAACAGCTTCTGATAGGGGACTCAATTGTTAGAGGGTAGACCTGGGAAGGGAGAGGAGAGGAGAGGAGAGGAGAGGAGAGAGGGAAGTAAGGTGCCTGCCTGGTGCCATGGCTTGGAGGACAAGAAGCGATCCTCAGGATTGTAGAAGCACATCACAGGAAAGGAACTAGATATCATTGTCCACCTTGGGACAAATGACCTAGCTAGGCATGGGATCAGTGCAGTGCAGAATGAAATTGTGGAGTTGGGGAGGGTCCTCAGAGAGGTAGCAAGCACACTTACCTTCTCAGAGGTGCTTCCAGTCCATGGCAGGGGTGAGGCTACGGTACTACACACCATGCAGTTTAATGAATGGTTGCAAAACTGGTGCAGAGCACAGGGCTTTGGCTTCATTGGGGACTGGGGGTACACCTGGAAAGATGAAGGTTTATACTGGCACGATGGTCTGCATCTGTCCATGAAGGAACCAAGATCCTAAGTGACAGGTTTAAATGCTTCCTTGGCAAGCTTTTAAACTAGCCATGGGGGGAGGTGCTAATCAGAGGCAGGAAATTTCAAGCCTCCCCCCACAAAACATGATGGGTAGTAAGGTAAACACTGAGGTAAAGTGCTCAACAGAGGGCAGGACAGGGGTAAATGGAAACATAGACAAGGGCAAAAAGAGCAGGCATGGGGGAAAAAAGGAAAAAGCCAACATTAAATGGAGGGCAATGAGTACCAATGCCCATAGTCTGGGAAACAAGCTTCCTGAGCTAGTAGCCTTGATGGAAGATGAACACTTGGATATTGTGGCAGTCACAGAAACATGGTACATGGGGAACCATGACTGGGATGTCAACATACCGAGGTACACAGCCTACAGAAGGGACAGGGAGGGGAAAAGAGGAGGTGGAGTAGCTCTTATATAAGGGAATGGATCAAAGCTACAGAACTAAAAAGTAAGGGGAGGACAAGAGGCACTCTGGGTCACCTTGGAGACAGGGAGGGCATCACAATCCGCACAGGGGTTGTATACAGACCCCCATCTCAAGGGGAGGAAATGGACAAGAAAATGATAGAGAACATTCTCAAAATGGCTGAAAAAGGGGAGATACTGTTAATGGAGGACCTGAATATGCCAGATGTTAACTGGATGACATGTACTGCAGCCACATCCAAGAGCAGGGTCATTCTCGATGTCCTGCAGGGGGCAGGCCTTAGACAGCTAGTGTTGGAACCCACTCGGGAGGAAGCAATACTAGACCTGGTACTCTCAAATGGAGAGAGGATCACAAATTTAGAAGTCAGTAGACATCTGGGAACAAGTGACCACTGCACAGTGTGCTTCACAATAAGTACAACCATGGAGACAAGCCATACAAAAACAAGCATACTGGACTTTAGAAGGGCTGACTTTGGCAAAATGGGTGAATATCTAAGGAATACACTAGCAAATGGCCAAAAAGGAGGGGTGGAAGAACGATGGAGAAAAATCAAAACTGCCATCATAGAGGCAACAAGCCTTTGTGTGAAACAGATAAAACAAAGCGGAGTAAAAAACCACTATGGTTCTCAAAAGAGGTGGCAGGGAAGGTTAAGGAGAAAAAGGCTGCATTCAAAAAGTAGAAGGCATCACAGAAAGAGCACGACAGGGAACTGTATCAATTAAAGCAGAAAGAAGTGGGGAAGGCAGTCAAAATAGCAAAAGCCCAAACTGAGGAAAAAATAGCCAAGTCAGTTAAGAAGGAGGATAAAACCTTTTATAGATACATTAGGAGCATAGAAGGTTAAGGAGGAATAGCAAGATTAATAAGGGAGAGGAGGTGGGCAGAGGAGACAGTGAAAAGGCAGAGATACTGAATGAATATTTTGCTCAGTATTCACAAAAGAAGATGAGGAGGAGTTACTTAAACCAGACAATAGAAGCACTCTGGGTAGGGGTTGACACCAGTCCATTTACAGAAGAAAGAGTCCTGAAAGAACTCCTAAAACTCAAGGTGGACAAAGCTATGGGGCCTGATGGGATTCACCCAGAATCCTAAAAGAACTAAGGGAGGACCTAGTGACACCACTGACCACACTTTTAACAAATCATGGGAGGATGGGGTGGTACCTGAGGACTGGAGGAGGCAGATGTGATTCCACTTCACAAAAGTGGGAGCAAGGCAAAACGAGGAAACTACAGACCTGTAAGTTTGACCTCAGTGGTAGAGAAAATGATGGAATCACTTCTGAAAGAAAGAATTGTTGAGTACCTAGAGGCCAGCGGGCATGGGACCCAAAGCAGCATGGATTTACAGCAGGAAGGTCATGTCAGATGAATCTAATAGATTTCTTTGACTGGGTGACCAAAGTAATAGACCAGGAAGGGGCTGTGGATATGGCCTACCTAGACTTTAGCAAGGCATTTGACACAGTCCGCACAAAAGATTAATAATCAAGTTAGTCAGCTTGGGAGTGGGTCCCAGGGTGGTAGCCTGGGTTGCAAACTGGCTGCACAACAGGACACAGAAGGTAATAGTGAGTGGAACACATTCCGGAGAAAGAGGGGTCACTAGTGGAGTACCTCAGGGCTCAGTACTGGGTCCAGTCCTCTTTAACATCTTTATAGGTGACATTGCAGAGGGTCTGGAGGGAAAGGTATGCCTCTTTGCAGATGATACAAAGATCTGTAACACAGTTGATACACAAGGGGGTTAGAAAGGATGAGAAGGGACTTGGCAAGGTTGGAGGAATGGTCAGACATATGGCAACTTAAATTCAATGCAAAGAAGTGCAAAGTAATGCACCTGGGAAACAAAAACCCAGGAGAAGAGTACACAACAGCAGAGGAGGTACTAACAACAACAAAATTGGAACAGGACTTGGGGGTAGTCATATCAGATGATCTAAAGGTGGGTAAGCAATATGAGAAGTCAGTGAGGAGAGCCAGGGGGATACTGGGATGCATAGGAAGGGGCATCACAAGTAGAAAAAGGGAAGTGGTTATCCCTCTGTACAGACAGTTAGTGAGACCCCCTCTGGAGTACTGTGTGCAGTTTTGGAGACCTCATCTACGCAGGGACATAGACAGGATGGAAGCAGTCCAGAGGAGGGCAACTAAAATGGTGCAGGGTCTGCATCAGAAATCATATGAAGACAGACTGAGAGAGCTTAATATGTATACCCTTGATGAAAGGAGGGACGGGGGGACATGATAGAAACGTTCAAGTACCTCAAGGGAATCAACAAAGTCCAGGAGGGTAGCATCTTTCAGAAAAAAGAGATGTGTAAGAACAAGGGGACGCAATTTAAAGATAGAGGGGGGACGGCTCAGGGGTAATGTGAGGAAGTCTTTTTTCATGGAGAGAGTGGTGGATGCGTGGAACTGCCTTCCTGGGGAGGTTGTTGGGGCTAAAACAGTGGGGGAATTCAAACATGCATGGGACAGACACAAGGCAATTGTAGTGGGGGGTGGCAGGAAGTAGGCTGTTGGTTAACTAGAATCTGCAGCTTATCCAGTAGGTAGAGAAATGGGCAGACTGGGTGGGCCAAGTGGTCGTTATCTGCCATCAAAGTCTATGTTTCTATGTCTCTGAAGAGAGGGTCTAGTAGAGTGGTGGACCTAAAGGTTCCCTAGCACAGCCCTAGGAGTCGGCATCACAGGCGACACTGGCACTAACAGAGAAGGACCTGGCACTGGTCCTGGTACAGGCAAAAAGGAAGATGGCACTGGAGGAGGCACCACCATAAAGACTAGGCACAGCACCTAGGCCTCTCTTGGAGCCAGGCCAGGCCCCAACGGTCCTGAAGCTGGCACTGAGCCTGGCGATGACTGCAGTGACGAAGGTCTAGCCAGCACAGGAGTGACCGGCAGAGGTACCTGGGCTGGTCCCAAAACAGTGACACTGCAAGAGAGTGTGATCAGTGGAACAGGCATCAATGGTGTGGTCACTGGCAAGGACCTAGAGGTTGTTGGCAGAGCCAAACACTCTACCTGGCTAGAAAGTGCCGACTGTGGATCTGATGCCCTCAGCCCCAAGGGGCTGGCTCCAGAAGAAGGGGCAAATGAGCCAGATGCTGTACCCACTGCTCCATAAGAGCTGTATAAGAGCTGTCCAATGATGAAACTGTCCACTGGTGTCACCACAGGAAGACAGGAGGGACTTTGGGCCAGAGACCTCGAGTGGCCGTCAGCAGAAACCATTAGTGACACTGACAGCACCAGGGAAGGCCTTCTGCTCCGAGATGCCTAGGACCTCACAGCAAACATATCAGAGGGTGACCCTGAGTGTTAACATTTCTTCCCCTAATGGTGGGAAGAGAAAGAAGTTGAGGTTGAATGGTGCTGGGTCACCGACCGAGATTGGGAACAAGACTGCTTCTTTTGTGTACAATTGAGGGCTGTCCTCCTTCCTGAACACAGGACCACTACTTGTCAGAACCCTTCCTCACAGGGGAAAGTGGACTAGACATGGCCCTGCCGCCAGTGCAGCATGCATGATGAGTCTCCCTCCTTTCACTGTCACCATCCATGGCTTTTGACCATTGCTCGGTAAAGCTGAGAGAAACTGACAGAAAATGTAATACTAAACTAACACAAAAATAACAAACACTAGCTTTAAACAATAAAATGAGAAGAACTAAATAGAAATGAAATTCTGACTCCCAGTAGATGAATGAAATTGTCACTGACAAGCACTCGATGGCGGGAAAAAAGGAACTGAGGCGGTTGACAGCAGGGGCTAATGTAAGCCATGTGGCGCAAACAAGTTTTAACCTACCTCAGCACCGGCCCTCCTGAAATGTTCTGGCTTCTGCAGGGTCCTAGCGCCTCTGGCTCAAAACCCATTGGTGCGAATCAATAGTGAAGACTGATTCATGGAAGATCAAAATTATTGTGTTGTATTTGCTTACTTCCATAATTCCTACAATTTATTTAAAATGTTGAGGGGTCATGAGTCAACAAAATTAATCTCATAAAAACTTGTCAGCAAAATTTACTTTAACACAATATAGTACTATAAAGTGCATATAACATAACAGCATAACACTGGGCAGCTCATGAAAGATGACATTTACACAAAACGTGTCTCTAACAACTGTGTTTAACTGATCTGTATGATCAGCTTTGCATGCAGAAATACAGTGGACATTCTGAAAATCTGTCAGATTCAAAGGACAGAATTAAGATGGAAATAATTGAGTACCTAAATCCAGTAAATACAGTATAATGATCAATGACATACATGTTGAAGCACTTAAAGCTGGCGGAGGGTGGTAAGGCAAAGTGGATGCAGCCCCAAATCCAGTGCCACAATGTTAGGAAAGGATGAATGTGCCACCAAAAGGTCATGCCACCCATGCAGAAGGAAGCAAAGATGTGACAAGACATGAGGAGGTAGCCACAGAGATCATGCATGAAACTGCAGCGCTGCAGGGCACAAGAAAAGGAACGCCTCAGTAAGGAAGGCCCCACGAACTGGTTTAGTTTGGAGTCTTGACATGATGTTAAGCTGAACATCACCCTACATAGTCTGCTAGAAGCAGGGGGTTCTGTTGCTCACTTCACAGATGAGTAATAATGGCTAGTTCACAGCAGTCCAAGTGAGACAGGCTCAGAAAGTAGTGTGGGCTACTGTGGCCTAAGCAGGATATATCAGTCCTGGATACAGTGGAATGGAAACAGGAAAGGGGGGGGGGGGCAGGTTGCACCTTCAGATGCTGCACAGTGAAAAACCCTCCTTACTGCAGCATCTCTGTGCAATCAGGTTCACCAAAATCCCAGCATGGTAGACTGTTTCAGTGGTTTACAAGCAAACATAATCCAATGCATACTCCCTCCCACCTGGTACATCTGAGAAATAAAACATTTAAACTGCCTGAATTGGCTATTTTCTTACTTTTAACTCCATGAAAAAGGTTTCTTCCTAGTTATCAGACTGCAATTCCAGTGTGAACAAGCCAAACCACCAATCGTCCATGTAGAACCCCATGGTTTGGTCCCTAACTCCCCAACTCTGAAATGCTTGTAGTGGCTACTCTTAAATAGAGTGCACTGCTTAAACTAGCTCCTCTATAGTAAAGTGCTACCACCCAGGAAATGTCATAGGTGACCAAAGGGAGCATGCTAAAGAGAGAACCACAAACTCCCAAAACTCTTAGCACATTCCAGAACTAGCATGCTCTAACTTTTGCAGTACTCACAAAATTCAATTCACATTTCTAATGAGGGGTGCTACTGGTTTGTGGCATATGACAAACAAACAGAATCCAGTGCACCCCCCCATGGCACAACTGAGAAATAAAACTTTAAACTGACTGAACTGGCTATTTTCTTACTTTTAACTCCATGAAAAAGGGGTCCTCTTAGTTATCAGACTGGAATTTCAATGTGAGCAAGCCAAACCGCCAATCGTTACGGTGTAACCTCGCAGTTTGGTCCCTAGCTCCCCAACTCTGAAATGCCTGTGTAACCCCCCTGCAAATGGGGGTTCCCAAAAGACTTCCAGGAGCTTGCTTGAATGCTCCAAGCCTGAATGGTGTTTGGCGTTTAAGCCATTTATCAGTGAGTGTTTTTAGAACCTCTGGTACTGTCTCTTTAAGAGCTGTCTGCTTGCAGACATAATTAGTTTATATGGGGGACTGTGTGTTTCTTTGATTGAGTACCACTGAGCTGCTGCTAATTCACTCCATTTTGCAGTCACTAGGAGTGCAAAGGGAACCTATCTGAAAGATGTAACTGTTTGCCAGAAACCATTTAGAGTAATAATGAAATTACAGTTTGTCTAACCTGCTTTCTTTGCAGTCAGAACTGTGTCTGCCTAGTTCCCATTCTGGTTTGAACTGCTGAACTCGACCAATCAGTGTGGGGTAAGCTAGCTCTAAAATGGTGCCTTGGACGAATCAGAACTTGGACTCATAATCTGAGCCAGCCACAAGAGGATTGTATGGGCAGTGACTCTGGGAGATGTAGTTTAGACTTCGCGCCTTTTGGACCAACAGGAGCAGTCTATTGTGAGTGACAGCCAATCCAGTCAAGAACTGGGAGGAACTCAAAGGAAGTGCCCGGTTTTGTCTGTTGGAGTTTCAGTTGAGCTCTGGCAGTGAAGAAGGAAGGAGCCCTGTGCTTTTTCAGTGTGCAGTTTTAGTCGGAAGCGTGTGTAAGGCCCAGAGTTCCAGTCTGCAGCTTGTGTAACTGCTTGTTAGGACTGAATCCGTCCTGTGAAGAGAATCAAAGGATATCTGAAGAGTGAAACCAGGCTCACCCTGTAGAAGACTGGAGAAATTGCTGAATTGCACTCGGTCTGTCAGGAACTGAATTTGCTGTGTGTTCTCCGGTATTGTGCAGTAATTGCGATCGGGATAGAGAGCAGCCTGCCTGGTATAGTACTTTCTGTTTTACCATATAAATGTGTGAAGAGATGTACCTCAAGTGAATCCTGCTGCCATTAAAGGACTTTTGCCTGTTACTGTTCACCATATAAATGTGTGAGGAGGCTTGGTTAGCTCAAGTGAATCCTGCTGCCATTAAAGGACTTTGCCTGTTGCAGTTTGCCATATAAATGTGCGAGGAGTCTCGTGGAGCTCAAGAGTAGCCTGCTGATATTGAAGGACCCTATCTTGTTTGGAGGTCGTGAGTACTAATTCAGGGTCGCCTCCCTGTTGAATTGCCACATTGAATCCAAATGGAATCACTGTACTGCTGACTGTTTAAACTAATTTTTCTTTTCTCTGTGGGAAAGGGCCCTACCAGCTGCCACGGTTTGGACTAGCCACTAGGGCTTGGGTACCCAGGGACAGTAACTGGTAGGGATAGGCCTGTGCACAGAGCCATAGGTAGATGAGTAAAGTGATAAGCTAATTAACCTGATTTCCCTGTCCTTGTTATATTCCCCTAAATAAATCAGAGCTGCTTGTTTCAGCAAAGTTATACTGCCTGAGGTATTTGTCTATGTTAAAGTATTGTACTGTGATTGTTGCACTGTATCTTATTTTACAGGAGGTCCCAGTGCCTGAACCAGCCCTGGGGGTAAGTGTATACTGTGAAGGTAATTCTGATATATTGTGTGGGCCACTAGTGGGAAGAAAGGGGGGTTGCAGTGTCCCAGAGGGCTGTGACCAAGTAAGTTTAACTATTGCAAACCCTGACCTCTGGGTGGAGGCACCCGCCATTGGATCCAGGCCCCTCAACCTGTTAGTGGCAAATCAGGCAGGGGTAGTAGCCCCTGGGATAGCGCCATCTAGGGGTTACACCTGCAGTGGCTACTCATAGAGTGCATCGCTTAAACTGGCTCTACAGTAAAGAGCTACCACCCAGGAAATTTCACAGAGAAACAGAATTTGATGGCAGATAAGGACCGCTTGGCCCACCCAGTCTGCTCATTTCCCTATCTAATGGATAAGCTGTAGATCCTAGTTAACCAACAGCCTACTTCTTCCTACCCCCACCCCCTAGAATTGCCTTATGACTGTCCCATGCATGCTTGAATTCCACCACTGTTTTTGACTCCACAACCTCCTCTGGAAGGCCGCTCCATGCATCCACAACCTCTCTGTGAAAAATACTTTTACATTACCTTTTAGCCACACCCTCTATCTTCAAATTGTGCCCCTTGTTCTTGCACACCTTTTTTTCTGAAAGATGCTACCCTCTTGGACTTTGTTGATTCCCTTGAGGTACTTGAAAGTTTCTATCATGTCCCCTCTCTCCCTCCTTTCCTCGAGGCTGTACATATTAAGCTCCTTAAGTTTCTCTTCATATGTCTTCCAGTGCAGACCCTGCCCCATTTTAGTTGCCCTCCTCTGGACTGCCTCCATCCTGTTTCCATCTTTGTGGAGATTTGGTCTCCAGAACTGCATGCAGTACTCCAGATGGGGTCTCACCAGCTATCTGTACAGAGGGATAACGACTTCCCGTTTTCTACTGGGGATGCCTCTTCCTATGCATCCCAGTATCCCCCCAGCCCTCCTTACTGCTTTCACATTGCTTGCCCACCTTTAGGTCATCTGATATGACTACCCCCAGGTCCCTTTCCATTTTTGTTGTTGTTAGTATCTCACTCCCCATTGTGTACTCTTCCCCCTGGGTTTTTGTTTCCCAGGTGCATTACCTTGCACTTCTTAGCATTGAATCTAAACTGCCACACATTTGACCATTCCTCCAACCTTGCCAAGTCCCTTCTCAACCTTTCCACCCCACCTTGTGTATCAACTATGTTACAGATCTTTGTGTCATCTGCAAAGAGACATACTTTTCCTTCCAGTCCCTCTGCAATTTCGCTTATAAAGACACTGAAGAGGATCGGTCCTAGTACTGAACCCTGCGGTACCTGACTAGTAACCCCCCTTTCTTCAGAGTGGACTCCATTTGCTATTGTCCTCTGTGTCCTGTTCTCCAGCCAATTCTTTACCCAGGCTACCATCTTGGGACCCACTCCCAGGCTGGCTAACTTGTATATTAATCTTTTGTGTGGGACTGTGTCAAATGCCTTGCTAAAGTCTAGGTAGGCCATGTCCACAGCTCCTCCCTGATCTACTACTTTGGTCACTCAGTCAAAGAAATCTATTAGATTCATCTGACATGACCTTCCTGCTGTGAATCCATGCTGCCTTGGGTCCCGTGCCCCTCTGGCCTCTGGATACTCGACAATTCTTTCCTTCAGAAGTGATTCCATCATTTTCCCTATCACTGAGGTTAAACTAACAGGTCTGTAGTTGCCTGCTTCTGCCCTGCTCCCACTTTTGTGAAGTGGAATCACATCTGCCAACCTCCAGTCCTCAGGTACCACCCCATCCTCCCATGATTTGTTAAAGAGGGTAGTCAGTGGTGTCACTAGTTCTACCCTTAGTTCTTTTAGAATTCTGGGATGAATCCCATCAGGCCCCATTGCTTTGTCCACCTTCAGTTTTAAGAGTTCTTTCATAACCCTTTCTTCTGTAAATGGGCTGGTATCAACTTCTGTATCCCGAGTGTTTCTATTGTTTGGTTTAGATACCTCCCCCTCTTCATTTGTGAATACTGAGCAAAAAGAACAGGTTACTCACCTGTAACAGTAGTTCTAGGAGTGGTATTTGTTGTTCATCCACACTTCTTGGCAAGTCCCTTTCCCCTTTAAATCTTGCCAGAAGTCTTCAAGCTGGCTCCTCCCACCCACCCGGGTGGTATAAACTTGGCTCCACCCCATGACGCCAGATCTTAGCCCGCTGGAAGCCGGGTTGTGTGCCTAAAGCTGGGGAGGTTGGGTGTGTGTGTGAGTGTGTGTGTGTGGATGAACAACACATACCACTCCTAGAACTACTGTTACAAGTGAGTAACCTGTTCTTCTAGGAGCATGGATATGTTGTTCATCCACACTTCTTGGCAGACTCCAAGCAGTTCTCCAGGAGGAAGGAGGCAAGGTGCACACCCCCTACTTGGGAAATAAAGATTGGAGTACCAAGGCCCCAAAACCAGCATCCCGGCGTGACTCAAGGTCGATGTGGTAGTGAGTAAATACAGGTTACTCACCTGTAACAGGAATTCTAGGAGTGGTATATGTCGTTCATCCACACTTACTGGCAGGTTCTTTGCTGCTTTAAATCTTGCTGGAAGTTCTTCATTTGGCTCCGCCCCATGACGCCAGATCTAGCCCGCTGGAAGCCAGGTTGCACGTCGAAGCCGGGAAGGTCGGGAGGGCTGTGTGGATAAACAACATATATCACTCCTAGAACTCCTGTTACAGGTGAGTGAATACAGGTTACTCACCTGTAACAGGAGTTCTAGGAATGGTATATGTTGTTCATCCACACTGTCTGGCAGGTTCCTTGCCGCTTTAAATCTTGCCGGAAGGTCTTCAGCTGGCTCCTCCCACCCACCCGGTGGTAAAACTCGCTCGCCCCCATGACGCCAGATCTGCCCGCCAGTTTGTACAGCGTCAAGCCGAGGTTTGGTGGGAGTAGGATGAACAACATATACCATTCGAACTCCTGTTACAGGTGAGTAACCTGTACTTAGGGACATGAATATGTTGTTCATCACACTGTCTGGCAGACTCCTAGCAGTTCTCCGGGAGGAGGGAGGCAAGGCGCACACCCCCTACTTAGGGAATAAAGACTGGAGAACCGAGGCCCCAAAACCAGCATCCCGACATGACTCAAGGTCGATGTGGTAATGGGTAATAAAGGTGTGTGCTGACTTCCAGGTAGCAGCCCTGCAGATTTCCTGGATAGGGACGTCCCTGGAAGCAGCCACCGATGCAGCAGTATGACGGGTAGAATGAGCTCTTATCCCTCTGGGAGCTCCATGCCTGCCAACTTATAGCAGAGATCTATGCAGAGGTGACCCACCTGCCTATCGTCCGCTTGGCTGCAGGTCTGCCAGGTGCGGCTTCAGCGGGTGACAAACAGCTGGCCGAACCTCTCCCCGAATTTCAGCCGTGCGCTCCTTATAATAAGCGAGCGCCCTTCTAGGGTCCAAAGTATGGAGCCTGTATTCGGCCTCCGAGGTGTGATTGGGGCAGAACACTGGCAGAGTCAGCACCTGGTTAAGGTGAAACTCTGACACCACCTTCGGAAGGAATTTCGGGTGGGGGCGCAGGACAACCTTGTCCATGTGGAAGACCAGGTAAGGAGTCTCGATGCAGAGCACCTGGAGCTCTCTCATCCTTCTGGCTGACATGATAGCCACCAAGAAGGCGGTCTTCCATGACAGGTGAGAGAGATCACACCTCTGCATTGGTTCGAATGGCTTGCCCATGAGCTTTGCCAGTACCAGCAGTAAATCCCACGGAGGTGGAGGTTCTCGCATCGGAGGGGAAATGTGATCAAGGCCTTTGAAAAAGCGCCTGACCACCTTTTCCTGCACCACCGACTGCTCCCTGCCCGCACTGCAGCAGAGATGGCTGCCAGGTGCACCTTTAGGGTCAGCGACCTAAGCCCTTGACTAGAAAGGGACTATAAATAGTCCAAAATGCTTGCCACAGAACAGGAGGAAGGGTCCAAGCCTTGCCTGACACCAAATGGAGAATCTCTTCCATTTGAAGGCGTAGCATTTTCTGGTCGACTCCTTACGGGATGCCTCAACAACATTGAGGACCTCGTCGGAAAGACCCAAGGCCTGGAACTCTAGCCGCTCAGGAACCAGGCTGTCAGGTGCAGGGACTGAAGGTCCAGATGGAACACCTTCCCCTGATTGACTGAGAGCAGGTCCGGGCGGGCTGGAAGCTGCCTCGGGAGCCTGGAGCTGAGGCTGAGGAGATCTGGGTACCAGAACTGGCGGGCCAGTCTGGGGCTATCAGAATCACCTGCGCCTTGTCCCTCCTCGCCTTGAGAAGCACCTTGTGAATCAAGGGAAATGGGGAAAGGGAAAAGAGGCCCAGGGTCCACAGCCTCGAGAAGGCATCCCCTGCAGCGAGCCCTGCTGAGGGGGTGGGCATGAAACAGCCTCAGCTCTGCTCTCCTGGAGGCAAACAGGTCCACCTGAGTGAGCCCCAGTGGGAGAACAGATCTTGTACTACCTCCGGCAGGAGAGACCACTGTGAGATGCAGCCCCTATCCGCTCAGGGCATTGGCCAGGGTGTTGGAGACTCCTGCCATGAATGGCTAGAGATCCACCTCCAGGCTGCGACGAGAGACCAAATGCGGAGCTTCCTTGCATAGAAGCATGGAGCGCCGGCCCGCCCTGGCAGTTCAGGTAGTACATGGTCGCGGTATTGTCCGCCTGGACTCGGACCACTGGTCCCCGAGAAACGGAGCGAAGGCGGTGAGAGCTAGGCGGACCGCCTGAGCTCCAGCAGGTTGATGTGGCATCGGGACTCCCATGAGACCAGAGGCCGTGCACTCGGTGTTCCCCCAGATGGGCACCCCAACCCATCAGAGAGGCATCGGTCGATAGAGAGACTGTCGGCTCGGGTCGGACAAACGGGATGCCCTCCTGCAGATGGGATGGAACGGTCCACCACTGGAGAGCGTTCCACATCTCCTGGGTCACTATCACTAGCTGGTCCAATGGATCGCAGCATTGTGACCACTGGCTGGCCGGTCCCCACTGAAGGGGGCGCATGTGCCAGCGTGCCCAACGGACCACGCTGGTACAGGCCGCCATGAGACCCAGGAGGCGAGAAGTCCGGGCAGGCGTGATTGCCCAACCAGAAATGATTGGGCAAAGGAGGTAAGAACCTCGCCCTGTCCGCCGAGCCGTGCTCTGGCTCAAGAGAGTCGAGCTCTTCCCCGATGAACAGGGATCACCTGCTTCGCTCGAGTTCCGACTTGGCCTCGCTTGATGAGAAGGCCGACTTGAGAGCAAACCTGGAGGGCCAGATCTCTGACCGCCCACCTCCCGGCCTGGAGGGGACTGCTATCAGCCAATCGCCCAGGTAAGGCACACCCGGACTCTCGGCCATGAGGAATGCTGTCACCACTGCCATGCATTTGGTGAGACCCTGGGAGCTGGAGATAAGCCAAGGGCATGGCTTGAACTCAAGAGGATCCCTCCGCGAAGCGGAGGAATCTCGATGTGACGGACGGATAGGGACGTGAAAGAACGTGTCCTGTAGGTCCAGAGAGCAGAACCATGCCGTTCCAGAGATGGTATTATCTGCGCCAGAGTGACCATCCTGAAGGTCCGGACCTTAGGAACTTGTTCAGGTCGTAGAGTCGAGAATGGGTGCCAGACCCCGTCCGCTTCAGAACCAGGAAATACCTGGACACGAACTGGGTCTAAAGGGGGTCCTCTACCTCCATGATCACCTCCTTTGAGGAGGAGAGCGATGTCAGCTCGACGAGCCGCCAGTGAGGCTGGGTGGACCCCGAGGTCCCCGAGGTGCGACGGCTCTGAAGGGCGGGCCTGCTCAATTTAGAGGTAGGCCTTTTTCCCACCACCTCCAGTACTCACCTGTCCGTGGTAACAGCGGACCAGGCAGAAAGGAAGTGTTCTGCTGTCTCCAAGGGGAACCAGGGTGAGGTGACAGGGATGGGGGCGACACCCTCAGCCTCGTCACTGGGCAGGCTTGGAGGAGGGACCGCCAGGACCTCCTGGGCTTTACCTCCTGCTTCCTGTTGGAGGAGCCGACGGCTTGGGTTTGAGATGCCAAGCTCGAGCCTGCTGGCCCTGACGTTGCTGGGCCGGGCGTGCAGCGGGCGCAGAAGGATGAAAGGGCTTAGGCTGTGGTTTGCGGCCTTTGTCCTTCTGAGCGGAAGAGACTGAGTCCAAGGTAGCATTGGACTTCTCGATCCTCTGCAGGTGACCTTCCACCCCAGGGTCAAGAGGTCAGTCCCCAAAAGGAACATCCGCCAACTTGTGCTGGGTATCCGAGGTAAAGGTGGATATCCTCAGCCAAGCCCAAGACGATGGCCACTGCGGCCGCCACAGACCTGGCACATGAGTCCTCGATGTCTAAAGCAGTCTCGAAGCTGCTGTTTGGCCACTCTGCTCTGGTCCCGCACCTGCCTGACCGTAGTCTGCAGATCTCACATGGAAGATGAGGGACAACCTCATCCAGGAGCCCAACAGGGCGTGAGAAAATGTGCCATGAGGACGGGCTAACTGGCCTGACGTAGGCCAAGAGAGGACGCAGTATAGACTTTTCGCCTGGCATAATCCAATTTCTGGATTCCTTGTCGGGAGGTTTGTCCACATCCCTGGCATTCCCGCACGCCGAAAACGCTGTCGGTAACCAACCCTCGGCCGAGGGTGTTCGAAAACCGACAGGGAACCGGTAGGGACCGCGATACTTCTGGCCATTCTGGCCAAAGGCGCAGGGCAGGAAGCAGGATGCTGCCAAAGTTCCAAGGCCGACTCTACTATGGCTTCGGCCACCGGAAAGGCCTCTGTAGGAGAATCCTCTGTCCAGAATCTCCGTGAGGATACCTGCCCATTTAGAACGGGTTCTGCAAGCCATCCCGTGGACTCCAGATGAGCCAAGCAACCTAAGAAGGCCGCGCTATCGCCCACTGACTGCCTCCCCGAGGACTCCAAGTCCATGCGCTTGGAGAAGAGGGAGGAACCATCTCGACTCAGAACAGTCCTCAAAGAGCTGCCTCAGGCCTGAGCCACCCACCACCTGCCGAGGTTTATCGGAGTGAGGGTGACAGACAGCCTATGGGGCAAACCCAGCTAGGACCGAATTTTGGTCGGAGCCCCAACTAACGGCTGTGGAGGTGGAGGTTCCACCAGAATCGTGGGGCAGCTGAATTGGCCAAACAACTGGCCTGGGAACAGGCTCCTCGCCAACGAGGGTTGTTTCGCCGCCCGTGACAGCCACTTAATGGCCGGGAAGACGATTGGTCGGCCTATTCTCGTCAAAAGGAGCTGTTGCCAAATGAGTTCTCGATCCGACGCAACTTGGCGCCGAGCTTCCCTGTCCGGGGAAGAGGAAGAGCGCGGCGCTTGTCAGCGAAAGCCGACCGCCTTATGGTGGTGGATCGCTGGACCGCGAGGATGTCCGAGACCGAGACCGAGACCGAGAGTCTTGACTAGGCCGAGAGGCGCAGGAGAAGTGTCGGAATCGCACCCCGGCTCGGACGATTCCACCGAAGGCTCTGGAACCGAGGCACAGACGAGCCGACGGGATCCTCAACTTCCCACCGGGAACCGGGAGAGGGATTCCAGCTTCTCCAGCCGACAACCCTAACGGGTCGAGAAAAATCTCGACCTGCCGACGGAAGTCTCGTCAACTGGCCTGGACGGGGACACCGTGAAGCCAGTGGCCGGCTGAGGGGTCAATCAAGTCGATCGTCGATAAAGAGGAGGGATCTTCCTCACTCCCAAGAGCATCGACGGAGAGACTTACTTTTGCTCTTTTGGACCGGAAAAAGGTCCCATAGTTGGACCCTCACCTTCGTCGAGAGGGTCAGACAAAGCTCCTTAAAAGAAGCCGAGTACGGTGGGCACCGAGAGAGCGGACAAATGCCGCAGCCGAGGTAGAGCAGCCCGCGCCGCCTCCTCTTCGAAGGCGATCATCTGCTCAAGCTGATCCGCCCAGCCCGCCACCACGGACACCGCCAACCGGGCCTCTTTAGATTTCACTGGTGGAATTCTTCTCTTGGGGCGCCCCAGTTGTAATCGGGCAGCACGGTCTTCAAGGACATAGGCCGAAAAAGAAGAGCACAAGTCGCAGGCCTGCGGTCGTGTGTCCAGGCCCAGGCAGTAGACGACGTGAGTGCGGATCCGCCCTAGACATCTTCTGCCCGCAAGGGCACCTCCGAAACCGAGTCGATGGTCCATCGAGCGCGAGGAGAAGACTGGAAGTCTTTTAGCAAAAAACTTTGATTTCAATCAAGAATTAGGAACTAGTCTTAACGCAGAGCTGCTAAGGAGGAACCCGAGCCCAAGCTGTGCGAAGATCTGAAGCATGGGGCTAGTTTAGAGTTTTACCACCCGTGGGTGGAGGAGCCAGCTTGAAGACCTTCCGCAAGATTTAGTGGATGAACTGTTTAGTAGGATGAACAACATATCCATGTCCCTCAGAACCTGTATTCTAGGGACGAGATATGTTGTTCAATCCACACTTACTGGCAGACTCCTAGCAGTTCTCCAGGAGGAAGGAGGCAAGGTGCACACCCCTACTTTGGAAATAAGGACTGAGAACCGAGAGTCCCAAAACCAGCATCCCGCGTGACTCACAAGGTCGATCTGGTAGTGGGTACGAAGGTGTGCTGACTTCCAGGTAGCAGCCCTGGGTAGATTTAAGGGACGTCCTGTGAAGCAGCCACTGAAGCAGCAGTATGGCGGTAGAATTAGCTCTATCCCTTTGGGAGGCTCCCATGCCAACTCATAGCAGAGATCTATGCAGGAGGTGACCCACCTGCCTCATCATCCTGCTTGACTGCAGGTCTGCCAGGTGCAGCTTTTAGTGTAGGTGACAAACAGCTGGCTAACCTCTCCCGAACTTCAGCCGTCCACTCCTTATAATAAGAGAGCATTCTTCTAGGGTCCAGAGTATGGAGCCTATATTCGGCCTCCAAGATGTGACTGGGCAGAACACTGGCAGAGTCAACACCTGGTTAAGGTGAAACTCTGGCACCACCTTCGAAGGGAATTCTGTGGGATGCAGGACAACTTTGTTCTGTGGAAGACCAGATAAGGAGACTCGATGGAAAACACTGGGGAGCTCTCCCATCCTTCTGGCTGGACGTGGATAGCCACCAAGAAGGTAGTCTTCACGACAGGTGAGATGTCACACCTGTGCATCGTGGTTCGAATAGCTTGCCTATGAGCTTAGCCAATACCAGCAGTAGATCCCATGGAGGTGGAGGTTCACAATCGGAGGAGTGCATCAAGGCCTTTGGAAAGCATCCACCACCTTTCTCCTGTGTTCATTGACTGCTTTCTCTCTCCAGCCCGCTCCTGTGGTAAGCAGAGAGATGGCAGCCAGGTGCACCTAAGGGTCGTCATTCAAGCCCTCGCTGAGAAAGGGACTACAGGTAGTCCAGAATGCTAGCTAAAGAACAGGAGGAAGGGTCCAACTTCATCTGACACCAAATGGAGAATCTCTTCATTTGAAGACATAGTATTTTCGGTCGATCTTGAGGGATGCCTCAACAATGTTGAGGACGCTGGGAAAGTCCCAAGGCTCTGGGAACTCTAGCTACTAGGAACCAGGCTGTTGGTGCAGGAATTGAAGGTCCAGGTGGAGTACCTTCCCTTGTTGACTGGAGATCAGGTCCGTGGGCTGGAGCTGCCTCGAGCCTGGAGATGAGGCTGAGGAGATCTTGATACCAGAATGCATGGGCCAGTCTGGGGCTACCAGAATCACCTGGGTCTTCTCCTTCTTTGCCTTGAAAAGCACCTTGTGGAACAAGGGAAATGGAGGGAAGGCGTAGAAGAGGCCCGGGGTCCACAGCCTCGAGAAGGCATCCCCCCTGCAGTGAGCCCTGCTGAGGGGGGGGCGGGCATGGACCAGCCTCAGCTTCGCATTCTCCCTGGAGGCAAACCGGTCCACCTGAGGAGTGCCACAGTGGGAAAACAGATCTTGTACCACCTCTGGCAGGAAAGACCACTGTGAGAAGCAGCTGCTTATCTGGCTTAGGGGCATCGGGCTGACGGTTGGAGGCTCTGCCACATGGATGGCTAGAGATCTGCCTCCCAGGCTGATCACGAGAGACCATGTAGAGAGCCTCTTGCACAGAGGCAAGGAGGTGTCCCGCCTGTCGGTTGAGGTAGCATGGTCGTGGGTGTTGCCTGCCTGGACCTGGACCACTTTGACCGCTGCATAAATGGAGCGAAGGGGCAGGGAGGGCGAACAGACCACTCAAGCTCCAGCAGGTTGATGTGGTATCGAGATTCCTGAGGGGATCCAGAGGCCGGCCCTGAGTTCCCAGATGGGCACCCAACCCATCAGAGAGGCGCCGGTCATGAGAGAGTGACCGTCTGCTCCGGGCGGACAAACGGATACCCTCCTGCAGATGAGCTGGAACAAGCCACCACTGGAGGCCTATCCACATATCCTGGGTCACGCGGTCACTGGCTGGTCCAGAGGACTGGAACGCCAGGACCACATGGCCAGCCTATTGCAGGGGGACGGATGTGCCAGTGGGCCCAATGTGATCCACTCTGGTGCAGGCCGCCATGAGGCCCAGGAAGCACAGGAAGTCCTGGGCAGGGTGCAATTGCCCAACCAGAAATGATTGGGCAAAGGAGGAAAGGACCTCAGCCCTGTCCGCCGAGAGCCGTGCTCTGGCTCGAAGAGAGTCTAGCTCTGTCCCGATGAACTAAATCACCTGCGATGGCACAAGTTCCGATTTGGCCCTGTTGATGAGGAGGCCAATCTGACAGCAGACCTGGAGGGCCAGATCCCTGGACCGCTCCACCTCCAACTTGGAGGGGGCTGCAATCAGCCAGTTGTCCAGGTAAGGGCACACCCGGACCCCTCGGCACTGCAGGAATGCTGTCACCACTGCCATGAATTTGGTGAAGACCCTGGGAGCTGGAGAGAGGCCGAAGGGCATGGCCTGGAACTCGTAAAGGGATCACTCTGCCCTGAAGCAGAGGAATCGCTGGTGAGACGGACAAATTGGGACATGAAAGAACGCGTCCTGAAGGTCCAGAGAACAGAACCACATGCCTCGTTCCAAGGATGGAATGATCTGAGCCAGACTGACCATTCTGAAGGTGCGAGACCTTAGTAACTTGTTCAGGTCATGTAGATCGAGAATGGGGCGCCAGCCCCCCGTCTGTTTTGGGACCAGGAAGTACCTGGACACAAACCCTGGGTCTGGCGGAGGGTCCACCGCCTCCCTGATCACCTCCTTCTGGAGGAGCAGGGCAATGTCGTCTCAACAAGCCGACAGAGAGGCTGCAGAACCCGTAGCCCCCCCCCCCCGTGGGGCGACAGCTCAATAGGGTGGGGACTGCTCGAATTCCAGAGGCAGAACCCTGCCTACCACTTCCGACACCCAGCGGTCCATGGTGATATTGGACCAGGCAGAAAGGAAGTGGCGGAGCCCTTCCCTAATGGGGGAACATGGGGAGGAGTGACGAGGTTGAAGGCGACACCCCTTAACCCGTCACTAGGCAGGCTTGGAGAAAGGGCCGGCCGAGGAGCTGCCTGGGCCTGTTCCTCCTGGCTTCCTGCTGGAGTAAGCAGCAGGCTTGGCTTTGGGGTGCCAAGAGCGAGCCTGCTGGCCCTGATGCTGGTGTTACTGGGCCGGATGTGCCGCAGTTGCTGAAGGACGGAAGGGCTAACACTGCTGCTGGCAGCCTTTGTCCTTCTGCGCAGATGTGACCAAGTCCAAGGTGGCATTGCACTTCTCGATCCGTTGGAGATGACCCTCCACCCTGGGACTGAACAAGTCGGTACCCAGGAAGGGAATGTCTGCCAGCTTGTGCTGGGTATCTGCTGTAAAGGTGGAGATCCACAGCCAAGCTCTGCAGCGCATGGCCACTGCGGCCACTACTGACCCAGCACACGAGTCAGCGATGTCCAAAGAAGTTTGGAGCTGCTGTTTGGCCACCGCCTTCCCCTGGTCCTGCACCTGCTTGACTGTCGTTTGAAGCTCAGCCGGGAGATGAAGAATCACCCTCATCCAGGGAGCCCAAAGGTGTGTGGTGGGTGGCCATCAGGACGGCTGAGTTAGCCTGACGGGTTGTCTAGGGAGGAAGCAGCATATACTTTCCACCCTGAGTAATCCAATTTCTTGACCTTATGGGGTGGCTTGTCCACATCCCGAGCTGCCCCGAACACCGGAAAGCCATGGTCACCAACCTCCGCAGGTGCTCCGAGGAAACCGGAGAGTGAACCTGTAGGGACCGTGATACTTCCAGTCATCCTGGCTGAAGGTGCTGGACAAGAAGCCACCGCTGCTACAGCTCCAGGGTTGGCCAAGTGGCTTCGCCACTGAATGCTCTCTGTAGGGGAACTCTGGTCCAGCATCTCTGTGAGGGATACTTACGGCCCATTTTGAAATGGGTCTGAGCTTCATCCCAGTGGATTCTGAGATGAGCCGAAGCATACCTAAGAACAAGGATGGGTCCTTGTCCACCAACTGACCCCAGTGGACTCCCAGGTCAAGCTGCCTGAGAACGCAGGGAGGAGTCTTGTCAGACCTCGAGGAGTCTGCAAACAGCTGCTCTAGGCGCCTGAGCCACCCTCCACATGCTGAGGTTGATTGAGGAGGGTGACCAACAACCTATGGGGCAAATCCGACTCGATTGAGAATCCTGGGTCGGGGCCCCAGTCTTCAGCTTGTGGAGGTGGAGTGCGTGCAGTTTTGCCGGCAACCAGTGCCGGCTTTGGCTATTTGACCACCACGTGGGTTGTTTCAAGTCATCCTTGACAAAATACCAATGGCTTGGAGAAGGCTGGAGTCGGCTTATCTTAAGACAATAAGAGTTTCGCCACATTAACCTTCAGAGCTCGACAAGAGAATGACGAGGATGAGCAGCGCCACTGCTTTCCATGGTGCCGAGACTGCCGACGGGACCCGGGTTGACCTGGAAAGAGGTCTGAGACTGAGACCTTCGGGATTCCGAGGTGGGTCAGAGAGGGGCAGGGGAAACCCGGCCTCCCTCGGTTCGAGGACCCAACCAGGGACTCCAGCACAGGAAGCACAGGCAAGTTCTTTGTTCCACCGGGGAACCGTGAAGAAGGTTTTATCGGTTTCTCCAGCTCGACAAAACCTGTCCGACAGGTCGAGAAAATCTCAACCGCGCTAACGGGTTGTCTCAGCCAGCCGCCGACCTGATGGGGACACCGCGGAAGCCGCGGCTTGAGCCAAGAACTCGACCAAGTCGACTGCCCATCATCCGGAGAAAGGGACCTCTCCGGCCCTACTAACGCCGATGGTGGACTTACCTGGGTCCTTTGGACCGAGAGGAATGTCCCGGCGGCCCTCTCCCTGGTGGAGTAGGATCAGCAAAGCTCCTAAAGGAAGCTGTATAAGAAGAGCCCAAGAGCGGCATAAATGCCATGACCGAGGAAGATGAAGATGCGGCCTGGGCTGCCTCCTCCTTGAGGGCGATCATCTGCTCCAGCTGGTCTTCCGAGACCGCCGCCGAACACCGCCCAATGGGCCTCCTTCGACTTAACCGGAGGATAACGTTTTTCAAGGTGCCCCAAAAGCAATCGAGCAGCGGGGCCTCCAAGACCGAAGCCAAAAAGGATTTGCATAATTCGCAGGCCTGCGAGTCATGTCCGAGTCCTAGGCAGTAAACACACATGGAGTGCGGGTCGGTCCGGGACATCTTCTGAAGAAAGGGTCACCAACGAACCGGGAGTGACTTGTCCATCGTAGTCGCGAGGAAAAAGAAGATCAAGTCTTTAAACTTTAGAATAAGTTTCAGTTTAATCAAGAGTGTGATCCAGGCCTAAAAACGCAGAGTGCTAAGGAGGGAACCTGAGCTCAAGCGGTAAGGAAGATCTGGCGTCATGGGGCGGAGCTGAGAGTTTTACCACCCGGGTGGGTGGGAGGAGCCAGCTTGAAGACCTTCTGGCAAGATTTAAAGCAGCAAGGAACCTGCCAGTAAGTGTGGATTGAACAACATATTCACATCCCTAAATGAGGTGTTTGCTGACTTTCAGGTAGCAGCCCGACAGATTTCCTGGATAGGGATGGACCTGGAAGCAGCCATGGATGCAGCAGTATGGCGGGTAGAATGAGCTCTTATCCCTCTGGGAGGCTCCTTACCCGCCAACTCATAGCACAGACTTATGCATGATGTAATCCACCTTGCAATGGTCTGTTTGGCTGCAAGTCTGCCAGAAGCGGCTTCAGCATAGGTGACAAACAACTGCCGAACCTCTCCATGAATTTACGCTGTTCTCTCCTAATAATAGGAGACAGCACGTCTCAGGTCCAAAGTATGGAGCCTGTACTCAGCGTCCGAGGTGTAGTTAGGGTAGTATATTGGCAGAGTCAATACCTAGTTAAGGTGAAACTCTGATACCACCTTCGGAAGGAATTTCAGGTGGGGGCGCAGGACAACTTTGTCCCTGTGGAAGACCAGATAAGGGGAGTCCACCGACAGCACCTGGAGCTCCCCTGTCCTTCTGGCTGACGTGATAGTCACCAAGAAGGCCATCTTCCATGACAAGTGTGAGAGTGCACACTTGTGCATAGGTTCGATTGCTTGCCCATGAGCTTTGCCAAAACCAGCAACAGATCCCACGGAGGTGGAGGTTCACGCACCGGAGGGGATATGTGATTCAGGCCTTTGAAGAAGCGCCCGACCACTGTCTCCTGTGCCAATGTCTGCTGATCAGCCCACGCCCGGTAAGCAGAAATGTCTGCCAGGTGCACCCTAAGGGTCGATGATTGCAGACCCCCTTTGGAGAGAGACCAAAGGTAGTTGAGAATGTTAGCCACAGAGCAGGATAAGGGGTCCAGACTCTTACCCTGACACCAAATGGAAAATCTCTTCCATTTGAAGTCATAACATTTCCTGGTCAATTCCTTACGAGATGCCTCCACCATAGTGTAGACATCGTCGGAAAGACCCAGAGCCTGGAACTCTAGCCACTCAGGTATCAGGCTGGGAGGTGCAGGGATTGAAGGTCCGGATGGAATACCTTTCCCTGGTTGAGAGATATCAGGTCTGGACGTATACAAAGCCGTTCCAGGGGCCTGCAGCTGAGGAGATCTGGATACCAGAACTGGCGCGGCTAATCTGGGGCTACCAGAATCACCTTCACCTTGTCCCTCCTCACCTTGAGTAACACCTTGTGGATCAAGGGGAAATGGAGGGAAGGCACAGAGGAGGCCTGGGGTCCACGGCCTCGAGAAAGCATCCCCCTGCAGCGAGCCCTGCTGAGGGGGGTGGGCATGAAACAGCCTCAGCTTGTTGTTTTCCCTGTAGGCAAACAGGTCCACCAACGGTTTGCCCCAGCGGGAGAACCTACTGTAAGCTACCTCTGGATGGATAAACCACTCGTGGGATGTCTGGCCTATGCGGCTGAGAGCATCTGCCAGCTGGTTAGAGACTCCTGCCACATGAATTTCTAGGAGATCTGCCTCCAGCTGACTTACAAGGGTCCAGATGCGGAGCGCCTCCTTGCACAGCAGACCAGAGTGCGTGCCGCCCTGTTTATTGAGGTAGTACATGGTTGTGGTATTGTCCATCTGGACTTGAACCACTTGACCCCGGAGCTGAGGAGCAAAAGCTGTCAGTGCCAGCCTGACTGCTCTGAGCTCTGACAGGTTGATGTGGCATCGGGACTCCTCAGGGGGTCCAGAACCCAAGGGCCCTGTTGTCCCCCATGTAGGCTCCCCAGCCCATGAGAGAGGCATCGGTAGTAAGGATGACCGTCGGCTAGGGGCGGACAAACGGGATCCCTTCCTGCAACCATTCTGGGGTGGTCCACCATTGGAGAGCGTCCCCCATCTTCTAGGTTACAGTGATCAGCTGGTCGAAATGACTGTGGCGCTTAGTCCACTGGGCGGCCAGCTCCCATTAGAGGGGGCGCATGTGCCACCTGGCCCAACGGACCACTGAGGTGCACGCCACCATGTAGCCCAGATAGTGCAGAATGTCTAGGGCAGGGTGCAAGTGCCCAACCAGAAATGATCGGGCAAAGGAGGAGAAAACCTCCACCCTGTCTGCCGGAAGCCAAGCTCTGGCTTGACAAGAGTCAAGCTCTGCTCTGATGAAGCCCATCACCTGAGCAGGCACGAGTTCTGACTTGGTCTCATTGATCAGGAGGCCGAGTTGGGAGCAGGTTTGGACAGCCACATCCCTGGACCTCTCCACCTCCTGAAAGGAGGATCCTGCTAAGAGCAAGTCATCGCGATAAGGGTAGATTCGTACTCCTCGACGCTGAAGATGGGCTGCTACCACTGCAATGCACTTGGGCGAAGACCCGCGGGGCCAATGACAGGCTAAACGGCATGGCTCTGAACTTGTACAGGGTCCCTTTGACCCTGAAGCGGAGGAACCGCTGATGGGATGGATGGATTGGGACATGAAAGAACGCATCCTGTAGATCCAGTGAACAGAAATCACGTTTTGCACTAAAGATGGTATGATCTGGTTCAGAGTTACCATCCAGAAGGTGCGGGACCTGAGATATTGATTCAGGTCATGGAGATCTAGGATGGGGCGTCAACCCCCGTCTGCTTGGACACCAGGAAGTAACTGGACATGAAGCCTGGGTCTGTAGGAGGATCCGGCACTGAAGCTACCGCCTCCTTGCGGAGAAGCTGAGCTATGCTGTCTCGGAGAGCCGACTGAATGCAAGCTGAGATCCTTTCCTCCCAAGGGGCACGCGCTCGGCTGGGAGGGTACTGCTCAAACTCTAGAGGCAGTCCCTGACTGACCACTTCGAGAACCCACCTGTCCGAATGATATCGAACCAGGCAGAATGAAACTGGCGGAGCTGGCCCCTCACAGGAGGACCCAGAGCTGGCGTGACGGGTGTAGGGGTAGCAACCCCCAACCCGTCACTGAGCAGGCTTAGAGGAGAAGGAGGCTCCTGGACCTGTGCTCCGGCATCTTTTATGGGGTTGTTGAGAACCCTGCTTGGGCCGTGGGCGCCAAGCTTGAGCCTGCTGCTGCTGCTGGCCTTCTTGATAGGAGGGCTGCCTGATCGCAGGGGAAGAATGCTGAAATGGCTTCTTCTTTCTTTTCTGCTGGTTCTTGCCCGAAGAACCTTTTGCAGAGGTAGCATCCAAGATGGCACTGGACTGCTCGATATGCTGAAGGTGACCGGCCACTCCTACACCGAACAGGTCAGTGCCAAGGAAAGGAACATCAGCTAACTTGTGCTGGGTATCCACCAGGAAGGAGGATAGGCTCAGCCAGGCCCTGCAGCGAGTGACCACTGTGGCTGCTAAAGAGCAGGCACAGGAATCCCCGATGTCTAGAGCTGTCTGGAGATGCTGTTTTGCAACAGCACGGCCCTGATCACGGACTTGCTTGACCGCAGTCTGCATGTCCGCCGGGCGATGAGGAAGGAATTCATCTAATGACCCAAGGAGGGCGTGAGAGAAGTGTGCCATAATGACAGCCGAACTGGATTCAAGAAGCTTTTACGAAGCTTCCTATGTGTACCCGATATTCTATACCATCGCCCGTGTACTGGGACACACTGCGTTTACTGTCTGTGTGCATGAAAACCTAGTGTGAAAAAGAACAAAGCTGTAATAATTACTGTTGACTCAGAAAGTTCTCTGGTGAGCAAGACACCCACAGGACCAATGCTGACTTCCATTACCAGGTACGGAGAGTGTAAGACTGAACTGACCAGGAGCGCATTCACTCAAGGAATCGTTTTATCGAAAAGCAGGAGCCAAATTTACGCTTTCTTTTTTAGTAAAGGTATGCTAGTGTTGCCCGGGTAAAATCCCTGGATCTATACCTAAACAATGATCAGCCTTTCATCTTTTTTTGTCCAGTAGACTTGTTTCTGTGTCTGGCTCCTTTTCTCCTGCTCTCCTCTCCTCTCTCTTTTCAGCAGCAGAGTTCACCAGTGCGACCGGGCGGGCCGTAGAGGAGGAGGAAGGGCGTAGCACCAAAAGTGACAGGATTGCTGGTCTGGCTCCTGGTCTAACTCCTGCAAGTCGCAACAATAGCAAGCTGTCTACGTACGCAAGAGGGAGAAATATTTTACATCCCCTGCCTGAGTTTGCTAGAGTCTGCCTGGGTCGACCGTAGCTTCTGGGACCTTTCTGGAGTTACTGCGAGCCTACTGTGATTATCCCTCAGTTTCTAGAGGGAAGTATAAATGGTTCTGTTTTGTTTTTATTTCTTTGAATATATATATACTTTTTTATCATTTTATTTTTTAGTAAAACATCTTTGTTTTGCATAGTATAGTGTTATTGTTAGTCAGCTTCTTAATTAGGATTAGGATTACATTTTTAGGTATCTTCTTTTTTAAGATTACTTAAAGTTTTGGTGGAAAAAGAAAAGGTTTTATTTTTAACTTTTTTTTTGTTTTTTTCGCGGTGTTTCTTTGAAAAACCGTCACATAACAGCAAGATGTGGTGAAAAGGTGCATGCGCTGGTGTTTTTTTTTTTAGATCTTCAGATGGCAGTGGCGTCCTAAGCACTCGATAAGAGCACAGTTAAACTGGAATCGTGTAATTTGTTTATGATGCATTAATATTTGTGGTGCCTGTGATGTTTTTGCTACTAGTCTTTTGAACAAAGGAAAATGTTTTTGTTTTTTTCATTAAAACATCAAGTCCTGAACGAAACCTGCAATTTACAATCTACAGTTTACCAGCTGCGGTATTATTTGGCTTTAACCCTACACATACAAAAATGAGAAGTAAGTAGAATTGCTCTAGTTTGATATTTGATATTATAAGAGTTTGCTTTACGGTTTTGTTAGTAGATTTTTAGTAGATTCTAGTGAGAGCAATTTATGCTTTTTTTTTTTTTTTTGCCTTCCTAGTTCATAGTTGTCACACCTGATATAGTCGATTCATTCAAATTCTGGATTACGTTAAACTGTTACTTTTTTGTATCTTATAGTCACTTAAAGGTGATTGTTGGGTATTAGGTGACAATTTTTGCATTTTATCTTAAACAGTCTTTTTCTTTTCTAGTAATTAATCTGGCACCTTATTATTCTCTGGACCCTCTGGATTCAGAAGTTTTAAATTTTCAAAGAAATTTTCAAAGAAAGAAAAGTTATAACCATCGTTGTGACACAGATTGGATTTATTCAGAGATAACTTAACTTCTGGAATTTCACAAGAACTTTTACAAGGTCTCATTGAGATGTTCTATGTTTTTATTATGTTTTTATTGAACTACTTTGAATCAATCTGTTTCAGCCAATCAGCTAATTTCTGAATCTGTGCAGTGAAACAACAGTAAGCAGTAAGCTCCCAGCTTTTATTTTTGCAGGGAGAGAGAGTGAGCAGCTCAGAAGCTGCATTCCACCTCAGTTGTTTGATCAGAACACTGCCACACCTGGGAGAAGCAGGAAAATCCAAGCTCAGGAGCAGTTAGAAACGATCTGAAACCCCTGAGTCTTGAGTAGCTCATTGCACTTGAGCTACTGGGGGCCATTTACAAGGAGTGATATTTTGAAGTTTTTATTTCCTGATTCTGATTGAGAGAGAGAAAGAAAAGACAATATTATTGAAGAGTATTGAGAACTTGGCTGGATTGAACTGATCTAATGACAGAAGGAATATCACCAGCATTGATTTAGCTTTAAGATTATACCAAGACTTAAATCTCTGAGCAAGGTCAAGAACTCTCAAGATTTTTGATAATTGTGTGTGATTCCTATAAAGAACTGTGGAACACGTGGAGCTTGTTGTGTGGTGTTAATTAGAATTCAATCAAACTTAATAAGGACTTGATGTGGTTTTTTTTTGGATTAATTTTGTATACTTATAGCAATTGATAATATCTGATACTATCTGATAAGTATTTCTGGATTCTTGCTTAGAATGTTGTGTATTGGGGCAGGGCTGCAGCTATGAATTTTTGGGTCCTGGACAAGTCAATTGAAATGGGCCCGTTTCCCAAACCAGCTAATGTCAGGGGTAATGCCAGCTCCTCAGGTGGGCCCCTCCTGAGCTTGGGGCCCCGGACAACATCCCCACTTTTCTCCCCATTACTGCGGCCCTGTATTGGGGTGCCCCCCAGGTATTTCCCATTTATTTACAAGGAATCGACTGTGAATTAAAATGCCCATGGAAACCAGAAGTAGGAAATCACCTACTCTTGAAACTAAAATGAAATCAAAAAGGAGTAAATTAACCGCCAAAGAAAGATTCCGCAGGGGAAATGAGAACTCTAATGATATAAATAGGCTTTGTAAAAACAAGATTAAGATTAATCCCAAGGAAAAAAATAACTTTAAGGGAAATAAGGAGAGTAAGGTAAACCCAGAGGAGGTGAATGAGAAAGATAAGACAGAAGATATGGATAATGATGTAAAATTAGTTATTGAAAAAGGGAGAACTAATTCCCAACCCTTAATTACCGATTTATGGAAGTCCAATCAAAAACAGAGCGAGGAACAGAAATGGGGACAGAAAAGTAGCTGTCTCAGTCAGAATCCAGATCTAATTGAGCTGGTAAATAGTGAAGTAACTAAAACAGTGGAAGATATAAGGGAAACTATTAGAACTAATCGTAGGATTGAACAAAAAATCAGTGATTTAAAAAAAAACTTTAGGCTAGATTTAGATGGATCCTATAATCCAGCTATAAAAAGTAATTGGGGGTCTTTCTCTGGTTACAATAGGAAGGAGGAGTCTATATATATTACAAAGGCCAATAATAGAGACAGTAGTACACAGCTGGGCACAGAGTATGGAGGGGAGAATGAAACTTTGTATATGAGTCCTGAAGAAGAAAAACTCCCCAAAATAGAGACATTGACCAGGGATTGTATCATTGTACTGCAAAATCCTTTGACAAAAAATGCAGTGATTTATGAACAACTGATTATGTCAAAACTAGAATTATCATTTATTAAGGGAATATGTACGGAAAATTAAAAAAAGATAGGGATTTTATTTATGAAAGCTTTACTAGAGATGTTAAATCCCATACAGAATATTCTGAAAAACAAGATAATAATGTTGAAATTAGATATTCAGTCTGTGATCTATCCCCATTTTCTGAGATTTCTAACACAAGTATGAGTGATGAGTTACACCCTGTTTTCAAAATAAATGAAGACATCTTAGAACAAGACTTGGAATTAATTATGCTACCAGAGGGATATGAAAACCCGAATAGCATAATGGAAGAGATAAAGGCAGGAAATCCAGATCTACGGGATAAGGGGATATCTCAAGAAAAGGTGGTTACTGAAAGAATAAAAAGGGGAGATCAGGATTTGAACCTATCAGGAGGACTGATTTCAGAACAAAGCAAAAGAACGGTAGAAATAGTTGATGATAATATAATGAAGAAGAAGAAGAAGAAGAAGGGGAAACAAATTAAGATGGGAAAAAATATTAACAGACAAAACAATAAAAAGTTCATACAGAAACTTGGGGTTAGAATTATGGCCAAGAAATGTAATGTAAAACCAAAAAGAATAAAGAAAGAGTTAACAAATAAAAATAAGACAGCAAAGGAAGACAAGGTCTTAAGTATTAATAAGGAGTCAAATGGAAACATTACAATGGACTTTTTAGATAATTCAAAAACCAGGAATCCGACAGAGGCAGAAAATGATAGAAAGGAAAATACTGAAGTAGAACAACATTTAAAAAAAGTTCTGAAAAGGACATTGGAAACAGATTACATGTTACCCATTTATAAAGTTTCAATTATGCCAGATGAAACGGAATGTAAATTAGACATCCACTTGAAAAAACTAATAGAGGTAATCTTGGAGGGGAATGGAAAATATGGGGGTGTAACAAATAAGGTTAGTGTCAGTAGACCCCTACCTGATACAGAAATGGTCTTTCTCATCTCAGACCAATATTTTGTACTCAAAGCAATAGAAAATCAGAAGAAAAGAATGAAAGACCTAGGTTTTGAACTAGATAGAGTAGTGCTGCAGGGCTCGGTTCTGGGCCCCTGCCTTCAACTTATATATTTCATCTATGCAAACTTCAACAAATGTGTGGTTGTCAAAGTTTGCAGACGATACATGAATAGGGTATCGGATAAATTCTAAGGAGGACTCGGATACCTTACAACTAGCATTAAGAGAAATCGAAAACTGGGCAATAATAAATAAATCTACATTTAATGTAGATAAATGTAGGGTTATGCACCTTGGGAAAATAACACCCATTATGAATATACACTAAATGGAGAAAAGTTGCAGGAAACATCAGAAGAAAAGGACTTGGGGATTTATATTACCAATGATCTGAGCTTTAAGACACACTGTAATCACATTATCAGAAAATCTAGTGGTCTCCTACACTGCATAAACAAGCATATTAAAAGTAGAGACAGATTGGTGGTAATGCCTCTGTATAAGGCTCTGGTCCATCCGCATCTGGAATACTGTGCCCAGTTTTGGTCACCTGGGGAAAAAGGGACAATAAAATCACTGGAACAGGTACAAAGGAAAGCAACACGACATGTGACAGACCTTGAGGGGTTAACCTACCAACAGAGACTGGTAGAATTGAAACTGTATTCATTGGAATTCGAGAGGTTCTGAGGTGATATGTGCATGGTATACAGAGCACTATCAGATGATGACCTGTGGCATAAACTGGGATTAGAGTTAGGATGCAGTCATATGATACAAGAGCTCACCCATTTCAAACCGGATCAGCTCTTTTGTACAAATGCTAGGGAAAAACTGGTTTAGTAAAAGGATAACTAGTATATGGAATGGCTTACCATTGGAAATAGTGGCGAGTTCGTCAATGAATATTTTTAAAAATTCCTTGGACGAATACCTGATTAAACAAGATATAACTGGATATTAACTAGGCAGGCCATTATGGACTTTGTCTTCTTGGCCTTGTAATAACCTATGAGACCTATGAACTATGACGACTATGTTTCCTGAGTTTTTTGCAGGGAATAAAGAACTGTTGAAAAAGGAATTCCCAATCTCAATTTTTGGGATTGGTAATTTCTTAAATGAATCTTCTTGCAATTTGCGATTTAAGATTATAGATTTACAAAATCTGTTAAAAGATAATAAATTATATGGAAAAATCGGTACAGTTAAACGATGGGAAGACCAAGGACAAATAACGATTTGGTTCAATAGGGAGCAAGATTATCAATCTTTTCTCTCCAACTCGGAAAGGCTGGACAGGATAGATATACATTTGAAAGGTGAAAATGAGAATATGTGGGATAGCAAGGAGAGAAAGGATAACCTGCAGTGGTTAAATTTAATTAAAATGACCAATAGGTTTCAGATCCTACACGACATAGATGATGATTGACAGATGGAAAGAGATGATTCAAAAAATATTACAAATACAGATTTTAACATTCTATCTTGGAATGTCATTGGATTAGGAGAAAGATTAGCAGATACATCATTGATAAATTATTTAAAGCAGTTTAACATTATCTGTCTGCAAGAAACATGGACTAACAAGGAAATGTACATTGCTGGATATAAGATGTTCAATAAAGGGGCAAGTAGTACAGGTAAATATGGTAGATTATCGGGAGGTCTTATAACTTGGGGAAAGATCGCAAAACAAATAAAGTATGATGAATATACAGTAAATTCTAATCACATATTAGCAATTACCCTTGTAATAAGAAACAAGAGAACTCTTATCGTTAATGTTTATTTCCCTCCAGTGGGATCTAAATACGAAGATAACAATATTGTTGATAAACTTAGCTCTGTAATAGAACAATGGAAATCTTGTGAGATTGAAGCAAGAATAATTATTGTGGGGGATTTTAATGCCAGGGTGGGACACAGCCTGGAGCCTACCAGGGAAATTCGAGAGGCTTTTGCAGTCCTGGGATCACAGAAACTAAAAATGAGTAGGGTGACAAAAGACAAGAAGAGCTGCAAAAGAGGGAAACAAGTTGTACTAGGTTTGGAAGATAATAATATGCTTTTGATCAATGGATGCTCTAACGAAGACTCCCTCAGAGATTTTACTTATTTGGGGGTGAGAGATGTCTCTATCATTGATCTTTGTTGGATAAATTTAACCTTAGTGAAATATTTTGTGGATTTCCCCTTAGGTAAATGATCAGAGAGTGAGCACAACCCACTAGAGATTAAAATTAAACAAGGGGAAAAAGATAATAATAACCAAAATCAAAATATTCGAAGAATTAAGAAATGGATAAAATGGGATTTGATAGAAAACTATAAATCAATATCATTATTAAAAGATAATAGGATAAGGAATGATATTATAGTTAATTTACAGTATGTGCCCTGTGATCAATTTTTAGACTTATATATAATGACTATGGCTAAGATCTCTAAGATTATAATTAAAGTCATGACATTTAAGGAAAAAAGAGGCAGTAAATGCTATGATGGGCAGTGTAAGGCTCAAAAAAAGAAGGTTAATCAATATGCAAGGTATACTGCTAAAAACCCAACCAAAATTAACAAATACACCTTAAATAGATTAAGAAGAGAATATAAAACCTTTTGGAAAAAAAGAAACATCTTTTTAGAATAAGATTATGGGAACAATTCACGAAGGCTGCTTGGGCAAAAGACAATTTAAAATATTGGCAAATGGTAACCTATGGTTGGGATAATATACCCTATATAGTAGAGAATTATATAGAGCCTACACTGTGGTATAGCCATTATAAAAACCTTTTTTATAATATGGATGTTCAGAATGATTCAATACTTAAGGGAAATTGGAGACCACTGGAAGATAAAATATCCAAAGAAGAAATTATTTTAGATACTGACACAGCTTGAAGACATAAAGCTCCAGGACCAGACGGAATACCCGTTGACATCATAAAGGATGACCCAGAACTTTGGATTCCAATACTCAAAAGATTGTTTAACTTCATAATTGAATCAGGAAGGATTCCATTAACATGGAAAGAAAATATTATTATCCCAATTTATAAAAAGGGTGAAAAATGTAATCCAAATAATTATAGACCCATAAGTCTTTTAGATACAATGCAAAAGTTATTTTCTAAGATAATTCATACCAGAATATAGACATGGTTGGCCAAAAAAGAAATTTTGAATGAAGGACAAGCAGGTTTTCAATGAGACCATTCTACACTAGATCAGTGCTTTGTATTATCACACTTGGTTCATAAATATATTCATATTAAGAAATAAAAAATATTTTGTGTGTTTATCGATCTTAAATCAGCATTTGATAGAGTTAACAGAGAAAAATTATGGGAAACCCTGAGAAAATATAAGTTAGGTGAGTCAATTATTTGTTTGCTTAAACTGTTATATAGTAATAATCATACTATTGTAAGGTATAATAAAGTAGGTGATACTACCCCTACATTCCCATCTAATATTTGCCTGAGGCAAGGCTGTGTTTTGTCACCTGTACTCTTTAATTTATTTTTAAATGAAGTATTAGAAGGTTTGGATGACCCAGGCCTACACATGCCCAGGTTGGGCTCCAGGAGGTGTCTCTACCTGGCATATGCTGCTGATGTCGTTTTAATGTCAACTAGCTTTTTGGGTATTAAAAGAAGTTTGATGAAATTTTACGAAAAATCTGTTGAAGCTGACTTAACAATAAACTATGACAAAACAAAATTTATGATATTTAACAGAAACCACTTGAGATCGAATAATATACCAGATTTGTATTGTATAAATAATAAGATTGAATACGTAGAAAAATTCTGTTACCTGGGTTTAGTATTTAGATACAATCTGGGGTGGCAAGAACATATATCTACCTTGACTCAGAAAATTAAATGATTAACCCCGACAATCAAGTCTTTCTCTTATAAATATGGAGGCCAGTCTATTAAAGGCTTGCTAAAGGTATTTAATGCAAAGATAAAGTCACAAATTCTTTATGGGTCTGAAATATGGGGACAATATGAGAGTGACAGACTTGAATCTGGCATGAATAAAATTTATAAAAATTTATTAGGATTACCAAATAGTGCAGCATCTATACTAGTTAGACTTGAAATTGGCCAGTTTCCAATAAGAAAAGAAATCGAACAAAGACTATGTACATACTGGCTAAAAGTATACAACATGCCAAGCAAAAGATTACCTAGGGCATACATAGAGGAGGTACTATATTATAATCAATTAGGATATAAGTACCCAGGCTTATATACACTACAGGAACTCCTCAAACCATATGAACTCCTTCAGAGCATAGTTGATAGCTTGGTAAAACCAGATACAGAAATAAAGCAAGAAGTCAAAACTAGAATTATGGATATTCATGCACAGAGAGAAATGTCCTTAAGTAAGAACTATAAAGTAAGTGACTGGCTCTCATCCAATATTGCGAGAGTGTATGGGATAAAGAAATACTTATACATATTACAAAATCCTACTTTAAAAAAGATATTTACCAAACTTAGATTTGGATATATAGATAGCCAGACTTTAAGAAGATTATATGGAAAATCAAACTCAGAATTGTGTGCTTGTCACAAAAGTAAAGATGATTTAGTTCACCTACTTTTATTTTGCCAATTATATAACAAGGAAAGGTCACATATGCTACGGGATGTTCTTGCCACCCTGGAAATGGATTCACTTTACCAAATTAATTATTTACTGAACTCAGAAGAAAAGACTATTCTGGAGAAAGTAGCAAGGTTTGCTAGGCTGTTGGTAAACAGGAAAAGACATATTCAAAAGAATGAAAAACTTGATCTAAGTGCAATATAAGATGAAGTGTGTTTTTGTATGATATTTATTTGTATTTTTATTGATAATATTTGAATGATTGTGTGTTCTTTTTCCTTTTTATTTATTAATGTTTTATAATTGTGATGACAACTGTGTTTGTCAACAATAAACTTAACTTGAACTTGACAGCCGAACTGGCCTGAAGAAGGCCTAATGAAGAGGCCGCGTAGACCTTGCGGGCTGAGTGGTCCATATTTTTGGACTCCTTGTCCAGAGGTCGGTCTGTATCGGCCAAGCTACCAGTACGTCTAAACACAGAAGTGGTCACCAGGCTCTCGGCCTAAGGGTGTTCTGTGAATCCTGGCAGGGACCCCATGGGCACCGCATACTCGCGGGCCATGCGAGCAGATGGTGCTGGACAGGAAGCTGGGTGCTGCCAGAGCTCAAGGGCCGGGCCAGTGATGGCTTCGGCCACTGGAAAGGCCTCCGTCGGGAGGTGTCCCCCCTTTTTAGGATATCCGTAAGGGGGTACTCCGCCTTTTTCTGGATAGACTCCAGAGGCATTCCGGTGGATTCAGAGATCAGGTGGAGAACGCCCTGAAAGGAGGAGGGACCCTCCTCTAAACCCGCCATGGAGGACTCATTATCTCCAGGATGGGAGTGCAGTCCTGTGACGTCCGAGTCTGAGGAGTCACGGTACAACGTTCTCCCACCTAGATCCCCTTCGATCCACCGGGGATGGTCAGGGGTAATCATAATGGACAGACATTGGGGAAGCCCAGTGTCTGTACAGTCCTCTTTCAAGGGAGCCCCTCCCTGAGGCTGCTTAGGCAGTGGTTCCACCAGAATCGGTGAAGAGTCCGAGATGGACCGAGCTGGGATACGGGCCAGCCCCATGGGTGGGGGGAACTGAAGGCTTCAGTTCCAAAGGCGTCAGCGTCAGCCCAGGATGCGGTAGCCAAGTGATGGCCGGGGTGGACGGCGAAGCCGGCTTCTGCCTGGTCAAAATCAGCTGTTGCCACATAAGATCCTCATAGCATCGACAGAGTTTCCGTCGAAGCCTCTCCTCATCCGAGGAGGATAAGGATCTGCGGCGATACCTCTTTTTAGAGTGCTTATGACTCTTTCTCGGTTGTCCGACTGAAGGGGTTCTGGACCTCAATCGAGATCAGGCTGGCCGACTCGGTCGATTGGGAGACACCAGGTTAGGTGAAAACCGAGGGTCCGGAACCGTTTCCTCGATGGCGACACCAGCGGGCTGGGTCTCCTCATTGGGAAAGACAAGGACCGGAGTCCTTTCCAAAGAATCGTCGACCGGAGTCAGCGAAATAGGGTCGATTAGTCATCAGCCACTTCCTCGGTCTCTTGGCCAGACGGAAGATCCGTGAAGCCAGCGGCCAAGGATGTGATCTCGACCGAGGTCGAGACCGCGTGATACTGGGACTCTGACCTTTCTCAGTCCCTAGAACGTCTTCGTTTGGATGAAGACTCCGGGTCCTTATCCCTCTTCGGAGGGTGGGAGGAGTGCGAGCCTGAGGGCACCGCACCCCTGGTGGGGACAGACTGGCACAACTCCTTGATGGAGCCAGAAAACGTGGAACCGAGGTTCAGAGGAACAAAAAAGCTCCGATTGGCTGAAGCTTGAGCCACTTCCTCCTCGAAAGCCTTCATTTGCTCCAACTGCTTGGCAGATCTCGCAGCCGTGGAAACCGCCCACCTCGCCTCCTTCAATTTCACTGGCGGGTTCCTTTTCTCTGGTCTCCCCAATTTTAGGTGCGCCAAGTGGTCATCCAGGATGTTGGGATGGAAGGCCAGGCAGAACGTGCAGGTGGAGGTGTTATGTCCGACACCTAGGCAGTAGACATACGTTAGGTGGGGATTGGTGCGTGACATCTTCTGGCCACAGGAGCACTGGCGAAATCTGGGAGCATATTTATCCTCCATGTCCGATGTGCTACTATCGGAGTTATTAACTCACATGAGTTTTAAGGTAAGTTGCGGTAAAAACCGACGCTTTGAATCCAGGGCCTATGAATTGCTGTGAAGCACGAGGGAACCTGTATCTTCCAGCAGAAAGAAAGATCTGGAGTCATGGGGCACAGCCGAGGTTTATACCACCCGAGTGGGTGGGAGGAGCCAGCTTGAAGACTTCCGGCAAGATTTAAAGGGGAAAGGGATATGCCAAGAAGTGTGGATGAACAACATATCCACGCTCCTAGAATATTTGTTTAGTATTGCTGCCTTTTCACAGTCACCCTCTGCCCCCCCCTTTAGTAAGCCTCACTGTCCCTCCCTTGGTCTTCCTTCGCTCCCTGATGTACCTATAAAAGGTGTTATCCCCCTTCTTAACTGTGTTGGCTATCTTTTCCTTGGTTTGGGCCTTTGCTGTTCTGACTGCCTTCCCAGCTTCCTTTTGTTTTAACTGATACAATTCTCTGTTCTGCTTCTTGTGATTCCTTGTACTTCTTGAATGCTTTCTTTTTCTCCCTAACCTTCCCTGCCACCTCCTTTGAGAACCATAGTGGTTTCTTGCGTCAGTTTGTTTTAATTGCTTCTCACAAAGGCTTGTTGCCTCTGTGATGGCAGTTTTGATTATTCCCCATTGTTCTTCCACCCCTCCTTCCTGCCCATTTGCTAGTGCATTCCTTAGGCACTCATCCATTTTGACAAAGTCAGCCCTCCTGAAGTCCAGCACCTTTGCCTTTGTACAGCTTGACTCTACTGCTGTGTTTATTGTGAACCATACTGTTCGATGGTCACTAGTTCCCAGATGGCTACCCACTTCTAAATCTGTGATCCTCTCGCCATCTCCATTTGAGAGTACCAGGTCTAAGATTGCTCCCTCTTGAGTGGGTTCCAATACTAGTTGTCTCAGACATGCCCCCTGTAGGGTATCTAGAATGACCCCACTCTTAGAAGTGGCTGCTGCAAATGTACTCCAATTAACATCTGGCATATTCAGATCCCCCATCAGCAATAGCTCCCCTTTTTCTGCCATTCTAAGGATATTTCCTATCATTTCCTTGTCCATGTCCTCCCCTGGAGATGGGGGTCTGTATACAACCCCTGTGTGGATTGTGGTGCCATTGTCTGTCTCCAAATTGACCCACAGTGCTTCCTCTCCTCCCTGTTTACCCTTTTCTTCTGTAGCTTTGATTCCTTCCCTTATGTAGAGAGCTCCTCCTCCTCCTCCTCTTTTACCCTCCCTGTTCCTCCTGTAGATAGTGTGTCCTGGTACGTTTCTGTCCCAGTTATGGTTCTGTGTGCACCATGTTTCTGTGACTGCCACAATATCCAGATGTTCCTCCTCCATCAAGGCCACTAATTCAGGAAGCTTGTTACCCAGACTACGGGCATTAGAACTCATTGCTCTCCATTTTTTGATGACTTTACCTCTTGTAGCATTATCCCTAGCCTCATCGACTTTGCTTTCTCCATTCATCCCTGTCCTGCTCCCTACTGACCTTTGTACCTTGGTCTTTCCCTCATTTAGAGCCCTGTTTTTTAGGGAGAGGCTGGGAATTCCCTGCTGCTTAACAGTGCCCCCCCTTGACTAGCTTAAAAGCTTGCCAATGAAGCATTTAAACCGACTGCCCAGAAGATTTGTTCCCTTCCTGGACAGATGCAGACCATCCTGCCAGTATAGGCAGGTATCCCTCCAGATGGAACCCCAGTCCCCAATGAAGCCAAACCCCAGTGCTCTGCACCATTTCTTTAACCATCCATTGAATAGAATGGTGTGGAGTATCCTCGCCTCACCCTTGCCATAGACAGACAGCACCTCTGAGAAGGATACTGTGTGTGCTACTTGCCTTAGGCCCCTCCCCAACTCCACAAACTCCTCCTCCACTGCTCTAATCTCATGTTGAGTCAAGTCATTTGTCCCTAGGTGAACAACAATGTCAAGATCAGTCTCTTGTGCAGCTGTTCTCGTGATCCTGAGGATCGCTTCCTGTCCCTCCAAGCCACAGCACCAGGCAGGCACCTTACTTCAATTTTCCCTGCTCTCCCCAGTTCTATCCCCCTAATGACTGAGTCCCCCACCAGGAGCTGCTTCCTTTCCCTGTGGTGTCCTCTGCCTCCTTCCTGTGGGGCTCCCTTGCGACAGTTGTCCACAACCTCCTTAGTCTCCTCTGTGGATACATTCATAGGGGAACTATGTTCCATCAGAATGGTGTATGGATTGTGGAATGGTACAACTGACCAGATGTGTCTCTGTTTCACCACTCTCACTCTCCCTGAGCCCACTATGGTCCAACTGCAATGCATTCTTCGCAACCTCTGAGGTAGTGGTGGTGGCTCTGGTGCTCCCTGGATGGGGGAGGTTCCCTCACTACTGTCCAGTGTGGCCTGAAGACAGGCAACCTCCTCCCTCAGGGCAGAGAGTTGTCTGCAAATAGGGAAGCATCTCAGACTCCAGAAAGACTCCTGGAAGACTGCTGCCCCACAGTCATTACATTGCACTACTCCCCACATGTCTGTTTACCTTCTTGTTCATCTTGTTTATTTTTTCTTTGTGTGTGATTGTTTTGTTATATATAAATATATATATTATACAGTGTGTATGCTTATATTGTGAGTGCAGTGTGCTAGAAAGGATATGACAGTGATATGCACCTCACCCTCTTCAGGAAATGATGTCAGAACCCCAGGTATAAAGGACATGTTATCAGGGTGGGGTTTGGGCCTAAACTGTGCCCTCATGAAACAATCAGCTAAAAGCTCTGACCCACCGCTTGGATGAGTGTTGACCTTCCTGTCAGCAAGATGCCCTACACGACAATTTGACAGAGAAAATACCCTGCTAATCAAACAGAGAAAAATCCAAACATCTTAATCAGACAAAGGTAAACCCTCCCAGCCCCAATACAGCCTGGTGATTTGCGCTCTGAAAGCAATCGACCCCAAAACAAGTCAGCTGTGCACAAGGACAGACACAGTAAACAGTATTTCAATCCCTCTGGGTTTAAACTCCCAATCTGCAAAGCAGTACTGCAAGTCCCTGCACTGAAAACAATAATAACAATTGAAACAAGTAAAGTAAGGTACACCTCCCTCTGCTGAGAGCAAGACTGTCTTTCCTGATAATTCTAAGTTCCTTATTTCACCTTTCAGTTAGAAGTAGCCTCCATCTGAAGAATATTAGCTTTTCTGAAGAATCTGCTACAAACCAAAGAACAATTGTAAATTGTAAAGTAAGGTTCACCTCCCTCTGCTGTGAGCACAACTTGCTTTCTTGCATATCCTAAGCACAGTATTGCAGCTTTCAGCCAGAGGTAGCTTCACCTGAATATTAGCTTTTCTGATGAATCTGATATAAACCACTTGCTTTTAGTAATGTTGTCATCAGGTGTGTAGGACTCTTCCAAAAGCTATTGGCTGATAAGTAGCTGTGATGTAAGCACTTCCTGACACAGTCTGGCCTGGCCTTTCAAGGCACACAGAGATAAACACAAAACAGTATTTCAATCCCTCTGGGTTTAAACTCCCAATCTGCAAAGCCGTATTGCAAGTCCTTGCACTGAAAACAATAATAACAATTGTAACAAGTAAAGTAAGGTACACCTCCCTCTGCTAAGAGCAAGACTATCTTTTCTGATAATTCTAAGTTCCTTATTTCACCTTTCAGTTAGAAGTAGCCTCCACCTGAAGAATATTAGCTTTTCTGATGAATCTGCTACAAACCAAAGAACAATTGTAAGTTGTAAAGTAAGGTTCACCTCCGTCTGCTGTGAGCACAACTTGCTTTCTTGCATATCCTAAGCACAGTATTGCAGCTTTCAGCCAGAGGTAGCTTCACCTGAATATTAGCTTTTCTGATGAATATGCTATAAACCACTTGCTTTTAGTAATGTTGTCATCAGGTGTGTAGGACTCTTCCAAAAACTATTGGCTGATAAGTAGCTGTGATGTAAGCACTTCCTGACACAGTCTGGCCTGGCCTTTCAAGGCACACAGATAAACACAAAAAAACAGTTTCCACCCCCTGGGGCACTGTCTGGATCAAATACACAGCCTGTAATCTGCACTCACTACAGGACTTATATAAAATTCTTAGCCCAGTGAATAACTCACAGTATCACAAATATTGCAATGGAAAAAGTCAACAATCAATAATTCCAAACAAGGCAGCTGTGCACAAGGACAGACACCGTAAACAGTATTTCAATCCCTCTGGGTTTAAACTCCCAATCTGCAAAGCAGTATTGCTGGTCCCTGCACTGAAACCAATAATAACAATTGTAACAAGTAAAGTAAGGTACACCTCCCTCTGCTGAGAGCAAGACTGTCTTTCCTGATAATTCTAAGTTCCTTATTTCACCTTTCAGTTAGAAGCAGCCTCCACCTGAAGAATATTAGCTTTTCTGATGAATCTGCTACAAACCAAAGAACAATTGTAAATTGTAAAGTAAGGTTTATAGGTGATCAAAGGGAGCATGTTAAAAAGAGAACCACAAACTCCCTAAACTCTTAATATATTCAAAAACTAGCATGCACTAGCAGGAAAATACAGGTTACTCACCTGTAACAGGAGTTCTAGGAATGGTATATGTTGTTCATCCACACTGTCTGGCAGGTATCCTTGCCGTTTTAAATCTTGCCGGAAGGTCTTCAAGCTGGCTCCTCCCACCCACCCGGGTGGTAAAACTCTCGGCTCCGCCCCATGATGCCAGATCTAGCCCGCTGGAAGCTCAGGTTGCTGTCAGTCGGGAGGTTGGAGGAATGTGGGATGAACAACATATACCATTCCAAGAACCCTGTTATAGTGAGTAACCTGTACTTCTAGGGACATGGATATGTTGTTCATCCACACTGTCTGGCAGACTCCTAGCAGTTCTCCGGGAGGAGGGAGGCAAGGCGCACATCCCCTACTTAGGGAATAGAGACTGGAGAACCGAGGCCCCAAAACCAGCATCTCGGCGTGACTCAAGGTCGATGTGGTAATGGGTGATGAAGGTGTGTGCTGACTTCCAGGTAGCAGCCCTGCAGATTTCCTGGATAGGGATGTCCCTGGAAGCAGCCATCGATGCAGCAGTATGGCGAGTAGAATGAGCTCTTATCCCTTTGGGAGGCTCCATGCCCGCCAACTTATAGCAGAGATCTATGCAGGAGGTGACCCACCTGCCTATCGTCCGCTTGGCTGCAGGTCTGCCAGGTGCGGCTTCAGCGTAGGTGACAAACAGCTGGCGAACCTCTCCCCGAATTTCAGCTGTGTGCTCCTTGTAGTATACAAATGGGATGCCCTCCTGCAGATGAACTGGAAAGGTCCACCACTGGAGAGCGTTCCACATTCCCTGGGTCACCGTCACTAGCTGGTCCAATGGATCGCAGCATTGGGACCACTGGCTGGCCAGCCCCCACTGAAGGGGATGCATGTTCCAGCAGGCCCAATGGACCACTCTCGCTGGTACAGGCCGCCATGAGACCCAGGAGGCGCAGGAAGTCCCGGGCAGGGCGCAATTGCCCAACCAGAAATGACGGGGCAAAGGAGGAAAGAACCTCGATCCTGTCCGCAGGGAGCCGTGCCCTGGCTCGAAGAGAGTCGAGCTCTGCCCCGATGAAAAGAATCACCTGCTTCGGCTCGAGTTCCGACTTGGCGTCGTTGATGAGGAGGAGGCCGACCTGAGAGCAAACCTGGAGGGCCAGATCTCTGGACCGCTCCACCTCCTGTCTGGAGGGGGCTGCTATCAGCCAATCATCCAGGTAAGGGTAAACCCGAACTCCTCGGCACCGCAGGAGTGCTGTCACTACTGCCATGCATTTGGTGAAGACCCTGGGAGCTGGAGATAGGCCGAAGGGCATGGCTTGGAACTCGAAAAGGGATCCCTCCGCTCAAAAGTGAAGGAACCTCTGATGAGATGGACGGATAGGGACGTGAAAGAACGCGTCCTGCAGGTCCAGAGAGCAGAACCACACGCCGTGTTCCAAGGATGGTATTATCTGAGACAGAGTGACCATCCTGAAGGTTCGAGACCTTAAGAACTTGTTTAGGTCGTGTAGGTCGAGAATGGGGCGCCAGCCCCCGCCTGTTTCGGAACCAGGAAGTACCTGGACATGAACCCTGGTTTGAGGGGGTCCGCCACCTCTCTTATCACCTCCTTCTTGAGGAGGAGGAGTGATGTCGGCTCAGCGAGCTGACAGCCGAGCTTCTGAGACCCCGAGGCCCCCGAGGTGCGGCGGCTCTGAAGGGTGGGGCCTGCTCGAGCTCCAGAGGCAGGCCTTCCCACCACCTCAACACCCACCGGTCTGTGGTGATATGGACCAGGCGGAAAGGAAGTGGTGGAGCCGCCCCCACGGGGGCACCTGGGAGGTGAGGCGGTGGGGTGGGGCGACACCCTCAACCCGGCCACTGGGCAGGCTTGGAGGAAGGACCGGCCGAGGGACCTCCAGGGCCTTTACTCCCTGCTTCCTGGAGGAGGGAAGCCGCAGGCTTGGGTTTGGGATGCCAGCGAGTCTGCTGGCCCTGATGCTGCTGGGCCGGACGTGACGCGAGCGCGGACAGACGAAAGGGCTTGGGTTGCGGTCTGCGGCCCTTGTCCCTCTGAGCGGATGAGACCGAGTCCAAAGTGGCATTGGACTTTTTGATCCTCTGGAGGTGGCCTTCCACTCCAGGGCCAAAGAGGTCGGTCCCCAGGAACGGGACATGCGCCAATTTGTGCTGGGTATCCGTTGTGAAGGTGGATATCCTCAGCCATGCCCGACGGCGCATAGCCACTGTGGCCGCGACTGACATGGCGCATGAGTCTCCAATGTCCAGAGCAGTCTGAAGTTGCTGCTTGGCCACCGCCCTGCCCTGGTCCCGCACCTAACCATGGTCTGCAGGTCAGCCGGGAGATGAGGGACTACCTCGTCCGGTGACCCAACAGGGCATGGGAGAAATGTGCCCCGCAGCGACCGAGCTGGCCTGGCCGAGGCCAAGGGAGGACAGCGTGAACTTTTCGCCGGCATAGTCCAATTTCTTGGACTCCTTGTTGGGAGGTTTGTCCACGTCCCTAGTGTTTCCGGCACGCTGGAAAACGCTGTTGGTAACTAACCCCTCGGCTGAGGGAAGTTCCGAGAAACTGGACAGGGCACCGGTAGGGACCGCATACTTCCTGGCCATCCTGACCGAAGGTGCAGGGCAGGACGCAGGGCGCTGCCAGAGCTTCAAGGCCGGGCCCACAATGGCCTCGGCCACAGGAAAGGCCTCCGTAGGGGAATCCCCTCGGTCCAATATCTCTGTGAGGGGATACTTGGCCCGCTTGAATCGGGCTCGAGACTGCATCCCGGTGGACTCCGAGATGAGCCTGAGCAAACCCAGGAAGGCGAAGGAGGCTGTCGCCCAGCGACTGACCTCCAGAGGACTCCAAGTCCACTCGCCTGGAGAAAAGGGAGGAAATCTCGCCGGACTCCGGAAGAGTCTGCAAAGAGCTGCCTCGGGCCTGAGCCACCCTCCACCTGCCAAGGGCGATCGGGAGTGAGGGTGACCGACAGCCTATGGGGCAGACCCTGAGCCGACCAAGAGTTCTTGGTCGGAGCCCCAAACAGCGGCTGTGGAGGCGGAGGTTCCACTGGAATCGGTGGAGCAGCTGGTTTTGGCCGAACAACCGGTCTGGGAACAGGCTCCTCGGGTAAGACCAGGGGTTGTTTCGGCCACTCCGTTGACAGCCACTTAATGGCCGGGGAAGGCGACGGCGTTGGCTTGTTCCCGGTCAGAAGGAGCTGTTGCCACATGAGGTCCTCGTATCGTCGACGTAACTTACGTCGAAGCCTCCCCTCATCCGAGGAGGAGGACGAGGACAAGTGGTGGTGCCGCTTACCGCGGTGCCGAGACCAAGACCGCCTATGATGGCAGGATCGGCTAGACCGCGAAGAAGTCCGAGACCGAGAACCTCGGCCTTTCCGAGGACGGTGCGGGAAGGGGATGGGTGGAACCGGCTCCTCCCTCGGCTCGGAGGGTTCACCCGAGGGCTCCGGAACCGGAGGCACTGGCAAACCCGCTGATCCTCAACTCCCACCGGGGGAACCGGTGAGAGAGGATTTTCGGCTTCGCCGATCGACAACCCGTCCAACGGGGCGAGAAAGATTTCAACTGCGTCGACGGGAGTCTCGGTCAACTGACCTGACGGGGACACCGTGAGACCAGTGGCCGAAGCTGAACGATCGACCAGAGTCGATGGCCGCCAACTCGGGGAGAGGGACCTTTCCCGCTCCCAAGAGCATCGACTGAGGGACTTACCCTTGTCTTTCTTCTTGGACCGAGAAGAAGGTCCAGCAGACGTTGGTCCCTCTCCTCTAGTGGAGAGGGACAGACAAAGCTCCTTAAAGGAAGCTGTGCAAGAGGAACCCAGGGAGAGCGGGATAAATGCCGTGGTCGAGGAAGATGTGGCCCGCGCCTCCTCTTCGAGGGCGATCATCTGCTCTGGCTGATCCGCCAAGCCCACTGCCGCGGAAACCACTGACCGGGCCTCTTTTGACTTCACCGGAGGAAAACGTTTCTCAGGGCGCCCCAGTTGTAAACGGGCAGCACGGTCTTCGAGGACGCAGGCTGAGAAGGAAGAGCACTGGTCGCAAGCCTGCGGGTCATGCTCAAGGCCTAAACAGTAGACACACGTGGAGTGCGGATCCGTCCGAGACATCTTCTGCCCGCAAGGGCACCTCCGAAAACCGGGAGTCGATTTGTCCATCGCAGCCGCGAGGGATAGAAGACCGAAGTCTATAATGCAAAAAACTTTTAAATTCGGAAAACTGAAGAATTAGGAACCAGTCTTATACGCAGAGCGTTAAGGAGGGAACCTGAGCTTCCAAGCGGTAAGGAAGATCTGGAGTCATGGGGCGGAGCCGAGGGTTTTACCACTCGGGTGGGTGGAAGGAGCCAGCTTGAAGACCTTCCGGCAAGATTTAAAGCGGCAAGGATACCTGCCAGACAGTGTGGATGAACAACATATCCATGTCTCTAGAACATAGGTTACTCACCTGCAACAGTAGTTCTAGGAGTGGTATATTTTGCTCATCTACACTCTCTGGCATGTCCCTTTCCCCTTTAAATCTCTCCGGAAAGTCTTCAAGCTGGCTCCTCCCACCCACCCAGGTGGTAAATACCTCAGCTCCACCCCATGACACCAGATCTTAGCCCGCTGGAAGCAAGGTGGTGTGCCTAAAGCCAGGGAGGTCTGGTGGGGGCGTGTAGATGAACAACATATACTACTCCTACAACTACTGTTACAGGTGAGTAACCTGTTTTTCTAGGAGCGTGGATATGTTATTCATCCACACTCTCTGGCAGACTCCAAGCAGTTCTCCGGGAGGAGGGAGGCAAGGTGCACACACCCTACTTGGGAAATAGAGATTGGAGAACCGAGGCCCCAAAACCAGCATCCTGGCGTGACTCAAGGTCGATGTGGTAGTGGGTAATGAAGGTGTTTGCTGACTTCCAGGTAGCAGCCCGACAGATTTCCTGGACAGGGATGTCCCTGGAAGCAGCCACCGATGCAGCAGTATGGCGGGAAGAATGAGCTCTTATCCCTCTGGGAGGCTCCTTGCCCGCCAACTCATAGCACAGACCTATGCATGATGTAATCCATCTTGCAATGGTCCATTTGGCTGCAGGTCTGCCAGAAGTGGCTTCAGCATAGGTGACAAACAGCTGGTGAACCTCTCCCCGAATTTCCGCCGTTCTCTCCTTATAATAGGAGAGGGCACGTCTAAGGTCCAGGGTATAGAGCCTGTACTCGGCATCTGAGGTGTAGTTAGGGTAGTATACTGGCAGAGTCAACACCTGGTTAAGGTGAAACTCTGAAATCACCTTTGGAAGGAATTTCGGGTGGGGGCGGAGGACAACTTTGTCCCTATGGAAGACCAGTTAATAGGAGTCCACCGAAAGCACCTGGAGATCCCCTGTCCTTCTGGATGATGTGATAGCCACCAGGAAGGCCGTCTTCCATGACAAGTGTGAGAGCTCACACTTGTGCATGGGTTTGAATGGCTTGGCCATGAGCTTTGCCAAAACCAGCAAGAGATCCCATGGAGGCGAAGGTTCACGCACCAGAGGGGATATGTGATCCAAGCCTTTGAAAAAGCGCCCAACCACTGTCTCCTGTGCCAATGTCAGCTGACCGACCCATGCCCGGAAAGCAGAAATGGCTGCCAGGTGCACCCGAAGGGTCGATGACCATAGACCCCTTGGGAAAGAGACCAAAGGTAGTCTAGAATGTTAGCCACAGAGCAGGATAAGGGGGTCCAGACTCTTACCCTGACAACAAATGGAAAACCTTTTCCATTTGAGGGCATAACATTTCCTGGTTGATTCCTTACGAGATGCCTCCACCACAGTGTAGACATCCTCGGAAAGACCCAGAGCCTGGAACTCTATCCGCTCAGGTACCAGGTTGGGAGGTGCAGGGATTGAAGGTCCGGATGGAATACCTTCCCCTGGTTCAATGATATCAGGTCCGGGCATGTACAAAGCCGCTCTGGGGCCCTGCAGCTGAGGCTGAGGAGATCTGGATACCAGAACTGGCGTGGCCAATCTGGGGCTACCATGACCATCTTCTCCTTGTCCCTCCTCACCTTGAGTAGCACCTTGTGGATCAAGGGAAATGGAGGGAAGGCGTAGAGGAGGCCTGGGGTCCACAGCCTCAAGAAGGCATCCCCCAGCAGCGAGCCCTGCTGAGGGGGCGGGCATGGTACAGTCTCAGCTTGGTGTTCTCCCTGGAGGCAAACAGGTCCACCAATGGTTTTCCCCAATGGGAGAACACACTGTGCGCTACCTCTGGATGGAGAGACTACTCGTGAGACGTCTGGCCTATATGGCTGAGAGCATCCGCCAGTTGGTTCGAGACTCCTGCCACATGGATGGCAAGGAGATCTGCCTCCAACCAGCTGACGAGGGTCCAGATTCGGAGCACCTCCTTGCATAGCAGATGGGAGTGCATGCCGCCCTGTTTGTTGAGATAGTACATGGTCGTGGTATTGTCCGTCTGGACTTGAACCACTTGACCCTGGAGCTGAGGAGCGAAAAGCTGACAGGGACAGTCGGACTGCTCTGAGCTCCAACAGGTTGATGTGGCATCAGGACTCCTTGAGGGTCCAGAACCCATGAGCCCTGTTGTCCCCCATGTGGGCTCCCCAGTCCATGAGAGAGGCATCAGTCGTCAGGACGACAGTCGGCTCGGGGCGGACAAACGGAATTCCTTCCTGCAATCGGTCTAGGACGGTCCACCACTGGAGAGCGTCCCACATCTTCTGGGTTACAGTGATCAGCTGGTTGAATGACCATATCACTGAGTCCACTGGGCGACCAGCTCCCATTGAAGGGGGCGCATGTGCCACCTGGCCCAACGGATCACCGAGGTGCACGCCGTCATGTAGCCCAGAAGGTGCAGAAAGTTTCAGGCAGGGTGCAAGTGCCCAACCAGAAATGATTGGGCAAAGGAGGAGAGAACCTCCACCCTGTCCGCCGGGAGCTGAGCGCTGGCTGGACGAGAGTCAAGCTCTGCCCCGATAAAGCCAATCACCTGAGAGGGCACAAGTTCCGACTTGGCCTCGTTGATCAGGAGGGCTAGTTGGGAGCAGGTTCGGAAGGCCAGATCCCTGGACCTCTCCACCTCCTGAAGGGAGGAACCCACCAGGAGCCAGTCATTGAGATAGGGGTATATGCGGGGTGATGGTAATCGACAGACGTCGGGGAAGCCCAGTGTCTTGTTGGTCCTCTTTCGAGGGTGCCCCTACCTCATGCTGCTTAGGCAGTGGTTCAACCCTAATCGGTGGAGAGACTGACATAGGCCGAGCCAGGATACAGGTCAGCCCGCAGGCGGGAGGAACCCGAGCCTTCGGTTCCGGAGGGACCGGCTTCAGCGTGGGAGGCGAAAGCCAAGTAATGGTTTGGGTAGGCGGCGGAGCGGACTTTTGCTCAGACAGAATCAGCTTCTGCCACATGAGGTCTTCATAGCGTCGACGGAGTTTCTTCCGAAGCCTCTCCTCATCCGAGAAGGATGAGGGCCTGTGGCGACGCCTCTTCTTAGAGTGCTTGTGACTCTTTTTCGGAGTTCTAGACCTCGACTGAGATTGGGGTGGCTGACTCGGTCGATCGGGAGACACCGGGGTCGCTAAAACCCGAGGGTCCGGAACCGGGTCCTTGATGGGGACACCAGCAGGTTGGGTCTGCTCATCAGGGAAGACAAGGACCAGAGTCCTTTCCAGAGAGTCGTCGGGCTGAACCAGTGACAAAGGGTCGATTGGGTTGAGGACTAGCTCAACCTCGTCGACCACAGGAGATCCGTAAAGCCGGTGGCCGAGGAGGCGATCTCGACCGAAGTCAAGACCGTGTGGTCCTGGGACTCGGACCTTTCTCGGTCCCAAGAGCGTCTTCACTCCGACAAAGACCTGGGGTCCTTATCCCTCTTCCGAGGGTGGGAGGAGTGCGATGGGAGGAGTGCGAGCCCGAGGGCGCCTCACCCCTGGTGGGGAGAGCCGGGCACAACTCCTTGAAGGAGCCCGTAAAGGTGGAGCCAAGATTAAGCGGAACGAAGAAGTTTCAATTGGCCAAAGCTTGAGCTGCTTCTTCCTCAAATGCCTTCATTTGTTCCAGCTGTTCAGCGGATCCTGCAGCCGCAGAAACCGCCCCACCTTGCCTCCTTCAATTTCAGTGGTGGGTTCCTTTTCTCTGGTCTCCCCAGCTTCAAATGCGCCATGTGGTGGTCCAGGACGTTGGGATGGATGGCCAAGCAAAAAGTACATAACGAGGTGTCATGTCCGACACCTAGGCAGTAAACACACGTTAGGTGGGGATCAGTGCGTGGCATCTTCTGGCTGAAGGGGCACTGGCAAAATCCTGGGGAAGATTCTTCCTCCATGTCTGATGCGGTAAAATCGCAATCGCTAACTCGAACGAGTTTTAAGACTAACTTCGGTAAATATCGACGCTTTGAATCCAGGGCCTACGAATTGCTGCAAGAGCACGAGAGAACTTGTATCTTCCAGCGGAAAGGAAGATCTGGCATCATGGGGCGGAGCTGAGGTATTTACCACCCAGGTGGGTGGGAGGAACCAGCTTGAAGACTTCCGGCAAGATTTAAAGGGGAAAGAGACATGCCAAGAAGTGTGGATGAACAACATATCCATGCTCCTAGAATGTGATTTTCTGAAAGTACAACGTCCAATAAAACCTTGCATATATCTGCTTCCAAAACTCCATAAAGTTGCTACCAACCCCCCAGGCTGCCCGATTGTTTCTGCCATTGGTTCATCAAAGGAGCCTTTTTCACAGTTTATAGACCGTCATCTAAGATCCTGGGTATTCCAGCTTAAATCATATCTAAGAGATACCACTGATGCACTATGTACATTATCAGAAATTGAAATGCAGTCTAAGGTTTTTCTAGTGACATTCGATATTGAAAGCCTTTATTCCAATATTCCCCATTATGGAGGTTTGGATGCTATTTGACATGTTTTGGATCTATGAGATGGAGCTAGAAAACCAGACACTAACTTTCTTCTGGATATGGCTGACATGGTCCTAACTTGCAACTATTTTATATATCAGAGAAAGTTTTTTGCCCAAATCTGTGGAACAGCAATGGGCAAGACATTTGCTCCAAGTCTGGCCAGTTTATATGTGGGACTGTGGGAGAACAGTTCCTATACTCAAATGCACTATTCAAAAAGTTTGCAGTTTTTTGGAAGCGGTTTATTGACGACTGCCTTATGTTATGGGCTGGGACAGAAGCTGAATTGGATATTTTTTTCAAATTGATGAATGAATCGGATGACCATCTACATTTCACTATGCCAATGGAGTCCGAAAGAACAGGTTACTCACCTGTAACAGTTGTTCTAGGAGTGGTATATGTTGTTCGTCCACACTCTCTGGCATGTCCCTTTCCCCTGTAAATCTGGCTGGAAAGTCTTCACACCCGGGTGGTAAATACCTTGGCTCAGCCCCATGACACCAGATCTTAGCCCACTGGAAACAGCGTGGTGCACCTAAAGCCGGGGAGGTCAGGTGGGTGCGTGTGAATGAACAACATATACCACTCCTAGAACTACTGTTACAGGTGAGTAACCTGTTCTTCTAGGAGCATGGATATGTTATTCATCCACACTCTCTGGCAGACTCCAAGCAGTTCTCTGGAAGGAGGGAGGCAAGGCGCACACCCCTATTTAGAAAACAGAGATTGGTGAACCGAGACCCCAAAACCAGCATCCCGGCATGACTCAAGGTCGATGAGGTAGGGGGTAATGAAGGTGTTTGCTGACTTCCAGGTAGCAGCCTGACAGATCTCCTGGATAGGGATGTCCCTGGAAGCAGCCACCGATGCAGCCATATGGCAGGTAGAATGAGCTCTTAACCCTCTGGGAGGCTCCTTGCCCGCCAACTCATAGTACAGACCTATGCATGATGTAATCCATCTCGCAATGGTCGGTTTAGCTGCAGGTCTGGCAGAAGCGGCTTCAGCATCCAAGGTGGCACTGAATTGCTCTATTCGCTGAAGGTGACCTGCCACTCCTGGACAGAAGAGGTCGGTGCCAAGGAAGGGCACGTCAGCTAACTTGTGCTGAGTATCTGCCAGAAAGGAGGATAACCTCAGCCAGGCCCTGCGGCGAGTGGCCACTGCAGCTGCTATGGAGCAGGCACAGGAATCTCCAATGTCCAGGGCCATCTGAAGCTGCTGTTTCGCAACAGCATGGCCCTGATAACGGACCTGCTTCACTGTAGTTTGCATGTCTGCTGGGAGATGAGGGAGGGCTTCATCTAATGACCCCAGGAGGGCATGAGAGAAGTGTGCCATGATCACAGCCGAGCTGGCCTGATGATGAAGCCGCATAAACCTTCCAGACAGAATGGTCTATATTCTTGGACTCCTTGTCCGGAGGGTGGTCAGTGTCAGCTGAGCTACCCATGCGTCTAAATATGGAAGCAGTCACAAGGCTCTCGGCCGAGGGATGCTCTGTGAAACCCGCCAGGGACCCCAAGGGTACCGTATACTTGTGGGCCATGTGGGCAGATGGAGCTGGGCAGGAGGCAGGGTGTTGCCATAGCTCAAGGGCCAGGCCAACAATGGCTTCGGCCACTGGAAAGGCCTCCGTCAGGGTATCTCCCCTCTTGAGGATATCCGTGAGGGGGCATTCTGTCTTCTTTTGGATAGGCTCCAAGGGCATTCCGGTCGATTCAGAAATCAGGCAGAGGATGCCCTGAAAGGAGGAAGGACCTTCCTCCAAGCCTGCCACTGATGACTCATCATCCCCCGGATGCGAGTGCAGACCAGTGGCATCCGAGTCCGAAGAGTCGTGACATAAAGGTCTCCCGCCTATGTCTCCCTCGTTACGCCGAGGGCGATCGGGGACAACAGTAATGGACAGACGACGGGGGAGGCCAGTGTCTGTCCGATCCTCTTTTGAGGGTGCCCTTCCCTTAGGCTGCTTAGGTGGAGGTTCCACCAATATCGGTGGGGAGACCGAAACAGGCTGAGCTGGAATGCGTGCCGGCCCTACGGATGGGGGAACTAAGATCTTCAGTTCCGGATGGTCAGGGTTGGCCTAAGAGGCTGGGGCCAAGTAATGGCCAGGATTGCTGGCGGAGCCGGCTTTTGACTGGTCAGAATCAGCTGTTACCACATTAGATCCCCATAACGTCGACGGAGCATTCGTCGAAGTCTCTCCTCGTCTGAGGAGGATGAGGATCGGTGGCGATGCCTCTTCCTGGAGTGTTTGTGACCTTCTTCATTTTTGACTGAAGGTCCTGGTCCTCGATCAAGACCGACAGGGTCAGCTCGTACGATCGGGAGAAGCCTGAGTCAGGGAGAACCGAGTTTCCGTCACCTTTCCTTCAATCGGGACACCCGAGGGCTGGGTCTCCTCGTTGGGGAAGGAAAGGATAGGTGTCCTTTCCAAGGAGTCGTTGACCGGAGTCAGCGATAACAGCTCGATTGGGTCAAGAGAAATCTCGGCCAGTTCAGCTGTTTCCTCTGCCTCAATGCCTTGGCCTGACGGAAGGTCCGAAAAGCCGGCGGCTGAGGAAGCAATCTCAACCGAGGTCGAGACCGCAAGTTCCTGAGAACTGGACCTCTCTCGGTCCCAAGAATGTCTCCTTCGTGATGAAGAAGACTTGGGGTCCTTGTCCCTTTTCCTAGGGTGGGAGGAGTGCGAGCCCAAGGGTGCCTCACCCCTGGTGGACAGAGACCGGCACAGCTCCGGAAAGGACCCAGTAAAGGTAGAGCCAAGGTTAAGAGGCATGAAAAAACTCCGGCTGGCTGAAGCTTGAGCAGCTTCCTCTTCGAAAGCTGCCATCTGATCGAGCTGCTTGGCAGATCATGCGGCCACGGAAAACACCCACCTTGCCTACTTCGATTTCACCGGTGGATTGCGAAGCTCCAGTCTCCCCAATTTTAGGCGCGCCTTGCGGTCATCGAGGACGTTGGGATGGAAGGCCAGACAGATGCTGCAAGAGGTGGTGTCATGTACGACACCCAAGCAGTAGACACACGAAAGGTGGGGATCGGTGCACAACATTTTCTGTCCGCAGGGACACTGGTGAAAACCGGGGGACGACTTGTCCTCCATGTCCGATGCGCTTGGATCGGTATCGTAAACTCTAATGAGTTTTAGAGAAAGTGATTGGGGTGAAAACCATAGTTGAGAATCCAGGGTCTACGAACTGCAGAAGTAGCACGAGAGAACCTGAATCTTTAAGCGGAAAGGAAGACCTGGCGTCATGGGGCGGAGCTGAGGTATTTACCCAGTTGGGTAGGAGAAGCCAGCTTGAAGACTTTCTGGCCAGATTTAAAGGGGAAAGGGACATGCCAGAGAGTGTGAATGAACAACATATCCACGCTCCTAGAAGGATTAATTACCTTTTTAACATGTGTTTTAGGGTTTGATTAAAATGCTCAACAAGCCCGTCTGTCTGAGGGTGATAGGGGGAGGTTCTTATGGCAGTGATACCTAGCAGTCTGTACAGCTTCTTAAGCAATGCAGCACCAAAATTACTACCCTGATCAGTAATAATTTCTTTAGGTATGCCCAATCTGAACATTTTGTCAAGCTCTGCTGCAACTTTTGGGGCTGTAACAGTATGCACTGGAACTGCTTCTGGGTATCGAGTAGCATAGTCATATACTACCAGGATAAATCTATTACCCTTTTACTTTTGTCTAAAGGACCAACCACATCCATTGTAATTATCTCAAAGGGCACATATATCAAGGGTAGGGGCACCAGGTACACCTTGTCTTTCTAGTGACTGGGGCTACTTTCTGACACTCAGCACAGGAATTACAATATGTAGCAACATCTTCATAAATTCTAGGCCAGTAAAATCTACACAGCAATCTGGCAAGGGCACAATCCCTACCTGAGTGACCAGCCATAAGATTATCATGTGCTATCTGTAACAACTCTGTTCTATACTTCTGTGGTATAGCCAATTGTTCTGCCTGTTCCTGTGTCTGAGGTTTAACCCAAACTCTGTACAGCAACCCATTACATTTTTTAAACATTGGTCCACCCTGTTTTGGTTTCACCCCCAGCTGCTTAAAATAACCCTGGAGAGAAACATCATTAGCTTGTTCTGAAAGAAAATCACTATCAGTTATCAATTTAGTGTCAGCGTTTTCATATTTTCACTCTTCATGTCCATCAGTCATTTGTTGCCACAGTTTCTTCAGGCATTGTCTTTCTTTCTTGGAGTTCCAGATCTTGAAGCTGTGCTCAAACAAGTCCAAATCAAAATCACTGAAAGGAAAGGTGTCCCCACCATTTGAAATTTTCTTTGCCTGAGCTTTTGTCACCACAGCTGCTGACACATCAGGATTTACTCCCTCTTTGATCAACTCAGTAAATCCTGGAAAGTCATTTCCAATAATGACAGGTACAGGTAACTTAGGTACTACACCCTTTCACGCTTTCATTTGGCGTGACACACCCTTAATGGTCAGAGTCACTTGGGTAGTGGGATAGACAAGATCACTGTATTGCAAAACCTGAACATAACTATCTGCATGGTTTAATATTACTACATCAAGAATGCAACCTAATCCCATGAGTGGGCCAGGGCATACCGGGCTGAAGGGAAATGGCTTGAAACTTGCTACGATGAACATATGCAGCCTAATTCCAAAGATGCCTCAACTGCAGGCGTGGGCCACCCTACATAACCCTGATATACTTTGCCTGACTAAGACCTGGCTATCCACACAGGTCAGGGATAATGAAATAGTGCTTTTAGATGTGATAGGAATGGGAAAAAAGGTGACGGCTGTCTCATTTATTTACGGAACACCCTACAAGGTGTTGTGCTCCACATCACAACCTGTAGCGTTGACCATGAGCTCCTTGCCGTTATAATAATTTTTGGTGAACATAAAAAATCTCTGGGAATTGCATGTGTCTACCTTCCACTGAAAATGACTAAAGATGGTCTAATTAAACTACTAGGGTCCTTGGCTGGCGTTAACAACAACTGTGAGCTCATCGTGAGTGGGGACTTCAACATCAATTGGCTTAGTAATGAATCAACTAACCAGAAGGATACCATAGCCAGTTCCCTCCTCATGCAATTAATCATGGAGCCCACTAGAATGAACCATAAGACCGGTAAGCTCACGCTCCTGGACTGGCTCCTTGCAAGCTCACCTGACAGGATTACTGATGTCTTGGTACTACCGGATTCGCTAAGCGACCATGCCTCTATCACATGTCTGTGGTCCAATAAATTCTAAAAAGTGCCACCTGTCTTTATGAACAGCAGAATGCTCAGGAAAGGGAAGCTCTAAGCTTTCAAGGGGGCGCTTTCTCAAACTGATTAGTCTCCCCTTAAGGTACTGCATGACCTTGACATAACACTCCAGTACTTTATTGATAACTTTAATAGCATTTGTGACAGATTTGCTCAGTTCAAAAAAAGAAAAACATGCGGCCATAACAATGGGTGGATTACTAGTGACCTTTTAGATCACATGAGGGCAAGGGACAACCTTTGGTATCAAACCAGGGTCTCCGGTAAGCCCAGTGATCTTCAAAGATACAGGGCAGCCAGAAACAAATCTACACATCCCATCAGGAATACTAAGGCTAATTTCTACAAAGATCAATTGGAAAGAACCTGGGGTGATGGGAGGCGGTTTTGGGACAATATAAAGGCACTCACAGGGAAGGATGGCAAAACAGCCATCACCGCTAAACATTAATGGGACAAATAACATGGACCCCCACACCATTGCTGAAGAGTTCAACTCCACCTTCACGGATCTCAGCTCTGTTCTACCGGCTGAATACCTCAAGCCTATCAAAGCTGATAATAGATGTCCACCGGACATCAACTCACACCCTCAATTTTACTTCAAGAGAGTCACTATCAAAGAAGCACTGGGTTATGTTAAAAAGGTCCTGGGGAAAACTAGAATGGGGTCTGACAACATTGACATGAAACTGCTGGCGCTGGCAATCGACAAAGTCATCGCTCCCATCACTACGATTTTCAATAAATCTCTCCTGCTCACCAAATTTCCTTCTCCTTGGAAACAAACACTGGTGACCCGGTGCATAAGGAATGCGATAGGTCACTGACCGCAAAACTACAGGCACATCTCTATCCTCTACCCCCTCTCTAAAGCACTGGAAAGGATTGTGGCAAACCAATTTACTGACTGTATTCACAAATACCAGCTGCAATGTCACCAGCAGCACGGCTTTAGGAAACTCCACAGCATGGACACTGCACTGGTGGATTTCACTGAGTATGTCCATAAGGCATTTGATGAGGGAAAACTGGTTGGGTTTGTGACGTAGACAGCCAGATCTGAGTGCTGTATCCAATTTTTTATTACATATAAAATATGTGATGTGAAGGTCAGTTTGAGGAAACTACTGTCTTACTGGAACTGACACATCAAGACCCCCCAGGGATAAGTTCAAAGGACAGGACATAGCTAAACTGCAGATATCTGGGGTGCAATTGCCTTGTCAATTTGCTTTCATCCCAGGAAATAAGATTAGCCATTCACAATTCCCTCAGGGAAAATCTTTTGACTTACAATAGTTGTCAGGAAGAACTTGAGCGGGAGGGGTGTCAGAGAGAATCAGAATGAACATTGAAGAGAGGTTGATGTCTGCGCCAGGGAGGACCCAGATGAATCTGGAAGGTCCAATATACTTTCCCAGGGAACCCTTGAATTATATCAGAGAGACCTTTGAGGTGTAGATTCCAAGGTCCAGATGGGATTAAAGAGGCAAATACACTTTTGCTTGAATACAGTGACTTAGATCAAAGAAACTTTTGAGATATCTGTGTAGCAGAGCACAAACCGGTTTGGTCTGGTTAACCTGAGGGAGGAAAGGCAGTGAGGTCACCTATTATGTTTTTTTAAATATTTTATTTGGACATCCTGTGAGATAAAATATAGATGTTGTTACACCAAGGTGGAGTTATGTGACCTCATGAGAAGGCTGGCTCAGATCTGTGTTTAATTGCTGAGAGAACCTGGACAGACTCAAAAAAGTCAATATTTTTCTGACTGAGAGAAGAGAGATTCTCAAAGCACTGCAAGAAAATAAGCATTAGATTAGACTAGTCTAAATGTATGTATTGTAGGAACTGCACTTTTACCTGTTTGTTTTAAGGCTGTATGTGTTGGGATATATATTTGTTCTGTAATTATTGTTCTGTTTTGATATTTTTAAAGTAAAGATATATTTTACAAAAGGAAACTGCATGGAGTGTCTTGACATTTTTTTTTATTTTAAGTGGAGCTTTTAAAGGTTATAAGTAACACTGTGTATGGGCTTATTGTATACCAAACTGGGAAATGGATAGAGTTCTCTAAAGTCTTGCATAGAGTTCTAAGGGTTCATTTGAAAGACCTGGTTGGGTACCCGTAGGCAAAGATATCTGGCCCCCTGAAGGCAGAATTATCTGAGCCTGATAGTTGGGTACGCTAACAAGAGGTTATCAGTTTGAATCCCGCCAGAGCTTGAGACTAAGGTGACTTGAACCCACAAAACAGACAAGAGCGTTACCTTGTTATGTTCACTGCACACAAATCATATGCTCAGAGGTTGGCACTTTGGGAGTAGAGGACTGACTGGCTGAGCGAGTTTGTGACAGATTGGTTGGCAGCGGTGGCATAAAAAGTTTGGTGAATAGGCTTCATTGTTCAGTGTGTTAGCATGAGACTGTTTAGCTCACTTGGGAAAAAAAAGAAAGGCAGTGTTTTATTTAAAAAGGAAACAGAACTATATCCCTTGACTTACAGTTAAGTTCCCACCCATTTTATTTATTTTTTCTCTGAAGTGCCAGTCGGAATAGTGTTAGAAGTGAGGGAAGAAGAAAATGGCTTCCGACTACAGCAGGCACACTGTAGTTTTCTTAAAGCAGTTGTGCGGTGACATGGGAGTCCCGTTTGGGGTGAAAGCCAGTAAGCAGAACCTCATAGAGGCCCTGATGGTAGCAGATACCCAGAACAGCAAGTCATAGACCGTGACTGAAAGGGACCAAATCTCAAGTCTGGAAGGGCTAGCGGCCAGTGAGGGGTCCCGAGCCGATGAGGCGGACAGAAGGGCCACTGTCAGTGAAGGGCCACAGCAGCAGCAGGGACAAGTCACCAGTATCCTGAATCCGGAAGTTCTCAGGTTGCACAACTTGAGTTGCGCAGGATGGAGCTGGAGTCCTACTAGAGGAGAGAAAGGGAACAGCGAGCAGCAGACCATGAGAAGCGTGAGCGCCAGTGAGATGCAAAGGAGAAGAGAGAGTGAGAATGCAGAGAGGCAGAGGAGAGGAGAGAGGTATGCCAGTGGCAGTGAGAACTGGAGAAGCTACGACTCCAACCAGCGGCACCAGGGCAGGTAAGTGGCTTGGGTTTAACTGGGACTGCAGGACTGGGTTACAAATTGAACTCCAAATTAATAGCTGAGTTTAAGGACAGGGAGGACATGGACGCCTTTTTAAATTCTTTTGAAAAAAGTTTGTATTCAGGCTAAAATTTCTAAAGAGTCCTGGAGCTTCCAGCTATCCCAGCTACTTACCTGAAAAGCTCGGGATGCATTGGGTCAAATGAACAATGAAGACAGTGATGATTACAGCAAGTTAAAAACTGCACTGTTAAAAAAGTTTGAATTAACTGCCAAATCATACAGAGGTAAATTCCGTAAGCTCAGGAGAAGCCCTGATATAAGCTATGAGAAGCTAACCACGAAACAACGTCAGTTTTTGAAACATTGGTGGGAAGGAATTGAGGCAACCTCTGATGATAAAATTGAAAATGTGATTTTGTTAGAACAGTTTTATTGGGCATGCCCAGCAGAGTTAAAAACCTGGCTAGAGGACCGAGATCCAAAAGCAGTGCAAGAGGCTGCTGAACTCTCTGACCGCTATGCCAAGAGCAGACCTGCTCTGAGAGCGAATAGGGCTAGTGTGGAAGCACAGAAAGGGAAAAGCGCGCCTTCAGGGCAGCTAAAACCCTCACTGCCTCCACCAAAACCAGTTAGCCCCAGGGTTCAAAGAAAAGATTTCTCTGAAGTAAGAAATGCTTGTTGGTTAAGTAAAGAAACTGGGCACATTGCCAGACAGTGTCCAAGAAGGGCAAGCAATATTACGCAAAGTAGTACCAGAAAGGAAGTGGGTTGTCTGTGTGTCCCTGGAAGCATGCCAGTGAACATGAGGGAACACATGCACCCAGTCATGGTAAATGGCGTACAGATGCAGGGGTTAAGGGACACAGGGGCATCCCTGACATTGGTAAAAGGGGATCTGGTACAGCCTGGTCAGCTTATACTCAATAAACATGTGACTGTATAGGACTTTGTGGGTGAAGAGAAAACATTACCACTGGCCAGTGTTCTCCTAGACTGGGGTGAAACAGGGGGAACTGTGCAACAGGTGGCTGTAGCCAACACATTAGCAGTGGATGTGATCCTGGGTAACAATCTCCAGCAGGGGGTGGTATGTGCAGTTACCCACTGTAGTTCCCTGAGCCCCCCAGAAGCCACTGGGGAAGATACTGAGAGGCTGGTTCCCCAGTCTGTGTCTCCAGAGGGGAAGACTGATAAAAAGGGGTTAGAAATTTCCCCAGGAGCAAGTAACCACCCAGCTACAGAGGGTTACTCTGAAGAGGGAGTGGTGACCCCTTGTCAGAGGGTAGGGATTGACAGTGATTCTGAGGGCTCTGATGCTAGTGCTAGGGACCCTAGTTTAGTGACTGAAGGGGACCTGTCCCATGCCTTGGGAAGGTGTGAGGGGTTTGCAGCTGCTCAGAGAAGTGACCCTAGTTTAGAGAAGCTGAGGGCTTGGGCAGATTCAGACGGTGCACAGGGAGGTGACGGCAGACATAAGGTTTATTGGGAAAATGGACTTATGTATACACAGGCAGTACAGACAGAGGGAGGGATGCTAGGCAGGCAGCTTGTCGTTCCCCAGGGATATCGTGAGCAGTTGCTCAAGGTTGCCCATGATTTTCCCTTGTCTGGTCATCTGGGAATCACATGCACAACGCAGCGGTTGGCCCAGAATTTCTACTGGCCTAACCTCACCCAGCAGGTGAAAGAGTATTGCACGTCTTGTCACCGGTGCCAAGAAATAGGGAAGGCGGGCAAGAAAACCCAAGCCACCCTGATCCCCTTGCCCATAGTGGAGGAGCCATTCCAGAGGGTGGAAATAGATATTGTGGGGCCTTTAAATACCCCCAGCTTCTCAGGGAAGAGATTCATCCTGACTGTGGTGGATTATGCCACCCGGTACCCAGAGGCAGTCGCCCTTTCCTCACTGAGGACAGACAAAATGGCAGATGCCTTGCTTGGGATTTTCTCCCGTGTTGGGTTTCCGCAGGAGGTAATCACCAATCGAGGGGGTTCCTTCATGTCAGATCTAATGAAATGTCTATGGAAGAAGTGTGGGGTGGTGCAGAGATGCACGACTCCGTATCACCCTTAAGCTAATGGGCTTGTGGAACGCTTCAATGGTACCCTAAAGTCAATGCTTTGGGCGTTTGCTGAACAGCATGGGAGGGACTGGGAGAAATACCTTCCCCACCTGTTGTTCGCATACAGGGAGGTTCCCCAAGAGTCAACAGGATTTTCCCTTCAAACTCTTGTATGGCGCTGGGTACATGGGCCCCTAGACTTGATCCGGGAGGACTGGGAAGGCAAACACGCCACCCAGGGAACTCCTATTGTGGATTACATCCTAAGGTTTAGGGGAAAGGCTGAAGGAGCTTATGGGGACAGGCCAGAGCAACCTGGCAGCTGCCCAACAGAAACAAAAAGTATGGTATGACCACAGAGCCAGAGCTCGCTCGTACATGGTGGGTCAGGAAGTCATGGTCCTTATTCCGGTCCGGAAAGACAAGCTGCAAGCTGAGTGGGCAGGACCGTACAGAGTGGTTAGGAAGGTAAATGACATAAACTACATTGTGGAGTTACCTGACCCTAGACAGACAGAAAGGATGTACCATGTCAACATGATGAAGCCATATGCAAATAGGGCTGACATGGTGTTCGCAGTGTGTAGTCATGGGGAGGGGACGGACGAAGGAGACCATCTTCTGGACTTGCTGGAAGACAGTAAGTGGGAGTCCTCTGTGGAGGCAGTAAAATTGTCTCCATAGCTGACCCCGGGCCAGATCCAGAAAGTGAGGGAGGTTTTAGCAGACTTTGCCCCCTTGTTTAGCGCCAAGCCTGGACTAACCCCCTTAGCAACACATGACGTGGAGACAGGGACACAGACGCCCATACGGCGGACAGCATATCGGGTGTCAGAGGCTGTCCAAAAGGACATTAGGAGGGAAGTGGAAGAGATGCTGGATTTAGGGGTAATCCAGAGATCCCACAGTCCCTGGGCCTCACCTGTAGTCCTTGTACCCAAGCCTGATGGCTCAACTCATTTCTGTGTAGACTATCATGGACTGAATGCAGTCACAAAGTCAGACGCCTATCCGATGCCCCGGACGGATGAACTCCTGGACAAGCTGGGGGGGGCGACCTACCTTATGACCACTGACCTGACAAAGGGGTATTGGCAGGTACAGTTGACGGACAGAGCTAGGGAGAGGTCAGCCTTCATCACTCCGATAGGCTTATTTGAGTTCAAAGTATTGCCTTTCGGAATGAAGAGCGCCTCGGCCACTTTCCACAGGTTGGTGACCAGGTGTTAAATGGTGCTGAGGAGTACGCCGTGGCGTACCTAGATGACACTGCCATCTTCAGTACCAGCTGGGAGGAACACCTGTCACACTTTAGGGAGGTGCTGGGCAGAATACAGAGGCCCGGGCTCACTGTCAAAGCCGAGAAGTGCCAGGTGGCCATGGTAGAAGTGGCATACCTTGGGCATGTAGTAGGCCGGGGACAGCTCCGTCCTAACCAAATTAAGACAGAGGTAATACAGGCATGGCCCAGACCATAAACTCAGAAGCAGGTCAGGAGTTTTCTCGGGACAGCAGGGTACTACTGAAAATTTGTACCAAATTACAGTGCCCTGGCTGCTCCCCTGTCTGACCTGACAAAGAAACAGATGCCCAAGAAAATTACCTGGGGTCCAGCCTGTGAGGAAGCCTTTACCAAACTAAAAGAGGCACTGTGCAGTGCTCCTGTTTTGACAAGTCCAAACTATAGTAAAACCTTTATAGTTCAGACGGACGCCTCAGATGTGGGTATTGGGGCAGTACTGAGCCAGACATCCAGCGAAGGTAGGGACCACCCCATAGCCTACCTGAGCCGAAAGCTGCTCCACAGGGAGCAAGCATACTCCACAGTGGAAAAGGAGTGTCTTGCCCTAGTGTGGGCCCTAAAGAAATTGGAGCCATACTTGTATGGGCAGCCTTCTGTGGTGCAGACTGACCACAACCCCCTGGTTTGGCTAACGCAGATGGGGAAAAACAATGGCAGACTGCTCAGATGGAGTCTTGCTTTACAAGGGTATGATTTGAAAATCGTACATAGGGCTGGAGCCAAGAATCAGAACTCAGATGGACTGTCTAGGGTCTATGAGGAGTGAACTGATTTGAGAAGCTCATCCCATGTAGGGGATAGAGCCTCCAAATGCAGTCTAGGAGGGGAGGAGTGTGACGTAGACAGCCAGATCGGAGTGCTGTGTCAAATTTTTTATTACATATAAAATATGTGATGGGAAGGTAATTTTGAGGAAACTACTGTCTTACTGGAACTGACACATCAAGACTCCCCAGGGATAAGTTCAAAGGACAGGACATAGCTAAACTGTAGATATCTGGGTGCAATTACCTTGTCAATTTGCTTTCATCCCAGGAAATAAGATTAGCCATTCACAATTCCCTCAGGGAAAATCCTTTGACTTACAATAGTTGTCAGGAAGAACTTGAGAGGAAGGGGTGTCAGACAGAAGCCAGTTCAGTTCAGCTTTATTGCTCGGTGACTACACCATTACAATGTACTAAAAACATTACAAATTCTAATTAATCATCCCATATTTAAAAACACAATACATAATGTATAAAAAGAGTTAAAGTGCTTAATCAGTTTTTAAAGAGAAAAAATAAAATGCAAAAAAGGAAAAATACTTAACAAATTTTTCCTGTCTTACCTATGTGTTTTCCTAACAGCTATAAAGCTGCTAGTTATAACACGTTTTCAATTTCCATCCCCAAATTAATTCTCAGAGGCAGGGAGATATTTTTCTTTGTACTTCATCACTTGATAAAAAATGTTGAGGCCATCTTAGCCTCCTTTAATGTATAGGGATGTAAAAGTATGAATAGAGGATCATATTTTGCATTTACATATTTAATGAGAAAATAATTTAACAAATTAAACCGCAAGGTTTTATATAAAGGACATTGTACCGTAACATGATAGATTTTCTTCAAAGCCCCTATTACAATTACATAATTCCGGACCTGAATTGGGTAAAGTTTTTCTATTGAAAGATATATGTTTAGAACAAATAATTCCCATCCTTGCCCAGATAATCATTTTCCTGTCTAGAGGGGTCAAAGGTAGAATTAGATAATTCTCTAAAAGTGCATCAATCTTATGTTGTGCTAGCCAGCTAGCCTGGCATTGGGCTCTAAGAAGATCCATTTGTTTTTCTTGAGCAGACCTGAGTATTCTCTTTTTAACATATTCCTTAATTAAGGGAGATACTGTAATTGATTTCTCCCAATCTGACCAGAGATGAAACGTAGCAACTCTTCCCAGGATACCCTGAATATTTTTGACCCAAGATTACCTAAAGTCTTGTTTTTGCCAAGAGATCTTTTCTTTCAGGCACAATAAAGGCAAACAATTGGTCTGTTGATTAATAATTTTTAACCAATAACCCATGTAACGTATATCAGTTATTGTGGCGATGGGAACTCTACCCAATTCAGCCCTAACTATGACATTGGATGTAGATAATGGGACCTGTAGTAAAGATTTATAATAAAAAGAAAGTGGAGTTTCCAACCATAAAGGAACATTATTATTCCAAACCTCTGCTCCATATGTGAGAATAGGATTGATCTTTGCTTCACCAGCAACTAATGCTGGTAAGACCGAATGGCTTGCATATTTCATGTTAAAGCGTAACAAAGCTTTAACAATCAATTTAGCCCTTATCACTTGTTCCTTCCAATGCTCTATCCAGTTTTCATTTGAGGCAAACTTCACCCCAGATATGTGTAAGAAGTTACCCCCTCTACAGGTTCATTATTTAAATAAAATCTTGATTTAATTATCTGTCCCTGATGTGGGGCAAAGTTCATAAACTTAGTTTTTTCATATTTATTATTAGATCCAGGTGTTTGCATTTAATATAAAGTTGATTTATTTTATTTTGCAAACCTTGAGTGGATAAAGCAAAAATAATCAAATCGTCTACATAGGTGAGACTATGAACTAACATATTCTTAATTTTAGGGGAATCAAGACAAGATACATCCCTATAGGCCAAAAGAGAATCAATATACAAACTAAATAAAAAGGGAGCCAAAAGGCATCCCTGTTTGACTCCTGAAGTTGTACTAAAATAATCAGTAATATTACCCCTATTGTCATATCTAACGGCCAAAGTTGTGTGTGAATATAACATATAGATAGGGACCAACAAGTTTAAAGGTACATGTCTATCTATTAATATCTCCCATAATTTGACTCTGTTAACAGAGTCAAATGCTGCATACAGCTTCATTCTACGAAATGACCTATATTTTTCTATCAGATGTGCAAGAATATAAATATTATCTATTGTAGAAAAATCCTTGCAGAAACCCACTTGAAACATAAAGGGGAGCTTACAGATGACCATGTTTGAGAGAAGCCAGAATGAACACTGAAGAGAGGTTGATGTCTGCACCAGGGAGGACCCAGACGAATTTGGAAGGTCCAATATACTTTCCCGGGGAACCCTTGAATTACATCAGAGAGACCTTTGAGGTGTAGATTCCAAGGTCCAGACAGGATTAAAAGGCAAATACACTTTTGCTTGAATACAGTGACTTAGGTCAAAGAAACTTTTGAGATATATGTGTAGCAGAGCACAAACCGGTTTGGAGCTTTTAAAGGTTATAAGTAACACTGTGTATGGGCTTATTGTATACCAAACTGGGAAATGGATAGAGTTCTTTAAAGTCTTGTATAGAGTTCTAAGGGTTCATTTGAAAGACCTGGTTGGGTGCCCGTAGGCAAAGATGTTTGGCCCCCTGAAGACAGAATTATCTGAGCCTGATAATTGGGTACGCTAACAAGAGGTTATCAGTTTGAATCCCTCCAGAGCTTGAGACTGAGGTGAATTGAACCCACAAAACAGACAAGAGGGTTACCTTCTTCTGTTCACTGTACACAAACCATACGCTCAGAGGTTGGCACTTTGGGAGTAGAGGATTGACCGACTGAGCGAGTCTGTGACAGGGTCCATCTTCATTGACCTAACAAAGGCATTCAGCACAGTCTGCCACCCACCCCTCTTGTCTCATCAGCATGCCCTTGGTGTTTCTCCAAATGGTGCTCTATGGTTCCAGGACTACCTAACCTCCCGGTCTCAAAGGGTCAAAATAGGTCACTCTGTATCTGCATCCAAGAAAGTCTCGCTAGGGGTGCCTCAAGGGTCCATCCTGGGTCCACTGCTCTTCAGCATGTTCCTGAATTACCTACTCGATGCCTGCACTAGCAAAGTCATTCTATATGCTGATGATGCTGTCTTACTTAGCTGTCACTCTCGCATAGAGTACCTAAAGGCCGAGCTACAATCATCCTTCCAGCAACTGGAGACCTGGTTCTACTCCCAAAGGTTGCTACTAAACTACAAAAAAACAAGACGATGCTCCTCTCTAGCCCCTAACTAAAAAGGAGATGCCCAGAACTAACAATCACTAATCACCTGACTGCCCCACTGGAACAGGTTCACTCCTTCAAGTACCTGGGTGTCATTGTGGATGATACCCTCTCCTATGTTCAGCACATTGACATGGTGGTGAAAGCTGTGAACACTAAATTAGGGATCCTGTTTAGGCACAAGAAAAGCCTAACTGCTGAAGCTGAAACCCTCCAGCTCTCAGTCTCCAGCTCTGTCCTCTCCCTGGATGACTATGGGCTGGTGGTTTACGGTGCTGCCACTGATACAGCCCTCAAAAGGTTTGCACTGCCCTTAACAAGGCTTGCAGACTATTGCTAAATGCTGACCGCGTCACACACACTTGTACCCTGTATGGTCTGGCCCACATACTACCGCTTCAATCCAGAATCAGGTACTAAACTTGCCTGCTAGGGAGAAATGCCATGCTCTCCTTAACCCCTACCTGCATTGCAGACCTGGTAAAGGAAGCAAGCTCCAAATACAAGATGAAGAACAGTGACAACACAGCTTGATGTCCCATTTCGTAGAACTTCCCTAGGATAAAGATCTTTCATGTACCAAGCTCCACTATGGCTAAATGAGATCCCTGCTGCAGCTCTTAATACAACAAATGTTCGATCCTTTAAAAGAGAACTGAAGCAATACCTGCTGAACTCAAACGCCTGCAACTGCCTTACCTGAATCCATATCTTCAACCTGGATACCCCCTCTTAAAACACCTCTGACTCTCTTACCTGAGTGCATATCCTCAACCTGGATACCCCCCTCGTCTGTCTGGGCTTTCCTCCTGTTTTACCTACCCTGGACCCCCACCTGCCATTCCTTGCCACCCCCCCAGCTCCTCCAACTTCCTCCCTCCATCTCCCCACTGCCCCTTTCACCCTCTCCCCCTAAATATTCTCCTTCTCCCAATCCTGCTCTCTCTCTCTCTCTCTCTAATCTACACCTCGTTCACACACTCCCCCCTTTCTTTCTCCTACCCTTTCCGATACTTTACCTTGACAGGCCCCCCCTGGGGCAGCTATGCCGTATGTTGCTAATTGGGAAACCTCATTCACACTCTCCCCGCTTTCTTTCTCCTACCCTTTCCGATACTCTACTTGATAGGCCCCCTTGGGGCAGCTATGCCATACCTTGCTAATTGGGAATCTCCTCCCATTGTTTAATTTCAGTTGTCTAGGTTACTCAAATGTATTACTTATCTATTTTCTGTATTACATAGCAATCTTATGTTTTGTGTTAACTGTCAAGTTTTTGTTAGGTCTCTGCTGTTTTACATCCTGACGTGGAACCTTTGTAAAAGAGTGTATACTCAAAGGTTATATCCGAATGACCAAATAAACGAATAAATAAAAATAAAAATAGTATTGAGTCTCCCTGTGGATGCAGATGACACCAGTACCTGGTCCCTTTGCACAGTGTTTCCCCAGCACTTTACCATGCACTAGGATCTGTCTGCTTCCCAAATCAATGAGTCCCTTCACAGTCTTACCCCCTACCTTCACATCTGTTAAGTACTTGCCTCAATTTGCCAAGGACAAATCTGCTCCAGTGCCACTCTCCTTACTAAGGCAGTTTCTTGCAAAATGGCCTGGCTTATTACAGTTAGCAGATAATCTCTTTGGGCCCAGATTTGTTACCCCCACTAGAGTTCTTATCAGGCTTGGCATTTAAATGGGAAAAAGAGTGTCTTACCAGTGCTTGGCTGTTACCTCACTGCTGTGGCATTTGTCTGGCTATTTGGTAGTCCTCAGCCAAAGAAACAGCCTTTTCCCCACTCTCTGGTCGGTGTTCCTTTACCTACAGCTGCACATCTGTAGGCAAGACATTGATGAATTGCTCCATGGCAAATGTGTCGATGAGCTGTGGGACTGTTTTGCTCTCTGGTTGGATTCATTTTATTAGGAGTTCTCTGAGTTGGGTAAAGGCTTCTCAAGGATTGTCGACCGAGTTGTACCTCAGAGATCGAAATCTCTGCCTGTATGTCTCTCCGGGGATGTCATACCTTTTCAGGATTTTGCTTTTCACCAGGTCATAGTTTTCTGACTGTGCAGTGTCCATACTGTTGTAGGCAAGTTGGGCTTTCCCTGTCAGGTAAGGTACCAGTCTGATTGTCCATTGCTGCTATGGCCATTGGCAGGCTGTGGCAACTCTTTCAAAAGTTGTCAGGTATGCCTCAATATCATCTGAGGGGCACAACTTTGTAAGTTTAATGGCTTTTAAATTGCTTGCATTTTGTTGCTCATCTGGGTCTCTGTCAGATCCTCTGCCTTTGATAGCTTGTGTGGCATCCAGCCATCACTGCTCCTGTCACTGCATCTCTTCTCTCATCTGCTGCTCCTGTTGCTGCATCTCTTTTCTCTCTGATTCTCAGTCTCTTTTTTGTTGCATGGCCCACCATTTGAAAAAATCCATCAGGCTTTCAGGTTCTGTCACTGCCTCTTCTTTTTCCATAACTTGTGCTGGCTGTACAATGTCAGACTGGACTTCAGTTTCTCCTAGCTTGGCTGCCATTCTCCTGGTAACTACGCCTGGACTTGCTGCTGTTGAATCCATACCTTTCTCTGTGCTTCCCTGGTACTAGGTCCAGTACCCATGCACAAAACTCCTGTATTAGGGTATGCACAAAATAAATCCCACTTAGGCTGACATCATCTGTCATCGAGGCACAGGTCAGGAAGCATAGGAAAACCAGGAGCAGTTGGAGAATTCATCAAAATATTTATTTACAGTCGCAGTAACACAAAAAAGATAAACTTGTTCAGAATAACTATGTACAGAGGAGAAATGAAAAAGTAGTTTTAGTTCAGTCTCCATGTCCCTTTTTCTTCTAATCTTTCTTGCAGTTGCAGCTTAGCTCTTTTATATTACTGGATATGCAAGAGAGGGCTGAGAGACAGTGAGAAGCAAAGAACTGCGAGATTGTCAGGTTGATCAAGTCTGAGGTCTCACAGGAAAATATGGTTGTGCAACCAGTCAGAGGAATAGACAGGAAAGGACAGATCCTTGCATTTTAAACACTTTCTCTAACAACTGGGACAGGGTCCTATTCCACCCTGTCACAACTAAGATGTTGTAGTCAGGATGAGTTTCATCCAGGAGCCAGGAGGAATTTTTCTATTGGAATTTTTTCATAGTGAGGTGAGTCAAAAGGTCCTGTGCAATACAGATGGTGCGGATATACAGTGAATAAGAGTGACTCCTCCAGGAAGGGAGGAGATGGCTTGGTTCAGTTGTTTCATCGTATCAAGACCAAGCTAGAATGATGTCTGGACATGGGTCAGATATATATAGCAGTTATGTAAGAACTTACCGTAACAGTAGATCTTTGAAAGAGGTTCCTGCAGTAGGTCTTCACATATAGGGCTGTTCCCCCTGGCATGAGGACCGCACAGCAAACTTGTAGCTAGCAATCATCAGCAGGGACATCCCCCTGGTCTCAGGTGACAGAGGTCAGTGTGACTATAAAAGGGGCAGTCCCCCACCCACCCTCCAGTTCTTTTCCACCGAAGACCTATGAAAAGGAAGCAGAAAAGAGGAGCAACAGACTCCTGGGACCCTGTGCCCTGGGTGAGACAGAGACCTGGGCAGGGATTGAAAAATGCAGGAGCTGGTGGAAAGGTGGGTGGGAAACTAGATCTACTGCAGGAACCTCTTTCGAAGATTTACTGTTACGGTAAGTTCTTATGTAACTGCTATATCTTACTTTGAGAGATTTCCTACAGTATGTCTTCACACATAGGACTGAATACAAAACAGTCTAACACAAATGAAGGAGTTGGAGATGAGGTTCCGGGAGGAGGAAAATGTCTGCCAACTAAAGGTCTGTTCAAGACAGAAGACATTGCAGAACTGCAAGGCCGAAGCCAGCCCTACACCTAGAGGCAATGTCCAGACTGTAATGCTTAGTGAAGGTAAGGAAGGAAGACCAAGTGGCCACTGCAGTTTTCCGCAGTGGACACACTCCTGAAAAAGGTGGTAGAAGTGGCCACACTCCTGGTGGAGTGGCCCTTAACCATACCCGGAAGGAGTTTCTCGTACTTCTGGTAAACATAATGGATACAAGTAGCCAGCCATCTAGACAGAGTCTGTTTCATAATAGCCTTGCCTTGACACTGAGAGGTAAAGGCTACGAAGAGCTGGTTCGACTTTCAAACCTCCTTAGTCTGAGAGGTATAATACCTCAAAATCCTATGCACATCGAAGGTGTGCAGGAGATATGGCCCCCTGTAGGAGTGTTCTGGGAAGAACACTGGCAGTACAACACTCTGGTTAAGGGTCAATTCTGAAATCACTTTCGGAAGAAACAAAAGGTTAGTCCGCAGAACCACCTGGTCTCTGCAGAAAATTAAATAAGGCTCTCTAAAAACTAGAGCCTGAAGCTCTTAAACTCTTCGAGCTGAAGTGATAAGAACTAAAAAGAGCAATTTCCATGCTACAAAATGCATATCACAGCTTGCTGCCGGTTCAAAGGGGGGCAAAGTAAGCTTTTCTAATAAAGTTAAGATCCCAGGGAGGAACAGGATTCCAGACTGGAGGTTTGATATGAAGTATCAAGAACGTCTTGGAAACCTCAAGCTGAGCTAGGGTTTTACCCTCCATCAGGAGGTGGTAGGCCAAAACCACAGAGAGATGGATCTTCAGGGAGGAATAGCTGAGGCCCACCTCTGTCAGATGCAAGAGGTACTCTAAAACCTGGGCGGCCAAGCAAGAAAAGGGAGCTAGGCCTTTTACTGAGGCACAGATAGAAAATCTCTTCCACTTCATGGCATAAGTGGATCTAGTGGAGAGCTTCCTGGCTTCCACTAAGACCTCAGCTACCCCTGAGGATACCCTGTAGTGAGCAACCACTAAGTTCACAGGTGTCACGCATGAAGATGGAGAGACTTGAGGCTTGGATGTACCAGAGTGCCCTGCTCCTGGGTCAGAAGGGCGTGAGAGACAGGAAGAGGTACTGGAGGTTCCAGTGTCAACTGCTGTAGCAACGGGAACCACATCTGCCGAAGCCAGAGGGGGACAATGAGGATCATGTGAGCCCCCTCTACTTGGAGCTTCAGCAGAACCTTCTGAAGAATAGGAAAGGGAGGGAAAGCATACAGAAATCTCCCCGTCCAGGATACAGACAGTGAGTCTTGCCAAAAAGCACCATGCCCAGGAACGAGCGAGCAAAAGCTAGGTAGTTTTGCGTTGGATGGAGAGGCAAATAGATCTAGGTCTGGCCAACCCTACTGAAAAAACAAGTCTTTTACTACTGCCTGCTTTAGTTTCCACTCATGAGCCCTGGCAACTGATCGGCTGAGACTGTCTGCCAGAATGTTGTGAACACCTGGCACGTGGACTGCTGTCAAAGATAGTGTTATACGAGGTCCCTGCACCTGTATTGGTACCCCCTGAGGTACACCGTAAACAGCTAGTACTTAGGCATATGTTATACTAACATATAGAGCTAAGGGCATCTACTGTATAAGACTAGATGTCAGGATATGCATGCATATTATTGTTATACACTTTACTTTCTAATATATATACGTATTTCTTGCTCACAAGATGTTAGGACATCTGTGTCCTTGTAATGATTATGATATATGAGTCGGCATTGCCATCTTCTGATGATTTGTATTATTACACGGCTATGTATAACTGTACTTCTTTGTCTTTACAAAGTGATGACTACTACAAAATTGTATAATGTTATCTTGGACTGTGGAGCCACCTCTAATTTAGCCAACAGGGCTCATCTCTTTAACTAGAAATGATTCTATCTTACAGTAACCATGGTAATTATCATAGATATATAATGCAAGACATCTTACGTCTTCTACCTCGGAGACCCCAGGAGACACGGAGAATCCTCAAGGTATAGGGAACACTTAGCATTGACTCCTAGTTCCTTTTGGTAAGAACTGCTTAGGGCAACTATGATTATCCTTTTGGTACTAATAATCAAGCTTTATTACTCTTGTGCAATGTGTCTGTGATTCCTTGTATGCACATTACTGCCAAGAACCTGAGAGTGAGGTTTAGATCATCTGACAACAGACAGTGCTGTATTGCCCAGTACCACACCTGCATCACCTCCCTGCATAGAGGGTACGACCGGGTGCCTGTTTGTTAAGATACCAGACAGTGGCCATGTTGTCTGTCTGGATAAGAAGTGTTCCCGGATTTAAGAGCAACTGGAAGGCCAGGAGAGCATACAGCACCGCTTTCATCTGCAGAATATTAATGTGAAGGTTCTCTCCATGGGAGACCAAGAGCCTTGAGTTCAGTGGTCTCCCAGATGTGCTCCCCATTCCAAGTTCGAGGCATCCAAGGTGAGAATCTGAGAGGGAGACAGAGTTTGGAAGTGAACCCCCACCAAAAGTTTGGCTGGGTCCTGCCACAAAAGGAGATCCTTTTCAAGGCTGTTGAAGACAAGGACTTTCTGGTCCATATCGTCCAAATGCTGGTCCCATTGGACTCGAAGAGACCACTGGGTGACCCTCATGTGCAGTCTGGCCAAAGGGACTGTGGGTATGGCAACTGCCATTAAACCCAAAAGCCAAAGGACCAAACATGCTGTGGTCCACTGTGAGGAAGCCACCAGCGTCGCTTGGGAGATTAAAGTCTCTGCTCAGTCAGATGGAAGAAAGGCCTTGCTCTGGACTGTGTCCAGCACCACTCCAATGAATTGGAGGTGCTGTGAGGGTATCAACTGGGACTTGGGAAGGTTGATAGAAATGCCCAGACTGGAGAAAAGGTCCAGAGTGAAGGAAAGGGATTCCTTCAGGCTGTCCGGTGAAGGGGCTAAAAAATGCCAGTCATCTAGATAAGGGAACACATAAATGCCCCTGCAGCGTAGAAATGCCGCAACCACTGCTAGACATTTGGTGAACACCCGAGGTGCTGAGGAGGGCCAAAAGGTAAGACTCTGAAATAGAAATGATGGCCAGAAAAGAGAAGCTCAGGAAGTGGTGGTGGGCCAGAAGAACAGGGATATGGAGGTAGATACCCTGCATATCCAGGGAGCACAGCCAAGTGTTGGGGAGGAGCAGGGGTAACAGTCCCTGGAGAGTCAACATGTGAAATCTCTTGTATTCTACGATGAGATTTAGCATGCTGGGATCCAAGATGGGTCTTAGATCTCCCGTCTTCTTTGGAACCAGGAAGAAGTGGGAGTAGAATCCCCTTCCTGTCTGTTCTGGAGGCATGCGCTCTATGGCTGCCTTTTGCAGCAGAGCTTGTATTTCCTGCAAGACCAGCTGTTGGTGGATTGATAGGTAAAATGACCTTCCTGGTGGGTTGGGAGGAGGACTCTCCAGGAACTCTATTGAGTGACCTCTTTCTATGAGTTGAAGAACCCATGCATCTGTGTTAATGGCCTTCCATCCGTCCAAGTGGAGGCTGAATCTTCCCCCTACTGGTTCCTCCGAAGCGGTGAGAGGCAGTGGAAGGGGGGGAGAGAGTCAGGACACAGAGGGCAGGGATGCCTTTCCCCCAGAGGCAGCTTTGGAGAACTTGGCCTGAGGGGTTTTGGTGCCAAAACCTGGAGCACGACTCTTGTTCTGTTATTTGCCCTGATTCTGTTTGTTCCATTTCTGTTGGCGACGAAAATGGCTGCTGCCGTTGTCTTTGACCGGAATGGTACATGGAACGGACATCCCTAAGGGATCTGCTGCTCTCCTGCAGCTCGGTAATAATATCTTTGGCGTCACCACCAGACAGAACTGGACCCCTAAAAGGAGTGTCAAAAAGAGTGCTTTGTACATCCTGTGCCAATCCCGCCAGACGAAGCCAGGCTAGATGTCTGAGACAGATTCCCGTAGCTGCCCCTCGAGCCACAGAGTCCAATGAATCATATGTGGTGCGTAGGGCATGGCGGCAGGAAGATTTATTCATCCTGACTTTCTCCAGGAGTTCCGAAACTGCTTGACAGCGATCTCCTGGAGGTCTCTTTCCAATTTCAAGAGTGAGGATTTTTTGAAAGCCACCATATGGGCTACATAATTCAGGGAATGGATAGCTCAGGTGGACGATGAGTAGATTTTCCTATCACACTGGTCCATCTGCTTGGACTCCTTATCTGGTGGGGAGACACTAAGATGTTTCAGCTGGGCCAATCTATTGTGGGCAGCCGTAATGACCATAGATTGGGCAGTTAGGTGGGAGACCCCTTCCAGGGGAAAGTACGTCCTAGAGGCCTTTTTGGATACAGCCAGTATGGAAGAAGGTTGCTGCCAAATGGTGAACGCGAGGTCCTCATGTGAATCCATCCAGAGTGGAATGGGTAGGGGGTTCACATTAACCAGGTCCAAGTGCTCTGCCAGCCTTTTGCGCTGGGGGACCAATTCCTTGGAGGCCCATCGGCATGATTTTTGAAGGGTCCTGAGGAGCTCCCCAAAGGAGGGATCCTCAGGAAGAGACTCTAGGGACACTTTCAGTTGAGGCTCAACCAGGGAATGAGGTACAGACTGAATCCCTAGATCCGAGCCTTCGTCTGAGTCTGAGGTTTCCAGTCTACTGGGCAAGGATGACTCCAGAGGCCGGGTCCGGAGTCTATGATCTCCAGGAGGCAGAGCCCCCAAGTCTCCCTCAGAGACTCGACTAGAAGGTGTCAGACTAGCTTGGGGCACCCTGATAGGAGGGGTGGACCTGACCGTGACCTGAGGCTGGCCCAACTCTAGAAGTAGTTGGGACTTAGCGTCCTTCCACCATGCAGGAATGGTTTTACTTTCAGGCTGCGGTGGTGCTGGAGGCGGAGGAGGTGGTTAACCCGGGTACCCTACATGAGGAGGGTAGCTGGGAGGCTGGTACCAATAAGGGTACTGGTAGTATGCCTGTCCTGGAGCCTGACAGCCCAGCGTTGGGTAGCCTGGCGTTGGGTAGCCCAGCGTAGGATATCTCGGCATCAGATAGCCTGGCGATGGCGGGTTGTAACCCGGTGACGGACCCTCCGGCATTGAATACTGTGGAAAATGGGGGTTTCCAGGAAAGTACCTGGTAGGGTCCAATGATGGGGCAGAAGGCCCAGCTGGAGGGGGTGCCAAAGGCCTGCTGGGAAGCGGGTCCAGCAACGCGGTAGGCGGAGGAGCCTACGGTCCCACAGATGGGGTTCCATACCACCCCGGGGCCCAGCGAGGGAGATCCAGCGAAGGTGAGGATCCATCGGTGGGAGACACCGCCAAGCGGGGAGATCTGACAGTCCCACCAGCAACAGGTCTGGCAGAGTATCCGCAGGAGGGTTATTCCGGAGAGGTTGGATACTGGTAGTGAATCCCTCAGGGGAGAACCCAGAGGGGATGAAGAGGTACCTGCGAGCTCTCTCTGCTCAGCTTCGGGGATGTGGGTTAACAGATGGACCAGACATCGAACTTCAGGTTCAACACACAATCTGTGTGTGATGTTTATTCAAAATACAGGAAATAAGCTTCTGCAATGCCATATTCCTTCTTCAGTACATCAATTTGCAGCAACATGCTATGTATGCCCTTTCTCTGCACTTAGCCAGCACCTACTGACACTGATCTCTGTAAAGTCCAGTACCATAGAAACAATTTCTCTGGGGTGAGTAATTACCTGCTCCAACCCCACCAGACATGCCAGTTTTAAGCAGGGGCCCAGTCCTAGGTTCAACCCCTCTACATAAACCCACTGTGTCTCTTGATTTATTTCACTTGCTACAGATACAGACACCTGAGAGTAGACACTCTTTTGGTGTTACCCCAACACAGGTTCCAATCCATTTTCCACCCACCTCCTCCTTTGTAGGTTTTTCATAAAAAAAAAAAATAAATAAATAAAACACAAACCACCTCTTTGATCTTAACATATTGTAACATTTCGGCAATATTAGCATCTTTAGCCTGCAGTGCAGCATACCCCAGTCAACACTGTCAACAGATTCAGCTGCATCAATACAAGAAAAAGTCCCTTCAGCCTCATAGGCTTCATCTTGCTTGCTTGGAGTCTTCAACCTCAGCACAATATCACTAGGCACAGTTTTACCTGGGGTCTCACATTCAAGTTCCATTGTTGCATCTCCGACCTCCAACAGGTAACATCCTGGGAACAGAGGAAACAAAGAAATATCCTGCTCAGACAGGGGGTCTTCTTCAAACTGAGCCCACGAAAAATCCTCCTCTTACTCTTTATCCAAACTCTCCAGCAGGAACCTCTCAAGCACCTGGCACCAGTGTGCTGCCTCTCTGCATTGTTGGTCTGCCTCCAGACATTGCAAACTCATGCAGTGGATAATCCTCATCAGGGTCTCCACCTCCGGGGTGTTGTCTCTCGCACCTCCAGTCTGCCTTGACCTGTATCTCTTCGTTATCTTCCGCCTTGGCCTTCCTCTGAGCTACCAGGTCCAGTCCAGGCAGCAACTTCTCTCCATCTGTCAGCCATGGTTCTGGTCAGAACCCCATGGACTCTCTTCTCTGTGTTCTCCTCTGGCAACTCCTGGTGCATTGGTCCACCTGGGATATCTGGGCAATATCCACCAGAAAACATCCCTCTTCAGCCAGTCCAGAAGGTTTCAGCAAGTTATCCCCCTTCTGACACCAAGTCTGTGGAGGGGTTATGGGATAACAGATGGACCAGACACGGAACTTCAGGCTCAACACACAATCTCTGTGTGATGTTTATTCAAAATACAGGAAATAAGCTTCTGCAATGCCGTATTCCTTCTTAAGTACATCAGTTTGCAGCAACAGACTATGTATGCCCTTTCTCTGCACTTAGCCAGCACCTACTGACACTGAACTCTGATCTAACCACTTTTCAGTGAAAATTCTTCATCCCTATGTGGGCCCCATTTACTTGGGTAGTGGGGCCTCAAAAAGGAAAAAAAAAAACAACAAAAAAAAAAACAAACAAACAAGCTAAAAACAAAGAACCTTAGTGCAGAAACACTGAAAAAAGGGTTACCTCAAAGGGCACTGGCAACAAATCAGGTTTCAAAGAAATATAACATCATACATACTTCCATAATGCAACGCATCATGGGATATATGCAAATCACCATGACATTTCAGATCTGTTCAGTTTACAGCAATTTACATGCATTTTAAATAGCACAGCTAACTTATTTCTGTAATAGTCACCTAGTACTTTTTACCATTATCAAAAACACCTATGGCATGGTATTTTCAACATTTACAGGTTTCATAAACATAAGGTATATAGATCAAGGTATTTTATGACATATTAGTGCTATCACATACTAAATCAAACAACAATAAACAAAACCTGTTTTAAATACACTTGGAGGTCCCCACAATAACCTCCCTGTACGAGGACCTGAGAGGGAAAAGCCAAATTTAAAGAGGACACTATAGCGGAGTCAAGAAAGGGAAGGGGGTGCCCATAGGTGGCCAACCTTATGGACTAGAAATTGTAAAGGATAGATTAGGCTAAGAAATAGAAGAAATGTGGCAACAGATTTAAGAAAAGGTCGTTCCTCAAGAGTGGCAGGAGCTCCCTGTCACAGGGGACCACAAGGGAGTCCGATGGGAGAGAGGAGGTGTCCACGAGGTCGCCAGAGGAGCCGTTGACCGACTTACTGTTCACAGCTAGTCTGACAAAAGCTGGCATGCTAGTGTCAGACTGATTGGCCTGGGCCAGGTGCCCGGCGGCAGAGCCAGAGGGTGACTTAGCGGTGAAGCTCAAAGCAGGAGACCCTGAAGGAACCTCGGAAGAGGCAACTCCTGACTGCCCGCTAACCTCAGTGGTGGGGGGGGAGGGCATTCGGTCCGCTGGAGTGGAAGGAGGCCCTGCAGGTGGGGTATTCACGGAAGTGGAGGGCCATCCCTGGTCGGCGTCAGCTGTCTGGCTGGCCTTCTCTTGAGGAGAACGGCATTTCTCTTTCTTCTTCTTTTTCATCTCTGGGGCTGGAGACGATGATCTTTCCCTCAACTCCTGGAGCTCTTACTCCATCAAAGCCAGTCTCTGGGTCAGCTGATGGGCGTTGATGGTCCTCTTGCGATGGGTGCATGTGGACTGGTTGAAGCCCTGGCAGATGGTGCACTCAGCCGAGTTGTGCCTAGGTCCCAGGCAGAGGACACACCAGGAATGATCGTCCCCGTGTGGAATCTGCGTGCCGCACATGAAGCACTTCTTCTTGGGCCGACTAGACATACACCATAACAGATCGTGATATGAGAATTGGAAAAAAAGGAAATTTGCTAATAGAAAATGGTGGGTGACAGAAAGCTTTTCTAACATGTTTGTTGAACAATACCATGCGATGGTGGGAAAGAACTGGAGGACGGCGGGGACCGCCCCTTTTATAGTCATGCTGATGTCTGTTACCTGATGCTGGGGGGCGGTCCCCGCCAATGATTGCTAGCTACAAGTTTGCCGTGTGGTCCTGACACCAGGAGGTGCAGTCCTATATGTGAAGACCTACTGCAGGAACCCTCTCGAAGTAAGATCTACAGATATCCAGTCTGAAAGGACACATTTACATAAACCCCACTCCATGTCCCAAAATCACTGAAACTCTACCATGACCACATTCTCCCCCAGAAAAAAACTCATCGTAGTAATCTTCTTTCTTCCAAGGGGTCCTTTAGCATCAGTAACTATAGCAGTTAGCTGACTAGGTGCAACTACCCCCGAGGTATGCCTTTAAGAGATTATAATGAGCTAGGGCAACAGATAATCAGAATACAGAAGGGTGTGTACTGAGTGAGAGCAGCCTGAAGGGCTTCAGAATTTTTTTGAAGAAAATGGGCACATTCCCCAAAAAGTGAATCAATCAATCAATCAATACTTTATTTATAAAGCGCCTCTGGAGACGACGAGACATGGTCGCAAGGGTTGCCTGCGAGGGCCCTCCCTACCCCCACCCCCAGACACTGGATAGTGGACCCTGGACCCCTACCACATGCCAGATAAACTACTTGGCCTACTAAACACTTCTCCAGCACAGCGACTCGACCTTTTCCTACGTTTGCCTGCTAATACAATCCCCTGGTGGTACCTTTCTGTCCGCCAGCACGCCTGCTCAGGCTGACTCCTGCTTCACTGCACGAGTTGCTTCTGCCGCCACTGCTGTGGGAAGGACTGCATCAAGAAGGACTTTAAGACGGCACATGATTGCCTCTGGAGACGACAAGACGTGGTTGCGAGGGTTGCCTGCGAGGGCCCTCCCCTACCCTCACCCCCCGACGCTGGATACGGCACCCTGGACCACTACCACATGCCAGGATTGCCTCTGGAGATGACGAGACGTGGTCGCGAGGGTTGCCTGCGAGGGCCCTCCCTACCCCCACCCCCGATGCTGGATACTGGACCCTGGACCCCTACCACCCAGGATTGCCTCTGGAAATGATGAGATGTGGTCATGAGGTTGCCTGCGAGGGCCCCTATCCCCACCCCCCGATGCTGGATTCTGGACCCTGGACCCCTACCACATGCCAGGTAAACTACTTGGCCTAATAAGCACTTCTACAGCACAGCGACTCGACCGTTTCCTACGTTTGCCTGCTAATACAATCCCCTGGTGGTACCTTTCTGTCTGCCAGCATGCCTGCTCAGGCTGACTCCTGCTCCGCTGCACGAGTTGCTTCTGCCACCGCCGCCGCTGCCACTGCTGCTGCTGTGGGAAGGACTGCATCAAGAAGGACTTTAAGACGGCGCACGTATGGTGACTGTTTTTCTTTTCTGCTTTTTGAACTCCTGGTACCGTGGTGCAGGCCAGTCGACACTGTTGCCTTAATTTAAATGGCCCTTACGGATGATGCCTCACTTTCTGTGCTTTAAATTGCTATACTGTGAATTTCCTTCTCACTTGCTGCTTTAAATTGCTATACTGTATATTTCCTGCTCTCTGGTGGCCTAAGAGGTTGGAAGTCACTGACACTTTTGCCTGTAACCAGTTTAATTCAAGTTAGCCCCTTGTGGCACCATCATCTTGTGCAGCCCCCTCAGTTGCCTTCTGTGCTGTATTTTGCCTTAAACTGTGGTCCTCGTGGCACCGCCATCTTGTGCAGCCCCCACAGTTGCCCATTTGTGCTGCTTTGGTTGCCATTTTCAGTACTCTGCTTTGAATTGTGCTGTCCCTGCTGGCCGTGAATATTACTGTGCTGCCCTGTTAATCTTAAAACTGGGTGTGCGAATGATTACTGTACTTTGCTCATAATTCAGTTGTTTTACTTTGCTTGTAATGCTATGCTGAGATTTTTCTGCTCTCCTGGTTTAGTTGGTGGCCTTAGAGGTTGCCGTGCATTATAATCGCTAACACTGTTTGCATTACTGGGATTGAAATACCATACTCTGAAGCTCTGCTCTCCTAGAGTGGTTGGTGGCGTTAGAGGTTGCTGAGCGTTTTAGAACTGTGCCATGTAACTGCCTCATTTTACACTGCTCACTTGTTCTGGTCGCCTCTCCCCTCATCCCAGCCTCAACTGTGAGCCTACCCTAATCTACCTGCCTCACCGATCGCTAGCTGTCCTGCCCCCCCAACAATCCTCCACTCCCACACCTGCTCACTTCTTCCCCACCCAAGCCAAAAACCTTAAATACTCACCCCTGTCCTTTCTTCCTCAGGATTGCCTCTGGAGATGATGAAATGTGGTCCTGAGGTTGCCTGCAAGGCCTCCCTACCCCACCCCCAACGCTGGATTCTGGACCCTGGACCCTACCACCGCCAGGTAAACTACTTGGCCTACTAAGCACTTCTCCAGCACAGTGACTCGACCGTTTCCTACGTTTGCCTGCTAATACAATCCCCTGGTGGTACCTTTCTGTCCGCCAGCACGCCTGCTCAGGCTGACTCCTGCTCTGCTGCATGAGTTGCTTCTGCCACCGCTGCTGCTGCTGTGGGAAGGACTGGCCCCGCTGGCTTTGCCGGCTGCCCCACCACCCCTGCCACCACCCATAGTTGTCACTCGCTCTTATAGTGGAGGTCATGTGCGCGATTTAGCCTATTAGCCCAGTTTGCCATTAGCAGGCTATACTCTCTTGCCACTAGGGGCATTTTTTCTTTTTTTCCTTCTTTCCCATACTCGCCACTGCAGCTAATCTCCTGAACTCTCCGCTAGCTCCTGTCACTGCAGCGTACTCCTGAACTTACTACTAGCTCCTGTTTCACCTCCAAATTTCGCCAAACCCCACCTCCCTCCCAGTCCCCCCCTCTGCCTGCCACCGGCAGCCACCCTCTGCCTGGTCATCTCCAGCTGTTGAATCATCTCCCCTGCTGCTTATGCCCCCTGGCCTGCACTCAACCCTGGGACATGGCCCCTCATGCTCGGACTGTTCCAGCTGCTAGCCACTCTGATCGCTCCACCACCCTGGCCCACGCCACTCTCTCCCCTGCCTGGTGTGCGGCCAAAGGGCTAAAGATAGCACACCTTAACGTCCGCAGCATCCTCCAGAATATTTCGGAACTAACAACTTGGGTAGCCCTCTATAAGCCTGACATCCTGGGCATCTCCGAATCCTGGCTCAAGCCAAGCACCCCTGACTCTGTCTGCTCCATCCCGGGCTACAGCCTTGCATGGTGTGATAGGGCAGGTAGCAAGCTCGGGGGGGTGTACTCTTCGACTATAAGGAGCACCTTAACGTGTCCATAGTTGCTCTCCCATCCCTTACTCCCCCTAACCTGCGAGTTCCTCCACACCCTCCTCCTCGGCAATACTAAAAAGGTGCACATCGTCTGCACCTATAACCCTCCGAAGGGTGGTATACTCGGGCTCTCCTCCATGCTCAAGCAGCTTAGGGAGAGGGTCGGTCCCAATGGGCTCCTCATCCTAGGGGACCTTAACCTTAACTGGCTGGGGCCCAACCATAAGCAGTTCGAGCCGCTGCTCTCTGGCCTCGCACTCAGCCAGGTCATCACCGAACCCACTCGGCCCTCCCGCCGCGGAGACCCCGGGACGCTTATTGACTGGGTGATGAGCAACCGACTTGAAAACATCATCCACTCAGGGATACTTCCTGACTCCATCTCCGACCACTCCCCCACCTACTGCGTCTGGGGTTCTACCTCTCCCAAAGTCCCCAGTCGTGTGCTCCTGATGAGGGACTACTCCAAGTTCTCGACCAGCCTCTACCTCAATGACCTTCGGACGGCTGACTGGTCCAGGATCACCTCCACTAGTGACCCTGTTGCTGCCCTAGACCACTTCATTGCAGTAGTTGTCCCGCTGCAAGACAGGCACGCTCCTCTCAAGAGGAGAGTTCGAGGCACAGCCACAAAGTGGCTCCACAGTGACCTTCTCTCACTCATGAAACTGCGAGACAAAAGCTGGGTGAAACACAGGATCTCACGCAATAACGCTGACCTCCTGGTCTACCACCAGCTAAGAAACTCCTGCAAGCGTGCTATACGTGCCACAAAAAGTGAGTTCTGCAGAGCTGCCCTGCTCGCCTCGGCAAATAACCCCAGCGCTTCTGGACTAACGTGAAAAACCTAGTCGGAGGGTCGGCCAAGGAACAGCCCACCGATATGCTTATAGGGGGTACAAACTGCAATAACCCCCTAACCATCACCACCTCTCTTAACCGACTGTTCACTGACCTGCCGCCCTCCTCTCCTTCCCCATCCCCTGCCCCTCAACCACTGGGGGAGCCTCCTCCTACCTGCCCCCCCCTTCTACCTCAAACGAGTCACCATTGGTGAGACCCAGAAACTCCTTGCCGGCCTCTCCCATCACATGGGAGCTGGCCACGATGGCCTAGAGCCGAAGCTTCTTAGCTTGGGGCTCCTCTCCTCGCTCATCCACTAGCCCACATTTTCAACGCCTCACTTATCTCAGGGTCCTCCCTGACATGTGGAAGGTTGCCAAGGTCGTCCCTGTACTCAAACATGGCGACCCGAAGGACATAAATAACTATCGTCCATTGCTATTCTGCGCCTGCCAGTAAGCTCCTTGAAAAGGCAGTTGCATCGCAACTCACTCACTACCTCCAGGGACATGATGCGCTGTCCCTGCCCAGCACGGTTTCCACAAAGGGCACAGCACATAGACCACCCTTGCAGTGGTCACCTCCCAGATCCGGTCCGCAACTGACCAAGGCAAGTTGACAGGGGCCATCTTCGTTGATCTATCGAAGGCCTTTGACCAGGTGGACCACCCCCTCCTCCTCTCTGCCCTGCAGTCCCACGGATTTTCCCTCCATGCCCTTGACTGGTTTGCCAATTACCTTGAGGGCAGACAACAATATACCTGCTTTAATCGAACCCTCTCACCCCTCTCCCAGTGAACAGCGGGGTGCCCCAAGGATCCGTCCTCGGACCAATCCTGTTCTCCCTGTTCATAAACGAGCAGCCCTCCGTCACTTCCAATGGGCAACTAACACTCTACGCCAATGACCTTGTTATCCTAGCCAGCTCTCAGCACATCACCTCCGTCAACTCTCAGCACAACTCTGATTTCTCCCATATCAGGAACTGGCTCGATGGGCACAAACTCACAGTGAACCTTAAGAAAACGCAGACCTTGCTCTTTGGCTCCGTGGCCAAAACCTCCTCCTGTACGATCCCCCTAAAAATCCAGGATCTAGTAACTCCCTCCTTCCAAACGCTGACTCTGTAAAATACCTAGGCGTCACTCTCGATCCCCAATTGGACCTCCTGGCATCCGGACCATGTGTAAAGCGACTAATGCCAAGCTTGGCCTAGCCTATAGGGCTAAAGACTGCCTCACCCCTGCAGCTTGGCTTGCCATAGCTGAGGGGATTCTCCTCCCTACAATCTCTTACGGGCTCATTGTCTTTGCCCCTGTCCTATCCTCTAGCCTCGCCAAGTGGGACACCGCATACAATAACGCATGTCTCTTCACACTCTCTGACCCCCGCCTCACTCACTGTTGGGAGCTATACTCTCAACTAGAGCGGCTACCCCCTGAGAAGTTCCGGACCTACACCCTTGGCAACTTCATTGACAACACAGTTAGAACGGCCACTCCTGCCTCACTCGCCCTTCCGCTAAAACACGCCTCCACCATCTACAACCTTAGGTCATGCGCAGCTAAGGCCCGTTAGGTTCCCAAGACCCGCACCCTCACAGGCGATCGGGCTTTCACTGTTCATGCACCAAAACTATGGAACTCCCTCCCTGCTCATGTCCATGCTTCCCCCTCCCACCCCTGCTTCAAATCCTCCTTAAGGAACTAACTAAAAACCGCATCCACCTGCCTGTGTTAAGCTCCCACCTGCCCCCCTCAGCGTGCAGTCTCTCCCATCATATATCTCTGCTGCTGACTACCCTCCCCAGGCACTTACTGTTCCAGGTGGAGCGGCATTTATTGTTTGACTCCTGCCTTGTTGTTCTTGCCATAAATTCCTAAACTGTTATTTGTTGTTACCTCTGTATCACCCTACGGCGGAGCTCTTTGCTCCTGTATGTAAACTGTATTGTATTATCAACTGTTGGAGCATGTGGCTCCTGTATGTAAACTCTATTGTATTACCAACTATTGGAGCATGTGGCTCCTGTATGTAACCAAACTGTTGGAGCACGTGGCTCCTGTATGTAATTGTTGTCTTATGGATACCCTGTAACTCTCCCGGGTCGCTCCTGAAAATAGGCACGTTGCTGTCTAGTGTGCTTACCTGGTTAACAAAAGCAAATAAATAAATAAGGCGCTGTACACAACATAAGCATAAGATTTAAAAAACAAGCAGCAGAATAAATTATTTAAAATTAGTTTGGAAAAGCCAAGGAAAATAAATACATTTTCAACATAGTTTTAAAACTACTGATGGTCAGGCATTCTCTTAACCGATGAGGTAGAGAATTCCACAGGGTTGGTGCTGCAAATGAAAAAGCACGAGCTCCAGAAGTTTTTAAACAAACCCTGGGAATCTCTAGCAATCCCTCATCAGTGGATCAGAAAGGACAATTGGGGTAGTAGGGAATCAGGAGATCTTTCAGGTAATTGGGTCCCTGTTCATGTAGAGCTTTAAAGGTAAGCAAGCCTACCTTGTAAGCGATCCGCCACTGAACTGGCAGCCAGTGCAGCTTGCGAAGCACATGCATAATGTGACTGGTCCTAGAGGTACTGTACCAGTCAGCAGCCTGGCTGCAGCGTTCTGCACTAGCTGCAAGTGGTGGACATCAACCCCAGACAGCCCCGGGTAGAGGGCATTGCAGTAGTCAAGACGGGTAGTAATGAAGGTATCGACCAATGTTGGAAGGTCACCCAGTGGAACCAGGCGTTTCACCTGGGTGATATTCCTCAGATGGTAAAATGAGGATTTAACCACAGCTGACACCTGAGATTTCAGGGTCAAACCATCATCAAAAATAACAAGCAGGTTATGCACCTGATCTGAGGTAACGAGCTGGACACCATCAAGCCATAGGGTGACATGCACCCAGGCCCAAAATCTGCCGCCGGGTGACTCGGGTCCACAACCAACACCTCAGTCTTATCCAGATTCAATCTCAGCCAACTCGAGCTCTTCCAATGTCTGATCTCAGAGTGGCAGCTATTTAGCACAGAGACTGCATCAACCTGTCCAGACACAAAGGACATATACAGCTGAGTATCATCTGCATAGCAGTAAAAACTAAAGCTGTATCGCCTGATGGTATCTCCTGACGCCAGCATATATACTGCGAACAACATGGGTGCCAATATGGAGCCCTGTGGCACCCCACAAGACAGGGGGAGGGTGTCAAAGGAGTAAATTCCAGTGACCACCCTCTGAGACCTGCCTATGAGGACTGTACCTGACAGTCCACAAAGGAACCACAGGGTCTCCAAAAGAACCCCATGGTCCACAGTGTCAAAGGCTGCTGAGAGATCAAGAAGGACCAAGATGGTATGAGCCTTTTGATCTCTCGCCATTAGGAGATCAATAAATACCCGAACATGGGCAGTCTCCGTGCATGCCTCTTCCTGAAACCAGACTGAAGAGTTTCATAGATACTGTGAGTTACAAGGTGACTGTCCAGTTGCAACGCAACCACCTTTTTAATAACCTTCCCCACAAAGGGAAGTTAGAGACAGGTCGGTAGTTAGCTGGATCGTCAGGATCCAAGGAGGGTTTTTTTAAGGAGTGGTCGAATGACCGCCTCCTTTAGGGGGTCTGAAAAGACTCCCCTCTCCAAGGATCTCCATACAGTTTCAGCTAGGATTGGGCAGATAACATCTACACACCCCACTAACATGAGGGTAGGGCCCGGATCCAAACTACAACAGGTTGGGCGCAAAGTCTGGACAATCCTCACAATGTCCATGAATTCTGGTTGGCTGAAATTCATCCAGACAGACCTGGTGCTCACTACCTACCATCGACCTCCACAACTCTCATAGAGAGAACCAGGGCAATTCAGGCCCTGATGTCAGCAACCTTATCTGTGAAGAACCGAGCTAGCTCATCAGACTTAATTTGTGAAAAAACTCTGCTGGACTGGAGACAGACTGGATTGCACAATCTGTCCACAGTTCAGAAGAGGTGAGCCTGTTGATTCTGTGCAGCAGAAATCTCCCTGGACAGGAACTCTTCCTTCTTACAGGTGATTTCTGACTGGTAGCCCACATAGTGTTCCATCAATCTAAGCCTGTTGGCATCAAGGCCGGATTTCTGCCAAGCTCTCTCCAGCCTTCAAGGACCCATCATACCAAGAGGACCTTGGGCGAAGAGTGAGTGGTCGAACACAAACAGGAGCAATCAAGTCCAAGGCTTCTCCCACTGCCTTATTATAGGTTAGTACAAGGTCCCCTAGACTTGTGCTTTCACCCAGCAATCCCGATAGGTCCAGAACCGCGACAGACCATCTGGGGTAGCTCTCCTTAAAGGGTGGTGCCGAACCATCTCCGAAGGGGTAGATCCATTTGGTGGAGCCCGGAAGCTGAACTTTATAGTGTGATGGTCAGACCAACCGACTGGTTCCACCCCCAAATCAGAGATCTCCATCCCCAGGAGGAACACCAAATCCAATGAGTGACCTCCTATATGGGTAGAGGAGGTAACTACCTGTGTAAGGCCCAGCACTGTCACTTGCTGGAGGAGATTTTGGCCAAACTGTGAGAGTTGATCGTCGACCCAGGCATTAAAGTCCCCCCAGAATAATCCATCTGGGAGACTCCAAAGCCCTGCTGACAATGAAGTCCGCAATCTCCTGCAGGAATAAACCCCCATCACCTGGTGGACGATAGATGAGGAGTATCCTGCAACCTACACCCTCTCCCATGATACACTCAAAGGATCTGGTGGTCCCCACTGGAACATCTACAAGGCCCAGTTCGGTCTTAAAAAAGATGGCTACATCCCCACCCCTACGATCCAACCTCAGGCAGTGAATCACTGAAAACCCAGCTGGAACTGCAGAGGCCGGTACAGGGCCTGCATTTTCATCCAGCCAGGTTTCAGTGATACATGCCAGATCCACCGTTTCAACAAGATCCGCTATAGGGCTGGCCCGCCGGCGCAGCGGTTGGATTTCTGCTTTCGACGCCAGCGACCCGGGTTCGGAAACGAGCCCGGGAAGCTGGAGGGCCGGCCGGGGGAGAGGGCTTGAGCGTCCTAGGGACTGCTCGTCCTCTCCGGGGGAGGGGGAACCAGAGCCCGGCTCTTGACTGACCTCGGGTGGAGACCCGAGGTGTAGCAAGGCCGATGGCAGAGAAAGAAGGGGGGCGACATGCCAGACGTCGGCGCTCAGCGCCTTGACGTCAGGGGACATGGCACGTCACGAGAAAGAACACCGGAAAAAGCACCTTGCGGTCTCCCGGTAGACGGAGCACTAGGCCCCGACCCTCAATGCCCCTGCCTGCCCAGAGACAGCATCCCGACGAAAATTCGTAGTCTCGGGGTGTATAGGGCCCCCACCCCGTACCCCGCCTGGGTAAACCAAGGCTCCATGGGGATGGACTGCTCTGGTCTACAGGCAGGTGAGCGAGGCTGAAAAGGCGTAAAGTGACTCCAAGAGAGGGGACCGAGAGGAGAGGGGGAGTAAAACAAAAAAACAAGATCCGCTATAATAGCAAAAAAACATGCAAATGTCTGAAATCTGAAAACAGACAATAACAATCTGAATATGAAAACTCATTAATAAAAACCCAAATTTGGTAAAAAAAACAAAACAACTGAGAACAGAGCTTTCTTCCTGATAGGTGAACCGAGGAGGAAGGGTGGGAGCTTACTGATGCTAAAGGACCTCTTGGAAGAAAGAAGATTACTACGGCGAGTCATTTTTATCTTCTTATCTCAGGAGTCCTTTAGCATCAGTAACTATAGCAGACTACCAAGCAGTACCAAGTGGGAGGTGGGCAGAGAACCTACCTAGGAAAGAGACTCTGCAGAACTGCCCTGCCAAATTTGGCATCAGATCTGGACTGCACATCTGGACTGTAGTGCTTCACGAAGGTGTTTACAGATTTTCAGGCAGCTGCTTTGCAGACATCCAGAAGGGGTATGTCCCTTGTGCTGCCACAGAGGCTGCAGTGCCCCTGGTGGAGAGGGCCCTGAGCCCCACAGGAGGTTGATGATCAATCTTTTCATAGCAGAATCTAATACAAGAGACCAACCAGCGGGAAATAGTTCTCTTAGTAGCTGGTCTTCCTCTACCTACATACCCATAGGTGAGGAACAACTGAGTGGAAGAGCCTGTATGCGCTAGGCAGAAAAAGAGAGCTCTTTTGACACTCAAACTGTGGAGCTTTTGCTCACCAGGAGTGGATTTCTCAGTAAAGAAGACAGGTAGAGCAATAAACTGGTTTAGCTGGGGTTCCACCATGCCGTGGCAACACGAAATTGGTCGACCTGTTGCACAGTGATGGCACAACACCGCCAACAGGTGCTATGCAGCTGGGGGAACCGGTGTTTTCTGTGGGGAGCCTCACCCCCCCGCTCTTAAGATTTCCAACTCTGAGCCAGAGTTGGTCCGGGGAGGGGGCAAACATCCCAGAGGCATCAGTGTCGGGAACCCAGCAGACTATCACAGCGAACTGCCGAAAATGTCGCCGTGATGGTCTTCGCTGTATTCCCATCGCTGTTGCAACATGATCCCTTTAGGTGGAACTCTGATTCCACCTTAGGTAGAAACTTCCTATTTGTCCTGAGCTCAATTTTATCGTTGTGAGGAATGATGTAATTAGGCTCAGTGCACAGGGCCTGTAACTCTGAAATCCTCCTGGCAGAGGTAATGGTCACCAGGAAGACCAACTTACAGGTCACAAACTTGATATGTGCAGTGGCCATAGGCTCAAAAGGTAGTTGCATGAGCCTGGCTATGCAGAGATCCAGGCTCCATGGAGGAAGCGGCTCCCTGACTGGAGGCTGGAGGTGCAAGAGGCCTTTGAAAAAACTGTTTGAATATAGTGTGGGAAAAAATACCTTTTCTCTCCCACTGAAAGATAGGCTGAAGTTGCAGCCAGGTGTTGCTTGCGGGAAGAGGGTTTCAAGCCTGATGCCTGCAGATGTACCAGGTAATCCAGCAGCTGAGGCACTAAAGCTGTAAAAGGATTGACCTTTTCACTCTTGCACCAGAGGAAGACCCATTTCCGTTTGGCTGCATAATCCTTTTTGTGTTAGGTTTTTTTGCCATTCTCAAAATCTTAAGGACCTGTTCAGAGTACTGAGAAGATGGAAACTCTAACCCTCAAGAACCAGGCCTTGAGGTGAAGAGAGTGTATGCGGCATCAACATCACAGATGACCTGGAATCATCCAGGCAGACCACTAAAGTAGTAGGTAAGGCTAGGGAGATGTTGGGGTGTATTAGTAGGGGTATCACAAGTCGTAAGAGGGAGGTAACAATCCCTCTTTACAAGACACTGGTTAGGCCCCATCTGGAGTACTGCATGCAGTACTGGAGGCCACACCTTCACCAGGACATTAACCAAATTGAGGCAGTCCAGCGAAGGGCAACCAAAATGGTGCAGCGACTGCATCAGAAAACATATCAGGACGGATTAACAGTGCTCAATATGTATACCCTAGAGCAAAGGAGGGAGAGAGGTGATATGATCGAAACATTCAAACACCTTAAGGGCATTAACAAGGTGAAAGAGTCTAACATGTTTCAATATAAGAAAAATAGCAGGATAAGAGGACACAGCATGAGCTTAGAGGGAGGCTGATTAAGGGGTAATGTGAGGAAGTTCTTTTTCACAAAAAGGGTGGTGGATGCATGAAATGCCCTACCTCAGGAAGTGGTGGATATGAATACAGTGCAGGGCTTCTAACTGGCATGTGATAGGCATAAGGGAGCAGTACAGATGAGTATGAATAGATAGGCCACTGACAGAGCAAAGGCCGATGGCACATTCATAAGGTAGAAAAAGAAATGGGCAGACTAGATGGGCCTTGCGGTCCTTATCTGCCGTCAACTTCTATGTTTCTATGTCTGGATAATGCACTCCTGTCTGAGGAAGGGTCAGCAGAGAGTGAGTTGGCAGCAGGCGAATGGGCCTGCTGCATGATAGTGAGAGAAGGAGAGGGTACTGCACTTGGGTATGCCCCCCTTATGGCGACACCAACACAGTGAAATACACACCTGTCAGCAAAAGTGACACTTTGCTTACAGGTCACTGTGTTGGTGTGCCTGAGAAAGGGGCATGCTGTCTCTTGGTCCTGCACCCCCCCCACTCGAATCAACTCCGATTGGAGTTGAGATTCTAAAAGACAGGGGGTGGGGGTCAAATACAGAAACAGGAGATACACAGGAATCATATAGACCACAACTTGTGGTTGACATGATTCCTGTCGGCGAAATGCCGGTTGACTTAAAGAATGTAGAACCGGCATGGTAGAAGCCCAAGGTTTGCCTGGGCCAATCCGGAGCCACCAGAATCATTGATGCAGGCTGTTGTCTAGTTTCAGCATACCCTGAGTATCAGGGGGAAAAAGGAAGGAATGCGTACAAGAACCTCCCTGACCAGTCCAGGATCAAGGCATCCAAAGGATGTGTTCCCAGGACTGGGGGCCTGCAACAGTACTGAGGAAGGTGGACATTGAGGGGCGATGCAAATAGATCCACTTCTAGTGTGCTCCCCCACCTAAACACTGTGGCTAGTACTCACTTGTTCAGAGTCCCTTCACTCTGGCTTTGACTGATGTGACTTAGAGCATCTGCCATGGTATTGTGTTTGCCTGGGAGGTAATGAGCTGAAAGGTTGACTCCCAGGGAGAAGGTGAGAGGCCAGATTTTGAGAGCCTCCGAACAGAATATTCTTGATCTGGTACCACTCTGCTTGTTTATGCAAAACACTGCAGTGGTGTTGTCTGTTCGAATTTGTGGTCTGTCCTTTTATGCCAGGAGTAAATGCTTTAAGAATTCAAAAGATTGCTTGAGTTCTAAAAGGTTTATGTGTAACTGTGACTCTTGGAGAGTCTAGTCGCCAGGTACTGAGGCACTGTCAACATGTGCTCTCCACTCCAGGAGGGAGGCATCTGTGGTGATCACCTTTGTGGTAGGCGGAGCCTGGAAAGGTATCCCTGCTGTCTAAATCCTGGGACCACTGCCGGCATTGAAGCCAAGTGTCCCAGTAGCTTTAGGAAATGTCTGGCTGGTCTTGCTGTCCCCAGATGAAAGAATCTGCCACAACGGGAAAGTCTGAATTCTCACCTGTGGAAGGAAGGCATATCCTTTCTGGGTGTCCAGCTGAGCTCATATGAAGGTGAGTAGCTGGGTGGGTTCCAGGAGCAACTTTATTTAGATTTACCAGGGAACTCAGTGACTCCAGAGTGAGCCCTGTAAGGGAAAAAGACTCCTTGACCTGACAAAGAGACTGGCACTATGAGCCAATCAGCAAAAAGGGGGAAATAGAGACGTCCAGCTTCCTGAGGTGTGCTGCTACCACTGCCAGGCACTTTGTAAATACTCTTGGGGCCAAGGATAGGCGCAAGAGCCGCAGCAAGCCTGTAGGAAGTTTAACCCAGGGAAACTGCCTGTAAGACCTCCTTATGGGTATATGGAAAATAAAAGAAGCCCTTTAAGACCAGGGGGGCTAGCCAGTCTCCCTACTGTAAGGACTGTATGACCAGTAACAGACTGACCACCTTGAATTTGGGTTTTAACAGCAAGATAGGTCGTCCCTCCCCAGTTTTCTTTTGTGTCAGAAAATACCTGGAGTAGAGGCCCTTGCCCCTTTTCGTGGGCTGGGGCCTTCTCAACCACTCACAGGGCTAGAAGGTTTTTACCTCCAACTCCAACAGTAACATCTGTGTTGGGGATAGAAGCTGAGACACCTGGGTACACTTGAGGTCTGCCTAAACTCACGTCAGGGCTTAGACTACAAAGCTGATGGCAGGGTAGAGGTGGCCAGCTTTGGCCCCTTCTGCCCCTCCCTCTGAAAGCCCCCCTGTATGAGAGAAGTCAGACTGGGGTTAGGGAATGTAAGGCCTGGGAAAATAACCTCTGCCTCTACTGCCCTTGGGAGGAATTTCCATGGGGCAGGAGGCCTTGCTGCAGTCAGTTGTTCTGCAATCGAACAATATGATTTGATAACAGGGAAAGTCAGTTGCCTTAAACTGAGTGTCTGGGGTTAGACTGGTAGTTCTAAGCCAGGCAAAGTGCCTCAGAGAGATGGCATGGGCCATGGCTCTAGAGGCGGCATCCTTTTTGTCATCTGCCCTGTGGAATTGGTAGTACATAGCTTCCAGGGCAGCTTTTGCCATATCCATCATCTCCTATACCATTGTATCCAATCCCTTGCGGGTAATGGCCAGAACAGAAGTCCACAGTGCTTTCTGATATCTGGCCATGAAGGCCATGTAGGAAACATTTTAACAAGTTGCTGTGGTTTGCTATGAAATCGATTTTTCTGTTGTCCTTGTCCCGGGGGTAAGGAGGACAAGGAGACCCCAGGTTTTTCGCAAGCTGCCTGCTGCACTCTACTCTCATGGCTGTGATGTACAGACAGGCACTCGGCATCATTTTTAGACAATTGATATATTTATTTATTTATCATTTTTTCCAGCCCGCTTGTCAACTCCTGCCACAGAAGTGGGGGTTTGAAGCAGTTCCATGGTATTTTATTTATATTTTTTCATTATAGATAGGCACGACCAGTCTTTCAGTAGGTGGGAGACCTTTCATCTCCCTATAATTTTTCATTCTAATCCTCACCCTGGATGGACTCCCGAGTAGGGAGGTCCAAGGTGTCTAACATGTTTTGGATAAATGTAAGCATATGGGGGGATCCTCCTGGTTAGCAGAGGAAGTTCCAAAGAGAGGGTAGTGGACACATAAGGTTCTAGGCCCTCCAAATTCATGTCAGGGGCATCATAAAATTATTCATCATCATCTGTATCACCCTCACAGTCTGCGGGAGAACGAACTGTGGAAAAGTGTATACCAGCCCCAGTAAACATAGACCCCATCTTTTGTAAGGTCTGAAGTACGTGCCATGCTTTTGCCATGCCTTGCATAGTAGAGACCTGAGCAGACAGTGGCTGCATATGCTTTGTTTTTCCTTTTCTTTATGTTTTAAGCCGCCTGTTGTCTCAAGACTGGCTTTTGCTGGAAGAACAGGAACATTTTTGTTTTGACAGAGTTTCTTTTTAGCCACTTCATCAGCAGCTTGATCATGCTTCCTTTTTTCCTTATTATTTTTAAATTTGTGAGGAACTTTATCAGCTCCTTTGGAAACTTCATTTTTTGGCTGGGATTTGGAGGCTTCATCAGTATCCCTGCTTGAACTTTTTATTGTTATTACTTTTAGATGACCCCTCATCGGTAGCCTTTGACTTTTCCTCAAAGGCCTCTCTGCTATGTTTCTAGCCACATTTTTGCAAAGAGAACCAGCAGATCTGGACCATAAAACAACTGAGCACAGGTTTCTGTAAATGCCGTGAAGTCAGTCCTGTGACAGTTTAAACACTCTTGTCTTCTTTTTTTTCATAGTACTGGGAATCTCTGACAAGCCAATCCACAGAGAACCCAGCAATAACAGTCAACAACGGAGTACAGGTTTCTGTGAATGCTGTTAAGCCAGTCCTGTGACAGCTGACACTTTTGGGTCCAATTTTCTGTAGTTCTGGGTATCTCTGACCTTGCCAATCCTCAGAGACCCAGCAGCAACTGTCAAAATTTGAAAGACCACTGATTGCCTCGCGGTAGGGACCTGCAAGGTCTGAGGTAAAAAAATATGGCAAAATGTAAAAATCCAACAGTTTTTTCAGGAACTGTTTTAAAAAAAAGTGAAGAACTATCGAAAATAAGCACCCGCAGTAAAAAATGAGAATAAAATAAGCAGATGCGGAAAAATTATCATATAAATAATGCAGTTGTGGTAAACAATAATGCAGATGCACAATAAAAAAACAACCAACAGGTAAAAAAATCATAAAATAACACTCAGCACACTAAAAATTTAAGTTTGCGAGGAAAACTTCACCAAGATAAGTGAATAGGAGGCTGTCAACAAGGAAAGTTGAGAGGCACCTCTGGGGCAATGTTGCTCAGTCAGCGGAGAAAAATTCTGAAGCCCTTCAGGCTGCTCTCACTCAGCACACCCCCCTCCTGTATTCTGATTGGCTGATGCCCTAGCTCATTATAATTATGTTAAAGGCACATCTCCGGGGCAGTTGCACCTAGCCAGCTAACTGTTATAGTTACTGATGCTAAAGGACTCCTGGAGTAAGAAGCAGTTGCTCGTCTCGACTCCATCTCCATGCTATTTGTCCTTTGCACTTCCAACTAGAGGCAAGGACAGCTGTGGTAGGGAGATAGGGATCTGACCTTTATGAATAGGGGCTGCACTCAGGCATGGAAGAATGGGAGACAGCTCAAACTGAAGGGTAAGGGATGGTGCACTAAAGTTGGTTAGCAATGTTAACAGAGGATCTGAATACACAGGACAGAGGTAAATTAGGCCAGGAATGGGGGCACTGTGGGAATGGGGAGAGGGAGGTATTTGTATGTACAGAATGCTGAATGTTGCAACTGTTAAACAATGGTGCATGCACCAGTCACCCATCATGCTCCAGTGTTAAGGCACTTGTATTATCACAAGTGGTGCATTTTCTTCCGTGAGACGGAGGGTTTAATGAAGTGTGGTGTAGTAATTAAATCAATTAAAGAGTCATAAAACAAGGGATCACATGATCCAATTCCACCCGTAGCTACTTTATTACCACTTCAATTTAAAAATGTCACTTGAACTGTCATACTTGATGAAAGCATGGCCATACTTAACAAGCTGTTGCTTGTCTTTTTTCGATCTAGCCAATGGATAGAAACTATAAAAAAAACTATTCATAGAAACATAGAACCTGCCGGTAGATAAGGATTACTTGGCCCACCCAGGCTGCCCGTAGGCCCTATACAGTGTATGTGACCGCTGACTCTATGTGATCAATAGCTTTTCATCACTCCCTCCCTCCCCTATCAAGGGTCCCCTGTGCCTGTCCCAGGCATGCTTAAACTCCTCCACCGTGCTTTCCCCCACTACCTCTTGTTGCAGGTTATTCCAAACATCGACTACCTTCTCTGTGTAGAACTTCCTCACATTACCCTTTAATCTACTCCTCCAATTTCATATTGTGCCCTCTTGTTCTAGTACTTTTTTCCCCTTGGAAAAGGTCTCCCACTTGTACCTTATTTATGCCCTTGAGGTATTTGAAAGTCTCTATCATGTCACCCCACTCTCTCATCTCTTATAGTGAGTATATATTGAGGTGTCCTAGTCTCTCCTCATATGTTGTGTGTTGCAAGCACTGCACCATCTTTGTCACCCTTCTCTGGACAGCCTCCATCTTGTTTATGTCCTTGCGGAGGTGTGGCCTCCAGAACTACATGCAGTACTCTAGGTGAGGCCTTATCAATGTTTAATACAATGGCATCACCACCTACCTCCTTCCACTAGTAATATCCCTGCCTATGCACCCCAGCATGGCACTGGACCTCCCCACAGCCTTTACGCATTGCTCTGATACCTTGAGGTTATCAGACATGATAAACCCTAGGTCCCTTTCCTCTTTAGTGATAGTCAGCTCCCACTCCCCCCAACCCTGTAGCTGTCCCCAGGGTTTCCTCTACCCAAGTGCATTATTTTGCACTTCTTAGCATTGAACTTCAGTTGCCATGTCTCTGACCATCTTCAAGCTTCTCCAGGTCCCTCTTCATTTTCTGAACCCCTTCTGGAGTATCCACCCTGTTGCAGATCTTGGTGTCATCTTCAGATAGGCAGACCTTTCCTTCCAGCCCCTCTGCAATGTCACTAATGAAGACATTGAACAGGACTGGTCACAGTACTGATCCCTGTGGTATTCCACTGGTCACCCCTCTCTCCCTGGATTGGATCCCATTTAACACCACCCTCTGCCTCCTGTCTGTCGGCCAGTTTTTAACTCAGTGTATCACCTTTTGTACTATGCTCAGACTTCCCATCTTGTTAACCAGCCTTTTATGTGGGACGGTGTTGAAGGCTTTGCTGAAATCTAGGTAGGCAATGTCTACTGCCTCTTCCTGATTAACTTCCCTAGTCATCCAATCAAACAATGTATCAGATTTGTTTGACAATGACCTCCCTGCTGTGAATCTGTGTTGCCTCAGGTCCTGGGCTCCCCTGGATTCCAGGTGTGCCACTATCCTTTCTTTCAACAGTGTCTCTAAGATCTTCCCCACCATTGAGGTGAGGCTGACTGGCCTGTAGTTCCCCACCTCCTCCCTATTACCACTTCTGTGCAGTGGTACTACATGTGCACTCCTCCAGTTCTCTGGAACAACCCCTGTGTTGAGTGACTCTGTGTACAGGGCCACCAGAGGTGCTGCAAGTTCTCTTCGCAGCTCCCTTAATATCCTTGGGTGTACTCCATCTGGCCTCATGGCTTTATCCACCTTCAGCTTTGTGAGCTCTTCCAGAACTCCCTCCACTATGAATGGACTGGTGTCCACTTCCCCTCCATTGCCTCTGCCACCAACGGTGGTCCTTGACCCTCCCCCTCTTTACTGAATACCGAGCAAAAGTATTTGTTTAATATTTCTGCCTTGTCTAGATCCCCCTCCTTATACTCTCCCTCTTCCCCTTTTAGCCTCACTATCCCCCCGCCCCGTTTTTTCTTCTGTCACTGATGTACCTCTAGAATGTCTTGTCCCTTTTTTCACCATCCGTGCTTAACCCTCCTCTGTTTGTGCCTTAGCTCTCCTTACAGCTTTCTCTGTTTCCCTTAGATATTCAATGTACACTTCCCTGTCCTCCTCCATTTGGGTCCCCTTATATTTTCTGCAACTCAGTCTTTTAGCCCTTACTTTGTCTCCAACCTCTTTAGGAAACCATAGTGGTTTTCTTCTTCTTTTCCCTTTGGCTGCTACGCTAAGCTTTTTGTTACCTCCATTATGGCTTCCTTCAGTTTCCCCCACTGTGCCTCCAGCCCCCCATTACCTTTCCCTTCCCCAAGACTGTTCTTATACATCTGGCCATTTCCATGAAATCCGCCTTCCTAAAATCTAATACTTTTGCCTTTGTGTGGCTCACTTGGGTTCTTGTCTCCATGCTGAACCACACCATATGGTGGTTGCTGGACTCCAGCTGCCCTTCCACCTGTACTCCTTTGACTCTGTTTCCATTGGTCCATACCAGGTCCAGAATTGACTTGTCCCTGGTTGACTAATGCACCAGCTGCCTGAGACCAACCCCCTGTAGGGACTCCAGGATGGTTGTGCTTCTGGCTGAAGCAGCCGCCTGGGTGGTCCAATCCACATTCGGCATATTGAAATCTCCTAGTAGCAGAATTTCACCTTTAGCCAGTAGTGCCCCAACACCCCCCATCCCCAGACAGAGCCAGGACTGGCACAGCCCTCCACACACCTCCACTGCTGGTCCCCGACTGAACTGTCATGTGTGCGTGCAGTAGTGTGTATGAGTGTGTACACATTACAGTTCGTGCTCAGTGACAGTTCAGTCAGGACCGGCCATGGAGGTGTGTGGAGGGCTGTGCCAGTTCCTGGCTCTGTCTGGGGATAGCGGTGTTGATGCACTACTGGCTGGGGTGGAGGGAGTTGGAGGGCATTGGACCACCAATGAGGGGTATGTACAGTATGATACAGACGGCAACATCAGGGGTCAGGGTGGGGTTTTTTATACGTATGGGACTAGTGGGGCACATCTGGGATTGTGGAGGGGTGACCCATGGCACTATTGGTTCCAGCATCTCTCCCAGGGGAGATTTTTCAAAGTCCCCTTAGACCGGCCCTGGCTGATCTAAGGGTACTTAGAATATCTCCCTCTGGGAGAGGTTTGTGAATAGCATTTCTGGGCTGTGGCAGCTTGCGTCTGCCGCAGGGACCCTAGCGCCATATCATAGCCCATGTCTGGGCGCAGGGCTGGTGCATGCCCCATTTGGGGCAGGCAGCCTGCATTTGATGCAGGCTGCCTTTTGAGAATCGCTTCTGGTGATATCTGTCGGCGCAAGGTGCACCTTGCACCATTCTTCGTGGCGCAAGCACCTTGCGCCAGGATGGAAGCTTTGAGAATCGGGCCCCTAGTGCTTACACTTCAGAAAAAAAAAGACTTCCTCAGTTCCCTAGGATTTTAGTTATTAGTGACTTATTTATTTACCAGGAAATGGCTTTAGAAGCTACCAGGAGAACCATTTCTTTCAGAGGCATCCAGGGAATAGATACAGTGAAAATGTAATAAAACAACAATATAACATAATATAGTACCATAAAGTGCATATAACATAACAGAATAACATTGGGCAGCTCATGAAAGATGACATTTCCACAAAATGTGACTCTAACAATTGTGTTTAACTGATCTGTATGATCAGCTATGCATGTAGAAATACAGTGGATATTCTGAGAATCTGTCACATTCAATTGACAGAATTAAAATGGAAATAATTGAGTAACAAAATCCAGTAAACACAGTACAAAGATCACTGAAGTACATGTTGAAGCACTTAAATTTGGGGTGGTGGTAAAGCAAAGGGAATGCCAAAGCCAGTGCCACATCACAAAAGAATGACTGTACCACCAAAACACCATGTCGCCCACAGAGAAGAAAGCAAAGATGTAGCATGGCGTATGGAGGAGGTGGCCACATGGACACTGCAGGATGAAAAAATTACACTATGCAGTAATATTGCTTCTTCCAAGGTGTCCTTTAGTATGCTTGACAAATGCAGAATGCCAGCTGGGTTCAGCTGCCCCAGAGGTGGAGTTAATGCTAATGACTTTTAGGAATTAGCCAATTAGGAGAGAGCAAGAGGTTGTGCTGTGTGAGGCAGGGCTAGAGTGCAGCCAGAATTATGTTGAAGCTGTAAGGACCATAACAAAACCCCTAAATATGAACTGTGACCAACAGGAATAAAATTACTTAAGACTGTTTTCTAATATGGAAAAACACAACTGATAGGATACTTTTTCATTTCAAGTAAAAAAATCACAGCTACAAATTTGGCAAGTGAAAAAGAGATGCAGAGCCATCCTCAGTCAGGTTATGTAGGGGAGGATGGGTGGGAGGTCAAGCATACTAAAGCACACCTTGGAAGAAACAATATTAGTTTACTAGTATGAGTAATTTTTTGTTCTCACCCCAGGGGTCATTTAGTATGCTTGACAAGTGCATACTACAAAGCAGTGCAGTTGGGAGGCGGGTACCAAACCTACTCAAGAAAGAGGCTCTGCAGCACCACTGTGCCAAATTTGGCATCTGATCTTGACTGTATATCCAGGCAATAGTGCTCTATAGAAACATAGAATTTGATGGCAGATAAGGACCGCTTGGCCTACCTAGTCTGCCCATTTCCCCACCTAATGAATAAGCTGCAGATCCTAGTTAACCAACAGCCTACTTCCTCCTACCCCCACTAGAATTTCCTTCCGTCTGTCCCATGCATTCTTGAATTCCTCCAATGTTTTTGACTCTACAACCTCCTCATGAATGCCATTCAATGCATCCACAACCCTCTTCGTGAAAAAATACTTAAATGTGTGTACAGTTTTCCAGGTAGCAGCTTTGCAGACATCGAGTAAAGGGATATCCCTTGTAGCTGCCACTGTGGCAGCAGTGCCCCTAGTAGGTTGACAAAGATGGTGGCCACACTGGGCTAACTATAAACTCAGGGAAGGGAAGACGTGAGGTTTTAAATTTTTAATTCAATTTTGTTCTGATTCTGTAGTTTAGTTTTGGCTAGTGATAGATGGGTTAGTCATAGTTAGGGAGTCTGAGTGAGTTATGGTTAGTAGTGTAGTTTTTTTATTTTTAGTGAGGTTGTATGTTGTATGGCTTTCGAGCGTCTGCCGCATTATCACCCGAATTGGAGTTTTGCCCAGAAGGCATACATCAAAAAACAGTGTCCAAGTTGCAATTATCTGACAAACTAAAACTGGATTTCATCATTTGGCTACCCATCCCATTCCTTCTACAGTCTGAACTGCTGTCGACCCACTATCCTGATTATGGAGTGAGGTTTTGTCCTTATTCGAGTGGGGACCTGTTGCAGCTTGAGCCCGGAGGATTGTTTGGAGTCATTGCATTGGAGACTGTCTTGCAGACTGTGGTCCATTATACTGGAGGACTGCTGGCATACCCAGATCTTGAAGACCTTTCTGTAAGGAGTGTGAGGGGAGCCCTTCAGGGTCCTGACCTTCGATCTGAGTGTGCTCCGCTGTGTCCTTGCCAGAGGGTGAGTACGGCAGCGGTTGGGACTGGGAAAGCAAGTCAGGATCTGTGGAGCTCTCGTTCTTTTGCCACCACCAATTCTCTGTGTGAAGAGGCATGATATGGTCCCGCTTACATTTTGGGAGGGGGGGGCTATCTTGGTGACTGCAATGGTGGTAGGGGCTGCAGAAGGCTCGCTTACTGGGGAGGTTAGGTTGGTCCGGGGACGTCAATTACTTCATTGGACAGCCGAGGGAACAAGCCACCTGGAGGAAATGAAAATTACGTACCTACCGTAATTCTTGATCTTCTTGGACGAGTCTCCACCACTCATTCACACTACTGGGATCTGCGCCGGAGGCACTAGGACCCATCGGGAGCAAACTTTTTGCTGGAGGGTCGGCGCCAGAGATGGCGCCGCGAGGAACGGTGCCACGAGCTCTGGCTCGTACGGTAACAACTATCTCGGCGTCGCCCCTCCAACCACCTCAGTACCTTTTTTACCAAGGAGGTGCAGCGTAACTAACCTAGAAGGGTAGCCTAACCTAAAAACCAGACATAAGATAGTCCGAAGCGACCCGTGTAAGAAGGGTCAATAAAGAAAGTCTTCACGGCCTAAAGATTTGAGGGAGTGAAGACCAACAAGAAAGGTGAGCTCGGGGGATGGAGGGTGGGCATGTGAAAGAGTGGTGGAGACTTGTCCAAGAAGATCAAGAATTACGTTAGGTACATAATTTTCATATCTTCCTGGACATAAGTCTCCACCACTCATTCACACTATTGGGAGAGTACCGAGCTAATAATCCCCCGAGAGGGCGGCAGGAAGACCAAGAGCTCACATTTCTAGGACAGAAGTCCATTGAGGATGGCTCTGCCAAAGGAAGAATGTCGTCTGGCATGGACATCTAGTGTATAATGTTTAACGAAGTATGCACTGAGCTCAGGTGGCCGTATTGCAGATGTCTGCAATGGGCATGTTCTGATTTCCGCTGAGGAAGCTTGACCGCTCTGGTAGAGTGAATAAACTCTCCAACCTAACCTCGCCATGGAATAGCAGTGACGAAGGCACACCACTAGCCATGATGAGATACATCTGATAGCGACAGGTTTACCCAGCCGGGTCTCACTGAAGGAAACGAACAGTTGCTGAGCTTTGCTAAAATCCTTGGTTCTATCTAGATAGAAACATAAGGCCCTCTTAACATCCAGAGAATGAAGAGAACGTTCCCCTTCATTTTGGAAGTCTGCGAAATAAGAGGGAAGGATCAAAGGTTGGTTTAGATGAAATTCTGACACAACCTTAGGAAGAAATTTAGGATGAGTACGAAGGACTACTTTGTCCTTATGGAACACAGTATACGAAGGGTCTGTGACCAGGGCATGTATCTCAGAGACCCTACGGGCTGAGGTAATGGCCACTAGGAAGGCAGTCTTCCAGGTGAGAAATTTTAGCTCACAGGTAGCCAGAGGTTCGAAAGGTTTCCAAGTGAGCATGTCTAGCACAAGGTTAATGTCCCAGGCTGCAACTGGACGTCTTGTAGGAGGTCTGGTATGCACAATCCCTCTAAGGAATCTCTTAACCATAGGTAACTGAGCCAGAGTTAAGGAAGAAACGGGCTCATGATACGCTGAAATGGCACTAAGATGAACTTTGACTGTAGAGTACTGCAGACCTGAATCTGAGAGGTCCAAAAGGTACTCCAAAACCTTATCTGGTGGACATGAAAAGGGATTCAAAGAGGACTTTGCACACCAGAGCGAAAAACGCTTCCACTTGGCTGTGTAAGTTTTCCGAGAGTGGCTGGCTTCCGTGCAGCCAGAAGAATATCTGAAACTCTTCGAGAGACATGGAACCGGGTTTACTTGACCTCTTCAGGAGCCAAGCATGAAGGTGAAGTGATCTCAGGTTGGGATGGACCACCGGTCCCTGAGTCAAAAGGTTCATCTGCAGGGGAAGCAGTCTCGGAGGAACTGCCAACATATTGTTGAGAAGTGGAAACCACAGCTGTCGAGGCCAAAAGGGAGCAATGAGAATCATTTTGTCCCCCTGGGATTCAAACTTGAGGAGTACCCTCTGAATTAGAGGAAGAGGTGTAAAGGCGTAAAGAAAGCATTTTGTCCACCGCAGCCTGAACGCATCCTGACAGAAAATGCCAGGCCCTGGATTTCTGGAGCAGAAGAGAGGCAGTTTTGTGTTGAGTGGGGATGCAAAAAGGTCCAGGTCTGGAGTTCTCCACTCTTTGAATAGTGACTGAACTATGGTTGAGTCGAGGGACCACTCGTGAGGATCTGTCTCTGTTCTGCTGAGACAGTCTGCCAGTTCGTTCTGAACACCTGGCAGGTAGACCGCTTGAATTAGAGCCTCGTGCTCCAAGCACCAATCCCATACCCTCATTGCCTCCCTGCATAAGGGGTAAGAATGAGCATCACCCTGCTTGTTGATGTAATACATCACTGCTTTGTTGTCCGTCTGAAGGAGGATGTTCTTGCGAACACAGAATGTCCTTCAAAGCTCGGACGGACCGCATAGAGGACGGCTCTCATTTCCAGGACGTTTATGTGGAGCTGGGACTCGACTTGAGTCCACGCACCTTGAGTGTGGAGAGCTTGACAGTGAGCTCCCCACTCCATTAGGGATGCGTCCATGATAATGGAGATCTGATGGTCCAGAGGAGCAAAGGGATACCCCTCCAGGAGATTGCTCTCTTGAGACCACCAGGTGAGTGACCTCCTTAAAGATTCTGTCACCTTGATGAGGTAGGACTGTGGGTGAGTGGTTGGGGACCACTGAGTACTCAGCATCCACTGGGTGGTTCTCATGTGCAGACGTGTTAGGGGTACTGTGAACACTGAGGATGCCATGAGGCCCAGCATCCGTTGCATCAAGAGAGCTGTGACTGAGCTGTTTTCCCCGATGTGACGGGCCATCTGAAGGATATCATTCCTCCTGTCTTCTGGAAGAAAAGCCTTCACACAGGAGGTGTCCAGAAGAGTCCCTATAAAAAGGAGCCTCTGGGAGGGCTGCAGTTGCGATTTCTTGAGGTTGAGCAGAACTCCCATGGACGTAAGGAGGCAGTCTCCACGGCGTCCAGAGTCCCTTGCCTGGAGGGGCTTGCTAGAAGCCAATCATCCAGATAAGGAAACACCTGAATTCCGAGCTTTCTGAGGTGCGCTGCGAGAACTGCACAACATTTTGTAGAAACTCGCGGCGCCGAGGATAGCCCAAAGGGCAGGACTCTGAACTGATAATGCTGTCCCAGAGCCACAAACCTCAGGAATTTGTGATGCCAAGGGTGAATAGGAATGTGCTGGTAAGCGTCCTGCATATCTAGGGAGGCTAACCAGTCGTGTTGATGGAGCAGAGGTAACAGGGTTCCCAGAGAAATCATTTTGAATTTCTCCTTGGGGAGAAATTTGTTTAGCTTTCTGAGATCTAGAATGGGGCACATTCCCCCGGACTTCTTTGGAACCAGAAAGTAATGGGAGTAGAACCCCGTGTTTTGTTGGTGCAGTGGCACCACTTCTACTGCCCTGTTGTTCAGAAGGCCCTGAATCTCGGGGCCGAGAAGGTCTGACTGAAGAGTTGACAACCTGGGCTGTCGTGTTGGAGAACAATCTGGAGGGGTCTCCACAAGACTGAGTGAATACCCCTCGCGAATTATCTGAAGGACCCATTTGTCTGAGGTTATGGACTGGTTGTAGAAGTGCATCAGACGACCTCCCACCGGAGAGGAAAAGTCCACCTCGGGCAGCTGAGATGGAACTTGGGCTGGCAATTCATAAGGTAGCGCTGGGCGCTTTGGGCATTTGTGCTTTCTGTTGCGCCTTCTTTTTTGAGGTTGGGCAGGTTGGTTCTTATGGAAACTACCTCTGCCTCTGCCTTGAAAGGACTGGCGGTTATGAAACTGTCGTTTACTGGCATGCCCTCGAGAGGGGGCAAGAGGGGGCCGAGCCAACTTAATGGCTGACCTAGTCTTTTGTGTAGCTTCTAGAGCTTGCTCTACCTGAGGACCAAAAAGATATGCACCGTCAAAGGGCAAAGCCATCACCTACTGCTGCGCGTCATTCGTAAAGCCCGAAGTGCGCAGCCAGGAATGACGGCGAGTGCAAATACCAGCAGCTGCTGAACGGAAAGCAGTGTCAAAAGCATCCATGGCTACTTTAACCTGATGGTTGTTAGATTCAATACCTCTGGTAATGGTTTGAAGAAGCTCTGGCTTTGAATCCGAGTCCGGTAGGGCTTCAACCATCTGTTTAACAGAATGCCACAGGATATACTCATACTGAGAAAAATAGCCTTGGTAACTGGCAATACGCATACTTAGAGTAGAAGCAGCAAAGACTCTCTTACCTAAGGTGTCTATCTTACGAGATTCTTTGTTAATAGGTCGAGCTGTAGTAGTTTGAGGAAGAACGACCTTATCATTCTCTGCCAGGACTACAATAGGATCCGCAAAGGCTTGAGATGCCAAAATGGGACGATCCTTGGGGGCTGAATACTTCCTATCAATGGATTTAGCCACCAAAGGGGTAAGAGCAGGATTATTCCATACCATTTGAGACAGCGTCTCGAAGGAAGGCTGAATCTGAGGAGTCAAATCCGTAGGGATCTCCGAGGCATGAAGATATTGGAGTCTCAACAATTTCCCAGGATTGACGTCTGTAGTCTGGAGAGAAAGTGTGGAACTCAGATTTTTCAACAGAGACTTAAAGGATAGGTCCTCGACCACAGGCTCTGTAGCAGTAATAGAACCTGCTTCGTCCACTTCATCACCCAACCGAAGGTCTGGGTCAGGCTCAACGTCATCTCCTGACAGCCCAGGAGGGACTGCATGGACAGGAAAGGAATGAAATTCAGAAGAGGAGGAAGAAGGAAGTGAAAAGGGGAGTCCTCGAGAGCCATCGGCGCCGAGGAGGCGCACGGCACCGAGAACGACGCCGTGAGGCCACGCAGCACTGAAAACGGCGCCGAGGACGGCGCCGAGAAGCCGCACGGTGCTGAGGACGGCGCCGGGAAGCTGCACGGCGCTGAGGATGGCGCCGAGAAGCCGCACGGTGCCGAAAACACTCCCAGACTCCGAAAAACAGGTTTTGAAGGAGGAAGAGCAGGAGATAAGGGCATCGGTGTGGCCCCCTGTGCCGTAGCCATGTGAGGAGGGGGGAACACCTAAGCGCGGCCGACGGCACCGAAGAAGGTGCCGCGCGACCAGGAAGGTCCAACTGCCCTACCTGGTCGCCCAGAGAGCCCGAAGGCCTACAAGCAACCGAGCCAGGTAGCCGAACCAACCTCCGAGCCCACTGCTCCATAAGAGCGGCCCACTGATGAAACTGCTCATCTGAAGACCTACCTGCGGGCGGGGTAGGACTCCGATGTCGAAGCCATCGGCTACCAGAAGCAGAGGTTGGCGACTCCGAAGGAGGAGACTGGCAACTAGCCCCGATAACAGCGTCTACGCGCAGACATATCAGAGGGCGACCTCGAGTGATGCCTTCTCTTTTTAGACCTGTGGCGAAGAAGAGCTCGAGGCCGAACGGTGCCGAGAGTGCGACCGTTTATTTTTATGCTTCCGGGGGGACCGCCCATCCCCCCGGGCATTGGACTGACCATTGTCAGACCCCTCCGGAGAAGGCGGCGGACCGGACCCAGCCCGACTGACTGAACAGCTTTCATACGAAGTCTCCCTACCGTCACCTGACCTGCTCATGGTCGACTCCGTCAAAGTAGGCTGAGACTTCTTTATTGTATTTTATTTTAAAAATAAGAATAAAATTAAGCGATACTGTATCAAGATAATACTACAAAAAAATAAAAACTGAAAACTATGCTGCTAGTTTGAAGTTTGACTCCCGACAAGCGAGCGACATCGTCACTGAAGCGCACTCGACGGCGGGAAAAAAGGAACTGAGGCGGTTGGAGGGTTGATGCCGAGATAGTCGTTACCGCATGAGCCAGGGCTCTCAGCGCCGTTCCTCATGGCGCCATCTCTGGCGCCGACCATCCAGCAAAAAGTTTGCTCCCGATGGGTCCTAGTGCCTCCGGCACAGATCCCAATAGTGTGAATGAGTGGTGGAGACTTACGTCCAGGAAGATCTGGACTCTTTGGAATGATTGCTTCTTTCTTCAAGGATAACTGGAAAGAATTGGAGAACTGTGAGTGGCTGTCCTGGGTTGCTTGGGGTGGGTTAGCTGTGTGGTAAAGGAGAAAATACTTTACTGTTTCATTTAACTCTGTTTGAAGGCAGTGAGAGTGCCAAAAGCCACTGATATACTAAATTAACCACAGTGAAGTCCTGATCTAAGGAGTGAGAGTTCTTAGAATTGTGGATGTTTTTTTCAGCCTAAGGAGGTGAGAGCAAAACAAAATGTATCAAATGCATTGGAAAGTCAGATATGTATTGGTAAAGTACAGTTACGTAAGAACTTACCGTAACAGTAGATCTTCGAGAGGAGCTCTTGCAGCAGGCTATCACAATTAGGACTATGTCGCAGGCACTAGGACCACATGGAAAAACTTCTGCCAGCAATCCCAGCTGGGGACCGCCCCCAACGCCGGCCCCGCCCCAACGTCAGTCAGGGTACAAGAGGGGGCGGACCCAGCTCCACCCTCAGTTCTCCCGCCAGTACCCAGCAGATGGCCTGACAAGAAGGAGATGAAGCCATCCTAGAGAGAAGAAGAAACCTGCACTCGAGGGGGAAGGTGGGAGGGAAAACAGCGCCTGCTGCAAGAGCTCCTCTCGAAGATCTACTGTTACGGTAAGTTCTTACGTAACTGTACTATCTTACTTCGAGATAGAGCTGTTGCAGCAGGCTATCACAATTAGGACTGAGTCCCAAGCAGTTCCCTAGCTAAGAGGCAGTCGCCCCCGGGAGGAGAAATATACTGACTCCAGAGACTGTCAGGACAAGAGTCCTTGTAGGACCGCCAGGCCAAAGCCAGCATGGCGTCTGGAGAAGATATACAAGCTGTAATGCTTGACAAAGGTATGCACCGAATTCCAGGTCACAGCCGCACAGATGTCTTGAATGGCGACATTCCGCATCGTGGCAAAAGAAGCTGAAACACCCCTGGTGGAGTGACCCCTTACCGGACCCGGTAGGGGCTTGTGGTGATGTTCGTAACAGAATGAAACGCAATGGACTATCCATTTGGAAATAGTCTGCTTGGACACCGGCTGACTCAAGCGTTGTGGCGCAAAGGCCACAAAGAGTTGCTCCAATTTACGGTGTTGAACCGTTCTACTGAGGTAATACCTCAGGGACCTGTGGACATCCAATGTGTGGAGGAGAACCTCCCCTCTATTGGAAGGAGAAGGAAAATAAACAGGAAGGTCAACCGACTGGTTGAGGGTCAATTCAGAGACCACTTTCGGAAGAAACTTAGGATTAGTTCGGAGGGAAACCCTTTCCCTATGAAAAACCAAATAGGGCTCTTTACACATCAGAGCCTGCAGCTCGGAAACTCTTCGACGAAGTAACAGCAACAAAAACAAACTTTCCAAGATAAATACACGCAGCTTGCGTAAGCTACTTGGGGTTCAAGGGGAAGGGTGTTTTCTCCAACACAAAAAGGAGGTCCCAGGGTAGGATAGGGTCCCTGATAGGAGGTCGCATGTGGAGGACCCCCTGAAGAAAGGTGCGGACCACATCCAGCTGGGCTAAGGCTCTGTCGCCCACCAGTGCATGGTAGGCAGAGATCGCCCAGAGGTGCACCTTGATGGAAGAATGGCTCAGGCCATTTTCATACAAGGAGAGGAGGTATTGCAAACCGGAGTTCACAGAGCACATGACTGGGTCTAAATGCTGAGGCAAGGCCGAAAGGCAAAAACGCTTCCACTTCATGGCGTAAGCCGTGCGAGTAGAGGGCTTGCGTGCAGATGCCAAGACCTCAGCCACTTCCAGGGAAACCCCATATCTAGTCACTGCTACGTCTGAAGGAGCCAAGCATGAAGGTGTAGGGATTGGAGATCCGGGTGGACCAGAGAACCCTGGTCCTGGGACTGCAGTTGTGAGCATGGGGCAGCGGGAGTGGAGGTTCCTGGGACAACCGCTGCAGAAGTGGGAACCAAATTTGTCGGGGCCAGTAGGGTGCCACAAGGATCATGCGTGCCCCCTCTGCCTGCAACTTGAGCAGGACCCTCTGGATGAGAGGGAAGGGTGGAAAGGCACAAAGAAACCTCCCGGCCCAAGAAAGGGACAACGCGTCTGGCCAGAAAATGCCAGGCGCGGGCTCTCGTGAGCAAAAGCGTGGCAGCTTGGCGTTGCGTGGTGACGCAAAGAGATCCAGCATGGGCAGGCCCCACCTGCCGAAGAGGCGATCTGCCATGGACTGCAGTAATTCCCACTCATGCGCCCTGGCCCATGACCTGCTGAGATTGTCGGCCAGACTGTTGAGGACTCCTGGAACGTGAACCGCTGATAGACAAATGCCCCGTTCCAGTGCCCAGTACCAGACTCTCATCGCCTCCCGGCAAAGAGGATAGGAATGAGTGCCTCCTTGCTTGTTGATATAGAAGACGACCGCCATGTTGTCCGCCTGAATGAGAAGAGAGCCGGGAACCAGGTCCTCCTGAAATGCCTGAAGTGCATAGAGGATCGCTCGCATTTCCAGGACATTGATATGGAGGGACCCTGCCTCGGTCGACCAAACCCCCTGAGTGCGGTGACCACCGAGATGAGCCCCCCAACTCAGGTTTGAGGCATCCGTTGTTAGAGTCTGACCTGGAGGCTCCGGACAAAAGCGGACCCCCTTGTCCAGATTGTTGGGGTCCATCCACCAAAGCAACGTTCTCCGGACGGGCTCTGAGATCAGGACTAATGCGTCCAGGTCATCGGAGTATTGATCCCACTGCACCCTGAGCATCCATTGTGGATTCTCATGGAGGCGGGCCAAGGATATTACTGGGATGGCCGCCGCCATGTGCCCCAGTAGACTGAGGAAGTTCCGAGCCGGAACTTGAGGTGCTATGGAAATCTGTTCTGCCAAACTTCGCAGGCGAAGACCCCTGTCCTGAGGGAGAAAAACTCTGCCCTGGACAGAGTCCAAAGTCGCTCCAATGAAAGCGAGGTTTTGGCTGGGCTCTGGGGACGACTTCTTTAAGTTCAGGGTGATCCCCAGGTCTCGGAAGAGAGTACAGGCATCTCCGAGAGAGCGCAGGAGGCCATCCCTTGACGGGGCTGTCAGCAGCCAGTCGTCGAGGTAAGGGAAGACATAATGGCCTGAGCGCCTCAGAGCCGCAGCCATCACTGCTAGGCACTTGGTAAAGACTCGCGGAGCGGAAGAGAGGCCGAACAGGAGCACCCGGAATTGGTAATGCTCCCCCAGGAAGCAGAACCTCAGATACTTCCTGTGGGAAGGAAAGACCCCGATATGCACGTATGCATCCTGCATGTCGAGAGAACAGAGCCAATCCCCTTGTTGCAGCAGATGGAGGAGACTTTGGAGAGTCACCACCTGAACTTTTTGAACTCTATAAAGAGATTTAAGGGATGGAGGTCCAGAATGGGGTGAAGGTCCCCCGTCTTTTTTGGGATTCTCGAGGACCGACTGCAACACCAACGTCGGATCCAACTACAGGCAGCAGGCTGAGAAAAAGGCGATGAAAAGCCGGAAAAAACGAGCTGCAAACGGCAGATGTACAGGCGTCGGTCATGGTGAAATGACAAAGAAAACGGAAAAAAAAGTCTGAATCGAAGAAAGTATCTTGATTGAAGACAATTTTCACTAGTGAATCTCAAGCAGTAGCTCTTCACGTGCGTAGTACGCGGCGGGAAAGAACTGAGGTGGAGCTGGGTCCGCCCCCTCTTGTACCCTGACTGACGTCAGGCCGGGGCCGGCGTCGGGGGCGGTCCCCAGCTGGGATTGCTGGCAGAAGTTTTTCCGTGTGGTCCTAGTGCCTGCGGCATAGTCCTAATTGTGATAGCCTTCTGCAAGAGCTCTATCTCAAAGTAAGATTAGATATTTGAATAGGGTTTAAAATTTATGCCTAAATCACTATTTACACCAAGGCCAGGACATTCAAAGGGGTTGCGCCTGGTGCAACCCCGCAGTGCGCCCAGGCGGGATATTGAGAAGGCTGCCTGGCACAGTGCAACTCCCGATGCGCCGGGGCACACTGTAAGTGTATGCGGTGCAGGTGCAGGGGGGCGTGCCCATGCATATGCAGCACATCCCGATATTCAGCCTGGGATATGCGGCGCATATGCCAATGCTCCCCTGCATTGCGATGCATAGGGATGCTCAAAGTTGAGCCCGTGTAAACATGGAGCAACTCCTGGCCACCCACAGGTGGGCTGCCATATTGCAGGGCGCAACACAGCAGCCGCCAGCCATGGGTGGCCATCCGACCACCCAGAACACCGTCCACAAACACACACACATCTCTGGTAGTCTAGTGGCCCCCCTCCCTCCCATGTCCCCGGTCGCCGGAATATGGCTGTCAAGTTATGCTGTGGTAGTCTAGTGGACCCCCCCGCCCATTGCCGTGATCACGGCACGGTGCCAGAACACAATTCCCCCAATTCCTTGGTGATCTAGTGGCACCCCAATTCACACACTGCTTGCTTACCGCCCCCCCATCATCGGTGGTGACTTCAGCTCGCCTATCCCAGCCCTGGCTGCTCCGGCTGAATGACAGGTACAGTATGGGCTTGCAGGGCATACTGTACAAGACAGTCCCAAATATGTGAATGAAGTCATTCACATATTTGGGACTGTCTCATAATATGCCCTGCAAGCCCATTGGTCCACACTGTGGACTAATGGGCTTACAGTCCATACTGTACCCGTCATCTGGCAGGCGGCTGGGTGGATGCGGGTGGTTGCAGCTGCCTGCCGGCTGACAGGGAGGAGAGGGGTGGGCAAGGTGCGAGTGGAGTGAGTGGGGGGGTGCTACCAGATCACCAGGGAATTGTGTCCTGGCGCCATGCCGCGATTGTGGCAACGGGCGGGGGGTCCACTAGACTACCAGGGCATAACTTGGCGGCCGTATTCCGGCAATCCAGGACATGGGAGGGAAGGGGATTCCACTAGACTACCAGGGCAAGGCTATCATTACGGGACTCGGGAGGAGGGGGGCCACTAGACTACCAGGGAGTGTGCCTCACACATTTCCGCATTTGTGGTTACAGGCGGGGGTTGCCTGGGATCCCCACCACACATGTCATGCTGGGCAGGGTGCCAGGTGCAAGTCGCTGGGCAGCCCTGCACAAGGCATGCAAATGGGGCCATAATGACATGCTAATGGCCCCATTTGTGCCTTGCATGGCTTATGGCCTCATTTGCATGCCCCTGGCTGAATATCACAGGTGATGCTCCTAGCGCAACTGCACTTGTGCTGGTGCATCCCCGTGCTTCCTCTCTGTGGCTTGCGCTGGCGCAGTGCGTGCCACTGCACCATGCGCTGTCTGTGTGCGGCACTTGCCATATTCAATGGTGCTGAGCCATGGCGCAGCACAGTTGAATATCGCCTGGTCCTGGCCCCAGTGCAGTCCAATGGCGCTGCGTCCAGGCTTGCGCTCCTGCTGGGCGCAGTCTGAATATCTGGCCCCCAGAGTTTTTGATCCTGCAGTTGTAAAATATCAGTAAAGAGTACTGCAACAGGTGGATGTATTTTTTTCCAAAAAATGGTACACCAAAAACAACAATCTAACTGCTCCAGATCAACATGCCCTTGAAAATCTGAAAAATCTTAAATCTGTAATCTTTAAGTAAGCAGACAAAGGAGGGAATATTGTTGCTCTGAACTGGTGTGATTATGAAAATAAGGCTGTGAGGTTACTCTCTGATATAAACAGTTACATAACATTACAAAAAGACCCAACACTGGACTTTCAAGCTGAATTATTTGATCTAATAGGTGAAGCCTGCAAGAGAGGATTCATAACAGAAAATGAGAGTAAATTCCTAAAAACACAATGTTCAGTAATTCCAACGTTTTATTACTTACCCAAAGTATACAAAAATCTACAATTTATCCCTGGTAGGCCCATTATTTCGGGCATAGGGTCCCTTACAGAAAATCTATCCAGGTTTTGTGACTACTTTCTGCAATCATTGGTTAAAGATTTGCCCTCATACACTAGGGACTCACTACATGTTGGAAATCTACCTACATTTGGATAAGTATTGATGTATTTTCCCTATATACTGTACCAGTATTCCGCACACACTAGAATTAAAAGCACTGGAATACTTTCTGATAAAGAACATACATCCAGACAGATCCCCAACTTGTTTTTTAGTTGAAGCTGTTAAATTTGAGTCATAACTATTTTCTATTTGGTGGTAAATTCTACCAACAGACCAGAGGAACAGTCATGGGGGCAACAGTAGACCCCAGCCTTGCCAATCTGTATTTGGGGTGGTGGGAAATACATTTTGATAGATACCAACGAGAATCTGAATAACATCATTTTCTGGAGTCGTTACATTGACAATTTATTGATTATATGGGATGGTGAAATAAATGCAGCAAAAGAATTTGTTGAAAATCTCAACTCTAACAACATGAACTTGACTTTTACATATCAGGTTAATGAGAGTCAGTGATGTTTTTAGAAAAGAAACTGCCTGCAACTCAATATTACATGCTAATAGTGCACATCCACCTGCACTTACAGACTCAATACATTTTGGTCAGTTTCTCCAAATAAGGAGGAAATGCTCTTCTGATGAGATTTTTGAGATTAGAGCACAAGAAATGCTACTCAGATTCAGGTCCAGGGGTTACTCTAGTGATGTTCTCAATAGTGCTCTAGAAAGAACAAGATTAAAGAACAGAAATGAATTATTAACACCGAAAAGTAGCCAGAAAATAATGATAAAATGACATTTGTCTTGGAATGTAACTGTATTTCTCCCAGAATAATATATTGATTTGTAACTGGAATCTTTTGGAACTCAGCCATACACCAGATGCCTTTACTACTACCCCATGAATAACATTTAGTAAGGGGCGGAATATTGGTGATTTTCTTTGTCACAGCCATTATGTTCAGGAAAGACAGGGACCTACCACATGGTTAAGACCCAAACCAATTGACTGTTATTTCTGTGGACACTGTACAGCCTGTAAACATGTGGTGCAAACTAAACAATTTCACCATCCCCATAGCAATCAGACAGTAGAAATAAGGGAATTTAACTGTACTACGAATTATGTTGTCTATGTAGTCCAATATGACTATAACACGTTATACAGTATGTGGGAAGAACTATTAGGATGGCTAAGGAATGCTTTTTGGAGCCCTTAAGAGATATCTGTAATAATAATATGGATTCTGCTTTGGCAGTGCATTATGTGCAACACCATCAAAGTGATCCAACAAGTTTAAGGTTCAATGTTATTGAACATGTTAAACCACTATTGAGAAAGGACAACAGGAAACAGATCCTGTTGCAAAAAGAGTTTAGATGGATCTTTAGTTTGAATACTATGATACCTAAAGGTCTAAACAGAATCGGATCTTAGCATGTACCTGTAGTGCTCAATTCTTAATTTCCTGCACCATATGAATACTTTTATGAATGGCGTTACACATCATTGTTTTGTACTGGTTCTAGTGTAAACATTCTGTTTCTTGCCTGGACTGGTTATATTACACTTTTTTTTTATATTTTTCTCTTTGTGTTTTTTTCTTCTTCTGTTTTCTCCCCCCATTTCTCTTCCCCTCTCCACTGTCTCTTTTCCTTCCCCTTCCCCCTTTCTGTCTCCCCCCTTTCTTTTCCCCTTCCCTGCCCCACTTTTCTCTTTTCCCCTTCCCCCCTTTCCTCTCACTTTTCCCTTTTTCTTGTTTTTATTCACTACACCTTGGTTTACATTTTGTTCTGTCTCCTTTTTTGGTTTTTCTTCTGCTTAACCCCAAAATATTTATAATAAGTTATAATTCTATGGAATCGCATTTTGCAGATCCAGATAATTTATGAAATAATAGAATGTAAAGGTTTGTAGTCTCTATTTATTGAGGGTTATATGTTTTTCATGTAATGTACCTTGTTTCCCTATTTATAGTATATTTAAATACTCTTCTGAAAAAATTGCAATAGACTAGCACTTTACAATATAGGAAATGCTTAATAAGGCAATCAGTATGAATTCCTATTTTCTTTTGTCTTTTTATATGTATCACTTTTGAATTTTCATAAAAATCATATATTTTTTGTACATTGTATTGTGATTGGTTACACAGTGTTTGAATATGGTGATGCCACATTTTGTTCACTATATAAGGTGGTGCTGGATAAAGGTGACTCCACCCCCTGATGAAGAGGGACTGTCACCTCAAAGCACCGGAGAATTCTGCGGATGTAATTTAAACAAACATTTTGTGCACCTTGACTCGAATTTGATCACTGCACTTTTGGCTTTCATCATAAGGAGGTTAGAGTCCATGGGCCTCTTCTGTTAAGACATTATTGGACTGGGCATTCCCCAAAATAGTGAAGGCAAACAGATCCACTTCTGGTGTGCCTCACCGCCTGAACACTGTGGCTAGTACTTGCTTGTTCAGAGTCCATTTGCTCTGGCCTTGACTGATGCAGCTTAGAGCATCTGCCAGGGTACTGTGTTTGCCTGGGAGGTGAATAGCTGAAAGGCTAACTCCCAGGGAGAAGGCTAGAGAGACCAGAGCATTAGAGCTTCCGAAAAGAGTATTCCTGCTCTAGTACCACCCTGCTTGTTTATGTAAAACATTGCAGTGGTGTTGTCTGTTTGAATTTGGACTGCCTGCCCTTTTATGCCAGGAGCAAATGCTTTGAGAGATAGAAAGATTGCTCTGAGTTCCAAAAGGTTTATGTGCAACTCTGACTCTTTGAGAGTCCAGGTGCCACTTACTGAGGCACTGTCCAGATGTGCTCCTCACCCCAGGAGGGAGGCATCTGTGGTGATCACCTTTATGGGTATCGGAGCCCGGAAGAGTACCTCTGCTGACAAATTTGTAATGTTCTTCCACCAAAGCAGGTTCTGGAGGAACTGCTCTGTCACAGGTATCAGCTTTGAAAAATTATTGCTTCTCTGAGACCAGTGAGCTCTGAGGTAGGCTTGCAAGTGTCGCATCCTGTACCTGACTCCAGGGACCACTGCAGTCATTGAAGCCATATGTCCCAAGAGCCTGAGGAAATGTCTGGCTGGTCTTGGCTTTCCCTGGACGAAAGAAACTACCACTGAAAAGAAACTTTGAATTCTTTCCTGCAGGAGGAAGGCATATCCTTTCTGAGTGTACAGCTGGGCTCCTATAAAGGTGAGCAGCTGGGTGGGTTCCGGATGAGACTTCTCTAGATTTATTAGCAATCCTAGAGACTCTAAAGTGCGATCTGCAATGGAAAAGGACTCCTTAACCTAACAAGGAGACTTTGCCACTATGAGCCAGTCATCTAGATAGGGATAGAGAGCTACACCAAGTTTCCTGAGGTGTGCTGCTACCACTGAGAGGCACTTGGTAAAGACTCCTGGGGACTAGGACAGATTGAAGGGCATTGCTGCAAACTGATAGTGCACCGAAGGGAGTCTGAATCTGAGAAACTTCCTGCGAGACCTCCTTATGGGAATGTGGAAGTAAACATCCTTTAAGTCCAGGGAGGCTAGCCAGTCTCCCTGTTATAAGGACTGTATGACTAGTGGCAGAGTGACCATCCTGAATTTGGGTTTTAGCAGATGTTTGCTTAAATATCTGAGATCTAAGATAGGTCACCACTCCCCGGTTTTCTTTTGTGTCAGTAAGTACCTGGAGTAGAGGCCCTTGCCCTTATCGTGGGCCAGGACCCTCTCCACTACTTGTAGAACTAGAGTTTTTTTTTACCTCCAATTCCAACAGCAGTACCTGTGTTGGGGTTAGAGGTTTTGACACCTGGGTATGCTTGAGGTCTGGCATCTGATTGAACTGTAGTGGCAGACCCTTCTCCACTATCTCCAGAACCCACATGTCTGATGTAATGAGGGACCACTTCTGAAGATAGTGGAAGAGTCTGCCTCCTACCAGAAGTGGGGAGGAGACCTGGACACTCACATCAGGACTTAGACTGCGAGGCTGGGTAGAGGTGGCCCTTTTTGGCCACTTCTGCCTCTCTCTCTCTGAAAGACCCTCTGTACTGAAAGAAGTCAGATTGGAGATAAGGAATGTAAGGCCTGGTGAAAAAACTTCTGCCCCTACTGCACCTGGGGCGGGATTTCTGCGGGACAGCAGACTTAGGTTTAGAGGACTGACTCTGCCAGGAGGACTTGTACTCATCAACCTTTTTCATGTAGTCAGTTGTTCTGGAATCAAACAACATGTTTTGATCACAGGGAAAGTCCATGGCCTTAGACTGGGTGTCTGGGGTCAGACTGGTAGTTCTAAGCCAGGCAAAGCGCCTCAGAGAGATGGTGCAGGCCATTGCCCTGGAGGCGGCATCATTGTTGTCATCTGCCATGTGGAACTGGTATTTGGTAGCTTCCAGGGCAGTTTCTGCCATATCTACCAGCTCTTGCTCCATTGTATCAGACCCACTGTGGGCAAAGCCAGGACAGACTTCCATAGAGCTTTCTGATGTTTGGCTGTGAAAGCCATATATGAAGAAAGTTTGATCAGCAGAGAAACTGTGGCATACATTTTCTTTGCTATAAAGTGTATTTTCTTGGAGTCCTTGTCCGGGGTAAGGACGACAAGGAGACCCCAGCTTTCTCACAAGCTGCCTGCTATACTCTACTCTACTCTCGTGGCTAGGGTGTACAGACAGGAACTCGGTACCTGTTCTAGATAATCTGTATTTTTTCTCTACCCACTTGTCAACCCCTGCCACGCAAGTGAGCGTCTGAAGCAGTTTCATGGTATTTTTTCTGAACGCATTATAGATAGGGACAACCAGTGTCTTGGGGGTTGAGTGACCTCTCATCTCCCTATAATCTTTATCTTCACTGATGTCCTGGATGGACTCCTGTGTAGGGAGGTCCAGAGTGTCTAGCATATTTAGTATAAATGGAAACATAGAAGAGGAATCCTCCTGGTCACCCGGGGGAGCTACGAAGGGAGGATCTGGGGACTAATGGGGCTCTAGGCCCTCAAACTCCATGTCAGGGGCTTCATAAAAATGCTCTTCCTCACCTGCATCACCCTCACAGTCTCCAGAAGAGAGAACTGTGGCAGAGTGCTTGCCAGCCCCAGTAAATATAGGCCCCATCTTTTGTAAGGTCTGAAAGACTTGCCATGCTTTTGCCATGTCTTGCACAGATGGGAGATCCTGCACAGACTGTGACTGTATGTTTTGTTTTTTCTTTATGCTTTAAGCTGCCCCTTGTCTCACTACTGGCCTTCCCAGGAGGAACAGGAGTATTTTTGTCTTGACAGAGTTTCTTTTTAGCCATTTCCTCAGAAGCTTGATCAAGCTTTCTTTTTCATCACTTTTATTATTTTTTAATTTGTGAGGAACTTCATCAGCTCCTTTGGAAGCTTTATTTTTTGGCTGGGATCTGGAAGCTTCATCAGCACCTCTGCTTACATTTTTATTGTTAGTACTTTTAGATGGCCCCTCATCGGTAGCCTTTGATTTTTCCTCAGCCATACTTATTAATTAGAATTCTTTGCTGTGTGCCAATTTTACAAAGAGAACCCGAGATCTGGAGGAAAATACAACTGAGCACAGGTTTCTGTGAAGTGCTGCAAAGCCAGTCCTGTGACAGTTTAATAAACTCTGTCTAGTTCTCTATTATTATTATATATTTTTTTTTTTTAGTACTGGGAATCTATACCAATGCCAATCTTATAGAGAACCCAGCAATACCAGTCAAAAACTGAGCACAGGTTCCTGTTAATGCTATCAAGCCAGTCCTGTGACAGCTTTTAGGTCCAGTTTTATGTAATTGTGGGAATCTCTGATCTTGCCAATCCTCAGAGAACCTAGCAGCAATGGTCAAACTTTGAAGTACAACTGGTTGCCTCGCGGTAGAACCCTCAAGGTCTGAGGTAAAAAACAAGGCAAAATGCAAGAATTTGAAGGTTCCTTCACGAATTGCGTTAAAAACTTGAAGAACCATTGAAATTAAGCACCCGTGGTAAAAAACGAATATCATTTAAGCAGATGCAGTAAAAATAACCTAAAAATAACGCAAATGCAGGAAAAAACACAACCGTTAACAAAAAACTTAAAATTACACTCCGCGCACTAAAAAATTTAATTTATGAGGGAAACTTTACCAAGATAAGCAAATAGGAGGCTGTCAACAAGGAAAGGTGAGAGGTACCTCAGGGGCAATGTTGCTCAGTCTGCGGAGAAAACATTCTGAAGCCCTTCAGACTGCTCTCACTCAGCTCACTCCCCTACTGTTTTTTGATTGGCTAATGCCCAAGCTCATTTAAATAAATACTCTTAAAGGCATAACTCCGGGACAGTTGCTCCTAGCCAGCTAACTGCTATAGTTAGTGATGCTAAAGGACTCCTGAGGTAAGAAGTGGCCTTCTGGAGTAGCTTCATAGTTGCCCTTCTAAAGGATTTATGTATGGGAAATAGCAGTTTCTTAGATGGCGGGAGACCCATCGGCTCCGATTCTCAAATGCTCCAGCATGGCACAAGGTGCTTGCACCACAGAGAATGGTGCAAGGTGCACTTTGCACCAAAGGTATTGCCAGGAGCAAGTCACAAAGGCAGCTTGCGTCAAACGCAGGCTGCCTACTCCAAATGGGGCGTGCTTCAGCTCTGTGCCCAGACATGGGCTATGACAGCGCACTAGGGGCCCTGCAGCAACATGGGTTCCGGGGTGGTCACAGTACCATCACAGCCCTACTCGAATTTACTGCATACATCGTAACACCTTAGATCAAGGCCACCTTGTAGGGGCAGCCTTCATTGACCCATCAAAAGCATTTGTTACGGTTCATCATGCGCTCCTCCTCAAGCAGCTGTCTGACATTGGACTCGCACCTGAAACTGTGAACTGGTTTAGAAGTTACTTGAGCTGCTGCTCCCAGCAAGTCTGGATTGGGGAAGTGCTATCAGACAGCCAACCTGTCTTATCTAGTGTACCACAAGGGTCCATTCTGGGACCGTTGCTGTTCAGTGTTTTCTTAAATAGTCTCCCGGCCTCCTGCCACTGCTGCATGCTCCTATATGCGGATGACGTGGTGATTTTTACCAGCAACCTGTTCCCTGAACTCCTTGAAACTGATCTCCAAAATGGCTTTGCAATGGCAGAAAATTGGTTTAAAGAACAAAGACTGGTTATGAACTATAAAAAAACAAAGACCATGCTCTACCCGACAGCCCAAAGCAAGCAAAAAAGCTACCCCCTAGCAATAAGGAATAACAGCGGTGACACACTGGAGTTTGTCTCACATTTCAAATACCTGGGGGTTACAATTGACTCCTCCCTGTCCTACTCCCAGCACATCGTTATCACTGCAAGAGCTATTAATACCAGAATCGGGATACTCTACTGCCACAGGCATTGTCTAACTCACGAAGTTTTAAACTTGGCAATCAGCAGCTCAGTTGTCTCCCTCATAGAATATGGGCTGGCCATATACAGTTCTGCTACCAACATGGCGCTCCAACGATTCTCAGTTACCTTAAACAAAGCCTGCCACCTACTCTCAAATGCACCAAGACTCACACACACCTGTGAACTCTATGCTCGGGCTGGCTGGCTTCAACTGAATGACAGAATAAGGTATCAAACCTGCCTTCTTGCCAAAAAACTCATACTAAATCTACTTCCAACAGGGGTGCAGAACTTGCTAACACTGTCTATGAATACCAGACAAACCAGAAGCTCTGCCACTCAAATTTTCCAAGTGCCCAGATGCTGTACTACCATGACACAGTGTGCATTCTCACACCGTGCACCCCTCTAGGTAAATGCACTGCCCCCTGACATCTCTGGCTCCTCAGCAATTGGCTCTTTTAAACGTAGACTGTGCCAGCACCTCTTTGATATGAGTAGCTGCTAAGGCTCACCACGCAGCAACACTCTGCCTTTAGCACTTATCTTTGCTTCTGTCATGACAGGACAATCAAACCGTAGCACTTTGCTCGCCTCCCTACCCCCCTGGCTCTGTCCCTTGCCCCTGGACCTCTCCCTACCCTCCTCCCTCCCTGTCTTATGTGCTCTGCTCACTAAGCTCTCCCCTCTCCCACTCCCATTGTATCCTTACCTATCCTTGTCTGCTTATCTTCTTGACATGGGCATTCACTGTACAATGCCTCTGCATAGCTAGTGCTTTATGTTTGTTTTCTGTAACCTCCATGAATATTTTTCCCAGTATTTGTATATTTGAGTACAGTACTGTACCTTGTTGTCTAATGTATTTGACGTGGATCCTTTCAACGAGCATCTGCTCACAGGTATTATCCAAGAACTCAATAAATAAATTAAAAAAAAAAATAAAAAAAAAGATGCAAGCTGCCACAGCCCCACAACTGCTGTTCACAAAGATCTCCCTAAGGGAGAAATTCTAAGTACCCTTAGACCAGCCAGGGCTAGCCTAAGGGGATTTAGAAATAGGTCCCCTGGAAGAGCTTCTCTGCCAGTACTGCCATGTGTCCTGCCTCCCCAACCCCGATGTGCCCCACAAGTGCCATATAGCTATCGGACCCCCCAATCCAGGCTGTGCCCCCATAGGGCATACAGGGCAGGATCACCCACCCAACCCCCGATGTGCCCTTCAACATGAATATAGTCCTTCCCCCACCCAGATCCTGGTGTCCTGTTAGTACCATTTCAAATAACACCAACTCTCCCACTGGCATTCCCATGCCCCCCCACCCAAGCAGGTAGTGCACCCCGTCCCCAGACAGAGCAGGGGACTGGCACAGCCCTCTACGGCCAGTCCCCAACTGAACTGAATGTGCAGTGGATTTGTACAGTATACAGCGTTAATTACTATCTATTGAGTGTGTACACTGTGCAGTCCGCTGCATTCAATCAATTGAGGACCAGCCGTGGAGGTGTGCGGAGGGCTGTGCTGGTCCCCTGCTCTATCTGGGGATAGAGAGGGGCACTACCTGCTTGGGTGGGGGGCACAGGGCTGCCAATGGGAGGGTTAGTGACATCTGACATGGTACTGACAGGGACACCGGGATCTGGGCGGGGGGACCACTATGTCTATTCAAGTTGAGAGGCTCATCGGGGATGCCCTATGGAGGCACAATGTGGATTGGGGCTTGGGGACATCCAGCCAGTGCTGCATGGGGCTTGCTGCAAACCCTCCCATGTGCCATGTGTTTGCTGCATGGGTGGAGTTGCCGCAAGTGTGGGGATTAGGCGCCGGGACCCCTCCTGTACCTGAATTAAGTGCAGGGTCCCTGGCGCAGGGGGCTTTGGTGCAAGCTGCTGTTTGCCCAGCTTGCGCCGAATGTAGCCCCCTTTGAGAATTGGGACCATCATCTCCAAAAAGTCTTCCTCCTTTTTCTTCATCAATGGTCTACTGGATAGTCAGATCCAGGGTGTCCACCATATGTTGCACAAATGTAAAATGAGAGGAAAATCCTCCTGGCCATTAGAGGGGATACCAAACTCTTGGTCAGGGGATACATATGGTTGTAAAAGTTCACCCTCTGACTCATTTTTATAAAGCTCACCATGGTAAACACTTTGGGTGAGACCAGGTTCAGAAAAATGAGAAACCTTAAGGTCAGACAGGGCATTAAAGATTTCAACCATGGTCTGTGAAGTCTGAAACATTTGCAACCTTTAGCCATTTGTTCAACACAGGGTGTCTCTTTTTGTGTCACTGGCATTTCCCTTTGCCTTTCATCTGAAGGGGCAGTAATACATTTCTCTTTTTTTTACTTGGCCATTATTGATCTTTCTATTAGCCTTATTTTCTAGGGGGGTCCAATGGGACCTATGTTGAGACTTATAACAAGTGTAGACCCTTCTTGATCATTTTACTAGAGGGAAAGGCAGACTGATAGGGCATTACTTCTAACCTTTCTGTCCTCTTTAAGACTTTCAAAATGAAAATTAGAACAAGCTCACAGTTATAGACTGGACTTAAAGAACTTAAACACAGATAGTGACCATCTGACTTAGTCACTATCTAAAGGCACCTAAAGGAATTTTTATATTTTGTTGGTCCAGTCTTCATTTTAGGTTTTTCTGACCAGCCAATCTGTCAGACAACCCCTGTTCCCTTATGGGAATAAAAGCAAAAACAGTTGGTTCCGTTGCAGAGTGGAGTCACAATAAAAATGATTCCCACAAAGCCGAAAATAAAGTTCTAATATTAGAAAATGCAGCTCCCCATGAAAGGCAGGAACCACTAAACATTTAAAACATTTACAGTGAAAGACGCGATGATACTCCTTCAAGAGCTTAAAGTTTTACCGCAGGAAAATAGCTGGAACCACAAACAAAATCGCTGTTTAAAATGGAATTTGTGGTTCCCAGGAACCGAAGGGAACCACGAAAAACATAGTAAAATTGTTAAAAGTACTTTTAAAAAATGTTAAAAACAGCACACAAATAAAGAAAATAGATGCTTAAAAAGACAGCATCTTTCTTCTAGAGAGAGAGATCCGGGGCAGTGTTGCTCAGTCAGCAGAGAAACAATTCTGACTGCACTCTAGTCCTGACTCACACAGCACAACCTCTTGCTCTGTCCTGATTGGCTATAAAAGTCATTAGAATAAACTCCACCTCTGGGGCAGCTGAACCCAGCTGGCATTCTGCACTTGACAAGCATACTAAAGGACCCCTGGGGTGAGAAACTGTGTAGCTCTGCAGCGGAAAAAAGACAGATGCTGCAGTCAGCAAGGCCCCACAAACTGGTTTAGGTTGGAGTCTTGATGTGATGTTATGCTGGACGTCACCCTACATAGTCCGCTAAAAGCAGGGTGTTCTGTTGTTCATTTCACAGATGAGTCATAATGGCCAATTTGCAGTAGTCCAAGTGAGAGAGGCTAGGGAAGTAGTGTGGGCCTAATCAGGAAATATCAGGTCTGGAGGTTATGAGGTAAAAGGAAAGAGAGTAAGGGAGGGGCAGGTGGCACCTTTGGCTGCAGCACTGTAGAAACCCCTTCTTTTGTTGCAGCATCTCCGTGCAGTCAGATTTACAGATATCCTAGCATGGCAGACTGCTTCAGTGGTCTGGCTCTGGTTAGGGGTGAGAAGAGACCTGTTGGGGAGAACAGTCCACCATATGCATGACTAAGTAGCCAACTTGGGAAAGTAACACTGCTTCAAAAGTGTATAAAAGACAATGGCATGGTGTTAGTATATTGGTATTTTCTTCAATCACTGTGAAAGTACAATGCTGGTTTCACATATTTAACAGGATGTAGCATGATTTTAGGAAAGCAGTGCTATTTACTGGTTCAGGCACTGAATTCTGAACTAGATTATAACAGGTTTGTATGGCACTATGGCCTCTTGCTCAGAGCGCTGGGGCTAGGCATTCACTGCCTCATCATTTGTCTGATTTCTTTTTCAGGTTTTGCTACCAAAAAAAAAAAAAAACACTGAAATGACATAAGACTCCCTCGTTGGGTGACTGGCACTAGAATGTTGTAGTTAGGATGAGTTTCATTCAGGAGCCAGGAGGATTTTTTTGATTGGAATCTTTTCATAGTGAGGCGAGTCAGAAGGCCCTATGCAATACAGATGGTGTGGAGATACAGTGAAGAAGAGTTGACTTCTCCAGGAAGAGAGAAGAGAGTTCGGTTGAGCTGTTTCAATGTATCAAGACAGAGCTAGAGTGATGTCTGGACATGGGTCAGATTTACCTACAGACATCCAATCTGAAACGACACATTTAGGTAAACCCCACCCCATGTTCCTAAATCACAGAAAATCTAACAAAACAGGATGATACCACTTGACTGTCACCCCTCCCATGAAGCAGTTGCTTGTCTGGACTTCATCTCCATGCTAGCTGCCCTTTGCACTTCCTACTAACATATTAAGATGCCAGCAGAGTAGGCCTAAAGATCTATCGAGTCTGCACAAAAATCAGCACCCAGACAGGCTACTGTTGCCCCCCTGCCTCCCCCATAAATCCCCCCAACCCTATCCCCCATCAGAGTTACACCCCCAGATCTGGCATTCCTCAGCTCTACCTTACCCTTATACCTGTCCCAACCCTTTTTGAATCCCTTCACTGTAACCACAGCCACAAGTTTCGCAGGCAGTGCATTCCATGGGTCCACCATCCTCTCATTAAAGTAGCGTCTCCTAGTTTCCCCCTGAGCCTACTGCCAACCAGCATCATAGAATATCCCCAGTGGCCCTTCCTTCCTCCCTCCCTCAGCTGGAGCACCCTATTTAAGCTGACCCTGTTCACTACCTTTAGATATTTAAAGACCTCGATCACATCCCCCCATCCCTTTCCTCCAGGGAGTACAAGTTCAGCTCATCAAGTCTCTCCTCATAGGATCTTTCCCCCAGACCCTGTATCATCCTGGTCACCCTCCTCTGGACCCTCTCCAGAACTGTAATGTCCTTCTTCAAGTACGGGCACCAAAACAGCATGCAGTGCTCGAGGTGCGGTCTAACCAGGCAGTTATACAGAGGGAGAAGTACCTCCCATCTCCTCGAAGTTATCCACAGGCAATGCACACAAACATTTTATTTGCTGTAGCCACAGCCCTCCTATGCTGCTCAGTGGTATTCATTTTGGCATACATGACCACCCCAAGATCCCTCTCCCCGAAACCTGCAATTTCTCCTCACCCAAAAAGTACTCATGATCAGGGTTCCTAAGTCCCAAGTGGAGAACACTGCATTTCTTGGCATTAAACCTCAGTTTCAAGTGCATGACCACCTCTCCAGAGTCTCCAGGTCCTCCTGTAGGGTTCTTCTACCTACCTCCCCATCCATCACCACCCCCAGCTTCGTGTCATCAGCAAAGAGGCTCATCTCACTCCTGATACCATCCCAGATGTACGAGATGTAAGTATTAAACAGGAGTGGGCCCAACAGCGACCCTTGTGGGACTCTGCTAATGACCCTCCTAGGAGATGATACACCCCCCCCGACCACCACCCTCTGAAGCTGCCTTTTTAACCAGTTTCTTATCCACCTCATCATCCTTTCCCCCACCCCATCCCACTCAGCGTGTCCAGCAACCCTGAATGTGACACCGAGTCAAGCGCCTTGCTAAAGTCCAGAAAGAGGACATCCACTGGACTTTCCTGGTCCAGCACCTTTGTCACCCAATCATAGAACTCCACAAGGTTAGTCTGACACAATCTGCCCTGAACAAAGCCAAGTTGGTGGTTATCCAGATGGCTCTGTGCTCCAGAAACAACTCCAGCCTCTCCTTCAACATGGCCTCCATCATCTTGCCCACCACTGACATCGGGCTGACAGGCCTGTAGTTACCCGGCTCCTACTGTGAGCCGCTTTTGTGGAAAGGCACTACAAGAGCCATCCTTCAATCATGAGGTACCCAACCAATCTGAAGGGAAGAGTTAAAAAAGTCCACCAGAGGTGCAGCAAGGACATCTGCCATTTCCTTCAGCACCCTGGGATGAAGGTCATCTGGACCCAGTGTCTTATCCGTTCTCAGGGACTTAACGGCCTCCCTCACCCTACCAACAGGAATTTCAGCGTCAGAGAGTTCCCCCTTCCTCATTCCTAGCTCACCTCCCCCCATATGGTGATGGCCCTCCATCATCTCTTGTGAAGACTGAGGCAAAGTATTTTATTTATTTATTGGTTACTAGGAGTTAAACACCTTTGAGCTAACAGCTCATTTACAAAGGTTCCACATCAGGAAAAGAGGACAAACAGAAAATAAATGACATAACAATAGTTAAATTCCTTATTACATCAAATTCCAGAGTATAACTAGAGAATTAGCTAAATACTGTACAAAATAGGTACCATAGTCATGTGGAGGTACAAGTATGGAATACAGTAAGCACATCCATGTTTAATGCTTGAAGAGCAAAGGAAACAAGTAATTTGGTAGGGAGATGGATGTAGGGGCTAGACAGGAGGAGGAGAAGGAAAGTAGAAGAGTTTGCTGTGAGGAGAACAGAGGGGAAGGGAAGGGGGGAGAAGAGCAGCTAGGAAAGTCTCATCACAGTAAGGGATGTATGGGAGTGGGTGAAAGTCTGAAGTAGGAGGGATCAAGTGCTACGCCCACAATTACACATAGACTTGCTGGACACTAAGTGGGCCCTTAGTAATGTTTTGAATTGCCCGATTTTTGTGCAGGACATAAGGTCAGGGCTTAGAGAGTTTAACCAGGTTGTGGCCCTATATGCAAAGACTCGTTGACCTAGGGAGGTCTGATGGAAAGGAAGTTTCAGTGTCTGACACTTTGCATTTCTGGTATTCCTGGAACTGGTATTAGGGTGGAGGAGGTCTTGGATCATAGGAGTAGTGAGGCCTAGGGTAGAATCTTAGCCAGGAGGCAGACTTGGTATTGAATCCTATTGTCTAAGTTGTGCCAACCAGTGCGAGAGTAAAGCTCACATGTGTTAGTCAGGCAGTGGGCCTGTAAGATTAGCCTGCAGGCTCTGTTGAGAGTAACACTGATTCTGTGTAGGGCTGAATCAGCAGCTGCTCCATAAACCATCAACCCATAGTCGATGGTTGAAGTGACTGAGCTGGACACAGCGATTCTGAGAGCTTTGTCCATGAGACAGTGTCTATGCATGTACAGCAGGCAAATTCTGGAGTTGACAGTCCTGGCAACCACCTCAATGTGTTGCGAGTAGGAGAGAGTGCAGTCTAGGGTGACTCCACAGTATTTAAAGGAGTGGACCATTTCCAGTACTTCATTATGGCTGTTGCAGATTTGAAGTTGATAGGTTTTGTGATGGTTTTGGGATGAGGCAAAAAGCATGGTCTTAGTCTTCTTGTAGTTAAGAAGAAGCTTATGGTTCAGAAACCAAGACTCTACAGCTGAGAAGCAGGTCTGCATATGTTCTTCTAGTGCAGCAGAGTTGGCTTGGCTGGAGAACAGCACCATGTCATCAGTGTACAATAGGACCTGGCCCATGCAAGCCAAGGGGAGGTTATTCAGAAATAAGCTGAAAAGTAGGGGGCCCAAGACTGAACCTTGTGGAATCTGCCATACTGACAGGATAGAGGTCAGAGAGGGCATCTAGGATCTTTACTTGTTGTGAATGACCTGTAAGATAGCTCTAGAGCGAACCCACAGATTTAGGTGAGAGATTAGTGAGGGATGGCTGATGGAGAAGCAGCACATGGTTGACTGTATCAAAGGCCTTAGTTAGGTCAACGTAAGCAGCCCCAACTGAGTGCCCACTCTGAACTAGATTTTAACAGGTTTGTCTGGCACTATGGCCTCTTGCTTACAGTGTTGGTGCTAGAGATTCATTATCTTCTCATGCGACATATTCTTTAAATTTTAATTCCAAAGCAAAAGCTTGAAATGACATGTGACTCATCTACTAGGTGAGTGGCACTAAGATGCTGTAGTTATGATAACTTGATCCAGAAGCCAAGAGGATGATTCCCACCTGAATATTTTTTCACTGTGAGGTGAGTTACAGCCCAGTGGAATACAAATGGTGTGGAGACACAGTGAAGAAGACTGAGTTCTTCAGGAAAGGAGGAGGTGGTGGGTCGGTTGAGTTGTTTGATCCTATCAAGGTAGAGCTACACTCATGTCAGGAGATGGGTCAGACTTACCTAAAGACATCCAGACCAAAAGGACATATTTAGGTAAACCAAGCCCCATGTCCTGAAATCATTCAGATTGTATCATAGTAGGATGACACCATCTGACTGGCCGCCACCATCCACCCTGAATCAGATACCTGTCTGGACTTCATCTGCATGCCATCTGTCCTTTGCATCCTTTGCATGCTCAACTAGAGGCAAGAATGGCTGAGGTAGGAATATGAGCAGCTGACCATTGCAAAGCACAGGTTACTCACCTGTAACTGTAGTTCTAGGAGTGGTATATGTTGTTCATCCACACTTCTTGGCATGTCCCTTTCCCCTTTAAAACTTGCCGAAAGTCTTCAAGCTGGCTCCTCCCACCCACCCGGGTGGTATATACCTCGGCTCTGCCCCATGATGCCAGATCTGTGCCTGCTGGAAGCAAGTTTGTGCGCTCGAAGCCGGGGAGGTTGGGTGGGTGTGTGGATGAAGAGCATATACCACTCCTAGAACTACTGTGGTGAGTAACCTGTTATTCTAGAAACGTGGATATGTTGTTCATCCACACTTCTTAGCAGACTCCAAGCAGTTCTCCAGGAGGAGGGAGGCAAGGTGCACACCCCTAATTAGGAAATAAGGATTGGAGAACCAAGGCCCCAAAACCAGCTTCCCGGCGTGACTCAAGGTCGATGTGGTAGTGGGTAATGAAGGTGTTTGCTGATTTCCAGGTAGCAGCCCGGCAGATTTCCTGGATAGGGATGTCCCTGGAAGCAGCCACCGATGCAGCAGTATGGCAGGTTGAATGAGCTCTTATCCCTCTGGGAGGCTCTTTGCCCACCAACTCATAGCACAGACCTATGCATGATGTAATCCACCTTGCAATGGTCTGTTTGGCTGCAGGTCTGCCAGAAGCGGCTTCCGCGTAGGTGACAAACAGCTGGCGAACCTCTCCATGAGTTTCCACAGTTCTTTCCTTATAATAAGAGAGAGCACGTCTCAGGTCCAAAGTATGGAGCCTGTACTCGGCGTCCTAGGTGTAGTTAGGGTAGTATACTGGCAGAGTCAACACCTGGTTAAGGTGAAACTCTGATACCACCTTCGGAAGGAATTTTGGGTGGGGGCGCAGGACAACTTTGTCCCTGTGAAAGACCAGATAAGGGGAGTCCACCGAAAGTGCCTGGAGCTGCCCTGTCCTTCTGGCTGATGTGATAGCCACCAGGAAGGCCATCTTCCAAGACAAGTGTGAGAGCTAACACTTGTGCATGGGTTTGAATGGCTTTCCCATGAACTTTGCCAAAACCAGCAACAGATCCCACAGAGGTGGAGGTTCATGCACCAGAGGGGATATGTGATCCAGGCCTTTGAAGAAGTGCCCAACCACTGTCTCCTGCATCAATGTCAACTGACTGGCCCATGCCCGGTAGGCAGAAATGGCTGCCAGGTGCACCCTAAGGGTCAATGACTGTAGACCCCCCTTTGGAGAGAGACCAAAGGTAGTTGAGAATGTTAGCCACAGAACAAGATAAGGGGTCCAGACTCTTACCCTGACACCAAATGGAAAACCTTTTCCATTTGAAGGCGTAACATTTCCTGGTCGATTCCTTTCTGGATGCCTTCACCACAGTGTAGACATCTTCAGAAAGACCCAAAGCCTGGAACTCTAGCCACTCAGGTACCAGGCTGTGAGGTGCAGGGATTGAAGGTCCGGATGGAATACCGTCCCCTGGTTGAGAGATATCAGGTTCGGGCCTGCAGCTGAGGCTGAGGAGATCTGGATACCAGAACTGGTGTGGCCAATATGGGGCTACCAGGATTACCTTTGCCTTGTCCCTCCTCACTTTGAGTTGCACCTTGTAGATTAAGGGAAATGGAGGGAAAGTGTAGAGGAGGCCTGGGGTCCATGGCCTCAAGAAGGCATCCCCCTGCAGCGAGCCCTGCTGAGAGGGGCGGGCATGATACAGCCTCAGCTTGGTGATTTTTCTGGAGGCAAACAGGTCCACCAACGGTTTGCCCCAGTGGCAGAACAGGTTGTAAGCTATCTCGGGATGGAGAGACCACTTGTGGGATGTCTGTCCTATGTGGCTGAGAGCATCCGCCAGCTGGTTCGAGGCTTCTGCCACATGGATGGCTAGGAGATCCGCCTCCAACCAGTTTTCGAGGGTCCAGATGTGGAGCGCCTCCTTGTATAGCAGACAGGAGTGCGTGCTGCCCTGTTTGTTGAGGTAGTACGTGGTCGTGGTATTGTCCGTCTGGACTTGAACCACTTGACCCCAGAGCTGAGGAGCAAAAGTTGACAGTGCCAGTCTGACTGCTCTGAGCTCCAACAGGTTGATGTGGCATCAGGACTCTTCGGGGGTCCAGAACCCGTGGACAATGTTGTCCCCCATGTGGGCTCCCCAGCTCATAAGAGAGGCATCAGCCATGAGGACAGCCGTCGGCTTGGGGCAGACAAACGGGATCCCTTCCTGCAACCGGTCTGGGGCGGTCTTCCACTGGAAAGCGTCCCACATCTTCTGGGTTACAGTGTTCAGCGGATCGAAATGACTGTGGTGCTGAGTCTGCTGGGCGGCCAGCTCCCATTGAAGGGGGCTCATGTGCAACTGGGCCCAATGGACCACCAAGGTGCAAGTTGCCATGTAACCCAGAAGGCGCAGAAAGTCCCGGGCAGGGAGCAAGTGCCCAACCAGAAATGACTGGGCAAAGGAGGAGAGAACCTCCGCCCTGTCCGCCAGGAGCTGAGCTCTGGCTTGACAACAGTCGAGCTCTGCCCGATGAAGCCCATCACCTGAGAGGGCATGAGTTACGACTTGGCCTCGTTGACCAGGAAGCCGAGTTGGGAGCAGGTTTGGAGAGCCAGATCCCTGGACCTCTCCACCTTCTGTAGGGAGGAACTTGCCAAGAGCCAGTCATCGAGATAAGGATAGATTCTGACTCCTCGATGCCGAAGGTGTACTGCCACCACTGCAATGTACTTGGTGAAGACCTATGGGGCCGATGACAGGCCGCATGGCATGACTCGGAACTTGTACAGGGTCCCCTCAACCCTGAAGTGGAGGAACTGCTGATGGGACGGATGAATTGGGATGTGAAAGAACACGTCCTGTAGATCCAGTGAACAGAACCACATGTTTCGCTCCAGGGACAGTATGATCTGGTTCAGAGTTACCACCCGGAAGGTGCGGGACCTGATATATTGATTCAGGTCGTGGAGATTTAGGATGGGGCACCAACCTCCCATCCGCTTGGGCACCAGGAAGTACCTGGAAATGAAGCCTGGGTCTGTTGGAGGATCCAGCACTGGAGCTACTGCCTCCTTGCGGAGAAGCCAACTGAGTGCAAGCTGAGATCCTTTCCTCTTGAGGGGCTTGGCTTGGCTGGGAGGATACTGCTCAAATGCTGGGGGCAGTCTCTGCCCGACCACTTCGAGAACCCACCTGTCCGAAGTGATATTGGACCAGGCGGAAAGAAAGTGGCAGAGCCGACCCCCCACGGAGGGACCCGGAGCTGGCGTGACGGGTGTAGGGGTGGCACCCCCCAACCCGTCACTGAGCAGGCTTAGAGAAGGAGGAGGCTCCTGGACCTGTGCCTCGGCCTCCTTTACGGGGCTGCTGAGGACCCTGCTTGGGCTGCAGGCACCAAACTTGAGGCTACTGCTGCTGTTCCTGACCTCCCTGATAAGGGCTGCCTAACAGCAGGGGAAGAGTGCCGAAATGGCTTCTTCTTTCTATTCTGCTGGTTCTTGCCCGAAGAACCCTTAGCAGAAGTAGCATCCAAGGTGGCACTGGACTGCTCTATGCGCTGAAGGTGACCTGTCACTCCTGAACTGAACAAGTCGGTGCCTAGGAAGGGCACATCAGCCAGTTTATGCTGAGTATCCACCGGAAAGGAGGAAAGCCTCAGCCAAGCCCTGCGGCGAGTGGCCACTGCAGCTGCTAAAGGGCGGGCACAGGAATCTCCTATGTCCAGGGCCATCTGGAGCTGCTGTTCTGCAACAGCACGGCCCTGATCACGAACTTGCTTGACCGTGGTCTGATTGTACACCAGGAGATGAGGGAGGACCTTGTCTAATGACCCAAGGAGGGCATGAGAGAAGTGTGCCATGATAACAGCCAAGCTGGCCTGATGAAGGCCTAGGGAAGAGGCTGCATAGACCTTATGGGCAGAGTGGTCCATATTTTTGGACTCCTTATCCAGGGGTCGGTCAGTGTTGGCTGAGCTACCAATATGCCTGAACGCAGAAGCGATCACCAAGCTCTCGGCAGAAGGGTGTTCTGTGAACCCCGCCAGGGACTCCATGGGCACCGCATACTTGCGGGCCATGCGGGCAGACACTGCTGGACAGGAAGCTGGATGCTGTGAAAGCTCAAGGGCCTGGCCAACAATGGCTTCGGCCACTGGGAAGGCCTCTGTCAGGGTGTCCCCCCTTTTGAGGCTCCTGGGGCCTTCGGGTGGATTCAGAGATAAGGCGGAGAATGCCCTGGAAGGAGAAAGGGCCATCCTCCAACACTGCCATGGACGACTCATCATCCCCAGGATGGGAGTGCAATCCAATGACGTCCGAGTCTGAAGAGTCGGGATACAATGGTCTCCCGCCTAGGTCTCCCTCAATACGTCGAGGGCGGTCAGGGGTAACTGATATTGACAGACGCCATGGAAGCCCGGTGTCTTTTTGGTTCTCTTTTGAGGACGCCCCTCCCTGAGGCTGTTTAGGTGGTGGTTCCTCCCGAATCAGTGAAGAGACCGGGATAGGCTGAACTGGGATACAGGCTGGCCCCATGGGCTGAGGAACAGATGGCTTTGGTTCCGGAGGGGTCAGCGTTGGCCTGGGAGGTGAAAGCTAAGTGTTGGAAGGGGTAGGCAGTGGAGCCAGCTTCTGCCCAGTCGAAATCAGCTGTTGTCACATGAAGTCTTCATAGCGTCGACAGAGTTTCCGTCGAAGCCTCTCCTCGTCTGAGGAGGATGAAGACCTGTGTTGTTGCCTCTTTTTAGAGCACTTATGGCTCTTTCTCGGCCATTCAGCTGAGGGGGATCTGGACCTCGACCGAGATCTGGGAGGCCGACTCGGTCGATTGGCAAACACCAGGGTCAGTGAAAACCGAGGTTCCGGAACCGGGTCCTTAATGGGGACACCAGCAGGCTGTGTCTCCTCATCAGGGAAGACAAGGACCGGAGTCCTCATCAAGGAGTCGTCGGGCTAAGCCGGCGACAAGGGGTCGATAGGGTTGAGAACAATCTCGACCTCGTCGACCACTTCCTCGGTCCCCTAGCCAGACAGAAGGTCCATGAAGCCGGCGTCTGAGGATGCAATCTCGACCGAAGTCGAGATTGAGTGCTCTTGGGACTCGGACCGTTTTCAGTCCGAAGACCATCTTCATTGGGATGAAGACTTCGGGTCCTTCCCCTCTTGTGAGAGCGAGAGGCGTGCGAGCCCGAGGGCGCCTCATCCCTGGTGGGGAGAGACTGGCACAACTCCTTGAAGGAGCCCGAAAAGATGGAGCCAAGGTTCAATGAACAAAATTGCTTTGATTGGCCGAAGCTCAAGCTGCTTCCTCCTCAAATGCCTTAATTTGTTCCAGCTGCTCAGCGGATCCTACGGCTGCGGAAACCACCCACCTTGCCTCCTTCGATTTCACTGGCGGTTTCTTTTCTCTGGTCTCCCCAGCTTTAAGTGTGCCTTGTGGTCGTCCAGGACATTAGGATAGAAGGCCAGGCAAAACCCACATGATGAGGTGTCATGTCTGACACCTAGATAGTAGGCACAGATTAGGTGGGGATCGGTGCGCAACATCTTCTGGCCACAGGGGTACCGGTGAAATCCGGGGGATGATTTTTCCTCCATGTCAGATGCGGTAAAATTGTAAATGCTAACTCGAATGAATTCCAGAGTAATTTTCAGTAAAAATCAACACTCTGAATCCAGGGCCTACAAACTGCTGCAAAAGCATGAGGGAACCTGTATCTTCCAGCAGAAAGGAAGATCAGGTGTCATGGGGCGCAGCCGAGGTATATACCACCCGGGTGGGTGGAAGGAGCCAGATTAAAAACTTCTGGAAAGATTTAAAGGGGTAAGGGACATGCCAAGAAGTGTGGATGAGCAACATATCCACGCTCCTAGAATATGGGTTTTTACTTTGGCATGGAAGACTTGGAGACAGCTGAAACTGAAGAGTATGGATGGTGCACTGAAGTTGGGTAGGGATGTTAAATGGGGATCTGCATACACTAGACAGATGAAAATTAGACAATGAATGGAGGACGCTTTGCAAAAAGGACAGGGTATTTTCTGTGTACAGAGTCTTGAATGTTGGAACTGCTAAACAATGGTGCATGTGTCACAACCCCATTCAACAGGTCAGGCCCTCTGCTCCCACGGTGCCAACCTCTGAGTTCGGTGTTGTGAACAGTAAACAGAAACAGGGTAACCCTCCTGTCTGTTTTGTGGGTTCGAATCAACCTTTGGTCTCAAGTTCTGGAAGGATTCAAACTTTGAACCTCTTGCTAGCGTACCCAATGTACAGGCTCAGATATTTCTGCTCTTCAGGGGGGCCAGATATCTTTGCCTATGAGCACCTAACCAGGTGTACAAAATGAACCCTTAAAAACTCTATTAAAAGACCTCAGATTAAACTCTTACCTTTTCCCAGTTTGGTATCACCATTCAAGCTCATGCACGGTGTCAGCTTTAACCATGTGTGCTTCACTTCAAAGAAAGAAATTCAAAGGCACAACAAGGAGTTTCTAAAAATGAGATGTTTACTTAAAAATAGATAAAAAGGTAAACATGTACTTGTCTCTCTTTCTACTGTATTCCTGTTAAAAGTGCTAAAAGATGTTGTCTTTCTCAGAGTCTTAACAAGAATGTATCTAAGTGGAAAACAGAATACTGTTTAAAACTGGCTTTGCCAACCTCCTTGCACGAGGTCACCTAGCTCCTCCCTGTCAGAATATAAAAAAATTATACACTCAGGATGTCTCATCAGTCAGGATGTAAATTAATTAAGTGACATTTCAGCAAAACTTATTTCACCAATTATGATACTCTTTAAATAACATCCCCTCTTTGATCTCAAGTAGCTCTCCTTCCCAGGACACATCAAGGAAATCTTTTATGACATCGCACTAAAGCATCATAACCTGCTGTCTTCCTCTAAACGTTATAAAATGGATATTTGCTATCTTGTCAGCTGGCAAGCTACAATAAAGTCATATAAACAGGAGATCTTTAATTAAGGTCTGTTCTGGTCTGTAATTAAATTATCTCCTGGCCTTCCAGGTAACACCTTGTATCTAAAACCTGTGTGTGTGTCTGTGTGTGTTATCCCACAAGCTGTCTCAGCATCTCTCATGAGAGACAGTTTATAATACATTTTTATATTACAAAAATCATACAGTGATCAGAACCAACTGTCCAAGTGTCACACATGCACCAGTCACCCATCACGGTTCAAGGTTAAGGCGCTGTAATATCATGAGTGGTTTGTTTTCAGAGGGTTAATTAAGAGTGGTGTAGTAATCAAATCAATTAAAGAGCTATAAAACAAGAGATCACATGATCCAAATTTACCATAGCTACTTTATTACCACTTCAGTTTAAACATATCACTTGAACTGCCATACCTGATGACAACACGGCCATACTTCACAAGCTGTTGCATCTCTTTCGATCTTGCCAAGGGAGACAAACTATAAAAAAACTATTCATGTGTACCATTACAATGTAAAAAAAATTGTTTCAGTGCCTTAAAAAATATATTAATTCTGACTGGTTCAGCAATGTATTTTATTGTTCAGAAAAAAAAATTACCTTGTACAGGACCAGCTTCTGATTCTTTGTTAGTACATGATGCATTTTCTTGCTTTCCATCTGAATAATGGAAACAATAGTATTTTCCAACTTAAAATAGCAGCAAAATTAATTTATATTGAGACCTGGCTGGTAAGTCTTTTAATGATTGTGAGTAACAACCCAAAGATTCTCCAATTCTGGTCTAGCTTCAAAAAAACAACAACAGGCTGATTATGTTTTTTACATAACACCTTGAAAGTGTCTATATCTTCTTCAATACACCTAGAGTTTACACTTCAGGAAAAACGTGTCCTCAGTTCCCGAGGGTTTTAATTAGAATTGAGTCATTTATTTACCAGAAATGGGCTTTAGAAGCATCCAGGAAAATCATTTCTTTCAGAGGCATAAGGGGAAAAGGTATGGCGAAAATGTAATAAAGCAACAATATAACACAATAAAGTATTATAAAGGGCATATAACATAACAGAGTAACACTGCCAGCTCATGAAAAATGACATTCAAATAAAATTTGCCTCTACCAATTGTATTTACCTGATTTTCATGATCAACTATGCATGCAGAAATACAGTGGAGATTCTGTGAATCTCTCACATTAAATAGACAGAATTAAAATGAAAATAGATGAGGAACTAAATCCAGTAAATAGAGTAAAAAGTTCAATGAAATACATGATGAAGCACTTAAAGTTGGGTGGGCGGATGGGTAAGTAAATGGGGATGTGGCCTCAAAACCAGTGCCACAATGTCACAAAAGAATGACTATGCCACCAAAATGCCATACTGCCCACGGAGAAGGAAGCAAACATGTGGCATGGAATATGGAGAAGGTAAACACAGATATACTGCAGCATCCTGTGTGGTATTGCAGGGGAAAAGAAGATTGATGCCATGGTGAGCAGGGTCTCACAAACTGGTTTATGTTGCACTCTTGATGTAATGTTAAGCTGAACATTAGGTACATAGTCGTTAAAAGCAGGTGGTTCTATTGCTCACTTCATAGATAAGTCATAAAGGCCAGTTTGCAGTAGTCCAAGGGAGAGAGGTTAGGGAAGTAGTGTGGGCCTAATCAGGAAATATCAGGTCTGGAGGCTGTGGAAATGAAAAAGGAAAGAGAGTATGGGAGGGGCAGGTGGCACTTTCAGCGGTAGGACAGAAACCTTTCTTTTTTTTACTGCATCTCAGTGCGGTCATGATCACAGATATCCTAGCATGGCAGACTGCTTCAGTGGTCTGGCTCTGCACATGGGTGAGAAGAAAACTGTTGGGGAGAAGAGTCTGCCATATTAATGACCGAGTAGCCAACTTGGGAAAGTAACACTGCTTCAAAAGTGTATTAAAGGCTAGGGCACGGTATTAGTATATTGGTATTTTCTTCAATCACTGTGAAAGTAGACTGCTGGTTTTGCATATTTAAAAGGATGTAGCATGATTTTAGGAATGCTGTGTTATTTACTGGTTCAGGCACTGAACTCTGAACTAGATTATAACAGATTTGTATGGCACTATGGCCTCTTGCTCAGAGTGTTGGTGCTAAAGAGGCACTGCCTTCTTATGTGACACATTCTTTAAGTTTTAATTCCAACGGAAAACCTTGAAGCGACAAGTGAGTCTCTGCTAGGTGAGTGGCACAAAGATGTTGTAGTTACTGTACCTTGATCCAGAAGCCAAAAGGATGATTCTCAATGGAATATTTTTTCACTACTAAGTGAGACATATAGCCCACTGGAAAACAAATGGTGTGGAGACACAGTGCAGAAGAGTGAGTAATCCTGGAAAGGAGGAGGGGTGGTTGTTGGAGTTGTTTCATCCTATCAAGGAAGAGCTAGTGTCATGTCAGGACATGGGTCAGACTTACCTATAGGCATCTGATCTGAAAGAACACTTTTAAGTAAACCCAACCCCCTGTCCTGAAAACATTCAGACTCTACAATGGTAGGATGACAGCATTTGACTGGCCCACCTTCTTTCACCCTGAATCAGAAACTTGTCTGGACTTCATGCGCATGCCATCTGTCGTTTACATGCCCAACTAGATGCAAATACCGCTGAGGTAGTGAGATGAGCAGCTGACCCTTGCGAAAATGGGGTTTTACTTTGGCATGAAAGATTTGGAAACAGCTGAAACTGAAGAGTATGGATGGTGCACTGAAGTTGAGTAGGGATGTTAAATGGGAATTTGAATACACAAGACTGAGAAAAATGAGATAATGAATGGAGGAGCCAGTGCAAATTGGGAGGAGGTATATTTTGGTGCAGAGCTTCTTGAATGTTGCAACTGCTAAACAACGGTGTATGCACCAGTCACCCATTATGGTTAAAGGTTAAGGCACTGTATTATCACGAGTGGTTTGATTTCTTCTGTGAGACAGAGGGTTAATGAAGTGTGGCGTAGTTTTTAATTCAATTAAAGATGTATAAGACAAGAGACTGCATGATCCCAATCTACCCTAGCAACTTTATTACCACTTCACTTTAAACATGTCACTTGAAGTGTCATACCTGATAAGGCCATACTTAACAAGCTGTTGCATCTCTTTCGATCTTGCCAAGGGAGACAAACTATAAAAAACTATTAATGTGAACCTTTACAATCCAAAAAAACTGTTCCAGTGCCTTAAAAGACATATTGATTTGGATTGGTTCAGCAATATATTTTATTGTTCAGAAAGAAGTTAAATGGTCCAAGACCAGCTTCTGATTCTTGCTTAGTACATGCTGCATTTTCTTGCTTTCCATCTGAATAATGGAAACAAAAGTATTTTCCAAACATAAAAGGCAGCAAAATTAATTTATACTGAGACCTGGCTGGTAAGCCTTTTAATGATTGTGAGTAACAACCCAAAGATTCTCCAATTCTGGTCAAGCTTGAAAAAAACAACAACAGGCTGATTATGTTTTTCACATAACACCTTGAAAGTGTCTATATCTTCTTCAATACACCTAGAGTTTACACTTCAGGAAAAATGTGTCCTCAGTTCCCGAGGATTTTAATTAGTATTGATTTATTTATTTACCGGAAATGGGCTTTAGAAGCATCTGGGACAATCATTTCTTTCAGAGGCATCCGGGGAAAAGGTATGGCGAAAATGTAATAAAGCAACAATATAGCACAATACAGTACTATAAAGCGCATATAACATAACAGAGTAACACTGCCAGCTCAAGAAATATGACATTCCCATAAAATTTGCCTCTACCAATTGTATTTATGTGCTTTTCATGATCAACTATGCATGCAGAAATACAGTGGAGATTCTGTCAATCTCTCACATTAAATCGACAGAATTAAAATGAAAATTGCTGAGTAACTAAATCCAGTAAATAGAGTAAAAAGTTCAATTAAATACATGTTGAAGCACTTAAAGTTGGGGTGCGGGTGGGTAAGTAAATGGGGATGTAGCCTCAAAGCCAGTGCCACAATGTCACAAAAGAATGACTGTGCCACCAAAACGCCATACAGCCCACGGAGAAGGAAGCAAAGATGTGGCATGGAATATGGAGAAGGTAAACACAGATAAACTGTAGCATCCTGTGTAGTATTGCAGGGGAAAAAGAAGGTGGACGCCATGGTGAGCAGGGACCCACAAACTGGTTTAGGTTGCAGTATTGATGCAATATTAAGCTGAACATCAGGTATCTATTCGTTAAAAGCATGTAGTTCTATTGCTCACTTCATAGATAAGTCATAATGGCCAATTTGCAGTAGTCCAAGGGAGAGAGGCTAAGGAAGTAGTGTGGGCCTAATCAGGAAATATCAGGTCAGGAGGCTGTGGAAATGAAAAAGGAAAGAGAGTATGGGAGAGGCAGGTGGCACGTTCAGCGGCAGCACAGAAACCCTTCTTTTTTTTACTGCATCTCAGTGCGGTCATGATCACAGATATCGTAGCATGGCAGACTACTTCAGTGGTCTGGCTCTGCACATGGGTGAGAAGAGACCTGTTGGGGTGAAGAGTCTGCCATATTAATGACCGAGTACCCAACTAGGGAAAGTAACACTGCTTCAAAAGTGTATTAAAGGCTATGGCACGGTATTAGTATATTGGTATTTTCTTCAATCACTGTGAAAGTAGACTGCTGGTCTTGCATATTTAAAAGGATGTAGCATGATTTTAGGAATGCTGTGTTATTTACTGGTTCAGGCACTGAACTCTGAACTAGATTATAACAGATTTGCATGGCACTATGGCCTCTTGCTCAGAGTGTTGGGGCAAAAGATTCACTGCCTTCTTATGTGACATATTCTTTAAGTTTCAATTCCAAAGGAAAACCCTGAAGTGACATGTCACTCTTCCGCTAGTTGAGTGGCACAAAGATGTTGTAGTTACGGTAACTTGATCCAGAAGCCAAAAGGATGATTCTCAATTGAATATTTTTTCACTACCAGGTGAGGCAGATAGCTCATTGGAAAACAAATGGTGTGGAGACACAGTGCAGAAGAGTGAGTAATCCTGGAAAGGAGAAGGGGGGGTTGTTTGAGTTGTTTCATCCTATCAAGGAAGAGCCAGTGTCATGTCAAGACATGGGTCAGATGTACCTATAGGCATCCAATCTGAAAGAACATTTTTAGTTAAACCTAACCCCCTGTCCTGAAAATATTCAGACTCTGCAATGGCAGGGTGACAGCATTTGACTGGCCCACCTTCTTTCACCCTGAATCAGATACTTGCCTGGACTTCATGCGCATGCCACCTGTCATTTGCATGCTCAACTAGATGCAAATACAGCTGAGGTAGGGAGATGACCAGCTGACCTTTGCGAATAGGGGTTTTTACTTTGGAATGGAAGATTTGGAGACAGCAGAAACTGAAGAGTATGGATGGTGCACTGAAGTTGGGTAGGGATGTTAAATGGGAATTTGAATACACAAGACTGAGCAAAATTAGATAATGAATGGAGGACCCAGTGCAAAAGGGAGGGGGTATATTTTGGTGTAGAGCATCTTGAATGTTGCAACTGCTAAACAACAGTGCATGCACCAATCACCCATCATGGTTAAAGGTTAAGGCACTATATTATCACGAATGGTTTGTTTCCTTCTGTGAGACAGAGGGTTAATGAAGTGTGGTGTAGTATTTAATTCAATTAAAGATGTATAAAACAAGAGTTTGCATGATCCAAATCGACCCTAGCTACTTTATTAGCATTTCCCTTTAAACATGTCACTTGAACTGTCATACCTGATAAGGCCATACTTAAGCTGTTGCATCTCTTTCGATATTGCCAAGGGAGACAAACTATAAAAAAACTATTTTTGTGTACGTTTACAAAGTAAAAAAATTGTTTCAGTGCCTTAAAAGACATATTGATTCGGATTGGTTCAACAATATATTTTATTGTTCAAAAAGAACTTACCTGGTCCAAGACCGGCTTCTGGTTCTTGGTTAGGACTTGATGCATTTTCTTGCTTTCCATCTGAATAATGCAAACAAAGTATTTTCCAATTTAAATGGCAGCACAATCAATTTATACTGAGACCTGGCTGGTAAGCCTTTTAATGATTGTGAGTAACAACCCAAAGATTCTCCAATTCTGGTCTAGCTTGAAAAAAAAAAACAACAGGCTGATTATGTTTTTTACATAACACCTTGAAAGTGTCTATATCTTCTTCACTACACTTAGTGTTTACACTTCAGGAAAAATGTGTCCTCAGTTCCCGAGGGTTTTAACTAGTATTGACTTATTTATTTACCAGAAATGGGCTTTAGAAGCATCCGGGACAATCATTTCTTTCAGAGGCATCCGGGGAAAAGGTATGGCGAAAATGTAGTAAAGCAACAATATAACACAATATAGTACTATAAAGTGCATATAACATAACAGAGTAACATGAAAAATGACATTCCCATAAAATTTGCCTCTACCAATTGTATTTAAATGATTTTCATGATCAACTATGCATGCAGAAATACAGTGGAGAGTCTGTGAATCTCTCACATTAAATAGACAGAATTAAAATGAAAATAGCTGAGAAACTAAATCCAGAAAACAGAGTAAAAAGTTCAATGAAATACATGTTGAAGCACTTAAAGTTGGGGTGCGGGTGGGCAAGTAAATGGGGATGTGGCGTCAAAGCCAGTGCCACAACGTCACAAAAGAATGACTGTGCCACCAAAATGCCATACTGCCCACGGAGAAGGAAGCAAAGATGTGGCATGGAATATGGAGAAGGTAAACACAGATATACTGCAGCATCCTGTGTAGTACTGCATGGGAAAAGAAGATGGATGCCATGGTGAGCTGGGCCCCACAAACTGGTTTAGGTTGCAGTATTGATGTAATATTAAGCTGAACATCAGGTACATGGTCATTAAAAGCAGGTGGCTCTATTGCTCACTTCTAGATAAGTCATAATGGCCAATTTGCAGTAGTCCAAGGGGAGAGAGGCTAGGGAAGTAGTGTGGGACTAATCAGGAAATATCAGGTCTGGAGGCTGTGGAAACGAAAAAGGAAACAGAGTATGGGAGGGGCAGGTGGCACTTTCAGCGGCAGCACAGAAACCCTTCTTTTTTTTTTTTACTGCATCTCTGTGTGGTCATGATCACAGATATCCTAGCATGGCAGACTGCTTCAATGGTCTGGCTCTGCACATGGGTGAGAAGAGGCCTGTTGGGGAGAAGAGTCTGCCATATTAATGACTGAGCAGCCAACTTGGGAAAGTAACACTGCTTCAAAAGTGTATTAAAGGCTATGGCATGGTATTAGTATATTGGTATTTTCTTCAGTCACTGTGAAAGTAGACTGCTGGTTTTGCATATTTAAAAGGATGTAGCATAATTTTTGGAATGCTGTGTTATTTACTGGTTCAGGCACTGAACTCTGAACTAGATTATAACAGATTTGTATGGCACTATGGCCTCTTGCTCAGAGTGTTGGGGCTAAAGATTCACTGCCTTCTTATGTGACATATTCTTTAAGTTTTAATTCCAAAGGAAAACCTTGAAGTGACATGTCACTCTTCTACTAGGTGAGTGGCACAAAGATGTTGTAGTTACGGTAGCTTGATCCAGAAGCCAAAAGGATGATTCTCAATGGAATATTTTTTCACTACCAGGTGAGGCAGATAGCCCGTTGGAAAACAAATGGTGTGGAGACAGAGTGCAGAAGAGTGAGTAATCCTGGAAAGGAGGAGGGGGGTTGTTTGAGTTGTTTCATCCTATCAAGGAAGAGCTAGTGTCATGTCACAACAGGGGTCAGACGTACCTATAGGCATCTAATCTGAAAGAACATTTTTGGTAAACCTAACCCCCTGTCCTGAAAATATTTAGACTCTACAATGGCAGGATGACAGCATTTGACTGGCCCACCTTCTTTCACCCAGAATCAGATACTTGTCTGGACTTCATGCGCATGCCATCTGTCATTTGCATGCTTAACTAGATGCAAATACAGCTGAGGTAGGGAGATGAGCAGCTGACCCTTGCGAAAAGGGGGTTTTACTTTGGCATGGAAGATTTGGAAACAGCTGAAACTGAAGAGTATGGATGGTGCACTGAAGTTGGGTAGGGATGATAAATAGGAATCGGAATACACAAGACTGAGCAAAATTAGATAATGAATAGAGGACCCAGTGGAAAAGGAAGGGGGTATATTTTGGTGTAGAGCGTCTTGAGAGTTGCAACTGCTAAACAACGGTGCATGCACCAGTCACCCATCACGGTTAAAGGCTAAGGCACTGTATTGTCATGAGTGGTTTGTTTCCTTCTGTGAGACAGAGGGTTAATGAAGTGTGGTGTAGTATTTAATTCAATTAAAGATGTATAAAACAAGAGATCGCATGATCCCAATCTACCCTAGCTACTTTATTACCACTTCACTTTAAACATGTCACTTGAACTGTCATACCTGATAAGGCCATACTTAACAAGCTGTTGCATCCCTTTCGATCTTGCCAAGGGAGACAAACTATAAAAAAACTATTCATGTGTACATTTACAATGTAAAAACAATTGTTTCAGTGCCTTAAAAAACATATTGATTCGGATTGGTTCAGCAATATATTTTATTGTTCAGAAAGAACTTACCTGGTCCAAGACCAGCTTCTGATTCTTGGTTAGTACGTGATGCATTATCTTGCTTTCCATCTGAATAATGGAAACAAAAGTATTTTCCAAACTTAAATGGCAGCAAAATTAACTTATACTGAGACCTGACTGGTAAGTCTATAAATGATTGTGAGTAACAACCTAAAGATTCTCCGATTCTGGTCTAGCTTGAAAAAAAAAACAACAGGCTGATCATGTTTTTTTACATAACACCTTGAAAGTGTCTATATCTTCTTCAATACACCTAGAGTTTACACTTCAGGAAAAATGTGTCCTCAGTTCCTGAGGGTTTTAATTAGTATTGACTTATTTATTTACCAGAAATGGGCTTAAGAAGCATCTGGGACAATCATTTCTTTTAGAGGCATCTGGGGAAAAGGTATGGTGAAAATGTAATAGAGCAATATAACACAATATAGTACTATAAAGCGCATATAACATAACAGAGTAAAACTGCCAGCTCATGAAAAATGACATTCCCATAAAATTTGCTCTACCAATTGTATTTACCTGATTTTCATGATCAACTATGCATGCAGAAATACAGTGGAGATTCTGTCAATCTCTCACATTAAACAGACAGAATTAAAATGAAAATAGCTGAGGAACTAAATCCAGTAAATAGAGTAAAAAGTTCAATGAAATACATGTTGAAGCACTTAAAGTTGGGGGGTGGGTTGGTAAGAAAATGGGGATGTGGCATCAAAGCCAGTGCCACAATGTCACAGAAGAATGACTTTGCCACCAAAATGCCATACTGCCCACGGAGAAGGAAGCAAACATGTGGCATGGAATATGGAGAAGGTAAACACAGATATACTGAAGCATCCTGTGTAGTATTGCAGGGGAAAAGAAGATGGACGCCATGGGGAGCAGGGCCCCACAAATTGGTTTAGGTTGCAGTATTGATGTAATATTAAGCTGAACATCAGGTACACAGTCGTTAAAAGCAGGTGGCTCTGTTGCTCACTTCATACATAAGTCATAATAGCCAATTTGCAGTAGTCTAAGGGAGAGAGGCTAGGGAAGCAGTGTGGGACTAATCAGGAAATATCAGGTCTGGAGGCTGTGGAAACGAAAAAGGAAAGAGAGTATGGGAGGGTCAGGTGGCACTTTCAGCGGCAGCACAGAAACCTTTCTTTTTTTTTACTGCATCTCAGTGCGGTCATGATCACAGATATCCTAGCATGGCAGACCACTTCAGTGGTCTGGCTCTGCACATGGGTGAGTAGAGATCTGTTGGGGAGAAGAGTCTGCCATATTAATGACCGAGTACTCAACCTGGGAAAGTAACACTGCTTCAAAAGCGTACTAAAGGCTATGGCATGGAATTAGTATATTGGTATTTTCTTCAGTCACTGTGAAAGTAGACTGCTGGTTTTGCATATTTAAAAGGATGTAGCATGATTTTAGGAATGCTGTGTTATTTACTGGTTCAGGCACTGAACTCTGAACTAGATTATAACAGATTTGCATGGCACTATGGCCTCTTGCTCAGAGTGTTGGGGCAAAAGATTTACTGCCTTCTTATGTGACATATTCTTTAAGTTTCAATTCCAAAGGAAAACCTTGAAGTGACATGTCACTCTTCCGCTAGTTGAGTGGCACAAAGATGTAGTTACGGTAGCTTGATCCAGAAGCCAAAAGGATGATTCTCAATCGAATATTTTTTCACTACCAGGTGAGGCAGATAGCTCATTGGAAAACAAATGGTGTGGAGACACAGTGCAGAAGAGTGAGTAATCCTGGAAAGGAGGAGGGGGGGTTGTTTGAGTTGTTTCATCCTATCAAGGAAGAGCCAGTGTCATGTCAAGACATGGGTCAGACATACCTGGAGGCAGTATGGTGCAGTGGTTTAAGGCGCTGAGCTGCAAATCGGGAGACCTGGGTTTGAATCCCACAACCCTCACTTGCATACTGTGTGACTCTGAGCAAGTCACTTAACTTCCTCGTGCTCCCAGGTTGCACCTGCAAACAAGCTTTCAGCTTAGTGTGTCTCACCTGGTAAAATAATTGGTAAAAAAAAAAAAAAACCTATAGGCATCCAATCTGAAAGAACATTTTTAGTTAAACCTAACCCCCTGTCCTGAAAATATTCAGACTCTACAATGGTAGGATGACAGCAATTGACTGGCCCACCTTCTTTCACCCTGAATCAGATACTTGTCTGGACTTCATGCGCATGCCATCTGTCGTTTGCATGCTCAACTAGATGCAAATACAGCTGAGGTAGGGAGATGACCAGCTGACCTTTGCGAATAGGGGTTTTTACTTTGGAATGGAAGATTTGGAGACAGCTGAAACTAAAGAGTATGGATGGTGCACTGAAGTTGGGTAGGGATGTTAAATGGGAATTTGAATACACAAGACTGAGCAAAATTAGATAATGAATGGAGGACCCAGTGCAAAAGGGAGGGGGTATATTTTGGTGTAGAGCATCTTGAATGTTGCAACTGCTAAACAACAGTGTATGCACCAATCACCCATCATGGTTAAAGGTTAAGGCACTGTATTATCATGAGTGGTTTGTTTCCTTCTGGGAGACAGAGGGTTAATGAAGTGTGGTGTAGTATTTAATTCAATTAAAGATGTATAAAACAAGAGTTTGCATGATCCAAATCGACCCTAGCTACTTTATTAGCATTTCCCTTTAAACATGTCACTTGAACTGTCATACCTGATAAGGCCATACTTAACAAGCTGTTGCATCTCTTTCGATCTTGCCAAGGGAGACAAACTACAAAAAACTATTCTTGTGTACGTTTACAAAGTAAAAAAATTGTTTCAGTGCCTTAAAAGACACAATGATTCAGATTGGTTCAGCAATATATTTTATCGTTCAAAAAGAACTTACGTGGTCCAAGACCGGCTTTTGATTCTTGGTTAGGACGTGATGCATTTTTTTGCTTTCCATCTGAATAATGCAAACAAAGTATTTTCCAATTTAAATGGCAGCATAATCAATTTATACTGAGACCTGGCTGGTAAGCCTTTTAATGATTGTGAGTAACAACCCAAAGATTCTCCAATTCTGGTCTAGCATGAAAAAAAAAACAACAGGCTGATTATGTTTTTTACATAACACCTTGAAAGTGTCTAAATCTTCTTCAATACACTTAGGGCCGGATATTCAAACTGCGCTATTTTGTGGCGTAGGCCCTTGCGCTGCACAAAATAGTTGCTCGGGGGTGTGGCCAGAGCGATATTCAAAGGAATTGTGCTACTGAGCAACTCCTTCGAATATTACCCACTGGCCACAACCACTGTGCATGGCACAGTGGAACTTGTGCCACTGCAAGTGTACAGAGTGGAGCATTCAACTTGCGGTGGCACAAGTATCATTGTGCCATGCGCAAAATCCCAATATTCAAAAGGTGACATGCTAATGGGGCCATAATTCATGCAAGGCGCGGGGGGGGGGCATTTGCATCTGATTATGGCCCCATTTGCATGCCATTAGCATGTAGGTGCACCGATCCCCGAGGACTTGTGCCTGGAGCCCTGCCAGGCAGCAGCCATCGGGGACCGACGCCCCCTGCAGCCCAATCGTGGGCAAAACAGTGTAAAATCCCCACCACCACCAGCTCGATCGCAGGCATAGTTTAATCCCCCCACCAGCCCGATCATGGGCAGCAATGTGTCCCCGAACACATCCCTGGTGGTCCAGTGGACTGAAAAGCCCGATCGCGGGCTGTAGCAGTTTATGACAACCCCTCCTCCTGAATACATCCATGGTGGTCCAGTGGCTAATCCCGATCGCAGGATGTAAAACTTGAACAAACCCCCGAACATAGCCCTGGTGGCTAGTGCCCCCACCCCACTCACCCACGAAGCCCCACCACCCGCTCCCGCGGCGCGGCAGCATCCCACCGCCTGCCACCCGCCACTGCTCGGTAGGGCTGCACGCCCGCTGGTGCAGAGTAAGAACCAATGGGCGTGCAGCCCATACCGTACAAGACAGTCCAGTTTTGTAAATGAATGAATGTATTCATTCACAAAAACTATTCATGTGTACCTTTACAATGTAAAACAATTGTTTCAGTGCCTTAAAAGACATATTGATTCGGATTGGTTCAGCAATATATTTTATTGTTCAGAAAGAACTTACCTGGTCCACGACCAGCTTCTGATTCTTGGTTAGTACGTGATGCATTTTCTTGCTTTCCATCTGAATAATGGAAACAAAAGTATTTTCCAAACTTAAATGGCAGCAAAATTAATTTATACTGAGACCTGGCTGGTAAGTATTTTAATGATTGTGAGTAACAACCCAAAGATTCTCCAATTCTGGTCTAGCTTGAAAAAAAAACAACAGGCTGATTATGTTTTTTACGTAACACCTTGAAAGTGTCTATATCTTCTTCAATACACCTAGGCCCAGATGTTCAAAAGGGTTGCGCCAGCGCAAGTCTGAAAATGCACCATTCTGCAATATTCGGCTGGAGGCAGTTGCACCCCCCAAATCACGCTGAGCAATAGCGCAATGATAATGTATGCGCAACTGAAGGGGGGAGGAACCATGCATAAATGGTGCAGTGCGATATTCAACAACATGCGCCATGCGCAATAGGGGAACAAGCAGAAGTTGCGCTACAGCGGAAATGAGCCAAAATAAAAAGGAACAAGGGAGAGGCGTAAGAATGCTACAGGGAAGGCACATGTTGCTGAACTATAGCCAGCCACACAGGCAACACACACACACAGGGCAGGACAGAGAAAGAGCACCTGGAACCCACAGGCTCAGGGAAGGTGTGGGGAGACACAGCCACAGTGCAGAAGGAGGAAGTGCCAGACAGCACTGAGGCCAGCACAGTTAGGTGTTCCCGGTGCAGGGGAAGTAGCAGGCAGGACAGCGGGGGGAACACAGAAACAGCTGCCAGGGGGGGGTGAACACAAGCTAGGGACATGGCCAGTGCCACCATCCAGATGGAGGCAGTAATGAGGGGGGTGAGAAGGCGGGCAGCAGGGGGGCGCGGCCGTGGAACAGCCCGTCGGCAGTATGCCCACAACAGGCAGTACCGAGCCTGCACCAGCTTTGAGCTGTACAGTGATACTGAGATCGTGGGCCATTACCGCCTGAATCGGGCAATTCTGAGGTGGCTCTGTGAGCTGTGCAGTGATGTGATGCAGGCACCCACACGACGGAGCCATGCTCTGTCAGTGGACACTAAAGTGACAGCTTGCATGTGCTTGCTCACCACGGGTACCTTCCAGAGACCAACAGGGGACACCACAGGCATAACCCAGTTGGCCGTGTCACGCCACCTCACCCAATTCCTCAGCGCACTGCTGCCACATGCTGTGGAGTACATCCATTTCCCCAGCACACCGGTGGAGCGCACAGCAAAGATACAGGAGTTCCACAGGGTAGCACGTATGCCTGGCATGCTAGGGGCAATAAACTGCACCCATGTGACCATCCGCACACCACCTGGCCCCGAGGGGGCCACATACATTAATCACAAGGGCTATGCTAGCATCAACTGCCAGGTGGTGTGCGATGCCAGGGGGCGCATAATCAATGTCTGAGCCATGCACCCTGGGGGAGCACACGATGCCTTCATCTGGCACCAGTCAGCACTGTGCCACAGATTCAAGAGTGGGGACATCCCCACTTGCCACTTAGTGGGTGAGTATGCAAACCACACGGACAAACATATGGCTTGGGAGGGGCATGGTCAGAGGTGACATGGGTAGTGGCCTACATGGCCCGGGGCAGGGCGATGCTGATCACCAAACTAACCTCCACCCTCTACACACAGGTGACAGTGGATACCCACTCCGTCCCTGGCTGCTCACACCATACCGGTGGCCCGCGACCCCATCGCAGCAACGCTACAATGAGGCACATGTCACCACACGTAATGTCATCGGCGGGTGTTCGGGATGCTGAAGGCACGTTCCGTTGCCTGGACACCTCTGGCGGTGCCCTACGGTACAGCCCCTCAAAGGCCTGTAGGCTATTCCTGGCCTGTTGCATCCTGCACAACAGCCCAGCAGATGTGGGATAGCCCGTACAGGTCGGCGAGAGGGGAACAGCCATAGGACGCCGGGGTGACAATGGTGATGGCAGCTCCCTTTCGGGCTGACAGGACCTCGACTGCTCCGCTGGCACAGCTGCACGGGACACCATCACAGAGGAGCACTTCAGCCAACCCAGGTAAGTCATGGGGCCATGTGCAACCACCAGTGGCAAAGGCACAACTCACAAACACGCATGGACACACAAAAGGGGTGCATGCCGTCAAGGGAAGTGGCCAGGCATGGAACCACACACACCACCAGGGATGGGTGAGGTCTAACATGGCACGCAGACAGACATACACACACACAACTCACCAGACATGCACAAAGGGTAGGAGGCACACCAACCCAGAACGCCACCCCTAGCCACACACATGTCCACAGACCACCACGCCCACTGCCTGTCATTGTGCATGTGTCAGACGCTGGGTACCATTGCACATTGGCGTACAGCGCAATACAGGCATCATCATACACACGCAATGGCAGACAGCAGCCGGGAGGGTGTGCAGATGGACTGTGTGTGTGCGTGCAGGGCCGAGTACCCACCCGTGCATTGCCTGCTGAATGACACAATGCACACAGGGCAGCATCAGACAGTAGCCGTGCTGGGAGACAGGTCAGTCACGCGCCACAGTGCCCCGGCCGCCACAGATGCATGAGCGGCCCCGCTGAGACCCACCAGCAGTGACAGGCTGACCACTGGCCTCATGGTCCCCCAGGGGTTCCACTGCATGAACACAACTGTGCTCGCGCAGGGGTCTGCAGCACACCGAACATGCCTGCGCCAGGCGTGCTCGGGATGCCACAGCTGAACCCGGTGTCAACAAGGATGGTGTCGCACGATGCCGGGAATGGGGGCTGGACATTGCACTGCACGGTGTCTGTGACACATGGGCAAATAACTATGTGTCCCCTGTGGCCATGGCAGCTGTGACTGTATGTGTCAGCTTGTCAATGGCAGCAGTCACATCCTCCCGCATCCGGTCCATCCCTGCCAGGAGCAGAGCGGTTTCTCTGCTTTGAAGCTCCTCTACCCGCTGCAGAGCCGCACTCAGTGCATCCACCGCCGTCTCAAGCCGCATCTGCTGATTGACTGATGCTTGCAGTATGCGGGTGTGCTCATCCAATAGGTCATCAGCCTGATCGGCATGCTGTCTCTTAGGGTGTGCGCGGCCCTGTTGCTCATCACCCCTTGAGGGTGGGCGCTGCACACCAGGGCCAGGCCTGGGCATGTCCACAGCCACTGCACTGAAGCTGCCCCCTGACACTGTACCCCCAAGCCCACTGGCCGACTGCTGATGCTGCCTCTCCGGCTGTCGCTCCCCAGGGCTCAATGGTGCCGCTGCAGTGGCCGCAACTGTCCCACTGTCCTGTACACACACCAGTGCTGCCCCACCAGTGCTGACAGACACAGGCTGGGACTGTGATGACACGCATGCCTCCACGGCGGCACCACCCACAGCCATGGCTGCGATGTTACCTGCTGTGTGGCCATCCTGTGGCACACATGGGTCACTGCCCATGACGTTAGCGACATCATCATCGGTGATGGACCCGGCACCAGCCCGAGTCCCAGCATGCTGGCATCCGTGGACGCTGGCAGGCTGGGACATGGGCAGGGCCTCCTCTGCACCTGCTCCAACAACATCAGTCTGGACATCCAGGTGGGCCCACTGTCGCACTGAGCTGCGTATTCCTGTGGAGGTGGATGGGCCCTCCTCCATCTCCATCTGACCGGCCTCAGTGGAGAAGCCCACCACCGCTGACTCATGCAGATGCTCAGGAGCTGTAAGGAAAAACAGAGTCACATTACTGCATGTGACCTACCCTGTTCCCCAACAGACAGACCATGATCTACCATGCAGTGACGGACTACCACCCATCTGGAATCCAACACCTGGAACACCCTCAATGGCGCAACGCTGCATGCTGCCAGCAACCCTCTCCTCCTGTGGTGTCAGGTGTAGCACCTCCGGCTGTCCCCCACCTGTTGCAGACCGTGCTGCCCGGATAGCAGCCACCTTTTCCTTAATCCTCCTCCTGTCTGTGCCCATCTTCTTCTTGCACTCCTGCACGGAGCGCTGGTAGCTGCCATGCAGGTTTACAACACACGCCACCTCCTCCCATGCAGCAGCATGGGCCTGTGGTGTTCCCTGGCATCCGCTGAGAAGCGGCTCCTGGTCTAGGTAGGCCTCGAACAGGGCATCCATCTCGGCCTTCGTGAAATTTGGCCTCCTCATCCTCCCACAACTCTGTTCCTCTTCCTCTACAACTCGCTTGGTCATGATTCAGCCTATGAGAATGACGGGTGTTACCTGTGACTGTGCAGTCCCATGCATGTCTCAAAACCCACAGTCCAGACTCCCAAACAGCATGCAACTCATCAACAGACTGCAGTAACCGACTATGGCCAGTGCAGCCCAATGTCTCACTTTTATAGCGCAACCCATGCAAATGAGGTGAGGTGCATCTTTAAGTGGATGCAAATGCAGTGACTGCGCCATTGAATGGCTGATTAGCTGATATGCATATGATGGCTGAATATCGCGCTTTTGCGCAATTGTGTTGAACGTGCTGAGCCAAGGGCGCAGTTCTGTGACATGCACAGTACACACCTAACTGCGCATGCCCGGGTTGATGATGCAGGTGCCTGCCACGCTGCTATCGTGCTGTGCTTGGGAGGCAATGCAGGGCAAGGCCACCATTGTGCCAGTGGCGCTACAGTGCTGTTCACCTATATGGCGCTGTGGCACTGGGGCATCGTAGGCGCACTGGGGCAACAGCACGGTAGGCTGCTACAGGAGGTGGCACACAGGCACCCAATCACGCTAGATGCACTGGGTTCCAATCGCGCTGTGGCTGTCCATGCACCAGAGTCCCTTGACCCTGTGCCTGACCTTTGCCCCCTAGGCGCCATGTGTCAGGCATGGGTGCACCACTATCAGCTGTTTGGTGACAAGCGTGATGAGAATACTGGCGCTATACCGTGCAGCATCTGCGTGGGCGAACCAGCGCTGCAGGCGTCGGCTGACTTAACGAGCGGTAGAGATGGTGCGGAGGAGGCAGTACAAGTGGAGCCATGTGGAGATGACAAACTTGGTTGCCATTGTGGAGCCATTTGTTGGCCCACTATCTGGTGAGGCACCCCTGGACAGGGCCAGGAGTCAGGTGTGGCAGGAGGTGGCCGAAGCCCTTGAGGAGGCCACCGGTATGGGGCAGATGGCGGAGCAGTGCCACCACAGATATGGGGACCTAAGGCAGAGGGACCCGGACCTGCTTGCCCGCCTGCGGGCACGTGCCAGGAGGGGCATGGTGCCATGGCCAGGTAGGTGCAACATCCATACACTTTTATCTTCCATACGAGTATCATGGTTGCATGTGTCCGGCACATGGGGGGGGGCCGTCCGGTGTTGGCAGTGGTGGTGTTATCAGGGTGTGGGATGGGTGGGTCTGACTGTGTGGGATTGCACACACATGGGGGCGGTGGGGGACTTTGCTACAGGACTGTACTTGTGTTCCTCTCTCCATGTTTGCACCTTAGGCCCAGACGAGCGAAGGAGAGGAGGCACCAGCAGGAGGACCATCAGTCCAGGAGGGACGAAGGTCCGCAGAGGCGCAGGGACCAGCCTGATGATGGTGAGTGCCTTATATCCATGATTACTATTGCTTTCTGTGTAACAGAGCGGACAGCGGGGCATGGCCACCATCCACTGACACCACTGCCATGCACGCAACTTGTTACAGTCAGCACTGTCCAGCGGCACTGCATGTCTGGGAGTGCGTCAATGGTGGTCCATGCATGCACCGGGTACATAGCTGTGCCACTGCCTTCGCACCACATAGCCATGTCACTGAACAACCACGGTGGTGCTGTGAAGGACTTGGCCGGTGGGTGTGTGCAGTGGTCTGCATGGCTGTGTGCACCTGGGTGGGCAGGTCTTGAGGACGCGATCACTGTGGGTGGTCACACACCATCACAGAGGCATGTCCCATGGCCGTATGTCATGCACAGTGGGTGGGCTGCATGGGGCTGTGCATTCACACCTATTGGCTCTGCTCCCTTGTCCTAGGTGGACGGCAGCTGCAGAAAATCAGAGCAACACTGCAGGAGATCCTACATGTTGCCAGGGCCTCCCTGGAGATCCATGAAAGGACAGACTGGCTGGGAGTACGACGGCGGCATGGCAGGAGGAGCAGCCAGAGTGGGGAATGGGGCTCCTGCTGAGCGTACTAATGCCCCTGATTTTCCCTACCCCCCTGGACCCACCCTCACACTCCTCCTTTCCTCTACCATTTGTTCACCCCGCCCCGTACCCACCCCCCACCTTGTTTGTGGCCCTCCCCAAGCTTTTGTAAATATATGTATATAGTTTTGTGTGGTTTTTTACAATACATTTGCTTTTATAAACCTAATGTGGTGGTCTCTGTTTTGCAGTGGGCTATAGGTGCTCAGCTGCAGTGGTGTGCATGGCGTCAGGGGTGGTGCAGTCATGTGTGTGTGTGTGTGTGTGTGTCGAGGGGAAGTGACTATGGTGTGGGAGTAGCTATCAGTCACTGTCTGTGGTGTGTGTGTTGTTCCCTGTGCACTGGATGACTGTGTGCAGTGGTCCATGGTGCATGCTCTGTGTCCATGGCGCACCTGTCAGCCCGTCCATGGCCTGTGCAGCTGACACCCTTGCATGTCTGTGACCTGCACGGTCCACTGGAATGTCAGTGGTGGCTCTCCATGCAGGACAGCCACTGTACCCGGCACAATACCGGGTTGTCTCCTATCACTGGTGTGGTGCATGTCTCCCTCGGGTGACATAGTGGCCTCCGCTATTGTTGTCCAACCTCCATGCTGTGGCTTGTGTGTGTTGTAGGGGATGTGCACCACTGTCTGTCACTTGTGCTCTGGGCAAATGCAGGTGGCGTACAGCTCCACAGTGCCTGTACAGCGTGGCTGGCACTCCTGTGCCATGGAGGAGTGCAGGCCATGTGTACACGGTTTCCATGGCCAAACGCTGGGGGCTTGGTTGCCACGCTACTGCGTCCCTGTGTTGGTGTGCCCTTGGGTATGGGTGGGTGTTTGTCCATGCACTGTGTTGCATCCTGTGTGGTGCATGCTTCCATTCACCACTGTGGGTGTCTGCGCTGGCTGTTGTGGCCAGTGCTGGGTCGGGGTGTGTCCTTGCGAGGGTGTGCAGGGTGCTGTACTACTGGTGGTGGGGTCCGGGATATGCCCTGTCATGTGAGGGTACCTCGTGTGCCGATGCATGGTCAGTTTCTCAGCTGTATCTCAGGGGGGGATGTGCACGGTGGCACTGTGTATGCAGTCGATGCATCGCTGTGTGCTGCCACCCGCAGATGGGTGGGGCTGCCTTGCATGGTTCTGTGGTGCACAGGGTTGCATTTTCACAGTGGGGGTGGTGGCATGCATGGGGTATCCCGCACTGGTGGACGCTGCTCCCGGGCAGGGTGTCTGGGGGTCATGGTGCATGGTGTGCACTGCATTGGTGGGATGGTGTGGCAAGGGGTGGTCAGCCCTCCTTGTGTGCCAGTCACAGCTTGCCAGGGGGGTGTGATGGGGCACCATGGCCCGGCTGTGGGTAAGCTGCTGGTCTCCATGGGCCAGTGGTTATTCCAGCCCTCCCCCAGCTGTGCAGTGCATAGGGTGTGGGGGGATGATGTCTGTTCTGCTGTGTGTTCCTCTGCCCATCTGTGGCATGGGTGGTGGGCCCCTGCATACTTGGTTCTGCTGTGGCATTGCTGCCCTGCAGCTGGGGGGTGTCCCTGGTGGCGCAATGGCACATCTGGACTGCTCAGCTGAACATAACTTGCTGTGCTATGGCGCATCAGATATGCTCAGCTTCACTTCCCTAGCTGCGCTATGGCGCAGGTGGTGCAATATTCAGTGCATTGGCTATAGGCGCATCTTAGCCTGCGAGTTTTTGAATATCGTGCTTCTTGCACAAGGGCTCAATGGACTTGCGCTTTCTCCTCCTGTTGCGCACTTTTTGGACGCAGTTTGAATATCTGGGTCCTAGGGTTTACACTTCAGGAAAAACGTGTCCTCAGGTCCCGAGGGTTTTAATTAGTATTGACTTATTTATTTACCAGAAATGGGCTTTAGAAGCATCCGGGACAATCATTTCTTTCAGAGGCATCCGGGGAAAAGGTATGGTGAAAATGTAATAAAGCAACAATATCACACAATATAGAACTATAAAGCACATATAACATAACAGAGTAACACTGCCAGCTCATGAAAGATGACATTCCCATAAATTTGCCTCTACCAATTGTATTTACCTGATTTTCATGATCAACTATGCATGCAGAAATACACTGGAGATTCTGTAAATCTCTCAGATTAAACAGACAGAATTAAAATGAAAATAGCTGAGGAACTAAATCCATTAAATAGAGTAAAAAGTTCAAGGAAATACATGTTGAAGCAGTTAAAGTTGGGGGGCGGGTGGGTAAGTAAATGGGGATGTGGCCTCAAAGCCAGTGCCACAATGTCACAAAAGAATGACTGTGCCACCAAAACGCCATACTGCCCACGGAGAGGGAAACAAAGATGTGGCATGGAATACGGAGACGGTAAACACAGATATACTGCAGCATCCTGTGTAGCATTGCAGGGGAAAAGAAGATGGACGCCATGGTGAGCAGGGCCCCACAAACTGGTTTAGGTTGCAGTATTGATGTAATATTAAGCTGAACATCAGGTACATAGTCATTAAAAGAAGGTGGCTCTATTGGTCACTTCATAGATAAGTCATAATGGCCAATTTGCAGTAGTCCAAGAGAGAAAGGCTAGGGAAGTAGTGTGGGCCTAATCAGGAAATATCAGGTCTGGAGGCTGTGGAAACGAAAAAGGAAAGATAGTATGGGAGGGGCAAGTGGCACTTTCAGCAGCAGCACAGAAACCCTTCTGTTATCTACTGCATCTCAGTGCGGTCATTATCACAGAAATCCTAGCATGGTAGACGGGTTCAGTGGTCTGGCTCTGCATATGGGTGAGAAGAGACCTGTTGGGGAGAAGAGTCTGCCATATTAATGACCGAGTAGCCAACTTGGGAAAGTAACACTGCTTCAAAAGTGTATTAAAAGCTATGGCATGGTATCAGTATATTGGTATTTTCTTCAATCACTGTGAAAGTAGACAGCTAGTTTTGCATATTTAAAAGGATGTAGCATGATTTTAGGAATGATGTGTTATTTACTGGTTCAGGCACTGAACTCTGAACTAGATTATAACAGATTTGTATGGCACTATGGCCCCTTGCTCAGAGTGTTGGAGCTAAAGATTCACTGCCTTCTTATGTGACATATTCTTTAAGTTTTACTTCCAAAGGAAAACCTTGAAGTGACATGTGACTTTTCTGCTAGGTGAGTGGAACAAAGACGTTGTAGTTACGGTAGCTTGATCCAGAAGCCAAAAGGATGATTCTCAATGGAATATTATTTCACTACTAGGTGAGGCAGATAGCACGTTGGAAAACAAATGGTGTGGAGAAACAGTGCAGAAGAGTGAGTAAACCTGGAAAAGAGGAGGGGGCGTTGCTGGAGTTGTTTCATCCTATCAAGGAAGAGCTAGTGTCATGTCAGGACATGGGTCAGACATACCTATAGGCATCCAATCTGAAAGAACATTTTTAGGTAAACCCAACCCCCTGTCCTGAAAACATTCAGACTCTACAATGGTAGGATGACAGCATTTGACTGGCCCACCTTCTTTCACCCTGAATCGATACTTGTCTGGACTTCATGCGCATGCCATCTGTCATTTGCATGCTCCACTAGATGCAAATACAGCTGAGGTAGGGAGATGAGAAGCTGACCCTTGCGAATAGGGGGTTTTACTTTGGCATGGAAGATTTGGAGACAGTTGAAACTGAAGAGTATGGATGGTGCACTGATGTTGGGGAGGGATGATAAATAGGAATTTGAATACACAAGACTGAGCAAAATGAGATAATGAATGGAGGACCCAGTGCAAAAGGGAGGGGGTATATTTTGGTGTAGAGCATCTTGAATGTTACAACTGCTAAACAATGGTGCATGCACCAGTCACCCATCATGGTTAAAGGTTAAGGCACTGTACTATCACGAGTGGTTTGTTTCCTTCTGTGAGACAGAGGGTTAATGAAGTGTGGTGTAGTATTTAATTCAATTAAAGAAGTATAAAACTAGAGATCGCATGATCCCAATCTACCCTAGCTACTTTATTACCACTTCACTTTAAACATGTCACTTGAACTGTCAATCCTGATAAGGCCATACTTAACAAGCTGTTGCATCTCTTTCGATCTTGCCAAGGGAGACAAACTATAAAAAACTATTCATGTGTACCTTTACAATGTAAAAAAAATTGTTTCAGTGTCTTAAAAGACATATTGATTCGGACTGATTTAGCAATATATTTTATTGTTCAGAAAGAACTTACCTGGTCCAAGACCAGCTTCTGATTCTTGGTTAGTACGTGATGCATTTTCTTGCTTTTCATCTGAATAATGGAAACAAAAGTATTTTCCAAACTTAAATGGCAGCAAAATTAATTTATACTGAGATCTGGCTGGTAAGTCTTTTAATGATTGTGAGTAACAACTCAAAGATTCTCCAGTTATGGTCTAGCTTGAAAAAAAAAACAACAGGCTGATTATTTTTTTTACATAACATCTTGAAAGTGTCTATATCTTCTTCAATACACTTAGGCCCAGATATTCAAAAGGGTTGCGCCATGCGCAACAGGGTTGCGCCATGCGCAAGTCCAAAATGCGCCATTCTGCGATATTCAGCAGGAGGCAGTTACGCCACTGGCACCAGGTTGCGCTAGAGAGCAATGCAAATGAATGCATGCTCAACAGGAGGGGGAGGATCCATGCATAACCTGCGCAACCCGATATTCAGTCGGGTTGCGCAGAGTTGTGCATGCGCAACCCCCAACCTGCGCCCGCACAAGCTTGAGCCAAAAAAGGCTTAAGTCGAGGGCCACCCACAGGTGAGCTGCTGCATTGCAGGGCGCAACACAGCAGCTGCCACCCCTGGCTGGCCCCCAACTCACTCCCTGTGCCCCCCCACCAGCCCGATCGCGGGCAGTACAGGTACATGTCCCCCCCCCACACCTCCCACAGCCCGATCGCGGCAGAACCTGCATAAACTGCCCCAATTGCCTGATCGCGGGCAGAACCTGCATAAACCCCAGTGCCCGATCGCGGGCAGAATGTAACCCTCCCCAACCCGAATAACTCCCTGGTGGTCAGTGGACCGTAGAAGCCCGATCGCGGGCAGAATGTCACAACAGAACCCCAAACATCTCCTGGTCACTATCCCCCCCACCCACCCTCGAAGCCCCTCCACCCGCTCCCCGCGGCGGCGGGCGACAGCATCCACCCGCCTGCCCGCCCGCCGCCCGCCGACTGACTGTCGGCAGGGCTGCACGCCCATGGTGCAGAGCTACAGCCAATGGGCGGCAGCCCATACCGCATATGACAGTCCAGACTTGGAATGATCACGGTTCTGCCCACGATTGGGCTATGGGTGATGTGTGGGGGGGGTCGTGTAACTGTGATGCCCGCGATCGGGCTGCATTGTGTGAAACGAAAAAGGAAAGAGAGTATGGAAGGGGCAGGTGGCACTTTCAGAGGCAGCACAGAAACCCTTCTTTTTTTACTGCATCTCAGTGCGGTCATGATCACAGATATCCTAGCATGGCAGACCGCTTCAATGGTCTGGCTCTGCACATGGGTGAGAAGAGACCTGTTGGGGAGAAGAGTCTGCCATATTAATGACTGAGCAGCCAGCTTGGGAAAGCAACACTGCTTCAAAAGTGTACTAAAGGCTATGGCATGGTATTAGTATATTGGTATTTTCTTCAGTCACTGTGAAAGTAGACTGCTGGTTTTGCATATTTAAAAGGATGTAGCATGATTTCAGCAATGCTGTGCTATTTACTGGTTCAGGCACTGAACTCTGAACTAGATTATAACAGATTTATATGGCACTATGGCCTCTTGCTCAGAGTGTTGGTGCTAAAGATTCTTAAGTGACATATTCCTTAAGTTTTAATTCCAAAGGAAAACCTTGAAGTGACATGTGACCCTTCAGCTAGGTGAGTGGCACAAAGATGTTGTAGTTACAGTAGGCTGATCCAGAGGCCAAAAGGATGATTCTCAATGGAATATTTTTTCACAACTAGGTGAGGCAGATAGCCCGTTGGAAAACAAATGCTGTGGAGACTCAGTGCAGAAGAGTGAGTAATCCTGGAAAGGGTGAGGGGGTTGTTTGAGTTGTTTCACCCTATCAAGGAAGAGCTAGTGTCATGTCAGGACATGGGTCAGACTTACCTATAGGCATCCAATCTGAAAGTACATTTTTAGGTAAACCCAACCCCCTGTCCTGAAAACATTCAGACTCTACAATGGTAGGATGACAGCATTTCACTGGCCCACCTTCTTTCACCCTGAATCAGATACTTATCTGGACTTCATGTGCATGCCACATGTCGTTTGCATGCTCAACTAGATGCAAATAAGGCTGAGGTAGGGAGATGAGCAGCTGACCCTTGCGAATAGGGGGTTTTACTTTGGCATGGAAGATTTGGAGACAGATGAAACTGAAGACTATGGATGGTGCACTGAAGTTGGGTAGGGATGTAAAATAGGAATTTGAATACACAAGACTGAGTAAAATAAGATAATGAAAGGAGGACACTGTGTAAAAGGGAGGGGGTTTATTTTGCTGTAGAGAGTCTTGAATGTTGCAACTGCTAAACAACGGTGCATGCACCAGTCATCCATCATGGTTAAAGGTTAAGGCACTGTATTATCATGAGTGGTTTGTTTCCTTCTGTGAGACAGAGGGTTAATGAAGTGTGGTGTAGTATTTAATTCAATTAAAGATGTAAAAAAGAAGAGATTGCATGATCCAAATTTACCCTAGCTACTTTGTTACCACTTCACTTTAAACATGTCACTTGAACTGTTATACCTGATAAGGCCATACTTAACAAGCTGTTGCATCTTTTTCGATCTTGCCAAGGGAGACAAACTATAAAAAACTATTCACGTGTACATTTACAATGTAAAGAAATTGTTTCAGTGCCTTAAAAGACATATTGATTCGGATTGGTTCAGCGATATATTTTATTGTTCAGAAAGAACTTACCTGGTCCAAGACCAGCTTCTAATTCTTGGTTAGTATGTGATGCATTTTCTTGCTTTTCATCTGAATAATGGAAACAAAAGTATTTTCCAAAGTTAAATGGCAGCAAAATTAATTTATACTGAGACCTGGCTGTTAAGTCTTTTAATGATTGTGAGTAACAACCCAAGATTCTCCAATTGTGGTCAAGCTTGAAAAAAAAAAAACAACAGGCTGATTATGTTTTTTACATAACACCTTGAAAGTGTCTATATCTTCTTCAATACACTTAGTGCTTTCACTTCAGGAAATACGTGTCCCCAGTTCCCAAGGGTTTTAATTAGTATTGACTTATATGTTTACCAGAAATGAGCTTTAGAAGCATCCGGGACAATCATTTCTTTCAGAGACATCCGGGGAAAAGGTATGGCGAAATTGTAATAAAGCAACAACATAACACAATAGAGTACTATAAAGGGCATATAACATAAGAGTAACGCTACCAGCTCATGAAAGATGACAGTCTCATAAAATTTGCCTCTACCAATTGTATTTACCTGATTTTCATGATCAACTATGCATGCAGAAAAACAATGGAGAGTCTGTGAATCTCTCACATTCAATCGGCATAATTAAAATGAAAGTAGTTGAGTAACTAAGTTCAGTAAATAGAGTAAAAAGTTCAATGAAATACATGTTGAAGCACTTAAAATTGGGGGTTGGGCGGGTAAGCAAATGGGGATGTGGCCCCAAAGCCAGTGCCACAATGTCACAAAAGAATGACTGTGCCACCAAAACGCCATACTGCCCACGGAGAGGGAAGCAAAGATGAGGCATGGAATATGGAGAAGGTAAACACAGATATACTGCAGTATCCTGTGTAGTATTGCAGGGGAAAAGAAGATGGACGCCATAGTGAGCAGGACCCCACAAACTGGTTTAGGTTGCAGTATTGATGTAATTTTAAGCTGAACATCAGGTACTAAGACATTAAAAGAAGGTGGCTCTATTGCTCACTTCATAGATAAGTCATAATGGCCAATTTGCAGTAGTCCAAGGGAGAGAGGCAAGGGAAGTAGTGTGGTCCTAATCAGGAAATATCAGGTCTGGAGGCTGTGGAAATGAAAACGGTAACAGAGTATGGGGAGGGGCAGGTGGCACTTTCAGCGGCAGCAAAGAAACCCTTCTTTTTTTTACTGCATCCCAGTGCGGTCATGATCACAGATCTCCTAGCAAGGCAGACTGCTACAGTGGTCTGGCTCTGCACATGGGTGAGAAGAGACCTGTTGGGGAGAACAGTCTGCCATATTAATGACTGAGCAGCCAACTAGGGAAAGCAACACTGCTTCAAAAGTGTACTAAAGGCTATGACATGATATTAGTATATTGGTATTTTCTTCAGTCACTGTGAAAGTAGACTGCTGGTTTTGCATATTTAAAAGGATGTAGCATGATTTTAGGAATGCTGTGTTATTTACTGGTTCAGGCACTGAACTCTGAACTAGATTATAACACATTTATATGGCACTATGGCCTCTTGCTCAGAGTGTTGGTGCTAAAGATTCTTAAGTGACGTATTCCTTAAGTTTTAAATCCAAAGGAAAACCTTGAAGTGACATGTGACCCTTCAGCTAGGTTAGTGGCACAAAGATGTGGTAGTTACAGTAGCTTGATCCAGAAGCCAAAAGGATGATTCTCAAAGGAATATCTTTTCACTACTGGGTGAGGCAGATAGCCCGTTGGAAAACAAATGCTGTGGAGACTCAGTGCAGAAGAGCGAGTAACCCTGGAAAGGATGATGGGCGGTTGTTTGAGTTGTTTCACCCCATCAAGGAAGAGCTAGTGTCATGTCAGGACATGCGTCAGACTTACCCATAGGCATCCAATCTGAAAGAACATTTTAAGGTAAACCCAACCCCCTGTCCTGAAAACATTCAGACTCTACAATGGTAGGATGACAGCATTTGACTGGCCCACCTTCTTTCACCCTGAATCAGGTACTTGTCTGGACTTCATGCGCATGCCATCTGTCGTTTGCATGCTCAACTAGATGCAAATACAGCTGAGGTAGGGAGATGAGAAGCTGACCCTTGCGAATAGGGGTTTTTTCTTTGGCATGGAAGATTTGGAGACAGCTGAAACTGAAGAGTATGGATGGTGCGCTGAAGTTGGGTAGGGATGTTAGATGGGAATTTGAATACACAAGACTAAGCAAAATTAAATAATGAAAGGAGGACCCTGTGTAAAAGGGAGGGGTTTACTTTGGTGTAGAGAGTCTTGAATGTTGCAACTGCTAAAGAACGGTGCATGCACCAGTCATCCATCATGGTTAAAGGTTAAGGCACTGTATTATCATGAGTGGTTTGTTTCCTTCTGTGAGACACAGGGTTAAGAAAGTGTGGTGTAGTATTTAATTCAATTAAAGATGTATAAAACAAGAGATCGCATGATCCCAATCTACCCTAGCTACTTTATTACCACTTCACTTTAAACATGTCACTTGAACTGTCATAGCTGATAAGGCCATATTTAACAAGCTGTTGCATCTCTTTCGATCTTGCCAAGGGAGACAAACTATAAAAAACTATTCATGTGTACCTTTACAATGTAAAAAAACTGTTGCAGTGCTTTAAAAGACATATTGATTTGGATTGGTTAGTATTTGATGCATTTTATCGCTTTTCATCTGAATAATGGAAACAAAAGTATTTTCCATACTTAAATGGCAGCAAAATTAATTTATTCTGAGACCTGGCTGTTAAGACTTTTAATGATTGTGAGTAACAACCCAAAGATTCTCCAATTGTGGTCAAGCTTGAAAAAAAAAAACAACAGGCTGATTATGTTTTTTATATAACACCTTGAAAGTGTCTATATCTTCTTCAATACACTTAGTGTTTTCACTTCAGGAAAAACTTGTCCTCAGTTCCCAAGGGTTTTAATTAGTATTGACTTATATGTTTACCAGAAATGGGCTTTAGAAGCATCTGGGACAATCATTTCTTTCAGAGACATCCGGGGAAAAGGTATGGCGAAATTGTAATAAAGCAACAATATAACACAATAGAGTACTATAAAGGGCATATAACATAAGAGTAACACTGCCAGCTCATGAAAAATGACATTCTCATAAAATGTGCCTCTACCAATTGTATTTATCTGATTTTCATGATCAAATATGCATGCAGAAAAACAGTGGAGAGTCTGTGAATCTCTCACATTCAATCGACAGAATGAAAATGAAAGTAGTTGAGTAACCAAGTTCAGTAAATAGAGTAAAAAGTTCAATGAAATACATGTTGAAGCACTTAAAATTGGGGGTGGGTGGGTAAGCAAATGGGGATGTGGCTCAAAGCCAGTGACACAATGTCACAAAGAATGACTGTGCCAACAAAGCATACACTGCCCACGGAGAGGAAGCAAAGATGTGGCATGGAATATGGAGAAGGTAAACACAGATATACTGCAGTATCCTGTGTAGTATTGCAGGGAAAAGAAGATGGGCCATACGTGAGCAGCGCCCCACTAACTGGTTTAGGGTGCAGCATTGATGTAATATTAAGCTGAACATCAGGTCCATAGTCATTAAAAGAAGGTGGCACTATTGCTCACTTCATAGATAAGTCATGATGGCCAATTTGCAGTAGTCCAAGGGAGAGAGGCTAGGGAAGTAGTGTGGGCCTAATTAGGAAATATCAGGTCTGGAGGCTGTGGAAACGAAAAAGGAAAAAGAGTATGGGAGGGGCAGGTGGCACTTTCAGAGGCAGCACAGAAACCCTTTTTTTACTGCATCTCAGTGCGGTCATGATCACAGATATCCTAGCATGGCAGACCGCTTCAGTGGTCTGGCTCTGCACATGGGTGAGAAGAGACCTGTTGGGGAGAAGAGTCTGCCATATTAATGACTGAGCAGCCAACTTGGGAAAGCAACACTGCTTCAAAAGTGTACTAAAGGCTATGGCATGGTATTAGTACATTGGTATTTTCTTCAGTCACTGTGAAAGTAGACTGCTGGTTTTGCATATTTAAAAGGATGTAGCATGATTTCAGGAATGCTGTGCTATTTACTGGTTCAGGCACTGAACTCTGAACTAGATTATAACAGATTTATATGGCACTATGGCCTCTTGCTCAGAGTGTTGGTGCTAAAGATTCTTAAGTGACATATTCCTTAAGTTTTAATTCCAAAGGAAAACCTTGAAGTGACATGTGACCCTTCAGCTAGGTGAGTGGCACAAAGATGTTGTAGTTACAGTAGCTTGATCCAGAAGCCAAAAGGATGATTCTCAATGGAATATTTTTTCACAACTAGGTGAGGCAGATAGCCCGTTGGAAAACAAATGCTGTGGAGACTCTGTGCAGAATGGTGAGTAATCCTGGAAAGGGTGGGGGGGTTGTTTGAGTTGTTTCACCCTATCAAGGAAGAGCTAGTGTCATGTCAGGACATGGGTCAGACTTACCTATAGGCATCCAATCTGAAAGAACATTTTTAGGTAAACCCAACCCCCTGTCCTGAGAAGATTCAGACTCTACAATGGTAGGATGACAGCATTTGACTGGCCCACCTTCTTTCACCCTGAATCAGGTACTTGTCTGGACTTCATGCGCATGCCATCTGTCGTTTGCATGCTCAACTAGATGCAAATACAGCTGAGGTAGGGAGATGAGAAGCTGACCCTTGCGAATAGGGGGTTTTACTTTGGCATGGAAGATTTGGAGACAGCTGAAACTGAAGAGTATGGATGGTGCGCTGAAGTTGGGTAGGGATGTTAAATGGGAATTTGAATACACAAGACTAAGCAAAATTAGATAATGAAAGGAGGACCCTGTGTAAAAGGGAGGGGGTTTATTTTGGTGTAGAGAGTCTTGAATCTTGCAACTGCTAAAGAATGGTGCATGCACCAGTCATCCATCATGGTTAAAGGTTAAGGCACTGTATTATCATGAGTGGTTTGTTTCCTTCTGTGAGACAGAGGGTTAATAAAGTGTGGTGTAGTATTTAATTCAATTAAAGATGTATAAAACAAGAGATCGCATGATCCCAATCTACCCTAACTACTTTATTACCACTTCACTTTAAACATGTCACTTGAACTGTCATACCTGATAAGGCCATACTTAACAAGCTGTTGCATCTCTTTCGATCTTGCCAAGGGAGACAAACTATAAAAAACTATTCATGTGTACCTTTACAATGTAAAAAAACTGTTGCAGTGCCTTAAAAAACATATTGATTTGGATTGGTTAGTATTTGATGCATTTTATTGCTTTTCATCTGAATAATGGAAACAAAAGTATTTTCCAAACTTAAATGGCAGCAAAATTAATTTTTTCTGAGACCTGGCTGTTAAGACTTTTAATGATTGTGAGTAACAACCCAAAGATTCTCCAATTGTCAAGCTTGAAAAAAAAAACAACAGGCTGATTATGTTTTTTATATAACACCTTGAAAGTGTCTATATCTTCTTCAATACACTTAAGTGTTTTCACTTCAGGAAAAACGTTTCCTCAGTACCCAAGGGTTTTAATTAGTATTGACTTATATGTTTGCCAGAAATGGGCATTAGAAGCATCTGGGACAATCATTTCTTTCAGAGACATCCGGGGAAAAGGTATGGCGAAATTGTAATAAAGCAACAATATAACACAATAGAGTACTATAAAGGGCATATAACATAAGAGTAACACTGCCAGCTCATGAAAAATGACATTCTCATAAAATGTGCCTCTACCAATTGTATTTATCTGATTTTCATGATCAAATATGCATGCAGAAAAACAGTGGAGAGTCTGTGAATCTCTCACATTCAATCGACAGAATGAAAATGAAAGTAGTTGAGTAACCAAGTTCAGTAAATAGAGTAAAAAGTTCAATGAAATACATGTTGAAGCACTTAAAATTGGGGGGTGGGCGGGTAAGCAAATGGGGATGTGGCCCCAAAGCCAGTGCCACAATGTCACAAAAGAATGACTGTGCCACCAAAACGCTATACTGCCCACGGAGAGGGAAGCAAAGATGTGGCATGGAATATGGAGAAGGTAAACACAGATATACTGCAGTATCCTGTGTAGTATTGCAGGGGAAAAGAAGATGGACGCCATAGTGAGCAGGACCCCACAAACTGGTTTAGGTTGCAGTATTGATGTAATTTTAAGCTGAACATCAGGTACAAAGACATTAAAAGTAGGTGGCTCTATTGCTCACTTCATAGATAAGTCATAATGGCCAATTTGCAGTAGTCCAAGGGAGAGAGGCAAGGGAAGTAGTGTGGGCCTAATCAGGAAATATCAGGTCTGGAGGCTGTGGAAATGAAAACGGTAACAGAGTATGGGAGGGGCAGGTGGCACTTTCAGCGGCAGCACAGAAACCCTTCTTTTTTTTACTGCATCCCAGTGCGGTCATGATCACAGATATCCTAGCAAGGCAGACTGCTACAGTGGTCTGGCTCTGCACATGGGTGAGAAGAGACCTGTTGGGGAGAAGAGTCTGCCATATTAATGACTGAGCAGCCAACTTGGGGAAGCAACACTGCTTCAAAAGTGTACTAAAGGCTATGACATGGTATTAGTATATTGGTATTTTCTTCAGTCACTGTGAAAGTAGACTGCTGGTTTTGCATATTTAAAAGGATGTAGCATGATTTTAGGAATGCTGTGTTATTTACTGGTTCAGGCACTGAACTCTGAACTAGATTATAACACATTTATATGGCACTATGGCCTCTTGCTCAGAGTGTTGGTGCTAAAGATTCTTAAGTGACGTATTCCTTAAGTTTTAAATCCAAAGGAAAACCTTGAAGTGACATGTGACCCTTCAGCTAGGTTAGTGGCACAAAGATGTGGTAGTTACAGTAGCTTGATCCAGAAGCCAAAAGGATGATTCTCAAAGGAATATCTTTTCACTACTGGGTGAGGCAGATAGCCCGTTGGAAAACAAATGCTGTGGAGACTCAGTGCAGAAGAGTGAGTAACCCTGGAAAGGAGGATGGGCGGTTGTTTGAGTTGTTTCACCCCATTAAAGAAGAGCTAGTGTCATGTCAGGACATGCGTCAGACTTACCCATAGGCATCCAATCTGAAAGAACATTTTAAGATAAACCCAACCCCCGGTCCTGAAAACATTCAGACTCTACAATGGTAGGATGGCAGCATTTGACTGGCCCACCTTCTTTCACCCTGAATCAGGTACTTGTCTGGACTTCATGCGCATGCCATCTGTCGTTTGCATGCTCAACTAGATGCAAATACAGCTGAGGTACGGAGATGAGAAGCTGACCCTTGCGAATAGGGGTTTTTACTTTGGCATGGAAGATTTGGAGACAGCTGAAACTGAAGAGTATGGATAGTGCGCTGAAGTTGGGTAGGGATGTTAAATGGGAATCTGAATACACAAGACTAAGCAAAATCAGATAATGAAAGGAGGACCCTGTGTAAAAGGGAGGGGGTTTATTTTGGTGTAGAGAGTCTTGAATGTTGCAACTGCTAAAGAACGGTGCATGCACCAGTCATCCATCATGGTTAAAGGTTAAGGCACTGTATTATCATGAGTGGTTTGTTTCCTTCTGTGAGACAGAGGGTTAATAAAGTGTGGTGTAGTATTTAATTCAATTAAAGATGTAAAAAACAAGAGATTGCATGATCCAAATCTACCCTAGCTACTTTATTACCACTTCACTTTAAACGTGTCACTTGAACTGTTATACCTGATAAGGCCATACTTAACAAGCTGTTGCATCTCTTTCTAATCTTGCCACGGGAGACAAACTAAAAAAAAACTATTCACGTGTACCTTTACAATGTAAAAAAATTGTTTCAGTGCCTTAAAAGACATATTGATTCGGATTGGTTCAGCGATATATTTTATTGTTCATAAAGAACTTACCTAGTCCAAGCCCAGCTTCTGATTCTCGGTTAGTCCATGATGCATTTTCTTTCTTTACATCTGAATAATGGAAACAAAAGTATTTTCCAAACTTAAATGGCAGTAAAATTAATTTATACTGAGACGTGACTGGTAAGTCTATTAATGATTGTGAGTAACAACCCAAAGATTCTCCAATTGTGGTCAAGCTTGAAAAAAAAAACAACAGGCTGATTATGTTTTTTACATAACACTTTGAAGGTGTCTATATCTTCTTTAATACACTTAGTGTTTACACTTCAGGAAAAATGTATCCTCAGTTCCCTATGGTTTTAATTAATATTGACTTATTTATTTACCAGAAAAGGGGTTTAGAAGCATCCGGGACAATCATTCGTTATAGAGACATCCGGGGAAAGGGTATGGCGAAAATGTAATAAAGCAACAATATAACACAATACAGTATTATAAAGGGCATATAACATAAGAGTAACACTGCCAGCTCATGAAAAATGACATTCTCATAAATTTTGCCTCTACCAATTGTATTAACTTGATTTTCATGATCAACTATGCATGCAGAAAAACAGTGGAGAGTCTTTGAATCTCTCACATTCCATTGACAGAATTAAAATGAAAATAGTTGAGTAACTAAGTTCAGTAAATAGAATAAAAAGTTCAATGAAATACATGTTGAAGCACTTAAAATTGGGGGGTGGGAGGGTAAGCATATGGGGATGTGGTCCCAAAGCCAGTGCCACAATGTCACAAAGAATGACTGTGCCACCGAGCGCCATACTGCCCACAGAGAGGAAGCAAAGATGTGGCATGGAATATGGAGAAAGGTAAACACAGATATACTGCAGTATCCTGTGTAGTATTGCAGGGGAAAAGAAGATGGACGCCATGGTGAACAGGGCCCCACAAACTGGTTTAGGATGCAGTATTGATGTAATATTAAGCTGAACATCAGGTACATAGTCATTAAAAGTAGCTGGCTCTACTGCTCACTTCATAGATAAGTCATGATGGCCAATTTGCAGTAGTCCAAGGGAGAGAGGCTAGGGAAGTAGTGTGGGCCTAATCAGGAAATATCAGGTCTGGAGGCTGTGGAAATGAAAAAGGAAACAGAGTATGGGAGGGGCAGGTGGCACTTTCAGCGGCAGCACAGAAACCATTCTTTTTTTTACTGCATACCAGTGCGGTCACGATCACAGATATCCTAGCATGGCAGACTGCTATAGTGGTCTGGCTCTGCACATGGGTGAGAAGAGATATGTTGGGCAGAAGAGTCTGCCATATTAATGACTAAGCAGGTAACTTGGGGAAGCAACACTGCTTCAAAAGTGTACTAAAGGCTATGGCATGGTATTAGTATATTGGTATTTTCTTCAGTCACTGTGAAAGTAGACTGCTGGTTTTGCATATTTAAAAGGATGTAGCATGATTTTAGGAATGCTGTGTTATTTACTGGTTCAGGCACTGAACTCTGAACTAGATTATAACAGATTTATATGGCACTATGGCCTCTTGCTCAGAGTGTTGGTGCTAAAGATTCTTAAGTGACATATTCCTTAAGTTTAATTCCAAAGGAAAACCTTGAAGTGACATGTGACTCTTCAGCTAGGTGAGTGGCACAAAGATGTTGTAGTTACAGTAGCTTGATCCAGAAGCGAAAAGGATGATTCTCAATGGAATATTTTTTTCAGTACTAGGTGAGGCAGATAGCCCGTTGGAAAACAAATGCAGTGTAGACTCAGTACAGAAGAGTGAGTAATCCTGGAAAGGAGGGGGGGGTTGTTTGAGTTGTTTCACCCTATCAAAGAAGAGCCAGTGTCATGTCAGGACATGGGTCAGACTTACCTATAGGCATCCTATCTGAAAGAACATTTTTAGGTAAACCCAACCCCCTGTCCTGAAAACATTCAGACTCTACAATGGTAGGATGACAGCATTTGACTGGCCCACCTTATTTCACCCTGAATCAGATACTTGTCTGGACTTCATGCGCATGCCATCTGTCGTTTGCATGCTCAACTAGATGCAAATACAGCAGAGGTAGTGAGATGAGCAGCTGACCCTTGCGAATAGGGGGTTTTTACTTTGGCATGGAAGATTTGGAGACAGCTGAAACTGAAGAGTATGGATGGTGCGCTGAATTTGGGTAGGGATGTTAAATGGGAATTTGAATACACATGACTAAGTAAAATTAGATAATGAAAGGAGGACCCTGTGTAAAAGGGAGGGGGTTTATTTTGGTGTAGAGAGTCTTGAATGTTGCAACTGCTAGACAACGATGCATGCACCAGTCAACCATCATGGTTAAAGGTTAAGGCACTGTATTATCATGAGTGGTTTGTTTCCTTCTGTGAGACAGAGGGTTAATAAAGTGTGGTGTAGTATTTAATTCAATTAAAGATGTATAAAACAAGAGATCGCATGATCCCAATCCACCCTAGCTACTTTATTACCACTTCACTTTAAACATGACACTTGAACTGTCATACCTGATAAGGCCATACTTAATAAGCTGTTGCATCTTTTTTTGATCTTGCCAAGGGAGACAAACTATAAAAAACTATTTACGTGTACCTTTACAATGTAAAAAAATTGTTTCAGTGCCTTAAAAGACATATAGAATCGGATTGGTTCAGCGATATATTTCATTGTTCAGAAAGAACTTACCTGGTCCAAGACCAGCTTCTAATTCTTGGTTAGTATGTGATGCATATTCTTGCTTTTCATCTGAATAATGGAAACAAAAGTATTTTCCAAACTTAAATGGCAGCAAAATTAATTTATACTGAGACCTGACTGTGAAGTCTTTTAATGATTGTGAGTAACAACCCAAAGATTCTCCAATTGTGGTCAAGCTTGAAAAAAAAAAACAACAGGCTGATTATGTTTTTTACCTAACACCTTGAAAGTGTCTATATCTTCTTCAATACACTTAGTGTTTTCACTTCAGGAAAAACGTGTCCTCAGTTCCCAAGGGTTTTAATTAGTATTGACTTATTTATTTACCAGAAATGGGCTTTAGAAACATCTGGGACAATCATTTCTTTCAGAGACATCTGGGGAAAAGGTATGCCGAAAATGTAATAAAGCAACAATATAACACAATAGAGTACTATAAAAGGCATATAACATAAGATTAACACTGCCACCTCATGAAAGATCACATTCTCATAAAATTTGCCTCTACCAATTGTATTTACCTAATTTTCATGATCAACTATGCATGCAGAAAAACAGTGGAGAGTCTGTGAATCTCTCACATTCAATCGACAGAATTAAAATGAAAGTAGTTGAGTAACTAAGTTCAGTAAATAGAGTAAAAAGTTCAATGAAATACATGTTGAAGCACTTAAAATTGGGGGGTGGGAGGGTAAGCAAATGGGGATGTGGTCCCAAAGCCAGTGCCACAATGTCACAAAAGAATGACTGTGCCACCGAAACGCCATACTGCCCACAGAGAGGGAAGCAAAGATGTGGCATGGAATATGGAGAAGGTAAACACAGATATACTGCAGTATCCTGTGTAGTATTGCAGGGGAAAAGAAGATGGACGCCATGGTGAACAGGGTCCCACAAACTGGTTTAGGATGCAGTATTGATGTAATATTAAGCTGAACATCAGGTACATAGTCATTAAAAGTAGCTGGCTCTACTGCTCACTTCATAGATAAGTCATGATGGCCAATTTGCAGTAGTCCAAGGGAGAGAGGCAAGGGAAGTAGTGTGGGCCTAATCAGGAAATATCAGGTATGGAGGCTGTGGAAATGAAAAAGTAAACATAGTATGGGAGGGGCAGGTGGCACTTTCAGCGGCAGCACAGAAACCATTCTTTTTTTTACTGCATCCCAGCGTGGTCACGATCACAGATATCCTAGCATGGCAGACTGCTATAGTGGTCTGGCTCTGCACATGGGTGAGAAGAGACCTGTTGGGGAGAAGAGTCTGCCATATTAATGACTAAGCAGGTAACTTGGGGAAGCAACACTGCTTCAAAAGTGTACTAAAGGCTATGGCATGGTATTAGTATATTCATATTTTCTTCAGTCACTGTGAAAGTAGACTGCTGGTTTTGCATATTTAAAAGGATGTAGCATGATTTTAGGAATGCTGTGTTATTTACTGGTTCAGGCACTGAACTCTGAACTAGATTATAACAGACTTTTATGGCACTATGGCCTCTTGCTCAGAGTGTTGGTGCTAAAGATTCTTAAGTGACATATTCCTTAAGTTTAATTCCAAAGGAAAACCTTGAAGTGACATGTGACTCTTCAGCTAGGTGAGTGGCACAAAGATGTTGTAGTTACAGTAGCTTGATCCAGAAGCGAAAAGGATGATTCTCAATGGAATATTTTTTCACTACTAGGTGAGGCAGATAGCCTGTTGGAAAACAAATGCTGTGTAGACTCAGTGCAGAAGAGTGAGTAATCCTGGAAAGGGGGGGGGGTTGTTTGAGTTGTTTCACCCTATCAAAGAAGAGCCAGTGTCATGTCAGGACATGGGTCAGACTTCCCTATAGGCATCCAATCTGAAAGAACATTTTTAGGTAAACCCAACCCCCTGTCCTGAAAACATTCAGACTCTACAATGGTAGGATGACAGCATTTGATTGGCCCACCTTATATCACCCTGAATCAGATACTTGTCTGGACTTCATGCGCATGCCATCTGCCATTTGCATGCTCAACTTGATGCAAATACAGCTGAGGTAGTGAGATGAGCAGCTGACCCTTACGAATAGGGGTTTTTACTTTGGCATGGAAGATTTGGAGACAGCTGAAACTGAAGAGTATGGATAGTGCGCTGAAGTTGGGGAAGGATGTTAAATGGGAATTTGAATACACATGACTAAGCAAAATTAGATAATGAAAGGAGGACCCTGTGTAAAAGGGAGGGGGTTTATTTTGGTGTAGAGAGTCTTGAATGTTGCAACTGCTAAACAACGATGCATGCACCAGTCAACCATCATGGTTAAAGGTTAAGGCACTGTATTATCATGAGTGGTTTGTTTCCTTCTGTGAGACAGAGGGTTAATAAAGTGTGGTGTAGTATTTAATTCAATTAAAGATGTATAAAACAAGAGATCGCATGATCCCAATCCACCCTAGCTACTTTATTACCACTTCACTTTAAACATGACACTTGAACTGTCATACCTGATAAGGCCATACTTAATAAGCTGTTGCATCTTTTTCGATCTTGCCAAGGGAGACAAACTATAAAAAACTATTTACGTGTACCTTTACAATGTAAAAAAATTGTTTCAGTGCCTTAAAAGACATATAGAATCGGATTGGTTCAGCGATATATTTCATTGTTCAGAAAGAACTTACCTGGTCCAAGACCAGCTTCTAATTCTTGGTTAGTATGTGATGCATATTCTTGCTTTTCATCTGAATAAAGGAAACAAAAGTATTTTCCAAACTTAAATGGCAGCAAAATTAATTTATACTGAGACCTGGCTGTGAAGTCTTTTAATGATTGTGAGTAACAACCCAAAGATTCTCCAATTGTGGTCAAGCTTGAAAAAAAAAAACAACACGCTGATTATGTTTTTTACCTAACACCTTGAAAGTGTCTATATCTTCTTCAATATACTCAGTGTTTTCACTTCAGGAAAAATGTGTCCTCAGTTCCCAAGGGTTTTAATTAGTATTGACTTATTTATTTACCAGAAATGGGCTTTAGAAACATCTGGGACAATCATTTCTTTCAGAGACATCTGGGGAAAAGGTATGGCGAAAATGTAATAAAGCAACAATATAACACAATAGAGTACTATAAAAGGCATATAACATAAGATTAACACTGCCACCTCATGAAAGATGACATTCTCATAAAATTTGCCTCTACCAATTGTATTTACCTAATTTTCATGATCAACTATGCATGCATAAAAACAGTGGAGAGTCTGTGAATCTCTCACATTCAATCGACAGAATTAAAATGAAAGTAGTTGAGTAACTAAGTTCAGTAAATAGAGTAAAAAGTTCAATGAAATACATGTTGAAGCACTTAAAATTGGGGGGTGGGAGGGTAAGCAAATGGGGATGTGGTCCCAAAGCCAGTGCCACAATGTCACAAAAGAATGACTGTGCCACCGAAACGCCATACTGCCCACAGAGAGGGAAGCAAAGATGTGGCATGGAATATGGAGAAGGTAAACACAGATATACTGCAGTATCCTGTGTAGTATTGCAGGGGAAAAGAAGATGGACGCCATGGTGAACAGGGTCCCACAAACTGGTTTAGGATGCAGTATTGATGTAATATTAAGCTGAACATCAGGTACATAGTCATTAAAAATAGCTGGCTCTACTGCTCACTTCATAGATAAGTCATGATGGCCAATTTGCAGTAGTCCAAGGGAGAGGCTAGAGAGTAGTGTGGGCCTAATCAGGAAATATCAGGTATGGAGGCTGTGGAAATGAAAAAAGAAACATAGTATGGGAGGGGCAGGTGGCACTTTCAGCGGCAGCACAGAAACCATTCTTTTTTTTTACTGCATCCCAGTGCGGTCACGATCACAGATATCCTAGCATGGCAGACTGCTATAGTGGTCTGGCTCTGCACATGGGTGAGAAGAGGCCTGTTGGGGAGAAGAGTCTGCCATATTAATGACTGAGCAGCCAACTTGGGAAAGCAACACTGCTTCAAAAGTGTACTAAAGGCTATGGCTAGTATTAGTATATTGTATTTTCTTCAGTCACTGTGAAGTAGACTGCTGGTTTGCATATTTAAAAGGATGTAAGCATGATTTTAGGAATGCTGTGTTGTTTACTGGTTCAGGCACTGAACTCTGAACTAGATTATAACAGATTTATATGGCACTATGGCCTCTAGCTCAGAGTGTTGGTGCTAAAGATTCTTAAGTGACATATTCCTTAGTTTCAATTCAAAGGAAAACCTGAAGTGACATGTGACCCTTCAGCTAGGTGAGTGGCACAAAGATGTTGATTACAGTAGCTTGATCCAGAAGGCAAAGGATGATTCTCAATGGAATATTTTTCACTACTAGGTGAGGCAGATAGCCGTTGGAAAACAAATGCTGTAGACTCAGTGCAGAAGAGTGAGTAATCCTGGAAAGATGGGGAGGTTGTTTGAGTTGTTTCACCCTATCAAAGAAGAGCTAGTGTCATGTCAGGACATGGGTCAGACTTACCTATAGGCATCCAATCCGAAAACATTTTAGTAAACCCAACCCTGTCCTGAAAACATTCAGACTCTACAATGGTAGGATGACAGCATTTCACTGGCCCACCTTATTTCACCCTGAATCAGATACTTGTCTGGACTTCATGCGCATGCCATCTGTCGTTTGCATGCTCAACTAGATGCAAATACAGCAGAGGTAGTGAGATGAGCAGCTGACCCTTGCGAATAGGGGTTTTTACTTTGGCATGGAAGATTTGGAGACAGCTGAAACTGAAGAGTATGGATGGTGCACTGAAGTTGGGTAGGGATGTAAAATGGGAATTTGAAGACACAAGACTGAGCAAAATTAGATAATGAAAGGAGGACCCTGTGTAAAAGGAAGGGGGTTTATTTTGGTGTAGAGCGTCTTGAATGTTGCAACTGCTAAACAACGGTGCATGTACCAGTCATCCATCATGGTTAAAGATTAAGGCACTGTATTATCATGAGTGGTTTATATCCTTCTGTGAGACAGAGGGTTAATGAAGTGTGATGTAGTATTTAATTCAATTAAAGACGTAAAAAACAAGAGATTGCATGATCCAAATCTACCCTAGCTACTTTATTACCACTTCATTTTAAACGTGTCACTTGAACTGTTATGCCAGATAAGGCCATACTTAACAAGCTGTTGCATCTCTTTCGAATCTTGCCAAGGGAGACAAACTAAAAAAAAACTATTCACGTGTACCTTTACAATGTAAAAAAGTTGTTTCAGTGCCATAAAAGACATATTGATTCGGATTGGTTCAGCGATATATTTTATTGTTCAGAAAGAACTTACCTGGTCCAAGCCCAGCTTCTGATACTCGGTTAGACCATGATGCATTTTTCTTTACATCTGAATAATGGAAACAAAAGTATTTTCCAAACTTAAATGGCAGTAAATTAATTTATACTGAGGCATTGACTAGTAAGTCTATTATGATTGTGAGTAACAACCCAAAGATTCTCCAATGAGTCAAAGCTTGAAAAAAAAAAACCAACAGGCTGATTATGCTTTTACATAACACTTTGAAGGTGTCTATATCGTCTTCAATACACTTAGTGTTTACACTTCAGGAAAAACGTAGTCCTCAGTTCGATGGTTTTAATTAATAGTGACTTATTTATTTACCAGAAAAGGGGTTTAGAAGCACCCGGGACAATCATTTCTTTCAGAGACATCCGGGGAAAAGGCATGCCGAAAATGTAATAAAGCAACAATATAACACAATAGAGTACTATAAAGGGCATATAACATAAGAGTAACACTGCCAGCTCATAAAAATGACATTTCATAAATTTGCCTCTAACAATTGTATTAACTTGATTTTCATGATCAACTATGCATACAGAAAAACAGTGGAGAGTCTGTGAATCTCTCACATCCAATCGACAAATTAAAATGAAAATAGTTGAGTAACTAAGTTCAGCAAATAGAGTAAAAGTTCAATAAATACATGTTGATGCACTTAAAATTGGGGTGGAGGAAGCAAATGGGATGTGGTCCCAAAGCCAAAGCCACAATGTCACAAAAGAATGACTGCTGCCACCAGAACGCCTATACTGCCCACAGAGAGGAAGCAAAGATGTGGCATGGAATATGGAGAAGGTAAACACAGATATACTGCAGTACCCTGTGTACTATTGCAGGGGAAAAGATGGACATCCATGGTGAGCAGGGCCCCACAAACTGGTTTAGGTTGCAGTATTGATGTAATATTAAGCTTGAACATCAGTGCACAATAGTCATTAAAGTAGCTGGCTCTACTGCTCACTTCATAGATAAGTCATGATGGCCAATTTGCAGTAGTCAAGGGAGAGAGGCTAGGGAAGTAGTGTGGGCCTAATCAGGAAATATCAGTTCTGGAGGCTGTGGAAATGAATAAGAAACAGAGTATGGGAGGCAGGTGGCACTTTCACGCAGCACTTAGAAACCCTTCTTTTTTACGCATCCCAGTGCGGTCAGGATCACAGATATCCTAGAATGGCAGACTGCTACAGTGGTCTGGCTCTACACACGGTGAGAAAAGAGACCTGTTGGGGAGAAGAGCCTGCCATATTAATGACTAACCAGCTAACTCGAAAGCAACACTGCTTCAAAAGTGTACTTAAGGCTATGGCATGGTATTAGTATATTGGTATTTTCTTCAGTCACTGTGAAAGTAGACTGCTGGTTTGCATATTTAAAAGGATGTAGCATGATTTTTAGAAATGCTAGTGCATTTACTAGTTCAGGCACTGAACTCTGAACTAGATTATAACACATTTATATGGCACTATGGCCTCTTGCTCAGAGTGTTAGTGCTAAAGATTCACTGCCTCTTATGACATATTCTTTAAGTTTAAAATCCAAAGGAAAACCTTGAAGTGACATGTGACCCTTCAGGTAGGTTAGTGGCACAAAGATGTTGTAGTTACAGTAGCTTGATCCAGAAGCCAAAAGGATGATTCTCAATGGAATATTTTTTCACTACTGGGTGAGGCAGATAGCCCGTTGGAAAACAAATGCTGTGGAGACTCAGTGCAGAAGAGTGAGTAATACTGGAAAGGAGGAGGGGGGGTTGTTTGAGTTGTTTCACCCTATCAAGGAAGAGCTAGTGTCATGTCAGGACATGGGTCAGACTTACCTTTTTAAACGTCACTTGAACTGTTATACCAGATAAGGCCATACTTAACAAGCTTGTTGCATCTCTTTCAATCTTGCCAAGGAGACAAACTAAAAAAACTATTCACGTACCTTTACAATGTAAAAAAGTTGTTTTAGTGCCATAAAAGACATATTGATTCGATTGGTTCAGCGATATATTTTATTGTTCAGAAAGAACTTAGCCTGGTCCAAGCTCGGCTTCTGATATCCGGTTAGACCATGATGCATTTTCTGTCTTACATCTGAATAACCGAAACAAAAGTATTTTCCAAACTTAAATGGTAGAAATTAATTTATACTGAGACGTGACTGGTAAGTCTATTAATGATTGTGAGTAAATAACCCAAAGATTCTCCAATTGTAGTCAAGCTTGAAAAAAAAAACCAACAGGCTGATTATGTTTTTTACATAACACTTTGAAGTTTCTATATCGCCTTCAATACACTTAGTGTTTTACACTTCAGGAAAACGTGTCCTCAGTTCCGATGGTTTAATTAATATTGACTTATTTATTTACAGAAAAGTGGTTTAGAAGCACGGACAATCATTTCTTTCAGAGACATCCTGGGAAAAGGCATGGCGAAAATGTAATAAAGCAACAATATAACACAATAGAGTACTATAAGGGCATATAACATATAAGAGTAACACTGCCAGCTCATGAAAATGACATTCTATAAATTTTGCCTATAACAATTGTATTAACTTGATTTTCATGATCAACTATGCATGCAGAAAAACAGTGGAGAGTCTGTGAATCTCTCACATTCCAGCGACAGAATTAAAATGAAAATAGTTGAGTAACTAAGTTCAGTAAATAGAGTAAAAAGTTCAATGAAATAAATGTTGAAGCACTTAAAATTGGGGGTGGGAGGGGAAGCAAATGGGGATGTGGTCCCAAAGCCAAAGCCACAATGTCACAAAAGAATGATCAGCCACCAGAATGCCATACTGCCCAGAGAGGGAAGCAAAAGATGCGGCATGGAATATGGAGAAGAGTTAACATATACTGCAGTACCTTGTGTACTATTGCAGGGGAAAAGAAGATGGACGCCATGGTGAGCAGGGCCCCACAAACTGGTTTAGGTTGCAGTATTGATGTAATATTAAGCTGAACATCAGGTACATAGTCATTAAAAGTAGCTGGCTCTACTGCTCACTTCATAGATAAGTCATGATGGCCAATTTGCAGTAGTCCAAGGGAGAGAGGCTAGGGAAGTAGTGTGGGCCTAATCAGGAAATATCAGGTCTGGAGGCTGTGGAAATGAATAAGGAAACAGAGTATGGGAGGGGCAGGTGGCACTTTCAGCGGCAGCACAGAAACCCTTCTTTTTTTTACTGCATCCCAGTGCGGTCATGATCACAGATATCCTAGCATGGCAGACTGCTGATGGTCTGGCTCTGCACACTGGTGAGAAGAGACCTGTTGGGGAGAAGAGCTGCCTATTAATGACTGATGTGCCAACTTGGGAAGCAACATCACTGCTTCAAAAGTGTACTTAAGGCTATGGCATGGTATCAGTATATTGGTATTTTCTACAGTCACTGTGAAAGTAGACTGCTGGTTTTGCATATTTAAAAGGATGTAGCATGATTTTAGGAATGCTGTGTTATTTACTGGTTCAGGCACTGAAGTCTGAACTAGATTATAACACATTTATATGGCACTATGGCCTCTTGCTCAGAGTGTTAGTGCTAAAGATTCACTGCCTTCTTAAGTGACATATTCTTTAAGTTTTAAATCCAAAGGAAAACCTTGAAGTGAGATGTGACCTTCAGGTAGGTTAGTGGCACAAAGATGTTGTAGTTACAGTAGCTTGATCCAGTAGCCAAAAGGATGATTCTCAATGGAATATTTTTTCTATCATTGGTAAGGCAGATAGCCTGAAAACAAATGCTGTGGAGACTCAGTGCAGAAGAGTGAGTAATACTGGAAAGGAGGAAGGGGTTTGTTTGAGTTGTTTCACCTATCAAGGAAGAGCTAGTGTCATGTCAGGACATGGGTCAGACTTACCTATAGGCATCCAACCGAAAGAACATTTTAGGTAAATCAACCACCTGTCCTGAAATATTCAGACTCTACAATGGTAGGATGATAGTATTTCACTGGCCCATTCTTCACCCTGAATCAGAGATACTTGTTCTGCACTTCATCGCGCATGCCATATGTCGTTTGATGCTCAACTAGATGCAAATACAGCTGAGGTAGGGAGATGTGCAGCATGATTGCGTAATATGGGTTTTACTTTGGCATGGAAGATTTGGAGAGCTGAAACTGAAGAGTATGGATGGTGCACTGAAGTTGGGTAGGGACGAAATGGGAATCTGAATACACAAGACTGAGTAAAATTAGATAATGAAAGGAGGACCCTGTTTAAAAGTGAGGGAGTTTATTTTGGTGTAGAGAGTCTTGAATGTTGCAACTGCTAAACAACGGTGCGTGAATTAGTCATCCATCATGGTTAAAGGTTAAGGCACTGTATTATCATGAGTGGTTTGTCCTTCTGTGAGACAGAGGTTAATAAAGGGTGTAGTATTTAATTCAATTAAAGATGTATAAACAAGAAGATCGCATGATCACAATCCACTCTAGCTACTTATTACTACTTCACTTTAAACATGTCACTTGAACTGTCATACCTGATAAGGCCATACTTAACAAGCTGTTGCATCTTTTCGATCTGCCAAGGGAGACAAACTATAAAAACTATTTACGTGTACTTTTACAATGTAAAAAATTGTTTCAGTGCCATAAAAGACATATTGATTCGGATTGGTTCAGCGATATATTCTATTGTTCAGAAAGAACTTACCTCGTCCAAGACCAGCTTCTAATTCTTGGTTAGTATGATGCATTTTCTTGCTTTTCATCTGAATAATGGAAACAAAAGTATTTTCCAAACTTAAATGGCAGCAAAATTAATTTATACTGAGACCTGGCTGATAAGTCTTTAATGATTGTGAAAATAACCCAAAAGATTCTCCAATTGTGGTCAAGCTTGAAAAAAAAAGCAGGCTGATTATGTTTTTACCAAACACCTTGAAAGTGTCTATATCTCTTCAATACACTTAGTAGTTTTCACTTCAGGAAAACGTGTCCTCAGTTCCAAAGGTTTTAATTAGTATTGACTCTATTTATTTACCAGAAATGGGCTTAGAAACATCTGGGACATCATTATTTCTAGAGGAACCGAGGAAAAGGTATGGCTAAAATGTAATAAAGCAACAATATAATACAATAGAGTACTATAAAAGGCTATATAACATAAGATTAACACTGCCAGCTCATGAAAGATGACATTCTCATAAAATTTCATCTCACAATTGTATTTACCTGATTTTCATGATCAACTATGCATGCAGAAAAACAGTGAGAGTTCTGGAATCTCTCACATTCAATCGACAGAATTAAAATGAAAGTAGTTGTAACTAAGTTCAGTAAATAGAGTAAAAGTACAATGAAATACATGTTGAAGTACTTAAAATTGGGGGATGGGCGGGTAAGCAAATGGGATGTGGTTCTAAAGCCATGCTACAATGTCACGAAAAAGAATGATGGCCACCAAATGCCATACTGCCCACGGAGAGGGAAGCAAAGATGTGGTATGGAATATGAGAAGAGTAAACACAGATATACTGCAGTATCCTGTGTAGTATTGCAGGAAAAGAAGATGGACGTCTATGGTGAGCAGGACTCTCACAAACTGGTTTAGGTTGCAGTATTGATGTATTGTTGTTAACATCAGGTACATAGTCATTAAAAGAAGGTGGCACTATTGCTCACTCTCATAGATAAGTCATGATGGCCAATTTGCAGTAGTCCAAGGGAGAGAGGTAAGGGAAGTAGTGTGGGCCTAATCAGGAAAATATCAGGTCTGGAGGCTGTGGAAATGAAAAAGGAAACAGAGTATGGGAGGGGCAGGAGGCACTTTCAGCGGCAGCACAGACACCCTTCTTTTTCTTACTGCATCCCAGTGCGGTCATGATCACAGATATCCTAGCATGGCAGACAGCCACAGTGGTCTGGCTCTGCACACGGGTGAGAAGAGACCTGTTGGGGAGAAGAGCCTGCTATATTAATGACTAAGCAGCAACTTGGGGGAAGCAACACTGCTTCAAAAGTGTACTTAAGGCTATGGCATGGTATTAGTATATTGGTATTTTCTTCAGTCACTGTGAAAGTAGACTGCTGGTTTGCATATTTAAAAGAATGTAGTATGATTTTAGGAATGCTGTGTTATTTACTGGTTCAGGCACTGAACTCTGAACTAGATTATAACACATTTATATGGCACTATGGCCTCTTGCTCAGAGTGTTAGTGCTAAAGATTCACTGCCTTCTTAAGTGACATATTCTTTAAGTTTTAAATCCAAAGGAAAACCTTGAAGTGACATGTGACCCTTCAGCTAGGTTAGTGGCACAAAGATGTTGTAGTTACAGTAGCTTGATCCAGAAGCCAAAAGGATGATTCTCAATGGAATATTTTTTCACTACTGGGTGAGGCAGATAGCCCGTTGGAAAACAAATGCTGTGGAGACTCAGTGCAGAAGAGTGAGTAATACTGGAAAGGAGGAGGGGTTGTTTGGAGTTGTTTCACCCTATCAAGGAAGAGCTAGTGTCATGTCAGGGCATGGGTCAGACTTACCTATAGGCATCCAATCTGAAAGAACATTTTTAGGTAAACTCAACTTCGGTCCTGAAAAACATTCAGACTCTACAATGGTAGGATGACACATTTCACTGGCCCATCTTCTTTCACCTGAATCAGATACTTGTCTGGACTTCATGCTTGCTATATGTCGCTTGCATGCTCAACTAGATGCAAATACAGCTGAGGTAGGGAGGATGCAGCTGACCCTTGCGTAATAGGGTTTTTACTTTGGCATGGAAGATTTGAGACAGCGAAACTGAAGAGTATGGATGGTGCACTGAAGTTGGGTAGGGATGTAAAATGGGAATTTAAATACACAGACTGAGTAAAATTAGATAATGAAAGGAGGACCCTGTAAATGTGGGAGTTTATTTTGGTGTAGAGTCTTGAATGTTGCACTGTTAAACAACGGTGCATGCACCAGTCATCCATCATGGTTAAAGGTTAAGGCACTGTATTATCATGAGTGGTATTGTTTCCTTCGTGAGACAGAGGGTTAATAAAGTGTGTGGTATTTAATTCAATTAAAGATGTGTAAAACAAGAGATCGCATGATCCTAATCCACCTAGCTATTTAATTACCACTTCACTTTAAACATGTCACTTGAACTGTCATACCTGATAAGGCCATATACTTAACAAGCTGTTGCATCTTTTTCGATCTTGCCACAGGAGACAAACTATAAAACTATTTACGTACTTTACAATGTAAAAATTGTTTCAGTGCCTTAAAAGACATATTGATTCGGATTGGTTCAGCGATATATTTCATTGTTCAGAAAGAACTTACCTCGTCCAAGACCTTCTAATTCTGGTTAGTATGTGATGCATTTTCTTGCTTTTCATCTGAATAATGGAAACAAAAGTATTTTCCAAACTTAAATGGCAGCAAAATTAATTTATACTGAGACCTGGCTGATAAGTCTTTAATGATTGTGAGTAACAACCCAAAGATTCTCCAATTGTGGTCAAGCTTGAAAAAATAAAACAACAGGCTGATTATGTTTTTTACCTAACACCTTGAAAGTGTCTATATCTTCTTCAATACACTTAGTGTTTTCACTTCAGGAAAAACGTGTCCTCAGTTCCCAAGGGTTTTAATTATATTGACTTATTTATTTACCAGAAATGGGCTTAGAAACATCTGGGACAATCATTTCTTTCAGAGAACTGAGGAAAAGGTATGGCGAAAATGTAATAAAGCAACAATATAACACAATAGAGTATTATAAAGGGCATATAACATAAGATTAACACTGCCAGCTCATGAAAGATGACATTCTCATAAAATTTGCCTCTACCAATTGTATTTACCTGATTTTCATGATCAACTGTGCATGCAGAAAAACAGTGGAGAGTCTGTGAATCTCTCACATTCAATCGACAGAATTAAAATGAAAGTAGTTGAGGAACTAAGTTCAGTAAATAGAGTAAAAAGTACAATGAAATACATGTTGAAGTACTTAAAATTGGGGGTGGTGGTAAGCAAATGGGGATGTGGCCCCAAAGCCAGTGCCACAATGTCACAAAAAGAATGACATAGTCACCAAAACGCCATACTGCCCACTTGAGAGGGAAGCAAAGATGTGGCATGGAATACGGAGAAGGTAAACACAGATATACTGCAGTATCCTGTGTAGTATTGCAGGGGAAAAGAAGATGGACACCATGGTGAGCAGGACCACACAAACTGGTTTAGGTTGCAGTATTGATGTAATATTAAGCTAAACATCAGGTACATAGTCATTAAAAGAAGGTGGCACTATTGCTCACTTCATAGATAAGTCATGATGGCCAATTTGCAGTAGTCCAAGGGAGAGAGGCAAGGGAAGTAGTGTGGGCCTAATCAGGAAATATCAGGTCTGGAGGCTGTGGAAATGAAAAAGGAAACAGAGTATGGGAGGGCAGGTGGCACTTCTGCTGCAGCACAGAAACCCTTCTTTTTACTGCATCCCAGTGCGGTTATGAATCACAGATATCCAGCAAGGCAGACTACAGTGGTCTGGCTCTGCACATGGGTGAGAAGAGACCTGCTGGGGAGAAAGTCTGTCATATTAATGACTGAGCAGCCAACTAGGGAAAGCAACACTGCTTCAAAAGTGTACTAAAGGCTATGGCATGGTATTAGTATATTGGTATTTTCTTCAGTCACTGTGAAAGTAGACTGCTGGTTTTGCATATTTAAAAGGATGTAGCATGATTTTAGGAATGCTGTGCTATTTACTGGTTCAGGCACTGAACTCTGAACTAGATTATAACACATTTATATGGCACTATGGCCTCTTGCTCAGAGTGTTAGTGCTAAAGATTCACTGCCTTTTTAAGTGACATATTCTTTAAGTTTTAAATCCAAAGGAAAACCTTAATGACATGTGACCTTCAGCTAGGTTAGTGGCACAAAGATGTTGTAGTTACAGTAGCTTCATCCAGAAGCTAAAAGGATGATTCTCAATGAATATTTTTCACTACTGGGTGAGGCAGATAGCCCGGTTGGAAAACAAATGCGCATGGAGAGTGCAGAAGAGTGAGTAATACTGGAAAGGAGGGGGGGAGGTTGTTTGAGTTGTTTCACCCTATCAAGGAAGAGCTAGTGTCATGTCAGGACATGGGTCAGACTTACCTATAGGCATCCAATCTGAAAGAACATTTTTAGGTAAAGTCAACCCCCTGTCCTGAAAACATTCAGACTCTACAATGGTAGGATGACAGCATTTGACTGGCCCACCTTCTTTCACCCTGAATCAGATACTTGGCTGGACTTAATGCACATGCCATCTGTCGTTTGCATGCTCAACTAGATGCAAATACAGCTGAGGTAGGGAGATGAGCAGCTGACTCTTGTGAATAGGGGGTTTTACTTTGGCATGGAAGATTTGGAGACAGCTGAAACTGAAGAGTATGGATGATGCACTGAAGTAGGGTAGGGATGTTAAATGGGAATTTGAATACACAAGACCGAGTAAAATTAGATAATGAAAGGAGGACCCTGTGTAAAAGGGAGGGGGTTTATTTTGGTGTAGAGAGTCTTGAATGTTGCAACTGCTAAACAACGGTGCATGCACCAGTCATCCATCATGAATAAAGGTTAAGGCACTGTATTATAATGAGCGGTTTGTTTCCTTCAGTGAGACAGAGGGTTAATGAAGTGTGGTGTAGTATTTAATTCAACTAAAGATGTAAAAAAGAAGAGACTGCATGATCCAAATTTACCCTAGCTACTTTATTACCACTTCACTTTAAACATGTCACTTGAACTGTTATACCTGATAAGGCCATACTTAACAAGCTGTTGCATCTTTTTCGATCTTGCCAAGGGAGACAAACTATAAAAAACTATTCACGTGTACCTTTACAATGTAAAGAAATTGTTTCAGTGCCTCAAAAGACATACTGATTCGGATTGGTTCAGCGATATATTTTACTGTTCATAAAGAATTTACCTGGTCCAAGACCAGCTTCTGATTCTTGGTTAGTCCTTGATGCATTTTCTTGCTTTACATCTGAATAATGGAAACAAAAGTATTTTAAATACTTAAATGGCAGTAAAATTAATTTATACTGAGACGAGACTGGTAAGTCTTTTAATGATTGTGAGTAACAACCCAAAGACTCTCCAATTGTGGTCAAGCTTGAAAAAAAAAACAACAACAGGCTGATTATGTTTTTTACATAACACTTTGAAGGTGTCTATATCTTCTTCAATACACTTAGTGTTTACACTTCAGGAAAAACGTGTCCTCAGTTCCCAAGGGTTTTAATTAGTATTGACTTATTTATTTACCAGAAAAGGGGTTTAGAAGCATCCGGGACAATCATTTCTTTCAGAGAATTCCGAGGAAAAGGTATGGCGAAAATGTAATAAAGCAACAATATAACACAATAGAGTACTATAAAGGGCATATAACATAAGAGTAACACTACCAGCTCATGAAAGATGACATTCTCATAAAATTTGCCTCTACCAATTGTATTTACCTGATTTTCATGATCAACAATGCATGCAGAAAAACAGTGGAGAGTCTGTGAATCTCTCATTCGATCGACAGAATTAAAATGAAAGTAGTTGAGTAACTAAGAGCAGTAAACAGAGTAAAAAGTTCAATGAAATACATGTTGAAGCACTTAATATTGGGCGGTGGCCGGGTAAGCAAATGGGGATGTGGCCTCAAAGCCAGTGCCACAATGTCACAAAAGAATGACTGTGCCACCAAAGCCATACTGCTTACGGAGAGGGAAGCAAAGATGTGGCATGGAATAGGAGAAGGTAAACACAGATATACTGCAGTATCCTGTGTAGTATTGCAGGGAAAGAAGATGGACGCCATAGTGAGCAGGGCCCCACAAACTGGTTTAGGTTGCAGTATTGATAATATTAAGCTGAACATCAGGTACAAAGACATTAAAAGAAGGTGGCTCTATTGCTCACTTCATAGATAAGTCATAACGGCCAATTTGCAGTAGTCCAAGGGAGAGGGGCAAGGGAAGTAGTGTGGGCCTAATCAGGAAATATCAGGTCTGGAGTCTGTGGAAATGAAAACGGAAACAGAGTATAGGAGGGGCAGGTGGCACTTTCAGCAGCAGCACAGAAACCCTTCTTTTTTTTACTGCATCCCAGTGCGGTCATGATCACAGATATCCTAGCAAGGCAGACTGCTACAGTGGTCTGGCTCTGCACATGGGTGAGAAGAGACCTGCTGGGGAGAAGAGTCTCCCATATTAATGACTGAGCAGCCAACTAGGGAAAGCAACACTGCTTCAAAAGTGTACTAAAGGCTATGGCATGGTATTAGTATATTGGTATTTTCTTCAGTCACTGTGAAAGTAGACAGCTGGTTTTGCATATTTAAAAGGATGTAGCATGATTTTAGGAATGCTGTGTTATTTACTGGTTCAGGCACTGAACTCTGAACTAGATTATAGCAGATTTATATGGCACTATGGCCTCTAGCTCAGAGTGTTGGTGCTAAAGATTCTTAAATGACATATTCCTTAAGTTTTAATTCCAAAGGAAAACCCTGAAGTGACATGTGACCCTTCAGCTAGGTGAGTGGCACAAAGAAGTTGTAGTTACAGTAGCTTGATCCAGAAGGCAAAAGGATGATTCTCAATGGAATATTTTTTCACTACTAGGTGAGTCAGATAGCCCGTTGGAAAACAAATGCTGTGTAGACTCAGTGCAGAACAGTGAGTAATCCTGGAAAGATGGGGGGGAGGTTGTTTGAGTTGTTTCACCCTATCAAAGAAGAGCTAGTGTCATGTCAGGACATGGGTCAGACTTACCTATAGGCATCCAATCCGAAAGAACATTTTTAGGTAAACCCAACCCCCTGTCCTGAAAACATTCAGACTCTACAATGGTAGGATGACAGCATTTGACTGGCCCACCTTATTTCACCCTGAATCAGATACTTGTCTGGACTTCATGCGCATGCCATCTGTCGTTTGCATGCTCAACTAGATGCAAATATAGCAGAGGTAGTGAGATGAGCAGCTGACCCTTGCGAATAGGGGTTTTTACTTTGGCATGATAGATTTGGAGACAGCTGAAACTGAAGAGTATGGATGGTGCGCTGAAGTTGGGTAGGGATGTTAAAAGGGAATTTGAATACACATGACTAAGCAAAATTAGATAATGAAAGGAGGACCCTGTGTAAAAGGGAGGGGGGTTTATTTTGGTGTAGAGAGTCTTGAATGTTGCAGCTGCTAAACAACAATTCATGCACCAGTCATCCATCATGGTTAAAGGTTAAGGCACTGTATTATCATGAGTGGTTTGTTTCCTTCTGTGAGACAGAGGGTTAATAAAGTGTGATGTAGTATTTAATTCAATTAAAGACATAAAAAACAAGAGATTGCATGATCCAAATCTACCCTAGCTACTTTATTACCACTTCATTTTAAACGTGTCACTTGAACTGTTATACCAGATAAGGCCATACTTAACAAGCTGTTGCATCTCTTTCGAATCTTGCCAAGGGAGACAAACTAAAAAAAAACTATTCACGTGTACCTTTACAATGTAAAAAAGTTGTTTCAGTGCCATAAAAGACATATTGATTCGGATTGGTTCAGCGATATATTTTATTGTTCAGAAAGAACTTACCTGGTCCAAGCCCAGCTTCTGATACTCGGTTAGACCATGATGCATTTTCTTTCTTTACATCTGAATAATGGAAACAAAGTATTTTCCAAACTTAAATGGCAGTAAAATTAATTTATACTGAGACGTGACTGGTAAGTCTATTAATGATTGTGAGTAACAACTTAAAGATTCTCCAATTGTGGTCAAGCTTGAAAAAAAAAACAACAGGCTGATTATGTTTTTTACATAACACTCTGAAGGTGTCTATATCGTCTTCAATACACTTAGTGTTTACACTTCAGGAAAAACGTGTCCTCAGTTCCCGATGGTTTAATTAATATTGACTTATTTATTTACCAGAAAAGGGGTTTAGAAGCACCCGGGACAATCATTTCTTTCAGAGACATCCGGGGAAAAGGCATGGCGAAAATGTAATAAAGCAACAATATAACACAATAGAGTACTATAAAGGGCATATAACATAAGAGTAACACTGCCAGCTCATGAAAAATGACATTCTCATAAATTTTGCCTCTAACAATTGTATTAACTTGATTTTCATGATCAACTATGCATGCAGAAAAACAGTGGAGAGTCTGTGAATCTCTCACATTCCAGCGACAGAATTAAAATGAAAATAGTTGAGTAACTAAGTTCAGTAAATAGAGTAAAAAGTTCAATGAAATACATGTTGAAGCACTTAAAATTGGGGGGTGGGAGGGGAAGCAAATGGGGATGTGGTCCCAAAGCCAAAGCCACAATGTCACAAAAGAATGACTGTGCCACCAGAATGCCATACTGCCCACAGAGAGGGAAGCAAATATGTGGCATGGAATATGGAGAAGGTAAACACAGATATACTGCAGTACCTTGTGTACTATTGCAGGGGAAAAGAAGATGGACGCCATGGTGAGCAGGGCCCCACAAACTGGTTTAGGTTGCAGTATTGATGTAATATTAAGCTGAACATCAGGTACATAGTCATTAAAAGTAGCTGGCTCTACTGCTCACTTCATAGATAAGTCATGATGGCCAATTTGCAGTAGTCCAAGGGAGAGAGGCTAGGGAAGTAGTGTGGGCCTAATCAGGAAATATCAGGTCTGGAGGCTGTGGAAATGAATAAGGAAACAGAGTATGGGAGGGGCAGGTGGCACTTTCAGCGGCAGCACAGAAACCCTTCTTTTTTTTACTGCATCCCAGTGCGGTCATGATCACAGATATCCTAGCATGGCAGACTGCTACAGTGGTCTGGCTCTGCACACGGGTGAGAAGAGACCTGTTGGGGAGAAGAGCCTGCCATATTAATGACTAAGCAGCCAACTTGGGGAAGCAACACTGCTTCAAAAGTGTACTTAAGGCTATGGCATGGTATTAGTATATTGGTATTTTCTTCAGTCACTGTGAAAGTAGACTGCTGGTTTTGCATATTTAAAAGGATGTAGCATGATTTTAGGAATGCTGTGTTATTTACTGGTTCAGGCACTGAAGTCTGAACTAGATTATAACACATTTATATGGCACTATGGCCTCTTGCTCAGAGTGTTAGTGCTAAAGATTCACTGCCTTCTTAAGTGACATATTCTTTAAGTTTTAAATCCAAAGGAAAACCTTGAAGTGACATGTGACCCTTCAGCTAGGTTAGTGGCACAAAGATGTTGTAGTTACAGTAGCTTGATCCAGAAGCCAAAGGGATGATTCTCAATGGAATATTTTTTCACTACTGGGTAAGGCAGATAGCCCGTTGGAAAACAAATGCTGTGGAGACTCAGTGCAGAAGAGTGAGTAATACTGGAAAGGAGGAAGGGTTGTTTGAGTTGTTTCACCCTATCAAGGAAGAGCTAGTGTCATGTCAGGACATGGGTCAGACTTACCTATAGGCATCCAATCTGAAAGAACATTTTTAGGTAAACTCAACCCCTGTCCTGAAAACATTCAGACTCTACAATGGTAGGATGACAGCATTTCACTGGCCCATCTTCTTTCACCCTGAATCAGATACTTGTCTGGACTTCATGCGCATGCCATATGTCGTTTGCATGCTCAACTAGATGCAAATACAGCTGAGGTAGGGAGATGTGCAGCTGACCCTTGCGAATAGGGGTTTTTACTTTGGCATGGAAGATTTGGAGACAGCTGAAACTGAAGAGTATGGATGGTGCACTGAAGTTGGGTAGGGATGTAAAATGGGAATTTGAATACACAAGACTGAGTAAAATTAGATAATGAAAGGAGGACCCTGTGTAAAAGTGAGGGAGTTTATTTTGGTGTAGAGAGTCTTGAATGTTGCAACTGCTAAACAACGGTGCATGCACCAGTCATCCATCATGGTTAAAGGTTAAGGCACTGTATTATCATGAGTGGTTTGTTTCCTTCTGTGAGACAGAGGGTTAATAAAGTGTGGTGTAGTATTTAATTCAATTAAAGATGTATAAAACAAGAGATCGCATGATCCTAATCCACCCTAGCTACTTAATTACCACTTCACTTTAAACATGTCACTTGAACTGTCATACCTGATAAGGCCATACTTAACAAGCTGTTGCATCTTTTTTCGATCTTGCCAAGGGAGACAAACTATAAAAAACTATTTACGTGTACTTTACAATGTAAAAAAATTGTTTCAGTGCCTTAAAAGACATATTGATTCGGATTGGTTCAGCGATATATTTCATTGTTCAGAAAGAACTTACCTCGTCCAAGACCAGCTTCTAATTCTTGGTTAGTATGTGATGCATTTTCTTGCTTTTCATCTGAATAATGGAAACAAAAGTATTTTCCAAACTTAAATGGCAGCAAAATTAATTTATACTGAGACCTGGCTGATAAGTCTTTTAATGATTGTGAGTAACAACCCAAAGATTCTCCAATTGTGGTCAAGCTTGAAAAAAAAAAAAACAGGCTGATAATGTTTTTTACCTAACACCTTGAAAGTGTCTATATCTTCTTCAATACACTTAGTGTTTTCACTTCAGGAAAAACGTGTCCTCAGTTCCCAAAGGTTTTAATTAGTATTGACTTATTTATTTACCAGAAATGGGCTTTAGAAACATCTGGGACAATCATTTCTTTCAGAGACATCCGGGGAAAAGGTATGGCGAAAATGTAATAAAGCAACAATATAACACAATAGAGTACTATAAAAGGCATATAACATAAGATTAACACTGCCAGCTCATGAAAGATGACATTCTCATAAAATTTGCCTCTACCAATTGTATTTACCTGATTTTCATGATCAACTATGCATGCAGAAAAACAGTGGAGAGTCTGTGAATCTCTCACATTCAATCGACAGAATTAAAATGAAAGTAGTTGAGTAACTAAGTTCAGTAAATAGAGTAAAAAGTACAATGAAATACATGTTGAACAACTTAAAATTGGGGGTTGGGCGGGTAAGCAAATGGGGATGTGGCCCCAAAGCCAGAGCCACAATGTCACAAAAGAATGACTGTGCCACTAAAACGCCATACTGCCCACGGAGAGGGAAGCAAAGAAGTGGCATGGAATATGGAGAAGGTAAACACAGATATACTGTAGTATCCTGTGTAGTATTGCAGGGGGAAAAGAAGATGGACGCCATAGTGAGCAGGACCCCACAAACTGGTTTAGGTTGCAGTATTGATGTAATATTAAGCTGAACATCAGGTACAAAGACATTAAAAGAAGGTGGCTCTATTGCTCACTTCATAGATAAGTCATAATGGCCAATTTGCAGTAGTCCAAGGGAGAGAGGCAAGGGATGTAGTGTGGGCCTAAACAGGAAATATCAGGTCTGGAGTCTGTGGAAATGAAAACGGAAACAGAGTATGGGAGGGGCAGGTGGCACTTTCAGCGGCAGCACAGAAACCCGTCTTTTTTTTACTGCATCCCAGTGCAGTCATGATCACAGATATCCTAGCAAGGCAGACTGCTACAGTGGTCTGGCTCTGCACATGGGAGAGAAAGAGACCTGTTGGGGAGAAGAGTCTGCCATATTAATGACTGAGCAGCCAACTAGGGAAAGCAACACTGCTTCAAAAGTGTACTAAAGGCTATGGCATGGTATTAGTATATTGGTATTTTCTTCAGTCACTGTGAAAGTAGACTGCTGGTTTTGCATATTTAAAAGGATGTAGCATGATTCAGGAATGCAGTGCTATTTACTGGTTCAGGCACTGAACTCTGAACTAGATTATAACAGATTTATATGGCACTATGGCCTCTTGCTCAGAGTGTTGGTCCCAAAGATTATTAAGTGACATATTCTTTAAGTTTTAAATCCAAAGGAAAACCTTGAAGTGACATGTGACCCTTCAGCTAGGTTAGTGGCACAAAGATGTTGTAGTTACAGTAGCTTGATCCAGAAGCCAAAAGGATGATTCTCAATGGAATATTTTTTCACTACTGGGTGAGGCAGATAGCCCGTTGGAAAACAAATGCTATGGAGACTCAGTGCAGAAGAGTGAGTAATGCTGGAAAGGAGGAGGGGCGGTTGTTTGAGTTGTTTCACCCTATCAAGGAAGAGCTAGTGTCATGTCAGGACATGGGTCAGACTTACCTATAGGCATCCAATCTGAAAGAACATTTTTAGGTAAACACAACCCCCTGTCCTGAAAAGATTCAGACTCTACAATGGTAGGATGACAGCATTTCACTGGCCCACCTTCTTTCACCCTGAATCAGATACTTGTCTGGACTTCATGCGCATGCCATATGTTGTTTGTATGCTCAACTAGATGCAAATACAGCTGAGGTAGGGAGATGCGCAGCTGACCCTTGTGAATAGGGGGTTTTACTTTGGCATGGAAGATTTGGAGACAGCTGAAACTGAAGAGTATGGATGGTGCACTGAAGTTGGGTAGGGATGTAAAATGGGAATCTAAATACACAAGACTGAGTAAAATTAGATAATGAAAGGAGGACCTTGTGTAAAAGGGAGGGAGTTTATTTTGGTGTAGAGAGTCTTGAATGTTGCAACTGCTAAACAACGGTGCATGCACCAGTCATCCATCATGGTTAAAGGTTAAGGCACTGTATTGTCATGAGTGGTTTGTTTCCTTCTGTGAGACAGAGGATTAATGAAGTGTGGTGTAGTATTTAATTCAATTAAAGATGTAAAAAAATAAGAGATTGCATGAACCAGATTTACCCTAGTTACTTTATTACCACTTCACTTTAAACATGTCACTTGAACTGTTATACCTGATAAGGCCATACTTAACAAGCTGTTGCATCTTTTTCGATCTTGCCAAGGGAGACAAACTATAAAAAACTATTCACGTGTACCTTTACAATGTAAAGAAATTGTTTCAGTGCCTTAAAAGACATATTGATTCGGATTGGTTCAGCGATATATTTTATTGCTCAGAAAGAACTTACCTGGTCCAAGACCAGCTTCTGATTCTTGGTTAGTCCATGATGCATTTTCTTGCTTTACATCTGAATAATGGAAACAAAAGTATTTTATATACTTAAATGGCAGTAAAACTAATTTATACTGAGACGTGATTGGAAAGTCTTTTAATGATTGTGAGTAACAACCCAAAGACTCTCCAATTGTGGTCAAGCTTGAAAAAAAAACAACAGGCTGATTATGTTTTTTACATAACACTTTGAAGGTGGCTATATCTTCTTCAATACACTTAGTGTTTACACTTCAGGAAAAATGTGTCCTGAGTTCCTGATGGTTTTAATTAGTATTGACTTATTTATTTACCAGAAAAGGGGTTTAGAAGCATCCAGGACAATCATTTCTTTCAGAGAAATCCGAGGAAAAGGTATGGCGAAAATGTAATAAGGCAACAATATAACAAAATAGAGTACTATAAAGGGCATATAACATAAGAGTAACACTGCCAGCTCATGAAAGATGACATTCTCATAAAATTTGCCTCTACCAATTGTATTTACCTGATTTTCATGATCAACAATGCACGCAGAAAAACAGTGGAGAGTCTGTGAATCTCTCACACATTCGATCGACAGAATTAAAATGAAAGTAGTTGAGTAACTAAGTTCAGTAAATAGAGTAAAAAGTTCAATGAAATACATGTTGAAGCACTTAAAATTGGGCGGTTGGCGGGTAAGCAAATGGGGATGTGGCACCAAAGCCAGTGCCACAATGTCACAAAAGAATGACTGTGCCACCAAAACGCCATACTGCCCACGGAGACGGAAGCAAAGATGTGGCATGGAATATGGAGAAGGTAAACACAGATATACTGCAGTATCCTGTGTAGTATTGCAGGGGAAAAGAAGATGGACGCCATAGTGAGCAGGGCCCCACAAACTGGTTTAGGTTGCAGTATTGATGTAATATTAAGCTGAACATCAGGTACAAAGACATTAAAAGAAGGTGGCTCTATTGCTCACTTCATAGATAAATCATGATGGCCAATTTGCAGTAGTCCAAGGGAGAGAGGCAAGGGAAGTAGTGTGGGCCTAATCAGGAAATATCAGGTCTGGAGTCTGTGGAAATGAAAACGGAAACAGAGTATGGGAGGGGCAGGTGGCACTTTCAGCGGCAGCACAGAAACCCTTCTTTTTTTTACTGCATCCCAGTGCGGTCATGATCACAGATTTCCTAGCAAGGTAGACTGCTACAGTGGTCTGGCTCTGCACATGGGTGAGAAGAGACCTGTTGGGGAGAAGAGTCTGCCATATTAATGACTGAGCAGCCAACTAGGGAAAGCAACACTGCTTCAAAAGTGTACTAAAGGCTATGGCATGGTATTAGTATATTGGTATTTTCTTCAGTCACTGTGAAAGTAGACTGCTGGTTTTGCATATTTAAAAGGATGTAGCATGATTTTAGGAATGCTGTGTTATTTACTGGTTCAGGCACTGAACTCTGAACTAGATTATAACGGATTTATATGGCACTATGGCCTCTTGCTCAGAGTGTTGGTGCTAAAGATTCTTAAGTGACATATTCCTTAAGTTTTAATTCCAAAGGAAAACCTTGAAGTGACATGTGTCCCTTCAGCTAGGTGAGTGGCACAAAGATGTTGTAGTTAGAGTAGCTTTATCCAGAAGCCAAAAGGATGATTCTCAATAGAATATTTTTTCACTACTAGGTGAGGCAGATAGCCCGTTGGAAAACAAATGCTGTGGAGACTCGGTGCAGAAGAGTGAGTAATCCTGGAAAGGAGGTGGGGGGTGGTTGTTTGAGTTGTTTCACCCTATCAGGGAAGAGCTAGTGTTATTTCAGGACATGGGTCAGACTTACCTATAGGCATCCAATCTGAAAGAACATTTTTAGGTAAACCCAACCCCCTGTCCTGAAAACAAACATTCAGACTCTACAATGGTAGGATGACAGCATTTGACTGGCCCACCTTATTTCACCCTGAATCAGATACTTGTCTGGACTTCATGCGCATGCCATCTGTCGTTTGCATGCTCAACTAGATGCAAATACAGCTGAGGTAGGAGATGAGCAGCTGACCTCGTTAATAGGGTTTTACTTTGGCATGGAAGATTTGGAGACAGCTGAAACTGAAGAGTATGGATGGTGCTCTGAAGTTGGGTAGGGATGTTAAATGGGAATTTGAATACACATGACTAAGCAAAATTAGATAATGAAAGGAGGACCCTGTGTAAAAGGGAGGGGGTTTATTTTGGTGTAGAGAGTCTTGAATGTTGCAACTGCTAAACAACGATGCATGCACCAGTCATCCATCATGGTTAAAGGTTAAGGCACTGTATTATCATGAGTGGTTTGTTTCCTTCTGTGAGACAGAGGGTTAATAAAGTGTGGTGTAGTATTTAATTCAATTAAAGATGTATAAAACAAATGATCGCATGATCCCAATCTACCCTAGCTACTTTATTACCACTTCACTTTAAACATGTCACTTGAACTGTCATACCTGATAAGGCCATACTTAACAAGCTGTTGCATCTTTTTCGATCATGCCAAGGGAGACAAACTATAAAAACCTATTCATGTGTACCTTTACAATGTAAAAAATTGTTTCAGTGCCTTAAAAGATATATTGATTCGGATTGGTTCAGCGATATATTTCATTGTTCAGAAAGAACTTACCTGGTCCAAGACCAGCTTCTAATTCTTGGTTAGTATGTGATGCATTTTCTTGCTTTTCATCTGAATAATGGAAACAAAAGTATTTTCCAAACTTAAATGGCAGCAAAATTAATTTATACTGAGACCTGGCTGTTAAGTCTTTTAATGATTGTGAGTAACAACCCAAAGATTCTCCAATTGTGGTCAAGCTTGAAAAAAAAACAACAGGCTGATTATGTTTTTTACCTAACACCTTGAAAGTGTCTATATCTTCTTCAATACACTTGGGCCCAGATATTCAAAAGGGTTGCGCCATGTGCAACAGGGTTGCGCATGCGCAAGTCCTACATTGCGCCATTCTGCGATATTCAGCAGGAGGCAGTTGCGCCACTGAAAACAGGTTGAGCAACAGCGCAATGCAAATGAATGCACGCTTAACAGGAGGAGGATCCATGCATAAACTCGCAGCCCAATATTCAGTCGGGTTGTGCAGAGTTGTTCGACAACCTGCGCCTGCACAACTTTGAGCCAAAAAAGGATCAAGTTGAGGGCCACCCACAGGTGAGCTGCTGTATTGCAGGCGCAACACAGCAGCTGCCACCGTGGCTGGCCCCCAACTCAGTCCCTGTGCCCCCCACCAGCCCGATCACGGGCAGTATGTATCCAGGCCCCCCAAACATCTCCCGATGCCCGATCGCGGGCAGTATGTATCAGACACCTCCCCAACAGCTCACAATGCCGATCGCGGCAGTATGTATGAATACACTCCCCACAATCTCCCGATGCCCGATCGCGGGCAGTATGTATGAATACCTCCACCCCCACAATCTCCGATGCCCGATCGCGGACAGTATGCATGAATACTCCCCCACAATCTCCGATGCCCGATGCGGGCAGTATGTATGAATACTCCCCAACAGCTCCCGATGCCCCATCGTGGGCAGAATGTGAAACAACCCCCAGTGCCCGATCGCGGGCAGAATGTAAAAGCCCCCACCTGAATATCTCCTTGGTGGTCCAGTGGACCGTAATGCCCGATCGCGGGCAGAATGTCAGATTACAATCCCCAAACATCTCCCTGGTGTCTAGTGTCCCCCACCCACCCACCCACGAAGCCCCTCCACCCCGCTCCTTCCACGGCAGCGGCGGGCGGCAGCATCCCACCCGCCTGCCAGCCGCCGACGACTGTCCGGAAGAATTGCATGCCCATTGGTGCAGAGCTAGAGCTAATGGGCGTAGTATCCCATACCGTATATGACAGTCCGGGGAGGTATTCACCATACTGCCCGCGATCGGGCATCGGGAACGGGTTGTTTCACGCCTGCCCGCGATCGGGCATCGGAGAGTGTGGGGGGAGGTATTCATACATACCGCCCGCCGATCGGGCAACGGGAGATTGTGGGGGAGTGTATTCATACATACTCGCCCGCAATCGGCTGCAGGGTGCGCCGTCCTCGACAGCTGCTGCCTGGCAGGGTGGCCAGGCGCAAGTCCTCAGGGATCGGCGTATTCTTACATAAGAGGCTGAGCATGCAAATGGGGCCATAAATAGATGCAAATGCCCCCCCGCCTCTTGCATGAATTATGGCCCCATTTGCATGTCACCTTTGAATATCGAAATTTGCGCGATGGCGCAATGGTACTTGCGCCACCGCAAGCAATGCTCAACTCTGACAACTTGCGGTGGCGCAAGTTCCACTGCGCCATGCACAGTGGCTGTGGCTGAAGTGATATTCAAAGGAGTTGTTCAATAGCGCAACTCCTTTGAATATCACCCCGGCCACACCCCTGCGCAACTATTTTGAGCAGCGCAAGGGCTTGCGCCTCAGAATGGTGCAGTTTGAATATCCGGGCCTTAGTGTTTTCACTTCAGGAAAAACGTGTCCTCAGTTCCCAAGGGTTTTAATTAGTATTGACTTATTTATTTACCAGAAATGGGCTTTAGAAGCATCTGGGACAATCATTTCTTTCAGAGACATCCGGGGAAAAGGTATGGCGAAAATGTAATAAAGCAAAATATAACACAATAGAGTACTATAAAGGGCATATAACATAAGAATAACACTGCCAGCTCATGAAAGATGACATTCTCATAAAATTTGCCTCTACCAATTGTATTTACCTGATTTTCATGATCAACTATGCATGCAGAAAAACAGTGGAGAGTCTGTGAATCTCTCACATTCAATCGACAGAATTAAAATGAAAGTAGTTGAGTAACTAAGTTCAGTAAATAGAGTAAAAAGTACAATGAAAAACATGTTGAAGTACTTAAAATTGGGGGGTGGGCGGGTAAGCAAATGGAGATGTGGCCCCAAAGCCAGTGCCACAATGTCACAAAAGAATGACTGTGCCAGCAAAACGCCATACTGCCCACGGAGAGGAAAGCAAAGATGTGGCATGGAATATGGAAAGGGTAAACACAGATATACTGCAGTATCCTGTGTAGTATTGCAGGGGAAAAGAAGATGGACGTCATGGCGAGCAGGGCCCCACAAACTGGTTTAGGTTGCAGTATTGATGTAATATTAAGCTGAACATCAGGTACATAGACATTAAAAGAAGGTGGCACTATTGCTCACTTCATAGATAAGTCATGATGGCCAATTTGCAGTAGTCCAAGGGAGAGAGGCTAGGGAAGTAGTGTGGGCCTAATCATAAGGAAATATCAGGTCTGGAGGCTGTGGAAATGAAAAAGGAAACAGAGTATGGGAGGGGCAGGTGGCACTTTCAGCGGCAGCACAGACACCCTTCTTTTTCTTACTGCATCCCAGTGCGGTCATGATCACAGATATCCTAGCATGGCAGACAGCCACAGTGGTCTGGCTCTGCACATGGGTGAGAAGAGACCTGTTGGGGAGAAGAGTCTGCCATATTAATGACTGAGCAGCCAACTTGGGAAAGCAACACTGCTTCAAAAGTGTACTAAAGGCTATGGCATGGTATTAGTATATTGGTATTTTCTTCAGTCACTGTGAAAGTAGACAGCTGGTTTTGCATATTTAAAAGGATGTAGCATGATTTCAGGAATGCAGTGCTATTTACTGGTTCAGGCACTGAACTCTGAACTAGATTATAACAGATTTATATGGCACTATGGCCTCTTGCTCAGTGTGTTGGTGCTAAAGATTCACTGCCTTCTTAAGTGACATATTCCTTAATTTTTAATTATAAAGGAAAACCCTGAAGAGACATGTGACCCTTCAGCTAGGTGAGTGGCACAAAGATGTTGTAGATACGGTAGCTTGATCCAGAAGCGAAAAAGGATGATTCTCAAAGGAATATTTTTTCACTACTAGGTGAGGCAGATCGCCCGTTGGAAAACAAATGCTGTGGAGACTCAGTGCAGAAGAGTGAGTAATCCTGGAAAGGAGGAGGGTTTTTTTTTTTTTGAGTTGTTTCACCCTATCAAGGAAGAGCTAGTGTCTTGTCAGGACATGGGTCAGACTTACCTATAGGCATCCAATCTGAAAGAACATTTTAAGGTAAACTCAACCCCCTGTCCTGAAAACATTCAGACTCTACAATGGTAGGATGACAGCATTTGACTGGCCCACCTTCTTTCACCCTGAATCAGATACTTGTCTGGACTTCATGCACATGCCATCTGTCGTTTGCATGCTCAACTAGATGCAAATACAGCTGAGGTAGGGAGATGAGCAGCTGACTCTTGCGAATAGGGGGTTTTACTTTGGCATGGAAGATTTGGAGACAGCTGAAACTGAAGAGTATGGATGGTACACTGAAGTTGGGTAGGGATGTTAAATGGGAATTTGAATACACAAGACTGAGTAAAATTAGATAATGAAAGAAGGACCCTGTGTAAAACGTAGGGGGTTTATTTTGGTCTAGAGAGTCTTGAATGTTGCAACTGCTAAACAACGGTGCATGCACCAGTCATCCATCATGGTTAAAGGTTGAGGCACTGTATTATCATGAGTGGTTTGTTTCCTTCAGTGAGACAGAGGGTTAATGAAGTGTGGTATAGTATTTAATTCAATTAAAGATGTAAAAAACAAAAGATTGCATGATCCAAATTTACCCTAGCTACTTTATTACCACTTCACTTTAAACATGTCACTTGAACTGTTATACCTGATAAGGCCATACTTAACAAGCTGTTGCATCTTTTTCGATCTTGCCAAGGGAGACAAACTATAAAAAACTATTCACGTGTACCTTTACAATGTAAAAAAATTGTTTCAGTGCCTTAAAAGACATACTGATTCGGATTGGTTCAGCGATATATTTTATTGTTCAGAAAGAACTTACATGGTCCAAGACCAGCTTCTGATTTTTGGTTAGTCCATGATGCATTTTCTTGCTTTACATCTGAATAATGGAAACAAAAGTATTTTATATACTTAAATGGCAGTAAAATTAATTTATACTGAGACGATGACTGGTAAGTCTTTTAATGATTGTGAGTAACAACCCAAAGATTCTCCAGTTGTGGTCAAGCTTGGAAAAAAAAACAACAACAGGCTGCTTATGTTTTTTACATAACACTTTGAAGGTGTCTATATCTTCTTCAATACACTTAGTGTTTACACTTCAGGAAAAACGTGTCCTGAGTTCCCGATGGTTTTAATTAGTATTGACTTATTTATTTATCAGAAAAGGGGTTTAGAAGCATCCGGGACAATCATTTCTTTCAGAGAAATCCGAGGAAAAGGTATGGCGAAAATGTAATAAAAGCAACAATATAACACAATAGAGAACTATAAAGGGCATATAACATAAGAGTAACACTGCCAGCTCATGAAAGATGACATTCTCATAAAATTTGCCTCTACCAACTGTATTTACCTGATTTTCATGATCAACTATGCATGCAGAAAAACAGTGGAGAGTCTGTGAATCTCTCACATTCAATCGACAGAATTAAAATGAAAGTAGTTGAGTAACTAAGTTCAGTATATAGAGTAAAAAGTTCAATGAAATACATGTTGAAGCACTTAAAATTGGGGTGGCGGGTAAGCAAATGGGGATGTGGCCCCAAAGCCAGTGCCACAATGTCACAAAAGAATGACTGTGCCACCAAAACGCCATACTGCCCACGGAGAGGGAAGCAAAGATGTGGCATGGAATATGGAGAAGGTAAACACAGATATACTGCAGTATCCTGTGTAGTATTGCAGGGGAAAAGAAGATGGACGCCATGGTGAGCAGGGCCCCACAAACTGGTTTAGGTTGCAGTATTGATGTAATATTAAGCTGAACATCAGGTACATAGTCATTAAAAGAAGGTGGCACTATTGCTCACTTCATAGATAAGTCATGATGGCCAATTTGCAGTAGTCCAAGGGGAGAGAGGCTAGGGAAGCAGTGTGGGCCTAATCAGGAAATATCAGGTCTGGAGGCTGTGGAAATGAAAAAGGAAACAGAGTATGGGAGGGGCAGGTGGCACTTTCAGTGACAGCACAGACACCCTTCTTTTTTTTACTGCATCCCAGTGCGGTCATGATCACAGATATCCTAGCATGGCAGACAGCTACAGTTGTCTGGCTCTGCACATGGGTGAGAAGAGACCTGTTGGGGAGACGAGTCTGCCATATTAATGACTGAGCAGCCAACTTGGGAAAGCAACACTGCTTCAAAAGTGTACTAAAGGCTATGGCATGGTATTAGTATATTGGTATTTTCTTCAGTCACTGTGAAGTAGACTGCTGGTTTTGCATATTTAAAAGGATGTAGCATGATTTCAGGAATGCTGTGCAATTTACTGGTTCAGGCACTGAACTCTAAACTAGATTATAACAGATTTATATGGCACTATGGCCTCTTGCTCAGAGTGTTGGTGCTAAAGATTCACTGCCTTCTTAAGTGACATATTCCTTAAGTATTAATTATAAAGGAAAACCTAGAAGTGACATGTGACCCTTCAGCTAGGTGAGTGGCACAAAGATGTTGTAGATACGGTAGCATGATCCAGAAGCGAAAAGGATGATTCTCAATGGAATATTTTTTCATTACTAGGTGAGGCAGATAGCCCGTTGGAAAACAAATGCTGTGGAGACTCAGTGCAGAAGAGTGAGTAATCCTGGAAAGGGGGTTGTTTGAGTTATTTCACCCTATCAAGGAAGAGCTAGTGTCATGTCAGGACATGGGTCAGACTTACCTATAGGCATCTAATCTGAAAGAACATTTTTAGGTAAACCCAACCCCCTGTCCTGAAAACATTCAGACTCTACAATGGTAGGATGACAGCATTTGACTGGCCCACCTTCTTTCACCCTGAATCAGATACTTGTCTGGACTTCATGCGCATGCCATCTGTCGTTTGCATGCTCAACTAGATGCAAGTACAGCTGAGGTAGGGAGATGAGCAGCTGACTCTTGCGAATAGGGGTTTTTACTTTGGCATGGAAGATTTGGAGACAGCTGAAACTGAAGAGTATGGATGGTGCACTGAAGTTGGGTAGGGATGTTAAATGGGAATTCGAATACACAAGACTGAGTAAAACTAGATAATGAATGGAGGAGCCAGTGCATATTGGGAGGGAGTATATTTTGGTGTAGTGTCTTGAATGTTGTAACTGCTAAACAACGGTGCATGCACCAGTCACCCATCATGGTTAAAGGTTCAGGCACTGTATTACCACGAATGGTTTGTTTCCTTCTGTGAGACAGAGGGTTAATGAAGTGTGGTGTTGTATTCAATTCAATTAAAGATGTATAAAACAAGAGATCGCATGATCCAAATCTACCCTAGCTACTTTATTACCACTTCACTTTAAACATGTCACTTGAACTGTCATACCTGATAAGACCATACTTAACAAGCTGTTGCATCTCTTTCGATCTTGCCAAGGGAGACAAACTATAAAAAAACTATTCATGTGTACCTTTACAATGTAAAAAAATTGTTTCAGTGCCTTAAAAGACATAATGATTCGGATTGGTTCAGCAATATATTCTATTGTTCAGAAAGAACTTACCTGGTCCAAGACCAGCTTCTGATTGTTTGTTAGTACGTGATGCATTTTCTTGCTCTCCATCTGAATAATGGAAACAAAAGTATTTTCCAAACTTAAATGGCAGCAAAATTAATTTATACTGAGAAAAGGCTGGTAAGTCTTTTAATGATTGTGAGTAACAACCCAAAGATTCTCCAATTATGGTCTAGCTTGAAAAAAAAACAACAACAGGCTGATTAAGTTTTGTACATAACACCTTGAAATTGTCTATATCTTCTTCAATACACTTAGGCCCAGATATTCAAAAGAGTTGAGCCATGCGCAATAGGGTTGCGCCTGCGCAAGTACGAAAATGCGCCATTCTGCGATTTTCAGCAAGAGGCAGTTGTGCTCCCTAAATCACGCTGAGCAACAGTGCAATAATAATGAAGGCATGCGCAACTGAAGGGGGAGGAACCATGCATAAATGGTGCAGTGCTATATTCAACAACTAGCACCATGCGCAATAGGGGAGCAAGCGGAAGTTGCGCCATAGCGGAAATGAGCCAAAATAAAAGGAAGCAAGGGAGAGGCGCAAGAACGCTACAGGGAAGCCACATGAGAGCAAAATACAGCAGGACACACTGGGCAGCAGGGACACACAGGGCCATGCAGGAAAGGGCACCTGGAAGCAATAGCCACAGGGGAAGATGTGAGGAGACATTGCAGAGGGGAGGTACACCACAGCAGTGAGGCAAGCACAGGCAGGTGTTCTGGTGCAGGGAAGAAGCAGTGAGGACAGCGGGGGGGAATACAGTAACAGCTGCCAGGGGGGTGACACAAGCCAGGGACATGGCCAGTGCCACCTTCCAGATGGAGGCCGTTATGAGGGGGGTGAGAAGGCGGGCAGCAGGGGGCGTGGACGTGGAAGGGCCCATCGGCAGTATGCCCCCAACAGGCAGTACCGAGCCTGCACCAGCTTCGATCTGTACAGTGATACCGAGATTCTGGGCCGGTACCGCCTGAATTGGGCAATTATGAGGTGGCTCTGTGAGCTGTGCAGTGATGTGATGCAAGCACCCACACGACGGGGCCATGCCCTGTCAGTGGAGACCAAAGTGACAGCTTGCATGTGCTTGCTCGCCACGGGTACCTCCCAGAGACCAACTGGGGACACCACAGGCATAACCCAGTCGGCCACGTCATGCCACCTCACCCAGTTCCTCAGCACACTGCTGCCACATGCTGCAGAGTACATCCATTTCCCCAGCACACCGGCGGAGTGCACAGCAAACATACAGGAGTTCCACAGGGTAGCACGTATGTCTGGCGTGCTAGGGGCAATAGACTGCACCCGTGTGGCCATCCGCACACCACTTGGCCCCGAGGGGCGCGCATACATCAATCACAAGGGCTATGCCAGCATCAACTGCCAGGTGGTGTGTGATGTCAGGGGGCGCGCGATGCCAGGGGGCGCATAATCAATGTCTGTGCAATGCACCCTGTGGGAGCACACGATGCCTTCCTCTGGCACCAGTTGGCACTGTGCCACAGATTTGAGACTGGGGATATTCCCACTGGACACCTAGTGGGTGAGTATGCAAACCACATGGACAATCACAGGGCCTGGGGGGGTACGGTCAGAGGTGACATGGTAGTGGCCTACATGGCCCAGGGCAGGGCGATGCTGATCACCAAACTAACCTACACCCTCTACACACAGGTGACAGTGGATACCCACTCCGTCCCTGGCTGCTCACACCCTAAAGGCTGCCCGAGACCCTATCGCAGCAATGCTACAATGAGGCACATGCCACCACACGTAATGTCATTGAGTGGGTGTTCGGGATGCTGAAAGCACGTTTCCGTTGCCTGGACACCTCCGGCGGTGTCCTACAGTACAGTCCCTCAAAGGCTTGCGGGCCATTCCTGGCCTGTTGCATCCTGCACAACATGGCCAACGAATGTGGGATAGCCATACAGGTTGAAGAAGGGGACACGATGGGGACGATGAGGATGCCGGTGACGATGGTGATGGGCAGCCCCCCCTTAGGTGAAGGGACCCCTGACTGCTCTGGCTGGCACAGCTGCACCGGGACACCATCATGGAGGAGCACTTCAGCCAACCCAGGTAAGTCATGGGGTCATGTGCAGCCAACAGTGGCTAAGGCACAACCCACAAACACGCATGGACACACACCAGGGCTGCATGCCGTCAAGGGAAGTGGCAGGGCATGGAACCACACACACAACCAGGGATGGGTGAGGTCTAACATGCCACGCGGACGGACACACACACACAACGCACCAAACATGCACAAAGGGTAGGAGGCACACGACCCAGAATGCCACCCCTAGCCACACACATGTCCACAGACCACCACGCCCACTGCCTGTCCATGTGCATGTGTCAGATGCTGAGCACCATTGCACATTGGTGTAGAGTGCAATGCAGGCATCATCATGCACATGCAACTGTGGACAACATCCGGGAGAGTGTTCAGATGGACTGTGTGTCCGCGTGCAGGGCCGGGTACCCACCCGTGCACTGCCCACTGAAAGACACAATGCACACAGGGCAGCACCAGACAGTAGCCGCATTGGGAGACAGGTCAGTCATGCGACACAGTGCCCTAGCCGCCACGGATGCATGGGCGGCCCTGCCGAGATCCGCCAGCACTGACAGGCTGACCACTGGCCTCATGGGGTGGCACCGATGGTCCCCCAGGGGTTCCACTGCGTGAACGAGACCTTGCTCACGCAGGGGTTTGCAGCACACCGAACATGCCTGCGCCAGGCATGCTCGGGATGCCCACAGTTGAACCTGAACCCGGTGTCAACAGGGAGGGTGTTGCAGGACGCCGGGAACGAGGGGTGGACAGTGCACTGCGTGGCGTCTGCGACGCAAGGGCACATGACTGTATGCCCATTGTGGCCATGACAGCAGTGAATGCCTGTGCATGCCTGTCAATGGCAGCGGTCTCATCCTCCCGCAACCAGTCCATCCGTGCCAGGATCAGAGCGGTGTCTCTGCTGCAATGCTCCTCTGCCCACTCCAGAGCCGCACGTAGTGCATCCACCGATGTCGCAAGCCGCATCTGCTCCTGGACTGATGCCTGCAGTAGGTGGGTGTGCTCGTCCAAGAGGTCATCTGCCTCCTCGGCATCCTGTCCCTCAGGGTGTGCATGGCCCTGATGCTCAGCACCCCTTGAGGGTGGGCGCTGCACACCAGGACCAGGTCTGGGCATGTCCACAGGTGGTGCACAGATGCCGCCGCTTGACCCTGTACCCCCAAGCCCATTGGCCGACTGCTGATGCTGCCCTTGCGGCTGCCGCCCACCAGGGCTCAGCGGTGCCGTCGCAGTGGCCGCAAGTCCCACTGTCCTGAACACACACACCAGTGCTGCCCCACTGGTGCTGACAGGCACAGGCTGGGGCTGTGCTGACACGCTAGACCTCCACGGCAGCACCTCCCACAGCCATGGCCGCGATGTTACCTGCTGTGTGGCCATCCCATAGCACACACATGTCACTGCCCATGCCGTTAGCGACATCATCATCGGTGACGGACTCGACACCGGCCCGAGTCACAGCATGCTGGTATCCGTGGACGCTGGCACGCTGGGACACGGGCAGGGCTTCCTCCGCACCTGTTACAACAACATCAGTGTGGACAGCCAGGCGGGCCCACTGTCGCACTGAGCCATGTATACCTGTGGAGGTGGATGGGCCCTCCTCCATCTCCAGCTGACTGTCCTCAGTGGACAGGCCCACCACCGCTGACCCATGCAGACGCTCAGGATCAGTAAGGGAAAACAAAGTTGCGTTACTGCATGTGATCTACCCTGCCCCCCCATAGACAGACCATGACTTACCATACACTTATGGGCTACCACCCGTCTAGAAGCCACCACCCGGAACATCCTCAATGGCACAACACTGCATGCTTCCAGCAATCCTCTCCTCCTGTGGGGTCAGGTGTACCACCTCCGGCTGTCCCCCACCTGTTGCAGCTCATGCTGCCCTAATGGCAGCCACCTTCTCCTTTATCCTCCTCCTGTCTGTGCCCATCTTCTTCTTGCACTCCTGCACGGAGCGCTGGTGGCTGCCATGCAGGTTCACAGCATGTATCACCTCCTCCCATGCAGCAGCACGGGCTTGAGGTGTTCCCTGCCGTCCACTAAGAAGCGGCTCCTGATCCAGGTAGGCCTCAAACAGGGCTTCAGTCTCGGCCTTGGTAAAATTAGGCCTCCTCCTCCTCCCACCACTGTGTTCCTCCTCTCCCACAACTTGCTCAGTCATTTTTTAGCCTGTAAGAATGACAGTTGTTACCTGTGATGTGCAGTCCCATGCATGTCCCTAAATCCACAGTCCACACTCCCAAACAGCATACAGCTCACCAACAGGCTGCAGTAACCGACTATGGCCAGTGCAGCCCAATGTCGCACTTTTATAGCGCAACCCATGCAAATGAGGCGAGGTGCAACTTTAAGTGGATGCAAATTGCAGTGCTGCGCCATTGCATGGCTGATTAGCTGTTTTGCATATGACGACTGAATATCGCGCTGTTGCGTTTTGCGCAATTGTGTTGAACGTGCTGAGCCAAGGGCACAGTTCTGTGACATGCGTAGTACACACCTCACTGTGCATGCCGGTTTGCTGGCGCGGGTGTCTGCCGTGCTGCTGACGTGCTGTGCACGGGAAGCAATGCAGGGCACGGCCACCATTGTGCCAGTGGCGCTACAGCGATGTTCACCTACATGACGCTGTGGCACTGGGCCATCATAGGCGCACTGGGGCAACAGCGCGGTAGGCCGCTACTGGAGGTAGCACACAGGCAGCCAATCGCGCTACACGCATTGGGTTCCAATGGTGCTGTGCATGTCCGTGTGCCAGAGCCCCTTGACCCTGTGCCCGACCTTTGCCCCCTAGGCGTCATGCGTCAGGCATGGGTGCACCACTATTGTGCTGTTCAGTGACAGCACGATAGGGAATGGCAGCGCTGTACCATGCAGCATCTGTACATGGGGAGCCGTGCTGCAGAGCGCCATTTTTGCAGATCGAGCTGTGAGAATGGCGCGCAGGAGGGCTGCTCAATGAAGCCAGGTCGAACTGGCCAACCTAGTGGCCATAGTGGAGCCACACCATGGACCACTGTTTGGGGAGACACCCCTGGACAGGTCGAGGAGCCAGGTATGGGAGAAGGTGGCCACTGCACTTGAGGAGGCCACTGAAAGGGGGCAGACAGCAGAGCAGTGCCGCCACAGGTATGGGGACCTGCAGCGGAGGGAGCCAGACCTGCCAGCCCACCTGCGGGCACTTGCAAGGAGGGGCATGATGCCATGGCCAGGTAGGTGTTACATCAACACACTTTTATCTTCCATATGGGTATCACGGTTGTATATGTCCAGCACATGGGGGAGGGACCATCCGGTGTTGGCTGTGGTGGTGTTATCAGGGTGTGGGGTAGGTGGGTCTGGCTGGGTGGGAGGGCACACACCTGGGGGCAGGGGGGGCTTTGCTACAGGATTGTACTGATGTTCCTCTCTCCATGTTTGCACCACAGGGCTGGAGGAGCGGCACCTGGCATTTGAGCTGCGGCGCAATGAAGAGGACAGGGAGGCAAGGCGGGGCAAGGGTCCACAGCGCCCGAGGGACTGGCCAGATGATGGTGAGTGCCATACCTCCATGATTACTATTGCATGCTGTGTAACAGGGTGGGCAGAGGGGCATGGCCACCATCCATTGACACCACTGCCATGCACGCAACTTGTTACAGTCAGCAATGTCCAGTGGCAATGCATGTCTGGGAGTGTGTCGATGGTGGTCCATGCATGCACTGGGTACATGGCCGTGCCACTGCCTTTTTTCACCACAAAGCCATGTCACTAAACGGCCACGGTGGTGCTGTGCGTGACTTGGCCGGTGGGTGTGTGCAGCGTTCCGCATGGCTGTATGTGCCTGGGTGGGCAGGTCATGTGGACGTGACCAATGTGGGTGGTCATACACCATCACAGAGGTATGTCCCATGGCTGTATGCCATGCACAGTGGGTGGGCTGTATGGGGCTGTGCATTCACACCTATTGACTGTGCTCCCTTGTCCTAGGTGTCCGCCAGCTGAACGACATCAGGGAGGCATTGCGGGAGATCCTGCACGTGGCAAGGGCATCCCTGGAAATCCTTCGCCGCATTGACCAGATGGGGTCTGCAGGAGGCACCGGCAGAGGAGAAGCCAGAGCGGGGAGTGGGACTCCCGTTGAAACTCCCTCTGCCCCTGATATCCCCTACCCCCCCTGGACCCACCCTCACACCCCTCCTTTCCTGTCCCATTTGTCCACCCTGCCCTTACCCACCCCCACCTTGTTTGTGGCCCCCACCTTGTATATATTATTGTATATAGTTAACTTTTATATTTTGTTTTAATATAGATCTTTTGATATGAATACTGTGGTGGTCTCTGATTTGCACTGGGCGACAGGTGCTCAGCTGCAGTGGTGTGCATGGCGTCAGGGGTGGTGCAGTCATGGGTATGTGTGTGTGTCCGTGGGGAGGTGACTATGGTGTGGGGGTAGCTATCAGTCAGTGTCTGTGGTGTGTGTGTTGTGCCCTGTGCACTGGATGACTGTGGGCAGTGGTCCATGGTGCATGCTCTGTGACCATGGTGCCCCTGTCAGCCTATCAATGGCCTGTGCAGCTGACACCCATGCATGTCTGTGACCTGCATGGTCTGCTGGCATGTTAGTGGTGGCTGTCCATGCAGGGCAGCCACTGTACCTGTCACAACGCTGGGTTGCCTCCTATCACTGGTGTGGTACATGTCTGCCTCGGGTGACACTGTGGCCTCCACAGTTGTTGACCCACCTCCATGCTGTGGCTTGTGTGTGTTGTAGGGGATGTGCACCACTGTCTGTGACTTGTGCTCTGGGCAAATGCTGGTGGCGTACAGGTCCACAGTGCCTGAGCAGGGTGGCTGGCACTCCTGTGCCATGGAGGACTGCAGGTTGTGTGTACACAGTTTACATGGGCCAACACTGGGGGCTTGGTTGCCCCGCTACTGCGTTCCTGTGTTGTTGTGCCCTTGGGTATGGGTGGGTGTCTGTCCATGCACTGCGTGGCATCCGGTGTGGTGCATGCTTCCATGCACCACTGTGGGTGTCTGCGCTGGCTGTTGTGGCCAGTGCTGGGTCGGGGTGTGTCATTGGGAGAGTGTGCAGGGTGCTGTACCACTGGTGGTGGTGTTCGGTGCATGCCCTGTCCCGTGTGGGGTACCTCATGTGCTGACGCATGGTTGGTCTCTCAGCAGTACCTCGGGGGGGCTGTGCATGGTGGCACTGTGTATGCCGTTGTTGCATCGCTGTGTTCTGCCACCCGCTGATGGGTGCTCGTGGTGGGGCTGCCTTGCATGGTTCTGTGGTGCACAGGGTTGCATTGTCACAGTGGGGGTGGTGGCATGCATGGGGTTTCCTGCAGTGGTGGACGCTGCTCCTGGGCAGGGTGTCTGGGAGTCACGGTGCAGGGTGTGCTCTGCATTGTGGGGATGGTGTGGCACGGAGTGGTCAGCCCTCCTTGTGTGCCAGTCACAGCTTGCCGGGGGGTGTGATGGGGCACCATGGCTCGGCTGCGGGTTGGTTGCTGGTCTCCATGGGCCAGTGGTTATCCCAGCCCTCCCCCAGTTGTGCAATGCATGGGGTGTGGGAGGACGATGTCTGTTCTGCTGTGTGTTCCTCTGCCCATTTGTGGCATGGGGGGTGGGCCCCTACCTCCCTGGTTGTGCAGTTGCACTGCCGCCCTGCTGCTGGGGGGCATCCCTGGTTGCGCTATGGTGCCTCTGGACTGCTCAGCTGAACATCCCTTGTTGCGCTATGGCACATCTGATCTGCTCAGCTTCCCCTCCCTAGTTGCGCTATGACGCAGGTGGTGCGATATTCAGTCGTCGGCTGTAGGCGCAGTTTGGCCGGCTCAGTTTTTGAATATCGCACCTCTTGTGCATGGGTGCAATGGACTTCCGCTTGCTCCTGCTATTGCGCACTTTTTGGGTGCAGTTTGAATATCTGGGCCTTAGTGTTTACACTTCAGGAAAAATGAGTCCTCAGTTCCCGAGGGTTTTAATTAGTATTGACTTATTTATTTACCAGAAGTGGGCTTTAGAAGCATCCGGGACAATCATTTCTTTCAGAGGCATGAAATATATGTTAAAGCACTTAAAGTTGGGGATGGGTGGGTAAGCTAATGGGGATGTGGCCCCAAAGCCAGTGCCACAATGTCACAAAAGAATGACTGTACCACCAAAACGCCATACTGCCCACAGAGAAGGAAGCAAAAATGTGCCATGGAATATCAAGAAGGTAAACACAGAGACACTGCAGTATCCTGTGTAGTATTGTATGGGAAAAGAAGATGGATGCCATGGTGAGCAGGGCCCCACAAAGTGGTTTAGGTTGGAGTCGATGTAATGTTAAGTAGAACATCGGATACATAGTCTGTTAAAAGCAGGTGGTTCTATTGCTCACTTCATAGATAAGTCATAATGGCCAATTCGCAGTAGTCCAAGTGAGAGAGGCTAGGGAAGTAGTGTGGGCCTAATCAGGAAATATCAGGTCTGGAAGTTGTGGAAACGAAAAAGGAAAGAGAGTATGGGAGGGGCAGGTGGCACTTTCAGCGGCAGCACATAATCCCTTCTTTTCTTGCTGTATCTCTGTGCAGTCAGGTTCACAGATATCCTAGCATGGCAGACTGCTTCAGTGGTGTGGCTCTGGTTAGGGGTGAGAAGAGGCATACTGGGGAGAAGAGTCCAGCATGTGCATGACTGAATACCCAGCTTGGGAGTGCAACACTGCTTTAAAAGTTTACTAAAGGCTATGGCATGGTGTTAGTATATTGGTATTTTCTGCAATCAATGTGAAAGTACACTGCTGGTTTTGCATGTTTAACAGGATGTGGCATGATTTTAGGAAAGCTGTGTTATTTACTGGTTCAGGCACTGAACTCTGAGCTAGATTATAGCAGGTTTGTATGGCCCTACGTCCTCTTGCTCAGAGTGTTGGTGTTAGAGATTCACTACCTTCTCATGTAACATATTCTTTAAGTTTTAATTTGAAAGGAAAAGCTTGAAATGACATGTGACTCTTCTCCTAGGTGAGTGGCACAAAGACGCTGTAGTTACGATAGCCTGATCCAGAAGCCAGGAGGATGATTGCCACTGGAATTTTTTTCACTGCCTGTTGGAATACAAATGATGTGGAGACACAGTGAAGAAGAGTGAGTCATCCAGGAAGGGAGGAGGTAGGTCGGTTGAGTTGTTTCATCCTATCATGGTAGAGCTACAATTTTGTCAGGACTTGGGTCAGACTTACCTAAACACATCCAATCTGAAATTGACATATTTAGGTAAACCCAACCCCCGTTCTGAAATCATTCAGACTCTACATGGTAGGATAGAAACATAGACTTTGATGGCAGATAAGGACCGCTTGGCTCACCTAGTCTGCCCATTTCCCTACCTACTGGATAAGCTGCAGATCCTAGTTAACCAACAGCCTATTTCTTCCTATCCCCCCCCCCCCAGAATTGTCTTATGTCTGTCCGATGCATTCTTGAATCCCCTCACTGTTTTTGACCCCACAACCTCTTCAGGAAGGCTGTTCCATGCGTCCACCACCCTCTCTGTGAAAAATACTTCCTCACATTACCCCTGAGCCGTCCCCCCTCAATCTTCAAATTGTGTCCCCTTGTTCTTGCACATCTCTTTTTCTGAAATATGCTACTCTCTTAGACTTTGTTGATTCCCTTGAGGTACTTAAGCGAGTCTATCATGTCCCCCCTCTGCCTCCTTTCCTCAAAGGTACGCATATCAAACTCCTTCAGTCTTTCCTTGTATAGCTTCTGTTGCAAATCCTACACCATTTTAGTTGCCTTCCTCTGGACTGTCTCCATCCTGTCTATGTCCTTGCAGAGATGGGGTCTCCAGAACTGGACGCAGTACTCCAGATGGGGTCTCACCAACTGTCTGCACAGAGGGATAACTACTTCCTGTTTTCTACTGGTGATGTCAGGATGACACCATTTGACTGGCCCACCTTCTTCCACTCTGAATCAGAGAGTTGTCGGGACTTCATCTGCACACCATCTGTCCTTTGCATGCTCAACTAGAGGCAAGAACAGCTGAGGTAGGGAGATGAGCAGCTGACCTTTGCGAATAGGGGGTTTTACTTTGGCATGGAAGATTTGGAGACAGCTGAAACTGAAGAGTATGGATGGCGGACTGAAGTTGGGTAGGAATCTTAAATGGGAATCTGAATACACAAGACTGAGCAAAATTAGATAATGAATGGAGAACCCAGTGCAAAAGGGAGGGGGTTTATTTTGGTATAGAGCGTCTTAAATGTTGCAGCTGCTAAACAATGGTGCATGCATCAGTCACCCATCACGGTTGAAGGTTAAGGCACTGTATTATCACCAGTGGTTTGTTTTTTTCTGTGAGACGGGGTTAGTGAAGTGTGGTGCAGTAATTAAATCAATTAAGGAGCTATAAAACAAGAGATCACATGATCCAAATCAACCCTAGCTACTTTATTACCACTTTGCTTTAAACATGTCACTTGAACTGTCATACTTGATGAGAGCACGGGCCATATTTAACAAGCTGTTGCATCTCTTTTGATCTTGCCAAGGGAGACAAACTATAGAAAAACTATTCATGTGTACCTTTAGAATGTCAAAAAATTGTTTCAGTGCCTCAAAAAATATATTAATTTTGATTGGTTCAGCAATGTATTTTATTCTTCAAAAAGAACTTACCCTGTCCCAGAACAGGAAGATCAGGAGCTTTAAGGGCACGCAGGCAGTAGGAAAGTAGGGGTAAAAAAACAACAGTTAAGGGACCACAAATAAAGACATGATGGAAGTGGTGCAATGGCTGTGGAGAAGCAGTCTTCAGGGAGACATTCTGGAGGATGCGGTGTTGTCTCATCTGCTGGCACCTCTCTCTGGGCTGAGGGAGGAGGTTTCTCATCTCTAGGCTGAGCTAGCCAGGATTTGAGGGACCTTTGTTCCCACCCAGGGACCACCAGGGCCACCGCCGCTGCCTCAGAGGTTGCCAAGAAAGAGGAGCGGTTGGACCACAGTGGGCTCAGGGAGGGTGAGGGTTGTGGAACAGAGATGCATCCCTCCAGCTGTACCTCTCCACAGTTCATATGCCATTCTGGCAGAGTGTGGTTCCAGTACAGAGGCACCGGCAATGGAGACCAAGGAGGATGCTGGGAACCTCCACAAAGAGACCCACAGGAGGGTGGCATGGGACCCCTCGGGGGAAGGAAACAACTCCTGGTGGGGGACTCCATTATTAGGAGGGTAGAACTGGTGGAGGGAGGGGAGAGGGTGGTAAGGTGCCTGCCTGGCACCATGGCTTGGTGGGAAAGGGAGTGAATCCTTGGGATTGCGGGAGCAGCTGCATGGGGGAGTGAGCCGGATGTCACTGTCCACCTAGGGACAAATGATCTGACTGGGAAGGGGATCAAAGTAGTGCAGGAGGAGTTTGTGAAGTTGGGGAGGGGCCTTAGACACGTAGCATGTACGGTAACCTTCTTGGAGGTGCTGCCTGTCTACGGTATGGGTGAGGCTAGGGTACTCCACACCATGGGATTCAGTGATTGGTTGAAAAACTGGTGCACAGCTCAGAGTTTCAGCATCATTGGGGAATGGGGCTCCACCTGGAGGGATACATGTCTATACTGGTGCGATGGTCAGTATCTGTCCAGGAGGGGAACCAGTATCCTAGCTGATAGGTTTAAATGCTTCATTGGCAAACATTTAAACTAGCCAAGGGGGGAGGCACTGAAAAGGGGAAGAGCAATTTTAGTCCCCCCACCAAAAAAAAAATCAGGGTAGTTAGTGAGGTAAACACCAAGATAGAGCAGTCAATAGGAAGAAGGGCAGGGGTAAATGGAGAATAAGACAAAGGCAGTAAGGACAGAGATGGGGCAAAAAGGAATAAGGCCATCAAAAAATGGAGGGTAATGAGTACCAATCCCCATAGTCTAGGTAACAAGCTCCCTGAACTGGTGGCCTTGATGGAAGAGGGATGCCTAGATATTGTGGCAGTCACAGAAACATGGTACAGTACACAGAGAACCATGACTGGGATGTCAACATACCAGGGTACACAATCTACAGGAGGGACAGGGAGGGTAGAAGAGGAGGAGGAGTAGCTTTCTATGTAAGGGAAGAGATCAAAGCAACGAAACTAAAGGGTAAACAGGGAGGAGAGGAGGCACTGTGGGTCACCCTGGAGACTGGAAATGGCACCACAATCTGCACAGGAGTTGTATATAGACCTCCGTCTCAGGGGGAGAAAATGGACAAGGAAATGATGGAAGGCATCCTTAGGATGGCAGAGAAAGGGGAGGCCTGAATATGCCAGATGTTAACTGGAGCACCTTTGCTGCAGCCACATCCAAGAGCAGGGCCATTCTCGATGCCCTACAGGGGGCATGCCTCAGACAGCTAGTTTTGGAACCCACTCGGGAGGGAGCAATCTTAGACCTGGTACTCTGAAATGGGGACAGAGAGAGGATCTCAGATCTAGAAGTGGGTGGCCATCTGGTAACAAGTGACCACCAAATAGTGTGGTTTACGATAAACTTAGCTGTAGAGTCAAGCCATACACAAGTGAAGGTCCTGGACTTCAGGAGGGCTGATTTTGTTAACATGGGAGAGTGCCTCAGAAAAGCACTAGCAAACAGGCTTGAAGGTGAGGTGGAGCAACAATGGGGAAACATCAAAAACTGCCATCACAAAGGCAACAAGCCTTTATGTGAAGCAAATAAACAAATCAAAACGAAAGAAAAAAACACTATAGTTCTCAAAAGAAGTGGCAGGGAAAGTTAGGGAGAAAAAGACATAATTCAGGAAGTAAACACAGAAGAAGCAGGACAGAGAACTGTACCAGTTAAAGCAGAAGGAAGCAGGGAAGACAGTCAGAATATCAAAGGCCTAAACTGAGAAAAAAATAGCCAACTCGGCTAAGAAGGTGGATAAAACCTTTTACAGGTGTAACCCCTAGATGGCGCTATCCCAGGGGCTACTACCCCTGCCTGATTTGCCACTAACAGGTTGAGGGGCCTGGATCCAATGGCGGGTGCCTCCACCCAGAGGTCAGGGTTTGCAATAGTTAAACTAACTTGGTCACAGCCCTCTGGGACACTGCAACCCCCTTTCTTCCCACTAGTGGCCCACACAATATATCAGAATTACCTTCACAGTATACACTTACCCCAGGTCTGGTTCCGCACTGGGACCTCCTGTGAAATGAGATACAGTGCAACAATCACAGTACAGTACTTTAACATAGACAAATACCTCAGGCAGTATAACTTTGCTGAAACAAGCAGCTCTGATTTATTTAGGGGATATAACAAGGACAGGGGAAATCAGGTTAATTAGCTTATCACTCTAATAATCTACCTATGGCTCTGTGCACAGGCCTATCCCTATCAGTTACTGTCCCTGGGTACCCAAGCCCTAGTGGCTAGTCCAAACCGTGGCAGCTGGTAGGGGCCCTTCACACAGAAAAAAGGAGAATTAAACAGTCAGCAGTACAGTAATTCCATTTGGATTTAATGTGGCAATTCAACAGGGAGCGAACCTGAATTAGTACTCACGACCTCCAAATAAGATAGGGTCCTTCAATGTCAGCAGGGCTCACTTGAGGTACACAAACCTCTTCACACATCCATAAAAGAAAGCACTATACCAGGCAGGCTGCATCTGTATCCCGATCGCAATTACTGCACAATACCTGGGAGAACACACAGCAGATTCAGTTCCTGACAGACCGAAGTGCAATTTTCAGCAATTCCTCCAGTCTTCTACAGGTGAGCCTGGTTTCTACTCTTCAGAGATCCTTTGATTCTTTTCACAGGACGGATTCAGTCCTAACAAGCTGTTACACAAGCTGCAGACCGGAACTCTGGGCCTTACACACGTTTTTGACTAAAACTGCACACTGAAAAGCACAGGGCTCCTTCCTTCTTCACTGCCAAAGCTCAACTGAAACTCCACCCGACAAAACCGGCACTTCCTTTGAGTTCCTCCCAGTTCTTGACTGGATTGGCTGTCACCACAATAGACTGCTGCTGTTGGTCCAAAAAGGCACTGAAGTCTAAACTACATCTCCCAGAGTCACTGCCCTACAATCCTCTTGTGGCTGGCCTCAGATTATGAGTCCAAGTTCTGATTCGTCCAAGGCACCATTTTAGAGCTAGCTTACCCCACACTGATTGGTCCAGTTCAGCAGTTCAAAACTAGAATGGGGAACTAGCAGACACAGTTCTGACTGCAAAGAAAGCAGGTTAGACAAACTGTAATTTCATTATTACTCTAAATAATTTCTGGCAAACAGTTACATCTTTCAGATAGGTTCCCTTTGCACTCCTAGTGACTGCAAAATGAAGTGAATTGGCAGCAGCTCGAGTGGTACTCAGGAAGCACACAGTCCCCCATACAACTAATTATGTCTGCAAGCAGACAGCTCTTAAAGACAAGTACCAGAGGCTCTAAAACACTCACTGATAAATGGCTTAAATGCCAAACACCATTCAGGCTTGGAGCATTCAAGCAAGCTCCTGGAAGTCTTTTGGGAACCCCCATTTGCAGGGGGTTACACCTTCCTGGCCTGGGAAAGCTTGGCGTCCGACGTCAAGCAAGTACCCATAAGTTTCAACTGCGACCTATACATTTGCATTAGGCTCGCAACATGTAATCAGTCAATATATCATTTTACCAAGAACACATTTCTGAAACATTGCAGTACGTCACTCTTTACACAGTATTACATACACATTGTACCATAACTCAAGTTATTACCTCTTGTACATGAAACCTGAAGAGAGGGCCCTTCCTATCAGTTACCTTGGGGCTGGATGGGGCAAGGGCACCATACTAGAGGGCAACACAAGTAACTTGAGTTAGCACTGATGCTCAGTTTGGGCAATGAGCTCGGGGACACATACACTCCTTTATGGACAACATTGAGAGGCAAGTCCACAGGCCTCCCAAGTGAATCATAACTGAGGTGCACCACAGGCTTTACAGCTCGACCAGTCTTTCTAGGGGAACTGTTATAGTCTCTGCACTCTGAGCCTCATTTCAGCATTGTCCTCACTTGTCAGGGAGTCTCCATGGGGGTAGAGAGGCTAGAACTTGGGGCACTTTCAGCTCCAGGAGTTACAGTTTCTGAGTCCACAACATTTGGCTCATGGAGAGCTTTCGGACACTGGCAGTGGACTGTCAGGGCACTCAAAATACTCTTCTTGTTCGGTTGTATCACCAGTCTGCCCCAATCTATCATTTCCTCCCTGAAAGGTCAAACAGTTCAACCATGCACAATGATTCCATTTCATCTGATCTGATGCTTTGCACTTCACTTTCTGGGAGCATTGGCTCCAGGGACGAAGCTAGGGCTTGGACAGTCCAGAAGGCCCAGCTTCATCTCCAGTATTGACTAGGGATTGCCCGAAACAATTGACTCAGTTCGTAGAAGGATAGTATTCAAAGTCACTCCACTTTCTTCCGATATGGACTGACAGTCATGCCCAACTGGGACTTGTGGAGGAACACTTTAACTTTGCTTCTGTAGGTGCAGACTTTCTTGATCTTTTCTTAGCAGCAGCTCTAGTCACTGGTCCAGAGGAGGCATCTTCTAGGGCTCAGACTCAATTAAGATTTGTCCAATGGGCAGTAAATGATTTCTATGCATTGTTTTACATCTTTTGAATTATTCTCAGGCCTTACTTTGTACACTGGCAGATCATCTAGTTTGCCCACTACAATGTGAGGAGATGGTGCCATCTGTCAGCAATCTTGTGCTCCCATGCAGTCCCAGATTTCTTAGCAATACCCGATCTCCCTCCTGGAGTTCCTGTGCTTTCACCTTTTATCATACCTTTCTTTGTTGGCCAGATTTCTTTTGGCAGCCATGGTTTGAGCCAGTTAGTGCGCATGAGTTAGCTGGGCCTTTAACTTTTGCACATACTGTAAATAGTTATCAGCTTGAACCCCATCAGGAGAGACCCCCAAAACACACATCTACTGGCAGTCGAGCTTCTCTTCCAAACATCAGGCGGTAGGGGGAGAACCCAGTGGCATCACTTTTGGTGCAGTTATAAGCATGTACCAGGGTGCTAATTTGTTGGCTCCATCTAGGCTTGTCCTTTGGGTGCAGGGTGCCTAGCATATCTAGCAAAGTGCGGTTGAAACGTTCAGGCTGTGGGTCCCCTGGGGGTGGTAAGGAGTGGTTCTGGACTTTCGCATCCCGACAGAGAAAGCATCTCTTTGATCAGACGACTCTCAAAGTCTCTCCCTTGATCAGAATGGATTCTTTGTGGAGCCCATAGTAGAACAAAAAGTTTTCTACAAGTACTTTGGCCACAGTGGATGCTTTCTGGTCTTTGGTGGGAAAGCTTGGGCATATCTCGTGAAATGGTCAGTGACCACCAGCACATTACTGATATTTCTTTGATCTGACTCCAAACTCAGAAAATCAATACAGACCAGCTCCATGGGTGCACTGGTGGTGATGTTAACAAGGGGCAGCCCTCTGGGGCAAAGCTTCTCTGTAAGCAGCGACTACAAGTTCTGATGTGTTGCTCCACATCAGCCCCCATCTTAGGCCAATAGAATCTGGATCTCACCAAGTCAAGTGTTCTGTCTATACCAAGGTGCCCCATGTGGTTGTGCAAGGACCTCAGTACTGAGTCTCGAAAGGCAGTGGGCAGCACTAGTTGTTGTTTGTCTACTTGTCCCCCTCTGTCTACTGTTTCTCTGTATAACAGTTTATTGATCAGTTTCAACTTAGGACCTTCTTTGTATAACAGTGCAGTTCTCAAATCAGTGGAGCGTAATTTGGACACATCTTTTCCTGCATAGAGGGCTTCTAAAGCTGCTTTGATCATGGGATCGCGGGATTGAGCCCCTGAATACTGTCATTGTCCAGCTGAGGCAGTGCACCAATGTCTATTGCAGAAAAGTGGCAATAAGCAGCAGGTATGCAATTCTCAGAGGCTCCCAAGCAATCCACCATGCAGTCCACTGCGTCAGTAGATTTGTTTCTCCCTGTCAAACTTCCGGCAGAGTGCCCGAATGTCAGGTTCTGCCAATCGGACCCAATCATTCTGGGAACAGGCCTCCGGAGAGAGCATCAGCATCTATGTGGTTCAGACCTGCTCGTATTCGAGAGCGTAGTCATATGTAGATAATGCAGAAAGCCACCTATGGCCAGTGGCATCCAACTTAGCTGAGGTCTGCACATAGGTCAAAGGATTATTGTCAGTTTTTACTAGTATTTTAGTCCCATACAAGTACTAATGGAATTGGTCAACAATAGCCCACTTCAAAGCTAGGAACTCTAACTTATGTACAGGATAGTTCTTTTCGGATGGGGTCAGGCTTCTACTGGCAAAGGCCACTGGTCTCAGGCCATTCTCGTGCTCTTGGTACAACACAGCCCCCAACCCTTGCAAGCTAGCATCAGTGTGCAGGACTAAGGTTTTCTTGGATCGGCATAGGCCAGCACTGGAGCATGGGTAAGTTGATATATGATCTCATGAAAAGCAGTCTCACAATCAGGAGTCCAGCGGGCCCCAAATACTTCACTTGGATGAAAATACACTCTTTCAGTCTTGAGGGACACTGACTTTTGGTATTTTTTGTGGGTTGGGGGATACCCTTGAGTAAGGTTAGGTAAAGGGCGGATCACTCTTGAATAGTCCTTGATGAAACGCCGATAATAACCACAGAATCCCAGGAATCTTTGCAGTTCTTTTAGATTTTTGGGCTGTGGCCAGGTGGTCAAGGCCTCAACTTTACTTGGGTCGTCTCTATTCCCTCGGTGGATACTATGTGTCCCACATACTTTACTGATGTTTGAAAGAATTGACACTTATCAATGGACAGTTTAAGGCCAAAGTCCTCCAGTCGGTCCAATACCTTAAATAATCTGCTCTCATGTTCCTCCAGTGAGCTGCCAAACACAATAACATCATCTAGGTATACCAGGCACTCTAGTAAGTTCATGTCCCCCACTGCACGCTCCATCAATCGTTGAAAAGTGGCTGGGGCACCTGAAATCCCTTGAGGCATCCTCATGAATTCATAGAAGCCAAGCGGACAGATAAAGGCCGTCTTCTCACGGTCCTCTGGGGCCATCGGGATCTGGTAGTACCCACTGCGGAGATCCAGCACAGAGAACCACTTGCTCCCGTTTAGGCAGTCCAAAGCATCCTGAATGCGGGGCATTGTGTACTGATCAGGGATAGTCCGTCGGTTTAAGGTGCGATAATCCACACACATCCTTACTGTTCCATTCTTTTCCTCACTACCACAATGGGGAAGCATAAGGGCTTCTGGATTCTTGTATTACACCAGCAGCTAACATCTCTTGCAGATGCCGTCTCCACATCATCTATGTCAGCAGGTGCCAGGCGTCGAGACCTCTCACGAAATGGTCTTTACGTCATGCAGCGGACATTGTGCTCAGCTCCTTGCACGCATCCTACATCCCATTCCTTTAAAGAAAACACCTGGTCTCTCTGGGCAAGCTTCTCACTGATCCTCACTTTCCATTCAGCTGGCAGCAGGGAGTCGCTAAAATCAAACAAGTCAGGCGTTACTCTGTCATTCTTCCTTGAACTCTTGCTGCTGGGTAGCACTGCAGTGTCTGCACAATGCACGTGCTCAGGATGCAACCTCTGTTTACTCGAATGTCTCTTTCAGACACATTATGAACTTGGACCATTACCCTTCTGGCATAAGCATGGGCTCTAGCGGCAAAATACTAGGCTTGACCAGCAGTCCCTCTGGCAATTTTCCATCGCCTGGTGCATCCAACATTAATATTTTATTCTTAACATCCTTTCTGATACGGACCTCTCCCTGTAAGGTACACTGGGCATTTGGCGCCAGGATCAGAGACTCAGGATCCTTCTTCCATACAATTCCGACCGGTTCCTCTGGTTCTGTTTTTTCAGCATCTCTCTGTGCCTCATAGGCCTTCTTAATTAAAGCCGGAACTCTTAAAGCTCTACTAGTCTTTGACCCCTGTTTTTCATAACACAACTGTGCCAGCCTTCCGAACATATGAGCATTTGTTCCAATCAACAAAGGGACACCATCATACAGTCCAGTGGGGGACACACTAAGGCTAGGGTCTCTACTTGTTCGGCCACTCCAGCCACGGAGGTGGGGAAAGACAGCCAAATTCGGATATACCCGGAATAGGGGTAGGCCTTCACTTAACCCCATACATGCAGTCCTTCTAATGGTTGTAAGGGTACATCTGACAAATGCTGATACCAATCCTGGAACATAATTGTCACTTGGGAGCCACTGTCTAATACAGCTCTTGTAGACACTCCATTCACCTTTACAGTGGTCTCCATGGAGGGACCCACTATTCTGGACCAGTCTGGAGAGGCGGTAGTGAGGCTGGGCAACTGACCTTGCCACAAAGGACGAATTAGCATTTTTGGTGCCCTCACTGGGATCATGTCGGTGCACCTCTTAACCACTGATTTCTTCTCCGAAGCTCTCCTTGTAGCCTATATGCAACTTTGTCAGTGTCTTTTGGGACTGGCATTCCTTTCATGTGCCCATCTTTCCCACAATTATAGCAAAACATACTTTCTGGAGTTTGAGCTGGCTGAGGCGCCACACTGGGAGCCAGGGCGGGGTATTACTAACTGGAAACCTGGGTGCCATCTCTGTCTGCGGCGTGATAAGCATTTGGAGACATCTACGTCAGTTTCTCCACTTCCATGGTCAAGGAATTGAGTTTGGAGCTGTTATCAGCAGGAGATACATGGGTGGGTACCCACCCCCATAGCAGATGCAGTCGGATATAGGTCAGGGCCCGTACTTGCAGGCGTGGCCTTCATAAGGGACTGTTTTTGAATTCCCGGATCTCTCTCAACAGTTAGCCCCATTGTGGCATATCTTTTCCTTGTCAGAGCACTCATTGACTGTCAACCTCTGCCCCTGAACTTCACTTGATGGGTCACCCTCAGTCACTCGGGTCGTAGCCACAGCTGTTGGTGCAGGTACCTCCCGAGTCGCCTTTTCTTAACTCCTCAATTTCTCTCATTAACTCATCATAGGAGGTGGGGATTCCAGTCGATTTGCCAGGCGTAACTGAAGCAACAGCAGTTCTGAGAAGGGGCAGACTTAAGGATTCTGTCCAGTCTGGTTCGGTCCAGTTCAATCGCTGGCAAACTACCCTTTCTGAGGCATTCTTGCAACAATTTTTCCAGCGAGAGACATACACACAACAACTCCCTTGGTACTGTTGTGCATTTCTTACTCTCACCATAGGTCCTCATCAGAATCTGGGCTCCCATACACATTCTCCAAGGCCTCAAGATAGGCCTGTGCAGTCGCTTCAGGGTTACTGGCCCGTTGCTTAGGATGGTAGCCAGGGCAGGACCTCGGAGGCTCTCACTAACCTCTTTGGCTTTTAGCCTTCCGAGCATTGCCATTCTAGCACTTGGGGCAACATAGTCTATCCAGGTCTCCCAGTCATCCTCCCTTGGGGGTGGGAGGGTGCCAGAGAAGATCCTCAACCTGGTAAGAGTCGTGACTAATGGCAGGTGCAGAAATAGGAGTCTGCATTGGTTCAGCCACCATTACGGGCACTGGAGCAGGAGAGGGTGTTGGGGGAGGAACACCCCCAGGTGGCAAGAATAGTTTCTTCAAGTCCTCCACAGTTTTCCCCTCTCCCAGCAACCATTCAGCAAATTTCTCCTCAAAGTTTCAGATAGTGGTGGGGCTGATTCCCCGGTCTTACTGTCCTTAGTTATCACTCTCCAAGCAGTGAGGGCTCCCTCTGGGGTAATGGTCTGTGGCACTTTGGAGCTATCTATGGGATCCTTAAACTCTACTAGGGCCAGGAAAGTGTGGGTGAGCAGATTAGCATGCCGACCCACCACCACAGGGTTTTGTAAACCTTCCACCTTGGAAAGTACTCCTGCACAGTGTCCGTATTGATACTCAGGGGATGTCCAGGATAAGCATAGCATTTTGGGGTCGATCTCCTCCCAGTACACCACTCCACCAGCCGGTGCACAGCCACTTCTGTCGGGTACCCATTTTTCTTAACAGTGGTTCGTAAATATGGCCACTAGAGGACACACAATCCCAGCGGTGAGCCTCCAAGATGTAACCCTAAATGGCGCTATCCCAGGGCTACTACCCCTGCCTGATTTGCCACTAACAGGTTGAGGGCCTGGATCCAATGGCGGTGCCTCCACCCAGAGGTCAGGGTTTGCAATAGTTAAACTAACTTGGTCACAGCCCTCTGGGACACTGCAACCCTTTCTTCCCACTAGTGGCCCACACAATATATCAGAATTACCTTCACAGTATACACTTACCCCCAGGTCTGGTTCCGGCACTGGGACCTCCTGTGAAATGAGATACAGTGCAACAATCACAGTACAATACTTTAACATAGACAAATACCTCAGGCAGTATACTTTGCTGAAACAAGCAGCTCTGATTTATTTAGGGGGATATAACAAGGACAGGGAAATCAGGTTAATTAGGCTTATCACTCTATTAATCTACCTATGGCTCTGTGCACAGGCCTATCCCTATCAGTTACTGTCCCTGGGTACCCAAGCCCTAGTGGCTAGTCCAAACCGTGGCAGCTGGTAGGGGCCCTTTCACCACAGAAAAGGAGAATTAAACAGTCAGCAGTACAGTAATTCCATTTGGATTTAATGTGGCAATTCAACAGGAGGCGACCCTGAATTAGTACTCACGACCTCCAAATAAGATAGGGTCCTTCAATGTCAGCAGGGCTCACTTGAGGTACACAAACCTCTTCACACATCCATATAAAAAGCACTATACCAGGCAGGCTGCATCTGTATCGATCGCAATTACTGCACAATACCGGGAGAACACACAGCAGATTCAGTTCTGACAGACCAGTGCAATTTTCCAGCAATTCCTCCAGTCTTCTAAGGGTGAGCCTGGTTTCTACTCTTCAGAGATCCTTTGATTCTTTTCACAGGACAGATTCAGTCCTAACAAGCTGTTACACAAGCTGCAGACCGGAACTCTGGGCCTTACACACGTTTTGACTAAACTGCACACTGAAAAGCACAGGTTTCCTTCCTTCTTCACTGCCAAAGCTCAACTGAAACTCCAACCAACAAAACCGGCACTTCCTTTGAGTTCCTCCCAGTTCTTGACTGGATTGGCTGTCACTCACAATAGACTGCTGCTGTTGGTCCAAAAAGGCACTGAAGTCTAAACTACATCTCCCAAGTCACTGCCCATACAATCCTCTTGTGGCTGGCTCAGATTATGAGTCCAAGTTCTGATTCAGTCAAGGCACCATTTTAGAGCTAGCTTACCCACACTGATTGGTCCAGTTCAGCAGTTCAAAACTAGAATGGGAACTAGCAGACACAGTTCTGACTGCAAAGAAAGCAGGTTAGACAAACTGTAATTTATTATTCTAAATAATTTCTGGCAAACAGTTACATCTTTCAGATAGGTTCCTTTGCACTCTAGTGACTGCAAAATGAAGTGAATTGGCAGCAGCTCAGAGTGGTACTCAGAGAAGAACACAGTCCCCCCATACAAACTAATTATGTCTGCAAGCAGACAGCTCTTGAAGAGACAGTACCAGAGGCTCTAAAAACACTCACTGATAAATGGCTTAAATGCCAAACACCATTCAGGCTTGGAGCATTCAAGCAAGCTCCTGGAAGTCTTTTGGGAACCCCCATTTGCAGGGGGGTTACACAGGTACATTAGAGAGCAAAGAAAGATTAAGGCTATTAGAGAGTAAAGAAAGACTAAGGCAGGGATACTCAGGCTAAATAAAGAAGAGGGTGGTTGGGCAGAGAGAGACAGTAAAAAAGCAGGGATACTGAATGAAAACTTCTGCTCAGTATTTACAAAGGAAGAGGAGGGTGAGGCACCTAACCCAGTCAATAGAAGCACTCTGGATAGGGGGGTTGATATCAGTCCCTTCACAGAAGAAAGGGTTCTGAAAGAACTCTTAAAACTGAAGGTGGATAAAGCAATGGGGCCTGCTGGGATTCACCCCAGAATTCAAAAAGAATTAAGGGGAGAACTAGTAACGCCACCGACTACCCTTTTTAACAAATTATGGGAGGATGGTGTGGTACCTGAGGACTGGAGGAAAGTGGAGGGATCGACAAATCCCATAGCCCAACGTCCCGGGCTACCATTTTTATCACAGGGACAATCATTTGTCAGGGGGACACTTGCCCACGGACAACCATTGGTCTGCATTGTGTCTACATTTTCAATATTCATTACCGGCACTTTTACAATCCGTCCGGGAGATGGCTCCTCATCGCGGCATCAATTCTGAAGCCTGGTGGTCTAGTGGAGCTGAGGGAGGCAGCAGGCACAGCAGGAGGAGGCACGTGCCATGTGGTCGAGGTGCATACCAGGTAGCAATCTGCTGAGAGGTCGGGTGCACGCAGGTGCAGCAGCATCACACAATGCTTCTCCTGGCAGTCTCCTGAGAAGTCCAGGGGTGCGTGCCTCATGAGTGGCTGGGGAGGAATGCTCGTGCCCACACTGCCCACTGCCAGCAAAGGGGGGGGAGTTATTGACAGAAGGAGTCACCAATCAGCAGCGCGACTCCTTACCCTTGCTGCATACTACTGGCTGAGCCCACTGTTGGAGGTGGAGAAAATCGGGCATGGAACAGGAGAGTATTGTGCGCAGTTTCTCATACTGAGACACAAGTTGTGTGTTTGACTTCTGATTCAGAGGGCAGCATAACTTCGCTCAAAGCTTTTGAAAACAACAGTTTTGTTTATTTGTTAGGGACTCATTGCTGATCGCAAGGGGAAAACAGATTTAAAACAGATGACGAAAAAATCAAGGAACGAAACAAGCAGAGAAGGGAATTAAAAAGGGGTGGAGCCTGAAGATGGGTGCGTTAGGCTTTGTATCATCGTGTGAGAGCCACAGCAACCGTTGAGTTTGTCGGCTGACAGACGGGAGGGAGTGGGGTAGAAACTGATGAAAATAAAAGAAGTACTAAGGGCCGGGGGAAAACAACAGGGTTCTTAATTTTTTTAAGAAGAAGCAGCAGCTGTGTGAACTGAGAGACTTGGGTCCTCTTCAGACCAGATCAGCTCTACTGTAACTGCAGTGCATGCTAGTTGCTGGGTCTGCCTAATGAGGAACAGGAGGGGGAGAGAGTGAGAGAGACAGAGAGAAGTACAAATTAAAAAAAGGACAAAAACAAAACAAAACAAAAAGCATAGTAATGATAGTATAGCTGCTGCTGCAGCTGTTTGAGCTGCTGAACCCATTCCACCAACTGCCTGCAGTGCCATTGTGTCTTTCTGCTGAAGGTAGGGACAGGAGGAGGAGAAAGGCAGAAATTGAAATAAAAACCATTAAAGTAAACATAAAAGGTTGGATTTGGTTTGGAGGATAAGTTATATAAGCTTAGCTCATCTGTGTGTGAGAGAGACAGAATCTAGACTGGGTCTAGACTGGATCTGGGGCACTGACAGAGTGTGAGCGTCCACTCCAGTATCCACACTAGTGCCTGACTTTGAAGGACAGGACAGGAAGGAGAGAGACTAGAGGGAGAAATTGAAAATTAAAAATATATTAAAATAAAAAGAAAGAAAGAAATCACATAAGTGTTGCAGTTGTTTGAGACACTAAATTCAGCCCACATCAACTGTGTTCTGTGCCTGTGTGTCACTCTGAGGGACAGGAGGGGCGACTCAAGAGAAAGAGGCAAACACTGAAATACAACTATTAAATTATTAAACTAAGGCAAAATCAAACATAAAAAGTTAGATCTGGGATAGCTTATCTGAGACTCTAGAATGTGACTGTGTCCACTGACAATGAGTCCTGAAGTTAAGCTCACATGTGGCTGACTGTGTGAGGGACAGGAGGGAAAGAGAGGCAGAAATTGAAAAAGATATTAAAAAGAAAGAAGCTCTAATTTAGATGCTGCACTGCATTTGTGTGAGACACTAAATCCTCCACATCAACTGTTTTAGTGTTTTGCTGAGGGAGGGAGAGAGAGAGAAGCAGAAATTGAACAAAAAACCTGAAAAGGGAACAAGTGTGGTGGTGGGGTGTTGTGTTTGTGAATGTAGTACTGTAGTTTAAATGTACATAGAACAATACAGAGAAAAATAACTAATAAATAAAAAAATATATTCTTAAGAAAGTACAACAGTGAATGTACTGAAGTTAAAATGTTTAGCAGTGTGATGATTATGCTATTGTGTTTCCAATTCCTGTGTTTGCCCAGGCATCCAAGCACTAGTACAGTACACACTACCTCCATTCCCCTTCCATCACCCAGTCAAGAATGGACACTCACACAGAGATATTACAAAATAAATTTTATTTGTAGAGTAAGAAAGTTAAAAAAAAGTTAATACAAACACAACAAACAAAAATATGGCTATGCAAAAGAATAAAAAAGAAAAGACTCTTTTTTTTCTATGTGGTCAGCAGCAGCAGCCAGTGGGCCTAGTAGTACCAAAACACAAATACAGTCTTTTCAAGATAAAAGTGACACTGAGTCTTCTGCTGTTGTAATGGATTTAACAGCAGCTGATGCTGATGTTCATCAGTCAATTGAATTAAACCCTGAAGCAGAAGCATCTGTTTCTTCTTCCTGTCCTAAGAAACCAACTTTGCTGGCTCAGCAACAACAAAGAGACATAATCTCTAAAGACAAAAAATATGACCAGGAAAAAAGGGCCAGAATGTTTCAATGTCACTGGTTGCGATGCAATGGAAAAAAAGGGACTGATGTACTGCACAGTTTATGAAAAGTATCCCACTTTTGCAATACCAGCCTTTTCAAAAAAGACAAATGTGTTTGCCATAGGCTCTAACAATTTTAGAATTGAGTCACTACGTGCACATGAAAAATCAAATCCGCATGTGCTGTGCCAAAACCAACATATTCTGGAAAGTGGCCATCGTACAGTAGTACAGTGTGATATTACTGAGTCACCACTTTATCAAGCCTTTGCAGTGTTGGAAGAGGCCACTAAGGAAAAAATGAGACATCTGTTCAACACAGCGTACTCCATTGCAAAAAATCGGCATCCTTTTTCCGACATGGATTAGCTATGTGAATTGCAAGAGAAAAATGGTATTAAGCTTGGTACTAACTACACAATTGATAAGCAAGCCAGAGATATTTGCAGAGCTGTATCTGCTGTTCTGTCCAAAACCCAGATACAGACTCTTAAAAACATAAAATATGTGACAGTTCTTGCCGATGGTAGCTCAGATACGGCTATAGTTGAATGGGAAAATGTCTTTCTGCGTTTTGTAGATCCTAACACAAAAGATGTATGTACATATCTGATCCAGACTGTGCCTTTGGAATTCACCCATGTTGAAGGTGTTTTTAATGCAATAAGAACTGCATTAGATTCACTGTATCTTCCCCTCACTGACTTATCAAATGTGAGCCTGTTTTGATTTCTGCCAATTTTGATGGGACAAGTGTAATGATGGGTGAAAGGGGTGGAACCATCGCAAAGTTATGGGAGCACTGTCCTCACATCATTGCAATGCACTGTGTTGCCCATAAGCTGGAGCTGACGGTTCTCAATGTAATGAAAACAAACCCCTTTGTATCAAAGCTTGAAAATACTCTAAAAGGTATATTAAATTCTACCACTATAGTCCAAAAAAGATGAGAGAGCTACAAGAAATTGCACAAGTAATAGATAGTGATCTGGCATACTTCAGTGCAATTAAACAGGTGAGATGGCTTGCCAGCAGATCACTGTCAGTTCACGTAGTTCTGGTGATTCTATCTACAGTTGCTCAGCACTTGCAACAAAGTGCATCTTCTGCTGATGGTTCAAAAGTAAAGGTGCTGTTAAGAGAGGTACAGTCTGTTCACTTTGTCAAATCTCTTTATATCCTCCAAGATATTTTGCTCATACTTAGAATTGTTTTTACTGTAGTTTCAAAGAGATGACTTGTAAGAGGGTGGCCCCTGGGTAGGAGGCTGAATTCTTCTGTTCTGTCCCCAACCCCCCAAGAAAGAAGTTCTGGTTAATGTTTGTTGCTCGCATAAATGGGCAGCTATGAACTTCATGAGTGCAGAGGAATTAAAGTGTTTAAAGTGCCTAAATTAAGAGAAACACTTAGAAATGCAGAGGCTAAGCACAGAGCTCTTACAGGGGAAATATAGAATGGTACTGTGTGTTAAAAAACCTCTCAAAAGGAGTTGGTAGATTCTACTAGTTAAAGTAAGTCTGCTCCTTGAGTTGGACCTTCTCACTCTTTAAAAACTACTGTTGCAACAGTTCTGTCCTGTCTTTATACTGTCCTTTATGCTATTAGTTCAGATGGTTGGCCACCACTGAGCCCCCCAATCTAAAAGCTTTTCTGTCTCCGCTGTTTTTCAATTTTCCTGTGGTCCAAAAATAAGGCTAGGTGCAGTCAAAACTTGGTGATAGAAAAGGGCTTGGCATTGTATAATCGGCTGGCAGTTAAATATCTGAATGTTAGAAGCCACCTCACTGTATTAACAAGTGTGGTAATTTAAAAATCAGACTGGTATTTAACCCGTAGCTAAAAGTTTTGAAGTAGCTACATTTAGTGCTATATTATCAGAAATGGGTCTTGAGAAAGAATCCCTTTAAGTGTGTTGAGCTTTTTCATGTTTTGGGCTTTACAGCAAAATAAACCTCCAATAGGTATTTATCATGCGCACAGGTAAAAGCACATAGCAATCAGCAAATATGTGCTCCTGCTGACTTAGCAGTGGGCTGTTTAAATAAAATAATGCTATTCCCCTGCTGAAATGAAATGGGAGAGGCTATCCTGAGTTACAGCCCCATTAGATTGTAACAGTAACGCTCAGGTTGTTGGCTGAAACACAAGCCATCAGAAAGGGGCTAAATAAATGTGTTTCTCCAAAAGAATACTGGTTAAAATGCAACAGGAACCGCTCTATTATTTTAAAATATAAATACTTTAAAAGGGAAGTGTACAGCCTGCATTTTGAAGGGGGAAAAAACTCCTTTAGGATTTTTTTTTTTTAGCTACTTCCCTGTTCCTCAGCTATTCTGACTGGAGCTACATAATTAAGCTTTTCTCACTAGGAAGTGCAAATTTTGGCACTGGTGAATCCACCCCCTGCAAGTTTTAAAAACAAACCTCAGCTAGTCTCCTTTGCTTGGTAACAAGGCACTATTGTATTAAAATAATAAATAACCAGAGTCGAGAAAGAAAGCAAACTAAGTTAAAACTTACTTCCAAAAGAAATGAAGCTCTGCAGACTCCTGCAAGCAGGGTGTGTGCTCTGTTGTTTGTCTAGTTGCTGTGTGCCCGCATTATAGGGTGGCAGTGGCCTCTAGTGTCTAACTTTATACTGCAACACCTTACCTTAGACCTGAATGAAATATTTTCTGTTTGAAATTAAAGTTCTCTGTAACTAAAAATATGTTCTGTTTGCTCAGACCCAATGTAGTGTATATTAATATGAGCTCCCTATTTTATATAAATTAAATGGAGCTCTAAAAACAAACTTGTATGAACATGATGATGCTGTAGACACATGATTGTGTGGGCGGGTATAAAAGAGCTAACCTGTTCAGCATTTGCCCAGATAGGGTCAGTGTTTTCTGACCAGGGAGCGAGAAGGGTTGATAAGACCTTATCACACAAGTGGAAACTGAATGCTTAAGTTTGCCCACAATGGTACAGAATGTTATTTACTTTATATAGCCTTTATTTTGCTCACAGTTTGAGCCTTTTACTTTATTTCCTTGTTGGTTTTAGAACATATAAACATTGCGCCTTGCCAATGGTGCACTGAATGTTATACCAGACTGTTGTGTCCATCTGTTATCTCACACCCTATTACACTTGGTGTCAGAAGTGGGATAACTGCCGACTGCGTTTGGCCAGGGAAGTTGTACATAGTTGTCGGCGGATACTGGCAAAAGTATCCCAGGTGGACAAGTTCCAAGGATCATGGAAGGAGTCGGTGGCCTGAACGAAGTATCTGGGATGGAGTATGCAGATCTTGTGGCTGACCTGATACGATTGGTAAATTGGCTCAGTGGACAATGGCTTAAAGCGGGGCCAGTGCCGGAAGGAGGCTGAGCACCGATACCAGATGCTGTTGGAGAGTTCCAGGTCGGTGAAATTGGTGGAGGCTGCAGATGACCAGGAATCAAGGAACCCAGAGGGAGAGGACATTCCGAGTGCATCATTGTTGCCTACATTACCAATTTTTCCCGGTTGCTATTTGGTGAAAGCGAGGCGCAAGAGGAGAAGTCCCCAGGTAAGACTGACTCTGGACATGTGCCTGCTGGGGTGAAGATACCAAGCAACATGGAAAAGGCCGACAAGGCTGAAAGGACTTGTTGTGAAACCCCTGTTGTAAAAAGTGAATATTTTCCTGAATCAGATTGGAGACTGTTGCAGTCGAGGGACCCCGAAATTACCCATTTAGGGAATCACATTAAGGTTAAGGAAGGTAGACCAGTTAATGGTGGTATCGAAGATAGGCTAATGTGGTATGAAATGAGACAGGGTATTCTTTACCACATCAGACCTAATCCCCGTACTGGCAAAAAAGATGTAAGGATGGTAGTACCGAGGTCTCATAGGAGGAAGGTGTTGGACTTTGTTCCAAACACACCTGGTCCTTAGATCATGGGGAAATACTATGAGACACAACTTCTAAGTATTACTGGCCTGGGCTGTATAGACAGGTGGCTGCCTATATAGAAGCCAATACAGTATATCACAGAGTATCTGACAGATGGGTGAAAGGGAGGACCCAAAGGTGGGTGGGCCATAGGAAATAGCACCCATGGAAAAGAGGGACTCGCACTCAAAGGTCATATGGTACTAGGTGGTAGTCTACGCTAAACTGCATTCTCCTTACATGCAGAAGGTTATAGTACAACTCATCTCGTATTAGAGGGTGTACATATAATATTGAGAATTCCCATGGTAAAGCTAGATTGAAGCAGGGTTTTGGAAAATGAAAATAGGAACTATTTTCTCTAGGTCTACTTGTACGAAGTGTCTCAGGGTTCTAGTAATAGTTTTGTGCAAATGTACAGTATGCCTCCAGACAATTAATTCTGAATGTATAGGGACCCTGAGACGGAGCTTATGGAGAGGGTGGGCCATAGCTCCACCCCCTTCCTGGGAAAGTGAAGGGGATACTTCTTGCCACTGCACCCTTAGTGGGTAGGTATGACAGTATTGGACAACCATAGGATGGTTGCCCTCTTGAGTGGGGAGATGTGTAAGAGGGTGGCCCCTGGATAGGAGGCTGAATTCTTCTATTCTGTCCCCAACCCCCCAAGAGAGATGTTCTGGTTAATGTTTGTTGCTCGCATAAATGGGCAGCTATGAACTTCATGAGTGCAGAGGAATTAAAGTGTTTAAAGTGCCTAAATTAAGTGAAACACTTAGAAATGCAGAGGCTAAGCACAGAGCTCTTACAGGGGAAATATAGAATGGTACTGTGTTACAAAACCTCTCAAAAGGAGTTGGTAGATTTCTACTGGTTAAAGTAAGCCTGCTCCTTGAGTTGGACCTGCTTACTCTTTAAAAACTACTGTTGCAACAGTTCTGTCCTGTCTTTATACTGTCCTTTATGCTATTAGTTCAGATGGTTGGCCACCACTGAGCCCCCCCCCCCCAATCTAAGAGCTTTTCTGTCTCCGCTGTTTTTCAATCTTCCTGTGGTCCAAAAATAAGGCTAGGTGCAGTCAAAACTTGGTGATAGAAAAGGGCTTGGCATTGTATAATCAGCTGGCAGTTAAATATCTGAATGTTAGAAGCCACCTCACTATTAACAAGTGTGGTAATTTAGAAATCAGACTGGTATTTAACCCGTAGCTAAAAGTTTTGAAGTAGCTACATTTAGTGCTATATTATCAGAAATGGGTCTTGAGAAAGAATCCCTTTAAGTGTATTGAGCTTTTTCATATTTTGGGCTTTACACCAAAATAAACCTCAAATACGTATTTATCATGCGCGCAGGTAAAAGCACCTAGCATCCAGCAAATATGTGCTCCTGCTGACTTAGCAGTGGGTTGTTTAAATAAAATAATGCTATTCCCCTGCTGAAATGAAATGGGAGAGGCTATCCTGAGTTACAGCCCCATAAGAGTGTAAGAGTAACACTCAGGTTGTTAGCTGAAACACAAGCCATCAGAAAGGGGCTAAATAAATGTGTTTCTCCAAAAGAATACTGGTTAAAATGCAACAGGAACTGCTCTATTATTTTAAAATATAAATACTTTAAAAGGGAAATGTACAGCCTGCATTTTGTTTTTTTGTTTTTTTAGCTACTTCCCTGTTCCTCAGCTGTTCTGACTGGAGCTACATAATTAAGCTTTTCAAACTAGGAAGTGCAAATTTTGGCACTGGTGAACCCCGTGCAAGTTTTAAAAACAAACCTCAGCTAGTTTCCTTTGCTAGGTAACAAGGCATTATTGTATTAAAACAATAAATAACCAGAGTCGAGAAAGAAAGCAAACTTAGTTAAAACTTACTCCCAAAAGAAGTGAAGCTCTGCAGACTCCTGCAAGCAGGGTGTGTGCTCTCTAGTTGCTGTCTAGTTGCTGTGTGCCCACATTACAGGGTGGCAGCAGACTCTAGTGTCTAACTTTATACTGCAACACCTTACCTTAGACCTGAACGAAATGTTTTCTGTTTGAAATTAAAGTTCTCTGTAACTAAAAATATGTTCTGTTTGCTCAGACCCAATGTAGTGTATATTAATATGAGCTCCCTATATTATATAAATTAAATGGAGCTCTAAAAACAAACTTGTATGAACATGATGATGCTGTAGACACATGATTGTGTGGGTGGGTATAAAAGAGCTAACCTGTTTAGCATTTGCCCAGATAGGGTCAGTGTTTTCTGACCAGGGAGTGAGAAGGGTTGATAAGACCTTATCACACAAGTGGAAACTGAATGCTTAAGTTTGCCACAATGGTACAGAATGTTATTTACTTTATATAGCCTTTATTTTGCTCACAGTTTGAGCCTTTTACTTTATTTCCTTGTTGGTTCTGGAACATATAAACATTGCGCCTTGCCAATGGTGCATTGAATGTTATACCAGACTGTTGTGTCCATCTGTTATCCTACACCTTATTACATGACTTAATAATTCTTGAAGTACCAAATCTCATCGAGACCTGCCTTCTCCAGCTGATGGAACTGAAATGAAAGCCAGGGAAATACATGACAACTTTCCTAGCTCATTACAAATCTCAAGACAGATGCATGGACTATGTCATTTCACAGAAGGAAGCTGAGAAGACCGTGCCCTTCACATTCAAAGGCAACTGTCCTGAAATAAATTTTGGGACTGATACACAACCGCAGACTTTAATTGATGCAGCAATAGATTACACCAACGTAAGATTTCAAAATTTCTCAGAGGTGCCTCTTAAATAGTTTAAATGTCTGGATTTTAAACAGTTTGACCTATCAAGAGAACAACTTGTGGAGTTTGGGACCAATGAAGTGGCTAATTTGGCAGCATACTTTAATTTTTTCACTGAAGAGCAGCAGGAAAATATTAGATCAGAATATGCTGCATTTAAGGCTATGCTGAAATCTGCAGTTCACAAACCCTATCTGTAGGTTGCTGAAAGAAAAAACGCCCCAGATTGCTCACATTCTACAGTTAGTGGAAATACTACTGGCAATGAGTATGTCAACTGCAAAGTGCGAACAAGTGTACTCCATTCAAAACCTGATAAAGACAAAAATAAGAACACGTCTGGCAGATGATACACTACAGTCACTTCTTCAAATAGCACTAGAGGGTCTCAATCTATGTGACTTTGATCCAGATCCAGCAATAAACCACTGGCTGCTGTCTGGTCCAGGCACTCAACGTGTTTTTGGACGTGCTACTACTGGTACTAATGAATCTGATGCTTCTGTGTCTCATGCTAGTACTACTGCTGCTGCTCCATCATCACTTGATGTTGTTGATAGTTCTAAATCTGAGTTCTTCTAATTATGCTGTGCTAATTATTCTCTGCTTCATTCTGGCATTTGAGGAACTTGACAGACATTCAGAGTATGGCACCACACCACTTGACTTGGACTTCTTCAAATCACCAAACAAACTGTATTAACAGAAAAAATTTAAAAATCATCTTCATTTATACTGTTTTCTATAGCCTTCATCACATACTACTATTAATAATACAATGACACAACAATTACTTTGTTGCTACATACTTTTTTATAAGTTTTCCTTAAAATACGCCCTTTTGACTATTGGACTAACACTCACGACAGTGGGACTACCATTTCTGGATAGGCCAGTTGTCCTGGACTACCACGTAAATTTAAAATTTGTCGAGCCCTGGAGGGCAGATATGATTCCCCTTCACAAAAGTGGGAGCAAGACAGAGGCAGGAAACTACAGACCTGTCAGTTTGACCTCAGCGGTAGGGAAAATGATGGAATCACTTCTGAAGAAAAGAACTGTTGAGTACCTAGAGGCCAGTGGGACACAGGACCCAAGGCAGCATGGATTTGCAGCAGGAAGGTCATGTCAGATGAATCTAATCAATTTCTTTGACAGGGTGACCAAAGTAGTAGACCAGGGAGGGGCTGTGGACATGGCCTACCTAGACTTTAGCAATGCATTTGACACAGTCCCGCTCAAAAGATTAATAAACAAATTAGCCAGCCTGGGAGCGGGTCCCAGGGTTGTAGCCTAGGTAAAGCATTGGCTGGACAACAAGACACGGAGGGTAATAGTAAACAGAGTCCACTGTGAAGAAAGGGGGGTTACTAGTGGGGCACTGCAGGATTCAGTACTGGGTCCAGTCCTTTTTAATGTCTTTATAAGTGACATTGCAGAGGGACTGGAAGGAAAAGTATGTCTCTTTGCAGACAACACAAAGATCTGCAACACGGTTGATACACAAGGTGGGATGGAAAGGATGAGAAGGGACTTAGCAAGGTTGGGGGAATGGTCAAATGTATGGCAGCTTAGATTCAATGCAAATAAGTGCAAAGTAATGCACCTGGGAAACAAAAACCCAGGGGAAGAGTACACAATGGGGATGAGATACTGACAACAACAAAAATGGAAAGGGACCTGGGGGTAGTTATATCAGATGACCTAAAGGTGGGCAAGCAATGTGAGAAGGCAGTAAGGAGGGCTAGGGGGATACTGGGATGCACAGGGAGAGGCATCACCAGTAGAAAACAGGAAGTTGCTATCCCTCTGTGCAAACAGTTGGTAAGACCTCATCTGGAGTACTGCGTGTGGTTCTGGAGACCCCATCTCCGCAAAGACATAGACAGGGTAAAAGATGTCCAGAGGAGGGCAACCAAAATGGTGCAGGGTCTGCACCAGAAGACATATGAAGGAAGACTAAACTAGCTTAATATGTATAGCCTCGAGGAAAGGAGGGAGAGGGGGGACATGATAGAAACTTTCAAGTACCTCAAGGGAATCTACAAAGTCCAAGACGGTAGCATCTTTCAGAAAAAGAGATGTGCAAGTACAAGGGGGCACAATTTGAAGTTAGAGGGGGGACGGCTCAGAGGTTATGTCAGGAAATATTTCTTCACTGAGAGGGTTGTAGATGCATAGAACGCCTTCCTGAGGAGGTTGTTGAGTCAAAAACAGTGGGGGAATACAAGAATGCATGGGACAGACATAAGGCAATTCTAGTGGGGGGTTAGGAGGAAGTAGGCTGTTGGTTAACTAGGATCTGCAGCTTATTCATTAGGTAGGGAAATGGGCAGACTAGGTGGGCCAAGCAGTCCTTATTTGCCATCAAATTCTATGTTTCTACGTTTGTGCAGGACCAGCTTTTGATCCTTGGTTAGCAGGTGATGCATTTTCTTGCTCTGCATCTGAATAAAGGAATGAAAAGTATTTTCTAAACTTAGGCCTGCAAGCTGGTTTAGGTTGGAGTCTTGACATGATATTAAGGTGAAGATCACCCTACATAGTCTGCTAAAAGCAGGCTGTTCTGTTGCTCATTTCACAGATGAGTCATAATGTCCAACTTGCAGTAGTTCAAGTGAGATAAGCTCTGGAAGTACTGTTGGCTAGTGTGGGCCTCAGCAGCAAATATCAGGTCTGGAGGTTGTGGAAAAATTTAGAAAGACAGTAAGGGAGGGGCAGATGCACTTTCCGCAGCAGAACAGTAGAAAACTGTTCTTTTGTTCCTGCATCTCTGTGCGGTCAGGTTCACAGATATCCTAGCATGGCAAACTGCTTCAGTAGTTTGGCTCTGGATAGGGGTGAGAAGAGACCTGTTGTGGAGAAGAGACCACCATATGCATGACTGAGTAGCCAACTTGGGAAAGTAACACTGCTTCAAAAGTGTATTAAAGGCTATGGCATGGTGTTAGTATATTGGTATTTTCTTCAATCACTGTGAAAGTAGACTGCTGGTTTTGCATATTTAAAAGGATGTAACATGATTTTAGGAAATCTGTGTTATTTACTGGTTCAGGCACTGAACTCTGAACTAGATTATAACAGATCTGTATGGCACTATTGCCTCTTGCTCAGAGTGTTGGTGCTAAAGATTCACTGCCTTCTTATGTGACATATTCTTTAAGATTTAATTCCAAAGGAAAACCTTGAAGTGACATGTGACTCTTCTGCTAGGTGATTGGCACGAAGAAGCTGTAGTTGTGACAGCTTGATCCAGAAGCCAAGAGGATGATTCCCACTGGCATACTTTTTCACTGCAAGATGAGGCAGATAGCCCATTGGAATGTAAATGTTGTGGAGACACAGAGAAGAAGAGTGAGTCATCCAGGAAAGGAGGAGGTGGGTTGGTTGAATTGTTTCATCCTATCAAGGTAGAGCTACAGTCTTGTCAGGACATGGGTCATATTTATTTTATTTATTTATGTTTTTTTGTAACCAATAAATAAATAAATAAATAAATAAATAAATAAACCAGGTTAATGCACTGATCCAGTGGACCATTTTCAGTCACAACCCGGGCCACAAGGTGGCAATACAGGGAACTCACAGTGGACACAAATTATGTTTAGTACACAGTTAAACAACATTTTAGAGTAGTGAGAACAATCATTTATACATGATGTATAGAGGCATGGGGGTGACATTAGACAGAGAATATAGACAGGGATAAGAGGGAAACAGATTAAGTGTCAGCACAGATTAGTTAACAATTGCACAACTCGACAAGGACCAGTATGAAAAACTGGCAGACTGCCTTTAATCTAGTCTAGGTAGACACTTGTGTCCTGTCAGATTACTGGAGTAGGCCGAGTTGGGTGAGCATGTCAGGTAGGCCACACGATTTATCATGAGAGTCATGCATGTTGTCGGTGCTCAGGGGAGAAGGGAGCAGTGGCTACAGAGATGGAAGATTTAAGGTGGTTTATGGGTGTCTGCACCTCCCAATGAGCATTTGCAGGTGGACTTTTCCATTAGCCAGGCAGTAAGGTTAGATTTGAAAGAAGCATGGGATGGAGATGTACGAATGGAAGTGGGAAAACTATTCCAAAGGGAGAGGGCACCTACAGAGAAAGATTTGCTGCCCATCATCGTGGAGATACAAGAAACTTCAAGGGTGGGAGTGGAGGAGGCCCCTCAGGGGTTTAGTGGCTGCACTACGTATGAGTAGGGGGACATAGGGAGATTACTGGTTACTTCTGAGGGTGCTATCCACCAGGTAGCAAGTAGCATAGTCAAGGTGTGCTTGGAGAGGGAGCCATCCTAGGGATTGGAAGAGCGTGCAGTGGTGGGTTAAAGAGGAGGCTTTGAGAACAAAGTGACATATAGCATTATATGCCGTGTTTAGGTGGGAGTGTTGCTTTATAGACATGAGGGAGTAGATGGGGGAGCAGTAGTCCAGGAGAGGGAGCAGGTTGCCTTGTGCAATTGCGAGTCGAGCTTCAGGTGAAAGCAGGTGAATTGCACGAAAAGCCGTACCTAGCTTCTGATTAATCTTTTATGTTCAGGATTGTGTGATCATTAAATGCGAGGGAGGGGTTGAGGGTTACGCCGAGGTATTTAAAAGTGTGACCTGCTCGAATGAGGGGCCTGCGGGTGTACATATGGTGAGGGCGATGTTATATCTGGTGGTCTTATTTAGGAAGGGCTTAGATCCAGAGAGCATGGCCTTCGTCTTTTCCCCACTGACTAGGAGTTTTCTGAATAAGAACCAGCTTTCGGCCGCCCAGTAGTTGTCAGTGAGGGTGAAGGAGATGATTTCCAAGGACTTATCACTGTGGTACAGGACTAGGTCGTCCGTGTAAATGAGCACATTGCAGTTTAGACACTCAACCGGTAGTGCATTGATAAATATGGAGAAGAGAACGGGGCCCAGAATTGATCCTTGGGGAACTCTGGTACTTGCAGGAAGGGAAACTGAGGCAACTTTTCCTATGCGCATGGATTGGGACCTGTTTGTGAGGTAGCTATGGAACCAGGCTGCAGGTCCAGGGGCACAGCCAAGTAGTTGAATTGTGGAGAGAAGGAGGAGGTGGTCTACAAGGTCGAACTATACTACGTGCTCTCTATGAATGTGGAGTAGTACAGAGAAGCAGGCGAGCAAAAGCTGAATAAAAAACTACTAAAAAGCATGCCACCGTTGCCAAAAGCTTGCTCTCTTACCAGTAAATCTTAATGTGTGCTCCTGTGGTGTATTTGCTCCTGTTGTTTTCCTCTGACCCCCAGGTGAAGGAAGGCCTGCTTCGGTGGGTTGGGTGCTGAGAGCTGAAAACAGCTGACATTGGTGTTGGATCAGGTGGAAGTTCCCTGACAGTGCAGAACCCCGGGTGGATCAAGAGACGCCAGTCGGAATGGCGTTACAACGGGAAAACCTCACCAAAAGAGAAAAGATATTTTGGCTGTTTCCATATCTGTGATTGGGAGCACTGAACGTATACAGGACTTATAATAGGACTTTATTTTTAAAACAAATGTAAAAAGTTTTACCTTAGTTTCTTTTTTGGAGTTTTTTTTTCCTGACTGCTTGTGTTTCTGGTCTCTGGGCCAGTTTGGGTCGTGGGGCATTGTTTATGCTTGGTGATCCTGTAGCAGGTTTTAGGTTGTTTTGTGTGTCTGGTCAATGGTATAAAATGATTATAAAATTAGTTTGCAAATAATTTCATTTATATATTAAAATATAAAAATATTTTTGTTCTCACCATATGTAAATTAGGATACAAGCTAGTCACATGATCTGAGTATAAAGCGCATGCTCATCTTCTTTGGGCAAAGCATTGCAGCATTCGGCCCTTGGAGCTGAGACGTGCAGTCAGAAGGAGGACCTTAAAAGTTTTATTTCTCCTACAAGTGGTTTTATGATTATTTGACTGCCTGGTTTACTTGTACATAGAGCACAGAATTTTAGAAAACGACTGGCAAAATGCTCGACAAATGCCTTTTTGCTTTTTGGTATTTGGGGCCTTTTGTTTTAAATTAATACGACTTGGTAATGCCTTTTTAAAACAATAATTGGCTATTTTTAGCTAAAACTAAAGGTAAAAGGCAAAAGCAATTAGCAATTATAAAATGAGTGAGCCGTGGGCCCTGAGACGAATAGCCGATGAATAGGAGCTCCATTTGAGACTGACCAGATACAAGAGTGAGTATTATTTTAGATTTGCTCTCGCTTTTAGGAGAGAACAAGCTCAGGTTCAAAACATCTTTTGTTATACTAGATTATACTTATTTTTGATGTTGACTGTTGAATTTTGATGATTTTAGCGAATTATAAGTGCTGACAGGTAGAACCTTGGGCAATAATTTTCTCTCTGTTTGACTCTGTTTTAAGTGATGTTACTGTTATTATTTAAAATGTTATTTTTTTACAGTGGTGAATAAAAAAGGAAAGGAACGAATTTTGGGGATAGTTCAGGATATTTGCTTTAAACTTTCTACTCAACCTTATATAACAGTGAAAAGTGAAGAAATTAGGAATAAACTGGATCTGGATTTGAGTCAGGATTTTCAAGCTTTGAAGGAGATCAAAGGTGTTGAATGTAACTTTGAACCTAAGACTGAACCTGATATTGATATCAGACTCTGGACTTGGTAATACTTTGCTTCAGGTTGCTTCAATTACGGGACACTACTGGTCTGATTTATTTATTGTTTATGATCTAAACTTGAACCAGTATAGGAACTGTGATTTAAGATTGTATTATATTTATAGGGTGGGGATAGCAGATCCCCATGGTTGGATCTGTTATTGCTATTTAATATTATAGAGATAATTAAGTGTGTATTTTGTTGTATTGTATAATTCCTGATTATCCAACTTGCATTTTGATTCCATAATATTTTGAGATATTTCTATGCACTTATATGCATTTTTAAGATATCTCTGAGTTCCTTTTGAACTGCACTGCATTGGCACCTGATTTACACAACATTGAACTATTTATTGTTCATGGCTAATGAATCTGGTTTAATCAGGACTATAGTCCCTAATTAACTATTATATTATCACTCTGTATTTCTTTTGGTATCCTCTCTTGTGTCATTTTTAATAAGATGGTTAACACAAGAAGTGGTTTGGCTTGTTGTCAGAAAATGCCAAACTTAGAGAAGAAGAAGAGAAGAAAAGGAACACAGATTATAAAGTTAATAGAGGATAATAATGGATTGTTTGAGGAGAAAAATAGAGCCACTTAAAAAATCTAAAGTAAATAGCCAGAGGAAAATTACTCAGTTTTTTACTAGCAGAACAGAAAAGCCTACTATAGTTTCAGCACCCTTGGGCAGAAATACAAATGAACTGGTTAAAGGAAATAGTCTCTCAGAGGGTGTAATTAAACATACAGAGGAAATAAAGAAAGACAGAGAAGTTCTGAATTCAAATAACTATTTTTCAGACTTAAATTTAAACTCGGAGAGTTTAATTTTCATTGATGAGTTTGAGCTTCCCAATGAATACAGTTACAGCTGGGAGGCTTCAGAAGTAAGCTCAAGCTGCTTTAAAGAATCAGTAGCTGCCATTAATGAATCTTATCAAGACAGTCCCCTGTATGAGTCTTTAAATCGAGAGGGGGATGCAACACCTACTGATGCAATACCTACTGAGATATTTTTTACGGGAAAAGAACTATTCACAAACTTCAGAGAAGGAGGGACAAAGGAATTATCATCAGTCAATAATTAAAGGGACAATAGGTAAAACAACTTTACAGAAAAATAGTGTGGCTCAAGTATTGCAAGATTTGAATTTTACAATGCAGGGACTGAAACAATTAGCTAGTGAACACAATATTCCACAAAATGAGGAAATTGAGAATGCCCCAGTATATTTTTCACCTACAGATGATATAGGTAATTCAGATCTGATATTAAACTCTGCTACTGAATTTGCACTGGATAGAGATCTAGATGGGGCAGATGACAGTTATAAAAGGGATCAAAAGGAATATATTGTGAGGAGAGGGAAATTTATTGAAACATCCTCTCTCTCAAAGCAAATTTTGGATTCAATACATGACCCATATCAAGCCAATGTAATCATATTGGAGAATCTATGGGTCATGAAAGACTAATTAGAAGCCCTGAGAGCAAATGTATTTTAAAACCAATTACTTTTAAAAGATCTTAAAAAGATGCAAAATGAAAACAAAAACAGTAGAAAAGACAGTAGAAAATTTGGAGATAAGTGATGAGGATGTAATAGTTATGAATAGAGCAATTCAAGTGAATCTTCCCCCACCATTTATGAAAAATACTGAACAAGAGTTAGGACATGAACAAAGGTTAGAGACGAAAGAAGCTAGAAAGAGATCAGCAAGGGGACAAAGGAAGTTGCGGGGAAAAAAGAAAGAAGTATAGAGTTAATCATAAAAGGAAATCACTTTTGACAGAAAATAGAGAAGTAAATTCTAGTGAGGTACAAGTTAGTGATTGTCAAGTGATGTAGTCTGAGGATTTACGCCATAAGGAATATAGTTATGCACTAGCTAAAGATAGTATGATTGTTCTTCATGATGAAGTTGTAGGGGGGGGGAAGACCGAGGGTGCAAGACCAGATATGACCAAGGAGGACATGTTGTCAGTTGTAGTGGAGGGCATTGAGAAACACAGTGATGATGGAGGCCATAATGGGGGAATATCTTGTAGAAATCTATGGTCTTGAAGCATTACATGAGGAAACTCAGCTAACATTAACAAACTGGATAAATCAATTATTGCATTTACCTCAACGTGGTTTAGGAGGTCATTATATTATGAGACCCATTACTCAGAATTGTTCAGATTGTGTCTTACTTTATTGTGAATCATTGATCTTGGCTAATAAAATATGGATGGAAGAAAGTGATCTAGCTAGCAAAGGAATATATATTTGTCCACCATATTGGGTTCCAGTAATGGACCTAATTGAGGAGAATGATAATGAGGAAATTAGACAAAGGGAGAAGGATAGAGGTAGAATAACTCAAGTTCTAAAAGTAATATCGGATTTTGAAAGTGTTGCTAACGTTAAATGGGAGAACAGAGTCTTAACCCTCTTTGGATAGGAAAAAGATTCTATTCAACCTATAGCAGAGTTAAAAGCGTAATTGGGGGATGTTTTTATCCTGTGCCCTAAATTTAAATCTTACTAAAAAATGCTATTGAAAGAATCAAGATATATACAGACTCCTCACAGATAGACCTTATATTTAGGACATCAAGAATAGCAGAGCTTATATTAAAAAATGCATCACTGCTAGATATGTATGGAATCTGTTTAATAAATTTCAGAATGCTGGAAAGAAATGGTCGAACTGAGAGTCTTAAAATCATCCAAATAAACTCAAACAAAGAGGAAATAATAGGTTTTTAAATTGACAAAAGTTAGAAGTAGTTGGGAAGAAGGGTTTGAAAAAAGATGAATTAATTATTCTCTCCTGGAATAGAGAAGGTTTAACCACCAAATTGGTTGATTTGGAGTTTAAGAAATTGTTGGCTACAATGGATATAATAGCTCTACAAGAAACTTGGACACACGATGTTACTCCTCCTCTTTTTCCAGACTATATAGTTTATTCTGTTCCAGCTATCAAACAAAAGACTCCTGGTAGGGCTTGTGCAGGTCTCATAATTTATGTTGAAACAATTTTCAACTTTACTGTACAGCAGCTAGAGATGATTAAAGGTAGACAGATAATGCAGTTGAAAATGGTTTTGGAATTATTATTGGTTTATATAAACTTTCCCCCTGGGAACAAATTGGAGATGAACAAAACCTGGGTTTCATTTACAAATATGGTTCCTAAATTATTGGAATTATTTGAAAATACTATATTTCTTGGGGATTATAATGCTCGGGTTGGAAATCTATATACAACTAATATCCAGGGGATGAATGTGGTTAAACAAAGGATAAAATATGAAAGAAAATCAAAAGATAAAGTAACAACGCATAGAGGAAATTTGTTATTCCAGATAATGGAGGAGGACCATTTTTGTTTGTTAAATGGACATATGAAGGGAGATCAGGAAGGTGAATTTACTTATATAGGAATACATGGATCTTCAGTGATTGACCTAGTCTGGGTAAATTTAGGAGCTGCAAAAATATCTAATGATTTGCTTGTTTTGTCTCGTCCAGAATTATCACATATGCCAATTGTTTTAAGTTTGGATTATGTATGTATATTAGATGGATTGACTTGTAATGAACAACCCCAATTCGAAATAATCAATTCAAGGTGTATAAAATGGGATGGTCTGGCAAATAGTTGATTCGATGAAATATTGGTTGCAGAGTATCTCACTGAGTTGAAGTCTAGAATGATTAATACATTTGAGAATGATGTTAAATTGGAAATATGGAGAGATATGATGATCTATCTTGCCCCATTTTCTCTAATAACTCTATTGGAAAGAAGGATAACATCACATGGTTTAATAAAACCTGCAAATTAGCTAAGAAAGATCTTAAATTAGTGTGTATTTATAGGAAAAATCCAAATATAACTAATAAGACTCTAAATAAAGGAAGAGATAATTATAAATTGTTATTAGAAATAGAAAAGAGAAAACATCAAAGTAAGTTGTGGGAAAGATTGAGAGAGACGATTATTAAAAAAGATATCAAGAAATTTTGGCTTCTTGTTTCACAGGGTTTAGGTCAACATCCAAATAAAGTCAGTGCTACAGTTACTCCGAATAAATGGATAGAACATTTTACTGAACTGTATTTCTCGTTGAATGAAATAGAAGATAGGACTTTAGATTGTCAGCCGAAAATTATAGGACCCAGACCTTTTTTCATTACCAAAGAAGAAATTATAGAAGTTATTAGGAAAAGTTCTTCAAATAAAGCTCCTGGCCCAGATAAGGTACTCCTAGATATGTTTAGATCATTTACTGATTGGTGGTTACCTACACTGCACCATCTATATAATATGGGCTGGCAATATGATACATATCTGGAATCTTGGGAAGGAAGTATTATTTGTCCGATCTTTAAAAAAGGGGATGTTAACAATCCACTAATGTATAGGCCAATTAGCCTTTTAGATTCATCACAGAAAATGTTTACAAGAATAATATTAGAATGTTTACAAAGTTGGGTAGAAGAAAATAATTTGTTATCAGAGATACAAAATGGATTTAGAAAAGGTCAATCAACACTTCAACATTGTTATGTCTTGAAACATCTTTGGAAATATGTTACAGTAAAAAAGGCAAAGTTATATTGCTGTTTTGTAGATCTTCGTTCAGCTTTTGATTTACTAAGTCAGATTTTATTATGGGAGAAGTTACAATCGTACGGAATTGATCCAACTCTGCTGAGAGTAACTAGAAGTTTATACCGGAACACATGGTTAAAAGTGAGATATGATCAGGCAGGGAATTTAACAAACAAAATTAAGACAAATTTAGGAGTGAGACAGGGTTGTCTTTTGGCCCCTTCCTATTTAATCTATATATTAATTCCACAATTTCAGCTTTGGATAATTTAGAATTCCATGCACCAACTATATTAGATAAGAACATTTCTTGTCTTGCTTATGCTGATGATACAGTTTTATTATCAACATCAAAATTAGGTTTGCAATGTAAGCTAAAATATTTTTCAGAACTTTGCAATGTTAATAAATTACAGATTAATAAAGGAAAAACTAATTTGGTGGTTTTTGGTCTTAAAAGTAAACAAAGGCCAATTATCTATCTAGCTGGTGAAAAAATAGATACAGTAAGTCATTATGAATATCTTGGAGTTCTTTTTGCACAAAGCTGCCGATGGAATTTGCATATAGATAAATAAAAAATCTTAAAATGACAACAAATGCACTTAAAAGATTTAATATAAATTACGGTCAAACCTCAGTGGAAGGCTTATTAAGAACTGTGAATGCAAAGATTAAGACTTCTGCACTTTATGCTTCTGAAATATGGTCTGAAGCAAATATTAATCCTATAGAAGTCATAAATCAAATCTATAGATACTTATTACGGATACCGCAATCAGTGCCAGCTGAAATTTTGAGATGTGAATTAGGACAAAAATCCTTTAAAATACAAGGTAATGGAATGAAGATTGATATTCATATTAGGATTATTTCTTCTTCCAATATCACGTCTTCCACGTATGTGTTTGGAAGAGGAGTTAGACTATACTCATAGAGGGTTTATGTCGACATCTTTTTCCACAGTTAAAAGATCACTTTTCTCCATAGGCTTGGGTCAATAACTATATGAGATACTTAATCCCATTTGAACAGATAAAGTTTCAAATTAAATTAAGACTTTGGAGTATTGAACAAGCAGAAGATCATGTCAGAATAATGCAGTTAGTAAATTTTAGATGGTATAAAATAATGAAAATATCAAATGGACTAGAGACATATTTAACATCTTTGTCAGATTGGAATGAAAGGAGGGTGATTACAAGATTTAGAATGGAGCTATATCCAGCAAATTATATAATGATAAGACAGAGAAGAAATGAAATTAAGACCTCATACTGTGTGTGTAATAACATAGTTGAGGATGACTTGAAACATATTGTATTACACTGTCCCCAATTTAACAATCAAAGGAAATACTGGCTTGGTCCTCTTTTGGCAACCCTCGGTCTTCCCCCTGACAAACTTCTTATTTATCTATTTAATTCTAAAGATATTACAACATTGAAAGATTTGAGTTGTTTTTTACTATCCATCAAACTATGAGGAATGAGATTTGATAAAGCTTTTGATTGTCTGGAAAGGAAGTGGTTTAATTTGATAGTCAATTGTGAATGCTGGTTCACAAATATGTGTTTGTGATATTTTAAATATTTGTGTAAATGATTGTAATGTTTTTCTATTGTAATGACAAATGTCGAACAATAAAACTTTCCTACCTACCTACAAGGTCGAACTCCTTTGACAGGTCGACGAAGACTGCACCCGTAGCCTTTCCCATGTCCATGTTTTTGAGGATATGGTTTGAGAAAACTGCCAGGGCAGAGGAGGTGCTGTGATGCTTACAGAAACCATGCTGGAGGGGGCAGAGGAGGTTGAACTTGCTGAGGTGTTCAGATAGTCGGGCATGGACAATCTTCTCAAGCAGTTTGCTGAGATGTGGAAGCAGGGAAATGGATCTATAGTTTACTGGGGATAGGGGGTCTCCTGCCTTGAAAATGGGGATAACATTAGCATGTTTCCAGGTGTCTGGTACTGTTGATGTGGACAGCGCAAGGTTACAAATGTATGTTAGTGGTTTGACCAGGGCTGGGGAGATTATCCTCAGGAAAGCAGGGTAGAGCCCATCACTTCGAGGGCTGCCCCTAGGAGGAAGGTTTTTCAGTCGTTTTTTGACAGTAGTGGCACCAATAGCTCTGAAATAGAGAGGGGGGTAGAGGCACCAGGGTATAGAGGAGTGGGGGGGGGGCTACCATTGCTATTTTGGTTGGAGGGAGGGTGTGGAGGAAGCTTCCTAAGGTATGGAGCTAAATTGGTAAACATAGCATTGAAAAGGTCTGCAATGCCCTCATGGTCAGCAATTGTGCCTGACGGGGATGTGAGTTGTGTTATTTACTTACTGGACTTAGGGTTTAGGATGGACCCAATTGATGATGAAGAAGAAGAAGAATCAGCATTTATATAGCGCTTCTCATGCACAGTATCCCAAAGTGCTTTACAAGCTAGACTGGTAGTGAAGTGACTAAATGTGTGGTGGCGGCCATATCGCACATCATCACCCACACACAGCCTGGATAATTGCATGAACCGGTTTATGGGAATGGGAATGTTGGTCAGGACACCGGGAATGTTCCCTGCACTTTGCAAAGAGTGTCCTGGGTTCTTTACTTCCACCTGGACACCCACCAGGACAACACCAGGATGGGCAGAAGGGACCTCAGTTTAACGTTTCATCCGAAGCACGGCACATCTCAGCAGTACAGCACCCCCCAATACTGCACTCGGATGCCAGAGATTTTTAGGTGCAAGTCCAATCCCGGTGTGGGACGAGAACCTACAACCTTCTGGTCCAGATGCGGATGTGCTACCAACTGAGCCACGCTGACATCTAGTCCCTGAGTAGTAGCTGGAGGGGGGTTGTAGCAACAGCCAACATAAAATTTTTTTGCTGCACTGATAGTTAGCTCAGTGATAAGCCATTCACTGTTGGAGTTGGCGTTCAAGCAGGTAATGATGGCAGCTGATATGTGGTCCTGGATGTACAGTGCGATGCCTCCACCTCTCTTCCTTCCCGGTCTATCTTGTCGGAGGAAGAAGTAGCCTTGCAGTTGGTACAAGGTGGATTCATGGTATGGCTTTAGCCAGGTCTCAGATAGATCCAGCACATGGGGCTAGTAGAGGGTCACGGAGGCCTCATTTTCTGTGAGTTTGGAGGGGAGGCTGCAGACATTAAGTGGGTGATCATTATTCCATGGCATCCCACCCATGAGGCATCCGTGTGGTCAATGTGTGTTCATTGGGCCAGGGTTTGCTTCTACGTCACCTGCTAGGAGGGCTAGCAGAAGGGGAGACAAGACTGGGCAGGTGGGAGGCAGCCAATGGTGCTTGTGAAGCTTGACAGAGTAAAGTAGATACCCTAGCTGTTTTTGTTCCTTGTTGGATAAGGATACCAGCAGTATAGATGTGAGGGATGTGTTTTTATTTGTGACTACACAGAGCAGGCTTATTTAATATGGTGGTGAGTGAGTAGGGGTGCAGTGATAAAGGACTTTTTGTTCCATCGCTAGGATTGTTGCAGAGAAGTCTGTGACCAACAACAATACAGACAAGGTGGATGCAGCCAGCAGGAGAAGACTTTCATTCCCTAGGGGCTGGGATGGGGGCATGCTCTTAGGGGGAGATCTAAGTGCAGTGAGCAACCAAAGTGCCATGTTTCAAAGTGATTGCAGTATGTGGCTTTTTAAGGAAGACTACAAGGCTTTGGAGGTAGTGAGAAGGTGAAAAATCCGGTAATGAGAGGCAGCGGCCACTGGTGGTGGTATTTGATAAGCTGCAGATGGAGAAATGCTCTGATTGGTTTTGGCATGCACGTGGCACTGACTATAAATGAGAGAGCCAACCAAGGGTGGTGGTGGGGGAGGCAGGGCCAGTTTCACACAGGCCACTCAGCTGTTTACAGTCGTTCACTCCTGACTCCGTTCCTGTGACGCATACCTGGCGTGCTGGCCGGTGAGGTCTGCACTCGGGGAAGGGCTCCTTTCCATCCCTCATGACCACCGGACAGCTGCGGAGGAAAGGAGAAAGGGTTTTAAATATACAGGCAGGTGGAGGAGGGGCTGAGTTATGGGGAGGGGGAGCAACTGAAACTCAGTGGTCTGAAACCTGACTCACGGCCTAAAATTAAGTGAGGTAACAGATCCAAGACTGAATTGGAGCTGAATTTAAGTGTTTCAGGCTGTGCTTGCCTTCGGTGAGACTTTTAGCTTGTGTTTCAAACTTCTGCCTAGCAGGCTAAGCATGAATTAAATAAGGTACAAAACGCAAAATCGAATCGGAGCCGAAATTAAGTGTTTCAGGCTGTGTTTGCCTTTTGTGAGACTTTCAGCTTGTGTTTCAAAACTTCTGCCTAGCAGGCTAGCTCCCGAGTGTTGCACTTGCAATTAAAGTGGAACCAGTGCCTCTTTCAGGTAGAAATAAATGCAGAAACAGTCCCAGTTAAAGTATCAGGCTGAAAGGCTCCCTAGTACAGTTCTCACAATTTTAAATAAATGCAGAAACAGTCCCAGTTAAAGTATCAGGCTGAAAGGTTTCCTAGTAGAGTCCTTACAATTTTAAATAAATGCAGAACAGTCCCAGTTAAAGTATCTGGCTGAAAAGGCTCCCTAGTACTATTCTTTACTGAAATTTTACAGCCCAGAAACTATCTTCACTACTGCGCTGACATAAAATCAAGATACATACTGGTGATCTTGGCGCCAAAAGTCCAGATTCAAATTTCACACAGGCCACTCAGCCATTTGTAGCTGTTCACTCCTGACGCATACCTAGTGTGCTGGCTGGGTAGCTCTGTGCTCGGGGGGGGAAGGCTCCTTTAGGTCCCTCACGACCACCGGAGAGCTTACCTAAACAAATCCAATCTGAAAGGACATATTTAGGTAAACCCAACCCCCTGTCCTGAAATCATTCAAACTCTGCCATGGTAGGATGACATTTGACCGGCCCACCTTCTTCCACCCTGAATCAGAGACTTGTCTGGACTTCATCTGCACACCATCTGTCCTTTGCATGCTCAACTAGGGGCAAGAACAGCTGAGGTAGGGAGATGAGCAGCTGACCTTTGTGAACAGGGGGTTTTAGTTTGGCATGGAAGTTTTGGAGACAGCTGAAACTGAAGAGTATGGAGCACTGAATTTGGTTAGTGATGTTAAATGAGGATTTGAATACACAAGGCAGAGCAAAATTAGATAATGAATGGAGGACGCTGTGCAAAAGGAAGGGGGTATATTTTTGTGTACAGAGTCTTGAATGTTGCAACTGCTAACAATGGTGCATGCACCAGTCACCCATCACAGTTCAAGGTCAAGACACTATATTATCATGAGTGGTTTGTTTTCTTTTGTGAGACAGAGGGTTAATGAAGTGTAGTGTAGTAATTAAATCAATTAAAGAGCTATAAAACAAGAGATCGCATGATCCACATCTACCCTAGCTACTGTATTACCACTTCAGTTTAAACATGTCGCTTGAACTGTCACACCTGATGAGAGCATGGCCATACTTAACAAGCTGTTGCATCTCTTTCTATCTTGCCAAGGGAGACAAACTATAAAAAACCTATTCATGTGTACCTTTACAATTTCAAACAATTATTTCAGTGTGTCAAAAACACATTTGATTTTGATTGGTTCAGCAATGTATGTTATTGTTCAGAAAGAGCTTCTATCCAAGATGAAGCAACTTGATCTCCTGTGGTTGCGGGCTAAAGCTTTTGGGAATCCTGCTGATGTGCAAGCCTATAAAACTGCTAGGAATTCCTGTACCCGGGACATCAGGTCGGAAAAATGCAAAGATCATAGAGAATTGGTTGCCAGGTCATGGGGGAATAGTAGAAATTTATGGTCCAACTTAAAAGACGTCTCTGGAAAACTCCCAAAGGTTGCCCCCTTTGTGATCGATACAGACAGTGTTTCAACTATGGACCCCCTCACCATTGCAAATATCTTCAATAACGCTTTCACAGACCTTAGTGGTGTCCTCCCACCTGACTTCTTTAATCAATCCACACCTCCCTCTGAGCAATCGACAGTCGGGGCCTCTCATGAACACGATGGGAATCAAAACCCTATCCCCCCATTCTACTTTAAGAAAGTAACAGTCCCCCTTGTTAAAAGATAAATGCGCAAGGTCCTAGGTAAGTCTTGGAATAGTGGCGATTCCCTTGACTTAAAATCTATTGCTCTTACCCTGCATGAGATTACAGCCCCTATCACAAGTATTTTCAACCTCTCCCTAAGGCTATCCCAATTCCCTCTCATTTGGAAGTCAGCTCAAGTAACCCTCATCCACAAATTGAGTGATTGGACCTCACATACCAAATATAGACCTATTTCCATCCTCCCCCCCATTGTCCAAGGTGTTGGAGTGGCTAGTTGCTGATGAACTAATTGAATACCTTGAAAAATACTCCATTCAGTGTCCGCAACAGCGTGGTTTCAGGAAAGGGCACAGTACCACAATTGCCCTCCTGGAATTTACTGGATACATACACCATGCTCTTGACCAAGGGAATCTTGTGGGTGCAGCCTTCATTGACCTAACGAAGGCGTTTGACACTGTCAGCAACTCTTTGCTTCTGCAACAATTAACCAACACTAGCATGTCAAAAGAAGTGATGCTTTGGTTCAAAAACTACCTGGATGATAGAACGCAGTGTGCAAAAATTTCCAACATCTTGTCTGACCAAAGAGATGTCTGCTCTGGCATGCCACAAGGTTCCATTCTTGGCCCTTTACTTTTTAGTATTTTTGTAAACAACCTTCCCCTCCATTGCCACCAGTGCATACTGTTATACGCTGACAATGCTGTTATTTATTCAAGCCAACCTAACCCAGCTCTGCTTGAGGACCGTCTTCAAAGCGGCTTCGATGAAGTCAAAACCTAGCTCTCTAATTAAAAGCTTGTGATGAATTACAAAAAAACTAAAGTTATATTGTTCAGCTCCACAAGAAACAAATTTAAAGCTCATGCACTCAGTATAAAAAATTAACAGGGTGTTCCCCTTGATGTAGTGGAACAATTCAAGTATTTAGGGGTTACACTGGACAAACACCTCTCCTTTTCACATCATATTGAAGCTTTAGCAAAAGCGGTAAATATAAAAATTGGTCTACTATGTTGCATCATGCATAATCTAACCTCTGAAGCCCTCAAACTGGTGGTGTATAGCTCCATCCTCTCAGCCACTGATTATGGTCTCGTAATCTATGGATCGGCTACTGACACCATACTTCACAGAATAACTGTTGCACTAAATAAAGTCTGCAGGTTAATTATAGGGTCTGATCACTTTAGTCACACCTGTGATTTATATGAACAAACGGGTTGGCTTCAGCTGAAAAATCGGATTAAATATCAAACCTGCTAACTAGTCAAAAAAGCTCTCCTAGGACTAATGCCACCTGGGATGGCGGTATTGCTTACCCCCTCCTGACTCACTGAGATCACCAGATCAGCTGCCCACCAGTCTCTCCTTGTTTCTAGATGCCAAATATCACAAGGCCAGCGTTCCTTTGCCTACAGAGCTCCTCAATGGTTCAATTCGCTCGACTATGAAGACTCAACACTGCAAAAAGTGGGTGCCTTCAAGACCAATCTAAAACTGACCTTTGTGGCCAACAGTTCCTGTGACTGCATCACTTGATATCTGCCCTTTGCACCCCTAGGGTCTGCCTAGTATTTTTCAGTGACCTTGCCGCCTCATCCTGTCCTTGGTTCTCCTTATGCCCACTCTCCCTACCTCCCCTTCCTTTTGATAGTAACCCCACTTTCCCTCTCCCTCCCATCCCACCCTTAAAGTATGTACGCTTATCTTTACACGGTCTGCACCTCCCTTACTTCTCCCTCTTCTACACTTCCCTATCATACCTCCCCTCTCTAGACTCTCCCACCCATTATTTATTATATACTTTTTACTTGAGAATCCAACACTGTTATCAATTCCAGGTACCATTTCTTATGTCATTTCTGCTACTGTATCATTAAATAAATTGCATTTATCCTCTCATGTATTTAATAGTGTATAATTTTAGTTATACTGTTTTTTGTCATTTTAGTTTACAATAATATTCCTGTGTGTGTATGTTACCTTCCCACCACTGACGTGGAACCTTTGTAAATGAGCGCCTGCGCTCAAAGGTGTTAATCCGAGATCAAAAATAAAAATAGAAAAATAAATAAAAAAATTTAACTTGTGCAGGACCAGCTTCTGATCCTTGGTTAGCAGATGCATTTTCTTGCTCTACATCTGAATAAAGGAATGAAAAGTATTTTCTAAACTTAAATTGCAGCAAAATACAGGTTACTCACCTGTAACAGGAGTTCTAGGAATGGTATACAGTATGTTGTTCATCCACACTTCATGGCAGGTTCCTTGCCACTTTAAATCTTGCCAGAAGGTCTTCAAGCTGGCTTCTCCCACCCACCCAGGTGATAAAGCTCTCGGCAACGCCCCATGACGCCAGATCTAGCCCGCTGGAAGCCAGGTTGTGCGTCGAAGCCGGGGAGGTTGGGTGGGTTCAGTGGATGAACAACATACACCATTCCTAGAACTCCTGTTACAGGTGAGTAACCTGTATTTCTAGGAACATGGATATGTTGTTCAATCCACACTTCATGGCAGACTCCTAGCAGTTCTCCGGGAGGAGGAAGGCAAGGTGCACACCCCCTAATTAGGAAACAAGGACTGGAGAACCGAGGTCCCAAAACCAGCATCCCAGCGTGACTCAAGGTCGATGTGGTAATGGGTAATGAAGGTGTGTGCTGACTTCCAGGTAGCAGCCCTGCAGATTTCCTGGATAGGGACGTCCCTGGAAGTAGCCACCGAAGCAGTGGTATGGCGGGTAGAATGAGCTCTTATCCCTTTGGGAGGCTCCATGCCTGCCAAACTATAGCAGAGATCTATGTAGGAGGTGACCCACCTGCCTATCGTCCACTTGGCTGCAGGTCTGCCAGGTGCGGCTTCAGCGTAGGTGACAAACAGCTGGCGAACCTCTCCCCGAACTTCAGCCGTTCGCTCCTTATAATAAAAGAGTGCTCTTCTAGGGTCCAAAGTATGGAGCCTATATTCGGCCTCCGAGGTGTGATTGGGGTAGAACACCGGCAGAGTCAACACCTGGTTAAGGTGAAACTCTGACACCACCTTCAGAAAAATTTCGGTTGGGGGTGCAGGACAACCTTGTCCCTGTGGAAGACCAGATAGGGAGACTTGATGGAAAGCGCCTGGAGCTCTCCCATCCTTCCGGCTGACGTGATAGCCACCAAGAAGGTGATCTTCTACGACAGGTGAGAGATGTCACACCTGTGCATTGGTTTGAATGGCTTGCCCATGAGCTTAGCCAATACCAGCGTAGATCCCACGGAGGTGGAGGGTTCTCGCACTGGAGGATATGTGATCAAGGCCTTGAAAAGCGCCCACCTTCTCCTCTGCACCACCGACTGCATTCCCGCCCGCCCGTAAGCAGAGATGGCAGGTGCACCTTAAGGGTCATCGACTGAAGCCCTAGCTGAGAAAGGGACCACAGATAGTCCAGAATGCTAGCCAAGGAACAGGAGGAAGGGTCTAACCCCTTATCCTGACACCAAATGGAGAATCTCTTCCATTTGAAGGTGTAGCATTTTCTGGTCGACTCCTTATGGGATGCCTCAACAACGTTGAGGACCTCGTCGGAAAGACCCAAGGCCTGGAACTCTAGCCGCTCAGGAACCAGGCCATCAGGTGCAGGGATTGAAGGTCCAGTTGGAGAACCTTCCCCTGGTTGACTGAGATCAGGTCCGGGCGGGCTGGAAGCCACCTCGGGAGCCTGGAGCTGAGGAGATCTGGATACCAGAACTGGCGGGGCCAGTCAGGGGCTACCAGAATCACTTGCGCCTTGTCCCTCCTCGCCTTGAGAAGCACCTTGTGGATCAAGGGAAATGGGGGAAAAGCGTAGAAGAAGCTCGGGGTCCACGGCCTCGAGAAGGCATCCCCCTGCAGTGGGCCCTGCTGAGGGGGGCGGGCATGAAACAGCCTCAGCTTCACATTCTCCCTGGAGGCAAACAGGTCCACTTGAGGCGTACCCCAGTGGGAGAACAGATCGTGTACCACCTCCGGCAGGAGAGAACACTCGTGAGATGCAGCCCCTATCCAGCTTAGGGCATCGGCCAGAGTGTTGGAGGCTCCTGCCACATGGATGGCTAGGAGATCCGCCTCCAGGCTGTGCACGATGGACCAAGTGTGTAGATCTTCCTTGCACAGGGGCAAGGAGTGTGTCCCGCCCTGGTAGTTTCGGTAGTACATGGTCGTGGTATTGTCCGTCTGGACTGGAACCACTTGTCCCCGTACAAACGGAGTGAAGGCGGTGAGGGCTAGTTGGACTGCTCGAAGCTCCAGCAGGTTGACGTGACATCAGGACTCCTGAGGGGACCAGAGGCCGTGTGCTCTGTGGTCCCCCAGATGGGCACCCCAACCCATCAGAGAGGCGTCAGTCGACAGAGTGACCGTCGGCTCGGGGCGGACAAATGGGATGCCCTCCTGCAGATGAGCTGGAATGATCCACCACTAGACAGCATTCCACATCTCCTGGGTCACTGCCACTGGCTGGTCCAAGGGACCGGAGCGCTGTGACCATTGGCTGGCCAGTCTCTATTGTAGGGGATGCATGTGCCAATGGGTCCAACGGACCATGCTGGTGCAGGCTGCCATGAGGCCCAGGAGGCGCAGAAAGTCCCGAGTAGGGCGCAATTACCCAACTTGAAATGATTGGGCAAAGGAGGAAAGAACCTCGGCCCTGTCCACCGGGAGCCGTGCTCTGGCTTGAAGAGAGTTGAGCTCTGCCCCAATGAATTGAATCACCTGCGTTGGCACAAGTTCCGATTTGGCCTCGTTGATGAGGAGGCCAACCTGAGAGCAAACTGGAGGCCAGATCCTGACTGCTCCACCTCCGGTCTGAGGGGCTGCAACTGGCCAGTCGCCCAGGCAGTGGTACATCCGACCTTCGGCGCCGCAGGAATGCTGTCACCACTGCCATGCATTTGGTGAAGACCCTGGGAGCTGGAGAGAGGCCGAAGGGCATGGCCCGGAACTCGTAAAGGGACCCCTCCGCTCTAAAGCGGATGAATCGCTGGTGGGACGGATGGATTGGGAAGTGAAAGAACGCGTCCTAGAGGTCCAGAGAACAGAACCACATGCCTCGTTCCAAGTACGGAATGATCTGAGCCAGAGTGACCATCCTGAAGGTTCAAGACCTTAGGAACCTGTTCAGGTCGTGTAGGTCTAGAATGGGGCGCCAGCCCCCCATCCGTTTTGGGACCAGGAAATACCTGGACACACACCCTGGGTCTGGTGGAGGATCTGCCACCTCCCTGATCACCTCCTTCTGGAGGAGCAGGGCAATGTCGGCTTGAAGGGCTGACAGGCCGCGGACCCCATAGCCCCCCGTGGGGTGACGGCTTGGAAGGGCGGGGCCTGCTCAAATTCCAGAGGCAGACCCTTTCCTACCACTTCCACACCCAGCAGTCCATGGTGATAGTGGACCAGGTGGAAAGAAAATGGCGGAGCCGTCCCCCCACGGGGGGAACCCAGGGGGGGAGCAACGAGGCTGGGGGTGACACCCCTCAACCCGTCACTGGGCAAGCTTGGAGGAAGGACCAGCCGAGGGACCTCCTGGGCCTTTCTCTTCCGGCTTCCTGCTGGAGGAAGCTGCAGGCTTGGCTTTTGGGTGCCAAGTGCGAGCCTGCTGGCCCTGATGCTGGTGTTGCTGGGCCGGACGTGCCGCAGGGGCAGAAGGCCGAAAGGGCTTACGCTGCTGCTGGCGGCCTTTGTCCTTCTGGGCAGATGTGACTGAGTCCAAGGTGGCACTGGACTTCTCGATCCTCTGCAATTGACCCTCCACCCCTGGACCGAACAGGTCGGTACCCAGGAAGGGGACGTCTGCCAGCTTGTGCTGGGTATCCGCCGTGAAGGTGGAGATCCGCAGCCAAGCTCTGCGGCGCATAGCCACTGTGAATGCTACTGACCGGGCACAAGAGTCTCCAATGTCAAGAGCAGTTTGGAGCTGCTGCTTTGCCACCATCCTTCCCTGATCCCGCACCTGCTTGACCGTAGTCTGGAGGTCAGCCGGCAGATAAGGAATCACCTCATCCAGGGAGCCCATAAGGGTGTGGGAAAAGTGTGCCATCAGGACGGCCGAACTGGCTTGACGAAGGCCTAGGGAGGACGCAGCATATATTTTATGCCCGGCGTAGTCCAGCTTCTTGGACTCTTTGTCGGGAGGCTTGTCCATGTCCCTAGTGTTTCCGGAACGCTGGACAACACTGTCGGTCACAAGCCCCTCCGCAGAGGGGTGCTCCGAAAATCTGGAGAGTGAGCCGGTGGGGACCGCATACTTCCTGGCCATCCTGGCCGAAGGAGCAGGACAAGAAGCCGGCCGCTGCCATAACTCCAAGGCTGGGTCCACAATGGCTTCAGCCACTGGAAAGGCCTCCATGGGAGAATCCCCTCGGTCCAGTATCTCTGTGAGGGGATACCTGGCCCACTTTGACATGGGTTCGAGCTTCATCCCAGTAGATTCTGAGATGAGCCGAAGCATTCCCATGAACGAGGATGGGCTCTCGTCCACTGACTGTCCCCCAGTGGACTCCAGGTCGAGGGGCCTGGAGAACAGGGAAGAGTCATCATCAGACTCCGAGGAGTCTGCAAACAGCTGCCTAGGGCCTGAGCCACCCTCCACCTGCCGAGGCCAATCGGGAGTGAGGGTGACCGACAACCGATGGGGCAACCCCTGACCCGACCGAGAATCCTTGGTCAGAGCCCCAGATTTAGGTTGTGGAGGCGGGGGTTCCACCACAATGGGTGGCTCAGATGGTTTTGGCCGAACAACCGACGCCGGCTTAGGCTCCTCGATAACCATGAGGGGTTGTTTCAGCCGCTCCGGTGACAGCCACTTGATGGCCAGGGAAGGCGACGGGGTTGGCTTGTTCCCGGTCAGAAGGAGCTGCTGCCACATCAAGTCCTCTTAGCATCGACGCAATTTGCGCCGAAACCTTTCCTCTAAGGAGGAAGAAGACGAGGATGAGCGGCGCTGCTGCTTTCCCCGGTGCCGAGACCGAGACCGCAGATGTCGGTGGGATCGGCTGGACCGAGAAGAGGTCTGAGACTGAGACCGAGACCTTCGGTGTTTCCGAGGGCGGGTCTGGGAGGGAGTGGGGGAAACCCGGTCCTCCCTCGGCTCGTGAACCTTAACCGGGGACTCTGGCACAGGAGGCGCAGGCAAGTCCTCGGTTTACACCGGGGGAACCAGTGAAGAAGGGTTGTCGGCTTCTCCAGTCGACAACCCGTTCGACGGGTCGAGAAAAATCTCGACCGCGTCGACGGGTGTCTTGGCCGGCTGACCTGACGGGGACACCATGAAGCCAGTGGCCTTAGCTGCAACCTCGACCGAAGTCGAGTGTCGACTGTCCGGGGAAGGGGACCTCTCCCGCTCCCACGAACGTCGAAGGTGGGACTTACCCTTCGAGTCCTTCTTCTTAGACCGAGAGGAATGTCCTGATGGACCCTCACCTTTTGTAGCGAGGGACTGACAAAAGCTCCTTAAAAGAAGCCGTGTAGAAGGAGCCCAAGGAGAGCGGGATAAATGCCACGATCGAGGAAGACGAAGATGCGGCCTGGGCCGCCTCCTCCTCGAGGGCGATCATCTGCTCAAGTTTCTCAGCTGAGCCCACCGCCACAGACAACACTCAACGGGCCTCCTTTGACTTCACCGGAGGAACACGTCTCTCGGGGCGCCCAAGTTGGAGTTTGGCAGCACGGTCTTCGAGGACACTGACCGAGAAGGACTTGCACAATTCGCAGGCCTGCGGATCGTGATCGAGTCCAAGGCAATAAACGCACAAGGAGTGCGGATCGGTCTGAGACATTTTCTGCCCGCATGGGCACCGCCGAAATCCGGGAGTCGACTTATCCATCGCAGCCGCGAAGGAAGAAACAAACCGAAGTCTAGAAAATTTAAGAATAAATTTTGGTTTAACAGACGAGTTTGGATCCAGGCCTAAAACGCAGAGCGCTAAGGAGGGAACCTGAGCTTCCAAGCAGTAAGGAAGATCTGGCGTCATGGGATGGAGCCGAGTTTTATCACACGCATGGGTGGGAGAAGCCAGCTTGAAGACCTTCCAGCAAGATTTAAAGCGGCAAGGAACCTGCCATGAAGTGTGGATTGAACAACATATCCATGTCCCTAGAAATTAAATTACACTAAGAACTGGCTGGTCAGTGTTTTAATGAACGTGAGTCCCAACCCAAATGTCCATGTTTCAGTGCCACAAAGAAATATATTGATCCTGATTGGATCAGCAAAATATTTTATTTTTCAGAAAGAACTGACCTTTGGCAGGACCAGCATTCGGTCCTTGGTTAGCAGGTGTTGTGTTTTCTTGCTCTGCATCTGAGTAAAGGAAACAAAAGTATTTTCTAAACTTAGGCCCCGCAAGCTGGTTTAGGTTGGAGCCTTGGCAGGATATTAAGCTGAAGATCACCCTACACAATCTGCTAAAAGCAGGCTGCTCTGTTGCTCTCTTCACAGATGAGTCATAATGGCCAATTTGCAGTAGTTCAAGTGAGACAGGCTTGGGAAGTAGTGTGGGTTAGTGTGGGCCTAAGCAGGAAATGTCAGACCTGGAGGTTGTGGAAAGGATTAAGAAAGAGAGTAGGGAAGGGGCAGATGCACTTTCAGTGGCAGCACAGAAACCCTTCTTTTCTTGCTGCATCTCTGTGAAGTCAGGTTCACAGATATCCTAGCATGGCAGACTGCTTCAGTGGTCTAGCTCTGTTAAGGGGTGAGAAGAGGCCTGTTGGGGAGAAGAGTCCACCATATGCATGACTGAGTAGCCAACTTGGGAAAATAACACTGCTTCAATAGTGTATCAAAGGCTATGGAATGGTGTTAGTATATTGATATTTTCTTCATTCATGGTGAAAGTACACTGCTGGTTTTGCATATTTAACAGGATGTAGCATGATTTTAAGAAAGCTGTGCTATTTACTGGTTCAGGCACTGAACTCTGAACTAGATTATAATAGGTTTGTATGGCACTACGGCCTCTTGCTCAGAGTGTTGGTGCTAGAGATTCACATCCTTCTCATGTGACATATTCTTTAAATTTTAATTGCAAAGGAAAAGCTTGAAATGACATGGGACTCTTTTGCTAGGAGAGTGGCAAAAAGATGCTGTACTTATGATAGCTTGATCCAGAAGCCAAAAGGATGATTCCCATTGGAATATTTTTTCACTGCGAGGTGAGGCAGATAGCTTGTTGGAATACAAATGGTGTGGAGACACAGTGAAGAAGAGCTGAGTCATGCAGGAAAGGAGGAGGTGGGTCAGTGGAGTTGTTTCATCCTATCAAGGCAGAGCTACAGTCATGTAAGGACATGGGTCAGGCATACCTAAACACATCTTCTGGGGCCTGTGCATTTATGTACGTGGCCCTGACCCTTTTGAATTCTCTGCCTCTCTTGATCTGGTTTTCCTCATGAGGATCGAGGCCTCCGACCTGGAGGTGGAACCGGTCAGTTGGTCTGATCACTACACCGTGAGGTTCAACTTTTGCTCCTCCCCTTCGGAGGCCTGCCCCTGTGGAGATGGTCCATTACCACCCTTTATGGGAAGTGAGTCCTGAAGGCCTAGCAGTGGTGATTGACCTCTTGAAGTTTCCTGTGACCAGCTCAAGTCCAGAGACTTTAGTGGTGGCCTATAATAAGGCCATTCAGCAGCTCTGGACTTAATTGCTCCCGTCCGTGTTCACCCTCTCCCCCTTCACCCTCGGGCCCCTTGGTTTGATGGGCCTTTGAGAGAGTTGTGGCAAGTAGGACACAGGTTAGAATGGCGATGGCGGAAATCCGCCCTGGTTGCTGACCACCTTAGATTGGTTGAACATTATAAGATTTACCAATCAACGATCTCCCGTAAGAAGGCAGAATTCCTGTCCAGTGAGATTGCTGCCACTCAGAACTGATCAGTCCAGCTCTTCTGAACTGTTGACAGGTTGTACAACCCAACCTGTCTGCAGCTCTGAAGACCTTTTTCGCAAATGGAGTGTGATGAGCTTGCTCGGTTCTTTGCAGATAAGGGGGCCGACATCAGGTCAGAAGTTTGTTCAACTCGCTCTGTGGGGGTTGCTGATGATCAGTGCTTGGTCACCTCACCTCGGGCTTTCTGGAGCACCTTTGCCTTGCCCGAGTTTGCGGATGTCATGTGGATAGTCCAGTGTATGTGCCCTACGTGCTGTAGTTTGGATCCGGGCCCAACTTCCTTGATTATGGGTTGTTGGGATATGATCGGCCCGGTCCTGGCTCAGATAGTCCGGTGCTCCTTGGAATCCGGTGAGTTTCCAAGCTCCCTGAAGGAGGCGGTGGTAATTCCCCTCCTAAAGAAAGCTTCTTTGGACCCAGATTCTCTGGCCAACTACAGACCGATCTCAAACCTTCCTTTCATAGGGAAGGTGATTGAGAAAGTAGTAGCAGTATAGCTGGACGACCACTTGACCATCCATAACATCTACTAACCTCTCCATCCGGTTTCTGAAAGAGGCATGGTACTGAGATAGCACTGGTTTAGGTGCTCAATGATCTTCTGATGGCGAGAGATTGGAGAAACCATTCTATTTTGGTGCTTCTTGAGCTCTCCTCAACTTTTGACACTGTAGACCATGTGGTGCTGCTTGGACGTCTGAGGTCCATCTGTGGACTATCAGGTACGGTCCTTAGGTGGTTTACATATTTCCTCACTGGCTGGAGTCAGAAAGCGGTGTCTGGGATTTTTTCCTTGGACCCTTTCTCCCTGTCATGTGGGGTCCCTCAGGGTTCAGTGCTGTCCCCCATGTTGTTTGCAGTGTATATGCTGCCCCTCAGAGACATTGTAAGACGGTATGGGCTGAGGTTCACTGCTATGCTGATGATACCCAACTCTACCTGTCTTTTGCCCCCAACCAGGATAGAGATGTCTCGGTACTTAATACCTGCCTCGCTGAAATCCAGGACTGGATGAACTCGAGCTGGTTAAAGTTGAACGCCGGAAAGACGGAGGTGATGGTAGTGGACCCCGGTCGCCGGATAGAGGGGTTTACGACTGATCAGCCCTCTGGACTTTTTCTCAGAGGCTCTAAGGTAGGGAGATAAGGAGCTGACCATTGCAAATAGGGGGGTTTACTTAGGCATGGAAGATACGGAGACAGCTGAAATTGAAGGGTATGGATGGTGCACTGAAGTTGGTTAGGGATGTTAAATGGGGGTCTGAATATACAGGACAGATGTAAATTTGATCATGAATGGACAACACTGTGTTGGGGGGGTGATATTTTCATGTACAGAGTGTTGAATGTTGCAACTGTTAAACAATGGAGCATGCACCATTTACCCATCACGGTCCAATGTTAAGGTACTGTATTATCACAGGTGGTGTATTTTGTACTGTGAAACAGAGGGTTAATGAAGCGTGGTGTAGTAATCAAATCAATTAACAAGTTATAAAATGAGAGATCACATGATCCAACTCCATCCTAGCTACTTTATTACAACTTCTGTTTAAAAATGTCACTTGAACTGCCATATCTGGTGAAAGCACAGCCATACTTAACAAGCTGTTGTATCTCTTTCGAGCTAGCCAAGAGAAACAAACTATAATAAACTATTCATGTTTACCTTTACAATTTCAAAAAAGTGTTTCAGTACCTCAAAAAATATATTGCTTCCGATTGGTTCAGCAATATATTTTATCGTTCAGAAAGAACTCACCTTCAGCAGGACCAGCATTAGGTCCTTGGTTAGCAGGTGGTATGTTTCGTTGCTCAGCATCTGAATAAAGGTTTCTAAACATAGAAATATAGAAACATAGAATTTGACAGCAGATAAGGACCGCTTGGCCCACCTAGTCTGCCCATTTTCCTACCTAACAGATAAGCTGCAGATCCTAGTTAACCAACAGCTTACTGCCTCCTACCCCCCACTAGGACTGACTTATGTCTGTCCCATGCATTCTTGAATTCCCCCACTGTTCTTGACTCCACGACCTCCTCAGGGAGGCTGTTCCATGCATCTACAACCCTCTCTGTGAAAAATACTTCCTCACATTACCTCTCCTGGCCCCCTCTATCTTCAAATTGGCCCCTTGTTCTTGCACATCTCTTTTCTGAAAGATGCTACCCTCTTGGACTTTGTTGATTCCTTGAGGTACTTGAAAGTTTCTATCATGTCCCCTCTCTCCCTTCTTTCCTCAAGGGTATACATATTAAGCTCCTTTAGTCTTTCTTTGTATGTCTTCTGGTGCAGACCCTGCACCATTTTGGTTGCCCTCCTCTGGACAGCCTCAACTCTGTCTATGTCTTTGCAGAGATGGGGTCTCCAGAACTGCACACAGTACTCCAGATGGAGTCTCACCAACTGTCTGTACAGAGGGATAACAACTTCCTGTTTTCTACTATTGATGCCTCTTCCTATGCATCCCAGTATCCCCCCAGCCTTCCTTACTGGCTTCTCACATTGCTTGCCCACCTTTAGGTCATCTGATATAATTACCCCCAGGTCCCTTTCCATTTTTACTGTTGTCAGTAAACTTAAATGGCAGCAACCTGCAAGTTACAGCCTCGGACGTCATCTCCGCTTGTCTGATGAGGGGTTGTTAGAGGTTCCCAGGGTGCGTTTAAAAACATCTGGTGCCCGGGCATTTATGTTTGTGGCACCATCCCTGTGGAACTCTCTACCTCACCAGATTAAAGAGTGCAGGACCGTGGAGAGCTTTAAAACCAGCCTGAAAACACATCTTTTCCAACAGGTTTTTAATGACTGATATTTATGATTGGGGAAGTTTTTAAATGGAAGTTGAATTTGTGTTAGATTTAAAATTATTTGTGAAGTGTTTTGTATGTGCAGCGCTTTCAAACTAGAAATACACTATATAAATAAAAATATTATTATTATTTTTAAATTAATTTATACTGAGACCTGGCTGGTCAGTGTTTTAATGAACGTTGAGTCCCAACCCAAAGAAAGGCTCAGATTTTCCACTTGTGATCTAGCTAGCAAAAACAAAACAAAAACAACAGGCTGATTATGTTTTTGAGATAACACTTCAAAAGTGTCCATATCTTTTAAGGCTGCATGGGCGGAGCCATGCTGACTTATTCCTCTGAAGTAGAACAGAATAGTGATTTGACTGGATAGCTATTCTGTGTGGTTCCATGGTATTGCAGTCATGTTCACAGCACTGGTTTTCCACTGCACCCCCTCTGTGGACCTCACAAGCCCCCTCCCTCACCCATCCTGCAGAGGCACTATTTTGTTCTGCCTGTCACTTCCTTTTTCAGCATGAAATCTGTTTAGTATAAGTTTACTCTTCTGTGTTCAGGAGTTGTTGTTTTTTTAGTCAAATGATAACAAAGAATAAATGCATCTTTTGTACCGTTTATCTTACATAAATTGATGAACTCTAGCAGGAACGTGCTGCTCCGAGGTGCCTACTCTACTCGGACAAGTAAAAATCTTCCCTTGGTGTACACACAGTATGCATAGTAGAAGAGCATGTCCAAAAAATATTTGTCAGAACACTTCAGAACAACATGCTTTTTAGAGGAACAATAAGACCTTGTCATAAGGAGAAACCAGCAGAGAACTCCAGATCCACAACACTCTGCATTGCATTCCATTTCAAATGCAACCAGTCTCTTCTGTTAGAAGTTTCCTAAATCAAGTGAAACCAGTAAATTTTTTTAATCTGTCCTGAACGTTGATTTCCCACAGCGACTGCGCAATTGTGCGTCACATGTGCGAAAACGCATTTCAGGCAGGATGTGAAAAACAACAGCTGTACTGTTGATAAGGAGGTGTGCAAAATTAACAATGTTGAAAATTTTGAGTAAAAATATTACAGATTCGCAAAGTTACGAGTGTGCGTGGAAACTGCGCAATGCACACGCGTAACATAGTCATTTTATGGACTTTTTTCACCAAATTTTCAACACAGGCATTTTAGGACCTCTGCTCATGAACAGTGTCATTGTGATTTTCCTAATCTGTCCTGAACACTGACTTCCCACAGCAACTGTGCTATTCTGCACCGGAAGTGTGAAAACACATTTCGCCAGGATGCTTACAAAATGACAGCTGTACTGTTCATAAGGAAATTGGAAAAATGCCAGTGTTGAAAATCTGGAGTGAAAATATTACAAATTCACGGCTAATGAAAGTGTGCCTGGAAACTGCCCAACGCTATCGTCAGAATATCACCTTATTTTTGGAATTTTCACCAAATTTGCAACATAGACTTTGAGAGCTCATCTCATGAACAGTGATGCTGTAATTTCATTAATCTGTCCTGAAAGGTGATTCCGTGCAGTGACCGCAAAATCACCTTTCAGGGCTGAATAACCAGATGACTGTCGCTGAAATCATGAGATGGGGTCCCAAGAACCCCATGTTGAAAATGTGGTGTCAAAATTCACAAAAACGGGTGAGATATCTACATAAATTGAAAAAAAAAACAATTTATGCCATCATACAGCTTACCAACATTTCTTCAGTTTGCGGTCGACGTTGAAGAGTGCAGACTTGTTCCTGGTCCACCGAAGATTGTCGCGCCGGGCTCCTGAGGTAAGTATGGGGTGAGGGGGGTGTAGGGAGGTTGGGTGCACAAAGGGTGGGTGCAGGTTGGGGAAGGGGGCACCGGACTCAACGAGGGAAGCTTTTTCTTTTACAGGGAAAAAAAAAAAACAATCTGGGAAGGTTTTCTTGTTTTTACAGGCGGTTTGGTATGCTGGGGTGGGCTCCGAGTGTGCCACCTGAGTGTTTCTTGCGGTGGTATGTAGCCGATGGGGGATTGGGCACTCCCATTGGCACATTCAGAGTGTTGGGGGAGCATGCGCATGAGCCGAGGGGGAGTAGGCACCCCCCGCAGCACACAACAAATGGGGGGGAGGGCATTATGTTGATGGGGATTGGGCTCCCCCATTGGCAAATGAACTGGGAAGGGGGCATGCCGACAGGGGGATTGGGCACCCCCCGTCAGCTTTTCATGTGGACTGTGATAGGCGGAGGCTGTCAGAGAAGCCGCCGCCATGTTTATTGAAATGGGACACCAGACAATGCAGCTGTAATTCGCTGCTGCAATCAGGGTGTGCCCCAGCAGCAAAAACAGCTGACTGCTAATGACAGGGTGCTCCCTGATTGCAGCAGCGAGTTTCTTTCAAGTTGGTGGCACGCTACACTACTGCTGTCATGGACAGCGTGATTGTCTATTAGCGCCATACAGACCAGCCCCAAAATGGACTGCTGGCATTGGCAACAACACTGCCACACCTCCACAACTCGCTACTGCAGCAAGCTGTCGCAATATGTTTCTTGTGCAAGCAAACATAAAAAGTAGCCAGCAGAAGGAGACCTCATAGTCCATCTTATCTGTGCTGGAATTGTTACAGGGTTATGGCTTTGTCCTTACACCTTTGCCCCGGCCCTCCCTCTCTCTGTTCAATATGCTTGGTATTCCTTTTCCTCACTACTTTATGTCCCATCCTTAGATGTTCTATGCCTGAGTAGCTGAGTATTGAAAAGCAGCAGGTCCCTTTTTTGACATTTCTCCAAATTGCTGTGTACTGTGGAAACACGAAAAAAGATGAGAAAGCTGCCACAAAGTGAATGATAGCACATCACATCAGTGTTTCTCAGGTACTGTGATGCTGGGGTACTCTTACATGGCATCATTGATCTACAACAATCTCAGGAATACTTCTTCACAGCTTTCCATGGGCACCAGAAATGCGTATTTGCAAAAGTTTATACAAACAAACGTGCTGATTGTGTGCTTTTTTGTATGACAATGGGGTATCCTTTGATGACATGGCATACTGTTTCTGAAAACCCATGAGAAACTGCAGCTGAAACAGAAACCCTTATGCCTCTGATGTTCTATGCCAGAGTAGTTTAGTTTTGAGTGAATACACACATTTTTTAATACATTCAGATGAAAAATATTGAGGTTTGAAGGGGTTAAGCAGCTGTGAAATTATACTATTGATTGATGGTAGAGGGTGTCAGTCCTGTGACCTTTGGGGGTGAGGTGGCTGTGCTGTGACTCTTTGGGGATGGATGATCTTTGCTGTAAGATGGGGGTGGGGTGCAATGCTGTGACCAGTGCTGTTACTATGGGGGGATGAGGATCAGTGCTGTGACTCTCTGGGGTGTATGGACACTGCTGTTATTGCCAGGTTGGGCGGGGGGAGGAGGGCAGTTCTGTGACTGTTGGCATAGTGAGAAAATGTTGTGAATCTCAGGGGTGTGGATCAGTGCTGTGACTGCCAGAGGTGGGTGGTGATTGTCATGATTGTCGGTGGACGGTGTCAGTCATGTGACTGTCAGTGGGGTGGTACACTCCTGTGACTGTGGGGGGTGTGGTACAGTCCTGCGACTGTGGGGGGAGGGGAGGGGAGGTACAATCCCATGACTGTGGGGGAGGGGTTGTTATAGTCCTGTGACTTTGGGGAGGTGCTGGTACAGTCCTGTGACTGTAGCAGGGTGATGGTACAGTCCTATGACTGTTGGGGGGAGTGGTCAGTGCTGTGACTGATGGTGAAAGATGTCAGTACTGTGACTGTCAGAGTGGTGGTACAGTCTTGTGATTGTCAGGAGGACGGTCAGTTGTGTAACTGTCAGGGATAGGGTGTCAAGTATGTGACAATCAGGAAGAGGGTCATTCCTTTGACTTTTGGGAGGTCTGCTTCTGCGCAATTCTACAGCTTTCAAGGACTGAAGCATTTACAGGGAGCTGTACATGCAGCAGGATTGACGTATAAGGCACCAAACTAAGTGACTGTTCGGAAAGGGGGTCAGTCCTGACTGTGTGGGGTGGTCATCTGTGCTGTGACTGAGGCAGTGTTGTGACTATTAGGGGTGGGGATTACTGCTATGACCAGAGCTGGCCTTACACTTTGTGGGGCCTGGGGAAGAAGTAAAACATGTGGCCCCCTATCAATGGCAAACAAAAGTCTGGTGTTTGCTTACTGTCATTTTCACAGCAGAACTGGTACTGTCTATAATTTTCAGAGGTGGGCAGGAGACCTCAGTGACACTGAGAGGTAAATAAAAGAACCCACACTGCAAGTGCTGGGGGCAGGCAGGAGACATCAGTGCTACTGAGTGGTAATTAAAAGAACCTGTGCTGCCTGTATTTGAAGGTGGACAGAAGACCACAGTGCCAGTGAGAAGCTCAAAGAAAATAGACCTTCAGGGCTGTGGAGATTCCCCCATTATTGGCAACTTAAATAAAAATAATAATAATAATTTTATTTCACATAAGCACCTTTCAAAATACCAAAGCGCTTTACAAAAATTAAAACAGCAATGATAAAACCAGCAAGAACAATAATAAATAGAATAACGGGTCCCTTCATTACATATCACTAAAGGCCTGACGCCATAACAAAGTTTTCAACGCCTGCTTGAATCCCCCCACAGTCGTGCACTCCCACAGCTGACGGGGTGCAGAGTTCCAGAGGGTAGGGGCCATGAACATAAATGCACGGACCCCAGAAGATTTCAAAGACACCCTTGGAATCTCCAGCAACCCCGAACGGAGCTGTCACTCAGGGCAGTAGGGAACAAGAAGCTCTTTCAAGTAGTTGGGGCCAAGTTCATGTAGGGCTTTTTAAGTCGGTAAACCAACTTTAAAGGTGATCCGCCACCGAATCGGCAGCCAATGCAGATCATGCAGCACCGGAGTAATGAGAGGATTGGGAAATCCCCATCAACAGTTGTGCTGCAGCGTTCTGCACTAGCTGCAGGCAGCAGATATCAACCCCAGGTAGCCCTAAGTACAAGGAGTTGCAGTAATCAAGGCACAGGGTCACAAAGGCATGGACCAACATGGGCAGATCCCCAGATGGAATGAGGTGCTTGATCCTGGCTATGTTTCTAAGATGGTAAAAGAAAGACTTGATGACTGCCGACACCTGAGATCGTAGAGTCAGCCTGTCATCAAGCACCACCCCCAGGTCTCACACCCGTTCAGAGGTAAGGATCTGGGAATCCCCCAGATAAAGTCTAGAGGGCTGACCAACCCTCAACCCCTCTATCCGGTGACCCGGATCCACAAACATCACCTCAGCTTTTCCCGCGTTCAACTTTAGCCAGCTCGAATTCATCAATCCTGGATTTCAGCGAGGCAGTTGTTAAATATTAAGACAGCACTATCCTGATCAGGTGCAAAAGACAGGTAAAGCTGGGTATCATCAGCATAGCAGTGAAACCTCAGCCCATACCGTCTTACAATGTCTCCTAGGGGCAGCATGTACACTTCAAACAACATGGGAGACAGCACTGAACCCTGAGGAACCCCACATGACAGACAGTGGGTCTGAGGAAAAAATCCCAGACACAACTCTGTATTCTGCCAGTGAGGAAGGATGTAAACCACCTGAGGACCGTACATGTCAGGCCACAGGGCTGTGGAGAACCACTACTGTGGGCAGCTGAAATAAAAGAGCTCATTGTGGCTGTGACAAGCCACCAGAGAAAGCAGCTGACATGAAAAAAAAATTGGGGGGCTGTAGAGATCTGCTACAGTGGGTAACTTGAAGCAAAACAGCACTTTAGGGCTGTGGAAATATATAGGTCACTGCAATCCCCATGTTTGTAGCTGATTTGTAACCATGTTTGTCAACAGGTCACGGCAGTTTATAACTGTACTGCAGTGTGTCTCATCTCTGCAACCCCTGTGATTCTTCTAGAGAGATTACATACTGCCACACCCCTCTGCCTGGATTTGGCTTGTCTGATTGTTCTGAGACAGTAACTGGACTGGAAGTGACTGAGGCCACTTAGCACCTGATCTTTGCTCTGAATCTCCCCGAAAGACCCACTCAAAGTCTCAACCCCTACTACCAACACCAATACCGATCACCCACTCAACCACCTCACACCAACAGCGAGACTAACACACTCAAGACTCACCATCACAGAGACCAGCTGAGGATCTGAGGAAGAAAGGGAGGCCACGGTGCTGGGTCAAAAAAAATATTTTTCTTTTTTTATGCTGCATGCTAGTGACCCAGTGCAAATTAGCAGATGATGGATCACATAGTACTGGCACTTTTAACGGCAACTACTCCAAGTCAGCGAGACAAGTGACTCAGTCTGGGCTGAGAGGCCAATGGCCCCAGATTCGGGCACGCCCAAGTGAAAGCGCCTACTGTGATGTCTGGTCTCGTGATCTGGCATGGGAAAGGGAAAGGGTGTGAATGTGTGTGACACCTGAATAGTAAAAACAGGTTACTCACCTGTAACAGAAGTTCTAGGAGTGGTATATGTTTTTCATCCACACTTACTGGCATGTCCTTTCCCTTCAAATATCTTGCCGGAAGGTCTTCAAGCTGGCTCCTCCCACCAACCTGGGGGGTATAATCCTCGGCTCCGCCCCATGACACCAGATCTTGCCCGCTGGAAGCTAAGGTTGTACGTCGAAGCCAGGGATGTCGGGTGGGTCAGTGTGGATGAACAATATATACCACTCCTAGAACTACTGTTACAGGTGAGTAACCTGTTTTTCTAGAGATGTGGATATGTTGTTCAAGCCACACTTTCTGGCAGATTGCTAGCAGTTCTCTGGGAGGAGGGAGGGAGGCAAGGTGCACACCCCCTACTTAGGGAAAAGAAACTGGAGAACTGAGGCTCCAAAACCAGCATCCCAGTGTGACTTGAGGGTGATGTGGTAATGGGTAATGAAGGTGTTTGCTGACTTCCAGGTAGCAGCCCTGCAGATATCCTCGATAGGGACATCCCTAGAAGCAGCCACCGACGCAGTGGTATGGCAGGTGGAATGAGCCCTTAGCCCTATGGGAGGCTCCCTACCCGCCAACCTATAGCAGAGATCAATGCATGATGTAATCCATCTGCCAATCATCCGCTTTGCTGCAGGCCTGCCAGGTGCGGCTTCAGCGTAGGTGACAAACAGCTGGCAAACCTCTCCCCGAACTTCAGCTGGCCGCTCCTTGTAATAAGACAGCGTCATCTCAGGTCCAGAGTATGGAGCCTGTACTCAGCCTCCGAGGTGTAGTCCGGATAGAACACAGGCAGAGTTAACACCTGGTTAAGGTGAAACTCTGACACAACCTTCGGAAGGAACTTCAGGTTGGGGCGCAGGACAACCTTATCCCTGTGGAAGCCCAGATAAGGAGACTCCACCGAGAGTGCCTGGAGCTCCCCAGTCCTTCTGGCTGACGTGATAGCCACCAGGAAGGCAGTCTTCCACGACAGATGTGACATCTCACACCTGTGCATCGGTTCGAATGGCTTTCCCATGAGTTTAGCCAGCACCAGCAGTAAATCCCACGGTGGTGGAGGTTCACTCACAGGAGAGGACATGTGATCAAGGTCCTTGAAAAAGCACCAGACCACCTTCTCCTGCACCACTGTCTGCTGATCAGCCCATGTCCAGTAAGCAGATGGCAGCCAGGTACACCTTAAGGGTAGTCGTCCAGAGACCTCCTTTGGAGAGGGACCATTGGTAGTCAATGGATACTAGCCACAGGACAGGAATTAGGGTCTAGGCCCTTGCCCTGACACCAAATGGAAAATCTTTTCCATTTGAAGGCATAGCACCTCCTGGTCGACTCCTTCCTAGATGCCTCAACTACATTGCGGACATCACTGTTAAGACCCAAAGCCTGCAACTTTAGCTGTTCAGGTACCAGGCTGTCAGGTGCAGGGATTGAAGGTCAGGATGGAATACCTTCCCCTGACTGACTGACTGACATCAGGTCTGGGCATGCTGGAAGACGCCTTGGGAGCCTGGCGCTGAGGCTGAAGAGATCTGGATACAAGAACTGGCATGGCCAGTCTGGGGTTACCAGGATCACCTTTGCTTTGTTCCTCTTCGCCTTGAGAAGCACCTTGTGGATCAAGGGAAATGGAGGGAAGGTGTAGAAGAGGCCTGGGGTCCATGGCCTCGAGAAGGCATCCCCCTACAGTGAGCCCTGCTGAGGGGGGTGGGCATGAAACAGCCTCAGCTTTGTGTTCTCCCTGGAGAAGAACAGGACCACCTGAGGGGTGCCCCACAGGGAGAACAGGCTGCGAACTATCTCTGGATGAAGAGGCCACTTGTGGGATACATCGCCCACATGGCTGAGGGCATCTGCCAGTTAGTTCGAAGCTCCTGCCACATGGATGGCGAGGAGATCTGCCTCCAGTTGGCTCATGAGGGTCCAGATGTGGAGTGCTTTCCTGCACAGAGGCCGGGAGTGGTGCTGCCCTGTTTGTTGAGACAGTGCATGGTCATGGTGTTGTCCGTCTGGACCTGGACCACCTGACCCCGCAGAAATGGAGCTAATGCAGCCAGTGCCAGCCGTACTGCTCGGAGCTCCAGCAGGTTGAGGTGACATCAGGATTCCTCGGGGTTCCACAGCCCATGGACCCTGTGGCTCCCCATGTGGACTCCCCAGCCCATGAGAGAGGCATCGGTTGTAAGGATGACCATCAGCTTGGGGCGGACAAACGAGATCCCTCCCTGCAGGAGTTCTGGGATGGTACACCACTGGAGAGTGTCCCAAATCCTCAGAGGTACTGTGACCAGCTGGTCAAAATGACTCTGACGCTGGGACCACTGGCCAGCCAAGCCCCATTGAAAGGGGGTGCATATGCCACTAGGCCAAATGGACCACGGTGGTGCACGCTGCCATGTAACCCAGAAGACACAGGAAGTCCCGTGCAGGGCACAATTGCCCAACCAGAAATTATTGAGCAAAGGAGAAGAGAACCTCCGCCCTGTCCACCAGGAGCCTGGCTCTGGCTTGGCAAGAGTCGAGCTCTGCCCCAATGAAGCAGATCACCTGCAAAGGCACAAGTTCCAACTTGGCCTCGTTGACTAGAAGGCCAAGATCGAGACAGGTCTGGAGGGCCAGATCCCTGGACCTCTCCGCCTCCAACCTGGAGGGACCCACTATGAGCCAATCATCGAGATAGGGGTACACCCTGACCCCTCGATGCTGGAGATGGTCTGCCACCACTGCAATGCATTTGGTGAAGACCCAGGGAGCCAAAGACAGGCCAAACGACATGGCTTGGAACTCATAAAGGGTTCCATCCACTCAGAAATGGAAGGTCCTTCAATGTGATGGACGGATTGGGACGTGGAAAAATGTGTCCTGAAGATCCAGGAGCAGAACCATACATTTTGCTCGAGAGATGGTATGATCTGGGACAGAGTTACATTCCGAATGGTGCGTAGCCTGAGCTATTGGTTCAGGTTGTGCAGATCCAGAATGGGACGCCAGCCCCCCCCACGTCCATTTCAGGACCAGGAAGTACCTGGAAATGAACCCTGGGTTGACTGGGGAATCTGTGACTCGAGCCACTACCTCCTTGAAGAGGAGTTGGGCTATTTATTTATTGAAATGTGTCACCAGGAGAGCACCCTGAACAACAAGTTGCTTGTCTCATGGTGCGACCTGGGGGAAGGGGTTACATAGGGTTGTGAAGGATGATCAGTTACAATAGTATGTGGGTAGTACAAACAATACAATAATACAACAGGGAGAGAGGCGCCAAGATGGTAGGATTTAAAAATAGCCAGCCAGACCGATAGAAGGACTAAAAGTGGGAGCAAGAAGCGTCCTGAGCTAAGGAAATCACTGCGGGGAGCTGGTTTGCAGCAAAGGAACTGGGTCCTGCATTTCTCCACAGGGGACTTGGACTTTAACCTGGGTGGATATGGGAAATTGACACAGACACTAAGAAATCCTTCACAAAAGAGCAGAAATTGAGGTGAAATGAACTGGGTCGAGACTACTGACACTGGAGGTGCTGGGAACTTGATCTTGGACTACTGACGCTGATGGTGCTGGGGATTTGGACTTGATTTGAGGTGAAATGAACTGGGTCGAGACTACTGACACTGGAGGTGCTGGGAACTTGATCTTGGACTATTGACGCTGGAGGTGCTGGGGATCTGAACTTGAACTTGGTGACTTGGACTTGAACATGGTAGCTATGGTTATTAATTCTTGATGCTTATGGTTTGCACATGCTTTATTATTTCTAAAAAGTCTTGACTGTGGGTTGGGGCTGAGGAAGTATGGTGAGGGTCGGGGGCCCAAAGAATACATAAGGGTGATTTTAGGACTGTATCTAAGTATCACGGAAGAAATGGTAGGGTAGCACAGAGGGAGGGGCGACCAAGGAAGGGGGATCTTTGTCAGGGTGGTGGGGTGCAGTGGCTGTGGAATGGCTATGATCCTAAATTGGGCTTAGAGGATGGCGGGTTGTATGATATGTAAGCAGCTTACTCAGCTGAGAGAGGAAGCGGCGGGGCTAAGGTGGGGGTTAAATGGGAGGGGGAAGCTGGGGAAAGGGGGTACAGAGACAGGGACGGTATAAGCCAAGGAAGGAGTGGGAAGGGCTGAGTGGATTGACTGGAGGATCAGACACACTGTTCCGGAAGTCAAGGGCTTGGGAGGGAGAGGATGGAAGGGGATCCAGAGGGGATAGACCAGAAGTGGTAACAGACAATATCAAGTCCAGATTTGGGACAGGGACGTCCGAGACAGGAGGAAAGGGGTCAGTGGGAACTGACAGCAGGAGGTCTAGAGGCACAGAAATGATGCCTGTAGCTAGAGAAAAGGGATCAGCCGGGGATCAGGAGGAGTGGAAGACAGTAGGCTCAGGAAAAGGCAGATGGATGCCCAGTATGAAGGACAATGCAGGCATAGGTGAAATGGGCCAGAGGGTGAAAGTAACAAATAGTTTTGCCCTCCTAGGTATTCTAGTCGAGGACACTGGAGAGGAAGGGGTCCGGCAGGGGCCATCAGAAAAGGGGGGTGCAGAGCAGCTGGGGGACATGGAGGGCAAGATCTCAGGTGCAGTGGAAGGGGGGGAGGAGGGGGTAGGCACATTGCATGCAGGAGAAGGGGTGGAGGAGGGGACAGGCACATTAGGGACACACCAAAAGGTGGCACTAGGGGAATGGTGGCATAAGAAAAGGGGCAGGAAGGAAGCACTGGAAGAGTTGGAGTTGAGCTCCTGGGAGGCTGAAAATGAACTGGAGGAAACCCTGCAGGGTAGGAGCTGCAGTAGGAGGCTGGGGCATGCACCAGGCAGGGTGCAGGAGAGGGAAATATGCAGACAGGGCAGGTGGTAAGGAGAAAGACTTCTCCAAGTGGGGTACGGTGCTCAAAACCTTCTGCAAAGATGGGCAGGACAGGAACAGTTGGAGGGGGATCAAGCACAGCTGGCACAATCTCGCACAGTGATGCAGACGAGGGAAGGCCAGGAGCAGTTGGGGGGGGGTCAGGTGAAACTGGATCATGCTCAAGCAGTGATGCAGAAGGGGTCTGCAGGGATGAATGAAGCCAGGCGGAAGTACAAGGGATGAAGAGGTACAGGAGGGGGGAGTCTGATGAAAGGCTAAAGGGACAGGGTGAAGAGGCACAGATGCTGGGTGTGGTGAAAATCAGGATAGGCTAGGTGATGGGGAACAAAAAAGATGAGCAGGGCAGAAACCAAGTCAGGATGGAACATGAGAGGAGTCCAAAGGAGTCAAACACATCGACACAAAGCTAGAGGCCAAAAAGACACCCAGGAAGCAGGGGGCAGTAGAGTGGCACTCTTGGGGGACTCGATAATTAAGGGGCTAAAATGGGGAAGGAAGGGAGCAAAAAACAATGCAATATGGGTACAGTGCATGCCAGGGATGATGGTGCTGGAGGTGAGGCATCATATTCCTTCCTGAGATAACAGCAGGGTGAAAGAACACATCTGGTGTTTCACCTGGGCACAAATGACTTGGAAGGGAACAGTCTGATGGAGGTACAGGCAAGGTTCGAGGAACTTGCTAGGTTCTGTAGGAGCAACACTGTTTTTCCTTCCATTTCCTTCTCAGAGGTGTTGCCAGTACCAAGAGCGAGCACACTCAGAAAGGAGAAGATAAGGGCATTCAACAATTTTCTACAAGGTTGGTGCAGTCGGATGGGGTTCGGCTGGATAGGTGACTGGGGCTCTACACTGGGGGACTTCATGGCAAGGAAGTTCAATTTAAACTAAATATGGGGGGGTGGCTAAGGACAGGGTCAGCCTTACGTGAGGCAGAGCAGACAGGCTATCAGCCCCCCCAAGTCAAAACTCTCATCAAGGGAACACTTAGCAGCAGGGAAGGATGGGATAGGGCTACATGTTGGAGGGCTTTGGTTGCAAATGCCAGGAGCCTGCGGAACAAAATGGGAGAACTGGAGGCCACCATGATGGAGGAGAACCTAGACATTGTAGCAGTGAGTGAGACTTGGTGGAATGAGCACTACGCCTGGGAGACGGTGATCCCAGGGTATCGGTTGTTTAGGAAAGATCAGGAGGGGAAGAGGGGGAGGGGTGGCATTATATATCAGGGAAGGAACTGGGGCCATGGAAGGGCAGGATGAGGAGGGGGAAACAGAGATAATCTGGGTCACCCTAGACAGGGGACAGGGAGAAAACCTGCGTGTTGGGGTAGTCTATAGGCCTCCTATGCAGGGGGAGGAAGGGGATAGACACTTTGTAGAATTAGTAGCGAGGATGGCACGGAAAGGGGAAATTGTGCTAGCTGGGGATTTAAACCTTTTGGACATCAACTGGGAGGCCCAGACAGCAATCTCTGCGAGCAGCAGGGGCATTTTAGAGGCTCTTCAGGGCATATTCCTGCAACAAAGGGTCAGTGAGCCCACTAGGGGTGTAAACCTGTTGGATGTGGTCCTCATAAATGGGGATAGTGTGGAGGAGGTGGAGGTGGGGGAAGAACTTGGCATCAGTGACCACAGGGCTGTCAGGTTCAGGGTGAGAGCGGGCAGGGAGAGGGTTAGGACAAGAACCAAGGTAATGGACTTCAGAAAGGCTGACTTTCATGGAATGAGGAAGGTAGTTGGGGAAGAAATGTTGAGGATAGGGGATGTGCAGGGGGTGGAAGAATTATGGGCAGCCATCAAGAGAGGGGTATTTAAAGCTATGGACTCATGTATAAGAAGGGTAAGAAAGAATAGAAGACAGAAAAGACCTCTATGGTTCACTACAGAGGTGGCGTTAGGGATCAAGGAGAAGACCAGAGCATTCAAGAGGTACAGGAGGACACAAAAGGATGAGGACATACGGGGAAAAAAGAAAGGAGGCTGGGCAAAACATAAGGAGGGCTAAGGAGGCCACTGAGGAGAGGTAGCGAAGCAGGCAAGGAGGTGGGACAAAACCTTCTTTAGGTACGTTGGAGAAAGGAGGCGGGCACAGCATGGGATTGGAAGGATAAGGGGGGAAAGTGGAACAATACTGGGAGGGGACTTCAAAAAAAGCAGAGGCATTAAACAGCTATTTCGACTCAATCTTCACAGAGGAAAGGGAGGGTAGGGGACCAGGATGGGGTGGGGAGGGTGACAGCCACAGGCAGGTGGCTGTGGCAGAATTCAATGCTGAAGGAGTAAGGAAAGAGCTGGGTAGACTTAGGGTAGACAAGGCAATGGGGCTTGATGGAATACACCCAAGGGTTCTCAAGGAGGTGAAGGATGAACTGGCGCCGCATCTAGTGAGGCTGTTTAACTTGTCCTTGGTCACAGGGGTGGTACCAATGGACTGGAAGAGGGCAGAGGTGGTCGCACTACATAACGGGGGTGGGGTGGGGTGGAAGGATGAGGTCAAAAACTACCGTCCTATTAGTCTTACCTCGGTGGTGGGGAAGGTAATGGAGACACTACTTAAGGTCAGATTGATACAATACTTGGAGATGAATGACAAGCAGGATGACAGGCAGCATGGCTTCACCAAGGGAAGGTCCTGTCAGACTAACCTGACAAGAGTTTTTTGATGGGATGATACAGATAGTGGACCAGGGAGGAGCAGTGGACGTGGCCTATCTGGATTTCAGTAAGGCCTTCAACACCGTTCCACATGGTGGAATGGTACATAAGCTGGCCAGACTAGGGGTGGACAACAGTATCACCAGGTGGGTGGAAAACTGGTTGAAGGGAAGGAGTCAGACGGTGGTGGTAAATGGGACACATTCCAGGGAACGGGCGGTGACCAGTGGGGTGCCAGAGGGGTCAGTGCTAGGACCAATACTCTTTAACATCTATGTTAGTGACCTGGTGGAGGGTCTGGAGGGAAGGGTGTGCCTGTTTGCAGATGATATAAAGGTCTGCAATAGGGTGGATTCACCTAGTGGGGTGCAAGCCATGAGGCGGGACCTGGAGAGGCTGGAGAGGTGGTCTGACACCTGGAAATTGAAGTTTAATACACAAAAGTGCTAGCTGATGCACCTGGGGAGGAAGAATAGGAGGGAAACTTACTCCCTTGGGGGGTTTGGTGATTAAGGAGAAGGAAACAGAAAGGGACCTGGGGATTATGGTATCGCGTGACCTCAAGGTGGCCAGCCAGTGTAGCAGGGTGGTGGGAAAGGCAAATGGAATGTTGGCCTGCATTGCGAGGGGTTTTAATAGCAGGAAGAGGGAGGTGCTAATGCCATTATACAGAACCGTGGTTAGGCCACATTTGGAGTATGGGGTGCAGTTCTGAAGACCTCACCTACGAAGAGATGTTGAGCTGATGGAGAGGGTGCAGAGAAGGGCAACCAAAATGGTACGAGGGATGCAGTATGTACCCCATGAGAGAAGACTGAGAGGACTGAATTTGTACCCTCTAGAGACTAGGAGGGAGAGGGGGGACATGATTGAGACCTTTAAGTATCTGAAGGGAATAAATAAGGTAGAGGGTAACAGCTTGTTCAAATTGAAGAAGGAAGTGAACACAAGGGGACATAGCCTCAAACTGGAAGGTGGGCAATACAGAGGTAATGTCAGGGGGCAGTTTTTCATGGAGATGGTGGTGGAGGCCTGGAACAAGCTGCCAGAGGAGGTAGTGGCAGCTGAAAAGGTGGAGGGGTTCAAGAGGGCTTGGGATAGATTTAAGGGGTTGGGAAAAGAGGGTGGAAGCATAACAGAAGGGGGGGGGTAGGGTGTTGGGCAGACTAGATGGGCTGTGGTGCCTTTCTCTGCCATCACATTTCTGTGTATCTGTGTGTAAGATTGTGCAACAGTTAGAACACAAGGTATTGTACAATAAACAGTAGTGGAACATTGGATACATTACAATACATGTCCAAAATCCTAGAAAAGAACATATAAATGTACAAAACGGTAATAATGCAATAGATCCATTTATAGTGCATGAGTGTACCAGGAGCAGGCTCGAGGTAGTACACAAGTGCTGTTGGGAGTAAAAGGGATGGGGTTCGGCTGTGCACACTGGTAACCCAGAAGGGCAGGTGGAGAAGAGAGGGGGAGAGGCAAGAACTGAATATGAGGAGAAGGAGTAGCCATTTTCTCGATTTCCCCCTTCAGGATGTTGACAGCCCTGCCAGGGGAGTCATGGTAAGAAGGCAGAAACTGGGGATAGGTATTAAGGTGGGTTAAAGCAGGCTCTCCACTCCACCTTCCCCCACTCACTCTCTCAGATCAAATGAAGCCCGCACCTTGATGGTCCCTCGCCGCTCCACCCTCATCGGTCAGACTGGTTTCGCCCATCGTTTCCCTAAAATCTGGAATTCCCTCCCCCCTGAAATATGACACTCCTCCTCCAACTACTCCCTTAGCTCTGCCCTACACAATTACCTTTCCCTTAGCTATTCCTGCTTTAACCCACCTTAATACCTATCCCCAGTTTCTGCCTTCCTACCATACTGAGTGTGAATTGATACCCTTTCCTCATGTGGGGTGCGGGCTCGGCTTGGGGGGGGTACTGCTCAAATTCTAGAGGCAGTCCCTGACTGACCACTTCCAACACCCACCTGTCCGATGTAACAGCGGACCAGGTGGAAAGGAAGTGGTGGAGCCGGCCCCCCACAGGAGAACCCAGAGCAGTCGTGACAGGTATGGGTCTGATCACCCCCATCCCGTCACTGAGCAGGCCTGGAGGAGGAGGGTCCAGAAGTGAGACCACCTGGACCTTTCCCTCCTGGTTTGCGTGCTGATTGAGCTCCTGACTTGGGCTGAGGGCGCCATGACTGGGCCTGCTGCTGTTGCCCAGATTTAAACTGAGTCTGCCTGGCTGCAGGGGCAGAAGGGCGAAAAAGCTTCTTCTTCTGTTTCTTGGAACCCTGGGATTCCTTTTGGGCAGACGTAGTGGAGTCCAATGTAGTATTGGACTTTTTGATATGTTCAAGGTGACCGTTCATCCCTGGACCAAACAAGTCAGTACCCAGGAATGGACATCTGCCAACTTGTGATGGGTGTCAGCCGTGAAAGTTGAGACCCGCAAACAAGTCCTGTGGCACATGGCGACCATGGCTGCTACCGATTGGTCACAGGAATCCCCGATGTCCAAGGCTGTTTGCAGTTGCTGCCTAGCAACAGCTTGACCCTGGTCCCAGACCTGCTTGACCATGGTCTGAAGGTCCACGGTGAGGTGAGGTAACACCTCTTTTAGGGAGCCCAACAGGGCGTGAGAAAAATATGCCATGATCACAGCTGAGCTCACCTGACGGAGGCCAAGAGAGGATGCAGCATAGACTTTTCAGGTGGAGTGATCCAACTTCTTGGATTCTTTGTCCGGTGGTTTATCAGAATCTTCTGAGTTCCCTACCTGCCTGAGCACAGACTTGGTCACCACTTCCTCAGCCGAGGGATACTGTTTAAATCCTGAAAGGGAGCCAGTAGGTACCGTGTGACTGTACGGTGCAGGAGGCTGGGTGCTGCCAGAGCTCCAGGGCTGGGTAGACAACAGCTTCGGCCACTGGAAACGCCTCTGTCAGAGAATCCCCCCTTCTGAGGATATCAGTTAGGGGGTACACTATCCATCTCTCAACCGGCTCCAACTTCATCCCCATGGACTCAGAGATGAGGCAGAGGATGCCCATAAAGGAGGTGGGCCCCTCCTCGGTAGAAAGACTCATGGCATTGTCATCCTGAGAATGAGATGCCATTTCAGAGTCCTCGGACTCTGAGGAGTCCAGGTAAAGTGGTCTGCTACCGGAGTCACTGAGAACCTGCCATGGATGGTCAGGAGTGAGAGTGACAGACAGCCCGTGCGGGAGGCCGAAGCAGGCTGAGACTCCTTGGGAGGAACCCCCAATGGAGGCTGTTTCGGTGGCAGCTCCACCAGGATAGGTGGACCAACTCTGGCTGAGTTGGATGTGGCATCGCCTGCTCCGCAGGTGAAGGGGGGGTGATGACCACCCCCGGAGTGGTCGACGACAGCCTAGAGGGTGGCAATCAGGTAATGGCTGGGGTAGAAGGGATTGCCTTTGGCCCAGCCAGAACAAGCTGTTGCCACAACATATCCTTATAGTGCCAATGCAACTTGCATCGGGGCTTCCACTCATCCGGGGAGGACGAGGATGAATGGCAGTGGCGGAGCTTTTTAGAATGCAGCTTGCACGACTTCCTCGGCCTTTTGGTCGAGGATAACCCAAACCTGGACATTGACAGTTGGGAGGACCAATGGGGATGTTTGGGAGAAGTTGAGTAGAACCCCGGTTCCTCCAGGTCAGGGACGACCACTATCTGGGGCTTCCCAGCTGGCTGGGTCGCCTCATCAGCGAGGTCCGAAAGGACCGGAGTCTTAAATAAGGAGTAGTTGGCCTCTTCGGTCAACGACAGGTCAACGGGGTCGAGAATGATCTCAACGGGATTGTTATCCCATGTCTGGGCCAGCTGACCTGATGGGGGCACCGTGAGGTCATTGGCTGAGACTGCAACATTGACCGAAGTCGAAAGAGGAGTCTCCTGGGACCGAGATCACTTTCTGTCTGATGTGCAACATCAATGACACATAGTTTCTCTAGATTCCTTGGATTTCTTTTTTGCAGGATCTAGAGATGTGAGAGCCAGGGCCTTCCCCGCGTGTGGGAAGGGATTGGACCAACTCCTTAAAGGAACCTGAGTAAGAGGAGCCCAGTTTAAGTGGAACTAAAACTGAAGGTGAAGATGACAGCTCAGTGGCATGAGCTGCCTCTTCTTCAAAGGCCTTCATCTGTTCCAATTGGTCTGTGGACCTAGAGGCCGCAGAGATCGCATGGTGAGCATCCTTCGATATGACCAGCGGGTACCATTTTTCTGGGCGTCCAAGCTGGAGACGCGTGAGGCGATCATCCAAAACATCTGGATGGAAAGAACGACATAAGTCGCAGGCTTGAGTATTGTGATTGTGACCCAGGCAGTAGACGCACGTGGCATGCGGGTCCGTCTGAGACATCTTCTGCCCCCAGGGACACCGGCGGAACCCGGGCGAGGACTTGTCCTCTGTAGCGGTTGCAAGAACAAATTTGTTTTGAGAGATTTGAAGACTCTTGATCGGTAAAACCAAGTTTTGGAGCACCAGGGCCTACTAAACGTGGGAGCGAGAAGGAGAGAACCTGTATCTTCCAGCAGAAAGGAAGATCTGGCATCATGGGACAGAGCCGACGGTTATACCACCCGGGTGGGTGGCAGCAGCCAGCGTGAAGACCTTCCGGCAAGATATTTAAAGGGAAAGGACATGCCAGAAAGTGTGGATAGAACAACATATCCGCATCCCTAGAACCACATGATCAAGTGACTCACCTTAGCTGTCTGCAGGGCTGCCCTCAGTTGGATCCTTATAAGTGAATCATCTGATGCCCCGGCTGGGACGTTATGTTTCAAAGTATGGGGCCCCCCACAGTGTGGGGCCCAGGGCAGCTACCCCTACTGCCCCCCCCCCAGGATGGCCCTGGCTGTGGCTATGGAGTGTCATCCATGTAACTATCAGGGGTACCGGGGCAGTGCTGTCATGGTGGTGGGGCTTAGTGCTGTGATCTTTGGGAACGGGGATCAGTTCTGTGACTGTCAGGGGTGTGTGCCCAGTGATGTGATTGACAGTGGAGGATGTCAGTACTGTGACTGTTGGGGGGTACAGTCCTGTGATTAAGGTGATATATACTGCAGCATCTCCCCCCCCCTCCGTAAAATGTTTTGCTTTGTCAGTTGACTCAGGCAGGCTCTCAGCCCTGTCCCCACCTCCCCTGTCTGCCTCTCCCCTGTTCCAGACCACTGAGCTTAAGGTTCCCCATGGACTGCCCCTCCTCACATGATAGGGCCAAGAAAGAGAGAGCCATCCTCCCCCACCAAGTCACTCACATCCAGAACTGAGCCAGTCATCCAGGTAGTCATGTGGGACAGATGTAGGTAGGTAGGGCTTTATGGAGCCTGTGCTAGCCATTTCTGCATTGCCCCCCCCTTAGATTCCTGCTTTCACCTGGAAAAAGCCAAAGGTCGAGTCAGCATGCCTCCCCACCCAGGGACAGTACAGCTATCTGATGAACACTCAAACTTCTGTCCAACCCCAGGCAACCTGAGCACGTTCCTTAACTCGGGTCACTGATGTAGCGGGAGGTAAGGCACACAGTGCCTCATCCTTCCATACCACTGGACCAGACTGATCTTACATTGCAGCAGGAGAATTATTTATTATTAACGGGGCAGGTGATCGGACAATGACGGTGCCACTGCACACCAGGGAATTATTTTTTATTAGCAAGCCCAGCGGTCAAGGGGTGGGGCATATTTGTAGACAGCAGAAAATGTGTTATCTTTAACATGGTCAGCAATCACAAGTGTATATTGTTATTGGCTGGCAGTTGAAAGATATATTGAGTTGCTCAAGGTTCCATATAAAAACAGTTTCCTGTAGATGGCTCCTAATCCCTGTAAAATAGCATTATGCAGCCTTGTTGGCTCTAATCAGAATTTAATATACCTGGTGTGCACACTTCGGGAAAAAAAAAACTAGCTCAGTTCTCAAGGGTTTTTGTTGTCAAACAGGCAGAGGAGAGGCAGATGTGGGAAGAGGAGGTGCAGCAGGCCACAGGAAGAAGAAGAGATACCAGCATAGAAGGCCAGGTAGAGAACATTATAAATCTCTCTACATTTGAACTTTCTGACATTGAGAAAAAGGTTTTGAGTGAAGGACTCTCTTTTGTGCCCACAGTCAATATTGATTTCTTTTAAACTACTGTTGATTTGTTTTGTTTGTGCAGGGTGCTTAGCCTAAGGTGTTATTTTTCCAACGTGGGGCGTAACAGTGATACTGAAGCAGTAATCACAGCTAATACTGAAAATGTGGGGGAGGGTTTTTTGATCCCCACACAGGAGGTCACAGAAGCTCTGAATTCAGAAGAAAGGGACTTTAGTATTGAGGGCACTGCTAATGATTTAGATACCACAACCCTTGGGGAAAATGTGGGGAAAAGGAATTTATCCATTAAGAAATTCAAAAACAGTACCTTTTGTCCTCCACAGCCACCTGCTGTATCTGTGTTCAGAAAATTATTTGAGGAAGATTTGGAATGACTCTGAAGGGAAGAGTTCAGTCCATAGTGCTGTAATTTTTTTTTTTTTACAACTTTCTTTCCCTCCTGTCTCGTCTCGCAGGGGCCCCATCAGTCACCCAACCTTGTCCCACCCTGCTGTGATCCCCTCTGCTGGAGATCCTGTTCCTCTAACTCACCCACAGCTCACCTACCTGGCACCCCTCGGTCTACCCCCGAGGCAGAGTCGCCTACTGCGCCATGATGATCTTCCATCTAATATCCAGTGCCAAGGCAGGTGGAAGTGAAGGAGGGAGGTGATCAGGTCCCAGAGAGGAGGATCCAGCGTGGGCATGGAGGCAGAAGTGATGTCTTCCTCCTGGTGAGAGGAGTTTTCCTTGATTATAGATGCCCCCCGCCCAAGGCACGGACGTGCAATGATGTCCAGAGTGGGTATGAGCACGCTCCCACACTCCTTCCGTCGACGTCTGCCATCGCCTCCCTCCTATACCTTGTGTGGCCTGGGCTGTTGCACAGCACACCTCGACATGGTGTTGCTTCTGCCAGGGATCCACAACTCACCCCTCCCCAAGAGAGGAGAGCAGTCCATCAGATGCTCGATCCCCTCTCCCCCGGCCAACCCCTGACAACCTGAGCTTGCTCTCGACCCCAGGTCACCAGCATGGTAGAGGTAAGGTGCCAGCACTCAGCTCTCACACCACCGGCTGGCCTAGTTCTGTAATCTTAGTAACTGTACTGTACCCGGACATCCATATCAATGAAATTGTCAAATTCCCTGAGTAGTCAATGAACAAGTGCCCACACACACACGGGTAGTGTACTGAACACCGGAGAGGAGAAATACACACAATCTGTGATGGCCATCCCACAACAGAGCAAGACTGCATTCCCATTGACAGCCATAGAAAGTATAATTTCAGCTGTGCGGTAAGCAGCTATGCATGTCTGTGTCTGTTCACTTTGCAGTTCCGTACCACCCATAGTTGGTCACTGCACCGTGTGCCCTGTCATGGTAACAAAGCTATATTTTCTGTATAGCACCACAGAGATCCCTGCCAGTGAATCAGAATAGAACAGCAGCAGAAAAACGGCAACCTGTAGTATACTGTGCTGTAAGTCTAAATGGATTTTTTTCACATGGTAATTTAGTTGTCTTGTGTGGTCAGTGGTTAGAACTGCATCTTCAGTTTGCAGTGCATATTTAGCTCAGCAGTACTTGTGCTGGTGGCAGAACACATTAAGTATAACTGCTTGGAGTCTGCCAGAGAGTGTGGATGAACAACATATCCAAGCTCCTAGAAGAACAGGTTACTCACCTGTAACAGTAGTTCTAGGAGTGGTATATGTTGTTCATCCACACTCTCTGGCATTTCCCTTTCCCCTTTAAATTCACCGGAAAGTCTTCAAGCTGGCTCCTCCCACCCACCCGGGTGATAAATACCTCGGCTCCACCCCATGACGCCAGATCTTAGCCTGCTGGAAGCAAGGTTGTGCACCTAAAGCCGGGAGGTCGGGTGGGTGCGTGTGGATGAACAACATATACCACTCCTAGAACTACTGTTACAGGTTAGTAACCTGTTCTTCTAGGAGCTTGGATATGTTGTTCATCCACACTTTTGGCAGACTCCAAGCAGTTCTCTGGAAGGAGGGAGGTAAGACGCACACCCCCTATTTAGGAAACAGAGATTAGAGAACCGAGGCCCCAAAACCAGGATCCCGGCGTGACTCAAGGTCGATGTGGTAGTGGGTAATGAAGGTGTTTGCTGACTTCCAGGTAGCAGCCCGACAGATTTCCTGGATAAGGATGTCTCTGGAAGCAGCCACCGATGCAGCAGTATGGCAGGTAGAATGAGCTCTTATCCCTCTGGGAGGCTCCTTGCCCACCAACTCATAGCACAGACCTATGCATAATGTAATCCATCTCGCACTGGTCCGTTCAGCTGTAGGCCTGCCAGAAGTGGCTTCAGCGTAGGTGACAAACAGCTGGCGAACCTCTCCCCAAATTTCCGCCGTCTTTTCCTTATAATAGGAAAGAGCACGTCTCAGGTCCAGATTATGGAGCCTGTACTCGGTGTCCAAGGTGTAGTTAGGGTAGTATACCAGCAGAGTCAACACCTGGTTAAGGTGAAACTCTGACACCACCTTTGGAAGGAATTTCGGGTGGGGGCACAGGACAACTTTGTCCCTGTGAAAGACTAGATAAGGGGAGTCTCCTGACAGTGCCTGGAGTTCCCCTGTCCTTCTGGCTGATGTGATAGCCACCAAGAAGGCCGTCTTCCACGACAAGTGTGACAGCTCACACTTGTGCATGGGTTCGAATGGCTTGCCCATGAGCTTTGCCAAAACCAGTAACAGATCCCACGGAGGTGGAGGTTCATGCACCAAAGGGGATATGTGATCCCGGCCTTTGAAAATGTACCCGACCACTGTCTCCTGTGCCAATGTCGGCTGACCGGCCCAAGCGATGACCGTAGACCCCCTTTGGAGAGAGACCAAAGGTAGTCTAAAATGTTAGCCACAGAGCAGGATAAGGGGTCCAGACTCTTACCCTGACACCAAATGGAAAACCTTTTCCATTTGAAGGCAAAACATTTCCTAGTCGATTCCTTATGAGATGCCTCCACCACAGTGTAGACATCCTCAGAAAGACCCAGAGCCTGGAACTCTAGCCGCTCAGGTACCAGGCTGTGAGGTGCAGGGATTGAAGGTTCGGATGGAATACCTTCCCCTGATTCAATTATATCAGGTCCGGGTGTGTACAAAGCCACTGCGGGGCCCTGCAGCTGAGGCTGAGGAGATCTGGATACCAGAACTGGCGGGGCCTATCTGGGGCTACCAGAATCACCTTTGCCTTGTCCCTCCTCACCTTGAGAAGCACCTTGTGGATCAAGGGAAATGGAGGGAAGGCGTAGAGGAGGCCTGGGGTCCACGGCCTCGAGAAGGCATCCCCCTGCAGCGAGCCCTGCTGAGGGGGGCGGGCATGGTACAGTCTTAGCTTGGTGTTCTCCCTGGATGCAAACAGGTCCACCAATGGTTTGCCTCAATGGGAGAACAGATTGTAAGCTACCTCTGGATGGAGAGACCACTCGTGGGATGTCTGGCCTATTCGGCTGAGAGCATCCACCAGTTGGTTCGAGACTCCTGCCACATGGATGGCAAGGAGATCCGCCTCCAACTGGCTGTCGAGGGTCCAGATTTGGAGTGCCTCCTTGCTTAGCAGATGGGAGTGTGTGCCGCCCTGTTTGCTGAGGTAGTAAATGGTCGTGGTATTGTCCGTCTGGACTTGAACCACTTGACCCCGGAGTTGAGGAGCAAAAGCTGACAGGGCCAGTCTGACTGCTCTGAGCTCCAACAGGATGATGTGGCAACGGGACTCCTTGGGGGTCCAGAATCCATGGGCCCTGTTGACCCCCAGCCCATGAGAGAGGCATTGGTCATCAGGACGACCGTCGGCTCATGGCGGACAAATGGGATCCCTTCCTGCAATTGGTCTGGGACGGTCCACTACTGGAGAGCGTCCCACATCTTCTGGATTACGGTGATAAGCTGATCAAAGTGACCATAGCACTCAGTCCACTGGGCGGCCAGCTCCCATTGAAGGGGGCGCATGTGCCACCTGGCCCAACAGACCACCGAGGTGCACGCCGCCATGTAGCCCAGAAGGCACAGAAAGTCCCGGACAGGGTGCAAGTGCCCAACTAGAAATGATTGGGCAAAGGAGGAGAGAACCTCCACCCTGTCCGCCAGGAGCCAAGCTCTGGCTTGGCAAGAGTCGAGCTCTGCCCCGATAAAGCCCATCACCTGAGAGGGCACGAGTTCTGACTTGGCCCCGTTGATATGGAGGCCTAGTTGGGAGCAGGTTCACAGGGCCAGATCCCTGGACCTCTCCACCTCCTGAAGGGAGGAACCCGCCAGAAGCCAGTCGTTGAGATAGGGGTATATTCGAACTCCTCAATGCTGAAGATGGGCTGCTACCACTGCAATGCACTAGGCGAAGACCCGAGGGGCTAATGACAGGCCGAACGGCATGGCTCTGAACTCATACAGGGTCTCTTCGACCCTGAAGCGGAGGAAGCGCTGGTAGGATGGGCGGATTGGGACGTGAAAGAATGCATCCTGTAGATCCAGTGAACAGAACCACATGTTTCGCTCCAGAGACAGTATGATCTGGCTCAGAGTTACCATCCGGAAGGTGTGAGACCTGAGATATTGATTGAGGTCGTGGAGATCTAGGATGGGGCGCCAACCCCCCATCTGCTTGGGCACCAGGCAGTACCTGGACACAAAGTCTGGGTCTGTAGGAGGATCCAGCACTGGAGCTATCGCCTCTTTGCAGAGGAGCTGAGCAATGTCATTCCGAAGGGCCGACTGAGTGTGAGCTGAGATCCTTTCCTCCCAAGGGGTGCGGGCTCAGCTGGGAGGGCACTGCTTAAATTCCAGAGGCAGTCCCTGGCCGACCACTTCCAGAACCCACCTGGCCAAAGTGATACTGGACCAGGTGGAAAGAAAGTGGCGAAGCCGGCCCCCGATGTGAGGACCCAGAGCTGGCGTGATGGGTGTTGGGGTGGCAACCCCTGACCTGTCACTGAGCAGGCTTAGAGGAGGAGGAGGCTCCTGGACCAGCATCTCGGCCTCCTTCATGGGGCTGTTGAGGATCCTGCTTGGGCCTGGGGCACCAAGCTTGAGACTGTAGCTGCTGCTGTTGCTGCTGACCTCCTTGATAGGAGGGCTGTCTAACCGCAGGGGAAGAGTGCCGAAAGGGCTTCTTCTTGTGCTTCTGCTGGTTCTTGCCTGAAGAACTCTTTGAAGAGGTAGCATCCAAGGTGGCATTGGACTGCTCTATACGCTGGAGGTGACCTGCCACTCCCGGACCGAAGAGGTTGGTGCAGAGGAAGGGCACGTCAGCTAACTTGTGCTGTGTATCCGTCGGGAAGGAGGATAACCTCAGCCAGGCCCTGCAGCGAATGGCCACCGCAGCTGCTAAGGAGCAGGCACAGGAATCTCCAATATCCAGGGCCGTCTGGAGTTGCTGTTCGGCAACAGCATGTCCCTTCCTGGTCACGGACCTGCTTAACCATGGTCTGCATGTCTGCTGGGAGATGAGGGAGGACTTCATCTAGTGACCCCAGAAGGGCATGAGAGAAGTGTGCCATGATCACAGCTGACCTGGCCTGACGAAGGCCACATAAACCTTCTGGGCAGAATGGTCCATATACTTGTACTCCTTGTCTGAAGGGCGGTCAGTGTCAGCTGAGCTACCCATGTGTCTAAACACAGAAGCAGTCACAAGGCTCTCGGCCAAATGATGCTCTGTGAAACCCACTAGGGACCCCATGGGTACTGTATACTTGCAGGCCATGCGGGCAGACAGAGCTGGGCAAGAGGCAGGGTGTTGCCATAGCTCAAGGGCCAGGCCAACAATGGCTTCGGCCACTGGAAAGGCCTCTGTCGGGGTATCCCCCCTCTTGAGGATATCCGTGAGGGGGTACTCCGCCTTCTTTTGGATGGGCTCCAAGGACATTCCATTCGATTCTGAAATGAGGCACAGGATGCCCTGAAAGGAGGAAGGACCTTTCATTCAAGCCTGCCACTGATGACTCATCATCCCCCGGATACGAGTGCAGACCAGTGGCATCTGAGTCCGAAGAATCAGGATATAAGGGTCTCCCACCTATGTCTCCCTTGATACGCCGAGGGCAATCAGGGACCACCGTAATGGACAGACGATGGGGAAGGCTGGTGTCTGTCCTATCCTCTTTCGAGGGAACCCTTCCTTGAGGCTGCTTAGGTGGCGGTTCCACCAAAATTGGTGGGTGTACCGGTCCTACGGGTGGAGGAACCGGATTCTTCAGTTCCGGAGGGGTCGGCATCTGCCTAAGAGGCTGAGGCCAAGTAATGGCCGGTGGTGCCAGCGGAGTCAACTTCTGACCGGTCTGAATCAGCTGTTGCCACATGAGATCCTCATAACGTTGATGGAGTTTCCATGGAAGTCTTTCCTCATCCAAGGAGGATAAGGATCGGTGGCGTCGGCTCTTTCTAGAGTGCTTGTGACCTTTCTTCGTTTTTTTGACTGAAGGGGTCCTGGTCCTTGATCGAGACCAATGGGGTCAGCTGGTTCGATCGGGAGAAGCCGGAGTTAGTGAGAACCGAGGTTCCGGCACCTTTCCCTTGAACGGGATACCCGAGGGCTGGGCCTCCTCGCCGGGGAAGGAAAGGATAGGTGTCCTTTCCAAGGGGTCGGTGACAGGAGTTGGCAACAATGGCTTGATTGGGTCGAGAGAAATCTCGGCCGGCTCAGCCGTGTCCTCGGCCTCAGTGCCTTGGCCTGACGGAAGGTCCGAAAAGCCGGCGGCTGAGGAAGCGAGCTCGACTGAGGTTGAGATCGCAAGATCCTGGGAATCGGACCGCTTTCGGTCCCAGCAACGTCTTCTTCGGGCAGAAGAAGATTTAGAGTCCTTGTCCCTTTTCTTAAGGTGGGAGGAGTGTGAGCCTGAGGGTGCCTCACCCCTACTGGGGAGAGACTAGCACAGCTCCCGAAAGGACCCAGTGAAGGTGGAACCCAGGTTAAGCGGCACGAAAAAACTTCGACTGGCCGAAGCTTGAGCAGCTTCTTCTTCTACAGCCGCCACATGGTCGAACTACTCGACGGATCCCTTGACTGGGGAAACCACCCACCTGGCCTCCTTCGATTTCACCGGTGGGTTGCGAAGCTCCGATCTTCCTAGTTTTAGGCATGCCTTGAGGTTGCCCAGGATGTTGGGATGGAAGGCCAGACAAATGGTGCAAGAAGCGGTGACATGCACGACACCCAAGCAATAGACACACGAGAGGTGGGGATCAGTGTGCAACATTTTCTGTCTGCAAGGACACCGGCGAAATCCGGGGGACGACTTGTCCTCCATGTCCCATGCGCTCGGATCGGAATCGTAAACTCTGAGTTTTAAAGAAAGCGATTGCGGTTAAAACCGTCATTGAGAATCCAGGGCCTGCGAACTGCAGAAGTATCACGAGGGAACCTGAATCTTCCAGCGGAAAGGAAGATCTGGCGTCATGGGGCGGAGCTGAGGTATTTATCACCCGGGTGGGTAGAAGGAGCCAGCTTGAGGACTTTCTGGTGAATTTAAAGGGGAAAGGGACTTGCTAGAGAGTGTGGATGAACAACATATCCACGCTCCTAGAACTAGGATTTCCAGAGTCCCAACTAAAATATATTAAATCTGTCTGGAGATCATTCTGCATATAATACTGTTGTTTGGGCAACTTTCAAGAGCACCCAGTATTTTATTTTGGGGGGTTGAAAGTACTGGTCAGGGTGATCTCATGGCCTTGGATTTCTACTTGAGAAGAAATTAGCCAACCCTCACAGCACTATCACAATACTTTAAATACAAGTAAACATAGGCTGTTTTTTAAACATGCTGGTTTTAAAAACATAATTCTACTGGATAGTTTTAACTAACCTTAACCCCAGATCTTGCATATGCACTACTCTCAGTTCACTCACTGTGGTATATAATTGACTGTAGTGGGTTTCCATTGTTTCCAGAAAGCTACCGATTGTACTGTACAGTTTCACCTCTAACATATTTCCCATTCCCGGCCTTCAGATTCCTTTTGTAATTCTTTGTTGTGGTTGCTAGGTCTTGAGGTTCCCTAAATTATAAATTATGCTGTTCATAAGTTTTTATTTGGTGAGTATGGTAAATTAGGGTCCTGTTTATAAAAAAGACAGACTTGAAGTTTTAATTATTGATCAAAGTGAATATCCAAGCAATATATCTCACCTGATGACCAACAATAATAATTGCTACTGCGGTTCCTAAAATCCCCCTCTACATGTTTGATGGCCCACTGTCCCACTCGCTGCACTTCTACATTTGCACTTCACCACCTCACTTCTCTCACCCTCGCCTCACTATCTGCCTCGACAGGGCTCATGCTTGAGCTATCCCTCCATCTCCTTTCAGGCCATTCCATGTACCTAGGTCTGCGTTCCTGCTGTTATCACATCTCTCTGCCTCCTAATTTCTAATTAGGTGTCTGTGATAAATTCCAGTCGTCCTATCCTCTGCCCTGTTTCTCCAACTGTACCATTAGCTACACCTGGAAGCTGTTTTTGCCTAGCACCCACTACATGTTATTTTTGTATATAAGACTAGCTTTACCTTAATTTGTATTTTAATGTATTGCTCTGTTTGCTCCAATTTATGTAATTTAAACTCTCTGCAACATGTTATGTGTATATTGTCTTGTATGATGTGGAACCTTTGTAGATGATCTTTTAGCTCAAAGGTGTAGATCCGGGATTACAATAAATAAATAAATAAAACATAAAGGTATGTTGGCAAAAGCAGAGAGGCTGTGTCTTCAGAATAATAGCAAATGCTCCTTTCCTCTGGGACCCTTCCCCAGATACAATATATCTGGAACCTGGATGTTTACAGTGGTAAATGTGCAATATAGGCATATTTAATAATGCCTGGAAGGAGGGTGGGGCATTTTGTGGTCTCCTCCAATATGCATGCCAATGCCTTTTAGTTCAAGGGACCAGTAAGCATAATGCATACTATAAGTTTAAGTGCTTATGTGACTTGATTACTTTGTCTGTTGTCTCTCCATGCCTCGTGATTGAGGCTTTCCACCCTCATGTTAGGGAACAGAGGAGAGGAAAACCACTCAGTTGAGGAAAACTGGGGAACAAGTGCATTAACTAATCTTTCTCCAGGACAGTTCTTTAAGTTGGAAAGTAGACTTTAAATATTTCAAATTATTATCCAAATCTTGCATATAAAGTTCAAAGAATGCAGAAGTTCAGCTGCTAAGCATTTTGATACTGTCTGCTAAAGTGTGTTTATTATATGCCATGATCACTGTTTCTATAGGGAGGGAATGTCCTGAGCATCAGCAGGAGAAAGTTCTAGTACTACAAGCATTATCTGTAGCTGCTTCATGACATATTCATAAATGATCCATTTTCAGATTGACAGAAATGTTGACAAAATGACTGGGATAATCTGAAAGATGTGAATTTTGAAAATATACAGTCACTGGATATACAGTATATCCTTATATGCCTGAAAATAGTGAATTTTGGTTCAGGCGAATTTTCTTTTGGCAAATGTTTGGACATTAAGTATAGCTGTCTGAAGAGGTACTGCAGAACAGAGGTGTGATAGACACATATGATGCCATTCAGTAATTTTAATGATTTGACTAAAAATGTTTCGGGTCTCAGAAACTAAAGGGTGCAAGAATTATGATGGTTTATGGTTAGAGATGAACAGCATGTGAAAAGACTCCATCACACAGTGGAGATATGAAAACCAAATTCAAATTAAAATGTATTTTGGAATGAACACAGAGAGCAGAATTCTGATTGACAAATAAATCTCGGAAACAAACTTCAACAGTAAAATATTACACATACTGTACAATTTTAAATACTATACCTATAAGTTCTGCATAGAATATAAATTATATGTAACTGAAACATGTACTAAACAGTTATTAAAATCAACAGGAGAGGTTTTCTTGAATAAAAAGGATAACATATCTATTAATAACAACTGTAGAGAGTGCAATGGTGTATGAAATATCTTGGATTTCAACTTGGTCACTATAATAAAAGACTTGAGCATCAAAATACAATACGCTGAAGCTAATGCCAATAATATGCAGTATCATGTTTAAATGAAGGAAACCCAGATTTTATTTTATTTAGGGATGAGCACAAGAATTGGTCTTATGATCACCCCCATGAGGAAACAACAAAATTGTGTTAAATCGTCCAGGGCCTTAACACATAGTGTTTGAAAAAGAAAACATAAGTCCTATATTCTCCTTGCTGTAAGAGACATCCATTAAACAGAAGCATACAACAGACAATGATGCATTTGATATGGTGCATTAGTTGCAGTTTAAATCAAAGAGAACATTCATACAAAGATCAAGCTTTAATAAAGTGCATTTTCATAATCTAAGGTTGCTAAGAATATAGAAGATAATGAATGTTTTTCTTCTTTTGCTTGAAATCTGAAATTTAATCTTTTCCTGTAAAAGAACTGTAATAACTGTTTATGTTTAGATATAAGGAGGGGCACTTAAATATGAAATGATAACCCACAATCCGGATGTTTTTGGAAATATTTATAAAGTGTTCTATGAGTTCAAGTGTCCATGCTTAATAATATCAATAGTAATCATAGTACATTGTTTGGGGTAAGAACATGATATTTCTTATTTGAAAATAAAATTCATTGTGTTTTTAAGTTCTAACAGTTGTTTTCAATTGCACAACACTTTTTTTAATGTTTGTGAAGTCTTGCTATAGACAGAAAATAACAGTATCTGGAGAAGCCTGCTGTATATACAATATAAGGGATATGCTATGGGCTACCTAAAAGTAAACCATTTATTGTTATCTGCAACTTTTTGACCTCTGGTGACCTCATGAGCAGCAGAACCAGGAGTGAGGTCTTCAGAGGTCAGACCTTTGATAGATATATAAATGGTTTATTTTCAGGCAGCTTGTAGTTTTGTGCATGTGCAATTTATAAAATGGGCAGTTATTTTTTTTTACCAGAAAAAAACAGTCCTCTATTGCAGTGCACGAGGTGGCATGAAGAGGAATGGTGATGATGTAAGTGATGTGCAGTGGGTATGCACTACTTTGATTGGTTCAGTTAGATCACGCACAGAGCAAGCATGACATATTTACTATTGTTGGTGTCCAAGGAGATGGATATCTAAGGCTTACCATTTCTTTACTCTTTTTCTTGGGGCAGTATGATATTTGTGCTGTAGCCAGTGAGCCCCACTCTACTGTGGCTGAAGGGCAGTGAGGTGGCACACTATTTATATCAGTGGTGTGTGTAGTATAGGAATTTGCTTGCCAAGGAACACACATGATCTGCTGAGGATTTCATGTTTTATTTTTTTCATTTTGTGGCTGATAATGACTCACTCATATTTATATTTGTATAAATGTGAACTATGGTGTTGTGTGGGGCCAGCACCCACAGATTTTTTTTTTGGGTAGGTAGAACAACAGACAACTAGAATTTCGTGACATGTGACGGTCACATTTTGTACGTGTATCACACTTTCTGGTGTCAGTAGCACTTCATGTACAAAGTTTTTGCACCATCACTTATAGCAGGTTTGTAAGTACTAAGACAGTATAACAGATATTAGCACAACCACTTTAAGAATTGGCTGCAATAAAAGAAATGTCTGTCTCTGCAGCTGTTACATCATGGCAAAGTGCCATGGTTCACAGCATGAAACGTTGGCGGACTGCGATATGGGTTTCAGGTAACTGTGTGTGCAATTATATTTTTTTTCACTGAATTTTAGTAGTGTAATTTTTTAAATGTGGTTATTTAGTGGCAGGTTTTCTGGTGTTCTTCTAGTACTTGTGTCTTGTGTGTGGCGCAAGTGGTTGAGGGGAGTGACCCTGTTTCTGTTTGCATTGCTCAACTAGTACATTTGCTCCCGCAGAACTGCATTTTTGTGATTGGCATTTTTAGAGCTGCAGTGGGCGGAGCCCTGCAGACTTCTTGTGAGCAAAAAAAAGGACTCACACTCTGACTGAACAACTGGGAGCCACATCACAGTCACCTCCACGGTCTGTTAAGCACTCCACTGTGTCAATGCATTCTTCTCATAACCACTATTTTGTTGCCATCTGGAGGTCCCATTTGCACCATTTCCTCACTGCTGCTTTGGCCCAAGTCCCTCATGGTGTTTCAGTCTCTGTACGGCCCCCTTACCTGGCCTCTACCCTCTCCTAACAACCTCCACCTGCATACTCCCTCAGAAGCACGGACCCTAGACTACTCCACGACCCATTTATTTGCACAACCAAAGGCCAGGCTGCCTTTAACTACAGAATCCCACAGATTTGGAACGCCCTACCTGCCCCCATAAGACACACACTAAATCTCTACCATCGCAACCTACTACTCAGAGTGCATTTCTCCTCCAGCTGCTCCTGTTTCAACTAACAATTTTTACTATTATGATGACGATGTCTAAATGCATATTAAATGTACACTACCTTCCAATCTTTACACCGTATGTATCTACCTGTCTATAACTTCCTGCCAAATGTTTAAAGGAGTAAGCTTTTGCTTTCCAATATTGAACTGCATATGTATTAAAATCCATGTTATGTATTGGGTCTCGGCCCCCAGGTTGCATCTGGAATCAAGTGTGTTACTCAGTATGCCTTCCTGGTAAATCTCGTAAATGAATAAATAAATAAACAAATAATGTTTCTCTTTGTAATAAGGGGCCAGAGGAGCAGAGACACAGAACCACTTGCAGCCACACTGAGAATGTGCGAGCTGGCGGTCTGCACATGTGTGTTGGCGCATGTCTGTTTTCTCATCACAGTAGCGGCACATCAGGAGCTCCCCAGGTGCTCCCAGACATGGAGACCACTTAGTTGGGGTCCAGAGACACGAGGGCTGCGATACAGAAGCCTCAAAACTATTTGTTTAAAGAGTGCCAATGACTACTCTGGGACTGAAGACAGCATAATAATGAGCTGCTCATGAATAGGTTCTGCATCTCTACTCCTCTGGCCCCTCTTCTAACACAGCAAGTAGTCAACATGTTTAGGCACATTGAAACAATGACAATTTTATAGCAGTAAAAAATTGTCTACTTTGATAAGCAAAGTGAAGGGATAACATACTATTTGTAAAAATTGTAAATGGCAGTAAATGGAGGCTCACTTAGATAACAGAGCAAGCTGCTAGCATGTTTAAGTACATTTGCGCATCATGCCCTCTTAACTGCAAGTAACTTAAAAAAACAGTGCAGAGTCTGTGATAAGATGAAGATTAGGACAAACAAAGATGCTCCCATATAATAAATGACTATGTTGATAACTTTTCAGAGAGAAACGCAAGGGCAGTTAAGGCACAGGTGACAAAGATAAAAGAAAGAGAGTGCAGCACATAAAAGTGTGCAGTAATAGTAATAAATTAAATAAGGCTGAACATGTTAGCATAAATAAAAAATGTTACAAATGTTTGTATTTCAGGGAGCAGAGGCAAACAGGTGGCTTTCTCTATACAGTTCATTAGCTATAAATGAGAATTTCATAGCACTTAAGGTATAAAATTATGCTTTATTTACTCTTTTGATAAACATAAGAACATTCAAAGAAATTGTCATAATGAACTTAATGCAAAAGATAGCATTAAAGCTTTATTTATATTTATATATATATATATATATGTATATTATATATATTGCAAAAACTGCACTGATGCTTTACTTAGGGTCAAAGCCACAAAAGTAGGGAAATGTGGTGTTAGGGTTTCCAGCCCTAACACCCCACCCTGCACACACCAACAGGCATCGGGGTGTGCCTCGGGGTCATCAGTCCTAACACTCACCCCATTCCATAAGTAAATAAGCTGAAATTGGTACAGTATGGGACAATGGGGTTAGCGTTGAGGCTGATGGTCACCTCCTGACACCTGTTGGTGTGTCCAAGTGAGGGAGTGAGGTGTAAGGAATGATACACTTCCCTTGTTTTATGACTTTGACCCTAACTAAAGCATGAACACATTTGTTTGCAATTTATTTCCTCATGTTTTGAGACAGTATAATAGTAGCTTTATTTTACTGTGGGAGTGTAGGGTCCTTTGGAACCTGCACTCCCATCCCTCCAAAGATGTATATTTATTTATTTATTTATTGAGTATATCGGAATTACAGTCCTTTGAGTCATAGACTCCTTTGCAAAGGCTCCATGTCAGTAAGAAACAATACATTTGGGATTACAAGTTCACACATTGGGTACAAATTATACATTAGGCAAACAGTACAGACTTAAAAGAAATACATGCCACGGTAGTGGAGGAAAAAAAACATAGATAGCAGAAAACATTTGGTGCAGTGTAAAGTAAGGTTACATCATCTGGGAACCTTGAAGGGCAGTCTCGGGTCTCCACTTTGGTTCACAAGACAGCATTTGAGTTCCGGAGGGTCTTAAAAGGCAAGTCCCTAAGTCAGTAAGTGATGGATGGGGATTGAGGATACTAGCTAGGGGCTGGCCGTGAGTGTTTGGGGGAAAAGGGGGGGGTCCATCTAAGTGGTATTAGTCACAAGTTATATTTAATTTTAACTACAGTCACAGGGTATGTACAGTATGCTGCTGTGGGAGCACAGGACCCTCCAGGGCCTGTGTTTCCATTTATAGGACAACAGTGACCAAATTGTCAGCATAGCTACCTTATAACCCTATGTCATGTACCCGTTACAGAACATTTTCAAATCATTGCCAAAGCATAAATCTGTGCAATTGCAATGCCATTCCACACCACAGGTGAAGAGACACATATTGGCCAGGATTTGAAAAATGACAACTGTGACGTACATGAGGTGGGGTAATAAGAAGGCTTTGTTGAAAGTCTGGGGTCAAAATATTTAACATTTCTGAAGTTACTAGCTGGTGTATCAAAATTGCAATGAATGGCCATAACTTTGGCATTTTTTTCATATTTTGACCCCACATTTTCCACATAGTCTTCTTATGACCCCACCTTATAAACCCCGTAGGTGAAAATTTTCAATCTGTATCAAAATGCTATTCCACCCCACAGGTGCGAAAACACATTTTGGACAGGATGTGAAAAATGACAGCTGCACTGCGTCTCTCTCAGTCTCCGCAATGGTCACAAACAGCCTCCCTTCTCTCCTATCTCAGAGAAAGCTGTTCTCCCCACTTCTCCCTCCTCCTCTACCTAGAATAACATCTGACTGTAACCTGAACCCCATGTCTCTAACCAAATGCAGTTGAACCTGGATATTCTTAGTTATCTTGCTGTTTAAATGCTTGACATCTGGTATGTGAATGGCATAAATGTTTCTGCACATGGTATAAAATGTTAATCTGCCTCCTGCCTCCCCATGCTACCTGCAAACTGCCTGTAATCCTGAATCCTTTGGTTATTGCCTACTCAGGTACTGTTGTTATTTACCTATGGCTTAACTCTATATTATTACTCACTGTACTATTCTATGTGTATTATTGTATTATGTTTTGTTCTTGGAATGCTTTAGTCCTCGGGTAGTCACTGAAAAAGGGACTTTGTCTCAGTCGACCTACCTAGTCATCAAAATTCAAGTAAATAAATAAATAAAACTGTTCATGCGGTGGTGTGAACACATGGCTATGTTGAACATTTGGAGTAAGAATATTGAAAATTACCAAAGTTATGCGCATGCATAGAAACATTTCACTGAACGTGTGCAACTTGGCCATTTTTTTGCTTTTGTTCACCAAATTTTCAACATGACCTTTTTGGGACCCCACCTCATGAACACTGGCAGTGAAATTCTGTTGTTCACTCTCAAAAGATGATTTCGCAGAGCGACCGCAAAATCACCTTCTGGGCCCTATTAATGAAACAACAGTGACAGTGCTCATGAGGTGGGGTCCCAAAAAGGCCATGTTAAAAATCTGATGAAAAAATTTGAAAAATTGCCAAAGATATCAACATAAGTTCAAAACGCCACTGAAACACATTATATGGGATTTACCTTTATTCCTCAGTTTGAGGTTCAGCTTTAAAGAGTGCAGACACGTCCTGGACCACAGAAGATGACATCCTACGACTTCCGTTAGTAAGTATAGGGTAAGGGATGTGGGGTGGTGGGTGCTCAGTGGGAGGGTCGGGATGGGGAAGGGGGATGGCAGGGATGACGAGGGACCATTTTCTTTATTTCAGGTAAACAAAAAAACATGTCAGAGGACTGTTTTCTTTTTTCTCGGGATAACAGTTAAAATAAGTATTTTGAGACACTGGGGTGGCTCCCCAGTGTCCCACACTACTGGGAGGGCATTAAAGCCGACAAAGGATTGGGCACCTGATGTCGGAGTATAAATAAAACAATAGGCTGCTGGGTGGGGGTGGAGGGCGGGGGACAGCAACTGGAGGTGGGGGTGCAATAATACATCAGGGACAGCAGTCGGAGGGCTGGGGGTGCCACAGTACACCAGGGATGGCAATCCAAGGGTGGGGGGTGCCACAGTACACCAGGGACTGTGACTGAAAGGTGGGGGGGTGCACTGGACACCAGGGAAAAGGGCAGCTCAATGCTGAATCAGCAGCTGGCAGCACAACTTCAGCTGCAGCTGCATAAGTCAAGAAAATACCATGGTTCTCACACAGAGAAAGTGGGGGAAGTGCCCATCTCGCTAAGTTGGGTATCCGGGATTTTGGGTACTCAGAAAAAGTACTTGTGGCCATAATGTAAAAAACAAACATCAGAATCTAGCTAAATGGGTCCCATTTAACTAGGTTCTGATGTTTATTTTTCAAAATCACAGCATTATTATGTATTTTCCAGGCTTGCTAGTTCATGAAAAAAAATCAACAAGATGGCAGTTGGCATGGCATCAAAAATGTTTGGTGCCCTGTCAAATCAGTGGCGTGAAAGCAAAAACTGGGCATTTGCGACATAAAAAAAAACCCATTGGGCTGGATTCACAGACCTGTGCCGCAAGCTTCGACAATGGCAGCTTGCGGCAATGGCCCCTGTGTCCTGGACCCTGCGCCCGATGCAGAAAGGAGCAGGGTCTAGGAGCCTGTGTCCCACGACTTGCAGGAGAAGTGCATGGTAAGGCGCAGCCCCCATGTATGCCACAATCTGTGGAACGGGGTGGGCGGCATATGCACCCACAGAATGGTGTTGTGGTGCCCCCATGCCTGCCCGATCAACCTCATCGGGTGTGGACTCCAGCCCCAACCTCCTTATTAGAATATCTCCCCTTCACTCCTGTAACTCCTGGTAGTCTGTATTTACCCCACCCCACCCACCTGACAGTGCGGGCTGAGCCCCCCCATACCTCGCCGGCGACTGGCACAGCCCTCCGCTCACCACTACGGCCAGCTGCCGACTTAACTGTGCCAAGCTCACGTACTGTAATAATACATGCTTTGAATGACATGAAGTCATGTTCATGGTTATTAATATCTGCCAGGAAGTTGTGATGCCAGAACCTTAGTATAACTTTTGGACAGTGCAATAGTGACAGCTACTGATCTAAAAGTTAAGACTTACAGAATGCCTTGGGCCTCAGGTATATTAGACGGTCCACAGAGCAGTTTAAAACACATTCTCCTCTGGACACTCTGCTTGACACATACCAGAGGTCAAACTACTGAGACCTAGGGTGGCTACAAGGACTTTGAAATCTTCATACTTAAGGTAGAGACTTAGTTAACCAGTTTTAGTGTGTTTTATTCTGTATACTTTTCCAGTTTGTTTATTATACTGTAACCTAAATTAGTTGCAACTGCATTTATTTAATTAGTTTAGTAAACACTTTTACTTTTCTAAACAAATTCTGCATGTGTGAGTTTCCTTATATTGTATATGTGACTGTAGAAGGTTTATTAAAAAATCTGTGACAACTGTTAAATGCTTAGAGAGGTCACCAATAGCAACCAAATTGAAAAAAGGGTCTGAAAAGGGGATGGTGCTCCACACTGTCAGTACAGTAGCAAGCCTCCCTCCAGCTGGCAAATCAAGACTTTTGTTTGTGTGGTGTTTGTGTGTACTGTAGCACAGGACAAGGAGGACAAAGGAACTACAGCACTGCATGCATACTGGTGTTGTCGGTGTACTGCTTCCCCACCCCAGTTGATCGATACTACGATTCTGAACTTGTGAATCAGACTTGGAGCGGTGTATAATAAATAAAAAGGACGTACTGAAAGAAACTGTTTTCTTTAATATTTTTTTGCTGGCCTCCATCTCTGTTTTGTACAGCATGCTTGGAAGTACTAAGCATATACCTGCTGATGGTCATGCTGTTCTGTGATTTGCAGAAACACCACTGAGTTGGTTGGTGGGCGGCATCATGCAGATGAAGGAAGGAAGCTGTTGTCTGATAGGCATGGCTACCTCGTTTCAACTACATGAAGCTTCCACCCATCAACTGGCAGAACAGCGTCAGGATCAGCCACACTGATCATTAGACTGTCACAGTCGAGCCTACTGCATCTTGATCTGCACTGGACCTGATCGTGACATACTTCAGAAATCCAGTATCAGCAGTATGTTCACTCTGTGTAAGCACAAGGGTGAACATAAAAGCTGCCTACCCCCCCCATGATGTGTACCTTACTCCTTCACTACCTGTGTGACACACAGCCCCAAGCATCCCCTTAGGGGACCACTGAACCAGCTAGTAGAACATGGAAAGTAATTACACTACTTGGCATCTTCACCTCTTCCCCTTGCGTCAGTGTCAGAACCACTAGGCTATGTTGACACTGACTACCCCTCCTCCCCATCACAGGAGTCCTTACAGAAGAGTCCAGGACAATCAATTAGCCCTATAGTAGGTGGCCATTAGGGGCGCTAAACAAGATGGCAGTGTGAGCTGGTGGCTCTCACTCCTCGAAGGCATAAATATGGATTTATCCATGAGCTCATTGCATTGCTAATATTTTTCAACTGACTCAGACTGTATCTCAAGGATCTGTTAACCCAAAGGTACACTTTATCATGCGGGCACCGACGGTGACTCTAATGACCAGGGCAAGTTTTGCGGCCTTGCTCAGTCTGCCAACATGGATCTGCAGCACTCCACCACATGGGACCTTGCGACCATAGAAGGGACGTTCAGGCAACTTATGCAACAAATGGCGCAAGTCACCCAAGTGTCCAACCACACTGCCCAAGTTATGCAGACTTTTGTGGCATGGATCTTCCAGACAGAAAGTAGGGTGGTATCAAATGATTCGATGATCCAGGGCTTGACTGTGACACTACGGGAGCAGCAACAAGGGCTTCAAAAAATGCAGGAGAAGGTTGATGACCTAGAGAACCAAGGGCACAGGAACAACCTCCAGTTCCTAGGATTTCCAGAAAGAGCAGAATCCAGGGACATAGAAAGTTTCCCCCAGTAGGCAATTTCGGAGGTGTTAAATCTTGATCTGTCTCGGGTGCTGCAGGTCAAACATGCACACCACTCCTTAGCTCCATCTCCCAAGGCCAATGAGAAGCCCCTACCTGTTATTGCCTGCTTACTGGACTTCCAAGACAAAGAACTGGTGATGGCAAAGGCCCGGGAGCTAAATCAAGTTTTCTTGTACAAATACAGGATCCACATCTACCATGATTACTCCCGAGACCTTTCCAACAGAAGGCAGGCCTATACCAAGGCCGGCCACGCATAGCACAGACTGGGATTGCTTTTCTCCCTTCACTATCCTGCCACCATATGGGTGGTACACAATGGGATCCCACTGTTCTTTTCAATGCCAGAGGCCCTTATAGACTTTCTGCCCTGCACCTGGCCAAGAGACATGCGACAACCTGCCCCCAGCAGAGGTATGTGTGGGGATTGGGGGCGCATATGGGAGATTCCCACTGCATCAAGGCAGACAAGGAGAATGGCAGCCAGAAGCTGAAGGCCAGTGGGCAATCCCTCCTCAGAACAGGAAGAGGCAATCCTCCCATAGATACGGGAAATGAGACCACCCAGCAGAAAGAGGATGACTGGAGAGCCCTGGAGAAGGACAGATGGAGACCACCACCACCACTGAAGACATGTGGGTATTTCACTCTGAAGCCCTGCACCTTCAACCCCCAGAGCAGCACCCAAAGACCTCTGAGGGACAGAAGACACCCACTCAGTGCCAGCACTCACCCGACTCAATCCCCTCCAGCTCCTGGGCTGCTCAAGTGTCAGAGGGCCTGGTAATCACCCTGGAGAGGCCTCCACCCAGCTACTAGCCAACGTGGATGGGACCGCACAGCAGCCAGTGGCTTACTTCCCTGGAACACTTTGCAATGCCACTAGAGACAACAGAGGCAATGAACTAATCAGATAAGGGCTGTTTTCACTTTTTACTGACAGGAAGGGGGGTTTAGGGTTAAGTGCGGTGGGGGGGATGATCCCAATAGCAATCCACAGAAAAGGCCCCTCAAGTTCCGGTGACTCAGGCACAAAATTGGGACTTGGCCCCCCCCCCCCAACAAGCCCGGGGTTGAGCAGACGCTTTTGCCTTAACTATCCCTCACTCAATGATCTGCTGAGTTGGGCAGGGGAGGCATCTAAATGCTTGGGGAAGCTCGCAGGAGACCACTGGGGACAGCTGTGTCTTTGTAAACAGGACAAGACTCACTATGACTTTTCTGTGATCCACCCCAGGGCAACAGCAAGACTGGAGGACAACAGCCCTCAATTAACTATACCCAATCATCTCCTCCAGGTCCCCAGTGCTGGTAGAACGGGCATGTACCAGTTACCATAGGCACCTGCAGCCAGACCCCGAGCTGCGATGTATGGATGCCCCCAAGGTTAATAACTGTGGTTAGTGATCCAACAATTATGTTTACAGGGGTGTTTCAACCCCAAGTACATGTGCCCATCTCAGGGTAGACCAAGGCCCCCTTTCCACATCAATACCATAGACCTTATGACTGGCAAGTCCACCAGGCTAAGTCTTCATCTGCGGCCAAAGACATGCACTGCATACCCCCCACAAGGCCCAACACCAACCATCAGAAATCGAAGCTTTAAGTATTTGATGTACCCCCCTGCTCACCTCCCTCTCTCTACTAATCCCTGAGATAGGACAGTCACCTGCTGCTGAGTCAATGACACCAGCAGCCTTTCCCATATTTCCATGATCTGCCTCCCCCCCCGCCGCCCAGATGCTGGGTAGCGACAAAGCTGTTTTGGTGTCCTAACTTGGATGCTCCTACTAATCTACAGCACCAAGAACAAGGATTGCAGAGACAAAGTCACTGCACCCACCCTCAAGTGCTGCAAACTATGCCAGTAACCCCCACCTGCACTCCTCTCCACAAGCAGTGGCCTACCCCAGCAGGATGCCCTCCACATTCTCTTTTGGGAAGTAGCATGTCTTGGCATACTCTCCTGCACCCAAGGCATTGAGGTGGGCCTTAGGCAGGAATCTGTGGCCACTCACACATCTGTCATGCTCATCTTCTGTCAAGTGTACTACTGTGTAAATAGTTTTTGTGTATGTTTTTAGCTGTTCACTGAAAATGTGAATAAAGAGTTGTTTATACTTAAGCACTGCAATGCTGACAACAGTGGTTGTAATAGGGACCCAGCCAAGCCTCTCCATACACCACCTTTGCCCATTTATTTGATCTCCTATGGGAACGCCCCGGCCAGCCCACAGCTTCACTCTCCTTTAAACATAGATTCAGTAACATGACACTGCATGTAAATGATAATGGGTGACATTACATGTAACACATGAAATGTGTGGGGCCTGAGCACCCCAGTTAAATGCAGACAGGTGCTATCTCACCTTAAGGAGCTGAGGACTAACCTGTCCTTCTTACAGGAGACAAAATTGAATCCTGCTGACCATGACAGAGTGGCAAGGGAATAGATGGGGCAGGTGATCCACGCTCTGGCCCCTACCCACAAGCGAAGGGTATCAATACTCATCAACAAAAACCTCAGTAGGACAGTTTCCAAAAGTGCTGGTGACCCCAATGGGAGATGGGTTCTAGCCGTGATGGACACCCCAGAAGGACCACTACTTCTGGGAAACATCTATGACCCCAATGAGGATGATCCCACTTTTTTCCACACTGTGGCACAGGAAGTAGGGAAACTGAGCTCATACTTAATGAGGGGGATTTTAATCTCACCATCGACCCCTTCCTGGACAGGAGCCCATCCAACACAGAACTCCACACCAGGGGAGCCAGAGCGCTTGCCCAGATGACCTGTGACTGCCGCCTGCAGCTAGTGCAGAATGATGCAGGCACGATTGTTGACGGGGACCTCTCGATCCTCCCATATCACCCCTGTGCTGTGTGATCTGCATTGATTGCCAATTTGGTAGCAGATCACCTTTAAAGTCGGTTTACTGACTTGTAAGGCCCTACATGGACTTGGCCCCGACTACTTGAAAGAGCTTCTTGTTCCCTACTGCCCTGAGCGACAGTTCCGTTCGGCTGATGAGGGGTTGCTGGAAATTCTGAGGGTGTCTTTAAAATCTTCTGGGGCCCATGCATTTATGTACATGGACCCTATCCTCTGGAATTCTCTACCCCATCAGCTGTGGGAGTACGTGACTGTGGGGGGGTTTAAAACAGGTGTTGAAAACTTTTTTTATGGTGTCAGGCCTTTAGTGGTACAAAATGAAGGGACTCGTCAGACTATTTTATCTTTGTGTGTGTTGATTTTATTTCTGTTGTTTTAATCTTATTGTACAGTGCCTTGATATTTCAAAAGGAGCTTAAGTGAAATAAACTTATTATTGTTAATTATTATTATCTGAAGAACCTTCCACCCCAGGGACCTTGACTACTCATTCCACTTCCCAGTTCACGACTCCCACAGCAGGTTGGATCTCTGGCTCACTTCTGCTGATATCAGTAATGTCTCCTTAGAAGCCACAATTCTCCCCATAGTAATATCCAACCATGCCCTTGTCCAGCTCTGATTTACATGGGGCCCCCCTCCTTCTCCTCCCCCTCCTGGCGCTTGGACCCCTCCTGTTGAGGGACCCAGACTTCATCCCCTGGTTACAACATGAGACCACACTTTTTTTTCAAAACAATCCCATAGCAGACACCTCTTCGGGCAACATGTTGGAGGTCTTTAAGGCCACCATACAGGGGGCATTCATAGGACATTTCCATGCGAGGAGAAAGAGAAGGGAGCAGTACCTGAACAACCTACAGAAACAATTGAAGGATGCAGAGACACAGTTTAAGGCCCTTTGTAAACCCACTCTCCACTCTCAGCTAGGCCGCACTGTGGTTGGACTGCGAATGGAAGTAAATGAGCTGGTGTCCCATAAGGCTGAGGTATCCATCCTCTGCCTAAAACATAAATACTGAGAGGGGGGGAGAGAAGGGAGGGAAGGTGTTGGTTTACTGCTTAGAGAAGCAGCAAGCAAAAAAGATACATTGCTGGCCTGACAGACAATAAAGGGCAGGCCCACATGAATGCAAAGGACATTAATCAAAATAAAGGCACAGACTTTTATGCCGCACTCTACACCACTTCAAGAACACCTAACCCCGTGAGGGTAACCTCCTTCGTAAGCTCCCTGAACCCTCCCAGGCTAACCAGCCAGTAAGCCCAACTGCTGGATTCCCCCGTCACTGCTGAGGAAGTAGCACAAACACTTCGATTCTTACAGACAGGCAAGGCCCTTGGAGGTGACGGCTTTCTGTTGGAGGTTTGGCAGATACTAACCCCAATGGTTGCCCCAATCCTTCATGCTGTTTATACTGAGGTGTTAGGAAATGTGCACCCCCCCCATTCTGGACGGCGGTAATAACCGTACTCACCAATAAAGGGAAAGACCCCTCTAAGGCAGCCAGTTACAGGCCCATCTCACTCCTTAATGCCAATAGTAAAGTCCTGGAAAAGATCCTAGCCACCAAGCTTAACCCCCTCTTGCTGGGCCTCCCCTCCCAGATGAGCTTTGTAAAAGGCTGGTACAACATGAATCACATTAGATCCTTGCTGAACCCACTCCAAGTGGTGAAATCCAGCCCTACCCCTGCAGCAGTCCTGGCCACTGACTTTGAAAAAGCCTTCAATTCCCTAGAATGTGATTTCGTCCAACAGGTTTTATCCACTATGGGCTTCGGGGATATATTCCAGGAGTGGGTGCACGTGATATACCACTCTCCGACAGCCAAAGTACTCACCAACTCCATGCTCTCTCCCCACCCTTTCCACTCAGAAGAGGGACCCGCCAAGGCTGCCCCCTAACGCCACTGCTTTTCATCCTTGCAGTGGAACCTCTAGTAGTGACAATTAGGCAACACCCGACATCAGGGGGCTTGAGATAGGTGGTAGCCACTATTCCACCTTAATATATGCGGATGATCTCCTGGTGCCACTGGCAGATCTAGAGGATTCCCACCCCCTTACTCAAGATACTCTCAGACCTTGCCATATACTTGGTCTAGGATTACACCAATCTAAAACAGAGGTCCTTCCTTTCAACCCCCGATGCCTGCGTAGCATGGCGACAGCTCATAAATTACAGTGGGCCCCGGATGGTATCACCTACCTAGGGATAAAAATAGCCCCTACAACTGCTAAACTATGGGATACGAACCTAAAAACCCTGCTAACGGCCATATTGACAGGACTAGACCAATGGAAACCTCTCCAACTTACATTAATGGGGAAAATCTCAGCAACAAAGATGGTTACTGCCCCCAAGATCTTACATATCCTATCCCACCTTCCCTTGAACTCCTGCCCCCCATTGGTACAATAGAATAGACACTCTCATAGGTAATTTTCTGTGGGAGGATAAAAAAACATGGTATAGCTGGAGTAAGCTGGGGTACACTGGAGAGAGGGAGGGAGGCTGGTGCCTGCCGTGGTTTGAGGGGCTCAAATGGACTTTTCAATCTACTCAGACCTTCAAATGGTTCCAGAGACACTCTGCCAATGCCCCTCAGTGGCTAGGCATGGAAGAATCCCAAAGTAATGTACCATATTTTTCTCTACTTCTGTTCAATAACCCTCCAAAGGAGCTTCTCACCCACCCACTGTTGGACCCCTCCATAAAATACTGGGCTAAACTGCATAGGAAGTTGAATACTAACCCTTCTGTCCTGGGCCCCACCCCACCCCACTTTGGGGAAATAAGGATATCACTGTGGATCACAAAATCCTGTCCTGGACTCACTGGGCCACCACAGGCATACACACCTCCAGGATATACTTGACCCTAAGGACAGGAAAATAGTTTTCTTCAAGGGTCTTCAGGACCGGCCAGCCTGGTGGCGCAGAGAGTTGAGGCGCTGGATGCTACACCTCGCGCCACGCCGGCTACCTGGGTTCGGGAATGAGCCAGGGTCATTGGGGGTTGGCAGGAAAGGAGAAGATCGAGTGTCCGGAGGACTGCTGTCTTCTCATGGGGTGGGATCCAGGGTGTACCGTGCTCTGCGGCGGCCCCTAGTGGAAGCAGGGGGCATTTTGTCCAGTAGCACAGTTTGGTCAGGGGACAAGCGTGGCAGGTGTCTACAGGGTCAATCTGCGTGCCGACGCCATTGCACACTGCGTTTGTGGGGAATGAAAAAAGGAAAAAGCCATCTGGACCGTTGGTGAAATGACGGTGGCCCCAGGGGAATCACCCACATCCCAATAGCCGGCCCAGATGCGCCCAGATCCCTCCAGGGCTGATCGACGACAACAGGTAAGGCTCTTCATACTTAGGAGCCAGCCGCCTAAGGAGGGTGGAATCAGCCCTGGAGATGGCACGATGGTCGAGCTTGCCTGCAGTCATTTTGGGGAGGAGATCAAGGGAGATGTGGGGGGGTTCAGGCTGGGAGTAGGGTAGATTGTGAGTGGGCACTCCTGAAGGATGCCTGGGGGTGTAGATGTACAAATAAAGTTAAAAAAAAAAAAAGGGGTCTGGGATCACCCTCAAAAAGATGTCTGGAGATATCTCCAGATTAGAAGTGCTATCCAAGAGTATTCCCATAAAGAAAGCAACTGCAAGCTCCCCTCTCAGGTTCCCCATTGGTTAGCAATAGAAAGAGGCCAGGACAGCGTCATCTATGCAGCACTAAGTGATAAACTTCTCTCTCAAGCTCGTGAGGCCAAGATAAAATGGGGAAAAGCTCTAAAGGTTCAGATAACTGACCAGCAGTGGAGGGCCTGTTGGAGGATGGTCCACAAGGCACACCCAGACACCAGAAGTTGCTTGATTCAAAACAAAATCGTGCATTCTTGGTACAGAACCCCAGCAGTTCTCTAGACTGCCAAGCTCATCCAAGATGAGTTGTGCTGGAGATGCCTCACCCTGAAGGGGGACTTGTTTCACATACTGTTGGACTGCCCAACAATTAAGCCACACTGGCAGCAGATCTGTGCAATGGGTTCAGCTATCCTCCACAAGCAAGTACCACACTCCGCAGAAATTATACTGTTAGGGATATACATCTCTGCCCCCATCTGAATACTCTAGACCAGAAGTGGATTGCCATCCTAAGTATGCAGGTAAAGAGGCTCCTCCTATGTAAATGAAGAACTCAAGAAGTCCACTCAGGTCCAGAGGTGCTAAACTCCCTGGCACAAGTAGCAAACCTGGACCAGATGATACATGTGGTGGCCAGCTCCCTCCCAGTGTACTATACACTTTGGCAACCCTTCATCACTTTCTGAAAGCCCCAAACTGGTATAGGTTGAACCATCACCACTAAGCTGATCAATAGGGCTAGCTCAGCCAGCTTGTGTTATTTGGTGTATGTTTTATTTACTTATTTATTTCAGTTTTGGATTAAATACCTTTGAGCCATAGGCTCATTTACAAAGGTTCCAAGTCAGATGACAAACATACAGGGACAATAAAAATTAAAAAGGTTCAAGTAAACACTGAAGGGATATGACATCAAACATACAAAAGATCATTAATATTCACATTTGGTTACAATTTACAGTCAATTCTTAAACGTGCAAGGGCTAACAACAACACTGCAATAGTGTGGATCAACGCTTTGTAAAATCTTGGGGTCGGAGACAGAGCCCAGGCTAAGATGTTGGAATGGGAGAGATAGGAACAGCTAGGGGTGGCTTTATCAAGTGGTGGGAGAGGAAGTGGGTAAGGGTGAGAATGGGGGGGGAGTTATGTTGTGACAGGAGGGAGCTAAGTCAGGGGAAGAACCAGGATATGATGTGATTATAATGTACATCTGCAGACATTCTCACAGGCCAGATGGGAGCAGAGCCCAGCTTTAAACCAGACCAGATGGGCTGTCAGTATAGCCTAGAGGTTAGAGGAACGAGGTGTGAATGAGCTTGATACATCCAGCAGACCAGACCTGAGTCTGATTCTCACAACCTCCACTTGCATACTGTGTGACTCTGAGCAAGTCACTTAACCACCCAGTGCTCCCAGGTCGCCCCTGAAAACAGGCACTTGTGCCTAGTGGACCTTACCCGGTTACCAAAGACTAAAATAAAATAAAATAAACTGACCGATCTTGCTAGAACCGATTATGTCGGTAGGAAGGTCATTGAGCCATCTAGGACCCCAGTTGGATAGGGATCGTTGAGTGTGGTATGCTTAAAGGGCACCATAAATCCCCCCTTAACTGCACTTCTGGTGTTTATGGTGGTTTGAGTATTTTTGAATAAACTTGAGGTGGACTCAGACGTAAGGCCTAACAATGATTTTTTCCCCAGCAAACAGGCCTGGTATTTGTTTCGGAGATGGAGGGGGAGCCACCCGGTCTCTGTATACAATACACAAATATCAGTCAGGTAGTCAGCCTCAAGGACCAGATGATAAGCCTTATTGAGGAGGGTTTTGATCCTTTTAAGAGCAGTATCCGAGTCAGCACCGTAAATCCTCAGCCCGTAATTGACGATAGATAACACCAAGCTGCAAGTGACCAGTTTCAGGGCTTCCGGTGACATAGAATGTCTGTGTTAGTAAAGAACACCCAGCTTGGTGTTGGCTGCTTCAATGACATGACCAATATGTTTAGAGAAGGTGAGTGTATCACCTAGGTGTACACCTAGGTATTTAAAAGTACAGAACTGCTCCAGAAAATAACCTTTGTGGCTCAGTAATAGTAGGGGGCCCCCGCTTTTTCTTGTTTTGCGGTGCCGAGAATAGCATGCATTTTGTTTTGTTGTAGTTGAGTAATACCTTATTCTGGGTAAATCTAACTCTAGCCTTTGGACATTGGCCTGCAGTTCAGAGGTAACTGTGGACATTTCCCTGCCAGGTGCTGAGACAACCACATCATCTGCATAAAGCACCATGTGTGCCAGACAAGCAGATAGTAGGGAGTTTATGAACAGACTAAAAAGGAGCAGTCCCAGTATTGATCCTTGTGGGGACTCCAAGGCTAACTTCCCTTGGCTCAGAGAGTTGTGTGTATGTGTAAGGAAGACAGGCAGATTTGGAAAATATATGCCCTAACTGGTATACAGTTGTAACAGCGATGCTCTTACAGCGACAGCAACCTGCCAACACCCGCAGTGTCGATCGGGTTGCCGAAGTGATGACTGAGTCACTGATTCCAGATTTGGCTGCTCTCCCCAAGACCCCCGAGTTGGAATCCTTAAGTCTGGGGCACAGCACTCTGGAGTTTGGCCGCCCCCAAGATCCACCTCCCCGAGCTGGAATCCTTAAGTCTGGGGAGGTGGGTGCAGCCCACCCCTCATGAACGCCGATCAGGTGTCGGTGCATTCTACGGTCGGGGACAGGAGTCAGCAGCATCAGGGATGTTGGTGACCATGTGTCGCTGCAGGGGAGGTTGCCGACATTCTTGTCACCGTGGCATGGTGGTACCACAATAATTAATGCAACTCTCTTTGCTACTGTTAGCTCTTCAGATGCTTTGTGCATGTTTATGTTCTTTTCTGTTACAGGACTGGATGATCATCATACCTCAGTACTGCTGTATATCTGTGTTTCATTGAGGAATCATCTCTTTGAGCTGATTAAGCTGGGCCATACTAGGTAGGCCATGTTTCTGCTTTAATCTCTCCTATAATACCGTACTTCATGTACAAGGCAAATGTTGTAAGCTTGGAGTTATAGGACTACTGTGATTGATGAATCCCTCCTTTATTGCTTGTTTTGAATTTGTTAATAAAGAAAAAAAAATGTTAATAATTATCCCTACTGTGTACCTCTGCCCACTAATAAAGGGGAGGAAATTTGATTGTGGGTTTACCGCTTGTAGGAGCTAAATGCTTTGTTATAGTTGAAACCCTTAAAATAAAACCTTGGATTTAATAAAAATATTGTTCTGGGTTTTCAATTGCACTTGGAGTGCAGGACTTTCTTTGGCTTTTTGATTTTGTATGGAGCAGGGATTAGCAACCCCTTTAGCCCTGCACCCAGCTCTACTCTTGCTGAGCACACGGCGTTTTTGGAGTTTGGTGTTCACTAATAAAGCTAGCTGTTTACGTAAGCAATAACACATGACAGGGTGTGCCGCTATTGGGGATTAACGCACACCTGGGTGCAAGGCATGTAAGGCACGAGGCCGCAGGCTGAGTGTCCTCACAGCACCCGGCTGTATATTAATTCCCAATAACGGCACACCCTGGAGTGTGTTATTGTACTTATAACATGGGCTACACAGAAAAGGAATGCTAAATGTTGTAAATATTGATTATAGTGTGTTAAAAAATGTATAAAAATGGATGTATCCTGCTGTGTTGTTACATAGTCCCTCCTGTGAAGCAACATATTGTGCTATTTCAGCATTGATAAATGTTATACATGTTCACAGTGCAGTTTTGTGAGTTTTGCCACCCCCTGCTCTGCTAATAACAAGATATGCATCACACAATGCTGCTTTTATTGTAACGAAATAAACATTACAGATATCTGCTGGGACATCTGTCTCAGTTGTATGAATATCAACACATAAATAATGCAGCAATGCATTAATTGTAAGAAAAACATATTTTTCACATCTCCTGTTACTTCTGTCTAACTTGCAGAAGAAGCACCATATCTATAACCAAACAATGCTTTTATTTTAACAAACACGACCACTTTATATATCTGTTGTGACTTCTTTGTCACTGTTGCATAATTAAACAATACATTTATCAATGCCTAATCAAACAATGCCTTTATCATTACCAAAATCTATATTTCACATGTGCTTCCATTTGTGTCACTTGTATAACTAACAACACATCCACAGGGACACTGGTTTACCGGGACTGAGAAAGGGCAAATTCCATTTTGCACATTGTAAAAAACAGTATTGTCACCAATGCCTGCTAAGCCAAAATCCAGTTTCACTGGTGTTTGGTTTTGTGTACTTTATTTAACAATTTTTAACTCTGCTAACATGCATTTTAGCAATTTTGACCTCCACTATTACACATCCTTCCATCCTTGTACCAATTTAAAGTTATTTTAGGTACAAGATGTGATGGCAGCAGCAGCTCTACAGCCCCCATCCCTAAGGCATGATGGAAGCAGCACCACGGCCCCCATCCCACAGGTGTGATGGTAGCACCAACAGCACTACAGCCCCCATCCCTCTGGTGTGATGGCAGCAGCAACAGCATTATGGCCCCCCTTCCTCAGGTGTGACGGAAGCAGCAGCACTGCGGCCCCATCCCTTAGGTGTGATGGCAGCAGTACTACGTTCCCCATTCCTCAGGTGTGATGTCAGTATCAGCACTATGGACCCCATCCCTCAGGTGTGATGGCAGCAGTACTACATTCCCCGTCCCTCATATGTGATGGCAGTATCAGCACTATGGGCCCCATCCCTCAGGTGTGATGGCAGTAGTACTACATTCCCCGTCCCTCAAATGTGATGGCAGTATCAGCATTATGGACCCCATCCCTCAGGTGAGATGGCAGCAGTACTTCATTCCCCATCCACCAGTGGGGATGGCAGAAGCACTATGGTCCCCACCCCTCAGGTGTGATGGCAGTAGCAGCAATGTAGTCCACATCCTTCAGGGCTGATGGCAGTAGTGACAGCACTATGATCCCTTTTCTTCAACACCCACACCCCACATGCACAAGTTACAAATTACTTAGTTTCTTTGCTTGTTAGAACTCAGATGTGAATTAATCTGAACCACCACCACTAAGGTGGACCACCTTTGATTTTTTCTATCATTTAACTGCCTGAACTGGATTTCTGCCTGTGACACCGATGACTAGGCTTCGGGAACAGACTTGGGTGTTGGAGGGCCAGCCGGTGGGGAAGGGTGAAGGCTTGAGTGTCCAACGACCACTCACCTTCTCCTGGGAGGGAGGGTGGGTTTATGGCTCAACATTTTCTGGCCCCTGTTGGAGTCCAGAGGCACAGCAACACATCAACCTTTACTGCAGGAGGGAGCATGATAGATGTCAGCTTGTACCTTGACATCATGTGGCCTGTCACGCTCCCAAGAAAATGGGAAAACACCTGCTGGCCAACCGGAGGGTGGCTGCTGGTCTCTCCATAAGCCTGAAGCCCCAGACACATGTGTCCTTTCTGACCCCTGCCATACCCGGGATACACAGGAAGCTCTTTGGGGTGATTCTCCTCCCCAGGTAGCCTCCCACAGCAGCAGGGGCCGGAGCCCACCTGATGAAGGGTTACTTTGGGTTACCTGGTAGCATGGCAATAAGGGGCAGTGGATGGTGGTCGAGACTCAACAGCGGTGGTAGGGGGCCTTGGCTGGCCTGAAGGAGTGGATGGCCAGGGGGTAGGAGGGGCAAAAAAAAAAACTACCTTAATTTGCTTCTTTGAAATAAAGTGTCTTCACCTAAAAAAATCCACAAGTGATTAGTGGAAGACCTTCAAATGGAAAATCATGCCTCTCCCAAACATGTGGATGCTTTTTTTTTTTTTTACTTGGTCTCCATGAAAAGGGTGTCTCTCTATTTTTATGTCTGAACTCAGATGTGAATTGAGCACCACTCTGCCCACTGGCATCATACAGCCCCTGGGGTCTTGCCTTCTGTGTGTCATTGAATATGCTTTCAAAATCCACTGGTCAAACATAAGTACACTTAAACACTTAACATTTGCTTTTGGTTGAAGCAGTCTATCAGAAAACTTTTTGTTGTCACACAGACTGAAACAGCAGGTTGGAGAAGAGGTGCAAATGATCCAATTCACCTAAATGGGGTGCCAACTGTGAAGTCTTTTTGTAAATAGTAAGGCAGTTTCTTCCTTGTGAACATACTTTCATTCAGACTAGTTTTCATTCAAACAACTGAGGATTTTGGATGGCCCCTGCTGGTTATAAACTTGAATAAGCTAGCTGGTAACAGTGATCCTGCACTTAGCAATCTACAACATAGATGCTCACATGCAAAGAATTCAATAAAAACCTGACTGAAGTCTAAAAACAAGCTTATACAACACATCAAATGTATCTGAACATTTATCTTTACCTATACAAAATCACTGTAGCCCGAGTAAAACTCGGGAAAATTACAGGATAGCCTGACTACTGTATGATGTAGTAAACGTATATTTTTATTTTTTTTATATTCTTTGTAAACTAGGTAAGGCCCACTAGGCAGAACTGCCTGTTTTCAGGTGTGACCCAGGAGCACTGGGAAGGTTAAGCGACTTGCTTGGAGTTGCACAGTATGCAAGGGGAGGATTGTGGGACTCAAACCCAAGTCTACTGGATGTACCCAGTTCAATCACTGTCTGTTACCCTAACCACTAGGCTATACTGCCAACCATAATAACATTCATATATAATGTTTTAATATATGATTCCAGTAATAGTGCACAGAACCAACAGTGCAAATTATGAACATTAAACACTTTACAACATTTTACTAAAACTGAATTATTTGCCACTCCATCTGCTTATTTTTTCTTACACCAATGTGGGTGAATAGTTGACAGAGCACTGTAAATAGCTTTTGATCAGGCTTCATTATTCTACATCCAGAAACAGATAAAGTGTGTTTATTCTGGATTTATTTAGTATTGATTTTCTGAGGCTCACTAATTAGAATCTATTTAGCACTGTATGAGGCAGATGTTTTTACATTTTGGAAGAGGGGCAACATATCTTATCCTTTTAGGATTCATGTTAGGAACATAAGTTTTTCTTCATATTTAAAACATATTCAAGTGTCAGTGTATTCATTTAGTAGTTTATGCTTACTAATATATGCTGCAGAAAACAGTAAAGGATTTATTGTGAAGCACTCAGGGTCTATATTAGAACTCCAGCAATTTCCCAGCAAATTTTGCAAAAAATCTCTGCAATTTCAGGTTACTTTTCCTGCAGTTTTCCAGTGGCCCTGCTCATGTGTGCTGATACTTGTATTTTTTTTGTATCATCCAGTGTAATATAAATAGTAAATGACGTTTAGGCACATAATAAATGAAAACTGTGCTTTCAGGAAGGAAAGCAGTCCTCAGCTGATAGAGAGGTTGATGGGATGCATTGGTGTTTATACTGAATGGCTGGTTACAACAAAACAGTGCGGGTGGTTTCCTTACTGATTCTATACACAGCAAAACAGAAAGAATGCGAAGCACAGCAGCATTCATTTTTAGATGCTGAAATCTGGGCTGGCCCACCGGTGTTGCAGTAGCGCTACTGCTTACAATGCCAGTGACCAAGGGTCGGAAGCAAACTTGGGTTGCTGGAGGTCTGGCCAGGGAAGTAGGAACAAGCACCTGGGGGGGGGGACTCTGCTCTCCTCCTCCAGAGAAGGTGGGCTGCAGGTGTCGCTGTTTTACCGCCATCTGGGTGACCATGGGTGGTGGTGCAACGGGGCTGCAGAGCAATCAGGAGGGGAGGATGCTAACCAGGATCTGGAGTAGTGGCATGTCTCTATGTGCCCTACCTCCTTGGGTCCCCTTGAGTGCTGGTGCTATCAGGGACAGACACCAGAAAACCAGGAGCAATCACCCCACATCAGCCACTGATAGAAGGGACCCAGCTGCTCCAGACTTCATAACCAGGCTCCATGAGGAATCTGCTGGGCTGTCCGACACACACTAAGGGACTGTGGAGGGGTGACCTAGGGTCCCTTCCCTTCCCATCTGGTGGGTACAATCCCAGCAGGATGGAGACAGGCCCACAGGAGCTCCCGAGAATTACCTGCGGTGAAGCTAGGGGATACCCAGCCTAGGGATCTCTGAAAAGTGGAGACTGATGTTGTAAGAAGGGAGCACAGAGAAAATAAAAAAATATGCTGAAATCATAGGGATTCTGTGCAGTGACATACAAGTTCCGTGAGGCACCGGTACAAGAATTCAAAATCCGCAAACCAAGCAGGATTCCGTGATTTTTACTGGTGTTACCAGCAAAATCGGAAAACCAGGGTCCTTGCACATCCATAATGTAACAATCGCTGTAATGTAACAAACATTGATATGTCAGATATCTTCTATCACTGTAATGAATATGAACAGATCCATAATGGAACAATGGCTTCAATGTAACAAAAATGATTTAATATGCAACATATTGTATATCTTCATCCTATTCAGCAATGCTACACTACTCAGTTAACTAACAAATTTTTCTGATATACTGCATGTAATGTTTTAACTGTGTCCTGTTTGTAACAATTATAGACTGGTTTTATGACTAACAAAAACCTTCTTCACATATAATATGTTTATGAGATAGAAAACAAATGCACAATACATATAACATCTATGTTTCACTTCTTTAGCTATCATATGGTACTCAGTGCAGATTAATGATCTGCACATATCCTGGAAACATGAGTGTCCGCAGGACATTTATCTGGTATACAGGCATGCTGAGAATAGTCACGGGTTTCCATATATATTTCTGCAGAAACATATAACTTTGTTAAAGTACACAACATTACAATATAAAACTGATAACTCACCAAAACACTGATACAGAGATATGAGATACTGTTCAGTTTCTAAATCAACGTTCAACCGATAACACTACTACATCCAATAAATTACTTGGTGTGATAATGCACATTCACAGTCCCATGACTGGTAAAATGGGTGACACAAAATCCAGGAAATAAGATGTCACTGCAGTATTCATTGTGGTACAACTTGAACTACTGGGGAATACTTCTGTATCTTCAGGTGTGATGCACTGTGATACAGTTTTGTTTGTGACACACTGTACTTGGCCTCTAATGCCACTTCTTTCACATATTGATGCAGCTGGTATTCCCTGGCTACCATTTTGCCTCTGCTGTGGTACTGTTTGCGCTGTCTGCACTTCTACTTGTATAGTGTGATTCTCTTTTGCTGCTGTTGATATATTGCTCATACTTAAGACTTGAACACTGTGGTTGCATACTGGATGGCAAAAGGTGACTCCATTTTTCATGATCACTTGTGGGTGCCGTCCAATAGTTCTTTAAACTTGTTTCACAGCGGTGACCTGTCACGCTCATAATTTTGTGAGATGACAGGCCTGCATTGGACAGCATTTGAATAGTGGTGCTACAAATGCAGTGTTTTGTGTATTGCTGTGATAGACAAGCCTCTTCAGAAATTCGACTCAGCAGTGTTCCCAGATAATTGGTTGCAATGTGTACCACTGGGTATTCAGCAGGTGCATGACTTTTTGGTGAAGATACAGTATATTGCTGGAGCATTGGTTAGACAATGACTCAAATATTTTTTATAAAGAGCAACAGGCAATCTGGGTTACTAGGATCAGCAAAGAGAAAGCCACACAAACTCTTTGTTCTGTTCGTGCATATTAGAGTGGTTCTTGCTATGCAGGTTAAAACACAATGTCAGATACTCTTTTCCGCTATCATCTTTTTTCACTTGAAAATAGTCTTGTTTAATTTGTCTTATACCCTCTCTTCCTCAACTTGCCAAACCAAGTTGTATTTCAAACCACAGACGTTTTACAAGGCCAGAAGCAGAATTTGGAGACATAACTTGTGACTGCTGTAGTTTTGAAAGATCACTGGCTATAATTGGGGCATGATGACTTGACCGATCATTGCCTTCTTTTCTTGACTGTTTTACTACTGCTATCAGTAAATTACTTGCGGGTTGAAATACTGAATCACTGAGAATAATTATCATTCTGTTGTTCTCACAGTTATTGAGAAATCGATGTATGCCTGCTCGCAGACACAACATGCTACTAACCGTGTACTGTTGCCCCTGAAAAGCACAAAAGATCCATAAAATTGACGAAGCACAGTATTTAACTCCAACAGACTTACTGTCTTACAGTCTATAGATCTGTTATTAGCTGTTAACCAGTCTTCGAAGACCTTGTTTGCCCACACTGTGCTTCACAGAGTGTTAAATTCATCTTTTGATTTTTCAAGTTCACCCAGCTCACTACTTGATATTCTAGCATGTCGCTTCTTGCTTATAAATTCGGTCATATTGTCTGCGCTACTGCTACTTGCTCCTCTTCCAACTAATTCAGCACTACTACCACATGACCTATTTCTCTTTTTAGCTGAACTACCATATTTTGAATAATCAGACAATACAGCTGGTCTTATGCTTTTCACTGGTTCGTTGGTTTCTTGTTGCACTATTGTGCGACTCCTGCTTGTGTGCATTAACACTGTCCTTATTTTGTGCTTTGGTCCTTTCTCTTGCTGCCTGTAACTCCAGTACTTTAAATTCTGCTAGTCTTTCTGCTGTCCAATAAATGGCTGCTTCTTCTAGTGCTCTGTACTCCGCTACCCTCTCTTCAGTGCTAATACTCGCACAACTGCTGATATGGGTCAAAATGCACAACATGCAAGTTTCTTTTCTGCAGTTTCGGGACTAGCACTACATTGATCATCTCCCACTGCTATGCTCTCTGATCTGGTTATCTTCTGAATATTACTAACAGTGGTGGATGACTGACAGATTACACTGTTTGCTCTGATTAGAGATTGTTCTTTAACTGTGGTCACACAATGTGTAGTTTGCAGTTTTTGGAGTTGCACCTGTCTGCTACTTGAGTATGGCTGCAGATTGCATGTTGACTGTGCTTTTATATTTGTTGTACATACTGGAGTGCCTTTCTGTTTCTTCTCCATAGTCTGCAGCATTCTATACTCAGCCAGTCTTTCTGTCCAATAAACTGATATTTCAGTAGTACTACTACCTTGTGACAGCTGATCTACATTCCTTTCCTTTGTGTCACTACTATCAACCTCAGCTACTCCTCCAGGAAAACGGGAGTTCACCCACTCATTTATTGTAAGATTCCCAAACAAATAAAAAGAGACCTCCATATTAACTGCCATCATGTTTATCCTGTACTACTTCTTTCTGTTGTTTCCTTTCAGTTGTCAACAGAACTTCTCTGCACAAAGGCTGCAGCACGACTGAGTGGAGAAATGAGGACCCACTGTCTGACCAGCTGACCTCTGACCTCACAGTCACCGGCTGCCTACTGCTGCCTGCCTGCTTTTGTACATTATGTGAGTCTCTCTCTTTACTGTTTCTCACAATTAGTGGTTTACACAGACAAACACACAGACACACACACACTAAACACATTCACATTTGGAGTCGCTTCACTCTTTCATCACTGTTTTCTGTTTTTTTCAGCTCTGTACCTCTTCATTCAATGCTGCCAACTAATGTTTTAAGAGAGCTACAGAGACCTTTACATTTGCCACTCATGCCCTCGTTGTGTGCCTCCATTTCCAGCACGTCTGTCTCTCTGTCGGTTATCTGTCTTGGTGTCTATAGCGCTCACTTCAGCCTAACCCATAAATCATCCCTGTTTGAAAATAGTACACCATGACAGATACTCTGCCTCTCTCTGCCCTTACGTTCTCTCACTCTCTATAGTGGTATACACATCAATTGTACTATTTTGATATGCTCTTCCTACTATGTCTCCTATCAGACATTCACCACAAGACCGACACAGCACAGTTTTAGATTTTGCTATGATTGCGGTGTCCCACTGGGCGGGTGGGCAACAGAAGACAGATAACTAAGAAATTAAATAGGATACAGACACTATAAGTAGGGACAAATAAACATTTTCTGCCACATATGTGTACAACTGCACTTGTTCTCTATAGGAAGTTGACAACCTCAGCTGTCTAGTGTTCACTAATTGTGCCACTCGCTTAGCAAGAATACAAATGGCTGCTCTTAAATATTGTCTTTCACTGGACAATAAGTCCAGGTTTGCCCAGGAATCTCACCAACACCGTTTCACCCTGACTGTGCCAACAAGGTTAGTTTAATGCACTGTCAGGTGATGGATTTCAGCCAGTCACCTACGTAGCTCTGTGTAGCCCATGTTATAAGGTTGGTTAATTCACAAGTGAGCCCAGCATAGCTTCTTCAAATAAAAAACACCATCAGGAGCTTAACAAACAATTCAATCAACAGCATCTTTGTAGCTGTTGTATTGTATTAATGCCTATTCTGTCTCTGTCAGCTCTCCCCTGCCTAATCCTCTGTCTGCAAAACTTTGGCTAGGTAATCAATCAAAAATATGTCCTGGAAGCACAGTCATCTACTGTACTTCTAACTACAAAAAAAAAAAAAAAAAATATGAATCACTGCACAGAGAAGGAAAGTGGCAGCAAAGGCTAATAGGATGCTGGGGTGTATAGCAAAGGGAATCACCTCAAGGAGCGAGGAGGCGATCCTGCTGCTGTACAGGGCATTGGTGTGGCCTCACTTGGAGGACTGTGTACAGTTCTGGTGTACCTACTTAAACAAGCATTTGTCAATGCCGAACGTTCACTTGCAGGTGTTTGCAGTGGTGTTTGACATGTATGGTGCTTTACCCTAATGCCCTGTGCGATTGCTGGTATTTGCACAATAAATTATCAGCATGACCTTTTGTTCTCCATTATGCGCTACATGGCGGAAACACGTTTTGGGCAGGATGTGAAAATGACAGCTGTACTGCTCATAAGGAAGTGTGGTAAAATGGCAATGTTGAAAATCTGGAGTGGAAATATTGAAAATTCGCAAACCTAGGAGCGCGTGGAACTTTGTGCAATGCCTGCGCTGGTAAAACAGTGATTGTTAGGAATTTTTCACCAAATTGTCAGCATTGGCAGTTTAAAACCTCTGCTAATGAACAGTGACACTGTGATTTTCTTAATGTGTCCCATACACTGAGTTCGCACCGACTGTGCCATTGTGCGCTACATGGTCGGAAACATGTTTTGGGCAAGATGTGAAAAATGACAGCTGCAGTGCTCAAAAGGTGTGGTAAAATGGCAATGTTGAAAATCTGGGTGAAAATATTGAAAATTCGCAAACTTACAAGCGTGCGTGGAACTCAGACACGCAGACTCATAAAACAGTCATATTTAGGAATTTTTCACCAGATTTTCAACACAGCCATTTAAGACCCTACTCTCATGATCAGTGTCACTGTGATTTTCTTAGTGTGTCCCATACGGTGAGTTAGCACACCGACTGCGCCATTGTATGCGCTACATGGGCAGAAACACATTTTGGGCAGGATGTGACAAATGACAGCTGTACTGCTCATGAGGAGGTGTGGTAAATGGCAATGTTGAAAATCTGGAGTGCAAATATTGAAAATTCGAATACACGAAGCGCATGAGAAACGCGCTAACGACGCCGTAAAACAGCTCATTTTAGGAATTTTTTCACCAAATTTTCAACATAGCCATTTTAAGACCTCTGTATGAACAGTGTCACTGTGATTTTCTTAATGTGTTAAACACATTGATTTACTTTACCGACTACGCCATTGTGCGCTACATGGGCGGAAACACGTTTTGGGTGAGATGTGAAAAATGACAGCTGTACAACTCATAAGAAGGTGTGATAAAATGGCAATGTTGAAAATCTGGAGTGAAAATATTGAAAATTCGCGAACTTACGAGCCTGCGTAGGAACTGCTGCATGCGCTGATAAAACAGTCATTTTGGAATATTTGCACCAATTTTAACATGGGTTTTGGGACCTTTTCATGAATGATGTCACTGTCATGGTTATTCGAGGGCGAAGGGTGATTTCGGCGCAGTGACTGTAGGTGCCTGTCGAAATCACCCTTGGTCGGAAACACCATGACAGTGACATCATTCATGAGAAGGGTCCCAAACACCCCATATTGAAAATTTGGTGCAAAATTCCAAAAGATGACTGAGATATGCAATAAAGTTGAACCCCCCCATCTAGCCCATTATACAGCTTACCGGCATTTCCTCAGTTCGCGGTCGCCTTTGAAGAGTGCAGCGTGTTCCTGGTCCACCAAAGATCGTTGCGCCAGAGTCCGGAGGTAAGTATGGGGTGAGGGGTGTGGAGGCTGGGTGTGCAGTGGGTGGGTGCGGGTTGTGGAGGGGGTTGGGGAGCGAGCCGTGGGACAGTTTTGTTTTACAGGTTTGAAAAAAAAAAAAGCACGTGGGGCGTTTGCCACACTGGGGTGGGCTCCCAGCGTGGCAGAAGATGGCTGGGGGCGAGGCGACAAGAGGTTGGGCACCCGTCGGCAAACTCGCTGGGGGGCTGAGGACCGACGAGGTTGGGCACCCCGTCGGCGAAATAAACAAGCGTTTGCCACACTGGGTGGGCTCCCAGAGTGGCAGCAGGATCTTTTGGGGGCCGTGGAGCCGACGGGGATTGGGCACCCCGTCCGGCAAACAACTGTTTGCCACGCTGGGGTGGGCTCCCAGTGTGGCACGAAAGCTTTGGGGGGGGCAGCATGACGGACGTGCGCGGGGGGGAGGTAGCGCGTGACGCGAGGGCAGCGCTCATTATGGCAGCGGTGTTTTTCTTTGAAGCAGAGGAACACCGCTGTCATACTGAGCTGCTGCACCCATTGGTGCAGGACCGCCACGCCTGCTCAAGGGAGCAGTGTATTGGGTGGGAGAGGAACACCTCTAAGTGTGCTACTCTCCCAAAACGTTCCTTGAGCATGCACGCAAGCGAACGTAAAAAGGACATCAGATTGTTGGAGGGGTACAGAGGAGAGCTACCAAGATGTTGAGTGGGTTGAGGGAAAAGCCCTATGAGGATAGGCTACAGATGCTCAATATGTATTCTCTTGAGGACAGAAGGGATGGGGGATATGACTGAGACATTTCTATACTTAAAGGACATTAATAGGGCAAGACAGGAGGATCTGTTTAAAATTATAAAGGAGGTAATTATCAGAGGACATAGTTTAAAGTTGGAGGGGGGGAGCCCAGAAGAGAGATGATGAGACACTTTCTCACTGAGAGGGTGGTGACATCATGGAATGCTCTGCTTGAGAAGCTGGTTTCGAGGGCATCGGTGGGGGATTAAGGGGGTGGGATAAGCTTAAGGGCAGAATCAAAATGGGGAAGGGGAAATGGTAAAACAGTGGGATCAGTTCATAAGGAAGGGTGTGTGTAGGGTGGGGGGGTGCAGCATCAGTGCACAACACTGAGAGCTGCACATTCAAGCAGACTCGATAGGCTGCTAAGCCTTTATCTGCTGGTGTCATCATACGTTCGTATGGAAAACAAAACAAAGCTGTCAGCCTGGAACAGCAAATCATACAGCAGATCCCAGAAGTGAATAATAGTTTCTGATTGGATACCTGTGTGATACTGAAGTGTCACTAGCCAGTATGGAACCTGTGTAGTTTCAGAGCGGCTCCTTACCTTAAGTCAAAGTCCCCCACCATCTTCAGGTGCAGTGCAGACAGAAGTGCTAGTCTAAAGATGATAAGCTCCATGGTATCCAATAGCACCAGAGTGGGAGTAATTCTGGAGACCGGCAACAGCCAGCTGTGAACAGAGGGGGATGGCAGGCAGCTGCTGCCCCTCTCACTACAGCTCTCTGTTCACACTTGGCTCCCTACTCTGGAGCCTGAGTTACAGGTAGTAGCTGCAGGTGGGAGGTGAGGGCCCGTTCACCAACTGCATGGGTCGGTGCTGGGGGGGGGGGGGCAGTCACTGGCTGGAGCTCAGTGAAATCCAGGGCTTCACACATGGGAGCACTGACTGGCTAGCACAAGGTTATTGTGTGGAATTTGGGGGCTAAATATCTATAATGGATTCATGCACATAGGGATGGGCTAATTGGAATCACTGAAGTTCAGGGGAGGAATCAATGGGTGTCACTGGAATCAAGGAGTACACACATTGGGAGGGTGCTCACTAGTTCTGGTTGCACAGGATTCACGTGAAGGGGTGGCAATCATTAACTTAAGGGACCGGGTCGATGTGTGACCGACCCTCACTGCACCGGGTCCAGGTGCTACTGGTGTTCATTAGCTGCAGGGCATCCTTGCACAGATGGGGGTGCTTCTGACAATATGCCAGTTGTACTCACTAGCAATTGAGGCTGCAGAGTGCACTCCTGTTGCAGTCCTGTCCATAGGGCGTGCTCCAGTCTGTGGGCACAAGATGCCACTCTCCATCAATATATACACTTCAGTTTGTCTCCATCTCAGGGAAGGGTCACCCTCACTCCTGGTCTTTCAGTGACTCACATCACAACTCCACTGCAGGACAAGAAGAAGTACGTTTATATCAACTTCAAAAGCTGTGAAGGAACACAAAGAAGGCAGGTCATCCACCAATTCAGTGGCAGCCATCCATTATTTTCTTCCTGCATGTATTCTTTAAAAAGTGATGACTGGGGGAGTCCATCACTGCTGCTACTGAACTTGGAAGGTGGGAGGCAGGAGGAGGTTCTCACATTGGGGGGAAGCCCTGCAGACTTGTGTCACACAGCACCTGGGGGAGAGACAGTCAGACATACACTGACTGATACATTCAGTCACATACTGTCACAGGGGAGCAACAAGAGATGGGAGACAAACTAAAGAGAAAAGAAAGGAAACTCCACAGTGATGGACAAAGAGGTTTTACAAAAATCTCTGAAAAGGCATGCAAGACTGGTTTGCCCACTGCTTGAAAGTTTCACAAAACTTACATTTTATTCTCACTGGGACCTGAACATGTAAGTCGGAATAGGTGCTGTGCATAATAAATAAAACAGACACAGAAAGAAACAACAGCGTTTTATACAATATTTTTTTGTTGCCCTCCCTCCCTGTTTTGCGCAGTACAAAAAGTACTGAGCACATGCCTGCCGACAACCGTGCTGTCCTGTGATCTGCAGAAATGCCACTCAGCTGGTTCATGGGAGGTGTCATGTAGATAAAGGAAGTTAGCCACTTTCTGATAGGTGTGGCTACCTCTTTTCTTTTTTTCCATAGAGATTTTTATCCTCCGGTCACCCCTGGCATAGACTTCTTTTGCCGTCCCCCCAGTCCTGTCACCCAGCTTCCCTGCTACTTCACTTCTCACTGATGTCCTGGCTAGCTGAAGTGTGGAAGAAGTCCAGTCACTGGTGCGGAGCCTACAGAGGATCATATGTCATACTGTGGCCAGAGTTTTTTTCTGCTGGGTTAGAGTCTCCATGGACCTTCTGGTGCAGTGGCATAGCGTCATGCTCCACCTCCGTGGAGACATCCTCAAATACCCAGGTTGGTCCATCTACGTGATGATACCCAGACCTGCACTGGCACCTGGATACCTCCAAGTGGCAGTTGACAGGAGGTCACATAACCCCTCAACACCACCACCACTGAAGGAGGAGAGCTGTCCTCCGGACGCTCAATACTCCCTTCCCCAAACCGCCCCTGAGCGACCCATGCCCATCCCTAAACCTGGGTCATTTGTGTGGCAGGAGGTAAGGCACTAAGTGTCTCATCCCTCCATGCCATTGGGCTGGCACAGCTACATCTTTTCAACTACATAAAGCTTCCATCCATCAACTGGCACAGCAGCGGCATCATGATCAGCCTTGCTGATCATTGGACTGTCACAGCCGAGCCCACTGCAGCTTGAGCTGCACTGGAACGGACAGTGACACACCCCCAAAATCCAGTATCACAGCAACATGTTCACTTTGGACAAGCACAAGGGTGAACATAAAAATGAACCCCAAAAACAAAGTACAAAACCAAACACCAAAGAATACAACTACAATAACAAAGTAAAAAGCCACAAAACATACAGAAAACAAGAGAAACTACAGTACATTTAAAAAAAAAATTAAATAGTAAACAATCTTTAAAACTATTTTCTCCATGACTTATCACCATATAGACTACTCTGAAACAGTGTCTGAGCACACACTGCAAAACACACTCAGAAAGCATTGCAAACAACTTTAAAGTACCTGAATTAAAGTTTTAAAACAGTAAAAACTGTCTCACAGAACATGCTAGCTGTTCCATTATGGCTGAAGACTAATGAAACATAAAAACACAGAATTTGATGGCAGATAAGGACTGCTTGGCCCACTCAGTCTGCCCATTTTCCCTATCTACTGTAATACTGCAAACCCTATTTTATCTATGGCTTAGCCCTCCCTTCCCTAACAACTAAGGTTCCCTTATGCCTATCCCATGCATTCATGAATCACGCCACAGTTTTTGCCCCCACCACCTCCGCTGGAAGACTGTTCCATGCATCTGCCACTCTCTCTGTGAAGAAGTGCTTCCTTATGTTTCCCCGAGTCTGCCCCCCCAGCTTCATAGCATGTCCCCTTGTTCTTGAGCATCCTTCTTTCTGAAAAAATGCTTCCTTCTTGTACCTAATTTGTACCCGTGAGTTATTTGAAAGTCTCTATCATACCCCCCCTTTCCCATTTAATCATGAAAAGAGGAAGTGACAATATCACCACTTTCAAAAATTAGAAAAGGATGTGTTACAATAAAAACAGAAGCCGTTGGCAGAAAAGGGCACTGTGGCCATCTAGTATGCCCTGTCCTACCTATTGTTGTTTCTGTGGGCCCTAGTGGCCCTCCACACCTATTTACCCACACCCTCTGGCTGATATCCCAACCAGTCCCATAGGTCTGTCCAGTCCATGTCTAATTCCCCCACTGATTTCACAGAAACAACATGCCTTGGCAGTCTGTTCCACACATCCACCACCCTTTCCATGAAGAAATGCTTCCTAATCTGACCTGTTCTTTGAAGGGAAATAGTCAACATTATAAAAGCTTCACTTCCAAGTGTGGGGTTGATCCCAGTTTGCATTTTGTGTGCTAAACATTTTTTTACTTGCCATTTACTACAGTATAGTAGATTATATCAGGCTGAATCTGCAGATTCTCAAACTGACATCTGCTGTATTCAGGGGCACAGACAGCGCAGGTGCTCCAGCACCCACAAAGTAAAAATGGGCACCCACCAAAAATCTGTTCAACTAAGACCAGGCCAGGTCCACTACTGTAGGTGCATGCCCTTTAAAAGTACTAACTTGCTTGACTCATCTGTGCCTGCTCCTCCTGCTTCTTCATCCTGGCCCTGCCCAGCAAGCCACCCCAGCAAAGCAGCTCCACTTGCCATGCTCCACCCCAATGATGAATGTCAAGTGACACTCCCGGCAGTCCCACACTCTCTTGCAACAGCTATCCACAGATGAAACTTGTAAAAGATGCCCCTAGTAGAGAAAATAACAGCTTCTGATTGGCTGTTTTGAAGCTTCCAAAAATGGCAGTGTGGACACTGGGACAGCCAGCAAACCTGTGTTATTGTGTATGAGACTTCACTGCTTCAAACTGCAGCTAAACTAAGTTCTGGTTTACTTTTTAACCTTTTTAAATGAATGGCCTCAACATTATCTGGTTGTACATATGTTTTGGCAATGTAGATTTAAAACTTAAAAGTGCATGTGGTCACAATCACTTTGAGTAAAGTACTTCTTGACTGTGATTTATAGAAGCTGAACAGCTAAGTTATTGCTTCATCTCATAAATGGCGCTGATATTTTCTGGTTGTGCATATGTTTTGGCAAGAGACATTTAAATATGTACACGATTACAGCCACTGTGAGTTAAGCACACCTTGGCGCAATTTACTTCTTTAAGGATCTTTAATACGAAACACGACCTGAGCATTTCATTGAACTTCTGCAACTCTCTTTGAGGACTGTCCATTCGTCGTACAAGTTAAGCACTCTGATGTGTGTTATGGCAGCAGCAGCTAGTGCTGAAGTACTTTTGAGCAGTCATTATTATGGCTGTGGATGGAGCCTACAGCCATCTTGCTATCTGTAGCTGGAAAATGTAGTATTGTGGAACTCATGTTTTGGACTTTTCAATGCAGTCTTCCATGCCAGCTGAAATAACATACTCCTTTTTTTCTGTTGAGAATGTTGGAGACATAACTCCAAGCTGCTTATCAGATGCCATTAGGAAACTGAAACAGCTTGTTAAATATTTTTTAAATATCGGTTGCCTTTTAAACTGGGGATTTGTTTACCCCCTTCAGAATGCAACAACTTTCACATTTAAATAGTAAGCATTTAAACAGCTTCTTGCTACGAGTTTCACTTGGGAATATATTGCCTTTCAAGAAAGATTCATACCTCATAAATGTCACCCTTTCCCCAGCACATCTGTAATTTACACCTTTTTTATCCTGTAAAGACACTGTCTCAGACATATGCCAGGTCTTTAGTGAACTACTATTCAGTGAATATGTAGCAATCAGCAGGCATTTTCTTTTCTACTATGCTTTTTGGAAAAAAAATATATTGAGCTACAGCAAACACACACACACACACACACTCACACTCACACTCACACATGCTGTACACACCATCCTCATGGTCACAACATTCAAAATAAATACTGCCTTCTAATATTTTTTTTCCAATTGTTTAACCAGGAGTGGCACACTAAGCTGAAAGCTTGTTTACAGGTGCAACCTGGGAGCATAGGGAAGTTAAGTGACTTGCTTAGGGTCACAAAGTATGCAAGTGGGGGCTGTGGGATTCAAACCCAGGCCTCCAGATTTGCAGCTCAGAGCCTTAAACCACTGCACTACACTGCATCCCTATATTATAAATATGGTTATAAAAAATAAAATATTTATGTCATTGAACACAGTGAAGTTCAGTTTAGAGTAGATTTCCTTTAAATATTTCTTATCCTATATTTTGTATCCTGAATACACACACACACACTCACACTCTGTACACACCATCCTCATGGCCACAACATTAAAAATAAATACTGCATTCTAATGTGTTAGAAAAACTAATTGCACAATGTCAATAAAACATCCTGGAACCTGATTGTCTGTCTACCCTTGGCAACAGTGAGGTTATCTGAGAACAACCTCACTGCATTGATTTGTTGTTACATTGTTTGCATTGTCTCTTAAGAAACAAAGACATACTGCCACACTAAAAATCTACTAAAAACATATGTAATTTTTATTTTTATTTTGTATAATAACAAGCCATTGTATAATAGCAATAATGCACTCCATGGTGTGGGTCGTGCTGGAATAACCTCACTTCTGGGACACTGGATGCACTTGGCCTGCAGCCTTGTGCCCAACCACTCAGGCGTGAGTTTATCCCAGCACGACCAACACCCTCTCATGCATTAGTGCTTAAATGTTTATTTATGTCAGCGAACACAGTGAAGTTCAGTTTAGAGTACATTTCCTTTCAATATTTCTTATCCTATATTTTGTATCCTGGATAGCGCAGGGGAGATGCTACATCTCATTGTCATAGTGATCTTCATTTACACATTTTTACACTGTATTTATTCAGGTTGTCTCAGATTAGATGCAATATCTTGTTTTCGGTGGGGTCATGATTTTACCATTTTGATAATGTATTTCTTCAGGGTAGCCTAGTCCAGGGCATCCATATTCAAAGGAGATGCATGGCGCACTCCAGCGGCAAAGGGAGATGTGCCACGCAACTCCAACTATGCACCACAGCATGATATTCAAATGTGTGGGATGTGCCGGCTACAAGGGAATGGACCAGAGTGCACACAAATAGTATGCCATGCAAGTCGAGGGTGCTTTCCCATGCATATGTTGCACTGCGACATACTCAGTGGGAATACACCCCTCGCAGTCCAGAGCAGCGTGGCTCACAGGCCATGAACAGCTGGCCTAAATGGGTCAACCACCCATGGGTACAGCTGTCAGTCTCAGACAGCTCTGTCGGTGGGTGGCCGTGGCTGCATGTGGGTGAGCTGTGCTGCCCATCGACAGGGACCTTGCTGGAGTGGGGAGGAGGTCGAGCTTGAGGTGCCTGGGTGGAGGGGTCTCTGGGCATCTGGGGTCGGGCCATCCCATCGGTGGTGCACCTGGTTGGGGTTGGAGCAGCCAAGATGCACTGAGCGCATCATCTTTGTGAATCCTGTCCATGTTCTTTGTTTAACATTTTATTTTTATTTTATTTAAACAGCAGTTTGGAAAACCTTTGAGCCATAGGCTCATTTACAAAGGTACCTTGTCACAGTAAGACAAACCAAAATACACAGTATAGCAGTACAACACATAAGTATAACAGTAAATTAAGACATAGATACAAACAAGCTGGTACAGGTAGGATGGATGCAAACAATACCAGAGTTATGTTGTCCTTAGCAGCTTAGTAATAAGCTTTGTCATAAGTATTGAGTACGGCTTTGACTAGTGGCAGTTACAGCATCGGGTGTTAATAAGGTGGTTACGTAAGGAAGTTTTGAAGCACGATATAGTTGGAGCTTCGGAGATGGAGGGGGGCAGTGTGTTGAACCTGAGGAGGGGCCCAAAAGCTGAAGGCTCTTTGGCCGTGAGAGGTCCTAGCTCTAGGGACAACAAGAGAGGTTTCCAGAGGTCCGAGTATGAACTAGTGGGACAGAGCGGATGGTGGTGGTCAATCCTGGTGGGGATAGCCCAAGGAGGTCTTTTTGTAAGGGTACAGGTCAGATATTTGAGGCGTCCGTCGAGATCAAGTACCAGCGCTTTTAGCATACAGTAGACAGGTGTGTGTCATCCTAGGTGCTCCAGTAATTAACCTGCAGGCCTTATTCAGAGAAGTGCAATTTTATGGAGTGCAGTCTGATCTAGCAGCACCATACACCGGCAGTCCATAGTCCACTAGGGACAGGATAGAGGAGGTGATCATGAAGCCCAAGAGCTCCGGGGAGGTGTTTATACCGGCGTAAGATGCCCAATCGGATATTAGTGGCAGTGGCTAGGGCAGCGATGTGTCCATGGAAGGAGAGGGAGGGGTCAAAATGGATCCCTAGGTATTTATAGGAGCAAACTTGTTCAGGTGGGAAAGAGGACCCAGAGTGAATGAGGAGTCTGAAGTTGCAGGACTTGCTTTGAGGATGAGTGAAGAACATGGTTTTGGTTTTTTTAAGATTTATCACCAATCTATGTTCCTTGAACCAGCCCTCGGCTTCAGTGAAGGACTTCTGCAGCGAGTCCTAGAGGGCAATAGGGTTACGACTTGAGGCAAAGATGACTGCATCATCAGCGACAATAGAATGTTCCCGAACAAGAGCGTGGAAGGGTGTTAAGGTAAAGGAGAATAGTAAGGGGCCCAGAATGGAGCCCTGGGGAACCCCAGAAAAGATGGGACAGATGTCTGAGTAGGTCCCATTAATTTTTACACGCTGTGAGCGGTCAAACAGATAACTGGTGCACCAGGAGATAGGCCCAGCAGCAAAACCAGAGAGACTAAGGGCATCAAGAAGGAGGGGGTGGGAGACAGTGTCGAAAGCTTGAGCGGTCAATGAAGACAGCACCAGCCGGAGAACCAGTGTCTAAGGAGGAGTGGAGAAAGTTGGAGAACTCTAGGAGGGCTGTGTTGGTACTGTGGCCCGGCTCGAAGCCATGCTGCTCAGGACAAAGGACATTGTAGGTGGAGAGGTAGTCAGAGATTTGAGAGGCCACCACTTTTTCCAAGGCCTTGGAGAGAGGAGAGAGAATGGAGATCGGTCGATAGTTTCCAGCTACAGTCCTATCACCACCTTTAAAGATAGGGGTGACAGTGGCGACTTTCCAGGCAGTTGGAACCTTCCCCAGGCAAAGAGAGTGGTTGATGAGGCATGTGATATTTCCCATCTCTAGATATATATGTCACAAATGCACTCAGCAGGTCAGGCCCTCTGCTCCCACAGTGCCAACCTCCGAGCGCAGCAATGTGAACAGGTAACAGACAGGGTAACCCTCCTGTCTGCTTGTGGGTCTGAATCGCCTTTAGTCTCAAGTTCTGGGGGGATTCAAACTGTGTATCTATGTATCTATGTGAACCTTATGTATCTATGTGAACCTTATGCTAGTGTACCCAAATGTACAGGCGAAGATTTGTACCCTCTTCAGGGATTGCGGTACAATCTTATGCCAGGGGGCACCAAGCCAGGCTTCCAAAATGAACCCTTAAAACTCTATAAAAGACCTTAGGTATATTCCTGTCTTTTCCCAGTTTAGTAACACCATCAAGCTCTTGAACAGTTTTGTCAGACTTAACCCTCTATACATCACATGTAAAAGAAAGAACTTGGAAGACCCAGGCAGTATCTTTCAAATAAAAGGTTTACTTAAAAATGGATAAAAATATGTAAAATGTAAACACAGAACAATATATCAAAAAGCATACAATCACATAAAGAACAAGGGTAAAGCACAAAACATAAACTCCTACCACAATACAATTAGACTTTTTCTAACTAATGTATTACCTCTGTACAGTGCTTAAGTTAAATCAGAGATCTTGTTTCTTAAGAGTCCAAAAAGATATGTCACAAGTTCAAACCCAGTACACAGTTTAAAACTCTGTGTTTTCACACCCCTTCCATGATGTCATCGAGCGCCTCCTTTTAGAATATAAAAAATATACAAACAATGATCTTCCTGTCAGGAGATATTTTAAATACTGTGACTTCATCAAAAACTAATTTCCCAATTTATGAGAGTCTTTAATCAAGCCTTTACTTTGATCTTGTGTGGTTTTCTGTTCCCAAGGAACATCAAAGTTTTTTTTTTACAACTTTAGCACCATGGTGATATAAAAATGTTCTTCCTCTTAAGATGTCATAAAAGTTTATTAGACTCATCCCCTGGCAGACTCTATAACGCTCCATTTCATTTCCACTTCAAAGAGCCTAGGCATATCATAAAAAGGTAATAAAATGACACTCTGAAGTAAGTCAGTTAATTAAATGGTTCCTGCTTCACTGAAACGGGGGCACCAATGGAGCACAGACTCACATACTATTTTTATATTACAAATATCATAGAACAATCATAACCAGCTGGCCAAGTGTCACAATATAAACACCCAGTTAGCTATACATTGTAACTGTTTTAAGCTAAACATTATTTATATACCATGTAAACTTGTTTATACGTTTGCCTACTGTTAACATTTGGGTTTTATTAGTATTTATTATCAAGTTGTTTCGTGAACAATAATTTTGTAATTCCCTTAGTTGCCTACCTAGATGAACTGACGATAATGAAATAAGTGCCAAGTTATTCGTGTAAATTAAAATTGGGACAAGAATACCATTAACTCTTGGAGAGTGAGTAGATGCAGGAATAAGAAGGTCAGGAAGATCATTAATAAATAAATTGAATAACAAGGGAGGCTAAAATGCAGCCTTGATTCACCCCTTGATTAGAAATAAAAGGTTTTGTTAAATATTCTGCTTGATCATATCTAATATAAGTTCTATTTTGTAAATATAATTTAATAATATTCTAAATATTGTTTGATTTATTTTCATATTAAATAGCGTTTTCCACATTTTTTCTCTAGTCAACCCTATCAAAAGCACCTTGGAAGTCAACAAATGTAGTGTAGATTGGTAATTGTTTTTTCAAATATTTTTCAATAAAATGAATTAAAATAAAACATTGATTGCTTGTAGAATATTTTTGTCTGAAACCCACCTGGTATTTAATTATTATGTTATTTTGATTCACCCATATATTGAGTGTAACAAGGATTACCCTTGTAAAAATTTTACCACGGCTATCAAATGGTCTAAGAGGCCTATAGTTTTCTGGTAAGTTGGTATTGCCTTTTTTATTTATTTAGTTATTGAATAGAATCAGAATTACAATCCTTTGAGTCATAGACTCTTTTGCAAAGGCTCCACTTTTAACAATAGGAATGATTATATTTTCTTGCCAAGATTGTGGAATATAGTTTTCTACGATTATTTTATTAAAAAGCAAAGCCAGCAACTTAGACCACCAGTCCTGTTCTATTTTGTGCAGGAGTGGGGGCACACAATCTGGCCCAGGGGCTTTATTGGGTTTAATAAGAGAGATAGTTTCTGAAATCTCTTGTGGGGTAATATTTAAAGGGGTATAAGCCTCAGTAAGTTTTGTATTGATTACATTCTGAATGTTCTGATCTCTATCTTGGTAGAACATTTTTTTATAATACAATACCCAACTTGATGGAGGTACAGTATGAGAGTAGGGGTATTAGTTGCAACATTTCCAGTGCCCTTAGCCAGCTTTAGCCAGAGTTCTTTTTTATTTCCATTTATAATTGTTTCCAGTATGAATTTCCATTATGATTGCTGATGAATGTCATGTTTTTTGATTAAATACGTTTTATATTTTTTCCTAAGTTTTTAAATGTCTAACATTTTCTTTGTTATGAGTCTTCCTTGCCTTCTTATTTGTGTATTTTATTTTTGAAATTCTGACAACCCTTGTCAAACCAAGTTATTTTTTCTTTGATGTTATTGCTTTTATAAGGCACAGGTAAGATTCTGTCAGGAATATTCCCCAAATTATTAACAATTTTCATTATGGAAGTTTCTTTTTTAGTACTATTGCCTAATATTTGTATATTAGAGATTTGTATTGTATTAGCTGCATTATGTTCAATGTCTACAGTAAAATATACTCTTTTTGATTTCGGATTTGTATTTGTGGCATCATGCTATTTTGGTTTGAGTGCTTATCAATAGATGAATCTAAATTAGCTATTAATGGATAATGATTGCTCTCTGGTCAGAGTGTGATATCAAAGTTGAGAATCCTATGAATTTCCCAAGGGAAAAGGCAGATATAATCTACAATACTTGCACCACTATCATTTAGAAAAGCAAAATAAGCAGAATTTGTGCCCATCATTATGATATTTTAAACCATCAATCCTAGGATAGCAAGCATCTGAAAAAGTTTTTGCCTATTTGTATTACCTTTTTTATCTAACGTATAAAGATATGAAAAAGAAGTTCCTCTCAGGAAGTGAGTAGAAAGATGATCAATTCTTGAATTAAAGTCCCCCACTAAAATAAGGCCTGCTCGAGGATGCTCCTCAATTATTGTAATCAAAGTTTCTAATGTTTCGCATATTTGGTCTGTATACTATTTGGAATTCAATGAGAGAATATATACATTAGTAAGAAGCAAAGGTCCTTATTTAATTCCAAAAGCAATGTTATTATATTTGGGGAAATTAAAATAGGGGGCCTTTATTTCCAAGTTTTCCTTAACTTTAATAAATTTTACTACACCTCCGAAGGGTCAGCCGGGAATAGCAGATTTCTGGGTTTTAGCAAAATAGGATGTATAGCCTTCAACATTTAAACTTTCCATTGCTCATGTTTCTTGCAGACAGATTATAACTTCATGAAGTTTGAATCAACCATTTTTTTGAAAATCCAGATCTATTCCAGGACATAATTTGATCACCATGTAAATCAGGGGTGTCACAAACGCACTCTGCAGGTCAGGCCCTCTGCTCCCACAGTACCAACCTCAGAGTGCAATAGTGTGAACAGATAACAGACAGATAACCCTCCTGTCTGCTTTGGGTCTGAATCACTTCTAGCCTCGAGTACTGGAGGGATTCAAACTGTGAACCATATGCTAGCATACCCAAATGTAGAGGCTGAGATAATATTCTCTTCGGGGGATGCAATATATCTTTCGCCTAAGGGCATCTAACCAGGTATCTAAAATAAACCCTTTTTAACTCTGTAAGAGACCTAGGTATTTCTTATCTTATTAAGCAAGCTCAGTAACACAATCAAGCTTTTTAACAGCTGTCAGACTTAAACACAGGTACCTCACATGCAAAAAGAAACTGAGAAGATACCCAGGCAGTATTTCAAAGAAAATGTTGTTTACTAAAATATGATAAAAACAAGTAAAATTAAACACAGAACAATATATCATACATCTTACAATCATGTAAAACAAGAAGGAAGTTATAGAACAAAACACTCCTACCACAAAGACTTAATTTCTTCTATCTAAGTATTACCTTGTAAGTGCTGTTTAAGTTAGAGAACTTCTCTGTCTCCGAGCTCAAAAATCATGCGTCACATTTCCAAGATACAATGTTTCATTTTTAACTCTATCTACCCCACCCCCTTTTGATAAGGTCAGCTAGATCCTCCCTTAGATTTTAATTTCTAACATAGGTATCCCTGAGGATGTGAGTCATTACTTTGATAAATCTGTAACTATCCATTTCCCAAATATGACAGTCTTTAATCAAACATTTCTCTTTGATGTCCCTTCTTATTTCCTGCTGCTAGTGGAATCTGAGGGTTTTATGACTCTTCACACACTTCTGGCTATGTGTTAAAATGAGAGGAATCTGCCCAATTACCTTTCTTCCTGTGACGTCATAAAACTCACATTTAGTTTCAACTTCAAAAGCCTGGGCAGGTCATAAAAGGTAATAAAATGCCTTTCTATAAGGAAGTCTTAATTAAATGGTTCCCTGGTCAGTTTAATGACATCCTGTGGTTTCAGCTACTGACCTTTAAAGTTAAAGGCAAAATTTCTCACATACTGACACATATCATACACAGACCATTTATTTATAATATAAGTATCATACAATAACTATAAGCAGAGGGCAGAGTGTCACAATCCTCCCCACCTAGACTGAACTTGGGGGCTCTATCCCCTGCACGGGATGAGCTCCCTAAGTCAGTTTATTCTTCATATAGACACGACAAGCCATCTGTTTTTTCATTGGTTGCTCCAGCCCTATGTGAGATCGTCATGTCATACCCTTGCAAGGCAAAACTCCATCTTAATAGTCGACCATTCAATTTTCTCATTTGTGTCAGTCAAACCAAGAGGTTGTGGTCAGTTTGTACCTCGAAATGCTGCCCATATAAATATGGCTCTAACTTCTTTAGGGCCCACACTATGGCAAGATATTCTTTTTCCACAGTAGAGTATGCCTGCTCCCTGAGAAGTAACTTTTTACTCAGGTACATTATGGGGTGCTCTTTCCCTTGATTGGATGTCTGACTCAGCACTGCCCCAATACCCACATCTGAGGCATCAGTCTGGACTATAAAGGGTCTGCTATAGTCTCGACTTGTCAATACAGGAGCACTGCACAGTGCCTCCTTCAGTCTGATAAAGGATTTTTTCACAGGCTGGCTCCCAGGTAACTTTCTTAGGCATCCATTTCTTTTACCAGGTCAGATAGGGGAGTGGCCAGGGCACTATAATTGGGTACAAATTTCCTATAGTACCCTGCTGTCCCCAGAAAACTCCTGACCTGTTTCTGCATTTCTGATCTGGGTCATGCCTTAATCACTTAATCACCTCTATTTTTACTTGGTTAGGACAGAGCTGTCCCCAGCCTACAACATGCCCAAGGTATGCCACTTCAGCCATGGCCACCTGGCACTTCTCAGCTTTGACAGTGAGCCTGGCCCTCTGTATTCTGCCCGGCACTTCCCTAAGGTGGGACAGGCATTTCTCCCAGCTGGCAATGTCATCAGGTACGCGATGGCATACTCCTCAGCACCATTTAACACCTGGTTCACCAACCTTTGGAAAGTGGCCAGGCAGTTCTTCATTCCGAAAGGCATTACTTTAAATTCAAATAACCCTATCGGAGTGATGAAGGCCTACCTCTCCCAAACAATGTCAGTTAACTCTACCTGCTAATACTGCTTTGTCAGGTCAATATTTGTAAAGTATGTCGCCCCTCCCAACTTGTCCAGGAGTTCATCCATCCATGACATCGGGTGGGCATCTGACTTTGGGACTGCATTCAGTCCACGACAGACCACACAAAAATGAGTAGAGCCATCTGGCTTGGGCACAAGGAGTATGGGTGAGGCCCAGGGGCTGTCGGATTTTTGGATTACCCCTAAATCCATTTCCTCCACCTCCACCTCCATCCTAATGTCCTTTTGGATAGCCTCTGACACCCGATATGCTTATCTGCCGTATGGGCGTCTGTATCCCTGTCTCCACATTGTGCACTGCTAAGGGGATTAGTCCAGACTTGGCACTAAACAATGGGGCAAAGTCTGTTAAAACCTCCCTTACTTCCTGGATCTGGTCTAGGGCCAGCTGGAGTGACAATTTAACTGCCTCCACAGAGGACTCCCGCTTGCTTTCTTCCAGCAAGTCCAGAAGGGGGTCTCCTTTGTCCGTCCCCTCCCCAGGACTACACACTGCAAACACCATGTCAGCCCTATTAGCATATGACTTCATCATGTTAACAAGGTACATTCTTTCTGTATGTCTTCTGTCAGGAAACTCTATAATACAGTTTATGGCATTTACCTTTCTGACTAGTTTGTACGGTCCTGCCCACTCAGTCTGTAGCTTGTCTTTCTGGACCGGGATTAGGACCATGACATCCTGACCCACTGTGTATGAGCGAGCTCTGGCTCTGCAGTCATACCAGCCTTTTTGTTTCTGTTGGGCAGCTGCCAAGTTGCTCTGGGCTGTCCCCATAAGCTCCTTCAGCCTTTCCCTAAACATAAGGATATAATCCACTATGGAAGTTCCCTGGGTGGTGTGCTTGCCTTCCCAGTCCTCCCAGATCAAGTCTAGAGGCTCATATACCTGGCATCCATATAACAGCTTAAAGGGGGAAAACCCTATCGACTCTTGGGGCACCTCCCTGCATGCAAACAACAGGTGGGGAAGGTATTTCTCCCAGTCCCTCCCATGTTGTTCAGCAAATGCTTAGAGCATTGATTTAAGGGCACCATTAAATCTTTACACAAGCCCATTGGCTTGTGGGTGATAAGCTGTCGTGCATCTCTGCACCATCCCACACTTCTCCCACAAGCATTTCATCAGGTCCGACATGAAGGAGACCCCCAATCGGTGATAACCTCCTGCGGAAAACCAACGTGGGAGAAAATCCCAAGTAAGGCATCTGCTACTTTGTCTGTCCTCAGTGAGGATAGGGCGACAGCCTACGGATACAGGGTGGCATAAACCACCACAGCCAGGATGAACCTCTTCCAGGAGGAGCTGGGGGTATTTAGAGGCCCCACAATATCCATTCCCATGCTCTGGAATGGCTCCTCCACTATGGGCAATGGAATTAGGGCAGCTTGGGTTTTCTTGCCTGCCTTCCCTATTTCTTGGCACCGGTGACAAGACCTGCAATACTCCTTCACCTGCTGGGTGAAGTTGGGCCAATAGAAATTCTGGGCCAATCGCTGCATAGTGCATGTGATTCCTAGATGACCAGACAAGGGAATATCATGTGCAGTCTTGAGCAACTGCTTACAGTACCCCTGGGAAATGACAAGCTGTCTGCCTATTACACCCCCTCTGTCTTAGCATCCTGTGTATACATCAGTCCATTTTCCCAATATACCTTATGTTTCCCATCAGAGTCTGCCCAAGCCCTCAGCTTCTCTAGACTAGAGTCAGTTTTCTGAGAATCTGCAAACTCCTTACACATTCCCAAGACATGGGACCGGTCCCCTTCTGTGTCTAAACTAGGGTCCCTAGCTCTAGCGTCAGGGCACTCAGGATCATTGCCATCCCTAGCCCTCTGACAATGAGTCACCCCTCCTTCTTTGGAGTAACCCACCATAGCTGTTTGTTTAACTGCTACCAGGGGAATTTCTACCACCCTTTCATTAGTCTCCGTATCAGGAGACACAGGCTGGGGACCCAGCCTCCCAGTGGTTTCCACAGTGGCTTCTATGGGGTCCAGGGCACCACAATTTTCCTTTGCCACTTGGCTATGGGTAACTTCACACACCATCCCATTTGAGATTGTTGCCAAGAATTACATCAACTGCTAAAGCTTCCGCTACAGCAACCTGTTGCACAGTTCCCCCTGTCTCACCCCAGTTAAGGAGAACACTGGCAGGTGGCAATGGTTTCTGCTCCTCAATAAAGCCCTGTACAGTTACAAATTGATTGGGTATAAGCTGACCAGGCTCTACCAGATCCCCTTTTACCAACATCAGGGATGCCCTTGTGTCTCTTAACCCTTGTGTCTGTACACCATTCACAGTGACTGGGTGCAGGTGTTCCCTCATGTTTACAAGCATGCTTTCAGGGACACACAAACAACCTACTTCTTTTCTAGCACCACTTTGCGTCCTGGTTGTCCTTTTGGGACACTGTCTGGCAATATGCCCAGCTTCTTTGCAAACCCAACATTCATTTCTTTTCTCAGGTAAATCTTTTCTTTGAAACCTTGGGCTAACTGGTTTTGGTGGAGGCAGTGAGGGTTTTAGCTGCCCTGAAGTTGATCTTTTCCCTTTCTGTGCTGCCACGCCAGCCCCATTTGCTCTCAGAGCAGGTCAGCTCCTGGCATAGCAGTCCAAGAGTTCAGCAGCCTCTTGCACTGTTTTGGGACCTCGGTACTCAAGCCAGGTTTTCAGCTCTGCTGGGCATGCCCCCCCAAAAAACTGTTCTAACAATGCAGCATTTTCAATTTGATCTACAGAGTTTGCTTCAGTTCCTTCCCATCAACGTTTTAAAAACCGATGTTGTTTCATGGCTACCTTCTTGTAGCTTATGTCAGGGCTTCTCCTGAGCTTATGGAATTTAGCTCTGTACGCTTCTGCAGTTAAATCATACTTTTTTAAAAGTGTAGTTTTCAGTTTACTGTAATCATTGTCCATTTGACCCAATGCATCCTGAGCTTTCCTGGTAAGCAGCAGGGATAGTTGGAAGCTCCAGGACCCTCTAGGAATATTTGCCTGAATGCAAACTTTTTCAAAGGAATGTAAAAGGCATCCATATCCTCCCCCACTTTAAAGTCTGCTATCAATTTAGAATTTAATTTGTAACCTAGTCCTGTAGTTCCAGTTAAACCCAGGCCACTTACCAGCTCTGGTGCTGGTGATTGGAGTCGTAGCTTCTCCAGTTCATGTTGCCTCTGATGCTCATGCTCTTCATGGTCAGCTTCTAGCTGTTCTCACTCCCTCTTCTCCTCTGCGGTTCGCTGCTCTCGGTCCCTCTTTTCTGTGGCTCGCTGCTCTCGCCTCTCTTTTCTCTGGAACTCCAGCTCCATTCTCCACAACTCCATCTGCAACCGGATTGCTTCTGGCTTCAGAATGTTGGTGACCTTCCCCTGCTGCTGTGGCCCTTGGCTTGCACTGGCCCTGCTGTCCTCCTCACTGGATCCGGACACTGCAATGGACCCTGGCCCCTCCATGACCAAGGTTCAGTCCTTTTCAGTCACAGACTGTGACTTGAGGCTCTGAGCATCAGTGGCCATAACAGCATCCATGAGGTTCTGCTTGTTGGCTCTCCCCTCATGCAGGACTCCTCTTTCCTTGCACAACTGTTTCAGGTAGTCTGCAGTGTGATAGCTGTAGTTGGAAGCCATCTTCTTCCCTAACTATGGCTACTCTAACTTGCATTTTAATAAAAAAAAAAAAAAAAACAGGTAGGAACTTTGACTGTAAGCAAAATTATATAGTTCTGTTTACTTTTTAAAACAAATCACTGCCTTTTTTGCAAGTGAGCTGTACAGTATTAAGCTGACACACTGAACTGTTAAAGCTTGTGTTACCAAATACTTATATTGCACCGCTGCCAACCAAATCTGTCACAAACACACTCTGCAAGTCAGGCCCTCTGCTCCCATAGTACCAACCTCAGAGTGCAATAGTGTGAACAGGTAACAGACAGGGTAACCCTCCTGTCTGCTTTGGGTCTGAATCACTTTTAGCCTTGAGTTCTGGAGCGATTCAAACTGTGAACCATATGCTAGCATACCCAAATGTACAGGCTGAGATAATATTCTCTTCGGGGGGATGCAATACATCTTTCGCCTAAGGGCATCTAACCAGGTATCCAAAATGAATCCTTTTTAACTCTATAAGAGACCTAAGTATTTCTTACCTTATTACGCAAGTTCAGTGACACAATCAAGCTTTTCAAAAGCTGTCAGACTTAAACACAGATACCTCACATGCAAAAAAAAAAACTGAGAAGACACCCAGGCAGTATTTCAAAGAAAAGGCTGTTTACTAAAATATGACAAAAACAGGTAAAATTAAACACAGAACAATATATCATACATCTTACAATCATGCAAAACAAGAAGGAAGTTACAGTACAAAATGCTCCTACCACAAAGACTTAATTTCTTCTAAGTATTACCTTGTAAGTGCTGTTTAAGTTAGAGAACTTTTGTCTCAAAGCCCAAAAATCATGTGTCACATTTCCCAGATACAATGTTTAATTTTTAACTCTATCTGCCCCACCTGCTTTAGATGAGGTCAGCTAGATCCTCCCTTAGATTTTAATTTCTAACATAGTTATCCCTGAGGATGTGAGTCATTACTTTGAGAAATCTGTAACTAGCCACTTCCCAGATATGACAGTCTGTAATCAAACATTTCTCTTTGATGTCCCTTCTCCTTATTTTCTGATGCTAGTGTGATCTGAGGGTTTTATGACTCTTCACACACTTGTGGCTATGTGCAAAAATGAGAAGAACCAGCCCAATTACCTTTCTTTCTGTAATGTCATAAAACTCACATTTAGTTTCAACTTCAAAAGCCTGGGCAGGTCATAAAAGGTACTAAAATGCCCTTCTATAAGGAAGTCTTAATTAAATGGTTCCCCTGGTCAGTTTACTGACATCCTGTAGTTTCCACTACTGACCTTTAAAGTTAAAGGTCAAATTTCTCACATACTGACATTTCATACACAGACCATGTATTTAAAATATAAGTATCATACAATAACCATAAGCAGAGGGCAGAGCATCATAAGGGGTATTAAAGTTTAAAGTCTCCAGTGCATCGTCTGTTACAGCCAGTCAATGCTGCCCTGGTTTCCAACAGCAAATATTGTTTTTTCATGGGAATACTGAATTCAAATTCTGGAATTTGTATTTTGCCTTCCCCCAGTTTTCCTTGTTTTTCCTCACTATTATTTGCCTTATTTGCCCTATGATCAATATCGACATCTTCCCACTTATAAAGTAATAAACTTAAGCTACCACTTTGTGGGCTAATGAGTAGATCAAATAATATAAAATTTGGCCTCTCACTGCAAATGTGACTTGCCCCTGATTGGTGCATCCAGCCTCCCTTCTAGCGCATAAAACACCTTTCCTTCCCCGCTGTATTCCCATTACCTCTGTGAGTAAATAACAGAGTCTTCATTAATGTTTTTCTGGTTTCATTATGTTCTTTTCCAACCCTTGCAAGATTAGGATGTGTTGTTTCTTTTCCCTTGCTTGTCTCTAAGGCATGACGGTGCAGTAGAGTCTGTAGCTCTAATTCTGTCATTCTTATCCCGAGCAAAGTTTTTTTTTGCATCAGTAGTAGTAGTAGTAGTAGATAACATTTATTTATACAGTGATACCACCATTAGGGCTGTATATGCCCATTTCTCAAGGTGCACCTGTTTAAAATGTCAAGTTACAGTAACATAAAATACATATACATAATACAAAAAAATACAAAGTACAAAAGCAAACATGTCTCAAATCAAATAGATTACATTCAAGGGAAATATAAACAAATACAGGGAAGAAAATACACACTATTACATTACCATATATTCTATCCAACTAATCACCTCATGTACTCCTATACAGTTTAGACTACCTATTACATGTGCAAAAATGCTCAAATTCCTTGTAAACAGCAATTTTAAAAGCATCTGGTTTCATATATGGGTTTTTAAGATACAGGGGAAGTTGATTCCAACAAACAACTGCTTTATACTAGAAGGTCATAGGTGTAAATGTATTTTTATATTCAGGAATTACTAACTGTCTAGCCATTTTGTTTCTAAAATTACAACCATGTTTAGGGTTTTCTAACTTTTTTACCAACCCACATATCAAATTATTTTTTAGAATCCCATGAACTTGTATAGCCCATGCCCGTTTCCTTCTGGTCTCTAGTGGGCTCCAGCCAAGGGAGCAGAACATAACACAGTGATGGTTGTTAAAATCACACTTCAATACAAATCTGGCAAGTCTATTTTGGACCAAGTCTAATTTTACCATTTGCTGTTTATTTGCATGACAATAAACATGGCTTCCATAGTCCAAAATGGGTAATATTAATTGATTTACCATAGGCTGGTGTACTTTCCTGGTTGTACAGTGTGATAACCGTTTTGCTGCCCCTAATCTCATATTGACTTTTTCCCCCAATTCATTTATATGGTGATCAAAGTTTAAATGCTGATTTATGAAAACTCCTAAGTATTTGTACACCTCAGTCTGTCCTGAAATATTCCCTTCCCTGGTTCTAACAGTTAACTTGGAGTTTAAATATTCGTTATCTTGTCTAGGAAAAAAAAAACATTATTTGAGGTTTTTTTTTTACTGTTTATTAACCCCAAATCGAAAATAAATTTCTGCATAGTCAGAAAATCTTCTTGTAATTTTCCCTCTACTTCCTTATGATGATTCCCATCTGCAATCAATATAGATGGACAGAGGCATTTCTTAAACAATCAGGTAAATTGTTAAAGGGACACTGTCAACTCCCTTAGGTCACAAAGTGTCCCTAGTTTAAAAAACACATTTTATGATTGCTCACATTCTGTAAAGATTGCTGATGTAGCTAGCTGTTTGATTCTGATTGTAATTTTCTTTAAAAAAGTGAAAAACAGACTGCTCGCCATATTGGTGTTACCAACACAGGTTTGTTTACTTTCCTTGATCACCCCCAACTGCATCTTTCCTGGACTTAGGAACACCCCCAATACAGTCCAGCCCCTCATGATGTACTGGGAGTTTAGGAGGTTACTGCCTCACGAGTGACTGCACTGTTTGAGGGTGTTTCTAGTGCTCAGGAGGTATGCAGTAAGAACAGATCCAGGCTTGTAAACAAAACAAGGTTGTTTATAAATATACATTACCATTCATTTCAGTTCTACTAAACAAGGAGACAGACAAAGCAAACAGCAACATCAATGAATTTTAGAGAAGGTATGCAATCATAAAATATGAGCTTTTAACTAGAAATAATATGATGAAAAACAGGTTGACAATGTCCCTTTAATGTATACAATAAATAAAAGGGGGCCTAATATTGATCATTGCGTTACCCCTTGGGTAACATGTAATGACTTAGAACTAATTCCATCTATACTAACAATCTGAGACCTATTTTCCAAATTAGAGTGGAACCACTGACATGGCTCCTTTGCCACCCCTATTTTTCCCCAATAGGTTCAACAAAATGTAATGGTTAACAAGATTAAAAACTTTTGACAGGTCCACGTACACCTCACCCATGGACCTTGCTTCTCTCAAAGGGGTAGCAACCAGATCTAACAGGTCCATGAGTGTGGTGGCCATGGACCTGCCCCTTCTGAAACCAGACTGAATTGGAGACAACTTCTTATATTTTTCTAAATAGTCCATTAGTTGCCTATGGACTATTCTTTCTAATATTTTGGAAACAGTAGATAATAGGGCAATAGGATGATAGTTTGTGGGGACAGTAGGGTCACCTCCTTTAGCAAGAGGGACAATCTTTTCTAATTTCCAATTTGTAAGATAAATCCCCTCACTCAAGCTCCAGTTAAACAAACCAGTCAAAACACGTGCTGTTTCAAACACTGATTCTTTTAAGAAATTATTTTCTATTCCGTCAATACCACTAGCTTTACGTATTTGCAATTTGTCTATCATGGTTTTAAGCTCTTTAACAGAAATTCTATGAAATCTAAAGTTTGAACTACTATTACCACTATCTTCTTCAAAAAATGGTTTCTGTTCGTTATTTGTACCTACTATTTCAATGTCAGGAAGGTCTATGAAGTAGCGGTTAACAAGTCTGCAGTAGAATCCATCTGCTGCAGAATTCCATGTTCCTTTAATTGTACCTCCTGATTATTTCTAACAGGTGTCCTCAACCTATTTATCAGAGACCAATAGTCCCTGGGATTTTTTGTATCATGTATTTTTTGTTTATAATAAAAAGCTTTGGTGTTTGTAATAACAGTAATAACCCTGTTCCTTAAGTTTTAAATTTGTCCCAGGTGTCTGGACACAAAGATTTATTTGTTTTCTTCCATAATTGCTGTTTTAATCTAATTAATTTACCTATCTTGGGTCCTAACCAATCAGTTAATAGTTATTTTACAGACTATATCATCCTCTGTTCCCTACCCGATTCACTCTATATCCTGTAGATTCTCAAGTTGTTCACTTAACAACCTGTCAACCTAGCCTCCTTTAAATTATGTGACTGTGTATTTTTACTTATGTAATCCCTATTATTGTAATTATGTAACCTCTGTAACCTGATGTACTCATGTCTTTCTAGGCATGGAACCTCCTTGTATCTGCTAAGGTACTTGTAACCATTGTAAATTATGTTATGCCCATGTATTACTACAACGTGGAACCTCTCTAAAAGAGCCTTTGGCTCAAAGGTACTTACTATAAATAAATAAATAAAATAACCATGGGGGTCGAGGAAATTTGTTTTTAATTACTTCTTTTGGTGTGAATCTATTGCATGCCTCAAGAAACATCCAAGTGAATTCACTCACTGCCAAGTCAAGATCAAGCATGAGAAATACTCGGTGCCAGGGTAGTCTAGACAAATAACCACAAAACAACAATTTGTTAAATTTCCTATAGCATCTCCTAAAAGTGGAATATTTATTTTTAGGCTCAGTTAATATTTCACCAGTTCTTATGGTACACTGGATCACACTGTGCTTTCCTAGATTAGGGGCATCCACACTAAAATCCTCTACTGTCAGTTTTGGAGAGACAAAAATTAGATCCAAAATATTTCCTCGACTTGTTAATTTATCCTTTTTAGTGGAGGAATTTATTATTTGAACAAGTTGCAAAGATTTCATAGCATTCTCCAACTTCTGTCCTCGTGGACACCCCCAAGCAGCATTAAAGTCGCTCAGGAGGATAATTTTAATTTTTAAGCTGACATAATCTGTCAAGACATGGCAAAAACTCTCAAAGCAGCTAGGATTTAACTTTGGAGGAGAATAAACTCCTCCCACTGCCAGTACAAAAACTTCCATATAAACCATTAAGCATTCCACTTCAGCTATATTGCCAGAATACATTACATTTGAATGCCCCAAGGAATGTTTGATGTACATCAAAATACCCCCTCCTCATGACCCCCGCCCTGTCTATGATGGTAACAATCCTGTAAATTAATTTCATCGTAACAGATTCCCTTGTGTAACTATGTTTCTGTATTGAAACAGTAATGGGTAATGTTGCCTGCTTCTGAAACTAGATCAGCTCCCACTCCAATGGTCAAGTAATGCATTTTCAAATGCAGTTACAGTGCAGAACTGTGCTGTACATAATCCCAGCACTGCAGTATCTGCTATCTTGCCTCTCGCTTAGTGTACTGTACTACCCCCGTTTATAAGAAACATAAAAAGCATAAATGGTAGACTAGGCAGAGAATTTAACTTTAATAAACTTTATTTTACTTTTCTTTAGTATTCATTTTTTTGTCAGCGGCTTCAGCGTGACTCCTCCCATCCGCTTCCCTGCCCCCTTCACTGACAGTTAACACATTGATAGGGCAAAGCACTCTACTGTACAGGGTACACATGTTTTTTTACCAAGAGATAGAGAACTGCACAGTTTCAGTAAGATCACACAGATCTCGTTAGAGACACCGCAGCTGCTTCCGCTTGCCCCCCGCTTCTCTGACTTCTGTGATCTCCTCAGTGCCACACAGTATAGTACAGTACTGTACCTTCTTTAATGAATATGGTACAGTACTATACTCTACAGTACCTGTACTGCACCTCGTGTACAGGCAAGAGAGAGGGATTGGTTCTGTACAGTATATTGGCAGAGACAGTAGAACTCATCAGAGTCACCTACTTTTGTGAAAGTTTCTCTTGGGATCCGCTTCCGACTGCAACTGACAAGAGAAGGGGATTGGTACTGAAAGTACCAAGTCCACATTTTTTTAAATTTAAGATTTTATTCAGTTTTTTTCCCTGACTTCTCCTACCGCTTAGGTTAGATGTGGAGGGGAGTTCACATGGTGACCCTTAGCACCACATTCCTCAAGTCCGGTAAGGAGACATGATGTAAAGTTTCAGAGGAGGCAGCATACTGTACATAAACAATTTTTTGGAGTTCACTAGAGAGGCTACTGTACTCCATTTTTGCTAAACTTATTTTAATTGACTGTACCTGAGCAAGTCTTTCCTCAAGCAATCAAGACCTGTTCCTCTCAATCAGTTATGCTTGCCTGGGCTCCTGAGGCTCTTCGGTATGCAGTACTGTTTTCAAAGGGTTACTGTACAGTACAGTGTTAGTTTTAAGATTTCAGTAGTATCTACAGCACTGTACAAACTGTATAATTATGCTTATACTGTACTACATATAAACACAGCAGGGGCATAGAAATTTCATAACTTGGGCATTCATTGTACTTTGTGCTTCTGGAAAACATCAGGCCAAAAAATGCTGGCTGTTGCTGTTACTGAAACAGAAGCCATGAGAAAAGAAACTCAGTACAGGCCTCCAGCAAAAGGCTATAAAAAATGTGCGCCTATATATATATATATATATATATATATATTTGTAACCAGCTTGAGTACGCTTAAGATTTATTTTAAAGTAAACTTCTAAAATGAACTTATATGAATCTAATATGAAACAATTTCAGGCTACTGTAACAAAAAAAAAAATCAATCAATTCTATAAAAGGAAGAGACCCCAAAACCCGTACCTTTCTAGAAGAAAATGTAATTTGAAACGCAGGTTGTGAGCAGCTAAAAAGACTAGATGGTGCATTCTGCAGACTGCAAGTTTTTTTACCTGCATGTGTCTGCTAGGTGAAAAGATGGTGCTGGCTCTGAGTTAGACACCATGCGTGTGCACTAAGTACTCTCTCGGGTCATGTGACTTAGGTGCGCTAATTTAAAATATTTAAAAAATATTGAAGGAAAGATTGTAATTTAGGAAAGACTGCAATTTGTCTGGTGGCGAGTCTGGGTAAAATATATATATATATATATATATATATATATATATATATATTATATATATATATTAATGTATTTATTTATTGAAGTCTAGGAATTATAACCTGTGACAAGCTGGCCTATGGTAGATGGATAGGCAACACACTGAGTTTAAAGTTCACAGAAGAAAATGTACTTTTATTGCTTCAAATGTAAGTTGTTGCTCCAGAAAAGCATAATCAGTCAGTTCAACATCTCCAGCCTGGTCAGGTAACACAAAGGTTAACACAAAACAGTTATTTCAGGCTGACTTACAAAGGAATCTTTGAACCACCTGTGTGGGCCAGCAGTTTGTTCAATATACAGTCTCAAAGAAAACAAATGGTTTGTGGGCCAGCAGTCTTGAATGCACAGTCTCAAATAAAACACAGACAGTTTCCCTTTTTGCCTTATTTATTGGCTGTTATCAGCAGTACATTTCACTCACTGTTTTTGGCACAGCAAACCCACAATCAAATTTTCTCCCTGGCGCTTCGACCAACAGAATGGTCTTCCTCAGGGGAAGACCATTCTATTGGTTGAAGCACTGTTTTGGGTTTCAATTGCACTTGGAGTGCAGGACTACCTTTGGTTTTTGATTTTGTACAGAGTAGGGATTAGCAACCCCTTTTGTCCTGCACCCAGCTCTACTTTTGCTGAGCACACGGCATTTTGGAGCTTGGATCTTGGTCTGTTTCTCAGCAGCAGGTTTCAAGTTTTTCCCAAAGGCTCTCTCCAATACTTAATCATTCTCCTTGGCTTTCTGCTTGGGTTCCTGTCTCACATTCCACCCTCCATCTTGCAGGGTTCTTTGCATAAGAGTCTCTGCTCCCTGCAGCAGTTTCCAGCTTCTAACTAACTTTTTGCTGGATTCTCTCTGCCTTTCAGCAAACCCTCTAATTAGCCACACCTGGGGACCTTGCCTGTTCATGTTGCATTCCCTGCATTTCCTCAGCCTCAAGCAAGAGGTTAACCTCATTTCCTAGTGTAGTGTTTACACTGTCACACAACCTTTGAGTCAGAGACCCCTTTGCAAAGGCTCCACGTTGGATGGTTCATAGAAATACAATGCTGCAAATAAAAAACATACACAGTGCAAGCACAAAATACAATAAAATATATAAGGTAATCATAAAAATATACAAAATAGCAGCATGTTGACAGTTCATACAAATGCACACTACAGGCCAGGAATATAAATGCCAGGCAGGCCTAGCAAAGAATGGGCGGGGGAGAGTAGGGGGATTGGGTCGGAAGGCGGGTGAATAGGGGAGGGAGAAAAACAGGGAAGAGAGGAAGGAGGATGGGGGGAGTACAAGGTGCAGTCAAAATGACTGTCTTGATAGTTTGAGAGTAGGGAACAGAGGGGTGAGTAAAGTAGGAAGCCGAAACAGGAGAGATGAGTAACAGTCACAGCAACAGGAGGCAAGGAGGTGCTGATGCAGATTATGTTTGAAAGGGCCTAAGATGTTTACGGATGGCACTTTGGAGGGCAGGTCATTCAACCAGAGAGGAGCCCTGTACATGAAGGCCCTCTGCCCCATAGAAGTCCTACAGAATGAGACAATGAAGGTAGCTTTGGAGGAACTTCTGGTAGTCTGAGAAATAGGGACAGAGGTTAGGAGATGGGCAGTAGGAGGAGAGAGACCAGTGGCTATCTTTTTAGCTAACAGGCAAGTTTTGTAAAAAAGCCTACCATCAAAGTTTAACCAATTAGCTTGTTTGTACAGGTCCCAGGTGTGTGTGAAATGATCACAACTAACCACAAGCGGTATCCTGTGAAGACACTGACCATGATTGAGTGACTGCAAAAAGGGTGAATCAATCACGGCGCCTGTGTTCTGGGCTACCTGGCAGGGTAGTGACAGGATACCGGGGTAGGTGAATACGGTAACAGGATATCTATATGTATACATGCGTGGAGGGAGGGACCACACCATGTGACAGGCAGAAGGGGAGGGAGGGTATGTGGCAGGTAGTGTGGCAGTTGGCTGCCGAGCTGGTGGTGTGGCGTAGTGGGTAGGGTGGCAGGCTGGGGTTGGGAGGGTGCCGGGTTCGGTTCTGGGGCGGGATCACTTTTTACGTCTGGCCAGTTTTACACCCCCCCCCAACATGCATTCCCTGGAGTTGAGAATCTTCTATCGTGTACTCTCATTACTGGTTTTGAAGTCGACGTGCGTGTACATCGCTGTTATTTATTTTCATCAATGTACACTCGCTCAAATGGCGATCACCTTTATGACATGGAACCAGAACAAGCCAACACGCTTTGTTCAAGACAATCCTACTCCTACTTAAAGCTGTGTCTGCCGCCGAGCCATAAATAACAATGTCATAATCGACAATGAAAGAACCAAGCTGGTTACAACCAGGTGAAGTGCAGAAGCTGGCATCCATGACCTGTATCTATAAAGAAGGTCAATCCTGGAGTTTACCACCTTACAGACCAGGTTTATGTGCTCCTGGTAAGAGAGGGTGTAGTCGAGAATGATGCGCTAGGAGAGCCTTTGAGTTTGTTTTGAGGGTTGGCAAACATCATCACGTTAATTTTTTTGTAGTTTAAAATAAGTTTTTCGTGGGCGAACCATGATTCAGATTCTGAAAAGAACCTTTGGAGATCATTTTTAAGTGGGGTGGGGTCAGGATGGCTACAAAGGATTATGGCATCATCTGCGTACAGTAATGTCTGCCCAGAACAGGCAAGAGGGAGGGTGTTAAGGAAAAGACTGAACAGGAGCAGATCAAGGATTGAACCTTGCGGGACCCCTGAACGAACCGGTAGACTGGAGGGGAGAGTAGCATTGATTTTCACTTGCTGTGATCTTCCAACAAGATAGTTGGTGAACCAGGATATGGCATCATGTGAGAGGCCTGGGGATGGAAGGGAGTTCAGAAGGAGTGTGTGACTGACCATTTTGAAGGCTTTTGCTAGGTCTATGTACACAGACTCAACTAAGTGGCCATGGACTAGGGCTTTATGGATGAAGTCAGAGTACTCCAGGAGGGCTGTGGTAGTATTGTGGCCCTTCCTAAACCTATGTTGCTGATGACAGAGGAGACAGTATTTTGAGAGGAAGTGGGATAGCTGGTCGGATACTATCCTTTCAAGGGCTTTGGAGATGGAGGGTTGATAGAGATCAGGTGATAGTTACTATGAGAAGTATGGTCACCACTCTTAAGTATAGGTGAAACCTCTGCCACCTTTGATTGTGAGGGGAATTGGCCTAGGCAGAGGGAGAGGGTAAGAATTTTGGTAAGGGGGCTTCGGACAACATCGAGGGCCAGTAGCAGGAGCTTCAAGTCCAGGGAATCTCCACTTAATCTAGATTTGCCCAGGATCTTGGTGAGGTAAGATTTAGCTTCCTGAGGGGAGACAATCTAGAAGTGGGAAGAGGGGATACCTGGGGGAGGGGAGGCTTGGGGGGAGGGGGTGTGCTTCTGGCACCTTGTTGAAGAAATCTGTGAGGAGAACCACACTTACAATAGGTCAGAGAATGCTGTATTGAAGGTATTCGCAATGAGCTGTGGGTCCTGGGTAATGACACCATTGATTTTCAGCAAGGAAGGGGGGGATGAGCTGGGTTTACCAGTAAGGTCCTTTATGTTGTCCCAGAACTTCCTCCCCAGCCCCCAATTGGATGAGAGGTAGGGTTGGAAGTGGGCCACCTCTGCACAGTGAATTTCCCGGGTTCAAGTATTTCTGGCAGCCCTATATTGCTGCAAGACAGTGGGGAGGCCAGTAGCCTGTGCTTTCTGCCAGAGATTGTCACGAGTGTGCATAAGATCAAGGAGTGCCAATGGAATCCAGGGAGTATCAGGACCTTTCATTTTGCACTTTGAGTACAGAGCGAAAATGTCACAGGCAGAGTTAACTATGGGGATGAAAAAAGCTAGGGCACTGTCTACATTAGAGGCAGAGTCTAGAGAGGTCCAGTCATACTTCATGAGGTAGGCCTTGAGGTGCCTCAGGAAACCTTTTTTGAGGGAGTGCTGATAAGAAATCTTCGAAGGGGGTTTTGGGGAACGATTTGACCAACTACAAAGAACAGAAGAGTGGTCACTTAGTGAGTCAGGTGAGACCGTGTCATTATGTAGTCTCTCAGGATGGTTAGTAAGGATGAGATCAATCAGAGAACTGATACCCATCCTGTAATTGATCCTTGTGGGTGATGACACAGCCTGTGTGAGGTTAATGGTGGTGGCTGCATCCCTAAGGGGCACTACAGAGGGGGCTGACCAGTTAATATTAAAGTCGCCTAAGATGATGACCTCAGACTTATTGGGCAGCTGGGAGACATAGTCAATGAAGGAGTTGAAGGCAGACTGTGGGTTATAGGGTGGAATATAGATGGACATGACTATGAGTGACTTACCCAAGGAACCAATAGATATTTTCATAGCATGGGCCAGGGTTCCACTGAGAGCAAAGGTGGTGTGGAGTATATTGCCTTGGAGTGAGTCACAGAGGTAGATGGCACAACCTCTTCCCCTTTTGTCCAGTCTATCAACTCTGAAAAGTGAGTATCCACTGTGGGTGACATCCGAGTCAGGTATTTTGGGAGACAACCATGTTTCAACCACAGCCATGATATCAAGACTGTGCTGCAAAATCCAGCCTTGTAGAAGGTCATGCTTCAGCACTAGGCTGCAAATGTTTACTGAGACTAGTACGAGGCCAACAGCATGAAGACTAGAGGGATTGGGCAGGAAAATGGGCCCAGGGTTAGGGTGCATGTTGCCGGAGAGGAGCAAAAGCATAAGAGCAAGCCTAAAGAGGACGCGCTTCAATAGTTTAGGTTTGACTACTGGTATATGATGGGAGGGCTTGGAACCTACAGAGGGAATTGGTAGGGAGAGGACATGGGGCAGAAGTAGTAAGGACTGGAAGATAATCAAATGGATTGTATCATGGTTAGTAGAGAGAAAACAACAAGTCAGTATTAGAGGTTATGACTCAGCTTGGAGTAGTGTGACAAGTGGAGTACCCCAGGGCTCCATGCTGGGACCTTTCTTGTTTAATCTAGTGGTTGCCAGCATGTCTACATCAAATGGTGTGTGGATAAATAAGTATGCTGATGATGTTAAATTGGGTTGTATTGTTAATGATTCAGCTTCGGTTTGTAATCTCCAGTCAAATTTCAATAATATATTAACCTGGGCTACTGATAAAAATCTATCATTAAATATAGATTAATGCAAGGTTATGCATTTTGGAAAGAATAACCAAAAAGCACATTACATGCTGAAAAATTACCTTTGACTGAAGTTTCATCTGAAAGTGATTTAGGAATAGTAATTACTGATAACCTAAAATTTACAGACCATAATAATCTAATAGTTAAAAAATGTCATCGTCTAATTAACTATGCTTAAAAATTTAAAGAGTAGGGACCCTGAGGTATTAATTCCCTTATATAGCAGTTTGATAAGGTCAAAGTTTGACTATTGTTCTCCATTTTGTGTACCTACACTTGTAAAGGATAAGATAAAAAGAGAAAGGGTACAACATAGATTCACTAAAAGTATAAAAGGTCTTAAAAATACTCCCTATCTATAAAGACTTAAAAAACTCAATCTTTATTCATTAGAATATAGGTCTATGAGAGGTGATCTATGTCTAATTTTTCGTGCCTTGAAAAATGATTCCTTATTTGAAACTCTTTGTCTTGAACGGGGATATAGTTTAAGCTCCACCAGATCCCATAATGTTAAAATTAAAACATTTAATGTACAAACAAATAAAAGGAAAAACTTTATAACCCAGAGAGTAGTTCCAGTCTGGAATTCTCTGCCATCAGATGTGGTAAATAGTCCCAGTTTCAGTGTATTTAAAATTAATCTGGACAAATATAAGGGAGAAAAAAATACTATTTCCATCCAGGTTAATGGATGGCGAAGTCATAATGGGCTAGTTCCCTCAACTTTGTATTTTACCTATGAACCTATAGCTAGGCTGGGAGAACAGGACACAGTGCCTTGAGGATGTGTGGTGAGGTGTGTTAGATCACAACTAGTTCCACCCAGCCTCACAAGAGTATTGTTGCTAGGTTTAGGGATAAAGGTCAATGGGGAAGGAGGAGAAGGGGCATGGCGGATGGCTAGTATCCAAAATAACAAGGGGCAAAGTAGCCTAAGAGAGAGAGAGATCCATGGTTACAAATTGGGGGGCGGGATGAGCTAATCCAGGGGGTAATGTAGGAATGGAGAGTAAGATTAGAAAAGAGACAGGAAGAAATTAGTCAGAAACAATGGAGCAGCAGTAAGGTGACTGTCTATGGCACAGAAGGTCGAGGGTCAAACCCATGCAGAGGAAAGTGGGAAAAGGAAGTGAGGAAGAGGCAGATGATGTGGGGAGAGTGGAGGATGGACAAGAGGGAATAGTAAAAAATGGATCAGAAAGGAATAAGAGACAGTGGGAGATACAGAGGCTATTGACTGACCCCTAGTGATCATAGAATAAAACCTTCAAATGGAAAAGTGGGGACTTTACAACAGGGGAGAGAGGTCATGTAACCTGATCACAAGGGGAAAGAGGTCATATAACCTGATCACATGACCGCAACTACAAATACATCTAGGGCCAACCTTGGGGGTGGCTGGGGTGGGTGCGGCAGTCAACGCATAGCGTAGACGGGCTAATACTCCCATAAAATACAGCAGCAAATCCAGAGGGTGTGGAAGCTGGTGTAGTCCTTCTTGCCAATTCATCTTGTGGGCTGCTCCCGTATCCGAACACTCCTGGCAGCAGAGGAGCGAGTGTGTGTGTTGGGGATTCCAGGGAGGGAGCTGATATATAGAATCAGAGACAGAAGAATTAGATCACCAGTGGGAAACTTAAACAATGGAGGGTTTGGTATACAAAGATACACAGACATTGTGGGCAGATAAGGGCCTATGACTCACCCAGTCTGCCCATTTAAGCTTGTACGTTCCTTCTACATTTTTCTAGAAGTTTGTTACCCCTTACCCCTGACCTCCAGAATTCCCTTATGTCTATCCCATGCATTCTTAAATTCCATGATTATTTCAGCCCCCCCCCACTTCCTCTGGCAGGGTGTTCCACTCATCCACCACCCTTTCTTTGAAGAAATTCTTCCTCACATTTCCTCTTACTTGCACTCCCTCCAACTTCATCCCATGCCCTCTAGTCCTGGGCAGTATGTTAAATATATTAAAATGTAAAGAACTCTAAGTAAAAAGCATAAGAAACAGTACTAGGGAAAGAGAACACAGGGGTACAAAAGGCAGAAGTCCCCATTCAGGAAAGAAAACAATATTACAGAGTCACAGTTTCACAGCTACACAGTTAAACAAGTGATCGTGAGGTCTCTTAGCTTGCTCTTATCTTGATCCACTTATTTTCTTCCCTTGTTGACCAATCTGCTCCGTGATCCTGTGTCCTTGTATCCCAAAGTCTCGGTTTCCTTGAGCCTTGTAGTCTTCTACGGTCCTCTTTCTGCAATGGGGTATGCTGATTCTCCATCATCCGGCCCTCTGCAGGGCATGCTGTCTTCCTACCTCCTCACGGGAAAGGCTCCCTACCACTGCTGGGTCTACCTTAGCCCTTAAAGAGGGAAGATGGGCGAAAGAAACAGGACATCCCTTACTGGCAGCACAAGATGGTCTGGAAAGAGACCGAGAAAATAAAATAAATAAATAAATAATGTGGCAATGGGGGTATACCTTTAGTTAAAAATGTTCAAGCTTTTCTTGGTCCCCTGCCCTTCTCTTTTCTCCTCAGAGTGATGGCATGCAGCTGCCTAGAGCCTGTTACCCAGAATCCATCTCCCACTCTCGAGAACATTTTGTTAAAAACATAATGTCTCCTTAACGAGTTCATAGGCAAAGACTTATAAAAACAGCAGCAATGCTTTTGCTTGAAAGAGAGTGAGAGACAGGGACTGAAACTGGAATTAGAGATATCCTCAGATGAAGGACTTTGTTTTCTCTGTTTGTACTGCCTTTGTAACAGTTATACTGAATAATTCTTATTTTATATTTTATCGTTATTGATAATAATAAAACACTTCTTGCAAATTTTACAACTGCTCCTGGTCTTCCTATGCTTCCTGACCTATGCCTCGATAACAGATGGTGTCACCCTAAGTGGAATTTAAACCATGCATGCTCTAAGCCAGGAGTTTTGTGCGTGGGTACTATACCTGGTACCACGGAAGCACAGCAGAAAGGTATGGATTCTGCAGCAGCAAGCCCAGGAGTCATTACCAGAAGAATGGCAGCCAAACTAGCAGAGACAGAAGTCCAAGTTGAGACTGTACAGCCAGCACCAGTGATGGAAAAAGAACAGGCAATGACAGAACTTGAAAGCCTTACTGCCTTTTTCAAATGGTGGGCTATACAACAAAAAGAAATGGAGACGCAAAGAAAAGAAGAGTTGCAGTGACAGGAGCAGCGATGGCTGTACGCCATGCAAGCTATCAAAGCTGGAGGATCTGGCACAAGTCCAGCAGAGCAACAAGACACAAACAACTTAAAAGACATTAAATTTGCAAAGTTGTGTCCCTCAGATGATACTGAAGCATGCCTGACAACTTTTGAAAGGGTTGCCACAGCCTGCCATTGGCCAAAACAGCAATGGGCAATCAGGTTGGTACCCTACCTGACAGATAAAGCCCATCTTGCCTACAGCAATATGGACACTGCACAGTCAGAAAACTATGACCTGGTGGAAACAGAAATCCTGAAAAGATAAGACATCTCAGAAGACACCTACTGGCAGAGATTCTGGTCTTTGAAGTACAACTCAGTTGGCAATCCTCAAGAAGTCTTCATCCGACTCAAAGAACGCCTTATTACCTTATTACCAGAGGGCAAAACAGTCCCAGAGATCATCGACACACTTGCAGTGGAGCAGTTCACCAACATCCTGCCTACAGATGTGCAGCTCTGGGCAAAACAACACCGACCAGAAAGTGGGGAAAAGGCTGTTTCTTTGGCTGAAGACTACCAGATGGCAAGACAGATGCCATAACAGCGAGGTAACAGCCAAGCACCAGTAAGACCCTCTTTTACAGCAAGGTGCAGCAATATGGGGAGGGGTTTAGGTAAGAAATTTGTGTTAATCGCCCTCTGTCCTATTGATTCGTTAAGTCATAGGTACAACAGGAGATCTTGTGGATTGAGCCTATAGCTTTCCTGTAAGTTCACAAAAGAGATTACACCCATCTCATCTGTAATTTTATAAACTGATGTAAGACCCCTATTAGCTGAACTCTGCAAGGTTTGTTTCTCTTGTAGTGAAAGGGGATTTACCAGTATTAAGAGTGAATCTAGATGGGATAAAGTATGTTTTAAATCTGGGGAATTTTTAAGTTTATGCCAGACCTGGAGGGTAGACTGTGCTCCTATGTAGTATGACATATCTGTTTTATGGGGTTTTCTATTAGAGGATAGCAGGACTGGGAGTTCCTGAAAAGGGTTCAGGGATATTTCCAGTCTCTTCCAAGGGATGTCATAGTTTGGGTTGCACCAATTAATGATTCGGGCTAACATTGTAGCTTGAGCATATTTATGGCAATCAGGTAGATTCAGTCCTCCCCTCCCCTTAGGAAATTGTAGTATTGACCACTTTATTCTAGGTCTCTTACTCATCCAGACAAATCTAGCAAGAGATCTATTCCAAGAAATAAAATACATCTGCGAAGGAAATTCTGGGATTGTTCAGAATAGATATAACAAGTGGAGTAGGATGTTCATACATATTAAATCTACTCTGGAATAAAATGGCAGGTGAAGTTGGGACCATCGATGAAGGTCTAGCTCTATTTGTTGGGTAAGGGGTTCATAATTAAGCAGTAAAGTATTAGAAATCTGTTACGGTAAATGTATACCTAGATATTTTATTTTGGTCTTAGTCCATCTAAGGGATAGGTGTGCTTTTAGGTTTGGGGAGGGGGAGAAATGAAAGGTGAGTATTTTTGTTTCAGTGAGATTTGTCTTATACCCAAAGACTCTGGAAAACTGGTCCAGCACAGTCCACAAAATTGGAAGGGAGATCTCAGGGTTAGTGATAGTAAGAAGAACATCATCTGCATATAAGGTAAGTTTCCAAGTTTGATTCCCTATTAGGACACCCGAGATCCTTCTATTATTTCTAATAGTCATAGTTAAAGGTTCAATATATAAAGCAAAGAGGAGTGGGGAAAGGGGACAGCTCTGTCTTGTGCCTCTTTCCAATGAGACGGATGTGGAGACTCCCCCGTTAATTTTAATATAGGCCCTTGGAGAGGAGTAAATGTGTCTTAACCAAGTTATGAACTCATTCGGGAAATCGAAAGCCACCAAGACCTGCCATAGATAACTCCAAGAGACCCTGTCAAATGCCTTGTAGGTATCCATGCCCACTAGGGTCGCTGATGTCTTTGCTCTAGAGAGGTAATCCATTATATGAAATGTTCTTAGAACATTATCAGCATCAGCGGTTTGCCTCCTCTGGAGGAATACAGCCTGATCCGCATGTATCAGGCTAGGAAGGATTGCTTCCAGCCGGCTCGACTATATTGACATATAGAGTTTATAATCACTATTCAGGACCGATATTGGTCTAAAGGAGTCGGGCAAGGTTGGGTCTTTCCTAGGTTTCAGGATAGCAGAAATAGCAGCATAGGACCATGAAGGAGGAGGGCTTAGTCCTTGTTTTACTTCCATAAATGCTTGCTGCATAGGTTAAAGTAATTTAACTTGAAAGGTTTTGTACCACTGTGCTCCAAACCCATCTGGTCCAGAGCATTTTAGAGTTTTAGATTTACTAATGGCTAACTGTAGTTCCCTAGTGGAGATTGGGGACAGTATGAATGTCTGCTGAGCTGTGGTCAACTTGGGGAAGGAGAGAGGGTCCAGGAACTGATGGATTGTATCCTCTGATGGAGGATTTTGGTCTGCATATAGCAACTCATAATACCCCTGAAAAGTTTTATGATTTTTGATCCCTTATAATGGAATGAGGGTCCCTAATACCTGCAATGTTCGCTGAATGTCTGTATGCTCTAGTTCGTTTTGCCAAATTTCTGGCTCCCCTTGCACCTCCCTCATAATAAAATTTCTTCAGGTATATGAAAGACATCTGTACCTTATAATCTAATATCCCTTGGAATTCTGATTGTACCCTTCTAATTTCTTCCTGAAGTACCCTCTCCTCCCAGTATGTCTCTCCTGAAGATCTCGAAGCAATATCTGTAGTTGTGTATATCTTGACTCTCTCTGCTTATTTTTATGTGAATAGTAGGATATAATTTCTCCTCGCAGCACTGCTTTAAATGTAACCCATAAAATAGCAGCAGGTGTATCTGGATTAGCATTTTCAGTTAGAAGCTGAGTAATCCGATCCCCTATTTTCGTTCTAAATTCAGTATCTTTTAATAAAGCTAAATTTAGCCACCATAAGGACGTTTTATGTTTTTTTACCTAAATTCACTTTTAAAAGTAGTGGACTGTGGTCTGAAAGCTGTTGTGCTGCCAGAGAAACATCCTGCACTCTCCCTATACGCTCCGTAGATGTAAAGAAGTGATCAATTCTAGAGGAGGAATGATACCTTGGAGAAAAATAGGTGTACCCCTCTGTAGAAGGAAATAAATGGCACCAAACGTCTGTAAGACCTAATCCTCGAAGTTGTGCTCTAAGGAGTTTCTGAATTGGGGAGGTTCTATGTGCACTTAAAGTGGATGAATCCATACTGGGAGAAATGGTAATATTGAAATCTCCACCTCTCAGCATGAGACCCTTCTGCGTCTCAAGGAGTCTGTAAATGAATCTTCTAAGCAATAATGGGGGGCTCCTGGTGGAAGTTACACACTTGCCAGCATCACGTCAGTTCAAACATGCGTCTCTGCCCTATGATAAAATGCCCGTTCTGATCAGAACAGGTTTTCTCTACCTGGAAGGGTGTGGAGAAGGGGATCATGATTGCTGCTTCTCTTCGTTTCCCTATAGTACTGGAGGAAGAGTAAACTGTATATCTTCCTCCCATCACCAATTTAGCATGTTTGGCCTGGGATAGGTGGGTCTCCTGCAGATATATACAGTGTGCCTTCAACCTGCGTGAGTGTTGCTGAACCCTAGCTCTCTTTATAGGATGGTTTATCCCATTTCAATTTAGTGAAACTATTTTTGCTAGATCTGTCTGCACTGTAGAGAAACAATAGCGATAGCATTATGTGTAGCTAACTCCCTGTTCCTACCTTCTAACAACTCATATTTAAGGGACCAAAACCAAATATTAACTTCCCAGTCTGGTACCAAACTATATTGCATTAGGATAGCATTATTATTATCTTGCAGCCATGGAAATATGGGACACTTCGTAATCCAAATAGTATTACACCAAGTGTTAAGAACATTGTACCTCATGTCAAACTGAACAGCATTATTTTGACTCTTGAACCTACGAGTGCATAACTTTTTAAAACATATAAATAAAACCATGATTATTTCATGATACATACCCGTAGCATTAAATCTCTGAACTTTAGCTGCAACTGAATGTATCAGGTCGTGACTCTTGCTCTTGTGGACTTCTAAATATGAGGATGGGTATTTGCAGCTGCTGGGATCCAAACAATGTATCTCCCAATAGGTGTTAACCATCCTTTGTTGTGAAGGTAATCCCAGTCCTATAGTGTCTGGGGCCTCCATGGGTACAGCATGCTGTTCCCAAAAAAAAGGAAAAACAGAAAAGGGAAGCATAAAAAAAAACAAGGTAAAGCCTCTCTGTGACATCTGGCAACTCAAAACAGTTTTATTTCCCTAGTTCCCTCGAGCTATATTCTAACAAAGCTTAGATAATGCCTAAACTGAAACTCGCATCCTAATTGGCTGAAACAGCCTGCCACCTGGGCCATTATTTCTTAACAATGACCTGCTTCAAACGAGTGCCACTTGGGGATGCCCCATTACCTAGGAAATCCTGGGGCAACCCTGAATTCTGAAACCAATGTAAACCTAAGCAACTGCCATGTCTCCCCCGCTCATTTACCGAGATTAACCTCGCCACACATTATAACACCACACAAACTACCAAAGAGACAAACTGATATCTTCCTCCTAACCAACCCATCACCAAAATGCAGCCTACTTCCTCCTTCATTCATTCAAAAAAAAGGAACAAAAAAACGACGCCAAGCAACAACCGGCAATTCCTCAGAGCACGATACGCTCACACGGTTAGCGCTCTTCCTCAGTTCGGCCACACTTTCCCTGCAAAAAAAGCCCCAACAATACACAAAAACATTGTCTTTTTAAACTAATGTATTTTCATTTCCAAAACACTACTTCCATTCATGCTTGATGTCAACTGACAGTACGTTTTGAGACACGTACTCTCCAATCACGGCTCTTTTCAAAGCCCATAAAAATGTACCTCTCAGCACGCTATCCTTTCCTGTGTTTTAACAGACGCTGATTAAAGAAGGTAGAATTAACTGTTCCCTACTGATGTGTGTGTGTGTAAGGGGAACATAGAGCACAACCTCATATAAACAAGCTAGTTTTTATAAAAGCTGCGCCCTCCAGTGGTGACTCCAATACTAAAGGCACTACTTTACTACAAAAGTTACATTATTTTTTATTTATTTTTATTAAATATAAATTTTTACCCTGGTATAGTTAAAAAAAAGTAATATACAGACCATTATCTAAGTGTAATAATACCCTCCAGGGTGGGCGTTATGGGATATAATGGACCTTCCAGGGGCATTAAGGCCCTCCGCCTCATTATGCCCCTGGGCGGTCCGTTATATCACAATAACGCCCACCCTGTCGGGTATTATTACTTATTTAATATGATTATAAATCAGGATGAGATTTCAAAACCATATATCTTTTATGTCTCTCTACAGGTTGAGGCAAGGTTTTTCCCTGTACTTTCTTCTCTTCTATAGTTAAAAAAAATAAGTGTTTAGTGAGATTATCCACCATATTTGGTGAATATTAATGCAGCCTTAAAATTAGGACCAGGTGGGTGGGAGGGTAGAGGATCTCCCCCAACACAGTCCGACAGTCGGCTCAGGGATAACCCAAAACAGAGGATCCTCCTCAGGCCTACAGCCAGGCCTGCATGTCACAGAGCTCTTAAACAATCCACTCATAAGGGAAACATCCCCTCCAATTACCAATCTCCCACCAACCTGAATATTAATCCAACGATTATTTAGGGTAATTCTTCAGGTTGCTTTAATGTCATTGTCCCTTTTATATGCTGCTAAGGCATTCTTCACTGCTGTCAGATTCTAGTCAATCTCTCTTGATTTCTTAGGTACTGTTTGCCATCTGGCTGGTCGTTGTTCCGGATTCTGTCTACTTGAACTCTGTTCTGGAAATTGTAAACCCAATTTAGAAAATGCCTCTCTTGCCTCTTGTGCAGCAGTAAATTATTTTCTGCCTGAAGGAAGTTGTACCATCAAATAGGAGGGATATGGCGTTGTAAATTTATAAACTGCCTCTTTGAGCACAGGAAGCAATGGAAGATATGCACGTCTAAGTCTCATCGTCTTGGGAGCTTAATCGTGGTCGAAGTAGATTTGTGTTTGACCGTAAAATACTTTCTGGTGTTTCCAGGCCATCAAGAGAACCTTTTCTTTTGTACAGTAGCTGTTAAACTAGAGAATCACTGATTATGGAGGGCCTTTGGTAGAGGTAGGTTTTGGGGTCAAAGCCCTATGTACTCTCTCAAGATGGAACTCAAAATCAACGGGTTATTCCAGAGCAGTGTGGAATAAAGACCATAAATTCTTTGATATTAGAGCCTTCTGAGTTCTCTGACAGGCAATATATACGGATATTTTTGCGTCTTGTATGGTTCTCCCGATCTTCCTGTCGATCTAGTATTTGCTCTAGAGTTTAATTTGCTGCAGGGTTTGTTCTAAATCATCTACATGATTTTCTACTGCAGTTCCCTGTCGTTCTTGGTCCATGCGCTGCTTTAACTGCACCACGTCCCTGTGGAGCTCCCCGTACATCTCTTTTATCTCTGCTCTAAAGGTCAGGATCTCTTGATATATTAAGTCTAACTTAGCTTTCTTAGGTTTAGCTGTTCTAGGTTTGTGAGAGTTTTTACCAGGACCACGCTTAAAATCGTGCAGTTGGGAATCATGAGGTTCTGAGGCCTGTGAAGCCTCCGTGTCTAAGTGATCTGCTGAATTCTCCATCTCACACCATATGCCAGTCAGAATCTTCCGAAATATTCACCTATGCATTCTGATTTATATTTTAAATTAGAATTTGTTTGTTCTATATAGATATTTTCGATCAGAGTGATTGCTTAGCCCGAGGGATGCGGGAGCATTGCCACTAAGCAGCCATTACCCACAAGGCGGAACCGGAGGTTATACAGCATAACTTCTTTGTATCAATTAAATTGAGAAACCATTTCTTTATCAACCCTAAACTAGTAGGTGTATGAATCCCTCTCAATTCTAAAGGAAGGGTATTCCATAACATGGGGCCCCTACTAAATAACGAAGCTCTACCAATCCCCAGATTGCACCTGGGGACAATAAATTCTTGGTGCGGTCATGGGCAGGATTGATGACCACTGAATCTGCTTGAAGCTGGTCAGCAAAGAAAGGCCTCCCTGCTGGAGCCAGGTATAATTTGTTCACCTTCCTGGGCATGGCTGGGATAAAATTTGCTGGTGCCAGGTGGCCATGGTGGCATCCTCAAAGGACTCAATTAAGGGAGGGATGACCAGAAGAGGGGCGTCTGGAAGTTGAAGACAAGTGGCCAGTTGACATTGAGCGGGATCTTGCTCCTCAGTGTCGAAGCCCATGGCTGACTGTAATTGTCTAATAACTAAGACAAAAAGAGGTCATCCAGGGGGGACCATGGGATGTACCTTGCGGTCTCCTTGCCATTGGACAAGACCATGGAGGAGGAGTGGTAAGGAGTGGCTCTTATGTCGTCGCCATAATCATCCTCATCTGTAGAAATGAGGTCTGGGTGGCACCCGTCCTCGTGCTCCAAGTCCTGAGGAGGGATCAAGGGCCCTGGGTCCTGAGGCGTGGGCTGCGGCCCTACTGGAGGAGGAGAAGGCTGCTGTGGTGACAGGCCTTGGGAAGGAGCAAGCTTAGCTTGCATAAAGTTCCACAAGGCGGTGAGCATTGAATAAAAGTCGACCGGTGTTGGCGTCGGACTCACTGGCATCAGCTGAGGGACGACCAGGGTCGGCAATGAGGAGGGTGGTCAAACAGGCTGGGGTCTTTGAGGAAGCTCCCTGGTATGGGTTAGGACCAGGTGGGTGGGAGGGAGGGTAGAGGATCTCCTCCAACACAGTCAGACAGTCGGCACAGGGATAACCCAAAATAGAGGATCCTCCTCAGGCCTAGAGCCAGGCCTGCATGTCACAGAGCTCTTAAACAATCCGCTCATAAGGGAAACACCCCCCCCCCCAATTACCAAACTCCCACTAACCTGAATATCAAACCAACCGGGGCTTGGGCCGGAGTGACTCAGGAGAGACTAGAGGCTCCAGGTCTGAGACAATGTCTGCAAAAGGCTGGTGGTGGGGGGGGAGAAGGCTATTTCCCAGTGACTGCCAATGCCGAGCTTGTCGATGGTGAGTCAGCAGAGCCATCTAATTGAGTGCTCACTGTAAACAAGGACTTGAACAGCAGGGGCTGAAAAGTAGGTGGGGTGCCAGAGCCTCTGGAACTGTCATCCACCACCAAACAATTGGTGGTGGGAGCTGCCAACAGTAAACCTGCAGGGGAAAGAGTGTGAAAGGCAGATAGGGCCTCCCCTGACACCGAGGTCAGTCCTGCCGTGCTATACACATGGAGGGGTGACTTGGAGCGAGATAAGGAGGACCAGGTTTTCTCATTAGAATGGTCCTTGTTTCAGTGCTTATACTTCCCCAACTTGTTCCAGGCCATGGAGGGTTGTGAACCTGAGCCACTGCGGGGAAGCAGAGGAACTTCAGGCCTGCAGCTCCTTCTTCATCTAGGTGACCTTCTGCTTTAGCAGAAAAGTTTTCAGGGTCTGCACTTGGTACTTCCTGGTAGCCTGGTTGAAGCCGAGCAGATCAGGTAAGCTTGGGTGTCATGTTCTGAGCCTAGGCACCAGAAGCAGGTCTCATGGTCATCCTTCTCGGGGATCTTCTGCCTGCAGGCACACTTTTTGAAGAGATTCCCAGAGGTGCAGCTGAGCATTAACGGAGAAGAAAAATTACTTTTTCGCTAAAGTGATACACACTACGGAAAGAAAATAAAATAAAAAAAAGTTCAACTAAATGTTTCAGTGAAATGGCGGTTGACTGAAGCTGGCAGATCTCCATGAAGTCCAACAAGTGATGGTCAACAGCGGGAAAGGAATTGAGGAGGGCGCAGGGGCTGCCCACTCTTATTGGATAGGCCGATGTCCATGTATGATGTCAGAGTGGGTGGCCCCCTGGTAGAGTGCCAGCTAGAAAAGTTTTCATGTGGGCTTGTACCTGGCAGCAATGGTTCCATAGTGCAACCTACTGCAAAGAGATACTGTACCTTCGAAGTAAGATCTAAGCATCTCAAGGAATGTTCTCCTCCTTCAATGAGAGATGGCTATCATACTTGTTGTGATACTTTGAACTGGGTGACCACAAGTGGCAGTGCAGCTGCGGGCACTGAGTAAGAGGGGGACAACGTCTGCCGGGGAACCCAGCTGTGTACACAATCCCCCCTTGCATATGCGTCTTCCAGGGATCAAGGAGTAAACCAGTAACAGAACACAGAAAAGCTGCTCTGGTGGCAGCTTTCTGAAGACCTCAGTATATCTGGGTCAGCCCCCAGCACCTCTCCTGCTGCCCGAGGCTATGCATGCTCAGGAACAATGTTCAGAGGCATACCACCCATCCCAACTCTGTACCTTGCCTGAGAGGTAAGACAAGGCTTTGTGAGGGTTGGCTGTTGCAAGTAGGTGGGAGCTAGACGGAAATGCCAGAGGGTTCCAGGGAGATCTGGCGCCAGAGAAAGGGGGCATCAAATCCCAATACCACCCCCCAACACCCAAAATGGCATGTTTTAAACAAAGCAAACTCCACGATGGGTGACTGGCACAACCCAGCCCCCTCCATAGATGGCTGGCATCTCATCGTTTGCACTTTTCTCTTATGCAAATCAATATTTCTCCAACCCCCTCAGCATCATCACCTAAATCCCACATGATCTGCTGTTTTACTATGTGAGTAAGAGCAGGGGACTGTCATTCACTAGAATGTAGCTGTTGTGGGGGAGGGTGGGTTGTGTCAGTCACCTTCATTGTCATTCTTGGGACCTTCTCTTAAAAGAAAATGTGGGTGCGGGAGGATGATAGTTGGGTGCTGCTGCCAAAGGAGTGTGTGGGGAAAAAACTGATTTGTATAAGAGAAAAGCACTCAAGATGAGACAGCAGGTGGCCATGGAAGCAGGTGGGTTGTGCTGATTGCCCATTGTGGCAGTTTGTTTCTCTTTGTTTAAAACATGAAACTGTGAGTGTTGGGGTGGGATTAGGATTGTAGCAGAGAATAAGGGGATGGGGGGTGTATTTTAAAGGATTGAGTGGGAAAGAGGGTGGGGGGCTGTTACTTTTACTTTTTTTCCCCCCACAGGCACATGGCTAAGAAGTACAGTATTTAATATTTTGGGACCCAAATATGAATACTTGGCTGAATATTTAAAATAAGGTATTTGCCCACCACTGGCTGGAGATCACAAAACTTATAAATAGTTAGTTTAGTTTATTAAATTGCTTCAACATGCCCCTCCAGTTCTCTGAGCGCCTGTACAACAAACACAATAAAAAGATATGTCATTAATATTATAAATCACTATCATAATTTCAACCAATCTGCACATAGATACACTGTACCCCTTATTCTGTGTACAGTGTGGTCTCGTGCAAGGGAGTTAGAAGGGAGTGCTCCACTTTAGTGTCAGGGGGGAGAACAGCACAATAAAATAAAACACACTCTAAACTTACTATAAATCACTCAAGCTAACTCGAGTGATTTATAATAAGAGAATAGAGCCTCTGAGGGATGTCTCTTATTGTATAAAAGACTTCTCCATGAGGTTTGGGTAGACAGAATAGTTCAGCTTCATGGTCCTTTCACCCAGACCCCATGCTCAGAGTCTTTTATACCATAAGAGACATCCCTCGGAGGCCCAATTAACAACATAAAACAACAATACAGACCAAATTCAATCAATAAAAACATTCATCCTCTTATACATTACTATATACATAGACATAGCAGCAGTCACATTAAAGCAGCTCTAGTTCCTCAAGAGCTCTCTGGAACAGGCAACTTTTCAATTTCTTCTTAAAGAGATAATACAGATCTGGCGGTGCATATCCCTTCAGGGAGCAAATTCCATAAGACAGGGGCTGCAGTCGAAAAAGCCTGGTCACAGCCAACAAATCCCATCCACTGCATCTTAATTCCCAAGATGGGACATGTGAAATCAGAACACTGAGGTATTGGAGGCCCAGTCTGTTTAAGGCTTTAAATGTCACCAACAACAGTGACTATTCAGTAATGGGGCAGAAGATACTGTATGCGCCAAAGGCACGTACCCTGCTCGCATAGCTCCACGGCTCCAGGCAGGTGCAGAGTGCACAGTATTCATGACCAAATGTACACACAGGGACCCGGGCACCTGTCTGCGGCCCCGTCCACCCAGTGCATAGGATTGCAGGGGGCGGCCCCATGTGGAGGAGTGGACTCTGGAAGGCATCTAATCGGATGCTCGGCCCGGGTCCCATAGTGGATCCCTTTGCGTCCATGGGGCAGGCGTACAGCACAGGAGCAGATCTGCATAAATAGGAATTAAGTATGAAATGTAGGGGCACTCACCCGATCGACTGCCCCAACCCTCTCCATCAGCCTAGTGGGCTGGGGCAGCACAGAGGGTTCTTTTTTCTGGTTCCATTGCAACTGGTGGGTGAAGTCCATGGGGGCACACACTCTGTTACTGCAGGCCCTGGCTACCGTAACCTGTGCCCCCCTGTATGTACCTGGCACTATGCACCTTAGTGAATGGTGCGTAATGCAGGCATGCCCCCTGCCCACTCCTGGCACATTGCTGACCGCGCAGGGATTTTTAACTACCTTGTGTGCCATTCATGAATGCTGCCGGGGGTCCACGGGATGCTCAGTGCATGGCATTCCAACTTAGGGTTGCCTATGCACCTCAGATATGCAGCATGTAGGCAATCTTTTTTTTTTTGTGCATAGGGCCCATTATACGGAATTCAATGTGCCATCTAACAACTCTGTTGGGCACACACTTTGCAGAGAGATATAATGGTGAACCAGGAAATTTGTGTTTTATGGGTCTGTAATATGTAACAACATCAGTCAGTGGTGGGGACTGAGTTAAAAAAAATCTCCCTCAACAGGCTGCAAATTAATCTACACCCTCAAAGTATGCATTCCAGGGGGTCTTAATGACATGATCGATACTACGTCTTTTATTGTGAATTTAGTAATAGATCCATGCTAAATATAGTCTGAAAACAAATGATGTAATCTGTATTATTATTGATATTTGTTCTACACTTTTACAGGAGTTTGGGTACTTTCACGGGCAGTTATGTGTCTCCATAAAGCTTTTCCAGCAGCTTTACCTTTCTCCGTCTTCACTACTTTCCTGTCAGCTATCGGTCTAGTTTGTTTCTACTCATGTTCCCCTATCTTCCCTTGCCCTTTGCTACGTGTCACTCTTAAAGTATACAGCTGCATTCATGTCTCAGATCTTTCTTACTTACCCTCTTTTCCTACTCCCCCCCCCCCCATATCTTACCTCTGCCACCCTCTATCCGTAGCTCTCACAGTAGCCCATTTGTCATACAGCACTTGTCAGCTCTTTCTATTAGTGGTTGGCTCCCTGTGCCATTTTGTGGTTTTATATACAGCTACTTTGAGTAGGACCCCTCTCTCCACCACCCCCTTTATATCTTCCCTGCTTTTTCGTTCCTTGTTGCCTTTTTACTGTACTGTTGTATTTAATCTGGCTTTATATTTACATTATGCCTCTGCATTTGTTTATTATGTTGCACTATATAAGCTGGTTTTCTAAATCTGTTACTGATCTATTTTAGCTTTTGCCCTTCATTACTTAATTTTTTGCACTTTATCAGCACTTGATATGAAGTCATGTATATAGCTGGAATTTTTGTACCAGAGGCATGTATTGAGTTCTTTTGCCTTCTTCCATACATTTTCCACAATACAGTATGTGTTTTTCACATGTTTATACCTAGCATTATGGGATTGTTCTGGTTGATGTTACTAAGGCTCAATATTACCTTGAAATTGTTTCTCTTTAATGCCTGACTTTAGAGTAGCTTAGCCTCTAGCTCTGCCCCCTGATGAAGTGTCTCATACTAAGATGCAAAGTGCAGGAGGGCTTCTTGCTACCACCTCATATCATATGAGTGAGCCATCAACTTAGTAAATTTGTTTGGCAGCAACTTGACTGTGTTTGCTCTGACTACCTGGACTGCATCTATTAGTGTGATTGTCACCATCTATCAGACAGTTAGTCCAGTACCAAAGCGAGGGAGTAGTATGCTATGACATCTGGGTGGAGGTCAGAAGTCTCGCTGCAACACCGACTCGGTAGTGAAGAGGGCTGAGGTGCTGCATACATGCTTTACCTTTTCCCATGCCGGTGCCCAGGTTTGGGAACAGACTCGGGTTGCTAGGTTTTGACTGGGGCAGGGGAGAATTGAGCATCTGATGGACTGCTCTCCTCTCCCAGGGAAGGGTGACTGCTGACTCTGCCATGTGACTAGCACCAGGAGAAGACATGGCAGTAAAACAGTTAAGAGTGACAAAAATGGATGGACACTGTGGGACTTCTGTGAAGCAGGTGTGCCCCACAAAAAAATGGAAAAATGGGAGGATGGGCTAAGTAAAGCCCTCCCTGTCACTCTGCAGCCTGATCCACCAAGCCATGGACTGGAACTTCTGGATCCGTCTGTCTGGGGCAAAACGACCCTCCTCCTCCTCGCCCCGTTGCAGTGGGAAAATCCATGGGGGACCATTACTGGGAATCTGGTGGTGGTGTTGAAGCTGGATCCAGGAGATAGTGACAGGGCTGAAGAGCTGCCCATCTAACTAGAGGAAAAACACTTATATGGCAAAAGGAGTCTCACTGCAGAGTTCTGATTTGTTGCAGGCAGAGCAACTGCCCTCCCCCTAGTAAGCCTTTCTACATTGCACAGCAACAGTCAAGATGGGAGAAAATGACAGTGTTAACTAGAATGGCTAGATCAGCATAAACAAGCAGTGGGCGCAGTCTGGCAGCATTCATGAGGTGGTAAAAGCATTTCCTGACCACAGAAGACACCTGCAAAACAAATTTATTTATTTGAAAATTGGTAACCGGGAAAGGCACACTAAGTCAAGGCTCATTTCCAGGTGCGACCCAGGGATGTCAACTGTCCTTCAAGAACTACTACCAGACTGTGAACCTCCTCAGCCACCTGAAGATACCCTCCCTATCTCCAAGCAAGAGAACATTCATGCCAATGCGAATGGCTATCTGCTTCTCTGAAACCACAACAAGCAACTTGGCCTTGGCTGGTTTCAGTTCCAGCCAACTGGAGGCAGTCCAAACTTGCCACACCAAAGACAACCCATCAGGAGCAAAGGACACATACAGATGGGTGTCACCTGCATAATGGTGAAACTCCATGTTGTAGTGCCTAATGATCTCAACCAGCGGCAGTATATACACTGAAAACAAAACAGGTGAAAGCACAGAACCTTGTGGAACCCTATGGTCCAGGGCAATAGTCTGTGATCAGCAAGTGAGCAAACCCTGTAGCACAGCCAACCCCAAACCTGCATGTTTTAGACTATCTAGGGCAGTGATACTCAGTCATGACTGGCTCAGGAGCCACATGAGCAGTCACGTTAGCCAAAGAGCCACAACATACACTTCCTAGTAAATTTTAGCAAACACACTCCAGCGTAAAAGAAAATATTTTAATTACCAAACATTTCTTTCATTTCATTTACTAATCATTAGTTAACATTTTTATAGTCTGATAGGGTGCAGCTTGCAAGAAAATACACTTTGAAAATAATGCTTGCTGGTGTACATCGCAGTGGTATTATAATGCATCCTGGTTTGTTAATACTGTATAGTGCAGGAATTAGGCATCTTTTAGTGGGAAGAGCCACAGGTGATAAGCTGAAGAGCCACATGAGGCTCTAGAACCACTGTCTGAGGATCACTGATCTAGGGCGTAGTGTTTCTTGAATATGCAAATTCCACATCGGGTCTTAGACTTACATACAGTACCTAAGCAAAGGGGACTGATATGACTGATGTCATTGGTGTGGCCTCAGCCTAAGTTAAGCAAGCACTGTCAAAACCATCCAATAGCTTCCTGCAAGGTAGTAGTAGTAGTACTGCATACAACTGGAAATCCAGTTGGATAGATATTGGGGTTTATTCATGACCCAGCCACAAGTATATGCAAAAGGCACACCTGTCCCACTCCCACAGACAGGTCTGCACCTGCCAGCATTCTCCATAGCCAGCTGCCTGTCTGTGCCCCTTCTTGGCACACAGCAGCACAGGTGAAGACCATGGCCACGTGGGCAGGCATCCAACTGAATGCCCCTTCCTGACCCCAGAGTGGATCCCCTCCTGTGCTCATGCAGGGGGTCCTGGGATGATGCATTGGCCAACAAAGTGTTAACACTGCGTGTCTGCCCAAACCGGCACCCCCAGCGCTCCCAGGCAGCACAGTTGCCAGGTGCTGATGTGCGCAGGAGGATCCTGTTGTTGCAGCATCCCATCATTAACCTTCAGGGGGGCACGTAACTATTTACAGCAGTGTCACCCCTCATGCAGCATGACCTGATCTGGTATGGCACGCAAGTTCTGTCGTGAATGCGTGCAGCACGGGCATGCTCCCTGGCACATCCTCAGACCACCTGGTGAGGCGCGACACAGCCGACTGGGGGATCCCGTGGACAAGGTGCTAGCATGCCTGTTGTGAATACTGCCGTGGGTCCACTGGACCCTGCTGCATGGCTTTCGGGCATATGATTGCCTATGCACCACAGATACATGCCAAGTAGGCTATCATACCAATTAGTGCATAGACCAAATTGTTTGGAAATTGGAACTCATTTACAATTTGGATTAAAGGAGACAAACAGCTGAGGTGACTGTCTGTGGTCTCTTGTTCTACTGAGGGCGAAGCTGAGAATTCTTCTGACACTGAGACAGTACAATAGAACTTACCAGAGACTCTCAGGTTTGGAAATGAATGATGACGACACCAAGGACTGGTTAATGTTAATCACCGACAGCACCTTCAGCAGACATTTAAGATGTGCACAGAGAAATAAAAATGATGTACTCACTGTAATTGCTGATCTCCCAGAATATCTTCACCAATCATTTACACTTATGGTTCTAAGCCGGAGATGCTAGGACCCTGGTGGAGCAAAGACTTTTGCAGCTAGGATGGGACTGACATTGGCTGGTGGCACCGCCCATGCAGCCGACATACTGATGTTACGCATATGAACCAGTAACTGGCCCCAGCCCCCTCCCTTCCTCAGTTCCGTTTGCCAGTAGATGAAACAAGTAGGAAGAAAACAAAGGCCTATAAAAGGGATAGGAAAAGGATATAGGATATAAAATAAATATGAAAACTTGACAACCAACTTAGGAAAAAATAAGGGTTGGGCCTAATCGGTGGCACAAGAATGCTCCCTTTAGAGGAGTGATATAATAAGTGAAACTGGACAGTCCAGGGAGCACAAATGCCATCTTCTTGCCACTTTCAAGGAAGCGGTGAAAACAGTTAATGAAAAGAAGATGTTAATCGTCAAAATAAGTAAAAACAAGAAAAAACATGAGCTCTAACAAACTGAGGACTACAGAACAGAAAATCCTACTCCAACAAGCTGGTGAGTATAGCACAGAAAATCCTACTGCACATTCTTCTTCCTGCAATATAAAAAAATATCCAGTAGATAGCAGTACCTTGTCCCAAGTGCCAAGCACTATCCACATGGCACAAAGTTTCAGTGGGGTATGGACAATGAGAAGTCAATGTTGCATGCAACAACAACAAGAGGAATATACTGAGATATACCCTAAAGAGACATATCTTATTAGATAGAAGGATGAACAAATAAGGCAGTGGGAAGTATGAGTTTACACACAAGCATTTTGTTTTCTTCGTTGGGAATAGGGCTATGAGGCCCCTCATCCTGTTTTTATCTTTCTTTATAAAGGGCAGAAAGAATACATTCCAACTTGGTTGGGGGGGGACTGACTCCCAAGTGGGAATGGCAAGACGAAACACTAGTGTGTAGTAGCACAACAAGGTGAGCTGTTCAAAGGCCCTGGCTCTTGCCTGTGCGGGGAATGGTGGGCAGGCGTGTAAATAAATGAAAGATATTCTGGAAGATAAACAATTATGGTGAGTACATAATTTTCATATCTTCCAAGAATCCATCTTCACCATTCATGCCCACTTATGGGTTAGAGTACCAACCTTTTCCAAAATAGGGAGGAGCTGGCGCATCCTGAGGTAAGATATCACTCAGCCCTCTGCTTAGTGGAGAACCACCTGAGGGCAGGGACTCCTCATAGGTCTGACAGGACCCAAGACTGGTGAGGGAAAACAGAGGCTCCTGTGGCACAGGAACAGGGGGCTGCCCCGACATCTCATGTCTGGCCCTGCAGAAAAGAAGTGAAGCCCCTAGAAGTGAAAATTAAGCATCTTATCCGGACCAGAAGTGCTAACCTGGAAAGGCGAAGCCATGCCATCTGCCAAATGCAGGCTGTTGTTCCTACCAGCCTGTAGACCACCTCGTTGGCATTATATGATGCCCTTGATTGGTGCGTCACCAGTTCTAGGCCATGTGTAGAAAGTTGAACAGCTTGCTTGGTTAATTTGTAGTCAGGCATTTCGGCAAAGATCTGACCTAGCTGCAACCAGAGGCATTTATTATAAGCTGCCTGATCTGCCTGGTGTGCAGCAATGCACACGACCTTCCACCCCCAGGCATCTATCTGTACACAACTGGCCTCGGGAGGTCAGTCACACAATGAGTATTTATGCCCAGTGGGGGTCTGTAGCACCTTAATCCCTGAAGTGGGATGAGGTACAGTTTCTGCAGATCCTGTGAGCGCACAATGGAGCAGTGGAAAATTTAGATGCCAATTAAGGAACCTTTCTTTTCCCCCCTTGTGTCTGTCAACCCCTCTCCTGACCCTTCTCCCCTTGACTTTTGACCTTCCTTACTGCTTAGGACTTCCGTAATATTCAGGCTAAATGTGAACTTGCCCCCAGTCTCAGTCTGTACCCAATGCCACTGTTACCTTCCATAACAGGCACTGCGCATTTTAGTTTATTTTTGGTTTCCTCTTACTTGGATGCACCATGCTGCTATTCACCTACTTGTTCATCATTATCATACTGCTCTTGCACCTGATATGTTGTCCATGCAACCTCACTTTGATGTTTTGCAATGTTATTCTTATCATACTCCCTGTCCCCATTACCTGGGTTGCACCTGGAAATAAGCGTTGACTCATTGTGCCTTTGCCAGTTACCTACTTTTAAATCAAATAATAAAAAATAAAAGGGACTGACCCAGACAATCCTAGAGGCCTGCTTGAAGGCCCAAAGCCAAGGAGGGATGACAAAGCTGTAATCGCTGAAATCCTCAAGAAGTCTCAGTGGCAAGAACACAGAATTGTGACCTAAAAAAGGAGCCGATGTTCGGCACCCTCAGCATCTCTGCAAGGAAGCACTTGTATGCGAGTACTCAGCATCTGCAGATTGATGAAGAAAGAATTCTTCCTCGGAGGAGGAAGTCTGAGAAAAGGAGCTGGACTCAGAAGGAGGTGGTGCTGGGGTCACAGGCCTGAACTGAACTGGCTGGACTGGACAAAGAAGAGGTGAAAGACACCAACCGTCCTCCCATAATGAGCCCAGGTGAGAGGACTAAGAGGACCCATGATACCCGGCAACTCAAGGAGGGGTGGAAGAGGCCCAAGAGAGATGAAGAAGCTGGAGGCTCCAGGCTCTCTGCCAGAGCAGGGGAATGCTCAGGAAACATCTCCCAGAGGTGAGGATATGGCAAATGCACCCCAGTGGAGTCAACCAGCATTGGTGGAGGGACCCAGTCAGTGCCCTTGGGGGAGACCCCTAAGTGAGGAGAGTGGAGCCATAAAGATCCCATAGGGCAGCTCCAATCCTCTCCAGAGACAATGTCCACTATGGGCTCTGGAGAGAAACTGGCCACCAAGCCACTGCCAGAACCTTAAATGTTGCTGCCTCCAGCAGCAGGGTCAGCAGCAGCAGGCCCAGTGGCAGGGTTCAACACCTCACCATGGCTGGTGCCATCCTCAGAAGCAGGCACGACACTAGTGTTGATACTGCCTCCAGACTTGTCCCCATCCCTGGCACTGTGAAGGGCACAAAGAACAGAACAGGCATTGTGAATGGCACCAGGCCCCGACTCGGCACCGTGGTTGGCACCAGGGCACAAACCAGTGCAGTGGGCAGCACCAGAAAAGGTCCCAGCACCGGCTCCAGCACAACCCTATGGACAGTTCCAGGGGCAACACCATCACTGGTGTCGCACTCTGAACAGGGACCAGGGATCATCATTGCCTCCATGCCCATGACTAAGGGAATTGTCATCAACCTCCTCAAGGCCACAAGTACACTCAACGAGGAAGGAGAAGCCACCTTGTACATTGGGCTGGGGCAGTTCCAGTATCAATCTCTCTTCTGGTACCACGAACGGTATCAGAAGAGGCCCCAACCTCATGATCTCAGGAGCTGGGGTGGCACCAGACTGTAACTTTGAGGTGTCCACCAATATCTACCTAGTGCATAGCTGTGGCCTCACCACTGAAGACATCCACTGTTCAGGACAGACAGACTGGGGTACTCAGCCAGCAACTCAGAAGGAGCCAGCTGTCCACCAGACCCCATAGCCTCCAACGTCTCAGCTAGAGAGCATGAGGAGGACCCTGTACATCTACTGTACCAGAGATACTAGGAAGAGTCCTAGGGGGAAAGGCTCAAATTCCTGCACTTGGCATCACAGGTGTGACACCTCCCTCTGAAAGTAGGGGGTGAACAACCCCACTTTAACATGCTGTGTTCAAGGACATGTTTGGTCCAATAGTACCACAGGGCACCAGAGAGGCACCAACACATAGGGGGGCTACAGCCTTTTTTCTTAGCCCCTTTAGACAAACTCTGCATAGTGCTACAAAAAGAAAACAGTAAACAGAAAAAAACTCAATTCAATGCCAGGAACACAAAAAGGAGCTGAAAAGTGGTAATGAAGCCAATCAGGCATCAAAAAGTAAAGGTTCAGCCTCCTAAAGAGCTATAAAAGCTACAGCGAACCAAAGATGTACTGTATACTGTATATTCACACGGCAGACTCAATTGCTCAAATGGTGCACTTGCTACAGCAGGAAAAAGTAGTGTACTAAACTTCTAGTTCTAATTTTTAGTTTCTAGTTTTCTAAGTTTCTGTTTTTTTAAATATTTTTTGCGTACAGTTTGTGGACTGAGAAGGAGGGTATTGTTGTTGCCTGCATGAAGGTGTGGGATGTGTGTGTTTTATGTTAGTTGGGAAAAATATAGTCAGCATGTTTGTTCTGCGGTGATCTTGTGTAGGTTTCATTTTGCAAAGTAGACTGGCAGTTTGTCTGAGATTTTTGTGGGGTTGTCCTTGTCACCAGGATTAGCTGGCTTGTTGCTGGTGGTGGCATGTTGTTTAAAGAACTGGTGACACGTTCAGGTGAACTTTAACAAAACATAATATTTAGACAATATTTCCCATTAGTTCTGTATTTCTTCTCCCCATTATTTATTACTGAGGTCATTTGCATGAAAACAGGATTTCTGTTCCTGAAGAGTTCATCTATTCTCAATGCTTTCTCCCTATCTGAAGTCATACAGCACTGCTTGTGACCTCACAGTTACTCCCATGGCAACAGACTGTGAAGTCACAACAAAGTATTATGACTTGGGAGTAGGGAGTAAGCTACAGAGGCAGATGAACTCAAAATAAACTCTAAGGGACAATGATCATATATTCATATACATTTCCATAGTAATAAATTATGGGGCAGAGAAATATATAAAATATAAATGGATTGCAAGCAGAATTGTACCTAATTATTATCTTTTGTAAAGTTTTCTTTTCGGAGCCAGTAGCTCTTTAAGGTGGCACTATGACTTACTTTGTCAATGTTTCATGGGATTTCTGGGATGAAGATTTAAAAGGTATTTATTAAAAATGTTTTTAGCTAGAATCAGGTGGTTGCTAAGAAACAGTTTCCTTGGCATAGTGTTCTAGTATTGAAAGAACACTGGAAGTAGCAGCATACTGAGTTCTAGATTATTGAGATTGTTGTTACATTTTGATGGTCAAGTGAGATAGTGATTGTTGTTACATTTTGATGGTAAAGTAAGATAGTAATTTATATATTTTTTAATTGTATAGTTATTTTATAGTTATGTATAACTGGAGGCTAGGAGAAGCTAGGCTGGGAGGATGTGGGGGAAAAGGTACATGTATAAGAAGCAAGAGTGGGAAACTGCAATAGCTGAGGGGCAGCAGACTTTCTGGGGGTGATGTGGAGTATAGGGGGATGTCTTGTGTGTCAGAGCCTGGAGCAGTTAAGGGCTGAAATAAAGCTGCTCAGATGGGAGCTGGGGAAGATGATGATGTGGGAAGTCAGAGGAGCACAGCAGTGGAGGGAAAGGAAAGGGATGATGCCCAGGAGAGTGACACTATCGGGCAGGGGATGGGAGTGGGGAGGAGCACCCAGTATACAGGAGTATCTCTTCCTCAGAGGACTAGGAAGCACAGGGTGGAGGAATGGCAAGTGGTAAGGGGAAGGGGTGGGAATGTGAGAGTAGCATCAGGGGTAGGAAATTGTAAAGGGGTGCCTTTATTGAATAGATTTGCACCACTGTCTGGAAGGAGGGAGGGGGCAGCAGGAGGTGAGGAAGGAGGTCAAGTTGAGCCAGGGTTCAGAGCAGCAGTACAAGGGAGGGGGGGAGAGAACTAGTCAGGGTAGGCAGGGAAGAAGATGCAGGCAAAACGGAGTGGAGGATGGGAGGAGGGAAAGAAAAGGAATGGAAGAGGGGAGGGAAAACTGAAAGCAGACACGAATAGTCAGAAGGAGAGGGGCAGACTGGGAGATGGAAAAACATTTATGGAGATAAATTGTGGATACCTAGATAAGTTACCAGAGTGCAGAGGGAGCAGTGTGGTGGGGAAGCAGCTAGTACTGAAGGTAAGAAATTAAGGACAGGGAGCACAGATGCAGGGGATGGAAGGTTGGCAATCATAGGGGACTCCATAATTGGAGGCATTCACTGGGGAAGGAAAGGGGACTCAAATGCAAGCAGGAGGGTGGTTTGTATGCCAGGCATGACAGCAGGGAAGGTAGGCGAAGAATAAGGGAAAAGATAAGGGAGGTTGGAGGAAAACCTAATTTAGTTATACATTTGGGAACCAACGACCTAGCTGGGGAGGAGGTTGAGATAGTGCAAAGTAGGTTCAGGGAGTTAGGGAAGATCTGCAGGGAGGACAGAAGTTCGCTGGCCCTCTCAGAGGTGATACCTGTGCCAAGGGCCAGCACAGCTAGGAAAAGAAGAATAGAGAATTTTAATGACTGACTGAGGAAAAGGTGCAGGGAGGAGAGGTTTACCTGTACTGGGGACTGGGAGAAGACCTGGTCAAACAAAGCACTCTTTTTATCAGACAGGCTACACCTCAGTAGGGAGAGTTTGAGGATACTCAGGGACAGACTGGGGGATTATATAACCACTACACTTAATTTAAACTACTGGGGGGGTGCAGTGGGTGTGCAGGCCCACAGACTCAGAGAGGAGGTGGTCAGTGAACCCCCCTCCCCCCACAGTGATGGAAGAGGTCTGGAGGGAGGAGGTGGAAGGGGCGAAAACACAGAAAAGGGTGGAGGGGTGAGGAACACGTAACAAGGGTATGTGGAGGGGTGCACACAGAGGGGATAAATGTGAATAGAAGAAAAGAGGGAAGAGAAGGAAGGTCAGATTCTAGGTGAAGGGTGGTGTCTCTGAATGCGCAGAGTCTTGGAAACAAGATGAATGACTTGCAGACACCATTAGCAGACAGGAGGGTGGACATAGCTACTGTAATCGAGACTTGGGCAACATCACACCATGACTGGGACCTTGCGATCCCTGGATCTAAACTATACAGGAGGGATAGGGTAGTTGAGAAGGGGGAGAGGTGGCAGTTTATATCAGGGAGGGAATAACTTGCACTAGGGAGGAGTTGGAGGAAGGGGAGATGGAGGCATTGTGGGTTCAATTAAGGTCCAATAGAGGGAGAAAGGTGAGGTTGGGGGTGGTTTACAGACCACCCCATCAAGATGAGGAGAGGGACAGGGAACTGATCTCACAAATATTGGAAGCTGCAGGAAAAGAAAAGGTGGTAACTGTGGGGGACTTCAACCTGGCCAAGGTGAACTGGGGCATATCATCCACAACATGTGCCAAGAGTCAGGTGATCCTGGAAGGATTGCAGAGTGGGCTTCTAATTCAGGGTATCACTGAACCAATAAGAGCTGAGGCAATTCTTGATCTGGTGCTCAAAAATGGGGAGCTTGTACAGGAAATAATGGTCAGGGAGCCACTAGGTGGAAGTGACTATTGCACAGTATGGTTCCAGTTGGATATGGGCAGGGAAAGCATCCATACTAAGCCCAAAATCTTGGATTTCAGGAGGGCTGGCTTCAGGAAAATGGGCAAAGTGTTAAGGAGTCATCTGGCGGGCATCAGAGCAGATACTGGGGTTGACCAAAGGTGATCCATCATTAAGGAAGGAATACTGGTTGCCACAGATTAGTGCATTAGGCTCAGGGGAAGAACACAAGGGCCAAAGTGCCAAGGTGGTTCAGTTCTGGGATTGCCAAGGCAGTAAGGGAAAAAAGGCTGGCCTATAGAAAATTCAGGAAGACCAAGAGAGAGAGAGAGAGAGGTGGATAGAGCAAATTACCTGAGGGTGGCTAGTGAGGCAAGTAAGGAAGTCTGTCGAGCAAAGGCACAAAAGAAGCTGCAGATAGCTGAAGGAATTAGGAAGGGGAGAAGGCTTTCTTTCACTATATAAGTGAGAAAAGGGACAAGAAGGAAGGGATTGTCAGGCTTAAGAAAGGGGTGGTGTGGGTGGAGGATAATGGAAAAGTAGAGATACTAAATGAATATTTCTGTTCCATCCTCACCAGGGAGGACGGACCAGTGCCTTCAGGAGGGAAAAGAGGAGCAGGGGAAGGGGAACACAGATGTAGTGATAGAGGACAGAGTGAGGGAGGAGCAACTGGCATTGAAGGTGGACAAATCACCAGGCCTGGACAGAGTACATCCAAGGGTACTAAAGGAACTGGCTGAGGAACTGGCAGGGACACTGGCAGACCTACTTAATAGTTCACCAGAGTCAGGCATGGTACCACAGGACTGGAGAACAGCACATGTAATGCCCCTACATAAAAGTGGCCCCAAGGATGACCCAGGGAAATACAGACCAGTCAGTCTGACCTCCATTGTGGGTAAGCTCATGGAGACCATGCTAAAGGAAAAGTTGGTGGAATATATAGAGCAGCATGATCTCCAGGATGAGAGGCATGGGTTCATGGGGGGGGGGGAATCATGTCAAACAAATCTGATTGACTTCTTTGACTGTGTCACTAGGACAGTAGACAGGGGCCAAGCAGCAGACATCCTCTATCTTGATTTCAGCAAGGCCTTTGACTCTGTGCCCCACAAAAGGTTGATCAGGAAGTGGGTGGATCTTGGAGTTGGGGAAAAGATGGCCAGATGGGTGGAAAACTGGCTGAGGGACAGAACCCAGAGGGTGGTTGTGGGGAGAGAGTTATCTGGCACCAGAGAGGTAACCAGTGGGGTCCCACAGGGCTTGGTGCTGGGGCCGGTGTTGTTCAATGTCTTCATCAATGACATTGGGGATGGCATTAAGGGCAAAATGTGCCTATTCGCAGATTACACCAAGTTCTTTGGGACAGTGGACACAGCTGAAGGGATACAGGACCTACAGGAAGATCTGGAAAAGCTGGGAAGGTGGTCCAGGATCTGGCAGCTTGGTTTCAATGCCAAGAAATGCAAAGTTATGCATACTGGAGCCAAGAATCCCAAGACAGAGTACTACTTGGGTGGAGTCTGAGTATCTGCATCAGAGGAGGAGGAGGAGAAGGACCTGGAAGTGATGATCACTAGTGACCTGAAGCACTCCACGCAGTGCAAGAAAGCAGCAGCGAAGGCAAACAAGATGCTGGGATGCATATCTAGGGGGATCAGTAGTAGGAGAGAGGAGGTTATACTGCCCTTGTACAGGTCACTGGTAAGGCAGCATATAGAGTATGGAGTTCAGTACTGGTGCCCACACCTCAAAAAGAACATTAACTTGCTGGAGAAGGTCCAGAGGAGGGCTACAAAGATTATAGCTAGTCAGCAGGGTAAGGCATATGAGGAGAGGCTGAGGGCACTAAACATGTACTCCTTGGAAGACAGGCGAGAGAGAGAGAGAGAGAGAAAAAGAGAGAGAGAGAGGACATGATTTGGACCTTCAAGTACTTAAAAGGGATAAATAAGGTTGATAAGGAGAGTCTATTTAAGCTGAGAGGCAACCATAACAAGAGGGGGCACAGTCTTAAGCTGGATGGTGGGAGGTTTAGGAGGTTTAGGAGGTCAGGAAGTACTTCTTCACAGAGAGGATGGTGGACACTTGGAATGCGTTGCTGGAAGAGGTCATCTTGTTGAAGACAGTGGGCAGCTTTAAGAGAGGCTGGGATAGGCATAGTGGGAAGGTAAGGATCATGGGCAGGGAGGATGGGAAGAGTGGGGAGGAAGGGCAGGGACATTAGCTCAAGCTCTGGACCCTGCAATATGAGCAGACTTGATAGACCAAGCAGCCTTCTTGTGCTGGGATGTTGACATGTATGCTCGTAAAAACAGAATTCAGGAAGAGAGGGGGCCAGCGTCAGTTTCTGGCTAGCTCACATGCATGACGTCAGTACGCCAACCTCATGGGCAGTGCCACCAGCCAAAGTCAGTCCCCTCCTAGCAGCAAAAGAAGTTGCTACTGCGGGATCCTAGTGCCTCTGGCTTAAAATTATGAGTGGAAATGAATGGTGAAGATTGATTCTTGGAAGATCAACCCTATTCTGATAAAATACCATGTAAGGAAGATCAGTTAGCAGGGCTTGCAACATTGATACTCTGCGAGCTGAAGTGATAGCATTAACTACCAGGATAACTGTTTTCCACAAGATGAATGAATTCTGACTCGTGGCAGCTGACTCGAAATATTTACGGGTAAGATCTTCTTGCACTAGATTTGAGATCCTAGATGGCTATTCAGCGATCCGAACTGTACCTCCAGTTTCAAGAGGACCCTCTGAACAGGATTTCTGAACCAGAAATCTCAAAGAAAGTGTCCCCTTGAGGAATCTGTTGAAGAGGAGCAGTTGTGCAACTGGAAGTCAACTCACTAGCTCATGATACACAAAAATGGCCAACAAGTGTACTAAGCGAAATATACTGTTGGTCAGTTTTGAAACTGTTTATGTTACTCTGGACCTGTGAGGGATAGATGTTATACATCCCAGAAACGAGGGCATTTATCATATGGTTGCCCAAACAACAGAAATAAGGGGCAGAGTAGAGAGAGAAGGAATAACCCTATGGGGGAGAATTAGTGACCTGCGTTGAAAATGCAGTCTCTCCTAATTCCACTGCACATATGCACCCTGTCTTTATTAAAGAGCAAGTGGAACTAAAAACGAAATTTACGTACCTACCGTAATTCTTGATCTTCTCTTGTATCTTCACCATTCATTACTGCTTGGGTAGTGCCGGAGGCACGCTCCCACTACGGAGATTTTTTTTTTGGAGTAGGTTCTAACGCGCCACAGATGAGAGTGACATGCTGGGCATATGCAAAGGGCGTCCGTTAGGTGCCACAGACTCCTCCATCTCAGTTCTGGTAGTCAGAGAGGTGAAAAAAAGGGTAAAGGAAAAAAGGGGAGAGTGAGGCAAGAGAGCCGAGGGACAGAAAAAGGAAAGGATATAAACTGAAGAAGGAATAAGCCGGTAGAGGACAGATAGAAAAGGGAGAATAAGAATACCTACCCTAAGGGACCGCAGGGCCTCCCATCTGGGGCAGCTCTACGGGAAGAACAGATAAAGAGAAAAGAGAAGAAGAAGAAGAAAGAGAAGAAAGAAGGGATGCTGAGAGGGGAGAACACTGCCCACAGATACATTGATTGAGAGGGTTATAAGCTCAGAACCAAAACCAAGGGAGCAAGAATCCCTCCTAATAGGACTAAGAAAAAGGGTTCAACTGAACCGCTTGTATAGATTGGACACAAAGGGCAGATTCGCTAGCATCTCATCATCACAATCCCCTACACTCTAGCTGAGAGCTTACAGACTGCCCGGATAGATATCTGTTCCGGAAGGAGAGCGCCCAACTATGAGGGGGGTAAGCCCCTTAGCACCTTGTTAAGTGCTAACACTGAAGTCTGTGGGTAGGGGTTAGGCCCTACAAAAGGCAGCTTTGTATGAAGGATAGAGTGGGAACTCAATCGGACTCCCTGAAGGCAAGGGCAGCAGTTCAAGGTTAAGAAGTGCAGAAGTACCATACCAGAAGAAACTGACAATTAAATAATGCCCGCCAGGGGGAACCTTAATTTTGAGGCTGAGCCAGGAGGGATGGTCTCTTCAGCTGTGAACTGAACAACGTGGCTAAGGAGCCCAGCGGTCACCTCTAGTGGCAGTCAGAAAGAGTTCCCTCAGGATAGATGAAAAAGTCCTACTGGTCCCTTTACCTTGAAGAAAAAAGATCCGTCCAAGAAGAAAGGAAACCAGGATAGTTTTTTTGGTTTTTTTTGGCATAAAGGCCAAAGGAAAGGAAAGGAATGAGAAGGAAGGGGGAGACGCCGCAGTAGGAGGCCACTGAGGGAAAGATGGGTGGGTATCAGTAATTATTGGAGAAGATACAAGAGAAGATCAAGAATTACGGTAGGTATGTAATTTTCAAATCTTCCCTTGTCAATCTTCACCATTCATTACTGCTTGGGTAAGTACCACACTTCCCCCTGGAGGGGGATAAAGAAACCCTGAGGGAACAAGACCCCCAGCCTCCTGTTGGTGCGAAACAGAAGGGGAAGACCCTGGGCTAATCAAGTGAGAAGCCTATGGTGGAGGAGAGCTAGGAGGTGTCCCCCAAGGATGGGGAGATGGAGGAAGCCCCTGCAGAAGTCTCCTAGCTCTGGAGGAAAAGAGACGAGTCCCCTGGAAAGTGGATCGAATCAAGCCTAGTAAGGGATCCTTCCCTGTGACGAATCTGGGGCTGCATGGGTCCAGAAGGGCAGCCCACAGCAACGCCACCAGAAGGGTCCCTGGGGCTCGAAAGGGAAAGACGAGGCCCAGTGCAACGGCTCCTACCCACCCCCGAGGGGTAGCAGGTGAAGACCGAGGTGCCTGAACCCTGCCCCTGACCCCCGGACTCCGAGGAACGCGCCCTCCCTCGACCTCGACACACCCCCACCCCGAGGAGGTGCAGCAGCACCGGGATCGGCAGCTGCCACAACCCCCCCAGGAGGGAGAGCCCCTCCCTCTGCCTCCACACCATCCCCCTCCAGGGACCCCAGACCACCCCCAGCCTGGGAGGCCTCAGGGGAAGACAGCAGAGGAGACAGAGGAATAGGCGCACTGGACCGCCTAGCACCTCATCTCACTGGAGACCCTGACTCCGAAAAGTCAGGGTGCCAGGACAGGTCCACAACTGAATCATACTCCTCCGAGGAGGAAGAGACCAGCTGGACCACAATACTGGCCACCCCGGTGGTCTCCAGCAAAATGGCACCGTGAACAGTGCCGGTGCCAGATGACCCCACCCCCCCGCAACACTGAGACCCGGCCCTGACTCCCTAACAATGCTGACCAGACCCACAGCACTGCCCTCGGCACCGGGACCCGACTCGGCACCGCTAGAATATCTGACCGGGCCCACGGCACCGTGAATGGCGCTGTCTCAATCACCAGCACTGCAAGCGGTACCGGGATCTGAAATGGCACCAGAAGGCAGCGTCGAGGGTCCACCGATGCCATGTCCAGCAGACCTGGGCCTCGACACTGGGGGAGCCTGCACCTCCGAGGAGGTGACTGCCGAGGCGGAGTCGCTGCAGCGGCCTCGGAAGGGACCCCGGCATTCCTCCGACACCGCAAAAGAGGCCTCCTCTTCGACAAGAGAAGATGAGGAGGCCTCCTCCTCTCCAGACCATGTAGGCCTCAGAGGGGATCGAGAGGAAGGGTCTACAGGCCTTACCTGGGAATCCGTGGAGCGGTGCTGTCCCCCAAAAGTCTTGAACACGTGGACTTCCAGGACATGACGGTCCATCGAGAAACAGGCATCGCATGCATCCATATTATGGTTGGGTGCCAGGCAATGGAGACAAACATCATGCCGGTCCGTGACGGAAAAATGCCAGCCACAGGAGTACCAACGCATAGAGGCGCGGCCCGCCTTCAACTTGCATTTTGCCACCGAACCTAGCATGATGTGAAAAATTAAGGCAAAAACAAAGTACAGCTCTCGTCGTCAGAAAAATAGAGAAGAAAAAAGAACAGTCTTACCAGTGACGACGTTGAGAAAAGGCAGGATGAAGGAGTCTGAAACGGTGTCAACAAACGACAACTAGGCCTAGAACTGAAAATCCTAACCATGTAGCAGGTGCAGCCTCAACGGTGGGAGAAACAGAACTGAGATGGAGGAGAAGTCTGCGGCACCTAACGGCCAACCCACTCATGCATGATACAGCGCGTCACTCTCGTGGGCGGTGCCGTTGGAGCCGACACCAAAGAAAAAAAAAATCTCCTGCAGCGGGTGCGCGCCTCTGGCACTACCCAAGCAGTAATGAATGGTGAAGATTGACAAGGGAAGAACAGGCAGACAGGAAAATGATACAACTTTTAAGTAGTAGTCAGTTGTAACTTTTTATTTCTGAAGTATTTTTTTTTTCCTTTTGTTCATCAGAAAGTTTTCCATGTGATAATATTATTCTGGTTGTGTGGAACAGCTCTTAGTCTGGCAGCTGACATATCTAACTCTACTGCCCCACACTACATCATCAGCATTATGATCTGATAGTGACATCACAGGTGAATGACCTGGCAGTCACACACTTGCTGTTCGTAAGTAGCAGTGATGTCACAGTCAGTGAGGTCACAATGCTGATGATGTAGTGTGGGGCAGTATAGCAAGGTATATCAGCTGCCAGGCTAAAAGCTGTTCCACACATCACACCTTCTAATATAAGGTAAACAATATTCTAATTAAACAAAGGGAAATGAAAAAATACCTCAGATATAACAGGTAATGGTTGGCTACTTTTAAAATCTAATATTAATTTTAGGCAGTACATTAGCTCTTTAAAGGGACACAACACTTTTTGTATCTTATGTGTTCTCTAAAATTTGTTGATATTACTGGTTGTTTTATATGTGTCTTTTCTGAGCAGAACTGAAATGCATGGTAATAGTGGAATTATACTCAACCTTGTTTTGATTCAGTTCCTTCATCTACACTTATTACATACTTCCTAAACATTAGCAACACCCCAGACAGTGCAGCCACTCATGATGCAATAGTGTACTTTCCTCCCACTGCATCATGAGTGGCTAGATTGTGTTGGGGATGCTCCCAAGTCTAGGAAAGATACAGTGGGAGTTAAGGAAGGTCTGCAAATAAATGTGTGTGATGGGCAGTCTGTTTTCACTTTTAAAAGGAAAAAATAAACCAGACTCAAACTACCTGCTGCATCGTCAATCTCTACAGAATGTGACCATTCATAGCATGTGTTTTTTAAAAGAGATTCACCAAGATACAATAATTAGTCCCTGCACCATATCTATCAGTGCCTTACCGACAGAGGATCCAGATAATGTTAAGCTTTCCATTAAGCTTGCATTAATTCAAAAGCTACAACACCTGTAAATTTCTATTCACCGGGTCCCAAGGACTTCCTGTTTTTTTGCGGTCGCCCCCTCTCCGCCCCCACGCTCACTAGCGTGATGACGAGATGCCAGTGAGAGCGTGGGGTTGCCCTACATTATAACCAATGATCGGCAGCTTTTCCATCCATTTTAAATAATATAATGGCCACTTCGCAATGTGGGCACCGGTCAACTACAGTAACAAGGCCTTGTTAGTCGATCGGTGCCCATGTTTCATTGCCAGGTGGCCATTATATTATTTAAAATAGATGGAAAAGCTACTGCCCATTGCTTATAATGGAGCCCCCCATGCTCTCACTGGCATCTTTTCATCATGGTAGTGAGCGTGGGGGCGGAGTGTGGGCAAAAGCAAAAACACGGGAAGTCCTTGGGAACCGTTGAATAGAAATTTATGAGTGTTGTAGCTTTTGAATTAATGCAAGCTTAACATTATCTGGATCCTTTGGTGGTAAGGCACCGATAGATATGGTGCAGGGCCTAATCATAGAAACATAGAAACATAGAAGTTGACGGCAGATAAGGACCGCAAGGCCCATCCAGTCTGCCTATTTCTTTTTCTACCTTATAAATGTGACATCGGCCTTTGCTCTGTCAGTGGCCTATCTATTCATAGTCATTTGTATTGCTCCCTTATGCCTATCCCATGCCTGTTTGAAGCCTTGCACTGTATTCATAGCCACCACTTCTTGTGGTAAGCCATTCCATGCATCCACCACCCTTTCTGTGAAAAATAATTTCCTCACATTCCCCCTTAATCGGCCTCCTCTAATCTCATGCTGTGTCCTCTTGTCCTGCTATTTTCTTATATTTAAACATGTTAGACTCTTTCACCTTGTTTATGCCCTTAAGGTGTTTGAATGCCTCGATCATATCACCTCTCCCTCCTTTGCTCAAGGGTATACATATTGAGCTCTTTAATCTGTCCTCATATGTCCTCTGATGCAGTCCCTGCACCATTTTGTTGCCCTTCTCTGGACTGCCTCAATTTGGTTAATGTCCTTGTGAAGGTGTGGCCTCCAATACTGCGCAGTACTCCAGATGGGGCCTAACCAGTGTCTTGTACAGAGGGATTATTCCTCCTCTTACGACTTGTGATACCCTACTAATACACCCTAACACCCCCTAGCCTTACCTACTGCTTTAGAGGTCTGCTTGGATGATTTTAGTCATCAGTGATGATGATGCCCAAGTCTCTTTCTTCCTTTGTGACTGCATAGCAACTCCTCCCAGCCTATAGGTGGCTTCAGGGTTTCTCTTCCTTATGTGCATGATTTGCACTTCTTGCATTAAATCCCAGTTGCCACTCTTCTGACCATTCTGCTAGTTTATCCAAATCTCTTCTCATTCTGCCCACCCCATCTGGATCATCTACTCTGTTGCAGATCTTGGTGTCATCTGCAAACAGACAAGCCTCACCCTCTAGTCCATCTGCAAGGTCACTAATGAAGATGTTGAAGAGGACTGGCCCAGGACTGATCCCTGAGGTACCCCACTTGTGACTTGCATCTCTTCTGACTGTATACCATTTACCACCACTCTCTGTTTTCTGCCCGTCCAACCAGTTTGCCACCCAGTTGACCAACTTCTGACCCACCCGAGCCTACCCAGCTTATTTATCAATCTTCTATGTGGAACAGTGTCAAAAGCTTTGCTGAAGTCAAGGTAGGCGACATCAACTGCTCCCCTTGGTCCACCACTCTGGTTACCCAGTCAAAGAAATCTGTGAGATTAGTTTGACAGGACCTTCCTTTGTAAAACCCATGCTGTCTTGGATCCTGTGCCCTATGGATTCCAGGTGTTGCACTATCCTTTCCTTAGGAGTGCCTCCATAATCTTGCCCACTACTGAGGTAAGACTGACTGGTCTGTAGTTCCCTGCCTCCTCCCTGCTACCACTCTTGTGGAGCGGGATCACATGAGCCCTTCTCCAGTCTTCTGGGACCTCTCCTGTGCTCAGAGACTCACTAAACAATTCTGCTAATGGCTCTGCTAGTTCCTCCTTTAGCTCCTTAAGTACCCTGGGATGTATGCCATCAGGTCCCATTGCCTTATCCACCCTGAGCTTAGCAAGCTCTTGTAGGACCCTTTCTTTTGTGAAGGGAGTAGTGCTCACCTCCCTCCCCCCTGTGTCCATGATGCTGAGCTGTGGGCCCTGCCCTACCTTCTCTTCAGTAAATACTGAGCAAAAGTATCTATTTAGGATAGATGCCTTTACAGGGTCCTCCTCCTCACATGCTCCCTTTCTCCATTGCTTAGCAATACCCCTCTGGACTTTCTCCTTCACTAATGTATCTATAGAAGGTCTTGTCACCTTCTTTTACTGTTCATGCTAGTGTTTCCTCAGTTTGGGACTTTGCCTGCCTTACTGCCTTACCTGCTTCCTTAGGCAGTTTGGTATGCCTCCTATCTTCATCCCGCTGTGTTCCTTTATATTTCCTGAAGGCCAGCCTTTGGCTCTGACCTTTCTGCTACTGTATTTGAGAACCAAAGTGGTTTCCTTCTTCTTTGCACCTCTTTCTGTCTAACACAATGGGATGTTGCTTCAAGTATTGCATCCTTAATGCTTGCCCACTTTGCCTGTACCCCTCACCTGTGTTCTTTTGCCAGGGCTAGCTTAACTCTGTTGGCCATCTTATCAAAGTCAGCTCCCTGAAGTCCCATATTTTTGCCTTGGAATGGGATGATTTAGATGTAGTAGCCAAATTGAACATACCATGTGATGGTCACTGGTCCCCAGGTGACCTTCTACCTGGAGATCTGTGATCCCTTCTTTGTTAGTCAGTACTAGATCTAGGATAGCCCTGTCTCTTGTGGGTTGCTGTACCAGTTGTTTGAGGCCCTCCTGCAGGGAATCCACTATGAGTCTAGTTCTGGCAGATGTTCCTGCTGGTATTGACCAATCTGTATCCGCATGTTGAAGTCTCCCATTATCAGAACCTCCCTTTAGCTGTCATGTTTTGTATATCTTCTAACAGTAATGTGTCTATGTCCTCCCCCTGGTCTGGGGCCTGTAGACAACTCCAGTTCTTATGGCTGTCCCATTTCCTGTTTCCAGGGTGACCCACAGTTCTTCTGGCTCCTTATGTGTATTCTGAATTTCTGTAGCTTTGATATTTTCATTGACATACAGGGCCACTCCTCCCCCCTTTTTGCACCTCGGTCTCTTCTGAACAATACATAGCAGGTACTGAAGTCTCCCAAGTGTGGTTACTGGTAAACCACGTCTCACTAATTGCTACTATGTCCAGTTTAGCCTCTGACATTATTGCCTGCAGGTCTGGGATCTTATTTCCCAGGCTGTGAGCATTGTGTACATGATTTTCCATTGGCCAGATTTTGGTGTGTTAGTTGTTGGGTGAAGTTTGGCATTACCCCGCAAGGTCAGATGGGAGACAAACCTTTTCTTACCTGGTGATGCAAATGAACGGCAAACATGCTGAATTCCTGTTTGACCACTAGCTGAGGGGAGGGGTGTTCTTCCCATTCGACGTATGGGGTGCTGCACCTCTCCCATTTGCTAGTTTAAATATTCTGCAAAGACGCTAAACTTTGCCCTAATGCACTGACTCTTTAGTCAGATGCAGTCCATCAAATTTAAAGAACTTTCGCTCCCAGAACTGTTGCCAGTTCTCTACAAATCTGTGTCCTTTTCCTGGCACCAGCCCTTGAGCCATACGTGTTTAGGTCCCCTATCTCCTTCTCTGACCTTCCGTCCATCTGCTCCCCTCTCCCAGACTGGCAGGATCTCAGAGAAGGAGATGCCGGACGAAATAGATGCTAGTTTGTCACCCAGCCTGGTCAGGTGCTCCTTGGTCTCCACAACTGACTGGCTGGCGAGATCATTAGTCCCTTATGTACCTAGGACATCAATGTTTTCTCCTGCTTTGTGAACAATTTTAGCAATGCGGTCAGTGTCTCTCCATGCTGATGTACCTGGGAGACATCTGACCATCACCCCTGGCTGGAGATGGGTATCAACTCCCCGAATCATGGAGTCCCCTATGATCAGAAGTTTTTTGGATTTCCTTTGTGCTTGTTTTGTTTTGGTTCCTGATTTGGGTGAGTTTTGTTGTGCTAGCTCCTGTGCCGCAGTGTCATTGTGGATCTCTTTAAACTAGAGACACTTTGAGGCCAAAGGGGGTTGGGGTGTCCATTTAATGGTAAAGTAACACAGGGGCTGAGAGACAGATGCTTTCCTCTCTACAGTGAAAAAAACATTTTTTAAGATTTTTTTCTGTGTATGAATTTCTATTTTCAGTGCTTGTGAAAGGCACTGAATTGACAGAACTGGAATCATAGTCCTTTGCTTATCTACATGACACGTACAGCATGGTCAATCACAGTGCAAGCTTTCCCACACTGCCCTGCCAATGTGCCTCAACCCTCTCATGGATGGACCACCAATCCTTAGCCTCTCAAGTGAGACTGCCAAGGCTGACAATTAGTGTGAATTATGTTTGTGGTTTTGTGACGTGGACACCTGCCCACTGGGAACTGGACTGAAACCACCACAACTCATTTCATATAGGCCACTGAATAATCCTCAAGTGATGATGGCTTTCAGACACTATCGACGAAGAAGCAGAATTTAGTCAATAAGGAACAGATTCTGCTATTTCAGTGCTTCAGAATTCTGGTAGAGACCAGCCGTGTGGTCACAGTGTCAATAGCAATGGTTTTCCTAAGCTGGTAAGACTAGCAAGGCATACAGAACATACAAACATACGAAACTGCCAGCAGAAACAGACCTCATGGTCTATCAAAGTCTGCTTGAGTGTACAGCTAGCACCCCTAGATTGCAGCTACCCCAACCCCCTCCCTCATCTTCAGGACATTCTCAGCACTATTCCCCCAGTTCTCTGCACCATTCACCCACACCCTCCCTCGTGCCCTGTCCCATGCCTTTTTACAGCTACCCGCCACCTTACATGATACCACCCCCTCTGGTAGGGCATTCCACTTCGACACCACCCTCTCCATGAAGCAATGTCTCCTCATCTCTCTCCTAAATCTTCCACCCTGTAATCTTAGCTCGTGCCCCCTTGTGTCCCTACCCTTCCTCAGCCTGAACAACCCATAAGCACTGGCTTTGTTTATCCCCTTCAAATACCTGAATGTTTCAATCATATCCCTCCTATCCCTCCTCTCTCCAAGAGTGTACATGTTCAGCTCACATAGCCTGTCCTCGTAGGCTTTGCCCTCTATCCCCCATAACATTTTTTTTCCCTCTGATGCACCCCATCCAGCAGTTTACTGTCCTTCTTCAGATACAGATGCCAGTACTGCATACAGTACTCAAAGTACGGCCTGACCGATGACCTGTAGAGGGGCAGGATCACTTACCTATGCCTGGACAAAATTCCCCTTGCAATACACCCCAGCATCTTGTTAGCCTTAGCTGCGGCTTTCCTGCATTGAGCAGAGTTGTTCATGCTCCCCGTTATCAACACCCAAAGGTCCTCCTCTTCCTCAGTGTCCTCCAGCCTCACCCCTCCCAACCAATAGTACCTATTCAGGTTCTTTGCCCCGAAGTGTATAACCTTGCATTACTTCACATTGAAGCCCAGCTGCCACCTCTACGACCACTCCTCCAGTTTGATTAGGTCCCCTTGTAGTTGTTTCCACCCATCTACTTCATTGACTAACGCCCCCATTTTAGAGTCATCTGCGAACAGTCTAATCCTGCTCCCAACTCTATGTGAGATATCTGAAATGAACAGCCCAAACAGCTTTGGACCCAGCAAAGAGCCCTGAGGTACTCCACTCGTCAGTGGCCTACGTGCTGAGAGTTCCCCACCACCACCCGTTGCTGCCTCCCCCTCAGCCAGTTCCCTATCCAGTTTGCCAGTTTCTCCCCCAGTTTCTCCCCCACCTCTACGGAAGTCAGTTTACCCCCAGCCACCCATGAGGTACTGAATCGATGGCCTCACTGAAGTCTAAGTATAGTAAGTAGTAAAAATGTTTTTATTCAATTGACAAGCAAAAGAATAGGAAACTCGACTGAGGCAAGCTCATTTCCAGCAAGGTCCTTAGCATGAGTACACCTAGTTACAATATCTAAAAGATTTCAAACATCAAACATATGATATATAACAAATACACAGAATAAACATTGACTTACAAACTAAGAATATAAATACAACACCAATTAGGGATCACAAATAATTAATTCTTCAATGTATGATGTAAACATTCAAAGTGGATCTGAATTTAATTTCATTATTACTTCACATGTACATTTCCTCAGTTAGTCCACCCTAAATTACCTTATATTCAGGGTGGATCTATGTTCAGCCTCTTTATTGCTTCATCTTTAAACCATCATTTAATTTCTCCTAAATGAAGATTAGTATTTACTGACCTAAGGGAACGTGGCAATGCATTCCACATATGGGGGCACAAGAAAAATAAATGTGCTCTGCCAGAGCGTAATCTAATTTTCACCATCCTAACTTGAAGTCCATCAGTAATATATTCAATGACTTGACAATTAAAAGACTTTACCGTGTATAATAGGCCATGGAGGGATCTTCTATCTTTTGGATACATCCAGTTAAATGACTGATATAACTCACTGCTGTGTGTTCTTTTTGGAATGTTTAGAATAAATCTTACTAGTTTATTGAAAAGGACATCTACCTTAGAAAGCTGAGTAGAGGTTGCCCCCATATAGACTATGTCTCCATAGTCCAAGAGTGGTACCACTAAAGCTGTAACTACATGCTTCCTAACTTTCTCATTTATACAGTTTCTGATTCGATATAATGCACCCAGGCGTTTTCCAACTTTCTTTGTTAACTGTTCTATGTGGGTAGCCAGTTTAAGTGATCTGTACAAGTATAGTCCCAAGTACAGTATCTGTAGTTTTGAACTTACTCAAGGATAGTTTTATCTCTGGTTACTATCTTCAGGTTTAACTCAGGAAAAATCACATTACTCTCTTCAGAGAATAATAAAACCTAGGTTTCTCTGAGTTCAAAACAAGTTTAGACTCAGAAAAATTTCTGTAACTCATCAAATGCTCCTTGTAAAGTGGGTTCTATTTGCTTAACTGTTGAACCTTCTGAATAAATAACAGTGCCATCTGTGTATAAATGACATTTTATATCTGGATAAGTTAAAGTAAGATTATTCATGTACAAGTTAAATAAAATTGGGCCCAAGATGGATCCCTGGGGCACCCTGGAAATAACTGCCATTAATGGATACCATCTGTTTTCTTCCTAATAAGTATGCTTCAAACCAATTAACTACTTTTACGGACATACCCAGGGCAGTTAATCTGGACAGGAGGATGCCGTGGTTCAGGGTATCAAAAGCTTTTGATTAATCTATAAAGACTGCCTCCACTGACATCCTCCTGTCCAGCGCACTTGTAATATTCCCAGTTACCTTTAATAAGGCATATGTGGTGCCATGTAGGGGTCTAAACCCCGACTGGCACTAATTGATAATCCCTCCCTTATCCAAAAAAGTTTGAAGTTTTTTAGCTACCAATTTTTCAAACACTTCAGCTACTACTGGTAGCAATGAAATAGGCTTATAATTTTCTAATAAACATCTTGTTCCATTTTTAAAAATAGGGATCAGGTCAGCCATTTTCCACATCTCAGAAAATTCCCCATGTGTAAGTAACATATTAAAAATACTGGCTAAGGGGTACAAAACAATAGGAGCAGCAGATTACATGAGAATATTAGGCATCTCATCTAAGCCCCCTGATTTCCTAACATTTATTCTAAATAATGTATCTTGTACATCTATTTGTAGTACAGATCCAAAGACAAACTCCTTATCATTTTCAAGCTCCACTTTTGTATTTTTTGTTGTGTTTGTTGAATTATGGGATGAAAACACCGTACCCATTGTTACAAAATAATCATTAAAACTGTCCACCAGCTGCAACCCCAGTGGAATTTTCATATTCTTAATTTCAAAATTTTCAGGATAGTCTAACAACTGTACTCCCTTAATCTTTTTTTATAGCTTTCCAAAATTCCATTGGATTGTTAGTCAAAAAATGAGTGGCCAGTTCTCTAGCACAGTAGTTTTGTTTAGTCTTCCTAAGCTCATGGATATAGTGTTTTCGCAGATGTTTATACTTGTCCCAATCTACATTATTTTTTGAAATTTCAGCCACCTTCCATGCCCAATCCCACTGTTTCTTTAATTTAAAAAGATAAGTGTTATACCAAGGAGCATTTCTGGATTTTACTTTCCTGATTTTAAGTGGGGCATGCTTATTACATAATGTCAAGAAGTCACCATGAAATAATGTCCAAGCATCATTAACAGTAGGGACTAATTCAAGCCAATCCCAACTATGTTCCTCTAACTCTAGCATACATTTTATGTAGTCAAATTGTTAAATGATCTATACTGGACAATTTTCCGTGGCTTTTTTAATATTTTTTGTTTTCTTATGCCATATATCATCTGGTGATCTGACAATAAGTCTGGGAGCACCCCACTAGCCATGAACCACTCTGGATCTGTAGAAAAAATTAGGTCCAAAATGGTAGAAGAGTTTGGATGTTTATTATTAATTCTAGTTACATATGTTATTAATTGGGTCATTCCCAGGATGGTGGCCATCTTCACAACACTGTGATTGGCATCCACCATTTTCCAATAAACGTTAAAATCCCCAATCAGGAGAATCTCGTTGCTAGTTAGGTACTCCCCCCAAAATTCTTGTAATATATTAAACACATCAAGACTTGCTTTTGGAGGTCAGTACATTCCCAGTAGTAGAAGGGGCTTAGTAAATGGAAAGTTAAATTCCAATGGAAGGACTTCAGAACTACACCAATCCTGCTGATTTTTAACTGCTTTTACTTCTAGGGAGATAAGGTCATAAATAATAACTCCCCCTCCTCTCTTTGTTCTATACTTCCTCCACATACTATACCCACCCAGATGTACCATATCATCTGTAACCTTTTCATTCAGCCAAGATTTTGAAACTATAATTATATCTAGTCCATATTTAATGGTCCATTCTCTCAGAAGGTCAGTCTTCTTTTGCAAACTGCAAATAGTTATACGGACTATATTTAACCCTTCTTTTAATAAATTTGCAGTGAAATCAAAGTTTAGGGTGTTACAAGGATCTAGGTTTGAATCTATATCAGAGCCAAAACTATTATAGGGACTTGGATTGGGGTGAACATCCCCACTCACAATTAAACTAATCATTAAAGCCACTTTGTAACATTTATATAAGTGTTCTTTCATTGTTACTTTCTTTAAATTTTTAAATTTATGTTGTTCCAAATGTATTTTACTCTGTCCCCACTCAGCCAGTATCTCCTTAAGTATCATTATCCACCTTGTTAAGCTAGTTTCCAGTTTATCACTTAACAGACCCGGTGCAATTATCACCTTGTCACATACACTTAATGTGTCCCCATACAACCAGTCGCACTGAAACACCTCCGTATAAACAGAGTAACTTACGGTACTTCTGGGTGCGGAGAGAATCATACAGCTACTCATATAGAGCAAAATTCTCAGCTGAAATATAAACATTTCTAACAGCAAGCAACCAAAGAAATACATAATATAACAGATAAAAATTAAAAATATCCACTGGAAAATATTAACTTACTATACAATGATTCGAAAAATAGCTAAGATTCGTATCCTTCCCTAACTACAATGTCCAAGACTAACTTCAAAGATAACAGTCTAATACTTTAAAACTCCCACTCACGCTTGCACCACAGCACTCGTGCTGTATGTGGTGCAGGCTTTTGAAACACAGATGCCCCGCCTCTGCAGATGACGCTCCCCTCTGCTCCTCCCCGCTGGTCTCATCTGATGAAAATGCTTACCGGAACACCAGGGCTCTTGTTGCCAAGTGGAGCGGGAGCAAGAATGGAACTGTAGGCAGCCTGGATTCAGTACCACAGGTAGGGAAAGAACATCACTGACTGTTCATGTAGTCCATGTTGGCAGATATAAAACGCCTCTTCCCTGGTGCAGTTAAGACAAAGGTGCGGAGGTTAAAGCATTCCTGGTGGATATTTAGCTCTGAGGAAGACATGATGGTACTGAATAATCACTACAGTGACTAGCAGCGGTGACCACGCCGAAAAATACAGCATTCCTATCAAGCATGACTGCTGAAGAGGAAAAAATAGACAAACTCAACTCTTCAACACTGTACAAAGATTGTTAAATCCACCCTGTCTACAGTTGTGTAGCGTTTATTCCAGATACATGCAATGAGTGTAATCAATTTTTCCTGCACAAGGTGTCCACTACCAGAGCTGTTATTTCCTCAGGCAGCTGGTCCTGGGCTGGTAGTGTTTATGTTGGGGGTGATGGAAGCAATCGCTTTCTGTGTGTTGAGTTTGCCCCAGTCCAGAGTGAGGAGGTCTCCTGAGTGGTCCTGTGGCTACACCCTAGCACTGTATGTTGAACCCAGAGCCTACAGGCTTCCTTTCCTGTTGCTGGCCAACCTTGGATCCAATTATTGCAGACATCATCAGGTGTTCATTTCAGGAAGGTGTTTTCCCCTGCTGAACTGAAGATGGTAGTGGTAAAGCCCCTCTTAAAGAAACCACCTCTGGATCCTGATGACCTGACAAATGACAGGCCTATGTCGAACCTACCATTTTTAAGGAAGGTAACAGAGAAGGATGTAGCGGTGCCGCTGCAGGGCAGTTTGGAATGTTTTGAGATACATACAAACAAATGAAGAAGCCAGCAGAAGAAGACCATTTGGTCTATCAAGTCTGCTTGTGTTGCAGGGTCCACAGCTTGAGCTACTGTCCCTGCCCCCTCTCCCCATGCCTCCCATCCTCCCTACCCATGACCCTTACCCTTCCTGTACACCTGTCCCAGCCTCTCTTAAAGCTGCCAACTGTCTTCAACAAGAGTACCTCTTCTGGCAGCGCATTCCAAGTGTCCACCACCCTCTCTGTGAAGAAGTGCTTCCTGACCTCCCTCCTAAACCTCCCACCCTCCAGCTTAAGACTATGCCCCCTCGTGTTATGATTGCCACTCAACTTAAAGAGACTCTCCTTATCAACCTTATTTATCCCTTTCAAGTACTTGAAGGTCCCAATCATGTTCCCTCTCCCTCTCTCTCTCTCTCTCTCTCCTTTCTCCCAGGGAGTACATGTTCAGTGCCCTTTATCCACCAGTGGGGAGCACCAGGAGTCTGTAGCGATGCTTTCATAAAGTAGGCACAAGAGAAAAGAAAATGTAGCACCTGCTGCCCCAAAAAAGGAGCCACAAGGACTGCTAGTAGCAAACTGGAAAATCCTTCTTTATAAAAATGAGGCATGCAGGTACAAACAATACAGTGGTACTGTAGCTATAACACTGACGTTTCACTTAGCTGTCTGCTAAGCTTCTTCAGAGTGTAACAGAAGCTCTAAAAAGTGCTCTATATAAAGTGCATCACATCATTTCTTAAAGGAGAAGTCCACCCAGAATGTGCAAAAACATATGTTAAGTAGAGTGTACTGATATGTATGTTAAGTTCTAGTATGTCCTTCCCTCTGTCTGCTATGAGGAGTTTTTCCTAAATTAGCCTGCTAGCTGTATGGTAGTTTTACGACGCCTGGGGATCTCCATCACAAATAGGTTTATTGGCTTTCTTTCTCCTATGATGCAACCTGGCTCATGCGACAATGATGTAGCTATGCCCTTAGATTTAGCAGAGTCTGTCACAGCTCAGCCACAAAGATGATACTTCTTTCAGAGAAGTCACACTGCTAGATTTTGGGTGAGTGTAATAATTATTTTTTGATATTAGTACCTTGTCCTGCTATGTTACAATCTATAAGGTGATGTTCAATTTTTTGCTACTTAGTGCTGGTGCAAAAACTGAAAGTGACTGAGAGGAATAGAGTAAATAGTGACATGATTCAAATACACATACGTGCACACACGCACACACACAGAGCAGAACATAGCAGGACAAGGTACAATATCAAAAAATAATAATGATTACACTCACCCAAAATCTAGCAGTGTGTCTTCTTTGGAAGAAGTATTTCTCTGTGGCTGGGCTATGACATACCCTATAACAAGACACTGGCTTCCTGCAGGGGCAATTAGACATCGCACCAAAGGGCACTCTGGGAAGACTAGAGGCCATAACAAAAATCAGAATGGCAACCTCCAAGGGCAATAAAATAGTTAGGAAAAGTTAGAAAAAACATATTTCACAGCCAGAGGAAAAGAAAACGCTGGGAACTGGTTATAACACAGAAAAAAAAGACTACTACATATCTTTTTCTGATTTTAACATGGAGTTTCCCTTTAACCAATCACACATCCAGGTTAACTGTTATTAATTGCATGCAGGTACTCTTTACCTCACCAATTAAAACCTTTTTATTATATGTAAACACATCACCATGTACCACTCAGTGCACTTAATATTTATGGAAACATGGGCTGTTTCGGAAGATCTGCTGACTTGATATAGATACTTCAACAGTAAGCATAATGTACCTGTGTGCAACCTGTTGGTATGTGTTGTATGCTGGTCTTTCTGATTGCCATTAGATTCTCATTTTGATCTTTCATGGCCACATTAAGTATGAAATCCAATTTGGTTAAACAGTATCCACAAAACACAGCCAATAGCCCAGGCACAAATTCATTTTAAAACTTCTAAACTTCTCATACTGCTAAGACAATTCATTATACCCACAAAGGTTAATCTTGGTTTCAAACATTCTTAATCTAAAGACTGTTTATCATTTTTATATAATGACTTATACTACTGAACTCCTGGTGTGTCTCAGGTAGTGTAATAAAATGAGTGACCCAAACTGGAAAGCTAAAAATTAAGCTCAATTTCACATTAAATGTGCTTCAGCATCTATACTTCTTAAGAAAAGCACCTAAATCTATGCTGTCATTGAGTTCCAAATTTTGCTTTGCCCCAAGTTCAAAAATCCAGTAACTTTCTCATTGTCCAGTGATTTTCTTGAGTTCCCCCCTCTGGTACCAAGCGTGACTGTTTTGATACCTATGAATTTAAAATCATGTGTCTTGCTCCTACTCTGGATGATATGATTAGCAATAGCATAGGAGTAGTCACCCCTCTGTACTGCCCTCACATGTCCTCCTATTCTCACTTTAAAATTGCATGTAGTTCTGCCTACACAGTAAGTCCCACAACTGCACTGCAAAAGAAATACTACATTTTGTGTGGAACAGGTGATGAAATCTCTTATTATTTATATCTTTCCTTTTGCTAGGATGTTGAAAAGATTTACAAAGGAACACATACTTGCAATACGTACAATTTCCTCATTGAATGGTGCCAGGGCTAGTAGAGATTGTTTTAGTGGTGACCGGCCTGGGAGGACATTACTAACTACCATGTTTTTTAAACTTCTACATTTTCTAAATACTAGTTTTGGACCCTGTTTAACCACCTTTTCCAACCTGGGTTCTAACTCCAGGATGGGCCAATTATTGGTTATGATCTCATTCACACAGTGCGCTCTTTTAGAGAAAGTAGTAACAAAAGGACACATAGTGCCTGTCTGATTGTTGTTCTTAATGCTACTTGCATACTGGAGGGTGTCACATCTATTCATAACATCTACTTTCTTTACAGCCGTAACTATGTTCAGGGCACTATACCCTCTCTCTGCAAATCTTTGTACCTGCAGAGTATTTTCCTTTTCATATTCACTTCTCTCAGTAGTTTCATAGTTTGTTGCTCAAGTCCTATCAGCCATGGGCCGTACATGGACTTGCCACATCAGTGGTGATGTTCCAATTTTTTCTCCTTCATGTAGTCATCCAGTCTATGTTTAAAAATTACCACTGTTGGAGACTCCACCACATCACGTGGCGACTGATTCCATATTCCAACCAACCTTTGATTATACCAGTTCCCTCTTCTCTGTGTTCTGTATAGTTCATCTACAAGTTGGTACGAGTGTAAGCTAGTTTCCCTGATTCCTACTTCCTTCTTTCTAAGTCCTGCACATTCCCATAGAATCTCATCATGGAAACATCTATATGCATAACACAGATCTCCTCCTAAATATCGGTATGTCAAGGAATATAGAGCTAGATTACATAATCTATCCTTATATTTCAAGTCCTTAACGACTCGTATTTTTTTTGTGTATCTACGCTGTAACTTTTCTTTTAATTTACTAGTTCCCACATTCTGTGGGGAAGTCAAGGGGACTCCATATTCAAGGAGTGGCCTTATTAGTGAGCTATACAAGGGCAACATAACATCCCTATGTCTACTTTTTATATTCCTCAATATATTTCCCATCACACTATTTGCTTTTTTAACCATTTCGGTATTATGTTTACTAAATGTTAAGGTGTCTGTTATGCTTACTCCCAGGTCTCTTTCTGATTTAGTACTAGCTATTATGACATTGTTTAATTTATATTCAGCTCCCTTTTTGTCCCTTTCAAGGTGCGTGACTCTGCACTTATCTGCCCTAAATCTCAAGGAGTGATTTTCTGCCCAGAGTTTCAGTTTGAGCAATTGTTCCTGAAGTTTGTCTATTGTTTCCTGATTGTTCACTATGGCTCCCAGTAGAGCTTCTTAAGGTGCACACCAGTTGCCCTTTTGGAATATTAAAGTGCACATGTTGTGGATGGCAACTCTCATATCTGAGAAGGCTATTCCTGTCTGTATCCTTCTGATACAATGTAGTACAGACATGTCCAATGTAGTACAGACATGTCCCTGCATGCTTTTATAAATTCTCAGATCTAAATACGTGATTTCTCTAGGATGAATACAATATTTATATCTCAGACATGAGCTTGTGCTCTCCATTCACTGTATGAATAGGTAACATTTTTGGATAGTGCCCCTCCAAATGACCAAAATATTATTAATAAAGCGCCACCACAAATCCAACTGATGAAGGACTGGATTTGTGGCAGTGCTATACAGGTGATCGAGTTCCCACTTCCCCATGAACAAACTGGCAAAACTGGGAGCCATGGTGACCCCCTTTGCTGTCCCTCAAATCTGTAAATACACTTGTTCCTGAAACAAAAAAGCATTTTTCTCCGGGACCATCTTTCCCAGATCCACTAAGAACTGAGTGGGAGTGGTGACACAGTCTAACTCTGTTCATGTTATCTAAAAAATGAGCCATGGCTCTCAAGCCTTCATTTTGGGGGATCACAGTATACAACATGCTCACATCTATGCTGCCAAAAAAACAATTCTCCTCCATGCTAAGATCTTCCATCAAGGCAACAATTTCTGTGGAGTCCCTAACATACAATATAAGTTTGCTGACTAATGGCTGCAATTGCTGGTCAAAGTACAAAAAGGCTCAGTGAGCCACCATCTGCTCGAAATAATAGGCCTACCTGGGGATCTGTCTGAGTCTTTGTGTACTTTTGGTAAAACAGTCATTGTTCTGTACAGTGTCTCTGTTAGGTACCCCTTCAGGAATCCCTCATTCAGAAGGAGATTCACCTCTTCTTTAAATTTAACCAGACCACTTCTATTAAATGGTCTGTAAAAAGAGGCATCTTCTAATAAATGTAGTACTTCATCCACATAATCTACTTTGTTCTTCACTACTATTGTCCCTCCCTTATCAGCTGACCTGATAATTATATATTTTTTGCTCTAAGGGCCCCTATCACAAGGAATTCTTCCTGATTGCAGTTATTTAGATTCTTAGTGCCACTATGTGCATTGCTCAAGGTAGCAAGATCTAACTCACATTTTTTAATAAACATAGATACCCCAAGATTTAATGAAGGACAATATTCAGATCTGGGATTTAACCTAGTCTGTTCACTTTCAAGTTCATCCTCATTATCAAACATACATTTAAAAGTAAAGTTACAGCCAAACTTATTCAAGTCCACACACGTGTCAAAAAAATTGATGTCTGTAGAAGGGCAACAGGTGCTACATTTTCTTTTCTCATGTTTAATGCCCTCAACCTCTTCTCGTATGCCTTACCCTGCTGACCAGCTATCATATTTGTAGCCTTCCTCTGGACCTTCTCCAGCAAGTTAATGTCCTTTTTGAGGTGTAGGCACCAGTGCTGAACTCCATACTCTAGATGCGGACTTACCAGTGACCTGTACAAGGGCAGTATAACCTCCTTTCTCCTACTACTGACCCCCCTAGACATGCATCCCAGCATCTTGTTTGCCTTGGCTACTGCCTTTTTGCACTGCATGGAGTGCTTCAGGTCACTAGTAATCATCACTCCCAGGTCCTTCTCCTCCTCTCATACAGATACTCAGACTCCACCTAGGTAGTATTCTGTCCTAGGATTCTTGGCTCCAAAATGTATAACTTTGCATTTCTTGGCATTGAAGCCAAGCTGCCAGATCCTGGACTACCTCCCCAGCGTTTCCAGATCTTCCTGTAGGTCCTGTATCCCTTCAGCTGTGTCCACTCTCCCACAGAGCTTGGTGTCATCTGTGAATAGGCACATTTTGCCCTTAATGCCATCTCTAATGTCACTGAAGAAGACATTGAACAACACTGGCCCCAGCACCGAGCCCCGTGGGACCCCACTGGTTACCTGTCTTGTGCCAGATAACTCTCCCCCCACAACCACCCTCTGCGTTCTGTTCTTCAGTCAGTTTTCCACCCATCTGGCCATCTTTTCCCCAACCCCAAAATCCACCAACTTCCTGATCAACCTTGTGTGGGGCACAGAGTTAAAGGCTTTACTGAAATCAAGATAGAGGATGTCTACTGGCCTCTGTCTACTATCTTAGTGACACAGTCAAAGAAGTCAATCAGATTTGTTTGACACAATCTTGCCCCCATGAACCCATGCTGCCTCGCATCCTGTAGATCATGCTCCTCTAGATATTCCACCAACCTTTCTTTCAATATGGTCTCCAGGAGCTTGCTCACAATGGAGGTCAGACTGGCTGGTCTGTAATTCCCTGCGTCATCCTTGGGACCGCTTTTGTGGAGTGGCACTACATGTGCTGTTCTCCAGTCTTGTGGTACTAGGCCTCTCACTAGTGAACTATTAAATAGGTCTGCCAGTGGCCCTGCCAGCTTCTCAGCCAGTTCCTTTAGTACCCTTGGATGGACTCTCTCCGGGCCTGGTGATTTGTCCACCTTCAATGCCAGCAGCCCCTCCCTCACTCTAACCTCTTCTATCATATCTGTGTTCCTCCCCCCCCCGCGGCTCCTTTTTTCCCTCCTGAAGGCACTAGTCTGTCCTTCTCCCTGGTGAAGATGGAACAGAAGTATTCATTTAGTATCTCTGCTTTTCCCCATTATCCTCCGCCCACTCCATCCCTTTCTTAAGCCTAACAATCCCTTCCTTCTTGTCCCTTTCCTCACTTACATAGTGAAAGAAAGCCTTCTCCCCCTTTTTAATTCCTTCAGCTATCTGCAGCTCATTCTGTGCCTTTGCTCACTTGACTTTCTTACTTGCCTTGCTAGCCAACTTTAGGTAATTTTCCCTATCCACCTCTCTCTTGGTCTTCCTGAATTTTCTATAGGCCAACCTCTTTCCCCTTACTGCCTGGGCAACCCCCAAACTAAACCAGCTGGGCGCTTTGGCCCTTGTGTTCTTACCCCCGAGCCTATGCACTCATCTTTGGCAACAGGTTTCCTTCCTTAATGATGAACCACCTTTGGTCCACCCCCATATCTGCTCTGATGCCCACCAGATGGCTCCTTAGCATTTCACCCATTTTCCTGAAGTCTGCCTTCCTGAAATCCAAGATTTTGGTCTTAGTTGGGATGCTTTCCCTGCATATATCCAACTGGAACCACACTGTGCAATGATCACTTCTTCCCAGTGGCTCCCTGACCATTATTTCCTGTACATGCTCCCCATTTGTGAGCACCAGATCAAGAACTGCCTCAGCTCTTGTTGGTTCAGTGAGGCTCTGAGTCAGGAACCCACTCTGCAGTCCTTCCAGGACCACTTGACTCCTAGCACATGTTGAGCCACTCCAGTCACGGTTTAGGCCTTAGTACAGAATGGAAACCATTCTGGTCAAGGTGTTCAATGATGTTCTCTTGGCCAGAGACAGGGGTCATCTTTGTACCATGGAATCTTTCCTTGGCTTTTGACAAGGTGGATCATGGGGTGCTGTTGGTTCATTTCAGGCACTATGTGGAATTCATTAGCATTGTTTTGCACTGGTTTGAGTCCTACTTGTCTGGCAGAGTGCAGCAGATGGCACTGGCTGGTAACACCTCCAAAGTTGCTGGTCTCTGCTGCAGAGTGCTTCAGGGATCGAACCTAGCTCCAATGTTGTTTGCTGTGTACATATTGCCGTTGGGAGAGATCACTAGGTGGTATGGTCTGGGTTTTCACTGCTGTGCAGATACTACCCAGATCTACCTGTCGTGTGCACCTGATATGGGCAATGCGATTGCTGTGCTGGATGAATGTCTTATGGAAATGCAGGACTGCATGGTATCGAGCTGGCTCAGGCTTGTGGGATAACATATAATCTGTGTGTGATGTTTATTCAAAATGTAGCAGATAACCTTAAGCAATGGCATATCCCTTTTCCAGTACATCAGTTTGCAGCAACAGACTATGTATGTCCTTTCTCTTTACTTAGCCAGCACCTACTGACTAACTAATCTCTGATCTCCTTAGTAGTTGACAGTCAGCCTCCACCCCTATGTGGGACTTGTTTGCTTGGGTAGTTGGGGCTCTAATAAAAAAAAAAAAAAAAAAGCTAGAAACAAAGAACCTCAGTGCAGAATCACTGAAACATGGGTTACCCCAAAGGGTACTGACAATAAGCCAAGTCTTAAAGAAACGCAACATCACGCATACTTCCCTAATGCAAAGCATCATGGGATATATATACACACACACATATATATATATATATACAAATCAACATGACATTTCAGATTGTCTCAGTTTTCAGCAATTTATGTGCATTTTAAATAGCACCACTAACTTAATTTGTATAATACAGTCAACTAGCATGTTTTACCTTTATCAAAAACATCCAGTGCCATGGCATTTTCAACATTTACAGATTTCTTAAACACAAGGTATATACAATACATTGAGGCATTTTATGACATAGTAGTGCTATTATATACTAACTACAACAATGATAAACACAACCCGTTGTTTAACATATGCTCAGTGGTCACCACAATAACCTCCCTGTACAAGGACCTGAGAGGGAAAAGAAAAATTACAGAGGACACTATAGCATAGTCAAGAAAGGGGAGCGGGTGCACACAGGTGGCCAACCTTATGGACTAGAAATTGTAAAGGATAGATTAGGCTAAGAAACAGAAAAACTGTTGCAACAGATTTAAGAGAAGGTCGGTTCTCAAGAGTGGCAGGAGCTCCCTGTCACAAGGCTGAACTCTTCTATAGCCACAGTGTTACTAAGGAGGTTGTGTGGTGGCAGTGACACATAGATGCTGTTGGCAGATAAGGACTGCTAGGCCCATCCAGTCTGCCCAATTAAGCAGCTTAACGAATAGGGATTCAGGGATAGTGTCTTGTTGCCACTGTTAAATGGCACTACCCTATGAGCTGTTGAGAATGTAAGGAACCTGAGCATCATTGTGGACAGCAGACTGATCTTAGAATAGCAGGTGACAACTGTTGTTTGCAGTGGCTTTTACCATCTGCACAATATCACTTTGCTTCAACCCTGTCTTGCAGCCACCAACCTGGAAACTCTGGTGCACACTTTTATTACCTCCCTTTGGACTACTGAACTGCTCTTTACCTAGGGCTGTCTATGGAGCTGATGTACTGTTTGCAGATCATGCAGAACTTGGCAACCTGGCTGATCACTGGGACCTCCAGGTCTACACGTATTATGCCGGTTCTCCAGGAACTGCATTAGCTGCCAGTGAATTGGTGCATCAGCTTTAAGATAGGTTTGATGACTGACAATTACAAAGCTCTGCACAGTTTGGGCTCTGGTTACCTATAAGACCTCCTGACCTCCTACACACCTTTGCATCTCTTTCATTCCTCTGAGACAAGCCCCCTTGTGACTCCATGGTCCCATTTAAAATCTGCTGGGGACAGGGCCTTTTGCATGGCTGTATGCATGATCTGGAATTTACTCCCTGCTCAAGTCAGAGAGGCTCCCACATTGGAACTTTTTAATGGTTTGTTAAAAACCTATTGATATAACATGACTTTTGGAAACAGTCTGCTGAAAATTTAAGGTGATTTATTTAACCTTTATTGCTTTGTCCTGACCTGTTTTATCATGTTTTCTATTTTCAATAATTTTATTCAGCTTGTACGGTGCTCAGATCTCTGGATTGGCACCTAATAAATAAATCTGACTTACCTTGCCAAGGAAGCCTTATCCTGGTGGCTGTCACAGAAATGTGGGCAACCTCAACCCATGAAGGGGGACACAACTATACCAGGGTACTCACTGTTCAGGAAGGACAGAGCAAATAGCAGGGGAGGGGGAGTAGGGCGGTATGTAAAAGAGGGAATAGAGGCAACTGAAGGACAGCCAAGGGGAGTCAGATAAATTGAAAACCCTGTGGATGCTAGCAGCAACAGGGAATGGGAAACAAATCAGGACTGGGGTAATCTACTGACCAACAGGTCAGGATTAAGTGACAGATACGGAATTAGGACAGATGCTTAATATTGTGCCCAGTTTTGGGGAGACAGTGGTAGCAGTAGACTTTAATATGCTGGAAGTGGACAGGAAAGTGCCAATTGTGGCAAGTACTAGGAATCAGTGCCTGGTGGATGCATGCTAAGAGGCATTCCTAGTTCAGCTAGTCCAGGGCCCTACAAGGGAAAGGGTTCTGCTCTCCAACAGTGAGAGGATCTAAAATGTAACAGTCATGGAACCACTCTGTTCCAGTGATCATAGAACACTTGCACAAGAGGTCCAGATACTGAACACCAATGTGGCAAACACAGTAAGGGTATGGGACTATAAAAAAGCAGATTTAGGCAAGATGTGGCAACAGCTGGAAAAAAGCACAAAGAGTATACGGCAGATGGAGGGGGAAGATGAAAAATAGGAAGAATCTGAAAAAGCAATGATAGAAACAGCATAAATCTCAATTCTGAAGGTATCAAAGGGAAAAAGGGCAAGTGTCCAATGTGGTTCACGGCCGAAGTAAAGACAGTGTAAGAGTCAATAGGAGAACATTCTTAAAGGAAATTGCTAACATTACTGTACATTGTGATTTTATAGGCCATTACCTAAGTACCACTATGGTCATTTAAGGCCAAAATGAAAATTTTTCAGAAGGTCCTGTTCGGGAGGAAAGGGTCATAAATCAAGCTGAACTAATAGCCAGTCAGTCCCTTTAACTTCCCAGTTCTCCCCCACGCACAGTTTGTGATGACTAAGCAAGGAGAGTGTGGGGCATGCCCCTTCAAAGTCTACTGGGGATTTTTCAATACGATGTAATATATATTTAAGCAACCTATGATAAAAATGAAAGCCACAACTCAACTTATAGGACCTTGTTTCCTATTGTGATTGCACCTGATTTGTTTGCTGGGTAGTCCTATATGACAAGGAAGGCATAGAGGCAGTGGAGGATGGAAGCATCAGGGGAGGTAATGGGGAAACAGAATATCTGTCATTTTAGCTCAGGGCATCCTCAGGCAAGAAAGAATGGATGGGGGTGATCTACAGACCTTTAGGACAGGGGGAAAAGGGATAAGGCACTAGGAGCAGAACAAGAAAGGGGGAGGTGATGGGAGATCTAAACCTGCCAGATGCTGATTGGGTCATTCCAGCAGTCAGGATGTCCAGACATCATGCCCTGCTGGATACACTACAGGATTGCCTGCTGGTGCAGCTGGTTAGGGAACCACTAAGCAGGTTACCATTCTCGATGTGGTGCTCTCCAACTCAGAAGTAGTAAGAGGAGTGAGGGCAGGGGATTCACTTGGGTCAAGCAACAGCAACTTCATACAGTTCTACGTGGCTCCTGGGACAAGTATGTCCTCATCAAAGGCTGAAGTCCTAGATTTCAGAAGGGCAGACTTCAATCAGATGAGGGAGCTGATTAGTTGGAGTGGACAGCATCAGGGATGTGGAGGAAACATGTGGGCAATCAATCAAGGCAACAAAGTCTTGCATGAAAACAATAATCGAGCCAGCTCTATGATGCCGGGTGATCACCTGGTATGCTGGTGACCCAGGTTTTGGCCCAAGCCCAGGATGACAGGAGGGCTTAGAACATCCGGTAGGATGCTTTCCTCTCATGGGGTGGTGGGAGACAGACCACACCACTTTCTAGCAGCTCCTAGCAGCCTGATGGGGCAATGCACAATGCAGTATGAGTAACCACGCATGGCTGTGCGTCCTGCCTTGAATGCCACAGGCATCTGGCTGCACTATGGGTAGGGGGGTGGATAGATGGAAAAAATTTAGAAAATGGGCCATCTGGCCAGCAGACTGACAGCTTGCAGTCCCCCATGCGCTACAGAGCCTGGAAGTGTCTGTGCTTTCCCTTCGCCAAGCACACCGCAGATGGAAGTGCCCTCTGGGCCAGTCTCCTTTCCTGGTTATGCCACAGGAGGAGGCCCCCACGATGAAGGGATACGCTGGGTTAACCGGGATGTGACAACAGATGGGGCAGCAAGATGGTGACCGGGGGGAGGGCCTTGGCAGAACAAAGGAGCAGCTGGCCAGGAGGGCTGGGGGCAACAAAACAAACAAATACTTCAAAGAAATAGGTAGAACAGACCACTATAGTTCTCTGGAAAGGTCAGGGTAGCAGTGAGAGCCAAAAAGAAGGCCTTCACAAGTTGCAAGAAAATCAAGGCAGGACAAATGGGAAGAATACCAAATGAGAACAAGGGAAACCAAGAGGGAGGTCAGAGAAGCAAAGGCAGACCTTTACTTGTGAATGGGTCTGGAAAGGGCTAGCAGCCCTAAAAGATAAGGTCGCAGGACCAGACGGGATGCATCCAAGGGTGCTCAAGGAATTGGCACTGGAATAAACTCTACCCCTTGTAGGGCTATTTAATAGCTCAGTTCAGATAGGGCTAGGTCCAAAGAGTGTAGGATATTGGATGTAGTGTTGCTCCATGGTGGGACAAGGAGCAGCAGGTAATTACAGTCCTTTCAGTCTTACCTATATTGTGGGCACACCAAAGGTGACACTAGTCAAGAGGACCTCATGAACTACCTGGAGAGCAATGGACCCAGGATAGTAAACAGCAAGGGTTTGTGGCAAGAAGGTCCTGTCAGACCAACTTGATAGCTTTCTTTGACTAGATAATGAGGGTAGTGGACAAGGGTCATGCTGTGGATTTCCTCTACTTTGATTTCAGGAAGGCTTTCAAATGAGTGCCTCACAGAAGGCTACTGAAGAAGCTAGAGGATCTGGGTGCAGTGAAGAACACAGATGGGCGAGAGGAGGGAGACAGCAGAAGGTTGTGGTTAACAGAGTAAAATCAGAAGAGAAGAAGATCACCAGTGCCATGCCAGAAGGATCGGTCTGTACCCAGTCCTTTTCAGTATGTTCATCAGCAACGTGAGAGTAACTAGAGGTGTGCGCAAAAAAACTTCCACAGGCGGACTTTAAGAGAAACTCTGAATTTTGCTTCTGCGAAAGTTCAGAAATCCATTTCAGAATTTTCTCAGAAATTATGCCTGTCCTGCAACCTACACTATAAGATGTAAAAGCACAGAAAGAACAGTGCAACTAAAGAAATAATTTTATAAATTATAAAAAAGACAAAGTGGATGGAAAGAACAGTGCAGTGCACGCCACCCTTCCCCCTGCCACCAGTCACCGATTGCCTGAAATTAATAAATTATATCCTTGGTGGCTAGTGGCCCCCCCCAATACACACACGATCACCCACCCAACGTGTATATAAAACCACCATCCTTATTCTCCAGTACTGTTAAACATTTTGTCTGGTGGTGGTCTTCTAGTGATTAGTGAATTTCCATCCTCCCAATCACCGGTCGTCCCAGTATGTATATTTTTTATTTATTACCTGGTGGTCTAGTGCCCCCCAACGGATTGCCCGAAATTAAAAAAAAATCCCTGGTGGCTGGGGTCCCTCCACCCAATACTGAATCACCCACCCAATGTGTTTGAAACCTCCCATCCCCATAATCTAAATATTCTACTGGACTCAGTCTCTCTAGTTTAGTGAGCCCCCCTCCCTCCCTATCGCTTATGCAGTCCGCCCAGTATTTTTTTTTTTGATTCCCTGGTGGTCTAGTGGCCCCACCACCACCACCACCACCACCATCTGGCAGACAGTGTCACCCGCTCCCCCCCATCCCAAAACAGAATGGGTCTCCAACACAGCCCTCCACTCTCCTCCACCGCTGGCAGACCAATGAGCTATCAATGAATGAGTGCATACTCGTACAAGCACATGCTCATTCATTGATAGCTCAATGGGCTGCCAGCCATGAAGCAGAGCAGATGGCTGTACTAGTGGCCCACTCCATTTCTGGATGGGGGAATCTGGGTGGGACACTACCTGCAGGGTGGGGTGGGGGGCACTAAACTACCAGAGAATACATAAAAAAATACTGAGCAGACCGCACTGGGGATAGGGAGGGAGGGGGTTCACTAGACCAGGAGAGACTGAGTTCAATAGAATATTTTACAATATGGGGATGGGTGGTTTCAATACACATTGGGTGGGTGATCACAGAAACATAGAATCTGATGGCAGATAAGGACTGCTTGACCCACCTAGACTGCCCATTTCCCTACCTAATGGATAAGCTGCAGATCCTAGTTAACCAACAGTCTACTTCCTCCCACCACCCCAAAAGAATTGCTGTATGTCTGTCCCATGCATTCTTGAATTCCCCCACTGCTTTTGACTCCATGACCTCTTCAAGAAGGCCGTTCCATGCACTCACAACCCTCTCTGTGAAACAGTACTTCCTCACATTAACTTTGAGCCATCCCTCCTCTATCTTCATTTGTTCTCGCACATTTCTTTTTCTGAAAGATGCTGCCCTCTCAGACTTTGTGGATTCCCTTGAGGTACTTGAAAGTTTCTATCATACCCCCCCCCTTTCCTCGAGGACATACATATTAAGCTCCTTTAGTCCCTCTTCGTGTGTCTTCTGGTGCAGACCCTGTACCATTTTGGTTGCTCTCCTCTAGACAGCCTCCATCCTGCCTATGCCCTTGCGGAGATGGGGTCTCCAAAAACTGCATGCAGTACTCCAGATGGAGTCTCACCAACAGTCTGTACAGAGGGATAATAACTTCCTGTTTTCTACTATTGATGCTTCTCCCTATGCATCCCAGTATCCCCCCAGCCCTCCTTACTGCCTTGTCACACTGCTTGTCCACCTTTAGGTCATATGATATAACTACCCCAGGTCCCTTTCCATTGTTGTTGTTGTTAGTATCTCACCATCCACTGTGTACTCTTCCCCTCGGTTTTTGTTTCCCAGGTGCATTACTTTGCACTTATTTGCGCTGAATCTAAACTGCCATACATTTGACCATTCCTCCAACCTTGCCAAGTCCCTTCTCATCCTTCACACCCCACCTTGTGAATCAACCCTGTTGCAGATCTTTGTGTCGTCTGCAAAAAGACATACTTTTCCTTCCAGTCCCTCTGCAATGTCACTTATAAAGACATTAAAGAGGACCGGTCCCAGTATTAAACCATGCGGTACCCCGCTAATAACCCCCCTTTCTTCAGAGTGGACTCCGTTTACTATTACCCTCTGTGTCCTGTTGTCCAGTCAATTTTTTACCCAGGCTACCACACTGGGACCTACTCCAAGGCTGGCTTACTTGTATATTAATCTTTTGTGTGGGACTGTGTCAAATGCCTTGCTAAAGGAGGCAGTGTAGCAGAGTGGTCTAAGGCTCTGAGTTGCAAATCTAGTGACATCCAGCAGACCAGACCTGGGTTTGAATCCCACAGCTTCCACTTGCATACTGTGTGACCCTGAGCAAGTCACTTAACCTCCTTGTGCTCCCAGGTCACTCCTGTAAAAAAGCTTTCATTACAGTGTTATACCTGGTTAAACAACTAAATAATAATTAAAAAAAAATAATAATAATAATACAGTCTAGGTAGGCCACATCCATAGCCCCTCCCTGGTCTTCTACTTTGGTCACCCAGTCAAAGAAATCTATTAGATTCGTCACAAATGACCTTCCCGCTGTGAATCCATGCTGCCTTGGGTCCTGTGCCCCACTGACCTCTAGGTACTCAACAATTCTTTCCTTCAGAAGTGTTTCCATCATTTTTTCCACCACTGAGGTCAAACTAACTGGTCTGCAGTTTCCTGCCTCTGCCCTGCTCCTACTTTTGTGAAGTTTAATCACATCTACCCTCCTCCAGTCCTCAGGTACCACCTTATCCTCCCATGATTTGTTAAAGAGAGTAGTCAGTGGTGTCAGTAGTTCTACCCTTAGTTCTTTTAGAATTCTGGGGTGAATCCTGTCAGGCCTCATTGCTTTGTCCACCTTCAGTTTTAAGAGTTATTTCAGAACCCTTTTTCCTTCTCCCTACTCCATTTTGAGGAGAGGCTCCTTTATCAATCCCGCCTACTGACTAAAAAAATATTCCTCAGTCTCTCCCCACCCCCGGAGTAACCTCATCCCTCCACCCTGCCTCTCCCTCTGTCTCCACTTGCAGTGCCTCCAAGTCCACCCTCCTTGTCCAAAGGGTGAGGACCTCACTCGCCTAAAGGTCCTTTTCTTACAGGGCCCCTTCCTGGTTCAACTCCCTCCTGCCGCTATCTCAAGCCTCCCAAAAATCGTTCCTTTTAAAGTTTTTATTTATTTTATTTAGTTTTTGTTGACCGGGTAAGTGCACTAGACAAATCCTGCCTATTTTCAGGCACGACCAGGGGAAGGGGGATACAGATGGATGCCAACTGACCTTGAACCAGATTAAGCTGTTGGTGGTATTTGTAGTGAATGAGGAAATTTGGCCAGGACACGGGAAATTCCCTACTCTTTCGATAAGTGCCATGGGATCTTTAACATCCACCTGAACTACCACCAATCCAGGCAGATGGGACCTCGGTTTAACGTCTCATCTGAAAGACGGCACCTCAGAAGTGCAGCACCCCTCTCATGCTGCACTACAGTGTCAGTATTGGGATATTAACCCAAGTGCCAGACATGGGAACTGAACCCAGAGCCCTCTGATCTCCCGGCCTCAGAGGCGAGTGTACTACCTACTGAGCCACTGACACTGACAGTTGCTCCCAGGAACCACATATTTTCCATCCGCAGGTGTAGGTGCACACAGTGGTGAGGTTCCCAAGCCTGTTGAGCCTCCCACCTACTTGGTTTGGCTCAAAGTTAGTGTTCACCTACTGTGACAGTGTCTCCCTGGGACAGCTACCACCTCACCATACCTGGACACTGCTTGTATTACTGTTAAACTGCCTAGCTACCACTATGTATAGGCCAGCATCTCAACGTGTGAACAACTGCTGTTACTATGTCAGACCTAATTGCACATTACCATTGTAGTACCTAATTTATTGTTATGTATGTGTTCTGTTACCATGTAGTTCTTATGATCTGTCTCTGTATACCTGACGTGGAGCCTTCGGAAATGAGTCCATGACTCAAAGGACTGTAATTCTGATATGAATAAATAAATAAATTAATTCTGTGAATGGACTGGTATTGACCCCCCTATCCAGAGTGTTTCTCTTGTTTGGTTTAGGTACCTCTGCCTCCTCGTCTTTGTGAATAATGAGCAGAAGTATTCGTTCAGTATCCCTGCTTATTCACTATCACCCTCAGCCCACATTCCTTCCCCTTTATTAAGTCTCAGTATCCCTACCTTTCTTTGCTCCCTAATGTATCTATAAAAGGTTTTATCCCCCTTCTTAACAGAGTTGCCTATCTTTTCCTCAGTTTGGGCCTTTGCTATTCTGACTGCCTTCCCTGCTGCCTTCTGCTTTAATTGATATAGCTGTCTGTCCTGCTCCTTTTGTCTTTCCTTATATTTCCTGAATGCTATCCTTTCTCCTTAACCTTCCCTGCCACCTCTTTTGAGAACCACAGTGGCCTTTACCTTCATTTTGTTTTGTTGATTTGCTTTACACAAAGGCTTGTTGACTCTGTGATGGCAGTTTAGATTTTTCCCCATTGTTCCTCCATCCCTCCTTCTTGCCTGTTTGCTAGTACTTCTCTGAGGTACTCTCCCATTTTGCCAAAGTCAGCCCTCTTAAAGTCCAACACTCTTATGCTATGGCTTGACTCTACAGCTGTGTTTATTATGAACCACGCTGTTTGGTGGTTGCTTGTTCCCAGATGGCTACCCACTTCTAAATCTGAGATCCTCTCTCCATCCTCATTTGAGAGTACCAGGTCTAAGACTGCTCCCTTCCAAGTGGGTTCTAACACTAACTATCTGAGGGCACCAAGAATGACCCTGCTCTTGGATGTGGTTGCAGTAAAGGTGCTCCAGTTAACATCTGGCATATTCAGGTCCCTCATCATCAATATCTCTCCTTTTTCTCCCATTCTAAGGATTCCTTCTATCAGTTCCTTGTCTATTGCCTCCGATTGAGACTGGGGTCTGTAAACAACCCCTGTGCAGATTATGGTGCCATTTCATGTCTCCAGGGTGACCCACTGTGCCCCCCCCCATTTACCCATTAGTTCTGTTGCTTTGATTCCTTCTCTTATGTAGAGAGCTACTCCTACTCCTTTTTTACCCACCCTGTCCCTCCTGTAAATTGTGTATCCTGGTATGCTGACATCCCAGTCATGGTTCTCTGTGTACCATGTTTCTGTGACTGTCATGATATTCAGGCATCCCTCTTCCATCAAGGCCACTAGTTCAGGGAGCTTGCTACCTAGACTATGGGCATTGGTACTCATTGCCCTCCATTTTTTGATGGTCTTACCCCTTTTAGGCCCATCCCTGTCCTTACTGCTTTTGTCTTTTTCTCCATTTACCCCTACCCTTCTTCCTATCGACTGCTCTATCTCAGTGTTTACCTTTTTCTGGATTTACCCTTGTCCTGCTCCCTATTGCGTCTCTACCTGTATGTCTACTTTGCTAACTACCCTGTTTTATGGGGGGTTGGGATTTCTTTGCTTCCCTTCAGTGCCTCCCCTTTGGCTAGTTTAAATGCTTGCCAATGACGCATTTAAACCTATCACCTAGGATCCTGTTTCCCCTCCCGGACAGATGCAGACCATCACGCCAGTATAGGCCTCTATCCCTCCAGGTGGAACCCCAGTCCCCAGTGAAGCCAAATCTCTGAGCTCTGCACTAGTTTTTCAACCAGTCTTGAATGCCATTGTGCAGAGTACCCTAGCCTCACCCATGCCATAGACAGGTAGCACTTCCGAGAAAGTTACCATGCATGCTACTTGTCTAAGGCCCCTCCAGTGTTTGTGTTGGGGGGAGGGACCCCTAGCTACCAGGAATTTGTTTTAATTTTGGGCAATCAGCGATCAATAGGGGTTGGGGGGGACCATTAAACAACAAGGGAATAAATAAAAAAAAATACATACTTGGATGCACCGGGGATAGCGGGGAGTTCACTAATCACTGGACCACCACAAGACAAAACATTTAACATTATGGGGGATAGGGATGGGGATTAAAATACATGTCAACGGGTGACTGTGTGGGGGGAGGGAACACTAGCCACAAGGAATTTTGTTTATTTTGGGCAATTGGCATCGGGGGGTCCACTAGACCACCAGGTAATTAAATAAACAAAATACATACTGGGACGCACTGGGGATTGGGAAAGAGGGGGATTCACTAATGTTAAGAAGGTCACCACTAGACAAAATATTTAACAATATGGGAGAGGGATTGCTAGCCACTGGGGAGGGGTATTGACATCGGGCAGGTGATCGAGTTGAGGGGTATTTAACACTTGGGGCGGCGAAATGGGGAGAAATTTCACCACAGACATTCGGTAGTTTTTTGATCCGCCACAGGTGGAAGCTCAGAAATTTCCACAAATGTTGCCAAATGTCACAAAAGTTACACTAAGGTGGAAATGGCAACTTTTGCCTACCTCTAGAAGTAACCCAGGGCAAGATGCGTCTCTTCACAGACCATGCTAAGCTCTGTTGAAGGCAATAGAGTCCCTCCATCAATCCCGACTAAAATAAACTTCCAAGGTTTCACTACCTCTGAGCAATGCACAATGGGGGGGGGGATTATCCAATATGCACAGGTAGCGTAGGTCATGCACACACTCAGTTATGCGCAGGACACACCGTACAATGGCCCGGGCAGCATGCACAAATGGTAGACAATGGTGCACACAGGTGGTGAGGAAGGACCTCAGTGCCACACATGCCCACACAAGTGGCAACTGTGCCAGCCCACCACACACATGCCCGAAAGCCATTACGATGGCAATACGTGTGCAAAGTGAGTGCAGCTCAATACCCTGATGGGGCAGACTTACACCCCGATGCACGTATGGACCCAGGCAGACCGACGCATGGCACAGCCAGACCTGGCAGGGAAGCCAGCTGTGGCACACACCGTTAGGGCAGAGAGGCTGGCCAGGGCCACGGAGCCATAACCTTGAGCATCACGGGCGCTAGCGGCATGCAGCAGTTGGCATGGGAGTGAGGGCATCGGCACCGTGGTGACGAGCTGATGACTCACTGGCTGCCACCCACTGTGCCAATTCAAATGATAGACAGCTGTTAGATGACGTGGATCCAGGTGAGGCCCCCACCCACCAGCATGCACGGGGTACTAGGACAGACAGGTGGGAAGACCTTGGCAGCAGGATGGCACAAGCAGGTGGTCACAGGCCCCCGTCCCCCATGGTGCCGGCCCGGGGGTGCAGATGTGCAGACACCAGGGAGGCTGCAGCCACCATTATGACAGGAATGGATTGGCACACAGGGCCCTGCCCACCACCGGAGGCAACCCCAACACATGGGCAGGCACTCCCACACATGCACACGATCATTTTTTTAAACGCTCCAATAATCCATTTATTTAATATGCCAATTGCTTCAAGTATAATCTCCTCTTTCTGAAAAACAGCTCATACACTTTGCTCCTGTTCAAATCTGGTGACCCATGTGACCTAAATAACTACAGGCCTATTTCCATCCTGCCCATCCTCTCCAAACTTCTGGAAAAATTAGTCAACACCCAATAAGAGACTATCTCGAAAACTCAAACCTTTTTAACCTATTTTGACATGTATAGGCAGGGACATTACTAGCAGAAAGAGGGAGATAATAATGCCCTGTTACAAAACCATGGTGAGGCCGCACCTGGAATATGGGGTTCCGTTCTGGAGAACTCATCTCCGCGAGGATATAGATGCATTGGAGAGGTTTCAGGGAAGGGCAACCAAGATGGTGCAGGGTATGCAGGGAAAGCCATACAAGCAGAGGTGTAAGTAGCTGGATCTGTACACGCTGGAGAAAAGGAGGGAAAGGGAAGACATGATTAAAACTTTTTAAAATGTAGAGGGGCTCAATAAAGTGGGAGAAGAGTGTTTACTTAAGAGGATGGAAGAGGTCAAAGCTAGAGGACACAGCCTCAGACTGCAAGGAAAAAGATACAGGGGCAATGTGACTGGGCATTTCTTCACAGAGAGGGTGGTGGAGCCCTGGAACGGACTACCAGGCGGAGTAGTGGGGGCTAAATTGGTGGAAGAATTTAAGAGGGCATGGGACAAGCATATGGGGCTGAGTATCAGGGGGAGAGCAGGGGCTGGCAGGGAGGGGGAGGTGTAGGGGGAAACAGAAAGGGCAGACTAGATGGGCCGGTATGGTCCATTTCTGCCATCAAGCTTCTATGATTCCATGAATATGCTGCAATCTGGTTTTAGACAAAATCACAGCATGGTTTCTGCCCCTGCAAAAGTGACAAAATGACTGGCTTACCTCCCTAGACCACAAATACTCAACCAGAGCCATCTTTCTTGACTTAAGCAAAGCCTTTGATACAGTGCACCATGACCTCCTACTGGTTAAACTCAAAGAGCATAGCCTAAGAAACCCCACCGTAAACTGGTTCTCTAGCTACCTCTCAGGAAGACTTAAACGCATCAAAGCTGATGGGCCCCTATTCTCCCCTCTACCACTCATCAGAGGTGTTCCTCAGTGACCTGTTTTAGCCCCTCTTCAGTTCTCGACCTACTTCAACCATCTAAGTGACAATATACCATAATGCCAAACTACATTTCTTCACATACAACACCATCCTTTACTTCTCAAAGCCTTCCCTATCAAATGTTTGCACTGAATTACAATCCGACTTTAATCAACTACAACTCAACCTTTTAAAATCTAAACTCCTGCTAAATGGCAAAAAAAAACAAAGGCAATGTTTTTCTTATTCACAAACTCCTCAACCTCTTTACTAAAACTTGGCCCTGCTGAATCCATTACAACCTTACTAGGAGATTCACTAGAGGTCATGGACAATTTCAAATACCTAGGGGTCTGGCTAAACAACAACCTATCCTTCACTGCTCATACTGAAGCCCTCTCTAAAAAGTTAAAAAACACACTGGGCTTCTATAGGAATAAATACCTTTTCCCCAGTGACATCAGGAAGAGGCTAGTCCAAGTCACCTTCCTTCCCCTTCTTGATTATGCAGACATTATTTACAGTTGCTGAGTATAGCCTGTAACTTACATAAATTGGTTCTTCTTTTCCACCGTGTCATTCATTTTATACTGAATGCCCCATCCAGAACCCACCATTGTGCCTTTTATTCAGCTGTGGGCTGGCCGTCCCTCTCCACCAGGAGTATGATTCATAGTTGCACATGGGTATATAAAATGTTACTGAGCAAACTCCCACCATATATCTCATCCTTATACCATTGTTTCTATAGTTGTTACTTGCTCAGGAAACATTTTATTATTTTGCTAGATGTACCTACGTTTTGCACCCGCTACAGTAAAGCTGTCATCAGCTACACCATTTTCTCCACCTGGAACAAACTTCAATCCTCCCTCAAGCTCTCTAAATTAGTCTTCCCCAATATATTCAAACCCTTGCTTAGCAAATGCCTTAAAGAACTCCTGACACCAATCAGAAACATAGACTTTGTCGGCAGATAAGGACCGCTTGTCCCTCCTGGTCTGCCCATTTCCCTACCTAGAGGATAAGCTGCAGATCCTATTTAACCAACAGCCTATTTCTTCCAACCCCCCACAAAAATTGCCTTATGTCTGTCCCACGCATTCTTGAATTCTCCCACAGTTTTAGACCTCACAACCTCCTCAGGAAGGCTGTTCCATGCAGCCACCACCCTCTCTGTGAAAAGATACTTCCTCACATTGCCCCTGAGCCGTCCCCCCTCTATCTTCAAATTGTGTCCCCTTGTTCTTGCACATCCCTTTTTCTGATAGATGCTACCCTCTTGGTCTTTGTCGATTCCACTGAAGTACTTAAACATTTCTATCACGTCCCCCCTCTCCCTCCTTTCCTCAAGGGTATACATATTAAGCTCCTTTAGTCTCTCCTCATATGGCTTCTCTTGCAGACCCTGCACCATTTTAGTTGCCCTCCTCTGAACTGCCTCCATCCTATCTATGTCCTTGCGGAGATGGCGTCTCCAGAACTGGACGCAGTACTCCAGATGGGGTCTCACCAACTGTCTGTATAGGGGGATAACTTCCTGTTTTCTGCTGGTGATGCCTCTTCTTATACATCCCAGTATCCTCCCCAGCCCTCCCTACTGCTTCTCACATTGCTTGCCTAACCTTAAGCTCATCTGATATGATTACCCCCAGGTCCCTTTCCATTTTTGTTGTTGTTACTACCCCCCCACTGTGTAATCTTCCCCTGGGTTTTCTTTCCCAGGTGCAATATTTTGCACTTCTTTGCATTGAATCCAAGCTGCCATACTTCTGACAATTCCTCCAACCTTGATAAGTTCCTTCTCATCCTTTCCATGCCTCCTTGTGTATCAACCCTGTTGCAGATCTTTGTGTCATCTGCAAAGATGCATACTTTTCCTTCCAGTCCCTCTGCAATGTCACTTATGAAGACATTAAAAAGGACTGGACCCAGCACTGAACCCTGCGGTACCCCACTAGTAACCTCTCTTGCTTCAGAATGGACTCCATTTACAATTACTTTCTGAGTCCTGTTGTCCAGCCAATGTTTTACCCAGGCTACCACCCTGGGACCCACTCCCAGGCTGGTTAATTTGACTATTAATCTTTTGTGTGGGACTGTGTCAAATGTCTTGCTAAAGTCTAGGTAGGCCATGTCCACAGCCCTTCCCTGGTCTATTACTTTGGTCACCCAGTTAAAGAAATCAATTAGATTCATCTGCCATGACCTTCCCGCTGTGAACCCATGGTGCCTTGGGTCCTGTGCCCCACTGGCCTCTAGGTACTCAACAATTCTTTCCTTCAGAAGTGATTCCATCACTTTCCCTACCACAGAGGTCTAACTGACAGGTCTGTAGTATCCTGCCTCTGTCTTGGTCCCACTTTTGTGAAGGGGAACCACATCTGCCTTCCTCCAGTCCTCAGGTACCACACCATCCTCCCATGATTTGTTAAAAAAGGTAGTCAGTGGTGTCACTAGTTCTCTGCTTAATTCTTTCAGAATTCTGGGGTGAATTCCATCTGGCACCATTGCTTTGTCCACCTTAAGTTTTAGGAGTTCTTTCAGAACCCTTTCTTCTGTGAAAGGACTGGGATCAACCCCGTTATCCAGAGTGCTTCTGTTAAATGGATTAAGCACCTCCCCCACCTCCTCTTTTGTGAATACTGAACAGAAGTACTCATTCGGTATCCTTGCTTTTTCACTGTCCCTCTCTGCCCACCCACCGTCCATTCTATTCCACCTCACTATCCCTCCCTTTGTCTTTCTGCACTCCCTGATATACCTATAAATGGTTTTATCCCCCTTCTTAACCAAGTTGGCTATCTTTTCCTCAGTTTGGGCCTTTGCTATTCTGACTACCCCCCTGCCTCCTTCTACCTTAACTGGTACAGTTCTCTGTCCTGCTCCTTCTGTGTTTCCTTATACTTCCTAAATGCTATCTTTTTCTCCCTAACCTTCCCAGCCACCTCTTTTGAGAACCATAGTGACTTTTTCTTTCATTTTGATTTGTATATTTGCTTCACACAAAGGCTTGTTGCCTCTCTGATGGTAGTTTTGATATTTCCCCACTGTTGCTCCACCCCTCCTTCTAGCCTGTTTGCTAGAACTTTTCTAAGGCACTCTCCCATCTTGCCAAAGTCAGCCCTCCTGAAGTCCAGAACCCTCACTTTTGTATGGCTTGACTCTGTAGCTGAGTTTATCATGAACCACACTGGTTGGTGGCCACTTGTTCCTAAACGGCTACCCACTTCTAGATCTGAGATCGTCTCACTGTCCCCATTTGAGAGTATGAGGTCTAAGACTGCTCCCTCATGAGTAGGTTCTAAAACTAGCTGTCTGAGGCATGCCACCTGAAGGGCATCAAGAATTACCCTGCTTTTGGATGTGTTTGCAGCAAAGGTGCTCCAGTTAACATCTGGCACATTAAGGTCCCCCATCAACAGTATCTCCCCTTTCTCTGCCATCCTAAGTATGCCTTCTACCATATCCTTGTCCATTCCCTCCCCCTGACATGGGGGTCTGTGTACAACCCCTGTGTGGATTGTGGTGCTATTTCCAGTCTCTAAGGTGAACTACAGTGCCTCCTCTCCTCCCTGTTTACTCTTTTGTTCAGTTGCTTTTATCCCTTCCCTTACACAGAGAGCTACTCCGCCCCCTCTTCTCCCTTCCCTTTCTCTCCTGAAGGGTGTATACCCTGGTATGTTAACATCCCAGTCATGGTTTTCTGTGTACCATGTTTCTGTGACTGCTACGATATCCAGGCATCCCTCTTCCATCAAGGCCACCAGTTCAGGGAGCTTGTTGCCCAGACTACAGGCATTGGTACTCATTACCCTCCATTTCTTGATGGCCTTACCCCTGTTTGCCCCATCCCAGTCCTTACTGCGTTTGTCTCTTTCTCTATTTACCCCTGAGCTTCTCCCTATCGACATCTCTATGTTGGTGTCTACCTCACTTAGTACCCTGATTTTGTTTGGGGGGGCTAGGATTTCCCTACTCCTCTCCAGTGCCCCCCCCCTTGGTTAGTTTAAATGCTTGTTAATGAAACATTTAAACCTATCACCTAGGATCCTGGTTCCCCTCCTGGATAGATGCAGACCATCATGCCAGTATAGGCCTGCATTCCTCCAGGTGGACCCCCAGTCCCCAATGAAGCCAAATCCCTGAGCTCTGCACCAGTTTTTTAACCACTGATTGAATCCCAAGGTTTGAAGCACCCTAGCTTCACCCGTGCCATAGACAGGCAGCACCTCCGAGAAGGTTACCACGCGTGCTATTTGTCTAAGGTCCCTCCCCATCTCCACAAACGCTTCTTGCACAGCTCTGATTCCCTTCTCAGCCAGGTCATTTGTCCCTAGGTGGACAATGACATCCAGCTCCCTCCCCTGTGCAGCTGCTCCTGCGATCCTGAGGGTTCGCTCCCTGTCCCTCCAAGCCATGGCGCCAGGCAGGCACCTTACTTCCCTCTCCCCTTCCTCCCCCAGTTCTACCTTCCTAACAATGGAGTCCCCCACCAGGAGTTGTTTCCTTCCCCTGTGGGGTCCCATGCCACCCTCCTGTGGGTCTCCTTCGTGGAGGTTCTCAGCATCCTCCTTGGTCTCCACTGTGGGTGCCTCTATAGAGGAACCACACTTTTCCAGAATGGCATAGAAATTGTGGAGAGGTACAGCTGGAGGGATGCACCTCTGTTCCACCACCCTCACTCTCCCTAAGCCCACTGTGGTCCAACCACTCCTCTTTCTTGGCAACCTCTGAGGCAATGGCATTGACCCTGGTGGTAGCTGGGTGGGAGAGGATATCCCACAAATCCTGGCTAACTCAGCCTGGAGATGAGCAACCTCCTCCCTCAGTCCAGAGAGGTGCCTGCAGATGGGACAACACCACATCCTCCAGAACATCTCCCGGAAGACTGCTGCTCCACAGCCACTGCACTGCATCACTCCCATCATGTCTTATTTCTGGTCCCCTAATTGTTGTTTGGAATACTTACACTTTCCTCTGTTTGTTTCTTTTTTTTTCTCTCCCTACTTACTCCCTCTGTGCCCTTTTAGCTCCTGATCTTCCTATTCTGAGACAAGAAGTTCCTATATTTCTCAGTAGTCTCTTTACTTGCTCAGAGTCAGACCTCCAGCAGCTGGGGGGGACGGAGAGCTACTCTTGCCCTTTTAGGATGGTGAGTCTTTGGTAGCTCAGTGATCACTCACTTCCTGCTCCCAAACAGGAAGTTCTTGTTGTCAGTCAAATCCTGTGCCTATAAAAGTAGAACTGCCTTTAGGTGGGGGGAGGGAAGGAGGGCAATATAGTCCCAGTAGAGAAGTTTAGTTATACCAGCAGCTCCTTCCTCCTGGTGCGCTGCTTGCTCTCTGGCAGAAACTTATCTAGGGCAGTATTTAAATCTGGTTTTAACCTGCTCCTTCTAGCTAAGCCACTCTCCCTACTTTCCAAATCTTTCTACACTTAGTTAATTTTACAGATAATTCCCTTCAGTCACCTGTGACAAGCACCTAGATAACTACACAGATAACAGATACACAGATAACAATTCACTTCAACTAACTCTGACAAACACACTAACTTTTTTTTTGTTTACCCTAAATTGAAGGTCCCAGTACAAGAGTTCTAATTCTTAGTCCCAGTAGAGAGGTTTAGTTATACCAGTAGCTCCTTCCTCCTGGTGCTCTGTTTGTTCTCTGGCAGAAAAGTTGAGACATCTTTGCAAAACTGTAATAGTCGGGTATAAATGTAGCTTATATTTTGTATTTTATTCTGTAATTCTCACCCTTATTTCCTTATTACTAAGGGTATTTATACGACTACAGTATCTCTGCCCTTTTAACTCTGGCTAATTGTCTACGCCTGACATCAAAATTCTGTTTATGATATTAAAATATGACATTGTGGAAGCAATTAAAATGTCATAAAGAAGGGATTGTGATGTCATGTTTAGAGAAGCAGGCAGAATAGATATAGTCTAGGGGACAAGGATATTGTGTTCACGCAACTGTGTTCAGTAATAAAGAAAACAGGGAATTACTTAAAAAAAACAAGAAGTAGTAAATAAACTGGGATATAGTTGAACATAAATCTTACTTTTTCAAAGTTTTCCTAATGCTGTCAGGGGCTCTAATTCTGCCACTGTATACTAGTTAGCATGTCATTTTACACTGTGATAATTTTACCTGGCAGTTAGTTCTTTTGGCCCCTCCAAATTGATAAAAATCTTATCTTTTAAAATTGTTAGAACTGTTATATTTGTTATTTATACGCCACTGTTCTGTTTATTTGTGTACTCTCTCTTTAATTGTATGTCTGCATTTCCCTAGACCATGTTTTTGTCCACTCTACTTGCCTTGTATCTTGTTTGTATTATCTTGTCCTTAACAGGACCTCCTTGTAAATGAGCTTGCTCAACAGAATCTTCCTAATGAAGTGAACCTGAAAAACGTGAAACTGTGGCTGGGTAGACAGTGAGGAGAGAGTGAGGGAGATGCAGAGGGACTTGTAAAGGCTAGTGAGGTGGTCAAAGGGTTTGCAGTGGAAATTTAATGCTAAAAAGTGCAAGGTGAGGTGCATAGGGTGCAAGAACTGTAAAACAGAGTACGGGGGGGGGGTAAAGCTGGGCAAGACCTCTGAGAAAACATACATTGGATACAAGTCGCTGAGAGGTACAGCAAAGCCTCAATTTTCGCCCCCCATCCATCCCCCCTTCCGGCACATTTCTATATAGTCCGTCTTGCTCCGCCCATTACTGCCATTGGTCCTCTACTGCCAATCCTTTCCCCTTCTCCTTTTACCTAATTCTACTGATCTCTCCTCAGTGAGCCCTGCTAAGGCGCCGGCCATACCCTTAGCCCACTTATCTATAGCAACCCCAAGGAACCTTCCTCCTTCCTAAGAATCTTTACCTGACTACTTGCAATAACCACCGTAGCGCATTGCCTATGTATATTGCCCATATTAGAGAACCCTCTAGACTGAACCTACCTTAGCATTGAAACCTGCCCTGAATCCATCCAGTGTGTTGGCAGCGTCAGAGAGGTAACGCAGGGGCAGGCGAGTGTTGCTCTAGCAACAGTTGCTAGAGCAACACTCGCTCTACCCTGTGTTACCTCTCCAACGCTGCCAACACTCTTGCTCTGAGCTAGCTCTCCACCTCCTTCACATGGCAGTTTTTTTACAGGATTTTAAATTAAAATAAGCTGAAGTGCACTGTTTTTTTGGTTTTCTGGTACAGAGTGTGACTTAGTTTCACTGTTTGGCTGCACATTATTTATCAGTTTTGACTATGCTCGGTCACACTACATGTCAGTGATAAAAGTAAAAGTGCTGTCTACCACTCGTTTCAGCTAGCTTCTTCTTTTACAGAATTCTCATTAAAAAAAAGGTAAAATGCAGTTACTTTGCTTTTTCACACCGAAGGACTTGCTTTCAGTGTCTGCCTGCATATTAGGTACCATTATTGACCACGCTCAGTCACACTACATCTCACTGATAAAAGTGAAAGTGTTCCCCACTCTTTCTCCTCCCTCTAAAGATGATGACTTTATTCTAGGAATAGTAAATGAAAAGAAATATAAACCTCTTTTTTTCTTTTTTTTTTAACTCTTATGCCAGGCATATTGCTCTCCCACAAAAATATTTATTTCGATTTTATAAGATAGATAATCCACTCTGGGGTGTGCGGTCACGCTCTGATATCACAGCACCTTGGGTGAATTACTCGCCTGAGGCCCGCAAGGCCACAACATACACCAAGGCATGTGTATATCAGAGCGCGAGCGCACACCCTAGAGTGGATTATCTATTACATATATATGTAATACTGGCCCTTTAGGGCCAGTTAAGTAAGGTTTAGCGGGCCACTTTAATGTTAAACCCCAAAGTTTGCACTTTAATAACTTTGCAACCGTTTGTCCAATGGGTCGAAATTTTGCATGCACAGTGTCCAACCATAGAGTTCTGAATCTGGAAAGTTTAGTTCCATTAGTGCCATTAAGCTTGCAGACTGAGCCACAATTCCAGTCAGGGATGCGGTCGCGGAACTGTAGAGTGTCACAAGAGTGAAAAATCCTCAACTTTTGCACAATTTTCGGTCGGGCTTGAATGACTGATGAATGTGTCTGAGTGGATTCAGATTTGCACGTCTATATGTGGCTTGGGTTAAACTGGTGCCTTTTGAAGATTTGGTGAAAAAATCTTAATCCATTCAAAAGTTAGGCAAGTTTTTCCTGTCCTATTTTAGCCTATTGGAATATTGATCTGTTCACAGTGAAAACATTTGTGAAAAATTTTTTTTGTGTGCAAAAACATTTAATTGTAAGGTATAGGGGTGTCACAAAAACAGTTTTGTTGTTTTTCGTGAAAACAATGCTTGAAAACATTGTCCCATGTATTGTTTTCTTTGTCACGTAAATGTGCCAAGGTGGATTGTGCTTTTGGGCTGAAATTTGCAGGGTGGCAAGCTATGGTTCCACAGATGTGCCTTTTGGTGGTTTGGTCCCAAAACATTCAACGGGCCCATAGTTACACCATTCCTAAGTTGAAAAATTTCCCATAGGATAACAATGCAGCACCCACAGCGCTTTTTAGCACCTCTATCTCAAAAACGATTTGCGATACAAACTTTTTGCTACTTGTAGCTTAGGACTAAGCACACATGGAGGTTACAGAGTCATGATTACAACTGTAGTGGAATTTTTTCCACAGTTGCTACGGTTACTGAGATATTGCCAAATAAGTGTTACAGGGATTAATTTTCAGTACTATGGGGTTGTTGTATGTCTCCGTACTTATGTGTATGTAGGAGCACAGGGCCCAGAGGGCCTGCACTCCCACAGATACATACCATTACATAAAAAATGGGCAACATGAAGGGAGTGCAGGGCCTGGAAGGCCCACCCTCCCACAAACACATACAACTAACCATTTACATTATACTTTCTCAAAAAGAAGGGAATTTCATTGCAAAAAACTCCATTAATGCATCAGTTAGGGTTGATGTCACAGCGACAAAAGTTTGGAAATTCAATGTTAGGTTTGACCTCCTGACCAAACGAGTGGTAAAGGGGACATATTTTCAGCAGTGTAAATTTGACAATCATTATAAAAGGTAGAACCAAAACGTCTTGGCCCACTACAAACATATGCTTCAGGATCATCAGATAGCGTAATTTAAGACACTGAAGTAGACTTCCGAACTAAGTCAATGTGATTTTTACTGGCATCTCCAGCTACACTACTACATGTTGACAGAGATGGTACTCCACAACATAAAGTGAAACCTCACAGGACTCAAAAATTTCTTCTACTGGGTGACATGGCTGAAAAAGGAAGGCAGATCCATCTTCCAAGTATACCACATTTTCTTAACTGCCAGCGACATGCTATCAGAGACAGTAGACATTGGTTGAGAAGCAGAATCTGGTATGCATATAAAAAATGAAGAGTGGTAGAATCTCTGGTTAAAGGGATGGGAACTTTCATCCTCCTTCAGTTGGCAAGAATGCATGTGGAAGGTGTGCAGCAGTTTTATTTTTGTTTCATGTCTCTACTGTCACTCAACACTTTGGAAGGTGAGAATCTCCAATGTGTTGGGTATAATGTGGTAAAGAAGGAATCCATCACTAAATATTCTTTCCAGGACTAACCGAATACTGACTGAATATCAAAGCAGAATTTGATAAAAAATGGAAGTAGCAATTATCACAAGTTTAAGTCTATGATTTTGAGAGCACCCTTAAAAGAGGCAGGCCCCCATAAAAATGTAGCTTTATACATTAATGTGTACAGTATGGTGGCTTGTAGATGTATCACTGCACACTGGCTCTCCAGAACACCCTGAACTGTTGGGAAAGGAAGTCCAGAATGACAGAAATACAAACAATGGAGCGAATAACAGCTGAACTAAACATGACTGTTGAGAAATACAACACCCTATGGACCAAAATGAACACCTACTGTCTGACGGGGTCATATCCCAGTGGAGGGACCTATGTCAGACACATCCTAATTAACAGGGTAACCTAGGGGTACTATGAATACTTGCCCATGGGTTATCCAATGGAATTCCCACAACCTACTCATTTCTCTGCTTATCACCCAACAACATGGAACAGGGGAAAGGAATAAACATTGACAGATGCCAGTTCACATATAAAGAGGAAAGTAAGACACCACAAGAGTTCTAGTTCTGTTTCAGCTGTTAGACTTAGTTTGCTGAATTACTGTTACAATCAATTCTAGCAGTAGTTTAAAATATTTGATGTAAGCTTGAATGCCTTGGTAACATATCAAACTTTTCAGATGCCGAAAAAATAATGCCTGCTATAGTACAACCTTGAGATGGATTTTATTAATCTGGATGTATCACACTTCATCTGTACAATGTCAATGAATGCGCTACATGTTCTGATCAACTTATAACTATATTTGTTTTAGTAAAGTTGAGTTAAAAAGATACTGATTCTGTATGCTAGAGCAATATATTTTTCTTGAAAGAACTTACCTGTTCTAGCAAAAGGATGTGATTCGATCTCAAGAAATGGTGTAGTTTCTTCATTTTGATTTGAATTAAGGAAACAAAGTATATGGGTGAGTGCTATTCTACATATAAATCTGCAACATTCCAAGAACTGTTGTGGTATGGTAGTGACATCAAGAAGTTATTGCACCCTGTGGAGTACTTTACTAATGCAAACTGCAGTTGAAAGTTCTGATCTAAACTGCCACATGCATAGCTGATCATTTGCGTCATTCTCTATCACCATCACTCATTGTCTTTTTCTTGTCAATTGTTTTTTTTAAATCTTCTTTATTGTGTTTTCAGTGTGCTCCACCAATATACTTTTACACACATACCTCAGGGTTGAACCCTAGCCCACATCTCCAAACTGGATATGGATACTATTTACATCCCCGTAACTATTTACAGTCACAGTTATATTTTATCTAGGTCATAGCTTTATGTCCAGTTCTGCCTAATATCATCTACTATACAATTCCTTGGCATTTGACTTTAAACTAGTCTTCTACTTAATTTAAATTTTCTTAATAGTATCTTCCCATGTTACAAGGCATGTCCTAATTTCTCTGGACATGGCTCTAATAACTGTGTCCCTAGGAGAGAGAGAGAGAGAATCCATCCATATCCACCAAAGATAGCATACTAATCCATAAAGAGACCATCTCTTGAGAGTATTATGATTTCATAGGTACAAAGGTTACACTATACAACGTCCTATATTTCCATACAATCTGGTCCCATTCTCCCGTTTTACTGTAAGAAACCATCAGATAAGCTAAACTCCTTCAGACAGACAGATCTGTGTCCGGGCACTCGTCAATTGTACCGAGTATACTGCCTCTAGTACCCTCCATCTTTTATCATATACCTTTTTCCTCCCCTGTATTATCATTTGTCTTTTAAGTCTGTCCAAGACCTGCAATAGGTCACCTACCCATTGATCATAGCTATAAATATTATCAGTTTTCCAGTGCCTCAGAACAAAGGCTTTAACCTGGGAGGACATCAAAGACAAATGATATTTGGCTGAGCTTTTTGGTATCATTTGCATGTCTCCTAATAAGCATATCTCTGGTTTAATATACTCAGAATAGCTTAGTAATGGATCCATTTTTTGCCCAATTTGAGTCCATAGTGGTTGGATTAAAGAGCAATTCCACAATACATGCAGCAGGTCCCCTGACTCTGCTCCACATCTAAAACACAGATCTGTCTGTCTGAGTTTTCTAGAACATAGTTTAACAGAAGTATAGTAGATATTTGAACAAATAAAAAACTGCATGGTTTTATACTTTGGTATAGGCAAGATCCTAATATTTCTCCAGATTTCCTTCCATTCAGGCCTCAAGGGGGATAGGGTTTTCTCCCAGTATCTTATCTGAGCTTTAACTTCCACACTCATGAAGTCTAGCAGCACCCTGTAAACTTTTGAGAGGGGATGTTGTAGAAGATCGATCTCTTTCAAATGGTCCCACGTGAATAGTATCTGTTCCCTTTCCTTATTGTCCCATATAAATTTCTGAATTAGGTTTGTAATTTGAATCTTTTTAAAAGGATCCCATGCTCTAGCTTGCTCCAGTAGCTTCACTCTATCTTCTACTATCAGATCCGACAGCATCAGGCCAGACAGTTGTGGTGCCCATTGGCCACTAATTACTTGCCCCCCTAAACGAAAGTTAGGGTTTCCTATTATAGGCTGGTTTCTGGTTCCCTTCTGCATCCTCCTCTGAATCATGCTCAACAGATCCCACCATGCTTTAACTGATTTATAAATTGGTGACTGCCTTCCCACTTTTGGCAAAGCCTCCGGGTCTGTAAACAGCATTGCAGAGGGGGAGAATTTTAGGTCCTTTAGCCTAAGCTGTTCTAGCTGAAGCCATGTTGGTGTGTATCCCCCTACTTCCTCACTCTTTATCCATCGCCCCAACGCACTCAACTGACCTGCTACATAATATAGAAAAAGGTCCGGGAGCTTAATCCCACCCTTGAAGTAAGGGAGGCGTAAAACAACATGCTTCTTCCTAGGAGGTTTGGAGTCCCACAGGAAATCTGAAATTACCCTCTGTATACTGGTAAACCTCCCCTTCGGAATACAATAGGGTGAGAGATAAATCGGATATAATAACCTGGGTAGAAGGTTCATTTTAATCAGTCCCAGTCTAGCAGTTAAATTTAAAGGAAGTTTATTCCATCTTAATATGTCAGTTTTAATTGTATCTAACGGGTTACCCACATTCTCCTCCATGCCTTTCTCCAATCTGGAGGTGATCCAGATTCCCAGATACTTAATCTTTTCCCCAGCCCAGTTAATGTTCAGGTGTTTGAAATCTGTTCTATTCGTGTAAACGGTAAGCGGAAGAACCTGAGTCTTGCTTAGGTTCAATTTATAGTTAGATACCTCTGAGAAATTCCCAATTACTTCCAATGCCTTTTGAAAGCTAGCCGCAGGGTTGGTTAAATGTAACAAAATATCATCGGCGAATACCGAGAATTTAAGTTCAATCCCCTGAACCTCAATCCCCTGAACCCTGGGTTCCGTATTTAGTGATCTTAATAAAGGTTCCAAATAAATGTTAAATAAGATTGGTAACAAAGGGCAGCCCTGCCTAGTCCCATTTCTCAGAAGAAACTCCTTTGATAAATACCCATTGCATAGGACCCTAGCTGTAGGGGCCTTGTATAGATTTTGGAGACCTCTAAGAAAGCCCTTCGGGAAGCCCATTCTCTCCATTGTAGAGAATAAGAAATTAAGGGAGACATGATCAAAAGCCTTTTCGGTGTCAAGTGCTATTAGGGCCATAGCAGATTTTGAGTGGGATGCCCTATGCAAAATGTGAAGCATCTTTCTTAACGTGTCCTGCGCCCCACCTCCCTGGCATGAATCCCACTTGGTCCTGGCTAATTAACAAAGGTGCAACTTTCAAAACCCTATTGGCCAGAATCTTTGTAAGTATTTTAATATCTTGGTTGATTAAAGCAATAGGTCTATAATTACCTGGCAGGTCCCTAGGCTTGTCTGGCTTAGGGATCAGGGTAATATAAGCTTGGTCTAAGGGAGGATGGGGAACCCCATTGTTCATAATGCTTGAAAATAAATCCAATAATAGAGGGACTATTGTTCCTAGGTGGACTTTATAGAATTTTGCAGACAAGCCATCCGGCCCTGGCGCCTTGTTATTTGGAAGGTCTCTGATTACTTCCCTGATCTCTAGTTCGAGATTGGTGCAGCTAGTACCGGGCTTGCTCTGCTGCCAACAGAGCAGCAGTATATCCTTAAGGAACCTTTCAATTGCTACCTCCGTGCTGGTGCCCCTTCTTGATAAATCCCTGAATAGTAGTCCGCAAAAGCATCCGCCATCTTCTGCGGTTCTGATATAATCCTTCCCCCGAAATTTACTGCCATGATCATTCTTTCTGCCTCCCACTCCTTAATTCTATGAGCCAATACATGACCAGGCACATCCCCATGCATAAGATATTTAGCATTTAGTCTTTCCAGCCAGCGATCTGTCCTAAGGTTCAGTATACTTCTATATTGGTCTCTCAACTCCCCTAATTCCTTGCCCATTTCTTTGCTTGAGCCCTCTAAAGGTAATAATGATTTAATGGCCCCAACTAAAAATTCTTCCCGCGCTCTATTGAGTTTGTTCCGTTCAGAGGTATATTCTTGCGCCATTCCTGCATATAATACCTTACAGGCTGAACAGGCTATTTTTTTATCCTCTATTGTTGGGATCTGAGTTTGAATGATCCCCTTAAGTACCTCCTCTAACTCAAGTACCATGCTGTCTTCTGCAAATATCCCTTCATCTAGTCACCAACGAAATGGTCTTGGGGGAATGCTGTCCAGTTCCCATAATAGTTGTATCGGAGAATGATCAGACAGGACCCTATTATAAGTATTCAAGCCTTTGACACCTCTCATCCCTTCCCTATTAACCACAAAGAAATCAATCCTAGTATGTGTTTTGTGGACCCCCGAGTAGAATGTCATCTCTGTATCCCCTTTCCTGTACATTCTATATGGGTCTACCAGCGCTGTTGCCTCCAAAAACCTGTTTAAAGCTCTCTGCGGGGAGAAGATGGTTTATTGGGCGGGGCTCCTGTCCTTCCTATTATCAAAGTAGATATTCCAGTCTCCTGCCATAATAAATGGAGCCTCTGAGGAGTGTGTGTCTCGGCTTCTATGAAGCAAAATTCTGACTTCGCTGGAGTAGAGCCATAAATTGAGGCACAAGAAAGTGGGCATCCCAAGATTGAACCCTCCACATATCCCCTGCCATCCTCTCTTGACTGAATTCTTTCAATTACATATGGGCACGATTTCCTGATTAATATTGCCACTCCCCCCGACGTTTTCATTTTCCCAACTCCCACTACCTTACCAACCCACCCTCTCCTAAGAAGGTTTACCTCCTCAGACAGTAAATGAGTTTCTTGGAGTGCAGCAACATGTACCCCCAATTGATTTATATACTGCAGTACAACCAGTCTTTTTTTCCTCCCCTAAGACCTTTCACATTCCATGAAAGAAGTTTAAGTGTTACCATCTTTTATGTTGTAGCCCCAAATGTTCACTCTCATATGTTGTCTCCTCTTTACCTCATGTTCTATGGATTCTCTCTCTCTCCTTTACCCCCAGAAACCACCCTTCTTACCTCCCCCGATCCTTCGATCGCCCTCCTCAATATTCATGAAACGTGTATGAGTCAGCCCTCCGGATATCTTCAAACCCCCCTCAGATCCCAGCATATCATCCATCGAGTGACCCCCCATTTCCCCCACCCCGACATTAAGAATTGGCTTTGTCTATGGCCTTATAAAACTTTTCTCTCCATGGCGGAAAAAGAAAGAGCATAACAGCCCCATTAACAATATACAACCAGGTTAGTACTAGTCCGGTAACTTTCTCCTTCAAACCATTCACTCTTGTCTCTTGCTCTAGTAACCTGAAAAAAAAAACCTAGCCATATAGCGATACTAGCTAGCCAAGGGCTGCAGTCCATCCCTTTTTGACAGTTCGGATAACATAGTAGAGCGATAGTAGAAGCAGTTAGTCTCTATTTCTTTAAACCAACATCTGGTGAACTCAAGAATTAGCCAACCCTGTCAGTTCTCAAAATAATTCCCGATGCTGCAGATCACACTAGCTGCTGCATTGCCAGCGCTCCATCAAACCCTCTCCATTTCAAGTCGTGACTTGAATAGTTCTATTAATTCAATTCTGAGACTTTCCAGAGCTTCAGTTGCTGTTAAGTGGTGCTTATCTCCTTTCGGAAGTTTTACAGTTAATGTTGTTGGATGCTGCAATCGAAATTTTAGACCCGCTAAATACAGCTTCTTTTTTATCTCCGCGTATTCTTTTTGTTTCTCTCTCACCGAAGGCACTAGATCTTGAAAAATCCATATTGAAGCCCCATTCCACTGCAGGGATCTGTTTACTTTCACTTTATTCAGGACATGAGTCTTTTCCTTGTAGTTTAAAAAGCTCATAATCAGAACTCGAGATCTGGCTCCAGGTGGGGGTGTCTCTCTCAATGACCTGTGGGCCCTCTCCACGTTGTACGAGTCACCATATGGTGAAGGACCAAATAGCTTCAAAAGAAAGTCCTGCATAAAGGCTACACAGTCCAGGCCTTCCGTTTTTTTCAGGTAAACCTGCCATTATTAAGTTGTTTCTCCTACTGCGTGACTCTTGGTCCTCCAGCCGTTCTTCAAGCTTTTTAACTTGCCTTTTGAGCCCTATCATTTCTAGGTCAATGGCCCCGTTTTCCTCTCCTGCGAAGCCACTCTGGCCTCTACATCCCCCACCCTCTGTGTCAAGGCATGTAACGCGGGTTTCAGTATGGTAAAATCTGCTACTAATCCCTGCAAAAGATGTTTAATCTCACAAATATCCTGCTAAGTTGAACACCCTCCTTGGGCTTCTGTTTTCAGGTCCTCGGCATCGTCTGAAGAGTGGGGCTTAGAGCGCTCAGTCGCTGGTATTCGTGCCGCGAGAGGCTCAGGGCTTTCAGTTTCCAACTCGGCCATTTCGCCCTTCTGGCTCGCCGCTGATAAGTTGATCTATTCCTTCCTGCAAATGAGCCTGTGGCGATCACAACTGCGCAGGGCTCTCCTAGTCAACAGGGATCTTTGTAATAGCAGGCTTAGGGGGTCAAAAAGAGCTTAAATCTTTTTATTTTATCTGCTGAGATTCGATCGCGGTCTCGGAGACGTCTGTACCTTGCTAGCTCATCACGTCGCAGTTTTTTTCTTGTCAATTGTGATGAAGCAGTGATCAGCTATGGCAGTAGTGCTTTCTTCATCTTTTTCAGATGGCAGTCAATCATCGATAAATACAGAAGAATTAGGTGAAATTACTTTCAAAGAAGGGCAAAATCTTCTCTATGTTACTGGAAAAAGGACTACCTGAATGAAGAAAAAGGTAGAACCAGAAAGCCCTGACCCACTACAAACATATGCTTCTGGGTGATCAGGCAGTGTAATTTAAGACCCTGTCTGAACTAGGCCAATCTGATTTTTACAGGCATCTCCAGCTACATCACAACATGTTGACAGATATGGTACTCCACAACATAAAGCAAAACCAAACAGGACTCGATGCAGGGTGGGATGGCTGAAAGAAGGAGGCAGATACATCTTCCAACTGTACCAAATTTTCTTCACTGCCAGAGACACACTATCAGAGAAAGTAAAGACTGGTTCAGAAGCAGAATCTCGTATGCACACAAAAAAATGAAGAGTGAGAAAATCATTGGTTAAAGGGATGGGAACTTTCATCCTCCATTTGGCAAGAATACATGTGGAAGGTGTGCAGCAGTTTTATTTTTGTTTCATGTCTCTACTGTCACCCAACACTTTGGAAGGTGAGACTCCACAATCTCTTGGGTATAATGTGGTAAAGAGGGAATCCATCATCAAATATTCTGTCCAGGGCTAATCGAATACTGGCTGAATATCAAAGCAGAATTAGATAAAATATGGAAGAAGCAATTACCATGAGTTTAAGTCTATGATTTTGGGAGCACACTTAAAAGAGGCAGGCCCCCCAAAAATGCAGCTTTATACAATAATGTGTACAGTTTGGTGGCTTGTAGATGTATCACTGCACACTGGCTCTCCAGAACACCCTGAACTGTGTGGAATGGAGGTCCAGAATGACAGAAATACAAACAATAGAGCGAATAACAGCTGAACTAAACATGACTGTTGAGAAATACAACACCCTATGGGCCAAAAAGAACACCTACTGTCTGACTGGGTCATATCCCAGTGGAGAGATCAATGTCAGACACATCCTAATTAACAGGGTAACCCAGGGGTACTATGAATATTTGCCCATGGGTTATCCGCTGGAATACCCACAACCTACTCATTTCTCATGCTTATCACCCAACAACATGGAACAGGGCAAAGGAATAAACACTGACAGATGCCAGTTAGCATATAAAGAGGAAAGTAAGCCACCACAAGAATTCTAGTTCAGCTTCAGTTGTTATAATTAGTTTGCTGAATTACTGTTATAATAAATTCTAGCAGTAGTTTAAAAGATTTGATGTAAGCTTGAATGCATTGGTAACATATCAAACTTTTCAGATGCCAAAAAAACAATGCCTGCTATAGTACAACCTTGAGATGGATTTTATTAATCTGGATGTATCACACTTCATCCGTACAATGTCAATGAATGTGCGACATGTTCTGATCAACTTATAACTATATTTGTTTTAGTAAAGCTGAGTTAAAAAGATACAGATTCTGTATGCTAGAGCAATATATTTTTCTTGAAAGAACTTACCTGTTCTAGCACAAGGACGTGATTTGCTCTCAATAAAAAGTGTACTTTCTTCATTTTGATCTGAATTAAGGAAACAAAAACATTTTCTAAATTTAAATGACCATAACATTTGTTTATATGCAGATCTGACTAATCTGAATTTTACTGAACATGAGTTCCCAAACAAGAAAGTGACTGATTCTAAAGTTGTGATCTAATTTGGAAAAAAAAACAAGAAGATAAGTTTTCTAGGATAACACTTTAAAAATGTCTATCTTTTTCTTTACAACTCATATTTACAGTTCAAGAAACACAATTCCTCATCACCCATGAATTTTATTCAATATTTGCTTATTTTGAATAATGGTTTTCCCAAGAAATGCTTTCTTAGTGAAATATTTTTTTTTCCAGAGGCATACTGAGGAAAGGTACAGGGCAGAATGTAATAAAGCAATAATATTATTTATTTATTTTATTTATTATTTAATTTAGTTTTTGTTGACCGGGTAAGTGCACTAGACAAATCCTGCCTATTTTCAGGCACGACCCGGGGGAGGTGGATACAGATGAATGCCAAATGACCTTAAACCAGATTAAGCTGTTGGTGGTATTTTTTTTAGTGAATGAGGGAAATTTGGCCAGGACACTGGGGAAATTCCCCTACTCTTTTCAATAAGTGCCATGGGATCCTTAACATCCACCTGAACTACCACAAATCCAGGCAGATGGGACCTCGGTTTAACGTCTCATCCGAAAGATGGCACCTCAGAAGTGCAGCACCCCTCTCATGATGCACTACAGTGTCAGTATTGGGATATTAACCCAAGTGCCAGATGTGGGAACTGAACCCACAACCCTCTGATCTCCCGGCCTCAGAGGCAAGTGTGCTACCTACTGAGCCACTGACACTATATAACACAGTACCATAAAGTGCAACCATGTAAAAACAGAACAGAACAAAACTGTCAGTTCAAAAAAATAGAGGTTACTTACTTATAGTATATGGGTGAGTGCTATTCTACATATAAATCTGCAACATTCCAAGAACTGTTGTGGTATGGTAATGACATCAAGAAGTTATTGTACCCTCTTGAGTACTTTACTAATATAGTAGAACAAGAGTGAATGCAAAACTGCAGTTGAAAGTTCTGATCTAACCTGCCATGTGCATAGCTGATCACTTGCTTCATTCTCTCTCACCATCACTCATTGTCTTTTTCTTGTCAATTTTAACGAAGTGGTGATCAGCTATGGCAGTAGTGCTTTCCTCATCTTTTTCAGATGGCAGTCAATCATCGATAAATAAAGAAGAATTAGGTGAAAGCACTTTCAAAGTAGGACAAAATCTTCTCTATGTTACTGGAAAAAGGACTACCTGAATGAAGTAAAAGGTAGAATCAGAAAGCCCTGACCCACTACAAACATATGCTTCTGGGTGATCAGGCAGTGTAATTTAAGACCCTGCCTAAACTAAGCCAATCTGATTTTTACAGGCATCTCCAGCAACATCACAACATGTTGACAGACATGGTACTCCACAACATAAAGCAAAACCAAACAGGACTCGAAAATTTCTTCTACTGGGTGGGATGGCTGAAAGAGGGAGGCAGATACATCTTCCAAGTACACCAAATTTTCTTCAGTGCCAGAGACACACTATTAGAGAAAGTAAAGACTGGTTCAGAAGCAGAATCTCATATGCACGTAAAAAATGAAGAGTGGGAGAATCTCTGGTTAAAGGGATGGGAACTTTCATCCTCCTTCAGTTGGCAAGAATACGTGTGGAAGGTGTACACCAGTTTTGTTTTTGTTTCATGTCTCTACTGTCACCCAACACTTTGGAAGGTGAGAATCCCCAATTTGTTGGGTATAATATGGTAAAGAAGGAATCCATCATTAAATATTCTGTCCAGGGCTAATCAAATACTGGCTGAATATCAAAGCAGGATTTGATTAAATATGGAAGAAGCAATTACCATGCGTTTAAGTCTATGATTTTGGAAGCACCCTTAAAAGAGGAATGCCCCCATAAAAATGCAGCTTTATACATTAATGTGTACAGTATGGTGGCTTGTAGATGTATCACTGCACACTGGCTCTCCAGAACACCCTGAACTGTGTGGAATGGAGGTCCAGAATGACAGAAATGCAAACAATGGAGTGAATAACAGCTGAACTAAACATGACTGTTGAGAAATACAACACCCTATGGGTCAAAAAGAACACCTACTGTCTGACTGGGTCATATCCCAGTGGAGGGACCAATATCAGACACATCCTAATTAACAGGGTAACCCGGGGTACTATGAATATTTGCCCATGGGTAGCATATGAAACTTTTCAGATGCCGAAAAAACAATGCCTGCTATAGTACAACCTTGAGATGGATTTTATTAATCTGGATGCATCGCACTTCATCTGTACAATGTCAATGAATGTGTTACATGTTCTGATCAACTTATAACTATATTTGTTTTAATAAAGTTGAGTTAAAAAAACTGATTCTGTATGCTAGAGCAATATATTTTTCTTGAAAGAACTTACCTGTTCTAGCACAAGGACGTGATTCGTCCTTAATAAATGGTGTACTTTCTTCATTTTTATCTGAATTAAGGAAACAAAAACATTTTCTAAATTAAAATAACCACAACATTTGTTTATATGCAGATCTGACTAATCTGAATTTTACTGAACATGAGTTCCCAAACAAGAAAGTGACTGATTCTAAAGTTGTGATCTAATTTGGGAAAAAAAAACAAGAAGATAAGTTTTCTAGGATAACACTTTGAAAATGTCTATCTTTTTCTTTACAACTCATATTTACAGTTCAAGAAACACAATTCCTCATCACCCATGAATTTTATTCAATATTTGCTTATTTTGAATAATGGTTTTCCCAAGAAATGCTTTCTTAGTGAAATATTTTTTTTTTCCCAGAGGCATACTGAGGAAAGGTACAGGGCAGAATGTAATAAAGCAATAATCTTATTTATTTATTTTATTTATTTAGTTTTTGTTGACCAGGTAAGTGCACTAGACAAATCCTGCCTATTTTCAGGCACGACCCGGGGGAGGGGGATACAGATGAATGCCAAATGACCTTAAACCAGATTAAGCTGTTGGTTGTATTTTTTTTTTAGTGAATGAGGGAAATTTGACTAGGACACTGGGGAAATTCCCCTACTCTTTTCAATAAGTGCCATGGGATCTTTAACATCCATCTGAACTACCACAAATCCAGGCAGATGGGACCTCGGTTTAACGTCTCATCTGAAAGACGGCACCTCAGAAGTGCAGCACCCCCTCTCAGGATGCACTACAGTGTCAATATCGGGATATTAACCCAAGTGCCAGATGTGGGAACTGAACCCACAACCCTCTGATCTCCCGGCCTCAGAGGCAAGTGTGCTACCTACTGAGTCACTGACACTATATAATACAGTACCATAAAGTGCAACCATGTAAAAACAGAACAGAACAAAACTGTCAGTTCAAAAAAATAAAGGTTACTTATAGTATATGGGTGAGTGCTATTCTACATATAAATCTGCAACATTCCAAGAACTGTTGTGGTATGGTAGTGACATCAGGAAGTTATTGTACCCTCTTGAGTACTTTACTAATATAGTAGAACAAGAGTGAATGCAAACAGCAGTTGAAAGTTCTGATCTAACCTGCCATGTGCATAGCTGATCACTTGCTTCATTCTCTCTCACCATCACTCATTGTCTTTTTCTTGTCAATTTTAACGAAGCGGTGATCAGCTATGGCAGTAGTGCTGCCTTTAATGTGTACAGTATGATGGCTTGTAGACGTATCACTGCACACTGACTCTCCAGAACACCCTGAACTGTGGTGAATGGAGGTCCAGAATGACAGAAATACAAACAATAGAGCGGATAACAGCTGAACTAAACATGACTGTTGAGAAATACAACACCCTATGCGCCAAAAAGAACACCTACTGTCTGACTGGGTCATATCCCAGTGGAGGGACCAATGTCAGACACATCCTAATTAACAGGGTAACCCAGGGTACTATGAATATTTGCCCATGGGTTATGAGATGCCGAAAAAACAATGCCTGCTACAGGGCAAAATGTAATAAAACAATAATATTACACTTTACCATAAAGTGCAACCATGTAAAAACAAAACAAAACTGTCAGGTCAAGGAGTTATTGTACCTTCTTGAGTATGTCACTACTATAGTACAACAACACTGAACGCATACCGTGGTTGAAAGTTCTGATCGAAACTGCCACATGCACAGCTGATCACTTGCTTCATTTACTCTCACCTTCACTCAATATCTTTTTCTTGTCAATTATGATGAAGCAGTGATCGGCTATGGCAGCAGTGCTTTTCTGCTCTCTTTCAAATGGCAGTCCATCTTCAATAAAGAAAGAAGAATTAGGTGAAAGTACTCGCAAAGTAGGACAAAATCTTCTCTGTTCTGGAGAAAGGACTATCTGAATGAGAAAACAAATTTTCACTGAAATCGGGACTCCTATGTTTTTAGCTCATACTCATATGGCGGGGGAGGAGACCATATGGATGGTACTTGCTGCTGACTTGTCTGAATGTTATTTAGCGTGGGAATTCTTAACTATGATAGTTTTCATATATAAATGTCCAAGTTAGCACTTCTGTTTCTGTTAGAGTTTTTTTCTGTGGTAAGAGTTGGATGTGGGGAGAAGAGAGACTTTACCAATGCTAATGTATGGGTCACTGTGCACAGACAAGGCTGTGCTTCCTTCTAAAGGTTGTCATAACAACCACAGATCCCTCTAGCTTCGCTCTTGAAGTCTGCTGGTTGTTATGACAGCCTTTCAAAGCAAGCACAGCCTTGTTGTGTACAGTGTCCTATACATCATTATCTATGTAGCCATTGTTTTACTACTAGTATTTCATTCATACTTATACTTAGACAGTCTTCTGCTGAGCATCTACAATCTTCAAACTTGACTCTTCTTTCAACCCAATCATTTGGTCAGCTAGCTCTGCCCCGTTCACTTGGGTCTGTATGATGGAATAAAACTGAAGCAATCCTTGCCAGGGTACTTCTGGTAGTCTCCATAAATGCCAACCGAACACTAGTAGAACTATGGTTACAAATAAGTAACCTTAATTTCTAACTACCTAGATTCAGTTCGTTATTCACACTCAGGCAGACTCCTAGTGGTCCTGAGGAGGAAGGGCAAGGCACACACCCCAAACTACATAAAAAGTCACTGAAGTACTGAGAACCCAAAAGCACCATCAAGAAGACCGAGCATGCCAATTCTGTAATAAGAGATGAAATGTGTTTACATTAAGCCAGGTAGCAGACATACATATTTCATTAACGGGAATGTACCCAGCAGGAACACAGTCAGCACTAAGTCTGGTTGATTGACTTACAACACAAAGTAATGCAGGTTATCCATTGGGCAATTATCTGCTTGGCTGACTGTCAGCAAAGGGTGGCTTCAGTGTATGTGACTGACAAGCCTCATCAGAAAATGCTTTCATATACTCCAGATAGAAGAGCAGAGCCATGCAAAGTTTAGCATCTTAAGTGCTTGGTCAGCCTCCAAAGCATGAAGCATTTGAAAGAAGGTTGGTAGAATAAGTGCCTAATTAAGGTGAAACTTAGACCCTACCTTTAGCAGGAGCTTCGCACTAGGGTGGAGAACAACCTTACCATTGTGAAAGACCAGCTATTGAGGCTCCAAAGAAATTGCAGGGAGCTTACTCGCCCATTTAGATGAAGAAATGGTAACCAAAAATGAGGTTTTCCATGACAAATGTGAGATCAAAGTTATCCACAGGCCAAATAGTCAGCCATGACAGCACCAGTGATAAGTCCTACTTTGGAGGTTCACACACACACCAGAGGAAACAAGTGGTCTAGGGCTTTAAAGAAGCAACTGAACAATTGGTCCTGAGCCACTGTGGGCAACCACACCTCAGCTTATATGCCAAAATGGTGGCCAGACACACCGTAAGGCACTTGGCTCACAACCCTGCCTAAGACAGTGACCAGAGGTAGTCAAGTATGTGTAATACACAGAAGCGAAGAGCACTAAGCCATGCTCCTTGGAACAATACAGAAACCTTGCCCACTTTTAAGTGTGTGTCTTATGAGTTGACTGCTTCAGAAATGCCTCAAACACTAGGAGGACATCTTCAGGAAGCCTGAGTGCCTAAATTTTAGCTGCTCAGTAACCAGGTGGACAGGTGCAGGAGCAGCAGGTCCAGATGCTTGATGGTGACGGACCTTATCAATAGGTATTGTCTAAGTGGAAGTAGCCATAAACGTCTGCTGTGGAGACAGAAAAGACAGTGGTAACAGAACTGGTACAGCCCACTTGGGTGCAACCAGGATCACGGGTCCCTTGCACCTTAAGGACCACCTTGTTGACCAGAGAAAATGTGAGAAGATATAAATAAGTCCCTAAGCCCTGGATTAAGATAACCATATCCAGCAGCAGAATACCCTGCTGAGGGGGAGATGCACATGTTCTCCCAAGAACTGAACAGATCCAGAGTATTCCTCACAATGAGACACTTGATAAACCAACTCTAGGTATAGGAATCACTCATGAAATACCTCTCCCACATGACTGTGAGCATCTGCCAGCTGTTTGTGCACTCCCGTGACATGGGCTATGCCTCTCCCACATGACTGAGAGCATCTGCCAGCTGTTTGTGCACTCCCATGACATGGACCATCACCAGGTTTGTCAGAGGGGAACAAGCGAAGTACCATGTCCAAGGTGCCTCCCAACACATGGGAAGGGAGGGCCTGGCTGCTGCCCTGTTTGTTCAGGCAGAACAAGGTGCTCATGTCCTCCAGGATGACTTGAACTACCTGATCTTGAATCAGCAGTATGAAGTCTGCAAATGCAAGGCAAACTGCACATAGTTCCAACAAGCTGATGTGAAGCTGTCTCACTCAGCACCCAGAACCGGCATGAGGTCATTATGTCATGGACAAACCTGCGCAAACCAACAATGCCACAGACATTACAGCGTGCAGCAAAATGAGGCTGGCAAAAATGCCAATCATGATACAAAAGTGCACATCAGTGTAAAACATAGCAAAATCCTTGTCAGCTTGGTAGGACAGGGGAAATGGGAAGCTTCGTACTACGGGACTTTTTTTGGCACAAAATAAAAACATGTTGGCAGACAGGATTCAAACCTCAATCCTCAGTTTTCCATTGCACCAGGTGCTTGTGCCGTAGACACTCCACCATGGGAACGGCTCATCCAGGCACAGCAGCTGTGGTGTGTTTAGCTCTTCCTCCTGTTCATAGTGAGTGACAAGGGTAGCAGTAGTGTCCTACCGCTATTCAACTCCTGTCACTGTTATGCATTACGCACTTTAGCTCACACGGTTATCTTGAGTGTTTTTTTCCACAACATATTGACCTGGTACCCCCAGAACAAGTGTGCTCTGCAAGCCAGAAGATGTGTGTCCCTGCTCACAAATGATGCATCTGTAGTCAAGGTGACTGAGGGCTGTCCCTGAACAAATGGGATGTCCTCTGGGAGGTTTGGGGTGAACAGCCACTAACTGATGGCATTCAGCTTTGGGTAGGTCACCCAGACTAGGTGGTTCATGGTTGCATGCCGCTGAGACCACTGATGCCCCAATTCCCACAGAATAAGATGCTTGCACCGGCACTGGGTCCAGTGAGTACCAACAAGAATAGCATTGGCATGGTGCGCGTGGTAAAAAAGATGCCATTATATTTTTCAGGGGGCTTTGTCCCTCGCACCCCGGACTTCAATCAATCAATCAAACTATTTAGCCAGGCAGTTAACATCATTGAGCAAGCTCATTTTCAAGATGGTCCTGGACATATAGGACAAATGTGGTTACATTACACAACAATTCATAATACAGTGTACAGAATTCCAGAGTGATACAGGATACAGCATCAATAATAATTGTAGTGAAACATGTATAACGAGTACAAAAACACACATTTAGAATGCGGAAAATACAGATGGAAGACTGTAGAGTACAAAGGGAGGCAAGGATGGAGGGACATGGTGGTGGGGAGTATGAGGGGAGGGAGACAATAAAGGGAAGAGGAAAGAGGGCAGTCTACTTGGTAAGGCCCCGCAGGGGAGTTACCATGGGGAAGGAGTGAGGAAAAGGGGGGGGGGTTACCGTAAAACATTTCTGTCCGATGGGTGGAATAAGAAGGCCAGGGAGATCTTGAAGATAGGGGACTGCCCAGTCAGGGGATAGTGCTTACCTGAAGCAGTCACATGCTGTTTTCAGATGTCTGTTGAGCAACTGTCTGAATATATAGGGGACTTAAGGACTCTCACTCCGGGGGGAGCGGACCATGGGGAAAGTTAACATTTTTGAGGTCATGGAATACTGTTTCCACAACCCCTTGTAAAAAATCATAAGTCCCAATACAATAAAAGTTGGGAGACCATGATTAGAACCCTGGTCTCTATTGCCACTGGCCGAGCTTCTCCATGCACCAGCCCTCCACACCATGGGAGAAGCTCAGCCAGCCTCCTGTTCCTTCCTACCCTTGTCCTTTTATAGGACCATGGACAACAACCAGGGGAGCGCTTCTGATCTGAAAAGAGTGGCCTTTGAGCTGTGCAGTGAAAGTCTTGATGGCTGGGTATACAGCTCTGAGTTTGAGCAGACTGATGTGGTAGGTGGACTCTTTGGAGGTCCATGCACCGCTTATGCATTGGTCATGCAAGTGAGCTCCCCAGCCTAGTAGGGAGGCATCTAAGCACCCTGGTAGTTCTCTTTGTCTTTCCACCAGTCGAGAGCCTGAAGAAGTGTTCTGGTGACTGAAGCTAGTTTTGAGAAAGGATTCTTTTTCTCAGACTAGTGAGCCCTGAGGTGGTACTGTATATCCCTCATTTGGAACCTGGCACCTAGAACAACTGCTGTCATGGATGTTATGTGGCCCAGAAGTCTGACAAAATGCCTGGCCAGCCTTGGCTGACCTGGGATGAAGGAGCTGACCAAGCTCAGAAAAGTTTGTACCATGTCTATAGGGAGGAAGGCCTTTCCTTGCAGGGTGTTGAGTTCTGCTCCAATGAAGTCCAGTATCTGAACTGGCTCGAAGTGGGACTTCTCTTTGTTGATGATGAAGCCCAGAGATTACAGAGTGCTTCTTGTCTGGATCAGGGCATTTGTAACCCCTTATGGTCTCTTGCCCACTATTAGCCAGTCGTCCAGTTATGGGAAGCCCTTTTGTCACCTCAAATAAGCTGCAACTACTGCTAGGCACCTTGTGAAAACCAGGAGAGCTGAAGACAGTCTAAATGGTTGGGCTGCAAACTGGTAATGTCCTGATGGCAGTTTGAGCCCGAGAAACTTTCTGTGGGATGGCCTTATGGGAATATGAAAATAGGCATCCGTGAGATCTAGGGAGACTAGTCAGTCTCCTCGCTGCAGAGAATGTATCACCTGATTCAAAATTGCCATTTTGAATTATGGCTTCAGCTAGTGTCTGTTCAAGTACCTTAGATCCAGAATAAGTCACCGCTCCCCATTTTCTTCTGAGTAAGGAAGCACCTGGAATAGAGTCCTTTTCCCAACTGATCAGGGAAGGGAACCCTTTCCACTGCTTGAACACTGAGATGTTTTACCTCCAGCTCCAACAGTAACTTCTCTGTTGGGATTAGGGGTTTTGAAAGTTTTGGACCCTGAAAAGAGGAAAACTGTTTGAACTGCAGTGACAGCCCATAGCCAACCACCTCCAGTACCCACCTATCTGAGTTGATGAGATGCCATTGGTGCAGGAATTGGGACAGCCTGCCTCCTATGGGGGGGGGAGGTGACCTGGATGCAGTCAGGAGTACTGCTGCTGAGCTTGTGTAGCGGGAACAGGAATGGAACTGGCTCCTCTCTGGCCTCTCCTTCCTCTCCCTCTGAAAAAAATCTTATGTGAGAAATTCATGGGCATGGGCATAGGGTAAAAAACCCAGGGAAGTAGCCTCTACCTCTACCCTTTCTGGTTGGAGGCATCTGAGAAGTAGAGGACTTTTCCTTCGCCACATTACTCTTGTAGGTGGCCTTGTATTCATCCACTTTTTTCATGTAGGCCTCAATTTGATCCCCAAAAAGGAAATTATTTTTACAGGGAAAGTCCATTGCTTTTAACTGGATGTCCTGTGAAAGATTAGTAGCTCTTAACCATGTGTACCGCCTGTGGGAGATGGCCTGCGCCATGACCCTTGAGGCTGTGTCATTGTTGTCCACAGCCATGTAGAACTGGTATTAGGGGCCTCTATGGCTGTCTTCACTGTTTCAGTGATATCCTGAGCCACGGTGTCTCCACCCTGTTGTACTATGGCCAGAATAGATTTCAAGAGAGCTCTCTGGCCGTCCCAATGGCACTGAGAGTTGAGGCCCTGGACGCCACACCTCACGTCACATCGGCGACCCAGGTTCAAGAACAAGCCAGGGTCACAGGGGGTTGGCAGGGGAGGGAAGGGATCAAGTGTCGGACAGCTCTCTCTTCCCTGGGGAGGGTTCTGGGGGCACACCACTCTGTAGCAGCACCCGGCAGCAGTCGGGTGCAGCACAAGTGGGTGGCACACAACTTGCAGGGGTGGAGCTCACAGGCAGCGGCATGCAGTGCCCAGCCACCACTACACATCTGAGCTCTGTGGGGTGGAACAAATGAAAAACTATGTCCACTGGTAGGTGATGGTGGGGACCAGGGACCACCACCCACGCCCAGGCCAAATGCATTGGGTACCATTGGAGCTCCTCCACTTCTGGGTTGCCCATCCAGATTTGCCGACAGGTTGCTAGAGGAGAGTGGCGGTCCCACCTCGGGGGAATGGGCACCAGGAACAGATGGAGTGAAGCTGCCCCCAACCGACTGGTAGGACCGAGCCTTCAGGTGGGCGGGACGGTAGGTGAGTCGAGAGTCCCCACCGGAGAGAGTCTGGTGATCGGTGTCAGAGGGAAATAAAGTCTACACACACAAAAAAAAAAAAAAAAAAAAAGGGAGCTCTCTGATAATGGGCTGCATACACCATATATGATGAAAGGTGAAGCAGCAAAGAAGCAGTGGTATAAGATTTCTTGCCTAAAGAATTTAGCTTTCTAGACTCCTTTTCAGGAGATTGAGAGGTAAGTGGTACATTTTCCTTGTCACAGGCTGTGGCCTATACCACTCCCTGATGATCTGGGTGCACATAAAGAAAATCAGCATTTGTCCTACCTCCTGTAGCTGATATTTCTTTTCAATTTTTCTTTCTACGCCAGTAAAAGAAGTAGGGTTTTGGAGTATTCTCATAGTTGTCCTTTTAAGGGCATTGTGAATTGGCAAGATTAGCTTTCTAGAGGTAAGAAGATCCATCATCTCTACATAATCTTCCTCCTCCTCTTGTTCTTTGTCCTCCTGGATAGCAAGCTCCAGGGTGTCCACCATATGTTTTACAAAAGTAAATTGCCATGAGACATCCTCCTGACCATTAGAGGGGGTAACAAAGTCTTGGTCGGAGTACCAATCAGGCTGTAAAAACTCGTTCTCTGCCAAATATTCTTCCTCTTCTTCATAATAAAAACCCTGGTCATAGCCAGGGTTTTGAAGAGGTACCATAGGATCTGAAGGGGCAGTGAAAAATTGCCCATAAATTGTAGAGTCCGATATACATACTAAGCCTTAGGGCCATTTCATTTGCAGAGGGCATATCTTTATGTGCCACTGGCATCCCTCTTTGCTTTTCAGTGGGAGGGGCAGTGGTATGTTTTTCTTTTCTATGCTTTTTAGCAGGGACTGAATCAGAACCCTGCTCACCATGTCTTTTAGAGGCTTGGTCAGAATTTTTACCTTTATCAGACTTAATTTCAGTATTGCCCTTAGAGGACTTATCTTTATTCTTATACTGAGAAGAAGTACCCTCCGCAGCGCTTTTAGAGGAGGGGGAGGTAGACTGAGAGACCATAGTTTTCAATTCTTAAGCCTATTAAGAGCTAATAGTTTGTGAGTTTAGAACAAAATTCACTGGAGTGTTCTGGACCTAAACAAGTAAAACAAAAATTGTGGCTGTCTGCCTTAGCCACAATTTTGAAGCAATGCAAACAATTTTTAATTTCTGTTGGTCCAGTCGTTTTAGTTGGCTTTACTGACATTCCAAACTGCCAGAAAACCTTCAAAAATGATGTTTCCCAAAAGGGAGAACTGAAAAGAAAAGGTGTCCCAAGCTGTGGAGAACCACAGAAAAATGGTCCTCAGCTGTGGTAAAAGGTATTAGAAATCTGGGGAGGTCATGTGATGGCTGAGTAGGAAGACATGGCTGCTCTCTGCTGTCTCCCTCCCTGCCTTTTACTAAACATTTTTTACCGGTTTCCTGCAATCTGCTCCTGTAATCTTAGTTTGGACTGTTATCGAAAGATTGGGGATACCTCCTGGTGCTGTTATTTTCCCATTAATGATGGATGCTGAAATGAAAGCGCATTTGCCCTGCCACACTCCACACCGACACTGGAGCAGGAGAAAACTTCTAAATGCTCTAAACAGCAGGCTGCAAGGGCCTCCTGATCTCCTGCTACTACTACCACCTTAACTAAAGTGAAGATTTTAGAGGAGATGGCTACCTTGCAAAGTTCCCTGCAAGTGTTAACTGAGGAATTACAGAAAATAAGTACCTCCATGGACTTGCTAACATGCCGGGCTGGGGAATGCCAAGACCTAAACTTTGTCGCTTGAGGATTGGAGGGTGCATTCGAATCCTGAAGTGGTCTCGTTGCAGCAGCACTTGAGAAAAATGGAAGATTTAGAAGGGCAGTCCTGTCGGAACAAATCGGTGGTGATGAGTCTCCCCGAAGGGGCAGAGGGTACCCAGGCCATTGTTTTCATACAGAATCCTTTTGAAAAAATAGTGGGCCCCTCCCCCAATGGACCGGTATATGTGGTGGAGCGGGTGCATCAGTCCTTACACCCTATGCCCTCACCCAGCCCCTCCCGTCCGATAATTTGCAAACTGCTCAACTTCCTTGATAGACAGCACATCTTGTCTAAAATTACAGACATTATGAAACTGCTGTGGGAGGGCCAGCATATCCATGTCTCCCAGGACCTCCCATATTCAGTCCAGCAATGGAGAGCGGATTTACACACATTGGTCTCCAAACTCCTCGTCAGTAGCATCAAATTTAGAGTATGTTACCCTGCTACACTTCAGGTACTCCATGATGGTATTGGATCAGTCTTGAGACCCCGAACAAAGCAGCGACAGAGCTTAAAAGACAGCTCCCTGATCTGTTCAAGTGAAGCCTCAGAATAGCTACGGGCTACCCCCGACATGCACTGTCTGCTGTCATGGATAGTGCTTGCGGGTCATAATTACTTTTTGGCTGGAAATCTGGCCTCAGTTTGGCTCTTTGCTGGGTGCAGTTTCAGCCTTCTTTTATTGCTGCAGCAGTATTTCTATAATTACACCTGTTTGATTGTGGTGAAGCGACATCATACAAGGAGGTAAACCTTCATGGTTTAACTTTACTGGGAAGCTATTGCAATATTCTGTCCTGTCTGGATTGGATATGTCTTGGAGATGAGAAATGGGGACCTTTTCACCATTGCTGGAGGATTGAATTATGTGGTCGCTGGTACTTTTTATGTCCTGGAATGGTCAGCTGAGTCTCGGCACTGCTTACTGGACTTTCAGTGCTGAGGCATCTTGCTTATTTGGGTTCTCGCTTCAAGTAGTACCAGCTTAACCAGTTTTTTGTTCTTACGGTTCGATGTACTTTTACATTTGGGTGGCCCATGCTTTTCTTGGCAAGTATGGATGCCATAGCCTTTTTATGGACATACTCACCTGGTCCCCTCTCTTTCTATGGACTGGTTTTGGACATTATCAGGTTAAGCTTTTGGGAAGTTGGGACTTCATACCTCGAGTGTGAAATGTTATTGGGTTATATTTTTCCTACTGTTATCTTTCTCATTTGTTCTAACTAGTTAAATGGGGTTTTGCATTCTTTTTGTTGCAGCCCCTATAATTTTCTTTCGGGAGCGGACTATTATCTTTGTATTAGAGTGTTACTGCCTGTTTTGGATGGGTGGGGGGCTTGGAGGGCAGAGTCTCACCCATCATGGGCTGTTTAATATTAGGAGATCAGTCGCTAGTACCGGGGTTGGGGGTGTTTGTTGGTAGTGTTTTTACAGTTTATAGAGGGGACTGTTATTTTTTTTGGGGGGGGGGGTTCAATATCTACTGTTCAGCCTGGTGATCAGGACTAATTCTGTTACACGTGAACATTTAGCATTGTGATTTTTAAGTATTTGTTTACCTGTTTACAATTTGGTAGGACTATCCTATCTTGTGTGTTTCTCAGGTGGGGTTGGGGTTTTGGTCTTTATCTACTCGGGATTGTTGTGTTTCTTAGGGGAGGGGCTGGGGGAATGGAGTTGGGGTGGTTAGGGGTGAGTTTCCCAGAGCACCTTCATTTGAGGATTTTCCTTTTTTCTATTCAATTTACCTGTAGTGTCCTTCCCCAGCTTAAATAAGTATGAGTTTTAGTTACAAATTTATATCCTGGAACATTAAGGGGGCTCGGAATAAAAAAAAAGCGGTACATGCTGCTCAGGCATCTTCATAAGCTCACTCCCAACATTGTTATGCTACAGGAAATCCATCTGAGAAGAGAAGACATCCTGTTGTTTAGGAGGCGTTGGGTGGCTCAAGCATTTGGGGTGGGGCTTCACACCACAAAAGGAGGAGTGGTCATATTGGTGGGGAAAGGTACAGCATTTCAGCTTACCAGGGAATACTGGGATCCTGATGGTCATTTTATTTTAATTCAGGGCTGGTTGGATACCATAGCGGTCATTCTGGGCTCTTTTTATGGCCCAACTGCTGACTCCCCCACTTTTTTTTCTGATCTTGCATTCCACCTCTTCTCCTTTCCTCGACTGTCACATTTCTAGGGGATGGATGGAATTTAATCTACTAGGATGATCTGGACAGATTCAGCCCCTAAAGATGGGGTCTCTCTACAGGTCAAAGGGGATTTAGAAATTTCTTGAGCAGGTAGGTTTACTAGATCCCCGGAGGCTTTTGCACCCTAAATGTAGACAATATACTTTCTTTTCCTTCTCCCATGGGACCTCATCTAAGATTAATTTTTTTCTTGTTGAGTAGTGTTTCCCTCCCTGGATGTATCTCCTCTGATATCCTGCTTAAAGTTTTCTCCGATTATGCTCCCATTTAATTGACTAGGGTCTTATGTGATGAAGAGGAAAGGGACAGGATTTGGAGACTCAACTCCCAGCTTTTGAAGGACCTGACCCTGGTTAGTCACTTGAGAGACTTTATCTGGTGTTTTTAAGAGGATAATATGGGGTCTGTTTCAAGAATGGATTGAGTATGGAGGGCTTTCAAGTGTGATACTCGGGGAGAGTGCATTAAGCTAGCCATGGAGCGTAAAAAGTGTCATACCCAGGAGGAGGATAGGCTTTTATCAGAGATTAGATGCTAAGAGAGGGGCCTGTCTGCCACTTCTCCCTCTGATGTCTGGCAACAGCTTGACGCTTCTCGTCTAAGGTATGCCGAGCTTCTAGACAAAAAAGCAGATCTGGCCATCCTCCATACCAGGTCTCGTTACCTAGAATCTGCAGAAAGGGCTGGAAAGCTTTTGGCCTGGAGACTCCGACAATTGGGGGAAACTAGAGTGGTTCCATGACTGAGGCCTGGTTCAGGGGACGAGATCCTTACTTGACCTCGGGATATTGTGGAGGCATTCAGAGTTCTATTAGACCCTCTATAAAGCTAGCCTTCCCTCTCCAGAGTATCTTGTTAAGATCTCAGCTGATCTGGATGACCATCCCTTCCCCTATCTCTCCTCTGCCCAACAGGATTTTTTGGTGGAACCCATTAGGGTGTCTGAGGTCCAGGCAGTGATCCGTCAGCTCCCCCTTGATAAAGCTCCTGGCCCAGATGGCTTTTGCAATCATTTTTATTCATCCTTTAGAGATGAGCTATCACCTTTCCTCGCCCAACTATATAATTCTTTCCTAACTGACGGGCTAGAGGACTATTCTTTAACCCAAGCATGGATTATGCTTTTCCAGAAGCCATGCAAGGAGGAGGAGCTGTTGCCAGCTAACTGCCAGCCAATATCTTTCCTAAGTTCAAATCTTGAGATCTTGGCAAGGGTCCTTGCCAACAGATTAATGTCTGTTTGGGAAAAATTACTCTCTACTGTCCAAGTGGGCTTCATGGCAGGTCGCTTGTCCAGCGACCATTTAAGGAAGCTTATCTGTTTGATTTCTGTGTCCAGGGAGAACAAGATTCCTGCGGTACTGGTTTCCCTGGATGCAGAAAAAGCTTTTGATTGTGTTTCATGGCCTTTTCTGTTTAAAGTCTTGGGGAAATTAGGTATCCCCACAGATTTTTGCAAGTGAATTCAAATTATGTATAACAACCCCTCAGCCGAAATTCGCTGTAATGGGCTCTCCTCTACCCCCTTTCGATTGGAGCGGGGGATGAGGCATGGTTGCCCCCTCTCTCCTCTTCTGTTTAATCTATATTTAGAGTCCCTTTTATTGCAGCTACAAAATTCTCAGGATATTAGAGGGGTATCGGTTGGGGGGAGAGGTTTAAGATGTCTGCCTACACAGATGATTTACTCTTACACATAGAAGACCCTGCCTCTTCCATCCTGGTGGCTCTGACAGAGATTGGGACTTTTTCCAGTTTGGCAGGTTATAAGTGTAGAGAAAAAAATATATATGTCACAGGTGATACTTATTATTGGACAAACAAAATTATTTTTAAAACTAGCTTTCGAGAGATAAAACTCTCTTCCTCAGGTCAAAGTGGAAACAGCTGAGCAGTATGACAGATATAAAGGTTGGATGTGGATTCAAAACCTAAACTAGCAGTTTACAGATCAAAGCACTACAGTCAATTTGCACCTCTTACAAACAGGAAGACTAGAAGCAGGTTATAAGCTAAATCTTGATAAGATGCAGGTTATGCCATTAAATAATGTATACATGTTCCTAAAAGGGAGCTATTGGATTTGGGTTTATCCTGGGAGCCTAAGACCCTTTCATATTTAGGGATTCGTTTACTGCACCACCTCTCAGATCTGGGACCTTTAAATTTACCTCCCCTCCTGCATAGTATCAAAAGTGATCTCACAAGATGGTCTACCTAACCTCTGTCCCTATGGGGTTGTCTTCATACTAAAAAGATGAATATTTTACTATTAGTGCTCTACCCTTTAGGAATGTTGGGGGTGTTTTTGCCCAAGGCCTGGTTTCTCTCTCTGCATCGGCTCCTGAACCACTTCCTCTGGAGAGAGAGGGCTGTTCAGTGTGCCTATTACAAGCTTACACTCCCAAGAGAAAGAGGTGGCCTCTATCTTCCCAATTTTTTTATCTATTACTTAGCTATGCATGGAGCTAAGTTCCTACAATGAGAGAATGCCTTAACTAGGCTTGGGAGTGCGGGGTACCAGCTACTATGGTTAAAAATTTAGGCCTCGCTCTGTCAGAAGGCTGGCATCCTCCTTACTAGTCTTCTGTATTCTAAACCTCCCAAAGTGCCGGTGGCCCTACACCTTCCCCCCTTAATGTGGTCCCTTAAGGCACGTTGACAAAGCTACCTATAGGTTGGAAGGGGAATTGCTGGCAATCACAAGGGAAGAAAGAGACTTGGGCATCATCATCATTACAGATGACCTGAAATCATCTAAGCAGACCACTGAGGCAGTAGGTAAGGCTAGAGGGGTGTTGAGGTGTATTAGTAGGGGTATCACAAGTCATAACAGGGAGGTAATAATCCCTCTTTACAAGACACTGGTTAGGCCCCATCTGGAGTACTGCGTGCAGTACTGGAGGCCTCACCTGCACAAGGACATTAGCAAATGGAGGCAGTCCAGAGAAGGGCAACCAAAATGGTGTAGGGTCTGCATTAAAAAACATATGAGGACAGATTAACGGAGTTCAACATGTATACCCTAGAGCAAAGGAGGGAGAAAGGTGATATGATCGAAGCATTCAAATATCTTAAGGGCATTAACAAGGTGAAAGAGTCTAACATACAAACATGCCAGCTGAAACAGACCACCCCATCTATTTAAGTCTGCTCGAGTGTGTAGCCAACACCCCAAGTTTTCAGCTGCCCCACCCCATCCCCTTTGTCATCCCACTGCCATCCCCCACCTCCACCACCCTCATTCTCCCCTGTTCCCTGTCCCATGCCCTTCTGAAGCTGTTCACAGATTTACATGATACCACCCATTCTGGTAGGGTGTTCCATTTTGCTACCACCCTCTCTGTGAAATAGTGTATCCTCATTTCCTTGCTAAATCTTCCCCCCTCTAGCCTTAGCCCATGCCCCCTGGTGACCCTCCCCCTCCTTAACTTAAAGACCCCATCTGCCCCATCCTTATTGATTCCCCTCAGATACCTGAATGTATTGTGTCCCCCCTGTCCCTTCTATCCTCCAGGGTGTACATATTCAGATCTCCCAGCCTGCTGTCATAGTCTCTCCTCTCCATTCCACGTGTCATCTTTGCTGCTCTCCTCTGCACCCCGTCCAGTAGCCTAATATCACACCTTAGGTATGGCCTCCAAAACTGCACACAATACTCTAAGTGTGGCCTTACCAGCAACCTGTACAGGGGCAAGATCACCTCTCTTCACCTAGACGAAAACCCCCTCATTATGCACCTCAGCATTTTGTTCACATTTGCAGCTGCCCTCCTGCACTGGGCAATGTTGTTCATGGTCCCTGTTATCATTACCCCTAGGTCCTTCTCCTCCTCAGTGATCCACAGCTTAACCCCCCCAGCCAGTATTGTCTCCTTGGGTTCTTCATCCCAGAGTGCATAACTTTACACTTCTTTGCATTGAACCCTAGCTGCCACCTCTCTGACCACTCCTCTAGCTTGCGTAGGTCCCCCTGCAGTTGCTTCCATCCCTCCTCTCCATCCACCACTGCTCCGATTTTGGTGTCGTCAGTGAACAGACTTACCTTGCTCACCACCCTGTGTGCAATGTCTGATATGAAGAGCCCAAACAATACTGGCCCCAATACAGAGCCCTGTGGCTCCCCACTCATCACTGGCCTTGGAGCTGAGAGCTCCCCTGTCACCACCATCCGCTGCAGCCTGCCAATCAGCCAGCTTGCAATCCAGTTCATCATTTTTGTCCCTACCCCTACACCAGTTAGCTTCTCCCCAAGCTGCCCATGAGGCACCAAATTGAAGGCCTTGCTGAAGTTCAAGTAAAGAACATCCACTGCAGGATCCTTATCCAGCTCACCTGTCACCCAGTCATAATATTGTATGGCGTTGGTTTGACAAGACTTCCTGAAACAAACCCATGCTGCCTCACATCCTGGAAGTCATTGTCCTCCAGGTACAACACCAGTCTTTCCTTTAGTATCATTTCCATGAGTTTGCACACTATGGAGGTGAGACTTACCGGACGATAATTACCTGGTTCATCCCTTGGCCTGCTCTTGTGTAATGGTACTACATGTGCCATCCTCCAGTCCAGTGGCACACATCCTGACTCCAGTGAAGTGCTGTACAGATCTGCCAGCGACTCTGCCAACACCTCCGCCATAACCCTCAGCACCCTGGGGTGGATACCGTCTGGCCCTGGAGCCTTGTCTACCTTCAGTGTCCTCAGTCCCTCTAGGACTCTACTTGCCTCAATTCTTTCATCTGTCACCTCCTCTCCCCTATCCCCACCCTCCCAGCCCATGTTGGTAGCGGTCCCCTTTTCTTCCGGTGAACACTGAGCAAAAGTATTCATTCAGTGCTTCTGCCTGCTCCTCCCTTTTCCATCCACTCCCACCCCTTTTATCCTCATTATTGTCTCCTTGCACTTCCTTTCTCCCTGACGATCTGAAAAGTCTTCTCTCCCCATTAATTCCCTGTGCTAATCTCAGCCCCTCTGGGCCTTGGCTTCTCTCACTTTTCTAGTCACCTCCTGGACCATCTTGCATATTCCTCCCTGTCCACTTCCTTCTCTGTCCTCCTAAACCTCTGGTGCGCCACTCGTTTTGCCCTCACCACCTCCACAACCTCGCTGTTCAACCAGCATGAGTTTTCTTGCTCTGCTCCTCTTACTCTGTGCCTTGATGCAGGCTTCTGTTGCCTCTGTAACCCCCCCATTTAATAATATCCCATTTCTGCTCCACGTCCATCTCTTGCCTTATGCCCTCCAGTTTCCCTTTCAGTACTTCTTCCATCCTCCCAAAGTCCACCCCCCTGAAGTTTACCACCCAAGTAACTAATGTTTCTGGCTCCCCGCACATCATGATATTAAACCACACTGTTTGGTGATCGCTGTCGACTAGTCGGTCCTCTATTTTTATTTCCCTCACTGCCTCCCCATTTGACAATACCAGATCTAAAGTGTTCCTTAGCCTAGTAGGTACAGTAGCCAACTGTGTCAGGAGACCCTCCTGGATCGCGTCCAGGAGTACTTGCTCCCTAGCACTGGAGGTGACTGGAATGCTCCAGTCAAACCCTGCAAGTTGAAATCCCCCACAATGACCATCTTCCCTTTTCTACATACCTTTTTGATTTGTCCCATTAACTCCCTGGCAAGCTCCTGAGACTGGGACGGCGGCCTGTATACCACCCCAAACCTCACTTTCCTACCCCTTGAGTCTAGGAACTGCAGCCAGGTTGCCTCTGTTTTTCTTTCTTTTCCCTCGTCCCTTGTGCATCTGATCCTATCACTCACACAGACTGCCACCCCAGCCCCCTTCCCCTCCTTACGGTCCTTCCTGTATAATTTGTATCCTGGGATTGCCAGATCCCAGTCCTGGTGCTCAGTTGCCCACATTCCTGTGGCTGCAATATCCACCCTCCACACTGCTAAGAGTGCCTGTAGCTCAGCGGATTTGTTTCTTAGGCTTCTTGCATTTAATGAGACCACCCTCCATAATGCCGCTTTCCCTTCACTTGCCTCCATCTCCTCCCTTCTACTCCCTCCTTTTTTGGCCACCTCGAGTCTTTCCCTGTTAGCCTGGGGGGTAGGCTTTGACTCCACTCTACCGGATACCCGCCTACCTGCTGTCCACTTGCCACCCCTCCATCTAATTTAAATCCACCCTTGTCGCAATATACCTCCCCAGTCCTTGCTTTAATTCCTCCTTCCCCTCCCCACTCAGGTGCAGCCTATCCCTTGCAAAAAGGTTGTTATTATCCCAGGTACTGCCCCAGCCGCCCACAACCCCATACCCCTTAGTTCGACACCATTCTACCAACCATGTGTTCAACTTTCTAATCCTCTCCTTTCTCACTGTGCTTGTGCAGGGTACTGGGAGCACTTCAGAGAAGGCAACAGACTCCTCAGTCTCCTCGCACAACCTTCCCACATCCTCAATCCTCTCCCTTGTTACTGCTACCATTTCCCCCGCTAGGTCATTTGTCCCCACATGTACCACAATGTGATGTTTCCTTCTACATCTCTTTACGCACCTTAGGATTGCCTGTCCTGCCATGTCTGCCTTTAATCCTGGTATGGACTCAACCCATTTCCAACTGTGCCTCTCACCCTTGCTGCCCCATCTGATCCCCTTGAGTATGGAGTATGCAGTATGGAGTCCAACACCAGCACACTCCCCTCCTCTTTCCTTTGTGCCCGTTGCAAACCAGGTTCTCATTTTTGAAGCCACTCAAGACTGTGATTTTACAATATGCCCCAGTGTTTTCCCCCTGTCCCTCCCAATTTAGACCCCTCCCCCTCCTCCTGTTTGACTGCCAACCTCCCTCTCCCGCCTCACCTCTCCGAGTATTATCCTTCCCCCTGCCACACTATGCTTAATCTCTCCACTAGTAATGCCCCTCACACCCTCTTCGTGAGTGCTACCCCTTGTGCATTTTACATCCTGCATCCTCCTTCCCATGTGTTGCTTGTAAAGTAAACATTTTCCCTATCCCCTTTGCCTTACTATGTGCTTTCTCCTCCCTCCTGCCTACTGCTGCTCCTCTTTTTCTAGGTCCTACTAGAGTCCACCCTTCATCAGATGGCTTCCTGTCTAGTTTGCCCCCCCCTCCCTTGACCCACTGTTTCTTCTCTGTGGTGCCCCTACAATACTCTCAGATGTCAGCCCTCCTACCGATGCACTCATCCAAGCAGACCTCTAAAGCAGTAGGTAAGGCTAGGGGGGGTGTTAGGGTGCATTAGTAGGGGTACTGTCGTGGAAGAGGGAGGTAATAATCCTCTGTACAAGACACTGGTTAGGCCCCATCTGGAGTACTGCGGGTGTATTGAGCCACACCTCACAAGGATATTAACCAAATTGAGGCAGTCCAGAGAAGGGCAACCAAGATGGTGCAGGGACTGCATCAGAAGACATATGAGGACAGATTAACGGAGCTCAATATGTATACCCTTGAGCAAAGGAGGGAGAGAGGTGATATGATAGAGGCATTCAAACACCTTAAGGGCATAAACAAGGTGAAAGAGTCTAACATGTTTAAATATAAGAAAAATAGCAGGACAAGAGGACACAGCATGAGATTAGAGGGAGGCCGATTAAGGGGGAATGTGAGGAAATTCTTTTTCACAGAAAGGGTGGTGGATGCATGGAATGGCTTACCACAAGAAGTGGTGGCTATGAATACAGTGCAGGGCTTCAAACAGGCATGGGATAGGCATAAGGGAGCAATACAAATGACTATGAATAGATAGGCCACTGACAGAGCAAAGGCCGATGGCACATTTATAAGGTAGAAAAAGAAATGGGCAGACTGGATGGGCCTTGCGGTCCTTATCTGCCGTCAACTTCTATGTTTCTATGTTTCCCTCATCCCTCAACCTCCCCAGCTCCCTGCCAAGCCACTGAACCTCTTCCTCGAGCCTCCTTAGCCAGTGGCATATCGGGCACCCTCCCAGCCTCCATAGTATATTCATCCGCATTGCTGCCCCACAACTACTGCACCCAACGATCCTACCCATGGTCCACACTACCTATACTGCCTCTCCACACTAATTATCCCTATAGCAAGTAGAATTAACTAATCCTAGCCCAGCCTCTAACAGAAATTTTACCTGATATATTCCAGTTGAAGGCCCTCCACAATATCCACCTATCACACTAATCAGCAATTCATTGTGGATGCTGTACTCCTATTTGAGACCTACCTATGCTTTTCCCTGCCCCATGGCTGCATTATTGGCTAGAACTACATGGGCTGCACCAGAAGATCCTTCCTCCAATTGCAGGTCAGGTGTTCCCCTATAAATGAGCTGCGCTCTGGGGAGGGAGGGAGGGGTAGGAGGGTGGAATTGAGCCCACATCCAACTCCCTCATGAGAATGTATCAGCCCTGTGTCTGCTCCTCACTGCACCTCCAAGCACTGCAACCTCCTCTGGAGGAAGCCCCCCCCCACACACACACACAGACACTGTATTAAACAAGTCAGCACTCCTGCCCTAAAGTCCACAGACTGATTAAGAATTTAAAGCTTATCCAGCAACTAAAATCCTTTCCGGAACTGCTCAGCAAAAGCAGGTTCAGACAAACTCTGCCAGACGCCAACTATTTCTGCAGTACTGCTATGTGAGAAGCCCTGGTATGTAAGCCCTATTTGGCTATAAATTGATCCTGACTGAGAAGGACAGAAACTTCCAGAAAGCTGCTTATAATGCCTGAAGAAAAGATAAATTAATATCCAGCTTCCACTATGGATCCCCCACGCCACACAACACTTTTAAACAAGTCAGCACTCCTGCCCTAAAGTCCATGGACTGATAAAGAATTTAAAGCTTATCCAGCAACTAAAATCCTTTCCCCAACTGCTCAGCAAAAGCAGGTTCAGACAACCTCTGCCAGACCCCAACTGTTTCTGCAGTACTGCTATGTGAGAAGCCCTGGTATTTAAGCCTCAATGAGCTGTAAATTTATCTTGGCTGAGAAGGACAGAAACTTCCAGAAAGCTGCTCACAATGCCTGTAGAAAAGATAAATGAATATCCAACTTCCACTATGGATCCCCCACACCACACCACACTATTAAACAAGCCAGCATTCTTGCCCTAAAGTACACAGACTGATAAATAATTTAAAGCTTGTCCAGCAACTAAAATCTTTTCCCCAACTGCTCAGCAAAAGCAGGTTCAGACAACCTCTGCCAGACTCCAACTGTTTCTGCAGTACTGCTATGTGAGAAGTTCTGGTATTTAAGCACCATTGAGCTGTAAATTGATCCTGGCTGAGAAGGACAGAAACTTCCAGAAAGCTGCTCACAATGCTTGTAGAAAAGATAAATGAATATCCAGCTTCTACTATGGATCCCCACACCACACTATTAAACAAGTCAGCGATCCTGCCCTAAAGTCCACAGACTGATAAAGAATATAAAGCTTATCCAGCAACTAAAATCCTTTCCCCAACTGCTCAGCAAAAGCAGGTTCAGACAACCTCTGCCAGACCCCAACAGTTTCTGCAGTACTGCTATGTGAGAAGCCCTGGTATTTAAGCCCCAATGAGCTGTAAATTGATCCCGTCTGAGAAGGACAGAAACTTCCAGAAAGCTGATCACAATGCCGGTAGAAAAGATAAATGAATATCCAGCTTCCACTATGGATCCCCCACACCACACAACACTTTTAAACAAGTCAGCACTCCTGCCCTAAAGTCCACAGACTGATAAAGAATTTAAAGCTTATCCAGCAACTAAAATCCTTTCCCCAGCTGCTCAGCAAAAGCAGGTTCAGACAACCTCTGCCAGACCCCAACTGTTCCTGCAACATGTGTCAATATAAGGAAAATAGAAGGACAAGAGGACACATCATGAGATTAGAGGGAGGCCAATTAAGGGGTAATGTGAAGAAGTTCTTTTCACAGAGTGATGGATGCATGGAATAGCCTACCTCAGGAAGTGGTGGACATGAATACAGTGCAGGCTTCAAGCAGGCATGGGATAAGCATAAGGGAGCAATACAGATGAGTATGAATAAATAGGCAATTGACAGAGTAAAGGCCTATGGCACATTCATAAGGTAGAAAAAATGGGCAGACTAGATGGGCCCTGTGGTCCTTATCTGCCGTCAACTTTTATATTTCTATATTTCTATTAATGTGGTCCCTTAAGGCACGTCAACAAATGGAGGGTTTCCTACATTTGGACTGGACAAGGTCACTAGCCCAGCCGGTTTTGGCAAACCCCAATATTTCTATCAGTGGTAGACCGATCTCGTCTCCTTTTGTCCATCCCTTGGCACTTTGCCTATGTCTGCTCTCATTAAGTGGGGTAAGATTCTCTCCCACGGGCGCCTGCAAGGAATTTTTCCTATATCCATTTTACATACCTTTAAATATTTGCAATTGACTAATGCCCTCACGTCCTATTTTGGCCTCGGCCCCTGGGAAATGGGTGACAGTGAAATCTTATGCAAGATAATCTCTGTAGGTTTGTGGGCCCATCCAGTTGCCAGTTTGTATTTATATTTACAAGCAGCTGATCCTTCTTCCCTTGATGTGCTTTTATTGGCAACAAGCTCTGGACCTGCACTTAGATTCTAAACACTGGCAAACTATCTGGGCTAATGCATATAAATTCATTAAAAGAGACCGGTACAGATGGACCCAGTTCCACATTATCATGATATGTATTATACTCCCCTTAAGTTATTTCAGATGGGTCAGACAGCAACCCCGGAGTGCTCCTGATGTGGTTCTGCTGTCTGGCATTTATTGCACATGCTATAGGAGTGTCCCAAGGTGGCCCCCTTTTGGATGAAAATTAAGGCCTCACTGGACCCTCTTTTGGGCCTAGATGAGGCCTTTACACCAGGGATTTGCTTGCTGGGGGATTACCCTTCCTCCTTGTTTGGGCACTGTAGCGCCCATATTGCCTTTATCTTCTATGTTTCTATGGTGGCCAAGGTTATTATTTAAAGACACTGAAGAGACAACTCTATACCTTCTACAAGGAATGGTATAATGAGCTTATGCAGGCCCTTCTGGGCGAAAAACAGGTCACAAGGCTTCAACAATGTGCAGACCGCTTTCATCAGAGAAGGGAAATTTTGTACACCCTTATGTCTATTAGTCAGGTTGCAGAATAGGGGATTCTCAATTCGAGCTCCCTTTGTCCTTTTCCTTTTCTCCTAATTTTTTATTACCTTTAGAAGTTCGGGGGTTTTCCTACTTATCTGTGGTGCTCTGGGTGGGATAGGGGATGGGGGGATTAATTCCTTCCGAATTCATGTCTTTCTCCTTGGGTTTTTTGTATAATTTTTTGGGGGGCGTGGATGGGGTTGGGGCTGTTGTTTACAACTGTTGTTTTTTTGTTTGTTTTTTGATTGTTATGATGACATTTCCTATTCTTGTTTGTACTTGATGTTATCTTTCAAATATCAATAAAAAATGTTAAATTACAAAAAAAAATTTGCGGTTTCTTGAAAGAAGCCTCGGATAGTTTTATATAGGAAAAAACTAAACTGCAAAGTTTTTACTTCAACCATGGAAAAATTTCACCTCAGGAAAGGCAGGAAGTGCTCAGAAGCATGGAAAAACGAGGAAAGAGTCTGCGGTTCCAGGGAACCAAACGGGGACCGTGGAAAAAAGAAAATAACGTGGTAAAATTACCTAAAACTGAAAGCAGCACAATAAAGTAGTCTCTGAGCATAAAATTTGTCTCTGAAGAGAAAAGAAGAGAGAGCAGTCTGGGGCAGTGTTACTCAGTCAGCAGAGAAAACATTCTGAAGCCATCTAGGCTGACTGCAGACAGCACTCCCCTTCACTCTCTTCTGACCGGCCAATGTTCTGTGCTCATTTACATTGACTCCACTTCCAGGGCAGCTGAACCCAGCTGGCATATCTGCTTATGTAAAGCATACTAAAAGACATCTGGTGTGAGAATCAGGAGATTTTTTTTTGCAGTTTTGCTAGCGCCTACCATTGCATCCCCTTTTGCTCTCCTACCATTTCCTGCAACTCATGCCGCAACTCCTAATAGTGAGCTGGCAGGGGAGTGATTAAAAGGATTAAAACCTGTAGCCTGGGAAAATGTTAACCAATTCTAGCTCCCCACCATGGCACTAAACCTATCAGTGACGTCAACACTTGCCAACTGGGGGCCAATCAAATCTTTCTCCTGCCCTTCCCCCCACCATGCTATATAATAGCACACTGGCACCAAACCCCCCTTAGTGTGTGCTGGGAGCCAATGAGTAATCAAACATAACTATGGGAGCTGCGGTCAGAACTGGAAGATGGGATTGGGTGGATCTCCAGGGTAGATGAACTCCGCATCGTACGGTCATCTAGTTTTGGTATGTCTGAGGCAAATTTCGGGGGTATGTCCAGGAGATATGTGCAACCATTATCTGGGCCCGGTATGTACACTGAGATATTTGGGGGGTGGCTAAATGTCCAGAACTGGCCCGGGAACTGGGTCTGGGAGTTGACAGAGCTGTGGAAAAAAACTTATGACCCAGTCAGGCCTGGAGATATGGAGAAATCATGGAGACAATACTCCACCAGGTCTGTGACCAAGCCTGCTACAAGGGGCATGCCCATGAGCCTGCAAAAGTACTGAGACAGCAGGGTTCTGGTTTTCTGCTTACAAATTTTATGTTTCTAATGGTTTCTCCTGGAGGGTTCTATCCCAGGTCTTTGTATACTGTAAATTTGGGATTTAGTTCCTGTAAGAATTGTTCTTTTATCAAGCCCAGGCACCAGGCTCTTTTGATTAAATTTGTTATTGAGTTTGTTATTAATGTTTGATGCAGCAAGTGCACTCAGAAGGGCATCAAAGCAGAATCCACCGATCTGAATGGCTGGTCTGTCTGTTTGCTACCCAGGGGGTACTAAGTTTTACAATGGAACTGAGCTCTTGAGAAGTCTCATATGAACGACATGCATTTCAGAGGTGTGCCGGTGTGAATTCAAAACTAGTACAGTACTGTAAAAAATAGAATGTCTATATAAAAATATCTGAGGCAGTCTTGGAAGAAATATCAGTCCTAGCCGCAATCTACAGTGAAGAAGAGAATTTGAACTTCTGGGTGTCTGTCGAATACATACACTAAAAGGCCATCCATGATCTCAAAAGAAAACGAGAGTTAGATTTTTTATGACTACTTCATTGAGCAACATAAATGTGTAGTATTAGTAACTTCTGGTTCCAATCTTGATGAGATATAATATATTACGAGGTGCTGGGTCCTAAACCTCATTCATTTAGCTCCTAACTCCCTCCAATAACCAGTATTTTTATTCAGCACTATAGTTAAGGAGCTTACCTCACTAGATGGAAAGGAGGAGACTGGCGGCAGTGACCACCAAAACCCAGTCATCCGAAAGACAGGACCCTCTTATTCCACCAAGTGGGCTGCAACTCCAAGACTTGGCAGCTGAACCACAGGCCGTACTGCAACCCTCCAACGCGGCCATCATTTCGGAACTCAGAGACTTTCAAGTGGAGGTCTGAGAATGCAAATAAGAACTCAAAGCTGATCTAGCTAAAATTGAAACGCACGTATAGAAGTCGGAGGCACAAGCAAATACCATGGAAACCAGAGTCAATCGTTTGGAAAGTCTTATGATCCATACTCTTCAAGACTGCCAACTTTTACAAGCAAATGCGAGGATCTTGAAAATAGATCTTGCCACAACAAGATGCAGATCTAGGGACTATCGTAAATACTGAGAGCCGTGACGTGTATGCCTATATGGAAATCATACAAACAGAGGTGAGAAAGAAGTAAGTGTCTCAGCTAGGACTTGAGCCCAGGCTGCCTGGAATACCGTTCCGATTGCACTAAAGCTGCGCATCTCAGACAACTGGAACCTGGGTTGTCCCCAAGTACATTACTCTTTCTCAAATGCAGAACCCAATGGCAACATAAATATGGAAAGCCTACCTATGAGACCTTCTTCAGCTCGATCCTAGCTACCCAACTGACAGAGAGAGAGAGAGAGAGAGAGAGAGAGAGAGAGAGAGAGAGAGTCACTGAGGCCAAAGCCACAAAAACCCTACAGACCCAGATCTGTGATAATAAAGTTTTTCACTTACAGCACGAAGCAGGATCTTTTACTCAGGGCTTACAGGATGCAGCAAGTCACATATCTTAATAACAGGATCTACTTTGATGATGACTACTCATCTTGAGTGATGGCCAGAAGAGCCGGTGGCCCACTTTACAGTTTCACCATGACCGCAAAGCTCGAAAACAGACCATTACAGAGACAGTTGCTGTAATGGTCTGTTTTCACTGATTCAGCTTTCTCCCAGTGTTCTGCCCCTCCCCGAAACAACTCCAACCAGGAGTTGATTATATTTAAATGAGGGGAGTGCGGGGGGCTATGCCTTGTAGAAAACACTTTCTTTTGTAACAGCACAATACCGGTGTCGGTATTGTGCCATCATTGTGCAGGACATTGTCAAATTTACTGTTGACCACAAGTGGTGCCTCCCAGAAAACCATACTCCCCAGTCGTACCAGCCCTCCATTCTCAACAGCTCAAATTTCAGACTCCTTATTCAGCCCATCTGGTGATCATGTTCCTTGAAGGCCTGAAAAACTTCACGACCCTGGAAGACGCTACCAAAGAAATGGCAAAGAGGAGAACGGAGGTGTCCTTCCCACAGTGCCAACCTGTCCACTCAGATGTCGCTACCATTTAGAGCACCATTTGGACCCCAGCACCTTCGGGAGATTACCACCGATGACAGGGCCAGGCAACCATCAAGGAGGTCCATCAGCTGTTACAGTCGTTTGCCAGGCAACTACCTCTCTGAAGACATCAAGATGGTATTTGGACTGCAATGCTACATTCAGATGCCAACCCATGCATTCATCTCACTAACTTCCTGTTTTTGTTGCTGGTGATCTTTTGGCTATCATACCTCCACATGGGGGTAATATCTCTGCACTTCCTGATGTGCCTAAGTCGAGGCTATAGCCCAACAAACTGTTTACCAGGATTCTCGCAGTGAAGAGCACTCTGGTGTTGAAACTCCGGTCCTTTTTTTCCCCCAAACTTTATTTTACTACCGTCAGTCTGGGGCATCTCTCAGAGGTGCCCTCTTGATCTGCTCCTGAGACCCTCCTTCATAGTCCCCACTCACTAGGACTTCCCAGCCCCCCCGATCACCCCTTGGGGGAGGGCCTGGCTCACCTACCTGGCATCTTTTTCTGTAGTTAGAGGGCCCGTCCTGTACTGGCACCCTCAGAGGAAGGGTCCAGTACTGGGGATGTGGGCCAGATCCCTGGGGCCCCATTGCCTCCGTGGCACACCCCTTGAGAGGGGCTCTGCCTTGGCATCCTTGGCACTAATGCGCTGACATCCGCCAATACTCTGCCCCCACAAGTGCCGCATGTTCCCAGCACTGCCCCGGTCACCACCAGGAGATGTACAGGAGTGGCACTAACCCCAGATCCCTCCTCGGGAAGGGACAGCAGTCCTCCAGATGCTCAATGCCTTCCCACCCCTGCCAACCCCCAGCGGTCCAAGTCCACTCCTGAACCTGGGTCACTGACGTGGTGCAAGGTGTTGTGTCCAGCACCTCAACCCCCAGCACCACCGAGCCAGCTGAGACTCCAGTGCTTGATCGGAACCGGAAGGTAGCTCCCCTGTTCCTGCACCGACTATTACATGTTTATCCCTTGTTTATATGTAAGGGATTATGTTCAAAGCCTACATGCTCTGCTGATTGTTATGATTAATGGCACTGTATAAATGGTAAGGGGCCCCTGTTTTAAATTTAATTTTTATCCCACTGGGCTTAGCTCTTCATGATAGCTCCCTGAACAGCTGAGGGGGAGGGAGAGGTGAACAGCACTCTCACAAAATGAGCTACAAGCTGCTTCTTAATTCTCTTTGAATCCCCCACCCTGGTTGATCCCTACCTGGCCAAGCCTTGCAGATGCTGAGGATGTTCACTGCCTCTTGGAGACCAGATGAAACACGGGAAGCGGTCCCTTAAAGTACCATACCAGTCAGCCAGGAATCCCCCATGCTATGGCGGTTCAACAACTGACCTCGTCTAGCAGACTTCAATACCCATTCAAGCCTGCTAGACGAGGTCAAGCAGACTAGCAGACTTGAATGGGTATTGAAGTCTGCTAGACGAGGTCAAGCAGACTTCAATACCCACTCCCCAAAAGATGTTTCTGTCAGGGATTGCATCGTAGGTCTACCTTAATCAGCTGTCAAGCCAGTTAAGGGTCCCCACCGCGATGGGTAGAACTTGGGGGGGCGTGATCCTTTATTTTCTTTCATACTATTTTTTGATAAAAGAAAACACAACCCCAGTAACTGGAAGCAGAGAGAGTGAATCACCACTTGGGCAGCCTAATTATAGTTCTATAAGTGGGGGCCCCACATTTAAACAGGTTTTCCTGTCTGTCTTTAAATATACTGTGGGGGATATGCAAGTCACCTCCTTTTATTTAAGCTGTGCCCATTGCTTTCTTCTACCTGGGCCCCCCTCTTTATGTTACCTATCTGAACAAGCCCAGTAAGTCACTGCTATATAGGCAAGGATCCCCCACCCTTTTTATTTCTTTTTAGACTTACAGTTTTAAAGCTTACTTTGTGAAGTTGATCCATTACTGCACATAAGAGGCCATCTGTCACATGATAGGCAGATATCCATTTATGTGGGTTCATGTTGTATATGATGTAATGTACTTTAGAATTAAGACACTGTCCCTTTAACAGATAACTACAAAATAACTGGTATTTCTATAAAGGTTAGTGTGGACCTGCTATATTTCAAGATAAGAGAGACAGGTATATGGCACCAGAAAAGCAAAAAAAAAAAAAAATCCCACTGTGGCTTTCCATAACAGAGAAGGGGTAATGTAATGACCTAGGGGTCAGAGGTTAAGCCAAATGCATGGACCAGATGTCACTGGGAATGACATGGAACCACAGTGACACCCTACAGGGAAAAGGTGAACTGTTGCACCCTAAAATCTGTTTTGTCCTGGAATCATTAACCCCACCCCAGAGAAAAAAATAAGGTGGGTGACCTAAAATAACCCTCCAGTATATCATCAGACTCACACTTCGAATGCAGAGCAGTTGAATAGTATTAAAGTTGCAAAGGCAGAGTAGTCTGTCCAACTGGCATACACTTTTACTCCAGAAAGTATATGTGTAGGCCTGGAAAAATGTTTAAAACCAGACCTGAGTGTGTGGGAATTAGACTTGCCACATACTGAACAGAAAATTCTGATTTTTTAAATCAGAATTTTGGAAACCAAGACTTTACACCAATGCAACACCTGAAGCCTTTTAAAAGGAAATCCAGAGACTTGGATCAAGGACTTGTTACGAATTCTATTGCCTAATGAACTGTAATCTCTACAAGGACATTGGAAATCTTGTCTGAAGTTTAACATCAAAACAAGGTATAGTTTAGAATACAGTATCTAATCTTTTCTGTGAACCATCCAGTTTTACTTTTGTTACTGTCTGCATTTCAAAGTTCTTCCAAACTATAGACTTTTCTGTATTGCTTTTATGTTAAGTAAACTTTTATGATTTTCTTATCAACTCTGCCTGGGGTCTGGTTGTGTGATTTAACATTTTTAACAGATGGGTTTTGAAAAGACTGTGTGCCTAAAAAGATAAAACCGCTCGGCTATCGTTTAAAACTACCTAGGCAAGATGTAGCCAGTGGTAGTGGTGGGATTCAAATATTGAAAGTAGTGTAGAGTGAAGGGAACTCGAAACTACACAGTCCACCCTCCCACTGGGAAAAGGAAGGTTGGGAAGTCTTTGTGAACTGTTACTCCGGCTCACAAGTTCCTGAATAGGGGGAATCCTATCTGCAAAGAGGAGGTCCTGTCAGGCTGCCCGAGGTTAGGGGGCCATGGGCTCGTGACAGACACTGTAGAGTTACCTGATCAAAAACACACTCGCAGGATGTATCATGTGAACGTGAAGAAGCCATAATTTAATAGGGCTGACATGGTACTTGCGGTTTGCAGTCCTGTAGAGGAGCTAGGTGATGATGACCCCCTTCTCGACTTATTAGCTGAAAGTAAGCAGGCGTCATCTGTGGAGACCATCATGCTGTCACCCCAGTTGACACCTGGACAGGCCCAAGAACTGACCCTTTTGCGAGACTTTTCCCCTTTATTTACGGAAAAGCTAGGAAGGACAACGCTAGCAATGCATGACGTAGACACGGAGACCCAAGCACCCATACATAGGACAGCTTAGTGTGTGTCAGAGACAGTCCTCAAGGACATTAGGGAATATGAGCTGAAAATGCTGACACTCCAACTGACAACAACTCCTAAGCAGATAAGTGGTGGAGTTGGTTCTGAAACTCCAGGACTGGGCTACAAGCTAAATTCAAAATTAACTGCTGAGTTTAAAGAGGGGGAGGATATGGACATGTTTTTAAATTCATTTGAAAAGGTCTGTATCCAGGCCAATCCGCACAAAGAGACCTGGAGCTTTCACCTGTCTCCACTACTTATTGGCAAGGGGAGGGAAGCATTAGGGCAGATGGGCAATGTTGAAAGTAAAGATTTTGATAAGTTAAAAACTGCTTTATTAAAATAATATGATCTGAACCCTGATGCATATAGAGCAAAGTTCTGGAAACTCTGAAAGAGGCCAGAAATGAGCTTTGAGGAGGTAGCACCAAAACAGCATCAGTATTTAAAACGTTAGTGGGAGGGGGTGAAGGCAGATTCTGTTGAAGCGATTGAAGGGATGGTATTGCTTGAACAGTTTCATTGGATTTGCTCACCTGACTTGAAGCTTTGGCTAGAGGACCGAGATCCTAAGACTGCCAAAGAGGCTGCAGAGCTAGCAGATCGCTATGCTCGAAGCAGGGCTGCCCCCAAGGGGAATTCAGGGGTGAAAGGGAAAAGTGGGCATTTTGGACAACCAAAAACCAGAGGGCCCCTGCAAAAAGAAGGGAATCCCTAGGTGCCCAAAAGGGAGGTTGGGGACAAGAAACATGATGAATGCTGATATTGTCACCAGATAGGCCATCTGTCTAGGCAGTGTCCTAAGAAAGCCCAGAAGGTAAAAGGGCCTGCGCAATCAGAGACAATAGCCCACTGTATCGCTCAGGCTTTCCCTGACAATATGAGGGGCACATTCACCCAGTCACGGTGAATTGGGTACAAATCAGGGGGCTAAGGGATACAGGAGCATTTCTTACCCTGGTGAAAGGGGATTTAGTGGGGGGCTGAACAAATACTGCCAAATCAGTTTGTCTCTGTGAGGGATTACACAGGGGAAAGGAAAATTTACCCATTAGCCAGTGTTACCCCAGATTAGGGAGATGCAGGTGAAGGGGTAAGGAAGGTAGCTGTATCTGAAAAACTCATTATGAATGTTATTGTGGGGAACGACATTCTAGAGGGAGTGGTTTGTGCTGTGACCAGCAGCCAAAAGAATAGAGGCTCCTGTGATCCTCAGGACCCCACAGAAATTCAGACAGGACAGGCTGTGAGACAGGCCAGCCAACCTGTAGCTTTTGTAAAAGAGGGTAACAGGGGGATGAAACTTCCCCTAGTGGCAGTTAACCCAACTGCTACTGAAGGTTGCTCTCAGGAGGGAGGGGTGACACGTAGCCCAAGGGAGGGGAAAGATTGTGATACTGAGTCCCCTACTGCCGCAGCTATGGACCTCAGCCTGGGAACTGATGGGGGCATGCCCCATGCTCTGGGTAAGTTAGAAGACGCAGCAGCAGCACAACGGACAGACCCTAGCTTAGAGAAGCTGAGGGCCTGTGCAGAGTTTGCTGGGACACAGGGAGGCGATGCAAAGCATAGAGTGCATTGGGAAAATGGACTGTTATACATGCAGGACATCAGGACAGAAGGAGGGGTGATGGGCAGGCACCTTGTTGTTACCCAGGAGTATCGTGGGTTATTGCTCAACGTAGCTTATGATATTCCCATGACCGGACATTTGGGCATTGCTCACACTAAGCAGCGCTTAGCTCACAATTTCTATTGGCCCAATATTACCAAGCAGGTGAAGGAATACTGCAAATCGTGTCACTGGTGTCAGGAAATAGGGAAGGCTGGAAGCAAAGCCAAGGCTGCCCTGATTCCCTTACCACTTGTGGAGGAGCCATTCAAGAAGGCAGGAATGGATACTGTGGGTCCTTTGACTACCCCAAGTTCCTTGGGAAAAAGGTATATATTGACAGTTGCTGATTATGCTACCCGCTATCCCGAAGCCATTGTTCTGTCCTCCACTAAGGCAGACAAAGTGGCAGATGCTCTGCTGGGGATTTTCTCCCATGTAGGGTTTCCACAAGAGGTTATCTCTGATGAAATGAAATGTTTGTGGGAGAAGTGTGGTGTCGTATAGAGGTGAACAACACCTTACCACCCACAAGCCAATGGCCTCGTAGAGAGATTTAATGGGTTCCTTAAAGCTATGCTTATGGCATTTGCAGAACAGCATGGGTGGAACTGGGAGAAATACCTGCCCCACCTGCATTTGCCTACCGGAAAGTGCCACAAGAGTCGACCGGGTTTTCGCCCTTCGAGCTCTTGTTTGGACACAGAGTGAGGGGGCCCCCAGATTTAATACGAGAGGACTGGGAAAGTAAGTATGCCACCCAGGGGACTCCCATACTGAAGTACATGTTAAAATTCAGGGTGACGTTGAAGGAGCTTATGGGCATGGCCCAGAGCAACCTGGCAGCTGCCCAGCAAAACAAAAGATCTGGTATGATCGTGGAGCCAGAGCTCACTCATATGGGGTAGGACAGGAGGTAATGGTTCTGATCCAGGTCCAGAAGGACAAGCTGCAAGCTGAGTGGGCAGGGCCATATAAGGCAGTATGGCAGGTAAACAATGTTAATTACATTGTAGAGTTACCTGACTGAAAACACACTCACAGGATGTATCATGTGAACATGATGAAGCCATATTTTAATAGGGCTGACATGGTACTTGCGGTTTACAGTCCTGGAGAGGAGCTAGGTGGGGGAAGACCCCCTTTTTGATTTGTTAGCCGAGAGCAAGCAGGCATCATCTGTGGAGACCATCACGCTGTCACCCCAGTTAACACCTAGACAGGCCCAAGAACTGAGGACCCTTTTGCGAGATTTTACCCCTTTATTTATGGCAAAGCCAGGAAGGACAATGCTAGCGATGCATGATGTAGATACGGGGACCCAAGCATCCATACATAGGACAGCTTACCAGGTGTCAGAGACAGTCCTCAAGGACATTAGGAGGGTGGTCGGGGAGAGGCTGTATCTAAGGGTGATCCAGAAATTCTACAGCCCCTGGGCCTCACCTGTAGTCCTTGTACCAAAACCAGAAGGGACTACACGGTTCTGCGTAGATTGTCACGGGCTTAACACCGTCATGAAATCCGATGCCCACCCAATGCCACACACAGAAGAACTGCTTGACAAACTGGGAGGGGCGACCTACTTGACTGCAGTAGACCTGACAAAAGGGTACAGGTAGGTGGAGCTGACTGACAGGGCTAGGGGAAAGGTCAGCATTCATCACCCCAATCGGCCTGTTTGAGTTCAAGGTCATGCTCTTTGGGATGAAGAATGCCCCTGCTACATTCCAGCGGTTAGTAAATCAGGTTTTACAGGATACGGAGGGCTTTGCAGTTGCCTACCTGGACGATACTGCTATCTTCAGCAATAGCTGGGAGAAACACCTGATACACCTGAGGGAGGTGTTAGGCTGAATACAGGCCGCAGGTCTGACTGTTAAGGCAGAAAAGTGTCAGGTGGCCATGGCAGAGGTTGCTTATTTGGGACATGTGGTGGGTGAGGCCAACTTCGCCCAAACCAGGCAAAGATAGAGGCCATTGCATCATGGCCTGCACCTGAAACCCAGAGACAAGTCAGGAGCTTTCTTGGGACAGCAGGGTATTATAGAAAATTTGTTCCCAACTACAGCTCCCTGGCCACTCCTTTATCTGGGTTGCTGACAAAGAATAAGCCTAGGAAGGTAAAATGTGACACAGACTGTGAGCAGGCCTTCACATAGCTGAAAATCTCTCTGTGTAGGGCCCCAGTGCAGGTGAGCCCAGACTACAACAGGTAATTTGTGGTACAGATGGATGCTTCAGATGTGGGAATAGGGGCAGTCCTCAGCTAAGTATCCAATCAGGGAAGACAGCACCCCATTGTACACTTAAGCAAGAAGCTGCTTCCACGGGAACAAGCCTATTCAACAGTGGAGAAGGAATGTCTCGCCGCCTTAGTTTGGGCATTAACAAAACTTGAACCATACCTTTATGGGAGGTATTTTAAGGTCCAAACAGGCCACAGCCCATTAATATGGTTGGGCCAAATGAGGAAAACAAATGAGAAACTGCTGAGATAGAGTACTGCCTTGCAGGCTTATGACATGGAGATTGCGTATAAGCCTGGATCCAAAAAGGTATCCTGTGATAATAGTTGCTGCAAAATAGCGAATGGCAAAATAGCGACTACAAAATAGCGAATGACACAGAATAGCGTCTAATAATAACAGTGTTCCGAATATGTAATTCTCTCCAAAATCAATGAGCGGCGTGGTGTTAGAATCTTTAAGATGGGGGGTTCAGGGGGCGCAGCCCCCCACATTTATATCAAGTAATCATGCAAAAAACAACAATTGAAGGAAAAGGTAGTAGTAGCTGCTATTGGCAGTGGCAGTCGCTATTTTGACAGTCGCTATTTTGTAGGCACTATTATCGCACGGAACTATCCAAAAATGGGAACGCAGACAACCTATGACGCATACTGGATCTATAACAGAACTGAGAAGAACTGCCTCCAATAGGGGCGTGTTACCCCAGGTTCTGTTTTAGGAGGGAGGAATGTCGCATGATAGGTCGATATCTATTTATGTGGATTCATGTTGTATATGATGCAATGTACTTTAGAATTAAGACACTGTCCCTTTAACAGATAACTACAAAATAACTGGTATTTCTATAAAGGCTAGTGTGGACATGTTACATTTCAAGATAAAAGAGACAGGTATATGGCCCCAGGAAAGCAAAAAACATCCCACTGTGGCTTTCCATGACAGGGAAGGGGTAATGTAATGACCTAGGGGTCCGAGGTTAAGCCAAATGCATGGACCAGATGTCACTGGGATTGACATGGAACCACAGTGACACCTACAGGGAAAAGGTGAACTGTTGTACCCTAATATCTGTATTGTCCTGGAATCATTAACCCCACCCCAGAGAAAAAAATAAGGTGGATGTGTCCTAAAATGACCCTCCAGTATACTATCAGACTCACATTTCGAATGCAGAGCAGTTGAATAGTGTTTAAGTTGGAAGGCAGAATAGTCTGTCCAACTGGCATATACTTTTACACCGGAAAGTATATGTGAAGGCCTGGAAAAAATGTTTAAAACCAGACCTGAGTGTGTGAGAATTAGACTTGCCACATACTGAACAGAAAATTCAGATTTTTAAGCCAGAATTTTGGAAACCAAGACTTTACACCAATGCAACATCTGAAGGCTTTTAAAAGGACATCCAGAGACTCGGATCAAGGACTTGCTCAAATCCTATTACCTAATGAACTATCATCTCAACAAGGATATTTGAAATCTTGACTGAACTTTAACATCAAAACAAGGTATAGTTTAGAATAAAGTATCAAGTCTTTTCTGTGAACTATCCGGTTTTACTTTTGTTATTGTCTGCATTTCAAAGTTCTTCCAAACTGTGGACTTTTCTGTATTGCTTTTATGTTAAGTAAACTTTTATGATTTTCTTATCAACTCTGCCTGGAGTCTGGTTGTGTGATTTAACATTTTAGACAGAAGGGTTTTGAAAAGACTGTGTGCCTAAAATGATAGAACCGTTCGACTATTGGATAAAACTACCTAGGCAAGATGTTGCCAGTGGCAGTGGTGGGATTCAAATCTTGAAAGTAGTGCAGAGTCAAGGGAACTCAAAACTATGGAATCCACCCTCCTACTTGGAAAAGGAAGGTTGGGAAGTCTTCCTGAACCGTTACTGCTGCTCATGCGTTCCTGCATAGGGGGATCCTCTCTGCAAAGAGGAGGTCCTGCCGAGCTGCCCGAGGTTAGGGGGCCAGTGGCTTGTGACACCATCTACTGGCCACTAGTTACAACTGCAAACTTGCTTTTCAGTAGCATGTTCTAACAGAGTGTTTGCTGTCTGGCACATAGAGATGGAGACTACCTATTTTCAGCTCCGGATTCATGGTCTGCCCCTCCAATTGCTAGCCCTCGGTTTAGACGGCTGGGCGAACTCCATGATCGTTGTTGTAGGCCACAGCATAAGGGTGGGAAGAGGAAGAGAAGGAAAAGTGGGGGATGAATATTTCTTGAGATCATCTCCTCTGCCCCCACTCAAGGCCCCCCCCCCAAGGTTTCCACCAAGAGTGGTGACCTTACCTGCAATTTAATGGGAGGAGGGGTTGTAGTAGACAAAAAGGGTCCTGGGACCCATGCCCTCACAGATTGATCGACTGAGTCATTTAGATATGGATACACTCTTGTTCCACCACAGCTTGGGGCAATTTGATCTCTATACTGTTTGACTCTCTGGCCTCAATCAAATATTTTAACATCCCACCTAATTTTCAATGGGCAGGCCCAGGGCAATATCAGGTGCTCCTCGATACTGAGCTGTTGGGGGGGGGGTGTCCATCTCCCACACCTGAGCCGGACCCTGACCAATCCTCATCTACAGGGTGCCTGATGCAAGGATCTGTGAATCTTTGATTTCTTACTGAGTCCGAGGAGTTTTACTGATGTGAGTGGCTTGATTTTCACCTGAAGATGGGGTAACACTCCACCATGGTGTGGGTCCTTTATGCCAGAACTGGAGGCAGGGCTTGTTGTTCTTTCCTGCCCACTCTCCACGATGGCTTGCCCAAGGTAAGCACCGAAAAGGCCGGTGAGTGACTGGAGAGGAGGGAAGTACCATGATATATATCCTGGGCTGTATTTAGGTGTTCAGCCATGGTGAATAAATAGTCTATGCAGAAGGCAATTCCCGTGCAAGGGACAAACTGGGTGTATTCCAATACGGTTGGGACCCCGTAGCAGAGGTCTGCTACTAGGTAGTAGAAGGGAGTGGTTTTCTCTCACCTTCACTGATCTCCTACAGAATGTCTAACTGGTGCGGGAGGATCTGCAGATGGTATGATACGAGGAACCCAAACCTCACCCAGACAACAAGGCAGGCGTTCAGGGCATAGCGGGCAAGGCGTCCACCCTTGGACCCATGATAACCATTGAATTTTTGCCCATCATGGAGAGTGTGACATTAAGGTCACCCCCACTCCCCATGATAAGCTGACCTTTCTGGATCAGGAGTAGAGAATGGCAACAGTTTTTTTGGGATCTTGGAGAATAGTAGATTTAAAAGACCATGTGATAGAAAGAGGGAGAGATAATAGCTGAGGGAAAAAGGGTTAGCTTATCATGGGGATTGGGGGTGACCTTAATGTCACACTCTCTCTCAAATTAGACTCCTCTGGCCCTCCAAAACATCTCACCATGCCACTTCAGAAATACCTGCGGCATACACTAGGGATAATTGACATATGGAGACATTTCTTCCCAACAGCATCAGAATTCACCCATTATGCCCCTCGCACAGGAACTGCCACCCACATAGACTATTTATTCACCACGGCTGAACACCTAGATATAGCCCAGGATATATATCATGGTACTTTCTTCCTCTCCGATCACTCGCTTGTCTTTGCGGTGCTCGCCTTGGGCAAGCCATCTAGTTCTAACAAGTAGCATTTAAACAATGCACTTCAAGGATCCTGAGTTCTGAGAGCTGGTCCAGTAAGCTGTCACCTGCATACACGCAGAGAATGTCACCCCAGACAATCCTCCAACCATTCTTTGGGATACCCTCAAAGTGGTTTTGAGAGGGAAGATTACTGTATATATGGCTAGGAAGAAAAGAAAGAGATAAAATCGACAAAACTCTCATGCAAGTTGAACTGCACACCCTCCAATGCTTTTTGCACGAGTGGGACCACTCAGTCATGGCTCAAATATGGAGAATAAATAAAAACAAGAAGAATAAAGCAAGAGCTTCAAAAAATCCATGACCAAAAAACAGAGCAGCAACTTCTCTACCTATGACACTATTACTATGAGGGGGGGCCCCACAGGAGCCCACAATCTAGCCAGCCAAATTCAGAATTATAAGGCTCAAGTTTGAATTACACAACTTCTGGACCTGTCAACCGGAGCCACACTGACCCAACCAAGTGGAATTAGTAAAGCCATGGCATGCTACCACCAGCAGCTATACAATGCGGACAACTCTGCATCCTCAAAAAGTATACAAGCCTACTTCAGCCAAACCATCATACCACACCTAACTGTCACACAGGCTGACAGTCTACTTGTCCTGATCTCTGCCTCAGAGACTGAGGCAGTTCTTAGAATCTCTCAGGAAAAAAAGCACCAGGCTCGAATGGCTACCCGTTGGAATTCAACCGGACCTTTTGGGAACCCCTCATTCTTAAATTGCTATCGCTATTTCATGGAATCCACGAAAGAGATTTGACCCCCTCCCTAATGGAAATATGCCACTTTAACTGCACTTTTGAAACCCCAGAAGAACCTCCAGCACCCAGCCTCCTAAAGGCTTATCTACATGCTAAACTTGGACTACAAAATATACATGTCTAGTCTGGCAAAACAACTCAAATTCCTCCCACCCCAAATAATTAGCCTGCCCCTGACCAAGTGTGATTTATTTACCGTCAGGCTCACGACAGCATCCGCCAACATCTTTTGCTAATTGATTATGCAATTACTTGACAGATCCCCTTGACACTACTCAGTTTAGATGCCGAGAAGGCATCTGACAGGGTGGCATGGCTATTCCTGTGGGGTACCCTATCATACTTCGGCTTACCTCAGCCTTTCATAAATATTCTGCAGGACATATACAATCCAGCTCAAACCCATCTCAAGTTAAACAGCTCTCTTTCAGATCCCTTCCCCCTTTCCAGAGGTATGCGACAAGGCTGTCCACTCTCCCCACTTTTACTCGCTTTATATCTGGAGCCGCTGGCAGACGCCATCCAGCAAGACCACCTGGTGGAAGGTATACCTACAGGAGGGGTCCATCCCAGCAGTGTGGGAGAGAATCCATGAATTTAGATCCCTGCTGGGATACAGACTCAACACACTTAGAAGTTTTGCTTTATAATTATTGCCTGTCGTTTTCTTTAAAGAGAGCATTTTCCTTCAAATGGTACAAGCAAGCCTTTAGATACTTGGGCATTAAACTCACAAAAAACCTGGACCACCTTGAACTTCTAAATTATGAGCCCTTGACCCAACAAGTACAGGCGGACTTAACTTGGTGGACCTCTTTGTATCTAAGCTTTTTCAATCGAATAGAGGTTATTCGACAAAACCTGTTACCTCGCATATTATATTTTCTCCAAACCCTCCCTATCATGCCCAACAAAATCTATTTCACAGTCTGGGACAAAGTAATATCTAGATTTCTGTGGCAGAGCAAGCCCCTGAGAATCCATTACTCTATACTACAACATCCTAGGGATAAAGGGGGAGTCAATCTTCCCAACCTCACTTGGCATGCACTAGACTCCCACCTCCATGGACTACACCTATGGTTTTCACCGAGGTAGCAATCATACTGGAAGTTAATTAAATCAATACTTAATGACACCCAAGACCAAGCTAGGTATGCATTCGGGAATCCACCAGCCTGCACCCCCATCAGTAAATTACTGACTGATTCATGGTAGAAATCCACAGGCTCTGGCTATTTATTTGGAATCACTTCCTTACTCTGGCAGAACAGCCATATTTGAGGGCGCTGTCCCATGATCAAACCTTTACATCAAATTGAGCAGACAAAGCTTTCTAAACCTGGCATAACCATGGCCTTATCTTTCATCTGATTTCGCCAATGGGCATCATGCCATTCATATCACCTCCAACAGTCAGACCTTCACAAATATCTACAAGTTCGCTCATACCTTCGTACACGGGAAGAGGCCCGGTTCTAAACTGCGGAAAAACCTTCACAATTACTTAAATCCCAAATCCAAGGGAATACTGAAACCTACTTGATTAGTAAACTATACAAGTCTCTCCAAGCTACCACAGTGGTATCAACCCAATCCATCCTGGCCAAGTGGAATTCAGAGCTAGGCACCGCCTTCAGTCTCGAAAAGTGGCATAAATGCACCCCTCCAAAGCACAGAGTGACTGTCTTGTACTGGAGGGAATATATCTGGAAGTGTAGATTAAGATACTTCTGTACACCAGCTGTAACTGTAAAATTTGCGGGCCCCCAAATGGTGAGATGTTGGCACCAGCCTCCTCAGCTGAGCAATCCAATATACTGGCGACATGCTCTCTTTTATAGACCTTCTGGCAAGAGGCTACTCAAAAACTAGAGGCCTTGATTTGGAACTGTCCCAAAGTCTATGACTACTGGAAAGAAATATTGTGGTCCTTGCAACAGACTTTTGGGCTACCTCTTTCCTTGGACCCAGTGGAGGTACTCCTGGACTTGAGGGTGGGGTGCCAGCAGCGAGGCGAGGTTGGAAATAATCCTCTGCTGAGGCTGGGATTGGGTTCTGGGCCTTCAACAGCTGGCTTTGTTCTGGAGTCTACCTAATACCCCACCTGTGGCACTATGGGCCAGAGATTTGGTGGAGTGTATGAAACTAGAGAGATTACACTACAGACTTAAGCACCAAGAGGAGAAATTTCAGGACATTTGGGAACCAGTGGAAAGGGCAGTGCAGTCCTCCTGGTTTCCACTGTTCTAACCCTTGTATAACCTTGGAATTTATGCTCCTGGCATAATACAAAGGCAGAGTCTATCTACAGGTATTTTTTTATACAGGCTTTATTACTCACTGACTGCATGCTAGACCGTGGGAGTCCAGGCAACAACATGGGCTCCACTCCTGTATGGGCCTAACTTATAACTTATTACATGTTTAAGGTTTCTCTAAGAAATGCCATGTATATGTGTTGCTTATGTGTAATATGTATTGTTATACCCTGTTTTCTCCTGTATAAGAGAAGGACCTGCCCTCTTGAGGACGGGTAAATGTATGTAACACTTGGAAGATTTTTTAAATAAAGTTTACAAAAAAAAAAAAGGCCATATACAACTGTGCTGGCCAGATTTTCCCCATTTACATCCTTATGGCTATCCCATCCCCACACTCGACACTAACTCTCCCCACCATAAAAATAATAAACCTTCTAATCTTAGTGGCCAAAAAGGCTATAACCTGCTTTTGGTGGACGAAAAAGGTTTCTACGTGAGGGATGTGGAGGGCCATCACACTTGAGATATTCACCCTCCAGAGGCTGTCGGCTAATACTTACAACCACATCTCGTCATTCGATAATAAATGGAGGAAATGGGTTATGTATTAACTTGACAACTATTTGGACTTTGCACCTTAGAGTTCGGAGTCCCTCCCCTACTCTATACTGTAGCTGATACTTTTCCTCCTATCCTGTTTCTTCTCTTCTCTTCTCTTCTTTTCTTCAGTATCTCTCTATTTCTAGCTTCTGCCATGACACGTTACAACTATTTTGTTTTCCTATATTATCACTAATCTGATGTTAACAGGATTCCTGGAGGTTGGATGAGTTTGCAATGCAGGCCCCCAGGTAGGCATTGCAACTTTTTTGTTTCTTCCACGACATCAGGTATGACCTCAAATATGGTCTAACCTGAGATAGTATGTCTACGTATGAGTACACCCCAATATGAATATAGACCTAACCTGAACTAATCCAATGGAGGAATTTTGCAATACCCGATGCCTAGAGAAAAGACTTTACATGTGGAACACCCGACCGACCATATTTGCTTCATGCCATGTCATTTCTTTATACTCATTGTATTGGTGCAATGGTTTCTTTGTACTGTACTTAGAAAATCTAATAAAAGATATGTTATAAAAAAAAGTGTGGTATTAGCTTAAACGTATTGTAATTGAAGTAAAATTGATGAATCCCCGGTTGAATCACAAATGTTCTGCACCTGGTTCTGCATTAGATCAACCCAGAAACTTAAGCACTGTAAACATCTTTAAGAAAGCACACATATTCAAAACATTTCAACACGCTTTTAAAAACATTTGTTTAATGCAAACAACATTTGTACAATTGCTGCAAACCCATGACTGGATTTGTCACTTTATGCTGAAAAGGCGGTTTGGAGCCATAATTGAGTTCTTTCATTTGCATTTGTAACAAAGATGCCATGTGCCAGTGGGCTATTACCCCTGCCTGCTGACTACTATGTAGGTTAAGGGTCCTGGGTTCTGTTTTGATGGTGGTTGGGGGGTTCTTTCCCAAAAATTAACACATAGCATGGTGCCTCCACCCAGAGTAAGATAAAAGTGGGCTATGTGTTGGAGTAGTACAACTCCCTGGGATGCTACGCCTCCCCACCTCCCCATCCAATCACTCCACACACCGAATATCACCCTGTTCAGCAATACTTTAAAACAAAAACAAATAAAGACTATAGCTAATAATAGGCTCAAAATAACATAGAAACATAGACTTTGACGGCAGATAAAGACCGCTTGGCCCACCAAGTCTGCCTATTCCCCTACCTATTGGGTAAGATGCAGATCCTAGTCAACCAATAGTCTACTTCTTCCTACCCCCCCACCAGAATTGCCTTATGTCTGTCCCATGCATTCTTGAATCCTCCCACTGTTTTTGACCCCATGACCTCCTCAGGAAGGCCGTTCCATGCATCCTCCACCTTCTCTGTGAAAAAATACTTCCTCAAATTGCCACTGAGCCATCCCCCCTTCATCTTCAGATTGTGTCCCCTTGTTCTTGCACATCTCTTTTTCTGAAAGATGCTAACCTCTTGAATTTTGTTGATTCCCTTGAGGTACTTGAAAGTTTCTATCACATCCCTCCTTTCCTCAAGGGTATACATATTAAGCTCCTTTACACTTTTTTCTTATGGCTGCTGTTTCAGACCCTGCACCATTTTAGTTGCCCTTCTCTGGAATGCCTCCATCCTGTCTATGTCTTTATGGAGATGGGGGTCTCCAGAACTGCATGCTGTACTCCAGATGGGGTCTCACCAACTGTCTGTACAGAGGGATAACAACTTCCTGTTTTCTACTGGTGATGCCTCTCCCTATATATCCCAGTATCTCCCCAGCCCTCCTCACTGCCTTCTCACATTGCTTGCTTACATTTTAGGTCATCTGATATGACTACTCCAGGTCCCTTTCCATTTTTGTTGTTAATACCCCCCTCCCCCCATTGTGTACTCTTCCCCTGGGTTTTTGTTTCCAAGGTGCATTACTTTGCACTTCTTTGCATTGAATCTAAGCTGCCATACTTTTGACTATTCCTCCAATCTTGCCAAGTCCCTTCTCATCCTTTCCATACCTCATTGTGTATCAGCCCTGTTGCAGATCTTTCTGTCATCTGCAAAGAGGCATACTTTCCCTTCCAGTCCCTCTGCAATGTCACTTATAAAGACATTAAAGAGGACCGGACCCAGTACTGAACCCTGCGGTGCCCCACTAGTAACTCCCCTTTCCGTGGAGTGGACTCCGTTTACCATTACCCTCTGTGTTCCGTTGTCCAGCCAATTTTTTACCGAGGCTACCACCCTGGAACCCACTCCCAGGCTGGCTAATTTGTTTATTAATCTTTTGTGTGGGACTGTGTCAAATGCCTTGTTAAAGTCTAGGTAGGCCATGTCCGCAGCTCCTCCCTGGTCTACTACTTTAGTCACATAGTCAAAGACATCTACTTTTAACATCAACAACCATAAGATCTTTTATTTGAGAGGAAGGGGAATGGGGTAGCATTAAGTATTGGTGCTTTAAATGTAACAGCTTTAACATCAGTGCCCACCTCCCCACAGTACATTTAGCCCACCTCCCCACTGGTACCAGTGCCCCCTGAGTCTATTTGAGTATCCAAACCATTGCAGGCCTGTATGTTGCCATGGGCTGGCCGGAACTGGGGCCCTGGGAACACAATGGTAGCTCTTAGAAGTTAAACGGCTTTACATTTGCAGACAACTTTAAATTAGATCCCCTGGTCAGGACAAGCCCTGAGTTAATCACGGTTCTGTAGACACTGGATCTCAGGTTCTGCACAGTGGGCTTAAATGAGGAGGAGACAACAGCACTGTGGGGCAGTAGAGCAAATGGACAAGAAGCTGGATTAAGCAGCAGGATCTGGCAGCTTTCCACTTTGGACTTGCCTGCAGAGTCTTGCAGCTTGTCATCTTCTGACTTGCTTGCAGTGTCTAGAAGCTTGTTACCTTCGGCCTGTAGACAGGCTGGAAAATGAGAGTCCAACACAAGGTGTCTCAAGTCCGCAAGTGAACCCAGACCCAGAAGTGACCCCATAGTCTGACTCCCCAAATAGGTCCAGAGTGTCCTAGCACTCAGGCACATGCCCATGGCTCCCTGCAGCCTGATCCACCCCACCCAGTATGGGTTAGCAGTTCCCCTACCTGGCTCCAAATTGCAGCAGGGAAGATTGTTGTCTCTTACTTTTGCCTGGAATGGAACAAGCAGCTCCAGGGTGCAGCAATGATTTCTTGGAATTCCACCTTGCCAGTGCCTCTTGGCTAGCAGCCTACAGTCTCTGGAGTAGCACTCCACCTTTACACAGTCGGATTTCAGCAATTTTCTGACCACTGGATACCTGCACACCTTTTCCACAATTTCCTTCAGCTTCAGACCAAGTTGCCAACTTCAAGACTTGGCAAACACAGTTCCAAAACCCCTTCTTTCACAGCTCAGGGCTCCTCAAACTGCTGCAGGATCACTGCAAACACTGGTTCTTCAATCACAGAAGAAAACCCTTGTCCAATTTCCTCTGGCGTTCAACTGCAAACCTTAGGCCAATTTCCAAAACTTTCCAGCACAGTGGCTGAGCTCTCTTGACTCGATAAGAGCCCAAGCCAGACTGCCCCAACTACAAAAGTCCCTGGGGTTTCACCAGAAGATTCCCACCTCTGATTGGTTGAATCCTGCTGTCCATCAAATAAATTATCAAACATTAGCCCACTTCGATTATTGATTGGTGCTTAGTGTTAGGCACCTAGGACAGAGTTCAATCCTCTCCCAGCAGTCATTTTAACTGTCTTTGTGCACCTAAGTTAGTCACTGGCTGGCACTGGGGGTCAAAGTAGTAAAGATGGCTGCTTAGTACACAGTCCCATACAGTTTATACAGCAGTCCCAACTTCTAAGGGTGGGATATTCAAACTGCGCCAGGCAGGGGTGCAAGCCTGGGTGCAGCACAACTGGGCTGAGTCACGGCATAGTCCAGGCGATATTCAACAGTGCTGTGCCATGTGAATATAGCACTGGGGCGCCAGCACTGCACACGGTGCAGTGGCACTGTGCCAGTGCAAGTGGCAGGTGGGGAGTAAGGGGATGCACAAATGCGCTAGGCGCATCAACCACGGTATTCAGGGCTGGGCATGCAAATGAGGCTGTTACGCATGCAAGGTGCAAATGGGGCTATTTGCATGTCATTATGGCCCTATTTACATGCGGTGCACCGATCCCAGGCGACTTGCGCCTGGTACCCTGCCAGGCTTCAGCTGTCAGGGACCGACATCCCCTTGGTGGGCACTGTGCCCCATTGCCCGATCACGGGCATAAGCGTATACACTCCCTGGTGGCCCAGTCGACTGCTATCCCATGCCCGATTGCGGGCATATGTATGAAGTAACCCTGGTGGTCCAGTGGACCCTACCCCATCGCCCAATCGCGGGCATGATGTAAATAAATTCCTGGTGGTCCAGTGGACCCTACCCCATCGCCCGAACACGGGCCTATTAATACAATAGCCGCCCAGCCGCCCGCCGACTGACAGCGTACAGTACTGCTGTACACCTACTGGTCCACTGCGTGTGCCACTGGGCGTGCAAACTGTAACATACTACAGTCCCGAAATGACTGGGAGGGTGCAGTGTGGCGGGGCTCAGTGGGCGGATGGGGAGGGGGGTACTGCTGGACCACCAGGGTGTTAGCCTAATGCCCGCAAGCGGGCGCCGGAGTTCAGGCCACTGGACCACCAGGGATCAGTTGAATACATGCCCGCGATCAGGCAGGGGATAGGGTCCACTGGACCACCAGGGCTATTGTATTAATATGCCTGCGATCGGTCAGGGGATAGGGTCCACTGGACCACCAGGGCTATTTTATTAATAAACCGTGATTAGGCGGGGGGGGGGGGGGGCACAATGCCCAGTCTGTGTCCCGGGAGGTCGGGTGGCCACCCACAGCAGGCGGCTGCCGTGTTGCGCCCAGCAATACGGTGGCCTGCCTGAGGGTGTTCCCCGATGTGTTCCTGGTTTTGATGGGCTCATCTTTGTGCCTCCCTGTGCGGCGCAACGCGGGTTTGTGCCTGCATATGCACTGCACATCTCGGGCTGACTATCAGGATGTGCCACATATGAATAGGCACACTCCTCGCACTTGCGCTGCATACATTACTAGTGCGCCCCGGTGCATCGGGGGTTGCGCAGTGCTACCAACCCATGAGTATCATGCCGGGGTGGATCGGTGGGTTGCGCATGACACAACACTGTTGTGCCATGCGTAACCCCTTTGAATATCCCGCCCTAAGTGTTTGTGCAAAGTATACAGTTTTTCAACACATTTGCCCTATTGTCTTGTAGTAGCCATTGCCCACTATCTTCCGGCTGCATAGTTATGTTTAAAGACATTGTAGTTTTTCCATCGCTGCTGCCATTTCATACAGTCCTCCTTAGCAGACAGGCAGCTCATTAATAGTAGTGCAGCCTTCATTAATATTCATAACCCTCAATTCGATTGCACTATTGGTGCTCTATAAAGAAACACTTTTGAGGCTACTTAGGCACCTCCTCCATGTTTCCAACCCCCCATTTATTGATCCTAGGGGTCAAGACCACCATACAGGCATTTGGGAGGCTGTAGGAGAGGCAAGAAAATGGCCAGGCATTTCTGCGCATGCGAGGCCACCGATGTTTGCTCTGCCAGCCCTAATTAACTGCAGTTACTGCACATCTGGACAGATGTGCAGGGCACCGGAGGACCCCAAGACTGGCGCCGGAGTGCAACAGGAGGTTGGGACACATCCCGGGCAACTAGGTAAGTCCTACCCTATAGAGGGGGTTTTACACTCCCCAGTGCCTTAAATGCTTGTCGTCCGCACTAAGTCCACTAACAGGGACCTGGTAAATATAAACATGGCACATTAGCATCTCATTTTACAATTCTAACTAACAACTGCTTTCTATCTATTACAATCTATCAGGTACTTTTTCGCAAGAACAACAGCTATATACAGTTACCAGTACTGGAAGTTTTGTTCAACTTTGGACAGCTGTCATTACCCAGAGGGAGGTAAAGTGTTCACTGCAATTTAGTGTCCCATTTTAGTATTAATACAATGTGGACTAAAATACCACTGTTTTCATTAACTGCATTGTACATACACTGCATTGATTTTCTGTTACACTCCTATACCACTGCATTATTTTTGTTATTTTTAGATGCACACAGTAGTTGCACTGCAAACACTTAATTTATCTTGTACATTTCTTTACAACTGCATTACCTTTGTTATTTCTAGATGCACACTGTAGTAGCCCTGCACACACTTTTTAATTTTCTCACACATGAGCAGCTAATGAGCCCATTTCATATGTGCAATTCAGTCTGGGGATGTGCACTAGACACTTCTAGCGCACGGCCAAGAGCTGAAGCTGCGGCCTCATGCCTCGACATCCCTGGCGGTGCGCTAGAAGTGTCTAGTGCACACCCCATTGTGTCTTACTGCTTATGTATCTCGCAGCCAGTATCAACCCCCTAATCCCACAGCAAATATCAGAGGTGGATCCTGCATTAAAAATCCTGTGGCAGCAGTACCCTTCTGGGCATATAAATAACACACGTAAAGCAGTAATTTATTCCTAACACAAGAAAATCCACTTTGCAAGGCCAAAGTTTTCAACATTAGGATAACACAGACAGAATCTTTATGCCAAACTTCAACTCCCCTTTTATTATTGCTGTAGGACCCAAAATCTTGTCTCCAGCATTGGCCATCTCCAGGCCTGTTGCCAGGTGGGGTCAGTAGGTCCCTGCCCCCCGCCCCCCGCGCTTGGAACCTTGGATTTTGTATATTCTGCCATTTAGAACCTTGGATTTTCTAATGCATTCTGACATTTTTGTGTACTAGTGTCCCTTTAATTTTGTCCTGGCTGAAGTAAAGAAACTGCATCCCAATAATTCAATTGCTCTCCCACAGTCACTGGAAGACCGGCAAAATGCATAGCTATCCTCTGCGTCTGTGCAGCAGTGCGCTCCGAGCGCATGCTCATGGCACTCATTCCCAGCCTGCCTCTCAGTGTGCAGCTGCCCAACAGCTTCATCTACGTACTACATGGCTTTCAGTTTGAGCAGGTAGCTGCGAATTGGAGCTAATCCGTGTGGACGTGTATGAATATCTTTATAAAGAATTGCCAAACTGGCAGGAAAGCAATTTTTTTTTATTTTTAAACTATTGATGCCTGCTGGAACAAGGACAATACTGGTGAGCCGGTCATTGCCAATAATCGAGGTTATTGTAATTCTACCAGGAGCTGTAGTGGTTGAGGCCCTGCATGCACCTTGTGAAAGGCAAGCCTGGTGTTGGGAAAGCCTAGTGTTTCAGCTAAGGCCCGTAATGAAATTCTGATTGCTATTTAATTATTCTTGGGCCATTTAGCATTGGAGAATGCTGTCTTAGGAGAAAGAATTAACACAACCAAGTGTAAGGATAGCGCCAGATGATCCAACTGGCAGACAATGGGCACAGAGTGAGCATGGAACACTGCGTGGGAGAGGAGGTGCTGCTAACTGACTCTGTCCAGCTCCCACTTTCAGCTGTAAGAGTTTCAGCTTCCTGTTCACTCTGGGAGTCTACTATGTGTGAGAGTGTGTTAAATGTCTTAACTTGCAATTTGCATGTTATTGAACCAGCACAACATCAGCACTGTTGGGGTGGGTGGGGAGCGCTGTTCTCCGATTCTGCTTAACTCACACTTCCAACTGTGTGAGTGATTGCTGTTAATTTGCTAATTTAGCCCTGTACTCACAACAACACAAAAATTATGCTGGTGCCACTCGTGTCTCTTCTTGCTGCTTCCATAGTTGTACATTTCTTATTATAATAAATATTCACTATTCAGGCCTAAGCTTGGCACACAGCAGATGGCATGATAAAATGTTGAGACTGTCTTTGTAGAGAGTGTCCCCCTCAACATTAGTGCCAAAATTACTCCTCTGCTGGCTAGCCTGGTGAACAAGCCAGGTAAGGGACCGAAATCTGGGAGAAGTTGCTGCTGTCTGAGTGGGAAAATGGAAGTGAAAGGGACAGAAAAAGTGCTGCTTGCAGCTTGTGTGGCTGTGGGTTTAAGTAAGCAACAATACCCGACAGGGTGGGCTTTATTGGGAATACTGGACTGCCCAGGGCATGTGAGACCCGACGTCACAGGCGGAGGGCCTTGTAGCCCCTGGAAAGTCAGGTATTTCCCAATAAAGCCCACCTTGGAGGGTATTATTGCACTTAGAAAATGGGTACTGTAAATTAAATACGTTTAATAAAAAAAGTTAATAAAAACTTGGTTTAACATAAGTTTTGTAATACAATAGTTCCTCTGCCTGCTTTAGAGTGATGTTTTTTTTTTTTCTTCATTTGACATAGGGACTTTTATCTCTGTAGTTTAACTAAAAAAGGGTTGCCCCAGTTCACTGACTCATCCCCACCCCCGCCTAATTTGTTCCCCTCCCTCTCAATTCCCTTAGTTTATTTAAAAAAAAAAGTTGCTGATGAGTAGTTTGCTGCAGTATGTAGCTACTGAAGAGGGACTGATTTTAAATATATATGAAAAAAGATGATGAGTTCATTTGTAGATGGTGGAGGTATGGGGCGAGCAGGAGCAAGAAAGCCACTCAAGAGGCACTGGAGATTGGGAGGTGAACAGCGGGGCAGAGTATGTGTGAGCAAGGTGCAGAACAAAATAAATATAACAAGGAACAGGTAGGACTTGGTGGTTACAGTGTGCTGTGCTGCTTTGTATTCAGCTGGGCTGCGAATGGGGCTGCGCGTTTTGTTTGCAGGGAAAGACTGCATCCAATAAGGGTAATAGCTAAGCTGCGTTTTATGTCAGAATCGCTGATTTAATCTGCCATTTTAAAAAAAATGTTTATGGTTTAGAAGGGGCTAGACCGCGGTATTGAAGTGATGCGAGGAACAATTACAGCAGCTGGGAGAAATGATCAACTGCCTGTCTCCTCCCGACTGCAAAAATAACAACTGGAGTGCATTTTTTTTCCATTTACAAAGCTGGGCAAGCCTTGCACTGCTGGTTGAAGCTTAGGACTGTTGTACATCAGCCAGGGGGATCGGCATCTGAAAAAGGGGTCACGAGACTGTGGTCAGAGAGTGCTGCCATTAGCCATCAGTGTGGTTAGCAGAAGTGATCAACTGTCTCTCTCTGTCTCCCCGACTGCAAAAGTACAAATGCACTGTGTGTATTTTTTTTTTTTTATGACTTTCGATACTGAACTGGTGGTGGTGGGGGGGACTTGGCTAACCACTGAGTTACTCGCTATGCGAGAGAAAAAAATGGCGGTAGTTTGAAATTTTCCAGGGTGCTTTCAACCAATGAGGAAGCAGGGTGGGCACCAAGATATCAGAGATGGTGTAGGGGCCAATTGGGCTGGGACTTTTTATTTGGTGGACATCTATTGGAAAATAGATGCCCACCTCAGCCATGTTCTCAGCCAATTAACTTCCAGGATTTTTCTTTGCCATTTTCTAAAAAAAAAAAAACAGCTGCTGTGCCAGTTTTAATTTGTTCTCTACTCTGTATTCTCTGGTCAGTCTGATAACTGAGAGAACTTGCTGTGGCTGTGGGTGGGAAACAGGAGCAGGGACTACAGACCAGGAACAGTGGAAACCAACATAAACAGTGTGTTTTGGTTTCTGGCTGTACGCTGTCATTCTCAGACTTTTTATAAAACAAGAAACAATCTGTATGGGTTTCAGTGCTCCCAAACTGATTTGCTATTTTCCCTGTAACTGTAGGGCAATTTTCCTGTATTTTCTTTCTTGTATATTACATTATTTCCTATGGAGGCCGAAAATATGTAGCTTCCTGTACAACTAACAGAAGTCTAAGGGAGAAAAAATTCCCTGTACATGGCTCCAAATCCCTGTAAAATTCCAGAATTCCTGTAAATCTTGGAGCTGTTTTTTTTTTTTAACTCTCCTCTCCCACAGATCTCAACACACTGTTTATCTGCTTTTTTTGCTTAATATTGATCTGAACTGAGCAATGGTGTGTCACTGGGTAACTCAAGGCGAGTGAACTAAGGGTGCAAGGAAGTGAGGAAGCTATTGTAGAACCAGATAGCAGGTTGTGTATTGTACCAGTCATGTTTGCTTCATTTGTTTTGCATGTCATCTGCAAAACTCATGAGTATGATAAAAATACAGGAATTAGTTGGATTGTAGGGCTACTTTAAGTCTATTGATAAATGAATTCATGGTTCGGAAATATGTCTGGAGGTCTTTGATTTAGAATAGGATATGCAACAGTGGGATTTACTCACCTGGTAAAGGTGATTATCTGAGTACCCTTATAGTACTTCGCAGTCAAATACCAGTGGGTATTCCTCATCCATCCTATAGGTTGATGCATGAACCAATCAAAATGAAGTGGGGCAAGGACATTTTTTTTTTTTTTCAGTTGTTTAACCAGGAGTAGCACAGGAAAGTTAAGTGACTTGCTCAGGGTCACACAGTATGCAAGTGGAAGCTGTGGGATTCAAACCCAGGTCTGGTCTGTTGGATGTCTCCAGATTTGCAGCTCAGAGCCTTAAACCACAGCGCTATAATGCCTCCCTGATATATCTCTGTGGTCATCAGATCTTCTCCAGTGTGATTCTTCCATAGCTAATACATGGTAAAAGAGATAGAGACATACAGGCCAGAGAGAGAGAGAGAGAGAGAAATGTGGACACTATAGGCACAATGATGGCCTCTGCCCTTAGCTAGCATCTGCTCTGGCTATTGCCTGGTAGCTCGTACTACAAGGGAGACTAGAATAGACAAAACAGTCAGTCCTAACTCTTTAACTATCTGTCCTTTATTGTGGAACAATCCCTGAGTATAGTAACAGTAATAAACATATTCGCATAATCTAATGTAACCCCCCTACAAATGGGGGTTCCCAAAAAGTCTTCCTTGAACTTGCCTAAATGCATATTGCCAGGCTGGTGTCCTGCGTTTTAGCAGTTTAAATGTGATTACCAGAGACTGTATAACCTCTGTGTACTGTCTCTTTAAGAGCTGCATAATTGCAGTTTAAGTAATCTGAGAGGGAGCTCTGTTGAAAGATGTAACTATTTACTGAAATGATTTAGACTGATAATGATAATGTAGTTTGTCTAACCTGCTTTCTTTGTAGTAAGGACTGTTTTGTCTGTCTCCACTATCTTGGTCCTGGACTGCAAATTGGACCAAACAGTACTGGTGGGACCTAAAATGTAGCCGGACTACAGGGGCTGTCTGAATTCAAAATCTGTAGGAACTTTAATTTGGAGTTTTTTTTTTGCTCCTTTTTTGCAACTGAAGGGGGAGCTCTTGCTTTGACTGACAGCCAAATCAGCCAACCAAATCTTCTGGATCTTGGGGAAGTCCCGGGCTGCCAGCAGTTTTCAGTTAGATCTAAGCTGGAAGCTGAACCAGAAGGAGCCGAAGTGTATTTTGGGCAGCAATCCTGAGTAAATTCGCATGGGAAAACTGTGAAAGGGCTGAGTTTTTGGCTTGCAGGTCTGCCTGCTGCTCCTGAGAGGGAGAGAAGAGAATTGTTTTGGACTAAATCCAAATTTGTGTGACTAAAGTAAGCTACTGAAGTGGGCCAGGCTCAACCTGAAGAAGACCGAAGATTTTGCTGAATGCGAACGGCGTGTCAGGAGTTACAGTTACCCCTAAGCTCCCAGTGTGTGCAGAGACTTTGCGATTGTGACCGGGGAGCACTTTGTCTGGTACAGTAGAATTCCCGTACATGTAAATGTGCTATGAGCTGCTAGTGGGTTGTGAGTTACTCCCCCACAGTGTGAACTGTATTCTGCTTGCTGGAAGCTGTATCCAGCCCAAAACGGACTGCATCTAAATTTGTCTCCATGCGGTCTGGGCCTTGCCAGACTGGCCCAGCCAGACTACCCACTGCACAGAGAAGCCATTGACCAGAGACCTGCCTTGGGATCAGCCACCTGCTCCACGCTTGAACAGGAATGACGCCTCTGCAACTCGTGTGGGCCCTGCTTTTCATGGCATTCCAGATCAACCACCTGCAGTCTTGATTTTCATCCAGCCTGTGTCCAGTCTTGGGTGTCGTGAGTAAATACAAGGGTAGCTCCCTGCAACAACAACTTAATCTCAGTGTGTCATCTGATTGTCTTGTTGTTTCATTTCCTTTACGAACTGAGCCCTCTGGCTCCAGATTACAAATATTGTCTACTGTGCATGTTGTGTTTTCCATCACAGGGCCCAAACCAGCTGCGACATCGGCCAACCCCGGGCATCAGTCCTGGCTAGCCCATCTCTTCTCCACCTGGGTACCCAGAGGTATGACTGTGTGGGGGACTCAAAGCGCATGCATAACTGCTTGACTGATAGAACCTTTAAGCTAATTAACCTGATTTTGCCTCTGCCTTGTTCAAGTCCCCTGAATAAATCAGATCTAACTTTTTCTGCATGTAATCTGACTGTGGTTCCTGTTTGTGCTCAAAGTACTGTACTGTTGCTATTTGCTGTGCATAACCTTGTTTTACAGGGGGTCCCCAGGGTCAAGTCAGAGGAACCAGAAGTAAGTGCAAACAGTGTGGGTACTTGTGTGGTGTGCCAGGGGTATTGTGAAAGTGATTACTGTACAGTGTTCAGGCCACTAGAGGGGAAGAGGGGGGGTAACAGTGTCCCAGAGGGCTATGCCCAGGTTAGCTTGACCACTACCAACCCTGACCTCAGGGTGGAGGCACCTGTTTCAGAACTCGGGCCCCTTAACCTGCTACTAGCCAAGCAGGCAGGGGTAGTAGCCCTTGGGATAGCGCCACCTAGGGGTTACATCTTGGAGGCTCACCACTGGGATTTTGTGTCTTCTAGTGGCCAAATTTGTGAATTGCTGTTAAAAATAAATGGCTACCCCAACAGATGTGACTGTACACCAGTTGGTGGGGTGGTGTACTGGGCAGGAGATCGATCCCCAAAATGCTATACTTATCCTGGATATTCCCCTGGGTACCAATAAGTACACTGTAGAGGAAGTACTTTCCAAGGCTGAATGTTTACAAAACCCTCTGGTGGTGGGTCAACAGGCTAATCTGCTCACCCAAAGTTTCATAGCGTTAGTAGAGTGTAAGGACCCAGTAGACAGTTTCAAAGTGCCATGGACTATCACCCCCGAAGGAGCCCTCACTGCCTGGAGAGTGATAACTAAAGACAGTAAAGACCCCGGGAAGAATGAGCTCCCCCACCACCCCCCCACTATCTGAGACTTCTGAGAAGAAATGTGCTAAATTGTTGCTGGAGGAAGGAAAAACTGTGGAGGACTTAAAGAAACTATTCCTGCCACCTGGGGCTGTTCCTCCCCCAACACCCCCCCGCTCCAGCCCCTTTATTGCCCCTCCTTCTGTGCTAGTGCCAATGCTGGCTCCTATGTCTGTACCTGCCATTAGTCACGACTCTTGCTGAAGGTTGAGAATCTTCTCCAGCACCCTCTCCACCCCCCACCAAGGGGAGGATGATTGGGAGACCTGGATAGTTTGTATTGCCCCTTTGGTACCTGGGTGGCAGTGTGCGGAGGCTGAGAAATGAAAAGGATCATAGAAAGTTTGAAGGGTCCCACCCTTGAGGCCATTAAATTTCTGAGATCCACAAACACTGATGCATCTGCCCAGAAGTACCTATCTGCACTCGAAGACAATTTTGGGAGCATTGAGTCAGGGGAGAACTTGATGTGGAAATTTCAAGGTACAAAACGATGGCCTGGGGATAGTTTGTCTGCATATGTTACACGTCTGGAAAGAGTGCTGCAGAAGGCTTACTGAAAAGTTGGGGCAGCCGCCAGTGACTTAAACCATGTGAGGTTGGGGCACATACTGCAACATGAAAGCATTCTAAATTGAAGCTCCTTCAGTTAAGGCTCCCAGATAGAAGGGGTAACCCATAAGACTATTATGACTTCATAAAAGAACTCCGGGAGGTTGAAGATGAAGAGGGGGATTGTAATTCTAGGGTGAGCGCAGCCCAAGTGATCATGGCATCGGAAGGCCCTTCCGAAGTGGGGACCAATGAGTGTGTGCCATCATGGGATGAACTGCTGAGGGAGTTCAGGGAAACAAAAAACAGCCTCTTTATGAAGGCCGCTCCTGCAAGTACAGGCACCGACCCTTATCCAACTGCATCTGCTATGGGGTGGGGGTGTCCACCCAGGCATCTCCTGCTGACAGCAGCTCGAAACTCGATGTCTTGACTATGGAAGTAAGAGAACTGACGAGATGTCTCCAAATGCTCACCACAGAGCAGACAGAGATGGCACCAAGGTTTTCAGTCGGTAGTACCACCGCTCCAGCTCCCAGTTTGATGCCTCGGACACCTCAAATCCCAGAAAACATATTTTGCCATAATTGTGGGAAGGATGGGCACATGAAGAGAGAATGCAGGACCACAAAAGACCTAGATAAAGTTGTATATAGGCTTCAAGGTGAGCTTCGGAGAACGAATCAGCAGTCGAGGTGTGCCCAAAATGACTGCAGTGAGGGTTCAAGAAGTACTAACTCTAAACCCTATGTGGCTAAATCATCTGTCCAGGCCCTTGCTGCTGTCCCCCCAGACTGGTCCAAAACAGTGGAGACTACCATGGCTGTGAATGGTATTCCTACTCGGGCTGTGCTGGACAGTGGGTCACAAGTGACCATTGTATTTAAGGACTGGTATGACAAACACTTATCTGCTGTGCCCTTATAATCCTTGGAAGGCCTACATGTGTGGGGGCTGAGCGACAAGTCTTATCCCTACCTAGGATATATCCGCCTCTGGTTGTCATTTCGTGCAGCTGTAACTGGTGTAGAGGAGCAAGTCGAGACATTGGCCTTAGTGTGTCCCACTACTGGACTGTATGATGGGGTTCCCCTATTAATTGGGACCAACGCCTATATGTTTGGGAGACTGGCACAAGTCTGTCATGAGAAACAAGGGTGACAGACTGGGAGGGCCCTAAGAATTCCCACTCTGATCAAGAGGGCCTATGATCTGCAACAGAACCCAAAGGGAGTGGACCAGGATGAACTGGTAGGGGTTGTGTGGAAGAAGGATCCCGATTCAATGGTACTGGCCCTTAACGCTCAGTGTATCATTCAAGGGGAGGTCTTCCTCCGCAACGATGTCAAGAACAAAATACTGATGTTGGAAATGCCAGGCGATGGAAAATTACCAGAAGGATTATTGGTTAAGCCCAGCATCTTGCCAGCTCATGCTCATGCCTATGCATGACGAGTGATGGTCCAGATTCATAATGTGTCAGATCGGGAGATCCGGGTGAACAGAGGATGCACCCTAGCTACGGTACACTGCACAGACACTGCAGTGTTGCCCAGCAACAAGCACCCTGGCAAGACAGATAAGAGTGACTCCCGACTTGTTTGATTTTGGTGACTCACAGTTGCCAGCTGAATGGAAGACTAGAATCAGCCAAAAACTTGCACAGAGAGATCAAGTGTTTTCATTGAAGGAATGGGACGTGGGATGTGTCCAGGGTGCAGAGCATCACATACACCCGCATGATGAACGGCCATTTCGAGAAAAGTCTCAACGCCTAGCTCCTGCAGACATAGACGATGTGAGAAGACACTTGCAGGAAATGCTTGCTGCTGGTGTGATACAAGAATCCAGGAGCCCATATGCTTCTCCCATTATGGTTGTGTGTAAGAAGAATGGAACAGTATGAATGTGTGTGGATTATCGGACCATCAACAGGCGGACCATCCCTGATCAATACACCATGCCCCGTATACAAGACGCTCTGGATTGTTTGAATGGGAGCAAATGGTTCTCGGTGTTGGATCTTTGCAGTAGATATTACCAGATTCCGATGGCTCTGGAGGACCATGAGAAGACAGCCTTCATCTGTCCTTTGGGGTTCTACGAATTCCTGAGAATGCCACAGGGAATATTGGGCGCCCCAGCCACCTTCCAGCGACTGATGGAATAAGCGTTGGGAGACATGAATTTGCTGGAATGCCTGGTGTACTTGGACGATATCACTGTGTTTGGGAGCTCCCTAGAGGAACATGAGAGTCGACTGTTCAAAGTACTAGACCGACTGGAAGATTTCGGCCTCAAGCTGTCCATTGACAAGTGCCAGTTTTTCCAAACCTCTGTTAAGTATGTGGGGCACATAGTGTCTACAGAGGGGATAGAGACTGATCCAAGTAAAGTTGAAGCCCTGACTACTTGGCCCCAGCCCCACAATTTGAAAGAACTACGTTTCCTGGGATTCTGTGGCTACTACCACTGGTTCATAAAGGACTATTCCAAAGTGATTCGGACACTCTTGAATCTTACCCAGGGTTACCCTCCTACCAATCAGAAATATAAAAAAGGGTCTGTCAAAGAACCAGACAAAGCATATTTCCACCCAGGTGAACTTTTCGGGTCCCGTTGGACCCATGACTGTGAAGCAGCTTTCCACGAAGTCATATACCAGCTCACCCATGCTCCCATCCTTGCTTATGCTGATCCCACCAAACCCTATGTGCTGCATACTGATGCCAGTCTGCAGGGTCTAGGAGCTATACTGTATCAAGGCCATGAGGATGGTTTGAGACCAGTGGCATTTGCCAGTAGGAGCTAGACCCCGTCAGAGAGAAACTACTTTGAGCACAAGTTGGAGTTCTTAGGTTAAAATGGGTCATTGTCGACCAGTTTCATGATTACCTCTGTGGGGCAAAAATATTGGTGAGGACTGACAATAACCCATTGACCTATGTACAGAATTCAGCTAAGTTAGACGCCATGGGGCACCGGTGGCTTTCTGCATTGTCAACATATGATTATGCTGTCGAATACAGACCAGGCCTGAATCATATTGATGCTGATGCCCTATCCCGGAGGCCCATTTCCAAGAGCGACTGGGTCAGGCTGTCTGAACCTGACATCCGAGCATTGTGCCAAAAGTTTGATAGAAATGAACAGATGTCTACGGACACAGCGGACTGCTTAGTAGACTGCTTAGGCCCCTCTGACACCTGCATACCAGCTGCGTATTGCCACTTCTCTGCTCTAGATATTAGTGCACTACCTCAGTTTGACAATGACAGCATTCAGTGGGCTCAATCCCGAGATCCTATGCTTCAGCCAGCACTTGACGCCATTCGTGCAGGAAAAGATGTGTCCAAGTTGCGTTCCTCTGATCTGCAAACCACTTTATTGTTTAAAGAAGGCCCCAGGTTGAAGCTGCTTAATCATTTGTTGTATAGAGAGACTGCAGATCGAGGTGGCCAAATAGACAAGCAACAATTGGTCCTGCCCACAGCCTTCAAAGATTTGGTACTGAGGTCCCTCCACAATCATATGGGCCACCTCGGTATCGATCGGACCCTTGACCTAGTAAAATCTCGATTTTACAGGCCCAAGATGGGGGCCAATGTTGGGCACCATGTAAGGACTTGTAGTCGCTGCCTGATTAGAAAAGCCCTGCCTCAGAGGGCTGCCCCCCCTTGTCAACATTATTACCAGCACCCCAATGGAACTGGTCTGCATAGACTTCTTGAGTTTAGAGCCTGATCAGTGAAACATTGGCAATGTGTTAGTGGTTACGGACCATTTCACATGGTATGCACAAGCTTTTCCCAACAAAGATCAAAAAGCAACTACCGTGGCCAAGGTGCTAGTGGAACATTTCTTTGTTCACTATGGTGCCCTCCAGCGAATTCACTCTGATCAGGGCTGGGACTTTGAGAGTCGGCTAATCAAAGAAATGCTTTCTCTATGGGAGGTGTGAAAGTCAAGAATCACCCCTTATCACCTGCAGGGGGATCCTCAACCAGAATGCTTTAACCACACCCTGCTAGACATGCTAGGCACCTTCCACCCAAAAGATAAGCATAAATGGAACCAGCAGATTAGTATCTTGGTACACGCATACAATTGCACGAAGAATGATGCTACTGGGTTCTCTCCCTACCGCCTCATGTTCGGGAGAGAGGCCTGGCTGCCTGTTGATGTCTGTTTTGCGGGTTTCTCCTGATGGGGTCCGAGTCAAGATTACCTGCAATATGTACAAAACTGAAAGCTCAATTGAACCATGCCTATCAACTGGCCCAGACAATGGCCACCAAAAGAAATCTAGCCAACAAAGAGAGACATGATAGAAAAGTAAAGGCTCAAGAGCTTAGGCCTGGAGATCGCGTGTTGCTGCGAAATTTAGGATTGCATGGTAAACACAAAATTGCTGATTGATGGCACCATCTTCCCCATGTCATAGTTGGAAAGTTAGATGATTTGCCAGTGTACAAAGTGCACTGAGGGAATAACTCCAAAGCTGTCAAGACCATGCACTGTAACCACTTGCTACCTATTGGCCAAGTTATAATTGAGGCTGAACCCACTGAGATTGACTCCTCTGGACCAGAGACTTGTGCTGCTGCAAGAAAGAAACAGAGTCTGCCTGCCTCCGGGGTTGCCAATTTAAGACTTCCCCCGCAGCAGGCCCACAATGATAGTGACTGCCAGTCTAACTCGCATGACAGTGAGTGTGATAATGCCTATTGCTCCTCATATGAAATGAGTCAGTTGTTTCGTGGAAATCCTATGTTGAATTATGGGGATGAAGCGGGGCCTTCTGGACTGCCTAACACCATGGCATCATCCTTGGAGCCATTGCTCCCTGAAGGTGAAGTGCACAGTATCACGTCTGAGGATGCTGAGTCTTGTGTGATCGTGGAACTGTATGATTTGCCTGAAGGAGAGGCTGATGGTATGAGTCTCTTATGGTGACATGCCAGAACTTGAGGAACACTATGAGAGTGCTGACAACCCCCCTTCAGTGCCAGAGTGTCTTCAAAATGAGCCAAGTGTTGTAGAAACAGAGACTACACAGCAAGGGGCTGACAGTGCTCCCAGCTTGGACATTCCCCTTCATGTAGAGGCACCTCTCGCAAGTGATGAAAGCTCCAAGACCATTGCTGAAAGTACAGAGACAGTGGTTGTTTACCCCAGAGAGACTGGTCAAGCTGTCAAGCCAGTGGTTTGCTTCAGTTATGATTCCCCTGGGAGGCCGGTGGATTTGCCTCTCAATGTAGTCCACAAAGGTGTTTATATCTCTCAGGGCTCACTGCCCAAATTGAGCTTGATGACCCATTCCAGGTTACTTGTTTTGCCCTCTCACCATGGTGCACCTGCCCCATCCAGCCTCAAGTTAGCTGATAGGGAAGGGCCCTCTCTTGCATTGTTTAGAGTACAAGAAGTTATTACATGATTGTGTATAGTAATGTTCAATTTACCTGTGTGAAATATGTATAATGTATTGTCAGAATGGAAATGATATAATGGAGTACATTGAAATGTATAGTAAAGTGACAAGTTATTCCAATTGATGAATCAGATAGTACTTGTATAGCATGCTAATGTATAAGTGTTTTGTATATGTTGCATTTTCAGTGTCATGATGGTACAGACTTGGCGTGGACACCAAGTTTTCCCAGGCAAGGATAGGTGTAACTCCCCCTACAAATGGGGGTTCCCAAAAAGTCTTCCTTGAGTTTGCCTAAATGCTCACTGCCAGGCTGGTGTCCTGCGTTTCAGCAGTTTAAATGTGATTACCAGAGCCTGTATAGCCTCTATGTAGTGTCTCTTTAAGAGCTGCCAAATTGCAGCTTAAATAATCTGAGAGGGAGCTCTGATGAAAGATGTAACTATTTACTGAAAATCATTTAGAGTGATAACGATAACGTAGTTTGTCTAACCTGCTTTCTTTGTAGCAAGGACTGTTTCGTCTGTCTCCACTATCTTGGTCCTGGACTGCAAACTGGACCAAACAGTACCAGTGGGACCTAAAATGTAGCCTGACTACAGGAGCTATCTGAATTCAAAATCTGTAGGAACTTTAGTTTGGAGTTTTTCTGCACCTTTTTTGTAACTGAAGGGGGAGATCTTGCTTTGACTGACAGCCAAATCAGCCAACCAAATCTTTAGGATCTTGGGGAAGTCCTGGGCTGCTTGCAGTTTTCAGTTACATCTAAGCTGGAAGCGGAACAAGAAGGAGCTGAAGTGTATTTTGGGCAGCAATCCTAAGTGGATTCACATGGGAGAACTGTGAAAGGGCTCAGTTTTGGCCTACATGTCTGCCTGCTGCTCCTGAGAGGGAGAGAAGAGAATTATTTTGGACTAAATCCAAGTTTGTGTGACTAAAGTAAGCTACTGAAGTGGGCCAGGCTCAACCTGAAGAAGACTGAAGATTTTGCTGAATGCGATCGGCGTGTCAGGAGTTCCAGCTACTCCTAAGCTCCCGGTGTGTGCAGAGACTTTGCGATTGTGACCGGGGAGCGCTTTGCCTGGTACAGTAGAATTCCAGTACATGTAAATGTGCTGTGAGCTGCTAGTGGGTTGTGAGTTAGTCCCCCGTTGTGTGAACTGTGTTCTGCTTGCTGGAAGCTGTATCAATCCAAAATGGACTGCATCCGAATTTGTCTCCATGTGGTCTGAGCCTTGCCAGACCGGCCCAGCCAGACTACCCACTGCACAGAGAAGCCATCGACGAGAGACCTGCCTGGGAATCAGCCCCCTGCGCCACGCTTGAACAGGAATGACACCTCTGTGACTCATGTGGGCCCTGCTTCTCCTGGCATTCCAGATCAACCACCTGCAGTCCCTATTTTCGTCCAGCCTGTGTCCAGTCTTGGGTATCGCGAGTAAATACCAGGGTAGCTCCCTGCAACAACAGCTTAATTTGAGTGTGTCATCTGATTGTCTTGTTGTTTCGTTTCCTTTACGAACTGAGCCCTCTGGCTCCGGATTACAAATATTGTGTACTGTGCATGTTGTGTTTTCCATCACAGGGCCCCAACCAGCTGTGACGCCGGCCAACTCCGGGCATCAGTCCTGGCTAACCCATCTCTTCTCCACCTGGGTACTCAGAGGCGTGACTGTGTGGGGGACTCAAAGTGCATGCATAACTGCTTGATTTATATAACTTTTAAGCTATTAACCTGATTTTGCTCCTTCCTTGTTCAAGTCCCCTGAATAAATCAGATCTAACTTTTTCTGCATGTAATCTGACTGTGGTTCCTGTTTGTGTTCAAAGTACTGAACTGTTGCTATTTGCTGTGCATAGCCTTGTTTTACAGGGTGTCCCCAGGGTCGAGCCAGAGGAACCAGCCCTGCCCTAGTGGTAAGTGCAAACAGTGTGGGTACTTGTGTGGTGTACCAGGGGTATTGTGAAAGTGATTATTGTACAGTGTTCAGGCCACTAGAGGGGAAATAGGGTTACAGTGTCCTAGAGGGCTGTGTCCACGTTAGCTTGACCACTACCATCCCTGACCTCTGGGTGCAGGCACCCGTTTCATAACTCAGGCCCCTTAACCTGCTACTAGCCAAGCAGGCAGGAGTAGTAGCCCTTGGGATAGTGCCACCTAGGGGTTACAGTAACAATAAAAAAACATACATTCAATCACTTCATGTGAGACAGTTAGAGACTGGGAGTCATCCCATATTGTTGCTTACTGATACCACTGTGTAAGAATGTCATTGTCAATCTGTCCTGTGTAGCAATCTGCCATCCCGTTGGGGCTGTGCAGTACTATAAAGGGTACTCAGATAAACACCTTTACCAAGTGAGTAAATCCCATTATATTTTATACGCTTTATAGTACTCCACAGTCATACACCAGTTGGACCTTAGTAGCAGTCTCAAGTGATTACTCTTGGGAGGGTGAACAAGAGGCAGATTGTTTCATATCTATGTGTGGCTGAGTCCCCGCCCTCAGTACCAACCTGGAGAAGGTTGTTCTTTCTTGTGATGCGATATCTAGCCTATAATGCCTTGTGAACGTATGTGTAGAAGACCAAGTTGCTGCTGAACAAATGTCTGCAACTGATACATTCCCCCATTCTGCCCACAATGCCATCACTGCCTTGGTAGAGTGAGCTTTGATTCCCTCAGGTGGGTTCTGCCCTGCTGCCCTGTAGGCCTCACTAATGGTATGTCTGATCCATCTAGCAATGGTGCCTTTGGAGACAGCCTGCTCTAATGTCAGCCCCTTGTGTAATACAAATAGTCTGTCTGTTTTACAGATGTCACTTGTCATGACAAGGTACTGCCTCAGCAGATGACCAATGTCTAGCAGGTGGGGCCAAGATGTGTCTGTGGGGTCACCTGCTATGTAAGGCAGAAGGACATCCTGTTCCCTGAGGTATGTGGAGGCTATCTTGGGAAGAAAGGAGGATACCATTCTGAGAACTACCCTATTGCTGTGGAATGCTATGAATGGTTCCCTGCGTGACAGTCCCTGAATCTCTCCAGTCCTTCTCGTGGAGCAGATTGCAACCAGGAAGGCTGTCTTGACTGTGCACCAGTGCTGCTGTCATATTGGAGAGTTGGGGATTGTAGGGCATCTGGAACTGTGTTAAATCCTTGCAGATGCACTAACAGACCACTCATCCACTTTTTGTATCCTATCTATGGTTGCGCCTCCATCTCCTCCATCAAGAGTAATCACGTTTACAAATCTAGCTCATATTGACCAGGATGCATTTCTCTATGATGTCTCCAATATTGACTGGACAGGTATCTATCAAACAAAGGATGTGGAGGTTGCTCTACAGATATTCATAAATTAATTTCTTACCATTCAATATAAACATGCCCCCAAGATTACTAGGAGGGTCAGAGGAAAATAGACGAGGTGGCTGCATAAAGACCTCCTTGCTAATCTGCGCCGGAGGGACAAGCTCTGGATTCGCTACAAATAAACTGACCTACAGTCAGATCTTATTGTCTATCATGAACTAAGGAACAGATGTAACAGACAAGTTAGAGCTGCTAAAAGCAAACACTGCAAGGACCGTCTACAAAGCTCAGCCTGCAACCGAGGAAATTCTGGGCCCATGTCAAAACATTTCTGGGTACCTCGCAGTCGGTCATTCCTGATGAAATGATCATAAATGGGGCACACTGTAATGACCCTAGGACCATCTCAAACAGTTTTAACAATCTTTTCTCTGATCTGTCACACTACACCTTGGCTTTACAACCTAGTGGATCACACTCCAATCTACCTACCACACTACCATCAGACAACCATACTGCCCTATTGTATGATGCTCCTCCAGCGCCACCATTCTATTTCAAGGCTGTATCAAGAGCGGAAGTTTTGAAATTACTGAGATCCATATCTGCCAATAACAGCTCTGGTTCTGACTCATTGGAACCTCGTCTCCTTAAGCTGGCTGCTCCACTCATTGCCTCTCCGATTGCCAGAATCTACACTTTATCCCTTATCCATAGCACCATGCCAGACCTATGGAAATCTGCAAGAGTAATGTGTATCTTTAAAAAAGGTGACCCAAAGGACTTGGCCAGTTACAGACCTATAGCAATTCTCTCTGTCCTTAGCAAGATCCTAGAGAAAATAGTTGCATCACAGATCATTGACTACCTTACATGCTACAATCTACTCTCAGACACCCAGCATGGTTTCAGAAAAGGTCATAGCACCACCACGGCTCTTCTTCAACTAACTACTGATATTCTGTCCAACATGGATTCTGAAAAACTCACAGGTGCCATCTTCATTGACCTCACTAAGGCTTTCAACCTTGTAGACCATCCCCTACTTCTCTCCACTCTCCATAAATTCCATTTCTCTACCCCTGTTGTGGACTGGTTCTGTAGCTACCTGTCAAACAGGTCGCAAGCTGTCAAATTTAACTCCTCCCTGTCCAACACGTCTACTATCAACCTTGGGGTCCCCCAGGGCTCTATCCTTGGGCCCATTCTGTTCTCAATTTTTATCAACAATGCAGCTGAGGTCCTGGAATCCTGCTCAGCTATTCTCTACGCTGATGACCTGATCATCTATACTAGTTCTTCTGGTATTTCCTGCATAAACACATCACTTACTTCAGACTTCAATAAGGTCTTAGACTGGCTGCTAGACCGTAAGCTTGTACTAAATGAAAAGAAAAAGAAAGCCATGCTCCTAGGTTCCGCACTGAAGATTAAGGCTTGTTCTAGTTTGCTGGAGGTTCTTCACCCAGGAGGATTTCCACTTGAAAATGTTACTTCCTTCAAGTACCTTGGGATCCTGCTGGACCAGTCCCTGGATTTTAATCTTCACATTCAGTCCTCGTGCAAAGCTGTAAACTCGAAACTGGGAGTAGCTTAAAAAACGAGCTACATGCTCACACCCTAGACCAAATTAGCAATTGCCCGAGGTATTCTGCTCCCAACCCTTACTTATGGTGCCTCTATTCTTACCTCTGCCCATAAAACCTCCCTACTAAAATGGGACGTAACTTATAGCAATATATGCCAATTTGCCTCTTCGTCACCTCGACTCAAACATCACTGCCTTCTTTACAAGGATCTGAACTGGCTCTCACCCTCTGCCAGTAGACAATACTACCTTAGATCACTAATGGACTCGATCATCTGGGAAAAAAAAAACATCCCAGCTGGCGGCGTTGCTGGTCCCTTAACCATCCTCCCATGGCCTGCGATCGGCTGAAAAATCCTTGTTCTATGTTCCGAGATGTCAGATGACTAAAGACACAGGGGCCTTCCAATTCTCTGCTCCCAGGCTATGGAATGCTCTTCCACTCAACTTCCGGCTGTCTCAGTCTCACTTAGGATCTAAAAGTGAATATCGTCGTTATCTATCCTTAGCTGATGCTTGTACATGCTTTGACCCAACCTGAAGCTCCTGAGACTTACCAGTAATGTCACCCCGATCTAATCCAGCTCCAAGACTGTCTCCTCTTCCCTTCCCCATATTTTTCCTTCTCTTTGTAAATAACTTCTTGACTACTAGCTCTCTTCCTTCTCGAACCTTGTTGCTGACCATCCACTGTTGTTTTGCCAATTACCACCCTCACCTTCCTTCTGTCAGTCTTTCTTGTTATGTTTGAACATTCCTCACATTTCTCTCTATATAACCTTACTATCTTATTAACCCTTTCACTCCACAGGTCGGGTCCATGGTTTCTGCACTTATTATATATCTTACTGCCATTATTTGTATAATGCTTGCCATTATTTTTTGTTGTTTCTACTCTTTGTATTTTTGTAGCACTGCTGTACTGTTCCGCTATTTGTATTATTGTACCCATGTTGCTGTTGTTCAACTGTTCTCTTTTCTGGCTAGTGCACCTACCTGGTTAACAAAAACTAAATAAATAAATAAAGCACCATGGAGGGCATCTTGACCTTAGATGCTAATGACACTGCCCTAAGCCATCTGACAGTGTCTGGGTGTACACCAATATTACCTATTCCTGGCAGTGGTCCCCAATAGTAGATAATGCTGACGCTTGGACTCTGAGGGATACAGGGCTGAGGCTCTTGTTTGCCCCTTCATTTAGAAAGTCTAGAACCTGTGGGAGTCCTGCCACTTATGAGGAAGTTCCCATTTCCCTGCACCATTTGTGGAAAATCTGCCATTGCCTATGCTAAGTCTTATTGGTGGAATGTTTCCTGGACTGTAGCATTCGATTCACCACTCCAGTGTGGTAGCCTTGATTTAACAGTCTGTTCCTTTCAATAGCCATGTAGTCAGCTTCAGGCAGGATGGGTTTGGATGCAAAACTGGTCCATGTGACAGAAGGTCTGGTCGGTGAGGTAGAGTGAGTGGCGGGTCCACTGCCATTGCTTGAATGAGGGAGTACCATGGCCTTCTCGGCTAATTGGGTGCCACCACCACCAGTGACACCCCCGTGCTTTGAACCTTGTGGAGTAATTTGTACAGCACTAGAATGGGCGGAAAAGCGTAAGCCCATCTGAAGTTTCACGGGGCCGAGAGAGTGTCCCTCCCCCGTGCCTTTGGATCCAAGAACCTGGAGTGGTAGTCGGGTAGTTGCGTGTTCTGGTGAGACGTCATGAGGTCCACTTGGAGGGGGCCCCATTTGACTTCTACTTTCGGAAGATCTGATGGTGGAGTTTCCACTCCACCTGGTTGACGGTGGTTCTGCTGAGCCAGTCTGCTTCGTGTTGGACGTCCCGGCTAGATATATGACTGTGATGGAGTGTAGATGTCTCTCTGCCCAGTGGAGTAGTAGTATCGATTCTTTGATCATTGCTTTGTTTCTGGTTCTCCCGTTTGTTTATGTAAGCAACTGTCACTTGGTTGTCACATCTTACTAAGACTGTCCTGTTGCTGAGGAGGGGTGTGAAGAATGCTTGAGCCAGTCGGATGGCCCCCATTTCCAGTATGTTGATACGCAACTCAGTCTCGGACTGGGTCCATAGTCCCTGAGTTACATGGTTCTTGTAGGCTGCCCCCCATCCTAGCAGACTTGCGTCTGTGGTTATCATCTCCAGGGTTCCCTGCATCTGTGATCTCCCTTTCTGGATGTTATGTTGCTGCATCCACCATTTGAGTGTGATGATAACTCGGGGTGGGGGTGATAACTGGAACCTGAAGTTCTGAGTTGTTTGATCCTATGATTTTATAAGAAACCTCTGCAGCATCCGCATTTGTAGTCTTGCCCATAGGACCATATCTATGAGGGCTGCCATGACTCCCAGTACGTAGAGGTAGTCCCATACTGCTCTGTTTGGTCTGCTGATTAGACCGGATGCCAATTTGCGGATGTTGTGTGCTTTCTCTGGTGTTGGCGTCACCTTGCTGTTTGATGTGTCTATCACTGTGCCCAGGTGAGTGATGGTTCATGAGGGCATTAGTTGGCTCTTGGCTGTGTTTATTATCCAGCCGTGGTGCTGCAGGCATTTTATCGCTAATTGCATGCTGTGCCATGCCTGGTCCGCCAGCCTGGCTCTTATTAGCCAGTTGTCCAGGTATGGAATGATGTGTGCCCCTAGTTTCCTGAGGTGTGCTGCCAGAACCACCAGTGTCTTGGGGAATACTCGGAGGGCTGATACAAGGCCGAATGGGAGGCAGGTGTATTGGAAGTGTTGACCTTGAATGTTGAACCTGAGGTAATGGTGGTGTGAGGGTCAAATGGGAATATGGAGGTATGCATCCTTAAGATCTACTGAGGTGAGAAAATCCCCCGGTTGTATGGCCAGCAGTGTTGACTGCAGGGTTTCCAACTTGAATTTTTTGTAGGCCACAAAGCGGTTGAGATACTTCAGGTCCAGCACTGAACGCATGCTACCTGTCTTCTTTGGGACAACAAAGAAGAAAGAGTAGACTCTTGTGTCCTTTTCCCCTGTGGGGACAGGCGTGATAGCCCCATTGCTGATCAAGTCCCGTATTGCTTCCTGTATTGCTTGTTACTTGACTGGGCACTTTGGGAGGGGCGAAGGAAGAGGCCTGTGGTGTGATGGGGTACTGCTGAATTCTATGGCATATCCCTTTGTCACCACCTCCAGTACCCATTTGTCCAATGTAGTTTGGGCCCATAGTTGCTCAAACCACTGGAGTCTCCTGGTTAGTGGTAGGTCTGTGCGGGCCCACGTATCTTCATTTTTTATTACCTTGTGGTCTGAAGTTTGGTTTGTAGTCTCCGTTGGAATAATTCCCCTTGCATTACCTTTGGATTTGTTATTGTAGGCCCTGCACTGGAAACAGGGCCTTTGGTTCCACTGTCTGGAGGCCGGTGGGTTGTAGGACTGTGCCTTGGGTTTGAAAAATTTGCTTTTGGGATGAAAAGTCTTGTCTGAGGGTAGGTAGACGTCCTTGTCACCTTGCGCTTGTTTTCCACCCATGTTTGAGGTAGGGAGTCAGTCCTTCCCCAAACAGTGTACACTCACTGAAGGGGAGCTTCATTAGTGCATTCTTGGGCTCATTATCCGCTTGACAAAGCTTAAGCCACAGTGCCCTCCTTGCCCTATTGGTGAGTACAGCCGGATCCACGGCAGGAGTCCAACAAAAATTTTGTCAAACACCCTGTCAGCGACACCGGCAGGTCGGCTGCATTCTGCAGTCGGCTGCTGGTTCGCTATTTCTATCTTTGTTTTCTTCAGGGGCCTCATACACCTTTGTAAGGATAGCATCTATGGATTTGCAGGATGGGAAATGGATTCTTTCCTCTGGTTCGCCCATGGACAGGAGCGGGTCCTCTGAGATGGATGGTTGTTCTGACTGTTGGGGTATTTTCAGAGTCGCTCGGACTATTGTGATGAGCTCATCAATACTGTCCCCATGGCACAACCTGGTGGACTTGTCCTTGGGGTCCTCCTCCTGGTCTGCAGTGGCCTCGGTTGTTGTGCTGTCTGTGTCTAACCTCGGCCGTCATTTGAGGGGTTCCTCCATGTGTTTTGCGGTGCCCATGGTTGCCAGTGGGGCACCTGTTTTCAATGATTCGAGAAGTTGGAAGAGGAGTTGCGCTTGGTTGGTGTCCAATGTGATTGGTGCCTTAGGGGGTGGTGGGGATTCGGTAAGGGATCCATCTTCTTCCAAGTCTGCCATGCCCCTACAGGGAGTCAGGGGGCAGACTGCGCATGATGTGTCATCCTCCTCAAGTACCGTGAAGGCTACACCATATTCCCTGCATTTCGTCATAATACAGCTCGATCTGTGGAAATTAGCAAATAACTGCATTATATAGGGTCTGTGTGTTTCAGCAGGCCACATATTAAGCAGTTTTCTCTAACTACTAAAAGGTAAAAAGAAAAAATGCTGCCTGTCCCTTTAAATGTGGCTAGGGGATCTCCATGTGCCAGAGAACAAAGGAAACACTCAGGCAAGATGGCAGTGGTGAAATCTCATGGGAACCGCTGAGATTTGGGATTCCAGTATTCGGGATGTAGCCCCAGTCAAGATGGCGCCCTAATCTCGTGGGATTATGCATGAGATTAGTCTGGCCCTTTGTTCTAGTGGCTGTAGTCCTTGCGAGATTCGTGGGGCATCATGGGGCTTGTCAGGAGGCAGAGAGGATTTAGTAATGGCTGTGGCTCTCTCGGCAGGTGTGGGGCAGTGATTTATGCCCCCGAGTCAAAGGACTGGACCGATGCTCGCCAAAGTGTGTCCAAGGAGGCTGGAGGGGCTTTGGATTAATTTTGACCCACGACTGAGGGTGGAGTCAGCTGAAAGCTGCATTTTGCAGGTAGGGAGTCGCCCAGTACTTTATGGAGCTGTGAGGGAGCATTTCTGCCTCAGTGTTAGGACTACGGCAATGAGGGGAGTCAGGCATTAGAGCTGTGGAGGTCACTACAGGAGGGGCCTTCACTAGCTCATGGGGCAAGCTGTCTGCTTTTGCAGGTATTATGTACAGAAGGGATCACTTCAGGAGGGACACCAGCTCTAAAGGCAGTTGTATGTGGCCTGAATAGGAGGAGTGGAGGAACAGGACCCGCTGCTGGAGGGGGTGCCTACCACCAGAGTCTGTTAACTCCTTTCATTAATTATTGTTATTATTTTTTTTGCAGTTTGGTGCTGCTTTTGCTCCTCCTGCTCGGAGGTTCTGGGTTCAGGTCCTGCTTCTGGAGGGGGTACCCACTCTGATAGAGGTGATTTAAACTCTAGTGCCTCTGTTTCCTTGACACTCTCTAAAGATAACCATATATTTCCCAGAGCACATTGAGACACTGCTGTTAGAGAGAGGTTGTTAGACACATAGGTTAGTATAGATCCTATGCTGGTTACCAGCTGTTAGTTTAGAAATGAAAGGTAAAATAAAGTTAGGACTGTACCTGTGATACTAGGAATGTTGTTGGGAGCAGTTAGGAAAATGACCGACCTATTTTGTTGCACGAAGATCTGATGACCACAGAAGTATTTCCTCTCCCCCTTCGTTTTGATTGGTTTGTACATCAACCTATAGGATGGATGAGGAATACCCACTGGTATTTGACCCCGGAGTACTATAAAGGGTACAAAATATAATGCCCCCTTAGAGCCACCTTGACGTAATTTACTAACAAGTGTGCAGCTGCCGAGGGGTTTGCTTTAGTCAGACTTTACTCTTAGTGGAACAGTTACAAATTTACAAACCAATATGCCACTGCATCCAGCAAGCTGTTAAGTTTGTCTTGGGTAAAAAACATTATGATCAGGGAAGGCCCCCTAGGTGGTTCAGCTACAATACCTGTGTACAGTATAAGCATGGAAATGGAATGCTGGCTAATTATGGGAAAAAGGCTTTTTAATTTTTTTACAAGGTCACATTAATTATCCAAACACTCCCCCCCCCCAGCTGGACAAGCATTCCAGCTGATGAAACATGGGACCTACGGACGAGGAGGGGAATGGGAGCAGGAGGATTTTCTCTGAGGGGGCTACAAGTCTGCAAATTTAAACCTGAGAGAGAGAGAAGACTTGGGCTTTCAGGGGCCATACAGCCTGTGAAGCCTGGGAGCAACTCCCTCATAACTGGGACAGTTGAGAGACATCAGAGACGCCTTGCGATTTGACCAAGGGGACTACAGTGGTGGGGAGTTGGGGGGCTGCCCCTAACATAAAGTTAAGCACTTTTATGGCCTTGTGGTACCTGCAGTGGTAGGCGCAGTAATGTGTTTTCTGGCAACCATCAGAAGCTGCATCTTCCTGATTTACAAAGTTTTCAGGTGCAGTACAAACTGGGAAGCGGTCGGGTAATTAGAGGTGGGAAGGATAAAGGTGGATGAACTCCAACCCTCTTCAGTGCAGTATTAGAATTTCTCAGGCTGCCTGCCTCTTGAGTTCCGCAGGGCATAAACTACTTCGCTGGAGCGGCAATTCAGGAAGGTGGGAGGAGGCGCTTCATACCATACCTCCGCCACCTCCCGCGGACTCCACTTTTCTTCCACATTCTCCCACTCATGCGGAGTGGGCCGCAGCCTTAGCTCCGTGCAGGCTGGGAGTTAAGAGCACACACAGGCTTCTCTCACCTGAAGTGCAGTTGGCTGCAACTGTAGCCCAATGAATCATCCTGCTGCCACAGCCACAAACAATGCCCATAGCATACTTAGAGGGCTTAGGGGAAGCCCCTATTAGACCCAAGGAAAGGGTTTAAATTGTTTAGAAAACAAACTCTGGCCTCATCCATTAGGGTGGGTAGCCCACTAGATCACCAGGGCTATCTTTTTGCACACTGCCCCCCCCCCCCGGGCATTTCCTAGCCCCAAAGAGCACCAATGCCACTTTTATTTATGCAGAAGGGTTAGTAACCCCCACTAGTCTTCACTAGTCCACCTAGGCTACTAAGTAAAATACTGTCTGCTCCGCCACCACTATGGGCAAAGGCGTTTTAGCTGAGGCCCCTTCCCCAAACTACACTCCCTTTAGTCTGCTTTTGCTCTTTTATTGCTTTTTTATTCTAACCTATTTTTCTATTTTATTTTTTACAGGTCTGACAGGACGAGGGCTCTGAAACCTTATCAGATAAGTATATTTTCATGTCCATCCTGTCCCTTCTGCCCTTTTGGACCCCCCTTAACAGCTGCGGATCCTTTGTGACCCCTTTTCTTTTATTTTACAGGTACAGTGTACATCACCCTTTCTGACTCTACCTTTGGCTCCCTAGGGCAGGTAAGCCCCTCTATTTTTATCCCTCTATATTTCTATTCTGGCCTACAGGTCAACAAAATTCAATAAATAAAATAAATTAATCAAATTTGACATATTTTATGTGGGTTGATGGTAGCAGGGTGGTCGTTCTCATTACAGCTACTTTAAAATCGACATGGACAGGTGATCTGAATAAATTGGCATGTATGATCACCTGCAGCCTGAATGGAGATTGAAAGAAATTTTTAATCGCTGTTACATACTTTAATTCTGTTTTTAAAGTGACATTTCCACGTAGTCTTTCCCTCTTTAATTCCCTGCCAGTTTAGTGGCACGTCTCCTTCCCACCCCAAACCCAAAGATTATTATTTTGAATTCCCTGGCAGTCAAGTGTCCCCACCACCTCACTCCCACCCCCATCTGCAACCACTGAGATTATGAAGTTAATTCACAGATAGTGGCATGCCTTAGCCCCCTCCTCAAGATTATGAAGGTAACTTCCTGACAGTCTAGTGGCACCCACCCCCATCAGAAATATTAGAACTCTGACAAACCTTCCATGCTAGTGTAGTGTAGCGTCTCTTCCTCCCATCCCTGCAACAGAACTGTGCAGTTCCCTGGCAGTTCAGTGGTACCCCCTCTTCGCCTGATCCCCATTATGGTATCCGTACACCCCACCACTCCTCTCCCATGGCCACTCATATAATGCCCAACACCCCATGTCTGAAATCTGACTCACTCTAGCAAAGCCCATTTTTGTCAGAAGGCAGAGCATTGTATTGTGACTGACCCTTAGAAACATAGAAGTTGACAGCAGATAAGGACCGCAAGTCCCATCCAGTCTGCCCATTTCTTTTTCTACCTTATGAATGTGCCATCGGCTTTTGCTCTGTCAATGGCCTGTCTATTCATACTCATCTGTATTGTTCCCTTATGCCTATCCCATGCCTGTTTGAAGCCCTGCACTGTATTCACATCCACCACATCCTGAGGTAGGCCGTTTCATGCATCCACCACTCTTTCTGTGAAAAAGAACTTCCTCATATTACCCCTTAATCGGCCTCCCTCTAATCTCATGCTGTGTCCTTTGTCCTGCTATTTTTCTTATATTGAAACAAGTTAGACTTTTTCATCTTGTTAATGCCCTTAACGTGTTTGACTGTTTCGATCATATCACCTCTCTCCCTCCTTTGCTCTAGGGTATACATATTGAGCTCCATTAATCTGTCCTCATATGTTTTCTGATGCAGTCCCTGCACCATTTTGGTTGCCCTTCTCTGGACTGCCTCAATTTGGTTAATGTCCTTGTGAAGGTGTGGCCTCCAGTACTGCACGCAGTACTCCAGATGGGGCCTAACCAGTGTCTTGTAAAGAGTGATTATTACCTCCCTCTTCTGACTTGCAATACCCCTACTAATACACCCCAACATCTCCCTAGCCTTACCTACTGCTTTAGTGGTCTGCGTGGATGATTTCAGGTCATTGGTGGTGATGATGCCCAAGTCTCTTTCTTCCCTTGTGACTGCCAGCAACTCCTCTCCCAGCCTATAAGTGGTTTCAGGGATTCTCTTCCCTATGTGCATGATCTTGCGCTTCTCTGCATTAAACTCCAGTTGCCACTCTTTCGACCATTTTGCTAGTTTATCCAGATCTCTTCTCATTCTGCCCACCCCATCTGGATCATCTACTCTGTTGCAGATCTTGGTATCATCTGCAAACAGACAAACCTTACCCTCCAGTCCATCTGCAATGTCACTGATGAAGATATTGAAGAGGACTGGCCCCAGGACTAAACCTTGAGGTACCCCACTTGGGACATGCATCTCTTTTGACTGTATACCATTTACCACCACTCTCTGTTTTCTGCCAGTCAACCAGTTTGCCACCCAGTTGACCAACGTCTGACCCACCCCGAGCCTACCAAGCTCATTAATCAATCTTCTATGTGGAACAGTATCAACAGCTTTGCTGAAGTCAAGGTAGGCAACATCAACTGCACTCCCTTGGTCCACCACTCTGGTTACCCAGTCAAAGAAATCTATGAGATTAGTTTGACAGGACTTTCCTTTTGTAAACCCACACTGTCTTGGATCCTGTACTTCTGTGGATTCCAGGTGTTGTACTATTCTTTCCTTAAGGAGTGCCTCCATAATCTTGCCCACTACTGAGGTAAGACTGACTGATCTGCAGTTCCCCGACACCTCCCTACTACCATTCTTGTGGAGTGGGATCACATGAGCCCTTCTCCAGTCTTCTGGGACTGCTCCTGTGCTCAGAGGCTCACTAACCAGTTCTGATAATAGCTCTGCTAGTTCCACCCTCAGCTCCTTTAGTACCCAGGAATGTATGCCATCTGGTCCCATTGCCTTCTCCACCCTGAGCTTGGCAAGCTCTTGTAGGACCCTTTCTTTTCTGAAGGGACTTGTGCACACCTCCCTCCTCCCTGTATCCATGGTGCTAAGCTGTGGGCCTGGCCCTAACTTCTCCTCAGTAAATACTGAGCAGGAGTATCTATTTAGGATAGATGCTTTTTCTTGGTCCTCCTCCTCACACTCCCCCTTATCCCCTCTGATCTTAGCAATACCTTCTCTGGACTTTCTCCTTTCACTAATGAATCTATAGAAAGTATTGTCCCCTTCTTTTACTGTTTGTGCTAGTGTTTCTTTGATTTGGGCCTTTGCCTGACTTACTGCCTTCCCTGCTTCCCATAGGGGAGTTTGGTATGCCTCCTTATCTTCGTCCCGCTGCGTTCCCTTATATTTCCTGAAGGCCAACTTTTTGGTACTGATCTTCTCTGCCACTGTTTTTGAGAACCAAAGTGGTTTCCTCCTTCTTTTGCTCTTGCTTTTCTCCCTAACACAAAGGGAAGTTGCTTCAAGTATTGCATCCTTAATGCTTGCCCACTTTGCCTGTACCCCCTCACCTGTATTTCTTCTTGCCAGTGCTAACTTAACTCTGTTGCCCATCTTATCAAAGTCAGCTCCTCTGAAGTCCCATATTTTTGCTTTGGAATGGGATGATTTAGTTCTAGTGGCTAAATTGAACCATAACATGTAACGGTCACTGGCCCCCAGGTGACCTTCTACCTGGAGATCTGTGATGCTTTCTCCATTAGTCAGTACTAGATCTAGGATAGCCCTGTCTCTTGTGGGTTGGTGTACCAGTTGTTTGAGGCCCTCACCATGCAGGGAATCCACTATGTGTCTAGTTTTGCCGGATGTTCCTGCTGGTATTGACCAATCTGTATCTGGCATGTTGAAGCCTCCCATTATCAGAACCTCCCCTTTAGCTGTCATGTTTTGTATATCTTCTAACAGTAATGTGTCTATGTCCTCCCCTGGTCAGGAGGCCTGTAGACAACCCCAGTTCATATGACTGTCCCATTTCCTGTTTCCGGTGTGATCCACAGTTCTTCTGGCTCCTTATGTGTATTCTGAATTTCTGTAGCTTTGATATTTTCATTGACATAAAGGGCTACCCCCCCCCCCGGTCTCTTCTGAACAGTACATAGCCAGGTACTCTAGTCTCCCAAGTGTGTTTACTGGTGAACCATGTCTCATTAATGGCTACTATGTCCAGTTTAGCCTCTGTCATTGTTGCCTGCAGGTCTGGGATCTTGTGTCCCACACTGCAGGCATTTGTGTACATGATTTTCCATTGGCCAGATTTTGGTGTATTAGCTGTTGGGCGAGGTCCGGCATTTCCCCTGCATGTCGTATGGCAAGCTGAACCTTCTTCCTTACCTGGTGATTCAGATGAACTACAAACATGCTAAACTCCTGTTTGATCACTAGCTGAGGGGGGAGGGGTGTTCTTCCCATTTGATGTATCGGGTGCTGCACCCCTCTCCCCATTGGCTAGTTTAAATATTCTGGAAAGACGTCTAGCTTATGCCCCAATGCACTGACTCCCTCCTTAGTCAGATGCAGTCCATCAAATTTAAAGACCTTTCGCTCCCAAAACTGTTGCCAGTTACCTACAAATTTGTATCCTTTTTCCTGGCATCAGCCCTTGAGCCACATGTTTAGCTCCCCTATCTCCCCTTCTCTGACCTTCTGTTCCTCTCCCAGACTGGCAGAATCTCAGAGAAGGAGATGCCAGATGAAATGGATGACAGTTTGTCTCCCAGCCTGGGCAGGTGTTCCTTGGTCTCCACAACTGACTGGCTGGCAAGATCATTTGTCCCTATGTGTACCAGGACATCAATGTTTTCTCCTGCTTCCTCCATGATTTTAACAATGTGGTCAGTGTCTTTCCATGCTGATGTACCCAGGAGACATCTGACCATTACCCTCTCATCCCTCTCGCCTGCAAGCACTGACCCAGAGACCCTCGTGACGGCCTACAAGTTGGCCATCTCGACGGCTCAGGATTCCACTGCTCCAGTCCGAGTTTGTCCTCTCTCCCTTCACCCTCGATCCCCTTGGTTTGATGGGACTTGGAGGGAAATGCGGAGACTAGGACGAAGGCTAGAGCGTTGCTGGTGGAAGTCCTCCCTTGATGCTGACTGCCTTAGACTGATGGACCATTATCAAGCCTATCAATCTGCAATCACCAGTAAGAAGGCAGAATTCCTGTCCGGGGAGATTGTGGCTGCTCAGAATTGACCAGCTCAGCTTTTCCGAACTGTAGACAGACTGTGCAACCCAGCTTGTCTACATGTTCAGAAAGCCTTTTCGCAATTAGAGTGTGACACACTTGCTCGATTCTTTGCTAATAAGGTGGCTGATATTAGGGTGGTACTCCAACTGGAACACTCTATGGGAGTTGGTTTTGATCAGTACGAGGTCACTGCACCTCGGCCTTCCTAGAGTACCTTCAGCTGACCGGAGTTCATGGATGTCATGTGGATCGTCCAGGGTGTGTGCCCTACGTGCTGTAGTTTGGACCCTGGACCAACCTCCCTAATTTTGGGTTGTATTGATGTCATCGGTCCGGTCCTTGAGCGGATAATCTGGTGCTCCTTGGAATCTGGAGAGTTTCCTAGCTCACTGAAAGAGGTGGTGGTGACAGTATTCTTGAAGAAAGCTACTTTGGACCCAGACCGCCATGCAGACTACAGACCTATCTCTAACCTCCCCTTTTTAGGGAAGGTGATTGAGAAAGTAGTGGCAACACAACTGGGGGACCATTTGACCACCCATGACATCTATGAACTGCTCCAGTCCAGTTTTCGAAAGAGACATAGTACCGAGACAGCACTGGTTTGGGTGCTCAATGATCTCCTGATGGCTAGAGATCGGAAGAGCCACTCCATCTTGGTTCTTCTGGATTTCTCATCAGCATCTGACACCACGGACCATGGGTGCTGCTTGGTCTTCTGAGGCACATCTGTGGAGTGTCAGGAACAGTCCTCAGGTGATTTACATCATTCCTCACGGATAGAACACAGAGAGTGGTGTCTGGGTTTCTTTCCTCAGGCCCCATTTCTTTGTTGTGTGGGGTTCCTCAGAGTTCAGTGCTGTCACCCATGTTGTTTGCAGTGTACATGCTACCCCTTGGAAACACTGTAAGAAGATATGGGCTGAGGTTTCACTGCTATGCTGAAAGTACCCAGCTCTACCTTTCTTTTGCACCTGACCAGGATGGAGCTCTCTCAGTCTTTAATAACTGTTTGAAAGAAATCCAGGAGTGGATGGATTCCAGCTGGCTGAAGTTGAACTTGGAAAAAACTGAGGTGCTGGTTGTGAACCAGGGGCCGGATAGGGGGGTTGGGAGTTGGTTCGCCCTAGGGACTTTTTTCTCGGTGGCGTTTCGCTCCTGGCCTCTGAATGGTGCGTAACCTGAGGGTAATTTTTGATGAAGGGCTGATCCTGCATTCGCAGGTCTCAGTTGTCATCAAATCCTCCTTTTATCATCTCAGGAATATCCCCAGGATTAAGCATCTGGTTCCATCTGGTGACCTTCCTACTTTGGTCCACGCCTTTGTGTCCTCGTGCTTAGATTACTGCAACTCCCTCTACCTAGGGCTTCCTGGGGTGGAAATCTGCCGCCTGCAGCTGGTGTAGAATGCGGCAGCCCAGCTTTTGACAGAATCTGCTCGGTCCTGTCATATTTCACCAGTACTGTGTGAACTGCACTGGCTGCCAGTTCAGTGGCGGATCACCTTTAAAGTCGGTTTGCTGACTTTTAAAGCCCTACATGGACTGGGCCCGGACTACCTGAAAGAGCTCCTGGTTCCATACTGCCCTGGACGATCACTCCGCTCGGCCAATGAGGGGCTGCTAGAGATTCCAAGGGTGTGTTTGAAATCTTCCAGGGCGAGAGCATTTATGTATGCAGCCCCTACCCTTTGGAATTCTCTACCCCGTCGGTTACGGGAGTGCACAATTGTGGAGGGATTCAAGCAAGCTCTAAAAACTTTTTTGTGGCACCAGGCATTTAGTGACTGATCTTCCTTTTTGATGCATGGTATATGGTTTTTAAGGTTAATTGTATTGATGTTTGATTTGTTTTTAAAACTGTTAGGCATCTTGGTTATGGATAAGGTGCCCTATAAATAAAATTTATTATTATTATTAGCCCCAGCTAGAGACAGGTATCAACTCTCCAAATCATGGCATCTCCTATGATCAGAAGTGTTTTGGATTTCCTTTCTGATTTTTTTGTTTTGGTCCCTGTTTTGGGCAAGTTTTGTAGCGTTAGCTCCTGGGCAGCAGTGTCCTGCTCTCCAGTGTCCTTTACACCTTTGTTTGATTTTGGAGATAGAGGCAGATACCGGTTTGTAGTTTTTATATGGTTTGTGGAGGTGATACGTTGGAGAGCACTGAATGATGGGGCACCCGATTTGCCCCTCCTAACCACCTACCAACTTCCTGGACCAACTAATTTCTGCAGTCAAGGTGCTTCAGTTGGATGTTGGGGAAATGGCAGAAGGTTCTTATAATATATTTCCTCCTGAATATGAGATTTGAGGTGCACAATCTCTGCCCATGCTGCCTGGAGCTGAGCCCTTAGAGCTCCAAAGGTCCAGCATGTAGGACAGCATCCTACTGTAAATCCTGTATAACTGCCCTTTTGAAAAGTGTCCCGCAGTGCCTGCAGTTAATAATATCCATTCCAGCTGAGCTGCCAAGTTTATAACCTGGTCCGAGTAATTAGAAGGAAGAAAATGAAAGCAAAAGTTTGATTGTTTTTTTGTATAACTTACCATAACAAGTTAAGTTACTTGAGCCCCTGTAAGTGAGTTCACTGTGTGGATACCCCTCTGATCCTCTCCTTCCTGCTTTGCTACAGGAAATGTCACAACTGTGCTACCCTATAAAAGGAGTGCAGGAAGGGGTGGTTGGGGATGGGGGTGGGTGGCTGGGCTCTTCCCCTGCCAAAAAAGAAGAACCATGGATGAATGAAACAAGGAGGTAAGAGCAGAAACATCAACCAACAACAAATGCAGTAGTTCTGAAAGCTTAGCCTAATGATAGATAAAACTGCAAACCCCGTAAGCACCACCTGTAACAATTCCACAGAAGATATACCCTGCAAAAAACACTTTGCAACAGAGAAAAATAAAGCAGTAACATGTAACCTCCCTGCAAATGGGGGTTCCCAAAAGTCTTCCAGGAGCTTGCCTGAATGCTCCAAGTCTGGGCGGTGTTCGGCGTCTGAGCTGTTTAAATGTGGTTCCAAGTGAGTGCTATTTGAGCCTCCACGTACTGTTTCTTTAAGAGCTGTCTGCTTGCAGACTTAGTTAGTTTGTATGGGGGGATTGTGTGTTCTAATGCCAGAATCCCGCCCAGGCTGCTGTCAATTCGCTCCATTTCTGCTGTTGCTACATGTGCAGAGGGAGCCTTGTTGAAAGATATAACTGTTTGCCAGAAATCATTTAGAGTGACTGAGAAAATGTAGTTTGTCTAACCTGTCTTCATTTCAGCACGAACTGTTTCAGTGCAGCTCTTTCATTTTGGTTCTGAATAGCTGACTCGGACCAATCAGGATGATAGGGAGACCCTAAAATGGAGCCTGTGGATGAATCGGAACTTGGACTCTCAATTTTGAGCCAGCCACAAGGGGATTGTATGGGCAGTGACTCTGGGAAATGTAGTTTTAACCTTGGCACCTTTTCCACCAACAGAGGGAGTCTTATTGTGAGTGACAGCCGAACCAGCCAACAGAATGGTATGAAGCTAAAGGAAATGCCCTGCTCTGTGACTGGAAGGATTAGATCAGTTGTGACTATGAAGGGAGAAGGAGCTCTGTGCTTCTGCGGTGTATAGTTTCATGCGGGAAGCGAGTGTGAGGCCCTGAGTTTTCGATCTGCAGCCTTTGTGAGTGCCAGTCTGGACTGAATCCGATTTGTGAGGAGAAAGAAGCACTAGAAGTGAGGAAACCAGGCTCACCCTGTAGAAGACTGAAGAAATTGCTGAATCACTCTCGGTCTGTCAGGAACTGAAGCTGCTGTGTGTGCTCCCGGGTATTTTGCAGTAATTGCGATCAGGATCGAGGAGCAGCCTGCCTGGTATAGTACTTTCATTTTACATATGAATGTGCGTAGTGCTTGTGGGGAATCGCTATTTCCAATCCCCAGTGCTGTGTGTTGAAGCTGGAAGTAAACCCCAGCTCGTTTTGGACTAAATACGTTTGCTATCAACTGCAGTGGGGTCCAGTCACAAGGATCTTGTCTCCATGCCCTGTTGTTTTGGCAATCCAGAAGAACATCTACCATCCGGTCCTCAGCTTGGGTATTGTGAGTACAAATCAGGGTATTCTCCTGCAGTCTGTTTTCAATCACAAGTGTGTCATCTAATTCTTGTTGTTTCCCTGCTTCATGGACTGAGCCATCCGGCTGTGGATTACAATTGAGTGTTGTGCATATATTTTTTTCTACAGGGCCCCATCCATCTGCACCTGCCGGCCAACCCCAGGAAACGGACCTGGCTAGCCCCCTCCCGGGTACCCAGAGTGTGACTTTTCAGACCCTGTATGTGTGCACAGTACTGTGATTTAATGCCACCAATTAACCTGATTTCCCCCTCCCGTGTTATTGCCCCCTAAATAAATCAGATTTGTTGTTGTTATACTATCTACTATCTGTGGTGTTGGTACTTATGGAAACAGTATTGTGTTTTGCTGTGTATGTTGTTTAACCTTATTTTACAGGGGGTCCTCAGAGATGTGCTGCAGAATCAGTCTCGAGAGTAAGTGGTATCTATATGAGTGAACAGTGTGTATACGTGGGGTATTGGGGCTGTAACTCCAGGGTACTGTGTGAGCCATTAGAGGGAATAAAAGGGGGTCTCAGTGTCCCAGAGGACTGTGACCAAGCCAGTCTAACCACTACAAACCCTGACCTCTGGGTGGAGGCACCCGCCATCCATTCACATTTCAGGACTGTGTAGTACAGTACGGTCTGCACACCCATTGGCCCACGCTGTGGACCAATGAGCGTACAGCCGTGCTGTATGCTGTCAGACGGCGGGCGGCTTGCAGGTGAGGTGCTGCCGCCGCGCTGACTGGGGAGCGGTGGTGGGTATGAGGGGCGGGTTGGGAGGGGGAATGGTACCACTGGACCACCAGGAGTAATATATTTATTACAGCCCGCAATCGGACATGGAGTTCAGTCCACTGGACCACCAGAGAGTAGAATATTTATTACAGCCTGCGATTGGGCATGGAGTTCAGTCCACTGGACCACCAGGGAGTAGAATATGTATTACAGCCCGCGATCGGGCACGGAGTTCGGTCCACTGGATCACCAGGGAGTAACATATTTATTACAGCTCACGATCTGGCAATCGGGCGCGTTGCTGGTGAGGGGCAGGGGGTGTTGGTCCCCGATGGCAGCAGCCTGGCAGAGCGCCAGGCGCAAGTCACAGTGGATCGGCACACCTGCATGCAAATGTGCCATAATGACATGCAAATGGCCCCATCTGCACCTTGCATACATTATGGCTCCATTTGCATGTCCACCGCTGAATATCGCGACTGCTGTTCCTAGCGCAATGGCACTTGCACTAGTGCATTCCCCTGCTCCTCTCTGGCCACTTGCACTGGTGCAGTGCCACTGCGCCATGCGCAATGCAGGTGGCAATGGTGCCATATTCAACGGTGCAGAGCCATGGCGCAGCACTGTTGAATATCGTCCAGGCCACGCCCTGGCACATCCCAGTTGCGCTGCGCCCAGCTTGCGCCCCTGCCTGGTGCAGTTCTGAATATCCCACCCCTGATTTATTCAGGTTTTGCATGCATGCACTACGAGTCCCTCTGTCACAGTCGCACACTCTGGGTACCCATTTGGAATAGGCTAGCCTGAAGTGTTGCCCGGGGTAGGCTGGCATTACAGTTGTCGTTGGGGACCCAGGAAGGAAAACAGTCACATGCACTTTAACACAGAATTTGTGATCCGGAGCCGAATGGCTCAGTCCATTGTAACAACACAAACAAATGACCACAATAACTGCAGCTTTGTTGCAGGGACCTACCCTGTCTGTACTCACTCTACCCAGACCAAGTAATGATCTGACGAAATAAGACCTGTTGCAGATGGCTTGATGATGCAGGAGGTGAATTCCCCTCATGGTCCTTATCAAACATGCTGGTCTTCAGGCTGTAGGAGCAACTTAACACTGGCCGAAAACATGCAAACTGAACGTTTCAAACTACTTGGCTGTGCAAACACCTTGCAAACTTAAGTATATTTATACGTAAAACTCTGTCCGCTTGTGGTCCTTCCAGCTAGCTTGCAGGCTGATCCTGAGATTTCTTCTGCTTGGATGCAGCTTGAATCCCCTGCTGCTGTAGCCCCAAATGTGGGCCACATGACACTTAGAACCGTGAACTAACGACCAGAAAAGACTAGGCCTGGCAGGCCGAACCCCTGAGAGCTGGCAAGCTCCCCAGAGGCACACACACAGTAAGGTCTTGGGCTATCTCTCCAAATCTGGAAAACTGAGCTGTTACCTCCTTTTACATGGGGTCGAGTTCCAAGGTTCTCATTAGCTGCCAAAATTGTCTTGAACAGTTCCCAGATCTTAATTGGCTTGTGTTTTGGGGCCTAGAATAAGTCCCAGTAAATTCCCCATAAATCTCTGGCATTGTCCCAAGATCCCCTTTGTTAAATCTGGGTTTCCAATTGGTTAAGGGCTGCTAAAATGGTAGCTGCATACCGTCTCCAAAGCAGTCCGAGTTATTGTCCCCACACATTAAGTTCTGGTGAAGCCAGGATCAACTTTACTTTAATTTACTTTCCTCCTGTATTTGTAGCTCCAACAGTCTCCTTTCAAAAGAGTCCTTTGTACACACCACCCGTCACTACTACCGACTGAGAAAGGGTTCTGAAAGAAAGTACAGTTACGTAAGAACTTACCGTAACAGTAGATCTTCAAGAACAGCTCTTGCTGCAGGTTACACCATTAGGACTGAGGTCGGCAGGCACCAGGACCCCACGGAAATTTTCTAGCTAGCAGTATTCAGCGGGGACCACCTCCAATGTCAGTCCCACCCCCAATGTCAGGCATAGTACATAAGGAGGCGGTCCTCCAGAATCCCCAGTTCTCCCGCCGGAGACTCCCGGCTGCTGGATGACATCAGAAGAGGAGACTGAGGATCCGCCATCAAGTGGCAATCACAGAGATGCTGAGAACACCTGATCCTAGGAGAAGGATGTTGGAACTAGAATCTACCTCCAGCAGGGATGGTGGGAGGGAAAGTACTTGCTGCTAGAGCTGTTCTTGAAGATCTACTGTTACAGTAAGTTCTTACGTAACTGTACTATCTTACTTCGAGAAACAGCTCTTGCAGCAGGTTACACCATTAGGACTGATTCCCAAGCAATAATGGAAATCCTTAATAGAACCTAAGCCTAGGACAGAAGTCCTTGAAGGACTGCTAGACCAAAACCTGCTCTTCACCTCGATGCAATATCCAGGCTATAATGCCTGATGAAAGTGTGCATGGAGCTCCAAGTAGCTGCAGCACAAACGGCCGAGGTGGACACATTCTTTAGGGCCGCAAAGAAGGTAGCCACCCCCCTTGTGGAATGACCCTTAACTGCGACCGGTAAGAGTTTGTTGCGCTTCTGGTAACAGAACGTGATACACTGAATGAGCCACCTGGACAGCGACTGTTTGGAAACAGGAGCTCCCATCATTCTGCGGGCAAAGGAGACAAAAAGCTGGTCTGATTTTCGGTGGTGTTTGGTTCTGGTCAGGTAGTATCGGAGACACCTATGCACATCTAAAGTGTGCAACAGGGCCTCTCCTCGATTAGAATACTTGGGGAAATACACTGGTAGATCGATGTCCTGATTAAGGGTGAGAGCTGAGACCATCTTAGGCAGAAACTTAGGATTTGTCCACAGGGATACCCTGTCTTGGTGAAAAACCAAATAAGGTTCTTTGCACATGAGTGCATGAAGTTCAGAAATTCTTCTGGCTGAGGTAACGGCAACTAAAAACAACATCTTCCAAGTAAGAAGACGTAGCTCGCAATCCGTGGCTGGTTCAAAGGGTGGCAGCGTAAGCTGCTCCAGGACAAAAGGTAGATCCCATGGTGGAATCGGATCCTTAATTGGAGGTCTAAGGTGGAGAACACCTCCCAGGAAGGCTCGTGCTATGTCCAACTGAGATATGGTGCGTTGGCCTATAGGAATGTGATAGGCTGAGATGGCACAGAGGTGTACTTTAATCAAGGAGTAGGCCAAGCCTGTCTGAAAAAGGGACAGGAGGTAGTCAAGACCAATCTTTCTGGACAATCCATAGGCGAAAAACAGTGATCACTTGAACCCATATACAAAATCCTAAGCCATTTCATAAAGTCACATGTCATGGGTAGCCAGTTTCCTAGCAGCAGCAAGAACGTCTGCTACCTCTTGCGAGACCCCGTATCACATCATGGCTATGTCTCTAGGAGCCACGCATGCAGGTTCAGCGAATGAAGGTCCGGGTGAACCAAGGAACCCACTTCCTGAGGCAGCAAGTGGGAGCTGACTGGCAGAGGCACTGGAGGTTCCCAGAACAGCTGATGTAGTAGAGGGAACCAGATCTGCCTGGGCCAAAACGGCGTGATAAGTATCAGCGTCGCTTGCTCTTCGCAATGTTTCAGAAGGACCCTCTGGATCAACGGAAAGGGAGGAAGGCATAGAGGAATCTGCCCGCCCAAGAGAGGGACAACGCGTCTCGCCAGAAAACACCAGGCCCTGGATCTAGCGAGCAAAAAATTGGGCAGTTTTTCATTGAATGGGGACACGAAAAGGTCTAACTCAGGAGTACCCCATCTGCGAAACAGATCCTCTCCGACCTCCTGAAGTAGTTCCCACTCTTGGACTCTGGCCTGAGAGCGGCTCAGGCCGTCTGCGATGACGTTGTCCACTCCTGGGACATGAACACCAATGAGGTTTGCGCTGTGTTGCAAAACCCAATCCCACATCCTCATGGCCTCCCTGCAAAGTGGGTAGGAAAGGGTGCCTCCTTGTTTGTTGAGGTAATACATCACCTCAGAATTGTCTGTTTGTAACAGAAGGGTACCCGGTAGAGTCTCCGACTGGAAGGCCTGCAGGGCGTAAAGAGCTGCTCTCATTTCCAGGATATTTATGTGGAGATGAGTCTCTTGGGCAGTCCACAGGCCCTGAGACCATACACCGTCAAGGTGTGCATCCCATCCGAGCCCTGAGGTGTCTGTGGAAAGCGTCACAATCGGAGATGGCGCAATGAAGGGGACTCCCGCTGATAGATTCTTCGGATCTAACCACCATTGCCAACCCCAGATTACGGCCTTCGTGATACTGATTGGGAGCTGCAGATGGTCTTGCCTTTGATCCCATTGGACCCATAACATCCACTGGGTCTCCCACATGTGGAGATGGGCTAGGGGGACTGTTGCAATGGCCGCAGCCACGTGTCTGAGCAGGCAAAGAACCAAACTGGCAGGAGCGGTCTTCTTCGCCAAAATGTCCCTGATGAGGGATCTGATGTGTTCTGCTCTGTCCTGGGGAAGAAAAGCTTTCCCCTGGATGGTGTCCAGAACTGCACCTATGAACCGCAGAATCTGTGATGGAACCAGGTGTGACTTCTCTTGACTGATAATGATGCCCAACGTCTCGAACAGAGACTAAGTATAATGAATGGCGGACATCAAGGCCTCCTGAGAGGGTGCCATGAGAAGCCAGTCATCCAGGTAGGGGAACACATAGTGGCCTTGTCTCTTCAGAGTCACCGCTATGACCGCCATGCACTTCGTGAATACCCGAGGTGCCCTGACAGTCCGAAGGGGAGAGCTCGGAACTGATAATGGTGGCCCTGAAACTTGAAGCGCAGAAACTTCCTGTGCACTTGAGCAATGGGTGTATGCAGGTAAGCATCCCTCATGTCTAAGGACGCTAGAAATGTGTCCTGCTTGAGCATGGGAATCAGACCTGGGAGGGTCACCATGCAGAAGCATTTGTACAGGACCGACTTGTTGAGGTTGCTGAGGTCCAGTATCGGACGGAGGGTCCCCTGTTTTCTTTGGAACCAGAAAGAAGTGAGAATAATATCCTGTACCCCTCTGGTTCCGTGGTACGTGCTCTATAGCTTCTTTTCCGAGAAGCATGAGTACCTCCTGCTGTATGAGCAGGGCATGCTGACCCGAGTAACGGGAAAGCAGGGGAGGTCTTGCCATTGGGTGGTCAAGAAATTCTATGAAGTGGCCTTTCTTGACCAACTGAAGAACCCATCGATTGGCGGTAATCGACTGCCACCCTAAAAAGTGGCGAGCGATACAACCCCCAACCTTTTGTGCCCGTTGATCCAGAGGAAGGGCAGGGGCCAGGAAGGAGTCATGCTGTGGCAGCACTGGTCCCTGCAGGCAGTGCCGGTTTAGTGTAGCGTTGGCCTCTGCCTGGGGACGACTTAGCCTGGGCTTTACGCCGAAAAGTGACCCTTTGTTGCTGGCCGGAACATGGCTGCTGCCTTTGTTGCCGGCTGTGAAAACGGCTCTGGTTCCTACGAAAGGAACCAGGCCTGGATCTGTACGTGGCCTGTACAGACCTGACTGCTTTCCTAACATCCTGGAGTTTGGTGATAACCTTCTCCGAGGGTTCACCAAAAAGTACTTCGCCGTTGTAGGGAACGTCAAGAATGTTCTTCTGTACGTCCGGAGTGAAGCCGGAGACACGGAGCCAAGAGTGTCTCCGGAGACAGACGCCCAAAGCTGCAGCTCTGGCAGATGAGTCCGCAGAATCGTATGCGGCTCGTAGTACTTGGGAACCCACATCAGACCCTGTGCAGAGAAGGTTTAGGAGCTCCGCCTTCTGATCGCCATCCAGAAGTTTATCAACCAGGTCTTGGCACTGTTCCCACAGGGCATTCTGAAACTATACCATGTGGGTTAGGTAGTTCAGGGACCTGATGGGGCATATAGCAGCTGCACACATGCACCTCACCAGGGCATCCAATTGCTTGGATTCCTGGTCTGATGGCTGTGTGCTCATGTGTTGCAGTCTTTGGGACCGGTCATGCGAGGCCGTAATGACAAGGGAGTCTGCCAGAGGTTGTTGAGCCAAGTACTGGTCCTCTCTCAGGGCCTTGTACAGGCGGTCAGCTTTCTTTGGCACAGTGGGAGTGGAGTGTAGACGCTTCCATGCAGCCTTGGTGACATCCGCAAAGGTGTCCACCAAGGGTGGCACCACCACAGGCTTTGGGTCTTTCTGCCGAAGATAACGGGCAAGGCGCTGTCGTTCAGGGTCGAGGTCTTCAGCATCCCACCCCATGTTGTCCTGGATGTGCCTCATGATCTCAGAGAAAGAGGGATCATCCGGAGGAGACTTGGGAAGGTCATGTGGGTCAGGCGATGGAATGCTGAGTGGAGAAGGAGATCTGGAATAATCCGAGGTGTCCGATCTGGAGTCCTCCCCTGACGGAGTGTACCAACAACGTCTGGGTCGCTTGGGGCTGGGGGACCCTGATGGAGATCTTGAGGGAGGCCTTCTCCTGTCCTTGGATCTACCGCTAGGAGGTGGAGTCTGCTCCTTAGGGGTTGGTGGTCATCCTGCTGGCCCCTTAGGTGGAGAAGGGGGTGTAGGAGGTGAAGGGGTAGGAGGAGGTTTTACAGGGACCACATCCTTTCGGATGGTGTCCCACCAGAAAGTAAAGAGATCCTTTACTCCTTGTAGACTCATGCCCGACGAAGAGCCTGGTGCCGGTGGTCTGTCGCTGGGGTCGGGCGTCAGGTCCGTGGGTCTCTCTGGGGAGGGTGAAGGTTCCCTCAGGAGCCCGGCATCCTCAGTGTCGCCCGCCTAGTCTTCAGGCAGTATTGTGTCCTCCTCCATGGAATCCCTGTGACCGGTGTCCACCGGCGACTAGGGGGTGGTCTTCAGCACCGGTGAATGCGAGGCCGATGTCGATCACTTGACCGATGTCTTCGGGTCCGGCGAATGCCCAGCCAGCATCTGGTGCCTGGCTGGTGTCCGCGGTTCCGACGAACGCCTGGCCGACTTCGTATGCTTGGCCGACGTCAGGTCCGACGTCCGCTTTAGGGACGTCAGGTCTTTCATCTTCCTTGGTGGAGGATCCAGACCTCTGGGAGGCTGGGAGACTGATCTGGAGTCGGGGTCCCAATGTTGGGTCGATGAGGAAGACTTGTGGTGTTCAGAAGACTTGGAAGAGGCCCGAGAGGGAATGGAGGAATCCGAGGGCCTTGAAGTCTTGATGGGCTGGAGAGTCGAAGAACAGCCTGAAGCCCGGACTTTGACCGGAGGGGGCTAAGAACGAGCCCTGGAGGGAGAGCGGTCCAATCTGGTGGAGCCTGAGCTACGGGAGTCCGAGGCCCGATTCAGGGATCTGGACCTTGCTTTCTCACGGTGTTTGTCCCGGTGTTTATGGGCCTTGGAAGAGGAATCGCCCCTGGAGGAAGGTTCTTGGTTCATCCTGCTAAGTTTTTCTTCCAGCAGATAAATGAAGTGCCTTCTGACGGCGGATCCTGGTGCAGCTGTTGAACCCTTGGCAAAAGGTGCAGACCTTGGTGTCGTGGTCCGGGCCTAAGCACTGCACGCAGGAGGAATGAGGATCCTTAAAAGGGATATGTTTTTCGCAGGCACACTTGGAAAGGTGTCCCTCAAGTGAAGAAGTTGGAGAGGACATTAGTTTGAAGAAACTCTTGAGTTCTAAGTCATCGTGCACTAGGTACAGACCGAGAGGCCGATGCTGGTGAGTAGACAGCGGGAAAAGAACTGGGGATTCTGAGGGACCACCTCCTTATGTACTATGCCTGACGTCGGGGGTGGGACCGACGTCGGAGGCGATCCCCGCTGAATACTGCTAGCTAGAAAATTTCCGTGAGCTCCTGGTGCCTGCCGGCTTCAGTCTTAATGGTGTAACCTGCTGCAAGAGCTGTTTCTCAAAGTAAGATCTCCTAAAACTGAAGGTGGACAAAGCAATGGGGCCTGACGGGATTCACCCCAGAATTCTCAAAGAATTAAGGGGAGAACTAGTGATACCACTGAGTACCCATTTTAACAAATCATGGGAGGATGGTGTGGTACCTGAGGACTGGAGGAGGGTGGATGTGATTCCCCTTCACAAAACCGGGAGCAAGACAGAGGCAGGAAACTACAGACTTGTTAGTTTGACCTCTGTGGAAGGGGGAAATGATGGAATCACTTCTGAAGGAAAGAATTGTTGAGTACCTAGAGGCCAGTGGGGCGCAGGTCCCAAGGCAACATGGATTCACAGCAGGAAGGTCACATCAGACAAATTTAATCAATTTCTTTGACTGAGTGACCAAAGTAGTAGACCAGGGAAGGGCTGTGGACATAGCCTACCTAGATTTTAGCAAGGCATTTGACACAGTCCTACACAAAAGATTAATAAACAAATTAGTCAGCCTGGGAGTGGGTCCCAGGGTGGTAGCCTGTGTAAAACATTGGCTGGACAACAGGACACAGAAGGTAATAGTAAACGGAGTGCACTCTGAAGAAAGGGGGGTTACTAGTTGGGTACCACAGGGTTCAGTATTGGGTCCAGTCCTTTTTAATGTCTTTATAAGTGACATTGCAGAGGGACTAAAAGGAAAAGTATGCCTCTTTGCAGATGACACAAAGATCTGCAACAGGGTTGATACACAAGGGGGTGTGGAAAGGATGAGAAGGCACCTGGCAAGGTTGGAGGAATGTCAGAAGTATGACAGCTTGGATTCAATGCAAAGAAGTGCAAAGTAATGCACCTGGGAAACAAAACCCAGGGAAGAGGACGTAATGGGGGGTAGTAGTAACAACAAAAATGGAAAGGGACCTGGGGGTAATCATATCAGATGACCTTAAGGTAGGCAAGCAATGTGAAAAGGTAGTAGGGAGGGCTGGGGGATACTGGGATGTACAGGGAGAGGTATCACAGCAGAAAACAGGAAGTTGTTATCCCTTTGTACAGACAGTTGGTGAGACCCCATCTGGAATACTGCGCCCAGTTCTAGAGACCCCATCTCCGCAAGGACACAGACAGGATGGAGGCAGTCCAGAGGAGGGCAACTAAAATGGTGCAGGGTCTGCAAGAGAAGCCATACGAGGAGAGACTAAATGAGCTTAATATGTATACCCTTGAGGAAAGGAGGCAGATGGGGGACATGATAGAAACTTTTAAGTACCTCAGTCGAATCAACAAAGTCCAAGAGGGTAGCATCTTTCCGAAAAAGAGATGTGCAAGAACAAGGGGACACAATTTGAAGATAGAGGGGGACAGCTCAGGGGCAATGTGAGGAAGTATTTTTTCACAGAGAGGGTGGTGGACGTGTGGAACCGCCTTCCTGAGGAGGTTGTGGGGTCTAAAACTGTGGGAGAATTCAAGAATGCATGGAACAGACATGAGGCAATTTTTGTGGGGGTAGGAAGAAATAGGCTGTTGGTTAACTAGGATCTGCAGCTTATCCAGTAGGTAGGGAAATGGGCAGACTAGGTGGGCCAAGCGGTCCTTATCTGCCCTCAAAGTCTATGTTTCTATGTTTCACTCTTAAGTAAATAAATTGTTCCCTTAAGGAGCCACTGCTCCCGTAACACACTGCCCCCAGAAAACACACAGCAGCTCATAAATATTCACAAGGGCACTTTTTGCTGCAACCTTTGCCCCTCAACCTTGTCTGGTGCCCTGGAGGCAGCGCTTACGGCATCTACCGATATATTTAATTTAAAAACTCTTCTCCTTTGATTAATGTCACTGGTGCCTATTTTAACTTAACATGGCACCGGGAACTAGTGGAAACACATCTTTTGTCTTTTTGATCGCAATGTTGGTCTACTGCACAATGCGCCTCCACAAACATACGAGCAGCAGCTTAGCATACGTGCTGGCCATTCGCAAATGGATCTGTGAGTCCTGCAGAACTCATTTAAGCACAGAGAGATACTTGGGGAAATGGCAAAATGCCGCGGAAGACAGGCGGATGCCGGGAGACAGCAGGAAAATGCCCGAGGGCACATTTAAGGTAAGCCCCCAAATGGGGGGGGGGGTTAAACGCTCCCCTGCCTTGGAAAGCTTGGCGTATGCACCCGCTAAAATAGATTGTCAACCACTAAAACATATTAGATATTCTCTTTCTAAGACTCTATTACAACAGATATATCTGGACAACCTAGTTAGGCATATTATAAACTATGTACATTTATTTATTTATTTGCTTTTGGTAACCGGTTGAGTGCACTAGGCATAAGAATACCTATTTTCAGGCACAACCCAGGAGGATACAAGTGGAAATACATGAGTATATATGTGAGGCAGTGCATGAGATAAGTAACATAGTGAGGAGGATTATCACATACAATCAACTGTAGGTTTGGAGAAACATTCTTCAGCATGATACAGTCAATACAGTTTTGACAGTTTAAAGAAAAGCAAGAAGTGCAAAAAAAGTGAGAAAAAAATGGCATTTTAAAAGCATGTACAATATACAATAAGTGCCATTATGTGGCCAATAGGCTTAGGGAAAGTAGAAACAGGAAGGGGAGGGAAGAGGAGAGTGGAGGGAAGTAGAGGAAGAGGGTGAAGGATGATAGAAAGGATTAAAGGATGGTTATGAGAGAGGAGGAGAAAGGTGTCAGAGGGGTAGTTGGCTAAGGGCGCAGAGGGCAGGGAAGAAGGGTGGACTACGGTGGATGAAAGCAAGTGCAGGGACTAGTAGCACGCAGATGATCATGGTGAAGTTTCTTGAAGCTAGCATGGGTGGGAGCTTGACGAATAGTTTGGGTTATGGAGTTCCAGTACTTTGGAGCAGTGGATGAGAAAGCACGAACACCCATACTGGTTTTGCATCTGGGGATATGGAGGGGGCCTGGTCAGTAGATCGAAGCCCATAGGAGAGGGGTTGTGAGTGAAGAAGAGAGCCATAGGACTGGCGTCGATGGGCAGAAGGGCTGGGACAATTTAGGTCAGCATAGAGTTGTCAGTTGTGCTTGTATTGTGGAGATGCAGAGGCATAGCGGCAGATAGAATTATAGGCAGTGTCCCATTTATGGAGAGAGGTCTTTGTGGCAGAGAGGTAGGTGGCTAAGCCATAGGCCAGGGCTGGGAGCAGAAAGCCTTGTGCCACAGCTAGTCTAGCTGATGGGGTGAGGGCATAGCTAGTGCGATAGGCACCTCCTATCTTAGCATTGACAGATTTACAGGTGGTGGTGATGTGCAGATCAAAATCTAGAGATTCGTCAAGAAGAATGCCCAGATATTTAAAGGAGCTAGTGCTAACCAGTGGGGAACCGTCAGCACATGATATTTTGAGAGACCTTTGGTTTGCTTTAAATCTGGCAGGTGAGCCAAACAGCATGGACTGTGTCTTGCTTGTATTGAGAACGAAGTTGCTCTCTGTTAGCCAGGACTGAATACTTAGGAAATCCAAAGCAAGAGAGTGGTTTATATCCAACATATTACTTGCACTGTGGTAAATGACAAGGTCATCCGTGTAAAGCAGAGATGAATAGGTTGGTGCAAGCAGCGGGAGGTCGTTCATGAAGAATGAGAAAAGCAAGGGGCCAAGTATAGAGCCCTGGGGAATGACAACGTGTGTAGATGAGAGGTCAGATATGGCAGAGTTGAAAACTACAGCCTGTTGCCTATCAGGCAGACAGCTATTAAACAAGGCCACTACATCAGCAGAGAAGCCTAGAAATATAGTTTCACAAGGAGAAGGGGATGGTTAACTAGATCAAATGCCGTCAAATTGATGGAAACCGCACCTGTGAGGAGGCCCAAGTCCATAGAAGCATAAATGTCATTTGTGAGTTTTAGGATTGCGGTGGAAGTGCTGTGGCCTTTGTGGAAACCATGCTGGGAACAAGTGAGAAGATTGTGCTTCTGAAGATAATCAATGGATTGAGTTGCCACAAATTTTTCCAAGATTTTGCTAAGCACAGAGAGGATAGCTATGGGTCTGTAATTAGTGATTTCTTTAGGATCGCCTTTTTTAGGAATGGGTGTGATTTTAGCTATTTTCGAGATATTAGGAACTGTGCCATGGCATAGTGATAGGTTAAAGACTTGTTAGGGGGCAGGCTATGAGAGGTGCAGCAGCTTTCAGGAGCCTAGGCTCCAAACCATCAGACCCCGAGGTGGTGCTGTCTGGGATGGAGAGTAGCAGCTTCAGAAGTTCTGCTCTTGTGATGGTCCGGAATCTAAACAGAGGATGTGTGAGAGGAGACTCAGTATCCCCAGTGGGGGGAAGGAATGTGTCCTAACGGGAAGGAAGCCAGGTAGGTAGATAGGTCAGAGAAATGGCAATTGAAGGCATTGGCGATGGTAACAAGGTTATTGCAGTGTATGCCATTTAGCAGCATACCACTAGCAGTGACCGCATGATTAGCCCTAAGGAGGGTTTTTATTGTTGACCAGAACTTCTTGGAGTCACCTGTGGCTTTTGTTAGTAGACCTTTGCAGAAGGAGCGTTTTGCTAATCGAATGTTTGTTTTGTATGTATTTATCAATAATCTGTTGCCATCACAGTCGGACTGTTGCCCTGAAGCCTTAAAATGCAGCCATGTTTTGTCTCTTGCCCTTATTTGGGTGAGAAGATCTCCAGTTAACCACCTTGTTTTGGTTCCACAAATGCGATAGGTGACACGGGGGGGGGGGGGCATGGGTATCTTGGAGAAGACCAAACCGGGCCAGGAAGTAGTCTAGAGCTGCTTGGGCATTAGCTGAGGTATAGATGGGTGACCAGTCAATCATGGAGAGATCATGCATAAACTGTGTAAGGTCAAAGTTAGCCAGGTTACGGAAGGTGATGAGCTTTGGAGGAGGAGATGGTCTATTAGTGGAGTGCCAGATACAGTAGACTGGTGAGTGATCATTTACTGCATCAGCAAGGGTACCTGCACATACTATACTATCAATGTAGTTAGTAAGTACCCGGTCGATAAGTGTGCTGGACCGAGGTGAAGCCACGAGCCTAGTCGGGTCAGTAACTAGTTGGTGCAGGTTGTGGTCTTGTACCACTGTGTGAGAGGACTGGTTGGATCTACTGGTGCAGTTTAGTTTAAAGTCCCCCAATATAAGGACTTCGTTCCGGCCGATGGTGTTATCCACTTGGGAGAGGAGTTCCTTGAGAGCAGTGATACCCCCCACCAGAAGGGTTATGGGTGCAGACAATGTATAGTTTATTTGAGCCAAGTTGCAAGGTTGCATGAATCGCTTCACAGTGCAGGAGGGTGGGTAAGACATTACGGGATAGTAACAGATGAGCTTTGTAGAAGATAGCGACACCGCCTCCATGCTTTGATGAGGGACTGTCTTGACTAATTAAGTTGTAATTCCATATAGAGCAGAGGTAATCAGGGGTGGAGGGTTTTAGCCATGTTTCAGATAGGCAAAGGATATCAGGGTTATAATTAACAATCCACGCCTCAAGTTCCATGAAACTGTGAGGAAGGCTCCTTATATTCAGGTGAACAATGCGGAGGCCCTTAGTGTCCCTCCAGGTTGTGTCAGAGTGAGGTAAGTCACTTACGGGCCCTGGATTTAGTTCAATGTCCCTATTCAATTAAATTAAATTTTATTTATATAGCACCTTTCGAAACCAAGGCGCTGTACAAAAACATTAAAATTAATAAAATCCAAACATTTAAAAGTCAACCACAACTAACAAGAGTATGCTAAATCAAAAAGATATGTTTTTAAGGCAACTTTAAAATTATCGACGGTTGGACATTCTCTCAACCAACGAGGTAGAGAATTCCACAGGGTCGGTGCTGAAAAAGCAAAGGCACAAGATCCTGATGACTTTAATCGAACCCTGGAATCTCCAGCAATCCTCAGCTGGCGGACGGAGGGACGGAGGGGCAGTAGGAATCAGGAGATCTTTCAGGTAACCGGGTCCCTGATCATGTAGAGCTTTAAAGGTTAGTAAACCAACCTTAAAGGTGCTCCGCCACCAAACAGGCAGCCAGTGCAGCTCGCAGAGCACAGGCATAATATGACTGGTTCTAGAAGTCCCAGTCAAAAGCCTGGCTGCTGCGTTCTGCACCAGCTGGAGGCGACGGATACCAACCCCTGGTAGCCCTATGTAGAGGGAATTGCAGTAGTCCAGACGAGTAGTGACAAAGGCGTGGACCAATGTTGGAAGGTCAAGTCAAGTCAAGTCAAATTTATTTAAAAAGACGCCCAATCCCAGAGGCTCTGGGTGCAGCACAAAAACTTTACAGCATTTCATAGATTATAGATTAAAATTAGTACATACATATAATCAAAATTACACCCCAAAAGCTTGCAAAAATAGGAGAGTCTTCAGGCGAACCTTAAAGGCAGTTACAGTGGGGGCCTCCCTAACTACAGTTGGTAAGGAGTTCCAAAAAGCGGGAGTGGCAACACTAAAAGCTCGGTCCCCCTCAGATTTTAGTCTCGCTCTTGGAACAGTTAGGAGGCCACCACTAGAGGAGCGGATATTACAGGCCGAGGAGGAAGATACCAGGAGATCTGACAGGTAACCAGGGGCCTGCCCGTGTAGGGCCTTATAGGTGAGAAAACCCACCTTGAAGAGTACTCTCCATCTGACAGGCTGCCAGTGCAATTCGCACAATACAGGTGTAATATGACAGAATTTGCTTTGCCCGGTCAAAAGCCGGGCAGCAGCATTTTGCACTAGCTGTAGTCTACGAAGAGAACCCCAAGGGACCCCGAGATAGAGGGCATTACAGTAGTCAAGCCTAGAAGTGACTAAGGCATGTATCAAGGTAGGGAGGTCCACAGATGGAACAAAGGGCTTAATCCTGGCAATGTTTCTAAGATGGAAAAAACAGGAACGAACCACGGAAGATATTTGAACCTCCATGGACAGGTTCCTGTCAAGAATCACACCAAGATTTCGCACCCAAGGGGAGGCCATCAATGATGCAGCTCCTAGCACAAGTCCAGTTCCAGAGTCACAGGCCATCCCATCACGAACTCTGTTCGACTCCACTACCAGCACCTCAGTCTTGTCAGGGTTCAGTCGTAGCCAGCTGGAGGCCATCCAGTCATTAAACTCAGCCAGACATATGTTTAGCACATCCACTGCGTTTGATGTTCCTGGGCCAAAGGATAAGTATAGCTGAGTATCATCAGCATAGCAATGAAAACTCAGACCATACTTCCTAATGATCCCCACCAGGGGCAGCATATATAATGCGAACAACATTGGGGCCAATACCGAACCCTGAGGGACTCCACACAAAAGGAGGCAGGGTGTAGATGAGAAATTTCCCACCACAACCCGTTGCCTCCTATTGGTGAGAAAGGACTCAAACCACTTGATGACAATACCGGTGAGTCCACATAACTCCCTCAGGCGGAGAAGCAACACACAATGGTCCATAGTATCAAATGCTGAGGAGAGATCGAAGAGAACAAGAATTGTCCTGTTCCCCCGGTCTCTAGCCCTGAGGAGGTCATTCTGCACCCGAACTAATGCAGTTTCAGTGCTATGTCTGGCCCGAAAAGCCAACTGGAAGGGATCATACAACTCGTGAGTCGTGAGATGTTCCTCCAACTGAAGCGATACCACCTTCTCGACAATCTTCCCCAAAAATGGGAGATTGGAGCTAGGACAGTAATTTGCCCTGATCTCCGGGTCCAAAGAAGATTTCTTTAAAGGGGTCTCACAGATCTCCTTCAAGGCATCTGGAAAGACACCCTGACTCAAGGAGCACCGGACAATCAGGGCAAACACCGGGCCAACAGAGTCAATGCATCTCATTAAGAAGCGCGTTGGCACTGGGTCCAGTTCACAAAAGGTATGCTTCAGACTGGCCACCACCTCAATAACCTCATGAACCTCCACTAGCCTAAACTCTCCCCAACTAGGCGGAGTGCACTTAGAACACAACTGGCGACCACTGTCAGCAACAGTATTGCTGGCTGAAGAAACCTCCCGCCGGATCAAAGACACCCTGTCTGAGAAAAAAACGAGCAAAATCCGCACAATCCTCATTTGAGGAAACTCTTCCGGGCTGAAGAAAGACAGGATGGAGAAGTCTATCAACAGTCCGGAAGAGTGAGGCTGGTCGGTTTCTCCCGGCAGCAATCTCCCAAGACAAAAATACTGTCTTCTTTTGGTTGATTGCCTCCTGATATGCACAATAATGCGCACGCAGGACCAGTTTGTCCGTCTCCAGACGGGACTTCCTCCAGCGGCGCTCTAATCTCCGACCCAGCTTCTTCATTTCCCTAAGATCTCCATCATACCAAGGAGACCTCAGGTACGAAGTTCTGGGTCATACACGGATAGCTGCGAGGGAGTTGATGGTGTCAGATAACACCTTATTATAGGTGTCTACCCCGACATCAACAGCTCCGACGCATGCATCGCCCATACCAGATTAATCAACTGCCGCGATAAAACCCTCAGGGGTAAGATCACATAAAGGGCGGCAGCGAATCGTCTCAGCAGGGGAAGAACTTACAACGGGAGCCCCAAGCGTGAACTTCACCGTGCAATGATCAGACCAGAATACCTGATCAATCACAAGATCTACAATCTCAAGCCCCATTGAGAACACTCAGGTCCAATGTGTCGCCATCATGTGAGTGGTGCACCAACAAACTGCATCAGCCCCAACAAGGACATACTCTGCAGAAATTCGCTGGCGCACTTTTGAACTTTATCTTCGGCCCAAACATTGAAATCCCCCAGAAAAACACATCTTGGGGAATCCAATGTTTCGCCGGCAACAAACTCAGCAAATTCCTGCAGGAAACCCCCCATCGGGCCAGGAGGGCGATAGATGAGGAGGATCCTGCAGCCAATGCCAAGTCCTCCACGAATGGCCACACATTCAAATGAACCTGGGGTTCCCACCGGGTGCACGGTGAAGGTCAGGCTCGATCTAAAGCAAATGGCTACACTGCCACCCTACGATTTTCTCTGGGGCAGTGCACCACGAGGTATACCCTGGGGGACTGCAGCCTCAAAAACAGAGCCAGCATTATCTCCACAGGTCTCCAGTGTGCAAGCCAGGTCGACCGATGAAATCAAGACGGCAATAATTGCGTCTTGTTTCTGATCAACCTGGCATTGCACAGCACTCGTCAGAGATATAGAGGGTGATGCAGCCCCTCGGGTTACCTGACCACTCAGCCTGGTGGTCTCCTTGGAAATGAGCACCAACCACGTCTGGCTTCTCCTAGATGCCCTACATACTCCAGGGCGTCTCTGGACTTAACCACCTCTATCCTTCGATCAACTCGCTCCTGGTCATCCCACAGCCCACAGGCAAAGCAATCCCTTGCAATCCCCACTTCCCTGCAACGCCTGATAGTAATATCAGACACAGGGAGAGGGACAAAGGGACACAAAGCATGCAGCTGCGAGTTCCCATAGGTGATCCTAGGCCCTACAAGTCGCCCTACAGACCCCCTACACATTTCTAATTAAGTAAACTAATAAACAAATTAAATAATACAGACTCAAATAATTTAAAATATTCCTATCTAAAACAGCCTAACTAACACAATTAAAACTTCAATAAACTAGCCCGCTTCCCTCCTCTCATCCCAAACAGGAAAAATTCCAACACCGAGTGGCGCACAACGCTCGAGCGGCGCTTGCATTTATGTAAAAAACCTCCCTGCCCCCTCTACAACAGCATTAATTCCCCCCACTCACTCCTCCAGCTCCAGCTGTAAACGATCGGAATTCAGCACGGCCTCTCACGCCGTGTGCTTAGCCAGTTGGGGGACTAGTGAGCAGGCAGCCCACAGGAGGGTAACAAACACCGGGAGGAAGAAAGGAAGTCCAGACTTAGAATGCAAAACACAGTTCAGCCACTAACGAGCGTTCCACAAATGCACAGCAGTTCAGAGTACAAAGCTGCTTCTTACGGTAGCTTTGCATTTATGTAAAACCTCCCCGCCTCTACAACAGCGCTAATTCCCCCCACTCACTCCTCCAGCTCCAGCTGGAAACAATCGGAATTCAGCACGGCCTCTCACACCGTGTGCTTAGCCAGTAGGGGGACTACTGAGCAGGCAGCCCACAGGAGGGTAACAAACACCGGGAGGAAGAAAGGAAGTCCAGACTTAGAATGCAAAACACAGTTCCAGCCGCTAACGAGCGGCGTTCCCACAAATGCACAGCAGTTCAGGTCCCCCGGGGAAATCAGATGTTTCACCCGGGAGATATTCCTCAGATGGTAAAAAGAGGATTTGACAACAGCTGACACCTGAGATTTCAGGGTCAGACCATCATCAAAAATAACGCCCAGATTTCGCACCTGTTCAGAGGTAGAGAGCGGTATACCACCAAGTAATAAACCTGATGGTTGTCCAGCTCCCACTCCGCCCCCGGACAACCTGGCTCCACAACCAATACCTCAGTCTTATCCGGATTGAGTCTCAACCAGCTCGAACTCATCCAAAGTCTGATCTCATCAAGGCAGTTATTAAGTACAGAGAGTGCATCACCCTGACCGGGGAGAAAGGACAGATACAGCTGAGTATCATCTGCGTAGCAGTGAAAACCAGACTGTATCGCCTGATGATTTCTCTCCAATGGCAGCATATACACTGCAAACAACATGGGAGCTAAATGGAGCCCTGTGGTACCCACAAGGCAGGGTGGCGCCAGAGGAATAAATTCGGTGACAACTCTCTGAGACCTGTCTGTGAGGTAAGAATGAAACCATTTGAGGACTGTACCAGACAGCCCACAAAAAGAACCATAGGCGCTCTAATAGCACTCCATGGTCTACAGTGTCAAATGCAGCAGAGAGATTGAGAAGGACCAGAATGGTACACGCCTTTCGATCTCTAGCCATAAAGAGGTCGCCCAATACCTGGACAAGGGCAGTCTCTGTACTATGCCTTTTCCTGAAACCAGACTGGAGAGTATCATAGACATTATGAGATATAAGGTGATCATCCAATTGCAACGTAACTGCCTTTTCAATAACCTTACCAACAAATGGCAGGTTGGAGATAGGCCAGTAGTTAGCTAGACAATCTGGATCCAAGGAGGATTTTTAAGGAGTGGTCGAACTACCGCCTCCTTAAGGGGGTCGGGAAAAAAAACCCTCTCCAAAGACTTCCAGACAATGTCTGCAAGGATTGGGTAGATAACTTCTACACAACCTACTAAAAGAGGTGTAGGACCCGGATCCAAACTACAACTAGTTGGTCGCATTGTTTGGAAGATCTTCACAATGTCCTTGAATTCCGGCTGGTGAAAACCTAACCAGACTGACCGAGGACAAGCCACTTCTAGTCGACCACCTCAATCCCCCCATAGGAGAGGTCAGACCGATGCCGGACCTGATGCCGGCAACCTTATCCACAAAAAAACGAGCAAACTCCTCGCATCTTAGCTGAGAAAAAGCTTCTCTGGGCTGAATACAGACTGGATTGCACAGTCTGTCCACAGTCCGGAAAAGCTGAGCCGGTCGATTTTGTGCAGCAGAAATCTCTCTGGACAGGAATTCTGCCTTCTTACGAGTGATTTCTGATTGATAGCTATCATAATGTGCCATCAATCTAAGCCTGTCGGCATCAAGGCCCGACTTCCGCCAGGCTCTCTCCAGCCTTCGGCCAACTCGCCTTAACTCCTTCAAGGAGCCACCAAACCACGGGCTCCTTGGACGGAGGGTGAGAGGCCGAACACGAACAGGAGCAATTTTGTCCAAAGCATCTCCCACAGCCTTATTATAGGCTAATACAAGATCATCTGGACTCATGCATTCACCCGACAAGCTCGATAGATCCAGTACAGCCATTAGGTCATTGGGGTTAACACCCCTTAAAGGCCGGTACTGAACCATCTCCGTAGGGGCAGACCTATTAGAGGGGGCCCTGAAACTGAACCTTATGGTGTAATGGTCAGACCAACTGCCAGGTTCCACCCCCAAATCAGTGATCTCCATACCCAAGAGAAAGACCAGATCCAATGAATGACCCCCTATATGGGTAGAGAAGGTAACAACCTGTGTCAAGCCCAGCATATTCATCAGCTGGAGGAGATTTTGACCAAAATGAGAGAGTTCATCGCCGACCCAGGAATTGAAGTTGCCCAGAACTAACACTCTGGGAAACCTCAGCACCAGGTCGATGATGAAGTCTGCTATCTCCTGCAGGAATTCTCCACCGTCACCTGGTGGACGGTAGATGAGGAGAATCCCACAGCCTACACCCTCTCCCAGGATATATTCAAAGGAACTGGTGTTTCCCAATGGCACATCCACAAGGCCCAGCTCAGATTTAAACATAATGGCCACACCCCCGCCCCTACGATCCAACCTTGGCCGGTGTATCACCGAGAACCCGGCTGGAGTTGCCGAGGCCAACATAGGGCCTGGATTTTCATCCAGCCAGGTCTCGGTGACGCAAGTCAGATCAGATGATCCAACAAGATCAGCAATAATAGCTGTCTTGTTCTTAACTGATCTGGCATTGTATAACACCGCCAAGGCGGGATGAGCTGTCGGGGAAGACCTCGGCACCTGTCCAATTGCTTCGGAACCCTTGGGTATGGGGACAAGACAAGAGTAACCTCTATCCTGACCCCATTTTGCCCCGGGGCATCTCCTGGACCCCAAAACCCCAATCTGCCCTCCCCCCTTCTGTCCCCCACCAGGCCCGACTCTCCACCTTCGTCCACTCTTCCTCAGGATGCCCAACGCACGACACCTAAAATAGGTGTCGAATGACAGTGGTGGGCATTCAAAAGGACGAATTCCCCAGCCTAGTGGGGAATAATGCCCAACCGTCTCTGTGTCTGTCCAACACATTTTAATTAATCAAATCAACTATAAAGAAAACAAAAATAAAACAAAAACCTATAAATATCAAACCTATGAATAAAAACACTCTCCACTCTCTCTCACAGAGGGGGAGCAGAATAAAACAAACAATATGACAAAAATATAAAATAGAACCCCACCCAACCACAAATTAAACCCCAACCCAAAAATAACCCAAATAACAAAAAAATATAATAATAAAGTAACATCAAATTGTCCAAAGGACACAATGTCAATGTTATCATATGCTACTGGATACTGAACCCAGACTAAAACCAAAATGACTGACAAAAGAAAACTAAATTTATATTTTAAAGTTCAATGCAGCACCTCTCACATGCAACAATCCAGCAAGTCACCAATATATTAAAGAATGTTGTATACTCCCCCAATACCACCTCTCACATGGCGGGGGGCCATTCATAAAGTGAATCCAAACATTAATCCATGACTGTAAAGAAAATAAATGTGCACTGCACTCTCACCTCCCCTAAGTCCAGGAACAGGGCAGGGACAAGGAAGTCAGTTCTCCAGCAAATCCAAACACAAATAGAAATTGAGATCGAATCCAAGCAAGGGAAAGGCAAGTTAGTTTCTCCAGCAGATCCAGTCACAAAACAGAGATCCAAATCAAATCCAGGCAGGGAAGGCCAAACAGCTCTCAACACAGTCCCCCGGCAGCTGATCCTCGCAGCACGATCCAGAAACCGAAAAACTCCAAGCAAGCAATCACTCAAGGAACAGTCACAGGCAGGCACACAAGCCCCTTCACTTAACAGAAGCAAAGACACCCCAGCGGTCGACAACCAGTGACAACAGAGCGCCTCAGCAGTCAGCCCAACAGCTGAACCCTAAGGCGAGAGAAACCCCAGTTTCCCCAGTTCCTAGGAATAAGCAGGCAACTCCTGTCCGATGCGAGAGAACCGAAGCAATGCACGTCGCTCCTGTAACTCTCAGAAATAGATCTCCGCTCGATCAGTATCTGCCAGAGTAAACCCTGCTTAAGCCCGCTGATTAAAACGAGCCTTCCATTGTAGCTTCCATAGCTAACATTAAGGCTAGCAGTATCAGGTACCACAGTTTACGGTGGATGAAAGGGGCAGACGGTGATTTTGCAGAGCGGAGATTTCTGCAAGGTGAAGGCTAGGTGGTACATGAACTTATAGTGGACTAATAGTGGTGAGGCGGCTATGGGCATGTGCGATAGCATGAGCTTATTGGAGAGCCTCGAGTTCTCTGGATAGGTATAGTGAAAGTTCATGGAAGGTGGGCAGACTAGTAAGGGGAACCGGATGAGGGTAGTAAGTATAGAAAGTAGCATGAAAGTTGCACATGGGATTATAGTCACATAGTTGTTTGATAAGACAGCCGTTTGTATGTAGGAGGGTAGGTTAGACTTAAAATACACCAATATAAGATCTGGTTTGAGGATTTATGCATAAAATAAGCTATTCAGGGTTTAGTTGCAGGTTGTATTTGAGGAGGCAAGAAGGGATTTGAGACAAATATTCAGTCACCCTCTAACGGTACAGATATATAGCCTGCCAGTGAGAAAGTGAGGAGATAGTTAATTTTCTCCTGGGCATGGTCTAGCCTAAGCCTTACGCTATATAACTGATGCCAGCTAAGGGTAGGAGTGGTGGGAGGTGGGTTGGGAGTAGCCGCGCAGCGGCTGTGGGGAAATGCAGAGTGCCGATGAGAAAGATGATGTGGGCAGATGAGCGGTGTAACAGCACAGTTGGAGTAGCTCAGATACCAGAGCACCAAGTGTTGTTAAGATAGGAGCTCTGAGTTAACTCGGAGACTGAGCGGGAGACTGGGTGGCTTTTAAATTTCGTTTCCACCGAGTTACAGACTGAGCAGCTTAGTTTTGCTCAGAGAGTGGGTTCAGAAAATTCGGCAGTCTAGGGGAGCTCGCTGAGCAGCTACAAATTAAATTTGCCAAGTGAGCCCAGCAGGAGACAAAGCTAGTACACTGGGTTTAGCAGCCTCCGAGGGTCAATTAGACAGTAGGCAGCCTTGGGGAAGAGATCAGCACCCCTTCATGTAAAACGAGAATGAACTAAATTTGTTAATTGACCCAGTTTAGTAATACAGTTTCCCTACGTTAAGACTGTTAAGGTTACACTGTAATTGCTTTAAAGTTGCCCCAAATTAAAATATGTGGCTTTCAGTGGCAGACAAATGGCGAAACAAAGAGCAAATAGAAAAGGCGCCAAATTTGAAAATGAGGGCTGAAACCGTTTGTTCCTGTACCAGGTGGATATCTCAGCACGAAGTCCACAGCAGCTCTGTTGGCAAAGAGCCCCTGGGGTTTAGGGGGCTATGGAGAGAAATAAAATAGGGAGGTGAGTGGGAGGTTTCAAGGGAGGGCAACAAGGAGTAAAGGATCAGGTTTCATAGCAGACAAGGGATGGGTGACACACAGCGAGGGTGCGTTGAGCAAAATAGTGTAAGTGACGCTTAGTGAAAAGGTAGGAAAGTTAAGGGAAAGCAGAAAAATAAAACAAAATCAACAGAAAATGATACAGTGAACTTAGGGTCAATGCAGTTATAAAATGTTAAGTACACATGTAAAACAGCAGAAATGGTTTAGGGAGCAAAAATACAGCTTTACAGGCTAATAAGCCCTTAAACAATTTCTTTTTTTTTTATTACACACAAACTTTACTACTTATAAAATCAGCACTGTGATTCTGCTATCAGAAGGAGGTAGCTTTTACAGTCTGTGCGCACAAAAATGCTTACAAGAGCTGCCTACAGGAGCTGTTTAAGCCCAGAATTGAGAACTAAGTTTATGCCTTGGCAGAAATCTGGTTCAAATGACTATAATTTAAAATGCAGAGAGCTGATGAGAAAGCCAACGTGGGCAGATGAGCACTGTCGCAGCACAGTCGGAGCAACGCAGCCGCCAGAGCACCGAGCGTTGTTAAGGTAGGAGCTCTGAGTTAACTCGGAGACTGAGCGGGAGACGGGGCAGCTTTTAAATTTTGTTTCCGCTGAGTTACAGACTGAGTAGCTTAGTTTTGCTCGGAGAGTGGGTTCAGAAAATTTGGCATTCTAAGGGAGCTCGCTGAGCAGCTACAAATTAAATTTGCCAAGTGAGCCCAGTAGGAGACAAAGTTAGTACACTGGGTTTAGCAGCCTCCGAGGGTCAATTAGACAGTATGCAGCCTCGGGGAAGAGATCAGCATCCCTTCATGTCAAACAAGAATTAACTCAATTTTTAAATTGACTCAGTTCAGTGATACAGTTTCCCTTGGTTAAGACTTAAGTTTACACTGTAATTGCTTTAAAGTTGCCCCCAATTAAAATATGTGGCTTTCAGCAGCAGACAAATGGAGAAACAAAGAGCAAACAGAAAAGGCGCCATATTTGAAAATGAGGCCTGAAACCGTCCGTTCCTGTACCTGGTGGATATCTCAGCAGGAAGTCCACAGCAGCTCCGTAGACAAAGTGCCCCTGGGGTTTAGGGGGCTGGTGGACATCTCGGCAGGAAGTCCACAGCAGCTCCATGGGGAAAGAGCCCCGGGGGTTTAGGGGGCTGGTGGATATCTCGGCAGGAAGTCCACAGCAGCTCCATGGGCAAAGAGCCCCTGGGGTTTAGGGGGCTGATGGATATCTTGTCACGAAGTCCACAGCAGCTCCGTGGGCAAAGAGACCCTGATAGTAGTATACTATCAGTTTGGCCTTTCTTAGCATTGTATGACATTTTAATTTCAATAAGTATACTTCAGCAGTTTAGAATTCTTTTTGCATTAGACAGCATTACATTTTCAGTAACTTTATATTCACCACATTTTATTTAAACACTTTACCTTATTCCCATCTGTTTACTTCTATACCCCTCGTTGCACTGAACTGAGAAGGTACCTTAACTTGGGTGGAGGCCTTGAACACCATTTTGGGAAAGGAATTGGACGTGACATAAACTGCTTTGTGCACAACATTCATGGGCAAGTTAACAGGCTGTCCTGGGGTGTCATATGTGAGCTTTAGTATTGGTTTTACAGATCTTCCTGAGTGATGTGGCAATTGTGGTGCTGGCACTTCTTGTTGTTGAAGCTCACCGTCACTTGTCAAAGGTATTTCCTCAAAATCATAATCATCCAAAACACATCTTTCTGGCTCTTGAACGATACTTTCATTAGTATGAAACAGTTCACTTAGCCAACTGAGTTCATTAGCACTTGCACCGTCACTTGTAGGTTCACTACATGCTTCATGGGGTTCAGATTAAGGGATTTCCATTAATTCTACCATACACAAGGATTCAACCTCTTCAAGGTCCACACTGTGAGCATCACTTCCTGGAGGTTCAGGTACCATTGAAAAATTGGAATCTGTTAACACAGCTGATGGTTCAGATTCATCCCCATAGTTAATGGAAAGAATTCCTTGGAACACTCTCTCAAGTTCACAAGATGGGTAGAAAGAAGGACAGAATTCACTTTTGTCATCACTTTCAGTATTTTTCATTGTCTGCAATGTCAGCAGGGTTGAAGACATTAAGAGCATCAGGCTGGGAAGCAGAAGTTTTCTGATTTGGTTGCTTAGCCTTGGTAGCAGATCTAGTTACAGGGCGCCGAGGAGCTTCAGTCTTTTGCACATTAATGACTACTATTTGGCCGATAGGCAACAGGTTGTTCCTGTGAATGGTTTTGACAGCACAAGGGTCCCCTTCTGGATGCACTTTATACACTGCCAGATTATGCAGCTTACTGACCACTATTTATGGAACATGACTCCAATGGTCTGCTATTCTGTGTTTACCGGGAAGTCCAAAATTTCTTATCAGTGCTCTGTCACCTGATTGGAGCTCTTGGGCCTTAACTCATTTGTCATGGCAAGTTTTGTTGGCCAGGTCTCTCTTTGCTGCCATGGTATTTGCCAACAGATATGCGTGGTCCAACTGAGCTTTCAGGTGAAAAACCAGTAGCATTGTTCCTGGTGCAATTATAAGCATGAACAAGTGTGCTAATTTGTTGGCTCCACTTTGGCTTATCTTTAGGTTGCAGGGTTCCCAGCATATCAAGAAGGGTTCTGTTAGACCTCTCTGGTTGCGGAGCTCCTTGTGGATGACATGGGGTTGTTCTAGATTTTCTTACATCCCATAGGGACAACAGTTCCTTGATAAGCCTGTTTTTGAAATCTCGGCCTTGGTCCAAAAGATTACACTGGGGGGCACCGTAATGTATAAAAAACTTTTCAACAAGGACTTTGGCTATAGTTGAGGCCTTTTGGTCTCTTGTTGGTTAGGCCTGTGCTTACCTCATGAAGTGATCCATGACTACCAGCACATTTACAATGCCTTTGGAATCCAACTCTAGACTAAGAAAATCGATACAGACAAGCTCCATGGGCACACTTGTGATAATATTGACCAGAGGAGCTGCTCTCTGTGGTGGAGCTTTACGCTGAAGACACCTACTGCAAGTTTTAACACGGTGCTCGATGTCTATGCCCATTTTAGTCCAGTAGAAGCATGAACGAGCCAGATAAAGGGTTATCTCACTATCCAGATGTCCCATTTAGTTGTGCAATGCTTTTAAAATAATATTTTTAACTTAGCTATCAGTACTAGCTGTTTTCTCACAAGTTTACCTTGGCTGTCAGTAAGCTCCCTGTACAATAACTGTTCTCGAAGCTTGAGCTTGCTCCCCTCTTGAAGAAGTAAGGCAGTTTTAGGGTCTCTGGACCACATCTTAGAGATATCTTCCCCTTTTCTTAGAGCGTCAACTACTGGTCTGATCATTGGATCGTAGTACTGGGGTAGGGAACTCAAGTCTAAAGCTGGGAAATTACAGTAAGCAACTGGTATACAAGTCTCTTGAGGTCCCAAGGAATCTGCTAGATAGTTTACAGCGTCAGAGGATAAAGCTTCTTCCGTGTTGAACTTGTGACATAATGCTTTTACAGATTGCTCAGGAATATGAACCCAATGTTGGTCAGAAGAAGGTCTTCATGAAAGAGCGTTGGCATCTACGTGATTTAGGCCTGGTCAGTACTCCACCGCATAACCATATGTTGCTGGAGCAGAGAGCCATCTGTGTTTGGTAGCATCTAGATTAGCTGTTGTTTGAACACAGGTTAACGGATTGTTATCAGTTTTGACCAGGATTTTAGCACCATACAGATATTCATGAAATTGGTCAACTATGGCTCACCTGAGAGCGAGGAATTCTAATTTATGCACTGGACAGTTTCTCTCTGAAGACATCAGACTTCTGCTGGCAAAGACTATGGGATGCAGTCCCTGCAGATATTCTTGATAAAGTACTGCTTCGAGACCACTCAAGCTGGCATCTGTATGTAATACATAAGGCTTAGACGGATCATCATACGCGAGTATTGGAGCGTGAGTTAGTCTGTATATTATTTCTTCAAAAGCAGTGTCACAGTCGAAAGTCCATCTCTGTCCAAACAGCTCCTTGGGTCTGAAATATGTTTTTTCAATGTCTCTGTCAGAACCTTTTTTAAACTTTTTGCGAGTAGGTGGATATCCTTGAGTTAAGTTTAGTAGGGGACAGATCACCTTGGTATAGTCCTTGACAAATCGGCGATAATAGCCACAGAATCCAAGAAACCTTTGAAGTTCTTTCAAGTTGTTGGGCTTGGGCCAGCTGGTCAATGCTTCCACCTTACTGGAGTCAGTTTATATACCTTCTGATGACATGATGTGGCCCATGTATTTGACAGAACTCTGGAAAAATTGGCATTTGTCAATAGATAGTTTAAGACCAAACTTTTCAAGTCTGTCCAGCACTTTGAATAAGCGAGCCTCATGCTCTTCAAGAGTTTTTCCAAAGATAATGACATCATCAAGGTAGACAAGACAATCCCAAGAGATTCATATCTCCCACTGCATGCTCCATTAGACGTTGAAATGTTGCTGTTGCACCAGATATGCCTTTGGGCATGCGAAGGAACTCATAGAAGCCCAAGGGACAAATGAATGCAGTTTTTTCCCTGTCCTCAGGAGCCATTGGGATCTGATAGTATCCACTTCGGAGTCGAGGACGGAAAACCATTTACTCCCATTTAGACAGTCCAGAGCACCCTGTATGAGTGGCACTATATACTGGTCTGGCATAGTTCCTTTGTAGCGTGTCCTGTAATCAACACACATATGGACAGAGCCATTATTTTTCCACACCACAACAATTGGGGAGGCATATGGGCTGCGGGACTCCTGTATGATGCCAGCCGCTAACATCTCTTGTAGGAGACATTTGACACCATCAATGTCGGCAGGAGCTAGGCCTCTAGACCTCTCTCTGAAGGGTCTCTTGTCATGCAGGCGAATGTGGTGTTCAGCAACCATGACACAACCAACATCCCATTCCCTGAGAGAGAATACCTTGTTTCTCTGAGCCAGTTTGTTACTGACCCTGGCCGTCCAGCTGTTTGGAATAGGTGATTCCCCAAAATCAAATATGTCAGGCGATATCTCACATCTTTCTTCGGATTTGCACTGGGATGGAAGTACAGCAGTGTCAGCACAATAGACTCTAGCCAGGGTGCATCCTCTAGATACCGTGATGTCTTGGTCTGCAATATTTTGCACTCTTACTACCACTTGTCAGTCGTAAGCATGAGCCCGGGCTGGAAGCACACTGGTTTTAATCAGCAGTCCTTTGGGTAATTTCCCTTGTCTGGCGTGTCCAGCATCAAACTTTTGTTAGTCACATCTCTTCGCAAAGGCACTTCGCCACTGATACGCATTCTGCATTGGGAGGAAACGTAATGGTAGCAGCATCCTTCTTCCAAACCATCCCCACAGGCTCATTATGGCCACTTTGCTCGGGGTGCAGATGCTTCTTGTAGGCCTTCTAGATCAGGGCGTGCACTCTCAGGGCTTTTCCTGTCTTTCTTTTCTGCCTTTCTTCACAAAGCTGGGCCAGGCGCCCAAACATACAGCATGTGCGTAGGTGCTAATCAGTACAGGGATACTATCATAAAGTCCGGTGGAAGGGCAGACCAGAGCTAGAGTCTCCGCAGCATCTCCCAAACCAGCCACCGTCTGTTCTTAGCATATACCTGCTATCTGCTAGTTGTTTTACAGCACTGATACTGTAGTTTACTGTTTACTTCATGATATTTTAGCTGCCACATTGTGTAAGACCTACATTGAGTGTCATTACCATGCAGAATTCTTCTCTGTAACTATGTACATATATGTAAAGTAACTACTACATTGTATATGACCTGCATAGAGTGTGCACTCCTATACTGGACTCCTTTTTCACTGTAACTATGTACATACTTATAAGCTATCCCTCTTAATTCTCTTTATATTCTGTTTACGGTGTTAGTATGTATTTTGCTTTCTGTACCTAGACAAGGAACCTTTGTAAATGAGTCTCTGACTCAAAGGGTTGTAATTCCAATTCTACAAATAAATAAAAAAAAAAAGAAGATGGAAAAGTAAGGGCGGGGGTCACGTGATGAGCTAGCGGGAGGCAGACGTCTTCGCCAAGGCTCCCGAGTCCTGGAAGCTATTAAGTTTTAAAACTCCTTTTTTTTGGGCTTCCGCAGCTGAATAGGAGTGAGAGGTGTCCTGCTCAACGGGTTTGTGTTGCTGGGAATCCACCTTGAGTTCGGGCCGGAGGAGGGCGAAAGACCGCAAAGATTGGGCACTTTAGCCTGGCAAGAAGTGGCCGAGAGGGAACTAAGCAGCTCGAGTCTCGGGCAGCGAGAACGCCTGCGACCAAGCTGCTTCAAAGCCCACCCCGTCCCAGACGAGCCTGAGTTCAGGAAAGGGAGGCCCAGGAGGGTCAGTCAACCTGGAGGACATTTTAGAAATCAAGCAGCTCCTGAAGGGGCTAGTCGCCGATTTTACCATCTTGAAACCGGCATTACATGCTCTCACTCAACGAGTGGGGGATCTAGAAGTCAGAATGGTCTCACAGGAAAGAAAATCTGCAACAATGGACCAGGATATAATCAACACGAAAAGGCAAGTGAGAAAACTGGAAAATCGCCTGGAAGATCAGGAGGCAAGAAGTCGGAGGAATAATTTAATAATGGCTGGGCTGCCTGAGAAAACGGAAGGCTCAGACTGTGTTGCCTTCATGCAGGATCTTCTTTTCAAGCTATTTGGTACGTCGTTTGGCGAATCCTACAATCTTGAGACACCCGCCGGGCACTGAGAGAAACCCCACGAGCGCGGCCTCAGTAATTATAATGGATTTCTAAACTACAAGGAAAAAACCCATGTCCTAATGAAAGCCAAGGCCAACAGAAATCTGCATTGGAATGGGGCTTCGGTGTGGTTGTTTCAGGACTTAGTCCCCTCGGTGAGGGAAAAGCAGAAGGAGTATGCGGACATTAAAAAGAAACTGTACATGGCTGGTTTGAAATTTAGACTGCAATACCCTGCTACTCTGGTGGTCAAGTTGGTGAAAGGGGACAGAAAATACCTCTCGGCAGAAGAAGCCTTAGAAAGCCTTAAAGTGGAATTACCTGATTTATTTAAATCAGTGACCTGAAAGCAAAGGCAAGACTGGAGAATGTATTCAGGACAGTGTCTAAAGTGTTTTAGCTACGCTGTGGGAAAAAGGCATTAGAGGATTAACTTGTTGTTGCTGAATTGTTCTTCCTTCCTTTTGTATTTTCCACCTAATGATTATGCAGATTTGAGAGTTCTTGAAGGGTTAAACAAAGCCCCCTTTCCCTCCCCTTTTTTTCTCTTTTTCCTGCTACACAGGTTATGGTGGCGGAAAGCCATGAAGACAATGGCTTAGGCGATGGTGATAATCTCTCCCATTAATAATTTATTGTGCTGGTTTAGTGGTCTCGTCTGAACCAGAAGGTATGGGAGAAGGAGGGCTACTAAGATTTATATAGGGACTCAGGGCGAAGGAGACATCGTGTGAGTGGGCTCGCTACGTTCCGGACTGATTTAGGGAGGCGATCAAGGATCGGGGTAGTATGTGGGGAACATGGGAGGGTAGGAAGAGAGAGAAATCAAGCCATGCGGTAGAAAGGAACTTAAAAGCCAGACAGGAGGTTCCAGGGTGTGGATGTGGTAAATGGGGTCACTTAGAATTCTATCATGGAATGTCAAGGGTCTCAGGGAAGGAGAAAAGATTGGTTATCCTTAGATATATTAATCAGATGGGGGTTCATATAGCCACACTTCAGAAACCCACTTTACTGACTGAACTGCACTTGCTTAAGAAAGGATGGGTTGGTAAGTATTTGGAATTGGAATCGTGAAGGTGTCGGGTGGGGTGGCATTATTAATTAGGAAGGGATTACCTTATGTGATTGAGAGCTTTAGTTCGAGGGATGATGGTAGGGGAGTATACATAATGGGCTCGTGTTTTGGATGCCCATTGGTGTGTGCCTTCATTTATGGACCCACTCCGGCTAAATCAGAATTTTTTGCCTCATTGGAGGCTGATATTGCCACTCTCCCGCAGGGCTCCTTTATTTTGGCAGGTGACTGGAACACTTGCTTAGACAATAGGGTGGATAGGATTCCCCCTTCCAACAAAGCTCTTAATCTTCCCCAGGCGGCATTACATAGATTCCTGGAGGGAACTGCCTTAGTGGATCCATATCGGATCTACAGAAAAGGAGAGACTGAGATGACCTTCTATTCAGGAGCGCATAAGGTTTATACTAGGATCGACTTTTTTTTGGTCAATAGGGAGGTCTTAAGGGGGGTCACAGGTATGCGCACTTTCGAGAGGATCCTTTCTGATCACTCCCCAATACAATTAGTATGGAGGACAGATAACATTCCCCCCAAGCCGGTTCGCTGGCACTTGGACGAAAGGGTGTTACTGAATGATAAGACTCTAGCCAAGTTGGAGAGCAAACTCAAGGAAATTATCCAGACTCAAATCCCAACTCTTGAGGATAGGAACTTAGCCTGGCCTGTTTGCAAGGTGCTGTATAGGGATGGGTCCAGGAATACTCCCTCATGAGAATAAACTGAATAGGGCTCGTGAGGAGTTTATATTGGGGCCATCAAATCACTAGGCGCCACTAGAGGCTCCTCCGAAGAGACAGACAGGAGCTAAGAGAGTTAAAGGAAAATTTAGGGGTATACTTAATTATCGGGTAGAATTCCTGGCTAGGGAGATTGAATGCCAAATATTTGTTGCAGGGGACATGCCAGGTCGGATATTGGCCCATAGGATTAAAGAGCAGGAGGCGGAGAGAGCGATTGTGGCAGTGAAATTGGAGATGAGTTCATCTCAAGATCCACAAGGTTTGGTAGATGCCTTTGCCGATACTATGCGGCAATATACCAAGAAGGGACACAGTGCAGTGACAGAAATTAAGGGGTTCTTGGAGGAAATATCTCTGCCAAGACTGAGTCGGATCAGGCCGAGCCTGGCTGCCCCAATATCGGAGCAGGAAATTTTGGAGGTTATTATGGATCTGCCTAATGGGAAGGCACCGGGGCCTGATGGTCTCCCGGCCAAATTTTACAAAGCTCATGCGGAGACCTTAACACCTCTGCTGAAAGAGCTGTTTTCAGTTATCATGCAGGAAGGGATTGCCCACCCTCCACTGTATCAGGCCTATATCACTTTGATCCCTAAACCAGATAAACCCAAGCATTTGCCAGGTAATTATAGACCCATAGCTTTAATAAACAAAGACATCAAGATCCTTACTAAGATATTAGCTAATAGGGTTTTGAAAGTCGCCCCACGATTGATCAATCAGGAGCAAGTTGGGTTCATGCCAGTGAGGGGGGCCCCGGATGCATAAAGGAAACTTCATCATATTTTAGAGAGAGTGGCTCTTTCGAACTCGCTATGGCATTAATTGCATTGGATGCGAGAAGGCGTTTGACGGGTTTCTCACCAATTCTTGTTCCTTACAATGGAAAGATGGGGTTTCAGGGAGTTTTAAGTGGCCTTAGAAATCTCTGCAAACCCCTACTGCCCGAGTTTTATGCAATGGATATCTCTCTAAGGAGTTTCTTCTTAAGAGTGGAACGAGGCAGGGGTGCCCCCTTTCGCCAATTTTATTTAATATATATCTCGAGCCTCTGTTAAGGTCCCTTATGAAGGATACAAGGGTACAGGGGATTGATGTTCTGGGGTTAGAGCTTAAACTATCGGTCTTTGCCGATGACATTTTATTACACTTATGTAATCCATCTGAGAGCTTTCAGTGTGCCTTAGAAATTATTGGGAAGTTCTCCAAGGTTGCTAATTACAAGTTAAATTTGGCTAAAACCCAGATCCTACCACTCACAGTGCATACCCATAGGGCAGATTTTGAGCATTTTCAACTTAATTGGGCCTCAGAAAAAATTAAGTACCTGGGATCTGGATTATGGCTAGATCAGAAGATGGGGTGGAGGAGAACTTGGGTAATATTGTGGTCAAAATTAAGCAGGATATTGAAAGATGGAGGAGGCTTCCGCTAAACTTTACTGCTAGGCTGGGTCTTATCAAAATGAACCTTTTACCTCGACTGCTATACCCTATTTGTCTCTCTCCCTATTTTATCCCGAAGGCTAGATTTGTCAGCATCCAAAGGATCATCTCAGATTTTTTATGGGATTCGAAGCCCTGTGATCGCAAATTTTCTTACTGTAAGTATTACCTGAGCAACCACTCCCGTCGTCACGGGGCAAAAACCACACCACTGGGTTTTGTCTTAACTTCGCTTTATTTGATCAAATTTTACACATGCATGTGGGACTTCTACAAAGGAGATCGTCCTTGATTAAAGTTTACAGCAGCTTTTTATAAGCTAGATTTTGTTCTTCTTATTTTGAAAAAATACCAACATTTTAGTATGAGCCAATCATAAAACAGCATAACAAGTTTTCAGCAATGTAAAAAGAAAAAAAGAAATGTTGATATGTATGAGGTACTTTTCCACTGCAATTCATTTCTTTCCCATTACTGCTTGATACATATGCCTGGGTCAAGCTGACCTGAGAGAGACAATGAGTTTCACTCACACCATAGCAACGTACAGCTTGCCTTTAATGCCACTACGTGCTGTTATTTTTTTATATTTTGCCCAGGCATGCTCTTATCTTTATATTTTGTCCAAGCCTGTTATTCAGGCTGGTACAACCAGTTCTGCTCAGTTTTATTTAGCTTTCTGTTTTCACAAATGTACCTCAAGTAACCTCAGTACAAATTCTATAACCCTTAAAAAGAAAACATGAACTCAGAAATTTCTACTACATTCATTATTACTTTGTTACAGCATGGCTTTCAAAGCAAGCATAGCAAATATAGCTTTAGGATATATAAAAGAAGCATATATAAAAATTCCCTCACACTCTCCCCCCTTTTGATACTTTGTATCAACTTGTTAACTATTATACTTTAGTCACATTTGGTATATTACAGAACGGGAACACCCTGGCTAATTTGCTAGGGTCTTGGTCCTCGGGGTACGCACATGTACTGCTTTATTTACCGCTCTCAGGTCCTGCACAAAGCGGTGACTTCCACTTGGCTTTCTCACTGGTAAAATTGGTGTATTTACCGTTGCATATGGGCAGGGGACGATTACTCCCCTCTCCACTAATGCTGCATGCACTGGGGCTATCCTCCTCCGCCTCTTTACCCAGCAGATATTGATGCCTATTCGGTCTGTAAGAGGACTTTGGCTTGACCATAAGGGGTTGTGCATTCTTCAGTAATCCCACATCATACTTTGATTCTGCCCATAGCTTTGCTGGTAACTCATTTATCCAACTTACACTCTCCTGCATGCCTATTTCTTCACAAACCTTTCGCACATTCACTTTTTTTTCATCCACTCGTACCTGAACTTTTCTGTTGATTATGTATTTTTTACAATTTCCAGTCTTTGATATTAGCTTGCTTCCTATCGTTTCCAATTACATGTATGCCATTTCTGCTCCCATGACCCCAATTCCTTCCCACTCAGGGGGCTCTCTGGCCAAGAAATGTGGATATGACCCTGGCACTTGGAATACTTTCAATTGCTCTGCATTTAGTCTGACTGAGGCTGCACAACAATTCTTTGCAACATATATTTCTGACACCCAGATAGTCTGCTCACGGGCTGTTTTCCCCACTCTTTGCACTCATGATCCATGTCCGACCCCTTTTGCATAGTGTGTAGTGCAATGCAAATTTGTTTGTAACTGCAACCTACGATGTTTATTTCTTCTGCCCACCCTGTAACCAACACATTTCCCTTGTTTCTGTCAGTTCCCAGCTATACAGCCAATCCCCTGTTCTTTCAGCTATACATGGGTACAAGCCTATTCCTGGTGCTTCTATATTGACCCCCTCTGAGGTACAAGTAATTTGTGCATTTACCTTTGACAGGAGATCCCTTCCCAATAAATTCACAGGACAGGTCGTGCTACTGAGGAAAATATGTTGTGATTCCATTTTTCCACACCGAACTGGTAATGAGATTGTCAATTGCTCTCTTTGTGGTACTCCTGATGCCCCTATTGTTGTCACCATTCGACTGGATAAGGGTGCATTTAACTTGCTTCTTTGAATTACTGACACTGAGGCACCTGTGTCTATTAAGAAGGTCAACTTGGTGTTCATAATTATTAAGTCTATTACTGGACTACCTTCTGGCATTGTTGAAGCACATAGCATTTGTGAAAAGGGGGAGGGGGAGTGTTCCTCTAACCTTCAGCTGTCATTGGCAAAGCCAACATTATTAGTCCAGAACTGAGGATCCCGAGGATTTCCACTCCATCCTTGCTGCTGATTTGGCTGCCACTGTTGTGGAGCACGAGGGGGTGGTGGCGGAGGCAAGAGGGCATTGGAATTTTGATTACGCTGCCACTGGTTTGCCTTTACACAATTTCTTGCTATGTGTCCCTGTTCTCCACAAGCAAAGCAGATGATACCCCCTCCCGGTCCAGGTCTTTGTCCTGCTGTTCCTTCCGATTGTTGCCCTTTTCCCCCTCCTCCCTGTGGATAACCTCCATTATTTCGTCCTCTCTATCTTCTTCTGTTGCCATTTCCACCTCCCTGTTGGGGCTGCTTATTGTCTCTTTCAAAATACATTAGCTGAGCCTTTTTTAGCTTTTCTTTCTTTTCCTTTTGTATCTCCTTCTGCTGTCTCTCAGCATGTTCAGCATACGGCACTAGGTCAACCATTTTCATTGTCTCCCATCCAATGCACACTGTGTAACTCCCAATCTAATTGGCTCACTCAGTCCAGCGCAAAAAGCCATACCCAACTGATGCTGATATCGCGGGATTATTTGTTCCAATAGGAAAATTGCCTAAGACCCCTGCAATCTTTCCTTGTAATTGCGTACTGATTCCTCATCTTTCTGTCTCGTATTCGGATCGAGGCCAGTCTATCACATCCTGTATGCTTCCGTAGTTTTATGCACACAGCATTAAATTGTGGCATAATTTCAGCCCTTAGCTTCTCTGGGTCCCAGGCTTCCTTTACTTCCTCCCACATGCCCTTTAATGTTCGTCTAAAACATTCTCCAACCTCAGTCATAGATAGTTCATACATTTTGATTAAGTTTGTTAACTCCTTGATATATTCTTTTATGTTATTCTGAGGCTTTGGTATATTTTTCAGGGCCTCTCTCAACTCCTCAGGGTTCCATGGTCCACTTCAATGTATTTAGGGACTGCAGGCTGGTCTCTGTAGCCAGTCTCCTGCCTCGGGTGTGGGTTGGGATAACGTATCAAGGGCAACTGCTGTTTTAGTTTCTTTCTTCCCCTGCCTGTTTTGGGCCCTTAGCCTTGCATTAGTTTGCCTAAACATCCAAGCCTTTCCATCTCCCTGGCCCTGTGCCTTTCCCACCAGTGACACAGATCCCACTGCTTCAACCAGTTCCTCTTCCATCCCCTCTATTTCTATCTCCTCATCCGAGTCAGTGTCCAACTGAACAGGGTTGGGGGACCATTGGGGGGTTCTGACCGCAACCTCCCGCATAGGAGTCACAGGAGGTTGAACAGGCTGTTTTTGAATTGGTGGGACCTGAGTTGGTAGGGCAGCCTGTTGTATGGCCTCGCTGGTTGTACTGCTTGGGCTGGTTGTACTACTTGGGCTGGTTGGGCCACCTGTCTTGCTGAGCAGGAAGGGCAGCCTGCACAGCTGGGGCAGCTTGTTGTTCAGGCTGCACTACTCCCTGTATTGGTGGCCCTTCTGGCACCATCCCTGCCTGTGGTTCCGGCTGAACAGTTGGTGGAATGGGCCGATATGGTGGGGGGGTATTGTGATGGTGAAACACCCTCCTACAGCGTTCAGTTTCTTCCTCCTCTTGCTTTACCATTAATCCCTTTACTTGATTTTTATGTCACCTTTCTGTCTCTCTTTCCCATATTCTAAACCTTGACCAGTCTACCTTGCACCCTTTTTGTTTGCTCTTTTCTTTTCCTTCCAATGCTATTCTTGCTTCCTTTAGTACATCTATACTAAAAGTACCTATAAGGGGAAATATTCCCTTGATCAACTTATGCCATTGTCCTATCTCAGAGACCGAATCCTGGCCAAACTTATCAACCATACATTTGCTGGTCCAGATAATACTAACTCTGGACCTAGATTATTTTGTTCCTTGTTTCCCATTTTATCTAGGCCTGTTCTTTATAGTGCACACTCGCTCCAAGGTATACTATGTACTTACAGTGATGATGAGTGTCGCGGCCCCTAAGCGTCATGTCCTGATGGGGTTCCACAAAAATGTCCTTCTTTTGTCCAAGGAAACAACCCGATCCGAGGTGACATGGACCGAAGAACTCATCCTGCCGACTACGCCAAAACTGTGATCGCAAATTCTCTCACTGTAAGTATTACCTGAGCAACCACTCCCGTCGTCACGGGGCAAAAACCACACCACTGGGTTTTGTCTTAACGTCGCTTTATTTGATCAAATCTTACACATGCATGTGGGACTTCTACAAAGGAGATCGTCCCTGATTAAAGTTTACAGCAGCTTTTTATAAGCTAGATTTTGCACTTCTTATCTTGAAAAAATACCAACATTTCAGTATGAGCCAATCATAAAACAGCATAACAAGTTTTCAGCAATGTAAAAGAAAAAGAAATGTTGATATGTATGAGGTACTTTTCACTGCAATTCATTTCTTTCCATTACTGCTTGATACATATGCCTGGGTCAAGCTGACCTGGAGAGAGACAATGAGTTTCACTCATACCATAGCAACGTACAGCTTGCCTTCAATGCCACTACGTGCTGTTATCTTTTTATATTTTGCCCAGGCATGCTCTTATCTTTATATTTTGTCCAAGCCTGTTATTCAGGCTGGTACAACCAGTTCTGCTCAGTTTTATCTAACTTTCTGTTTTCACAAATGTACCTCAAGTAACCTCAGTACAAATTCTATAACCCTTAAAAAGAAAACATGAACTCAGAAATTTCTACTACATTCATTATTACTTTGTTACAGCATGGCTTTCAAAGCAAGCATAGCAAATATAGCTTTAGGATATATAAAAGAAGCATATATAAAAATTCCCTCACAGCCCCCTAGGAGGAAGCATAATATTCTATGTCTTCCCTACTCAAGGGTTGGAGTGAAGCTTCCCGACTTACTAACATATTATGTAGCAGAGCAACTAGGATATATGGGGCGATGGGATCGCCGTCCGCGAGATGGGGAATACACTCCAACATGGCTCCGAATTGAGCAGTTGCTCCTGGAAAATACTAAACTCCTGCCAGGGGCATTAATACATGTAGACCCGGAGACTCTGCAGGGCATAGGAAAGCATTCTCCGATATACAAATCAGTCAGGGCTTGGTGGAGTGGCTGACTCAGCCCAGAAAAAAGCTCAGAAGGGGCTGGAGAACAGCCCTTAGTGAGAACCCTAATTTCCGCCTGGGAAATAGCATTTTGAGGGTTCAATGGGTATCATTATTGCAGGACTCCAGAGTGGCAGACTTTATAGTTTCTGGCAAAGTTCTCTACCAATACAGGCTAGGAGTGGATTTCTTTAAAAGATTCAGATTACCAATTTACTTCAGAAGTTTGTGGGACTATAAGGATAGGAGAAAATTTAGTGTTTACATGGGATAAGCTAAGGAAATTGATCTTTCACAGCACCCTATCCAAAGTTTATAAGGTGTTAATAGACTATGTGGGTACAAATTTTGAGTCTCGTATTGTATATTGGGAGAAAGCTTTATCCCCTGAGACCAAACTGGTCTGAAGTTTGAAATACATGAAAGATTTGCCTATACCGAAGTATAATATGATGCAATTTTCATTTGTTCAAATATTTACTACACCCTACCAAGCTATGCTCTAGAAAACTCAGACAGACAGACCTATGTTTTCGTTGTAGCTTCAGACCAGGTGACCTATTGCATATATTCTGGAAGTGCTCTCGAATCCAACCACTCTGGGGTCAGATTGTTAAAAATGGACCCAGTTTTGGACTATTCGGAATACATTAGTCAGAGAATATGTGTTCTAGGGATCTAGGGAGGATTATGGTGGGTCGAGCTAAATATCATATCTCCCTGATGTCAGCTGTAGTTAAAGCATTTGTTCTAAGACATTGGAAAGAGGATTTAGTTTACGACTATGATCAATGGGTGAGGGACCTTCTACAGGTCCTAGAGAGAATTAAACAACACATGCTGATGGAGGGGAAAGAGGAAGTTTATAATCGAAATTGGAGGACTTTAGAGGTAGTTTATGCAATTCAGTTAAAAAGTCCTAGGGTTCGGGTCTGTCTGTCTGAGGGTGAGTAGTGGGACAAATGCCTATTATATAAGGTTTAATGGGGTTTGTTGGTGACTGGACCTGGTTGACGACTGTGTAATAAGTTTTGTATAGGCTTAGCTAATACCCTCCCACATAGGGGCTTACTTGACTGCAGAATTTAATTGTTTGGCTGGGCATATGGGCTTCTCTCTCTTTCCTAGGGACACAGTTACCTTGAGATGGGCTGGAAAATCTTTTATTTACAGATTGGGCTGACAATTATAATTGTTAAACTGGGCCAGAATTCGGGCCCGTGTAAGCGTAAACATGAATACTGGATTGATAGTCTATAACAGTGAGATGTGGAGTAATAGGTATGGGATTGGAATTGGTAACTGTGATTGTATGTAGTTATGGGGATGTACATAGTTTCTGCATCCAGTTTTGGGATGTGGGCCCGGGGGTATATCCCGGGATATACGGGTGTATGTGTTCAATTTTAAAATCTCAATAAAGAGGTTTAAAAAAAAAAAAAAGATGGAAAAGAAAGCCGCACCTTTAAATAGCCAAGATATGGGTACAACATTTCACTTAATCCCTATACATGCAGTCCATCGAGAGGTTGTAATGGGTAGTCAGATAAATGCTGCTCATATCAGTCTTGCAAGATTACTGTGACTTAAAACCCACCGTCTAGAATTGCTTGGGCTGGGATCCTGTCTGTGTGAACAGTAGTGTCCATGGAAGGGCCCACCAATTTGGACCAGGCCGGAGGGACTGTAGCAGGAGCCTGGACAGACGATTTAGCCACAAAGAAGTTTGAGTTAGGCTTTCCTGAATCTCCACTGTGATCGCTTCCTGCACCCCCCGGCTATTGTCTTTCTTTCCAGAGTTCCTCCTGAAATCTGTATACAACTTTATCTATGGCCTTTGGAGACCGGCACTCTCTCTTCATATGCCCATCCTTCCCACAGTTATAAAAAAATATATTTTATTGGGTCTGGTGTGGCTGAAACATCACATTAGGAGCTGGTCTCCATTCACAACTAGGAAGTTGGGAGGGGTACACATTTGGGGCTGGAGCGGGGGTACTAACAACAGAAAATCTTGGTTCGTCCTCCATCTGTGGCATTGAAGGCGGTGGGAGACGTCTCAATAATTATTTTATTGCCACAGTCAGTTCGTTTGTTTCAGTTTTTGAGCTGCTATCTGCAGGGGATGCCTGAGCGTGCACCCCCACCCTCACCCCCATAGCGGACACGCTCTGAGAAGGGACTCGGGTCTGTGTCTGTTGAAGGGGCCTTGGGAGAGAAGGTGGCTTTCGCTTCTCTGAATTCTCTCAGTAGCTCAGTCCATGGCAGAGTATCCACAGCAGTCTCTGGTTCAGAAGAGCTTTCCGGCACTGAGACTACTCTGGCTGCGCCTCCACAGGAATTCTAATCTCCTTCCTCACCTTCAGCCTCCCTGAGTCCTTTTATCAGGTCACAATAGTCAGGGGGATTATCCCTCTTATCCTGTAGCTTTAGCTGAATAATTTGCAATTTAGAATATTTGGCATATTGCAGTATGTGATCCAATTTCACATGGTTCAATTTGCTGGGTGATAACCCACCCTTTCGGCAAGCTCTCTGTAGGGCCCTCTCCAAACGAGTAACATATGCTGACAAACATTCCCCTTTCCACTGTGTGGTGCCCTTGAATTGTCACATCAAAATCTCTCCAGATTTAGTGCTACCAAAAACACCTTTCAGTGCAGACAGATACTTTTGAGCAGATGCATCAGGATTGGTGGACCTCAGGGACCTAATCGCTTCCAAAGCAGGACCCCTCAAACTTTCCATGATCCTTTTTCGTTTCTCTGCCTACGCACACTGCCAGTCGTGTACTAGGAAAGCAACATAGTCTAACCAGATCTCCCAATAATCCTCCCCCTTGGGGGGCGGGAAGGGTGCCTGAAAACATCCTCAGCCTGCAGTACGAGTCGTGACTAACTGCAGGCACAGGTGTGGGTGTTGGCACTGGGTGGGCACAGGAGCTGGTGAAGGGGCCAGTGCTGGAGCTGTTGTAGGCATCGGGGGAAGAGACACCTCCAGGTGGCATGAATAACTGTTTAAAGTCCTCAACTATTTTATCCTCATCTAGTAACGTTTTGACAATCTTTTCCTCAAAGATCTCAGATAATGGTGGGAGCCTGTTTCCTGAGGGGTCCTCACCATCCTTAGTTATTACCCTCCAGGCAGCTGGAGACCCATCAATGGCAATAGTTGTGGGCACCTTAGAACGGTCCACAGGGTTGCTGTACTCCACTAACGCCACTAGAGTTTGGGCAGTCAAGTCAGCTTGTCGGCCCACCACTACAGCTTTTCCCAAGCACTCATTTTTTTTTTAAAGTGCCCCATCTATAGTGTCTTTACTAGTGCCCAGGGGTATATCCAGTGTTAGCAAGGCATTGTGGGGGTAAATCTCACACCCTGTACACCATTCCACCAACTGATGCACAGCCATTTCTAAAGTGGTATTCATTAAACTTTCAGCAGTAATTCTTGATTTTGGCCACTAGGGGGGCACTAATCCAAGCGGTGCCCCTACAGATGTAACCCATAGGTGGTGCTGACCCAAGGGCTACTACCCCTGCCTGCGTGACTAAATACAGATTGAGGGGCCTGAGTTCTGTGAACGGGTGCCTCCACTCGGAGGTATGGTCTTGGGGTAGGGTAACTGCTATTGGTATAGCCCTCCAGGATGCTATAACCCCCCCACCTCTCTAGTAGCCCAAACAGTATAGCAGAGAACCAAGCACATATGTCATAGGAATAAAGTATTAAACCCACATGCAGTGCACTTACCACCAGGGCTGGATCAGCTGCGAAAACCCTGGAGACTCCCTGTAAAATGAGATCAGCAGTAAGACAGTTCAACAACAATGCAATATCCCCTCCACAAAGGTACACTGTAGCCAGAGTAAATGCAGAAAGAACAAAATCTGATTTATTTGGGGGAGTTGCAGAGGGGTGGGGCAGTAAAAGTAAATCTAGTAGTTGATTAAGTAGATCTGATTTATTCAGGTTTTGCATGCATGCACGCACTAAGAGTCCCTCTGTCACAGTCACACACTCTGGATACCCATTTGGAATAGGCTAGCCTGAAGCGTGGCCCGCGTAAGCTGGCGTTGCAGCTGTCGTTGGGGCCCTTAGGAAGGAAAACAATCACATGCACTTTAACCCAGAATTTGTAATCCGGAGCCGGATGACTCAGTCCATTGTAACAACCCAAACAAATAACTAGATGACCACAATAATTGCAACTTTGTTGCATGGAGCTACCCTGTTTGCACTCACTCTACCCAGACCAAGTGATGATCCAGATGGCTTGATGAAGCAGGAGGTGAATTCCACTCATGGTCCTTGTCGAAAATGCTGGTCTTCAGGCTGCAGGAGCAACTTAACACTGGCCGAAAACATACAAACTGAATGTTTCAAACTACTCGGCCATGCAAACAACTTGCGAACTTAAGCACATTTACATGTAAAACTCTGTCCGCTTCTGGTCCTTCCAGCTAGCTTGCAGGCTGATCCTGAGATTTCTTCAGCTTGGATGCAGCTCGAATCCCTTGCTGCTATAGCCCCAAATGTGGGCCACTGGACACTTAGAACCGCAAACTAACGGCCAGAAAAGTCTAGGCCTGGCAGGCCTAACCCCTGAGAGCTATCAAGCTCCCCAGAGGCACACACAGTAAGCTCTTGAGCTGTCTCTCCAAATCTAGAAAAATGAGCTATTACCCCCTTTTATATGGGGCTGAGTTCCAAGGTTCTCATTAGTTGCCCAAACTGTCTTGAACAGTCTCCAGATCTCAATTAGCTTGTGTTTTGGTGCCTAGAATTAGTCCCAGAAAATTCCCCACAAATCTCCGGCATTCTCCCAAGATCCCCTTTGTTAAATCTGGCAGGGCGGCCTTGGGGCTATGCTGGTGCCCTAGGCGAACCTGCAAATTAGCCCCTCCCAACAGGCCTGTTACCTGGATTTTCTGGGGGTGCTTTACTGAGTGGTAAGGTATATTGCACATAGTGTGCGAAAAATGTTGTAAAAAGCCAGGAGTCTAGGGGCTGGTAAGCCCCCAGAAGTGCTGGGGTTTTAGGTGCTTTTTGGTGCATTTTAAGGCTTACGTTGAAGACAAAACAAAGTTCTGTTACCTTTCAAGGGCGTCTTATACATTGAAGTGGGTGGGAGGAGGCAATTACTTCACAATGAATATATATGGTTATGAAAAAATGTCACAGACCCCAACAGTGGAAAACCCGTACCTCAGCAACACATTTTTCCTTTAATAATTCAGTCACAAAACACTACATTCTTTAATCCCAACTAGATTCAGCAGGCTAGTTAGTGCCCATTTCTGTTTACTAAAATGTAACTGCAACTTGCCTGCAAGAGTTTGCATTTTGTTTTGGCCAAGCTTGCTGCAGATAATAAACCTTCTAACAGCAACCACACCAGGAAACACTTTTTTTTCCTTCCCTCATTCTACCAGGCAGGGACTGATACAGCACCTCATCTGGGTCTTGCCACATGGCACAGGTGGCTTTAATTTATTTTACACAACAAAGTACTACATAATCATCTTATACTGCGCAGCATTTCCACCATGGGGGAACCGGGCAAGTCAGAACTGGGACTGAGGGTCCACAGTCCAGGAAGTTCAGGAACAAGAAACAAAATGTCAGAAAATTGCAATTTTTTGTTTTAGCTCAGCTGACTGGCTGCATCACTTCAGAATCATCACTCAGTCTGTCACTGACCTTGTTAGACATAATGGTCCTCTTCTTGCCAAATTGCTGCTTTGCTGGTCTGACTGCCCCTCAAGAAACAACATGACTGCCACCAGTCCAGTACCAGATACACTCAGTAGACCGTGCGGGACCCCCGGACTCCAACAATAGACAGTTGTTTTTTCCTCTAGCCTGAGTCTGGGATAAAAATCTCCTCTTCTGGGAAGCTGGGGGGGGGGTGGACTGCCAGTCTCCTCCACACGGCCAAATCCGGGCTGTACCTGCTGCCTAGGCCTGCTCTACTCCCCCCCCAGCTGGCTGGCTGCTGCTCCCTCTCTCTGCAGTCACTGACCTGCAGGCCCTATTCAGAACTGGTAGTGAGTACTTTTACTTTACTCCCACCATTCCAATCCCTGCTCTCGAGGGGTCTCTATTGACTTTTCCAACTGACTACCAGGCCACTCATTGCACAGCCCCGTACCGATGGTGATGAGAAACCTCTCCTTGACTGCAATTCCACGATGGTCCGATACATCACGTCACCCTTCATGCTAACCCTTTGGACCTTGTCCTCTCCCTGATCCTATCTGTAGGTAGGATAATGGACAGACTGGATGGGACTTGCGGTCCTTATCTGCCATCAACTTCTATGTTTCTATGTTTCTATCTGGACTCAGCAAGTCCTGGCTGATGCTGGCTTCTATCCCTCCGGTGTCACAGTGAGCCAGCCCTGGTGCTTTCAGCAGCACAGCGCCCCTGCACTCTCCTCTCCAGTAGCTCCCCTGCCCTACACACTGACCTTCAGTCCTCTTTGGGGTTTGTCTCGTTTCTTTTGCAAGTTTAAAACAAAACTCGACTCTCCCTCGCCATTCACTAACACAGCCGCTCATTCCCTTACTGCCTCATGGCTGTCTGTAGCATCCTCAGAACTGATTGATCCAAATGCCAGCCATTACCAGTACACACCACTTGATGCATGCACTCCAGCCGCTCTGGCACTAAACATAAAACAGACAGCAGCAGAGATCTAATAGAAATGGGAGTGGCTATTTTATGGTTGGGGCAAGCATGCAGCCACAAATTTGATGGAAGGGTCTTCACCTCCTCCCCCAAATGACAACAAATTTGGCCATGTTAAAGAGCTACTGACACCACAAGGAAAACTTTAAAAAACATGATAATTAGGTACAATTCTACTTGCATTCCATTTATATCCCTTAGATTTCTCCTCCATGTTATTTATTACTGTGGAAATTTGCATGAATATGTGATCTTTATCACTTAGAGTTCCTTTAGAGTCCATCTGCCTCTATAGCTGGCTCCCAGCTTCAAGTCACAATCCTCCATTGTGGCATCACAATCAGTTGCCATGAGAGTGTAACCCCTAGATGGCGCTATCCCAGGGGCTACTACCCCTGCCTGATTTGCCACTAACAGGTTGAGGGGCCTGGATCCAATGGCGGGTGCCTCCACCCAGAGGTCAGGGTTTGCAATAGTTAAACTTACTTGGTCACAGCCCTCTGGGACACTGCAACCCACCTTTCTTCCACTAGTGGCCCACAATATATCAGAATTACCTTCACAGTATACACTTACCCCAGGACTGGTTCCAGCACTGGGACCTCCTGTGAAATAAGATACAGTGCAACAATCACAGTACAGTACTTTAACATAGACAAATACCTCAGGCAGTATAACTTTGCTGAAACAAGCAGCTCTGATTTATTTAGGGGGATATAACAAGGACAGGGGAAATCAGGTTAATTAGCTTATCACTTTATTCATCTACCTATGGCTCTGTGCACAGGCCTATCCCTACCAGTTACTGTCCCTGGGTACCCAAGCCCTAGTGGCTAGTCCAAACCGTGGCAGCTGGTAGGGGCCTTTCACACCAGAGAAAAGAAAAATTAGTTTAAACAGTCAGCAGTACAGTGATTCCATTTGGATTTAATGTGGCAATTCAACAGGGCGACCCTGAATTAGTACTCACGACCTCCAAACAAGATAGGGTCCTTCAACGTCAGCAGGGCTACTCTTGAGCTCCAAGAGACTCGTCACACATTTATATGGTAAACAGTCACAGGCAAAAGTCCTTTAATGGCAGCAGGATTCACTGGAGCTGCACAAGCCTCCTCACACATTTATATAGTAAAAAAGAAAGTACTATACCAGGCAGGCTGCTTCTCTATCCCGACCGCAATTACTGCACAATACCCGGGAGAACACACAGCAGATTCAGTTCCTGACAGACCGAGTGCAATTCAGAAATTTCTCCAGTCTTCTACAGGGTGAGCCTGGTTTCTACTCTTCAGATATCCTTTGATTCTCTTCACAGGACAGTTCAGTCCTAACAAGCAGTTACACAAGCTGCAGACTGGAACTCTGGACCTTACATATGTTTTTGACTAAAACTGTGCACTGAAGGAGCACAGGTTCCTTTCCCCTTCACTGCCAGAGCTAAACTGAAACTACAACAGACAAAACCGGCCACTTCCTTTGAGTTCCTCCCAGTTCTTGGCTGGATTGACTGTCACTCACAATAGACTGCTGCTGTTGGTCCAAAAAGGCCCCGAAGTCTAAACTACATCTCCCAGAGTCACTGCCCATACAATCCTCTTGTGGCTGGCTCAGATTATGAGTCAAAGTTCTGATTCGTCCAAGGCACCATTTTAGAGCTATTTACTCCACACTGATTGGTCCAGTTCAGCAGTTCAAAACCAGAATGGGAACTAGGCAGACACAGTTCTGACTGCAAAGAAAGCAGGTTAGACAAACTGTATTTTCATTATTACTCTAAATGATTTCTGGCAAACAGTTACATCTTTCAGATAGGTTCCCTTTGCACTCTAGTGACTGCAAAATGGAGTGAATTGGCAGCAGTTCGAGTGGTACTCGAGCAGAGAAACACACAGTCCCCCCATACAAACTAATTATGTCTGCAAGCAGACAGCTCTTAAAGAGACAGTACCAGAGGCTCTAAAAACACTCACTGATAAATGGCTTAAATGCCAAACACCATTCAGGCTTGGAGCATTCAAGCAAGCTCCTGGAAGTCTTTTGGGAACCCCCATTTGCAGTGGGGTTACAAGAGTAATTGTGATGTCACGAGGAGTGCATTATGACCACCGGTAGGGAGAAAGCAACAGGAATAGATAATGTCTTCAGGAGCGAAGATCCAATTTTTCTGCAAGTGACCTCAGTAATAAATAATGGGGAGAAGAAATACAAACCTAATGTGAAAAACAAGCTAAACTGTGTCTAAATATTATGTTTTGTTAAAGTTCTCCTGAAGGTGTCAGCTGCTCTTTAATTTTCATTCCATCCAGGTCACTTGCAAAAAAAAAAAAATAATAATAATTAAAAAATTTAACTTTGTTTGATGGAAACGGTGCCCCCCTACTGAATGGCGCCCTAAGCAGCCACCCAGTTCGCCTATCCTTAAGGCCAGCTATGAATCCGGGCTTCCAGCTGGTTGGCGGCTGCTAAAATGGTGGCTGCATACAGTCGCCAGAGCAGTCTGAGTTACTGTCCCAAACATTAAGTTCTGGTGCAGCCAGGATCAACTTTACTTTAATTTACTTTCCCCCTGTATTTGTAGTCCCAACAGTCTCCTTTAAAAAGAGTCCACTCTTAAGCATATAAATTGTTCCCTTAGAGAGTTACTGCTCCCATAACACAATGCCCCCAGAAAACACACAGCAGCTCATAAATATTCACAAAGGCACTCTTCGCTGCAACCTTTGCCCCTTAACCTTGTCTGGTGCCCTGGAGGCAGCGCTTATGGCATCTGCCGATATATTTAATTTAAAAACACTTCTCCTTTGATTTATTTTAACTTAACATAGCACCGGGAACTAGTGGAAACAAATCTTTTGTCCTTTTGACCGCAACATTGGTCTAGTGTGCAATGCGCCTCCATGAACATGCGAGTGGTGGCTTAGCAGATGTGCCAGCCACTTGCCAATGGATCTGCAAGCCCCACAGGGCTCATTTAAGCAGAGGGATACCGGGAGAAATGGCAAAATGCTGCGGAGGACAGGCAGACCCCGGGAGATGGTGGTAAAATGCCCAATGGCACATTTAAGGTAAGCCCCCAAGGGGGGGGGGGATTACACGAGCATTCCTTGTCACTGTTATGTGCTTGACCACCTTTTGCTCTGCCTGGCACTGTGGTAAAAGTACTGTTAAATGTCTTTAGCAAGTTACAAATTTATGCGGTTTGTTTGGAGGTTAAGAAATCATTCACCTTTACAGCATCAGCAGTTACAGTTTGTTCAAGTCAGTCATAAGCTACAGAACATCAATATCTTCTTTATCAGTCTCTGGTAAAACCAGTAAAACAGCTTTTGGTGGTTTATCAACCCATTTGTTGAGGAGGTTAGCATGGTACATCATAGTAGGATTTTTCCTATCAGGGGTCTCAGTCTCATAGTCAACTGCGCCAGTACGTCTAAACACCTTACAAGGCCCTTGCCACTTCATGACCAGTTTATTTTCTGTAGTGTGTAACAGTACCAAGACCTTTTCACCTGGCTCAAAAACGTTTTCTTTTACCCCATCGTCATAATACACCTTCTGCTGGTTTGGGGCCTCTTCCTGATTACTAAGAGCGATTTCAACATATTTTGCCAGCTTCTTTCTCAGGGCACACATACAAGATGTGTCCTCTCCCCTTCTTTCCTCAGAGGACTGCTGGACCCTTTTGGGCTGCTCCTCTCAAGCAAACTGCAGCTGCAGTTTGAAAACCTGCCTAAGGCGAAGCCGCCTGAAGCTCACCCTACAAGTAAGATAGAGGTTGGAACTCTTTAAATTTTGGCATCTACCCCTGGAGGAATCTCACTTGCTCCTGTTTGCCTGCTGAGTTTTTCCCGGCACTATGTGCAGCAATCCAGAAGTCCTCTAGGAACTGCTGCCAAAAAACTGATGCCAGGATTGCTCTCTGCTTGAAATTTTTTTATTTCTCACTTTAAGCAATGTTTAGTCTGATGTAGAGATTTGCTAGAGTTGATTTAAGTTTTGATAGAGTTGTTTTTTGGAGTTTTTTTGTGTCCAGTTTCCCACTGGCAGTTTATACAGATCTGCCACTAGAGGGAACTTGTTTTTTTCATTTAAGGAAGTTAGCTATATGCTTTCTAAAGTTACAGCAACAACCACCAGTTAATCCATTTTCGGTTCGCCAGGTGCGCCACCCCTATGACTTTGAATCTGATTGCTCCACAAGCGGACCTTGGCTGCTATGACTGGCTGGCACAATCGGGACTGCTCCTGCTCTAGGCCACCCGAGTTCAGAAGCCGAAATCTCGGCCAAAACCATGTAGCCTCTCCCTTGCCAGCCCTCGCTCTTTCCAGCATCACAACTAGGCTTGTTTTTTTTCTTCCACCTGCCCTCCCCCACCCCTTATTAAATGCACCTCCTCCCCCCCAGCTTGCTCCAGTTTGAGCCTGCTCACACTACTTCTCTTAAAGTGACAGGAACCACGACACCTCCAAAATGAGCTCCTCAAAGCTGGTGAATGTGATGATCTTTTTTCTCCTTAACTACCTGACAGTGGGTCAAGAAGGAAAAGGTGGTGTGACCCTCAAAAATGACCAGCTAGCACCCACCTCCACTCCTCTTAGTGATCTGCCAATACATCAAAGTACACAAGCAACTGGTTTGGTCACAATAGATATCCAGCTCAAAACCCCTATTGGCACATACCTGTTCTATGAGTTCCACAGTATGCACCAATGCACACCTTTCTCCCCTGAAACCATTCTAGCTCTGATGTGCTACATCTTCTCCAAGGATCCCCATACACCCAGACCCCACAGCAACAGGCTAGCTCGAATAGCAAGAACTTGGTGGAAACGACACCTCACCAGATTACTTATTATCTTCCTGCACCTATCTGGGAATATTCACTCAAATCCTGGACAGACAAACCACCACAACCCCCAGCCTACTGGTTCTATAAAAATTGCCACTATTAACATTTGTAGCCTCCTTTACAAACGTGCCCAACTCCAAGCTTGGGTAACAATTCACAAACCTGATATTCTTGCTCTCACAGAAACCTGGCTCTCCTCCAAGGTTCCAGACTCCTCAATCTCTCTGGATGGTTACACCATCTTTCGTATGGACAGGCTCTCCAAACGAGGGGGTGGGTGCCAAGTCTACCTGAGGAGCAGCATCTGCGGATGAATCATGTCTTACAATACAAATGCCAAGGAAGCTCAGACACTGTCCATTAAACTTTCAATTGTCCAACAAGGTAAAACTCTGTTACTTACAACAGTTTACATACCCCTAGGAAAACAAGGGCCAGGGCTTGAGTTATTCACAGAACATATCAAAAAAGCAAAGCAGGGCAGGGAACAGGCTATCCCTGGGGACTTTAATTCGAACTGGCTAGCTAAGGATACAGCTACCGTCACGGGCAAAATACATGCCCTTTACCTAATACAGATAGTAAATGAAACAATTAGTATGAACTATCAAACAGATACTAGCACGTTCATTGATTGGCTCCTAGCTACTTGCCCCGAGCACGTAAAAAATATCACCATTCTGCCAGACACCTTGAGCGACCACTCTCCCATTATCTGCTCCTGGCCTAACAAGTGCCCTAAGGACACAACACAAACCAGAAAAAAATGCTCCCTGAGGACAGGGCAACTTGGCCTCTTCAAGAGCTACCTGAGAGACGCAGACTGGTCTCCCCTTGTCACTTGCCCTGACCCTAAACAGGCTCTGGAATACTTTATTACCATCTTCAATAAAGCCTGCAACTTATTCACACCATTCAGAACATCCAAAACAAAAGGGGCACCCAATCCTTGGCTTAACAGCCCCCTCTTAGAACTAATGAAGAACAGGGACAACCTCTGGCATGTAGCGAGAGCTACTGGAGACAGGCGGATTTTACGGCCTACAAGACTGCGAGGAATAAATGCACCCACTTGATAAGGAATGCTAAGGCCTCCCATTACAGAAAGGAACATCAAAAGAGCTGGGGGAATGGGAGAACGTTCTGAGAGAATGTAAAGACACCGACTGGGAAAAAATCCAAAGCTCCACCAGATCTAATTGTCACTCCTGCAGACCCTCTCCAGCAAGCCAGAGTTAGCTAATGCATTTAATCTGGCCTTTACAGACCTCAGTTCCATTCTCCCTCCAGGGTTCCTCGTTACTCACACTAACAGCCGGCCCACAAACCACGCTACCACCACAAACATCACTCAACCCCCCATTCTACTTCAAAATGATCACGAAGGCAGACACTATTAAATATGTGAAGAAGATCCTTGGTAAAACTAGAATGGGTAGTGATATGCTCGACATGAAACTTCTCGCCATCACCCTAGAAGAGCTTGCCCACCCACAAATGCAACTATTTAACATATCCCTTAAGTCAAACATATTCCCTGACAAGCAAAAAACCGCCCTCGTCACCCCAGTCTTTAAAAGTGGAGACAGGACCAGCATAAGCAACTACTGCCCCATATCTATTTTAGCACCCCCTCTCGAAAGACCTAGACAGAATTGTGTCAGATCAGCTCATGGACTACCTGAACAAATATAACCTACTCTGCCCTCAGCAGCATGGGTTCCATAAATCCCACAGCACTATTACTGCACTCACCGACTTTACTTCACACCTATATGACTCCCTGGATGGTGGAAAAATGGTTGGGTCTCTACTGACCTAACCAAAGCGTTTGACACCATCAGTCATCACATTCTGCTCAGCAGCCTCGCAGCCCTTGGCCTCTCCACCAATACAATCTCTTGATTCTCAAGCTACCTCTTGCACAGATGCCAGTGTGTTAGGATAAAAGGTGTATCCTCTGAACCCCGAATGTTAATTTGGGTGTCCCATAAAGATCAATTTTAGGGCCCTTACAGGTCAGCCTTTTTATCAATTCCCTGCCAAGCGCATGCCCTGCTAAGATGCTGCTTTACACAGACAATCCAGTGATCTCCTTACTAGGAACACACCTCCATGAAATAACAGCTACTCTTCAAAGAAGCTTTACCAAACTGAAGACATGGTTTGCTCACAACAAACTCCTCTTGAACTACAGAAAAACAAAAGCAATGCACTTTACCCTACAAAGCTCAAAAAAGCAGGGCGACCCACTTACCATACTACGTAACAAAGGTGACCCAAAGAAGTCGAAGGTCAGTCCACTCCAACACCCCTTCCAAACAAAATTGTGTCTAATGGTACCACCTATACGGACAAAGCTGATATACTAGAAAAGCTTAATGATCACTTTGCCACTGCAGGGCTTGCCTTTGACACCTCACCTATCAGCAAACTTAGCCCGGCAAGAGACTACACTGTTGGCTTCACTGATAATCACAACCATAACCAACCGCATCCCACTCCCTTCAGCTTCCTCACAATTACGTTCAAGCAAGTGGAGGACCTCCTCCTTTCTCTGGATACAAAAGAGTGTGGTGCAGATAATGTCGAACTTTACTTCCTAAAACTTGGCCATACCTATCTGACCGCCCCCATTACAAACTTATTCAACACCTCTCTGATTCAAGGTGAGCTACCTGTCTTGTGGAAAACTGCCCACATCCTACCATTATTCAAGACTGGGGATCTGAGTGATCTGAACAATTACCGGCCTATTTCTACACTATCCGTCCTCTCTAAATTACTTGAAAAAATTGTCAACACTCAACTTAGAGAACATTTGGATTCACAAAAGCTGCTAAACCTGGCTCAGTCCAGCTTCAGAGCCAAACACAGTACAATATCGGCTCTTGCTAAAGTAACTACAGACTGGCAAATGGCCTTGGACTCTAAGAAGCATGTATTTGCCCTCTTCCTTGATCTAAGTAAGGTCTCCGATACTGTGTATCATACCATAATGCTTATTGCTCTGAGTAACATCGGACTTGATAGTTCTGCCATTAAATGGTTCACCAGCTACCTAACCAATAGGTTACAACAAGTCAAAGCCATAAGAGATCTGTCCCCACAAAAATCCTTGTTATGAGGAGTCCCACAAGGCTCCATCCTGGGCCCTATCCTCTTTGCAATACACATCAATAATCTGGACTACTTGGCTGGGCACAGCAAATGTGCACTTATTCGCAGATGATACTGTACTCTATACCACAAATTCGTCCTTGGATCTGGCCCATGAGTACTTACAGAAAGACTTTGTCACCCTCCAATACAATCTTCTCACTCATAATCTCCTCCTCAATGCCAAAAATACTAAAGCAATGATTCTCTCACCAAAGTCTACTTCCGGATGTCCACATATCACACAGATCCGAACACTCTTAGATGAACCCCTTGAAGTAGTTGATACCTTTAAATACCAATGGGTGCTGGCTGGATAACAAGCTCAACTTTCTGTGCCACTTAAATGAAACCTTGAAGAAACCAAGACAGCAATTAGGTTTATTCTATCGCACTAAACACCAACTCATGTTAGAAGCCAGAATGAGACTAGTACAAACTACATTCCTACCTATACTGGACTACGCTGACTTCCTTTACAGTCATTGCCCATCAACGATGCTAAACAAACTGGACATCCTTTACCACCGGGCTTTAAGATTTATCCTAAATCTACCCCGCAGTACACATCACTGTCATCTATACCAGGTTTGGGGATGGACCTCACTCTCAACTAGAAGAAAAAGGAATGCTCTCCTCTGGTTTTTTAGAGCATTATCTGATAACCTCCCTGCATACATCTTGAACATCTTTAAACGGGCTAAAGGTTCCTATGGCCTGAGATGCTTCTCCTTAATCTGCTTCCAGATTCCTAGAGTGAAAACTACCCTTGGCTCCAGCAGCAATCAACTTCTCACTTCCATCACTTTGGAACACTATGCAAGACTCATTAACATTATCCTCACTTTCAAGCATTTTACATTCAAAGCTCTATTAACGGATTATCTGAAGGAATCATGCAACTGTTTCAGATACGATGACCTAAACCTTGGTGACACTCTCCAAATCCTCGCCTAAGTATCTCATCCACCCCACATTCCTAACAACAGAAACCTAGGACCTACAAGCCTAGTTCCCTTAATCCAAGATGACCCTGCCTATTCTCTACCTTTTACCTATTCTGGCCTCCCTTTTGGTTGCCTACTCTTTCACCCCAATTTCTACCCTATTCCTTAATACCTCCTTATTTTTTATCATTTAGGTATGAGCTCTTACTCAGCGGAGACTATATGGGATTGTTGTCTCTTCTCACTTCAGTAAAGCTTATCATTATGTACCTTTGCATGTTAATTATGTTGACCGGTATGCATAGGCCCATATTGACCGGCACCTTCACAATGTTTTGTTTTTTTTTTTGCACCGTTGTCCACCGTAATTGTAATCTTATGAAGTGTACTGTATTGTATTTATGCCCAGGACCACCTTGAAAATGAGCTTGCTCAATGGTGTTTATGCGTGGTTAAATAAAATGATTGATTGATTGACTGATTGACATAATTGAACAGGTTACTACCTTTAAATACAGTACCTGGGATTATTCCTAGACAACACCCTTTCTTTCAACACCCATATTGACCATGTCATGAAAACAGCCAACATCAGACTCGGACTCTTTTAGTGACTCGGAAATGTTATGACCACTGAGGCCCTCAACCTTGTCACCAAAAGCCCAATACTGTCCATTGTTGACTATGGACTGACTATCTATAGTGCGGCCACTAAAGCTGCACTTAAAAGGGTTAAACTCCTGCTCAACAAAGCCTGCCGACTTGTTCTAGGAGCTAATCGGTATTCCCACTCTTGCAGTTTCTACTCCACAACTGTGGCTCACATTACCTCTAAGGTCCCAGTGCCAGGCATGTATCATAGGAAAAAAAGCCCTCCTGGGACTGGTCCCAGACTCAGCTTCAAAGCTTTTCCAATGTAACCCCAACAATAAAACAACCCGAAGCTCTGCTAGAGGGGTACTGATTGTACCTTACAAACGAACCTCCTTCGCCCAGAGGTCCCTCTCCTATTGAGGCTCTCTCTGGATGAATGACCTACCCCCTCCCTCTTTCACCTAAGAAAACTCAGTCAATTCAAAAAAGAACTCCATCGCCTCCTGGTAGAATCCCAAGAGTGCAACTGCTGTGCATAATGATAGGAGTTCCATCCCCTGCACTGGACTTCCAACCCTTACCCCCCACCTTTTCACCCCTTTCACCCCAAGAGTCCTCACCCCCTCCCCTTGGTTTACACTTTCCCTAGGCTGCCCCCATGCATACAATACTTATCAGCTTGTTCTCCCTCATCACCATACCCCCTTCTCCTATTCTCTAATAACATTATACAATACTGTATGCTTCCTCTGTACCCATGCCAATACTCTCCATACCTCCTCCCTTCTCCCCTTTTCTTTGACAAAGCCAATTTTGGCTGCCAACTACAAGCAACCTGCACTTAGTAACTAGACCTATAGACTAGAGATTTTTCTGTAATAAAAGTATTTGTATTCGAGTTTATACTCCACATTTATCTTGCTTGTAAAATAGTCTTGTCACTTGGCTAGTGTATGTTCTCGTCATATGATGTAAATTGTACCATTCTGTCTGTTCTTCTACTGACTTGGAGCCTTTATAAAAGATTGGCCCAAAGGTTGTAATTCCAAAACTGAAATGAATAAATAAATAAAATAAAAGATGTAATAGATTGTTTCTCATGGGGGTTATCTTCCCATGTTTCTTTTATTTCATCTAGTGGCCCTCTAGGCTGTCTACCATAACAGCATTTCAAATGGTGAAAAACCTGTTGATGCCTGTGGCACTTCTCTGTAACCAAAAAACAGATAAGGTAAGTACTGGTCAAAGTCTTTCCTTTCCCCTTTTACAAACCTTTTTAACATATGTTTTAGGGTTTGATTAAAATGCTCAACAAGCCTGCCTGTCTGAGGGTAATAAGGGGAGGGTCTTATGGCAGTGATACCTAGTAGTTGATACAGCTCCTTCAGTAATGCAGCACCAAAATTACTACCCTGATCAGTAATAATCTCTTCCGGTATGCCCACCCTTCTGAAAATTTTGGCAAGCTCTGCTGCTACTTTTGGGGCTGTGACAGCATGCATTGGAACTGCCTCTGGGTATTGAGAAGCATAGTCACATACTACGAAAATGAACTGATTACCCTTTTTTCTTTTGTCTAACGGGCCAACCACATCCACTGCAATTCTCTCAAAAGGCACATCTATCAAGGGTAGGGGCCGTAGGGGCACCTTGTCATTCTTTTAGTCACTGGGGCTACTTTCTGACACTCAGCACAGGATTTACTAAATCAATAAAAGGAAGGGAAGAGGAAACATATGAGGAAAGGATCTTATCCTTAAAACTGATGTCTCTCCATACTAGACAAATACGCAGAGGTATACTCTTTATGTATGACATCATGCAGGATCCCATACTTCTTTACAAACTTAATATAAAATGTAAGGAAGGCAATATGGAAACACGAGGACACCCACTTCAAATTAGTGGAGTAAAATTTAGAAGTAAGTAGCATTTCTTTACATCAAGGGTGATGAATGCATGATATGGGCTGCCTACCGAAGTGGTAATTACTAAATCAAAAGAAGAATTCAAAACAAAGTTGGATTCCTACATATTAAGTTGAGAGAAAATAAGGTATTTTGAATAAGGTCAAACAAGAGCAAACATGGGCAACTGCCTTCTGGCTCCTCGCAATCCTCAGGATGATCCTTATATAACCCCTAGGTGGCGCTATCCCAAGGGCTACTCCCCCTGCCTGCTTGGCTAGTAGCAGGTTAAAGGGCCTGTGTTCTGAAACGGGTGCCTCCACCCGGAGGTCAGAGTTAGTAGTGGTCAAGCTAACCTGGACACAGCCCGCCGGGACACTGTAACCCCCCTCTTTCCTTACTAGTGGCCAGAACAATACACAATAATCACTTTCACAATACCCCCAATACACCACACAAGTACCAACACTGTTTGCACTTACCACCAGGGCTTTCCTCTGGCCCAGCTCTGGGGACCCCCTGTAAAACAAGGTTATGCACAGCAAATAACAGCAGTACAGTACTCTTGCACAAACTGGAACCACAGTCAGGGTAAATGCAAAAAAGAGTTAGATCTGATTTATTTAAGGAACTTGAACAAGGGAGGGACGTAATCAGGTTAATTTGCTTAACAGTTATGTATGCACTTCAGGGTCCATAAACAGTCACACACTCTGGGTACCCAGATGGAGAATGGTGGGCTAGCCAGGAATGTTGCAGCTGGTTGGGGCCCTGTGATGGAAAAAAACAAGATGCACAACACACACTATTTGTAATCCGGAGCTGGAGGGCTCAGTTCATGAAAAGAAAACAACAAGACAATTAGATGACACACTTTAAGATTAGGCTGTTGTTACAGGGAGCTAGCCTGATGATTACTCACGATACCCAAGACTGGACAAAGGCTGGACGAAAATTGAGACAGCAGGTGGTTAATCTGGAGTGCCAGGAGAAGCAGGGCCCATACAATTCGCCGAGGTGTCGTTCCTATTCAAGCGTGGAGCAGGGGGCTGATCCCCAGGCAGGTCTCTCATTGGTGGCTTTCTCTGTGTAGTGGGGTAGTCTGTCAGGGCCAGCATGGCATAGCCCAGGCTGAATGGAGATGAACACGCAGATTCAGTCCGGTTAGGCTGGATAAAGCTTCCAGCAAGCAGAACACAGTTCACACAGTGGGGAACCAAATCACGACCCACTTTCAATACACACCACATTCACATGTAAAGGATTCTACGATACCAGCAAGCAGAACACAGTTCACACAGTGGGGAACCAAATCAGGACCCACTTTCAATACACAGCACATTTACATGTAAGGAAATTCTACTGTACCAGGCAAACCGCTCTCCAGTCATGATTGCAAAGTCTCTGCACAAACTGGGGATTCAAAAGCAGCTGGAAATCCTGACAGGCCGATCGCATTCAGCAAGTCTTCGATCTTCTTCAGGTTAAAGCCTGGTCACAGTACAGTGGCATAAATTGTCCTCACAACTCGGATTCAGCCCGAATAAACTCTTATTTTCCCCCTCAGGGACAGCAGGCAGACAGGCAGGCCACAACTCAGCCTTTTCACAGTTCTCCCATGCAAAACTACACAGTACTGCTGCTCAAAATCACTTGAGCTGTTACTTCTTCACTTCTCAGCTAAAACTGAAACTAGCTGCAGCAGCCTCGGAAATTCCCCAAGATCCAAAAGGTTTGGTTGGCTGATCCTCCCGTCAGTCACAACAAAGGCTCCCCCTTCAGGTGCAAAAAGGCGCAAAAAGCCCCAAACTACAATTCCTACAGAATTTGACTCTAGACAGCTTCTGTAGTCTGGCTCCATTTTAGGTCCCACCAGTACTGATTGGTCCAATTCGCAGTCCAGGACCAAGATAGTGGAGATAAACAAAACAGTCCTTGCTGCAAAAAAGGCAGGTTAGACAAACTACATTATCATGATCACTCTAAATGATTTTCAGCAAATAGTTACATCTTTCAACAGAGCTCCCTCTCAGATTACTTATGACTGCAATCCAGGCAGTTCTTAAAGAAACAGTACACAGAGGCTATACAGGCACTCTCTGGCAATCACATTTAAACTGCTAAAATGCAGGACACCAGCCTGGCAGTGAGCATTTAGGCAAGCTCGAGGAACACTTTTCGGGAACCCCCATTTGTAGGGGGGTTACACCCTTCCCTGCCTGGAGAAAGCTTAGATGCACCATCATGCAACAGTTAACATAAATGTATTACTTTACTACACATATTTAATACACTTCATGATACTATATCTATTCTGACAACACATTGTGCATATTTCACACAGGTAAATTGAACATTACTATACTGAATCAGGTAATAACTTCTTGTACCTTCAACAATGCAAAAGGGGGCCCTTCCCTATCAGCTAACTTGGGGCTAGAGGGGGCAGGAGCACCATGGTGAGAGGGAAAGACAAGTAACCTGGAATTGGCTGTCAAGCTCAATTTGGGCAGTGAGCTTGGTGAGACATAAACACCTTTGTGTACCACATTGAGAGGCAAATCCACTGGCCTCCCGGGAGAATCATAACTGAGGCGTACTACTGGTTTGACAGCTTGGCCAGTGTTTCTGAGAGGACAGCCACAGTCTCTATACTCTCAGCACTGGTCTGGGGACTCTCGTCACTTGTGAGGGGTGCCTCTGCCTGGGTGGGAACGTCCACACTTGGGGCACTGTCACTTCCTTGCTCTGCAGGCTCTGTTTCTACAACACTTGACTCCATTTTGCGAAGGCGAAGGCACAATCAAGCTTTGAGGTACTGAAGAGGGGTGGTCAGCACTCTCATAGTGTTCTTCAAGTTCTGGTATGTCACCAGAAAGACTCAAACCCTCAGCCCCTTCTTCAGGCAAATCATACAGTTCCACAATACACAGAGACTCAACATCTTCAGACGTGATACTTTGCACTTCACTTTCTGGGAGCATTGGCTCCAAGGACGAAGCTGGGGGGTAAGGCAGTCCAGAAGGCCCAGCTTCATCCCCACAATTTATCAGGGGGTCACCTTGAAACAGCTGACTCAGTTCATAAGAAGGGTAATAGGCATGGTCGTATTCACTTTCGTCAGAAGTGGACTGACAGTCACTATCATTCTGGGCCTGCTGTGGAGGAAACCTTAAATCTATGACCACTGGGGTAGGTTGACTCTGTCTCTTTCTTGCAGCAGCACAAGTCACCGGCCCAGGGGGCTCAATTTCTGGGGTTCAGCCTCAATCATGACTTGGCCGATAGGTAGCAAGTGGTTATGGTGCATGGTCTTGACAGCTTTGGAGTTGTTCTCTGGGCGCACCTTGTAAATAGGTAAATCATCCAACTTTCCAGCTACTACATGGGGAAGACAGTGCCACCAATCTGTAATTTTGTGTTTACCATGCAGTCCTAAATTGCGTAACAACACACGGTCTCCATGTCTCTCTTTGTTGGCTAGATTTCTCTTGGCGGCCATTGTCTGGGCCAGTTGATAGGCATGGTTCAATTGAGCTTTCAGTTTTTGTACATACTGCAAGTAGTTTTTGTCTCGGACCCCATCTGGAGAGACCCCAAAACAGACATCAACTGGCAGCCGGGCCTCTCTCCTGAGCATGAGGCAGTAGGGAAGAGAACCCAGTAGCATAGTTTTTCATGCAATTGTATGCATGTACCAAGGTGCTAATCTGCTGGCTCCATTTATGCTTCTCTTTTGGGTGAGGGTATCCAGCATATCTAGAAGGGTGCAGTTAAAACGTTCTGGTTGAGGGTCTCCCTGCAGGAGATAGGGGGTGGTTTTTGACTTTCGCACCCCCATAGAGAGAGAGAGCATTTCTTTCATTAGCCGACTCTCAAAGTCTCTGCCTTGATCAGAATGAATCCGCTGAGGGAAACCACAGTGGAGGAAGAAATTTTCCACTAGCACCTTGGCCACGGTAGATGCCTTTTGATCTTTGGTGGGAAAAGCTTGTGCATACCGTGTGAAATGATCCGTAACCACTAACATATTGACAATGTTCCGCTGATCAGGTTCTAAACACAAGAAGTCTATGCAGACTAGTTCCATGGGGGCGCTGGTAGTAACATTAACAAGGGGGGGGGGCAGCCCTCTAAGGCAGGGCTTTTCTTTGCTGGCAGCGACTATAAGTCTTTACATGGTGCTCAACATCGGCCCCCAATTTGGACCAGTAGAAGTGAGATCGTACCAGGTCAAGGGTTCTGTCAATACTGAGGTGCCCCATGTGATTGTGGAGGGACCTCAGTACCAAAGCTTTAAAGGCCGTGGTCAGGACCATTGTTGCTTGTCTACTTTGCCACTACTATCTACTGTCTCTTAATACAACTGATTGAGCAACTTCAATCTGGGGCCTTCTTTAAACAATAAAGCAGTTCGCAAGTCAGTGAAATGTAACTTAGACACATCTTTCCCCGCACGCAGGGCATCAAGTGCTGGCTGAATCATAGGATCTTGGGATTGAGACCACTGAATGCTTTCATTGTCAAATTAAGGAAGTGCACTAATATCTAGAGCAGAGAAGTGGCAATAAGCAGATGGCATGCAGGTGTCAGAAGGGCCCAAGTAATCTACTAAACAGTTCACTGTGTCCGCAGACATCTGTTCATCTCTATCAAACTTTTGGCACAATGCTCGAATGTCAGGTTCAGACAGCCTGACCCAATCACTCTTGGAAGTGGCCCTTCATGACAGGGTGTCAGCATCAATATGGTTCAGGCCCGGTCTGTATTCGACAGCATCATCATAAGCTGATAATGCAGAAAGTCTCCAGTGCCCAGTGGCACCTAACTTAGCTGAAGTCTGTACATAGGTCAACGGTTTATTGTCAGTCTTCACCAATATCTTTGCCCCATAGAGGTATTCATGAAACTGGTCAACGATGGCCCTTTTTAGCACAAGGAACTCCAACTTATGCACAGGGTAGTTTCGTTTGGACGGGGTCAAGCTCCTACTGGCAAAAGCTGCTGGTCTCAGGCCATCCTCATGGTCTTTATATAGCACCGCTCCAAACCCTGCAGACTAGCGTCCGTATGCAGCACATAGGGTTTGGTGGGGCCAGCATAGGCGAGGATGGGGGCATGGGTGAGCTGGTACATGATCTCATGGAAGGCTGCTTCACAGTTGGGCATCCAGCAGGTCCCGGAGAGTTCACATGGGTGGAAGTATACTTTTTCTGGTTCTTTAACGGACCCTTTTTACGGCTGCATGGGCAGAGCCCTGCAGACGTTTTGCATGTAGAAAAATGCTGACGTCATGTTTTCTGTCCGTGGAACTGTTTTTCCTCTGCCTGACACTCCCCCAAGAAGCAATCCGCCCATGTTGTCCCTATGGACTGCAGCACTGCACTATATCACAGTGGGCGTTTTTTTGTTTTTATGGGCGTTTTTTTTTTCACATTTCTGCATCCCTGCCATTTCTGTCCTCTCCCCTTAACAGCAAGAGCATAACTATTGACACATATCTGGCACGCCATGGATTGTTTTTGGATGCCTGGTTGTAAATAAGAGCAATGTGCTTTCAGGTTCGACAAGAGGGTTGAATACAAATGTTTTGAGCTGATATAATTAAAATACCAAAGCCAAATTAAGGGCGGCACAGAAGTGCCCAAAAGGCAAGAAAGCAAAGTTGAGGTACAAAATACATCTGGTTTTGAACTGTGATTTGGAAAATAAAATTGTCCTTTTCATTCCACAACATACAGAGTGCAGATGCGGCTTACAGAACGTCGAGAAAGCAGCCTACTGTTTTTTTTTTTTTATTATTTTGAAAATGACTGTCCGTAAATGTCTAAATTAATGATGGAAGTGAACTTCACATAATCTTTTTGTTTGTTTTTATCACTACTGTATTAATCAGGCATAATCCGATTCATGACTGATTTTCCATACCATTTTATTCCAAGTAATGCCATGCCCGAGTTTCTTTTCCAAAGCAGGAAAAGTTCATAATCCAGCCCCCACACCACTCTTAGTGGGCATCATAAAGTAAAGTGCAGCTCAAGAATATTAAATTTGAGTGTCAGTTTGGTGTAAAACAAAAAAAGGTCTACATATACATTTAAAAAATGAAAAACAGTTACACCTGCAATTGGTTTACTAAATTCTAAGTGCATTTCCTCATACACTGGGCTCCCATCAATTCTACTTTTTTCTCCTCCTCGCCCACGTCATCTGCAACTCGAATTAACACGTGTGTGTGTGTATGTGTGTGTGTGTGTGGGGGGGCGGTGATCACAATCTGTTGCATGAGACGGACGGAAATGTATCCTGGTCTATTCTGAATCCTGAAATGTGCCTTGGGTTCTCTATCCTGGGACCCACTGAAATGTGCCCTGAGTTCTGAATCCTGGGACAGACGGGGGTGTGCACTACAATATATTTACATTGGGATGCGGACTGACTTATATATTCTGTAACAGACTGGGATGTGCCTTGGAATAGTATACATACTGTGAGATACTGGGTAATAGGGCTCTGGTCTGTTTTTTTTCATTCTATTTTTTTAATTATTTTGAAAACGACTGTCAGTAAATGTCTCAATTAACGGCGGAAGTGAACTTCACATAATCTTTTTGTTTGTTTTTATCACTACTGTATTAATCGGGCATAATCCGATTCATGACTGATTTTCCATAGCATTTTATTCCAAGTAATGCCGTGCCCAAGTTTATTTTCCAAAGCAGGAAAAGTTCATGATCCAGCTCCCCCACCCCCACACACCACTCTTAGTGGACATCATAAAGTAAAGTGCAGCTCGAGTCTATTAAATTTGAGCATCAGTTTGGTGTAAAACAAAAAAGGTCTACATACTCGCCGTTTAGGGACATTCCCTTATGTTCCAGCAACCTCATGTCCAGTGGTGGATTTAGAGGGGGAGCAAATGGGACAGTAGCAGCTGTGTAGACAAGGAAATGCAGTACAATGTAAAGTAACACAAATGCGTGACGCTGGATCTTTTAAAGTGCTGTGTAGAATTTGTCTTTTTAGTAACCTGATTCTTCTTCATCATCACTCCTGCAGATAAAGATATTACAATTAGGGCGGCATTTAAAGTTCCTTAAAGAGGGAAACACTCTGGATTGCGTTAAGGCTATTAGTTAAAGTGGTAGAATTACAGTACTTACCCTTTTTGAGAGTACTGTAAAAAGAGGTGGAACGTCATAATAAAAGATGAAGCACAATACCTGGAATAAACCAATAAAAAGCTCCAGGCACAGGCTGTTGGTCTTGTATTTCCCTTCTGAATGGTTGTTCAGGTGCCTTCCCACATCTGATGGATTGTTTTTGGATGCCCGGTTGTAAATAAGAACAATGTGCTTTCAGGTTCGACAAAGGGGTTGAATACAAATGTTTCGAGTTGATTACTTAAAATACCAAAGCCAAATTAAGGGTGGCACAGAAGTGCCCAAAAGGCAAGAAAGCAATGCTGAGGTACAAAATACATCTGGTTTTGAACTGTGATTTGGAAAATAAAATCGTCCTTTTCATTCCGCAACATATAGAGTGCAGATGCGGCTTACAGAACCGGGAAAGCAGACTACTGTTTTTTTCTTTTTTTTTTTTATTATTTTGAAAATAACTGTCGTAAATGTCTGAATTAACGGTGGAAGTGAACTTCACATAATCTTTTTGTTTGTTTTTATCACTACTGTATTAATCGGGCATAATCCGATTCATGACTAATTTTCCATACCATTTTATTCCAAGTAATGCCATGCCCAAGTTTCTTTTCCAAAGCAGAAAAAGTTCATGATCCAGCTCCCCCTCCCCGCCACACCACTCTTAGTGGGCATCACAGAAACATAGAAACATAGAATTTGACGGCAGATAAGGACCGCTTGGCCCACCCAGTCTGCCCATTCCCTACCTAGTGGATAAACTGCAGATCCTAATTAACCAGCAGCCAACTTCTTTCTACCCCCACCCACTAGAACTGCCTTATGACTGTCCCATGCATGCTTGAATTCAACCACTGTTTTTGACTCCACAACCTCCTCCGGAAGGCCATTCCATGCATCTACAACCCTCTCTGTGAAAAAATACTTTCTTACATTACCTCTGAGCCGCCTTCCCTCTATCTTCAAATTGTTCCCCCTTGTTCTTTCACACCTCTTTTTTTGAAAGATGCTACCCTTTTGGACTTTGTTGATTCCCTTGAGGTACTTGAAAGTTTCTATCATGTCCCCCTCCTCTCCTTTCCTCGAAGCTATACATATTAAGCTCCTTTAGTCTCTCTTCATATGTCTTCCGGTGCAGACCCTGCACCATTTTAGTTGCCCTCCTTTGGACAGCTTCCATCTTGCTATGTCCTTGCGGAGATTGGGTCTCCAGAACTGCACACAGTACTCCAGATGGGGTCTCACCAGCTGCCTGTACAGAGGGATAACAACTTCCTGTTTTCCACTGGTGATGCCTCTCCCTATGCATCCCAGTATCCCCCCAGCCCTCCTTGCTGCCCTCTCGCATTGCTTGCCCACCTTTAAGTCATCTGATATGACTACCCCTAGGTCCCTTTCCATTTTTGTTGTTGTTAGTATCTCACCCCCCCCATAAAGTAAAGTGCAGCTCGAGTATATTAAATTTGAGTGTCAGTTCGTTGTAAAACAAAAAAGGTCTACATATACATTTAAAAAATGAAAAACAGTTACACCTGCAATTGGTTTACTAAATTCGAAGAGCATTTCCTCATACACTGGGCTCCCATCAATTCTACTTTTTTCTCCTCCTCACCCACGTCATCTGCAACTCCAATTAATGTGTGTGTGTGTGGGGGGTGATCACAATCTGTTGCATGAGACGGACGGAAATGTATCCTGGCCTATTCGGAATCCTGAAATGCGCCCTGAGTTCTGAATCCTGGGACAGACAGGGGTGTGCACTGCAATATATTTACTTTGGGATGGGGACTGGCTTATATATTCTGTAACAGACTGGGATGTGCCTTGGAATAGTAGACATACTGAGAGATACTGAGTAGTAGGGTTCTGGTCTCTAAATCCTCGGAGAGAATATGCCCTGAGTTCTGTAAACTAGAACAGACTGGAATCTACCCTGTGAAATTTATAAGTAATCAACAAGTCATACCAGCGTTGTCATTTTGGGGGACTGATGTAGGCAACAGATATGCTGTAAGGAAGGAGGCACTGCCGATTGCCCTCGGGCATATAAATTCCTCACTACATTCACGATTGAACGGCTTATTTTACAAAAAAAAAAAAAATTTTAATAGTTTAAAAAGGAATCCTGTTTTGTTCCCGTTTTTTTATCATTTAAGAATGTTAAGTGCCTTCTTATAGAGATACAAAGAACTACAGTACTTGGTTATTCCTGTTATATTGCTAAGATACACTAGTTTGTTTTACACATAGCTGGTAGTATGGGAGGGAGGATTAAACATGTTCCAGTGATGCATGTCAGCCAACCAGACACCTATTTTATTTACTGTAAGTAGCAAGGCACTAGATGGTCTGAGATATTCTCGGATAGTGGCACACTTTGGGAAGCGAAGCACAAGGCAAACCTGAGTGCATTATCTCCTGAGAAGTGTGAGCATTTCACAATAATGCACACTCCTGCATGCCTTGCTGTGATTATGGCAAGCCAAAGCAAATTTATTTTCATAGTTCCCTATCAGTAATGGTCTGCATATTGCACAAATCACAAACAGTTTAGAGAATATATGCAAATAAATAAATTAATTCCTTTGCAGTATACAAACAACAGGGAATTATATATTAACAGTGTAAGCCCCAATTAAAACAAACTCCATGAACATATTTATCTCAATATTTTAAAACAGCAGTGCAATGAAATCCATCAAAAAATGTGACCCTGCCCTTTTTTCACTGAAAAAGATTCCAGTCATATTCCAGTTTTATGTGGTGGTAACATTTTCTAGTTCCACCAACATTTCAGTATTTTATGAATATTTTAATTTAGTTTTTTCTTTTCTCTCAAGAAAAAAAAAGATGACTGACACATTTGGCATAGAGATAGCATTGCAGACCTGACAAGGGTTAGGATCAAGGAAAAAAAGCAAGGTGTGCAATATAGGAGATACCTAAAAAAAGTAGTTGTTTTGGAAAACAATTCTTGTTGAACTGCTGATTTCATAAAATACATGCTTCAAATTAGCTTTTTGGACCCCTTTAAAAGTCTCCAGGGAGAAAGAGAGAGACAGAGAGAATATTAAGGAGATTATTCCTAGTTATAGATGCCACCACAGAGAAACCCTGCCCCACATTGCTTAACACATAATCTTGGAATTGCTTGCGGATTCACCTTGGTGGAGCTGAAGGGTTGGGCTGATGCATAAAAGACCAGGGGATCGTGTAGTTATTCAGGGCCCAGTCCATGCAGGGCTTTGTCCTTCAGCAAAGCAATCTTAACAGTGGTAAGCCTCTGCCACATATTATACAAATGGTTCCCAAGATTTTTAATTTTAAAACTGATTAAAGTGGTTCACAAAGCTTATTATGTCTGTCCTGTGCTTTGCTGCACCATCAAGTAGTTGCATTTGACCAATCACATTTCTTGGTTAATTTTATCAATTTTATAATAATCATTATCGTGTTGCATAGCACCACTTTATTTAGGGTTGGGTATGCACTCTAATGTTGAACCAGAATAGTCAGCTGCTTAAAACTTGTCCATCGTTAGACCTAGAGATGAGAAAATTGACATACACACCCTTTGTGGTATGGTATGTTAATCTGTGCTGCGAAACCACTGACCATGTTTACACCGTGACCAGATAGCTTCCGCGGTGACGGTGCCTCTACTGCTTATTTCGGGATGATTAAAGGACACCTTGATCATATTCCGATACTAACCTAAATTCCAATAACAATGCAGCCATTCAGTCCATGCAAAATACATAAGTAGCACAGGACCGTCATTGTTCAGCAATCAGCTCTCAAGCCCGGCCAAAGTATAGTGGTTGGTGGGGCAGAAAGCCACGGTGACCTGTATTGTACCCCACTCACCAGACATGCATGTTTGTTTAGAAACATAGAAACATAGAAGTTGACGGCAGATAAGGACCGCAAGGCCCATCCAGTCTGCCCAGTTTAATTTAATAGCGGTGGTACACCTCTAATGTAAATCCACATGGGAGCTGTGCAGTGCACTTTAGCTAGGTGCCTTAATAACAGATGGATAGCTCGAGGCAGGAATTGTGGTTAGTGTTGAAACATGGAATGTCAGCTGGAAACAGACACTGGGGGTAGATATTATACACCCATTGTGAAGAATATGCGAGAGAATGTAACTAAAAGGAACACCACACAGATAGGCACTGAAGTCACAATCGTAGCAGGATGAAAATGCAAGCAGACTCGCCATTAAGGACATTCCCTTATGTTCCAGCAACCCGATGTCCAGTGGTGGATTTGCGGGGGAGTGAATGGGACAGTAGCACACCCATACCTCTCAACTGTACCACATTATGAGGAACATTCCTCATATAACTTTACAAAGGCTCTCTGTTCCACATTGTGAGGACTTGTTCCACATTCGGTGTTAAGATTTTAAAGCAAAAATCTATAGTAAATGATGCTAAAAATATATTCAATTAATAACTGACTTTCTGAATATAAATGCAAACATTTTAACAGTGTTTTCAGCTTCTTAGGTAAAGATTTGATTAAGTGTTCCACATTTTGCTCATTTGTTCCACAATTTGAGAGGCAAGGTTCCACATTTCGGGGACAAAAGGTTGAGAGGTATTGTAACCTACTTGCTTGCTGCTGCTGCATTTCACTTTGTTGAAGAAATATGATTTATTGCTTATAAGAAGAAAATACACATTCTAAACTATATGCAGTACTAAATTTGTATTCTCTATGTAAAATGTAGTAAAACAAGAAAATATCAAACTATATAAAGGATTACAGAAATTTGCATATCAAGATGCACCCCCATCGTAAAATCCTGGATCTGACACTGCCCATGTCAAATTTAGTAATTTTTTGCCCAGTACTTGATGGTCATCTAACCATTTCAAATCCCAAACAAAAAGCATGTGTTTTGCTTGCAGAAAAGGTCTGACATCATGTTTTCCGTCCGTGGAACTGTTTTTCCTCTGCCTGACCCTCCCCCAAGAAGCAATCCGCTCATGTTGTCCCTATGGACTGCAGCACTGCACTATATCACAGTGGGCATTTTTTTTGTACATTTCTGCATCCCTGCCATTTCTGTCCCTTCCCCTTAACAGCAAGGGTGTAGCTACCGATACGTCTGGCACGCCATGGCAATTAACACACCAGTGCGGGGGGGGGGGGTAGCAGCCCATAGCTCAACCCAGTTTAAAATTAAAAAAAATCAGTCTGCCCATTTTCTTCACAAACTTCATTATGCAGCTGTGGTGGATCTGACAAGAACTTGTTTGTATTTACGGTTGGTAGGAGGGTAACCCTGGGTAAGGTTCAAGAGTGGGCAATTCACCTTGGAATAGTCTTTTATGAACCTGCGGTAGTAGCCACAGAACCCTAGGAAATGCTGTAGTTCTTTCAGATTATGGGGCTGGGGCCAAGTAGTCAGTGCTTCAACCTTACTGGGATCAGTCTCTAACCCTTTTGTAGATTCTATGTGCCCCACACACTTCACGGAGGATTGGAAAAACTGGCACTTGTCAATGGACAGCTTGAGGCCGAAGTCTTCCAGTCAGTCTAGGACTTTAAACAGTTGGTTCTCATGCTCCTCTAACTTGCTCGCAAACACAATGACATCGTCCAAGTACACCAGGTATTCCAGCAAATTCATATCTCCCACCGCTTGTTCCATCAGTCGCTGAAAGGTGGTCGGGGCGCCCGATATCCCCTGTGGCATCCTCAGAAACTCGTAGAACCCCAATGGACAGATGAAGGCTGTTTTCTCATGGTCTTTCTGGGCCATCCGGATCTGGTAGTATCCACAACGAAGATCCAACACAGAGAACCATTTGCCCCCATTCAAGCAGTCCAGGGCATCTTGTATACGAGGCATAGTGTATTGGTCTGGGATGGTCCGCCAGTTCAGGGTTCGATAATCAACACATGTCCTCACAGACTCATTCTTCTTATGCACAACCACAATGGGAGAGGCGTATGGGCTCCTGGATTCTTGTATCACGCCAGCAGCGAGCATTTCCTGCAGGTGTCTTCTCACATCACCTACGTCTGCTGGGGTTAGGCATCGGGACCTCTTTCGAGATGGCTGTTCATCGTGCAGGCGTATGTGATGCTCCACACCCTGGACACATCCCACATCCCATTCCTTCAACGAAAACACTTGGTCACTCTGGGCAAGTCTCTTGCTAATTCTAGCCTTCCATTCAGCTGGCAACGGGGAGTCACCAAAGCCAAACAAGTCTGGGGTCACTCTCTCCTTCTCACCATGGTGCTTGTTGCTGGGCAATACTGCAGTGTCTGCACAGTACACCATCGCTAGGGTGCACCTCTGTTCACCTGGATCTCCCGATCTGACACATTGTAAATCTGGACCATCACTCGTCATGCATAGGCATGGGCATGAGCAGGCAAGATGCTGGGCTTGACCAATAATCCTTCTGGCAATTTTTCATCGCCTGGCGCATCCAACATCAGTATTTTGTTTTTGACATCTTTCCAAAGGCAGACTTCCCCTTGAATGGTACACTGGGCATTAGGGGCCAGTACCATTGAATTGCGATCCTTCTTCCACACGATCCCCACCGGTTCATCCTGGTCTACTTCCTCAGGTTTCTGTTGCAAATCATAGGCCATAATTCTCAGGGCCCTCCCAGTCCGTCGCCCTTGTTTCTCGTGACAGAGTTGCGCCAGTCTCCAAAACATATGGGTGTTTGTCCCAATTAACAGGAGGACCCCATCATACAGTCCGGTGGGGGGGACACACTAGGGCCAATGTCTCTACTCGCTCCCCTACACCCATTACAGTTGCAGGAAAAGACAACCGGAGGCGGACATACCCTAGGTAGGGATAAGACTTGTCGCTCAGGCCCCACACAGGTAGGCCTTCCAAGGATTGCAAAGGCACATCATATAAGTGTTTGTCATACCAGTCCTGGAATACAATGGTCACTTACGACCCACTGTCAAGTACAGCCCTAGTATGAATACCATTCACAGTCACCATAGTCTCCATTGAAAGGCCCACTATTTTGGACCAGTCTGGAGAGGCAGTAGTAGAGGCCTAGAAAGATGATTTAGTCACAAAGAAATTAGAGTTAGGGTTTCTCGAACCCTCACTGTGGTCATTTCAGGCACCCCTTGCCCATTGATTTGCTTTTCGGAGCTCCCCTTGGAGTCTGTTTACTACTCTTTCTAAGTCCTTCTGAGATCGGCATTCTCTTTTCATATGGCCACCCTTTCCACAGTTGTGACAAATGATAGACTCCTGGGTCATCCTGGGAGAGAACATCGTATGAGGAACTGAAGCAGTAGTAAGAGATTGGGGTCTAGTATCTGCTTGCAGTTATGAGAGTGATGCAATGTGCCTTAACAGTTCCTTTAGAGTGGCAGTCAATCCGGTGATCTCAGCCTTGGAGCCACCCTCGGTAGCGGATGCCTGAGGGTGCACCTCCACCCCCATGGCAGTCACATCCTGAAAGGTACCAGAATCTTGCTCCATGGGGGAAACCCTTGCAGAGGCACCCATCTTCCTTTAGTAGCTTGTCTTTCCAATGCTGGGCCCAGGGCGGGAAGTCCTTTGCATTCTCAGAGTGCTCGTTAAGTGCCAACTTTTGCCCCTGACCCACACTTGGCTGATCACTCTCGGTCACTTGTGCAGCAGCAGCAGATATGGGTGCAATTCCTCCATGGGGTCGCCTTTGCTCATCCCCCTGAATTTCTTTCATTAGCTCGTCATAGGAGGGGAGGGCAATTCCAGTCGGGTGGCAAGGCACAACTGAAGCAGTAACAATTCTGAAAATGAAGCAGACTTAAGGATCCGGTCCAGCCTAGTTAGATCTAATTCATTTGATGGCAAACTACCCTTTCTGAGGCACTCTTGTAGCAGCTTTTCAAGTCGAGGTACATACACAGACAATGGCTCCCCTAGGTACTGCTGAGCATTTCTTACTCTCCACCACAGATCCTCATCTAAATCTGGGCTCCCATACACATTTTCCAATGCATCAAGATAGTCCTCTGCAGTTGCTTCGGGGTTATTGGCCCGCTTGGCATGGATGGTAGCCAGGACAGGACCTCGGAGGCTCTCACTCAACCTCTTTCATTTCTCTGCTTCTGAGCATTGCCATTCAAGTACTAGAGGGACAATATAGTCTATCCAGGTCTCCCAGTCATCCTCCCCCTAAGGGGTGAGGAGGGTGCCCGAGAAGATGTTCAGCCTTTGGTAGGAGTCATGACTAATGGCAGGTACAGATATAGGGGCCAGCATTGGCACTGTCACAGAAGGCGGGGGAGTAACAGGTGCTGGAGTGGGAGGGGGTGTTGGGGAAGGAACACCACCAGGTGGCAGGATTAGTTTCTTAAAGTCCTCTACAGTTTTCCCTTCCTCCAGCAACAACTTAGCAAATTTCTTCTCAAAAGTCTCAGATAATGGTGGGAGCTCATCCTCCCCAGGGTCTTTACTGTCTTTTGTTATCACTCTCCAGGCAGCTGGAGCTCCTTCTGGGCCAATAGTCTGTGGCACTTTAGAGCTGTCCACGAGGTCACTACACTCTACCAAGGCTATGAAAGTTTGGGCAATCAAATCAGCCTGTCAACCCACCACCACAGGGTTTTTTAAACATTCAACTTTGGAGAGTGCTCCCTCTACAGTGTCTTTACTGGTACCCAGGGGAATACCCAGTATAAGTAGAGCATTTTGGGGGTTGATCTCCTGCCCAGTACACCACCCCACCAACTGGTGCACAGCCATTTCTACTGGGGTAGCCATTAATCTTTTAACAATAATTTGTAATTTTTGCCACTAGAAGGCACAAGGTATTTTGAATAAGGTCAAATAGGAGCAAACATGGGCAACTGCCTTCTGGCTCCTTGCAGTCCTTAGAATGATCCTTATGTAACCCCTAGGTGGCGCTATCCCAAGGGCTACTACCCCTGCTTGCTTGGATAGTAGCAGGTTAAGAGGCCTGAGTTCTGAAACGGGTGCCTCCACCCGGAGGACAGGGTTGGTAGTGGTCAAGCTAACCTGGGCACAGCCCTCCGAGACACTGTAACTCCCCTCTTTCCTTACTAGTGGCCGGAACAATACACAGTAATAACTTTCACAATACCCCTGATACACCACACAAGTACCCAAACTGTTTACGCTTACCACCAGGGCTTTCCTCTGGCCCGGCCTTGGGGACTCCCTGTAAAACAAGGTTATACACACCAAATAACAGCAGTACAGTACTCTTGCACAAACTGGAACCACAGTCAGGGAAAATGCAAAAAAGAGTTAGATCTGATTTATTTAAGGGACTTGAACAAGGGAGGGGCGTAATCAGGTTAATTTGCTTAAAGGCTCTCTAAATCAAACAGTTATGCATGCACTTCAGGGTGCATAAACAGTCACACACTCTGGGTACCCAGATGGAGAATGGTGGGCTAGCCAGGAACATTGCAGCTGGTTGGGGCCTCGTGAAAAAAACAAGATGCACAACACACACTATTTGTAATCCGGAGCTGGAGGGCTCAGTTCGTGAAAAGAAAATAACAAGACAAACAGATGACACACTTTTAGATTAGGCTATTGTTGCAGGGAGTTAGCCTGATGATTACTCACGATACCCAAGACTGGGTACAGGCTATATGAAAATCGAGACAGTAGGTGGTTAATCTGGAGTGCCAGGAGAAGCTGGGCCCACACGATTAGCCGAGGCGTCGTTCCTGTTGTAGCGTGGAGTGGGGGCTGATCCCCAGGAAGATCTCTCGTGGGTGGCTTTCTCTGTGCAGTGGGGTGGTCTGGCAGGGCCAGCGTGGTATGGCCCAGGCTGAATGGAGATGAACGCGGATTCAGTCCGATTAGGCTGGATAAAGCTTCCAGCAAGCAGAACACAGTTCACACAGTGCGGAACCAAATCACGAACCACTTTCAATACACAGCACATTTACATGTAAAGGATTCTACAGTACCAGCAAGCAGAACACAGATCACACAGCAGGGAACCAAATCACAACCCACTTTCAATACACAGCACATTTACATGTAAGGAAATTCTAATGTACCAGGCAAACCGCTCTTTGGTCACAATCGCAAAGTCTCTGCACAAACCAGGGATTCAAAAGCAGCTGGAAATCCTGTCAGGCTGATCACATTCAGCAAATCTTCGGTCTTCTTCAGGTTGAAGCCTGGTCACAATCCAATGGCTTAAACAGTCCTCATAACTCGGATTCAGTCCGAATAAACTATATCTTCCCTCTCAGGGACAGCAGGCAGACAGACAGGCCAAAACTCAGCCCTTTCACAGTTCTCTCATGCAAAACTAGACAGAACTGCTGCTCAAAATCACTTGAGCTGTTACTTCTTCATTTCTCAGCTCAAAACTGAAACTAGCTGCAGCAGCCTGGGAAATTCCCCAAGATCCAAAAGGTTTGGTTGGCAAATCCGACTGTCAGTCACAACAAAGGTCCCCCTTTCAGGTGCAAAAAGGCGCAAAGAGCCCAAAACTACAATTCCTACAGATTTTGACTCCAGACAGCTCCTGTAGTCTGGCTCCATTTTAGGTCTCACCAGTACTGATTGGTCCAATTCGTAGTCCAGGACCAAGATAATGAAGATAAACAAAACAGTCCTAGCTGTAAAGAAGGCAGGTTAGACAAACTACATTATCATGATCACTCTAAATGATTTTCGGCAAATAGTTACATCTTTCAGATTACTTATGACTGCAATCCAGGCAGCTCTTAAAGAGACAGTACACAGAGGCTATACAGGCGGCACTCTCTGGCAATCACATTTAAACTGCTAAAACGCGGGGCACCAGCCTGGCAGTGAGCATTTAGGCAACCTCGAGGAAGGAACCCCCATTTGTAGGGGGGTTACACCTAGTATAACTGCAGTAGGTAGCAACATTTTCATGAATACCAGACCAGTAAAACCTGTACAGCAATCTAGCAAGGGTGCAAACCCTCCCCAAGTGGTAACACCACTGACTACCCTTTTTAACAAATTATGTGAGGATGGTGTGGTATCTGCGGACTGGAGGAAGGCAGATGTTATTCCCTTCCACAAAAGTGGCAGCAAGGCAGGGGCAGGAAACTACAGACCTGTTAGTTTGACCTCAGTGGTAAGGAAAATGATGGAATCATGTCTAAAGGAAAGAATTGTTGAGTATCTAGAGGCCATAGGGGCACATGACCCAAGGCAGCATGGATTCACAGTGGGAAGGTCATGTCAGACAAATCTAATCGATTTCTTTGACTGGGTGACCAAAGTAGTAGACCAGGAGGGGCTGTGGACATGGCCTACCTAGACTTTAGCTAGGCATTTGACACAGTCTCACACAAAAGATTAATAAACAAGTTAGCCAGCCTTGGAGTGGGTCCCAGGGTTGTAGCCTGGGTAAAACATTGGCTAGACAACAGGACACAGAGGGTGATAGTAAATGGTGTCCACTCCGAAGAAAGGGGGCTCACTAGTGGGGTACCGCAGGGTTCAGTACTGGGATCTGTCCTCTTTAATGTCTTTATAGATGACATTGCAGAGGGCCTGGAAGGGAAAGTATGCCTCTTTGCAGACGACACAAAGATCTGCAACAGGGTTGATACACAAGAGGGGGTAGAAAGGATGAGAAGGGACTTGGCAAGGTTGGAGTAATGGTCAAAAGTATGGCAGCATAGATTCAATGCAAAGAAGTGCAAAGTACTGCACCTGTGAAACAAAAAACCCAGGGGAAGAGTACACAATGTACGGGGAGGTACTAACAACAACAACAAAAATGGAAAGGGACCTGGGTGTAGTCACATCAGATGATTTAAAGGTAGGCAAGCAATGTGGGAAGGCAGTAAGGAGGGCTGGGGGATACTGGGATGCCTAGGGAGAGGCATCACTAGTAGAAAACAGGAAGCTGTTACCCATCTGTACAGACAGTTGGCGAGACCCCATCTGGAATACTGCATGCAGTTCTGGAGACCTCATCTCCGCAAGGACATAGACATGATGGAGGCAGTCCAGAGGAGAGCAATTAAAATGGTGCAGGGTCTGCACCAGATGTCATACTGTATGAAGAGAGGAGCTTAATATGTATACCCTCGAGGAAAGGAGGGAGAGGGAGGACATGATAGAAACATTTAAGTACCTCAAGGTAATCAATAAAGTCCAAGAGGGTAGCATCTTTCAGAAAAAGAGATGTGCAAGAAAAAGGAGGCACAATTTGAAGATAGAGGGGGAAAGGCTCAGGGGCAATGTAAGGATGTATTTTTTTCACAGGAGGATAGTGGATGCATGGAACAGCTTTCCTAAGGAGGTCAAAAACAGTGGAGGAATTCAAGAATGCATGGGACAGACATAGAGCAATTCTTGTGAGGGATAGGAGGAAGTAGGCTGTTGGTTAACTAGGATCTGCAGCTTATTCAACAGGTAGGGAAATGGGCAGACTGGGTGGGCCAAGCGGTCCTTATCTGCTGTCAAAGTCTACGCTCCTGTGTTTATAAGTGACCAGCCATAGGACCATTATGTGCTATCTGTAACAACTCAGATCTATATTTTTGTGGTATAACCAATTGTTCTATCTAGTCCTGTGTCTGAGGTTTAACCCAAACTCTGTACAGTAACCCATTAAATTTTTTAAACATAGGCTCACAATGTTTTGGTTTCACTCCCAGCTGCTTAAAATAACCCTGGAGAAAAACATTGTTAGCTTATTCTGAAAGATAATCACAATCAGTGATAAGTTTAGTTTTAGCATTTTCATATGTTAACCCGTTATGTTTATCAGTCTTTTGTTGCCACTGTTTCTTCAGGCATCATCTTTCTTTCCTAGACTTCTGGATCCTGGAGCTGTGCTCAAACAAGTCCGAATCAAAATCAGCAAAAGGTAAGTCCCCACCATCTGAGATTTTCTTTGCCTGAGCTCTTGCACCACAGCTGATGAAACATTAGGATTTGCTCCCTCTTTGATTAACTCAGTAAATTCTGGAAAGTCATTTCCAATAATCATAGGAACAGGTAACTTAGGTACTACCCCCACTTTTGTTGAGCACGACACCCCATTAATAGTCAGTGTCACTTGGATGGTGGAATAGTATGGGATGCAGATGACATCAGTACCTGGTCTTTTTGGACATTGTTTTCCCAGCACTTCGATATGCACCAGGGTCTATCTGCTTCCCAAATTTATAAGTCCCTTCACAGTCTTATCTCCCACCTTCACATCTGTTAAGTACTTGCCCCAATTTTCTAAGGACAAATCTGCTCCAGTGTCACTCTTCTTACTAAGGCAATTTCTTGCAGTATGGCCTGGCTTGTTAGAATTATAACAGATAAAGTCTTTGGGTGCAGATTTGTAACCCCCACCAGAGTTCTTATCAGACTTGGAGTTTAAATGGGAAAAGGAATGTCTTACCAGTGCTTGTTTGTTTCCACGTTGCTGTGGTGTCTGTCTGGCCATTTGGTAGTCTTCAGCCAAAGAAACAGCCTCCTCGTGACCTTCTGGTTGGTGTTCTTTTACCCAAAGCTGCAGATCTGTAGGCAAGATGTTGATGAACTGCTGCACTGCAAGTGCATCGATGATCTGTGGGACTGTTTTGCCCTCTGATTGGAGCCATTTTATAAGGAGTTCTCTGAGTTGGGTGAAGGCTTCTCGAGGATTGTCGACTGAGTTGTACTTCAGAGACCAAAATCTCTGCCTGTAGGTCTCTCCTGAGATGTCATATCTTATAAGGACCTCTCTTTTCACCAGATCATAGTTTTCTGACTGTGCAGTGTCCATATTGCTGTAGGCAAGTTGGCTTTCCCTGATAGGTAAGGTACCAGTCTGACTGTCCACTGCTGCTTTGGCCACTGGCAGGCTACGACAACCCTCTCAAAAGTTGTCAGGTATGCTTCTATATCATCCGAGGGACACTACCTTGTAAGTTTAATGTATTTTAAGTTGTTTGTGTCTTGTTGCTCTGTTAGACCAGTGCCAGACCCTCCAGCTTTTATAACTGGCAAGGCATCCATCCATCGCTGCATCTCTTCTCTTCTTTGCTGCTACTCTCGCTGCATCTCTTCTCTTCTTTGCTGCTCCTCTCGCTGCATCTCTTCTCTTCTTTGCTGCTCCTGTCGCTGCATCTTTTCTGTTCTCTGCTTCTTGAGTTGTTGCATTTCTTCTTTTCTCTGTGCCTCTAAAGGTTAGATCTCTTTTTCTCTCTGCTGCATCTCCTCTCTTCTCTGTTTCCCCATCTCTGTTTGTTGTATAGGCCACCATTTGAAAAAGGCAGTCAGACTTGTAGGTTCTGTCACTGCCTATTCTTTTGTTTCCATCACTGGTGCTGGATGCACAGTCTCAGCTTGGATTTTTATTTCTGCTTCTGGTTTGGCTGCCATTCATCTGGTAATCATTCCGGGACTTGCTGCTGCAGAATCCATACCTTTCTGCTATGCTTCCCTGGTACCAGGTCTAGTACCCACACATAAAACACCTGGCTTAGAGTGTGCACAGCGTAAATCCCACCTCTAGCACCATTTTTCATCGAGGCACAGGTCAGGAAGCATAAGAAAACCAGGAGCAGTTTCAAAATTCTCAAACAGCATTTTATTTTTCTCAATAACAGCAAAATAAAAATTATTCATTATAACGATTTACAAAGGCAGTAAAAACAGAGAAAACAGTCCTGCTTCTGAGTGTTTCTTCTCAATTTCAAATTTCAGTCTCTCTCTTGCAAAACATTGCTGCTCTTTTTATAACAAGTCTTTGCAGGGAGCTCGTTAAAGAGACAATGTTTTTTCACAGAATGTTCTTGTCAGTTTCCAATGTTCTTGCAGGTGCAGCAAAAAGAACATAATGACCTAAAACTGACCTCTAGTTGACAGCTCTGTAAAGTTTGCACACCAGTATATCACTTTAACCCTTTGAGTTCCAAACAGTTTTTTGCAATCATTTCAACAGTATAACTATCTACAGTTTTAAACAAAGGGATCCCAGTATTAGTGACATTTCCACATAAAGATTCATATATATTTTTTATATCTGCAGATATGCAAGGTGAAAAAACTACAGAAATAGCAAAGGAAGGCAGAGAGATAGCAAAAGGTGGAGAATTGTGAAGCCATTGGAGTGATCATTTCCTAGGTCTCACAAGAAAATGTGGTTGTGCAACCAGACAGGGAAGAGAAAGTAAAGAAGAGGATAGAACAAACCATTGCTCTTAAACTATTTCTGCATAACAAATGGAGCAGGGCCTTATTCAACCCTGCCACATGTCCCAAATGCATGATTTTGCACTTTATCACATTGAATCTCAGCTGCCACACTCTAAGTCATTCCTCCAGTTTACCTAAGTCCTTCCTCATTTTTTCCACCCTTCCCAGCATGTGCACCCCATTGCAGAGTTTCCTGCCATCAGTGGACACTCCTTCCATTCCAGACCATCCGCAATGTCACCTATGACGACATTAAATAGGACTGATCCCTGTGGCACCCCGCTGGTCACCCTTCTTTCCTCAGATTGAGCTCCATTTACGATGCCCCACTGTCTTCTGTAATTCAACCAGTTCCTAACCTAGTGTACCACCTTGAAACCCACTCCCAGGCTGCCTAGCTTATTCACCAGTCTTCTATATGGAATAGAATCAAAGGCCTTACTGAAATCCAGGTAGGCCACATCCACCGCTCCCCCCTTCACTACCACTGTCACCCATCAAAGAAATCAATTAGATTTCTAATTCCACTAAGAAGACCACCAACACACTGATATAGTACGCCATCACCATTACCCACCACTGCCTATACCCATCCCAGACCTCTCAAGTGTGTGCTGCTCTGACTCCCCATGCCATAAAAGCGCACAGATCCATCCACAGACAATGCCCCGCAGGGCTGCTACCTATGTTTTAGCACTTACAGTACTGTGACCCATTATACCTACTGAATCCCCGTACTATAAAACAGCTTAGATCCATCCGCAGACAATGCCCCACAAGGCTGCTACCTATGTTTCCACACTTTTATTACTGTGAACCATTATAACTACTGAAGTGTAACTTTGTTCTGTGTACTAAATGTTATGCTACCAAATTTCTGTTGATAATGCATATGCTAACCTGTTACATGTGAAGTGTTATGAAGTGTTGTAAACTGTATTGTTGTTTTGACGAGGAATCTTTGTAAATGAGCATTTTTTGCTCAAAGATGTGTATCCGAGAAATAAAATAAATAAAGACATGACTTTCCCTCTGTGAATCCATGCTGCCTCAGATCCTGTGCTCCACTGGATTCAAGGTGTTCCACAATCTTTTAGTACTGATTCCATAATTTTTCCCACTATTGAGATGAGGCTGACTGGTCTATAGTTTTCAGCCCAGGGGTGTGCAAATCCTATTGCCCCTTGTCTGCGGCAAGTAAATGTCCTTGAAGGACAAGTACAAAAAGAAAGCTAATTTCATTATAATAAATAGGGCAAGTGAAAATTCAGCTACAGTCATGGATGGGCAAGTCCTAAAAATTTTGATTTAAACACCCCTGTTCCAGCCTCCTCCCTACATCTGCCCTCCTCCAGTCCTCCGGAACCACTCCTGTATCGAATGACCCATTGAAGAGGGCTGCCAGTGGTGCTGCCAGCACATCTCATAGTTCTCTTACTATTCTAGGATATATCCCATCTGGTCCACTTTCAGTTTTGTTACTTCTTTTAGGACTCTCTCTTCCATAAATGGATTGGTGTCCACCTACCTCCCATATTTATGCTGCCTAATGGTGGACCCTCACTATCTCCTTCTGTGAATGCAGAATAAAAATATTTGTTCAGTATGGATGCTTTTTCCAGGTCCCCTTCCACACACCGCCCTTCTTCCCCTTTTGGTCTTACTATCTTGCCCGTTTTTTCTCCTTTCACTAATGTACCTATAAAAATGTCCCCTTTTCTTACCTCCTGTGCTATGTTTTTCCTCTGTTTGTGCCTTTGCTCTCTTGATTGCTTTCCTTGCCTCCCTCTGTTTATCCATGTACACTGCCCTGTCCTCCTCCCACTGTGTTTCCTTGTATTTCCTGAAAGCCATCTTTTTTGCCCTTACCACCCCAGCCACTTTGAGAATGACTGTGGCTTTCTCTTGCCCTTGTTTATTTGCCTAATGCAAAGGTTTGTTGCCTCACTATGGCTCCTTTCAGATGGGCTCACTGCTCCTCCACTCTGCCCCATCTGTTGCTCCCTGCCAGGGCATGCTTGAGTCATATCCCCATCTTAGTAAAGTCCGCCCTCCTGAAATCTAGGAACCTCGCCTTTGCTCACCTTTCCTTTGCTTTTTAGGTGCATTATTTCTGGTGACATCTTTGTGGCTTTTTTCACGATGCAAGTGCATTCTTCAGTAGTGCACCCTTATTTTTTTTTACGAGGTGCATGACATGCCCTTCTTATGTTGTTATGTTATGCGCGTTGGCTTGATGTCACTGTTTCTGCACATGTCCAGGCAATGACTGAGTCCATGCAGCACAGTAGCTGAGGTGTCACTGTAACTCTCAGCCTTCCTGAGTTGGCAGACTGCTGTAGTGTGTCTCTCCTGTCATTACTGCAGCGCTGTGTACAGGAATTTTACAACGTTGGGAGCAAGACCACACAAGGCTGGTTTTCTACTTCCTAGGCAAGACTGTACTGAAAAGGCATTTGGACTCTCCTGCAGGTGAGCAGATACATGCCTAGTTTCTTGCAAGAAACACAGCAGTATAGGGGGAATTAAAATCCACAGGATTACCTTAGTTCTGTCTAAGGACATTTAAATATTTTTTTCAAGATGACTGAAGACAAAAGGATCCATCTGGCTCTGCCTGTGGGCATATAAGGGTTTTTTGAAGTCTCTTTTACTTTCTGACTAGCAGGCCTGTGTGGATTAGTGGCACCATGGTTTATCGGAGACCAGTATTGTTTAAGAGATGTAAGATCTGCAGGATGATGATAAGACCCTCTCCTTTGGGTCCTCCTGCCCTAATTTTGTAACACAATCTAACATGTCCATTTCTGTTCCTCCTAGCTGAAACTCTGAGCAGGGCTATGCAGCTGTGGTATCGACTAGCAGTGGCAAAGCTGAGTAGTGCAAATACTTTTTGTTACTCTTAAATAAGCTGCTGAGTTCTGATGTTCCACAGAACATTTTCAGCCACACACCTGAACCTAACGTGGGTCCCTCAGGTCAGGAGAGCCCCACACAGGCACGTCCAGAAGCACCAGGGCACAGCAAACCTGCTCACCAGATTTACAGGTGACCCCCCCAACCTTGAAAACTTGTAAGATCAAGATGAGGATACAGAGGGGCATGGGGAAAATTCAAGATGAGGATACAGGAGGCCATGGGGAAAATCCTGACCCAGTGGCACTGGAGCCATCAGATGAAAACAAGATCCCTCAGAAGAGGAGAGGGAGCGGACGTAAACTTAGATAAAGAGTCCAATCCCAGCTTTGTCTGATGCAAAGTCATTGTTGTATCTTATCATGGAAGCATTCTGGACACTGCAGCTGAAGAGGTATAAGACATGGTGATTTTGGACGTGAATCCTATCCTGTCTGCCTTGGCCACTGTACCAAAAATATTTTCCAAGTTTTTTGCATTGCAACCAGATTATTGAACAGGAATGTGCTGGAATGGATAAGCAGAAACAGCTTCCTAGGCCATGCATGAAATGTTACCTGTTCCTGGAGGAGAGCTCCAAAAAGTGGGAGGTTCCTCTGATGGCACACAAGGCTGTGTACAATTCTGTCAGGCAAACAACCACACCTATCAAAGGCTCGATTGCCTTATCAGACACTAGAGACACAGTGCATGCTTCATGCAGAAGGGCACTTGCCCCTAATGAGGTAAACCTTCATATGACATAACATATGAACATGCAAGCAGATAAAGGCTTTATGGTCTACCTAGTCTGCTTGATTGTGCAGCTTCTCATGTATTTACAAAGGGAACTGACTCCCTCCCCATTTCCCTTTTGACCTCTTTCAACTTCCCCCTCTCACCCCCTCAGTTGCCCCCCTCCAGATCCACAATGTTTAACCTCACCCTGTTCCAACCCCTCTGAAGCTGTCCTCTGTTTTCAGGGATGTCACCTCCTCTGACAGCTCATTCCACTTGGCCACCACCCTCTTGATGAAAATGTGCCTCATCATCTCCCTCCTAAACCTTCTCCTTCACCAGCTTTAGGTTGTGCCCCCTAGTGTCCACTTAAGGCTGAACAGGCCCTCAGTGTTCACCCTGTTAATACCCTTAAGGTACTTGAAGTCTCACTCATGTCTTTCCTCTCCTGTCTTTCCTCAAGAGAGTACATGTTGAGCTTCCTGAGTGGCTCCTCATAGGTACTACCATGCTGGCCCTGGATCATCCTGGTTGCCCTTCTCTGGATAATCTGAAGCAAGTTGATATCCTTCTTAAGATATGGGCACCAAAACTGCACACCGTACTCCAGGTGTGGTCTTACCAACGACCTGTACAGTGGCAGAATGATCTCCGCCTTCCTGGTGTTAATTCCCCTGGCTATGTAGCCCAGCATCCAATTTGCTTTGGCTTCTGCTCTCTGGCAGTCTGCAGAGTGTTGCAGGGTCTCTTGTGATTATCACTCACACATCCTCTCCTTCCTCTGACCTGGTTACCTGCACTCCGACCAACCACTATTTGGTCCCTCGATTCTTCATTCCAAGTGCATAATTTGGGGCTTTTTAGCTTTGAACCCCAGCTGCCAAATGCCAGACCACATTTCTAGCCTAGCCAGGTTCTCCATGAGTACCTGTCTTCCCTCCACAGAGCATGGTGTAGTCCATAAATAGGCACATTTAATCCTTGATCCCATCCCTGATGTCACTTAAGAAAATGTTTAACAATACTAGACCAAGCATTCACTACTGCATCAAAATCTATTAAATTTCCATTAAAATCCATTAATTTTCCATTAATTTCATGCAAACCCATCAATTGACCCCATTAAATCATGTTTAATGTGAAATTTGTCCTCCTATTACATTTCCATTAATTGTTGCGGTTTCATGGGTGAAAATCATTAATGTACTCATCCATGGCATTAATCAGCCATTACCACCATCCATTAAATATGTAACTGGTGTTGTACATCCATTGAATTTTGTTTAATGTGCAGTTAATGGCCTTTTTCACACCTATTAAAACATAGCAATGAGCTTTTAAAAGCCATTAAAATGTAATAGCCTAGTTTCATTGCTATGAAAACTATCCTTGTGGTCATTAAATACACTAATGGCCAAAAAATATCTTCAGCTGAGAGTTTAATGGTCACGAACACGGCAAGCTTTTCCACTAATAACCATCACAACTAAGAAATGAGCTTTTAATTGCCATGAAAATTATGTTCATACTACGCCAATACATTAATGGCCATTAAAACTGTCCAAATGAGCTTTTCATTACCGTTAAACATTATGGTTATGTTGTGCCAATGCATTAATGGCAATTTTATGTGTCAAACATATATTTTCTACTTTATTTCCATAGGACTGACTGGACTTTGACTTGTGCTTATCAGATAAGTATACTTTTATCTACTATTGGTCTTATCTGTGCTTTGCCCTAAGAACAATGGCTCCTCTGTGACTCAGGTGTAACTTGTTTTACAGGTACTCCCCAGCATCCAGAATTGAAATCTACACACAGGTTCCTTCACCTGGACCAGTACACATGAGTTAGTTACTTGATTGGGAGGTGGGACATGTGAGCAATAATGATGAGCCTGCATCTGTTACAGCAGGAGTTCACTGAGATTACATGTCATGTCAACGGTTAATCCACTGTGTGACAACTTGCTTCGTTCTATTAGTTCCAGCGTCAATCGGCTCCCTGCCCAATTTGTTCCCAAACTGCTCACCCCAAGTTTATTTTATTTTTATTTTAGTGCCTGTTTTCAGGGGCGACCTGGGAGCACTGGATGGTTAAGTGACTTGCTCAGAGTCACACAGTATGCAAGCAGAGGTTGTGAGAATCAAACTCAGGTCTGGTCTGCTGGATGTACCAAGCTTGTTCACACCTCGTTCTCTAACCACGAGGCTATACTGCCAGCCCAGTTTAATATATAACATTTATGCTGGGGGTGAATTGTCAGGGAATGATTTGTACAGAGGGCTGATTAACATCGGAGAAAATAGTACAGTATGAGTTCTCACGGAGTAGACAGATCGGAATGAATTGACATGCTACCATGCACTGAAGGAGTGGGTGCCATGAACCTAGATTCATGAGGGACAGTTGAGAGGTATGTGGTCAGCCCCTCTAGATCTGGCCCCTCTGCAACTTGACCCCTCCCTCCCTGTTGCTGGACTCCCACAGCTGAAAACTAGCTCTGTGCTCATAGCACATGTGTGGCAGCACCTTTTCTATGAACAACACAACAATATTTGGGGGAAGACAAGGCTGGTCTGTGGGTGGGAAAGGGATTTCAAATGTAAGGAGTAAGGTCAGCTGATGGGGCTGGAACAGGGTAAGGGTGGGTGGCCCAGTGACAAGGAAGGTGGGGCAACTAGCACTTGAGCCCCCACAGCCATGGCGTCATACACCCCATCATACCCCTTCTAGCCCTGGCAGCAGGCTTGAGCCCTATCCACAGCTTCAGGCTTCTCAGGCCCCATAGCCAAGTAATTTGCCTGCTGACGCACTTGTTATGGCTGAAGACCCCCGATCCACCCAAGTCAATCTCCTGGAGGGCAGCATGGTTTGGGTAGTTCTAGGTTGTCCAGATTGGAAAAGAGGGTGAATATTTGTGGGGTAGTGTAGTATGTGGGTCCCCAGGAGGTCCAGGTGGTGGTGACAGAGGGGGACTATAGCTGGGGAAACCTAGTATGGAGGTCCCTTTGATGATTCAGATGTGCAAATAGGCTCCGAGAGGTCCTACGGGTGATCTGCAAGCGACAAAGTAAAGCCCAAAGGGGAAACCTCCCACCTGCCTGCAGTCAGTTGGTCATCCAACCAACACTTTCACCTCCTCTCCTAACTTCTCTCTAGCTTGGGGTGGTGTGCCATTGGCAGTGTCATAAAGCAGGTGCTGTCCACCTGAACAGTAAATTTTTTTTAAGTTTCTTTTCACGCTGAGGGCGTTGGAACATGGTGAGGGTGGGTGGCCCAGTGACAAGGAAGGTGGTGCTCACCTAGTTAAAGATTTTTTTTTTAACTTCTGATATTTTATTCATGTCCATCTCATTTTTACATTCAGTTCCAGCAGACATCTTTTAAAGACATGTATACATTAAATTCAATCCATTCCCTCCTTATTTCTTATTATCTATCATTCTACCTCTTCTATTTTATATAAACTAATCAGTTCTCAGATCCAGCAGTAGAGTCCATTTATGGGATCACATTATTAAGCCCAAGGCTTATAGTTGGTAGTTTCAGTTTTTCATAATGTGGCCCATGAGAATGTCCCAGTCTAGTGTTCAAATCTGTTTCACTTCCTCCTCTTGATTTTATCACTTTTCTCCTGGGAGTTTTACTTTCTTAATCCACTGCTTTTCTTATTAACATGTGAATATTTTAATTTAATCCTTCTGATCACAAAAGAAAAACACCTCTTTTTTTTTCTTCTCCTCTCCCCTTCCCCCCCCCCGCTTAAAAGGAGAAGGATAAAAAAACGAGGGAAAAAGAAAGAGGAAAAAATTAAAAAAACATTAACTCTTTTACTTCATATCAATGCACTGTAATTGATGTTACAATCTTATATTGAAAGTGTTTTTGTATACATACCGATACTGGTACAAATGTATATCTTTATGTATGTGTCTCCATCCCTGTTTCCCCCACCAACTCTCCTATCTCCATAAGCCGTTATCCTCCAGTTAATCACCTCTCTCTTCTTATTTTGTTCCCTTTCTTTTAACTCCCCTCTGCACTTCCCGTATCCTCCTCCCTTTTTATGCTCCTGTCTCCTTTCCTCCCCCCTTCCTCTAAGCCCTCTTTCCAGCAATACCAGGGTCTCCAGATTTCCAGGAATCTATCTTTTCTTAGCTGGATAGTGTATGTTATGTTCTCTAATCTTTCCATTTCCTCCACTTTAGAGATCCATAACTGGAGAGTTGGAAGTTCTTGCTGTAACCATTTAGTTGTGATACATTTTAGTGGGGCAAGCCGCAGTATCTGAAGCAACTCCACATTTCTCCTTTTTTGTGAGGAGAGGGTTGGCATTCCTAGTACTAGGTCTTGAAACGTGTGTGATATTATCACTCCTCCTATTTGAATCATAACCCCCTGAACCTGAGACCAAAATCTCTGTATTTTTACACATCCTCAGAAAATATGGTAATGAGTACTCTGTGTCTCCCCACATACCCGCCAACATGCCAAGGATGCTTGAGGATTAAAGTGTTTGGTAATCATTGGGGTACGAAAGCAGCGGGTTAAGATTTTCCAGTTAAAGTCTCGCCATGTTATGGCTGAGGTTACCTGCCATCCTCTCTGTAAGCGACGCTCCCAGTCTCCCTTCTGTATTGTCCCCTGATATCTTCTAACCCAGGAGTTTCCTTTTTTCCCATAAGTATCTTGTACAGGATGGAAAGGTAGGGCAACTTATCTTTAATTCTTCTGGAGTCCCACCAAAATTGCTCCAGGGGGGTCAGCTCTCTATTGATTTTTTGAAGATTATCTCCAGTATTAATAAAGTGTCAAATCTGGAGATATCTATAAAAATCTTCCTTACATAAGGCAAAACGTTCCTTCAGCGTGGCATATGTCAAGCATATGCCTCCCTCTACTAGTTGTTTGAAAGCAGTAAGACCCTTTTGTTCCCAGTAGACATATCCCTGATCTAACCTTGGGGGCACAAAATTGGACGTGTGTCTGATCAAAGACAAGGGACCCAAAGTATTCGGGGTATTTGTTTTTTTCCTGAGTTTAAGAAGAACATATACGGAATGTTTTACCCAAGGATTAGATGTTAGCCGCCAATTATGTGGGTCAATTCGGCAGGTTGGGTAAGTCCATATTTTACTGTTAGGAACCGATTCATTTTCGATACAGTAATACCCCGATCCAGCCCGTTGTTTAGTCCATGTGATTAGCTGAGCCCCCTGTGCGGCAAGGTAATAATGATACGTGTGGTAGGTCTAAGCCTCCTTTCTCCCTTGGCTTCATCAAAGTACCCAGAGCTATCCTTGGTCGTGCCCCCGCCCCCATATAAATTTAGATATTTTTTTTGTGATTTAGGTCCAGAACTGGGATGGTATTTGGATAGGGAGTGTCTGAAATAAAAACAATAACCTAGGTAATACATTCATTTTAATGATCTGTATTTTACTATGCAAGGAGTGAGGTAGGAGTTTCCATCTGGCAAAGTCAGATCTAAGGGTCTGGAGCAACTTTAGGAAATTGTTGCAATACAGTTTAGACGTATCCACAGACACCTGTATTCCTAGGTATTTAAATGTGTTTTTTTTGGCCCAAGTGAACGGGAACATTTCCCGTAATTGTTTATTAAGGGTACCACTCACCACCACCCCCTCCGATTTAGTTAAGTTCATTTAATAGCCTGCCAGGGAGCCAAATTTCTCTAACGCATTTAACAGATGAGATAAGGAGTCCTGTGGCTCTCTTAAGAAGAAAAGAGAATCATCTATGTAAAGCGCTGCTTTATGTTCTACTTCCCCTGCCCAAATGCCCTTAATATGTGGGTTGTCCCGTATCCATATTACCAACGGCTCCAAAGTTAAGGCAAATAATAGTGGTGATAAGGGGCACCACTGCCTGCTGCCTCTCATAAGAGGCAGACGGTTCGAAAGCATACCGTTCACCCTGACTCTGGCTTCGGGCTTGTAGTACAATGCAGCAATGGCTGAAACAAACTGTTCTCCCAGACCAAACCTTGACAGGGTGGATGACATAAAGTGCCAATCCACCCTGTCAAAGACCTTCTTCGCATCCATGCTGATTGCTAACTGAAGGGCCGTTGAACTTCTTTGTGCTGTGAATATATTCAAGAGACGCCGTATGTTATCTTGTAAATATCTTCCAGAGATAAATCCTGTCTGGTCTGAGTGGACCAGACTGGAGATATAATTTTGCAATCTATCTGCCAAAATGCCTGTAAAATTTTTTAAATCCACTGGCAACAAAGATATGGGGCGATATGAACTACATAGCTCTGGGTTTTTACCTGGTTTTGGAATTACTGAAATCTGGGCCAGATTCCATGATGGTGGCACCGGGTCCCCCTCTATCAGTATCTCATTACAGGCCGCTAATAAGAGGCCCACCATCTAGGTCTTAAATTCCTTATAAAACTCTGCTCCAAATCCATCTAGCCCTGGTGCCTTACCGTTCTTTAGCTTTTTTATTTTGTACACGATTTCTTGTGTAGTGATTTGGGGTGTTCAGTTCCTTCCTCATCACTTCTGGCAATGTAGATATTTTAAGGCCATTCAAAAAGGTTTCTACTGCCTCGTGTCCTGGGAAATTATCCGCCCTATATAAGTTTGCATAATATTTTTCAAATCTCTGCACTATTTCTGCAGGGAGGTAGTGGTCTGTTTATTGTCTTCCCCCTGCAAACGGATCACTGCTCTGCTTGCCCTTTCCTGTCTAAGTTGCCATGCTAAAAGACTCCTGGCTCTGTTACCCTGTTCATAGTATTTCTGTCTAGAATACCGTAGTTGCCCTTCAATTTGGGTGTCTAATATCTTGTTTAACTCATGTTTGGCTTTATCTAGATCTTGCTTAACTATAGGGTCTTGGTTCACCTGATATACAGATTCGAGCTGATAGATTTTTTGTTCCAGCTGTACCCTCTGCTGCATTCTCTCTCTTTTGACTTTAGATGCATATTTTATTATCTCCCCTCTAACACTGCATTTAAGGGCATCCCACCTCATTCCTTCCTTCGTGTTCCCTTTCGGGTTTTCTAGCTCAAATTGCTGTATTTTGTTCTTTATTAACTCTTTAAAATATTCTCTGGTAAGGAGGCTCACATTGAGTCTCCAGCTAGGTTGTGTCACTATGGGGGCCATCGAAACATGAAGGGAGACTGTGGCATGGTCAGAGATCACTACTGATCCTATGCAACACTGTTCTACTTTATGCACCCAATTCGTGGAAATTAGGAAAAAAATCTATCCTAGAATAGGCACTATGTCTGGGGGAGTAATAGGTATAGTCTCGCTCCCTAGGGTGCAGGAACCTCCAACACTCTATCAGCCCTAATTCTTGGCCCAATCTACAAACTAATTTCCCGGTTCTTGTTATCCCTCCTGAGGTTTTCCCAGATCTATCTACTCCCGGACTGATGGCTTCATTGAAGTCTCCTCCAATGTTTACCATACTTTGTGCATCCATGACTGCTTCCTTTATTACTGTCTCTAGAAATGCCAACCGTGGAACTTCTTCATTTGGTGCATATATGTTTACTAGGGTGCAATCTTGACCTCTGTAGTTTCCTTGTATCTGGACAAATCTTCCTTCTGTATCTGTTCTGACCCTTAAAATTTTTAGTGGGACATCTCTTTTTATCAAGATCGCGACTCCCCTATGGTGCGGGTTATCATTATAGTGTGAAGCATATACACTTCCTACCCATGTCCTTCTCAATTTCAAATGCTCTTGGGCCATCAAATGTGTTTCCTGGAGGAAGGCTATCGTGGCTCCACGTCTTTTTAAGTCTTGTAATATTTTAGCCCGTTTTACCGGGTTATTAATACCCCACACATTTAAGGAAACTATCTTTAAGTCAGCCATTTTCATTCCCCTGTGTTAGGTACGGCTTACTAATATACTTCCAGGGATGGGGACACACTTTCAAAGTACAATTTGTATTCAATCTATGCATTGTTTCTAACATATAACATAAAACCATTAACTCAAACAATTGTTATAATTCAACTCTAAACCAGTAACTTTTAACTCCTTGATCAACCTCCTTGACTTCAAGATGTAGTTGCCCTCTTAGCCACCCTCTATGAATCCCCTGATGTCAGAGGTGTGGTTGGATGACCCCAACACTGTGGGCCTTCCGCCTGGTTATGGGCCACTAACAGACCCTTAACCAGAAGGGCAGGTCTTAAGCACCTTCACCGTGTGACCCAGGCACTTTGTGAGCTATATGTCAAGCCCCAAAATGAGAATGAACTCCCTGTCACAGGAAGGTCCCTCCCAACGTAACTAATGTACCTGGTTGACCTTTAACACCCCTCCTGCCGTGAGTTTAATGATCCAGTTTTGTTTCCCCTTAGATCCACTCGAGGCCCCCTCTCTTCCCTCTTCCCTCCCCCATAGTCCCCTATTCTATGCAGCAAAATACCCATCATACTCTCTTTACCCTCTCGATCCTAAATGCACCTCGGGCTCTCTTGCTGCTTGTTATGTTTTCTCCTTGATTATTGTCTCTGCCATCTGGTTCCTTCAGTATCTATTCATAGTTCTTATTATTCTCTTGTAGTTGCGGCCCTACAACTATTTTCCTCCCCTTCTGTAGACCCTTTCCCCTTCCTACCTCCTCCCCATCTCCCACTACTGTCCAGTTTGGTGTTTTACCATTTTGTGATGTCAAATCCGTTGATATCCTGTAACCTTCAGGGAATTACCCCCCTCCCCAATCTTATTCTAGTCCCCACAGCTTCATTGCTCCAGTTATACTCGAGCTTTAGGATCTACTAATGATCTTGTTGATCCCCACCTTTTATATACAAAGAGAAGGGTGAGAATCCCCCCTCCCCTTTCGTTTCATTTATTTCCTTAAATAAAGATTCTGACTGATTGATTGATTCAGTTCCTGATCCCTACCAGGGACTGACTGCCTACTCCAATGGGCCGCCCTCACACATGCTTCGGGACAGTGCAGAACTACAATTCCCAGTTCCCAGCAGAACTCCAGCATGAAATGCTTATGAGAGCAAATGGTGCGAGGCCCCTAGGAGTTGTAATTTTGTCATGTAGGTGTTTACCGCTGGTCACAGGAGGGATATGCTTGTTCAAAACTACATGTCCCGGAAGTCCCCACATGACGTGTCACCAGTCCCCAGACTGTGCGAACGCACGTCAACACAGCAGACGCTGTTGTGTGAGAGAGTACTTCATAGTGAGGAGAGCAGGGGGGTGTTCAGGGCCAATAGTCCATCGCCAAGGCTGTAAAAAAGAGGAGTAGTGGCTTGTGAGAGAGGAACTGTGACATACCGAGACCAAAAGGTGAGTCTGAGGAGCCCACGGGCAGAGGCACACCGAGTGCGCGGCCTGTGAGGAGGGAGAGGACCGGAAACATGACGGAGGAAGGGGTTGGGAGAGCCCATGGGGCCTGTTGCTGAAATCCATGTTTCAGCATGGCCTGTGAGGAGAGAGCCCCCAAGGTGGGCAGGAGTGAGGGGGTGACGGGCTCAATAGGCTGGAAGACAGTGGTGTGTGCCGAGGCACGAGGGCCTGTGCTTATGAGTTCATAAAGCATAATTTTGCTGCTTGCTTGATCATGAACCAGCCACTATGGGAGTGGAAAGAAAGTTCAATGCTGAGCTAAAGCCCCCTGTAAAAATGTGCACAGAATTATAAATTAATGAAATGCTCAGCTAGGCAGAACATTAAAGACAGATCCCTGTAGTTAAGTTCTTGTGTGTGCTAGTGTAGCTTCAACTAATCCCCAACTGTACTGCTATGAGCTTCAATTTGGTCCCAAGCTCAAATTTAGGGACTCCTCACTCCAAATTTGTGCTGCCTGGCACCTACAGTTCTACTTGGGCCAAAGAACCCCCTCCCCAATTTCCTGACAACCTGGCCTTTTTCTCCTAAGCCTTATACCCTCTCTACTGAGACCTTGCTGCTAGTCACACCCACCTGCGAATCAGCCCTGTGCTTCCCCCCAGTTTCCCCCCTGGTGCTAGTTACACCATCAGCTTTTGGAATTTCTTCCCCGCAGTCATCTGGGTGGGGTGAAGGCATGGATCCGATCCAGGAGTACATCAGCTAGGGTCCTATGCAGGAGTAGCCTGCTGCAGGGGCTTCATCTGCCTGGATTTGCATGCTGTTTCCATGCCCCCCCAACTGGGAGCACACATCAGGATTGGCTGCTGGCAAGACCTGGTAGAGCTAACCTGTGGGCACACTCCAGTGGCCCTCTCTGTCACTCACTGATTCCATGCACCACCACCACCTGTGGGCACCTATGTGGTGCTAGAGCAGTGGGAAGCGAGACCCCCGGAGGAGGGAAGTGTCCTGTCCTTCTCTCCTGGGCTGGTCCCCTGACTGTCCAAGCTCTCAGCTGTCCCTGTGGGCCATCTCTTATTTGCTTATGACTTTATTTCCTTTGTATTTGTCTTCTTGCTTTTTCCTAACTGTAACTTTTTATTTAAGCTCTCTTTCTCTTTACTTCTATGCTGTCATATACCCCTTTCATATCTCACAGCCTTAGCCCTCGCTACTGTATTTTCCTCATATTAAACTTTTTTGTCTTTATTTTAACAGGTCTGACAAGATGGATGATGATTCCTTTTTTATTATAACCTGTTTTTCTATTTTATTTTTTACAGATCTGACAGGATGAGGGTTCCTAAATCTCATCAGATAAGTATATTTTTATGCCTATCCTGTCCCTTCCTCTCTTTTGTGGCCCCTGTTCTGTCTTTTACTTTACAGGAACAGTGTGCATCACCCCTTTGGACTCCTACTTATGGCTCCCTAGGCAGGTAAGTCCCTATATTGTACTTATTACTAAGCTATTGGGATGAACATATTATGGAGACTAGGAGGGAGTTCAATCTGTCATAGGCTAAAGACGCTGGAGGGAGGACTGCAGCGGCTTTTCAGAGAGCTGGACAGGATGCTGGCAGAGAGAATGACAAAGGGGCCAGGAGGGACCCTCCCAGGGGGTATTAGGAGGGAGCATCAAGAGAAGAACATTAGGTGGAGGGAGGGACAGGGAGGGAGTGCAGGTTCACATCTGATAGTGGGTCAAGCGCCTAAGGCAAGTCAAAGTACAGGGGGAAGAGGCCAATGCTGGGTAATACAGTGGTGGCAGACAGCAGGCTTGCAGTGCTGGCAACGGTAGAAGACGGGGAGTTGGTGGAGCACCAGGAGAGGGAGATAGGGGTAGGGGAACAGAGGGAACAGGGGTCAGGCAGTTGGAGGAAGGTAGCAGGAGGAGAGGGGTACAGCTGAAGAGCAGGAGATGGAGGGGTACATAGCAAAAAGGGTAGCTTTAAACTAGGGGGGGTGGCAAGTGGAAAGCTGGTAAGCAAGTTTTCCAAACAGGGGAACCAGACAGGCCTACCCTGCAAGCCACAGGTGAGGGCATCTGGGTAGAAGCAATGGGGGTAAATTGGGGGGGGGAGGGACAGGAGAAGGATGCAGGACAATGTCGTTAAATGCGAGGAGGCTGGGAAACAAATTGGCTGAGTTGCAGGCTCTCTTGGCAGTGGGGCAGGTAACAATTGTAGCCATAACAGAAACTTGGGCCACCCAGTACCAGGACTGGGATATGATTGATGATCCCTGTATACAGGCTATTCAGGACAGACAGGGCAAACAGGAAAGGTGGAGGGGTGGCGATCAATGTAAGGGAAGAAATACAGTGCATAAGGGAAGAGGGGGAGGAAGACAGGGCAGAGGCCCTGTGGATGCAGTTTCAGGATCCAAAGGGCAGGGTACTGAGGATAGGGGTGGTGTACAGGACACCAATTCAAGGGAAGGAGCTGGACAGGGAGTTGGATTAAAGTAGGAGGGTTTGCAGGATGGGAAATAATGGTGGTAGGGGACTTCAACCTACCTGGGGTGGTCTGAAGCACACCAACCACTGCATGTGCTAGGGAGCAAGTTATCCTGGGAGCATTCCAGGATAGCTTCCTGGTGCAGTTGGTGCATGAGCCAACTAGGTTGGGAAGGACTCTGGACCTAGTACTATCAAATGGGGAGGTTGTAAGAGACCTAGAGGTTGAGGGCCCACTAGCTGGGAGTGATGACCACTCAGTGTGGTTCACACTCACAATGGGGAAGCAAACTACTGGAGGTTCAGGTACCAGGTGATTGATTTTGGGGGACTTTAACAAGATGGAGAAAATCCTGATATGGTATCTGGAGGGAAGTCAACCCACCATGGATGCCAATCAAAAATGAGGCATTATTAAGGCAAGGCTGTCAGAGGCTACAGAGGCATGTAGTAAGGTACAGAGCAAGAAGGGGAAGGGCAAAGAAGCCCAGCTGGCTGACCAAGGAGGTAATGGAGGGAGTGAGAGCCAAGAGGAGAGCTTTCCAAAGGCTCAAGAGATCAGGAAGGGGGGAGATGGGGAGGAGTATACAAAGAAGTCCGGGGAAATTACAAGACTAGTCAGAGCCACCAAGGCATCCAGAGATCTAAGGCTGGCACAGGGCATTAAGGACAGAGAGAAAGACTTCTTCAGACACATAGGTGAAAGAATGAAGAACAGGGACCAGATAGTGAGAATTGAGAATGACGGGGGCAGGGGGCTAGAGAAGGGTGAGGAGCAGGCAGAGGAACTTAATGACTACTTCTGTTCTATATTCATGGTGGGGAGGAACAGATAACTCATGGAGGTGGTGGGGAGGGGGTGACAGATGGAGAAATTACAATGGGCAGAGTACTGGAAGGGCTGCGGGCACTGTGGATGGACAAGCCACCTGGACCAGACAGCATTCATCCTAGGGTACTCAAGTAACTGGCAGGGAGCCTAGCAGGACCACTGGCTGACCTGTTCAATACTTCTCTGCACATAGGATGTGTCCCACAGGACTGGAGGTTAGCCCATGTGGTGCCCATTCACAAAGGTGGCCCACGGGATGATCCAGGCAACTACAGACCAGTGAGCCTCACATCAATTGTGGGTAAGCTCATGGAGACAATCCTTAAGGAGAGACTGGTGACTTTTTTGGAGGATAGTGGGCTCCAAGACAGGCAGCAGCACGGGTTTATCTCTGGCAGGTTCTGCCAGACTAACCTGATTGAGTACTATGATTGGGTGACCAGGGAGCTGGACAAGGACCATGCAGTGGATGTCCTATACTTGGACTTCACCAAGGCCTTCAGTTCAGTGCCACATGGGAGGCTAGAAGGGAAGCTAGAAGATGCAGGGGTGGGTACTCAGATGGTCAGATGGATCACAAACTGGCTGAAGGGCAGGCAGCAACTGGTGGTGGTGGAAGGGAAACTCTCATTGCCAACAGCAGTAACAAGTAGGGTGCCACAGGACTCAGTACTGGGACCAGTGCTGTTTGGGCTATTCACAGCAGATATTTCACACGGGACCCAGAGTAAGATCAGTCTGTTCACAGACTATACCAAGATAAGAGCTGTAGTGGATGACATCGTGGAGTGGAAAGGACTGCAGAGGACCTGACCAAACTACAGGACTGGTCGGACACATGGCATTTGAGGTTGAGTGCCAAGAAGTGCAGTGTAATGCATTTCGGAGCTCAGAACAAGAGGAGGAACTATCAGCTGGGAGGGGTACAGTTGGGGAGCACAGAGAAGGAAATGCACCTGGGGGTGATTATAATGGGGAATATAAACAACTCAGCTTAGTGCAGAAATAAGGCAGCAGTGAAAGCCAACAAGATGGTGGGCTGTACAGCTGTATTACATGGTGATCATAGCTTATACATCAGCTTTAAAAAGATCAGTTGTGACAGTGCTGAAGAAATCAAATACTTCTTATAGTTTATGTAACACCATACACCATACACATGAAGACTGAAACACACTATAACCACACTGCAATCTGCACTATTGAGTTTAAAAGTTGTAATGTAAACAGCTAAAAATGAAATTAGCATGTCCAAGGCACTGGAAAAGATTGTGGCGTGTCAATTCATTGACTACCTCAATAAATATAATCTACTATGCCCCAACCAGCATGGCTTCAGACAAAATCACAGTACCACCACTGCCCTGCTGGACTTCACGAACTATGCACATAAGGCCCCGGATGAAGGCAAACTGGTGGGGTCTGTCTTTATTGACTTCACCAAAGCCTTCGATAAGTCAACCACCCCCTGTTACTGACCCAACTGCAAAACATGGGTGTGGCGCCCAATGCCCTTTGCTGGTTCCAAGACTACCTATTACGGAGAAATCAATGTATCAAAATTGGGCAAACAGTATCCAGCGCAAGAGGTATCATTAGGGGTACCCCATGGATCAATACTGGGGCCCCTACTCTTCAGCCTCTTCTTAAATGACCTTCCCACAGCTTGCAACACCAAACTCATACTATATGTAGATGATGCTGTGCTCCTGAGCAGCAGCACGTCTCAGGCTGCCCTACAATCTAAGCTGCAGAACTCCTTCTCCAAACTTGAGGACTTGTTCAGTAGTCATAAGTTGCTACTAAACTACAAGAAGACCAAGGCCATGCTTATGTCCAGCCCCCACAAAAATGAGCACCACCCCCTCATCATCTCCAACTCATGCAGTGAGCCGCTGGAACAAGTTCACTTGTTCAAGTATCTGGGGGTCTTAATAGATAATACCCTCACATTTGCGTATCATATTGACTCTTTGGTCAAGACAGTCAATACCAGGATTGATGTCCTGTACAGGCACAGGCAACACCTCTCTCTAGGGGCCCTCCACCTCTCAGTTCATAGTTCAATTATATCTACTATTGACTATGGACTAGTGGTCTATGGGCCGGCAACGGATACAGCACTCAAGAGGGTTCAGATTACGCTCAACAAAGCCTGCAGACTCACCCTGGATGCTGAGTGTGGCACTCACACCTGTATTCTGTACGAACGCACAAACTGGCTGTCATTTAGAAACAGGGATAAATTCCAAACTTGCATCCTAGGGAAGAAGGCTCTATTGGGTAAAACACCACCTTGTGTAGACAATTTGATCAAGGTGGCCAACTCATTACAGGTCACCAGAGGGAGGACTAGAGGGGCCTTGGCTATCCCCTTCCGTCGCACCTCACTTGGGCAACGTGCATTTGCCTACTGGGCCCCCCTGTGAATGAATGAACTCTCTGGGCACCTCTTGGCCTCCAACTGTCTGGCACAATTCAAAACTGACCTCAAACAGCACCTAATAACACTCTCTAAGTGCACCTGCCCCTGAGTCTAGCCACCCCTGCTCTCTCTGCCCCCTAGCAAGCACTAGGCAGGCCTCAGGTACCCCTTCCCTCCGTCCCTTCTCATAACTTGCCTCAGCAATCAGTCTGCATCACGACCCTTCGGCATCCGCCACCCCACCCTCCCCCAACTCACAGTCCCGTGAGTTTCCTTAACAGTCACTACTAATGCAGGCTGTCTGACCATGCCTCCCCACACCCCACCATTTACTTTAGCATGTCTTCTTCATTCAGCCTCCCCTCACCCCACCATTTATCCCTATACCTTATCACCCTTCTTCCCCACCCTTCACCTCCACCGCATTACATACCTCTCTCTCGTACCTCCTTTCTTTGCCCCACTGCCAGCTATCCCCGTCCCTCTGAACTACTGACAAGGCACTCTATGGCTGCTTATCCCCCCCCCACTCTCATAATGTGTTTTCTTGTTATTTTAATTTGTACCTATGTTTTGAGTTATTCTGTAAGTTCTGAATCCAAGTTGTATCGTTCATTGTAATGTACCTTTGCTTTCTCCTGTTGTTCTTTGTTTTGCAATCTATGACGTGGAACCTTTGTAAAAGAGCTTGCACTCAAAGGTCTTTTCCGAATCACTAAATAAATAAAATTGTCAGATAATGATCCAGATTCTATATTCAAGGGAACTGCATACTGATGGATACTGCTCTGCATCAGTTTTTTCTGTAACAGCAATTCGCTCATCAAAAACCAACTTAATGGTGAATTCTGGTGCATAACAGTCAGGGTTTAATTCACTAAAATTATTGGGCCATTAAAATTCCTGGGTCGTAATGGCATATTATGTTATTAATGGCACCATTAAAATCATACAATACCATTAAAAGAAAAATGGGCATTAAAAAAGAGAGAAAAATGTAATGGTGCCATTATTTATGTACCAATTCATGGGGTATTAAGGGTATCATTTAATGGGAAGGATAGCAGTAATTATGTCATTAATATAGAACTATGATTTAATGGCCATTAATACACACATTCAAAATACAGATTAAATTAATGGCCATATTAATGGTAAGATTAATGGCACATTTGATGGCCATGATCTTGCATTAATGGCCAATAGAATTCATGGTTGAAATCCATTAAAAGAGACCATTAAACTATTTTAATGGCAGAAAATATTAATGGTCAATAGACCATTAAATTAATGGCACTTAACAAGTAATGGCCATTTATTTAATGGCTAACTAGCCATTAAATAGACACTTAACATTAATGGCCATTAAACATTTAATGGCATGCAACCACATGACAAACCATTAAATTTCATGGGATTTTACTGCTTTCACATAAATCACGTTGTTAATTTGGCCATTATTTATGTACCGATTAATGGGAACATAATGGGAAACTTTAATGAAAAATGTAATAGATTTTTAATGGTGTTGTAATGCCAACTTAATGGTGTTTGATACAGTAGTGACATAGCCCTGTAGTACCCACATTTCACAGGCCTTGCTTCTGAGACTTCTCCCCCAATTATAACCCTTTGGATTCTATCCTGCAGCCAGCTGCTGACCCATCTTATCAGTTCAGCCCCCACCCCCAGGTCCTCCTGTTTCTTGACTAATCTCCTATGAAGCACCGGGTCAAAGGTCTTTCTGAAGTCCAGAAATAGGGCATCAACTGCCTGGCCCTTGCCCACTGTCCTAGTGACCCAAGAGAAGAAGTCAGTTAGGTTAGTCTGGCAGGCCCTCCCCAACACAAACCCATGCTGCCTCTTGTCCTGGAACCCTTTTTCCTCCAGAAAATGTGTCAGTCTCTCTTTCAAGATGAAACCAAGTCCAATGAATTACTGCACTCCACAGAATAAATAGCCATAACAGAAGTATCTGCAAGTAAAAATTTTTTATTTGGCAAAAGCCAAAGCTATAGCAATCCCCAGCGCTTCAGCAATTACGCCTTGATCAGGGTGTGTGGTTACAGAAGCAAAACAGCCACTTAAATATACATCAGTCAGTGACCTCATCAGTGACTAGCATGGTATTTTCTGTGGATTTACTTGTTTTTGTTTCTCTGTACCACAGCACACGGAGTGATATTTTGCCGGACCAGCAGCATGTCTTTGGGAGTACAGAACTGTATTTTTACATGAAAAGCCATTTGTAAGTTATAGCAGTTTTGTTTTTTTTTGGGACTTGATTCAATCACCTGTGTTGAAGATTCCTATTACTATCTTTAAATACTGATGAAAATGAATATGGATGCATTAAGCTACGCAGCGGCGTCAGGAATCCAGGATGAACCAAGCTTCGAATGGGAATATTCGGAAATGCTTTCAGATAAAAAGAACAGAGCGAGAAAAAAGTTACATTAAAGTGAATAACCTGCTACTGAATCGGGTGAGCTGAACCATGCATTTGCCAAACCTGAAAAACTTTTAAAAAAAGAGCTTGACATCACTTATAATAACATTAGAGAAATATGTTAATAGGAATCAAGCACCGAGGGGACTGCATATAAACACTGTACCTGCTTGTGGGTTGGATAATTCTGAATTTAAAGATCTATGGATCGCAGTGGCTCTAATATGCTCGAAGGCTTTTATTGAACTCCTGATTAGGTCAGATACAAAGAAATATGAGGAGCTCAAGGTTGTTATAGATGAGACAAAAGCAACCGTTCTGAAATTTAAAGAGAATGGTCAATTTAAAGATAAAAAACAATTAATGAGAAGCAGGTTGATCAAATATGAGCTTGCTCTAATTGAGAAAAAACTGAAAAAGTTACTACGTGATCAGGAGGACTTTGCGAATGACAGGTTTTTGATTTGGAGGAGATTTGATAGAAGCAGAAGCCGGAGCAGAAGTCGATGGCATGTAAGATTTGCCAACAGCAGAAGCAGTGGTACACAGAGTCAGAGTGGAAAGGGGCCTTTTTGGAGAAAACAATACAGGACAAACTACCACATGGGCAAGAAGAAGTAGAAAGACAAGAAGGGGCAAACAAGGTGGAACAGGTAAACACTATGAGGAGAAAAATGAGAGCCAACAGAGGGAAGGGGAGAGGCAGGAGCTATAAGTGATCAATCTGTCAAATGGAACTTTGATTGAGACTGAATTTAATCTTTTGAAGTGTGGACTTTCTTTTGTCCCTACACCTTTGCTCAATAAATTTAAAATCCAAGTGGACGTATATAAACTGATAAGAAAAATTAGGTTATGGGACTTTTTCAACAAAAAGAATAAAAATCTAAATGATACAGCGACTATGGGTTTTATTGAACAACCATTGAGCACTAATTTGCAAGCTTCCTTGGAATTTGCTACAGCTTCGGAAGTGGAAGATGAGATAGAAGACCTGGATTACTAACTTAACATCATGGACACTAATTTAGACCATTTAACAGGTAATTTAAGGGGAGATACAAGTATGGAAAATGTATCTGCATTGTTTCAACAAAGGAAAAAACACTTTAAACCAGTATCTGATTTTGTACCTGATACAAATAACCCTGTAATAACTGTATACGAGAGAGTGGTACTTAAACAGATTAATGAGTTGTTAGTGAAAGCAGGACAGCCAATTAATAATAATTTAAACACCAATAAAAATTAAGGCTCTTAAAGAGCTAACTGGGGACAAGAAAGGTGTCATTAAAACTACGGATAAAGGGGAAAAATGTAGTAATTTTGGATAGAGAACATTAAGTTGAAATTATGATGCAATTGTTAAACGATGCAGATAATTATACTAGACTTCCAACTAACCCTGTGGCAAAATATAAGATGGAATTGTATTATTTGCTACAGAATGGTATTACCAATGGGGACCTTAGTGAGACGGAATTTAAATTCCTTTGGAATGAAAATCCTGTGATTCATAGTCTATACACATTACCAAAAATCCATAAAATTGTTCATAACCCACCGGACAGGCCCATTATATCTGGAGTGGGGTCACTTACAGAAAATTTGGGGCAGTTTGTTGATTTTTTTTCTGCAAAGAAGTGTTGTAAAACTATATTCTTATATTAAAGATACAACACATGTTCTTAATAAGGTTAAATCAGTTAAGTGGCAGGAAGATATGGTCTGGCTCACAACTGATGTGGAATCTCTCTACACAAGAATTAGACATAAGGATGGCTTAATGGCATGTCAATACTTTCTGGAGAGGGATCAAGAGGTAGAGGAAATTCCTATATAGTTTATTCTTGAAAGATTAGAAGTTGTGTTAACACATCATTTTTATGAATTTTCAGGAAAATTGTTTCTTCAGGAACGTGGAATTGCTATGGGGGCATCTATGGCCCCAGTTTATGCGAATTTACTCCTGGGCAGATGGGAGGAGGAAATTATACTCCAGAATGGTAACCCTTTTCTGCCCAGGATTAAATTCTGGAGTCGTTTTATTTATATTTATATTTTGTTTTTGTTGACTGGGTAAGTGCATTAGACAAATTCTGCCTATTTTCAGGCACGACCCGGGGAGAGGGATACAGATGAATGCCAACTGACCTTGAACCAGATTAAGCTGTTGGTGGTATTTTTTTTTTTTTTTAGTGAATGAGGGAAATTTGGCCAGGACACCAGGGAAATCCTATTCTTTTCGATAAGTGCCATGGGATCTTTAACATCCACCTGAACTACCACCAATCCAGGCAGATGGGACCTCGGTTTAACGTCTCATCCGAAAGACGGCACCTCAGAAGTGCAGCACCCCTCTCATGCTGCACTACAGTGTCAGTACTGGGATATTAACCCAAGTGCCAGATGTGGGAACTGAACCCACAGCCCTCTGATCTCCTGGCCTCAGAGGCGAGTGTGCTACCTACTGAGCCACTGACACATTATAGACGACATGCTATGTATTTGACAGGGTGATGAATTGGGAATTTCAGAATTTATGGATTGGATTGACACCAATGATTTGAAGTTGTCATTTACACATAAATCAGATCTAGAAAGTATTGACTTTTTAGACCTAACCTTAACCAAACCAGAACATGTAAATTTTGAGATTAGCACAAAGTGCTTTAGAAAACATACTGCCACCAACTCTGAGATTAGCACAAAGTGCTTTAGAAAACATACTGCCACCAACTCCCTTTTAAGAGCAGACATACCCACCCATACAGGTTAAGAGAGTCCATTCCACATGGACAATTTCTTAGACTAAAAAGGAATTGCTCAGAAGATATTGATTTTTGGCCCAATCGAAACAGCTCAGTGAAAGATTTCAACAGAGGGGTTACTCTCAAAAAGTTTTAGATAATGCCTTTGGAAGGGCGTCAGAGAAAGATAGAGAGGATTTATTAAAGGGAAAACAAAGAGATGGCAATTTGGAATTTGTTCCTATTACATTTGCCACAGAATATAATGATTGGGCAAGTCCAGTAGGAAACATAATACACACAAATTGGCATCTCCTTCATGCAGACAGGGACCTTAGGAATGTTACTGGGGAGAGCCCTAGAGTGACTTTTTCTAGGGGTGCAAACTTGAAGGATAAACTTGTAAGGAGCAGACTAGAGGGAACTGAAACTCACAGAATCCTGATGAGTAACGGTGTTATGACTTGGTATTGGTTTGGCCTTATTCTGTATCCCACCATAAAGAATGTTTAGTCCAGTAGTATGAGACCCCCCGGTGGGATAAGAGTGCCGGAGAAGGAGAAAGTGTCAGAGGAGGATGGAGGGTGAATGTAATGCTCTAAGCAGAGTGGATACAGCCTGCAGGTTTTAATAGGATGTGGGGGAGGAGCTGTTTCCCCACATAACCTCAGGCGATAGCCTGTACATTTATGTGTGGTTCAGAGCTCAGTGCTTGTGCTACAAACTGTAATTGGATAATGAAGGTTTGTGCTTGGATACAGAGACCAGATAGGTAAGTAGGACATTGCTCGTTTGATATGTAGCAGTTTGAATTGATTAGTGCTTAGGTACTTTGAACATAGTTATACAGTCAGCAATTATAGTACAAGTGAGCTGGATAGTCTTATGCAAAGTGCTTAGATGCTTGAGCTGATGAGTAACAGTGTTATGACTTGGTATTGGTTTGGCCTTACTCTGTATCCCACCGTAAAGAATGCTTAGTCCAGTAGTATGAGACCCCCCCAAAAGAATAATAATATCAAACAATTACCTCCTCTAACTCCGGAGAGTATGACCAGTAGCACCCAGGAGAGGAAAACCCCCCTTTGGGGGAAACCTCTGAGAACCCATGGCTACTGACCTGCCCGTCCTTCTCGGCATAGTAAGGGAGAATAATCCTAAATAACAATATTAAGCTAATTAAGAGTTTCAAAGTTCGAGATTCTGATCCGGTGAAGCGAAAGCTGAATAAGTACAGAATATTCCGGTTGGTGAACGTAGCAGCATTCTTCTAGCAAATGCTAGTACAAATCCATGTCCAGAATAGTAGGAGATTGGAATCCATGGTCGATAATAATTGAAGCGTCAAAGTTACCTTGGTGAAATGTTCCGGTGGTAAGGATAGCTTCTGCAAGGAGAACCAGTAACCAAAAGGCTAAGTGTCCCTGTCCATAGTAGTAGAAAGCTAGTTCGTATTCCTCTTGGAAAGCTTAGGAAATGAAGGCCTTGGTTATGAAGTATAAGAACTGGGCGCATGCTGCGTGATCTGGAGAGGGCGGAGCAGTAGGAATCTCTGATCTGGAGTGGAAGTAGGTAAGTGAATTAGGCATAGATCTTAGTGGGAATATGTAGACATAAGTTAAATGTACCTCCAGATCCCGATGTGGGGAGTAGGTTGTAGAATAGGGAATAGGTCTTGATGAACCTCTTGGTCCTGTAAGGGCGAAGCAGGTCAAATAAGCAAGTAATGTAAATAAGTGGACTTGTACATAGGTTGATTGTAGTAGTAAGTAAAGCTGCATAATGCAGACGTAGTAGCAGGGAAGTAGTATGCATAGCTTGTGTACAGTATACAGCGAAGGGTATGAAGAAATGGAGATGACTGAATAGGCTGAAGTCAAATGACATAGCATTGTCACAAGGTCCCAGAAGCCATAGGGCACATCATGGAATTCAGAGTCTTTGGATAATCTCAACGGAGTCCTGGTAGGAGCAGTTAGTAGTAATTTGCATGACTGAAGCAGCAAGGCAGAGGCATCCAAGGAATAGAAGATGAATGACCAAACAAATCCAGATGTAAGTCCGTGGTACAGGAGCTCCTACGTTTGGAAAACACGGCTGCAGGTAGATGCAGTAGAAAGGACTCCCGGGCCCCGAGCTAGTGAGGCAAGTGAAGAGTAGAAATAATTAAACCCCTAGGCCCGATGGCGAGGTAGGTCATAAAGTAGGTGATTATGAAGTGATAATAGATGATTGAGGGACCCCGGCCCAAGGGCACAGGTCTTAGAAGTGTGATGTGGTGGACCCCCGGCCTGACGGCAAGGCAAGTTTCAAGGCAGTGGTGGATAAAGTAACAGCACTGTCGAGCTGCATGAAATGCAGAATAGTGATAAAGCAGTAAGGAATACATTATAAAGGTATTGCAGTGGGTAGCATATCTTGAATCGGTTTGGAACTAAGTAGAAGTGCAGGTTAGGGCAGACTTATGAGAGCTGTGAAGGGTGCTGTAGACTGTCACATCCTGAAGATCGAGGTTGGAAGGATTGTAGTGATAATACTTAGGTGGATGAACTGGCAACTCAACCAGAGGTAATAAGCGTCCCGGAACTGTAAATAGGTGTCTTAGGCAGCAGTTAAACTAAGGAAGGCAATATGGAATAGAGCTTAGCAGGGAGTTCTGACAGAGACAGTGGTAGTAACTCCGAAGGAGGCGAAAGGCTTGGCGAGAAGCATCCACGGAATTGAGGTGAATGACTTGATGTACTCCAAAAATAGTTCAGTGGACATAGGAGCTGTAGGAAGCATGATTTGGAGAGGTTAGACCAGATCAATGAGCAGCTCCGTAGGAAGCATCCAAGGGAACGTGAGGGAGCTGAACCCAACGAATTAAGGTAGAGCGGCTAGACCATGTGCGGGTCAGCCGATGGATCGTAGGAGGTATGTTAACAGAATGTGTCAGCCGGTGAGTAATATAGTAGTAGCGAAGCCTAAAGCTAGCATGTAACTGGATCAGACGAGATCTGCTCGTAAAGTAGCATAAGTACAGAGTGGCAGCTAGCCCCATGTAAGCTAGCATGGTGGCTGGACTGCACATAGGTCAGCCTATAGGGTTAGTTGAGGGCTGCAGCTAAACCCCCGCGAGGCTCTCATGCGCGGCTAGACCACATGTAGGTCAGCTGGAGGAAGTAGTAAAGAACGGCAGCTGGCCCCACAAAGGCTAGCGAACCCAACCCACGGAGGGCAGTCATTGAGCAGCAAAGGTAGTCAGGCGAGGCTCAATGATTGACAGCCGAAAAGCTGGAGAGCTAAATAGACACAGTGCTCTGAGATTGTAATGAGCATAGGTGCTGAGACCTTGCAAGGTCAAATGCAGCACTGAGTGCAGTGATGGCAGTATACAAGTAACAACAGTGTGCATAAGCAAGGAGCAACGACGATGTAGGCATGTGTGAACTGCAGGTAAGAAGTGACATAGCAGGATATAAAAGCTGTGAAGCAGCAGAGAGGCAGCTATAGTAAATATATAATATGCTGAGTAGAGGAGTCAGATGTAAGTTATGTTAGAGCGATGGTCTGCCTGGGTGCAGAGCGAAATGCACTGATCTCCCCGAGTGTAGTGGTAACAACATGCTGAATCCAAGCTTCCAGTATCAATATCTAGCACTGCAGCATATGACTGGCTGATCCAGATACTGCCAATTAGTCCAGGTACGGAGGGCGAATTATGAGTCAGTAGGCTGCAGAATAACATGGTAAAGTATCTCAGCAATGCAGGAAGCCAATCGGACAGTGTAGGACAGACTTGAATGATGGGGAGTATTACAAAGAAACTAGATGGTTGTCCAACAACGAAGCAGGGAATGGAGCAATCACAGCAGGAGCAGAGAGTGGTGAAACTCAGATTCCCAAAGAGAGTGACAATGAGTCATAGGTAATGCAGAAAGGGTTCCGGTCAGTAACATCGCAGAACAAAATAAAGTGGACAAAAATAAAGCGGCAAAAACAATGTCACCATCAATATTGGCTGCACAAAATGTAGCATGCCAGAACAATGCAGGCCACTTGACACGCAGGTAGCAAACTACTTCCACCGCATGGAGACACTGCAGTAGAAACACAGGGACCAGAAGCACAAGCCAGCATGCCATCGCCCCTGTTCTGTGTGTTGTGTGTGTTGCTGGGGACATGCTGGCTTGCGCTCCTGGTCCCTTGCATTATACACGGCCATCCACATAGTAGCCATGGTCCACCTGTACTCCAGTGGTTACCCCGGTGCACGTTCTCCATCACTCAGCATTCTGGGTGGGGGTACCCCACCAAGTCGGTGCCTGTGCCATTAGATTACCATGGTAGATGTCCAGTAGCCTGCTTCCCCCAGTGGTGGTTGCACCCTGCCCTGTTCCATCTGCCTGCACCCCTGTGCTGTTCCTGTGCATGGCTGCCTGCAGCTGTGTGTTCCAGTGCAGTGCCTCCAAGTGGTGGACGTTGTTTGCTACCTGGATGTCATGTGGCCTGCATTGTTCTGGCATGCTACATTTTGTGCTGCCAATATTGATGGTGACACTGTTTTTGCCGCTTTATTTTTGTCCACTTTATTTTGTTCCACGATGTTACTGCAAAAAGCCACTCAGTAGCTGAGAATATAATTACAATCCAACAGTGCTCGATGCAGGAAAATGTCAAACTTTGTATCACAAGTAGGGATTAGATCACATTAGCAGCAGTATGTTTGAGGTGCGACATCTAGGCCAATTCAAAGGAAGGAAGTGCAGAGGCTGCATATGTGGTAGCAATAGGGGCCATCACAATACTGTAGTTGTTTCTGAACCGTCTGCACCATGCGGTTTGACTGAATGGCAGAAGTCTGAGGCAGCTACCGCTGCAGAATGGCAATAGGATGCATACCTGGGGGCTTGAAGTCATATGGCTTAATGCTAGCTAGTAACAGAAGGTCTCTGGCATTGGATGCATTCACAATCTGTCACAGCAGCCCCACTGTTGTACAGCAGATGTCTCAGGCTGCACAGTAAATCACAAGCAGTGGGGCGGCATTTCAAAACGGGCAGCAAACACACACAGTAAAGTGCAATGCGAGCTATCAGGGCAAAGTCATCAGTAACAGCTGAAAATGCATCTCTGGGTGCCTAGGGCCTGAAGCAATCCGCAAATGAACAGAAATGTCCAGAACAAAGCAGAGCAGTAGTCCGAATAATGGCGACTGAGGAAATGGACAGGTAGTTGCTAAGGTGCCCAGGTGGTGAGGGTCCAGTGCATGGTAGCAGAAGCGGGGTAGGGGAAAATGAAGTGTACATGGGAGTATGGCAGTATGCAAGGCTCCAAGGTGAGTGTAGGATGGCAGATCAGATGAAATTCATGGAGGGAGTGAAAACAAGTGAAGGAAAGCGGCATGAACGAAGGAGCTGCGGCTAGAGGTAGGGCGAGACCTCTTCCCCCAAAGAAAGGGAAAAAAACAAACGGAGATGGAGGGAAGGGAAAACAAATGAGGTAAGAGGCAATGGAAAGGCAGGGGAGAGAAAGGGAGCCGGAGGCAGCGGAGGGGGGGGGGAGAACCGAGGTAGGAGCCAGCCCCAGCACGGAGCGAGCGCAGCGAGTGCAACTCGCTCTAAGCAGAGCAGATATAGCCTGCAGGTTTAAATAGGATGTGGGGGAGGAGCTCTTCCCCCACACAACCTCAGGCGATAGCCTGCACATTTATAAGATCAAGGATTTTATTAATTGTGATACCACTTTTGTGGTTTATGTACTATGGTGTAGTTGCAAAATGTTATACCCATAGAGATTCCGGTCAGTAACATCATGGAACAAAATAAAGTGGACAAAAATAAAGCGGCAAAAACAGTGTCACCATCAATATTGGCAGCACAAAATGTAGCAAGCCAGAAAAATGCAGGCCACATGACATGCAGGTAGCAAACAACGTCCACCACTTGGAGGCACTGCACTGGAACACACAGCTGCAGGCAACTGTGCACAGGAACAGCACAGGGGTGCAGGCTGATGGAACAGGGCAGGGTGCAACCACCACTGGGGGAAGCAGGTCACTGGACACCTACCATGGCAATCTAATGGCACAGGCACCGACTTGGTGGGTTACCCCCACCCAGAATGCTAAGTGACGGAGGACGTGCACTGGGGTAACCACTGGAGGACAGGTGGACCATGGCCACTGTGTGGATGGCCGTGTATAATGCAAGGGGCCAGGAGCACAAGCCAGCATGTCCCCAGCAACACACATGATTCACAGGACTGGGGAGATGACATGCTGGCTTGTGCTTCTGGCCCCTGTTGTTCTACTGCAGTGTCTCCATGCGGTGGAAGTTGTTTGCTACCTGCGTGTCATGTGGCCTGCATTGTTCTGGCATGCTGCATTTTGTGCTGACAATATTGATGGTGACACTGTTTTTGCCGCTTTATTTTTGTCCACTTTATTTTGTTCCACGATGTTACTGACCGGAACCAGGAAGGACAACTACGGCATTAAAAATGAGAATGCAGGAACATGTGAGAAATATTCAAAATGACAAGAGGGATACCCCAGTGTGACTACACTTTGCTCTACACCATAATTTGGACCCTACTGCCCTTAAGTTTATGGGTATTAATTGGCAACCACCATTAAAATTTGGAGGTGACAGAGTGAATGAGCTATTGCAGAGAGAAAGTGAACAGATTTTCAGACTTAACAGTATGAAATCGGATGGATTGAATGAATCATGGGATTCTGGAGACCGTACTGTGTAGTACGGTACGGTCTGCACGTCCATTGGCTCAAGCTGTGGACCAATGGGCATACAGCTGTACTGTATGCAGTCAGTCAGCGGGCGGCCAGGCGGCTTGTGGGTGAGCTGCCGTCACCGCTGTGGGACCGGGGAGGTGGCAGTACTCGGTGGTGGGTGGGATGGGGGTATCGCTGGACCACCAGGGTTAATTTGAAATGATTGGGCTGGAAGCAGTTCACTGGACCACCAGGGCTATCGTTTATATTACAATGCCCACAATCGGGCGTGGGGGAGGCGGGACGCCGATAGATCCAGGCCCCGGAGTTCGGGTTCCCACCCACAGCTGGCGGCTGCCGTGTTGCGCCCTGCGACATGGCAGCTCACCTGTGGGTGGCCAGCCCTTGCTCCTATTTCATTTTGGCACAACTTTGAGCACCAGTGTGCGGCGCAAGTAGGGACTGCACCAGCATATGTACTGCACATCCCAGGCTGAATATCGGGATGTGCGGAATATGCATGGGCACGCCCGCACTTACACCGCATACATTACTGAATGCGCCCGGTACGTTGGGATCTGCATGGCGCAACATCCCCTTTTGAATGTCAAGTATACATCAGTGGGTTGCGCATGGCGCAACCCTTTTGAATATCCCACCCAAAGTGTCTATTTGTTATTTTCTTATATTCCTTCTGAATGTTTCTTCTAGGTTCTGACTTCAAGAGAAGATGCCCCTGTGTAGATCCCTGGGACTAAAGTTGTTACTACTGTATTTGGCTATTGAATAGGGTGATCACATGTAGGAAATATTTTGATTTCACTGCCTTTGTCTTTGTTTACTTATCTCCCTAATACTTCTTATATATATATATATATATATATATTTTTTTTTTGTATTTTACAAAACACATTCTCCTGTTCTATGTCTCCCTTTGCCACAGCCCTCTTGTCCTATTCTTCCTCTCTCGTCTGTTGTGCTCTTCATTTTTCACTATATGTAGTTCAATAAAAACTTTTTTGCAATTTAAATATGTGCCCTTCTGATGCCTCCTTCCTTTGTTAGACTCTTAGTATTATACATCTATATACTCTTTCTTGCTCTTTATTCCTTTTTTCTCTTTTCCTTTTTAAATCTTTTTTTGTATTATCGTAATTCCATTATATGCCTGTCTTTCAGGAAACTGAAATTCTGAAAATTAAGAATGTATAGACTTTTGATATAAGCATGAAATTACATAAATTATACTGTAAGGAATTATGATATAAATTATGTATATTGCTATATATGTATTTTTCTATTTATTCTATTAAGATTTAGTAGGGAATTAGATAAATTTTGTATTGCCACTTTAAGAATGTAAAGTTTTTTCTTTTCTTTTTTTCATTATGATGTCACTGATGCGGTCACTGATTGATGTATATTTAAGTGGCTGTTTTACTTCTGTAACCACACCCCCTGATGAAGGCATAATTGCCGAAGCGCTGGGGACTGCTATAACTTAAGCTTTTGCCAAATAATATATTTTTACTTGCTGATACTTCTGTCGTGGCTAATTATTCTGTGGAGTGCAGTAATTCATTGGACTTTGTTTCACTTATTGGGGTTTGCTACCCCCTTTACTGTACCTATCCCAGTGGCTAGCACGGTATGTTCTGTGGATTTTCTCTTTCAAGATGGTCTGCATCTGCTTACCCACTACTGATGTTAGTCTGACTGGTTTGTAGTTCCCTGGTTTGTCCCTCTGCCCAGTTTTATAGCTATACACCACATGCTGTGCTCTCCAGTCCTGGGTATGTTTCTGGACTCCAAAGAGGTGCTATACAGGTCTGCCAGGGCACCAGCCAAAACCTCTGCCACTTCTCTATGGACCCTTGGGTGCATGCCATCTTGCCCTGATGATTTCTCCACCTTTAGGGCCCTTACGTCCTTGAGTTCCTGTCAGCTTGAACTGTGCCATTTGTGAGTCCCTTCCTAGTCCCCAAAGCCCTACTCCCTTGTGGTACTGGTCTGTCTTCTCCTGAGTGAAGACTGAACAGAAGTATCTATTAAGCAGCTCAGCCTTCTTTTCACTACCCTCTGGCCAACTCCACTCCTCTTTTAGCCTGTCAGTTTCATCTTTCATGATTCTTTTCTTCCTTGTATACCTGAAAAAGGCTTTCTCATCCACTTTTATCCTAGGCTAGCTGTACTTCTCTCGTGGCCTTTGCCTCCCTTACCACCCTGCTTACCTCTTTTGACTTAGCAGTGTAGTCCACACTGTCCTCCTCCTTCTGAGTATGCTTGTACTTTCTAAAGGCTGCCTTCTTGTCCCCCACCACTTTTGCCTCCTCCATGCTGAACCAGCTTGTTTTGTTTGCCTTAGGTTTTTTTACTTTTGATTCTGGCACACTCACTAGTGGCCTCCATCAATACCTTCTTTATTATGGCCCATTTCTGTTCCACATCCATCCCTATTCTAATCCCAACAAGGTGTCCCTTCAGAACTTCTTCCACATTACTACATCCAGCCCTCCAAAAGTCCAAGACCCGTGTCTTGGTCCTGGCTATCCCTCTGCCTGCGTCCAGGTGAAACCACACCATGGTGGTCACTTCTTGCACACAGCACATCCACCTTCACATCCTGAATATGTCCACAGTTGGACAGGACCAGATCCATGGTGGATCTCTTGCTAGTGGGCTCCATGACACCTTGAGTCAGGAAAGCACTCTGGAAAGCAGCCAGTAGTACTTGTTCCCTAGCGCAGGACGTAGCGGGAATTTTCCATTACACCCCAGGTAGACTGAAATCCCCCATTATTACTTTTTCCCCCCTGCTGGACAGATCTATGGTCTTGAACCCAATACCGGAGGAGGTTGTGGAGTCAAAATCAGTGGTGGAATTCAAGTATGCATGGGATAGTCATAAGGCAATTCTGGGGGTTGGGGGTAGGAAGAAGTAGGCTGCTGGTTAACTAGGATCTGCAGCTTATCCAGTAGGTAGGGAAATGGGCAGACTGGGTGGGCCAAGCGGTCCTTATCTGCCGTCAAATTCTATGTTTCTGTTATGTTAATACCCTGTCCAATTCCTTATCTTGAAAAGGCTTTCTGTAGACCACCCCCATTCTTAGTTTCCTCCCCGACATGCTTCTTTTGTCATTTCTAGAGCATTAAATTCATGGGTTTCTGCCATGGGGAGCTACATTCCTCCAGAGTCAGAGGGGGCAAACATTTAACAGCTTGTGTCCATGGTTTCAGCTTTCTTATGTTTGCAGCAGTGGATGGTTTGCGGATGTCCTCTCGCTATGTTTATCATATTATGGCAGCTAAGCAGAGCATCTGGCTTCGACATTGGGTCACGGAGCAGCTGACCAAGCTATTTAACCTGTCCATTACTGGAGGATTGTTATTTGATCCTGAGCCAGACGATATTCAGAAAGATATCCAGGACAAAAAGGGACAGTTGCTGGTTTCCAGATAGCAACAGAAGGCAAACCCATGCTTGACAGGGCATGAGTTTGCCCGGCAGAGGTAGTCCAGAGGCAGTTTTTGCCCCTTTTAGAATTTCAGAAACCAGAGTAATAGGGGAGCCTATTCAAGATTCAAGGGTAACAGTAACAGAGAATCTTCATCCACAGAGGTAATGGAAGTGCAGGCAGAATAGGAGGTGCCTCTCAGTGAAGATACACGGGCCCATCTCTAACCCCTTCTCCTGGTGGAAGACTGCAGAATTGTTGCCACAGATGGGCCCAACAAATTCCAGATGCGTGGGTGTTGTAGATCCTGGCTCCATAGTGCCTGTGAGAGGACATTCCTTACAATCTCCAGTGCAACAAAATCAAATGAAGAGACAGGCAGTGTTACAGCAATCGAGGCAGTTGTTCCAGTTCCACCAAATGAGGAGGGCCTGGGATTCTGTTTGATCTATTCAGCAGTACCCCAAAAAGTTGGGGTGACCCAACCAAGTCTAAATCTGAAACATTTAAACAAGTTTGTCCACCACATAACTTTTAAGATGGAATCCTTGCAGTCCACTATCTGAGCAGTCCAACCAGAGGATTATTTGGTGTCCACCAATCTGAAGGATGCATATCTTCACATTCAATCCATCAGTTGTACTAGAAGTTCCTGAATTTCATGGTTCAGGGACAGCATTTCCAGTACAGGGTACTTCCTTTTGGACTGGTGACAGCACCCAAGGTATTTCTGAAGAGTCTCATTTTGCTAGTAGTGCAGCTGAGGCAGGAGAGACATCACATACACCCATACTTAGACAACTTGCTCATCCAAGCCTGGACAACACAACTGGCAGAGAGGTCGGTGGCAAGGATCTTGAAGGTTCTGGAAACACATGGTTGGGTTGTCGGGTAAGAGGAAAGCTCCTTAATACCATCTCTGAGGTTTGAGCACCTTGTGACCATGTTCCAGATGGACGAAAGGAGAGGCTGACAGGCCTGACATGGGTACCATGAAGCCCTCAACCTTACCCTTGACTGAAGGGAGCTCAGCCAAGGCTAAGCAATCAGGGGAGTCAAAGCAGCAGGAATAATGTAAACGTTCCCAATCCCATGACCCTCGAAAATGCTTTTTTTGTTACCTGCTGCATTGAGAAGTACTCTTACTGAAGGTCTGGAGGGCCAGAAACATTTGTCTGAACTAGAGAAGGACCAACACTGTGAATTCAGCTTTAGCAGAACTTTTGCAAAAGTTCACCAACTTTCACAGAATTTTCTGAATTCTGCCTTTGATGAATCGACAATCTTCCAAATCTGTTTGTCGAATTTTCGCCCTGTTCCATGAAATTTTCTCGCTGAACTGCAGAATAATACACATGAACTGCAGAACTAATACATTTATCTGCAATTCATGTAATTATTCTGTAGTTCAGTTCTGCACCATCCTGTAACAGAAAAAAAAATGTCCCTAGTGTCCAGTGGCACCCCACACCCTCCCTAGTGTCCAGTGGCACCCCACACCCTCTGAACGCCAGCCTCATACAATTGCTTCCCTGGTGTCTAGTGGCACACCCCACCCTCCGATCACTGAGCTCATACAATTAATATTTCCCTGGTGTATAGTGGCACCCCTCCACCCTTTGATCACTGACCTCGTATTTCCTGTGTAGCCCTTGTCTGAATCTCAACTAAAGTGACTGACAACTCCACGCTTGCTCCCATCCCATTTCTTAGTCTTTACATCACATGGTAGTCATGGAGACTGTCTCCATGACTACAGTGCGATGTAAAGACTAAGAAATGGGACAGGAGTGAGCGTGGAGTTGTAAGCCACTTGAGTTGAGATTCAGACAAGAGCCACACATCAGGAAATACGGGACCTTTGATCAGAGGGTGTGGGTGCCACTAAACACCAGGGAAACATTAACTGTATGGGGCTGGCAATCAGAGAGTGAAGGGTGCCATAAGACACCAGGGAAACATTAAATTGAGTGAGGCAGTATAGCGCAGTGGTTTAAGGCTCTGAGCTGCAAAAATGGTGTCATCTAGCAGACCAGACCTGGGTTTGAACCCCACAGCTTCCATCTACATACTGTGTGACCCTGAGCAAGTCATTTAACTTCCCTGTGCTCCCAGGACGCACCTGTAAAAAAGCTTTCAGTTTAGTGTGCTAGACCTGGTTAAATAACTAACAAAAAGAAAAATTATTAGGGGGCCAGTGATCGGAGGGTAGGGGTGCCACTAAGCACCAGGGATTGGAAATAATTTAATATTTATAAATACGGGCCAGTGATGCACAATGGCATTTAATATGTTCATTTCGCAGTTCAGTAATTCATTGAACTGCAGAATGAATGTACAATTCCTGATTATTGTATTAAACTGCCAAAAGAAATTCTGCAGAACTGATCTCTGACAGTGAACAGTGACAGTGAACAGGTCTGCAGAATTTTGTCCCTCAGTTTAATAACATTAACCACAGTTCATTCATTTATTTTGCTGTTATAAATTGAGATTTCCACAAAAGTTGCCAAAATGATTTCCGAACTTTCACGGAAGATAAAGTCAGATTTTCACACAAATTCTGCTGTCAGAAAATTTTTTTGCAAAGCACCAGTCTGAACTCATCAGAAAATGACCCTCTGACACTGGTCGGTAACACATTACTGACAAGGAACATAGAGGTTGACGATAGAAAGGGATCGCCTGGCCCTTCCAGTCTGCTCATTTTTCCATGCCTAATAAAAAGCTGCAGATCCTACATGGTCTCCAGCCCCTACCTTTCTACCTCCTTCCCCTACCAATGGTGTCTCAAGCCCCTGTTCGGGCCCATGGTTACTTTAACCTGTTTTTGTGATACCCATGTGTCTGTCCCATGCCTTCTCAAATCCTGTAACCGTTGTAGCCTCTACCACCTCTGCTGGCAGGCTGTTCCAGGGATCCACCACCCTTTCCGTGAAGAAATACTTTCTTCAGTTCCCTCTGATCCTTCCTTCCTCCAACTTCAATACTGTGACCTCTAGTGTTCAGACATCTTTTTCTTTGAAAGATGCTCCCTTCCTGTACCTTGTTTATTCCCTTTTGGTATTCAAATGTCTCAATCACGTCTCCCCTGTCTCTCTCTCTCTATATCTCTCTCTCTCTCTCTCTCTCCCTGATCTTCAGGGAGTACAGATCTAGATCCTTTAACCTTTCCTCCTATGGCTTCTGATGTAGGCTCTGCATCATTTTGGTCGCTCTCCTCTGTACTCTCTCTACCCTATCTATATCCTTACATATATGGGGCCTCCAGAACTGTACCTAGTACTCAAGATGAGGTCTCACCAATTATTATGTTTGCTTGCACGCATGTGCAAGAAACATAGTGCCATCATCGGAGATTTCGGAGGTGTGTCACCTCCTCCAATTCAGTCAGTGTGTTGGCAGGCACGGCCCTGTAAGCTATCGCATTCTGGAGCTGTCTATGACAAGCTCCAAAATGCAGTGGCATACAAGCTGAGAGGGGAGCTACGCTTGAGTGAGCAGCGATCAGATATCGGCTGCTCACGCTCAGCTCCTCCCCACACAGAGACGCTCACACAGGCGTGCACGCCCCGCACGCCACACACGCACTGGTACTAGCCGAGACGGGTGCCCAACCCCGCCGGCTATGCTACGCCTCCCACCTCCCCCAAAGTTTAAAATGCCACGCCATGCCCACCCCAGCGTGGCCTGTAATGATATAGCCGGACAGGGGTGCCCAACTCTCGCCGGCACCACTGTCCTAAACCCCACCCCCAGTAGTAAGTGCCATGCTGGGAGCCCACCCCAGCGTGGCAAGCAATCCCTAGGCCGACGGGTGGCTAATCCCCGCCGGCTGAGCACCTCTCAACCGTTCCTTAAGCTTCGCTGGAGCCCACCCCAGCGTGGGTAAACGCCCCACGTCATTCATTTTTTTTTTTTTTAACCTGTAAAGAAAAAACGGTCCCACGTAGTCTCCCGCCCCTCCCACAACCTGCACCCACCCACTGCGCACCTAGCCTCCCCACACCCTCACCCCATACTTACCGACTCCGGGCGCCACGTATCTTTGGTGGACATCGAACACGCCTGCACTTCTTCAAAGCCAACCGCGAACTGAGGAAATGCTGGTAAGCTGTATAATGGGCTAGATAGGGGTTTCAACTTTTGCATATCTCAGGCATTTTGGAATTTTTGCGCAAATTTTCAACATGGGGTTTTTGGGACCCCTTCTCATGATTGATGTCACTGTCATGGCGTTGTCCGGCGAGGGTGATTTCGCAATCACTGCGGCCAAATCACCCTTCGGCCTGAATAACGCCATGACAGTGACATCACCATGAGAAGGAGTCCCAAAACCCCATGTTGAAAATCTGGTGCCAAAATTCCAAAAATGACTGTTTCACGAAGGCATGCTATGCGAGTTCCCACGCAGGCTCGTAAGTTCGCCGAATTTTCAATATTTTTTACTCAGATTTTCAACATTGCCATTTTACCACACCTTCTTATGAGCAGTACAGTTGTCATTTTTCACATCTCACCCAAAATGTGTTTCCCATGCATGTAGCGCAGACAATGGCGCAGTCGATAAGCAACTACAACGTAATGGACAAATTAAGAAAATCACAGTGACACTGTTCATGAGCAGAGGTCTTAAAATGGCTATGTTGAAAATTTGGTGAATAAATTCCTCAAAATGACTGTTTTGATGAGCGCGATGCTATCAGTTCCTACGCCTTTCGTAGGTCGCTAATTCTCAATATTTTCACTCCAGATTTCAACATTGCCATTTTACCACACCTTCTTATGAGTAGTACAGCTGCCATTTTTCACATCTCACCCAAAACGTGTTTCCGCCCATGTAGCGCACAACGGCGCAGTCGGTGTGCGAGATCAATGTATGGGACAAATTAAGAAAATCACAGTGACACTGTTCATGAGGTGAGGTGTTAAAATGGCTATGTTGAAAATTTGGTGAAAAATTCCAAAAAATGACTGTTTTACGAGCGTGCGTTGTACAGTTCCTATGCACGCTCGTAAGTTCGTGAATTTTCAATATTTTCACTCCAGATTTCCAACATTGCCATTTTGCCACACCTTCTTATGAGCAGTACAGCTGTCATTTTTCACATCTCACCCAAAACATGTTTCCGCCCATGTAGCACACAATGGCGCAGTCGGTGTGCGAAATCAATGTGCAGGATAAATTAAAACATCACAGTGACACTGTTCATGAGCAAAGTCTTAAAATGGCTATGTTGAAAATTTGGTGAAAAAATTCCAAAAATGACTGTTTCTGGGCGTCGTTAGCACAGTTCCTCATGTCACAGTTCGCGGAACTTTTCAATATTTTCACTCCAGATTTTCAACATTGCTATTTTACCACACCTTCTTATGAAGCAGTACAGCTGTCATTTTTCAAATCTCACCCAAAATGTGTTTCCACTTATGTAGCTTACAATGGCGCAGTCGGTATGCTAAATCAATGTATGGGACAAATTAAGAAAATCACAGTGACACTGTTCGTGAGCAGAATCTTAAATGCTATGTTGAAAATTTGGTGAAAATTCCTAAAATGACTTTTTATTTAGGCAGGCGCTTGCGTCTTTACGACACTCGTGAAGGTCGTGAATTTTCATTATTTTCACTCCAGATTTTCAACATTGCCATTTTATTACACTTCCTATGAACAGTACAGCTGCAATTTTCATATGTCGCCTAAAATGTTTTCGCACATGTAGCGCATAATGGTGCAGGTTGGTTGCTGGAAAGCAATGCTTAGGACAGATTAAGAAAATCACAGTTACACTGTTCATGAGCAGAGGTCTTAAAATGGCTATGCTGAAAATTTGGTGACAAAAGTCCATAAAATTATTGTGTTACGAGTGAGCATTGCGCAGTTTCCATGCGCCCTTGTAAGTTCATGACTTTGTAATATTTTCAGTCCAGATTTTCACCAGTGACATTTTTCCACACTTCCTTATGAACAGTACAGCTGTCATTTTTCACAACATGGCTGAAGTGTGTTTTCACAGTTTCAGCGCAGAGATGCGTGGTCGCTGTGGGAAATCATTGTTCGGCACAGATAAAGAAAAACACATTGACACTGTTCATGATCGGAGGCACCAAAATGCCTGAGTTGACAATTTGCTGTAAAAAAATCCCCAACCTAATTATATTACAGGTATGTGTTGCACAGTTTCTATGTACACTTGTGACTTCACCATTTTTTTAAATATATTTAGTACAGATTTGCAACATTGCCATTTTTTACACCTCCCCATGACCAGTACAGCTGTCATTTTTTACATCCTGTTCAGAATGTTTTTGCACCTGTGGTGCTAAATGCCGTACTCACTGTGCATAAGCAGCTTTCGGCTAACAAACTGATATTCCCCCTGTTCATGAGGTGGGGTCACAAAACAAACATGTTGAAGATTTGGAGTGAAAATACCAAAGAATGCCTGAGGTATTAGGGTTTCCAACTATAACGCCCAACCCTGTAGAGAATGACAGGCATCAGGGGTGTGACTTGGGATTCTTGCCTGTGATGCTCATACCATTCCACACCCTGCAGTCAGTGAGAGGCATCGAGGTATGCCTTGGACTCTTCGGCCCCAAACTTCACCCCATTCTCCTATATCGAACCCATCTCACCATATTTCCGAATGAAATGGGGTGCACATAAGGTCCAAATACCCCAAGGAACACCGTGACACTTGTCAGTGTCTGCAGGGTGGGGTGTGGTGAAATGGCATGGCCGTTATGCCTGACGACCCAAACGCACACCCCAATGCCTGTCACTCTCTGCAGGGTGGTGGTGGGGTTGGCTTCAGTTCAATACTTCACTGCCATTCCTACTACGCAGCTCTGTAACTTCTACACTACCACTGCCAGCAAGCAAACATTCGGCATTGACAAATGCTTGTTTATATAGAGGCAGTATTACCTCTCTCCGCCTACTGGTTATACCCCTCTCTGTGCAGTCCAACATACAATTTGCCTTCTCCACTGTCTTATCACATTGTTTCACCACCTTTAGGTCATCTGATATTATAACCCACCAGGTCCCTCTCCTGCCTTGTTACTGTGACCCCCCCCACCCAGTTCATACATGGCTCGTGGGTCTTTATGCCCTAAGTGCATGATTCTGCACTTCATTGCATTGTATCTCAAATGCCATGTTCTTGACCACTTCTCCAACTTCCCTTGGTCCTCCTTCATCCCTTTCCACCCCCCCACCTGGTGTGTTCACCCTATTGCAGATTTTTGTATCATCTGCAAATAGGCACACCTTTCCTTCCAGTCCTACTGCAATGTCCCCAATGTAGATATTAAAAAGGACTGGGCCCAAAACTGACCCCAGTGGCATACCACTTGTTACCCTCCCCTCCCCCAAGTGAACCCCATTTACTACAACCCTCTAGCTTCTACCACTAAACCAACATTACACCCATCTTACTAGTTTAGGACCCACTCCCAGACTGTTCAGTTCATTCACCGGACTTCTGTGTGGGATGGTGTTGAAAGCCTTGCTGAAGTCCAGATAGGCCACGTTCACCACCCCACCCTAGTCCATCACTCTTGTCACCCAATCGAAAAACTTGATTAGGTTTGTCTGGCAGGATGTCCCCTCTGTGAATCCATGCTGCATCTCATCCCAGAGACCACTGGCTGCAAGGTACTCACCAATTTTCTCTTTAAGGAGTGACTCCATTACCTTTCCCGCCGCCAAAGTCAGGCTGACAGGTCAGTAATTACCTGCCTCTTCTCTACTGCCACCCTTGTGGAGAGGCACCACATCCGCTCTCCTCCAGTCCCCTAGAACCTCCCCAGTATCCAACAACAGACTGAACAGTGATGCCAAAAGTGCCGCCAGCATCCTTGAGCTCCCTTAGCACCCTAGGGTGAACTGCATCTCGGCCCACTGCCTTGTCTACCCTAAACCTGGACAGTTCTTTAAGGACACTTTCCTCTGTGAATGGACTTGTGTCCCCCTCCTGCCCCTTTGTATGTAACACCAGACCATCTCCTTCCCGCTCCTCCATGAAAACTGAACAGAAGTAATTGTTCAGTGAGTCTGCCTTCTGGTAAGCCCCTTCTCCTGGAACCTCCCCCTCCCCTTCCCTTCCCCTAACAGCCTCAGTATTCCTGCCTTGGACTTCCTTTTCTTGCTGAAGTATCTGAAGAATGTCTTATCACCCTTCTCTACTGACTTGGCTATCCATTCCTTGGTATCCACCATCACCTTCCAAACTATCTGCTCTGCCACCCACTGTTTCCCCTTGTATTTTGTTCTGTCCTCCCCCCTTCTGTGAATTGTGAACATTTTGTACCTCCTGAAAGCTATTTCTTTTTTTTCTTTTTAACCAGGAGAGACACACTAAGCTGAAGCTTGTATAAAGATGCGACCTGGGAGCACAAGGAAGTTAAGTGACTTGCTCAGGGTCACACAGCATGCAAGTGGGGGCTGTGGGATTCAAACCCAGGTCTCCAGGTTTGTAGCGCAGAGCCTTAAACCACTGCGCTATATTGTCTCCTCTTTTTTTCCCTTACTGCTCTCACTACCTCTCTGAAGAACCAAAGCAGTCTCTTTCTCTTCTTACCTTTACTGACCTGTCTTACGCATAGTTCTGTCACTCTTTCAAGTCCCCTTCTGATTACTGCCCACTACTCCTCAACTCCTCCCAGTTTCTCTATGCATACCAGGGCATCAATGAGGATTGTCTTCATTTCTTTAAAATCCGCATGCCTAAAGTCCATGACCCTTGTCTTTCTGAGCCTCATCTCTACCCCAGTTCTTATTTTGAACCACACCATGTGATGGTCGCTGGACCCTAGATTGTCTTCTACCTTGACATCTGCTATATGGTCTCCATTGGTTATACAAGATCCAGTATTGCCCCCCACCCCACCCCGAATCGGTTCCTGTACAAGATGTTGTAGAATGTCCTTGCAAGGAGTTTAGCATGTCTCTCCTGCTGGATGTTGTTGCTGCTGGGAGACTCCAGTCTACATCAGGGAGACTGAAGTCCCGCAGCAGAAACGATTCCCCCTTTCAGGCCATCCTTTGTACTGCTTCCATTAGCTCCCTATCTACATCTTCCCCTGTGCTAGAGGTCTGTAAATCACTCCTGTACGCATACTGGCCCCTGACTGCTTCTCTAGGGTGCCCCAAGGTATCTCTGCTTCCCCTTGCTCCTCCTGCACCACTGAAGCATATATACTATCCCTCACATATAGTGCTACCCTGTTCTTACCTGACCTGTCCCTTCTAAATAGATTAAAGCCCAGGATGGCCATCTCTCAGTCCTGGTTCTCAGAATATCAGGTTTTTATAATGGCCACCAGGTCAAGTTCCTCTCTGCCATTGTGGCCTCCAAATCCACTATTTTGTTGCTCAGACTCCTGGCATTCAGGCATAATACCCTCCACCAGTTCCTCCCCTCCTTACGGCTTCCCCTGCCCATAACCCTTGCCTCCGTTTGTGGGTGTGTGCCAGCTAGTTAACTTCCCTTGATTATGTCCTCCTTTCCTACCCTAGCCTCATACTCCCCCCTTCTCAGTTTAAATTCATAATCCTGGCAATGTATTACTGCAGTTCTCCCCTCAGTACCTTGTACCCTGCCTCATTTAGATGCAGCCTGTCCTTTGAGTATAACCCTTCATCCTTCCACCTGTCTCCCCCATTCTCCAATGCAGGCAAGCCCTTCCCCTGCGCAACACTCCCTTAGCCAACTGTTGAATTCTTCTATCCTCATTTATCTGCCAGTACTGGCACTAAGGCCTGGTAGGACTTCAAAAAAGCCAATGAGCTTACCCCCTCCCTGCAGCAGCCCCTTGCTAAATACCTGAACCTTTGTTGTACCTCACCCAGCTCATTTCCTGCTAAATCATTGGTTCTCAAGTGAACAAGCAGGTGTGGTTTACCCCCAGTCTCATTTCCTCCATTCTCATTGGTCTTGCCCTTCCAGCCTCCATGCCTGGTACACAAACGACCACCCTTCCTTTATCTGGGTCCCACTTTCTAATCCAGTGCACCCCCTTAATCATAGAATCCCTAAAGTCAATCAATCTCTCCTTTCCCTTGGTCCTTTTCCAGCTGCTGGGCTGCCGGTGAACCAGTCATCTCTCTCTGCATTCTTCCCTTGACCCCTATGCCCGTCCCCCCGTCCCCCCGATCCTCCTTTTCCTGTTGCCTTCTTCCTCATTTGTCTTCAGCCCTACATATTCTCTCTGGTGCACCTTGCTATCTACTGTTGTGCTCCTCTCACCTAGGACCCCCTTTCTCCCCTTTCTTCTTCTTCCTGTCACTTGGCTCCTTCTGTATTGACTTGACTTCCTTCCCTCCTCCTTCTGCTCTCCCCTCCAGTCTGCTTAACACTGACCTTACCCCGTATGTCTGTCTGTGCCTCATGCTCCTCATGTGCCCTCTGGTCCTTCACACCTGCTAGTGGCAAGAACCTGTATGACACGCTTTCTCCGACTCCTATGCTGACACTAGTCTCCCCTACTGCCACACCCTAATTATTCAATTGTCCTAGTTTCCCTTTTCTTCTCACTACCTGCCAATCATTCTTCCTAGTACTGACTGGTTTATTTGGGGTACTCACTTCCAGTCCCCTTGGTAACCCCCTTGCATCCCCCTAATAAATAGGTTACTCACCTGTAACAGTAGTTCTAGGAGTGGTATATGGTGTTCATCCACACTTCAGGCAGTGTTCCTTTCCCCTTTAAGGCTTGCCAGAATGTCTTCAAGCTGGCTTCTCCCACCCATCTGGGTGGTAACTCCCTCAGCACTGCCCCATGATGTCACATCTTACCCGCTGGAAGCAAGACCGGTGCGCCACTTGCCAGGGGAGGTCAGGTGGGTCAGTGTGGATGAACACCATATACCACACCTAGAACTACTGTCACTGTGAGTAACCCATTTTTCCACAGCTGTTTATATGCTCTTTTCATCCACACTTTAAGCAGACTCCTAGCAGTTCTTCAGGAAGAGGGAGGCAAGAAGCACACCCCTACTTAGTGAAAAGAGTTTGGAGAACTGAGGCCCCAAAACCAGCATCCTGGCGTGACTCAAGGTCGATGTAGTAGTAAGAAGTAAGATTTTTATTTTTATAAAGGAGGTTGGCATACAGCATCATTAGTTCCATGGGACCTGTTTTCAAGATGGTCCTGTTATACAGTTACTTCTCACTCAGTTATATAAAACACATATTGACACATACAAATATAAATTGACACTAAACTAGGGTTTAATGTGTAAGTAAACTACATTCAATTATCTAAAATGTTCCCAATCATACCTTATTGTTTTAAGTAGTGTAGATATAAATTCAATGAGAGGAGAGGTGGGGGGGAGGGCTCCCAATTTACATTTGTTCCCTAGTTTCCCCCATAGAGATACACTGGCATCCCTTCCATGGTTCTTTATATATTTCTTGAATAAAGGGTTTAAGGACTTTAGTCAATCCCTTGTCCTTAGGGTCCATACAACTCCAAGCTTTATAAAACTGTGAGGGAAAGGTAATTCTGCAATATTTATTTTTTACTTTGAGATTTACAAATGTATTTACCATACTTGTTCTAAGCCCATATTCATGGCACTTTAGCTGAAGTTTATCAATTAACTATTCTGGAGTGCCTTGATATATAGAGAATAATGTATATGTAGGTGTGTGATATGCAGTTTTTACACACAGAGGATGTGTAAAAAACTGAACAGCACACACCTTAATATGTGTTATTTTGTATAATGACTAGTGCTAAGTAGACAAAGAAACACAGAAGTTGACGGTAGATAAGGACTGTAAGGCCCATCCAGTCTGCCCATTTTTTCTACCTTATGAATGAGCCATAGGCCTTTGCTCTGTCAATGGCCTATCTATTCATACTCATCTGTATTGCTCCCTTATACCTGTCCCATGCCTGTCTGAAGCACTGCACTGTATTCACATCCACCACTTCCTGAGGTAGGCTGTTCCATGCATCCACCACCATTTCTGTGAAAAGAAACTTCCTCACATTACCCCTTAATCTACCTCCCTCTAATCTCATGCTGTGTCCACTTGTCCTCCTATTTTTCTTACATTGAAACGTTAGACTCTTTCACCTTGTTAATGCCCTTAAGATGTTTGAATGCTTTGATCATATCACCTCTCTCCCTCCTTTACTCTAGGGTATACATATTGAGCTCCGTTAATCTGTCCTCATATGTTTTCTGACCTAGTCTCTGCACCATTTTGGTTGTCCTTCTCTGGACTGCCTCCATTTTGTTAATGTCCTTGTGCATGTGCGGCTTCCAGTACTGCACGCAGTACTCCAGATTGGGCCTAACCAGTGTCTTGTAAAGAGGGATTATTACCTCCCTCTTATGAATTGTGATACCCCTACTAATACACCCCAACATCCCCCTAGCCTTACCTACTGCTTTAGCGGTCTGCTTGGATGATTTCAGGTAATCTGTGATGACGATGCCCAAGTCTCTTTCTTCCCTTGTGATTGCCAACAACTCCCCTCCCAATCTATAGGTGGCTTCAGGGTTTCTCTTCTCTATGTGTATGATCTTGCACTTCTTTGCATTAAACCCCAGTTGCCACTGTTTTGATCATTTTGCCAGTTTATCCAGATCCCTTCTCATTCGGCCCACCCCATCTGGATCATCTACTTTGTTGCAGATTTTGGTGTCATCTGGAAACAGGCAAACCTTACCCACCAGTCCATCTGGAATGTCACTGATGAAAATATTGAAGCGGACTGGCCCCACAACTGATCCCTGAGCTACCCCACTTGTGATTTGCATCTCTTCTGACTGTATACCATTTACCACCACTCTCTGTGTTCTGCCCGCCAACCAGTTTACCACCCAGTTGATCAATCTCTGACCCACCCCGAGCTTACCCAGCTTATTAATCAATCTTCTATGTGGAACAGTATTGAAAGCTTTGCTGAAGTCAAGGTAGGTGACATCAACTGCACCCCCTTGGTCCACCACTCTGGTTACCCAGTCAAAGAAATCTATGAGATTAGTTTGACAGGACCTTCTTGTTGTAAAGCCATGCTATCTTGGATCCTATTCTCCTATGGATTCCAGGTGTTGCACTATCCTTTCCATAAGAAGTGCCTCCATAATCTTGCCCAATACTGAGGTAAGACAGACTGGTCTATAGTTCCCTGCCTCCTCCATGCTACCACTCTTGTGGAGCGGGATCACATGAGCCCTTCTCCAGTCTTCTGGGACCTCTCCTGTGCTCAGAGACTCACTAAACAGTTCTGATAATGGCTCTGCTAGTTCCACCCTTAGCTCCTTTAGTACCCTAGGATGTATGCCATCTGATCCCATTGACTTGTCCACCCTGAGCTTATAGCGAGCTCTTGTAGGACCCTTTCTTTTGGAAAAGGACTTGTGCACAGCTCCTTCCCCCCCTGTGTCCATGGTGTTGAGCTGTGGACCCTGCCTTACCTTCTCCTCAGTAAATACTGAGCATAAGTATCTATTTAGAATAGATGCTTTTCCTTGGTCCTCCTCCACACACACACCCTTATCCCCTTTGATCTTAACAATGCCCCCTCTGGACTTTCTCCTTTCACTAATGTAGCTGTAGAAAGTCTTGTCCCCTTCTTTTATTGTCCGTGCTAGTGTTTCCCCGGTTTGGGCCTTTGCCTGCTTTACTGCCTTTCCTGATTCCCTTAGGGAAATTTGGTATGCCTCCCTATCTTCATCCTGCTGCATTCTTTTATATTTCCTAAAGGCCAACCTTTTCGCTTTGACCTTTACTGCTACTGTTTTTGAGAACCAAAGTGGGTTCCTCCTTCTTTTGCTCTTGCTTTTCTCCCTAACACAATGAGATGTTGCTTCAAATATTGCATCCTTAATGCTTGCCCACTTTGCCTGTATCCCCTCACCTGTATTTCTTCTTGCCAGGGCTAGCTTAACTCTGTTGGCCATCTTATTAAAGTCAGCTCCTCTGAAGTCCCAAATTTTTGCCTTGGAATGGGATGATTTAGTTCTAGTGGCCAAATTGAACCATACCATGTGATGGTCATTGGCACCCAGGTGACTTTTACCTGGAGATCTATGATCCTTTTCACGTTAGTCAGTACTAGAACTAGGATAGCCCTGTCTCTTGTGGGTTGTTGTACCAGTTGTTTGAGGCCCTCCCCCTGCTGGGAATCCACTATGTGTCTAGTTCTAGCAGATGTTCCTGCTGGTATTGACCAACCTGTATCTGGCATGTTGAAGTCTCCCATTACCAGATCCTCCCCTTTAGCTGTCATGTTTTGTATATCTTCTAACAGTAATGTGTCTATGTCCTCCCCCTGGTCTGGAGGCCTGTGGACAACCGCAGTTCGTATGGCTGTCTCATTTCCTGTTTCAAGGGTGACCCACAGTTAGTCTGGATCCTTGTGTTATTCTGAATTTCTGTAGCTTTGATGTTTTCATTGACATAAAGGCCCCTCCCCTTTTTTATCGCGCTCTCTTCTGAACGGTACATAGCCGGGTACTGAAATCTCCCAAGACTGGTTACTGGTGAACCATGTCTCACTAATGGCTACTATGTCCAATTAAGCATCTGTTATTGTTGCCTGCAGGTCTGGGATCTTGTTTCCCAGACTATGGGCATTTGTGTACATGGCCAGATTTTGGTGCGTTAGTTGTTGGGCAAGGTTTAGCGTTTCCCCTGTGTGTCGAATAGGAAGCCGAATCTTTTTCCTTACCTGGTGATGCAAATGAACTACAGGCATGCTGAACTCCAGTTTGATTGCTGGTTGAGGGGGAAGGGGTGTTCTTCCCGTTTGATGTATCGGGTGCTGCACCCCTCTTCCCATTGGCTAGTTTAAATATTCTGCAAAGACGTCAAATTTCTGCCCTAATGCACTGACTCCCTCCTTAGTCAGATGCAATCCATCAAATTTAAAGAACTTTGACTTCCAAAACTCTTGACAGTTACCTACAAATTCGTGTCCTTTCTCCTGGCACCAGCCCGTGAGCTACATGTTTACCTCCCCTATCTCCCCTTCTCTGCCTTCCATCCATCTGCCCCCCTCTCCTAGACCGGCAGGATCTCAGAGAAGAAGATGCCAGATGAAATTGATGACAGTTTGTCTCCCAGCCTGATCAGTGTCCATTTTAGAGTCTTAGCATTAGGTGCTTCCTGCATTGCTGATTCGACCTCTGTATCTGCTCCATGGCATGCTGGTTGATATGACAACAAGGTGATGGTTCAATGGCTTCTCCATTTCTTTGTTTTTCTCTGTTTATCCCCCTTACACCGCTCCAGCTCTGGTTCCTCGGGAGTCCCCCATGACAGACTACCCTTGCTAGCCACCTTACCTGGTCTATCCTGATCCCCCATGGAGCTGTGGTTTACCCTCCGGACAGGGACGAGTTGGGGCTCCATACACCCCAAACATTTCACGCTTTGTCGATTCAGGCAGCCAGACAGGTGGAAGCATATTAGGGTTAGCTCCTGAGCTCTGTCTCCTCAGAACTGGACAGCATTTCTCATTTTTCCTTGTGAGCGTCGAGAGTGCCCTGATGTCAGGGCGCATAGCGCGGACATCCGTGATGTCCTCCCCTCTACCTCAGTGCTTGCTGTACTCCAGATCTCCGCCTGGGGTCAAGCACGAGGACATGACACCCCTCCTCCCTGGAAGACAACGGCTTTCCCCAGGCGCTCAATCACTCCACCCCTGCTGCCCTCCAACTCCTGGGCTTGTTTCCAAACCCGGTCGCTGGCGCCGCAAGTGGAAATCCAACCATTGCGCTGATGGGCGGGCAGCTTCTCCATTTTAAAAAAAAACTGTAAACAGTTCAATTTTCCAAGTTGGTAAGTACCTTAGCGTGGTACACACAACCCAGCGCGAGACAGTACAAGCCGTATCAACTCGCAGGTTGATATGACTTTACCATATCAACTTGCAGGTTGATATGACTTTCTACAGGTCTCAAAAATGAGTTAATAATGGGGGTCACCAGTTATTATACAGTTTTATATACCTGGCAGATCCATTTCCTATTTTTTTTTTCTCAAAATCATTCCACCCTAGACTGGTATACATGTCACAATGATGTGTAAAGGGACCACATTTTAGTACAAATCATGCAATTTTATTATATAGTTTATTTTGTTTATAGAGGTTTTGTTTGCTAGTCCATAAATATGGGCTCCATAATCAGCTATAGGCATAAATAATTGATTTACCACAGATTCTCTCATTTTGTAATCTAGACAGTACCTTGAACGTTTAAAGGCACCCATTCTTACAATATGCTAATTTTTTCTACTTTTTCCCTTGGGAATCAAAGTCCAAACTTTAATCTATCCAGATGCCTAACTTGTATTCAGGTACTTGTTCAAGAATCTCGTCCTTGGCAGATTTGATACATATTTCTTTGCCCTTTTTTGGAGCTTGTTTATATCTAAAAATCGTAGTTTTTTACTTTTTTTCATTTAATGCTAATCTAGAGTTTGAGAACCATGAACAAAGAATTAGAAAGTCCTCCTGAAGACTAGTTTTCATCTCTTTTCTATCTTTACCCAAGGTAATAAGCACTGTATTGTCTGCATAACGACGAATCTGAGTTTTCTCTATAAACCGTGCCACTGAATTTACATAAATTAAAAATAGTGTGGGTCCCAAGAGTGATTCCTGAGGTACCCCCTTCCCATTTAAAGCTTTATTAGATGTGGCATTGCCTATATGAGCTTGCTGGGTCCTATTACTTAAATATGATGCAAACAATTGTCAGGTTTCAGGTGCATCCCCCGGACCCAATTCCAAGACAGCGGTGGGAGCAGGGCGTAAAGTACGCCAATGTGTAAAGTTACACCAAAAACCCTATGACATGCGAGCTGCACCATATTCCAAGAGAATCGCCAGATATGATGGAAAATGCAGAATTATGCATGTCTAAAGTTACGCCCACAAGATATGGCATAACTCATAATAGCGGTGTAGCAGCACGCATGTCGCAACTCGTCAATACTGTCAGCAGTGTATACCTCTCGACTGTCCCACATTACATGGCACTGTTCCCTACTGTACATCCATTCACTTCTCTGTTCCACACTGCGACGCCTTGTCCCACAGTCTGTGTTTGGCTATTGTGCTACATGCTATGGTACATGTTGCACCAGGTATGTATTTCACTTACTACTGGCCTGTCTGGCCATGCTGCTACCTATTTCACTGTGTTCTGGGCTTCCTAGGGCATGTTTGCTTGGCTGTTCTACTGTCTGCTCATTAGTTCCACATTCAGGGCCTACTGGTTGGGCGTATGCTGCAGTCTGGCTTTGTTGTGGGGATGTTTCTATGGCCTGTGCTCTGGTTAGGACAGCTTTTTCTTGTTATAACTTACGTTACCATCCTCTGGCATGGTTCATTATGCCACCTGTTCTGGAACAGCAGTTCCATGGTGCTGGTGTGTTACACATGTCGTAAGCCACATTACACAGTGGTGTAGGTTTTCTTTGGTGTAACTGCGCCATAACCGCGTTTGTACGTGGTTGTGGGTTTGCAGGCGTGTTATTTGGAATCACGCTGCGTCGCAAATCATTGGCATAACCTCGCGATTTGCACTATCAGGACTGGTGCACGCGCTTGGCGCCCGTGAATCTGTCTTGAGAATCGGGGCCCCTATGTCTAACAGTCTCTTGACCATGATCTCATGATTCACTGTGTCACATGCTTTTGATAGATCCAAGAACACCACACCCACCTCCATATTTTCATTCAAAGATGCTGAAATTAAATCTACCAATTCGGTGAGTGCAGTGTCCGTGGAGTATCCCCGTCTAAACTCGGATGATATTCTGACAAAATAGATTTTTTCCAAATAATGTACCAATTGTTCTTGAACCATCCCCTCTAATATTTTTGAGATCATGGGCAAGAGAGCATTATAAAACTGAACATTTTTTAACCTAGAACTTTACTACTCTACTGGAACTATATAGCCAGTTCCACTTTTATAAGCACAGGATTTGACTGACAACAGGAACTTCCTATTTGGGAGCAGGAAGGGAGTGATCACAGAGGCACAAAAGACTCACCATCCTAGAAGGAAAAGAGTAGCTCTCTATCCCAATCCTAGCTGCTGGAGGTCTGACTCTGAACAAGTAAGAAGGAGAATACTGAGGAATACTTCCTGTCCCAGAACAGGAAGAGCAAGAGCTTTAAGGGCACAGAGGCAGTAGGGAAGTAGGGAGAAAAATAAATAAATAAATAGAGAGAGGAAAGAGTAAGCATACAAAACAACAGTTGAGGGGCCACAAATAAGACATGATGGGAGTGGTGCAGTGCAGTGGCTGTGGAGCAGCAGTCTTCTGGGAGTCGTAGTAGAGGATGTGGTGTTGTCACATCTGCAGGCACCTCTCTGGGCTGAGGGAGGAGGTTTGCTCGTCTCCAGGCTGAGTTGGCCAGGATTCGGGGGGTCTCCTCTCCCACCCAGGGACCACCAGGGCCGCTGCCTCAGAGGTTGGCTAGAAAGAGGAGTGGCTGGACCACAGTGGGCTCAGGGAGGGTGAGGGTGGTGGAACAGAGTCACATCCCTCCAGCTGTACCTCTCTACAATTCGCATGCCATTCTGACAGAGTGTGGTTCTTCTATGGAGGCACCCAAAGTGGAGACCAAGGAGGATGCTGGGAACCTCCACAAAGGAGACCCACAGGAGGATGGCACGGGACCCCACAGGGGAAGGAAACAACTACTGGTGGTGGACTCCATTATTAGGAGGGTAGAACTGGGGGGGGTGAGGTAAGGTGCCTGCTTGGCGCTATGGCTTGGAAGGACAGGGAGCGAATCCTCGGATCGCAGGAGCAGCTGCACGGGGAGGGAGCTGGATGTCATTGTCCACCTAGGGATAAATTGCCTGGTTGGGAAAGGGATCAGAGCAGTGCAGAAGGAGTTTGTGGAGTTGGGGAGGGGCCTTAGACAAGTAGCACACACGGTAACCTTCTCGGTGGTGCTGCCTGTCTATGGCATGGGTGAGGCTAGGGTGCTCCGCACCATGGGATTCAATCAGTGGTTGAAAAACTGGTGCAGAGCTCAGAGTTTTGGCTTCACTGGGAACTGGAGGTCCACCTGGAAGAATGCAAGCCTATACTAGTATGATGGTCTGCATCTGTCCAGGAGAGAAACCAGGGCCCTAGGTAATAGGTTTAAATGCTTCACTGGAAGCATTTAAACTAGCCGGGAGGGGGCACTGAAAAGGAGCAGGGAAATCTTAGTCCCCCCCCCCCCAAAAAAAAAAATCAGGGTAGTTAGTGAGGTAAACACCAAGATAGAGAAGTCGATAGGGAGAAGGGCAGGGTTAAATGGAGAAAAAGGCAAAGGCAGTAAGGACAGGGATGGGACAAAAAGGGGTAAGGCCATCAAAAATGGAGGGTAATAAATACCAATGCCCATAGTCTAGGTAACAAGCTCCCTGAACTGGTGGCCTTTGTGGAAGAGGGATGCCTGGATATCATGGCAGTCACAGAAACATGGTACATAGAGAACCATGACTTGGATGTCAACATACCAGGGTACACAATCTACTGGAGGGACAGGGAGGGTAGAAGAGGAGAAGCAGTAGCTCTCTATGTAAGGAGGGTATCAAAGCAGCATAACTAAAGGGTAAACAGGGAGGAGAGGAGGCACTGTGGGTCACCCTGAAGACTGGAATTTGCACCACAATCCGCACGGGGGTTGTATACAGACCCCGTCTCAGGGGGAGGAAATGGACAAGGAAATGATAGAAGGCATCCTTAAGATGGCAGAAAAAGTGGAGATGTTGTTGATGAGGGACCTGAATATGCCAGATGTTAACTGGAGCACCTTTGCTACAGCCACATCCAAGAGCAGGGTAATTCTCGATGCCCTACAGGGGGCATGCCTTTGACAGCTAGTGTTGGAACCCACTTGGGAGGGAATAATCTTAGACCTGGTAATCTCAAATGGGGATGGAGAGAGGTTCTCAGATCTAGAAGTGGGTAGCCATCTGGGAACAAGTGACCACCAAACAGTTTGGTTCATGATAAACACAGCCACAGGGTCAAGCCATACAAAAGTGAGGGTACTGGACTTTAGGAGGGCTCACTTTTGCAAAATGGGAGAGTGCCTCAGAAAAGCACCAGCAAACAGGCAAGAAGGAGGAGTGGAGGAACAATGGGGAAACATCAAAACTGCCATCACGAGGCAACAAGCCTTTGTGTGAAGCAAATAAACAAATCAATATGAAAGGAAAAAACACTATGGATCTCAATAGAGATGGCGGGGAAGGCTATGGAGAAAAAATAGCATTCAAGAAGTATAAGGAAACACAGACGGAGCAGGACAGAGAACTGCACCAGTTAAAGCAGAAGAAGCGGGGAAGGCAGTCAGAATAGTAAAGGCCTAAACCAAGGAAAAGATAACAAACTCAGTTAAGAATGGGGATAAAAACTTTTATAGGTACATTAGGGAGCGAAGAAAGACCAAGAGAGGGATAGTGATGCTTAATAAAGGGGCGGGTGGGCAGAGAGGGACAGTGAAAAAGCAGAGATACTGAATGAATATTTCTGCTCAGTATTCACAAAAGAAGATGAGGGGAAGGTACCTAATTCAATCAATAGAAGCACTCTGGATAGGTGGGTCAATACCAGTCCTTTCACAGAAGAAAGAGTTCTGAAAGAACTCCTAAAACTGAAGGTGGACAAAGCAATGGGGCCTGATGGGATTCACCCCAGAATTCTAAAAGAACTAAGGGGAGAATGTCATCAAGGCACAAGTCAGGAAGCATAGGAAAACCAGGAGCAGTTTTAGAATTCACTAAAAATATTTATTTACAGTAGCAGCAACATGAAAAAAATAAGCTTGTTCAGTATAACTATTTACAAATGCAAAATAAAATAGTTTTCCTTCAGTCTCTGTGTCCCTTGTTCTTCTAATCTTTCTTGCAGTTGCAGCTTAGCTCCTGTAAGTCCTTTCAACCCCATCCTTAGCAAGCATCCTGTTTTTGTAAATATCAGGCAGAAGCTGCTAGAACCCAGTGTGCTTCTTGAGTTGAGGCCCCCTTTTGCACAGCTTTTGCAAAAGGCTTAACAATTAAACTCTGGTGACCTCTAGTTTCTAACAGCTTTTTGCAGTCATCTCAAATGATAATGATATACAGCTCAACAGTAACACTATATATTTTCTAAACAAAAGTGATCCCATTATCAGTTACATTTTCATATAATGATTTGCACAGTTTTTTATATCAGCAGATCTAGATATGCAAGGGGGAGCTAAGAGACAGTGAGAGGCAAAGAACTGCGAGATTGTCGGGGTGATCAAATCCGAAGTCTCACAGGAAAATGTGGTTGCACAACCAGACAGAGAAGAAACAGAAAAAGAAAGATCCTTGCATTTTAAACACTTTCTCTAACAACTGGGACAGAGTCCTATTCCACCCTGTCACAGAGAACTAGTGACACCACTAACTAGCCTTTTTAACAAATCATGGAAGGATGGCATGGTACCTAAGGACTGGAGGAGGGCAGATGTGATTCCCCTTCACAAACGTGGGGGCAAAGCAGAGGCAGGAAACTACAGACCTGTTCGCTTGACCTCAGTGATAGGGAAAATGATGGAATCACTTCTAAAAGAAATAATTGAGTACCTAGGGGCACAGGACCCAAGGCAGCATGGATTCACAGCGGGAAGGTAATGTCAGACGAATCTAATAGATTTCTTTGACTGGGTGACCAAAGTAGTAGACCAGGAAGATGCCGTGAACATGGCCTACCTAGACTTTAGCAAGGCATTTGATACAGTCCTGTGCAAAAGATTAATAAACAAGTTGGCCAGCCTGGGAGTGGGTCCCAGGGTGGTAGCCTGGGTAAAAAAATGGCTAGACAATAGGACACAGAGGTTAATAGTAAATGGAGTCCATTCCAAAGAAAGGGGGGTTACAAGCGGGGTACCACAGGGTTCAGTAGTGGGTCCAGTCCTTCTTAATGTCTTTATAAGTGAGACTGCAGAGGGACTGGAAGGAAAAGCATGCCTCTTTGCAGACAACAGTAAGATCTGCAACAGGATTGATACACAAGGGGGGGGGATGAGAAGGGACTTGAGAAAGGTTGGCGGAATGGTCAAAAGTATGGCAGCTTAGATTCAATGCAAAGAAGTGCAAAGTAATGCACCTGGGAAACAAAAACCCAGGGGAAGAGTACACAGTGGGGGAGGGAGAGGTATTAACAACAACAAAAATGGAAAAGGACCTGGGGGTAGTTCTATCAGATGACCAAAAGGTAAGCAAGCAATGTGAGAAGGCAGTAAGGATGGCTGGGGGATACTGTGATGTATAGGGAAGAGACATCACTAGTAGAAAACAGGAAGTTGTTATCCCTCTGTACAGACAGTTGGTGAGATGCCATCTGGAGTGCTGCATGCAGTTCTGGAGGCCCCATCTCTATTAGGAAATAGACAGGATGGAGGCAGTTCAGAGGAGGGCAACTAAAATAGTGCAGGGTCTGCACCAGAAGTCATATGAAGAGAGAGAGAGTAATGGAGCTTAATATCTGTACCCTTGAGGAAAGGAGGGCAAGGGGGGACATGATAGAAATGTTTAAGTACCTCAAGGGAATCAACAAAGTCCAAGAGGGTAGCATCTTTCAGAAAAAAAGATGTGCAAGTACAAGGGGACACAATTTGTAGATGGGGGGACAGCTCAGGGGCAATGTGAGGAAGTATTTTTTCACAGAGAGGGTGGTGGATGCATGGAACAGCCTTCCTGAAGAGGTTGTGGGGTCAAAAACAGTGGGGAAATTGCAAGAATGCATGGGTTAGACATAAGGCAAATCTGGTGGAGGTAAGAAGAAGTAGACTGTTGGTTAACTAGGATCCAATAGGTAGGGAAATGGGCAGACTGGGTGGGCCAAGCGGTCTTTATCTGCCGTCAAAGTCTATGTTTCTATGTTTCTAGCATGTTTCCAGCTTTCAGGGAACCTATTTTCACATAGGCTCCAATGAAATTATTTTGCAAGAATTGGGAAAATAATTTCTATTGCATTTTTCAAGAATCTACATTCTACCCCATCATATCCACGATTTTTTAGCCTTTAATTTGCAAATATATTTGTTCACTTGCCTACATGTAATAGTCTTAAATCTAAATTGAGGCCTATTTCTATTGTTATTTAGCTCCTTCCATGAGTTTTGTAACTCTGAAGTTTCTAGTTGGATTTTCACATCTGGCAAGTTAACAAAATACTCATTTAGGAGGTCAGCCGATGCTTTTGGGGACTGCAGCACACCATTCTTTACCATTTGGATTATTGGCCTGTTATCGGATGGTGACTCAAATTATTTAATCAATGCCCAATATTGACAAAGGTCAGTAATCTCCTTAATTTTATTTTTATAGAATTTTTGATTCGTATTCCTTAGATTTTGTTTCAGCTTATTTCTAGCTTTTTTTTAATTATTCTAATCTTCTGGGTCTAATGATTTGCTTGTGATTTTTCACAGCCTATCTTTTATTCGAATCTCTTTTTTAATTTTTCAGTAATCCAGGCTGCCTGTTCTTTCCTTTGGATCTTTCTAGTATATGGTGCCAAAGAATTACAAATTTGCATAAAGGTATTCATAAATTCTTGGATCGCCAAGTCCAAACATGGTATTAGAAATAGTCTGTTCCAGTTAATCTTTGGTCTGGGACCTTTGATAATAATCTTTCCCTTGTATAATTTTTAAAGGATCTACTTTTTTGTACATATGTTTCCAATTTAGTCTTTCTTATATCATTATTCACCAATTCAAAACTGCCAATTATAGAATTATGGTCTCCAAACATCGGCTGACCCACCTTAATCTCACTGGGTTTAATATTTGATGACACAAATACCAAATCTAATACATTTCCCCTAATAGTGATATGACTTTTACGTGTTGAATTTATTATTATCTGTTCCACTCCCAGGGGCTGAAAGCTTTTCTGTAAAGTTCTCCCCCTGGGTTGCCCCCAGGCATCATTGAAATCTCCCATAAGGAATAGTTTTTTCCCCATAATTTTATTCAAAAGACATTCAGAAAGGGGTTCAAAGGAGCCAATGTTTGACTTAGGTGGAGAATAAATAGCACCCAACACCATATTTAACCCCTGAATTTCCACCAATAAACGTTCAGTCTTATCTATTTTGCCAGACTAGCCTCTCAAAGTTTGCCTTAACTTCCATTTGGTATATAGTAGAACCATCCCCCCATGCTGACCTTCTCTATCCCTTCTATGTTCATAATATTCCTCGATTTCTATCTCCAGATCTGTCACACCTTTGTTTAACCAAGTCTCAGTTAACAGTATGACCTCTGGTTTCTCAGTAAATACCCAAGTTTTCAGAAGGTCCATTTTATTTTTGAGAATCCTTGCATTGACATAAAATACCTTAAGGCACATGCTAGCATTAGATGTTGGACCTGGATTTACTTCTATGTCCCTAGCCATTACCAGGAACATGAGTGAATATACCCTTTTCAGCCCGGTGTTTATAAATGGGGTACTCTTCCAATTAATTAAGTTTAGGGCTTGCATACGTACATCTCTAAATTTGTTTCTCCTTGAGCCCCAGCTATGTTTACCCCATTTCTTAATTTTTGTGTTTCTAACAGGCTTCCATTCTGTAGTGCCATAGCATTCATATTCTCCATTCTGCTGCCCCCCCACATAAAAACTAATTATTATAAAACCAACAACTAAAATAGCCAGATTCATCATGAAATGTGTATCAAGTGGCTATCAAAATTCCCAATAATCCTATTGTGCACCTCACTTAGGTATATGGGATTCTCACTGTTTTACATTATTAAAAGTGAATAGAGCAGAGTAGGCTCACAAAATAGTGAATCTGCTTGACTGCAGGCTTATTCCTACCTGAAACTTCTCATCCCAATGACTTGCCATAAGCTCATGGTTAAAAAATCTCTACTGAGTGGTGCTTGCGGCACTCATGCTCCTGCCCAGCGCACGCACTAGGCAGCTTAGCTCGAGAATTTAAAGGGCATCTCAGTCCCTCCCATTGAGGCAAACCCGCTTCCTTACTGGCTACCCGGCCAACAGCCCCCAACAGCCGAGGGTAGTTTAAATACTCCTATCCCTGTTTAGGCGCTGTTGAAAGTGTGCAAAATATAAAAGCAGCTGGCAATTTATAAACACAATGTCAGATGTCTGTAGCAAGCAATAACAGATGGGACAACATGGTCTTATACAGTATACACACACTTCAGTGGCTATTTCAAAAACAGTCACAGCTCTTACTCTTCGGTGTGACGGCATTTAGCAGTTGAAGCACTGTTTGCACACTTTATGTCAGAAGCAAGCAGTAATAGACTTGAATAGGCTAGCTGGCTAAAGCTGTCTCTCAAACAGCATCACGGCAGAGACTTGGATATTCCTGCTGTTTCTCACACAGCGTTACGGCACAGTCCTGGACGTTACAAAGGCTAGATATGGCATTGGGAAGTGAAGCTGTGTACTGACTTCCAGGTAGCAGCCCTGCTGATTTCCTGGACAGACACATCCCTGGAAGCAGTCACCGAGGCAGCAGTATGATGGGTGGAATGAGCCCTTACCCTACGGGAGGCTCCCTACCCGCCAACCTATAGCAGAGGTTGATGCAGGATACACTTCACCTGCCAGTCATCCACTTAGCTGCCAGTCTGCTTGGTGCAGCTTCAGAGTAAGTGACAAATAGCTGATGAACCCCTCCCCAAACTCTAGCTGTGCACTGCTTATGATAGGCCAGTGCTCACCGCAGGTCCAAGGAATGGAGCATGTGTTCGACCTCGAGGTGTGGTTGGTGAAGTACACCAGGAGATTAATCACCTGGTTCAGATGAAAATCTGACATAGCCTTTGGGAGGAACTTCGGGTCGGGGCAAAGGACAACCTTGTCCCTGTGGAAGACCAGGTAAGGAGACTTCAGCGAGAGTGCCTGGAGCTCACTGATCCTTCTAGCTGACTTGATAGCTACCAAGAAGGCAGTCTTCCACAGCAGGTGAGAGATGCCACACCTGTGCACTGGTTCGAATGGCTTGCCCTTGAGCTGTGCCAAAACCAGCAACAAATCCCAAGGTGGTAGTGGTTCATGCACCGGAGGGGAAATGTGTTCGATACTTTAGAAAAATTGCCAGACCACCTTCTCCCACATCACCGACTGCGTAGGCAGAGATGGCTGCTAGGTGCACCTTAAGGATTGTCGACCGAAGGCCTGAGTGGGAGAGGGACCAGAGGTAGTTAGCCACTGGACAAGATAAGGGGTCCAGCCCCTTGCCCTGGCACAAATGGAGAATCTCTTCCATTTGAAAGTGTAGCATTTTCAGGCCGACTCCTTCTGAGATGCTTGGACTACAGCAAGGACATCTTCGGACAGACCCAAAGCCTTGAACTCTAGCCACTCAGGAACCAGGCTGTCAGGTGCAGGGAGTGACGGTCCAGATGGAGTACCTTCCCCTGACTGAACGAGAGCAGGTACAGGCAGAGAGGAAGATGCCTTAGTGGCCTTCTGCTGAGGCTGAGGAGATCGGGGTACCAGAACTGGCATAGCCAGTCCAGAGTCACCAGGATCACTGTGCCTTGTCCCTCCTCACCTTGAGAAACACCTTGGGGATCAAGGAAAATGGAGGGAAGGCAGAGAGGAGGCCCAGTGCCCAGGGCCTCAAGAAGGCATCCCCCTGCAGAGTTCCCTGATGAGGGGAGGCAGGCACAGTACAGCCTCAGCTTTGCGGTCTCCCTGGATACAAACACATCCACCAGAGGGGGTGCCGCACTGGGAGAACAGGCTGTGTACTACCTCTGGGTGGAGAGACAACTTGTGAGATGCCTCACCCACAGTGCTGAGAGCATCCGCCAGCTGACTAGAGACACCGGCCACATGGATGACCAGGAGATTGGCCTCCTCGATGTGCACAAGGGTCCAAATGTGGAGAGCTTCTCTGTACAGAGGAAAGGAGTGTATCTCGCCTGTTTTGTTGAGGTAGTACAAGGTCATTGTGTTGTCCGTCTGGATCTGAATGACCTGACCCTGAATGTGTGGAGCAAAAGCAGTCAGCGCCAGCCAGCTGCCCGGAGCTCCAGCAGGTTGATATGGCACTGGGACTCCTTGGGGTTCTAGAGCCCATGGACTCTGTGTTCCCCCAGGTTGGCACCCCAGCCCATAAGAGAGGCATCGGTCATCAGAATGACTGTCAGCTCTGGGAGAACACATCAGTCCCTTCCTACAGATGTTCTGGGACTAACCACCACTGGAGGGTGTCCTACATCAGCTGGTCGAAGTGGACTTGCACTGAGACCACTTGCAGGCCAGCTCCCATTGCAGAGAGTGCATTCTCCAGCGGGCCCAACAGACCATGCTGGTGCAAGCCACCATGTATCCCAGGAAGTGCAGGAAGCCTCAAGCAGGGCACAACTGCACAACCCAAAATGATTGGGCAAAGGAGGAGAGAGCCTCCGCCCTGTCCACTGGGAGTCAAACCCTGACTCTTTAAGAGTCGAGCTGCCCAATGAAGTTGATCACATGTGAAGGCATGAGTTCTGATTTGGCCTCATTGACCAGGAAGCCAAGAGATATGCAGGTCTGAAGGGTGAGATCCCTGGATCGCTCCACCTCCTGCCTGGGGGGTCCCGCAAGAAGCCAGTCATCCAGGTAAGGATATACTCCAACTCCTTGACACCTCAGGTAAGCTGCAACCACTTCTATGCATTTGTTAAAGAACCTGGGGGCCGAGGACAGGCCGAATGGCATGGCCTGGAACTTATAGAGGATCCCCTCCACCCAGAACCAGAGGAACAGGTGGTGGGACGGATGGAACAGGACATGAAAAAAACACATCCTAAAGATCCAGAGAGTGAAACCACATGTTCTGCTGGAGAGATTGTATGATCTGAGGCAGAGTAACCATCCTGAAGGTGCGTGACCTGAGAAGCTTGTTCAGGGCATGCAGATCTAAGATGGGGCCTCAGACCCCCCAATCCAGTTTGGCACCAGGTACTACCTGGAGACAAACCCTGGGTGTTCCAGAGGTTCCAAGACAGGAGCCATGACCTCCTTGAAAAGCAGCTTGGTGATGTTATCCCAAAGAGCTGACAGGATGTCCGTGGACATGGTGCCCTGCCGTGGTTCATGGACTCAAACTCCAGAGGCAGACTCTAACTGACCACCTCGAGAATCCACCTGTCCATGGTGATGGCAGACCAAGCAGAGAAGAAGTGAGAACCCAGGGGAGCCATGATAGGCATGAGGGAGGCACCCCTCATCCCATCACTGGGCAGGCTTGGGGGCAGCAGAAGGCCCGGCTGAGGAACCATCGGGGCCCCAGCTGCCAGGCCTATGGGCAACCATAGCCATAGACTTCGATCAAGGTCACCAGGCTTGAGTCTGCTGTCCAGCCTGAGTCTGGGCTGGTTTGGCTGCAGGGGCAGAGAGGATCTGAAAGGGCTTCTTCTTCTGCTGTGAATGTCACCGAGTCCAAAGGGGCACTGGACTTCTCAATGCGGGTGAGGTGCCCCTCAACCCCGAGCCTGAACAAGTCAGTACCCAGGAAGGGAACATCCGCCAGCTTGTGCTGGGTGTCTGCTGTAAAGGTAGAGATCCTCAGCCAGGCTCTGCGGCACATAGCCACTGCAGCTGCCACGGACCGAGCGCAAATGTCCATGGCACTTTGGAGCTGTTACTAGGCTACTGCGTGGCCTTGATCCCAGACCTGCTTGACTGTGGTCTGCAGGTCTGCTGAGAGATGGGGAAGCACCTCATCAAGCATGCCCAGGAGGGCACGTGAGAAGTGGGCCATTAAAGGGGCCGAACTTGTTTGCCAAAGGCCAGGAGAGGAGGCAGTATGCACCCTGTTGGCCATATGGTCCAACCTCTTGGACTCTTTATTGGGACATTTGTCAGCATCCCCCACGTTACCAGTGCACCTGAACAGAGTCAGCCACAAGACCCTTGGCTGAAGGCTGCTCTGTGAACCCCGAAGGGGAACTAGTAGGGACCGCATACTTGCGGACCATCTGGATGGATGGCACAGGGTAAGAGGCTGGGTGCTGCCATTGCTCCAAGGCAGGACCAAGAATGGCGTACGCCACTGAGAAGGCTTCCCCAGGGGAGTCCTCCTGGTCAAGGATCTCGGTAAGCGGGTACCGAGCCCGCTTCTGAACAGTCTCCAATGGGAGACCAGTAGATTTTGAGATGAGACGGAGAAGACCCATAAAGAAAGTAGTGCCCTGCTCCAATACAGATCCTCAGCCAACCCCAAGTCTACCAGACAGGAGCACAAGGAGGAATTCTCCAAATCTGAGGATTCATGGAAGAGAGGTTGACTGTCAGAGTCCCCACTGACCCTCCGGGGATGGCCGGGGTAACAGTGACCGACAGCTGATGGGGAATACCCACGGCCAGGTGGGCCTCCTTAGTCGGAGTGCCAGACTTTATCTGTTTCGGTGGTGGCTCCACCAGAATTGGCAGAGAAGCCGGGGAGGCCGAGACGGGAACTGACAGTTCGGCTTCTGCCGAGGTGGAGAAGGCTGTGGCCTCTGTAGCAAAAGTCAAGTAATGTCTGGGATCACTGCTGGGATGGGCTTCACCCCGGTAAAAATGAGCTGTTGCCACATCAAGTCCTCATAGCATCTACACAGTACTGGAGCCTCTCCTCACCCGAGAAGCGCGAGGAATAGTGGTGGCACTGACTTCCCGAGTGTCAAGAGTCCAAGTGTCGATGTCGACAGGGGCTACTCAACTCGGGACTCTGAGAGCAGGACCACAACCTCAACCACTGTGGTCGCCGATGGCAGGTCTCTGAGGGGGCTGGCAAAAGCCGGGTCTCCTCCAGGTCCAGAAGCTCTTGGCTGAGAGGCAGCGGATCAGTGGACTGGTACTTTCCTCCTTGAGTGAGTGGTAGAACCAGGGTCCCAGACAGGTAGACGTCGGCTTCTTCTGTTGACAATGGGTCTTCCAGCTGAGAAAACTCTCAGCTGGAAGATCAGCCTGCATCTCAACCAACTGGCTCAACAGGGAGACTGTGGGGCTGGCAGCCTAGGCCGAAGAATCGACCAAAGTTGGAACCTCCGTAGAAGCGAGGGAATCAGAGGCCAGAGAGCGCTCCCAATACCACAATCGATAACAAGACTATTTCTTGGTCTCTTTTTGAGGCTTAGATTTTGACTTAGTGCCCAAGGGATCCTGCCCATGGATGGGAAGGGCTTGGCGCAAGTCTTCGAATACCGCTGTGAAGGAGGCACCCAAGTAGAATGGCAAAAAGGTTGAAGCGAGGAAGCTTGAGCTGCGGCCTGGGCCATTCCCCCAATGGGCATCCAGATGCCATTTGATGGTCAGATCCAGATTGTCCAGATGACCCAGAAGCAGGCAAGCATGGTGATCCTCTAATGCAGATGGATGTAAAGTGCAGCACAGGCCGCAGGCATGGGGATCATGCTTGTGGCCCAGGCAGTACACGCACATGGTGTGAGGATCTATCCAAGACATCTTCTTCCCACAGGCACATTTTCAAAATCCCGGCACTGGCATTTTGTCGTCCATACCAGAGACCAGAAGGAGTAAGCCTGAAGATAAAGTTTATTTGGAAATTCAAAGTTTTAATATGCAAAGAGCCTTTTTAGCACGAGAGTGGTAAGGAGGGAACCTTCTTCTTCCAACGGAAAGGAAGATCTGACAACACGGGGCAGTGCCGAGGGAGTTACCCCCGAGGTGGGTGGGAGGAACCGGCCTGAAGACGTTCCGGAAAGCCTTAAAGGGGAAAGGAACATGTCTGTGAAAATGGGCATTGCCCACAGATCTTTTCAGTATAAAATAAAATGAAATGGAAAAAAAAATGAAATGAAACACTGCCTGAAGTGTGGCTAGAACACCATATCCACGTCCCTAGAAATTTCCCCCTCCCCAGCCTTCAGTAGTTCTGCTCTGCTGTTTTCTCCATTGTTCTCTACCCTACCCTACCCCCTCACCCCTCTCTCCACCTCACATCTCAGTCAATTTATATCTGCCTTAAGTTGCCCCAGATTCCAGCTACTGGGCAGCCCCCGGCTTTCCACATCGTACCCAGAAACACTGCTGCCCCACATCCATTACAGCTCACTACTCTCCCCCTTCCTTCATGCCCCCAGAATCTTCCTGTCTCTCTCCTCTGCCATCCCTACCCTTTCATTGCCTGTACCTGCTACTAGGCTCCCATATCCTACTGCTTAAAGTTTGCTATATGGTCTTTAGCGGTCCTACTCCCTGTTATCAGGCTATATGGTCTTGGTGAATTGGGCAACAAGTTGCCCAATTTGTACCTCAGCCTTCAAGTAAGTATGAACTGTGCTAGTTCTATACCAATTGTCTGCTCAGTGAACTATTACTTGCTCAAACTAATTCAAAATAATATAGCTTAATCACAACAGAGTCTATAGCAAAAGGCTACCAAAAAAGTTATTAAAGCTGGAAAATAAGAACTATTCAAGAACAAGAGCTCCCGGATGCAGAATGTTACCTAATTAGAGCAGCAGGGATATGCCTGCCTCTGTATTGCCACAAAGTAGCAGTAATGAAAACAGCTGAAGCTGCCTCACAAGAAACCCCCTCAAATAGCTACATATAACTTAAATCAGTTAGATTGGACAAATTACCCCCATGCATATAGTGTAGAAAAGACCCTCAAATAGCTATATAACTTAGTTAGACTGGACAAATGAATTCCGCCCAATGCATATAGTGCAAAATGCCAGTATATGTACTGCCTCAAGGTAGCAGCAATGTAACCAAATGACGCTACCTCAAAAAGTACTCCTCAGATATCTGTATGACACCAAGCAGTTCAATTGAACAAACAAAGCCACCCATACAGTTCAACTATTCAACCTGAACTGCTGTGGAGAACAAGATGACTCAAGTGTGCAACAGATCAATTAACTCTTTAATGTCCCCTCTCCCTCCCACTTTCTGACATCCTGCTAGGCTTACTATTTGTTCAGCTGTTGCTATCGCTCAACTACGAATCTTCTTTGTTACCTGGGTGGGTGAGGGTGGGGTGGGGTGGGAGACAGGGCAAAAATGTACTGGTCACTCCCTGGTCCAAGCACAGACTCCCAACTGCTCCCGTTCAAGTAATGCCGCAGGAGAAGTTCTGTGCGGCTTTGTCTGTCGGCTTTCAGTCTGTTGCTGTGCAACTTTGCCGACAAATTAAAGTGGACTGCTCCACTCTGTTTGCTGGTCGTTGGGTCGGGTCTGATACATGGCAATGGGTCTCCTGCAATGAAATATGCACAGTCAGTCCAGGGATGCAGGAAATCAGTGCTGCCCTCCGACCTCTGTGATAAGGAAGGGTCCGGCGGCAAAATGAGGCAGTGGCTTGCTAGTCACAGCAGTTAAGGAGCTAGCAGAGGTTTAAATCTGGCATCTTGTTTCCGGTGCCCACTGACTAGCTGGTTCCCAAAGTCAATACCAGTCGCTCCTCAGTCCCAGCCCAGACTCCCAACTGCTTCCGTTCAAGTAATTCCCCAGGAGAAGTTCTGTGTGGCTTTCTATGTCGGCTTTCAGTCTGTTGCTGTGTGTCTTTCTTTGCTAACAAATTAAAAGTCAACTGCCCCGCTCTGTTTGCTGGTTGGTGGATCAGGCCTAATACACAGGAGCGGGACTCCTGCAATGAAATATGCACAGTCAGTCCAGGTTGCAGGGGGAGGGCAGAAGAAAAAACAATCAGTGCAGCCCTCCAACCCCTATGATGAGGAAGGATCCAGAAGCAAAAGACAAGAAACTCATTATAGCCATTGTTGCCCCATCTTCCATGATCACAAACTGAGCAACAGACCCAGAAATCTTCAGGGCTTTTTTGAGGTCTTTCGGATGACCAAGGACCAGTCAAGCCTTCTAGTCCTCTATGGATGAGGGCAGCATGGGCTGTCACAAAGTGCTTCCCTAAGCATCATGCTGATAACCCGGGCAGTACAAACACATATCGTGCAGGTCCATGGCTGACGTTTTCTGCTGACACCAGATGCAGGAATTAAACCCGAGTTCCTTGCTCTCCATCATCCGTCATGATCATAAAGTGGAGCCAGAGGACTAACGGAGCAACTTTAAATGGACTAAAGACTTGAATAGTCAAAGACTAACCAAAGAAACACTTGAACATCTTTAAATAGGAGGATATACCACTGGGTGGGAGGAGGAGCTTAGCTTGAAGACTTCCCATGAGTCACCTGTATCCAAGAACTCTGCCACAGTGTGGCTAATAAACTGTAGCCACATTGTTAGAAAAATCCTTATTTGTCCCTAACTACAGTTGATTCCACTTGTATGCCATTTGGATGTGTGCACATTCCGTTTGTGTGCACACATTTGTCTGGTCCCGAATCAATTGCCAGTAACACAGTGTAAAATATTTCGGTTATGTGCACACTGAATTTCGGTTGTTTGCACTGTATTTTTGCCAGTACTTAGCCGCTGTCTTTGTTCAGAGCTAGGTTCCCAGTTCTCACTAAGCGGTGATTAACACCTAATCAATTTCAGCTGTGAGCTACTGCATGTTGAGGAGTTAGAAATTGGCTAGTTTAACTATCCTAGCTAGATTTCACACTGCTTTGTTGTCTATCCTTGAACGCCAGCATGGAGAAGCTCAAGAGAAATGTTTTAAAACTTGAGCAAAGGTCCAGCTGCTGGATAGAGCACAGGTACCCGGCATAACATGAAAGGAATTGGCTTTTGACTTTGGCATTGATGTGTCTTGTGTTGGCAGAATTTTGAAAAACAAAGAGGACATTCTTCAAGAGTGGAGCACTGGAGCCAGCAAACACCGAAAGCAAAAAAGAGACGGAAAAAGATAGCCGAGTCGAAGATGCTCTTTTACGCTGGTTCACAGCTGCCAGAGATCATAGAGTGCCGCTGTCTGGCCAGATTTTACTACAGAAGGCTAAGAGTCTCTCCATTAGCATGGGCATTGCATTCGAACCGACTGCCGGCTGGTTGTCACGCTGGAAAGCCCATAACTCCATCTGCTACAAGCATGTTCATGGGGAACGAGCAGAGAGTGATTTTGAGACCTCAGAGCGGTGGGTAACAGAGATGCTGCCCACAATCGCAAACTATTTTTCTCCGAGAGACAACTTTAATGCCAATGAGACGGCACTGTTCTTCAGAGCCACGCCTGATGGCACACTGTCTTTTAAGAAGGACTATGTTTCAGGTCACAAAAAGGTAAAAGAGTGAGTTTCAGTGCTTGTTTGCGCTAACAGCATCGGGACAGAGAAAATGCCACTATTGATTGTGGGGAGATCTAAGAAACCTAGGTGTTTTAAAGGTGTAACTGTTGAGGCATTACCTGTCCAGTACTCAGCCAAAGCGAATGCCTGGATGACATCTGTGTTGTTCCACAAGTGGCTCCAGGGCATAAATAAAAAAATGAGACAGCAACGCCGCAAGATTGCAATTCTGGTAGACAACTGCCCTGCCCACAAGCCTGTTACTCTGTGCAATGTTAAAGTTCTTTTTCTAACCCCTAATTGCACTGCATTACTACAGCCAATGGACCAGGGCGTCATAAACAATTTAAAATAGCACTACCGCAAAAAGGTAGTGCATAAGATCCTGCTCAGCATGGACTCACAAGGTGAAACCCAGGGTAATTTTAACTTTAATGCAGTTGCAAAGTCCATCTCGATATTGGACTCTATACACTTGTTGCATGCCGCATGGAGAGAGGTATCCGCAGACACAATAAAGAATTGTTTTCGCAAGGCCGGAATCAACAATCAGATAAAAGACCAGGACACTGATCTGCCTATAGAAAATGTTCAACCCCCACCAGGAATGACAGCCGCTACTTTTGCTGAGTTTGCTACAGTGGACAACGAGGAACCGGCAAGTGGAGAGCTCGCTGAAGATGAGATTTGTGCCACTGTGATGGAATCAGGTGGAGAGGTGGATGAATTTGAGAATTATGAGCCTGACATAGTACCCCTTTCAACTACAGAAGTGTGACCAATGATGGAATGCATCCGAAGTTACGTGGACACTAGAGAAACCTCAGATTTCAGCTGGTTTTATGCTTTTGAAAGAAGACTAGAATCTTTAAGTAAAAGGACAGGACGGCAAGCGCACATTACTGATTTCTATGGCATGCCTGGACTCTAAGTCAGGACTCTAAGCGGTAATGTACTGTACTGTACACCATATAAAGCTGCATTTATTAAGTTACACTACTATTTAAACCTGAACATAAATTCAGTTTTATCCAGTAATGAATCATGATTTTTAATGTGTATAATGTTTGTTTCTACAACTATTAAACCTATGTCATTAAAAAAAAAAAAAAAACACGCTTCTGTCTCTGTTTTAAAGATCCGTTTTCAGTTTAGTGCATTTTTGGTTGTGTGCACAACTTTGGGCGGTCCCGAGGTTGTACACACACAAGTGGAATTGACTGTATCTCAGTATTACTTATGCCCTACAGAGGCAAGACAGACCTTTCTGAGGAATTTTCAGGTAGTACATTTCTACCCAAAATAGCAGTTCAATGGGCATACACAACCACAATGTGGAGTAATGCCTTTAGTAGTTGAAGGCTAGTTGTATAGTTAGATGTTGACTATCACTTGTAGTTACTTTGGCCACTCACGATCTCTGTCCCCTGAGGGACTACAACCTTATCAGAGTACTGAGAAGCCAAATTAACTCTCCTCAGGAGGGTTCCACTACTAGAGGTACAGCAGGAATGTGATTCCTTTGGCTAAAGGTACTTTAGGAAAGAGCACAAGGACAGAAGCAAGACACTGGGGGAAGGAGAGTAGATGGTGGGAGCAAAGAAAAGGAGCTTCCAAATAAAGCTAAAGGATAAAGCTGGTTCACACAGCCCAGGAAGGGGACTGGCTGGTTTCTCCCATCCAACAAATCACAGGTACAGCCATGAATTTAATGGATGTACGCAACCACAATGTGGAGTAACACTTGTCCAACTTTTTTGGCAGTGGAAGGCTAATTATATAATTGAATGCTGACTGTCATTTGTAGTTTCCTTGGTCATTTGCTCTCTGTCCCCTGAGGGACTACCACCCTCCTGGGGTACCAGGAAGGCGAAGGAACCCTCCAGAGGAGGTGTCAACTCCTATATGTACCACTGGAATGTGATTCCTTTGGCTAAAGGTACCTTAAAAAGGAGCCCAAAAGACTATGCAGCAGGAGCTGCAAACACAGAAGAGCAACGAGATGACACAAACAGATGACAGCTGGTGATAAGTGATAGCAGACTGAGGCATAATTTCCAGAGGAGAGAGGTAGTGGCATGATTGCGGGACAAGGTGAGCCACTATACTCACAGGGGAAATTTACTGGACAACTACTTTATGTTCTTTGGCAATCAGGAGAGAAAAAAAAACACGTGGAGGAAATCTGGGGATCCATGGCCTCAGACATCTCACTGTGCCCCTTTGGAATTCCAATTCAGGGAAACATTTGGAGGGGTACCTCTCACTCTGTTCCTCAAACAGGATAATATTGTGGGAGTGCTGCAAGTAAGTCCTGAAGCCTAAGGATATTCCATCCAGATAGGGGCCCAAAAACATATACTGAGGAGTGAGCAACTGCTAAAAGGCTACTAACCAGCCTTGAGACCGTAAAAAGGTTTAAGATATGGAACAAGAACAGGTGGACCTTAGACAGACAAAGGGAGACTAGCTTTCAGAGGTACTGCTGACATGGCTGAAGGAATCCATGTGGGCTTAGGGCCCCACCCTCCAGCAGCAGAAGTCTTAAATATTACACCAATGAGGTGCCACCAACCATGGGTCTGTAAGGCTGAAGCAACCTCCTCAGAGGTGGATCTTCCCACCACCCTGTAGGACTGTCGGGCGGTGCCACAGGAGACCAACAACCTGAAAAGGACCACTGCCCATGATGAAGGACTGGTCCTCAAGATGGTGATTTCAAGGGGAGCCTGACTGATAATGGTCAGCAGAAAAGTGTTCAGAGGCTGATGGCAAGATGCAGAAATGGAGTAAGGGATGAACAGTATGGTAAGACCAACAGTCCAAATGCTGTGAGCATATTAGCAGACAGGCTGATTGCTCTATTAACAGTATGATGTGGCTGACAGATCTGTTGTTTGGCTGAAGAAGGACTGGTATGGTAGAAACTGAACTGAATGACAAGGTATTGAAATATGAACACATATCAAAGGCCATTATCTTGAAAAACAGTAAGCCATAAGCAAACATGCATGAGCTGAAACATTTGAGTTACATAACAGCAGCTACTGGCACAGCCAAGTGGAGTCACTGAATGGAAAGTATGCAGAGGGACTGCAGTGAAATGTTTACAAGTGCTGGTTGTGAACAGAAGGTAAATCAGTGAAAAGGAATCAAATGTTTGGATATGAAAATATATTTATTTGAATTTTGTTAACCTGGTAGGCCCACTGAGACATGATGTCCTTTTTCAGGGGCAACCTGGAGTTAATTACATTCAGAGGAAAAACTGCATATAAATGTTCTTACATTCAAGGGCACAAAGTTAATTACATATAGAAAAAACATAGCCTTTATACTTTTACATTCAGGGTTTATAGACATTAGATGGATTTGATAAGTGCACATGCAGAATGATAGTCAATGATATTCAAAGTCAAGGAAGAACATAAATTTAGAAGGTAGAAATGCTTGCTGGTCTAGGGCAGAGCCAGAAGAATATCAGTGGTTGCACATGCACTGACAACCCCTCAACAAATTGGGTTTAATACTTTTTTTAAACACAGCAGATGGAGGAAGAGCAGTTTTGGACCTCTTGCAGATGCTTAGTGCAACGTGATGGAGCAATGTAGACAATATTCCTCCTGCCTGGGCCTATTCTCACTCTTGGTATATCAAGCAGTGGACAGGACGAGGAGTGCAGGAGCCTCCTCTGAGCTTTAGCCATGAGAATACGGCGATTGTGTAGATTATCCGACCACTGAATGGTCTCCGCTACTAGCGCAGCTGTCATTTATGTAAAGCTTCATGAATACAGCACTGTTTTGGCATGTTCCTCAATTCCATTACTTTTTAGCAGTGAACTTGAGTTGGAGGGCTTTGCCCCCCACAAACCCTAAAAAACTCATTCCGTCCTGATGACGCCATATGGCGTCATAAAAAACATACCTCTTCTTCCTGATGACGCCATATGGCGTCCTAAATTATGTGCTGTAGTGCCTGATGACGCCAATTGGCATCCATGTCTTTCTCTTGGTGCAGCTCGAGCATTTGTTTATATTTGATGAATTGAGTTGTACCAGCCAGTAGGGGACATCGTACCCTTACTGATTTTATCTAATATAATATGCGTTCCCATTGGCTATTTTTGAGAAAACATGCCTTAATAAATAAATAAATTTACTATTTTTTGCATGTGCTGTGAGAAATGTTTATTATGTTCGTTCTGCCATTAGTTTGTCTTGTAACAACAAATCATCTTGTTTTAGTGTAACATGTTAAGCTGATCAGGTTGACACAAATTAATTTCATAACTTATATATTTTTTTTTATTCGAGCAATCCGATTGGCCGTCACCACTTTTGGTATTTTTTTTATGTCTTTTGAGGTATTTTTCTACAATAACATGTTGTCACTGACATCATGATTGTTGTAACTATTAGTCCATTTATACCACTAAGTGAGCTGAATATTTCTGTATTTAAAAATCAAGCTCTGTGATTAGTCGGATTTTCTGACATCATCAATTCTGAATTTAATTGGTATAAAGGGATTGTCTTAGATGCAGGCACCATCCCTCTGATGAAGCTTTAATTGTCAAAGCACCAGAGAACCTGCAGGCAGATCTTTTTGTTGTGCCTTCCACTATTCTATTCAATGTGTGTGTCTGAAACGTTAGAATAAATCCTTATTCAGCATTCAAGCAAGGACTCGTATTTTTTTACAACCATCACTTGAGGGAAAGTGGCTCTCTGGGGTCTGGAGTGTACAGTGATTTTTTATTTTATGTTTCAGTTAGGGCTCGCAGCCCTTACCTGCACCCGCTCTAGCTCTGTAGTGCAGCATCATTTAGTCATATTGATCCTCACTGTTGCCATGCTTCCTATATGCTTATTGCACACATCACTATTTCCATTAACCAGTCAGAGCGCACACTGGTGCAGGAAGAGCATGGTGACTGGAAACTTAGTTTCAAGATGGAGGTGCTGCTCTCATCCTAAAATACTCGCTTCATTTTGGTGCCAAAACCTCAATTTGTAATCTGTATTTACTTTATTTGTTTTTATTTTTATTTATGATAAATGTTTTCATAGTTGTCACTTTGTTCATTTTGGGATCATTTCTGGTCATCTTGTGTGATCATCTCTTGTGGATCCAGCTGGCATTCCCGATGGGAGAGAGTGTTTCTTGTGCATATACTGTATGAGGTCACATGAATTCAGCACCTTTTGTTACTTTTTAAAGAGTTTATGTTTGGATTATGGCTATGTTAAAATCTATGTGGCATGTTGCTCCCTGCATTATGGATGATAAGTGGGTTAGGGTCAGTAGCATGTTTGTCTCATGCTCTGCACTTGAGTTTTCTCCCTAATACACAGTTGCTGATTGTTTAAAATGAAAAAATAATGGTGTTGCCTTCAACTCATCTGGCATCAGTCCAGCCCCAATCTCTTATGCGCTGTAAAAGCCAAATCAGTTTTGAATCCCTCCACAGTCACTGGTGTTGTCCATCAACTCGTATGACGGCAGTCCAGACCCAACCTTTGATGCACTGTAAAGTGTTCTTCAGGTTAAAATCCCTCCACAGCCACTGGTAAGATCTAGCTACTTACCACGCATCAGTCGAGCCCCAAACTGTAGTGAACAGTGAAGTACATTTCAGGTTCAGATCCCTCCTCAGCTGATGGTGTCCATCGACTTACCATGTATCAGTCCAGACCAATCCCATAATGCACTGTGAAGTGCAGTTTATGTTCAAAACCCTCCACATCCACTGGTGTAGTTCATCAGTTCATATGACATCAGTTCAGCCCCAATCTCTGATGCACTGTAAAGTATTCTTCAGGTTAAAATCCCTCCACAGCGACTTATAAGATCTATCTCCTTATCATGTATCAGTCGAGCCCCAAACTATAGTGAACAGTGAAGTGCATTTCAGGTTCAGATCCCTCCACAGCCAATGATGTTATCCATCAACTGATCTGGTGTCAGACCAGCCCCAACCTCTACTGCACTGTAAAGTTCTGTTTAGGTTCAAATCCCACCAGAGTCACTGATTTAGTCCATCTGTTCATCAGTCTTCAGTCCAGCCTTTATCTCTGACACATTGTGATGTGCATTACTGATATGGATCCCTCCTCAGTCACCACGGTGTAGTCCATCGTACACATCAAGATTCATTCCAACACTACCCTCAGATACACTGTAATGTTCTATTCAAGTTCGAATCACTCCACAACCACTTGTTTATTCCCTTATGCTCATAATGCTTCAGACCAGCCCTTACCTCTGATGCATGGTGATGTGATCAGTGCCAATGTATGACTCATACAGTCCATTCAAATGAAACATAGCACATAGTACACATGTGCACCAATGAGCATCACTCCCTGGTGCAGGCATACCCACACTCCTTCCCACCCACACAGTGCACCATACTGAAAGCTGCAACATGTCACATATGTATGCAGGCAATCCATATGACACAGTACATAGTACACAACCTTTACAGGTGCCCATGTCATCACGCTGTATGTATACCCACAATGTCTCTGTATGGCATATGAACAACATTACCAGGTGCAGGCAGCCCACCTGCTTCCCTACAACTGAGTATACCTAAAGGACGGGTGCCAGTTCATGACACAACATGACTGCAGTGCCTATGAGCATTATTCCTTGGTACACGCACACCCAGGGCTGCAGTAATGGGGGGAAAAGTGGGGATGTTGTTGGGGGCCCCGAGCTAAGGAAGGGCCCACCTGAGGAGCTGGCTTTACCCCTGGCATTAGCTGGTTTGGAAAACAGGGGCCCATTTCAATTGACTTGTCCTGGGCCCCAGAATTCATAGCTGCAGCCCTGCGCACACCCACCCCCTTCCCCATGACACAGTATACCCCAAATTACCAGTGCTTTTTCAGCAATTGCATCATCCTATACGTATACCCATTATGTATCTACAGTGTCTGTTAGCACCAGTATTACATGCATACAACCCCTCTCATTTCCCCAGAACATATGAAGTGCATCTGAACATGTATTATGAATGCAGGACCACCACCCCCCCCCCCAACTAACACACAGTGCTTCATCATACAGTCATTCCTTCACCTTAAACCATCCCATACTACAACCCCCAAAAATAAACTATGCCAGGAAATCAAATAATACACGCATTTATGTAACATGATGTTTACTGAAAGACTGTGAACCTTTACATGAATAACATCATGCTTCATTTACAGTATGATAAAGCAAAGAGCACAAATAAAATACAGTTTCCTATATTTATTATGGGACTTTATTACAAAAATACAATAAAATAGTTTATTTCAATGAAATTACACATTTTAACTTTAACAAATATGCAATTAATCATAGAGAGCCCTCCAGCACTGAAAAATGTATCCATTTCCTGTGTTAGCTCACTGACCTACACTGGAAGTATTCTTCCAATTTACATTACTTGACTTCACAAAGCACTTCCTTCCTGCATCACTTCCTGATATGTCCTTCTAAGGTAATGTGTAAATATGTTCTTACTAAACTAGGGGAAAAACCAAAAAAAAAATGACAATCAGATTCATAAACTAAAATCAGTGGGTAAGAAGAATTACACACTGCAAAAATTCCAACCAGTGGAGTGTAACAAAAAACTCAAGCTGTAATAACATGCGATTCAGATACCGATTTCTGATTAAAGAAATGGTAAAAACCTTGCCAAATTTATATTTAGACAATCACAGATGTTTATTGTATATTTTTAACAGTTTTAACCAACAGTTTTACAGAAATGTAATATTGTTGCATGACTGAGTAAACAGAGCATAATTATATTTAGATAAAATCATCGGAATTTATTAAAATATGAAAACAACCTTACACAACATTAAATCCAGTTAAATAGACATTACCAAACCTCACTCATTTTCAAAAACTTTTTGTCCTGAAAAATTTTTCTTTTTACAGTTTTAAAATTGGATGTATGGTTTTTAAGATATGTAGGTTTAAGCACAGTATGTTTGTATGAATGCTGCAGATCTAAAACCCCTTCAGGAACACAGGAGTTCTAGCAGCAGGCAGAGGGCACCTGAACATTCTAAGTGACAATAAGATAGAACGAGTTAAAAAAATAAGGGTGTGTAGAAGGCAAAGCCCCCCAACTCAAATAAACTAAAAACAGTAATGGAACGGGCGAGTTAGTTTTTGTCAGTTAATCTGAGTTCAGGAACTACACCTCCCGGTTTGTTTTTAAAAGGGGGTGGGGGAAGAGCACCAACCTCAAATACACTAATAGAAATGGAACGGGTGATTTGATTAAGCAGTTACTCTTGCGCTGGTGCAGTATTCACTATAGCTTTGCGTAACATCACTTATGCTGGTCTGATAATCTACACAATCGCCAAGAACACCACTGAGAGTGAGGTAGAGCTGATCTTAGTCATTTTGTAGGTGAGACAGGGCAGTGGATAAACCAGTCTCATTTGAGTGACGGCTAATCCAGTGCTTGAACAGATTTATCACAGTGGTGATCCCTGGAGAAGGCACCAGCCATAAATCACCTAAATTTATTGTACAATACTTTTACTATACTTATCTACAAGTCTTAGAGGGGTTGAAGGATCAGGGCACTCCTGACAGCAGAGTGCTATTAGCAACAGCTATGCATGCTTCCTTGGTAAGCTAAGGGTTAAGCCTATATAGCAGGCCAAACTTCTGGTCAATGAACTTTGTTACAGCATCACCATGGGGATTAACTGATAGATGTTGGTCAAGGAGCACTCCTAGGTACTTCGCCAGTCCCGCCAGGTGTGAGCCAGAGATATGGACAACTTAAGCAAATGCTGCCTTTCATCTCTCAGGAGTCCGGGACCAAAAAGCATATCTTTAATCTTTTTGACAGTAAGGACAAGTTTAGGGGTGGAGGGGTTAGCAGAAGGAGCTAGAGCAAGGAGTTAGAGTAAGAGGGGGAAGGAGAAGAGGCATGGGAGAGGTGGGGAGGAGTGGAAGGAGGGGAAGAGGGGTACAAGGGGGGGGCAGGTTCTTTTGCAGGAGTGAGAAGAGAACTTGAAAAGAGAGAGAGGGGGTAGAGAAGAGGCAGAGCGGATGGAGAGGGGGAGAGAATTCCATAGGTTGAGGAAGCGGTAGGAGGAGACAGTCTGGCCAGCTGAGGATGACCTAGAAGGGAGTGCTAGGGAGCAGAAGCCAGAGTTACAAAGGGTATAGTGAGAAGGAGGTAGGGGGAGAGAATACAGGTATGGTAAAAGGGGAGAGAGCCAAGCCAGAATTTACAGATAAAGGAGGTACAATGAGTGAGGTGCCTGCCTTCAAGGAAGGGAAGGGAGAGGGAGGTATAAAGGGAGCAATGGTGGGTGCGGGGTGGGCAGTTCAAAGCAAAGTGGCAGATGTAATGCCCCAAAGTTGGTCATTCCAGAAAAATTAAAACTAAATAAATAAAGTAAGAGTCCACAGGTGCTCAAGGTACCTGCTGCAAGTGTAGGCAGCAGGGTACAATGCTAAGGGGCCCTAGAAATAAAAATTCAACCTCCTGGTACAGGGAAACACTGCAAATAATAGAAAAGTGCCTTGTGCACTTACAGCTGGTCAAAAGACAGATTTTTAAAAGCGATTTATGTCATAATGGTCTGGATGGAATGCTGTGTTGAGTGGCTCATGCACAGCATTCCACTCCAGCCAATCTAGAACCCAGGCAGGTTTAACTTTGAATAACAATTCTACAGTTAGTCAGTTGCTGTGGGACTGTGGAGTAGAGAGGATCACAGGAGTGCAACAGGGACTTGTGGCTTACCTGGGGTTGTGAAGCCAGTCCTGTTGACTCTCTGGTGAGTCCCCTCCTCCAGTCCACTGAAGACATCCTGCGCTGCAGTGTTGCGGTGCGTCAGTGGTGCCATTGGGGCTTCCACGAAGAAGGAACGCTGCTTTTCCCACGCTTGTGGGGTTTGTTTGCCCTCAGTTTTATTATTTAGCCCCGGAGGTTTAAACAGTTTTCTCCGTCCCACGCCGCCGCAGAGAAGCGCCGCGATCATTTTCGCCATCGGAGGCCCCCAGTCGCCCTCTTGCTGCCTGTATGTTCCCTCCCTCTGCTGCAGTACCTCCCACCTCCGGGTTGCCTCCTGCTTTCAAGAAGACCGCAGAGCGGTGAGTCGGCAGCAGCATATGCAGTGCTGACTGCCTGTTTATAAAAGGGGACTGTATTTGTTGTGAAAAGCGCAGTAGGCGCTTAGGGGAGGCGGCCGAGCGCTGCAGGGGCATCGGGTCGTTAGGACCCTTGATTTTAATGTTTATTTTGAGGCGGGACTCAGTGACGCCCACGGGGAGGGGCCAGGGCATTAAGGCCTTTATTACGGCCTATGAATATTCATTAAGGGGCAGGGCAGAGGCAGGGTTTTCACCAAAATAAGTGACAGCAGGCACTGGAAGCCTGCACATTTAAAAGGGCAACGCATTTAAAAGGGCAATTCAGGCCCAGATCTAAAGTAGGGCATTAGGCCCATTATAAATTGGGGCACCAGGCCGAGTATTTGGTGGGGCACCAGGCCCAAAGCAACGTGGGGCACCAGGCCCATTATAAAGTGGGGCACAAGGCCCAGTATTTCGAGGGGCACCAGGCCCATTTTGAAGTGGGGCACCAGGCCCAATCTAAAGTGGGGCACCAGGCCCAAGCTAACGTAGGGCATCAGGCCTGAGGTAAAGGTAGGGCATTAGGCCCGAGGTAAAGCCTGGTACTATAAGGAGGCCCCAGCCTAGCGGAATAGGGCAAGCCAGCCTAGTGGTACTATAGGGAGGCCCCGGCCTAGCAGAATAGGGCAAGCCAGCCTAGTGGTACTAAAGGGAGGCCCCGGCCTAGCGGAATAGGGCAAGCCAGCCTAGTGGTACTACAGGGAGGCCCCGGCCTAGCGGAATATGGCAAGCCAGCCTAGTGGTACTAAAGGATTCCCTAGCTACAACACACTGAAAGGGATCCTATTCCAGAAGACCCTACATTTAGAAACAGGGGTTCATTTGAGTGTGTTCGATTTGCCTATACTGTGAAACTACTGTAATTACTGTATTGCTTATGCTGAACTATTGCCCTAAGTACCTGAACTATTGTCCTAAGTACCTGAACTATTGCCCTAAGACCTGAACTATTGCCCTAAGTACCTGAACTATTGTCCTAAGTACCTGAACTATTGCCCTAAGTACCTGAACTATTGTCCGGAGTACCTGAACTATTGTCCTAAGTACCTGAACTATTGCGCTAAGTACCTGAACTATTGCTCTAAACACCTGGACATTGGCCCTTATCAGTAATAATTACCCCTGAAGTTATAATTTTCCCTCCTCCGGCAAATTATTGTATCATTCCACAGTTCTTTGGGCATTGCTCCGTTATATGTTTACTATTGTATGAAGACAGTCTCAATGTTCTACCACACTGCAGTCTCATAGTGTGGTCTGTAACACCATGTACGCAGAATCAGTCTCTACTCAGGAGAAGACGTCCGCTCAGCATTCTTCACTCCTGGGAGAGCATCCATCAGCTCATCACATCCGTTTGTGCTGTCCACCGAAGTCGAGTCCATCGTCAGTCGTACAAGTCGTACCCGCCGTTTTCTTGTTTTCACAGCTTGAACGTACGTCCGCCGAAACGCTTCATGACAGCCGTGCCAGTGTCGTTTCCTATGGTTCCTGTTCCAGATGTCCCAAAGTTGGTCACCCTCTACAGAAGAGAGAGCTCATCCTGGAGAACCTGTTCTGCGCCCCACCTGGTCGTTCGCGGAAAGTCGAGTCCGTCGAAGCCCAGTACGGGACATGTCCACCGTTTCTTTGTTTTGTGTTAGTTCCTGATCCTAGGATTATAGAGTCAACCATCATCTCTTCAGATTTTTATGGTTCCTGGTCCTGTCAGAGTTCCTTCCGAGTTCAGCTGGCCCTTGGAGTGCTGCATTATCAGTCAGGTCGTGGTAGTCCTCCATTGGATTCATCGCCACGCAGATCTTGATCTGTCTTCATCCTTGGCAACCCTGGAAGTGGGTTTTGGCCGGGGAACCCTTTGTTTTCAGTGTGTTATTTCAGGAACCAGTTGCTCTGGTTCTACATTACGGCAGCCTTGGAGAGAGTGGGCTTTTGCTGAAGATATATGGTCTGTTTACCAAACCTCTCACCACCCCAGTGGCCTTATCTAGGTCCTTGCTGGGAATTGAGATTAGGGTTCTACAGTTCTGTTTTACTTCCCTTGTAGCTACCAACGAAGAATGACGGTGTACACGAAGACGCCAGATCTCTGGACTCTTGTAATATCTGGACTCTTATGGAAATGTGTGATGCTAATTACCCTAATGCAGTGCTGAGTAGCTTATGTCACCTGATTCTCATTTAGAGTATAGAAGCATAGACTAGTGTCAGAATAAGAGTGGCAGTAGGCCTAAAGTTTATTCTTGTAGTAATAACCGTAGAAGTGGTAGATAAAAGTATTTCCCTGTTTTATTGCCCTATTGTTCTCGGGCAACCCCTCCTCCTTCTTGTGACTGTGTCTATCTACCCTTGGTACAAAATAAACGCCCTGCGGGCATCAAAGCACTAAGTTGACTCCTGCCTCTCCTTGTCTGGATGACGGTTATCCTATCCACATAATTTGGACCTTGGTGCCTCACTCATCTCTTTTCACCACCTTTAGAGTAGAGCGCACTCTTCTCATAGCACCCTTTTCTAGACCATCACACAGAAGGAGTGGAAGAGGGAATCCAGTCTGGTCAAGGTGGACTTAGGAGAAGCACCGTAGACAATGTCTCCGTAGTCAAAAATGGGGAGAATCGTTTGCTGTGGAATGGTTCTGCCAGCTGGCAGGGGGATGCAACCACGGTTCCTGTATAATGCACTTAGTTTAGGATATAGTTTTATGTGGATTACATCCACACACCCAGAACAGATGAGGTGTCGATTTAGCAGCCAGCCAGAATTTATCGATAAAGAAGGAACAATGAGTGAGGTGCCTGCCTTCAAGGGAGGGAAGGGAGAGGGAGGTACTGTATAAAGGGAGCAATGGTGGGTGCGGGGCAGGTCATGCACAACCCAGGACCATAGGACAACAGCCATGGTGTTACAACAATAGAACAATAGACTTGTTACTAACAACGAGAGTACATGAAATACAAAAACATTTACGTACAATTAACATCAAAATCTTGTTTGATTAAAAAATATTTCTTAATGCAATTTAAAAATTTCATGTCCAAGCCCTACCTGTAAAGGCCAAGCAAACTGGGTTCCATGTCAACACATCGACAACAATGCTGTCGACATCCCCGACAGCAATGGGAACAATGCCGACTGTCAGCATTGTTACCATCAGAGTGAAATGTTTTTTTGAGGGGGGGCTTTACCCCCTGCACCCCATCTCAAAATAACCAACTCTGAGTCAGAGTTGTTTAGGGTTGGGGGCATAACACCAGGAGACAAGAGTGCCGGTGTACAGCGGGATCATCTCAGTGACCTGGTGAGATTTGTCGCTGTGATGGTCTTCACTGTAAAAAAGTCAATCTGCTGACGGTGTACGAGTAAACTGTTCCAATTTTTTGCAGCACTAACTGTGAAAGCACATTCACCCATTTTTGTATTGGTGCTAGGGATAACAATTTTATTAGTTCCATTACAGTATAATAACCTTTCATCCTTTTTAATTTAATATAATGTAAAGAGAGGGGAACCAGCCTTCTGCCTTAGAAAATTGTCTGTCAAGCAATGTAAATTGTATAAACTACTTAATTTAGGTGGTAACCAGCCCGTTTGTTGGTACAGAATACAGTGATGCATTTGATATGGAAGTTTTAATGCAAATCTACAAACCCCATGAAAAGTGGTGGTCGTAGAGAAAAATCAGTTTTAGAAAGGTCCGAAAAAAGAAATGAATTTTAGTTCATTACTGAATGAAGTATGCTGTTGGCAACTGCAAGTCTAGCCTGTGAGGTTCCGAAGGTAGGAGTGGAACCAGTTAGTAGCAGATGTGGAAAGCCTCGCTGCTGTAAGTTTGTCAAGGAGAAGGGGGTGGGCTACAACACTGAAGGCTTTGGCCAAGTCGGCAAAGATGGTGGAGGTGATAAGGTCCTGATTCATGCCTGAGAGAATGAAGTCAATAAGCCAGAGGAGGGAGGAAGAAGTGGAGTGGGATTTACGGAAACCAGACTGGAAAGGGGTGAAGGAGGATGAATCAAGGAAGAGGTAGAGCTGAGAAAGTACTAGGTGCTCTTGAAGTTTTACAAGGGCAGGGAGCAGGGAGATAGGGCGGTAACTGACAGGACTGGAGAGGGTCACTTCTTTTGGGAAGGGATATGACAGTAGCATGTTTCCAAGCATCAGGGACAGAGGCAAGGGAGGAGAAGAAGTTCAGAAGGGAGAAAAGTGGTAAATCAATGGCTGGGGCAGAGCGATGGAGGAGTTTAGGGTCGAGTCAATCAGGGCTCCTGCCCTTGAGAGGGCTAAGGGCTAGGAGGGATTTGAGAGTGTCAGTAAAAGATATAGGAGAGAAGGAGAAAGGTGGTGATGGGGAGGGTAGGTGGTGGAAAGGGGAGGCAGAGGGGTGGGGGAGATGGAGGAGAGAAGGGAGGACACACACAGGAGTTGAAGAAAGCATTGAACTCGGAGGCAACAAAAAAAGGAGTCAGAAATGGTGACATCACTTACCTTGAGAAGTGGGGTGGAGGACTGGGTTGGGGGAGAAGAGGGCATGGATGACCTTCCAGAACTTGGAGGGATGGCTAATGTTTGTATGGAAAGTGGAGGCAAAGTACTCCACCTTGGCAAGCATAGTGGCTTTGGTGCAGGCATTGCAAAGGGCATGGTACTTGAGGTAATCAGCAAGGGAGCCAGAGAACTTGAGCGCCTTCCAGGCAAGAGCTTGAGCACACAGGCAGGCCAGAAATTCGGCAGAGATTCAAGGGAGGTGGAAACTACGGACCCTGGTTTTCATAAGGGGTGCAGGTCCCAAACAGACTGAAATCTGGACTTAAAATAATTGAGGGCAGAATCAATGGAGCTGGCAGAGAAGATGGGCAACCAGTCAGTAGCTGCCAAGTCTGCAGGGAGGGAGGATAAGTCCAGTGATTGGAAGGACCGGATCTGGAGGACCTTGGGTGGGGCCTGAGGGCGGTGTGATTTGCGGACACAGTAAACCAGATGGTGGTCACTGAGGGCATCCAGGAGGGTGCTGGCATCAATAATCCAGTGTGGGTAGGAGGCAAAACCCAGTCCAGTAGGGTGTGATTGAGGGATTTATGGTTAAGGCGGGTAGGGTCAGAGATCAGTTGAAGAAGATTAAGGTACCTAATGTTTTGGCTGAATTTGGATTGAGAAGGGGAGAGACACTTTAAATTTAAGTCCCCAAGGATGAGTAATTCATTGGGCGAAACATGGGTAGAGATAATAGTGAGTAGGTCAGTGACAGAAGAGGGGGAGAGACTTGGGCAGCCGTAGACGTCAGCCATCAGCCATAAAGATGGGGATAGAGAAAGGGAGGGAGAGTTTGAGGAGTGAACGTTTGTAGGCAGATAGGGAAGAGATAGAGAGCACAGGGGTGAAATGAATGGCAGAGAAGAGGTAAATGGCAACACCACCACCTCTACTGGCACAATTCTGGCAGGTAATGGAGTACCCAGGTTTGGCAACCTCAGTATCCGGAATCTTAGGGGAAAGCCAAGATTTAGAGATAATTAACTTATCTGGGTGCAGGTTAACCATGAGCGGTTGCAGCAGGTCTACTTTAGGGAGGAGGCTTCTAACACTGAGGGGTGCCACTTTCAACACTTTGGGGAGGCAGGTGGGAGAGGAGTGAGCAGGGCCAGGATTGGGTTCAATGTCTCCTGCAACCAATAACAGCAGCAAGATAAGGAGCTTAATGAGGACAGAGAAGCGCCTCCATGGCAGTTGGAAGGGAGAGTAGGTTGAGTGGGGGGCGGGGTGGGAAGCTAGGATCTAAAGGATCAAAGAGATTCAAGATGAAGGAAGGAGTGAGGGACCAGGGAGCCAGGGGGAATGGAGGAGAGAGGGAAGGCAGTAGGAGGGGAGGGGAGGATGGAGAAGGAGAGGTGTGAAGTGGGAAAGCTTGTAGAAGGCAGAGGAGCAAAGGTAAACAAGAGGGGAGGGAGAGAGAAAGGGTAATAAGGAACATATTTATTAAACTGGAAACCAAACAGACAAGTGAGGTTTGTAGTTGGAGAAAGGGGTGAGAGTTTACACAGTGGAGGGGGTTAGGAAATGCATTACACGAGGAGTAGCGATGGAACAAGATGAGGGAGTAAAACTTAGCTGGGAAGGAAGGGGAACAAGGAGATGAGGAGCAGGGTTAAGCTGAGAGAGGAGAGAGAATATGCACAGTTAAAAACAAGGCACTAATGAACTATAAGCAGGAGTAGACCAATTAATAGGTAGTATGATAGGACACAATATGCACAGTTAAAACAAGGTAACCAACAAGGGAGATGGAGGAATCTAGTGGGGAGCCAGCAAGGAACAGACTTGTCAAGGAAACCCATAATCACAGGGGCATGGAGGGGGTTAGAGTCCTAGTTCTGGGGGACTCTATAATCAGGGGTATCAGGTGGGGTGGTGGCAGGAGGAGCAGTGTTAGTGTGGAGTGCATGCCAGGTATGACTGTGCACCAGGCCATGTATCTGGTGCACTCCTTGGTGAGGAATGCTGGGGTGCCCCCTGACATTTTGGTGCATATGGGTACAAATGACATGTAGGGTAACAGCATGGAGGAGTTGCAGGCTAGGTTCAGAGAGCTGGCCAGGGTCTATTTAGCCAAGTTGTGCATGGTCTCTTTCTTGGAGGTTCTTCCAGTACCAAGGGCTAGTGTGGAGAAGAGGTTAAAAATTCAAGAGATCAATGAATGGTTGAGGGGCTGGTGCCATGCCAAGGGGTATGGGATGGTGGGGGATTGGGGAACAACCTGGGAGGACATGGAGCTGTTTGCTAGGGACAAACTCCACCTGAGCTTGGTGGGGAAGGAGGTCCTAAAGCAAAAGCTGGGCGAATTTATAGGAACTAGGTGGGGTTTAAACTTGTAGGCAGGGGAGGCTGGGGCTTGTGGGACAGGCGGGCAATCTCAGCATGGGCAGGCTAAGGCCTTCCCCCCAACAGTTTCAGTAGGCAGTGGAGTAGGGCAGATGAACTTACATGGGATCTTAGAAATGGGGGCGGGGAAAAGGAAGGGGACTGGGTGGAGGGTGGTCTTGATCAATGCGAGATGTCTGGGGAACAAGATGCCTGAATTGCAGGCATTGATGACTGAGGGGAGGGTATTGAATGCAGCAAGGAGGAGGTTGCTGAGGGGTGCATTGAGGCATTATGGGTTACCCATTAGGATCCTGGGTACAGGAGGGGCAGGCTGCGGGTGGTGTACAGATCACCTGCCCAATCGGATGATCTCGACAAGGAACTGGTGAACAAACTGAAATCCCACTGCAGCTCTGGCAGGGGTAAGACAGTGGTGTTGGGGGATCTGAATATGTCTAGGGTTGATTGGGATACCATAGCATTGGTGGCGGCAGCAAGGGAGCAGCACCTTCTGGATGCCTTCCAGGATGCGTTCCTATCCTAACTGGCGGTGGAACCAACCAGAGAGGGACATATTCAGGACTTGGTGCTGATGGATGGGGACATGGTTAAGGATTTGGTTGTGGAGGACCCTTTGACGGAAAGTGATCACGCCACAATTTGGTTTTTCCTAGACCTAGGCAGGATTGGGAACTATACGAAAACAATGGTGATGGATTTCGGGGGGGGGGGCAGATTTTGAGGGCATGGCTGCAGTCCTGGAGAGGCACCTGGGTGGGATTTGTCCAGGCATGGACACGGAGAACAAGTGGAAAATAATAAAGATGGGGTCTTCCAGAGGCCACAAAACTCTGCACTAGGGTCATCCACATGAATACAAGGGCTAGAAAACCCAGCTGGTGGACAAGGGAGGTGCGGGAGGTGGTGAGAGAGAAAAGGCTGGCCTTCCGAAGATTCAAGCGGTCGAGAGGGAATGTGGACAGGGAAGAATACCAGAGGCTCTCCAGACAGGCAGGTAGGGTGGTGAGAGCAGCCAAGGCAGATAAGGAACTGGCTAGTAGGGATCAAGGGCGGGGGTATTTTTCAGGTATATCAGGGAGTGAGAGAAGGAAAGCAAAAGGGGGGCAGACTGACAAGTTAAAAGAGAGGGGGGTGGGCCTAGGAAGTGGTGGAGCAAGTGGAAGTACTCAACGAGTACTTCTGCTCAGTCTTTATGAGGGAAGAGAAGAAACCAGCTCCACAAGGGGAAGGTGGAATGTGGGTGGCGGCGGCACTCACTGATGGGAGGATACCACTGGGGAGGGTGAGAGAGGCTCTAAAATCCCTGATGTGCGATAAGGCTCCGAATCCAGATGGGATTCACCCCAGGGTATTGAAGGAACTGGCAGATGTCCTGGCTGCACCACTGATGGACTTATACAACTCTTCCCTTCAAACTGGATGGATTTCCTGCTACTGGAGGGAGGCACATGTCATGCCGCTCCATAATGGTGGTCCGTGGAAGGAGACAGGACACTACAGAACAGTTAGCTTGATGCCTGTAGTTGGTAAGCTGCAGGAGACCATCTTCAAGGAAAAGATGGCGGAGTTCCTGGAGGCCCATGGTCTCCAAGATGAACGCCAGCATAGGTTCATCCGGGGAAGATCATGTCACATGAACCTAGCTGAATTCTACAACTGGGTCACAAGGTCTCTGGACCAGGGGAAGCCGGTGGATGTCCTGTACCTGGACTTTAGTAAGGCTTTTAACTTGGTGCTGCACTGTAGATTGTTAAGAGAAGCTGAGGAGCTTGGGGATGGGGGAAAAGATGCTGGGGTGGACTGGGAATTGGTCAATGGATAGGTATCAGAGGGTGGTGACTGGGGAGGGTGGTGATTGGGGGTGAGGTCTCGTCTCCCAGAAGGGTCATTAGTGGGTTCCCCCAGGGATCGGTGCTGGGGCCGGTCCTATTTAATGCATTCATTTCAAACATCAGGTTTGGAGTTAGGAACAGGCTGAGTCTATTCATGGATGACTCCAAACTGGGAGCATTGGTAGACAAGGAGGAGGGGAGTATGATACTGCAAGAGGACTTGGAGTAACTTGAAAGGTGGTTGCCCACTTGGCAGCTGAGGTTCAATGCCAAGAAGTACGGCATACTCCACTTGGGGGTAATGGACCACGGCCACGACTACAGTCTTGGAGGGGTAAAGCTGGCAGTCTCAAAGGAAGAAAAGGATCTTGGGGTGGCAACAGATGCCAAAATAAATAATTCTGAGCAGTGTAGGAGGGCAGCTGTGAAAGCGAATAAGATGCTGGGGTGCATTGCCAGAGGGATGACATCATGGAGGAAAGAGGTCCTACCACCCCTGTACAAATGTCTGGTTAGGCCACACCTGGAGTACTGTGTGCAGTTTTGGCACCCATACTTGAGGAGGAATGTTGCCCTTCTTGAAAAGGTTCAGAGAAGATCATCAAAGATGATTCATGGCCTGAGGGACCTGACCTATGAGAAAAGACTAAAGGATTTGGACATGTACTCCCTGAAGAAGAGGAGGGACGGGGGGATATGATAGAGGTCTTTAAATATTTGAAGGGGATTAACCTGGTCAGCTCTGATAGTCTGTTCCAGCTGAGGGAAGACAGGGCCACGAGGGAGCATAGCCTGAGATTAGTAGGGGGAGGTTAAAGGGGGACTCGATGTGTCACTACTTCACAGAGAGGGTGGTGACACCTTAGAACCCACTGCCATCGGAGATGGTGAGGTGGAGAAAGTGGGAGGATTCAAGAGAGGATGGAACAGAAACAGGGGTGAAGTCTGGGTGGGGGGAGAGGGGTATGGAAAGGGTCTGCAGAGGGTCACAAAGGGATGGAGGGGGGCAGCTGCAGTAACAAGACTGTAGGGTGTTACTCAAACAGACTCAATAGACCACTAGGCCTAATCTGCTGGCAATTTAGTATTTTAGTATGTATGAACAGTTAAAACAAGGCAGTAATGGACTGTATGCAGGAGTAGACCAATCAATAGGCAGATTATGAGGAAGCAGTATGCACACATTATCTAGACCATGCTGATAGCTGAACACTGTCAATATAGCAGAACACTTAACACCGGTAAGCGGTCCGAACCACAGAGAGCATAAATATAAATGATGCAATCAGTTCTATGTAGACAGATTAGGCAAAGCCTAGAGCCCAGAACCTTCTGGGATAACATTAAACAGTTAAATGGGAGTGCACCTCCCACCCACCCAGATCAACATTAATGGTGTGATCTCCTCAGACCCAGCCCTCATAGCCAACCACCTCAACACCTCATTCACTGACCTTAGCCCTATCCTCCCTACAAATATTTTTTGACCCTCCTCCCCAGCACCTGCCTAAATCTTTCTACTTCCCTTATTTTCTCCTCCTTGATGTTTCTGCCCAAGAACTTAGGCACTTACTTGTCACTGCCCTCAAGAGTAATAGTACAGGCAGTGACACCCTGATCCGTGTATCCTACGGCTGGTCTTAGACACAGTCCTCACCCCGATCACATGCCTCATCAACCACTCTCTTGCCTGGGAAGGTTCCAACTGCCTGGAAAGTCGCCACTGTCACCCCTATCTTTAAAGGTGGTGATAGGACTGTGGCTGGAAACCATCGACCGATCTCCATTCTCTCTCCTCTCTCCAAGGCCTTGGAAAAGTGGTGGCCTCTCAAATCTCTGACTACCTCTCCACCTACAATGTCCTTTGTCCTGAGCAGCATGGCTTCCGAGCGGCCACAGTACCAACACAGCCCTCCTAGAGTTCTCCAACTTTCTCCACCTCCTTAGACACTGGTTCTCTGGCTGGTGCTGTCTTCATTGACCTCTAAAGCTTTCGACACTGTCTCCCACCGCCTCCTTCTTGATGCCCTTAGTCTCTGGTTTTGCTGCTGGGCCTATCTCCTGGTGCACCAGTTATCTGTCTGATCATTACAGCGCAGTAAAAATTAATGGGACCTATTCAGACATATGTCCATCTTTCTGGGTTCCCCAGAGACTCATTCTGGGCCCCTTACTATTCTCCCTTTACCTAACACCCTTCCACGCTCTTGCTCGGGGAACATTCTATTGTACGCTGATGATGCAGTCATCTTTGCCTCAAGTCGTAACCCTGCTGCCCTCCAGGACTTGCTGCAGAAGTCCTTCACTGAAGCCGAGGGCTGGTTCAAGGAACATAGATTGGTGATAAATCTTAAAAAAACAAAAACCATGTTCTTCACTCATCCCCAAAACAAGTCCTGCAACTTCAAACTCCTCATTCACTCTGGGTCCTCATTCCCACTGAACAAGTTTGCTCCTATAAATACCTACGGATCCATTTTGACCCTCCTCTCCTTCCATGGACACATCGCTGCCCTAGCCACTGCCACTAATATCCGATTGGGCATCTTACATCGGTATAAACACTGCCTCTGGAGGCTCTTCGACTCGCAGTCACCTCCTCTATCCTGTCCTAGTGGACTATGGACTGCCGGTGTATGGTGCTGCTGATCAGACCGCACTCCATAAAATTCGCACTACTCTGAATAAGGCCTGCAGGTTAATTACTGGAGCACCTAGGATGACACACACCTGTCACTGTATGCTAAAGCGCTGGTACTTGATCTCGACAGCGCCTCAGATATCTTACCTGTACCCTTACAAAAGACCCTCCTGGGCTTTCCAGGATTGACCACCACCATACGCTGCTCTGTCCCACTAGTTCATACTTGGACCTCTGGGAAAACTCTCTTGTTATCCCTAGAGCTAGGACCTCTCATGGCCAAAGAGCCTTCAGCTTTAGGGCCCTCCTGGTTCAACACACTGCCCCCTCCATCTCCAAGCTCCAACTATATCGTGCTTCAAAACTCTTCACGTAACCACCTTTATTAACACCCAGTGCTGTAACTGCCACTAGTCAAAGCCGTACTCAATACTCATGACAAAGCTTATTACTAAGCTGCTAAGGACGACATAACTCTGGTATTGTTTGCATCCATCCTACCTGTACCAGCTTGTTTGTAGCTATGTCTTAATTTCACTGTTATACTTATGTGTTGTACTGCTATACTGTGTATTTTGGTTTGTCTTACTGTGACAAGGTACCTTTGTAAATGAGCCTATGGCTCAAAGGTTTTCCAAACTGCTGTTTAAATAAAATAAAAATAAATAAAAATAAAGCATGTTTTAAATAAGACAGTACAGTTGAATGACACTTACAGACACTCGCAGGATGGTGCTTGAGCAGATTTTCCTGGCATCTCCCCTCTGGTGACTCCCCTCAAGGACTCCCACTCCTGTTGTGCCACTCACGCTAGGATTGCTATTGAGGAGAGGCCAAAAGAGTCTATGGAGTGGCTGTTTAAGCTGCCCCTACAAACATGGTTTGGCTCCTGCTGCTACAAACTGCTGGGCACTGCTGGTCATGTTGCAGGGGAGCCCCTGAAAGTTGGGCTCGCGATCCCTGTGATGGGCCAGATGGCTACTGGCTGTGTGGCTGCTTGGCTTTGACAGAGCAGAGACAAACAATTCTTGAGTCTTTGGAGTGGCTGTTTAAACTGCCGCCACAAACGTGGTGCGGCCATGGATTGGGCAAAAGTCCAGTAGCATCTCCTGTTGCTATACACTGCTGGGTGAGTTGCAGAGGAGTCACTGGAAGTTGGGATCATGACCCCCTTTGTTAGAAACATAGTTTTCTACTCCCACTTCATAGATGATTTGCTGTTAGTCTGGGATGGCACGGATGCAGATACGAGGACATTTCTCACTTATGTTAACCAGAATGAAATGGGAATTCGATTCACATTAAGAAGTGACACACATAAGACAGAATTCCTGGATCTCAGCCTAATGGGTGTAGGTGGAGATATTGTTACAACAGTGTTTTTTTAGAAAAAGTACAGCAGGGAACAGTATCCTTTACGCTCGTATTGCCTGTCCTAGGCACTTCATAGAAAGCTTACCGTACTCTCAACTTATTAGACTTAAAAGAAATAATATGAGGGAAAGTGATGGTGAAATTTCCAGTCAATAATTATTTCAAAAGCTACGTCAGAGGGGATACTCGGAACAGGTCCTGAGACAGGCCTCAGATAAAGTTAAACAGGTAGAAAGGAAAGATTTGCTGGAGTATAGAAAAAAAAGAAAGTTAGGGAAAAGTATGTTTTCTGACTTAATCGACTGTGTCCATGGACATTTGTTCTGTGAATAAATGACACTGGCTCTTACTGGGCACAGATAGGGATTTAAAAGAAGTAAGTGAGAGAGGATCTCTTTTCTCATTTAGACAAGGAAAACATCTAAAGGACTTATTAGTCCACAGTGAATACAAGGAATCTAGGCCTTAGGAAACTGATTACTACCCAAACCAAATTGGTTTTTCCCATGTCATAATTGCATTACATTCACAAATGCAAGACAGGGCAGTGTGTTCATCAACCCCAGCAGTACAGGAATGGCACAGGTTAACATCCAACACTTCCTAACTTGTAACACCATGTATGTGGTGTATGCTATCTGGTGTTCATGTGGTCATGTCTACATACGACCGGCCACATGTAAGCTTAAGGAAAGGGTACAAGAACACTTCAGAGCATTACAACAGAAGAACCTACAACACCCCATAGCAAAACACTTGAATCAAATAGAAGACCAAAGAGATCATAACATCTCTTATATGGGTATTGATTATGTGCCACCACTGATTGGGGACAGGGAATCAAAATGGATTTTTGTCTTAAAACTCCAAAGCCATCAGGATTTAATGATGCTATGCATTGGAAACCTTGCTTGTGAACTAGGGTTGGAAGACGACAACAAAATAAAAAAATTAAAAATATATTAAAAAATGTAAAAACACAGGTACTATGGGTAGCTGGTAAAAATTGGTTACTGGAGGTATTGAAACTTAATTTGTTTTGAAAAGTTATGAATTTTTAAACTGTGAGAGAAACATGTTTTTTTGAAGGTTATTGTTTTGAATATTTTTAGTTTCCATGGATCTAAGAGGATAGGATGTGTGGTGGGAGGCAGTGCACCCTGATGATAGAATTAAGGAATGCCCCTTTAAATTTTGCAACTGCATCAGGGTGCACTATGGAAAGCCTCCTAACACACATTCCTTCCCTCTTCACCCTGGAAAATTGGAAGGAATTCATTTAGTATGATTTGATTGTAAATGTTGATTTTAAAAGGTGATTGTTATGCACTTTAGTCTACACTGAAAGTTTATAAAAACAAGTGTATGTTTTGTGCACTTTATTGTTAACTCCTGATCACTAAGTGTAATTGATTAAATGAATCTACCAATGGGGACTCATACAATTAATGGAGATCATTAATGAAGAGATGGGGAAATTGCCAACACCTAGTGGTCAAAACACTATGTAAACTTGCACCTCACAGTAATGCTACACCCCTGATGAAGAGGTCTTTGTGGCCTCGAAGTGCTGGGCTGCTATCACTGACATGGTATATGAACCTGTACATTGTGTTTTATAAAATATTTGAATATTATGTATTTAAAGCTCTGCTTTCACTAAAAAAAGGATTATTTAATAAATCTGGTTAATAAATAATGCTTGCCTGGAGTGCTGTTTCTTGCTTAACTGCTGGTCGAGTTGCTGGGGAGCCACTGGAAGTTGGGATCGTGACCCCTGTGATGGGTCAGATGGCTACTGGCCACATGGCTGCTTGACTCCGACTGAGCCAGCCAAACAAGTCCTGAGTCTCTGAAGCAGTTGTTTAAGCCACCCCCACAAACGCGGTGTGGCCATGGATTGGCCAAAAGTCCTGTAGCAGATCCTGCTGCTACAAACTGCTAAGCACTGCTGGTTCAGTTGCAGGGAAGCCCCTGGAAGTTGGGCTCACAACCCCCTTGATGGGCTAGATGGCTACTGGCCATGTGACTGCTCAACTCTGATTGAAATAAATAACCACATTTCAAATTGTTTTAACTCACACTCCAGTTCCAAGTTAAGTTATTTTTGAAGGGATGGGCAATGATGGGGGTAGCAATGTTTAAGAATTTTGGTTCCAGACCCCATCTCAGTTGGGTGAGAACCCCCTTCATGGTAATTAACCAAAAATTGGGCAAGACAAGCTTCATTTATAAAGCATCCTTTCCTGAACGTTCAGGGTGCTGCACATAATTTAAACAATTCACAATACATAAAACAAATGAAACAACAAGAATCAAATATAATAACAGCTAATAAAATTGCATAAAAATCCTAATTAGCTAAACCTAGATAGCTAAGGACCGATTAGCTAAAACTAGCTTGCTAAGGAATGCCAGCTCAAATAGATGTGTTTTCAAGAAGTTTTAAAGGTCTCCAGCTTGTGGGCAGTACGAAATGTTCCCCAGAAGAGAGTTCCACAATGTTGGAGCCACCACTCCGAAACTCTGTTCCTGGATTGTCCCAAGCACAAAGAGAGCACAATGAGCAGGCCCACTTTGGTGGAAAACTGGGGTCGGATTGGGAGGTTGGGAGGTAAGGAACCAGCAGATCTTTTAAGTAGTCAGGTCCCAGACCACGTAGGGCCTTGCATGTTAACAAGTACACTGTAAAGGTCAGCCATAAAGCACTTATAGAATCAATATGGTACGTGAGCACCAGCATGATGTGGTACCTCTGAGAAGTTCCCGCCACCAGCTGAGCTGCAGCATTCTGGACCAGCTGTAAGTATCACATCAAATCTTCAAATAACCCTAAGTATAGAGCATTATAACGGTCCAACCTGTAGGTAATGAAAGCATAAATGATCATCACCAGGTCAGCAGAAGCCAAACGCATTTGATCCTGGCAATGTTTTGAAGCTGGTAAAAGCCAAATCAGACCACTGCCAACACCTGCTGTTCTGGTGTCAGCCTGCAGTCACAAATTACTCCAAGATTCTAATTTGCATCAACAGCTATGAGAGATTGACCACCCAATGAAGGAAAGGCTGCCACACTGCATGCTGCTGCTGATCTCCACCAACATGCCTTGATCATCATGATCTCTGTTTTCCTTTGGGTTGAGACATAGCCAGTTTGAGGCCATCCAGTCATTAATCTCAGCAAGACATTGCCACAGCACCAAAGCTGCATGATCCTCACCAGGAAAACAAGACAGATACAGTTGAGTAGCATCTGCATAGCAATAAAATCCAACCCCATACCATCTAATGATCCCCTCTGGGGCAACATGTACACAGACAATACGGGCAAAGACCAAGCCTTGGAGAACCCACAGAAGAGTACAGAAGCCCCTGAGATGAAAATACCTCAGGCAACCAGCTGCATTCTCCAAGTCATGTAGGACTCAAACCAGTGTAAGACTGTGCAAGTAAGACCCAGATAGTTCCTCAGGTGATCCAGTAGCACCCCCATGGTCAACTGTGTTAAATGCCAACAAGAAATCAGGGAGGACCAATATGAAACAAAGTCCTTGATCCCTCACCAGAAGGAGATCATGAGTCACTCTGATGAGTGCAATCTCAGTGCTGTGGCAGAGCCAAAGGCCTGACTGGACAGGTTCACAGATGCTTTGATTCTCCAGGCAATCCACAAGTTGGTCCATCAGATCTGTATTTTGACAGAATGTCAGAGTCCAAGAATGGCTTTTTAGGAGGGATCTGATCATTGCTTTTTTCAGATCAGATGGAAAAACAACCTCTCTCACGGAGCCAATGACTATCTCAGCAATCACGGACCCAGGGATTTGCTGCAGCCCAAAAGCAACCAGACTGGTATGGAGGGAATGAATATCACAAGTGGAACACAAGATTACCCGAACCTCCTCATCCTCAAAAAAACCACCAAAACTTGCAAGTTAGGCAGAGCTGCAGTACATCACCAGAAGGTCAAACACAACCAGCTCATGACAGGCCACTTGAAGAGATACCCTTTCTAATGCAGCAGGACACCTTGTCAGAGAAAATTTTACCACACTCTTCACATTTTTCTGCTGAAAAAGCTCTAAAAGATCACAGACGGGAAGGATTTAAGATGCTATATATGGTTCAAAAGAGCTGAGCTGGCCAAAGTTAAATTTGGGTAGTGGCCCATGAGGTGAGGATTGGTCAGAGATATGAGGGCAGGCGATCCCCACTTAGGGAACCCTTAAACTTAACTGGGTATCTATACACCAGCAAGAATATCGTGAATGGGAGCTTTACTTGTGTCCAAAAATTCTTTGCATCTGATATTTGATTGGAGAATTTTTAAATACTGTAACTCCTTTTCACACTCCTAAGATTTATTCTACATGTATTCCTTAACTTCCTGTATATGTGCCAACTAGATATCTGACCAGAGCTTTTAAACTGATCCCAAACCTTGTCTCTCTGTTTCATGTCCTCTCAGAGCTTTCTATCCATCCATTTTGAGCAGTGACCCTAAACTCTTCTCTGCTTCAGAAAAGTGTGTATATTTACAATGCTAAGAAAGCTGATGACGAAGTAATGAAAGACAAGATCAGTGTTAGGGAGAGCTATGATAGGACCTGGGTTGATGCCAGGAAGGCTATTTAGGAAGAAATCTGGATAGCTCACCAGTCATAATGCTGAGAGAGTTGGCTAGCAAACCTGCAACATTAATTCTGTCGGGTCTGTTGACTAGTACTCAGCCAAAGAGGCTGCCATTATGACCACTCTTAGTGTTCAGTCTAGTGGGTTTGTCAATAATTTGCGTGAGCTGCAGCCATTATTACCAGTACTAGTCTCAAGCAGCTGAGACTGAAATCTCCAGATAAAATTCATTCTCCTAGGGGCTGTTCAGCCAGATTATTGGTGAAAGAAGCTATGGCAGAGATAGCTGCAACACATCTGACACAGAGTAACTAAACACCACCAAGGGTCACAAATAGGGACTCACAAGGTGAGTTCTCCAGGGCTGATATGTTGACCTTCTTGGCATTGATGATGTATCATCATACATTGTAAGCACACCATTTTTGCATTTTTTAAATGGAAAGACATTTTTGAACCTCAGTTTCATTTACAAAGGGCAACAAAAGAAAATAATGTAACTTACAATTATGGTTAACTTACTTTTATTGTCGTGTCTTCTGAACTTTGTATATAACCAAGCAGCAGCCCCAATAGCAATAGCAATAAAAGAGACGATCACGATAATTGTTACTGTATGATTTCTTCTTGAGTCTAAAAAAAGAACAGATATGTACAACACCTGAATTGTCTTTCTGTCTGGAACTTGTGTGCATTGCATTCATTTCAACTGTAATGCTCTTGAAACTGACTTTGATAATATTCAGTATGTTCTGCAAGGTGGACTTCTGATTAATTAAATTAGATAAAGAATGAAAATAACATTTCTTAAAATACAAATGAACAAGCATAAAGGAGAGAAATGGAGGTCACATTTCTACAAATATGAATGAGTAGACACTTTAATATTAAATTGCAATGTTTCAGGTGTTTAGAATGTGCCCAACTTTTGAGTGAAGGACCTGAATATTGGCACACCCTTTATGGCAGGATCTCAGACTCCCCAACAATTTGGTAACATTCTGTCAAGTAGTTGTAATGAAAGTGTAAAGGACGAGGCAAAATAACAAAATGATGTATTTTCAAATTAACTTTTTTTTGGGGGGGGGGGGAGAAAACAGAAAGCTAGTAAAGATGTGAAAACTGTGGCACTATATACAGTCACAATTATGTGCTGCAAAGTGGCTGCAAGGACCACTGCTGCTCATTTCTAACTTGTCCCCTGTGTGCTATACACAAAGGAGTTACAATTCTTTCTCTGAGCTAATGTACAGGACAGTGCACCAGTACAAAGAAAGGAATCAGGGAATCCCTAGTAACGAGGTTGACGGTATACATGGATGTGCTATGCTATGCATTGTTTCCCTGGTGCCCTCATCCCTGGCAAGTTACTGTCATGTTAATGGAAAACTTTTAATGAATATTTGTGATTGTGTGGTTTGGTGTTCATAGCATCTTAATGATTGCTCAAAGCAGCATTAGGGTTACCTTAAATTTAGAAGACTTTTCAGGCAAGGAAATTCACTCACACAACAACAAATTCTTTTGTTATGCTTAGAGTGTGTGAAAGTCAGGGTAAATCCAATGCTGCTTTGAAATGCTTGAGTTTCAATTTCAATTTATGGCAGCACTTAATGGGTGGTTTCTGCCCACTCCATAGCACCACCACCCGACTGCACTATACTGTTGCCTAAATGTAGATTTATAATGTATTCCACCTTTTGTTAAAAGGATATTTAATAACAAATGCACACTAATTTGTAGTGACAATGTAATCTGAAAATACTATTTGCACCAAGCACTCCCTAGTGTCCAATGGCAACCCTTCCATCTCCCCAGTCTGCCAGGAAGGTACTGCACTCCAGCCAGGTATGGACCATGATAAAAACAAGACAACTGCACTCACAAGTTCAGCTTTTCTTTTTTTCATTTTTCTTTTATTTATTAATTATTCAGCTTAAAATGCCTTTATGACACCCTATAAAAACATACACAAAATAAAAAGCATCTGCATTTCTTTATTTAGGTATTTCTGTTATAAATTTAAATAGTCAATACAGTCATGCTGTTTTTATTCCATCATAAATCCAGCTGATTTGCAATACCACATAGGGTTACCACCTTTTAAGAAGCCCAAAGTGGGACATTTCATACTGAAACTGGATTTTTTGCAGGACAATATGTAATCTCGACCAATGCAACAAACATGTTTTCTATAAATAGTCAGAATTAAGACTGTGTTGTAGTGTTTTAGTTGTTTCTTGTGTTTTTTTATTATTTTAAGGTATTATAGGTTTTGCAACATTTAGAGGAACATCAGAAAATATTTTTTCTACTATAATGTCAGGACATTTAGTATTTTTCATGTTTTTCTGCAGGACACAGATGCCCAAATCAGGACTGTCCTGCGAAATAGGGACAGGTGGTAACCCTAATACCACAGTATTAATATAATCAATTTTTAGACAAAATGTGTGAGACCGCGTATCTGTAAAAAAGATGTGTTTTAATTTATGAATGAGAAGGGATGCTTTACTGAGTTTCCTAGAAAATAATATATCAGAAACTACCATATAGATATGGATAGAATGTGTATAACATATGTGTTTCCATCGAGGTTGATGACATCATAGACCTTGAGAGCGAAGCCCGAGGTCCCAATGATGTCATCAACCACCCGAGATGGAAACCCGGCCTTGTTGTACACAGTTCACTATCTGTTATTTTATATAGTATATGGCTCCCCCAAAATATGCCAGCCAGTATTTGTTGGTTTCTGTACCTTTCCATAGCTTGTTCTGACACTGCCGTTTCCTCCTGGTGTGTGCTGGGGTCCCGCTCCGCTACCAATCCTGAAAGTTCTCGCTGTCATCTGACTTAGCTTTAGTCCCCAGGACCACTCATTTATTAAAAAAAATTAAAGACTGTTGACAAATTGATAGTTTGGAAACACAGCGCCAACTATGGCAGTCCGTGTCCAAACTATCTGAGAAGCTCGTGCTCAACCGCCGCTTAGCAGCGCCTCGCTTGTACATTTTTTGTGAAGCCCAATGTTTCAGCTCAATCGAAACAGTTGAAAGAAGTTGTTGTACTATCGCTGAGATGTCAGAACGATAGTCCAACAACTTTTTTGACCTTTGAACTGTCCTACAACAGGATTTGGAAAACCACTGTTTTCCATCCACAATAAACCCTAACCATATACTATAATATGAAACTAAATAAAATGTGAGTCTGGGCCTGATTACCTACACTCCCTCATTTTAGAGCAGGCAATCTCAAATAAAAGCTGTGGCAATAAAGTGCAATACATGAACATCAGTTTCGTATATCATTGCCAAATTCTTAGAGTCATAAGAAACTTGGCCAATCTATTTAGATCATTTTGATCTGATGAATTAAAGATACATTGAAGCATCTGGATGGGAACATATATGCATTCTCCATTATACTGCAGATGCTAACCAACAGACCGTACACTTTTTGTATAGTGGACATGACAAAACAACATGGTTTTAAATCATCTGGACATCCTGCACCATACAGATAATTTATAAAAGTGACTCCAGACCTTCCTTGTCTTATGTGCAAAGAATTCCTTTTATACAGTTCTAACTTAAACTAACAATGATGTTGCGCTCTTTCAGGTTATGCATCAAATATATTTAGGTCTTGACATGGTGTGGACCCCTTACTTTGTCTATATTGACCCTGCAAATTAGGCTATATCCTCCAGGTACACGAAGGGCAAACTGAGACCCCCTTGAAGATTCCAAGTAGAAATGGTTGATTAATTACTAAAGAATGTTATGATCTTTCTTTCCATAGCTATCTTGAGTGCTCCCCCTCGGATGATGACAAGGTTCCCCCCCACCCCGATCCCAGTTTCTACACCATATGTGAAGAAGTTTAGCTACAATCGAACCCACTTCCTCCAGGTTGAGTAAGTACCTTTTAGAAATCTCTTAACTAGAGGCTTAGCAAGGACAAGCAGGTTTTTGGACTTTTCTTATAAGTTCTCTGCTAATATAATGAATATACATGTTGTAGTGAACTACTTTGTGCAGTATGCCATAAGATTTGGATGTTTGTATGAAGGTGGTAAGGTTGTAAACCACCAGTTCAGCCATTTGGATTATTGGTTCAGTATTTGTAAAAACTCTGAAATCACATAATAAAAAGATTAACTGTAAAAAAATATATATATATATATATATCTGTAGGTCTAAACCATGCTTGTTCTTGAGAACCTAATACAAGGGGTGGGCTTTGAAATTATTAAGTCTAGGCATATCCTCTTCTTTCTGGACACCTCTAAATCTACTTTTGATTTTATCCTTAATTCTTGCCTAGGCAACATATGAGTTCAAATAAAAGGATTTCCAAACCCATGAAAAGGATTACACCCTTACAGATAGCAATAGATGGAAACATACCGTACAACCCCTTCCAGGATCATTTATTTGTTCTTTCAGACATTACTGGGATAATCCCGACTCAAGCAATTTAAATATATCCAGAAGAAAAGTTACTGACCTTTCCCTCACAAGAGTCGTACCTGATAATTGTCCTAGCTCTGCATAAAGAACTGCAGCTGGGACATAATTAGCCGGGTGTAAGATGTCTCTGAGGAGCTTATTCAAGACTTTTTCCATTTCTAAAACTGTAAGATTACTATTAAACCAAATGTCAGCTACACAGAGTATTGTAGTATTTATTTTTGCTTTCACCTCCTCTAGCAAACCCTTAACCAGGTTGCTTCCATACTTGTGAGCAAATCACTGAAAGGGATTGTATGCCATGATAAATTCTGATTTTTACCAAGATAAATGTTTGTTCCATGCCAAACGCTGGTTGCTTGCTAAAAAACAGCAGACTGTTTTTTCAGAAAGTCACCGAGTATAGATTGTGACTAAATGTACATGCACTGTAAACAAATAACATCATACACCTTTAACTGCCTGTTTAATTGGATGCTGGGACAGGGAATGGAGCGTGCGTGGAAGGACAGCACAAAGTTACGCATGTGTGTAGGAAAATGTCAATGAACCTGTGTAACATGGCCATTTTTAGGAACCTTTCCACCAAATTTTCAACATGGACTTTTTGGTACCACACCTCATGAACACTGGTAGTGTTATTTCCTTAAACAGTCCTGAAAGGTGATTTTGCATGGTGACTGTGCAATTCTGTGCCAGAGGTGCGAAAACACGTTTTGGGCAGGATGTGAAAAATCACAGCAGTACTGTTCATGAGGTGGTGTGATAAAAGTATATGTTGAAAATTTGGAGTGAAAATATTAGAAATTGTCAAAGTTATGCACCTGTGTAGAAACTGCGCAAGACACACTCATACCGCGGCCATTTTTAGGTATTTTGCACCAAATTTTCAACATGGCATTTTTCGGACCCCACCTCATGAATACTGGCACTGACATTTCGATACTGGGTCCTGAAAGGTGATTTTGTGCAGCAACCACACCATCCCGTGCCACTGCTGTGTAAACACGTTACAGGCAGGATGTGAGAAATGACAGCTATACTGTTTATGAAGTGGGTGAAAACGCTAGATTGAAAATTTGGAGTGACAATATTAACAGTTGCCAAACTTACGTGCATGCATAGCAACATTTCAACAACCGCATGTACGCGGGTATTAGCACCACATTGTTTAGACCCCATCTCATGAACAATGGCACGGTCATTTTGTTAACTGGTTCCGAAAGGTGATTCCACGCAGTGACCACAAAATCACTTTTCAGGACACATTAACGAGATGACAGTGTTCATGAGGTGGGGTCCCAAAAAGGTTATGTTGAAAATTTAGTGTAAAAATTCAAAAAAATGGCAAAGATATTAACATAAGTTCAAAACATCACTGACAGCCATTATATGGGGCTTACCTTGATTCTTCAGTTGCAGTTCAACTTTGAAGAGTGCCCGCTCCATAGAAGATGACACCCACCGCCCTCTGCAGGTACATATGGGGTAAGGGGGTATGCGGGGAGGTACATATGGGGTAAGGGGGTACAAAGAGGTGGGTGCACAGAGGAGGGTCGGGATGGTGAGGCAATAAGGGACCTTTTTTTTTTCAGGTAAAAAAAATAAAGACGTCGGGGGACCGTTTCCTATTTTACTACAGGTACATTTGCAAATGACTTTTGAGGACACTGGGGGTGGCTCCACAGTGTCCAAGACTATTGGGAGGGATATATGGATATAGGGACACTGAAAGTGGGCTCCCCAGTGTCCCTTAGTGGCAGCATGAGGGGTTGTATTGCTGACACAGGGATTGAGCTCCCCGGTGTCGGCTGAAAGCTTTACTTAACAAGAACTTCCCACCCCCAAAAGCTATACAGTTCGATTAGGCTTTTCAGCCACAAGAGACATTTTGTTCCCCCCCCCCCCGAGAGCCACTTAACTTTATTTTATTTCAAAAAAGTCCATGATGTATTGAGGTGAGGTGAGCGGTGCAGCATCATACTTTCTTAGGAAATGGACCCGCACAGCATCAGCCATGATAGGAGATTGCGGAACTTTTCCAAAATCAAATAAAGTGAGCTGGTCTCGGGGGGAGCGGGTGTCTCTTGTGGATAAAAAGCCTAATCAGGTGTTATAGCTTGGGGGGATTCTTGCTAAAAGAAAACAGCACCTCAGCTATGTTGAAGCATTTAGGGTGGGGGGGCAGAAGAGCAAAGACCGGGAGTGAAAACTGCATTACGTCTACAGTTGAAGCCTTTGGGTGGGGGGGGGGAGCGAGGACATCGTTACCGGGGCACGCTCCTGTCGCCACCACCACTTCTAGCTGATCTCCAACTGCCACGCACACACCACTCTCTGCTGACATGGGTTTCATGCAAATCAATGAACTAAAGCCCTGTCTGATTACAGCAGCGTCAGTCCTTTGAAGTGCATGACCATTCAGCCCACCTAGCAGAGGACTGTGTCAGGACCACACCGAGTGGTCACCAGTGCTGACTGCCAAGCACACTGCAAATCCCTGTTTTTTTGTACTGCAATGGGCTTGGCAGAGACACCCCCCCAAATCTCGTATTGCAACAATATGTTGGTTTGCACATGCGCACAACCAATGTAAAAAAACTGTTTTATTAGCAGATATCTGTTTCCGGCATAAATAGTGAAAACAACACCATACAAGGAAACAAGCATCCATTGTCCAGCTGCCCTGGCACTTCACTCAGTGAAGCTCTATCAGGCAGCAGGCATGTGGACTGACCCTCCCTCTAAGGTACCACACAGAGTTAGTGCTGCCCAAGTTTACAGTATCAGCTAAGGATCTTTTGTTTTATATCACACATCTACTTTGTGCAACCATAGTTTTTGTATGTTTTGTACTGATTGGAAATTGAACGTATTCCCCTGTGGAGTTGTTATATGGATTTACACTTGTTACACCTTCACTTGGATTGAAGTTCGAATCTCTTCCCTGTACCACTGCGTACAGTTTTTTTCTTTCCGTAACTGGCCACATTGTATAATTGGGCCAGCACTAAATGGGATTGGTAGCAGCGGGGCAATGAAATTGGGAAAAATGTGACCCTACCTTTTTCACTATATATGATTCCATGCATCTTCCAATTTTATTTATTGGTATAATTTTCTAGTTCCATCAACATTTGAATATTTTATAAATGTTTTAATTTATATTTTCCTCAAGATAAAAAAAAGATGGATGCCGCATTTGGCTCAGAAATACTACTGTTAACCTAGTAAGCGTTAAGACTAAGAAAAACAAAAAAATGATGAAACAGTATAGGAGGTACCTAGAAAAGTACGTTTGATGGGTATGTCAATATTTGTTTTAACTTAGCTGAAATTAGCTTTTTGGGGAAAACATTTTTTACTACACTGCTGCTTTAAGGGGGGAGGTCTGCCCAGAAGCCTATCCCCTGATGTAGCTCCATGGAGTGATGTGCCAGCTTACCTGGACCGTGGATGCTGGTTTCTTTGTACCCTGATGTCATCACTATTTCATGTCTGAAGCAGTTAATACAACAGTTGTTTCCAGTTGATCTTGTGAGTATGACTGCCTTCATTTCAAAATAATGAATTCCTGGCTGGAATGCTGAACCAGTGTTTTACTGTAGGGGTTGGCTTTCCCAGGCATTGCATCTGTGTCCTGTACCACAAAACACACACTCCTTCTGGACTTGCCTCTCCCATCCTGTTCCAAACACATCCTGATGTACTGTAGCACTGCTCATTCAATCCATTCCATACCAAGCACACCCTGGTGTCCAGTGCACCCCCCATAATCCATCCCAGAAAAGCATTTCTGTGTCCAGCAGCACTCTCTTTCTCTCCAATTCCATGCCAAGAACTCCCTGACACCCCCTTACTAACCCAATCCTGTGACAAGCAAAAACAGTGGGGGAATTCAAGAATGCATGGGACAGACATAAGGCAATTCTTGTGGGAGGTAGGAAGAAGTAGGCCGTCGGTTAACTAGGATCTGCAGCTTATCCAATAGGTATGGAAATGGGCAGACTAGGTGGGCCAAGTGGTCCTTATCTGCCGTCAAAGTTTCTGTTTCTGTTTCTAGTGTCAAGCCACTCCCCACATCATCATCTTGTACCAAGCATTTCCTGATTATCAATGGGACTGCTTCCCTCTCCACATTTTTTGTCAAGTTGTTGCTAAAGTCCATTGGCACCAGTACCCTTTCCCCCATCCCATGCCAAGCAGCCCCTGGTGTGTTGTGGCAATCCATCCCAAGTCCAGCAGTCTATGACATTCAGTGGCATCCCCAGCCTCACATCATTCTATGTCAAGCAGTTTCTGATGTTCAGTGGCAAGCCCCATCTTCACACTATGCCAAGCAGTCACTGGTATCTTGTGGCCTCACTTCACCATGCTAATACCTTGCCAAGCAGTTCCTGATGTCCAGTGGTATCACCCTGCTCAGTGGTTACTGGCAAAGCCATACCACTTACTGTACTTCCTCTGCCAGACATAATTTAATTTCCATGACTGTAAACCATATTTACTTAGTAAATTTGGTCCGATCTTATCAGATTTTCACTGCAGTTGACTGAGACCACAGACACATAGAATTTCTCTGCAGAAAAGGACCGCTTGGCCCATCCAGTTTTCCAGATTGTACATAGTAAAGCTGAGTCGATTATGACTGGAAGGGAGGGATGGAGGTGGAAAGTGTGAGGCTACACTAGGAATGAGCTCCTGACGTGGGGTCTATGGCAGCACCAGGATTGGTTTTTGAGTGCTGCACTTCAGGACTGACTGGGGGGGGTTCTGGGCTGCTGGGATGGGCTTCTAGTGCCACACTGAAACTTCAGGTGGGAGATGATCTTCGGTGGACCAAGCATGTGTCTCTACTCCTCTACTGGAGTACAATCTAGCACAAGGATGCAGTGATCAACTCAGGGCCTGAGTGTGCCGGTGTCATCATTTTGACAGCCACCATTTTTTCACGTCCTTCCTTGATCTCTCATATCACAACCCCACTCCCCCAGTCATCAGTCACTGCTCTCTGTGCCTTACATTACTGTTTATTTTTCACTGTTTAATGTTCTTTTGCTTGTTCCACGATTTACTGTTTGGCAATTTTATTCTTGAAGCATTTTCTTGTAATTTGTTTACTTTGTTGCGTAGCTCCCCCTTCACCCCCTTTTTAAGTCTAGGGGTCCTGATGGAAAACAATGGGGGATGGGGGTTACAGACCGAAACATTCTAGGGAGGTAAGCCATAAGTACAGGAAAAACAAGGCTTTACATCAACTTGGTTATGTCAGCACAGTGTAGAGTACAGCTCTTCCACCAACCCACCTCTCACCAGCTGCTGCAACACCAGGCTGAGCTGGGGGAAAGAAATTTAGGTCTTAACAGCATGCTTCATCCCAGGAAGAAATCAAGGAGCTCATGCAATACATTTCAGTACTCATGGAGTAGAAACAAGAAAAGGAATTGAATTTTAATCTTTGATTCAAAATTTATAAATAAATGATTTGCTCAGCTCCATGGAGCCGAGAGACCAGATCATACGTAAGGCAATACTTGAGAGGCATTAGCAGTATTAGATGATAAAGTACAGTTATGTTGGAACTTACCGTAATAGTAGATATTCAAGAGGAGCTCTTGCAGTAGGCAACACCACTAGGACTAAGCCACCAGGTGCTCAAACCACACAGAAAATGTCTAGCTAGCAGCAGGGGAACCTCCGCCAATGGTATAAGAGGGGGGGCCCCCCCATGCCCACCTCAGTTCTCTCGCTGGAGACTTATGAACAGGTCTGAAAGAGGAGAGAGAGCTCTTGGAGCAACAGAAAGGCCAAGATGGAGATAGAGAGCAGTGGGGTGGAGGGAGGGAAATCCTGCCTACTGCAAGAGCTCCTCTCGAAGATCTATCGCTACGGTAAGTTCTTAGGTAACTGTACTATCTTACTTCGAGGGGTCTCTTGCAATAGGCAACACTGTTAGAACTGAGCCCCATGCAATGCCACAAGGAAAAGAAGAACCCCAGAGTCAGGGAAGAGGATAAGGAATTGCAGTAGGCAGAGGAGGATAGGAAGCCCGGGGGTCCCTAGTCCAGCTGCAGCCCAAACAGTATAAGGTAGCCCTTGACTGCCCAGTGTATAGCAAGAGAGGACAAGCCCCAGAGGGATGTAGAGCGGATGGCCAATAGCCGAACTGTGCCTGAAATCTGCAAAGGAAGTGGCTAAGCCCCCAAAGAATTTGCCCAACAGCCCCGAAGAGGGCACAAAAAAGGAAAGGAGGACTGAACCAGGGACAAAGAATAGGCACCTGTGACCATCCTTGCACAGGAATCATAGCAGCTCCACTCGGGGAGCAAAGAAAATAGAAAGACAAGTGGACTGTCAAAATGACCTAGTCCAGTGGACATGCAAGCTCAAAGTGGAGCCTGTTTTGAGGGAATGGAGAGGCACATCCCCTAAAGGAGAATGCACTAAATAAATCACCAGAAAATGTATCTTCTGAGTCTGGTACAAAAGACAGACCGTAGCTCAGGCAGGGGCTGAAGCAGAAGGCACTAAGCCCATAAGACTTTGGGAAGAAACAACTAAGACTCCCAGGACCCAAGACTGGAAATGTTACAGGAGTTTTCTGAGCTGTGGGGACCATAGCCAGAGGCAGGAGGACCCTATAAAGGGTGCCCCTACCCTGAAAAAATTGTAGGACTCTATGCAGGACCCAACACTTGCCTGCAAACAAGAGGTAAAAGGGAAGCATCCATAGAGAAAGGGACCTCTTAAACATGACAGGAGCAAGAGGCATCCCCAAATCTGGGAGCAGAGGAAGTGAAGGGATACTAACCCTCAAAAAGTAGCCCAATATGACCAATGATCCCCCTATGCAAGGATAGGGGAAGGTCCTGGCACATGGTAGCTGCCCTCCAACAGAACCTTGTCCAGATGTGGGGAAGGGGGATCCCAAGTCGAGCAAGACAGTCTCCCTTCAAGGAGTCACAATGAATGTCTGAGAACTGGAGGATGGACCCAATGTCCGCTGAGAGCAGGACAAGGTAGGGGAACCCCTGCCTGGGCAAGACCGAAAGCTAGATAAGGAGCCACCCAGCTATGTCAGACTGTGAGAGGAGAGAGATCTGCTGAAGCAGGCACATGAATGCCCCCTCCACACATCCTTTATTTTTTTATTTTTGTACCATAACCAGGCTCTGGAATGAATGAGCAGATCTGGAAGGTAGTTAACCAGTCTGACGTATGGCAAAACTGTCAGGGAGGCCAAGCCAGCGAACAGCTGGGGGTATTCATCATGCTACCCTGAGCTCCGAGCACCTGAATGGCTGACTGACGAAGGCCAGAGCATAAGATCACACTCCCAGCCCACTCTGTTTCTGGAGAAAGGAGACGTGAGCAAGGGCACCCCTACCAGAGAGAGGCACTGGAGAACACGTATACCTGACAACAGGCAGCGGTGATTCCCTGGGACAGCTGGGGTTAGAAGAGCCCAGTGGGCATACAAACAAGCTTCACCGGCAATGAGGAGACCAAAGTAGCCAGTGGGAACTCTGACCAGATTAGTGGCTCCTAAGGAAATAAATTTCCACCACAGGAAGAGCTGGAAGTGAATGCTGAAGCCTGAGAAACTTCCAGCCCACTGGACCCCCAAGGGTCCACGTGTGGAGAGGATACTCGAGGGCCTGGACAGGGTAACCGCATGATGTGCCCCTGATGAAGAGCTCAATGGTCAGGGTGAGAAACAGGTCACAGGCTGGCAATGGGAGTAAACTCTCACAGCCTGCTCCCTGAGCAACTGCACCCTACCTGCGAGAAGAGGAAGGCCTGGGCCACATATTGTAGGAACCCTATCACACCCCAATATAGCAGCCTAGAAACACGACAGGTGGGTATCAGTGGTAATGGGTCAAAGGACCATAGTCAGACCTCAACAGGGATCTTGCAGAGGGAGACAAGCCCTGGGACATGCAGGTAGGGACACTGGAGACTGGAAAACTGATCAGGTTGTCCAGAAGAGAGACCAGAGGAGCCCCGGGGAGAAGAGGCCGGTACAGTAAGAGAGGGGAGAAAATTCCAGACTCCAATGAGGAATACTATCAAAGGAGCGGGACTGTGGGCAAAGTCCAGTATCTCGCTAAAGGAGGGTACCACCACAGATCTCTAAAATGAGACCAGAGCCGAAGCCCATGGAGACCAACACAAACGAATGCTTAGGTCCTGAGCACCAGAGCAGAGGGTGAAGAACCCTGGCAATCAGAAGGTAGATAACCGAATAGCAAGGTTGCCTTAGATCTGCCCTTCTGAAAGGGAAACAGGGCTCTCCATCCACAGGGCGGAAATGTGAATACAGGCCCCTTAAAGAGAAATCCAAGACATTTCAGATACTACAATAAAAGGAGCTGAAAAGAACAACAAAAGGGAGGGGGACCTCAACCCCTCTCACTCATTCCCTCTGGTCCCCTTGCCGCGGGAGGGGAGCTGTACCCAGGGTTAAGAGGAGGCAGTAGTCACCGAAAGTACAGTCACCTCAGCCCTGTGAGCCTTATGGGCTGGGGTGCCCGGAACTAAAGGGGCCCGGTACTTGCCTTGAGGCCTGGAGGGCTGCTGATACTGGGGTCACCATGAAGAGTGACGTAGAGACGGGTGGTGTAACCCACCCCACTGACTATGAGAACCAGTACGGAGGACTGTACAAGACTCCTGTAAGGAGAAGGAGGACAGTAAATCCTGGACGCCCTCCCCTAACACTGAAGGACTCTGGAATGGGCATGATGAAGGCCTGAACTTCCTAGGTGAAACCAAACAGGTGAAGACAAGCATGGCGCCTGATGCATACCGCTGCTGCCTTGCAATGAGCTGAGACATCCATCGTGTCGTATGACACACAGAGTATATGAAAACCCAGGCTTGAGGCAGAACTAAGTAGTTGCTCCAGCTGAATCCTAGCAGGAGTCTCAGGCAACAACTGGACTATGTTCCCTGTTTGACCCAAAAAGTCTGCTGGTGCACCAACATGTGTGCAAGGTAGTTCTGGGCACGTAAGACCAGGGTAGAGGAGGCATAGACCCTGTGGCCTAGAATATCCAAATGCTTGAACTCTCTGTCTGAAGGGAAGTAACCTCGACTTCTGGACTCCATGAATTCTTCATGGGCACCCGAAGATATCGTCATGTGGGACCACTAAGAGCGGGATAACCATGGACACAACCTCTGAGAGACGCAAGTGCTCTGCCAAACGATGATGATGAGGGTCTTGCTCCTCAGTACACCACCCTTTGGAGGCCTGTATAAGTTTCATCATCTCCAAAAAGTAGGGGTCCTCTGGAGGTGATTTAGGAGTGTCCCTGACCCACACTTCCCCAGGGCTGAGTTGGGGGTTCGGAATCGGAGACTCGAAAACTGCATCTACTGATCCCTTAGATTCTGAAGCAGTGTATTAGGGTGGCAACAGGCTGGCACCTACAGTCCTGGCATCCAGCCGGGACTTGACTTAAGAAGGGTTAGTCTCCACAACTGGCGAAGGGGAGTCTCGCACCAGGTAAGGAGCCAACATCAGCATCACTGGGGCTGGCTCCAGGTGCTAAGTAGATGCCCACCATGTGTTAAGAAAGGTGCTATAGTCAGCCGACATATGATATAGACATGTCGGATCAAAGGAACAGCCCAGTGAGGTGTCATGTGTCAGGAGACTGTAGACAGGACCCAACGACATTCCCAATGGACAAGCCATATGCCAACAAGGAGCTGCCTGGAGGCCCAAACCCAAGCCGAAAGAGGAGCAAAATGGGCAGTCTTGAGTCAGAAGCGATGGTGGTTGCTGGTTGGGCGAAGGGCCCAGGAGGTCCAAGTTCTGAGGCAAAGCCTGGGGGACCAAAGGGAGGACTGGAGGCAGAACAGCCAGGGGTGCCTGGTCTGAAGGAGGAGGACAGATGGGATCTGGTGAAGGGCAACTTGGCTCCACGTCCAACGGGACAGCAGATGGCGCCCCTGCCGGTGCCTGGTGGGAAAGATCCCGAAAAGAAGGGGTCATGATTAACGCTGAGCAAGCGCACAGGGGTGAGGACCTACGTGCAGGATGAGGCCTGCAGCAGCCATAGCTATGCTGGCCATCTTTGAGAGGCTCACAGCAGCAGCCAGAGGTAAACTCGCTGACTACCACTTAAAATGGGATGCTTACCTGCATTCCCACATTTGTAGAGTGCCTCCTCCCCACTACAAAATCCTCCTATTACTTTATAGGAAGCCGACCCTAGAGTGGTACGCCAAATATAAGGTATCCCCCTCTCCTTTCATCTATTTCGTCCGGCATCTCCTTCTCTGAGATCCTGCCAGTCTGGGAGAGGGGAGCAGATGGACGGAAGGTCAGAGAAGGGGAGATAGGGGAGCTAAACACGTGGCTCAAGGACTGGTGCCAGGAAAAAGGACACAGATTTGTAGGGAACTGGCAACAGTTCTGGGAGCGAAAAGTTCTTTAAATTGATGGACTGCATCTGACTAAAGAGGAGTCAGTGCATTGGGGCAGAAGTTTGACGTCTTTGCAGAATATTTAAACTAGCAAATGGGGAGAGGGGTGCAGCACCCCATACGTCGAATGGGAAGAACACCCCTCCCCCCTCAGCTAGTGGTCAAACAGGAATTCAGCATGTTTGCCATTCATTTGCATCACCAGGTAAGAAAAAAGGTTTGTCTCCCCATACGACGCACAGGGGTAATGCCAAACTTCACCCAACAACCAACACACCAAAATCTGGCCAATGGAAAATCATGTACACAAATGCTCACAGCCTGGGAAATAAGATCCCAGACCTGCAGGCAATAATGTCAGAGGCTAAACTGGACATAGTAGCAATTAGTGAGACGTGGTTTACCAGTAACCACACTTGGGAGACTTCAGTACCTGGCTATGTATTGTTCAGAAGAGACCGAGGTGCAAAAAGGGGGAGGAGTGGTCCTGTATGTTAATGAAAATATCAAAGCTGCAGAAATTCAGAATACATAAGGAGCCAGAAGAACTGTGGGTCACCCTGGAAACAGGAAATGGGACAGCCATAAGAACTGGGGTTGTCTACAGGCCCCAGACCAGAGGGAGGACATAGACACATTACTGTTAGAAGATATACAAAACATGACAGCTAAAGGGAGGTTCTGATAATGGGAGACTCAACATGCCGGATACAGATTGGTCAATACCAGCAGGAACATCTGCCAGAACTAGACTCATAGTGGATTCCCTGCAGCGGAGGGCCCCAAACAACTGGTACAGCAACCCACAAGAGACAGGGCTATCCTAGATCTAGTACTGACTAACAAAGAAGGATCACAGATCTCCAGGTAGAAGGTCACCTGGGGGCCAGTGACCATCCACGGTATGGTTCAATTTGGCTACTACATCTAAATCATCCCATTCCAAGGCAAAAATATGGGACTTCAGAGGAGCTGACTTTGATAAGATGGCCAACAGAGTTAAGCTAGCCCTGGCAAAAAAAACACAGGTGAGGGGTACAGGCAAAGTGGGCAAGCATTAAGGATGCAATACTTGAAGCAACATCCCATTGTTAGACAGAAAGGAAGTGCAAAGAAGAAGGAAACCACTTTGGTTCTCAAATACAGTAGCAGAAAAGTCAGAGCCAAAGGCTGGCCTTCAGGAAATATAAGGGAACACAGCAGGATGAAGATAGGAGGCATACCAAACTGCCCTAAGGGAAGCAGGTAAGGCAGTAAGGCAGGCAAAGTCCCAAACTGAGGAAACACTGCACGGACAGTAAAAGAAGGTGACAAGACTTTCTATAGATACATTAGTGAAAGGAGAAAGTCCAGAGGGTATTGCTAAGCTTATTGGAGAAAAGGGAGCATGTGAGGAGGAGGACCCTGTAAAGGCATCTATCCTAAATAGCTACTTTTGCTCAGTATTTACTGAAGAGAAGGTAGGCAGGCCAACAGCTCAACATCATGGACACAGGTGGGAGGGAGGTGAGCACTACTCCCTTCACAAAAGAAAAGATCCTACAAGAGCTTGCTAAGCTCAGGGTGGATAAGGCAATGGGACCTGATGGCATACATCCCAGGGTACTTGTGGAGCTAAAGGGGGAACTAGCAGAGCCATTAGCAGAATTGTTTAGTGAGTCTCTGAGCACAGGAGAGGTCCCAGAAGACTGGAGAAGGGCTCATGTGATCCCGCTCCACAAGGTGGTAGCAGGAGGAGGCAGGGAACTACAGACCGGTCAGTCTTACCTCAGTAGTGGGCAAGATTATGGAGGCACTCCTTAAGGAAAGGATAGTGCAACACCTGGAATCCATAGGGCACAGGATCCAAGACAGCATGGGTTTACAAAGGAAGGTCCTGTCAAACTAATCTCATAGATTTCTTTGACTGGGTAACCAGAGTGGTGGACCAAGGGGGAGCAGTTGATGTCGCCTACCTTGACTTCAGCAAAGCTTTTGACACTGTTCCACATAGAAGATTGATAAATAAGCTGGGTAGGCTCGGGGTGGGTCAGAAGTTGGTCAACTGGGTGGCAAACTGGTTGACGAGCAGAAAACAGAGAGTGGTGGTAAATGGTATACAGTCAGAAGAGATGCAAGTCAAAAGTGGGGTACCTCAGGGATCAGTCCTGGGCCAGTCCTCTTCAACATCTTCATTAGTGACCTTGCAGATGGACTAGAGGGTAAGGCTTGTCTGTTTGCAGATGACACCAAGATCTGCAACAGAGTAGATGATCCAGATGGGGTGGGCAGAATGAGAAGAGATCTGGATAAACTAGCAGAATGGTCAGAAGAGTGGCAACTGGGTTTAATGCAAAGAAGTGCAAAATCACATAGGGAAGAAACCCTGAAGCTACCTATAGGCTGGGAGGAGTTCCTAGCAGTCACAAAGGAAGAAAGAGACTTTGGCATCATCATCACTGATGACCTAAAATCATCCAAACAGACCTCTAAAGCAGTAGGTAAGGCTAGGGGTGTTAGGGTGTATTGTAGGGGTATCCTAAGTCGTAAGAGGGAGGTAATAATCCCTCTGTCAAGACATTGGTTAGGCCCCATCTGGAGTACTGCATGCAGTATTGGAGGCCACACCTTCACAAGGACATTAACCAAATTGAGGCAGTCCAGAGAAGGGCAACAAAATGGTGCAGGGACTGCATCAGAAGACATATGAGGACAGATTAACGGAGCTCAATATGTATACCCTTGAGCAAAGGAGGAGAGAGGTGATATGATCAAGGTATTCAAACACCTTAAGGCTTAAACAAGGTGAAAGAGTCTAACATGTTTAAATATAAGAAAAATAGCAGGACAAGAGGACACAGCATGAGATTAGGAGGCCGATTAAGGGGCAATGTGAGAAATTTTTTCACAGAAAGGGTGGTGGATGCATGGAATGGCTTACCACAAGAAGTGGTGGCTATGAATACAGTGTAGGGCTTCAAACAGGCATGGGATAGGCATAGGGAGCAATACAAATGACTATGAATAGATAGGCCACTGACAGAGCAAAAGCCGATGGCACATTTATAAGGTAGAAAAAGAAATGGGCAGACTGGATGAGCCTTGCGGTCCTTATCTGCCGTCAACTTCTATGTTTCTATGTTTCTATGTTTCCTTTATGTAACTCCTGCTATGCTCCTTATCCCTCCTTTTATCTCTAGCTCTTTTTTCTCTTTTCCTCCTTCTTTTCTTTTTTCAATCCTGACTTTTTTGACAGCTTAAATACTCTATTGTGGGACTATTGGGTGTAAACTAATCATGAGAACATAGTTGGTATATATTCATCATGTAAATGAGAGGCCTGTGCTGCAAGGTAATGTTCTCCTTGAATCATTATCCCTACAAATTTTTGTGTCTAATTAAAGCTTATTGCAACCAGTTTGTCCTACACATAGCATATGCCTTCCTGAAGGCCAGTTGAGACTTGGATTCTGATAAATATTGATGTAGTTTAGTGCTACCTTGTATCCTGGTTGTATCCTTTAAGATGGCAGTATTGTTAGCTATCTCGCTTTTGTTTGTCAGGGATTGAAGCTCATGGTATATTTGCTTCTGTGTATTATGCAAGCAATATGTTAAAAGTTGGAAATTTTCAATAAAATATTATATGATAAAAAAGGATGAGGCCCTGCAGGAGCAGGTGAATGCCATTAACCTTAGGAAATCATCATTTCCTAGGGTTGTTAACCTATCGATGTGATGTAGAAATGTTATAATGTATGGTGCGCCCTTATTACCGCTAAAAAGCAGCAAAATTATTTCTTGATAATCCCATCGCTATGACGTAAATGGTTATAAACCTCTCTTGAGTACGTCATAGCGATGGGATCACAAATGGAGCCCATCTGCGCATGCGTGTACCTGTGATCTACGCTCACCGGCGGCATTCCGAAACCAAGCGCGGTGGCCAGAAAATGACCAGAGCGTCAGCGGTGGGGCTAAAAAAGTAAGCCATATTAGTTTGTTTTGCCAGTTTATGGGACCATACACTATAAAATATAATGTATGGTCCCTCTATCGTTAACCGGTTTGGTTACTGTCTCCGAGGATTGCCATGGTGATGTAAACCTCTCGAGCTATCTCGAGGTTTACATGGTCAGCCTGGCAACCTCTGCGACAGTTAACAAACCTGTTAACGATAGAGGACTCAGTATCCTCTGTGGCTTCTCGGTGCTCGTCCCATGATGGGTTAACAATCAGGACTGGTCTGCACAGTGTGGCGCCTTTTTCTTTACACTCAGGAACCAGCGGATGCCGCGCTGGCTATTCACGGAAGGACTGAATGGCGCGGCAGTGACTATATTTCAAAAGGAAGGAGTAATTTTCTTTTTTGTGGGACCATACACTATAAAAAATAATGTATGGTCCTTCTATTGGCAACCGGTTATGTTAACCATCTCGAGGTTGCCATGGCGACATAAACAGTCGCCCTGGCAACCTCTCGACGTTAACAGACCGGTTACTGATAGAGGACCATACATTATCCTCTATGTTAGTCTCAGTGCAGTATTCAAATAACAATTTAATTGTCACAGTTTACTGTTATTGAGTCTCGCAAACTCTCCATGTATGATAGAGATTTTAACTCTGGTGCTATTTCAACCTGCTGTCATTCAGTCTGTGTATCCTAATAAATTGTTTTCCTACACAATCATATGGCCGTAGTGCAGATTCAATAATAAGGCAAAGCTACATTACTTGTGTTTGTTGGGGGGTAACTTCTAATGTCAAGTCCCATACACTACAAATGACAATGCCTGATGCACAGGTAATAACCATGGTGTAATCACCTCTCGTGGTTGCTAGGGCAATGGTAAACCTCTTGAGCTGCGTTCTCAAGGTTTACTGATGCCCTAGCAACCACACAAGGTGATTGCACCATGGTTATCATCTGTACATCAGGCATTACCCTCTATTTAAATTCTGTTGCCATCTGTCTATTAGTGATAAATTTGGGTCATAATGTGAATCAAGCAATAAAGAGTATATTTTTGTATGACCATTATTGGTCGAGCAAATTTTATCCAGGTGATGGATCTGAGGGCCAAATGAGCCATTCTCAGCTAGGACATCTCTAAGTTGTAAGTATTTCTGGAATTTTGTCCTGGGAAATTTATATTTTAAAGAGATTTGCGTAAAATACATTAACATTGTCTTACTGGAATGAAGAAGATCTTCTATAAATACAATTCCTGCCATTTTCCAAGTTGACCATGTTATACTTTTCCTTTCAACCTAAATTAAAGGGTTCCCCCATAGAGGACAATGCGGGGATGTTTTTGGAGACCAGCTCAATGAAGATGTTACTGAGTTCCAAAAACTATAAACTTGATTAAAAATAGGGTTGGAAGCAAAGCATTTTTTTGTATCAGAGAACAAAACTATTCTGGGGTGGCTACCCTTTACTAGACTTTGTTCTACCTGAACCTATCCCAGAATATCCTGTTTTTTACTTGGCCACAATGATTTAATACATTGAACAGCAATAAAAGCATCATGTTTTAATTTAAAATTTGGTAGGCCGAAGCCACCTTTTGCTTTGTGCTGTTGAAGTTTGATTAAAGAAATTCTTGGGGGTTTATTTTCCCATAGAAATTTCTTAATCACTGTATATATTTTTCTAAAGTAAATTCTAGGGATCTGAATAGGTAGATGTTGTAAACAAAAGTATACAATTGGTGCTAGCATCATATTGAAAGCTTGTATTTTCCCCCAAAAAGACAGACATATTTTACCCCATCTAGTAAAATCAGCTGACATCCTATCTAAAATTGACTTAAAGTTTAATAAAACTATCAGAGAAGTCTTAGAAGTAATAAGTATGCCCAAAAATTTAATATTTTGAGTTGAAATCTTAATATTATGTAACTTAAGTATTGACTCGTCAGAAACCTTAGTCAATGGTATGGCCTCAGATTTCTCAAAGTTTATCTTAAAGCCTGAATAAGAGGCACATTTCTTGACAATGGCTAGAATTTGGGGAATAGAATATTGTAGATTAGCTATTGAAAGTAGAATGTCATCCGTGTAAACTGAGATTTTCTGTTCCTTTCCTATTTTAAAATCTGATATTAGAGTAGAAGAGTGGAATTTGATAAGGAGAGGTTCCAACACCAGTGGAAATAAAAGTGGAGACAGAGGACACCCCTGACATTTACCCCTGTGCATTTGAAATTTGCTGGAAGATATACCATTGATCTTGACTGATAAATATACTTCAAAGTAAAGAATCTGCACCCACTTTCAAAAATAACTACCTAGATTATATTTCTCTAGAATTTTCATTAAATACTTCCATTCTATCCTATCGAAAAGCTTTATCAACATCTAAGGATAGAAGCATAGGAGAGGATGGGTTATGCCTTGTCTTATGTATGATGTGTAGAATTTTGCAGAAGAGATCTGAGCTATGACGCCCGCATGCAGATCCTACTTGGTCAGGATGCATCAATTTCTGGATGACCGAATTCAGTCTATAAGCCATTATTTTAGCAAGAATTTTGCAGTCAACATTAATGAGAAATATTGGTCTGTAATTACCACATAAAGTTGAATCTCTGTCCTTTTCGGGGATAACAACAATAGTGGCTTCCTTCATGGAAGGAGGTAAAAAGCCTGTTTCATTAGAGTTACAGAAAACTTTAAGTAAAGCTGGCACAATTAGTTGTATAGTGGCTTTGTAAAATTCACTTGTAAGACCATCTGGGCCTAGGGCTTTAGCATCCGGAGAGGACTGTATTGCCTTCTGAATTTCCTCATGTTTATTTCACTTGGATTTGTCCTGTTCTGATATAGCAGTTAACTTAATATCTCCCAAAAACTGCTCTAAGTCCTCCTGTTTAAACTGACCTTCAGATTTGTACAGATTAAAGTAAAAATCTTTAAAGGCTTCTAAAATCTGCTCAGATATGTGCACCTGTTTGCCATTCTTTTGTTTTACTGAGACTACCACATTTGCCTCTGATAACTTTTTAAGCTTGTGAGCCAACAGCTTCTTTTGCACTTCTCCAGTTTCCCAATAAGCTTGTTTGAGTCAAAACAAAGCATATTCTGCTTTTTGATTGTATATTGTGTTGATCTCATATTTAGTATCAATGACCTCTTTTTATAATGTAAGGTTTTTAGAGCCTGAGGAAACAAATGCTTTCTCCTTATTTTTTACATCAGCCTCTAATTGATTCAATTTGTCTTGCCTTAGTTTCTTCCTGTAGGATGGGTAGGAGATAATGCACCCTCTAAGCCTTAACGGAGTCCCATAAAATTGAGGTTGAAACTTCCCCATTGTCATTGAGTTGGAAGAACATTTTAATTTCCTTCTGTAGTCAACCAGGGAAGTCTGGGAAATTAAGCAAACTGCTACTGAATTTCCAAATTCTTTCTGTGGACAAAGCAAACTTTACAAATACAGGGGCATGGTCAGACATGACAAGGTTACCAATGTGACTTGTCGAAAGGCCTTGAAGTAAAGATTTTGCAATAAATATATAATCTAGTCTGCTGTGAGAGCCATAGTCTTTCCCATTGGGATTCATAATTCTCCAAGTGTCAATTAGGTCAAATTCGTCACAGGGGCTATTTAAGGCCTTTGAGGAAACAGAATGATCAAACGGTTGTGAATATTTGCTATCACAGTGAACACGTCCATAACTGTAATCATATCCCCAGTTAAGACAATTTCTCTAGATGCATTTTTGTAAATTTTTTCAGCAACATTAGTAAAGAACGCAGCCTGATTAATACTGGGGACATATGGATTTACCAAGGATAGTATTCTGTCCTCAGTTTTAACATTTGCAATAATAAATCTACCCTCTGTATCCAAAACAGTGGACTGTAACATAGCAATCATGTTTTATGGAACAGAATGCAAACACCCTTACTCTTGGAATTAAATGAACTGCCGTATACTGATTCAACCCAAGATATTTTAAGCTTGGCAGTTTCCTCAGTTGTTAAATATGTTTCTTGTAAAAGGGCTATATCAGCTTTCATTGTTTTTAAATAAGTCAAGATTTTAGATCTTTTGACGGGATTATTACAACCTTGTATATTCCATGAAACAATTTTGAGTGGGTAATTTGTTGTAGCCATTTGTAAAATAATTGTCCATCTACTTTCTATGGAAAAGCTAAATTTAGAATGTACTTTTAGGAAACACCTCTACAACTAAACATAAACAATATTAATAATGAATCTATTAAAATAGAACAGAAAGACTGATATATAAAATTAGGGTATATGTTTAAAATTTAGGCAAAGCCTAAGTAGAACTTACTTATATTTATAGAGTAAAAATACACTATAATAGATGTGTAACACAAAAGAAGATTAGGCTATGTATAGTGTGATGTCCCACAAACTGTACGTTGGCTGAAAGAAAAAGAAAAAACAACACCAAATAATTTCAATATATACTTTAAATGCAAAAACCAGATTCCAAGTTCTGATAGGTAGTAGAAGTAGTCGACATATCCAGACTACCTCGCCTGTTAACGTTAAAATAGATAACATGCAATACTTATTTAGGATAAAGGATTCCTGATTGTAGCAATGCACAATGGAAGTATCCTTACTACAGAGTGCCAAAAACAACATAACAATAATATAATGACAATAATGGAATGACATTAGAGTGTGATATGTCAAAGCAGCTTTTGAATTATAGATCATTGTCTAGTATGTCTAATACAGAGTAGCTTTTATCAGAGCTAGCATGGGCCCAAAGCATGCTCCAAATAGATTACCATATGGGAGTAAAGGGGTTTTATAAGTATAAACAAAAACCAAACACAAAATGAAAAATGCGCATGTTAGGTGACAGCAATCCAATTTGGTGCCATAGAAGTCACACAGCAAACTAACCATTCATGTCTGCCATAGAAAACATCAAGAAGAGGTGTGTCAACTTTTAGCACTGCATATCTCTCAAAGAAAACACCATAGCAGCCCTGCACATGTGCATTTTAATTAGCCAAATGTAGTTAATTAAACTATGTATGCCTTTTAAATAGTACTCTTAAATGGAAACTCAGGCTTAATAGTTGTATAATAACAGACCCTTCCATGTTGTGCAGGTAATATGCATGTTCAAAACTAACTCCCTTTGAGAATAAGTACTACATTCTATATTTGGAGACAGGCTTGTGTCCTTTGATATTAAAGCAGAGTAATATTTAATAGTGTTATATCAAAAATGACCAATACATCCCAGGGTACGTAAGGAGCTGAGGGTGGAACTAGCAGAGCCATTAGCAGAACTGTTTAGTGAGTCTTTGAGCACAGGAGAGGTCCCAGAAGACTGGAGAAGGGCTCATGTGATCCCACTCCACAAGAGTGGTAGCATGGAGGAGGCAGGGAACTACAGACCAGTCAGTCTTACCTCAATAGTGGGCAAGATTATGGGCACTCCTAAGGAAAGGATAGTGCAACACCTGGAATCCACAGGGGCACAGGATCCAAGACAGCATGGGTTTACATGGGAAGGTCCTGTCAAACTAATCTCTATAGATTTCTTTGACTGGGTAACCAGTGGTGACCAAGGGGGAGCAGCTGACGTCGCCTACCTTGACTTCAGCAAAGCTTTCGACACTGTTCCACGTAGAAGATTGATTAATAAGCTGGGTAGGCTCGGGGTGGGTCAGAAGTTGGTCAACTGGGTGACAAACTGGTTGACGGGCAGAAAACAGAGAGTGATGGTAAATGGTATACAGTCAGAAGAGATGCAAGTCACAAGTGGGGTACCTCAGGGATAAGTTCTGTGGCCAGTCCTCTTCAATATCTTCATTAGTGACACTGCAGATGGACTAGAGAGTAAGGCTTGTCTGTTTGCAGATGACACCAAAATCTGCAACAGAGTAGATGATCCAGATGGGGTGGGCAGAATGAGAAGAGATCTGGATAAACTAGCAAAATGGTCAGAAGAGTGGCAACTGAGGTTTAATGCAAAGAAGTGCAAGATCATGCACATAGGGAAGAGAAACCCTGAAGCCACCTATAGGCTGGGAGGGGAGTTGCTGGCAAGAAATGCCCAAGTTTCTGGAAGAAGGAGACTTGGGCATCATCATCACCGATGACCTGAAATCATCCAAGCAGACCTCTAAAGCAGTAGGTAAGGCTAGGGGGATGTTAGGGTATATTAGTAGGGGTATCACAAGTCGTAAGAGGGGGGTAATAATCCTCTTTACAAGACACTAGTTAGACCCATCTGGAGTACTGCGTGCAGTACTGGAAGCCCACCTTCACAGGACATTAACCAAATTGAGGGCAGTCAGAGAAGGGCAACCAAAATGATCAGGGACTGCATCAGAAGACACTATAGGACAGATTAATGGCGCTCAATATATATCCCTTGGTAAAGAAGGAGAGAGGTGATATGATGAAACATTCAAACACCTTAAGGGCACTAACAAGGTGAAAGAGTCTAACATGTTTAAATATAAGAAAAATAGCAGGACAAGAGGACACAACATGAGATTAGAGGAGGCCTATAAGGGGAATGTGAGGAAATTCTTTGTCACAAGAAAAGAATGGTGGATGCATGGACGGTCTACCTCAGTAAGTGGTGGCTTATGAATACAGTGCAGGGCTTCAGACAGGCATGGGATAGGCATAAGGGAGCAATACAGATGAGTATGAATAGATAGACCACTGACAGAGCAAAGGCCGATGGCACATTTATAAGGTAGAAAAAGAAATGGGCAGACTGGATGGGCCTTGCGGTCCGTATCTCCCGTCAACTTCTGTTTCTATGTTTCATTATTAGAAGCTGCTTCGCTACCTCACAGTCACAGTAAAGAGTGTCATGAATTAAGAAGACAGAATTCAAAAGGCACCTGAATAGCAACATATATTTCCTTAATACATTACAGCAATCATGGTAGTTGCTGTAAACAATATCTATGCCAACTGTAAGTATTTAAATATTAATAAAGAAGCAACTGAAAAGTGCTAAAACCTCAGGGTGCAAGAATGAATATGTCCACTAAATGGCGTCAAAGTCTAATAGATTTAGTTTAGTTACCTTACCTAGAAAGATGTATTTAAATTTATAAAGAAAAGGTAAGTATATTACAGCAGTGTGGCCCCCTGTAAGGTAAGTCAGTCGCTAGCTAAGCAGAGTAAAATACAGTTGTTTATACGATAGACAATCTAAAAGTTATAACAACAAGGCACAGCTAATAGCTGTAGAAGCGAAAAGCCAGTGCTTTAATAACCAGGAGCTCCAACGAACAAAGCAGAGCACTGAATGCATGACAGGAGGAAATGCTGTGCATAGTAGAATCCAAGCTTATTAGCAGAGAGCCTCTACTATGCAGCGTGTTGAACCAGAAGACACTGTTCCTTTAAAAACCACAAAGGAAGTTGGGTTTATTTCTATGAACGTTACGTCTTTCTAACGAACTGATTCAGGTTGGCCACATTTCGATCAAGCAGTCTGGATTATTTGCTGAGTCTTGATGGTATTTAATAGGGGATAGTGCAGGATTCTTGACATGTCTCCCAAAGGTATTACCCCCTGATTTGGGGGATTCTCTGCTCCTACTTCTCTGTCACTTTTTATTTAGGAAGATATTAGGCTGGGTGAATCTGTGAGTACAGGAGGTTCTGTTGGCTGGCTTACTACGTCGGGTGATGGATGGCTAGGCTGGAATTTTAGAAGGTTGAACAGCAATTTTTTTACAGCAGAGGCATAGGCAATAGGCTTGCAGTCATGAATGTTGTGTATCACTGCAGAGACATTTTCAGAATTTGTTTGCGTGATGGCAATAGAGCGTGGGGCTCAAGGTGAGTTATTAATCAAATCTTGACGAGCCTCACGTGCATTTACTGTTTTCTCTAGATTTTTGGAGTAGGAAATGGCAGTTTGAGTACCTGAATTATTTCCATGTCTCTCTAAAACTTCCCACAGTTGGTCCACGTAATCACAATAAAAAGGTTTACCCCCTGTAGCGAGGCAAGAGTGGCAGGATATTTAAAATGATATAACCAGCCCAATTTTTGAAGCTGTTTTTTTCCCTCATAAAACATTTCTCTCTGTTGGATAACTTCTGAAGAAAAATCCTGGAAAAAGTAAATTCTCTCCCCCCGCCATATTAATTGCCTATGCTCCCTTCCTCTCTTTAGAATCTCCTCCTTAATAGTGTATCTGAGAAAATTTGCAGTAATGGATCGCGGTCTGCTACCAGGGACAGGTTTGGCACCTAGAGCTCTATGTGCCCTTTCTATTTAGAGGGGCTAGAGCCATTGTGTGCACAACAAATCAGGTATGAGATGCTGCAGAAAAGGAATCAAATCATTTCCCTTGGCGCCTTCTGCCAAGCCCACAATATGAAGATTATTTCGTCTCCCCCTATTTTCTAAATCATCTACTTTTTTAAGTAAATATTGGATATGCTCATTTTGTTGCTCGACTTTATCTTCCAAGAAATTAACCATGTCCATTAAGCCAGCTAACTTGTTTTCATATAATTCTGATCTCTCAGTATTGCTATTAGTGTCATTATGATGGAACCCAACTGCATTTTTAGTGTCAGAGATATCTAGTTGCATTTTAATAAGTACCTCTTTGATAAACTGAATGTCTGATTTACTTTGGTAGTCATTTGTGGAGCTGGGGTTCTGAATAGGCTGCTTCCTACTGTCCGTAATGTCCCTAGCGTGCAGAGGTGACATTTCACAGCTGTTAGCAATGGAAGAAACTGACAAGATTATATGAAATAAAATAGTTGTCATGCTGAGATTTAACAAACAGATAGGCGGCGATGTAATTAGAAAATGGAAACTAACATTTTATAAACGAAACTACGATAAATAAACTATTATAAACAAATAAGCAAACAGGCGGGCAGGAGTTGTTGAATCACCTGACTGCCATCTTAAGTTCCATGTGCACGACCAAGTGTTAGCTCTTTAACTGCTTCCCTGATCTCACCTTCTGTTGGAGCTGCCTTCAGCGTTTCTCTGGGTTGCTTTGCTAGTTAAGGAAGGGGAGGGGTTTCCAAGTATTCTGTAATCCTCTGATTTGTAGGGCCTCTTTCAGTGTGGCATAACTTTTGAAAGTACTGAAGGAATTGTTTCACTATTTCTGCCAGAATTGTTTCACTGTTTCTCTTGATCCAGTGACCAGGGAACCCAGTACATTTTTAACCTCTGCAATAATTCTAGACATTTCTTGCTTTCTCAGACATAAGGCCATCAGTTTGCCTGTTTTATCCCATTGATCAAAATATGTAACATTTGATCTGCTGATAGCATGTTCTGCCTTCTCTCTATTGAGTTCCCCATAATGAACTCTCAGTATAGTGTAGGGATGAACGTGGTTGTGTATGGAAAGCCATACACTTGAAAAAATTGTTCTGCTGCACTAGTGACGTGTGTACTAACGCAGAACGACTTTTTGTTCTGTGTTAGTAGACATGCGACAATGCAACTGCCCCCAAACAGCGCTGCTCATTGGACAGGGAGCATTTGACAAGCTGCGTGCGTGTGCTGACTGGGCGGGCAGCCAGAGGAGAAGGCAGGGTCTTCAGCAGCAGGGAGTGACATGGGGAGCCACAGGAGTGAGGTAACTTGTTTTTGGGGGGTCCATACACTATATAGAAACATTTATGGGAGCCCCAAATACACAACCCACTATTCAAATACCTTGTGGTTTCCATGACAACAGGGACCTCTCAAGCTTCACTCTCAAAGTCCTTGTTGTCATGGAAATCACTCGGTATTAGAATGGCATGGTTGTGTATGGGCTCCCATGCACTATCCTATATGTGTTCAACTTCAGTCAGATCATCTTGGTAGTTTGTAGGCAGAGGTTTTGTTTTTTCTTCTATAGCCCTAATTTCACTGAGAATCATACTGTGAAAGTCAGATATACAGAAGTCCGTGGCCCATGTATGTATATCTCCAGCCAAGCTGGTACATCATCCCAAGTTTATAATAGGTGGCAGTCAAGATTCTGTTTGAATTTAGTAAGACTGGAAGATTCTACTATTGAACTGGGGAAGTGTGTTCCATAGGGGAATAATTCTTTGAATACAATAAGAACGCCTTTTATTGGTTCTAGGATATGTTAATGTCAATTGATATTTATGGCTTCTGAGATTACATTCCCTATGATTGTAGGACATTCCTAACTGGGTCAATAATTCACTATCATTGGAAATTTTATGCATTTAGAGGAGATCCCCTCATTCTCCTTTGTTCCAGAGAGTAGAGGTTTAAATCTTTCAACCTAACCTCATAGTCTTCGCTATGCATGTTTGTGACAAGCTTGGTGACTCTACTCTGCATCCCTTCCAATCTATTTATATCCTTCCTGAGGTAAGGACTCCACAAGGGAGAGCAATAATCTAGGTGTGGTCTCACATAGGCCCTATACAATGGTAAAATACATCCCCTATCTCATGAAGTGAAGCTCCTTTTGATACAGCCTGTAAGTCTATTAGCCTGATTTATGATGCAATTACAGTGGATGTGAAAGGATAAATCTGAGGTAATTATTGTACCTAAGTCATTTTGCTGCACTACTGGGGTTAACATAGAAACATAGAATTTGACGGCAGATAAGAAAAAATTACTCACCTTAGTAATGTTGTTTCTTCTAATGGAGTCTTGCTATATTATGACAATTGCAGTTTGTCCCACCGTTAGAACTGCTCCGGAGGTGAAAGAGTTAACTTCCATACCAGGCATGGAGCTTAGAGCGCGAGCTCAGTTAGAGAAGCTCTGTCCGGATAATTTCAAACTGAAACTGTCAGATCTTTACGAGCAAAAACTCACTAAGGTTCTGTGTGGAAGCTGTAACCTACACTAGCCAACTGGCTACCTATATATTAACACATATTCCTGGTCCCAACACCAAGACTCAAGTCAGGGGACCAGAAAATAAGATAAGATAAAATAAAAACACAACACCCCAAAACCCCAAGAAGGGGTGGAAAACATACCATGGGCATAAACAAGTGCCAACACTGGACTGCCCACCCCATACCCAAGTAGAAGTTCTGAGAGGGGCAGGCTGGGGGGGAGGTCATAATATAGCAAGACTCCATTAGAAGAAACAACATTACTAAGGTGAGTAATTTTTTCTTCAAACAACATGAAGTCTTGCTATATTATAACAATTGCAGAATACACAGCAGTACCTAGATGGAGGAGGACAGAACCTACTTAGGAATAGGCTCTGAAACACGGCTGTGCCAAACGAGCATCCCTCCTGGCCTGGATATCCAGGGTAATGCTCGGTGAAAGTGTGCTCCGTTTTCAAGTAGCTGCTTGACATATCTCTAAGATAGGGATGTCTCTGGCAGCAGCCAGGCGCAGCTGTACCTCTGGTAGAGTGAGCTCTCAGGCCTGAAGGAGAACCTTTCCCAGTTTTTGATAACAAAATTGGATACAAGAGACAATCCACCTGGCAATGGATCTCTTAGTGGCAGGTTTACCTTTCCCAACCTCACCATAAGTGAGAAAAGTTGGAGGATTCAGACCTGTGACCCTTAGTACGCTCTATATAGTAACTTAGGGCCCTCTTAACATCTAAGCTGTGCAGCCTCCTCTCACCAGAGGAGGAATGGTCAGTGAAGAACACTGGAAGGGAGATAGATTGATTAAGATGGAAATCTGAAACCACCTTAGGCAAAAACTTCCTGTTAGTCCTAAGGACTACCTTATCACTGTGAAAGGAAATAAAGTCAGTCTCTACTGACAAAGCTTGTAACTCACTTATGCGCCTGGCAGAAGTGATGGCTACTAGAAAAACAGTTTTCCAAGTCAAGTACTTAAGCTCTGCAGAAGACAGAGGTTCAAAGGGGGGTTGCATCAAGTGAGCAATGCAAACATTAAGATCCCAGGCAGGGCCGGTCCCTGAAAGGTGGATTAGTATGAAGTAATCCTTTGAAAACTTGGAAAATACAGGGTGAGTGGAAAGAGGAGGGCTTTCCTGCTGAAATAAAAGCAGAGACAGCTGCCAAATGTACTTTCAGGGTAGCTGGTCTCAGACCAAAAAGTAAGATGGACCATATAGTCCAAAACAATGGGCAAATCAACAGATTCCGAGGAAATATGCTTCCAAGAACACCAGATGGAAAACCTTTTCCATTTAGAGTTATAAGTAGCCTTAGTGGAAGGCTTCCTAGAAGCCTTCAGATTTCAAGAACACCTTGAGAAAGGTGTAGGTTGCAATTCTAACTCCTCAAGAGTCAGGCCTTGAGGTTGAGGATTTGAGATTCGGATACCAAACTCTCCCTGGGCACAAGTTAACAGGTTGTGATTCCTGGGGAGACACAGGGGAAGATGGACTGCTAAGGACAGAAGGAGTGGGTACCAGGGCTGCCTGGCCCAATCTGGAGCAATCAGAATCATCTTGCAAGGCTGAGATCTGATTTTGACTAGCACCTTGAATAGGAGAGGGAAAGGGGGAAAGGCATATAGAAACTTCCCTTCCCAATCTAGGAGAAAGGCATCCAGGGGGACTGAGCCCATCACTGGAGGCCTGCAACAAAACAATGGAAGTTGGTCGTTGTCTGGGGCTGCGAAAAGATCTATCTGAGGGGTGCCCCATCTGGCAAAAACTATCCCTAGTACTTGGGGATCCAGTGACCATTTGTGATGGCCCTGGGAAATCCTGCTGAGAGCATCTGCCAGGACATTGTCCTTTCCTGGGAGGTGAACTGCTATGAGGGAAGTGTTCAGGGAATAAGCCAGAGACCACAACTTCATTGCCTCGTGCACAAGGCGAAGACCGAGTGCCCCTTGTTTGTTGATGTACCACATTGTAGTGGTGTTGTCTGTTTTGACTTGTACTACTTTGTTCTGAACAGATGCAGAAAACACCTGAAGTGCTAGAAAAACAGCTCTGAGTTCCAGCAAATTGATGTGGAGCAGAGATTCCTGAGGGGACCATACCCCCTGGGTGGAGAGGTCGCCCATGTGAGCTCCCCATCCCAGAAGGGACGCATCTGTAGTAAGGGTCAAGGAGTGAGACAGAGGGATGAAGGGGACCCCTAGTCTCAAATTGCTCTGATCCTGCCACCACTGAAGGGCCTGGATCAGGGTTCGAGTCACTGGGATCAGCTTGGAAGAGGATCTTTCTTTGAGACCAAAAGGCTCTCAAGTAAAACTGAATGTCCCTCATTTGAAATCTTGCTTCTTGCACTACAGCTGTGGAAGCAGCCATGTGTCCTAGGAGCTGTAAGAAGTGCCTTGCTGGTCGAGAGACCTGCCAAGTGAATGAGGAGGCCAGGGCCACTAGATTCCTTACCCTCTCTAGGGGCAGGAAGGCTCTGGCCTGCTTTACGTCCAATTCTGCACCTATAAAGGTGAGTACCTGGACAGGTTCCAGAACTGACTTTGGAAGATTGAGAAGAAAACCCAGAGGTGAGCAGCTGCTGGGTAACTTGCAGGTGTGATTTGACCTGGTCTGGAGACTGGCCTACAATGAGCCAGTCGTCTAGGTAGGGAAAGATGGCAATCTTTTGCCTTCTTAAATGAGCAACTGCTACTGCTAGACATTTTGTGAATACCCTTGGGGCAGAGGTAAGGCCGAAGGGCATTGCTCTGAACTGGTAATGGCCTGAGGGCAGTTCGAATCTGAGGTACTTTCGGTGGGAGCTTCTGATGAGAACATGGAAATAGGCATCCTTGAGGTCCAGGAAGCTAGCCAGTCCCTGGCCTTAGAGAAGGTAAAATCATTGCCAGAGTCACCATTTTGAATTTTGGTTTCAAAGGTGCTTGTTCAGATATCTTAGGTCCAAAATGGGCCGCCATTCTCCCTGTCTTTTGGGGTAAGGAAGTACCTGGAGTACAGACCCTTGCCCTGGTGTGGGAGAAACCCTTTCTACAGCTCTGAGAGCCAGGAGGGTTGAGACTTCTGTTTCTAAGGCAAAGGTCTCTAGAGATTTGCAGGTGGAAAGATCTGATTCTCATATTTGGAAATTTTTGAAGCTGAGAACCAGACCTGGCTTATCCTTCCAGGACCCACCTGTCTGATGTTAAGACACCCAGTCCTGAACAAGTAAGCCAGCCTGCCCCTACAGGTAATGGAGAACCAGCCTGGGCACCCCATCAAGTGCCTGTTTGGCAGGCTTTAGGCTGAGGGGTGGGAGCAGGTCTGCTTGCACCCGTCTGCCTCTCCTGAAGAACCCCCTCTGAGCATAAGCAGGAGGCCTGGGTTTGTAAAAGGCCTGTGAAAGGCCTACCTCTACCCTGGGGTCTGCCTCTGAGGAGTGGCTTGCCGCTCCTTGGCACTATGCACTCCTATAAGTTGTTCTATATTCATCCATTTTCTTAGTGTAATTCTCTGTCTGCTCCCCAAACAGAGAATTTCCTACCACAGGAAAATCCATAGCCTTAGTCTGGGTATCCTGTGACAAACTAGTACACCTGAGCCAAGCCAGCCTACGAAAGGCCACAGATGTAGCCATGACTCTAGAGGATACATCATTAGAATCCACAGCAGCATGGAATTGCACCTTGGATGCCTCAATACCATCAGCAGCCACCTGCTCCAGCTCCTTAGCAAGCTGGCCAGGGGAATGTTTGGCCAAAGCCATGACAGTGTCCCATCTAGATTTTTGGTATCTTGCCACATAAGCCTTGTAATTTGCTTGTCTGAGGCCCAAGGAGGCTGCCATGTATTGTTTTTTAGCCATGGCATCAATCTTCCTGGAGTCCTTGTCAGGAGGATGTGAAGCCAGGGGAATATTAGCCTTATCACAGGCTGCAGCCTGAACTACTCCAACATGACTGCATTGCTGTGAAAGAAAATCTGTATCAGGACCTGACAAAGTGTACCTCCTGTCCATCTTCTTGTACACAGGAGGCACAGAATTAGGAGCTTTTAAAATTTTTGTTTGTTTCCTGAATGATTTATGTAAGGGGATAGACAATCTCCTAGACTCTGGGATATCCGTCATATCCACAAAATCAGGTTCCTCTTGCTAATCCACAGCTTCCTCTAATGGGAGCTGGAGGGTTTCAGCAACATTTTTATAAAACAGAAAGTGAAAAGGGGACTCAGAAAGCGTAGGGGGAGATTCTAAAGGTCTGTCTGGGGAGATGTCAGGTTCAATGGGCACATCCAGACTCTCAAAGTCAGATTCACACTGTTCATAATCATCCTCCCCCTCCTCTGGTTCATAAAACTCTTCAATATCATATTCTTGAACCGGTGGAACCGACCGAACTGACCTTTTACCAGACAGTGGCGGTTCGGACGGAACTGGAGAAAGTGACTGGACAATTTGTATAGCTTTTGCTATCTCTGCAGCAGTTGGAGAAGGGATTTTAGACTCCACACCTGCTGATTTTCTAGTTTTCTTTGCTGGAACTGGCCCCTCAGAGTCAGCTTTACGTTTGCCCAAGGAAGTCTCGCCCTGGTCAGAGGGCACTCCCTCCGGTTCGGTTGGCACCGAACCGGGCTGGCCATCCGGGTCAGTGGACTTTTTGGCCTCCCGTTCCCTGAGCCTGCCAACTCTCTTATCCAGGGTGGCTGCAGGGAAATTCTTACAAATCTGGCAGTCTGAATTGAGGTGGTCAAACCCCAGACAGTAGACACATGTGGTGTGGGTCAGCCTTGGCAAAGGCTTCCCACAGACACTACAGTGTTGAAACCAGTGGGCCCGGTTTTCTTTTGGGTTTCTCAGACATGATGCCAGCCTCTAACCAAAAACTTGCCTTTTAACGGCAGTGCCGGCAAGACACCCTTATTGGTTCCCAACCGTGTCACGGGTCGTGGAAAAACATAAAAAATCCGGTTTTAGAACTGATAAGAACGGAACTGCACTCTAAAGCTTTTAAATGCTTGATTTTAAAGTTTTAAAATAACCTGATCGGTTCAAACCGAACCGATAAACATTACAAGTTCCACACAGAAATAAACCTGTCTTGCACAATACCACAGACAGAGCTTGAACCGATCGGTTTGCAGTTAAAATAATAATACTGCGGTTGAATTTAACCGAGAAAATACTGTTTAAACCGAGAAATGAACCGAGCAGTAGGAGAAATCTCCGGGCGACTGTTCAGTGAGGCGAAGTAAAGAATCTGACAGTTTCAGTTTGAAATTATCCGTACAGAGCTTCTCTAACCGAGCTCGCTCTCTAAGCTCCATGCCTGGCATGGAAGTTAACTCTTTCACCTCCGGAGCAGTTCTAATGGTGGGACAAACTGCAATTGTCATAATATAGCAAGACTTCATGTTGTTTGAAGGACCGCTTGGCCGACCCAGTCTGCCCATTTCCCTACCTGATGGATAAGCTGCAGATCCTAGTTAACCAGCAGCCTACTTCTTCCTACCCCAACCCCCTAGAATTGCCTTATGACTGTCCCATGCATGCTTGAATTCCACCACTGTTTTTGACTCCACAACCTCCTCTGGAAGGCCGTTCCATGCATCCACAACCCTCTCTGTGAAAAAATACTTCCTTAAATTACCTCTGAGCCGCCCCTTCTATCTTCAAATTGTGCCCCTTGTTCTTGCACACCTCTTTTTTGAAAGATGCTACCCTCTTGGACTTTGTTGATTCCTTGAGGTACTTGAAAGTTTCTATCATGTCCCCCTCCTCCTTTCCTCGAGGCTATACATATTAAGCTCCTAAGTCTCTCTTCATATGTCTTCCGGTGCAGACCCTGCACCATTTTAGTGCCCTCCTCTGGACAGCTTCCATCCTGTCTATGTCTTTGGATTGGGTCTCCAGAACTGCACGCAGTACTCAGATGTGGTCTCACCAGCTGTCTGTACAGAGGATAATAACTTCTTGTTTCTACTGGTGATGCCTCTCCCTATGCATCCCAGTATTCCCCACCCTCCTTGCTGCCCTCTCACATTGCTTGCCCACCTTTAGGTCATCTGATATGACTACCCCCAGGTCCCTTTCCATTTTTGTTGTTGTTAGTATCTCACCTCCCATTGTGTACTCTTCCCCTGGGTTTTTGTTTCCCAGGTGCATTACCTTGCACTTCTTAGCATTAAATCTAAGCTGCCATACATTTGACCATTCCTCTAACCTTGCCAAGTCCCTTCTCATCCTTTCCACCCCACCTTGTGCATCAACTCTGCTGCAGATCTTTGTGTCATCTGCACTTAAGACTTTGCCATCTAGTGTGTGCTGGTTATGTATGTTAGTAATTCCCAGATGCATTATAACACACTTACTATTATTAAATTACATATAATTATTTGCTGCCCAGTCCTAAAGTTTTTTCAGATCGTTGGCAAAATTTAACCCGTCTTCTTCGGTTTTAGTCTGGGCTGCTGTTTTGGTATTGTCTGCAAATTTGATGGTGAAACTATTAATGTTGTTTGTCAGGTCGGATATGAAAATGGAAAACAAGGTTAAGCCCAGTACCAACTCCAGAGGTACTCCACTACAAACCAGACATGGTTCTGACGTGTATCCCCTAATACCTACCCTCTGAGTACGGTTGCTCAGCCACTCTTCCACCCAGTTTGTGATGGTGTTATTTATTCCCAATGTTCTCATTTTATCAATTAATTGGTCATGGGGCACTTTGTCAAATGCTTTGCAAAAATCCAGGTAAATCACATCTACTGGTGTATTATTTTCCAAGGTTTTACTGATTTGCTCGTAAAAAAACAAATTACAGGACAGACAGGATCTGCTGTTTTTGAAACCGTGCTGTGTTCGGTCTATTACCCCTTGTTAGTTAAGTCCTCTTCTACTTTGATTTTAAGTAAAGACTCAAAGATCTTTCCTAGTATACTAGTCAGGCTGATAGGTCTGTAATTGGAAATGTCAGCATGATTGCCCTTTTTATAGATTTTAGATTGGTGTGACCACCGCAGTTTTCCAGTCATTTGGTATAGTATGGGGCAGGAAGGACATGTTAAATATTTTGTGGAGTGGTTCAATTAACCAATCCTTAATTTCCTTCAAAAGTCTTGGGTGCAATTTATCAGGCCCTGAGTTTTGTTTACATTAATGCTGTTTAGTTTACCCAGAATTTCAGCTTTGGAAATTTCCAAACAATCTTCAGCTTTAATACTTGAGGGTATAACATTAACTTCATTCTTTGGATTAAAGACAAAACAAAAGTATTTGTTAAATTTCTCTGCGATTACCTGAGGTTCTGTCATCTCTTCTGAGTTTATTGTCAAGGGCCCAGTGGACCTTGATGTTTGTTTTTTGTTGCTAATATAATAACAGAAACTTTTTCCTCCATCATTCCTGTATGCTAGTTGATGATCATGGGCCTTCTGTTCTTTCTTTTCTTTCTAACAGTGGTCAATCTGATTATTTCTCCCCTTATGCCACACATAAAGGCTGCCCATAAAATGTCCCCTTGGTAGTTTGTAGGATATGGGTTTTTTTCTACTAATTTCACCAAAAAGATTACAGGCCTTCTGTTCTCTCTTGTCTTTCTAATAGTGTTCAGTCTGATTATTTCTCCCCTTATGCCACACACGGCTTCCCATAAAATGGCTTCCTTCTCTACTGGCATTTATTGTTTGTCATGAAGTCCCCTACATATTGTTTAAGTTTATCTACGAGTTCCTTGTCCTTTAATATCTTTGTGCTCAATCTCCAAATGTCGTCTTGGTCTGAGGGGCCCATAAAGCTATGCTGCAGTGTCGTTGGGCTGTGGTCAGAGATTACTCTGATCTCATGTTTGCAAGTGTGAATACCACGCACAATATCTGCCCCTAGTAGGAAGTAGTCCAGTCTGAAAAAAGACTGGTGACGTATTGAATGAAAAGTATATTCCCTCTGGTTAGGATGGCGTACACACCAAGGAACAGTGTGGTGGTGCAGTCAGCCTCTATTATCATTCCTACACAAATCAAGACAACCCTTGTAAGTGAGTATGTATTTGTGGAGCCTGCCCTTTACAGTTTCCATAAAATCAGAGCTCTGAAGGATCATCTTCCTTGTGCAGCAAAAGTAGACTTTGAAGTGAACCTTTCTTGATCAGACAACAAAGTGGAAGCTCAATGGGAGTTTCTCTCTATCACTTTGTCAATCTTTTTAAACAGCACCTCCAATGAAGGGAAGGGAAGGGACTGTAATTTGCCCCCAAAAGGCTAGCTGCATGATCCCTTTCCACTTCCTTCTAGCCCGCTCTGTCCCCATGATCTGATGTTGTATGACATCTGCATAGAGAGAACATGGGGTGCACTCCACTGAAGTCTAGGAAGCATAATTTTCAAACACTGTTTTTTTGCCATTTAAGTAGACATTAGGTACAACTGGAGCCAGGGGTCAAATAACAACAGCCTTGTTACTACTAGACTGCAATCTACAATGGAATCTGCATGGGTCTAATTCTATAATCACTACTGGACTGAAGGTCAGGACATATATGTAAGGTCACTCTCCCAGCATCTAGGGGTATGCAAGGTGGAACAGAGTTCAGGGAGGAGCTCCACACCAAAAACTGAAAAGCCACTTGCTTGACCTCCGGAACCTGAGGTAACCTTCCGGGGCTGCAGAAGGAAGGGGTTAGCAGAACTTGGATACATAACGAATGCAAATGTCCAAATGAGTGGGTTTAAACAACAAACAGGTTCCTTTAAACCTCCCGTGAGTTCACATAGAGTGCTGTCACTTTTCCACACTTCTGGTCACATTTTGGCCAGCACAGTTCATTTTCTATCACCTTGTCACCACAGGGTGAATATTTCCTTTTACTTTGGGTCTGACTACAAATCAGGTGGGGTACTTTCACTGGTCTGGTCCAAAGGAGGTCAACTAAAATGGTGCAGGGTCTTCATCAAACGTCCTATGAGGAGAGACTAAAGGAGCTCAATATATACACCTTGGTAGACAGAAGGGAGAGGGGGGATATGACTGAGACCTTTAAATACCTTGCTGGGGTGAAAAAGGTACAGAAAGGAAGCATTTTTCAAAACAAAGATGCATAAGAACAAGGGGACATGCTATGAAGTTGGGGTGCATTCAGGACAAATGTGAGGAAGTACTTTTTCATAGAAAAAGGGGTGGATTTCTGGAACACCCTATCAGCCGAGGTGGTGGAACTGAAAACAATGGAGGGGTTCAAGAATGCATGGGACAGGCATAAGTGAATCTTAATGGAAAAGAATAGGGGGAGGTAGAAAGAGACAGAGATCAAGTCAGGTCTACGGTGATACTTTAGGTAGGGAAAATGGACACACTTGGTGGGACAAGCGGGTCTTATCTGCCAACAGATTCTGTTTCTATGTAACTGACAACCAACAGTCTACCTTCACAATAGAACATTGACTCCTCCCCTTTGGAATGCAATTCAGACCAGCTGACCCAGTCTTCCAAGGGCTCAGAAACCTGGCACAATCTAGAGGCTGGCAAACACTCTTACAGGTATATTACACAGCTCCTGAAAGGGGGCTACATACAGTAATATACTTATAGGAAAACAGTAAAAGATAAACACAGCTCTTTTAAAAAGTCTTGGCATAAGATCCCCTTCCCCCCCGCTATGCCACTAAGTAGCAGCAGTAGACTATGAGCCTATATAGTAGATCCCCTTAGATGCAAAAAGGCCCAATCCTACCCTGAAGTTCTTGACACTGATGATGGTGAGCTGTGTGGCTTTCAGTTTGCACCTTTTTTGCTACTACCACTGTGTTGACGAGAGGCTCCAGATCATGCTATTCAGCAGTGGGATGGTCGGCAGTGACCAATCCTTCTCCAGTTCTACCACAGGTCTTGGCATCTGTGGATCATAGTCATGTAGTGCCATAAGAAAGCAGAACTTGAGCAAAACCGCTCCTTTCACTGCTTCCCTGTCCCTGCCTTCCTTGCCCCAGCTTAGCAGCACAGACCAAGTCCCGCAATCAACAAACAAAAGCACCAGCACTCCAGAGCAAGGAGTTAGAGGGTAATTCCAGTGAAGGGTCTGCACACAAGCTTCATTTGTTCATGGACTAGGCAGAAGCCCTGCTCCAGCACCCCGCCCAGGTCTGAGGAACATAGCACTAAACATTGTTTTGGAAGTCCCCGCTACCGACTGCACCATGAAAAAGCCTACCTATCTGACTTCTCCTCTTTTCCACGCAGTGTTGGGAGGGAGCTGGAAACTACAGGATGGGCTCCGGATCTGATGAAGAATTAAAAGGTGCAGCAATTAGAAAAGAGGAATATGCAGCAGCAGGGAGGAGTGAGATAGTCTAACTTGGACCAGGCAGCAATCAGAAGGTGTGAGAGAAATATGACAACAGATGAAGTTCAACTTGCTGGTGGTATTCAGGATATAGCTATGCACACGCAGGTTATCATATGTTTTTTATTAACTTTAGGAATAACAGTTCTGGGCCTGTTAGTCATAAAGGGAATGAGTGGTGGAGTAGCACTTAACTTGTTTCTGCTTTGAGAACACAACAGTTCTATACAAAATTTAAAATAAAAAAGCTTGCTGTTGATGGTGCAGTAGTAAAACTAAGGCATCTAATAACAAACTCTGACCAGAACTGATAGGGCTGCATGTGAGGAATTTGAGGTAAAAATATTGTAAATTTGATTTGTAATATTTGTACACTAAATTTTCAACATAGCCTTGTTTTGACCCTGCCTCATGAAGGCAGGCAGAGAAAAAGTTTAACTCCTGGCTTAGGGACTGAGACATCAACTTTCGGGATACTAAAACACATTTTAGGCAGGAGTTGAAAAATGACTGCTGTCACATTCATGAAATGCTGTAAAGAAATGGCTATGTTGAAAATTTTGGGTAAAATATTGAATATTACCAAATGTTCGAGCCTGCGTTTGCAAAGTTCAACGTAGGCTCATAACTTTGTTGAGTTTTAATATCACAAGATTTGTACAACCTGACCAAAACAAACCACTGTTCTGTACAAAACTGTCCGTCAGTCACTATGACAACTCCCCCACCCCACTAATTTAAATACAGGCAATAGACCTGCAAAAGTAGTGTCATTTACAAGTTTGTCTACTGTACAACATTCTGTAAGGCCAACTCTGGTCAACATGATTTTATTAAATAAGGAAGACTAGGCTGTCACCTTCTTCTTTTACCTTGGTGCTGATGACTGATGTATGCCCACCTGGCAGAGGGTTTTCAGCCATTCAGGGACCAGGTGTTCTGTAGTGTATACTATTTGGAAAAAAGGAAAAAGAAAAAAAAAAACACAACACAAACACCCACACACTCAAAACACACAATCTCACACACAGTCACATTCACACACACCAACGCAGACAGACACAACACAAAATCTGTAATTTGAATCATCCAGTTAATGCTAACATTTGTAAATAGGTTTTCTGATAGCCACACTGCTACCACAGTTCCTGTAATGAAGCTTTCTCAAGCTCAAGCTGGTTACTAAACAAAATTGCAATTGAGTTTCTGCATCTCTTTTTGAAGCAGGTTTAAATAATAAGAACCAGACTGATGAACACTATTCTTGGCTGTGATGGAAACAACACAAGTCTGCAAAGCAATTAATTCAAACAGAGGGGTTGACCTCTACACAAAAATATTTAACCTATTTTTAATACAATATGGGAATTTCCAAGTATCAGAGCCTGAACACAACAGTTAAAAACAATGCTTGTCTTACATAAGAATGTATAACTACTGCTGCTGCATGCACTCACAGGCAGTCACATATGGAATGTGAAGTTGTGTGCCAGTCCACGCAGGTAGGAATAGTGGCTCCTGGTGCTGTACTCTGCCTCGATCGTGCAGATCCGGGCAGACGCTCCTCCTCCTTGAGGCACTCTAGGTGGCACCAGATGCTGGGGTGGCATGCACTGTTTGGATGTTAAAAGCCCTGTGCCATGCCTCCACTGCATTATTGGTACATGCCAGGCCCTGGAGGGTCGCCTCATAGCAGTTCCACTGCTCGACAGGGAAGATGGCATGTCAGCACCCCGAGTGCCCGGTGGGGCGACCTATCCAGTTGTCCTCCACGTAGTCCAGCATGGGCTGGAGGACCTCCCCATTCATGGCTATGTACTACCACTCCTGCAACTCATCAAATACTGCTGGCACATCCGTAGGTGGGTGGAATACCAGTGCCAGCAGCATCCGCAAGTGCAGGGTGAAGTACCATGCCAGGACGTCCAGCAGCTGTTGCACCCATGCCACAGGGCCTGGGAGTAATGAAAAAAGCATCCCCGGACGTGGGCCTCAGGGAAGACGGTGACAACCTTGTGCCAGCTGGCAGCCTCGAAGTCCAGCAGGTCCGTGGCAGGTACAGTGTCCGGGTTGTGCAGCTTCAGCTGTCCCAGCAGGTGGACATAGGTCTGTGCCTGCTGGAACATGTCAGGACATAGACGGCGGACAGGACCATACCAGACTGGATGGTGTGGACGGTGCACAGCTGGCTGAACAGGGTGGGGCATGCCCTAAATGTGCCATCCATGAACCAGTCTGTACAGCTGGCCAGCTGCTGCAGATCACAGTCCGTGGCATACATCATAATGTGGTCCCGCTCCTTCCCGCTGTCATATAGGAGGAAGCATATTCCTCCAGGATGTTGAGGTCCTCGACCGATTGTGGGGTGGTTGGCCAGCTCCTTGCCACGTGCCACACCCGTTGTACTGTCCGCCACAGCAGCCACACTCCTGGCAGACGACTGGCCATGGCTGCAAGGATGCCCGATGCACTTGCCACGATGACCTGGGACACAGTGTCCATCATCCGCTGTACCCTGTTCCGTAGTGTTCCTAGAACGTGCCGCACGCCCACGTCCACTGCATCTGGGGCATGGTTGTGTTTCCTGATGGTGGCAACCACCATAACCTCTACTGAGTGCAGGCAGGCTAGGCAGTGGTACCTGTGCACCTCTGCATACCTCCAATACACCTTTTCAGGCCCTTCCTTATCTTTCCGAAAGACAAAGCCACTATGAACAGCCATTGGCTTGCCCTTTTGGCTAGTAATGTAGTGGACCTCCATGCTTAGCGATGCAGTCCCATCTGACAGGGCTGCAGAGGATGGCTGTCTAATAGGCACTGTGTGCCCCACCCTGTGTGCACCTGGCCACACCCCCTCCCTGCCTGGGGACCATATCTGGCAACGTAGGGCTGCGCCCCCTCCCCCATGTCCATGTGGCCTGTGGGCCAGCCTCGCTGCGTTCCATCATCGCTGTTCATCGTGCCTCCTGTGCTTGTGCACTGCCCAGTGGCCCCTGCCAGTTGTGTGCTTACCTACGTGGGTGTAGTTTCTGCTGTGGGCCTCTGCTGGGGGGGGGGTGCTCTGGCTGTTGTGTGGGTTGTGGTCCTGAGTGTGCTCTGTTCTCCCTTATGGGCTGCGGGGTGGTGCGGTCTCCCAGTGTCACCCATCTGTCCCTGTCTGGTCTTCCTATCCCTGTGTTTCCTGGTTGTAGTGCCACCACCTTCACTGGCACCCTCTGGTGCCCAATGCCTCTGCCTGTTGTGGCCTTCTGTTCAGGCCGACCTGTGCTCACTGTTCTGTGCGGCCTGTGTTGTGGACTTGCCTCCTGTGTGTGCAGGCCTGTTGGAGCTTGCGGTCTTGCCGATGGTGTGTGTTGGAGGTACCCTTACTGAGCGGAAGAGCATTTCACTCTTCTACTGTCTGTCTTCCATTCTGTGCACTCGCTCTTTAGGCAGCGGCTCTTTCGGGATCACCCCCACAGACCGAGCGGTTGTAGAAGTGCTCTTCCTGGCAGCTACCTTTTAAACTAAATGTACTTTATTGAAAGTTATTGAGCACAGGGTACAAGTACATATATATATATGAAAACACATGACATCAGTACACTTGAAGGAAAGAACAGGATGTAGCATTGAAACACCTCATCACATTCAGTAAAATTATATAAACAGTTAGACATAAATTATATAATGAAAATAGACATTGCAGTCACCCTCAATAAATCAACCCAAACTTCAATCCAAATGGCATGGATCATAAATAACGATAGAAAATAAAAGAAAGAAAAGAAATGACCAACCAGTGGATTTAGATTACCAACAAAGTTACAACATATAAGCAAAAATCAGAGGAACCTCCATATATAAAGGAGTGCCAAAAGCTGTTATTTAGCTAGACTATTCTGAAGAGGACATCTAACTTTTCCCATCTCCTTTTATAGGCAGAAATATTATGTCTTAAGCTAGCCAATGATTTTACCATCTTTAAAAGGGTCAAAAGTTCAGCGTGCCATTCCTTGTAGGATGAAGGTTGACTATCCAACCAATGTCTTAAGATGACCAGTTTTGCCACAACTGTAATAAGTGCAAAGTGGTACTTCTCAGGACCTGTCAATGGATCAATACCAATATCCAAAAGACATAGTTCAGGAACAAAACTCTGCTGCAACCCCAAAAAGGGGGTCTAAACAAGATTTGATATGGTTCCAGAATCCTTATATATGTGGACAATCCCATGAAAGATGTTTTTTCCCCCAATTGTTTAACCAGGAGAGACACACTAAGCTGACAGCTTGTTACAGGTGCGACCTGAGAGCACAGGGAAGTTAAGTGACTTGCTCAGGATCACACAGTATGCAAGTGGGGGCTGTGGGATTCAAACCCAGGTCTCCAGATTTGCAGCTCAGAGCCTTAAACCACTGCGCTATACTGCCTGTTTAAGGGTACCTTCTTGAAAATTACATTTCCCTCAAGCCGATATTTCTGACCCTCCAAAAACACATAAGCACTGTGGCATGTAGTAAGCATTATTCATGCTCTTATACTGCATCAGTCTAAGTTTATCCACTTTAAGATACCTATGAACAAAATCCCAAGGAGCAGCAAATCTAAGGACCTGGGAAAAGTCAGGAAATTCCCTCTCCTAATAGTTATATCTCAGTTGGGATCCTTCCACCATTATATCTCTTGAAGTTTTATATAAAGCTGACACAATATGTGAAAGGGTCACTAAATTAGCAAATTTCTATGTGATGAACCATCACAGAAGTGCCAAGGATGAGGGCCCAAAAAATCCAGTAAGGAGTGCTTAATTTAAAAAAATGGAAAAACTGCCAAATCGGGTACTTGAAACTTTCTATGAAACTCTGTAAACGAGAGAAATTAATCCTTCCAAAAATAATCAGCTATATGTTAGAGAACCGCTTGTGGCAAAAAAGGTAATGGGATAGGTTTATTAGCAATCTTAATATTTAATATTTGAATTTAACCAAAGTGGTTGCCAAGGGTTCTTTTGCAGCACATATTGAAGAAGACGGCAGAGTTGCGCATTAACCCACACCGACCAGCCTAACGAGCTACCCCACAAGGCAGTAGGGAGTCTCGACCAGGTTATGTGTGGCAAGGCCCTAAGTGAAATCCCATGAACACTGCAATAATATAACTCTATGTCCTTCCAGTGTGGACAATGCTGCCCAACGATAATCCATCTTGCAGCCCCAATGCCAAAAATGTACTCATGTGAAAACAAGGTAATACTAGAAAAGATTTGGCAATTGCCGCCTTCCATGGCATTTCACTAGGCATAACTACAAGTAAGCAATGCAAGTTTTTTTTCCCCTTCCATAGAAACTCAGAAATGATCCGATGTATTTAAGTAGGCCACACCTAAGGCATTGGAACGCCGAGCATGCTGAGGGGATAGAGAACCCTAGGCAATCATGTGAACTGTCGATATTCTCCCCCATAAGGACAGTGGGAGAGCTTGCCAGTGGGCCAGGTCTGCCATTAACGTTGAACAACAAAGATTCCCTCAGGAAATCTGCTCACTGTTCTCAAGAAAGTTTCTGTTGTGGAGACGGTGCTGTGTGTGTCAAACTCTCATACTCTAAATCGCAACAACTCTGGTAAAAAAAACATATGCGAATCAAATTCTTCTAATTTTCATTTTTATTTATTAAGCATACCCCAACGTTTCACCAGTATCTGGCTTCTTCTGGGGAACTGTTAAATCAAAAAATAATAATTTTTACTAATACAGTATATGTATACATATTTCTATCATTTTTTAAGTTTTTGACACCACTGTTTACTTTTCAAAATATAATCAAATACATAATCATACACATTTCTTTTGCTCAGTATCACAGATATATTTTAATTTATTATAGATCTATAACTTCTGTTATATTATTATCCCTAAGTGATTTTACTTTTATTTTAACATATTTCTTTAACTGACCGCTTGCCAATCCTTGCTGTCCCAAATAGTGAAACATAAAATCAAACTCAATATCAAGTGACTTCACTTATAACCTTTACTCATGCTAACCATTTCTTAAATAAGTTTCAAAATATTCATCTATTCAAATCTTTTTTAAAGCTCTTCTTTGGCCAAGTCTGCTAATCGCTTGCTTTTGTTTCCTATTCAAGATACAAAGATTACTTATTACCACTTGTTCACAGTGTATGCTATATTTCTTAGAACAGGTTTTAACTTAAAATCTTTACCTACTAGTTGCTGCTTAATTCAACTTCAAATTGTCATTGTTTACTTCAGTAAGCACATTTCATGTGTAATGTCTCTTCTACCTCAAGTATTAAAATACAGAAAACAAAGTTAATATAATTTTAATGACATTCTAAGCGTTCTACTAGTGCAAGAACTAGTACTCATATAAAGCTGGCCTTTGTTCTGTCCCAATTCTTAAATGAGGCAGCAAGAGCTTGGCAGCAGCCTTTACCTTTTTATACTCATTCTCAATGAGCACTAATAATTCTATCTGCTTTTCAGTGAGTTGTAACCAGGCAACTAATGGTTGCTAAGAAACGCCTTTGCTTTGGCAAAATTAGTGTGAACACTAACCACAGTCTATCAATGTAAAGAACAGCTACTTCTATTCATTGCGCTTCTGTTTTTAGTTAAATATTTGAACTGTTTTCTGTCATATATCGCTGTGTGTTCTCTGATGACAAATCAGTAATTTCCCTAAGACTTTAATACAGAAAAATAAAAAAATAAAGTTATAGTGAACTATCTTAACTTCATCACAACTTAGAAGAAAAGTCCAGTTGCAACCACAAAGGAGAATTTCACTAGATTAAGTATATATTTTATTTTAATATATGGATTGTTAAAATAATATGCTTGAAAAGCATAGAAAAAATTTCCTGGTAATACCATCGCTCCTGGAGCGATAATACTACTCTTCCTGAGTGATAATACTATCGTTGGGGTGCCGTAATACTATCGTTCGGCACCCGAATGATAGTATTATTAACAAAGCTGAAGAGCGCGTGTGCAAGTCTATCCCTGACGTCTTAAAAGGCGTGCCTTCTTTCTGGCCACTTTTCCTCTGTAGGCGTGCAGAACGAGTCTGAAAACATGGCAGCTTGCTCGCTCGCTTAGCGAGACAATCTTCCCTGCAGCAACCATTTTTTTTTTTTACTTTGAAAGCCATTTGTCTTGTATTATTAACAATCGGACTCTCTCCGGGGCTCCTCTGCTCGACCGATACCGCCACTGACAAACACTAAAAAAAAAAAAACAACACGGCTAAATGAAGCCCACAGCAGCCGCTCATCCACACAGGACTGGGGAACCCTGCCAGCATGCACATCCACCTGCTGACTCCAGTGGTCAAACGGAGGTGAGTCAATTCACCTCGTATCCATATATTAAAAAAAATAACAAATAGGTTCTGGCATTACAAGGTAGTAATTCTATCTCGAGGTTCTGGGGACACATGAAACCTATCGAGCTTTGCTCTCGAGGTTTTCTGTGTCCCCAGAACCTCTCGATGGAATTACTACCTTGTAATACACCAGCACTTATCTATTATTCTATTTTTAGTTTACCAGCATGCCAGTTAATTTCTTCATTTAAACCCCACTATTTTTATCATAGGTTCCCAGTTCATAAATCCACTTTGTTTCTTTACTTTCCAACATTTTCTGGAAATTACCTTCTGTTTCTGTTCCTTGAACCTTTTCTAACCCCCCAAATCTTAGCTGCATCACTGTGTGACTTCGTTCATTAAAATGCCTAGCTATTGAGGAGCTTTCATCATTCGATCTAATACGGCTTTTATGTTCCAAAATCCGTTTCTTTAGTTCTCTGGACGTTTGGCCATCATGCAAGTTATCGCAAGGACATTGTATTACGTAAATAACATCCATTGTGTTACAGTTAATATGTTGTTTAATTTCATAATTTTATCTGTGTATGGATGTCTAAATACTGTTTCGCTAGATGTATTTCCACAAGCTACACATCTATTGCATGGAAACATACCATTTTGTAATGGACCAAGTAATAGCTGTCCACACTTTGTTCCCCTGAATCATGTATTGTTTTAATTAATTTGTCTCTTAAAGTAGGGGCTTTTGAGATGTAACAAATGTTTTTTTATTAAATACGTGTTTTGTGCTGGGATTATTCTGCAGAATACTCCAGTGTTTCAAAATAATTGTTTTGATTTTTGGCATTTCTTCACAGTGCACTGTACTGAAAATAAAAGTTCTATTTTTCTCCAGTGCAGTTTGTTGCATTTTCTCCTGTATAAGGGTGTCTCTGGAAACTTCATTTACCTTCCTTTTAGCCTTTTTTAATATGTGTACTGAATTACCCCTAGATTTAAATCTTTCAAGAGTTATTTTTTGTTTTGTGAAGTTTAAAATCTTGTGTTAAAGTACAATTTTGTTTAGTTCTGAGTAGCTGAGAGTAAGGAACGCTTTCTTTTAAGACTTTCAGGGTGGAAGCTATTGCTATGAAGAACTGTATTCCCATCTGTGTCTTTTCTGAAAATTTTTGTTTCCAAATTATTACCATTTTTATAGATCATCACATCTAAGAAATTAACACTCTCAAAGCTATAGTTCGATGTCAATTTTAATTTAAGGTCACAATTGTCCAGATAAATAAGAAACTCTTTCAGTTCGTCAATGTCACCATTCCACAACATGACTACATCATCAATAAATCTCTTCCAAAATATTATATTTCCAAAATAAGGCTGCCCTGGGTTCAACACATATTTATGCTCAAAGCTAGACATGTAAGAATTTGCATAGCTGGGGGCCAGCCCATTGCTAAAAAAAATTGTTTCTAAAATTTAAAATAATTATTATTAAGAACAAATGATGTCAGCTCCATAATTACTCTAGGCTTAGGTCTACTATCACTTGATCTTTTTTCAAGGAGTTCAGACCGGGCTTGAACACCCTCAATATGAGGGATCGCAGTGTACAAGTCTTTAACATCAGTTGTCACCAAAATCATTTTATCATTCACTAAGCCTTCTGAATTAACCCCTTCTAGCATCTGTAAAATTTGTGTTGTATCCTTTACATAAGTGTCTGAATTTTGTATAAGGTCTTGTATATGGAAGTTGATATATTTAGAAACTGGTTCCAAAATTGACCCAATAACAGAAACAATGGGTCTACCAGTGGACATTCAAGATTTTTATGTATTTTTGGGAGAGAATAAAAGACTGGAGTCCTTGGACTGTCACACATTAGTAATTCTACTTCCCAGGGAATTAACCAATCTAACATTTGAAATTCCTCCGAATGTTCTCTTAGCTTCTTGTCGAATTTTATTGTTGGATCGTAAGATAACTTTACACAATTTTCACTCACATTTAATAGTTTCTGACACATTTCCCTACATTTTCCAAAGTCCATAATAACTATGGCTCCTCCTTTATCTGTTGGTTTAATAACTATTGAAAGATCATTTTCCAAGTCCAACAGTAATTCTTTCTGTCTCTTAGTCAAATTATGACTTTTAATTTACCAATACTAACAGAATCACAAAATTCTTCAATTTCTTTAAGAACTGTACCGATATAAGTCTCCATCACATTATTTAAGCCTACTTGTGGCATGTATTGGGGCCTAATACACATTGCTGCTTTTAGCTTAAGTCTGGATTGTTGACTTCTACATCATCAAACTGAGCTTGTAACCTAATGTTTCTAAAAAATCTATTTAAATCAACCAACAATTGAAACTTATAAATGTTTTAGTAACTGAATATGAAAGGCCAAGCCTCAGCATATCGTTCTCTTCCCGTGATAGAACCCTTTTACTTAAATTGAAAATAGCTCTCTGTCCTCTTCCTCCGCTCCCTCCATTTCCTTCGCCTCCCTCCATTATGTGTTTTTCTCTTAAAGAGCTAGTGTACTGCTTGGAATTAATAGTAATTTTCAGTTGCGGTCAGCTATCACTTCCAGTATCTGAAGTATTTTTTTTATTTTCTGTTTGCTAATTAGAAGATTGTCCACCTGGCAGTACTGGGGTGATGTGTGGAGCAGCACTCTGTCTGGAGGGAAAAAAGTCAGTTCTGTTCCTCCCACTACATTGCAGAAATGAGACCAAACACCCGAGGTATCACAATTCTTGCAGCCTGAGCAGTGACTTTCACAAGCTACCAATCAAAATGCAGGAAATTGTGACATCACTAGTAACCAGGGAGCACCAGTCCCTGCTGCTTCATGTGAAAGTGAAACCCGGCAGCAAGAAATGGTTCTTATTGGTTACTAGTGATGTCATAGTCAGAGTGGTTTCAGTGTTGATATAGTGGGAGGACCGGAACTGCCTTTTTTTTTTCTTCCAGACAGAGTGCTGCTCCACGCATCACCCCAGTACTGCCAGGTGGAAAATCTTCTAATTAGCAAACAGAAAAGAATAAATACTTGAGATATAAGAAGCGAAAGCTGACTACATATGAAAGTTACAGTTAAGCGCAGGCAGTTTCCAGGCAGTACACTAGCTCTTTAAATCATATCATTTGTTTAGACCCTGTTGTATCAGCCTCTCCTGTTGCTGTGCATATGATGTACTCGGTTCCTCGATCTCTTTTTCTTGTCTGTCTGTCTGTGTTTTTCTGCCTAAAAAGGACCTTTAGTTCCTGTATGAAACATACCTCTTGTATAACTGTCTGAACTATCTGAACTGTTTCCTTCACCCCAGTTAACAGGAAATCTAGATCTTTTATATGTGTATATTTTGTTATCTCCATAGTCAATAGTATCTCTATATATTTTTTTTAAATTTAACTTCTTTAATGCTTTTTTCATATTCCAAAAGTTTCTCCTTAGTTTCTTCTATTTGTTACATTCCTCTAATTTCAATTGATGTTTAAGCCCATCCTCCTGTGCATTAATGTCCTCAGATATTTTACTACATGCTTTAATAATCATTTCAATAAGTGCATACATAAAGTCTATGCTATAACGGGTTCGTATCCCATCCCACTTTTTGTCTAGTTCCTCATCATATGTGCCTAAATTGGGTTCTACTGGAACCCTTAGGCCTCTTGGAATTCTTTTATATTCTAAGTATTTAGTTAACGTGAGACCGTGCCATTCAAGTCTAATATCTTTACATCTTAAATTCTCAATCTTCCTTTTAATGTTTTTAATCAATCAATTAAAAAGAAAAATCCAAAAGAAAATCAAGAATAATAAAAAAAACTTTCAAAAAAACTTTCAGAAAAAGGGGTATCATATAAATAAATCCATAAAATCCATAAAGAGGAATAGCAGAACCTCCTTGGGGTATCCGGTACACACCCACCGGATAATTCAAACCTGTTCTAAGAAATATAGCATACACTGTGAACAAGTTGTAATAAGTAATCTTTGTATCTTGAATAGGAAACAAAAGCAAGTGATTAGAAGACTTGGCCAAAGGAGAGCTTTTAAAAAAGATTTGTATAGGTGAATATTTTGAAACTTAAGAAATGGTTAGCATGAGTAGAGGCTATAAGTGAAGTCACTTGATATTGAGTTTGATTTTATGTTTCACTATTTGGGACAGAAAGGATTGGCAAGTGGTCAGTTAAAGAAATATGTTAAAATAAAAGTAAAATCACTTAGTGATAATAATATAACAAAAGTTATGTACCTATAATAAATTGAAATATATATGTGATAACTGAGCAAAAGAAATGTGTATGATAATGTATTTGATATATTTTGAAAAGTAAACAGTAGTGTCAAAAACTGTTAAAAATGATAGAAAATATATATACATATATATATATATATATATATACATATATATATATATATATATATATATATATATATATATATATATATATATAGTATTAGTAAAATTATTTTTGATTTAACAGTTACCCAGAACTGGTGAAATGTTGGGGTATGCTTAATATATAAAAATGAAAATGAGAAGAATGTGACTCGCGTATGGTTTTTTTACCAGAGTTGGTGCGATTTGGAGTATGAGAAGTTTTACACACACAGCACTGTCTCTGCAACAGAAACATTCTTGAGAACAGTGAGCAGATTTCCTGAGGGACTCTCTGTTGTTCAGGATTGAATTATCTGGTGGGTGTGTACCGGATACCACAAGGATGTTCTGCTATTCCTCTTTATGGAGTTTATGGATTTAATTATATGACACCCCTTTTTTTGAAAGTTTTTTTGAAAGTTTTTTTTTGATTATTCTTGATTTTCTTTTGGATTTTTGTTTTAAATTGATTTTGAAAATACTATAAAATGGCTCAATTCGCTGATGTAGGAGGTAATATAGAAGCTGCATACTCGTTTAGTAGTTTCTCTGATGAAGACAGAGTAGCCCTGCTTATGAGTATGATAGGAGATAAGGATCTCAGTTCATCAGAAATAGACACTGTTAAAAACATTAAAAGGAAGATTGAGAATTTAAGATCTAAAGATATTAGATTTGAAAGGCACAGTCTCAAGTTAACTAAATACTTAGAATATAAAAGAATTCCAAGAGGCCTAAGGGTTCCAGTAGAACCCAATTTAGGCATATATGATGAGGAACTAGACAAAAAGTGGGGTGGGATACGAACCCGTTGTAGCATAGACTTTTCGTATGCACTTATTGAAGTGACTATTAATGCATATAGTAAAATATCTGAGGACATTAATACACAGGAAGAATGGCTTAAACATCAAATGAAATTAGAGGAATTTAACAAATGGTTAGAAGAAACTAAGGAGAAACTTTTGGAATATGAAAAAAGCATTAAAGAAGTTAAATTAAAAAAAATTATAGAGATACTATTGACTATTGAGATAACAAAATATACACATATAAAATATTTAGATTTCCTACCAACAAGGGTGAAGAAAACAGTTCAAAATAGTTCAGACAGTTATACAAGAAGTATGTTTCATACAGGAACTAAAGGTCTTTTTTTAGGCAGAAAAACACATACAGATAGACAAGAAAAAGAGATTGAGGAACCGAGTACATCATATGCACAGCAACAGGGTCTAAACAAATGATACGATTTAAGATAAAAACACATAATGAAGGGAGGAGGAGGAAATGGAGGGAGCGGAGGAAGAGGACAGAGAGCATACGGCACAGGGTACAGAGGGAGATAGCTATTTTCAATTTAAGTAAAAGGGTTCTATCAAGGGAAGAGAATGATATGCTGAGCCTTTGCCTTTCATATTCAGTTACTAAAAAACTTAATAACTTTCAATTGTTGGTTGATTTAAATAGATTTTTTTTGAAACATTAGGTTACAAACTCAGTTTGATGATGTAGAAGTCAGCAATCCAGACAGAGTTAAGCTAAAAGCAGCAATGGCTATTAGGTCCCAATACATGCCACAGGTAGGCTTAAATAATGCGGTGGTGACGTATATCGGTATGGTTCTTAAAGAAATTGAAGAATTTTGTGATTCTGTTAGTATTGATAAATTAAAAGTCATAATTTGACTAAAAGACAGAAAGAATTACTGTTGGACTTGGAAAATGATCTTTCAATAGTTATTAAACCAGCAGATAAAGGAGGAGCCATAGTTATTATGGACTTTGAAAAACGTAGGGAAATGTGTCAAACTATTAAATGTGAGTGAAAATTATGTAACGTTACCTTACGATCCAACAGTAGAAATCAGCAAGAAGCTAAGAGAACTTCTGGAGGAATTTCAAATGTTAGGGAGGTTATTTTCCTGGGAAGTAGAATTACTAACATGTGACAGTACAAGGATTCCAGTCTTTTATTCTCTCCCAAAAATACATAAAAATCTTGAATGTCCACCAGGTAGACCCATTGTTTCTGGTATTGGGTCACCTTTAGAACCAGTTTCTAAGTATAACGACTTCCATATACAAGACCTTATACAAAATTCAGACACTTATGTAAAGGATACAACACATATTTTACAAATGCTAGAAGGGGTTAATTCAGAAGGCTTAGGGAATGATAAAATGATTTTGGTGACAATTGATGTTAAAGACTTGTACACTTCGATCCCTCATATTGAGGGTGTTCACGCCCTGTCTGAACTCCTTGAAAAAAGATCAAGTGATATTAGACCTAAGTCTAGACTAAGTATGGAGCTGACATCATTTGTTCTTAATAATAATTATTTTAAATTTGAGAAACAATTAATTTTTTTAGTCAAAAAAAGGCATAGCAATGGGGAACAGTATGGCCCCCAGCTATGCAAATTCTTACATGTCTAGCTTTGAGCATAAATATGTGTTGAACCCAGGGCAGCCTTATTTTGGAAATACAATATTTTGGAAGAGATTTATTGATGATGTAATAATGTTGTGGAATGGTGACATTGATGAATTGAAAGAATTTCTTATTTATCTGGACCATTGTGACCTTAATTTAAAATTCAAATCGAACTATAGCTTTGAGAGTGTTAATTTCTTAGATATGACGATCTTTAAAAATGGTAATAATTTGGAAACAAACATTTTCAGAAAAGACACAAATAGGAATACAGTTCTTCATAGTAATAACTTCCACCCTAAAAGTTTAAAAGAAAGCATTCCTTACTCTCAGCTACTCAGAACTAAACAAATTGTAGTTTAACACAAGATTTTAAACTTCAAGAACAAAATAACTCTTGAAAGATTTAAATCTAGGGGTTATTCGGCACACATACTGAAAAAGGCTAAAAGGAAGGTAAATTAAGTTTCCAGAGAAACCCCTATACAGGAGAAAACGCAACAAACTTCATTGGAGAAAAACAGAACTTTTACTCTCAGAATAGCGTACTGTGAAGAAATGCCAAAAATCAAAACAATTATTTTGAAACACTGGAGTATTCTGCAGAATAATCCCAGCACAAAACACATTTTTAATAAAAGACCATTTGCTACATCTAAAAAAGCCCCTACTTTAAGAGACAAATTAGTTAAAACAGTACATGATTCAGGGGAACAAAAAGAGTGGACAGCTATTACTTGGTCCATTACAAAAAGGTATGTTTCCATGCAATACATGTGTAGCTTGCGGAACTACATCTAAAAAAACAGTATTTAGACATCCATACACAGATAAAATTTATGAAATTAAACAATATTAACTGTAACACAATAGGTGTTATTTACGTAATACAATCTCCTTGCGATGAAAGTTCCTCAGTAGCTAGGCATTTTAATGAAAGAGGTCACACAGTGATGCAGCTAAGATTTTGGGGGTTAGAAAAGGTTCAAGAAACAGAAACAGGAGGTAATTTCCAGAAAATGTTGGAAAGTAAAGAAACAAAGTGAATTTATGAACTGGGAACCTATGATAAATATCTGGGTTTAAACGAAAAAATAAACTGGCAGTCGTGCTGGTAAAGTAAAATAAGATATATACTTATTCTAGTGAAATTTTCTCCTTTGTGGTTGCAAATGGACTTTTCTTCTAACTCCCCACCCCCACCCCATCTCTAAGTTGTGATGAAGTTAAGAGAGTTCACTATAACTTTATTTTTTTCATTTTTCTGTATTAAAGTCTTAGGGCAATTACTGATTTGTCATCTGCAAACACATAGTGATGTATGACAGAAAATAGTTCAAATATTTAACTAAAAACAGAAGCACAATGAATAGAAGTAGCTGTTCATTTCATTGATAGACTGTGGTTAGTGTTCACACTAATTTTGCCAAAGCAAAGGCGTTTCTTAGCAACCATTAGTTGCCTGGTTACAACTCATTGAAAAGCAGATAGAATTATTAGTGCTCATTGAGAATGAGTATAAAAAGGTAAAGGCTGCTGTCAATCTCTTTGCTGCCTTATTTAAGAATTGGAACAGAACAAATGCCAGCTTTATGTGAGTACTATTCCTTGCACTAGTAGAACACTTAGAATGTCATTAAACTGATATTAACTTTGTTTTCTGTATTTTAATACTCGAGGTAGAAGAGACATTACACATGAAATGTATTTACTGAAGTAAATGACAATTTGAAGTTGAATTGAGCAGCAACTAGTAGGTAAAGATTTTAAGTTAAAACCTGTTCTAAGAAATGTAGCATACACTGTGAACAACTGGTAATAAGTAATCTTTGTATCTTGAATAGGAAACAAAAGCAAGAGATTAGCAGATTTGGCCAAAGAAGAGTTTTTAAAAAAGATTTGAATAGGTGAATATTTTGAAACTTATTTAAGAAATGGTTAGCATGAGTAGAGGTTATAAGTGAAGTCACTTGATATTGAGTTTGATTTTATGTTTCACTATTTGGGACAGCGAGGATTGGCAAGCAGTCAGTTAAAGAAATATGTTAAAATAAATGTAAAATCACTTAGTGATAATAATATAACAGAAGTTATATACCTATAATAAAATGAAATATATCTGTGATACTGAGCAAAAGAAATGTGTATGATTATGTATTTGATATATTTTGAAAAGTAAACAGTGGTGTCAAAAACTGTTAAAAAATGATAGAAATATGTATACATATACTGTATTAGTAAAAATTATTATTTTTTGATTTAACAGTTCCCCAGAAGAAGCTAGATACCGGCGAAACATTGGGGTATGCTTAATAAATAAAAATGAAAATGAGAAGAATTTGATTTGTGTATGGTTTTTCACCAGAGTTGGTGTGATTTGGAGTATGAGAGGTCTGCCATTAAACCATATTTGTGATTGACTGCTGAATGACTGACCACTGAAAAATAAGCCATCAGTAGAAAAGACTTCCCCCCATCCACTATATCTAACCTAAGTGAAAAACCCTGGCAGCTGCTCCTCCACTAGCAACTCCCCCCTCCCTCCACTCCTCTATCTGAAATAAATACATTTCCAGACAGAAAAATACATTTTTTTGCCATTACTATAATTTATATGTAAGGCCTAAAATGTACTTTAATAGTGGTATCAGGATCTAGAGATATACGAACAAGCGTATATACAAACCATGATGTGCTTGGTCCTATTATAAATAAAGTTTTCTTCTATCTTTCTTTTACAGTTGGAGATGACTGGAAAGCAATGGAAATCCAGTACCACATCAATTGGGAAATATTTTAGTCACTACCTCTGATTGCTAAATTTCTGTGCAAAAAGTGATGGGTGCACATGGGTGGTGGTGCAGTTTTTAGTAACTATCTCAGTCAGCACAACAATGAAAATATGCATTCACTCCTGTCAATGAGGATATGAAGCACAATTTCTTTAAGAATGCCGCCTAGTTTATTGTAGCCAAAAATCCACAACACCAAGCAATACCAACATCCTTAAGTTTCACCTCCCATCATTAATCAGAGAAAAAAGCTGCAGTTTAAAACAACACTCAAATGAAAATACACCAGTGAAATAGTTTCAGTTTAAAGAAGTTAATTTGAAATGCTGTATTAGAATCCATCACTAAAAAATCTCCAAAGCCAACCATTGTGCTGTCTGCTAAATTTCTGTCTTTCATAATCTAATCTTGCTGAGTTCTTTGACCCATGAGTTACCATGATAAATGTGATACACAAGTTCTGTAACATATAATTCAAGTGTTTAATTTAGGAACTAATGGATATAACTCCTAATATCTGAAATATCTGATAGATCTTATTGTTGTTTAAAAAGTTCAAATTTTAGAACTCTAGTATATAAAAATACTGATGCATTTCATTTTGAAAAAGTTATACAGATTAATTACCATGGCTAGCATTCAATCCTTGCATTGCAATGGGTAAGATTTAATTTGTGGTTGCTTAAATATTAATACAAGAATGACATTGAATCTAAAATTGAAAATCAAATATCAACAAGCAACTAATATGTAATCATAACTGCTGGAATTTCATAAGCAGTGCTATTTGATTTAATCACTTTTTAGTTCTTTTTATGAATGGATAAAATTATATAAAACATTGTTTCTTATTTGTAATCAATTAATGATGTCATAACTAAAAGCTATATAAAAGATGGATCCTTTGACCAAGGTACCCGCCCCCTGATGAAGCCTTATGTGGCGAAGCACTGGGGCACCCTGCCTAAGCCAAAGATACAGCTCTGTTGTTGCTTTTCTGCTCTGACTACACTGGCTTATATCATAGCAATGAAATGAGTTGTGATTTTGAAACAAACATGATTGGTGACTTCACTGGAGCATCTGAGCCCCTGGCTCTGGAGTGCGAGTACTGTTGTCTTTGATGTTATAGCTTGGGGTTGCTGCTCTATACTGGCCCTTCACCCTGGCTCCTGAGTGCAGCATTTTTTCATTTCTTCTCTGCCATTATAGAGCCTGGTAAAGGCTGTAGATTACAATCTACCAGTTTCTTCGAGCCCTGTATAAGCTGAATTCCCAAGTAAGTGAGACACTCAGTCGACCAACAATTCTGTAAATTTGCCTGAATATTATTCTTGTATGTCACTCAATTAAGTGGGAGAGTAACCATTTTGGATAGATTTAATTTGTACTCAAACAGACAACCAAAATCTGTGAGGACCTGAAGGGATGCGGGAAGCAATATAGAATATCACCAGCATAAGTGGATAGTTTAAAAGTATGTGGACCAATAGATATGTCGGAGATGTGTGAATGTTGCAGAAAATGTCTAATAAGGAGTTCCAAATATAAATTAAAAAAGGGGGATAACAGGCAGTCTTCTCTCATGCTTTGTTTTAAGCTAAAGGTATCCAACAAAATCCCATTGCAGAAGATTAGAGCAAAAGGTGCAGAACAGAGTAACCTGATCCATTTAATGAAATCATCCAGGATCCCAAAATCTTGTAAGGTATGGAACAAAAACATTCATGAGACCCGGACAAAGGCCTTTTCAGTGTCCAGGGAAACAAGCACCACTGGGTTACTTGAATTCCTGGAGGCCAAAAGTAAATGTAAAATTTTCCTCATATGATCAGAGACTAAGTGACCTTGCATAAACCCTGTTTGCTCTCTACCAATTAACGGCTGCCAAATATGAGACATTCTGCTCACTACAATATTAGAAAGGATCTTAAAATCCACATCTAAGAATGACATCGATCTATAATTACCCACTTCTAAATGGTCCTTACCAGGTTTAAGTATCAATGTAATAAAAGCTTCAAGAAAATCTAGGAGAAAAGCATTATGTTGGTAAAAAAAGTTACAAACTATAGCCAGAGCCAATATGGCTGCAAGATGATATTATTGATGGCAGTGAAAAATATGTAAGAAAGATGGTATCATAACAAACACATACTATATGTTTTATGAGCAGCACAAGCATTGGGACATCACTCAAAAGCTTTAATCCATGAGACTCTAGCTCCTCCATCCAGACTGTATTCCCTCTTCACAAACTAGTAGTGTTATAAAGGGATGAGATTTTCAGCATGTGATTGAGTTGCACATTCCAACCTATTTTTTCCTTTTTTACATATATACAATAGGGAGTGTCATCCCCCCACAGTGCAACAATCCAGATTGGGTCGGGACCCAATGACACCTGAGGATGGAAGCACAGTAGGAGACTCACAGGGTCAGCTTCTGCTTCCAGTTTTCTATTCCCATCCCTGCACTGGGGCATGCAAGTCGGACGTGCATATGTACATGGAGGTATGTGCTTGCCCAAGGAATCCCGCAGTCCCCTACTTTCTCTGCCATCCTCAGTCCAGTATTACCACCACGTCTCCACCGGTGGCAGTCATTTAGCAAGAGAGGCAGTCCTCCCTCCATGGGAAAGGAGAGCAGTCCAGCAGACCATCAATCCTTTCCTTCCCTGGCCAACCCCTAGCACCCCAAGCTCATTCCTGAACCAGGGTTCCTGGTTTGTCTGACAGGGTGGAATAGGACCCTGTCCCAGTTGTTATGGAAAGAGTTTGAATGCAGGGATCTATTCTATTCTCTCCTTTTCTGTCTCTTCTCTGTCTGGTTGTGCAACCAAATTTTCCTGAGAGACCTAGGATTTGATCACTCCGACAGTCTCGCAATTCTTTGCCTCTTCACTGTCCCTTTTTCCTCCCTTGCATATCTGCTGATATAAAAATGTATGCAAATCATTATGTGGAAATGTAACAAATCTTGGGATTCCTTTTGTTTAGAAACTATATAGTGTTACTGTTGAAATGTTTATAATTGTGGTTTGAGATGATTGCAAAAAGCTATTGGAAACTCAAGAGGTTACCTCAGTGCAATTTTTAAGCCTTTTGCAAGAGCTGTGGAAAAGGGGCCTCAGCTCTGGGACACTGTGTTCTTGCAGCACCTGTCTGAAACATACAAGAACACTTTGGAAAAAACAGGATGCTTGTTAAGAATGGGGGTTGGAAGGACTTATAAGAGAGCTAAGCTGCAATTGCAGGTTAGATGGACACAAAGACTGAAGAAAAACTCAGATGGACTTTTCTGTTTATTTGGCCTTTGTAAATAGTTATACTGAACAATATTATTTTTTTTTTATGTAACTGCTAGTACAAATAAAACTCTTGTGAATTTTGCAATTGTTCCTGGTTTTCCTATGCTTCCTGACCTGTGCCTTAATGACAGATGGTGGTACTCATGGGGTTTACAGTGTGCAAACTCTAAGCCAGAATTTGGAGCATGGGAACTGCACCTAGTACCAGGGAAGCATGAAAAAAGGTATGCATTCTGCAGCAGCAAGTCCAGCAGTAGTTACCAGGAAAATGGCAGCCAAACTAGCAGAGACAGAAGTCCAAGCTGAGACTGTACAGCCAGCACAAGTTATGGAAAAAGAACAGGCAGTGACAGAACCTGAAAGCCTGATGGACTTTTTTAAATGGCGGGCTATACAACAAAAAGAGACGGAGAAGCAGAGTGAAAAAGAACGTTAACATTTAGAAGCATAGCGAAAGGAAGAAGTGTAGTGACACGAGCAGCGATGGCTAGATGCCTTGCAAGTTATCAAAGGCAGAGGATCTGGTACAGATCCAGATGAGCAACAAAACACAAGCAACTTAAAAGCCATTAAACTTACAAAGTTGTGTCCCTCGGATGATGTCGAGGCATACCTGACAACTTTTGCAAGAATTGCCACAGCCTGCCAATGGCCAAAGCAGCAAGGGACAATCAGAATGGTACCCTACCTGACAGGGAAACCCCAACTTGCCTACAGCAATATGGACACTGCACAGTCAGAAAACTATGACCTGATAAAAAGTGAAATCCTGAAAAGGTATGACATCTACGGAGAAACCTACAAGCAGAGATTTCAATCTCTGAAGTACAACTCAGTTGACAATCCTCAAGAAGCCTTCACGCGACTCACAGAACTCCTGATAAAATGGCTCCAACCAGAGAGCAAAACAGTCCCACAGATCATCGACACATTTGCAAAGGAGCAATTCATCAACATACAGCCTACAGATGTGCAGCTTTGGCTAAAGGAACACCGACCAGACAATGGGGAAAAGACTGTTTCTTTAGCCAAGGACTACCAAATGGCCAGAGAGATGCCACAGCAGCAAGGTAACAGCCAAGCACCGGTAAAACACTCTTTTTCCTATTTAAACTCCAGTCCTAAAAAGAACTGTAATGAGCCAGGCCATATTGCAATAAACTGTCGTAGAAAGAAGAGTGGCACTGGAGCAGATTTGTTCTTGGTAAATTTGGGCAAGTACTTAACAGATGTGAAGGTGGAGGATAAGACTGTAAAGGGACTCATTGATTCGGGAAGCAGTCAGACCCTAGTGCATCTTTAAGTGGTGGGAAAACACTGTGCAAAAGGACCATGTACTGGTGTCATCTGCATCCATGGGGACACTCAATACTATCCCACCACCCAAGTGACTCTGACCATTAAGGATATGTCACACCAAATGAAAGTGGGGGTACTACCTAAGTTACCTGTACCTGTGATTTTTGGAAATGACTGTTAATCTCAGAGGAACTGAACCCTGCAGTTTCAGCAGCAGTGGTGAGAAGAGCTCAGGCAAAGAAAATTTCAGATGGTGGGGGCTCTTTTCCTTTTGCAGATTTTAATTCAGACATGTTTGAGCACAGCTCCAAGATCCAGAAATCCAGGAAAGACAGACAGTACCTGAAGAAACTGTGGCAACAAATGACTAATGGACATAAGGGGTTAACATATGAAAATGCTGAAACTAAATTGATAACTGATTGTGATTTTCTTTCAGAATAAGCTAACAATGTTTCTCTCCAAGGTTATTTTAAGCAGCTGGAGGTGAAATCAAAACAGGGTGGACCAATGTTTAAAAAAATATAATGGGTTACTGTACAGAGTCTGGGTTAGACCTCAGACACAAGAAAAGACAGAACAATTGGTTATATCACAGAAGTATAGAACACAGTTGTTACAGAGCAAAAGAAGGATGAAACCACTTTGGTTCTCAAAAACAGTAGCAGAAAATGTCAGAGCCAAAAGGCTGGCCTTCAGGAAATATAAGGGAACACAGCAGGACAAAGAAAGGGAGGCATACCAAACTTCCCTTAGGGAAGCAGGGAAGGCAGTAAGGCAGGCAAAGGCCCAAACCGAAGAAACACTAGCACAAACAGTAAAAGAAGGGGACAAAACTTTCTATAGATACAAAGGAGAAAGTCCAGAGGGGGTATTGCTAAGATCAAAGGGGATAAGGGGAGGAGGACCAAGGAAAAGCATCCATCCTAAATAGATACTTCTGCTCAGTATTTACTGAGGAGAAGGTAGGGCAGGGCCCACAGTGCAGCACCATGGACACAGGGGTGAGGAGATGTGCACTAGTCCCTTCACAAAAGAAAGGGTCATTCAAGAGCTCGCTAAGCTCAGGGTGGGCAACGCAATGGGACCTGATGGCATACATCCCAGGACTAAAGGAGCTAAGGGTGGAACTGGCAGAGCCATTAGCAGAACTGTTTAGTGAGTCTCTGAGCACAGGAGAGGTCTCAAAAGACTGCAGAAGGGCTAATGTGATCCTGCTCCATAAGAATGGTCACTGGGAGAAGGCAGGGAACTACAGACCAGTCAGTCTTACCTCAGTAGTGGGCAAGATTATAGAGGCACTCCTTAAGGAAAGGATAGTGCAATACCTGGAATCCATAGAAGCACAGGATCCAAGACAGCATGGGTTTACAACAGGAAGGTCCTGTCAAACTAATCTCATAGATTTCTTTGACTGGGTAACCAGAGTGGTGGACCAAGGGGGTGCAGCTGATGTTACCTACCTTGACTTCAGCAAAGTTTTCTATACTGTTCCACATAGAAGATTAATAAGCTGGGTAGGCTCAGGGTGGGTCAGAAGTTGGTCAACTGGGTGACAAACCGGTTGGTGGGCAGAAGATAGAGTGGTGGTAAACGGTATACAGTCAGAAGAAATGAAAGTCACAGTCCTCTTCAATGTCTTCATCAATAACACTGCAGATGGACTAGAGGGTAAGGTTTGTCTGTTTGCAGATGACACCAAGATCTGAAACAGAGTAGATGATCCAGATGGGGTAGGCAGAATGAGAAAAGATCTGGATAAACTGGCAAAATGGCTGGAAGACTGACAACTGGAGTTTAATGCAAAGAAGTGCAAGATCATACACATAGGGAAAATAAACCCTGAAGCCACCTATAGGTTGGGAGGGGAGTTGCTGGCAATCACAAAGGAAGAAAGAGACTTGGGCATTATCATCACAGATGACCTGAAATCATCCAAGCAGACCACTAAAGCAGCAGGTAAGACTAGAATGATGTTGGGGTGTATTAGTAGGGGTATCGCAAGTCATAAGAGGGAGGTAATAATCCCTCTTTACAAGACACTGGTTAGGCCCCATCTGGAGTACTGTGTGTAGTACTGGAGGCCACACTTGCACAAGGACATTAACAAAACAGAGGCAGTCCAGAGATGGGCAACCAAAATGGTGCAGGGACTGCATCAAAAAACATATGAGGACAGATTAATGAAAATTAATATGTATACCCTAGAACAAAGGAGGGAGAGAGAGGGGATATGATCGAAACATTCAAACATCTAAAGGGCATTAACAAGGTGAAAGAGTCTAACATGTTTCAATATAATAATAATAGCAGGACACGAGGACACAGCATGAGATTACAGGGAGGCCGATTAAGGGATAATGTGAGGAAGTTCTTTTTCACAGAAAGGGCAGTGGATGCATGGAATGGCCTACCTCAGGAAGTGGTGGAAATGTATATAGTGCAGGGCTTCAAACAAGCATGGGATAGGCATAAGGGAGCAATACAGATTAGCATGACTATATAGGCCATTGACAGAGTAAAGGCCTATGGCACATTCATAAGTTAGAAAAAATGGGCAGACTGGATGGGCCTTGCAGCCTTATCTGCGATCAACGTCTATGATTCTAAGACTGCATATGATAGACCTATGGCTGGTAACTCAGGGAGGGATTGCACCCTTGCCAAATTGCTGTAAAGATTTTACTGGCCTGGAATTCATGAAGATGTTGCTACCTATTGTAATTCCTGTGCTGAGTGTCAGAAAGTAGCCCCAGTCACTAGAAAAGACAAGATGCCCCTGGTGCTCCTACCTTTGATAGATGTGCCTTTTGAGAGAACTGCAATGGATGTGGTTGACCCTTTAGACAAAAGTAAATAGCCTAATAGACCTATCCTGGTAATATGTGACTATGCTACTCGATACCCAGAAGCAGTTCCAATGCATACTGTCACAGCTTCAAAAGCGGCAGCACAGCTTGCAAAAATTTTCAGCAGAGTGGGCATACCTAAAAGAAATTATTACTGATCAGGGTAGTAATTTTAGTGCTGCATTACTTAAGGAGCTGTACAGACTACTACGTATCACTGCCATAGGAACCTCCCCCTATCACCCTCAGACAGATGGGCTTGTTGAGCATTTTAATCAAACCCTAAAATACATGTTAAAAAGGTTTACAAAAGAGGAAGGGAAAGACTGGAACCAATATTTGCCTTACCTACTTTTTGCTTACAGGGAAGTGCCAAGGGCATCAACAGGGTTTTCACCATTTGAAATGCTGTATGGTTGGCACCCAACGGGGCCACTGGATGTGATGAAAGAAATGTGGGAAGATAACCCCACTCAGAAACAATTTATAACTTCTTATATGCGTGCCCTAAAAAACAAGCTGGCAAAATATGTTGAAATTGCCCATAGCAATCAGGAAACATAGAAACATAGAATCTGATGGCAGATAAGGACCGCTTGGCCCACCTAGTCTGCCCATTTCCCTACCTAATGGATAAGCTGCAGATCCCAGTTAACCAACAGCCTACTTCCTCCTCCCCCCAACTAGAATTGTCGTATGTCTGTCCCATGCATTCTTGAATTCCCCCACTGTTTTTGACTCTACAACCTCCTCAGGAAGGCTGTTTCATGAATCTACGACCCTCTCTGTAAAGAAATACTTCCTCACATTACATCTGAGCAGTCCCCCCTCTATCTTCAAATTGTGCCCCCTTGTTCTTACACATCTCTTTTTCTGGAAGATGCTACCCTCTTGGACTGTGTTGACTCCCTTGAGGTATCTGAAAATTTCTATCATGTCCCCCCTCTCCCTCCTTTCCATAAGGCTATACATCTTAAGCTCCTTTAGTCTTTCATATATCTTCTGGTGCAGACCCTGCATCATTGGTTGCCCTCCTCTGGACAGCCTCCACCCTGTCTATGTATTTGCAGAGATAGGGTCTCCAGAACTGTACACAGTACTCCAGATGTGATCTTACCAACTGTCTGTACAGCGGGCCAACAACTTCCTGTTTTCTACTGGTGATGCCGCTCCCTATGCATCCCAGAATCCCCCCAGCCCTCCTTACTGCCTTCTCACATTGCTGGCCCACCTTTAGGTTATCTGATATGACTACCCAGGGTCCCTTTCCATTTTTGTTGTTGTCAGTATCTCACCCTCCACTATGTACTATTCCCCTGGGTTTTTGTTTCCCAGGTGCATTACTCTGCACTTCTTTGTGTTGAATCTAAGCTGCCATACATTTGACCATTCCTCCAACCTTGCCAAGTCCCTTTTCATCCTTTCCACCCCACCTTGCGTATCAACCCTGTTGCAGATCTTTGTGTCATCTACAAAGAGACATACTTTTCCTTCCAGTCCCTCTGCAATGTCACTCATAAAGACATTAAAAAGGGCCTGCCCCAGTACTGAACCCTGTGGTACCCCACTAGTAACCCCCCTTTCTTCACTGTGGATGCCATTTACTATTACCCTCTGTGTCCTGTTGTCCAGCCAGTGTTTTACTCAGGCTACCACCCTTGGACCGACTCCCAGGCTGGCTAATTTGTTTATTAATCTTTTGTGTGGGACTGTGTCAAATGCCTTGCTAAAATCTAGGTAGGCCATGTCCACAGCCTCTCCCTGGTCTATTACTTTGGTCACCCAGTCAAAGAAATCAATTAGATTTGTCTGACATGACCTTCCCGCTGTGAATCCATGCTGCCTTGGATCCTGTGCCCCACTGTCCTCTAGGTACTCAAAAATTCTTTCCTTCAGAAGTGATTCCATCATTTTCCCTACCACTGAAGTCAAACTGACAGGTCTGTAGTTTCCTGCCTCTGTACTGCTCCCACTTTTGTGAAGGAGAATCACATCCACCCTCCTCCAGTCCTCAGGTACCACACCATCCTCCCATGATTTATTGAAAAGGGTAGTCAGTGGTGTTACTAGTTCTTCCTTTAGTTCTTTTAGAATTCTGGGGTGAATCCCATCATGCCCCATTGCTTTATCCACTTTCAGTTTTAACAGTTCTTTCAGAACTCTTTCTTCTATGAAAGGACTAATATCAATCCGCCTATCCAGAGTGCTTCTATTGACTGGATTAGGTATGTCCCCCTGCTCTTCCATTGTGAATACTGAGCAGAAGTATTCATTCAGTATCCCTGCTTTTTCACTGTCATTCTCTGCCCAGCCACCTTCCTCTTTATTCAGCCTCAGTATCCCTGCCTTAGTCTTTCTTTGCTCCCTAATTTACCTGTAAAATGTTTTATCCCCCTTCTTAACCAAGTTGGCTATCTTTTCCTCGGTTTGGGCCTTTGCTATTCTGACTGCCTTCCCTGCTTCATTCTGCTTTAACTGATACAGTTCTCTGTCCTGCTCCTTCTGTGTTTCCTTATACTTTCTGAATGCTATATTTTTTTCCCTAACCTTCCCCGCCACTTCTTTTGAGCACCATAGTGTTGTTTTTCTTTCGTTTTGATTTATTTGCTTCACACAAAGGCTTGTTGCCTCTGTGATGGCGGTTTTGATGTTTCCCCATTGTTGCTCCATCTCACCTTCTTGCCTGTTTGCTAGTGCTTTTCTGAGGCACTCTCCCATTTTGACAAAATCAGCCCTCCTGAAGTCCAGTACCTTCACATTTGTATGGCTTGACTCTACAGCTAAGTTTATCTTGAACCACACTGTCTGGTGGCTGCTTGTTCCTAGATGGCTACCCACTTCAAGATCGGAGATCCTCTCTCCGTCCCCATTTAAGAGTACCAGGTCTAAGATTGCTCCCTCCCGACTGGGTTCCAAAACTAACTTGTCTGAGGCATGCCCCCTGTAGAGCATTGAAAATGGCCCTGCTCTTGGATGTGACTGCAGCAAAGGTGCTCCAGTTAACATCTGGCACATTCAGGTTCCCCATCAGCAATATCTCCCCTTTCTCTGCCATCCTAAAGATGCTTTCTATCATTTCCTTATCCATTTCCTCCCCGAGACGGGGGTCTGTATACAATCCCTGTGTGGACTGTGGTGCCATTTCCAGTCTCCAGGGTGACCCACAGTGCCTCCTCTCCTCCCTGTTTACCATTTAGATCTGCTGCTTTGATCCCTTCCCTTACATAGAAAGCTACTCCACCTCCTCTTCTTCCCTCCCTGTCCCTCCTGTAGATTGTGTACCCCGGTATGTTGACATCCCAGTCATGGTTCTCTGTGTACCATGTTTCTGTGACTATTACGATATCCAGACATCCCTCTTCCATCAAGGAAGAGGTCCAAAACCAGCAGAAGGTATATTATGACCATGGGTTAAAAGAAAACGTTTTTGAGCCAGGTGAAAAGGTTTGGCTACGGTTACACACAACAGAAAATAAACTGTTGATAAGTGGCAAGGGCCTTACAGAGTGCTTAGATGTACTGGCAATGTTAACTACGAGATTGAGACCCCTGACAGGAAAAATCCTACTAAAGATGTACCATGCTAACCTCCTCAAGAAATGGGTTGAAAAAATGCCAAAAATCTTCTTTGCTAGTTTTACCAGAAACTGATAAGGAAGATACTGATGTAGCTTATGATAGACTGGAACAAACTGTAACTGCTGATGCCGTAAAGGTGAATGTTTCCTTAACCTTAGAACAAACTGCAGACATTCGTAATGTGCTAAGACATTTAACAGTACTTTTACCACAGTAGCAGGCCAAGCAAAAGGGGTTGAGCATGTAATAATGCCAAGGAATGCTCGTCTTATTAGGCAAAAGATATACAGGTTACCAGAGCGGTTAAGAGCTGACATGGTTAAGGAAATACAAAAAAATGAAATAATTGGGTATCATAGAAGAGTCAAGGAGTGCTTAGTCATCTCCAATGGTAACTGTAAACAAAGAGAAAAGAGGGGGTGTTAGAATCTGCCTTGATTTTAGGAAACTTTATCAAGTGACCGAATTTGACAGTTATCCTACAGTAGTAGTCACAGACACTGCCAGCTATTTCCTGAAATTTCTGTGATATTTCCAGAAATATCTGATGCTTTTTGCATTTAAACAGTAAGGGCAGCAGAGAGAAACTCTTCATAAATTTCATGAAATACCTGGAAATAGCTTGCAATGTCTGTGGCTACCACTGTATGCCCAAAATAGATGATTTGGTGGACAGACTGTGGAGTGCAAAGTATATTGGTACCCTCGATCTCACCAAGGGTTACTGGCAAATCCCTTTAGCTAAAGAATCCAGAGACAAAACTGCATTTGCCACTCCTGTTGGATTCTACCAGCTCACCACCATGCCATTTGGTTTACATGGTGCGCCAGCTACGTTCCAGTGGTACATGGATGTAATTTTATTCCCTCACACCATTTATTGTGCTGCATACCTGGATGATGTCATGGTGTACAGTCCAGACTGGAAAAGCCACCTGAAACACCTACGAGCAGTTATCCAAGCTATCAAAAATGCAGGCCTGACTAGTAATCCTGCCAAATGTGTATTGGTCATACAGAAAACCAGATATTTGGGCTATGTTTTGGGAAATGGAGAAGTTAAGCCAGAACTTTCTAAAATAGAAGCTGTAGATAACAGCCCTGTCCCTAAAACAAAGAAACATGTCGGCTCATTTTTAGGGCTGGATGGTTATTATCGGAGATTTGTTCCCAACTTTGCTGAATTAGCTACTCCCTTCACTGAACTCACAAAAAAATGGTACCCAAATAATGTGAAATGGACCCCAAAGTGTGATGAAGCTTTTCAAGCCATTAAGGCTGCATTATGTTCAGCCCCTGTTTTAAGGAGCCCAGACTCTGAGAAACCATTTTTGTTACAAACAGATGCATCAGAGGTACTGTAAGTCTAGGTGCAGTCCCAAGTCAAAATATAGATGGGATGGAACATTCTATTCTGCACATAAGTAGGAAGCTGCGTGACAGAGAGAAGAGGTATTCCACCATTGAAAAGGAATGTTTAGCAGCAAAGTGGGCCATGGAGTCCCTTAAGTTTTATTTACTAGGAACTGACTTTGTACTTATAACAGATCACAATCCTCTCTGTTGGCATAACCAAATAAAAGATAAAAATGCCAGAATCACAAGGCGGTACCTGGCACTACAGCCATTTAAATTTATGGGGATACACAAATCTGTTAAAGAGAATAGCAATGCTGATTTTCTACCAAGATATGGGTCAGGAATTGAGGGTTCTGAAGGCTGAAAAACAAATATATGGGTTTGAACTTCACTGTTTGCAGTACTATTATAGAAAAAATGGATAATGCACATGTGCTTAATTTCTGAAAGAAGCTAATATTAGTAGAGCATTTTTAGAAACCTGTTCAATAAAACAGGTTCCCTCTTAAGGAGGGGGGTATATGTGACAGGGTGGAATAGGACCCTGTCCCAGTTGTTATGGAAAGAGTTTGAATACAGGGATCTGTTCTATTCTCTTCTCTCCTTTTCTGTCTCTTCTCTGTTTGGTTGCGCAACCAAATTTTCCTGTGAGACCTAGGATTTAATTACCCTGACAGTCTTGCAATTATTTGCCTCTCACTGTCTCTTGTTCTCCCTTGCATACCTGCTGATATAAAAATATATGCAAATCATTACGTGGAAATATAACTGATGTTGGAATCCCTTTTGTTTAGAAACTATATAGTGTTACTGTTGAAATGTTTATAATTGTGGTTTGAGATGATTGCAAAAAGCTATTGGAAACTCAAGAGTTAACCTTAGTGCAATTTTTAAACCTTTTTCAAGAGCTGTGGAAAAGGGGCCTCAGCTCTGGGACATGGTGTTCTTGCAGCACCTGCCTGAAACATACAAGAACACTTCGGAAGAAACAAGATACTTGCTAAGAATGGGAGACTTATAAGAGACCTGACCTGCAATTGCAGGTTAGATGGACACAGAGATTTAAGGAAAAACTCAGATTGACTTTTTCTGTTTATTTGGCCTTTGTAAATAGTTGGGAGACAACACAAAAGGTTACCATAGGACAAATGAAACAAGAAATGGCAATTTTTTTTCTAGAGCTACCAAGGAGAATATAACAAAAAAATGTTATAGAATATATTACACTACACAGAAGCAAAGAACTAACATCACAAATAGATGTTACATTTAAGAAAGTAGAGGCAGTCCAACAGCTCCTAAACAAAGAACATCTGTTTAGGAAACAGGGACTTTTTGGTCTCAAGAAATGAGTGGTCAAATGTAGCAAGAACAAATGGGGTGGGAGATGCTAAGTCAGAAATATACAAAGGACTGAAAGAAAAGAATGATAGTTGGAATCAATATAAGAGATTTAATAGATTTCAGGCTCTGGAAAAAATGAAAGAAAAATAAGACTGGCAAAAAATACAAAGGAATAATCAGGAGAGACTGCAAGATAATGATAAAGTAAAAATTAAAATGTTATCTTGGAACACTGAAGGCACTTACTTAAAATTGCAGATCCAGAAATTGATTGGTTTATTGGAAACTGTGATCTTATTTGTCTTCAAGGAACCTGGTGTAGTTCAGAGAGTGCTCCTAAAATACCAGGATATGTAAATATTTCCAAATCTGCAATTAAAAGTAACAAATATGGGAGACACAAAGGGGGAGTTGCCATATATTTGACAACTAAAAACAACTACAAAATCACCAGACAATACCCTACCCCGGAAGATATGTTAATGGTGAGAATTGAAGAAGGAAACAGTAAAGGTGAAGGGAAAATTAAAATAATAGTTATAAATATATATCTGTCCCCTACGATTAAAGACAACACTAAAATATTGAGCAGAATTAAAGTAATATTCAATCAACTGATGGATGAAGAGGCAAATATCCCTGTTTATGTAATAGGAGATCTAAATGCAAGGATTGGAAAAAATTCCAAGGGCCCAGGATTTTTGGAAATAATTGAATTAAATCCTAAAATAACTTGGATGACAGCTTCAAAAGATAAAAGGGATAATTTGAGAGGGAAAACCATCAACCCTACCTAACTGGGAAAAATATGCTCTTAATTAATGGAAGAGTAGTGGACGATAGAGAAGGAGAACTGACTTATAATGGACCTAAAGGTTCTTCTATCATTGATCATGTTTGGAGTAATTTAGAGGGAATAAAAATGATCGAGGAAATGACCGTCATTGACAGGCTGGAGTCTTTACATAATCCAATTGAATTTATAATTGAAACTAAACAAATTATAAGTGAAAACAATGGTAAGAACAACTTAAATACAAATAAAGGCTTGGAAATAGTTAATCAACAAAGGATCAGATGGGACTCAAATGTAATAAAACAATTTGATACTCTATTTAAAGGACCAATAAATGATATAAGAACAATGATTATTGAAAATACAAATTATCACCTGGTACTACTATACTGGGCTGATATAACCAGTTTGGTACATCCTTACTGCACTACCAGCAGGACTGGGATCCAAACAGCGACCAGACATGGTAAGGCCTGGTTCAACAGAAAATGTAGAGAAGCCAAAAAAGAACTGAGTAAAGTTATTAGAAAATATAAAAAAATCATAATAACTAAGAGCGATAAAGTTAATATAAATATTACCAAAGAGAGGAAAAAGTATAAACAAATATTAGAAGCAGAAAAATATCAACATTCTAGAATACTATGGAAAAAACTGAGGAAGACTGAAAGGAAAAGACAACAAAAAATTCTGAATAATGGTCAATCAAGGTTTTGACAAATATACTAGGACAACTATACTAGGACAATAGGTGCATACATCCATCCTAACACTTGGGTACTTTATTTTACAGAACTTTATTACTCACAACAAGATGAGGTTATATTAAGAGAAATAGCAAAGACAGAAAATTTAATGGATTCATGTTACATATCCAATTCCAATTTTAATAAACTTAGAAGAAATACAAACAACAATTATTCAATTGAAATTTAATAAAGCCCCAGGCCTGGACAACATATTAGGAGATGTGTACAGATTATATGTTGACTGGTGGGCTCCAGTTATGGAAAAATTATTTAATATCATTGTACAAGATCACGATTAACCCATGAGTTGGAAGGGGAGCATTATATTTCCGATTTTTAAAAAAGGTGACCCAAGTGACCACAAAATGTATCGCCCAATAAATTTAATAGATACCTCACAAAAAATATTTACTAAAATTATCTTAAAAAGATTAGAAGAATGGGCAGCAGGTAATAATATTTTTCATGAAACTCAAAACGGATTCCGGAGAAACAGATCCACAATTCAACACTGCTCCGCATTTAAACATTTAATCTGGAAATACATAAAAATCAAAAATACACCACTTTACTGTTGCTTTGTAGACTTCACATCCGCATTTGATAGTATAAGCAGAGTTATTCTATGGAATAAGTTAAAGAAAGCAGAGTTATATCCAGCACATTTCAATATACTTATAAGATTGCACTCAGATACTTGGGGTGCAATAAGATATGACCATTATGGGAATATTTCCAAGCCATTTAAAATGACACAAGAGGCCAGGCAAGGATGCCTATTGGCACCTTTTCTGTTTTATATATATACATATATATATATATATATATAAATGACATTTTGAAGGAATTGGAAAATCTATTATTTCATGAACCCAAAATAGGAAATATCCGGCTAGATTGTCTGGCGTATGCTGACAATCTGGTATTAATCTCTACCTCAATATTGGGAGTACAGAGGAAACTTAACTATTTCTCTAAATTGTGTGATGATCACAAATTACAAATAAACATGTCTAAAACCAAAATTCTAACATTTGGGGACAATAAGAAACATTTTAATCTGTTGTGGATAAAATCAGGAAAAGTGGAAAGGGTTAATTACTATGATTATCTGGGTGTCAGATTTAATCAATCATTAAGATGGAAAGATCATATAGCTCAGATTTTAGTGGAAACAAAGAAAACATTTAATGCCTTTAGGATATTTAATTCAAAGATGGGACCATCATCGATTGAAGGAGTCTTAAGGGCATTTGAAGTTAAAATCAATTCTAGTATCCTTTATGCAGCCGAAATATGGGGAACAGACGATCTGAAAAATCTAGAAACACTATGTAATAAAATGAAAAGGTACATTTTGAAGGTACCGCAATCAGTACCAGCCGACATAGTGAATTTAGAATTGGGACAATTTTCCATCTTAACATTAGTGACTGAAAGATTAATTCTTTCTTTTCTAAAGTTATTTTTACTAGATGAAACTAGATTACCCAGGATATGCCTGGAGGAAGAAATAAAATACACTTTGATGGGAAAAATTTTCCCAACCCTGGAAATCTTCAAACATTTTGTTTTCCCAAATAGATTGGGAGATATCCTGTGGAGAACGTTTGTACACCCCTGACAAATGATCGCTGATGAGGTAAAGAATAGGTTAAGAGACCAGGAAAGATTTAAGGAGCTGACAAAAATGACACAACTTAAGCTATATAGATGGTTCAAACAGTTTAAGTCAACACATGGCTTAGAACCTTACCTAGTTAAGTTAATTAATCCAAATGAGAGAAGAACAATGACAAAATTTAGGCTTGAAATATATAAAGCCAATTATGTGTTTTACAAACAAAAAAGGGAAAATAGTTCTATTCCCTATTGTAAATGTGATAGGTCATCTGAGGATGACCTAAAACACATATTACTTTTATGCCCTCTATGTAAGGGAATACGTCTGAAATGGCTTGGTGACATCATGGCAAATCTCGACCCCCCCTCATGAAATGATGAAATATCTAAAGAATAATGAAAACCTATGCATACTGGAGAAAGTGGTTAGCTTTTTTCAGGCTACCCATTTATGAGAATACCTGTAAGTTTTTGACAAATGTATCTAAGATCTCAGATATGCAATATTCTAAACTGCGATGTTTTCTGAACATTTAATGAGTGTCACTTATACTTGTACGGTATTTTTAATATATGGATGGAGAGATTTAAAACAGGATTATCTGATTGGTAACACAATGTAATAATGATCCAAAACCAAAATGAATGCACTTTATTTACTGAAGCCTGTAAGTTGATGCTAATCTGTGTGTTGTACTTTCATGTGTTTTTGTAATTTTAAATATGGCTATGTTATAATGGTTTTTAACTGATCAACAATAAACAAACTTGAACTATACTGAACAATATTATTTTTGTATGTAACTGCTAGTACAAATAAAACTCTTGTTGCAAATTTTACAACTGCTCCTGGTTTTCCTATGCTTTCCGACCTGTGCCTCGATGACAGTGTGACAAGAGGTAAGATGTCCAGTGCCTCAGACCTGTACACCAGTAGGCCAGCTACTAATGTTATTTCTTTGCTGAACTGTAATTTAACTGCATCAACAATTATAAGGCCATAAGCAATTGCAATGGACTAGATAGGTAGGACAGTGAATAGAATTAATCATGTTTTACTTTTTTTTTTTTACATGTTCTCTCTGCTCCCTACCACTACAGTTTTTAAGGCCATGTGTTAAATTGAGCTATATTATTCATAACCTCACAGTAGGACATCATGGAGGGCAGAGGGAGACTGGTATGCTCATGTGTTTTAGAAAAAAAAATTCTCACTTGATTGAATTATCATCCAGGAATTTAAATAACCCCAGTTACACTATACAATTCATATCTGTACCGATATTAACCATCAAGTAAGATATCTGTAGAAGTAAGAAACATAGAATCTGTCGGCAGATAAGGACCGCTAGGTCCATCCGGTCTGCCCATAGGCCCTATACATGTATGCATCCACTCACCCTATGTGGTCAATGGCTTTTCCTCACTCCATTCCCACCCAAGCTTTCCCTGTGCTTGTCCAAGGCATGTTTAAACCCCTCCATTGTGCTTGCCCCTACCACCTCTTGTGGCAGACTATTCCAAGCATTCACCACCCTCTCTGTGTAGAAAAACATCCTCACGTTACCTCTTAATCTTCCCCTTCCAATTTCATATCATGCCTCCTTGTTCTGGTATATTTTCTACACTAGAAAAGATCTCCCAACTGCACCTTGTTTATGCCCTTAAGGTACTTAAAAGTTTCTATCATGTCACCCCTTTCTCTCCTCTCCTCCAGTGAGTATATATTGAGGTCTCTTAGTATCTCCTTATATGTTTTTGTGGTACAAACCATGCACCATCTTTGTCGCCCTTCTCTGGACACCATGTTTATGTTCTTATGCATGTGTGGTCTCCAGTACTGCACACAGTACCCCAGGTGAGGCCTTACTAGTGTTTCATACAATGGCATCACTACTTCTTGCATCCTACTAGTAATACCTCTGCCTATGCACCACAGCATACTACTGGCCCTCCCTGCAGCCTTTGCACACTACTTTGATACCTTCAGTTTATCCGATATGGCAACCCCTAGGTCCCTCTCCTCTTAGGTGACAGTCAGCACCTCTCCCCCATCCTGTAGGTCTTCCCAGGGTTTCCCCCTACCAAGGTGCATTATCCTGCACTTTTTTGCAAGGAACCTCAGTTGCCACACCTCCGACCATCTTTCAAGCTTCTCCAGGTCCCTCTTCATTATCTGTGCACAAGACACAACTATATCACACATTTCCATTCCGTGCCATGCATGTACACTCAACCCATGACACAATGTACTATAATTCTTTAAACAATATTTTTTAAATCCATTTCAGTGAACATCACTAATGGCCAAGGTGACTGTATTGGCTATCGTACACTAACAAGAGTGCAATAGTTCTCCAATAAGAACTGCACTAACAGGGTCCACAGACTCCAATAAAAAAGGGGGAGATAATGTACCAGAGATATGGAGTCAAATTATCAATTTATTGAGTACTGTGATTTTGTAAAAATAGTTTAAAAAATAATGTACTAACAATTGTGAACAGTGATCCTGTTTAGTGCAGTCCTTAAAGGAAAACTTTTGTGCTCTTTATTCATTAATGTTTGCCAATTCTGTCACCTTACCTCTTAATGTTCACTGAAATGGATTTAGAAAACAGTTTTTAAGCTGGCCCAGTGGTGCACAGGGCTAAGGCTCTGGATGTCTTACCTTGCGCCATGCCAGTGACCCAGGTTTGGGAATGGACTCAGGTCATCAGGGAGCCAGCATGGCGGGGGGTGCAGGACTGAGCAGCCAGAAGGCAGCTCTCCTCTCCCAGTGTGATTGCTGCACCCCCATAGTCCTGATGCCACCGGGTGGAAGTCAGGTAGTCAGCACAGGTGGAGGGGGCAGCACATAGTGGTAGGACACCTTGAGATGTGTCTTGCATGTGCCTCCACATGCACATGTGCTGCTGAGGTATGGTGATGGGTTACAGGGAGAAAACAGGAAACCGAGAACATTTAGTTATGGAGTGAGTGTAAATACATGGCACGGAATGGAAATGTGCGATAAACTGTAGTTTTTTCTTGCATTTCTTTTGTAAATATCTCATTTTGTGGTTAATATCAATACAGATATAAACTGTATAGTATAACTGTGGTTGCTTAAATTGCAGGGTGGTAATTCTATCAAGTGAGAATTGTTTTTCTAAAACACATAAAAACAACTATATGGAGTCAAATTATCAATATTTTGGGTACTGTGATTTTGTAAAAATAGGTTAAAAAAGTACTAACAAGTGTGGACAGTGACCCTGTTAGTGCAGTTCTTAAAGAAAAACCTTTGCGCTTTTTATACATTTATGGTTGTCAATGCTGTCAGCTTGCCCCTTAGTGTTCATGGAAATGGATTTAGAAAATAGTTTTTAAAGAATTATAGAACATTTTGTCATGGGGCAAGTGCATGGCACAGAAAGGAAATGTGCAATATACTGTAGTTGTTTCTTCCAATACTGTAAAGGAATGCTGGAGTATGTCAGTCTGTGGTAGCAAAGCAATTCTAAAACACAGTGGTGTGTGTGTGTGTGTGTGTGTGAATTTTAAAACCTAGGAGGAAACAACATGGCTGTGATTGATTGAGAACAGTGCTGTTAACCTGTACTGCTTACAGACAGAACTGGGATGCTGTGTAAAGGAATTCTGGACTAATTACTGATATGTGACTCTGACAATGTACAATATGAGAGATGCTGTAACAGCAAAGGAAACACACTTTGTTTTTTCTTGCTTTTTAGGAACAGACTTTGTCTGGCAAGTTATCTGGCTTGGGAGACTGTGCTGCAAGTCCAATATGTTCACTGGTGGGAAAAGAATACTTTGAGGTAATGCTGAGCCCCTTTTTGAAGCAAGGTGTCTGCAGGGCTCCGTCCACTGCAGTCATAAACAAGCATTTGTCAACGCTGAATGTTTGCTTGCTGGCATTGGCATTGTAGGAGTTAGAGAGATGCATAATAGGAATGGCAGTGAAGTACTGAACTGAAGCCAACCCCACCACCACCCTGCAGAGAGTGACAGGCATTAGGGTGTGCCTTTGGGTTGTCAGGCATAACGGCCACGCCATTTCACCACACCCTACCCTGCAGACTCTGACAAGTGTCACAGTGTGCCTTGGGGTCTTTGGGCCTCATGCTCACCCCATTCCATAAGGAAATATGGTGAGATGGGTGCAGTAAAGGAGAACGGGGTGAACTTTGAGGCTGAAAAGTCCAAGGCACACCTCGATGCCTGTCACTGGCTGCAGGGTGTGGGTGTGGGTGGAATGGCATGAGCATTACAGGCAGCAATCCCAAGTCACACCACTGATGCCTGTCAGTCTCTACAGGGTGAGGCATTATGGTCGGAAACCCTAACGCCCCAGGCGTTCATTGGTATTTTCACTCCAAATTTTCAACAGGGTTTTTTTGTGACCCCCACCTCATGAACAGTGGCAATTATCAGTTTGTTAGCCGAAAGCTGATTTTGCACAGTGACTACGCCATTTGGCACCACAGGTGCAGAAACACATTTCGAACAGGATGTGAAAAATGACAGCAGTACTATTCATGGGGAGGTGTACAAAATGGCAATGTTGAAAATCTGGAGTGAAAATATAAAAAAAGGTGAAGTCACGAGTGTGCTTAGAAACTGCGCAACGCACACCCATAATGTAATTAGTTTGGGGATATTTTACAGCAGATTGTCAACGCAGGCATTTTGGGACCTCCGCTCATGAACAGTGTCACTGTGATTTTCTTAATCTGTCCCCGAACACTGATTTCCCACAGCGACCACGCATTTCTGTGCCGGAAGTGCGAAAACACGTTTCAGCCAGGGTGTGAAAAACGATAGCTGTACTATTCATAAGGAGGTGTGGAAAAATGCCAGTGTTGAAAATGTGGACTGAAAAGATTACAAATTCGTGAACTTGCGATAGTGTGTGGAAACTACACAATGTACACTCGTAACACAGTCATTTTTTTGGACTTCTGTCACCAAATTTTCAACATAGCCATTTTAAGACCTCTGTTCATGAACAGTGTCACTGTGATTTTCTTACTCTGTCCCTAACATTGATTTCACACACCGACTGTGCCATTGAGCGCTACATGCATGAAAACACATTTTGGTCAAGATATGAAAATGACAGCTGTACTGCTCATAAGGAGGTGTGATAAAATAAGCAATGTTGAAAATCTGGATGAAAATATTAAAATTGATGATTCTGACGTCGCAGAACTGCTACAACGCCGCCAGAAAACAGTCATTTCTGATTGTTTCACCAATTTCACCATCATAGGGTTTTGGGGCCTACTACGAATTGTGACACTGTCGTTCGTACTGGGTCCCAAAAGGTGGTTCAGCGCAGTGACTGCAAAATCACCTTCATGACCGAATAACAAATTGACAGTGACTGAGTTCATGAGGTGGGGCCCCAAAAACACCATGTTGAAAATTTGGGGAAAAAATTCCCCAAAATGGCAGAGATATGCACCGAAGTTGAAAAAAAAAAACATTTATGCCATTATACAGCTTACCGGCATTTCTTCAGTTTGTGGTCGGCTTTGAAGAGTGCAGACATGTTCCCGGTCCACCAAAGATCATTGTGCCAGACTCCGGAGGTAAGTATGGGGTCAGGGTGGGTGTGGAGAGGTGGATGTGCAGAGGTGGGCGCGGAGTTGGGGGAGGGCAAGACAATCAACAAGGGACCGTTTTTGTTTTCAGGTTTTTTTCTTTTTAGGAAGACGATGAGGGACTTGTGCCACACTGGGGTGGGCTCCCAGCATGGCAGCTGAAAGCTTTTTGGGGGTCAGTGGAGCCGATGGAGATTGGGTACACCCCGTCAGCCATACAGACATTTGCCACGCTGGGGTGGACTCCCAGCGTGGCAACTGGAAATCTGTTTTTTTTTTTGGGGGGGGTGTTGAGTGGAGCTGCCAGGGGATTGGGCACCCCTGTCGCCATTCTGACTTTTTCCATGCTGGGGTGGGCTCCCAGCATGTCACCTAGAGGTCTGTGGGGGGCGCGCAGAACCAACAGGGGGATTGGGCACCCCTTCAGCCATACTGTGTGCGGCAGGGGGAGCGCATGAGCACGCTGGGGTGAGCTCCCAGCGTGCTACTTGAGTGTTTGGGGAGGGGAGAACTTGAAGGGAGCTGTCTATGGCAGCTGCGTTCAGGATGCAGTGCCGAGTATAGGCACTTTGCATACTGCCGACAGCAGTATGCAAATTGTCTACACGTTACAACCGCTGATTGCAGCTGTTTTTCGCTTTCAACTGTATGCCACTTCATCTGAACGGCTGTCCTAGACAGTTGGGCATTCATTGGCGTGGTGCAGCCGCGCCTGCAAAAGGGAGCAGGGCATTGGAAGTGGAGGGAGACACACCTACGAAAACCCATATGGTGGCACTAGTTTCTTGCACATGCGTGCAAGCAAACATAAAAAAACTGAAATTTTGGTTGTAGTTTAAAGGTGTCATGAGTGATATACAGCTGAGCCTGCATTACAGTAAAAAGTTTTTTCTAGGCACAAAGTAAGAAAAAAGTAGTGAATGTTTCAGTGCTTTAACTTCAAAGTGGGAGGTCAGAGGGAGACTGGTATGCTCATGTGCATTAGAAAAAAAATTCTCACTTGATAGAATTATCATCCTGGAATTTAAGCAACCCCAGTTACACTATACTTATATCTGTACCAGTATTAACCACCAAATGAGGTATTTACAAAAGTAGAACAAGAAACAACTATATCACACATTTCCACTCTGTGCCACGCCTGTACACTTGCCCCATGACAGAATGTTCTATAATTCTTTAAAAATATTTTCTAAATCCATTTCAGTGAACTTCACTAAGGGGCAATGTGACTGCACTGGCTACCGTAAACTACAAAGGGACAAATATTTAAAGCGTTGCACCTGGCGCAAATCTGTATCACTGGAATAGCGCTGGATTTGCACCAGGCTGCAATATTCAAAAGCCCTAATAGCATCGGCGCTGTGGGGTAGCGCCAACGCTAAAAGATAATGTATGCAGGGGTGGGGGTAGGGGAGTGGCCAGGAATGCAGGCACAGCCAGCATCATACCTCTCAACTGTCCCTGATTTTCAGGGACGTCCCTGATTTTGCCTCAAAATATTACTCTGTCCCTCCTAAAAATTGTGTTTTCGTGACCAAACAACGAGGGTTATAAGCACAAATGTCAAACATTAAAGTTACAGACTTGTTCTTCTTTTGAAAATGCATTTTACACTAAGCCCTTTATTCTACCAGCTTCCTGAGTGGATGTCTCCAATTTTGAAGAAGTGTCCCTGATTTTGGTCCTTTGTCCCTGTTTTTTTTAAGCCTTGTCCCTGATTTATGAGGCAGGAGGTTGAGAGGTATGGCCAGCATATTCGAATGAATAGCGCCATGCTATAGGCATTAATGCCACCTGTAGCACAGCACTAAATACCGCCAACAAAAAGCCTGCAGTAATGCAGTGTTGCCCCCCCAGTATGATCCCCGACCCCCGCAGCAGCCTGAATATCATATTTTCCATGTTGGTCTAGTGGTCCCCCAACCCCCCCAATCGATCCCGACCCCACAGCACTGAAATACCTGGTGGGCTATCAGTCCCCACCCAGCAGTGATGGCCTCGCCTCCGTAAACATCCTATGAATGGAGCTAGTGACGGCTCAGCCCTCCTCTCACCACCACCATGGCGGCTTTCACGGTAATGCATGAGTGCTACTGGAATGAATAGGTGTGGCCTGCACAGAGAACACACCCATACATTTCAGTAGACTCATGCGCACCATAGTCAGTGGCCAGCCGTAGTGGTGAGAGGAGGGCTGAGCCAGTCACTGGCTCCGTTCGTTGGATATTGATGGAGGGGGCCGGAGCCATCACTGCCAGGTGGGAGGCCGATAGCCCACCAGGTTTTTCAGTGCTGTGTGATCGTGGATAGTGCTGGGGGGATGGGGGGGACCACTAGACCACCATGGAAAAGATGATTGATATTCAGTCGGCTATGGGGGTAGGGAATCGCGACATGGGTGGGGAAACCACTAGACTACCAGGGAAAATGTTAAAAGTACACTGCTACGGGGGTCTGGAATCGCGATTGGGGGGGGGGCACTAGACTACCAGGGAGTTTACACCTATGGGAACAGAACCTTGACAGCTCAGACGGACTGCTTGGCCCACCCAGCCTTCCCAGTCCCCTACATTATTGCTCTACTGTAGATCCTAGTTTGCTTACAGCCTGCGTCCCCCCCCCCGCCTCATGCCTGTTCCATGCATTTGTGACTCACCGCACTGTTATTGCACCCATTTATTGCTGTGGGGTGCCACTGTTGGTGTGGTGGGGCTGTCTTCCAGTGCACATTTGGACTCAGGTAGTACATATTTTATATATATATATATATATATATATATATATATATATACACACACACACACACACACACACACATATACATATATATATAGGTATAAATATACACGTATGAACATATATATATACTGTTCTGTACTGCTTGAGTGCTACAGGGGTGAGGTGTATGCACCGCTTGTGCCTGCCAGCACCCATATCCTGCTGCATCCAGCCTGTACTTCCATTCCAACCAACAGAGGATGCTGTGACCACGCTTTGGCCTGTAGTATCCAGCCTGTACTTCCATTCCGACCAAAAGGTGGAGCTGTGTGCTCCATGCAGTAGCACCGGGCAAACTGCATGGTAATGCATGCTAAGCAGCACATAATGAGATACAAATGTGCCTGTTTGCCCACAGATTACCTAAGTAGAGTTATTTGAATGGGAGCTTTGAATATAGTACAAAAGGTTTGCAAGCTCAATCCCTGTATTTACAATACAATTTAATAAGTTTAGTGGGGTGGCTCCAGGCGTGTGATCAAACAGAAACATGGTTAAAGTTCCAGGGCCTTACCCCCACCCCCACCCCTATTTTGCTGCATCAAAGCCTGCACTTTTTTGCAAATTAACTCTAATAGTCTTAAGTTTCATACTTTTCAGAGGAGCTCTTGGTTCTCATCATCCAGCTGAACCATGATTAAGCCCGATCGCTTCAGCAAAGTGACCACCTCCATCGGTTAGGTAAAAGCGTCACATTTAAACTTGCCTTATCAGAGCTGAGGGTCTCCTTTCTTCCTCTATTTTTTATAGAGCAAGGGAACCTCAGCTGATAAAACAAGTTTAAAATGTGATAGCTGACGATGGGTAATCACTACCCAGCAGTCAGGCTTAATCGTAAGTTCAGCTAATGATAAGAAGAAAGCCCCGAAAAGTATGAAAAGTAAGACTATTAGGAATTAATTGGAAAAATGCAGAGCATTTGACGCAACAAATGAGGGAAGTAAGGCCTGGAGACATCAACCATAACCTTTGAATATAGCTCATGTTTTCCCCGGGCTAACCACTTTGCACCGGGCTATTGTGTTAGCACTGTGCAATCGGGTTAGCCCTGGGCAAACCTCACTTCAGCACAGCACAGTTCGGCAGTGTGAGGCTTGCTTTGTTGTTTGCAGTAGATGTGAGACATCTCTGTGCAATCACGTACGATGTTCTCCACCTGCAACACTGGCTTGCTTCAGAGTCTACTGAGCTTCTGTTGCAGTTTGCACTTCCCTGTTGCTATATTCAGTGCTGTCTTAATCATGGGCTATTTTAACACTGCACTCCCAGCTCAGTTTGCCCAGCTTCCTTAGCACGCTATATTCAGCAGGTTTAGCACTGGGGCTAATCCTTTTGAATATGGCAGGCTATTTGTTCTGGGCTAATTTAGCACAATGCTATTTAGCCCTGGGGCAAAGTTTTAAATATCTGGCCCTTAGAGTGCAAAAGTTCTCCTTTAAGAACTACACTAACAGGGTCCACAGAACCCAGTAAAAAAGGAGGGGGATACTGCAATGGGGACAAGGTATCAAATTAATAATACATTGGTTACTGTAGAGGCCCTGAAGATTGCCGTCCAGAGCTCTGTGGTGTCAATTATTGATTGTGGCCTCATTATCTATGGCTCCGCCACGACGTCCGCTCTCTGACATATAACAACTGCTCTTAACAAAGTATGCTGACTCACAACTGGTGCCCACTGCCTCACCCACACCTGTGCCCTTTATGAACAATCCGGAAGGCTTCAACTCTCCAACAGTATAAAGTATCTCACATGTGCTATGGCGGGAAAAATCAACAGCCTCCACCCACCCGGTGTTACTGCCTTGTTACATCAAAACACCAACTGACACAACCGGGAGCTCGACAACCCAGTCTGCAAGTTCCTCGCTGTCCAACTACACAGGGCCAATGCTCCTTCGCCTACAGGGCTCCTCTATGGATAAATGGTCTCAGCCACACCATCTCCTCTGCCTCAAAACTAGGTCTGTTCAAAACCAGGCTCTGGGCCCATCTCATTGCCTCTAGCTTCTGTGACGGCCTCTCCTAGATGATGACCTATACAGTTTTAATCTTATCTTATATACTGCTTAACCCCAGGCCCCCCAGCCCCGCTCCCCCCAGCTCCTGAGGCGCCACTTCAAATCTCAGGTCTTCATACCACCTCATTAATCTCTCCTTGCCCCATTACAGCACTTATCCCCCCACCCTGCCCCCTTTTCTCTTCTATCACTCCTTCCCATTTATTTTTCAACAAATGCCTCAGGCTGCATCTTCATTCTCCCTCTCTCCTCTCACCCCTGTTTCTCTGCCATCCCCGGGCGCCTGACCCTACCCATTCCTTTTGGGCATATGCATCCTAGCTGTGTTCACCATCTTACTATAGCTGCCTCTGTTAACCACCTACACTTCTCCTCCTCCTCGACACCTTACTCTTCCTATAATTGACCCCTTTCAATAGCACTGTTGTACATGAATTGTTTACTGTTATTTCACTGTTGCTTCCTTGTTGTTTGTTATTTCTGATGTGGAACCTTTGTAAAAGAGCCTTGGCTCAAAGGTACTTGTAATCTTAGAATAAATAAATAAAAATAAAAATACTGCAGTTTTATAAAAATAGTTTAGAAAAGAAGGTACTAACAAGTGACCCTGTTAGTGCAGTTCATAAAGGAAAACGTTTGTGATCTTTATTCCTTAATGGTTGCCAATGCTGTCACCTTGCCCCTTAGTGTTCACTGAAATGGATTTAGAAAACAGTTTTTAAACAATTATACAACATTTTTTCATGGAGCGAGTGCAAATGTATGGCATGGAAAGGAAATGTGCAATATACTGTAGTTGTTTCTTGCGCTGCTTTTGTAAATATCTCATTTTGTGGTAAATGTTAATACAGATATAAACTACATAGTATAATTGTGCTTGATTAAATTGCAGGATGGTAATTCTATCAAGTGAGAATTATTTTTCTAAAACACATGAGCATATTTGTCCCCCGCTGACATTCATGACATCCCAGTGTGAGAAGACTGTCAGTCTGTGAATTATGCAGCTCAAATTAACACACAGCACTACAAGCTGTAGTGGTATAGATCAGAAAGCGTGATAAATGTAGAAAGAAACAGTAGAACATAGTTAATTATATTCACTGCCCAACTTATCTAGTCCATTGTAACTGGTTATGTGCTTTTGATTGTTGATGTAATTAAATAAGTTTGGTAAAGTAATAAGATTTGTGACATAAGGGGGGAATCCACTCCCTGATAAATATATAGACCGAGGTTATGATGCAAGGTCAAAAAATATGTATAGAAAAGATAAAAAGAGGTTGGAATGTGTACATCAATCATATGGCATAAATCTAATTTCTTTATAATACCACAAGGAGAACAGGCTAAAAGAACTGGAACATAAAGGAACGCTGAACTACGTCAGTCCATGGTAGCAAAGCAATGCTAAAACACAGTGGTGTGTGTGTGTGAATTTTAAAACCTAGGAGGAAAAACCATGGCAGTGATTGATTGAGAACAGCACTGTTAACCTGTACTGCCTACAGACAGAACTGGGGTGCTATGTAAAGGAATTCTTGACTAATGACTGATATGTGACTCTGACAAAGCACAGTAGTAGAGATGCTGCAACTGCAAATGAAACTCATGTTTTTTTCTTGTTTTTTGGGAAGGGACTTTGTTATCTGGCACAGGAGACTGTGCTCCAAGTCCAACATGTTCTTCAGTAAGAAAGAATGCTTTGAGGTAATGCTGAGCCCCTTTTTGAAACAAGATGTCTACAGGGCTCCGCCCACTGCAGCCACAAAAAAGAACAGTTACATAAGAACTTACCGTAACAGTAGATCTTTGAGGGCATCGCAGTCATCAGGTTATATCATAGGAACTTCACCGTCGGTAAATGGGGAATCCATACGGAAGATTTTTAGCAGTACAACTGGGCCCGCCCACACCATCTATGTCAGCCAATGTTGCCAACCCTATAAAGGCATAAGCGGGCACATGCCCTTCTCATTTCTTTCCCTCCGGAGACAAAGGGAGCAAGGCTGATGTCCTGGGAACTTGAAGAGAGCGAGGGACCCGTCTCTCAGAGAAAGGATGAAACAGCAGACAGCCAGATCCTAAATAGGAGCCCCCAAAAGGGGGATGGTGAGAGAGAATACAGCTGATGACTGAGATCCCCTTGAAGAGCTACTGTTATGGTAAGTTCTTACATAACTGTTCTATCATCTTCGGGGGTATCTCAGTCATCAGTTTACAATGTAGGAACGAGTCCCAAGCTACGACAAGAGTAGATAGAAAGTCTGGGAGGCTGGCTCTCTAAAACTTTATTTAGTTATTTATTTACTGAATCTTGGATTAACACCTCTGAGCAGAACTGCTATTTTACAAAGGTTCCATGTCAAAGGAATTACAATACAGGAAAACAGTGACAAATGGAATATTGCAAATAACAGAAAAGCAAACATTGCTAGGGTACATGGTGTGAAGACAGTCAGCATTAACAAAAGATTACACTGGTCCAAAGAATCGATAGTTAACGAAAAGCAATCAGTACATGGTGCGAGGACAGACATCATTAACAAATAATTGCAATTGTACAGAGAATCTAAAGTTACAGGAATATGCGTCCGTCTGTGCCTGCTGAAGCTGGAAGATATTTACCCAGCTCAGGAAATCTGTGCTTAAGATGTAGGGTAGGGTAGAGGGGACGGGTGTAGAATTGCAGGTGAGTTATAGCAATGTGGTGGTGAGAAAGATACTAGTAGAAGGCAGGGATCCAAGGACAGTAGGGGAGCAGAACAGCAAGGGTTAAGACGGGGAGTAACCTAAATAGGGTTTTGTCAGTGCAGTTGTGGAGGAGAGGAACCTAGCAGCTGAAGAGATGGTATGGGTAGTTTCAAGCCCATACTAAGGGATAGTAAGGATTCAGAGGCATCAGTAGGAGGAATTAGGGATTCAAGGAGGGGGAGGGAATAAGTGCCACAGAGTAAACTATTAAACGACAAATTCCATCCTACAGTTAGGATTTGGGATCATAGTCACACACACTGCACGCAACGAGATGAGCTCGCAGCTGAGATTTGAAAGGGCCAATTCCTGGTTCGGTAATAATGGCAGTGCTAAGAGAGTTTAACCAGAGGGGGGGCCCTATACACAAAGGATCGCTGTTCTTGTGTAGTTCACCAGAACGGCACTTTGAAGGCTGCTTTAATTGAACCACTGGTTTGTTTAAGGTTGGTGAAAGGGTTGAGGAGAATCTGCACCTCGGGGGTGTAAGGCCTAAGGTGGCTTTTTTTTGCCAGCAAGCATACCTGGAATTGGATCCGGTGCTTGAGTGGAGCTCACACGTATGAGTTGCCCCCAGAACAAGCCTACAGGCTTTATTTAGGGAACTTTTATTCTCTCAAGTGCAGTGTCTGTTCCAGCCCCACAGACTACAAGGCCATAGTCTACAACTGACAGGACTGAGCTGTTTACTGCTAGTTTGATGGCGCTTTCAGTGAGACAGTGTCTATAACGATAAAGTTGCCCTACTCTGACATTAACTGCCTTGGTGACATGGTCAATGTACAACCCATACGAGAGAGCAGTCAAGAGTGATCCAGAGGTATTTGAAGTTGCTGATTCCAGAAAGCCATTGCTGTGATTATGCAGTGTGATGGAATAAGCCTTATGGCGGTTCTGAGTGGAGGCAAACAACATTTTCTTAAGTTTCTTTGTAATTAAGTAGGAGCCTGGATCTAAGGAACCATGCCTCAACAGCGCTAAAGTCGGCTTGCAGCTTCTTTTCGAGCATAACAGGGTCAGAGTGACATGTGTACAGCACAGCGTCATCTGCATATAGAAGGACCTCATTCTGGCAAGCTTTGGGGAGGTCTTTTAAAAACAGACTGAATAGCAGGGGACCCAGGATGGAGCCTTGGAGTACCCATGTGGAAACAATCTGACGGTTAGATAGGGCACCTTGTATTTTGACCTGCTGTGTTTCTCAAGAAGAGGTTGCTCCTGAACCAGGCCACAGATACTGGGGATATCCCAGTGCAGGCCAGCTGGCTGAGATGTATCTCATGATATATTTATTTATTTATTCAATTTTGTACTGTATCAAAGGCCTTGGTGAGGTCAATGTAAATGGCCCCCAAAAAGAGCCCCTGGTCCAGTTCCTCATGGATGTAGCCAGTACATTCCACTAGGGCCGCAGTTGTGCTATGCGCCTTCTGAAAACCATGCTGTTGCTGACACTGAAGCTTGTATTTGTTAAGATAGTTGACTATTTGGTTGTATACTATCCTTTCAAGGGCTTTTGAGAGAGGTGAAAGAATTGATATTGGCCGGTAATTAGAGACACTAGCTCTGTCACTGCTTTTCAAAATGGGTGTGACCACAGTTGCTTTCCAGATCTAGGGAAATTCACCTGTATCGAGCAATAGGTTGAGGCATTGGCAATGTCTTTAGATTTTGGTTGATAGTGCCATTGGTGTTGATTATAGTGGGTGGTGCTTTACTAGCTTTCCCTGTTAGGGATTTGATGTTTTCCCAGAACATTCGACTGTCTCCCCAGGAATTGTTAAGTTTGTTTTTAAAGTGTGTACTCTTGGCCAAATGGATGGCTCTAGTACATTTGTTCTGAGTTGCTTTATATGCTTGGTAGTTGATGAGTGACCCTGTACTTTTAGCCCTGTGCCACAGATTGTCCCTGATCTTCATTTGGTCAAGGAGCACGGGAGTGACCCAGGACTTACAAAATCCTTTGATTTTCTTCTTTCTAATCGGTGCGTATATATCGCAGGATGTGTTAAAGATGTTGACAAAGCACTCTAGTGCCATGTCGACATCAGCTGCATTGTAGACGACTGACCAGTCTTCTGAACTTAAGATAGGAAAGTTAGAGCAACCTACCTAGTCAAGGAATTTCTTAAACTTAAGACAGAAGACCTTGAAAACTGAATCTGTCAAGGAGCTCCATAAGCTTAAGACAGGAGTCCTTGCAGAACATCCCTGCCAGATCCTGCACAGGCTCTAGAAGTGATATCCATACTGTAATGCAAGGTGAAGGTGTGGACTGTACTCCAGGTGGCAGCAGCACAAATATCAGTGGCTGAGACTTCTTTGAAACAAGCCACTGAGGTAGCCATGCCTCTGGTGGAATGGGCTTTGACAGCTCCATGCAACTCCTTGCTGTACTTTTTATAGCAGAACTCAATGCAGTTTGCCAACCATTTGGATAAACATTGCTTAGAAACAGAAGCACCCTCTCTACCTGGGATGACGGAAACAACTGCTTAGACTTTCTGGACTCCTTAATCTTGAACAGGTAGTACTTCACAACTCTGTGCACATTTAACATATGGAGCAGTGCTTCCCCTGGATTAGCACACTCCAGAAAATAAACAGAAAAGTGGATGGACTGACTGAGTAAACTCAGAGACCACCTTAGGTTAAAATGTAGGATTATTGTTCAAAGACCTGTCTTTGTGAAAAATTAAATAATGCTCCTCACACCAGATGGCCTGAACCTCTGAAATTCTTCGAGCAGAAGTAATTGCAGCTAAAAAGAGTGCTTTCCAAGAGAGAGAATGCAAATCACAAGTCGTGATTGGCTCAAAAGGAGAAATGGTCAACTTCTCCAAAATAAAATTCAAGTCCCAAACCAGCACAGGAGAACAGATTGGGGGTTTCAGATGTAGGATGCCCGAAGAAAGGTACGGGGCACATCCAGTTTAGCAACAGTGTGGTCACCCATGGGCTTATGGAAGGCAGAGCTAGCCGAAAAGTGGACCTTGAGGGAGGAATACTGGAGGTCTGATTTGGACAAAAAAATCAGGTAATCCATGACAAGCTTAACCGGACAGGTGAAGGGGTCAAGGGAGTGTTTGGCAGTCCAGATGGTGAACTGCTTCCACTTCATGGCATAAGAGGCATGGGTGGAAGGCTTGCAGACAGTCAACAGGACATCTGCCACCCTGTTGGAGAACCCAAAGCTAGCTATGGCTACATCCTCAGAAGCCAAACATGCAGATGGAAGGACCTTAGGTTGGGATGGACCAGGGTCCTTCAATCTTGGGTCAGCAGATTCCTGCAAAGGGGCAGAGGCACCAGAGGTTCCTCCACCAGCTGTTGAAGTAGAGGGAACCATATCTGGCGAGGCCAGAATGGAGCCACTAGAATCATGCTGGCTTTTCCATTTGCAACTTAATTAGCACCCCCTGTATCAGATGAAATGGAGAGAATGCATACAGAAATCTCCCACTCCAAGTGAGGAACAATGCTTCTCACCAGAAAACTTCAGGCCCTGGATCTAGCAAGCAGAAATTGGGCAGTTCACAAAAGGGTCCAACTCTGGATGACCCCATATGTCGAACAGATCTCCTGTGACGGATGAGAGGGGCTCCCATTTATGCATGTTGGACTGAGTCCTGCTGAAACTGTCCACCAGGGTGTTTAGAATGCCAGTAACATGGAGGGCAGAGAGTGTCAGATTGTGGTCCAGTGCCCAACACCACACTCTCATGGCTTTCCAACAAAATGGTATGAGTGAGTGCCGCCCTGCTTGCTGATATAGTAGATGACACACAGATTGTCTGACTGCACCAACACCTGGCCTGGGACCAGATGGTCCTGGAAGGCCTGCATGGCATAGATCACTGCTCCCATCTCCAGGACACTGATATGCAGGGCGGCTTCTGACTGAGACCAGGATCCCTGCATTTGGAAGGGACCCAGGTGGGCTCCCTAGCCCAGACCTGAGGCGTCTGTGGTTAGGATTTGATTCGGGGAGGAAAGCTGGAAATGGACCCCTGAAGACGATTCGAGGGGTCATCTACCACTGGAGTACACTGCATACTGGAGAGGAGATCAGGACTAGCTGGTCTAACTCATTCATCCATTGGTCCCACTGCACCCTGAGAGTCCACTGCAGGGTGCGCATGTTGAGCCTGGCTAGTGGAACAGTAGGAATGGCAGCAGCCAAGAGTCCTAGAAGCTGAAGGTACAGCATGGCAGGGATGTAATGACTCTGGGCAATGTCCTGCGCTAGAGATATGAAGCATTCTGCCCTGATCTGGGGTTGGAAGGCCTTTCCCTGCCTGGAATCCAGCACCACCCTAATGTACTGTAGTCTTTGGGAGGGAAGAAAAAAATAACTCACTGTGGCCAGCTACCCAACTACCAGTCCTTATTTTTCGATATCATTCTATTGTATATATATTTTTTGATGTAATTCTGTGTATATGTACATGCCACAAGAAATGCCACTGTTAATACAAAGGCACCTAGGGAGAGAGAGACTGGATCTCTGTTAAAAGGGGTTTGACCTTCCTTTGACCTGAAGGCCAGCTTGCTTGCCAGGAAACTGGCAAGTTATTGCCAAAGGCTTGGGGATAGCTGATCAAAGGGTATTCCTCTAAGCTAACTAACCAAGGGAAACAGCAATAATAAAATCAGCCTGTATAGTCATAAAGCTTATAAGATCTTCCTTCTGACTAACTGAAGAAAGCCAGTTCAAAGGCCCAGGATGTTTTAGTCAGGATTTGAGCAGCAAATGACCATTCTGACAGGATATTGTGAATTTTATTTTACGGATGCCAACTGTCTACAGGGGACTTCAAAAGGCTTGAACTCTGAATGTCATCTCAGGATTTTGATATTCTTGGGATCTGGGGAAACTGCAGAACAGTGATGTAAAGTTGCTCTGGGGAAATAGACTTGTTTCTTTAGACTGTGGTAATTGATGACAGTGCAAGGTACAGAAGGTATTTAAAGCCCCAGCTCAGGGCATTTGGACACACTTTTCATTTTGACTTCACCTGACACATAAGAAAACAAAACTGCTGCCAAGACCAACAAAATTTTTATTTATTCTTCTGGACTTCAAGTTACTACGCATCTCAGGTAGACTTCAGCTAAAAGACGTAGTGCGTTTTCATGTACATGTTCCTATTTTCTTCTGTATTCTGTGACCAAATTAGTGTTATTTTTAGTTGTAACTGTATGATCATTATTTAAGTATTTTAATATATACATTTATTTTTCTAAAGAAAATCTGCATGAGTAAGATTTCTATAATTGTGTGTGAATTGGGGGACAATATTAATAATCTGTGACAAACTGTTATTGCTAAGGGGTTGTCACCATCAGCAACCAAATCGAGAAAGGGGTCTGGAAGAGATCTGGAAGAACAGGAAGAATACCAGAGTCTGCAGGGATTCTGGAACAGACTGTTGCATGTCCTGTAGGAAGAAGACAGAATCAGGTCTCACACTGCTACCCCTGAAGAGAGTGTGATGCCTGGGTCTTCCCCCTTTGTGTAATAGCCAAGGAGGGGTTCATATGTGGCTACAAGACTTGAAACTGGTATTGTGCCCTTATCCACAGTTTAGAGGGACACCCTGGGTCCTCGTGGCAGAGGTGCAGTCGTGACTTCAGCAAGCAGTCTAAACAGACATGAAGAGGGTAACCTTGTCCCCCACCCTGTCATGGACTGCACTTAGGGGTGAGCACTGTGAGCTCAGTGAACCTGACCCCCAGGAGTGGGCTTGTGACATTCACCATAGTAATATTGTTTCTTCCAAGGTGTCCTTTAGCATCAGTAACCCTATGCAGTCAGCTGATCAGGTTGAGTTGCCTCAGAGGTGGGGTTTATGATAATGAATAAAATTAATTAGCCAATCAGAAGAGAGTTAGAGGGTGTGCTGAATGGAGCCTGCCCAGAGGGCACCAGAATTTATTTGAAGCTAGAATGGGAACAGAAATCTATGAAACTGAGTCTCCCTGTTAGTCTTACCACCTTCAAGACCTTTTATGCCAAGGCTGTTAAGGAGCTATGCAACTGTTTCCAGCACGCTTAGCATGCTAGGGTGCCTACTGCTTACCTGCCAACTACATCTCCACCTAACCCGGCCCCTTGATTGTCTCCTATACCCCCTTTTTTCTGCTAATCCACTACCTTTCTTACCCTCAGACTCCTAACATATATGTCCCCAGCCCATCTACCATAGCACCCCTCCTAGAACAGCTGCAGTCCTGTACCCTTCCCCTCCATATCTGCCCCTTAAGTTTGTATATGTCCTGACCAATGATATGCCATGCTGTTTGAAAATGTTTTAATATGCTGGCTGTTTCAGAATGTTTTAATTCCCCTTCTCATATCATTCTCCCTAACCTTGTTAACCCTATACCTGAAATACTTGTTATTGCTCTGCATTTTCTTTTCTATTTCTGTATAATTATGACTATTTATTATCTGTACATAAAAGTATTATTCTTGACCTTGTGTAACGCAGGTCCACCTTGTAAATGAGCCTGCTCAATGGTGTTCACTGGGATAAATAAAGACTTGATTGATTGATTGAACATGCCCCTGTTAAGTGAACCAACTGGATTTAAACATCATGTGATAGCATGAACAATGAACAATTCAAAAAACATGTAAACTTGGCTTTATATGCAATTCAAAAGTTCAGAAACAAATTTGGCAACAAAAAAGGAAGCAGAGTCCTCTTCAGTTAGGTTACACGGGGAGGAAGGGTAGGAGATTACTGATGCTAAAGGACACCTTGGAAGAAACAATATTACTATGGTAAGTATTTTGTTTTTCACCCCAGGGGTCCTTTAGCATCAGTAACAGTATGTAGACTACAAAGCAGTGTAGTTGGGAGGTGGATACAGAACCTACTTAGGGAAGAGGCTCTGCAGTATCACCATGCCAAATTTGGCATCAGATCTGGACTGTACATCCAGGCAGTAATGTTTTGTGAATGTGTGTACAATCTTCCATGTAACTGCTTTGCAGACATCAAGTAAGGGACTATCTCTTGCAAATGCCACTGTGGCAGTGGTGCCCCTGGTAGAATGGGCCCTGAGGCCCTCAGGGGACTGTTTACCAGCCTTCTCAGAACAAAACTGAATGCACAAGACTATACAGTGGGAGATAGTCCTCTTAATGGCTGGCCTTCCTCTACCTACCTCCCCATAGGTGAAGAAAAGCCAAGTAGCAGAGCCTCTAAACTGCTTGGTGTGTTCCAAGTAGTAAGATAGGACTCTTTTCACATCCAAACTAAACAGTCTTTGCTCTCCTGGAGTGGATTTTTCAGTGAAGAATACCGGAAGGGTAATATACTGGTTAAGGTGGAATTCAGAGACTACCTTGGCAGAAATTTCCTGTTTGTTCTAAGCTCTACCTTATCCTTGTGATTCATAATGTAGTTAGGTTTAGTAAAGAGTGCCTGCAGTTCTGAAATTCTTCTTGCAGAGGTGATGGCAACTAGAAAGACTGTTTTCCAAGGGGCATATTTTAAATGGACTGCAGCCATGGGCTCGAATGGTGGCTCCATGAGCTTGGTGATGCATGGGTTGAGTCCCCAAAGGGGGGACAGATTTCCTTATTGGAGGATGAAGATGGAGGAGGCCTTTGAAGAATTTTTTTGAAAACAGGCAATGAAATGATTGACTTGTCTTGCCTATGGACAGGTAAGTAGAAATTGCAGCCAAGTGAAGTTTTAAGGATTAGGCCTTTAGGCCTGAGGTCTGTAAATGAACCAAATAATCTAAAAGACTGGGGACTGAGGCTTTGAGAAGATTTATGTGCTTCCTCTTTCACCAGAAAGAAAATCCTTTCCACTCAGCTATGTAAGTGTTCTTGGTGCTATTCGTTTTTGCCATCCTCAGGCTTTTAAGGACCTGTTCTGAATACTGAGTATCTGGGTACTCTAGCTCCTACAGAGCCAAGCTTTGAGGTAAACAGATTGCACATTTGGATAGGACACTCATAGCTGAGGTAGAGTAAGGAGAGAGTGACTGAGAGGAAGCCAAATAGGCTTGCTGTGTGACAAGGCAACTAGGAGAGGATACCAAGGTTGTCTTGGCCAATCTGGTGCCACCAGGATCATTGTTGCTAATTGGGCCCTCAGCTTCAGCAACACTCTGTGAATCAGAGGAAATGGAGGAAAGGAATAAAGAAACTTGCCTGTCCAGTCCAGAGTTAAAGCATCTGCTGGAAGAGTCCCTAGTGCTGGGGGTTTGCAGCAGTACAGAAGAAGATGATGGTTGAGGTGAGAGGCAAACATATCTATTTCTGGTGTGCCCCATCTTCTGATAACTGTGGCAAGGACTTGTTTGTTCAGAGTCCATTCGTTGTGCCCCTGGCTAATGTAACTGAGGGCATCCGCCAGAGTATTTTCCTTGCCTAGAAGGTGCATGGCCGAGAGACTCACATAGAGTAAGCCAGAGGCCAAATTTTCATTGCCTCTGTGCGAAGCACAGTAGACCTTGTGCCACCCTGTTTGTTTATGTAAAACAAAGCAGTGGAGGTGTCTGTCCTGATTTGCACTGATTGGCCTTTTACCTGGGGGAAAAAGGTCTTTAGAGCAAGGTAGATGACTCTGAGCTCCAAAAGGTTGATGCGGCTTGCAGATTCCTTGGGAGTCCAAGTGTCACTTACAGAGTGATTGTCCAGATGAGCCCCCCATCCCAGAAGGGAGGCATCTGTGGTAATGATTTTTATGGGAGCAGAAGGCTAGAAGGAAATTCCCACCGAAAGGTTGGCAGGTTCCTTACACCAGTCCAGAGTTCGAAGTAAGGTTTTTGTGACTGGAACCAGCTTCAACAGAGAATGCCTTCTTTGGAACCTGTGAGTCCACAGGTAGTACTGTATATCCCTCATCTCGAATCTGACATCTGGGACAACTGCTGTCATAGAAGCCATGTGACCCAGGAGCATTAGAAAATGTTTGGTTGGCCTGGGCTGGTTCAGGACAAAAGAGTTTACCACTGACAGGAAATTTTGGATTCTGTCTGCTGGAAGAAAAACTTTGCTCTGCTGTGTATCCAGCTCTGCTCCTATAAAGGTGAGGAGCTGTGCTGGATTCAAGTGGCAATTTTTTCATTGATGAGAAAACCCAGAGACTGCAGAGCTTATTTTGTGTAACTGAGAGCCTCTGTGACTTGCACAGGGGTCTTACCCACCAGAAGCCAGTCGTCCAAGTATGAGTAGACTGCTATGCCCAGTTTCCTTAGGTAAGCTGCCACAACAGCTGGGCACTTGGCGAATATCCTTGGAGCCGACGTTAGGCCGAAAGACATAGCTGCAAACTGGTAATGTCCTGATGGCAGTATGAATCTTAGAAACTTTCTGTGGGACTGCCTTATTGGAATATGGAAATAGGCATCATTTAGGTCCAGGGAGACTAGCTAGTCTCCCTGCTGCAGAGAATAAATCACTGTTGTGAGAGTGACCATTTGAATTTTGGTTTCAGTAAGTGCCTGTTTAAGTACCTGAGGTCGAGAATAGGTCACCACTCCCCATTTTTCTTTTCTGTGAGGAAGTATCTGGAGTAGAAGCATTTTCCTATCTGGGAAGATGGAACTCTCTTTACTACTTTTGCTGATAGCAAGTTCTTTACCTCCAACTTCAATAAGAGTGTTTCTGATGGAGTTAGGGGTTTTGATAGTACGGGACTCCTGTGAGTTGGAAAAATTTTTGAACTGCAGGGCTAGACCCTTTTCCACTTTCTCTAGGACCCATTTGTCTGTAGCAATGTGGTTCCAATATTGGAGGCGAAGAGAGAGCCCGCCCCCTACTGGGACTGGGGAGGTGACCTGGTTGCTGGAGTCAGGGCTTAGAATGGGTAGAAGATGCAGGAGTGGTGTCAGCTCTTCTCTGGTCCCTTCTGCCTCTTCCTCTGTAGAAAACTCTTACTTGAGAGTAATCAGTGGGCATTGGCATGGGGAAAAATTCCCTAGGATACAATCCCCTGCCTCTGTTTCCTCTGTACTGGGTCTTTTGGGAAGAAGAGGCTTTTTCTTTTGCAGTGCTACTTTTAATAGGTGGTTTTATACTCTTCCACCTTTTTCACATATGCTTCAGTCTTATCCCAAAAAGGGAATTCTTTTTGCAGGGGAAATCCATAGCCTTGGACCGGGTATCCTGTATTAAATTTGTAGTTCTTAACCAGGTCAGGCATCTGAGTGAAATGGCTTAGGCCATGACTCTGGTAGCCGTATCATTATTGTCCACAGCAATGTGAAACTGGTACTTAGTGGCTTCTAGTCCAGTTTTCATAGTCTCATCAATATTCTGTACCATCTTATCTGATTTGTGGTTCAAGATCGCAAGCACAGAATTCCACAAGGCCTTCTGATACTTAGCAGAGTATGCCAAGTAAGTAGATAGGTGCAAAAGTACAGAAACAGTGGTTTAAGAGTTCATTGCCATGAATTCCAGTCTTTTGGACTCTTTATCAGGAGGCTGAGAGGATAGTGGGACTCTGGCCTTGTCACAAGCCGCAGCCTACACTACTGCCTCATGGCTTGGGTGAACATACAGAAACTCAGCATAATTTCTTACCAGCTAATATTTTCTGTCAATCTTTTTGTTTACTCCAAACAAAGAAGAGGGAGTCTGAAGTAACTTCATGGTGGTTTTCTTTAATGATTTGTAAATAAGTAACACTATCTTTTTGGGAGGTGGAAGACCCATCATGTCTCTGTAGTTTTTATCCTCCTCCTCCTCGTCCTCTATGGTCTCCTGGGTATGGAGGTCCAGAGTATCCACCATGTGCTGTAAAAAAGTAATAAGAGAGGAAAAATCCTCCTGGACATTTGGTGAAGTAGCAAACACCTGGTCCAGTAAAACATCTGGTTCCAGGGGCTGGCCTTCTGACTCATCATCATCATCATCATCTCCCATGCCACAGTAGTATTATTGGCCAAAAGATGGGACAGAAGTGCTATAGAGCCAAGAAGTAGAAGGGGCAGAGAAAATATGCCCATACTCTGTATAGTTTGGTAAAGGTGCCAAGCCTTGGCAATTTCTTCAACTGTGGCTAAATCTTTTTCTAAATCAGATACTACTTCTTTTTGTTTAAGTGACTGACTTTCTTTTATTTTCTCTTTCTTTTTCTTTACGTTTTTGTGCCACTGGCATCTCCCCTTGCTTTGAAGTGGGAGAGGCAGTAGTATGGTTTTCTTTAAATTTCTTTTCAGCAGGCACTGTTCCCCTTGTCTCTTTCTTGGCTGGTCATCATTGTTATTGCTACTGTTCTTATCTTATCTGACTTATTCTCAGGAGACCCTGGGGGACTTTTCTTTTAACCTGGGAAGAGGATCCCTCTTCAGCACTTTTAGCAGAGGGGGAAGCAGACTGAGAAGCCATAATTCCCAATCTTTGAAATTTAGAGCAAAGAATACAGTAGTGGTCTGGACCTAAAGACTGTAAGCACAGGCCGTGGCTGTCTGCTCTAGCCAGTTTTATAACACTTTAAAGAGTTTTTAAAATTTGTAGGTCCAGTCTTTTTCTTGGGTCGTTCTGACATGCCAGAGTATCAGAAACAACAAAAACATTATGCTCCCAAATGGGAAGATTTAGCTTTGCGGTCATTTCCCTTGTGGGAAAGAAACACGACTTTCTGAGGAGAAAATAGGTTTAAACTAAAGAAAAACAGGAATCACTCAGAAAATAAAATAAAAAGCCATCAGAAAACCAAAGACACTATTTATTTTTACTTCAGAAATTAGAGAGGGAATCGTGGTTGACAGGGAAAACGCGGTTCCTGGGAACCGTTAAAAAACAATAACTAGAGGAAAAAACAGAAAGAAATACTCACAACTCAGCACAAAATAAAGAAAGTGGAAACTCTGAAAAATATTTCTCTGTGGCCAATAATGAGAGAGCACACCAGAGGCCTTGTTTCTCAGTCGGAGAAAAACTTCACGCTCCTGGCATGCTCCATTCAGCACGCCCTCTAACTCTCTTCTGATTGACTAATTCATTTTATTCACTACATAAACTCCACCTTTGAGGCAGCTCAACTTAGTCAGCTTACTGCATACTATTACCGATGCTAAAGGACCCCTGGGGTGAGAACCAGCAAAGACTTGGACAGATTGACAGTTACACCCAGGGCCTGGAAGAGCTGAAGAGTGCTCTCCAGAGTGGACAACAGCTGCTGCTTGGACAAGACCTTGAGAAGCCAGTCATCCAGGTACGGAAAGACATCCAGTCCCTCTCTTCTAAGAGCTGCTGAAACCGCTACTAGGCACTTAGTGGGAGTGGGTCCCAGGGTGGTAGCCTGGGTAAAACATTGGCTGGACAACAGGACACAGAAGGTAATTGTAAATGGAGTCCACTCTGAAGAAAGGGCGGTTACTAGTGGGGTACCGCAGGGTTCAGTATTGGGTCCAGTCCTTTTTAATGTCTTCATCAGTGACATTGCAGAGGGACTGGAAGGAAAAGTATGCCTTTTTGCAGATGACACAAAGATCTGCAACAGGGTTGATACACAAGGAGGCGTGGAAAGGATGAAAAGGGACTTGGCAAGGTTGGAGGAATGGTCAGACGTATGGCAGCTAGGATTCAATGCAAAAAAGTGCAAAATAATGCACCTGGAAACAAGAACCCAGGGAAGAATACACAATGGGTGGGGAGGTAGTAGCAACAACAAAACAGGAAAGGGACCTGGGGTAATCATATCAGATGACCTTAAGGTTAGCAAGCAATGTGAGAAGGCAGTAGGGAGGGCCGGGGTATACTGGGATGTATAGGAGAGGCATCAGCAGTAGAAAACAGGAAGTTGTTATCCTCTGTACAGACAGTTGGTGAGACCCCATCTGGAATACTGTGTCCAGTTCTGGAGACCCCATCTCCGCAAGGACATAGACAGGATAGAGGCAGTCCAGAGGAGGGAAACTAAAATGGTGCAGGGTCTGCAAGAGAAGCCGTATGAGGAGAGACTAAAGGAGCTTAATATGTATACCCTTGAGGAAAGAAGGAGAGGGGACATGATAGAAACTTTCAAGTACCTCAAGGGAATCAACAAAGTCCAAGAGGGTAGCATCTTTCAGAAAAAGAGACTTGCAAGAACAAGGGGACACAATTTAAAGATAGAAGGAGGGCAATTCAGGGGCAATGAGAGGAAGTATTATTTCACAGAGAGGGTAGTGGATGCATGGAACAGCCTTCCTGAGGAAGTTGTGGGGTCTAAAACTGTGGGAGAATTCAAGAATGCATGGGACAGACATAAGGCAATTCTTGTGGGGGGCAGGAAGATATAGGCTGTTGGTTAACTAGGAACTGCGGCCTATCCTGTAGGTAGGGAAATGGGCAGACTAGATGGGCCTAGCGGTCCTTATCTGCTGTCAAAGTCTATGTTTCTATGTTTCTATGTTTCTTAGTAAAGACACATGGCGCAGAAGGTAAGCCAAAGGGTAATACCCTGATCTGGTAGTGTTCTCCCTGAAAGGCAAAGAGGAGCAACCTCCTGTAGGGAGGTAAGACCGCGATGTGCAGTTAGGCACCCTGCTTGTCCAGCGAGCAAAGCCAGACCCAGTCTTAAGAAGGGGAAACATGCCTAGTAAAGTTACCATGCAGAATATTTTGTATTGGACATAGAGACTGAGGTCTTTCAGATCCAAAATTGGCCTCAGATTTCCAGTGTTTTTGGGGACCAGGAAGAACCTTGAATAGAACTCCTGGTTTCTCAGCCTCTTTGGCACCAGCTCTATTACCTGACTGTGCAGGAGCGACTGTACTTCCTCCTGGAGAACAGACAGATGAGCCAGGGGGGTAATTTGAGGCAGGCAGGAGTGGGGGTGTCCGGAGGCTGTTGGATGAATTCCAGGGTATGACTGCACTCTATTACCTGCAGGATCTAGGCATATGATGTTATGGTTCTCCATTTGTTTAAATGGAGGGAAAACTGACCCCCAACCACCACCTTCTGGGCCTGAACCAGAAGAGAGGGTCTGGCAAGGAGTCAAGCTGAGGTGGAGTCAGGAGAGGAGGCTGGACCCTCAGTTGTGGGACAATTGGTTGCCGCTCCAGAATAGGAGGAGGCAGGCAAGGAGGACTGGGCTCTGCAATTGCCCTTGGGACAGGAGCCTAAGCCTGATCTGTTAACCGGTTTACAAAAAGTAGAAAGCCCCCTACCACATTTCTGGGAGTGGTAGACAGAGTGGACGGACTTAAGAGCCATACCTGAGTCTTGTAGATCATTAATGATGTCCTGGACATCCAGACCAAAAGGTTAAGTGCCATTAAAAGGGGTGTTCAGCACCATGTTTTGCACATCAGCAAGCAAAACCAGAAACCCTGAGCCATGAATGCCTACGGAGGCAGATGCCGGTGGCAGCTGCCCTGGCAACAGTGTCAGATAAATCACAGATGACTCTTAGAAGATGCTTTCCAACATCTTCAGTGGTTTGGAAGAAATGGAGCAATTCTTGTTTCTGGGCACCACTGGGAAGGGCTTGGGCAGCCGCCTTGCCCTTTCAGGCATTGGTATTCTGGAATTTCACCATATGAGAAGTAGTTGGCAATCCTCAGGCCATGAGTAGAGGAAGCATATGCCCTTTGGCCCCAAAGATCAATCCTATGAGATTCTTTGTCCGAGCGGAAATAACCAATGTGTGTGGGCACCTTAGACCTGTCATGTACCGCCTTGTTGGCCACTAAATCAGTTTCAGCTTGGGCAATAAAGCAAGGAGTGCCCTGAGGGGAATTGTACAGCTTATCAGCTCTATAGGGCATAGCTGGCACCATATCTGGTCTGTGCCAGGCTGCCGTGGTAGCATTTTTATGTGCAGGAAGCATGGGAGGAATAATCTTAGGGGGAGATTCAGGGATCTCCAGGTAGTTTGCTACGTCTTTCTTGGTGGCATCCTCCTCCTCCGCTGTCTGAAACCCCATAGTGGAGGACTGCTACTTCGTGATGCTGAAGAAGGAAGCAACCTCAGGCAGAGACCTAGGAGTATGCTTAACAGATTCTTCACTGATGGAGGAGGCAGTAGACTTGTCAGAAGTATAATACTGCTCTTCCTCCCCTTCCTCCTTTACCTCATCTGGAAGCATGAGGTCAGGGTGGTATTCCTCCTCAACGTCAACCTCTTCACCTGTGTCTGGCATCAGGTGCATCATTTACAGACCTCGGACTGGCTCCTGGGGCTGACGAACAGATGTCGATGCCAAAGGTGTTGACAAAGGTGCCAGCGAGGAAGGCCCATTAAAGGCAGCAAACTGCTGAACTATCACAATAGTGAAGTGAACTAGAACTTTGTTCTAATCCACTGTTGCCGGAGGAGGTGTCAACTGCACTGATGCCAACAGATCAGGCTGCACACCCGACAAGCCCGTAGCTTTCTGCTGGGAAGGGTGGGTCCCAAGAGGGCCACCGTCGATGACGAGCCAAAGGAGGAGGGGCTGATGACCCAGAGGCCGATGGACTAGCACCCTGAGGGTCTGGCAGAAAAGCGGTCAGGGTGGGTCAAGAGTGAACCAACCCAAGACTTGGACAGCAGGTCTCTTCGCTGGGGCGGCTGCTGCTGACAAAGAGTCCCCTGAAGGAGAGGCCAATGGAGAATGGGATGGCTGTCAGGGCGAGCGGTTGAAATACTGGTCTTTTCTGTGACCTTTTCCCCAAGGACCTGTCTTTGGCGTGGGAGGCCTTGGAGCTCTTGGACCCATAGGGCGACTGAGTGGCCGGTGCCCCAGAGGACCCCATCTTGGAGCTGGCAACCTGCAATTCTATGAAGGTACAGTTGGTTAAACTGTTGGCACAGCTCACAGTCAGAGGCATTGTGATCAGGCCAAGACAGCAAACACAAACACAGTGCAGATCATTAGAGGCAATCTTCTTCCCACAACGGAAGTGGTGGAAGAAAGAAGCTGAAGGTTTAACTCTCGATATAAAATAAAAACAGAAAATAAATCTCTGAAAAGAGATTTCTTTTTGTGGGTTTGAGGAAAAAGGCTGTAGGCCGCAAAAAGGCACGAACACTGCGACGGATCTTCCACAGATACTGTACCTGCAAGTCAATTTTGGGAAAGAACTAAGGAGGGCCCAGACCTGCCTATGCCTTTATAGGTTTGGTGACATCAGCTGATGTCGACAGCATGGGCGGGCCCAGTTGTACTGCTAAAAATCTTTTGTGTGGATTCCCCATTCACCAATGGTGATGTTCCTACAGGGTAGCCGGATGACTGAGATACCCCGAAAAAGAAACATCATTTTGGTTGCCGTTTAAAGGTGGCATGAGTGATTTACAGCTGAACTTGCATTTCGGTAAAAACATGCCAGGCACAAAGTGACAAAAAAGCAGTGGATGTTTCAATGCTTTAACGTCACAGTGGGAGGTCATGGAGGTCAGAGGGGGACTGGTATGCATGTGTCTTAGATAAAAAAAAAACTTCTCACATGATAGAATTATCCTCCTGGAATTTAAGCAACCCCTAGTTACACTATACAGTTATATCTGTACCGATGTTAACCACCAAATGAGATATTTACAAAAGTAGTGCAAGAAACAGCAATATCACACAATTTAATTCCATGCCATGCATATACACTTGCCTCATGGCAGAATGTTCTATAATTCTTTAAAAAAAAATTCTAAATCCATTTCAGTAAACTTTACTAAGGAGCAATATGACTGCGCTGGCTACCATAAATTAATAAGTTCAGTTCAGTGTCAGTGGCTCAGCAGGTAGCACACTCACCTCTGAGGCCAGGAGATCAGAAGGCTGTGGGTTCTATCCCTACATCAGGCAGCTGGGTTAATATCCCAATACTGACACTATAGTGCAACTTGAAGAGGGTGTTGCACTCCTGAGGTGCCATCTTTCGGATGAGACGTTGAACCGAGGTCCCATCTGCCTGTTCAGGTGGATGTTAAAGATCCCATGGCACTTCTTGAAAAGAGTAGGGGAATTTTTATTATAACTTGAAAGCACATACAGTATAAACAAATAATGTTATATCACACAAATTTATATACAAAAGAAAACAAAAAAAATAAATATAAGTATTACAAGCAGACAACTCAAACTGAGTACAAAAAGGAAAATGATAAATTAACACTCCCCCCACCCCCCACCTAGAAGAGATGGGGAAAATGTTGCGTTAAACTAAATATAAAGTACACATACAATTATTAATACAAAACCTTTGAAAGAAACATAGACAATCCATTAAAGCTAAATATGTATTAAGGCATACATACCCATATGAAAATAATATCATACATGTACTCTGAATCTGAGAGACAAAAACCAAGGTTCCCACAGCAATATGACATTACCTCATGTCCTCCCCCGAAAGAAAACAAAGAACGTGAAATTCAAAATCCATAACACACAACATATCATATGTCAGCACGCTTAAACAGAGGAAATAAGGAAGGACCAAACAACAGCAGGTATTACAGCAAATGGTACCACACTCCAAGAAGTTAAAGCCCAGAACCCCCCTCCCCCCCAAAGGGAGTGGGGGAAAACCCAAATTTAACTAAGATCAAACTAATAACATTTCTACTGCATCATACCAAATCAGAAAACCAAAAAAGAAAAATTCAAAATTTATAATTTAACCATAAAATCAGGTTAAAGGAAATAAGATAAAGCACTAAACATGTAGCACAGACTTCCTTCATAAAATGGAAACATACGTAAAAACAGCAATAAATTGACAGGTCCTCCTTCATCCAAAGGTAACTGTCCGAATCCCTGCAGCACAGCTAAATCCCCCCACCCACCATAGTTTATAAAGGTCTGGTGAGACAGACCTCAGTTCCAACGCTTGCCAATTTGCAATATCTCATTTTATGTAGTACACTAGATTTAAGCTGTTTTCAGAGAGTCAGTCCACAGCGTGCTTGTCAGATTTGGAATTTAATAAAACTCATAAGGAGTCGCATGGTGCAGCTGTCATATTTAACCCAGGACCCAGGAGAATTCCACTAACCCAGACTTCTGCGGTTAAATTCCTAAATGAATTGCTGGGCCACATCTTGTGGAAACACTCACAAAATGAAATGGCAAAGGGGCAATCCCAGAACAAATGCTGCATGGATTCAATCATTTCTTCACAAGGGGAGCCACTTTGGCATATCCTTTCAGTAAGATCTTTATGTTTCATGTTCCCCTTAACTCCCAACTTCAGCTGAGTATATAACCTTAAAAAATCCCACATATAGGGAGGGACCCATTTACTCATCAAAACTTGGGTAAGGGATAGCTGTTCAGGGGTAGGCAGCTCCGTAAACCAGGGAGAGTCCACATAGAATGAATCCACAATCCAAGAGTACAGTTCATTTCGAGATCTGCCAGTCAACTGACACCTAATGACCTGCCAAGCTTTTAGTTTCCCCACCACATCTAACAAATAGGGAGGAAGCGTAGAAACCCGTATCCATTTCTTAAGAGCACTAGCAGGTTCCCAGTTCACCAAAATCAGGCCCAAGTCATCTAAAATCCACGGGGACCAAGGTCGTCCCACATTACATAGGATGGGTACCAGATTACAAAAGAAAAAGGTAACAAAAAAAACCCACGGAGTTAATCATACGCAAGACCCCCTGGTCCTTAGGGAGGTAGGCGATCCCCCTTCTTACTGGGTTTAATCTACTGTCCCAAAGGCATTGAAAAAACACACTATAAATGGTTGTTTCTAGAGACCATGGGGGTGGAAAAATTGCTGCCAAAAACTAAAAGAGTGACGAAAGATGTGTTTTTATCAAATAATTTCTTTTTGTTCTTGACATGCGTCATTTGTTCCATTTAGCCACCTGTGTCCTTGCTTCTTCCAATTTTAGTTCCCAGTTATATAGTTGTGGGTATAGACCACCAATAAAAATACTGAAATCCTCTTATACCCTATCTCCACTAGGATCCCCCAAACGGCAGCTGCATCTGATGCCTCATACCCAATAGGGAGGATACAACTTTTCTTCTGATTTCCAACCCCGAAATGGATGAGCAAGTCCGCAATTCTCTCTCTGGGCTGCCCTAGCCGATATACAATCAGCCAAAATCAGCCCTAAATCATCTGCATATGCAATCATTATTACAGGGGTATCGTCACTACCCATGGAAAGACCAATGATGTCATCCGTATCGTTCAATCTATGGCATACACTGCAAAAAATAATATATTGACAAGCTTTATCTTTTTTCGCTAACTACAAATCTTACATTTTTAACCCCAACATTATCTCTCGAGTTTTTTTCTCATTCATTAAGAAAAAATGCCTCATGACAAGACAAAGTATCTTGTTTTATCTTGTCAAGAAAAACAAGCTTATTTCACAGTATCGTTTTCATATTTTAATGATCTTTAATCTTAGTGATTAAAAAGCTTATGTTACAGCTTCAGGGCATCATCCTGTTTTTAGACTACAATACTAGTTCTTGGAGTTTTATTTTTTCTCTCAATCTGGTTTTAAGATTTACTGTTTGGCAAGCGTTTTTTACCTTAGTTTTTGCAACTGCCAAGCTTGCAAACCATAGGCCCCTGATTTGAAGGTGTTTAGTTTCCCTTTTGCATGGTTTTAACCCTCCAATTTTTGTCACTCTCTTTCGCAGAATATTATGTGTGTGTTGCCCAGCCTGCACACTTAACCTGTCATAATCATTGCCCAGGGTCCCTGAGATTTGAAGGCATTTATAGAAACATAAAAACTGATGGCAGATAATGACTACTTGGCCCACCTAGTCTGCCCATTTTCACTACTGTAATACCGCAGAGACCCTACTTGGTTGCTGACTTTACCCTCCCTTTCCTAACCAGTAAGGTTCACTTATGCTTATCCAATGTGTTCTTAAATCCCGTTGTAGTTTCTGCCCCAGCCACCTCCACTGGGAGGCTGTTCCAGGCATCCAGCACTCTTCCTGTGAAGAAGTACTTCCTCAGGTTTCCCCTGAATCTACCCTCTCCTCCAGCTTCATCGCATGACCCCTTGTTCTCGAGCATCTTTTTTTCTGAAAAGTGCTTCTCTCCTGTACCCTATTTATACCCGTGACGTATTTAAAAGTCTCTATCATATCCTCCCTCTCCCCCTTTTCCTCCAGGGTGTCCATATTCAGGTCCTTTAGTCTCTCCTGATAGTGCTTTTAATGCAGGTTCTGCATCATTTTAGTGGCCCTCCTCTGGAGCACCTCTACTCTAGGACCTTGTGAAGATGTGGTCTCTAGAACTGGACACAGTACTCTAGGTGATACAGTACTCCCTCCTTCTGCTGGTGATACCCCTGCCTATATACCCTGGCATCCCATTAGCTCTCACCACTGTCTTATCACACTGTGCCATGCAGGGGAAAGGAAGTACAGATAAGAGTAGGGATCGCCAAACCAAGTAGGGAAATGGACAGACTAGGTGGGCTATATGGTCCTTATCTGTCGACAGATTCTATGTTTCTATGTTTGGCCACCTTGCACATGGAAAAGAAGTGGCTGGTCTTCCTTCTATCCCTGACCTTTTGTGGGCTTGTGTCTTCACACTGGTACCCCATTGTTAGGGCACTGTGATTAGGATGCTGTAATATGGGCACTGCAACAAGGATGTGGGTGATAGGGGCAATCTGGATTTTAGATCGTCCTACACTCACGCTCCCACAACTTTGTGTCTCTTTCATGGCAAGCCACTCCCCCCAGAGTTTATGTTATGAGGGTCCTGTGCACCACTCTGACAGTCTCCTGCACAAGGTCAAAGAAGCATAGCCATGTGGCTAGGTCCTCTCTGCATTCTGCCTTCTTAGCTGAATCTTTAGCCTCTGAGGTGGATTCCCTGAGACTCCTTGGACTCCTGTTGTCCTTCTTTCACCTTTTTTGTTTTACGGCATTCTTGTCTGCCTATCTTGAATGTTTGGGATCCCCTAGGCCTCAATTATAACCAGTAGATTTTTGGAACATATCAACTATCACCCCTTGGGACACCATGCAGATGCTGTCATCCACATTGTTCTCTGTCAAGGAGCCAGAGGCAATACTGTCCACCTGGGATCTGCATCGATCAGGCACAGCAAGCAGAGGTCCCCTGCAGATTTCATCAGTAGGAAATTGGGGCACATGTGGCACACTCTGCTTGTCTTGTTCACATGTGGTGAGGATAGTGTCTGAAGAGACAGAAGGAACAGCAAGACAAAGAGCAGTCCTACATCCTGACGTCTTGTGCCACCCCTGGTCTCCACCAGAGTAATTGATTTACAGAGATAAGGATTTGTGCTAAAAGGTCATTAGACATGGGTCCAGATAAACATTAAGCTATTAAAAACTCAGAACCTGTTCCAAATGAAAACCTTCAGGTCTAAAGCCAACAAGTGAGGCTTTAGATAATTAAGACAGGCACTGCACCAGAATAACATAATTTCCATCACCACACAGCAGAAATAATTATTATTTTGTTTAAGGCAAATGTCATCCACAAAGCTGGAGCTTAAATAAATAACTCAAACGTCTATGTGCATCAAAGTATATGCATTCTTATAAGGTGGATACCGAGTTACTAAATAAAGAGAAAACAAGGGCACTTGGGATGAAAATATTCAACACTTTCTGTCATGACAGAATAAGATCTCAGATAAGCACAGTTCCTGACTAACTTTGCCAGGTGGTCAATAAAACCATTCACATCACTTTACCACAAGGCTGCACCGATGGTCCAGCACAACATGATGCAGTACTGCACAGATGACCAGATGGCACTGGGTTCACAGTGGGAAGGTCATATCAGATGAATATAATTGATTTCTTTGACTGAGCGACCAAAGCAGTAGGCCAGGGAGGGGCTGTGGACATGGCCTACCTAGACTTTAGCAAGGCATTTGATAAAGTCCCACACAAAAGATTAATGAACAAGTTAGCCAGCCTGGGAGTGGGTCCCAGGGTGGTAGCCTTGGTAAAAAGTTGGCTGGACAACAGGACACAGAGGGTAATAGTAAACAGAATCCACTCTGAAGAAAAGGTGGGTTACTAGCAGGGTAGTGCATGGTTCAGTACTGGGACTGATCCTTTTTAATGTCTTTGTAAGTGACATTGCGGATGAAATGGAAGGAAGAGTATGCCTTTTTACAGACAACACAAAGATCTGCACAGGGTGGATACACAAGGTGGGGACTGGAAAGGATAAGAAGGGGCTTGGCAAGGTTGGAGGCATGGTCAAAAGTATGGCAGCTTAGACTCAATGCAAAGAAATACAAAGTAATGACCTGGCAAACAAAAACCCAGGGGAAGAGTACACAATGGGGAGAGGAGTTACTAACAACAACAAAAAATGAAAGAGACCTGGGGGTAGTCATATCAGGTGACTTTAAGGTAGGCAAGAAATGTGAGAAGGCAGTAAGGAGGGCTGGGGGGATACTGGGATCCATAGGGAGCGGTATCACTAGTAGAAAACAGGAAGTTGTCATCCCTCTGTACAGACAGTTGGTGAGGCCCCATCTGGAGTACAGCATGCAGTTCTGGAGACCGTCCAGAGGAGGGCAACTAAAATGGTGCAGGGCTTACACCAGAAGTCATATGAAGAGACTAGAGGAGCTTGATATGTATACCCTCGAGGAAAGCGGGGGGGGGGGGACATGACAGAAACTTTCAAGTACCTCAAGGGAATCAACAAAGTCCAAGAGGGTAGCATCTTTCAAAATAAGAGAAGTGCAAGAACAAGGGGGCACAGTTTGAAGATAGAGGTGGGGTGGTTCAGGGGCAACATGAAGAAGTATTTTTTCATGGAGAGGGTGGTGGACATATGGAACGGCCTTCCTGAGAAGGTTGAGGAGTCAAACACAGTGGGGGAATTCAAGAATGCATGGGACAGACATAAGGCAGTTCTGGTGGGGGGGTAGGAAGAAGTAGGCTGTTGGTTATAGGATCTGCAGCTTATCAAACAGGTAGGGAACTAGGCTGAGTGGGTGGGCCAAGTGGTCCTTATCTGCTGCCAAATATGTTTCTATGACCGGAGTTCTGGAGTCAGGCCAGATCACAGCAGTTGCCACTCAGCAGTGTACTGCAATCAGGGAGGGATGGCAAAAGCACCACTGCTGCACTGACCCCTGCAGTGGGGCCAAGGGAGTCTGCTTCCACTGCAGGATGTTGTGGTGTGCAACTGAGGTCACATGATAGGTTACCACCACGCCAGTGAGAAAACTGTGGTGAAAATACCCATTATCATCTGTATGACAGCCTGTGCTCTAAGGACTCTCCTGAGTCCTACAGTACACTGGCACGGGGTCCTAACCCACACAGTGGACCGCCTCAGAAGGAGGATAGCTTGTAATGGCAGGAAATTTACTGAATGCCTTATAAGATAGGCTCAGCTTGCAGCACATTGCAGGCTTCTGATATAAAAAGCATAATGGAGCAGAATTTGCTTCTGTAAGCCCATGAAGTATGCCCCCCCCCCCAGCTTCAATAGGAAAATTTCCCCAGTAACAGTGCAGGCATTGAGCCAGAATACTGCAACAACATCTGAGTTAGTTCCACTTGTTCTTAGTTCATGCAAGCTGCATAGTTAACCTCATTTTTTTTTTCATATCACATTTTATCTCCCAGTGCTGGCAGGGCTCAGTGGTGGTAGTGCCAAGCATCCATGCTCCGTCCCCCTCCAGTTTATCGGGGGGATCATGCTGCATCAGTGCGGGGCTGGATTTTTGTACTTTTATTCATCATGTGGCTGATAGTTTTGATCTCCAAAATCCTGGGTTCTATGCAAGTCAACCCAATGGCAAAGCTGCAGGGCAGCTGTATGTAACACCAACAACCTGGGTTTGAGAAGGAGCTCAGTTTGTCAGAAGGCTGGCTGGGGAAGGGGGATCAATGTTCCCTGCAAATAATCAGAGCGCTGTGGGTTCAGTTCCCACATCTGGCACTTGGGTTAATATCCCAATACTGACACTGTAGTGCAGCATGAGAGAGGTGCTGCACTTTTGAGGTGCCGTCTTTCGGATAAGACGTTAAACTGAGGTCCCATCTGCCTGGATTGGTGGTAGCTCAGGTGGATGTTAAAGATCCCATGGCACTTATCGAAAAGAGTAGGGCAATTTCCCCAGTGTCCTGGCCAAATTTCCCTCATTCACTAAAAATACCACCAACAGCTTAATCTGGTTCAAATTCAATTGCTTACCATCTGCCCCCCCCCCCCGGTCACCCCTGAAAAAGGGACTTCTAGGCCCAGTGGGCTTACCGGGTCAACAAAATTCAACAAACAAACAAACATATGTCCTCCCTATCTGGGGAATGAGGCTGCCATGTTCAGCATCAGCATTGTACCTGGGTGAACACAGGTGGAAATGCAGCCAGGAGCAGCAAGAGGGGATGCTTACTGACTCTGTAGGTTGCTGTGCATGTGTATTGTAACCCTTGTGTGTGAGAGCCCTTAGGTGTTGGATAAACAGGGGAAAATTCACTGCCACCACAGATTGCTGTTCATATGCTCTGGCATCATGCAGCTGCCATACTAATCACTACCCGTATGAGTCCACAGGAGGGGGAGGGACACTTGCATTGTGCACAGCTTACTGTGCCTCTCACTACCAATGTGATTCCCCTGGGGTATAGAAAGAAGACTCTGGCACCATGCACCCTATTACAGACCGACCAATCAGAGCACTTCTTTCTCCTGCATGCAAGACACTCATTCTGTGAATGCGAAGATTCCCTGACAACGAGCACGTTCTGGGACAGTTTTTTTCCTTTAAATGCATTGAGCACTCACCATTCTATGATATTGTAATAAGTCACCCGTCACTACTCGTTGCGGGTAAGAGTGTTTTCACTTGCCTTCTGCTCGAGCTACAGTAGCTCAGCTTCACTGTTTACTCTCGAGCAGAATGTGCATTAAAACCACTCTTATCCCTCAATGAGGGACTCGGGGGGGACATATTAATATTTAGATGTCACCTACCTAGATTTTAGCAAAGCCCTCGACACTGTCTCACACAAAAGGCTGGTTAATAAGATGGATAGTCTGGGAATGGGGAATAAGGTGGCAAGCTTGGTTAGGAACTGGCTAAAGGGCAGGACACAGAAGGTGGTGGTAAATGGAACCCAGTCCAGTAAGAGGGGGTGACAGGTGGGGTACCTCAGGGATCCATCCTGGGTCCAGTCTGGTTTAATATCTTCATTAGTGACATTGCAGAAGAGCTAAAGGGAAAGGTCTGCTTGTTTGCAGATGACACCAAGATCTGCAACAGGGTGGATACTCCAGATGGGATGGAGAGGATGAGGAGGGACCTGGAAAAGCCTGAAGGATGGTCTGAGGTGTGGCACTGAGGTTCAGTTCCATGAAGTGCAAAATAATGCACCCGGGAAGAGGAAACCCTGGAGCAAACTACAAATGGGGGGAGGGGAGTTGCTGACGATCACCAAGGAAGAAAGAGACCTGGGAGTTACCATTTCTGATGACCTAAAGATGTCAGAGCAGAGTACAAAGGTCACAGGGAGGGCCAGTGGCATGCTGGGGTTTATAGGCAGATGTATCACGAGCAGAAGGCAGGAGGTAGTGATGCCTTTGTATAAAATGTTGGTGAGGCCTCACCTAGAGTACTATGTGCAGTTCTGGAGGCCACACCTTCGTAGGGACAGTGGCAGGTTGGAGGTGGTCCAGAGGAGTGCAACTAAGATGATGCAGGGATTACAACATAAAACATATGAGGAGAGACTCAAGGAAATCAATATGTACTCACTGGAGGAGAGGAGGGATTGGGGGGGACATAATAGAAACATTCAAGTACCTTAAGGGTATAAACAGGGTGCAGTGTGGAGACATCTTTCAATATAACAGTTGTATGCAAACACAGGGACCTGATATGAAAATAGAAGGAGGCAGGTTAAGGGGAAATGTGAGGAAGTTTTTCTTCACAGAGAGGGAGGGGGACCCACGGAACAGACTGCCACAGAAGGTTGTGAGAGCAAGCACAGTAGAGGGTTTTAAGAATGTCTGTGACACACATATGGTAACCTTAGAGGTGGGAAGAAGGGGAGAGAAGCCACTGATGAGTTAGAGTCAAAGGCCATAAACTAGTGTAGGGTTAGGGCAGACTACATGGACCAGGCAGTCCTTATCTGCCGACAATTTCTATGTGTCTATATATCGTGCATCTCAAAACCCATATGGGTCCCTGGTGGGTGGAGGGAAACTTGGGCCCCAAGTAGCCTGCCATATCCCTCAGTACCCATATGGGACCTTGGTAGGGGGACACTCGGGTCCAATGCAGCCTACCATACCCTTCACTACCCAAATGGGTCCCCAGTGGGGAGACATTCAGGCCATGTAGCCAACCATACCCTTCACAACTCATATGGGTGCCCTGGCAGGGGTATGGACCTTCAGACCCACATAGCCAACCATACCCCCCCACTACCCATATGGGTCTCCGGTGGTGAGGGGGGCCAGCAGCTGGGCCCCATACAGCCTACCATACCCCTACCTACCCATATGGGTCTCCAGCGAGGGGGGGATGGAGCTGTTCCCTTCTGGCCCTGCTTCAAGCATAAGTGGGGAAGTTGAAAGTAGAGAGCCAAAAATGAGGAAAATGGGGCTTGGTGGTTGCCAAGGGTAGATGTGGTAATGTCACAGGATGGAAAAGGTGCAAATAAAAAAAAAACAGTTTTATATATTTAAAGTTTAACATGAGTTTGCAGCTTTTTCTTACGGAGGACTTCTGGATTTATTCCACTTATAGGAGCATTCTACTGAGCAGAACTTATTGTGGGACTTTGGGCTGGCATCCTACTTCACTCAGGCTAGAAGCAGTTGCAGTACTTGGAAACATAGAAAACTGTGCTGGAAAGCATGCACACCACTTATTTCAGTCCCCCATTCACTGCAGGGGAAACTAAATGTTCCGTTAGTTGCTCGACGTGGGACACTATTAAGCATAACACCAAAGACGAGCATTGCGGTGATGGAGCATCAGAAAGTGCTCATTTAATGTAAAATGGAGAGCAGGCAGCAGATTATTTAATTTTTATAAAAAAAGGTTGCCAAATGGTAGATTTCGTCCGGAAGGCACTTTCAGAGATGCGCAGGACTGCTATTGTAATAAGACTTCAAGGGTGCTCCGTGGCAGATAATGGGATGTACCAGCCTGAGTAGGCACATATGGCCTGAGAAGAAAGATGCACTATCGTGGGCCTCTTCGTGCCATTTACCACCAATTAAGCTGCAAGTCTTCATCTTTATCACTCCTGCCAGCGTTACTCAGAAGTGCCGCCAGTCCGTTCCAAGTTCGTGATAGTTGGTCCAGTGCTCTCCCAGTTTGTGGCTGTGCCTGTGCCAAATTTAAAATTGACCAGGTATGTGAGGATTTGAAAAACTGTTGACCGTAGTGCCGACAGCCTAGTGACCACACCTGATGTTTTGTCAAGTGGTGGGGGTATCAAGTACTAGTTCACCGGTGTTTTTTTTTTTAATCCAGGGATGTTTCTCTTGCAGATTTTCTCGGTGGGGCACTTAGCACTAAATCTATGTATTAGTGCTCCAGTTGGTTGGGCGGGAAGTGTACAATTGATTTCTGCATTTGATGCCATGTGCCACTGGAGAACAACATCTTTGCTAGGTTGGTGCCAGCCGACGTTAAATTATTAGTTGCTGTGTTTGATGCTGGTACGTTGAGTGGATAAGTCAAGGGTAGTAAAAACGCCCAGTTCAGCTGCAAAGGCATACTGGGGAAAGTTGGGGGCTGCCTGAATGCCCATGGAGTGTGATTTAAATTTAAATTGTGGCTGCTTTTAGATGATTGCAGTTGCTGGGCTGCTTACGTGTGTGTGTGTGTGTGTGTGTGTGTGTGTGTGTGTGTGTGTGAGTGAAATAGGGCTTAAATCAAATAAGTACTGTTGCTAATGTTGGTGGAATTAATTTTGGGCTGAGTGTTTAAAGTAAAAGCCCTTCTGCTGCAAATGCATTTAATTTTTTTTGGGTGGGAGGGCAGCCGCCTGAATGTTAAGGTACTTTTTTGGGAGTCATGTAAGATTTGCTGCTGCATGTAATTAGATGATATACTGTAGTTTGGCTCACTTTTTTGTGAAATAAGGGCTATACTGTAATGTATTTTGCTACTACATAGAAACATGGAAATTGTTGGCAGATAAGAACTGCTAGGCCAATCTGTGGTTCCCCTATGCCTGTCCCATGTATGCTTAAATCCACTCACAGTGTTCACTACCACCACCTCCTGTGGCAGCCCATTTCATGCATCCACCACCCTTTCTGTACAGAAAAACTTGCTCACATCTCCTCTTAACCTGACCCTTTACAATTTCATGTCCTGCCCCTTTGCTCTTGTATTCTTCCTCTATTGGAAGATGTCTTCTCCCCTGCACAGTGTTTATTCCCTTGAGGTACTTGAGTGATTCTATCATGACTCCTCTCTCCTCTAGTGACTACATACTGAGTTCCCTTAGTCTCTTTTCATAAATTCTGTGGTGTAAGCCCTGTGCCATCTTAGTCACCCTTCTCCAGATTGCCTCCAGCCTGTTTGTGTCCTTACGAATGTGCGGCCTCTAGTACTCCATGTAAGGCCTGTCAGTGTTTAATACAGTGGCATTTCTACCTCCCATCTTCTGCTTATGATGTTCCTGCCTATGCAGCCTAGCATGCCACTGGCCCTCTCTGCCCCTATGTACTCTGCTTTGACATTTTCAGGTCATCTGAAATAATGACCCTAGATCATTCTTCCTTGGTCACTGTCAGCAACTCATCCCCCCCACCCTGTAGCTCTCCCCAGGGTTCCTGGAGCCCAGGTGCATCAGCTTTCATTTCTTTAACTTAAACTTCAGCTGCCATTCCTAGTACCATTTTTCAAGCTTCTCCTGGTCCTTTCTCATTTTCTCCACCACTTCTGAAGTATCCACCCTGTCACAAATCTTGGTGTCATCTGCAACCAGGCAGAAATTTCCTTCCAGCCTCTCTGCAATGTCACTGATGAAGACACTGAACAGGACTGGCCCAAGGACTAATAATCCCTGACTGTCTGTTTACTGGTTCTGCTACTGTAACATTGTTCTGTAACCTCCTGGGTCGTGCCTGAAAATGTGAATTTTTTTTGTCTAGTGCACTTACCTGGTAAACAAAAAATAAACAAATGAAGTAAGTACGGATGGCTAGTTGTATCCAGACTCGGTGGTTCTGCTCTGACCACATGACGCCTATGATTATTAGTCAAAATATGAATGTGCTGTGAACATGTTTGGCTAGACAGAAGACTTGCTAATAAATTTTGTTCAGTATAATAATTCCAAAGTCTGACTGATTCCATTTGATGAAAAATTGCAGAAATAATACTGGGAGTGCCTATGAAAAATAGTTAGTACCATAAACTGTTAAAAATAAATAAATAAATAAAATCTAGCTTGCAGTTGCACCTTCTCTCAGCACCCCAATATTTTCTGATCACTGTAACGGACCTATAGCTGCACCTATTTGGCCCACTCTCCAGCCTGTCCCTGCCCAATCGGGGCCAAGGCAACATGGTCGGAATGGGAATCACCTAAGTCAGAGATCCACTGCTCTCACCCTCCTGCTGTTGCACTACCGTGGACACGTGCTGGAGGAAGGAGGTGCCGGAGGATCTACGGGATCACTACAGATATGTTTACCTTCAATGCTGTCTGTATTTTCCATCCTCCTAGCCCAGCCGAGAACTCCTCTTGTTAGTCCACCCCCCTTCCCCCCGGAGCGGTGTGCTTCTCCCCCGCCCTTGCATATTGGGTGGCAGTTTTTTCAGATGGGCACCTTTTTTTTTTGGGCATTCAAATCAGTGTGCAATGCGCATGTGCAACTAAGCTGGTGATTCTTGTTGCATCCTGCTCGCTGCCCATCCTCTGGACCCTCCCAACAAGCCCGTTGGGGCTCTTCACATAGTCACTGTGCAGCTGATTGGTGGAGGAAGACATATTTGCCCTAGCCTTCTCCCTTCCCAAAAATCTCCATCTTTTCTCCCACTCACATGAAGCAGACCACAGCCTGAACTCTGTGTGGGCTAGGAGTTGAAAGCACCCACCAGCACTGTCACTCTAGCGCGGTAGCGCTAAACTGATGGCTGCATGACAGCCGCCGCAAACATTTCTGGTTGGCAATTTTCTGACTAGCCTGCCTGCTTGCTACATACAATTGGGGCCCAGGGACCCCCCTCCTCCCAACTAGAAGCCAGGAAAAAGTTACACATACCACATAATGCAAAGAAAATGAACTATTTGCCAATAGCCACGAAGAAGTTAGCCCAGTACACCAGCAGGGTTATACCTTTAAAACACTGGCCTCCTGGGACAACTCAAGACCCCCTGAACCACCAGTATCCCCTTTTCTTTGAACAGTGCAGGGACAACTAGCCCAAAAGTATCCCCATTAGTCCATCAAGGTTACTACTTAAATCTACTGGCCACCAGCAGGCCACCTAGGTGGGCTGGGGGGCGTTGCTGAGCTCCCAGTATCACTTTATTCTTCTTTATTAGTGGTTTGTATTTTATTTTATACCTCTGTTTTCCTTACTTTGTCCTAAAGTGTCTTTTCCTCTAAAACTCCCGTTCTTTTACTCCTGTGCTGTACTGTACCCTTTTTCTGTCTCTTCGCTGTGTCTCTACTTGTTACTATAAGTTCCCCATACTAAGCTGTACATACAGGAATGACAAGACTGTATACCAATCAGATAAGTACCTTTGTTTAATTATAACCCTCTAATCTCTCCTCTAGGACCTCTGACACTTTGTGCCTCCTCAACCTTCTCTGTTCTTCCCTTTCAGGTCCTACCAGAATTCCCCAAACCCAGGACATCCCAGCTCAGGATTCCCTGACTGATGGAGTAGGTAAGTCCCGTTTAATTACTTAACTATCCTGTAGTGTGAATGGCCTATAACAAGGTGCCAACACCTTTATGTGTAGCAACTTCACTTATTTCCTTGGCCTGCAAAGGAGAACTACCTCATCCCCAACTGGTGTTTGTTGGAGGTCTCCACTTACCATGTCTGACCTAGCTTACATACGAGATGATAGTAGAGGTCTCCAAGGTGGTAAAGCTGCAGGCACAATATAATGAACCTCTCTCTGTTAACCTCACACTGACAGGGTAGTGACATCACGGGGGCATGAGAACAAAGCTCGAGTGCCCTCATGATGTCACTACCCTCTCAAGATGTGAGGTTTACCAGTGTATTCTGCAAGGAGACAGGTTCATTGTATATAATGATATGAGTAGGCTGTTTCTAAAACATAAATGTGACAGGCAAACCCCCTCATGAGCACGAATTTCAAAACCGCACCCATACTTTTTTTCCCTTTCATTTTTACTGAGTGCTGTTTTGAAATCCATGGTTGTGAGGGGGTTTGCCTGTCACCTGTCCTAATCATCTCAAACTCCAGGCCCTGCTTCTGGTTCGCTGAAATGTCAGTAGTGCAGCTGTTCAGAGAAATAATTCATGGTCTAAACGGTGAATTATTTTTTAGAACATTCTAAAAATTGGATTACTGGTTTTACAAGCCACTACGGAGACTGGCTTTATATTTATATTCAGAATAGCCCAATTGCCAACCCCTCCCCCAATACAGCATGGCTACTTGCTCTTATCAGTCGGCCAGCTGCTTAATACAGCACGAAAGCACCAGAGAGTGAGAGGGAGTGGCCAGAGTGGTACGTGTCCTTGATAATGTTGGGAAGACTGACTTCTGCATAACTTCATGAATGACCTATACCGCACTGCCTCCTCCCTTCCGATCAAGCACACTGTCGCGCTCTGATGTTCAGCTTGTGGACTGATAAGAGCTGGTGGCAGTCTGTGCTGTGGGTTGGGAGAAAGGGCACCAGACCATGCTAGATATCTTGCTACATGTGACCCTCATATTTTAATCCATATGGAAGAACAGAGAAGGGGTGAGGGTGTAAAATCAGAGTGTGGAGGGTGTGGCATAGGGACTAGCCTTTGTTATCTGGGTAAGGAAAGGGTCTTTTTCTTAATTTTTAAAAAATTAGTTCCCACGTAAGGGTACCATGAATAGTGGGAAATACCTGGAATGCTATTTGCAATTTTGTGGTATTTGGAAATGTTATTCACGAAGTGTACACAACTGGTTGAGATGCAGAAAAAAGTAGATCTGATTTATTCAGGGGGTTTGAACAAGGAAAGGGGTCAATCAGGTTAATCGGCTTAATTTTCCTATCACACAGTTGTGCATGCAGTCAGAGTCCCTCACACAGTCACACTTCTGGGTACCCAGGTGAGTTGGAAGGTGGGCTAGCCAGGACCGTTGCCTGGGGTTGGCCGGCGTTGCAGCTGGTTGGGGCCCTATGATGGAAAAACAACTTGCACAACACACTTTTGTAATCTGGAGCCAGATGGTTCAGTTTGTGAAAGAAAGAAACAACACAACAATCAAATGGTACACTTAGATTAAAAGATAATTGCAAGGAGCTACCCTGATAGTTACTTACGATACCCAAGACTGGACACAGGAGGGACGGAGATTGAGACAGTAGATGAATTCTCTGGATTGCCAGGAGAAGCAGGACCCACACAATTCGCCGCAGCGTTGTTCCTGTTCACACGTGGAGCAGGGGGCTGATCCCCGGGCAGGTCTCTCGTCGATGGCTCTTCTCTGTGCAGCAGGGTGGGATGACGGGGCTCTCGTGGCAAGACCCAGCCACATGGAGCTACAGCGGATTCAGTCCATTTGCGCAGGATGCGACTTCCTGCCAGCTGAACACGGTTCACCTCGAGGGGAACCAAATCACGACTCCCTCCCAGTTCACAGCACATTTATATGTAAGGGGAAACTTACTGAACCAGGCACAACACTCTCTGGTCACAATCGCTAAGTTCTCTACACCCCACAGAAACACTGAAGGGAAAAGGGATTGCAGGCAGGCCAATCGCATTCAGCACAATCTTCGGTCCTCCTCAAGTAAAGCCTGATCACTCTTCAGCAGCTCACTGGGTTCACCAGACTCGGATTTAGTCTGATAACAACTCTCTCTCTCTCTCTCTCTCTCTCTATCTCTCCTTCTCAGAGCAGACAACAGGCGCACAAGCTGGAAAACAGGCCTTCCCACAGATCTCCCGCTCGAAAACTATGTCGACGCTTGCTCGACTCTCACGAGCTGTTTCCCTCTCTACGCCACACTTCAATATGGCTTGCCAGCAGACAGCTCGGGGCATTTCCCTCCGATCCAAACAGTTTGCTTGGTCGGCTCAGCTGTCAATCACAACAGGAGCTCCCCCTTCAGTTGCAAAGGGCGCCAACAGTCCAAAACTACAATTCCCACAGGTTTGGGTACGTACAGCCCCTATGAGCAAGCTCCATTTTAGAGTCCCCTATTACTGACTGGTCCAAATCGGCAGTTTGGGATCAAAATGGAGGAGACAATCAGAACAGTCCTTGCTACAAAGAAGACAGGTTAGGACAAGCTACATTATCATTAACACTCTGAATTGTCCTCAGCAAATAATTACCTCTTTCATCATAGCTCCCTCTGCACACTTAGCGATGGCAGAAACAGAGCTATTTTCAGGCAGACCAGGTGGGACTTGAGCAAGCCAACACTCTGCCCCCCCTTCCAGATTAATTATCGCTGCAACTAGCAGCTATTAAAGTGACAGTACACGGAGGCCACACAGTCACTCACTGGCAATACATTTAAACAGCTATAGCGCCGAACACCAACCGGGCAGCGAGCATTTAGGCAAGCTCATGGAAGACTTTTCAGGAACCCCCATTTGTAAGGGGGTTACACCGTTCCCTGCCTGGGGACAACTTGGTGTCCACGTCATGTTGGTACCATCACAATAATTGCAATTGCAAATTATACTACACATTGATACCATTAGTAGGCTAGGCCTATAGCTTCTAAGGCATCAGTCAACATATCTAACCGTTACTACACACATTCTCTGCATTTCACAGTACATTGTCTATTCTAAATTACATTAGGCATAGTTCACACAGGTACTGTACACATCCTGCCACACAAGATCAGGTAACAACTTCCTGTACAATGAACAATGTGTGAGGTGGCCCTTCCCTATCAGCTAACCTAGGGCTAGTCAGGGCAGGGGCACCATACCTAGAGGGCAGGACAATCAACCAGGAATTGGTACTTAGACTCAGTTTGGGCAGTGAGCATGGGGAAACATAAACTCCTTTGTGGACCACATTAAGGAGCAAATCAACTGGCCTCCCAGGGGAATCATAACTAAAGCGCACTACAGGCTTGACAGCTCGGCCAGTCTTTCTCGGGTGAACAACCACAGTCTCTGTACTTTCAGCTTCAGCCTTGGGGCTTTCATTACTTGTGAGCGGGACCTCTGCCTGGGTATGAAGGTTCAAACTTGGAGCACTGTCAGCCCCTGATTCTGTAAATTCTGCTTCTACGACACCTTGTTCACTTGGAAGGCACTCTGGGACTGGAAGTGAATTTTCATCTCACTCAAAGTATTCCTCAGGTTCCAGCATGTCACCAGAATGACTCATATCATCGGCCCCTTCCTCAGGTAAATCATACAGTTCCACCATACATAGTGACTCATTATCGTTAGACATGACACTTTGCATTTCACTTTCTGGGAGCATTGGCTCTAAGGACGAAGCTGGGGGGTTAGGCAGTCCAGAAGGTACAGCTTCATCCCCACAATTGATCATGGGGTTACCTTGAAACTGCTGACTCAGTTCATAAGAGGGGTAATAAGCATAGTTGCACTCATTCTTATCAGAAGTGGACTGACAGTCATTATCGTTCTGGGCTTGCTGTGGAGAAAACCTTAAGTCTGTGACCACTGGGGTAGGATGACTCTGTCTTTGTTTTGCAGCAGCACGAGTCACTGGTCCGGGGGAACAACCTCAGGGGGCTCAGCTTCAATCATGATTTGGCCAACAGGCAGTAAATGGTTACAGTGCATGGTTTTGACAGCTTTTGAGTCATTTTCAAGCCGCACTTTGTACATGGATAAATCATCCAACTTGCCTACTACTATATGGGGAAGATGGTGCCATCAGTTAGGCAATTGTATGTTTACCATGCAGTCCCAAATTTCGCAACAACACACGGTCTCCAGTTTGAAGCTCTTGGGCCTTTACTCTTTTATCATGTCTCTCTTTATTGGCTAAGTTTCTCTTTGCGGCCATTGTCTGGGCTAGTTGGTATGCATGATTCAATTGAGCTTTCAGTTGTTGTATATACTGTAGATAATTTTCAACTCGGACCCCATCTGGAGAGACCACAAAGCAAACATCAACTGGCAGCCGAGCCTCTCTCCCAAACATGAGGCGGTAAGGAGAAAACCCGGTAGCACTAATTTTTGTGCAATTATAGCCATGTACCAAGGTGCTAATCTGTTGGTCCATTTATGCTTGTCTTTTGGGTGAAGAGTGCCTAGCACGTCTAGCAGGGTGAAATTAAAGCATTCTGGTTGGGGGTCCCCCTGTGGGTGATAAGGGGTGGTTCTTGACGTTCGCACCCCCCACGGGGAAAGCATTTCTTTGATTAAGCAACTCTCAAAGTCTCTACCTTGATCAGAATGAATTCTCTGGGGGGCCCTGTAGTGGATGAAGAAATTTTCCACTAGCACTTTGGCCATGGTAGATGCCTTTTGATCTTTGGTGGGGAACGCTTGGGCATACCTTGTAAATGATCCATAACCTCCAACGCACTACCAATGTTTTGCTGGTCAGGCTCCAAACTCCAAAAGTCTATGCAAACTAATTCTATTGGGGTGCTGGTGGTAATGTTGACAAGGGGGGCAGCTCTCTGAGGCAGGGCCTTTCTCTGCAGGCAACGACTACAAGTCCTTACATGATGCTCGACATCAGCCCCCATCTTAGGCCAGTAGAATCGAGATCGTACTAGGTCAAGGGTTCGGTCGATACCGAGGTGGCCCACATGATTGTGGAGAAACCTCAGCACCAAATCTCTGAAAGCTGTGGGCAAGACCAATTGTTGCTAGTCTATTTGACCACCCCTATCCACTGTCTCTCTATACAACAACTGATTGATCAGCTTCAGCTTGGGGTCTTCTTTAAACAGTAAAGTTCACAAATCAGAGGAGTGCAATTTGGACACATCTTTCCCTGCACGGAAGGCATCAAGGGCTGGCCAAATCATAGGATCTTGGGATTGAGCCCACTTAATGCTGTCATTACCAAATTGAGGTAGTGCACTAATATCTAGAGCAAAGAAGTGACAATACGCAGCTGGTATGCATGTGTCAGAGGGGCCCAAGCAATCTACTAAGCAGTCCACTGTGTCCGCAGACATCTGTTCATCTTTATCAAACTTTTGGCACAGTGCTCGAATGTCAGATTCAGACAGCCTGACCCAGTCACTTTTGGAAGTGGTCCTCCAGGATAGAGCATCAGAGTCGATGTGTTTCAGGCCTGATCTGTATTCAACAGCATAATCATAGGTAGACAATGCAGAAAGCCACCGATGCCCTGTAGCGTCTAACTTAGCTGAAGTCTACACATAGGTCAACGGGTTATTGTCAGTCTTCACCAGTATCTTTGCCCCATATAGGTATTCATGGAACTGGTCAACGACGGCCCACTTTAACGCCAGGGACTCCAACTTATGCACAGGGTAGTTTCACTCTGATGGGGTCAGACGCCTACTAGCAAAGGCCACCGGTCTCAAACCATCCACATGTTCTTGATATAGCACAGCTCCCAAACCTTGCAGGCTAGCATCGGTATGCAACACATAGGGTCTACCAGGGTCAGCACAGGCGAGGATGGGAGCATGGGTGAGCTGATATATTATTTTGTGGAAAGCTGTTTCACAGTCGGGCATCCAGCGGGACCCGAAAAATTCACCAGGGAGGGTGTATACTCTTTCTGTTCCTGAGGTGGCCACGTTCTTGTATTTATGGTTCGTGGGAGGGTAACCCTGGGTAAGATTCAGAAGTTGGCGAATCACCTTGGAATAGTCCTTTATGAACCTGCGGTAGTAGCCACAGAACCCCCGGAAGCGCTGTAATTCTTTCAGATTGTGCGGCTGGGGCCAGGTGGTCAAGGCCTCAACTTTACTGGGATCAGTTTCTATCTCCTCGGAGGATACTATGTGCCCCACATACTTCATGGAGGTCTGAAAAACTGGCACCTGTCTTTGGACAGCTTGAGGCCAAAATTCTCCAATCGGTCTAATACTTTAAATAGTCGACTCTCATGCTCCTCCAATGAATTTCCAAACACAATGACATCGTCCAAGTACACCAGGCACACCAACAATTTCATATCCCCACCACACGTTCCATCAATCGCTGAAAAGTGGTGGGAGAACTCGATATCCCCTGTGGCATCCTCAGAAACTCATAGAACCCTAATGGACAGATAAAGGCTGTTTTCTCTCGGTCTTCTGGGGCCATGGGGATCTGGTAGTACCCACTGCGAAGATCCAACACCGAGAACCATTTGCTCCTATTCAAACAATCCAGAGCATCTTGTATACGGGGCATGGTGTATTGATCATGGATAGTCCACCGGTTAAGGGTTCGATAATCCACCCACAGTCTCACTGACCCATTCTTCTTACGCACAAGCACAATGGGTGAAGCATAGGGGCTCCTGGATTCTTGTATCACACCAGCTGCAAGCATTTCCTGCCAATGTCTTCTCACATCATCTATGTCCGCTGGAGCTAAACACCGAGACCTCTCACAAAATGACTCTTCATCGTGAAGCCGTATGTGATGCTCCACACCCTGGACACATTCCACGTCCCATTCCTTCAATGAAAACACTTGGTCTCTCTGGGCAAGTTTCTTACAGATTCTAGTCTTCCATTCAGCTGGCAATTGGGACTCACCAAAGTCAAACAAGTCGGGAGTCACTCTATCAGTTGCTCCAGGGTGCTTGTTACTGGGTAACACTGCAGTGTCTGTGCAGTATACCATAGCTAGGGTGCAACCTCTGTTCACCCAAATCTCCCAATGTGACACATTGTGAATCTGGACCATCACCCGTCATGCATAGGCAAGAGCACGGAAAGGCAAGATGCTGGGCTTGACCAACAATCCTTCTAGCAATTTTCCATCGCCTGGCGCATCCAGCATTAGTATTCTATTCTTGACATCTTTCCGTAAGCAGACCTTCCCTTGCAAAGTAAACTGGGCATTGGGGGCTAGCACCATCAACTCAGGATCCTTCTTCCATACAACCCTGACCAGTTAATCCTGGTCCACCTCCTCAAGATTCTGCTGCAGCTCACTGGCCCTCTTGATCAGCGCAGGAATTCTCAGAGCCCTACCAGTCTGGTGCCCCTGCTTCTCATAACATAATTGTGCCAGTCTCCCAAACATATGAGCGTTGGTCCCAATTAGTAGGGGAACCCCATCATACAGCCCAGTAGGGGGACACACCAATGCCAAGGTCTCCACTTGTTCTGCCACTCCAGCTACTGAGGTAGGGAAAGACAGCCAGATCCGGATGTACCCAGAGTATGGATACGACTTTTCACTCAACCCCCAGACATGAAAACCTTCCAAGGGTTGTAAGGGCACATTAGGCAGGTGTTTCCGATACAATCTTGAAACATTATAGTCTCTTGAGAACCACTGTCAAGCACAGCCCTGGTGGACACTCCATTCACCTTTACTGTTGTATCCATGGAGGGACCCACCACCTCGGACCATTCAGGTGGCGCAGACTTAGGTGTCGATCTGGTGGTGGCATTTGAAGAGTAACTTTTTCAAACAGCCCCACTGGGTGGCTGGTTATTATTTCGTCGAATCACAGCTAATAACCTGGTAGTGACCCTCCTCAAATTCTCTGGCGAGCGGCAGAAAAAACAGGTGTGTCCATCCTCCCCGCAATGATAGCAAAAAGTAGGTTCTCTAGTGTCTTGGGGAATACGTGGGCCATTTCCCAATTTGTGCACCATAGGGGCATTAGGCAGCTCATCTTTGGCTCGTGCTTTGGGTCCTTGATCCTCTGGACTTCCACCAGGGTTGGAGGTTTGTGTGGTTCGCAGCAAGTCCTCCACCAGGGCTCTCAACTCTTGTACTTCTTCCAATTGGTTACCCTCAGTCCAGGGACCTGGAGAAAAAACATGCACCCCCACTCCACTTTTAGTCTCTGGGGTTGCCTGATACAGGTCAGGTTCTCTGGCCGCCTCTGTCAATTCTTTGATCAGCTCTCTCAGCAGCCGCGCTTCATATGTATCACTCCTCTCCGGAGTCTGGCAGGTACCAACAACCCCAGCATAGGGCTCCCAGCCCTCTTCATCATTCTCTGTTTCACAAATCTCTTTCATAAGATGACAGTACTCGGGAGGATTAGCCTTCCTGTCTTGTAACTTGAGTTTTAACATCATCACACTGGAGTATCTGGCTGACTTTAGAATATGGTCCAATCTGACTCGGTTTAGTTCCTTGGCTGGCACCCCTCCTTTTCAGTGGGCCCTCTGCAGAGCCCTCTCAATTCTGGTAGCAAATGCGGACAACCTCTCGTTTTTCCATTGCTTAGCAAACTTGAACTGCCACAGCAAATCATCCTCTGACTCAGTGCTGCTGAACACTCCTTGCAGTGCAGAGAGGTATTCAGCTGCAGTAGCCTCTGGGCTAGTGGCCCGCAAGAAATGGATGGCCTCCAGTGCAGGGCCCCTTAAGCTCTCCATAAGTCTCTTTCTCTTTTCCCCCTCTGAACACTGCCATTCCTGTACCAAGGGGGTAGCATAGACCATCCATGTTTCCAGGTCATCCTCCCCCATAAGCACTGGGACCGTACCCGAGAAAAGTCTGAGTTTATGATACGAGTCCAAGTGCACCGATGGAATTACTGTGGGGGAGGAGGGCTACAGGGGAACTCATAGGAGAAGCAGGAGACATGGCCAGGGACTGCAGGGGCATGTGTTCCTTGGAAAGGCCTAGCACCTTTACTAGCTCTTGGGCAGTTCGTCCTTCAGACGCTAGTAGCTTGAGCAACTTGTCCTTACACCCCTCTATACTGAGGAACCCACCTGGGGTAGCCAGATCACTATGCAGGTGAATGACCCTCCACCCCTTCTGGGTCCCTTCCAGCAGGATAACGGGGGTACCTTCTCTGGCTCTATTGGTGAACTACAGGAGAGTAAAACTATCATAGTCTGCTCAAACAGATCTGAATTCCTCCCCTTCGCTTCAACTTTGCCCAAACCTTTGGTATGTTCCATAGCTGCTCTTATACTAGCATTAGTAGCCTCTAATGGGACATTCAGTAACAGGAGGCCCTGTCGGGGGTCTAACCCCTCAGCCTCACTCCACCCCATCATTCGATGCACTAACTGCTTATGGGGGGCAATTTTGAGCTTGGGCGCAGCAAGATCCTCCATTCTCTCACCAAAAGCTGAACATATAGGGGTAATTTCCTCCCTTGGCCACTAGTGGACGCTGATCCCAGCAGTGCCTCCAAGATGTAACCCCTAGATGGTGTTACCCCAAGGGCTACTACCCATGCCTGCTGGGCAACCAGCAGGTTAGGGGGTCTGAGTTCTGAAATGGGTGCCTCCACCCAGAGGTCAGGGTTAGTAGTGGTCGAACTAAACTGGGTACAGCCCTCTGGGACACTGTAACCCCCCCTTGGTTCCTGCCAGTGGCCCACACAGTATGCACTAATTACCTTCACAATACCCCTGATATGCATTGCAAGTATCCACACGGTTTGCACTTACCACCAGGGCTGGTTTCTCCAGTTCAACCCTGTGGACCCCTTGTAAAACAAGGTTAGACAGAGCAAATGGTAACAGTACAATATTTCGGGCATAAACAGGATCCACAGACTGGTTGAAATGCATCAAAAATAGATCTGATTTATTCAGGGGGTTTGAACAAGGAAGGGGGTTAATCAGGTTAATTGGCTTAATTTCTCTATCAATCACACAGTTGTGCATGCAGTCAAAGTCCCTCACACAGTCACACTTCTGGGTACCCAGGTGAGTTGAAAGGTGGGCTAGCCAGGACTGCTGCCCGGGGTAGGCCAGCGCTGCAGCTGGTTGGGGCCCTGTGATGGAAACGACTTGCACAACACACTTTTGTAATCTGGAGCCAGATGGCTCAGTTCGTGAAAGAAAGAAACAACACAACAATCAGATGGCACATGTGGATTAAAAGATAGTTGCAGGGAGCTACTCTCATAGTTACTCACGATACCCAAGACTGGACACAGGAGGGACGGAGATTGAGACAGCAGATGAATTCTCTGGAATGCCAGGAGAGACAGGACCCACACAATTCGCCACAGCGTTGTTCCTGTTCAAGCGTGGAGCAGAGGGCTGATCCCTGGGCAGGTCTCTCATCGATGGCTCTTCTCTGTGCAGCAGGGTGGGATGACGGGGCTCTTGTGGCAAGGCCCAGCCACATGGAGCTACAGCGGATTCAGTCCGTTTGCGCAGAATGTGACTTCCTGCAAGCTGAACACTGTTCATCTCGAGGGGAACCAAATCGAGACTCCCTCCCAGTTCACAGCACATTTATATGTAAAGAGAAACTTACTGAACCAGACACAACACTCCCTGGTCACAATTGCTAAGTTCTCTACACCCCACATAAAGACTGAAGGGAAAAGGGATTGCAGGCAGGCCGATCGCATTCAGCACAATCTTTGGTCCTCCTCAGCTAAAGCCTGATCACCCTTCAGCAGCTTACTGGATTCACCAGACTCGGATTTAGTCTGATAACGACTCTCCCTCTCTCTCTATCTCTCCTTCTCAGAGCAGACAACAGGCGCGCAGGCCAGAAAGCAGGCCTTCCCACAGATCTCTCACTCGAAAACTACGTCGACGCTTGCTCGACTCTCATGAGCTGATTCCCTCTCTACGCCACACTTCGATCTGGCTTGCCAGCAGACAGCTCGGGGCATTTCCCTCAGATCCAAACTGTTCGCTTGGTCAGTACAGCTGTCAATCACAACAGGAGCTCCCCCTTCAGTTGCAAAGGGCGTCAACAGTCCAAAACTACAATTCCCACAGGTTTGGGTACATACAGCCCCTATGAGCAAGCTCCATTTTAGAGTCCCCTGTTACTGATTGGTCCAAATCGGCAGTTCGGGACCAAAATGGAGGAGACAATCAGAGCAGTCCTTGCTGCAAAGAAGACAGGTTAGAACAAGCTACATTACCATTAACACTCTGAAGTGTCCTCAGCAAATAATTACCTCTTTCAACAGAGCTCCCTCTGCACACTTAGCGATGGCAGAAACGGAGCTATTTTCGGGCAAACCGGGCAGGACTCGAGCAAGCCAACACTCTGCCCCCTTCCCCAAGATTAATTATCGCTGCAACTAGCAGCTCTTAAAGCGACAGTACACAGAAGCCACACAGGCACTCACTGGCAATACAGTTAAACGGCTATAGCGCCAAACACCAACCAGGAAAGCGAGCATTTAGGCTAGCTCATGGAAGACCTTTCAGGAACTCCCATTTGTAGGGGGGTTACACTTGCACCATTCCCCCAAACTTTGGAATGCACTTCTCTCCCAGATTTGTCACTCTTCCTCCCCTTACTCTGTGTTGCTCTGCAAAACTTCCTCTCAATAAATTGCACCTGTAATTAAATCTGTTCCTGCACCCTTTCCTAATTGCCCCCCTTCTCTATCTTTTCTGTGCACGGGGCTCATCCTGCCCACTCTCTTCCTTCCACTTTTCTCCCAGCCTGTATCTAACTCTCCTGTGGCCTCCTGAAAGCTGGTTATATGTTACACCACACTCGGTAAGTTTAGCACTTCTACCATAGCACTTGCTTTTCACAAATGTTAGGGCATGAGTAGGAGGGTAGAAAGCAAGGAGGCAAGATATGCAGGGAGTGTGCCAAATCAAAATTTAGATACGAATTTTGCACAGTGGTGGTGATCATGGTTTTCTAAAGAAGAGAAGGCCAGGGAGTGGTAAAGGGTCAAAAGGAAAGCACATTTATTAAAGGGAAATGTCCAAATATAAATGGGCCACACCTTGTGAGGCAGGGCCTGATTAGCACGTTCAGGAAAAGTTGAATGTTTTATCTTTGCTGCCTTTATTTATAATTTATTTGGTTAATGCCGTGTCCCTCTCTGCCAGCATTTTAGAATCCAGCACCCTGAGCAGCATGCCCACAGCCAAGTGTCGCTGTCCCCGAGAATGATGTGTCATGCAGTGAGCGGCTACGAGTACGTTCATGAGATTTCTGTAAAGCTGGAGCTTCTAATACCTCTGGTTTTGAACCTACAGGTCTCGGTGCTACATTACAGATGTCACAGTTCCCTCCATGGGGGGAGGCAGGAGGGAAAAGGGTCATCATTCCCATCCCATCCCCTTCTGGTGACTCACTGGCTGCCAAGGCAAACCCCCCCAGACTCTCTGCCAGTTTGGCACTCCGTAGTCCTGTCGATGGTGCAGGGAGCATAACAGTTGGTGTCTTCATCCTGCCCTGAGTTGGTTGATATGTGGGGCAACATGGCTCCCTGCCCCCAAGAGAGGTCAGTCCTAGGGATGCCGAATCCTCCCTCATGATGGCCCCTGAGTGACAGAGTCCATTCTTAAACCTAGGTCGATTTTGTGGTACTGGTCCGGTGTCTCCCCAAAACATAACCCACTTTTTTTTTTTTTATCCTCTCCAGGCCCTTCCCAGCTGACTCAGCTGATCAGTATTTTTATTCTTCATACTGACCTGTGTTTCCTTTTTTGTGTCTACAGGCATGATAGGGTGTTGACTAGGCGTATGAGGACACTGACCATATGTATCAGATAAGTATTGTGATTTGTTTACCCTACATTGTTTGTAACAGTTGATTCATAAAGAGCTGCAGATCCTTTGTGACCCCATTGCTGTTCTTGTTTTACAATGACTACTCCCGAGCCCCCATATCTCAGGCTCTACAGGAACCAGGTAAGAGATATTTTTTTGTGCTAGGATGTTAACTTGTAACTGTGCAACCCCAAATATTATGACATTGTAGGCTTTCGTTTGTTGGGTGGTTTGCAGGGTTTGAAATATCTCCACTATTCTGTTGAGATTCCACTATCAGAAGGGGAGGTACTGAAAAAAAACTAAGCTAATGCAAACATTTGGATGGAAGAATGCAAAGCGCACAAGTATACGTATAAAAACATTTGGGGTTTGAGTCCTAGGAGTCTTGGTGAATCGGCAGTGGGATGCTCCTTTGAGTTGTCAAGTCTAATGCCCACCCCTTCCCTTAAGCAGACATGATCTCTTGCATCATGCAGGGCCCTGTGGAAAGAAAGCTACAACATAGAAGCATAGAAGCTATTGGCAGAAGAGGACTTCTTGGTCCATCTAGTCTTCCCTACCTACCGTGCTACTATAAACCCTAATTTATCTCTGGTCTTACCCCCCCCCCAGCCCTGTTACTACATCCCCCCTGTGTTTGTCCATGCATGTTTGAAATCTTTTACCATTTCAGTACCCATCACCTCTGCTGGGAGGCTGTTCCAGGTGTCCACAACCCTTTGCGTGAAGAAATATTTCCTCACACCCCCTCCAAATCTCCCCTCTTCCACCTTCATATCATGCCCCTTCATCCTTGAGCATCTATTTCTGTGCAATATGCCAACCTTCTCTACCGTACTGATACCCTTGAGGTATTTGAATGTTTCCATCATGTCTCCCCTTTCTCTCCTTCCCTCTAATGAGTACATATTTAATTCCCCCAGCCTTTCCTAGTAGGGCTTCTGATGCAGGCCAAGCACCATTTTGGTTGCACTTTTCTGTACGTCTCCACCTGGTCTATGTCCATCTTGAAATGGGGCCTCCAAAGTTGGACAAAGTACTCCAGGTGTGGCCTTGACATTGATCTATATAGGGGTAACACTACTTAACTTTTTCTGCTGTTGATATCCCTCCATATGCTCCCCAGCATCCTACTAGCATTTCCTATTGCCTTATCATACTGCTTTGCTACCTTCAGGTAATCAAATAGGATGATCCCCAGACCCCTTTCCTGTTTTGTTGTCAACACCACTTCCCATGATATGTTGCCCTTGGGTTTCTGTGCCCCATGTGCATAATTTTTAATTTTTTTGTTGTTGAAGCCCAGTTGCCAAACCAAACAGCACTAGGTCAGAATAGCACCAACAATGCCATCGGCATCATGAGCATGGCAAAATGACGTAATTTTGTTTTTGTGAGGTGGAGCTCCACCTTTGAGTCGTCCCCGGCACTGAAGGGTTCCCTCTCAGTGGGGAGTGCATCATGGGAAAATTTAACATTTATGTTACCATGGAATACTGTTTCCACGGCCCCAACTAAACAATTCCAAGTCCCGAGTGCACAAAAAGATACCACTGGCCAAGCTGCTCAATGCCCCAGACCTCTACACCCCAGGAACAGCTCAGCCAGCCTCCTGGATCCTGGTGCCCTTGTGTGCCATAAGCATCATGGACAGTGAACAGTGGCGCGCTTACTGAAAGCACTGTAAATCCCCTCTGTCCATGTTAGTGCTATAGGGACTAGTGCTGTCTTGACTGGCACTGTTCCTGTAGCACTAATCTCGCCGGGTACCAACCAAACCCTTGACCAGTCTTCCAGGTTGTTTTTTTTTTGTAATATCTTCCTTCATTCCCCCTGGTGTCTCCACTCAGGTGTGAATTTTTGTGTCATCCGCAAACAGGCATACATTTCCTTACAGCCCCTCTGTGATGTTGCTTATAAAAACATTGAAGAGGACCAGTCCCACTGACCCTGTGGAATACCACTGTTTACTGTTTACCTTACTTTCCTCCGAGTGAACTCCATTTACCACCACCCTCTGAGTTCCATTACTAAACCATATTTGTACCCATTTTACTATCTGTGGACTCACAGACATGCTGCCTAGCTTGTTTACCAGTTTTCTTTGTGCAAACAGTGTTGAGGGCCTTACAGAAATCCAAGTAGGCCACATCCACTGTTCCTCCCTGATCCACCTCTCTGGTAACTGAGTCAAAAAAACTCCTGTCAGGCTTGTCTGGCAAGAGCTACCCCTTGTGAACCCATGCTGTCTCAGATCCTGCAAGTCACTAGTGTTAAGGTATTCCCCAATCCTTTCATTAAGTAGAGTTTCCATATCCTTGCCTACCAGCAAAGTCCAGCTTACAGTTTGGTAATCTCCCGTCTCCTCCCTATTCCCACTTTTGTGTAGTGGGACCACATTTCTTCCCCTCCAGTCCACTGGAACTTCCCCTATGTCCAATGATAGACTGAATAAGGCTGCCAGAGGTGCAGACAGTTCCTCCTTTAGTTCCTTAAGATTCCTAGGGTGAACCCTGTCCAGCCTCATAGACTTGTCTACTTTTCGTTTTGCTAGCTCCCTGAGGACTAGCTTCTCTGTAAAAAGGGCTAGTGTCCACCTCCTTTCAATGCCCTCCTCCACTGTGGCCCATCACCTACCCCTTCCTTTGTGAATACAGAACAAAAGTACTTATTCAGTATGTCATCCTTCTTCTGGTCCTGTTCCACACTCCTAATCCTCCCTTCCCCTTTTAGTCTTACTATCCCTGCCTTGCTTTTTTTTCATTTTGCTTAGGTACCTGATGAAAGCTTTAACCCCATTTTTTGATGACAGTGTTTTATTCTGTTTGTGCTTTAGCCCTCTCTTTTTTTCTAAGTGTTTATCCTTTCGGCCTACTGGCATGCCTCTGTCCACCAGACACCAGTTGCCACCTTAGCAACCCTGGCACCCCTCAGGCCCTGTATCCCCTATGGATTAGGGGGTGGAAGGGGGTAGGTCCGTTCCCCCACCTCCTCGGTACATATCCGGGCGGGCCGAAGCTCCGATGGGGCCATGGTACTGGAGAGGGCTTCCATGAAGCCGGCAGCAGATTTTTCATGTTTTTCTGTGGTCCCTTTCCCCTTGCAGCTGTGAATGTGCACCCGCGTGTGTGACACGATGCAACACTTTTTGTTTTCCTGGCTCTGGCGCTACCCCCATCCTCAACTGAGGGACAGCCAAAGAGTGGGTCAACATGCCCACCCTTCCCCGGGAGAGGAGAGCTGTCATCGGATGCTCAATCCTCTTCCTCCCCTGCCAACCCCGGTGGCCAGTGCTCGTTCCCAAACATGGGTCGTCAGCGTGGCACAAGGTGTGGCATCCAGCACCTCAGCCCTCAGCACCACCAGGCCGGCACTGTGCTTTAGCTCTCTTAACTGCCTTCCCTGCCTTCCTTTGTTTCTCTTGATAAGTCTCTCTATCCTCTTCCTTCTGTGTCATCTTGCACCTTTTGAATGCCTGCTCTTTTCCTTTACCTTCTCTGCTACTTCCTTAGAGAGCCATAGTGGTCTCTTTCTTCTCTTACTCTTAGAGACCTGCTTGACACAAGGTTGTTGCTTTCTCACTGGCCTGCTTTATTCTTGACTACTTTTCCTCTACCACACTCTTATTCCCTATTCCTGCTCGGGCATCCCTGAGGGACTCTTCCATTTTCTTGAAATAGTCCCCCTTAAAGTCCAGGCCCACATTTTAGTGTGGCTTGGTTCTGGCCCTGTCCTTACGCTGAACTGCACCATACGATTATCACTGGTCCCCAGGTGACCTCCTACTGCGATGTCAGCAACACTGTCCCTGTTTGACGGTACCAGATCCAGTGACGCCCTCTAGCGAGTTGGTTCTTTTAAGTGGTTTCCAAAGGAAAAGCCCCTGCAGGGAGTTTATGATTTCCTTACTTTCCTTACTTCTAACTGATGCTGCAGCAGGTGGGCTCCAATCCACACCTGACAGATTGAAGTCCCCCACTAGCCGTTGTTAGCAATCACTTGTATTTCATCTATCATATCCTTATCTTCTTCCTCACCCTGTGCTTGGAGGTCTGTATATCACCCCTATTCTAGGGCCACAGTAAAGTGGAGGTATGTGGGCCACCCTGTAAATTCCACAGGGAACAAACACAAATAGGAAACCAGGAGAAAGGGGAAAGAAGAACCATAACAGTGGAGGAAGAGGGAAGATGGCCTCTTGGTTTCAGCAAGAGCTTTGTTTCTGTGCTCCATAAAATGTTGATCAGGAAGTTGGGGTATCTCAGGGTTGGGGAAAAGATGGCCATATGGGTGGAAAACTGGCTGAGGGATGGAACCCAGAGGTTGGTTATGGGTGGAGAGTAATCTGGCACCAGAGAGGTAATCAATGGGGGATGGCATTAAGGGCATAATGTGCCTATTTGTGGATGACACTATGCTCTGCGGCAGAGTGGACACAGTTGAATGGATACAGGACCTACAGGATGATCTGGAAAAGTTGGGGAGGTGGTCCAGAATCTGGAAGCTTGGACTGAATGCCAAGAAATGCAAAGTTATATATATTGGAGCCAGGAATCCCAGGACAGAGTACTACATGGGTAGAATCCAAACATCTGTATCAGAAGAGAAGGACCTGGGAGTGATGTTCACCTAGTGACCTGAAGCACTCCACACAGTGCAAGAAAGCAGCAGCAAAGGCAAAGAATGCTGCGAAGCATATATAGGGGGATCAGTAGTAGGAGAGGGGTAATACTGCCCTTGTACAGGTCCCTGACAAGACATCAAGAGTACTGAGTTCAGTACTGGTGACCACACCTCAAAAAGGACAACCCACTGGAGAAAGTCCAGAAGAGGGCTACAATGATGATAGTGGGTCAGCAGGGTAACTCATTTGGAGAGAGTTTGAAGGCACTGAACATGTACTCCCTGGAAGATAACTAGAGAGAGGGGACATGATTGGGACCTTCAAGTGTAACCCCCCTGCAAATGGGGGTTCCCAAAAGACTTCCAGGAGCTTGCTTGAATGCTCCAAGCCTGAATGGTGTTTGGCATTTAAGCCATTTATCAGTGAGTGTTTTTAGAGCCTCTGGTACTGTCTCTTTAAGAGCTGTCTGCTTGCAGACATAATTAGTTGTGTGGGGACTGTGTGCTTCTCAGTACCACTCGAGCTGCTGCAATTCACTTCATTTTGCAGTCACTAGGGTGCAAAGGGAACCTATCTGAAAGATGTAACTGTTTGCCAGAAATTATTTAGAGTAATAATGAAATTACAGTTTGTCTAACCTGCTTTCTTTGCAGTCAGAACTGTGTCTGCTAGTTCCCCATTCTAGTTTTGAACTGCTGAACTGGACCAATCAGTGTGGGGTAAGCTAGCTCTAAAATGGTGCCTTGGACGAATCAGAACTTGGACTCATAATCTGAGCCAGCCACAAGAGGATTGTATGGGCAGTGACTCTGGGAGATGTAGTTTAAACTTCAGTGCCTTTTTGGACCAACAGCAGCAGTCTATTGTGAGTGACAGCCAATCCAGTCAAGAACTGGGAGGAACTCAAGGAAGTGCCGGTTTTGTCGGTTGGAGTTTCAGTTGAGCTTTGGCAGTGAAGAAGGAAGGAGCCCTGTGCTTTTTCAGTGTGCAGTTTTAGTCAAAAACGTGTGTAAGGCCCAGTTCCGGTCTGCAGCTTGTGTAACTGCTTGTTAGGACTGAATCCGTCCTGTGAAAAGAATCAAAGGATCTCTGAAGAGTAGAAACCAGGCTCACCCTGTAGAAGACTGAGAATTATTGATTGCACTGTCTGTCAGGAACTGAATCTGCTGTGTGTTCTCCCGGGTATTGTTCAGTAATTGCGATCGGGATAGAGAAGCAGCCTGCCTGGTATAGTACTCTTTTTTTACCATATAAATGTGAAGAGTCTCTTGGAGCTCAAGAGTAGCCCTGCTGATATTGAAAGACCCTATCTTATTTGGAGGTCGTGAGTACTAATTCAGGTCGCTCCCTGTTAGTGCCACATTAAATCCAAATGGAATTACTGTACTGCTGACTGTTTAATTTTCCTTTCTCTGTGTGAAAGGGCCCCTACCAGCTGCCACGGTTTGGACTAGCCACTAGGGCTTGGGTACCCAGGGACAGTAACTGATAGGGATAGGCCTGTGCACAGAGCCATAGGTAGATTATTAGAGTGATAAGCTAATTAACCTGATTTCCCCCTGTCCTTGTTATATCCCCCTAAATAAATCAGAGCTGCTTGTTTCAGCAAAGTTATACTGCCTGAGTGTTAAAGTACTGTACTGTGATTGTTGCACTGTATCTCATTTCACAGGAGGTCCCAGTGCGGAACCAGTCCTGGGGGTAAGTGTATACTGTGAAGGTAATTCCGATATATTGTGTGGGCCACTAGTGGGAAGAAAGGGGGGTTGCAGTGTCCCAGAGGGCTGTGACCAAGTTAGTTTAACTATTGCAAACCCTGACCTCTGGGTGGAGGCACCCGCCATTGGATCCAGGCCCCTCAACCTGTTAGTGGCAAATCAGGCAGAGGTAGTAGCCCCTGGGATAGCGCCATCTAGGGGTTACACAAGTACCTGAAAGGGATAAATAAGGTGGATAAGGAGTCTCTTTAAGCTGAGTGGCAACTATAAAATGAGGGATAGCCTTAAGCTGGAGGGTGGGAGGTGTAGGAGGGAGGTCAGGAAGTACTTCTTTACATAGTGGGTGTGGACACTTGGAATGCACTGCCAGAAGAGGTCATTTCGTTGAAGACAGTGGACAACTTTAAGAGAGGCTGGGATAGGCATAGGGGGAAAGTAAGGATCATGGGTAGGAAAGATGAGAGGAGTGGGGGGGGCTGGGACAGTAGCTCAAAGTGTGGACCCTGCAATACAAACAGATTAGGTAGACCAACTGGCCTTTTGCTGACTTCGTATGTCATTTGGGATTTTGCCACCCTATCTTACCTGACTGATTCTGCTAGCCACATGTGCTGAGCATACTTCTTTTGCTACAAGTGAGGCACTAGCTTAGAACTTTACCTTGTGCTTCAGACAGAAGGCCGTGGTCTGGGGGAAGGGGATGGGCATTAAAGTTTTCAACTCCAAGGAACACCATACAACCGATTTGCCAAGACTCGTGAGGCTCAAAACTCTGTTTTTCATTTTCTTTCATTACACGCTTTGCATTCTTCAACTCGTCTGCATTAATGTATTTTTTTTGCAGTGAGTATGTACTACATGTATATATGGAGGGAACATGATGTGGTGTTTTGGGGGTACTCAGTCAACATATGCAAGCAAGGGGGCACTATAGTGTAGTAAGTAAAAGTACTGAGCTGCAAACTTTGGAGACCTAAGTTTGAATCCCATCAGCACCCACATACAGATGTGAAAGCTAGGATGCAATGCAGAAATGTTGCAGAATATCACAGAAGGCTGCAGTTTATTGCAGGAGCCATTGTAAGTCAATGTTAATTAAGCCTTTTTGTCATGCAGGATTTTGTGACATGTCATTACTGCAAGTTACTGCGCTTCATCGTGGCTGATTCCACTGTACATACTTTGTGACCGCGAGCAACTTCATTGTGCTCCCTGGTCGGTCATGGAAACAAGATCTGGCTCAGTGTGACTTTCCTGGTTAAACAATTTCCCCTTCCTATACACAAGTTATTCTGCACCACTAACATTTGAGAAGTGAAACATCAGTGCCACATGATAGTTTTATATATGGTCTCTGCGATTGTCAGGTCGGTGGGGATTTGGATTGTGGTTGGTATTCTGGTCTCTCTATGCCTTTTGAGATTTCCTGTGCCCAAAGTGACAGCAGAATTATTTTATTTCCCCTGTCCTAGATTGTAGCAAGGAAGCAATTTAGTTTTACATAGCGCCCTTCATGCAAAATGTTTTCAAAAATACTTTACAGTAGAGGAGGACAGAGAAAACTAAAGTTTATTGGGATAAGGTGCTAACTGAATTACATGTCCTAACACCAAGGTACATAATCTACAGGAGGGACAGGGAGGGTACAAGAGGAGGAGGAGTAGCTCTCTGCTTAAGGAAAGGGATCAAAGCAACAAAACTAAAGGGTAAACGGGGAGGAGAGGAGTCACTGTGTGTTACCCTGGAGACAGGAAATGGCACCACAATCTGCACAGGGGTTGTATACAGACCCTTGTGTCCTTACCTTTTCCTCAGCTTGAACAACCTGTCAGCACCGGCTTTGTTTATCCTCTTCAAATACTTGAATGTTTCAATCATATCCCCCCATCCCATCTCTCTTCCAGGGTGTACATATTCCTTTCACATAGCCTGTCCTTGTAGGCTTTGCCCTCCATCCCCCATAACATTTTTGTCACCCTCCACTGCAGCCCCTCCAGCAGATTAATGTTGTCCTACAGATGCAAACGACAGTACTTCACACAGTACTCCAAGTGCGGCCGGAACAGGAGCACTTCCCTATGCCTGAACAAGAATCCCCTTGCAATACACCCCAGCATCTTGTTAACCTTAGCTGTGGCTTTCCTGCATTGAGCAGAATTATCCATGATCCCGTTATCAGCACCCCAAGGTCCATTTCTTCCTCCGTGTCCCCAGCCTCACCCTATGCAACTAATAGTCCCTATTTGGGTTCTTTGCCCCAAAGTGCAAAACCTTGCATTTCTTTGCATTGAAGTCAATCGGCCACCTCTCTGACCACTCCTCCATTTTGGTTAGGGCCCCATGTAGTTGTTTCCACCCAACCACTTCATCAACTACCACCCCATTGGCGAGTGCCTCAGAAAAGCACTAGCAAACTGGCAGAAAGGAGTGGTGGAGGAACAATGGGGAAAAATAAAAACTGTAATCACAGAGGCAACAATCCTTTATATGAAGCAAATAAAACAAAGGAAAAAGCCACCATAGTTCTCAAAAGAGGTGGCAGGGAAGGTTAGGGAGAAAAAGTTAGGAAGTGTAAGGAAACACAGGAGGAGCAAGACAGAGAACTGTACCAGTTAAAGCAGAAGGAAGAGTGGAAGGCAGTCAGAAAAGCAGAGGCATAAACCGAGGAAAAGATAGCCAACTCAGTTAAGAAGCGGGATAAAACCTTCTACAGGTACATTAGGGAATGTAGCAAGACCAAGTCAGGGACAGTGAGGCTTAATAAAGGGGAGGGGTAGAGGGTGACAGTGAAAAAAACTGGGATATCGAATTAATACATCTGCTAGTATTCACAAAAGAAGAGGGGTGTACTTAAACCAATCGATAGAAGCACTCTGGATAGGGGCGTTTGATACCAGTTCATTCACAGAAGAAAGGGTCCTGAAAGAACTCCTGAAACTGAAGATGGATGAAGCAAATGGGCCGGACGGGTTTCACCCCAGAATTCTAAAAGAACTAAGGGAAGAACTATTGACACCACTGACTACCCTTTTTAACAAATCATGGGAGGAAGGTGTGGTACCTGAGGGCTGGAGGAATGCGGATGTGAGTCCCATTCACAAAAGTGGGGAGCAAGGCAGAGGCAGGAAACTACAGACCTGTTAGTTTGACCTCGGTGGTAGGCAAAATGATAGAATCACTTCTAAAAGAAAGAAAGAACTGCTGAGTACCTAGAGGCCAGCGGGGCACAAGACCCAAAGCAGCATGGAATCACAGTGGTACGGTCATGTCAGACTAATCTAATAGATTTCTTTGACTGGGTGACCAAAGTAGACCAGGGAAGGGCTGTGTAAATGGCCTACCTAGACTTTAGCATGGCATTTGACACAGTCCCACAGAAAAGATTAATAAACAAGTTAGCCAGTCTGGGAGTGGGTCCCAGGGTGGTAACCTGGTAAAGAACTGGCTGGACAACAGGATGCAGAGGGCAACAGTAAACGGGGTCCACTCTGAAGAAAGGGGACTTACTAGCGAGGTACCACAGAGTTCTGTACTGGGACCTGGTCCTATTTAATGTCTTTATAATTGACATTGTAGAGGGACTGGAAGGAAAAGTATGCTTCTTTGCAAAGGACACACAGATCTTCAACAGGGTTTATACAAGGGGGTGGAAAGGATGAGAAGGGACCTGGCAAGGTTGGAGGAATGGACAAAGATATGGCATCTTAGATTCAATGCAAAGAAGCGCAGAGGAATGCACATGGGAAACAAAAACCTAAGGGAGGGGGGTATTAACAACAAAAAAAATGGAAAATGACCAGGGGGTAGTCATATCAGATCTAAAGGTAGGCAAGCAATGTGAGAAGGCAGTAAGTAGGGCTGTGAGGATACTGGAATGCATAGGGAGTGGCATCACCAGTAGAAAACAGGAAGTTGTTATCCCTCTGTACAGTTAGTGAGACCCCCATCTGGAGTACTGCATGCAGTTCTGGAGCCCTCGTCTCCCCGATGACATAGATAGGATGGAGGCAGTCCAGAGGAGGGCAAATAAAATGGTGCAGGATCTGCACCAGAAGTCATAAGAAGAGACTAAAAGAGAATACCCTTGAGGAAAGGAGGATGAAGGAAACATGATAGAAACATTCAAGTACCTCAAAGAAATCAACACAGTCCAAGAAGGTAGAATCTGTCAGAAAAAGGGATATGCAAGAACGATGGGGCACAATGTTAAGATAGAGGGGGGATGGCTACGGGGCAACATGAGGAAGTGTTTTTCATGGAAAGGGTGGTAGATGCACAGAACAGACTTCCTGAGGAGGTTGTAGTGTCAAAAACAGTGGGGGAATTTAAGAATGCATGGAACATACAGTATGTAAGTCAATTCTAGTGGGAGGTGGGAGGAAGTAGGCTGTTGGTTAACTAGGATCTTCAGCCTATCCAATTGGGTAGGGAAATGAGCAGATTGGGTGGGCCAAGCGGTCCTTATTTGCCCTCAAAGTCTGTTTCTATGTTTTAATTAAAGTGACCGCTCGACTAACAGGGTTCCTGTTAGCCGAACAGTCACTTTGATTAATTAAAATCCCAATGCTAAATAGTATTAATAGAAAATAGTCCCTATTCAAATCAATGGAATGTACACAAGTAGCCATTGTTTAACTACATCTCAAAATGGGGCTGTGTGCCGGTGTGGGGTCACGACTACAATATAGGGAAGTGGCGCCATTTTATCCACGTGGTCTGGGACTAAAGTTACGAGTAACATAACTTTTTAAAATGGAAAATGTATGAAGAAATATTTCTATCTGGCACCTCCTGGACAGGTCAGTTGTTAAATATGTGTGGGATTTGCTTCTAATAAATTTAGAAGCTGCTGTTTAAGGGGGGGGGGTAACAGTTAACTCTTTGCATGTGAATTTTTATTGCCAAGAACAAAAAGGGGCTATTTTTGAAAAGTTCATAGGAGCACCACTTCTAAATAGCGCATGCCACCAGTGAGCTAATGCTGCTACTGTCCAGGTAATACTTAATCTCATTTACTCCAGTCAAGAACAAAGGCAGTTTGTGGATGGGGCCTTTTTAAAGTTGGATTCCAATAGTGGACATGGAGAAGGGTGCCATGGGATGCAGAGTATTAAGTGCCACTGGACACCAGGGAATGCTCATCACGGTGTTGGAGAGGGGCTAGACAGGAGCCACTGGACACCAGAGACTGTGTGGCACAAGGTACAAAGAGGAAGAGGTGCTATTGACGCTGGGGGTGCTTAACAGGACAAGGGGAGGGGTGCTATATAGAGTGTTTGGCATAGAGATGGTGGTGGGGCCAATAGACCTTTGGGAATGCTGGGCACAATATAGGGAAACGCTTATAAAATAGGTCCTTAATATATAGGTTTTAGATCAATAAGCAGGTTTAAATCTGGGGCAAAGACATACTGTTGTGGAAATTTTTCTTTACTAATTAAGAGCAATTAACTTATTTATGGGTTAATTGAACACATTTTAATTGGTAGTATTCTTATTTATAGCTTTGCCTACATAGAAAATATTGCTTCAAGATTTGTCATACTTTAAGCACATAAGTGTCTGGATTTATGGGAAAGCAGTTTGAATTTAAGATTTTCTGGACTTCAGTATGTCTAAGAACTCTTGTTTCAAGACAAATGCAATATTTGTCATACTTAAATTAAGCACATAAATGTTTGGATTTATGGGAAAGCAATCTGATTTTAAGATTTTCAGGACTTCAGAATGTCTAAACTCTTGTTTCAAGACATTTGCAAGATTTGTCATACTTAAATTAAGCAGAGAAATGTCTGTATCTTTGGCTAAACTCTTAATTTGAGATTATTTGAACTTATTTCAGTATGTCTAAGAACTCTAGTTTTTAGTTCAACACTCGTATTTTAAGATTTATAGTCTTATTTTAAGAAATGTTAAGGTTTTATGTCAGATCTAGAATCAAGTCGTATTATCTTATTTTTTCAAAGTCTTACTAAGATAATTATCTTACCCCATTGGCAGATAATTTTGCTTATTTTAAGGATATAATATACAAATGTAAGGATTTTTTTAATAATTTTAAGAAGTCATTTACAGTGCACTCCTCCTGGGATCAGTTGGGTCTTATTTATTTAGTTTTTGTTGACCAGGTAAGTGCACTAGACAGATTATACAGGTTACTCACCTGTAACAGGAGTTCTAGGAATGGTATATGTTGTTCATCCACACTGTCTGGCAGGTTCCTTGCCACTTTAAGTCTTGCCGGAAGGTCTTCAAGCTGGCTCCTCCCACCAACCCGGGTGGTAAAACTCTCGGCTCCGCCCCATGACGCCAGATGTAGCCTGCTGGAAGTCAGGTTGTGCGTCGAAGCTAGGGAGGTCGGGTGGGGCGTGTGGATGAACAACATATACCATTCCTAGAACTCCTGCTACAGGTGAGTAACCTGTACTTCTAGGGACATGGATATGTTGTTCATCCACACTGTCTGGCAGACTCCTAGCAGTTCTCCGGGAGGAGGGAGGCAAGGCGCACACCCCCTACTTATGAAATAAAGACTGGAGAACGAGGCCCCAAAACCAGCATCCCGGCGTGACTCAAGGTCGATGTGGTAGTGGGTGATGAAGGTGTGTGCTGACTTCCAGGTAGCAGCCCTGCAGATTTCCTAGATAGGGACGTCCCTGGAAGCAGCCACCAATGCAGCGGTATGGCGGGCAGAATGAGCTCTTATCCCTCTGAGGGGCTTCATGCCCACCAACCTACAGCAGAGATCTATGCAAGAGGTAACCCACCTGCCTATCGTCGGCTTGGCTGCAGGTCTGCCAGGTGCGGCTTCAGCGTAGGTGACAAACAGCTGGTGAACCTCTCCCCGAATTTCAGCCATCCACTCCTTGTAGTAAGCGAGCACTCGTCTGGGGTCCAAAGTATGGAGCCTATATTCGGCCTCCGAGGTGTGATTTGGGTAGAACACCGACAGAGTCAGCAGCTGGTTAAGGTGGAACTCCGACACCACCTTCAGAAGGAACTTCGGTGGGGCGCAGGATAACGCTTGTCCTTGTGGAAGACCAGATAAGGAGACTAGATGGAAGCGCCTGGAGCTCTCCCATCCTTCTGGCTGACGTGATAGCCACCAAGAAGGTGGTCTTCCATGACAGGTGAGAGATGTCACACCTGTGCATTGGTTCGAATGGCTTGCCCATGAGCTTAGCCAGTACCAGCAGTAGATCCCACGAAGGTGGAGGTTCTTGCACCGGAGGGGATATGTGATCAAGGCCTTTGAAAAAGTGCCCGACCACCTTCTCCTGCACCACCGACTGCTTCCCGACCCGCACCTGGAAAGCAGAGATGGCTGCCAGGTGCACCTTAAGGGTCGTCGACCACAGCCCTAGCTGAGAAAGGGACCACAGGTAGTCCAGAATGCTTGCCAAGGAACAGGAGGAAGGGTCCAGGCCCTTGCTCTGACACCAAATGGAGAATCTCTTCCATTTGAAGGCATAGCATTTTCTGGTCGACTCCTTACGGGATGCCTCAACGACGTTGAGGACCTTGTCAGAAAGGCCCAAGGCCTGGAACTCTAGCCACTCAGGAACCAGGCCGTCAGGTGCAGGGATTGAAGGTCCGGATGGAATACCTTCCCCTGATTGACTGAGATCAGGTCCGGGCGGTCTGGAAGCCGCCTTGGGAGCCTGGAGCTGAGACTGAGGAGATCTGGATACCAGAACTGGCGGGGCCAGTCTGGGGCTACCAGAATCACCTGCGCCTTGTCCCTTCTCGCCTTGAGAAGCACCTTGTGGATCAAGGAAAATGGGGCAAAGGCATATAAGAGGCCCGGGGTCCACGGCCTTGAGAAGGTATCCCCCTGCAGCGAGCCCTGCTGAGGGGGGGCAGGCATGAAACAGTCTCAGCTTCACATTCTCCCTGGAAGCAAACAGGTCCACCTGAGGCGTGCCCCAGTGGGAGAACAGATCTTGTACTACCTCCGGCAGGAGAGACCACTCGTGGGACGCAGCCCCTGCCCAGCTTAGGGCATCAGCCAGGGTATTGGAGGCTCCTGCCACATGGATGGCAAGGAGATTCACCTCCAGGCTGTGCACGAGTGACCAAATGCAGAGAGCTTCCCTGCACAAAGGCCGGGAGCGCGTCCCGCCCTGGCGGTTTAGGTAGTACATGGTCGTGGTATTGTCCATCTGGACCCGAACCACTTGACCCCGTAGAAACGGAGGGAAGGCGGTGAGGGCTAGATGAACCGCTCCAAGCTCCAGCAGGTTGAGGTGGGATTATCTGAGCCAGAGTGACCATCCTGAAGTTCCGAGATCTTAGGAACCTGTTCAGATCATGCAGATCGAGAATGGGGCACCAGCCCCCCATCCGTTTTGGGACCAGGAAGTACCTGAACACAAACCCCGGGTCTGGAGGAGGAGGAGGATCCGCCACCTTCCTGATCACCTCTTTTTCGAGGAGCAGGGCCAAATCGACGAGCCGATAAAGAGGCTGCGGACCCCCGTGAGCCCCTCAGGGCCCTCGAACTCCAGGGCAGGCCCTTTCCTACCACCTCCAACACCCAACGGTCCGTGGTGATAATGGACCAGGCGGAAAGGAAGTGGCGGAGCCGTCCCAGGGGAGTGACAAGGCTGGGAGCGACACCCCCAACCCGTCACTGGGCAGGCTTAGAGGACGGACCGGTTGAGGGACCTCCTGGGCCTTTACCTCCCTGCTTCCTATTGGAGGAAGCTGCAGGCTTGGGTTTAGGATGCCAAGCGCAAGCCTGCTGGCCCTGGTGCTGTTGGGCTGGACGTGCCGCAGGTGCAGAAGTAAGAAAGGACTTATGCTGCTGCTGTTGTCAGCGGCCCTTGTCCTTCTGGACGGAGGTGACCGAGTCCAGAGTGGCACTGGACTTTTCGATCCGCTGGAGGTGACCTTCCACTCCAGGGCCGAAGAGGTCGGTCCCCAGGAAGGGGACATCCACCAGTTTGTGCTGGGTATCCGGCGTGAAGGTGGATATCCTCAGCCATGCTCTGCGGCGCATGGCCACCATGGCTGCAACTGATCTGGCACAGGAGTCTCCAATGTCCAGAGCTGTTTGCAGCTGCTGTTTAGCCACCGCCTATCCCTGGTCCCGTACCTGCCAGACCGTGGTCTGCAGGTCGGCCGGGAGATGAGGGATAACCTCATCCAGGGAGCCCATGAGGGCGTGGGAGAAGTGTGCCATCAGCACGGCCGAGCTGGCCTGGCGGAGGCCAAGGGAGGACGCAGCGTACACCTTGTGCCCGGTATAGTCCAGCTTTTTGGACTCCTTGTCTGGGGGCTTGTCCACATCCCTAGCGTTCCTGGAACGCTGGAAAATGCTGTCGGTGACCAACCCCTCGGCGGAGAGGTGTTCCAAAAAACTGGGCAAAGAGCCGGTAGGGGCCGCATACTTCCTGGCCATCCTGGCTGAAGGCACAGGACAGAAAGCAGGCCGCTGCCAGAGCTCCAAGGCTGGGCCAACAATGGCTTCAGCCACCAGAAAGGCCTCTGTGGGTGAATCTCCTCAGTCCAGTATCTCCAACAGGGGATACATGGCCCGCTTGGATACGGGCTCGAGCTGCATCCTGGTGGACTCCGAGATGATCCGAAGCAGACCCATGAAGGACGATGGGCTTTCGTCCATCGACTGGCCCCCAGAAGACTCCAGGTCAATGGGCCTGGAGAACAGGGAGGAGTCGTTGTCGGACTCCGAGGAGTCCGCGAAGAGCTGCCTGGGGCCTGAGCCACCCTCTACCTGCTGAGGACAGTCAGGAGTGAGGGTGACTGACAACCTGTGGGGCAGGCCCTGACCCGACCAAGAGTCTTTGGTCGGCGCCCCTGATTTCGGTTGTGGAGGCAGAGGTTCCACCACAATCGGTGGGGCAGCTGGTTTCGGCCGAACAACCAGCCCAGGCTTGGGCACCTCGGCTACAGCGAGGGGCTGTTTCGGCCGCTCAGGTGACAGCCACTTGATGGCCGGGGAAGGCGACGGTGTTGGCTTGTTCCTGGACAGAAGTAACTGCTGCCACATCAGGTCCTCGTAGCATCGACGCAATTTGCGTCGAACCTCTCTTCTGAGGAGGAGGGACGGCGATGGCTTTTGCCGGTGCCGAGACCGCCGATGTCGGCCGGGATCAGCTGGACGAGAGGATGTCCAAGACCAAGATCGAGAACCTCAGTGTTTCCGAGGATGGGTCTGGGAAGGGGCGGGGGACACCCGCTCTTCCCTCGGCTCGGAAGCCTTGACCAGGGACTCTCTTGACACCGGAGGCCGGGCAGGTCCTCGGTCTTCACAAGGGGAACTGGTGAAGAAGGGTTGTTGGCTTCACCAGTCGACAGCCCATCCAACAGGTCGAGAAAAATCTCAACCGCGTCGACGGGTGTCTCGACCGACTGACCTGACGGGGACACCGTGAAGCCAGTGGCCTTAGCCGCAACCTCGACCGAAGTCCAGTGTCGACTGTCTGGGGAAGGGGACCTCTCCCGCTCCCACGAACGCTGACGGTGGGACTTACCTTTCGAGTCCTTCTTTTTGGACTGAGAAGAATGTCCCGATGGACCCTCTTCCTTCATGGAGAGGGATTGGCAAAGCTCCTTAACAGAAGCTGTGTAGGAGGTATCCAGAGAGAGTGGTATAAAAGCCACAACCGAGCAAGAGGATGATGCGGCCTGTGCCGCCTCCTCCTCGAGGGCGATCATCTGCTCGAGTTGCTCAGCCGAGCCAGCCGCCGCGATAACCGCCCAATGGGCCTCCTTTGACTTGACCAGCGGGTAGCGCTTCTCTGGGCGTCCAAGCTGCAACCAGGCAGCGCGGTCTTCCAGGATGTTGGCCGAAAATGAACGGCATAACTCGAAGGCCTGCGGGTCATGGTCTAGGCTGAGGCAATAGACGCACGTGGAGTACTGATCCATCCTGGACATTTTCTGCCCACAAGGGCTCCGCCGAAATCCGGGAGTCGATTTGTCCATCGCAGCCACGAGGGAGAAACTTGACAGAAGTCTTGAAAATGTTAAAATAAGTTTCGGGCGAACCAAAGAATTAGGATCCGGTCTACACGCTCAGTGTTAAGGAGGGAACCTGAGCTTCCAAGCGGTAAGGAAGATCTGGAGTCATGGGGCGGAGCCAAGAGTTTTACCACCCGGGTGGGTGGGAGGAGCCAGCTTGAAGACCTTCCGGCAAGATTTAAAGTGGCAAGGAACCTGCCAGACAGTGTGGATGAACAACATATCCATGTCCCTAGAACTGCCTATTTTCAGGGTGATACAGATGAATGCCGACAGACCTTGATCCAGATTAAGCTGTTGGTGGTGGTATTTTTAGTGAATGGGGGAAATCTGGCCAGTGCACCGGGGAAATTCCCCTACTGGACTGCAGGGGGACCCGCTAACTGTTAGCTATGGCCACTTCGTGTGGAGCTCCTGTGGAGATGGAAGAAGAGGTGCGGACCCTTCTTTCTGATCAACTGACTGAAGAATCCACTGATATTGCAGAAATCACTTTGGATATCAAAGATAATGGAGATGCTCAGATTTTCGTATCAGTGGAGGATTTTAGCAAATTCGAAAGAGAAAGTGAGGTTTTTCCTATTATCGATTTGGAAACTGAATCGAAGCTAAAAGAGTCTTTGCAAGTCCAGTTACAATGATAAAATGACAGGCACTTTCAGGAGAAAGAGTGCTTAGTGGAGCAGCTCGCACAGCTACAAACTGACAAATCGTCTGTCAAACCCCCAGGCCCGCTTGTCATCGGGCCTGTAGTAGTGAGTGATGCAGCAGCATCAAAGACAACCACGGGGCTGGTGAGTCAGAAATAATTCTGTTGCCTGAAGTTTTACCTGAGATAAATGTTGCACAGCTGCAAGAGGCTAGCAGTACAGGAGTTAAAGTTGACTTGTGTCTAAAGCCACTAAAAAAGATTATTCATGATGTTATTCCAGAAAATCCGATTGAAGTTTCAGATGTTGAACACTGTTGTTGGGGGAAATATTGGATTTCTGGGGAAAGGAGCACAAATTAGCGCTACAATCAATAGCAAGTGGGCCCCGGGGTCTCACAATCTGTCTAAATCAACTGGGTTTGTGTTTCACAGCACCCTACAGGCCACAGATCCTCATGGAGCAGGGATTTCAGGGACAGACTGAATTTATCAAAAATCATTTCACACCCAGGAAGGAGTGACTGTGTTTACCTTTTCTAACCGAGATTCTGTGTGTATAGGATTGGGGCTAAAGATGAATGCAAGGATAAGTGTATGGCTCTGACTTTTGCTAATAAACACATTCCTGATATAGCTGCACCAGTTGAGGTGGCGGGGCCTATCACAGCATATACAAGGCCCGATAACCCATTATTTGCCACTAGGGCAACAGAGGCAGCAAGTGCTGCTCAACTGCCTATAATGACTCCTTATGAGCCATGGTCTCCCCAGAAAGCACTCAGTGACGCCAGATGGACACAGAATGCTCGGGGCACATGGCTCCCCATCCCCGACTGGGACCCTATGCCTAATTTCATGCAGAATACACCTGAATGGCATCCAAACATCCCATACCCAGACCTAGACCCTGTTACGACAATATAAGCCCAAAATGATGGACTTATGGGGCCACCCAAGATGATTGGGACTAATGGAGTTAATCTACCAAGCTCAGGGCCAGATTCCCGGGCTCCAAGGCATCCTGCTACTACTGTGGGCTTATCAACACCTGTACCTGCAGAGGATGCACCTCAGGGTTCCCCTGAACAACAAAAATCCTTATTGTCAGAGTTGTTCTCAAAAATCTGGAAAGAAGCTGCACCACGGAGGAATGCCGTAAGGATCCGGTATAACGGAGGACTTGAGGTCCAACCGGACAGACACCATGTGGGCAAATTGCTACTGAAGGATTCTTTGCACTTCTCTCCAAGAGAAGTCTTCACTTTTATTAATATTTCGGGGGAAGATAATTTTGATATTAGTTTTTGCTCTGCTTATGCTCTTGATTTATTCTGGGAGAGGTACAGCCATGTTAAGTTTTCCCCCACATGGACCCCCTTTTTAGTTATCCCTTTGACTAAGCTTCTGATTAAATATGTCACGATAATGTTCCAGAATGAGGGGGTCCATGTGGATGATCTAACTTATTGGCTGTCCCAGAAAAGTGATGTTATGAGCCCACCTGAGGCTGCTGTGGATACCAAGATGTTTTGGACAGGGGGATGGAGCTATAAAGTGAAACTAAGGCAAACAGAACCTGGTATAGATCACATCCTTAATTCTTTTTTGTTGGGACGTGATGGGGGTGTCTGTTTCTATGCTGGGCAACCCAGGGCATGCTATAAGTGTGGGTCTAGAACCCATCTCTCTAGTTCCTGTGGCACGCCCCAGTGCAACAACTGCGGGGAAATTGTCACATTGCTTTCCAGTGCACAAATCATACTAAGTGTGATCTTTGCGAAGATACAGGTCATGTATTTGCAGAGTGTTCCTGGGCAGCCAAGAACAAGGCCACTTGCCTGAGTCCAGATCTTCTCATACAACAAGCTCAGGACTAATTTTCTCCCCAGGAATCTATCCCACAGGATCCCCATCCACCGGCTGCGGTACCCCATGAGGATCCCCCCAATCCCTTTTCCAAAGGTTGGTTCAGCTCTCATTGAGGATCATCTTCCTCTTTCTCCTTCCCCTCATTCCTCCCTCCCTCCCCATTCCCCCTCCAGTGTCCTTAGCACCAGTGTGTGATACTGACCCTCCTGGAGATGATACTACTTCTTCCATCCCTCTATCTTCTACAACCACCCCGGTGAAAAGATCAACCAGGAATCTCACGACTGGCCCTGCCCAGTCTCCAACAGAAACTGAATCAGAAAATTCCTTTGCTGTACTGGCTACGCAATGGGGAGATTCTTAGAGGGATCTGAGGGGGTACTGATTCCAAGACCACCAAAACAGAACAAGGTATCCGGTTACAGTGCCAACCACAGGATAAAGGGAAAAAGAAAAAGAAAAGAAAAAAAGAGTTCTGATCACTATACTGTTTAAGGTTTGGCTCCTCTAGGTATAGGATCTCTGAACGTTCATAGCCTTCTAAATCCCAGAAGAAGACAAGTGGTGTATAACTACAGTATATCCACAGCAATGCTATGGATGTCTGTTTCTTACAAGAAACATCGACATTCAGTAGTGATCAGGCATGTTTTTTCCAGAGGGAATGGTTCTGAGAGCCCTCCTATTGGTCATTCGGAGAGGCAACTGCTGATGGTGTTGGTTTCTTGTTCAATTCCTACGATTTTACCTTGATTAAATTGATAGACTTAATCCTAGGCAGAGTACTGAACATACAGTAGGTGACTTATGGAAGCAGATGGATTGCAGGCTGCTAAATGTCTACAGCCCACAGGTTAAGGCTGAACGTGTGGCACTTTTGGACACCTTACGTCCTTTTTTAATTACCTCTTATAAGATTTTTTATGTGGAGATTTTAATTGCGATATTAAATCCACTACGGGGAGCTCACTGGGTCATGGCAAGAAAATATACTGTGACTGTAATGTGCTGAGGAGACTTGTGGATACGGCAGATCTTCTAAATTGTAGCACATATCAAAGTTCTGGACCCAAGTTTACGTATAAAAGAAATAAATATACTTCTACTATTGACCACATGTTCATTTCAAAAAATCTACCACAGTTTCGGTTCCAGATTATACCTACTGATTTTTCAGATCATTTATTGTTATTTTGTTCTTTGTCTAATCCACCGGTGAGGTCACACTATAGGCCAAGATGGAAACTGAATTCTTCCATCTTATCTAACCAGCAACTCATCACTAAAATAACGGAAATACTGACAGCTCGTTTGTCAGTTTTTTTGTATGATGATTTGGGGGATTGGTGGGCTGATTCAAACGCAGATTTTAAATCATGTTTTTTGAAACATGGAAAATATTTAGAAAATCAAAAATCCCTTAACTACCTAAAACTGAGACAACGACTGCAAAATTTGTATTCTATTTCAAATACTTCTAGACAGGATTACACTGCCCAAATCAAGAGACTTAACATGGATATGAAAGATTATCAGTATGACAGAGCGCATACTGTGAAAGCTTTGCTTCAAAATGGGACTAAAAATATCCCCTTATGGGGATCCCTTTGAGACCTTTCGGAAATTTAAGGATTCTACTTTTTTTAGAATCTTTAATAAATAAAGAAGTTGTTAATACGAATTCTATTGATGGATTACATAACATGTATTTTCTCATAATTCTTCAGAGTCCCCTTCGGAGGATGCAATAAAGCAATTTTTACAAACTATTACCATTCTGTCTGCGTCAGAGAGAGACCAAGGTATGACACAACCCATTACTGCCTTGGAAATTGAACAAGCAATCAAATCTATAAAGAATGGCTCCGGGATCAGACAGGCTGACTAATGAATTTTACAAAACCTTTCCAGTAGCATTGTCATTATGCCTAGAAAAAGTTTTTCCACTATTTTTTGTTCCTTGACAGATGCTCTTCACTGGACAGGGGTGTCTGGAGCAGATCGGGATGAGGTACTCTAGCTACATGCTTATGCTGATGATATTTGCTTATTTTTGTCTGACCACACCCAAGTGTCATCCTTTTTGGAATTTATGCAGGTATATTCTTCCTTCTCCAATTCCAAACTAAATACAAACAAAAGTAAAGACCTTTTTATAGGCTTGGGCTGTCCTGATCTGGTAATTATAGTGGGGAAACAGATCTCCTCTGAACGTTTAAAAATTTTAGGTATTTATTTTGGATAACAAAACGTTCCATTCCTCAGCTGGGAATCTACCCTAGCTAATGTGGAACTTAAAGTCCAGAGGTGGAAGCGCTGGAAGATGACCAAACTTAAATGTATACGAATCATTCAACAGTTTATTATCCCCATGATTCTTTATATACTGTAGCTATGATCCCCCCCAATCCAGTTCAAACCCAAACTGTATAGTCTTTTTTTTTTCCAGATGCTTTGGGGTAATAGACTTAACCCCATCAAGCAACACTATACATATTTACAAAAAGGTAAAGGGGGCTTGGGTATGGTCGACCAGTGCTTTTTTTTTTTTTTTCACACTTTATTTTTTTCCCAATCCATCAAATGTGGCCTGGTATCCATGGATACAGTTCATTATCACTGGATAAAACTGAACTTCTCTCGGTATTTTACAGCATGGCAATCAGCTCCTCCTAAAGTGTCTGGTCATCTGCATATACCGCAATTCTTTAAACCTGCTGCTCAAAACATATCTAAATGGGGTTTATCTAAGCAGCAAATTATTAGAGAAGTTCAGGGCCACAGTTATATCAAGCAGTTATGTGTTCTGTGTACCCAGGAGAGCCCAGTTTTAAAAACTGCCCGACTTCCCAAGTACCAGGAGTCCTGTTGCAATTGACCAATATTAGAATCCCTCTTCATATGTGGGAATTCCTTTAGCTGAGAGTATATGGGAGGATTAATGTTAGGGGTAATGCTAAGCACACAGCCAAGGATGAAAGGAATTGTCTCTATGAGGCGTGTATTAATCAAGAGGAAACCATAGAATATTTTTTATTCCAGTGCTCCTATGCAAAGTCTCTCTGGGAATTTCTTGCCAAGAAATGGAACATGGGGTGGTTACGGAGGTTACAGTGTAATAATTTGGTTTTAGGACACGTCTATAATTTGGGGAAATCCTATCATAAGAACATGCTGGTTGTTTTTTGCTGTTGCTTGAAATTTTATTTATGGCAGGCCAGATGCCAGTGGGTACTTTGTCAAAGGCTCATGCCTTATGAGACTGTTGGGACACTTGTACAGCTGGCAATGGAGAAAGTGTACACTTCAGATTCGAGGTACACACGTATAGGAAGGTTTTGACTTGGTGGAAAGGATTTCCTATGTTTATTAAATATAAATTATTAGTTCATATTGCATCAAAAATTGCACTGTAAATGCTAATTAGATAGTACAAGTCTAGAAATGCTGATTTCTGGTTTGGGCTCTCATTTGTATTATAAGTTTCTTTGAAACACCACTAGGTTTGACACATGATTTAGTGTCTTCATATAATAATTCCTTTTTTTTTCTTTTTTTTATTATTTGTAATAAATTAAGTGTGATTTAACACTGTTTAACATGATGTGTCTTCAATACTATCAGAATATGTATTTCCCTATTCTTAATGAGGGGAGGGGTCTTCTTCCTTTGTTTTTTCCTTTCTTGGTACCATGATTTAAAATTGTTTTCTAAACATCTTTTAGAAAGTTAGTTAGGAAATGTATGAATGTAATATTCCTTAAATTTTCTTTTTATGACTTATATAGTTTTGTGTGAGTTAACACTATTTTTTTTTCTTTTTACCTATGATTTGTATACTATTTGTGTGACTTAACACTGTTGATTATTTGTTTTGATGTTATTATAATAAAAATTCCCCTTCTCGGTCAGCAGGGGGAACTCTTGTCCCACTGACCAAGATTGGATATCCACCTACTAACACTGAGAACTCGCTGAATACTGACTTTGCTGCTCAACAAATTACTACAGAAGGCACGACACATCCTGTCTACGACCAAGGTACTTCCAGTGACAATGATTTGAGATCGGACTTTAATGCTGGCATAAATCCACAGGTCAGCCCTACTCAGGCTGAGATTTCTGAACCTCAACTGTGACAAATGTTCCACCAACATAAATAATTCATACTGAAACTAATTCAGGATGATACTTCTTTGCAGGATGATATTCCTGAGGCTGAATTTTCTGTTTGTCATGCTACTCACGAGTCTAATGCTATAAACATTGCTGCTTCTACTTCTCAGGTTCCTCCCCAAAGGTCTCAGCTATATTTGCGACCTACATCTAGAACCTCCACGGAGACGGACGATTCCTGGTCCCCTGAAGCCGCTCTGTGAGCTGCCAGTAGCAGCAATCTACAGATGGGATGCCTTGGACTTCTCCGGGTCCTACTACAGTGGCTGAAATTATCGAGACTGCAACGAGGATCTCCTATCAGGCTCACAGCCTGTTTCTCAGGGTTCTGCATTGATCATAGAACCCCAGCCTATGCCACAAGTTCCACTAGTCATTCATGAGGACGTTAGCAGGCAGTCTAAGACTTCTGACCAATCCATGGGCCCCGATGAGGTACCTTCAAACCAAAGTAAGGAAACTTTACCTCACACCCCTGCAAAGGATAAAACTAACACTAACTTTAGGATGAGCGATTTATTTAAATCCATGGGAGAGCCTGCTCAACAACGGAATGATGTACGCCTAAGATACACAGGCGATGTAACCTTGGCTCCCTCCTGTAAGACTGTACTTCACAACATGTTAAAGGACACATTGGGAATCAGTCCCTCAGAACTTTTTGCATTTATCCATATTAAAAGCGAGCTTATACATGATGTAATCTTTAAAAATCTGTGTACACTAGAAATATTTTGGGTTCAGTACGAACTGGTTAAAAATTCTCCACTATGGGCCCACTTTATGTTGATCCCCCTCACAAAACCTTTGGTTAAATTCATTACACTGCTTTTCAGGAGTGAGGGGGTCAACATAAACGTCATTCAGTATTGGCTCAAACAGTAATGTGACCATTTAGACACCCCACACCCCATCCTTGATGAGGATTTAGTTTGGATGGGAAGGTGGAAGATTAAGGTTCAACTCAGACAGACCGAACAGGGAATTGTGCATCTACCAGGCAGTTTTCATATCGGGCGAGACGGGGTATTTGATTTTACCCAGGGCAGCCCGGTACTTGTCACAAGTGTGGCTCTAGGACCCACCTGAGTTAGACTTGTGACCAGCCCAGATGTACTTTGTGCCTATCTTACGGGCACGTTAGCCTGGGATGTCCTAACCTCAGGTTCTTCAACTTGTGTGATGATCAAGGGCATACTTACCCACAACGTCCATGGGCCGAGCATAATAGAGTAGACCAGGACCCACAAGACCATACCAATCTAATCTCAGACTCTCAAGCTCAAGCACTTGAAAGACAAGAGGAGGCCTCCCTCCCAGCAGCTTTCCCTGCTCCTGTTGAGGCTACAGGACCCTCTGACTCACAGGCTATAGAACCCTCAGAAGTTGTGGCTCCCCTCTCTCCCTTGAACAACTCACAAATAGAGCAAGGTGTGTTGCCCTGAGGGACTCTCTAAGCCTCGGGAAGATCTTTCCTCAGGCTTCTGTAAGTGCTAAGCAAAGCATCATGCCCCCCGCCCAAGCTGAGGAAATCTTCACTCCAGTCCCTGCATCCAGACGGGGCAAAGGGAAACGAAAGTCAGAATCCCATACACCCACCAAGACTATTATTAAAAGGAACAAGTTCCAGGCCGTAGCTAAAATGAGACAATGGGGGCGATACTGATGGGGAAGATGCAGATTCGGATTCATCTAGAGTATCTTCCTCCAAAATGGATTATTCTTCAGAATCAGGTAGAGAAGGTCCTCAAATAGACCAGAAACAGGAAGTGCAGTTCCCTCATAGGTAATGCTCCTATGGCTTAATTTAGATTTATTTTTCTACTGTCTCCCCCCACTCTCATTACAGTCCCCTCCATTTGTCCATTCTAACTTCTGATGCATAATCTCACCCAACTGCATTGCTGTACACTGAATGTGTGCAGTACCAAATCATTCAGAAAACAACTTTCTACCTTGGGCATATTACATTCCTTGCAACATGATTTTTATTTCTTACAGGACACTAGGCTAAAAACTAGGTATGAACTTGCTCAAGTCAGGAACAGTTGGACATCTGGCCCCTCGTACTGGTTTCATGGGGAAGATACGTGTGATGAGGTGGGCATCTTATTTTCAGGGTATCATTTTCGGATTTCTAAAGTGCTGGATATTTCCCCAAGGCTAGTACTTTTAATAGATGGAACCTATGGTCTTATCAGGTTTGGTCTAATTAATGTATATGTCCCACAAAGCATAGCTGCATGGCCTTCTCTGTTTCTGCGGATACAGTCATACATATTTACTACCCGTCAGGTATATTTTGGTGGAGATTTTAACTGTGGTCTTTCCCTTGCTGATAGAGGAAGTAATGCCCACAAAACCTACAGTGACACAGCCACTTTACAAAAAACATTACAGACAGCTCAGCTAGTGGATGGATATAGAGCAATTCACTCTGTAGGTGCCAAAACATATTATAGAGGGACACTGGCCACCTGTATCAATTACTTATTTGTTTCCAAAAACATTAAGGTTCTGCAGGCAGTAGTGATTCCCTGTGAGACATCTGATCACCTGGCAGTGTCCCTGTTATGCTACCCGGCCGGAGGCCCCTTTCCTATCACTCCTAAGTTCAGGTGGAAGTTAAATAGCACCTTACTTTCAGATACCTACTGTACATTTTCAAGAGCTGCCAGAATTTACTGCAAGCAAGGGTGTCAGTGATAGATGCTTACCACTCTCATATAGCTTGGTGGGAAGACACCAAATCTGATTTACAGGAATTCTTTTTAAAAATGGCAAAACATAAATCACTATCAACATACTTTAAATATTCCTGTTTACGTAAACAACTTTTGGATACAATCTCTTTGGCGTATGAGACCAAAGTTGATTTTTCTCAGCAAATCAGGGTTCTTAAATCAAATATGGAGGCGTGTAACCCCCAGACCCCTGCCTTTTAGCAAAACGACAGGTGGCATGCTGTTGAAGCTGACAGCAGTACCTGGTGGGGACTGGGTTTGGGGAGGATCAGGTTACTCGGCACAGGGGGCCTAGGTTTGGCTACTCTGCACAGGGGCACCCAAGTAAATCTGAACACAGGAAGCAATAACTATAATGTCCAAAACCAGGAATGGGATTCTAAAGTGTGGCTTTTATTCACATCCAATGTTGTCATCTCTGGAGATGGAACTTTAGAACAGGAACAAAAAGGAAAACAGCTGGTCTGACGAAATCCGATTACCAGGCAGTGATGCAGGATACAGCTGGGCTGGTGTCCTCTCTGGATCTGAAGTCATCTGGTGGGCCAGTCGACGGATTCTGGAAAGGCCAGTACACTGTAGAACTGATGAATGTGGGGCAACCGAGTCCTGGATGTCCATATTGGTGGATCAATAAAGGCACTTCACAGGCTGGTGTGGCAGTATTGACTACCACTGCTTGGCTTTCCACTTAGTAGGCACGGGCACATTTGCTGGGAGGTCCTTGCATTGAGGCCAATAGTACCGGGGGTCAGGAGTTTGAATTATTACCCCGTCTGGGCACACATAATTCACACAGTGGGAGATTTCACGTCCCTCTCCATCCACTATTCACACTCTGTCCATAAACAGTGTCCTGCCTCTCTTCCACTGGGTATATTTCTCCTGAAACAGTTTGTTCTTTACGTGCTTGTTCGCACCAGGATGCACACATTTCATTGCTTCGGCCCAGATCCAGGATTTCCTGCTGTTCTCAATCTCCTCCCAGCCTTTCTGAGGAAAGGTCATCCCATAGATCTCATTCGCCTTCCTATGAACCAGTCTCTCCTCTTTACTAGCTTTGGTCATCCTGAGACTGCTGGCCTGGCTTGGGGGTGGCAAGTCCTGGTTCTGCCAGCTACGCATCCTTAACGAGATTAAAAACGGATTCCTGACTTCTTCTTGTATAGCCAGGGCAATGGCATCACCACTCTCTTCCATGCACTCCTCCGAGGCAAGAGCATGAGGCTGTGTACCCATTCCTTTTTCACAAGGCCACATACTGTAGGTTCCCCCTCATCTTCTTCCTCACTAAGGATCTGAGCCCAGGAGTGAGCAGTCATCCTCACTCCTGAGACTATCCACTCATCACTAGGCACGGAGGTCGACACCTCCCATTCAAAGGCCTCCCGCATCTCATCTTCTCCTATGAGACTTGGGCTAGGCCACCCCCCTTCCAGGGGTCTACTGATGCTTTATTTGAACTTTCCTTCGGAGATCCAGCATCTGAAACTTCAACATCTGGTTCTGTCTCTAAACCTGCACCCTCTAGCTTTGTTGCACACTCCCCCGAGGGGCCTTCTTCAACAGGCTCTGCCTAGTGCTGCCAACTGCAGATTCCTGAACTTTTGTCCATGTGGGAGCCAAACGAATCTGGGGCACTTTATACAAGCCATAATTCTCCAGGCACCCAGCACAGTGAGGTATCATGAAGACGGCCCTTCTAGCATTGAAGCATATTTGACACACATGCACTGGATATCCAGGAATTGCCATATGAGGAGGCAGTTGTCCTCCATAGCACCACTTTTCAATGTCCCTCAGTCTATTTACTGCTGCTGTTACTGCAACCCGGGCATGATCCAGGTAGCGAGCTGGTCCTGAGGCCATAACTGCAGAAAAAACAAACAAAAGCTCACTGTAACTGAAAGTCCCACTTTACTGAACACTTTCTTTGCTTTTAAAATGGCTCCTCTGCTGCTGTGTTTACTTTACTACCCCACCCTGTAATGGCGGCGGCAGCACTCCTGTGCATCCACATTCAGAAATTAGATCAAGCCACTGCGCATCCAATTTACACACATTACTGATAACTTTTGCTCAAACTGCACAAACTTGCACTGTTCTTTTTCTAACACATTTACATGATTTTCCATGGACTTTTCACTTGCTAGAAACATTTCTTTTACTCACAGTCCTTTAAAGCTTCAGGTTTTTAAGCACAGGATTGCCTGTAAACTAGTGCTGCACATTTGGCTACAACTCACAGTCTCTCTCTGGCTTTAAACTTTAAACTGATGCTGAACTCATTACTATGCACACAGTCAATGGCTTAACAGACTTGTACTTGCTGGTAGGACTTGACACAGTCGTTACTTGCAAAGCGACTACACTGCTGCACATATATTTAGATGGCTTTTGGCAGAAAATCACTGTTTGAGCAATTATCACTGTTGATACTCACTCTTATCAGTAGCTGTTAACCGCGATGGAAAAACGGCCTGCAGCCAGTCTTGGAGGCCTCAGAAAGAGAACAGGTGGGCAGTCCTGCCGATCGTCTTCCCAATTACCACAATCGCAATTCAGACGATCGATATGCGGGTTGAGACCGATTTTAAACAAAACAGTTTATTTTTAGATGGTTTTACAGCGCATTTTAATCACTGCGACTCTCCTTCACTAGCCATTACACGCACTCCACTCACACTCCCTCTCGAATGCTGGGGCAGTCACTGTAGAGCTGGCTGAGGGGTGGGACTAATTGCAGTCTCACCAATCACACGACGCCATGCAAATGAGCCTCTTCTTCTTCGCGAGTGCTCTTCTCCTCACGGCGATCGTCGAGCAGGCAAATTTAAACTGCAGAAAGCATTTTTTTTTCCCTTCAACTGACTCCACGGCGGGAGCCCATTTCAGCCATTTAGCATGGCCATTTACACTGCAAGTCTCTCAGTTCATTCAAAAAGCATTTCCAACATCCAGGGCACAATTCTCCTGTTGCTACCCCTAGTCTTCCACACTTTTCTTTACCATAGTTCTTTTAAAAGCAGGCAAAAACGCTGTAAACAACTGATGCAGGACAAGGGCACACTCTTTTAGCTTTACTGCTCCTTGGGAAACAGCTGGCATTTTAAACAGCAGCATAAGATCCAAAGCACACAGCGACACACTAGTTAGCCTTGCTTCAGCTTTTTGGGCTACCCATTGCCAGATAGACAAAATGCTAGCCCCTTGCCCGAGCACCTTTCCTCCCAGAATTAAAATCCAAAGCGGTGCCTCCATTTTTGTAACCCCTGGACCCCTGCCTTTTAGCAAAACGACAGGTGGCATGCTGTTGAAGCTGACAGCTGTACCTGGTGGGGACTGGGTTCGGGGAGGATTAGGTTACTCGCCAAAGGGGGCCTAGGTTTGGCTACTCTGCACAGGGGCACCCAAGTAAATCCGAACACAGGAAGCAATAGCTATAATGTCCAAAACCAGGAATGGGATTCTAAAGTGTGACTTTTATTCACATCCAAACTGAACAAACAAAGCATAGACAGACCCCCAAGGGGCTACATTCCTGGTAACGCAGATTAGAGATAAAACTCTTCTTCATATTTCAGCCCTCAGGCTCTAAACCCACCAGGCACACAGCCTGGACTTGCACGCAGCTTTGGGTACACAGCCCGACTTGTACACTACTTGGGTTTTCCCCATGGCCCGGCTCCCCCGCCGGCCACTTGATCCGCGGTCCACTACGGGAATGAACCAGTTTTCCTATTGGTGGCTCCCCAAACCACCTTACAGCCTCTGACTCCTAGAGGGAATTTTCCTTCCATCCCACGTCTGGGTACTTCCCTCATCACTGGCCAAGTGCATGAGGCAAAGTAGAAATCCACAGAGCAAATCCGTAGAGGTGGACCTGGTTACTAAAGATGGGGGGTCTCCCACCTCCAGCTCCCACAATCCATACCCGGCCATTTCTCTGGAAACTAAACAACTCTTTTCTGAAAGCTTGGCAATGTAGATTACTGGGTAGACGTATGTCACATCTCCTCTACATGTCTTGACTTCCCCTATGTGCTGGACTTGAACATACTTTTACTTTTGGCTAAGCCTATTAATCTAGGCCTCCCACTACTTCAGTAGTCTAATCCCCACTTTAACACAAGTACAGGGTGAAACATGGGCCCTTTAGAAAGAGCAGAACTCACCCTCTGGTTGCAGGTGCCCCACAGGCAAATCACGAAATCTTCTTGTTTCCCATTGTCTTGGACAAAATAAGACAGCTTCTTCATTAGCAGTAGCCAGGGGGTTGCCCCTGGAAATGCAGGCTAAACCTTCCTGCCCCATCCCCTGAGGGATGGGGCACAGAGACCCGAATCAGCGGTCTCCACCACTTTAAAAATAGCTCACTGTGTCTCTCTTTAGGTGGAAACACACACCTTTTCCCTGAATGTAGCCCTATGTCAGGGCTGAGGCTCCAACAGCCTAACACAGAGCTGCTGTGCTCCTCTCACAACAAGCTCCAAACTCCAACTGACTACAGACTACTGTTCAAACCTCCCAATATTCTACTCCAACTCCCTGCTGCAGATTCCACTGTGGCTCATGCAGCTGTGACAGTTCTATGGTGATGTCATCCCTCAGTCTCAGCTGAGACTGAGAATAGAGTGAGACAGTGTGAAATCCATTTAACTGGAGTTTCACAAGCTGCCTTCCCTGCCTACCACTAGGTCTTACTGGGACTCTAGTAACCCCGGGTAACAATGGGTTACAGGCGTATCAATATGACAGGTCCATTTCTTTGAAACTGAAAGCCCAATGTGGTACTCAACCACCAAATCTTAATTGGATATACAGTGGTATCTATAGTAAAGTTGCGCGCTCTTGCAGTACGCCGCTGGGTACCGCTTGGTGTGGTGTGTTAGATAGATGGTAGCTCAACACCACAGTGTGAGAATCCTGATTTTATGGGTTGATTAAATGCAGTTCCTTGCTTAGCCACTAAATGGCTACCTGAGCCATCAGATAACTTTTGTGTGCCTTAATTGCTCGCCTGCAGGTGGCATCAGCTTGCACATTCAATACAGTAGGTCAGGTTGTGAATAATTGCCGACCGGCATTTACATTCTCTCAGCAGTGCTAATAATTTTTACATTGGAACCCATTCCTGTTCAAACTTTGTGCCAAAAATGACTGTAACTTAGATGGTGTGCGTTTGTTTATTAATCCTCACACTAGCTAGAAAGCATGACATAGAGCTGTTCTTTTGACAGACTACTAGCATAAACTAACATTTCATTAAGATTGATAACAGTGTAATGCTACCATGATTCACCTCTAGTTAACACAAATAATTTAACCAAGACTTGCAGTTCCCTTAGGAAAATTGGCAAAGTAACAATAATACAATATACAGTACTATACATAGTAAGGGATTTAGCCATCTGTCTCCATGATGTTAAAATCTGACTAACATTCGGTATTTGCCCTAATGCATATGGTACATCTTTGCTACTTTTCCACTCTACCGTTGGATATATTTGTCACTTTTGTCCAAGCCCCCCCTTCAAATTAATGTTTCTTACACAGATGTAAAAGATTGTACAGTTTACATTTTGTATTTGAATTGTACTGTTCCAAATACCTGTTTTCTATTTTTAAAAAATGATAAGATTAACTGCAAAAAAAGAGAGAGATTATAAAAGAATCATGGCACATGACAGTACACAGCAATGTACTCTGTAATGCACTCTCACAGTATTTGTGGCCGTACTTTTACCTTTCATAAAAAGGTTTTTTTTGTTATACTTAGTGATGTGGAATGGTAAAATACCCATTTAAACAACACCCATAGTTCGGACTGAAATATTTGCTACTTGAATTTTGACAGGTCCATCAAGAGGTCAGTTTAGTAGGTTTTTTACATACAAAATCAAGAAGAATTATTAAGTGTAATTTAAAAAAATATCAACTCGTCAATGCACTGGTTAGTGGCCCAGTAGGAACTGCAGTGCACAATCAACAAAAGGGATTGTCTTTACTGTTAGTAGTTTGAGATTGTTTCTAAAAAGTAAATAGTAGAACTAAAAGCCTATTAAGGTTGGATGAGAGAAGAAAACAACTTTACAGGATAATCTTGGAGATTTGGGTTTGCAACAATATGGTCCTCTTGTACCTGAAAGGTAAAACACAAATGGGAGGAGCCTGTTCCAATCACGGTAATATGAACAGGGTCTGTCAAAACTGTACAGGGCAAAGGAGAAACACCAGGAGTTCCAGCTCCAATTGCTCTGCATTTTCGGCAGAAACCTTTAAGGTTTCATACAGAATTCAGTCCGGGAGGACTTCCTGCCAAAACAAATTCTATATTAAACATATTAAACATGGGAACTTTCTGCAGAAAATGAAGAGCGTTAAACTCCCAGTGTCACTCCTTTGTCCTGCGCGGTTTTGATAGTGTCTTTTGTACTAACTTGTTTTTGGATGTTTCACTCTGTCATGTTCCTTGATATCTGGCTTCTCATTAGTCATCTTCTGGCCAAAAAAAAATGTCACATGAGCTCTCATTCATACCCACTGTCAGTCAAATCGGGAAATCAGTTGCACACACATCAAGGCAGACTACAAAAAAAAAAAATCGCAACTGTACACTGACTCATTCACTACATTCCTTTCTCCCTTCCCTGGACTCCCAGATTGCTCTTGGGCAAGGAATGAAGGCTAGCTCACATTAGGGCGTGCATTCATATGCTTAATACACAATTAAACAATTATCACTTCCAGTCAAAGCAGGTAGGTGCTCTATTACCTTATGAAAAGAAACTGACACGGGATGGTAGGGGTTGGTAGGGGTGTTAATGTATGTGACCAATTGTTTCAGAAGACTCTGAAGGCTATAGTCTTGCAGTATTTCTATTTTAGAAAAAAATCTGGTGGAGGGGCATTTGGTTTCTGCTAGGCAACCCATTTAAAAAATACCAGAAAAGAACAGACTTTAAAAAATATGATAAACTACTGCACAGTTTAAAAAACTACCCCACTCCCTTACAGTATGTGCACCCCCCATGCCCCACACAAGTCTATAACTAATCATACAACTGCACTACATTCACCATCATGATGAAATCAGTTTACAGTACAACCCTGATCTGAAGAACCCCAACCATCTGGAACTCGCTATCTAGCAATCCCGACAAATGTGATCAGAACTGCACTTCTGTGTTTGCCCTGCTCTCCAGTGCGGGGGGGACATCGGGAGGCAGAAACCGCAAAAGAAGGAAATAAAATAAAATATTAATAAACTTTTCCTCTGTCTTCCAGTCATAGTTGCAACACTTATCCTAACTGTGTGCTTGCATTCTGTGCACATATTTAAACAATTAAACAAGAGGAACATAGAGTGTAGTGATTTCATTTTTTGTCATTTCAGATGATTTCAGTATGTAACTGCTACTCAAATAAAAGATATGCTTTACCAAATATCACATTTTCTTTTTTTAATTGCAAACATAATGCACTCCTTATTGCAGATTGTTTTGCCCCCCACACACACAAACACACGCTCCTGTACACACAAACATGAAGAATAACACTCCCAAGTGGCAGTGGTATCTCTCTTTCCATACATTTACAATGCCAGCAGTAGTTCGGCCTGTCTGGACGAATCAGAGCCCCTTCTCCCATCCATCCCCATTGGAAACCAAAGGCGCTTGGACCAAGCTGCTGTCAATTTTTGTGTGTTTATGGTAGGTAAGGCTAGAGGGATGTTGAGGTGTATTAGTAGGGGTATCACAAGTCGGAAGAGGGAGATAATAATCCCTCTTTACAAGACACTGGTTAGGCCTCATCTGGAGTACTGCGTGCAGTACTGGAGGCCACACCTTCACAAGGACATTAACCAAGTTGAGGCAGTCCAGAGAAGGGCAACCAAATCAGAAAACATATGAGGACAGATTAACGGAGCTCAGTATGTATACCCTAGAGTAAAGGAGGAAGAGAGGTGATATGATCGAAACAAGGGCATTAACAAGGTGAAAGAGTCTAACATGTTTCAGTATAAGTAAATAGCAGGACAAGAGGACACAGCACGAAATTAGAGGGAGGCCGATTGAGGGGTAATGTGAGGAAGTTCTTTTTCACATAAAGGGTGATGGATGCATGGAACGGCCTACCTCAGGAAGTGGTGGATATGAATACAGTGCATGGCTTCAAACAGGCATCGGATAGGCATAAGGGAGCAATACAGATGAGTATGAACAGACAGACCATTGACAGAGCAAAGACCTATGGCACATTCATAAGGTAGACCGCCTCCACTCTGTCTATGTCTTTGCGGAGATGGTTCTCCAGAACTGCACACAGTACTCTAGATGGGGTCTCACCAACTGTCTGTACAGCGGGATAACAACTTCCTGTTTCCTACTGTTGATGCCTCTCCGTAAGCATCCCAATATCCCCCCAGCCTTCCTTACTGTCTTCTCACACTGCTTGCACACCTTTAGGTAATCTGATATACTGTAATTACCCCCAGGTCCCTATCCAGTTTTACTGTTGTCAGTATCTCACCCCCCCACTGTGTACTCTTCCCCTGGGTTTTTGTTTCCCAGGTGCATTACCTTGCACTTCTTTGCGTTGAATCTAAGCTGCCATACATTTGACCATTCCTCCAACCTTGCCAAGTCCCTTCTCATCCTTTTAACACACCATCTTTTGTATCAACCCTGTTGCAGATCTTTGTGTCATCTGCAAAGAGACATACTTTTCCTTCCAGTTCCTCTGCAATGTCACTTATAAAGACATTAAAAAGGACCGGTCCCAGTACTGAACCCTACGGTACCCCACTAGCAACCCTCCTTTCTTGACTGTGGACTCAGTTTACTGCTACCCTTTGCATCCTGTTGTCCAGCCAATTTTTTATCCAGGCTACCACCTTGGGACCCACTCCAAGGCTGGTTAACTTGCATGTTAATCTTTTGTGTGGGACTACTGTATATCAAATGCCTTGCTAAAATCTAGGTAGGCCATGTCCACAGCCCCTCCCTGGTCTACTACTTTGGCCACCCAGTCAAAGAAATCTATTAGATTTGTCTGACACAACTTTCCCACTGTGAATCCATGCTGCCTTGGGTCCTGTGCCCCACTGGCCTCTAGGTATTCAACAATTCTTTCCTTCAGAAGTGATTCCATCATTTTCCCTACCACTGAGGTCAAACTAACTGGTCTGTAGTTTCCTGCCTCTGTCCTGCTCCCACTTTTGTGAAGAGGAATCACATCCGCCCTCCTCCAGTCCTCAAACGCCACCCCATCCTCCCATGATTTGTTAAAGAGAGTAGTCAGCAGTGTCACTAGTTCTACCCTTAGTTCTTTTACAATGAATCCTATCAGGCCCCATTGCTTTGTCCACCTTCAATTTTATTAGTTCTTTCAGAATCCTTTCCTCTGTAAATGGACTGGTATTGAGCCCCGTCTCCACAGTGTTTCTCTTGTTTGGTTTAGGTACCTCCCCCTCCTCTTCCTTTGTGAATACTGAGCAGAAATATTCGTTCTAGTATCCCTGCTTTTTCACTGTCACCCCATGCCCACATTCCCTCCCCTTTATTAAGCCTCAGTATCCCTCCCTTGTTCTTTCTTTGCTCCCTAATGTACCTATAAAAGGTCTTATCCCCCTTCTTAACAGAGTTGGCTATCCTTTCCTCGGTTTGGGCCTTTGCTATTCTGACTGCCTTCCTGCCTCTTTCTGCTTTAACTGATAAAGGTCTCTGTCCTGCTCCTTCTGTGTTTCCTTATATTTCCTGAATGCTATCCTTTTCTCCTTAACCTTCCCTGCCACCTCTTTTGAGAACCATAGCATTTTTTTCCTTTGTTGTGTTTTGTTGATTTGCTTTACACAAAGGCTTGTTGCCTCTGTGATGGCTGTTTTGATTACTCCCCATTGTTCCTCCACCCCTCCTTCTTGCCTGTTTGCTAGTGCTTTTCTGAGGCACTCTCTAATTTTTCCAAAGTCAGCCCTCCTAAAGTCCAATACTCTTGCTTTTGTATGGCTTGACTCTATGGCTGCGTTTATCTTGAACCACACTGTTTGGTGGTCGCTTGTTCCCAGATGGCTACCCACTTCTAAATCTGAGATTCTTTCTCCATCCCCGTTTGAGAGAACCAGGTCTAAGATTGCTCCCTCCCGAGTGGGTTCCAATACTAGCTGTCTGAGGCATGCCCCTTGTAGGGCATCAAGAATGACCCTGCTCTTGGATGTGCCTGCAACAAGGTGCTCCAGTTAACATCTGGCATATTCAGGTCCCCCATCAACAATATCTCCCATTTTTCTGCCATTCTAAGGATGCCTTCTATCATTTCCTTGTCCATGTCCTCCCCCTGAGACGGGGGTCTGTATACAACCCCCATGCAGACTGTGGTGCCATTTCCTATCTCCAGGGTGACCCAGAGTGCCTCATCTGCTCCCTGTTTACTCTTTAGTTCTGTTGCTCTGATCCATTCCCTTACATAGAGAGCTACAGACCAGTCAGTCTTACCTCAGTAGTGGGCAAGATTATGGAGGCACTCCTTAAGGAAAGGATAGTGCAACACCTGGAATCCATAGGGGCACAGGATCCAAGACAGCATGGGTTTACAAAAGGAAGGTCCTGTCAAACTAATCTCATAGATTTCTTTGACTGGGTAACCAGAGTGGTGGACCAAGGGGGAGCAGTTGATGTAGCCTACCTTGACTTCAGCAAAGCTTTTGACACTGTTCCACATAGAAGATTGATAAATAAGCTAGGTAGGCTGGGTGGGTCAGAAGTTGGTCAACTGGGTGGCAAACTGGTTGACTGGCAGAAAACAGAGAGTGGTGGTAAATGGTATACAGTCAGAAGAGATGCAAGTCACAAGTGGGGTACCTCAGGGATCAGTCCTGGGGCCAGTCCTATTCAACATCTTCATTAGTGACCTGCAGATGGACTAGAGGGTAAGGCTTGTCTGTTTGCAGATGACACCAAGATCTGCAACAGAGTAGATGATCCAGATGGGTGGGCAGAATGAGAAGAGATCTGGATAAACTAGCAAAATGGTCAGAAGAGTAGCAACTGGGATTTAATGCAAAAGTGCAAAATCATGCACATAGGGAGAGAAACCCTGAAGCCACTTATAGGCTGGGAGGGGAGTTGCTAGCAGTCACAAAGGAAGAAAGAGACTTGGGCATCATCATCACTGATGACCTAAAATCATCTAAGCAGACCTCTAAAGCAGTAGGTAAGGCTAGGGGGGTGTTAGGGTGTATTAGTAGGGGTATCACAAGTCGTAAGAGGGAGGTAATAATCCCTCTGTACAAGACATTGGTTAGGCCTCATCTGGAGTACTGCATGCAGTATTGGAGGCCACACCTTCACAAGGACATTAACCAAATTGAGGCAGTCCAGAGAAGGGCAACCAAAATGGTGCAGGGACTGCATCAGAAGACATATGAGGACAGATTAACGGAGCTCAATATGTATACCCTTGAGCAAAGGAGGGAGAGAGGTGATATGATCGAGACATTTAAACACCTTAAGGGCATAAACAAGGTGAAAGAGTCTAACATGTTTAAATATAAGAAAAATAGCAGGACAAGAGGACACAGCATGAGATTAGAGGGAGGCCGATTAAGGGGAATGTGAGGAATTCTTTTTCACAGAAAGGGTGGTAGATGCATGGAATAGCTACCACAAGAAGTGGTGGCTATGAATACAGTGCAGGGCTTCAAACAGGCATGGGATAGGCATAAGGGAGCAATACAAATGACTATGAATAGATAGGTCACTGACAGAGCAAAGGCCGATGGCACATTTATAAGGTAGAAAAAGAAATGGGCAGACTGGATGGGCCTTGCGGTCCTTATCTGCCGTCAACTTCTATGTTTCTATGTTTCTACTCCTCCTCCTCTTTTACACTCCCTGTCCCACCTGTAGACTGTGCATCCTGGTATGCTGACATCCCAGTCATGGTTCTCTGTGTACCATGTTTCTGTGACTGCCACAATATCCAGGTATCCCTCTTTCATCAAGGCCACTAATTCAGGGAGCTTGTTACATAGACTATGGGCACTGGCACTCATCACCCTCCATTTTTTGATGGCCTTACCCCCTTTTAGCCCCATCCCTGTCCTTACTGCCTTTGCCTTTTTGGCATTTACCCCTGTCCTGCTCCTGAATTGCTTCTCTGCTTTGGTGTTTACCTCACTAATTACCGTGTTTTGTTGGGGGAGGCTGGAATTTCCCTGCTGCTTTTCAGTGACTCACCCCTTGGCTAGTTTAAAGCTTGCCAATGAAACATTTAAACCTCTCACCTAGGATCCTGGTTCCCCCCCCTGGACAGATGCAGACCATCATGCCAGCATAGGCCTGCATACCTCCAGGTGGCTACCCAGTCCCCAATGAAGCCAAAACCGAGCTCCACACCAGTCTTTTAACCATTCATTGAATTCCATGGTGAGAAGTACCCTAGCATCACCCTTGCCACAGACAGGCAGCACCTCCGAGAAGGTTACCGTATGTGCTACTTGTCTAAGGCCCCTCCCCAACTCTACAAACTCCTCTTGCACTGCTCTGATCCCATTCCTGGCCAGGTCATTTGTCCCTAGGTGGACAATGACATCCAGCTCCCTCCCTTGTGCAGATGCTCCCATGATCCTGAGGATTCTCTTCCTGTCCCTCCAAGCTGCAGCACCAGGCAGGCACCTTACCTCCCTCTCCCCTTCCTCCCCCACTTCTACCCCCCTAATGATTGAGTCCTCCACCAGGAGTTGTTTCCTTCTCCTGTGAGGTCCCATGCCACCCTCCTGTGGGTCTCCTTTGTGGAGTTTTCCAGCATCCTCCTTGGTCTCCACTGCAGGTGCCTCCATAGAGGAACCACTCTTCACCAGAACAGCATATGAATTGTGGAGAAGTACAGCTGGAGGGATGCACCTCTGTTCCACCACCCTCTCCCTCCCTGAGCCCACCTTGGTCCAACTGCTCCTCTTTCTTGGCAACCTCTGAGGTAGCAGCAGTGACCCTGGTGGTCCCTGGGTGGGGGAGGAGGTTTCACGAATCCTAGCCAGGTCAGCCTGGAGACGGGCAACCTCCTCCCTCAGACAAGAGAGGTGCCTGCAAATAGGGCAGCATCGCAGCCTCCAGAATGTCTCCCGGAACACTGCTGCCCCACAGCCATTGCAATGCACCACTCCCATCATGTCTTATTTTGTGTCCCCTCTCCTGTTTCTCTGTATGCTTACTCTCTCTTCTCCTTACAGCTCTCACCCTTCCTGTTCTGGGACAGCAACTTCCTGTATTCTTCAGTAGCTTCCTTCTTCCTTGCTCAGAATCAGACCACCAGCAGCTAGGGGGGAGAAAGAGCTTCTTTTTTCCTTTAAGGTTGACAAAACTAATGTTTCTCTATGATCCTTCCCTTCCTACTGTCAAACAGGAAGTTCCTATTGTCAGTCAAATCCAGTAGCTATAAAAGTAGAACTGGCTTAGGGTGGGATGCAGGGCAATTAGTAAGAAAAATTGTAGCTTTTTTTAGTTAGCTGGTTTCTGCTCTACAAGCAAGATTTCTGTCTTCCAAAAGCTAGAAGCAGGAAGTTGTAATTGGAGTCACCTGCTTTTATACTGCCTAAGCCACACACCCAATTAAGCTCTCTCCCCTGCTACTGATTTAGCAAAGTAAGTTGATACAGTACCCTTCCCAGTACAGAACACACACTGACTTTGTTTCTTTTCTTTTTTTAACCCTAAATAAGACCTCTTCTACTTCTAATAAAGTATCTGTCTGCTTAATCTCAACAGGCACCAACTTCTGCTGAGATAGAAGTGTTAAATTAGTAAGAAAAACTGTTGCTTTTTTAGTTAGCTGGTTTCTGCTCTACAAGCAAGATTTCTGTCTTCCAAAAGCTATTGAAATATTGAAACATGTTAGACTATTTCACCTTGTTAATGCCCTTAATGTGTTTGAATGTTTCAATCATTTATTTATTTATTTATTTCATTTTTGTTGACCGGGTAAGTGCACTAGACAAAAACTGCCTATTTTCAGGCACGACCCGGGGGAGGGGGATACAGATGGATGCCAACTGACCCTGAACCAGATTAAGCTGTTGGTGGTATTTTTAGTGAATGAGGGAAATTTGGCCAGGACACCAGGGAAATTCCCCTACTGTTTGTCGGTAGGGGGCCCTGCCGCTGCTGGAGGAAGTCATTCCACTCTCTGCCATGGAGGAGGAAGGACCTTTGCCTAGGGCTGAGATTGCCCAAAGTCTTGATGTATCCTGTGATGTTTCCCAGTCTGGATCCGCTGAAGTGGCAGCTGGAGTGCACCTGCGAGGTGGCCAGCACACTGCCGTTTCTAGCAGTCCGTTGGAGTTGCCTGATGCTTCTGAACTCAGTTTACGGGACAAGCAACGTTGTTTAGAGACGGAACTACTGCGAGTTAGTAGCTCCTAGCACAGGGAAGCGTGAGCCGGTATGTGCGGAGGCCACGGGAAGCAGGCGCTCAGAGAGCTCCCGAGAGTGCGACGGAGGCTGTGGGGCCTAGTAAGCTGTTTTCTGCTGAACCCAGGTCTCCGCCTGGCGAAAACGCGGTCCCTCGAGACTGGGGAGGGCTGACGGAAGAGTCGTGGTCTCCTGAACGAGCACTGCAGGAAGCGGCCTGGATTCAGATTTCGGGGGCTGAGTGGAAACCGGCTGATGGATCCGTGGTCCCCTCGGAGCTCCGGTCTCAGTTTTGCAGGCATCTCTTCCCATTCAGGCTTGTCCTCAGCCTATTGCACCCTTGGGGGATATTTTGGTGGGCTCTGCTGACACTACAGATTCCTCCTCTGTTCTGAAGAGGCCAGTTATGGATTCTGTGCCTAAGCCCACTTATGCCAGTCATTTCAGACAACCTTTGGAGCTTGCTAAAAGATGGAACGCTGTCAGGTTGCAGTATGTGGGTCCTAGAGACAACCCTCCTGACAGGTTTTACGTTGGGAAATCGTTATTGAAGCAAGGCATGGGTTTCTCTCCGTCTGAAGGCTATGCCCTGATTCATGTTCCAGGGGAATTTACCTTTGACATTAGTTTCCGTACTCCTGCTCTTTTGGAGCCGATATTTGACTCTTAAAACAAACCCATTTTGGTCAGACTTTATTGTTTTACCTCTTTCTATGCAAGCTTCTAGGGTCATCACGATTATGTTTCGCAATGAAGGGGTGAACATTGTTGATATAGTGCATTGGCTGTCTAAGAGATGTGATGTTCAAGGGAACCCTGTCCCCATCTTAGATGCTGAGGGCTTTTGGAATGGGGGTTGGAAGTTTCGAGTCAAACTTCATTCCACTGATTCAGATTTGATTCATTTGCCCAATTGTTTTTTTTTGGGGGGCGGGATAAAGGATTTCTTTTTATCCTGGTCAACCTCGGGTTTGCTTTAAATGTGGGTCTCGTGCTCACATCAGCACAAACTGTGAGGTACTTACCTGCTCTTATTGTGGGGAAACTGGCCATCCTAGTGCCCACTGCTTTCAGGCTTCTAAATGTCACCTTTGTGAGCAGGTAGGTCACACTTTTGAACTTTGTCCCTTGGCTGCGAAAAATACAGCCGAGGCTACCTTTGGGATTCAAGATCGTTATATTAGGGAGGCTGTTCGCTCTGGCATTCCTGCCGGGGGCAGGTTGTTGCCCAACACCTCTGTAGAGGCCCCCCCCTTGTCTGAGTCCAGTGGGTTCACTGTGCCTAATCTGGATCCAGGTGACCCGGTGCCCCCAACATTTGGGACTACAGATGGGTCTGGGATGGGGTCAGGTGAGGCTCTTCTCCGGACTGACTCTGTGGGAGGGGATGATTCCTTGCTGGCTGGGTTTTCAGTGGTTGGTGGGAAAAAGGGTAAGGTGGCTAAAGGGAAGGGGAAGTTAGGTAAAAAATCAACATTTGCTGTTCCTGATGTTTCATTTGTTGATCCTAACAGTTTTACTGTTCTGGCTGAGGGTCCGGAGGTTCTATCCGAGATGCCTGGGCCTCCTTCTACCCCTCCTAGGCCTGTGTGTCAGGACACTGTGGCAGGACAGGTGGGTCCGAGGCCTTTGGATGGTAAAACTGGAAGGATCACTAGGGTGTCTAGTAAAGTTAAGTGACTTTTTCCTTGACCTCTTTTATGGTTCCTTTTTCCTTTCGCGTGGCAACTTTAAATGCTAACAGCATTAAATCCCCTGTAAAACGTAAGGCCACTTATTCTCATTTTCTATCTGAGAATTTGGATTGTGTTTTCTTTCAGGATACTTGTTTGCATTCCTCTGAGGAGGTGGCTGCTGCCACTGCTGGCTGGTCATGGGGTGATAGTTTTTGGTCTTTGGGAAGTGAGTTATGCAGCGGGGTTGGGATTTGTTTTTTTTAATTCTTATGTTACAGTGATACACCAGCTTGAGATCCTGCCCGGCAGAGCTTTGGTGTTGGATATTAGGTGGGATTCTCTACCCTTGAGATTGATCAACATTTATGCACCTCAATCTAAATTTGACGGTGTCCCTTTTAAAGCATTGTACCCTTTTTATACACCTCTTCTTTTGTTGTTCTTGGAGGAGACTTTAATTGTTCCTCCTTCCCTGCCTGCCCGGAACAAGAAAAGAAAGGGTGCATTGACATAGCTTGTTTGGCTATGCTGCTTCAGACCTCAGGACTGGTGGATGCTTTTGGGCCTTCACTTCTGGTTTTGGATATACTTATTTTTGTGGCTCCAGGGCGTCCAGGATAGACTATTTTTTATTTCCCAGGAGTTGTTGCCCGATCTCAGGTTTACAGAATTAGCTTCTTCAGATCACCAGATTGCTTAAGTTGGTGTTAAGTGATCTGCCTGCCACCCACAGAGGGCTGGGGTATTGGAAATTGAATACGGTTCTTTTGGACATTCCTTGTGTTGCTGAGGGGTTGCGATCCCTGCTTTTGGCCAGACGGTCTGTGTTGTTTTTATATGATGATCTGAATGTTTGGTGGGAAGACACTAAATGTGAGTTCGCATTTTCTTTAAACATATTGGCAGATTGAATAGTCGCCTAACGCATGATAGACTGTACACCCTTAGAGAACGGTTGCATTTTTTATCTTCTTTTCGTCAGTTTTTGGGGCCTGATTGTCTGGTACAGATTAAACAGGTTAAGGGGGAACTGGCCGACTTACAAGCAAAGGTATTGCAGGAGATGGAAAAGAAACATTCCTTTGAGGTTTCTGGGAAAAAAAGAGACACCTTACCCTTTGAGCATCTGCAGTTTTTACAAAACTCTAGGGTTATGCAATATTTAAATGCTGAAGGGGGCGGGCGGGTTGCTACTAATGTTGGTATGCTGGATATGGTACATACTCATGTTTCTACTACCTTTCAAAGTAAATTCCTCTCTGAGGTTCCCATCCGTAACTGGTTTCTTAGTAGACGGGTTCCGGGTTTGACCCCTGCGGAACAGCTCACGTTGGTACAACCAATCACGGTTGAAGAGCTGAAGTCGGCAATTTGGTCCTTAAAGCCTAGTGTTACTCCTGTTTTCGATGGGTTATCTCACGAAATTTATAAACCCTTATGGGAAGTCACAGGATCGGATTTTTGTCAAGTCTTGAATAAGGGGTTGCAGAAGGAGGCGCTGCCACACAGTATGTTGCAGGGGGTTTTACTCTTACTATACAAAAATTTGGGGGATAGAGGGGATTTGTCTAATTGGAGGCCATTGTCTCTTTTGAACACGGATTATAAGATTTTAATGAAAATTCTCTGTGTCCGGTTACGGGGTGTCTTAGGCTCTCTTTTACATCCATCACAGTTCAGCAGGGAGCCTAGTAGGAAGATCCAGGATGCATTGATCCTGCTTCAGGAGCTAATTTCTAAAGGGGTAGCTGGAGAGATATTTGGGCATTTGGTGTGTCTTGATCAATCTAAAGCTTTTGATAGAGTGGAATATAATTATCTTTGGGCCTGTTTGAGGTGGTACGGGTTTCCCTCACAATTCATTGGCTGGTTGCAGACTTGTTATGGGGGAATTACTTTGTTACCTAGTGTTAATGGTTGGTTGGATAAAGCTGTTAATGTGTATAGAGGCGTTCGGCAGGGGTGCCCACTTAGCCCACTACTTTATGTGCTCTCCTTGGATCCCCTTTTACATGCCCTGTCTTGGATGGATGATATTATTGGTCTTTCTGTTGGCAGTATGGACCCACCCATAGTTTCAATTGCCTATGCAGATGACTTGGTCCTTGTCCTCTCAGATCGAAATTCGGCTACTGCAGCTAAATCATTGTTGCATTCATTTTCGGTAATGTCAGGGTCCTCTATTAACAGGCTAAAAAGTGGGATTTTACCCTTGGGGTATGAAGCAACTGATGTGGCTTTACTTTGGGAGGTGCCTGTTGAATCCGGTTACAGGAAGGTGCTTGGAGTGTATTTCGGGGGTCTAGATGCTCAGAAGTATAATTGGGAGCAGCAGTTATCAGAGGCTCATCATAGGGTGCTGAAGTGGAATAAGAGCCGAATGTCTAAGGCTAAACATATTTATTTAATTAAAACTTTTTTGTTACCATATTTTTTGTTCCTAGCTGCAGTTTTCCCCCCCACCTCTCTCTTTGGAGACTTCGCTTTACAATGTATTTTTTCTTTGCCTCTGGGGCAGTAGATTGAACCCAGTTCGGCGAGGTATCACATATTTGCCCATTGGGAAGGGGGGTTTAGGTATGCTCAACCCGATTGTTTTTTTCCATAGTATTTTTGTTTATTACAATTTAGTCTCATTACTTAAAGGGGTGGTGAAGATTTGGTCTCCTTGGGTGGCTGAGAGCATAGGTCCCTTTCTGCAGCATTGGGATAATGATTCTGGTTTAGCTCAGCAGGTATGGCTTTGTGGCTTTGATGGTCATTTTCACGTAATGTTCCAGAAATTGAAAGCCTGGCATGTAGTCAAGAATTTTCTGACCTTACACTCCAGGCAGCAATTCTACCATTCCGTTCTAAGTGACAGTTTTTTATTGACCCTTGGTTTCATGATTTGTCTGTTTCAGAGCAGCACTCTAGGTTGAAAGTTTTGGTCAGCAAGAGGGTGCCTTCTTATATGTGGGATTTCTTATGGCTGTGTCTCCATAAGAAACTGGGGGTAAAGGGTAACATGAAACATAAGGATCTCTCTGAGAGGTTTTGTCCACGGATGGAGTCTAGCGGTGGGGTGGTCGAAACGATGGAACATTTTTTTGTGGAGTGTCCCTTTGTTGTTTCTTTCTGGTCTTGCTTTCATGAGGAATGGCCCTTGAATCCCTTCTGGGGTGTTTCCTCTCAGCTTTGGGTGGAAGGGTTTTTGCCAGGCTCATGGCTTGGATTTGATAATATCACTATACGCCTGTTGATCGGTTATATAGGTTTTCAGTTGTGGCATGCCCGGTGTTATTTAACACTTAGGCAGAAACTACTTTCTGAATCCCAGATTATTTGCACTCTTAAATCCTTTCTACATCGTTGGAGATCTCTGGAGGAACGGACAGTGCATCCTGAATTGTTTAAACTGTGGTGGAGGAAGATGACTTGGTTAGATACAGGGTGAAGTTTTACTTTGTCAAGACCTGGCACTTTCCTTGTATTTCGGATTTCCCTTGCTGTGGTGCTTGATCTCCTAACAGTGATCCTGAGTGCTGATATTCCCCTTATGGATGGGATTTATTTTTCCTTTTTAGTATGGTACCACCTTTTATGGATTATTTCTGTTCTGATCATTACAACTTCCCCTCTGTTTTGTCAACGGTGGGGGTAGCGTGCCTGCTTACACAGGATTTTGGTCTTGTTTTATCAGTCTGCTATGCTGCCGTTGTGCATGTTATCTCCTTTCTTATGGTTCATGTATTATGTTATCTGTTATCATGTTTTCTGTTCTGTCCTTGATTGGTTTATGTCGTATTATTATGATCCCTTGTGTTCTTGCTTTACCCTTTTCTATCATTAGTATGCTGTAATACTATTGTTGTATAATTTTCTTTCTGTACATTTACCATTGTTTTCCTTTTGAGGGGAGTGAGTGGGTTTTCCTTTCCCTTATTATATTGTTGGTTATTCAGGACACGCATGTTTGCTTTTTTTCCTTATTATGTATCCAATACATTCCCCTGCTCATTTTGGTGGGGAGTGGGGTGTTTGTTTTTCCTTTTTGAGGGTTTTCAGTATATTGTATAACTCATGTCTGTTTTTCCTGTTGTATGATGTAATACCATTGTGTACAATTTTTCTTTTGAATTTTGAATAAAAATATCCCCTACTCTTTTTCGATAAGTGCCATGGGATCTTTAACATCCACCTGAACTACCACCAATCCAGGAAGATGGGACCTCGGTTTAACATCTTATCCGAAAGACGGCACCTCAGAAGTGCAGCACCCCTCTCATGCTGCACTACAGTGTCAGTACTGGGATATTAACCCAAGTGCCAGATGTGGGAACTGAACCCACAGCCCTCTGATCTCCCGGCCTCAGAGGCGAGTGTGCTACCTATTGAGCCACCATCATATCACCTCTCTCCCTCCTTTGCTCTAGGCTATACATATTGAGCTCAGTTAATCTGTCTTCATATGTTTTCTGATGCAGTCCCTGCACCATTTTGGTTGCCCTTCTCTGGGCTGCCTTAGTTTGGTTAATGTCCTTGTGAAGATGTGGCCTCCAGTACTGCATGCAGTACTCCAGATGGGGCCTAACCAGTGTCTTGTAAACAGGGATTATTACCTCCCTCTTCTGACTTGTGATACCCCTGCTAATACACCCAACATCCCTCTAGCCTTACTTACTGCTTTAGAGGTCTGCTTGGATGATTTCAGGTCATTGGTGATGATGACGCCCAAGTCCCTTTCTTCCCTTGTGACTGCCAGCAACTCCCCGCCCAACCTCTAGGTGGCTTCAGGGTTTCTCTTCCCTATGTGCATGATCTTGCACTTCTTTGCATTAAACCCCAGTTGCCACTCTTCTGACCATTTTGCTAGTTTATCCAGATCTCAACTCATTCTGCCAACCCCATCTGGATCCTCTATTCCGTTGCAGATCTTGGTGTCATCTGCAAACAGACAAACCTTACCCTCCAGTCCATCTGCAATGTCACTGATGAAGATATTGAAGAGGACTGGCCCCAGGACTGATCCCTGAGGTACCCCACTTGTGACTTGCATCTCTTCTGACTGTATACCGTTTACCACCACACTCTGTTTTCTGCCCGTCAACCAGTTTGCCACCCAGTTGACCAACGTCTGACCCACCCGAGCCTACCCAGCTTATTAATCATTCTTCTATGTGGAACAGTATTGAAAGCTTTGCTGAAGTCAAGGTAGGCAACATCAACTGCACCCCTTTGGTCCACCACTCTGGTTACCCAGTCAAAGAAATCTATGAGATTAGTTTGACAGGACCTTCCTTTTGTAAACCCATGCTGTCTTGGATCCTGTGCTCCTATGGATGCCAGGTGTTGCACTTGCCTTTCCTTAAGGAGTGTCTCCATAATCTTGCCCACTACGGAGGTAAGACTGACTGATCTGTAGTTCCCTGCCTCCTCCCTGCTACCACTCTTGTGGAGCAGGATCACATGAGCAGGATCACAGTCTTCTGGGACTGCTCCTGTGCTCAGAGACTCACTAAATAGTTCTAATAATGGCTCTGCTAGTTCCAACCTTAGCTCCTTTAGTACCCTGGGATGTATGCCATCAGGTCCCATTGGCTTGTCCACCCTGAGCTTATCAAGCTCTTGTAGGACCCTTTCTTTTGTAAAGGGACTAGTGCACACCTCCCTCCCCCTATGTCCATGGTGCAGAGCCGTGGGCCCTGCCCTACCTTCTCTTCAGTAAATACTGAGCAGAAGTATCTATTTGGTATAGATGCTTTTTACATGGTCCTCCTCCTCACACACATCCTTATCCCCTTTGATCTCAGCACTACCCCTTCTGGACTTTCTCCTTTCACTAATGTATCTACAGAAAGTCTTGTCACCTTCTTTTACTGTTTGTGCTAGTGTTTCCTCAGTTTGGGCCTTTGCCTGCCTTACTGCCTTCCCTGCTTCCCTTAGGGAAGTTTGGTATGCCTCCCTATCTTCATCCTACTGCGTTACCTTGCATTTCCTTCTTTCCTGAAGGCCAGCCTTTTGGCTCTGACCTTTTCTACTACTGTGTTTGAGAACCAAAGTGATTTCCTTCTTCTTTTGCACTTCCTTTTCTCACTAACACAATGGGATGTGCTTCAAGTATTGCATCTTTAATACTTGCCCACTTTGCCTGTACCCTCTCACCTGTATTTCTTTTTGCCAGGGCTAGCTTAACTCTGTTGGCCATCTTATTAAAGTCAGGTCCTCTGAAGTCCCATATTTTTGCATTGGAATGGGATGATTTTGTTCTAGTGGCCAAATTGAACCATACCATGTGATGGTCACTGGCACTCGTGTGACCTTCTACCTGGAGATCTGTGATCCTTTCCCTGTTAGTCAGTACTAGATTTAGGATAGCCCTGTCTCTTGTGGGTTGTTGTACCAGTTGTTTGAGGCCCTCCCCCTGCAGGGAAGCCACCATGTGTCTAGTTCTGGCAGATGTCCCTGCTGGTATTGACCAATCTGTATCTGGCATGTTGAAGTCTCCCATTATTAGAACCTCCCCTTTAGCTGTCATGTTTTGTATATCTTCTAACAGTAATGTGTTTATGTCCTCCCCCTGGTCTGGAAGCCTCTACATAACCCCAGTTCGTATAGCTGTCTCATTTCCTGTTTCCAGGGAGACCCACAGTTCTTCTGGCTCCTTATGTGTATTCTGAATTTCTGTAGCTTTGATATTTTCATTGACATAAAAGGCAACTCCACCCCCTTTTTGCACCTCAGTCTCTTCTGAACAGTACATAGCCAGGTACTGAAGTCTCCCAAGTGTGGTTACTGGTAAACCATGTCTCACTAATGGCTACTATGTCCAGTTTAGCCTCTGTCATTATTGCCTGCAGGTCTGGTATCATGTTTCCCGGACTGCGAGTATTTACGTACATGATTTTCCATTGGTCAGATTTCAGTGTCTTGCACATAATCTAGCTGAGCTTGAATCCTGGACCACCCTCTACAAGCCTGATATTATATGCCTAACTGAAACATGGCTAAAACCATCCATACCTGATTATCTATGCCCCCTTCCTCACTATAATCTATTAAGACTTGACAGAGTTGCACCCAAAAGAGGGGGTGGGACAGCTGTCTACTTTAGAGATCATCTCAATGTCTCTGTCCTAAAATCATCTACCTTACACCACTGTGAGGCACTTCATGTCCTGCTCACTCTTGGTACCAAAAAATTACATATTGTGTGTGCCTATAATACCCCTGCCAACAGACTAATAGGACTGGATGAGCTAATAGACCAAATCCCATGCCTAGCTGAAAGAAACAAGGTCCTCATACTTGGGGACCTAAACATTAATTGGCTGGGCAGTAACCAATCCACAATAATGACCAAATTGCAGAGTTATAACCTGCACCAACTGATAGCTGAACCTATCAGACACGCCCTTCACTCAAACGCGAACACGCCACTAGACTGGGTCATGACCCAATCGCCCTGAAAATGTAATTACCTCTGAAGTACTATCAGATGCCATCACTGATGTCTACCCAACATACTGTATCTGGGGAAACAACTGACCTACTCAGACGGGGACTTACTTCATTACCTTCTGCAACTATGCAAAGTTTAACTCTCAGTCTTTCTTGCACGACATTGCTGCTACGGATTGGTCCTCCATTCTTATGTCCAATGATGCTCAGACTGCCCTTAATCTGTTCTTGAAACACTTCCTAGCGCTCCAAAATAAGCACTGCAAACTTGTAACCCATCGGGTAAGAAACAGGCAAACCCATCGGCTAAAATCTGACCTATTAGCTAAACTTAAACTAAGGGATAAAAGCTAGCTCCACTATAAGAACTTTGAGCTAACCTCTGACCTTATTACCTACATGGCCCTGCAAAATGCCTGCAAAAAGGACATCAGAAAAGCCAAGAGCTCCTACTGCAAGGACATACTAACCAACTCCTATGGTGACCCCCAAAAATGTTGGTCCCATATTAAATCCTTCCTTGGTTCTAATCTAGCATCCACCCCTAATGACATGTCACTTGATGGGGTGCACTGCACTAATCCCAGAACCACTGCCAACTTCTTCAACAACAAATTCTCTGACTTAACTAATTACACCTCCTCTTTCCCTATCCAACCAGATGTATCCACCCGGCAAAATGCAAATGGTCCTCATTTCTTTTTCAAATCAGTCACTAAATGTGAAGTGCTCAGGCTGCTAAACAGTATCTTGGAATGCACTGCAGCTGGCTCTGACAATCTAGAACCAAAGCTCCTTAAGATCGTAGCACCCTTCATTTCTGCTCCCCTAGCCAAGATTTTCATGCTCTCCCTGTGCCAGAGCTACCTCCTTGAGATATGGAAAATAGCTAGGATTACCCGTTTTCAAAAAAGGAGATTGTAATGATTCCTCAGACTATAGGCCTATTGCCATACTGTCTGTCCTAAATAAAATTCTTGAGAAGCTTGTAGCTGTCCAGACAATTGATTTCCTACAGAAACATGATCTACTGCACAGGTTTCACAAAGGTCATAGCACCACTGTGAGTGAAGAAAGCAGAGGAAAGGCTGTATCTGGTGCACAAAGCGTGAGCAGAGAAATGAGATCTCAGCAGGGACTTAACTGTGAACAGTCAGTACAAACATATTTTTATACAGTAGGTCTGTTTGAGGTTAAGGAGGTCTGCGTAGACAAATCATTGCATTCGGTTAAAGTTTATGACACTAAAAGTAGCTTTATGTTTCTTATTTTGTAAATGACTGTCCCATGCTTCATGTGTGTCACTGATCAAGTCATCTATCATCCCACCTTTAGTCCATGCCACTCTCAAATATCTGGTAATTATGAATAGCTGTAAATATAAACATTGGCAGCAGAGAAACACAAGGTAACAAAAAGCAATGTATGTGTGTGTATGTGTGTGCAATGATTTTGTATTATCCCTGTTAGGGCTAAATAATACATGAAAATAAATTATCATAAAGCACATCGTACAAATTATCAGCATATGATTCACTTGAATAAAACTCAGACACAACCAGTAGTAACTGACCATTGTTAGGAGACAGGGTATTGCCAAATACTGAGGGTCAAACTGCATTCACAAAAACTAGAGAAGAATATGTACTGTATCAGGGATTCTGAGGGACTTATTGCCTCAAGGCATAAATAATTATCCAATCCAAAATTCATGTTTACTACAACCCTCCTGAATCCAATTCACTTGGGATGTTAGTGAACAGGGTTAAAAAAATATGGGAAACTTGGGAGGGAAGTGGGGGGGGGGGCAAAAGGGGAGACAGACCATGAAATATATTTTACACCTTTTTGAGAAAAAACATATTCTGTGCCATAAACTAAGCCCCTTTACTGTGCTGAAGTTAGATCACAATGCTTGACGAATAACTAAAAAACTCTAATAGTGGGGCAAATACCATTCATTAAGTTCATTGAACCAAACCAGGAATGTATAGTGCTCTCCAGTAACAAGCTGGGTGCAAATCATGGAGCAAAATAGTTTTTTTGGTGTCAGTTTTGTCAATTTCTTACTTCCGTAGTCTGTTTATAGTTTCTTTTGCAGCCCCCAGTCCGAGGCGTGTCCGGGCTGATGTGTAGCGCTGCATTCCTTTATTTAGGACTCTGTGGTAGTCCCAATCTGTAAACAGGAGAAATGCACCTTTCTTTTCAGTGGGCAAGCGATTTTGTACCCCGGGGGGCCGGCTGAAATATACAACTGCCTGACTGGGTGTGTGTCTCAAGCTAGCTGTCAGCCTGTCATTCGGGGTATTTCTGGTGCATTTTTTTTAATCATTCATGGCTGAAATGTTAGTGTCAGAAATGCAGTTACACACACACACACACACACACACACACACACACACACACACACACCAAAGTCAGATAGTTCTATTTCAGTGTCATTTAGCGCTGTCACTAATTATGAAATGTGCTAAATGGTGGCAAACTTTAAAACTCACCATCTGTTATATATTTCTCACCCTTAGGATGTCTGTGTTGGTGTGATGGACTGTATGACTAATGACTGGAAACATATTTTCATTGCATCATGTCCTGGAGCAATTCTAATGCATTGTGCATTACAAATATCTAACAGTTTGAGTGCTGTACTAGGATTTGAACCCAAGCAAATATTTGCTGTGATCATGTTGCCAAATATAGCGTGATGCTTACACTTTATTGACTGATCAGTGTTTTAGAATTAGAATTGCCAGAGCCGGTGATACAATGAAACAACATTTCCATCCCATCACCATACAGCCTATCATGGTGGGAAGCAGATAACAGATGCTTAGTTCTACTATTTTGTATGCTACTATATTTAAAGCATTGTGCATAAGTGCATAAGATGGTGACATACAATGCATTAGTGACCCTGTTTGTTTTACCGTAAAGTAAAATATAAATCAAAACTGTATGGTTTCACAATTTGTCATCAGTTACTGTAGCACATTTCATACTTACTGACACTACTAATTGCCATTGTAAAAACATTGCCTGACTTAGGTATACAGTATGTGTATTTTTTGTGTGTGGTGTGTGTGTATGGGGGAAGGCATGTTTGAAACTGTAACACTGCAACCGTGAATCATTAAATGAATAAATAAATAAACAAACATACGGATAGACAGACATACGGCATGCCCCAATCGACAACATCACTGGCATTTCCCTGATTCCACACTGATGAAAACTATGGGATTGTCACAGACACAGTTACAAATCTACTACTGAGAAACGTGGAGTTTCTCTATAGGCAAATGTCACAGCAGTGCCCAAACAGCTTTCATTAAAAACGTGCTGTTAGTTGAAAAAAAATACTTCAAATAATGCAAACATTTCACTTTGGAGGATGTTGCAGTTTTTGTGTTGTGCAGCAGCCCTTCTCTGCTGCTACAGACAGGTAGTGACCGCTAGCTTCCTGGCGGATTGAGCAGGTGAATACACTTATCCACAGAACCAAAGGTCAAACACTGAAGGGGACTCACACGTTCAACAGCCCACTTCTCTGACATCAGCATGATGCCAGAGATGCCCAGGCAGCCAGGCAAGCATTCAGTAATTTTGCCAGCTTGCTGCTGTACAAATTTAAATGAAAAAAAAAATACAAAGAAGATAACACACACATAAAATGTTTAATTACATTTTTGTATCGCAGCCTCATCCTCTAAATGTGGTTTTGACACTATATGAAAAAAAGTGATTTTTAAGACAGTCTCCCCTTAAATCTAAAATCATGCCCACCACTAATCCCCCAGAAGTCTACTCATACCATACGCTATACAAGCAGATATGTTGCCTGCTGCTCATTGTCCTGTCCAATAACTCCATTAAGAATATTTCTCCAGTAATACCCATACTGAGTTACAGAGACTTACAGTTTAGGCTTTTCTGTGAGATGCTTAACCAGAAAGCAGAACTCAAAAGTACAGTACAGTAATAACCAGAACTACGAGATTTGTTTGGAAAACCAACACAGTATAGGCTGCATCCCTTTAAGATATTATAGTACTTTTATTGTTTTATATGGCTTTTCTCCATGTTTTAAACTCTAGTTTTAGTAAGGATGTAAGAGTTGCAAGGTATGCCCCAGTTTTGCTCAGTTTAAATTCAGAGATTCAGTTCAGACTAAAATAACATGTTGCAAGGTCTAATTTGTGCAGTGCCCTATACTAGCAATAGACAATGGGCTGGATATTCAAACTGCGCTATTCTGTGGCGCAAGCCCTTCAGCTGCACAAAATAGTTAAAGGGGTGTGGCGGCGATATTCAGCGGGTTGCACTACTGAGAAACTCCTTTGAATATCACCCCTAACCTACACCACTGTGCATGGCGCAGTGGAACCCATAAATGGTCAGAGTGAAACATTCAAGTTGCGGTGGCGTAAGTACCGTGCATGTCACGCAAATTTCCCATATTCAAAAGGTGACATGCAAATGGAGCCATAATTCATGCAAGCGCAGGGGGGCCATTTGCATCCTATTTGTAGCCCCAATTTGCATGCCATTCTTTGTCTGAGTGCGCTGATCCCTGAGGACTTGTGCCTGGCACCCTGCCAGTAGCAGCCATCGGGGACCAACGCCTCCTGCAGCCTGATCGCGAGGCAAAGTGTAAAAATCCTCCCCGACTAGCCCAATCGCGGGCAAAGTATACATAACCCCCCCACCAGCCCGATCGCAGGCAAAAGTGTAAAATCCCCTCCCCGACTGGTCCGATTACGGGCAAAGTATACATAAACCCTCACCAGCCCGATTGCGGGCAAAAAGTGTATAGTAACCCCCCACCAGCCCGATTGCGGGCTGCTAAATCATTCAACACCCCAAGAACACATCCCTGGTGGTCAGTGGACCTTGAAGCCCGATCGCGGGCTGCAAACTGATTCAACACCCCAGGACCACCTACCCTGGTGATCTAGTGGTCCCCCACCCACCCACCCACGAAGCCCCACCACCTCCCCCGTCAGCGGTGGCGGCAGCATCCCACCAGTTCCTGCTGCCCGCTGCCCACCGACTGACTGCCCAGTAGGGCTGCACGCCCATTGGTGCAGAGCAAGAGCTATCGGGCATGCAGCCCATACTATACGATACAAGGCAGTGTCCAGATGTTTCATTCACATATCTGACTGCCTTGTATAGAGCGGGCTGCACGCCATTGGCTCTTGCTCTGCACCACTGGGCTGCAGAAGTCTTTACCGGGCAGTCAGTCGGCGGGCGGCGGGCGGCAGGTGGGTGGGATGCTGCTGCACTCGGCTGACAGGGGGGAGCAGGGGTGGGGCTTCGGGTGGATGGGGAGGGGGCTACTAGATCACCAGGGTAGGTGGTCCTGGGGGTGTTTGAATAGTTTGCAGCCCGCGATCGGGCTTCAAGGTCCACTGACCACCAGGATGTGTTCTTGGGGTGGGGTTTGAACACCTAGTAGCCCGCGGATCAGGCTGGTGGGGGGGTTACTTTACACTTTTGCCCGCACTGGGCTAGTGGAGGGTGGGGTTTCTGTAAACTTATGCCTGCGATCGGGCCAGTCAGGGGAGGGGGATTTTATACATTTGCCCCGATCGGGCCAGTAGGGGAGGGGATTTTCCACATTTGTCCGTGATTGGGCCAGCCGGGGAGGGGGGATTGTTACACTTTGCCCGCGATCGGGCCAGTCGGGGAGGGGATTTTTACACTTTTGCCCGCGATCGGGCCAGTCGGGGGTTATAGCCTGCGACTGGGCTGCAGGGGGCACAGGGTAGGTTGAGGGCCACCCACAGGTGGCAGCTGCTGTGTTGCACCCTGCAATGCGGCAGCTCACCTGTGGGTGGCCTCGACTTACTTTTTGAGGGCTCAAAGTTGTGCAGGCGCGGGTTGGGGTTGCGCCTGCACAACTCTGCACGCCCGCTGAATATCGGGCTGTGTAGTTTATGCATGGTTCCTCCCCCTCCGGTTCACCACGCCTTCATTAGCATTGCGCTGTTGCTCAGCTTGACTTGGGGGGGGCGAAACTGCCTCCTGCTGAATATGGCAGAATGGTGCAATTTCGGACTTGCGCAGGCGCAATCCTATTGCGCATGCCGCAACCCTTTTGAATATCCAGCCCAATAAGTTTAATTCATGAAACTAAATGACAACTGAAATAGGGGAAAAAAGACATGATTATAGAAAAGTAAGAAAAATATAGAAAAATAAAAAAAAATAAATAGAAACATAATCACTCAAACATCAACTCTAACTACTATAAGCACAGCTGTGTTGGCTGCTTAGTCATCCTCCACTGCTTGCTGTTATAATCACTGCAGGACTAGGTCCTGAGCTCAGATATACCCGCAGGAACAATTGGGCAGACTAGATGGTGCCCAGTCTCCTTCTGCTGTCATTTTTTTCCATGTTTCTAAAACTTTGGTAACCTGCTAGATTACTAACTTTGAAACCCCTGTGCTGTAGCCCACCCAGCATCTACTGTATCTGTACCCCCTTCCTATTCATTCATTTGCTGTCATGCAAGGATTGCACAGTTTTTCACCTACAATAAGTTTTTTTGAATGGTAAGGATTTTTTAATTCCGGCTTAGTTTTAGATTTACTTTACAGTAATATGAAGCAGCAGTTACAAGATGGCAAATATGCTTAAGATGTATAGCCTCAAGAAAAGGAGTAAGGGGGGGGGGCATGATAGAAACATTCAAATACCTCAAGGTAATCAACAAAGTCCAAGAGGGTAGCATCTTTCAGAAAAAGAGATGTGTAAGATCAAGGGGGCACAATTTGAAGACAAAGGGGGAACGGCTCAGAGGTAATGTGAGGAAGTATTTCTTCACAAAGAGGGTTGTAGATGCATGGAACAGCCTTCCTGAGGAGGTTGTACAGTCAAAAACAGTGGGAGAATTCAAGAATGCATGGGACAGACATAAGGCAATTCTAGTGTGGGGGGGGGGAGGAAGTAGGCTGTTGGTTAACTAGGATCTGCAGCTTATCCATTAGGTAGGGAAATGGGCAGACTAGGTGGGCCAAGCAGTCCTTATCTGCCATCAGATTCTATGTTTCTATGTTTCTATGCTCACACAGGATTAACACTGACAAAATTAAACAAAAACAGCACCCTAATTCTTCTGTTTGGGGTGAATGGGATACAGTATTCATTTCAGGGGGTTCTTGTACAATCTGCAACGGATGCAGAGTTTATTTCCACTGAGTGGGAATATTTATAGATTTATGTATTTATTCTTTTTCACTACTACTACAGAAGCAGGTATTGATTCAAAACACAAAACAGATCCACTGCCAGCTACTTCCATTTCATACTTACAACATTTTTGCTCAGAACAATCTTACTACATTCCCACAGCACCCTTATGAATATTTTCAATGCCCTGACTCCAGTATTTCATCAAAATGTATCGGACTTGATGGGGAGCAGATTCTGTGGTGTGTGCATAAATTGTTTTATTTAATCTATTTATTTAGATATTCAGAATACAAGCTTTGAGTCAGAGACTCTTTCACAAAGGCTCAGTTATTTTTGAGAATTTTGTGAATGACATAGACTAGATCTAGCATAACTGCAAAGGGCCACAAACAGGCGAAGTCAAATGTTGGCTAGGGGGAATGGGAGGGGGAGAGACACAGAGAAGTGTAGGGCAACCAGAATTAACACACCTGAGATATGTAGCCCCACCCCAACTGTGTGGAAACAATGTGAGCATAATACTTTTGTACTGTCATTCAAATCTGCTTAGAAGTTCTTGTTCACTCTTTGAAAGACACTTGACTTATGTTGATTCTATAGTCTGTGGCAGCCTGGGGGTCAGGAAGGAGTGATGTCCAGTGGCTGCTGTAAATCTGGCTTCACTAGAGACAGCGATGGTAGAGATCCCATCTGTGAACCAGTACTCATCTGTGAGCAACAGTACAGTTCATCACTTCCCCATTACTAAATTTGGAATGGATTTTTTAACATTGTTATGTGGGACTTTACATTGGGACTCAATAAAATCCTTTCTGTCCACAGAGTCTGGCTTTTGGCTACTTTTGGTACTTTGTTATGGGTAAGATGTTATGGGTAAGATGACTACTTTTGGTAGCACTTTTTTATGGATAAGATGTCAAAACTTCTGCAGTGTTTTAAGGCTCTGAGCTGCAAACCTGGAGACCTGGGTTTGAATCCTATAGCCCCCACTTGCATACTTACAAACGGACTCATTTGGAATTAACTGGAATGAACTGTATGATGCCTTGTGTCAATGACAATGAAACGTTCAACCATCTGTTTGTTTTTATTAATAATAGTTATTAATGTGGGCTGTTGAATAACCATATTCCATCTTTCACTTCATGCCACCTGTAAGTAGCTTTCAAAATATTTTTGTACCATTCTACTCACATAACATATATAGTGTACATGATTTATAATATACAATGACTTTTAGAAGAATGTGTCGGATATTGGCAGAACACTTGCCATAAGGAGGAGAGCACGGGGGTGGGGGCAGGGAAGGGGAGGGTTGAACAATGACAATGGCCTGTGATGCCTCAGAGCCCACTAAAAAGTGTCATTACAACTCAGCCATTCAAGTCCTGACAATTATAGTACTCCCCGTTGTTTAGTACTGGTTTGTTGTTGTGTACAGTCAGTGCTGTTTAACCTTATATGGGTGCTCTGAGTGGAGCTGCGGCTCCCTGATACGGACTTATTAAATCACTCAATATAGGCCATCTTCTTCTTTATTTTTGTGTAAATATAATCTTTATCAATACAGTTGGATTTGTTTTGGTTATAATTAAGGTGCAGTTCAACACATTTCACTTGGAGATTTTGCTATTAAGGGGCCCTGGAGCAGGGACACCCAAGTTATACCCAGCCTCTCCTTTGTTACAGAGTGGAGATGAGGAAACTGGTTATCTACTTCTCTATCTATCTGTGCAGTGCACCTATGCCACCCCCACCCCTAAATGTCTCTGATTCTGTGGTTCAGAGAGGAGACCCCAAAAGGGGGGGTCTCTGAATCTCATCTCTATGCTATAGATTGCATAATGTACCCAAGGTAAACATTCACTATCTTCTTGACCATCCCCGTGCTCACCAGCTTGTTGATCAGCCATCAGTGTGACATGAAGTTAAAGGCCCTGATGAAATCTATGTAGTCCTCATCCAATACCCATCCCCAATGCACTTCACCAGTTACTCAGTTGAAGAACTCAATTATGTAGTGGAGTGTGTGATGCTACCAGACAACAGGGGCCATTACATAAAAGCAAGTTTGATGTGGCAAACAGATGGAGGTAGTAGATACACTATAGCTGAGCATCAGTTCAAATTAATGGAACTCAGAAAATTGTAAGCATGTAGGATCACCAAAATAAACTTAAATATATAATACAAAATAAAAAAAAGAGCCATGGTATATAGCAGATGTTGTGGACTGATGAAATATTTTTAAAAATAAATCAAACTCTGTCTCTAAAGGAGCATCAAGCTTCTTACTGTATGTGCAGTAAATTCATGGTACTTGGTATAACAATATTCAAGGGTCATTCAGGTATTCTAAGTGGCATTCCATTCTAAGTATCCAGTGCTCTAGCAAAGCTCCAGTAGGTGGACACCAGCGGGAAGGCTCAATGTACTCTGAAGGGATCATGAACTTTCAGGGAACAAGCACTCAGTGCTCAATTTGCACTCTCCAAGTGCTCTTCCAGAAACAGGAATGGACATCCCAACCTGAGTCAAATGGGAAGTTACAGCAACAAAATGTTCTCATACTTAAATACCAACTAATCCATTTCATCCATCACGTAAAATAGTAACGATAATAAAAATGAAAAAGCAAAACAGCAGGACTTAAAAGATCAGTGGCAGCTGTGTGAATTAAAAAAATAAAATGCCTGTGTTGTTCTGTGTCTGGTAAATAAAGAATAACATTTCTAACAAATGTTAAAATGTGTTCTGTGAAAATTTCAACTACAGTACATATACACCAGCAAGCTCACAATCAAGACATGACAGTCTATGGAAAGCAGTTCATTTTTTGACCTGGCTTTTAGCTGACTGCCGCTGATCTCCTCCAAGGACTAATGTGATAGTTGTTAAGGAAGAAGGTATTGGGACTGGGACTGAGAATCATATTATGAAAACAGCCCCCTCCCACCTCTCCACTTTTATTAGTACATCGGGACCGACAGAGAAACACAAGGCATAAAAAAACTAATACATTCACTTCCAAAAGTATTATTAGAATGTGCTCTGTTTCAGTTACAGGACTAGTCAGTTGCAGACTGTGAGCATTAAAATACCATTTTATACAACTAGATGAAAAAACATATCTGCAGAAACCAATCTGCTCCAGGGTGCCTTTGGAGACCAAACGACAACGTATGTTTAAAGACATTATTTGATGCTCCCATAAAATAGCAGAATGAGTTAAAAAACCAACAAACAGAAAAAACAAAAAAAGTGCTGCCTTTGACCTATGGTGCATGTCAATCTATTTTAATTCTATATTTTTTTGGTTCATTTACATTTTAGAATGCATCCATGAAGTATTATAAATGCAGAGTTAAATAAAAGAGCCATGCAACGCGTGTCAAGAGAAAATATACTCAAGCACTATTGGATATTCCATTGTTGCTGAGGGAAGGGGAATGTTTGGCTGGGCTTCAGTGTCTTGCCTTTTCCTGCAGTTCCCCACAGCACATTATATCTAGCTGGATGGGAAAGAATCCATATGGCACAGTAATACAAAAAGCAACTTTCTCTCATTCACTGATAAGCTGATAACAGTTCACACATAATAAAGCACATAAACAGAAATATTTGAGGTTAAGACCATGCAAACTATTTTATTCAATTGCCTATACAGTACAGTATGTTAAGCACTTGCTGGTGCTTCATTGCAATGTTGTTATGTCACCAAAGGTATCTTACGGAAAAAGATTAATAAGTCACAGCAAAGCCAAAGTGCTATTGATAAAGTGATGAACAGTCACATGCAAAAAAAAAAAATCCTTTGGTGCAAAATATTGCTAAGGAAATATAAATAATGTCATGAAATGTCACCATAGTCTCCTAACCTACTGAGGTGATGTTTTTCTCATCCAAGCATGAGGGAAACAGACACAATAAGGAGGCAGTAGGTTTGGAGAATTTGTTGACATCTCATTTCAATATTTTGCATCACAAGGTTTATTGCATTTCAGTGTTCAATGGATTTGCTGTGGTGTTATACAGCTCCTTCTGTAAGATGCATTTAGTGACACAGCCACATTGCGATGAAGCTCCAGCGGGTGCTCAATGCATAGGTAATTGAATAAAATAGCTTGGAGATGTGGAGTTAAATGCGGCTCCTGAAAATATAAAAATGAGAGTCCCAGTTTGTAGTTTGAGTGCGTGTGTGTGTGTGTGTGTGTGTGTGTGTGTGTGTGTGTTTATTCAAAAGTGCAGACAGTTTCTTATTTATTGAAATAAAACAGTGTTTACATGGCACAGTAATACAGAATTAAATTTAACTCCTGGGCAAACACACGTCTCGCTTAAGGCAAGCATTAGAGTTAAACATAATAGCGATCATGTTCTTCAGGGAAAAATGTTTAATTTGAAACAGGGGGACTGAGGCTTGCGGGCAGGGATCCACTAAAACAATTGGAGAAAAATTCTGAATTTCAAAAAGGGGGATCAGGGCTTGTGAGTGCAACAGTATATAAAAAAAAAACAGCTAAAAAAAGCAAGGTCCTGATGTAGAATGTAGATTGTGGGGACACCTACAGGAAAATTGCTGCAGTTACTATAAATTAAACTACAAACAGCACCATCTGGCACATTTAAGCTGCAGTTGACCAGGAACTGAACTAATTGAACTAATTAAGCACTTGCCCACTACGTACCGCATACTGAGCAGTAACAAGGTATTTCTCTGTGCCTGTCAGTACAGCAAGTGGCATGCCGCATCCACCGAGGTATTTCTCGGCACCGCGCCACTTTTATATAGCAACCACTGTATATAAGAGCTGCTCTGATGGAGTCTCTTCCACATTTATTGAGCATCTTACAGACCCGACCACCTCCACAGTTCATTTCACACTTCCCTCTATAAAACAAATAGTCCAGTCATATTTGGAAGATATGTTTGGGTCAGAATCAGAAATGTTAGATTTTATAACTTTTTTTAGGGGCACAGACATCCCAGATATTCCCATGGACCAGTTACAAACTTTAGTAAACCCCATATTTGTTGACGAGATGACTTGTGCTATTAAGAAACAAAATAAAAGCACCTCCCTAGGGGCTGATGGGCTAACTGCTGAATTATACCAAGCCTTTATTGATATTTTTGCCCCTTTCTTGACCATTGTGTTTAACTGTATTTTAGACACTCAAAATTTTCGGATGCCATTATGATTTTGTTATTTAAGAAAAGTGAAAGAACCAAGATCAGAAACTCAAGACCGCTCAGTCTCCTAAATGTAGATTATAAAATATTTTTGACAATATTATTGAATCGGTTATTGCCAATTGCGACTCAGGTTATTACTAAGGAACAGACCTGTGCTCTACCCAATACATCTATGTTACACTCTCTTTCTCTGATTACAGACATAGTACATTCGTGCTCTGTAGAGGCCACGGCCCTTTTCCTTTCCTTGGACCAGGAGAAGGCCTTTGACCGGGTCAATAATAAATTTCTATTTACAGTATTACAGCACTACCTTATTCCCTCGCAGTTTGTGTCCTGGATAAAACTTCTTTATAACACAGCCTGGATCACTCCACATGTCAATAACTCCCCAGGTACCACCTTGTTGGGTAGAAAAGGGGTAAGACAGGGCTGTCCCCTAAGCCCTTTATTATATGCATTCCAGATTTATCCTCTATTAAGGAGGTTCTTACTTCACCCCTCTATTCCTAAATTGTTACTCCCAAATGGATTCTCAGCCCCGGTAATCATTGTCTATGCAGATGACCTTTGCATTTGCACTATCACACCCACCCCGATGAATACGTTGGATGTTATCTCCCTATTTACTGATTTTGAGAAATTCTCGAGTTCTAAGCTCAACTACCATAAAAGTATGGCCAAAGTCATCCCCAGTCCCCCTTCCCCTATGGCCATAGATCAGGTGGCTAATATTCCTGTTACTCAGGACCCGATTAAGATTTGGGGGATATTTTATGATAGCCCAGATGACCCAGTTCTTAACTGAAGTTTGGTATTAGACAAGGCTAATAGGCTTGTAACCTCATGGAAGGGACGAACTATAGCAAGGAAAAAAATGGGTGATGTTATTAAAAACTTTGGAGTTGCCTTTTTTACATACAGCCACGATTTACCTTCTGTCTTTTTCTTTAGAAGCCAGGACCGATAATGTTTTTTTCCAGGGGGTTCGGGGCTGCAGCCTTAATCCAATTAAGCGTATTTATACACATCCAGATTACTGTTTTGGAGGGGTAAGAATGATCAACCCCTTAGTGTTTTTTCATAGTTTATTAATCAAATTTCTATTTCCACCATTATTATTCCCCTCTCCTCCTTTCTGGGTCTCCTCATTGTTAATGTTGGTTACCCCCACTATGTGAGGTATGGTTTAACACCGCTACAGAATTACCAAGGAACTTTACGAAATACAGGATCCCCACATTTTTGTTCCCCACATTTCTCAAAATTAAACAGTGGAAGTTAGCCTTTTCCACAGTTTAGACAGTCACCCGTAAACAGTTATATATTAATATTTTTCATGCACATTTTTCTGAAATACAGAAAATCTTGGATACCCAAGACTTGGAACTGGACACCAACCTAGTTTTCCAACAGCTTACTGACCCTAGATTGCCAAAAAAAACTGTGGGACATTACGTGACTCTCATGTCATGGGAGACTTTGGGCAAGGGGTCATTTAAAACACAAATCTCTAGAAGATAGGATGTGTTTCAGGGATACCTGTAATATGAAGCTTGAGACAGTGCAGCACTTTTTCCTGTCCCTTCAGTGTAGAGGTTTGGACTCTGTTACTGCATAAATGGAAAGATAGGCCCTTTTCCAATATAACATATGAAATGCTTTTTTACGGAGTCTTCCCTTCGACAATGTCTCAGTATCATGCTAGTACACTGAGACTTATTCTTGCCCTCTGCAGATATTTTTTGTGGCAAGCCAGATGCACCATGCTGTTGCAGCACAAATCATACTGGATTTCAGGTGGCAAACTAGATTATGTCTGACTTAAGGACCACTTATTTTTTGAATAAAAATGTATGCCTCAAGCACAGCATGATAAACACTTGGCCTCCTGTGACTGGATTTTGGAGGAATAAATTTGCAAGGTATCAGTATAAATTTCTATTCATATGAAGGCCATAGACTTTTACTAATCTTAAGTATATATCATGGGACCTTTCTGTAATTCTGATACCCCCTCTTATTGAGGGTTCTTCAAAAAAAAAAGGGAATCTGGAGATCCTATTATCATTTAAAAGCTGAGTGATGAATTGTTTTTTTTTTTACTGAAATATATTGTTTTGGACTAGATTTATTAGGATAAGTATTAATTCTTTGATTTCCTTTGTGGATTTTTGTTTTGCTCAAGTAATTTCACTTATGCTGTATTGGACAATACATTATGACTGCCTTTTTTGTCCTATTTAAACAGGGGATTTGGGTCCTCCTTTGATTCCTGCTTCCCTTCCTACTGATGATGTACTATGCACAGACATGTTTTTTGCTCCCTCTTTTTTTTTTCATTTGTATGCATTCATGAGCGTATACCATTGCCGCAGCGACTCCTAGATCGCGAAGACCACTACATCAAAAGGAATAGGGCTAAATCCACCTGTCACTGTGATGGTCTGTTGGGTGATCGGGACTGCCTCGCTGGGTGTCCCCCCCCCCAATATTCCAACTCCAACTCAGAGTTAGAATCCTAGAGACCGTGGTGTGTTGGAGGGTTCAGGGGTGCAGACCCCCAATGGATGAACGGAGGCATCCCTGACACTGCAATGCCGACAGTCGGCACTGTGGCTGTCGCTGTCGGGGATGTCTCCATGCCGACTGTCGCTGCAGCATTGGTAAACCATTTATGAGATGTGTGATGTAACGCTGATTTGCTTTTCTTTCTTGTTCAATAAAAAAATCCCCTACTCTTTTTGAGAAGTGCCATTGGATCTTTAGCATTCACCTGAACTACCACCAGAACACGCAGATGGGACCTCAGTTTGACGTCTCATGCGAAAGACGGCATCTCAGGAGTGCAGCATCCCCCTCATGCTGCACTACAGTGTTAGTATTGAGATTTAACCCAAGTGCCTGGTGTGGGGATAAAACACACAGCCTTCTTATCTCCTGGCCTAAGAGGCAAGTGTGCAACCTGCTGAGCCACTGACACGGTCTACTTTTGCCTAGTGTAGTTTGAGGGCCTAGTTTGATAGGGATGAATGGTAGTTAGATTTCCTTTCTGTAGTGTACTTCATAGGTCTAGCCCCAGTTGTTCTGTAGTTCCAAGGCAGTTTAGTTGTCCTGCAGTATGAGAATAGTGAAGGGGTGGAACCCTCTGCAAAGGTTCCTTTGGTCAGACCACTGCAACTCTGTGACACCCTTGACCTATCAAACCCAGGAGATGTTTGGCTTGTTTGCTTGGTACTTATTTGATCAATGCACTTGCTGTGAACATGCCCAATCTCTACTAGTAACTCTTCCTTTAATGGGACCTTGCTTCCAGGGAGCTTGCTTCTAAGCCATGTTGTGGGGTGCCAATGCTTAGGGCTCCTCTAGTCATATGACTGCAACTCTGAGACACGCACCTAGACTTAAGCTTTCCGTAGGTGTGCAGAAACATAGAAACATAAAGTTTGACAGCAGATAAGGACCACTTGGCCCACCCAGTCTGCCCATTTCCCTACCTACTGGATAAGCTGCAGATTCTAGTTAACAAACAGCCTACTTCCTGCAACCCCCCACTATAATTGCCTTATGTCTGTCCCATGCATGTTTGAATTCCCCCACTGTTTTAGATCCCACAACCTCTCCAGGAAGGTGGTTCCATGCATCCACCACTCTCTTTGTGAAAAAGAATTTCCTCACATTACCCCTGAGCCGTCCCCTCTCTAACTTTAAATTGTATCCCCTTGTTCTTACACATCTCTTTTTCTGAAAGATGCTACCCTCCTGGACTTTGTTGATTCCCTTGAGGTACTTAAAAGTTTCTATCATGCCCCCCCCGTCCCTCCTTTCATCAAGGGTATACATATTAAGCTCTCTCAGTCTCTCTTCATATGGTTTCTGATGTAGACCCTGCACCATTTTAGTTGCCCTCCTCTGGACTGCTTCCATCTTGTCTATGTCTTTGTGTAGATGAGGTCTCCAAAACTACACGCAGTACTCCAGATGGGGTCTCACCAACTGTCTGTACAGAGGGGTAACCACTTCCCTTTTTCTACTTGTGATGCCCCTCCCTATGCATCCCAGTATCCCCCTGGCTCTCCTTACTGACTTCTCACATTGCTTACCCACCTTTAGGTCATATGATATGACTACACCCAGATCCCTTTCCATTATTGTTGTCGTTAGTACCTCCCCTGCTATTGTGTACTCTTCTCCTGGATTTTTATTTCCCAAGTGCATTACTTTGCACTTTTTTGCATTGAATCTAAGCTGCCATATGTCTGACCATTCCTCCAACCTTACCAAGTCCCTTCTCATCCTTTCTACCCTCCTTGTGTATCAACTCTGTTACAGATCTTTGTGTCATCTGCAAAGAGGCATACCTTTCCTTCCAGACCCTCTGCAATGTCACCTATAAAGATGTTAAAGAGGACTGGACCCAGTACTGAGCCCTGAGGTACTCCACTAGTAACCCCCCTTTCTTCAGAATGAGTTCCATTCACTATTACCTTCTGTGTCCTGTTGTGCAGCCAGTTTGCTACCCAGGCTACCACCCTGGGACCCACTCCCAGGCTGGCTAACTTGATTAATCTTTTGTGGGGACTGTGTCAAATGCCTTGCTAAAGTCTAGGTAGGCCATATCCACAGCCCCTCCCTGGTCTATTACTTTGGTCACCCAGTCAAAGAAATCGATTAGATTCATCTGACATGACCTTCCTGCTATGAATCCATGCTGCTTTGGGTCCTGTGCCCCGCTGGCCTCTAGGTACTGGACAATTCTTTCTTTCAGAAGTGATTCCATCATTTTCCCCACCACTGAGGTCAAACTAACAGGTCTGTAGTTTCCTGCTTCTGCCTTGCTCCCACTTTGTGAAGGGAATCACATGTGCCTCCTCCAGTCCTCAGGTACCACCCCATCTTCCCATGATTTGTTAAAAGTGTGGTTAGTGGTGTCACTAGGTCCTCCTTAGCTCTTTTAGGATTCTAGGTGAATCCCATCAGGCCCCATTGCTCTGTCCACCTTGAGTTTTAGGAGTTCTTTCAGGACTCTTTCTTCTGTAAATGGACTGGCGCAAATCCCCCTACCCAGAGTACTTCTACTGTTTGGTTTAGGTAACTCCTCCTCTTCTTCTTTTGTGAATACTGAGCAAAAGTATTCATTCAGTATCTCTGCCTCTGCCAGTATCACTGTCTCCCTCTGCCCACCTCCCCCTCTCTTTTATTAATCTTCACTATCCCTCCCTTAACCTTTCTATGCTCCCTAATGTACCTATAAAAGGTTTTATCCCCCTTCTTAACTGAGTTGGCTATCTTTTCCTCGGTTTGGGCCTTTGCTTTTCTGTGTTCCCCACTTCTTTCTGCTTTAATTGATACAGTTCCCCGTCGTGCTCCGTCTGTGAGTCCTTATACTTTTTGAATGCAGCCTTTTTCTCCTTAACCTTCCCTGACACCTCTTTTGAGAACCATAGTGGTTTTTTATTCCGCTTTGTTTTCTTTGTTTCACACAAAGGCTTGTTGCCTCCATGATGGCAGTTTTGATTTTTCTCCATTGTTCTTCCACCCCTCCTTTCTGGCCATTTGCTAATGCATTCCTCAGGTATTCACCCATTATGCCAAAGTCAGCCCTTCTAAAGTCCAGTATCCTTGTCTTTGTATGGCTTGTCTCCATGGTTGTGTTTATTGTGAAGCACACTGTGCAGTGGTCGCTTGTTCCCAGATGTCTACTGACTTCTAAATTTGTGATCCTCTCTCCATTTGAGAGTACCAGGTCTAATATTGCTCCTCCGAGTGGGTTCCACCACTAGCTGTCTAAGGCATGCCCCCTGTAGGGCATCGAGAATGACCCTGCCCTTGGATGTGGCTGCAGTCCATGCAGCCCAGTTAACATCTGGCATATTCAGGTCCCCCATCAACAGTATCTCCCCTTTTTCAGCCATTCTGAGAATGCCCTCTATCATTTTCTTGTCCATTTCCTCCCCTTGAGATGGGGGTCTGTATACAACCCCTGTGCAGATTGTGATGCCATTCCCTGTCTCCAAGGTGACCCACAGTTCCTCTTGTCCTCCCCCATTACTTTTTAGTTCTGTAGCTTTGATCCCTTCCCTTATGTAGAGAGCTACTCCACCTCCTCTTTTATCCTCCCTGTCCCTTCTGTAAATTGTGTACCCTGGTATGTTGACATCCCAGTCATGGTTCTCCATGTACCATGTTTCTGTGACTGCCACAATATCCAAGTGTTCCTCTTCCATCAGGGCTACTAGCTCTGGAAGCTTGTTTCCCAGACTACGGGCATTGGTACTCACTGCCCTCCATGTTGGCTTTATCTTTTTTTACCCCATCCCTGCTCTTATTACCCTTGTCCATTTTTCCATTTACCCCTGTCCTGCTCTCTGTCAAGCTCTGTACCTCAGTGTTTACCCTACTACCTGCCATGTTTTGTGGGGGGAGGCTTGAACTTTCCTGTTTCCTATCAGCACCTCCCCCCTTGGCTAGTTTAAAAGCTTTCCAAGGAAGCCTTTAAACCTGTCACCTAGGAGCATATTTCCCTTCCTGGACAGATGCAGACCATCATGCCAGTATAGACCTTCATCTCTCCAGGTGGACCCCCAGTCCCCAATGAAGCCAAAGCCCTGTGCTCTGCACCAGTTTTGCAACCATTCATTAAACTGCATGGTGTGCAGTACCCTAGCCTCAACCCTGCCATAGACTGGCAGCACCTCTGAGAAGGTTACCGTGCTTGCTACCTGTCTGAGGCCCCTCCCCAACTCCACAAATTCATCCTGCACTGCACTGATCTCATGCCTAGCTAGGTCATTTGTCCCGAGGTGGACCATGATATCTAGTTTCCTCTCCTGTGATGCTGCTTCTGCAGTCCTGAGGATTTGCTTCCTGTCCCTCCAAGCCATGGCACCAGGCAGGCAGCTTACTTCCCTCTCCTCTCCCTTCCCCAGGTCTACACCCTGAGTACAGCTCCTCATAGAAGACTAATCATCCTCTTTACGGGTGCCCAGCTGCCTTCCACCAAGGATGTGGACTTTTCTCTGGGTCCCTTTATTCATGCAATATCAGTTCTGTGATACTTTCAAGTATTAACATCCAATTTGATGGATGGAGTAAGTTCCTTACATCCTCCAAAGTATGTCTGTTCACTGACCCTTCATCGACTGTACAAAAGTTCATGTTAGACAAGTTGTCTATTTTTTCCTTATCTTCCTTACTTCCTGTCTGCAGCATTTGCTAGTATGCTGTGACATAAAAAACAACTGCTCAGCCTGGAGGGATGGTGACCTAAAGCCTTGGATCCCCAGAGGTTTCCTCCGGGGGGGGGGGTCCTGGCCTCGGTGCCGAAAGAAATAAACATTAGATAGGTAGTTTGCATTTTTAGTTTACTCTGCCAGTTGAGCTGGAATTTATATAGTGGCTCTTTTACTCAGTAGTTCATTTCATTTTTATTTTTATACTAGAAGGCATGTGAGCAGCATTGCCCATTTTCACAAGTGCCCTAGCCTTCTCGCACTTCTTAGCAGAATAATATCCAGACAATTTTTCTACACTTTCAGCCCTGAGTTTTTTGGGTACCATCCCTAACTTAACGTTACTCAAGGAACCTGGCTCTTGCAGCACCTCTAGGGGTGGAATCCTCATCAAGCATGTTCCATGAAATTGTACCATGAAAGGATGGTAGTTTCTCTGGAACAGAGCACATGAATGGCCACACACATCCAGCCAAAATATCTTCCACTGTAGCACAAGCACTACCATGATGCACAAGTATCCTACACATGTAAGTCATCCACTGGACCAGTGAAATGGCAGGCTTGTCTGGAGAGTTCAGTGGGGCAGCAGGTGACCTTGTCACAACTCCCAACAAGAGCTATAAAAGTGTGCATGTCCCAGGCATCCACTGAAGGCTCATTTCATTGCTCCCACCATCCACCCCTTCTCACCTGGTGGGCCGCCTCTCTCTATCCGGACATCTTCCCTGAGGTACCTTCAGCTAAGGGACTTTGGTTCTGCAGCACTCCTAGGGCTGGAACCCTTGTCAAGCGGGTTCTGTGCCATTGTAACCCAAAAGGGTGGTAGCTCCTGTTGAACAGAGAGAGAGAGTGCATATATCCAACCATAGCTCACACAGAACCTCACTGCAGAAAGGGGGAAGGGGCGGAGCAGCAAGATGACTTCGGTGTTACTCCGTTCATCACTGCTCCACATTTGACTGGTGTCCTAGCTTGTCCAAGTTTGTTTTCTCACCTGATTTAAGAGATGTACTTATCAGAAAATAAACTGTAGGGACTTCTCCCTGCACAACATTTTCTGCGAACGCTAAATAAAAGTGGATGCCGAATTTGAAGTTACAGCACATATGGATAATGATTTTTAGTGAAGCCAGTTAAAAGTACAGTGTACTCATGGCATTTTGCTTATGCTGCTCTGTGTATTGTGGAGCAGATCCCAAACTATATGTGAGTATATATAGGCATTTTATTTTTAAACAAGTGAGAAAGCATACTCATTTTTTCTAAAGAAGTGAGAGAGCATATCCAAACTGTGAGGGAACAGAGTCAGATGCCCCGCCGACTGATTATAAGAGGACCAGATGTGAAGTGAGGGAAAACCAGATTGTATTGCTCTGTAAGGCTTTTTTCCACCTTTAAAAGGTATTACATTATTGCCAGGGACAAGGGGTCTCTGTTAAAATATATGCTATCTGGGTTTACTGCATTCAGTGGAGCGGTTATGTTTTTCTGTTTATCCTACAGGTGAAAAAACTTGAGGACATAGTGGATGTACTGCAAGATTAAAAAAATTGCTCCAACTGGTAGAAGCATTTTAAGGACTCCTAAAACGAATAGGAGCTAAAATGTGTGATAGCGGACTTCAGTTAAAGATTTTGCAGATGTCTCCAGCTGCTAGCCTAAGAGAATGGAGTCAAGTCCATTATCGTCATTGCAATAGCCCAATTCAATGAAATAAAATGACTGTACTAGTGCTTTCATTGCAGCCGTGGGTTTCTCAAACTTTATAAAGACGCCGCTGGACTTCTGGAAGAAGATAATGGTAGTAAATTCCCCACAAAAGTTATCTTTTATTTTTCCCTCATTTTACATGAAGTCAAATTAATGAACCAAGGTAGACGTGGCTCATCATTCCTACAAATCTTAAAACTACTGTAGCTTCATTGTCCATATAAAAGAGACAACTACATCTTTCAAAATTAATTATATGTACTATAAAAAGTTAGGTCTCTGGCTACATGATGTGCATATTATGGTTTCCCTTGAGCGAACCTATCTTGAGTCATGGTATCTGGTCTTTTTGTTTGAGTGACACTTTGCTTGGAAACCAGAAGTTTCATGCGGGACTCTTTATTATGGATCTGAAAAGCTTAATGTATTACCTATGCATTACTCATGGGTTATACTGCTTGAAGTTCAGCACAGACCTATTTAGGCCTATCCACAATTTGTTACATTTTTATAGGGCCACTAAACAATGCTTTTTTGACCCGTAGAGGGGTTGAACATAAGGAGCATAAAACATTTTCATACTTACTTCAAAACATTGAAATGGGACTCCTTGCTATGGAGCTACTGTCATGGATGTAGGACTATAAAAAACTTGCTTGCCTCTATTTGTTAAGCCTGTATGGTACATCTAATGTATATCTGAATAATTATTCCTGTAAATGAATAGGTTTTAATCTGACATTATATTAGTAAAACCCATTTGTGCTCTAATTCAAAACAGGTGGGGTCTCTAAATGGGCTCTAACCTTTAAAGTTAAATCGTTGTATTTTCTTATTGCATTACAGTATTTGCATATCTGAATCTAACAGACCTACTGAATTAGTTTTATGTCTAGAAAGCAACTGACTTTTAGCTATCATCCTTAATGTTAAATTTTATAAACATATATGTCTACAAAGAAGTGTGCAGCAAATACAGAAATATATTATTATTTAATTTTCCTTTAGAGCTTATAACAGGGATGATACTCTGTTTCGTGCTTTTCTTGGTGATTTGCCTTAAATGAAGTGAATTTTTAAATGATACACAGGTAAATGCAAAATGAGTGATTACATAAGCATTTATAAGCACTGTTATATCAAGTACTTATTTAAATGAAATATGGTGCTACTAGTAGACAAGAGAAATGTTCTGAATACTTGTGTGTGAAGTCCTATAGATTGGTCTTCTAGGATAATTACATGATACAAATAATTATGGTGATTAATCAATAAGGGACCAGCTGTGAATTTGACTTTGAGGTAAGCCACTCATGTTTTTATTTATGTTTAAACAGAATGTGATCCTGTTAAACAGATAGGTGTAAGCCTGAAGCGCACAGCCCTCTAATTTAAAATACTAACTTGTCAAAGGGAAAATGAATTTGGGTTTTAAGCATTTCATGTAAAACTGATTTTATTTGTTGCTTAAACACTTACTAGAATTTGTATAACTAGGGAAATACAGTTCTTATTTATTGCCTGGTGGAAATCATTAGTAGACACCATTGCTTGATATCCTTGGTGTTATGCACTGCTATGCACTGTCTACTGATTGAAATTTTTATGTATATTTTGTATATTTTAACTGCTCAAAAACTGTAAAATGTTTATCCTTCATATCGTAATGGCTTTTAGTCGAATGAATGAACTAAACTATCCAGCCTAGCCTCTTCCATTGTGGCACAGGCACCACCATGTTGCACGGGCATCCCACACACTTAGTCATCCACTGAAGCAGTGGATTATTATCACTGGCAAGTTTGCTGCTTTATGTGACAAGGGCAGTTCACTCATTGGTAAGGGCAGACATTTTGGTGGTAGGCTTTATTCTTTGCTGTCTACTGAATCTGACACCAAAGAGTTCATCATGGGTACCAGAGCTTACCTTGTATTTAAGAATTTAGGGATATCTGCTGAGAGAATTCCACAATTTTTTTAAACATATTTTACACTTTACCCAGGACACATCCAGTGAATCAAGTGAAAGCAGAACTGGTCCCACTAAAGAATAAAAAAAGGGGGGGGGGCACTGTCAGGTGTGAGTTTATGGGTCTGGGATTAAGGAAAAACCACCCACCATTACATGGTCTGGGCAGCAATCTGGAAAGAGGAATCTGTGGTAGCAAATAGGAGGTAGTTTAACTTGGACAGATAGCAATCAATAGGTACAAGGGATCAGTAGAAGTGGGTGGGAGGGCTCACCTTGAACTTTTTTTTTTTTTTTTTACAGAGACAGGGAGGTGGTGCATGGCAGGAGCTGGGAAAAACAGCACAGGGAAAGAGAAAGAGAGCTCAAAGTGTTTTTTTTTATCAGCTACATAGTTTGGGTCTGGCAAGGGGGACTGGGAGAGATGGGGGGGAGAGAGAGAGTATGAGGGGGAGATGGAGGATGTGCAGGGATCTAATGCATACCAAGGATGTGATGAAATTTCATTGCAAATGTGACTACTGTAGTGTTGAACTGAGTGACATCCTTCCAGACCCTACTATCTCTCCTCCTCTGTTCATGACATGTTAGCACAGCTCTCTGTGTTGTCATAAAAATGAACCTGAAAGTTACAGGATTTAAATATTTTTATTGTTTTTCCATTCCTCCGCCTCAAAGAGGCATCTTAAAACTTATATTTGAGGGGAGTGGTCACTCCCTTAATTTTAAAACTAATTGATTAAAGTTTATCAAATGTGGTAAGTTTCAAACTTCTGGTACGAAAGGTGAGCACAATAATTTTTAGTTTCACAGTTAAAATAAATGTAAAAGTTACAGCTGTAGCCAGAGCTATGCCCCAGAAAACTCTTTAGATTTGTCTAGCTGTATCACAGAAAATCACATTGAAATATTTAAATGAATGGAGATTTCCTTTCAAATAGTCAGCTGCATCTAGATGTACTGGGGCATATCTCTAGCTATCTCTGTATAGGAATAGAAATGCCTTTCTGGTGTAAAAGAGAGTGGTCTGACCAGACTAGTAGAGCTGTAGTCAATTTAACCCCCTCTCAATAGCTGAGAGAGACATTTTGGGAACCTGTGCTATGTGGATTTAATACTGAAAATGGAAGCCTGATGCTGTTGGGTGAAACAGGGCTAGCAACTGAAAGGGGGCCTATGTCTAACAGCAGGAGTGCATTTTAAAACAGCACTAGCACTCACGTTCTAGGAAACCGCTGTTCCTGTGTGAAAGAGAGGAGTCTGACCAGACTAGTAGAGCTATAATCAAATTGTCCCCTCTCATTAGCTGTCAGTGACATCTTGGGCACCTATGCTATGTGGAACTAATACTGAAAATTGAAGCCCATTGCTGGGTGCAGAAACAGGATGACTGGCAGCTGAAAGGAGGCGTGTCTAACAGAAAATGCACATTTAAAACAGTGCTAAAAGTTCCAGGTATCAGCAGTTCCTGTGTGGATGAGAGGGGTCTGGCTGGTCTAGTGGAGCTATAATCAGTCTGATCCTCTCATTAACTGCCAATGACATCTTTTGCACTTGTCGTGAGTGGAATTAATACTGAAAATCACAGCATGCTGCTGTGTGGTGAAGCAGGAGGACTTGCAGCTGAAAGGGGGTGTGTCTGACAGTAAGAGCGCATTTTGAAACAGCGCCAGCATTTGAGATCTAGGCTTTAGCAGTTCTTGTGTGGAAGAGAGGGGTCTGATTGGAATAGTGGAGTTGTAATCAATGTGGTCCCTCTCTTTAGATGCCAGTTTCATCTTGGGCACCTGTGCTGTGTGGAAGCAATACTGAAAATCAAAGTGTACTGCTGTGTACTGAATCAGGAAAATTAGCAGCCAAAAGGGGGCATGTCTGACAGCAAGAGCACATTTTAAAACAGCGCCAGCATTCGAGTTCCAGACATCAGATGTTCTTGTGTGGAAGAGGGGTGCCTGACCGGACTAGTGAAGCTACAGTATAATCAATTTTACCCCTCTCAGCTGCCAGTGACATCATCGACATGAGTGCTATGTAGACTAAATATTGAAAATCAAAGTATACTGCTGCTGAATCGAGAAGACAAGCAGCAGAAAGAGGGCATGTCTGATAGCAAGAGCACATTTTTAAACAGCGCTAGCATTCAAGTTCCAGGCATCAGCTCTTCTGGTGTGGAAGAGAGGTATCTGACCAAACCAACAGAACTGTAATCAATTTATCCTCTCTCACTGGCTGCCAGTGACATCTTGGGCACCTGTACTATCTGGAATTAATACTGAAAATCTGTGCCTGCTGCTGTGTACTGGAACAGGACTGACAGTAGAAAGGGGCGAGTGCTAGCATTCAAGTTCCAGGCATCAGCTCTTCTGGTGTGGCAGAGAGGGGTCTGGACAGTCTAGTGGAGTTGTAATCAGTCTGTCCCCTCTCATTAGCTGCCAGTGACATCTTCCACACTTGTCTTAAGTGGATTAATACTGAAAATCTAAGTGTGCTGTTGTGCGCTGAAGCAGAAGGACTAGCAGCTGAAAGTGGGCATGTTTGACAGCAACACCGCATTTTAAAATAGCACCAGCATTCGAGTTCCAGGCATCAGCAGTTTTTGTAAGACAAGGGTGTACTGGGCTACTGGAGCTGTAATCAGTCTGACCCCTCTCATTAGCTGCCAGTGACATCTTGGGCACATGTGCTGTGTGGAATTAATACTGAAAATCAGAGACTGCTGCTGTGTACCCAATTGGGAAGACTAGCAACTGAAGGGGGTAAGTCTTCCTAATAGTTTAAAATCATTGTAACTAGTGGTCCTCCACTGCAGTCCTTTCTTTAGCTGAAGGGCCATAGCTTAAAAGCAACATGCTGGGGATGACAGCATGCTGTGGCAGTCAGCAGGAGACACTGCAACCATGGTGTGAGACCGCAAACCACACTACAGTTTAATGTAACATAGAAGAAACTATATGTTGTTCTGAACTGTACAAATGATAACAACCATCACCACTCTACAGTAAGTAATCCAGTGGGTTAAAACTGCAGTAATACAAATAATTGAAAGTATAGGTTTGGGTGTGTAGTGAGAATTTACACACACCCGAGGAGTTTGATGCTACATAAACACTCGCGGGGTTTATGCGTAGCATCAAACCCTGAGTAATATATAAGTCAGTTACCACTCAATATATTTATTTTATATATTGCTGGGTTTTCTTTTTGCCTCAGCAATTACATAAAATAAAAAAAGGTGCTAAGCTCAAGAGTCCGATTACTCTCAGCGAGGTCGGCTTTCACTTTTATTTCAGTTTTTTAAATAGCGCTAGGGTGCTCGATCCGGTAGCCATGTGGAACATTTCAAATATTTTTAAAGTTACTCGCTGCCAAGTGTCCGTGACAGTTTCTCTCCATGGTGGGTTTGCGGCAGGGGAAGGGTTTCCATTTCAGGAAGGAGACAGCGATCAAGGAGTTCGAGCATGCAAAGAGTGGGGAAAACCATGCGCGCATTTGCCGTTATAAAATAGAGAATAATATATGGGGTGGCCTGTGTAATGAGATTTTACACACACCCAAGTTGTGGGATGTTAAATAAACCTCGAGGGTGAAGCCCAAGGGGTTTGTGAAAAGCATCCCACAATGAGGGTGTGTGTAAAATTGAGCTTTACAAAAGCCACCCCATATTTTATTTTTTATAATTGCTGGCGTGCACTTTTTTGCCTCAGCAATTATGGAAAATAAAATAAAGAACGTGGAAAGCAAATTCAGGCAGCCATGGAGCAGTCCGGTTTCTGTGCAGTCCCTAAGTTACAGTACCCCATTTATTCAAGGGATAAAGAAATGGGCTTTTCATTTAAAACATTGATTAGATGTATTTTTAATTTTTATTTTGAAACTGACTGCCCAGCGGCAGTTGTGGTGAGCTGGTGCATGATTGCTGAGAGGGCCCTCCGGCGCATGCCAAGTTTCCGTTTTTTTTTTTTTTGTTTTATGCAGGGTCAGAGGGAGGGTTTTTCACAAAAAGCAACTTACTGCCAAAATCGAGGAGAGAAGTCTGTGGCCAAGAGTTAGGGTACCCTAGAGAAGGAAATTGACGATTGCCACATGCGTTCGAGAGGGAACCTTAGTTGCTGTTGCTATTATAACCAGGTTGCCAGCTGGTTATTACGGGCAAATTATAACTAGGTTTCCTATGGGAAAAAGTGCACGTCAGTAATTATTGCTCCTTTATAACAGCAAATTACGCCATGGTTTCCCTATGGGAAAAAGGAAAGCCCATTAATTATAAGACGGTTAGTCTGGGGAGAGGGGATTAAAGTAGCATAAATTGGAGAAAACTTAAGGGGGTTATAAAGGATGTATTTCTAATGAAACATTACATATTTTAAGTTTGTAATATACTTTGTTCAGTAACTGATGGTAAGCTGATGCTGGCTGCATTTCCTTGGGTAATGGGTAAGTTTTAGGAGCACTGACGTGTACCATCTCTAACCAAGCAACAGGTTTTGTAAATAAATTTGTTTCAATCTACATTAAGTAGAGGGGAAGCAGACAGAAACCAAACAATGCAAAAGAGAAGTAGAGAACTAGGAACAGAAAAGGGGAAGGTGTAACCTATTAAATAAAAACACAAGAAAAAGGGAAAGAAGGAAGGAAGCTCCCTGTCTGAGGTAGGGTCATAAAACAAAATCCAGACTTATTAAAAAATGGGGGGGGGATAATTTTTATTCTTTGGTGACCAGGTAGGGTCCACTAGGCACAAGTGCCTGTTTTCAGGGGTGACCCAGTAGCACTGGGTGGTTAAGTGACTTGTTCAGAGTCAGACAGTTTACAAGTGTAGGCTGTAGGAATCAAATCCAGATCTGCTGAATGTACCAAGCTCATTCACAGCTCGTTATTCTAACCACTAGGCTATACTGCCAGGGTTAAAGAAAGTAAAACACAAAAATGTGTAAACTTAAATCACCCTGTCTACGTCAAGTAACAAAAGGGTTAAGCAAAGCAAATAAGGGAACATTATAAATACCATATCTGTGGCAAGAGTACAGATATCTTCCCAGAAGCAGTGACTGTAGGAACAAGGCTGCTGGTAGTGGTGCAATGAGTGCAGTGACTGTGGAGCAGCAGTTTTCAGAAAGACCTTCTGGAGACTAAGGTACTTCCCCATCCATGTGCACCTAACTGGGCTGAGGATGGAGGTCATTAGTCTCTGGGTAAGGTTGGCCAGGATTCTGGGGACCTCCTCCTCCCCTCCCAGGGACCATTGAGTCCACCACCACTGCCCTGCAGGATGCCAAGGAGGAGGTCAGCATGGGCTCTGGGAGGATTGGGAGCATATTCCTCAGCCAGTGCCACTGCAAAACTTTCACCACTCTGGTGGAACAATACTGCCAGGAGAAGGCACCCATGGTACTGGACAGGGAGGGTGTGTGGGTTCTCCCCAGGGGAGACCCCAAGGTGGAAAGCAAAGGACCCCAACAGAAGAGGAAGCAACTTCTGGTGGGGGACTTGATCATGAGTGGGGTGGGGTTGGGAAGTAAAAGGGAAGGAAAAGAGAGAAGTGAGGTCCTTGCCTGGTGCCTCAGCTCAGAGGGATGGAAAATGGATCCTAAGGATCACTAGGATGGCAGGGCAGGAGGGGGAGTTGGATGTTATTGTCTACCTGGGAATGGGATTGGGATTGTTCACAGGAATTTTAGGGAACTGGGGAGGGATCTTAGGCAGGCTGCACGCTCAGTTGCTTTTGCTGAGCTGCTGCCAGTCTACTGCAGGGGGAGGTCAGAGATCTCTACACCAGGAACTTCAACTGATACAGCAATCTAAGGGCTACACAAGGGGAGAGGGTAGCCGAAAATAGGCTGAAAACCCTCCCCCCTGCACCAAGAACACTCCATTCCAGCGCAGCTTAAAAAACAGAGAAGGCTCCGACCAGGAACCAATCAGATGGAAGACCGTGCCCACAAGCCCCCAGCAGACCAATGCAGGGGTCTGCTGCTGCCTTTGTTCTGCCAGGGGACTTAATCTCCCCCTGGTGACAAGGCTAATCGCTGCAATCTAAGGGCTACACAAGGGGAGAGGGTAGACAAAAACAGGCTGAAAACCTTTCCCCTGCACCAAGGATGTTTAATTCCAGCAGAGCTTAAACAACAAAGAAGGCTCCAACTGGTGGCTGAAGACCGCACTCACAAACCTCTGGCAGATCAATCCAGGGCTCTGCTGCTGCTGCCTTTGTTCTTCCAGAGGACATAAACGCCCACTGGCGTCAAGCCTAATCACAGCAGTCAAACGGCAACAAAAGGGGAGAGGGTAGCCGAAAACAGGCTGAAAACAACTCCCCCTGTACCAAGGGATGCTCTGTTCTAGCCAAGCTTAAACAGAGAAGGTTCTGACAGGGAGCCAGTCGGAAGGAAGGGCGTTTCCACAAGCCCTCGGTGGACCTATCCTGGGCTCTGCTCCACCTGCCTGTTGATTTCCTGCTGCTTTATAGGAAGCAGGCCACCAAGTGGCTCCCGCACTGCAGGCTGCAGCACCCTGCAAGAAGGACCGATGCACTAAGTGTGTCATTGTCTGCCTGGAGTCTGCCCACCGGAGTCAGCCCAGCAAGGCAGCCAGCAGCCGGGGACTCAGCATCCCAGATGGAATGCCAGGGAACACTAAAGGTCTGAAGGAAGCAGCTGGTGGAAGAATGAGAAAGAAACCAGGAAGTTGAGAAACCAGGAAAATGAGATAAGATTCCTGCTAATCTCCTGTTGTAACACCACAAGGAGTGAGGAGTTAGACTAGGGCCAAACACCCTATCTGGAGGCAGTATAGCACAGTGGTTAAGGGCCCTAAGCTGTAAACCTGGAGACCTGGGTTTGAATCCCACAGCCACCACTTGCATACCATGTAACCCTGAGCAAGTCACTTAGCTTCCCTATGCTCCCAGGTTGCACCTGGAAACAAGCTTTGGCTTAGTGTGCCTTTCCTGGTCAAACAGCCACCACTTGCATGCTGTGTAACCCTGAGCAAGTCACGTAACTTCCCTATGCTCCCAGGTTGCACCAGGAAACAATCTCTGGCTTAGTGTGCTTTTCCTGGTCAAACACTTTCCCTTTTCCTATCTAGAGTAGGAGTAAAAAGGGGTTTAGAAGTAAGCAACAAGTTGAGTTTGGGCCAAACTACCTATCAGAGGTAGGAGTAAAAAAAGGGGTTTAATAAAAGTAGGTAAAAAGTTGGGACTAGGCCAAACACCCTATCAGGGGTAAGAGTAAAAAAAAGACGGATTTAAAAGTAGGCAAAATGTCGGGATTAAGCCAAACACCCTATCAGGGGTAGGGGGTACAAAAGGGATTTAGAGTAAACAGTCCAGGGAATTGGCAAAATACACTATGTAGGGTAGGAGTAAGAAATGGTTTAGTAGTAAGTAAACAAAAACAGGCAGGTTACAAATTAGATAAGTTGGGAGTGGTGCAGTGCAGTGGCTGTGGAGTGGCAGTTTTCCAGGAGACTTTCTGAGACTGTGGTGCTGCCCAAACTGCATGCACCTCTCTGGGCTGAGAGTAGAGGTTGCTCGACTCCAGGCTACGTTGACTAGGATTCCTCTCCCACCCAGGGATCACCAAGTCTGCCACCACTGCCTCAAAGGCTGCCAAGAAGGAGGGGTGCCTGGACTACAGTGGGCTTGGGAAGGCTGAGGATGGTGGGTCAGAGGCACATCCTCCAGACGGTACCTCTGCAGAACTCCTTCACTTCTCTTGTGGGGGCAGGACTGTCCCATGGAGACACCAGCAGCAGCAGTGAACAAGGATGATGTGGGGGTTCTCCATTGTGGAGACCCCAAGGAGGGTAGCACAAGACCCCAAAGGAGGAGGAGGAAGCAATTCCTTGTGGGGGGCTCCACTGTTAGGAGGTAGATTTGGGGATATGAAGGGAGGGAGAGAGGGATGTTATGTGCCTACCCAGCACCATGACTAAGAGGGATGGAAAGCGGATCCTGGGGATCACTAGGGCAGTAGGACGGGAGAGAGAGCCAGATATCATTGTCCACCTGGGGACAAATTACCTGGCTAGGGACGAGGTTTTGGTAGTGCAGGAAGAGTTCAAGGAGTTGGGGAGGGGTCTTAGACAGGCAGCACACTCACTGGCCTTTTCTGAGGTGTTGCCTGTCTATGACAGGGGGGAAGAAAAGGTTCTATGCACCAGGAGCTTCAATACATGGTTGAAGGAGTGGTACAGAGAGGAGGGGTTCGGGTTCTTTGGAGACCGGGGGCCCACATGGAGGGTGGGACCCCAGCAAATAACAACTGTTTATTGATTATCACTGTTATGAATTTACCTTTCAACTGTATTCTTCGTCTGTACCACTTGTTATGATATCTGCTCTACCTACACGCAATCAATTCCGAGTCACCCCTGAAAAAGTGGCCTCTGATTCCAGTGGGCCTACTTGGTTACCAAACTAAAATAAACAGATAAAGGCCTATACAGGGGAGATAGCCTGCATTCATCCTGGAAGGGGATCAAGGTCCTCAGTGAAAAGTTTAAATGCTTCATTGGCAAGCATTTACTGTAAACTAGCCAAGGGTTGTGGTAGTGGAAAGAAGTAGGAAGAATCAAACAGCTCCCCCCCAAGTGGAAGCGGTGAGTAGGGAGGACCCTAAGGTTGGGAAATCCCCAGACATACCTAAAAATAGGAAAAGCAGGATGGTAGAAAAAAAGATGGATAGAAATGAAGGCGGGAGTGTAAGGAGAGTAACCAAGAAGGAAGAAGGGGGGCTGACAGGAGGGGTGGGAGCAGAATTTGGAAGGCCATGAGTGCAAATGTTCACAATCTGGGAAATAAAATCCTGCACCTAGTGGGCATAATGGCAGAGGATGACCTGGACATAGTCGCTATGACCGAGTCATGGTGCAGTGAGAACCATGACTGGGATATAACCATACCAGGCCATACTCTGTTTGGAAAGGACAGGGTGGGTAAAAAGGGGAGGACTGGCTCTCTACATGAGGGACAGTATAAAAGCAACTGAAATATAGGGAATACAGGGAGGGGCAAAGGCACTGTGGGTCACCCTAGAGTCAGGAAATAGAGCCACTATTCACATGGGGTGATCTACAGACCTCCAGCACAGGGGAGGTGATGTACAGGGTTCTATGGGAAGCCATCCATAAGATGGCAACAAAAGGGGAGGTGCCGATGGTGGGAGACTTCAGTCTACCAGATGTAGACTGAAGCATCCCAGCTGCAGCTTCAGCTAGGAGCCGAGACACCCTGGACTCCCTGCAGGGGGCATTCCTCAGGCAATTACTAAGGGAGCACACTCATGAAGTAGCAATATTGGACCTAGTATACTCACCAACAGGGACAGTGTTGCAGACATCACAGTGGGTTACTGCATGGGGACCAGTGATCACCAGTGTGGTTCAATATAAGAACAGTGACTGAGTTAAATCGCACGAAGGTGAGGGTCCTGAACTTCAAGAAGGCTGACTTTGCAAAGATGAGGGAAAGCCTCAGGGATGACCTGGTGGGAGTGAGGACTTGGGTGAAGTAGAGGAAAAGTGGGTGAAACTAAAAGGAGCCATAGCGAAGGCAACAAACCTCTGCATCAGGCAAGTTAAAGCAAGAGGAAAAAGAAACAGGTATAGTTCTTAAAAGAGGTGGCAGGGAAGGTAAGGGCAAAAAAGAATTCAGGAGGTATAAGGAGACACAGAGAGAGAAGGAGGACACAGAAGTGTATGAGGAAAGCAGAGAAAGCAGTCAGGAGAGCAAAGGCACAAACAAAGGATAAAATAATCCAGGCAGTAAAGAAAGGGGACAAGGCATTTTTCATATAAGTAAGCGAAAGGAGACAGATCGGGGGAGGGATTGCAAGACTTGGAAGGGAAGGAGGGTAGTGTGTGAAGGGAGACCAGGAAAAAGCAGACATCCTGAACAAATATTTTTGCTCAGTATTCACAGGAGAAGGGGAAGGTGAGGGACCACAAATAAGCAACAAGAGCATCAATGGAAGGGAGGTGGACATCAGACAATTTAAGGAGGAGGGAGTCCTGAAGGAACTTGCAAAACTGAAAGTGGACAAGGCAATGAGGCCAGATGGGATACATCCAAGGATACTGAAGGAGCTTAGAGAAGTGCTAGCAGTACCACTGGCAGTCCTGTTCAACCTCTGACTGAAAACGAGAGTGATTCTGGAGGACTGGAGGAGGGAAGACATGGTCCCCCTTCACAAAAGTGGGAGCGGGGGGGGGTCAAACAAATCTACTAAATTAGTTTGACTGGGTGACCAGGGAACTAGATCAGGGTGGAGCGGTGGATGTGGCCTACCTAGATTGTAGTAAGGTCTTCAATACTGTTTCACATAGGATTTTGTACTCTGACTGTTTTGCTATATGTTCTTTTATTTTGTAAAATTAATTTTGTATGTTCTTTCCTACTGTTTTCCCCCTTCCCCGTCACACTTGAAAATGAGCCCTGGCTCAGTGTGCCTTTCCCAGTTACCAAAGTTTAAATAAATAAATAAACATAGGAGACTTGTATAGAACCTGGGAGTGGGTCCTAAGGTGGTAAAATAGAAACACAGAAACATAGAATTTGACGGCAGATAAGGGCTACAAGGCCCATACAGTCTGACCATTTTTTCTACCTTATGAATGTGGCGTAGGCCTTTACTCTCTCAATCGCCTATCTAGTCATACTTATCTGTATTGCTCCCTTATGCCTATCCCATGCTTGTTTAAAGCCCTGCACTGTATTCATATCCACCACTTCTTAAGGTAGGCCATTCCATGCATCCACCACCCTTTCTGTGAAAAAGAACTTCCTCATGTTACCCCTTAACTGGCCGCCCTCTAATCTCATGCTGTGTCCTCTTGTCCTGCTATTTTTCTTTTTTTGAAACATTAGACTCTTTCACCTTTTAATGCCCTTAAGATGTTTGAATGTTTCGATCATATCACTTCTCTCCCTCCTTTGCTCTAGGGTATACATATTGAGCTCCATTAATCTGTCTTCATATGTTTTCTGGTGCAGTCCCTGCACCATTTTGGTTGCCCTTCTCTGGACTTCTGGACTGCCTCCTTTTTGTTAATGTCATTGTGCAGGTGTGGCCTCCAGTACTGCACGCAGTACTCCAGATGGGGTCTAACCAGTGTCTTATAAAGTGGGATTATTATCTCCCTTTATGACTTATAATACCCCTGCTAATATACCCCAACATCCCTCTAGCCTTACCTACTGCTTTAGTGATCTGCTTGGACGATTTCAGATCATCTGTGATAATGATGCCCAAGTCTCTTTCTTCCCTTGTGACTGCCAGAAACTCCCCTGCCAACCTATAGGTGGCGTCAGAGTTTCTCTTCCCTATGTGCATGAACTTGCACTTCTTTGCGTTAAACCCCAGTTCCCACTCTTCCTACCATTTTGTCAGTTTATTCAGATCTCTTCTCATTCTGCCCACCCCATCTGGATCATCTACTCTGCTGCAGATCTTGGTGTCATCTGCAAACAGACAAACCTTACCCTCCAGTCCATCTGCAATGTCACTGATGTCACTGATGAAGATACTGAAGAGTACTGACCCCAGGACTGATCCCTGAGGTACCCCACTTGTGACATGCATCTCTTCTGACTATACCGTTTACCACCACTCTCTGTTTTCTGCCCGCAAACCAGTTTGCCACCCAGCTGACCAACCTTTGACCCACCCCAAGCCAACCCAGCTTATTAATCAATCTTCTATGTGGAACAGTATCAAAAGCTTTGCTGAAGTCAAGGTAGGCAATACCAACTGCACCTCCTTGGTCTACTACTCTGGTTACCCAGTCAAGGAAATCTATGTGATTAGTTTGACAGGACCTTCCTGTTGGAAACCCATGCTGTCTTGGATCCTGTGCTCCTATGGACACCAGGTGTTGTACTACCCTTTCCTTAAGGAGTGCGTCCATAATCTTGCCCACTACTGAGGTAATACTGACTGGTTTATAGTTCCCTGCCTCCTCCCTGCTGCCACTCTTGTGGAGCTGGAACACATGAGTCCTTCTCCAGTCTTCTGGGACCTCTTCTGTGCTCAGAGACTCACTAAACAGTTCTGCTAATGGATCTGCTAGTTCCACCCTTAGCTCCTTTAGTACCCCAGGATGTATGCCATCAGGTCCTATTGCCTTGTTCACCATAAACTTAGTGAGCTCTTGTAGGGCCCTTTCTTTTGTGAAAGGACTTGTGCACACCTCCCTCCCCCGTGTCCATGGAGCTGGTAGGTAAGAAACAGGCTGAGGGATAGGCGACAGAGGGTGATGGTAAACGGAGTTCATTCCTAAGAGGGGAAGGTGACCAGTCACAGAGATCAGTACTGAGGCCAGTCTTTAATGTCTTTATCAGTGACATTGCAGAGGGGTTAGAAGAGAAGGTATGCCTTTTTACAGATGATACAAATATCTGCAACAGGGTTGGGGCACTAGGGGAGGGGAGAATGGAAAAAATGAGGAGTGACCTAAGTAAACATTAGGACTGGTCAAGAGTGTGGAAACTAAGACTCAATGCTATGAACACTATTCCCACTTTTTCTGCATCCTCTGCCTCCTTCCTCACTCTCTTCCCCTCTCTGCCACTCCTCTTTATCCTATCCCCATCACTTTATCCTCTCCTCTATACTTTATTCCTAACCCTATTCCATCCCCCTTCTCTTCTATACCTCAGCCTGTTTTTTCGTCTCCTTTCTTCCATTTCCCTCTCCTTTTTTCCCCTTCCTCTCCTTCCTCCCTCAGTTTTACTCTTTAGTTGCTTCTCCCTGTTGCCCCCTTGTTAATGTCCTCTTCCTACTCTGTCCTATACTGACATTGCAGCCTGTGAGCGCCAGGTTATCCCGCACTCCTGATGTAGTAAACATGTCTTGTTTAATAATGCCATTACTTCACTATACAGTACATACTGTACATTGATGTGCCTTTTACTTTATCAGATTACTGTGCTTTTTGCTTGTTATGTTCTTATCCCCTACCCCCTTCCCCCAGGACGCATTCGGAAATTAGCTTTATGGCTCAGTATGTCTTTCCTGATAAATCTCTTTTACTAAATAAATACATAAATGCAAAGGAATGCAACATCATGCACTTGGGGTACAGGAACCCAAGGGCAGAGTACACAGTGAGAGAAGTGGTACTGATGACCACCAAAGAAGAAAGGAACCTAGAGGAAAACATGCTGTATTACCTACAAATTGCCAAGCAGTGTGACAAATCAGTGGGGAGAGCCAGTGGAATGTTGAATGCATAGGGAGGGGTATCACCAGCAGAAAGATGGAGGTGATGATGCTACTGTACAAATCACTGGTGAGACATCATCTAGAGTATTGTATCCAGTTCTGGAGAAAATACCTCCAGAAGGACGTAGACAGAGCAGTGGCTGTCCAGAAGAAGGCAACTAAAATGGTGCAGGGTTAGCACCAACAGTCCTATGACAGACTAAAGGACCTCAATATGTACACACTGGAAGAGAGGAGGAAGAGGTGGGATATGATAGAGACTTTCAAATACCTCAAGGGTATAAGTAAGATAAAAGAGGGAAGCATTTTTCAGAGAAAAATATGTTCAAGAACAGGGGGTCATGCTGTGAAGCTGGAGGAGGTAGTCTCCAGGGAAATGTGAGAAAGTACTTCTTCGTAGAAAGGGTGGTGGAAGTATGGACCCAGCAGAGGTGGTAGAGGCAAATACAATATTCAAAAATGCATGGGATAGGCATAAGGGAATCTTACTGGTTAGGAAATGGGTATAAAGCCAAAGGTCAAGTAGGGTCTGCAGTATTACAGTAGGTAGGGAAAATGGGCAAACTGGGTGGGCCAAGCGATCCTTATCTGCCATCAACTTCTACATTTGTATGAAGCAATGGTATAGAGAGGAGGGGTTTGGCTATACTGGGGACGGGGGTACCAGCTAGAGGGATAAGGGCCTATAAAGGGGTACTCGTCTGCATCAATCTAGGAGGGGAAATGCAGTCCTCAGTGAACGGTTTAAATGTTACTTAAACGTTCAAACTAGCCAAAGGGGGTGGAGTAAGAAATCAGGGAGGCTTTAAACTGCCCCCCCACCCCACTGAAGCATGAAAAAGGGAACACTCCAGCGTAGATAAATTCCCCATGGTGCAAAATGAAGAAATACAAGAGTGGTAGGAAGGAAAAGGGACAGGAACCTGAGCTGTAAAAAGAGAGAGGAAAAAGATGCAGGGCAAAAGGAAAAAAGGGAGGTCGCAGGCAGAGTGGTAACAAAATATGGAAGGCAATGTGTGTGAATGCAAGAAGTGTAAGGAATACACGCCTGGACCTAGAGACCATCATGGCAGAGGCAGACCTTGACATTATGGCAATTGCTGAGTCGTGGTGCACAGGAAACCACCATTGGGACATGCCAATACCAGGATATACTCTACTGAGGAAAGACAAGGAGGTAGGGAAGGAAAAGAGGAGGGGCTATGCTGTATGTAAGGGAGGGTGCTATGTGTAGTACAGCTTTAAGAAATGTTAGCGACAGTACAGCTTTAAGAGAATGTACACTTTCTGTAAATGTACTTCCTGCGTTTGAGATCAGTTTCCTCTTATATGAATCTGCTGAACAGAAGTAAACAGAGAAGGGCTAGATTTCAGTGTGGCATGTTTTTCTTACTACCAAGACACTAATCTGTTTAAGGTACTTATTTTAGGCCACCAAATACAAAAAATTAGCGACGACGGATGGTGGAAATTTTCATAGCTCCAACTTACTGAATTATACCATTTTGTGACTTTCTGCACTGGAGGCAAGTAAGCACTTTGGAACTGTGCAATATCATGGGAACTTCATTCAGCTTTGAAATGTTTACAGGAACAGACTGGGATACATGGTCCAGACGGTTTATTTATTTTTATTTTTAGTTGTTTAACCAGGAGTAGCACACTAAGCTGAAAGCTTTTTTACAGGAGCGACCTGGGAGCACAGGGAAGTTAAGTAACTTGCTCAGGGTCACACAGTATGCAAATGGAAGCTGTGGGATTCAAACCCAGGTCTGGTCTGCTGGATGTCACCAGATTTGCAGCTCAGAGCCTTAAACCACTGCGCTATACTGTCTCCCTAAAATGCACTGTGCCGGACCTGAACCCTGTACCCTGCACCTCCCAGCTGACCACCCTAACCACCACACTAATTGACCAGCTTTGATCAGTGGTTATTACTTAATCCTGCCCTACAATCTGCTAATGATGAGCAACAGGTTAAGCTTATTCAAGCTGCTTTTTGTACTTTCCAGGGGAGTGAAACCTTCAAACTTTTATGCAGTCTGTGTGCACTGGACCGGCCGGAGGATTTGTCATATCAAGAGCTAAAGGCTAAACTGAATGCACAACACAGTTTAACAACTTTTCCAAGGGCAGAATGTTATAAATTCTACAGTTACCGCGTGAAACCAGGTCAGTAATTACAATCTTATTTGGCTAAGATCAAACACTTAGCTCTCACATGTGAGTGGAGCAGAGAGCATCTTGAATCTAATCTAGCTGATAAGTTTGTTATGGGGTTGAATAATGAACATCGTATTCAGCAATTACTTTCTGTAAGTGTCAAAGAGTCTGCTGAGGAACTTTTACAGTTGGCATGTATGAGGCTGCAGAAAATGAAGAACATGCTAAGGTGGACACTGCAAATGAGGTACAAGTAGCTGCAGTAAACCCCAAACTGAAACAGCTCAAGCCTAAGTCTAAGCCACTGTTTTTAAAGAAAAATTCAACCACTCCACCCAAACTACATGGCCAGTACAAATGTGCATCATGTGGGTCATCTCAGCATAGCAGGGACCAGTGCAAATTCAGAGAAGTTCAGTGTCATGCATGTAAACATAATGGGTATATTGCTAAGGTTTGCAGGAGCAGGAGAACAGTGGTGGTTGGTCCAGAGAGCCCAGACACTGCATTGGTTTCTACTGCACCACAAATGCAGACTAAAGATGCTCTTCTTTCTATGTGTTACTTCAATTGCCACAACTGAGGTATCAGTTGTATTTAATGGAAAACTCTGCTTTCCCAGTTACTTTTATCAACCATTAAACATGGTCTGATCTAGATAAGCCACTATTGCCTCCTTGAAATAAGTTGCTGCATGCATTTGAAGGGCAACCAATTCAGCCACTGGGCTCATTTACCATGTTGGTACACAGGATTGATTCTCCCAAGACTGGTACACCTTTAACTTTTCTGGTTTCAAAAAAGGGTGTCAACACTTTGGGCAGAGATGTCCGGGGTTCTTCTAAACATTCATATTGATCCAGCAGATTTTGGCCTACTTGCTGCTGTCCAGGTACCACAAAGTAGCAGGAGTTGCAAGAGTTGTGGAAAGGCCTGGGATGTTGTACAAAAGCTAAAGCCAAACTAGTTACAAAGCCTAATGCAGTCCCTAAGTTTTGTAAATCACAGAAACTTCCTTTTGCCTTACAACCGGTGCTTGGGGCAAAACTGGACAGACTGGAAAAAGCAGGTGTGCTGGAAAAGGCTTCAAGTTCAGATTGGGCCACTCTAATTGTGGTGGTATCCAAACCAGGTGGTAAGGTTCAAATATGTGGAGATTTTAAGGTGACAATCCAGTACTCAGCAAATATGTATTTCCTTTACCCTTACCAGAGAAACTTTTTCACAGACTGAATAGAGGTGTGGGGGTTCTCTAAAGTGGACCTCGCTGATGCATACCTTCAAGTGGAGCTAGATACAGACTCTCAGAAATTGGTAGTGATTAATACACACCAAGGACTGTATAAGTACAAACGGTTATGTTTTGGCCTTAGTTCTGCAGCTACATACCAGGTGTTGCTTGTTATTTGGATGACATCATTGTCATAGGCAAGACAGAAGCAGAACATTTACTTAACTTACAAAAGACTTTAGACAGATCGCAACAGAGTTGATTCAGACTCGGGAGAGAAAAATGCCAGTTTTGTCAACCAAGTGTCACATACTTAGGTCACACTATTGACAAAGATGGAATTCATCCAAGTGATGAAAAGGTGGAAGCCATTGTGCACATGCCTGAACTGCAGAATGTTTCAGAGTTGTGCTCATTCTTGGTATGGTGCTACTATCATGACCGTTTACACCCGATGAAATAGCCACTAAATGTGCTATTCTAAATTAACTGTTACATAAGGGTACTCCGTGGAAGTGGACCAAGGGCCACAGTAAGGCAGTTCAAGCCATCAAGCTGTCTCAAACCAATGTGAATAATTTAACTCATTATGATCCTAACTTACCTATCAAATTGGCCTGTGATGCTAGTCCTGTGGGTATAGAAGCTGTCCTTTTCCATACAGATCCAGAAGGAGTGGAGAAGCTGACAGCCATGCTTCATGCAAACTCACTGCAGCTGAAATGAATCATGCTCAGATTCAGAGAGAGGCATTAGCAATTGTGTTCGGAGTCCAAAATTTTCGTCTATACTTGCTAGGTCGCAAGTTTCACCTGAAGACGGATCACAAGCCACTAGTGACAATTTTCAGTCCAGAAAAATGAATTCCAGAGACAGCTGCTAGCAGACTTCAACAATGGGCATCCATTTTGTCTGCCTATAACTTCGAGGTTACATACCAACCAACGGACCAGCATGGAAATGCGGATGCCTTAGGAAAGTTAATATTCTTCAGGTGGAGGATACTTCTAACTGAAGGGTAAAATAAGGAACTTAGAATTATCAGAAAAAGCAGTATTTCAATCAACAGAGGGAGGTGGAGTTTGCTTTACTTTTGTTACAATTGTTAAGATTTTCAGTGCAGGAAGAGTTTAAGCCCACAGGGGCTGAATACTGTTTTCTGTGTCTGCCTTTCTGCACAGCTGACATGTTTTGGGGCTGACTGCTTTCAGAGTACAAGTCACCAGGCTGTTTTGGGGCTGGGGAGGTTTACTTGTGTCTGACTTGGATGTCTGGATTTTTCTCTGCTTGATTAGTAGGGTATTTTCTCTGTCAAATTGTCGTGTAGGGCATCCTGCTGACAGGAAGGCACTCATCACAGCGGTAGGTCAGAGCTTTTAGCTGATTGTTTCGTGAGGGCACAGTTTAGGCCTGAACCCTTCCCACCCTCACCCCACCCTCCCACCCCTGGAAATAGTTCCTTTATACCTGGGGTTCTGACATCATTTCCTCAAGAGGGCAAGGTGCATATCACTGTCATATCCTCTCTAGCACACTGCACTGACAATATCAGCATACACATTATATAAATACATAGATTTCTAAATAACAAACCAATCACACACACACAAAAAAAAAACAAAAAAAACCCCAAACAGGGTAGACAGTTATGTGGGGAGTAGTGCAATGTAATGGCTGTGGGGCAGCTGTCTTCCGGGCGTCTTTCTGGAGGCTGAGATGCTGCCCTGTTTGCAGACAACTATCTGCCCTGAGGGAGGAAGTTGCCCGTCTTCAGGCCGCACTGGACAGTAGCAAGGGAACCTCCCCATCCAGGGAGCACCAGAGCCACCACCACTACCTCAGAGGTTGCAAAGAAAGCACAAGCAGTTGGACCACAGTGGGCTCAGGGAGGGTAAGGGTGGTGGAACAGAGGCACACCCAGTCAGTTGTTCCACTCTACAATCCATACACCATTCTGGGGTGCATAGTTCCCCTATGGATGCACCTGCAGAGGAGACTAAGGAGGGTGCAGACAACTGTCACAAGGGAGACCCTCAGGAAGGAGGCAGAGGGCGCCACAGGGAAAGGAAGCAGCTCCTGGTGGGGGACTCAATTATTAGGGGGATAGAACTGGGGGGAGCAGGGAAAACTGAAGTAAGGTGCCTGCCTGGTGCCATGGCTTGGAGGGACAGGAAGGGCATCCTTAGGATCATGAGAACAGTTGCACAGGAGTCTGAGCTGGACGTCACTGTCCATCTAGGGACAAATGACTTGGCTCATCATGAGATTACAGCAGTGCAGAAGGACTTTGTAGAGTTGGGAAGGGGCTTAAGACAAGTACTACACACAGTATCCTTCTCAGAGGTGCTGCCTGTCAGTGACATGGTTGAGGCAAGGGTACTTTGCACCATGCAGTTTAACGAATGGTTGAAAAAATGGTGTGGAGCACAGGGGTTTGACTTCATTTGGGGACTGGGGTTCCACCTGGAGGGACACCAGCCTATACTGGCAGGATGGTCTGCATCTGTCCAGGAAGGGAACAAGTCTTTTGGGCAATCGGTTTAAATGCTTCATTGGCAAGCTTTTAAACTAGTCAAGAGGGGAGGCACTGATAAGCAGCAGGAAAATCCCAGCCTCCCCCTACAAAACAGGGTACTAAATGAGAAAAAGACCAAGGTAGAAAGGTCAGTGGGGGATGCTGCTACAGAAAGGTAAAGCCATCAAAAAATGGAGAGCAATGAGTACCAATGCCTGTAGTCTGGGTAACAAGCTTCCTAAATTAGTGGCCTTGATGGAGGAGGAACATCCGGATATCGTGGCAGTCACAGAAACATGGTACACAGAGAACCATGACTAGCACGTAAACATACCAGGATACACTATCTACAGGAGGGACAGGGAGGGTAAAAGAGGAAGAGTAGCTCTCTACATAATAGAAGGAATCAAAGCAACAGAACAAAAGGGTAAACAGGAAGGAGAAGAAGCACTGTGGGTCTATTTGGAGGCAGGCAATGGCACCACAATCCGCACAGGGGTTGTAGAAAGACCTCCCTCTCAGGGGGAGGAAATGGACAAGGAAATTATAGAAAGTATACTTAGAATGGCAGATAAAGGGGAGATATTGCTGTTGGGTGATCTGAATATGCCAGATGTTAACTGGAGTGCAGTTGCAGCAGCCACTTCTAAGAGTGGAGTTATTCTAGATGCCCCTACAGGGGCATGCCTTAGACAACTAGTATTGGAACCCACTGAGAGGGGAGCAATCTACACCTGGTCCTCTCAAATGGAGATGGAGAGGGATCACAGATGTAGAAGTGGGTAGCCATCTGGGAACTAGCGACCATCCAACAGTATGGTTCACAATAAACACAGCCATAGAGTCAAGCTCAGCAAAGGCAAAAGTACTGGACTTCAGGAGGCTGACTTTTGCTAAAATGGTGAGTGCTCAAGAATGCACTAGCAAATGGGCAGGAAGAAGGGTGGAAGAACAACAGGGATTACTAAAACTGCCATCACAGAGGTAACAAGCTTTTGTGTGAAGCAAATAAACAAAACAAAACGATGTAAGAAACCACTATGGTTCTCAAAGGAGGTGGCAGTGAAGGTTCAAGAGAAAAGAAAAGCATTCAGAAAGTACAAGGAATCACAGAAGGAGCAGGACAGAGAACTGTATCAGTTAAAGCAAAGGAAGCTGGGAAGGCAGTCAGAACAAGCAAGGCCCAAACTGAGGAAACGAGCCAACTCAGTTAAGAAGGGGGATAAACATTTTTAGGTACATCAGGAGCCAAGGAAGACTAGGGGAGGGATAGTGAGGCTTAATAAAGGGAGGGTGGGCAGAGGGTGACTGTGAAAGGCAGAGATACTAAACAAATATTTTGCTCAGTATTTACAAATGAAGAGGGGGAGCTACATAAAACAAACAATAGAAACACTCTGGATACAGAAGTTGATGCCAGCCCATTTACAGAAGAAAGGGTTCTGAAAGAACTCTTAAAACTGAAGGTGGACAAAGCAATGGGGCCTGATGGGATTCATCCCAGAATTCTAAAAGAACTAAGGGTAGAACTAGTGACACCACTGACTACCCTCTTTAACAAATCATGGGAGGATGCATTAGTACCTGAGGACTGGAGGAGGGCAGATGTGATTCCCCTTCACAAAAGTGGGAGCAGGGCAGAAGCAGAAAACTACAGACCTGTTAGTTTAACCTCAGTGATAGGGAAAATGATGGAATCACTTCTGAAGGAAAGAACTGTCGAGTACCTAGAGGCCAGAGGGGCACAGGACCCAAGGCAGCATGGATTCACAGTGGGAAGGTCATGCCAGACGAATCTAATAGATTTCTTTGACTGGGTGACCAAAGTAGTAGGTCAGGGAGTGGCTGTGAACATGGCCTACCTAGACTTTCGCAAGGCATTTGACTCAGTCCCACACAAAAGATTAATATACAAGTTAGCCAGCCTGGGAGTGGGTCCCAAGATGATAGCCTGGGTAAAGAATTGGCTGGAGAATAGGACACATAATAATAGGAAATGGAGTCCACTCTGAAGAAGATGGGGTTACTAGTGGGGCGCCGCAGGGGTCAGTATTAGGACAGGTCCTCTTCAATGTCTTTGTAAGCGACATTGCAGAGGGACTGGAAGGAAAAGTATGTCTCTTTGCAGATGACACAAAGATCTGCAACAGGAATGGTCAAATGTGTGGCAACTTAGATTTAATGCTAAGAAGTGCAAGGTAATGCACCTGGGAAACAAAAACCCAGGGGTAGAGTACACAATGGGGGGTGAGATACTAACAACAACAAAAATGGAAAGGGACCTGGGGGTAGTCATATCAGATGACTTAAAGGTGGGCAAGCAATGTGAGAGGGCAGCAAGGAGGGCTGGGGGGATACTGGGATGCATAGGGAGAGGCATCACCAGTAGAAAACAGGAAGTTGTTATCCCTCTTTACAGACAGCTGGTGAGACCCCATCTGGAGTACTGTGTGCAGTTCTGGAGACCCAATCTCCACAAGGATATAGCAAGATGGAAGCTGTCCAGAGGAGGGCACTAAAATGGTGCAGGGTCTGCACCGGAAGACATATGAAGAGAGACTAAAGGAGCTTAATATGTATAGCCTCGAGGAAAGGAGGGAGAGGGGGACATGATAGAAACTTTCAAGTACCTCAAGGGAATCAACAAAGTCCAAGAGGGCAGCATCTTTCAAAAAAAGAGGTGTGCAAGAACAAGGGGGCACAATTTGAAGATAGAGGTGGGGGTGGCTCAGAGGTAATGTAAGGAAGTATTTTTTCACAGAGAGGGTTGTGGATGCATGGAATGGCCTTCCGGAGGAGGTTGTGGAGTCAAAAACAGCGGTGGAATTCAAGCATGCATGGGACAGCCATAAGGCAATTCTAAGGGGTGGGAGTAGAAAGAAATAGGCTGCTGGTTAACTAGGATCTGCAGCTTATCCATTAGGTAGGGAAATGGGCAGACTGGGTGGGCCAAGCGGTCCTTATCTGCCGTCAAATTCTATGTTTCTATGAGGCTACCAATATCCAGAGAAATAGAGTTTGATGTGGAACTTAAAGAGGAGCCATTGGTATGCCAGGTGGAGCCAGGTAGTTTCCCAGTGCAATTCAAAGATATGGAGGACTCTACTGTTGTGTGTGCAATGGAACTACAACAATTAGACCAGCTTCCAGTACTAGCCAAGGACACGGCAAAAGCAACTAGTCAAGATGTAATTTTGAAACAAGTGTATCAATATACGCTTGAGGGCTGGCCACAAGCCACTACTTGTTCAGCTGCACAACAACCCTACTATACAAAGAGACGTAGTTGTCTATTGCTGAGGGGTGCCTTCTATGGGGATTGTGTGTCATAGTACCCCAATGTTAGCACTCAAATGTGTTGACTCTTTTGCATGCGGGCCATCCAGGCATTGCTAAAATGAAATCCCTGACCAGACTTCATGTATGGTGGCCTTCTATTGACAAAGACAAATAACAGGTTGTGCAAAGATGTGAAGGTTGTGCTGTATCGAGGGGAAATCCATCAAGAGCTCCAGTTCACCATTGGGAATGACCTGACAAACCCTTGCAAAGGTTGCATTTTGATTTTGCGGGACCCTATTTAAATTCCACGTGGATACTCTTAACTGATGCATATAGTAAATGGCCAGAAATTCATCAAATGTGATTGACAACTACTAAGAGTACCACCAAAGTGTTGAAATCTATCTTTGCTACACATGGTTTTCCACAAGTGATTGTCTCAGATAACGGACCACAGTTCACGTCTGTTGAATTACAAGCATTTTGCCAGCAACTTGGTATCCACCATATTTTCTCACCTTCCTACCATCCAAGTTCAAATGGCAAAGTGGAATGCCTGGTTCAGACTTTTAAAAAGAAAATAGACAAAGCTAATCCTACTACAATACAAATAGCCCTTTTGGACTTTCTTGCAATGTATCAAACAACACCACATTGTGTCACAGGAATATCCCCTGTAGAACTGTTGTTTGGATGCCAGATTCAAACTCAATTGGACCTTCCTCATCCTCTAGGCTATAAGTCTGTAACCAAAATGCTTCCTAAGACCAGATCCTTCAAACCCAATGATCTCGTATGGGTCAGGATGTATGCAGGCCCGAAGAAATGGATAGAAGGCGTGGTGGAAAAAAAATCAGAAATGTTGTCTATAGTGTTCGACTGACTAACCAGAGGAGAGTGAAAAAACATGTGGCCCAATTATGTACTAGAATTGAGACAGAACAAAAAAGGATACCCAGAGTGAGGGTAGTTATCCAGCATTATTTATTCCGGAACAAGAACAAGAAGATACAGTGGAACCACACAATTGAGACAAGATGTGGCTGATGCTAATCAGGTTCCAGTGCAACAGCCTCAAGTCCTACTACATCAGTCAGGACATATAAGATGTCCACCAAAGAAAATGGACTTGTAGAGATACAGCCTAATGACATGACTGACTAAAAGGGACAATGAAGTAATAACTTTAATAGTTTCATATTATTTTCAGAATTATTGACTTACGTACTTTCTAGCTAAGTCAGGAGGGATTGTTATGTGTAGTACAGCTTTAAGAAATGTTAGAGACAGTACAGCTTTAAGAGAATGTACACTTTCTGTGTTTGAGATCAGTTTCGTCTAGTATGAATCTGCTGAATGGAATTAAACAGAGAAGGCCTAGATTTCAGTGTGGCATGTTTTTCTTACTACCAAGACCCAGATCTGTTTAAGGTACTTATTTTAGGCCATCAAATACAACAGAGGGTATGAAGGCAAAAGAGACACAGACAATCCAGAGGGAAATGTTGGGGGAGTTGGAGGTACTGTGGGTCACCATGGAGCTAGGAAACGGAGCCACCATTCACACTCATGTGATCCACAGACCTCTAACACTGGGGGAAATTTAGGTATGGTACTAGTGGAAGTGATTAACACAATGGCAGAAAAAGAGGCAATGCTCCTGGTGGGGGACTTCAGTGTGCCAAATTTCAATTGGAGTCTACCAGTCACAGCTTCATCTAAAAGCAGGAACATGCTGGATTCACTACAGGAGGTATTTCTAAGGCAACTAATAAGGCAGCTCACATCCGTGGGACAATACTGGACCTGCTGCTCAGTAACAGAGGCAATACTGGAGTCATCAAGGTGGGAGGCCACCTGGGGATCAGTGACCACCAAACAGTTTAGTTCAACGTAAGAAAAATGGTGGAAGCAAACCGCACAAGGACAAGGGTCTTGGACTTCAGGAGGGCAGATTTAAAAAAAAATTGGGTGAATGCCTCAGAGGCGACCTAGCAGGGTCGGATAAAGAGGAAACAGTGGGCTAAGCTAAGGTAAGACATGCTGAAGGCAACAAACCTCTGCACAAAGGAAGTGAACAAAGGCAAACATTGCAGGTGAAACTTTTTTTTCCAGTTATCTCAGAAAGGTTGTCCCAGAACGTCCTCCCATCATTCCAGGTGTTTGCAAGTTTCACCTGCAATGCTCAACACTGATGGAACTGTCACCCTCGATAAAGTAACCATTGCTAACGCCTTCAACTCAACATTTTGTGACATTAGTCATGTGCTCCCACCTAACTTCTTTGATTCTACACCAACAGTAACCCATACCACCATCCCTCAGGCAGCCCAGCTGCGCCACCTCCATTTTTATTTTAAGGCTATCATTGCAGGGCTTGCCAGGAAACATCTACTTGAAGTATTCGGGAAGTCTAGGCATAGTGCTGACTCCCTTGATTTGAAACTCATCACCCTCACCTCTGATGAAGTTCTGCCACCCCTTATGAAAATTCTCAACCGCTCTCTTATGCTCGCACAATTCCCAAGCAAATGGAAGTCCGCTGTGATGACTCCCATCCACAAAAGTGGTGATAAGACTCTCACAAGCAACTACATGCCTATGTCCATCTTTTCCCACTCTCCAAGGCATTGGAAAGGATAGTTGCTGAACAACTTGTAGACTGCCTGGAAAAATATAACCTCCAATGTTCCCAACAACATGGTTTTCGAAAACGTCACAGCACCACCACTGCACTACTGGACATCACCTCCTTCATCCACCAGGCACTAGACCACAACCAATTGGCCGGCGCCACCTTTATTGATCTGACTAAGGCGTTTGATACAGTTAACCACTCCCTACTAAGTGGACAACTATCACATCTTGGCCTTTCACCGGATGCCATGCGATGGCTACAAAGCTACCTCAGTGATCACTCTCAGCAGGTCAGAATTGGAGACACCATCTCAACCCCCCTCCCAGTCTGTTCAGGTGTACCACAAGGTTCCATCCATGGTCTCCTACTCTTCAGCATCTTCATGAACGACCTCCCTGCCACTTGCCATGATCTATTCTACTCTATGCAGACGATGTAGTCATTTTCTCGAGCCACTCTGACCACCCATCACCTCCAGCAACAGCTACAGCATAGTTTCTCAGAAGTTGAAACCTGGTTCAGGTCATGTAAACTCATCCTAAACAACTCAAAAACCAAATCAATGTTGTTTCATGGTACTCACAACAAACACAAACTCCAACAACTGCTAATCTACAATAGTGGTGGCACTGTGCTGGAACAGGTAGACCAGTTCAAATACCTCGGAGTGACTCTTGTCTCCACTCTTTCATACTCCACGCATATAAATAACCTTGCTAAAGCTGTGAATACATGCATAGGCCTTCTATAGAGGCATAGGTACTGTCTGACAGACGAAGCATTAAAACTTGCCATCCAGAGCTCAATCACTTCTTTAATTGACTATGGCCTCGTAGTTTATGAATCAACTACTGACTCTGCCCTCTGGTGTATAGCCATAGCCTTAAACAAGGCCTGCCGGCTCCTCACCACAGCCTCTAGACTCACACAGACATGTGATCTCTATGAACAGGCTAACTGGTTACAACTTCAAGGCAGAATTAAGTATCAGACCTGCTTACTTGCTAAGAAGACAGCGATAGGCCTCCTTCCACCAGGGGTTCAGTCTATACTTTTCCCTCACTGTGCCACCCGCCTTACCAGGAGCTCTGGAACACTAGTCTTCGCAGTTCCCCACTGCCGGACCACTTAAGGGCAACGCTCCTGCAAAGTTAGGGCCTCTAACTGGTTCAACACACTCCCAGTGGATATCACCAATGCATCGAATCTCAGCTCCTTTAAGCACAAACTACGATAGCATTTGGTGGCCAGTGCCTACTATGACTGCTACAATTAAATTCCCTGCTCGCTCTCCTGGCCTCTCCATTACTTATGCACTCTCCCCACATCCCACTCCCTCCCTATTAACACCTTCCAATAGCTCACGCCAGCCACCTCAGCTTCCTCCCTTGCCTCCTCAGATTTCACTCCTTCCTCTTTCAATTCCTTCTCACATCGTTGTCCCTCCCCTCACATATTACCCCCGCACCTCCTAGCTCTCATAGTCTCTCTCTCTCCTTTCTTCCCAGACCTCCTTAACTCCCTTCTAGTTCTCATTTCTTTCTCCTTTCTCCTCCTTGCCCATCCTAACTCTTCTCTCCTCCTCCAACCCATCCTGTTACCCCCACTTACATCTCCCATCCCTTCTCCCCTCACCTTCATCACCACCTACTCCTCTCCTTCACCACCTACCTTATCCCTCCAATCCTCCACCCCTTCGGTTCTTGCCTGTCCCCTACAACCTTACCCTCTCACCAACTATCTCTGGCCCTCTCATGCAATTGTCAGATCACTATTTCAACTGTAACTGCCCCAGGTTTTCTTTGTATAATGTCTAGTAATACTGCAACATTGCTTCTGTCCACATTGATCCTGACAAAGCCTTTGGCAGCTCATGCATTCTGTAATGTTTTACCTGTTATGAGTTCTATTGTCTTATCTTATCTGGACAAAGCCACTGGCAGCCCATGTACTGTAACTTTATTGACTGTTATCTACCTGCCTGTTCCTGTCTATACTTGTCCATTGTCCATGATGTGGAATCTTTGTAAAAGAGCACTGTTTGCTCAAAGGTGTTTTCCGAAACTGTCATAAATAAATAAATAACGAAAGAGAAAAAGAAATTTTTTAGGTGCATAAGTTAGAAAATGAAGAACGGGGAGAGACTGTGAGGCTAAAAAGGGAAGGAGGGGACTGGGCAGAGGAGGCTCAAGAAAAAGAAGATACCCTGAACAAATACTAATGTTCAGTCTTCACAGTGGAAGGGGAAGGAGCTGAGCCACATAAAAGCAATAGGGGCACTTGGTGGTGGGTTGACACAAGTCCCTTTAGAGATGAGAGAATCCTGAAAGGACTTGCAAATCTGAAAGTGGACAAAGCTATGGGGCCAAACTGGGTACCCCCATGGGTACTGAGTCCTTTTACAGTCCTTTTTAACAACTTAGTGGAAACAGCAGGCATATTGCCGAGGCGCTAGGGGCTTCCACAGTGGTGCTTAATAAATCAGCTACTTGGTTGAGAAATTTGCTTGGTTCTTATTTTCTACTTAACAGCGCATACGACTTTGGAGTAGTGAATGTTGTTGTTAAGGGTTTGCCACCCCATGTATGCGAACCCTTCCATGGAAACAGGGATGGTTCCAGAGGACTGGAGGAGAGCAGATGTAGTACTGCTTCACAAAAACAGTGGCAGGGAGGAGGCTGGCAAATAAGGACCAGTCAACCTGACACCAGTGGTGGGGAAGCTAACTGAGTCACTGCTAGAAGAAAGGATTGTGGAACATCTTGATGCAAACAACTTACATGATCCTAGGCAACAAGCATTCACAGGGTGGAGGTCATGTCAGACAAATCTAATGACTTCTTTGACAGGGTGACCAGGGAAATTGATCAGGGTGAAGCAGTGGATGTCACCTGTGGGTACTTGGATTTCAGTAAATCTTTCAACACCGTTCTACATAGGAGGGTCATAAGGAAACTAAGACGTTTAGGGGTGGGTCAAAAGGTGGTAAACTGGGTAACAAACTGCTTGGGGGATAGACAACAGAGGGTTATGATAAATGATGTTCACTCGGGAAGGGTGTGTGACCAGCAGCTGCCATAGGGCTCAGTATTAGGACCAGTCCTTTTTAATGTCTTTTTAAGTGACACTGCAGAGGAACTGGAAGGTCTGCCTCTTTGCAGATGACACCAAAATCTGTAATAGGATGCACAATCCAGAAGTGATGGAAAGAATGGGCAAAGACTTGAGGAAACTGATCAAAGTGATGAACTGATGAAAGTGATGACAGTAAATTACATACACTGTATGTTTTGTAAATGACTGTTTATCTATTTTGTAGTAAATGTTTTAATGTATAGGTGACTAGTAAGAAACAGGACAATCTTGTAAACTAGACCAACCAGCCTAAAGATTGTTTTTTTCCTGTATAAAGTTTTTGCTACTACTACTACTTGAGGAGTGGTCAAGGGCACGGCAGCTGAGTTTCAATGCAAAAAAGTAAAAATCTTGCACTTGGGACACAAAAGTCCAGAGAATATAAACTGAGAAAAGAGGTATTGATGGTCGCAAAACATGAAAGGGACCTGGGAGTAATCATATCTGATGATCTCATGGTGGTGAAGAAGTGCAACAAGGCAGTAGGTAGAGCTAGTGGGATATTGGGAAGCATAGGGAGTGATATCACCAGCATGAGGAGGGAAGTGATGCTGCCACTGTATAGATTGCTGGTGAGATCCCACCTGGAGCACTCTTTCCAGTTCTGGAGATCACATCTAAGGAAAGACACAGACACAGTGGAGGCAGTCCAGAGGAGGGCAACTAAAATGGAGCAGGAGCTGCATCAAAAGCCCTATGAGGAGAGACTGAAGGACCTCATTATTTACAACCTGGAAGAGAGAAGTGAGAGTAGAGATATGACAGATCATTTTAAATACTTCACAGGGATGAATAATATAGAGGGAAGATTTTTTCAAAGGAAAAGAAGCACGAGAACAAGGAGACATGCAGTCAAGCTGGAAGGGGGGTAAATTCAAGACAGATGCAAGAGTACGTCTTCACTGAAAGTGTGGTGATACTGTGCCTGGAACTGCCTGCCAGTGGAGGTGATGGGGGCAGAAACAGTGGCAGGCTTCAAGCATGCATGGGATCAGCACAAGAGAATCTTAGAGGGAAGCAAGTCGGGGGGAAGGGGCTGGAGACCAAGTAATGTCTACTGAGACAGTTTAGGCAGGAAAAAAATGAGCAGACTGGATGGGCCAAGTAGTTATCAGCCATCAAATTCTATGCTTCCATGTTTCTATGAAACATAGCCAATGTTGGCAGATAAAGGCTTTATGGACCATTCAGCTTGCCCAAACCCTGCCTAGTGGTGGGAAATGTACACATGAATAGCAAGTGGTCACAAATCAAAATTTAACATTAAAGTGCCTATGCAACACTAACTATAGTAGCACGTCTGCACCACTATGACCTACCTATGTCAAATGATATACTCCAACCTTAATTTATGTATCTGCAACCAAATGAAAGTACCCTACCTGGAATTTTGAACCCAATGTTATATTTGTTATACACTGAGCTTATTTTCCCCCTGTGAATTGTTTACTGAAAATAAAGAGTCATTATATATTATGTTTGCCATTTGTTATTTGTGTGTTTTAGTCTGACCGGTTTCTGTAATTGTTGAATATTTTTGTGCTGATCCTTGGTTTGAGAAAGGTGCATTTAAATAAAAATTCATCCATGTATCTCAATATATTTCCAATGCAAACCAATGCATAGTCATCACAAGTGGAATTTTTTTCCTGTATAGCAACGTATGTGGTCTTTAGAGACAAAGTGAACTTGATACACAGGTATGCAATTTCCTTTCATGCCCCATCCCCTCACCTTAACAACTTATTTCAAAAATCTTGATGGTTCATTTGAATTTCTCAAACATGTGCTAAAAGTGCACCTTTTTACCTACTTGTTAAAACTGACCCACTGTAAACTATGTTTTCCCCACAGAATTACAGAGCTTTATAATAACTATGATAATCATGGCACAAATGTTGAATGATTGACACAGTAACAAATAATTTCTGCGATTTTCCTTCAGGTCAAATAAAATTGTGCTGAAGAGAAAGTTAAAAATATTGAATTATCTGCATAAATATATTTTAGAAGCTTACCTATTTTAAAGCAGGTCTGTAAGTGAATGAGTTCACTTAGATTCCGAGACATGTGGCTCTCTACAACACACTGGACTTTTTCTGAGAGGTGACGGTCTGCATTTCTGATGATCAGACTCTGATTATTAGACTGAAATTCATAGTCTTGTCCATTAGTTACAGAATTCTCAATCTTCCAGCTAAACTTGATAGCAAGAGGATAGCTTGTCTTGCACTGCAGTATAATACTCTTATCAGACTGACTGTAGGTCACATCCGGAGCAGCAAGACGAGCTGAAAAAATAAATTAGTGTGTCATCAGTTTCATTACAAAGCAGGTTGTTGTCCACATGCATGTCACACCATAGTGAGCATCTTTGCGCTTTCTGTATCTGGCACCTGTTATTCAACTTGTGGGGCAGAGGGAAGAAATCACCCCAAGTCCCCCTGCCAAAGATCTGCCAACCAACATCCATGAAGTGATGTGTGGTAACAGTGGACCTGGACGAAAGCTCAACAGTGGTAGAGACTGGGTCAATAGGGAGCCAGTAAGCATTGTCCCAACCAAGATTAATTGCATTGGCTATATGGTGGGATTGAGAGCTCAGCAGGCTTGGGGAGCAAGATGTAATATAGGTGGGTCTGGGGAGAACATTGGAAATACATGGATGAGCACCCAATAATATAAGAAAGTTGTATTTTAAAATCTTAAAAGAGAAAAATTATCTTCAATGAATATGCTTTTCAGACCCGACCACAGAGAAACAATATGCACACTAACATTCATAATATTTAGCCGTGGTGACCTTTTCTCTCAAAAACTGTTTCACAGAAACACATAATTTAATAATAATAATAATCATTTTATTTATAAGGTGCCTTTCAATTGCCAAGGTGCCTTACAAAAATAACAAATCAAAACAGTAAAAATCATAAAAAAAATACAATTAGATCAAAACAGTCATTACAATCAATGTTCTAAAAATGCAGTTTCCCATAAAAAAGCCTTCAAACCTCTCTTGTAGCCCTCCACTGAAGTGCACTCCCTCAACCGACAGGGTAGAGAGTTCCAAAGGGTGGGGGCCACATATGCAAAAGCCCGGGTGCCCGAAGATTTCAAATTCACCCTTGGAACCTCTAGTGACCCCTCGTTGGCTGAGCGGAGTGATCGATTAGGGCGATAAGGAACCAGAAGTTCTTTCAGATAGACTGGGCCCAGATCGTGCAGAGCTTTGAAAGTCAGCAATCCGACTTTAAAGGTGATCCGCCACCGAATTGGCAGCCAGCGCAGTTCGCGCAGCACCGGATTAATGTGACAGGATCTACTAGAACCTGTCAAAAGCTGGGCTGCAGCGTTTCTGCACTAGCTGCAGGCGACAGATTTCAACCCCAGAAAGCCCTACGCAAAGGGAGTTGCAATAATCCAAGCATGAGGACACGAAGGCATGGACTAACATTGGTAGGTCGGCAGACGGAACAAGATGCCAGATCCTGGTGATGTTCCTAAGATGGTAAAAGGAAGTCTTGACGACTGCCGACACCTGTGAATGTAGTGTCAGCCCGTTGTCAAGAACTACCCCCAGGTTCCGCACCCGTTCAGAGGTCGAGAGAGAAACGCCTCCAAGAAAAATTCCTGAAGACGCACCAGCACCCACCCCCCTATCTGTCGACCCGGGTCCACAACCAGTACCTCAGTCTTATCAGAGTTCAACTCCAGCCAGCTAGAATTCATCCCCTCCTGGATTTCTGTTAGACAGCTATTAAAGACCAAGAGAGCTCCCTCCTGGTCGGGGACAAAAGAAAGGTAGAGCTAGGTATCATCTGCGTAACAGTGAAATGTCAGCCCATACCTCCTTACAATGTCTCCGATGGGTAGCATATACACCGCAAATAACATGGGTGACAATACTGAACCCTGAGGCACCTCACAAGACAAAGCCATTGAATCCAAGGAAAAAACCCCGGACACAACTCTTTGTGATCTCCCAGTGAGGAATGATGTGAACCATCTTAAGACGGTTCCAGATATTCCACAAAACAGCCTCAGGCATTCTATCAACACCATGTGATCTACGATGTCAAAAGCTGAAGAAAGGTCGAGGAAAACCAAAATGGAATGACTCTTCCGATCTCTAGCCATCAAGAGATCATTGAGCACCCAAACCAGTGCTGTCTCGGTACTATGTCTTTTACAAAAACCGGACTGGAGGGGTTCATAGACATCATGGATGGTCAAATGGTCTTCCAGTTGTGCAGCAACTACTTTTGCAATCACCTTCCCAACAAAGAGAAGGTTAGAGATAGGTCTGTAGTTTTCAAGACAATCATTGTCTGCAGTAGCTTTCTTCGAGAGAGGTGTCACCACCGCCTCTTTCAGGGAGCTGGGAAACTCACCAGATTCCAGGGAGCACCTGACTATCAGCATAAGGACTGGACCAATGATGTCAATACAACCCAAAATTAGGGAGGTTGGTCCAGGGTCCAAACTACAACACATAGGGCGCATATGCCGGACGATCCTCATGTCATCAATGAACTCCAGCTGACCGAAGGAACTCCAGGAAAACCGAGGCACCGTGATCTCACCCTGGTTCTCGGCAACCCCCACAGAGCATGATGGCAGCAGCTCAGCCCTAATGTCGGCCACCTTATTTACGAAGAACCGAGCAAGCTCATCGCACTCCAATTGCGAAAAAACTTTATGAACTTGAAGACAGGCTGGGTTGCACAGTCTGTCCACAGTTCGAAACAGCTGAGCTGGTCGATTCCAAGTAACCGCAATCTCCCTGGACAGGAAGTCTGCCTTCTTACGGGTGATTGCAGATTGATAGACCAAATAATGATCCCTCAATCTAAGGTGGTCGGCATCAAGGGCGGACTTTCGCCAGCAATGCTCTAACCTTCGCCCCTGTCTCCGCATCTCCCTCAATGTCCCATCAAACCAAGGGGACTTGGGGCGAAGGGAGAGGGGGGTGAACACGAACTGGAGCAATGAAATCCAGAGCCCTGGCAACAGCTGTATTACAGCCGACACGAGGGTCTCTGGATCACTGCTTGCCAATGAGATGGACGAGAGGTCAAGCACTGCCGCAAGGCCTTGGGGATCTATATCCCACAAAGGACGGTACCTAACCAACTCCGTAGGGTAGGCCTTCTAGAAGGGCAGCAAAAACTAAACCCCATGGTGTAATGATCTGACCACCCGATGGGATCCACCCCCGCATCGGATGCCCCAACCTCTAGAAGGAAGATTAGGTCTGAAGAGTGTCCACATTTATGTGCAGCAGAGGAAACCACCTGTGTAAGGCCCAGTGTTGTCATTAACTGGAGGAAGTGTTGACTGAATTGTGAGAGTTCGTCATCGACCCAGGCGTTGAAGTTGCCCAGAACCATCAATCTGGGCGACTTGAACACCATATCGACGACGAAGTCCGCCACTTCCTGAAGGAATCGCTTCTCATCACCGGGTGGACGAAAAATGAGGGCGATTCGAATGCCTACACCTGCTACAACTATACACTCAAAGGACTCAACCCTCCCCACTAGTACTTCCGTGAGGCCGAGTTCGGTCTTGAAACAGACTGCAACCCCTCCCCCTCTACGATCCAATCTTGGACGGTGTAACACCGAGTACCCGGCTGGAATCATAGCCTCCAAAATGGGGCCAGAGTTATCATCCAACCAGGTCTCGGTAATGCAAGCCAGATCCACTGTACCAACAAGATCAGCAATAATTGCGGTCTTGTTTTTAATGGACCTGGCATTGCACAACACCGCCCGAGTTGGACGAACCTCGCGGGCCACACAGGCCATCTGCCAACCATAATCGGTGGTGCCCTTGGGTATGGGCACCAGACATGGAGAACCACGATCAGGATTTCATTTTGCCCCAGGGCCTATTTACTAATATTCTCTTAAGTCTATCTCATGCATGCTTGAAGCCCCAACTGTTTTCACCTCCACAACTTCTGCTGGCAGTCTGTTCCAGGCTTCCACCACTCTTTCAATGAAGCAGTACTTCCTTACATCCCTATTAAACTTCCCCCCTCCAGCTTCATTGCATGCCCTCTGGTCCTGGTGCTTTTTCTCATTTTAAAGAGGCTCCCTCTTGCCCTCTGTTCACCCCCCCATGAGGTAAATGTAGGTCTGTATCATGTCCCCTCTTGCTCTCATCTCTTCCAGAGTGTACATGTTGAGTTCCCTCAGTCTCTCCTCATAGGGCTTTTGATGCAACCCCTGCACCATTTTAGTTGCCCTCATCTGGACTGCCTCCACCCTGTCCATGTCTTTTAGGAGGTGCCGGCTCCAGAAATGGACATAATACTCCATGTGGAGTCTCACAAGTGAGTGATACAGTGGCAACACCAACTCTCTCTTCCAGCTGGAGATACATCTTCCTATACATCCCTCCATTCCCTGGCCCTACCCACTACATTGTCACACTGCCCTGCCATTTTGAGGTTATCACATATGATAACCCTAAGGTCCCTTTCCTGCTCAGTGACTGTCAGTACCCACCCATCCTATATGCATCTCAAAGGTTCCTATGCCTTAGGTACATGAATTTACATCTTTTTGGCACTGAACCCCAACTGCCATGTCCCTGACCACTCCTCGAGCTTCCTAAGGTCCCTATGCATTCTTTCCACCCCTCCTGAGTGTCCAACCTATTACAGATTTTGTTGTCATCTTCAAAAAGTATTACCTTTCCTTCTAGGTCTTCAGCAATATCATTTATGAAGACACTGCAGAGGACCAGTCCCAGTACTGAGCCCTGCAGAACCATGCTGGTCACTCTTCCCTCACCCCTCACTAGAGTGACTTCCGTTAACTACTATCCTTTGTACCCTATCTATTAACTAGTACCTTACCCAATTCACCACTGTGGATCCCACCCATAGGCTGCAATCTCCTTTGCTGCACAGTGTCAAAGGCCTTGCTATTGTCCAGAAAGACCATGTCCACAGCTTTTCCCTGATCTATTTCCCTACTCACCCAATGTAAAAAAAAATCAACCATATTCTCCTGCCATGACTCCCCAACCCAACAAATCATACTGCCTTTGGTCATGTAGCTCATTGGATTCAAGATACCAACCTTTCCTTTAACAGGGTTTCCATTAATTTACCCACCACTGATGCGGGCAAGATTGACCAGATTATAGTTGCCAGCCTTCTCTCTGATGCTCTTATGGAGTGGGACCACATCTGCTTTATTTCAGTCCTCTGGAACCATACCTGTTTCCAGTTAACTGTTAGATAAGACAATCAGTTGGGCGCCTACCACCTCCTTGCATTCACAGTAGTACTCTTGGGTGCATGCCATCCAGTCCTATAGCCTTGCTGACTTTCAGAGCTGCAAGTTCATTCAAGACTTTCTTGTCACCCTTTCCTAACTTAGCAAATCCGGCCGTGGCGGGGTTACTCCCCCCAATTACCACTATTCTGGGTGAACAGTTGGAGTATGTATCAAAATTTAAATATTTGGGGGTTTGGTTGGATTCTAGACTCTCCTTCATTGTTCATATAGAAGAGCTGATAAAGAAACTTAGAATGAGACTCGGCCTATTCTACAGGATAAAAAATTTCCTCCCTAGGGATGCAAAATTGAGGCTAGTCCAAACTACCTTTCTCTCCTTATTAGACTACACCAACTTCCTCTACAGCCAGGGTCCTGCAGGTGCTCTCTCCAAACTTGATACGCTCTACCATAGAGCTCTAAGGTTTATAACGGGCCTTCCCTATTCCACCCATCATTGCTCTCTGTACTCGGCAGTAGGTTGGTCATCCCTTAGCTTTAGACGCTAGAGAAATGCTGCAATCTGGACCTACATAGTTGTCATAAACAAACTGCCAGATTACATCTCTGACTGCTTACCATTCTGCCCAATAAGTAAGTATGCCTTGAGAAGTGCCTCTTACATTTAGCTGAAAGTTTCCAAGGCCAAATCCCGGTTTGGCGGGGCATCTATTAGTCATGTATGGCCCCTTTTGTGGAACAAGATACAAAAAAAACTAAAAATGAATTACCCTGTTAGTCTAGCAGCTTTCAAATTGTTATATTCACTCCATTTTAAAGAATCTTGTGACTGCTCCTCCTGACTCTAGGTACTCCTATCCCTCACAGAGCTCCCTGCTCAGTTCTCTGACTCTGTCCCTGCCTCTCCATGGTTATAGGTCCCTCTCTGTTGTTAGACTCCATTTATTGCCATCCCCATGCCTACCTCTGTCACTCCCCCGCCCACACCTATACAGTACCTCCTATCCTCTTACCCGTGACTCTTCAACCTCTATTTTGTCTGTTTATCTGCTCTTCCTCCTACCTCTCTCAACCCTTCGCCTTGAACTCATCTCGCTTCTATGCACCTCTGGGTGATACTTGGATATTCTTGCTTGAGCCTACTCTGTACCTACTGTCTTCTTGTATGTTCCGCACTTTGTCTGTGCTGTACGAATTGCCTATTTGTAAAATAATATTATCCACTAAGCTGCACCTTTTACTTGCATTTGTACTGCCTATGCCTAACTGTTGTACACAAAATCGTTATTGTATGTTGATCTTACCAAAACTGTATTCCCCTAATTGTATGTCCCAGGTCCACCTTGAAAATGAGCTTGCTCAATGGTGTCCACCTGGTTAAATAAAGATTTTTATTGATTGATTGGTTGAGACTCTTTCCTCTGAAAATGGACTTGTGGGCCAGCCCATCGGTACAGCAGTTGGATTTCCATCTGCGACACCGGTGACCCGGGTTTGGGAATAGACCTGGGATGCTGGAGGCCTAGCTGGGGGGAGAAGGATGGAGCATCCAGCGACAGCTCCCTTCTCCGGGGGAAGGATGGGGATGCAACCTGGTGCCTGCTGGCCCCTGGTGGAGGCTGGGAGCAGAGCAGGACGTCAGGTCCCAGAAGACTGGGGGAGTGGCGGATTTTGGTGTATGCCTTGACATCTGTGGCATGCCACTCCCTGTGGAGAAAACCAGGAAACAGCTCCCTGGCTGGCCAGATGAAGGTCGCTGGCTCCCACTGCCATGAAGTCCTGGAAGACTGACCCACCTCAGCCACACCCGGGCCAACTGCAGAGTGTGCTGTTCACCCCCACTAGCGCCTTCCCTCTCGGAGGAGGGGGACCCATCTGGCAAAGGGATACACTGGGTTACCTGCGGGGGTCACAATGTGAGGTGTTGGACAGCATTGGGGACGGCGAGTAGGCAGAGGGCCCAGGCGGCCTGAAGGAGTGGTCAGCTAGAGAGACGGAGGGAGTACATAAAAAATAAAATGGACTTGTGTCCACCCTTTTCTTTTATTTTGTTGCTATTCCCTGGTGGTCCATGGCCCCCCCCCCGGTAAAGACCAAGCAGAAGTACCTGTTCATGATGTCTGCTTTTCTGGGTCCTCTTCTGCATAGTTTCCCCCTGACACTTTCTTTATTCTTGCTATCCCTCCCCTTGCTTTCCTCTTCTCACTTATGTACCTGAAGAATGTCCTATCCCCTTTAGCAACACTTTTGGCTATCCTTTCCTCTGTCGGTGCGGTGCCTTTGCTCCCCTTACTGCCTTTCCTGCTTCCCTCTGTTTTACTTGCTATACCTCTCTGTCCTCCTCCAAACTGCATTTCCTTATCCTCCTGAATGCCACCCTTTTCCCCTCACCACCTTGGCCACTTCCCTAGAGAACCACAGCAGTCTTTTTTCCCTCTGTTTTTACTCACTTCCTTCACACATGGATTGGTTGCCTTAAAGAGCAGCTGACAACTTTGGAAAAATATGAGAAAACATAATATTTGGACACAGTTTAGCTTGTATTTTGTCTATCTTCTATAGATTTCTCATCTTCATTATTTATTACTAAAGAAATTCCCACAAAAACAAGATCTTTAACCCTTAGAGTCCCTCTGCCTTTATGACTTATTCCCAACTTAATGTCATAATGCTCTGTTATGACATCATAGTTTGTTGCCATGAGAAAGTACAGTTACATAAGAACTTACCGTAACAGCAGATATTCGAAAGACGCTCTTGTAGTAGGCAATAACCATCAGGACTGAGCCACTAGGCACTAGGACCATACGGAACACTTTAGCTAGCAGTGACTGGCAGGGGACTGTCCACCCTGTGTCACGTGACCATTGGTCCAATGCCATATAGTGGGCGGTCCCCATGCCTGCCCTCCAGTTCTCCTCCCGTAGACCTAATAAGGTGCAACAAGACAAGGAGTGGGCTCCTAGAGTCAACAGAAAGGCTGAAAAGAAGCAGCAGCGGGGGAAGGAGTGAGGGAAAAGTATGTCTACTGCAAAAGCCTCTCTCAAAGATCTACTGTTATGGTAAGTTCTTACATAACTGTACTATCTTACTTAAAGAGGTCTCTTTCAGTAGGCACTAACCATGAGGACTGAGTCCCAAGCAGAGTAAGTCAGGCAAAGACTGAACACGAGAGGCAGGAAAGGTCTGCAGAAAGGCAGGAAATTTATGACAGAAGGTCCTGAAGGACAGCTAGCCCAAAGCCAGCCCTGCACCTACAGGCAATGTCCAAACTGTAGTGCTTAGTGAAGGTGCAGACAGAGGTCCAAGTGGCTGCCTCACAGATGTCTGCAGCAGAGACATTTCTGAAACAAGCAGTAGATGCAGCCATGCCCTGGCTGAATGCCTTTTTACTTCCCCCGGAAGTGGTTTGTTATACTTCCGAATTTGATAACAAAACAGAATGCAGTTTGCCAATCATTTGGAAAAACACTTTAGAAACTGCTGCGCCCTATCTTTTGGGCACAAAGGAAACAAAAAGCTGATCTGTTTTTTGGACTGACTTTGTCCGATTTGTATAGTAATGCAAAATTCTGTGTACATCTAATGTAGGCAGAATTGCCTCCCCCTGATTAGAATGTTCAAGGTAATACACTGGTAAGTGTATGGTCTGATTCAAGGTGAACTCAGAAACCACTTTTGGTAAAATCTTAGGATTTGTACACAGGGCCACCCAGTCTTTGTGAAAAATAAAATAGGGCTCCTTACACTTTACGGCCTGAAACTCGTAAATCTTTCAAGCAGAAGTAATAGCAACTAAAAATGGTGCTTTCTAAGAGAGAAAGCACAGGTCGCAACTTGTGGCTGGTTCAGAGGGAGGTAATGTGAAGAATGAAGTTCAGATCCCATGGAGGAACAGGGTTCCTAACCAGGGGTTTCATATGAAGTATCCCTTTCAGAAAGGTGCAGGAGACTTCCAGGTGAGTCAAAGTCTTGCTGTCCACCGGGACATGGTAGGCAGAGATGGCAGACAAATGGACCTTCAGCAAAGAATAGCTGAGCCCCAGGTCAGAGAGATGCAAAAGGTAGTCCATGACCTGAGGAACAGGGCAAGAAAAAGGGTCCAATCCCTTGGCGGCTGTCAAAATGGAAAACCTCTTCTGCTTCATAGTGTATGTGGTCTTTTTGGATTACTTTCTGGCCTCCACAAGGACTTGAGCGATTCTGGAAGAGATCCCAGAGCGTGAAGCAGCTATGTCAGAAGGTGCCACGCATGGAGGTGAAGGGACCTGAGGCCTGGATGAGCCAGCCTACCCTGCTCCTGGTTCAGGAGGTCCTGGTATAGAGATAGAGGAACCAGAGGCTCCACCACCAACTACTGGAGCAAAGGGAACCAAACTTGGTGAGGCCAGAAGGGGGCAATCAGGATCATGTGAGCCCCCTCTGGCTGCAGCTTGAGGAGTACCCTCTGCAGTAGCGGGAAGGGGAAGGCATACAAGAACCTCCCTGTCCAGCAGAGAGACAGCAGGTCTCACCAGAAAACACCACGCCTGAGAACGGGCAAACAAAAACTGGGTAGTTTTGCAATGTGTGGGAATCAAACAGATCTAGACCTGGGCGACCCAGAGGTTGAAGATGTTTTCAACCACCAACTGCCTCAGTTCCCACTCATGTGCCCATGCCTAAGTGCAGCTGAGAGTTTCCGCTAGGATGTTTTGAATGCATGCGACGTTCACTGCTGTAAGTTGAAGGCGATGCTGAACTGCCCAGTACCACACACACATCACTCCCCAGCACTGGGGATACAACTGAGCGCCTCCCTGTTTGTTCCGGTACCACACCATGACAGTGGTGGCCAAGTCATCATGGGGCCCCGTCCACGGGGGAATGAGGACAGGAGTCAACTCCAGAAGGTCAAGGTGCTTCGCTAACCTCTTATGCTGAGGACCTGTTCCTCAGTCTTCTATCCATTAGCCTCTTGAATGTTTTGTAGGATTTCCAAGAAAGAAGGGTCCTCCAGGGGAGACTTGGGAGTCTCTTTGGGCTTAGGATCCTCCGGGGGAGGGAATTCAAAGCATGAGGCAGAGGTGGAAGAAGAATCAAACTCCTTGTCCGAAAAAGGGCTTCTATCAGGGGGTGAAGCCCTTTGAATGGGAACCTCTTTCTGAGGTTCTGGCAATCTGCTGCCTCAGCCCTCCACTGTGGAAGCGCCCAACATGCAATCTGATGAGGAGGGGCATGATTCCACCAGCAAGGGGGACTGTGGGACCGGACTTGGATGGGCCGGCATTGAAGCTGTAACCAGCTGACGGCAGTCCAGTTCGGAAACCAGCCGAGTCTTGATTCTGCTACATCAAGACTCAAACAGTGCTTTGTACTCAATCTGAAGTGGTGGGGGAGGTGGTAGAGGCTGAGACATTGGTGGATAGCTCGGCATTAGGTAGCCCATGTCGGATAGCCCAAAGTCGGATACCCTGGTGTGTGATACCCCAGCACTGGATAACCAGGCATATAAGTCAGCGTTCTGAACCCAGGCATTGGGTATCCTGGCATCGGATACCCTGGGGAAGGGTAACCCAGCATGGGATAGCCCGGCATCAGGTAGCCTGGTGACCCAGGACTGAAGGACCCAGCGGAGACCCTGATGGAACATTGGAAGAGCCTGGCAGGCCGGGGTCTGGCAACGGGCCTATGGGAGGAAGACCCGGTGTCAGCCCAGAAGGGCCAGAAGGTCCCTCTGGGTTCCAGGGAGATGCAGTAGGCCCAGAAGGAGGAACCAGAGGTGTAGGGTCTGGAGGTTCTCTGGAGCCATCTGGCGTATGACAGTCTGATGCTGGCATGTTAGGTGGGTCAGCAGATGGCCGCTGCTCATCCTCCAGCTCAGAGGGAATGGTAGAGGCCAGAAGGTCCATCGAAGGTGGAGAAACAGCATCTCGGGGGGGGGATTCCTCCTGGGGAGGCTGCGGTGTAAGTGGCAGCAGGCGCTGGTCTGAGAGACCAGTATCAGGCCTGGAATTGGGGTCCAGTGCAAGCGTCATGGCTGGGCATTCATCAGAAGGACTGACACCCGACTTATCAGCTGGGGCTGTGCGGTCATCGGGAGGCCTGATGCCCTACTTGCCAGCCAAATCACTGGACTTAGACCCAGGAGTTTTAAGGGGCCTAGCAGTGGTAGAAGCCTCTAAATCCCTGGAGGTGCCTGCCTGAACCATAATCAGCTCGGGCGGGGGGGCGGCAAGGGCTGCTTCGCAGTGAGAGCAACAGGCTTGGCTGGAGGGATGCTTTCCTTATTGGAGGAAGGCAACTCTTCGTCCATGGTCCCAGGAGGAGGCAGCGGACTGGAAGGAGACCGATCTCAGTCCTCCTCCTCTTCCTACTCCTCCTCCTTCTTCTTCTTCTTCGAGCCAGAAGAACTTTGTAATGAATCTGCTACAGCTCCTTTTCCACGGAAACAAGCTTCTGTTTCAAAACATGAGCTTCCAGAGCCTGCTGCCAGCATTTCAGTCTGGCCTGGTTGAACTTCTGGCAGGCCACACAGATCGGTGTTGCGGTTGGGTCTGATGCACAGAAGGCACGTGGTGACTTGCCACAGGTGCACTGTTTTGATGAGATTCTGAAGGAGCTGGAGAAGACATGAAATCTGATAATGAAATACTCGATTCTTGTAAGAAAGTGAAATAAATTCGAAAGTTATAATTATCGAAAATGACGGTCAAACTGTAGCAGCGCTCAGTGAGGTCTGACATGCTCAGGTGAACAGCAGGAAAGAACTGGAGGGCAGACGTGTGGATCGCCCACTATATAGCGCTGGACCGATGTCAGTAACGTGATGCCAGGTGAGCGATCCCTCGTCAGATACTGCTAGCTAAAGTTTTCCATGTGGTCCTAGCGCCTGGCAGCTCAGTCCTAATCGTTACTGGCTACTGCAAGAGCCCTCTCGAAGTAAGATCAACTGTGATGTCACAAGCAGAGTATTATGACATCAAGTTGGGAAGAAGCAACTTTCAAGGAACTGCTTTCCTGTTATTTATTTATTTATTAAATTATTGAAATGTTTCACCAGGAAGGTACGCTGAGCAACAAGTTGCTCATCTCCCAGTGCGACCTGGGGGGCAGGGGAACATGAGGATAGTATACAGAGATTTGGTAAACCAATATAGATATATAATTTCATTACATTCAATAAAGTAAGCAGACTATACAAAAGTACTGAAAAGGAGGACTGCTAACAGGTATGAACTAGATGGATACAATGCTAACAGTCTTGACCTAGACAAACACGATAGCACAAATATCTTTGGCAAACACTTGGTGGAACACAGCTTTGTAGTTAGAAAATGGCTGGATAGAATACAAGGAGGTTGAACATGGGCAATATTGCAAGGCGAGACACAGGCAGAACAACATTTGCAAGGTGTAGCAAAAGATGAGGAGTTAACCAATAACTATGGCTAGGAACGGCAGTGGGGTTGGGGGGGTTGCATGCATATGACCTTAGTAATAAATAATGGGGATAAGAAATACAGAGCTAATGAAAAATATAAGCTGCTTTGTGTCCGAATATTACGTTTTTAAAAGTTCTTCTCAAGCAATCAGTGGCTCTTTAATTATCCCATCTTATTTTTTACCCACTGTGCCTCTACCCCTCCCTGGCAATCCCTCTGAGAGGCAGTTTCCCCTTCCTTTAAAATCCACCTTCTAAAGTCCAGGACCCTCATCTTCAACTTTAGGGGCTGACTTGGTCTCTGGCTAAAGCTGCAACTGTGCCATTCTAGAGATCTGCTTAAGTACTATTTCAGTGTAAGGGTAGTAGAAATTTGGACCAGACTGCCAGTGGAAGTAGTGCAAGCAAGAACACAAGAACAGCAGGGAGCTTCAAGCATGCATGGGATAAACACAGGGGAATATTAGTAAATAAACAGAGAAGGAGGAGGGTCACCGGAGACCAATTAGGGTCTGTTGTGACAAACAAGGCAGGAACCATCCAAGCAGACTGGGTGGGCTATGTGGTCCTTTTCTGTCACCAAATTCAATGTTTCAAGGGTTCATTTGTCAGTTATTACACAATATAAAATGGGCAAAGAAATCCCTGTCTCCTGATTGGCTGAGACTTGGTTCTAGCCATTTAGTAAGAGAGTGCTACCATTGGCTAAAACAAGTCCCTGCCAACCAGTGCAACTCACAGAATTCATAAGCCACCTATTTCCTAGTTTCCATCACAAACATGGCTACGGTCATTGCTCATATATAAAACACTTCATCAAAGCCCTAAAAATAAAAGTCAATTAAAGTAAGTAAGTAAATAATTTAAAGTCATTTATGTGACGTGGACAGCCAGTTCTGAGTGCAGTAGTATAATTTTTTTGTAAAATCAAAAATGGGTTATGGACTGTCTGTCATGAGAGATGCTGAAATCTGGTGCTCTTGGAGTGACCCCCATGTTTCAGCCGAAAGATGAAAGCCATGAGAAAATGTTGAAACAGCATGTGAGAACACACACATACCAGGTGTTACATGGCAGGCTAGAAGCTATTTACAGACTTTTCTAAGTTAATTATAGACATTGTTAAGAGGGAAATCATAAAAAAAAAGGTTTACGATGTTAGAAGGGGAAACCAGGTTTAGCAAACTGGCGCGAAGTTGTAAATGTTCCTCTGATGCCTGTGTGAGAAAGAATACTGATTAAGATCAAAGAGATGTCATATGAAGAACATATGAGTATGCTGAGGTTGCAGAATTTAATTCTTGAAAAAGATATCCTGTTTTTTATTAAATATATATTTTTTTTATATATTCTGACAGAGGAGTAGCTAGGTGACCTCACCCAAAAAGGGGCTGGCAAATACAGTTTGCTTTAAGGAACATTCTGTTTTACTTCAGAGACACTTTTATCTAGATTCTCACAAGAAAACATCTGTGAGCACTTTTAAACAGGTATTTAGAAAGACAGACAAAATCTAAATATTGTTGTAGGAATTTGTACTGTTTAAAACCTTGTTCTTCTAAAAGATTTGTATCTCTTGTGATATAACAGTTCTGTATTTTGTGTTTGACATATTTTTATCTATTTTTAGTAAAAATTATTTTTAGAGCATACTTGGTCTATCTTTGATTTTCCTTCAATTGCAAGAAGAGTATATATGGTTATAACAGACATGAAGCATAAGCTTGAATGGTGGTACCAAACTGGAAAGAGAAGCATTTTAAATCTGAGGTCTTTATTAAAGTTTTTAAGGGTTCATCTCTGTATACCTGGTTAGGTGCCCGTAGGCAAAGATATCTGGCCCCCAAAGACAGAAATATCTGAGCCTGAGCATTGGGTACACTAGCAAGAGGTTCACAATTTGAATCCCTCCAAGACTTGAGACCAAAGGTTGATCCAAACTCACAAAACAGACAAGAGGGTTACCTTGTTTGGTTAAACTGTTCACAAGACTGCACTCGGAGGTTGGCACTTTGGGAGTAGAGGGCCTGACCTGCTGAGTGGGTTTGTGACAATTTATACTCAGGAGCCCCCCCACCCCCTTACACACATACACAAATTTAAAAACTCAAATACTAGTCAGAGTTTCCATTGCTGGTGTTTCTTTAATGACTATGAACAATCCCCCACCTATCTCTACCACTTTGCCAGAGAACTCCCTGCTCCTTACCTGGCAACAGATAAAATTGAGGTTCTGGCTCCGCTTCAGGCCTGTGTGTATGTGTATTTGTTTGTATGTCAGTTGAGCTCTGAAAAAAGTTGAATTCATGTATTCCATTTTACCATTCTGTGTGTTTTGGGGGGGGGGGGGCATTCTACTACTGGAATAAGGCAGAGCTTTGAATTCTTCTATTCCAAGGTAACAATCACACAGTGTACTGAGTGTGAAGAAAGGCAGGGGAGGCAGTATAGCGCAGTGGTTTAAGGCTCTGAGCTGCAAATCTAACGACCTGGATTTGAATCCCACTGCCCCCACTTGCATATTGTGTGCTTCTGAACAAGTAATTTAAACTTCCCTGTGTTTCCAAGTTGCACCTGTATACAAGCTTTCGGCTTAAAAGAGATAGGAAATGATTTTTACATAGTTAACTGCCCTTCCTTCTTCCTTTCTATGCCAGTTATGTATTCTGATATGCTTTGATGATTTTGTTGATAAATAATCTAGCTTCGGGGTGTCCTCAGATCTACACAGAGTTCCAGTCTCCTCACCAGCTACTGCTCTTGATTTTCATATTTCTAAGACATTCTTTGACATCACAAACTCCCATTCCATGCTATTCATCTGAATGGCCTGGAAAGGAGTTTGTGATGTCACAGAATGTTTAGGCAGTATGAAAAGAGACAGCAACAACTGCTGAGGAGAGTGGGATTCAGGGTAGTTAAAAAGGCAACAAAATTAGAATATTAATTTAACAAAAAATGTCACAAACATATCAGAATACTGGGTAGCCAATAAAAGAACAACGAGAGGGCATCTAGAGGTGTAAAAACGGTGTCATATCACCTTTAAGTGTGCCACTCCTGGTTAAATAATTGAAATAAAGACAGATAACTGACAGGTGAAAAAACATCTGTGAAAGGACTATTTTACATTATTTAGCAACATTTTAGTATATTTTTTTGTGACTTCGAAAACTTTTAGAATGTTCTTTTCTTTAAAGTTACCCATGGGCCCATTTTATATAAGCAATAAGATATGGCTGTGTGTTGTAGTACTGAGATACCCACATACCCAGAGGCTGAAGGCACGCAACCTGTGGTCTCGTACCTAACCACACCTCTGGGTGCGCAAGTATCTCAGTACTACCAACACCCGGCCATGTCTTACTGCTTACTTCACACTTTGGTGCTATAAACACAAGACAGATGCTCTCAGCCTCAAGGGAAGGAGAACTTCTGTGACTAAATCACACCGCAAATCAGTCAGATGTCAGTGTGCGATAACATGCTAGTTTATGTTTCCTTTTTCTTATTTTTGCTCTCCAAGCATCATTTTACAGATCCCATGTACTACTCTTCCTGCAAACTGCTTCTGCAATATGCTCACTCCGACTATTCAAAATGCCTGTCACATACTAGTTTGTGAGTGACCAAGGGGATTCAGCATGGATAGCACCAGTCACATGGCAGAATGCCACACTGAGTGCCCAAGTGACTGCTGCTACCATGGAAAGTGAGTCCCCCACCACCCAGTAATTACAAGCCCACTTCTGGGCCAGACGTTTACTCGCATTTTCTTGGCTTTTCCTAGCTTTCTAGTGTTCAAGTGTCTCTGCCACATGCCCCACCACACCAACATCCCATGATGTCTGCACTCCCTAGCATCCACTGAATCATGCCTCCATAGTGCTGTTTCCTTCTATGGCTTATTTTCCGGATTATCTCAGAATGTCTATATTCCCCAACTCCTCGTGATGCAGCTGCAGAGTTGCAATATTCCTACTGCCTTCCTATATCAGTTCTACAGGAAGAGGTTTTCTCAAACTCTGCAGCTGAACGAAGAACATCATGCAGTCTGCACCTGTATGAAGAGCATCAGGCATGTAGGCCTTTTGCATGGCAACCCACGCCCACTTCCCACTATCCTCACAAAGTGATTTGCAAATTTGCCAAAGGGTTGTTCAACTCCCTTTGAGCATAGCCCCAAAAGATCACAAGCAAGGAATTTTTGCTCAGTTGTTAAAGACAATTTTGCTGCAACCCCTTACAACTGCATACTGGACTCCAAATGACTAATAAAGAGGACAAACATCAGAATGGATCAAAATCGTAACTATTTGTGACTATGGGAAATTAAATATATATAAAATTGTTTGAAAAACCACTGAATCAGTCCGCCTGTCTGTGCAACCGTAACACTACCGCTCACTTTACCAGCAATCGGAGTTTGGGAATGAACTCAGGCCAGTGCAGAGAGAAAGACTAGCATCCCAGAGGATGTTCTCTTCCTACAGGAAAGGAAGGCTACCACTGCAAGAATAACACCTGGGTGACCACGGGTGGCAGAGCAGTCGGGTACTGGACGTGGAAAGGGAGATGTCAATCAAGGCCTGTGGAGGCACGTGCAGTATGTACATTTTTGGACCTCCTAGCATGCCAATATCCCACGGGCAGGGCTTAAGGGGATAAATGGCACATGCACATCATGAATCCCCATCACACTTGGGTCTGACCATAGCTGCTGTCTGCCTCAGGGACACCCAGGGAACCTCGGGCTCCATGGCACTGGAAGAGACAGAGGGTTGGTACCAGTCTGACTGGTCCTCACCATGATGGAGCAAGCTCATGGGGTTGAAAGTCCCCTAAGGGTAGGTGTCAGGGATGCTGGTGGATGAGGCTGGGTCCACCCAAGGGGGGTGGGGTGGGCAGGGGACTGATGTCAGGCTGGGTCGCAAGAAATATAAATTAGGAAAAGGAAACTGCACTTAAGCCTGTAAAAATCATATCAGCCAGCTCTATCCCGCTGCATAATTTGCATGCCATTACTAATGATGTTTTCTAAGGCCAATTTGTCTGATATAAACTGCTTATCCTTCCACACTGACTGTACTAATTACTTTTTTTCCTTTGAATGGACTTGGGACATTGATTGAAAAAGCATTGGGTTCGTGTTAGGGATGGGCAAAGCCAGTGTGGATTTGGATTTTGTCAGGGATTTGCCAAATTCAGGACGAGTTAGGATTTAGTTTCACAAAGGATTTGTATTTGCCTTGTCCAGGTCTATATGCATAAGTGCTGAAAAAATACATTTTCGGGAGAAAACTGCAATGAAATGTGAAGGGAAAGTGGCATGACAGCACAAAGTACACTGTGTAAGTCACACTGTAACCTACTGTTGAAACATTCTTTGTTTCAGAATCTGACAATGACCAATCCTGCAAAGCATAAAGCCAAAAAGAAGGATGTGAACCAGGTACCCACCCTTGTGTGGTCAGCTTAAAATAAGGGCTAACAGAAAAATGTAGCAAGGCATGCAAACTAAGTAATTAATTTTTTTTAAAACTAGTAAGCACAGAACAGTGTGCACTTCTCTGCTTTGTTTCCAGCACTGTCCTATTGGGACACATGTTTAGCTGAAACTAGGTTAAAGCTGGTTTTGGTGTTTCTTTTTGCCAGCACTGGACTCCCCCATGTTTCAGCTAGAGGCTGACTAACCCCTCTCCATTTTTCTTTTTTTCACACAGATGAGAACAACAGTCTTTTTGTTCTTAGGAATTCACCAGTTAAGAAACTACGGACCAGATATTCAAAACTTTGCCCTGGGGCTAAACAGCACTGCCAAATTAGCCCGGAACAAATAGGCCACCATATTCAAAAGAATTAGCCCTGGTGCTAAACCTGCTGAATACAGCGTGCTAAGGAAGCTGGACAAACTGAGCTGGGAGTGCAGTGTTAAAATAGTCTGGGAATAAGACAGCATGGAATATAATGACAGTGAAGTGCAAACTGCAACTGCAGCTCAGTAGACACTGGAGCAAGCCAGTGTAGCAGGTGGAGAACATTGTGTGTGATTGCACAGAGATGTCTCACATCTATTGCAAGCAACAATGCAAGCCACACTATAACCCCCCCTACAAATGGGGGTTCCCGAAAAGTCTTCCTTGAGCTTGCTTAAATGCTCACTGCCAGGCTAGTGTCCTGCGTTTTAGCAGTTTAAATGTATTGCCAGAGAGTGCCTGTATAGCCTCTGGCCCAGATATTCAAACTGTGCCAGGCTGTGGTGCAAGCCTGGGTGCAGCGCAACTTGGCTGCGCAGGGGCATTGACTGGGCGATATTCAACGGAGCTGCGCCATGGCACAGCATTGTTGAATATCGCACCATGGCCACCCGCAGTGTGCATGGCACAGTGGCACTGCGCCAGTGCAAGTGGCCAGAGTGGAGCAGGGGGATGTGCTAGCACAAGTTCCATTGCACTATGCGCAGCAACCGCGATATTCAAAAGTGCACATGCAAATGGGGCCATAATGTATGCAAGGTGCAAATGGGGCCATTTGCATGTCATTATGGCCCCATTTGCATGCAGGTGTGCCGTTCCCCGGTGACTTGTGCCTGGCGCCCTGCCAGGCAACCCGCCGGGGACCGACGCCCCTCACAGCAGCCAGGTGCCCACAGTCCGGACGCTGGGCTTCAGTAACTATAACGACCAATATCCCTTGGTATCCAGTGGACTGCTGTCAGCCCAATCACGGGCATTTGTAAATAAAATAAATTCTATATCCCTGGTGGTCCAGTGGACTGCTGTCAGCCCAATCGCAGGCATTTGTAAAATAAAATTAATTCCTATATCCCTGGTGGTTCAGTGGACCGCTGTCAGCCCGATCGTGGGCATTTGTAAATAAAATTAATTCCTATATCCCTGGTGGTCCAGTGGACCGCTGGCAGCCAATCGCGTGCTTAAGTATTAATAAAATAAGTTCAAATATCCCTGGTGGTCCAGTGGATCGCTCACAGCCCAATCGCGGGCTTAAGTATTAATAAAATAAAGTCAAATATCTCTGGTGGTCCAGTGGTCCGCTCGCAGCCCCATCGCGGGCATTTGTATTAAAACAAATGACATCCAATATCCTAATTGGTCCAGCGTTTTCTCCCACCATCACTAAGCCCCACCGCCCGCTCCCCAGTCAGCGGTGGCGGCACCACCTCTGCTGCCCGCCTCCCTCACTCACAATAATAGGCTGTACCTATTGGTCCACAGCGTGAGACAATGGGCGTAGTAGCTCAGCTGATACCAGGCTATTCCAGATATGTGACTGGATCCATTCACATATCTGGAATGTGTAGTAGTAATGGCTGCACACCCATTGGCTCACACTGTGGACCAATGGGCATACAGCTCCTAGCTTACGGTGTCAGTCGGCGGGCGGCAGGCGGGTGCGGTGCTGCCGCCACCACTGACCGGGGAGCGGGCGGTGGGGCTCAGTGGGTGGTGGGGAGGGGGACCGCTGGACCACCTAGGGATATTGGACGCCATTTGTTTTAATACAAATGCCCGCGATCGGCGGCGAGCGTCCACTGGACCACCAGGGATATTTGACTTTATTTTATTATTACTTAAGCCCACGATCAAGGTAAGTGGTCCACTGGACCACCAGGGATATTTGACTTTATTTTATTAATACTTAAGCCCGCGATTAGGCTGCCAGTGGTCCACTGGACCACCAGGGATATTTGACTTTATTTTATTAATACTTAAGCCCGCGATCAGGCTGACAGCGGTCCACTGACCCACCAGGGATATAGGAATTAATTTTATTTTACAAATGCCTGTGATCGGGCTGACAGCGGTCCACTGGACCAGCAGGGATACTGGAATTAATTTTATTTTACAAATACCCGCAATCGGTCTGACAGTGGTCCACTGGACCACCGGGGATATAGGAATTAATTTTATTTTACAAATGCCCGCGATCAGGCTGCAAGCAGTCCACTGGACCACCAGGAATTTTGGAGGATCATTTTGCTATGTATGCCCACGATCGGGCATGGGGGGGCGCCGCCAGGTGCAGCTAGAGCTCGGGTGGCCATCCCAGGTGGCAGCTGCTGTGCTGCACTCTGCAATACGGCAGCTCACCTGTGGGTGGCCAGCCGTTGTTCTATTTTTTTTTGGCTCACCTGTGTGCGACGCAAGTAGAGGTTGCGCATGCATGGACAGCACATCCCGGGCTGGATACCGGATGTGCATATGGGTAATGCATGGGCACACACCCTACCTCGCTGCATACATTATTGATCACCTCGGCATCGGGATTTGTACCGGGCACAATCCCGTTTGAATATCGCTGCCAGGGATAGTGGGTTATGCGCCATGTGACACTATTGCGTCATGCACAACCCTTTTGAATATCTGGGCATCTGTGTACTTTCTCTTTAAGAGCTGCCTGGACTGCACTCATAATTAATCTGAGAGGGAGCTCAGTTAGAAGATGTACTTGTTTGCTGATCATTTGTTACAGTAGTAATAATATTGCAGTTTGTTCTAAACTGCCTTCTTTGCAGCATGGACAGTTCTGTTTGTTTCCATCATCTTGGTCCTGGACTGTCAGAATGGGCCAATCAGTACATTCGGGACTCTAAAATGGAGCCTGCCGACAGGGACTTGGTGGGGCCAAAACATGTAGAATTGTAGTTTGGGGCTTTTGGTGCCTAAAATAACCTGGAGGGGGAGCCCTTGTTGTGACTGACAGACAGATCAGCTAACCAAACCTTTTGGATCTTGGGGAAAGTCCCACACTGCTTGCAGTTTCAGTTAGAACTGAGTTGATAAGTGAAGAAGTAACAGCTCAAGACAGTTCAAGCAGCAATCCATAGTATATCCATGTGGAAGAACTGTGGAAAGGCCTGAGTTTGGCCTACATGCCTGCCTGCTGTTCCTGAGAAGGAACTCGTGCTTTTTTTGGACTGAATCCGAATTTGGAGAGTGAATTAAGCCACTGAATTGTGACCAGGCTTTAACCTGAAGAAGACCAAAGATTTGCTGAATGCGATCGGACTGTCAGGACTTTCAGCTACCTCTGAACTCCTGGATTGTGCAGAGACTCTGTAATTGCAACCGGAGAGCCATTTGCCTGGTACAGTGGAATTTCCTTACAAGTGAATGTGCTGTGTGTTTATAGTGGGTCGTGATTTGGTTCCCCACTGTGTGTGTGAACTGTGTTTTGCTTGCTGGAGGCTGTATTCAGCTCCACGGACTGAATCCATATCCATTTCTGTTTGCCTGGGCCCTGCTACACTGGCCCAGCCAGAATACCTGCTACGCAGAGAAAGTCATCGACGAGAAACCGGCCTGGGGATCAGCCCCCTGCTCAATACCTTGAACAGGAATGACGCCGCAGTGATTCGTGCGGGCCCTGCTTCTCCGGACAATCCAGCTCAACAGCCTGCAGTCTCGATTTCGTCCTGCCTGTATCCATTATTGGGTATCATGACTAAACATCAGGGTAGCTCCCTGCATCAACAGCTAAATCTAACCCAGAGGGAAGTGGAGTGTACGCTTCCATCTTGAGTCTCATTTCAGTGTATTTCAGTCCTGACTGACAAAGCACTGCTTTTCATCAGTGCACTGTTAATACACTGCATTGACTTTCTGCTACACTGTTGTACCACTGCTCAATCTTTCTTATTTTTTGATGCAGACTGTAAGAGCACTGCAAATAATTATTAGATTTTCATGCACACTTCTTTAGCACTGTATTTCCTTCACTAATGTTTACTGCACACTGCAGTAGTACTGTTCAATCTTTCTTATTTTTTGATGCAGACTGTAAGAGCACTGCAAATTATTAGATTTTCATGCACACTTCTTTAGCACTGTATTTCCTTCACTAATTTTTGCTGCACACTGCAGTAGTACTGGCAACACTTTATAATTTTTATCACACTTCTTTAGCACTGCATTGTCTCAGCAATCTGGTTACCCTTACTGAATTTGTCACAATGGCATTACAGTGGTATAGCAATGGCAATACTGTGGTCAGCTGAAAAATCCACAATGGTACTACCCAGTGGTACTCTGGTATCACAATGGTAGGTGATATATAGATTTTCCTCTGTGCATTGGTAGTGCACTGGCAGAATGGTATCCCTATGGCATTTTTTACCATTTTCTCTGTCTCTCACACATACACTGGTAATATAATGGTATCAAGAAATGTTGAGATTTTTGTCGGCTCCCACAAATACTGGTACACTGGTAGCACAATGGTACTGCGTTATTTTGACATTTCAGTATTTGGTACCTCTCACAGCAGCCCTAGACTCATGTGGTAGCACAGTGGTACCAGTATTAATCTCATTATACTCTGTACTCTAACACATTGTTAAGATAAATTACATTATCAACCTCATGGAGAACAGCTCTCAATTCCATATTTTTATTTGTTCACTTGTTTTTATCTTACTGGTAATAGACTGTTATTGTTCACATAGACCAGAACATTCAAAGAGCATTTGCGATCGCTAAATGGGTAAGTGACTCTCAAACAACACTTTGCACCCCAAAAACAGGGTAGGATCACAAAATGATATCTTGAATAGCATAATTAGTGAGTCTCTGACCAGTTGGTAAATGGCTCTAAAAGATGTTGCCTCCTAAACCAGGTATTATCACCTCTGCCTCCTACCCCTGCCCTTTGAGCTCCCACCATCAGTAATATCACACTTCCCTGGTGTTCAGTGGCGCTGCTGTCCATTCCATACATCGGAAACTGCCAATACCTACCTGCCCGCCCAGTCCCACCGCTCCCACCATTCATGGCCCCACCATATGTTTCGCTCTCTCCCACAGTGGCAATTGGAAGAGACACTCTGCTAACCTCTGTGACCAACTGAGGACAGAATGCCAGTTTTGCGCTCATGTGCCTACGGTATAAACAGCTGTGTACAGTTAGCACATGATTGTGAACTATCATCCATTTTGGGCCTGATCAAGGAGCTGAGAAGATGGTCTGTGCCAAATGTGGAAGGGTGTCAAATATATAGTAAGCCTGGGGACCAGGGGGTAGTATTTGCTGTAAGAACTAACTGGGCCATGGTGGGGACTTTGGATATACAGGGGGCAAGGGCTTTCACTCAACACACCACTGCTCACTCTATCAGGCCCTGGGTTGGCTTCCCCCATCAGCCCAACAAACCTATCTCCTGGCCAGCACAGTCAATAAGGCCATCCAAAACCGAGCTACCTCTCCGCAATCCCACCTCCTTTGGCCAAAAGTGTTTGTTCAAGAGCTCTGCCTCACTGCTGGCCCCATGCTTGAGTACCCCCTAGTCTCCACCTGTATGGGTAAACGTGCATTTTCATCTGCAGCCTCTTTCCTTTGGAACAACCTGCCCACTCCACTTAGCACCACTGACTCTCCAGGACTCTTCCACTCTCTCCTTGGATCTCACCTTCTGTCCTCCACTCCTTGCTCCTGCCCTCACAACTTATTATCATGCCTCTACTTCCCTTCGTTCCTTTTCCTTCTTGGCCCATACCTGCACTGCCATGATGCACTTTTTCCTTTACTCATCTCAGATCATGCCTAATTTGTATTACAACTTGGCTACTACTGTACCTGCTATTGTCATAAATGTTATTTATCCATTGTGCTGCAAGTTTATATATATTTTCATATAAATATCCTGTATATTTTTATTACTGTCTATTGTATGCCTTGTCTCAGCCTCCTTTGTACTTGCTTGTATTCCTGTGTCATCCTCAATGGCCCAGGTCATGCCTAAAAAATGGTTCTTGGACCAGTGCACCTACTCGGTAAACAAATGAATGAATAAATAAATAAATGGGAACCACTGGACATCAGGGATAGTAACAATCTACTGTATACCTGCGGGGTGATTGTAGGATGGGGTAGGACTGGAGAACAGGTAAATTAAGAACCTGGACCTGTGGGATAATTAGGGGAGGGGGCCCAATGGAGACTGTTTCCCAGGAGGGTGCTTTGGTGGTGTAACACCCAGGATACGTTATGCCTGGTGCTGTAATGTGGCCTGTGCTGTAATCGGCATCAGCAACATGGCTGTCACACCAGCATGGGTGAACCCTTTCTCCACACCCTCCTGAGTGTTCACCCTATAATAGGTTTTGGTGGCATCTGCAAAAAGACATAACTTCCCATTCAGTTCTTCTGCAATTTCACTTATGAAGACATTGAAGAGGCCCACTCCTAGTACTGAGCCCCACCCTGCACCATGCCTTTAACCAACTGCTGAAAGCCGGTGTGGAGAGTACTATCTTCTCCCCAGATGTATATAGGCAACCTTTTGGCAAAAGCCACCATGCATGCTTGAGGACCCTCCCCCTATCCCCGAAATTTTCCTGCACTACCCCACCCCATCCCTTGCTAGGTCATTTGTCCCCAGGTGAACAATGACATCTAGCTCCCTCTCATCTTCTGCTGCCTAATAATCCACTGTATCTGCTCTCATCCCATCAAGCCAAAGTACCTCTCAGGTATTTCACCTCCCTCTCCTTTACCCCACCTTTCTCCCAAGTCTATCCGCTTAATTACCAGTTACTGTTACAATTACTGACACTTTACCAGTGTCAGTGGCTCAGTAGGTAGCACACTTGCCTCTGAGGCCGGGAGATCAGAGGGCTGTGGGTTCAGTTCCCACATCTGGCACTTGGGTTAATATCCCAGTACTGACACTGTAGTGCAGCATGAGAGGGGTGCTGCACTTCTGAGGTGCCGTCTTTCGGATGAGACGTTAAACCGAGGTCCCATCTGCCTGGATTGGTGGTAGTTCAGGTGGACGTTAAAGATCCCATGGCACTTATCGAAAAGAGATGGGGAATTTTATTTAGAAGGTTAGACTTCATTACAGAAAATAAACAGCATCCTATACAAAATATGAACTAAATTCATAAACAGAAAATACAAACAATAATAGATGCAACACATCAACAATCTGTAAATGAAAAATTACAATTACGCCACAAGAGATGAAATTGAGAGCCTGTAGAGGTTTGGAAATCACGCAATTTAACTGAACTCAAAGCATGACAGATGTTACTAATTATCTCTTGTTTAGGTATCACTTTTTGATGTAAGACTAACATACATCTAGCTTGCCAAATGTAATATCTAATAAAAACAAAAACAACATACAAAGTATCATCATGATATTTGGTGTTTAAAACATCATTTGTACAAAACATAATCTGATCGTAAGTTAGTTGAAGGAATAAAGGTTCAGACCATAAGTCAACCAAACTGGACCAAAGATCTAAGGAAAATGGGCAATCAAGAAACAAATGTTGTTGAGTTTCTAAAACCTCATGGCAAAACTCTCTAGGGCAAAAGCGAGCATTTAAAGCTTTATGCTTATGATTACTTTTAACTCCCAACCTTCCGTAGTTGCTTAACCATACCATATCCCAAACATAAGGGGGTAAACGGGGATTGCAAAGCTGTTGAAGAATCCAAGAAAAGCGGTTTAAAGGACAGCAAGGAAATACAACAGCTTCCTGGGTCTCTCCCTCCTTCCTCTCTGGACACTCTCCAGCAGTGTTGCGTCGTCCTTGAGGTGACATCTCAGAACTGCATGCAGTACTCAAGATGTGGTCTGACCAAGGTATTATACAGAGGGAGGATCACCTCCTCTTCCTGGACGTAATCCTCTGGCTGTGCGCGGTATCCGGTTTGCTTTGGCTGCAGTTCTTCTGCAATTTTTAGTGTTATTCATTTTGACGCTCTACCACCACCCTAGGTCCCTCTCACTCGTTGTGGCTTACAGTACTTAGGCCCCCGGGTGTATACATGGCCCGGTTTCTGACCCACCGGATGCAGCACCCAGCATTTCTTGCATTAAACCTCAGCTTCCCACCTCCTTGACCACCCGCCCAGGGTATCCAGGTCCTCTGGATTGCCCTCTCGCTGGTCCCCTGCCATCTCGCCAATGCTCCCAGTTTTAAGTAATCCTGAGAGGCTCATCCTTGTAACCGCACGCCTCCCATATCTGAGACATAGGCATTGAACAGGAGTGGCCAGCTGATACCAAACAGCTTGGGGACCCCACTGGTGACCTTCATGGGGAAGAGACTACTACCACTACCCTCTGTATTCGCCCTGTTAGCCAATTTTCTACCCATCTGAGCAACTGTCCTCCCACCCCCAGCTTTATTAGCAGCCCATTTTGGGGTACTAAATCAAATGCCTTACTGAAATCCAGGTAAAGGACGTCCTCCGGTCTATGCCGGTCCAGGGTCCCAGTCATAAAATCTATGGGCTGGTCTAACACGATCTCCCGGATGAAACCATACTGTTTGTCATCCAGTTGCTCCCCAACCTTTCCCGCTGCCTCCTGAGCCTATCATGATAATGCCCTCCATTACTTTGCCCACCACAGGCGTTAAGACAGGCCTACTGTTCCCCTCTCTCTAGACCCCCCCATTTGTCGGCACATGAGCCACCTTCAGTCTTGAAGCACCTATCCTGTCAGCAGAGAGGTAAGCAGAGTGCTGCCAGTGGTGCTGCTAGCTCACACAATTCCTTCATAACCCTCGGATGCAGCCGATCTGGCCCCAGTGTCTTATCAGTTTTTAGTTCCTTCACCCTTTCCACTGTGATCTCTCCCTCCCTCCCAGCCCACTCCTCATTTATCCACCCATCCCTCTAGACTTGGCCCAGCCTGTACCCCAGCTTCTTTCAGTCCTCTCGATTCCCATCTGACCTCTCACTCTGCTGGTTTACTCCTCCTGATGGGCTGAGTGGGATCCCTGCCTCCTCCATAAATATCAAGGCAAGTACTCATTTAGCACCTCTTCCTGATTCCCCTGCCTCCTGGAGTCCATCCCTCCTCAGTCCTAATGGTAGTCACCTCTCTTTCTCTTCTCACTTGTGACATCTATAGGACCTTTTCCCACCTTCAGATATCCCTAGCAGGTATTGCTCCTTCCTCACCTTGGCTCCCTCGCCACTGTAGGACCCTTCAGCCATCAACCCATACCCCTCCCCCATCCAATTCCCATAGAGCACGAAACATGTATAGGCAGCCTTTTTATCCTCACCACCTCCTGCACCTCCCTTGGTCCACCAACACGGCTTTGTTGACCTCTAACATGCTTACGCTTGCTTTGTACACAGGAGTTAGTAGTCTCCTGTACCCCTTTTGGCTCACAATCATGTTGCCGCATCCATGTCCGGCCTAATCTTGTCTAAGCTCCCTGAGAATCCTGCCCATGCCCGCTAAGTCCGCCTCTGAAGTCCACTACTACTGTATTAGGGGTGTTTATCCCCGTATAGCAGACACCAGACTGTAGTGTGTGATCACCACCTGCCAGTGGGCTGCACACCCAGGCCCTTTATCTGGTCACTGTCTGCTAGGACAACATCCAGTATCCGCTCCTCCCTAGTAGGTTCCCCCACCTGCTGGACCAGGAAGGCATATTGGAACACATCCATCAGTCTCTGTTCCCTAGCCACAGAGGATGCCATAGTGTCCCAGTCTGTCCCCAGCACATTAAGGTCACCCATGATCACCACCATACCCTTTCCACGGTCACAGTGCCCCTTGATGTTCTCAACTAGTTTGTCCTCCAGGGCCTCTTCCATCATTGGGGGTTCTGTACACCGCCCCTATTTTCAATCTTTTATCTCCCCTAATTTGTAGGGTTACCCAGATCTCCTCCACCCTCCCCACAGCCTCTTCCCTCCACTCAATCATTATGTCATTTTTTGACTATCAGCGCCACACCCTCCTCTTCCTCTCCCTCTATTCTTCCTGAATATTTTGTGAACCTACTAAATTTAGGTCCCAATCATTTTTCCAGAGGCTCATGTCTCAATAATTGCTGCCATATCCACTGATCCCTCAACTAGCATCACCTGGAGCTTGGGCATTGTTTTCCACTGCTCCTAGCGTGGCTCAGGCAGTCCTCCACCCTGACCCTCTCCCTTCTCCAGTCATCTCGTATCCTGAGCGAGTCCCTAGATGCCCTCTGCACAGCCTGATGGATTTAGATCGCAGTTACTGCCTCTTTTCATGCCTGGACCTGGACCCTCAGCAGCCCTCCTGGAGCCACTCTTTACTTAACCCTCCTTTACAAGTTTAAACTCCACCTCTCGCTATCATGAATCCAGCAAGATTTAGTTTCAAGATCTCCTCCTCTCAAGTCGAGGTGTAGCCTACCCCTGCATATAACCCTTGTCCTCGTTGTATCCCCAGTCCCCACCAGCCCATACCCCTTCTGCCCAGCTGAAGTCCCTGAGCCACTGGTTCACACCTTAAGTTTATGTTTGCCCTGGATGCCCTAGGTACTAGAATCTCAAAGAAGGAGACTGCGCTTTATAGAGTGGTAAATCCTGGCCAGTTCCGGAATCTTGCCCTGGATTTCTGGTTCATATTCCCTCAGGAGGTCCTTTGTTCTTCCCAGATGTTTTAGGAGGTGTAGAGAGTTCCCCGGATTCCATTGCTATAAGTATAGCTGGAACTTCGTTGTGGTACTGATAGGTTGGGACCATTTGGGGCCTGACTGGCTGCTTTTTCCTCTCGCCCCCCTCCCACTGGATGCCCCAGGTCATGGAGTCACCCAGCAGGATCACCTTCTCTCCTCCCCCACTTTACTGGCCCGTTAGATTCCATCCAGGCTCTTCCTCTGTCATCAACCCCTAGCTACTTCTCTTGCCCCCTCAGCCGGAGGATCCTAGCCTGTGCTTGCCCTACCATACTCATTCTCTTCTACCTGTGGTTCCCAGCTTCTCCTTGCCCCCCCCAGCCTCCTGGTTGCTGACTGCCCCCACCCAGATCTCCCTGACTCTCTTTCTGGCTGCAGGTCCCTCAGATCCCACCCAGGCTCCCCTTCTTTACTGCTTCCTCCTGCCCCCCCAAAGTTCTGCATCCTTCACCCCATCTGCTGTGCTTCCCACCCCATCTTCCTCTCCTCCCACCTCATCTGGATTTCTCCCCACCCAGGCTGGCCTATCTAGAGTATTTCCTTATCATGGTTGGCTTCCCTAACCTGGATGTTTGTCCAAGCCTAGTCCTCCCCTCCACCCACCCTGGCTTCACTCTGCACTCCCCTCATCCTCCCCACCTCCCTCTCACCTAGGCTACTGTCTTCTTCCTCCCTTCTTGTGTGGATCTGCCTCTCCTGCCCCATCTTCCTTGTAGCTTTACTGACCAACCCTCTATGTCTGCCTGCTCCCCATCTCCTGGCAGCCTCTTCCCTCATCTCCCAGATATATAGGGCGAATAGATTAGTAAGTGTGATGCTTGCCCCCGACCTGCTCTCTCCTCCTGTTGTCCCCTCCTTCTGGTCAGCCACCCCTATGAAGTGATTTGCACATTGCTTGTTTCCCGCCCCACCTCCCCGAGTAACCATATGATCCTCTGCCTCACCTGTTCCTGGGTTATGCCATATTGGCCTTGTGTACCTCACAGGGTCCTTTTCCACACCTTCCTCCCCAATCCCCTCCCACCTTCCAGCTGTTTCTGATCCCCTCTACTTCCTCCCTAAGACCTGCCAACTGAAAACACACTGGCACCCTCTGAACCTCCTTTGCAATTTAATATTATTGCTAGCCCCGCATCCTGTACACCCACTCTACGGAGGTGCCAGCCCACCCCCCAAGTCTACCCTCATTTAGGTAGCAATGCGGCCCTCCATACAAATAATTCAGTCAGTGTTGCACTAAAACCCAAGCAGTTTGCCCACTCCGATTACAGCAATTTTCCCTCTTTCTTGACAGTAGCCAGTTTTCTAGCCCTAGCAGTAGACAGTTCACAAGCAAAATTAGCCCACGAAACACTAGCCAGCTCAGAGGCCCTAGCAGTAATCGAGTCACACACAGTTTGCCTACTCCCTCAGATGTAGTTGGCATGCACAGTCATTTATACAGTCTGCTTCATTATGTACCTTCCTGGTAGTAGTGTTGCCCAAGCAGCACAGTGTACAGGACCCTTTTCCTCCAATCAATAACAATCCAGCTTCCTAGTGTTCCAGTTCTCCCAATCTAGACTTGCCCTCCTCCAAGGCTCCACCCTCACTGACCATTTAATAGAGGTCAGGGCCAGGGTGGGTTGTGTGGAACAAAGAACAGCTCTCCTCCTCTGATTGCGACTGGACTATTTGCCTTTTATGGCCCAGTCACACAGTCAAAGGTTCGCACCCTTTTCACTGATTGGCCGCTCCTTCCTGAATTGCCGGCTTGCAAAGTTGTGGCCGATGTGGCCCCGGTATATGCATGGCCTGTCCCCCCCCCCCCAACAAGAGCTTCCTTGTCGATCACCAATGTGAGCCTATCCTCTCCCACTGCCGATGCAGCTTCCCAGAATGCTCTGCCCAGACCCCTTCCAGTGACAAGCTTCGTCTGAGCGAACAGCTCTCCTCCCTGATTGAACTGGCTAATCGTTGCTATAGATATTAAAAAAGGATGGGGTCCGAGCATTCGACCCCTGGGGCACACCATCGCCACCCTGTAATGCACCCTCATTTACTCACCACCACCTCTGGTTTCAGTCTTGAACCAGTTCTCCACCCACCTTGTTTATTTTCTGTTCCACCCTAAGCCGTTTCCAGCTCATTTACCAGTCTTCTATGTGGCAAAGTGTCAAAGGCATTGCTTGAAATCTGTAGGCACCATCCTCCTCCATCCACCTTCCTTGTTACCCAGTCAAAAACTCAGTTAAGTTTGTCGGGCACAACCTCTCTCCCATAAAACCAAATTGCCTTGGGTCCTGGAGGCAGTATAGCACATTGGGTAAAGGCTCTGAACTACAGATCTGTAGACCTGGGTTTGAATCCAACAGCCATCTAAGTGCATACTGTGTGATTCTGAGCAAGTTACTTAAATTCCTAGTGCTCCAGGTTGCATCTGGAAACAAGCTTCAGCTTAGTGTGCTACTCCTGGTTCAACAGTGTTCCGTTCCCTTCCCCCACTTCCCCTGTAGACCACTGACAACCAGGAGCTCCACTATTCTTTCCTTCGGCAGTATTTCCATTACTTTTCCTACTGTTGTGGTCAGACTGACCAGTATGTAGTTCCTGCATCCTCCCTGTTAACACTTTTGTATAGTGGGACCACATCAGCCCTTCTCCAATCTCTGCATGTCAGATTTACAAAAACAGGGTGAACAGGGTAGTCGGAGGCCCTACTTAACACCTCCCTTAGCTCCCCCCACGTCCAGGGTGCATCTATTCACCATAGCCTTATTGGCCGTTGTAGTTCCATGAGGATCCTTTCTTTTGCAAAGGGCGTTGTGTCCTTCTGTGATCTCTCCATCCTTATTAATGCTGGCCCATTTCCTGCCCCCTCCTTTGAAAAAACTGAACAGAAGTATTTGTTCAGTATTTCGCTTTTTGGCAGCGTCATCTTTTACCCTCCCTCCATCCACCTCTTTCAGACACTCATATCTCCTTGCCTTCCTTTTCTCCCTGATGTACCTGCATGTAAAGGTTTTGTCCCTCCTTACCACAATACTTACTGGCTGGTTTGTGTCAAGGGTCCCACATAAGTGTGGGTCTGTTGCCAATGTGCACTTTGCATGGCGGAACCATTTTGGTTTGCCTGCTGTGCTGTAGTGTAGTGGATTATAATGAACTGGTTTTTGCTGGTTCTACACTGACAGTTTCATTTGCATGCAGATCCTGAGTTCTTTTGCGGTGGGAGATTGTCCTACAGTGCATGTTAAGAGTTTATACAGGCTCTCATCTTTGGTTTACTGGCTTCACTGAACTCCCCTGGGCTTAAGTTCTGTCATGGACTGACTTATCCCTGGAGAAGAGCAGAAGTGGAAAGCATCTGATAAGAGATTGTGTAGACTCAAATGTGCACTGCGATATTGAACTTCTATTGCCAGCTGCAGGGAGTTCTGGGACTGGTTGTGTCTATGATATCTGCTTTAGAGATGGTCACAGTTGGCCTGGTTGTGGTGTGCTACCGCAATGGATGGCAGTTGAAATTCCAGACTGGGTTGGGGGGGAATTTAGAGGAAGGATTAGGGAAGCACTTCTTCACTGGAGAGGGTGGTGGACAACTGGAATGGGCTGCTGAGGAAATGGTGGGGGGTTCACGAGGGCATGGGAGAAGCTAGCAGGGCAACTGGCATGTGGGGGACTTCATGTAGTGCCTAGTGGATATTCAGGCAAACTGGGCAGACTAGGTGGGTTACGTCCCTCTTTCGTCACATACCTGTGTTCCTATGTATTCTACAGGCAGATTGGGAAAAAGGGAGGTGGGATCTGACTACACCACCAGGGAAGCATTCATTGTGCCTTGAATATCTTTCCTTGGTGTCTTTATCCTACCCTGTGTTGGTTGATGTGTGGAGCAACATGACGACCTACCCCAAAAAGATCCAGTTCTAGAGCACGGGCAAGGAGGCTTCCTCCTCCCCAACCATGGCATCCCCTGAGTGACCGAGTCCATTCTAAAGCCAGGTTGATGGTGTGGTACAAGTCTGGTATCTTCCCCCAACCACTTTTTATTTTAACCTCTACAGAGCCTTCCTAACTGACCCAGCTGATCAGTATTTTATTTTTCATATTGACCCATTTTCCCTTTTTATATCTACAGGTCTGACAGGACATTGACTGGGAGTAGGAGGACACTGACCATATGTATCAGATAAGTATTGTTTTTTTGTTTACCCTACATTGTTTGTCATATAATAGTTCATATGAGCTGCAGATCCTTGGAGCCCATTTGCTGTTCTTGTTTACAGGATGCAGAATGGCTGCTATGGGAGGCACTGGAGTCGGGCTGTACCTTGTGCTTAGAAAGGAGGATATGGGCTGAGGGGTATGGGATGGGCATCAAGGTTGGGAACACCAGGGAACACCACACAACCAATCTGCCAAGACTCGTGAGCCTCAAACCCTGTTTTTCGTTTTCTTGCTTTGTGTGCTTTGCATTCTAATGCCTGCATTAATGTAGTGTTTTTGTTTTGCAACAAGCACTGTCTCATGTGTGTGTGTGTAAGTGTAACAGATAACCCACTGTAGGGTATGCGGTCACGCTCTGATATACGCACACCTTGGTGTGTGTTGTTACACATGAGGCTGCAGGCCGAGTGCATCAACCACCCAACCCGTGTGTATATCACTGCACTTCCACACACCACACAGTGGGTTATCTGTCTTATAAAACAGCAAAATTGTTTTGGAGGGGAGTAAAAGTGCAGGTGTGTGGTTGCACTCCGATATACTCACAGTCACCTAATGGTGTTTGTCCAATGCGATTGATAATCCCATTATAGATATATATATATATATATACACACACTTCACTCGAACAGCCCCTTGATACGAAAATAATTTTTCGCTACCCGTGCATGTGCTTGATCCGAAGAGGCTCTTTCCTTGAAGATAAACCTAGAAAATACTGGTGAGGACCTGCATATCAGGGATGCTCCCATACCATTTTCTGCAAACCAGAACGATGACTGGTCATTCCTTTAACTAAATGTCCACCCCTTCCTTGTGACTTTGAGTCAAACATGGGGCAGGTCAGGACTTTAGTACCTCCTATAGACATAGCCCCAAGATCTCCATCTTCTTTGGAATTCACAGATGACTTTCTCACTCAGGAACCCTTAAGCAAAGCTTCCTCTACTGAGGTTGCAGATACTTGCAGATGAATACTGTTTTTGTTTTTGTTAAATTTTTATGCAGCGCCATCTTTAATGCTGCCTAATATACTGAAAAGAACTACAACACTGCTGACAGGAGTGCTACTAAAATCACACTGCACACTGAAGTGCACCACAGTGTTGATGCAGTGCTAATTAACATAATTCCCGCATTAACACCGAAAAAGCAATGCACATACTTCAGGCAGTGTTGCTGACACAACATCTGCTCGCCAGTATTGCTACACCAACATCAAGCTTCAGACTGTGTTGATGACAAACACTGACACTGCAGTACTTTGCGTGATTACAGTGTTAATTAACATAATTCAAGACACATCGAAAGCAGTGCTAACTGCTTACAGTGTTGACAGAACACTGCTTCAGCTAGTATTGTTGCACCAACACTGCTTCAGGCAGTGTTGATGACAAACACATCGTTAATTGCAGTATTCTCTCTTTTGCAGTGTGATTACAGTGCTAATTAACATAATTCGCACACACTGTATCACCACTGCACATACACCAAAAGAGACCTGAAGATGCACTAATTAAACACTGATGGACTGCATTATGAAATAAAGTGTGCAGGAAGTGTACACTGCTACTGTAACACTGAAATAACACCATATACTGACTACTTGAACACTTCACTTCCCTCTGGGAAACGTGTTGTCATCTGATTGTCTTGTTGGCTTTTCTTTCACGAGCTGAGCCCTCCGGCTCCAGATTACAAATAGTGTGTGTTGTGCATGTTGTTTTCTTCCATCACAGGGCCTCAACCAGCTGCAACGTTCCTGACTAGCCCACCATTTTCCTACTTGGGTACCCAGAGTGTATGACTGCGGGGACTGAACTGCATGCATAACTGTCTGATTAATATAGCTTTTAAGCAAATCAACCTGATTACGCCCTCCCTTGTTCAAGTACCTGAATAAATCAGATTTTAACTTTGTTTGTATTTAACCTGACTGTGTTCCAGTATGTGCCAAAAGTATCGTACTGTTGCTATTTGCTGTGCTTAACCTTGTTTTACAGGGGGGTCCCCAGGGTCAAGCCAGAGGAACCAGCCCTGGTGGTAAGTGCAAACAGTGTGGGTAATTGCCTGGTGAATAAGGGCCATTGTGAAAGTAATTACTGTATATTGTTCAGGCCACTAGAAGGGAAGGAGGGAGGTTACAGTGTCCCAGAGGGCTGTGTCCAGGTTAGCTTGACGACTAGCAACCCTGACCTCCGGATGGACGCACCCATTTCATTACCCAGGCCCCTTAACCTGCTACTAGCCAAGCAGGCAGGGGTAGTAACCCTTGGGATAGTGCAACCTAGTGGTTACATCTTCGAGGCTCACAGCTGGGATTTTGTGCCTTTCAGTGGCCAAAAATTATGAATTATTGTTAAAGATTAATGACTACCCCAGTAGAAATGGCTGTATACAAGTTGGTGGGGTGGTGTACTGGGCAGGAGATCGACCCCCACAATGCTCTGCTTATACTGGATATTCCCCTGGGTACCTGTAAGGACACTGTAGAGGGAGCACTCTCCAAAGTTGAATGTTTAAAAAAACCTTGTGGTGGTGGGTCGACAGGCTGGTTTGATCGCCCAAACTTCCATAGCATTGGTACAGTGTAGTGACCTCGTAGACAGCTCTAAAGAGCCACTGATTATTGCCTCAGAAGGGGTCCTAGCCGCCTGAACAGTGATACCAAAAGACAGTAAAGACCCTGGGGAGAATGAGCTCCCACCATTATCTGAGACTTTTGAGGAGAAATTTGCTAAGTTGTTGCTGTAGGAAGGGAAAACCGTAGAGGATTTTAAGAAACTATTCCTGCCACCTGGGGGTGTTCCTTCCCCAACACCCCCTCCCATTCCAGCACCTGTTACTGCCCCATCTTCTGTGCTCGTGCCAAAGCTGGCCCCTATATCTGTACCCGCCATTAGTCATGACTCCTACCGAAAGCTGAGAAGCTTCTCAGGCACCCTCCCAACCCCCCAGGGGAAGGATGACTGGGAGACCTGGATTGACTATGTTGCCTCCTTGGTACCCGAGTGGCAGAGTGCGGAGGATCAGAAGCAGAAAAGAATCATAGAAAGTTTGAGGGGCCCCACTCTTGAAGCCATTAAATTTTTGAGGTCCATGAACCCTGATGTATCTGCTCAGAAGTACCTATCTGTACTTGAAGGCAATTTTGGGAGCACTGAGTCAGGGGAGACTTTGAAGTGGAAATTCCAAGGTACCAAACAATGGAAGGGGAAAAGTTTGTCTGTGCATGTTACTCACCTAGAAAAAGCTCTGCTAAAAGCTTACCGGAAAGGTCGGGTAGCCGCCAGTGATTTGAACCGTGTGAGATTGGGGCACATACTGCAACATGCCAAGTATTCTAAATTGCAGATCATCCAGTTAAGGCTCCAGGATAGGACAGGTAACCCACCTGACTACTGTGACTTGATAAAAGAACTCCGGGAGGTAGAAGGTGAGGAGGGAGACTGTAATTATGGGATGAGTGCAGCCCAAGTGATCACGGCACCGGAAGGCCCTTCCGAAATGGAGACCACTACGAGTGTCCCGCTGTGGGCTAAATGGTCGGGGGAGGAGTTGCTGAAGGAAATCAGAAAAGTACAACTGGGTGCATTCGCTGACATATCCCCTGCTGACAGAGACCCTGGCCCCTGTCAGGATGTCACTGTTATGGGGGTGGGGGTGCACCCTCAGGCATCCTCTACTGAGGGTGGCTTCTCAGCTGAGCTCAAGGAATTGACTGCCACCCTAAAGGAACTTTTGAGACAAGGTACACTACCAACAGAAGTCAGATCACAATCTCCCATCGATGCTCCAGCATCCCCTGCTATGTTTTCTCCAAGGATGCCCCGAGAGCCTGTCATTTGTCACAACTGTGGTAAGGATGGCCATATGAAGAGGGAGTGCCGGTCTCGGAAGGACTTAGAGAAAATGGTGAACCGGCTTCAAGGAGAGCTTCAGAAAACAAGTCAGTGGTCAAGGGTGCACGAAATGACTGCAGTGAAGGTTTCAGCCATCCTAAGTCAAACCCCTCTGTGGCTAAATCATCTGTCCAGGCCCCTGCTGTTGTCCCTCCAGACTGGTCCAAAATAGTGGGCCCATCAATGGAGACTACTGTGGCTGTGAATGGTATTCCTACTCGGGCTGTGCTTGACAGTGGGTCGCAAATGACCACTGTATTTCAGGACTGGAATGACAAACACTTATCTGATGTGCCATTACAATCCTGGAAGGCCTACATGTGTGGGGCTCAGCTGACAAGTCTTATCCCTCACCTAGGATATGTCCGCCTCTGGTTGTCTTTTTCTGCAACTGTAACTGGTGTAAAGGAGCAAGTAGAGACATTGGCCCTAGTGTGTCCTCCCACCGCACTGTATGATGGGGTTCCCCTGTTAATTGGAACAAACGCCCATGTTTGGGAGACTAGCACAACTCTGCCATGAGAAACAAGGGTAACTGACTGGATGGGCCCTAACAATTCCAGACTTGGTAAAAAGGGCCTATGACTTACAACAGAAACCCAATGAAGAGGACCCAGATGAGCCAGTGGGGATTGTGTGGAAAAAGGAACCTGACTCCTTGGTATTGGCCCCCAATGCCCAGTGCACAATCCATGGAGATGTCCGCCTAAAGAGAAATGTAAAGAACAAAATATTAATGTTGGATGCACCAGGTGATGGAAAGTTGCCAGAAGAATTATTGGTTAAACCCAGCATCTTGCCTGCCCGTGCCCATGCATGAAGAATGATGGTCCAGATTCGAAATGTGTCAGATCAGGAGGTCCGGGTGAACAGAGGGTGCACTCTTGTTGTTGTGCACACTGCACAGACACTGCAGTATTACCCAATAACAAGTACTCAGGCCAAAGGAGGCGTGACCCTGGACTTATTTGACTTTGGTGATTCCCGCTGCCAGCTGAATGGAAGGCTAGGATTAGCAAGAAACTCGCCCAGAGAGACCAAGTGTTTTTGTTAAAAGAATGGGACATAGGGTGGGTCCAGGGTGCAAAGCATCATATCCGCCTACATGATGACCGTCCATTTCGAGAGAGATCCCGATGCCTTGCCCCAGCGAACATAGATGATGTGAGGAGACACCTGCAGGAAATTTATTATTTATTTAGCTTTTGTTTACCAGGTAAGCACACTAGACAGTCAAGTGCCTATTTTTAGGAACGACCCGGGAGAATTACAAAGATACAGGCACTAACAATTCAGAGGCAGGATAACAGCAATTCAACAAGGTACAGGCAGAGAAGTGCGACAGTAACCAAGTACAGTGACAAGGTAGCAGTTATCAACATGGTACAGACAGGTATAGGCAGACAGCTACAGTTAGGTACAGGCAGAGAATAATTACAATGCAATTGCAGTGTTAAGGCGTGGCAACCGTAGAAGGCTGCTGAGAAAGCAAAACAAATATCAGCAGTACATTTTTGAAAAGTGCACTAGAGAACATATGCACACACATAGTCAAGAATGGGCACAGGCACATCACGAAGGGTAGGACGGCTAAGAGCAGAGGCAGTCTGAAGCTTGTTTTAAGTAGCCGCAGAGAGAGGACCTGAAACAGCTGTGGGAGGGGGCAGTTCCTACATGAGCAGGGAGGAGGTTCCAGGCTCTGGGGGCAAGGGCCGTGAAGGCGCGATCTCCAGAAAGGGAGCGAGTTTTGGGGACCATGAGTGCCTGGGAGTCGATGGACCTCAGCCGATAGCCTGAGGAGGCAGGCTGGAGCAGATCAGCAAGTGCCGGAAGAGGAGTGGATGATCGGACGATGTTGTCTGTAAAGCTGCCCATTACAAAGGATCGATGATTGCTAGGGGACAGCCACCCCAGCCTGGAGCAGAGCTGGCAGTGATGGGTGAGACTAGGGTCTGATAGAGCGAAGGGACACACGATGTTGTACGCGGTGTCCCATTTCGACAGCCAGGATTTAGGGGCATTCATGAAGGAGGGGAGCCCATAGCAAAGCGTGGGGAGAAAGACCCCTTTTGTCAGGGCAAGTCTGTCAACTGGGGTGAGGCAGCTTTTTTGCTCTGTAAGCTAGACCCAGTTTACCGTTTGTGGCCTTGCAGGAGTTACGTATGTGCAGGGAGAGATCCAACAGAGGGTCAAGGGTTACCCCCAGGTACTTGAAAGAGTCAACCACCAACGCAGGGCTGTCATCAGTACCAACAACTTTGAGATCGGCAGGGCGCACTCTAACCTTGGCAAAGGGAGCTGAATAACATAGCCTGCATCTTCTGAAGGTTGATGACAAACTTATTTACCTTGAGCCAGGATTGGATGCGGTCAAAATCAGAGTTGAGTCTGGAGTGTATGTCACCGATATCCTGGGAGCTAGCAAGAAGCACAAGATCATCAGCATATAGGGTGACATATCTGGAGGCAGGGACCGAGGGCAACTGATTGATAAAGAGGGAGAACAATAAGGGGTCAAGGACCGACCCCCTGAGGCACCCCACAGGTTACCGGTGCTAGCCTGGAGAGGGCTTTCTGGAACCTCGTGTACTGTTGCCTACCCGAGAGGTAGTTGGTAAACCAGGCCAGGACGGGGAGGCCAAGGGACTGGAGTACAGAGTCCAGGACAGTGTGATCGACCAGATCAAAGGCCTTAGACAGGTTGATGAAGACAGCCCCCGTGAGTTTTCCTTGGTTACTCGCAGTTCTGATTTTGGAGGTGACCTGTGCAAGGGCAGTGGAGGTACTGTGCCCTTTGCAGAACCCATGCTGCGCAGGGGAGAGGAGGCCGTAGGTTTGGAGGAAGAGAGCAAGCTGGGAGGCCACTACCTTTTCAAGCAGTTTGTTTACTGCAGATAGAATAGCTATGGGGCGATAGTTTTCGAGTATTTTGGGATCACCACGCTTGAGGACTGGGATCACACCAACCACCTTCCATACGGCTGGGCAGAGATCGACAAATTTCAAAATGGCATGCTAGTCCCGGGCAACTGGTCTGGTCAAAAATGGTAGTCCCAGAGTTCCGAGTAGTAGTCCAATACGCTTATATGAAAATTTTAACCAAACATCTGTAGAAATAAATTACATGATGTGTCTGGGGTTGTACTATTGTATTAGGATGGATGTAGATGTAGAAGAACTATGTAAATCAAGAAAAACAATATTGAGTGACTGACTCTCCATCCAGTTCCTTTCCTTTCTAATACGGCAGGTCCAGGGTGGCACCGGTGTACCGTGTGTAGGGGTACCGTACCCCGTACCAGATTTTGGGATGCCAAAAAGAGGACACCTAGTTCCCCGATGAGCCCTGGTGCCACTGCCAGACCCCGAGTAAACAGGTTTAAAATCTCCACTTCCTTCCTTCATAGCTCATATACAAGGGGAGGTCCGTACGGTAGGAGAAGAGACTGAGAGTAAAAAATTATAAAAATAATAATAATACAACAGGATATTGAATTGAAGGTACATGAAGAATATTTGGAGCTGGGAAAGAGGACATGTGCTCGTAAAAGAGGACATCTGGTGGTGACCCTAACTAACCATGTGTGCATGCAGGGCAGGCTGAAGTCTGTTTCAGAAGAGATTGGATAATTGTAGTGAAATGAAACCAAGGCCATCAATCAACAAGCCATTCTGTGAATATAGCATGACTATCACATCAAGGGGTAGACTGACTAGAGATTGGAAGACAGGAAGATGATGATGGAGCACTACTAGGAGTACTTGCATCGGATCATCATCACTCATCAGGAGAAGAAACGAAGCAGCAGCGACACCACCAGCAGTAGATGTAGCAGCAGTAGCGGCAGCAGCATGCCCATGAACATGTCTAGTTCCTGGACCACAGAGCAGCCAGTGGCTAATTGCAGGATCAGGATTAAATTCATGCAGTTCAGGACCTTCTACGCTATCTGCAGGAGAGCAGTGTGTCATCAGAAAGCCGTGTCCATATTTTTGTTTTGATAAGGTTCTGGACAGAAAAAACTCTTTCACACTTAGCAGTTGAGACACTCATAGTTATTAGTATTTCGACTAAGTCAAGAATAATGTGCCCAATCTGTGGTGGTTTTTATTTTAGTAATTTTGTGTAGACCTGCAAATACGGCTTGTCAGCTGAAGATTTAAGCAGCATTTTAAATGCAGCATACTCAGACTTTATATGTTCTTGCTGCTCTTCTGTGAAAAAATCAAAGTATTTAACCAGGTTTGCCAGTTCACAGGTCCCAAACACTGCTAGTTGGTCTCTTGGCAGATCAAACTGCTTGAACTCTAAACAGCTGAACCATTTGAGAGACACCTCTAAGAAATTTTTAAACCTCTCGTCTATGTACGTTATCGCTGCATCTATTAAATTCTGCAATTGTGCATCTCTTACAAAACTGACTTCTGGGCAGTTGCCTCTGAATGGGAAAGGAACAGTCCTCTCCTCCTCCTCCTCCCCTCCCCTCTTTGACACAACATACTCCATCCATTTCTGTTCAGGTTTGTAATGGCTAAGGAAAGTTGCCATGTATTTCCCTGGTGATGTTTTCAGCTCTGTAAGCTGGAGTAGGCAGGTCTCAACAAGTTGTGGAACTTCCAGTATTACTATGTCATCTCTTTGAAACTGGAGTGACAGGTTTTTTAGTATTGGCAGGAAGTCTTGTAGTATATATAGGGATTTTACAAACTGTACACTTGTACTTCCTTTAAGAGGGCTTTTGTTCTAGAACCTCATCACCAGCAGCAGAGGATGCATGTTCTAGGTGTTGAGCGACACTGGGTAGATTAACCTGAACTGCATGAACTGACCATGACCTACTGGCAAGCCATCTCACTTGTTTTATAGCACTAAAGTGAGCAAGATCAGTATCCATGACATTAGCAATTTCTTTTAGTTCTCTCATTTTTTGGGGACTGTAATGATAAAACTTAAATATTCCCTTGAGAGTACTTTCAAGCTTTGAGACAAAATGTATTTTTTTTATATCATTTTCAAGAACTGCCAGCTCTAACTTATGGGCAACAAAGTGCATTGCAATTATTTGAGGACAGTGTTCCCGCAACTTTGCTATGGTTCCTCCTCTTTCGCCCATCATGACACTGGCCCCATCAAAATTTGCTGAAACAAGGAATGGCCCTGGATTGTGAACATTTTGTAGGTTACTTAGGGAAGATTTACTGACTCAAGTGCAGTCGATTACTACGTGAAATACACCTTCTGCATGTGCATGTTCCAGTGGCGCAGCTTGGATAAGCACTGCACGCACTCTGTTTTGAGTTTGGGTCAACAAACCGTATGAAAACATTTTCCCACTCAGTTATACTAGAATCTGTACTACCGTCAGCAAGAACTGTCACATATTTAACATCAGTAAGAGTCTGCATTTGGGTTTGGGATATAACTGCTGATATAGCACCACAGAAGTCCCTGGCTCGTATATCATTGGTATAATTAGAACCAAGCGTTATCCCATTTCTTTCTTGCAGTTCACAGAGCCACTCCATGTCCGAGAAAGGGCGCAGATTTTTGGCAATGGAATATGCTGTGTTGAACAGGCGTTGCATCTTGACCTTAGTGCCCTGATCCAACTGCGTAAATGCTTGATACAGTGGGGACTCAGTGATATCAAAATGTACCACACGCTGACCACTGTCCGCAATATGTTGATTCATGCACAGCAAATGTGGATTGGACTTGTCATGAGCATGAACTGACTCAATTCGAAAAGTATTTGAGCCAGTGGCAAAACATTAGGTTTCTTTGAAAAGGCTGGTACTGCAATGGTTGGATATTTTTCGCACACAGTGCAATACATCAGTTCTTTTTTTTCATCATATCTCAGTCAGTTATAAATGGTTAACCAATGCCTCTGAAACAATCGGGCCCTTTTCTCCTGATCATATTTCTTATCTTTATTTGGCCTCTCTGGCCTCTCATCCTGCTCATGGAGCACTAGAGTACGTTTTTTAGGGAGTGGATGTAAACTTTCAGTTAAGCCGTCACTGCTTAATTCAAGACACTGATGATCAGCAGTTATATCTCCTGACACAGATATAGGCTCATGGTCATTGTTATTACTCTTATCTGCACTAGACACACTGACAGAGGTGGATTGTGTTTCTGTTTCAGGTGGTGGTATATTGCTGCTGATGGAGTCTGTTACTCATGGAGGCTACTGACCAGAGAGAAAAGAGTCTGCTGTTTACTACTCCTACTCCTGTTCTGCATATTGGTGGCACTTATTTTCTTCCCCAATGATAATAAAATATATTTTATTAATTAAGGCGTGTCTGTGAGTTTTTTTGGGTGGACTGGACTGGTGCTGGACGGCTGGCCTAGTGGCCTGGCAGACAGTGATGACATCAGCGGACGCATGAGCCAGAAAGATGAGGTGCTTATTTGCCTAGCCTTTTCAATAAAGGCATGGATCTTTATTTACAAATGACCCTTCAGTTAAGTTGTGTTAATACTGGAACAACAAATGCACATTTGCACAGCACAAGCAGTATAATGGCACACTCTTTTTTTTTCGTGGCTTCTAAGTTGTGAACAAACTGAACACTCATCAACAGATTCAAGAGGCTACAGCTGAAACTAATGGAGTGGTTTGGTTTCCCACTTTCTAATCTACAGCGTTCTCCTTCTCAGGCTCTCGCTCGCTCTCCAGTCTCTATTTTTTGTTTCTGGCAATAGCATGGGCTAAGAAAAACAAACTGCCAATGCACATTTGCACAGCACAAGCAGTATAATGGCAGATGGCACACTCTTTTTTTTTTTTTTGTGGCTTCTAAGTTGTGAACAAACTGAACACTCATCAACAGATTCAAGAGGCTACAGCTGAAACTAATGGAGTGGTTTGGTTTCCCACTTTCTAATCTACAGCGTTCTCCTTCTCAGGCTCTCGCTCGCTCTCCAGTCTCTATTTTTTGTTTCTGGCAATAGCATGGGCTAAGAAAAACAAACTGCCAATGCACATTTGCACAGCACAAGCAGTATAATGGCACACTCTTTTTTTTTTTTTTGTGGCTTCTAAGTTGTGAACAAACTGAACACTCATCAACAGATTCAAGAGGCTACAGCTGAAACTAATGGAGTGGTTTGGTTTCCCACTTTCTAATCTACAGCGTTCTCCTTCTCAGGCTCTCGCTCGCTCTCCAGTCTCTATTTTTTGTTTCTGGCAATAGCATGGGCTAAGAAAACAGTTTTTGCCAGCTGCTTCCCCAATCACCAACCCTCCCCTGCCACACCTGCAATCTCGGCAACCTCCCACCAGTACCTCAGTCTCTCAAACTCTCTGAGTCCCTGACTTTTTTTATTTAAAAAAAAAATTTTTTAAAAAATGCTGAGGCAAGACAAGTACTGTAGTCTACAGTACTGCACACTGCACTTCAAGTCTCCTCTCTCTCTCTCTCCAAAAACAACTGCAAAGTCTGCAAGTGCACACAATCCAGAAAGAAACAACGATTTAAGTGAACTGCTCTCTCTGGGAACAGCATGCACGTCCTTTCTCTGTAAAATGAGAAAGAGAGTGTGTGTGTGTCCCCAGATCGCTCCCGCCAAGTCTGCACGGAAGCCAACTCGTCCATGCGCTGCCTTACCTCCGTGAGCCTCCTTCCATTTGCTGCCACATATGCCCGCTCTCTCGCCTCGGCTCCTCCTCTGTTGTCCTGCTTTCTGGCACCGTGCAGCGCGCACTGTGACTACGCTGCTCTGCACCCCGCCACGTGACTGTTGCCTGAGGGTCGATGACCCAGTACCCCTCCAGTATCGCGCGCGACAGCACACCCAGTGGCAAAAGCCGGCAATGCAGGCAAATTGGGCATTTTTTTTTTTTTTTAAATGCTTGTCCCCGGGCAACTGGCAATCTGAGGCAGCGCTTGTCCCTGGCTGGAAAGTTGTAGCCCGGGACGTCGGGCTATCCTATTTGTCGAACCCTGCGGCTGGGATAGACCCAGATATGAGGGAGGAGTTGAGAATGTGGGAAATTGATCAGGCCAAGGTGAAGGCCCCCCAGGTTGAGTAGTCTGGGCTCAAGGTTGTCATGCCCAGTGCTAGAGTGAGGGGAGAAACCAGCTAACAGCTTCCGTGGCTCTTTGCAGGAGACAGACTTAAAGTAGAAGGGAGGGGGAGGAGGATGGGACACAGCGCCACTAGTGGGACCCAGATCATTTGTAACTGAAGGCATGGAGGTGTAGTCAGACAGGTCAGAGAACAGGCTATTGAAAGCATTAGCTATAGTTAGGGCATTGTTGCAGCTGACTCCATTGATTAGCAGGTCGGAGACCTGGGGGCAGGCAGGACCATTAACGGTATGTTTGCTAGTGCTCCAGAAGCTCCTAGGGTTCTCGGCAGACACTTCAAGGGAGGATTTGCAGAATTCACTCTTAGCCAAGCGGATCGCCTGCTTGCATGAGTTCCTGAGTTGCCTGTAAACCTCAAAGTCTGATCTGTCCCCAGAGGCCTTATATTTTTCCAGCTTTTGTCACTAAGCTTCATCAGGGCAAACAGGTCCCCTTGCAACCATTTTGTGACAGTGCCCCTCACTCTCCTTTTAATGAGAGGGGCATGTCTGACTTGTAAATGGACAAAAATGGGTAGGAAGCAGTCAAGGGCAGCAGAGGGGTCACAGACTGCATAGACCGGGGAGCAGTCTGTCTGACTGAGGTCAGTAAGGAAGTTATTGAAGACAAACTTTGAGTAGTCCCATGGAATGCTCGCTGCTGGCGTGATACAGGAATCAAGGAGCCCATATGCCTCTCCCATTGTGGTTGTGCGTAAGAAGAATGGGTCGGTGAGGATGTGTGTTAATTATCGAACCCTGAACCGGTGGACTGTCCCAGATCAATACACCATGCCCAGTACACAAGATGCCCTGGATTGCTTGAATGGGAGTAAATGATTCTCAGTATTGGATCCTCGCAGTGGATATTACCAGATTCCGATGGCCACAGAGGACCATGAGAAAACCGCCTTCATCTGTCCTTTGGGGTTCTACGAATTCCTGAGACTGCCACAGGGGATTTCGGGTGCCCCGGCCACCTTTCAGTGACTAATGGAACGTGCGGTGGGAGATATGAACTTGCTGGAATGCCTAGTGTACCTAGATGATGTCACTGTGTTCCGACGCACATTAGAGGAGCCTGAGACCCGACTGTTTAAAGTCCTAGACCGATTAGAAGACTTTGGCCTCAAGCTGTCCATTGACAAGTGCCAGTTTTTTCAAACCTCCGTGAAGTATGTGGGGCACATAGTATCTGCAGAAGGGATAGAGACTGATTCCAGTAAGGTCGAGTCACTGACTACTTGGCCCCAGACCCATAACTTGAAAGAACTACAGCATTTCCTGGGGTTCTGTGGCTACTACCGCAGGTTCATAAAAGTCTAGTCCAAGGTGATTCGCCCGCTCCTGAATCTCACCCAGGTTTACCCCCTACCAACCGTAAATACAAGAAAGGGGCTGTCAAAGAACCCGAGAAAGTATACTTCTGAACAGGCGAACCTTTTGGGCCCCGCTGGACACCCGAATGTGAATCAGCCTTCCACAAAGTCATATACCAGCTCATCCAGCCCCCAATCCTCACCTATGTTGACCCTACCAAGCCCTAGTTGCTGCATACGGACGCTAGTCTGCAGGGTCTAGGAGCTGTGCTGTATCAAGATCATGAGGATGGTTTGAGACCAGTGGCTTTTGCCAGCAGGAGCTTGACCCCATCAGAATGAAACTATTTTGTGCACAAGCTGGAGTTCCTTGCCCTAAAATGGGTCATTGTTGACCAGTTTCATGAGTACCTCTGTTGGGCAAAGATATTGGTGAAGACCGACAATAACCCACTGACCTATGTACAGACTTCAGTTAAGTTGGCGCCACTGGGCACTGGTGGCTCTCTGCTTTATCAACCTATGATTATGCTGTCGAATACAGGCCAGGACTGAACCATATTGATGCTGACGCCCTGTCACAAAGGCCAGTCTCCAAGAGTGATTGGGTCAGGTTGTCTGAACCTGACATCCGAGCATTGTGCCAAAAGTGTGATAGAGATGAACAGTTGTCTACGGACACAGTGGACTGTTTAGTAGATTGCTTGGACCCTCCTGATACCTGCATAACAGCTGCCTATTGCCATTTCTCTGCTCTAGATATTAGTGCACTACCTCAATTTGACAATGACAGCATCCAGTGGGCTCAATCCCAAGATCCTATGATTCAGTCAGCACTTGATGCCCTACGTGCGGGGAAAGATGTGTCCCAGTTACGCTCCCCTGATTTGCGAACTGCCGTATTGTTTAAAGAAAGCCCCAGGTTGAAGTTACACAATCAGTTATTATACAGAGAGACAGTGGATTGCAGTGGTCGAGTAGACAAGCAGCAATTGGTCCTGCCCACGGCCTTTAAAGATTTGGTACTGATGTCCCTCCACAATCACATGGAGCACCTCAGTATTGACAGAACTCTCGACCTGGTACGATCTCGATTCTACTGGCCCAAGATGGGGGTCGATGTTAAGCACCATGTAAAGACCTGCAGTCGTTGCCTGCAAAGGAAAGCCCTGCCTTAGAGGACTGCCCCCTTGTCAATATTACTACCAGCACCCCCATGGAACTGGTCTGCATAGACTTTTTGTGTTTAGAATCTGATCAGCAGAATATTGGCAATGTGTTAGTGGTTATGGATCATTTCACATGGTATGCACAAGCTTTTCCAACTAAAGATCAAAAAGCCTCTACCGTGGCCAAGGTGCTAGTGCAAAATTTCTTTGTCCAGTATGGTGCCTCCCAGCGGATCCACTCTGACCAAAGCAGAGACTTTGAAAGTCGGCTAATCAAAGAAATGCTCTCTCTGTGGGGGAGCGGAAGTCAAGAACCACCCTAATCACCCACAGGGGAACCCTCAACCAGAATATTTTAACCGCACCCTTCTAGACATGCTGGGCACCCTCCACCCAAAAGACAAGCATAAGTGGAGCCAGCAGATTAGCACCTTGGTACACGCATACAACTGCATCAAAAATGATGCTACTGGGTTCTCCCCCTACCACCTCATGTTTGGGAGGGAGGCCTGCCTGCAACTTGATGTCTGTTTTGGGGTCTCTCCAGATGGGGTCCAAGCTGAAAACTACCTGCAGTATGTACAGAAACTGAAAGCTCAACTAAACCATGCATATCAACTGGCCCAGACAATGGAGGCTAAAAGAAATCTCGCCAACAAAGAGGCACAACAAGAAAGTAAAGGCTCAAGAGCTACGGCCCAGAGACTGTGTGTTGTTACGCAATTTGGGACTACATGGCAAGCACAAAATTGCTGATAGGTGGCACCATCTTCCTCATGTAGTAGTTGGAAAGTTGGATGATCTACCAGTATACAAGGTACGCCCAGAGAATAACTCCAAAGCTGTCAAGGCCATGCACCGTAATCACTTGCTGCCTATCGACCAAGTTATTATTGAAGCTGAGCCAGCAGACATTGCCTCCCCTGGGCCAGTGACTCATGCTGCTGCAAAAAAGAGACAGAGTCAACCTACCCCAGTAGTTACAGAGTAAAGGTTTCCCTCGCAGCAGACCCAGAATGATAGTGACTGTCAGTCCACCTCGGACGACAGTGAGTGTGACAATGCCTATTACCCCTCCTATGAATGGAGTCAGCTGTTTCAAGGTAACCCTATCACTAATTGTGGGAATGAAGCTGGGCCTTCGGGACTGCCTAACCCCTCATTTTCATCCTTGGAGCCAATGCTCCCTGAAAGTGAGGTGCAAAGCATCACATCTGAAGTTGCCGACTCTCTGTGTTTTGTGGAACTGTGTGAACTGCCCGAAGAAGGGGCTGATGGTCTGAGTCTCCCTGGTGACAAACCAGAACCTGACGAACAATGTGAGAGTGTTGGCAGCCCCCTTCAGTGCTGCAAAGCCTAACTGTGCTACAGCCTCCTAAAATGACCAACCTGGGCCTTTGCCAGAGGATAATAATGAGCAAAGTGTTGTAGAAACAGAGTCTACACAACAAGGAGCTGACGGTGCTCCCAGATTGGACATTCCCATCCATGAAGAGGCACCCCTCACAAGTGACAAAAGCTCCAAAGTTAGTGCTGAAAGTACAGAGACTGTGGTTGCTTCCCCCAGAAAGACTGGCCAAGCTGTCAAGCCAGTACTACACTTTAGTTATGATTCCCCTGGGAGGCCAGTGGATTTGCCTCTCAATGTGGTTCACAAAGGGGTTTACGTCTCGCCAAGCTCACTGCCCAAATTGAGCTTGACAGCCAATTCCAGGTTACTTGTTTTTCCCTTTCACCATGGTGCACCTGCCCCATCCGGACCCAAGTTAGCTGATAGGGAAGAGCCCCCTCTTACATTGTTTAATGTGCAAAAAGTTATATAGTGGACTCACCATTGCCTGTATGAAACATGCATAAGTATTGTCAATATGGATGTAGTAATGCGAAGTATATTGAAAGGTATAGTGATGTAACAAGCTAATGATATATATGTCTCATTTATATTGCATTTTTGATATTGTGACGGTACAGACTTGACGCGGACGCCAAGTTTTCTCCAGGCACGGAAGGGTGTAACCCCACCCCTCACAAATGGGGGTTCCTGAAAAGTCTTCCTTGAGCTTGCTTAAATGCTCACTGCCAGGCTGGTGTTCTGCATTTTAGCAGTTTAAATGTATTGCCAGAGAGAGCATGTATAGCCTCTGTGTACTGTCTCTTTAAGAGCTGCCTGGATTGCATTCATAATTAATCGGAGAGGGAACTCTATTAGAAGATGTACTTGTTTGCTGATCATTTGTTAGAGTAGTAATAATATTGCAGTTTGTTCTAACCTGCCTTTTTTGCAGCATGAACAGTTCTGTTTGTTTCCATTATCTTGGCCCTGGACTGTCAGAATGGGCCAATCAGTACATTTGGGACTCTAAAATGGAGCCTGCCTACAGGGGCTTGGTGGGGCCAAAACTTGTAGGAATTGTAGTTTTGGACTTTTGGTGCCTACAATAACCTGTAGGGGGAGCCCTTGTTGTGACTGACAGACAGATCAGCCAACTGAACCTTTTGGATCTTGGGGAAAGTCCCACGCTGTTGCAGTTTCAGTTAGATCTGAGTTGGGAAGGGAAAAAGTAATAGTTCGAGATAGTTCGAACAGCAATCCATAGTGGATTCGCGCAGGAGAACTGTGGAAAGGCCTACGTTTGGCCTGTATGCCTGTCTGCTGTTCCTGAGAGGGAACTCGTGCTTTTTTCAGACTGAATCTGAATTTGGAGAGTGAATTAAGCCACTGAATTGTGACCAGGCTTTAACCTGAAGAAGACCAATGATTTGCTGAATGCGATTGGCCTGTCAGGACTTCCAGCTACCTCTGAACTCCCGGATTGTGCAGAGATTCTGTAGTTGCGACCGGAGAGCCATTTGCCTGGTACAGTGGAATTTCCTTACATGTGAATGTGCTGTGTGCTTATAGTGGGTTGTGATTTGGTTCCCCACTGTGTGTCTGAACTGTGTTTTGCTTGCTGGAGGCTGTATTCAGCTCCATGGACTGAATCCGTATCCATTTCCATTTGCCTGGGCCCTGCTACACTGGCCCAGCCAGAATACCTACTACGCATAGAAAGTCATTGATGAGAGACCGGCCTGGGGTCTGCCCCCTGCTCAACACTTTGAACAGGAACGACGCCTCGGTGATTCGTGTGGGCCCTGCTTCTCCAGGCACTCCAGCTCAACAGTCTGCAGTCTCGATTTCGTCCTGCCTGTGTCCAGTATTGGGTATTGTGAGTAAACATCAGGGTAGCTCCCTGCAACAACAGCTAAATCTAAAATTGTTGTCATCTGATTGTCTTGTTGCCTTTTCTTTCACGAACTGAGCCCTCTGGCTCCGGATTACAAATAGTGTGTGTTGTGCATGTTGCTTTCTTCCATCACAGGGCCCCAACCAGCTGCAACGTTCCTGGCTAGACCCCCATTTTCCTACTTGGGTACCCATAGTGTGTAACTGTGAAGGGACACTGAACTGCATGCATAACTGTCTGATTAATATAGCTTTTAAGCAAATCAACCAAATTACGCCCCTCCCTTATTCAAGTGCCCTGAATAAATCAGATAGAATTTGAATTTGACGGCAGATAAGGACCGCTTGGCCCACCCAGTCTGCCCGTTTCCCTACCTGATGGATAAGCTGCAGATCCTAGTTAACCAGCAACCTACTTCTTCCTACCTCCACCCCCTAGAATTGCCTTATGACTGTCCCATGCATGCTTGAATTCCACCACTGTTTTTGACTCCACGACCTCCTCAGGAAGGCCATTCCATACATCCACCACCTCTCTGTGAAAAATACTTCCTTAAATTACCTCTGAGCCGCCCCTTCAATCTTTCAACTAGCCCCTTGTTCTTGCACACCTCTTTTTGAAAGATGCTACCCTCTGACTTTGTTGATTCCTTGAGGTACTTGAAAGTTTCTATCATGTCCCCCTCTCCTCCTTTCCTCGAGGCTATACATATTAAGCTCCTTAAGTCTCTCTCTTCATATGTCTTCTGGTGCAGACCCTGCACCATTTTAGTTGCCTCCTCTGGACAGCTTCCATCCTGTCTATGTCTTTGCGGAGACTGGGTCTCCAGAACTGCACGCAGTACTCCAGATGGGGTCTCACCAGCTGTCTGTACAGAGGGATAATAACTTCCTGTTTTCTACCGGTGATGCCTCTCCCTATGCATCCCAGTATCCCCCCAGCCCTCCTTGCTGCCCTCTCACATTGCTTGCCCACCTTTAGGTCATCTGATATGACTACCCCCAGGTCCCTTTCCATTTTTGTTGTTGTTAGTATCTCACCCCACTGTGTACTCTTCCCTGGGTTTTGTTTCAGGTGCATTAACTTGCACTTCTTAGCATTGAATCTAAGCTGCCATACATTTGACCATTCCTCTAACCTTGCCAAGTCTCTTCTCATCCTTTCCACTCCACCTTGTGCATCAACTCTGTTGCAGATCTTGTGTCATCTGCAAAGAGACATATTTTCCTTTCCAGTCCCTCTGCAATGTCACTTATAAAGACATTGAAGAGGACTGGTCCTAATAATAACCCTGCGGTCCTCACTACTACCCCCTTTTTCAGAGTGGACTCCATTTACTATTACTCTGTGTCCTATTCTCCAGCCAATTCTTTACCCAGGCTGTCATCTTGGGATCCCCCCAGGCTGGCTAACTTGTATATTAATCTTTTGTGTGGACTGTGTCAAATGCCTTGCTAAAGTCTAAGGCAGGCCATGTCCACAGCCCCTCCTGATCAACTACTTTGGTCACCCAGTCAAAGAAATCTATCAGATTTGTCTGGCATGACCTCCCCTGTAGAATCCATGCTGCCTTGGGTCCGTGCCCCTCTGGCCTCTAGATATTTAACAATTCTTTCCTTCAGAAGTGATTCCATCATTTTCCTTTCACTGAGGTTAAACTAACAGGTCTGTAGTTTCCTGCTTCTGCCTTGCTCCCACTTTTGTGAAGGGGAATCACATCTGCCCTCCTCCAGTCCTCGGGTACCACCCCATCCTCCCCTGATTTGTTAAAGAGGGTAGTCAGTGGTGTCACTAGTTCTACCCTTAGTTCTTTTAGAATTCTGGGATGAATCCCATCAGGCCCCATTGCTTTGTCCACCTTCAGTTTTAAGAGTTCTTCAGAACCCTTTCTTCTATAAATGGGCTGGTATCAACTTCTGTATCCAGAGTGTTTCTACTGTTTGTTTTAGGTACCTCCTCTTCCTTTGTAAATACTGAGCAAAAATATTTGTTTACTATCTCTGCTTTTCACAGTCACCTCTGCCCACCCTCCCCCCTTTATTAAGCCCTCACTATCCTCCCTTGGTCTTCCTTCGCTCCTGATGTACCTATAAAGGTTTTATCCCCCTTCTTAACTGAGTTGGCTATCTTTTCCTCGGTTTGGGCCTTTGCTGTTCTGACTGCCTTCCCAGCTTCCTTTTGCTTTAACTGATACAGTTCTCTGTCATGTTCGTTCTGTGATTCCTTGTACTTCCTGAATGCTTTCTTTTTCTCTTGAACCTTCACTGCCACTTCCTTTGAGAACCACTGTGGTTTCTTACCTCGTTTCATTTTGTTTATTTGCTTTACACAAAGGCTTGATACCTCTGTGATGGCAGTTTTTATTATTCCCCATTGTTCTTCCACCCCTCCTTCCTGCCCATTTGCTAGTGCATTCCTTAGGCACTCACCCATTTTGACAAAGTCAGCCTCCTAAAATCCAGTACCTTTGTCTTGTATGGCTTGACTCTATTGCTGTGTTTATTAGAACTTACTGTTCGATGGTCGCGAGTTCCAAGATGGCTACCCACTTCTACATCTGTGATCCTTTCTCTCCATTTGAGAGAACCAGGTCTCAAGACTGCTCCTCTCGAGTGGGCTCCAATACTAGATGTCTAAGGCATGCCCCTGTAGGGCATCTAGAATAACCCCACTTTAGAAGTGGCTGCTGCAACTGCACTCCAGTTAACATCTGGCATATTCAGATCACCCATCAGCAATATCTCCCTTTTTCTGCCATTCTAAGTATACTTTATATCATTTCCTTGTCCATTTCCTCCCCTGAGAAGAGGGGTCTGTACAACCCCAAAGGACAGGGTGCTACCAAGCGGTCTCCAAATTTACCCACCGTGCTTCTTCTCCTCCTTGTTTACCCTTTTGTTCTGTTGCTTTGATTCCTTCCCTTATGTAAAGAGCTACTCCTCCTCCTCTTTTACCCTCCCTGTCCCTCCTGTAGATAGTGTAACTTGGTATGTTTACATCCCAGTCATGGTTTTGTGTGTACCATGTTTCTGTGACTGCCACGATATCCAGATGTTCCTCCTCCTCAAGGCCACTAATTCAGGAAGCTTGTTACTCAGACTACGGGCATTGGTACTCATTGCTCTCCATTTTTTATGGCTTTACCTTCTGTTGCAGCATCCCCACTGACCTTTCTACCTTGGTCTTTTCTCATTTAGTACCCTGTTTTGTAGGGAGGCCGGATTTTCCTGCTGTATCAGTGCCTCCCCTTGACTAGTTTAAAAGCTTGCCAATGAAGCATTTAAACCGATTGCTCAAAGACTTGTTCCTTCCTGGACAGATGCAGACCATCCTGCCAGTTTAGGCTGGTGTCCTCCAGGTGGAACCCCAGTCCCCAATGAAGCCAAACCCCTGTGCTCCACACCATTGTTTCAACCATTCATTAAACTGCATGGTGCAAAGTACCCTCACCTCACTCGTGCCATTGACAGGCAGCACCTCTGAGAAGGATACTGTGTGTGCTACTTGTCTTAGGCCCTCCCAATTCTACAAAGTCCTTCTGCACTGCTCTAATCTCATGATGAGCCAAGTCATTTGTCCCTAGGTGGACAATGACGTCCAGCTCAGACTCCATGCAGCTGTTCCCGTGATCCTGAGGATGCACTTCCTGTTCCTCCAAGCCATGGCACCAGGCAGGCACCTTACTTCAGTTTTCTCTGCTCCCCAGTTCTATCCCCTAATAATTGAGTCCCCACCAGGGCTGCTCTTTCCTTGTGGTGTCCTCTGTCTCCTTCCTGTGGGCCTCCCTTTGACAGCTGTCCTCAGCCTCCTTAGTCTCCTCTGTGGGTGCATCCATAGGGGAGCTATGCTCCCAGAATGGTGTATGGATTGTGGAGTGGAACAACTGACTGGGTGTGCCTCTGTTCCACCATCCTCACCCTTCTTGAGCCCACTGTGGTCCAACTGCTGTGTTTTCTTCAACCTCTGAGGTAGTGGTGGTGGCTTTGGTGCTCCTGGATGGGGAGGTTCCCTTCCTACCATCCAGTGTGGCCTGGGGAAGGTTCCTTACTACTGTCCAACATGGCCTGAAGATGGGCAACTTCCTCCCTCAGGGCAGAGAGTTGTCTGCAAATAGGGCAGCATCTCAGCCTCCAGAAAGACTCCCGGAGACTGCTGCCCCACAGCCATTACATTGTACTACTCCCACATGTTTATCTACTTTTCTTTTTGTGTGTGTGTGTGTGTGTGTGTGATTGGTTTGTTATATAGAAATATATATATTATACAATGTATGTTTATATTGTCAGTGCAGTGTGCTAGAGAGATATGACAGTGATATGCACCTTCACTCTTGAGAAATGATGTCAGAACCCCAGGTATAAAGGAACTATTTCCAGGGGTGGGTGGGGTGAGGGGTGGAAAGGGTTGGGCCCAACCGTGCCCCTCGCTAAACAATCAGCTAAAAGCTCTGACCCAGCACTGCGATGAGTGCCTTCCTGTCAGCAAGATGCCCTACACAACAATTTGACAGAGAAAATACCCTGCTAATCAAACAGAGAAAAATCCAGACATCCAACTCAGACATAGGTAACCCTCCCAGCCCCAAAACAGCCTGGTGGTTTGTGCTCTGAAAGCGGTCAGCCCCCAAAATAAGTCAGCTGTGCTTTACACTCTTCCTGCACTGAAAATCTTAAGAATTCGTAGCTGATTGACTAGTGACACCTGTGATGTAAGCAGGCCCTTCAATGTAGGCAGGCTGCTGTCTGATTCCACACACAAAATCTTTCAGTGAAACCAGGGATAAAAACTTAACTACTCAGCCAGCAGGACACTTTTAAAATGTTGCAAAATATCCTCTAAATCCTAGGTCTCAACCCCAACAATCAAGCAAATTCAGTTGTATCTCACTCCCTCTGGTTATAAAATTACTACATTTTTAATGGAATCCTGCAATTCTCTGCTTAATGCCAATAAGGAAAAAAAAATTAAACTCTTTGTAGAAAGCGTAGCTCCCCTGTTTTACAATATTATGCCTTACCCAAGTTTCCAGCTCCTAAATGAAGTTATAGTTTGTTCTTTGCAGTGTTGCAAGGTTCTCAGCTTCAGACAAATCAAAAGTCAGACAGATTTAGCTTTATTTGCATTTAACCTGACTGTGTTTCCAGTATGTGCCAAAATACCCAATGTATATCTTGTTTTGCTCCTGTACACCTATATTATGTCTGTGCATTTCTGCATATTGTAACCAATGTCCTGTGCTCTCCCGGGTCGTGCCTGAAAATAGGCAGGTCTGTTGCCTAGCGCACTTATCCAGTTACCAAAAGCTAATAAATAAATAAGTACTGTACTGTCGCTATTTGCTGTGCTTAACCTTGTTTTACAGGGGGTACCCAGGGTCAAGCTAGAGGAACCAGCCCTGGTGGTAAGTGCAAACAGTGTGGGTAATTGCCTGGTGAATAAGGGTCATTGTGAAAGTAATTATTGTATATCGTTCAGGCCACTAGAAGGGAAGGAGTTGGGTTACAGTGTCCTGCAAGGCCGTGTCCAGGTTAGCTTGACGACTTGCATCCCTGACCTCCGGGTGGAGGCACCCATTTCATTACCCAGGCCCCTTAACCTGCTACTAGCCAAGCAGGCAGGGGTAGTAGCCCTTGGGATAGCACCACCTAGGGGTTACAACACACCATAGAAATGTGCTATGCTGAAGTGAAGTTTGCCCAGGGCTAACCTGATTGCTCAGTGCTAACACAATAGCCTGGTGCAAACTGGTTAGCCCGGGGCAAACGTATGCTATATTCAAAGCTCCCATGCAAATGAGCCTACTTAGGTAATCCGTGGGCAAACAGGCACATTTCTCATTATACACTACTTAGAATATATTACCATGCAGTTTGCCCCGTGCTACTGCACAGGGCACACAGCTCCACTTTTTGGTCGAAATGGAAGCACAAGCTGGACGCTGCAGGCCAAGGCATGCTCACAGCATCCCCTGTTGGTCGGAATGGACGTACACGCTGGATGCTGCAGGATATGGGTGCTGGCAGGCACAAGCGGTGCATACACCTCACCTATGCTGCAGGATATGGGTGCTGGCAGGCACAAGCGGTGCATACACCTCACCCATGCAGCCCTGCCAGCAGCACAGACCAATATAGACATATAGATAAAAAAAAATATATATATATATATATATACACACACATACACACCTATACTGCCTGAGGCCAAATACGCTCTGGAGGACAGCCCCCCTCACCCCCAACACCAACTTTGGCACCCCACAGCAGTTGTGGGTGTAGTGACAGTGGGGTGATATAAGAATGCATGGGACAGGAATGAGGCAAGGTAGAGGGGAGGACATAGCCTGTAGGCCTACTAGACCCAACAGCAACACCATACTGCAGGGAACTGGGTACACTGGGTGGGCCAGGCAGTCCATCTTGGCTGTAAAGGCCACCGTTCCCAAACAGGGGAGAGAGTCCCTGGTAGTCTAGGTCCCCCTCATCATGATCCCTGATTCCCGTAGCTGCAGGCACTGCACAATATCCATGGTAGTCTATTGTCCCCCCCCCACTGTGATCCCTGACCCACAAGGCTGCTAGAATAGTATAGTATCCATGGTGATCTAGTGGTCCCCCACCCCACCCCCATTCGCAATCCCCAACCCCGTTGCCGCCATGTCCAATAAATTCTCCATAATGATCTAGTGGTCCCCCACCCCCAACCACGATCCCGGACCCCACATCACTGAACACCTGGTAGGTCTAGTGGCCCCCCGCCAGCAGTGATGCCTCCCTCCCCCTGAAAACATCCTACAAACAGAGCCAGCGACCAGCTCAGCCCTTCTGTCACCACCACAGCAACTGCGGTATGCATGAGTACTGAAATGAATGAGTGCATCCTCGCATGAGAACGCACTCATACATTTCGGTAGTGCTCAGTCATACCGCAGTCAGCGGCCGGCCGTGGTGGTGACAGGAGGGCTGAGCCGGTCGCCATCTCCATTTGTAGGATGTTTTCGGGGGAAGCGGGAGGCGTCACTGCCAGGTGGGGGGGCCACTAGACCACCAGGTTATTCAGTGATGTGGGGTTGGGGATTGTGCTTTGGGGGGTGAGGGGACCACTAGACCACCATGGAGATATTAATAACACAGCAGCAACAGGGGTCAGGAATCGTGATGGGGTTGGGGGGCCACCAGACCACTATAGAGATATTAATAGCACAGCAGCAACAGGGGTCAGGGATCGTGATGGGAAGACCACTAGACAACCATGGAGATATTAATAAAAGAATGGCAATGGGGGTCAGGGATCACGATGGGGGTTGGGGACCACTAGACCACTATAGAGATTTTAATAACATAGCGGCAATGGGGGTCGGGGACTCGATATGGGGTGAGGGACCACTAGACCACCATGGAGATATTAATAACAGAGCGGCAACGGGGGTCGGGGATTGCGATGGTGGGGATGGGGGGACCACTAGAACACCAAAGAGATTTTAATCACAGAGCGGCAATGGGGATCATGGATCACGATGAGGGGGGCACTGCCGCATTACCATGAGCTTTTTGCTGGTGGTATTTAGCGCTGCGCTAATACCTGTAGCATGGCGCTATACGTTTGAATATGCCAGCAGCACTGGCATTCCTGGCCACCCCTAGCCCCCACCCCTGCATACATTATCCTTAGCATCGGCACTACCACGCAGCTATTCAAAGCATTAGGGCTTCTGAATGTTTGAGTACCATGCAAATCCAGCGCTATTCCAGCACTGGCGATTTGGCACCAGACACAAAGCTTGAATATCTCGCCCTTCATTTTTCTTTCTTTTGCATTTTCTTATTAATTTTTTTCCTCCCTTCTGGCATTACATATATCAGCAGGATAACCCATCACACAGACACAACTGCCAGTTAATCATCGGTACATACTAGCTAATCAAGATAACTAACAAAATGACTTTGGAGAGAATCAGTGGAGCCAGCAGAGTGCAACGTTAACTATACCAATGTCAGATATTACACAGTTTCAAGCAACAAATGGTTGTGCAGATATGAAGCAACACTATCAGTGATGCTTTACATTCTCTAAGAGTAGACACTAGTCAGAGGGCAACTGACATAAAATGGCAATTCTGCTCAATGCTGGCTGGATTTTTCTCTTACTTTGCCAATATTTCAAAGGGTCATCCCATACATGGAGTTTCCCAGGTCTTTTAGATAGGCTTCAACCATTTGGAAGTGATGTCTGTTATTAACTAGCTGGCTGTATGAAACATATAAACATAGAAACATAGACTTTGACGGCAGATAAGGACTGCTTGGCCCATCTAGTCTGCCCATTTCCCTACCTACAGGATAGGCCGTAGATCCTGGCTAACCAACAGCCTATTTCTTCCTACCCCCCACAAGAATTGCCTTATGTCTGTCCCATGCATTCTTGAATTCTCCCACAGTTTTAGACTCCACAACCTCCTCAGGAAGGCTGTTCCATGCATCCACTACCCTCTCTGTGAAATAATACTTCTCACATTGCCCCTGAACCGCCTCCTTCTATCTTTAAGTTGTGTCCCTTGTTCTTGCAAGTCTCTTTTCTGAAAGATGCTACCCTCTTGGACTTTGTTGATTCCACTGAGGTACTTAAAAGTTTCTATCATATCTCCTCTCCTTCTTTCCTCAAGGGTATACATATTAAGCTCCTTTAGTCTCCTCATACGGCTTCTCTTGCAGACCCTGCACCATTTAGTTGCCCTCCTCTGACTACCTCTATCCTGTCTATGTCCTTGAGGAGATGGGGTCTCCAGAACTGGACACAGTACTCCAGATGGGGTCTCACCAACTGTCTGTACAGAGGGATAACAACTTCCTGTTTTCTGCTGCTGATGCCTCTCCCTATACATCCCAGTATACCCCCAGCCCTCCCTACTGCCTTCTCACATTGCTTGCTAACCTTAAGGTCATCTGATATGATTACCCCCAGGTCTGAAGGTGAAGGAATCGAACTCTCGTCCTCTGACCGTGTGAAGGAATTGAACTTTTATCCTCTGCTTCATTGTATCTGGTTTCTATCGTGAGTTTTTAATTTTAGTTTGGATATTTGATTTTTGGATTTTTCCCTGCTCTGTGGGTCTGCATAGTGAACTTTAATTACAGACTGCTCCTATGTACTTTGAATACGAGACTTCTGCTAGAGGTCTGCTGCTTTTCAAGTAAAGTGAGAGCTCATTTGAAAACCTGAACTATTATCTTTTGGAGAGACAAGCTTTTTAATTATTTTGAGTTTAATAAGAGCGGTCTGCAGTATTGAACTGGTCTACACTGGTGAGAGGGGTGAACTGGTTACTGGCCAAACTAATGCTTGGTGAAACTGTGTTGAACATTTGATTTCAGACTTCAGCTCTTTTTAAGTTATAGATATTTAGTTTGGACTAATAAAGTGGTTTGTAATATTTTTTATTGTCTGGATATTTGGGTGGTGAGAGGATTCTGTATCCAGTTATTTATTTGTTTATTAGATTTATAGTTTATGTCATTGTTTGTTTGATATTGGGAGTATTTTCCTCTCTCCCCAGTGGTGAGAGGACTGGGTGGGGAGGGAATTAATTAATTAATTATTTTAATGTATATTGTTTTATCTCTCTTCCCCAGTGATGAGAGGACTGGGTGGGGAGGGGGAATTTAGTTAGTGTTTTGTTGTATTTGATTATATTTCTTTGTTTGGGTTTAGGGGGTGAGAGCCCTTAAAGCAATAGTTTGAGGTTTGTTTGGTTTTCTTAAATTGTATTTTATTTTTCATCATAAAGGGCTTTGTATTTATTTAAGCTTTAAGAGGTGGGTTAATTTTTAATTAGGATTGTTTACTTGTTGTGTTAATTATGTGTTGGGATAACACAAGGACAGTCGGGTATTATTCCCCCTCCAGGCTCAGGGACCTTCGTCCTTTTTCTTGTCCCCCAACCGCCAGAAGTCTATAGATGGTGTAGGGCTCTGGGAATTGTTGGAAGAAGGAGGAGGACGAGGGCTGGGTCTGGAGGGGGAACGGAAAGGAGTGGGCGGATAGGGATAGTGGAGGCAAGGAGACGCCCTGGGGTGAAATGGGCCCAGAAAAGGGGTCCTCCCTGTCTGGTGCCCATACCCAAGGGTTCTGATTATAGTCAGCAGGTAGCACGGTCATCCTCGGAGGCTCATCCTACTCGGGCGGTGTTGTGCAATGCCATGTCTATTAAAAACAAGATGGCTACTATAGCTGATTTTGTTGGGTCATCTGACCTAGCGTGCATCACTGAGAGCTGACTAGATGAGAATGCTGGACCAGTTTTGGTGGCAGCAGTTCCAGCCGGGTACAGTGGGAACTACCAAATCCTTTGACTGTATCTTAGGCGAGGGTGTGGGATGCAGAATACTTCTCGTATACTGTCCACCAGGTGATGAGAATGTTTTCCTGCGGGAAGTCGCAGACTTCAGTGTCGACCTTACAATGGGGTCCCCCAGATGGTTGGTTCTGGGGGACTTCAACGCATGGGTCGACGATGAACTCTCGCATTTTGGTCAAGACTTCCTCCAGTTAATGATTTCACTGGGCTTCACACAGGTTATTTCCTCCTTGACCCATATTGGTGGTCATTCATTGGATTTGGTGTTCCTTCTGGGGTTGGAGATATCCAACTTGGTGGTGGAACCAGTCGGATGGTCGGACCATCACTCCACTGGGTTCAGTTTTGAGGCCACCCCTAGTAGATCAGCCCCTATGGAAATGGTCCGGTACCGCCCTTTAAGGGGTGTTTCCCCGGATGACCTGATGGTGGTGCTGGACCTATCGGGCTTACCGAGAGATTGCATGGATCCAGGAGAGCTGGTACTTGCCTATAATAAGGCGGTGGCAGGGACCCTGGATTCCATTGCTCCTGTTCGTGTTCATCCTCTCACTCTTCGCCCCAGGTCTCCTTGGTTCGATGAGACCCTGAGGGAGTTTAGGAGAGTCAGACGAAGGTTGGAGAGGTGCTGGCGGAGGTCGGGTCCGGATGGTGACAAACTTAGTTTGATGGACCACTACATGGTTCATCTCAAAATCTCGTGAAGAAGGCAGAATTCCTGTCCAGAGAGATTGCAGCTGCACAGAATAGACCAGCTCAGCTCTTCCGGACTGTGGACAGATTGTGCAATCCAATCTGTCTTCAGCCCAGAAGAGCTTTTTCTCAAGAACAGTGTGAGGAGTTTGCTCTATTTTTTTCAGATAAGGTTGCCAAAATCAGATCTGATGTCCGCTTGACCCTCTCAAATGGGAGTTGTGATGGTCGGCAGGAGATGTCGGACACCCAGTTTGTGTGGTCTGACTTCGGCCTCCCCACAATCAATGACATTGTGATGATCATCCAATCACTGCATCCGACCAACTGTGGTTTGGATCTGGGCCCCACACGTCTCTTAGTGGGTTGTGTGGATAAAATCAGCCCTGTCCTTGCTGAGATAGTCTGGAGATCCTTGAAGAGGGGGATTTTTCCAAATCCTCTTAAGGAGGCTGTGGTTCAGCCCCTTCTTAAGAAGTCCTCCTTGGACCCGGACTGTCTGGCAAACTACAGGCCTGTCTCTAACTTACCCTTTTGTGGGTAAAGTTATTGAGAAGGTGGTCGCATCGCAGTTGGATGAACATTTGATCAGCCGCAATGTCTATGATTCTCTCCAGTCTGGATTTAGGAAAAGGCATAGTACCGAGACAGCTCTGGTTCGGGTACTAAATGACCTCCTAACAGCGAGAGATCGAAGGACCTGTTCCATCTTGGCCCTTCTTGATCTCTCTGCAGCATCTGACACTGTGGACCATGGTGTGCTATTGGAACGTTTGCGATCTATCTGTGGACTGTCTGATACAGTCCTCAGCTGGTTTCAATCTTACCTCTAGGGTAGGACTCAGAGGGTGGTGTCCGGGATTTTCTCCTTGGCATCAGTCTCCCTATCCTGCGGGGTACCGTAGGGTTCCATTTTGGCACCCATGTTGTTTGCAGTGTATATGCTGCCGTTAGGAGCGATTATTAGGCAGTACGGTCTGGGTTTTCACTGCTATGCAGATGATACTCAGCTGTACATGTCCTTTGTGCCCGGTCAGGATGCTGCCATTTCGGTCTTTAACAACTGTCTTGCCGAAATCCAAGACTGGATGAATGTGAGTTGGCTGTGGTTGAACCCGGAAAAAACTGAGGTGTTGGTTGTGGACCAGGGTCGCTGGGAGGCAGGTTTATTAGCCTGATCGCCCTTGGGTTTATGGCTTGGGGGTGTCCAGCTGACTACCTAAAACCAGGTGCGGAACCTGGGCATTGTGTTTGATGACTGTCTGACATTTAAATCTCAGGTGTCAGCGGTTGTCAAAACCTCTCTTTACCATCTGAGGAACATCGCTGGGTGAAGCACCTGGTTCCTCCAGATGATCTTCCTACTTTGGTCCACGCTTTTGTTACCTCCCGCCTTGACTACTGCAATGCCCTTTACCTTGGGCTACCAGGGGTTGAGATTCGCTGCCTGCAGCTAGTGCAGAATGCGGCAGCCAGGCTGCTGACTGGTTCTTCTAGGTCCAGTCATATAACGCCTATGCTCCGCAGACTGCACTGGCTGCCAGTTTGCTGGCGTAATCACCTTCAAGGTCGGGTTTGCTGACCTATAAGGCCCTACACGATCAGGGACCTGCTTACCTGAAAGATCTCCTCTGTCCCTACTGGCCCCCGCTCTCTCCGATCCACGACGAGGATTGCTAGAGATTCCCAGGGTTAAGCAGAAAACTTCAGGGCCAGATCTTTAGTTTCATGTGGCCCCAACCCTGTGGAATTCTCTACCTCGTCAGGTACGAAACTGCCCGACTGTCCAAAGTTTTAAAGAAGCTTTGAAAACCTTCCTTTTTAGTAAAGCTTATAATGATTGTTGAATATTTTAATGTTATTTTAACTATTTATTGTTTTATGTTATATTGTACAGGCGCCTTGGTTTAAGAAAGGCGCCTTATATAAATAAGGAGTGATTTGATTTGATAGTGGTAACAGAATGATCTTGGCTAACAAAGGAAAAAATATTGTCTTTATAAATACTGTGTAGCCAGGACGGAATGTCTCCATGCTCATCTTTTCCTTTTTTTTATTGAATATACTTCTTTGAAAGAAAAATTCAAACACAAACAATCAGGACCAAAAAAAAAAAAAAACAATCAGCAGAAGAATATATCAAAACAAGGATACCCCCCCAAACTGCTTCCCAGTACTAGAATAGAAAAGGAAGAAAGAGCAGACTCAACTCATTGACAAAGTGCAGCACAAGGCAAGCCACAGCATATACCCCCAATAAAATATAAATCATCCTCCCAGGGAATGACCTTATGGTAGGCAGCATAATATGGAGAAAAAAAAACAAAAGGGCACAAAAAAAAAATTCCACTACATGGAGTTTAGTGACATTAGGGTTAGCAACGCTTCCCACTGTTTGCGGAAAGATGAGTAGCAATGCTGAAGACTTGCGATGGTATATTCGGCATTAACTCATTGAGTCCTGGTGGCCATTCTGGGTCAGGTTCTGTAATGGATAGTTCTGACGCCATATGGCATCACAAATAACAGTTCCCTATGCCATTTCACATATGGCGGGCATTCTTAATCCAATCAGTGACTGAGGATAATTTCGCCACCGAGGATATAAGGGCATATGGTACCTGAGGCCCAGAAATAATGCCTAGGAGGTATGTTTTCAGGCATCTTTGAGTCCTAATAATGGGTCTAGTTTATCCCAGATCTGTAACAAGAATGACCGAACCTTCACACATGTCCACAACATGTGGTAAAGCGTGCCACCCTCTAACTTGCATCTGTTACAGGTGCCTGTTTCCAATTTGTGCATCTGTCATAATTTCTCGGGAGTATAATACAAGTTGTGCAAAAATCTGAAACTGTTGAATTCTAAACCTTTTCTGTGTAATGTATCTGTACAAATCATCCCAGAGCTTCCACTAACTCTTGTCATCCAATATTAGGCCTAACACTCTGGTCCAGAAAGCACAGCTACTAGGCAAGCGCAAAGGATCTAAGTCCTGATAACGATCATATAATCTAGAGATCAAGTGGGGCTGACAACACTCAGACAAGCATCAAAAGGGTTAAACCATCTGTCTTGGTCCAAGGGGGTAGACACAGGAACTGCAAGAGACAACTTCTCAACTGTAAACATAGCATTCAGGAAGTATAAGGAAGCTAGCCCAGTGGCGCTGAGGGTTGAGGCACTGGACACCACACCTCACGCCAAGCCGGCGACCCAGGTTCGGGAGCAAGATCAGGTTTCCAGGGGCTGGCCAAGGAGGAGAGGGATAAGCATCCGAAGACAGCTCTCCTCTCCTGGGGTGTGGTTGGGATGTTTCTCCCAGTGCTAGTGACACCCTGTGGAGGCAGGGATCACTGCACTTGGGGAGCACTCACACAGGCTGGGTAGAGGTGCAGGCCAACGTCTCTGTGGACGTGCACAGAAGCGTGCACATCAGCGCTAGACATCACTGCACATCTGCATCTCTGGGGCAGGGGGGAGCTCACCAAACAAAAGAAAAACCCAGCTCTGTGAAGCAGGCAACGGCACCTGACACCCATGCCTTCCGCCAGATTCCACCCGCCTGGCTTTCCAGTTCCTCTGTCCAGACCCCCATCTGCAGCAAGTTCCGTCTCTAAGAGCACCAAAGAGGGAGTGGTGGCCCACCTCTGGGGGTTGCCAGGCACAAGCTGCGGGGGGGGGCCTCAGGATGGAGGGACCTCAGGCAGGCAGGATCAGGTCAGGATGTTTCAGAGAGGCCCTGCAGGCTGTAACCGAAGGGAAAAAGAAATGTAAGGAAGTATAAGGAAAACACAGAAGAAGCAGGACAGAGAAGTGTACCAGTTAAAGCAGAAGGAAGTGGGGAAGGCAGTCAGAATAGCAAAGGCCCAAACTGAGGAAAAGATAGCTAACTCTGCTAAGAAGGGGGATAAAACCTTTTATAGGTATATTAGGGAGTGAAGAAAGACCAAGGAAGGGATAGTGAGGCTTAATAAAGGGGAAGGTGGTTGGGCAGAGGGTGACAGTGGAAAAGCAGGGATACTGAAAGAATACTTCTGTTCAGTATTCACAAATCAAAAGGAGGGGGAGATACTTAATCTAATCAGTAGAAGCACTCTGGATACGGGAGGCTGATACCAGTCCATTCACAGAAGAAAGAGTTCTGAAATAACTCCTAAAACTGAAGGTGGACAAATCCATGGGGCCTGACAGGATTCACCCCAGAATTCTAAAAGAATGAGGGAAGAACTAGTGACACCACTGACTACCTTTTTTAACAAATCATGGAAGGGTGGTGTGGTACCTGAGGATTGTAGGAGGGCGGATGTGATTCCACTTCACAAAAGTTGGAGCAAAGCAGAGGCAGGAAACTACAGACCTGTCAGTTTCACCTCAGTGGTAGAGAAAATGATGGAATCACTTCTGAAGGAAAGAACTGTTGAGTACCTAGAGGCCAGCGGGGCCAAGGACCCAAGGCAGCATGGACTCACAGGGGGAAGGTCATGTCAGACACATCTAATAGATTTCTTTGACTGGGTGACCAAAGTAGTAGACCAGGGAGGGGCTGTGGACATGGCCTACTTAGACTTTAGCAAGGCATCTGATACAGTCCCACACAAGAGGAGAGGTTAATACAATAGAAAAACATAATTCTCTAGCAACAGATTTAGACACTATAACTAAATGGACAAGGAAAAATAAGATGACTTTAAATGAAGATAAATGTGTCATCCTTCATATGGGCTTTAATAAGATTCAATATAATTATACAATAAATAACACCGAACTCAGGAAAAAAAGTAAAAAGAGATTAGGTATAATTATAAATAAATCATTATCATCATCTGAACATTGCAAAAATGTATTGCAAACAGCTAACCAGATTTTGAACTGCATTAAAACGTTCATTTATTAACAAAAATGCATACATGATCTTCCCACTTTACAAGACATATGTTAGACCTCACTTAGACTTCTGTTCACCATACTGGAGTCCTTACTTGAAAAAAGGTATTCAACTATTAGAGAAGGTCCAACACAGAGCCACAAAGATAATACCATCATTGAAAAATAAAGACTATGAGGAAAGGTTACATGAAACCGAGTTAGTTTCCCTCCAGGACAGACGTAAAAGGGGAGACATACTCCAACTATATAATATCTTGCAGGTCCCTGTCCTTATGGAACAATATAGCATCAAAAAAATCTAACTGCCAAACTCCTTTCAGACGACACAATAAACTCCCAAACAGTACTTGTAAATACTAACAAAAGAGAGAACTTCTTTACTATATGAGCATCCAAATATTGGAACCAATTACCCCAGAATATAGTGGATGCAACCAGTTTTGATATGTTTAAAAAAGACTGGACTATCATTTAAACTGGCACGGAAAATAAGATTATTTGCCCACTAGGTATGGGAGACATACTCGATGGGCCACGGCCTTTTTATGTCTTAAATTTCCTAGTAATCCTAGTAAAAGATTAGTAAACAAATTAGCCAGCCTGGGAGTGGGTCCCAGGGTGGTAGCCTGGGTAAAACATTGGCTGGATAACAGGACACAGAGAGTAATAGTAAACAAAGTCCACTCCAAAGAAAGGGGGGTTACTAGTGGGGTACTGCAGGGTTCAGTACTGGGACCAATCCTTTTTAATGTCTTTATAAGCACATTGCAGAGGGAATGAAGGGAAAAGTATACCTCTTTGAAGATGACACAAATATCTGCAACTGGGTTGATACACAAGGAGCGGTGGAAAGGATGAGAAGTGACCTGGCAGGTTGGAGGAATGGTCAAAAGTATGGCAACTTAGATTCAATGCAAAAAAGTGCAAAGTAATCCACCAGGGAAACAAATACCCAGGGAACAGTACACAATGGTGGTGTGCTAACAACAACAAAAATGGAACTCTGATCTGGGGGTAGTCATATCAGATGACCTAAAGGTAAGCAAGCAATGTGAGAAGGCAGTAAGGAAGGCTGGGGGGATACTGGGATGTACTGGGAGAGGCATCACCAATAGAAAACAAGAAGTTGTTATCCCTCTGTACAGACAGTTGCTGAGACCCCATCTGGAGTACTGTGTGCAGTTCTGGAGAACCCATCTCTGCAAGGACATAGACAGGATGGCGAAGTCCAGATGAGGACAACTAAAATGGTGCAGGGTCTGCACCAGAAGCCATATGAAGTGAGACTAAAGTATCTTAATATGTATACCCTCGAGGAAAGGAGGCAGAGGGGGGACATGATAGAAACTTTGAAGTACCTCAAGGGGACTCAACAAAGTCCAAGAGGGTAGTATCTTTCAGAAAAAGAGATGTGCAAGAACAAGGGGGCACAATTTGAAGATAAGAGGGGGACAGCTCAGGAGCAATGTGAGGAAGCATTTTTTCATGGAAAGGGTGGTGGACACATGGAACAGCCTTCCTGAGGAAGTTTTGGGGTCAAAAACAGTGGAGGAATTCAAGAATACATGGGACAGACAAAAGGCAATTCTGGTGGGGGCAGGAAAAAGTAGGCTGTTGGTTAACTAGGATCTGCAGCATATCCAATAGGTAGGGAAATGGGAAGACTGGGTGGGCCAAGAGGTCCTTATCTGCCATCAAAGTCTATGCTTCTACGTTTCTATGAAAAAAATAATAGGCAAAGGAGGTGGGGACTCCAGAATGATCCAAGAAAGCCTGCATGGAAATAAAAGTCATTAACCAACAGCTGTTTAACTGAGGAGACATTAATGTTATGCCATTGTCTAGAGTCCAATCTCCTGTCTCCAACTTTAAAATTCAGGTTATGAAAACACGGTTACGAAATGTCCTTCAGATCCATATGCTGGCTCAGCAATGGTGACTCACCAAGGGTATAGCACGTATCCACACTTGGGAGAAGTTCAAGGGAAACACACTGCCTAGCTGTCACAACAGACTACATCTTAGTAGAGCTGGTAGTCACTTATTGGGCAGCATCTTCTCAGAATGTACCAGGAGGGCTTTAAACTAGATGCCAGGGGGTAAAGGGAGTACTTGTAAGGGATGAATCCATCAGGATAACCCCAGTAACTGTGAGGCAGCCCCCCAACTAAAAATAACAGATTCAACAGAATGGGTAATGAAGAGCTGAAAGTTATGCTTCTGAATGCAAGAAGCTTAAGAAATAAAATTAATTGAAATACGAACTGTATACAAATAAGATGAATATTTGTGCAGTCACAGACACCTGACACAAGGATGAGGACTGGGGGACTGATATCCCAGGTTACACCAAGTTAAAAAAAACACAGGAAATAGAAGGCATAGAAATATAAAAGTTGACAGCAGATAAGGACCTCAAGGCCCATCCAGTCTGCCCATTTTTTTTCTGCCTTATGAATGTGCCATAGGCCTTTGATCTGTCAGTGGTCTATCTATTCATACTCATCTGTATTGCTCTCTTATGCCTATTCCATGCATGTTTGAAGCCCTGCACTGTATTCATATCTACCACTTCCTGAGGTAGGCCATTCCGTGCATCCACCACCCTTTCCGTGAAAAAGAACTTCCTCATATTACCCCTTAATCAGCCTCCCTCTAATCTCATACTGTGTCCTCTTGTCCTGCTATTTTTCTTATACTGAAACATGTTAGACTCTTTCACCTTCTTAATGCCCTTAAGGTGTCTGAATGTTTCGATCATATCACCTCTCTCCCTCCTTTGCTCTAGGGTATACTTATACATCTTGAGCTCTGCTAATCTGTCCTCATGTTTTCTGATGCAGTCCCTGCACCATTTGGGTTGCCCTTCTCTGGACTGCCTCCATTTTGTTAATGTCCCTGTGAGGGTGCGACCTCCAGTACTGCACGCAGTACTCCAGATGGGGCCTAACCAGTGTCTTGTAAAGAGCGATTATTACCTCCCTCTTATGACTTGTAATACCCCTACTAATATACCCCAAATTCCCCTTAACCTTACATACTGCTCCAATCGTCTGCTTGGATGATTTTAGGTCATCTGTGATGATGATGCCCAAGTCTCTTTCTTCCCTTTTGACACGAGGAAGCATAGAAATATATATTAATGAAGTGATTAGGGCTTATGAGATAACACCACAGAATATTCTTCACAGTGAAGAAGAATTATTATGCATGAAGGTGCAATTACCAACCCACTGTATAACAATCGGTGCAGGTTATAGGTCCCAAATCTTACTACAAAATAAAACAACAAGTTTCTAACAACAATTGAGCAACTGGAAACAGAAAGGGAATATATTCTCCTAGGAGACTTCAACTTCCCAAACATCAACTGGAACACACTAGAAGGAACCACCTAGACTGAATATAGATATACTGGTTACTCACCTGTAACAGGAGTTCTAGGAGTGGTACATGTTGTTCATCCACACTTATTGGCAGGTTCCTTGCCACTTTAAATATTGTCGGAAGGTCTTCAAGCTGGCTCCTCCCACCCACCCAGGTGGTAAAACTCTCAGCTCCGCCCCATGACACCAGATCTAACCCGCTGGAAGCCAGGTTGCACATCGAAGCCGGGGAGGTTATGGTTAGGATGAACAAATATACACCACTCCTAGAACTCCTGTTACAGGTGTGAGTAACCTGTATTTCTAGGACATGGATATGTTGTTCATCCACACTATCTGGCAGACTCCTAGCAGTTCTCCGGGAGGAGGGAGCAAGGCGCACACCACTACTTAGGAATAAGGACTGAGAACCGAGGTTCCAAAACCAGCATCCCGGCGTGACTCAAGGTCAATGTGGTAATGGGAAATGAAGGTGTGTGCTGACTTCCAGGTAGCAGCCCTGCAGATTTCCTGGATAGGGATGTCCCTAGAAGCAGCCACCGAAGCAGCGGTATGGCGGGTAGAATGAGCTCTTATCCCTTTGGGAGGCTCCATGCCCACCAGCCTATAGCAGAGATCTATGCAGGAGGTGACCCACCTGCCTATCGTCTGCTTGGATGCAGGTCTGCCAGGTGCGGCTTCAGCATAGATACATAGATATATAGACGGTGTCGGCAGATAAGGGCCTATGGCCCACCCAATCTGCCCATTTGAGCTTGTAAGTTCAGTTTGTTTTCCTAGAAGTCTGTTGCCCCTTACCCCTGACCTCCAGAATTCCTTTATGTCTATCCCATGCATTCTTAAATCCCGTGACTGTTTCAGCCCCCACCACTTCCTCTGGCAGGGTGTTCCACTTGTCCACCACCCGTTCTGTGAAGAAATTCTTTCTCATGTTTCCTCTGAATCGTCCTCCCTCCAACTTCATCCCATGCCCTCTAGTCCTGGAACATCTTTTTCGCTTAAAATAGTGTTTTCCTGCACACTGTTCCTCCCTGTAAGATACTTGTATGTCTCTCATCATATCCCTCTCTCCTCCTCTCCTCCAGGGAGTACATGTTCAGTTCCTTCAACCTGTCTTCATAGGACTTGTGATGCAATCCATGCACCATCTTTGTTGCCCTCCTCTGAACCTTCTCTACCCTGTCTATGTCCTTACGTAGGTATGGTCTCCAGAACTGTACACTGTACTCCAGGTGGGGCCTCACTAGTGTCTTGTATAGTGGAATTATGACCTCCTTTCCTGCTGGTGATGCCCCTGCCTATACATCCCAGCATCCTATTTGCTTACCTGCTGCCTTGTCACACTGTTTCCTACCTTGAGGTCATCAGAGATGATAACCCCAAGATCCCTTTCCTGCTTGGTCATATTATATCCTCACCCCCAACTGATATATTGTGCCAGGGTTTTTGTGCCCCATATGCATTATCTTGCACTTCTTGCATTGAATTTCAACTGCCAAACCCCTGACCATTCTTCAAGTTTCTGCAGGTCGCTTCTCATTCTGTCTACACCCTCTGGTGTGTCTACTCTGTTACAGAGCTTTGTGTCATCAGCTAACAGTGAAATTCTGCCTTTTAGGTCCCAGCAATGTCACTGATGAAGATGTTGAATAGGACGGTCCCAGCACTGACCCCTGTGGTACCCCACTGGTCACTCTTCCTCTGTGGAGCGACAGCCATTTACCACCACCCTTGTGTCCTGCCACCCAGCCAGTTACCTACCCACCACACTACTGTCCTGCCCACACCCATATTCCCCAGTTTGTGTAATAGTCTTCTATGTGGCACAGTGTCAAAGGCCTTGCTGAAGTCCAGATAGGCCATGTCCACTGCCCTCCCTGCTCCACCTCCTAGTCACCCAGTCAAAAAATTCAATGAGGCTGGTCTGACATGACCTCCCCTTGGTGAAACCATGCTGCCTTGGGTCCTGTAGTCCATTGACAACCAGATGTTCCACCAATCTCTCCTTCAGTAGTGCTTCCATGATCTTCCCCACTACCGAGGTGAGGCTGACTGGTCTGTAGTTCCCTGCTTCCTCTTTGTTCCCACTTTTGTATAAGGTAGTTTAACCAGGTATAGCACACTAAGCTGAAAGCTTTTTTACAGGAGCAACCTGGGAGCACAAGGAGGCTAAGTGACTTGCTCAGGGTCACACAGTATGCAAGTGAAAGCTGTGGGATTCAAACCCAAGTCTGGTCTGCTGGATGTCACCAGATTTGCAGTTCAGAGCCTTAGACCACTGCACTATACTGCCTCCTTAGCATAGGTGACAAACAGCTGGCGAACCTCTCCCCAAACTTCAGCCGTCCACTCCTTATAATAAGAGAGCGCTCTTCTAGGGTCCAAAGTATGGAGCCTATATTCGGCCTCCGAGGTGTGATTAGGGTAGACGACTGGCAGAGTCAACATCTGGTTAAGGTGAAACTCCGACACCACCTTCGGAAGGAATTTCGGGTGGGGCGCAGGACAACCTTATCCCTATGGAAGACCAGATAAGGAGACTCGATGAAAAGCGCCTGGAGCTCTCCCATCCTTCTGGCTGACGTAATAGCCACTAAGAAGGCAGTCTTCCACGACAGGTGAGAAATGTCACACCTCTGCATCGGTTCGAATGGCTTGCCCATGAGCTTAGCCAATACCAGCAGTAGGTTCTCGCACCAGAGGGGATATGTGATAAAGGCCTTTGAAAAAGTGCCCGACCACCTTCTCCTATGCCACCGACTGCTTTCCGGCCCGCGCTCGGTAAGCAGAGATGGCTGCGAGGTGCACCTTAAGGGTGTAGACCGGAGCCCTAGCTGAGAAGGGGACCACAGGTAGTCCAGAATGCTAGCCAAGGAACAGAAAGAAGGGTCCAACCCCTTGTCCTGACATCAAATGGAGAATCTCTTCCATTTGAAGGCATAGCATTTTCTGGTTGACTCCTTACGGGATGCCTCAACAACGTTGAGGACCTCGTCGGAAAGACCCAAGGCCTGGAACTCTAGCCGCTCAGGAACCAGGCCATCAGGTGCAGGGATTGAAGGTCTGGGTGGAGAACCTTCCCTTTGTCGACTGAGAGCAGGTCCGGGTGGGCTGGAAGCCACCTCGGGAGCCTGGAGCTGAGGCTGAGGAGATCTGGGTACCAGTACTGGCTGTGCCAGTCTGGGGCTACCAGAACCACCTGCACCTTGTCCCTCTTCACCTTGAGAAGCACCTTGTGGATCAAGGGAAATGGAGGGAAGGCACAGAAGAGGCACAGGGTCCATGGCCTTGAGAAGGCATCCCCCTGCAGCGAGCTCTGCTGACGGGGGGCAGGCATGAAACGGCCTCAGCTTCGCATTCTCCCTGGATGCAAACAGGTCCACCTAAGGGGTGCCCCAATGGGAGAACAGATCTAGTACTACCTCTGGCAGGAGAGACCACTCATGAGATGCAGCACCTATCCGACTGAGGGCATCGGTCAGACTGTTGGGAGGCTCCAGCCACATGGATGGCTAGGAGATCCGCCTCCAGGCTGATCACGAGAGACCAAGTGCAGAGAGCCTCCTTGTAAAGGGGCAAGGAGTGCGTCCTGCCCTGTCGGTTCAGGTAGTACATGCTCGTGGTGTTGTCCGTCTGGACCTGGACCACTTGACCCTGTACAAATGGAGCGAAGGTGGTGAACGCTAGTCAGACTGTTCGATGCTCCAGCAGGTTGATGTGGCATCGAGATTCCTGAGGGGACCAGAGGCCATAGGCTCTGAGCTCCCCCAGATGGGCACCCCAACCCATCAGAGAGGTGTCGGTCGTCAGAGTGACCATCGGCTCGGGGTGGACAAACAGGATACCCTCCTGCAAATGAGCTGGAACAAGCCACCACTGTAGGCCATTCCACATCTCCTGGGTCACTGTCACTGGCTGGTCCAGAGGACCGGAGTGCTGTGACCATTAGCGGGCCAGCCCCCATTGCAGGGGGCGCATATGCCAGTGGGCCCAACGGACCACGCTGGTGCATGCCGCCATGAGGCCCAGAAGGCGCAGGATGTCCCGGGCAGGATGCAACTGCCCTACCAGAAATGATTGGGCAAAGGAGGAAAGGACCTCGGCCCTGTCCACTAGGAGCCAGGCTCTGGCTCGAAGAGAGTCGAGCTCTGCCCCGATGAACTGAATCATCTGCGATGGCAGAAGTTCCAACTTGGCCTCGTTGATGAGGAGGCCAATCTGAAAGCAGACCTAGAGGGCCAAATTCCTGGACCGCTCCACCTCCAACCTGGAGGGGACTGCAATCAGCCAGTCATCCAGGTAAGGGTACACCCGGACCCCTCAGCGCCGCAGAAATGCTGTCACCACTGCCACGCATTTGTTGAAGACCATGGGAGCTGGAGAGAGGCCGAAAGGCATGGCCCGGAACTTGTAAAGAGATCCCTCTGCTCTGAAGCAGAGGAACCGCTGATGAGATGGATGGATTGGGACGTAAAAAAACGTGTCCTGAAGGTCCAGAGAACAGAACCACACGCCTGGCTCCAAGGATGGAATGATCTGAGCCAGAGTGACCATCCTGAAGGTGCGAGACCTTAGGAAATCGTTCAGGTCATGTAGATCGAGAATGGAGCACCAGCCCCCCATCCATTTTGGAACCAGGAAGTACCTGGACACAAACCCTGGGTCTGGAAGGGTTCCGCCACCTCGCTGATCACCTCTTCTGGAGGAGCAAGGCAATGTCGGCTAGACGAGCCAACAGAGAGGCTGTGGAACACGTAGCCCCCCATGGGGCAACGGCTCGATGGGGGAAGGGGAACTGCTCGAATTCCAGAGGCAGACCCCTGCCTACCACTTCCAACACCCAGTGGTCCATTGTGATAGCGGACCAGGCGGAAAGGAAGTGGCGGAGCCATCCCCCCATGGGGGGAGCCCAGGGAGGAGAGATGAGGTTGAGGGCGAGACCCCTCAACTCGTCACTGGGCAGGCTTGGAAGAAGGGCCGGCCAAGGAACCTCCTGGGCCTTTTCCTCCAGGCTTCCTGCTAGAGGAAACAGCAGGCTTCGCTTTGGGGCGCCAAGCATGAGCCTGCTGGTCCTGATGCTGGTGTTGCTGGGCCGGACGTGCCGCAGGGGCTGAAGGACGAAAGGGCTTATGCTGCTGCTGACGGCCTTTGTCCTTCTGGGCAGACGTGACCTAATCCAAGGTGGCACTGGACTTCTCGATCCACTGGAGATGACATTTCACCCTGGGCCCGAATGAGTCAGTACCCAGGAAGGGAACATCTGTCAGCTTGTGCTGGGTATCTGCCGTGAAGGTGGAGATCCGCAGCCAAGCTCTGCGGCGCATGGCCACTACGGCCGCTACTGACCGGGCACATGAATCAGCGATGTCCAACGAAGTCTGGAGCTGCTGTTCAGCTTCTGCCCTTCCCTGATCCCGCATCTGCTTGACCGTCATCTGAAGGTCAGCCGGGAGATGAGGAATCACCTCATCCAGGGAGCCCAAAAGGGCGTGTGAAAAGTGTGCCATCAGAATGGCCGAGCTAGCCTGACGAAGGCCTAGGGAGGAAGCCGCATATACTTTCTGCCCTGAGTAGTCCAACTTTTTGGATTCCTTATCAGGCAGTTTGTCCACATCCCGAGCGTTCCCAGAATGCCAGAAAACGCTATCGGTCACTAACCCCTCCGCAGAGGGGTGCTCTGAGAAACCGGAGAGTGAACCAGTAGGGACTGCATACTTTCAAGCCATCCTGGCTGAAGGTGCGGGACAAGATGCTGGCCGCTGCCACAACTCCAGGGCCAGGCCAGCAATGGCTTTGGCCACAGGAAAGGCGTCCGTAGGGGAATCCCTGCGGTCCAGTAGCTCCATAAGGGGATACTTGGCCCCTTTTGAAATGGGTTCAAGCTTCATCCCAGTAGACTCTGAGATGAGTCGAAGCATTCCCAAAAACGAGGATGGGCTCTTGTCCACCGACTGACCCCTTGCAGACTCCAGGTCGAACGGCCTGGAGAACAAGGAGCTGTCATTGTCAGACTTCGAGGAGGCTGCAAACAGCTGCAGAGTGCCTGAGCCACCCTCCACGTGCCAAGGTCGATCGGGAGTGAGGGTGACCGACAACTTATGGGGCAAGCCCTGACCCAACCGAGAATCCTTGGTCAGGGCTCCAGTCTTCGGTTGTGGAGGTGGAGGTTCCACCACAATGGGTGGAGCAGCCGGTTTCAGCCAAACAACCGGCGCTGGTGGCAGTTTCTTGACTACTACGAGGGGTTGTTTCGGCTGCTCCAGTGACAGCCACTTAATGGCCGGAGCAGACGACAGAGTCGGCTTGTTACCGGACAGTAAGAGCTGCTGCCACATCAAGTCTTCATAGCGTCGATGCAACTTGCGCCGGAGCCTATCCTCCGAAGAGGACGAAGAGGATGATCGTCGATGCTGCTTTCCATGGTGCTGAGACTGAGACCGCCGACGTCAGCGGAACCTGGAAGAGGACCGAGACCTCCGGGGATTCCGAGGGTGGGTCTGAGAGGGGACGGGGGAAACCCGCTCCTCCCTCAGTACAGGGACCTTAACCAGGGACTCCGGCACAGGGGGCACAGTCAAGTCCTCAGTTTCCACCAGGGGAACCGGTGAAGTAGGGTTGTTGGCATCTCCAGTCGACAAATCGTCCGACGGGTCAAGAATAATATCGACCGCGTCGACGGGTGTCTCGGCCAGCTGACCTGACGGGGACACCGTGAAGCCAGCGGCCTTAGCCGCAACCTTGACCAAAGTCAAAAGTCAACGGTCCGGTGAAGGGAATCTCTCCCGCTCCCACGAACGTCGACAGTGGGACTTACCTTTTGAGTCCTTCTTCTTGGACCGACTGGAATGTCCCAATGGTTCTTCTCCCTTAGTGGAGAGGGATTGACAAAGCTCCTTAAAAGAAGCTGTATAGGAAGAGCACAAGGAGAGCGGGATAAATGCCATGACCGAAGAGGAAGAAGAAGCGGCCTGGGCCCCCCCTCCTCGAGGGCAAACATCTGCTCTAACTATGTCGTGGAGCCCGCCGCCATGGACATCGCCCAATGGGCCTCCTTCGACTTGACCGGCAGGTACCGTTTCTCAGGGTGCCCAAGAAGTAGAAGGGCAGCATGGTCCTCCAAGACCAAAGCCGAGAAGGAGCTGCTCAATTTGCAAGCCTGCGGATCATGGCCAAGCCCCAGGCAGTAAATGCATGTGGAGTGCGGATCGGTCTGGGACATCTTCTGCCCACAGGGGCACCAACAAAAGCCGGGATTCGATTTGTCCATTGCAGCCGCAAGGGAAGACGGAGACTGGAGTCTTGTAAATTTTACAATTAGTTTTGGGTTAACCGAAGAGTGTGGATCCAGGCCTAAAATGTAGAGCGCTAAGGAGGGAACCTGAGCTTCAGAGCGGTAAGGAAGATCTGGCATCATGGGGCAGAGCCGAGGCTTTTACCACCCGGGTGCGTGGGAAAAGCCAGTTTGAAGACCTTCTGGCAACATTTAAAGCGACAAGGAACCTGCCAATAAGTGTGGATTGAACAACATATCCACATCCCTAGAATTATGGATTTCACAATCCATAAAAACCTTCAGTAAGTCAGTCTTCAGTTAGAGGTGAATGGGGAAACAAGCTTCAAGCTGGATGCTGTGAGAGTAATTGGACTTGAAAGGTTTTCTTGGCTGGGATTCTGTGTGATTCCAGCAGACAATTTGGTGTTTGTGTGTGTTTAAAAGCTGGAGGCCATGAGAGTAAGTGGACTTGAAAGATTTTCTTAGCTGGTGATCTGTGTGTTTCTAGCAGACTATTTGGTGTTTGTGTGTGTTAAAAAGTTGCTATTTGGCCTGTAAGTGCAGGCATCATATTACAGGGGATTAGTGTTGTTTGAACATAAGGTGGGACTCCCAACTCAGTCAGTCTTCAGTTAGAGGTGAATGGGGAAAGAAGTTTCTAGCTGGATGCTGTGAGAGTAAGTAGACTTGAAAGGTTTTCTTAGTTGTAGTTCTTGGAGGTGCAGTGAGGGGCAGCCACAGGGCTGATACAATCTCGTGAGAGTCGGGTATAGGCCCTGATCCCACCCTCCCCAACCCCTCCCTCCCCAGAGCTCGGCTCATTTATAGGGGAACACCGGCCCTGCAATTGGAGGAAAAGGCTTCAAGTGCAGCTCATGTAGTTCAAGCCACTGGGGGTTGGGTTTAAGGGCTGGGAGAGAGGAGCTTATGGAGTTGTACACTTCCACTATAAGTTCACTGTGTAGTGCTGCACCTAGTAACAGGGGTACCTGGTTACTATGGGACTGTATCTAGGATTAGTGGGTGACCTGATTAGTGGGTAGGGGTGTATCTTGGACTAGTGGGGAACCTGGTGGTTCACCCAAGGAAACGTACTTGGAGGGGGATGGGACCACACGTCATTAGGGCCGGCATCTTTGGGAGGGTGGTGGGGTGCACAGGGTGTGGGGCGGCCATGATACTGGACTGGACTTGGAAGTTGGGTGGTTGCCCAGTGTGCTACCAGCTGGCACAGCTTAGGGAGGATGTTGAGGGGATTAGGAGACAGCTGGAGGAAGGGGGGAGGTATGGTTGGGGAATAGGGCAGGGGCTCTCCCACGGGGTTGCACAAAGCACTAGGGGTGGGGGCATAGAGAAAGGAGTGCAGGAGAGTACCCTGGGGTCACATGGGGACCCTGACAGAGAGGGCCCAAAAGGAGGACACTACCAAGGAAGCAGGCAGGTATCTGGGGACCCTCACAGAAGGGGGCCAAAGGGAGGACATTCTCAGGGAAGTAAGCAGATGGTTGGGGCAAGACAGAAGGAGGCAAGGGGGGAGCTGGATCAGACCTTAAGCTCAGCAACTGCTTCAATTCTCGTCTTCTGCTTGAGGATGAGGGGGGTGATGTAGTTATGACAGGGGCGGTTAGAGATGGAAAGGGAGTTGGGGGCAGGAGGCAGGGGCGGATAGCAGGAAGAACAGGGGGGAACTTGGAAAGTGAGAAAATGGGGGGAGCGGTGCATCAGAGCAGGATGGGGTAGAGGGAGGAAAGCACAAGGAGAAGGACCAGTTGGGAGGAAAGGGCAAGGAGAGGGACCAGAAGTACAAGGAGGATACAGTAAAGGCAGCTGAGGGTTTATGCCAGGGGAGCACGACAGGCAAGGAGGGGCTGAATGGAGACAGGAATGAAGGGAGGATGAGCCAGTCAAGTTTAGCAGATGGGGGAGGACCAGTCGCGAGCAGTGATCGGGGTAGTGGCGTACAAAAGGATACTCAGGAGGAGAGCACAGGATCGGATGGGAAGGGGTGGCCAGGGTAAATAAGGGGGGGCGCAGGGGCATCCAGATGGGGAGAAGCAAGGAGCCGCTGGGGAGGGCCAGTAGAAAGGATGAGGACATGGAAGGGGGATGGAGGAAAAGGGTGGTCAGAGTGCTCCTGTTGGGTGATTCCATGATCAGGGGCATCAAATGGGATAGGGAGGGGGAAACCCGCCCAGTTAGAACAAAATGCTTCCCTGGACTAACGGTGCACAGGGCCAAGCATGAGGTATATCAGCTGGCAAAGGATTGTGGAGGTTCCCCGGACATACTGTTCCACATGGGTACCAATGACATTGAGGGAAATAGTGAGCTAGAGATACAGGCAAGGTTCAGGGAGCTTGCTAGGGTCTGTCATGACATAGGATGCGCAATTTCCTTCTCGGAAATCCTGCTGGTGCCATGGGCTAGTGGGGAACACAACAAGAAGATTAGGGAGATAAACCAGTAGCTCAGAGAGTGGTGTGGGGCCAGAGGGTATAGGTTGATGGTGGGATTGGGGGGAGACCTGGGAGGATAAGGGGCTATATGCTAGAGATAGGCTCCATCTCAATTTGGAGGGGAGGGAAATCCTTAAGTTGAAAATAGAGGGGCTCGTTGGTGAAAGGTGGGGTTTAAACTCGTGAAGGGGGAGGGATGGGAGAATAAGCTGTTGAGGGGGGTCTGATAAAGGAGGGACTCAGTCTCCACCCCCCTGGGGAGCTGGAGGAATGCAGGAAAAGGCCGACTGGTAAGGTGCTGACAAGAAAAAGACGGAATCCCCATGGGAACGCAAGCAGGGGAAATGGAAGTATACGGAAAGGGTGGAAGGTAGTCCTGCTAAATGCCACAAGCTTGGGCAATAAAATGCCTGAGCTCCAGGCAATGCTAACTGAGGAAGAGGTGGATGTGGCAGCGGTCACTGAGACCTGGGCCACCGCAGGGCATGACCTGAACCTGGAGGGTTACACCATGTTCAGTAAGGACAGGGGGGAGGAGGGGTAGCAATAATAGTCAAAAACTGCATTGGCATAGGAGGAGTGGAGGAGGTGGAGGGAACTGTGGAGGCGAGTTGGGTCACCTTGATACCAAGGGAGGGCAAGAGAGTAAAAATAGGAGTGGTGTATAGACCCCCTGCGCTGGCGGAGGAGCTGGAGAAGAGTCTGGCGGCAGATGTTCGGAGACACTGCAAATTGGGCAGGGGAAGGATGGTGGTGTTGGGGGGACTTAAACATGCCAGGAACGGACTGGGAGACTATGACATCCTCGGTGGCCAGGGAACAGAGGTTGTTGGATGTCTTTCAGGACACGTTCCTAACTCAGCAGGTGGGGGAACCAACCAGGAAGGAGCGGATACTGGATGTGGTCCTGGCAGACAGTGACCAGATTGGGGGTTGGAGGTAAGGACCCGTTGGCAGGAAGCGACTGTGCCACAGTCTGGTTCTGCCTGGACCTAGGAGGGGTAGAAGGCTGCACAAAGACGAAGGTAACTGAAGTCAGGGGGCCGGATTTCAAGGAAATGGGAAGGATCCTTAAGAAACATTTGGATGGGATTGGGCCAAACATGGATGCTGACAGTAGGTGGGAAATCATCAGGAGTGGCGTGCAGAATGCTACCAGCACCTGTGCAAGAGTAAGACAAAAATGCAGTAGGGCCCGTAAACCCTGCTGGTGGATCAGGGAGGTTCAGGAGGTGGTGAGGGGAAAGAAAGTGGCTTATAGGCATTTCAAGTGCTCAAGGAGTGAAAGGGATCGACGGGAGTACGAGCTGATGGTCAGAAGGGCCACTAGGGCAGTGAGGGCGGCTAAGGCAAGGAAGGAGCAGAACCTGGCTAGGGAAATTAGGAGAGGAAACAAGGGGTTCTTGAGATACATTGGGGAAAAACGAAGGGTGGAGGAGCAGATTAGCAGGATTAAAACAGGGAAGGGATGGGTACAAGACCTGGGGGAGCAGACTGAGGTACTAAATGAGTACTTCGCCTCAATTTCACCAAGAAAAATGGGGGGGCTGCATCATACATGGGAGGAGATGGTGAATTGAGAAGGGGGACCCTTGCCGATCGGCGGGTCTGGGGAGAGAGTGGGCCATCACTGGCAGGGGGAGGGAAGGCAAAGCAGGGGGACGAGGTAGTGGAGGTAGAAATCATGGCAGAGAGAGAGTGAGGGAAGCCCTCATGTCCCTTAAGAAGGAGAAAGCACCGGGGCCGGATAAATTATATCCCGGAGTGCTGAAGGAACTGGCGGATGTCCTGGTGAAACCCCTGGTGGAGCTTTTCAGCATCTCTCTGAGGACAGGGTGGGTGCCCCAGGACTGGAAGGTGGCGCATATAGTGTCTATCCACAAGGGGGGATCAAGGGAGATGGCAGGGAACTACAGGCCCATCAGCCTTACATCGGTAGTGGGCAAGGTGATGGAGGGCATTGTCAAAGAGAGGCTAGGAGAGGACCTGGAAAAGTCAGGGTGCCTGGACAATAGACAGCATGGATTTGTCCCAGAGAAATCATGTCAGACAAACCTTGTGGAGTTCTATGACTGGGTGATGAAAGCCTTGGACCTGGGCAGACCGGTGGACATCCTCTATCTTGACTTCAGCAAGGCGTTTGACTCTGTTCCTCACTGAGGCCTGTTGAATAAGCTGGGAGAAATGGGGGTGGGGAATCAGATGATCAGATGGATAGGCAATTGGCTCCAGGACTGGACCCAGAGGATCGTGGTTGGCGGGATAGTCTCATCTCCAAGGAGGGTCATTAGTGGGGTCCCTCAGGGATCAGTCCTGGGGTGCCTCCTGTTCAATGCCTATGTCTCTGACATAAGGAAGGGTATCAGGAGTGAAATGAGTCTCTTTGTGGATGACTCAAAACTGGGGGTGGTGGTGGATGGGGAGGAGGGGAGGGTGGCCCTACAGGGGGACTTGGAGGCTCTGGAAAGGTGGTCTTGAAAGTAGAAGCTGAGGTTCAATGCAGGGAAATGCAAGGTACTGCATCTGGGAGCCAGAAACCTGGGCCAAGTGTACACCCTGGTGGGGGGCAATGCTGCAAGTCTCAATGGCTGAGAGGGACCTGGGGTTGGTTGTGGATGTCAAGATGAACAACTCTGAGACTTGTAGGAGGGCAGCGGCCAAGGCCAACAGGATGCTGGGATGCATCGCTAAGGGGATAACCTCCAGAAGGAGGGAAGTGATACTATCTCTGTATAACTGTTTGGTAAGGCCGCACCTCGAGTACTGCATGCAGTTTTGCAGGCCACACTTAAAGAGGGACACTGAACTCCTGGAGAGGGTCCAGAGGAGGGCAACCAAAATGATCTGGGGCTTGGGGGACAGGACCTATGGGAGAGGCTTGAAGAGCTAAATATGTATACATTGGAAGAGAGAAGGGACCGGGGACATGATAGAGGTCTTCAAGTACATGAAGGGGTTAAATGGTGGAGGAGCAGTCAGGGTGCTCCGAAGGAAAGGGGGGGGGCAACTAGAAGGCATGGGTGGAAGCTGGAGGGGAAGAGATTCAGGGGAGAAAGGAGGTGCTACTTCACTGAGAGGGTGGTGGAGCCATTTAATGCGTTGCCCAGGGGGCTGGTGGAGGCAGAGACAGTGGAGGGGTTCAAGAGGGGGTGGGACAGGTACAGGGGAAGGGTTCTGGAAGCAAAGTCCTGTGCAGCGGGAATATCTGGGACTGGGAAGGGAGAAGCCAGAGAGGGCGAGGGGAGCAGCAAGGTCAGCTCCCAGGGTGGGGGCTGACCAAACGAGCAGACACTAAAGACCGTTAGGCCTATTCTGCTGGCATTTTAGTATGTTAGTATGTCAGTGGTAACCAGCAACACAAGTAGTAATATACTAGATTTATTTTTTACCGCCTCACCAGATAATATAAAGGAACTAACAACACTGGAGCCCTTGGCAGACTGAGGTCATAACATGATAAGATTTAATAAGAAAAAGGCGGGAAACAGTCAAGGGAGTAACAATACTAAAATGATACCATAAGGCAGACTACAGAGCAATGCGAAGATGTTTTAGTGAATGGAATTGGGAAAAAGAATTAAAGAACAAAGCAATGCAACAGATATGGGAAATAAGGAAAAAATAGCGTACTGTATTGTTAACTATGTGCATGAAATAAAGAAATACAAAAAAAAAAGGCGGAGTACCTGGCTGGTTTGGAAAGGCAATAAGAAAGAATATTAACAAGAAAAAAATATTGTATAGAAGAACACCTCTGTGGTAAACTGGAAAGAATATAAGAAACAAGCTAATAAATGCAAAAACCTAATAAAAAAAATCAAAAAGTGAGCTGAAATCAAGTTAGCAACCTATAAAAAGAACAAGTTTTTCAGTTACATTGGCTTTTTTAAGGGGTAATCAACCTAGGATAGGACCTCTGAAAATGGGTGACAGAATGATTAATGAAGAACACGAAATAGCCATTGAATTCAACAATTACTTTTTGAGTGCATATGTACCCGATGAACAATTAAAGTGATAGCATCAAGTCTGGTCTCTCCACTGTTGATCTGCTTCCTTGTGAAAAAACTGTATCTACGCTACTGTACTAAAATCTGCCTACCCTCAATTGTTCCATTCACATTATGTAAGCTACCCACTGCTGTTCTAAAATACATTATGTATGTTGTTTCTGACTATATCATGTTCCACTGTATGTTTTGTTCAGATTGTATCATGTTTCCACTGTAACCCCAAACCCCAGGGCGCATCTGGAATCGAGCAGTACTCTGCTCAGCACGCCTTCCTGGTAAATCTCTTAAATAAATAAAGTGAATTTCCGACCAAAAGGCATAAGAAGGTATTGGGCTATATAGTCCAACATCTTGTGTCTGTGTGAGTTCATTTTTGCCAAAATTAAATTTTTTCACTCACTCTCTGTGGTAAACGAAGGGGGATCGTAGATGGCTCCGTAGCCACTGCCAGCCAATCCCTTCCAGCTTCCTAGTGAGTTCTATAAACATCTATAGCTATGAAGCCCAATACCTTATGCCAGAAACTTCCTTTAATGAGTAGCAACATACCAGATCAGTCAAACAATACAGAGATTAGAATCACAAAACAGGATGTTATGAACAAAATTAAAACCAGACAAGTCAGCTAGCCCTGATAACATTCACCCACAATTATTAATTGAGCTATCAGAGGAACCTGCAGGCTCAATTGCAATGCTCTTTTCAGCCTCTGTTAATGAAGGGAAGTAGAGTGGAGAGAGGCCACTTAGGTACGTTATTGGAAGGGATACTTCAGGACTACATAATCAAGCATATCAAGGAAAAGAGATGTGGTGATGTAACACAACATGGTGTCATTCAAGGGTGCTCATGCCTAACGAAACAGCTACACTTCTACGAAATCGTAAGCTCTACACTTGACAAAGGTCTTCCAGTAGATATTATTTTTTTGGACTACTCAAAGGCCTTCAACTCCATATCGCATCAAATTTTGATTAAGAAGCTTAGTGACATGCAATTACATCCAAGGATAATTGCATGGACTGAATCATGGTTGAACAGAAGGAGACAGAGAGTCAGTATTACAGGTCATTACTCAGACTGGGGGGAGGTGAAGACTAACAGCGGGGTCCCACAGGGGTCAGTGTTGGGACCCACTTTGTAATGAGTTTATTACATCTATGCAGACATCAAATAATTCTTGATTATGCAAATACGATGACAATGGTAAAATAGGGGCTACTGTAAACAATGACACAGCAACCAGGCTACTTCAGTATGATTTACAACAACTGGAACAGTGGAAAGATACTAATAAACTAAGATTCAATGAGGCAAAGTGCATGGTCATGCACCTTGGCAAAAATAACTAAAGGCATTAGTATGAACTAGATAACACAAAGTTACAAGAAACAACTAATGAATTTCAGATGAAACATTAAACCGAGGTCCCATCTGCCTGTTCTGGTGGTAGTTCAGGTGGATGTTAAAGATCCCATTGCACTTCTCGAAAAGAGTAGGGGAACTTTTATTGAAAAAGAGGACTCCAAAACAAAAGAAAGCAAAGGTATACAAACTGACAATAACTGATAAATAACAGAGCATCAATAACCAGGAAAAAAAATTAATCACAAGACACCCAATGAGCACAGTTAACCCATAAAAACTTGCCTTTAACTAGACCCTGTAAATGAAAATCAGTATCATAAATTTTCCGTAAGGTAAGAGTCACATTAGAAAGGAGTTCATCAAACAATATCAGGCGCTGTTGTGAAACCCATAAACATCTGGATTGCCAAATATAAAAGCGAAGAATAGAAAATATTAATAACAATGTGTCAGCAGGATGCTTGGACCATTCACCCTTATGTACTCCATACATCAGTGTACAATAAGAAATAGATAAAAATAAAGGCTCATTCCATTTGTTGGCCAAAAAAACCCAAAAAGCATGAACATATGGACAGTCCAAAAAAAGATGCTCCTGAGTTTCCAAAAGGGACACACAAGAAGCATGATTACAATACCTATAACTAATTTGCTTGTGCTTATGAGAATTACCAAGTGGTAATCTACCATAGGAACTTAACCAAACACTATCCCAGACGAAATCAGGCAACCTCCTATTGGAGAGAACCAAAAGAACTTTTTCCAAGGATTCCGGAGGGCAATCAGGAAAAAGCAAAACATCAGTAAATTCAGAAGAAACAACATATCATACAATTTCTTTCTATTCGTGGTTTCCAATTGAGAAATGGTGACACCCCATTTCAATAAATGCTTAAAGATTTCCAGACCATACTTGGGAAAAAATGGGATCTTCGCAAAGGGAGCCGGTTTTCCCAACTTCCAAAGCGGCAATCCTTTGGAAAACCAAGCCCATACATACGGGTGCCAGGACTTCCTACCAGGTCTAAGGAGAGGGCTCAAATTATACGAAACAAAAATACATACAAAAAATGCCACTGGATGAACCATAGCCACTCCCCCTTTTCTAATACTTCTATATGTATAACCACGTTTGATGGGGTTCAACCTACTCCCCCAAAATGCCTGGAAAAAAACACTAAATAGGGAAGTAAATAAAGACACAGGGGGTGGAAACACATAACTAATGTACAAAAAAATAGGAACCACCAAAGTTTTAATTAACAGAACCCTCTTACGTTTAGCAATTTGTCTTCCCTTCCATCTGGACACAAGTAACTGAGCCTTATCAAGTTTTTGAGACCAGTTTGCGGAAGCCATATCACTAGCACCAAATTCTACTCCCAAAATAGTCACGGGGTCCCTAGAAGTCGAGATACCAGAAATTTGACCAGATTCAGGAATCGGGGAACTACCTAAAGGGAAACCCCTGCTCTTAGCATAATTAATCTTAGAACCGGAACATCCGGAAAAAAAGGTCAAAATATCATATACAATAGGCCCTTCCGTAATATCAGAAATGCAAAGAACCAAGTCATCAGCATATGCCAAAATTTTTACAGGAGGAACACCATCACCAATACTCAACCCAGCTAAACCTGTATGATTGATAACCAATCGAAGTAAAATATCAATAAAAAAGACATACAAAATAGGGCTCAGAGGACAACCCTGACGTACACCACGCTGTACAGTAATCGGTCTACCAATCCATCAATTAACATTAGGGAGAAGCAAAGCAGAACTGTACATAATACGAATCCAGGCAATAAATCCAGCAGGTAAACCATACGCTCGTAAGACAGAAAACAAAAAATCATGTGAAACCTGGTCAAAGGTTTTTTCCTGATCTAGGCTCAAAATATACCCATTCAAACGACCAGACTGGGCTACAGGAAATAATTCCCTTAAGACTAATAAATTATCATACTGAGTCCTACCTGGTATAGAACATGTTTGGTGTGGGCAAATCAGACCATCAACAACCTGAGATAACCGAAGTAATACAATTTTACTCAAAATTTTCAAATCAGTGTTCAATAAACTTAACGTCCTCCAATTTCTTAAATCTTCTTTAGTGCCCTTTTTATACAGTAGAAGAACCAAAGCCAGATTCATAGAGGATGCCAAGGACGAAGCAGACAACATCTGATTGAAAACCTGCGCCAAAACAGGGACAAGGTCTTCCTGGAATGTCTGGTAAAATGCAGCCCCCAAACCGTCCGTACCAGGAGCAGAATCAGGGTTCAAGGAAAAAATAGCCTGACGTACTTCAGTTTCAGAAATATTGGATAACAGATTCTGATAATTAACAGCAGACAGCTGTGGTAAATGTAGAGAGTCAAAATTAAATTATTCAAATTCAAGACCAGCATCCTTTTGATATAGAGATCCTAAATATTGACCCACAACAGCAACTAAATCTTCCGGGGGAAGTAACCAAATCACCAGCCAAGGAAGTCAACTGTGTAACTAACCGATGGCTCACACAATCTTTACAATCTTGAAAGGGATCCAAAGCACCCTTGTGCAGTTTTAAACCAAACCTATGTTCATGTTCTAAGGACTTAGACCTATCATACTGATAGGCAAACATCCTTGTCTTAACATTTCTGATTTGTTCCCCATAATCAAGCTTCTCAGTCTCTGCCAAGGAAATCAACCTCTGTAATTGAGTCCTAAGACGTAAATATTCTAAATAATGTGAGGTAACCTTGGCACGAGAGCGGGCTTGAAAAAACGACTTCCATTCCTTCTTGGTATCCTCCCACCAGGATGCTAAATCCTCATATAGTTCAAGAACAGAAAGCCGGGCAATCCATTCCCTTTTCCAAGCCTTCAGAATAGACTTATCGGCCAATAAGGAAGTGTTTAAGTGCCATAAATTATTTTTACATCTAGGCACCCCTTCCCAGGATAGGCAGACCGTAAGAGACCTATGATCAGAAAATTACCAAGCACTCAAAACAACCGAGGTGACTTGCAATACTGCAGAAAGAAAAATGAACTCAATCCTAGTGGACAGAGATGACTTAAAAAAAAGTATTACCACCAGAAGAATATACACAACGATAGGCATCTTTAAGCTGAGCAATATCAAGAACTTGTAGTAACTTATTGGAATCACAGAACAACTTTGAGGTTCTTAACCCCCTGTCAGAGGTACTCAGAGCACAATTAAAATCACCAGCCCAAAAAAACAAACGTGAAGTATGAAGATAAGGTTGAATGTCCAGAAATAGTGCAACACGCTGAGCCTTGGTCTGTGAGGCATAAATGTTAATCAGTCTAAATCTGTCACCCCGAAAATTAATGTCCAATAATAAAGCCCTGCCGGGGCAAATATCAACTAATTTGGAAACTTTCAAAGCCAGGTTAGTAAACAAGACCCCAACACCATCACAAAGAGATTTCCCCATTAGACCAAAAGGTAGCACCCTTAGACCATAGGTTACGAGCAAGTTGAACTTCAACAGTAGTTTTTAATCTAGTATCCTGAAGACAAACAATATCACTGTGATGCTGTTGCAAACAGGTCAGGGTGGTAACCATTTTTTTAGGAGTTTTTATACTATTAACATTAATGGTTGAAATAGTCAATGAACCCATAAATGGGAATGAAAAAAAGAAAAGGAAACAGTAAAACAAAAACCTAATGTGAAGGGGCTTTAGCTACCCTTCTAGGCTGAGACCTCCTAAGGTTAACCTCCACCGGTCTGACTTCCCCTTCCGAAATAAAATCAGTGACAGTAGAAGCCCTGGAGGAGCGGTCAGAATCTTCACCCTCAGACTCGTCCCCAGTAACTAATGCTGCAAACTGATTACCCGTTTTCCAGGAATCAGAGGATCCACTGCCGGATAAGACCAAAGGGGAAGAGTGAGATAGAATAGCTTTACCAGATCTATGACACTTCTTTGCAGTAACAATTTTAAAAGGCAAAATCGGGGGGGGGGTACCAGAATCTTCTGATATATCCAGCAAAGGAAGGACAGAGGTAGACGGTACAGAAGGAGCAGAGGAAACAACAGAAGGGGAAGGGAGAGCATTCTATTCCTGCTCACTAACTGAAACAGCTTCAACAAGTTCAGCGTCCAGAACCACTAAAGGAGGCGTTACAGCAGTAGGAGAAACAGTTGTGGCAACTGTACTATCAGTGGCCACTGCCTTTGTAGCATTCATATTCTGAGCCACAACAATTAAACCTTCATGAGAAGGACAATCATCTCTATTGTGAGATGCCCAAGGACATTTTGCATAGCCATGCCCAGTCTGTTCACATAAATTATATTTAAACAAATTAAGGCATGTGGCAGCCTGATGACCAAATTCAAAACAATGTGAACATTGAGGGGTATCACAAGCTATATTAAGGTGTGTCTGTGAGCCACACTTAAAACAAGACTTGGGTTAAACAAAGTAAAACAAACTGCCTGTCCTTCCCCAGAAAGAAACTATTGGGAAGGTGTTGAGGCCCACAGTTTGAAGAAAAAAGTTTCACCCTTAATTTCCAACCACCATGCCAAATTTTCTCACTATCGAGGATGGGAACTGGCTTATCCAAAACATCACATCTTTTCCGTAACCAAAAAAGAATATCTTCTGTATGCACCCCTTCATTACGAAACATGATGGTAATTAATTTAACAGTGGGTTTCATCAAGGGAACAGCCAAAAAAGGAACCCAAAGAGGGGAATTCTTAACAGTGTAATACAAAGCCCAAAATTGCTCTAAACAAGAAACAGTTTTAAAGCTCACATCATAATTATAACTACCAATGTGTATAAGAGCATAAATATCTGAGGAGACAAACTTCATAGAACCTTTGAGTAAACTTTTAGCTATATACAGTCTATCTGGCTGTTCTTCCAAGCCTCCTTTATATATTAAACGAACAGCATTCCTTAAGGGGGCAGGTTCGCCCTTGTTAGAAAATAAATCTGACAGTTTAAACTGTGGAGTAGCCCCAGCAGACTGCTGAGGTACAGGGGAAACCTGATCATGTTCCAAGTGCAAAACAGTTTTATGCAAAGCAGTCTTAGTAGCCCCAGCATCACTACAATCCCGCAAATTAGGTTCAGACCCAGGAAGTACAGAAGAAACAGAAGACAAGGGTCGCAAAGCAGAAGGACCAGGGGAAGAGGAATTATAACGTTGTACAACCACATCATTGGGATCAGGGATCCATTTTCCATCCGGATGTCTCAACCACCCAGCCCCCGCAAAGGCCCTGTCAGGGGACCATCCTTTGCTAAGTTGGGGAGGAGAGGGAGAAGGCAACCCTTGCATAGCCAAAGATTCACCAGAATCTGTTGGGGAAACTGTCATTGAGTTGCCCTCCTGCTTGTCCAAAGCAGTAGTTGAAAGACTTGCCTCCGAAGACACAGAACCCCTTTTTAATACGTTACTATGCATGCCCAGACGTTTTGAAGGCACCACAGAAACAACAGAGCAGATATCGAGAGCAGTAACAGGGGAAAACAGCTTTTGGCACTCGTCGGCGAGACGCTCAGCACTGCCAGCCGCCCCAGGAGGTTCAGGAAGCTCAGACACACACTCCTGCAAAACCATATGTGCGTCACCAGAAAGCGATGAAAACGGGCGGGTAGCAGAAGGGGAAGGAAGGAGAGGAGCGGAGCTCAATGCAGCAATTTCGGTCAGCAAAAGAGACTTCCGACGCATACAGCGCTCCTCCTCAGTTAACAAGGCAGCTAATAACCATTCTTTAGCAGCAAGATCTAGTACAGTACCTTCTTGAGAAACAGAAATATCAGCGTTTGCAGGAAAAGCTACACTAGGAACAGCCTCCACAGGTGAATCAAAACACTCCTCAGGTAGATCAGTAGCAGTTAACTCCTCATTCAATACAGCAGCCTCTAGAACTACAGGAGCAGAGGAGGAGGCCCACTCCCCTGTCCCATCCACGTCCATCTCCTCTGAAGGTTGAGCAAAAGTGGCCATCTTCCACCAGACAGCCAAAGATTCCCCCTCCTGGAGAGTAGGGGAATTTCCCCGGTGTCCTGGCCAAATTTCAATCATTCACTAAAAATACCACCAACAGCTTACTCTGGTTCAAGGTCAGTTGGCATTTCATCTGTACCTCCAGGTCGTGCCTGAAAATAGGCAGAATCTGCCTAGTGCACTTACCTGGTCAACAAAAACTAAATAAAAAATAAATAAATAATAAATAGACTTGGGTGTCATCATAACAAATTATTTCTCCTTCAACACACATACTAGAAACACAGTTAAAAAATGTAACATGATGCAAGTAAGTATACTTAAACATATCAAAAGCAGAGATTCCATGATTATGATCCTACTATACTCGTCCCTTGTGCGACCCCATTTAGCATACTGTTCCATCTTCTGTGCACCCCAAAGTGTAAGAGGGCAAAAACTAATAGAAGGTGTTCAAAGAAGAATGACTACAAAAATCATAACACTAAGGCATAAGACATATGGAGAAAGACTAAAAGACCTAGGCCTTTATTCTATGCACTACATATGGCTAAGGGAAGACATTTGTTATGTGTGTAGAGCCATGAATGACCTAGTTTGGAAACGTTCAGGACTGAACAAGAGAATAACCAGAGAAACAAGGTCACACAGTTTATAGTTGCAGGGGAAGGTAGCAAACACTGTTAAAAGAATGAAGTGGTTTAATCACAGGGTGATTACAGCTTGGAATTCTTTGTCAGAATGGGTGATCACATGTAATACCATGACAGCATTAAAAAAACCTTAGATAAACATGCGGTTGGGAAAAATTGTAGGTATTGCCGCTAAAAAAGTGGCGAGTTATGATAGGTCTTCTAAATCCTAATTCATAATACACCTATGAAACTATATGCCTGCACATTTGGGCATGGGTCCTAATGGACCCCATAATGGGGGTATTACGTAGCTGTTGGGGAATACGAGAAGGGTGGGGGGTAAACAAGAGAACTAGAGCTGAAGTCCACACTGCCGGCAAAGTCTTCCTCTAAAGAGAGCCATTGAAGTTTATTTCATTTCAGTTTTATTTATTAAACTGGGACGTCTTAATGGACAAATACACTTTTACATAAGTGCACAGTAAAATGACAAGCAGTTGGGTACAGATGACACACAGTGAACAGAAACTATATGGGAGGCAGTAGTCATACACAATATATCAGGTACATACTGTAAGTTCAATAGAACTCTTACTGTTACAATACGTTGATAAGGGAGATGGGGAGATAGTTCCCCAGAAGAGTGTCATCTTTCCAGGTTTCGGAATCAGGCAGATTCTTGCCTCCATGAGAGTGGAGTCAACAATTCCTTCTTTAAACAACTGTTAAAACAGAAGTCAAATGTGGGACAAGCTTAGGGAGAAGGTTTTATAAAAATTAGATGGGAAGCCATGCAGACCTGAGGCTTTATCAAGCTTCAGATCTTTGATTGCTGCCCCAACCCGAATCATGCTAAGAGAATAGACCAGTTGAGCGTGCTGAGTTGGATTCAACCAAGGCAGCTCCAAGGATCCAAAACTGTCGCTAACTGCCTTATAAATATTTGATTCCCCCTGGTTCAGCCCTATATAATTCTTGACCGAAATCATGAAGAATGTCTGCAATTTCCCGAGCCATAGTTTTGAGAGCCTGACTAGTCTCCCTATGAAAGCCTTCTGATGGCAGAGCCTCAAGGCCAGAAGCCTTCTGACTTCTCACCCTGTTCTAAATATGTCACCCAGGATTTGAAAAGAGCTCTTTCAGCCTTCTTATACAACAGCTCTGCATACTGCGCCCTTAACCGATTAAGGTGGCAGCAGGTGGATTCAGGAGTATGCTGGTTTAGAGTAATCTCAATCAGTCTAACCTGAGAGAAGAGACAGAGCATGGGCTTCCCTCTGTTGCTTCCATTTGGTGGCAACACAAATCAGCTCCCCCTCAAAACACACTTGGCCACCTCCATAGAATGACAGCCCTCTGCACCATACTCGAGTCGAGTAAAATACTGTCAGATTGATTCCTTGATTTTCTTGACCAGCATAGGGTCCTTAAGAAGTCAGGTATTAAGTTTCCATGTTTTGTTTGGATAGATTCCTACCTCAGTACTATCTGAAGGGAAGTGGAGTGATGGTCCAAGAGAACCATAGCACCCATCTCACATAACTGCACCCCAATAGGAGTTAATTGCTAATTAGAAAATAGTCAATTCTTGAAAATTTGTGGTGGGGAAGAGTGTAAAAGGAATATGTCCTCTCGGTCAGGTGCAATATTCTCCATGGGTCCAGACCCCCAGGACATCTAGCTGTTCCCTAAGGGCCCTCTGTCCAGGAGAAAGGCGACAATCAGATTTAGTCAAGTCTGGGCATTGTACTACATTCCAGTCACCTCCTGTGATGAGGGTAAGCAACGAGTAAGGGGCCAAGGCTGAAGCCAGGGAAGTAAAAAAAAGGAGGGAAGTCTACATCTGACCCATATATGGAGCCCAGTATTACCGCAGTTTGATTTAACCTTCCATGTAAAAAGAAACTGCAGCCCACCGAGTCCCCAATTTCCTGTAAGACAGAGAAAGTCACCTGCCTAGCAAACAGAATTGCAACTCCTCTCAGTGGCAAGCTGTTACCCATCCCAAATGTCTGCCCCTATCCCCCCGCCATTCTCAGGTAAGTGAATTTCTTGTAAACAGGCTATCATTACCCCCATTCTGCACAAATGCTTGAGAATATATCGCCTTTTCTCCCTGGCTTGATCCCCTTTGATATTCCAAGAAATAAATGTAACAGAATTAGCCACAATTAGTAGACAAAAAAGATGAGAAACTGAGTTGGGTCTGCTGAACAAGGATTAAAGCTAAGGGAAGCAGGGCCCCCATAACCTCCCCCCCATTTGCTCATACAAAACGCCAACACAGAAAGGCCGAAAAATAGAAAGATTAACATAACAGTAACAGCAATTGAGATTCAATGCAAAGAAGCTCAAAATGATGCACTTAGGTCACAGGAATGGGGGGAAGGGTGGTAACGTCAGCCACCAAACAGAAGAGGGAGAGAGGGATCTAGGAATAATTATATCTGAGGGTCTAAAGGTGGCCGGACAGTGTCAGAGGGTGGTTAGAAGGGCCAGCGGGATGTTGGGGTGCATAGGGACAGGAATCACAAGCAGAATAAATGATGTGGTGATGCCACTATACAGATCATTTGTGAGACATCATCTGGAGTACAGTGTCCAGTTTTGAAGGCCACATCTCAGGAAGGACATAGACAGAGTGGAGGCAGACCAAACGAGGGCTACAAAAATTTTACAGGGGCTGCACAAGAAGTCATATGAAGAGTGGCTGAAAGACCTCAATATGTATTCTCTAGAGACGCAAAGAGAGAGGGGGGATATAACAGAGACATATAAATACCTTCAAGGGATCAGTAAGGTACAGGAGGTTAGCATCTTTCAAAGAAGAAAATGGACAAGAACTAAGGGACATGGGATGCACTTGGAGGGAGAAAGAATCAGGGACAATGTCAGAAAGTATTTCTTTACAGAAAGGGTGGTGGATGCTTGGAATAGCCTCCATGCAGGGGTGGTAGGGCCAAAAATGGTGTAGGAATTTAAAAATACATAGGACACACACAAGGAAACCCTAGAAAAAGGGAAGAGTAGGAAAGCCGCAGATCAACTGCAGTCTGTAGCATATCAATCAGTCAATCAATCAATCAAAATCTTTATTTATCCAGGAGGGCAGCATTGAGCAAGGCTCATTTGTAAGGTGGACCTGGTCATGAATACATCAAGGTACAGTACAGAACCAGGTATACAAAAAGCAGTAATATACAAGGAAGAAAAAGTATATACAGTGTATACAGTACAGTACAAGGTTGAAATAAATAAAAAAAAACAGCATTATTTTACAGTTGAAGAAGTCAGCAGATGTACAATCAACCACAGGCATACAGGGGTTATAAGCAGAGATTTTTTGAGTGAGGCAGCCGGCAACTACACATACAAGGGAAAGAGGCCGTGTATGGGGTGGCAGGTTAGAGAGGTAAAGAAGAAGAGGGATATATTACCGACAACTGGGGAAAAAATTGAGCTAAAACCACAGAAAGTGATTATGGCTGTCGTGTACTTGTTTATTATGATAATGATGGAGGAGGGGTAGATAATTGGGACACTACTGTGGATGGGGTGGGACTTTAGCCAGGCTGGAGTGGACAGGGAAGGGTGGGTGCAGCAGGAAGAGTTAATAGGGAAAGAGTAACAGCCGGGGTAGAAACATGGCGAGCGTCAGGATGGAAAGGGGGAGATGTGGAATTAGTGGGCTAGTAGTGAGGAAAACATTTGCAAGGTGCTTTTATGTAGCGATCGTAGAGCGCCTTGAAGATATTCAGGCTAACAGGGCAGCTCAGCTTCAAGTTCCTTTGTAAACCATTCCACAATGTGGGTAAAGAGATGCTTAGAGCAGCTTTGCTGAAAAGAGTTTTGACCCTTGGAACTTGGTTATGTTAAAGACAGAAAAATAGGGCAGGCTAGATGGGTCAGGTGGTCCTTATCTGCTAACAAATTCTATGTATCTATATATTTATGGTCTATTACATCAACAAGTAGGGTAGGACTCATTCCTACCATATGTGCCAGGAGGTGATGAAGGTCTGGTACTGAGCTCTAAATCATGGTATAGAACTGTCAGCCGTCCATGTGCCAGGCACCCAAAGAGCCTTGGCGGACAGCCTCAGCAGGTCACAGTCCAAAATGCATGAGTGAGAGCTGCTGACCTCGGTCACAGATGACTTGTTCGACAGGTGGAGTCCAGAGTTGGACCGCTTTGCATCCACACTCAACACAAAACCCCCACATTCCTGCTTGCTAGTTCCAGGGCCTGGAGTTTTCTGGCGAGACGCATTGCCCCTCTCCTGGAAAGGGAGGTTTCCTTATGCCATAGAAACATAGGAGTTGACGGCAGATAAGGACCGCAAAGCCCATCCAGTCTGCCTATTTTTTCTACCTTATGAATGTGCCATAGGCCTTTACTCTGACAATGGCCTATCTATTCATACTCATCTGTATTGCTCCCTTATGCCTAGCCTATCCCATGCTTCTTTGAAGCCCTACACTGTATTCATATCCACCACTTCCTGAGGTAGGCCGTTCCACACATCCACCACCCTTCCTGTGAAAAAGAACTTCCTTACATTACCCCTTATCAGCCTCCCTCTAATCTCATGCTGTGTCCTCTTGTCCTGCTATTTTTCTTATATTGAAACATGTTAGACTCCTTCACATTGTTAATGCCCTTATGATGTTTGAATGCTTCGATGATATCACCTCTCTCTCCCTCCTTTGCTCTAGGGTATACATACTGAGCTCCATTAATCTGTCCTCATATGTTTTCTGATGCAGTCCCTGCACCATTTGGATTGCCCTTCTCTGGATTGCCTCCATTTTGTTAATCTCCTTGTGCAGGTGTGGCCTCCAGTACTGGATGCAGTACTCCAGATGGGGCCTAACCAGTGTCTTGTAAAGAGGGACTATTACTTCCCTCTTACGACTTGCGATACCCCTACTAATACACCCCAACATCCCTCTAGCCTTACCTACTGCTTCAGTGGACTGCTTGGATGATTTCAGGTCGTCTGTGATGATAAAATACAAAATCACACATGCCCCCATGATGCAAAGCATCACGGGCTGCATATACAAATCACCACAGAATATTATGCTGGTTCGACTTTAAGCAGAAATGCATGGTGCTGAAAGGCCTCACACAGTTTGCAAAAGGTGCCAACAAAAGACACAGACACGTGTTTCATCCTACCAGGACTCATCAGTGTGCCTCGTCTGACACCCCCGTGGAATGAACCAACTACCGTAAGATGGTCTATCTGGGTTATGTTGTGGTGAACCCAGTTAAAACAAAAAAACAAGTTAAAAGACAAAGAACCTCTGAGCGCAAGCACTGAGACAATGGTTACCCCCAAAGGGCATTGGCCGAGAAGCCAAATTTCAAAGAAATACAAAATCACACATGCCCCAATAATGCAAAGCATCTCAGGCTGCATATGCAAATCACCACAGAATATTATGTTGGCTCAACTTTAAGCAGAAATGCATGGTGCCAAAAGGCTTCATCTGTGATGATGATGCCCAAGTCCCTTTCTTCCCTTGTGATTGCCAGTAACTCCCCTCCCAACCTACAGGTGGCTTCAGGGTTTCTCTTCTCTGTGTGCATGATCTTGCACTTCTTTGCATTAAACCCCATTTGCCACTCTTCTGACCATTTTGTCAGTTTATCCAGATCTCTTCTCATTCTGCCCACCCCATCAGGATCATCTACTCTGTTGCAGATCGTGGTGTCATCTGCAAACAGACAAGCCTTACCCTCTAGTCCATCTGCAAGGTCACTAATGAAGATATTGAAGAGGACTGGCCCCAGGACTGATCCCTGAGGTACCCCACTTGCGACTTGCATCTCTTCTGACTGTATACCATTCACCACCGTTCTCTGTTTTCTGCCCGCTAACTAGTTTGCCACCAAGTTGACCAACTTCTGTCCCACCCCAAGTCTACTCAGCTTATTAATCAATTTTGAATGTTGAACAGTATCGAAAGCTTTGCTGAAGTCAAGGTAGGCAACATCAACTGCACCACCTTGGTCCACCACTCTGGTTACCCAGTCAAAGAAATCTATGAGATTAGTTTAACAGGACCTTCCTTTTGTAAACCCATGCTGTCTTGGATCCTGTGCGCCTATGGATTCCGGGTGTTGCACTATCCTTTCGTTAAGGAGCGCCTCCATAATCTTGCCCACTACTGAGGTAAGAGTGACTGGTCTGCAGTTCCCTGCCTCTTCCCTGCTACCATTCTTGTGGAGCAGGATCACATGAGCCCTTCTCCAGTCTTCTGGGACCTCTCCTGTGCTCAGAGACTCACTAAACAGTTCTGGTACTGGCTCTGCTAGTACCACCCTTAGCTCCTTTAGTACCCTGGGATGTATGCCATCAGGTCCCATTGCCTTGTCCACCTTGAGCTTAGCGAGCTCTTGTAGGACCCTTTCTTTAGTGAAGGGACTAATGCACACCTTCTCCCCCCCCCCCCGTGTCCATGATGCTGAGCTGTGGGCCATGCCTTACCTTCTCCTCAGTAAATACTGAGCAGAAGTATCTATTTAGGATAGATGCTTTTCCTTGGTCCTCCTCCACACACTCCCCCTTACCCTCTTTGATCTTAGCAATATCCCCTCTGGACTTTCTCCTTTCACTAATGTATCTATATAAAGTCTTGTCCCCTTCGTTTACTGTTCATGCTAGAGTTTCCACGGTTTGGGCCTTTGCCTGCCTTACTGCCTTCCCTGCTTCCCTTACAGATGTTTGGTATGCCTCCCTATCTTTGTCCCGCTACGTTCCCTTTATATTTCCTGAAGGCCAGCCTTTTGGCTCTGACCTTTTCTGCTACTGTTTTTGAGAACCAAAGTGGTATCCTCCTTCTTTTGCTCTTACTTTTCTCTTTAACACAATGGGATGTTGCTTCAAGTATTGCATCCTTAATGCTTGCCCACTTTGCTTGTACCCCCTCACCTGTATTTCTTCTTGCCAGGACTAGCTGAACTCTGTTGGCCATCTTATCAAAGTCAGCTCCTCTGAAATCCCATATTTTTGCCTTGGAATGGGATGTTTTAGTTCTAGTGGCCAAATTGAACCACACCATGTGATGGTCACTGGTCCCCAGGTGACCTACTTAGAGATGTTTGATCCTTTCCCCGTTAGTCAGTGCTAGATCTAGGATAGTCCTGTCTCTTGTGGGTTGTTCTACCAGTTGTTTGAGGCCCTCCCCCTGCAGGGAATCCGCTATGTGTCTAGTTCTGGTGGATGTTCCTGCTGGTATTGACCAATCTATATCTGGCATGTTGAAGTCTCCCATTATCAGAACCTCCCTTTTAGCTGTCATGTTTTGTATATCTTCTAACAGTAATGTGTCTATGTCCTCTCCCTGGTCTGGAAGCCTGTAGACAACCCCAGTTCATATCGCTGTCCCATTTCCTGTTTCCAGGGTGACCCACAGTTCTGGCTCCTTATGTGCTTTCTGAATTTCTGTAGCTTTGATATTTTCATTGACATAAAGGGCCACTCTATCCCCCCTTTTTGTACTTCGGCCTCTTCTGAACAGTACATTGCCGGGTACTGAAGTCTCCTAAGTGTGGTTACTGGTGAATCATGTCTCGCTAATGACTACTATGTCCAGTTTAGCCTCTGTTATTGTTGCCTGCAGGTCTGGGACCTTGTTTCCCAGACTGCAAGCATTTGTGTACATGGTTTTCCATTGGCCAGAGTTGGGTGTGTTAGTTGCTGTGCAAGATCCGGCGTTTCCCCTGTGCATCATATGGGTAGCCAGATCTTTTTCCTTACCTGGTGATGCAAATGAACTACAAACATGCTGAACTCTTGTTGGATCGCTAGCTTAGGGGGGAGGGGTGTTCTTCCCATTCAATGTATCGGGTGCTGCACCCCTCTTCCCATTTGCTAGTCTAAATATTCTGCAAAGACATCAAACTTCTGCCCCAATGCACTGACTCCCTCTTTAGTCAGATGTAGTCCATCGAATTGAAAGAACTTTCGCCCCAAAACTGTTGCCAGTTACCTACAAATTTGTGTCCTTTTTCCTGGCGCCAGTCCCTTGATCCGACATGTTTGCTCCCCTATCTTCCTTCTTCTTTGTCTTTTTGTTTTGGTCCCTGTTTTAGGCAAGTTTTGTTGTGCTAGCTCCTGTGCTGCTGTGTCCTGCTCTGTAGTGTCTTCTGCCCCTTTGTTTGATTTCAGATATGGAGGCAGTTACCTGTTTGTAGTTTTTATATGGTTTGCGGAGGTGATACGTTGGAGATCACTGAGTGATGGGGCACCTGATTTGCCCCTCCTAACCACCTGTCAACCTCCTGGACCAACTACCCTCTGCAGTCGAGGTGCTTCTGTTGGATGTTGGGGAAATTACGGGTGATTCTTATATTTCCTCCTGAAAATGTGATTTGAGGCATGCAATCTCGGCCTATGCTGCCTGGAGCTAAGCCCTTAGATCTCCAATGGTCCAGCATGTAGGACAGCATCTTAAATCTTATATAACTGCCCTTTTGAAAAGTGTCTCGCAGTACCTGCAGTTCATAATATCCAATGCAGATGAGTTGTATGGTTTAAAACCTAGTTCGAGTAATTAGGAGGGAAATGAAAGCAAAGGTCTGATTTTGTGTTTTGTTTGTTTTTGTATAACTTGTTAAAACAAAATTACTTGTGCCCCTGTAAGTGAGGGCACTGTGTGGATACCCCTCTGATCCTCCCCTTCCTGCTTTGTTACAGGAAATGTCACGATTGTGCTACCCTATAAAAGGAGTGTAGCATGGGTGGTTGGGGATGGGGTTGAGTGACTGGGCCCTTCCCTTGCCGAAAAAGAAGAACCGCAGATGAAGGAAACAAGGAAGTAAGAGCCAAAACAATCAACCAACAACAAATGCAGTAGCTCTGAAAGCTTAGCCTAATGATAAATAAAACTGTAAAGCCTGTAAAGCACCACCTGTACTAATTTCACAGACGATATACCCTGTAAAAAACACTTTGCTACAGAGAAAAATACAGCAGTAACAGAAGATATACATTGCAAAAAAACAATTTGAATCAGAGAAGATTACAGCAGTAATCTGTAAGCAAAAACCTGTAGGTACACCCTGTAATAATGCAGCAGAAAGTATATCCTGCAACAGCAATTTGAATCAGAGAACAATAAAGCAGTAAAATGTTAGCAACAAACAGTAACAAACCCCGTGAGTACAAAAGAAAATAATAACACACAGTAAATCTGCCTAGCCAAAAGAAGCCTTAATCTTTTTCCTTGCTCTGATAATGTTCATTGCTCTGTCCTTACAAGCAGACCTGGAAGAAAAGAGCTCAGGTGAACCTAGGTGCCTTTGCCAGCAAACCTAGTCTTCCACCTCCTAGTCTTCTCAAATTCAGAGGGTACTCATCAAGTTACAGATGGAGAGAGCCACACTAATTTTAGTGGCTCCCTTTTGTCCTCATCAGATATGGTTTCCATTACTGCAAACAATTGGCTGTGAAACTTCAAATTCCTCTGCCCCTTTGCTGGTACTTGTTGACACAGGCTCAGGGGCTCCTGGTCCATCCAGACCTCAAATCTCTCTATGTGCACATACAGCTCCTGAGGACATAGCTATTGCTCAGTTCAGGGTGTTTCAGGAGGTAAATGACATCCTGGTGGCTGCAAGGAAACCTTCCACCAGGGCCACTTACTCTATTAAGTGGAAGTACTTTGCTATATGGGCCACTTCACATCACCTAGACCCTTTTACTTGTCCAGTCAACCAAGTTCTAGAGTACTTCCTGTCCTTACTGGATGCAGGCCTCAAATATTTCTCCATAAAGGTACACCTGTCGGCTATTTCCAGCCTTTCATGTGCCTATTGATGGCCATGTGGTGGGCCAGTTGGATGTGGCCTGTACTTTTCTTAGAGGCATTCTCCACTTGAAGCCTCCAATCTATAATCCATTCCCAGCTTGGGACCTCAATTTCATGCTCAAGAAGCTGACCGTGCCTCCTTTTGAGCCAGCCACGTCTTGAGAGTTACATTTTCTGTCATGGAAAGCATTTTTTTAGTTGCCATTACTTCTGCTCAAACAATTTCAGAGCTACAGACTCTCTTGTGTGAGCAGCCTTATTTGATTTTCCATAAAGACAGGGTGCCCTAATTTATAAAATACAAAGAACCTCAGCGTGCAAGCACTGAGGCAATGGTTACCCCAAAGAGCACTGGCCAGGAAGCTAAGTTTCAAAGAAATACAAAATCACACATACTCCCATAATACAAAGCACCATGGTCTGTATATGCAAATTACCACAGTATATTACACTGCTTCAACTTTAAGCAGAAAAGCATGGTACCAAAAGATCTCTCACACAGTCTGCAAAGAGTGCCAACAGAAGACACATACACTTGTTTTGGCCTACCAGGATTCAGCAGTGTGCCTTGTCTATCTGACACCCCAGTAGAATGAACCAGCTACCCTAAGATGGTCTATCTGGGTTATGTTGTGGTGCACCCAATAAAAACAAAACAAAACAAAAGCTAAAAGACAAAGAACCTCAGTGTGGAAGCACCGAGGCAATGGTTACCCCAAAGGGTACTAGCCGGGAAGCCAAGTTTCAAAGAAATACAAAATCACACATACCCCCATAATGCAAAGCACCATGGGCTGTATATACAAATCACCACAGTATATTATGCTGCTTCAACTTTAAGCAGAAATACACGGTACCAAAAGGTCTCTCACACAGTCTGCAAAGGGTGCTAACAGAAGACACATACACGTGTTTCGTCCTACCAGGACTCATTAGTGTGCCTCGTCTGTTTGACACCCCAGTGGAATGAACCAGCAACCCTAAGATGGTCTCTTTGGGTTATGTTGTGGTGAATCCAATAAAAACAATTTTTACAAAGTATTTTACAAAGACACATTTTATAAAGTTTTGTGGCACAGCAGGGGACTTGTGGCTGAGTGTGTGACGTTGCAACTTGTGTCATACCTTTCGACAAGCGCGATTTTCCATGTACTGGGCTACAAATATCCATCACAAGCCCAGAACGTGGGATGCAGAAAGTTAGACCACCTTCTTCCAGGTCTAACCTTGCATCTGAGATCGCAGTACTTGTGCCAATCCTTTGGTGCAAGCAGCCGTAAGTTGGAGAAAATGTTGCAAATGCACCACCCCTTTGAAAATCGGACCACTCCTCATCCGAGGGGCATTGTCGCTTTTGCGACCCCTTTGGGTCAGACGCAGCGCTTGGTGCAAGCCCTGCACCCACCTTCTAAAATCTAGCCCAGGGTCTCTTTGCATACTAACCCTAAGTTTCTTCCTAAGGTGGTGTCTGAATTTACCCTAAATCAAGCCATCTGCCTACCTGTTTATTTTCCAGAGCATGCCAATCCAGGGGAAGCATTACCCCATACTTTGGATGTACATAGAATTCTGCATTACAACACACACCGTACGAAGGACCACAGGAAGTCCTCTTAGTTGTTTATTTATTTTGCCCAAGGCAGAGATAGTGCTCCAGTTTCAAAACAGTGCTTAAACAAATGGTTGGCCAACTGTATTGTTTTCTGTTACAGAAAGTATGGCAAGGAACTTCCTGGGGTTGTTAAGGGCCACTCCACCAGGGGTATGGCCACTTCAGTTGCCTGTTTCAGGGGCGTACCTACTGCCATGATTTGTGTAGCTGCCACTTGGAGTACTGTCCACACATTCACCAAATACTACAGTCTAGACATTGCCTCCAGAAAAATGGCAGGCTTTGGCCTTGTGGTGCTTCAGTGCCTTCTTTTTTAGGCCTCTGGACTCCTGCCACCTAGACTGTCCTTGCTCTCAGCACTGCTTGGAACTTCTTCCATAGGTGTGACCTCATGACGGAGATATCCCCAAAGAAGATAGAGCAGTTACATAAGAACTTACCATAACAGTAGACCTTCAAAGGAATCTCTGTCATCAAGTCATGTCGTCCCGTCCTCCATTCCCTTCTCTCTCTCTACAGCGCGGCTATTCTGTATCTCCAGCCTTTCTGCTAGCTGGGCACATTCTCTCTCTCTCTCTCCCCTCAGTTCCACAGTGGGACTCCTATCACCTATGGCCTCCACCTAGGGACAGAACTGAAGAGGAAGCAGGGCCACTCGTGTTTACGTAGGGTGCTTATATAGGGTATGTGATGTAGGAGCCAGATGTCAGCATGGTCGGCCCCTAATAGACTGCTGCAAAAAAGCTTCCATGTGATCCTGATGCCTGATGGCAAAGTTCCATAGGTGTGACCTGATGACAGAGATTCCCTTGAAGATCCACTATTACGGTAAGTTCTTACGTAACTGCTCTATCTTAATGGTGATGCACAAACACAAAGGCAGCCAGTGCAAAGCATGCAGAACCGGAGTGACTCCATGAGGAGACAATTATCATCCAGGCTGCAGCATTCTGCACCAGCTGCAGCTGACGCATCAAACTTCAAGATACCCCTAGATAAAGAACACTGCAGTTGTCCAGCCTAGAGATGAAAGCATGGATGAAATGCTTAAATGCTATGAAGATAGTTAACAAGTGAGACTGTAGTTCAGTATGCTACGTATTTTATATGTGATTTGAGAAATGTAATGGTTATGTAAAAGTAATATATTGTCCCTAAGTGTTCTATGCATATTAGTCTGAGAAGCGTAATTTTGTTGTTCAATATAGCATTCCACACTGGCATTTGTGTATATTTTATTATATACTGTATGTCACTTTATTGAATGTGATCAATTTTATATGTAAACTTAAGTGGAATTGTGCTTAGGACCTCACTGGAAATGAGCCTCTGTCAGTGGAGAAATCCAATTAATTTTGTATATACTGTAAATGAATAAAAGTTTTACTACTACTGCGTTGTTGCTAGGTCCTCCTGTGCTAAATATGGCTTGATCCTGGCAATGTTCTGCAGGTGGTAGAAGCCAGGTCAGACAATAGAAGACACCTGGGTCTGATATTTGAAAAAGTGCAAAGCAGAGTGCAGAACTTTGTGCTGCACCTTGCGACTGCACGGGAGCCTGAAGATGCTATATTTAGTTGAATAGCGCACCAGCACTGTTTGACTGAATATAAGGCCATGTCAGTGCAGCACTAAGTTACGTAGCGCTGCCCTAACACAGATCCTGAAGTATGCTGCCAGAATGGATAGCACCAGAGCACTACCTGCAATATTCAGAGGGACCCATGCAAATGAGCCCATTAGGCATGCGAGGCACTGAGATGCCATTTGCATGCCCGTTATGAACTCATTTGCATGGGTAGCAAGACAGTTTAGTGCACCGCCACCCCAAACTGCCCAGTCCCAGAGCAGTATAGAGATCCCTGGTGCCTACTGCCCCCACCAAATCACCAGCATGTAATACAGATAGACATCCCCCCCTCCGATCATTAGCCCGTAATAATGACAGGCATCCCTGGTGCCTAGTGACCTCCTAAATCACCAGCTCATAATAAAGATAGGCATCCATGGTGCTAGTGGTCCCCCCCAGATGGCCAGCCTGTAATAAGAATAGGCATGCTAATGGTCCCTCTCTCCGGTCGACAGTCTGTAATAATGATAGGCATCCCTGGTGCTAATGGTCCCTCCCTTCCGATTACTAGCCCACAAGACACTTGACAACCCCTACCTGGCATCTAGCACCCCTCCCCGTGGCACTGAACACCTAGACCCTCCAATCACCTTACCAGTACCCTTGGTGCCATGGGTGCATATGTGGACCGGCACAGCCGTCTTCACACCTCCTCAGCCAGTCACCATATTCCTAGGCAGGGAGTACATATCTCATTTACAGGACAAGGCACATCACCCAATCCCATAAGTGAAACGCGTGCTCCCTGTCTGTAAATATGGCTGCTGGCTGAGGAGGTGTGAGGAGGGCTGCAATGGTCACCATATGCACCTGCAACATCAAGGATACTGGTAAGGTTATTGAGGAAGAGGGTGTTTGTTGCGGGGGGGCCACTGATCCCGGGAGTTGTCAAGTGTCCTACAGGCTAGCGATCAGAAGTGTGGACCATCAGTACCAGGGCTGCCTATCTTTATTACAGGCTGGTGACTGGGGGACGACTAGCACCAAGGATGCCTATCTTTATTACGGGCAGATGATTACAAGGCGAGGGACCACTAGCACCATGAATGCCGTATCATTATTACGAGCTGGTGATCGAAGGGAAGAGGGAAACACTAATGAGGGAAGCCTTATTATTGTGGGCTGACAATCAGTGGGGACAGCTAGCACCAGGGATGCTTTATCTGTATTACAGGCTAGCGATTGGTGGTGGTGGGGTGGGGTGCAATAGACCACAAAGCCAGGTATGCTCCCCCAGTGGCCAACTGGCTAGGTGGCTACATGACATCCAGCAGCAACTAAGGTTCCCTGTAGTAAGCTGGGGTTTTGTGGTATTTGTGCTGCACAAAAGGAGAGTGTTAAGCCCTTTTGCATGGTGCAAAAGCTGCTGAAAGTGGGGTACAGTATGTGCAAAAGAGCTCGGAACAGGCTGGGGTGCTCTGGTCAGATTTAAAACATGAAAGCAAAAAAAAAAAACCAGACATCTCACCACCACATGAATTAATTTAAAAAAAAACATTTATTTAAAATATCATGTCTGACGCCAATCCCTCGTCAAAAAGGCTAAAGTCCTGCTCCACTTACAAAAGTTACAGGTAGACGTGACCTCTTGCAAAAAGACCACGTCTACCTGTAACTTTTGTAAATAGTGCAGACCTTTAGCCTTTTTGACAGGGAAGTGGCATCAGGCATGATATTTTAAATAAATGTTTTTTTAACAAAACTATTTGCGATGGCAGTAATTCATGTGGTGGTGAGATGCCTGTTTTTTTTGCTTTCATGAATATGGGGTACCCTGTCTATTCATGGGCCCCTGTCCTCTTGCCTGCATGCATACATTATGTTTTGCACAGGCGCTAACCTTTTCCGCCCACACAACAGCCCCTTCTGAATATGGGGATCCAGCACAAACCCCGGTTTGCATGGACAAAGACCCATTAGAACCCACATAAAATTATGAATATTGGGCCCCCTGATGTTCAAATGTCAATCTATCATCCAAAATGACCCCCAGGTCCCTAACCATACCAGCTGCAGCAAAGGAGTGGCCACCCAATACCGGGAGAGCCATTCCATCTGCAGCAGACAAACCCACCAACCAGGTTCAATTACCATGACCTCGGTCTTGCCTGGGTGGAGACATAACCAGTTCAAGGTCATCCAGTCATTAATTTCAGACAAACAATGTCTCAACACGAAAGCCGCAGTTATATCATTAGGGGCACAAGACAGGTGCAACTGCGTATCATCTGCATAGCAATGACATCCCACATTGTACAGTCTGATGATCTCCTCTAAGGGCAGCATGTACACAAAGAACAGAAATGGGGTAAATCAAGCCCTGCGGAACTCCACAGCACAACACAGATGCCTCCAAGGTAAAATTCCTCAGAGCCACCTGCTGCCTTCTTCTAGCTAAGTAGGACTCAAACCAGTGCAAAACTGCACCAGTGAGGCCTACATAGTTCCTCAATCAATCCAAAAGAACTCCATGATCCACTTTGTCAAATGCCAATGAGAGATCCGAGAGCACCGAGATTGAAAGTAGCCCTCAGTCTGTCGCAAGGAAGTGAGCACTCCTACGAGAGCCATCTCAGTGCACTGCTGAGTCCAAAATCCCAACTGCAGAGGTTCATAGATGGAAAGAGACTCCAGGTAATCAGTGAGTTGTTCAGCCACCACCCTGTCAATAACCTTCCCTAGAAAGGGTAGGTCAGAAACAGGTCTGTAATTCACTAGAACATCAGGGTCCAAGGAAGGCTGTTTTAGAAGAGGCCTGACCACAGCCTTTTTCAAGATCGATAGAAAAACACCCTCACTCAAGGACCCATTCACAAACTCTGTGAATACTGGACCTAGGAACCCAGCACAACTGAGAATCACCCACTTTGGACCCGGGTCCAGCATACAGATAGTGGGATGCAAACTGAATATCATCCGCAGCACCTCAGCATCAGAAACAGGTTGAAACAACCAAAATGGTCAGAAGAGTGGCAACTGGGGTTTAACGCAAAGAAGTGCAAGATCATGCACATAGGGAAGAGAAACCCCAAAGCCACCTATAGGTTGGGAGGGGAGTTGCTGGCAGTCACAAGGGAAGAAAGAGACTTGGGCATCATCATCACAGATGACCTGAAATCATCCAAGCAGACCACTAAAGCAGTAGGTAAGGCTAGGGGGATGTTGGGGTGTATTAGTAGGGGTATCACATATCGTAGGAGGGAGGTAATAATCGCTCTTGACAAAACACTGGTTAGGCCTCATCTGGAGTACTGCGTGAAGTACTGGAGGCTGCACCTTCACAAGGACATTAACAAAATGGAGGCAGTACAGAGAAGAGTAACCCAAATGGTGCAGAGACTGCATCAGAAAACATATGAGGACAGATTAACGGAGCTCAATATGTATACCCTAGAGCAAAAGAGGGAGAGGTGTGATATGATCTAAACATTCAAACACATTAAGAGCATTAACAAGGTAAAAGAGTTTAACATTTCAATATAAGAAAAATAGCAGGACAAGAGGACACAGCATGAGAATAGAGGGAGGCCGATTAAGGGGTAATGTGAGGAAATTCTTTTTCACAGAAAGGGTGGTGGATGCAAGGACCGGCCTACCTCAGGAAGTGGTGGGTATGAACACAGTGCAGGGCTTCAAACATGCATGGGATAGGCATAAGGGAGCAATACAGATGAGTATGAATAGATAGGCCATTGACAGAGTAAAGGCCTATGGCACATTCATAAGGTAGAAAAAAAAGGGCAGACTGGATGGACTTTGCGGTCCTTATCTGCCGTCAACTTCTATATTTCTATGTAACCCAGACAGGCAGATCTACATCACTAAAGGTATGACCACTACTGGCCCAAACCAGGCCACTAGAAGAAATTCCACACCTAATGACTGACACCTTGTCAATAAAAAGATGCCCATACTCCTCACACTTTTCTGCAGAACTAACTCCTGGGACTGCAGACAGGGAGGATTTAACAGCCTGTCTGCAGTGCAAAAGAGCTGGGCTAGATGATTTTTCCCTGCAGCAACTGAATTTGACAGGAATTCTGTCTTTTTCAGGTCAATTGCCCTTTGATATTCAGCATCTCCACAGATGGAATAGTTAAAGAGAAGACCGCACAATGGAACATAACTGCCTGATGATCCTACCAAGAGACTGGATCAACCTTGACCGCACTAATGTCAAGTCACAAGGAAGAGATCAAATTAGATATGAAACATACAAGCTAGAGGAGACACACTAATTATAATCATTTGATTATTTATATTGCAACCTAACACAATAGTGCAAGCTGAAGTTCACATACAGTTCTTAAAGAGGGAGTCTGGCCAAAACTTCTAGCATCAGTAAATTCAGAATTTGGATCAGCATATCCCCAGTCAGTCGCAAGTCAAAAATGAGATCTCTAAGTTAGTTTGTTTAAAAGTTACAAGTCATTTTGTAACCCTAACTTCGCTGCCTGTTCAAAAAAGCCAGTTTCAGTAAATAGCTACTGATGATGTCACAACCAGAACTCACAGCCTAGTCCTTCTTGCAAACAACCTTAAAAGACTTATTTCTCACACATTACATAAAGCTGCAGTGGTATTAAATATCTGGAAAAGGAAAGCTGTTAATGGGTGAGTCAGGGCATGCATTTCCATAATGTGCAGATGCGAGGTACAAGTACTTAACAATGTGACAGCAGGAGGGTTGGAATACAGCGGCAAACATGGTTTTATTATGACAAAAATATGTGCAGTTTTTATAATAGTGCAAGGATGAGATTTCAAAATGTCACCAGACTGCAATTGTGGAATGCAGCAATGACACAATCTCAGAAAGTAAGTGGGACACACAGTTTTGGAAAGTGGCAGGGACACTAAAATTCTTAATGTGGTGGTGTCATATAGTTTTAAAATGTGGCAGAGATGTACAGTTTTGAAATGCGGGAGACACATAGTTGTGGAAGGTGGTAGGGATATGTAATTTCATAATGTGTCTTGGATGGATTCATTTGTCACGTGGTGTTGTGATGCAAAATTTCAAAACATGGTTGGTATGCTTGCTTTCAGATTGTGGTGGCAACATTTAATTTTAGAATACGGCATGGACACAAAATCTCAGAAACTGGCAGTGATGCAATTTCAGAATCTGGTATCCACACAGAATTTCAGAATGAGGCAGGGACGCATAATTTTAGAATGTAACTTTAGCATGCAATTTTTGAATGTGGCAGTGACACTCATCTTCAGAATGTGGTGGGGATGGGCAGTTTCAGAATATGGTGGGAATGCACATTTTCAGAAAGTGACAATGACAGGCAATAGAACAGCCGACCAAACATATTTTAAAAATGGGCATGTCCTGTTGTCGTGGCCCTGCCTTGATAAAGTGTAAGAGCTATGTGAAACATTGGTGGAGGGGTATTACTGCTGTCTGGCATCAGCTTTTTGTGTGTAAAATAAAGTGTGTTTTAAACTCGACCTAGCTCTCAGGTCATTTATAGTTGGTCGGTTGTTCTAGTGCTCCGCTTGTTTGTCTTTTCCAAGTTGTATTTATTCGTGGAAGCACAGACCTGGTCTCAGGTAGCAGCCTTCAGTTCATAACAATGACAGGCAGTACTGGCGCATGGAAGTTTACACACAATTTCAGAATTTGGCAGGCAGGTACCATTTCAGAATGTGGCAGGCAGGTACAATTTCGGAATGTGGCAGGCAGGTACAATTTCGGAATGTGGTGGTGACAAACCCTCGCGTGACTTTGGAATGTGGTGGTGACAAACCCATTCGCGACTTCGAAATGTGGCAGTGACAAACCCTTGCAAGACTTTGGAATGTGGTGGTAATAAACCCTCGTGCAACTTTGGAATGAGGAGGTGCCGCACGACTTCATAATGTGGCAGTGCAAATTCAGAATGTGACAGTGCCACACTACTTCAGAATATGACAGTGCCATGTGACTTCGGAATGTGGGGTTGCGACACGACTTTGGAATGTAGGGGAACTGCACAACTTCGGAATGTGGGGGTACTGCATGACTTCAGAATGTGGCGGTGTCACACAACCTTGGAATGTTGCAGTGACGCATGACTTCGGAAAATGGCGGTGAAACACGTCTTTGGAACGTGTCAGTGACGCACGACTTTGGAATGTGGTGGTGACGCATGACTTCAGAATGTGGTGGTGACACACAATTTTGGAATGTGGCAGTAGCACACAATTTTGGAATGCAGTGGTGATGCACAGTTGTGGAATACAGCGGCGATGCTCAGTTTCAGAATGTGGCAGTGACGTACAATTTTAGAATGTGGCGGTGATGCACAGTATTGGAATGTGGTGACGCACAGTTTCAGAATGTGGCAATGACAGTTTTGGAATGTGATGGTGACAGTTTCAGAATGTGGCACTGAAACACAACTTTAGAACGTGGTGTTGATGTGCAATTTCAGAATGTGGCAAGGATGCGCTATTTTGGAATATGGCTGGGACGCACAATGTTGGACTGTTGTGGGGATGTGATGCAGAATTTTAAAATGTGGTGGAAGCACAGAATTCTGGAAAGTGTCAAGGACAAGCAGTTTCAAAATAGAATGGTGTGTCCTGCCATATTCCAACAGTGTACATCCTTACTTATATTTCAGAATTGCTAGTCCCCACTAAATTCTTCATTGTGTGTCCCTGTCGCATTTTGAGACTGAGTGTCCCACCACACTGCGAGATGGACATCCCTGCCACATGCTGAGATTACATGCCCCAACCCCCCAACATTCTAAAATTGTGCATCACTTTGACAGTCTATACCTTTGTTCAGTGTTGCATTCCAAATCCACCTCCTGGTGTGTTCTAAGGCACTGTACTATGTATCTGAACATTCTGGAAATGCAAAAACTGCAGGCAACCCTGTGTCAGTTTTTGTTTTTAAATAAATACTACAGCTACAGTTTTGATAACTTTGAAGAAATAGGTCCTATAAGGTTGCTGATAGGGAGGACTAGTCTGTGAGTTCTGGTTGTGACATCATCAGTGGCTTTTCACTGAAACCGGCTTTTGAACAGAGTGAAATCAGGGTTACAAAATAGCTCATAACTTTAAAACGAAGTAACACAGAAACCTAATTTTTGGTATGAGATTTATTTGGGGTAGGCTAATTCTAATTCTGCAATGTAGTTCTTTTGACCAGACTCCCTCTTTAAAATTAATCACTTTTACATAAAAAAGCATAAGTCAATACTACACATAGTGCTTATATCATACGAAAAATTAAACACATTACACGCGTTACATACACAGGCACAACACTGCATAAAAATTACATTTCAAGGCCAGCCCACTGGAACAGCGGTAGTGCTACTGCTCGCGATGCCAGCAACCTGAGTTCAGGAACAGGCTCAGGTTGTCAGAGGGCCAGCTGGGGGGAGGAGGCTTGAGCATCCCAAGGACTGCTCACCTTCTCCAGGGCATGGGGGGAATCATGGTTCACAGCATGACTGGCCTCTAGCGGTGGCTGGGTAACCAGCATGCTTGAGCTGCGGGGTGGAGAGCGACAGATGCCGGCTCTGCCCTGGCTTCAACGCACGTCGCATCTACAGGGGGGGAGTACATGGAAGAACACCCAGTCTAGTGCAACACCAGCAAGGAGGTTGGTAACTGGTCTCCGCCCACTAACTCAAGCAACCTGGAGAGGACACCAGTGCAGACAAGAAGGTACGGCCTTGGGGGGGGGTCTATGGGCTATGGGGGCACCTCCCATCTCTTCCCTGCCTGGGGGGTAAACTAAGGCTCCATAGGGAGATCTCCTCCAGAGTTCACAGGGTGGTTGGTTAGTTGGGTAACAGTGCAGGGCTGGGGGAAGGGGGAGAAAAAGAAATATAAAAAAAAAATTACATTTCAAAGGGGAGGTCCACTAATCCATATCCAAGTAACGCACAAAGATTTACTGTAGGTCTGAGTCCTTGCCAATGGTCTTTCCCCACATCCCTTGTTTACATAAATTATATCCTGTAGTATCCTTTGATACAAGCGAACAATGCAATTTATGAACAGGATCACAAACTCTCCTAAAAACCTCTCTTGTCATTTTTTCCCTTCTAATATCCAGCCTTTCCAAACCACATTTAAGCAATGCTTCCTTATAACTCATTTCACACCCTACCATTATTCTGTGTGCCCTTTTCTGTACTCTCTCTAATACTATGGATTCATTTTTTGTCAGCCATTCAGGCCAAACTGCTGCCCCATACTCTGTCACTGGCCTAGGGGAATGAATCAGGGAGGGGATGCGAACTGTATACCATTAGCAGAACTATGGTTACAGGTAAGCAACCTATATTTTGGGGATGGGAGGGCCACTAGGTGGGGAGCTAAAACTATAGTGAAGATGACTGATGAACTGGCTTATTGAAGGAGATAATGGATAATTAACATGCCAAGGATGAAACACTGTATCAAGATTATAAAACATTGTTCATACAGTGGCACCAGACAATATGCAATGCAGTATCTTGCAAAATGCTGCAGTATGCTGCAAGGAGCAGTATAATTCAATTAAGCAATAATGCATGACAGGGTGTGGTATATTATGGGATATCGTCATGCCTCGGGTGGTTGGGCACGAGGCCGCAGGCCGAGTGCGTCCAACAACCAGAGAAGTGATGAAATCCCATGATATACCACACCCTGGAGTGCATTATTGCCATTATGAACTGGTTCTTAAAATTGGTGTAAATTAAAAACTGCTAAAAATATCAAACATTTAAAAATATATATTTCTAAGGTAGTGTAGGGGTACTGTTTCTGAAAATAGTTCCATTCTGGTTGTGGTCAGCTGGTGGTGGTGTTGTAGGAGCTGGTATTAACTAGTGCTGCGGCCTCTCCCTATGTGTTCTGCCCCTCAACACACACAGCAAGAAAAAGAAAAGTATGTTTCTGTCATCTGTTGCTCTGTTTAAAATACTGTATGTGCCACTTTTTTGGTTTTTGTTTTACTTGGAAACTGCGTAGGAACGTGTAGCACGTTTGTTTTCCTGGGAAACCACCTACTGACCTGCACCACAGCTCCTCAAAGTGACGAAAGTTTTTTCCCTCTTAGGAAGTCTTTGTATGTCAGTATTGGGAAGATGGCTCATGGCATACTACTGAGGGAAGACACACTGCTGTTAACATCCTGAGAGGTGAGGCATCACAGTTTATGTTTACAGCCGTGTTCTGGATGGGACAGACAATTTGAAGTGGGTTGCAGGCTTGTGGCAACTCCCGTTTTGTGTCAGGCGATATATTGTGATGGGGAAATGTAAAGACATTTCTGTGTGGTGAAATAGAGATGCCAGATATTAAATAAACATAATATATTGCTTGTTGAATGCAGCGAGAGCTTTTTTCTTTATTCTTTGAGATGCTTTCAAGGGAACGTTGCTCTCGGATGGATTTCTGGTGAGCAGTGAGAAGTCTGGTGGACGGAGACTTTTTGAAGCCGTGATTATGTAGCCTGATATCATCACGGTTTCAAAGACCTGTTGGCCAGTCAGCTTTCTACATTTATGATCCCCAGTTCGTAATGGCAGTTAAGCCCTCCTTTCATGCAATATTTTGTGACATGCCCTCAAGGGCACTAGCCCCTCCCCAGACTGTCTGGACCCCCCCAGGATCCATCGACAGGTCCTTGATGTAGTGCTAAACCCCAAATGATTTATTAATCTGCTCCCTTCACCTGGGCCAGTTCCCCCTTGCCTGGAAAAAGGCTGTGATCACCCCTATCTTCAAAGGTGGTGACACTTCATCCCCTGGCAACTATCAGCCAATCTCTATTCTTCACTCTCTTTCTAAAGCCCTGGAAAAAATAGTGGCAGACCAATTATCGGAATATCTTACCTCCCACAACCTACTATGTAAAGAGCAACACGGCTTCCATCCAGGTCATAGTACAACCACTGTTCTGGTTGAGTTCTCAAACTTCCTCCCATGAAACACTAGACAAAGGCCACCTCGTGGGGACTGTCTACATTGACCTCTCCAAGGCCTCTGATATGGTCTGTCACCCACTCCTACTTGACACCCTCAAACAGCTAGGTGTCTCCCAAGGCCCGCTGGACTGGTTCACTAGCTATCTCTCTGCAAGGTCCCAGTACGTCAAAATAAACCACACCCTCTCCAGCACCCACCCAGTCCTTTCCGGGGTTCCACAGGGCTCCATCCTGGGCCCTCTTCTTTTTAGTCTCTACATAAATGCATTACCAATCTCCTGCCCCAGCAAGGTCCTTCTTTATGCAGATGATGCTGTTCTCCTCTCCTCACACCCTGATCCCTCCTCTCTTCAGACCACCCTGCAGCACTCGTTTAGCCAAACTGAAAGTTGGTTTAGTGACCGTAGGCTAGTCAATAACAGTAAAAAAACGAAAGCAATGTTATTTGCTCACCATCAAAATAAGTAAAAAAATGCACCTCTTCATATACGATCCAACTTGCTTCTTCCCCTAGAGCAAATTAACAGCTACAAATACCTGGGCATCACATTCAGTTCTACCCTCATTTTTCACTCTCATATCAACCTGCTCACCTCAGCAACTAACATGCGTACAGGCCTCCTCTACCGCCATAAGGAATGCTTCCCCCCCGAGGCCCTCAAACTGGCTGTCACCTCCTCTGTTCTATCGCTGATAGATTACGGCCTCCTACTCTATGCTGCTGCTGATGCCACCGCCCTCAGCAGAATCCAAGTGGCCCTAAACAAGGCATGCAGACTCCTCACTGGTGCAGACAGACGGACCCATACTTGCACCCTATACTCCCTGGCCAACATACTCAGTCTTGAAGAAAGGACTCACTATCAGATCTGCCTCCTGGCAAAGAAAATACTTCTAGGCCTTTCTCCACCAGGGGTCTCCTCCTCCCTTCATCTGGCGTGTCCTGCTACATCTACTCGTAGCACCCCCAGAATTGCTCTCAAAGTCCCGAGGGTGCGGACCTCACTTGCCCAGAGATCCTTTTATTACAGGGCACCTCACTGGTTCAGTGCCTTCCCCCCTTGATTACCTTACTCTCAAAAACAGGTCCTTTTAAGACAGCTCTTAGCAGCCATATTTTTTCCACCTGCAGCTGCATGTGCACGCAACCAGTTTTGTCTTAGCACTCTGGTGCCCTTCTCCCTCTTGGGGCCCTTAACTAGACCCCTGATGACAATATCCTCCTCCGGGCTGCACTGGCTTAATTTTGAATTTGTCTTTGAACCAAACTTAGCTACTACTCTGTATAGGACTTCCTTACTATTATTGTAACTGCTTTATGACTAAGGATTATAATATCCTGGGTTTTCTGTGATGTTTGTACTGCCGCCTGCAAAGACTGTATCCTAACACCATTACCCATCTGATTTGTGCTTGTACCATGTACTCTGCCTATTATGTTTTACTGCACTCTGTATGTCTAAGCTTGTGAATTTGTCTGTGATATGACGTGGAGCCTTTGCAAATGAGTCTTTGACTCAAAGGTTTGTAATTCCGAATAAATAAATAAAATAAAACATGTCATTTACTGCAAAGTACTGAATAGCATCTTGTCTTGCTCCACTGTATATTACTGATACATAATACAATATCAGAGAAGGTGCCAAGATAGACTACATGGACAATGACAGACAGGTATCTCTCTTTATTCGGTGGGCTTATATAGTTTTCTCCCCAAGCAAGCCTTTCAGTTCTTGTAGCACCGGGAATAGTACTACTACTACTAGTGTCACCACCTGTTCCATCTGTACGTTCACTGTCACATCCTTTTGTGCAGTAGTAGGGGGGCATTAGAGCATACATGCTTTGTGCTGGAAGCAGCACACACCACCACCAGTGTTTCCACTGCTACCACTATGGCTGCTACATCCACAGCCAATGTGTTTCCCACCACTGCCGGTGCCATTCTTGCAACAGCCACCCTTTCAGCTGTCATCACTACGGCATCCACTATTACCACTATTCCTATGCCCATGGCTAAAGCACTTTCTACCCTTTGACTGTGCCCATGAACACCTTTCAGTGCTGACCCAATGCAATGCTTGATATTGTTTTCAGAGTACTATGTGTGCGGTGTGGTGTGGTAGATCCCAGTGTGCAACATGTAGCTTGTGTTGCATTAGTGAGAGCGCTATGTTGGTGGCTGAAGTGTCATTAAGGTGTATATGGTACACCAGGTTCAATGGGTGATTGATGTTGTTGCTGAAGTGCTTTTTTTAAGCTATCCTTAAAAAAACATATTTTCTGGCCAAATACCGAACACCTGGGACCCGAATACCTAATATTCAGGAAAAGGAATTTGCACAGCCCTAGTAGAAACATAGAAACTGTTGGCAGATAAGGACCGATAGGCCCACCCAGTCTGCCCATAGGCCCTATACATGTATGTATCCACTCACCCCAAGTAGTCCATGGCTTCTCATTACTCCCTTCCTGCCCAAGGTTCCCATGTGATTGTCCCAGGCATGTTTAAACCCCTCCACTATGCTTGCCTCTACCACCTCTTGTGGCAGACTATTCCAAGCGTTCACCACCCTCTATGTATAGAAAAACTTCCTCATGTTACCTCTTAATCTACCCCCCTTCCACTTTCATATCATACCCCTTGTTCTGGTATCTTTTCTACATTGGAAAAGATCCCCCACCTTCCCCTTTGTTTTTGAGGTACTTAAAAGTTTCTATCATGTCGCCCCTTTCTCTCCTCTCCTCCAGTGAGTACATATTGAGATCTCTTAGTCTCTCTTCATATGTTTTGTGGTGCAAACCATGCACCATCCTTGTTGCCCTTCCCTGGATAGCCTCCACCTTGTTGATGTCCTTATTCATGTGTGGTCTCCAGTACTGCACGTAGTACTCTAGGTGAGGCCTTATCAGTGTTTTATACAGTGGCATCACCACCTCCCGCCTCCTACTAGTAATAGCTCTGCCTGTGCAACCCAGCATGCCACTGGCCCTCCCTGCAGCCTTTGTGCATTGCTTTGATACTTTAAGGTCATCAGATATGATAATCCCTAGGTCCCTTTCCTCTTTGACAGTCAGCACCTCCCCCCATCCTGTAGCTCTCCCCATGGTTCCCCCTATCTAGGTGCATTATCTTGCACTTTTTTGCACTGAACCTCGGTTGCCACACCTCTGACCATCTTTCAAGCTTCTCCAGGTCCCTCTTCATTTTCTGTACCTCTTCTGGAGTATCCACCCTGTTGCAGACTTGGTGTCATCTGCAAATAGGCAGACCTTTCCTTCTAGATCCTCCGCAATGTCACTAATGAAGACATTGATCAGGACTGGTCCTTGTGGCACTCCACTGGTCACCCCTCTCCCCAGACGGGATCCCATTTACCACCACCCACTACCTTCTGTCCATCAGCCAGCTTCTAACTCAATGTATCACCCTATGCCTCATGCCCAGACTACTCATCTTTTTAACTAGCCTTCTGTGTGGGACGGTATCGAAGGCTTTGCTGAAATCTAGGTAGGCAATGCCTATGGCCCCTCTCTGATTCACTTCCCTAGTCATCCAATTAAAAAAATCTATCAGATTTGTTTGACCAGACCTTCCATATGTGAATCCATGCTGCTTCAGATCCTGGGCACCAATGGATTTCAGGTGTGCCACTATCCTTTCTTTCAGCAGTGTCTCTATGATCTTCCCCACCACTGAGGTGAGGCTGACTGGCCTGTAGTTCCCCGCTTCCACCCTACTGCCACTTTTGTGCAATGGGACTACATGAGTCCTCCTCCAGTACTCTGGAACCTGTGTTAAGCAACTCTGTGAACAGGGTGGCCAGAGGTGCTGCAAGTTCCCTCCGCAGTTCCCTTAATATCCTCGGGTGTATGTCATCTGGCTCCATGGCTTTATCCACTTTCAGCTTTGTGGGTTCCTTCAGAACTCTCTCCACTGTGAATGGACTAGTGTCCACTCCCCTTCCCCCGACTGCCTCTGCTCCCCAACTGTGGTCCTTGACCATCTCCCTCCTCAGTGAATACTGAACAGAAGTATTTATTCAGTATTTCTGCCTTGCCTAGATCCCCCTCCTTACACTCTCCCTTCTCCCCTTTGAGTCTCACAATACCCCCCGTTTTTTCTTCTATCACCGATGTACCTATAGAATGTCTTGTTCCCTTTTTTCACAGTCCGTGCTAAACCCTCCTCTGTCTGTGTCTTGTTTTCCTAAAAGCCTTTCCTGCTTCTCTTAGACATTCAAGGTACACCTCTCTGTCCTCCTCCCTTTGGGCCCCTTTATACTTTCTGCAACTTGCTCATTTAGCCCTTACGTTGTCTCCCACCTCTTTACAGAACCACAGTGGTTTCTTTCTTCTTTTCCCTTTGACCACTATCCTAATGTATTGGTTAGTTACCTCCATAATGGCTCCTTTTGGTCTCCCCCACTGTACCTCACCCACCTCCATTACCTCTACCTTCTCCAGGGCTGCTCTTAAGACATCTACCCATTTCATTTAAATCCACCCTCCTGAAATCTAGTACTTTTGCCCTTGTGTGGCTTGAATGAGTCCCTGTCTCCTTGGCAAACCACATCATGTGGTGGTCGTTGGTTCCCAGCTGACCTTCCACTTGGATTCCTTTAACTCTGTTCCCATTGGTCCATTCCAGGTCTAAAATCAATCTGTCCCTGGTTGGCTTATGCACCAGCTGTCTGAGTCCAACCCCCTGCATTGATTCCAGGATAGCCGTGCTTCTAGCTGAAGCAGCTGCCTGGGTGGTACAATCCACGTCCAGCATATTGACATCTCCCAATCAACAGGATTTTACCTTTAGCTACCATGTCATGAATTTCCTCCACTAGTACCCTGTCCACTTCCTCCCTCTGTGCTGGAGGCCTGTAGATCACCCCTGTACATACTGCTGTGACATTTCCTGGTTTAAGGGTGGCCCATATTGCCTCAGCCTCCCCTTCCCTTCCCTTCCCTGTATTTCTGTAGCCTTTATGCCTTCTCTGACGTACAGGGCCACCCACCTCCCTTTTTACATTCCTTGTCCTTTCCGAACAGTGTATAGCCTGCTACATTGACATCCCAGCTGTGTGTAACCCCATCCCCACAAATGCAGGTTCCCAAAAAGTCTTCCTTGAGCTTGCCTGCTTGCTCACTGCCAGGCTGATGTCCTGCGTTTTAGCAGTTTAAATGTGATTACCAGAGCCTATATAGCCTCTGTGTACTGTCTCTTTAAGAGCTGCCTGATTGCAGCACAAGTAATCTGAGAGGGAGCTCTGTTGAAAGATGTAACTATTTGCTGAAAATCATTTAGAGTGATAATGATAATGTAGTTTGTCTAACCTGCCTTCTTTAGAGCAAGCACTGTTTTGTTTGTCTCCACTATCTTGGTCCTGGACTGCAAATTGGACTAATCAGTTCTAGTGGGACCTAAAATGTAGCCAGACTACCGGAGCCGTCTGAAGTCAAAATCTGTAGGAATTGTAGTTTTGAGCTTTTAGCGCCTTTTTGCAACTGAAGGGGGAGTTCTTGCTTTGACTGACAGACAGATCAGCCAACCGCATCTTTTGGATCTGGGGGAAATTCCGGACTGCTTGCAATTTTCAGTTAGTTCTGAGCTGGAAAGTGAAATGAGACGACCTCAAGTGTTTTTTGAGCAGAAATCCTGAGTGGATTCACATGGGAGAACTGTGAAAAGGCTAAGTTTTTGGCTAGCATGTCTGCCCGCTGCTCCTGAGAGGGAGAGAAGAGAATTATTTTGGACTAAATCCGAGTTTGTGTGACTAAAGTAAGCTACTGAAGTGGGCCAGGCTCAACCTGAAGACCACCGAAGATTTTGCTGAAGTCGATCAGCATGTCAGGAGTTCCAGCTACCTCTAAGCTCCCGGTGCGTGCAGATACTTTGCGATTGTGACCAGGGAGCGCTTTGCCTGGTACAGCAGAATTCCCTTACATGTAAATGTGCTATGAGCTGCTAGTGGATCGTGATTTAGTTCCCCCCTGTGTGAACTGTGTTCTGCTTGTCGGAAGCTGTATCCAGCCCAAAACAGGCTGCATCTAAATTTGTCTCCATGTAGTCTGGGCCTTGCCAGACTGGCCCAGCCAAACTACCCACTGCACAGAGAAGCCATTGACGAGAGACCTGCCTGGGGATTAGCCCCCTGCTCCACGCTTAAATTACGCCTCTGCGACTCGTGTGGGCCCTGCTTCTCCTGGCATTCCAGATCAACCACCTGCAGTCTCGATTTTCGTCCAACCTGTGTCCAGTCTTGGGTATCGTGAGTAAATACCAGGGTAACTCCCTGCAACAACAGCTTAATCTTAGTGTGTCATCTGATTGTCTTGTTTCGTTTTCTTTACAAACTGAGCCCTCTGGCTTCAGATTACAAATATTGTGTACTGTGCATGTTGTGTTTTCCATCACAGGGCCCCAACCAGCTGTGAAGCCGGCCAACCCCAGGCAACAGTCCTGGCCAGCCCATCTCTTCTCCACCTGGGTACCCAGAGGTATGACTGTGCGGGGGGACTCAAAGCGCATGCATAACTGCTTGATTGATATAACCTTTAAGCTAATTAACCTGATTTTGCCCTTCCCTTGTTCAAGTCCCTGGAATAAATCAGATCTAACTTTTTCTGCATGTAATCTGACTGTGGTTCCAGTTTGTGCTCAAAGTACTGTACTGTTGCTATTTACTATGCACAACCTTGTTTTACAGGTGGTCTCTAGGGTCAAGCCAGAGGAACCAATCCTGGTGGTAAGTGCAGACAGTGTGGGTACTTGTGTGGAGTACCGGGGTATTGTGAAAGTGATCATTGTACAGTGTTCGGGTCACTAGAGGAGAAAGGGGGGGGGGTTACAGTGTCCTGGAGCGCTGTGCCCAGGTTAGCTTTACCACTAAAAACCCTGACTTCCGGGTGGATCACCCGTTTCAGAACTCAGGCCCCTTAACCTGCTACTAGCCAAGCAGGCAGGGGTAGTAGCCCTTGGGATAGCGCCACCTACGGGTTACATCTTGGAGGCTCACTGCTGGGATTTTGTGTCTTCTAGTGGCCAAAATTACAAAGTATTGTCAAACATAAATGGCTACCCCAACAGAAGTGGCTGTGCACCAGTTGGTGGGGTGGTGTACAGGGCAGGAGATTGACCATCACAATGCCCTGCTTGTAGTGGATATTCCACTGAACACTGGTAAAGACACTGTAGAAGGAGTACTTTCCAAAGTTGAATGTTTAACAAACACTGTGGTGGTGGGGTGACAGGCTGATTTGACCGTCCACACTTTCATGGCGTTAGTATAGAGTGTAGTGACCCAGTGGACAGTTCCAAAGTGCCATGGACTATTGCCCCAGAAGGGGCCCCAGTCGCCTGGAGAGTGATAACTAGAGACAGTAAAGACCCCGGGGAGGATGAGCTCCCCCTATTATCTGAGACTTTTGAGGAGAAATTTGCTAAATTGTTGCTGGAGGAAGGGAAAACCGTAGAGGACCTTAAGAAACTATTCCTGCCACCTGGGGGTGTTCCTTCCCCAACACCCCCTCCCACTACAGCACCTGTTACTGCCCCGCCTTTTGTGCCCATGCCAATGCTGGCCCCTATAACTGTACCTGCCATTAGTCACGACTCCTACCGAAGGTTGAGAATCTTCTTGGGCACCTTCCCCAATCCCCAGGGGGAGGATGACTGGGAGACCTGGACATATTATGTTGCCCCTCTAGTACTTAAATGGCAATGCCCAGAAGCAGAGAAATGAAAGAGGTTGCCTCCGAGGTCCTGCCCTGGCTACCATCTGTGTCATGCGGGCCAATAACCCCAAAGCAACTGCACAGGACTATCTTGATGCATTGGAGAATGTGTATGGGAGCCCAGATTCAGATGAGGATCTATGGTGGAGAGTAAGAAACGCCCAGCAGGACTCAGGGAAGCCATTGTCTATGTATGTACCTCAGCTTGAAAAGCTGCTACAAGAGTGCCTCAGAAAGGTTAGCTTGCCGTCAAATGGATTAGATCAAACTAGCCTGGACCAGATCCTTAAGTCTGCTCCATTTTCAGAATTGTTATTGCTTCAGTTGCACCTCGCCAACCAACAGGAATCGCCCCCCTCTTATGACGAGCTAATGAAAGAAATTCGGGGGGTTGAGCAAAGGCGACCCCAGGGAGGGAATTTCACCAATATCTGCTGCCACTGCGCAAGTGACAGAGAGTGATCATCCAAGTGGGGTTCAGTGGCAAAAGTCAGCACCTATCGAGCACTCTGAGAATGCAAAGGACTTCCGGCCCTGGGCCCAGTTTTGGAAAGTCAAGCTATTAAAGGAAATCCAAGAGTTGAAGACAGGCACCCCTGCAAAGGTTCCTCCCATGGAACAAGATTCTGGTTCCTCTCAGGACGTGACTGCCATGGGGGTGAGGGTGCTAAGAAGTGCAAGGTAATGCACCTGGGAAACAAAAACCAAGGGGAAGAGTACACAATGGGGGGTGAGATACTAGCAACAACAAAAATGGAAAGGGACCTGGAGGTAGTTATATCAGATGACCTAAAGGTGGGCAAGCAATGTGAGAGGGCAGCAAGGAGGGCTGGGGGGATACTGGGATGCATAGGAGAGGCATCACCAGTAGAAAACAGGAAGTTATTATCCCTCTTACAGACAGCTGGTGAGACCCCATCTGAGTACTGCATGCAGTTCTGGAGACCCAATCTCCATAAAGACATAGACAGGATGGAAGCTGTCCAGAGGAGCAACTAAAATGGTGCAGGGTCTGCACTGGAAGACATATGAAGAGAGACTTAAGGAGCTTAATATATATAGCCTTGAGGAAAGGAGGAGAGGGGTGACATGATAGAAGCGTTCAAGTACCTCAAGGGAATCAACAAAGTCCAAGAGGGTAGCATCTTTCAAAAAGAGGTGTGCAAGAACAAGGGGCACAATTTGAAGATACAGAGGCGGCTCAGAGGGTAATTTAAGGAAGTATTTTTTCACAGAAGAGTTGTGGATGCATGGAATGGCCTTCCGGAGGAAGGTTGTGGAGTCAAAAACAGTGGTAGAATTCAAGCATGCATGGGACAGTCATAAGGCAATTCTAGGGGGTGGGAATAGGAAGAAGTAGGCTGCTGGTAACTAGGATCTGCAGCTTATCCATTAGGTAGGGAAATGGGCAGACTGGGTGGGCCAAGCGGTCCTTATCTGCCATCAAATTCTATGTTTCTATGTTCTATGTTTCTAGGCATCCTCTACCAAGGGCAGCTCCGAGGCTGAAATCAAACAATTGACTGCCACCCCAAAGAAATTATTGAGACACGTTGCACCCCTCTCACTGCTGCAAGCAGATATTGGACCCCAATCCCTTGCTACTACTTCAGTTCCTCATGCAATGTTCTCTCCAAGGGTGACCCAGGAGTCTATCATTTGTCACAACTGTGGAAAGCATGGCTATATGAAGAGGGAATGCCGGTCTCAGAAAGACTTAGAGAAAGTGGTGAACCGGCTTCAAGGAGAGCTTCGGAAAATGAATCAGTGGTCAAGGGGTACATGAAATGACCGCAGTGAAGGCTTCGGACATCCTAACTCAAACCCCTCTGTGGCTAAATCGTCCATCCAGGCCCCTGCTGCTGTCCCTCCAGACTGGTCCAAAATAGTGGGCCCTTCAATGGAGACTACCATGGCTATGAACGGTATTCCTACTCGGGCTATGCTGGACAGTGGGTCACAAGTGACCACTGTATTTAGGGACTGGTATGACAAACACTTATCTGCTGTGCCCTTACAATCCCTGGAAGGCCTACATGTGTGGGAGCTGAGCGACAAGTCTTATCCCTACCTAGGATATGTCCGCCTCTGGATGTCATTTCCTGCAGCTGTAACTGGTGTAGAGGAGCAAGTCGAGACACTGGCCTTAGTGTGTCCCCCTACTGGACTGTATGATGGGGTTCCCCTGTTAACTGGGACCAACGCCCATATGTTTGGGAGACTGGCACAACTCTGTCGCGTGAAACAAGGGCGACAGACTAGGAGGGCCCTAAGAATTCCAGCTCTGATCAAAAGGGCCTATGATTTGCAACAGAACCCCAAGGGAGTGGACCAGGATGAACTGGTAGGGGTCGTGTGGAAGAAAGATCCCGATTCAATGGTACTGGCCCCTAACGCCCAGTGTACCATTCAAGGGGAGGTCCGCCTCCGCAAATATGTCAAGAATAAAATACTGATGTTGGACATGCCAGGCAATGGAAAATTGCCGGAAGGATTATTGGTTAAGCCCAGCATCTTGCCAGCTCGTGCTCATGCCTATGCACGATGAATGATGGTCCAGATTCATAATGTGTCAGATCGGGAGATCCGGGTGAACAGAGGATGCACCCTAGCAACGGTATACTGCGCAAACACTGCAGTGTTGCCCAGCAACAAGCACCCTGGCAAGACAGACAGAGTGACTCCCGACTTGTTTGATTTTGGTGACTCCCCATTGCCAGCTGAATGGAAGACTAGAATTAGCCAGAAACTTGCCCAGTGAGATCAAGCGTTTTCATTGAAGAAATGGGACATGGGATGTGTCCAGGGTGCGGAGCATCACATACGCCTGCACGATGAATGGCCATTTCGAGAGGGGTCTCAACGCCTAGCCCCTGCAGACATAGACGATGTGAGAAGACACTTGCAGGAAATACTCATGGCTGGTGTGATATAAGAATCCAGGAGCCCATATGCTTCTCCCATTGTGGTTGTGTGTGTAAGAAGAATGGATCTGTGAGAATGTGTGTTGATTATCGAACTCTGAATCGGTGGACTATCCCCGATCAATACACCATGCCCCGTACACAAGGTGCTCTGGATTGTCTGAATGAGAGCAAATGGTTCTCGGTGTAGGATCTTCGCAGTGGATATTACCAGATTCTGATGGCTCCGGAGGACCGTGAGAAGACAGCCTTCATCTGTTCTTTGGGGTTCTACGAATTCCTGAGAATGCGACAGCGGATATCGGGCGCCTCAGCCACCATCCAGCGACTGATGGAATGAGCGATGGGAGACATGAATTTGCTGTAATGCCTGGTGTACTTGGACAATGTCATTGTGTTTGGCAGCTCCCTAGAGGAACATGAGAGTCAACTGTTCAAAGTACTAGACCGACTGAAAGATTTCAGCCTCAAGCTGTCCATTGACAAATGCCAGTTTTTCCAAACCTCCGTGAAGTATGTGGGGCACATAGTGTCTACAGAGGGGATAGAGACTGATCCTAGTAAAGCTGAAGCCTTGACTACTTGGCCCCATCCCCACAATTTGAAAGAACTACAATGTTTCCTGGGATTCTGTGGCTTCTACCGCCGATTCATAAAGGACTATTCCAAAGTGTCTCAGCCACTCTTGAATCTCACCCAGGGTTACCTTCCTACCAATCGGAAATACAAAAAAGGGGCCATCAAAGAACCAGATAAAGCATATTTCCACCCAGGTGAACTTTTCAGGTCCCGTTGAATGCCTGACTGTGAAGCAGCTTTCCATGAAGTCATATACCAGTTCACCCATGCCCCCATCCTCGCTTATGCTGATCCCACCAAACCCTATGTGCTGCATACTGACGCCAGTCTGCAGGGTCTAGGAGCTATACTGTATCAAGACCATGAGGATGGTTTGAGACCAGTGGCATTCGCCAGTAGGAGCTTGACCCCGTCAGAGCGAAACTACCCTGTGCACAAGTTGGAGTTCCTTGCATTAAAATGGGTTATTGTCAACCAGTTTCATGATTACCTCTATGGGGTGAAAATATTGGTGAGGACTGACAATAACCCGTTGACCTATGTACAGACTTCAGCTAAGTTAGACACCACGGGGCACCCACCGGTGGCTTTCTGCCTTGTCAACATATGATTATGCTGTCGAATACCAACCAGGCCTGAATCATACTGATGCTGATGCCCTATCCTGGAGGCCCATTTCCAAGAGTGACTAGGTCAGGCTGTCTGAACCTGACATCCGAGCATTGTGCCAAAAATTTGACAGAAATGAACAGATGTCTACGGACACAGCGAACTGCTTAGTAGATTGCTTGGGCCCCTCTGACACCTGCATACCAGCTGTATTGCCACTTTTCTGCTCTAGATATTAGTGCACTACCTCAGTTTGACAATGACAGCATTCAATGGGCTCAATCCCGAGATCCTATGATTCAGTCAGCCCTTGACGCCTGTCGTGCAGGAAAAGATGTGTCCAAGTTGCGTTCTTCTGATCTGCGAACCGCTTTATTGTTTAAAGAAGGCCCCAGGTTGAAGCTGCTTAATCAGTTGTTGTATAGAGAGACAGCAGATCGTGGTGGCCAAATAGACAAGCAACAATTGGTTCTGCCCACAGCCTTTAAGGATTTGGTACTGAGGTCCCTCCACAATCATATGGGCCACCTCGGTATCGACCGGACCCTTGACCTAATATGATCTCAATTCTACTGGTCCAAGATGGGGGACAATGTTGAGCACCATGTAAGGACTTGTAGTCACTGCCTGCAGAGAAAAGCTCTGCCTCAGAGGGCTGCCCCCCTAGTCAACATTACTACCAGCACCCCAATGGAACTAGTCTACATAGACGTCTTGACTTTAGAGTCTGATCAGCGAAACATCAGCAATGTGTTAGTGGTTACAGACCATTTCACACAGTATGCATGAACTTTTCCCACCAAAGATCAAAAAGCATCTACTGTGGCCAAGGTGCTAGTGGAAAATTTCTTTGTCCACTATGGTGCCCTCCAGCAAATTCACTCTGGGACTTTGAGAGTCAGCTAATCAAAGAAATGCTCTCTCTGTGGGGGGTGCAAAAGTCAAGAACCACCCCTTATCACCTGCAGCGGGATCCTCGACCAGAACGCTTTAACTGCACCCTGCTAGACATGCTAGGTACCCTCCCCCCAAAAGATAAGCATAAATGGAGCCAGCAGATTAGCACCTTGGTACACGCAGACAGTTGCACGAAGAATGATGCTACCAGGTTCTTTCCCTACCGCCTCATGTTCGGGAGACAGGCCCGGCTGCCTGTTGATCTCTGTTTTGGGTTTTTTTCCCGATGGGGTCCGAGCCGAAGATTACTTGCAATATGTACAAAAACTGAAAGCTCAATTGAACCATGTCTATCAACTGGCCCAGACAATTGCCGCCAAAAGAAATCTAGCCAACAAAGAGAGATATGATAGAAAAGTAAAGGCTCAAGAGCTTAGTCCTGGACACCGTGTGCTGTTGCGAAATTTAGGAATGCATGGTAAACACAAAATTGCTGATCAATGGCACCATCTTCCCCATGTCGTAGTTGGAAAGTTGGATGATTTGCCAGTGTACAAAGTGCGCCAAGACAATAACTCCAAAGCTGTCAAGACCATGCACTGTAACCACTTGTTACCTATTGGTCAAGTTATAATTGAGGCTGAACTCACCAAGATTGATTCCCCTGGACCAGTGACTCGTGCTGCTGCAAGAAAGAAACAGAGTCAGCCTGCCCCCGTGGTTGCCGATTTAAGACTTCCCCTGCAGCAGACCCAGAATGACAGTGACTGCCAGTCTAACTCGGATGACAGTGAGTGTGATAATGCCTATTACCCCTCATATGACCTGAGTCAGCTGTTTCATGGAAATCCTATATTGAATTATGGGGATGAAGCTGGGCCTTCTTGACTGCCTAACCCCCCCAGCATCATCTTTGGAGCCAACGCTCCCTGAAAGTGAAGTGCGAAGTATCACGTCTGAGGATGCTGAGTCTTTCTGTATTGTGGAATAAAGGATTTGCCTGAAGGAGGCTGATGGTATGAGTCTTTCTGGTGACATGCCAGAACTTGAGGAACACTATGAGTGCTGACAACCCTCCTTCAGTGCCAGAGTGTCTTCAAAATGAGCCAAGTGTTGTAGAAACAGAGACTACAGAGCAAGGGGCTGACAGTGCTCCCAGCTTGGACATTCCCCTTCATGCAGAGGCACCGCTCACAAGTGATGAAAGCTCCAAGACCATTGCTGAAAGTACAGAGTTGTTCACCCCAGAAAGACTGGCCGAGCTGTCAAGCCAGTGGTGCGCTTCAGTTACAATTCCCCCAGGAGGCCAGTGGATTTGCCTCTCAATGTAGTCCACAGAGGTGTTTATGTCTCTCAGAGCTCACTGCCCAAATTGAACTTGACGGCCCATTCCAGGTTACTTGTTCTGCCCTCTCACCATGGTGCTCCTGCCCCATCCAGCCCCAAGTTAGCTGATAGGGAAGGGCCTCCTCCTGAATTGTTTAGGGCATAAGAAGTTATTACATGATTCTGTATAGTAATGTTCAATTTACCTGTGTGAAATATGCATAATGTATTGTCAGAATGGAAATGATATAGTGGAGCACACTGAAATGTATAGTAAAGTGACAAGGTATGCCAATTGATGAATCAGATAGTACTTGCATAGCATTATAATGGTGTAAATATCTTGTATATGTTGCATTTTCAATGTTATGATGGTACAGACGTGACACGAATGCCAAGTTTTCCCAGGCAGGGAAGGGTGTAACCCCCCCCTACAAATGGGAGTTCCCAAAAAGTCTTCCTTGAGCTTGCCTAAATGCTCACTGCCAGGCTGGTGTCCTGCATTTTAGCAGTTTAAATGTGATTACCAGAGCCTGTATAGCCTCTGTGTACTGTCTCTTTAAGAGCTGCCTGATTGCAGCATAAGTAATCTGAGGGGGAGCTCTGTTGAAAGATATAACTATTTGCTGAAAATCATTTAGAGAGATAATGATAATGTAGTTTGTCTAGCCTGCCTTCTTTATAGCAAGGACAGTTTTGTTTGTCTCCACTATCTTGGTCCTGGACTGCAAATTGGACTAATCAGTTCTAGTGGGACCTAAAATGTAGCCAGACTACCGGAGCTGTCTGAAGTCAAAATCTGTAGGAATTGTAGTTTTGAGCTTTTTACGCCTTTTTTGCAACTGAAAGGGGAGCTCTTGCTTTGACTGACAGACAGATCAACCAACCTAATCTTTTAGATCTGGGGAAATCCTGGACTGCTTGCAATTTTCAGTTAGTTCTGAGCTGGGAAGTGAAATGAGAAGAGCTCAAGTGTTTTTTGAGCAGAAATCCTGAGTGGATTCGCATGGGAGAACTGTAAAAAGGCTGAGTTTCTGGCTTGCATGTCTGCCTGCTACTCCTGAGAGGGAGAGAAGAGAATTATTTTGGACTAAATCCGAGTTTGTGTGACTAAAGTAAGCTACTGAAGTGGGCCAGGCTCAACCTGAAGAAGACCGAAGATTTTGCTGAATGCGATCGGCCTGTCAGGAGTTCCAGCTACCCCTAAGCTCCCGGTGTGTGCAGAGACTTTGCGATTGTGACCGGGGAGCGCTTTGCCTGGTACAGTAGAATTCCCTTACATGTAAATGTGCTGTGAGCTGTTAGTGGATCGTGAGTTAGTTCCCCACTGTGTGAACTGTGTTCTGCTTGCTGGAAGCTGTATCCAGCCCAAAATGGACTGCATCCGAATTTGTCTCCATGTAGTCTGGGCCTTGCCAGACTGACCCAGTCAGACTACCCACTGCACAGAGAAACCATCGACGAGAGACCTGCCTGGGGGATCAGCCCCCTGCTCCACGCTTGAACGACGCCTCTGCGACTCATGTGGGCCCTGCTTCTCCTGGCATTCCAGATCAACCACCTGCAGTCTCGATTTTTGTCCAACCTGTGTCCAGTCTTGGGTATCGTGAGTAAATACCAGGGTAGCTCCCTGCAACAACAGCTTAATCTAAGAGTGTCATCTGATTGTCTTGTTGTTTCGTTTCCTTTATGAACTGAGCCCTCTGGCTTCGGATTACAAATATTGTGTACTGTGTATGTTGTGTTTTCCATCACAGGGCCCCAACCAGCCACGAAGCCGGCCAACCCCGGGCAACAATCCTGGCTAGCCCATCTCTTCTCCACCTGGGTACCCAGAGGTGTGACTGTGTGGGGGGACTCAAAGTGCATGCATAACTGCTTGATTGATATAACCTTTAAGCTAATTAACCTGATTTTGTCCCTCCCTCCCTTGTTCAAGTCCCCTGAATAAATCAGATCTAACTTTTTCTGCATGTAATCTGACTGTGGTTCCAGTTTGTGCTCAAAGTACTGTACTGTTGCTATTTGTTGTGCATAACCTTGTTTTACAGGGGGTCCCCAGGGTCGAGCCAGAGGAACCAGCCCTGGTGGTAAGTGCAAACTGTGTGGGTACTTGTGTGGTGTAGGGTATTGTGAAAGTGATTATTGTACAGTGTTCAGGCCACTAGAGGTGAAAGAGGGGGGTTACAGTGTCCCAGAGGGCTGTGCCCACGTTAGCTTTACCACTACCAACCCTGACCTCCAGGTGGAGACACCTGTTTCAGAACTCAGGCCCCTTAACCTGCTACTAGCCAAGCAGGCAGGGGTAGTAGCCCTTGGGATAGCGCCACCTACGGGTTACATGTGATTAGCAGAATACCATGTCTCGGGGGGGGTGCTGATGAGCAGCTGAACTGACCAGACATATACTTCCGCAGCTCCGCACTGTTTAAAGTTAAAAGTTAATAAAAGTTGAGCTATTGGAGGTTTTTCCCAGTCTAACTGGTTTAGGAAGACAACCCAACAATGGATGAGTACCTCTCAGCGGCAAAACAGACCCACAATACAGGCACATCAACGGCTAAATGCACTGCAGCCCAAGATTCAGTAGTGACCAGTGGACCAGGACCTATATCTCACTGTCTGCAGCTGAAATCATCAGTCACGCAGAAATGGAGTAAGTACTGCAGGGATTGAGCCCTAGATTGGACACCTTTGAAAAGAAATCAGCGACCCAACAGCGGAACTAGGGAGCCACAGCAAAAGATTAGCCGCCCTAGAACAAACAATCTCAGATTTGGATGATGCCATGATCCAGATACCAGAAAAAGTGGCCCACATGGAAAAAGAGCTGGAAGTCCTGAGGGAGGTAGTGGACTACCAAGAGAATTACAATCGCCGCAGTAACCTCAGGCTACGGGGCCTGCCAGAAGGGAAGGAGGGGAGAAGTGTTCTTGATGTCTGCACTTGCACCTTGCAGAAAATCTTGTGGATGACTGTAAAAATGATCGTCTGAAGATTGAAAGAGCCCATAGAGTGTTGGCGCCTAGGCTGGAAGCAGGCCAACCCCTGAGGCAGATAATTTTTTAATTGCATCATTTCGGGGACAGTCAGGTATTAATGGCAGCATTTAGAGACAAGAAGGAGCTGGTATTCGAAGGTACACACCTTACAATTGCTTAAGACCTTTCCCAAAGAGTGCAAAAAAAATGGCAGGCGTTTATTGCCTCAATGAATATGCTGCGAGAGAGGGGCCTTGAATTTTACATGTCTTATCCTGCAGTGGTGCGAGTGCGATATGAAGGGGCTAATTATACCTTCAGGGAATCAGAAAAATTGAAGGCATTTATCGATAACTAGGATGAGAAAAATGAAAAGAAGTGGTGAAGGACTCTTTTTGTATGAAAACTGTTTGAGCTTGGGAGTGTCTCCAGTGTGACTCATATAACGTCTCAGGCCTGGACATGGCCCCCCCATGTCTCTTCATTGGAAAAATGTGCGAGCTTACCCCCAGTGAACTAGACTCAGGCTAACTCAGGCTAATCTGAGATGTCAGGAGGAACCTAAAAGGCTTGGTCTGGAAGTCAAATGGAAACAGGTTAGTTGGGGGGGGATGACCAGCGTGTAATTTTGATGGCAGCTGGTCACCTCACCCAAGTGTGACCTTATAACCTCTGGACTGTCACAGTGCACGGACTGTTTATATAAATGATGTTTTAGAAAGCTCTGTAAAAACAGAAAATGCCCGCATTTGCTATTGATGAAATGGTGGTGGTGGGGCACTTTGGAAGTGGGTATACCCCAATACCTAACTGACAAACTTTAATAGGATGGGATGAAATGTTGGCATTACTGTGGCATGAAACTGGGTGAGACACATGGTGGCGGGGAGGCCAGGATAGGGGGACTAGAGACACTTCTGTCTGCTGTGTGGGCTGAGAGATCTTTACACTCTGGCTTGCTCAAACAAAATGTACACACTTATTCTTACAAGCGAATAGTAACCAGATAAGATGCTCTAAATATTGGCATGACAGAGCAGGAGGGAGGGTGGCACATGGGAGAATACTGATGAGGAACTGTGTAGGTTATATGAACACTTGTTCCTTATGGAGAATGAGAGGGATTCACAAAGTGGAAAAAAAAAGTGAAAGCACTGGAGAGAGGGAGGGGGTACATATGGTGTATACAAATTCTTGGATTCAAAACTTGGTTATTGTTCTTGTTCTGTTAGATTTACTGTTCAGACTGTTATGGGGGACCATTCTGCAATGCATGGTGGTGAAATGTGAAAAAGCATGAAAGGTGCGATGGGGTGACTTGCCCGGAGAGTGGCCTGATGGGCACAGGAAAGTGGTCCTCAAATATTATGGCGAGTAAATCAGAAGTGATTATTTCTTGGAATGGGAGGGGGCATCTGCTCATCAGTTAAGAGAACTAAAATAATATCAGCCCTCAAGCTTAGAAAGGCGCAAGTTGCCCTCCTCCAGGAAACCCATCTAACACCTAAGGAACACAAGAAGTTAGTGGGGGTTTGGGTAGGAGCATGTTATGCAGCTTCTTACACATCCCATAAGAGGGGGGTTACGATACTGGTGAGCAGAAACTTTCCACTGGAGGTCACTAGGGTCCTCAGAGATAAAGAGGAGGGTAGATATGTTTTCATCACAGGAAACATTAAGGGACAGGAAATTACCCTGGGGAGTATATATGCCCCTGATGTGTATGAGCGAGAGTTCTTCCGACGTATTGTCAACATTTTTAGTAGGGAACACTTCTCAGGCCTCATAATGGTGGGGGGGGGGGGTGGACTTTAACTGCACCATGAACTGCCAGTTGGATTACTCAGGCACAGGTCAAAGGGTCAAGGCTACAGACCCATGGGTTAAGAGGTTACAAGATCAAGACCTGGTGGACAGCTGGAGGGTTATAAACCCAGGAACTAAGGAATATACGTTTTATTCAAACCCCCATAAGATTTGGTCGAGACTTGATTATATTTTTTTTCAAAGAGGGTTATGTGCTCGGTTGCGAGATATATCGCATAGTCCTATAATGATCTCGGACCACTCCATGGTGCAGTTCAATACTGATATGGGTAGGGATGCTGGGGGCAGAGGACATGGAGGTTCCCGACCTACTTGCTCTGCAAGGAAGATTTTAGGAAATATCTACATGATCAATGGAAAACATACTGGGATCATAACAAGGAATTGGTGTACTCCCAGAGGACTCTTTGGGAAGCAGGGACAGCCTATATAAGAGAGGTAATAATCAGCTACACGGCCAGAATTAGGAAAGAACAGAAGGAATCGCTACAAGTGCTAGAAGCCAAAATTAAGGAGCTAGAGACCCAGGTATTGGTGGATGGAAGAGAGACTACTAGAAGACAACTGGAAGTAGCCAGAATAACACTGAATGAATGCCTCATGGGGGAAGCACATAAAAAATTACTGTTTGCCAACCAGAAAATATACAAATGGGGCAAAAAAACAGGCCCGCTGTTAGTTAGACTAATGAAAGGAGGTAAGGTGGCACAAAAATTAATTGCCATCAGGAACCAGCAGGGAAAAGTCACCCATGCAGAGAAGGAGATCAGGAAGGCATTTCAAACCTTTTATGCTGCTCTACATGGCAGACTGTGAGGGGTCGGAGGTGGCAGCAGGAAATATTCCGGATGGGATTACAATACCGATTCTGAGAGAGGAGCAAGCAGAGAAGCTGGTGGCTCCTATCACAGTCACAGAAGTGAAGAGGGCGATAAAAACAGGTTACTCACCTGTAACAGTAGTTCTAGGAGTGGTATATGTTGTTCATCCACACTCTTTGGCATGTCCCTTTCCCTTTAAATCTTGCCGGAAGTCTTCAAGCTGGCTCCTCCCACCCACCCACCGGGTGGTATAACTCTCGGCTCCGCCCCATGACGCCAGATCTTAGCTCGCTGGAAGCAAGGTTGTGCACCTTAAAGTCGGGGAGGTCGGGTGGGTGCGTGTGGATGAAAAACATATACCACTCCTAGAACTACTGTTACAGGTGAGTAACCTATTCTTCTAAGAGCATGGATATGTTGTTCATCCACACTCTTAGCAAACTCCTAGCAGTTCTCCAGGAGGAGGGAGGCAAGGCGCACACCCCCTACTTAGGAAACAGAGATTGGAGAACCGAGGCCCCAAAACCAGCATCCCAGCATGACTCAAAGTCGACGCGGTACTGGGAAATAAAGGTGTTTGCTGACTTCCAGGTAACAGCCTAACAGATTTCCTGGATAGGGATGTCCCTGGAAGCAGTCATCCATGCAACAGTATGGCGGGTAGAATGAGCTCTTAACCCTCTGGGAGGCTTCTTGCCCGCCAACTCATAGCACAGACCTATGCATAATGTAATCCATCTTGCAATGGTCCATTTGGCTGTAGGTCTGCCAGAAGCGGCTTCAGCGTAGGTGACAAACAGCTGGCGAACCTCTCCAGGAATTTCCACCGTTCTGTCCTTATAATAGGAGAGAGCACATCTCAGGTCCAGAGTATGGAGCCTGTACTCAGCATCTGAGGTGTAGTTAGGGTAGTATACCGGCAGAGTCAACACCTGAGTAAGGTGAAACTCTAATACCACCTTCGGAAGGAATCTCGGGTGGGGGCGCAGGACAACTTTGTCCCTGTGAAAGACCAGATAAGGGGAGTCCACCAAAAGTGCCTGGAGCTCCCCTGTCCTTTTGGCTGACATGATAGCCACCAGGAAGGCTGTCTTCCATGACAAGTGTGAGAGCTCACACTTGTGCATGGGTTCGAATGGCTTGCTCATGAGCTTTGCCAAAACCAGCAACAGATCCCACGGAGGTGGGGGTTCACGCACCGGAGAGGATATGAGATCCAGGCCTTTGAAGAAGCGCCCAACCACTGTCGCCTCTGCCAATGTCGGCTGACCGGCCCGCGCCCGGTAAGCAGAAATGGCTGCCAGGTGCACCCTAAGGGTCATGACCATAGACCCCCTTTGGAGAGAGACCAAAGGTAGTCTAAAATGTTAGCCACAGAGCAGGATAAGGGGTCCAGACTCTTACCATGACACCAAATGTAAAACCTTTTCCATCTGAAGGCATAACATTTCCTGGTCGATTCCTTATGAGATGCCTCCACCACAGTGTAGACATCCTCGGAAAGACCCAGAGCCTGGAACTCTAGCTGCTCAGGTACCAGGCTGTGAGGTGCAGGGACTGAAGGTTCCGGATCTAATACCTTCCCCTGGTTCAGTGATATCAGGTCCAGGCATGTACAAAGCTGCACTGGGGGCCTGCAGTTGAGGCTAAAGAGATCTGGGTACCAGAATTGGCGCGGCCGATCTGAGGTTACCAGAATCACCTTGGCCTTGTCCCTCCTCACCTTGAGTAACACCTTGTGGATCAAGGGAAATGGAGGGAAGGTGTAGAGGAGGCTTGGGGTCCATGGCCTCGAAAAGGCATCCCCCTGCAGCGAGCCCTGCTGAGGGGGGTGGGCATGATGCAGACTCAGCTTGGCAATCTCCTTGGAGGCAAACACGTCCACCAACGGTTTACCCCAATGGGAGAACAGACTGTAAGCTACCTCTGGATGGAGTGACCACTCGTGGGATGTCTGGCCTATGCGGCTGAGAGCATCCCCCAGCTAGTTCGAGACTCCTGCCACATGGATGGCTTGGAGATCCACCTCCAACCAGCTGACGAGGGTCCAGATGTGAAGTGCCTCCTTGCACAGCAGACAGGAGTGTGTGCCGCCCTGTTTGTTGAGGTAGTACATGGTCGTGGTATTGTCCATCTGGACTTGAACCACTTGACCCCAGAGCTGAGGAGTGAATGCTGACAGTGCCAGTCTGACTGCTCTGAGCTCCAACAGGTTGATGTGGCATCAGGACTCCTCGGGGGTCCAGAACCCGTGAGCCCTGTTGTCTGCCATGTGGGCTCCCCAGCCCATGAGAGACGCATCGGTCATGAGAACAAATGTCGGCTCGGGGCAGACAAACGGGATCCCCTCCAACAACCGTTCTGGGGCGGTCCACCATTGTAGAGTGTCCCACATCTTCTGGGTTACAGTGATCAGCTGGTCGAAATGACCATGGCACTGAGTTCACTGGGCGGCCAGCTCCCATTGAAGGGGCCGCATGTGCCACCTTGCCCAACGGACCAGTGAGGTGCACTCCACCATGTAACCCAGAAGGCGCAGAAAGTCCAGGGCAGGGCGCAAGAGCCCAACCAGAAATGATCGGGCAAAGGAGGAAAGAACCTCCGCCCTGTCCACCGGGAGCCGAGCTCTGGCTTGATGAGAGTCGAGCTCTGCCTCGATGAAGCCCATCACCTGAGATGGCATGAGTTCCGACTGAGCCTCGTTGATCAGGAGGCCAAGCTGAGAGCAGGTTCTGAGAGCCAGGTCCCTGGATTTCTCCACCTCCTGAAGAGAGGACAGGAGCCAGTCGTCGAGATAAGGGTAAATTCGAACTCCTCGACGCCGAAGATGGGCTGCCACCATTGCAATGCATTTGGTGAAGACCCGAGGGGCAGATGACAAGCCGAACGGCATGACTCGGAACTAGTACAGGGTCCCTTCGACCCTGAAGTGGAGGAACGGCTAGTGGGACGGACGGATTGGGATGTGAAAAAACGCGTCCTGTAGATCCAGTGAAAAAAAACACATGTTTCGCTCCAAGGATGGTATGATCTGGTTCAGAGTTACCATCCGGGAGGTGCGAGACCTGAGATACTGATTCAGGTCGTGGAGATCTAGGATGGGGCGCCAACCCCCCATCCGCTTGGGCACCAAGAAGCACCTGGATAAGAAGCCTGCATCTACAGGCGGATCCAGCACTGGAGCTACTGCCTCCTTGCGGAGGAGCTGAGCTATGTCATCTCGAAGAGCCAACTGTGTGCGAGCTGAGATCCTTTCCTCCCGAGGGGCGTGGGCTCAGCTGCGTGGGTACTGCTCAAATTCCAGAGGCAGTCCCTGCCCTACCACTTCTAGAACCCACCTGTCCGAAGTGATATTGGACCAGGCGGAAAGAAAGTGGCAGAGCCAGCAACCCCACGGGAGGACCTAGGGGAGGCGTGACGGGTGTAGGGGTGGCAACCCCCAACCCATCACTGAGCAGGCTTAGAGGAGGAGGAGGAGGAAGCTCCTGGACGAGTGCCTCGGCCTCCTTTACAGGGCTGTTGAGGACCCTGCTTGGGCCTAGGGCGCCAAGCCTGAGCCAGCTGCTGCTGACCTCCTTGATAGGAGGGCTGCCTGACCGCAGGGAAGGACTGCCGAAGAGGCTTCCTCTTCTTCTGCTGCTGGTTCTTGCCCGAGGAACCTTTAGCAGAAGTGGCATCCAAGGTGGCATTGGACTGTTCAATACGCTGAAGGTGGCCTGCCACTCCTGGGCTGAACAAGTCGGTCCCAAGGAAAGGTACATCAGCTAACTTGTGCTGGGTATCCGCCAGAAAGGAGGATAACCACAGCCGAGCCCTACAGCAGGTGGCTTCTGCAGCTGCTAAAGAGCAGACACAAGAATCCCCGATGTACAGGGCCATCTGGAGCTGCTGTTTGGCAACAGCACGGCCTTGATCATGGACTTGCTTGACCGTGGTCTGCATGTCCGTTGGGAGGTGAGGAAATACTTCATCCAATTACCCTAGGAGGGCATGGGAGAAGTGAGCCATGATTACAGTCGAACTGGCCTGACGAAGGCCCGAGGAAGAGGCCGCGCAGACCTTACGAGCAGAGTGGTCCATGTCCTTGGACTCCTTGTCCAGAGGTCAGTCAGTGTCAGCCAAGCTACCAGTACGTCTAAGGACGGAAGCAGTCACCAGGCTCTCAGCCGAAGGATGCTCCGTGAATCCTGGCAGGGATCCCATGGGCACTGCGTACTTATGGGCCATACAGGCAGACGGTGCTGGACAGGAAGCTGGACGCTGCCAAAGCTCAAGGGCCGGACTGGTGATGGCTTCTGCTATTGGAAAGGCCTCCGTCGGGATATGCCCCCTCTTAAGGATATCCGTAAGGGGGTACTCCACCTTTTTCTGGATGGACTCCAAGGGCATCCTGGTAGAATCGAAGATAAGGCTGAGAATGCCCTGAAAGGAGGAGGGACTTTCCTCCAAGGCCGCCGAGAGTGACACCTCATCAGCAGGATGGGAGCGCAAACCGGTGGTATCCGAATCCGAGGAGTCGGGGTACAGCGGTCTCCCGCCCATGTCCCCTTCGATCCGCCGAGGGAGATCTGGAGTGACCATGATGGACAGATGTCGGCAAAGCCTGGTGTCTGGATGGTCCTCTTTCGAGGGAGCCCCACTGGGGGGGCTGCTTAGGCGGTGGCTCCACCCTAATAGGTGATGAGACCGGTATGGGCCTGGCCGGAATACCGACCAGCCTCCCAGGTGGAGGAACCGAAGCGTTCGGTTCCGGAGGGGTCGGCATAGGCCCTTGAGGCGCAGGCCAAGTAATGGCCAGGGCGGATGGTGTAGCCGGCTTCTGCCCGGCCAAAATCAGCTGTTGCCACATGAGTTCCTCATAGCGTCGACGGAGTTTCCATCGAAGCCTCTTCTCATCCAAGGAGGATGAGGATCTGCAGCAGCTTCTTTTTGAATGCGGTGGCCTTTCTTGATTTTCGGTGAAGAGACCTGGTACTACGTCGAGACGGCGGTAAATTTAGATGAGAAACGGACTCGGGGAAAATCGAGGTTCGGTTTGATTCCCTCGATCAAGACACCCACATGAGGCATCTCGTGATTGGGGAAAGAGAGGATAGGTGTCCTCTCTAGAGAATCGTCGACCGGAGTCGGCGAAAGTGGCTCGATCGGCTCGAGAAAAATCTCGGCCAGTTCAGCCGATGCCTCAGTGTCCACCTGGCCAGACAGAAGATCTGTGAAGCCATCGGCCGAGGAAGCGATCTCGACCAAAGTTGAGACCACCATTTCCTGGGACTCGGACCTCTCTCGGTCCAAGGAGCGTCTTCTGGAGGAAGACTTCAGATCCTTGTCCCTCTTGCGAGGGCGGGAGGAGTGCGAGCCTGAGGGCGCCTCACCCCTGGTGGGGAGAGACTGGTACTGCTCCCTAAAGGAACCAGAGAAGGTGGAGCCAAGGTTGAGAGGAACAAAAAAACTTTGGCTGGCCAAAGCCTGAGCAGCTTCTTCCTCGAAAGCCTTCATGTGCTCTAGCTGTTCGGCGGATCCTGCAGCCGTGGAAACCTCCCACCTCGCCTTCTTCGATTTCACCGGCGAGTTCCTTTTCTCCGGTCTCCCCAGCTTAAGGCGCGCCATGTGGTCATCCAAAACGTTAGGATGGAAGGTTAAACAAAGGGTGTAGGTGGTGGTGTCATGACCGGCACCTAGGCAGTATACACACAGGTAAGGTGGGGATCGGTGCGTGACATTTTCTGGCTGCATGCACATCGGCAAAATCTGGGGAGCGACTTGTTCTCCATATCCGATACGCTATAATCAGAATCGACAACTCAAACGAGTTTAAGAGATAAATGTGGTAAAAACGGACGTTGCGAAGCCAGGGCCTACGATTGCTAGAGTTAGCACGAGGGAACCTGAATCTTCCAGCGGAAAGGAAGTCATGGGGCAGAGCTGAGAGTTAGACCACCGGGGTGGGTGGGAGGAGCCAACTTGAAGACTTACGGCAAGATTTAAAGGGAAAGGAACATGCCAAAGAGTGTGGATGAACAACATATCCACGCTCCTAGAACAAGTCTTAAGTCTGGGAAAGCAGGAGGCCCAGATGGCTTCATCACTGAATACTGCAAAGAAACAAAGGGGCATGTGACTAAACCTCTAAAGGATTTGATGGAGGAAGTGAGGGGGGAGAGGGAGGTTCCCAAAACCTGCCTCGAGGCTAGCATATGTTTGCTATTAAAACAGTGGAAAAACAATCTAGAGTGCTGCTCTTACAGACCCATCTCCCTATTAATTTATGACTGTAAAATAATGGCCAGGGTATTGGCTGCCAGATTACAGGGCATCTTACAGCAGGTTATACATCCAGACCAAACAGGGTTTGTCCAGGGGCAGATGTCGTATCATAATATGAGGCAGTTTCTAAATGTCATAGGGTGGGGGACTCAGCGCCCTGGACAGGCCTGTGTCCTGTCCATGGACACCAAGAAAGCCTTCGATAAGAATCGAATGGACATTCCTTTTTGAAACACTGTGCCGATTCAAGGTGGGGGAAACATTTGTAGAATTAATGCAGATGCTATATAGAGAGCCGAGGGTATGGGTGCTGGTCAATGGGGTGATGTCAACAGAATTTAGACTACACAGAGGGACGAGGCAGGAGTGCCCCCTTCCCCCACCATTATTCCCTACGGCGACAGAACCATTGGCCATTAAGATCAGGGAGAGTCGGGATATTTGAGGAGTGCCAGGGGCTAATGGCAGGTAGCACAAATTTACTTTATATGCAGATGGCCTGTTAATATATGTAACACGACCATGGGAGTCTATACCCATTTTGCTTTCAATCATAAGGGAATTTGCTGGTATTTCAGGGTACAAATTAAATCTGCAAAAGACAGTGATACTATTCCTAGGTGATGGGGTGGGGGGGCCAAGATAACTGAGGGTTAAAGAGGGTGGACAGATCCTTCACGTATTTGGGTATTAGAACTGGGAGAGACCTAAAAAGGCTGCATGAACTAAATTATGTTCCCTTATTCCAAGTAGTGGTATCGGATTTGGACAGGTGGAGAGGGCTCCCTATTTTGTGGATAGGCAGAATCAACCTGCTAAAGATGAAGTTCTACCGAGAATTCTGTACACTATGCAAATGGTCCCAGAGAGCCCTACCGAAAAAGATTTTGCAATGCTGGACAGGGCATTTTGGAAATTTCTATGGAAGGGTGGGAGGCTTTGTATTGCCTTGCACAAGCTCAAGGCACCAAAGGAGAAAGGTGGGTTAGAATTTCCAGACTTAAAGGGTTATTATTTAGCAGTACAATATAGATATATCCAGTGCTGGGTTAACAAAGGAGTGGCAGCCATATGGCTGGATCTACAGCAGGGGGAGACACTAGCCAGGCTGACAGCCTACCTAGCAAAAGGTGGAGATAGAGCATATAAATTAACACATAACCCAAATCCAATGGTAGAGTCAGTGCTGCTGGTATGGAAGAATATTATCCAGAGGTGTGTGGGGGGGAGGGATACTACCCTTGTTCCGATTGTTAGGAACCCAGGATTTCTACTGATGGTGGATGATCAGGGTTTTATTGAGTGGGAGAATAGGGGAGTGAGATGTTTAATAGATCTATATAACAAGGGGGAATGCTAACCTTTGAGAACATTAGCAGAGGTCTTGAATTCCCTCATTCGCACCTTTTTAGATTTTTTTCAAGGAAGGCACTTTGGGGAGCAGGTTATGAGGAGGGTGCAAAATGATTCCCCCATCAACAAGGTGGAAAAAGAAACCCTGGGAGCCTCAAAAAATGAGAAGGGACTGATAGAGAGGGCGGCAAGGATAGACAGGAGCTTTCTACAGGATAACACGCACTCAGTAAGGGAGAAATGGGAAAAGGATCTGGGGGTACCCATCACAGAACAGAACTGGTCATTGCTGACTGAATCGCACAAGGGACTCCTGTTATGTAATAGATATAAGGAAGCCCAATTAAAATTTCTGCACAGGTTCTTCTACCCACCTAGCAGGGTACATCAATTCACCCCACATTCTCCCTGAATTGTGGGAGATGCAAATTAGAAAGAGGGATATATATATTCATGCTTTTTGGGGATGCAAAATCTTACAAGATTATTGGAAGGAGGTTGCCTTGAGTCTTGAAGGCATGTGAGGATGAAACTAGTGGGCTCCCCTTCGTCTCTGCTCTTTGGGGTTGAGGATGAGAAGGGAGAGTGGAACCTACATCATAGGAGAATAAGAATAAGAATAATGCAGGTAACAGCTAAACAAATTATTCTTAATACAGGGGTTTCTTGTGTGACGCCCACTGTGCAGATGTGGAGAAACCTGCTCCTGGCCAATCTGGCCTCAGAGAGACTAACTTGTGCCTTACGAGGCAGGGTGGAATGATTTGACCAGGACTGGGGTCCACTCCTGGCCTCCCTAACACCAGCAGAAAATAGTGCCCTAAACCAGGGGTTATTCTAATTTAGCAAAAGCAATTGGATATGGCTAACATTAAGGCCTGGAAGCAAAAGGTGAGAGAATACCTCACGCTGAATTATCCTTATAAGCTGGATCTTTGAGAACCACACACATGCTGCAGAAGGTTTTCTTATCTCTTATAAGGGAAAGAGAACTAGGTTTTATATATCCTTTTTCCACCGAATTTACTGTCTTTAATGAAATGTTTTAATTTCACATAATTCTATACCCTTTATCTTCTTATATGTTTGTTCTTTGTATTGCTTCTCTATAGTTAAATAATGTTTCTCTGTATTTTCTCTGATCATGGTATAATGGGATCTACAAGACCTATAGGAAGCTCACTGGAATGCCACAGAGTAAGGGGGGGGCCTAAGATAAAGGTTTCATAATACTGTGATAACTTGCTCCATTAACTTAAAAGTGATTGTTTAACTGATTGATATAACATGGATGTAAGTAAGAACGTGATATTCTGATCTCCTGATTATACTGAAAAAACTCAATAAAGATATTAAACAAAAAAAAGAATACCATGTCTCTCTTACTGCTGCTATGTCAAGGTCTACATCCATCATTTTTTTTTTTTTAATTTATTTAAAATTTTGATGACAGGGAAAAGCACACTGAGCTGAGGCTCGTTTCCAGATGCGACCCAGGTACAAAGTGTGCGGTGAGGAAAACAGGAGTAACAAATGGTGAAAGAATACAATCAGTACGTACAGACATTTTTACATGGAAAATAATACAATATTTATATTAAAACAAACAGTAAGTGAGCAGAGTAGATGAGCAGAAAGGGGAAGGGTGCAGACGTGGGGGGCTAGGGAGGGTGAGTAGAGACTGTGAGGGGCCTCTGCTGCGTGCTGGGACCATTTGTACAATTGGGGCAAAGTGGGGTGTGTAAGAGCCTGAGAAGTTGGGAGATGGCCGGACAAGAGGGGGGCCAGGTGGAGATTTGAGGGGAGATTGTTCCAGAGAAGGGGGAGACAGTAGGAAAAGGCAGCTTGGCCGATGAGAATGTGAGGTCGGGGCAGGTGCAAAGTGTGTGGGTCCCTGCAGCGAAGAGAGCATTTTAGGGAAGTGGCTGAAGTGAGGTAAGGGGGTAGGGAGTCAAACCAAAATTTAGCTATGAAAGAGGCACAGTGGATGTCTCTCCGGTGGGAGAGCGCAGCAAGGGCTAGTGCAGAGTAGAGTAGGCAGCGGTGAGTGTGTGGGGGGGAGGTAGTGGCAAAATGGCAGAAAGAGTTGAGAAGGGTATCTAGTCTGGAGAGAGAAGATGCTGGGGCCATTCCGTAGACAATGTCGGCATAATCTGTGACGGGGAGGACTGTTTTGCGTACAAGCTCACAACGGGTGGGGATAGGCAAGCTGGTTTTGTGGCGAAAGAGGATGGCAAGTTTGGGCCGGAGTTTGGAGCAGATGGCCTCTATGTGAGTGGAGTAGTTAAGGTGACTATCCAGCCAAACATCCAGGTACTTGAAAGTTGGGACTAGCTCCAGCAGTGAGCCATCCAGGGTGGTGACCGCTGGGGGCAGAGAGGGTATCAAGTTTTTGCCTGGTGCCAAAGACCATGGTGACAGTTGTTTTTGCGTTTAGTGTGAGCAGGTTGTCGAGAAACCAGGACTGGACTCTACTGAAGTCAAGTTGGAGGCTGGAGTGGACAGAGTTGAAGGAGAGGCCCCGAGGCAAAGATGACAGTGTCATCTGCGTAAAGATGCACCTTGGAGGAGAGGCAGGTGGAGGGAAGGTCATTAATGAAGATAGAGAAGAGGATGGGACCAAGTATAGAACCTTGGGGGACACCTGATACAATAGGGAGAGAAGTGGAGACAGCATTGCCTATTTGAACAGATTGTTGTCCATCATAAAGATATGAACAGAACCAGGCAATGGCAGGTTGGGCGATGCTGAAAGAACTAAGCTTGTGGAGCGGAAGTGGGTGGGAGTCAGAGTCGAAAGCTTTAGCCAGGTCTATGAATATGGCGGCTGTGGTTTGGCTGTTGTCCATGGCAAAGAGGATGGAGTCGGTTATGCTCAGAAGGGTGGTGATGATGGAGTAGTGCTTTCTGAAACCTGACTGTATGGGTGAGAGGGAGCAGTTGGAAGAGAGAAAGGCTGACTGGACAAAATGAGAGATCCCTCGACTTTGGCAAGGGCAGGGAGGAGCGAAATGGCCTGTAATTTTCCGGGAGGGAAGGGTCACCACCTTTGTACAGAGGGATGATAATGGCCAATTTCCAGGCTTTTGGGATGGTGGCTGTGTATAGAGAGAGATTTAGTACGTGAGTCAGGGAGGTCACAATAGAGGCGGCAGAGATACGGAGTAGTTTGGGGTAAAAACCGTTGGGACTGGTTTTGGCCGGGCTAAGAGAGGATAGTGCATGATGGACTTCATGCAGTGTGAAAGGAGGAAAGAGGAAGCCGGAAGATGGAGAGGGTGGCTAGGCCAAGTTATGGGAGTGAGGGGGGAGTTTGGGAGGGCACAGGAGATGAAGAACTTATTTAGAAGCTTTGCTACGGAATTGCGCATTGAAGTATGAGGATTTAGATTGCTGGATGGCCTTAGTACATTTATTTCTAAGAAGTCTGTAGGATTGTAGGTCCTGTGAGGCATGGGAGGCTTTGTACAGTATCCAAGCCTTATCCCTGGTGCAACACAGGGAGATAAAGTCGGGTGTAATCCATGGGTGGTGGTGGCGTTTTACCCTGACCTTCCTGAGGGGTGCATGTAGGTCCCAGATATGCTGTAAGATACGGCAGAACTGGGAAAGAGCAATATCTACATGGACGCGGTGAGTACTGGTAGCCAATCTGCATTAAAGAGGTTGTGCTGCAGGGCATGTTCATTTAGGAGGTGTAGAGGGCGAGATTAGATAAATTTGGGATTTGAGAGAGGGGAGTAGATTTTGCAGACACAGTAAGTCACGCAGTGGTCGCTAAGGGCATCGGGGAAGATTCCTGAGGCAGATATACGGTGGGGATGGGAGGATAAGATCCAGTCCAGAAGGGTGTGGTTTTGGGATCGAGAGTTTAGGTGGGTAGGTTCCCGGATTAGCTGAGCACGGTTTAGTGCTTCGATTTTTAGGGTGGTGTGTTTGGCAGAGGAGGAGAGCCAGTCAAGATTGAAGTCGCCTAGAAGCACAAGTTCACTGTTAGATGTTCTGGAGGAGATCGACGAGATGGCATTTACTACTGAGTCAGGCAAAGTCTTTCGTGGAGCATAAAAAGCTCCAATGTAGAGGGGGCTGGAGGAGGGGAATGATAGGTTCGCAACAATAGATTCATGGGAAGAGTGGCAGGATTCACTGAAAATGATAGAGCACGGGAGGGATTGCCTGACGTATAGTGCCACTCCCCATCCTCGCTTGCCTCTGTCCTAGTGAAAAGAGTTGTAGTCAGGAATGGCAATAGAGGAGTTAGGGATTTTGGCAGATAGCCACGATTCCGCGATGCAGAGAATGTCAGGGCGGTACTGGGTAACCCAAACAGTAAGGGTGTCCAGTTTCGGGAGGAGGCTCCTGGTATTGATATGGAAGATGTGGAGGCCCTTATGGAGCGAGTCAGGGGAGGGGCGAGGGGGCAGAGCAGAGAAGGTAGGGGGTGAGTTTGGGATTTGCCTGGACACAGCGGAGCCAGGGTTGGGATGTATGTCACCCCCCAGAAGCAAGAGGAGGATGGTGTATACAAGGAGAGAGGAGTGTTTGGTTTCTGCAGAGCAACAAGGCTTCCAGGTCTGGAACCTTATCTCTCAGACTGCAGGCATTTGTGAACATGACCTTCCATGTTTTACATCTTGCCTCCCCTCTGTTCTTGTTTTCTCTACTTTGCCTCTTACCCCCTCCCCAGTATTCAGGCTCATGTGCTTCAGCTCCCCCTTTATACCCCCGTATACATGTTTCGCCTGCCTGCACCTCACTGCTTGCTTCAGTTGTTCCTGTTGTCAACTTGTACTTTTGCATGTTCCCACCGAGGGTGGGGGGGGGTGCTCATAAGCCACCTGGCTCTCCTTCTTGGCCAGTTTAAATGATCTCTGCTGAAGCATTCCAACTTCTCACTAAGAACAGAGGTCCCCTTTCTGAACAGATGCAGGCCATCCTCCTGATACAAGCTCGCATCTGCCCAGGTTAGCCCCAGTCCCCTGTGAAGCCAAATCCTTCCCTTCCACACCAGTCCTTCAACCAGGAGTTGAAGGTTCAGATGTGGAGTGCCCTGGCCTCCCCCATGCCTTGGACAGGTAACACCTCCGAGAATAAGACGGAGTGTGCTGCCTGTTTCAGGTCTCCCCCCCCCAGCTTCCTTTAATCCTTTTGGACTCTGGCTAACTCTACCCTTCTCGTTGCCAGGTCATTGGTCCCCAGGTGGACAGTAACATCCAGCTCCTCCCTCCTGGCTATCGCCCTAGCGATCCTATGGATTCACTTCCCATCCCTCCATACAGCGCTTCCAGGGAGGCACTTGACCTCTCTCTCTCCCCATTGCTAGGTGTTCTTAATTTCACACCCCGGACAACAGAGTCTCCCACTAGGAGAAACTTCCCCCACCTCCAGGGTCCCAGGGTATGATGAGACAGTTCTTCAACATCTGTTTAATAAACTGTTAAAGGTTCATTAGGGCCAGTTGATCATAGGAAGGGATTTTACTGTATTTCTTCAAAAATAAGGCATGGCTTCTATTAACATTTTGTATTTTGACCTATTGCTTGTATTTGAGGGTGGCTTGTGTTGAAAAAGTTAATATTAAACTGTTCCAGTTGCACAGCGGTAGTGCCGCTGCACACCATGCTGGTGATCTGAGATCAGAGGCAATCTCTGATTGCTGGGTGCCAGCCTGAGGGGAAGGAAGGGAGGACAGAGCATCTGCTAGACTGCTTTCCTCTCCTGGGGAGGGAGAGTTGATGGCTCCACTGCGTGACTGCTACCAGGTGGAGGCCTAGTGGTAGGATGGATTTGGAAACAGTACAGTAGGGAGTGAGCTGCAAAACTTCTGAGTAGTGTGCTTGCCTTCACATGCATGTACTATGTGAGCACCCCAGCTACAGGGAGTTAGGGAATATAAAATGGAAAAGGGACTCGGACGGGCTTCATGGAGCCGGGTCCACTCCTCTCCAACCTGCACCATCATGGATCACTGAATCTGGATTTCAAGTACTGTGTGGGAGGAGGATGGATCTCCCTGTCCTGGCCTCATGTGGGAGGCAATCTGTGGGGGGGCTCTCCAGAGGTTGGGGGAGACAGGAAATGGTCAGAGAGAGAGCTGAAACTTGACAGCCATACGATCACCCCTCAGTAGAAAAATCTTTGGGCCAAAAAAGAAAAAGGTTAACATTAAATATATGCAGAAAACAGAAAATAATGTTCGAATCAATGTTTTGACAATAAATCTTCTTCATTAATTATCTAAAAGAGAAAAAATACAGTTTTTTTTTTCCTCTTTTAGATAATTCCTGAAGAACACTTATGGTTGAAACGTCAGTTCTAACTCTGTTTTCTATTTTCAGTGTGCATTTAATATTACTAGGCATGGGTGGGTAAATAAATACCCTACCCTAAATGCTACCATACCACATTGCTACAGCAGGAGATTTAAACTTGGAAGCTAGTCCCCTGTAGGCCCCGGACCACCATGGTGATTTTTCCCTTCCATCTGTGAAAGGACAGGACACAGATGGCTCAGCAGCATTTACTTTAACTAAAGCTGCAGAGCAGACCATCAAATACACAGCCCAGCTCAGTGTGCAGCAAAGTAGCAGCAAGGGTCTTTTTCACTGTTGGGGAAGCAGCCAATCAGGTGACTGATCTCCATACCATGTCAATACAACGGGACATTTAAACACAGGAGCTGGTCCTCTGTAGTCCCCAGACTGTGATGATGGTTCTCTTCCATCCGTGAAAGGACAGGACCCAGGTTACTCAGCAGCATTTACTTTAACTGAAGAGCAAAGGAGCAGAGAGGGCCTTTTTCACTGTTCAATAATACTACCCTCCCACACTCCCCAACCACCCACCCACCTAGGTGTTGCTCAATATATTGGGAGTAACAAGTGACTGACAGCAGGAACTTTATGCAGGGATAGGAATATGATATTTGCTAGATCCTTCCCACAGGCAGAAAGAAGCTACAAGGGCTTCCTGAGACAAAAGCAAGGTCACTGGTCTGAGCATAAAGGAACCAAGCAATGATAAACTAAATTAAAAAAGGGGGGAAACAGCAAATCCTGGCCCAGGGGAAGAAATTAAATCCACCAGGATGGATATCACTGGTAGCCAGGCGTGCAGAGCTCTCTTCCACAGAGGACATCTATGGGCAATGGGGCATTGCCCCATTTGCCAAACCCTAAATGAGCTAAAACAACATCTAAATGCAGCATGGGCAGAAATCTCCCAACTGCAGCACAAGCAAAACAGCGACAGGACATCATGTCCTCCTTCTCCAAGGCCTCAGCTCCCACCGGGAGGAACACTCCCATAAAGACAGTCAGGACCAGGTTCTGCGAGGGAGAGGTGGAAAAATCAGCAGGATAGATCAGCTGAACTCATTCCACACCAAACCCATTCCAACAGCAAATTGCTATACACCTCTAACTAAGGAAAGGGATAACAGCCACATGGAGACGGCAAACAAGCTGACTAAGGAGGCAGGATGGCATCCTGGAGGGACAAGCAGTGACAGGAGAGCACTCACAAAACAATGACAAAAAGAATACTTATAGTGGGAGACTCCATGATAAGGGGAGTGGAAACCCACCTAAATGACTGTACGCAGACAGAAGTGATGGTCAGATGCCTCCTGGGTGCCTCAGCAAAGCGTGACACTAATCGCATCTGAAAATTGGTTGAAAGAGCAAGGGAGGACATCATAACCATGGTACACCTTGGGTCAAATGACCTTGCATACCAGTCAGTGGAAGAGGCCAAGCAGAACCTAATTAAACTAGGTGATCGCTTTGCCACTCATTCGTCCTCACTGGCCTTCCCCAAGGTCTTCCCCGTATGGGACAAAGGCGGAAGCATGCAAAAAATAAGAGACAAGGAAACTGAGGGGTTTAATGCATGGCTACAAAGATGGTGTCAGAATAAAGGCTACCACTTCACTGGAGCATGGGGAGACTTCTGGGAAAGGATGTTCTTCAGGTAAGATGGCCTGTATCTCACAAGAGAAGGGGTATGGGCACTAGGCCAAATGTTGAATATTCACCATCAGGCACTTAAACTGGGGGGGTGGGTCGCTTGAGGCTGAGGTCCTCCACGAAGATGAGAACCTGGTCATCACTCCCCTGAATGCAGGTATTTCACACGGTGGGCAGAAGAAGACACGCAGAAACACAAAGGATTGTTATCAAACCCAATCTGTAATGGAAGAGGTAACAACGTCTACTGAGGGTGGTAACAAGAAGGGACTGGTAAGAATACATAAGGATGAGATTGAAAACACAAAAAATGAAGGGTAAAAAGAATTAGAAGGACCATGTGTGCAAATGCCTGTAGCCTGGCAAATAAAATCTCAGACCTAATAGCTGAAGCGAAGCTACATGTTGTAGCTGTCACTGAGACATGGTACACAGCCAGCCAAGCCTGGGACAAACAAATACCGGGGTATACCCTATTCCGGAGAGACAGCAGTGGAAAAGAGGAGGAGGAGTGGCTATATATGTTATAAAGGGAATTAAAGCGACAGAGGTGCAAGGGCATCAGGAAGGGGCAGAGGTTCTGTGGATCACGCTGGAGGCAGGAAATGGGGTAGCAATTCAGACAAGAGTGATCTACAGACCTTAGGGACCGGGTGGGGGGGGAGACTGATAAAGGCCCAGTGGAAACATAGAAACATAGAATTTGAGGGCAGATAAGGACTGCATGGCCCACCTAGTCTGCCCATTTCCCTACCTAATGGATAAGCTGCAGATCCTAGTTAACCAACAGCCTACTTCCTTCTACCCCCCACTAGAATTGCCTTATGTCTGTCCTATGCATTCTTGAATTCCCCCACTGTTTTTGACTCTACGACCTCACCAGAAAGGCTGTTCCATGCATCTACGACCCTCTCTGTGAAGAATTACTTCCTCATATTACCTCTGAGCCATCCCCCTCTATCTTCAAATTATGCCCCCTTGTTCTTGCACATCTCTTTTTCTAAAAGATGCTACCCTCTTGGACTTTGTTGATTCCCTTGGGGTACTTAAAGGTTTTTATCATATCCCCCCTCTCCCTTCTTTCCTCTAGGCTATACATCTTAAGCTCCTTTACTCTCTCTTCATATATCTTCTGGTGCAGATTCTGCATCGTTTTGGTTGCCGTCCTCTGGACAGCCTCTACCTTGTCTATGTCTTTGCGGAGATGGGGTCTCCAGAACTGTACACAGTACTCCAGATGTGGTCTTACCAATTGTCTGTACAGAGGGATAACAACTTCCTGTTTTCTACTGGTGATGCCTCTCCTTATGCATCCCATTATCCCCCCAGCCTTCCTTACTGCCCTCTCACATTGCTGGCCCACATTTAGGTCATCTGATATGACTACCCCCAGGTCCCTTTCCATTTCTGTTGTTGTCAGTATCTCAACCCCCATTGTGTACTCTTCCCCTGGGTTTTTGTTTCCCAGGTGCATTCTTTCACTTCTTTGCGTTGAATCTAAGCTGCCATACATTTGACTATTCCTCCATCTTTGCCAAGTCCCTTTTCATCCATTCCACCCCACCTTGTGTATCAATCCTGTTGCAGATCTTTGTGTCATCTACAAAGAGACATACTTTCCCTTCCAGTCCCTCTGCAATGTCACTTATAAAGACATTAAAAAGGACTGGCCCCAGTAGTGAACCCTGCAGTACCCCACTAGTAACCCTCCTTTCTTCACTGTGGACTCCATTTACTATTACCCGCTGTGTCCTGTTGTCCAGCCAGCGTTTTACCTAGGCTACCACCCTGGGACCCACTCCCAGGCTGGCTAATTTGTTTAATCTTTTGTGCGGGACTGTGTCAAATGCTTTGTTAAAGTCTAGGTAGGCCATGTCCACAGCCCCTCCCTGGTCTACTACTTTGGTCACCCAGTCAAAGAAATCAATTAGATTTGTCTGACATGACCTTCCTGCTGTGAATCCATGCTGCCTTGGGTCTTGTGCCCCACTGGCATATAGGTACTCAACACTTTTTTCATTCAGAAGTGATTCTATCACTTTCCCTACCACTGAGGTCAAACTGACAGATCTATAGTTTCCTGCCTCTGTCTTGCTCCCAATTTTGTGAAGGGGAATCACATCCCCCAGAAACCATATACAAAATGACAGACGGGGAAATTGACTAGTTATGGGTGACTACAATATTTTAGACATTGATTGGAGCACCCATACTGCAGCCAAAGCAAGGAGCAGAGCCATTCTGGAAGCTCTGCAAGGGGCAGGACTCAAGCAGCTTGTGATGGAGCCCACCAGGGAGGGAGTTGCAGTGTAATGTATCTTCGGCTGAAGGAGACATAGTGGATTTGGAGGTTAAGTTGCCCACGGAAGCTAAGGACATATAGACATTTCTTCCACATATTGATGAGAACTACAGCAGACAGGAAAGCAGGATCCAGGAGATAAGAGTGAATGGTGGGTCTGCTATGGAATCAGGTGAAGGATGCAGGGATAAAGAATAGGAGAAATGACCTCTGTTTTATTGCGTGTCCCGAAGGAACCAAAAAAAAAAATTACTCACCATAGTAATATTGTTTCTTCCAAGGGATCCCTCAGTATTCTAGACTTGTGAGTTTATGTTATTGATGCTCAGGTATTAGCCAATGAGATGTAAGAAGAGAGTGCTGCCTGTAGGTGTAGCTGTACTCCAGCTAGATTCATTTCATTAGCTAGAAGGGCAAAATGCCCCAGCCCTAATCCATCCTAATAAAAGACAAGGAAAATGAAAGAAAAAGAACAAGAAATAGAAACTTGGCAAAGGGTGAAATACAACCTTATGCAACGCTGTGAAACATGACACACAAAGGTAAACAGTAAGAATTTGGCCTAAGGCATGGACCTCAGAACAGTTCTTAGCCAGGATCTCAAGAATACTGAGGGATTCCTTGGAAGAAACAATATTACTACGGTGAGTAATTTCTTCTTCTCACCCCAGGAATCCCTCCATTTACTTGACTTGTGCAGACTACAAAGCAGTGTAGTTGGGAGGAAGGAACAGAAGCTACTTTGGAAATAGGTTCTGCAGAACTGCAGTGCCAAATCTGGCATCTGATCTGGACTGTACATCCAAGCAGTAGTGCTTTGTGAAGGTGTGTAGTCTTCCAGGTAGCTGCTTTGCAGATGTCGAGCAAGGGTATGTTCCTTGTTGCTGTCACTGAGGCTGCAGTGCCCCTAGCAGAGTGGGGCCTGAGGACCTGAGGTGGCTGTTTGCCTGCCTTACATAGAGGGAGGAAAGAGTAAACATACAAAGCAACAGGAGAGGGGACACAAAATAAGTCATGATGGGAGTGGTGCAGTGCAATGGCTGTGGGGCAGCAGTGTTCCGGGAGACATTCTGGAGGCTGCAATGCTGCCCTATTTGCAGGCACCTCTCTGGTCTGAGAGAGGAGGTTGCACATCTCCAGGCTGACCTGGCTAGGATTCATGAAACCTCTTCCCCAAGCTAGGGACCACAAGGGCCACCGTCGCTACCTCAGAGATTGCCAAGAAAGAGGAGCGGTTTGACCAAGGTGGGCTTAGGCAGGAAGAGGGTGGTGGAACAGAGGTGCATCCCTCCAGCTGTACTTCTCCACAATTCATATGCTGTTCTAGCGAAGAGTGGTTCCTCTATGGAGGTACCTGCAGTGGAGACCAAAGAGAATGCTGGGAACCTCCACAAAGGACAACCACAGGAGGGTGGCATGAGACCCCACAGGGAAAGAAAATAACTCCTGGTGGGGGACTCAATCATTACGGGGGTAGAAGTGGAGGAGGAAGGGGAAAGGTAGGTAAGGTGCCTGCCTGACGCCACAGCTCGGAGGGACAGAAAGCGAATCCTCAGGATCATGGAAGCAGCTGCACGAGGGAGGGAGCTGCATGTCATTGTCCACCTAGGGACAAATGACCTCACTGTGAATGGGATCAGAGCAGTGCAAGAGGAGTTTGTAGAGTTGGGAAGGGGCCTTAGACAAGTAGCATGTACGGTAACCTACTCGGAGGTGCTGCCTGTCTAAGGCAATGATGATGCTAGGGTACTCCGCACCATGGGATTCAATGAATGGTTGAAAAACTGGTGTGGAGCTCAGGGTTTTGGCTTCATTGGGGACTAGGGAGCCACCTGGAGAGATGCAGGCCTATACTCATGCAGTGGTCTGCATCGGTTCAGGGGGGGAAGCAGGATCCTAAGTGATAGGTTTAAATGCTTCACTGGCAAGCATTTAAACTAGACAAGGAGGGAGGCACTGAAAAGGAGCAGGTAAATCCCAGCCTCCCCCCGCCACAAAACACAGTAATTAGTGAGGTAAACACCAAAGTAGAGAAGTAATTCAGGAGCAGGACAGGGGTAAATGCAAAAAAGGCAAAGGCAATAAGGACAGGGATGGGACTAAAAGAGGGTAAGGCCATCAAAAAATGGAGGGTGATGAGTACAAATGCCCATAGTTTGTGTAACAAACTCCCTGAACTAGTGGCCTTGAGGGAAGAGGGATGCCTGGATATTGTGGCAGTCACTGAAACATGGTACACAGAGAACCATGACTGGGATGTCGACATACCAGGATACACACTCTACAGGAGGGACAGAGTGGGTAAAAGAGGAGGAGAAGTAGTTCCCTATGTAAGGGAAGGGTTAAAGCAACATAGATACATAGACAGTGTCGGCAGATAAGGGCCTATGGCCCACCCAGTCTGCCCATTTGAGCTTGGTTCAGTTTGTTTTCCTAGAAGTCTGTTGCCCCTTACCCCTGACCTCCAGAATTCCTTTATGTCTATCCCATGCATTCTTAAATCCCGTGATTGTTTCAGCCCCCACCACTTCCTCTGGCAGGGTGTTCCACTTGTCCACCACCGTTCTGTGAAGAAATTCTTTCTCATGTTTCCTCTGAATCGTCCCTCCTCCAACTTCATCCCATGCCTCTAGTCCTGGAACATCTTTTCGCTTAAAAATAGTGTTTTCCTGCACTGTTCCTCCCTGTAAGATACTTGTATGTCTCTATCATATCCCTCTCTCCCTCCTCTCCTCCAGGGAGTACATGTTCAGTTCCTTCAACCTGTCTTCATAGGACTTGTGATGCAATCCATGCACCATCTTTGTTGCCCTCCTCTGAACCTTCTCTACCCTGTCTATGTCCTTACGTAGGTATGGTCTCCAGAACTGTACACTGTACTCCAGGTGGGGCCTCACTGTGTCTTGTATAGCGGAATTATGGCCTCCCTTTTTCTGCTGGTGATGCCCCTGCCTATACATCCCAGCATCCTATTTGCTTTACCTGCTGCCTTGTCACACTGTTTCCCTACCTTGAGGTCATCAGAGATGATAACCCAAGATCCCTCTTGCTTGGTGCATGCTATATCCTCACCCCCAACTGATATATTGTGCCAGGGTTTTTGTGCCCCATATGCATTATCTTGCACTTCTTTGCATTGAATTTCAACTGCCAAACCCCTGACTATTCTTCAAGTTTCTGCAGGTCGCTTCTCATTCTGTCTACACCCTCTGATGTGTCTACTCTGTTACAGAGCTTTGTGTCATCAGCGAACAGTGAAATTCTGCCTTCTAGGTCCTGCGCAATGTCACTGAATAAGTTGTTGAATAGGACCGGTCCCAGCACTGATCCCTGTGGTACCCCACTGGTCACTCTTCCCTCTGCGGAGTGACAGCCATTTACCACCGCCCTCTGTGTCCTGCCACCCAGCCAGTTACCTACCCACCACACTACTGTCCTGCCCACACCCAACAGAACTAGAGAGTAAACAGAAAGTTGATGAGTCACTATGGGTCACCCTGGAGACAGGAAATGGCACCAAAATCCGCATGAGGGTTGTGTACAGACCCCCATCTCAGGGGGAGGGAATGGACTCTCAAATGGGGATGGAAAAAGAATCTCAGATTTAGAAATGGGTAGCCATCTGGGAACAAGCGACCACCACCAGTGTGGTTCACGATAAACACAGCCATACAATCAAGCCATACAAAAGCAAGAGTATTGGACTTTAAGAGGGCTGACTTTGGGAAAATGAGAGAGTGCCTCAGAAAAGCACTAGCAAACAGGCAAGAAGTAGGGGTGGAGGAACAATGGGGAGTAATCAAAACAGCCATCACAGAGGCAACAAGCCTTTGCATAAAGCAAATCAACAAAACACAATAAAAGAAAAAAAACACTATGGTTCTGAAAAGAGGTGGCAGGAAAGGTTAAGGAGAAAAGGGTAGTATTCAGTAAATATAAGGAAATACAGAAGCAGTAGGACAGAGAACTTTATCAGTTAAAGCAGAAAGAGGCAGGGAAGGCAGTCAGAATAGCAAAGGCCCAAACTGAGAAAGGTATAGCCAACTCTGTTAAGAAGGGGGATAAGACATTTTATAGGTACATTAGGGAGCGAAGAAAGACCAAAGGAGGGATACTGAAGCTTAATAAAGGGGAGAGAATGTGGGCAGAGGGTGACAGTGAAAAAGCAGGGATACTGAATGAATATTTCTGCTCAGCATTCACAAAGGAAGAGGAGGGGGAGGTACCTAAACCAAACAAGAGAAACACTCTGAAGATGGGGGTCAATACCAGTCCATTTACAGAAGAAAGGGTTCTGAAAGAGCTAATAAAATTGAAGCTGGACAAAGCAATGGGGCCTGATGGGATTCACCCAAGAATTGTAAAAGAACTAAGGGTAGAACTAGTGACACCACTGACTACTCTCTTTAACAAATCATGGGAGGATGGGGTGGTACCCCAGGACTGGAGGAGGGCAGATGTGATTCCTCTTCACAAATTGGGAGCAGGACAGAGGCAGGAAACTACAGACCAGTTAGTCTGACCTCAGTGGTAGGCAAAATGATGGAATCACCTCTGAAGGAAAGAACTGTTGAGTACCTAGAGGCTAGTGGGGCACAGGACCCAAGGCAGCATGGATTCACGATGTGAAGGTCGTGTCAGACGAATCTAATAGATTTCTTTGACTGAGTGACCAAAGTTGTAGACCAGGGTGGGGCTGTGGACATGGCCTACCTAGATTTTAGCAAGGCATTTGATACAGTCCCACACAAAAGATTTATACACAAGTTAGCCACCCTTGGAGTGGGTCCCAAGGTGGTAGCCTGGATAAAAAATTGGCTAGACAACAGGACACAAAGGGTAGTAGTAAACGGAGTCCACAGTGAAGAAAGGAGGGTTACTAGCGGGGTACTGCAGGGTTCAGTACTGGGACCGGTCCTTTTTAATGTCTTTATAAGTGACATTGCAAAGGAACTGGAAGGAAAAGTATGTCTCTTTGCAGACGACACAAAGATCTGCAACAAGGTTGATACACAAGATGGAGTGGAAAGGATGAGAAGGGACTTGGCAAGGTTGGAGGAATGGTCAGATGTATGGCAGCTCAGACTCAATACAAAGAAGGGCAAGGTAATGCACCTGGGAAATAAAAACCCAGGGGAAGAGTACACAACGGGAAGTGAGATACTGACAACAGTAAAAATGGAAAGGGACCTGGGAGTAATTATATCAGATGACCTAAAGGTGGGCAAGCAATTTGACAAGGCAGTAAGGAAGACTGGGGGAATACTGGGTTGCATAGGGAGAGGCAGCAATAGTAGAAAACAGGAAGTAGTTATTCCTCTGTACAGACAGTTGGTGAGACCCCATCTGGAGTACTGTGTGCAGTTCTGGAGATCCCATCTCTGCAAAGACAGACAGTGTGGAGGCTATCCAGAGGAGGGCAACCAAAATGGTGCAGGGTCTGCAACAGAAGACATAGAAGAAAGACTAAAGGAGCTTAATATGTATACCCTTGAGAAAAGAAGGGAGAGAGGGGACATGATAGAAACTTTCAAGTATCTCAAGGGGAACAACAAAGTCCAAGAGAGTAGCATCTTTCAAAAAAAGAGATGTGCAAAAACAAGGGGGTACAATTTGAAGATAGAGGGGGGACGGCTCAGAGGTAATGTGAGGAAGAATTTTTTCACAGAGAGGGTTGTGGATATATGGAACAGCCTCCCTGAGGAGGTCGTGGAGTCAAGAACAGTGGGGGAATTCAAGAATGCACGGGACAGACATAAGGCAGTCCTAGTGGGGGGTAGGAGGAAGTAAGCTGTAGGTTAACTAGGATCTGCAGCTTATCTGTTAGGTAGGAAAATGGGCGGACTAGGTGGGCCAAGCGGTCCTTATCTGCCATCAAATTCTATGTTTCTATGTTTAGAAAATAATAGAAGACATCCTTAAAATGGCAGAAAAAGGGGAGATATTGTTCATGGGGGACCTGAATATGCCAGATGTTAACTGGAGCACCTTTGCTGCAGGCACATCCAAGAGCAGGGTCATTCTCGGTGCCCTACAAGGGGCATGCCTCAGACAGCTAGTGTTGGATCCCACTCAGGAGGGAGCAATCTTAGACCTGGTACTCTCAAATGGGGACAGAGAAAGGATATCAGATTTAGAAGTGGGTAACCATCTGGGAACACGTGACCACCAAATAGTATGGTTCACAATAAACACAGTCATAGATTCAAGCCACACAAAAACAAGAGTATTTGACTTTAGGAGGGCTGATTGGGAAAATGAGAGAGTGCCTCAGAAAAGCACTAGTAAATGGGCAAGAAGGAGGGGTGGAGGAACAATGGGGAATAATCAAAACAGCCATCACAGAGGCAACAAGCCTTTGTGTGAAGTGAATCAACAAAACAAAATGAAGGAAAAAACCACTATGGTTCTCAAAAAAAGCAGGGATAGTGAACAAATATTTTGGCTCAGTATTCACAATGAAAGAGGAGGGGGAGGTACCTAAACCAAACAAGAGAAACACTTTGGATATGGGGGTCGATAGCAGTCCATTCACAGAAGAAAGGGTTTCGAAATAACTTGAAACTGAGGGTGGACAAAGCAATGGGCCTGACGGGATTCACCCCCAGAATTCTAAAAGGGTAGAAAATGCAGTTACATAAGAACTTACCGTAACAGTAGATCTTCGAGAAAGGCTCTTGCAGTAGGTATTCACATATAGGACTAAACCGCCAGGTGTCAGGACCCCACGGAAAAATTTCTAGCTAGCAGCCTCTGGCGGGGGACCACCCCCACGTCAGGTGACTGGTGTCATGCGATGTCAGTATAAAGGGGCGGTCCCCCATGCCCGCCTTCCAGTTCTTTCCCTCCAAAGGCCAAATGAGGCAAGACGAGAGAGAAGAGGATATTTTCTCCCATGGAAATGATGCAAAGAAAACTTAGGGGGACAGAGGGCGGGAAGGCAATACCTACTGCAAGAGCCTCTCTCGAAGATCTACTGATATGGTAAGTTCCTATGTAACTGTTCTATCTTACTTCGAGAGGGCTCTTGCAGTAGGTAGTCACATATAGGACTGAGTCCCAAGCAGTCTGGAACAAGGAAAAACACTTGGGAGGAGGACTGTCATCCATAACATAAAACCTCAGGGCTGAATGGGTCTCATGAAAGGAGACCTTATAGGACAGCCAACCCAAAGCCTGCTCTACGATGAGTAGCAATGTCCAAACTGTAGTGTTTTGTGAAGGTATGGACATAAGTCCAAGCTGCAGCAGCACAGATGTCTGCCACTGACACATTCTTGAAACAAGCCACAGAGGCAGCTACTCCTCTGGTGGAATGACCTCTGACTTGACCCAGAAGGGTCTTGTTGTACTTGTCGTAACAGAAAGTGATACAATTCACCAACCATTTTAATAAGCATTGCTTAGAAACAGCATTGCCGTCTCTTTTGTGAGTAAAAGAGACAAACAGCTGATCAGTCTTTCTGATATCCTAAGTCCGATTGGTGTAGTATCTCAGGATTCTGTGAACATCCAAAGTATGCGAGAGGTACTCCCCTTGACTGGAGTGTTGCGTAAAGAAAGTGGGTAGCTCAATAGATTGATTCAGTGTAGATTCAGCCACCACATTAGGGAGAAACTTGGGGTTGGTGCGTAGAGCCACAAGTTCCTTGTGGAAAATCAAATACGGGATTTTACACATCAAGACCTGAAGCTTGGAAATGCTCCGAGCAGAAGTAATGGCCACTAGGAAGAGAGCCTTCCAAGAAAGGAACTTTAAATCAGCTTGCACTGCGAGCTCGAAGGGAGGCAGTGTGAGCTTCTCCAGGATAAAATTTAGGTCCCATGGAGAGGCAGAAATACAAATGGGGGGTCTCAAATGGAGAACCCCTCTAAGAAAAGTCTTAGAGACTTACAACTGAGCAAAAGTCCTGTCTCCAAACAGAATATGGTAGGCTGAAATAGCTGCCATGTGGACCTTTAATGAGGAATGGCTGAGACCCAGATCGAAGAGGTGACGCATGTAATCCAGGACTTTGCTAACGAGGCACGAGAAAGACTCGAAGTCTTCCGAATTTGCCCAGATAGAGAACCGTTTCCACTTCATAGCGTAGGTGGATCTGGTGGAAGGCTTCCTCGCCTCCACCAAAATGTCTGCTACTAAAGGAGAGACTCCTAAGCAGGCTTTAGTTACGTCTGCAGGAGCCACGCATGGAGATGAAGGAATTTGAGACCTGGATGAACAAGGGTCCCCTGATCCTGGGTCAACAATTGTTGTGACAGAGGAAGAGGAAGAGGTGGTTCCTCTGAAAACTGTTGCAGAAGAGAGAACCAAACTTGCCTGGGAGCAATGAGAATCATTCGAGCCCCTTCCGATCTGAGTTTGTTCAGGACCCTCGGAATTAAAGGAATGGGAGAGAAGGCATAAACGAATCTGTCCCTCTGACTGAGAGACAGAGCATCCTACTAGAAAGCATCTCACCCGGGAGCGAGCGAGCAAAAGGTGGGAAGTTTTGTGTTTTGGGGAGAGGCGAGGAGGTCTATCTGAGGTGTTCCCCATCACCGAAAGATGTTGTTTATGACCTGCTGATCTAACTCCCATTCATGGGACCTGGCTGAGGATCGAATGAGTTCGTCTGCCAGTGTGTTTTCCACTCCCGGAATGTGAACTGCGGTCAAGTGAAGGTGATGTTGGACTGCCCAATACCAGACTCTCATCGCCTCCTGGCACAGAGGGTAGGAACATGTTTCTCCCTGTTTGTTGAGGTAACAGACTATGCACATGTTGTCTGATTGGATGAGGAGATGATTGAAAAGAATGAAGGGAAGAAGAGCCTGGCGGGCATAAAGGACTGCCCTCATTTCGAGCATATACTTAGAATGGAAGATAAAGGGGAGACAGTGCTGATGGGTGATCTGAATATGCCAGATGTTAACTGGAGTGCAGCTGCAGCAGCCACTTCTAAGAGTGGGGTTATTCTAGATGCCCTACAGGGGGCATGCCTTAGACAACTAGTATTGGAACCCACTCGAAGGGAGCAATCTTAGACCTGGTCCTCTCAAATAGAGATGGACAGAGGATCACAGATGTAGAAGTGGGTAGCAATCTGGGAACTAGCGACCATCGAACAGTATGGTTCTCAATAAACACAGCAATAGAGTCAAGCCATACAAAGGCAAAAGTATTGGACTTCAGGAGGGCTGACTTTGCTAAAATGGGTGAGTGCCTAAGGAATGCACTAGCAAATGGGCAGGAAAGAGGGGTGGAAGAACAATGGGGAATAATAAAAACTGCCATCACAGAGGCAACACGCCTTTGTGTGAAGCAAATAAACAAAATAAAACGATGTAAGAAACCACTATGGTTCTCAAAGGAGGTGGCAGTGAAGGTTCAAGAGAAAGAAAAAGCATCAGAAGTACAAGGAATCACAGAAGGAGCAGAACAGAGAATTGTATCAGTTAAAGCAAAAGGAAACTGGGAAGGCAGTCAGAACAGCAAAGGTCGAACTGGGAAAAGATAGCCAACTCAGTTAGAAGAGGATAAAACCTTTTAGGTACATCAGGGAGCGAAGGAAGACTAAGGGAGGGATAGTGAGGCTTAATAAAGGGGAGGGGGGAGGGCAGAGGGTGACTGTGAAAAGGCAGAGATATTAAACAATTATTTTTGCTCAGTATTTACAAATGAAGAGGGGAAGGTACCTAAAACAAACAATAGAAACACTCTGGATGCAGAAGTTGATACCAGTCCATTTACAGAAGAAAGGGTTCTGAAAGAACTCTTAAAACTGAAGGTGGACAAAGCAATGGGGCCTGATGGGATTCATCCCAGAATTCTAAAAGAACTAAGGGTAGAACTAGTGACACCACTGACTACCCTGTTTAACAAATCATGGGAGGATGGGGTGGTACCTGAGGACTGGAGGAGGGCCAATGTGATTCCCCTTCACAAAAGTGGGAGCAGAGCAGAAGTGGGAAACTACAGACCAGTTAGTTTAACCTCAGTGATAGGGAAAATGATGGAATCACTTCTGAAGGAAAGAACTGCTCAGTACCTAGAGGCCAGAGGGGCACAGGACCCAAGGCAGCATGGTTTCACAGCAGGAAGGTCATGTCAGACAGATCTAATAGATTTCTTTGACTGGGTGACCAAAGTAGTAGATCAGGAGGGGCTATGGACATAGCCTACCTAGACTTTAGCAAGGCATTTGACTCAGTCCCACACAAAGATTAATATACAAGTTAGCCAGCCTGGGGTGGGTCCCAAGATGATAGCCTGGGTAAAGTTGGCTGGAGAATAAGACACAGAGGGTAATAGTAAATGGAGTCACTCTGAAGAAGGGGGTTACTAGTGGGGTAGCATAGGGTTCACTATTAGGACGGTCCTCTTCAATGTCTTTATGCGACATTGCAGAGGGACTGGAAGAAAAAGTATGTCTCTTTGCAGATGACACAAAGATCTGCAACAGAGTTGATGCACAAGGTGGGTGGAAAGGATGAGAAGGGACTTGGCAAGGTTAGAGTAATGGTCAAATGTATGGCAGCTTAGATTTAATGCTAAGAAGTGCAAGATAATGCACCTGGGAAACAAAACCCAGGGGAAGAGTACACAATGGGGGGTGAGATACTAACAACAACAAAAATGGAAAGGGACCTGGGGTAGTCATATCAGATGACTTAAAGGTGGGCAAGCAATGTGAGAGGGCAGTAAGGAGGGCTAGGGGGATACTGGGATGCATAGGGAGAGGCATCACCAGTAGGAAACAGGAAGTTGTTATCCCTCTGTACAGACAGCTGGTGAGACCCCATCTGGAGTACTGTGTGCAGTTCTGGAGACCCAATCTCAGCAAGGACACAGACTAGATGGAAGCTGTCCAGAGGAGGTCAACTAAAATGGTGCAGGGTCTGCACTGGAAGACATATGAAGAGAGACTAAAGGAGCTTAATATGTATAGCCTCAAGGAAAGGAGGAAGAGGGAGAGGGGACATGATAGAAATGTTCAAGTACCTCAAGGAATCAACAAAGTCCAAGAGGTAGCATCTTTCAAAAAGAGGTGTGCAAGAACAAGGGGCACAATTTGAAGATGGGGGATGCTCAGAGGTAATGTAAAGAGTATTTTTCTCAGAGAGGGTTGTGGATGCATGGAGCGGCCTTCCGGAGGAGGTTGTGGAGTCAAAAACAGTGATTGAATTCAAGCATGCATGGGACAGCCATAAGGCAATTCTAGGGGGTGGGGATAGAAAGAAGTAGGCTGCTGGTTAACTAGGATCTGCAGCTTATCCATTAGGTAGGGAAATGGGCAGACTGGGTGGGCAAAGCGGTCCTTAACTGCCATCAAATTCTATGTTTCTATATTTATGTGCAGCTTTTGCTCAAACCGGGACAAGCTGCCCTGAGTCCCGTGAGACCCTAGGTGGGCACCCCAGCCTTCTATCGATGCATCTGTCGTCAACGTCTGGGAAGGAGGACCAATACAGAAGTGAACTCCCAGACACAGGTTCTCCTGAACCATCCACCATTGCAAGTCCCTGATCATGGGATCCGATACTAGTACCTCTTGGTCTAGACTGTCTCTGGTCTGGTCCCATTGTGACTGAAGTGTCCATTGACAGACCCTTATATGGAGCAGAGCAAACAGGACTGTCAGAATGACAGCCGCCATTAGCCCGAGGAGGAGGAGGACCGACCTGGCTCCGACCCTCCTGCAACCGGACAGAAGATGAGCCTGATTCTGAAGGGTCTTGACCCTGTCCAGAGGCAAGAAGGCTTTGCCTGTGGTTGTGTCCAGAATCGCCCCTATAAATTGGAGGCATTGGCAAGGGACCAAGTGGGACTTGGCCTGGTTGATGTTGATACCCAGGCCGGTAAAAACCTGCAGGGTAAGGGAAAAGGAGTGCAGGAGTTCCTCCCTGGATGAGGCTGCCAGGAGCCAATCGTCCAGGTACGGGAATACCAGTACGCCCTGGGTACACAGGTGGGCTGCTACCACCGACAGGCATTTGGTAAACACTTGGGGAGCTGAGGAAAGACCAAATGGGAGGGTCTTGAATTGGTAGTGGTCCCCCTGAAAACAAAAATGGAGGTATCTGTGATGGGAAGGGCATATGGGAATATGCAGTTAAGCATCCTGCATATCCAGGGTGCATAGCTACTGTCCCGGCCAAAGTAACGATAGAAGGCTCTGCAAGGAAAGCATTCTGAAGCATTTATACTCCATGAACTTGTTCAGGGAGCTGAGGTCTCAGATCTCCCGTTTTCTTTGGAACTAGGAAGAAATGGGAATACTAACCTGTCCCCCAAAGATGAGTGGGGAGTGGCTCTGTCACCACCTTCGAGAAAAGGGAGATGATTTCCTCTAGAACCAGGGGAAGATGTTGTGGAGAGTAAGACGACTGAGGGGGTGGTTTTCGGAGCAGTTTCTGCAGAAACTCTATTGAGTGTCATGCCGATATCAGCTGGAGCACCCAAGTGTCTGATGTTATTCTCTCCCAACCCGGCAGATGGGGAGGTCATTCGCCCCCCCTACCGGTTCCTCTGGAACATCCAGAGTCAGAGGGAGAGGCAGGGAGTCAGGAGGTGTGGGGCAGCGCAGCAGCAGGGGCTCCCATGGGTTTTTTCTGGGGAGGGGGAGTCTTGGTTACTGGAGGGGCCCGATGTTTGTTGGCATGCTTTCCTTAGGGCTTTTGTCATTGTCGGGTTTGGCAATGAAAAGGACGCCGCTGCCCTTGAGGGGGTCTGTACATAGTCTGGACTGACTTGAGTGCAGTACCCTTCTCCTGCAGTACAGTTATGATGTCCTTGATATCACCCCCAAATAGCACCGAACCCCTGAAGGGAGCAACCTGTATAGTAGACAGTACCTCAGGGATCAATCCTGACATGCGAGCCAGGCATGACGCAGTAGGCCTACAGCAAAAGCCAAGCTCCTTCCAGCTGTGTCCACCGCATTGTAGGTGGCATGGAGCATCTGCCTGCAGACCAATCGAGCGGAACGGACAAGTTCACCCACTTCTTGCTTAGTCAGTGACTCAGGAAGGGAGTCCAACTTAGAGTCCACCTGGCTAAGGATGGACTTCAGGAAATCCCCCATATAGGCAACATAATTAAGGGCCCTGATGCCACGGTAGAAGAGGAATAGATTTTCTTCCCGTACTGGTCTAGAATCTGGGATTCCTTATCAGGCGGAGATGAGCTTACATGTTTAGGGCTGGCAGAGCGACTGTAGGCGCTGATGACAACCAAATCCACCTTGGGGTGAAGGCTGAGAAAGTCTACACCCTCAGGAGCCTGGTATAGCCTATCCGCCTTCCATGGAAGGGTGGCTAGCGTGGAAGGTTGTTTCCAGATGGTGGAAACAAGATCTGCGTGAGACTCTATCCAGGGTGCAATCAGCGTAGGAGCGGTCTCAGGCAGATCCAGATGGGCAGCGAGTTTTTTATGCTGTGGGTCTGGCTCCACTGATTGCCACTGACACACTTCCTGGATTTTCCTTAATAACTCCAGAAAGGAAGGGTCCTCCAGAGCGAACTTCGGAGGTTCCCTCGGCTTGGGGCGGTCTGGAGTATGGGGCTCATCTTCGTGGTCAGAGTGGCCGGACTCCGTATCCAAGTCAAAAATCTCTGAAGAAGAGGAAGAAGACTGTTCCCTAGGAGGGAGGGCGACCCTTCTGGGAAGTTCCAGGCGACTATCCTCCCACCTCGGGACGCAGAGGTTCTTCTCTGGTGTGGAGCAGGGGAAGGGTCACCCATCTCCGACATAGGGGGTCCGGTGTAGGGACCAATGTCGTGAGACGACTCTCGACCTCCTTGGTGATCTGAGTCCTGGCCTCAGCCCACCAAGAGGCCAAGGTCTCCTTCAGATCTGCCGGTGGCTGTGGAGTGAGTGGCAGAAGTGGAGGAGGTGGGGGATATGGGTAATGAGGGTACCCGTAGAAAGAGTATCCATAGCCTGACGGTGGGTAGCCTGGCATCAGGTACTGCAGCTCCAGATACTGTGGTGTCGGGTACTGCGGCATCAGATACTGAGGGGACAGGTACTGCGACAATGGGTATTGCGGCATCAGGTAGCCTGGTGCCAGGGGCTCTGATGGAGCAGAAGGACCTGGCAAAGGCGCTGCTGGCAGGCCAGACGGAGGAAGCATTGGCCCCGGGGGTGTCAGGCCCGGCGTAGGTATACCGTCGAACGGGTCTGATGGTCCTGATGGAGGAATAGGTCTTCCATCGGGCAAAGAGAAGTTGGAGGGCGGCGTCAGGTCAACCGGTGTCAGGACCGGTGTCTGAGGTTCCGGCGTCAGCTCAGGAGGAGGGATCCCTGATGGTAGCATCTCAAGGTCCTCAGTGACGACCAGGGAAGGAGGATTAAAATCCCCAGGTGTCAATCAAGGGGACGCAGGGACTTCAGTAGGCAACGTGGTGAGATGTTGCAGAGAGCCTGGGGGGTCACACGGGACAGTAGGGTCTGGAGCATGCTTCTTGGCTGGGCGGTCATCGGAGGAGCCGGCGGCCGACTTATCAGCAGTGTCCGGGCGGACGTCGGAGTTGCTGGCATCTGACTTATCAGACTCCCTGTCTAAGGAAGGCCACGAAGGAGTGGGGGCCTTGTCGGAAGGGGGTTTGGCTGGGCACTCACCCGAGGAGGTGAGTGGCTTAGCAGCCTTGTCCAGGAAGGTGTCGGTGGGACCGACGTCTGACTTACTGGACCCGCTCTGACCAGAAGGCTGCGAAGGAGGAGCAGCCTTAATGGGCGCGGAGGCCTCCTTTGCCCCGAAGACTCCCGAAGGGCCTGAGCGCAAGCCTAATGAGAGGGGCGACGCCTTCTTGGTAGCTACCAAAATGGCCGTCAAAGAGCGATCCCCCAGAGGGGATGTTACCTTGAGGGCCGCGACTCTAGTCAAAGTCACGACTGCTGTGGAAGACGACTCCTACTCCCAGTGCTTCTCCTTGTCACGCTTTTTTTTATGGCCTTTGGGGGAAGTGGACGCCTGCTTAAACTTTTTTAACTCTTTTCCCATGGAGGCCATTTTCTTCTTGAGGTGATGGGCTTCCAGGGACTGCTGCCTTCTCTTGCGGGTAGCCGAGTTGAACTTCTGGCAGTGCTGGCACATCTCCACAGGTTGGTCTGGGCCTAGACAGAAGAGGCACAAGGAGTGGCCATCCTTGTGCGGAAGCTGGGAACCACATGAGTCACACTTGTTCTTATACGATTCGGAGGGCGTTGGGAACAACATACACAGCAGATGTGGAGACAACGTCAAAAAAACAGACAAAAAAGGTCAAAAAAGTTGTAAAACTTTAAGACTGATGAAAGACTGATGAGCGCTGTTCTACCATGAGGAACTTCCACAAGCCTACGGTGGGAAAGAACTGGAAGGTGAGCATGGGAGACCACCCCTTTATACCGACATCGCATGATGCCGGTCACCTGAAGTGGAGGAGGTCCCCCACCAGAGACTGCTAGCTAGAAATTGTTCCGTGGGGTCCTGACGCCTAGCGGCTTTGTCCTATATGTGGATACCCACTGCAAGAGCCCTCTTGAAGTAAGATCTAGTGACACCACTGACTACTTTCTTTAACAAATCATGGGAGGATGGGGTGGTACCTGAGGACTGGAGGAGGGCGGATGTGATTCCACTTCACAAAAGTGGGAGCAGCGCAGAGGCAAAAAACTACAGACCAATTAGTTTGAACTCAGTGGTAGGGTAAATGATGGAATCACTTCTGAAGGAAAGAACTGTTGAGTAGCTAGAGGCCAGTGGGGCACAGGACCCAAGGCAGCATGGTTTCACAACAAGAAGGTCATGTCAGACGAACCTAATAGATTTCTTTGACTGGGTGACCAAAGTAGTAGACCAGGGAGGGGCTGTGGACATGGCCTATCTAGATTTTAGAAAGGCATTTGATACAGTCTCACACAAAAGATTAATATACAACTTAGCCAGCCTTGGAGTGGGTCCCAAGGTGGTAGCCTGGATAAAAAATTGGCTGGACAACAGGACGCAAAGGGTAATAGTAAACAGAGTCCACAGTCAAGAAAGGAGGGTAACTAGCAGGGTACTACAGGGTTCGGTACTGGGACTAGTCCTCTTTAATGTCTTTATAAGTGACATTGGAGAGCACCTGGATAGAAAAGTATGTCTCTTTGCAGACGACACAAAGATCTGCAACAGGGCTGATACACAATGTAGGGTGGAAAGGACGAAAAGGGACTTGGAAAGGTTGGAGGAATGGTCAAATATATGGCAGCTCAGATTCAATGCAAAAAAGTGCAAGGTAATGCACCTGGGAAACAAAATCCAGGGAGGAGTACACAATGGGGGGTGAGAAATAACAACAACAAAAAACGAAAGGGGCTTGGAGTAATTACATCAGATGACCTAAAGGTGGGCAAGCAATGTGAGAAGGCAGTAACGAGGGCTGGGGGATACTGGGATGCATAGGGAGAGGCACCAACAGTAGAAAACAGGAAATTGTTATCCCTCTGTACAGACAGTTGGTGAGACCCCATCTGGAGTACTGCGTGCAGTTCTGTGAGACCCCATCTCTGCAAAGACATAGACAGAATGGAGGCTGTTCAGAGGAGGGCAACCAAAATGGTGCAGGGTCTGCACCAGAAGACACTGAGAAGAGACTAAAGCAGCTTAATATGTATACCCTTGAGGAGGGATATGATAGAAACTTTAAGTATCTCAAGGGAATTAACAAAGTGCAAGAGGGTAGCATCTTTCAGAAAAGATGTGCAAGAACAAGGGGCACAATTTGAAGATAGAGGGGTACGGCTCAGAGGTAATGTTAGAAAGTATTTTTTTACAGAGAGGGTTGTGGATGCATGGAACAGCCTTCCTGAGGAGGTTGCGGAGTCAAGAACAGTGGGAGAATTCAGGAATGCATGGGACAGACATAAAACAATTCTAGTGGAGGGTAGGAGGAAGTAAGCTGTCGGTTAACTAAAATCTGCAGCTTATCCATCAGGTAGAGAAATGGGCAGACTAGGTGGGCCAAGCGGTCCTTATCTGCCATCAAATTCTATGTTTCTGTGTTTCTTAGAGTAACAGAACTAGATGCAAGAGACTAGCCAATGAGACAGCCCTCTTAGAGGCTGGCCTGCCTTTGCCCACCTCCCCATAAGTTAGGAAAAGCTGAGTGTGAGATGACCTGAGCTGCTGTGTATGCTTTAAATAGTAGGTCAATGCCCTCTTGACATCCAGGCTGTGAAGCCTGCGTTCACCAGGCATGGACTTGTCTGTGAAAAAGACAGGGAGTGTAATAAACTGGATGAGGTGAAATTCAGACACCAGCTTGGGAAGGAATTTCCTGTTAGTTCTGAGAACTACCTTATCCTTGTGGGAGATAACGTAGTTAGGTTCAGTGCAAAGAGCTTACAAGCTCTGAGATCCTTCTGACGGAAGTGACTGCCACTAAGAAAACAGTTTTCCAAGTGACATATTTTAATTCTACAGTAGCCATGGGCTTGAATGGAGACTCCATTAACCTGGCTATACATAGGTTCAAATCCCAGTACAGGTTCCCTAAGTGGTCATTGAAGGTGCAGGCCTTTAAAAAGCTTCTTGAAAATAGAGTGAGAGATTACGGATTTTTCCTTACCAACTGACATGTAGGCTGAAATAGCTGCCAGATGAACCTTCAGGGATGAGGCTCTAAGGCCTGATGCTTGCAAGTGTACCACATAGTCTAGTATGGAAGACAGGCTAGTCTGTAAGGGGTCAATTCGCCTGTTATTACACCAGAAAGAAAATCTCTTCCATTTGGAAGCAAAAGTCTTTTTGGTATTGACTTTTTGGCCATTTGAAGGATTCTCAGGACTTGCTCTGAATACTCTGGGAACTCAAGGTCCTCAAGCACCAGGCATTGAGGCGAAGAGACTCTATGCTGGGGTATGTTATCCCCGTCTGAGGCAGGGTCAGCAGACTGAAGGCTGGAGGCAGGCAAATGGGCCGTTTGAGAGAGTGGGAAGCAGGGAGTACCATGGCTGTCTTGCCCAGTTTGAAGCCACCAAAATCATCATTCCTGGCTGGCTTCTGAGTTTCAGCGGAACCCTGAGAATCAGGGAGAATGGAGGAAAGCCATATAGGAATCTCCCTGTCCAATCCAGGGACAGGGCATCCACTGGCACAGTGCCCAGAGCCGGAGGCCTGCAACAGTACAGTAGAATATGATGACTGAGGTTGGAGGTGAAGAGTTCTATCTCTGGCATGCCCTACATCCTGAAGACTGTAGTCAGCACTTATTTGTTTAGGGTCCACTCATGGTGGCTCTGATTGGTGTTGCTCAAGGAGTCTACCAGCACATTGTCCTTGCCTGGTAGGTGAATGGCAGTGAGCTGCATGTCTAGGGAGTAGGCCAGAGACCATATCTTCGTGGCCTCTGTGCAAAGGTCCATCAATCTTGTACCCTCCCCCCAACACACACACACTTGTTGATGTAAAACACAGCAGTGGTGTTGTCTGTCCTGATTTGGAAAGACTGACCATTGAGCCTGGGGGCAAAGGCTTTGAGACCCAGGTACACAGCTCTGAACTCAGAGATTTTTATGACACCTGGACTCTCTGGGAGACCATATTCCACTTATGGACTGGTCTGCCAGGTGTGCACCCCACCCTAAGAGGGAGGCATCTGTAGTAAGCACTCTGGAGGATTCCTTTTGCTGGAAGGGGACACCTTCCCTGAGGTTTTCCTTGTCCTTCCACCTTTCCACAGCCTGTAGTAGAGTCCTTATGACTGGAACTAGCTTTGAAACAGCGTCTCTTTTCTGGGACCAGTGGACTATCAAATGGTACTAAATGTCTCTCATCTGAAACCTGGCATTTAGAACTATGGTCTGTAATACAGGCCATGTGTCCAAGTAGCTTGAGGAAGTGTCTGGCTGGCCCAGGACTAAGGAATGTGCCAGGGTCTGAAGGTTCTGCAACCTGTCCAGTGGAAGCAGAGCTTTCCCTTGCTGGGTGTCCAGCTCTGCTCCAATGAACTCTAGGAGTTGAACTGGATCGAAGTGAGACTTTTCTGTGTTGATCAGAAATCCAAGGAACTCTAGGGTGCGCTGTGTCATGCTGAGAGAGTCTCTGACCTTTTGTGGAGATCGTCTACTATCAGCCAATCGTCCAGGTAAGGAAAGACAGAATCCCCCTGTATCCTTAGATGGGCAGCCACTACTGGCAGGCATTTTGTGAAAACTTTGACAGCTGAAGAAAGGCCAAATGGCAGACCTGCAAACTGGTAGTGACCAGAGGGTAGCCTGAACCCGAGATACTTTCTGTGGGAAGGCCTTATTGGAATGTCAAAGCAGGCATCCCTGAGGTCCAGGAAGGCTAGCCAGTCTCCCTGTTGTAAGGAGGAAATGGCCAGTGACAGTGTGACCATTTTGAATTTTGGATTTAGCAGGTGTTCGGGCGTGGCCTGGCTCTGCGTGCATATGGATGTCTGAAACTCTTTCTCAGCAATAACTCTTAACATCCACCTTCATCTACGAACATCTAAGCCAGAAACAGAAGGATTTTGGATGGAATCTAAGTAATCTCTGCTACTGCAGTCATTTATGTAATTTCTTTAGTCCTAATTTCTTCTTTTTGGAGGGTTATTTCTAAGTACAACATTCCTCTGGATCTGCAATTACCAGGCCCACAAGCATGACTGAATCCACTCAGCAAAATACTTCCTTACAAAAGATAGAAGCTATGCTTGAAAAGTTTGTTAAATATTTGAACAATTTGAAATTAACAACCCAGCAAAATACGTCTACTTTGCTTGCTACAGATCTCCATCTATCTGCCACAGAAAACAAAACTCAACAAAATGAAACATCGGTACATGATCGACAGGCTACCATCAGAAAACAAGACCGCTCCATAAAATAACTCTAAAATAAACTGGATAATATAGAAAATCACAGTCGTAGGAATAATTTGTGATTTTTCTAATTCCCTGAGGAGGTAGAACCTAATAACACTACCGACTTCCTCCTGCATGTTCTGCCTGCAATGCTGAAGTTTCCATCGGATCATGGCCTAATTACAGAATGGTCTCACCACTCTTTAGGCCCCAAGCCTACACCAGAACAAAGGCCCAGACCGATTTTAGCCAGATTCTTTAATTATGCTTACGCAGAGATCATCCTCCAAAAAGTCAAAGAAATTGGTACTATTACCTGGCAAGACCACCGTATTTTCATCTATAGAGATTTCTCAAAAGAGGTTCCTACAAAGCGGTGTGTGTTTACTCCTGCAAAACACATACTCCACCAGCTCAATATTTACTTCTTTATAAGATACCATGCGATTATGCGAATCCATCTGGACAATTCCCATAAAGACTTTAACTCTCCAGAGTCTTTGATGTTTTTTAAACAATATTTCACTGAGCCCCATGCAGGAAACTGCATCTAGTTCACTGCCAACTGGAAAATCTAACTCGGCACCTCAAAATGTCACTATAAGCAGTTTGCCAACCTCTACTACTAAAGTTGGATCCACTTCGATCTTATCTAACCCCTCCGATTGTCCAGACCTCAGACAGTCACCCTGGATTCAACAAAGGGCTTCCACGGGCAATGTTACTGGCAAAATCAGATGCTGTAGCCCCAAGACTGTGCACACTCATACAGGATCCATGACCTGCTTACCCGAATCTATCTCGTCTATTCCATTAAGTAACAAATATGCACCTCTGCAGCATATCATGTCCCCTTCACAGAAGGACCTGTCACAGAGTTGTTCCCTTAAAGAAGATAACCCGAATGCTGCGCTTAAAATGGACTGTAATACAGCCAACTCTTCCTGGGCAGAAACAGTGGCCAGAACACCTATAAAAACCATGAAACCTCCTAAGAAGAAATGCTAGGATAAGATCAAGAACAAATCCAAATCAGTTGCTGTCAAACATACCCAAGATCATGCCCCACGTACTTCAGACACCTGAACTGTCCACTTTCTTGGCAAAATCTCGCTTTGATATTTAAATCTCCTTTGCTACCACCAATAATAACTCACGGTCTCCTTCTCTAATTTGATGTTCATGTCCTTAGACACGATCAACTTACTTAGAAGTGAAATGTTTTTGCTTGATTGGCTAATGGTTTGTACAATCAGACCTATGTAATAATAGCCCACTTAACAGTCTAGCATTACTCTTTGTAGTGGTTGCTGCAATTATAGGTTTTTAACAGCTGTAATTTATAATGTGGTAAGCTAGGCTGACTTTGCAGGTTATGCTCTAATATATACGCCGGCCTTGTCATACTTTTATTATACAATCACCATATGTTAATTAGGCCCTCTTCAGAGATGGAGACAGTGACCTCTGTTCGATACATATTCAGAGCGTTCCCCATCTACGCACCTTCGGATAGCTCTTGGTATTTGATAACTCCATTTTTAAGAACATTATCATTACTTTTTAATACTTTAGATTTAACTTCATAAATTCTACTATTTGCATATCTTTGCAGATCACTCTGGCATTTATTTTAATTGCAGGCATTTAGGTAATACCCTTATTGTGGGAGGCTTTATGTGCAGTACTAATTAAAGTCTTCTTTGTAGATGTAATCATGGTACTTGAAGCCTATAATACATAACTAATTCTGTGGGACTTAATTTTACACATGACAGGTATCCCTGAGGTCTACTTAATTGCAGTTCCCAGGAACTCTGTCCTGTCATGTCTCCAGTAGGTGATGTCCGAGCACTTTTGTTATGCAATAATAATACTAACACTCTGTGGTATTGCAACTCATCCCTCACATGGAGTATCCCTAAAGGTCTGAAGCCTGGATTATTCATTTATTTTATAGTGCAACATTATTTTAAAGCATAAATTCAGTGCAAATAGCTTACTTCTAATAAACCATCCACAATTAGTTTTATGTTTTATGATAGGGCTTTTTTTTTTGTTAATACAACACACAGATTAATCAAGGATTGCTTAATCTCTACGTTTGTTGTTTAGCACATCTGAGAATATTTTATAACACTTTAATGCTTATATTTAATCAAGCCTTATATGCTATTTTACCCCTTTTATGTGCATATTTTGAAGTATATGCCCTAATTGTTCTATGCTTATTTGTTTAATTAATAGCCCCCCTTATTCAAGCATTTAATCTCATATTTCATGACTGCAATAGCCGCAATTTTTTGATTATGTGTTTCTTATATTAAGATGGTGGTAGAATTTTTGGAATTGTTTGGAGACTTTTTCATCCTAGAGACTGTGAATTTTCATTTTACTTCTCCCTCCACCAATCATATAGTATGACTGATTATTGGCTTGCTTTCCCTGAAGTTACTAAAAATATACTTGATTATATTTTACCTTTACTTATTTCCGATCACTCATCTGTTAAACTACACCTCACCTGGGACTCCCTACCTCTTAAGTCCCCATTGTGGCATCTAGTTCCCCTATTACTTAAAGACCCTGAATTTCCTATCCTGGATTAGAACACAAATACAAAACTTTTTACTTTATAATGACCCTTCAATTACTTCTATGGTTACAACATGGGAAGCACTCAAAGCAACCATTTTGTGGTAAAATTATCAGTTTTGCTGCTCACAGAAGAAAAATGAGAGAACATCAGCTTAATAATTTAGAGAAACAACTTAAAGCTAAAGAGATACAATATTTTGCAGCCCCTGCCCAAATCCTAACTCCCCCCTTCATTTTGAATTATAACAACTACGCATGCAAATTAATGAACTTATCTCTCGTAAAACTGAAATCACTTTGTTAAGAATGAAACATAAATATCGGGAGAGTGGCAAAAAAGGCAGTAAAATATTAGCCCATCGATTTAGATCTCAACAGATGGAGCATTCTATAGCTGACCTGAAGGATACATCCAGCCAAATGCATACAAACAGTCCCTCTATAAATAAAATGATGATGGCTTTTTATAAAAAACTATATTCGCCCCCCATCCCGTACATTCTGCTCCTATCAAAAGCTTTCTGGAGAAATTAATACTTCCTCAGCTTCCTAAGGATGTAACCGATTCATTAGATAAACCCTTTTCAATAGACAAGGTTCAACAAGCCCTTTCAGCCCCTAAATCTGGGAAGGCCCCTGAGGGTGATGGTTTTCCTGTAGAATTTTATAAAACTTTAGCTGACCTCCTCTGTCCCTTATTATGCAAGGTGTACTATGAATCTACCCATCTTGGTAAGTTACCTCCAACCATGACAGACACAATCATTACTGTGCTTCCCAAAAAAAGACAAAGATATCTCCCTTCCATCCAATTATCGTCCTACATCTTTACTCAATACTGACGGTAAAATATTCACTAAACTCTTAGCTATGCTTTTAGAGCCTTTTATTCCCCAGTTAGTTAATCGATCACAGGTATGTTTTGTTAAAAGGAGGGTTGATTCAGACCATTTACGTTCCTTATTTAATCTTATGCATATAGCTAAGATTCTTAAGTCACCTGCGGCAGCTATAGCTGTTGATTTTGAAAAAGCTTTTGATTCCTTAAATTTGAATTTTCTGTATCTTGTATTATCCCATCTCGGTTTTAATGATAGTTTTTGTTCATGGATTAAACTACTTTACACTCTTCCCTCTGCCAGAGTCCTTACAAATTCCATGTTATCTCATCCCTTCACCCTTGCCAAAGGCACTAGGCAAGGCTGTCCTCTATCCCCATCCCCATCCCTCTTTATTTTAGCCCTTCGAACCCTTGACGACCGCCCTTCGACAAACCAACGAAATAAAGGGTATTTCATTAGGCAACTCACAATATACCTCATTGACATATGCTGATGATTTATTAATTTTAGTGGAAAATTTAGAATCTGCTGTCCGACCTCTTATCAAACTACTTAACACATTTACAAAATTTTGTGGGCTAGCAGTGAATTACAAAAAGACCGAGGTGTTGCCTTTTAATAATCTTTGTAAACCACATATGAACACTCCTCTTGGATTTCGATGGGCACTTCAAGGCATTACATATTTGGGGATTAAGATTTTACCAGATCTTAAGAAGATTTGGGAAGCGAACCTCTCCCCTTTACTTACTGAAATAAGTGTAATATCAGATAGATGGAGAACTCTCAATCTTTCCTTTTCTGGCAAAACTGCAGCCATCAAAATGTCCATAACTCCAAAAATACTTTATCCGTTCTCTAATATTCCATTAACTCTATCCTCTTTATTGTTATCTAAAATAGATTAATTAATAGGTAATTTTATTTGGGAAGGGGAAAGTTCCAAGGCTTAGCTGCATCAAACTGCAGGCTCACTGGTCCAGAGGTGGTCTAGGTCTACCCTGGTTCTTAGCATTTTTATGGGCATTTCGAGCTGCTCAAACTATTAAATGATTTATGAAACCCAATTTCAAAACTCCTTTATGGGTACACATGGAAGCATCCCTTGCTCCAGGTACAACCCCTACTATTTTTATTTTCAATACTCTTACATGCAAATTAAGGTAACACCCTACTATCACCCCATCAGTTCATTATTGGCTTAAATTATGTTAGCGATTAAAATCTAACCCTACTCCAATGCGGTATGCTCCCATTTGGGGCAATCATTGCGTTACCCTTGAGGGCCAACCGTTGTACTGCAGTTCTTGGAACAATAAGGGGATTTGTTCTCTGGGCAATATCTTATCTAATGACTTTCTCACATTAAATTCTTTCACTAACTTACAAGCTAGATGGGATGTACCTAGACAAGATTTTTGGAAGTTTTTACAATTACATCATGCACAAACTCCTTTATTACAAAAACTGACTATTCTTCTTTGACACTTATGTTGCCTCATGGATTGAAAACATGTCTGCCCTAGTTAGTATAATTTATACGGTTACCAGAGATACCCTACCAGACCAGTCCCTGATATCTAAAACCAAATGGCATTTAGCTCTACAATGCAACGTAACAGACTCTCAATGGAATAAATGCTGGACTCTTTGCCACAGCACTTTTAAAGGTACACAAAAGTATGCTTATTCAATTTAAAATTCTTCATTTATGGTATAGAACACCATCAAGGCTATATCATTTTGGACTAATATCAAATGATCACTGCTGGTGTTGTAATTCTCCAGGTGAAGCTTTACTACATATTTTATGATCCTGCAAATCTATAGCTACACTATGGAGGTCTGTCAACTGTTTAGCATCAAATATTGTTGGTCATAATAGTCCCTTTGACCCTAAATATTTTATTTTAGGTATTATAGACCGATAAAATAAACTCTCTATATATCAACATAGATGGCTGAATATACTTGTTGTTTCTTTACTCTTTTTAAATGTCTAATTTTAACACCTTGGAAATCCTCTATAGTACCTACCATCACAGATGTCCTTAACAATTTAACCCAAACTGCATCTTTAAAGTGTCACTCATATTTGGCTCTAGATCAACTTAATGAGTATAAGCTTTGTTGGCAGGATTATTTAGATGATTTAAAGCCTATCTGATGAAGAGATTGTGTGGGCCTTATATATAATTTCTTGTTTATGCCTAAACATATTATTGCTTACACCTCTGCTATCTACATCAGTTTTGTCTTAACTGTTACTGTACGTTTTGAAATCTCTTATTTTGTACCATATAGAGAACTGCCAATGCCTCAACAATGTATCATTTTTCATGTCTTACACTGTACCTGTGCAGCCCTAATCTGCCTGTTTTTTACCTAATTTATATAGACTACAGTGTACAATCACCTTTATGGCCATCCTACTCCATATTGCTCTTTGTACAGAATTTTTGTATGTTTGAAAGTGTTAATAAATAAATAAATTAACTGCAAAAAAAATTTAGCAGGTGTTTGTTCAGATACCTGAGATCCAGTATGGGTCGCCAATCCCCATTTTTCTTTTGGGTAAAAAGTATCTGGAATACAGGCCTTTCCCCTCATTGGGAGAATGGAACTCTTGCCACTGCGTTTGCGGACAGAAAAGACTTTACTTCTATTTCTGACAGAATTCTTTCTGTGGTGGTTAGAGGGTTAAGACTCTTGTTGTTCTGCTGTGTAGGGAATTTTCTGAACTGCAGGGTAAGTCCTTGACCCACTACCTCCAGCACCCACTTGTCCGTGGTGATGAGGTGCTATTGGTCGAGGCAGTGAGAGAGCCTTCCTCCTACTGGAAGAGGGGAGATGACCTGGGCCTTCCAGTCAGGGGTTTTGTTTAGCCTGAGTTTTTGTTGAGGGGTGGGGTCAGCACATTTCTGAGTCCTCATTCCTCTTCCTCTGATGTATTCTCTCACCTAAGAGTAGTCCAAGAGCACAGGCATTGGCATAGGATAGAAGGCCCTAGGATAATAACCTCTACCCTAGGGCTTGTCAAAGGTAGAGGCTTTCTCCTTAGCTGCACTACTCCGGCAGGTGGTTTTGTATTCCTCTGTTTTGTCCCCAAAAAGAGATTTGTTCTCACAGGGGAAATCTTAGCTTTAGTCTGGGTGTCCTGGGAGAGACTGGCAGTTCTCAGCCAGGCAAACCTCCTGACAGAAATGGCCTTGGCCATAGCCCTGGAAGCAGTATAATTGGTATTCAGCCATACAAAACTGGTACTTTGTGGCTTCCAAGGAAGTTTTAACAGTTTCTGTGGTTCTACAATGCCAGTGCGACAATACTTTTGTCGACCAGCATCTCAGCGATGGCATTTCTGTTGACCACAAGTTGCGGCAGACATAAATCCCGTATGTCTCCCATTCCTGTGTTTCTATCAGAGGAGGGCTTCACCCCCCCATCCCCTGCACCCCCATACTTAGGATTATCAACTCCAGTCGGAGTTGATTCGGGGAGGGGGTGCAGGACCAGGAGACAGTGTGCCCCTGTCTCGGGCGCACCAACACAGTGACCTGTTGGCAAAGTGTTGATTTTGCCGACAGTGAGGTATGTCACTGTGTTGATGTCAACGTTGGGTCGGCATGCCGTTTCTGTCAGGTCCTGAGCCACTTTGTCCGGGGCTTGCTGGCTAATAGCCAGGACAGAGTTCCAGAGAGCTTTCTGATACGGAGCTGTGTACACCACGTAAGTATCGAGGGGGAGCGGCAGAGAAGCTGTAATAAAATATTTTTTAGCCATAGTATCCAGCTTCCTTGACTCTTTTTCGGGAGGCTTGGATGACAGGGGCACCTTAACTTTGTTGCAGGCTGCAGCCTGTACCACTCCATTCATGGTCAGGATGTATATAAAGGTATTCAGCACTTTATTTTTTAAGCTGGTAGTGTTTCTCTATTTTCTTATCCACCTCTGGAGTGGAAGCAGGATTCTGAATAGGGATGGGCAAAGCAGTTCAGCAAAAATCTGAACTGACCCAAACAACCTGAAATGTTCAGAAATGAACAACTTCTGAACATTTTTGGCTTTTCAGATCGGTTTGGAATAGACCATGACCCCGTTTCCCTTTTCCCTGTTGTCTAGCAGACCCCTCCCCATCCCCGATCAATCCCCTGTAAGTAAAAAAAAAATCAGTCCCAAAGCTTCCTGTTAAATCTGAGGACCGGGACCCCTCCTCCCTATCCCCGATCCCTTTTGATTACATTAAATAACTAAGTGTCCCCATATTAATTATTATTCTTCCCTGGTGTCTAGTGGACCCCTCAACCTCCCACCTTGGCAGGTACTGCTCCACCCCGCTCACCCACCTCTGATCCCAAGCAGGCAACTGGTATAGCCTTCCCTCTCCGCCATGCCCAGCTGCCCGCCCGGCTGAGCTGACAATGAATGAGAGTATACTTGTACAAGCACATGCTCATTCATTGCCAGCTCCCGGTCTTTCCCCGAAGTCCTCCTGGGTGCAGCAGAGATGGGTGGAGAGCAGTTTGGTCACTGCGGGGGGATGGGGAGCTATGTGGACTCCGAGGAACCCTCAATGCAACTGCCCCCATCCCACCCCTCGTGGTGACTGAAATTGCCCTCCACTCATCTCTGCTACATCCAAGAGGAATTGAGCAGAGCTGGCTGACTGTCAATAAATAAGCACATGCCTGTGAAGTATCGCTCATTCATTGTCAGCTCAGTCAGGCAGGCAGCTGGTCATGGCAGAGAATACGGCTGTGCCTGTTGCCCACTCGGGTCGGGTTGGGGAGCTGGGGAGCAATACCTGCCAGAATTGGGGTGGGGGGGTCCGCTAAACACCAGGGAAGAATAATAATTAGTATGAGACAGTTATGTAATTTAATCAAAAGGGATCGAGGATAGGGGAGGGGGGTCTGTTCTATAGATCAACAGGAAGCTTTGGGACTGTGATTTTTTTTCTTCATACAGTGGATCGGTGAGCGATGGGGGGGGGGGGTGTCCGCTAGACATCATGGGAAAAGTGGGAAAACAAAAAAATTAAAAGCTGCATATTATTCTAAAAGGTTGGGATGAGGATTGGATAAGCATTCAAATTTTTTTTTCCTTATCCGAGCCTTTTAGAATCCTGAACCTTTTGAGGTTCACCCATTCCTAATTCTGAAGCAACTTAAAGGTAGCCTTGTGAAGAGACTTATGAACTGGAAGGAGTAGCTTTTTAAGACGGGGGTACCCATCATATCTAAAAAGCCTGCCTCCTCAACTTTCTCAGTGGTCTCTTGAATAGAAAAGTCAACAGTGTCCACCATATGTTGAACAAAGGTATATGCCATTAGAGGGAAAGCCAAACTCCTAGTCAGGGGATACATCTGGTTCCAGAGGTTCACCCTCCTCCTCTTCATCATTATCACCTCCCTCATAGAAAATGCCTTTTCCTAGGCCAGGGTCAAAAGGGACAGGTGTATTACAACCAGCTGGGGCAGCCAGAAGAGAGCCCACAGCTTAAAAAGTTTGATATAGTTGCCAAGCCTCTGCCATTTCCTCAGCAGAGGGTATACTGTATCTTGTTGTGACACTGGGGTCTTCCTTTGCTTTTCAGCGGAAGGGGCAGTGATATGTTTTACTTTTTGTTTCTTTTTTCGCAGGCACCGAGTCAGAAACCTGCTCACTATGTCTTTTTTTGGCTTGCCCATTACTATTTTTATCACACTTATTTTCTAGGGGATCCTTAGAGGACCTGTCTTTAGATTTTTGATGAGAGGACCCCCTCTTCAGAATTTTTATGAGAAGGGAGGCACACTGAGAAGCTATAATTTCCAGCCTTTTGGCTCTTTTCTTAACAGTTTTTGAACAAAATTTAGTGCAAAGTTCACAGCAGAGTTATGGGCTGGACCTAAGCAATGGTCGTGGCTGTCTGCCTTAGCCACAATTTTAAAACCTTTAATACAATTTTTTAAAACCAGTAGGTTCAGTCCTCTTTTTGGGTCTACCATCTATCTGACATGCCAGTCTCATCAGAAGACCTGAAAAAATGGTTCCCAAAGGGACAGATATGTACTTTGCAGTCAGTTCCCAAGCGCTGAGGAACTAAGAGAAAATGGTTCAAAATTAACAAAATCAAGTAAAGAAATAGCGGTAAATGCGGTTCCCTTGAAAAGAAGGGAACTGCTAAAATCACTGAAAATTAAACAATATAAAAATGCAGAAATTTACCCCAGAACAGGTATTTTTTATATATAAAATAAAAGTGTAGGAACCATGGAAAAGACTGCCGAAGAGTTCTTTCTCGGTTCCTGGGAACCAAGGAAAACACATTAAAAACACTAAAGATGCACAAAAAAAATCACTAAAGGCAGCACTAACTTTAAAATAATACTGACTTGAAATAAATCTCTTCAAGCAAAGCTAGAAAGAGAGCACCCAAGGGCAGACTTGTCCCATCAAGTGGAGAAATGAATCTCACTTGAGTACAGCTATACATACAGGCAGCACTCTCTTCTTACGTCTCATTAGCTAATTCCTGGGTATCATTAGCATAAACTCCACCTCCACAGCAGATGAACCCAGCTGGCATAACTGCACAAGTCAAGTATATTGAGGAATTCCTGGGTGAGAAAAAGAGATGTTTTGGGATCTTCACAGGCCGTACTGCCCAGGCTTCTAAGACACAAGTGGAGACATTCTCAAGAAATACAAAGGGCACATAGATCCCCCACCCAAAAAAAAAACAAGGGTGGCAACCACCTGCAATCTTTGCAAAATTCCTTAGGTTCTCAGACAAAGGAAAGATCTTGTCTCTGGCCAGAGACAGGGAACCCTTCATCTGGAATGGCCACAAGATCAACATTTTTAATGACTTTTCCTCTGAACTTGCCACGTGCTGGAAGGCCTTTACTGGGGTGAGGGAACATTTTCAAGTTCTGGGTGTCCCCTACCAGTTTCAATACCTGGCTATCTTAGAGAAATGGTATCCCCAATGAGTTCCGATCCCCCGAGGCAGCAGCTAATTATATTAATTGAAACTGGCCAGACAAGGTTAAGGATTTGCTTGCCCTAGCTAACCACAGTAAGCTTAACCCTGTGCCAGTTGCTGCAGGAAGGAAACAGGCAGCCTAGGGCTCTTCACACTTTCAAGGGACCCACGACCAGGATATGGAGTGGCAAATGTCGAAAGCAAGAGCCAGTACCTAAAAGACTAGGACCAAACCCTTTATCAAAAATAAATGAAACATACCCGCACCTGGTGAAATGAGTCAGAAATAACACGCACAGTTGGGCTTGGTGACTTATATTTTTATTGGAAAGTGACCCAAAACATATTGTCGTCAAGGTAGAGGTCAGGAAGCATAGGAAAACCAGGAGCAGGTGTAAAATTTGCAAGTAGCATGTTATTTTTTTCCAATAACAGTAAAATAAAAATAAAATAGGTCAGTATAACTATTTACAAAATTAGTACACACACAGAAAACAAAGTCCTTCATCTGAGAATATATCTAATTCCAAGTTTCAGTCCTGCCCTCTCTCTAGCAAAAATATTGCTGCTCTTTTTATAAGTCTTTGCCTGGGAACTCTTTAAAGAGACCTTGCTTTTCAGAAAATGTTCCTGTCAGTTTCCTTCCTTAGAGGTGCAGTTAAACAGCACATGGTGTCCCAGAACTGACCTCCTGTTGATAGCTCTGCAAAAGAGCTAGTGTCGCATTCCAGGTTAACCCCCAAGTTCCAAATAGCTTTTTGCAATCATTTCACCAATATAACTATATACATTTTCAAACCAAGCGATCCCAGTTTCACATAATGATTCACACACATTTTATAACTTCAGATATGCAAAGGAAGAAACGATAGAAACAGCAAGTGAAGGCAGAGAAAATCTGACTGTGCATTCAGACAAGAGACAGAAAAGAAGAGGATAGAACAGATCCTTGTGCTTATTTATTTATTTATTGAAAAGTTTCAACAGAAAAACATACTGAGCAACCGGAGCTGCTCATCTCATGGTACGTCCTGGGGGAAGGGGTACATGGAAGCAATGATACAAAGATGCCAGGGAGGCTGCATACATAACAAACATACAATAGATAAGACAAAAATGCCACTGAATTAGGATACATCACAAATAACTAGGAGAACATTTATTATAGTGCATTGATTTACCATAGACAATAATATAGCCCACTAAGTGTTAGAGGATTGGAACTGGGTTGCAAGTGGGAAGACTGCCTAGGTGCAGGTACAATTAAGTGAAAGAAATTTTTTTAAGGCTGAGGAGATGGATGAGGGGGAGGAGTGGAGAATTGGGGGAGGCAATGAGTTCCAGAGTTTAGAAAGAGAATGGGAAAAGGCAGTATGACCTGTACTCGTGGAGCGGCACGGGACTACTAAAGTGCATGGATCAGCGTGTTTAGCTCTTTCTACATAACAAATGGGACGGGGTCTTATTCAACCCTGTCACATACCCCTTTTAAGAGGGAACTTGTTTAAAAAAACAGGTTTTCAAAACTTTAACTGTCTTCTAACATTACCTTACAATCTTTATAGCTCTGTGCATATGCAGTATCCCTTTTTCCACAACAACCAGTACAGAAAATGGTTACATTTAAACCCACACATTTTTCAGCCTTCTGAATTATCAATTCAAATGTCTGTACAGCAAACAGTTAAGTTTAAATCTATGCATTTGTTCATCCTTCTGAATTCTCAATTCTAGTGTTTCTAATTTATCAGTTTAGCCATTACCATTGCAGCAAAGGCCTTATATTGTTACCCATTAATCTATTTTCTTTATGTCTCTCCCAGCCCTGGAGGAGCATACCTATTTTACCAGAATGCCACCTCTTTCCCCAGGTGGTCTTTTTTGGGCCTTCTGTTTCTCCTGGTCTCTAGGAAGTAAAGGCTTTTTTTCTACAGGGTAACAGCACCCTTCTCTCTGGGGGCTACAACCAACATTAACTGTCAGGCAACACAGGATCTACAGTAGGCCGCTACCTGCCTGTAGACTCCTGGCCAGTAAAAATGTGGCAGAAGGTTTGCCAAGGTTTCCCTCTTACTTACTGTAGATGCCTCCCACTGTAATCAATGTGTGCCCACTGCATCACCTGCATTTGACATTTGGTGGGAACAACCACCTGCTCTTTCATCTTGTTTAACCTGGGGTTAGGACATATCCTGTATAATGCCCCTTTCTTCACAACATAATGAGGACGGGTTCTGTTAACCAACCCAGGACCAATACATACACCATCAATACTTGTCACATACCGGTATAACCTTCACACATGTGTATCCCTATTTTGTAGCATATTCGAGTCTCCAAATCTCCAGGAAATTCCTACTTTAACAAAAAGATCAGGCCCTTTAGCCATCTCATAAGCTTCTTCCTCATCTTTCAGCTGCTCTACTTAAGGGGCCATGCCTCCCATCTTGGATCACATAATCTGCATCTCAGAGTATCCTTTCTTCTCCACCACAATAAAGCACCTCTTCTTTAGCAGTCTCTGCAACACTCACACATGATTCTCCAGGACCCAGTATCAGGCGTTCTTCCAGCTCCAATTCTGGGTCAACAAGGCAGCACCCAGGAAACACAGGAAGCTCCAAATGCTCCATTTCTATTTCAGGTATCATGGCTCCAAACTGGTTCTCTGTACTGCAACTGGACTCCCTCTGACCTCTGTCTGCAACAGATGTGGTCTCTCCTTGCCTCTTGACTTTGTCTGATTTTTTCAGGTGCTTGTCTTTCCTGGCTGACTCACAATGCTGCCCCTGATGGATTACTCGGACCCCTTGGTATCTCCGCTCAGCCTCCATCCATCACCGCATCTCTTCTCTTTTTTGCTGCTCCTGTCACTGCATCTCTTCTTTTCTCTGCTTCTCGAACTGCTGTTGCAGGATCTGTGCCTTTCTTCTATGCTTCCCAGGTACCAGGTCAGTACCCATGCACAAAACTCCTGGCTTAGAGTGTGCGCTGCGTAAATCTCACTTCTAACACCATCTGTCTTTGCGGCACAGGACAGGAAGCATAGGAAGACTAGGAGCAGGTATACAATTCACATGTAGTGTTTCTTTTCCAATAACAGTAAATTAAAAATAAAATTGTCCAGCATAACTATTTACAAAGGCAGTACAAACACAGAAAACAAAGTCCTTCATCTGAGGATATCTCTAATTCCAAACTTCAGTCATGCCGTCTCTCAAGCAAAAGTATTGCTGTTCTTTTTAAGTCTTTTCCTAGGAACTCGTTAAGGAGACATCTTGTTTTTCAGAAAATGTTCTTGTCAGTTTCCTTCCTTGCAGGTACAACAAAATAGTACATGGTGTCCCAGAACTGACCTCCTGTTGACAGCTCTGCAAAAGAGCTAGTGTTGCATTCCAGATCAACCCCCTAAGTTCCAAATAGCTTTATGCAATCATTTCAACAATATACTGTAACTATATACATTTCCAAACCAAGGGATCCCAGTTTCACATAAAGATTCACATAAATTTTATAACTTCAGATATGTAAGGGGGAGAAAAGATAGAAGCAGCAAGTGAAGGCAGAGAAAAACTTGACTGCGCAGTCAGACAAGAGACAGAAAAGAAGGGGATAGAGCAGATCCTTGTGTTTAGCTCTTTCTGCATGACAAATGGGACAGGGTCTTATTTAACCCTGTCACACATATGCACTGCAGTTCTATTAGTAATGAAACAGGCATCTGCCTCTGACCCACTCCTACTGTTTGTAACAGCACTTCCGCCTTCACCTTCATCAAGAGGCATGGCTTGAGCAGTGGATGGACAGCTTTTTATCTGACAGACTGATTGAGATCATGATTATATCACTTTTATATACAAGTGCATACAAAAAGGTGTCCACAATGGTATAAGATTTATTTAGAAAATATAAAGCAACAAAACCTTTTATCTACATAATGTACAAATAAATCAAATTATTTTCCAAAGAATGACCAAACTGCTTGTTATACAAACTACTAAAATGGAAAAAGAATAATGTCACTCTTTCAGCAGTTGTAAAACAGACATACCAGTGGATGTGCATTTTAATGAGATCATAATGGTGATTCAGCAGATCTGTCCTTCATAGGCATAGAATGGACAGGACCCTTGAAAAGGGGTGGTGACCAACTTAGAATACTCTCACAAAAGTAGAGCAGGTGGATTTTTCAGTTGAAAGTCTTGAAAACAACAGGAGTGAATGAGAATTTCAATTTGAAGCCCTTTTATGTTCACCGTGCATACACGCACTGCAAACATTTTGTTAGGAGAGTGGGTTTTAAGAGGTGTGACACTATCAGTCCAATGCAGAATGGTCTGCAAGGCGCTCAAAAGTGTCACACCAATCATCAGTCAAGCTGATCATGACACTGTTCTGGTTTGCTGGGTGGAAACTGTATGCAGTTCAAAGGAGAGAGCAGACCTAATCATAGGGTGGCTCTTTCCTTTAAGCTACATAATGCTGCCCAGCAAGCACAGCCAATCTGTCATGATCAGCTTGCTGAAAAACATCCCTTGTAGTTTTTTTTTTGTTGTTTGTTTTTGAATTACACCCTATAAAAAGAGAAAACCATCCATCAATGTCTGTTGCTGCCACTGCTGGTACTGTCCCTCCACCCAGGAAAACCCACACAGGATAATAATCTGGCATGGAGGTGCCCAATCCCCCATCTGCTGCTGCTCCCCACCCTGCCTGTTTTGAATTTGTGACACCAGGGAGCCCACCCCCGGTGTCATCAAACATAACACTGACAGTGGGCGTGCCCAATCCCCAGTGTCTCCACCTGAAATAAAGAAACCTATCCCTCATAGTTGCTTTTTTTTAAATACACCCTGCAAAGAAGAAAATCATCCATCGATGTCTGTTGCTGCCGCCGCCGTTACTTCCCCCCACCCAAATAAATCCACACATGTTAATATTCCTGCACAGGGAGCCCAATCCACTGTGCCCACTGCTATCCTCCACTCTGGCCGTTTTGCTTCTGCAATACCAGGGAGTCCACCCCTGGTGCCATCAAACATGACACCAACAGTGTGGTTGCCCAATCCTCAGTGTCACCACCTGAAATAAAAAAAAGTCCATCGTAGTTTTTTTTAAATACACTGTCAAAAAAGAAAACTGTCCATCAATGTCTGTTGCTGCTGTTCTTACTGTCCCCCCACCCTCCACTCCACACAAGCCCTTACTTACCTACTGGGGATCCAACCCTGTAATCCTCTCTAGACTGCGGACAAGTCTTCTGGACTACGAACTAAGGAAATTAGGTATATGGCTCAGAGCATTTCAATGGGTTTTGAACTCTTCGACATAACTAGCTCATTTTTGAACATCTTTGTCCCAAATGTTCAACATGCCTTTTTTGGGACCTCAACTCATGAACAATGGCACTGAAATTAGGCAAATCTGCCCTGAAAAGCAATAACCGTGGTCACTGCACAAAATCACCTTTTGGGCAGGAGTTGAAAAGTTTCTCAACCCTTGTTAATGAAGTGGGGTCATAAGAAGGCTGTGTTGAAACTTTAGGGTAAAATATTTTTTTTAAACCAACAAAGTTACGAGCCTACACCTGAAATTTATGAACACAGGCTCATATCTTTGGTACTTTCCAATATTTTGACCCCCAAATAAAGAGAAATAAAGTAAAAAAATGCACTAAATGAGGTTCCCTCAAAATCAAGGGAAACGTTAAGAAACTACAGCTAAAAATCGCAAATGTGAAAATGTTATTTCAGAAGTGGTATTTATAGTCAGAATAAAACGAGCAGGAACCGTGGAAAAGATCACTGTGAGGACAGTTTCCTTGGTTCCTGGGAACCGGGGAAAACACACAAACACTGCAAAAAAAACCCACTAAAAACACTAAAGGCAGCACAAACTTTAAAATATCACCAACATATAAAAGAAATAAACTTCTTCAAGTGAAGAAGGAGAGAGAGAGGGAGAGAACTCTGGGGCAGACTCGTACAGTCAAGCAGAGAAATTAATCTGACTGGCTTACAGCAGTAGCACCTACATGCAGCACTCTCTTACTGCAGTCTGATAGGCTAACTCTTTGGCATCATTAGCATAAACATTACCTATGGGGCAGCTGAACCCAGCTGGCATAACTGCATTAGACAAGCATACTGAGGAATTCCAGGGGTGACAACAGCATGTTTTCTCCAGATCTCCAATACGCAGATGATGTCATTGTGTAGCACTGGCACATTGATGACATTATTTGTGTTGGGGTGGAGAAGTCAGGAATTAGCAGATTTCTGAATTGACTTAATCTGAACACCACAGGCTTGAAATTAACCTCAAATTATAACAGGGGTACAAATGATTTTCTTCACATAGCATTAAGAGGAGTATCAGGTCAAATAGCTGAAACAAAAACAGATAAGAAACCCACTTCAACTAATTAATTTTTGCATGTGAACAGTGCCCACTTGACAGCATTGAAAGAATCAATTCCTTTAGTCAGATGTTATGCATACGTGGGAAATGTAGTGGGATGGATTATTTTAATAAGCAAGCTGAGGACTTACGGAATAGGTTTTATGCATGGGATACAAAAAGTGTGTAGTAATGAGAGTAACTTTGGAAAAGTTCAGATTTTAGATCGAAAAGAGCACATAGCTCCTAAAATAGTGTGGAGAGAAGTTGACAACCCTGTTAATTTTAGCACAGAGTTCAATCTGATGGCAAGCCAAACAGGTGCCATAAAACACAAATGTTGGTCCATCTTGTACAGGATCCGAAGTTACGGGACATAGTAAGGTGTAAACCAATAATCACATTTTGGCAGCCATCGAATCTGAGGGGCAAATAAGTACACAGCAGATTTGAAGGTAGAGAAAATCAGGATACGAATATGTGGTATCTAAACCACCAGCAGGTTTAGTGACTCGCAAATGATGCAACAACTGCCAGTACTGTTTGCAGAGCAAACACTCTGTATATCCTGTTATTAAAAAGTAGTACATACTACAGTGTTCCATAAAGGTGACTGGTAAGCAAGCTGGGTAACATGGGGATAAGTAATAAGGCGGTAACCTGGGTAAAAAATGGTTAGCAGACAGAACACAGAGGGTAATGGTAGACGGAGTTCACTCTGAGGAAAGCAGGGTGACCAGCGGTGTACCTCAAGGATCAGTGCTGGGACTGGTCCTCTTCAATGTCTTTAAAAGTGACATAGCAGAGGAACTGGAAGGGAAGGTCTGCCTCTTAAGTAGATAACACCAAGATCTGCAATACAAGCGGATACTCCGAGGGGTGGGCAGGGATCTAAAAAGACTGGAAGAGTGGTCAAGGTTATGGCAGCTGGGTTTTAATGCGAAACCATGCAAAACAATTAACTTGTGCCATAGAAACCCAGGAACCGAGTACAAAATGGGTGGAGTGATACTGGCAAAGACCAAGCAGGAAAGAGACCTAGGAGTAATCATATCAGATGACCTTAAGATGGCTCAGGCATTGTGACAAGGCAGTTAGAAGGGCTAATGAGATGCTGAGATGCAGAGGAAAGGGTATCACCAACAGGAAGAGAGAGGTGGTGCGGCCCCTATATAGAGCACTGGTAAGACCCCAGCTTAAATACTGTGTCCAGTTCTGGAGACCACATCTCAGGAAGGATATAGACAAGAGTTTCCCATTTGCTCATTATAGCATTGGGCCACTAGGGGCAACATAAACCTCACTGTCCCATTATAGTCTGCTTACTTAGTACAGATTACATACCTCCCCTTGGAAGTCGGTGCTGACCTGCCCTGACCCCAGCTTTCTTCTTTCTTTCTACACCCCCTTTTAAGCCCTTCTCTAAACCAGGAAACATGATCTCTTTCTGCATCTCTCCCCTGTGCCTCTTCCTCATACTTTTCACCTTGGTCTCGCTTCCGTCCCTTCAATTACAAAATACTTCCACTCCCCATCACACTTCCCTTGCAAACCCTACTACTCTGCTAACCTCCTGCTTCAACCAAGTGGTAGCTCCAATGCCTTTTTATCATACCTGGACCCACTTCTCTACACAGCCTTCAGCTCCACTAATGTCTTTACCTTACTCCTACATTTTACTGTGCATCCATAAATTTCAGCTCTCCACCTTCAGTTATTCACTTCATTCTCCTAAACCATCTAACAAACCTTGGCTCAAGAGTACCAAGCTGCATTTCATCATTATCTCTCTCTTAGTCCTCTCGGCAGGAGATATAAATCCCAACCCGGGTCCAACACTCAGTAAAGTCCTTACCCCATTCACTCCCCCCTCCTCAGCCTGTGCTCCAACCTCAGTTTCACTCCCTTGTGGCCTAAAAATCCTCCACCTTAACACTCGCAGTCTGCTCCCTAAACTTGACCTGCTACTCCCACTTATAGGATCCCTCAATCCAGACATTCTCATTGTATAAGAGACCTGGCTAACAAACAAAATCCCTGATGCTTCGATCACAATTCCTGGATATGCCGTTACTCGTCAGGACCACTCTGGTAGGGGTGGGGACGTAGCTATCTACTCAGCCTCCTCTCTCCGAACCACTACTATTTTAACGCCCACCGACCCCAATGCCTATGAAGCTCTCATCATTAGATTATCTCTACCCTTTTCCGTACCAATATTTATTGCAGGAGCCTATTGCCATCCTGGTCTACACCACTCTGTAGCACTGATCTAATCAACACTATTGGGTTCCTTACCTCTTCAGGTGAGCTCTACCTGTTAGGGGATCTAAACCTGAACTGACTATCATCCTATCTAGATAAGACTCATACTAATGTAGCTGCTCTTAACCCGTCCCAATTAATCACAGAACCTACTTGCCTAAACCAGAAATCCCATAACTACACTCTCATAGACTAGGCCCTTACCTCCTATCCTCACAGGATAATCCAGTCAGGCCTACTGCCAGATGCTCTTAGCAATTATCATATGATCTACACAGTTAGGAAAGTACACCGACCTAACGCACCCCACAAACTACTAACAATCCGCTCTTACAAAACGTTAGACCTTGCCCCTCTACATCATAACTTAACTCATGTAGACTGGGTCCTTATATCCTCAGCCAAAACTATCAATCACGCCCTGGCTTGTTTCAAAGATAATTTCATCAACATCTGGAACAAAATGCTCCCCTGAAGCAAGTTAGAGCGCATGGTAGTCACCTCCTCTGGGTAACCCCTGAACTCCTGGCCTGTCAGCAAGCACGTGATAAAGCACGGAAAATCCACAAATCCTCTAAACTCCCTTGTGACTATGCTATCTACCGGACACTCCAAAATGCCTGTACCAAAACCATCCACCTGGCCAAAGCGGAATATTTCCGGTCCACCTTTAATACTAACATAAACAATCCATCAAAGTTTTGGAAAGTAGTTCACTCACTTTTCTCTCCCCAAACTAAACCCCCATCTCCACTGCTCAAAATAAGCAACCAAATCATTACTGACCATCCTACAGTAGCAGCAGAATTCAATTCCTACTTTACTTCCTGCGCCTCCACACTGTTAGCCTCCCCCACCCCACCCACTACCTCTTCCCTCCTCCCAATTCCTCCCAACACTACCAATTAGTGGAGATTTGCCTTTTCACTCATCTCTCTAGCGGCACACCAAAGAAGCTCTACTCTCTATCAACCAGCTGAGGGCAACTCCCCTGATGGCATTGGCCATAAGCTGCTGTACCTCTCTGCTCCTGCTATTTCCCTCCCTCTCACTGATCTGCTCAACCTGTCATTCCACACTGCGACTATCCCTGAAGCCTGGAAACATGCTACAGTTCTCCCCTTACCAGAGGGAGGTGATCACTCCTCTCCTGGGAATTACCACCCCATCTCACTTCTACCCACCCTGGCTAAACTTCTGGAACACCTTGCTCTCTCCCATCTCTCCTCCTTTCTTGATGACGATGACTCCTTCTTCACTCCCCTCCAATCTGGTTTTCGGAAGAATCACTCCACAACCACTTCCCTACTTAGACTCACTGACTGTATCCATTCAGCCATGGCTACAGGTCACATCACTACTGCTATCTTTGTTGACCTTGCCAAGGCTTTTGACACAGTCTCCCATTCCACCCTCCTTGAAACTCTCTCATCAGCTGGCTTGTCTCTGTCTGCCTGCAACTGGTTCAGAGCCCACCTGGTAGGTAGAACTCAATCTGTTAAAATAACCAACTCTACGTCCCTTCCACTATCCATCTCTACTGGTGTGCCTCAAGGCTCCATAACTGGGCCTCTCTTATTCTCAATTTTTCTAAACAACCTACCGTCAGTATGCTCCTCATCCTCCATCCATATGTATGACGATGACACGGTGTTGTTTACCTCTGGCCAATCTCCCGCCGATGTGACTTCCAGACTACAGCTTGACTTCAACAATGTTCAATGCTGGCTAAGCTCACATCAACTCTTCCTCAATGCCAAGAAAACAGTCTCCATAACATCTGGCATTAGGCAGAGACTTTCTAGGCTGCCCTTCCTTCCCTCCTTCCACACCCTTGACAGGACAACACTAGAGGACACCACCTCTTTCAAATACCTGGGTGTCTGGCTTGACCAACACCTTAACTTTTCTGTATATATTGACGCTATCCTGAAAAAAATGCACCCCAAGCTCAGTGCCCTTTAGAGGAACCATAGTTCCTTACCCACTACCGGTTAGGCTTGATCTTGTTCAGAAAATCATTCTCCCTATTTTTGACCTATGACCTTTGACCTTGCAACATAGTCCACAGTGCTGCTCCCAAGTCTTCCCTTACCAGGTTGGATACTCTCTTTAATGCTTTCCGTCACTTTGCTCTTGACTCCGCCTCCTGCACTCATCGCTGTAGCTTGTATCATTCTCTAGCTTTCCCCTCCCTTGAATGTAGGCGTCTCTCTCACTGTGCTAAGTTCACTTCTAAATTCTGGTTTGGGACTCTCCCCTCTTACCTCTCCTCCTTACTCTCTGCTCCACCTCACTCCTCCCACTCTCTCAGACCTACTGATGCACGCACTCTAGCTATTCCGCATCGCTCTACCTCCACAGGACAAGAAGCTTCCCTGCTACCACTTCCCAAAGCTTTGGAACTCACTGCCACCTCCTATCAGACTTTCCTTTTCCACATCTTCAATTTCCTTAGCCCTTCACAATTTCTATTCCCCTAACTGCACTTGTTCTTAGCCCCCCTTCAACACTCCCCACCCTGGAGCATTATCTTTTAGCCCTACTTTAATTCTAGTCTCCTAAATGTACTTCTTCTTAGCCCCCTTTCACAGCCCTCTCAATCCCTTGCACACTATCCCTTACTCCTCTGTTCCCAACTTATCTCCTGTCTCCTATCTGAACCCTTCCTCTGATTACTTCCTCACATGCTACCTCCTATAATACCCCCTCCTCCCACCCCTACCACAATCTATTGTGCCATTTCGACACTCTACTACCATCCAAAAGCTACTGTGCTACTTCGACACTCTACAGCTGTCCTTCTCAACCACAACTCCCGCTCCCCCCTACTGATGCTCCCCCCCTTTTCCATTTCTAGTTTACCCTATTTTCTCCAGCCTCCCTATTCCTATCTCTCTTCTCCCCTCTGGTCACCCGCCACATTCCACTTCTCCTGCAGCCCCCTTCTCTCCTCTCTTCTGCCTGGTCCTGTCCCCCTTCATAGATTCTCTATAATTATGAAGGGGTACAGATCTTGACTCCATCTCTTCTACCCCTCTTCCTTCCCCTCACTTTCTAATCCTGACCCCTAAAAGGGTTCTCGGCCTCCTGAAGGGGTACAGATGGTCTCTCTCTCTCTCTTTTCCCCCCTCCCTTCCCCCCACCTTCAAATCAAATCAAACTTTATTCCTTTAAAGACGCCTTTCTTAAACCAAGGCACCTGTACATAAATTATCATCCATCTCCTGCCCACCTCCCTTCTTCCTTAGCTCATTTCTCCCTTCCTGTTCCCCTGCCCCTCTATTCTCTACCACCTTGCACCCTTTCTTTCCCCTCCCTTTCTGCCTGGTCCTAACCCCTTGCAGGGTTCTCTGCAACCTGGATGGGTATAGATCTTCGCTGTCCCTCTCTCTCCCTCCCTCTTCAATCCCCAACCCTCTACCCCCTCGCCCCTCCATGTCCCCACTTGTCTTATAACTGCCTTCCCTTGGGTATACAACAGCACTTTGAATCTTTTGTTCAGCCTACTACTTTCAGCACTTCAAATGTGTTATCCACCCTCTAACCTTTACCCTGCTGGATCACCTGCTCTTGGTTTGTTGCAATCTATGCTATATCTGAATATGGTTTTGTTTACCCTGGCCGGTTGGTCTAGGTTATTGTGTAATTGTATTACACTGTTTTGTTTTAAAAATTGTACTTGTATTGTTATGTGTTTGCGTGTTCTCCCAACTCTTGCCCCTCTCCCCCAACGCTTCTAGAAATTGGCTGTTTGCAACTCATGTTGTCTTTCCTGTTGAAACATTTTCCAAATAAAATAAGAGTGGAGGCAGTCAAGAGGAGGGCTACGAAAATGGTGCTGGGTCTGCATCAAAAGCCCTACAAGGAGAGGCTAAATGAGCTAAATATGTACACCCTGGAGAAGAGGAGGGAGAGGGGATGTGATAGAGACCTTGAAATACCATGAGGGTAAATAAGGTACAGGAGGGGGCTATTTTTCAGAGCAAAAGGTGCTCTAGAACAAGGGGGCATGATATGAAGCTGGAGGGTGGTAAATTCAGGAAGGATGTGAGGAAGTGCTTCTTCACAGAGAGGGTGGACACCTAGAACAGCCTTCCAGTGGAGGCAGTGGGGACAAAAACAGTGATGGGATTCAAAAATACCTAAGACAGGCACAAGGGAATCATAGAGGTAAGGGGTGGGGGGCAAGAGATTGCACCATAAATCAAGTAGAGTTCTGGAGCAAAACATGATGGTTAATAAAAACAGGCCAACTGGGTGGCCCAAGCAGCCCTCATCTGCTATCATATAATATTCTGTGTTTCTATGTTACAAAGAGGTATGAAATAAGAGAATTATCACAGTTCACTGTATACTGTTCAATGTGTTCCAGTGAGCTGCTATATGTTGGTTGTACAATTAGACCCTTAAAAAGGCAGATCCAGGAGCACATCAGAAATACTGTCATGAAGGATAAAATTCTAGTTGGACCTCATTTCAAATTGATACATGATACAAATCCACAGGGATAACGCCATCTTGGACCGGAAATCAGTTAAAACACATCCAAGAGGGGGCTACAGACTACAGCATCTTCAGCCGAGGGAGATGTAGTAGATTTGAAGGTTGAATTGTCTAAAGCCAAATGGCCGTAACAAGGCTCTGGATTTTAAACCATTTCTTTAGAAAACTAACATATTATTTGGTGGTTTGAATAGTGTTCTGGTAATCTTATCATTTTTTACCAGCATGGTCCGCTGTTATTAGTACGGTCCATTTACATTAATTTTTTTTTTTTTCCATTATGCATGTCTGTGTGAATTTCAGTTCCCGGTCAAGATAGTATGGCAAATTCAGTTTGGTGAAAACCACAAAGGCAACACAACATAGGCCATTAAAGAGCGAACATTTAAACAATTCTGAGAATATCTCTCTGTGACTATCCCATGAATTTAGTGGATGTTCAGCTTGGACATTAGTATAATAATGGCTACATAAGATCAGCCCCCTCTTTACAATGTTTTAAATCATGGCTGAAATGTGATTGAGCTCGGAGGTCCTCCTGGAGAAGTGCCAGGTATAACCATCGAGAGGGAAAAGATCCCAGCTGATGAGCAGGACCTGGATGAAGAAAACCGTCTTGGCAAGAGGTTCCAGTTTTCAGACTATGAGGTGTATAGAGCAATCCCTAAGCCTATTCACCATCCAATGATCACTTTAGCTGACCACACCCCATTACTACCAACCTGTGCAAAAGCTCTACACACCAGAATGGACTACCTAAGTCATAGTGACCCTTTAAACCCGGTTTATTGAAAGGGAGTGTGGCTGGAACTAGGCATGGATCGATGGACCAGTGTGAGAGATCTGCCGGAGAGGAGTCAAGCCGAGAGATGGGTCCGACAGAAGATGCAAGTTGAGTACCCCCAACTGGACTATCCTTACATGCCTGAGTGAATTAGGGATGTAATTGAGGAGATGAGGAGGACTGGAACTTCAAGAAACAACTGGAGAGATTAAAGCATCACCCTGGATGCGGAGGATGGGTGTCCCAATTACTGTTCCAGAAAGTATGTGCAATGTGCCACACCACACCTTGGTCTGGACTGACTTTATTAAAAAACTTCGCCTTGGTGCAGGATCTTGCAGGATGCTGTGTAAAATATTATATAGTGGCAAAACATTACTTTGGAGATATCACCACCAAGCCAGATCCAGACTTTTATTTTCCATCTGGAAGTGGACCAGCCACTTAAGGACCTCTAAAGACTATGGGACTGTGCCAGGATGGCTGCTCCTCGGAGCAGGCTTGGGTAACCTTATGTGCTAATTCAAGAGACTGAATTCAGACTGCTGATAACATCAATTACTTTAATTCTAATTTGAGCAGCAACATTAAGCTGCTTTCTGCCAAGTGAGGGTGAGTGTGATTATGGGAGTGTGTGTCTGTGTGTGTGTGTGTGTGTGTCTGTGTGTGTGTGTGTGTGTGTGAGAGAGAGAGAGTGCGGTATGTGGTGTGATAATATTCCCTTTTGGAAAAAAAATGTTTTATTGCAACTTGGTGGGTGGTATAATCCGGGGTTTGAGGAAAATAGCAACTAAGCTGTACCTCGATAAGTGTACTGTTTGATCCACATGTTTTAATGTTTTTGAAAATGTTTGCAATATTTTCCTTAAACTTAGTGACTTAATGTATAGTATCTCCTGGCACGAGTCAGACAGGATTTTAGTGTTAATGTTAGGTATTTGTAGACTTGGGGAGGGTGCCACTTAGGCCCATTTTTGCAGGCATTACTGCTGGGGGTCCAAGGAGTGCGCATACCTGGTCCATCAATGGGAGTGACTGTGTGGGCCCTCTGCCAGATGATTTCCTGGGTAGGGGAGAGTGTAAGCCTCCTCTCATTTGAGAGGGACTTTTACGCTCACTTTAGGGTCCACTTCCCTCTTCCTTTAAGGTTCAATTTCGTTTGATAGGTGCCTAGGGTAAGCAATTTCCGCTGGCCACCACTAAGTGGCAGCAGGGATCTGGGTAGTATAAAAGGGGAAGTAAGGCATCGAGAGGCAGAAAGCAACCAGCGGGGAGATAGGAAAGAGGGCAAGCATTCATCAGTACTGCGAGGGCAGTACAGAGCCCCCCCCATTTAGGCAAGACAGCTTTCAGTGGCAAAGTGCCAGGTCCTGGGTCTGGGCTTTCTGTGGGTAGTGGAAGGTAGCGTAGCCCGCGGTCATTTGGGGACTCGGGTCTCAAGTGGTAATAGGGGAGTGTAGGCCCCGGGAGCAATTAGGGGGCTCCTGTAGGAGGTAGGGTACCTGGGTTGCCAGGGCTGTAAAGGCTGTGGCAGGGCCTTTGCAGGAACTTGACTGTGCCTATTGTTAAACTGTGTTGCTGATTGTCTCGCATTGCTTGCAACTTGCCTGTGCCTTTTTGCTGTACTGTATTTCTGATTGTCTCATGTATGTATGTTTTGTCTTCCTTTGACGAGGTACCTTTGTAAATGAGCCTCTGGCTCAAAGGTTGTTAAACTGATGTTAAAATAAATAAATAAATAGGAACGGGACCAGTGTGAGAGGTCTTTCGCTCTGCTCTCTCTCTCTCTCTCTCTCCCTCATGTGGCTGTGGCAGCTCAGGGAGTAACGGAGGGGGGCGAAGGGGAGCCTCTACCCATTTTATGGGCCTGTTTTGGTGGGATAGACCCTGGGACTACAGGACTTCCAGAGAGCCTTAGAGGTTGTCGTCCCCCCCACACCCGTGCCAGATGGCTCAGCTCGAGCGCAGGTGGGAAAGATGGATGGGAGACCATTTGGGACTGGCGTTTAGGCCACTGCTTGAATCCGTAGCAACATTTTTATTTATTTATCAAGTCTAGGATTACAAATACCTTTGAGCCATGGCTCTTTTACAAAGGTTCCACGTTAGAGAAATACAAATTATGGGGAACATCAAGACAGGCATTACAACAATGTGGACATTCAAACAGAGTACAGATTAATACAGTTCAAGGGTAGCATTGTAACAAGGCAGCCAGCGGCATTTGTCAGAGAAAATAGACAACAGATAAGAAGTGCCAGAGTCATAGAGAGAGGGAAGAGGGTGGGGGGGGGAGAAGGAATGTAGGAAGGGTGGCAAGAGGGTGAAAAGTGCAGCATTGGGTATATTCAAAGTCAGGAAAGCATAAGAGCAATGTAAGGGCCTCAGCTTTAACAAGGCCGTGTGGACTAAGTGGTCAAGCCAAAATTCTAAGGGTCACAGAGGTGGTGTGCTGAAGGGAATGGTGGCGGCTGAGGTACTGGCAGGCTGCACTATCCATGTCCTGGGGGGCCGGTTTAGAGCCCAGGAATGGTGTGAGGGAGAGGCTGTTCAATTCTCAATGGGAAAGGAAATGAGCATTCCAGTGAGGATGAGGGTTAAGGGCCCCAGAAAAAGGAAACTTGAGGTTCGCTTGTGGGTTGATACTTACCCATGCCAAAAAGTCTTAGGAGCTTCACGCATCAGGTAACAGTCATGTTTGGCCTTCAGGAAGCATCAGCAGCTGTCTGTTGTAGCTCGGTTAATATCTGCCTGTCTAAAATGTCTGCCCTTGCCAGGTCTTCTTATTAGTGTTGCACATAGAAGATAGTTAGCCCCATGGAGTTGATTTATAAGTTGTAAGCAAATGGGACCCCTGGGCTCTCTAAAAATCATTAAGGGCCCAGGTAAATAAATGTGCTTGTTTTAAAGAGAGTGGTTCCCTTTGACTTGATGTTTTAAACCTTTAATGAAACTAATCCTTGGTTTTAGTAGAATCCAGGAGCCCTAAGAGAACCTTAAGCACAGTTCCAGCTGAATCTTCTTGGGAGCTGGGGCCAGAGGAACCAAGAGAGATTCCATCTTCAGTATGAATTCAGTTACTCCTCTGGTACAGTGTCGTGGGGATGAAGGGCCTACAACTGCCTCGTATGATCTAATCCATTTATTTATTGCAATGAAATGGTCATTGAGAAAATGTTTGGAGAGGGATTTCTATGATGTAGCCAGCCTCCCTCAGGAACAGCGTGTACCCCTAGACATATGAGGAAAGCAGAGGTTACACCCTCCTCAAGTTGTAAGAGGAGGATGATGAGTTAATTATCCTATTGTAGTATTACTGATTTATAGTGCTATACTCAGAACAAAGGAAGAATAAAAAGTGAGCATTTATATCACAGTGACTTCTGGGAGTGTGAGATATGTAAGTTGCAGGTAGCCAGCAGTGCATTACATGGCACCAGACCTTCATGCCACCCCGAGTACATTTGAAAATAGTCACAGTCACACAGACTGTACAGCCCAGAAGACTACATCACGTGACCTCTCCTTGGGTCCAGGCTCCATTAAGGTAGCCACACCTGCCATTGCTTCCAACATGCCTGAGAGCACATTGTAGCCCTGTCATGACGTCAGTTGGTTTGAATGATTCTGTCAGCACTCATCATCACCATCACTGTCCACCCATAAAGACTTCATCCCATCTAGGCTCAGTAGGTCAGTCTCTGAACCTGGAGGGAAGAATGAAGATGATTGTAACAGGGTGACCCTTGTCATAGTGGACACCCTTGGGATAAACTGAAGCCCCTTCCCTAAGCAGTTTATATGTTTTGTATAATGTACAACATGCTGGTTGGCCAGTTATAAATTAAGTGCTGAAGTGCTTATAAAGCTTTCTGTACATATTAACCTAAAAACAAAACTAAGAGTACAGTTATAAAACTAAGAGGGTAGTTTTAATAGAAGAATAACAAAAGTTTGTGTCTGTTTTTTCTAGATGTTAGCAGCCCCCCTTTAAGATATATTTTGCAGCAGACAGTATGAGGTAATCTGACCCTGCAGGAGAGTTTAAGAGAGCACAGATTGTTCTGACCTTGGCTTTGACCTTTAACAATGTTGCAAACAAGTTATGTAATGTCTCCAGGCGCCACATAACTGTTCTCTGTGGTGCAACTGTGCCACTTTTGGCTAGTTTTATGTTATGTCTGCTGTTAATCAAAAGACAGGGGAAATTGTTTTTCCAAATTCTAGTGAGCTTATAAAAAGCCCTACCTCAGTACTGAGAGAGGATAGATGGCATACGGACTTTTTGTCGCGCAATTTGTTGCCGCGGACTAGCCGTTGCGGGCATAATGCCAATTCTCAGTATTTTTTTATTTATTTGTATTTCAGATGACACCTTTGAGCCAAGGGCTCTTTTACAAAGGTTCCACATCAAGGCAATAAGGACAATAAGGTACAAAACATAACATGATCATTACAATGGAACTTACAAAAAAAAAAGACAAATAAGGTTACAATAATAGCAGCCAAAGGCATTGTCAAGGAATTGTGTTGCAAGTTAATTATACAATACAAGTCACAGGCAGCTCAGTGAAGCTTTGTTAGGAGTGGGTTAGTGGGAAAAGAGAAAGAAGAGTGGTGGTGAGGGGGTGGTATGGGAAACAGAGAGAGGAAGGAGGGGAGAAATGGGGAGGGCATTGCATTGGGTATGTGGTAGATGGGAAACAGTAAAGGGAGGAGGAAAGGGGGGATGAAAAAGAAAAGGAGACAGATTCATCCTATACCCAGTAATGGGGGGTAGGAGAGGAGGAGCTGAGGCAGTGAGGAGGGATACTTGAGGGTAGTATGCCTGGAGGGGATTATAAGAAGCAATCACAGAAGGCACTAGCCACGAGGTGTTGACACAGTTTACACTTAAAAGCACCAATCGTGGCAATGTTGGTGATTTCTGTAGGTAGCAAGTTGAACCAGGTGGAGGCTCTGACAAGGTAAGAACGTTGAGCTTGAGAGGTCCGACAGCGAGGTATTATAAAGGTTAGACTGTCCGATCTTCTAGTTAGGCGGCGAACACACTGCGGGCTCAATATTGACTGGACTCCAGGGGGCATAAGGCCCAGTGAGGTCTTCTTAGCTAGGATGCAGGTCTGGTACTTTAGCCTGCTGGATAGCTGCAGCCAGTTAGCCTGCTCATAAATGTCACACATGTGAGAAAGGCGGGCAGCTGAAATAAGGAGTCTACATGCCTTATTAAGGGCTACAGCTATGCGCCAGAGTGCAGTATCAGTAGCGGATCCATAGATAACAAGCCCGTAGTCAATAGTTGAAATAACAGAGCTCTGGAAAGTGAGGTTCAACGCTTCAACCGTTAGGCAATGTTTATACTTGTATAGTAGCCCTATACAGGAGTTCACAGTTTTAGTGATATTGTCAATGTGTTTGGTGTACGAGAGGGAGCAGTCAAGGGTCAGGCCCAGATATTTAAACAAATCCACCTGCTCATGAGTGACGCCTTTGTGGTTGTTAATTATGAGCTCATGGTCCTTGTACTTGCTGTGGGTTCCATGGAACAACATTGTTTTAGTTTTTTTGTGGTTAAGGATGAGTTTATGTGAGCAAAACCAGTCTTCCACTTCTGTGAAACTTTTCTGTAGTTGAGACTGAAGGGAGTTGGGGTTGGTGTGGCAAGTGAAGATTACTGCATCATCTGCATACAGTAACATTCTGCCATGGCAGGAGGCAGGGAGATTGTTCAGGAATATGCTGAATAACAAGGGACCCAGGATAGAACCTTGGGGTACTCCAGAGTGGATTGGTTGGGATGACGAGAGGAATTCACCAATCCTGACCTGTTGGGTCCGGTTACTGAGGTAGCTTTGAAACCAGAGGGTAGTTTCACTTGAAAGACTAAGGAGGGATAATTGTTTGAGGAGAATGGAGTGACTGACAGTGTCAAATGCCTTAGTCAGGTCAATAACAGAGGCACTGACCAACCGGCCCTGATCAAGTGCATGATGGATACAGTATGTGTGGTGAATTCGAGGAGTGCCATGGTAGTGCCCTTTGCGGAAACCATGCTGCTGGGAACATTGCAGGTTGTATTTTACAAGGTACTCCATGAGCTGATCAGCCACTATCCGTTCCAAGGCTTTGGACAGAGGAGGGAGGGAGGGAGGATGGATATAGGCCTGTAGTTGTTCATGAGAGTCTTGTCACCACTTTTATGGACTGGAGTCACCACTGCCAGTTTCCACTTCTGGGGGAACTGGGAGGCATGAGGAGCAGGTTGAGGATTTTTGGTTAGTGGGAGCAGGACTTCGTCAATGGTGAGGGCGAGAAGTTTCATATCCAGTGAATCGCCACTGACCCTAGACCTTCTAAGCACTTTAAAAATGTGTTTTTTAGCTAGGCTTTCCGGGATTGCTTTGAAATGGAAAGGAGGGTGCCCTGTTGGCAAATCTGAACTACCAGGAGCTGGGTTGACTGTGGTGGGATCAAAAAAGTTAGGGGGTAGCACATGACGAAGGTCAGCAAAAGTGGTGTTAAATGTGTTGGCAATGATTACATGGTCAAGAGTGATGATACCATCTATGTTCAACATTGTGGGTGTTGTTTTGGGATCCTTTCCAGTCACTTCAGCAAGGTTACGCCAGAATTTACTCCCGCCATTCCAGGTGCTGGCTAAGGTGTTCCTGTAATAGTTAGCCTTCTCATGGCGGATTGCTCTGGCACATGCATTCCTTGCTTTTTTGTAGGCCTAGATATCAGTCTGGGTGCCAGTGGCCTTAGCACAATACCAGAGCTGGTCTCGAGATTTCATTTGTAAAAGAAGGCCTAGTGTCATCCATGGGTTATTGACACCCTTGATCTTACGCTTCTTGAATGGAGCATGAACATCGCAGGCTGAGTTGAAACAGGTGATAAAGTATTCAAGTGCTGTGTCTACATCGGAGGCTATATCAGTTGGTGACCAGTCATGTTCACGAAGGAGTGTTTTAAGTGACTCAAGATGACCGGGGGCCAGCTTTCTCCTGTTAATAGTTTTTTGGGGGGAGTTTGGGGTATTTGTTGATCCAGATACACAAGCTAGGGGAATGATCACTTAAGGAGTCTGAGAGGACTGTTGCTTCGGAGATGTGCTCTGGACGATTAGTTAGTACTCAGTCTAGAAGTGTACAGGTCCCTGTTCTGTAGTTTACTCTAGTAGGTGATTTGACCATTTGTGAGAAGTTAGCAGCAGCTAGGGCATCCTTATAAGTATTCGAGCTGGAGGCCAGCCAGTTGATGTTGAAATCACCAAGTAGGATAACTTCTGTATTCTGATCCAAGGAGTTGATACAGTCAAGAAGGGAGTGAAAGCCCAGACTGCTCAACTTGGGTGGTATATAAACAGAGACAACAGTCAGGATCTTGTTATGAGTTCCGAGAAGTACTTTGGCAGCAAGGATTTGGATGTCATTTCCGGAGATGGGCACGGGCATGACATGACCCATGAGGGACTCTTTAAGGTAGAGGGCACAGCCTCCCCCTTTCTTGGTAAGTCTGTCCTGTCTGAAAACTACATATCCGGGAATTGCTATTCGGAAGTCAGGTATCTTCGGAGACAGCCATGTTTCCAGCACTGATAGGATGTCTGGATTATGCTGGGAAACCCAGGCAGAGAGGGTATCAAGTTTGGAGAGGAGGCTGCAGATGTTAATGCTTGCCAAGGAGAGTGACCCTGCACTGCTGTTAACCTTGTGGCCAAGTTGTGGTGGGCTGGGATTAGGGTGAATGTTGCCTGAAAGGAGCAACAGCAGCATTATTAGATGTTTTAAAAGGGGTTTAAAGTTGCTTCTGTGGGGCAGCAGGGTCTTTTTTTTAACAGGTGCCTTTCCATAAGGATGATGCATGAGGTAGTGACCAGTTAGTACTAGCAAGGAGCTGTAAGGGCACAGTTGCAGTGGTTTTGAGAACAGGCCAAAAGTTTCATTTGTTTTTCAAAATGGTTGTTGGATAGATAGCCCTTAGAGACAAGTACATTAAGAGTTGATTTCAATTGAAAATGTTTGATACCTGGTGGTTAAGTCAAAAGCTAAAAGAAATGATCAACAGCTGAGGTCCACAGTCATAGAATGTGTTAGAATTCCTGAAAGGGATGAACTCTGCCTGTGCATATGCAGGATATGAAATCCTTTTGTCTGTATGTGTCTTTGTCATTCAAAGAGGTCTTGAAAAGCCCAAATACAGATCACGGGGCAGGTCAGACGAAAATGTGGATTCAAGCAGGGCCCAGAGTCACTGAATTTGTCAGACTTCGTTGCTTCACTTATGTTTTGCTGGAGATACCTTCCAACAAGTTGATTTTAAAATGATTTTAAAATGAAAAATGCAGATACCTGGTGATGATGCTTTGTAGAAATCCAGTCCAGGAGACTTTCACGGATGTAGTGAGCAAGAATGGTGTAGTTACTCCAACCAGAAAACCATGTAAATCCACAAAAACTAAGCTACAGACACAGACAAACACAGGCAGCCACCACGCAGACCCAGGAGGCAGACTGTATTGTTGCCGGTATACTGATCGCGGTCAAATTGTTTCAGCAGCGACTAAATGCTTGCGACGTCTGTTCAACAGCCGATCAACGACCTTTCATACCATTTCTATTATAAGCTTATTAATGCAGTTTTGTAAAACTAACCTCTCTCTCTCTCTCTCTCATCTCTCTACCAACTGTTCCTTATCTTCATTCTCTCCGTACTTGCACTCATCTGTAATTCGGGCACCATTCAATATCAATTACATTAATTAGCTCAATCGTTATGTGCTTGATTGATTGGCTATTGATTACATTGCTCTCTCTCACATCTCTCTACCAACTGTTCCTTATCTTCGTTCTCTCTGTACTTGCACTCATCTGTAATTCGGGCAACATTTAGTATCATTTACTTTAATTAGCTCAATCGTTATGTACTTGACTGATTGGCTATTGATTACATCGCAATAAAAAAGGTCTTCCAGGATGTACTCATTAGTAATTTGCGTTTGTGTTTGTCCTTTGAGTCATGGAATTTGTTCTTTCTCAGAAGGGGAAGCGGAAACTGTGCTTGAAAAACTATCTGTATACTAAACAAATGATGGAAGTGGTGGGAAAATTATTTGGCATTGTGAGCTTAGAACCTACAGAGCTCAAGTGCACACCAGTGGTGAAACTATTTGTAAGGAGCCCACCGACCACAACCATGCACCTCAGCACGGTCGTATTGAAGTAATAAATGCCCAAACTTGCATGAAACGAAAAGCTTGTGAATCTAAGGAATCAGCTAGAAATGTTGTGCATCAGGCACTCCAAGATGTGGCTATTAGCCACGCGCACTTGTTGTCAACTATGTAAACACTACGTCGTGATGTCTGGAGACACAGGTAACATGGAGGCCCTAGTGACAGTGACCTTGAACAGTACCGCAGTACAGTCAGTGATGAACCATTTTTGCGCATAAATGAAGATGGCATCGTCATATTTGCTAGTGACAGCGACCTAAAAATATTAAATGACCAGCCACATTGGCTGTGTGATGGGACATTTAGTGTTGCTTCCACAGAAGATGATAAGATGTATACCGTGCATGCCCTAGTGCAGGACATTAACAGATCATGTGTATATGCACTTTTACCCGGTCGTAGTGAGACCATTTATAAAAAATGTTTTGGATACCTTAAAGGCCTGCTAGGTGGAAAATTTAGTCCTGTCACTGTTATGACTGACTTTGAAACAGCAGCTATAAACGTATTGCGCCAGATGGTTCCCACAGCAGAGCTTGCTGGTTGTTATTTTCATCTAGGGCAAGCAATTTGGAGGCGAGTACAGCAGGACGAGTTACAACAACGGTATGTGATGGATGAGAAGTTTGCACACAAAGTTCGATGTCTGCTAGGATTAGCATTTGTGCCTGAGGATATGGTTGAGAACTACTTCGAGTTACTACAGGAGGATGAAGAGTATGCTGACCTGTAATGTTTGTTTGACTATTTTGAGGACACATATATTGGTAGGCTGTCAAGAAACAAGAAAAACAGGAGACAGCCTCGTTTTCCTAAAGGCTTTTGGAACCAGCATTCAAGGGTAATAAATGGACTACCAATGAACAACAATGCCATTGAAGCATGGCATAGGGCTTTTTCATGAACTGTGTGCATAAGCCATCCCACATGAGCTAAGCTGGCTCGCAAGCTTCGGCAGGAACAGCATGCAGTGGCTCTCCAGAGATGCCAGGTGGAACTTGGGCAGCAGCACCCAAGTAAAAATATCAAATACTGCAGAGTAAACAAAGTTTTTATGGCAATATGCCAACAGACAGCCCAAACAATATCTGATTGACATTGCTGCCATTATAGAAATAAATGTTGCCTAACGATTTTGCACATTGCTACGTTCGCACACTACTTGCACTGCTTTCTCTTTATGAGTTTTTAGCTTTTCATTATTTATAGGACGCTTTTAAATTATTTTAAATGCTTTTAATTATTTAAATAAATTACTTTTATTACTTCTAACATTTTAGCCAGTGTGTTACTTCATCACCATCATGTAGACTTTATAGGATGCTTTTAATGCTTTTTACTGCTTACTGCAATTAATTTGTAACTATTTGCTTCTTTTCAGCATAAGCATTACACACCTGTTGCTTGCAGACGCTGTATCGCACATCATCAGCGTATTACAACCAGAGAGACGACCTTTTGTCCAGTAAGAAGTTATACCTAACACACTCTGTCCGTCTCTATTTATTATTGGCGACGATTATTGTAACTGTATTTTATCCCTGCGACCAATCTATCGCAACATTTTGGCCGCGACCAAATACCCGGGAATGTTTAGTCCGTACGTGGGATAGATAGGTTGGTCAGCTGAATACTGACTGAAGAAGGTGGAAGACTTCCTGGTAGTGTGTGCTTTCACACTGTTTGATTCATGTTAAGCTGAAGACAAGCCTTGGAAACTGTTGAAGCTAAGCAGTTGTTTGACTTATCATTTTGCTTTCAGTATATTTTACTTGATAAAAATAAAATGACAGACGCACTTGTGCATTTTTTCATGCACCTGACTTGTGGTCTGCCTGAAATTGTGTTATCCTAAACTCATCCCAGTGACAATGATGTTGTGCTATACCAGCTGGCAGCTGCAGTCAGACTTGCAGGAGCAGGACAGCAGAATGTGGAGCATATGTCATAGGAGCAGGTGCAGGTGAAGTCTGAACTGTCAGGGACAGATGCAAATGATTCAGTTAGCACTGACAGTGGGACTGTCATTGCGCCACTCCAAGCTGCTGTGAGTGCAACATAAGGGGATATTTCTACTTTTTGTCGGAGCCCAGATAAACGTTTGCAGGTGCTACTGCACCCAAGCTCACGCACTGTGGTACCTATAGTACTAAGTCATCTAGGAGAGGATACATGTGAGAGCTCCTTAAGGGAACCATTTGAAGGGACTGTTCATAACATGGTACACTTCACTGTGCATAAGGAATTAATAAAACAGAGAGGTGTTACACGATGCTATAATTCACTGGGCAACTGATGTAGGAAAACTTTGGTGACATAATTGGAATGATTGATAGGAAGAATAGTTAGGATGTTAGGTACTGAGTAAGAGTGTACTAATGTAGTTTATGGAATGAGTACATATGAAGTAAAGTCATTATTTCTGCATGCTTGTTTAACGTAGATTTGTCGTACGCTCACATTTCCTGTTGCTGGAACAATCACCCTATCAAGATGCTGTGAAGACACAGGAAAACTTGTGAGGAGGGTTCCACTTTCAGATGTGCTTCACAAACCAAGTTCACGTTGACGAAATCTGTCTTAGGGAAGAAAGCCTCCAGATCTAAACAGGAAGAATGGTAGAGCAACAAAGTGAGGGTCCGTAGAACATGTGCAGTCTAAGTACTACGGAAGTGTGTGTGTGTTGGGGGGGGGGTTGTGTTACTTGCTGCCCACACTAAACTGAGGACACAGCCCTGTAGTTAACTGGTCCATCGGGTAACTTGTGTAGGCATGCACAGGACAGAAAGTCAAGCCAAAATAATTGAGTAAGCAAAGCATGACCACAACAACATGTCAAGAGGTAGAAAATGCCAACAAATAAAGCCAGGTGGGCTATACCAGAGTCAGGGAAAATATGCAGCATAGGGCACAGCAGGCAAGGAGCAGAGAAGTAGAAGGACAAACCAGAGCAGGCCCCAGGAGGAAAGGCAAGGCCATTTAGCACCAGTAGTACTATCATAATCCTTTCGTGGTGATCTGAAAACACTACCCATGATCTTTGTCTCACTGGGTATGTGTAATTTTGTATTTCTTTGATACTTGGATTTATTGGCAATGCCCTTCAGGGTAACCACTGATTCACTGCTTTTGCACTGAGTTTCTTTTTCTTTTGGACTGCTTTCCTATTTTGGGCTCACCAGGACCCAACCCAGTAAGACCATCATAGGTCTGTTCCCCCCCACCTTCCTCCACCCTGAAATACAGATAAGACACACTGATGAGTCTTAACAAGGATGAAACATGTGTCTGTAGCTTCTGTTTTCAGCCTTTGCACCAAGTGTGAGAAGTCGTTTGGCACCAAACACTCCTGCTTGAAGTGGAACCAGCCTAATTATTTCACTGTGATTTGCTTCACATACTGTTTTGCATTATTGAAGCATGTGTAATGTTGCATTTTGTTAACTACTGTAGGTAAACAGCAAAAGAAAAACAAAAAGTGGTTGTGGGGATGGGCAATGCAAGCCCTTGCCATGGTTCTCAGTAGAAGCCCATCTACTCCCAGGAAAAAACATAACTGCCCTGAATCTTGATTTTAACAAGGCTGGTACACATTCAATGTGCCTTCTTGCACAAAGTCAATGGTTAAGGTCTTGCAAAAAAGCAAATAAGTTACCGGGATATAAGAATGAAATCATGCAGCTTTCTGTGTCATTCCATGAAACACAGAAACACAGAAACATAGACTGTTGGCAGATAAGGACCGCTTGGCCCACCTAGTCTGCCTATTTCCCTACCTACTGGATAAGCTGCAGATACTAGTTAACCTGCAGCCAACTTCTTCCTACCCCCTACAAGAACTGCCTTGTGTCTGTCCCATGCATCCTTGAATTCCCCCACAACCTCCTCAGGAAGGCCATTCCATGCGTCCACCACTCTCTCTGTGAAAAAATACTTCCTCACATTGCCCCTGAGCCATCCCCCCTCTATCTTCAAATTGTGTCCCCTTGTTCTTGTACATCTCTTTTTCTGAAAGATGCTACACTTTTGGACTTTGTTGATTCCCTTGAGCTACTTAAAAGTTTCTATCATGTCCCCCCTCTCCCTCCTTTCCTCAAGGGGTATACATATTAAGCCCCTTTAGTCTCTCTTCATATGGCTTCTGATGCAGACCCTGCACCATTTTAGTTGCCCTCCTCTGGACTGCCTCCATTCTATGTCCTCGCGGAGGTGAGGTCTCCAGAACTGCATGTAGTACTCCAGACGGGGTCTCACCAACTGTCTGTACAGAGGGATAACAACTTCCTGTTTTCTACTGGTGATGCCTCTTCCTATACATCCCATTATCCGCCCAGTCCTCCTTACTGCCTTCTCACATTGCTTGCTTGCCTTTAGGTCATCTGATATGACAACCCCGGATCCATTTCCATTTTTACGTCTGCTATGGGCGTAGCCTGCAGACATTTTGCATCCTAAACGGACCTACGTCATGTTTTCCGTCCGTACAACATGATGAAGTGTCAAAATAGTTTCTTCCGCAAAGAGCCCAATTACTACACTGACTGTATGAGGTATAGCAGTTGAAGAGCTCTTTTTTTCTTGGTACTTGATCTCTTGAGAGGTCCCCTCCCCGAGAGTATGTTTAACCCCCCCCCAACTCCACCCCCAGTGAAAACAAACCCTCCTGCAGCCGCCCACTGTGCACTGTATGCCCCCCCCACTCGGGTGATCTCGTGAGAGTTCCCTTCCCCCTAAAGTATGTTTAACCCATCCCAACTCCACCCCAACCCCACATTGGGTTTACTCCTTTGTAAAAACAAACCCTCCTGCAGCCGCATTTTGTTTTCCTTCAGACTGGTAGATGGAACTTTTGCTGCGTAATCAATCAACAGTTCCTGAAAGACTCCACACATGGGGGTGTTGTCGGTTGTGATTATGACAAAAACTGCCAAGATGAACAACAGTACACAAATCAATAAGCGAATGAATGTGTTTTATGCCTCTTCAATTAAAATAAAAATTGCGAGTGTAAAGAGGTTTCAATGGAGTGGTATTGTTTTAAGGATGCAGCTGCCAAACATGGCCCTGAGTAACTGTAACAACAACAGCAAGGAGAAGGAAACCCCCGGAGCCAAGCCCTGCTATTCTATTCAGCAATATTGGTTACCTGACATAAGGGCTGAAGGAGGAACCAGGAAGCACAGAAGCCATATTTTCTGATTGAGAAAAATCCTTCACACCCGGACAGGGTTCCCAGCTTCTACAACCCACGAAACTCCTCCTCCTCATGAAGCAGCAATCGTCAGCAGCCCACAGGCATAGAAACACACAACCATCATGAATGACAACCGGCGGTACCATTCCATGGCAATAGGAGGTGGACACTGTATGCGAAAGGGAAAGGACATTAATAAACTAGATACTGTTATATGGGATATGAGTACAACTAACATATATAACTTTTACTAATGAACGGAAACAGCCCTGCGCTCAGTGATGTCAAAGGTAGCATGGTCAGGAGAAGGGTATTTATATGTCTTCCTTTTGTTTGCCGATGTTGGACGTGTCCTCCTTGAAAAAGCCTGGCCTATTTCTAATTAGACCGTTTTGCTACAGCTTGCTTTGAGGGGAGAAGTTGAGGGACGACTCAACTAGGGGTGGTATCTGGCGTGTCGCACTAGCGAGCTCTATTCTGCCCACTGCCCTACACTACCTATCAGCCCTCACCTCATTACAAGGGTCGCCCCTTATTGTACTGATATGAGGGCAGTGTTGGAATTCCCCTTTGTGAGCTGGGGAGCATCAGGGTGCTATCTTTAAATTAAGCCCCCCTTCCCATTATAAGTCAATGACTGTGATGCATGGTGATTAAACTAGAAATGTTTAGGTAGGGGACCTCACATCTAGATTTCTAGGTGGTGGAACTGTCATTTTTAAGTGGCAGAACCCTCCTATAATAGTAATCAATGAAGAAAGATGACTGGGCAGGATTACCACCTTTTGAAATGCGATTGAAATATTTTCTTTTTTTAGATTAAGAATCTTTTTTTGTGACTCATGATAGGGAAAAAAATATTCTTTTTTTGTATCATAGAATCAAGAAAAATATTTATAGTCTTTCAAAAAATCTCATGGCATTTCTCCAACAGCAAAGTGCAAAAACAATTAACAGGTAAAATAATCTAAAACGGTTGATTAATCATGCCATGAACTGTAGTAAAATGTTCAGGTATTTAAAGCATTTGAGTTAGTTGTCTAATGCAGTTGACAATGTCCCTTTAAATGAAAGCCTGACTGCTGGAAACAATGGCTGTGAAATTAACCTGGTTGTAAATCACATTTGTTTAGAAACCTGGCATAAAAGAATGTATTGCCTTTCCGAAGTTGTTATTTAGCTTGTAGAGCCCTGAAAAGTGACTGCTACAGGAATTAAACCGTGAAGCAGTTAAAAGTCATTTGTCTGACACTCCCAGACTCTGAGCCTCTCTCAAATCAGCCGAGGAAACCAAGCAGCTGCTCCGTTTTGGGAGCTAGAAATACAATTTCATGTTGGCATGTTTTGTTTTTCTCTTGTGACACAAACACCCCTTCAAACTGTTACTTTCACTATAAATTACTTACTAAGCTGCTGTGAAGACTGAGGGAAGTGAATGAGAGAACTACAGGAGAGCACTATGGATTGTGTATCTCTCTGTCTCCCTCTCTCTCATCCCAGGAGATAATAATTGCAGCAGGGCCAGGGAAGAAACATTCCCCTTTGTAACATGGCATAAATTAAGACATGGAAATGTGCAGTCTCCATTGGGCTAAATGTAACATGTGGTACATCAGCAACCATGGTCTAATACCAGAGTAGACCATGGTTGCAGTAAGGAGCGCACCAACAAAACAATTAGACCACGGTTTGTGTGGTAGTCACAGTAGAGAAGGTCGGAAACAAGCGTGATCAAGCAACGCTATACACAGTACAGCATGGAAGCGGTTTGTTGCGTGTCCTCCTACTCGCAAATGACCAAGCCATAGCCACCTCACACACCTCGCAGACTCGCATAGTTAATGCACCAAACACCAATGTGAAAAGAAATCTTTAATTAGTAATACACGAGTGCCCCTGAAAAAAAAAAAACTCATCATAGGCGATGGAAACAGAGGAATCGCTATGAGGAGAACAACTGTCAGAACAGAACAGAACCACTGCATCAATGTAAAGACCCATACTATGAGGTACCTGTAGGAGAAAAATAGTGTGAGCTGTCCAAAAAGTGTCTGTTTACCGAAGCTGTTCCGTGGTCCCTATAGCACCATGCAGATCTGCAGAAATACTCAGAGTGCAACAGCAAAGAACTGCACATATATTGGACAACAGACGTGAAACGGAGGAAAAAAGAAACATATGAAGAAAATTGCATACAGTCAGCAGTGTGTATATGCCTGCTGCATATTTTAGCCACTTCCTCTAGATGTACAAAAAACCACATCAGTATATTAATAGATCCGACATGTTCAACGTGCACATGCATGTTCTGAAGTCTATACAAGCTTCTAGAGAGCAGTGACACACAGAAAAGTCATCTTTTTACTGCCTTTCTTATTCATAATATTGTCTGTACTAAGTAAGAGTTATCACGAGAAGCATATAGGTCTACTGTAGAATTAATCCATGGTTGGGGGGGATTGGACCACGAGGCCGAAGGCCGAGTGGGTCCAACCAACCAATCATGGATTAATTCCACAGTAGACCCATGCTTTCGAGTGGGTTAATCCGCTTGCAACATGGCTAGCACTGTGCTACGTTACTCTTTGTGATTACTATTACATAGTACTATTATGACTGAGAAAGACGTCTCAAAATAGCAGTTTTCTGTGTCTCACTACTGTCTGTATGATGTTCAGCTCAGTTGACAATGGGCGCGTGCACGTTCACAATGTCCTATCTATTAATATACTGATGTGGTTCTGGGCTCCTACAATACACCCACGGTACATATGCAGCGCGGACTGTCACAGTCCTCAGTGTGCCCACTTCTCTGTCTGTGTGTCTCTCCGTGTTCGTTTCCGGCTGATAGTCGCAGAGTTCACTGGTGTTTGCTGCTGCCCTCTGGGTATTGCTGTGCATTTACATGTTGCGATCGACGACGCGGAGGAGTTACTGCATGGACACCGTTGCGATGCAAGTCACAGTGCTTTGACTGCACGGACCTGGTGCTGCCGGTCTCGGTCTGCACACTACCGCTGTAACTGTCTGCGGTTCTGCCGACTGCTGCAGTAAGACACACTGCTCTCTCGCCCCCATATGTCCTACATGTATTTCTCTCGCTGCAGCCACTTGCTGTGCTGCTCTTTTCCTGCTCTGTGTGTCCCAGCCTGTCCCTGCTCTGCAACTCGTTGCCGCTTGCCACTAGAGGGCGACCCAGCACAGCGTTTCCTGCTTACTGTTGTACTCTGTACCACCGCTATTCGGCTCCTCCAGCTTTACAAGCGTGGTTTAATTCTTTTTGCACGGCCCCGCTCTCAACCGTGATCTACCATGGTATTAATCCATGGTTTCTGTTGTACCACCTGTCGTCTTTGCACCTATCTGAGTGCTTCATTTGGGTTGTCTTTTTTATGCCATGCTACAATAAAAAATAATAACCTCCTAAATCGCTTCCCATGTTACAAGCGGATTAAGCCACTCGAAAGGATGGGTCTACTGTGGAATTAATCCATGGCTGGGTGGTTGGAGGCACTGCCCCCAAACCATGGATTAATTCCATAATACTCTACATCCTTTCTTAATAACAATCTTCACTATACTACGACATTATGGAGAGCCGTGCCAGGCGCCCGCAATGGCGCGGCAATCACGTGGTGCAGGAGCAACACGGCATTGTAGCGATAATGCCGTGTTGCTGTTGTGGAAGCGGCGTTCCACGAGCCCAACACGGCATTATTTCTCATAATGCCGTGTTGCTCTGCTAGCGTTCCCAAGCCCAACACGGCATTGTCATCTCATAATGCCATGTTATCCTGCAGTGTCCACGACAGCCACTGGAGTCGCAAAGTGGCGCTGTGCCGGCGGGGGGTAAGGAGAAAGCGAGGATGGAGCCAGCGGTGGCGAGGCAGTGCCGCGGGAATGCAGGACACACATAGGAGAGAGAGAGGTAGGGGAGCCTAGACCCTTTCCGTGTTACAAGGGCATTAATCACCTCCAGCGTCGGGCTCTCACGATTTAATGCCCGCTGAAAGTTGAACCTCGGAATCTGCCCTCGCGGCAACAACGCCTCAGCGAAATAATCACCGTAGAGCCCTCCTCTGTCGGTGATTAATGCTTACTTGTAACACTGAAAAGCACACATTGCTCACTATAGACTAAACTAAAATGAATGAGAAGAAATTAAAATGTATAAAAAGCAGCTCTGGCTGCCAAAGAACATGGTATGAGTAGGACAGCACGTCCTTGAAACAGAAACCAAAACTTTGGGGAAACCCCTGCTAAGCACCAGCAAAATGCAACCTCACAGACATAGAATATAAGCATTACAAATAAAAAGGCATGTCTGGTTTTGTGACACAAACAACTTCTGCACCCATCTGATGGGAACCTAGGGATCAGCACTGCATAGCCTGTACATAAGATTGCAGCTGAAAGGCCTGCTATGTTTTGGGTTTTAAAGTCCTTTCTCAAAAGCTGATTACCTGCAGTTACTTCCTCCCTTAAATCGGCCATCTCTTTTGTCATTAATGGAGACTGATGAATATGTACTGCCATGACTCAAGATAAAAGCATTTGAAGTGGTTACAATGTGCTGAATAGGCAATTGTGAGAAACAGGCAATATCTACACATGTACAAGAAGAAAGTATGTTGATACAGAACTACTTTCAATATCAAATATTACATGTGTCACTATATAGAGCATTTCAAATGTAAAACTAGTTATGCTGCCATATTCCATTTAAATTCATTCTAAGAATAACAGGTCACTTATGCTGTGGTTTGCCTTTGTTATATACTTCCCAAACTCCACTGTGTGTATTCTTTTGATATTACAAAGACAGAACATTAACTGACACGTGCAAGAGTGAAAATGACATCTCTACAAATAAATGAATGTCTGGTTCAAACCCTACCAGAGCCACTTACACATAATGGCTCATGAACACTTGTATTAGATCAGGGGTGCTTTGTGTTCATGGCTACTGTTACAACTTTGGATTTATGCTATAAACATATATCTTTTTTTTTATTCTTTTTTGAATGCATTTTACTCTAATATGTGTATCGATCACCTTGTAGCAGTTAGGTTAAACTGATTCCAAGTTAAAGAAGTACATTCTGTAAATGGATAGTGTGCATTCTGCTTCTTTCTGTGATCCATTTTAATTTGCATTTTAGGCACAAAAATGTTGAGTTTTGTTATTTGCTCTGCTTAATTTTACATTCCATTTTACAAAATGTGATTCCTTAAAATGTAAACAGTTTAACCTCACAGGCTCAGCTACATAGCGTGGGACACACATTCTGCAGCAAAATGTATTCAAATATTTAAAAATATATCAATATGCATGCATCAATGTCATATTGCAACAGTTGCCATGAACATTATAAAAGTAGCTTTTATCTAATATAAGTACTCCTGGGCCATAATGTGTAAGTGGGCCTAGTGGGGGTTGAACCAAGCATTAATTTATCTCAATTCAGGTAGCCATGTTTCTGAATTCCCTTAAGGGGTGACCTGTCCAATTCTCCGATGCTCCTGGTCTGACCCCTTATGTAAAAGTCAATTTGAGTTCTACTGTGTAATTGACCTGGAATTTGTACGTCACTAGGTAATGGACATTTTGTGCAAGAGAAGTAAGCTACTTGGATGAAGCAGGGATGGATGCTCTCCTATCTGGACCCAGGATGTCCCTGGAGAGGGAGGAGAGAAGACACGATTTCCGCAACAAAGTTTTTTTTTTTTTTTAATTAAATGCAAACATCCCTGAGGGATTGGCATTTCCTTAAGAGGCAGCATGGGACAAGAAAGTTTGCAGAATGCAGCAGATGGGGGTTCTTACTCTCAAATAGTCATAAAATATGATTTTATTATACTTATGTATTTAATTAGACGACCAGCAAAGTAATGGATTTTGAGATCGGGCTAGAGCAACAGCTTTAATAATTCACCTATCTTTGGCAATAGTCATTAATCTACAAAACCAGCAAAATAGATTGCTTTCTAACACATCTCTTTTCTCACCCCTGGTAGGAGGGATGGATTCCCCTGATAACACAAATCGGACTTCAGTTTTCACTGATTAATTAAAATATTACAGTACATACCCTGCCAATTGACAATAAGGAAGTTCTAACTACATTATTAGAGGACAACCCCCCTATTTCAATAGAGCAATTGTCCTCCAGTTCTTTCATCAAAGACAGCTTTAGTTCCTTCTCAGTAGGAAAGTGTGCAGGACTCTCTTTGTCCATACCATGGGTCTTCATTTCAATGTAAAAAGCTAATTCCTTTGGAATAGGATGCTTTCTGTGCTCAAGATGGCCACTGTATCTTGGTGCACATGTGTGAACTCCAGTGACCATCTTGGACACAGCAACCATTTAAACCCTGAACTCCATAACATGGAGGCCCTTTCCACCACCACCTCCATGCTCTCTTAACAGCGTCATTCAGACGTGTAGGCGCTGACCAGAGTTTGTTGTTCTTGTTACTACCTCCCCCCACTGTGTACTCTTCCCCTGGGTTTTTGTTTCCCAGGTGAATTACTTTGCACTTCTTTGCACTGAATCTAAGCTGTCGTGTTTCTGACCATTCCTCCAACCTTGCCAAGTCCTTTCTCATCCTTTCTACCCCCCCCCACCCTTGCGTATCAACCCTGTTGCAGATCTTTGTGTCATCTGCAAAGATACATACTTTTCCTTCCAGTCCCTCTGCAATGTCACTTATAAAGACATTAAAAAGGACCGGACCCAGTACTGAAAATGATTCATACCTCCTATTTTCCTCTATCTCTTTGGCTCTAAAGTGATCTTTTGCTGGTTAGGGACCTTTCTTTTCAAGAAAAATTAATCTACTACTAAGAACTTTCTGAACAATTACAGCTGGAACCATGGTTCTTCTTAACCTACCTTCATATTTGTGAGTTTCTGAGGAAATGTCTGGGCAACTTGACTATTCCATCTTTAACCCCTCCAGAATATTTTTTTATTATAAAGTAACTGGAAAATTATATTCTTACTTTCTTGCTGGAACCTCAGTTGATTTACATCTTCTCTAAAAAACGTGGGAAAAAGATCTGTCCATTCCCTTATCTGATACCCAATGGACCAACATTATAAGCACACACACACACCAGTTTCACAGCATAATAGACTAAGACAAATTCATTTCAATCTATTTCAAAGAATTTATTACACACTAGAGACTGAATAAATTAAACCCAAATATTTTGGATTGTTGTCAACTCTGGGGCATCAACATAGGTTCCATATTACAAATGTTTCTATCCTGTCCTTTACTAAAAAGGTACTGGAAAAAATGTCCCTAATATTGCAAATCGCAGGTCTAAAATTCCCTTTTGAAACTCAAACTATCCGTCTTCACTTGTTTGATAATTTAGAGTTAACCCAACAATTCATATATCTTTTTAGGTTACTTCTGATAAATGCAAAAAACTTAATCTTACAAAACTGACAAGTTCTTGATCTTCTTATTGACTGAAATGAGCAGATTCACTATTGTCTGTCACCGGGTGTGGGTATTACTGGATAACATTAACCAGGCAGACAACCATTCAAGTGCATAGAAAAAACGCCTGACGACGTTTGTCATTTTATTTTCCCATAAAAATTGAAATAATAAAGTAAATACATACAGAAAGCAAAACAAAAGGAAAATACAAGGTGTTAATGCAGCACACCTAACAGGTTTCCTATAGCTAATTTCTCAGACAACTTCCTGAGTCCTTTTTCAGCTCAGCCTGTGAACCTGCATACCTTCTTCCTTCCAAGGTCAGCTATACACTGACTCACCTTATCTAAAAACTAGCCCCTAGTGGCAGGTTTATATATAGTTTGGTGGGGTCACCTGACCTGGCCCTTAACTATTATAGAAGAAAAACTATATTTAAGTACAAAAAATACAGGATGACTCACCATACACTAAAGATTCACAACCAACATAGATTGCCCTAAAATAACCATACCTATGTTTTATTATGAGCTAAAATAACCCTAAAAACGCTTAATTACTATACAATTAAGCTTACAGTTCCTCTTTAGTTATTGTGAGTGACAGGTAGGTTGGTATAAAAGGGGACTACAGAGGGTGCTGCTCCCCTATAGTGAGAGTTAATTCACCTCCAGGCAACCAGTAGGCACAGTTCTGGCCTAGAAGGGTGGAGGAAAGGGACACAGGAAAACAAAACAGAGAACCCTTCTTGTTGCTTTTTTCAGGTATTTAAAGAACTTACGACATCGCAGTAGTTTTATTTCTAGTCCTTCCCCTGGTTACAGTTTGCTTTTAATGAGCCTGTTTTTATTTTTAATGGGGGGGGGGTTAACATACAAAAAAAAAAAAAAAACAGGCCTTCTCTGGAACAAACACTGCCAGGGTCCTTCTTTTTGTATTAAAGGTAATAATGGAGTAAACATGCTCCTTTTTCATTTAACAAGTCTCTCTCTCTCTCTTTCCTGTCTGCCACTATTTAGGCAAGTGGCGTTCCCAAGCATATAAACGTAAGTCAGTATTTATATTTAAAAACAGAAAGAAAATGAACTGGGAAACTTCAACTATATGCATAATATACATGTTCATGTAATTAGGCACTGCAAGCACTTTATCCCAGCAAGTAAGCCAGCAGTGCTTTATTTTTCTTTAGAACCAAGTCACAAAAGCCACTTAATGCTCGATCTTACTTCGAGAGGGCTCTTGCAGTAGGTATTCACATATAGGACTTAGCCACCAGGTGCCGGGACCCCACAGAAAAATCTTCTAGCTAGCAGTCTGTGGCAGGGACTACCCCCGACGTCAACTGACTGACGCCAGCATGCGTCAGTATAAAAGGGGCGGTCCCACACCCACCCTCCAGTTCTTTCCCGCCATCGGCTCCATACAGTCACCTCGCGGAAGAATATAGTGGCTAGCGTCGCCATTTTCGGATAAGTATTTTCCTTTTCTTCGAAATTTAACTACCTTTTTCTCTAAATTGACTAATTACATGGCTGTGCATGTTGTCCCCGTCGCCCTCAGAATCATATAAAAACAAGAGCGACTTGTAGGGTAATCAGCTTCCGCTCAAGTACAGGCATTCCTAGTGCCTCTTTTGTCTAGGCCCAGACCACCAAGTGAGCACTGCCGAAATTCAATTCCACCACCCGCAAGAGAGGGCAACAGTCTCTGGAAGCCCACTTCCTCAAGAAAAAGATGGCCTGCATGGAGAAAGAATTGAAGAAACTCCAGCAGGCATTGGAATATCCCCAGGGCCTCCACAAGAAGAAGCGGGACAAAGAGAAACACAGGGACTGGGACTCATCTGCCACAGCCCCGCCAACTCTGGCTGGAGTTGCGGGCCTTCAGGTATCTTCCCATCTGGGGGACTGTTCTCTGATGGAAACCTTGGTGGTGTCCAGGCGTGCATCGACCCCCCCTGTCGGGCTCACACACGGACCCAACGGGAGCCTCCAAGGCAAAGGAGGCCTCCGCCCCCACTACGGCTCCCTCTGACTCATGGCCTAGCAGTGAGGGCACATCCGATAAAGTCGGGCTCTGGCTCTGCTGTTTTCCACCCAGACAGGGCTGCTAAGTTGCCCATTGGCTCATCCGACAGCCGCACAGCCCACGATCCCCCGTCGGGCCCTGACGCCACACCCGACGTCCAGGGAGCTCCACAGCCGACGTCTGATCAGGTGCCACTGGAGGTTTCTCCATCGCTGATTCATTCAGGGGAGTCGGCTCCTTCATCCCCTGCGGGGAGTAAGGATCACGGAGAGTTACCGCCATCGGGGGTTCCACCCTCCCGACGCCCCAACCTCTGACGCCGGACCCGGAGGCAGTCCCCACGCTGCCACCCTCCAGCTTGCCAAAACCCGACGGCCCACCACTTCCGCCATCAGAGCCAGCAGGGCCTGTGCCATTGGTCCCTCCTTCGAGGCCTTCTGACCCTCCGTCGGGCTGATGCTAGACCAGTCTGCCCCCCCCCCCGGCTGGGCCTCCGTCGGGTCCATCGGCACACCCGACGCAGGGCTACCCGATGCTTCATCCTCTGACGCTGGGGTACCCGATGCCATAATACCCGACGCCAGGCTTTTCTGGTCCAGGCTACCCACCATCCGGTTTTGGCTACCCATGTTACAGGTATCCGGGTTACTCTTTTCCACCTCCTCCTCCTCCTCCGCTGCTAGTGGATTTGAAGTCAGTCCTGGTCTCTTGGTAGGCTGAAGCCAAATCTCAGCTGACGTCGGAACTGAAGAAACGTCAGCGATGCTGGCCCCGACACCGGGCCCTGGACCTCTGCTGATGGTCACTCCTTCACTGGCACTAGTCCCTGGGAATTCACCCTCCTTTGGACGTTTCCAGATCAGTGAATTTGCCTCTTCCTCCTGCGGTTTCTTCCAGTTCACAGAAGTCTTCAGACGGAGATTATGAGCCATTGGACTCTGGAGAAGAACCCCATACTCCAGAACGTCCAGCTCCAAAGGATTCTCCTAAGTCTCCCCCGGAGGACCTTTCCTCCTTAGAGTTGCTAAAGAAAATCCAAGAGGCCTATGATTGGAAAACCGTGGAGCAGGATATCCAGTGTCAGAGACTTGCTAAACATTTAGACTTGGCGGAAGCCTCTCCTATGCTCATTCCTCCTTGGATTGAGCCTATCCAAGACTTAGTTACCACTATATGGTCACAGCCCTCCTTATTGGCTACCCTGGCCCACAAGGCAGATAGGCTGTATCAATCTCCAGAAGGTAAGGACTTCCTCAGCCTTCAGCCCAAGGCAGATTTGGTAGTCATTAGTGCTGCTCATGACCGGACCTCGAATCCCAAACATCTAAGATCCACCCCTCCAGACAAAGATTCCAGATCAGTATGGCAAAAAGATTTTTGCATCCTTTACTTTGGGCATCTGGTCACTGAATTATGTTGCCCACATGGAGGATTTCCAGAAGTCCCTTTTAAGCCAGGTGTCTTCTAAACTGGACTCTCTCCTGGACTCCACTGTAAAGCAAGAGCTTGGGGACCTTGTCCACTCAGCTAGATCTGTCTACCAGCATATGCTCCAAGCGACTCACGATGCTGTGGATATGGCTGGTCATAACTCGGCCTTTGCTACTGGTCTTTGCAGACATACCTGGCTCTGAATTTAGGGCCTGACTCCCAAAGTTCAGTTGGCAATACAGGATGCTCCCTTCTGAGGGTTAGTCTTTTTTTGGAGGAGACATTAAGGGCATCCTCACCAACCCCTACACTAGGGGTTAAGCCTTACGGTCAGTGCAATCCATGTACAGGTCTCCCCAGGGCCAGAAGTGCTCCTTTCGATGCCAAAACCATTGTCATTTGAAGCAGACACCTGCCCACCACCAAACTACACGTAGGGCTGTGTCAGCAGCCAAAAACCCCCGGCCAAAGCCCGAAGACCGCGGGAGCTGCAACTGCTGTCCTCCCTTCTGCCTACTGACTCATTGCCTCTCCCCCTCCTTCTGGATCCCGACACAGACGAGATGGTAGGCGGCAGATTCTCTCATCACCTGCCAGAATGGGAGAGGATAAGGTCAGACTTGTGGGTGCTCCAACTAGTATCCCAGGGGCACTCAATCGAGTTCATTCAGAATCCCCCCCCCACAGATCTCTTTCTCAGTCATCCTACCCCATCTCATCTCCCCCTAGTGAGAGAGGAGATAAGCGCTCTTCTGTCGCAAGATGCTATAGAACCCATTCCGCTTCTGTTCAAGGGCACGGGCTACTATTCCCACTTTTTTCTTGTCCCCAAGAAAACAGGTGACCTGAGGCCCATTCTGGATTTCAGCTTCCTCAGTCAGTTTGTGGTATACAAGAGGTTCAGAATGCTCTCCTCTACTGAGATCGGGTCTGTGGTTGTGTGCCCTGGACATGCAGAACACCTACCTGCATATCCCCAGTTATCCGTCCCATCGCAAGTTCCTCCGCTTCTGCTACCAGGGGGAACATTTTCACTTCAAGGCCCCCCTCTTTGGCCTTTCCTCAGCTTCCCAGGTGTTCGCCAAATGTCTTTCAGTGGTGGCAACCTTTCTGCACACCCAGGGGTTCCAAGTATTCCCTTACCTGGATGACTGACTGATTGCGGCCTCATCCAGGGAGGATCTGCTGCGCTCCCTCCTTACTAAGCGGCAGCTTTTCCACAATTTGGGAATCACTATCTATCGAGCCAAATCACATTTGGTCCCATGCCAACGCTATCAGTTTATTGGGGCGGTGTTGGATACCTGTCTGGGCAAAGCCTTTCTTCCCCTGGACAGGATCAAGACTTTGCAGCAACAGGTAAGCATTCTGTTGGATCAGAAACGCATACCAGCTCGACAGATCCTTTGCCTCTTGGGCCTCATGGCGGCTGCCATATCGACTGTTCCTCTGGCCTGCACATGAGGATCTCACAGTGGACACTCAAAGTCCAGTGGGACCAGTCCTCAGACAAATTGAATCACAAGATTCTTATCTCAGACCCCATGGCCAGGGATCTCAGATGGTGGTTAATCCTGGAGAAACTCTCCCGGGAGTTCCCTTCAGCCTTGCGGTTTCCTCCTAGAGCCTGACCACAGATGCTTCGGTAGTCGACTGGGGGGCCCATCTCGGGTCCCACAGGACCCAATGGAGCTGGTTCCACAGAGAATCATAGTTGCACATCAACGTGCTAGAGCTGAGGGCAGTCCTCTATGCTCTCCAAGCCCTCCATCCCCTCATTCTTCCCGGTCACCTTCTGATCAGACAACATGTGTGTCGCCTGGTGTCTCAACAAAGGGGGGGCTCATTCTTACTCCCTGTGCTGAGAGGCAAAGAGGATATGGTCCTGGGCCTCGTAGCACAACCTTCACCTGACAGCGCTTCATGTGCCAGGAGTCCAAAACTCCCTCATAGACGCTCTCAGTCAAACTTCTGTGAGTGCTCACGAGTGGGAATTAAAGCAGGAGGTATTAGTGTTCACCCAGTGGGGCATGCCGCAGATAGACCTGTTTGCTTCCCCAGCAATGCAAAGCTTCCCATCTTCTACTCACTTGCTCCCGGGTGAGACGTTTTTTAGCGGAACACGCTATCTCTGTCTTGGAAGAGCAGGTTTGTCTACGCCTTCCTTCCGATCCCTTTTGATCCTGAGGGTTCTAAACAAACTTTGGGCAGAGGGGGTGCACATGATTCTCATCGCTCTCTTCTGGCTGAGGCAAGTCTGATTCTCTCTGCTGCAACTATGGTCGGAAGAGCTCCCTCTTCCTCTTCCTCTTCCGCTCTCCCAAGATTTGCTGACCCAGGATCAGGGGACCCTAGTACATCCAGGGCACAGATCCCTCCACCTTCATGCTTGGCTCCTTCAGACTTAGTCACCACTCACTTTGGTGTTTCCCCTGAAGTAGCCAATATCCTGGTGGAGGCCAGAAAGCCTTCCACCAGGTCTACATATGCCATGAAGTGGAAGTGATTCACTATTTGGGCAGCTTCCAAGGATCTGGAACCTTTTTCTTGTCCGGTGTCCAGGATCCTGGACTATCTAAGGCACCTTTTTGACTTGGGTCTTAGCTACTCTTCGCTCAAAGTACACTTGTCAACCATTTCAGCCTACCATCTTTCTGTGGGAGATAGGTCAGTGGCTCAACAGGAAGTCTCTAAGACCTTCCTCAAAGGGGTTCTACATCTTAAGCCAGATGTTCGTTGAGGGTCTCAGAGTTTCTGCCCTCCCCCAAGCAAGCCGGACCCCCGCTGAGACCCCTCCAGTGTGCAGACATTCGTTGAGGGCCTTGGAGTTTCTGCCCTCTCCCCAAGCAAGCCAGACCCTGCTGGGACCCCACCAGTGTGCAGATGTTCGTTGAGAGCCTCGGAGTTTCTGCCCTCCCCCCAATCAAGCTGGACCCCCGCTGAGACTCCTCCGATGTGCAGACATTCGTTGAGGGCCTCGGAGTTTCTGCCCTCCCCCAAGCAAGCCAGACCCCCACTGAGACCACTCCAGTGTGCAGGTACACCATGCCATGCTGCAGCCAAAAAGTGCCAGCATTTTCATAGAGGAGCTTACTAGATTTGAATCTTGGCGCCCTTTTTCTGAAGGGACACTGCTCGTTTTTCTGTCGGCCCAGCAATGCAGATAATTTATTTAGACTAGTTTATTTTGACACTCTGTTAATCCAGAACTACACTGTCCTGTGCACAATTTGAGGAGAGCCTTAATTTAATTTATAGCAGATTTGGCTTTTCGAGTGCTTTAAGCTAAGAATATACTTACTGTGGAGGGAGCTTTAAAAACGTGTTGCCCAGTGCTGGAAAAGCCATGCTGCACATTGTGGGCTGAGCATACCAGGAGGATAACACTTATATAATATGTAGACAGTGTCTTAAATACCTAGAAAGTGTCTTTAAAGAATTATTATGAACTGTGCTTAAAATCCCTTATCACTCTGAGGTTCGTTTGCTTGACTAGGCTCCTCCTCCAGCCCACCTTGGTTTCTGACTTCTGTATTTAATCCTGCACACTTTCTCTCTCTCCCCAGATGTGCGTTGAGGGCCTTGGAGTTTCTGCCCTCCCCCCAAGCAAGCCGGGCCCCCACTGAGACCCCTCTGGTGTGCAGGTATGCCACACCATGCCATGCTGCAGTCAAAAAATGCCAGCATTTTCATAGAGGAGCTTACTGGAGCTCTGCCACCCCCTAGGTGAACTCAACCTTACATGGGCTAGGTCTCATTGGTCACGTGACCTGCATAACCTACCAGCCCACTTTCCCATTAGCAGCTTATCTGCTTTCACCTCTAGTGGCCGTCCTACTCATATCCCCCTGCTATAACCAGCAGTTGATATACAGGTAGCCCTGTTTTTTCCCTGAATATTGGAAGGTGAAACTTTTCTTACCCGCTGTCCAGCATCTGCTGGCAATTTATTAGCCCTGTGGGCTTAATCCGCCATGAAAATCGCTGGTGGTACAGGTGCATGGCATGTGCTGCTTTATAGCTGAGCTACTGCAGTGCATCTCTGCTATCTTGAACTAGTGCTCATTTAAGCTACCTAGAATTAGCAAATGATACAATCAGTCTTTTACAGCTGGAGTCTGAGAAGCAAAAGGGCTCGACATAGTAGTAACCTCTCTGAGCCACTCAAATCTGTCATAAGTAACGACTCTTGCTGTTGCACCCTGCCTTGAAACTGAGCCTATACAAGGACTTGCTGCTTGCATCTGGCCATTTTAACATGCCTAGCTTAATCCCTGCTAACCTCAGGTTGCTGCACTGTTCCCTTGGGAATTCCCTTGCATTGGGCCTTGCTGCCATCTGCTGCATCAGGACTGCCAGCATGGCCCTCCCTGGACTGGCTGGGGGCTCGGCTCAAATCCCTGGACCTCCGGCCATCATACCCTCGTTCAAGTTCCCCCCTGCCTGGCTATTCGCCAAAGGCATAAAAATGGCTCACTTGAATGTACGTAGTATCCTACCTAACCTAGCGGAGCTAATAGCATGGGTGGCACACTACAATCCTGATATTATGGGGATCTCAGAAACCTAGCTGAAGCCTCAAACCCGACTCCGCATGTGCCCTTCCAGGCTACAGCCCCATCAGACAAGACAGAGCAGGGAACAAGCGCGGGGGCAGAGTGCTCCTCTACTATAAGATGCACCTAAATGTGTCTGTCATAGGACATACCCCCACCCCACCTCCCCAGCCTGTGAGTTCCTGCATGCCCTTCTCCTGCTAGGAAATTCAAAAAAGGTATACCTGGTCTGTGCCTACAATCCTCTAAAGGAAGGAGTTCCAGGACTCTCCTCACTACTTGACAGCCTTAGCGACAAGGTCGGCTCTAATGAGGTACTAGTCCTTGGCAACTTTAACCTAAATTGGTTGGGTCCCAATACCAAGCGTTATGAGCCTCTGCTCTCTGGCCTTGCCCTCAGCCAACTCATTACGGAACCCACAAGGCTCCCCTTCCACAGGAGAAATGGATCCCTCATTGACTGGGTACTAAGCAATAGACTGGATAGGCTAGTTTCCTCAGGTATTCTCTCTGATGTCAATTCGGATCACTCTCCCACCCAAAATTCCCCTGTAAAGTGATCCAGATAAGGGACTACTCCAAATTCAATGTTACTGACTACCTTGCGGACCTACGACATGCTGACTGGTCCCGGGTCACCGCCACTAGCGACCCCTCAGGAGCTCTTGACCATTTTCTCACTATGTTTACACCCTTGCAAAACAAACATGCCCCCTTCACTAAAAGAAGGGTGAGGGGCACTGTTACAAAATGGCTCCACAGCAGACTACTCTCCCTCATGAAGCAAAAGGACAAATGCTGTGCGAGATATAATACCTCCCTCAACAGTACTGACCTCACAGAATATTGGCAGCTGAGAAACTCTTGTAAAAGAGTCATCCAGACTGCCAAGAGTGAGTTCTGTCAATCTGGCCTGCTATCCTCGGCCAGAAACCTGAGGAGTTTCTGGCAAAACATTAAAAACGCCGTTGGTGGTTCCGCTAGAGTCCAGGTCACCGACATACATATTGGCGGAGTTAGCTGCAACAACCCCCTTACCATCGCCAATGCATTCATCTCCCTGTTCTCTGACCTGCCTGCTCCCCCTTCAAAGTTCACAGACCCCAAGGCTCAAGGTCCCTCCCTGAGTGGGCACACCCCCGACCTCCTTTCTACTTAAAACAGATCTCGGTGAAGGAGACCCAGAAGCTCCTCGCAGGTCTCGCCCCTCACAATGGGGTGGGGCATGACTGCCTTGAACCCAAACTGCTCAGCCTGGGGGCATCCCTTCTAGCCAGGCCTGTCACTCACATATCTAACACTTCTCTAATCTCAGGTATCATCCCTGACATATGAAAAGTGACCAAGGTCGTCCCAGTCTTCAAACAAGGCGATCCAAAGGATCTCAAGAACTACCGCCCTATTGCCATCCTGTCTGCGATCGGTATGCTTCTCGAAAAGGTAGTTGCCGCTCAGCTCTCCCACTACCTTCAGAGCTATGAACTTCTCTCCCCTGCATAACATGGCTTTAGAAAAGGGCACAGCACGTCTACTGACCTTGCCGTGGTGACCTCTGAGATCAGGTCCGCTACTGATCAAGGTAAATTGGCCAGAGCCATCTTCGTGGATCTCTCAAAAGCCTTTAATTGGGTCGACCACTCGCTCCTTTGTGCCACTCTGTGGTCTCTTGGCTCCCCCCCCCCGCCCATGCCTGGTTTTCTAACTACCTCTCTGGCAGGCTGCAATATACTACCTTCAACATAGCCCTCTCTGACCCCTCTCCGGTGAACTTCGGGGTCCCCCAGGGATCCATCCTTGGACCCATTCTGTTTTCCCACTTCATAAATGAGTTGCCCTCCGTCACAGTCCATGGGCACTCCACCCTATATGCGGATGACCTCGTCATCCTGGCCAACTCTCAGGACATCACTACCATTAACTCCAGGCTTAACTCGGACTTCAACCTTATTCAGACTTGGCTGGAGGGCCATAAGCTGACCATCAGCCTAAAAAGACCCAGGCCATGCTCTATGGTTCCAGGGCCAAGAATATATCTTGCCCAGCTCCCCTAAGTATCTCTGCTGCTGATGGCTCCCTCCTGCATGCCGCGAACACTTTCAAGTCCCTGGGCATAACCCTTGACCTGCAACTGGACCTCACCCTGCATAAGCGGAACACATGTAAGGCAACAAACAGCAAGTTTGGACTGGCATACACAGCAAAAAGCTGTCTCACCCCGGCCGCTCGACTTGCCCTAGCCAGGGGGGTCCTCCTACCCATGCTCTGTTATGGGCTTGTACCCTTTGCCCTGTCCCGAAAACCAGTCTCATAAAATGAGACACTGCGTTCAACAATGTATGCCACTTTGTGCTCTCTGCTCCCCACCTCATGCATCGCTGTGAGCTTTACTCACGGCTGAAATGGCTCCCTCCGGAAAAGCACCGCACCTATGTCATTGGCAACTTCATCAACAGCATTATCAGAACAGCCACCCCTTCTGCACTTGCCCTACCCCTCATACCTGGAATCCCTTCCTACCACTTAAGATCCAATGACTCGCAGGCCCTCCTGGTTCCAAAACCCCGCACCCTCGTGGGTGATCTGGCTTTCGCCACTTATGCGCCCAGAGTGTGGAACTCCCTTCCTGCAGTCACTCACTCCGCCACCTCCCATCCTTGCTTTAAAGCCTCCCTATGGGGCTTCCTAAAATTGGCCTCCATCTCTGTGCCAAACAGATCCCTGGCTGAGGCGCTTTTTCTCAGCTCGACTGCTAGGGGGCAAGAATCCTGTTTATTGAATGCACTTCCTCCTCTGACAATCTTGAAACTGTTAGTTGCATCAAATGTATCAATATGCACTGGGTCCATTCCCTGCCCAAACTGTTCATGAGGGAATTTTTAAGGCAATTCCATCCCACTTTTTCCTTGGTCTCTTTCTCGATTTTCTTACTCCTCTTGTAACTCACTATCCCTTCCCCACCTGAGGTTATGGCTGACCCCTTTATTGTTTGTTACTGTTGCCCATGCCTGTATTATGTTGTTATTCACCTATTACTTAATTTGTTTATGCTTGATGTTCCTGTATGTTAACTTGACTCTGCCTGATGTGCTTGTTATGTACCTTATAACCTCCCGAGTCACACCTGAAAATAGGCACTTGGCTGTCTAGTGTGCTTACCTGGTTAACAAAAGCAAATAAATAATATCTGCAATCCTGCCCTCCCTGGGACCTTAATTTCGTGTTGGAGAAACTCACACTGCCTCCCTTCAAGCTAGCAGCAGAGGCAGACTTGCGTTTTCTGTCCTGGGAAACTCTTTTCCTCGTGGCCATTACCTCGGCTCGGAGGATTTCCGAGCTCCAGGCACTTACTGTATGTGCTGTGTCCCTTATCTGATTTTCCATAGATATAGGGTGGCTATGAGGACCAACCCTAAGTTTCTCCCCAAGGTCGTAGCGGACTCTACGCTCAGTCAATCCATTGAGTTTCTGGTCTTCTTTCTGGGATATTCCAATCAAGGGGAACATCTCCTCCACACCCTTGATGTCCATCGGATCTTGCGGTATTATACCAACAGAACTAAGAACTCCAGGAAGACGGACCAGTTGTTCATCTCCTTTGCTCCTAAGAAGGAGGGCCTTACTGTGTCCAAACAATTCCTCTCCAAATGGTTGGCAAACTGTATTACGTACTGCTACAATAAGTATGAAAAAACCCTTCCAGGCCAGGTGAAGGGTCACTCCACCAGGGGCGTGGCGGCCTCCGTTGTTTGCTTTAAGGGTATCTCAACCACAGAAATTTGTGCCGTGGCCACCTGGACGTCGGTCCATACCTTTACCAAGCATTACAGCTTGGATGCTGCCTCTCACTGCAGAGCAGGATTCGACCCGGCAGTCTTACAAGGGCTCCTTTCTTGAGCCCGGGGTCTGCCAGATGTCAGTTTTGTGTGAACAGACTATTTTCATTCCTCCTGCCTGGTTTCTGTTGTTCCAAACTGCTTGGGACTCAGTTCTATATGTGAATACCTACTGCAAGAGCCCTCTCAAAGTAAGATAGTACAGTTACATAAGAACTTTTTTATCTTTATGTAAAGCGCCTTGATGGCCCAAAAGGTGCATATGCGAAATAAAATTTATTATTAATTATTATTATATTATTAACTTACTGTAACAGCAGATCTTCGAGAGAGGCTCTTGCAGTAGGTATTGCTTTCCCTCCCTCCTTCGCCCTGAGTTTCCTTTTTTTTCCTCTTTAGGAAGCAAACCTTGCTCCTGTCAGCCTCTGGCGGGAGAACTGAAGGACAGGCGTGGGACCGCCCCCTTTACACTGACGCATGCTGACGTCGGTCAGCTGACATCGGGGGCGGTCCCTGCCACAGACTGCTAGCTAGAAGATTTTTCTGTGGGGTCCTGACGCCTGGCGGCTACGTTCTATATGTGAATACCTACTGCAAGAGCCTCTCTCCAAGATCTACTGTTACGGTAAGTTCTTACGTAACTGTACTTTTTCACTTGGTGTACACCCATTGTAAATTTATAAATTTAGCTATCTTTGCACTTTACCTATCCACCCATTTTTTTAAACTGTATATTTAGGCACCTTTTAATTTCTTCAAGCATTTTCTGTTTCAAGCAGAAATTCAGCACTGCAGGCACTTTAAAGTCATACAAGTGTGCATATACAAACACATTTATAGTCCTAAAGTCAATGAGCACATTATTCAACCTCCAGCAAACAGCCTGGCATTATTGCTTTGTGCATTCTGCGCTTTATTTACTAGCACTTTATATTTTTAACTAGCCAACCAACATGTTGGACATTTTATTCCAGTGCATTGTATTCCTTTGCACGCAATGCACAAGCTATATTTTACTGCACATTTCCCCTTTAAGGCACACTATGGCACAAAAGCACTTTAAGCACCTTCTGCCAGTAAATATGCTGGACCTAACAAGGTGCATGTTTTTCTACTGCCCTTTAAAATTAGGCAGAAAACCAGCCTTTGGCTCCAAATTGGGAGAGCCTCAGTCTCCTTACCAGGGCAGAATACTAAGATGGGGTCACCCTGTCACACTGTCTTATTAGCCAATGGTGCCTATGCATGAATGGGTGGGAAGTACACGCCAGAGGCACGTACCCCACCCACATAGCTCCACACCCACGGACAGGTGCAAACATGCTGGCATGAATTTATTCTGGCCACTTGTCCACCGCCCCTTCCCCCCTGCGTGCAGGTGTATGGAAGGCGGTCAGGTGGAGTAGCAGACCCAGGCAGGCAGCCAACTGGGACCCTGTCCTGGTTCCCAGAGTGGACCCCTTACGCTTGAAGGCATGGGTCAGGGTGTGTGCAAAGCACACACAGGCACCCAGGGAATGCGCCGTTGGATCCTGTTGTCCTGTGCCCCCCCAGTACATACCCCCATGGCACCACGCAACATCTGGCACACAGATACCCCCGCCACAACAGACCACCTGCCTGGACCCAGAAATTGTGTGTAAACCACCCTACTCACAACAGAACAGCTGCTCCAGTCCCATTTGCCATCCCCCTCCCAATACACAAGCACGTCTGGGTCCCGGTCTGGTAGGGCTGAACAACCACCACACACACACACACACACACACACACACACACACACACTGTGCCACTGTCCCAGGCCTGGCAGTTAGATGTGGCCCCCCCAACACATCTGCGCCCCCACCTGCCCTGGCTGTAAGACAACACCCTCCCCTCAAGCAGAGCCCCGGCCCACAGGTCAGTGACCCCCCCACCAGTGTCCAGTAATGGCGGACCCTGGCCAGTGTTGCAATGACCACCCACCCCCTCATTGGTGGTGTGGCCCCCCTCCCCGCAGCACTGTCAGCATCACCACCTCCGTACCTGTATGCAAGTATCGCTTGGATGGACAGCGATTGGCACAACCCTCCGCACACCACCATGGCCACGCCCCATCCGACTGATGCTGAGAGTGCGCTTCTCTATTATAGGAGGTGTGCTCCCAGCATCAGTTGGATGGCAGGTATCAGAGGTGGTATGTGCTGCTCGCCGTCCACCCCGGTGGCACTGGCCTGCAGGTATGGGGGATGGGTGGAGGTGTTGTCAGTGCCGCGGGGGGTGAGGGACCACTAGCTACCCATGAGGGGGCAGAGGATTAGAGAAAGGGGACTGGAGGTGGGTGGTCATTGCAATTATTTATTTACAGTTGGTGACTGGGAGAGGTACACTGCGCCGAGGCACATTTCCAGGTGTGACCAAGGGGATGGGGAGAAAGTAACAATACAGTACAACATACTATATAAGTCAATACATTACAACATATAATGCAATATATTCAGGTATTTTCACAGACAAATTGATGCTGTGTCTTGCGGGTACATAATCGTACAGTACACATATAATGATATTACGGTGGTATACACAATAATCTGTGCTGGCCAGGGTCCACTGGGATGGGGCACTGGTTGGGGGGTCACTAACCTGCAGGCCGGGGATCTGCTGGGAGGGGTCGACTTGCAGTCGGGACTGGCGGGGGTACAGATGTGTTTGGGGGGATGACATCTAACTGCCAGGGCAGGGGCACAGATGTGTGTGTGTGTGTGGGGGTATTCTGTCCTACCGGACCGGGGCCTGGACACACTTGTGCATTGGGGGGGCTGGCATATGGGACCGGGGTGGCTATTCTGTTGTAGGGTGGGGTTTACTTACTGTTGCCAGGTCCAGCAGGGAGGTCTATTGTGTGGGGGGGCCTGCAGACAGTTGCCAGGACTGGGTGGGTGGTCTGTGTGCATGGGGCTTGGCACATAGGGCAGTTGTGGTAGAGTCCCTACTGCCATATCCAGCAACCTCCTATGCCCCACTGTGCACAACACTACGCACCTTTGGGAATGGGTGCCTAGTGTGGGCAGCGCACCCCATCCCCCCCCCCGATCGCCTGGTGTGGAGCTGCTTGCACGGCTATGGAATCAGGTGCTCACCTTTGGCGAATGCTGCCAAGGATCCGCAGGACCCCTGCCTCGCAATATTCTGGCATATGTATGCCTACACAACTGGTTTACATGGCATGTTGGTATCGTGCATAGGGCCCAATATCAGTAAATCTGAGATCCTGTGGCTCCCCTTTTTAGATGCTTTAAACCTCTCCCATCTGCAGCCTACAACTTTTCCTGCATTGCTATTGCATATTGCTCTCCCGGTTGCACCAAAAAATGGGTGATGATGAAGCTTCATTTCCAATAAGAGGACCTCCTGGATGGTGTGACTTAACTAGCTGTTGAAACAAAATTCTGAACCCAATGGCATGCACTTATTTATTATTTTATTTATAATTGTCTGATCAGGGTGTACACTGAGTTGCAGATAGCTCGTTTCAGTGTGACTCCTGGGGAAGGGACAGGGATAAATAACAACAATGCAAATAGGGGAGTATAAAGAGCAATAAATGAGCGCAAATCATTTTTCCCAGCAAGAGAAACATAATGTCAGCTACTATACCAAGGAGCAAAAATGAGGTGTAGAAGCAAGGGAAAGCAGTAAGAGGTTAATAACAGTAACATTCATGTGTGGTATGCTTACGAAGCAGATGTTTCAGAGCAGTTGAAGATACTGCAGAGTGGAAGGGAGATTGGTCAGAATCTGGGAAGCCTGTACAAAGAGGCAGTCTGTTCAGCAGCTCAGTGGTCTGGGAGCATAGTGAAGTCAATGCCTGGAATAATCTACCAGAGGCAGTGGTCGTCAAGTATATTCAGCACTTTAAAGTCAAGACTGGAAGAGTATATGAAAGAGGGAGCAGAGAAAAAAAACAGTAACAAATCACTAAGCTGTGAGGAATACTCTGGTCCTGATGGGCTATATGGATTTATTCCCTCTTACAAGTCTTCTTCCTATGTGTATTATATCAGAAATTGTATTTATCTGTAAAGTACCAAAGCCTATGGAATTTGCTGATTTTTGTATGCAAATGCTGTTTAAATCCCATATTTGCTTTGTTTAATCCTGTGGTCAAGTGCTGATTTGCAACAAACCTCAAATTTCTCAAATTTACTTACGGAATACTCGAAGAACAAAACTACTAGATGAAATCTGTCCTTGAACAATCAGTTCACATTTGTAGGTCCCATCATCTTTAGATCCTATGTTAGTAATGGTTATTTCACCAGTCTCACTGTTGAGGAGTGTTCTTCCTTCAAATGGTTTATAAAACACAGTTGTTCCACTTTGGTCCCATTCAACCAATTTATTAGAGTCAAACGTCCATTGGATTTCTTCTATATTTTTAACTGATGATGGCTTAAGCACAACAGAGTCCCCTTCCAAGACGTCTTTAGAAGACTGGATACATGCTAAACATAAAAAAAAAAAGCTTTAAATACAACACATGTTTAACAGATACTGTGTTTTCAACAAGCCCTTTTACAAGTACAAGATTCTGTAGGGAAAAAAAAACAGGCTGCTTTTACTCTCCATGAACAGATGAGAACTGAGTCTTTCCAAGCCACCTCAGCTGTAATAAATGAGCTTCCCAATTGATGACATTCGAGTTCTGTTAAATTTAAAGCATTTCCCCATATGAACCCTACCTTGCCCCATGTCCCTCTCCACCATGATTAAGGTCCCCACAGTTGCATCCTTCTTCTGCCACGAAGGTGAACAGTTGCCTGCCATCACAGTCAAGCTTAATACTAGTTTACAGCAGGGGCGTAGCTACAAGGGTGCAGGGGGTTCAGTCGCACCCTGGCCCATGAGGTTTGAGGGGCCCAAATCATAATTTTGATGTTCATTCAAAACTGGGGGAGGGCCCTATAACATACCCTTGTGCCCAGGCCCTCTGGGAATTTGCTACACCACTGGTTTACAGCTGGCTGCCAGGTGGGGGTTAGAATGTCAGATGACCCTCGCCATCCTCCAGATTCCTGATGCAGCCTGTATTATATTAAATAAAAGCTCTCCACCCTCGATGCTGTCCGTCAGATGTACTGTTTCAAGTGTATCCCCACCCCAATGCAGCCCATATCAAATTTAATACAACCCCCATACTGCCCGCTGTATGTAAAATTTGGTGTCCCCTCCCCTATCCCAGATGCCGCCACAATCATAATTAATATCATGCTCCCCCAGTGGTGGTACAGTAGTCACCCACCTCCAATAGGTAGTGCCAACCCCCCTCTCCCACCTCCCATCCCGAAAAACAGCTGGCACCTGGCACTGCTCACCTCCACATCCAGGCACTGACTGAACTGTCGGGTTAGCGTATTGTATAGGAGGGTGGATCAGTACAGTACGCTAACTCTGACCGGTCAGTCGGCACCAGGACATGGAGGTGAGAGGTGGACTGTCCCAGGTGCCGGCTGTTTCTCGGGATTAGAGGTGGGAGAATGGGGGTGGCCACTACCTCTTGGGGCGTGTGGGTGGGTACTATACCACCATCGGGGGAGCATGTTATTATTATTGTAGTCGTATCCGGGAGGGGCAACCATATTGTACATACAGCGGGCAGTATTGGGGATGGCAGGGTTGTATTACATATTATAGGGGCTGCATCAAGGTGGGGGATACATCCATCCATCAGGCAGCACCAGGGCGGTGGGGGGGACCTCTAGATCACCAAGCCTGGGCAGTGCGTATTGTCCTGTACAGAATCAGGGCTGGGGGGTTGCTTGTGTTTGTCGCAAAGGGCTTGCAGAAGACCAGTCCCGTGAGTCAGGTGTACTGCCTTCAGCGCTGAGACCCCTCCTGTACCAGAATCTGTTGCAGGGTCACTGGTTCATGGGGCTTTGGCGCAAGCTGCTGTTTGCCACAACCTGTGCCGAACACAGCCCCCTATGAGAATCGGGCCACATGACTTTCTGCTGGTAAGCTCAAATGTGTGAAGCTAAATTGACATCCGTTGGGCAGTTAAGTTAATAAATACAGGTTACTCACCTGTAACAGGAGTTCTAGGAATGGTATATGTTGTTCTCCACACTTACTGGCAGGTTCCTTGCCGCTTTAAATCTTGCCGGAAGGTCTTCAAGCTGGCTCCTCCCACCCACCTGGGTGGTAAAACTCTCGGCTCCGCCCCATGACGCCAGATCTAGCCCACTGGAAACCAGGTTGTGCGTCAAAGCCGGGGCGGTCAGGTGGGTTGCGCGGATGAATAACGTATACCATTCCTAGAACTCCTGTTACAGGTGAGTAACCTGTATTTCTAGGGACATGGATATGTTGTTCTATCCACACTTACTGGCAGACTCTAGCAGGAGGAGGGAGGCAAGGCGCACACCCCCTACTTAGGAAATAAGGACTGGAGAACTGAGATCCCAAAACCAGCATCCCGGCGTGACTCAAGGTCGATGTGGTAGTGGGTAATGAAGGTGTGTGCTGACTTCCAGGTAGCAGCCCTGCAGATTTCCTGGATAGGGACATCCCTGGAAGCAGCCACCGAAGTAGCGGTATGGCGGGCAGAATGAGCGCTTATCCCTCTGGAAGGCTCCATGCCCGCCAACCTATAGCAGAGATCTATGCAGGAGGTGACCCACCTGCCTATCGTCCGCTTGGCTGCAGGTCTGCCAGGTGCGGCTTCAGCGTAGGTGACAAACAGCTGACGAACCTCTCCCCGAACTTCAGCCATCTGCTCCTTATAATAAGAGAGCGCTCTTCTAGGGTCCAAAGTATGGAGCCTATATTCGGCCTCGAGTGTGATTGGGGTAGAACACGGCAGAGTCCAACACCTGGTTAAGGTGAAACTCCAACACCGCCGGAAGGAATTTCGGGTGGGGTGCAGGACAACCTTGTCCCTGTGGAAGACCAGATAAGGAGACTCGATGGAAAGCGCCTGGAGCTCTCCCATCCTTCTGGCTGACGTGATAGCCACCAAGAAGGCAGTCTTCCATGACAGGTGGGAGATTCGCACCTGTGCATCAGTTCAAATGGCTTGCCCATGAGCTTAGCCAATACCAGCAGTAGATCCCACGGAGGTGGAGGTTCTCGCACCGGAGGGAATATGTGATCAAGGCCTTTGAAAAAGCGCCTGACCACCTTCTCCTGTGCCACTGACTGCTTCCTGGCCCACGCCCGGTAAGCAGAGATGGCTGCCAGATGCACCTTAAGGGTCGCTGACCGAAGCCCTTGCTGAGAAAGGGACCATAGGTAGTCCAGAATGCTGGCCAAGGAGCAGGAGGAAGAGTCCAACCCCTTATCCTGACACCAAATGGAGAATCTCTTCCATTTGAAGGCGTAGCATTTTATGGTCGACTCCTTACGGGATGCCTCAGCAATATTGAGGACCTCGTCGGAAAGACCCAAGGCCTGGAACTTTAGCCGCTCAGGAACCAGGCCATCAGGTGCAGAGACTGAAGGTCCGGGTGGAGTACCTTCCCCTGGTTGACTGAGATCAGGTCCGGGTGGGCTGGAAGCCGCCTCGGGAGCCTGGAGCTGAGGCTGAGGAGATCTGGATACCAGAACTGGCGGGGCCAGTCTGGGGCTACAAGAATCACCTGCGCCTTGTCCCTCCTTGCCTTGAGAAGCACCTTGTGGATCAAGGGAAATGGGGTAAAGGTGTAGAAGAGGCCTGGGGTCCACGGCCTTGAGAAGGCAACCCCCTGCAGCGAGCCCTGCTGAGGGGGGCGGGCATGAAACAGCCTCAGCTTCGCATTCTCCCTGGAGGCAAACAGGTCCACCTGCAGTGTGCCCCAGTGGGAGAACAGATCGTGTACTACCTCTGGCAGGAGAGACCACTCGTGAGATGTAGCACCTATCCAGCTTAGGGCATTGGCCAGAGTGTTGGAGGCTCCCGCCACATGGATGGCTAGGAGATCTGCCTCCAGTCTGCTCATGAGGGACCAAGTGTGAAGAGCTTCCTTGCACAGGGGCAAGGAGTGCATCCCGCCATGGCGGTTTAGGTAGTACATGGTCGTGGTATTGTCTGTCTGGACTTGGACCACTTGACCCCGTACAAATGGAGCGAAGGCGGTGAGGGCTAGTTGGACCACTGGAAGCTCCAGCAGGCTGATGTGGCATCAAGACTCCTGAGGGGACCAGAAAAGTCATGCGCTCTGTGCTCCCCCAGATGGGCACCCCAACCCATCAGAGAGGCATCGGTCGTTAGAATGACCGTCGGCTCGGGGCGGACAAATGGGATGCCCTCCTGCAGATGAGCCGGAATGATCCACCACTGGAGAGCGTTCCACATCTCCTGGGTCACCGCCACTGGCTGGTCCAGAGGACCGGAGCGCTGTGACTATTGGCAGGCCAGTCCCCATTGAAGGGGACGCATTTGCCAGCGGGCCCAACAGACCTCTCTGGTGCAGGCCGCCATGAGGCCCAGGAGGCGCAGGAAGTCCCGGCCAGGGTGCACTTGCCCAACCAGAAATGACTGGGCCAAGGAGGAAAGAACCTCGGCCCTGTCCGCCGGGAGCCGTGCTCTGGCTCAAAGAGTGTCGAGCTCTGCCCCGATGAATTGAATCATCTGCGTTGGCACGAGTTCCAATTTGGCCTCACTGATGAGGAGACCAATCTGAGAGCAGACCTGGAGGGCCAGATCCCTGGACCGCTCCACCTCCAGCCTGGAGGGGGCTGCAATCAGCCAGTCATCCAGGTAAGGGTACACCAGGACCCTTCGGTGCCGCAGGAATGCTGTCATCACTGCCATACATTTGGTGAAGACCCTGGAAGCTGGAGAGAGGCCGAAGGGCATGGCCCAGAACTCGTAAATGGACCCCTCCGCTCTGAAGCAAAGGAATCGCTGGTGGGAGGGACGGATTGGGACGTGAAAGAACGCATCCTGGAGGTCCAGAGAACAGAGCCACATGCCTCGTTCCAAGGATGGAATGATCTGTGCCAGAGTGACCATCCTGAAGGTTCGGGACCTTAGGAACTTGCTCAGGTTGTGTAGGTCTAGAATGGGACGCCATCCCCCCATCCGTTTCGGGACCAGAAAATACCTGGACACAAACCCTGGGTCTGGTGGAGGATCCGCTACCTCCCTGATCACCTCCTTTTGGAGGAGCAGAGCAATGTCGGCTCGATGAGCCGACAGAGGCTGCAGACCCCATAGCCCCCCCGTGGAGCGACGGCTCAATAGGGTGGGGCCTGCTCGAATTCCAGAGGCAGACCTTTCCTACCATTTCCAACACCCAGTGGTCCACGGTGATAGTGGACCAGGCAGAAAAAGAGTGGGCGGGCCGTCCCCACAGGGGAACCCAGGAGTGACAAGGCTGGGGCAACACCTCAGCCGTCACTGGGCAGGCTTGGAGGAAGGGACCGACCAAGGGACCTCCGGGCCTTTCCTCCCAGCTTCCTGCTGGAGGAAGCTGCAGGCTTAGCTTTGGGGTGCCAAGTGCAAGCCTGCTGGCCCTGATGCTGGTGTTGCTGGGCCGGATGTGCCTCAGGGGTAGAAGGCCAAAAGAGCTTACGCTGCTGCTGGTGGCCTTTGTCCTTCTGGGCAGATGTGACCGAGTCCAAGGTGGCATTTGACTTCTCGATCCTCTGCAAGTGACCCTCCACCCCAGAACTGAACAAGTCAGTACCCAGGAAGGGAATGTCCGCCAGCTTGTGCTGGGTATTCACTGTGAAGGTGGAGATCCGCAGCCAGGCTCTGCACCACAAGGCCACTGCGGCCACTAATGACTGGGCACAAGAGTCTCCAATGTCAAAAGCAGTTTGGAGCTGTTGCTTTGCCACCGCCCTTCCCTGATCCCGCACCTGCTTGACCGTAGTCTGGAGATCAGCCGGGAGATGAGGAATCACCTCATCCAGAGAGCCCAAAAGGGCATGGGAAAAGTGTGCCATCAGTACGGCCGAACTGGCCTGATGAAGGCCTAAGGAGGACGCAGCATAAACTTTATGCCCAGAGTAGTCCAGTTTCTTGGACTTTTTATCGGGTGGCTTGTCCACATCCCGAGTGTTTCCGGAGCGCCAGAAAACACTGTCGGTCACCAACCCCTCTGTAGAGGGGTGCTCCGAGAATCTGGAGAGTGAGCCGGTGATGACGGCATACTTCCTGGCCATCCTGGCCGAGGGAGCTGGACAAGAAGCTGGCCGCTGCCACAGCTCCAGGGCAGGACCAACAATGGCTTCGGCCACAAGAAAGGCCTCTGTAGGAGAATCCCCTCGGTCCAGTATCTCCGTGAGGGGATACCTGGCCTGCTTTGACACGGGTTCGAGCTTCATCCCAGTAGATTCTAAGATGAGCCAAAGCAAACCCATGAACGAGGATGGTCTCTCGTCCACCAACTGTCCCCCAGAGGACTACAGGTCAAGAGGCCTGGAGAACAGGGAAGAGTCATTGTCAGACTCCGAGGAGTCTGCAAAGAGCTGCCGAGGGCCTGAGCCACCCTCCACCTGCCGAGGACGATCGGGAGTGAAGGTGACCGACAACCGATGGGGCAACCCATGTCCCGACCGAGAATCCTTGGTCAGAGCCCCAGTTTTTGGTTGTGGAGGCGGGGGTTCCACCACAATGGGTGGTGCAGCTGGTTCTGGCCGAACAACCGGCGCCAGCTTCGGCTCCTCGATGACCATGAGGGGTTGTTTCGGCCGCTCAGGTGACAGCAACTTAATGGCCGGGGAAGGCGACAGAGTCGGCTTGCTCCCGGTCAAAAGGAGCTGCTGCCACATCAGATCCTCATAGCGCCGACGCAACTTGCGCCGGAGCCTATCCTCCGAGGAGGAAGATAACGAGGATGAGCGGCACCGCAGCTTCCCTCGGTGCCGAGACCGCCGATGTCGGCGGGATCGGCTGGACCGAGAGGAGTTCCGATACCGAGACTGAGACCCTCAGTGTTTCTGAGGGTGGGTCTGGGAGGGAGCGGGGGAACCTGTTCCTTCCCCAGCTCAGGAACCTTAACCGGGGACTCCGGCACAGGAGGCACAGGCAAGTCCTCGGTTTCCACCAGGGGAACCAGTGAAGAAGGGTTGTTGGCTTCTCCAGTCAACAGCCCATCCAACGGGTCGAGAAAAATCTTGACTGCATCGACGGGTGTCTCTGCCGGCTGACCTGATGGGGACACCGTGAAGCCAGCAGCCTTAGCCGCAACCTCAACTGAAGTCGAGTGTCGACTATCCGGGGAAGGGGACCTCTCCCGCTCCTGTGAACATCGACGGTGGGACTTACCCTTTCAGTCCTTTTTCTTGGACCGAGAGGAGTGTCCCGATGGCCCCTCTCCCTTAGTAGAGAGGAATTGACAAAGCTCCTTAAATGAAGCCGAGTAGGAGGAGCCCAAGGAGAGTGGGATAAATGCCGCAACCGAGGAAGAAGAAGATGCGGCCTGGGCCGCCTCCTCCTCGAGGGCGATCATTTGCTCAAGTTGCTCAGCTGAGCCCGCCACCGCGGACACCGCCCAATGGGCCTCCTTCGACTTTACCAGAGGAATACATCTCTCGGGGCGCCCAAGTTGAAGTGTGGCAGCACTCAACGTTGACCGAGAAGGACTTGTACAATTTGCAGGCCTGCGGATCGTGATCGAGCCCAAGGCAGTAAATGCACATGGACTGCGGATTGGTCAGAGACATCTTCTGCCCACAAGGGCACTGCCGAAATCCGGGAGTCAATTTGTCCATCGCAGCCGCGAAGGAAGAAAAAGACCAAAGTCTAGAAAATTTAAGTATGAGTTTAGGTTTAACCGACGAGTTAGGATCCAGGCATATAACGCAGAGCGCTAAGGAGGGAACCTGAGCTTCTAAGCGGTAAGGAAGATCTGGCGTCATGGGGCGGAGCTGAGAGTTTTACCACCTGGGTGGGTGGGAGGAGCCAGCTTGAAGATCTTCCGGCAAGATTTAAAGCGGCAAGGAACCTGCCAGTAAGTGTGGATAGAACAACATATCCATGTTCCTTGAAACGTATATTCCATATAGGTTTTATATTCCATATAGATTTTCCTATCTATTCACCATCCCAAGCAATACTTATCTTAATTATACTGAGGAATGTGAACTTTTCAGCTCATCCCTAAGGACTTCTGATTACCTAGTTGCTGAAACTTACTATAATATGATTTTCCTTTATGATCTTTCAACTGCAATAAAAAATTGGAGTATTGCTAGATGGTGGTCATACCGTTGTCACTGTCTTTGAAAACTGATCTAGTCTGTGCATGACTCCAATGCCTTATACCTATACTTTGCTAAATATTTGAGAAAGTGATCATTTACTGCTACGTTATTTGTCCACACATTTACATGCTGGTCTCAAATTACAAACTGTGCATTTTAATGGTCTTTAAATGTATGTTGTGACCACCGGGATTCATATACATATTCACTGTGAATAGAAACACAAGGCAATGCCTGGCCCGCTGGCACTGAGGGTTGAGGCACTGGACGCCACACCTCGCGCCACGCCGGCGACCCATGTTCTGGAACGGGCATGGGTCGTTAGGGGTTGGCAGGGGTGGGAAAAATAGAGCGTCCGATGGACTGCTCTCCTTCCCCGGGGAGGGGGGTACTGCAGCTTCGGCACCAGAGTGCCCTCTGGCAGAGGCTGGAAGGCCAAGGTGATGAGCATTAGTGTAGGGGGAGCCGAGCGCAGACGCTTTGAGGAGAGTTCTTCCTCGGCTGGAGTCACTGCAGGCACTTGACTCCAGAGGGAGCATATAAAAAAGAAAATAAAAATCCGCCTCGCCACCCCTTGATAGCTCTCAGGCTAGCTCCCTTCAACCAGAACTGTGTCCAGGGCACCTTGGCCGGTGCCACGGCCACACCCTGAAGGACAAGCCAGGGGGCTAGGGAGAGCAGCCGATATGAGGGCGAGGGGTGACGACGGGGACCGTGACTGGGCTGATCCCTGGAGCCGGGACGACAAAAAAAAAAAAGAAACACAAGGCAAAATATCTCGCTGATAGGTCTGCAACTTCAGAGATACAGTACATCTGTCAAAACATGTGGACATTTGTACAGTAGGTGCTATTCAAGGCATATGCATTCATTTTGAAGGCTATATTACAGAAACTGTAAAGGTCCATTTGGGCAGTATTACATATTGGTTAGATGCAAGCAAATATCCATGCTTGAAAGATATCATAGATATCAAAGGAAGAACCTTCAATCCCTTGTTTTGTTTTTTCTTTTACTATGCTTTTTGGTGCAAGATGCCACCAAAGGCTCAGCCCCTGCTCTCTCCAGTCCCCTACCTCACCCCCTGGACTTACCCCCTCCATGATCCTCCAGCTTGCCCCCCCAGGGTGGGACCACTGAGCAGACACAGACCCTCACAGTGCCAGTACAAGGTTGCTGGCAGGGATCACCTATTGCTTCCCTGACTTACCGCCAGGGCGGGGCATGGAGTGGGGTCATACTGGATGGACAACAGTACTAGGTTGTCATTAGAGTGCTGTGGCAGGAGATCGGGGTCAGAGGAACAGGGCTTCACTAATGGTGGTTGCTGATTTTAGAACAAGGGACCCCATGGGGGGGGGCATGGCGTGCAATGACATGAAGCACCGAAGCGCTCCTCCCACACCATCTAGGCATCGGTAGCTGCTGATCCCCCACCTCTGCCAGGGGTCAGACGTGCACTGAGTGCTTGCCTACCTCCCCTCCCCAGAGGGGGAGAGCATCTGACGGGATGCTCAATCCTCCTTCCCCTGGCTGGCCTTCCAAATGTCGGGTCTATTCCTGAAACTGGGATGTCGGCATTGAGAGCAGAAATCTCATCACTGCCACCAGTGGGCCGGCCAATCCCTTGTTCATTTGATATGAAACTTTTCATTTAATAAAGACTGAGATATGAAGTTGAAACATGTGAATAAATAATTTATTTATAATCATAAACAGTAAATAATTAACACATTTTTTTCCCCATACTGTGTTCTCCTTGTGGGACAATTGGGGTGACTTACCAGCCCTGTCCCCATCCGCACAGACCAGCGCATGTCTCCCCAGGACTTGCCTTTGGTCAGGCTCCCCCACGGATTACTCCACAGTGGGGTTAGGTGGGAAGGGATCCTCCCCCCCAACATTCAGATCCACTTTGACTGAGGTAGTCCTGGGTGACAACGAGAGTCAGTGGACAGATGTGCAGAGCTTCACTAAGCCCCACCTCCCTTTTCTGCTTTTCACCTCATTCCCTTGCTGTGGCCAATATGTGAATGAGTGTGTGGAGGCAGGCATGCATCACAAGGCCACAGCCCCTCCTTTCTGTGCCACCCGTGCCTGTACTACCCCAAACTGTCCATCATGCCCTCCCTCCCTCCCCAGAAGAGGAGAGAAGAGGAATCCCTCAAATGCTAGATCTTCTCCCCCCCCTCCCCCAGCTGGCCCCCAAATGGTGTAAGGTTGGCATTCAATGCTTCAATCCTCAGCACCACCAGATCGGCTCAATTATTAACAATGTTTAATGGCAATTGTATAATTATGTGGGCCAGCATGAATCATCTGTGTAAATATCTGCAATATTTTAATGGCATATCCAGAATTCTTTTCTTTTTCCTTTTTTGTCAATTATTTTTCCTTCCCGTCACTGCTGGCTGGGGCCCCATCGGTCATCCTACCTGTTCCCATTCTAACTGAGATCCTCCCAGCTGTACTTCGATCCTCCTCCTACACACGCGACACACCCGTGGAGCAACCCCCCGGAATCTACCCCCCGAATGGGGCCATCTTCTGCTCCTCTGCACTTTCTTTTGGTGCTCCTAGGGCAGAGGTGACTGGAGAGATGAGGTCCCAGTGGGCAGGGTCCAGTGTTGGAGGCGGGGGCAGGAGATGTCTTCCTCCTAGCCAACGGGAGTTTCCTGTGTTTGTGAGCATCCCCCCCTTAGAAGCCCGAATGTGCAATGATGTCCAGTGCGACTGGGAGCACTCCCGCACCCATCCCGCGGATGTCCACTTAGGCTCCTCCCTGTGCCAGCGTGATCCCCTGGCTGTTGCACTCCCAGCCTCCACTGGGGGTCGCTCGTGCCAGGGAGTCATCCACACACCCTCCCCTGGAGAAGAGAGGACAGCAGTCCTCTGGATGCTCCATCCTCTCCTCCCCCACCGACCCCTGCCAACCTGAGCTCATTCCCGAACGCAGATCACCGGCATGGCACAAGGTGTGGCATCCAGCGCCTCAACCCTCAGCGACACCGGGCCGCTTTCTTCTTTTTTCTTGATAAATGCCCTGGGAGGTAAGGCTCCTAAGTTGATTTGATATTTTCTTTTTTTAGCATGAAAAGTACTCAAAAGCTTGCAAAATATTATGCTGACATACTAAGTAAGCAAAGGGTTTATTTTATTCCAAGGTTGCCTGAACTGCTGTTATAATTTCACCTTTTTGATGAGCTTTTGTACCCTTAAAACATTCATCAGTATATTTGTTTTATAACAAATGTATTAATTAATTACATAGATAGCAACATTGAGCTTTCATTTAACTACTATCACAAAACATTTGTAAACACATTGTGCCAGATTCTAGAAGGGTTACACCTGGCGTAACAGCAGTTGCACCAAGCAGAATGGTGCATGGAGCAACTTACGTCAGCAGCTGCGACATGCGTGATTCTACAAAGTGGCCTGTGACATGGCATAGGTCACTTGCATCAAACAGCTGTTACGCCGTATAAACCCCCTGCAACATGGCGCTAGGGGGTTTACGGCAGCAGTTGTGCCCCATTCTAGAAGGCAGCCACAAAGTGCCCATATCGGGATTCTACAAGAACCCCCAGAGGAGATCCTGCAGCGTAAGTTATACCAGCATTTAGCTGGTATAACTTACGGACGCCCCTGGTCCTGTAGACCAGTCGGCTGTCCAGCAGACAGTGCAGGATTTAACTCCCCCCCATGCCCAGCACAACCCAAGCGGGGCCACAGGTCTTTCATACCCCCACCCCCAGAAACAGCTGTTGCCAGAGACACCTGCCACAGGGCATCGCTGCCCTCCCCACCCGTGCCCCAAACACATGATCGCCTGCAGCATATGCGGCAATATACCAACCCTGGTAGTCCAGTGCCCCCCAACTGTACATTAATATAACAGAAATACATCCTCATTTGCTGGTAGTCTAGTGCCGCCCCCAAATTGTACAATAATAAAATAGACATACATCCTCATTTCCAGTGGTAGTCTAGTCCCCGGAACTGTGCAATAATAAAACAAAAAACGATCACCTGTTTCCCTGGTAGGTGGTTTTCCCTGATAAAGTGGTGGAAACAGAACTTTTGCATGACAAATTAACTCCAAATGCTGGTTTAATAAGCTCTAGCCAGAGCCGATACGGCTGTGGCAAGCTGCTAAATGACCAAAATTACTTGCGTGCGTAGAGAATTTTGAACAACCATGTTTAACCTGGCCATTTTTTAGAGTTGTTTCTCCAAATTGTCAACATGGCCTTTTTGGGACCACACCTCATGAAGACTGCCATTCTCATTTCGTTCACTAGTCCCGAAAGGGGATTCTGCACCATTCTGTGCCACAGGTGTGAAAATGTGTCAGGCAGGATGTGAAAAATGACATCTACACAGTTAATAAGGAGGTGTGCAAAAATTTATTTATTTATTTATTGAAATTGTTTCACCAGGAAAAGCACACTGAGCAACAACTGCTCGTCTCCCGGTGCGACCTGGGGGAGGGTACAGTAGGGGGAGGGGAGGAGGACGTAAGGTTGTCCAACTTCACCCATATTTACATATAATTTACATAATACAATTGCATATATTTGACAGAAATAGTTGAGCATAGATCAATGCTGATACTAAGGGGATCCGGGACCATTCGCCAGAGAAAGCAGGATTCCACTGTCAGAGCTCACAAACCTGAAATGGCAATGTTGAAAATCTGGAGTGAAAATATTAAAAATTGGAGAAGTTAGGAGCGTGCATAGAAACTGTCCAATGTACGCACGTAATGCAGTCATTTTTAGAATTTTTTTCATCAAATTTGCAACATGGGCTTTCTGGGACCCCATCTCATGAACAGTGGCACTGCTGTTTCATTAATCTGTCCCAAAAGGTGATTTCATGCAGCGACCACAAAATCACCTTTCAGGACCGAGTAACAAAATGACAGTGACAGTGTTCACAAGGTGAAGTCCCAAGAACCCCAAGTTGAAAATTTGGGACCAAAATTCCTAAACATGGCTGATATATCAACATAAGTTGAAACCCTACTGACTGCCATTATACCATGCTTACCTTTGATTCTTCAGTTTGTGTTCGACTTTGAAAGTGCAGACATGTCAGTCCAGAAGAAGATGACAGCGCCAACCTCTGGAGGTAAGTATGGGGTAAGGGGTGTGTGTGGGAGGTGGGTGCTCAGTGAGAGGGTGGGGATGGGGAGGGGGACTGGGGCGACGACGAGGACCATTTTCTTTTACAGGTAAAAAAATAAAGACGGAAGATGGTTTTCTTTATTTACAGGAGGAAAAAGGCATAAATTTGGGCATAATGAGGTGGGCTCCCAGTGTGCCACATGAGTGGGGGATACATGATGCCGACACAGGGATTGGGCACCCCAATGTTGGTGGGGGGTAAACATACACTTGGGCACACTGGGGTGGGCTCCCAGTGTGCCACATGAGTTGGGGGGGGTGGTTACATGATGCCGACACGGGGACTGAGCACCCTGATGTCGACGCGGGGAGAAAGGAAAGGAAGAAAAAAGAAAAAACCTAAATTTGGGCACATTGGGGTGGGCTCCCAGTGTGCCACATGAGTTTGGGGGGTACATGATGCTGACATGGTGATTAGGCACCTCGATGTTGGCACAGAGATGGGGAACTGAAGGAGCAGGGAGGACAGCACAGTGGGAGGGAGTAGGAAGGTTTTATTTGCTGCAGGTGCTGGGAGGGAACAGAGGCAGCGGGGATGACAGGAACAGTGGGAGGGTGTGGGGGGAGTGCTAGTCACAAGATGGCAGCAATGACGCAACTGCACATGCACGTCTTTCGCGCATGAGTAGGTGTAGTGAGTGGCATTCTGCCATTCACAAGATGGTGATGTCAGCTGAACTGCGCATGCGTGCATGGTGCGCACGTGCAGTTCTTGTCCCAGAATATGAAAGTAACAGCCGAAATAGTATGACTGTTACTCCGTAGCGGCCGATTGTAGCAGAGCGTTAGAAACTCTATTGGACTTCCGGAAGGATACTTTCAAACGTCCAATGGAAGGTGCTACGATAGGCTGTTTTAAGCCTATGATCGTGAAACAGTTGTAGGCTCTGCCCACAGCCTTAAAAATGGTAAATTCTCTTTTTAATTGGGGGGGTGCATTTTCATGAGAAACAGATGGTTCTTGTCAATCCACATGCCTGCTTGTGTGATGGAAAGGGGAAAAAAAAAAAAGAGTTCCTACCTAGTGCATCTCCACTCTCCCTGTCCTGCTCCAGTTGTTCCCTGCCTTACTCTAGTTTTTCGAAAGTCACCACTGGTAGCTGCTGCTCAGAGCCCAGACCAGTCCTTTCTCTACTGCCATCGCTGGCAGTTTCTTACTTTTACAACTTAAACTTTAGTACAGCTTTCTTAGGCCACAGGTGACCTTATACAGCAGTGGGAAATATCATGTAAGAGACACTTAACATTGTAAGGTGTAGCATTGACTGTCAGGTATACATATTTGTCCATACAGACACAACTCTATGTTTACCCAGGTATGGTGGCATACCCTCAGCTCTAGGACTTATAGTTAACAAAAAATGGCATCAGTATTTGTTCTCTTTCTTCCCTTCAGTAGGACCAAGACTCAATCATGATAAGTCACTCATGGGATAATGTCTGATCTTTTAGCCATTATACGTAGCAGCTACAAATTCCATCTATTTTGGTGTTGGAAATTTAATTTCCGTAATTGTGCAGTTAATTTCATCTTGTATATTCCATACCATGTCCTCCCACTGAGTAATTGTTGGAGGTGGGGGGGGGTCTTTTTTGAGTCACAGTCTTGTAATTACTTTTCCCCTGCTGTTATAAAGAGCCCTAAAAGCTAAGTATGAATTTTATTTTTACTATGGGAGGGAAAATATTTTTATTGTTTTTTTTTTTTATTTTAGTCTTTGGTAACCAGGTAAGGCCCACTAGGCACAAGTGCCTGTTTTCAGGGGCGACCTGGGAGCACTGGGTGGTTAAGTGACTTGCTCAGAGTCACACAGAATGCAAGTGGAGGTTGTGAGAATCAAACTCAGGTCTGGTCTGCTGGATGTACCAAGCTCGTTCACACCTCGTCCCTCTAACCTCTAGGCTATACTGCCAGCCCAATATGAAAGCAGTGCAGCTGCAGATTTCAGAGTAACATAGTCTGAAATACAGTAATGATACTGATCTCTGTTTCATGGCTTTCCAGAATGTAGTAAGCACCAGACAGGACCAGTTCATGCATGTATGCATGGGTATGTCACAGTTGCACCCTCTCCAACATTTCTGGCATTTCTGGAGATGTGAGATTTGGCTGTAATTTGAGGTGTTCAGAAAAAACAAAATTGTTGTTTTCCAAATGTATTTCCACCAGCTATGGGAACCAGTGATCTTATGCTGTCTCGCCCATGCAGAGGTCCAGGCTGAAGCTGTGGGACAGATGGAGAGCTCAGCTTCCCATGTATTCTGGGTCTGCAAAACATCGATACTAGGAGCACCCTACAGAGACTTATAACAGATGGATATGAAGTGGCTCAGCCAGAACCCTTGTAATATTGTACATATTAGAGTCAGCAGTGTGTGTGTGTGTGTGGGGGGGTCGTTCATCAAGACTAAGTCCTATGGTGGAGATAAGGTAATGACGTACTTGCAAGTAACAGTAATGATATCTCCCATCCAAGCACCCCTCTTGCATTTACTGTATAAAGGATTTTAATTGTCCCTTTAGATTAAAAATGAAAAGTGTGAGCTAGACCTTTACAGCCATAACTGGAATTTATGGTCCAGCTTAACCTGAATGAATGCACCACAATATGCAGGGACACTGAGCTGGTATGTTCCTATGGTGTAAGGAGGTTTAGAAAGGAAGAGATGCCAAAAGGTGAGCATACACCTAGTAGTTGGGGCCATGATCCTCGCCAGGGTCATGGCCTCTAATGTCTCAAATAGTAAGCAGTCAAATTAAATATCTAAGATATCTAGTTATACTGTATGTCTACACATCTGGGCCTGGGAGTTGAAACCTTCCATTTTAGAATCTGATCCTGGAAAACTGCCTGCATACATTTTAGTAGGTTGGGGGAGACCTAAGCCCCCTCTGTCTTTTGGTAGTTGAAGTTTGCGGAAAGCTACCCTTGCCCTACTCCCACCACCAGACAAATATATTCCATTTTAAAGAAAGCAGCCCCAGGGGAGATACTAGTAATGTTTGAAACATATATAGAATTCAGGGGAGAATATTCATACAGATAGAATCTACCCACTGAATTAGTGGAAGAGGAAGGGGGTCCACTGCTGAAGGCTTGCTTGTATAACTTGTTCTATTTTACGATAATTTAGATTGTATGGGATGTTGTTTGTGTGCCAATATGCACTCCTGGATATTTATTGGAGATTCTGCCCCCTTAAAAACAGTCCTGGTCCTTAATGAGTGGTAGTACCAGATAATAAAGTTGCAGAATGTCAGTTTTATCTTCTTTGATCTTGTGTCTGGCAAGAAGCTCCATAGTTCGGAGACAAATTTTTTTAATGCCAGAAGAGACTGTTCTAGCTTAGTGAGCTATAACAGAAGATTATCTGCATAGTATGCCACCTTGTGTAGGTGACCACCTATATCTATGCCCTGCAGATTCATAGTTTGGCAAAGACGTTGTGCTAAGGGCTCTATAAACAGGGCAAAGTGATCGGGCGATAACGGACAGTCTTGACTGGTACCTCTAGAAAGGGCAAATAGGGGAAAAAACAGAACCAATAGCCTTTACTGTGGCTTTAAGGGATGTATGGAGTCCGTGTATTAGTTCAAGAAAGAGTGAAAGGACCTGAAATTCCACAGTGTGTAATGCAGGAATGGCCACACCACCATATCAAATGCTTTTTGGGCATCAAGGCTGCGGATTAGGGAGGGTATTTTCATGTTGTTTATATGATCAATAATAAAGAGGGTTCTTTTAATATTATCTTCAGTTTGTCTGTTGCTAATAAAACTCAACTAGTCCGGGTCTATAAGTTCTGGAAGAACAGAATCTAGACTATGTGCCATGACACTGGTAAATAATTTATAATCTGTGTTAAGAATCGAAATTGGGTGATAGGTTCTGCAATTAGTAGGCTCCTTTAGGGGTTTTAGAATTGCGGAGATAGTTGCATATCGCCAATGTATCAGGATATTGGGCTATGGACCAAGTCTTTTGAAGGTGTGGAGTAAAGTATCTTGGAGTAGTTTCAAGAATGCTTTGTAAAATTATATCCATAACCATCAGGTCCACGGCTTTTTCCATTCATTGTTTCCTTAATTCGGAGAGTTAAATCAGCCAATGATATTGCTCACACATTAAATGTGTAATGTGCTTTTGGGAAAGCTGAGGCAGCACAAGATTGGTATAAGAAATTGTCAAGCTAATGATTCGATGGGGATGGAGCAGCCGTACAGAGTTTTGTATAGAAAACCTTCAGTCTTTTAAAAATATCTGTGCTGCATAATGGTAGGAGCTGTGTGACAGGATGTATTAATTTAGTAATGGTAGCCACTTTTCATTTATGTCGTAGTCTGTGGGCCAAGAGTTTAGATGCCCTGGAACCACTCTCATAATACTATTGCTGGAGCCATAGTAAAGTCTGGTCTGTTTTATACAGTATGTTAAGATTTCTAGTATTTTAGTTTGAGTTAACTTAGTTCGTTCTCCTAAAGACATATCTCCTCGCATGTGCACACTAGAGAAATTCAAGTTCCTCTTGCAATTCTGATAACTGCCTTTCCCTTTGTTTTTGTTCTTTGTGAAAAAATGAAATTTAAATACCTGTAAATTTTCTTTCTCCATGACTGGTCTCCGGGCTTCCATACTGATGGGCTGTACCTCCTGATGCTATCATACAAGCAGGAACCAAAACTTTGCAGCCTGGATATCCTCCCCTCCACTTCCTGTGCACACCAGTTCTTCCTAAAGCAGTCCAAATCTGGTAGTACTATACGAACTTGGAAACAGAAATGTGAAATATTATCCAAACATTTGGCCAACTGGCCACATCTGTACATTCTGGGAGGTAAGAAGCCCAGAGACCATCTGTCGGAAAGGAAAAATTTACAGGTATTTTTAATTTCATTTTCTCCTTCCTAAGCTGGTCTCCGGGCTTCCATACTGATGGAATATACTAAAGCAGTACATCACCTGACATCCCATGTGGGAAGAATTTAATTGCCCTTAAGGATCCACCACCACCTGGAGAACTCAGTGGCCAAAAGACACCTCAGTCAAGACCGTCACATTCAGCTTGTAAAACTTGGTGAATGTGTGAACAGACGACCAGGTAGTCGCCCTGCATAAGTCTGCTGGAGAAGCTTCTCTGAAATCCGTCCACGAGGTGGCCATTGCCCGGGTTGAGTGGGCTATCACTAGCCCGGACAAAGGCACTCCAGCCTGATTGTAGGCAGTGGTGATGGTTGAACAGATTCATCTGGCTACAGTCTTTAGAAGCTTTTTTGCCTATATTCTGACCCACAGTAAGAATTAACAAATTAGAAGGTTTGAGCATTGACTCTGATCTTCTAATGTAAAGCTTTACCACTCATCTGGGGTCCAGAGAGTGACAGTCCCTCTCCTTGTCATTTTTTTTTTGTGTGTGTGCGGACAGAAGGAAGGCAGAATCAATTCCTGGTTGCAATGAGATGGAGACAGTACCTTAGGCAAAAAACCTGGATCTGTTCGGAAGACTAGAAAGTCCTGATGAAACCCAGTATAAGGTTCTTTAGTCGACCGAGCTCCCAGCTCACTGATTCTTCTGGCTGAAATAATGGCTATGAAAGACGTGACTTTACTTGTGAGATGTATAAGAGATGTCTCCTTGAGAGGTTCAAAGGGAGCTTTGGTCAATGCTTTGAGGACCAAATTGAGTCTCCAAGGGGGTACCTTTGGTTTAACTGGTGGGCGTTTTAGAGTTGCTGCCCACAGGAAACTTCTAACATGGGGATAATAACCAGAGACTCCCCTGACTCTATTAACAAGACCGCCCCCAGTGCGGAAACCTGAACTCGCAAGGTGGCCAGTTGCAGCCCTTTGACGAATCCTTCTTGAAGGAATTGGAACAGAATAGGTAACACTATTGGCAGATTTAGTGTACTTTGGGATTGAAGCCTGAACAGGAATCTCCACCAAATCCTGTAGTACACTTTGGGGGAAGATGTGCAATGTTAGTACACTTTGGAGGAAGATGTGTGACGAGAGTGAACCATCATCTCAATCACGGGAGCTGTATATCCTAGCTCTTTAAGAGTTTCCTGCTCAATCTCCAGGCCGAGAGGGAATGGTGGCGCAGACTGGGATGTAGCACAGGGCCTTGATGAGAAAGGTCCAGGCTGATTCAAAAAATTAGAGGTGGTTGCCTTGACAGGTGACTCAGAAGGGGGAACCATGGATGACAGGGCCAGTTCGGGTAGACTAGTATTAGCTCTGCCCGATCGAGCGATACTTTGTAGGGAACTCTGGATAGGAGCGGTATCGGGGAAAGGCATCCAGGAGACCGTACTGACCCCAGTTTATGGAAAAGGGGCCTGAGCCACTGCTAGTTCAGCCTTGGCTAGGAAGCAGAATTGCTTGACCTTGGGGGTTTGCAAGCAGGCAAAAAAATCTACCTGAGGACAGCCCCAACATTCTGTGAGGACTTGGAGGGTGCTGTCCTTCACTTCCCATTCCTCCAGTAGGATGTCCCTGAGACTGAGCCAGTCTGTTCAGGCTTGCGAGGTGACATTCGGCCCACTGAAACAGCAAAAGAGATTCCCTGAGCATCCACGAGCTTCTTGTGCCACCTTGATGATTGATGTACGCCACTGATTCTCATTTGGAATGGAAGCCCCAGCTTGCGACCTCTCATGATATTGGTCCTCAGTCCTCCAATAAATGGAGATCCTTATCTGGTGCAAAATTGGGATCTTTTGGTCTGGTCTGGACTGGGACCACAGTCTGAGGAGGTGTGCCTGTATGGGTCACATGTGAATTAGTGCCCAGGGGACTGTATCAGCCAGAGAAACCATAGTCCCCATGAGCTGCATGCAGTCGTGAGCCGGCAGCTGGTGGGCCATCTGAAATCTCCTGATAAGCTTCTGCAAGTCCTCAAATTTTGTTTCCGTGGGAAAAACCCTGTTCACTTGTGTCTTGAAATCTGTCCCAGATGGTTCAAGGTCAACACTGGAATTAAGGAGCTCTTCTTCCGGTTGTGACCAACTTGAATGCCGAGAGGCACTGTACAACCTCACCCACTGCTTGTACCACCTGCCAAAATGTAGTGCTCTGATGAGAAGGTATACTTACCTCATCTGGAACTGCACTACGCCGAGATGTAGTCTCCCGGTCAGCTTCGCCCGACAGGAACATTAACCCAATGCTGCTGCACCCGACGCCAGTACTCCCGATGGGGTAAGGTAGCGGATGTGACGGAATGCTACCTTACCCTGAGACATGCGCTACGAAGAACGGCTGGATGGGGTTGCTGGACAAGCTGCCCTGGTGGTGTACAGGGGAATACCACCGGTAGCTTAGCCAGCATACTGCGAATGACCCGAGTTCTGATCCGGGCACTGTAATTTTACACACCGCATCCCCCGTAACTAATTACAATTTACTCCAGGGTCCACTCCCCCTCGGAGTTGGATATTTTAGCTGGGGGTGTGTGGGAGGGGGAGCCCCTGCATTTATCACTTAAATGAATGACATGCCCGAAAATCATATGTTGGGCATGTCATTCATTCAGGGAATAGCATTTTGGGGCAGGAAACTCAGTATGTCAAGCGTCAGCATACCGAATTTTGGGATTACATAATATATCCAATGAGAATAGTGTGCGGATAAGGGAAATGCTGTAACCACTGGCTCCGAAATCGAGCTATGATTGTCACTAGGACCTTGGAGAAGATTCTTGTGGCAGATGAACACCCGAATGGAAGGGCCTTGAATGAGAAGAGATGTCCCTAACTTTGAATCTGAGAGATTGCCTGTGTGCCTCTTGGATGGGAATGTGTAAAACTGGCATCCTGCAAGTCGATAGATGCCAAACAGTCAACTTGATGGCGCTCCCTGAAAATAAATGACGGGGTCTCCATATGAAGGATCTGCTGTGCACAAAACAGTTTAGAAATCTCAGGTCCCAAACTAGTCTGAATCCCCCACCCAACCCCCGTGCATTAGGGAACAATGAAAAAAGTGAGAAGAGGCCTCGGTTGAATTCTGCGATGGTGAACCCACTTGATAGCCCCTGGTGGTAGAGGGTTTGTAATTGCCTGGAACAGCGCACATTTTATGCTGAGTTTCCCAAAATGGGCGATGGTACCACATGAGGTAATGGTGGCTCCGAGTTGAACTCGATTAGGTATCCCTTGAACACGAAGGTCCAGATATTCAAACTGCGCCAGGCTGTGGCACAAGCTTGGGCGCAGCTCAACTTGGCTGCGCAGGGGTGTGGACTGGGCGATATTCAATGGAGCTGCGCCATGGCTCAGCAGTGTTGAATATCGCACCCTGGCCACCCGCAGTGTGCATGGCGCAGTGGCACTGTGCCAGCGCAAGTGGCCAGAGTGGAGCATGGGGATGCAATAGCGCAAGTTCCATTGTGCTATGCACAGCAACCACGACATTCAAAACTTGACATGCAAATGGGGCCATAATGTATGCAAGGCGCAAATGGGGTCATCTGCATGTCATTAAGGCCCCATTTGCATGCAGGTGTGCCGATCCCCGACGACTTGTGCCTGGCGCCCTGCCAGGCAGCAGCCACCGGGGACCGACGCCCCCTGCAGCCGCCAATGTTCTCCACAGCCCGATCGCTGGCATTTGTATTAAAAAAACAGACCTCTGTCCAATATCCCTGGTGGTCCAGTGGACCGCTGTCTGCCCGATTGCGGGCATTTGTATTAAAAAAACAGACCTCTGTCCAATATCCCTGGTGGTCCAGTGGACCGCTGTCTGCCCGATCATGGGCATTTGGATAAATAAATAATAATTCCTTCCAATATCCCTGGTGGTCCATTGGACCGCTGTCTGCCTGATCGTGGGCATCTGTATAATAAAATAAGAATTCCTACCAATATCCCTGGTGGTCCAGTGGACCGCTGTTTGCCCGATCGCGGGCATCTGTATAATAAAATAAGAAGATAACCTTAAAGCGGCCAGGGGCCTGCTAACCAGGCCTTATCGCTGGTCTCTGTCCGTAGCCTGCACTCCATAGTGGTTTTCCCTGATCATACACCACTTCTTTGAGAGTAGAGCCGAACAGTAGATAACCTTCGTAGGCAGCACTGACCAAGGGAATCTTGGAGAAGCATCTGCTTGCCAAGCACAAAACCAGAGGTTGTGCCACACTGGTTTGACAGAACATGGTTCTAGCAGCACATCTGGCTGCTGCCTCTGACACAGCTGCCGAATAAACGGAGGCTAGCCCAAAGAGCTGGAGCTGCTGCAGTACCACCTTGTTTTCGTCAGAATCGTCCACCAGCTGGAAGCTAGGACTTTGGCCCATAAAAAAGGGGCTCTGGCTAAGAAAGGATTAGCTGTTGCTGCCTTTAGCTAAGTTACTGAAGCTTGGAAGGCCTTCTTAAGATCCATCCACTTTCCTGACCACCGGGTCTCAGAGTGGCCTCTCCCTCTGCCAGACTAATAGTTCTCTTTGTCTTGGTAAAATGCGCAGAGAGGTGCTCCTCCTTGTCAGAGACTGGGAACTTGGTTGTCTTTCAAGTTGCCGTCCTGTGGGCTCTCCACTCCGGGGGTTTGGAGGCTGCAATTCAGAGCATGAGGCGCCCTGAGTAAATGCTTTGTTCAGTAATTCTATTAGATCGGGGGCCAATGAGGCATGGCCAGTTTTTGGCCCTCCTGTGGGAACATATGCACTTCAGTCTCAGTGGCCTGCCGCTGATCCGAACAAGCAGATGAGGAGGGGTCCTCCACTGGGTCCTCCACCCTGGAGGTCGCTCTCTTCTCGCACCTCAAAACAGAGGTAGCCTAAAAAGGTGGCCAAAAAGGAGGGATCTGCATTTTGTTGGTATCTCCTGCCCTTGGGAGGCTTGTCCGCTGACACAGTGTGGCCTAATCTCAATGTCCCTGAGGAATGGGGTTATCTCCCCTGTGAGTCTCGGGGAGCAATCCACAGTGTGAAAGCCTGTAAAGGTGACCAAAGGAGGAATTTTGCAGCTTGATTCTAATACCCTTGAGGATCACCACGCTCCTAAGAACTGGGGCTTCCATAAGCCATTTTGCCCCAGTCTTGTCGTCAAGAGTTGGAGGCCTTCTGAGTTATCCTTTGGGGACTCTCCCCCGAGAGGCTTCCCGAGTTTATTGCAGTGCTTGGAAGAAATGCTACTTGCTAGCCCCTTAAATGCTGCTCACAATTCATCCTGTGAAATGTTATAGCTATGCAAGCCTTGGAAGAAAAACTGATTGCTAGCCCCTCAATTGCTGCTGGGGGGTGGTGTGGCACTGTCAATGAGGAGCGCCAGCGACTACTCCAGAAGCGCTACGGGGCTGTTAGCATTGACGAGTGGCTGTATGAATGCTTCCAGACGTCGATGAGGAGATCGTCAGTTTCTGGGGTTGTTAACATTGACAAGCGGCTGTATGAATGCTTCCAGCCATTGATGAGGAGACTGCCAGTTACTGGGGCTGTTAGCGTCGACGACTGGCTGTATGAACGTTTCCAGCCATTGACAAAGAGATTGCCAGTTACTGCCATCGAAGGGGAGTATTCTCCTTATCCCAGTATACTGCTGTCGACAGGGAGTATCCTCCTTAACCCAATCTATACACACACACATATATATATATATATATATATTCATGGCAAAAAAACTCAGTTTAATGCATTAGTTAGGGTTGTTCCACAGCGACAAAAGTGAGGAAATTTGGTGTTAGGGTTGAAAGCCCCTTGCATCCCCCAGCCGCCCCGACCCGGTGTCGGGGTGTGCGTTGAGTCCTCATTAACTCTCACACCATCACATGTGTGAACAAGCTGAGGTTTAGGAGAATGGGGTGATAGTTAGGACTGATGACCCCAACACACACCCCGATGCCAGTTGGGGGGGGTGGGCTGGAGGGTGCAAGGGGGGGGCTTTCAACCCTAACACTGAATTTCCTCACTTCTGTCGCTGTGGAACAACCCTAACTGATGCATTAAACAGATTTTTGCCATGAATTTCCCTTCTTTTTGAGAATAAGGACTATAAATAGTGAACAGAATGAGGTGGTGTGGGCCCTGCGCTCCCAACACATGATGTCTTGTGACATAGTAACAGTAACTGCACCGCAAACACAAGCAGTAATGGTTACGCAAATGGTGACGTAGACGTAAATGGTAATGGAAACGTTCACAGAAACACAAGTGCAAAGTGACACGCCACACCGAACAGTGACGCAAACAGAGACGCAAGCGAGTACAGAAACACAACTGGTAACGCGCACAGTCATGGTACCACTATTGTAAATGCAAATGGTAACTGTAACAGCAACAATAATGCCAAAGGCAACAGAAACGGAAATGCAAACGCAAGCGTGTATAGAAACACAAAGCATAACGTGCACGGTCACGGCAGCAATTGCAAAAGGAAATGGTAACGGTAACAGCAAAAATAATGCCAAAAGAAACACAAACACAAACGCAAGCATGTACAGAAATGCAAACCGTAACACGCACTGTCACGGTACCACAATTGTAAATGCAAATGGTAATGGTAACAGCAACAATAAAGGCCAAAGGAAACAAAAACGCAAACACAAGCGCATATAGAAATGCAAACCGTAATGTGCATGGGTACAGGAATGCAACTGGAAATGCAAATGGTAACAGTAACAACAACGATGATGAAAAAACAAAAGAGAAACGCAAACGGAAGGGTGGCCGCAAACGCAAATGGTAATGCGCACAGTGACGCAAGACGAAACAGAAACAGTACTGTACACAGAAATGGCAAGAGTAACACAAATGCAACCGCAAACAGAAACGCAAAGGATAACGCACACGGTAGTTTACACGGGAACGATAACGCACATGGGTACAGAAATGCAAGTGGAAACGCTATGTGTAACACTAACTGGAGCGCACACCCTGGTTTTCCCCAACAGCTGCATAGAGAAACACAGTGAGTACAAAGAATATATGCATAATAATGGGGCTCAGAGTAGAAAATGAAGAGTTGGACTACTAAATTGTTTATATCTCAGGAACCGTACGACGCAGAAAAAAAATTCAATTTTCACACGATTCATGACCTTCCTGGCTGCGTTTCCATTACACGCCTAGCCCCATAACATTTTTCAGCTGAAAAAACTGTATCTCGCACAGTTTCCGAGATACGGGTCCAGAAAGGCGCGTCAAATGCCACAATGTTACTCTATGGAAAAAGCGCCAACTTTGGAGTACTGTAACTTTGCATCCCTGCAATATTTTTTCACCAAACCACCAAAAGGCACATCTGTGAGATGTTGGCTTTCTTCCCCCCAATTTCAGCAGGGTGGCAAATAATTCCTGTCGTTTTGGTCATACTTTGAAAAAGTAGTGTCGTGATTTATACACACCTTCGCAGTAATACAAAAGTGTCAGGTGTGACACTACTTAAGCACACCATTTTCCCAGAGATTTGAAAATCATATTTCTGGGGTGTTTAACCCCAAAATAAAGACATGGCTAGAATCCTCAGGGCTCGAATAGGTAAATGCAAAAAGAATTATGTCCCTAGATGGTCCCAATTTTAAATTCCAAGCATTTCTGTGATCAGTGGCTGAAAACAAAATGGTGGATTTGCGACACTACTAGGGCCATTTGCGACACTAAAAAGTGCATTTGCGACACTTTCGATCTTTTTGTTAACTTTTTCCATTGACTTATAATGGGAAATTGTTTTTTGAATAACTTTTGAACCGTTTAATATTTTTTCACGAAATCTTCAAACGGCACATCAGGGACATCGGCCTCACGTTCTGTGAAGTTTTCGGACCAGTCGCATAAACCATACGACCTGTAGGCATGAGCAATGAATGCGCAAAAAAACTTAATTGTACGCACGAATGTCACTTAATAACTCCGCAGCCGTATATCCGACTGGTACAAAAGTTGCCAGATCCCAAGATCTATGGTTGCGCCCCATGTCTGCCAAATTTCAGGCAAATCCATTGAATGGTGGCAACGTTATTAAGGTACAGAATTTCACCATTTAACCTTAAAAGTGGTACTCAACCCTAACTATGGTAGCACTACCGTGCTACCATAATACATACATATCCCTGTTTCTGAGGCCACGATGTAGGTCAACAGCTTTTTAGAGCTGAGGGGAATTTCAAGGTGGGCTGTGCAGCAGCATGGCTGAGACCCAAATTGCAACAAAAACTCTGCTAGGAATGGGGGCCAGGCTGTACAGTGTGCAAGGCTGAGACTGGAACCAAACAGAAAAAGAGCTTTTGTAATGCTGCTCTTGTCCAATGTAGAGGATATCCAAAGAGAGAAATAAAAATGAGACTTACAGTCTGATGTTTTCAGCCCTGCCATGAGGAGACAGAGCTCTGCTACAGAGTACCTGCCTTTTGGAAGGCAGGGAGTAAACTGGCGTGCACAGGAAGTGGAGTGGAGGATATCCAGGCTGCAGAATTTTGGTTCCTGCCTACATGATAGCATCAGGAGGTACAGCCTATGAGTATGGAAACCAAGAGACCAGCTTAGGAGAGAGGAAATGAGGTCAACTCTGACAACCGTTTTAATCATGTCCCAGAGTGTGGTCTGGGAGATGTCAGGGTCAGTATTTTCATTAAGCATTTGTGGGGTATAACTAGATATACTGTAAGCTGTAAAAACTCTAGGTCCTGAACCAGGGACATTTCAAATTGCCTTTGCATATTTTTTCACTCTGTAGGTATAGAAAGGCAGAGGAAGACGGGAGCATGATCAGAAAGCAGGACAGTGTCAATCATTGCATCAATCACCCATTCCACATCTTCAGTCGCAATAAAAAAATCTAAACAGGAGAAAGTATGGTGGGAATTGGAGAAAAACTTGTATTGTCTGTCCCAAGGATAGAAAAATCACCAGAAATCAGTGAAGCCTAAGTCACATAGTTGATAACGTAGATGCCTCTGCCTAGCAGAAGAAGCTGACAGAGATGGGTTACTTATATCAGTGTCTGGATTTAGTAAAAAAATTGAAATCGCCTCCCAACAACAGTCCAGTGGCAGTTCCTACTCAGAGCCCTGATAGGGCCTTCCTCTAATGCTGCGAGCAGTGACTGTCTCTTGTTGTAAGAATAGGACTCTTGGCTGTTTAGATGGATTGTCACCAAAAACATAAAACTAAATTAACTGGGATATAGCAAGCCTGGGGAGGTGGGAGCTATGGTAACTAGATGCAGAGACAGCTAGTGTTGTGCTGTCAGGACAGAAAGTACACAGATATTTTGAGGGGCTCAAGCCTGGACTGCAGCTTATACATGCAGAAATTCAGAGGGATAAATGGGAATGCTCTTACTTGTCTGTTTGGAACTCACAGGCTCTCAGAGGGACAAAAACATACCAGGACATTCCTGAGCAGCTTAAACAGCTAGAGATTTATTATAAAATCAAATTGTCTTGTAGCCCTCCATTCCCACTTTTCCTGGAATAAACACAACACAGACCTTGGAGGAAATGGCCACAGCCATGCATTTACTGATGTTAGCATACACCTAAAGAGCAGCGTGCACAGCCGAGACGACATGCCCCTCATCAGGCCCCCTCACACACCAGCCCTCAATCCCAGGCCAACCTAGATGTGTGTCTGATTGCCTGAAGCAGTACTCGGTGTGGTCATCTGGCCAAGGCTCCTGCACACACCCCCGTCCGATGCCCCTGTCCTAGCAGGATACCTGATGAAGTTGGACCATGACCCCCCATCCAGGTCGGTAGTCCTCCACCCTCATGCCAACCAGGGTTGGCAATGAGCCCTTCAGATGAATTTGACTTTCCCACCTCCTTTTCCGTGTTCCTTCGGTCTGTGATCCTCCCGAGCCGCTGCACATAGCTGTGACATTGCTAAAGCTTCCAGTGCCTTATTAGCATTTTTTTAACATCTGGTTTGCTTATCCTAGTCAATTGTACCCCTACACCAACTGCCTATGTTTTAGCACCCTTTGGAAGAGGTGAAAAACCTGGAAAAAAACACTTTTAGAGGGAAAACTGGGAAAAGACTCTCCCTGACTGCCAGTACAATCACACTGGGTCAAAGGGGACCCTAACTCTCTAGCCACTCTACCCTGCTTTTACGAGAGCGGGTGGGTGGGGATCCAAAGGACAAGAGAAGAAAGAGGGGGTAACTGTGGGTCACCAGATCTCTTTAACCCCTCTTTCTCCTCCATCCCACAATGCCACTGCCCTAGGGACGGCCCTATTGGTACCACCTCTCTGGGTGTCGACCAAGCCATCCGCAAGGGAGGTCCCCTACACTCTACGCCCCCAGGTCCAGGAAGGAAGACTCCCAGACAACTGCCAGCTGCTGCAACACATTTCCAGCTTCTCTATTAACAGACAGTTAACCACATACGTTGGAATGTAGCAGGCTGAGGATGCATGTGGCTTGTCTGCCTTTTTCTTTGCTTCTAGACTAATTCTTCAGCCACTCGCCCTGCTCCAAAGAGCAGTTTTTTTTTTTCTATAATTCATCCTGTTAAGAGTTTACAGCAGCTGGTGACCGATAGTGCTTAATAGCACCACTTATGTCCCTACTCTCTCTTTCTTGTTTCAATATTTTTAAATTACAAAACATATTGTGTTATTACATGTTGTGTATCATTGCACATCTTTGTCATGAACACAAAGATACAAAAACCATAGGATTCCCTTTGTAAAACTGGGAAGCACTGTACGCATACACTGATACAGGATATTTTAAAATCCTTTTGTAAATTTCTGCTTGAACTGCACATAGCTAAGGAACAAACCTGATTTTACATCTGAAGTTTTCTATTGATTCCGGCAATGCCCTCTCCCGATTATGAAAAGTGGCAAGGGGTACCCCAGGTTGAGGGTAAGACAAGATGAAACTTTCACGGATGATAAATAGTAGAGAGAAAATATTAGTTTATATAATCAAAACTTGACAGGACAGGAACTATATTGTTGACTTGCAGTTTCCATGACCAGGAGAGTGCTAAAAGTGTGCTATGTTTGCTTGTACTTTATGTTTTTAAATGTATCCCCTCTATGGAAATGCTTTGTGTTTTACCTAAATAAAGGAAGTCTGAAATAACATTAGAATAAGATAATGTCATGCATAACATTTAAAAACAAGTATCTGTCAATGCTAAACATGGTTTCTTGCATGTTATTACAAGTTACAACGACAGTATCTTGAGGCTATGGCTAGGCCTTTCTTAATCACAGAAGCCACTGTTTCATGAACTTTGTGTTCCACAGGGCTAAGGGGTACAGGCCCTCATATGCCGAGCAGGCCATGTGCTCAGCGTGGCACTTAACACACACCCAGCTCTGGGGTAATATTCAGACAATTAGCACATTCTGACTAAAGGATGGTAAATACCGTATCCAATTATGGGACTGTGTCGGTGTAGTGCATAGTGACTATGTGCTATGCCAGTACAGCCCCAATGGAGATAGCATGGCCCAAACAAGATAGCCTCAGGGCTTCTGTGGGCCATATTCGGTCCTAACATACCAATGATCCCACTGGGCATGCAAGGTGCTATGAGCAATTTGCATGGCCATAATGGGCCCATTACTATATGTGAAGGCCCCCATGGCCTTCCTATAGCTGTCTTGAATATTCCTGGTGGTTTAGTGTACCCCCGTGAGTACTGTAGAAAAGCTGTCTTGACTATCAGAGAGTGATTGTAAGTACTTTAGAAACAGACATTTGTACAATACTCGTGGTTGCTCACTGACAGTCAGACAAAGTGGTGAGCAGAGGGATGCCACTTGCCATCACTACTGCAGTAGTTCAGCTTATGTTACATGGGTGAAGGGGGTGCAGGGAAGAGCAGCCTATGTAGGTGGGTTGAGAAGGGATCAGATGGCTTCACATAGAGATTGGGGTGCTTTTATAATGTATTTTTCCAGGACAGAACAGTTTAGATACAATATCTCCTTTTCAGTGGAGTTATGCCATAGGGTCCTGCTTTACAAAGTTTTACAAAATATTTACCCAGGATAGCCCAGCTGAGATGTGATATCTCATTTGAAGTGGGGTCCCACTTTGACCCATTTGACACTGTATTTACCCAGGATAGAAAAGAAGAGATGCAATATCTTGTTTTCAGTGGGATCCTGCTTTTACACATTTTTACAATGTACAGTACTGACTTAGGATAACCCACGTGAGAGGCATGTTCTCATTTACAGTGGGGTCCTGCATTTACACATTTGTAGGCTGTATTTACCCAAAATAGCACAGTGGAGAAGCAATATCTTGTTTTCAATGGAGGTCCTGCTTTTATTAATTTTTACAATGTATTTAGCCAAGATAGCGTTATCAAGATGCAGTATCTTGTTTTCAGTGGAGTCCTGCTTTTACCAATTTTTTTTTTAATCTAGATGTTTATGCTCCTTCAGTAAAGAAGAGGCGGGTTATCAGTCCTGTCCCTGGGCACCATCAAATGACCACCTACACAACCTCCTCCCTCCTTGTCCCCCTTCTGTCATGCCAGTAGTGTAGGTCATGGTGCCTCAGGTGGGGCTTTCATGGAGTCCATTCTCCCCATTCATCCATTCATCATTTTCCTCCAGTTTTTCTCCCTAGTTCCCAGGGCTTCAACAACACAGAAGCCTATGCACATGGAGGGGCGCATGTGCTCTGGAACCAGGTAGCAGCATTCCACCCACCCACCATATAGCGAGCCACCCTAGCTTTGGTGCTACCGCCGGCCCACCACCCTCAGGCAGTGGTCACAATCCAGCCATAGCACCTCTATGGTGCAAGAAGCCTGATCCACCTATCCCCCAAAGAGATAGATAAGGTGCCACTTGCCCCCCTCGGGCAGCGGTCACGATCCAGCCATAGCACCTCTACGGTGCAAGGTGCCTGATCCTCCTACCCCCAAAGAGATAGATAAGGTGCCACTTGCCCCCTTGGGCACTGCTCACGATCCAGCCATAGCACCTCTACGGTGCAAGAAGCCTGATCCGCCTACCCCCCAAAGAGATAGATAAGGTGCCACTTGCCCCCTCAGGCAGCGGTCACGATCCAGCCATAGCACCTCTACGGTGCAAGAAGCCTGATCCACCTACCCCCCCAAAGAGATAGATAAGGTGCCACTTACCCCCTTGGGCAGCGGTCACGATCCAGCCATAGCACCTCTATGGTGCAAGGAGCCTGAGCCACCTACCCCCCAAAGAGATAGATAAGGTACGATGCTTGAGAAATTGCCACAATTTCTCTGGGCTGTGTGAATGCTGAACCGGATCATCGCTTGCAATTTGCTGTTTTCAGTTTCAGCGCCTTCTCAGGGTAGCACTATTGGCTCCATGCCTGTGTAGAGCTCCCTGATTGGCTGGTCTCACTCACCTGAGACAGAAGCACCCGAGACGTGTGGCTTAATGTAAGCCTGCATCCCTGTATTCGGCTTCTAATTTATATATTTTAATTTAGCCTGTTCTGCTCGGCCTGTGTAAAGTAACTTACCATTCCCCCCTGCTGCAGTTTCTCTCCAACTGTATGTGCACTGATTCAGTGATAGCTCTGAAAACTTCCCCTTGATTTTCGTCCCACACCCCCTCCCTCTCCCAAGCCTCCTTTAAATGCACACAGTCTCCGCCCACTCCTATCTGATGTTTCAATTTATTGGTTACTTACTGTCAGCAACTGCAATTCCTCCCATCCCCTTTTTGCAACTAAGCCTTCTAGCAGCTTTATCTCGTTCTGTCTTGCTGAGGCATACCATTTTGGTACTTTAGGTTTGCTTATTGCTGACTAGCATATCCTGTCTTGCTGTCTAGCATATCCTGTCTTGCTAAGGCACTGTTTTACTTGAAAATTGTACTACAAATTACTGAACTGTGACTGATTTGCCAAAAAACTGTGTTTATTGTCTAAAAATGTTCCCAGCAACCAAGTGTTACAGCTCCTTCGTGACTTTGTAGTTCTCTCCAGACTGCAAGGCGCCAAGGAAATCGCAGGCTTTTCAGTTGCTAATTGAGCTGTTTTCGCTCAAACTGCTAGTCTCTGTGTTGCCCCACTATTAATTCGAGCTACCCTCTCCTTTCTCTAGCCAAGGGCAGTATACATTTATCTTGCGTTACTCCATTTTTAAACTTCCCAAAACAGTCGCATATGGAACAACGACCCCTGGGACCTGTATAACTTAGCAATTAGGAGGCAGTATGGTGCAGTGGTGTAAGGCTCTGAGCTGCAAATCTAGAGACCTGGGTTTGAATCCCACAGCCCCCACTTGCATACTGTGTGACCCCGAGCAAGTCGCTTAACTTCCTCGTGCTCCCAGGTTGCACCTGCAAACAAGCTTTCAGCTTAGTGTGTCTCACCTGGTAAAATAATTGGTAAAAAAAAAAAAAAAAAAAAAGCTACTGCAGTACGCTCCTTACTTACATAAAGGGCAACCATGATAGGCCTTGTTTGACTACGCTTATTCACCAGCCTTTGTATAATACCCTATGTGGTTAGGCAACCTGACAGAACTGATTCCAACAAAGGTGCATGCTCTACCATGCTAGTCTCCCGATATACCAACACCTCTGAACAAATTATGCTGCCACTGTACGCCTTTGATCCCCTAACAGTTTGTGGAATCTCCTCGAAGTGGAACTGCTAACCAATATCCTCTACGTGGTCTTATACCCTATCCATTCAAACTAGGTATGGCTTGGTGCTATTCTGCATGGATCCTAGGATACGTATCCGTAGGGCAGCACAATAAGATGATTCAGTCTTTGGACCCATGTACTCAAACCTATACCAGACGTAGAAAGACTCATGCCTTTAAACTTCTCCTTGCTGCCCTGAGGAAAACTGTGCTCCTTCTACTCCTATGCTCAGGTGACTTCGAACTTAACCCTGGCCCTACCAAAGTGCTCTCATCTCCTTCTGAACTCACAACTTTGAAAGGAATTAGCTTCTTGCATACTAACGTCTGTAGTCTTTTAAAGAAGCTCGATTCAGTCCAGGCTTGGATTATTCATACTGCACCAGACGTTCTCGTGCTTTCAGAAACATAGCTCCGGGCGTCCACCCCAGACAGAGAGGTAAACATCCCTAACTACCTCCTCTTCAGTACTGACAGGCAGACCAGGAGTGGAGGAGTAGCCATTTATGTTAAAAACAAATTCTCAGGATCTATATTAGATGCTTCCTCCTTTGCCTGTGGATTTGAATGCCTGTCTCTTAAAGTCGAGCTTTCCCCATCAGTGGCATTCCGCATCATAGGCTGCTATAGACCTCCAGCAGCAGGACCGCAACTTCTGACACACCTGTCATCCCACCTGGATACTACCCCAATGGAAACAATCATACTAGACAACCTCAACTATGATTGGCTGACTAAGGTCTCGTAACCCCTGAAACAATTCTGCGACTCTCATGGGCTCACTCAACTTATTACTGAGCCTACTCGCATCAACAAAAATATCCAATGAGAAGCACCCTCTTGGATGTTCTCCTTGTTAACAGACCAAATTCCTTTTCCCATGCTGGTGTCCTCTTAGCGAACGTTAGTGACCACTGCTTTACTGGTGGTATGAGAACTGCTACCAAACCTCTATCTACATCAAAGTTTTACACTAAAAGATCCAGATGGAACTTCAATCCTATTGCATACTTCAATGATCTAAAAACTCTTTGCTATGGCAGAGTTTCTACCTGGCTAAGTCGGTGAGCGATGCCTATGATGTTCTTCACGAACTCATATCCAGCGCCCTAAACAGCCATGCTCCCCTGGTTAAAGCACAAATAAAAGCCAGAACCTGTTGTTGGTTCTCACCGGATCTGAAGGCTGCCTTACTCAAAAGAGATTACCTCTGAAAAAAGGCTCGTAAATCTCATGCCGATGCAGACTGATGTCTCTTCAGGGCATCTAGAAACGTCTGTACTAAGTTGGTCAGAGAGGCCAAAGCCAACTTTCATCAAACCGAGCTACTCTCTGCGTCAAACTGCCCTACCAAGTTCTGGTCCACCATAAAAGAGCTATCTGGCCACACTCCAGGAAGTGCGCTTCCTTCCAAAATTACCACTGATAATATTATCATTAACGATAAATCAGAGATACTGCAGGCTTTCAACAAGACTTTGCCACTGCTGGTCTGGCATTTGATAATGCACCTGTAAGTAGCCTTCTTCCTCAGACCAACACCCAGCCTTCAGAACTAAGTAGCAATAACATGGACTTCTCCTTTTCACCTACCACCATAAAAGAAGTTAAAGATCTTCTTCTACGACTAGATACTACAAAAAAAAGTGCTGGGGCCAACTCTTTCGACCCATATTTCTTGAAAATAGCATACCATATACTTGCTACACCTATAACAGACCTATTCAATCTGTTCCTAGCACAAGACTCCATCCCCAAGGCATGGAAAACTGCTCACATCATTCCCCTGTTTAAAGCAGGGGACCCCTGTGACCTAAATAACTATAGACCATCTCCCTTCTTCCCATACTTTCAAAACTTCTGGAAAAATTGTGGATACGCAGCTGAGATCTTTCTTAGACAATGCTAGACTACTCAACCCAATGCAGTCTGGCTTTAGAGCTAAGCATAGTACAATTATGGCACTGGCAAAAGTTACTAATGACTGGCAACGGGACCTAGACAACAAAAAAATTTGTTTGTGCCATGTTTCTGGACCTCAGTAAGGCTTTCAACACTGTCGACCACTGCCTGCTCCTCTCCACCTTACAAACTATAGGCATTGGCTCAACCGCACTGGGATGGTTCCAAGACTACCTTTCTGATAGCAACAAATTAAAGCTGATGGAGAGATTTCTCCACTTAAACCAATAAAAAGTGGCGGCCCCCAGGGCTCCATACTGGGACCATTACTGTCTGCCATTTATATCAACAGCTTGGACGTAGGCATCAAAGATGCCAGTATTCACTTGTTTGCTGACATCACGGTGCTCTACTTACGCCGGGAATCTTCTGAAGCTGCCTGCGCTGAGTTACAAGCTGACTTTAATACTGTGCAGTACCAGCTCCTTAGCAAAAAGTTACTACTAAATGCAAAAAAAAAAAAAACAAGGCCATCTTTTCTCACCATCAGGCCCAGGGGCTTACTCTGCTGTCACTAGTCCATTACCATCAATCCCTGCCTTATTAGGAGAAAATCTTGAATTTGTGACTAAATTCAAATACCTTGGTATTTGGCTACACAACAAACTCTCTTTTGTGGAACACACAGAAGAACTGCTGAAAAAAATGAGGCAGAGACTTGGTCTTTTTTTCAGAATTAAACGCCTCTTGACCACAGACGCAAAAAGACAGCTCGTCCAGTCTACATTCCTTTCATTAATTGACTACGACAATTTCATTTATGGCCATTCCCCTGCCTCATATCTTGCAAAACTGGATGTATTATATCATAGAGCACTGAAATTTATAACTGGCCTCCCGTACTCCACACATCACTGCTCTTTATACGCAGCTGTAGGGTGGCCCTCTCTTCAATACAGGCATTACAGAAATACAGCCCTATGGATGCTCCGAGCCCTTACCAACAAACTCCCACAGTACACTGTTGACTGTCTCCCCCTTAGTCCTATTAGGAACTACGCCTTAAGAAGTCAATCGCAGATTTCTTTGAATGTCCCAAGGGCCAACACTCGCTTTGGAAGGGCCGCCATAAGCTATGCCCTGCCTACTCTCTGGAATAGGATACAAAAATCATTCAGACTTAGCTCACCTGTCAGTCCTGTTTTCTTTAAGACCCTCTATGACAAAACGTTTGCTGAAATCTGTAATTGCTTCTATCGCTCCTAGCTGCTTGACTATTGTTCCTCTCTTCTTCAACACTAGTCCCAGCTGCTTATTCAAATCAGCCCTTGCCACTACTACTCCCCCCCCTCTGCCCCACTTGCCCTTAGCACGCTCTGCATCCCTCTTATTCACCACCCCCCTTCTGCCACATTTACCCAAGGCTTACACACTGTTATGCGCACCTCCATAGCTTAGGAATTTGCATCCAGGCCGGTAACGTGTTTCTGCTGGACAGGAATATAAATAATCTTTCTTTTTTCTTCTATGGTTTGTATATGACATCCATACACATCCTGCTTCTGTGGGAACTGTATATATATATATATATATATATATCTTCATTTCGGGTTGTGTTATGTATATCTTTCTTGTACATGTGACTTGGAATGTAAATACTCTGCTCCTATCAGTATTGTAAATATGTTGTCCCTTTTGTATTATGAATATTTATATGTAACTGCACAATTTTCCCTGCCAACAGTAGGTCCACCTTGTAAATGAGCTTGCTCAATGGTGATCGCCTGGATAAATAAAGATTTGATTGATTGATTGACAGTGACAGCCAAGATCTTACTTCCTCAGTTTGGGAGAGAAGAGCTACCAGGTGACCACTGGTGGCTCTCCAGCCCTTCCTCCAGCAACCTATGTTTGTTCCCAAACTCGGGTTGCCGGTGTTAGAGACATAAGGTGCTCTGCAGTGCCTCAGCCCTCTGCACCACTGGGCCAATCCTTTTACCCATTTTTAAAATGTATTTTATTAGGGCACATGCAAGGTGCATAGAGGAAATGGTAGCTTAAAAAAGTAGCTCTCCGGACCCACAGCAAAATGTGTTTAAAATCCACATTATCAGCTATTCAAACCCTACAAACTGATACCATTTAATGTAAAAAAAAATCTCCTTTAATGAAATCTCAATTTTGGTAACAACTGGTGGAAGCAGCACTGAAATTTCTTAAAAAAAAAGGGACACTGGGCTCTTTCCCACACAGTACAGAGATGGTAGTGGCACACACCCTGGTTCCACTTACACACACGGCGGAGATAAAGGGCATGTTACAGATGGTCCGCAAAGAAATTAATTATTTAAAAACTGTGTTGTTGGACAAAATGCAAACTCTGGCAATGAAAGCTAAGGACACAGAGACATTTCTTTCATACCTGTATATTGATAAGAACGAAAGCAGACAGGAAAGCAGGATCCAGGAATTGGCGTGAATGGTGGGTCTGCTATGGAATCAGGCATTGGATGTAAGAGATCAGGAATAGGAGAAATAACCTCTGTTTTATTGGGTGTCCCGAAGGAGCCAAAAAAAGAGATGTTTTGGGGTCTTTGTAGGCCGAACTGCCCAGGCTTCTAAGACACAAGTGAAGAACTTCTCCAGAAATACAAAGGGCACATACTGTAGCCCCACCCCCAAAAAAAAAAAACAAGGGAGGTGACCACCTTCAATCTTTGCAAAATTCCTTAGGTTCTCAGACAAGGAGAGATCTTGTCTCTGGCCAGAGACAGGGGACCCTTCATCTGAAATGGCCACAAGATCAACATTATTAATGACTTTTCCTCAGAACTTGCCATGCACTGGAAGGCCTTTACTGAGCTGAATGAACACTTTCAAGTTTTGGAGGTCCCTTATCGGCTTCAATACCTGGCTTCCTAAAAAATCACGAGAAATGGCATCCCCAATGAGTTCCAGTCCCCTGAGGAAGCAGCTAATTATCTTTACAGAAACTGGCCAGACAAGGTTAAGGACTTTCCTGCCCTAGTTAATCACAGTAAGCTTCACCCTATGCCGGCTGCAGCAGGAGGGAAACAGGCAGCCTAAAGCTCTTCACACATTCAGGGGGCCCACAACCAGGATATGGGATGGCATGTGTCCAAAGCAAGAGTCAGTACCTAAGAGACTGGGACCAAACCCTCTATCAAAAATAAATGAAATGCACTTGCACCTGGTGAAGTATGTCAGAAATAATGCTCTGCACAGTTGGGGCTTGGTGATTTATAATTTTATTGAAAAGTGATCCAAAACATGTGTACTGCAGTTCTGTTTGTAATGAAACAGGCAACTGCCTCCAACTTGCTCCTGCTGCTCACCCCAGTGCTTCAGTCTTCACCTTCATGAAGGGGTGTGGCTAGAGCAGTGGATGGACAGCTTTTTATCTGGCAGACTGATTGATATCACGATTACATCACTTTTACATACAAGTGAATATAAAAAAGTGTCCACAGTGTTACAGGTTTTACTTAGAAAATATAAAGTAACAAAACCTTTTATCTACATAATGTACAAATAAATCATATTATTTTCCAATAAATGACCAACCAGCTTGTTACATAAACTGCTAAAATGGAAACAGAATGTCACTGTATCAGGAGTGATAAAACAGATACACCAGCATCATAATGGATCTGTCCATCATAGGCATAGAATGGACTGGACCACTGAAAAGGGGTAGTGACCATCTTAGAATAGTCTCACAAACAGAAACATAGAAACACAGACTTTGATGGCAGATAAGGACCGCTTGGCCCACCTAGTTTGCCCATTTCCCTACCTACGGGATAAGCTGCAGATCCTATTTAACCAACAACCTATTTCTTCTTACCCCCCACAAAAATTGCCTTATGTCTGTCCCATGCATTCTTGAATTCTCCCACAGTTTTAGACCCCACAACCTCCTCAGGAAGGCTGTTCCATGCGTCCACCACCCTCTCTGTGAAAAAATACTTCCTCACATTGCCCCTGAGCCATCCCCCCTCTATCTTCAAATTGTGTCCCCTTGTTCTTGCACATCTCTTTTTTCTGAAAGATGCTACCCTCTTGGACTTTGTTGATTCCACTGAGGTACTTAAACGTTTCTATTATGTTCCCCCTCTCCCTCCTTTCCTCAAGAGAATACATATTAAGCTCCTTTAGCCTCTCCTCGTATGGCTTCTCTTGCAGACCCTGCACCATTTTAGTTGCCCTCCTCTGAACTACCTCCATCCTGTCTATGTCCTTGCAGAGATGGGGTCTCCAGAACTGGACGCAGTACTCCAGATGGGGTCTCACCAACTGTCTGTACAGGGGGATAACAACCTCCTGTTTTCTGCTGGTGATGCCCCTCCCTATATATCCCAGTATCCCCCCAGCTCTCCCTACCGCCTTCTCACATTGCTTGCCAACCTTAAGGTCATCTGATATGACTACCCCCAGGTCCCTTTCCATTTTTGTTGTTGTTACTACCTCCCCCCTCCAAATGGAGAGTACGTGGATTTTTCAGTTTAAAGCCTTGAAGCCAATAGGAGTGAATGACAAATTTAATTTGAAGCCACTTTTACGTTCACCGTGCGCACATGCACAGCAAACATTTTATAAGAACAGTGGGTTTAGAGACGTGTGACACAATCAGTCCAATGCAGAGTAGTCTGCAAGGGGCTCGTCATTGTCACATCAATCATCAGCCATGCTGATCATGATGCTGTTCTGCCTTGCTGGGTGGAAACTTTGTGTAGTTCAAAGGAGAGAGCCAATCCAATCACAGGGCATCTCTTTCCTTTAATCAGTATAACACCGCCTAGCAAGCACAGCTGATCTGTCATGATCAGCCAACTGAAAACCATCCCTCAAAGTTTTTTTTTCATTTGCTTTTGAATTACACACTATAAAAGAGAAAAACATCCATCAATGTCTGTTGCTGCCTCTGCTGTTACTGTCCCCCAAGAAAACACACACATGGTAATACTCTGGCACTGGGGTGCCCAATCCCTCCTGCCAGCTGCTACCCCCCACCCTGCCCGTTTAATTTCACGACACCAAGGAGCCTACCCCTGGAGCCGTTAAACATAACACTGACTCTGGTGGTGCCCAATCCCGTGTCTCCACCTGAAACAAAGAAAACTGTCCCTCGTAGTTTTGTTTTTTCATACCCCCTGTAAAAAAGAAACTGTTGGGCTGGCCCGCTAGTGCAGGATGCCCACATGCAATGCCGGCGACCTAGGTCTGGGAACAGACCTGGGTCCTCAGAGGGCCATCCGGGGGAGAAGGATTGAGTGTCTGATGTCTGCTCTCCTTCTCCAGGGGGAGGGGGTAAAGCACATGGCACAATATGGACACCTTGCGGAGGCTGGGTGTACCGAATGCACTGATACCCAGTAGCTTGGAGGCGGGCGGACACTGGATGTCACTGCATTTCCTGCCATCACACATCGGGGAAAAACGCTGCTGCCGGAGGCCCTAGATGAAGCCCGCCTCAGCTTCAGTTAGCTTCCAGGCCAGCCCTCTGATCTATCCCATTGTCTGCAGCACTGCAGGGGTATGGTGCCGCAACCCCACCCTGGTGGGTAAGCCAGGGGGTATCAGAGGGTCGTGCCCAATCTGGAAGTAGAAGCCAGAGGTCCGTGACTAGACAGATGTACCGGGCAGCTGGCAGCGAGAGAGTACAGTATAATAAAAAATAAAAAATAAATAAAAGAAAGCTGTCCATCGATGTCAGTTGCTGCTGCCACCATTACTGCCACACCATGCAAAAAAAAAAAAACATGCATATTAATATTCCCTCATGGGGGTGCCCAATCCTCTGTGCCTGCTGCTACCCTCCCACACTGCCTGTTTTGCTTCTGCAATACTGGGAAGCCCACCCCCGGTGCCACCAAATATAACATCAACACAGGGGGTGCCCAATCCCCAGTGTCACCACCAGAAATAAATAAAAGAAGTCCATCGTAGTTTTTTTTTTTGTAATATACAGTGTCAAAAACAAACTGTCCATCAAAGTCTATTTCTGCTGCCATTACTGTCCCCCCAACTGACCCTCCCACTCAGCATCCACAACTCCACCACCCCCACACAGCACCCACCATCCCACCACCCCACCACCTCCAAGCCCTTACTTACCTACCAGGGGTCCATCCTGTTATCCTCTATGGATTCTTTAATGTCGGACTCCAAACTGGGGAAATCAGGTATGTGGTTCAGCGTTTTACAATCGGTTTTGAACTTTTCATCATAACTTGGTCATGTTTAAATGTTTTTGTCCCAAATTTTCAACATGCCTTTTTTGGGACCCCAGTTCATGAACGGTGGCAGTGAAATTAGGCAAACTTGTCCCGAAAGGTGATAATTGTGGTCGCTGCACGAAATCACCTTTTGAGTTGGAGCTGAAAATTTTCTCAACCCTTATTTATGAGGCAGGATCATAAGAAGGCTGTGTTGAAACTCTGGGGTTAAAATATGAAAGAATCAACAACAAAGTTATGAGCCTATGTTGAAATTTATGAACACAGGCTTGTAACTTTGGTAATTTTCAATATTTTGACCCTAAATTTTTATCATAGCCATTTCCTCACAACACCTCATGAGTGTGACAGCTATCATTCTTCAAATCCTGGCCAAAATGTGTTTTCGCACTTGTGGTGTGCAGTCAGCTTTTGGGCAGGATTTGAAAATTTTCTCCACCCTGTTCATGAGGTGGGCTTGTAAGAAGGCTATGTGGGGTCATAAGAAGGCTATGCTGAAAATGTGGGGAAATGGGGTCATAAGACGGCTATGCTAAAAATAAGAAAATAACAGTTATGAGTCTACATTGCAATTTTTCAATGAACGCTCATAACCGTGGTAATTTTCAATATTTTGATCCCAACTTTTCAACACAGCCATTTTTTTCACACTACCTCACGAATGGAACAGTTGTCATTTCTCAAATCCTACCCAAAATGAAAATGTGTTTTAACACTTGTGGCACAAAATTATGTATTAGCATTTGCTTTATAAATGACACCTGTCATGCTCAGAAAGAATGGTCATAAAAAGATTATGTTGAAAATGTTGATAAAAATTTGAAAAATCAACTAAGTTATAAGGAAATGAACTGTTCCAACATTTAATTATAACTTCATTTTTTGAGCATTTTGACCCCTAATGTTCCACATACCCCTTATGTTGCCGCTCCTCCTGAACATGGCCAGTGTCATTTTTCAAATCCTCTCCAAAACTTGTTTCCACAGTCACATAGTGAAATCAACTTTCGGATGGGATCATAATGTCAAGTCATAAAAACACTGATGGACATCTAGGGTCAAAATGAGCAAGTCCACTTAAAGATAGATAGATATTGCCTCTCAGCTGTCCTATCCTGGGTAGTTACAATCTAACATTATGTAAAAGCAGGACACCACTGAAACCAACAATACTGCATCTCATCTGCTCTATCCTGGATAAATATATAGTAAAAATGTATACAGGCAAGACCCAGAACAACAGCAATACCAGTCACAAACACTGAGCACTGACAAATGTTTGTTGTGAATAGTAACTGATCTTAACTGATCTTTTCTAATGAAATGAATGCTATGATGATGAATTAATGACAGAAATATTCTCTTTTTTTTCAGATCCATTGGCTGCATCTCCTCTATCTGTCCCACTATAGGGAAGGAATGCTGTTACTAAAGCAAATCCTATCTGTTCTATCAAAAAACACATCTATCAGGTTTGCCAAGATATCCTAATAACTCTCTGTTTGTTTAATGCTATGAATTGCGAAAATGTGATGTATAAACACAGGAAAGTAGCTTAGTATAGGTCTGCATATTTGTACCATTACACAGTCCCAGAATTAGGATCATGAAATGTAACCTGTTGGATATTGTTTTTGATCAGAACCCAGAGCCTAAGTCACACTAGACAATAACATGAGTTCAGGGCTACACTGTCTACAGATGGAATTATAGTTTTCATAATTAATACATAAAGTAATTATGTTTCCATGTTTGCAGTTCATATAACAAGCTGGTAGTTCACTGTTTGGAAAATAATTGTATTTGTACATTATGTAGATACAAGGTTTTGTTTTCTTGGTAAATCCTATCACATCGAGGAAACTTTTTTGTATGCACTTGAATGTGAAAGTGATATAATCATGATAGCAATCAGTTTGCCACATAAAAAGCTGTCCGTCCACTGTTTAAGCCACACCCAGATAAAGGTGAAGACCAAAGTACTGGGGAGAGCAGAAGGCAGATGCGTGTTTCACTACAAATAGCACTTGCAATGCACATGTTTTGGATGACTTTTCAATAAAATTATAAGTCACCAAACCCTAGTGTGCTGAGTGGGTATCCAGTGACATTTCAAAAAGGGCGACTCAATCGCAACACCTGTTGACAGGGCTACCGAGGAGGGAGGGTGACCGGATTGGGGGGGTCCACAAATATAGTAACAGAATGTCGCTATATGTACATGCACGTTGGAGGGGGGAGCACAGTGAGCAAAGGGCAGAAGGGGAGGGATGGTTTGTGTGGCGTGGTGTGGCGGTGGGCTGCAGAGCTGGTCCCGTGGCATGGTGGGTGGGTGGCAGGCTACGGTTGTGAGGGTGCCGGGTTCAGGGCCGGGCATAAGCACGTGTTGCTACACCCAGCCTGAAATTTTTTGTTTCCCCATTTTACACACACACACCCAAGATACACCCCCTGGAGCTGAGAATCCTTTAGTAGAGGGGTGCAGGGAGCAAAGCCCCCCATGGGTGTGTGTGTGTGGGAGTCACAGCCCACCGCATAAACAAAAAACCTAAGTCCCAGGCATCCTTTTGCTGTGCACTGGGAGTGTACATCGCTGAAACTGTTTTTCGGCAATGTACACGCACCCTAACGGCGATCGCCTTTCCAAAACTGCCGTTATGACATGGAACCTGCCGAATGTTATTAGCGACCCTCTTCACTGGGTGTGCATGCTTTTCATTTGTTATTTATGATGGTACTCTGGTTTGCAACCCTAGCGAGAGTGTACAGATTTTGGATACCAAACTCTCCATCACCACTAAACAAGAAGACTGCCTTGACACTTGCACCTCTGTCCACGAACCTGCAAGAGGATCCCCCCCACCCATTAACCTCCCAGCCCTGGAACTGCTAACTACTGTGCATCCTGGGCTGACATAGTGGAAAGACAGCCAGGCTCATTTCAAAAAATGACAGAATAAGTATAAAGTGGATAAAACTTGAGAAGCACTTTCCCTGTAGGACTTATCTGAAGGTGCTGGTCTTTACCTCCCCTCCCAATGCCATCTTCTTCCCCTCCTGATACTCTTCTATTTTGATTGTCAATCAAACATATATGAAATTATGTGTTATGATCTAGCCAGTTTAATATCTGAGCCTCATTTTTGTAAATGATGGGGTTGTTTTTTAAATTTACTTCATGAGGGGGGTGCTAATGAGCTACGAGAAGAGAAGACGCAAATCTCCTCACCTCCGCACTATAATTGAAATAAATTGTTTTTGGCAGAAAAGCCCACATCTCAAGATAGTAAAGTTGGTAGGAGAAACGACTGTAAACATGGAGGAGTTCTTAGTTCCTGGTAAATCGACACGGAACACCACCAAAACCGCAAATAAGAAAGCGGGCCAGGTGAAGTGTCAAGCACGGCCGCGCTGGGGCCTATATCGCTGTCTGCGTTGCTTAGCCGGGTGGTAGGCAAACAAGTATTACAAGGCCTGAGGCTGAGGTAGGATGCCTTCAAGAACAAAATAGCTTCGACTGCCTCAGAGGTTGGAGAACATGCCAAATGACTAGCACAGGTGGACCAGAGGGTATCTAGCTTAGAGGACAGCATGCACAAAATACCGGATCAAGTCCTGGCCTTGGAGAAAGAATTGGAGCAACTTCAAGACACTATGAATTACCAAGAGAATTACAGCAGGTGGAATAACTTGAGACTGCAAGGTCTTGCTGAGGGCAAAGAAGGAAAGAGCACCTTCGAGTTCTGCTCTAAGATTCTTCCAAAGTTGCTGGGCTTAAATCTAAAGAATGGGCATCTTAAGTTGGAGAGAGCCCACAGGGCACTGGCCCCTCGACCTCCAAATGATCAGCCACCTAGGCAAATCATATTCCACCTACACAATTTTCAAGATCAGCAAGAAATAATGGCGGCTTACAGGGCAAAGAAGGAAATGATCCATGAAGACTGCAAGCTGACCCTACTTCAAGACTTGTCCCAACGAGTACAAAAGAAACACCAAGCCTTCAGTGAGGCAATGAATATGATGAAGGAAAGGCAAATTGAATTTTATCTGGCATATCCTGCGGTGGCTCGGGTTTGAATGGAGGGGGCCTCGTATTCTTTCTGGGAGCCGCATAAGCTGCAGTCTTTTATCCAGGACTGGGACAGGAAACACAAAAACGGATGAAACATCTGGATGGTGAATGTTTGACTTTTGCTCTCATGAACTGAATAAGTCCTAGTTTTGCTGGCTTCATGGGCGGGGGATCCAGTAGGGACCAAAGTCCCACCTCTGTGATGCGGGCGATTTGAACTCCCTGGGTGCCAAAGCAAAAATGGGGCTGGAGACTACGGGGAGAGAAGGCCATCCCGAACTGTTACAATTTGAACAAGGACGAACTCATGGGGACTGCTTTGAGTGCAGGTTTGGCCAAACCATCTCGCAAAATATAGGGACATTTAGAGGTGTTTCACAATTAGGCTCAAAGGGGTGCCACCGGGGAATTATGGACCGTGACTTTAGGCAGTCGCGAGGTGGGGGAGGGGGGTCTGCAGTCCAAGGACTGACTGCACGGCGCTCCAGAACAAAGCAGATGGTCTACCGCAGGGTGACAAGATACCAAATATACTTGATAAAGGTACAAGTGCATGATGGCTTTAACTTTCACCTAAAGGGCATTTCTGCTAAATCTAAACTGATGCTGAGTGCGGGGGACTTTGCGGTGGGGTGAGTCGAGAAATAGAACACGTCAGCCGGGAGGGCTGTTAGTTCTGTAGACAAGGTACATAAAATTACACAAAAGTTATGGCTGAGCAATTTGGGATAGTGGGTTGGGGGGATTATCAGTTTCAAACAGTTTAAAATGTTTAAATGTTTATATTCAAATGTTACTGTTTATGTTTAATGGCAGCTCTTTCACTTCTATAATGATGAATGATGTGCTCAGGTGAATATACTGTATGTGTGGGCCGAGGATTACAACTATATAAAATGATATCTAATGAGCAAGAAGATATTATACTCTCATGGAATATTAAGGGAATTAATACACCCATTAAAAGAACCAAAATTTTATCCACACTTAAAAGGAGAAAAGCACAGATTGCAATGCTTCAGGAAACACATTTAAAGCCTAAAGAGCATGGGAAATTAGTGGGGGGTTGGGTGGGGTCGTGCCATGCCGCATCATACTCCTCGCATAAGAGGGGTGTTGCAATTTTAGTTCACAAGAACTACCCCCTAGAGGTGCTACAAGTTGTAAAAGATAGTAAGGAAAGTCAGTATGTCTTTGACAAGGGTAGGCTGAGGGGATCGGAGGTCACCTTTGGCAACATATGTGCTCCGGCGACTTATGACCCTGGCTTCTTTCAGTCTATACTTGATGAAATACAAAGAGAGCAGTTCCCAGGGCTAATACTAGGAGGCGATTCCAACTGCATCATGGATTGGGTTATGGACTATCAGGGGAAGGGAAAACGGTAAAACTGGACTACCGAAGTATGGGCCAGAGGCCTGCAGGAACTAGAACTGATTGATAGTTGGTGCACTATGCATCTGGGACTTAGAGAATTCATGTTTTATTCAACACCACATGACTCATGGTCAAGACTGGATCACATCTTTATCAATACGGATATTTTTGCGAGGGTAAAAGAGGTTTCTCACAGTCCAATAATGATTTTAGACCACGCCATGGTGCAATTTAAATTAACCAGGGAGTCTGCGGACAGAAAACTATGCCAATGGAGGTTCCCCACCTACCTTTTGTGTAAAGAGGAGTTTTGGGACTATATAAAATCTACATGGGAAGAATATTGGGCTAATAATAAGGACTCGATCCCTTCTAAGAGTTTAATATGGGAGGCAGGTAAAGATGTCATGAGAGGAGCCATAATTAGTTACACAACGAAGGTAAAAAAGGAGAGAAAACAGAAAATTAATGAGTTAGAAACAATAGTTAAAGACTTAGAAACTAAGGTTTTGTGTGACAACAACATGGCAGACAGGCAGCAGCTGAAGGTGGCTAGGGAAGCCCTCAATGAGACCCTATCTGGGTTGGCACAGAAGAACCTGGTGTTTGCAAGACAACGAATCTACGAGTGGGGCAACAAACCAAGTCCCTTACTTGTAAAGTTAATGAAGGGCGGGAAGACCACCAGTAGAATTGTTTCTATCAAGGGTAGGGGGAGCAAAATTATTACACAGGAGGAGGGTATTCGGGAGACCTTTCAAGCATTTTATTCACAACTATATCAGGCAGAATGCATAGGTAACGAGGAAAAGGCAAAGTTATTCCTGGACCAGGTCACACTGCCCAAGCTGTCGGAGGATCAAGCCGCCATACTGGGGGTGGAGATCTCTGAAACAGAGATAAAACGTGCCATAGCAGGATTAAAATCGGGTAAGGCAGCAGGCTCAGATGGATTTGGGGCAGAATACTATAAGGTGCTAAAAGATATGTTAGAGGGCCCAATGTGCGGGTTTATTAAGGAGGCAGGGGAGGGAGGGGAGTTACCGGCCTCGTGCTCCTTAGCTAATATCCATATCTTGCTGAAACCACATAAAGATAGCACAGAATGTGTGTCATAACGACCCATCTCCCTGCTCAACTATGATTGTAAAATCATAGCTAAAGTACTGGCGCAGCAGCTGGAGGTCCTGCTGCCCACCATTATACACCCGGATTAAACGGGTTTCATTCAGGGAAGGATATCGTATCATAACATAAGAAGACTCCTTAATGTCATATGGTGGGGGACTAAGAATCCGGGAAAGGCCTGTGTTATATCAATGGATGCCAAGGGAGTCACGTGATGGCAGCCAGCTAGGCAGCAGCTGAGGCCTAGAGCTCTTCCCTCCTGCTGCTCTAATCGCCAGTTTTTTATAACTCCCCGGCGCTTTAATCAACTGATATCGATATTAAAGGACTTGATATACGCCCTCTACCAAGTGGGAGTGAAGTCTGTCTGCAGTAGACCATTTAAATTAACAGGATGGAGGTGGATGGGAAACAGGCCTCCGTCAGACATACACCACCCACATCTCCTGAAAAAGCAGCTAAGAAACAGCGCAACCAGGGTGGTTCAAAACCGGAGCGGAGTGGGGATAAACTGCAGCTACCCAACCCTCTTACGGAGGATAGATTTCTACAAGAATTGACCCCGGTGAAGGAAATTTTACAAGAGTTAGCCGGTGAACTTAAATCTCTTCGGAGCGACCTGTCCTCGGTTTCTATCCGAGTGTCTGATGCGGAGGCCAGAGTGTTCTCTATAGAGCAATGGAGACCTAAGGCAGAATTGGAGGTCTCTGAGCTTAAACAACAGATTAAAAAGCTTCAGGCAAAAACTGAGGACTTAGAGGGGCACAATCATCGGAATAATCTCCTGATCCTGGGTTTACCTGAGATGGAAGAGTGCCCAGATCTATTAGCCTTTCTCCAGAGGTTCCTGTCTAAAGTAGTAGGCCCATCACCAATTAGCCCCTTGTATCACCTGGAGCGGGCCCACCGTTCGCTGAGGCCTCGACCCCCGTCTGGATCCCCTCCACATCCTATTATTATGAAGTTTTTAAGTTACATAGAGAGACAACATGTCTACAGCAAGTCTCAAGAGTTAAAAGAGCTATTGTGGGGATCGACCAGAATACGGATTACCCAGGACTTTCCGAAGGAAACCAGAGAGAAGAGGGCGGCCTTCCATCCTGCAGTCCAGAAATTAATTGCCGCCTCCATCCCCTTTAGAATGATTTATCCGCGCTAAAGGTCACATTTGAGGCTCTACCTACAGCTACAGCCCTGAGGCGGCTATGAAGGATCTGGCTGTTAAGCTCCGGACTTATTTAAGAATTCTGGCTGAGAGACATTATGTACTTTATATATTTTGCATTGCCACTCTTTTGGGGTCTATTTTTAGTTGGATGGCTTAGTTCTCCCCTTTATCTCTTCTTTTATTTTATGGTCTACTCTCTGTTCTACCCTAATCTGGTTGTATGACCTTAGTGCCAAATCTCCTCTATTTCCCTCGTTGGTGATTTTGGGCTCGATAAGTCTCCCCACCATCTGGTTTGGCCCTTACCTGGTGGATCCTTGTTGGCTGGTTGGGGTGGCTGGGCGCTGTTCTGTGGGTTGGGGTGAGAGCTCCTCTGCCGGGCCTCGGTGTGTTTTGCGTTTCCGGAACCCATTTGCTGAGTGGTGGTTCCTCTGGGGTAACTTCCTGGCGGTGGGACCGGTTTGGTCCAGAATCAATATAGTTCCCCTGAAACATCGGGCCTAGGCGTGAGCTCTCTTAGATTTTGCTCTGCTTCCAGCTCAAGCTACCTCTGCGTGCGGTCATAGTCTCTCGAGGTGAGTGAGATTTTGGTTTGATCTTCGGATGGCTTGGTTGTAGATGCGTTGTTACTGGCAGCCGGGGAGGTATCACGGGTGGGGGTCTTCCCTTATTCTCTGCAGTTCTTTTGATTGCTGGTGATTGGGGTGCGGGGGTGCTTGGGCCTGGAGTTTTAGCGGCTTGCTGGATGTGGAATCTCGAGCCTAAGGTTGGGGGTTTGGCTAACCTCACCCCGGTGGTGGGAGTACTGCTGGTTATCTTTTGTGGGGTTGAGTCCCTTGGCCGTGGAGCTAAATTTCTGGGTTATGCTTCCCTCCTTTGGCCTGGCCAGTCACTACTGGGGTTTCAGAGGTTCGCAATTGGGGTCGGGTGGTCAGGGCCCCCTTTCTTTTGCCTGAATCGGTTTCGGTCCTTGCCCTGGTTCCCCGGTGTAAATAATTGCTTTCTGGGGTTTAAGATCTGGGTTGGGGGTGGGTGGTTGGGCTCTGCTGTCTACTCCTTTTGTTTTAAGTCATCTGTGGGGTAGTTTGGCGAGTTGGGGGTGGGGGCGGGATGTTACTGCGTGTTACGCACTGTGTTTTACCAAGTATTGCTGTACTATTATAGGTCGCATTATTTAGATGATAGTAGTTATTGGAGCATTTTGGGTGGGATAGGTTTTTGGGGGTAGTAGTGTGGGGTGGGTGGGCTTTGGGTGGTTAGGTTTAGTTTGCCAGCTTAGAGTGTGGTATTATCTTATCTTGGTCAGTTTGGTGGGGTTTTTTTCATTGGTTGTTTATTCTGGGGGGTGCTGGCGGACTGTTAAACTCTGGGCTCATTTAGCTTTGGTGTGCCTTTCTTCTTTTTTTATTATTGATCTTTTCTGGGTGCATGTTTTCTTTATTTGGTATTTAAAATGGCTAATAATACAACTAAAATAGTCTCTTGGAATGTGCGCAGACTCAGGGATCGGGTCAAGCGGTCTCAGATCTTCAACCACTGCTCATTGTTGCAAGTTGATATTCTTTTTCTCCAAGAAACGCATCTAAGCCATGCAGACAACAAACTCCTATCTCGCTCTGGTTTTTCCCAGATTTATTTGGCTGGGAATTCCAGTCTTAGTAAAGGTGTTGCTGTTCTCATTAAAAACATGTTTTATTCATGGAAAGAACTGATTATTTCAGACCCAGAGGAGGTTTATTCTGGTTAGGGGTACTCTCAAGGTGGCAGTGTTTTCTAGGTTCGGTATATGGACAGTCTTGAGGGAGCCCATAATTTTTATGTCTCTTGCAGATAAGGTTTCTAATTTTCTCCTTCTCAGCTTATATTGGGAGGGGACTGGAATGTCCCCCTTTCGTCTATATTGGATAAGGAACCTCAGGATAAGCGACCCCCTTCTCCTGCCCAGAGAGCCTTTCAGGAGTTATTGTCAATGTTAGGGCTATGTGACCCATGGAGGCTTTCCAATCCTTCTTGTCGTGCTTTCTCTTTTCTTTCTCAGCCGCATGGTTCAAAAATCGAGAATAGACTTTGTTTTAACTAGTAAATACTTTCTTCCCAGTCTTCTTCAGTCCGGTATTGATCCAATCATTTTCCCGGATCATGCCATAGTTTGGATCAGACTTTCTTTAGACCCTGAGTTTTGTCGGGACTCCGTCTAGAGGTTAAACACTCAGCTGTTGAAAGACTCTCAAATTGTCTCGAATATTAAGTCTTTGATTTCTTTATTCCTGGCGGAGAACCTGACTTCTACCCCGAAACTTGATTTAGTTTGGTGCTCTTTGAAGTGCTATCTCAGGGGTGAGTTAATAAAAATGGCCTCCTCCAGGAAGAAAGCTCGCTTGGCAAAATCTTTGTCCTTAATGAGTAAAATTAGAGAGCTGGAAGCTATTTACTCTTCAACCTCTTCGTTACCAGCCCTTAAGGATCTTTTGATAGCTAAGCGTGAGTATATGGATCTCTTGAAAGAAAAAACGGAGTACTGTTTGATAAGAACTCAAGCTAAATATCTTGATCATGGGGAAAAGGCTGGGAAACTTTTGGCCTTGCGCCTGCGGCGTTGGAAGGCTCTAGGATAATCCCTTCTCTGCTTTCCCCATCTGGTTCTACAGTATCCTCCCTAGAGGTATTGCCCGTATTTTTGAGAGATATTACTTGGACCTCTATAGTAAGTCCCCATCGTCTGCCTCTATCTCAAATATTAACACGTATTTGGAAGATGTTGACATTCCTTGTTTGTCAGCGTCCCAACAGGAAATCCTATTGGCTCCTATTTCGTTGGAGGAGGTAGAAAGGACTATTACTTCTATGGCTCCTGACAAAGCACCTGGTCCTGATGGCTTCCCCGCTAATTTTTATAAGGTTTTCATTAAAGAGCTGGCACCTATCCTCCTTAAGTTATATGATTATTTATCGGTTTCTGTCGTAATAGATCCCACCCTGTTTGGGGCTACAATTATCTTGATTCCCAAACCTGATAAAATTCCAACGGATCCGGCAAATTATAGGCCTATCTCCCATCAAAATTATGACATGAAAATTCTTGCTAAGATATTAGCCGAAAGAATTAAGAAAGTCTGGATTGGTTTACTTAGCCCTGAGCAAGTAGGTTTTATTTCTGGCAGGTCTGCTGCGGACCATTTAAGGCTCTAGTCTCATATTTCTCAGTATGCCCAATCAGTCCATTATCCGGTAGCTTTGGTCTCTCTCGATGCAGAGAAGGCCTTTGATCGAGTGGACTGGACCTTCCTTTGGGCCGTGATGGGGAGGATGAGATTTCCGGTACCATTTCTGAAAAGGGTTCAGATGTTTTATGGCTCCCCCTCAGCTAAAATTTATTGTAATGTGGTTTTTTCCCCTCTTTTCCGTTTACACACTGGTACTAGACAGGGGTGCCCCCTTTCGCCTTTGTTGTTTAATTTATATCTGGAACCGTTGCTTATTAGACTTAAAACATCCCCCCAGGTTAGAGGTTGTATGTTACAACAGCACGAACTGGTGCTCTCTGCTTATGCAGATGACATACTTCTGCATTTAGAATACCCGGCAAAGTCTTTAAAAGCAGCGATCGACATTATTGAACAATTCGTTTTTTTCTCTCAATACAAATTGAATATTTCTAAGTCCGAAATTTTCCCTTAAATGTTTACACTAATAAGCAGGAGTTTATCTCCTTTGGGATGAGGTGGGCCCCTAGATCCATTAAGTATTTGGGGATTCATTTTTCAACTGATCCCTCTCTTTTGAGGAAGTTAAATTTGGATAGAATTAAAAGTCTGGTTTATTAAGATCTGCAGCGATGGTCTGCCCTCCCTATCTCTCTTTGGGGCCGGATCAATATTATTAAAATGAATGTCCTCCCCCGGATTTTTTACCCGTTGAATTTGTTAAATCTTTGGCTCCCTATCATCTACTTTCAGCAGCTTCATACTATGCTTTCTAATTTTATCTGGCGTGGAAAGGGCGTTAGGCGCTCATATGCTGAGCTATCTCTTCCTAAAGAAAAAGGTGGTCTTCGATTACCTAATCTTCTACTTTACCACTGGGCAGCTCATCTTTCTAAATTGGGGAGATGGTTCTCTACAAATTCCACAATATCTTGTCCAATTTGGCTTCAGATTGAGCGTTCGCTTCTCTCTGAGGCTAAACTCGATAGTTATGCTATACTTTATACTCCTCCAGCAGCAGTCTCACAGTGGGTGACCGATAGCACGATTCTAGTTGCCCTTAAGTCTCTGGCTCAATGTTTGGTATCTTTCCACATTTCTTGTGTCTCGGATCAGGGTCAGCCGGTAATTCTCAATCCGAATATAAAGTTGGATAGTTCCTGGTTTACGCCGGATTGGCTCCCACAGATTAGAGAGGCCAAAGTGGAGCATTTCTTTAATCAGGGATCCCTTCTTTCTTCTGGTGATATACTGGATAAGTCTGGCATTCCCAGTAGAGGGGTCTTTAAAGTGTACCAATTAAGACATCTTATTGCGGGAAATTTGGTACCATTTCTAGAGACTCTGTGGCCTATCCCTTTTTGCAAATTATTAATCTTGCTTCTCAGTCCACTCCATCTCCTTGATTTATTCCTTCCTTTTGAATTACAAATTTCCCGAGATTGTTGAGGGGCTCTAGTGTTTAGCACACTTGTTACCTGATGCCTCTTTGAGTTGGCCTTGTATATGGAAGGACATACATAGGTATCATACCCAGGACAGACTACAGTTAACCCAATACTATATTGTTAATAACCTGTATTATACCCTGCCAAACTTTTCAAGCTAAAAACTCCCCACCCAACACTCTAGATCTAGATGTTCTCAAGGAGAAGAGTAACCTTATTCATATGTTCTGGGATTGCCCTAAGGTTGCCCCTTTGTGGTCCCTTGTTCGGGATAGACTAGATCCCCTTCTGGATCTGTCAGGCTTTTTCTCCGAGATTTGCATTCTAGGTGAATATTCTCAGATAGATAGTGTAGAACGTCGATATCATATGGCTTTGGTGTCCATGGCGGTCAAGAAATTAGTCTTGAGACATTGGACAGATCAACTACCTTGTCGTATGCAGATTGGCTGATTGAACTCATTACGTTTTTCAATTCGGAGAGTTTGATTGCCAGTCTGAATGATCGGATGGACCGGTTTCGGAAGAGATGGGGTAAACTTCAGGCATTATGTCTGCACTAGTGAACCTGAGACCTGTTCCCTGTAGTCCGCATAAATATCTCTATTTTGGTTACATACATTACCTTGTAATCTTGTTGTTATTGATGATTATACTATCAAAGATGATTGTCTGTATTACTCAGAATATTTTCCATATTGGGATGGCGCACCTGTAGAGGGAGGGAGGAGGAGGGTGGTGGAGGGTGGGGTGGGCATTTTAGAGGTAGATCCTTTCCTTATTTGCATGTTAATGGGGGTGGTTGGGGTTTCTTTTTCCTTTTACTGTTGAGAGGGTGGGGGTGGTCTTTTGGTGGGAAGAGCCGGGGGGATGGGGGGGTTTTGGTTGTACCGGTTTTTGCCATTCTGTACTCTATCAGATACATCTGTTTGTTGTTGTTTGAAAACCCAATAAACTTAAATTTAAAAAAAAAAAATCAATGGATGCCAAGAGGGCATTCGATAGAATTGAATAGCCTTACCTCTTTGAGGTACTAACAAGATTTGGGGTGGGAACGGAATTTGTAAAATTGGTAAAATTATTATACAATAAGCCTAAAGCAAGAGTATTGATTAATGGCACCCCCTCAAAGGAGTTTCTGCTGTACAGTGGCATGAGGCAGGGGTGTCCTCTTTCTCCCCTCTTGTTTGCTATGGCAATTGAACCCTTGGTGTGCAAGGTGAGGGAGAGTGGGGTAATTCAGGGTATTGGGACGGAAAGTAGACCCCAACATCGTATCTCATTATATGCTGATGATCTCATGGTTTATTTGACCAATCCAGCGGTGTCTGTACCTGCTTTGTTAGAGGTAGTGAAGGAATTCTCAACATTTTCTGGATATAAACTCAATTTAGGTAAATCCAAATTAATGTATTTGGATAAAGGAAATAATTACAGAAGGAAAACTACTTGGGGGCTAAGGACGGTGGACCATAACCTCACATACTTAGGAATTAAGGTGAGTAGGAATTTTTTATTTTTATTTTTATTTTATTTAAACAGCAGTTTGGAAAACCTTTGAGCCATAGGCTCATTTACAAAGGTACCTTGTCACGATTTAAAGGGCCTATACGGGTTAAACTGCTCCCCAATCATAAAAAGGGTAAGTGACGAAATGACTAGATGGAATGGTCAACCTATATCATGGCTCAGGAGGATTAACCTCTTAAAAATGAATATACTTCCCAGATTACTTTACGTGCTGCAAATGATACCATTCTGCCCATCCAAGAAAGATTTGAAACAATTAGATAGGGCCTTTACGAATTTTATTTGGAGGGGTGGTAAACCAAGAATGGCTTTACATAGACTTAAAGCCCTGAAAGCCAAGGGAGGCATGGAATTTCCAGATGTGTGGGGGTACTTCTTGGTGGCACAAATGAGATATGTGCATAGTTGGGTTTCGTGGGGGGAGGCAGCAGTATGGCTAGACCTGGAACAGGAGGATTGCCCAGGCCGACTCACTGCGTACTTGACACCAGGAGGAGAGAGAGCATATGGTAGGACCGAATGCCCAAACCCCATGGTAATGACAGTTTTGGCAGCATGGAGGAGTATCAATAAAAGAGGGAATTCAATGGGAAACAATACACTACTGGTTCCAGTGGCAAGAAACCTGGAATTCCTCCCAGGCTGGGAGGATGGGAGTTTACTAACTGGGAAGTCAATGGAGTGAAATGCCTGGGTGACTTATGGGGGAAAGAGGGTATATACTCATTCGAAGTTGTTAAAAGAAGCCTTAGTATAACAAACACACATAGATTTCTATACCTATAAGTTAGACACTAAAGGGAAAAGTTAATGGCATAGGCAGAGAGGGGAGAGGGGAGAGATGATAAAATTGATAGAAAGGGAAATTAGAGAGGCCAGTACCAATGAAAAGGGAGTGATAGGGAGGATAGCAAGATTGGATAGAGAATACTTTGGGAACCAGCTCAAACTAGTAGGAAAAGATGGGAGAGAGACCTTAGGTATACTTTTGATGACAAAGTATGGGAAAAGGTGATCTCCTCTCATATAGGTCTTTTAGCTTGTAACAACTAAAAGAGGCACAATATAAGTTCCTACACTTTCTATTCCACCCCCCAGTGAGAATAAATAAATACCATCTGGAGGTTTCACCTACGTGTGGTAGATGCATAACTGAGAGAGGTACCTATCTGTATTATTTCTAGGGATGTAGGATAATATAAAATTATTGAGAACAAATAAAGCAAGTGTAACCCCCTTGTTACCCGGGGTTACTAGAATCCCAGTAAGACCTAGCGGTAGGCAGGGAAGGCAGCTTGTGAAACTCCAGTTAAATGGGTTTCACACTGTCTCACTCTGTTCTCAGTCTCAGCTGAGACTGAGGGATGACATCACCAATAGAACTATTGCAGCTGCATGAGCCACATTGGAATCCGCAGCAAACAGAGTTAGATAGAACGTTGGGAAGTTTTGAAGAGTGTCTTCAGTCAGTCTTCAGTGAGTGAGTGTGAAGTTGGGAGCTTGCTGAGAAAGCAGCTCAGTGAAGGCTCTAGGAGCCTCAGCCCTGACAGAGGGCTACTTTTAAGTAGAAGGGTGTGCGTCTCCACCTTAAAGAGAGACACAGAAGATAACTGAAGTGGTGGAGACTGCTGTTTTCGGGTCTCAGTGCCCCCTCCCTCCGGGGGGAGGCAGGAAAAGGGTTCCCTGCAGATTCCTGGAGCAACCCCCGGTTCTGCTTGTGAAGGAAAAGCTGCCTGTGTGTTCCAGAGTCTATTTAGGAGAACAAGAAGATTTGTGAGTCGCCTGTGGGGCACCTGCAATGTGAGGGTGAGTGTCTGCTCTTGCTAAAAGGGCCTATGTTTTTCACCCTGGGACTTGTGTGACAATGTGGGGATTGAACTACTAAATATTGGGAAGCCTAGAGTAATGGGCTAAGCAAAGTAAAAGTAGGTTCAAGTCCAGAGCTTGTTGGGATGCAAATAATATGTAGAGGAGATGTGACAGACATCTACCCAGAATCTACATTTGAAAGTTCAGTAAAGGAATTGTTCAGTTTCCAGAGAAATGGCCGGGTATGGGCTGTGGGAGCTGGAGATGGGTGACCCCCCCATCTTTAGTGACCAGGTCCACCTCTATGGATTTCTTCTGTGGATTTCTACTTTGCCTCAGGCACTTGGCCAGTGATGAGGGAAGTACCCAGATGTGGGATTGTAAGGAAAATTCCCTCTAGGAGTCGAAGGCTCTAGTGTGGTTTGGGGAGCCACAACAGGATAATTGGTTCATTCCTCAAACGGACCGCGGATCAAGTGGCCGGGGGAGCCGAGCCAGTGGGGAAAACCCAAGTGTGCACAAGTCGGGCTGTGTACCCAAAACTGCGTGCAAGTCCGGCCTGTGTGCCTGGTGGGTTTAGAGCCTGAGGGCTGGAAATGGTGATAAAGTGTTCTGTTGTCTCTAATCTGCATTACCTGGAAATGTAGCCCCATGGGGGTCCGTCTATGCTTTGTTTGTTCAGCTTGGATGTGAATAAAAGCCACATTGAAGAATCCCATTCCTGGTTCTGGACATTACAGTTATTGCTTCTGTGTTCGGATTTACTTGGGTGCCCCTGTTCAGAGTAGCCAAACCTAGGCTCCCCTGTGCCGAGTAACCTCATCCTCCCTGAACCCAGTCCCCACCAGGTACTGCTGTCAGCTTCAACAGCATGCCACCTGTCGTTTTCCTAGAAAGGCAGGGGTGAGGGGTTACAAAAATGGAGGCACCGCTTTGGATTTTGTTCTGGGAGGAAGGTGCTTGGGCAAGGGGGCTAGCGTTTTGGCTATCTGGCAGTGGGTAACCCAAAAAGCTGAAGCAATTTCCCTAGTGTGTTGCTGTGTGCTGTGGATCTTGTGCTGCTGTTTAAAAAATGCCAACTATTTACCAAGGAGCAGTAAAGCCAAAGAGTGTCCCCTTGTCCTGCATCAAATTGTTTACAGCGTTTTTGCCTGCTTGTAAAATGAACTGTTGTAAAGAAAAGTGTGGAAGACTAGGGGTAGCAACAGGAAAACTGTGCCCTGGACGTTTGAAATGCTTTTAAAATGAACTGTGGTAAAGAAAAGTGTGGAAGACTAGGGGTAGCAACAGGAAAATTGTGCCCTGGACGTTGGAAATGCTTTTTTGAATGAATGAGAGACTTACTTGCAGGTGTAATGGCTATGTTAAATGGCTGAAATGGGCTCCCGCCATGGAGTCAGTTGGTAAAGAAAAAAAGTTGCATTCTGCAGTTTAAATTTGCCTGCTAGACGATCGCCGTGAGGAGAACAGCCCTCGCGAGGAAGAAGAGGCTCATCTGCATGGTGTCGTGCGATTGGTCAGGCTGAGATCAGTCCTGCCCCTCAGCCAGCTCTACAGTGAATGCCCCAGCATTCAACAGGGAGTGTGAGTGGAGTGCGTGTACTGGCTAGTGGAGGAGCGTCGCGGGAGTATTAAAATTGTTGTAAACATTTTAAAAATAGACTGTCTTGTTTAAAATCAGGCTCAACCTGCTAATCGATCGTCGGAATTGCAAGTTTGGTGGTTGAAAAGACGATCAACAGGACTGCCCGCCTGTTTCTGTTCTGAGACCTCTAAGAACTGGCTGCAGGCCGTTTTTCCCCATCGCAGCAAACTGCTACTGATAACAGTAAGTAACAACTTAAAAACTGCTCAAACAGTGATTTTCAGACCTATGCCATATAAATGTGTGTGCAGCAGTGTAGTCGCATTGCAAGTAACGACTGTGTCAAGTCCTGCCAGCAAGTGCAAGTCTGTTAAGCCATTGACAGTGTGCATAGTAATGAATTTAGCCTCAGTTTAAAGTTTGAAGTCAGAGAGAGACTGTGGGTTGTAGCCAATGTGCAGCACTAGTAATACAGGCAATCCTGTGCTAAAAATCTGAATCTTTAGGGGACTGTGAGAAAAAAAAAATGTTACCAGCATGTAAAAAGTCCGTGGAAAATCCTATTGTAACCCCTCTACAAATGGGGGTTCCTAAAAGCTTCCCCGGAGCTCATTTAAATGCTCCATGCCTGGCTGGTGTTCGGCGTTTAAGCCGTTTCAAATGGGTAGCCAGCGAGTGCTTTTAAGGCCTCCATATACTGTCCCTTTAAGGGCTGCCTGTTGCAGTCATAATTAGTTGAACTGAAAGGGGGGCTGTGTGGTTGTATGCCCGAGTCCCACCTGGGCTGCTGAGTAAGCGCTTCATTCTGCCATCGCTACTGGTGCAGAGGGAGCCCTGTTGAAAGAGGAAATTACTTGCCAGTGATCCTTTGAATAGTAATGATAATGTAAGTTGTTCTAACCTGTTTTCTTTGCAGCCAGAGACTATTCTGATTATCCCCCTCCATTTTGGTCCCAAACTGACAAATTGGACCAATCAGTATCTCGGAGCTCTTTTGAGCCAGCTGACCAATGGGGGAACTGCTTGCCCTTTGAGAAAAGCATTATGGGCTATGGTGCTTTTTCGCACCACTGAGAACAGGAGTGAATGACTGGCAGGTGACGCCAGCCAACTGGATCGGGTAGCACCCGAACTGAAAGGAGTGCCCCATGCTCCTGGGGGTAGATGCGTTGTGGCTGAGGAGAAGAAAGGAGCTCTGTGCTTCTGCGCTGTGTGAGTGTTCACGCGGGAAGCGCGTGAAGGCCTGAGGCGGCCGTTTTTGCCCTTTCGAGCAAGTCGGACTAAATCCGCCAACGGGCGGTCGGAGGAGGCTGGTGGCAGCCCAGCTACCTACCAAGCTCGACCTGAGTGGACTGGAGAATCTGCTGAATCACGCTCGGTCCACCCATGATGTTGAAGCTGCCGTTTGCTGCCCGAGTTCTGCTGCAAGTTTGTGTGGGGCCTGAAAGCAGCTGCCTGGTATGGTACCCCTCTGTTGTTTGCCATATGGATGTGTGTGAGGAGGCTGGTGAAAATCAGGCTCAGCCTGCTGGTGGTGACAGAGATGGTATTTGATGGAGCCGTGAGTACTGAATCAGGGTAGCTCCCTGCCAAGTCTATACACAGTGGCTTTAAGTTGTCTCATTACAGTGCTGACTGCCTAACTGAACCTTTTTCCCCTGCTGACCTGCTCAGGATTTTAAAGGTTGTCTGTGTAAGGGCCCCAACCAGCTGCCACGATGGACTAGCCGTTAGGGCTTGGGTACCCAGGGACAGCAAATCTTAGGGTTAGGCCTGTGCACAGAGCCACAGGTAGATAGGTATAGTGATAAGCTAATCATCTTGATTTCCCCCTGCCCCTGCTGTTTGTCTCCCTTGAATAAATCAGATTGTTTCTTTTTGCAACTGCACCCTGGCTACTGTGTACTTTACTGGTGAACTGCTGCATAGGCTCTGATATAACTGTGCCTTACTTTACAGGGGGTCCCCGGAGTGAGTTGAGAGATACCGGCCAGGGGGAAAGTGTACGGGGAAAAAGTATTGTTAGTACACTGTATGAGCCACTAGCGGGATGAAAGTGGGGTTGCAGTAACCCAGAGGGCTGTGACCGAGGCAATCTCGACAGTACTACCCCCGACCTCTGGGTGGAGGCCCCCGTCAACGAATCTAGGCCCTTCACCCTGTCTCAGTGGAGGCAGGCAGGGCTAGTAGTCCTAAGGGTAGCGCCCCTTGGGGGTTACAATTTGGAGCCACCGCTGGGATTAGCGTCCCCCTAGTGGCCAAGTGAGGAAGTACATAAAAAATGGAAAAATTGGAAGGGGATGTGTTGGGGAAAATTAAGTTGGGGCCTATTAAGACAATGGTACACAGACTGATGGGGTGGGGTGAAGCCGAAGAGCTGGACTCCCAGAAAATTGTGTTAATGTTAGAAGTGCCTTTGGGAACTCCAACTGCTGACATCATTTCCGCAGCAGAGCGAGTAAAATGTTTAGGCAAAGTGGAGGTAAAAGGGTGTATGGCTGACCTGCTCGACCAGACATTGCAGGTGCTACTCCTGTGCAGTGTGGCCATCGACCCCGAGAAGGTACCTCCAGTGATCTATCCAGAGGGTGCCTCACAGGGATGGAGGCTAATTCATATTCAAAGTGGGTCAGTCACTCCTGGAGGGTCCCCCCAGATGAATAGTTTTAAAGATAAACTGCTTAAATTTCTGGCTGTGGAGGGGAGGACTACCCAGGAGCTGCTGCAAGCATTGGACTTGTCTAGTGATGCTACCCCTCAGGGTTCCCCCGTCACCTCCCCCTGTCCCCCTAAGAGTTCTATTTTGGCTTCACTGCCCCTAGTAGTCCCACCTATACAGCTCAATTTCTACCGTAAGCTAAAACTTTTTTCTGGCACGGTGCCAGTGCCTTCAGGGGAGGATGACCTGGAAGCTTGGATGGACTATGCCACCCCCTTAGTCCAGGAATGGCAATGCTCTGAGGGGGAGAAAAGGAAGAGATTGATGGAGAGCTTGCAGGGTCCTGCTTTAGAAGCCATTAGGTTTTTGCGGGCCACCAGTCCGGAAGCCACCGCCGCAGAGTATCTCTCTGCTTTAGAAGGGGTGTTTGGGAGTACAGAGACTGGTGAAGATTTACTATGGAAATTCCGGTCTGCTAAGCAGTGGAGGAATGAGAAACTGTCCGCTTTCATCACTAGGGTGGAGCGGGCTTTGCAGAAGGCCTACAGAAAGGGGGGAATCACTGCCACGGCCTTGAATCAGGTCAGGTTGGAACATGTTTTAAAGTCTGCTAGATTCTCTAGTGTAATACTGTTATAACTTAAGTACATGATCAACGGGCTACCCCGCATGAATATTGTCAATTAATGAGGGAAATTAGGGAGGTGGAGACCGATGAAGAGGGGTGGGAGCCATGTGTGAGGGCAGTGAACCCTAGTGGGACCCCTGAGCCTAGACCCTCTGAGGAGATCAGCCTGTCCGGAGGGTCTGAGGGATCCCCAGATTTTCCAGGTGCTGTGGGAATGCGAGTTATTTCCTCTGACCCCCACGTAGAGAGTGAGTTGAGGGCCAAGGTCAGGAATTTACGGGAACTGGTGAGGGACTTGAAGCAATCTACTATGTACCCTGTTAGGTCCGGGGCCCCTGAGACAAGCAGAAACCAGACTCCCGGCCCAAGGGGGCCCCCTCACCCCTCTCAGGGCCCCCCACAGATAAGGTGTCAACCGCCCAATAGTGACCCCCGGGACCCCAAGTTCTGTTACCATTGTGGAGAAGATGGGCATTTTCAACCTGAGTGTCAGAAGCCGGAGAATTTAAGGAAAGTCAACTGTAGACTGATAACTTGGCATCGCCAGGCCCAGTCTCGACCCCCCAGGAAATGTTTTGTGACTCGGGCCCAGGCTCAGCCAACTCTCAATGCTGTGGCCCCTGACTGGTCTGATGTGGTTGGGCCTTCAATGGAGACCCCGGTGCGAGTGAATGGGATTCCCACTCGAGCTGTATTAGACAGTGGATCTCAGGTAACCATCATGTTTCAGGACTGGTATCAGACACACTTACCTGAGGTGCCTCTGCAACCCTTGAATGGTCTACATGTGTGGGGGTTGAGCGACAAGGCATATCCATATTTGGGGTATATCCGAGTTTGGCTATCATTCTCTACATCTGTGACTGGAATGGATGAGCAGGTGGAAACCTTAGTTTTGGTTTGCCCACCCACTGGACTGTATGATGGGGTGCCTTTGTTGATTGGGACGAATGCTCATATGTTTGGACGATTAGCCCAGTTGTGCTCAGAAAAGCAAGCTTTTAAGACCGGGCGAGCCTTAAGGATACCCACTGTGATTCAAAAGGCAGTTGCAACTCAGCGAACGGTTAACCAGGAGGAACCTGATGACCCGGTGGGGGTGGTGTGGAAAAAGGATCCGGCCCCAGTGATACTCACCCCGAATGCCCAATGTGTTCTGCATGGAGAAGTACGACTAAGGACGGATGTTAAGAATAAGTTGTTGATGTTGGATGCGCCTGGGGAGGGAAGACTGCCTGAGGGACTGTTGGTAAAGCCCAGTATCTTGCTGGCTAGAGCTCATGCTTATGTCAAGAGAGTGATGGTTCACGTGCATAATGTGTCCGACAAAGAGATTCGAATAAGAACAGGGTGCACCCTGGCAAGTGTCCATTGTGCAGATACTGCAGTACTGCCAAGTAGCAAGGGTCCCGGGACAGACGACCGAGTTACTCCTGACTTGTTTGATTTCGGTGACTCCCCATTGCCAGCTGAATGGAAAAAGAGGATCAGTGAGAGGCTTGCCAAAAGGGACTGGGTTTTCTCCCTAAAAGAGTGGGATGTGGGATGTGTGCAAGGGGCTGAGCACCACATTCGGCTGCAAGACGAAAGGCCTTTCCGAGAGAGATCCCGGCGCCTGGCCCCGGTTGACACAGATGATGTGAGGCGGCATCTGCAAGAGATGTTGGCTGCTGGTGTGATACAAGAGTCCATGAGCCCCTATGCCTCCCCCATTGTAGTGGTAAGGAAGAAGAATGGGGCGGTTCAGATGTGTGTAGACTATCACACTTTGAATCGGCGGACCATCCCCGACCAGTATACCATGCCACACATACAGGATGCCTTGGATTGTTTAAATGGCAGTAAGTGGTTCTCTGTGCTGGATCTCCGTAGCGGGTACTACCAGATCCCAATGGCCCCAGGGGACCGAGAGAAGACTGCATTCATTTGCCCCCTAGGTTTCTATGAGTTCATTCGGATGCCTCAGGGGATTTCAGGTGCCCCAGCCACCTTTCAACACCTGATGGAGAGGGCTGTGGGGGACATGAATTTGCTCGAGTGTCTGGTCTATCTAGATGACGTCATAGTGTTTGGACATTTGTTGGAAGAACACGAGCAGCGATTATTCAAGGTCTTGGATCGGTTGGAGGAGTTTGGTCTCAAGCTGTCTATAGACAAGTGTCAATTCTTCCAGACTTCTGTAAAATATGTGGGCCATATAGTGTCTACTGAGGGCATAGAGACTGACCCTAGCAAAGTGGAGGCCTTGACTACTTGGCCTCAGCCCAGGAACTTGAAAGAGCTGCAATGGCTTCTGGGGTTTAGCGGATATTATAGGCGATTTGTCAAAGACTATTCTCAAGTGATTCGCCCCCTCCTCAACCTCATTCAGGGGTACCCTCCTGCACACAAAAAGTATAAGAAAGGTGTACGCTCCGAGACGGAGAAGAGATATTTCCAGCCGAATGAACTGTTTGAGGATTGTTGGACTGTTGAGTGTGAGGACGCTTTCCATGACATCATATATCAACTTACCCATGCCCCCGTGTTGGCCTATGCTGACCCGGCCAAGCCCTATGTCCTCCATACTGATGCCAGTCTTCAAGGATTGGGGACTGTGTTATATCAGGAGCACTCAAATTGTCTGAGACCCATAGCTTTTGCCAGCAGAAGTCTGACTCCTTCGGAAAAAACTATCCCGTGCATAAGCTAGAGTTCCTGGCTCTGAAGTGGGCCATTGTTGATCAGTTTCATGACTATTTGTATGGTGCCAAGATATTGGTGAAGACTGATAATAATCCTCTGACCCTATGTACAAACCTCAGCCAAGCTGGACGCCACTGGCCACAGGTGGCTCTCTGCCTTGGCCACCTACGACTATGCTGTTGAATACAGGGCCGGCTTAAACCATATAGATGCGGATGCCCTCTCTCGGAGGCCTGTGACAAGACTTTCTATAGATACATTAGTGAAAGGAGAAAATCCAGAGGGGGTATTGCTAAGCTTAATGGAGAAAAGGGAGCATGTGAGGAGGAGGACCCTGTAAAGGCATCTATCCTAAATAGATACTTTTGCTCAGTATTTACTGAAGAGAAGGTAGGGCAGGGCCCACAGCTCAACATCATGGACACGGGGGAGGGAGGTGAGCACTACTCCCTTCACAAAGAAAGGGTCCTACAAGGCTTGCTAAGCTCCAGGGTGGATAAGGCAATGGGACCTGATGGCATACATCCCAGGGTACTTAAGGAGCTTAAGGAGGAACTAGCAGAGCCATTAGCAGAATTGTTTAGTGAGTCTCTGAGCACAGGAGAGGTCCCAGAAGACTGGAGAAGGGCTCATGTGATCCGCTCCACAAGAGTGGTAGCAGGAGGAGGCGGGGAACTACAGACCGGTCAGTCTTACCTCAGTAGTGGGCAAGATTATGGAGGCATTCCTTAAGGAAAGGATAGTGCAACACCTGGAATCCATGGGGCACAGGATCCAAGACAGCATGGGTTTACAAAGGAAGGTCCTGTCAAACTAATCTCATAGATTTCTTTGACTGGGTAACCAGAGTGGTGGACCAAGGGGAGCAGTTGATGTCACCTACCTTGACTTCAGCAAAGCTTTTGACACTGTTCCACATAGAATGATAAATAAGCTGGGTAGGCTCGGGGTGGGTCAGAAGTTGGTCAACTGGGTGGCAAACTGGTTGTGACAGAAAACAGAGAGTGGTGGTAAATGGTATACAGTCAGAAGAGATGCAAGTCACAAGTGGGGTACCTCAGGGATCAGTCCTGGGGCCAGTCCTCTTCAACATCTTCATTAGTGACCTTGCAGATGGACTAGAGGGTAAGGCTTGTCTGTTTGCAGATGACACCAAGATCTGCAACAGAGTAGATGATCCAGATGGGGTGGGCAGAATGAGAAGAGATCTGGATAAACTAGCAGAATGGTCAGAAGAGTGGCAACTGGGATTTAATGCAAAGAAGTGCAAAATCATGCATATAGGGAAGAGAAATCCTGAAGCCACCTATAGGCTGGGAGGAGTTGCTAGCAGTCACAAAGGAAGAAAGAGACTTGGGCATCATCATCACTGATGACCTAAAATCATCAAGCAGACCTCTAAAGCAGTAGGTAAGGCTAGGGGTGTTGGAGGTGATTAGTAGAGTATCTACAAGTCGTAAGAGGAGGTAATAATCCCTCTTGTACAAGACACTGGTTAGGCCCCATCTGGAGTACTCGTGCAGTATTGAGGCCACACCTTCACAGGACATTAACCAAATTGAGGCAGTCCAGAGAAGGGCAACCAAAATGGTGCAGGGACTGCATCAGAAGACATATGAGGACAGATTAACGGAGCTCAATATGTATACCCTTGAGCAAAGGAGGGAGAGAGGTGATATGATCGAGGCATTCAAACACCTTAAGGGCATAAACAAAGTGAAAGAGTCTAACATGTTTAAACATAAGAAAATAGCAGGACAAGAGGACACAACATGAGATTAGAGGGAGGCCGATTAAGGGGGAATGTGAGGAAATTCTTTTCACAGAAAGGGTGGTGGATGCATGGAATGGCTTACCACAAGAAGTGGTGGCTATGAATACAGTGCAGGGCTTCAAACAGGCATGGGATAGGCATAAGGGAGCAATACAAATGACTATGAATAGATAGGCCACTGACAGAGCAAAGGCCGATGGCACATTTATAAGGTAGAAAAAGAAATGGGCAGACTGGATGGGCCTTGAGGTCCTTATCTGCCGTCAACTTCTATGTTTCTATGTTTCTATGTCCCAAACTGATTGGATCAGGTTGTCCGAGCCTGACATAAGAGCCCTTTGCCAGAAATTCGACAAGGAAGAACAGGTGTCCCCGGATGCTGTGAACTGTATGGTGGATTGCTTGGGGCCATCTGAGAACCGCATACTTGCTGCCTACTGTCACTTTTCCGCACTGGACACTAGTTCACTGCCCCAGTTTGACAATACTAGTCTTCAACAGGCTCAATCCCGAGATGCTATGATAAAACCGGTTGTGGAAGCTTTGCAGGCCGGGCAGGATGTGTCCAAATTGCGCTCCACCAACTTAAGAGCCACCTCGTTATACAAAGAAGGGCCCAAATTAAGGCTAATTAACCAACTACTATACGAGAGACTGTGAATAAAAGGACGGATCATCAAACAACAGCTGGTACTACCTTCAGAATTAAAAGAACTGGTCTTAAGGTCTTGCATAATCAGATGGGGCATCTTGGCATCGACCGAACACTTGATCTGAGTACGAACCCGGGTTTTACTGACCAAAGATGAGTGCGGATGTAGAGCAGTATGTGTCCAAGACTAGCCGTTGGTCCGGATAGTCCTTACCAGAGAGCAGCCGCGCCCCATGGTCAATATTATCACTAGTGCCCCTATGGAACTAGTTTGCATTGATTTCTTGAGTCTAGAACCAGATCTGAGAAATATCAGTAATATACTGGTGGTCACGATCATTTCACCTGGTACACACCGCTCCCTACTAAGGATTGGGAAAGCAACCACGGTGGCTAAGATACTTGTTGAAAACTTTGTCCACTATGAATCTCAGCGGATCCATTCCAACCAGGAAGGTGCCGAGGCAGCTTGATTAAAGAGATGCTGTTTTTGGTGGAGGTGCGAGTCAAGAACCACCCTTACCATCCTCAGGGAGATCCCCAGTCTGAAAGGTTTAACCGCACACTGCTCGACATGTTGGGCACATTGCAACCCAAAGACAAACTGAGATGGAGCCAGCAGATTAGCACCCTGATCCACGCTTATAACTGCACCAAGAGTGATGCCACGCGATTTTCCCCATACACTGATGTTTGGGAGAGAGGCTAGACTGCCCGTGGATGTGTGTTTTGAAGTTTCCCTTGATGGGGTGCAAGCAGAAAATCATCTACAATACGTTCAGAAGCTGAAGGCCAAGTTAAACCATGCGTATCAGTTGGCCCAGACCATGGCTGCTAAAAGAAACTTGGCCAATAAGGAGAGGTATGACAAGAAAGTGAAGACATTGGAGCTAAGAGAAGGGGATAGAGTGTTGCTGCGAAATCTGGGACTGCGTGGAAAACATAAGATTGCTGATCGATGGCATCACCTCCCTCACATTGTTGTGGGACAACTGGCAGATTTGCTTGTATATAAAGTGTGACCCGAAAACAATTCCAAAGATGTGAAGACTATTCACCGAAATCATCTGCTGCCAATCGGGCAAATCCTGATTGAAGCCGAACCTTCAACTGCCGCCCCCTCCCGGCCTGTGACTAGATCGGCTGCCAGGAAAAGAACCAAACCTGTGGATTCTTCAGATAGCCAACCAAGAGAGCCTTGTCCAAATCCTGCAGAAGGGGATGATCAACAATCGGTGTCGGAAGATAATGAAGATGATATTGAATACTATCCCTCTTACGAACTGAGTCAGTTGTTTCGGGGCAATCCCCTTGTCGACTCTGGAGGTGAGACTGGCCCGTCTGGACTGTTTGAGCCCCATACTTTGTCTCTGGAACCAATACCTCCAGAAGTTGAGATGGGTAGCAGCAAAACTCAAGGGGTGGGGTCTTTAAGCCTGGCTGAACTGTCTGGCCTGGCTGAATTATCTGACTTCTCGGACGAAGAGAGTGAGGTGGAGGAACAAGCCAGTGATATGCCAGAACCGGAAGAATATTTTGAATGCCCTAATGGTTCTTCACTAGTAGCTACACAGCCCTCAGCTGAACCGAGTGGAGTGGATCCTGGGGTAGAGGGTCAGGCCACCAATAGTCCTATGGGCACCGGGCCCTGTTCCCCTGTGGAGATTCCCGTCACTAATATCAGTAAGGCTGAGTTGGAATCAGGGCCTGTTTCAGGGTTCCCGAGACCCCTATACGCTCCAGCCGAGAAGTACGGCCTGTAATAAAGTTGAGTTATGAGTCTCTGGGTCAGCCAGTGGACCTGCCCTTAAATGTGGTCCACAAAGGGGTGTATGTGTCTCCGAGCTCCTTGCCTAAGCTAGCTCTGGGGGATAACTCTAGTTTGTTAGTATTACCTTTTGGGTGTGGTGCCCCTACTTTAGGTGACCCGCCAGTAACTGAAGTGGAGGGGTTTCCCCCAGTCCCGGGGTCATGAGCAGGAACTAATGACCTGAGTTAACAGGGGAACAAAAGGTTATGTGTGTGTAACGTTGTATAAACCATAGTACACTATGAATATAATATGCATGTATGTAATGCAAAGTGTGATATAGTGTTAATTAAGCTGTTTGCCTTAAAGTGATTTAAGGGTAACTACTTAACGCGGACACCAAGTTCTTTCAGGCAAGGAAGGGTGTAACCCCCCCCTACAAATGGGGGTTCCTAAAAGCTTCCCCAGAGCTCGTTTAAATGCTCCATGCCTGGCTGGTGTTCGGCGTTTAAGCCATTTCAAATGGGTAGCCAGTGAGCGCTTTTAAGGCCTCCATATACTGTCCATTTAAGGGCTGCCTGTTGCAGTCATAATTAGTTGAACTGAAAGGGGGGCTGTGTGGTTGTATGCCCGAGTCCTGCCTGCGCTGTCGATTAAGCGCTTCATTCTGCCATCGCTACTGGTGCAGAGGGAGCCCTGTTGAAAGAGGAAATTACTTGCCAGTGATCCTTTGAATAGTAATGATAAGGTAAGTTATTATAACCTGTTTTCTTTGCAGCCAGAGACTGTTCTGATTATCCCCTCCATTTTGGTCCCGAACTGACAAATTGGACCAATCAGTATCTCGGGGCTCTTTTGAGCTGGCTGACCAATGGGGGAACTGCTTGCCCTTTGGGAAAGGCATTATGGGCTATGGCACTTTTTCGCACCACTGAGAACAGAAGTGAATGACTGGCAGGCGACGCCAGCCAACTGGATCAGGTAGCGCCCGAACTGAAAGGAGTGCCCCATGCTCCTGGGGGTAGATGCATTGTGGCTGAGGAGAAGAAAGGAGCTCTGTGCTTCTGCGCTGTGTGAGTGTTCGCGCGGGAAGCGCGTGAAGGCCTGAGGTGTCCGTTTTTGCCCTTTCAAGTGAGTCAGACTAAATCGCCCGGAAGGCATCGGGAGGAGGGCTGGTGCCAGCCAGCTACCTACCAAGCTCGACCTGAGAGGACTGAAGAATCTGCTGAATCGCGGTCGGTCCACTCGTGATGTTGAAGCTGCCGTTTGCTGCCCAAGTTCTGCTGCAAGTTCGTGTGGGGCCTGAAAGCAGCTGCCTGGTATGGTATCCCTCTGTTGTTTGCCATATAGATGTGTGAGGAGGCTGGTGAAAATCAGGCTCAGCCTGCTGGTGGTGACAGAAACGGTATCTGATGGAGCCGTGAATACTGAATCAGGGTAGCTCCCTGCCAAGTCTATACACAGTGGCTTTAAGTTGTCTCATTACAGTGCTGACTGCCTAACTGAACCTTTTTCCCCTGCTGACCTGCTCAGGATTTTAAAGGTTATCTGTGTAAGGGCCCCAACCAGCTGCCACGATGGACTAGCCGTTAGGGCTTGGGTACCCAGGGACAGCAAATCTTAGGGTTAGGCCTGTGCACAGAGCCATAGGTAGATCGGTATAGTGATAAGCTAATCATCTTTATTTCCACCTGCCCCTGCTGTTTGCCTCCCTTGAATAAATCAGATTGTTTCTTTTTGCAACTGCACCCTGGCTACTGTGTACTTTACTGGTGAACTGCTGCACAGGGACTGTGATATAACTGTGCCTTACTTTACAGGGGGTCCCCGGAGTGAGTCGAGAGATACCGGCCAGGGGGAAAGTGTACGGGGGAAAAGTATTGTTGGTAAACTGTATGAGCCACTAGTGGGACGAAAGGGGGGTTGCAGTAACCCAGAGGGCTGTGACCGAGGCAATCTCGACAGTACTACCCCTGACCTCTGGGTGGAGGCCCCCGTCAACAAATCTAGGCCCTTCACCCTGTCTCAGTGGAGGCAGGCAGGGCTAGTAGCCCTAAGGGTAGAGCCCCCTGGGGGTTACACTATAAATGTGTTTAAAGCAAGAACAGAGCAAGTTGTGCAGTTTGAGCAAAAGTTATCAGTAGTTTGTGTAAATCGGGTGCGCAGTGGCTTGACCCAGATTCTAAATGTTGATGCACAGGAGTGCTGCCGCCGCCATTACAGGGTAGGGTAGCAAAGCAAACACAGCAGCAGAGGAGCCATTTTACAACTAAAGAGTGTGTTCAATAAAGTGGGACTTTCAGTTACAGTGAACTTTTGTTTATTTTTCTGCAGTTATGGCCTCAGGACCAGCTCGTTACCCGGATCATGCCTGGGTTGCAGTAACAGCAGCAGTAAATAGACTGAGGGATATTGAAAAGTGGTGCTATGGAGGGCAACTGCCTCCTCATGTGGCGATTCCTGGTTTTCCAGTGCATGTATGTCAAATATGCTTACGAGCTGGAAGGGACGTCTCATGATTCCTCACTGTGCTGGATGCCTAGAAAAATATGGCTTGTATAAAGTGCCTCAAATCCGTTTGGCTCCCACATGGACAAAGGTTCAGGAATCTGCAGTTGGCAGCACACAGCACCAGGCAGAGCCTGTGGAGGAAGGCCTCTCGGGGGAGTGTGGCACAAAGCTAGAGGGTGCAGAGTTAGAGACAGAACCCGAAGTTGAAGTTTCGGATGCTGGATCCCAGAAGGACAGTTTGGATAAAGCATCAATAGACCCCTGGAGGGGGGGGCCTAGCCCAAGTCTCTTAGGTGAAGATGAGATGCGGGAGGCCTTTGAGTGAGAGGTGTCGACCTCCGCGCCTAGTGATGAGTGGATAGTCTCAGGAGTGAGAACAACTGCTCACTCCTGGGCTCAGATCCTCAGTGAAGAGGAAGATGAGGGGGAACCTATGTGGTCTTGTGAAAAAGGAATGGGTACACAGCCTCAAGATCCTGCCTCGGAAGAATGCATGGAAGAAAGTGGTGATGCCACTGCCCTGGCTTTGCAAGAGGAAGAAGTCAGGGATCCGTTTCTAAATTCTTTAAGGATGCAAAGCTGGCAGAACCAGGACTGGCCACCCCCAAGCCAGGCCAGCGGTCTTAGATTGACCAAAGCAAGTAAAGAGGAGAGACTGGTTCATAGAAAGGCAAATGAGATCTATGGTATGACCTTTCCTACCTTTCCTCAAAAAGTCTGGGAGGAGATTGAGAACTGCAGGAAATCCTGGATCTGGGACGAAGCCATGAAAAGTGTGCATCCTGGGGCCAACAAGCACGTAAAGAACAGACTGTTTCAAGAGAAGTATACCCAGTGGAAGACAGGCAGGACACTGTTTATAGCCAGAGTGAGAATAGTGGACGGAGAGGGACGTGAAATTTCCCACTGTGTGAATTACGTGCGCCCAGACGGGGTAATAATTCAAACTCCTGATCCCCGGTACTACTGGCCTCAGTGCAAGGACCTCCCAGCAAATGTGCCCGTGCCTACAAAATGGAGAGCCGAGCAGTGGTAGTCAATACTGCCACACCAGACTGTGAAGTGCCTTTAATGATCCGCCAATATGAACCTCCAGGACTCAGGTGCCCCACATTCATCCGTCTACAGTGTACTGGCCTTTCCAGAAACCATTGACTCGCCCACCAGACAACTTCAGATCCAGAGAGGACACCAGCCCAGCTGTATCCTGTTCATCGCCTGGTAATCGGATGACATTGGACCAGCTGTTTTCTTTTTGTTCCTGTTCTAAGGTTCCATCTCCAGAGATGACATCAGCCCTGCTGTTCCCAGATGTGCCCTCCTGTGGTTCCCAGAAGATGTCCGCTCAGCCGTATCAGAAGAAATGCTGCCAGGGAGAGACTACGTCAGAGGTGCAGGTCGGTCCCAAAATTTCCATTCTACAAGTGGCTGGTAAGTCCGAACTTTTCTATCTTTATGACACTGCAGTACACACCCTACACTAGCAGACTTCAAAATGTGTGAACTGTCCTCAAAGACTCTCCCCTTCGGGACTTTGGCCTGTTAGAACTGTGCTTCACTGGGCTCCAGCCCAGGAGAGACTCTTTATTGGACTAGCCTTCGGGCATTGTGGTCACTAGTTGGGACTTTTAGGGCACTCCATCCCCCCCAAAATGGGTATTGTAAATAATGTCGTTTTCTAATGTGAATACTGCTTTTCTACCTTTTTCTAAAAAAATCTTTTTGAGATTCTGCAGTGTTTTGATGGTAGGGGTCTAGATAGACTGTGTATGCAGATTAGGAGCGTGTGTTGTCTTTCTTTTTCTTACAGGTGTTCCTGGGAAGACAGAAGAGAAGACAAGAAGAGGAGGAGGGGCTCATCGGAGTTCCTCATTAGTACTTTAGAGAATAGTAATTTAAAGTACTGTGGTGTTATGTATGTTATTACTGTATTAACCCTTTCCTTCCACAGGTGTGGTTGTGGAGGTAGGGAGGAGGCAGTAACATGGTATAAAATATGGTATTTTAATGGTGTGTGGTTGCAGGTTGCCCAAGGTTGGGGAGGCCCCCGGGTTGTTTTTGTTTTGGGGGTATTAGCTTAAAGGCAGATAGGTTTTCCCTAGAGGGTTAGGGGGGATAGACAGGCTGTGGTCCTGAATGGCCATTGGGATCGCAGTGCTGATCTATCAGGTCTATGCTCTAGATAGTTCTCCCAGAGCCACTAGGTGTCCATAGTAAGTGGACAGTGTAGAGGCTGAGATGTCAGCTAAAGGCCTCTAGGCCCTTAGTGTTGCCTGCCTGTGCTTGTACATGGTAGGAGGGGGCCTGATCACCCCCTTCCACAGGTAGCACATAGGGTGGGATCTCCTAAGGCTGGGTAAATAATGACTGCGGACAGTCATTTTCCTAGTCAAGGGTGAGTGTAACCCCCTTGTTACCCGGGGTTACTAGAATCCCAGTAAGACCTAGTGGTAGGCAGGGAAGGCAGCTTGTGAAACTCCAGTTAAATGGGTTTCACACTGTCTCATTCTGTTCTCAGTCTCAGCTGAGACTGAGGGATGACATCACCAATAGAACTATCACAGCTGCATGAGCCACATTGGAATCTGCCGCAAACAGAATTAGATAGAACGTTGGGAAGTTTTGAAGAGTGTCTTCAGTCAGTCTTCAGTGAGTGAGTGTGAAGTTGGGAGCTTGCTGAGAAAGCAGCTCAGTGAAGGTTCTAGGAGCCTCAGCCCTGACAGAGGGCTACTTTTAAGTAGAAGGGTGTGTGTGTCTCCACCTTAAAGAGAGACACAGAAGATAACTGAAGTGGTGGAGACTGCTGTTTTCGGGTCTCAGTGCCCCCTCCCTCCGGGGGGGGGCAGCAAAAGGGTTCCCTGCAGATTCCTAGGGCAACCCCCTAGTTCTGCTTGTGAAGGAAAAGCTGCCTGTGTGTTCCAGAGTCTATTTTGGAGAACAAGAAGATTTACGAGTCGCCTGTGGGGCACCTGCAATGTGAGGGTGAGTGTCTGCTCTTGCTAAAAGGGCCTATGTTTTTCACCCTGGGACTTGTGTGACAATGTGGGGATTGAACTACTAAATATTGGGAAGCCTAGAGTAATGGGCTAAGCAAAGTAAAAGTAGGTTCAAGTCCAGAGCTTGTTGGGATGCAAATAATATGTAGAGGAGATGTGACAGACATCTACCCAGAATCTACATTTGAAAGTTCAGTAAAGGAATTATTCATTTTCCAGAGAAATGGCCGGGTATGGGCTGTGGGAGCTGTAGGTGGGTGGCCCCCCATCTTTAGTGACCAGGTCCACCTCTACGTATTTCTTCTGTGGATTTCTACTTTGCCTCAGGCACTTGGCCAGTGATGAGGGAAGTACCCAGATGTGGGATTGTAAGGAAAATTCTCTCTAGGAGTCGAAGGCTCTAGTGTGGTTTGGGGAGCCACAACAGGATAATTGGTTCATTCCTCAAATGGACCACGGATCAAGTGGCCGGAGGAGCCGGGCCAGTGGGGAAAACCCAAGTGTGTACAAGTAGGGCTATGTACCCAAAACTGCGTGCAAGTCTGGGCTGTGTGCCTGGTGGGTTTAGAGCCTGAGGGCTGGAAATGGTGATAAAGTGTTCTGTTGTCTCTAATCTGCATTACCTGGAAATGTAGCCCCATGGGGGTCCGTCTATGCTTTGTTTGTTCAGCTTGGAAATGAATAAAAGCCACACTGAAGAATCCCATTCCTGGTTCTGGACATTACAGTTATTGCTTCCTGTGTTCGGATTTACTTGGGTGCCCCTGTTCAGAGTAACCAAACCTAGGCTCCCCTGTGCCGAGTGACCTCATCCTCCCCGAACCCAGTCCCCACCAGGTACTGCTGTCAGCTTCAACAGCATGCCACCTGTCATTTTGCTAGAAAGGCAGGGGTGAGGGGTTACACAAGAAATTACCAGAATGGGTGGATTGCAACTAGAGATGTCCCCAGTTTCGCTCCTATTTGGGTTGGTAAGAGATGGAAGGGGAGATTGGTCCTTGCACCCCAGGTGGGTGAGAGTATTACTTATTCTGGCTCGACAAATTATATTGAATACCTGGTTATCTAACATAGTGCCCATAGTACATATGTGGAGAAGTCTAATGTTGTCCTCTTTAGTAATGGAGCGGTTAACATTTGCTCTGAAGGGAAGGATGGAGTTATTCTTTAACCAATGGGCACAGCCTATGGCAACACGATCTCCGGCAGAGGAACTGATCTTCTCAGAGGGATCTGGAGGCATAGTGTGATTCCAGGAGTACCAAGATACTCCTGACACAGCACTATAAAAATGAATGACTATATGACTGGCATGAGATAGATCAATTACTAGCTAAAATGCTTTTAGAATCATAATACGAAAGGAGCTGCACTGTAAGTGTTAGGTTTCTTTTCTTTGTGTTCATTTTTTTTCTCCTTTAATTGTCAGCACACTATTTAATTTTAAAGTTTTAAGAAATGTATCAACTCATGAATGATAATTAAATATCCAGTTCTGTCTCAGACTGATCTGTAGGAACTGGCATTTGATAACTGCTATGACATTGTGTAAGCAGTGCATGAGATGGAGATATGTATTCAGTCTCACATGTATATGGTTGTACCTATTCTCTTTCTTTTTTCTATTTTGTTCCTGTTGATGCTGAAAGATAAAATCAATAAAATATTATACAAAAAAAAAATATTTACTTCATGAGGAGCCAGCCTGCCAGTGCAGTGTAACGCTAACATGTACAACCCCAACAACCAGGTTCAGAAGAGAACTCAGGACATCAGAAGGCCAGCCGTGAGGAGGAGGACTGAGTGTCTAAAGGACTGTTCAGCTCCTCCGTGAGGAGGGTGTGTACAGCCCGGTGCTTGCCTGGCCACTATTGGAAGCTGGAGAAAGGCAACTCAGGCCAACATGCAAGGGGGGGGCAAGGCAGGCACTGACACACGTCACATGGGAATGTGTGACGTGCATCATGATGCCATTGCATTCCGCACCTCCCAAGCGGACAGAACAGGGAAAAGTCAATGGCGGGATGGCACTGACCGCCCGGAGGCCCCAATCTTAACTAGCTGGGCACACTGCTAGAACTGGATCCATTTCACGGCAGGGGTTGGGGGACCTCACTGACCTAGGAGGCAAGCCCTGGGGGAAGATAGCATCAGTAAATCCCAGTGGACGTTGGGGTGATAGGGCTGGGGCGCTCTGTGGAGGCTTCACATTCATGAGACTCCTACCTGCACAGCCAACTAGAGGTGGCAACCAGCCAACCAATCAGGACATGCCACATTCACCCATCAACATCCAAGCTGATCCTCCTCGACGAAGCTGCAACCTCTGCCTCTCGAACACGCAGCCTGGGCTAATAACCAGTGACAAGGGCACTAGCGCCTTATGCTACTGTTGTGAGCGTATCCAGTGAAACAGCGGATCCTTTACATGGTATTCCCAGGCATTTGCAGGACAGTGTAAGGGATCCATTTGAAGCCCCAGAGGCCTTTCCAGCTCCAGCAGTTCTTCCACAGGGGGATGGTGCAGCTCAAGGGTCTCTCTGCATTCACTGCTCTGGGGCACCACTGGGTTTGGGTTAAATAGGAGGCATGCACAGCATGCCTAAGGGTATATTGACACCTCGTGTCAATTTGTACCTACTAGACACTGCTCCCCTACAAGGGTAACGACTAATGACTGCACAAGCGGGTACTCTACCCCGTACGGAACTTCCCGTATGCACTCAAAGCACTTATCACCCTCACCCCCATCTGTCGTCACTGCTGTACTCTATATTGTAATGTACTTGCTGCCCTCTTCTACAGAAACTGTATACTGTACTCATAACCCCGTATTATATGTACTACTCTGCCATGCTATACTCATCAGTGTAATATACCTCCGGCATTAGATGTACTGTACCGTATTGCTGTATTAGATGTACTACTGTATCAGACGCACTGCACTGTACTACTACTGTACCAACTAATATCATGTACCTCCTGCCCTCTTAAACAAAAACTGTAAAATTTGTATACTGTCCTAGTAACCCTGTACGATATGTCCGACACTGTGATACCTGTCTGTATGTTCAAACCATATGTAACAAACCCCGGGTCGCCCCGAAAAAGGGACCCTCGGGGCCCAGTGGGCTTACCCAGTTAACAACATTTAATAAATAATAAATAAATAAATATTATGACCCAGGGCTCCTCAACAGTGGCTTGTCAAGTTGAAGGATTCCCTGTGCCTAAGCTGTGATGGATACCTTCCTGCCATATACTTGCCAAATTGACTGTCACCAGGTGCCAGGATATGTGCAACAATGATACACACTGACTAACTAGATCTGATACTATTGCCTGACATTCCCCCTTTACCTTCCTCCCTCTCCCTTCCCCCCAACTTAACATGTACCTCTTGTAACTGGGGCTTTCCTTTGATAGCCTCCCCATACAGTAAGCTGCTCCACCAAAGCTATTAAAGTATTTACTCAGCACCTCTCTAAGCAAGGGTTTGTAATTTGCGACCCATAAAATGGCATATAGCACTGCAAACTGGGCAAAGCAAGAGGTACAGGGAGGTACTCCCCTTTGCTTAACACTAGCTATTAGCAGTCAAAAAATCTGAACGTACAGTATACCAGTTATTTTTTTCTGTATGTAATAAGGATACTATAAACTTTATTTATATTGCTCTATTACTGCCTGAACTTCCGACATCTGGAGGCATGCTGTTACACAGAGTGAGCATAATGAGAGGGTGACCCATACCTGGTTAAGTAAGTGTGATGCAATGAGATACATATACTAGGGTGACATTCAGTACACATCAACAAGACAATAACATAGCAGTGATACACTACAACTCATTCTCTTACAATTCGACACACAGTCCCACCCCAAAATATACTCATCATGGCAATGGAGACAGTATAGCACAGTGGTTTGAGGCTCAGAGCTGCAAACCTGGAGACCTGGGTTAGAATCCCACAGTCCTCATTTGTATACTGTGTGATAATGAGCAAGTCACTTAACTTCCTTTTGCTCCCAGGTCGCTCCTGGAAACAAGCTTTGGCTTAGTGTGCCTCTCCTAGTTAAACAATTTTCACTAATACACCAGTAACATTTATGCCATGGAATGCTGAAGGAATTCACTCCCCAATTAAGAGGTGGAAAATCCTGAACCACTTGAACAAAAACGGAGCAGATGTAGCCTATCTGCAGGAAACTTATGTCCTGCAAAAAGAGCTGCAGAAACTCAAAATGAGCTGGGTAGCACACATTTATGGTAGTCTCTACACCTCTAAGAGTAGAGCAGGTCATCTTGCTGATCCGCAAAGGTCTAGATTTCTGACAGGAGGAAATCATCAAAGACCCCAAAGGGAGGTTCCTGATCCTAAAGGAAGCTCCTGAAGGTCACAGGGTGACTCCATGCAGTATCTATGCCCCAAACTTACAGAACCCAGAATTTTCCACTCTCTCATGCAACGCCTCACAGAAGTGAAACAAAGAGCACTCCTGCTAGGTGGGACATCACCCCCCCAAGAGATCCTGGACAGGAGTAAGCCTCCTGTAGGACAACGTCTCAAGCCTTTGTAGCCCTGAATGCTTTGCTCGTGGAAATGGGGCAATCAGATATCTAGAGACTAATCCACCCACACAATAGGGAGTAGACTTTCCACTCACACCCACCATCTGGTGTATACCAGACTTTACCTCTGGCTGATTCCCCAGACCATAGTTGCAGATATGGTGGAAGCAGAAATCTGCTAAATACTGTATTGAGATCATGCCCATGAGATTTTTACCTAGCTGCCACCAGCAGCCCAATTCAAAGGACAGAGATAATGGAGGCTCAGTGTCTCCCTATTAAAAGATGCAACCATCAGACAGCAACTAGCAGCGGTCCTGCAGTGATTCCTAGAAGTGAACACATCAGAGACACATCAGTAGCCATAAGATGAGATGCCCTGGAAGCTTTTATTAGAGAACACTGCATTAGCCACACCTTTTAAAAAGAAAGCTTTAGCTTCAGAGATTGAAACTCTACAAACAAGACTAAAAATATTGGAAAATACATGCTGAGCATACCACCCCCACCTCCCGACACACACAATCCTCCTCTCAGAAATAAATTACAGGCACTAAGTATAAACTTAATATACACCTGAACCAAAAGGCACAGTATGCCTTGTCCAGGACCCAGGCAACCATCTGGGAAGCAGCTGAGTGACCTAGCAGACTGCTGGCTTGCCAAGTGAAGAAACAAGAGAGATCTAGAATCTCACCCATCTACAATCAAGGAGGTATCCTATGTAAGGATAAAAGAGAGATCAACAGTCTTCCTTGAGTTCAACAAGAGAAGCTCTATACTGCAGAACAGCAAGCCCCCTCCTCTGCAGTGGAGGGTTGGAGGCCTTACTCGCCTAGCTGCATCTCCCAATCCTCACTCAGGATTAGAGAGACTCTCTAGATAGGCCCTTCCACAAGTCTGAACTACTAATAGCAATTAGTACTATGCCAGGAGGGAAAGCCTGAGGCATGGATGGCCTCTTGGTGGAGTTCTTCAGTCCCTTCCAGCATGAACTTGGCAAACGTTTGGCACTATGCAGTAGCAATCATCCCATATCCTTGATTACAGCACACTGTAAGCTGTATACCACTATGGGTGCAACGGCTTGAACTTCTCCTCTCTGACTTCATCTCCAAAGACCAAGCTGGCTTCGCCACGGGGTAGGCGTGGCACTGATAATACAAGGAGGTTACCTAATCTCATGTGGCAAGCCAAAGTGAACAAACTCACAACTCTGGTGGTCCTGGGTGCTGAGAAGGCCTTTGATAGGACTGAATGGCCCCATGTGTTTGTAGTGTAACATTTTACTTAAGTGTAACCTTTCACAACATTTAACTGAATCCTTATAATTTCATAACACACATAAAATGTCCTATCATATCCTTCTTTAGGAAGGTGTGTAACCAAGAACCTTCTTTAGGAAGGTATGCAACAAAGAACCTTCTTTAGGATGGAGTGCACTTGTTAAGAAATGCAGTAAGCACCTATGAGGTTGCCCAAAAAATGAGGTAATACCTATGTTTTGACTGATATTCACCACACCCTAAGATTAATACGTTATTTTGTTATATGATTGGCTTATAACGGGGTGTTGGCATTTTTCAAGATAACAATTCTTTATATAAACCCTGTATAAAAATTGAATAACAGCACCAAAGATGAAAAGAATATACATGTATCAAGAAAATAAACTAAAAGGGAAACAATCACTCTGTGTGGCTTGAATTATTTGAAGGTAGAAAACACAACGCAGCCTTACAGTGTTCCTACTCTCAAACACTATGGCTTTGGCACTGCCTTCCTCCAAGGGTCCAGAACCTTTCACAATGGGGTGAAAGTGGTAGTAGCCACCAATGGCACCATTTCAGAAACTTTCCCGTTGCAAGGAGGCACTGGCCAAGGCTGGCCCCATCCCCCTACTCTCCATCCTGGTTACGGAGCCCTTATTACAGGTCTTCGAGTAAGATCACACAGTTCATGATCTGGTAATTGGGGATGAACAGAGGGTGCAAGCCTATGCCGATGACATTCTTCTGACCACCACAAAGCCACAGGAGTTTATCCCAGCTTTGCTTGCTCTCACCCAGAGATTTGGTACACTCTTGGGTTACAAGTTAAAAGTTACCAAGTCTATAATGCTAGCCTCGCAAAAGGGAAGTAGAGTACTTGCCTGCATACCCTTGGTGACTGACACTGGTGAAACAACTTATCAGCTATCTGAGTACTGATTTCACCTGGAACATGACCCAACTGGGACACCTGAATCTAAACCTATTTAGCAAGCGCCTGGAAAGTCATCGCACTCAAAGGAGTCATCTGCACCTCTGCCACTGTGGCAGGGCTCATCCATACAAAATGATGGTGGCTCCTAAAGTTCAGTACGTCTGAATAACTTGCTGGTAGCCCTCCCCTCACATCTCCTCAAGCATCTGCAAAGGCAGATGGTGACTTTCTTCTAGGCCAAGGATTCTAGGAGACTGAGTATCAGAAAGCTCCAACAAGAGCCAGCCTGGTGGTGCTGAGGGCTGTGGCGCTGACGCCTTACCTTGTACTACGCCAGTGATCCAGGTTCAAGAATGACCTCAGGTCGTCAGGGAGCTGGCTCAGAGCGGGGGAGGTTGGGGCAGGATTGAACCACAACCTTCGGCTCTCCGCTCCAAGGGATGGATGCCCGCTCCTCTGTAGTCCCACTCCCACCAAGTGGAGGTCCGGTGGGATGAGTAGGTGGCAAGGAGCAGTAACATAAGTCTGGGGAGGGGCATAAGGGGCCACTGGATCCTGGCATGTGTGCGTCCGCGTGCCACATGCATGTACGCCATGGCCTCGGGAGGGGTGAAAACTGAAAAATACAAAATATATATGAAAAAAAAAATTCCCAGCTAGAGGGACCAAATCTCCCAGATTTTAACTTCAAACATAAGGACCAAGTGCTTTTTCAACTGCAGAGACCAGCACCTACTACCCTGGAGCAACACTGCCCCAAAAGGGTGGACTTTGAAACCCCAAGTACAAGGAGACTTCCCACACTCCTTCATGCTCCTCAAACAGCTCCTGGCCCACCTGAAGGTGCACCTCACCATGCAGCACACTAAATAGACTTGGGCCTTGGCTGCAAAACATACCAAGTGGGCACCACAGCATTCTCGGTATTCCAACTATAGAATAAATCCCTCCTTACCATTGACTCAAAACCCATATACTGGGTTTCATAAGCCAACCTGTGAATTAAATATAAGTGACCTGGAGGACCGTGGATGCCCTCATTATTGGTACTGTACTCATCTGCCCAGCTGCAGTGTATGCACGGTGTACCAAATAAACAGCACTGGAGATTCATGCAGCTCAAGCACAAACTGCATACCATTATAGGCTAATCCCTTCGGGTGGGGAACCCTAACCACTTAGATGCCCCCCTATGTGAACACAGCAGAGGGAGACCCATGTCAGCTACTAAACTACACAAGTTCTTCATGTCCCAGATGCAGCAGGACCCAAATGGAAGCAACTCAACAAAAATGGAGGAAGGAACTGGGAATAGCAATGGCACACTGTTGAGCACGCTTGCATTAAGATGTAAAAGACACCAAAAATAGATTGACACAATTTAAAATATTGCATAATTGGCACAGGAACCCACAAAAAAGCAACAAGTGGGGCCTGGCCTCAAGGATCATTGCTGGATGAGTCAGCAAGATGTCAGCTCAACAACAAGGTTCTATGTGACAACGGCAATCGCAGAATAGCGATCGCCATTTGGGCGAGTCTACATCGCCGAAAATAAATAACGTTGATGTACACTCGCAGTGACTACAAAACGGACGACTGGTTTTCTATGTTATCCGAAGGGGGCTGTGACCCCCGCACCCCCCTACTTAAGGATTCTCAACTCCACGGGGGTGCATGTCGGTGGGGAGGGTGTAAAACTTAAAAAAATGAAAAACCCAACCCAACGCAAAAAGTGATCATGCCCCAGAACCAAACTCGGCACCCTCCCAACCCCAGCCTGCCACCTAACCACCATGCCAAACAGCCAGCTCAGTAGCCGACCACCACACTACACCCCACGTACCCTCCCTCCCCTTCCGCCCATTGTGCGGTGTGCCCCCCTGCTTTGTGTATATATAGCAACATCCTGTTGCAGTATTCGCCTATCCCCATATCCAGTTGCTAACCTGCCAGGTAGCCCAGAACACAGGTGCCATAATTGAGTCGCCCTTTTTGTAATTGCTCAATCACGGTCACCATGTTCACTGGATACCCAGAAACAAACATCTTGTGGTCCTGCCACAAGCTACACAGTTACTGACAAGGAGTCCTGCAAGTAAGCACAACTCTCCTAAAAGAACCTATCCACCTCAGTGCCACCTGTGCCCTCCTGAGTAAGGTGACAGAGCCAACCAGGGAGGGGAACATTCTATACCTGGTACTCATGGACAGAGAGCTAGTCCAAGGCACTGAGATGAAAGACCCCCTAGCAAGAAGTGACTACCGCATAATGTGGTTCTTACTCAACTTGGGGAAGGATGCAGCCAATACAAAAACAAGACTGATGGATTTTAAGAGGGAAGACTTTGGCAGGATGAGAATCATTTTGAAAGGGCACCTAGATAACATTAGCTCAGACATGGATGCAGAGCAGAAATGGAACATCATAAAGAGGGGTCTGGCAGAGGCCACTAGCTCTTGCACCAAGTGCCAAAGCAAGAAAGCCAGAAACAAGAGACCTAACTGGATGAATGGAGAGGTAGTGAATACGGTGAGGGCAAAGAGAGAGGCCTTCAGAAAATATAAGAGATCCTGCCGGAAAGAGGATAGGGAGAAATACGAGAAGAAATCCAGGGAGGTGAGCAAAGTAGTGAGGGCAGCCAAGGTTTCAAAAGAACTAAGGCTGGTGCAAGGGATCAAAGAAGGGGAAAAGGATTTCTTTAAGTGTATAGGGGAGAGGAGGAAGTGCAAAGACCAGATTGTAAGGATTAGAAAGAAGGGTGGGTAGGTAGAGCAGGGGGCAGAGCAGATGGAAGTACTAAATGAGTACTTCTGCTCAGTGTTCGCTAGGGAGAAGGATGGGCCTATACCTCAGGGGGAGGGTGGATGGGGGGGCAGGGGAGAGGAGCTGACAGACATGGAGATCGCAGTCGAAAGGGTGTTAGAGGGTGTAAGGTCCCTAAGGGTGGATAAGGCACCTGGTCCCAACAGAATGCATCCTAGTGTATTCAGGGAGCTGGAAGGGGTCCAGGCGGGACCACTGGCACACTTGTTCAACACTTCCATGAATACTGGATATGTGCTCAGAGATTGGAGGATGGCACATGTGGTGCCAATCCATAAGAGTGGGCCCAGGGATGAACCTGGGAACTACAGACCAGTGAGCCTTACAGCCATTGTGGGAAAGCTAATGGAGAGTATACCGCAGGAAAGGTTGGTATGTTTCGTGGCGGAGAATGGCTTACAGGATGACAGGCAAGTGGGCAACATGGGTTTATGTCTGGGAGATCATGTCAGACCAACCTGGTTGACTTTTGTGACTGGGTGATGAGGTCATTGGATAGGAGCCATATGTCCTATACCTGGACTTCAGTAAAGCATTTGACTCTGTGCCCCAGAGAAGGCTGAACAGCAAGTTAAGTAGCCTGGGAGTAGGGAGGAAGCAGGTCAGGTTGATAAAGAACTGGTTGCAAGGCAAGTAGGAGAGGGTGGTAGTTGGGGGGGAGCTCTCAGCATCCAGCGCAGTAACCAGCAGGGTACTACTGGGGTCGGTGCTAGGACCAGTCCCATTTAATACATTTATAGCAGACGTAGCAAAAGGGATAAGGAGAAAGATCAACCTCTTTGCCGATCACACCAAGATCTGTGCAGAGGTAGAAAGTGAGGAAGGGGTAAGGTACTACAAGAGGATTTGGAGACACTTAAGTGCTGGTCAGCCACATGGCAGCTGGGGTTCAATGCCAAAAAATGCAAGGTCTTGCACCTGGGGGCTAAAAACCCAAAGAACAGCTACCAGTTGGGGGGAGTGCAGTTGGCCACTTCAGATAAAGACAAAGATCTGGGAGTGCTGGTGGCAGGGGACATGAAACGCAAAGGCGAATACAATGCTGGGATGCATTGCCAGGGGCATCACCTCTAGGAGGGAAGAAGTCATTTTGCCCCTGTACAGGTCCCTTGTGAGGCCGCACTTGGAGTACAGTGTGCAGTTTTGGTGCCCATATCTGCAAAGGGACATCAAACTATTGGAGGGGGTCCAGCGCAGGGTGACAAAGTTGATCTTGGGGATGGGGACATGAAATAGAAAACACAGAAACAGACTTTGACAGCAGATAAGGACCACTTGACTCACCTAGTCTCCCCATTTTCCTACCTACTGGATAAGCTGCAGACCCCAGTTAACCAACAGCCTACTTCTTCCTACTCCCCACCAAAACTGCCTTATGTCTGTCCCATGCATTCTTGAATTCCCCCACTGTTTTTGACCCCACAACTTCCTCAGGAAGGCCGTTCCATGTGTCCACCGCCCTCTGTGAAAAAATATGTTCGCACATTAACCCTGAGCCCCCCCCCCCATCTTCAGATTGTGTCCACTTGTTCTTGCACATCTCTTTTTCTGAAAAGATGCTAACCATTGAGGCACTTGAAAGTTTCTATCATGTCCCCCTCTCCCTCCTTTCATCAAGGGTATACATATTAAGCTCCTTTAGTCTTTCTTTGTATGGCTTCTGTTGCAGGCCCTGCATCATTTTAGTTTCCCTCATCTGGACTGCCTCCATCCTGTCTATGTCCTTGAAGAGATGGGATCTCCAGAACTGCACGCCATATTCCAGATGGGGTCTCACCAGCTGTCTATACAGAGGGATGACAACGTCCTGTTTTCTACTGGTGATGCCTCTCCCTACACACCCCAGTATCCCCCCAGCCATCCTTACTGCCTTCTTACATTGCTTGCCCACCTTTAGGTCATCTGATATGACTACCCCCAGGTCCCTTTCCATTTTTGTTTTTGTTGTTAATACCTCCCCCCACTGTGTACTCTTCAACTGAGTTTTTGTTTCCTAGGTGCATTACTTTGCACTTCTTTGCATTGAATCTAAGCTGCCATACATTTGACCATTTCTCCAACCTTGCCAAGTCCCTTCTCATCCTTTCTACCTCCCCCTTGTGTATCAACTCTGTTGCAGATCTTTGCGTCATCTGCAGAGAGGCATAATTCTCCTTCCAGTCCCTCTGCAATGTCACTTATAAAGACATCAAAAAGGACCGGACCCTGTACTGAACCCTGCGGTACCCCACTAGTAACCCCCCTTTCTTCAGAGTGGACTCCATTTACTATTACCATCTGTGTCCTGTTGTCCAACTAATTATTTTACCCAGGCTACCACCCTGGGACCTACTCCTAGGCTGGCTAATGTATTAATCATTTGTGTGGGACTGTGTCAAATGCCTGCTAAAATCTAGGTAGGCCATGTCCACAGCCCCTCCCTGGTCTACTACTTTGGTCACCCAGTTAAAGAAATCTATTAGATTCATCTCACATTACCATCCTGCTGTGAATCCATGCTGCCTTGGGTCCTATGCCCTGCTGGCCTCTAGGTACTCAGCAATTCCTTCTTTCACAAGAGATTCCATCATTTTCCCTATCACTGAGGTCAAGCTAACAGGTCTGTAATTTCCTGCCTCTGACCACCCTCCCATGATTTGTTAAAAAGGGTAGTCATTGGCCGGCCCGGTGGCGCTGAGGGCTGAGGAACTGGATGCCTTATCTCGCACTACTCTGGCCACCCGTGTTTGGGAACGAGCACGGGCCATCAGGGGTCAGCAGGGGGGAGGAGGAGGATTGGGCGTCCGATGGACTGCTCTCCTTTTCTGAGGAAGGGGCCATCAGTAGTTGGCGTTCCACTGGCCCCTAGTGGCTGCTGGGGGGTAGCATGCGGCGCTGCATCAAGGAGGGAGATGGGACATACGCTGAGAGCCGCCAGGCGGAAGTGCCAGCCCCGCAGGCCATTGCACTCCCACCTCCACACAAAGGAAAAAATGGAAAATTAAGTCCTGGCTACATGAAGCTGTCCCTGCAGTGCCGCCCTCAGGAAGGCACCTCCCTGGCAAGGATCCGTTGTGAGTGGGTCGAGACACTCCTCACCACCCTGCCACAAAGGGTAAGTCATGGATCCTTAAGGGAGGGGGTCTGATCCTCAGGGGTCAACGCTGGGGTGACAGCTGAAGGCAGCAGTGCCTCCGGGGCTCAGAAGAAGAAATACTACAATAAAAAGGGTAGTCAGTGGTAGCATTAGTTCTCCCCTTAGTTCTTTTAGAATTCTAGGGTGAAGCCCATCAGGCCCCATTGCTTTGTTTACCTTCAGTTTTAGGAGTTCTTTCATAACTATTTCTTCTGTGAAAGGACTGGTATCAACCCCCGTATCCACAGTGCTTCTATTGATTGGATTAGGTACCTCCCAATCCTCTTCTTTTGTGAATACTGAGCAGAAGTATTCATTCAGTATACCCGCTTTTTCACTCGCCCTCTCTGCACATCCAACCTCCCTTTTATTAAGCCTCACTATCCCTCCCTTGGTCTTTCTTCGCTCCCTAATATACCTATAAGAGGTTTTATCCCCCTTCTTAACCAAGTAGGCTATCTTTACCTCAGTTTGGGCCTTTGTTATTCTGACTGCCTTCCCTGCTTCCTTCTTCTTCAACTGGTACAGTTCTCTGTCCTGCTCTTTCTGTGTTTCTCTATACTTCCTGAATGCTGTCTTTTTCTCCCTAACCTACCCCGCCACCTCTTTTGAGAACCACAGTGTTTTTTTCTTCTGTTTTGATTTGCTTCACACGAAGGCTTGTTGCCTCTGTGATGAGTTTTGATGTTTCCCCATTGTTCCTCCACCCCTCCTTCTTGCCTGTATGCTCCTATTTTGACAAAGTCAACCCTCCTAACGTACAGTACCCTCACTTTTGAATGACTTGACTCTGCGGCTGTGTTTTTCGTTAACCACACTGTTTGGTGGTCACATGTTCCCAGATGGCTACCCACTTCTAGATCTGAGATCCTTCCTCCATCCCCGTTTGAGAGTACCAGGTCTAAGATCTCGCCCTCCCGAGTGGGTTCCAACACTGTCTGTCTGAGGCATTCCCCCTGTAGAACATCGAGAATGACCCTGCTCTTGGATGTGGCTGCAGCAAAGGTGTTCCAGTTAACACCTGGCATATTCAGGTCCCTCATCAACAATATCTCCCCTTTTTTTGCCATCCTAAGGATGCCTTCTATCATTTCCTTGTCAATTTTCTTCCCCTGAGATGAGGATCTGTATACCACCCCCATGCAGATTGTGGTGCCATTTCCAATCTCCAGGGTGACCCAAAGTGCCTCATCTCCTCATTGTTTACCCTTTAGTTTTGTTGTTATGATCCCTTCTCTTACATAGAGAGCTACTCTTCCTCCTCTTCTACCCTTCCTGTCATTCCTGTAGATTGTGTACCCTGGTATGCTGACATCCCAGTCATGGTTCTCTGTGTACCATGTTTTTGTGACTGTCACGCTATCCAAACGTCCCTCTCCCATCAAGGCCACCAGTTCAGGGAGCTTGTTACCCAGACTATGGGCATTGGTAGTCATTAACCTCCATTTTTTGATGGCCTTACCCCTTTTTGCCCCATCCCTGTCCTTACTGCCTTTGCCCTTTTCTCCATTTACCCCTGCCCTTCTCCCTATCGACTTCTCAATCTTGGTGTTTACCTCACTAACTACCCTAATTTGTTTTTTTGGGGGGGCTAGAATTTCCCTGCTCCTTTTCAGTGCCTCCCCCCTTGGCTAGTATTAATGCTTGCCAATGAAGCCTTTAAACCTATCACCTAGGATCCTGGTTCCCCTACTGGACAGATGCAGACCATCATGCCAGTATAGGTCTGCATCCCTCCAAGTGGACCCCCAGTCCCCAATGAAGCCCAAACCCTCAGCTCTGCACCAGCTTTTTAAATGCTGACTAAATCCCATGATATGGAGCACCCTAGCCTCACCCATGACATAAATAGGCAGCACCTCCAAGAAGGTTATCGTGCATGCTACTTATCTAAAGCCTCTCCCCAACTCCACAAACTCCTCCTGCACTGCTATGATCCCTTTTCCAGCCAGGTCATTTGTCCCTAGGTGGACATCCAGCTCCCTCCCCCGTGCAGCTGGTCTAGCAATCCTGAGGATTTGCTCCCTGTCCCTCCAAGACATGGCACCAGGCAGGCACCTTACCTCCCTCCCCCAGATCTACCCTCCTAACAATGGAGTCCCCACCAGGAGTTGTTTCCTTCCCCTGTGCAGTCCCATGCCACCCCCCCCCCCGAGGGCCACCTCTGTGATGGTTCCCAGCATCCTCCTTGGTCTCCACTGTGAGTGCCTCCATAGAGGAACCACACTCTGCCAGAATGGCGTACGAATTGTGGAGAGGTACAACTGGAAGGATGAGCCTCTCTTCCACCACCCTCAGCCTCCCTGAGCCCACTGTGGTCCAACCACTCCTCTTTCTTGTCAATCTCTGAGGCAGTGGGGGTGGCTCTGGTGGTCCCTGGGTGGGAGAGGTGGTCCCTCGAATCCTGGCCAACTCAGCCTGGAGACAAGCAACCTCCTCCCTCAACACAGAGAGGTGCCTGCAGATGGGACAACACTGCATCCTCCAGAACATCTCCCAGAAGACTGCCACTCCACAGCGACTGCACTGCACCACTCCAATCATGTCTTATTTGTGGCCCTTCAACTGTTGTTTTGAATGCTTACTCTTTCCTCTCACTGTTTATTTATTTTATACATATATATATATATATTTTTTTTTTTCTTCTCCCTACTTTCCTACTGCCTCCGTGCCCTTAAAGCTCCTGCTCTTCCTGTTCTGGGACTGGAAGTTCCTGAATTCCTCAGCAGTCTTCTTCTTACTAGCTCAGAGTCAGACCTCCAGCAGCTAGGGGAGAATGGACAACTACTCTTTTCCTTCTAGGATGGTGAGTCTTTTGTGCCTCTGTGATCACTCCCTTCCTGCTCCCAAATAGGAAGTTCCTGATTGTCAGTCAAATCCTGTGCCTATAAAAGTAGAACTGGCTAAGGGGGGAGGGGGTGAATGGGAGGAAGGGAGGGCTGTATAGTCCCAGTAGAGTAGTAAAGTTCTAACAGAGCCTCTTTCCTCTTGCTGTTCTCTGCCAAACGCAATCTAGGACAGTTTTAAATCCAAACACCTGGCTTCCTGTTGCCTAAGTCACTCCCCATAATTCACAGTTCCCTTCTTCACCTAGCCAGCTGCACAGATAACAGTTCCTTCACCCAACTCAGACAAACACACTCACTCTTGTTTTCTGATTTTTTGTTTGTATTTACCCTAAATTGAAGGTCCCAGTAGTAGAGTTCTAGTTCTTAAGTCCCAGTAAAGTAGTAAAGTTCTAACAGCACCGCCTTCCTCTTGCTGTTCTCTGCCAAAAGTAATCAAGGGCAGTTTTAAATCCAAACATCTGGCTTCCTGTTACCTAAGCCACTTCCTCTAATTCACAGTTCCCTTCTTCACCTGGCTAACTGCAGAGATAACAGTTCCCTTCACCCAACTCAGACAAACACACTAACTCTTGTTTTTTTGTTTGTTTGTTTTTACCCTAAATTGAAGGTCCCAGTAGTAGAGTTCTAGTTCTTAAGTCCCAGTAGAGTAGTAAAGTCCTTACAGCACCTCTTTCTTCCTGCTGTTCTCTGCCAAAAGCAATCTAGGGCAGTTTTAAATCCAAACACCTGGCTTCCTGTTGCCTAAGCTGCTTCCCCTAATTCACAGTTGCCTTCTTCAAGATTTAAGAGGAGAGACTGAGGGAGCTCAACATGTACACCCTAGAAGATAGAAGGGAGAGAGGGGATATGATTGAGACATTCAAGTACCTGAAAGGCATAAACTGAGTTAATTCGGATGGCTTGTTTAAGTTAAAAGGTGGAAGAGAAACCAGGGGACACAGCCTGAAACTGAAGGGAGGAAGGTTCAGGAGAGAGAGAGATGACGTGGCACTATTTCACAGAGAGGGTTGTGGCTGGTTGGAATGCACTGCCAGAGGACATAGTGGCATGGTGGACGGTGGGCAGCTTCAAGATAGGGTGGGATAGGGCCAAAGGGAAGGTCAAAATCATGGAGAGGGTGGAGTGAGAGAGGTCAGAAGTGGGGAGCACCAAGTTAGAAGGGGGAGCAAGGGAAGGGAGCAGCTGCAGTTTAACAAGACAGCGTGCTGCACACTCGAGCAGACTAGATAGACCAAATGGCCTGTAACTTCTGGCAAGTTTGTATGTAATACTAACAACTCAGCCTATGCACCAAGGTACCCCAGATGGCTAATGGGAGCACTCACTTCTGCTAAATGGGTAATACTGTGCTACTGGAAGCAAACAGACCCTCACCCCATGCCCGTCTTAATGAATGGTTATTAGCTAGGAAAGACAGCTTGTTTCAAAAGAGCATCATACAGCCAACCAGATAAAAATGGATCAATACTGGCACATATTTTTTTTTGGGGGGGGGGCATACCTAGAATCGGGATATTGCAAAATCCTAGCAGGCTACATTTCCAGAACACAGGCACCTGCTTCTCATGCACATACCAGTAGACATGACTAACAATCCCACAGCACATATACCAGGCAGGGGCATAGTCTTGAAGATATTAAGCACCCCTTTAAAGCGGGAACCTATGGAAGCCACACCATGTCTGTGAGCCCTGGTTACACCGTGCTTAGTACGTGTATGATAATACACTACTGAGATGTAAGTGATGAAAACTACATAAAATGCAAGGTAAGACACTTTCAAATTGTACTATCTAGGACTCTTGATGCCATAACTTTGCTTTAGACAACTATTTGTTATCTTCTGAACTATACATTCCAATGTTCTGTTCTACTGTTACTAATGTTAATTGATCTTTCCTTGCCTATACTGTACCTCCAAGGGGGCATGCCCTGGATAGAAATCTGTTATGTCTAATATACTGTATAACCCCATGCATTTGAAACTCTATTAAACTATCAGTTATAAAAAAAAGTAACCAAACACAAGCAGAGCACTCACGACCTCCAAAATAACAAGAGCACCAGTCTCATAAAAGCCAAAATAATTTATTTCTACATAAAACAAGAAAACCTGTTCATTCCTAGCTCTAACCACTATCCATTTCTCCCCTTAGCAACCTCTTTGTATAGGCCACACTATAATGCCCTCTCCCTCTCTGTAAATAACTTGTACAATCCTCACCCATGTGTACTACTTGTAACTTACTGTCATTTGCTACACCTTGTTTGCTCTGTACCATTGCCATATGTTGTACTGACCTGTATGTATTATTTTCTGTATCTTGCTTATGTGGATTCTTTGTAAATGAGGCCCTGACTCAAATGGTTGTAATTCCGATATCCGAATAAATAAATACATAAAATAAATGAACAGCAGTACGAGAGCGACTGTTGATACCCACCATCCTTTATCAAATATATAAATAATGATAAAGGATGGTGGAACATCCAAACGTGTCAGGCTGTTGCCTGCGTTTTCTTGTTTTATGTATTTTGGCTTTTATGAGGCTGGTGCCCTTGTTATTTTGGAGGTTGTGAGTGCTCTGCTTGTGTTTGGGTACAAGTTTGTTTTAGCACAGTAGCACTACTTTCCTTGTGCCTATTCCATTTGTTTTCATTTATAAAAAAATTATTTTACCAGGATAGTCCAGATGAGATGCAGTATCTCATTTTCAATTGGGTCCTGCTTTTACTCATTTTTACAATGTATTTTCTTAGAACGACCCAGGTGAAAGCCATGTTTTTTATTTTTAGTGGGTTTAGATTTTAAATTTTTTTTTTTTCAGAACACACCAGCATAGTTGCACATCTTTTAGCGAGGTTCTACTGTACTGGGGTCTGGCCTTTACATATTTTCACTATATATTTGCCTATGACTGACCACATGAGATACAATATCTAATTTTCAGTGGGGTCGTGCTTTTACACATTTTTAGACTGTATGTACCCAGGATAGAACAGTTGAGATGCAATATCTCCTTTTTAGACAAAGTCCTGCTTTAATCCATTTTTACTATGTATTTAGCCAGGACAGCAGGCTGAGATAAATACCTCGTTTTAGGTGGGGTCCTGCTTTTAAATATTTTTAAAATGTATTTAGGCAGGATAATATAGATAAGATCAAATATCTTATTTTCATTGAAGTCCTGCTTTTACCCATTTTTAAAATGTATTTTACCAGAATGACCCAGCTGAGATGCAATGGGGTCCTGCTTTAACACATTTTTACACTGCATTTACACAGCATGCCTACTAAGACCAAAATCTTGGATTTTAGGAGCACAGACTTCAGGAAGATATGCAAAGTGCTAAGGAGCCACCTGGCAGGCATCAGAGCAGATATGGGGGTGGAGTAAAGGTGGTTCATCATTAAGGAAGGAATACTGATTACCACAGAGGAGTGCGTTAGGTTCAGGGTAAAAACACAAGGGCCAAAGCACCTAGCTGGTTCAGTTCTGGGGTTGCCCAGGCTGTAAGGGAAAACAGATTGGGCTACAGAAAATTCAGGAAGACCAAGAGAGAGGTGAATAGTGGAAAAAAACTAAGGTTGGCTAGTGAGGCAAGTAAGAAAATCTGTCTAGGTAAGGCACAGAAGGAGTAGCAGATAGCTGAAGGAATAAAGAATTAAGAAGGGGGAGAAGGCTTTCTTTCCGCTATATAAGTCAGAAAAGGGACAAGAAGGATAGGATTGTTAGGCTAAAGAAAGGAGAGGAGTGGGTGGAAGATAACAAGGGAAAAGCAGAGATGCTAAATGAACACTTGTGTTCCGTCTTCGCCATGGAGAAGGACAAACCTGTGCCTTCAGGAGGGAGAAGAGGAGCGTGGGGGACACAGATGTAGTGATAGAGGAGGACAGAGTGAGGGAAGGGTTGCTAGCACTGAAAGTGAACAAATCACCAGGCCCGGACAGTGTACATCCAAGGCTACCAGGGGAACTGATTGAGAAACTGGCAGGCCCACTGGCAGGCCTTTTAATTGTTCACTAGAGTCAGGTGTGGGTACCACAGGACCGGAGAACAGCACATGTGGTGCCCCTCCACAAAAGCAGTCCCAAGGATGACCTAGGGAATTACAGACCAGTTAGTCGGACCTCAATCGTGTGCAAGCTCATGGAGACCATACTTAAGGAAAGGCTGGTAGAAAATTAAGAGGATTATGGTCTCCAGGATGCAAGACAGCACGGGTTCGTGGTGGGGGGGTAGCTCATGCCAAATGAATCTGACTGACTTCACTGATTGGATCACTAAGGCAGCAGACAGGGGCCAAGCGGGAGACATCCTCGATCTGGATTTCAACAAGGTCTTTGACTCTGTGCCCCCAAAAAAGTTGATCAAGAAGTTGGTGGCTCTCAGGATTGGGGATAAGATGTTCAGATGGGTGGAAAACTGGCTGAGCGACAGAAGGGTTGTTGGGAGAGAGTTATTTGGCGCCAGAGAGGTCACCAGTGGGGTCCTGCAGGGCTCAGTGCTGGAGCCGATGTTGTTCAGTGTCTTCATCAGTGACACTGGGGATGGTATTAAGGGTAAAATGTGCTTATTCATGGATGACACTAAGATCTGCGAGAGAGTGGACACAGCTGAAGGGATACAGGACCTAGTCCAATCGTGGCAGCTGGGTGGGGCCCTTTCACACAGAGAAGAAAGAAGAATTGATTTTTACAGTCAGCAATACAGTACTTTCATTTGAAAATCCACTGTTGTAATTCAGCAGGGAGCTACCCTGTATTAGTACTCACAACCTCCAGACAAGACAGAGTCCTCCGATGTCAGCAGAGCTGCTCCTGAACTTCTCAGACCTCTTCACTCATTTAAATGGCAATCTCTGAACCGGCAAAGTCCTTTAATGACCGTAGGATTAACTTGAACTCACAAGCCTCCTTGCACATTTATATGGTTATTTCTAACAAGGCAAAGTCCTTCACTGGAAGCAGGATTAACTTGAGCTCACAAGCCTTCTTCTGATTTTTGGTTTATGTTAGTTTATTTGTTTTACTCGCCCTCCCTCTGTGAGAGAGAGTGAGGAGAGTGTGTTAGTGAGTGTGATACTTATAGGTTTGATTTTTAGGTTTATTTTTGTGATTTATTTAATTAATGACGGTTGGGCATTATTCTCCCACTAGGCTCAGGGAACTTCGTCCATTTGAGTGCCTACCATTGTCATCCGACACCTATTTTAGGTGTCGCGCATTGGGCATTCTGAAGAGGCGAGGACGAAGGTGGAAAGCTGGGCCTTGTGGGGGACAGGAGAGGGGAGGGCGGATCGGGGTTTTAGGGTCCAGAAGACGTCCTGGGGCGAAACGGGGTCAGGATAGAGGTTGCTCTTATCTTGTCCCCATACCCAAGAGTCCCGAAGATATCGGACAGGTGCCGAGGTCTTCCCCAACATCTCATCCTGCCTTGGCGGTGTTGTGCAATGCCAGATCTATAAAAAACAAGACAGCTATTATAGCTGATCTTGTTGGGTCATCTGCTCTGACTTGCATCACCGAGACCTGGCTGGATGAAAATCCTGGCCCTATATTGGCCTTGGCAACTCCAGCTGGGTTCTCGGTGACACACCGCCCAAGGCTGGATCAGAGGGGCGGAGGTGTGGCCATTATGTTTAAATCGAATGGCCTTGTGGATGTTCCATTGGGAACACCAGATCTTTTGAATATATCCTGGGCGAGGTGCAGGTTGTGGGATTCTCCTGACTGCATGCCACCAGGTGACGGTGGCTAATTCCACAGGAGATTGCAGACTTCATAGTCGACCTTGTGTTGAGGTTTCCCAGATTAATACTTGGCGCGACTTCAACGCCTGGGTCGACGATGAACTCTCTCATTTTGGTCAAAGTCTCCTCCAGTTGATGAATACACTGGGCCTGACACAGGTTATACCGCTCTACCCATATAGGGGTCATTCATTAGATCTGGTCTTCTCTCGGTATGGAGATCACTGACCCGGGGTGGAACCAGTCAGCTGGTTGGACCATTACACCATAAGGTTCAGCTTCAGGGCCCCTCTAATAGGTCTGCCCTACGGAGATGGTCCAATACCGCCCTTTAAGGGATATTGGCCCCAATGACCTAACGGCGGTGTTGGATCTATCGAGTTTGTCGGGTGAATGCATGAGTCCAGATGGTCTTGTACTTGCCTATAATAAGGCTGTGGGAGATGCTCTGGACAAAATTGCTCCTGTTCGTGTTCGGCCTCTCACCATCCGTCCAAGGAGTCCATGGTTTGATGGCCCCTTGAAGGAATTAAGGCGAGTAGGCCGAAGGCTGGAGAGAGCCTGGCAGAAATCGGGCCTTGATGCTGACAGGCTTAGATTGCTAGCCCATTATGATGGCTACCAATCAGAAATCACTCGTAAGAAGGCAGAATTCCTGTCCAGAGAGATTTCTGCTGCAAAGAATCGACCGGCTCAGCTTTTCTGGACTGTGGACAGACTGTGCAATCCAGTCTGTCTTCAGCCTAGAGAAGCCTTTTCTCAGCTTAGATGTGAGGAGTTCGCTCGCTTCTTTGCAGATAAGGTTGCCAGCACCAGGTCCGGCATTGGTCCGACCTCTCCTTCGGGGGATTATGGTGGACGATTGGTGGTACCTAGTCCTCGGCCTGTCTGGTTGGATTTTCACCGCCCGGAATTCGTTGACATTGTGAAGATCATCCAAACAATGCGTCCAACCAGTTATAGTTTGGATCCGGTCCTACACACTGTTAGTAGGTTGTGTAGAAGTTATCTACCCAATCCTTGCTAACATTGTCCGAAATCCTTGGAGAGGGGGTTTTTCCAAACCCCTTAAGGAGCAGATAGTTCAACCACCCTAAAAAATCCTCCTGGACCCAGACTGTCTAGCTAACTACCGCCTATCTCTAACCTGCCATTTGTTGGTAAGGTTATTGAAAAGGCAGCTGCACTGCAATTGGATGATCATCTTACCTCCCATAATGTCTATGATACTCTCCAATCTGGCTTCAGGAAAAGGCATAGTACTGAGACTGCCCTTGTTCGGGTATTGAGCGACCTCCTAATGGCCAGAGATCGAAAGGCTTGTACCATTCTGGTCCTTCTTGATCTTTCTGCTGCATTTGACACTGTAGACCATGGGGTGCTACTGGAGCGACTGCGGGTTTTTTGTGGGCTGTCTGGTACAGTCCACGAATGGTTTCGTTCTTACCTCACCGGTAGGTCTCAGAGAGTTGTCACCGGAATTTATTCCTCTGACGCCTTCTCCCTACCATGTGGGGTACCACAGGGCTCCATTTTAGCTCCCATGTTGTTTGCAGTGTATATGCTGCCATTGGGAGAAATCATCAGGAGATACAGCTTGAGTTTTCACTGCTATGCAGATGATACTCAGCTGTACCTATCCTTTCTCCCCGATCAGAGTGATGCACTCTCCGTACTTAACAACTGCCTGGATGAGATCAAAATTTGGATGAGTTTGAGCTGGTTAAAACTTAATCCGGATAAGACTGAGGTATTGGTTGTGGATCCAGGTCATCCTGGGAGGGGTTTGGGTGTTGGACAGCCATCGGGTTTATTACTTGGTAGTGTACCGCTCTCTAGCTCTTGACAGGTGCGAAATCTGGGCGTTATTTTTGATGATGGTCTGACCCTGAAATCACAAGTGTCAGCTGTTGTCAAATCCTCTTTTTACCATCTGAGGAATATCGCCCGGGTGAAACATCTGATTCCCCAGGAGGACCTTTCGACTTTGGTCCACGCCTTTGTTACCACCCGTCTGGACTACTGTAATTCCCTCTACCTAGGGCTACAAGGGTTGACATCCGCCGCCTTCAGCTGGTGCAGAGCAGCTGCAGCAGGCTTTTGACTGGGACTCTTAGAACCAGTCGCATACGCCTGCTTCTCGCGAACTGCACTGGCTGCCTGTTCGGTGGCGGATCACCTTTAAGGTTGGTTTACTAACCTTTAAAGCCCTACATGATCAGGGACCCGGTTACCTGAAAGATCTTCTGGTTCCCTATTGCCCCCTCCGCCCCCTCCACCCCACCAATGAGGGATTGCTAGAGATTCTCAGGGTTCGTTTGAAGTTGTCAGGATCTCGTGCTTTTGCCTTTTCAGCTCCTACCCTGTGGAATTCTCTACCTCATTGGTTAAGAGAATGCCCGACCGTTGACAGTTTTAAAATTGCTTTAAAACCATATCTCTTTACTTTGGCTTTTCCTTTATAGTTGTGATTGTTTAATGTTGGATTTTCCTGTTTTATTTAATCTGTACAGCGCCTTGATTTTGAAAGGCGCTTTAAAAATAAACATGAATTGAATTAAATTGAATTCTTACACATTTATATGGTTATTTCTAACAAGGCAAAGTCCTTCACTGGAAGCAGGATTAACTTGAGCTCACAAAGCCGGCCCGCTGGCGGAGCGGTGGGATTTCGCTTGCGGCCGCGGCGACCAGGTTGAGGAATGGACTGGGTCGGCTGGAGGGCGGCGGGGAGAAAGGATGAAGCGTCCTCGGACTGCTCTCCTTCTCCGAGGGAGAGGATGAGGAAGTGCTCGGGGTCTGCGCGACTCCTGGTGGAGACCAGGTGTGGCAGCGACTGCTGACCTCAACAGTGCGTATCGGAGGCGGGGCAGGGCGCTCCGCATCTTTGCACGTCCCCACCTCCCGGAAAAAGGAAAAAAGGGGAGAATGCCTCCGGGGCCCTTGATGAAGCCCGTCACAGCTTCAATTAGCCCCCTCAGGCCAGCCCTCCGACCTAGTCCGACGCATGTGGCTCCAGTGCTGCAGCCCCACCATGGGGGGTAAGCCACGGCGTATCGGAAGGCGCGAGGTCATGTGGGGGTGGGAAGCGGATCGCTGAAAGTACCGGCTACCGCTGTGGCTATAAAGAATAAATAGAAAAAAAAAAACTTGAGCTCACAAGCCTTCTTGCACATTTATATGGTTATTTCTAACAAGGCAAAGTCCTTCACTGGAAGCAGGATTAACTTGAGCTCACAAGCCTTCTTGCACATTTATATGGTTATTTCTAACAAGGCAAAGTCCTTCACTGGAAACAGGATTAACTTGAGCTCACAAACCTCCTTGCACATTTATATGGTTATTTCTAACAAGGCAAAGTCCTTCACTGGAAACAGGATTAACTTGAGCTCACAAACCTCCTTGCACATTTATATGGTTAACCACCACAGAGGAGTACCACCCCAGGCAGCTGCTTCCAATGCTCCCACAGACTCACCGTTACTGAGATACTGCAAACGGCAGTTTCCCTTTGTCTTTGGACCGAGCGCGATTTAGCAATTTTCTCCAGTCCTCCTTTCAGGTCGAGCCTGATGGGTAGTTTTACAGAGCACAGCCTCCTCTGACCGCCCGCCGACGGATTTAGTCCGCTGGAGCCGACAGCACAAAACGGCCGCCTAGCCTTCCGGCGCTCCCGCCGAACACTCTGCAGCACAGAAGACACAGCCCTCACTCCCTCACTAGCCACAACGCATCTCCCTCCACAGCTTGGGGCACTTTTCACTGGCGCGACCCGATCCGGATTGGCTGGTTGAGCCTGCCAGTCATCTCCCCCAGCTCAGTGGTGCAGAAAAAGCGCCATAGTCCATAATGCCTTTCTCAAACAAACAGCTCTTCATTGGCCAGTCGACTCTGTAAAATCCCAAGGTACTAATTGGTCCAATTGCACAGTTCGAGACCAAAATGGAGGAGGCAATCAAACTCTCTATGCTGCAAAGCAAAGCAGGTTAGACTACATTATCATTATTTTTACAGCTTATTTCAAGCACACCTACCATCCTTTATTAGAGGCTCCCCTGCACTATTAGCGATGTAGCAGAATGGGTAACACTTGGCAGCCGGGTGGGAGTCGAGCATAACAACACTCGAACCCCTTTCCATTTTTACCCATTCCGACTGCAACAGGCAGCCCTTATAGGGACAGCTCACAGAGGCTATTTAAAGCGCTCACTGGCTACCCAATTAAACGGCTTTAAGCCGCTAACTAACCCGAGCACCAGGCATATCCGGAACCCCCATTTGCAAGGGGGTTACACCTGGGTGGAGTCCAGGTATCTGCATAAGAGGAGAAAGACCTGGGAGTGATGATCACTAGTGAGTGACCTGAAGCACTCCATGAAGTGCAATAAAGCAACAGCAAGGGCAAACAAGATACCGGGATGCATAGTTAAGGGGATTAGTAGTAGGAGAGAGGAGGTTGTACTATCCTTGTACAGGTCACTGGTGAGGCCACATCTAGAGTATGGGGTTCGGTACTGGTGCCCATAGCTCAAAAAGGACATTAACATGCTGGAGACGGTCCAGAGGAGGGCTACAAAGATGATAGTGGGTCAGCAGGGTAAGGCATATGAGGAGAGGTTGAGGGCACTGAACATGTACTCCCTGGAGGAAAGGAGACAGGGGACATGACTGGGACCTTCAAGTACTTGAAAGGGATAAATAAGGTGGAAAAGGAGGGTCTCTTTATGCTGAGTGGTAACCATAATGCAAGGGGGCACAGTCTTAAGCTGGAGGGGGTGAGATTTAAGAAGGAGGTAAGGAAGCAAGCACATCTTCACAGAGAAGGTGGTGGACACTTGGAATGCGCTGTCAGAACAGGTGGTTTCGTTAAAGATAGTGTTCAGCTTCAAGAGAGGCTGGGATAGGCATGGGGATGGAAAGCATCATGGGTAGAGAGGATGGGGGAGTGGGGGCAGGGACAGTAGCTCAAGCTGTGGACCTTGCAGTATGAGCAGACTAGATAGACCAAAAGGCATTCTTCTGCTAGCTTTTTCGTATGTTCATATGTAGGGCAACACAGTTCAAATGCAATGTTTTGTTTGCAGTTGGGATCCTGCTTTCACCTATTTTTACACTATATTTACTCAGGATGGGGCAGCGGAAATACAATATCACATTTTTAGTGGGGCCCCAGTTTTTGCACCTTTTTACAATTAATTTACCCAGTATCACCCAGATGAGAGTCAAGTTCTTATTTTCAGTGGGGTCCAGTTTTACACTGTATTTTTTCTAGGATAGAACAACATAGATGCACATCTCCCAGTGGGGTTCAGCTAACATGTAACAGCCTGTATGGTCCCAAAATCTGTAAATATAAAACACACCCGGGAGGATCCTGTTCCAAAAGCGTATCCAAAGACTACCACAGTGGGTTGGAAATGAGGTTCAAGCACTACACATCCACATTTTCCAAAATAATCTTTATCACTCAGTCAGTGAATATCGCACTTCATCAGGGAAACTACACACTTTTATTCCTGCTTCTAAATGGAAATAAAAGTGTACATTTTCCCAGATAAAGTGCACTAGCACAAAATGTCGGAAAGAATAGAGAATTAACTGTAAATAATTAAATATTATTTTGGAAAATGTGGATATGCGGTGAGTCAGCCTCATTTCTAACCCACGGTGGTAGTCGTGGGGTTCTGCTGTAATGGGTCTTGCTTTTTACATAATTGTACTATTTATCCAGAATAGACCTGATGAGCAAGGCCACTGTTTTTCGGTTTTTACTGGAAAATCCGGTAACATTCTGGAATTAGGACTGCCTGAAGACCAGTAAAAACAAAGATTTCATGGAATCTGGCATTTTATATTAAATCAGTAAATCTACAAAACTTGTGTTTTTCTTTTAATTCCTTCCTGTACTATTTTCAATCTGCTTTATTTAATGCTCTGTATATTAAGCCTTCTTTAATTCTGATTATTTTTGCACATTCTGAAAGAATGATGGGAGAATCCCGGTAAAATCCAGAAATTAGAGTAACAATCACCAGTGCAATTCTGGAAACTGAAGTCTTGAAAATGGAATTTCATTGTTTTAATCACCGTAAATCAGTGGCCTTGCTGATGAGATGTAATCTCTCATCAGCATCAGGGTCCTGCTTTTACACATTCTGTATACTGCATTTACACAGGACAGCAGAGGTGAGATGCAAAAGCTCGTTTTCAGTGGGGTCCTTCTTTTACAATGTATTTTTTTTCCAGGGCAGATCAGCTTAGATGCAAACTCTCCTTTTCAGTGGGGTTCTGCTGTAGGGTACAGCTTTTACACGATATCCCATGACAAAGGCGACCGTGACTGGGCACCTAAAAAAACAGCGACTCAATCGTGGTGCATGTCAACGAGCTCACGTACCAGGGAGCACAACTGGATGGGGGTTCGATATACCGACAGGATGTCGCATAGGTATACACGTGTGGGGGGGGGAGCGAGCATGCCAGTGAGGGAAGGGAGGGTTTGCAAGGGGTGGTGACCCAGTGAGCTGCCGAGCTGGCCCTGTGGCATGATGGGTGGGCTCAGCGCTGGGGTTCTGAGGGTGCTCCACGCACATGTACATTTTGTTACGTCCAGCCCTAATTTTTTTTTTTTTTATGGTTTTACACACACACACACACACACACACACACACACACACACACACACCAACATGTACCCCCACTGGAGTAGTTGAGAACTCTTTAGTAGGGCGGGTGCCCTTCTGATGTGCACCGGGGGGGGGTGTATATTGTTAAAACTGATTTTCGGCAATGTGCGGTCGCCCTAACGACGATCGCCTTTCAGTGGTCGCCATTAAGACATAGAACCCTTTTATACAGTTTTCATCAACTCAACTCATCTTTATTTCTTTAAAAGTGCAAATCAAATTATCTAAGCACTTGTACAAAGAAAATAAATCACAGCAGGATAACACATCTCACAAATTAAAACATATAAAACAGTAAAATTCATTAGAATACGTTATCAAAATTCCGGCAAAGCAAGTCTGAATAAATAAGTGTATTTACCCAGGACAGCCCAGATGAGATGTGATATCTCATTTTCTGCGATGTCCTACTTTGACACATTTTCACACAGTATTTACCGAGGACAGCACAATAGACATGCAGTATCTCAGTAAGGCTACATGAACGTACCCATGCTGACTTATTGCTATGAAGTAGGAGGTAAAAGGGATTTGGCCAGACAGCTATTCTGTGATGTTATACAGTGCTACAGTCATTTTCACAGCATTGTCTTTCCACTACCCTTTGCTCCACAGACCTACAACCCCCGGTAGTATTTTGTTCTGCTTGTCACTTCTTGTTTAAGCAATAAAACTGTTTAGTATAAATCGTACGTGTTCAGGAGTTGTTTTTTCTTTTGTGTTTTTAGTCAAATGATAACAGAATAAATGCTTCTTTTTCATCTTTCCTCTGTAAATGTGCTCCAGGTTGCCTACTCATATTCGGACAAGTAAAAATCTTCCCGTGTCACACACACACACACCTCCCCACCCACCCACTACCACAGTACTGTATACACAGTAGAACAGCATGCCCAAAAAATAACTGCCAGTACACTTTAAAAGTAAACATGCTTGTCAAAGCAACAGTAGAACTGTCATTATGAGAAGCCAGCAGAACTTCAGAGCCATAACACTGCTTTGCATTCCATTTCAATTGCAACCAGTCAGTTCTGTTAGAACTTTCCTAAATCAAATGAGACCAGTAAAGAAAGAGTTACAGCAATAGCAGCAGCTGCTCTATGCCAAGTGTTACATTACAAATCCACAGTGAACTGCTGCAGACTCAGGTGTAAACTGCCTGCACTTCTACACGGCTCCAGGTAAATTCACATAGATTACTGTTTCTACATATTGACATAGTTTCCTTTCATGATTCCAAACAACTTTGTTTTTCAGTTGTTTAGTACTGTAATCCCCTGCTTTCTTACCAAAGAATACAGCAGAATGGTCTCTGCTGTAATTTGCAAAACTTTTCACAGTACAGAATTATATAAAACAAATACCTTTCAATACAGTCTGCAGTCCCAGAAGTAATCCACAGTAATATATGCTTAATGTGAAGTAGTCCACGGAAAATATAGTGTGTTTTTATTTTTACATTTACTTTAGATAAAATAAAAAAAGGCTGCAGTGAGCTGTTACTTCATTGCAATTCTGCTCAATATGCTTGGTATTCACCTCCCCACTACTTCCTGTCTCATCCTGCCATTTCTCTGGCTTTTATCTCTTGTTTACTGTGGTGCACAGTGCAGGCTAGTGACTGGGAAAGTTCACTAGCTCCACAGACTCTTTCGCTAGCCCAGCTGATGTACTTATTGGTTACTTTCTCCCACTTCAAACCTGCAGGGCTAGTTAAAGGAAAATCTTGCTAGCTTAACACAGAATCTGGCAAGTAGGCCAGTGCCAGTTTCGCCCCTGCATTTTCTGCGGTGGGTTGCCAGTACTTAAACAATTTTTTTAAAATATTTTATGACTGGAGTGTGGACAGTGCTGGGACTGCCAGTGGTTGGTGGATAGTGTGGTGACTGTCAGGTGCACTGCTGTAAGGGGGCGGGTAAGTCCTACGACTGTTGAGGGAGGTTCAGAGTCAGTGCTGTTAATGGTGGGAGTCAGTACTGTGATTTTTGTGGTTGGGGGTGTCGGCGTTGCAACAGTTGAGGGTGGGAAGCCAGTGCTGTTGTTGTCAGGGGGTGGCTGACCAGTACCATGACTGCCAGGTGGGGGTCTGGGCTGTAACTTTTCGGAGAGGAGGGAGCAGTGTTGTGACTCTTGGGGGGTGGGGATCACTGCTGTGACTGTGAAGGGTATCAGCCCTGTGACTGTCCCAGATGTAGGGAGTCAGTACTCTGACAGTGGTGGTGGGTAGTGTTGTGCCCATTGAGGGCAGAGGTCAGTGCTATCACTGTTGGGGAATGAGGACCAGTGCTGTGACTGTCGGGTAGGTGGCTACTGTGACTGACAGTGGAAGGTGTTAGTTCTGTGACTACTGAAGAGGTGGTACCATTCTGTAACTGTTAGCGGTAGCAGTCCTGCGACTGTTGTGGGTGAGGGGGGGCAGTGCTGTTACTGTTGTGGATGGGTGATCAGTGCAGTGACCATTACAAGTAGTGGGTCTGTGCTGTTATTGTCAGTGGATGGGAATTAGTGCTGTAACTGATGCTAGAGGGTGTCAGTTCTGCAACTTTTGGGGGTGAGGTTGTTGTGCTGTGACTGCTGGGGATGTATGATCAGTGCTGTAAGACGGGGGTGGGGTGTAGTGCTGTGACAAGTGCTGTTACTCTGGGGGGATGGGGATCACTGCTGTGACTCTCAGGGATGACTGGTCATTGCTGTGACTGCCAGGTTTGGGAGGGGGGGGCATTCTGTGGCTGTTGGGAATAGAGAGAAAATGTTGTAATGCTCAGGGGTGTGGAGCAGTGCTGTGACTGTCAGAAGTGGGTGGTCGTTATGACTGTCAGTGGAGGGTGTCAGTTCTGTTACTGTCAGTGGGTTGCTACAGTCCTGTGACTGTAGGGGGAGTACAATCGCATACAGTATCTGTGGACGAGGGGGATGTTACAGTTCTGTGACTATGGGGTGGGGTGGGTTGGTTCAGTCCTGTACCTGTGGGGGAGGAGGTACAGTCCTGTCACTGGGAGAGTTGCAGTCCTGTAACTGTGGGAGGGGGATCATACAGTCCTAATACTGTTGGGGGTGGTTACTACTGTGTCTGAGGGTGGAGGGTGTCAGTACTGTGACTGAACAGTGGTACAGTCCTGTGATTGTCAGGAGGAGGGTCAGTTATGTGTTAGGCATAGGGCGTCATTTACGTGACTGTCAGGGTGAGGGTCATTCCTGTGACTTTTGGGAGGTCTGCTTCTGCACAATCCTACAGCTCTGAGGGACTGAAGCATTTGCAGAAGGTTGTATATGCGGCAGGAAGGTTGTAGAAGGCACCAAGCTAAGTGACTGTTCAGAGGTGGTGGTCAGTCCCGACTGTGTGGGGCGGTCATCAGTGCTGTGACAGGTACAGTGTTGTGAATGTTAGGGGTGGGGATTACTGATAAGTCCACAGCAACCTTACACTTTGTGGGGCCCAGAGCAGAGGTCAAACACTGGGCCCCCTATCACCAGCAATCGGCAGTCTTATCTTCGCTTACTGTCGTATTCGCAGCACAACTGGTACTACCTGTAGTTTTGGAGGTGGGCAGGAGACCTCAGTGCCACTGTGAGGTAAACAAAAACAACCCATACTGCAAGTATTGGGGCAGGCAGAAGACTTCAGTGCAGCCGAGCGGGAATTAAAAGAACCAGTGCTGTCTGTATTTCACGGTGGGCAGAAGACCGCAGTGCCAGTAAGCAGCTAAAAGATAAAAGCCCTTCAGAGCTGTGGAGATCCCCCACAATGGGAAACTTACAAGAAAAAGCCCTTCAGGGCTGTGGAGACCCACTGCTGTGGGCAGCTAAAAGAAAAAAGCTCATTGTGGCTGTGGAGCGCCACCAGAGAGAGCAGCTGACAGAAAAAAAACCCTTTAGGGCTACAGAGATCTGCTATAGTGGGCAACTCAAAGCAAATAAGCCCTTTAAGACAGTAAAGATATATAGATCATTGCAATCTCCATGTATGTAGCTGAACTGTAACCATGTTAGTCATTAGATCTAAACAGCTTCCAGAATATAGATAAACTTTTGCAGGCCATGGCAGTTTATAACTCTACTGCAGTGGGTCTCGTCTTTGCAACCCCTGTGATTTTACTGGCGAGATTATACACTGCCTCCTGCCACACCCCGCAGTCTAGATTTCACTTGCATGTTTGTTCCGAGACAGCATCTAGACTGGAAGTGGCTGAGGCCACTAAGCACTTGATCTTTGTTCTAAATCTCCCTGAGAGCCCCACTCAAAGTCTCATCCCCTACTACCAATACCCATCACCCACTCAACCACCCCACACCGACAGCGAGATCAACACACTCAAGATTCACCATCACAGAGCCCAGCTGAGGATCCGAGGAAGAAAGGGGAGATCAGGGTGCTGGGTCAATCAAATTCTTTTTTTTTATGCCAAATGCCAGTGGCCTAGTGCAAATTTGCAGATGATGGGACACACAGTGCTGGCACTTCTGAGATCGACTACTACAAGTCAGGGAGACATGCGCCTCAGTCTGAGATGAGAAGCCGATGACCCCAGACTTAGCCAAGCCAAAGCAAAAGCTCCTACTTTGGGGGCTGGTCTCTTGATCTGGCACTGGAAAGGGTGTGCATGTGAGAGACTCCTGATCATGTGACCTTTCTCAGTGCTCCAACAGGAATCACATCATCAATTGACTTACCTTAGCTGTCTGCAGGGCTGCTCTCAGTTCAGTCTTAATAAGTGAATCATCTGATGCACCCAGTTGGGCAGCTTTGTTTTAAAGTGCAAGGCCCCCCAGAAGTGCAGGGCCCAGGACAGCTGCCCCTACTGCCCCCCCCCCCCAGAACGAAGCCAGTCATCCAGGTGCTCATATGGGACAAAGGTAGACAGGTAGGGCTTTATGAAGCATGTGCTAGCCATTTCTGCATTCCCCCCCCCCGTGGATTCCTGCCTTCACCTGGAAGAAGCCAAAGCTCAAGTCAGCATGCCTCCTCACCCAAGGACAGGACAGCTGTTTAATGAATGCTTAGTCTTATGTCCCAACCCCCAGCAATCTGAGCATGTTCCTGAACTCGGGTCCCTGTTGTGGTGGAAGGTAAGGCACACAGCGCCTCATCCCTCCATACCACTGGACCAGACCGGCCTTATACTGCAGCAAGGGAATTATTTATTATTAACGGGGCAGGCAATTGGACAACGGGGGTGCCACAAAACACCATAGAATGATTTTGTATTAACAGGACTGGTGGTCAGAGGGTGGGATGTACCTGTGGACACCAGAGAATGTGCCGACTTTAACATTCCCAGCAATCACAGGCGGTTATTGTTATTGGCTGGCAGTCAGAAAGAAATAGTGCACTGCTCAAGGTTCCATACTTTCCCTGTAGATGGCTCCTAATCCCCGTAAAACAGCATTAGTTTGAAGTTTATTGTTCTAGGTATTAACACCTTTGAGCCAAGGCTCTTTTACAAAGGTTCCATGTCATTAAGTACAAAAACATAGTAGACAGTGTTACAAACAATCAGTAAGCCGTTTAACAAGGCCACAACTTAAACAGTAACATTTATGTACATAAAAGAAAAAGGAACTCAGAGGCAGTGTCAAGGGCAAGGAATAAGGATTGGAGAGCTTGAGAGGGAGAAATAAGAAGTTTAGGAGCAGACAGAACCAGGTTAGTGGTACTCAGGTTGTCTTTGTCAAAGAGGAGACCATGGTGGTTGAGTGAAACAAATGTAAGTGCACTCAGTGGGATGAGACTTTAGTCAAAGCAGTCACAGGAGCTGGAGGCTGTGAGATGAGCGTAAAGTATGGATTTGAAAGCTCCCAATGTCGTGGAGGATAGGGAGGGCAGGTTAAGGGCATTGTACCAGGTAGGGGCACGGTATGTAAAAGATCTTTGTCCCTGAGCAGTCTGGCATCTAGGGACAAGGAAAGGTTGGTGGTCAGATCTTCTGGTGGTACGAGTGCCATTGTTCAGGCAGAGCAGGTCCCGGATACATGGAGGAGTGAGTCCCAAGATTGATTTTTTTGCCATCACGCAGGTGAGATACATGAGGCGACTGGAAAGATGCAACCAACCGGTTTCCATGTAGAGGTCACAAGTGTGGGTCCGTCTCTGTGCTCCAGTGAGGAGTTGACAGGTTTTGTTTAGTGCTGTTGAGATGCGCTTTAGTGCAGTGGTAGTAGCTGAGTCATAGACAATTAGACCATAGTCTATGATTGAGATGATGGAGCTTTGAACAGCAATCCTCAAGGCAGCTTGGTTGAAAAATTGACGGTTCCGGTACAAAATTCCAATGCGTTGGTGCACTGTTTTTGCAGTGTTATCGATATGGGCCACAAAAGTAAGACATTCGTCAAAAGTGATACCAAGGTATTTGAAGGTGTTCACTTGTTCTAGTGTATTTCCAAGAGAAGTTTTTATGACAAGTGGAGTATGCCTATTTCTGTTTTGATGACTGGCGAAAAGCATGACTTTTGTTTTTTTTTGATTTAGGACCAGTTTGCGCTCAAGGAACCACTTTTCAACACACGAGAAAGCAAGCTGCAAGCTCTGTCGTAGTGGATTTGGATCCTTATGAGAGGAGAGAATTACAGCGTCATCAGCATAGAGTATTAATTTTTCAGGGCAAGATTTGGGAAGCAAGTTTAGAAATAGGCTGAAGAGGAGAGGACCTAAAATTGAGTCCTGGAGGACACCAGAGAGGACCGGTTTGGAGTCAGAGAGAACCTCAGAGATTTTTACTGTTTGAAAACGTTGTGCCAGGTAACTTTTTACCCAGGCTCTATGTCCCTCGGCTAGCCCAATGTTGAGCAGAAGAGAGATTAGAAGACTATGGTGGACAGTGTCAAAGGCCTTTGTGAGGTCTATGAAAACAGCTCCGGTTAAATAACCCTTATCCAAGGCTTTGTGAGTTTCACTAGAGAAATCAAGTAGGGCCGTCGACGTACTGTGTCCTTTCCTAAATCCGTGTTGCTGAATGCAGAGTAGATCGTACTTTTGCAGGTAGTCTGATAGTTGATCCGCCACGATCCATTCAAGAGCTTTGGAGAGGGGTGGAAGTATAGATATGGGCCGATAGTTCCTTGGTGTGGATCTCTCGCCCCCTTTATGCACTGGTGTGACTACAGCAGCCTTCCATGTGTTGGGGAATTGACTCTGGCACAGGGAGAGGTTGAGAATTTTGGTGAGGGGGTGGATCACTTCTTCCAAGGTGAGGGACAGAAGTTTTAGATCAATGGTGTCACTGCTATTTCTAGATTTAGAGCAGGCCTTTTTTACGTATCTGTAGGCTTCATATGTCTTAACTATTTTAAAGTGAAATAGCGGTTTGTCTGGAGAGGTGGTTTGGGATATGAGTTTTGGAACTGACAAGTCCTGGAAGAAGTCTGGTGAGAGGACACCACTGAGGTCAGTGAAGGTTTTATTTCGGGCATCGGCCATAGTAGTGGAGCCATCAATGTTCATTGCCGTGGGAGAGGATTTAGACTGTTTGCCCGTAATATTACGTATATTGTCCCAGAAGGATCTCCCGTCACCCCAGGTGGTTTCTAGAGCATTCTTGAAATAGGAGCTCTTCATTTGCCTGATTTGTGAAGTGCAAAGGTTGTTCGCCTGTTTATAGTTAAGTGAGTCTGTGATGGAGCCTGTGGCCCTGGCTATAGCCCAAAGATGGTCATGTGCTTTGAGCTGAGCCAGTAGTTTGGCTGTTAGCCAGGGATTAGAGAGGGCTTTGATTTTATGTTTTTTGAAAGGTGCTTAGGTGTCACAGGCAGTGTTGGAAGTTTTAATGAAGAAGTCTAGGGCAGCATCCACATCCAGCGTATTGTAGATAGGGGACCAGTCTTGTTGTAGGAGGCAGGTCATTAGCTTAGCAAGGTTTCCGTGTGGTAGCATTCGACTTAGGATGGTTTTAGGAGGTGGTTTGTGGAATTTATTTGTCCAGATACAGATCACAGGGGAGTGGTCACTGAGGGAGTCGGAGAGAACGGTGGTGTTTTTTATCCGGTCCGGGTGATTAGTAAGAATCCAGTCAATGACAGTGCTGGTTCCAGTCTTGTAGTTTTTTCTAGTAGGGGAGTTGACCATCTGTGTTAGGTTGGTTGCTAGGATAGTATCCCTGCTGGGTCCGATATCTGAGGCAAGCCAATTTATATTGAAATCACCGAGAAGGAGAAGCTCAGAGTCAGGAGATTGTAATCTTGCAAATTCAAGGATATACTGGAGCCCGGTTCGTGGGTCTTTAGCGGGGATATAGACTGCAGCCACGGTAAGCACTTTGTTATGGGCACCAAGGAGAAGCTTGACAGGGAGATGTTGTACTAGGGTGTTTTCTGGGGAGAAACTGGCAAGGTGGCACAAGAGGTAGTCCTTTATATAGATAACACAGCCTTGTTGGCTCTGAACAGAGTTTGTTTTTGTTTAGGCCCCGCTTCTACCCTTTTTTACAATATAGTTATCCAGGAGAGCCCAGCTGAGAGACAATTCTTCATTTTCATGGGGTCCTATTTTTACAATGTATTTTTCCCAGGAAAAAGCAGCATAGATGCACATTTCATTAGGGTTCTGCTGTACTGGGGTCCTATTTTACGCATTTTTACCATATAGTTAAGCAGGATAGACCAGATAAGATACAATATCTCATTTTTAATTTGATCCTGCTTTTACACATTTTTGCAATACATTTACAAACAACAGCCCAGTGGAGATTCAATATCTAATTTTCAATAGTATGTTGCTTTTACGCATTTTTAGACTGTATTTACCCATTCATATATTTGTATATTCAGGGTAACACCTTTGAGCAGAGTTTGTTTACAAAGGTTCCATTTCAGTAGGTAAAGGGGTAATACACTTTACAAGGCAAACAAACTTAATACAGGATCATGCAGGATCCAAGAGTCTTTTCGACAAAGTACACACAGGAGATATCAAACAGCAAGCTCCTATAGTCCCAAATCATACCTAACAATTCAAGTGCAGCAGCTGTATTTACCTTGTCAGAGGCAGGGCAGTTGCATGGGGCAAGTTTGTTGTCGGGCAAACCAGGTTATGACAGGTAGGTAGGACAACCGAACATTATTAGTGGGATTAGCCTAGTGGTAACATAGACATATTTGCATGGAAGCGAGGTGTTTTTTTACTTACAGTATATTTTATTTGCTTTATTTTTGCCTCTTCTCTCCCCTCCCCTGGTACTGGGGCCCTAGCACACAAGCGACGTTCGTGCATAGAGGCGCACGCACACCTTGTGATGCCAGCTCAGCCCCTTCAGCCCCTTGCCATGGCTAATGCCAGAGCTCCATAGGTCAGCACCACTACCATCAGTCCTCCACCAGGTGGTGGGCAGTGACCGGGGAGCTTCCAATCCCACCCAGGAGAGAGCTACCTTGCGGCAGCTTGATCTCGCTCCTCGCTCTCCTCCCCAGCTGACCTCTGGCAACCCGGTCTGGTTCTCGAACCCAGGTTGCCGGCGCAGCACAAGGTGTGGTGTCCAGCGCCTCAACCCTCTGTGCTACAAGGTGTTTTTATTTAGAGCTGATTTAAATGGTCTCAATTTAGGTAGCTCCAAAATGGAGGTTGGGAGTTCATTCAACCAGGTTGGTGCCTTGTATGGGAAAGCCCTCATGGATTGACTGGTCCTGCAACGAGAGACAGATAATGCATGTCTTGTGGCACTTCTAGTAGTATGGTGGTTGGCAGAGGTATGTAATAAAGATTACATTTAGGTGAGGAGAGCCCTAGCAGTGTCTTTTTTCCGAGTAGGAAGGTTTTGTGCCCATGACAGCACAGTGGAGATGCAAAATCTCATTTTCAGCAGCAGTCCTGCTTTTACCCATTTTTACAGTGTATTTACCCATGACAGGCCAGCTGATAAGCAATATCTCAGTTTGAGTTGCCTCTAACACTTCACCCAAAATTTTCAACATAGTGTTTTTGTGAGCTTGCCTTATGATCCTGACAGGAAGAATTTTTAAAATCCCATTGAAAAAAAATGATTTTGAACAACTACAAAAACATGCATCATGAGGCGATTTGAAAATTGGCTTCTGTCATGTTCATAACTGGGACAATACAAGGTCTATATGGAAACTGTTGGGACAAAATGAGCAAAAATGTACTCATTTATTTATTCATTCATTCATTCATACAGTACCTTTGATCACAGGTGCTCACTTACAAAGGTTCCACATCAGTGAAATAAAGTTATGAGTAAAGGTTATGTAACCCCCCTACAAATGGGGGTTCCCGAAAAGTCTTCCATGAGCTTGCCTAAATGCTCACTGCCCGGTTGGTAGTCGGAGCTATAGCCGTTTAAACGTTATTGCTAAAGAGTGCCTGTGTAGGCTCTATGTACTGTCCCTTTAAGGACTGCCTGTTTGCAGTGATAATTCTTCTGGGAGGGGGACTAAGTGTTTCCATGCTCGGGTCCCGACTGGGTTGCCTGCTAATCGCTCCGTTTCTGCCATCGGTAATTGTGCAGAGGGAGCCCTGTTAAAAGGTGTAACTGTTCCTGAGCATTTGTTAGAGTAATAATAATATTATAGTTTGTTCAAACCTGCCTTCTTTGCAGCAAGGACTGTTTCTGTTTATCTCCACCATCTTGGTCCTGAACTGCTGAATTGGACCAATCAGTACTGGGGGACTCTAAAATGGAGCCTGCAACTAAGGGGATATGTGGAGCCAGACTCTGGGAATTTTAGTTTTGGACTGTTGGCGCCTTTTTGCACCAACAGGGGGAGCATGTTGTGACTGACAGCAGAACCGACCAATCGAACCTTTTGAATCTGAGGGAAATCCCCTGAGCAGTCTGCTGGCAAGCCAGATCTAAGTGGGAAGCTGAGAGAGCAACATCTCTTCTAGTTCGAGCAGCCGTTTGCGCAGTAGTTCGCACGGAAGAACTGTGGAAGGCCTGACTTCTGGCCTGCTTGCCTGTTTTCGGCCCAGAGAAAGAGAGAGAGAATTGTTTTGGACTAAATCCGAGCTGTGTGCTTTTAAGCAAGCTACTGAATTGGGACCAGACTTAACCTGCAGAAGACTGAAGATTTTGCTGAATGCGATTGGCCTGTCAGGAACTCCAGCTACTTCTGAGCTCTCAGTCTGAGAAGGGACTTTGCGATCGTGACTAAGGAGCATTTGGCCTGGTACAGTAATATTTCCTTGCATATAAATGTGCTGTGTACTGAATGGGGGTCACAATTTAGTTCCCCTGTTGTGCAAACTGTATGCTGATTGCTGGAAGCTGAACCCAGCACTCAACGAACTAAATCAGTGGCTAACTCCATGTTGCTGGGCCTTGCCATGAGGGCCCCGCCATCCTACCCTGCTGCACAGAGAAGAGCCATCGACAAGAGATCTGCCTGGGGATCAGCCCTCCACTCGACACCTGAACGGAAATGACACCTTGCTGTGCTGTGTGGGCCCTGTTTCTCCCTGGCCATCCCGACTACTTGTCAGCGGTCTCCATTTCGTCCATCCTGTGTCCAGTCTTGGGTACCGTGAGTAAATATCAGGGTAGCTTACTGCACCTACTGTTAAATCAAAGTGTGTCATCTGATTCCTCTTTTAGTTCCCTTTCTTCACGAACTGAGCCATCTGGCTCCAGATTACAAATTGTGTGTGTGCATGTTGTTTTTCTATCACAGAGCCCCAACCAGCTGCAACGCCAGCCTTCCCCGGCAACGATCCTGGCTAGCCCATCTGCCTTTTACCTGGGTACCCAGTGTGTGTGTGTGACTGTGTGAGGGGATTCTGTACTGCATGTATAACAGTGTGATTAATGTAATTTATAAGCCAATTATCCTGATTACGCCCTTCCCTTGTTATAGCCCCCTGAATAAATCAGATCTACTCTTTTTCTGCAATTCAACCAGACTGTGTTTCTAGTTTGTGCTTGAGGTTTTACTGTTGTCATTTGTGCTGTCTAACCTTGTTTTACAGGGGGTCCTCAGGGTCGAACTGGAGAAATCAACCCTGATGGTAAGTGTTAATCATGAAGGTGCTTACTGTGTATTGTGTGGGCCACTAGCAGGAACTGAGGGGGGTTACAGTGTCCCAGAGGGCTGTGCCCAGGCTAGTTGGCCACTACCAACCCTGACCTCTGGGTGGAGGCACCCCTTTCAGAACTCAGGCCCCTTAACCTATTAGTAGCGAATCAGGCAGGGGTAGTAGCCCTTGGGACAGCGCCACCTAGGGGTTACAGTTAGAATAACTTCAACATTTCTTCATAACATACTTGTTTTTTCACATTTTGATCCCAAATGTTCAAGTATTTGTGACTCTACAGTAGCTTATGATCTGGTGGGATTTTTAAAACCACCTTCAAGAGGTGATTTTGCAAAGCAGCTGCAAATACATGTTTCAGAGAGGATTTAAAAAATTATATCAGTCATGTTAATCAGGTGGGGTAAGCAGATGGCTATGCTGAAAATTTGGAGCCACAATCTGCACTAATCCCAAAGTTATGAGTAAACATTGAACACGTCCAATATCTCTTCATAACTTTGTTGTTTTTCAACATGTTGACCCTATATTTTCAGCATACTCTTTTATGACCCCATCTTATGATCAAGACACGGATTTTTTTAAATGCCATCCAAAAGGTGATTTTTGTAGAGTGACTGTGAAAAAAATGTTTTTTGGGATTTAAAAAAACTTCAACAACCTTGTGTATGAGGTGGGGTACCAAAAAAACATGTTGAAAATTTACTGTAAAAATGTCAATAAATATGAATAAAAATTAAAAACTCATTAAAAAGCTATTAACCAAACATATCTTGATTCCCTCAGTTCCTGTTCAGCACTGGAGGCAGTAGGTCATGTCAGTCATCAGAAGAGAACCACATAGCTAAGTAGGGGTGCGGAGGAGGGGTACTGTGGGGGGTTCAGGGTGGGAGGGGCTGGAGGGTCAGGTTGGTAGAACTTGCTGAGGGACCATTATCTGTATTACAGGTTAATAAAAGACAAGGGAACATTTTTATGTTTGCAAATACCAACTCTAGAGACTGGGCACCCCAGTGTCATGATGTCTGCAGTACTATGGGTGGGCACCCTGTTGTTGCATCGTGTGTGTGTGTGTGTGTGTGTATAGGGGTAAACTGGAGGGTGAGGGTTGGAGTGCACATGGGGGGGGGGCAGTGAGAGGGTTTTATTTACTTATACCCATGGACAGGAATGGCAGGACTGGGGTTGGTACACACATACAGGGAAAGCGAGAGGGTTTATTTTTACACAACCCCAATGGCACACCCTGGCGTCTGTCAGCCTGTGGAAGATGGGGGTGCGGGGTGTGTGTGGGGGGAGTTAGGAGCTCAACCCTAACGTTTCATTTCCTGACTTTTTTCGCTTTAACACTAAATGATACATTAAACGCAATTTTTTGCCATGAATATATACATATAGCTATATAAAGAAATACAAAATCACACATACCCCATAATGCAAAGTATCATGGGCTGTATATGGAAATCACCACAAAACATCATGCTGGTTCAACTTTAAGCAGAAATGCATGGTGCCACAAGGCCTCTCACACAGTCTGCAAAGGGTGCCAACAGAATACACAGACACGTGTTTCATCCTACCAGGACTCCTCAGCGTGCCTCATCTGTATGATACCCCATGGAATGAACCAGCTACCCTAAGTTGGTCTATCTGGGTTGAGCTGTAGTGAGCCCAATAAAACCAAAAAACAAGCTAAGAGACAAAGAACTCCAGCGCGCAAGCACTGAGGCAAGGGTTACCCCAAAGGGTTATGGGTATGTGTATATTCAGTATATGTATATCTATGCATAAAAAATTGGTAAAACGTGGCTACAAATCCAATCTTCTGATTGTATAAAACACATCACATGACCATGCATATATCAGAGCACGATTGCACACCTGCACTTTTACCCCCCTCCAAAACAATTTTGCCATTTTATAAGATAAATAACCCACTCTGGAAGTGCGGTCACTCTCTGATATACACATGCCTTGGGTGGTTGACGCACACCAAGGCATGCGTATATTAGAGTGCGACCACACACCTTAGCATGGGTTATCTATTACGTGTATATACTGTATATATATATATATATATATATATATATATATATATATATATATATCTACAGAGAGAGAGAGATATAGTTAGGGTTGCACGGTCATTTCTATGTTAAAACCCCAATGTTCGCACTTTAACAACTTTGCAACCGTTTGTCTAATTTGCCTGACATTTTGCATGCATGGCTTCCGACCATAGCTCTCTGGATCTGGAAAGTTTCGTTCCAGTCGGATGTATGATTGTGGAACCATAGAGCATCCAAAAAGTGAAAATTAACCAATGCGTGCACATTTTTTGGTAGGTCATAATGGACTGAAGAATGCATCTGAGTGGATTCAAATTTACATGTTTATATGTGGCCTCAGCTGAACTAGTGCCTTTTGAAGAGTTGGACAAAAAATATTAATCCATTCAAAAGTTATTCAAGTTTTTCATGTACCATTATAGCCTATGGGAAAATTTATATGTGCATTGTGAAAACTTTTGTGATCACATTTTTGCTGTTGTGCTCCCTGAATTTGATTTCCTGCTTCTGCCATCTTGTTTTCAGTTAAAGAGAGACAAAAATCTTGTAACTCAAAAATAATACCCTTTGGTAAACACCAACAGTTGTGTTTACCTATTCCGGCACTTACGAACATGACCCTAGCATTAGTTTTTCAGCAGGTGGTCTGGAAATATGTTTTTCAAACTTTTCCCACCATTCTGCCATTTTGTTGTTGTGACATTTTTTGTTGCCTCGGTAATAGACACAATAAAAAAAAGGAACTACAGCAACATTTTTCTGTGCATGACAACATTCCCGTTATAGAGATAGGAGTGCCATGAACACATTAAAGTTATCGTGAAAACACTGCACAAACACATTTTCCCATGTGTTGTTTTTTTTGTCACTTCATTGTGCCAAGGTGGATTGTGCTTTTGGGCTGAAATTTGCAGGGTGGCAAGCCCTGGTCCCACAGGTGTGCCTTTTGGTGGCTTGGTCCCAAAACATTCAATGGGCTGGTATGCACCTCCCCATGACAAAACCTCTACAGTGACATATGTCGCTGCCGACAACAGCGCCAGGTCGCTGTAGAGGTTGCGCCTGGGACCAGGCAACACTTTCCCCCCTCGACCTGCACCCCCTCCCCAAACCAACTCCGACTCAGAGTTGCTATCCAGTAGAACGGGGAGGGGTGAGGGGGACAGAGCTCCCTGTGTGGGGGAGTTTGGGGGGGGCAAAGCCCCCCAAAGAAAAAACAGTCCCTGCTGTGCATGGCTCCCTGCTGACTGCAACTCGCAGTCAGCAAGGAGCCTGGCGCTGTGATGCCGGCTGATGAATTAGTTGTCGACGCGGCATCGTAGATCCCAATGGGCCCATAGTTACAGCGTTCTGAAGTTGAGAAATTTCCCATAGGATAACACTGCAGTGCCTTTTGGTGCCCGTAATTTGAAAACAAAGCACGATACAGATTTTTCGCTACCAGCAGCTTAGTACACCTGCGAGGAAGTTTAAAAGTCATAGATTATACCTGCACTGGAATTGTTTTCATAAGCTGTACGGTTACTGAGATATTGGCAAATCAGTGTTACAAGGATTCCTTTTGAGTACTATGGGGCTTTTGTATGCGCTCTCACAGACGCATATCATTATGCACAAATGGGCAGTTTGGTGGGAAGCTCCCACCAACACTCACCAGTTACCAGATACATTACACTGTAAATAAACGGTTTGGTCTTTTGGCTTGAAATTTGCAGGGTATAAAGGAGATGTCCCAGAGATGTGAACTGTGCTATTTAGGCATAAAACAATTCATCGGTTCCATAAATGTGCTGTAACAAAGTTGAGATTTTCCCCCATTGTTCCCCTACTGTATACTGTATCATGTGAGCTTTGTTACACATGGAATGGGGTGAGAGTTAGGTGCGAAGACCCCAAGGCACACCCCATCACCTGTTGGTCTGTGGTGGGTGTGGGTAGGGTGGAGTGGTACAGCTGTGGGGGGGCTGTTAAGGTGTCAACCCTAACACCTCATTTCCCTACTTCTGTCATTTTAACCCTAAGTGATGCATTAACAAAGTTTTTTGCAATGAATATACATATGTATATGTGTATGTATGTGTGTGTGTATATATGTATATCCCTGGAGCCGTTACAACAAGGTCTACTACCCCTGCCTGCTTTCCTAACTGTAGGTTGAGAGCCCTGGGATCAGGATTAAAGGTTACTATGGATTCCTGACCAACAATAAAACTACAGTTATGGTGCCTCCATCCAGAGTAACGCATAAGTGGGTTACCTGTAAAACTAGTACAGCCCTCTGGGAAGGTATACCAACCCTCAACCCCTGTACTCCAACTGCAATAACACATTTAGTGGCTAACACCAATAATATGCTCACATGTTTCACACTTAACAACAGGGTCTGGTCTCCTGGTATATACCCTGTACCCCCCTGCATTAAAACAGTGTCAGCAATAACAATGCACTTTCACAGTATCTTTCACATAGCTCAGTAGTGGAAGACCAGGTAATAATATGCTCACAGCCCAAATTAACATTACACAGTAAATCTAGTTTATTAAGAGGAACATGAACAAAGGAGGGGCGTAAATCTCGCTTAATTATTGTGATACTGTATGTAAACAGACAGCAAGTTATATTCATCACATATGTTTCTGATTTAATCAGTCTATCAAGCTGCTGGGTACCCAGGATAGAATCGGGTGCAGGCCTGAAGTGTTTCTGCAGGTAGGCCGGCACTGTAAGAAGGTGGTCATTAAGCAGATGAAAAAACTTTGTATTTAGTAAAACAACTGTAATTCCTGGCCAGATGGCCAGTGTTCACCATTAAACCCATTAAACTTATAGGTCAAATCAGTTGACACCAGTGTTCATTCAGTTGTTGCAGGGGGCTACCCTGACTATACTCACTGCACCCAGACAGATGTTGAGGACACTATGGATCTGCAGGCTCTCCAGGATTCCGGTGGGGACCAGGGCTGACACAACTCACCTCCTCTTCACGACCTTTACCTGTAGGTGGCTGCAACCAGGCAATGGCTTCTCTGCAGGAACCGACTCCTCAAAGCTGCTTCTCACTAGGCAGATGGTGGGACTGATGCAGGAACAGTCTTTTAGAGCCGAAGCTGGCACAGACCCAAGATTTAGGATTTGGCTTGATAAGCAGTTTGTCTATTCAGTAACTGGCAATCTTTCTTGCAAAAACAGATAACAACCCATGCAAGTCTTCCCCTCTTGGCACATGCCAGGAGACAGTTTCAACAGTTGCAGGCTCCACTTTATTCACTAGTCCGTGAAGCAATGTATTTATGGCAGCTGATTCCACTTGAGGACAGTTCAGAAACAAATACCTCTCGTCTGGTGGAAAACAAGCTTTGCAGATCAGCATATCTGGCTGGAACCACACTCTCTGCTTTCTGGCAGTCTCCGGTGCAGTCAATCCTCTCAGGGAGCAAAGTCTCTCCCAGGCAGGCAAAACAGGCCTCTCTCTGTGAAAATGCAGCAGGCCACACAGGATTCTATCTCACTCAGCACTTGAGCTGAAACCCACAACTTTCTTCTTGGTGACTCGAGTGGCTCTCTCAGCCTAACTGCTGCAAAAGCTCTCCGGCCCAGATATTCAAAAGGGTTGCGCCATGCGCAATAGGGTTGCTCCAGTGCAAGTCCGAAAATGCGCCATTCTGCGATATTCAGCGGGAGGCAGATGCGCCCCCCAAATCACACTGCACAAGAGCGCAATGATAATGAATGCACGCACAACTGAAGGGGGAGGAACCATGCATAAATGGCGCAGTGCGATATTCAACAACATGCGCCATGCGCAATAGGGGAGCAAACGGAAGTTGCGCGATAGAGGAAATGAGCCAAAATAAAAAGGAACAAGGGAGAGGTGCAAGAACGCTACAGGGAAGGCACATGTTGCTGAACTATAGCCAGACACACAGGGCAGGACAGAGAAAGGGCACCCTGAACCCACAGGCACAGGGAAGGTGTGGGGAGCCACAGCCAAACCACAGTGCAGAAGGGGAAAGTGCCACATAGCACTGAGGCCACCAGAGGAAGGTGTTCCTGGTGTAGGGGAAGTAGCAGCCAGGACAGTGGAGGGAACACAGAAACAGCTGCTGGGGGGGGCCACAAGCCAGGGACATGACCAGTGCCACCATCCAGATGGAGGCAGTAATGAGGGGGGTAAGAAGGCAGGCAGGCAGCAGGGGGGAGTGGCCGTGGAAGGGCCTCGTCATGTATGTCCCCAACAGGCAGTACCGAGCCCACACCAGCTTCGAGCTGTACACCGATATCAAGATCGTGGGCCGGTACCACCTGAATCGGGCAATTCTGAGGCAGCTCTGTAAGCTGTGCAGTGATGGGATGCAGGCACCCACACGACGGAGCCATGCTCTGTCAGTGAAGACAAAAGCAACAGCTTGCATGTGCCTGCTCGCCACGGGTACCTTCCAGAGAACAACAGGGGACACCACAGGCATAACCCAGTCGGCCGCATCACGCCACCTCACCCAATTCCTCAGCGCTCTACTGCCACATGCTGCGGAGTACATCCATTTCCCCAGCACACCGGCGGAGGGCACAGTAAACATACAGGAGTTCCACAGGGTAGCACGTATGCCTGGCGTGCTAGGGGCAATAAACTGCACCCATGTGGCCATCCGTACACCACCTGGCCTCAAAAGTGCCGCATATATCAATCGGAAGGGGGGCGCATAATCAGTGTCTGTGCCACGCACCCTGGGGGAGCACATGATGCCTTCATCTGGCACCAGTCGGCACTGTGCCACAGATTCAAGAGTGGGGACATCCCCACTGGCCACTTAGTGGGTGAGTATGCAAACCACGTGGAAAAACATAGAGCTTGGGAGGGGCATGGTCAGAGGTGACATGGGTATTGGCCTAGATGGCCCAAGGCAGGGCGGCGCTGATCACCAAACTAACCTCCACCCTCTACACACAGGTGACAGTGGATACCCACTCTGTCCCTGGCTGCTCACACCATACCGGCGGCCCGTGACCCCATCACAGCAATACTACAATAAGGCACATGCCACCACACGCAATATCATCGAGTGGGTGTTCGGGATGCTGAAGGCATGTTTCCGTTGCCTGGACACGTCTGGCGGTGACCTACTGTACAGCCCCTCAAAGGCCTGTGGTCTATTCCTGGCCTGTTGCATCCTGCACAACATGGCCAATGACTGTGGGATAGCCGTACTGGTCGAAGAGAGGGACAGCAATGGGGACGATGAGGACGCTGGTGAAGATGGTGATGGGCAGCCCCCCCTTGGGCAACAGGACCCCCGACTGATCCGGCTGGCACAGCTGCACCGGGACACCATCACAGAGGAGCACTTCAGCCAACCCAGGTAAGTCATGGGGCCATGTGCAACCACCAGTGGCAAAGGCACAACCCACAAACACGCATGGACAAACACCAGGGGCGCATGCTGTCAAGGGAAGTGGCTGAGCATGGAACCACACCCACCACCAGGGATGGGCAAGATCTAACATGGCATGCGGTCATACACACACACACACACACCTCACAAGACATGCATAAAGGGTAGGAGGCACGCCGACCCAGATCGCCACCCCTAGCCACACACACGTCCACAGACCACCACGCCCACTGCCTGTCATTATGCATATGTCAGATGCTGGGCACCACTGCACAGTGGTGGACAGCGCAACGCAGGCATCATCATGCACATGCCACAGCGGACAGCAGCTGGGAGGGTGTGCAGATGGAATGTGTGTGTGCGTGCAGGGCCGGGTACCCCACCCGTGCACTGCACGCTGAACAACACAATGCACACAGGGCAGCATCAGACAGTAGCCTTGCTGGGAGACAGGTCAGTCATGTGCCACAGTGCCACGGCCACCACGGATGCATGGGCGGCCCTGCAGAGACCCGCCAGCAGTGACAGGCTGACCAATGGCCTCATGGGGTGGCACCGACGGTCCCCCAGGGGTTCCACTGCGTGAACGCGACCGTGCTCACACAGGGGTCTGCAGCAAACCGAACATGCCTGCGCCAGGCGTGCTCGGGATGCCCACAGCTGAACCCAGTGTCAACAAGAAGGGTGTCGCACGACGCCGGGAACGGGGGTGGACATTGCACTGCGTGGTGTCTGCGACGCATGGGCAAATAACTGTGTGCCCATTGTGGCCATGACAGCTGTGAATGCCTGTGTCTGCCTGTCAATGGCAGCGGTCACATCCTCCCGCAACCGGTCCATCCCTGCCAGGAGCAAAGCGGTGTCTCTGCTGCGCCGCTCCTCTGCCTGGCGCAGAGCTGCACTCAGTGCATCCACCGCCGTCACAAGCCGCATCTGCTGATTGACAGATGCTTGGAATATGTGGGTGTGCTCATCTAAGAGGTCATCTGCCTGATCAGCATGTTGTTCCTCATGGTGTTCACGGCCCTGATGGTCATCACCCCTTGAGGGTGGGCGCTGCACACCAGGGCCAGGCCTGGGCATGTCCACAGGTGGTGCACTGATGCCACCCCGACACTGTACCCCCATGGCCATTGGCCGACTGCTGATACTGCTCCTCTGGCTGCCGCTCTCCAGGGCTCAATGGTGCCGCCGGAGTGGCCGCAACAGCCCCACTGTCCTGGACACACACCAGTGCTGCCACAGTGGTGCAGACAGGCACAGGCTGGGACTGTGATGTCACGCAGGCCTCCACGGCAGTACCACCCACAGCCATGGCTGCGATGTCACCTGCTGTGTGGCCATCCTGTGACCCACACGTCTCACTGCCCATGACATTAGCTCCATCATCATCAGTGACGGATCCAGCACCAGCCCGAGTCTCAGCATGCTGGCATCCATGGACGCTGGCACACTGGGACATGGGCAGGGCCTCCTCTGCACCTGCTCAACCAACATCAGTCCGGACGTCCAGGCGGGCCCACCATCGCCCTGACCCCCGTATGCCTGTGGAGGTGGATGGGCTCTCCTCCATCTCCATGCTACTGCCCTCAGTGGAGAAGCCCACTACCACTGACCCATGTAGACGCTCAGGAGCTGTAAGGGAAAAACAGTAGCATTAATGTATGTGACCTACCCTTCCCCCCACCCCACTGACAGACCAGGACCTACCATGCAGTGACAAGCTATCTGGAATCCACCACCCGGAACACCCTCGATGGCGCAACGCTGCATGCTGCCAGCAACCCGCTCTTCTTGTGGGGTCAGGCATTGCACCTCCGGCTGTCCCCCACCGGTCGCAGACCGTGCTGCCCTGATGGCAGCCACCTTCTCTTTAATTCTCCGCCTGTCTGTGCCCATCTTCTTTTTGCACTCCTGCGCGGAGCGCTGGTGGCTGCCATGCAGGTTGACAGCACACGCCACCTCCTCCCATGCAGCAGCACGGGCCTGTGGTGTTCCCTGGCATCCGCTGAGCAGCGGCTCCTGGTCAAGGTAGGCCTCAAACAGGGCATCTGTCTCTGCCTTTGTGAAGTTTGGCCTCCTCTTCCTCCCACGCCCTGTTCCTCTTCCTCCACCACACGATCGGGTCATGATTCCTCCTGTGAGAATGACAGGTGTTACCCCGTGACTGTGCAGTCCCATGCATGTCCCAAACACCACAGTCCACACTCCCCAAACAGCATGCAACTCACCGCAATAGACTGCAGTAACCGACTACGGCCAGTGCAGCCCAATGTCGCATTTTTATAGTGCAAGGCATGCAAATGAGTTGAGGTGCATTTTTAAGTGGATGCAAATGCAGTGACTGCGCCACTGAATGGCTGATTAGCTGATCTGCATGTGCCGGCAGAATATCGCATGTTGCACTTTGCGCAATTGTGTTGAACGTGCTGAGCCAAGGGCGCAGTTCTGTGACATGCGCAGTATATATCTAACTGCGCATGCCCGGGTTGATGACGCAGGTGCCTGCCGCACTGCTGACGTGCTGTGCATGGGAGGCTATGCAGAGCATGGCCACCATTGTGCCAGTGGCGCTACTGTGCTGTTCACATTTATGGCGCTGTGGCACTGGGGCGTCCGTGGCGACTGGGGCAACAGCTGCTAGCCGCTAAAGGAGGTGGCACATTGTGGCACCCAACGCTGCTTGCCACGCATTGGGTTCCAATCGCACTGTGGCTGTCTGTGCACCAGACACCTTAACCTGTGCCCGACCTTGGCCTCAGGTGCCATGTGTCAGGCATGGGTGCACCACTATCACGCTGTTCGGTGACAGCGCGATACGGAATGGCAGCGCTGTACCGCGCAGCATCTGCATGTGGCAGGACCTCGCTGCCGAGCACCATTTTGAATCCACAACATTGATGAGATGGCGTGGAGAAGGGCAGTCATGTGGAGCCAGGTGGAGCTTGCCAACTGGGTGGCAACTGTAGAGCCCCATGCTGGGGCTTTGTATGGTGATGCACCCCTGGACAGGGCCAGGACTGCAGTGTGGCAGGAGGTGGCCAACGCTCTCGAGGAGGCCACTGGTATGGGCCGCATGGCGAAGCAGTGTTGCCACCGTTATGGGGACCTCAGGCACAGGGACCCGGACCTGCTTGCCCGCCTGCGGGAACGTGCTAGGAGGGGCGTGGTGCCATGGCCAGGTAGGTGCCACATCCATACACTGTTATCGTCCATACGGGTATCACGGTTGCATGTGTCCGGCACATGGGAGGGGGCCGTCCAGTGTTGGCCATGGTGGTGGTATCGGGGTGTGGGGTGGATGGGTATGGCTGTGTGGGACTGCACACACATGGGGGCGGGGGGACTTTGCTACTGGATTGTACTGATGTTCCTCTCTCCACGTTTGCACCTTAGGGCCCGAAGAATGCAGACAGGTGAGGGAGAGGAGATGCCGCCTGGAGAAGCCGCAGGGCAGGAGGCTGAAGGTGTGTAGCGGCGTGTGGACCAGCCTGATGATGGTGAGTGCCTTACATCCATGATTACTATTGCATGCTGTATAACTGGGCGGGCAGCGGGGCATGGCCACCATCGACTGACACCACTGCCATGCACGCAACTTGTTACAGTCAGCACTGTCCAGTGGCACTGCATGTCTGGGAATGCGTCAATGGTGGTCCATACGTGTACCGGGCACATGGCTGTGGCACTGCCTTCACACCGCATAGCCGAGTCACTATATGGCCACGGTGGTGCTGTGCAGGACATGGGTGGTGGGTGTGTGCAGTGGTCCACATGGCTGTGGCTGCCTGGGTAGGCAGGTCTTGTGGACACGGTCACTGTGGGTGGTCGCACACCATCACAGGGGCATGGCACATGGCTGTATGCCATGCACAATGGTGGGCTGCAGGGGGCTGGACAGTCACACTTATTGACTCTGCTCCCTCGTCCTAGGTGGACGGCGACTCCAGGCGCTGGAGAGAGGTGTGCAGGAGCTGCTCCAGGTGGCAAGGGCGACCCTGGAGCTCTTGCAGAGAATCGACCGCCACGGGGTGAGGAGGAGGAGGAGGAGGAGGAGAAGACATAGGCGCCATGTTGAGGAGGACCGGGGCACACGTTGAAGACTCCAAGCCCCTACTAACACCTACCACCCCCTTGACCCACCCTCACACCCCTTCTTCCCTCTCCCATATCTTCACCCCTGCCCCTTGCCTGCCCCCACCTGGTATGTGGCCCTGCCCCCCCTCTTGTAAATAGTTTTTGTTACTTCTTTAGAATGTATGCATTTTGTTATGACAACTGTGGTGGTCTCTGATTTGCAGTGGGCTACAGGTGCTCAGCTGCAGTGGTGTGTATGGCATCAGGGGTGGTGCACGTATGGGGTGTGTGTGTGTGTGTGTGTGTGTGTGTGTGTGTGTGTGCTGAGGTGAACCGCCTATGGTGTGGGCAGGGGGATCAGTCACTGTCTGTGGTTTGTGTGTTGTACTCTGTGCACTGGATGCCTGTGTGCAGTGGTCCACGGGGCCTGCACTGTGTGCATGGCACCCCTGTCAGAACATCCATGGCCTGTGCAGCTGACACCCTTGCATGTCTGTGATATGCACAGTCTGCTGGCGTGTCAGTGGTGGCTGTCCATGCTGGATAACAACTGTACCCAGCACAATGCCAGGTTGCCTTCCATCATCAGTATGGTGCACGTCTGCTTCTGGTGGCACTGTGGCCTCCACTGTTGTTGTTCCCCCCTCCATGCTGTCACTTGTGTCTGTTGCAGGAGATGTGCTCCAGTGTCCACCACCTGTGCTCCGGCGGCATGCTGGTGGCATACAGCTTCATGGTGCCTGTGCAGGGTGGCTGGCACACCTGTGCAATGTAGGGGTGCTGGCCGTGTGCACACATCAGCCGTGGCCACATGCCAGTGGCTTGGTTGACCAGCTACTATGTCCCTGTGCTGGTGTGCCCTTGGGTATGGGTGGGTGTCTGTCCATGCACTGTGTTGCATCCTGTGTGGTGCACGCTTCCATGCAACACTGTGCGTGTCTGTGCTGGCTGTTGTGGCCACTGCTGGGACAGGATGTGTCCTTGGGAGGGTGTGCAGGGTGCTGTACAACCTGGTGGTGGGGTCCGGGGCATGCCCTGCCGCATGTGGGGTACCTCGTGTGGTGACGCATGGTCGTCTCTCAGCTGTACCTCGGGGGGGGGGACGTGCAGGGTGGCACTGTGTATGCTGTTGTTGCATTGATGTCTGCTGCCGCCCACAGCAGGGTGCACATGGTGGGGCTGCCTTGCATGGCTCCGTGGTACACAGGGTTGCATTGTCACAGTGGAGGTGGTGGCATGCATAGGGTGTCCTGCACTGTTGGGCGCTACTCCTGGGAAGGGTGTATGGTGATTGTGGTGCAGGATGTGCTCTGCATTGGTGGGATGGTGTGGCACGGGGTGGTCGGCCCTCCTTGTGCACCAGTCACAGCTTGCCGGGGGGGTGCTGGGGCACCATGGCCCGGCTGTGGGTTGGTTGCTGGTATATATGGGCCGGTGGTTATTCCAGCTCTCCCCTGGTTGTGCAGTGCATGGGTTGTGGGGGACGATGTCTGTTCTGCTGTGTACTCCTCTGCCTATCTGTGGCATGGGTGGTGGGCCCCTGCATCCCTGGTTGTGCTGTTGCATTGCTGCCCTGCTGCAGGGGGTGTCCCTGGTTGCGCTATGGCACATCAGATATGCTCAGCTTCACATCCCTGGTTGTGCTATGGCGCAGGGGGTGCGCTATTCAGTCATCTGCCATAGGCGCATCTTGGCCTGAGCAGTTTTTGAATATCGCACTTCTTGCGCATGGGTGCAGTGGACTTACGCTTGCTCCTGCTGTTGCACACTTTTTGGGCGCAGTTTGAATATCTGGGCCTCTGCGTTTAGGTAGCCCATATGCTTTCAAATCCTGCAGGGTGGCAAGACAGGTCTTTCCCCTGTGGATCACAGTTACGTACACACACTCCTTCCGGCTTAAGAGCTCTAGCTGGACTGACTCTTCTGTTTAAAACAGTTCCACCTCAGATCAGGATCTCTGTATTCCACTTGGCTACCTTTCTTGTCCATCACAGTCAGAGCACTTCCATTGGTTAATTTAGGTGCCAACTAGAAAGTTCACAGTTTTTCCCACAAGTCGCTGTAATCAGGATGCCTGGAAGACACCTTGGTTCCGACTGGTCCAAATAGCAAAGAGCCGGACCAAACATGATGGCTCCCGTAGTGGAGGAATCAACAGTAAATATAAAGAGCTAATTTATTTAGTAACAGCAAGGATTAAATATTTACAGTACATTGAAGGGCTGCCTCTGCATTATCAAGCAACTGCAGGGTGGAGCGGATCAGGGTTGAGCCTGGCTGGTCGCAAGCTCCATTGTACTCGGACCCAGCCCCGACTATTCACACTGTACAACACTATCTGTACTCTTAAAGGGGCAGCATGGCGGCATAGCATTGCACGCTAAAGCAAAACAATCACAGAAGAGCACTGAACATGGATTTACTGCCCTTCACTGGACATCAGCCAGGCAGTGGGCACTAGAAGTTGACACCCAAGGTAGGCCCCCTAATTTTTTTGAGGGAGGTACACTCTCCCCTGCACAGAAACCTGTCGCCCCCATTACCCCTATCTAAAGATTCTCAACTCCAGGGGTGCATTTTGGGAGGGCACAGCCCAGTTTAAAAAATTAAGCCCCGCAGCTGCGGGACACAGAAAATTGTACCCGCCCCAGTCCTGAACCCAGGACCTGCTCCATCAGAGCCAACCACCCTACCCACCACACCACACTGTTGGCTCAGCGGAAGCAGGCACACTACAGGGTTACAACCCTGTCCCCTATCCTTCCACGTCCTGTTACCACCCTCCCTTCCTGTCACCCACCCTACCCTCGCTTTCACAACAGTAGCCATTCCCCTACCATCGCCCATGATGACAGTGCCCTCATATGGATCACCATTTCGACAGTCACCCATATGTGCTCGCTATCATCACAGTATACCAGCTGGAACGTACACTCCTTTATGAACAACATTCATGGGCAAGTCCACAGGCTTTCTTGGTATGTCATATGTGCGCCAAACCACTGGTTTGACAGTTCTTCCCGATCATCTAGGTGTAGGGGGCATTGGCACTTGCATCTTTACAACATTAACATTCAGGTTCATGACTCCTGGCTCATTGTCTAACAACAAGACAGCGTCTGATGAAAGGGGTACCACTGCACTCTCTTGAGATTCAGGACTGGTTAAAGGTTCATCACTTTGCACATTACTTTGGTTCCCTGGTTCTTGAGACTCATCTTCATCAGAAAGTGATATATCCACAAAGTTAGATTCATCCAACACACTGCTAGCATTTTCAGGGACAGCAGTACTTTCTTGGACACGAAACAGTTCACTTGGCCCACTTATTCCAGAATCACTTCTGAGTTCCCTTGCATTTTCATCACTGACCCTGTCTGGTTCAGGCACATTACCTTCAGACAACTCCACCAGGCAAAGCGTCTGCAACTTCAGAGGTCACACTTTGGACATAACTCTCTGGCAGTTCAGGGACAATATAGAGAGCAGGATTTTCAGAGGTCATGGCACTGTTAGAGTCATTACTGGAACTGTGAGAGGATGCTCCTTGGAACAACTGGGCCAGTTCAAAAGAAGGAAAATAAGCAGCACCAAACTCACTGTCACTATCTTCAGAATAACAGTCATGGTCAGCTGTGGTACTATTTGAAGGAAGCTCTGGTTGTTGGGTAGCAGGAGGCTAGTTTGATTGCTTGTTATGAGTAGCAGATCTGGTTACATGCCCTGTTGGAGCGGCAGCTTGTGGCACTGTATTCAATACTATTTGCATGATTGGTAGAAGGTGGTTCCTATGAATGGTCTTAACAGCACAAGGATCCTCTTCTGGATACACCTTGTAGACTAGCAAATCATGTAGTTTACTGACTACAATATAGTGAATGCAATTCCAATGGTTAGCTATCTTATGCTTGCCTTGAAAGCCTAATTTGCGCATCAGCACACGGCCTCCTGCTTTATGTTCATGGGCCTTGACATGTCTGTCATGGCGAGCTTTGTTAACCAGGTTTTCTTTACGGCCACTGTACTTGCAAGTTGGTACACATGATTTAGCTGAGCTTTTAACTTTTTTACATACTGTAAGTAGCTGTCTGATTGAGCAACATCAAGAGACACTCCAAAGCAAACATCTACTGGAAGGCGAGCTTCTCTGCCAAACATAAGGTGACATGATGAAAACCTAGTAGCATCGTTCTTTGTACAATTAGAAGCATGTACAAGGGCACTTAATTGTTGACTCCACTCGGGCTTGTCTTTAGGGAACAGGGTGCTAAGCACATTGAGCAAGGTTCAACTAAACCTCTCCAATTGTGGATCTCCTTGGGGCTGATGGAGAGTAGTTCAGAACTTTCTTACACCCCATATGGACAACAGTTCTTCAAGAAGTCTGCTCTCAAAATCTCGGCCTTGATCTGAGTGGATTCGCTGAGGAATACCATAATGCATGAAGAATTTTTCAACAAGAACTTTTGTGACAGTTGAAGCCTTTTGGTCTTTGGTTGGATAGGCCTGTGCACTGCCCTAGATAGCTTCTGCCAGAGAACAAACAGAGTACCAGGAGGACGGACCTGCTGGTATAACTAAACTTCTCTACTAGGACTATATTGTCCTCCTTCCCTCCCCTCCACCCAAAGGCAGTTCTACTTTTATAGGCACAGGATTTAACTGACAACAGGAACTTCCTGTTTGGGAGCAGGAAGTGAGTGATCACAAAGCCACCAAAGACTCACCATCCTAAAAGGCCAAGAGTAGCTCTCCATCCCCCTCTAGCTGCTGGAGGTCTGATTCTGAGCAAGTAAGGAGCCTACTGAGAAATATAGGAACTTCTTGTCTCAGAACAGGAAGATCAGTAGCAAACAGGGCACAGAGACAGTACGAGGGACAGGGAAAAAAATAAATAAATAAACGGAGGAAAGAGTAAGTATTCCAAACAACAATTAGGGGTTCCAGAAATAAGACATGATGGGAGTGGTGCAGTGCAGTGGCTGTGGCACAGCAGTCTTCCGGGAGACGTTCTGGAGGATGCAGTGTTGTCCCATCTGCAGACACCTCTCTGGGCTGAGGGAGGAGGTTGCTCATCTCCAGGCTGAGTTGGCCAGGATTTGTGGGACCTCCTCTGCCACCCAGGAATCACCAGGGTCACTAACGTTGCCTCAGAGATCACCAAGAAAGAGGAGCGGTTGGACCACAGTGGGATCAGGGAGGGTGAGGGTGGTGGAACAGAGGTGCATCCCTCCAGTTGTACCTGTCCACAATTTCTATGCCATTCTGGAAAAGTGTGGTTCCCCTATGGAGGCACCCACAGTGGAGACCAAGGAGGGTGCTGGGAACCTCCACAAAGGAGACCCACAGGAGGGTGGCATGGGACCCCAGAGGGGAAAGAAACAACTCCTGGTGGGGGACTCCACTGTTAGGAAGGTAGAACTGGGGGAGGAAGGGGAGAGGGAAGGAGGTAAGGAGCCTGCCTGGTGCCATGGCTTGGAGGGACAGGGAGCAAGTCCTCAGAATCGCAGAAGCAGCTGCACAGGGGAGCGAGCTGGATGTTATTGTCCACCTAGGGACAAATGACCTGGCTAAGAAAGGGATCAGAGCAGTGCAAGAAGCATTTGTGGAGATGGAGAGGGGCCTCAGAAAAATAGCGCGCATGGTAACCTTCTCGGAGGTGCTGCCTGTCTATGGCATGGGTGAGGCTAGTGTGCTCCATACCATGGGATTCAATCAGTGGTTGAAAAATTGGTGCAGAGCTCAGGGATTTGGCTTTATTGGGGACTGGGGGTCCACTTGGAGGATGCAGGCCTATACTGGCGTGATGGTCTGCATCTGTCCAGGAGGGAACCAGGATTCTAGGTGATAGGTTTAAATGCTTCATTGGTAGCATTTAAACCTAGCCAAGGGGGGAGGCACTGGAGAGGAGCAGGGAAATCCTAGCACCCCCCCAAAAAAAATCAGGGTACTATTGAGGTAGACACCAACATAGAGATGTCGATAGGGAGAAGCGCTGGGGTAAATGGAGAAAGTGACAAACACAGTAAGGACAGGGATGGGGCAAAAAGGGGTAAGGCCATAAAGAAATGGAGGGTAATGAGTACCAACGCCCATAGTCTGGGCAACAAGCTCCCTGAACTGGTGGCCTTGATGGAAGAGGGATGTCTGGATATCGTAGTAGTCACAGAAACATGGTACACAGAGAACCATGACTGGGATGTTAACATACCAGGGTACACAACCTACAGGAGAGACAGGGAGAGGGAGAAGGGGGGGCAGAGTAGCTCTCTATATAAGGTAAGGGATAAAAGCAACTGAACAAAAGAGTAAACAGGGAGGAGAGGAGGCACTGTGGGTCACCTTAGAGACTGGAAATGGCACCACAATCCACACAGGGGTTGTATACAGACTCCCATGTCAGAGGGAGGGAATGGACAAGGATATGATAGAAGGCATACTTAGGATGGCAGAGAAAGGGGAGATACTGTTGATGGGGGACCTTAATATGCCGGATGTCAACTGGAGCACCTTTGCTGCAGCCACATCCAAAAGCAGGGCCATTTTCGATGCTCTTCAGATGGCATGCCTCAGACAGCTAGTTTTGGAACCTACTCATGAGGGAGCAATCTTAGACCTCGTGCTCTCAAATGGGGACAGTGAGAGGATTTCAGATCTAGAAGTGGGTACCCATTTGGAAACAAGTGACCACCAGACAGTGTGGTTCATGATAAACTCAGCTACAGAGTCAAGCCATACAAAAATGAGGGTTCTGGACTTCAGGAGGGATGACTTTGGCAAGATGGGAGAGTGCCTTAGAAAAGCACTAGTAAACAGGCTAGAAGGAGGGGTAGAGCAACAATGGGGAAATATCAAAACTGCCATCACAGAGGCAACAAGCCTTTGTGTGAAGCAAATAAACAAATCAAAATGAAAGAAAAGCTAATATGATTCTCAAAAGAGGTGTGTGAAGATTAGGGAGAAAAAGATAGCATTTAGGAAGTAAAGGAAACACAGAAGGAGCAGGACAGAGAACTGTACCATAGTTAAGGCAGAAGGAAGCAGGAAGGATAGTCAGAATAGCAAAGGCCCAAACTGAGGAAAAGATAGCAAACTCAGTTAAGAAGGGGGATAAAACCTTTTAAAGGTATATCAGGGAGCGTAGAAAGACAAAGGGAGGGATAGTGAGGCTGAATAGAATGGATGGTGGGTGGGCAGAGAGGGACAGTGAAAAAGCAGGGATACCGAATGAATACTTCTGTTCAGTATTCACAAAAGAGGAGGTGGGGTATGTGCCTAATCCAATTAACAGAAGCACTCTGGATAGGGGGGTCGATCCCAGTCCTTTCACAGAAGAAAGGGTTCTGAAAGAACTCCTAAAACTGAAGGTGGACAAAGCAATGGGGCCAGATGGAATTCACCCCAGAATTCTAAAAGAATTAAGCAGAGAACTAGTGACACCACTGACTACCCTTTTTAACAAATCATGGGAGGATGGTATAGTACCTGAGGACTGGAGCAAGGCAGATATGATTCCCCTTCACAAAAGTGGGACCAAGACAGAGGCAGAAAACTACAGACCTGTCAGTTTGACCTCTGTGGTAGGGAAAGTGATGGAATCACTTCTGAATGAAAGTACTGTTGAGTACCTAGAGGCCAGTGGGGCACAGGACCCAAGGCAGCATGGTTTCACAGGGGGAAGGTCATGTCAGACGAATCTAATTGATTTCTTTGACTGGGTGACCAAAGTAGTAGACCAGGGAGGGGCTGTGGACATGGCCTACCTAGACTTTAGCAAGGCATCTGACACAGTCCCAAACAAAAGATTAATAGTCAAATTAACCAGCCTGGGAGTGGGTCCCAGGGCGGTAGCTTGGGTAAAACATTGGCTGGACAACAGGACATAGAAAGTAATTGTAAATGGAGTCCACTCTGAAGAAAGAGGGGTTACTAGTGGGGTACCGCAGATTTCAGTACTGGGTCCAGTCCTTTTTAATGTCTTTATAAGTGACATTGCACAGGGACTGGAAGGAAAAGTATGCCTCTTTGCAAATGACACAAAGATCTGCAACAGGGTTGATACACAAGGAGGCATGGAAAGGATGAGAAGGGACTTGGCAAGGTTGGAGGAATGGTCAGAAGTATGGCAGCTTGGATTCAATGCAAAGAAGTCCAAAATAATGCACCTGGGAAACAAAAACCCAGGGAAGATTACACAATGGGGGGGAGTAACAACAACAAAAATGGAAAGGGACCTGGGGTAATCATATCAGATGACCTTAAGGTTGGAAAGCAATGTGAGAAGGCGGTAGGAAGGGCTAGGCGGATACTGGGATGTATAGGGAGAGGCATCACCAGCAGAAAACAGGAAGTTGTTATCCCCCTGTACAGAAAGTTGGTGAGACCCCATCTGGAGTACTGCGTCCAGTACTGAGACCCCATCTCCGCAAGAACATAGACCGGATGGAGGCAGTTCAGAGGAGGGCAACTAAAATGGTGTAGGGTCTGCAAGAGAAGCCATACAAGGACAGACTAAAGGAGCTTAATATGTATACCCTTGAGGAAAGGGGGGGACATGATAGAAACGTTTAAGTACCTCAGTGGAATCAACAAAGTCCAAGAGGGTAGCATCTTTCAGAAACAGAGATGTGCAAGAACAAGGGACACAATTTGAAGATAGAGGGGATGGCTCAGGGACAATGAAGAAGATTTTGTCACAGAGAGGGTGGTGGATGCATGGAACAGCCTTCCTGAGGAGGTTGTGGGGTCTAAAACAGGAGAATTCAAGAAATGTATGGGACAGACATAAGGCAATTTTTGTGGGGGGGGGGTAGGAAGAAATAAGCTGTTGGTTAAATAGGATCTGCAGCTTATCCTCTAGGTAGGGAAATGGGCAGACTAGGTGGGCCAAGCAGTCCTTGCGGAGGTCTAGGACGGAGAACCACTTACTCCTCTTTAAACAGTCTAACACATCCTGTATGTGTGTCATGGTATATTGATTGGGTGCAGTTCTTTTATTAAGGGTTCTGTAGTCCACACACTTGCGGACGGGGCCGTTCTCCTTCCGAACTACCACAAACGGGGATGCATATGGGCTTTGTAATTCCTGAATTATGCCAGCTGCCAGCATTTCTTGCAAATGGCATCTCAAGTCATTGATGTCAGCAGGAGCTAAGCGTCTAGACTTTTCCCTGAAAGGTCTCTCATCATGCGGCTGGATGTGATGCTCTGCACCTGTAACACAGCCAACATCCCACTTCTTGAGGGAGAATGCCCTGGTTCACTGAATCAACTTCCAGCTGATTCTGTCCCTCCAACTATTTGGGATAGGGGACTCTCCGAAATCAAACATTTCAGGTGACACTTCACATTCTTTTCCATTCTGGCACTTGGACGGCAAAACAGCAGTGTCAGCACAATAGACTTCTGCCACAGTGCAGCCTCGGTTTACCTTGATGTCTTGGTCCGTAACATTTTGAATTTGGACCACCACTCTTCAAGCGTAAGCATGAGCACAGACATGAAGCACACTTGACCAGCAGTCCTTCGGGCAATTTTCCCTCTTCTGAAGCACCCAGCATTAATATTTTGTTGGTAACATCTTTTTGCAGCCACACTTCTCCACTGATACTACACTGAGTGTTTGGGGAGAGAACAATAGCTGAGGTATCCTTCTTCCAAACAATTCCCACAAGTTCGCCCGTGTCACACTCTTCAGGGTGCATCTGCATCTCATAGGCTCTCTGGATCATGGTGTAAATATACAATACTCTCCCAGACTTCAGCGTTTGTCTTTCGTGACACAATTGGGCAAGGCAGCCAAACATATGGGCACTGCTGCCAATTAACACTTGGATCCCATCATACAAGCCAGAGGGAGGACACACTAATGCCAATGTCTCTACAGGATCCTCTACACATGCCACAGAGGATGGAAAAGAAAGCCAAACTCTCAAAAAAAACAAGATATGGTTATGATTTCTCACTTAACCCCCATACGTGCAGACCACCAAGGGCTGCAAGGGATGGTTAGACAGGTGCTGATCGTATCAGTCTTTGAATGTTATCGTGACTTGGGATCTATCTAGAACAGCGCGAGCAGGGATGCCATCCACATGTACAGTAGTTTCCATAGAGGGACCCACTAACTCTGCCCAATCGGAAGGGGCATTATTCACAGGATGCGTGACAGCAGACTTGGCTACATATGACTTATATGAAGGCTCTGAAGAAGACTTTAGATTGCTTTGTCTAACCTGATTAATAAGCTTTACAGTTACTCTTTGTAAGTCTTCAGGAGCCTGGCATACTCTATCTGTATGCCCATCTTCTCCACAATGGTAGCAAAAGACATCTGGTCGGGGGTTATGGGTTTGAGCAGGTTCATCAGTTGGTTTATTGTTATTGTAAAGACCAGATTTGTAATCATCTTTAGGTTGGGGCTCAGGTTCAGCTCCACTAGACGTTGACCAAGTGAATGGCTGGTGAGATGTCTGCGCAAGATCACTCACTAAAGCTCTTAACTCTCTCATTCCTTTCAGTATGTCGCGGTTTGCCTCCTCGCTGGGGACTTGAATACTGGCACTGGCTGTGAAGGACAGGGCCCCACTGATGACTTCAGCAGCATGGGTACATACAGTGTGCCCTTTAACTAATTTCACAGCATTTTGTGCACTAGCCTTTAATTCCTTCAACTTTTTAGTAAATCCGTAAGTTACTGTGCATCAAGAGCAGTTTCTTTTTCAGCAGTATTTTCAGGGGCTGGGGTCACTCGGGCAGCACCCATATAAGGATCCCCAAACTCTTCCTCATTCTCTGCCTCTTTGATCTCTTTCAGGAGCAAGCAGTATGCAGGAGGATCATCCTTAAAATCTTGGAACTTCAGTTTAAGCAGCGATACCGGAACACTAAGGACCCACTCTGCATTTTTTTTTTTTTTAGGTTCAATACAGTACTTATGTGAACGTCTTCACACAGACGCTTCCAACTTTCACTGAAATGCATTGCATATCACCTTTCTTATCACCTTATTCTTACCTTATCAGCTTATGCCTGAATTTATGTCTGAGATAGTAATACAGAGCCTTGATTTGGGGGGATCTGTACCCCACACCCCACATTTTGGCAGTGGGAAGCTGTTATTTAGAGAATGAGAGCCTATATTACTATCTCGGACAAAGGTGTTGTGTGATTTATTATATCACCTTTAGTCGAGGGGCTCTGACCCCCACACACACCTGTTTCTGCAGTCAGAAGCTGTTAACTGGAAGCTGTTATTGATTTCTTATATCTACTTTAGCTGGGGGGCTTCCACCCCCACACCCCCATTTCTGCAGCTGAAAGCTGTTATTGTTATTATTAAAATCATGTATGAAGCTGTTATTGATTTATTATACAATGGCAAGAAAATTTCCTGGATTCTTATTGGTCAGTCTGGGGCAGGACCCGTGATGTTATCCTAGCATAACATCACGGGTCTAGTCTCAGCACAGTGAACCAATATGGATGAGCATATGGACCTTTAGCATATGGACCTCTTTTTTTGCATCTCCTTTTAACAAACAAAAATATTTTTCCACACTAATAAAAACATTCTTTAAAATTATTTTTTATTTCATATATAACAACAAGCCATTGTATAATAGGAATAATGCACTCCAGGGTGTGTGTGGGTGGAATAACGTCACTTCTGGGGTGGTTAGTGCGCTTTTCGGCCTCTTGACCTCGTGCGCCTAACACCCCAGGCGTGACGTTATCCCAGCACGACACACCCCTGTCGTGCATTATTCCTTTATTATATCTCCTTTAATTGGGGTGCTCCACCCCAATCCCCCCATTTCTGCTGTATTAATTTCCAAACTGCTATTAATTGAATATACCGCCTTTAGTTTCTGCAGTCGGAAGTTGTTATTAATTTATCAGACTGCAGTCGGAAGCTGTTGTGCATAGAGCAGTGTGTTTAGAGCATTCCCAGAGCACTAAGGTCCACCTCTGCTGATGTCATAGTACCGTAAATACTCAATGTCGATTTCTGAGCACAGAGAAACATAGAATCTGATGGCAAATAAGGACCACTTGGCCCACCTAGTCTGCCCATTTCCTTACCTAACGGATAAGCTGCAGATCCTAGTTAACCAACAGCCTACTTCCTCCTACCCCGCCACTAGAATTGCCTTATGTTTGTCCCATGCATTCTTGAATTCCCCTACTGTTTTTGACTCTATGACCTCCTCTGGAAAGCTGTTCCATGCATCTACAACCCTCTCGGTGAAGAAATACTTCCTCACATTACCTCTGAGCCATCCTCCTATATCTTCAAATTGTACCTCCTTGTTCTTGCGCATCTCTTTTTCTGAAAGATGCTACCCTCTGATTCCCTTGAGGTATTTGAAAGTTTCTATCATGTCCCCCCTCTCCCTCCTTTCCTCGAGGCTATACATCTTAAGCTCCTTTAGTCTTTCTTCTTATGTCTTCTGGTGCAGACCCTGCACCATTTTGGTTGCCCTCCTCTGGACAGCCTCCACCCTATGTCTTTGCAGAGATGGGGTCTCCACGTACACAATATTCCAGATGTGGTCTTACCAACTGTCTGTACAGAGGGCCAACAACTTCCTGTTTTCTACTGGTGATGCCTCTCCCTATGCATCCCAGTATCCCCCAGCCCTCCTTACTGCCTTCTCACATTGCTGGCCCACCTTTAAGTTGTCTGATATGACTACCCCCAGGTCACTTTCCATTTTTGCTGTCTGTATCTCACCCCCCATTGTGTACTCTTCACCTGGGTTTTTGTTTCCCAGGTGCATTACTTTGCACTTCTTTGCATTGAATCTAAGCTGCCATACATTTGACCATTCCTCCAACCTTGTCAAGTCCCTTTTCATCCTTTCCACCGAACCTTGCATATCAACCCTGTTGCAGATCTTTGTGTCATCTGCAAAGAGACAAACTTTTTCTTCTAGTCCCTCTGCAATGTCACTTATAAAGACATTAAAAAGGACTGGAACCAGTAGTGAACCCTGCGGTACCCACTAGTAACCCCCTTTCTTCACTGAGGACTCCATTAACTATTACCCTTTGTGTCCTGTTGTCCAGCCAGTGTTTTACCCAGGCTACCACACTGGGACCCACTCCCAGGCTGACTAATTTGTTTATTAATCTTTTATGCGGGACTGTGTCAAATGCCTTGCTAAAGTCTAGGTAGGCCATGTCCACAGATCCTCTCCCGACTTTACTACTTTGATCATTCAGTCAAAGAAATCAATTATATTTGTCTGATATGACCTTCCTGCTGTGAATCCATGCTGCCTTGGGTCCTGTGCCCCACTGGCCTCTAGGTACTCAACAATTCTTTCCTTCAGAAATGATTCCATCATTTTCCCTACCACTGAGGTCAAACTGACAGGTCTGTAGTTTCCTGCCTCTGTCTTGCTCCCACGTTTGTGAAGGGGAATCATATCCGCCCTCCTCCAGTCCTCGGGTACCACACCATCCTCCCATGATTTATTAAAAAGGGTAGTCAGTGGTGTTACTAGTTCTTCCCTTAGTTCTTTTAGAATTCTGGGGTGAATCCCATCAGGCCCCACTGCTTTATCCACCTTCGGTTTTAAGTGTTGTTTCAGAACCCTTTCTTCTGTGAAAAGAGTAATATCAACCCCCCATCCAGAGTGCTTCTATTGACTGGATTAGGTATCTCCCCCTGCTCTTCCATTGTGAATACTGAGCAGAAGTATTCATTCAGTATCCCTGCTTTTTCACTGTCGCTCCCTGCCCAACCACCTTCCTCATTATTCAGCCTCAGTATCCCTGCCTTAGTCTTTCTTTGCTCCCTAATCTAGCTATAAAAGGCTTTATCCCCCTTCTTAAACGAGTCAGCTATCTTTTCCTCTGTTTGGGCCTTTGCTAGTCTGACTGCCTTCCCTGCTTCCTTCTGCTTTAACTGATACAGTTCTCTGTCCTGCTCCTTCTGTGTTTCCTTATACTTCCTAAATGCTATCTTTTTCTCCCTAACCTTCCCTGCCACTTCTTTTGAGAACCACAGTGTCTTTTTCCTTTCGTTTTCATTTGTTTATTTGCTTCACACAAAGGCTTGTTGCCTCTGTGATGGCGGTTTCAATGTTTCCCCATTGTTGCTCCACCCCACCTTCTTGCCTGTTTGCTAGTGCTTTTCTGAGGCACTCTCCCATTTTGACAAAATCAGCCCTCCTGAAGTCCAGTAGCTTCACTTTTGTATGGCTTGACTCCACAGCTAAGTTTATCGTGAACCACACTGTTTGGTGGTCGCTTGTTCCCAGATGGCTACCCACTTCAAGATCGGAGATCTTCTCTCCGTCCCCATTTGAGAGTACCAGGTCTAAGATTGCTCCCTCCCGAGTAGGTTCCAAAACTAGCTGTCTGAGGCATGCCCCCTGTAGGGCATCGAGAATGGCCCTGCTCTTGGATGTGGCTGCAGCAAAGGTGCTGCAGTTAACTTCTGGCATATTCAGGTCCCCCATCAGCAATATCTCCCCTTTCTCTGCCATTCTAAGGATGCCTTCTATCATTTCCTTGTCCATTTCCTCCCCCTGAGGCGGGGGTCTGTATACAACCCCTGTGCAGATTGTGGTGCCATTTCCAGTCTCCAAGGCGACCCACAGTGCCTCCTCTCCTCCCTGTTTACCCTTTAGTTCTGTTGCTTTGATCCCTTCCCTTACATAGAGAGCTACTCCTCCTCCTCTTCTTCCCTCCCTATCCCTCCTGTAGATTGTGTACTCTGGTATGCTGACATCCCGGTCCTGGTTCTCTGTGTAACATGTTTCTGTGACTGCCACGCTATCCAGGCATCCCTCTTCCATCAAGGCCACCATTTCGGGGAGCTTTTTACCTAGACTACGGGCACTGGTACTCATTACCCTCCATTTTATATGGCTTTATTTCTTTTTGGTCCATCCCTGTCCTCACAGCCTTTGTCTTTTTCTCCATTTACCCCTGCCCTTCTCCCTATCGACTGCTCTATCTTGGTGTTTACCTCACTAAGCACCCGGATTTTTTGGGGGGGGCTAGGATTTTCCTTTTCCTTTTCAGTGCCTCCCCCTTGGCTAGTTTAAATGTTTGCCAATGAAGCATTTAAACCTATCACCTAGGATCCTGGTTCCCCTCCTGGATAGATGCAGACCATCACACCAGTATAGGCCTGCATCCCTCCAGGTGGAGCCCCAGTCTCCAGTGAAGCCAAATCCCTGAGCTCTGCATCAGTTTTTCAACCAGTCATTGAATCCCATGGTGCGGAGTACCCTAGCCTCATCCATGCCATAGACAGGTAGCACTTCCGAGAACGTTACCGTGTGTGCTACTTGTCTAAGGCCCTTTATCAACTCCATAAACTCCTGTTGCACTGCTCTGATCCCATTCTCAGCCAGGTCATTTGTCCCTAGGTGGATAATGACATCCAGCTCACTCCCCCTTGCAGCTGCTCCCACGATCCTGAGGATTCATTTTCTCTCCCTCCAAGCTATGGCACCGGGCAGGCACCTTATCTCCCTTTCCCCTCCCTCCCCCAGTTTTACCCCCAACAATTGAGTCCCTCACCAAGAGTTGTTTTCTTCCACCATGGGATCCAGTGCCACCCTCCTGTGGGTCTCCATTGTGGAGGTTCCCAGCATCCTCCTTGGTCTCCACTGCGGGTGCCTCCATAGAGGAACTATGCTCCACCAGAGTGGCGAATGAACTGTGGAGAGGCACAACTGGAGGGATGCACCTCTGTTCCACCACCACCACCCTCCCTGAGCCCACCGTGGTCCAACCACTCCTCTCTCTTGGCAACCTCTGAGGTAGTGGCGGTGGCCTGGGTGGTCCCTGGGTGGGGAAGCAGGTTTCCCAAGGGAGTACTTAGTGCTCCGGTATCACCATTTAAGCATTAATACACTAGAAAAACTGGCACATTGGACAATATGGCCTAATCTCACTCGATTCAAGTCACTTGCCAATACCCAACCTTTTCTGTGAGCTCTTTGTAAGGCCCTTTCTAATCGAGTAACATAAGCAGACAAACATTCACCTTACCACTGTTTGGTAGATTTGAATTTCCACATTAAAACCTCTCCAGATTCAGTACTACCAAAGACCCATTCTAAGGCAGACAAGTATTCTTGAGCTGAGCCATCAGGATTAGTGGACCTCAAAAACCTAACTGCTTCAAGTTCAGGACCCCTTATGCTTTTTTAATAAGCCTGTTCCGTTTTTCGCCTTCTGCACATTGCTGCTCTTGGATCGGGGGATGCATAGTCCATCCAAGTCTCTAAGTGAGCTTCCCCCTGGGATGTGGGAATCGTACCAGAGAACATTCTTAGTCTGCGATAAGAGTCAAGGTTCACTACGTGCACAGGCACTGATGGGGGCATGGGCACAGGTGGGGAAGCTGGTGAAGGGTTCGTATGAGTGGAAACCCCTAGGGTCTCTAAGGCCCTTTTTAAATCCCTCAAAGATCTGTCCCACAGCTGCTAACAATTTTCCTAGTTTTTTTTTAATCCCTCTGATCTGGGTGACCCACTGGGTGTGGATGCTCCACTATAGATAGTGACCACTCTCCAACCCACCGGAGACTCATCAGAGGTAATAATAGGGGGTACCTTCTCCATATCCACAAAGGCACTGCATTAAATTAAGGCCACAGCCCGGCCTGGTGGCGTAGAGGGTTGAGGCGCAGGCGCCTTACCTCTTACCATGCTGGCGACCCGGGTTCGGGAACGGACTCGGGCACGGGGGTCGGCAGGGGAAGGATCGAGCGTCCATGGAACTGCTCTCCTCCCCTGGGGTGGGTTGGGCACGCATGGTCGCTCTGCAGCAGCACCCGGAGGAGACCGGGAGCATTGCAGAGGGATCGCCATGAGGGGAACACCAGAAAAAGTGGAAATACCTCTCTGGACTTGCCGGATGACGGTTGCCAGCTCTGGACACCTCTAAAGGTCTACAGCAGGGCCACTGAATGCCTCGTCAGTGCCCGGGACCGAAGAAAAAAAAATAGTATGTCAGTCTGCTCCCGCCGGTGCCTTCCACCTCGGAGGAGAGGGACCCTCCAGGCACAGGGATACGCCGGGCTATCCCGTGGTTAGCTTCGATCTGAGGTAAGAAGGGGCTTGTGTGGGGGATTGTAGGAGGAGTGTCTAAGGGGGTCATGACAGCCTGAAGGAGAAGCAACTCCTGAGCACGACAGGGGGCAAAATAGATAACACAAAAAAAAAATTAAGGCCACTATATTCTGATAAACAAGTCAGCATTTTGCCCTTCTGCAGTGGCTTTACCTAAACATCTGACTTTGTTCACAACCTCCTCTATAACAGCTTTGTCGGTGCCCAGAGGGATGTCTAATAGCACCAGGGCCTTGTGCAGGTCAACCTCCTCAGCTTCACACCACCCCAATAGTCGATGCATGGCCATTTTGTGGGCTGGGATCTCAAATTTACACCCAGGAATTTTCTCCATTTTTATCCTAGTACTCATATGAAATGCAGTTGCTATTTTGTATTCTGGCCACTAGGGGGAAATAATCCCAGTGGTACCTCCACTTTGTGTAACACAGGTGCCGTTATACCAAGAGCTACTACCCCTGCCTACTTTCCTGACTGCAGGATGAGAGGCCTGGGTTCAGGATTAAAGGTTACTGTGATTCCCTACCAACAGTAAAACTACAATTATAGTGACCCACCCAGAGTAACACTTAAGTGGGTTACTTGTAAAACCAGTACAGCCCTTTGGGAAGCTATACTTACCCACAACCCCTGCTAGTGGCCCAACACACAGACTGGCGTGCGATAACACAATTAATGGCTAGCACTAACAATAAGCTAACCAGTTTCATACTTGCCAACAGGGTCTGGTCTTCTGGTATATACCTGTACTCCCCAGAAACAGTGTTATCAACAACAATGAACTTTCACAGTACTTTTCACATAGCTCAGTAATGGAAGACCAGGTAATAATATGCTCACAGCCCAAATTAACGTCAAAGAGTAAAAACAGATTACTCGCTTGTAACAATAGTTCTAGGAGTGGTATAGGTTAAACAATCACAGTTTCAGGCAGAGAATCTTTAAGAGTTGCCGAAACATCTTCAAGCTGGCTCCTTCCATGCACCCAGGTGGTATAACCCTCAGCTCTGCCCCATGATGCCAGATCTGGCCCATTGGAAGTAGAGGTGTGCGTCGAAGTCAGGGAGGTCGGGTGGATCAGTGTGGATGAACAACATATACCATAGAACTACTGTTACAAATGAGCAACCTGTTTTTCTAGGGATGTGGATACATTGTTCTATCCACACTTTCTGGCAGACTCCTAGCAGTTCTCTGGGAGGAGGGAGGCAAGGCGCACACTCCTTACTTAGGGAACAGGGACTGAAGAACTGAGGCCCTAAAACCAGCATCTCGCCGTGACTTGAGGTTGATGTGGTAATGGGAAATGAAGGTGTGTGCTGACTTCCAGGTAGCAGCCCTGCAGATTTCCTGAATAGGGACGTCCCTAGAAGCAACCACCAATGCAGCGGTATTGCGGGTGGAATGAGCCCTTAGCCCTACGGGAGGCTCCCTACCTGCCAACCTATAGCAGAGATTAATGCAGGAAGTGATCCACCTGCCAGTCGTCTGCTTGGCTGCAGGTCTGCCAGGTGTGGCTTCAGCGTAGGTGACAAACAGCTGGTGAACCTCTCCCCGAACCTCCGCCATATGCTCTTTGTAGTAGGCAAGCACTCATCTCAGGTCCAAAGTATGGAGCCTTTACTCGGCCTCCGAGGTGTAACTGGGATAGAACACCGGCAGAGTCAACACCTGATTAAGGTGAAACTCTGACACCACCTTCGGAAAGAAATTTGGGTGGGGGCACAGGACAACCTTGTTCCTGTGGAAGACCAAGTAAGGGGACTTCACCGAGAGCGCCTAGAGCACCCCAGTCCTTCTGGCTGACGTAATGGCCACCAATAAGGCAGTCTTCCATGACAAGTGTGACACTTGTGCATAGGTTCGAATGGCTTGCCCATGAGCTTTGCCAAAACCAGCAGTAAATCCCACGGAGGTGGAGGATCAGGCACCAGAGGGGATATGTGATCTAAGCCCTTGAGAAAAGCACCTGGTCACCTTCTCCTCCACCACCAACTGCATGCCACCCCACACCCGGTAGGCATATATGGCTGCCAGGTGCACCTTAAGGGTCATTGACCGAAGCCCCAGTTAACCACTAGACAGGATGAGAGGTCCAACCCCTTGCCCTGGCACCAAATGGAAATCTCTTCCATTTGAAGGCATAACATTTTCTGGTTGATTCCTTATGGAATTCCTCAACCACGTTGAGAACCTCGTCAGCGAGACCCAAGGCCTGGAACTCTAGCCACTCAGGAACCAGGCTGTCAGGTGCAGGGATTGAAGGTCCAGATGGAGTACCTTCCCCTGACTTGACTGAAAGCAGGTACAGGCATGCTGGAAGCCACCTTGGGAGCCTGGAGCTGAGGCAGAGGATATCTGGATACCAGAACTGGCGGGGCCAGTCTGGGGCTGCCAGGATCACCTGCGCCTTGTCCCTCTTGACCTTGAGGAGCACCTTGTGGATCAAGGGGAGGGGAGAGGAGGGAAGGTGTAGAAGAGGCCTGGGCTCCATGGCCTCAAGAAGGCATCCCCCTGCAGTGAGCCCTGCTGAGGGGGGCGGGCATGGTACAGCCTCAGCTTCGCATTCTCCCTGGAGGCGAACAGGTCCACCTATGGGGTGCCCCAGAGGGAGAACAGATCTTGCACTACCTCCTGCAGGACACACCACTCTTGAGATGCTTTGCCCATTCAGCTGACATCATCGGCCAGACTGTTCGAGGCTCCTGCCACATGAATGGCTAGGAGATCTGCCTCCAGGCTGAGCACAAGGGACCACATGTGAAGAGCTTCCTTACAAAGGGGCAAGGAGTGCATCCTGCCCTGTCTGTTGAGATAGTACATGGTCATGGTGTTGTCCGTTTGGACTTGGACCACTTGACCCCAAACAAACGGAGCGAAGGCAGTCAGGGCTAGCCGATCTGTTCAGAGCTACAGCAGGGTGATGTGGCATCGGGACTTCTGAGGGAACCAGAGACCATGGGCTTTGTGCTCCCCAGATGGGCACCCCAACCCATCAGAGAGGCGTTGGTTGTCAGGATGACCATCGGCTCGGGGTGGACAAACGGGATCCCTTCCTGCAGATGACCTGGGACGAGCCACCACTGAAGGCTGCCCCAGATCTTCTGGGTCACAGTGATCAGCTGATCCAGATGACTGAAGCGCTGAGACCATTGGCTGGCCAGGCCCCACTGAAGGAGATGCATGCACCAGCGGGCCCAATGGACCACGCTGGTGCAGGCTGCCATGTACCCCAGAAGATGCAGGAAGTCCCGCGCAGGGCGCAATTGCCCAACCTGAAATAACTGGGTAAAGGAGGAAAGAACCTCGGCCCTGCCCGCCGGGAGCCGAGCTCTGGCTCAAAGAGAGTCGAGCTCTGCCCCGATGAACTTGATCACCTGCGAAGGCACGAGCTCTGACTTGGCCTGGTTGATCAGAGGGCCAAGTTACAAGCAGGCATGGTGGGCCAGATTCCTGGACCGCTCCACCTCTTAACTGGAGAGACCTGCTATCAGCCAGTCATCCAGGTAAGGGTAGACCCAGACACCTTGGTGCCTCAGGAATGCTGCCACCACTGTGATGCATTTGGTGAAGACCCTGGGGTTGAAGACAGGCAGAAGGGCATGGCTCGGAACTTGTAAAGGGTCCCCTCTGCCCGAAAGCGGAGAAACCGACAGTGGGATGAACAGATTGGGACATGAAAGAATGCGTCCTGCAGGTCCAGGGAGCAAAACCACATGCCTTGCTCCAGAGGCGGTACTTTCTGAGCCAGAGTTACCATCCGGAAGGTGCATGGCCTGAGAAACTGGTTCAGGTCGTGCAGATCGAGAATGGGGTGCCAGACACCCATCTGTTTTGGGACCAGGAAGTACCTGGAAACAAACCCTGGATACAGAGGAGGGTCCGCCACCCTGCAGAAGACCTCCTTGTGGAGGAGCTGAGCAATGTCGTCTCGAAGAGCTGACAGAGAGGCAACAGACCCCATGGCCCCCTGAGGGGCATGGGTTCAGCACGGAGGGGCCTGCTCGAATTACAGAGGCAGGCCTCGACCGACCACTTCCAGCACCCAGCAGTCCATGGTGATAACGGACCAGGCGGAAAGGAAGTGGTGGAGCCGACCCCACCCCCAAGGGGGGACCCAGGGAAGGTGTGACAGTCACCTTAGTCCATTCAAAAAAAATTCCCCCACAGTTGTAAATAAGGCCTGGGAACAAGCATAACAATTTAGTACACATAAAGGTGTACTAATCTGCATGTCACAGCGAGTTTGTATCTCAAAGCGTTTTCAAGATACAGCTGCCAAAAGGTACCCCGACTATTACAATGTCATCCTATGGGAAATTTCTAAACTTCGGAGTGTCATAACTCCAGGGCTGATGAACATTTTCTCACCAAACCAGCAAAAGGCACATCTGTGAGGCAAGCCCTCTGTGCCCTGAAATTTTCAGTCCCAAACACTGAACCGTTTCTTTGCAGTGAAGTGACAAATAAACAGAATTTTTTTTTTTGAGTACTGCCGCATATTGCGGCACAACCCCAGCTGTTTCGTGAAAAAGTGCTGCAATCTGTGTCATTATCCAGGAAACAGTGCTGCAATTTACGAACATTTTGCAAAAGTAATGTCATGGTGCTGCAAATCTGCCGCATTACAAATCGGACCATTAAAATAAGCATATTTCTGTACAGTGTAGCAAAAAGCTAACCACAGAACCATATTCCTCTAGCCCCGATTAGGTAAACACATGTGAGCATACAGCAAACATGCAGTCTGTCGTTTTCTTTCAAATGAGAGGCTCCAGCCCCCCATACTGGAGCCCTCCCATCTGCCTTGTGTCGAGTGGCGGGGGCCCGCTCCCACCCCCCGGCCTACCCCCCCATGGCTTAGGGGTTCCTCTGCATCTGCGGTCCACTCACCCAGCGCACAGGGGCAGCCACACCTGCCCGCATCAGCCCGGCCTGGCTCTGGCCCCCTAGGCTTGGCCGGTCGCAGCGACCCTATCCACGCTGGGGCCCCAAGTTACTGCCCAACCCCCCGTCTGCTGGCATTCTCTGCTCTGCCACCCGCCATGGCCCCCATTTCCCAGCAGGGTCGTGCATCAGTTCAACCCTCCCTTGTGCCCAGGATTCACAAACTGTTTCCTGATCGCCCAGTATCCCCCCACTTGTCCTGCTATCCCCTGACCCAATAGGGCGGCCGCAACATGTGGCCAGGCCACGGCGCATCTCCCCCACCCCAGCCTACTGGCCCCACTTGCCCTCATGGGGCGGCGACAGTGCTGAGCGGCGATCGGTCCCTCTTCGGCCTCGGTGGCCCCGAACTCTTTCCTAAGGCTGAGCCAGCCACACGACCCATTTCTTTGGCCATCCTGATGCCCGTGGATGGCCTTCCAGCTTGAACATGGTGGCCGGGCCATGCGACTAGGCCTCTGCGGCCTACCGATTTTAACCTCTGGTATCTCGGCCCATGTCCCTCTTACCTCCCATAGCATTCCAACCCATCAATCTCGCGATGGTCCGAGTGCCCCACATTACTCATTTGCCTCCTTCATTTCTCTTTTTTTTTTTGAAAAACCGCCCCCCTGCAGCCTCCAGCCACTTGAGCTATCCACAACACGCTGCCCTTCCCGGAGCTACGAACCTCCCATACCCTGCTGTCCCCCCCCACATTATATAGCCCCACTGCCAGTCAAGCTACTGGCGTCTTGTGCCTGCTTCACATTTAGATTGGCCTGTTGCAATGTTATGCATCCCCCCAAACCAGCTCTCAGTCAGAAAGGCCCCACAGCCCCTCCTGTTTCATAACCGCCTCCTCAGGGCAATCTCCAAAATGGCGACCGTGCCATGTGGATAGGCCACCATGGCCCTGACCTGCCTCCTGGCCTATCAGGCCCCCGGTACTTGTCGGGTCTGCCCCGCAATGTAGGCAGCATGCTAATTAATTTGAAACTGGCCTCGGAGGCCCCCTCACCACCGATGCCTGACCACACCACCAAAATTGCCCTCAGGCCTTGCAAAAGCCCCCCCAGGCAAACCACACAGTCCGTCCCATGCCACGTGGCGAAGCGACCCCCGGCCCTGCCCCCAGGCCCCAAACCGGAGCCTGCTCATTGCGCTGCAGCCAGTCTCTATTTGCTGTCCCAGTCGCCAACGCTATGGCCATCGACAAACAACACTGCTGCTTTCATTATAAGCACCACGCGGTGCCACCACCTTCGTGCCACCAACGCTATTGCATCACTCGCGGCATCGCAGGCTACTGCCCAGCTTGCAGCATCGCCATCCTAGCGCTAACCTCTCTGCCTGGGTGCTTATGCAGTTCCTGGTCCCC